>OW964578.2:5032500-10032500 GCA_943138885.2 Tholera decimalis | reverse complement strand
TACTCATAGCACAAACTCTGCTTAGTTTGGGACTAGATGGCGTTGTGTGAAAGTTGTGGAATATTATATTATTATCCTTACTTTGGTATTGTTCGTCAAATTGTTGAGCTCCTTAAGTTCTAAGTTGAGCTACACAATAACTGACAAATGCTTGCACTGTCTGGACAGGTCCGCTCAAAGCGTGGTTATTTCCTCAAAAGAATACCACAGACATAAACCTACATGCTTCTGATACACAAATACAAATTGTCTGGATTTTAAAAGAGACTGACCTCTGAGTTTGTTTCGGTGTTTCTTCTCAGAGTAGTCAGTTAGGAAATACCGGCTAGATGAGGCCGGTTAACCTAAACTTAACACGCAAAAAACATGACGTGTAAAAGTGTTATTTATAACCAATTTACAAAATAAATATTTCATTTCATGGGTTTCATTTTGACACAATTTTCTACCTATTCTTTAAATATTTGTACACTGGAAACAGCAGAATATTATGGAAAAAATATCATGTGTAACAACTTTATAACAATATTCTAAGAATCTCTCCAAACTCTGGACTACTACTGAGAAATTGCATTCATTCGTGTGCAATTGACATTACCTCTCACTATAATTTTTCCCATCCCTTCTCTATTATACATTTCATATTTATTAGTACATGGTTTTTGGTATTGTATATGTGTATTTTATATTATTATGTTCAATTAATATTATTTATAATGTTAGTGCACTGACAGTCCTAAAACTGTCTCCTTTAAGTTCTGTTCATCCAAAGGCCGCCATATAAGATAATAAGAGATATGCGATATAAGGCGCCGATAAGACCGCCCATTGTACACTGGTTTTACCTTTTATATCCATAGAAATATTGTAAGGTGAACAATAAAGTAAATAATAACAATACATTTCTTAAAGAAAAACCCAATAGCCCTTTTTGCGACCGGGGAATCGAATTGAATCGAAACTCAATGTGTCACAAAAAAAATAGATAAACGTCTTACCTCAAGTTATGCGGATAAGTATTCACGACGTTCAACCCAATGGAGAAAAAGACGAGTGTTATGCACACACGATACACCGCCTCTACCACGTATAGCGCTGTCTCACTCTGAACTATGTATATTAAGGGAGACATGAATACGCAAGCTCCACACATCGCCACTGAAAACGAAAAATATATATGTTAGGATTTACAGAATTACCGCAGCCCCGGAAGCAAGGGCAATTGAAGGAATAGGGTGGGTTTTTAGTCGGTAGAATTCTGACACTCCCTTCCACTTCACATAGAGCGGGAGCAGTCATTTGATGATTTTACCACTGAAATAATTCAATAAATTAATAGTTTAAAAAATACTAGAAAAACACGCTTTTATAAATGCACGTAAAAACAAATGATGCTGTTTCTTTTTTGTAGTTTTTGCCATATTATTCCCACGAAACGGTCGATCCCTCCAGAGGATTTGAAAGTGACATCTATAAAAAAATAAATCTATGGATTACGCGGTAATTCAAAAAGGTTAAGAAAACCGATAACGGATTTTCTTTAGGTTTGTTATAACCTTGAAACCTGATCGTATTCAAAGTCCATTACGTGGCCTTTCTCACAAGTGCAAACACGACTATGATACGATATTCCATCATGAAATGCCAGTGCCTATCTTCCGGCTTCGTCATCAAACCTTGAAACCTAATCGTGGTCAAAGTTCATTACAAGACTTTTCTAAGAAATCCAAAACAGCTATGATACGATTATCCATCATGAAGTTCCAGTTCATATCTTCCGGCTCCATCATCAGATCAGTTTGACAGTACCATATTATTGTATTGTCATCAGAACTACATACAGCTGCCAATTTTCATTACGCTACGACCCTTGGAAGACGGTTAAATTAGTTACCTTAGATTCCATTACATAGTTAGTTACATACAGGTCGATCTAATAAAAGCGTGTTAAAAAAGACTCAGTGCAATGAAATTAACTAGCAATGTGGGTACAATTCACATTACGAGCAATCTTTTGAACCCCTTCAACTAAACTAAATATGCTTGTGTTTTGGAGTGGGTTCACGGCAATATTGTAATGGGTGAGGCTCGAAACCTAGACCTCTCGATCACAAGGCCGACATCTTAGCCATTAGGCTATGGGCGCTCATTGCAATGCTCTTCTATTTTAGTGTTATGACTTTTTCAGGGTCGCTGTTAACAAAATTGTACTCGATCATAACCCTAGATGGCACCAATGAACGTATATTTAAACTTATTCGACAAACATGTCGTTTCTTTTTAACCGACTTAAAAAAAAGGAGGTTCTCAATTCGTCTTGAACTTTTTTTTTTATGTATGTTACCTCATGACTCGGAGACGGCTGGACCGATTTGAAAAATTCTTTTTGCGTTTGAATGGGTATACTGTCTAGTTGGTCCCATTGTTACGAAATCAGGATTTGATGATGGGATCCTGGAGAAATCGAGGGAACTCTTCAAATATTATAGGCACACCTATAGCGTTTTGGGTATTTCTTATAGTACCTTGAGCAGTTGCTTCCGAAAAGTACCATTTGGGGAAGTTGAACTGATGATGAAGACCACAGATGGCCACTGAAATTCCTCAATAATAAGTATTTCGTGGATTGCGATTCGATTACTTGAGCACGGATGTTAAACACTTTATGCTCGTCACAATGCATATGGTGATGTAGAGCTGATGGTCAAGTACCAGGAGAACTCCTCAAAAATTAACGGCTATGCATCGGGAAAAGCAATCTTTTGTAAATGGTGATAAGTTGTTGACAAAAAAGGCGGTGTGAAAAAAAAAAAGAAAATCCAAAACCAATAACACCGACTTCCGAAATTAAAGTTATTTTTGGCTTTGTAGTTTTGAGTCGATTCTATTTTATGCTAAATTTTTTTTTTTGTTTTTTGACATTGCTCATACCGAAAACGAACGAAACAATATTCAAAGATATTGTAATTAATAACAATAATATATCCATTATTTCAGGCAACTAGGGCCATACAAAACAATAAACAAATACAAAATCATTTAAATAAACTAATACATAACAAATTTTAAACACTTAAAAACAAAAACTAGTTAATACGAATAGACGGCGTCGTGTTGCGCAGCGAGGTGTCGCGTAATCTTCCGCGAAATCGTCGATCCACGACACCCTTCGGCCAAAATTCCTGCTTGAAGAATGTCTCCAACATATTAGTTGGAACCCGCATTACAAACGATTTAAAATTCGTTTCATGACGCGACTCCAACCCGCAAAGTCCAGTTGGTCTTAGCTTAATACTTGGGTTAACACTCGTACTTGCCGATTCGCTAATGAGTTATGGACTCCTTGTTTACGGGCGAACCTGTATAACATATTTAAAGGACATTAAAGACATACAAATAAGGCTGCTAAAGTACCTCATTAGTAAAAATGTTAAAGATAAGTGATAAGTAATTTTCTATTTGTAAAATTGTACCTATAGATAAAAAAGTAGAATATTTGGTAGGACTGAAATATTATTATAACGATGAACACAAAGTTAATGTTAAAAAAAAGTACAACACACGTAGGGTTCGAGAAAATAAACTGGTTCAACCCAAGATAACTAATTATTACGGTAAGAGGACATCTAAGTATTTGGCACCTCAAGTATTTAACAAAATAGAATTATTAAGAGAAAAAACAAAAATAAGTAAAGGAACACTAAAAAAAAAAACTAAAAAATATATTGGAATGCTAATCATATACGTAATTAACACATTGTTACTGTGAGATTATAGATATAGGATTCTATTGCAACATATTGTGTAGAAGTAATTAGAATGATCATTAATGTTAATGTATAAAGAGCGCCTCTCGCCATCAAACATAAGTTTGGCGAGTTTAGATTTAACCTTCCGTGAACCACGTGGATAAAAGTTACGTCCTGCACTACGTGGGGTTTCCTGAACCCCATCATCATTGCATCTTTTTTATATTTATATTTTTTGTATTATTATTGTTTATGGACTATAAGAGGATAAAAATAAAATAAATTTGTTAAATATAATAAAAAAATTTAATAACTTTATGCGTTGTAACAAAAATAGAGTTTTTTACCACATAAAAGGAGACAAATCTCTTTGGCTTAGCCTTAAAAAAAGCAACTTAAATAATAACTTCTTATTGCCTTTTCATTGAGGGCTTCATGAGGTAGGAAACATAAACAAAATTAAAAAAACAAATAATAATTAGCCTTCTTGAGATACTAGTTGGATCAAATCACTCCAATTCTTACAAAAAAAATGAAGGTGTTCTAAGCATATAGATACTTTATTTTCTACTTCGATTCCAGTACCATCCTAAGCCCAGAAGTCAATGAGGTTTTGTTTCCCAGAACGGTACAATCCTGCTACAAATAAAAGCCCAACAACAGTCCGAGTCCGAGTCGCCTTCACTTTCGGGTAAAAACACCTTAACATAAGCACCTTAGCATAAGTGCCGATAACATTGCATCTTTATTTATACGACAAGCCATTATGAGTCCCGGAAACAAATAAAGTAATAAAAAACAAAATAAACAAGGATTTATGTATAAATACTAATATTTTCCATATTATACTGATTACCTTTTAGACGACGTCCCGAACTACGTGGGGTTTGTGACACCCCACTTCACTTTAAAGGCGTCAGTCCGAGGCGCCTGCACAGCTATTACTAAATCACTGTTACTATACGGATTGGCAATGTCGCAACTCCAGCTAGACGAAGTTTCGAGGTGTTCGGGCGACCATTAAAAAATATACGAAGATTTTTGTTTCACTGGGGTTTATTAAACCCCACGTGGTGCACGGAGGGTTAAGTGGTACCTCTGTATGTAAATTAATTAACTAAATAAAAAAAAAAAACAACCGCATGGGTCGATTTTCAAGGTTGCAACGCTTGCGCAAGCCGGTCCGTGGATGCGAGACCATTAACATATTCTCATGATTCCTCAGTGCTTCGGAAAGTACTGTTACGCCAGTCGCTTAGCGAAGTACGTCGAGAAACTTCGACGGAAATCTAGAATGTTCGAGACTCTAACGCCATCTATTGGCGAATAGCGGTACTGCGTATATCTAGTCGAGACACTAACGCCATCTAGCGTCGAATAGCGGTACTATGTATTTCGAGTATTTTATAGGCAGTATAAACAGTGAGTCGATTTTATAAGAATGTTCTCGAACTCATAGACTGGGGTATAAATAGAGCACAAAGGGGCGCAGAGAGTCAGTCTTATTACGAGGCGAATACGAGATATAATCGAAGCTTTATCAGTGAATTTCAGTGCGATTTAAGTGTGATCTAAGTGTTAAGTGACAAGTGTTGTGGTGCGAATAATTGTGTTAAATTTTTATTTTGTGCTTAATTAATTTGTTAATTTTGGTTTAATTGGCGTTAATTACTTCTATCCCGAACCTTATAACAATATTATATTACTACGGAACCCTTCATGGGCGAGTCTGACTCGCACTTGGCCATTTTTTTTTTGTTAGGGCGCTGATAACTGCAACACAGTTGTAAACTTTTGTAGCTATCATCGTTTTCTTTGTATTCAAGTCAACTGTCTATGTCCAAAAAAAAACCGTCTTCCATATGCATTGTGACGAGCATAAAGTGCTTAACATCCATATTCAAGTAATCTAATCGCAATCCACAAAAACTTATTATTGAGTTGTTTCGGTGGCTATCTATCTGTGGTCTTCATCATCAGTTCCACTTCCCTAAATGGTGCTTTTCGAGAGTAACTGCACAAGTTACTATAAGAAATTCCCAAAACGCTATAGGTGTGCCTATATTTGAAGAATTCCCTCGATTTCTCCATGATTCCATCATCAGATCCGAACGTGATGACAATGGGACCAACTAGAAAGTATACCCTTTCAAACAAAAAAATATATGTTCAAATCGGTCCAGCCGTCCTCGAGTTATGAGGTAACATACACAAAAAAAAGTTCAAGACGAACTGAGAACCTTCTTTTTTCGAAGTGAAGTCGGTTTTTTTACTTTAATTACCTGTAGGTCTGATAGAATGCGGCATCAACGCTATAAAAGTGACGAGAAACATAGCGTGTGACACATAGCTCTGCTCCGAAGTCATGCCTCCCAGCTTGGACGTGAGGTCTGCATGCCGGGCGCATCCCCCGCGCATGCCTCGTATTATGGTGCTGTTGAATATGCACCATTCGTCTAACTCCCTGCCCACTTCCATGTCTGTATCGATTATGCTGAGGACGAAAGGGATATTATTTAATTTCAAACATTATAAAAAAAAGAATTTTCCAAATCGGTCCAGCCGTCTTCGAGATATGAGGTATATATAGAGTACATAAAAAAAGAAGACGAATTGAGAACCTCCTTTTTTTGAAGTCGGTTAAAAATATAATAATGTTTATTTGCAAAATAAACATCATTATTTCACACAATATACAATAGAAAATTAGAAACATAAAAATTTTGCTGAGCATGTCCACACCGAAAGCATTTGCTGGGTGAAAGACACGCAGTGCTGGTTTTCAGTTGGCACCCAGCAGTGACACACAGAAGAGGGAAAAAAAAATTTTAAAGCATGTGTAGTGTTCCAAATAGGTACATAGATAAAATAATATTGAATGAGTAATATCGTATGCGCTGAAAAAAAACCTTTTCCATTGTCCAACTCGCCCCCAAAAAGCGCGACAACGAAACGAACGAGGAAATGGGCGACTTATAATCCATTAGTTCTATTGCTACCTACACTTTTTTGGAAGCCAGAGACTGAAGACGATATCAATTCCACGATAGCCAAAGCTAAGGCAGCCTTCGCACAGCTTTGACCTATATGGCGGTCCAAGAAACTTATCATAGGGCTTTTTTTCTTTTTAGCTTGGTAAAATTATCAAATACGTCCTCCCACCCCGGGAAGGGTGGGAGGGACTGTCAGACTTTTACTGACTAAAATCCACGGTGTTTCTTCAATAACCCTTTACGTACCGGGGTCACGGTAATGGGATAAGTCCCACGACCCCGGCAGGATTCGGCCCTCTACGGGGGGGCCTCGTCATATTGCTGACGCTCTTTGAGGCGCGCGTGGAACACAACGCGCCGTCGACCCGGGCATGGTCCATGGTCGGACAGCGAGTTGCCCTTTACTCGCTGTCCGCATGCCCGCGCCTACGGTGGCCGGAGATCGTCGGCCGACGTCCGACGCCGTGGGCGTCTACCACTGCGGCTGGGCTGGAGGGAGGACGCCATCCTCTCCCTCACGCGGCCCGCCTCCTCCTTCGGAAGCATGACTGCTTCGCAGGAGGCGACCGCTTCCCACTCCCTCTCGCCCCGCAGCATGGCCTCGAACAATCCGGGCGCGAGAGGTCTCGGCCTATTGCCGCCGTGAGGACACGTCGGTGCTCTGCCCAGGCGGGGCAGTCTTGCACCGTATGCTCTACTGTGTCCTCAGGGCGACCCTCGCAGTGGTGACACCCAGGCGTTTCTTCCTTTCCCATCAGACACAGGTACCTCCCGAAACTTCCGTGTCCGGTGAGGACCTGCGTCATGCGGTAGGTCAGGACGCCGTGACCCCGATCTAGCCACTCCTCAAAGAGGGGTCTTACCGCCGCAATTGCGGCGTGCCCGTACCATAGGGCTTAGTATCAGTTTGCAATTCTATTATCGTTTTGTCTCTTTTACACTTATCTACAAGTTTTGTGCATGTGAACGAGTACCCTATTTAAGGGTTATTGTGAGGACCTGTACACGGGTGGTCTGTGAGTCGGCTACACTAAGGCCGCTATCCCACTGGCGTTTTACGAGCGTTGGCGTGTCTCGAACGTCTGCGCAGCGCCAACGTTGCGACGACGCGACGTCGCGTTTGTTGGCAACAGGTACAATCACGCCGTCCTGTTCTGTTCGTGTGGGTACGGCCATTTGCACAGTTGCTGCTTTAGCGAGCGTACGTAGGTACTGGTACGATTCAGAATGCAGTCACTATCAGAAAACGATTTCGATATTGAAAATACATACATTTATAATAATATGATTCTAAAAGGTCTCCATGACGAAAATTTCCGAATAAACAAACTTTGATTATTGTAAACCATAAGACAGTGTCTTGGAACAAATAAAACAAGTAGTTAAAAATATACACAGAAGCGTTTTATTATTATAATATTTTAAACAGCCTGTATCAAAAATTTAAATGTATTATTTTCCTAACATACCCCAAAGTTATAACAAGCCTCTCTTCTGGTGACACTGAAATTCTAAGATTAGTGTCTAAATATTGTATTTCACTTTGAATCACTTCTAAAAGTTCGTCAAATGTGGTCTTCGGCATTCGCAAATATTTATAAAATTCCGATTCATTATTTTAATATTATTTTTAATACTTTCTTGTGATCGATTGGACCATAAAGGGTTTTAATAAGACGTTAACGTCGCGTTCAGCGGACGTTAATGCTTTCCACGCGACAACGCGACGTCAACGTCGCGTCTGCGCAACGTTGGCGCTGCGAAGACGTTGGAGAGACGCCAACGCTCGTAAAACGCCAGTGGGATAGCGGCCTAAAAGATCTCTAGATGCCCTACATGTCCAGTACAACATTATTTTTAGAATGCTGTTAGGACTGCTCCGCTTTTACAGTAGTGCGTCTGAGATGTTTGCGCAGTACCAAACTGGTTTCAGGCCGTCTTACACAAAAATACGGCCTCTCTCGTGACCAGGTTGTGGGTCAGTAATAACATTTGAAAAATGTTGGGGAGAATTTTTACGCCCCTATTTTGAGACTTTGGTATGGGTATAACAGGTAAATTGCCTGTTCATCCCTCATAGAAGATGTACTCAACTACTTAATTATTCATTTTTATTTTTTTACTTTTATTTGTTTTTCATACTAACATTAGTTTTTAAGCATATTCTTACTAACATCATGGATTTTTGCAGTCCGAATTGAATAAATAAATTAAATATAGTAAAATAAATAACTTACGTGCTATTAACAAACAGACAGCCCTCGAAGCTTGTGAACGAAGTTTTGATATTAGACAGCGCAACATTAGTGAGGGAACAATTCTTAAAAGCGACATTCAACATCAGCATGTCTCTAACGGTGAATTTGTTGAATGTCACATTGTAGTATTCGACATTCTCTATTGTATTCAACGTCTGTGAAGGTCTCGTTGCCGATGCTTCGTTTGGACGCTTCGTAGAGATCGCTCTCCATTTCGACGACAGTTGCTGGTATGTATTAATGATATTGGAATTTGAAATTACTTACGTGCTATTAACAAACAGACAGCCCTCGAAGCTTGTGAACGATGTCTTAATATTAGACAGCGCAACATTAGTGAAGGAGCAGTTCTTGAAAGCGACATGCGACATCAGCATGTCTCTAATCGTGCACTTGTTGAATGTCACATTGTAGTATTCGACATTCTCCATTGTCGTATTGTATTGGACGTCGGTAAAGGTCTCGTTGCCGATGCTTCGTTTGGACGCTTCGTATAGATCGCTCTCCATTTTGACGACAGTTGCTGGTATGTAGGATGCGAGGTAGTACTATAAAACAACGATAGAAATGATTTAACAATGAGAAAATTTAAAAATATATTTTTGTTGTCAGTTTTGTGGTAAGACACTAAATCATAAAACTTATTCCACCCATACGTAGAGACACGAAAAAAGTATCGATACTTTGTGGTATCGAGTACGTTTCGTTTTATACCAATACTTTTGTGGGCGTTACTTTGTATTTGATACTTTTACTCTAATGAGTATTTTTTGACAGGTATCAAATCGAATAAATCTTGGACGGCAACGCCATCTGGTTCAATTAGACTGAACCTTCTAAATCATTACATTGATCTCGAAATCGTTCCTTCAGTCTTTCTGATTCTTTCCTTCACTAATCAATCATTCGCCGTTAGAAAATTGTTTTGTTATTATTTATTTATTGTTTATAGTTCTTATAATGTACAACGATATCCCACAAAACCGTATTATTTGTATTATTCTTCGTGTTCGTCCCGCGATTTGCTTTTCTCCGGTTGATCGTTATTGTGTTTGACTATTATTTGACTTATTAAATGTGAATATGTGCCATCTAAAAGTACCTATTGTTCCATGCTGTGTATGATTTTACGAAGAAGGAATGGGTACTATAATATGTGTCTAAAGGAATAAATAATACAGGTAATTGTTTAAATAATTTGTAAGGTCACAGTTGTCTTTTTTATAGTACTAGTTTTTTATTACACTAGTGTATCAATACCATTAGAGTTGATGTTCTGTTCTTCTGACGACTGTACTGAAGCTAAATTGTCGTTACTGACTGACATTGACGGCCTGACGTATGTGCATTAGGCCCTATGAAAAGTACTCGATACTTTGAAGTATCGATACTTTTGTTTCGATACATTTATGAGTACGATATTTTGTGTTTCAATATTACTCATGAGTACAATATCGATACTTTCTTATCGATGTGTCCCTACCCATACGAACAAAACGTTTTGGAACTACTTTCTCGACAAACGAGTGGAATTCTCTGCCGAAGTGTTTCCTGAGCTATAACCTGGGGGCCTTTAAGTCAAGAGTGAATAGGTTACTTCTAGGTAAGCGTGCTTCATCTTCGATCAGATCAACACCTATTATCAATAAAAAATAAGTTTTGGACAGCGATAGGCAAGTAATAGTCATTTCCGTTCTCTAACTGGGAAAATATTAAAAGGTTCCCTTAAATTCCGTTTTATTGCAAAAAAATGAGGAATAACGCATAACGGCTCATTCACCAAAGAAATCTAGCCATTGCCTTAGTTTATATACTGATTAGCAGATTCGCAAATCACATGCTGCATAGAAAACTTACTAATAACACTTTCTAGATCGACACGCTATGGATTACGTCCCATTCTCTCTCATAGAGTCCAAGCAGTCGAAACAATATAGGCTGGTTATGATTGATTTCTGAAAGATTTAACTTTTACTCACCTGTATCGCCATAGTGAACAGTAATGTCCCTCCTAGAGATAGCGTAGTACTTCTGTATGTACTGGAGAACAGCTGGAAAAATGACTGCCAGAACTGGAAACAAAAGGCAAAGTAATCAAATCACTATCTATACTAATATTATAAAGAGGAAACTTTTGTATTTTTGTATGTTTGTATTGAATAGGCTCAAAAACTACTGGACTGATTTCAAAATTTCTTTTACCATTACTTAGAGGGATTCTTCCGAATCCGAATAGGCTATATTTTATCCCGGAAAATAGATAGGATTTTTCGTGGTAGTGAAAATTGTGGAGTAAGGCGTCGAAAAAACTGCCGTACGTTAACGATTCTCGCGAACGCTGCCTACATTTAAGGCCACGCTTTTTGACATTTTCTCCATACAAATATACTTGTAGGATTACTCCATTATTTGATATCGTACTTTCAAAGTTGAGTATAATATCGATTTGTCTTGTCATTATCTATGCCCGTGATGAACAAAAATAGTAAAATAATAAGGAATTTGAAAGTTCTGAGCCTCCAAAGTTCCGTATTTTAACACGAATTTTAACGCAACTTGGGGCCTTAAAAGTATAAAAGTAAAATATAAAATCTCTGAAACAAAATTTTTACTGACATAGTTTAGTTATTGAAGAGTTTAAATAACTTTATTTAGAATTAAAACATCTAGTTGCTTTTTGGTAAAACCATTTCTCCTAAAAGGCTACTCGTCAATTTTGAGGCGCCCGTTTCTTACAAGAATCATTCTGCATTTCACTTGAATGTTTACCCCCGGGCGCGCGGGCGGGGCGGGTGCACGCACACAGTTACACAAGCCGGGAACCAGTGCCTGTGTGCATTTCGCGCAATTTCACCGGTCAGTCTGCTTATCTGCTACAATTACCTACGTAATTTTAGGTCGTGCGTGTTGTGAATGTATGTATACTAGGGATGACTGTGCTATTATCATTTGCACCTTAGTATCGTTATCACTTTAGTTTAACCCCTGACATTGAGCTTTGGATTTTGATACTTTATTGATTATTTGACTTCGCGATTACTTTGAATGATTTAGTTTTTGACTTGCAGTTGAACTTGAGGTAAATTCAATATTTCGTGAGTTTATTATTATACATTGATTATATAATATAGTTTATTGACTTCAGCACTACAAATTAATAATGGATAAGTTGTATTTTATTTTTTGGATATAAATTCCTAAGTACCTATACCTACCCATAGTCTTGCTTGTTATATTTTTTTTTAATACGAATGTGCCCTTGACCTCGATCATACACATAAGTGTAAAATGAGGTCTACGATCGGACAAGCGAGCCCAGAAAATGCCTATTCACTCTTGCTAAGACTGACGGATCATAGCTATGTGGCAGGGAACACAGAAGTCGGCAGAGAGTTCCATACCTTGGCTAATAATTAATATTATTAACATTGTAAACTAATAACTGCAAAATAACGATAGTTATTACGTACGTTAGGTAGGTAGGTATATTCTTGATATTTGCATTTGAAATATTATGTAAGTAAGATAGGTAGTATACTTTTCTATCTCATTCTGATGTCTATAAATAAGAAATAGATAAGGAACTTCGCTTTGTATATTCTTCGTAAAAAAAACTAGCCCGCCGGGGTTGCGGAAATGTACTAACAAGATACCGTGGCCCCGGAACTTACGGGCAGCTGAAGGGACAGGGTGGGTTTTTAGTCAGTAGAAGTCTGACACTCCCTTCCGCTTAACCCAGAGCGGGAGAAGTTATTCGATGATTTTTCCACCCATTACTATATTTTTTAATGGCTGTGTACTGTCAATGAAAATTTGTATGTCGAATATGATATGTAATAGTAGGTATATTTAACATCCTGCGGGTTTTGGGTTTCTAGAATGTTCTAACGAGATACCGCAGCCCCGGATCGGGGTAGAGCGGAAGGGCGTGGCAAACTCTTACTGACTGTTCCATCCGTTATTATTACATAACTTTATTTTGAACAAATATTTATCAACAAAATATTTAGGTACTATAAATGACATATTTTTGAAGTGAAAACTTCTTTAGCGTCATTGTGATTTGAAAGTTTACCTATGAAACGAAAAATTTTCCTATGAAGCGACAGTAAAAAGAGACAGACACATAAATTGCCGAATTTTGGAATTCTGTTGGGGCCAAGTGGTAGAGCTTTTGATGTCCTTTAAAATGAGCCCAAACTCGGCTATCTTGCGACCACGGGAACGAAGTTAGGTCGCGAGGGGGCGAGGTAGCCCTGAGAGGGGTGCGGGGAGGGGAAGGGGGGTCTCGTGGGGAGTCGAAAAAGCGACAGTAAAAATTTAAGTAAGTACCTATATCTATCTCATTCGCACTAGTTAGAGAATTGCGAAGTAAAGATAGTTGTTTATCATATTGCTAAGTGAGTATAGATTTAGAGTATTTTGGTAATAAGAAGTAAGATTGTTTAAAAGTTAGAGGGGACATTAAAATGTCTGATGTGAAATGTTTTTATCGGGTCCCGCTCTGGGTGGATCGGAAAAGAGTGTCAGACTTCTACTGACTAAAAATCCACCTGCCTGTTCCTTCAGCTGCCCTTGCGTTCCCGGGCCTCGGTATCTCTTTAGAACATTCCCGCTAGGCCCGCTACCCGACGCTTTATTTATTGTAACTGCAAAAAATACCTTTAGCTACAGGAATTTGTCTCCTTTTCTAACTAAAAGGTAAATCTGTAGGTACTGTGTGGATTCGAGGTAAGGTGCACTGGGGTAATTCAGTAAATGGGTATATTCTGAAAGTTCAAAAATTCTACTTATCGTAGCCATATTTTCCTATTGACAACATTGATTTAGACGCCATCTTTATTGTCCTTACCGCGTCAGTCATCGTGAGGAGCTAGTGTCAACATTGTGTGCGTAGCGTCAACTTTTATCAAAAGAGTGCTTTTCGCGCCATTTTTGTTGATTCGCAATAACCCCAACATCATTTTCTCGGAATTCTGGTAAGTTATTTGAATAGGTGCTGGTTTTTACGATACGTCATACTTTTTAGCGAATTCGTGAGAGGAAAACAACGTCCTAGCTGTGTTTTCATTTTTTTTTTTCGTAATAACCCCTCTGGGGTGATTCCGATGTATATTCATTACACAATAACCCCACTTAATTTTTCCATAGAAATTGACAGTGATTCTCAATCTGTTCAATCAGATGTTTTGCATGATATTATACGAAGTGTGCAAAATTAAATTATTATTACGGTCTTTCTAGGAAAACTTGTGTTTGATAGTGATTTTATATTACTGATCACGTAAACCAAATAAGTGGCATCTACTTTCACACATTACATTATTGCGTTATTTTAATAGCGTTTTGTTTTGGGAATCCTAGCAAAGGTGAGACGGTACTTCACACCCGAACAGCTGCTCAATCTCTATCAAGCCCAGGTTCGGTCGTGTATGGAGTACTGCACTCATCTTTGGGATGGATCTGCCAAATACCAGCTGGATGCGCTTGAGTCTATTGAGAAACGGGCCAAAAGACTCATTGGCAACGATACACTCGTCGAATCAAAGCTCCAGAGCCTTGAACATCGACGACCAGTTGCTAGTCTATCGGTTTTCTATCGGTTAAATTTCGGGAAGTGTGCGATGGAATCACACAATCTAATTCAGCCAAGCCCGTTCCATCATTGGACTACAAGACAAACGGCGATGCGCCATCGTTACGTGGTGGACATACCACTTATAAGCACTAAACGTTTTGGGAATACCTTCATTGTGCGTACGGCTAAGGAGTGGAATTCCCTGCCGGTGTCTGTGTTTTCCGATAGCTATAACCTAGGGGTCTGTAAGTCAAGCGTGAATAGGTTACTTTTAGGTAAGCATGCTACATCTTCGACCACATCATCACTTACCATCAGGTGAGATGGTGGTCAAATGCGAGCCTATTATCAATAAAAAAAAATATAAAAAAAATCTCGAACGTTATCATCAAAAAAGCACCTCAACAGTGCTAACTAAGCCTAACCACTACCCGAGCCATCATGCACATTCGAAGAATTGCTTTTTAAGAAAAAATACAACAGGATAAAAAAGATAATAAACCAACAAAAAGAAACGTATCACTAAAGGCGCTGAAGTAATAACTGCAAAAACGGGTTATAAAATTTTAGAAGAAACGAAAAAAAGCTCAAGGTTTGAAAGCGATAGCTAAAAAAACCAGTAAAATTTACAAAAAAAGAACAACAAGAGTAAAACAAGAGGAAAATTCTGAAATCAATCAGCCAGGCCCTTCAAGCATAAGAAATAAAAAAAAACGAAAACGCTAGTCTTCACTTGACAGCATAACTAGTGTATCCGGCATCATAAGCGAACATAGTGATTCTGATATTGAATGGGTTGATTTAGAAGCATTGACGGAAATATGTAACGAAGAACTAGGGTCACAAAAAAAAATAAATGATGTTAAATATGATGTTAAAAAACTTTTTTTGCAAAAAACAAAACCGACTTCCATATCAAAACACTCCAAAGCCAAAAATAATTTTAATTTCGGTAGTCGGTGTTATTGGTTTTGTATTTTCTTTTTTTTTCACACCGCCTTCCGAAATTAAAATTATTTTTGGCTTTGGAGTGTTTTGATATGGAAGTCGGTTTTGTTTTTTGCAAAAAAAGTTTTTATTTTCGCGCTTTTTAGTGGGTCAGTGAATTTTCCAAATCGATTCGTAAATGACGGAGTTATGCGCGAACAAAAAACGCAATGCAGAGTAAACGAAAAGATCATCAAGGTAAATTATTTTTTTCGACTTTTTTTGATTTTTCAGAAACGGCTCGTCCGATTTCGATAAAATTTTCATGGGACCATTTGGGAAGTATACCCTTTCCAACAAAAAAAGAATTTTTCAAATCGGTTGGCAAGCGACGGAGTTATGCGTGGACAAACATAAAAAAAAAAAAAAAAAAAAAAAAAAAAAAAAAATACAAACATCCGAATTGAGAACCTCCTCCTTTTTTAGAAGTCGGTTAAAAATTGTGAAAATTTAACCGTCGGAAATATACTCTCTAACAAGTATTCGAGCAAGAGATTTGTCACTCTAACAAGAGATCTGTCAGAACTGTCAAGTGTCAGCTCACTTATAAGGCAACTTTGATAATTTTTCTCACTTGTCACCAGTAGAAACAAAATTACTGGGATTAAACTGCGTGACAATTATTAGGAATAAACCGAAAAACCCCACTTATTTAGACTGAAATGTTGAGAACCACAATCTCTTCTTGGGGTAATTCGGAAATACAATATTATGAGAAATGATATTAGCGATACTATTACAAAAACTCATGATATTTTGTGTAAGGGGTAAATACGATTCAAAAAGAAATGTAAACCTTTGGTCAAAGTGCAATAAAATCAAGTTTTGGATAATTTCGGAATAGCCCCAAGATAGTTCGTAATTTCCCCTTTATCAAAAAATTTTACTCAATAATTCAAAATACTCTATTTAGCGAATCCAACTATATATATAAGAATCTAATACATCCATAGGTTAAATCTTTTCGAAAAGATAACAGAAACCGCATGCAATTGGCAGTAAATATGAAACTACTTTATATATCTAACCGAACTGTAGACCTCTAGTCATCTCGTAAAAAATCCCATCGGAATTACCCCAGTGCACCCTACCTATAAGTGCTGTTTGTCTAGTCGCTCGCGCTGGTTCCGTCAAATCAAAACTATAGCACATAATTATGACATTGTTTCGAAGATATTTTAATAAAAGTAACGACTTAGATACTATATATTCCTGTACTAAATATGAATTGATTTCCTATTATAGGTACCTACCTACACAAACTTAAGAATCGTAAAAATATAGACGAAAAATACGTCTAGTTAAGTATAGGTATAAAAATCACACACCTGAAGTAAAAAAAGGTGAAACGATTTTACATACCTACATGATAGGAAGTCTCTTAGCAAAGAAATTGAAATGAAATCAAGGTTAGGTACCTATACTATCAGTGCGGTATGTATCGGGGAGTATAGGTAGGTTCGTCCGCGCGCCGAGCGCTGCTTCATCAAATAAAGTTGTTGAATACCTACTTTTAATTTTACATTTCTCCTAAACTGTGCGTCCAAATTATGTACTGTAAAAGAACCAAGCTTATCTTCATAAAAATGTCTTGATAAAACTACTTTCGAACGTAAGTATCATACACATAACTGACATAACATAATTTGCCTTATTGTTTTTTATTTACAAAGGTTAGATATGTAGGTAGTACCGCGGACTTTTTTAGATCTGCAAAATCCTTACATTTTTGTAGTGCATGAACTTTTGGTATATCTCAGCTGATCTCAGCATTTCGCCAGCGCACGCGATTATAGTAATTTACTTCTCCGACTTAGGTACCTACTTCACTAATGCCCTTATTTTAGGAAAACCGAGAGCATTAGCGTGATTCTTGATATCCGATCTAGCCTTCCCCATGAAACTGCCCATTATAATCAGAAATATTTTTTGAAATCCTTCCAGTTCTTTCGAAGATTAGCGCGTTCAAACAAACAAACTTTCCGCTTTTTAATATTGGTATAAATAATATCAGAATCGTAAGTATGTAGGTATAGTCCTCGTCACCTAAGTTGGCAAGGTTTTGGCGTAGAGGGAGTAAGTTCGCGTATCGTGCACTTAGTGGAAGAAAAAAGTGGTCTCTTTTACTGCTTGCCATTATTCTATGGTTATTGCCATCATTTATTTTTAATCATTTTAACAAGAATTTTAAAGAAAGAAGAGGAATTCATTCGTTAATTCGGCATTATAAATAAAATAGATATAATACATAAATACATTTAAAAGTAAAAAAAAAAAAAATTAAAAAAAAACATTAAAAATAAGATGTTCTCGACGTCACAATTAGTTAATAAAACTGCTACCTCCTTTATTCTTTTCTTTTCCCGGTGTCCTAAAGACAGTGACGAATTCGGAATTTCAACCTCCCTTAACTATAGTGTCTAACTGTTCTTTCTGACGTTTTAATAGTCTGCGTAAAACGGTATTTGGTCCTGGCATTGTAATCAACGTAACAAAAACTAAATTTAAAACAACAACTCGTAACATAAACAAAGGGTACAACTTTCGTGTGCGCAAGTGTATTCGGGAGCAAATTGAACGAGAACTACTGACGCACCAATCGCGCGCTCGGAGCAGCGCTACGTCATACCCCGCGTCCCGCTGACACCTAAAATTCGACTTCTGCACATTGAACGACTCTTGCCAAGTTATTTGGCGACAACTATATGCGAACAGCAAATATATTATAATACGTCATTGTGAAATAGTCGATTTTTTTCGCGATTTCAGGTTTGGTCTTGGTTCAGAATGATGAGTTCAGAATGATGAGTTCAGTGTCCTATTTTCAGGTTATGAGTTATTTATATATTTCCTAAATGCCTACTCGTAATTTTTTAGACGTTCCGCTTCAAAGTAGAGATGAGTCCGATATCATGTCACAGGTAAAAATCATCAGTATTTTAAAATCATGAAATGACAACGACAAAACCATCAATCATCATCATGCTTTTAAATCATTTCTTGAACGAACGCGAGCTACGGATAATCGGATCGGGCGGTCTCGGGCCGCCGCCGGCGGCGCCCGGGCCCGGGCGGCGCTGCGCTGCGGTGTGAATTGCGACGTTGCGAGACTTGCGAGTAAATCTATAATATCTTCTAAAATACTTATTTGATTTATATAGTGCAAAGGGCAATTTTGATCTATATTACATGGCAAAGCTAACAAACGCATTTATTTAGATAACGATTAATACTGAACAGCAAAAACCAGTCTAGAACATGACGTAATATTTTTAATTTAAATTTTGAACATAAATGTAGTTATTGCGAGTTGACCATAAGAGATAGAGACATGCTATTGAGGACTTTTCTGTAGCATTTTTGTTGATCTACTATTCTTTCGTACATGAATTTAGCGTAATCCAGTTACGCGGTGCATGCGAGTAAATCTCCCAGTAAGCGAGACATTACTACCGCGCAACCTCTTCAACAGTAATCTTTATATTTCATCCAATTTACATAAAGCGGTTATGTAAATTGTGTGTTTGTAACCTCCTCAAGAATTGCACTACCTTTTAGTAAAAACCGTATAAAAATCCGTTCAGTGCTTTTTTAGAAAATCAATTCACATTCTAATTATTAAAACTTTATTGGTAGGTAATGTTAGTGTAAAACCAATCTGTGGTACTTACGTACATTACTTTATTTTGAAGAAATGTTTATCAGTAAAAATATTTACTATACTTTAATAACACGTTTTTTATTTTACGAAGTAGTAAGTAATAAAGTCCATAATATCATACTCGTGGTCGGCAAAGCCACAGGCCACAGTATAAACATAAGTGTATATCTCGGCAGCAAGAAGTCTCCGTAAGGATGTAGGTACATTTCTCTATTATGAAATAAATACAAATTCGAGCGTAGTTACCGTATAAAAAAAATATGAGTAACTCGCGATCGCCCGCATATATCAATGACCTTGCGCGCGTGTGCGGCGCGACGACGGCATGGTGCCGTGTGTTGTGTACTACACGGGAGTGTTTGTGTGCGTGCAACAGTTTCGTCCCGCTCATCACTGAGTCTATCTCTTTCTCGCACGATGTTAGGTGAAATAGCATGCGAATTAGCTACGGCACCAACGAGTTCGCGTCTCTAGCTTGTGGGCTCTTAATATAAACATTGCACCCGTGCGAAGCCGGGGCGGGTCGCTAGTATTATATAAAAAGCTTTCGTTACTGAGTAACTGACTGCCTGACAGACAAGAAGCTGGGTATGATGTTCCTTGAGGAGTGTAGGGGAGCACTAAGAAAGGATCCCCCCCCCCCCCTAAGTGGATTAAAAAGGGAGTCAAAGTGTGTCATGAGGGAGCTTATGGGCTACTAGCTTCTGCCCGCGACTTCGTTCGCGTAGGAGTGTTTTCCCGCGTAAAATCCCGATCCCTTGGGAATTCGGGGATAAAAGGTAGCCTATGTGTTATTCCAGGATGTAAACTATCTACTTGCCAAATTTCATTTAGATCCGTTTAGTAGTTTTCGCGTGAAAGAGTAACAAACATCCATCCATCCTCACAAACTTTCGCATTTATAATATTAGTAGGACTTTTTAACCGACTGAAAAGAAGGAGGATTATATTCTTATCGTGATAAAAGACCACGGGAGTGAAGCCCCGCGCGACTGGCATAATAATTATTTCGTTTAATTTCGTTATACCAAAATAAATTACAACATTAAATTTTATGATTAACGTTAGTAAACCTCGAAAAACAATATCCGCCTTCATGGGTACTTATAAAACATCAGAAGTTGGTGTATGGTTCGACATTGCTATAAAAAAATTCCTATGGAAAAGAGCCGGCAAGAAACTTCACGGTCTTTTCAAAACATCATTAATTGGACCGATTAAAGCAAAAATGATCCAACCCGCAACCTCGACTATTTAGGTATTATATTTTAACATATCAAAGACATAACTCTATGTTAATAATTGACAAAAATCTGTATGATCCAACCCACAGCTATCTGGAAAAAACTTTAAAGGCAATTATCTCGGAAAGATGTTTGTGTGGATTGGAACATTTTTGTTTAAGGTCCGTATTACAGAACGTTCCTCAAGTCCAGTTTGAGCTTAATTCGCCCGATCTCAGTTTAAATATAGAATCTGCACTTGAGCATTGGTCTTATTCTAGAATGGTAATAAAACTACACTCAGATTCAAATCGAGCCTCAAGCAGAGAATATCTAATTGTCTATGCATCAGTCTGTTTTCGTTTACGTTTTATTTTCTTCGTCTCCGCTGTTCCGATCTACGAATGATCGTAAATAATTCAATTTACTTTAATACCAAATTTTTAAGAATAAAAAATATGTATTGCACGGTTTCACCATATAAATTATTTTTTAAGAATTTGTAAAAGCAAATTCTTGAAGGTAAAAGGTGTTAAGGCAATATTTTCTAACATATAAAAATATAGCAAGAGTAACTTGTTCGTGGAACGGAATGGATCCTAAATAATGTCTGTGACAGTGTTGTTTTGAATTGCTCATTAATCATATAATAAGTAATATTCAAATAAATAATGGTTTGGGAACAACGATCAATAAAAATATTAAAAGGAAACAAAGTTATAGTTAAAACAAAACAGAAATGCATAATTATGTTTTACCAAATCTTGGTCATTAGATGGCAGTATTACAAATTGTCAAAAATCTTCATCTTGTGAAAATCTATACCATTTCTTAAAATAATTATTGGCAAAATTGTATGGGCCCTTCACATGGAACGCTGAAGTTCTGTTTTTCTGTTCAAATCATCGGTGAAAAAATCATTGTTATAATCTGTTTAAGTTAGAAAACACGGGATTCATCTAGTAACTTAAAATGGCAAAAAATTACGTGTAAAAGTGTTATTTGTAACCAATTAGCAAAATAAAATGTGATTTCATCATCATTCGCCAAAAATTACCATTTTTATATCAAATAATAAACTGAAAAGCAAATAGTTAACTGACAAGGAAATCTCTGCTCGAGCGTGGTGTCGACCATACTTGGGTGATGAATCTACAACTGAGTAACGATCTAGAATAAAGCCGTACCCGGCTGAACTATGATCGATGAATCTATACTTGAGAAACATTCTAAAATTAAATCCCGACTCAAAACTAGTTTTAAACAGAGATCAGTGCTCGAGTTTCGTTCTGTAATACGGACCTTAATCGGTCCATTATTTTCACAATGTGGATACATTGTGATACCGGTTGTATCTATATAAAGAGGTAAAATTAGTTTGTATGTAGGAGGTAATCTTCAGAACTAATGATCCAATTCTAAAAACTTGCTTTGGTAGCTGCATTATTGGGGAGTGCTATAGGATATAAATTACTTCGAAATTCACGCACACGAAGTCGCGGGCAAAGTGCTAGTATTGTATACATATAAATACAAGAATCATAAAAAGGTTGAGCGCGCGCGCATTCTTACTAAATTCACATTGTTTGTTCGTCCCAATCCGTTGTAACTGGCTACGTAAATCATATACAGCGAGGATTTGTTTGAATCCATATCGCACAAATTTTTAACGAAATCTAGATATTTGATTGGCTTTTTGAGTAAATTTTATATAATATAGGGAAATATTGAAATGTCATTCCTTAAACTTGTCGAGCTCCTCTGTGAATATACCTTTATTGTACACCAAAACATAATTAAATAAGGACTTATATAGCAACTACAAAGAGTGTTATAATGGGTGTTCTTATTGCTACTAGCGATCTTTTACCGAAAACCTTTGGATACTTTATAATACTTTATAACTTTATTTCACCATAAAAATACATCAGCATGTAATACAAAAACTTAAAGGCTAGTATTTAGTACACAGCAAATGAGCATCTGTAGCCGAACTAGGACATGTCCTGTATCTCGGCATACAGCGCCACACCCCTAGTAAAAACGGTAATTATAAAATAGCCCAAGTGATTGAAACATTAGTTAATTTGTTAACAATACTAATATTATAAAAATAAATTTAATGCAATATCTGTGCGTCTGTGTGTACATTTTGTGTGAGAGTATTATGTGTGTGGTTGTGTGTATGAGTGTGTGTATGTGTGTGTGCGTGACGTGTGCATGTGTTGTGTGTGCGTGTCCTTGAATGCTGTGTGAACGATTTTGCGAGCATGTATGCATGATACCCAGAAATACCGATTACTTTATTATTTAGGTAAGCAAACACTAGTTTTGAATTTTAAGTAAAGCCTCAGTTTCATCATAAGAAAGATTAAGAAGATAATTATGTATTTTCTCCTTACACAATTTTTTGTTAAGGGGGTATATGTTTAACTCTTTATTTATTTTATTATATAAGTAAGGAGCAATGTAAATAAAGAATCTTCTAATAAACGACGTTTTAGGCTCAAAAGACCGAGTGCAGACCTCGTGTTTCCTGCGTTTGCTGGTTATGCTTGGGTCATATGTAAGTTCACAATGTTGTTTGAGAAGTACTCTTTCTATAAATGATAAATGATCTTTATTTTGCAAATTGGTTATTAAATAACACTTTTACACGTCATTTTTTTCCTTAAATATTAACTAGATGAGGCCGGTGTTTCCTAACTGACTACCCTGAGAAGAAACACCGAAACAAATTCAGGGGTCCGTCTCTTTTAAAGTCCATACAATCTACACTGAATTAATTATATGGGAACCTTGTAGGTTTCAGTCTGAGGCGGTCTTTTGAAGAACGATGCTCACAGATTTGAGTGGGCCTGTCCATACAGTGCAAGCATTTGTCAAATAACGTATAGCTCAACTTAGAACAAGGAGCTTAACGATTTGACGAACAATACCAAGGTAAGGACCTTTAGGTAGGCCGCAAAAAGCACTCAAACTGCCAGACAATTTATTATGTTTAACTCGAATAAATAAAAAATAAAATAAAAAAAAAACCTACATAGTGCACATATTCACAATCGTTTATGAGGATTATGTAGATTAGTCTGAAATGGCCTTTTGAGGAAAGACCAAACAGATTTGAGTAAACCCGTCCCGTCAGTGCAAGCCTTTGTCAGTTAGTCTGTAAGCTCAACTTTGGACTACTAAGGAGCTCAACGACCTGACGAACAATGCCAAAGACGGTACATTTGAGTAGGTCACTAAAATACTCAAACTGTCAGACAACGTCGTAATAAAGAGAGAGAAAAAATTAAAAAAAAAAGAATACCACATAATCCTCGCATTTAAGTACATAATTAAGTAAATATTCAAAAAAATACATATATTATACTTTACAAAGTAAATATTCATGTCAAAATAAAATATTATACTTTAAAAAGTAAATATCCATGTCAAAATAAATAATATAGAATCAGAATCAGAATTGTTTATTTGCTAAACATAGGTAAATACATAATTATAGGTCTTACATTAATAACAAGTCCGCTATGTTTTGTCAATAAGACATACAAATATTAGGAAGAAATTGAATATAAATTATGTCACAGTATCAGATTAATTAATTTAAGAATATGATTCATTACAATATTAAAACACACACAACAGAAAAATATTAATAAGAATGTCATAATGTAAAATAAGTATTAGTCAATTTATTAAATTCATATTGAAACATCATTTAAATAATCATCTAATTTGTAATAACATTTATCAATAAGTAGTCTATGAAGTGCCTTTTTGAATTTTATTAATGGCATGTCTTTAATCACATCCGGTACTTTATTGTAAACTTTTGGAGCGTTACCGAAAAAACTTTTACGCATTAAGGATGTTTTCAACCGACGACCAAAAGAGGAGGTTATCAATTCGACGCGTATATTTTTTTTTTTTTTTTTTTTTTATGTATGATCATCGAGTACTCGAAGACGGCTGAGCCGATTTGGAAAATTCTTTTTTTGTTCGAATGGGTATACTTCGAAATTGGTACCATTATCACCAAAGTCAGGATCTGATGATGGGATCCTGGAGAAATCGAGGGAACTCTTCAAATATTATAGGCACACCTATGGCGTTTTGGGTATTTCTTATAGTAACTTGTGCAGTTGCTCTCAAAAAGTACCATTTGGGGAAGTGGAACTGATGATGAAGACCACAGATGGCCGCCGAAACTACTCAATAATAAGTATTAAGTGGATTGCGATTCGATTACTTGAATATGGATGTTAAGCACTTTATGCTCGTCACAATGCATATGGTGATGTAGAGCTGATGGTGAAGTACCAGGAGAACTCCTCAACAATTAAGGGCCCAGCATTGGGAAAAGCAATATTTTGTAAAAGGTTATAAGTAGTTGACATTTAGGCTCTTGTAACTAGGTAAATTAAAAATCATCCAACTAAAAAGAGTGAAAAAAAAACTTTTTAACAAAAAATTAAACCGACTCCCAAAAAACACTGCAAAGTGAAAAATAACTTTAATTTCGGAAGTCGGTGCCAAAAACGAAAAAACAAAACTAAAGACACCGACTACCGAAATTAAAGTTATTTTTCACTTTGCAGTGTTTTTTGGGAGTCGGTTTAATTTTTTGTTAAAAAGTTTTACATTTAATATTACACAGTTTGTTATTGTATTGGGCACGTACTGGATTTTTTCTTACTGCAGATAACCTAACAAACAAATGCGGGTTTTTTTTCACAAACAATGCTGTTTCCATTATATACATTGCCGGCAGTGTCAATATTTTCAGCTTTTTAAAATGTGGAATACAGCTATCTGTCGTTTTTAGACCACACATTGACCTCACACAACGTTTCTGCATCCTAAATACACACTCCCTATTAGTTGACTGTCCCCAGAAAATAATACCGTATCGTAAAACAGAAGCTACAAGGCCATGGTATGCTGTTAATAATGTCTCAATATTAACCTTTTTTGATAGTTGAAATAGTGCATATGCAGATTTACTTAATCGTTTACATATAATGTCAGTATGTGTGTTCCAAGTCAATTTATCATCTATATTTATTCCTAAAAACTTAGCATTACAAATTTCTTCTATTGTGAAGTCTTTATAAGTAATAATAATGTTTTTATTTTCACAACGTTGATGGAAATGCATGACATTGGTTTTACTTAGGTTAATTTTCAAATTATTATTATTAAGCCAGTTTATTATGTTTTTTAAAGATTCATTTATGTCATTTTGATAATTCTGAGCTTCATTACATTCTATTATAGCTGTAGTATCGTCAGCAAAGAGAACCATTTTATGATGAATTATTTTAGGGAGATCATTAATGTATATCAAAAAAAGGGGTGCTCCCAATACGCTCCCTTGTGGCACGCCATATTTTATGCATCTTTGATTAGATAAATATATCGTTTCTAATTTAGTTTCCGGGCATAATCTAGAGACTTCGGTGCATTGGAGTCTGTCAGTTAAATATGATTTAATCAATTTTAGTACATTTCCTCTTATGCCGTAGCTATATAATTTTTGCAGTAATATTTTATGGTCAACATAGTCAAAAGCTTTAGTCATATCAGTAAATAAGGTACAAATAGGTTTCCTTTTATCAACTGATGTCATAATGGTACTAAGTAAATCAAACAATGCCATGTTAATATTTGTGTTTTTGCGAAAACCTTTCTGTTCGTGGCAAAATAAGTTAAATTTTTCGAAATACGTGTATATTGAGTTGTAAATAACTTTCTCAAAAATTTTGGAAAAAACGGAAATTTTTGCAATGGGCCTGTAGTTTTTCATGTCCGTTTTGACACCTTTTTTAAATAAAGGTTTAATAATAACTTTCTTTAATCTATTGGGAAATATACCATCAGTAATACATAGATTAATAATGTGAGCTAATGGTTGTGCTATAACTTCCTTTACATATTTTAAAACTTTAGTACATACGCCGTCATAACCAACAGTATTTGTATTTTTGAGATTAGAAATAATTTTTATAATGTCACTATTCGAGACAGGTGACATAAATAAAGATTGTGACGAAACATTATCAATAGCATTACCTACAGTCATGTCAGTATTTATATTATTTTCAATTGTGTCAATATAATAATTATTAAATTCATTAGCGATGTCAATTGGTCGTGTAAAAGTCAAATTGTCTCTGTTTATAGTCATAATTTGTTCTTGTGGTAAACCTGTTTTAGATTTATTAATAACTTGCCAAGCAGCTTTACATTTATTCTGCGATGTGTTTATGTAATAGTTGTTTTGGGCTTTCTGAGTCAATTTTATAATTCTTTTATAGAGAGTAGAGTATTTTTTAAAGTTATTCTTATTCGTTGTGTTAGGATTTAAACGATATTTCCAAAGTAACTGTCTTTGTTTTTTACTACATATCTTTATTCCTCGAGATATCCACTTAGTTTTTTTATTTAATTTGATAGTTATTATCTTATCCGGAAAGCATAATTTATAAAGTAATAAAAATAGCTGTCTTACTGTAGATACCTGACAATCCTGGTAGAGTGTTCTTGTTGGAAAGAGAATTGGTTTAAAGTTGCTAACTTTCAGTATGGCACGTTGAGCGATTTCTAATCTTTTTATGGAGGTTTTTGGAATCCCACCCCACGACAATATGCAATAAGTAATTATGGATTGACACAATGCTAAGTAAATTTGTTTTAAAAGTGTTGCATCCACAATGTATCTGATATTTTTAAAGACATAAATAAGTTTACGTACTCTAGAGGATAGCAACTTGATATGTTCCCTAAAGCTAAGTTGACTGTCCACTGTGATGCCCAGGTATTTTATATTACTAACGCGTTCTAATGGTTTGCAACAACAGTTTGATCTAGAGACACATTGATGCGGAGTAATATGCAGTCTGTCATCGATTTCAGTTTTGTTGCGGATCGAGAAAGTTATATATTTGGTTTTGTCAAAATTCATTGTCAAAATATTTTTGTGTAAAACCAAATTGGGCAGCATCAAAGACCTCTACCCAATTTTCAGCAGAGAAGAGGAGAGCAGTATCATCTGCATAGTAGATTATTTCGCCTTTGGGTATATTCAAATTTGTGAGGTTGTTAATATAAATAAGAAACAAGGTAGGTCCCAGTATGCTGCCTTGTGGCACACCGTAGGATATAGGAAGGTCACCGCTGTAGTAGCCACCCACTTGTACACACTGACAGCGTCCAGACAAGTAGCTCTCAAAGAGCTGTGAGCCTCTTATGCCAAGGTGTTCCAGCTTTTGTAGTAGGACAGAGACAGAGATCGTATCAAAAGCCTTTGCTAGGTCTAGAAAGACCGCAAGACACTTCTGACCCTTGTCTAGTTTCGAACTGATGTAGGTTGTCAGCTTATGAACAGCCTCATCCGTTGATTTGCCCGCACGGAAGCCAAATTGATTGTCCGAAAGATATTTATTTTTCTCAAGATATTTAACTAACCGGATGTTAATAATTTTTTCTAAAGTTTTAGACAGTGAGGGCAAAATCGAAATAGGCCTGTAATTGCTGAAACGACCTCTGTCTCCGCCTTTATATATTGGTTGCACAACCGAATTGATGAATGATTGATTGATGAATTGATGAATTTGACACAGCAGAAGAAAATAAATACGCGGGTAGTTCAGGGTGTGCCATTTTTTTTTCTTTTCTTTTTCTTCTCTTTTTATAAAGATAAATAGCAATGTGGCTAGAATTGACATGACTAGCAAACTTGTTAACCCCTCCAACTAAGCTAAATATGCTTGTCTCTGGAGTGGGTTCCCGACAATAGTGTAATGGGTGGGGTTCAAACTCGTGACCTGTCGATCACAATGCCACCTTAACGTTAGTTAACATATTGTATTTATATTAATAGTAGTATAATTAGGTGTAATCATTAATTAGATTAGGGTATGATGAGGCTGACGTACCTGTTTCGTCCAACGTGAAACCGAACGCACCTTTTGGTTGGCAACATTATTCTATTGTCTTTGACTTTTTTCACTTTGACAGTTAACCTGTTTCCGCTGGAAAAAATGTCCAACCTTTTGGGACCTGTGATTTTGTTGTAATTGGAAATATCGTGTTCAATCGCCCGTTGTAACCGATAATTGGGTCGCGATTAACGATAAGTTGAAATTGTAATCCCGAATTGACGAAAAACCTGGGATATTTTGGAACAATACCGCCGTATTGACGCTAGACCGAATGGCACGCGAATTTGTTGAAAGTGATAATGAATTGGTGATAAATAGCTGCTCCAATCTGGTGCGAAGTTTGCGCTACATCCCGGCCCGGACCACACATTGAAGCTTGCGTCCTTTGTGACCGCCGTGACACCACTTTGACACCATTATACTTTCAAATATACTCACACACACACACACGGACGTGATCAAAACAGATCCTCGCTTGGCGTCTACAGCTCAGGTAAGTCTAGGCTATAAGTGTACCTATTTATTAGTATTATGTATTGGTAGGGCCCAAGAGCCCATATTGTGTTTGTCAGCAACGTTTAGGGCTCCACGAACCGTGGACAGTTCGAACATACCAGTTACCGTTGGCTGGCTTGGGGAACGAACAGTACCTTTGTAAGGTAAAAACCTCTAAATATATATAGATATAAAAATATTATTATTATATTTATCCTAGTCTATTAATACAACACTTACCATCTTCACGCTGTGTCTAACGTGGTGTAAAGCAGGAGGCCGTCTTTTGCCCGGCAAAGCGAGCTCTCCCAGTCGATACTCAGCGTTTGCAGCGCTAACGTGTGCACTACCGCATAGACGGAACTTGTTACTGCTGTGGATATTCTGGGGAATAAGGGGGAATACATATAATAAAACAGTAAAAGTGTGTCGATACATTGAATATTTTACACAAAAAATATGGAGGGTCTAGAAACAGTAATAACGCAAGCATTTAAAAAAAACATGACCTTCTGTTTGTACACGCTAATCTCCGAAACTACAAGACGGATTCGAATGAAACTACTTTTGTTAGTCTGGGCAACATATCGTCGTTGCGCTTGCAAAAGGCGCTATGTGGTAAATATTCGTTTTCGTTCTTTTATGCAGTTTCAATCGTTATTTTAATATACACATGCTGTAAAACAGCTATCTAATAAACGAAATATTTAAAGAGTTACCTTTCAATATTGCGTTTATCAGATAGCTGTTTTTACAGCATGTGTGTACTAAAATAACGATTGAAACTTCATAAAAGAACGAAAATTGACTATTCACCACATAGCGCCTTTTGCAAGCGCAACGACGATATATGCCTATATGTTGACCAGACCACAGATTACTAAATAGTTACTTCGTAACAGATACATTACTCTCATACAAAAGCGAAAATACCTACGCTATAATAGCCTACAAAATCTTAATAATACTACCAGCTGTTTGCAGCGAGAAGAAATGTACCATAAGTACGCACACAGAGAGTTGAGATTGTTTTGCTCGCCGCGCGACCCACGTCATCGAGCGAATGTCCTAGGGTTGTATATGATGATATTGGTAATAAAACGAATATAGATAAACAATTATTTTTTATTTGTTGATCAAATATGTTTCAGTTTAATAAAATGATAGATGCATTTTTTCCTTCCCTGAATTCCTGATTATTAAATTTTAGTGTCGAAAATATCCGAAACCAGGTAAATAATTTTAATTTTAATAAAATTCCGCGCAAATAAATAATCAAAAGGGAAACAGGGGCAAAGCGGAGGAAAATCAATTGTTTTTAGGTTGATCCATTATGACGTTGTCGAAATTATTTAAAAAGGCTCAGGCAGACGTGCGGCAGCCCACTGTCGGATATACCGACGGCGATACGCGAAGGGGTACGCATATAACGCGTGGCCTTGAGCGAGTGACGGACGCCTGCCAGGCTAACAAAAGTAGTTTTATAGATAGTTTTGTAGATAATTGATTTCAGAAACTGGAATACCTGATGCAGAACTTCACACGCGAGTGAAGCCGCAGGTAGAAGCTAGTAAATAATAATTACTTTAAGCGTCAATAGCCTAATGGATAAGGTGTTGGACTTGTGTCCGGGTCGCGGGTTCTAACCCCACCAATTACGCTATTGCCGTGAACCCACTCCAGACACAAGCATATTTAGCTTAGTTGGAGAGGTTAACAGGATTGCTAGTAATGTAAATTCTACCCATAGTGCTAGCAAACTTTATAAAAAAAAGAAACCATCGTGTGCTTCACGGAATAGATGTATAAGGTTGGAATGGTAATGTGGGCGTGGCGAGCGCGCCACATTTATGATACGAAAATCATAGCTCGACCGATTAATTCATTCACCGCGTTTAGTGCGCTTCGGATTACTTCGGAACACAGAGCTCTGCTTTAAAATGCCGTGTTGTGCAATTATAACCTTTAAAACAATAAAAACTTTTTTGCAAAAAAATAAAACCGACTTCCATATCAAAACACTACAAAGTCAAAAATAATTTTAATTTCGGTAGTCGGTGTTATTGGTTTTGTATTTTCTTTTTTTTCACACCGCCTTCCGAAATTAAAATTATTTTTGACTTTGTAGTGTTTTGATATGGAAGTCGGTTTTATTTTTTTGCAAAAAAGTTTTATTTTCGTGCTTTTTAGTGGGTCAATTTGTAATTAATCTAGTTATAAAAGCCAAAATGTCAACTACAAAAAACTAAAAACACGCGAACAAAAAACACAATATAGAGTAAACGAAAAGATCATCAATGTAAATATTTTTTTTAGACTTTTGTTGATTTTTCAGAAACGGCTTGTTCGATGTCGATAAAATTTTCATGGGACCATTTGGGAAGTATACCCTTTCCAACAAAAAAAGAATTTTTCAAATCGGTTGGCGAGCGACGGAGCTATGCCCGAACAAAAAAAAAAAAAAAAAAAACAAACAAACATCCGAATTGAGAACCTCCTCCTTTTTCAGAAGTCGGTTAAAAAGTTAGACCGCAAGTATAGAGCGAGGAGGTATATCTTTCCATTGGTATGTCGAAAATAACATTTAATTACATTTTTATTTGTAAAAAACAAAAATATTCTGATCACTATGAAATTCCCAACATTAACAACATTATTGCATCAAGTTACAAAAAATATACATTGCCCGATGTGTACTCGCTTAATCAACGCAATGACCAAGTCCGCTTACAATGTACTGCATGCGTTGCGTCCTCCACACTTCAACCATTGACGTTTCGTCCTTTGCCCTGATTGGCCGTGATGCACGGCGCATGGTTATCGACAGTGAGTTACAATCAGTAGCAAGTTCTCGATTTAAGTGTGACTAATTTATTTGTGTGGGTAATTCGTATACGTAACGGGCCTCTTGCTTGTAGTGGAATTAAATAGTGGGGGACAAGCGGCGACACACGTTCTCATACAAATCAGAAACTATTTCCTTTCTAACCTCTTTTATCTGTTCTAACCGGATGTAGGTAAGTAGTATTAGTTTTTTTTACGTAGAGCGTCTGCCTATCTGACCTCCGCAACCCAGTTGCTGGGTAACACGATACCCCTTGGTAAGACCTGTATCAGATTTTTTAGCTTCTGACTACCCGTAAGGACTGTCAAAGATGTACAAATGATAGCCGGGACCAACGGCTTAACGTGCTAAAACGTAAAAACGAAATGTGTAAAATACTTATAATTAATATTATTTACCTACCTATATTAATATTTTTTTCTGTTGTATTTGTGTTGGAAGTATTCATATTTTTTAAATTTATTAATCTGATAGTGTGACATACATTATTATATTCAAATTCTTCCTAATATTTGTATGTTTTATTGTGACTGATGCACATAGTAGCGTCCTCTGTTGTTGAAAAGCGAAAGTATGGCGTATCTTTCTGTTTGCGCCACCGGCTAAAAGATGGCGACAGTATCTATGGAAGATTTGCTAGTAATGAATGGAGTATTGGATAAATGATTTCGCTTTTCGACGCCAGGGGGTGGAATTATGAATGGTACCTAAAGGTCATTGACCCGAGCACATGTTCTGCGATAATATTAAAACGTTAGCGCAAGGGTGTATATACGTTGTGAGACTTGCGAAATTTTTGGTATGGTTCTGTCTGTTATTTATCAGTTTTTTTTTGTTCATATTTTTATTAGCATCATGTAAGCATACACTATTGTGGGTTTGAATAAGTCCCTCGTTTAAACTAACATACTGTATAAGTAAGGTAAAGGAAATGAAAATACAAGATTTATATTGTTATGAACAAGTTGCTCATGTTTATTTGAAATTAGGATTTATATATACTAGCTTGTGCCAGCGGCTTCGCCCACGTGGGAAGTTTTTCCCGTGTAAATCCCGATCCCGTGGAAATTTCGCAAAGTCCTTTCTTAGCGGATGCCTACGTCATAACATCTACCTGCATCCCAAATTTCAGCCCGATCCGTCCAGTGGTTTGGGCTGTGCGTTGATGGATCACTATGTCAGTCAGTCAGTCAGTCACCTTTGAGTTATATATATTTAGACTAGTATTTGCGTGTTGCGCGAGGTGCAAGAACCTCGCGTGCTTGTGAAAAAAAAAAAAAAGTGAGGGGGGTGATGGGGGGGGTTTAGTATTTGCGTGTTGCGCGAGGTGCAAGCACTGAGTGTGCTTGTGAAAAAAAAAAGTGGGGGGATGGGGGGGAGGGGTTGCAGAAGTATTTTGACTAAAGCATTGCCCCTCTAAATGAATCTGAAAAAAAAAATGTTCCAAGTCTCTTAATTTCCGAGATCCGCCTAAAGGGGGTGAGAAGAGGGGCGGGGGGGGCGACTGAAAAATGGTTTTTACTTTACCGAGCCTCCTCTATACGAATCCGTAAAAAAAAAATACGGGTCTCGTAGTTTCCGAGATACGATAGGGGGGGGGGGGAGAAGGGGGGTGAAAAGGGGAGGTTTGGCACTTTTCCCGTAGGTTTGAGAGTTACTTGTTTACGAATCTGTCAAAATATACTCACCTCCCCATCCACCATCTACTATGATGGACTATGATGAGCTCTGAATCAGTTCATATCATTCTGAATGGGGCGTGCAAGTGAAAGCTAATCGCAGATGGCGCCACCACCGTAAGAACCTTTGTCACTGTCAGTGTTAGTTAGATTGTGAGATATTATATAGTTATCTGTATCATCTATGGTTATCTGTGGTAATATTTTTTATTTTCGTTTCATTGATTTCAATTGATTTCTGTACAATTTTCCGATTAAAGAACATAATACATGTTCTTTAATCGAAAAATTCTCAATAACTGTCTCTAATTTAGGAATTCATTACTGTTCCATAGAGAAACTGCTTTATTGGTAAGTGTACTACTAGCGCCACTTTGACAGTTGCACGCCCCATTAGCTCTGAATCAGAACATTAGGGTGTTGCAAGCGTTGTCATATAATCATCACTTGAGCACAGCTCGACCAATTTCGCCATTTTTTTTTTGTTCTGTTCATCATCAGTCAGGAGACAGGAGGTTAGTGTGTAGAAAATTCTCTTCATTAGTAGAAAGCAAGTTGTGCTAATTTAAAACACGAAATGAGTCCAAATGTTTAAGACCAGTATTGCCAGTAGCATAAATATAATTTGCACGATTTTATTTCAAACAGTTATATTTTAGTCTTGGATCGTAGTTTACGTAAAGTTGAAAACTGTGTATAATAATTATGTTTTAACTGTTTAAGATATGCCGCACAATTGTAGTATTTAAAATTGGCAACGCCTTTGTTTACATTTTTGATCACGAATTCAATTTCAGAGTATAGCTGTGATAATATTATTGTCAAGATAAAAATAAACAAGGGAGAAAATATGAAGAGACAAGATAGAAAACTAACTTGAGATAAAAATCTCGTATTTTCAAGTAGCCTTTGTGCTGTCCCAGACCACAGTCCATCTATGTATAAAATTTCACCCGGGTCCTTTCAAACATATTGGCGTGATTGCGTCACAAATATCTTCCTTAAAGTTCTAAGTTGAGATATACGTTATAGAAACTGGAATACCTGATGCAGAACTTCACACGCGAGTGAAGCCGCAGGTAGAAGCTAGTAAATAATAATTACTTTAAGCGTCAATAGCCTAATGGATAAGGTGTTGGACTTGTGTCCGGGTCGCGGGTTCTAACCCCACCAATTACGCTATTGCCGTGAACCCACTCCAGACACAAGCATATTTAGCTTAGTTGGAGAGGTTAACAGGATTGCTAGTAATGTAAATTCTACCCATAGTGCTAGCAAACTTTATAAAAAAAAGAAACCATCGTGTGCTTCACGGAATAGATGTATAAGGTTGGAATGGTAATGTGGGCGTGGCGAGCGCGCCACATTTATGATACGAAAATCATAGCTCGACCGATTAATTCATTCACCGCGTTTAGTGCGCTTCGGATTACTTCGGAACACAGAGCTCTGCTTTAAAATGCCGTGTTGTGCAATTATAACCTTTAAAACAATAAAAACTTTTTTGCAAAAAAATAAAACCGACTTCCATATCAAAACACTACAAAGTCAAAAATAATTTTAATTTCGGTAGTCGGTGTTATTGGTTTTGTATTTTCTTTTTTTTTCACACCGCCTTCCGAAATTAAAATTATTTTTGACTTTGTAGTGTTTTGATATGGAAGTCGGTTTTATTTTTTTGCAAAAAAGTTTTATTTTCGTGCTTTTTAGTGGGTCAATTTGTAATTAATCTAGTTATAAAAGCCAAAATGTCAACTACAAAAAACTAAAAACACGCGAACAAAAAACACAATATAGAGTAAACGAAAAGATCATCAATGTAAATATTTTTTTTAGACTTTTGTTGATTTTTCAGAAACGGCTTGTTCGATGTCGATAAAATTTTCATGGGACCATTTGGGAAGTATACCCTTTCCAACAAAAAAAGAATTTTTCAAATCGGTTGGCGAGCGACGGAGCTATGCCCGAACAAAAAAAAAAAAAAAAAAACAAACAAACATCCGAATTGAGAACCTCCTCCTTTTTCAGAAGTCGGTTAAAAAGTTAGACCGCAAGTATAGAGCGAGGAGGTATATCTTTCCATTGGTAAGTCGAAAATAACATTTAATTACATTTTTATTTGTAAAAAACAAAAATATTCTGATCACTATGAAATTCCCAACATTAACAACATTATTGCATCAAGTTACAAAAAATATACATTGCCCGATGTGTACTCGCTTAATCAACGCAATGACCAAGTCCGCTTACAATGTACTGCATGCGTTGCGTCCTCCACACTTCAACCATTGACGTTTCGTCCTTTGCCCTGATTGGCCGTGATGCACGGCGCATGGTTATCGACAGTGAGTTACAATCAGTAGCAAGTTCTCGATTTAAGTGTGACTAATTTATTTGTGTGGGTAATTCGTATACGTAACGGGCCTCTTGCTTGTAGTGGAATTAAATAGTGGGGGACAAGCGGCGACACACGTTCTCATACAAATCAGAAACTATTTCCTTTCTAACCTCTTTTATCTGTTCTAACCGGATGTAGGTAAGTAGTATTAGTTTTTTTTACGTAGAGCGTCTGCCTATCTGACCTCCGCAACCCAGTTGCTGGGTAACACGATACCCCTTGGTAAGACCTGTATCAGATTTTTTAGCTTCTGACTACCCGTAAGGACTGTCAAAGATGTACAAATGATAGCCGGGACCAACGGCTTAACGTGCTAAAACGTAAAAACGAAATGTGTAAAATACTTATAATTAATATTATTTACCTACCTATATTAATATTTTTTTCTGTTGTATTTGTGTTGGAATTATTCATATTTTTTAAATTTATTAATCTGATAGTGTGACATACATTATTATATTCAAATTCTTCCTAATATTTGTATGTTTTATTGTGACTGATGCACATAGTAGCGTCCTCTGTTGTTGAAAAGCGAGAGTATGGCGTATCTTTCTGTTTGCGCCACCGGCTAAAAGATGGCGACAGTATCTATGGAAGATTTGCTAGTAATGAATGGAGTATTGGATAAATGATTTCGCTTTTCGACGCCAGGGGGTGGAATTATGAATGGTACCTAAAGGTCATTGACCCGCGCACATGTTCTGCGATAATATTAAAACGTTAGCGCAAGGGTGTATATACGTTGTGAGACTTGCGAAATTTTTGGTATGGTTCTGTCTGTTATTTATCAGTTTTTTTTTGTTCATATTTTTATTAGCATCATGTAAGCATACACTATTGTGGGTTTGAATAAGTCCCTCGTTTAAACTAACATACTGTATAAGTAAGGTAAAGGAAATGAAAATACAAGATTTATATTATTATGAACAAGTTGCTCATGTTTATTTGAAATTAGGATTTATATATACTAGCTTGTGCCAGCGGCTTCGCCCACGTGGGAAGTTTTTCCCGTGTAAATCCCGATCCCGTGGAAATTTCGCAAAGTCCTTTCTTAGCGGATGCCTACGTCATAACATCTACCTGCATCCCAAATTTCAGCCCGATCCGTCCAGTGGTTTGGGCTGTGCGTTGATGGATCACTATGTCAGTCAGTCAGTCAGTCACCTTTGAGTTATATATATTTAGACTAGTATTTGCGTGTTGCGCGAGGTGCAAGAACCTCGCGTGCTTGTGAAAAAAAAAAAAAAAGTGAGGGGGGTGATGGGGGGGGTTTAGTATTTGCGTGTTGCGCGAGGTGCAAGCACTGAGTGTGCTTGTGAAAAAAAAAAGTGGGGGGATGGGGGGGGGGGTTGCAGAAGTATTTTGACTAAAGCATTGCCCCTCTAAATGAATCTGAAAAAAAAAATGTTCCAAGTCTCTTAATTTCCGAGATCCGCCTAAAGGGGGTGAGAAGAGGGGCGGGGGGGGGGCGACTGAAAAATGGTTTTTACTTTACCGAGCCTCCTCTATACGAATCCGTAAAAAAAAAATACGGGTCTCGTAGTTTCCGAGATACGATAGGGGGGGGGGGGGGAGAAGGGGGGTGAAAAGGGGAGGTTTGGCACTTTTCCCGTAGGTTTGAGAGTTACTTGTTTACGAATCTGTCAAAATATACTCACCTCCCCATCCACCATCTACTATGATGGACTATGATGAGCTCTGAATCAGTTCATATCATTCTGAATGGGGCGGCTAATCGCAGATGGCGCCACCACCGTAAGAACCTTTGTCACTGTCAGTGTTAGTTAGATTGTGAGATATTATATAGTTATCTGTATCATCTATGGTTATCTGTGGTAATATTTTTTATTTTCGTTTCATTGATTTCAATTGATTTCTGTACAATTTTCCGATTAAAGAACATAATACATGTTCTTTAATCGAAAAATTCTCAATAACTGTCTCTAATTTAGGAATTCATTACTGTTCCATAGAGAAACTGCTTTATTGGTAAGTGTACTACTAGCGCCACTTTGACAGTTGCACGCCCCATTAGCTCTGAATCAGAACATTAGGGTGTTGCAAGCGTTGTCATATAATCATCACTTGAGCACAGCTCGACCAATTTCGCCATTTTTTTTTTGTTCTGTTCATCATCAGTCAGGAGACAGGAGGTTAGTGTGTAGAAAATTCTCTTCATTAGTAGAAAGCAAGTTGTGCTAATTTAAAACACGAAATGAGTCCAAATGTTTAAGACCAGTATTGCCAGTAGCATAAATATAATTTGCACGATTTTATTTCAAACAGTTATATTTTAGTCTTGGATCGTAGTTTACGTAAAGTTGAAAACTGTGTATAATAATTATGTTTTAACTGTTTAAGATATGCCGCACAATTGTAGTATTTAAAATTGGCAACGCCTTTGTTTACATTTTTGATCACGAATTCAATTTCAGAGTATAGCTGTGATAATATTATTGTCAAGATAAAAATAAACAAGGGAGAAAATATGAAGAGACAAGATAGAAAACTAACTTGAGATAAAAATCTCGTATTTTCAAGTAGCCTTTGTGCTGTCCCAGACCACAGTCCATCTATGTATAAAATTTCACCCGGGTCCTTTCAAACATATTGGCGTGATTGCGTCACAAATATCTTCCTTAAAGTTCTAAGTTGAGATATACGTTATCTGTCAAGTGCTTGCAATGTCTGGACAAGCCCACTCAAATCTGTGTGTATCTTTCCTCAAAAGACATCAGAGCCTCAGACATCAACCTATTCTCATATAATTTGACCAGTCCAGGTTGTATGGACTTCAAAAGAGACTAACCTCTGAGTTTGTTTCGAAGATTTTTCTCAGGGTCGCAGAAACACCATCCTCATTTAACTTTTTTTCTTTTTCTTAAGTTTACGAAAAATAAAGACGAGCAAAAGTGTTAGCATAACTAATTTGTAAAATAAATATCATTTACTCATCCTTAAATATTATAAAACAGTCTCCCGCCGCACGGTGGGCTGAAAATCGGCTTTCATAGACTTAGGCATTTTATTTTGCAAGTGCGAGTTTTTTTGCCGGATATCACTTCTATTAGTTATAACAATATACAAAAATGACACCAGAATTGATTCTGCACAGAAACGAAGGAATTATAATTTTTTTACGAAAATTTTGTATGGAGCTAGTATGAAAAATCGAAATATCTCTAAAACGGCAGCGATAACCGTAATATCCTTATAGGGGGTTATAGTACTAATTATTTATGATTTTTTGACATACGTTACATAATGGTTGTAGATGCCTTTTTTTTAAAAAAATCGTCAAAATATTTTTATTTATTTTTACATATTTAAACGTTCCTTTTAGTGTTTAAGTTGAAGAATTCAGAGCTTTAACAACTCTTATCATAAAATAGCATCACCCCTATAGACCTGAAGGACTAGACAGAGGTGTGTAGTGTCTTGTTGATCTTGTAAGATTTCCAACAATACCAAATAGTTGAATATCAGTGTCAAAGTGCCCATGCTGTCGCTTCTTTTAGAAAGATAGGGGAATGAAATTGTTAATTGATCATACCCTAAAAGTATGATTACAACATAACCGGACACATAATAATAATAATATCCTTATAGGGGATTATAGTACTAACATTATTTATTTTAACATATGAAACTGTTCAAAACGATCCATGAACTGTGTCAAAGTTAAGAACATCGTTAGGAAGCATGCTTTTTCCCCAAATATTAAGAATATGTGAAAAAAAAAAGACTGTATATAAACTTTTTATTGATAGGTAATTTAAATAAAACAGAAGTAACAAAAATAATATCTAATAAATTCAATTATACAAAATACATATTTGAAACTATAATTTATGAATTTATTAACTAAACATATTGGTACAATAAACTAACATAAATAACAAAAGAACATAAAGAAAAATAATTAAATTTTACAAATTTTCTTTACAACTTTCGTTGTCGGACTCCAATTCCGAGTCAGAATCCAGATCGGATATACCTACAAACTCGAACTCAGTTTCCGGAAACTGTATTAGGTCGAGAGTTTCAGCAAAAAAGGTTGTCTTCCTTTTGGCATCTAACTTCGGCCTTTGTGCACTTAGAAAAGGATCCGAAGAAACAACAAGCATATTTAGGATATCTTGATTAGAATCTTGCCTGCTTCTTTTCCGCGAATGATATTCCCGGAACCTCCTAAAATCTTTGTTTCGAGACTCTGAGGCTTCTTCCGAGAGAGTCCCAATCGGGACAATATCATTTTTTTCGATTATGTCAGCTCCGTGTATTAATAGTTTATGTACGGTTGATGACATGTAGTACCAGCCGTATAATTCCACGTACTTTTCTGCTGTTTTGCGAGCAAAATCTTTAAATTTGATGACATCGATCTTCTCACCAGATGTTATTGCTTGCAAAATAACAGCAAATCTTTTTATCAGGTTTTGATCCAACCCAGTAATAGCTGCAGTTTTATTGGGAAACTCGAAAAACTTCCTTGCGGTATTCCCGTCATTGGTAGTTCCCGAGCCTTGTTTTACTATATCAATTAACAGATTGAGCTCCTCTTTAAATTTATTTTGAATGTTTTTTTTTCTGTTTTGTAACATATCTTTGTGCTCATTACTTCTTGCTGCCCACTGTTTGAAGTCAAGTCTGTACGCAATGTGTAACAGACATTCCATGCAATTTATACGGGCATGTAGGGATGATAGGCCAAATTCATATATGTCAGAACACACAGTTTTTGATGTTACAGCATCTAAGTGGTTCATTTCTGTTGGTTTTGCTAAGCACAGGTAGCATGATGCATTTGATCTAGCTTCAGAAAGGTACGTGCAGACTTTTGCGTCGATCATTGTCATCATTAGTTTATGAGTCACCCTGTTACTATTAATGCACTCTGTGGGGTTAAGGGCGTCAATTTCCTCATCCATTTTTCTTTTGTTATCAATGACAACTGCATGGCTTTCTTTTACAAAAGTGAACTGAACCGGACGACAATAAAAAGTTGAGCATGGTTTCGGGTTTGTCCATATAGTATTATCTCCATCTGTCTGTTTCAGTGGCACCAAGGAGGTCATGAAAATGCTTGAATCATCATGCTCGCCGTCCATTTTCTGCTTGTATCGGCTTTGATTGGAAGCACCATCAAATCCCCACTTCGATATCAGCTTTAACTGCTTATTTTCCACATTATCAGAAAGACTTTGAAGAATCAGCTTCACCGTGATGTCAAGTAAAGCTTGAAGTGTAATTCTAGCTGATGAATCCGTAACTGATACTGATTGATTAGGAGGGTAGCATGCAAGCTTAGTTTGTTGCAGTTTATAGTAGGATGGGTAAATATCCTTATCACCTTCCCGAATGGCAGTCTCTCGCAACGTAATATATTGCCACTTTGAAAGCTTAAGTGAAAGAAGCAATCCAAGTGCTTTCTCTGGTGTAAATATTACTGTTTTCTTAATGCTTTCCTTGATTTTAACGGCAGCTTCTGGATTTTTGATCATATAATTGATTACAGATGCGATATCTTCATAACCTTCTTCTTTTAAACGTGCTGCAGCTGCATATGCCAATTCACAGGAATCCTCGCCTATGTGCTCACTAGATCTTCTCTTTTTCTGTTTGCTTCCCAGATCTTTGAATGGTTTTCGGGACCTTTTTGTCATTGTTCCAACAGTCGATGATGTCGAAGGTTCTGGAGAGACTGAGCGTGCTCTTGGTATCTCATCAACAGTTGGTTCTTGATTTATTAAAGTTTGCACGCAACTCGGCCAATCAATATTTGCTTGCAACCACTCTCCGTACGTATTTCTAAACTTATCAAAGAATCGTTTAGATTTCTGCCACCTGTTTAAAGCAGCTCGCGTGAATCTCCGGCAAAATTCTTTGAGAGTTACTTGATCTTCGGCAGAAAGGCAATCGCCTATGCGGGACACAATTGCACTAAACAATACTTCATGATTAAATGAAGGACACTCACTTTTTAGAAGAACAAACAAATCTAAGTTGGTGATTAAACTTTCCATTCTAAGATTTTGTAGTCGCAAAGCAAATAGTTTTAGTGTTAGCAGTTACATGGTTGTGAACAATCTAAATTATGGAACAAAATTATAGCCCTTTTATTGTATAAAGTCAATAATTAGTTAACTACCCTCATTAAAGTTATAAAAGATATGATAATAAAAATTTATAATCGTCAAAAACATTTCGTAGAACTCATAGTAGAACTAATCAACATTAGCAAATCACATTAGCTCACTAATTATAAAAAGGTGAATGCAGTTCTTAGTTGGTATTGTTGCGAGATATTTCAAATCATTTAATCACTTAATAGGCTCATTAGAATCAGAAGACTACAACCATCATTCTAATTACTTGTCATCAGACTCATTAGATGACTACACAATATGTTATTTTGTATTTTGAACGTATGCAAGGTTTTAAAATTCCTTTTGTGTCGATATTATTATGTGTCCGGTTATGTTGTAATCATACTTTTAGGGTATGATCAATTAACAATTTCATTCCCCTATCTTTCTAAAAGAAGCGACAGCATGGGCACTTTGACACTGATATTCAACTATTTGGTATTGTTGGAAATCTTACAAGATCAACAAGATACTACACACCTCTGTCTAGTCCTTCAGGTCTATAGGGGTGATGCTATTTTATGTTAAGAGTTGTTAAAGCTCTGAATTCTTCAACTTAAACACTAAAAGGAACGTTTAATATGTAAAAATAAATAAAAATATTTTGACGATTTAAAAAAAAAAGGCATCTACAACCATTATGTAACGTATGTCAAAAAATCATAAATAATTAGTACTAAAACCTCCTATAAGGATATTACGGTTATCGCTGCCGTTTCAGAGATATTTCGATTTTTCATACTAGCTCCATACAAAATTTTCGTAAAAAAATTATAATTCCATCGTTTTTGTGCAGAATCAATTCTGGTGTCATTTTTGTATATTGTTATAACAAATAGAAGTGATATCCGGCACAAAAACTGGCACTTGCAAAATAAAATGCCTAAGTCTATGAAAGCCGTTTTTCAGCCCACCGTGCGCCGCGTCTATCTGTCTACGTACGCGTTAAACTCAAAATCAGGCTTTAATGCGGTTTTCACCAATAGATAGTGATTTATTCTATGGTGAAAAAATTAAATAAAAAAAAAAGCATGAAAAATCTATTCAGTAGTTTTTGAGGAAGATTTTAGTTTTATTAAGGTGTTCTATGAATTAGCAGAATCTAACCATGTGAAACCGGGTCGGGTCGCTAGTTTACTTTTTTTCTCCTTTTTGTTTGGCATCTCGCAGGTCAACTTTTGAAGTTGTCGGCTGCTTAACCAGACTTGCCTGTGGCTGCTTTAATTAATAATATTTAAAGCCCGGGGCTTATTAAAAAACTTACAAATTAGACGACTACACGCTATGGGCACCCTCAGAGAGGGGGCACACTGAATCGGACCATGGCACTAATTTACTAATAAAGGCAACGAACGAACCTGGTACACCACCATAGCGTCGACCTCTCTGCCCACATCCAGAAGGTATCTCGGTGACTCCTGCGTCCAAATGAGGCTCACCAGAGACGCTAATATTGGTATCGTGCAGAGTAGGAGGTACCTGAAATAATACAGATCCATTTAAAAAAGGACATTTCTCCAGTATCGTATGGGATGCGAAAATAGGGACGTCGGTTAGGAATAACACTCTCGAATCTCTTATCTTCATTATATTGCATTGAATAAAACATTTATTCGGATAGACACACACAACAACAGACAATACAAAATTACAAACATTATAAAAAAAAAACAATAATCGTCTGTAAAAGATCGCTTTTAGCGATAAGACTGCCCATTGTATCACCCTTTTTAGTTGTAAAGTCCTTATTGTTTTACTGTTATGGTGTACAATAAAGAATAATTATATCTATCTAATTTCGCTGAGCATACACGAGTGAGGATAAGTAAAATAAAGTAAATGTGTGTGTAGTGTTTTAAATACAAAAAATAAAATAATATTGAATAGTGCAATATCGTTTGCGCTAAAAAACATTATTGATTGTACAAAAGACGTAAGAAAATAAGTATGTGAGTTAGGTAGGTATTGATTCACTTATGTTTACGTTATGGTATTATTACATTATTCTTATAACATTCCCATTTACCAAACATAGATCTGCCTAATGTCTCATATATGAGATATTATGTAAATAATATGAGTCCATATATACAACATGTAACAGAATAAACGCAAGACCTGAAAGTAGTTTGCTCAGAATCGGTTTCTGAATCGATTTCCATCATTATTTATAAGTGTTGATTTTTTTCGGAAAAATCCTTTACTTAACCTAAATTAGGATCACTGCGTAAAACCAACGTAATAAAATATTTTATTTAGGGAAATTTAAGCCTTATCTCAAAGCACTAAAAACCCATATGAATTATGGCTGAATTTGTAGATCGCTCAATAGCTATCCATACACACACGTAAATAATATCAATACATTTTACATTTCAGTTAGTGTGCGAAAAATAAAATTTTAATTTAAGGAAGATTAATCCTTAATTCCAAGCAGTACGTCTTACTTAACTGCACAACCGAATTTGTACTTTGTAGTTCGGTCACTCATAATAATAATCATATCTATCCTTACTCACACATCCCTATTGTACGTAATTTAAGGAAATTTCAACCTTATTTCAAAGCAATAAATCTTTTTTAAATGCATGATTGAATTTCTAATTCCGCATTTCACAATCTTTTGTTGAGAAATGACAAAATATTAGAAAATCTAAGATACGTTTTTTGCAAACGCAAAATCAATATGAAAGAGCGAGACGCAATAATTTACCCCACTTAGCCCTTTGACGTTTGATATGGCCGCCGCGCACACGCGCCGCCACCGCTCGCCCGATATGAACCGAAATCACTCAGTCACCCGTCGCGCGCCGCCATTGACGAGTGGATTTCGTAAATTTGTTGTTGTTGTTACTTGTTTACGCACGCGATGGCTTTTCGGTATAGCAATATCCAGTACACGGAGATGGTGAGGACACTGGCTCGTTGTGACGATAATGTGGAGTTAGCGTGTCGCGTGTTCAATGAACGACATGGTACCAGAGTGAGTGTCAGGACAATGCTAGGTGCAACTCAGCGCCTGAGGGACTCTGGAACGTTTCATCCTAACACGGCAATGGATAGAGGGACGAATGTGCGCTCTAGTCGTTTGCAGGAAAACATTCTCGATTATTTCGATGAAAATCCAGGGAGCAGCACGAGGGAAGCAGCGCCGTTGTTTAACTGTAGCCACATGTACGTGTGGAGAACATTACGTGCTAATGGCGAACACCCCTTCCACCTACGACGTTGTCAGGAGCTGATGCCGACTGACTATTTGCCACGACTACAATTTTGTAGATGGTTGTTGGAAAACTGGCAACAAAACATCATCTGGACGGACGAGAGCACCTTCACACGAGTTGGTATTTACAACCAGCACAACATGCATTTATGGAGGCACGAAAACCCACATGCATGCCGTATGGACTCATTCCAGCACAGGTTTTCCGTGAACGTGTGGGCGGGCGTTCTAGGTACACGCGTACTCGGCCCTGTATTTTTACCGAGGTTGACTGGAGATACCTACCTACAGTTCTTACAAGAGGTATTGCCCCAGTTATTGGAGGACGTTCCTCTCTCGTTATTACGAGACGTGTTTTACCAACACGACGGAGCTCCCGCGCATTTCACGTGGAACGTCCGACGGCATCTTGATGCGGAATATGGCCCTCGTTGGATAGGTCGTGGGGCTCCGGTACAGTGGGCTCCCAGATCCCCTGATCTAACACCGTTGGACTTTTTTTTGTGGGGTCGAATAAAATCGCTCGTGTATGTAAACGAAGCAACAAGTGTCGATGACCTCAAACATAAAATTGAACTCGCGTTTGTTAAAGTGAAATGTGAAACTGAGGTGCTTAACAAACTAAAAACTAACTTAAGAAAACGTGCAATAATGTGTATCGAGCAAGGCGCTGGACATTTTGAAAATCTTTTAAAAAGGGGCCGAAGAAGTATTTAGTATTTTATAATACCCCAGAAGTTTATAATACCCCAGGTATGTACCTTCATAATACGATTTTAAGTAGGTACTGTAAATATTATGATTCAAATCTTTTAAACACGCCGACTTTGAATATTTTTTTATACGTACTTAATAAAAATGTAAACACGACTTAGTAGAGGGTAAAAAGACGCGGGCGCCTTTAGGTGCTGATAGATCGCAGTGGGGTGAAAAGTTGCTCAATTTAAAAATACTTCCGTATCCGTAATTAAACCAAATCATTCGAAGCTGTCAGTCCAAAGCCTGTGTAATTGTGATGGAAAGATGGAATCAAACTAGTTAGGCAACTAGCAATAATAGTTATACGGTAATATCGCAAATTATTAGTATCAAACTACGTAGGTAATGTTCAGTCAATGAACGTACAGATACATACCTAATGCGTAGCTTTCTGTTAGTACCTACTACGTAGGCACGCGCACGAGTGTGCGTAGGGATAGAGTAGTATGCTCGAACGTTTTACGTTCAGTCAGGACAATCATTTTATTAAAAAAAAAAAAAAAACTGGGTGTTCTTTAAGTAAATTAAATTACAGATGTTGTTTTAGTTCTATAATTTAATATTCTAATTGGGGTGTCCGAGGTCTAGCATTAATTCCGTTACACGCTGTATATATAACAATACAAGATAAAACAATAATCTAGCCTTCAGATTTGGATTGTGAATTGAAATACGCAGAGCACAGTTTTGATGTTTTAATGAGTGATGCATGTATATAGGAATGTGTTCCAATTGTATAAACAAATATTATTGAGGGGCTTTATAACATCACGCTGCGACTAGTAGGAGCAGAGCATCAATGAAAAATGTTGCAAAAACGTGACAAAATTATTTCTTTTGAGAACATCCGTTGCGTCCGCTGCGTAAACGGTTAAAGTTACGCAAAAACTATCATCGTTCATCTTTAAGTCTTAAAAAAATCCTAATAACCCGACTGCTCAGCTGAAATGGAAGAAACAAGCACATTTTTATTTTACAAAGTGACAAGCAGACGCAACACATATTATTTAAAAAAAAATTGTTAAACGGGTCCCGCCTGCTTGCACACGCATTTCAGTTGAGCAGTCCTTTTATACGATTTAATTCCGTTTTAAAACGTTATATATCCTAAATGATTGCTTAAAATGAAAAATGGTGAAAGAAACCTCAAGACTTATTTAACGATACCCCATTTGACGGGTAAAAAAGTCCGCAACAGCATGTCTACCTTCTAAGGTTTGACTTAGCGGCCGGTAGCGGTAGGATGCAAGATGACATTACCTGTGCCAGGCACTGAAGTGCTCCTTGTTCTCTATGAGCGTGGTGGCCCCGGTCTGCGGCAGCATGGTGGCCGACAGCCCGCCCGCCAGCAGCGAGCCGGCGGCTGCAGCGGCCGGTAGCGGTAGGATGCAAGATGACATTACCTGTGCCAGGCACTGAAGTGCTCCTTGTTCTCTATGAGCGTGGTGGCCCCGGTCTGCGGCAGCATGGTGGCCGACAGCCCGCCCGCCAGCAGCGAGCCGGCGGCTGCAGCGGCTGGTAAGATGACCAGCCCACGTCTTCTACGAGCCCTCCACCACATTTCGCCGGCATACGTGTATGACGTGGGGACTATGCCGCCAGACCCGATTGACGAGCAGAACCTGGAAGAACAATGGAAATCCTCGAAACACTTCTTAAACTTGATCTTCAGCCTTTAGCTCTATCAGCGATGGGCTTAAAATGACATCTATACTTTCTTCTTTCTTTGTTTCTTTTAAAAGTTCTTCTAGTTCTTGGTAAAACTCCCAGGACTTTTGACTGGCGAATATGGAAGCTGGGGCATCATTACAGCATTTTTATTGGCCAAATATTCACGAACAAGCAATGAAGTGTGAAGAAGAATTATGGAACAAATAAAAACACGTCTTAACTCTTGACATCAAGACCCCCAAGTTATGGCTATCATGAACACAGATACCGACAGGGAATTCCACACCTTAGCTGAACACACAATGAAAGTAATTCTCAAAACGTTTTGTGCGGATGAGATCTCCACCATGTAACGATGGCGCATCGCCGTTCGTTTTGCAGTCCGATGATGGAACGAGCTAACTCATCATCTACTTAGCCTTTTCTCAACTATATTGAGGTCGGCTTCCACCGGGTGCAGCTGAATGTTAGTGTTTTATATGGAACGGATGGAGGCAGATGGAATAGGCTCTGTAAAATGATAAAAATGAACGATGAATTTATAAACTTACCTGGCCATCATAAAAGTCCCATAGGTGGGCATGAAAGCAGCTATGGCAGCAAACACAGCGTTGACTGCTAGACAAGATACCAGACATCGTCTTCGGCCTAGTCTTTCCGACAGGGCGCCCCAGCCAACTGCACCTAGAGAGCCTCCCACCAGGCTTATCATAACTGTGGAGGAAAATAGTGAGCAGATATAGAAATGAAATGGGTTTGATAGAGAGACAGATAAACTCTTTATTGAAAGCGATAACAGTGGGTAGTAAGTTTGAAATACTTTTGTCGTTTTCGAATACTATCGCTATGTTTATTTCACACGCTTGCTACTTTTAGATAAGTGTGAAAGAGACAAAGAAAATCGGAAATCTTAATGCATGACTAGCTCATAAGTTTTCTATTGCATACCCCGTTGATTTTCTTTGCTTATATTTAAATAGAACGTTAAAATATTTTTTAAATTTAACAACACAGTTTCACCCATCTTAATATCATACACGTCTCATACATATAAACAACGTAGACAATTTAAACACACACTAGCCAACATACTCAAATACAAAATACTTCATTTCATTTCCATACACACACACGCAATCTGCGCCTGTGGAACTACTGCATGCATACCTTATGTTACCAATAGTTCTGATATTAGTGATTATAAACATAATTTTTCCTATTACTAGGAGCACAATATGCAATATTTTTTCCTTTTCAATAACCAGCACACTTTGTTATACTTTGCATATTTTGATTATAAATGGCTAATCTCAATACCGTTTATAATGAAATAGATAGATAGATAGAATATACACACTTAATAGACGCACTTAATGTGTCTAAATCGTTCAAGTGTCAAACCGAGAACTGTGTAAAGTTTTTGAAACACCCGACGAATGGCCTAAAGATTTTACACTTAACATACGAAGTATTACCAAAAATTTGGATGAAGTTTCTGTGCTTATAAGTTTATTATGTTTCAAATGTGACGTGCTAGTCCTCACCGAGTGCTGGTTAAGGACGTAAGTTCGAATCTGACGTAAATAAGCTGTTTTTGGGTGCCTTTTCCGACTAATATAAAGAAATTCAAACAAAACTAACAGTTGCAATAGATAGATTACTTCTTTATCTCCAAAGCAGCCGTGTTTAAAATACAAAAAATATGGTTTTTAGTATTGTAAACACGATTTTTCAAAACCTCTGCATACAAAGTTGAGGAAAAAGGGTTAAGTTTAGGATTCTTTTTCTGCTTAACATTTACATATTTTGATTCTTAAAAAATACCACAGGCTAGCAGATATAATTACCTCAAAATGAGCCTATTAATAATAACGAAAATGTAACAAATAGCTTCACAAAAAAATAAAATCCCTTTTAAATTTTTCACATATTTTGCTAAAGCGCATGAATCTTAACTGGTCGCATTAAGGGTTATTTTCGTTGGTCACTGTTTAGATTTATTGGACAGAAAAGTGTAAAGAAATTTTAATACGCGGTCAGCCGCCTTCGTGAGTGGACGCTATGTCGCTTGTCAACAGAAATTTGTCTAAAAATAGATCGCTGTACGAACACAAAATAATTCATAATACTACACAATACTTATTTCGATACTTTACGCATTTTATATGAGCAACTCGAGAAAGTAAGTTTTTTATCTATTGTTTGGGAATAATTGTTATCTTTTTTGAATAAATGTCAAAACCCAAGATGATACCGATTTTTTTAATGGGTGCAAACGACTCGGTTTTTTTTAAATGTATGTTCCCCGATTACTCGTAACTAGACCGATTTGAAAAATTATTTTTATTGTTTGAAAGGCACCTGGTAGGTATATTTCCAGGTGGTCCCATCGTCATCAAGTCAGGATCTGATGATGGAATCCTGTCGAAATCGAGGGAACTCTTCAAATATTATTATTTTTTAAAGTAACTTGTGTAGTTGCTCTCGGAAAATACCATTCGGTGAAGTGGAACTGATGATGAAGACCACAGACGGCTACCGGAACTACTCAATTATAAGTATTTCATGGGTTGCGATTCGATTACTAGAATATGGTTGTTAATCACTTTATACTTGTTAACATGTATATGGTGAAGTTGAACTGATGGTGAAGTACCTGAAGAACTCCTCAAAAATGAACGGCTCTGCATCGGGAAAAGCAATATTTTGTAAATGGTGATAAGTAGTTTACATTTAGGCTTTTGTAACTAGGTAAAGCACTAGTCGACAAACCAAAACACTAAAAACAAAAAATAAAAATACTTCCAACTTGTTATTTTGGAAATCTGTCTTATTTTTAGTTAAAATGATTTTTTTCATGATATTTTTTTACTATATATTTATATAATAAACTACAATATATATATATATATATATATAGTAGTAACTATAATGATATAATATAAGTAATATGTATATTTATTTGACAAAAAAATACTTACAAATTTCTTAAAACTAGCTTATTTACATTTTTTGCAACTACGCCAAATAACTTTGTTTTTCATAGTGTTTGTATGAATTACAAAGTTATATTTGCGGTTTTAGAAAATATGCTGTATCTCACAAATTGCTGACCCGATCTCGTTCAAACTAATTTTGGTTGAAAGGTTATACTAAGATCTACAGACATATATATGTATAGACACCGCAGCCCCGGATCACAAGGGCAACTGAAGGAACAGAGTGGGTTTTTATTCAGTATTCGTCTGACACTACTTTCCGCTACACCCAGAGCGAAAGGAGTCATTTTGATGATTTTCCCCCCCAAAAAATTGGCCAAGTGCAAGGCAGACTCGCCCATGAAGGGTTCCGAAGTAACTATAATAATATAACATAATATGTATATTTAATAGACAAAAGAAATAACTTGCAAATTTCTTAAAACTAGCTTATTTACATTTTTTACAACTACGCCAAATAACTTTGTTTTTCATAGTAGTTGTATGAATTACAAAGTTATATTTGCGGTTTTAGAAAATATGCTGTATATCAAAAATTGCTGACCCGATCTCGTTCAAACTAATTTTGGTTGAAAGTTTATACTAAGATCTACAGATATATGTATTTTTTAGATTTTTCACTCCATTATTATAGAAGTTAGAGGGGACACACACACACATTTTACCACTTTGGAAGCGTTCATCTTTTAAACAATTTACTTTATGAAAATGTCCTTTTAGAAACTTTAATGTCATTTTTAAATACCTGTCTATAGATACCACACACGCATAGGTTTCATGAAAAAAAAATATATTTTCAGTTTTAGTTCTATGTGTGGGGAGCCCCCCTTTATTTTAAATATTTTTTAAGTTTTTTCTTAAAATCGAAAAGCGGTTCACAGAATACATCTACCTATCAAGTTTCACATGTATAGTCCTAACAGTTTCGGAATAAAATAGCTGTGACATACGGACGGACAGACAGACAGACAGCTTTGGGGGCTGAGTCACCCGTGTCCGTAAGAGGATACCCGTTTGCAAATCCCTACACGTGGCCCTCGGGTGGTGCTAATCAGGTGACATCAAACAGGTGGCAGGTTAAAACTGCAGGCTTGTGACCACCCACAGGGCAAAGACGTACCGCCAAACGGCCTAGCTGTGTTCCGGTACGATGCCCTGTGTAGCCTATCAAGGAGTTGGGTCGAAGTAGTTGCTTCACTGCTGAAAGACCAATCTGGCTCGCACTAGTGCGGACGTATCGGGAGACTAGTCACGGAGAGGAGCGGATCCGAGGCACGGTGCGCCGCTGGCCGACCGCAGGTAGTTGGGGGCCCAAGTAGTGTGCCAGCCACATATGACAGGCTGCCCCACCAACTGTCGAAACATCCCGGAATGCACCATTGTGCTGGTTGGCGACCAGATGAGAGGGCCCGATGGTCATTCCCGGGGGGGCTTGGGCGTCCCCGCAGTCTCCAGACTAGTTCCCCAATCAATACCATCCGTCTAGTGTGGGTCTGGAGGTTAACAGCGTGAAGCCTCACTTCACTTCCTTCTTCTCTCCTCTTCACTCTCTAAATCATGAAATGGAATAAAAAGAGCATAGTTAAACAGCGGCTGCACTCCCTCTCTCTCAAAGTGCACCTCAGTAATATCCGAGGTCTGCACTCAAATCTCGTCGCAGTCTACCACCACCTCGAGACTGAAACCTGCTCTGCTGTTTCTTTCGGAGACGCAGATCAGATGTCCATCAGACGTGTCGTATCTTTCATACCCAGGGTTTACCTTGGAGCACAACTTTAAACCACGTGCGGCGGTATGTATGTACGCCCGCGACGACATCTGCTATTGGCGTCTCCGGAACCTTGAGGACTCCAGGTTTTCTACACTTTGGGCTCTGGTGGACACGGACATAGACAAAATTATCTATGCTTGTGTCTACCGCTCGCACAGCGGAGATCATGAGAGAACCAGGCTCACACAATACATCAGTGAGGCGGTAGATGCGGCCCAGCAGCTCAGTTCGTGTTACTGGAGGACTTTAATGCCCATCACCAGGAGTGGCTCTTCCCATACCAGTGCACAGACCATGCTGGGCGAGAGACGCACAATCTTGCACTTGCATTAAATCTCACTCAGCTGGTCCAGGGAGCAACGAGGGTGCCGGATGTTGAGTCACACAAAGCCAATTGCTTGGACCTTCTACTGACTACAGATCCAGACCGCTACTCGGTAACGATATCTTCACCGTTAGGTAGTTCCGACCACTGTCTGGTGAAGTCTGTACCCGTCTCCTCTCCGCCCGATCTTAGCCTTAAAGTCATTCGGCGGGTTTGGCGATATAAGTCAGCGGATTGGGATGACATGCGATCTTTCTTTGCATGTTATCCTTGGCAGCCTACTTGCTTTTCTTCAAATGATTCATCGTCGTGCGCAAACGCTGTGGTAGATGTTTTGCGACAGGGGATGGAGTACTACATACCGTTCTCTGACCTAAATTGTTAGGTCAGAGAACGGTATGTAGTACTCCACATTGGTCCGGCAAAGCTCGACCTTGATTTGGCGCCGAATGTGATCGCGCTGAAGCGCTTAAACACGGGGCATACTTAGCATGGGTCGATGCTCGAAACTGCAAAGCAAATGACGTGGATCAGAAGAAGAGAGCCTTCAACAGGGCTGCCAAGTCCAGCAAGAAGGTTTTGCGGAGGGTTCGGTTTAACCACGTTAGCCGAATCGGGAACAAACTCGCTTCATATCCTGCTGGCAGCAAAGCGTTTTGGTCTCTGGCAAAGTCGGTCGAATTCAACTTCTGTCGTCCCTCACGGTAGTGTAGACCCGTCAGGTTTGAGCAGTGGTGGTAACCACTGCTCAAACCAGCAAACTTGTTTGCCGCCCTCTTTGCGGAGTTTTTACGTCTGGATAGTAGTGGCGCTCACCCTCCTGATGCTCCTATTGGATGCGAGACGTGTATGTTGGACATTCGCATCCATCAGAAGGACGTCCGTAGAGTGCTGCGTAATCTTGACGTGAACAAAGCTAGTGGCCCCGACGGGATACCAGCAATTGTTCATAGAACTTGTGCGCCTGAATTGTCTCCAATCTTGACACGCCTGTTTCGCCTTTCGCTAGATGACTGGAAAGGTGCTGAAAGCATGGAAGCTGGCTAACGTTCAGCCTGTACCCAAAAAGGGCAGTCGTGCTGACCCGGCCAACTACAGGCCTATTTCAGTCACGTCCATACTCTGTAAGAGTATGGAGCGTGTACTTAATAGTAAGCTCCTGGCATACCTAGAAGCCAACGATATCTTCAGTGACCGACAAAACGGTTTTCGCAAAAAAACCGGTCAACTGGGGATCTTCTAGCGTATGCCATTAATATCTGGAGCGACGCCATTGAGAAGCAAGGGGAAGCGCTTGCTGTTTCTTCTTCGGCTTTTTGAATTCAACAAGATTTATCTCGAAGCCAGAAGACAATGTCCTCAACAATACATCAAAGTGTTTGATGATTATAACATCCAATCCTGTGATCTGAGCACTCAGTTCGGGGTTCCCGAAAAAACGTCGAGCTTTGTTTCTATCATTTGTGGAACTAAATCCTGGCTTTGGCTTGTCCACAATTAATCCCGTTTCATGCTTGAATCGTTGTTTGATTTCGTCTGATCGTTGTTTTACACTTGCTTTTTCCTCTGAAGACCTAGCTTGCCATTTCTTAATATCTAACTTATAACTATTGTGTAAAAAGCACTCAAACGAACGAATCCAAGCATGTAATGTTGACAAACCCAAGCCAAAATTATCTTGATTCATCATTCTGGGAGTGGCCCCACAAATATAGCATTTCTGCGATGAATGTGTCTCTGTCAAAGCATTGCACACTTTTCCATCAGTCATAGTCAGCAGAAGCTTGTGCTTAACAGAAATTTCAGAACCACCAAGATCATAAGATGTAGCCTCCAAGTAGTCGTTTATTTATCCCAAAACCTTATTTGTTTCGATTTTTGTCAATTCCGTTGTTTCTTTGGCAAAAATGAATTTAATTGGACGACAAAACATCGTCGATGATGGACGAGGATTTTGCCAGATAATGTTGTTACTCTCGTCGATTAACCTTAGAGGAACCAACGAATAAACAAAAAGGAACTCATCAGCGCCTTCGCTGTTTTCAAATCTTTGTTTGTAAGCACTATGACCGGAACTTCCGTCACATCCCCATTTACTTATAAGAGACGTTGTGTGATAAACGATGAATTGGGTATTAGATTTGGGAGCACATTTGTGACAACTTCTCTCTGAGCTTCTACTAAACGTTCTGCTGTTTTATTCAAAATAGCTTGTAGCTCAATTTCAGCTCGAGATTGTGTCAAAACAATGTGCTCCTCGGAAGAATAATATGCTTTTTTTATTTAACAATGCAATCATATGATGGAAACACGTGATGCCCGACTTTCATAATCCACTTTCTAGTCTGTTTATATGAGTGAGTTGTTGATTTTGAATCAATATAATACGCTAATGCCTCGTCATTACTTAGCAGTCTATCACTTGCACAGCACTTGGTTGTTGAAGGCTAATGCATGTACTAGCAGAAGCTGGATTCTCGCGAATGTCCTTTATAACTCTGGCAACGTTTTTATGTCCAGTTGACCGTGCAGTAACCTCTGCAGCTGTCATTAATACCCCAAAAGCCTGATAAGTTCGAAAACAAAGAAAAACATGCCTTTTTTTTGTGAATTCACAGATAGTCTATTTTATGACACATTAAAATATTCTAATAAGAAATTAATATAGTACATACCTTCGGAAGTAAAATCCATCACTAAAACTTTTCACAAAATTAGTGTCGCAAAAATGCAACTGACCAATTTCTTTAATTGCATTTACCTCATTACTGTTTTTCACTTACTTTCCTCCTTACTTTTCCTTAGTCGGTGATCAAGGTCAGCGGAGGTGCACGAGCGGGAACCGGTGTAGGATAACGGGACGGTATTTGGACATGTGCTCAAAATATATTTGTTATTAGATCGTAACTACCATTACAAATTTTATCTAAACAGAGACCTCCCGCCACCTCGCGTCTGTCTGTCTGTTTGAACGCGATAAAAAGCACATAAGATTTTGATACGGTTTTCACCAAATACACGGCAATGATATATAGTAGTCATTTGAGTTTGTACAGTTACATCGGACGGCGCTATGTTCTCCACATAAATATACTGATGGGATATTTTCCGAGATACACGCGGTCGAAGTCGCGGGCAAAAGCTAGTTGTAAATATGTGTCATTTTATTGTGACCATCAAAACGATCTGGTCTTCTTTACACAGGATTAATGGAGGCAGTCGCGATACTCGCAGTACACACGAAGAGCGTCCGGAAAGATCTGACCAACAGATTTGTAGTATTTTTGTGGCAGCAATTTGGAAACCACTAATGTTTCAATATATTTTATTGTATTACTGTTTGGTTTGTGACAGAAACACTTTTTAATCATCTTCAAAAACTGGAGGAGGTCCTCACTTATTCGGAATCTGTTTTTTTTTATGTATGTTCTCCGATTACTCGAAGAATACGGGACCTATTTGGAAAATTCTTTTTTTATTTGAAAAGGTATACTTTCTAGTTCGTTCCATTGTCATGAAGTCAGGATCTGACGATGGAATCCTGGAGAAATCGCGGGAACTCTTCAAATATTATAGGCACACCTGTAGCAATTTGGGTATTTTTATTAAAAAAACATAAATGGTATTATCAAATTCAAGGGCAGTTGCGTATTACTAGGCAAGACTGGTAAATAATAATTAAAGTTTGAAATCATTGAAAAGGACTTTTAATTCTGAAAGGAAAAAATGGAAACCCACTTAATTCGATTTTACAAAAATTGTCTTCTGCCAGAATTGATTGATCCCAAGACGGGTAAGAAATATGGAGTTACGAGCTCATTCCTCATATATTCCAAGAATATATTAAACATAAGAAATTGATTTTTAATATTAAAATATTGTTCCACCCAGCTTTTGTCAAGATCGCTAATGCTATCATACCAAGGAAATGAAACACACGGTGAACAGTTTAATTGGCGAAATCTTTGATTTTGAACCCCATACGTTATTAGCGACCCCGAAAACCACGAAATTACACACCTACCAAACAGAATGGACCCAAACTTGATAAGCTATTCTTATCGTCTAGGATCTTCAAGAGCGGTTGCTGTATTCCTGCAGGCCACTCCAATGAGTTCGTATAATTATAATATCTCATCGTATCTAACAATACAAGCTCGAACTTGGTTGATATACCGTCTTGTCAAGCGCTTCTCCTCCACATTTATTGTGCGCACAGCCAAGCTGTGGAATTATCTGCCGGCTTCTGTTTTCCCTGCCATCTTTGAGTCTTTAAAGCAAAAGTAAATAGGTATCTTCTGAGCTCGCTCGTTCCATTGTAGACCTCATCTATCGGTTACCATCAGGCGAGATCGAGGTCAAGAGTGGGCTCATTCGTAAAAATTGGACAAATGCGAGTCAGACTCGTCCATGAAGGGTTCCGTAGTAACTACGCCCAATAACTTTGTTTTTCATAGTGTTTGTATGAAATACAAAGTTATATTTGCGGTTTTAGAAAATGTGCTAAATCTCAAAAACTACTGACCCGATGTCATTCAAACCATTTTAATGAAAGTTTTCATTAAAACCTACAGCATATTTTTTTTATTCTATTATAAAAGTTAGAGAGGGGGGACACATTTTACCACTTTGGAAACGTATATCTTTTAAACGATTGACTTTAAGAAGAAGTAGTTTTAGGAACCGATATAATTTTTAAAGACCTGTCTATAGATACCGCACACGAAAAGGTTTGATGAAAAAAAAAAACCCGTGTGGCACTCGGGGACTGCCGCGGCCGCGGTAAAGCTATTGCATATGAAATGAAATGAAATGAAATGAAATGAAATGAAATGAAATGAAATGAAATGAAAATGAAATGAAATATTTATTTTGTAAATTGGTTATAAATAACACTTTATCAGCTATTATATTTTTAGCATAGCATTTTTTATCAACTTATGTAATTATAATTATTTATATATTTTTTTATTTATGCAGTATTTTTTTTTTCTTTGATATTAATTCAAGTTACCGGGTCAATTATACCACATTTTTAGTTTTAAGCTATTTCTCGCGGCGTTGACATTTTAGACTTTCTGTCTCCTATAAAAAAATGTAAATGTTTCTTATTTTATTCAACAAAATATTTACAAAATATCTAAATCCATACTAATATTATAAATGTGAAAGTAACTCTGTCTGTCTGTGTGTTACCTTTTCACGCCTAAACCGCTGAACTGATTTAGATGAAATTTGGGGTGGGAATAGTTTAGGACTCTGGGAAGGACGTAGGATAGTTTTTATCCCGAAATTCCTACGGGTTCGGGATTTACGCGGGCACCCCCTTCCACGCGAACGAAGTCGCGGGCAGAAGCTAGTAAGTATAATATAAAAGTACTTTCAATAAAAAAGAAATCATAAAAAGATATGATGAGACCCTGGGTTTGATCCAAAATACTGACGGTTACCAATCCGATTCTTTACTAAACACGCTAATAGAACGTTAGTAACCTGAATTGAAATAACTGACCATATTCGACCGTATTAGGTTTTATTTTCGTTACGGAATTTCTTGATTCGGTCGCCGCACTCAAAGCCCGCGATAAAAGCTATGCAATAGCTTAAAAATATTTTTAGGTTCAGTTCAGGGTATTTTTGTCTATCAATCGGAAAGCGGTTCAACTCGGCGGAACAGAATACATCTACCTACCAAGTTTCACATGTAGGTAGTCATAACAGTTTCGGAATAAAATGGCTGTGACTTACGGACGGACGGGCAGATAGACAGACATGACGAAACTATAAGGGTTCTGTTTTTTGCCAATCGGCTACGAAACCATAATAAAAAAAACTGCACATTTACATCTTGTTGTCAAAGAGATCCAGTACCAGTCATCGAAGTGTACCTACAAGTCACTCCAATAATTTCATGACATCAAACAGCACACAAAATAAAAGCAACCATGAAGCCATTAAAAAAAAATTAATAATCTAAAGTATCAAAATGACTTTACGTACCCATAATTCGCGGAGCTATTCGTACGTTTGTGTGTGTTTGAGCCTTGTCTATGTAGTGATGCGATTTGATACCTATCAATTTTGAACATGCGTCCTTAAGTCAACTCTCACACTTACCGACCTTGGACGGCTACACATCTTACTGTAGTAAAATTACATACAACCAAAATGACGCAAAATGTCTTATTTGTCGTATTGAGGATGTAGCAATAGTGGCTATCTATCGACCTCCTTCTTTTGTAAATATTTCAAATATTTCAAATCGCAAGTCCTTCTGTGGTTTTAATCGGAGACATCAACAATGTCGATGTTAATTAAGACTGATAACACTGATAGTCACTCGGATGAGTATTTAACCTGTGCCACCACAAATGGTCTTCTACCAGCGCATCTATTTCCGACACGGCTCCAAAACTGTTTAGACCATATTTTACTCAAAACAAACAAATCTGCTATTGCTTTTGTTATTGAATCAGCCATAATAGAACATGAACTGCTGTTATTATTTTTCCAAACCAAGAGTGCTAAGACGGATGTGACCCGTACTAAATCAAAAATAGACTAGGTATGTATCAGCAATAGAAAATATTAAAAACCATGACTGGTCCCCAATGTTGACAATCTCAGATCCTAATGATGCTGCAAATGCGTTAATAGAGAAACTCTCTTCCATAGTCATAAAGCATACACGAGAACATACAGTCTCAGTCCCAAAGAGAACGTAATTTGAAGCCATGGATCACGACCGGGCTACTCCGTTGTATAAGGCACCGTGACCGCATGCATTCGAAATTCAAGAAATCTGGTAATACTGGTGTGCTAAAAGTCACTTCCACCTGCTATCGCAATTTCTGTAACTCCCTGCTGAAAAAACTTAAGCACACGTATGAAAAAGAACAGTTTCATAATGCAAAAAAAATGATGTTAGAGCTAATTGGAACGTTATTAAGAATGTCTCAGATTTGAATAAAGTGTTCTCCCTCTTTTGATTTACTACGTTTAACTGATGATCCTATTTCTTCATTGAATAGTGTTAATAACTTTTTGCTAATATAGGCAGCAGCCTGGCATCTAAATTTAATTCACTCTCAGTAAAGTCCCGTTCTTGGATTACTTAAAATTCGGTTGGATCAATAGCCCTCTTGGAGGTAACTGAAAGTGATGTTGAGTCCATTATACTGGGTCTTAGGACTGAGTGCGCCATTGGCTCAGATGGTATACCATCTAAAATATTGAAAGCTGCGAGATTTGTTTCAGTTCCAATTATAATACACGTTTGTAATTTGTCCATTAGTGCAAGGGTTTTTCCCACGGCGTTTAAAAAAGCTTTAATTCATCCCATTCACAAGGCTGGGTGCAAAGACGATGTCAGCAATTACCGCCCAATTTCGATTCTAACAGCGTTATCAAAGATCTTGGAACGAATTCTAAACAAGAATCTGACCAGTTTTCTCGATGCCAACTGTATTTTATCCAACAATCAATACGGCTTCAGAAATGGAGTTAGTACAGAAGACGCAGTCATGGCTCTATTTAATCATGTCGCGAGGTCGCTGTATAGAAAACATAAGTGCTTGGGAATTTTCCTTGATCTGTCAAAAGCATTAGACACTGTTTCTGCCCCAGCCTTATTAAACAAAATGGAGAAAATTGGTACACGTGGTCACGCCCTGAAAATATTTGCGGACTATTTGAGTAATCGCACTCAAAAGGTGAAAGTCGGACAATATATAAGTGATGAGATTCCTATCACATACGACGTTCCACAGGGCAGCATTCTGGGGCCTACCCTTTATCTCATTTATATAAATGAGATCTGTAAACTGTCTTTAGTAAATTGTAAGATATTTACTTATGCAGACGATACCACTCTAATTATAGATGGTTATGACTGGCCCCAGGCTTACCAAGACGCTGAGGCTGCGCTTTCTTGTGTGATGAAATGTTTAGCCGATAATATGCTCACCTTAAATGTTGACAAAACTGTATACGTGGCGTTTGCCATCAGATTAAATCAGTGTCCCTCAAACTCGAACTTTATATGGTTATTTTATTATTGTAATAAAGGATTATTTGATTTGATTATTTGAAAGCGATATAAGTTTTTAAGCTAACATGGTCACTAATAATATCATTAGAACTTAAAACGGGATATTCGGAAACTCGAAACAATTAATGGTGAAACACACGGTAAATATTCCGTTTCAAATTCTAATGATACAGACTAAGCCCCATGAATCAAATAAGAACTAAAAGAGTGACCAAGTGCGAGTCGGACTCGCCCATAAAGGGTTCCGTAGTAACAAGCATATATTAGCGAAATATACCTTTGTTTTTCATAGGGTTTATATGAATCAATTCAATTTCACTAATTTTAATTTTGCATGCAATTCTATACAATGTAGGTAGACCAGTGGCACATGTGTAATTGTGTCTTTCCTTTCTATGTGACCAAGTTTAAGGACCAAGTTTTATTTGCGGTTTTTGAAAACGTCCTATATCTCAAAAACTGCTGACTGTATCTCGTTTAAATTAATTTTCGTTGAGGTGTTCATTGAGATCTAGAGCAATTTTCCTTCACTTTTGGTTTACCAGTACGAATTGTATGGGCTTTAAGAGTCGGAGTTTGTTTAATGTTTCTTCTCAGGGTAGTCAGGTAGGAAAAACCGGTCTCATCTAGTTTAACTTAAAACGGCAAAAAATTACATGTAAAAGTGATATTTTTAACCCATTTTCTAAAATGTATCATTTGAACCATGTCTGAGGTGCTTTTTTGAGCAAAGATACTCACTGAATTGGGTGGACCTATTTAAACAGTGCAATCATTTGACATTTAATTTTATCTTGAAGTATTACAGGTATTCAACTTAGAACTTTAAAGAGCTCGAACGATTTCGCAAGCAATACTAAAGCAGGGACATTTTTTTAAATAATAAATATTTAGTAGAATTCACATCACTAGCAATCTTGTTAACCCCAATTACTGCCTCCTGATCTGGGAGAAGCGGGAGGGTGTGTCAGACTTTTACTGACTAAAACCCATCCGTGTTCCATTATAATTATGCCCTTCGTGTTCCGAGGCCGCGGTTAACTCCTTCGAACAATTCCGCAACCCCGGCAGGCAACGGCCCCCTTGTGGGCCCTGACAATTTTTAGTAATCAAACTGCCAGACAGTGCTGTAATCTACTCATAATATTCGTTATATTCCCACATATTCCTCACATTCACAATCTGGCATTTGAGAACCACGATTTGTGTCTGACATGATCTTTTGAGGAACGAACCATACAGATTTCATTGGATCTGTCTAGTCAGTGCAAGCTGTCTGCGATTTCAAATTAATTGTTTTCTCGAGTGCTAATAGTTATTTACATGATACTAAAACAAAAAAAAAAAAAAATTTTGTCTGTCTGGTTGTCTTTCTATTTGTTTAGGCTATTCTCTGGAAAGACTGAACCGATTTAAATGGAACTTTCACTGGAAGTTACACGAGGTTATAAAACAACATTTATCCCGGAATTTACGCGGCAAAAACAATGAAAAATAAAATGTTTATTAGTCACAGAATAAATACAATGCGCTTCAGACAAATCACATTTTAAGGTGTCCCAAAATGTAGTGAGAAACTGTTTCCCAAACTAGGCTGGAGCCTGTATGTTGGGAGACAGCAATCAGGCCAACAGAGAGAGAGAGAGAGAGAGAGAAATAAAAACTAAACGATGATCCAACTGATCAAAGATAAAAACATGTAACTATAATATAACTCATTTGAAATCAAAGTATAAAGTAACAGTAATTTTGTATCCTTCTCTTGCGCCTTAGTTCATAATATATTTTTTTAACTCTTTCATGGGCACTTTCATATAAGTTAAAATATACGTGTTTTTATGTTTTTTCTAGTTGTATTTAGACTAAACAATACTGAAACCAAGATTTAATAAAAAATCTGAGTGAAGGCTTTTGAGGAATCACGTGGTTAGCTACGGTAACCACCGCCTCTGTAGAACAAAACAACACTATGAAAAATTGTAATTTTTTTTATTATGAATATAGACAAAAAACATATGAAAACAGTTAGGACCAAATTTTTATTTTATTTCTTATGAAAATCTTCGAAGCAGGACTTTCCTTTACGCAAACATAGTGGCACATTGCAGGTTTTGCATTTCCAAACCTGGAGTATTACTGGTACTGCATTTGGCACATCTCCTTAATGGCTTCGCTCCGGTTGATGGCGATTGCTTTCAAGGCGGATCTCGTCGGCTAAGCCAACGCTTATGCCGTTTTATAACAGCCGGACCTGGAGAAAACGCTCCTGAACTGCGTGGACTATCCACCGAACGATGCCTGCGCTGATTGACACACGCTGGAGCTAAGAGACCTTGGTACACAGAACGACGAAAATCCTTCAATGTCAATCTGGTCGTAAAGTGGATTGTAATTCTTTGTACACCAAAAAAGAACTGACATCAGAACAGTCCAGAAAATGGCAAATATCCTGTGCCACCATTTGTGTGACTTTCGGTCAATATTGTAGCAGCTTTTGAGTTGGTCGAACTTATCAACAAAATTCATGTTCAAGTTGTAGTCTTTTACAGCTTCTGGATAAGATATTTCCACAGTCTCTCCATTACGTTCTCTGCGTGTCACCTTCCCGACGCAACAAACACATCGATTTACTCAGGCGTAGTGGGAGTATAAGCTTTCCAGATTGAGTAGCATAAAGGTTGGTTTGAAAACTTATAATTTCTTGCATATCGTCTGACCAAAACATGCAAAATAGTGCGTGAGGCGTAATACTTTCCAACTCCAGTATATGTGCTGGTACACCCACATCTTCAGTAAACTCACCTGGTGGGGAAAGTGAGTAGTTCTTCTTCCAATTTGGCGCTCTTGCTTGAAGACTGCTGGAGCTGCTCTCTTCTGCTACAGGAGTGGCAACCTCCGGAGGCAGAATAGAATGGAAACTTGACAAGGTTTCATTATCTTCTTCATCAAAACTGTACGTTTGCAGACGTTCCCCTATGACATCACCCAATAGCATGGTATGTGGTTGTGCATCATGAGTTTCCTGGTCCGATTCCACACTGCAGCAGCTGTCGTCATCGGAGGGTATCTCCTCCAGACAGTTTTCAATATCTCCGTCAGCTAACACACGAAAAATTCTGCAAGACATACAAAAAAAACACTGTCACATATATACGAACAAATAAAACATTCTATCTGCGCGCTGGTTAGCTACTCTAACCACCTAATTACGAGTGTCATATTACATTAGAAACGCAAAAATACATACATTATTTATCAAATACATGATATAGATATCTATATACGTCTAATAAAACAATTATAGTCATAAAAATAATAGACTCACCTTATTTTTGAAAGTTTTTTCCGAGCACGTTACAAAAACACTGTCAACGAATTTTGTTCATACGAATAAAACAAACACAAACGATTTTCGGCGCCACTTACTGCCTAAACTGCCTAAACTAAATCAAGCGTAAGTTGCATTACTATAATAGTTTAAGAAATAATCGCTAAATGGCACGAATTTAAAGAAAAAAATAACGAAATATGTGGTTAGCGTAGCTAAACCATTGACCCTGAAAGAGTTAATATTTTGAATGCTGTGGATAACCCCGTGGGTTATACATTTGTAATTTGTATGTATGTATATTTATTGATTAAGACAAAATATGTAACCGTTTGTTATTCCAAAATTAAAAAAATAAACTTGTCTACTTACCAAGCCAATTCTTCTCATGTGGCAGTATGCACAGCTCTATTTCCGCAGAGGGCAGTATGAACGGTATCGCAGAGAGTTCCAGCGAAGCACCCGAAATAGCTAGGAACACGGCCAGAGTCACCCGCGCTTGGGATAGCCCGCAACCAGCCTGCAAAAAGAAATAAAACAGGTACTTAGTCACAAGAATCATCGAGGAGGCGATCGGTGGCGGCGACCTCTCACGTCCATCCCTGGTTCAGGCCATGGTGCGGGGCGAGAGGGAAGGCGATGCAGTCGCCTCCTGCGAAGAGTCATGCTAGCGAAAGAGGAGGCTTATACATTTGTAATTTGTAGGCTAGGCTGAATTATTTTATTATCATTATTCCTTAAAAACAAGAGTCAATCATTTATCAAAAGAAACTTGAAAACCACTCAAATCTCAACACAAAAATATTTATTCTGGATGGCCCATTTCTGACTGCTATCTGGGCTGATGGTAAGCAGTTCATGGGAACTACGGTGATGGGAGCCAGTCCAGACAGGCGTGTCCTATTCACACTGGCTTAAATTCTGCTATTGCTATTATGATAATTACAAATTTCTACACCAGCAACGATATGTGAAGCTGTCAAAACAGTTTAACATTTCAATGTACATAATATAATTATGGTACAAAGAGATATAATTAACTGAGTGTGTGTATTTTAATTAATTTTATTGGCATGGTATATTCTTTTAATGTATTGTGTGTGTTTACTACTTCTAAGCAATTAATTAAACCTTTTATTATTTATTAGCTGACCGTATCACCAGATTTTTATTTTCAATATCTTCTCACCTTTTAACCTTCCCTGTATTACAAGGAACATAATACAAAAAGAGTGAATGTCATTGGTCTAGCCATTCTCGAATTTTAGCGAGACTAACGAACAGCAATTGATTTTTATACAGGGTGTCCCGAAACTCAACGTCAAGCGGGTACGGGGCGATAGGCGAGGTTCTACCAGTTCTAGCGAAAATAAGAATAAAAAAACCATGTGACTTGGTTAAGTGATAATATGTAGATATAATTTTCAAACCGACACCCTAGATCACATATTTAAGTACTGTGATCACAAATCAGTATTTTTTTCGGTGTTTAGTTTTTAAATCTAATCCTAAAGAGCTAAGCTATTGATTTCAGTCATAAATCTAATAATTAATATTGTGAGTTTAGTACAAAAAAAAAGTTTTATTAAGTCATGGTTAAAAACGTTTTATGTCATACATAACTTTGACGCCTCATCTTTAGAAAAATAGTACTATATTACTATAGGCAAATTATTTAAAAAAATAGCCCATTTAATGAAGATGTCAAATTGGTGCAACACTTGCCACTTATCTTTCCATAAAAAATATTATTACTTATTTACTTGCAAGAGGTCTTAATTTCAAACAACTTTTTTACCTGAATAGTACTTTTGTGCGTAAAATGATTTGCTTTATTGTTGTGTAAGCGAGACAAACAAATGTGATAAAGAGAGAGATATAGAGACGCTGTTTAAACTGCAGTAGAGTGGGACAGACTAACATTTTGTTTCGTCGAATTGATTTATTGGCAATTTATTATAATTCAGTACGCTTCGTTCTTTCGTTTACTGCGCATCTCCTCCTAATCGTGTAACTTTCGTACAACTTTGGCTTCTTATACAAGCCTGGACTTGATGTCGCACTTGTGTGGACGACTTTGGCTGTGTTTTCCTGGACTTGATCTCGCGTTTGTATCGACGACTTGGATCTGTTTTCCTGGACTTTTTATTTACTGTCTGCAAAATGCCGTATGCGTACACTGCGCAATAACATGCGAACATGCATATTATCAACGGTGAATGCCATTATAACGCCTCTGCTGCAGCCAAATTATACGAGAGAGATACTCAAATGTAGCGCGACACCCAAATCACCGCGTGTTCATCAATGTGCACCAGTTGTATTCGCAAAGACGAATGTCAAGTATTCGAACGGCAGGTGGGAGACTACAACGAAATGAAGATGACGTAGTTTTAAATGAAATCAAAAATGATCCCAGTACTACAGTACGTGCAATTGAAATAAACACTGGAATATAAAAAAGTATTGTTCATCGAATTTTAAAGCGATACGAATATCACCCGTACCATGTGCAACGAGTTCAAACTTTGCTACCACGTGACTACGTATCTAGGATCGATTTTTGCAGAACAATGTTGGCGAAAAATCGTGAAGATCCGCAGTTTCTCAATAAGATTTTATGGACCGATGAAGCGACCTTTAAAACAGACGGTTATTTAAACTTACACAACTTACATGTTTGGCGCATAGAAAACCCGCATTTAATGCGTGAGGATCGCTCCCAATACCAATTCGCGAATATGTGGACCGGAATTTTAAACGGACAAATAATCGGACCATTTGAGCTGCCTGAAAACCTCGCCTCGGTAGATGGATTGGACGCCTTGGCACAATTTTGTGGCCTCCTCGTTCTCCGGACCTAAACCCACTTGATTTTTTTATTGGGACTGCATAAAAGAAAAAGTTTACTTGAAACCAATACATGATATAGTCGAACTAACGCCACAAGATTGTATTAATATAAATTTATATAGATTGTATTAACATAAATAAAATAAATTTTAGAAGATACGCACGATTAGTGAAATGATCTTTTCTGAGATGTAGAGCCTGTTTTCCGGCCGAATGCAAGCAATTTGAACATTTGTTGTACTGTTAAGAAAAAAAAAATGTACTACAGTATTTCCTGGTGTTTAATTTTTATGAACTTTTGCCGTAATACGGCAATAATCAATTTTCTTGTTTGAGTTTTTACCCGACTGCAAAGGAAGGGTTATGTTTTTCGCGCGTATCTTGTAAGTATGTATGTATGTATTATTCTTTATTACCTCATATCTCCAGAACCTCTCAAAGAATTCACATAATTGAGGTATCGTTAGATTTGTCTTAGCAGCCCAAGTGTTCTTAGATAGGTGACATTTGAAAAAATCAAACATGGCGGCTGTGCGAAGTCATTATACATAATGAAAAAAAATTTTTTTTTCGTATACCCCAGTATGGGTATCAAATTAAAGGGCTTATCACAAGGATTTCAAAAAGGTATATCATATTTATCATTAGTGTAATACTAGCAAAAATAATACAAAGAGAAAGTTTATATATGTGGACTTGAGCTCTTTCACTTTCTGAATCCGGTGGGGTGCCAATGTGACACGACTGGGAAAACTAAAAAAAAATGTTAATAATTATTTTAACTGAAAAGTTGAAAAAAAAAAGTTATTTAAAAAATCTACTACTAAACAAGCAGGCGGGTACCAATTGAATGTATTTTTTTTTTTAATTTGACGGGTCCGCCTGCTTGTCACTTTTTAAAATAAAAATGTGCTTGTTCCTTGCATTTCAGTTGAGCAGTCGGGTTTTTTAGATTTTTTAAATAACTTTTTTTAATATTGTAAACGGTTGACAGTCGTGATATTATTTTTTATGGCAAGATAAGTAAATAGTAAATATTGCACAAATTAAACAGCGTCTCTCTCTATCTCTCTCTCTTTATCACATTTGTTTGTCTCACTTACACAACAATAAAACAAATCCTTTTAAGCATAAAAGTACTATTCAGGTAAAAACGTTGTTAGAAATTAAGACCTCTTGCAAGTAAATAAGTAATAATATTTTTAGGGAAAGATAAGTGGTAAGTGTTGCACCAATTTGAAATCTTCATTAAATGGACCATTTTTTTAAATAATTTGCCTATGGTAGTCAAAGGCGTCAAAGTTATGGCATAAAACGTTTTTAACCACGACTTTTTTTTTTTAGCGTGGTAAAATTATGAAATAAGTCCTCCCACCCCGGGCAGGGTGGGAGGGACTGTCAGACTTTTACTGACTAAAATCCACAGTGTTCCTTCAATAACCCTTTAAGTACCGGGGTCACGGTAATGGGATAAGTCCCACGACCCCGGCAGGCTTCGGCCCTCTACAGGGGGGGCCTCGTCATGTTGCTGACGCTCTTCGAGGCGCGCGTGGAACACAACGCGCCGTCGACCCGGGCATGGCCCGTGGTCGGACAGCGAGTTGCCCTTTACTCGCTGTCCGCATGCCCGCGCCTACGGTGGCCGGAGATCGTCGGCCGACGTCCGACGCCGTGGGCGTCTACCACTGCGGCTGGGCTGGAGGGAGGACGCCATCCTCTCCCTCATACGGCCCGCCTTCTCCTTACTAATACTTTTTTTTTTGTACTAAACTCACAATATTAATTATTAGATTTATAACTGAAATCAATAGCTTAGCTCTTTAAGATTAGATTTTAAAAATAAACAACGAAACAAATACTGATTTGTGATCACAGTACTTAAATATGTGATCTAGGGTGTCGATTTTCAACATTTTCAAAATTATATCTTTTATTACATAAAAAAGTCACATGGATTTTTTTTCTTATTTTTGCTTGAACTGGTACAACCTCGCCTATCACCCCATACCCGCTTGACGTTGAGTTTCGGAACATCCTGTATTGTATAAGAAGATTTATTACTGTTAAAACGACCCCGAGGGTCAATATCAACACGTGGAGGGAAGACCCAGGTCTACTTCATATCTCCCTGTATATGCTTAGAGCATTTTCTTACGGGAGACCTTCAAAAATCGCCTGGTCTTTTAGGGAAAAGACCGAAGAGTGTGGTTTTATGTCGTTTAAACCACCCCGTCATCATAAACAGATACGAGGCATGCCTTTTAAGTTTTGTCGTTTGAAGAAAAAAACACAACTAAAACCTTATAGTACTTTTTATTGTTTTTCAAAGTATTCCCCACGTAGCTTAATACACTTTTCCATTCGCTCAAACCAGTTCTTATAACATTTATTCCACTCTAAAGTGGGGGTGTTCAAAATGGCTGACTTGAAAGCGTCGAATGCTTCTTCACCGGACTGGAACCTTTGACCACGAAGACTTTTCTTAATTTTAGGAAATGTAAAGAAATCGTTAGGGCTTAGGGCAGGACTGTATGGAGGATGGTCAAGAATTTCTACTTTTTCCTGCTTCAAATACTCAATCGTTTGACGAGCGCTGTGTGAGCTTGCGTTGTCGTGGTGCAGGATGATGCGTCGCTTTGAGTTAGATTTTCGAAGTTCGGCGATGACTTGTGGTAAACAAACTGTGGTATACCACTCTGTGTTAACCGTTCTACGATCTTCAAGTGCAATAGTCGCAACATGGCCGGTTTTTCCAACGAACGTGGCCACCATATTCTTTGAAGTGCTTCGAGAACGAACAACTTTGGTCGGCTTTGGCTCGTCTTGAAAGACCCAGATTGTAGATTGTTGTATGGAATCAGGATCGTAGGCATAGATCCAAAATTCGTCACCACTGATGATGTCGTAGACGTGATTTGACTCTCCTCGGTTGAACCTTTGCAGAGTTTTCTTACACCATCTTACGCGGGCCGCCTTGTGATCGTCGCAAAGCAGATGCGGTATCCAACGGCAAACTAGCTTTCTCACACCAAGCGCTTCATGCAAGATCTTCTGAATGGTTGTCCCTGAGATGCCTAATAGAGCCTCTATCTCTCGATACGTCACATGACGATCTTCGAGAATTAGTTGTCTCACAGCAATGATGTTATCTTCAGTGAAGGTGGATTTTGGGCGTCCTTCGCGAGATTTGTCACTAACACTAGTATGTCCACGCTGGAATTCTAAATACCAGCGTTCGACAGTCCGCAGACATGGGGCTTCATCACTGAACACAGATGTTAGCTCTTCAAAACACTGTCAGGCCTCTTCTAAAGTTGTAGAAAATTATTGCACGAACATTTTCCTTACAAAGATTAATCAGAATCGACGCTGTGAGTAAATAATAGCATTAATCCTAATACTTTCAACTGTTTTGAGATTCAAAATTTAAACACATTCGAATATAGAACAATTCCAAATTCAAAATTTCCGGGAAATATGGAAACGACAGAACTTAAAAGGCATGCCTCGTAAAAGGGGCCCCCTTTACTTCTTAAGAGACCACTCTGGAGCCCCCTCTGTACAACAACTATTATGGCACATCTCTCGGGACGCTGTAAAGGGGTCTCCCGTGAGCTTCGCTGTGCACTCCACACTGTTTTAGTCCTGCCCAACTGTGTGACCCCGACAAGCAATGGGCCCCGACTGCTCTTTGAGGCGCGCGTGGAGCACTCGGCGCCGTCGATCAGGTCCTGGCCCTTACCGGACGCTGAGCTACCCCTACTCGCAGCTTACCTGTCGCAGCGCATCCTCATGGAACTGCTCCAGCACACTGGAATCATTATAGTCAAGGAGCTCGCCGCTCTCGTTAGCGTCGCCAGTGTGGTCGGGCGGACTGGCGGCCATGTGGCTCGTGTTGCCTGGCTCTCCGCCACCGCTCTCCGTGCCTAAAATGAATAACATTTTGAAATGAAGATTGATATTGATAGATTAAAAACTGGGGACTTACCGCTTCGACTTAGAGTCGATAATAAACTACTATTTTTTTTATTATTAATAAGAGAACTAGCGATGGGGGTAGTATTCACATTACTAGTAATCTTGTTAACCCCTCCAACTAAGCTAAATATGCTTGTCTGGAGTGGGGTCACGGCAATAGTGTAATGGGCGGGGTTCCAACCCGCGACATCTCGATTACAAGTCCGCCTTAGACACTAACTAGACTAAGTCTAACAGAGGGATCAACTTTGTCCCAGAAGTGGACGACATCGCGATCACAAGGACAACACCTTAGCCATTAGGCTTAAATGATCGCTTAAATGGTCGCTTAAATGATGATGTCAGACACGCACTGAGTCCGTTCTTCAGATGTCATGCATGCAGTATAAAAGTAGTTTTATTTAAGTAGTATTATTTTTTGCAATATGCCCCTGCATCTGTACTAATTTCAATTCTATGGTGTTTAGGTCGAACCCACTCCAGACCCAAGCATATTTAGTTTAGCTGTAGCCTAACAAGATTGCTAGCAATGTGAATTCTACCTACGTTGCTAGTACTCTTTATAAATAATTTTAAAAAATCAGACAGGAATTCCGTTAGTATTAAAGATCATTATCATTATTACATACCGCTAAGTCTATCTTCAGTGTACGTCATAGTACCAAAGCTATGTTTGGACGAACCCTCAGAATCTGAGCGCGCGCGCACCAGGCACGCATGCTCCTCCGCCATTGTGCGCTAGGCACGTCACAACTCCGCTAGAGTGAGCGAGAGGCATCTGCAAAACATCAGGGGTTAGAGAGAGAGACGGAGTATTGCACGCATGCTCCTTCGCCATTGTGAGCTAGGCACGTCACAACCCCGTTAGAGCGAGCGAGAGGCATCTACAAAACATCAGGGGTTAGAAAGAGAGAGAGTATTGCACGCATGCTCCTCCGTCGTAGGATTTGAGTGGTTTTTTAGGGTCTATCCGTCCGTCTTCGGAAGTTAGTCATCCGTCAAGACCGTCTTCCTGAGGAATGGGTTCTTTTTGTGTGTAGCATCTCGCAGGTCAACTCTGAGGTTGTCAGCTGCTTAACCGGACTTGCTTGTTTGCCTTAATTAATAAATTAATGAAAGCCTCCAGCCAGTCCTTATTTTAAAACTAGGCAACTACACGCTAAGGGCACCCCCTGTGGTGTTCGAACCTCGGCTTAGAACATCGCAGGGAAAGGGCAGCTAGGGACAGGCTGGATCAGATCATTATTATTAATAAGGAAATTTAAAGCTACTGGCTCAGCGTCGCGGGCTAGCTCTGGTAAGGGTCGGGGCGGGCAGTTACGGGGACGTTGGGAATGGGTAGAGATATAGATATATTTAAATTAGATACTTAGGTCTACGGTCTCTAACGGTTTAAAAAAAATCTGACTTTCAAAGAGGACTGGTAGAGAATCACTTTTTGCATTAAGTCCGCCGATATATACCTAGTTAGAATATACTTTATTGTACACCAACATTTAAAAACACCTATTTAACAATATTGTTTAATCTATTGTTACAATGGCAGTATATCACTACTGTTCATAAGCTTAGGAATAAAGATTATTAATATTTATAAAAAAAAAAACAAATTTTATTTTATTTTTCCATAAAGAGCTCCATGACCTGATTCCTCCATCTCCCTTTCACTACCGGTCTACCAGACGCACGGCTCGGTACCACCCTCACTTGGTTGATATACCGTCTTGTCGTACAGTCGGCCAAGAAAGTGGTGTACCACCCTAAGGTTGAATATCGCTTGCAGATTCATAGGTGATAAAGATTAGTTTCGCTTGCAGATCGATCTGACAACTTCTATTGCTGTCTTTATCTGATTATTGATAACGACTATTACTGTTTGTAACGTGACAGCTGTTCTTAGTTTGAACTTGATGGAACCAATGACGTCGTAAAATCAACGGCGGGGGGCTGTAGATTTTGATGACAAAATTGTATCTACAAATTCAGAATTGTAATCAACAAGTTACATAAAATTGTAAAGGCACAAGGCGAGTCCACAAACCTACAATTTCTGTAAACTTGTAATTACAATATCAATAAAAAACAAGCTAAAAATAGATTTATCCTTTTATTAAATTTCTACAATCAATTTTAAAATACTTATAACAAACAAAAACATAGCATATATAGTAATATTTAGAAGATATTGAAAATTTTAAAAAATTAGAAACGGGTGTAACCGCCGTTGGCCTCTATAACCTCTAAAAGACGAGACCTCATTGAACCAACAAGCCGTGAGCAAATATCGGTTCCCCGCATTTCCTCCCAGATATAATTACAGTGACTAATAAGAGCTTGTTTGGTTCTTTCATTTTGATGCGACCATCGTTGGACCATAAGGCCCCAAAGATTTTCTATCGGGTTGAGGTCCGGCGATCTTGAGGGCCACTGAATTACCCTTACGTCAGTGTGTGAACGAAACCAGGCTCTTACGATCCTCGCATTATGAATTGAACAATTATCTTGAACAAAATCAAATTGTGGCACTTCGTTCTCCGGGTAAACATTACGGACTGTCGGTAGCATTGCATTCTGAAGCACGTCGATATAATTTACAGCCGTCGCTCGAGGAGGTAGAGAACACAATTCTCCTACACCATCCGTACTCATCCAGCCCCAAATATTTACGGAAATTCGACCTGATTCTCTATTTGGGATTACATGATCATCTTTATACCGTGTTGAATTATATCGCCAAAGGTGAAGACGTCCATGCTGACTGGATTTAAACGTTTTTTCATCACAAAACACTGTATTAGACCAATCAAACTCTAAGTGCTCTCTGGCGAAGTTCAGACGAGCAAGTCTGTGAGCATCCGTCAAATATATTTTCTTGGCGTAATGCCTGTGGTGCAACCCCATGTAATGTAGATGATTCCTTATTGTTTGGGCACTCACATCGAACATCTCCGCAAAATGTTTTGTGGGCTTAAAACCATTGATTTCATATTCCCGTCTCATGAATTCTCTATCGTTATTGGAGAGTGCAGGCCGGCGACCACTTCTTCTGTGATCCAACAAACTTCCAAGATGTTCAACATTTGCTCGTGGAATGTGAAAAGAACAGACGAGAGAGGGAGATAGTGATGCGAGAGTTAAAAGTTAATGTATATGATGTTGGTGCTTTCATTAGAATATTATCTACACCTAATTCAGGAGAAGCGAAACTTATTTATGAAATGGTTGCTGCATCTCTAACTCCCTCGCTTACTCAATAATATATGTATTTTAATAGTAGTATCATTAGGTGTAATAATTAATTAGATTAGGGTATGATGAGGCTGACGTACCTTTGTTAGGTAAAAGCCTCTAAATAAATATAGATTAAAAAAAAAAAAAAAAAAAAACAAACTTCCCTCCTCTCCTTCACGACGAATCCAAAAGCGGACAGAACGCCTCGATATATTCAAATTCCGGGATATCGCACTGATACTGCTTCCCTCATTAAATTGGGCAATTATTTGTGCTCTTTCGGCAATGGTCAAGTTGGCAGGCATTGAGATGATTTTATATGCAGTTGATTGAAAAATAACACGGAAAATATATCGATTTTTTGCATATATTTGACAAAATGTCAATTGTCAGTTTTCTTTTTCAAATGGAATTCGGTTGTCTAAATAGTTTTTATTACTTTTGTTTGGAAACATTTCAATTGCTTTGTAGAAACTAATGTCCTTTTCATTTATACTAAAGGTTAAAATGTCATGTACTTATATGTGACATATGACGTATGAATACTAAATACATAGGTTTACGTCATGATAATGTTGTCTCTTTCAGTAATATCTTTTTATAACGAACCTTGTTGTAATTTTCGATGACCGGGAAACTAAATCAAAACTGGTACACCACTTTCTTGGCCGACCGTACCAAGCGCTTCTCCTCCACATTTATTGTGCGCACAACCAAGCTGTGGAATTCTCTGCCGGCTTCTGTGTTCCCTGCCACTTATGAACTTTCAGCCTTTAAAGCACGAGTAAATAGGCATCTTCTGGGCTCGCTCGTCCCATCTTAGACCTCATCTATCGCTTACCATCAGGCGAGATTGAGGTCAAGAGTGGGCCCATCAGTAATAATATAAAAATAAAAAAAAGGAATAATATTAAGAAAATTATTATTAAACAAAATTAAATAAACAAAAAATAAATGGGGAACATACCATATTATTTTATATAAATATATAAAAATCGCCATGTGAATTACAATATGTATTGAAGTGCATATTTAATATCGTAATAATTATCATCTCATTGTGAAATGGTCGTAAATACGACGAGGTGCAAGCTTGTGCCTGTTATCAGTCTATTGCTAAATATAGCCTGTTTGAAATACTTTCTATTGTTAATTGCAAACTATGTGTACATAATAATATACATTATGATTACAAATCACAGGCGGCCAACGGAAAAAAGGCGCAACTGTTCTTTTAGAAAAAAAACGGGCCAAGTGCGAGTCAGATTAGCTGACGAGGGTTCCGTACGTTCCTTGTCGACTACGGAACTCTAAAATAAAACTATTATAATGAAATTTATTGAAAAGAATGTTATTTGGTTCCAAAGCACTTTATAGCGTTCCATAGCCGAATGCTAAAAGCGGAACTCGTATAGATTCGCCATATTTATCCGTGTGTCCGTCTGTCCGTTCGTATGTCACAGATTCTTTATTCAAAAACGATTAGGACTAGAAAGTTGAACTTTCGTAGGTAGATGTATGCTGTGAACTGTTGCGATAAAATAATTAAAGATGGACACTTCCAAAATGGTTAAAATGCGTCACCTCTTTAACTTTCGATAGTCAACCACAAACAAACATATAATCTCAGATTGTAAAAGAAAAGGCAGATGGAGCGCACCGAACTCGCGACTGTCGCCACCTCTACAACGTGTAACTTAAAGGGTATATACCTACATACCGAGTGCACGGCTTCTTTGGATGATAACAAATGATATGGCAAGGGTTTTCTAATCCTATGTCTACATGTGTGGAGCATATTAGAAATTTCAATTTATTGATACCAGAGGCCGAATTTTTCAAATTAAGAAGAACGAAGAGAATTATCGTTTTATTGGCAAGTGACGTGGAAAGTGATGACCCTCATAGTGCTGTGACACGTTTGTTATTACTGGTATTCAAGAAACATATGAAACCAATAATTTGGGGTCAATTCTGTGAGTCACTTATTTTGAGCTGAAACTTTGCATAGAGACTCCATACCAGATGTTGTCTTCAGTCCTTTTGGATAGATATGGGGTATCCGTTACACGTTGTATAGTTATGTGTTCGTGACAACGAGTTCTGCTTAATTTTTTTTTGTATAAGAATCGGTAAGCGGTTCATGGAATACATATCTACCAAGTTTCACATGTGTAGTCCTAATAGTTTCGATCTACAGCACATCTTTTTTTAGATCGGACTCTTAAGAAACATAATTTTAGGAACTTCATTGAGAATGGCATTTTTAAGGACCTATCTAGATATACCCTGCACTGGTTGATATTTTTAAACTTCAGTTACATATAATATAATAATATTCCACAACTTTTTCACACAACGCCATCTAGTCCCAAACTAAGCAGAGCTTGTGGTATGGGTACTAGACAACTAATAAACATACATATATATTTCTAAATACATACATATTATAGATAAATTACACCCAGACAAACAATAAATGACCGTGCTCATCACACAAACATTTGTCCTAGGTGGGAATCGAACCCACGACCTTGCGCACAGCAGTCAGCGTCCACAGAATACATGTACTTGCTTACCAAGTTTCAACAGTGTAGTCCTAATAGTTTCGGAATAAAATGGCTGTGACATACATACGGACGGACAGACAGACAGACAGACATGAAGAAAAACTATAAGGGTTCCGTTTTTGCCATTCGGCTACGGAATTTAAAAAAACCTGAAATAAAAAAGAAATCTAAGAAAAGTAATCTTGAGATTTTTTATGTTAAAAAAACCGTGCTATCGAGACTTATATTTACATTCGCATTTGCGATTTTAAAAAATTCAACTTTCGTTACATCACTAACCCCTAGATCTTCTAACTGTAGAATAACCACTAAAAAAGGCAAACTCATTTTAATAAATACTGACAACACTGGCGAATGACTGTCGAAGTTTTGTGTTACGAGTCACATGTAAAATTGAAGGAAGACCTGAAAAGGTATCGAACAAACCAACACAATTTTTAACATGTTTGATATAGAGGATGGAAGAATATGTTGAGGATAGCCACATCCTGAATACCTATCATACGAAAGGATATGATAGCAACAGATATCAAAATAGACATAAAACCGCAAATTTGAACTTTGTGGGCACCAAACAATATGAGAATAAGGAAATTAAGCAGAAAAGTTGTTTGTGAACAAGTTGCAAATATTTATTTAGCTGTTTGGTTATTCAAATTAAAATAAATGGAAAATTTAGTTTCAACAATTATTTTATTAGGATGGTTGTATGGATGTTTGTTACTCTTTCATGCAAATACTACTAAATGGATCTGAATCCGGAGTCTGTTTCCCGATAGCTATAACCTAGGAGTCTTTAAGTCAAGAGTGAATAGGTTACTTTAAGGTAAGCATGCTCTGTCTTCGACCACATCATCACTTACCATCAGGTGAGAAAGTGGTAATCGCGAAGCTATTTCAATCATTTTTTTTTAACCGACTTCTAAAAAAGGAGGAGGTTCTCAATTCGGATGTTTGTATTTTTTTTTTATGTTTGTCCGCGCATAACTCCGTCGCTTGCCAACCGATTTGAAAATTTTTTATCTTGTTAGAAAGGGTATACTTTCCAAATGGTCCCATGAAAATTTTATCGAAATCGGACAAGCCGTTTCTGAAAAATTAACAAAAGTCTAAAACAAATGTTTACGTGATGATCTTTTCGTTTACTCTGCATTGCGTTTTTTGTTCGCGCATAACTCCGTCATTTACGAACCGATTTGGAAAATTCACTGACCCACTAAAAAGCACGAAAATAAAAACTTTTTTGCAAAAAATAAAACCGACTTCCATATCAAAACACTACAAAGCCAAAAATAATTTTAATTTCGGAAGGCGGTGTGAAAAAAAAGAAAATACAAAACCAATAACACCGACTACCGAAATTAAAATTATTTTTGGCTTTGTAGTGTTTTGATATGGAAGTCGGTTTTATTTTTTGCAAAAAAGTTTTTTTAAATACTACTTTTTATCTCGAAATTGCCACGATATCGGGATTTACGCGGAGAAATCCTACCACGCGAACAAAGTCGCGCGTAGGAGCTAGTACCAAATAACAAAGTAATTTCAAAGCATTTACAGCCTTTTTACAGCAAAGAATTTGTACCAGCAGTGGTAACAGTTTTCTTTATATTACATACTACATTAGAATCAGGCGTTTCATGCAGAAATCAATACCAAACCAATACTTCAAGGCAAGGCCTATCTAATGTCAATTCTGCCAAAAAATAAACTATGTTATTTTCTATGTAGCTTTCTCTTTACACAGGCTGACTTATGGCCTAGCTAGGAGAACAGTATCTCACCTGTTTTGTATTGCATTGTAGAACCTAAAATTACAAAATTCCAACAGTTGTGAACATTGCAATCTCAATGTGAAATCTATTACTTATATAAAAGCGAAATACCACTCACTGATTAATCACGAAATCTCAGAAACTCCAAGTAGTAGGGCTCTTAAATTTTGCATGGGGGATCCTTAGGGTAGCAGCACACCTACTACTGAGCTGCCCTGTAGTCGCGGATTACAGGACTAAATACTTCGGCAACCCAGGTACCCTCTGAGAAATGGTAAGCAAAACAAGGGCGTTGCTCGCCTTCCTGGAGGAACTGGCATGGATTGAGTGAAAAGAAACCCTACCCTTACGCAAAATACGCGCATGGTCGTGGAGTTGCGGATACCTGCCCGACATACATACATACATCTATACTAATATTATAAAGCGGAAAAGTTTGTTTGTTTGTTTGCTTGAACGCGCTAATCTTCGAAAGTACTGGGTGGATTTGGATGCGATTTGGTATGGAAGTAGCTTGAAGCTTGAGGAAGGTTATAGGCTACTTTTTACGCGACTGCAAAAAAATAGAGTTATGTTTTTACCGTGATAGAATCCACGGGAGCGAAGCCCCGCGTGATTACTAGTACATACATGGGGGTTCCTTTTAGTACATAGATGCTTGCTAAGACGGGATTTTGCGAAATTCCCACAGGATGGGGATTTACACGGGAAAAACTTCCCATGCGAACAAAGTTGCAAGCAACTGCTAGTAATTACTACTACTTGTAGCAATGAAATGTCTAACCAACCAAATATACATGTTCTATAATGAACATAGTTGAGTCTATGGTTCAGGTTAAATTATCATATGCTTAGCATTTTCCAACTTTGTCAGCTTCCAGTCTAACCCAATGCTGCTGAGAATTTATGTTTTACATAGAGCAACATGCTCTCTGATCTCCACAACCCAGTAGCTGGATAAAATGATATCCCTTTTACTGGTGTAGGTATTTTCTAACTTTAGACTACCCACATTAACTAAACCACAAGAGAGCTGGCCTTTTCTTTGGACAGAGAATCAGCATTGCCATTCAGTGTGGCAATGCGGCCAGTGTTCTGGGCACTTTTCCGATTGTTAGCGATGTTGATGAATTTTCGATGCCCTATAATTTCTTAATATTTTTGCCTGTATATAGGTACTATGTTTGATTTTTCGTTATTCCTATATATTATAAAATCATTAACAATAAAAAAAATAAACCACTCACTTTAAAAGTTTGTGAAGTCCTTCCAAAGGTTTTCTGGAAGATATCACTTTCAGTGATAAGACCGTCATTGTAAGCAATAGCTAGCTAGCTAAGCAATATTGTTAAATAGGTGTGTTTAAATTTTGTTGTACGATAAAGTATGCCTATTCTATCTTTCTATCAACCCTGTAACTGACAAATCTCAAATATATATAAATGAAAGTCAAACAGTAGAAAATAATTGAAGGGCAGTCAAGACATTGATGTAATAAAATATTAATAAGCCATTTTGATGTAATTTACAATTTCAAATTTACATAATATTATTTATTCTTTCAATTCAACAGATATTTTACTGGCAATTTGAGCAGAATCACTTTTGTATTTTAGGCATTAAAGTAATGATGATATACGCTGTTTACTCATTGTTTATATGATATAAAATTTACCGAAGCTATTAACAAACGCTAATTTAAGTAATACTAATAAAGACAGAATTATTTACATATCAATTATAATAGTAGGTACATAACCAATAGCATTTACTTTTAGTAGCCATATTTTACGACACAATAGTAAAATGGCATAGATATGAGAACAATAATTCCTCAGCACATAAATATCTCTATCATCGCGTCGAGACAAAGACCAAACATGCGCGATAGTCATCTAATTTTCACAGGAAGAACAAATTAACACAACTTATAACAGCCAACGCTTAACTTATGAACAATAACCACTTCCGATAACATTTAGTTAGATAAACCTAACTTTATTACAAGCGTTTTATTTACAAAACACCGATAACAAATACATTTTACAATTACGAAAAGTATTGGTCTGCTGTTAGAAATGTTCTATTTCAGTTAAATGAATATAAAAAAAACTTACTTTTAAGACCTTGCAATCACTGAAATATATTTGAATTAATCGTTACGGGAAATAAACATTTCAATTCGGGAGTATTTATTAATATTAATAATCCAAAATAAAAATATAAACACCCAAAGCGAGGAGCGACCAAAACTATTTATTTTTTATTTGATACGCATCTAAATTGAATCACCGTAATTTGAGCTCTAGATAACTCTACCCTTGTCTAAATGTCGTAAGAGATGTTTAAGATTAAAGAGACAGAAATAAAACTGACCTTGCATATTACTGACAATATCATTTTGTAGGACTATATTGGAGAATGAATGTTTTCTAAAACTTGAATGAACTGATTTCATGTTACTAGTGATGTATTGATAATAACAAGCTAATCGATTACACCAAAATAATTATGTATCTTTTGTAAATACTGTTTTTAATTACCTATTAAATCAATGATAGTAAAACATATAGGATTACGGAAACGAAGCATAACAAAGATGAAAAACGACCATCTTACGTTCAATTATCTGTAAAGAATTTTAATAACTTACTCAGTCGACAAGTAACATTTAATTTAGTAAACAAGCCAAATAATATAAGAAAAGCAAAAAAAATAATCTAAAATTAATCTTTACAATTTTTACATAGCAAAATATCACACAAGCTTTATTGTCTCTAACATGCAAATAACAACACCAAACTTAATACTTAACAATTCAAAAACCTTGACTCGATAATTAGTTTCATGTGAAATACCTACAGCAATCAAACAAATATTTATGGTAGCTAACTTTCAAGGCCTTAAAATTACGTTAAAGCCTTCATAACGTGACTTGGTAATTAATTAACTCGTACCTACATTTTCTGAATCACTCAAATTATGATAAAAGGTTGATAAGAGCGGTTATGGGGTAGTTCCATAGCTCAAACCTTGAACTAGAAAATGCGCAAACCAGTCGAATTATTGATTTGACGGAATGGTTAAATTACCCTTTTAACGGTTTGATAAATAAGAAGATATAATATTCAGTTCCGTATTCATTATTTTGGAGGACCAAATCTTTGATTGCTATTGATGATTCATGCGATTAGATTTTTTTAAAGCACAAAATGTCAACCTTTTAATTTTCTAATCTAGAGCTACTGTTACAATAAACTGCAAATCAATCATAGAAACGCGATACCACTTACAATTTTGAAGCATTAAGCAATTTTGCGTCCTATTACTTTTCACTGTTAATTAACACTGAAAGCGGTGCCACACTGCTGTTCTCTAATCATATGAAAATATTATACAAATTACATTGTGATTATTATGGCTGGTGTCGTGTGCGAAATTTGCAATAAATAATTGAACTATTTTAAAACCTGATGCACTGTTTAGCACTCATTGTTACAAGTTTGTACAAATCACTAAAGTTTAACACTATAAATATAAATAAATTATTAATTTATAGTTCATGTTAATAATTTTCACAATTTTTCAGCCAGACTGAAGCCCGCGGTGACATGAGAACTGTGTCACACACACGTTAAGAAAGAACACGAAATAGAATTCACAATACGATACACTTATTCACGTCACGTCTTCTTTTAAAGATTTCAGCGAATCAGTACTGTTATTGTAAAATATGTTTGATTTTAAAATATATATGTATTCTGAACCACTCATAAAATGTGTTTCATGTGGCACTCAATGAAATCTGCAGGGTTTAAGGTCAGGAAAGGGATAGGAGACCTATTTTAGGAAATGATAGAAAGAGAGGTATAGCAAAGATCAAGGTATTATAAATGGGCTAGGAATCTTGTGATATATTATCGCAAAATTACTACTTATGCCATATATTTCAAACTATGTATATTTTTAAAAAGTAGCATTATGTCTAAAACCTAGTGTTATATTATTTTAACATACGATATTAGATGTGTAGTTAAAAGAAATGAGTCAAATAGATATTTTTGATGATGTACTTTTGTATTATTTAAAAAAGTAAATTGATCAACAATGCAATATTTTGTCAATACGGATACTGAAAAATTAATAGCTTATTCGTTTTATGAAATATCTCTCGATGCAAATCTCATGTGTATATTTTACTTGGTTTATCGATCTCTTGCCTGTGTTGCGCGGTCAGACATAATAGAAGCACATGCGCGGAACACTGAAGCCCCGTAATATTTAACCATCTGTCATGTTTTTATAAAACAGTGACACTGACATTTGGCGGTTTATCATCATAAAGAAGTTTTTTTTTTAATTTAGTCATATTCTAATATATTATTTCACGAAGTATTACAAGACCTTTGGCTTACTAAGTATTAACCACTGCTTTTAGAAATTATCTGTCAATGTAGCCAATTAGCCATACAATTTGTTAGCTAGAAACTTCATTCAATATTTTTTTGGGTCGTACAACACTAAACAACCGATTCAATCGTTCAATTTGGTGTCAATTAACGTCATTGAGATAGGAAAAATACCTATAGTTAACATTAACGTCAAATCGACTCAGTTCCTGATGTTTTGACAATTTTGTAGAGAGTGTTGCCCAATTAGTGAAAATCACCCGAATTCGGGATTGTTACGTACTATAGACTAATACTATAATAATGTAGTCCGACGATATTACGAAAGTAAATTCTTTTATTTTATCTTGTGTCTTTAACCGTCTCCATGAGTAAGTGGTGAAACCATTGCTTAATATAATTATATTAATTAATTTATAGTTATTTATTGTAATAGGATGTATTTTATTTGTATGGGCCAAGTTGCTTAAATTATATAAATTGATTAATTAATTTATCATTTACTTCGAAACCTAATGTTAGTTGTTGACCCTATCTACCCTGGGAAGGTCAACTTATGGGTCTGCATAAATGTAAGTCTGTGTCAAAATTAAATGGTAACGCAACACAATTCTATAGTGTTATTTTTTTAACTGTCGGTTCTTTCATAACATTCTATAATGAAAATTGGAACTTTAAAATATAGAGCTGGCATTTGAAATTGAAAGAAAAGTGTGATGGACATCTATACCCGGATTTTTAATTCGATGCAGTGGGCTGGCATAAGCTAGTGTCACTTACTAAAATATTGATACCCTATTTAACCTAATAGTGATGGATTTAATCAATCGAATAATAAATAATCGATTGTTAATCGTTAGAAACAATCATTGATAAAATGTATAATTATATCTTGTATTTTGAAGTAGTAACTAGACTTTACTATAAATAAATCAATTTTCTATTAAAATATTCATATCTTACCAGATATAATAAAAGCCACTCTTTTGAAAATTATTTTATGTGATGAATATTTTAATAAATTGCGCGGGATTACTATTAAAAAGACTGCCCCCACACCACTGCAACCTAAACCCCGTTGGAATAGATACAGTTACAGGGGCCTATCGCAGAAAATAAAAAATATTATTATGATCTATTCGTTTTATTTTTCACGCCCCTTTATAATCACATTTAACTTTTTGTTATTTTCACACAATATTATTTAAAAAACATGTTTACGTTATTCGATTTTATTCCTGAATCGATTAATTTAGTTACATCAGAATTTCGTAGTCGTCATTATCTGACAACTCAGAAACTGGAGATGTTATATGAGGGTCAAATCTTGATCTTAGTAATCTCATATTAGGATACTATACCTATTACTGGATATTAGTCACGTATTAGTTTAGCCAATACAAGCATTCATTCATATTAAGCGTGTTCTTGTGAATATAAATGACATAGTGAAAATGTGATTAAATTTTTCTTTATACTTATTAGGCTTAGGACTGTCAACGATGAATAGGTTTTTTTTTCCTGGGTAGTAAAATAATCAAATGATTCCTCCCGCTGTGGGTGGAGCGGAAGGAAGAGTCAGACTTCTACGGACTAAAAACCCACTCTGCTCCTTCAGTTGCCCTTGCGTTTCGGGGCCGCAGTATTTCGTTAACCACAACCCCGTAAGGCAGTAGCTCTATCGGGCCCCGTCAATGCTACTGACTGCTCCTTGAGACGCGCGTGGAACATGGCGCGCCGTGACCCAGACCTGGTCCTTACCGGACGTTGAGCTACCCCTGCGTATTTAAAAAGTTAATCACTTAATTACAACGATTCTTTTTTATTTTTTTTATTTAAATTATATTTATAATTCATATTAAGAAACATTAACTGTTTCACTTTTTCTACGTATCGTCGTTGCGCCTGCCAAGTTCCATAAGTGTTTTTTGTAAAGTTTTGGGAAACAACAAAAAACATGTTATTGAATTGAAAATAAAAAAACTCGGCAAAATTATTGATACCACAGCACAGATACAAAAGTTGCCAAAACTATCAGTCATTTAAAGGGCTAGATTTTTTTTAAGCCAAAATGTGCACATTAAAAGAAAAAATGCACAAATGGAATCTGGCAGGCGCAGCGACTGTATGTCAAACACTTACACATAATAACATGGTATTGCAACGATTCACAATATCACACTTTATCATAATCTGTCAAGAATCTCGCCATTTTTGCGCCCTCTCGCTCATACACTCATATCAGCACCGTATTACCAAGCCGCGTCCGTGCATCTTACTATTCTATATTTTTCGTTTAGCCATATTAGTATAATATACTAATATGGCTCTATTACCTAATATTGACATATCAGTGTATTATACTAATATGGCTATATTACCTAATATCATCATATTAGTGTATTATACTAATATGGCTACGTGACGAGAATAACGGGGTACCTATTATTTGCCTAATATCCAGGGAGCATGATATAATTATGCATGTCTTAATATGAATATGAGTGCTTGTATTATAATATGCATACCTATTATGAATATATTGTTACACCACTAGAAACTGTCAGTTTACTGCGTCGAATTAAAAGTCCGGGTATAGCATCATTTACAACTGACAGTCTGACACTGAAGTGACACTGACACTGACTCAGAATCGTTTTTGTCAAATACTCTGTGTCTGTGGTAGAGATGAGATATACTTGCAAATATCAATACCAGGGCTTGCAAGTACGAGTCTGTAAAAATACCAGGGTTGGAAACCAGGTATTAAAATACTAGAAAGTATTTTGAGCCACTTCGGATTTCAGTCTACTAGTCCGGTCGTACCATGCCACAATCTAGTACGGCTTTTGTAGATGAAATCTTTCCTTCCTACTTAATTTACAGAAATTAATAATTCACTTAAAATTCACGGAAATATGTTTTCTTTGCACATGCAAGCATAAGGCCGTGCGCGCACTGCCTTGCGGTGGCCGCAATTCCGGTAGTTCTACCGCACCGGTAGACTCACCGCAGTGCGCGCACTTCTATGACACTCCATACTTCACAAATTTTGCGGTACCGCAATTCCGGTAGTTCTACCGCACCACAAAATTTGTGAAGTATGGAGTGCCATAGAAGTGCGCGCACTGCGGTGAGTCTACCGGTGCGGTAGAACTACCTGAATTGCGGCCACCGCAAGGCAGTGCGCGCACGGCCTAAGGCATAAGGTTTGACACTCCCGATTTGTATGATATTAATGCTTTGCACATTTTACATTCAGCTTTATTTTAGCCAAACTTTTCTTAGGAGCCATGGTTTGTAACTGTATTTTTATTTACAACTAGTAAGTCTTATCAATTTTAAAAGAAAACACTTAACTACATTCAACTACGTTCAAAAATCGTCTTTTACCTATTTAAATATTTACATTCCTAACTAATAAACAAAGTCACGTACACATAAAAAAGCAGTTTTGTTTATTTACACACTAACTGTTAATAGTTTAAATTCAATAAACTCGCGAAATAAGAAAGTCACGGTCAGTTGGTAAATTGCATAACAAGCTCGCACTCACTTCTCAGTATTTATATGTATCATCTATGCACTCACTCAAACGACAACTGACGAAAGAAAAATAAAAAACGTAAACATAACAAAATATTTTCTAAAATACTTTCGTTCACGCAATAATGTGTCTTTTATTAATAGTCATTAGGGTGAATGGCGCCGCAAACTACTCAAAAGAAAAGAAAAAGTTCCCTGATGCACACACCTACACAGATTTCGGTTTATGTACTCAGACAACTTTGGAATATTTAGAGAAATACTACACAATCGCATTTGCAAATGAAAAATACTTTGAACCTTGCAAGTATTTTTTTTCTGATACGATTATGCTCCTTTTTGCTGAAGCAAAACGAATCAATTTCCTATGCAAGTATTTTCACATCAATCCAAGCCCTGTTGGAAGAAAAAATACTTGCATAGGAAATTGACCCGTGATTTCTTATAAATAAGAAGCACAATCGCGTTTACATATAAATACTTGCAAAGACAAACCGTATACTAGAATAGACTTGCATACGAAATTGAAAGTATTTTCTATCTGTATAGGAAATTGAACCGTGACTTCCTAAGAATAAGGAGCACAATCGCGTTTACAAATAAATACCTGCATAGAGACGAACGTTTCTACTTTTACTCAATCCAAGCCCTGTTGAATGAAAAAATACTTGCATAGGAAATTGACCCGTGAGTTCTTATAAATAAGAAGCACAATCGCGTTTACATATAAATACTTGCAAAGACAATCCATATACTAGAATAGACTTGCATACGAAATTGTTACGTAGTCTCTTACAGATAAGGAGCATAATCGCATAGTCGGGCGATCGTCAAGCCCCGATCGGAGCGAGTCCGACTCCGAGTAGCCGTATAAAATACTTTGAAGTCTTGCAAGTATTTCGGATCGGTACCTGGTGTACGTACTTGGAAGTAAATACCTGGTGTAAAAACCTGGTCGCGTAAATACGTATCATCCCTAGTCTGTGGTTTTTGCCGCCAACCTGAAAGAAACCTATTTGTTTGTTATTGTTTTTCTGCAAATATGTGTGGCCTACAAACTGAAATTCCCTTTGCCTTGCAAATTAAACTGATAAGAAAGTATTTGAAGTTGAAAATAATGGCAGACAATACTTCGTTTCGAGGACACAGTCAGGAAATGAATCATGTATACGACTTGTTCAAACGCACAGTTGCTCATGGAGAGTCTCATTCTGCGCTGATGATTGGGCCCCGAGGAAGCGGCAAGACTACTGTAAGCTCTTTATTGTCTTCACATTTATTAAACACATTCTCCCGTCGCGTCTGTCTGTCTGTTCCTGATTATCTCAAAAACTACTGAACAGATTTGCATGCGCTGTTCGCCAATGGAAGTAGTAATTCAGGAGGAAGGATCATTGGCGTATCTAGGGATATTTTCCAGGGGGCCTGGGCGCCTGGCCCCCAGTGGTAGAAGCGATGATCGCTTATCGAAGTTGCGTTAATGCTTATCGTACGAAATGAAAATTTTCACATAAATCAATTTAACATGTATCGTAACAGTAGTTTCAACAAGAAGAATCTGAAAAGTCAATCGGAAAAAGTGGCCAAGTGCGAGTCGGACTATCCCATGAAGGGTTTTGCAGTAGCAAATATAGATTAATGAAAAATATCTTTGTTTTTATAGCTTTTGTATAAACAACAAAGTTACAGAAGTGGTTAAAGTATAAAATTGATGATTTGAACTGAAAAATTCCTTTTGTTTCTCATCATACTTATTTAATCAAAATATTTGCCCGCATAATCTATAAATTTTACTATCTAATCGGAAGGTTGTTTAAGCCTTTGCAATAGAACTTTCAGGATCTAGATTCGACAAACTGAAAGCATTTTGTAGGTACTGCCTCTTGGGAAGATTTTTTTTATCTCATTTAAAATTTTCACGACAAAAATGTTTTTAAAAAACATTGAACCAACTTCAAAACTTACAACTTAATATAATAGGTTTTTATTTTTTATAATTAGGTAACAGTATAGTAGGCTTTTGATATAAGAAAAACCTACTAGTAACTAACCTAGGTAGTGAAGAAATTGTTAAATATTTGAAAACAAACACACACCGATGCATAACAAATAAATAGCATGAATGTATTGACTTATTTTAAGCAAAATTCACTAATATATTATCTGAACTATACCGATTATTAAAATGCATTTGAAGCTTTAACAGAACTTATATACAAAAACCATTAAAACAGCATGAGGATAAGGCATAACATACGATAATTCAAAGCCTAAAACACCTCCGTTTATTAAACTAAAATTTATGTAACTTACTTTATGAACATTGGTTATGCATTTCTCTAGTATGCTGTAAAATAATCAAAATAAGTAAATAATATTATTTTACATCGATCTTCCAACCAGGTTAAAACAGTTGATAGATTGAAAAATAAACTATTGTAGCGACGCACAGTGGATTGTCCCCATACAAGAGGTTGGACATAGAATCAAAAATTTTAAAAGTATTTAATTTAAAAATTAATATATACAGTTGCATTCCTCTATTAAAGAACAACAAAAATTGTTACTATGCTTTTTTATTTGACCAGCACTTTAGGAGTGATTCGATGAAAACTGGTGTGCGTTACCCCAGCAAAATAATGTCGAAAATAGTCATTTAAATCTTATAGATAATTAGTTGCCCAGTTTCTGTAATTGTTAAGCACATTTTTAAATTTGTTACACATATAGTTTTTTAGTTATTACACAAAAACATATTCTGCTGGGGTAACGTTTGAAACGTTACTGCAGCAAAACTTTTTTTTTAATAATGGGAATATTGAAATAAATATTAGCTACACATTTAGTTGTCTAGACGAGGTAAATGTTACACGTTATTTTGTTTTTGTTCTTTCTTCGGCTGCGAAGTTATTCGAGATTTTGCTGGAGTAACGTTTGTGGTTTTGCTGGATCTCTGAAACGGTTAAGCGGATTCTTATCGTCTTTTGTACATGACTTCTTAGGAATTAGTTTTAATTTGTTTCGCAATAAAAATAACAAAATGATATACCGTTTAAAAGTTATTTAATGAAATATAAAAACACTTCTTTAGGTCCTAACACTCTGAATATGAGCTCTAAAGACTTACTTTAAACGTTATTTTGTAGCGTTTAATTACCTTCAAATGTATATGAAGTTTCATTAGTATCCTGGTGGTAATTAACAAATTATGATGATATTCAGTTCTCCACGTTCACGGTCACAATGCGCGCGGAGTTATTTGGCCACCGATAAACCTGTATACGGTTCTATAAACTGAATGTTATATCAATATTTAGTTGCTTAATTCAGTTATATACCTGTAAAATTTCAGAGTAGTACATACAATAATTAACGAGATAATTAAATAAAAGTCATTAGGAACTTCAACACCGTGGTAATCCGACCAATTTTAGGTGGTTACAAAAAAGCGACCACGTAGAACATTATGCTATCTTCTAAAATATGTAAGATAATACACCTTAAAATTTCGGTACAGACGCATACACTGTTAAATACATAACAATATTATAATATCTGTACTATAAACATTATTATTATTACCTTTCAGCTACTTATTAGATAGGTATATATTGTATAATGTGCACCAGTTCAATGGCACAGTTGCACGGGTTCCTTCTATTTGGCAGAATTTTGATACTCCGAAATTCATTTGGCATAACACACTTGGTATAATCTTCCTTAAACGAATATTTTTAAGGCATAAAAATTATTTAGTATGTATAATTATTAGAGTCTGGCAAACGAAAGTAGACACTCGAATTATTTGCAAAGTTTTTATATGGCAATGCTATACTAATGTCAAACTCAATTTTCAAAACAAGATGGCGTGTTGTTGGATGGTTGTTGGTGATTTGTTGTGATCTTGTTACTAGCGTTTATTCAGCGAAAAATTAACAAAACTATTAAAAGTGCAGTACGGGAGATGTTGTTTCGCATGATGTCTAAATATCAAGAAAAACAACAGGAGAAAGACGCTGAATTCCAACAAAAACAAGATTGTTTACGTGTGGTGTTCGATTTCATAGTTAGTATGACGCTACTAAGTTGATACTTTGTCGTAATTCGCAATTTATATTTATCGAGGAAAAATATTTATCTATTTTGATTCACATTCATTTTATAGAATGTTAAATCATTAGTCATTATGGTTATTTAACATACAATTAAATGTTGCATGGTTTTTAACATTTTTTTTTCTTTTATAGAAAATCTGGTGGATGTAGCAGGGGTTGAAGTGAAACCTATTGAAAAACTTACGGATTTAGAGCAGAAAGATAGGATAAGAACCCAGAACCAGTACATGGATAAAATAGCTTCAATCATTGGTAAGTTTTTACTAGGAGTACATAACTTTTATAAAGATGTAATTGAATTCATGATTTGAAAACCTAATCATTTTGTTTTACCATTCTTTACAGAAGTGAGCGTTGCTACATTAATAAGAATTAAAAAGGAAGGTCAAGGTAAAGGCCATACAAACCCACAGTGTCTGACATAGATAGTTTCGACATAGATGCTATTCGTAACAAAATAATCGAATTTTAGAAAACAAGTTTAAAACGAAACACACCAGAGCCAGTATATGAAGCTGATGAAATTCTGAAGCAGAATGGGCACGAGGTATTGCGAGTTCCCCCCTACCACTGTGATCTAAATGCCATTGAGTTAGTATGGAGTTTGGCTAAACGTAAAGTGGCAAGTAAAAATATTGCTCTGCCTGCAGTGGAGTTACAGAAATTTATAAAAGAGTCGTTTGAAAATATAACTCCCGAGGAGTGAAAGAAAATGACTGATCATGTCATCCATGTTGAAAATAAACATAAAGAAAGGGACAGAATTACAGAAAATAATTTAGAAAGCTTTAATGACTCCAGTGACTCTAATTAAACTTTCCACATGAAAGTCTTACATTCAGATTTTGACTACAGTGAATAAATCAGAACTATTTTAGAATACTGTTGTATTTTTTTAAATCGAATTAAGACACAATATCTAAACTATTACCTACCTAAAATATCTCTTGTATTTTTATTCCGATGAAATAAAATACATAATTCTAAAGTATCAAATAAGGTTATTCTAGGTATGTCATAGTAGTTTTGGGGTTGCTATGCTGATATTTTTTAAATTTGCCGCGCTTTTTCAGTCTCTACTTTCGTTTGCCAGACTATATTTAGCCGAATTCTGCATAATTTCGTTTAGCATAACTGCATGCTTGCTTACATGTTTATAATAATAAAAATAATAATAAATAAATAATCTTTATTACTCAAAAAGGTTACAAAGCAACACATGGTTAAATAAAATGCAAGCATAAAATGAACAATAAAAAAAAGAAACATGTGTCAGTAGAGACCCTGACTCCTAAACTAGGTATGTCCCTGTATCTTAGGAGTCAGTGTTCTTCAAACATCAAGCACAAGCAGACCATTTTACGAGTATACAGATTGATTGAAAAAAAATTACAAAAATATTATATGTATAAAACAAAAAAAAAAAACTATTTTTAAAGATAACAAACAAATTAGAATGAGTGCGTGTGAGTATGTGAGGGAGAGGGGAGTGTGAGTATGCGAGTGAATGTGTATGTGTGAAGAGACTGTGTGTGCTAGGGAATGTGTGCTTTTATAAGGGGATTGCGATAGTGTATAATTATGTAAGATTGATTCTGTGTTGTTGTGCATGGAGTATATGTGCAGAAACTACAAAGTTCCTGCCAGAAGATCCTCGGTATTACGGTATGATAATGATGCCAAGTAATCTGTAAGACTATTTTTACATTCTATTTTGCTTTTTGTGAAGAGGTTGATTTTTTTATTAAGATAGTTATACACTTTAGTGCTTGTTACATAGTACTGGCGTTTCTGTTTTTTGGCGGTCCTGTGCAATTCCTGGGAAAAGACCCTATGTTTCACTCTACCGCTTGGGGGATGTGTGGGTCGAGAAGCATGCCTTCGAAGAACCAACAGAAGCACATAGAGCTGCCTTACCGTTAAAACTTTACAGTCTGAATACAGACGTATGGTGGGATACCATACGTCTGTATTCAGACTGTAAAGTTTCTGCATAATTTCGTTTAGCATAACTGCATGCTTGCTTACATGTTTACATGTTTCTTACAGGGAAATTAAAACCACGTATGTTCACAATGAAATGTTTTATTTAATGTATGCCAAAAGATGGTTCTAACTGTAAACTTTCTGAAAGAATGATGGTTCTACGTTTTAATTATTATGGATATGAAATTTATGCCTAATGATGATTCTGACTTACATAATTATTTGACTGCAGTTTAATATTTTATTATTTTATTTTTGATCTGTGATTTTTACATAATTTAAGTTAATCTTACAATACAACTATCTGTAATATATATCTAGGAAAAAATATTGTGATATTTGAAATTTGTCTACAAAATAGTAGGACTTACTGTTTTTAAGTTTAAAAATTATTATTTTACCTGTAAATAAAAATTCTTTAAGAAATATGTAGTTTTTTTTAACACTTGTGTACACATCTCTACTAAACTTGTAAGACTATCCTACATATTTTAGAAGATAGCATAATGTTCTACGCGGTCGCTTTTTTGTAACCACCTAAAATTGGTCGGATTACCACGGTGTTGAAGTTCCTAATGACTTTTATTTAATTATCTCGTTAATTATTGTATGTACTACTCTGAAATTTTACAGGTATATAACTGAATTAAGCAACTAAATATTGATATAACATTCAGTTTATATAACCGTATACAGGTTTATCGGTGGCCAAATAACTCCGCGCGCATTGTGACCGTGAACGTGGAGAACTGAATATCATCATAATTTGTTAATTACCACCAGGATACTAATGAAACTTCATATATATTTGAAGGTAATTAAACGCTACAAAATAACGTTTAAAGTAAGTCTTTAGAGCTCATATTCAGAGTGTTAGGACCTAAAGAAGTGTTTTTATATTTCATTAAATAACTTTTAAACGGTATATCATTTTGTTATTTTTATTGCGAAACAAATTAAAACTAATTCCTAAGAAGTCATGTACAAAAGACGATAAGAATCCGCTTAACCGTTTCAGAGATCCAGCAAAACCACAAACGTTACTCCAGCAAAATCTCGAATAACTTCGCAGCCGAAGAAAGAACAAAAACAAAATAACGTGTAACATTTACCTTGTCTAGACAACTAAATGTGTAGCTAATATTTATTTCAATATTCCCATTATTTAAAAAAAAGTTTTGCTGCGGTAACGTTTCAAACGTTACCCCAGCTGAATATGTTTTTGTGTAATAACTAAAAAACTATATGTTTAACAAATTTAAAAATGTGCTTAACAATTACAGAAACTGGGCAACTAATTATCTATAAGATTTAAATGACTATTTTCGACATTATTTTGCTGGGGTAACGCACACTGAAAACTGTTATTTTTGTATGGAAATGAACACAAAAATGTCTGTATCTCATGATTCCCTCCTTGTTTCGATTTGTGGTTTTCACTACTGTTACTTACCCATTTTATGCCACATTTTCTTCAAGGACACATGGTGCCCCCAGAGTGCCCCTTCCGAGATATATTGTCCATAGTAACTATCTTTGTTATTGTATTAGTGATGGAATGGAGGTACATTAACTATACTTATTACTGAGAATTAGTCATCACTAAGTAGTTCCTTAAATAACAGGTGCATTTGTGAATACTTTAATGACTTATGAATGCTTTTGTTGCAATATAACAAAAGCGTTAATTAGTCAGTAAGTAACAACTACCAGTACTAGTATTTGCTTAATCTAATTAGTTATTGTAATTACTGAGAATTACACATAATTAAGAAGTTAAATGAAAAAAAGGGGCATTAGTGAGTTCTACAGGGTGTGGCGTAAATAGTGGTCCACCGTTAAGGATTTGATAAATCAGATAACTAACTATAACATATCACAGTTTTAACCATTTTTACCTTATAACAGATATCATTATAACAGATCCTACTATTTAATAAAAAGATATTCAATTTTAATTGAACAAAAGAAGATTTTCATTAAATTATTTTTTTAAACTTTGGTGCATTAATACTATTACAAAACGTACTAAAACTTAAAAACGGATAAAATGTTATTTTTACTTTTCAAATGCCATTTGAGTTTGAGTACAAACATGTCAGGTAAAAAAACCCCGACCCTTTTTTTTCAACAAAAACCCATTGAAGCTCTCGTAATCGAGTAACGCACAATATGAGTGCTATGGAAAGGATATGGTAGGGTATTGTTATCTCTTTCTTTACTAACGTTGAAATCTCCAGAAATCTCGAAATGATTTAGTATTTCAGTACGATTTCGTCACTCGTGTCGTGCGTCGTTTGCGTTTCGTTTTTATTCTGCCTGTGTTTACCTCCGCCGTTTATTTACCCCTGACCCCGGACTCTGTTTAATTTGCCTACTGATTGGATTTGTTGTTTTGGTGATCTCTGCGATATTGGCTATGTGTACTGGTGACTTTGGCTTGCTCAACGATTTGGACAAACGTGCAGTGCAGTGACAATAGAAAAAGTCTCGGTACACACCGCGCGAATATGCTGACATGCATTTTATTTGTGGCGAATGCAGAGGTGTCGGTAGAGAAGCAGCTCGACTTTATCGGGATAGATATCCCGATCGAAGACATCCAGACCATCGAGTTTTTGGGAGAGTGCATAACGCATACACCGAGGGAAGGATACCTGGCACAGGTGTAGGTGGTGCAAGTGAAGGACGACCGCGACTACACACCGGTGAAGAGGTAATTAATTTAGTTACAGAAGATCCTTCAACATCGGTCCGTGTCTTAAGTCTCAGAACTGGCATATCAACTAGATCTGTACACCGAATACTCAAAAGACATGAACTGTACCCATACCACTATCAAAGGGTAGGGTCATTGCTACCAAGAGATTATGACTTGAGAGTAACATTTTGTAGAGAAATGCTACGCAGAATAAGAGAAAACCCGTAGTTTTTTAATAAAATACTATGGAGCGACGAGTCATCCTGCAAAAAAGATGGATATTTAAATCTACACAATTTGCAGCAATTGGCAGCTAGAAAACCCGCATCTCATAAGGCAAAACATCACAGTATCAATTTAAAATAAACCTTTGAACCGGAATCATCAATGGACTGATAATCGGTCCACACGAGCTGCCAGAAACTTTAAATGCAGAAAGATGTTTAAGTTTTTTGCGGATTGACTTGCCCTTGCTTCTGGAAAGTGTCGCTCCTGAATTCCAAGAAGACATGTGGCTGCAGAACGATGGCTGTCCCGCTCACTATGCTGTTAGAGTACGAGAGCACCTTAATACAGCGTATCCAAATAGGTGGATAGGGCGCTTAGGTCCAATATTGTGGCCACCGCGCTCGCCAGACATTAATCCCTTAGATTTCTTTTATTGGGGTTGCTTAAAAGAAAAAAGTCAACAAGAAACAAATCACAAGTATTAACAATTTGAGGACTAGAATCCTGTCTGGATTCTAGTCCTCAAATTGTTAGTTTATTCGACGTTGCAGAGCGTGTATAGCTGCGAATGGAGGCCATTTTGAACATTTCGTTTAATTTTAATGTTTGTAATCATGACAAAGATTAATAATAAATGATAAATAAAGTGTCTTGTTTTTTTAATGCTTTGTTCAAGTACCTAAGTAACAAGTTAGGTCTAGATAACTCTTCAAAAGTTTTTTTTTTATGGTATTTAGTAACCCATTTTAAAATCGGTACTTAGTGTCAGTGCCCATTTGTTTAAAAATATGCCTATATTTTTAAACAAATGGGCACTGACACTGTAGTGCATTTTTTTTTGCAAATATCGTAAATATTAACGCAACAAAGTTTTAAAAAGTAGTAACGGGTCTTCCAATAGGCACGTCTGAACTTTGACAGTTAGTAGCGGCCATCTTGTTGAAGCTACATCTGTCAAAATGGTTGTCATTTATTCATTCTGTTTTGCCAAATCATCATGGATAGTTATAGCATTCAACAACACGTCCAAATGATAAAATCGTTTTATCAAAATGAGTGTTCTGTTCGGGCAACGCACCGCGCGCTTCGCCCATTTTACGGTCGCCATAATCGTCCTACCGAGAGGACTATTCGTCGTGTGGTGGATAAATTTGAGTCCACTGGTTCGGTAAATGATCGACCATTACCCGTACGTCAACGAAACGCAAGGTCTGCCGAAAACATCGCAAAGAATCCGAGGCAGTCGATTTCGCGTCGCTCACAAGAACTCGGCCTTTCACAGACCACAACTTGGCGAATTTTGCGTCGTGACTTGGGCCTGCACTCGTATAAAATTCAACTCACCCAGGAATTGAAGGTAAACAACGACCATAGACAACGACGTGTGTTCGCTGAATGGGCACTGGAGCTGTTAGCAACTGACCGTAATTTTCACAGTAAAATTGTCTTCAGCGATGAGGCCCATTTCTGGATGAATGGGTACGTAAACAAACAAAATTGTCGAATTTGGGACGATACCAATCCACATGAGATCCAAGAGCGTCCAATGCATCCCGAAAAAGTTACAGTTTGGTGTGAGTTTTGGGCTGGCGGCGTCATCGGGCCATATTTCTTTGAGAACAACGTTGGCCAGGCCATCACTGTCAACGGCGAGCGCTATAGGTCGATGATTACCAACTTTTTTGGCATGAACTGGATCATCTGAACACCAACGACATGAGGTTTCAACAAGACGGTGCTACGTGCCACACAGCTCATGCCACATTGAATATTCTGCATGAGAGATTTGAGGGCATGGTCATCTCACGTGGAGTTGATGTGAACTGGCCACCGAGATCTTGTGACTTAACCCCGTTAGACTTTTTTTTGTGGGGTTTTCTTAAGTCGCAGGTCTATGCGAATAAACCACAAACCACAGCGGCCCTCAAAGCCAACATAACCTATGCCATAGGTCGAATTCAGCCTGATTTATGCGCAAAAGTTATGGAAAATTGGATATCTCGTATGGAGAGCATACAGATACCCAGAGAAGCCGTGGCGGACACTTGAATGATGTCATATTCCACACATAATGGCATCACTACATCTTTCAAATAAATAAATAATTTCGATAATATCTCACACACACTTTGTTTTATTTAAATTTAAAGATAGGACACGCTTAATGAAAGACCCTGTATAATGAAAATCTTCTTTTCTTCAATTAAAATTGTATTATATTTTTGTTAAATAATAGGATCTGTTACAGTGATACTATTTTGAAATCGGTATTTAGTAGACATATCATGAAATGAATGGGCACTGACAGTGTACTACGTTTTTTTTTACGAAAATCGCTCTTGAATTTGGATGGTATGTCAAAAATTACAGTTAAAATAGAGAAAAACCAACTTTTTCTTCAAAAGATCTAAATGTACATAAAAAAATCATTTTCATTCTCATGATAGCTCTAGTATTCAGCAGTAATTAACAGAAATCAAAATGAAAAAATAATGGTTTTTGTTGAAACTACAACCAAATTTGTAATAAAAGGTAGAAATTTCGTAAATCTATACTATCTATACTAATATTATAAAGCTGAAGAGTTTGTTTGTTTGTTTGTTTGTTTGTTTGTTTGTTTGTTTGTTTGCTTGAACGCGCTAATCTCAGGAACTACCGTTCTGATTTGAAAAATTCTTTCAGTGTTAGATAGCCCATTTATCGAGGAAGGCTATAGGCTATATATCATCACGCTAACACCAATAGGAGCGGAGCAGTAATGAAGAATGTTTCAAAATCGGGGGATTTTTTTTTCCACGGGGACGAAGTCGCGGGCGGAAGCTAGTAAAAGATAAAAAGGAAATATTTTCGGAACCCTTTGTTGTAATATTGGTTTTATGGAATTTTATGTCTATGGTTTACTGGCAGGTTTTTAAGTCTATGGCATTTAAAACCAAAATGTTGTTAGGAAGGTTTTTTGAATGTGACAAGATAGATGAAAAGAAAAGTCAAGTAGAAAATATTTTAGTTGGGAGATATAGTCGTAGTCGAAGTCAGTTGAATATGGTCGATCATATGGTTTAGAGTTTTAGAGCAGTTTACCAAGTTTTATCAAACATGTATTAGATCAATTTAGAATTTTGTAAAGGGTTTTGGAATGAAATAAAACGCAGTGAAACTATAGAATGAAGTAACTTATTTGCATAAAGGATCCCACACTTACAACATCTTGGTAAGAGAACAATTCGATATTATTTAACACCCTTGGGTAAAAATTGTTAAAATCGTGATGTTATAGTTAATTATCTGGTTTATCGAATCCTTAACGGTGGACCACTATTTACGCCACACCCTGTATATAACGGAGCGTGAAGGATATAGTCGACTTATTTTTAATCAATTTGTGATGTTTGAATCAGTTAAACTTGAAAATGGATTTTGAGCGGGTTACCCCGAATGGAGTTGTGACTGTCATAACGCTAACAGAGTACATTATAGCGCTGTCAGTGGCCTCTGGGATAAGAGCTGGTACGCAGTGCAGACGCACATACCTATTGGCTCAATCCTGAATTATTTTTGTTATCCTGTAATATTTGCGTTATCCTATATAAGCGTTCAGTTTTATTGTTCAACAATATAGTTTGTAAATATTGATTTTGTGAGTGTTAAGTATTAGAAATTCCTGCACCTGCACTCCCATGAAAAACCAACATACAAAAGATCAGCCGCGACACGTCAGCCCCAATCGCTCGGCGATCCGATATTATATTAAGACTAGTATTTGCGTGTTGCGCGAGGTGCAAGCACCTCGCGTGCTTGTGAAAAAAAAAAAGAAGTGGAGGGGTTATGGGGGGAGATGGGGGGGGTTTAGTATTTGCGTGTTGCGCGAGGTGCAAGCACCTCGCGTGCTTGTGAAAAAAACTAAAGCATTGCCCCTCTAAATCAAGTATTTGCGTGTTGCGCGAGGTGCAAGCACCTCGCGTGCTTGTGAAAAAAAAAAGTGGGGGGGGGGGCGGGGGTGATGGGGGGGGGGTTTAGTATTTGCGTGTTGCGCGAGGTGCAAGCACCTCGCGTGCTTGTGAAAAAAACTAAAGCATTGCCCCTCTAAATCAAGTATTTGCGTGTTGCGGGAGGTGCAAGCACCTCGCGTGCTTGTGAAAAAAACTAAAGCATTGCCCCTCTAAATCAAGTATTTGCGTGTTGCGCGAGGTGCTCACCTCGCGTGCTCGTGAAAAAACAAAAAAAAAGTGGGCAGGGGTGATGGGGGGAGATGGGGGGATTTAGTATTTGCGTGTTGCGCGAGGTGCAAGCACCTCGCGTGCTTGTGAAAAAAAATAAAAATGGGGGGGGTGATGGAGGGGGGGGTTGCACAAGTATTTCGACTAAAGCATTGCCCCTCTTAATGAATCTGAAAAAAAAAATGTTCCAAGTCTCTTAGATTCCGAGATCCGCCTAAAGGGGGGGAGAAGGGGGGTGGGGGGGGGGACTTTGAAAAATGGTTTTTACTTTACCGAGCCTCCTCTATACGAATCCGTAAAAAACAAAAAATACGGGTCTCGTAGTTTCCGAGATACGATAGGGAGGGGGGAAAAGGGGAGGTTTGGCACTTTTCCCGTAGGTTTGAGAGTTACTTGTTTACGAATCTGTCAAAATATACCCACCTCCCCATCCACCATCTGGGAGAACAATTATGTCAATGAGTGAGTCAGTCAGTCAGTCAGTCAGTCAGTGGTAATTTAGCTTTATATAGTATAACTAGTATTTGCGTGTTGCGCGAGGTGCAAGCACCTCGCGTGCTTGTGAAGAAAACTAAAGCATTGCCCCTCTAAATCAAGTATTTGCGTGTTGCGCGAGGTGCAAGCACCTCGCGTGCTTGTGAAAAAAGAAATTGGTATTTGCGTGTTGCGCGAGGTGCAAGCACCTCGCGAGCTTGTGAAAAAAAAAAAAAAAAGAGCGGGGGGGGTGATGGGGGGGGGGGTTGCACAAGTATTTCGACTAAAGCATTGCCCCTCTAAATGAATCTGAAAAAAAAAATGTTCCAAGTCTCTTAGATTCCGAGATCCGCCTAAAGGGGGGGAGAAGGGGGGCGGGGGGGGGACTTTGAAAAATGGTTTTTACTTTACCGAGCCTCCTCTATACGAATCCGTAAAAAGAAAAAAATACGGTTCTCGTAGTTTCCGAGATACGATAGGGGGGGGAGAGAAGGGGGGGGGAAAAGGGGAGGTTTGGCACTTTTCCCGTAGGTTTGAGAGTTACTTGTTTACGAATCTGTCAAAATATACCCACCTCCCCATCCACCATCTGGGAGAACAATTATGTCAATGAGTGAGTCAGTGAGTGGTAATCTAGCTTTATATAATATAATTATGAATTTGTTCTAGCTTATAAACTCAGTGCTGCATCAAATCAACAAGGAAGTGGATCTATCAAACGATGCTATTATCGTGCGACTCAACGGCCTCATACATCATGATGATAAAATAGCTCTGAAGTCTATTACCGCACAGGTATGTCAATTACTGATTTATTTTACCTACCGACACGCGCAATACTATTACCGAAAAAAATATTAAATATTAATTGAAAACATATTTCTTATCGAATCTATAACAGAACATTGTCGAATATTTTTAAGTACCTACTTACATTTTTGTTCTAGTAATTTGTGTTACATTTAAAACAGTTTCTGTATGTATGTATTAAGTATAATTATGAAAGACGGACGAATAAAATACATTGTAAAGTATCACACACAAACCCGAGAGGTTTATGTGGTACTAGATCAAAATATAGTAGATTAGATTAGATAGTAGCCAAGGGCTGTAAGGCATCAATTGCACCCCGAGATATTTAGGCGCACGAGCGCAGCGAGGGCGCCTATAGTTCGAGGGTGTAATTGATGCTTACACCCGAGCTAACTACTCTGCTTTACATCTCGATTGTGCGGTAAGTAGAAAAAAACCGGCATTACAAGAATAAAACATTTTAAAGTAAAAGTTTTCTATTCCCGCCTTTTTTCATCTTTGTTTTTTTTTTATTGTAATATACACGTCATGCCTTTTCATTTGATACCCCATTTGGGTATATTTGACAACATTCGATTATTCATCTCCACTTTTACCTCCCATATCTAGTAAATGGCGGATCCGATTTTGATAAAATTTGTCTGATTGTAATTTACACGTCGTGTTCTTTGATTTGATACCCCATTTGGGTATATTTGACAACATTCGATTATTCTTCTCCAATTTTACCCCCCATACCTAGTAAATGGCTGAACAAATCTTGACAAAACATATCTAAGAACCACCGGAAACATGCTTTCTAACAAAAAAAAAACCGCATCGAAATCGGTTCATCCGCTTAGAAGCTACGGTGCCTCAGATACACTTAGCGGGCAAACTTATAACACCCCTCTTCTTGGGTCGGGGTTTAATAAACCTCGGTAGTGGTAGCAAGCGCGACTGTTGACTGGTCTCGGGTTCGATTCTCAGGTTAGGCAAAAAGTGGTATTGGGTTTTTCTGTTGTTTCAGTAGTAGCCCAGATTCTGGAAGTTAGTGGTGTAACAACCCCTGTGCGTCGAAAAGCACTTTGAGGCTTTGGTCCTGCACCTGATCTCTCTTCGGTCGTGTCGGATTGCCGTCACATCGGACAATGAGAGTAAAGGAACAGAGTGCTCCTGTACCTGTTCACATACTTGTGCACTATAATATCTCCTGCGCAGATAGCTAATCGATTATGAGATTGGCTGTTGTGGCCGAAATCGGCTAGAAGGACTATTATAGAGGTATAGATATAAAACAAAGAGTAAGAAACAATCATAAATGTACGTTTATACTACACCTGCTTGGAAAGTACCTTGATACTTTATCAAATTGACGGTAGAAAGTACGTCATTGCATATCGAACAAATATGCGGGGAGAAAACGCATCTGAGCGGGAGAGAAAAGTGTATGAAAATCCATTTCTTACGTGGTTTTTCTTTTTTAATTTTGGGTAAGACTATGCGCCGGTAACCTAAATATCAAAAGCCAAAAAGTTTTTACAGTGAGTTTTTATCTCCAAGTTCGCAAAATGACACTGCCCACTAGCTGTGTGTTGGATAGTGTCGGGCTGGCAGCAATTTGAAAAAAGAACATGTGAAAATTGCAGACGCCATTGGCGCCATTTTCAATTTGTGTGTTGTTTGAGGATTCAGTTTTCGTAGAAAGTAAAATAAAACTATCAAAATGATAAGTAGTGATAGTGATGATGAAGATTTTTTAACTCCGCCGCAGTTGAAGGAAACAGCAAAAATACTGATTGATAACCTTTTACCACAGAAATCAATTAAAAAATATAATAAAACTTATGACGATTTTTATTAGTAAAGATTTAGTTTTTTATTTTCCTCGTAGGTGTAGTATAAAGCACCCCGATCTCGGGTGTTTTAAAGTGTTTCAAACGACACCCTCGACGGTAATCGGTCACTTTCTCCTCTCGGTGAACAATGTACTATTCTTACTCTGTTTTATAATGATATTTATTTCATAGCTCACTGTTTATTTGGAACTTGTTTAAGTGTGTTATAGTATCTGCTTTATGCTGCTCAATTATAATGGAGGGGTTCTGGTGACCTGTATCACAGATGTTAATACCTACCTCGGGCACCAGCGATCCACAACTAGAAATGTTAAAACTAGCAATTGTAATTTGTGTTATACAGTATGTTAACTAACAGGGGGCGTTCCCGTTAACCCGCAATAGTATAAGCACATCAATTAGATCGCCGCACACGCGGCCCGTCATTCATAAATAAATTGCGACGTTGCCGTCCTTCAAGTACGCTTGTACAGAGTGTATGGTGTCTTTTACGTATCAATTAAACATTTTTAGTAAATATTTTAATATTAAAAAAAAAGAAAAAACATTTTGTTTTCGAATGGTAATATTTTTTTAGCATGTATGGATGCTATACTATTGCGGGTTAACAGGAACGCCATCTGTTAGTTAACATACTGTATTACTTGTATGTTTAGGCTTGTGGTGAGAAATAAACTTTCATATTATTATTTCATATCATAGATCTTCTAAAACCGATTCCTGTTTTCCAGATGCAACTAGAAAACGCCGTTGGCGACAGAGTCTTTGGTACATTTGCTGAGAACCTAGCCTTTTTGCTGAGCTGCTTACAAAGCGGTGCAGACAGACGCTGTAAGAGCATGCTGTATATATTAGAAGAGTTTGACGTGTTCTGTCACAGTGGGAGGACTCAGACGCTACTGTATAACTTGTTTGACATCACACATAGCGAGCAAGCACCTATGTGCGTTCTGGGTAAGTTAAAAGAAAATTACACTTTCTGAAACTAATTACACATTTAATGAAATTTTTTGAGATATATCACATTTTTTATTATTGATCGTCTCGCGGTTGAGACCACCATCGAAGATGGAGCAGGCTTAGCTAGAAGTAACCTATTCACTCTTGAATTAAAGACCCCAGGTATATCGGCTATCGGGAAACAGACTCCGGCAGGGAATTCCACTCCTTAGCCGTACGCACAATGTAACTATTCCCAAAACATTTTGTGCGTACGGGTGGGATGTCCACCATGTAATGATGGCGCATCGCCGTTTGTCTTGCAGTCCGATGATGGAGCGGGCTTGGCAGAATTAGATTGTGTAATTCCATCGGACATTCCCCGAAATGTAGCTGATAGAAAACCGATAGACTAGCAACTCGTTGTCGATGTTCAAGGCTCTTGAGCTTTGAACATTTTTTTATTTAGATGTTCGGATCAACTGAAGCAGAGCAGCTCCCATAGATTCGACGAAGTTATGTCCGTCCATCCGTATGTTACAGCCACTTTATTCCCAAACTATTAGGGACTACAAAGTTAAGATGAAACTTGGTAGATGCATTCTGTGAACCGGTTTACAATTTTTATACAAAAATAAATAAAAAATGTGAAGTAATGAAACTAAAAATTAATAACATCATCAAACCTATGCGTGTGGTGAGATTGATTTGGATGTGGATAGATAGATTTTTTTAAATAACCTTGAGGTTTCTAACACCATTTCTTCTCAAACCAAGCGTCAACCCTTTGAAATAAACTCCCTCTAACGTTTGAAATAAGACAGTGTAAAAATTTAAAAAGTATTATTTATTTATTATATACATTATTGTACACCTTACGATATTTCCATGGATACAAAAAGTAAAACTAGTGTACAATGGACGATCTTATCGCACAGGGCTATCTCTTAGACAACCTTTGGATGGACAAAACAGAGGAGACAAATATAGGGCTGTCAGTGGACAAACTTCATAAATTATATTAATTGAACATAATAATATAAAATACATACATACAATACCAAAATCATAAACCAATAAAAATTACATGCATAATTGAGATAGAAGGGAAAAAGTAGGGAAAGGTAATGCTCCTTTACCATTCTTTTGAACGCTAGTAGCGTTTGAGCACGCCTCACTTCTATGCATTCCACAAACGAGCTGCTTGAATAGTAAAAGATTTGTCAAAGAAAGAAGTGGAATACGGCATACGAATATTTAACTCTACATTTTCCCGATGATATATCTAACTACTACTAATGAAAACTTACAACCAAAATTAATTTGAACGAGATAGGTTGTGCCAGCTCAGTTTTTTTTTATATAGAACATTTTCAAAAACCGCAAATATAACTTGGTCATTCATACAAACTGTTGACTAACGAACTTGGTCATTTATGGAAAACAAAGTTATTTTTCGCTAATCTATGCTTCTTTTCTTTAAATCTTTATTTTTATTGATGGGGTTTTTTTCAATAGCGAAAATGTCACTAATTTATGCTAGGATATGGAACCTTACATGGGACAGTCCAACTCGCAATTAACCAGTTTTTAAATTTTTCAACCAAAATCCCTGTACATTCCAGGCATAACGAACCGCATAGACGTAATGGAGCTTCTAGAAAAGCGTGTCAAGTCACGTTTCTCTCACCGTCACCTGTTCATCTTTCCAAACGAAGATGAGCCTCAGAAGCCGCCACAGTATAAGTTCCAAAATATACTGGTACAGCTGCTCAGTGTACCAGTGAAGGAGAAGACTGTTGCCACTCCTAAGAAAAAGGGTAGGAGTCGGAGGAATACAGGTAATTAAATTAAATCATTATTAAATTATTAATAGGTGAAGCAAAACTTTGTACCCCTTTTTACGTAAATTACGCGGTCGGACGAGTATGAAATACTGTAATTGGTTACATTGGTTTCTGTAATTGGTCCAACCGTTCGTTGTAATTAATGAAATAAATGAAATTTGGCACAGTTGTAGATTATATGAAAAAGGAGTCAATAAATAGTGGAAGTGGAGTTTTCATAACCCCCTTTCTATAACTTTTTATTAATATATTATGTAATGGGGTAAAAAAATTATTTTGGTACAATATAACTTAAGTATTTCTTTCTATATTTAATAAAAATATATACAGACGAAAATAAAAATAAATTATAGGGCATCGAAAAATTCGTCAACATCGCTATCAATGGGAAAAGTGCCCAGAACACTGGCCGCATTGCCACGTTGAATGGCAATGCTGATTCTCTGTCCAAAGAAAAGGCTAGCCAGCCCTCTGGTCACCTGTGGAGTCAACTAATCGTTTGCCGATGTCACGAAAGAGTCGATTCGCACTCGGACCCCATGGTCCTAACGTTTCAACCCCAAACGGCTCAAACATATAGCACCAAATTAGGTTGTTGTATTTGCGCCGTTTGAGATTTTCTGCACCTGCAGCTGCCGCCCCAGCACAGCCCGCCGGACTGAGAAGATGGGATGGCGCAAGGGTGTCAACACAAGTAGCATCCCACACCAAAGGCCTACCCAACTTCCAAGGCATTATAGTCATCCCGTCTGGTCTCTTCCCACCGTCCCGTGCCAAGCCGTTGGGTTCTAAAACAGATGGTAACTCCAGCGGTGACAGGAGCCCGACGGATGATGTCATTTATGCTGGCATGCCGTGCTATCCGACCAGAGCTTCTGCTGCAGGAAAGGCAATGATGTCCGAGCCGGTCGACTACCGCACCACATTGACAGCGATGTGGAGCACCGCTGGGAGCACCCAGACGTAGACATGTAGCGATCCGGAACGTGTTATTACTTAACATAGTACCTATATTAAGTGAAGGTAATGCTTGTAGCCAAAGGTCAGACTCCCATTCACCCACAGCCAACAGGCGCGAGCGCTCAGCAGTATTGGTTGACGTATATAATTGGTATGTGTTGTGATAATATGTATGTAAGTTTATTAAAGTTATATAATAATACGTATATACATATATAGTAGTAATAAAAATGTAACAATGATTATTTATGATCAACTTAGTTTTTTTTTTATGCACCTGCCATGTTATCTCTTCACCACCCATGGTTGACTGGTCGAGAATGCCTAAGGTATTAAGTCCGCCTTTGTAAATTTTGTATTGCATAAGTGTCAATAAATAATAAATAAGTAACAACCTTGTTTTCTGCCATTTAATTACACAGAATTATCTGTCAATATTTAAAACGTCCGAAGTGTGACATGCACTGTAAAGGAGAATCTTTGTTATTTTGACGGATTCACATTTTCAAATGATTGTAAAATTGGCTGTGCGCACAATAAATCTCGAGGAGAAGCGCTTGGTACGACAAGACGGTATATCAACCAAGTGTGGGTGGTACTCAGCCGTGCGTCTGGTAGACTGGTACTGAAAGGGAGATGGAGGAATCAGGTCATGGAGCTCGTGCGCACACTCCTCGAAGTACAATCTGTAGAAAACCGACAGGCAAGCAACGGTTCGCCGATGAGCCAGGCTATGAAGCGTGCCCGATAGCACCTCGTCGCCTATAAAAATGTTTCAAGTAATTTGTACATTTACATATCAGTTATATATAGATTCCGACCGAAACTGGTTTTCCGGCCGAAACCGAAACCGAATATTCGGCCGCGGCTTCAGTTTCGGCCGAAACCGAAACTCACGTGGTCAAGTATAAAATTCCTTAAAATACTGAAATTTGGTGCATTTTACCGATTATTCTGCATTAATTAGAACATGAAATGGAAACACAGTATATTAATTTTGTTGTAATCATTTATTTAATACAATATAAAAAAAATATTAATAATATTTTTACTATTTTTTCAAATTAAGTTCTCATAGCAAAATGTTTATCAGTTATCAATAATCAAATCACTAATTGTTACTGTTCCATTACTAAGTATTGGTATTTTGAAATCTTATTACAATTTTACAATCTCTTTTTTACATGTGACTTGATTTGTTAATAACAACAAAACAAATTTACTGACTCAATATTTAACTATATAAATCATTCAAGTACAGAAACGAAACAAAACTTACATGTAAACAGTTCCATCAAAACATAACCTCTAAAGTATGTTTGCGTCGGGCGATAACGCACTAAGTTGTGTTGCTACGGAGCTATCCGAACGGCGCACGACAATTCCCGAACCGGGCCGCCAGCGTCTGTTGCCGCGAGAAACGAAGTTAGGCAAGCGTGCACGACAACTTCCGAAATCAGTTTCGGTTTCGGCAAAAGTTTCGGCATATTTTGGCCGAAACCGAAACTGCCGCCGAATCTTGATTTTTGGCCGAAACTTGGCCGAAACCGAAGCCGAAACCGAACTTTCGGTCGGACACTAGTTATATAGGTTAACTACCTCGTGGTCGCAAGCACGGTTGTTGAGCATGAGGTCTTAGGTTCGATTCCCGGCTCGAGTAAAAAGTACTATTGGGTGTTTGAAATTTCTAATTAACAGTGGTCAAACGCGAACCTATTATCAATAAAAAAAAATAGCCCGTGTTTGGAAGTCGGTGCTGTGATTTTGTTTGGTCCTGCGCCTGATCTGTCTCCGGTCGTATCGTATTGCCGTCCCATCGGCCTATGAGCATAAAGGAACAAGTACTTGTGCACTATAATATCTTCTGCGCAAATGTTTAAATTCCGCTGAGATTCGCCGCTTTGACCGAAAATCGGTCAGGTGGACTTTTATATTATATAATTTTACTTAAGGGCCAGACTACCTCAAATGGCTTAGCATGATCCTCCGTTATGTCGAAAAACGATTCCATACAATTTTCTTGACAGAAAAGAATTCCAAAGTTACCTCCAAACCGAACAATAAACCGCTGGTATTCAAAAATAACTTCAAATTAGATAATGAAACTTTGCATATTAAATGAACTAACTATAAAGCAGGTCTTATGTTATTTACTTTTTTAAATTACCTTTTTTATATTGTCACCGTAAAAATAAATAAACTAAATTATCGGTGTCTTGGAGTCTTTTCCCTGCCACCCTGTCTCGCGTGACCGCGACCCAGTAGTGTGCGAGTGAGATAAAGATTGAGAAGCTCTGAGGTAGTATAGGCCCTTAAGCTCTGTTTCCGCACTGTTTGCAACACACTGTTTCCGCAAAGTACATTTTTAAGTGGTAAAAAGAATACAGTTGTGGTAACTGCTTTATTTTTCTTTCCAGCTACTACAGAAGACATGGAAACAGACACAGCTCCCAGCCCTTCTTTAGCACCAAACATACTGTCCCGCGTAGACCTACAAGCATTAGATCCAGACTTTATACTGGACTGGAATGAACACGTCGCGAGCTTGGCGCAGGATACCAAAGTGACAGACTGTCTTGAGAAAATGTGTTATTACACAGTCAATGAGCAGATCTTTAGGAATATTCTGGTGAGTTCTGTTTTTTTTCTTTGAATGATAATCAGCAATGTGGGTAGAAACCACATTGCTAGCAATCTTGTTAACAGCTCCAACTAAAAGCGCAATATCTCAGACACCCCAATTAGAATATTAAATTTTAAGTCTAAAACAACATCCGTGACTAAATAAATTGAAACCAAACCTAGACATTTATTATAAAATACTTATCCTTACTAAACGCAAAACGTATGTGTGTCATACAATATCGTTACGCAGACACACACTCATGCAATATTAGTGGCCGACACGCACACGAGCGCATTTCCTTGAATTAAGGATTGTATTCATTTGTCATGATACTGTGTTTCAATTTTATGTTAAACTAGCTTTTGCCCGCGACTTCGTTCGCGTAGGAGGGTTTTCCCGCGTAAAATCCTGATCCCGTGGGAATTCCGGGATAAAAAGTAGCCTGTGTTATTCCAGGATGTAAACTATCTACTTGCCAAATTTCATTCAAATATGTTCAGTAGTTTTTGCGTGAAAGAGTAACAAACATCCATCCATCCTCACAAACTTTCACATCTTAGCCTATGTGTTATTCCAGGATGTAAACTATCTACTTGCCAAATTTCATTCAAATCCGTTCAGTAGTTTTTGCGTGAAAGAGTAACAAACATCCATCCATCCTCACAAACTTTCACATTAAGATAAGAAGATAAGATATTAGTAAGATTAGTAAGATAGCGATGAAAGATTTTTCCGTCATAATTTAACACCTATTTTTTATGACGGAAATCGAATCAGAAGCAGATTCTGAATTGCGTTTGTTCTGTTACACGTTGTATAGCTTGTTGTTCACGGCAATAGTATAATGGGTGTGGTTCGTTCCCGCGACTTTTCGATCACAAGTCCCAACACACAGGTATTGTCGAGTTCCGCCCGTTGATGGGTAATCATCTTTATCGGGATTACTGCCTCGAAGAGCGCGTTGAGCCTGTGTGTTCTGGCTGTAGTTTGCACATTTTTGACAAGTTACTGGGTACTCAGAAGCCAGGAAATCAGACATTGGTCTTGCCAAGAGATATCGTGTTACTGAGTTGTGGAGGGCAGGCAAGTAGACACTTCATCCATACTAATATTATAAACTAGCTTCTGCCCGCGACTTCGTACGCGTGGGAAGGTATTCCCGCGTAAATCCCGATCCCGTGGGAATTTCGGGATAAAAAGTAGCCTATGTGTTATTCCAGGCTGCCAACTATCTACTTACCAAATATCATTCAGATCCATTCAGTAGTTTTTGCGTGAAAGAGTAACAAACATCCATCCATACTCACAAACTTTCGCATTTATAATATTACTAGCTTTTGCCCGCGGCTTCGCCCGCGTTAATTTACACTTTGTCAATAATTCTTGTTGCCGAAAAGGTTTACCGTATCTTTTTGGGTGGTTAAAAAACGCATATAGTATTTAAAAAACCATCACCAGGGTCCATCCATCCCCAAAAACAGACAGACAGTTAGTATTTAAAATTTATCTTTTTAAAACCAAAAACGTAGTTTACAATACATTTTTGTAAACTACGTTTCTGGTTTTCCCGTCCTTGGCGTGTTGATTTTGTTTGTTTGTTTATGGTCATTGCGAATGCCGCTTTTAGGGGAAATTTGAGTTTTTCGAACTGAATGTTGGGAATAAATACGTTTTCACCGCTTGCTGTTCCTGTCATAATTATTGCTTGAAAACATTTTTTTTTTTTTTTTTTTTTTTTTAAAAGGATAACTAGCAATGTGGGTTGATTTCACATTACTAGCAATCTTGTCAACCCCTCCAACTAAGCTAAATATGCTTGTGTCTGGAGTGGGTTCACGTCAATAGTGTAATGGGTGGGATTCGAACCCGCGACCTCTCGATCACAAGTCCGACACCTTATCCATTAGGCTATTGATGCTTGAAAACATTGCATCCAAGGTATGTAATTTGTAGTCGCATGCCATTACAGAGCCTTGGTGCGCCCTGATTACGCATCAACAGGACTGGGACACCAAGTTAAAGCCTCAAATAATGTGATGGGGTACCCTGACAATTCCAGAGAGTTGATAAACTCTACAGAGTACAACGTCACTTACTTTGTATTCATGACAATGTCGACGGAAAGATACTCAACAACATCACAATCCACATGAGACCAACGAATTGAGGACATAATCTTTACGTTGATCTGCCCTACAATTTCGTTAGTTGGTGCCAAAATTACTCTTTCACGCAGCCATTCTTTATCCCTCATATTTGTTTTCAAATTAGAATAAACGTGGTTTATTAAATTATCTGTATCAGCATCAGTTTCAGCTTCAGTTTGGTTTCAGCGTCAGTTTCAGCTACAGTTCCAGTTTCAGCTTCAGTTTCAGCTTCAGCTTCAGTTTGGTTTCAGCATCAGTTTCAGTTTCAGCTTCAGTTTGGTTTCAGCGTCCGTTTCAGCTACAGTTTCAGTTTTGGTTTCAGCATCAGTTTCAGTTTCAGCTTCAGTTTGGTTTCAGCGTCAGTTTCAGCTACAGTTCCAGTTTCAGCTTCAGTTTCAGTTTCAGCTTCAGCTTCAGTTTGGTTTCAGCATCAGTTTCAGCTTCAGTTTCAGTTTTGGTTTCAGCATCAGTTTCAGCTTCAGTTTGGTTTCAGCGTCAGTTTCAGCTTCAGTTTCAGTTTCAGCTTCAGCTTCAGTTTGGTTTCAGCATCAGTTTCAGCTTCAGTTTCAGTTTTGGTTTCAGCATCAGTTTCAGCTTCAGTTTGGTTTCAGCGTCAGTTTCAGCTACAGTTCCAGTTTCAGCTTCAGCTTCAGTTTGGTTTCAGCATCAGTTTCAGCTTCAGTTTCAGTTTTGGTTTCAGCATCAGTTTCAGCTTCAGTTTGGTTTCAGCGTCCGTTTCAGCTACAGTTTCAGTTTTGGTTTCAGCATCAGTTTCAGTTTCAGCTTCAGTTTGGTTTCAGCGTCAGTTTCAGCTACAGTTCCAGTTTCAGCTTCAGTTTCAGTTTCAGCTTCAGCTTCAGTTTGGTTTCAGCATCAGTTTCAGCTTCAGTTTCAGTTTTGGTTTCAGCATCAGTTTCAGCTTCAGTTTGGTTTTAGCGTCAGTTTCAGCTACAGTTCCAGTTTCAGCTTCAGCTTCAGTTTGGTTTCAGCATCAGTTTCAGCTTCAGTTTTGGTTTCAGCATCAGTTTCAGCTTTAGTTTCAGTTTCAGCTTCAGTTTGGTTTCAGCGTCAGTTTCAGCTACAGTTCCAGTTCCATCTTCAGTTTTGGTTTCAGTTTTAGTTTCAGATTTAGTTCCTGCTTCAGTTTCAGTTTTGGTTTCAGATTCAGCTACAGTTTCAGTTTCAGTTTCAATTTAAGATTCAGTTCAGCTCAAATAAATCATCCCGTTGATATCTGTTGCCACACGATCTTCTCCTATTTTCAAAAGGGCAAACGCATATTGTCCCGATTTTGAAATAGAAATGATTCTTATATTAACTTGATTGGTTAAAATTTAAACGAATCGAGAGGGGGAATACAAAGTCCCAACACCCCTTTACATCCTTAAGGGATGATTTCCAGGATAAAAACTATCCTATGTCTTTTTCAGGGCCTAAAACTATCTCCATAGCAAATTTCATCCAAATCGGTTTAGCGGTCAAGTGTATTATGTGGGTTGGGAGGGCGGGGACATCATTGATTCCCTTTACAAAATTCCAACACCATTTTTACATCTTTTAGGAATGATTTCCGGGAATAAAACTATACTATGTCTTTTCCAGGGTCTAAAACTATCTCCATATCAAATTTCATCCAAATCGGTTTAGCAGTCTAAGTGTATTATGTGTGTGGGTAGGGCGGGGACATTATTGATTCCCTATACGAAATTCTAACACCCCTTTTACATCCTTTAGGAATGATTTCCGGGACGAAACCAATGCTATGTCTTTTCCAGGGTCCTAAACTATTCCCATGGCAAATTTCATCTAAATCGGTTCAGCGGTTTAGGCGTGAAAAGGTAACAGACAGACAGACAGACAGTTATTTTCGTATTTATTATATTATTAGCTTGGAAGTATTGATGGATATGGAAGTATGGATATGGATATGGAAGTATGGAGTTATATTATTAGTATTAAAGTATGGATAGCTTTTGTCCGCGACTTCGTTCGACTGGGAGGGTTTCCCCGCGTAAATCCCAAACCCATGGGAATTCCGGGATAAAAAGTAGCTTATGTGTTTTTACAGGATGTCAACTGTCTCCTTACCAAATTTCATTGAGATACGTTCAAGAGTTTATGCATGAAAGAGCAACAAAGATACAATTCGAAAACTATCCTGCGGGAACCTTTCATCGGGATAAAAACTATCCTATGTCCTTCCCAGGGTCCTCAACTATTCCCATGCCAAATTTCATGTAAATTGGTTCAGCGGTTAAGGCGTGAAAAGGTAACAGACAGACAGACAGACAGACAGACAGACAGACAGACAGACAGACAGAGTTACTTTCGCATTTATAATATTAGTATGGAAGTATGGACTAGTATTTGCGTGTTGCGCGAGGTGCAAGCACCTCGCGTGCTTGTGAAAAAAAAAACAAAAAAAAAAAGTGGGGGAGGGTGATGGGGAGATGGGGGGGTTTAGTATTTGCGTGTTGCGCGAGGTGCAAGCACCTCACGTGCTTGTGAAAAAAAAAAAAAGGGGGGGGGGGTGATGGGGGCGAGATGGGGGGGGGTTGCAGAAGTATTTTGACTAAAGCATTGCCCCTGTAAAAGAATCTGAAAAAAAAAATGTTCCAAGTCTCTTAATTTCCGAGATCCGCCTAAAGGGGGTGAGAAGGGGGGTGGGGGGGGCGACTTTGATAAATGGTTTTTACTTTACCGAGCCTCCTCTATACGAATCCGTAAAAAAAGAAAAATACGGGTCTCGTAGTTTCCGAGATCCGATAGGGAGGGGAAAAGGGGAGGTTTGGCACTTTTCCCGTAGGTTTGAGAGTTACTTGTTTACGAATCTGTCAAAATATACCCACCTCCCCATCCACCATCTGGGAGAACAATTATGTCAATGAGTCAGTGAGTGAGTCAGTGGTAATCTAGCTTTATATAGTATAACTAGTATTTGCGTGTTGCGCGAGGTGCAAGCACCTCGCGTGCTTGTGAAAAAAACTAAAGCATTGCCCCTCTAAATCAAGTATTTGCGTGTTGCGCGAGGTGCAAGCACCTCGCGTGCTTGTGAAAAAAAAATAAAAAAAAAGAGGGGGGGTTGATGGGGGGGGGGTTGCACAAGTATTTCGACTAAAGCATTGCCCCTCTAAATGAAACTGAAAAAAAAAATGTTCCAAGTCTCTTAGACTCCGAGATCCGCCTAAAGGGGGGGAGAAGGGGGGCGGGGGGGACTTCGAAAAATGGTTTTTACTTTACCGAGCCTCCTCTATACGAATCCGTAAAAAGAAAAAAATACGGGTCTCGTAGTTTCCGAGATACGATAGGGGGGGGGAGAAGGGGGGGAAAAGGGGAGGTTTGGCACTTTTCCCGTAGGTTTGAGAGTTACTTGTTTAAGAATCTGTCAAAATATACCCACCTCCACCATCTGGGAGAACAATTATGTCAATGAGTGAGTGAGTCAGTCAGTCAGTGAGTGGTAATTTAGCTTTATATAGTATAACTAGTATTTGCGTGTTGCGCGAGGTGCAAGCACCTCACGTCCTTATGAAAAAAAAAAAATGGGGGGTTTAGTATTTGCGTGTTGCGCGAGGTGCAAGCACCTCGCGTGCTTGTGAAAAAAAAAAAAAAAAAGGGGGGGCGGTGATGGGGGGGTTTAGTATTTGCGTGTTGCGCGAGGTGCAAGCACCTCGGTGTTTGTGAAAAAAAAAAAAAAAAGTGGGGGGTAATGGGGGGGGGTTGCAGAAGTATTTTGACTAAAGCATTGCCCCTCTAAATAAATCTGAAAAAAAAATGTTACAAGTCTCTTAGATTCCGAGATCCGCCTAAAGGGGGGGAGAAGGGGGGCGGGGGGGGACTTTGAAAAATGGTTTTTACTTTACCGAGCCTCCTCTATACGAATCCGTAAAAAGAAAAAAATACGGGTCTCGTAGTTTCCGAGATACGATAGGGGGGGGGGGAGAAGGGGAGGGAAAAGGGGAGGCTTGGCACTTTTCCCGTAGGTTTCAGAGTTACTTGTTTACGAATCTGTCAAAATATACCCACCTCCCCATCCACCATCTGGGAGAACAATTATGTCAATGAGTGAGTGAGTGAGTGAGTGAGTCAGTCAGTCAGTGGTAATTTAGCTTTATATAGTATAACTAGTATTTGCGTGGTGCGCGAGGTGCAAGCACCTCGCGTGCTTGTGAAAAAAAAAGTGGGGGGGGGTGATGGGGGGGGTTTAGTATTTGCGTGTTGCGCGAGGTGCAAGCACCTCGCGTGCTTTTTATAAAAAAATAAAAAATAAAAATGGGGGGGGTGATGGGGGGGGTTTAGTATTTGGGTGTTGCGCGAGGTGCAAGCACCTCGCGTGCTTGTGAAAATAAAATAAAAAAAGGGAGGGGGTGATGGGGGGAGATGGGGGGGTTTAGTATTTGCGTGTTGCGCGAGGTGCAAGCACCTCGCGTGCTAGTGAAAAAAAAAAGTGGGGGGGGCGGGGGTGATGGGGGGGGTTTAGTATTTGCGTGTTGCGCGAGGTGCAAGCACCTCGCGTGCTTGTGAAAAAAAAAAAAAAAAAAGGGGGGGGATGGGGGGGGGGGGGTTGCAGAAGTATTTTGACTAAAGCATTGCCCCTCTAAATGAATCTGATAAAAAAAGAATGTTCCAAGTCTCTTAGATTCCGAGATCCGCCTAAAGGGGGGGAGAAGGGGGGCGGGGGGGGGACTTTGAAAAATGGGTTTGACTTTACCGAGCCTCCTCTATACGAATCCGTAAAAAGAAAAAAATTACGGGTCTCGTAGTTTCCGAGATACGATAGGGGGGGGAGAAGGGGGGGGGGAAAGGGGAGGTTTGGCACTTTTCCCGTAGGTTTGAGAGTTACTTGTTTACGAATCTGTCAAAATATACCCACCTCCCCATCCACCATCTGGGAGAACAATTATGTCAATGAGTCAGTCAGTCAGTGAGTGAGTGAGTGGTAATCTAGCTTTATATAATATTACTAGTATTTGCGTGTTGCGCGAGGTGCAAGCACTTCGCGTGCTTGTGAAAAAAAAAAATGGGGGGGGTGATGGGGGGGGTTTAGTATTTGCGTGTTGCGCGAGGTGCAAGCACCTCGCGTGATTGTGAAATAAAAAAAAAAAAAGGGGGGTGATGGGGGGGGGTTGCAGAAGTATTTCGACTAAAGCATTGCCCCTCTAAATGAATCTGATAAAAAAAAAATGTTCCAAGTCTCTTAGATTCCGAGATCCGCCTAAAGGGGGGGAGAAGGGGGGCGGGGGGGGGGACTTTGAAAAATGGGTTTGACTTTACCGAGCCTCCTCTATACGAATCCGTAAAAAGAAAAAAATTACGGGTCTCGTAGTTTCCGAGATACGATAGGGGGGGGGAGAAGGGGGGGGGAAAGGGGAGGTTTGGCACTTTTCCCGTAGGTTTGAGAGTTACTTGTTTACGAATCTGTCAAAATATACCCACCTCCCCATCCACCATCTGGGAGAACAATTATGTCAATGAGTCAGTCAGTCAGTGAGTGAGTGAGTGGTAATCTAGCTTTATATAATATAACTAGTATTTGCGTGTTGCGCGAGGTGCAAGCACTTCGCGTGCTTGTGAAAAAAAAAAATGGGGGGGGTGATGGGGGGGGTTTAGTATTTGCGTGTTGCGCGAGGTGCAAGCACCTCGCGTGATTGTGAAATAAAAAAAAAAAAAGGGGGGTGATGGGGGGGGGTTGCAGAAGTATTTCGACTAAAGCATTGCCCCTCTAAATGAATCTGAAAAAAAAAATGTTCCAAGTCTCTTAGATTCCGAGATCCGCCTAAAGGGGGGGAGAAGGGGGGCGGGGGGGGACTTTGAAAAATGGTTTTTACTTTACCGAGCCTCCTCTATACGAATCCGTAAAAAGAAAAAATACGGGTCTCGTAGTTCCCGAGATACGATAGGGAGGGGGGAGAAGGGGGGGGAAAAGGGGAGGTTTGGCACTTTTCCCGTAGGTTTGAGAGTTACTTGTTTACGAATCTGTCAAAATATACCCACCTCCCCATCCACCATCTGGGAGAACAATTATGTCAATGAGTGAGTCAGTCAGTCAGTCAGTGAGTGGTAATTTAGCTTTATATAGTATAACTAGTATTTGGGTGATGCGCGAGGTGCAAGCACCTCGCGTGCTTGTAAAAAAAAAAAAGTGGGGGGGTGATGGGGGGTTCAGTATTTGCGTGTTGCGCGAGGTGCAAGCACCTCGCGTGCTTGTGAAAAAAACTAAAGCATTGCCCCTCTAAATCAAGTATTTGCGTGTTGCGCGAGGTGCAAGCACCTCGCGTGCTTGTGAAAAAAAAAAAAAAGGGGGGGGGGGGGTGATGGGGGGGGTTTAGTATTTGCGTGTTGCGCGAGGTGCAAGCACCTCGCGAGCTTGTGAAAAAAAAAAAAAAAAAAAGAGGGGGGGTGATGGGGGGGGGGTTGCACAAGTATTTCGACTAAAGCATTGCCCCTCTAAATGAATCTGAAAAAAAAAATGTTCCAAGTCTCTTAGATTCCGAGATCCACCTAAAGGGGGGAGAAGGGGGGCGGGGGGGGGGGACTTTGAAAAATGGTTTTTACTTTACCGAGCCTCCTCTATACGAATCCGTAAAAAGAAAAAAATACGGGTCTCGTAGTTTCCGAGATACGATAGGGGGGGGGGGAGAAGGGGGGGGAAAAGGGGAGGTTTGGCACTTTTCCCGTAGGTTTGAGAGTTACTTGTTTACGAATCTGTCAAAATATACCCACCTCCCCATCCACCATCTGGGAGAACAATTATGTCAATGAGTGAGTCAGTCAGTGAGTGGTAATTTAGCTTTATATAATATAACTAGTATCTGCGTGTTGCGCGAGGTGCAAGCACCTCGCGTGCTTGTGAAAAAAACTAAAGCATGGCCCCTCTAAATCAAGTATTTGCGTGTTGCGCGAGGTGCAAGCACCTCGCGAGCTTGTGAAAAAAAAAAAAAAAAGAGGGGGGGGGGTGATGGGGGGGGGGGGTTGCACAAGTATTTCGACTAAAGCATTGCCCCTCTAAATGAATCTGAAAAAAAAAATGTTCCAAGTCTCTTAGATTCCGAGATCCGCCTAAAGGGGGGGAGAAGGGGGGCGGGGGGGGGACTTTGAAAAATGGTTTTTACTTTACCGAGCCTCCTCTATACGAATCCTTAAAAAGAAAAAAATACGGGTCTCGTAGTTTCCGAGATACGATAGGGGGGGGGGAGAAGGGGGGGAAAAGGGGAGGTTTGGGACTTTTCCCGTAGGTTTGAGAGTTACTTGTTTACGAATCTGTCAAAATATACCCACCTCCCCATCCACCATCTGGGAGAACAATTATGTCAATGAGTGAGTCAGTCAGTGGTAATTTAGCTTTATATAGTATAACTAGTATTTGCGTGTTGCGCGAGGTGCAAGCACCTCGCGTGCTTGTGAAAAAAACAAAAGCATTGCCCCTCTAAATCAAGTATTTGCGTGTTGCGCGAGGTGCAAGCACCTCGCGTGCTTGTGAAAAAAAAAAAAAAAAAAAGTGGTGGGGTGACGGGGGGAGATGGGGGGGGTTTAGTATTTGCGTGTTGCGCGAGGTGCAAGCACCTCGCGTGCTTGTGAGCTAAAAAAAAGGGAGGGGGAGATGGGGGGGTTTAGTATTTGCGTGTTGCGCGAGGTGCAAGCACCTCGCGTGCTTGTGAAAAAAACTAAAGCATTGCCCCTCTAAATCAAGTATTTGCGTGTTGCGCGAGGTGCAAGCACCTCGCGTGCTTGTGAAAAAAAAAATGGGGGGGGGTGATGGGGGGAGATGGGGGGTTTAGTAATTGCGTGTTGCGCGAGGTGCTAGCACCTCGCGTTTTCACTTTACAAAAAAAAAAAATGGCGGAGGGGGCGTGATGGGCGGGGAGGGGTGCACAATTATTTCGACTAAAGCATTGCCCCTCTAAATGAATCTGAAAAAAAAAATGTTCCATGTCTCTTAATTTCCGAGATCCACCTAAAGGGGGTGAGAAGGGGGGCAATGGGGGCGACTTTGAAAAATGGCTTTTACATTACCAAGCCTCCTCTATACGAATCCGTAAGAAAAAAAAAATACGGGTCTCGTAGTTTCCGAGATACGATAGGGAGGGGGGAGAAGGGGGGTGAAAAGGGGAGGTTTGGCACTTTTCCCGTAGGTTTGAGAGTTAGTTGTTTACGAATCTGTCAAAATATACCCACCTCCCCATCCACCATCTGGGAGAACAATTATGTCAATGAGTCAGTCAGTCAGTCAGTGGTAATTTAGCTTTATATAGTATAATATAATTAGTAGGAAAAGTAACTCGTGTCTGTCTGTCTGTTTTTCTGCCTGTCTATTACATTTTCACGTTTTAACCGCTGAACCGATTAACATGAAATTTGGCATGGGAATAGTTTAGGACCCTGGAAAGGACATAGGATAGTATTTGTCCCGATATAAGGTTCCCGAGGGATAGTTTTCGAATTGTATCTTTGTTGCTCTTTCACGCAAAAACTACTGAATGGATCTCAATGAAATTTGGTAAGGAGACAGTTGACATCCTGGAAAAACACATAAGGTACTTTTTATCCCGAAATTCCCACGGTAGCGGGATTTACGCGGGAAAAACCTCCTACGCAAACGATGTAGCGGGCAAAAGCTATCCATACTTTAATACTAATGTTATAAATCCATACTTCCTTATCCATATTTCCATATTAATATTATAAATAAAAAAGTGACTCTGTCTGTCTGTCTGTCTGTCTGTCCGTCTGTCTGTCTCTCTGTTACCCTTTTACGCCTAGACTGCTGAAATGATTTAGATGAAATTTGGCAAGGGAATAGTTAAAGACCTTGGGAAGGACACAGAATAGATTTTATCCCGAAATTCCGACGGGATCGGGATTTACACGAGAAAACCTTTCCACTCGAACGAAGATGCGGGCAAAAGCTTGTATATACTAATACATACTCAGCTGCATCTAGTTAAGACTGAAAGCCAACTCCGAAGTAGTTCGGAAAAGGCTGACCAAATGATGATAATACTACACAAAATAAAAACCATTAGACAGGTCTAATCATTTGCTTAGCTTTTTTCTAACTGCATATGTTGTCCGCTTCCAATTTAATCGGATGTAGAATAGTACCAGTATCTTACATCGCGCGACTGCTAAAAAAACCTGCATAGCCTTGTAAATGGGTAGCACATACCCCTTAAATATCTGAAGGTGACAAAAATATATACTACTGAAAATAGAAGAAGTTTATTCATTAACAGTAATTTGTAAGCAAGAACAGTCCTTTCAATTTTTGTAAACTGGTTATAAATAACACTTTAACACGTCATGTTTTTTTCAAACGACGACAAAAAGAGGAGGTTATCAATTCGACGCTTATATATTTTTTTTTTCCAACCGACGACAAAAAGAGGAGGTTATCAATTCGACGCGTATTTTTTTTATGTATGATCACCGATTACTCGAAGACGGCTGAACCGATTTGGAAAATTCTTTTTTTGTTTGAAAGGGTATACTTCGTAATTGGTCCCATTGTCATCAAGTCAGGATCTGATGATGGGATCCTGGAGAAATCGAGGGAACTCTTCAAATATTATAGGCACACCTATGGCGTTTTAGGTATTTCTTATATTAACTTGTGCAGTTGCTCTTGAAAAGCACCATTTGGGGAAGTGGAACTGATGATGAAGACCACAGATGGCCACCGAAACTAATCAATAATTAGTATTTCGTGGATTGCGATTCGATTACTTGAATATGGATGTTAAGCACTTTATGCTCGTCACAATGCATATGGTGATGTAGAGCTGATGGTGAAGTACTAGGAGAACTCCTCAACAATTTACGGCCCAGCCTTGGGAAAAGCAATATTTTTAAAAGGTTATAAGTAGTTGATATTTAGGCTCTTGTAACTAGGTAAATTAAAAATTGACCAACTAAAAAGAGTGAAATAAAAACTTTTTACCAAAAAATTAAACCGACTCCCAAAAAACACTGCAAAGTGAAAAATAACTTTAATTTCGGAAGTCGGTGCCAAAAACGGAAATACAAAACTAAAGACTCCGACTACCGAAATGAATTAAATTATGCGTGCATGTCTGGTCTTCTGTGAGAGGAAGTATGCAAGAGTGTCTACTGTTCCATATTAATTTTAATTTTATTTTATCTTATATAATTTCAATTTTCAATCACAATTATTTCTATTCTTATCTTAAATGTATTTCTATTTCTATGTTAATTAATGTAATTGGTGTTGTACCGTTTTAATTAACTATAAATAAATAAAAATAAATTAATAAAAATAAAGTTATTTTTCACTTTCCAGTGACTCGGGAGTCGGTTTAATTTTTTGGTAAAAAGTTTTTATTGCGTTTTAAGTTTAGCTAGACGAGGCCGGTATTTCCTAACTTACTACTCTGAGAAAAAACACCAATTGGATAAATGTTTTTTTTATTCTTTATAAAAAATCATTGCAATTCTTATTTTCAGTTCGAGCTAGTATCAAAACTGTCCAGCGACAACCCTTTCATAGACGTAGCAGATCTATCATCAGTCATAGATAAGACGGTCGCTCCAGAGCATAGAGTAAAACTCCTGCAGTCATTGTCTATACTCGAATTGTCTCTGGTCATCGCAATGAAACATGGCATGGAGATATTTGATGGCCAGCCCATGAATTTTGAAATGGTGTTGCATAGGTGAGTGAAGTTACAGTAAACTTAAACTTTGAGGTTACTTTAAGGTTTGAACAGTTAACACTGTGTACACAGGCAACACTAAATTATGGGAATAATTCGTAGTAGTTCGTAATAGTTAAATACAAAATAATTATTATTTTATGAATTGGGTGCCTAAGACGTACTGTATTTTAGATATTAAAATAAGGGTATCATGATTTTACTAGCAGTCGGCTTCGTTCCTGTGGACACGATAAAAACATAAGCTTCTTCTTTTATAGTCGGGTAAAAAGCCTATAACTTTAGCCTATAAACTTCCTCCATCACCTTCATCCAAATCCACCCAGGGCTTTCGAAGATTAGTGTGTTTAAATAAATAAACAAACAAAAAGCTTTTCCGCTTTATAATATTAGTTTGGACTTTTTACACGACTCTAAACGAAGGAGGGTTATGCTTTTATCGTGATAAAATCCACAAAAGCGAAGTTCGGCACGCCTGCTGTTAAAAATCGGCGTAAGAAATGGAATAAACCAATGCTTAATTAAAACAGTACAAGATTTTATTATAATTTAGTAGTAGTCCCTGCTTTTTTTAAAAAGCAAGAAAGGTGAGGTCCAAACGGAGATGATATTAACATAATCTGGCTTAACATTGTGCTTCTAACTTCAGGCTATTTAATCAAAATCCTTGTCCACAGATACACTAAATTCGCCAATTCAAACTCATCAACCCAAACAGTTCCCAGACCAGTAATTCTGAAAGCATTCGAGCACCTTCAAGAACTAGAAATAATAATGCCGGTTAGAACAACAGATTCAATATACAATGCTGCTGACACCACAGCCAGTAGAGTTCAAAAGGAATATAAATTATACACTCTAGCTGTACCCAATGAAGATATTAGCGACGCTGTGAAGAACTTTAAGGCATTGCCAACTGAAATTAATCATTGGTTTAATAATTCTGTGTGTTGATTTTTTTTTTGGCATGGCAACACTGTTTCATGTGGACACACTGCCTAAGTGAGAATGTTATGTTGATATAGTACTGAAAGACTGAATAGTTCTATATTTGCATATATTTTATTGAGGTAATATGTCAATAAATAGTAAGTAATATGTTAAGCGTGCTGGTCACACTGAGTTCTTGCTTATTAATTTATTTTCTTGTATGGATATCGTGTTTGTTGTGTACGTATTAAAATGTTTTTTTAATTTATTATTTTATTATATTTCGGAATAATTGTCTACATAAATTATCATCAGCTTTGCTTTTTCCATACATGTTGAGGTCGGCTTTCAGTCTAATTGGATGCTGGCTGGAAGCTGTATACTAGTGTTTAAAATGGGTTTATTCCCGCTGTCCTAAAACTATCGACTTATTGACATATATACCCTACCCACTAAACATCTGAAAACCAAGCTTGCTAGTTGGCTGCAACAGTTATCCTATTATAGCACTGAGAAAGTCCTAGAGAACATCTCGTGAATTTATTTCTCAGCCATAACTCACCTTCTGCCCATTGCTTCATCTGTTCTTCTCTCCAGAAAAGTCACGCTTAAACACACGTGCTTAAACTCAACTACCCACCTCCTCAACCACACTCAACCCCAAACATACACTACCTTCACGTACACACACTTTCATGTACACCCACCTTCACACATGTCATATATCATTCATACCATATACCTACTCCTTCAACACATCGCACCACACATATCCGCATTATAGTCGCTCATTATTGTAGTGTATTACATAAATTCGCGAGGACTTCGTAAATCGGGGAGGAGACCTGGAGACCTGAAATACAGGCTGTTTAGTACCAAACGTTACCGAACGCACCCCTTTGACATAACGAAGTTTGATCTTGACATTACTCTGACTTGACAGATAGACTTTGCTTGGAAAAAATGCCGGTCGTCGGGACCCTCTTGTAATTGTAATTGTAATTGAAATATCGTTTGAAATCGCCTGTTGAAACCGATAATTGGGTCGCGAATTATCTATTGGTTGAAGTGTAATCCCCATTTGACGAAAACCCCGGGATATTTTTGGATTTATCGCCGGTTGGTTGCCACTGAATGGCACGCGCTTTTGTTGGAAATAAATAGTTGGAAATCGAATTGGATCTCACGTGATATTAGCAGATTGATTGTGAACAGTGTTTGATTGAACTTTGTAATCCCGGATTGACGAGAATCCAGGGATATTTCTCGGAACACATCGCCTTATTGCCTCACCGCGTGGCACGCGCTTGCTGGAAACGAGTTTAGGCTGTATGCTGTTGGAACCGCGCCATCTGGAGACTGGCGCCTTGTGAACGTTCTAGAACACGTAACTTGCATCACACTTTTCAATTACTCACCTCACTTATACACACAAACACTTTGGACGTGATCAAACAGATCCTGGTTGCCGTCTACAGCTCAGGTGAGTGTTATTTGTAACTATTTATATATATGGTTGTAGGCCGAAGAGCCTTTTGTAAGTACTTTGTTGTTGAAAGCAACGTTTATAGCTCCACGAACCGTGGACAAGTTCAGACCGTCCAGTTACCGTTGCACTGGCCTATTGCAGGACTGAACACAGGCTTTTGGCCTAACTCAGGCACCAGGCTCCCACAATATACGTATGATGTGGTGAGTAAAATAAAGGCATTTATTTTTATATTATTATTATTATCGTGAGGTAACCTGAATGTTCTAGGATCGAAAAATCCAAAGACATCCGACATCCACCTACCCCTACAAGGCTATCTGTAGTCAAAAAGAGGAGGCTTGTGATTCAGCAGTGGGGACTATAAAGGCTAATTATATTACGTTTTTTGTTTGCTGGCAACATTGAATGTGAAATGTCAGAAGGATGGTAATCTGATGTGGGACAGCAATTGTTATTGTAAATAAATAAAACTGATAATGATTTGTACTTTTATTTTTCATTTTTTATTCTCATATTAGTGTCTTATCTACTTATGACTAAATAACAACTTCTATGTAAATTTGCTTTCACTTGGCGAGACTTCAATAATGATTCAACTTCTACTGTAGGATTTTCAACTTTTGGTTCTTACTGCGTCGTCCTTAGCAAATTCAGCAATAGATACACATTTTTGACGCTTTCATTTTGGTGTCATTTTCTGTTAGTGAAAACAGGCATTACTGTCTATTTAATCCATAACAGCCATATTCATAAAAAACATTTTAACCATAATATACTCGATTTTCTTTAGAAAATGTAAATTTAGAATCAGTTAATCAGATCGTTGTATGGGCTTTAAAAGAGAGGTTGATCTCCGAGTTTGTTTCGGTGCTTCTTCTCAGCTAGGTAGTAGGTAACACCGACTTATCCATTTTCAAGTGATCAAACAGATTGAGTTTAGTTTATTTTTAACCTACCTACTAAATAAATTTCATTTATCTGTATTTAAATTGAGGATATGGTTAGATTTTTTAACGAATAAGCCAGTGGAGTTCGAAAATAATGACATTTATCTTGACACCAAGTATACTAGTGAAGCCAAACATCGCATTAACGTCAAGTATATTATTGAAAGTTAGCTAAACAGAGAAAGAAAAATATGTCTCTCAAAACAAAATTTACAAAACAAACTATACTATCCAATTATTGTTTCGGTATAATCTAAGGGCCCAACTTTACAGTCCATAACTCGGTTATTTGACTTTCAAAAAATCTGATTCCAACTTTCACAATAGGGTAGTTTCCTAAAATATTTTATTTAGTCCGTCACGTAGTTTAACAAAATCATTAGACACGTATTTTTTTATCACGTCGTAATTAAAAAATTAAGGCGATACAGTGAGTTGAAATTTCGCGTGACGTCACGCTCCGGTATAATTCTTAGCACTGTGTGACGTCAGCAGCCCCCACTCCTGTACTTTGAAGTTTACCATCCTTGTGAATTTTTCTTAACTTGAAAGGGCAAAAAATACGTGTCCAATATTTTTTGAAAATCTACCTAATGAACCAAATAAAATAATTATTTTGTAACGCAGGAAACTACCCTATTCTTTGGGAATGTTCACTAAATCCTAAGCACATTTTCAAAGAGTTTTAACAAAGTGGCCCTCACACCACACGCACATAATCAATTTAATACTAAATACATAACACAGTATCTACTGTTTTTTCTTCTGGATTTTCTATCTACGAAAATGGACGAATGCATTCAGTGCTATGGAACTGTGATGTCATACAGACTATGCCTATAGACAACACAGCCTAAGGTTAGTAGCAACATCGAAAAATCCTCAATATAAATTAACATGCATCTTACCTTTAATTATTCATTGGTGATTAGGGTTCCGTAATAAAACAAAGGATCTTATATTTTGATATAATTCCATGTCCATCCCATTCCGTCCGACCGTTTGTCTACATAGAAGTCCGTAAAAGATGATGAGAGATACTGCGAAGCTATTTCGAACATCCCGGGAAAACAAAGTTCAAATTCACAGCTAAGTAGGCTTTACAAGTTAGCGAGTGCTGGAGCCTGGACCAACATAAAAAATGTTCCTACTCAAAATATAACATTACATAGTAATGAAAAATATGCAATTTTCCATAATGCATGTAACGCTTGGCTTTAGAGCTGTTAGTAATGATGAAAATGAGCTCGAAATTCATTAGCAAATTTGCTTCACTAATGCACATTCTGGACCAACATAAAAAAATGTTCCTACTCAAAATATAACATTACATAGTAATGAAAAATTTACAATTTTCCATAATGCATGTAACGCTTGGCTTTAGAGCTGTTAGTAATGATGAAAATGAGCGCGAAATTCATTAGCAAATTTGCTTCACTAATGCACATTTCGAATATATCAGTAGTGCCTAGAACCTAAGTTTCATTAAAATCCGTTACAACGAGTGAAAACAAACACATTTTATTTATTATTTTCTAGACTTGATTTTAATGGTCAATATTTTTTTAATCTAACCATTTAATATTACTCCTTTCAATATCATTTTTGTAATCATCCTCAGTAAACCTATACCTGAATCTATCCTGACTTGCACTAATTCTTCCTAATTCCTCCAATTCTTTGGGAGTTAAATCCTTATACCTTTTCCCTTTAATTTCTTCTGGAATAACATGTACAACATTACTTATTTCTTTATTTATTAGTGTGGCATCATTGATTTCGTGGACCATAGAGTCTAGAGTTCTGTGAGGGTTATTCTCGGTGTTGCCAGGTCGCTTATGTAAAAATCCTTGGTTGGTAGAAAATGATGATACTGATGGCTCGTGGTCGGGTACAAATGCTTTGTTGTTAAACGTTTGGAAGACGCCTTTCTTTTTCTTTGCCTGTAACAATATTTTTGATTATAAGTTAACTGAAATTATGACGTAATGGGAAGTTAGGCGTGTTACAAATAAATTTAAATACAGTAGAGACTCGATTAATCGGACCTCAGTTATACGGATTCGCTATTACCCGGACGACTAGTCGCTATCTAATGAGCTTATACGAGTCGAATCTACGTATGAGATCATAGATGTACTGCTAGTATGTCTGCAAATTAAATAGTTGATGGAACTAACAAACGGAAAGTGATGAACAAACCAAAAATGCATGATTAAGTCCGGTTAATCGAGTTTCCACTGAACCTATGGGCAGGGAAAAAGCTTGTGATCATGGTTTATACGTTTTGTGTAAGGCAAGGATAGTGTATAAATCCTGTCCTGCGCTGAAATAAAGCAGGCAGTAGTGTGGCAGTGTGCAGTTTTTTTTTTCTAGTACGCGTGTAACAGCAATGCCTTTATTTGTCATGCGGCTTGTCTATAAACTCGTCATGCCAACTATGTCTACATGCTGACTGTGACCAACTGTTTTACATTATGCATAATAAGCGAACTGTAATAATATAAACAAGTATTATGTAAGAGGCCATTAGTTTTGTTTTATGCTACCTTTACATCCTAATTAGTTTTGTGCAGCTTGTCTCTGAGCCGGTGGCCACTGTTCATGCCGTCGGTATACCGATATTAGCCTTTGATATTAATAGGGGTTAAAGTATGAAATTGCCGTTTTGTAGTAATAGATACTCTGTCTTGACGTAAAACCTTTATGCTGTGAGATTTTCGAGTAAAACTTTTTTCACATGATATCTATGATGTTCTTTATTTAAAAAATATGTGTAGTATTCGATTCAACTTTTAATTGTTAGAAACATTGATATAATAAAACCGAAGATGCACACTCAACGTCTCAAAACCGTCTGCATAAAATGCAAAATTATGCGCTCATATCAAATAGTATCGCGTCACTCACGTCTAGGTATACACGTCAAAAATTCCCAAATGTTCTTTGACAAATTGTTACATTAAATTTTTCAGCAGGTACTAATCGGCAATTTCATACTTTAACCCGTAATATTTTAAGTAATCGTCTAGCAATAATACCCACACATCATAAATGGGTACTAGCCTCGTGCAGCTTATCGACGATGAAGCCGTGGCCCGTGTTCATGCCGACCGTCGGCATCTGTTCGATGCTGGTGGACCGGTGGAAGGGGCGGAGCGCGGAGACGGCGCGGGATATACCGACCTGGGGAAGAAAGATGATTATTATTGTTACGCCAGTCGCTTAGTGAAGTACGTCGAGAAACTTCGACATAAATCTAGAATGTTCGAGACACTAACGCCATCTATCGGCGAGTAGCAGGAATGAGCATATCTAGTCGAGACACTAACGCCATCTAGCGTCGAATAGCGGTACTATGTATCTCGAGTAGCTTCCTGGAATTTTCTAAGCAGTATAAACAGTGAGTCGATTTTATAAGAATGTTCTCGAACTCATAGACTGGGGTATAAATAGAGCGCAAAGGGGCGCAGAGAGTCAGTCTTATTACGAGGTGAATACGCGATATAATCGAAGCTTTACTAGTGAATTTCAGTGCGACTTAAGTGTTAAGTGACAAGTGTTGTGGTGCGAATATTTGTGTTAAATTTTTTATATTGTGTTAATTAATTAAAGTGTTAATTTTGGTTTAATTGGCGTTAATTATTTCTATCCCGAACCCCAGCTCGTAACAGTATTACTGTAACTGTTACTGTTAGCCTGCATCATCCCACTGCTGGCAAAGACCTCTCCCATGATTTCCAGGTGGTTCTGTCCAGGGCCAATGTAATCCACTGGTCGTTAGTTTGGTCCAGTTCGTCCCGCCACCCTCTACGAGGTTTACCGCGACGCCTCCTAGCTGTATCAGGTCTCCAGAAAATGGTAATTTTGGTCCACAGCTCATTGGGCATGCGGCAGATGTGGCCAGCCCAGGCACACTTCAACTTAGCGGCCTTTTTAGCAACGTCAGTAATTTGCGTCTTGGAGCGTAGTGTGGTGTTGCGTATGTGATCAGTTAGCTTGACGCCTAGGATACTGCGCTCCATTGCACGTTGACAGGCCGTTGAGTTTGGACTTTTGAATCTTTGTCAAAGACCAAATTCCTCATGATTAGTATATATAGATTATAACCATAAGCAAAGCAATATTGTGTAATAGTTGTTTAAATAATTGGTGTACATCAAAGAACATTCTTTTCTATTCTATAATATATTATTAAGAGTTATTTAAAGAGCTAGGCAGTATTCCCTGCCGGAGTCTGTATTACCTGGCACCAAACCTGGGGGCTTTAAGTCAAGAATGAATAAGTTACTATAGGTAAGCGTGCTTCATCTTCGACCACATCATCGCTTACTATCTGGTGAGATGCTGGTCAAACGCGAGCATATAGTCAATAAAAATAGTAAAGATGGGGAGTAGATGGATGGAGGAAGAAGGGGTGTATGAAAGAAGCCTCGTTGCTGCGTTATCTGAATCGGTCTGCGATACGAACGTCCGGCGCACCTTGGACAGCTACCACTTGGTTACGTTTCAACATTGTTGGGAAAATGCTAAGAAGATGATGACTCTATTACACTACTTCGCATGGGATGATAACAGCACATTTACTGAAATGTGGAGCTACTACTCGAGTAGCTCGGTTGCTAATAAGTCCAGGTTTTCCTCAATCAATTGTAACGATTAAATGACCATCAAAGCTCCAGAGCCTTGAACATCGACGACGAGTTGCAAGTCTATCGGTTTTCTATCGGTTACATTTCGGGGAGTGTGTGATGGAATTACACAATCTAATTCCGCCAAACCCGTTCCATCATCGGACTACAAGACAAACGGCGATGCGCCATCGTTACATGGTGGACATCCCACCCATATGCACAAAACGTTTTGGGAATACTTTCATTGTGCGTACGGCTAAGGAGTGGAATTCCCTGTCGGAGTCTGTGTTTCCTGATCGCTATAACCTGGGGGTCTGTAAGAGTGAATAGGTTACTTCTAGGTAAGCGTGCTCCATCTTCGACCACATCATCACTTACCATCAGGTGAGATGGTGACTTAGTGTTTTCCTATGTCAGGGTCGGTTTCTAGTCTAACCGTATGGAGCTGAGTACTTGTGTTTAACCTGGAGCGACTGCCTATCTGACCTCCAAAACCCAGTAGTATCCCATTTATCTATAATATGTATGTATTTAGAAATATATATGTATGTTTATCAAGTGTCTAGTACTCATAGCACAAGCTCTGCTTAGTTTGGGACTAGATGGCGTTGTGTGAAAGTTGTGGCATATTATTATTCATTTATTACATTTTATATACATATTATTTACATTTTTAAATATTCCTATAAAAACAAAACATTTAAAAATATAAAAAACAGTAGCCCACCGGCATCGGGAACAGGGTCCAAGCTACCGGTGGTCAGGGCTCTTGAGAGAGGAACCTAACAATTCGCGCCGTGTCCAGAAGTACTGCTTTCTGGATCAAGCCCTTGATCCAGCTGCCCAACGAGAGCCTCCTAAGCAGGGCCGGATTAACCATTAGGCGGAGTAGGCAACTGCCTAGGGGCCCCGCATGAACTAAGGGCCCAGGTTCAGTGCAAGCACCAAGAAAACACGTTTCTTCGAACGAGAATTTGATGTGCGTGTGAACTTAGGGACCTCACTGTTATCTCACAAAATACAAATCGTTAGATTTAGTAGTAGAATTAAAACAATTTTAGAACAAATCTGGGAATAAGTATCAGATATATTAAAAACCACAGCCCTTAATGTGCGTTTTCTCAGTTCACACACGATTTGTTCAGTCAAAGTAAGAAAAGGGGCACCGAGAATGCCATTGCCTTAGGGCGTCTGACAGGGTTAATCCGGCTCTGCTCCTAAGATGTTGTCGAGACGACTATCGGCACAATGATTGCTGTATCCACATTCCACATGTCAAGAACCTCGCGAGCCAAATCAAGATACTTAATGTGCTTATCTTATTATTATTATTATATAACGTCTAAAACGATACCACTTGGCAAGACTAGTGCCAGATTGTCTGGCTTCTGACTACCCGTAATGACAGTCAATGATGTACAATTGACAGCCGGAACCAACAGATTAAAGTGCAGTCTGAGGCACGAAGGAATCTCGATGTGAGGTCACCCGTCCGCCGACCGACCTTGCCAAGCGTTGCTTAACCTCGAAGAGTGGCTGTTATTCTTTTTTTAGGGTTCCGTAGCCGAATGGCAAAAAACGGAACCCTTATAGTTTCGACATGTCTGTCCGTCTGCCTGTCTGTCCGTCCGTCCGTATGTCACAGCTATTTTATTCCGAAACTATTAGGACTATACATGTGAAACTTGGTAGGTAGATGTATTCATATGTCAATGTGATTATGTATATGTCTTCTAGGGCTATTTCTAGCTCGTGTAGGCTTTCGTTCGTTCTTAGAGTTCTCGTATTTAACGTTGCTATTTTGAATGTCTTGTTTTTACTTGTTAGAGGGTGGTGGTTATGTTTGTGGCTATTTGTTGGTGCAGTTAACGTTGGTTTTCGGTGTTCCGTGGCAGTAATTAGTTTTTTTCACAGCCATTTTATTCCGAAACTATTAGGACTATACATGTAAAACTTGGTAGATAGATGTATTCTGTAAACCGCTTTCCGATTTTAAGAGAAAATTTAAAAAGCATTTAAAATAAAGGGGGTTCCCCATACATGGAACTGAAACTGAAAATATTTTCTTTCATGAAACCTATACGTGTGTGGTATCTATAGACAGGTTTTTAAAAATGACATTAATTCTAAAGTGACTTTTTCATAAATTGAAAAAAAGAAATTTGTAAGGTTTTTTGTTTTTTTTTTCTTATAAATTTATTAAGTATATTATATTTATTATAGTTACTACGGATTACGGAACCCTTCATGGGCGAGTCCGACTCGCACTTGGCCAATTTTTTGTTTTATTGTTAATAGGCTTACGTTTGACCACCATCTCACCTGATGCGATGATGTGGTCGAAAATGAAGCACGCTGCCTAGAAGTAACCTATTCACTCTTGACTTCACGGAATAGATGAATAAAGTTGGAATGGTAATGTGGGCGTGGCGAGCGCGCCACATTTATGATTCGAAAATCATAGCGCGGCCGATTAATTCATTCACCGCGTTTAGTGCGCTTCGGATTACCTCGGAACACAGAGCTCTGCTTTAAAATGCTGTGTTGTGCAATTATAACCTGTAAACAAAAAAGTCAGACCGCAAGTATAGAGCGAGCCCCACCAACTGTGTCCCCACGTTTCGTCGTGGTGGGGCTTGCGTGTTTCGATGATCTCTGGGGCCATGCCGGTAGAGGCACTTATTCCACCCAGAGGGAGAAACCAGACCAAGAGGGACACACCGGGGGAAAGGCGCGCCGCCTGGAGGATCGAGCAGCTAGCTCGAGCTTCTAGACGGCGCGGGGCCCGGTCTCAGAGATCGGGTCAAGGGGGAGGAAAGGTTCACTTCCGGTATGCGTCTAATCTTTAGACGTAACCGTGAAGTGAACCAGGGGAGGGGAAATGGGAGTAGGGACAGAGGAACTCACCTCTCTAAAAAAGTAAAACAAAATGGAAGAAAAAGTTTTTTGAAAAGATACCCAGGCGGGTCCCAGCTGCTCCGCAGCTGGGACCCGCCTGGGACCGGACACGTCCGGTCAGTCCCACCGTACTCTGGGGGGGACAACAAACACTTTTACCCCAGTTTTACCCCGGCAGTCGCCGCATTGAGCCAGGGAGGCTCACGTGCCCGTGAGGTGGAGTCGCTGGACTTGTCCAGCACGTCCACCTCACCGGCACCGAACGTTGAGCGAGCGCAGAGCGCCGCTCCGCGAAGGAGAGGGGCGCCGGTGCTCGGGTCGGAAATCGACTCGGCATCGGACGCCGAAAGCTTCCAGAGCTTGATCTCTGGGAGCGCAGTGAGGAGCGATGAGGGGGGCGCCAACAGGAGGAAGGAGTTCCTCAAGCACCCCCGCGACGATGAGTCGTCGTCGGAGGAGGGGCTTGTCGCGGCCCGCAAGATCCCCACTAGCGTGCGGAGTAAAGGCCGAGGCAAGACCTCGGGGAGGGGGCCTCCCTCTGGAGAGCCCAACACTGGTCTGCCCTCGAGCGAGGCCAAACTAGAAGAGGCCGTGGCGGCTGCCATCCGCACCATCTCGCGGAAGCGGAACCGCAAGAGCAAGGAGGACGCGATCGGCGAAGCCACGGCCTCCATCATGGTGGCCGCGCGGACTTACGGCGGGGCTCCGGCTGCAAGGGACGATATGTCCGATCTGCGGCCGGAGGTCACCCGCCTGACTGCCGCCATGGAGGCTCTCCAGAGGGAGAACGCCGCCCTCAAGGCGGACCTGGCCGCAATCCGGGGAGACGGCCAGCGGAATGCACCGCCGCGGGGCCAAAAGGAGAAAAGCCAGCCCACACCAGCAGAGAACTCGGTTCTCGACCTGGTGCGACAGGAGCTGGCCGCCTTCCAGCAGCGGTTCTCCGTATTGGAGAGCCGCGTGCTGCGACCCCCGCTGGCAGCGCCTTCGTACGCGGCTGCGGCCGCGTCCAAGCCTCCCCGGATGGCGACGAGGCCGCCTCAGGCGAAGACGGCCACTGGGCAGACGGCCCCAGCGACGGCGGCTAATGCAAGGGCGAAGACGGCCCCGGCCAAGCCCAAACCGGGCCCACCAAAGCCGCCTCCGACCCCGACACCTGCGGGGCCGAAACAGGCGGCCAAAGGGAAGAAGGCCCAGGCCGGGAACCAGCCGTCCCAGCAGCCTCCTCCAAAGACTCCTCCGGCTGGCGCCGACTGGCAAGTGGCCGGGCAGAAGAGGAAGGCTGCTGGCGCAGCCAGGTCCTCGAGGAGAAGGGAGGGACGGCGGCGACGAGACGCCGCGGCGCGATTGCGCGCCCCCAAGACCGCGGCTGTAGTGATCACACTGCAGCCGGACGTGGTGAAGAGGGGCGTGTCGTACCGCGACGTGCTCGCGAAGGCGCGGCAGGTGATAGACATCACGGAGCTCGGCATCACCGGTGGCCTCCGTCACCGGGTCACTGCGACGGGGGCTCGGATGTTGGAGATCCCCGGCGCGGCCAGTGGCCCTACCGCTGACGCTCTGGCCGAACGGCTCAGAGCGTCCTTAAATGCGGAGGAGGCCCGAGTCTCCAGACCCACCAAGCGCGCAGACGTGCGCATATTGGATCTGGATGACTCCGTGACGGTCGAGGAAGTGGTGGCCGCCATTGCCAGGACTGGAGAGTGCCCTCCCGATCAGGTGAGGGCGGGCGCCCTGCGTCCTGGCTTCACGGGGTTGCAAACCATTACGGTTAGCTGCCCCGTCCCGGCGGCGAAAAAGCTGCAGGAGGGCCGAAGGCTCCTGGTTGGTTGGGTGTCTGCGCAGGTGAAAGTCCTGGACCCCAGACCCCTGAGGTGCTTCCGCTGCCAAGTGCGCAACCATGCGGCATGCGTGTGCACCTCGGAGGTAGACCGCAGCGATAGGTGCTTCCGCTGCGGTCAGCCCGGTCACAAGGCCGGCTCGTGCTCCGCCCCGCCTCACTGCTTCGCATGTGAGGCGGTTGGCAAGCGGGCCGATCACCGGGCTGGGGGCAAGTCCTGCGCCCCACCCACCAAGGCCAGGCGCAGAGGTAGGCCCTCTGCCGCCGCCGTCACCGCCGCCGCCGCCGCCGCCGTCGTTACTGCCGCCGCCGTCGCCGAAGTCGTGGCTGAACCCCCGCGAGGGGCCCTGGAGGAGGCTGCAATGGATCCCGATTAATGGCCCCATTGCGCTTCCTCCAGGCGAACATCAACCACTGCGCCGCTGCTCAGGAACTTTTGCTCCAGAGCATGGCGCAGTGGTTGATCAACGTCGCCGTGGTCGCCGAGCCGTATTTTGTCCTGCCCAGGAATGACTGGGTGGCGGACTTAGACGGCTCGGTGACCCTCATTTCGTCGGCCGCCGCCGGTACCCTGCCCCTCGATCGCGTCAAGAGAGGGCGTGGGATCGTCGCAGCACGGTTCGGGGAGATCGCTGTGGTAGGCGTTTATTTCTCCCCGAACCGAACTCTCGCTGAGTTCCAGAACTCCCTAACGGAGCTAGGAGACGTCATCGTTGCCCTCGGTTCCTTCCCCGACCTCGTCCTCGGGGACTTCAACGCCAAAAATCCGGCTTGGGGTTCCCGGTCCATGGACCATGGGCGGGGCAGGATGCATCAGATCGCTTTTAGCGATAAGACCGCCCATTGTAACACCCTTTGTAGTTTTTAAGTCCTTATTTAATTCTGTTATGGTGTACAATAAAGAGTATATCTATCTATCTCGAGCACTGGGCCCGTGCGCAGGGCCTGGTGATCGAGAACCGGGGTTTTGTCCCCACGTGCGTGCGGTTTACGGGCGAGTCGGTGGTGGACGTTACGTTCGCCACCCCCAGCCTGTCACCGCGCGTCACCTACTGGCGCGTTGTGGAGGAGGTGGAGACCTATTCCGACCACCGGTATATCCGGTTCGACGTCTCCACCCAGACCCCAGACGCGCCGGTCCGACGGGACCTGAGTGGTCCGCGATGGGCGCTGAAGCAGATGGACCGGGAGCTATTCCTGGAAGCCTCGATCGTGCAGGCCTGGGGGTCACCCCCGGACAGGCCTGCCGACATAAACGACGAGGCGGAGTGGTTCCGGGAGGCCATGTCGGAGATCTGCGACGTGGCCATGCCCCGGGTCCGGCAAGGACGCGCCCGGCGTCAGCTGTACTGGTGGTCGAGCGAGCTAGCAGCGCTGCGCGAAGCGTGCGTTGCGGCGTGACGCCGGTACACCAGGTTCCGCAGGCGCCGCACCCGACCTTCGGATGCGGCGACTGTAGAGGCGGAGCTGTACGAGGGCTACAGGGCAGCGAAGGCCGTCCTCCGAGACGAGATCTGGCGGGCCAAGGAACTGGCCCGGGAGGAGATGCTGGCGACTCTGGACGGGGACCCATGGGGCCGCCCCTACAAGTGGGTGCGAGAGAAGCTCCGCCCCTGGGCTCCCCCGTTGACGCAGAGTCTCCAGCCTCAGTTCTTGGAGGACGTGGTGAGCGCCCTGTTCCCATCGCGAGGGGAGCACGCTCCCCCGCCCATGGCTCCGTCGGAAACCTGAAGCTGGCGCAAACGCGGACCACAGCGACGACGACGTCTACGACGCTCCAGAGGTGACCGAGGTAGACTTGAGAGTGGCGGTACAACGGCTCAAGGCCAAAAATACCGCCCCAGGACCCGATGGCTTGCCAGGGAAAGCCTGGGTCCTGGCCTCGGAGACTCTCGGGCCTCGACTAGGGGGGCTCTTTAGCGCATGCCTGGAGAGGGGCCAGTTTCCGCTTCGCTGGAAGACCGGAAAGCTGGTCCTGATCCAGAAAGCCGGGCGCCCTGCGGACTCTCCGTCCGCATTCCGGCCCATCGTGCTGCTCGACGAGGCGGGCAAGCTCTTGGAAAGAGTAATTGCAGACCGCCTCTTCGGGCACCTGAAACGGGTGGGCCCGGATCTTGCGGACTGCCAGTTTGGCTTCCGCAAGGGGCGCTCGACGGTGGATGCTGTCATGCGCGTGAGAGCCCTCACGACGGGGGACGCGATATCCCGGAGCAGGGTCGTCTTGGCGGTGTCTTTGGACATCACCAACGCCTTCAACACCCTGCCCTGGAGTTGCATCAGGGAGGCACTCTGGTATCACCGGGTGCCGACCTACCTCCGTCGCATAGTCGAGGACTACTTGACGGACAGAGCCGTCATCTACCCCGGTCACCGGGGAGAGTGGAACCGGCGAGAGATGTCGTGCGGTGTCCCACAGGGATCGGTCTTGGGGCCGCCCCTGTGGAACATCGGATACGACTGGGTGCTGCGCGGTGACCTTTCTGACGGCGTCAGCGTAATATGTTACGCTGACGACACGGTCGTCCTGGCGCAGGGAGAGTCGCACCAGGCGGCGGCCGACCTGGCGACGCAAGCGGTTGCGACAGTCGTTCGTAGGATCCGGCAGTTGGGACTCGACGTGGCGCTGCACAAGACAGAGGCCATGTGCTTCCATGGCGGTCGGAACGCGCCACGGTCCGAGTCCCACATAACGGTGGAGGGGGTTCGCATCGGCGTCGGGAGGACGATGAAGTACCTGGGACTCGTCCTCGACAGCCGGTGGAACTTCAGGGAGCATTTCCTGAGTTTGGCCCCAAAGCTGAAACGGGCAGCAGCCGCCTTCAGGCGACTCCTGCCTAATCTCAGCGGGCCAAACGCCTCCTGCCGAAGGCTGTACGCCGGCGTCGTGCGGTCCATGGCCCTCTACGGGTCCCCAGTGTGGGCCCTGTGCATCCGGACGCGACCACTAAAGTTGGTCGCATGCCAGAGGGTCATGGCTATCCGAATGATCCGGGGATACCACACGATCGCCGGCGAATCAGCCAACCTCCACGCCGGATTGCTGCCCTGGGATCTGGAGGCGACTGCCCTCCAGCGCGTCCATTAATGGGGCGTATCCCCGCTGCCTCGAGAAGTCGAGGCGCGGCGGGAAGAGCTCCAGCGTGAGCTCAGGGCAGTATGGAGGGAACGACTGTCGCAACCGAAGGCCGGGCACGCCGCAATTGCGGCGGTAAGACCCCTCTTTGAGGAGTGGCTAGATCGGCGTCACGGCGTCCTGACCTACCGCATGACGCAGGTCCTCACCGGACACGGAAGTTTCGGGAGGTACCTGTGTCTGATGGGAAAGGAGGAAACGCCTGGGTGTCACCACTGCGAGGGTCGCCCTGAGGACACAGTCGAGCACACGGTGCAGGACTGCCCCGCTTGGGCAGAGCACCGACGTGTCCTCACGGCGGCAATAGGCGGAGACCTCTCGCGCCCGGCATTGGTCGAGGCCATGCTGCGGGGCGAGAGGGAGTGGGAAGCGGTCGCCTCCTTCTGCGAAGCAGTCATGCTTCCGAAGGAGGAGGCGGGCCGCGTGAGGGAGAGGATGGCGTCCTCCCTCCAGCCCAGCCGCAGTGGTAGACGCCCACGGCGTCGGACGTCGGCCGACGATCTCCGGCCACCGTAGGCGTGGGCATGCGGATAGCGAGTAAAGGGCAACTCGCTGTCCGACCATGGACCATGCCCGGGTCGACGGCGCGTCGTGTTCCACGCGCGCCTCAAAGAGCGTCAGCAATATGACGAGGCCCCCCGTAGAGGGCCGAAGCCTGCCGGGGTCGTGGGACTCATCCCGTTACCGTGACCCCGATACGTAAAGGGTTATTGAAGGAACACCGTGGATTTTAGTTAGTAAAAGTCTGACAGTCCCTCCCACCCTGCCCGGGGTGAGTTATTTGATAATTTTACCACGCTAAAAAAAAAAAAAGTATAGAGCGAGGAGGTATATCTTTCAATAACATTTAACCACAATTTTATTTGTAAAAAAGAAAAATGTTCTGATCACTATGAAATTCCGAACATTAACAACATTATTGCAACAAGTTACAAAAAGTATACCTTGCCCGATGTGTACTTGCTTAATCAACGTAATGGCCAAGTTCGCTTACAATGTACTGCATGCGCCACACTTCAACCATTGACGTTTTGTCCTTTGCGTCTAAGCTTGCTTTAAAGTCTAAAATGAAGCTGTATTACCTGTCCATGCCTAATCCTGTGCTCAGTAATGTCAGCGCCGAGCAGCTCAGTGTATGGGTCCATGCGAATTGGCATGATCTTGTCTATGATCCAGAGCAGCATTATGGTGACCAGGATGCCCCACGTCATGAGGCACACTCCCGTCAGGGATTGTACGCCGAGGAGGTACCAGCCGCCACCTACATGATTAATGGTATTTATTTTGCAAAAATGTTATAAAAAAACACATTTACAAACACAGGTAAAATGGAAATAGACGAGGCTGGTGTTTCCTAGCCTATTTTTAAACAACTTCAAAAAAAAGGAGGAGGTTCTCAATTCGACTTTATTGTTTGTTACTTCATCAGCCGTAGATGTCTGGACAGAGGTTTGAAAGAGTTTACTTTCAGGTTGGTCCCGTTGTCATCGAGTTAGGATCTGAGGATGTGATCCTAGCGAAATCGAGGGAACTCTTCAAATATTGTAGGCTCACCTATAGAGATTTAGGTATTTTTTAAAGTAACTTGTGCAGTTGCTCTTGAAAAGTACCATTTAGTGAATTATAACTGATGATGAAGAACACACCATGTGCCGGGGGCTGCGGGGACATAAGTATTCTACAACGCGGCCCACAACTAGTGTCGTGTCGCCTCTGCGGACCATCTCTTAAGCGGGGGGCGTGACTTGTTTAACTCCCACTGTTACTTCTGATTCATAGATCACCTACTTCAACTTCTATGTCCTAGTAATAAAGGAACCTACCTTTAAACAGTCCGGACCTGCCATTCGTGGTTTCCATAGGAATGGGATTGTCAGCGAACAGGCCGACTGCTAACACACCTGTAAAAACGGAACACGAAATAAGAACTGGGGCCATACCATGACGTGTTAAAGCGAGAGTCGTTCGAGCGAGAAAGAGAGATGGAGCTATATAGCGTGCATAGCTTCATCCCTATGGCTCCAGGGTCTTCATCCAGGGTCTTCATCATTTCCTTAGCCTTTTCCCAACTATGTTTGTTCTTCGGCTTCCAGGCTAATTGGATGCAGGTGAGTACTAGTGGACATGGAGCGACTGCCCGTCTGACCTTCACGACCCACTAACAGAGCCGGATTAACCCTGTCAGAGGCCCTGAGGCAATGGCACTCTCGGGGCCCCTTTTCTTACTTTGGCTGACCAAATCGTGTGTGAACTGAGGAAACGCACATTAAGGCCTGTGGTTTTTTAACCGACTTCTAAAAAAGGAGGAGGATGATTGTTGATTCTCAATTCGGATGTTTGTAATTTTTTTTTTTTCTCCACGCATAACTCCGTCGTTTGCCAACATATTTGAAAAATTCTGATCTTGTTAGAAAGGGTATACTTCCCAAATGGTCCCATGAAAATTTTATCGAAATCGGACAAGCCGTTTCTGAAAAATCAACAAAAGTCTAAAAAAATTTTTTGCGTTGATGATCTTTTCGTTTACGCTGCATTGCGGTTTTTGTTCGCGCATAACTCCGTCATTTACGAACCGATTTGGAAAATTCACTGACCCACTAAAAATCACGAAAATAAAAACTTTTTTGCAAAAAATAAAACCGACTTCCATATCAAAACACTACAAAGCCAAAAATAATTTTAATTTCGGAAGGCGGTGTGAAAAAAAAAAGAAAATACAAAACCAATAACACCGACTACCGAAATTAAAATTATATTTGGCTTTGTAGTGTTTTTAATATATTTGTTTACTTATTCCCAGATTTGATCTAAAATTGTTTTATTAATTCTACTACTAAATCTAACGATTTCTATTTTGTGAGATAACAGTGAGGTCCCTAAATTCACACACATCAAATTCCCGTTCGAAGAAACACGTTTTCTTGGTGCGTGCACTGGGCCTGGGCCCCTAGTTGATGCGGAGCCCCTAGGCAGTTGCCTACTCCGCCTAATGGTTAATCCGGCCCTGCCTACTAACTACGTGCGTTCCGAGGTGTGGTGGAATCTCAATATGATAAGACGGTTACCCATATACATACCGGTCCCGGTAAGCGTTGCTAAACCCTGAAGCTATTATTATTTTGCCCCGAGCTCCTGACTTCTGGTAACATGTAAGATATGCAAACTCAAACTATTTAATTTAGCATAGGCCCACATGGGCGGGTTTTTTATGTGCTTTGCTTTTTGTAAAGCTTATTTTTAAAGTGAATGCGAGAACACTATTGACTCTGAAATTCGTTTGTGATACATTGTATTATGTCAATTGGTCTATACTGTTCTTTTATACCTAAAAAAACTGCACCTATTATGAAAAGATTGTGAAAAATTTTTTTTTTTTAAAGTGTAACCGTGGAATATCTTGCCGGTTCTTCTCGATAGGAAACTACCAATTTCGAACCGTACACTTGCTTCTGACGTTGTATAAGTGCCCATGTATAGGACCTATGTGAAATAAAAGTATTTTCGATTTTGATTGATTTATAATAAATTTTTATTTGTGTTGAACTTTATAACTTGACATGTATTCTTTTTTTCTTACATATATTATGTATATGGATTTGTATAATTAGTAATATAACTATGACAGTCTCTTACTTATGTGTGAATAATTAATTGTTAACATATATGCGTTTTGGTTTTACTGTGAGCTTGTATTGTGTTACTGCAGGGTTCGAAATTGGTCGTTTCTTATGGGAAATTGGGAACTAAACTTCTAGACAATTCCGCATTGATTCACAAAAGGTATTAAAGAGTCTTACCCCAAAGACCACAAGCGCCATGGACAGCTGAAGCACCAACAGGATCGTCCACACCCATCATATCGAACAGTGGAGATGTGCCGGACGCTATGGCAGCGCCAATGAAGCCAATGAGCAGGGACTCCCAAGCACGGTAAAGGAAACACCCGGCTGTTGACAAAAATGTCTTATCATTGATGAATAAATGAACGCAATATTTTTACTTATAAATAACGTTTTGGGAAACTTTAATTGTGCGTACGGCTAAGGAGTGGAATTCCCTGCTGGAGTCTGTGTTTCCCGATAGCTATAACCTGGGAGTCTTTAAGTCAAGAGTGAATAGGTAGCTTCTAGGCAAGCGTGCTCCATCTTCGACCACATCGTCACTTACCATCAGGTGAGATGGTGGTCAAATGCGAGCCCATTATCAATAATAAAAATCAAAAAAAAAAAATCTGTAGAAAACCGACAGGCAAGCAACGGTTCGCCGATGAGCCAGGCTATGAAGCTTGTCCTCCAGCACCTCGTCGCCTATAAGCCTTTTAGCTCTGCGCTCGATCTAGTCCAGTGAATACTTATTTATTTGTGAAACATAGCTGGTTACTGACATTAAGGTACTGGGTATCAACATATATGGGGTTGGGCGCTATGCTTTGCTGTGAAGGCGTACAAATATATATAGTATGGAATGTTATTCCAAATACTAAAAAATAAACAAAAGCAAACGATCAAAATCTAAACGAAAAAATTAAATACCTACATTAAAAAGAATTACCATTTTTAACACTAATTTGCGAAGTGAAATATGAATAGAATAGATAGATAGATAAAGAATTTGGGGTAGAAAACTGGTTATGATGCGGTTAGGTAAACGCGGCTTTTCGAAGGACCGTATGCGGGAATGTAGTTTTGGGCGAAGTGAAATATTGACCACACACAGTAATGAGCTGACCAGGGTAGGAAGAAGGTGATGAAGGACTTACTTGGATATCCTCTGGATGAAGCGCGTTGATGCAAGGACAGCCTGAGAAGATGTTGCACGTGTGTTGAATCTCTTCCTCTTAGTTGCGGAGCACTTCACTTGGTCTTTATTTTGTCACACGTGTGTTGGCCAACACGGATAATTAATAATAATAATAATAATTTAATCTATGTACATATCAATTACATTTTTAAATATTAAATGAAATAATAATAATATGTTTATAATAAATAGTTTTTTAATTAATAGTTTTTAGATTTCTAGATATATTAGCGGGTTTTATTATTTTTGGCGCGGCGCGGAACTGTAGCTTGCGGTGGTGTTCTAACGAAGACACAATATAGCGGAAGTAAGTATATTTTCTCGAATCACAGCGTCTGTGTGGTGATTGGTTGGCGGTGAATGCGCCACTTTGATTGGCGCGTGCGGTGAACATTTCTTCTCTCTCTGATTCATGGGAATAAGATAGGGGGAAAGGAGATATGGTTAGCTCAAAAACTGCGGTCAAGTAAGAATCTGTATTCTAATATGTAAGATGAGTTCGGAAATATGATGATAATAACATAATTATACCATTAGAGGTGCGTTCCGAAATGTGACAGCAGAAAAATTATAAATTAAATAAAACTTGCGCAAGCAAAAACAAAAGACGGTGTAAAGATTGAACAGTTTTATCACACGTTTTTTTTCTAATATTATTATCTACAGTTTTAAGTGTACTTATTTACATAGTCTATCCTGTATTATAACACTTCAACAGATCTCAAGCACATATTATTTTTGCTAACACACATTGTTCGGTACTTGATTTATTTAAATTACTAGCTTTTGCCCGCGACTTCGTCCGCGTGGAATAGTTACTTTGGGCTAACGTTAAATTTAACCCCGATTTTGAAGCATTCTTCATTGGCGCTCCGCTCCTATTGGCCTTAGCGTAATCTATACTTATAATAAATCTGTGCGCCGAATAAATTTGTTTTCATAGTGTTTGTATGAATTACAAAGTTATATTTGCGGTTTTAGAAAATATGCTGTATCTCAAAAACTGCTGAACTGATTTCGTTCAAACTAATTTTGGTTGAAAGTTTATATTAAGATCTACAGACATATATTTTTTTTAGATTTTTCACTCCATTATTATAGAAGTTAGAGGTTGTGTCCGCCACACACACATTTTACCACTTTGGAAGCTTATATCTTTTAAACGATTGACTTTATGGAAAAGTGGTTTTAGAAACCCCGATGTCGTTTTTAAAGAACTGTCTATAGATACCACACATGCATCGATTTCATGAAAAAATATATTTTCAGGTTTAGTTCCATGTATGGGGAGCCCCCCTTTATTTTAAATATTTTTTAATTTTTTTCTCAAAATCGGAAAGCAGTTCACAGAATACATCTACCTATCAAGTTTCACATGTATAGTCCTAATAGTTTCGGAATAAAATTGCTGTGACAGACGGACGGACGGACAGACAGACAGACAGACAGACAGACGGACAGACATGTCGAAACTATAAAGATTCCGTTTTTTGCCATTCGGCTACGAAACCGTAAAAAGAATCATATAAATCGGTATAGAAACACCAAAGTTATACATGAAATACGCTTATAATAATAAGCCATCACGCGTGAATACTGAATCATGCTATAAGGATTATTTTTGAGAATCGGTCGCCGCGCTCGACGCGTCTCGCGGTCGAAGCGTTCTTTAGGTACTTAAGCCTCATGTGAACGTGATCTAAACAATATTACCAATACATTAACTTACGCTGACGGAGTCGCGGGCACAGCTATATTGTATCATTACGCTAAGGCCAATAGGAGCGGAGCGCCAATGAAGAATGCTTCAAAATCGGGGTTAAATTTAACGTTAGCCCAAAGTAACTATTCCACGCGGACGAAGTCGCGGGCAAAAGCTAGTGATACAATATAGCTGTGCCCGCGACTCCGTCAGCGTAAGTTAATGTATTGGTAATATTGTTTAGATCACGTTCACATGAGGCTTAAGTACCTAGAGAACGCTTCGACCGCAAGACGCGTCGAGCGCGGCGACCGATTCTCAAAAATAATCCTTATAGCATGATTCAGTATTCACGCGCGATGGCTTATTATTATAAGCGTATTTCATGTATAACTTTGGTGTTTCTATACCGATTTATATGATTCTTTTTACGGTTTCGTAGCCGAATGGCAAAAAACGGAAACTTTATAGTTTCGACATGTCTGTCCGTCTGTCTGTCTGTCCGTCCGTCCGTCTGTCACAGCAATTTTATTCCGAAACTATTAGGACTATACATGTGAAACTTGATAGGTAGATGTATTCTGTGAACCGCTTTCCGATTTTGAGTAAAAAATTAAAAAATATTTAAAATAAAGGGGGGCTCCCCATACATGGAACTAAACCTGAAAATATTTTTTTTTCATGAAATCGATGCATGTGTGGTATCTATAGACAGTTCTTTAAAAACGACATCGGGGTTTTTAAAACCACTTTTCCATAAAGTCAATCGTTCAAAAGATATAAGCTTCCAAAGTGGTAAAATGTGTGTGTGGCGGACACAACCTCTAACTTCTATAATAATGGAGTGCAAAATCTAAAAAAAAATATATGTCTGTAGATCTTAATATAAACTTTCAACCAAAATTAGTTTGAACGAAAACAGTTCAGCAGTTTTTCAGATACAGCATATTTTCTAAAACCGCAAATATAACTTTGTAATTCATACAAACACTATGAAAAACAAATTTATTCGGCGCAGTTGTAAAAAATGTAAAAAAGCCAGTTTTAAGAAATTTGTAAGGTTTTTTTTTCAAAACAAATTTATTTGGCGCAGTTGTAAAAAATGTAAATAAGCTAGTTTTAAGAAATTTGTAAGGTTTTTTTTTCGTCAAATAAATTTGCATATTATATTATAGTTACTACGGAACCCTTCATGGGCGAGTCTGACTCGCACTTGGCCAATTTTTTTATGGAATAGTTAATAATGTTAACTTTTTCAATTAGGGGTGACTGAGAGTGTTATAAACGTAAGAGTAGACAAATATTATAATCAGAAAGCTTCGAACTGCTAAGCTATCGGGAGTTACACGTGTTATTGTGAGTCAACCATAAAAGTTAGACATATGCTGTCGTGGGATATTTTTTATATAATTTTAAGGAGAACATTTCCGTCATGAAATGATTTGTGTAGCTTTAACCATTAAGGTTGCACACGCGACGGAAGCTTAAGAAATGGAGTAACTTCTCCCGTTTTCCCAACATTTCCCTTCACTGCTCTGCTCCTATTGATTGTAGCGTGATGAAAAGTATACTATAACCCGCTCAGGAGTATGAAAAATAATTGTACCAAGTTTCGTTAAAATCCGTCGAGTAGTTTTTGTTTCTATAACGGTTATACAGACAGACAGACAGACAGACAGACAGACAGACAAAAATTTAACTGATTGCATTTTTGGCATGAGTATCGATCCTTAATCACCCCCTGATAGTTATTTTGGAAATATATTTCATGTACAGAATTGACCTCTCTACAGATTTATTATAAGTATAGATTAAATATAGGCTCGCGTTTGACCACCATCTCACCTGATGGTAAGCGATGATGATTGTGTGGGAGGAAGGCGCTGATGTCTTTCACACAGTTAATAAGAGCTCAGACACCGTCATTTACTCTATCTGTTATATGTTTATCAAGAAATTGTCTGTGATTTTCAAAGATATTTTTCCATCTTCGCCAAAGATAGAAAAATAATTTAAGTACTATTTGAAATAAATAACTGAATTGAATTCAGTTTCAATATAAACAATATTTACCAGTAATAGAAACGAGAGATCCGAGGATGCTGTTGATGAGTTCCATTACTTCTGCCTTCCCTTTGTTCTTAACCAGCGTGAAGCTGAAATTAAAATAACATGGATTTAGTCTAAATAAAAGTTTCTCTACAAGTTTTATGTATAAACAGTATGTTAACTAACAGAGGGCGTTCCCGTTAACCCGCAATAGTATAGCATCCATACATGCTAAAAAAATATTACCATTCGAAAACAATTTTTTTTAATGTTTAAATATTCACTAAAAATGTTAAATGAATACGTAAAAGAAACACGCTGTACACGCGTACGCATTCATAAATAAATTGCGACGTTGCCGTCCTTCAAGTACAGAATGTTTCTTTTACGTATCAATTTAACATTTTTAGTGAATATTTTAATATAAAAAAATAACATTTTATTTTCGAATGGTAATATTTTTTTAGCATGTATGGATGCTATGCTATTGCGGATTAACGGGAACGCCCTCTGTTAGTTAACATACTGTATTTACTCCTGTACAACGTATATAAATATAAATAAGAAAGTTACATAGCTACACATCCATTAATACGGATAGATGTTTGTTAGTCAATCACGCCAAAATGGTTGAACAGATCTGGATAAAATTTGGCACAGAAAAAGATATTATATAGCAGTCGTTGTGTTCATAAAAATACGTATTGAGTATTGACTATGTAAGTTAATTACTTATTGTTATTATTTACGGGCTTTAGTTGCCCGAAATAAGAGAATAAAATAAATAAACGTAACTAGTCTTAATTAAATAGAACATAAATTAATAGTTTAAAAAACACTAGAAAAACACGCTTTTATAAATGCACGTAAAATAAAAAACATGTTAAGAAAACCGATAACGGATTTTCTTTAGGTTTGTTATAACCTTGAAACCAGATCATGTTCAAAGGCCATTACGTGGCCTTTCTCACAAGTGCAAACACGACTATGATACGATATTCCATCATGGAATGCCAGTGCCTATCTTCCGGCTTCATCATCAGACCTTGAAACCTAATCGTGGTCAAAGTTCATTACAAGACTTTTCTGAGAAATCCAAAACAGCTATGATATGATTTTCCATCATGAAGTTCCAGTTCATATCTTCCGGCTCCATCATTAGATCAGTTCGACAGTACCACATTATTGTATTGTCATCAGAACTAAATACAGCTGCCAATTTTCATTACGCTACGACCCTTGGAAGATGGTTAAATTAGTTACTTTAGATTCCATTACATAGTCAGTTACATACAGGTCGACCTAATAAAAGCGTGTTAATAAAATAACAATCAGCCTAATACGTTCCCAATGCTGGGATATATAGGCCCCCTCTCTATGAAAGGGAATGGGCCGTAATCCATTACTCAGGCCCAGCGCGACTGCGCGAGTCGGTGGATGTCGCATGTCGTTGGAATTTCCAGCCCTAGGACATGTCGTTTCCTCAAGATGTTTTTCTTCCCCGTTTTGAGAACAGTAGTGTAGATGGAAATTACACAAATTGATGTGCCTGTTTAGGTTTGAACCCAGTAAGTCGTGCGCACTCGGCCGATAGCTATAACCTAGGGATCGTCAAGTCAGGAGTGAATAGGTTACTTCTAGGCAAGCGTGCTCCATCTTCGACCACATCATCACTTACCATCAGGTGAGATGGTGGTCAAACGCGAACCTATTATCAATTAAAAAAAAATGTGCAATTCACACGTGGTAGAAGTGAAACTTTAAAAAAAAAATTGTGTCGGTCTCTTTTTACTGTTGCTTCAACTTCCCACGAGCCTCCCCCTCCCCGCCCCTTCTCAGGGCTACCTCACCCCCCCGCGACCTAACTTCGTTCCCGTGGTCGCAAGATAGCCGAGTTTGGGCTCATTTTAAAGGGCATCAAAAGCTCTACCACTTGGCCCCAACAGAATTCCAAATTTCGGCAATTTATGTGTGTTTCTTTTTATACTGTTGTCGTTTCATAAATTTTCAAATCACAACGATGCTAAAGAAGTTTTCACTTCAAAAAAATAACCAATAGTAATGGCTCATAATCATGTGCTTGCGGGTATGTGGACGGCAAGCAGGGGTAGCTCAATGTCCGCTAAGATATTTTATTTTTATTATTAGGATCAGGTCTGTGTCGGCGGTGCATCGTGTTCCACGCGCGCCACAAAGAGCCGTCAGTAGCATTGACGGGGCCATGACGGGGCCCTACAGGGCCATTGCTGCTGTTGCCGCGAGAATGTTCTAACAAGATTCCGGAACGTAAGAGAAATTGAAGGAACAAGGGTGGGGTTTTAGTCAGTAGTAGTCTGACCCTCCCTTCCGCTCCTATCATAGTTATTAAATTTTGCGACAAGAGTGGCATTCACATCGTACTGAACGGTGATTATCCCATACAAATGTTGATCTTACAGCAAACCGAAGCAGCCGCCTCCGAACGAGCCCATCATTGTCATGACCGCTGCTCGCGCTGCATACTGCCATTTGGCACCGCTTACCTGCAACCAATGTTATGATATAGTTTACTCCTGACGGGTCCCTAAGATAGTTTGTTTCTTCTTAGTATTGGTTTGAATGTTGATGGATAAATATGCAGAGAGAGACTTCAAAAAATATGGATGGATTATGTGAGGAATTATACAACGTGTAACAGAATAAACGCAATTCCTGAAAGTAGTTGGTTCAGAATCTGCTTCTGAATCGATTTCCGTCATAAAAAATAGGTGTTAAATTTTGACGGAAAATTCTTTCATTTAACTTAAACTGGAAACAGTATCATGACAAATTAGTATAATCCTTAATTCAAGGAAATGCGCTCGTGTGCGTGTCGGCCGCTAATATTGCATGAGAGTATGCGTCTGCGTAAGGATATTGTATGACGCACATACGTTTTGCGTTTAGTAAGGATAACTATTTTATAAAAAAATGTCTAGGTTTGGTTTTAATTTATTTGGTTACGGATGTTGTTTGAGACTTATAATTTAATATTCTAATTGGGGTGTCTGAGGTATTGCGCTTAATCTGTTATACCTTTTATAAAAGAAAAAGGAGTAAAAGATGCCATGACGTCTGACAAGTAAAGGCGATAAGCCGAACATGATGATGGTTCTTAAAGATGATACCTACATTTAATTTGCTGTCGGAAATCAATGAACCTCAACCAGTTGCGTACGTAGTTTATGAAATAACAAATCCTTTTATTATCGAAAGGAAATCGAAATCTATTCCAATATGAGAAAAAAAAATCGCCAGGTATAAATAACATCATAATTCTGATTACACTTGCAATGTCAAAATTTGATTGGTAAGGTAGACAGAACCAAGCGGACTTGGTCATTGCGTTGATTAAGCGAGTACACATCGGGCAATGTATATTTTTTGTAACTTGTGGCAATAATGTTGTTAATGTGCGGAATTTCATAGTGATCAGAATACTTTTATGTTTTTTACAAATAAAATTGTAATTAAATGTTATTTTCGACTCACCGATGGATATGATTGATATGATATTTCACTCCTCACTCTATACTTGCGGTCTGACTTTTTGTTTTACAGGTTATAATTGTACAACACGGCATTTTAAAGCAGAGCTCTGTGTTCCGAAGTAATCCGAAGCGTACTAAACGCGGTTAATGAATTAATCGGTCGCGCTATGATTGTCGTATCATAAATGTGGCGCGCTCGACACGCCCACATTACCATTCCAACCTTATTCATCAATTCCGTGGTAAGGTCAACCGATTTCATTAATTTCATTACTACGTAATTAGGTTGAAAATTTTAATAAAACTTGATACACATACAAACTGAGGAGCTTATGGTTTCTTCTTATGGGTTCTTTTTTATTTTATTTATTTAAAAATAATAACAGCCGCACGGGTCGCTGTACAGACGCCATCACATCAAGCTACAACAATCTGTCAAATTTCTTTAGTAGATTTTCAACTTTACTGGTAAAGAAATTAGGTTCAAGATTGATTGGGGAAATTTGACAGTTTCGGGTAGCTTCATGTGCTGGCGTCTGTACAAGGTCAAGCAATGCATGACCAGGTCTGTCTGTGGATGGTCAACCTAACATATCGAAATTCCTCGGAAAGCACATGATTCCGGCTGTCATTTTTTTGTCCATCTTTGTCAATTATTTCGAGTAGTTGGAAGCCTTAACATCTGCCACCAAGGAGTAGGTATCGTTTCACCCGATTACTGAGGTGTAGAAGTCAGATAGACAGTCGTATCATGTAATACACAGTAGAATCCGTTTATTATGACTCCGCCTATATTAACCAACCGGTTATAATAACGTAATTACACTACGAAGTTTGGTTTTCATATAAAATTCTTTGTAAAAAAGTCGGATATAATGACTTACAGTGACATGTCGCTTATTATGACCCATTTTTTATAAATGATGGCTGCAGAATTATTATCACGATTTGTTCATAGCAATATTGAAAATGATAATTTGGCCATGGCGATGTCTTCTATTACTTAGTCTATTTAGTCAATTTCTAGGGTGTAAATATTACACCCTTAAAATTGACTAATTAGACTAAGTAGGAAAAAGGCACCAATTTTTGTTTCGGGCCGCGCATTTATCCAGCCACAAAATCACATTTTTTCAGTCCCGGTTTTCAAGAAAAATGCTTCAAAGCAGCTAACTATGTCTTCCTTTTTTCTCCCTGCAATAGCTTCGTGCCATAAGGTTCCCAGTGCTTTGCCAACTCCATGTAACCTTATTTGTCACCTACAGGAACAAAACTCTGATTGAAAACGATAAGCCTTGTCTCAGGCACAACTGGCGCATTTCAATCAAACCCTGCCCTCCTTTCCTCACCCCTAATCGTAAATAATTTAAAGAAAAGGCACAACTGGTTATTTGTGCCTTTTATACGTAAATTAATTGAAACATGCATAGATCACTAATTAAGTAGACAGGGCACATCTGGCATTTGAGCCTTTTCTTTATGTTATTTTGTAGTTGTGCCTTTTCAAAGTAGTTTTTAGTAAAAATATGTATGAAGTAATAGTCACATCTACGTATTTGTGCCTTTTCAATATAATGGTATATAAATGTGCCTTTTCATTCAATAAAACATGAATATTAGTGTCATTTGTGCCTTTTGAGCCTACTGTATCTCCGAATTCCTTGAAGATATAATTCTACAAAAAATTGAGCAGATTCGCTTTTTTTCTCTGATTCTAAGTATGTATATAACTCAATTTTTTTTAAAATGTTACTTGTGCCCTTTTTTCTTACGACGGCAGTATACACAATAAGTAGAGACTGTTATTACAATAAAATGAAAATACAATAATTACGGATTACTTTCATTAAAAAATATAGTATACATACATACATGTAGGTATCGTATGTACTTATTACATGCAATTTTACAATTTACATAAAAAACGTTTTTTTTTTCCCACAAAACGCTTTGTATGACGTCCGCTTATTATGATTTGTTTGTCAATTCCATTGATATCATTATAAACGGATTCCACTGTACATGTTAGTGATGAGTTAGTAACAGTTTGAACTTACATGCTATGTTAATGTGTAAGTATTTGAATGACTAGGTATATGTTTTTGTCATTAAAATACTAACACTACTATACCTACAAACATTCAAACACTTATAATTAGGTACAGCTACATGCGTACAGAATGATAATCACGTGTAGGTATTTCTTTTTCTCCTAAAAACTAAGCGTTTTCCTTGTCCTTTGTCCTTGAAGCAGCTGTGGAGCTGACCGAATACTTAATTCAAGAAATCAAAAAAAGTTGGGTTCGACATTATTGCAAGGCTTTGTACAGTTCTGTATGTGAATGCAAAACGGAACCCTTATAGCTTTGTCATGTCTGTCTGTCCGTCCGTATATCATAGCCACTTTATTACGAAACTATTAGGACTACAGAGTCGAAACTTAGTGCTGTGCTTCCGTCCTCTCTGGGGTATATTCTTGGTCTATTTAAAACACACACGTTTAAATTGCTATTTCAATCATGGAATCATGTTTTTTGTTTTCGGAAAGTGTGTGCAGTAGCTCCACGACCTTATCCCGCTATTTCTCTTTCACTACCGGCCTCCAAGACTTACTGCAGAGTACCGATACCCGATCGATATACCGTCTAGTCGTAGGTATGCGCTTCTCCTCTACAACAGTTAAACGTGGTGTGTGGAACTCTCTCCCAGCTTCTGTATTCTCTACCACATAAGACCCGCCAGCTTTAAAGCAAGTGTGAAGAGGCATCTTCTGGAATCGAGTTCCATCGTAGACCACATCTATCGCTTTCCGTCAGGCGTGATAGAGGTCAAGACTGGGCTCATCCGGAATTAAAAAATATCAAAATTAAATGTTAAATATTTAACACATCGCAATAAAGGCATGAAAACGCTTGAAATCTGTAAGTCATGTACTGACTGAAAGCAATCGTTCGCTTTCGTCCGAAGCGTTGGATACGCACGGAATACCTCTTTTATCTGTTCTGTGGGGATACGGAAGGGAGTTCACTATGCACTGTATGAAAGCTATAAAGTTGGATACTAACACGATCTCGAAAATGTTTTTTTTTCTTATTAGGAAAGCTAAGTTCAAATAGGTATCTACACGATTCAAGAACAAAGCAGGTAAAGGAAAAGTTTTCTCTGAGTAATAGGGAAAACTGTTAACTGTTCTAAAAGTTTATTTTGAAGTCACAAGGTTGGTAAGTTGTCAAAATAATATCCCCACACCTACGTTTTTATGCTTGTAGGTACGGTCTACCTACAAGTACAAAAACGGTTCTTAGTACGTGCGCGCATACAGAATGACCATAATAACGTATGCAAAGTATTCAACCGATCAATTAGTTGGACAAGTGGACATGCAAACCAAATGACTGGTGATTTGTCTAATTCGTTGAACGCTGCATTTACCGACAATCGTCTGAACGATGGGGAAACGTGATCAGCATTGTAGTAACAAAGAATTGATTTAAATATTCTCAGTGGACGTGTAGACGTGGCGCACAGACCTGATTTTAAAGTTCTGCTTCTGGTGTTCAAGTTTTCGAAATCATTTGCGTAGATAACAAAAAATAAAACAATCAAATCCGTCATGTAGTTCTGGAGATTAGCGTGTACAAACAGCTCTATGAATGTTTCTTAAGCCTCCTCAATTTTTTTAAAATATATTTAATGTACAGAAACACTGTTTTACTGTTTTGTTATTATATATGTAGGTACTTATATTGATAATTCCCAGTGCTAATACACAGGCTTTTTCTCCATGAGAGAGAATGGACGCGTTGGATGTACAGGTCTTTGGACTTTTAGGCCGGCCGCAGACGTTCGGTTTCCTGATCAGGTTTCCTGATCAGGAAACCTGATCAGGAAACCTGAATGCTCTACTTACATACAAAATGTTCAACAAGGCGCACACTATTCTTATTTTTTCCGGACGGAAAAAAACCTGACGTTCGGTTCGATGCGTTCCGGAATGTAAGAACGGAAAAAACCTGATGACGTCATTCCGAACGCAGCGCTGGCGTACATTTTGGCTCGGCCGCCGTACACGCACGGAAATTTCATTTCAGATTAGTGTTGCCAGACAGATTTCTCGGTATCCATACAGATTTTCATCATGTCATACCGATAAAAACTTGAGAGTGAACGCCATAGATCATCAACTCTTGCCATAAGTTCTGCACTTTTATTGTGCCTACGCAGTAAATATAAATTAAGTACATTAATGAAGTAAAAATAATATATTTCGTAAAGTTTTAGTGGCTTAGTAGTTGAGTAATAGCACTTTCAGTAATTGAAACTGAATTCTACTTGACCACTAGAAAAAACAACCATCCACTAAAAGCATCATTTCGCCACTAAAAGGGGGGTCGAACTAAGTTGGTAACACTGGTCTCTATATGTAAAATTCCGAATTAAAAAAACCGGACGTATGCGCTAGTCTCACGGAATTCCGAATCTGAATTCCTGATCAGGAAACCTGATCAGGAAACCGGGCGTCTGCGGCCTGCCTTAGTCATAGGAGATACCGAATTCTTCACGCGGTTATCCTTAACCGATTTGAAAGGAGTGCTGATCATATAAAATACACAAATTAATGTACCTGACTTCGATGACTGACCTAATTTTTAATATAAACATTATTTAGCTTGTAATAATGGTTCTAATCTACACGAATACTAATTCTACCCGCGGCTTTACTCGCGTGGAACTCTTTTATTCAGCCAAAAATACCCGGACTTTTAATTCGATGCAGACTGACAGTTCTGAGTTGTCAGATAACGACGACTACGAAATTGTGATGTAACTAAATTAATCGATTCTGGGATAAAATCGAATAAGGATATAAACAATTTTTTTATAATATTGTGTCAAAATAACAAAAAGTAAAATGTGATTATAAAGAGGCGTGAAAAATTAACGAATAGATCATGATAATACTTATATTTCTTTTTTCAATAGGCCCCTGTACTCGCATCCATTCCAACGGGGTTTAGGTTGCAGTGGTGTGGGGGCAGTATTTTTAATAGTAATCCCGCGCAATTTATTAAAGTAATCATCACATGAAAAAATTTACATAAGAGTGGCTTTTATCATATCTGGTTTGGCATGAATATTTTTAATAAATATAGATTTATTTACAATACAATCTAATTACTAATTACAAATAAATGATAATAGTATAAATTTTATCATTTTGTTTATATTTTTAACGATTGAAAGTCGCTCATTTATTATTCGATTGCTTGAATCCATCACTATTAGGTTAAATAGGGTATAATTATTTTAGTAAGTGACAAGCTTATGTCAGCTTGCTGTATCGAATTAAAAGTCCGGGTATATATCTCTCTAGCCCTTTAACTAACTCGACATACAATATAATATCGTTCTATTGTTCCGTTTCGAAGTGAAATAAAGGCAAAAAACTTACCAAAACTCTTTCACGTTTATGATATTACTAGCAATCATGCGGGGCTTTGCTTCCGTGACTTTATCACGATAAAAACATGACCTCCTTCTTTTGCAGTTGGGAAAAAAAATAGTGTATAACCTTCCTCAAGCTTCAAGTTGCTTCAACACCAAATTTCATCCAAATCCACCTAGTACTTTCGCAGATTAGCGCGTTTAAAAAACAAACAAAGTTTTCCGCTTTATAATATTACTATAGATTCTTTACGTTTGTGTTTGCCTGATATGTTTTCTTTCTTTCTTGATATAACGCCTTATTCTGTCCTACATTAAAGGTAAGTTGAAAAGTCTATTATTAGGTACATTATATAACGTGTAATTTAAAGGGTACCATAGGTACCAAGTGCATGGCTTCTTTGGATGATAACAAACGATATGGCCAGGGTTTTCTAATTCTATGTCTACATGTGTGGAACTTATTAGAAATTTCAATATATTGATACCAGAGACCATTGATATACAAAAACCAAGAGACCGAATTTTTCAAATTAAGAAGAACGAAGAGAATTTTCGTTTTATTGTCAAGTGACGTGGAAAGTGATGACCCTCATAGTGCTGTGACACGTTTGTTATTAGGTACTGGTATTCAAGAAACATATGAAACCAATAATTTGGGGTCAATTTTGTGAGTCACTTATTTTGAGCTAAAACTTTGCATAGAGACTCCATACCAGATGTTGTCTTCAGTCCTTTTGGATAGATATGAGGTTTCCGTTACACGTTGTATAGATAAAGGTAAGTATGAATAGAAAATGGCCTTGTCAATCGTCACGAAGATCGATTTAGATGAGAAGTAGAAATCTATTTTAATAATTCCACGATTATTATAGCTAATATGCAAATTCTTACTGCATGTGGCCATAATTAAAATAATTAGCTAATTGTGACTCACAATAACTTAAAGATAAGTGTCATCCTTTTACAGATCAAGAAACCACTTAAAATAAAACGTTGCTTATAACAAGTGTAGTTACATGAGAACCGCAATCTTGTGCTTACAATCGAAATTAACTATTCCAATCTGTCTCGGAGAAGAAGGTATCATGGAGGCGATCAACTCTACTCTTAACTCTTTAGGTCTTTGGGGTCTTTGCGGGAGTGTTTGAACGGGATAACGCGACCCCAAAACATAAAGGCAACTGCACGAACAAGGTGGGTTTTTGAACAAGACAAGTGAACAAGACAGTAGAAGTCTGACACTCCCTACTATGCCACCCAGAGCGGGAGGAGTCATTTGATAATTTTCCCACCGAAATAAAAGGGTATCCGGGGTGTTTGAGGTTAGGTATCAGGGAGGTTGTTAACTGGCAGTGTTGCCAACTCCTATTGTAAGAAATGCACTAAACAAACCCTAAAATGCACTAGATTAGTGCTAATTTTGATAAAAGAGCACCAAATATATAAAATCAATCAAAATATTAAAAAAAAAATTTTTTTATTGAGAATAAGGAAGTTTTTATTACAAAATTAGATCGTCGTCTAAATCAGAGTTGGAATCATAGTTTGAATTCGTTGCTGTAGTGGCTGTTTGAGAAGTTGAGGGACCGGACGTTCTTGTTTCACTCTCCACGGAAACAGCTATGCTATCCTTGTCGTATGCAATTCAGTGTTTCTAGTAGAATTCAGATACTCGACACGCATTTCCATAGGTAATTAAATAGAGGTGCGTTCTGAAATTTAAATGTTTAAGAACACGCCATTGATTGGCTTTATTTTTACCAACATACGTGATAAAAAATGCGCTAGTTAGAACACTAGGCACTGTTATGGAATGTTGAGCGCTAAAACATCAAGAAATGCACTAGATCTAGTGCCGAAAGCACTAAGTTGGCAACTATGTTAACTGGCGTCTTTCGAAGGTATCCCCGATAGAAACAAAAAAAAAATAGTTAATTAGTTTTTTTTTTAATTAGTAAACATTGCAAAGTTTAGCTCTAGAACATCTCATTTGAAGGAACACACTGAAATAACTTATCATCCTGTTGCGAGCCAGTTTTCATAAACCTGAATATTGACTACTGCAGTTTTTTCAGCAGCAAACAATACACGCACATTTAAACTCAAAGTTAAAAATTGCGTCAACGATGAAAGTGCTCCTTTTCAATGACATATTGTATGAAAGAGTTTCATGCACAGATCTCAAAACTAGCGTAAACATTGGGAGCAAAATAGCTACATATAATCTGTATGTTTACTAAAACGCAAATAAACATTTTTAAGTGTTTACTTGGCCGGGGTAAATTCTGGATAGGCTGAACTAATGTGACTTTCATTCGAAGATAGAAGAGGTTATTGGGCAACATTTAGGCTACATTTTATCCCGGAATCCCTCGCGAATGAAGTTGCAAACCCAGCTACTCTGAATATCCTAGGTTGTACCACTGCACATCATCCTGATTTCCTTCTTGAAATACAAACGTTCAACTTACCCCATAAGTGCTGCCCGAGTTGAAAGCCAGCCACCCCCACCAGAGGACGAAGGTCCCCATGACCGCGTTGACAGGGTTCCCCATGGGGAGGGGAGCTATGCCGTGAGCGTAGCGCCCGAGACGGGGGCCCAGCATTAGGGCTGAAGCGAACGCTGATGATCCACCTAGGAGAAGATATTAATGAATACTAATAGACATTAGTCGTAATTCGACCATAATTCTTTTTGTATTCTTTCTGTTTTAGAAAATATATTATATCTCAAAAACTGCTGACCCGATTTCAATCTCAATTTTCGTTAAAACTTTACATTAAAAACTACAGAACAAATTTTTTTTAGAGTTTCACTCCATTGTTATAGAAGTTAGAGGGGGCGACACACATGTTACCACTTTGGAAGCGTATATCTTTTAAACCATTGACTTTATGAAAAAGTGGTTTTAGAAACCTCAATGTTATTTTTAAAGACCTTTCTATGGATAATTCACACGCATAGGTTTCATGAAAAAAGTATTTACAGTTTCAATTCCATGTATGAGGAGCCCCCTTAATTTTAAATATTTTTAGGCTGTGATATACGGACGGACGGACGGACAGACAGACAGACATGATGGAACTATAAGGGTTCCATTTTTTGCCATTCTGCTACGGAACTTAAGGGTACAAAGTTTTTGCTTCAGCCTTTGCTTTTTTATTGATTATAGGCTCATATTTGACCACCATCTCACCTGATAGTAAGCGAAAATGTGGCCGAAGATGAAGCACGCTTACCTAGAAGTAACCTATTCACATGTAGCTATCAGGAAAGACAGACTCCGGCAGTGAATGCCATTAGCTATACGCACAATGAAAGTATTCCCAGTAAGTTTTGTGCGTATATGCGGAACGGCTCCGGTAGGCATTCCTCCGAGGACATTCCATTTCTGCGATTGTATTTTCATTAAATCGGTTTAGCCGTAAAAGCTTAATAAAGACTTGCATTTACAATATTAGTGTGGAAATACAGATTCCACTGCAGTATTATGTTAGTACTACACACACAATAAATTAAACGCACCTACGGTTGTAAGTTGTTAATGAAAAAGTAGACCCTTTCGAGCAAAAAAGAATTTTCCAAATCGATCCAGCAGTCTTCGAGTAATCGGGGAACATACATAAAAAAGTCCCACCTCCTTTTTTTGAAGTTGGTTAAAAATAGTCTCTGGTGGTTTGCATACCTATTAGATGCACTGGTCCGGACCCAGCGATGTCCACGGCGCCCAGTTTGTTTAGAAATCCGTGGGATCCCCATACCCAGCCAGCAGGGACGCAGTACACAATTGTGTTCAGCAGGGAAAACAGGCAATAGGCCTTGAAATTACATCTGAGGACAAAACGGAGTGATGAAACACCCATATATTTAAAATTTAAAATGAGGATCTCGTGGCTAAATAATAACAGCCGTACATAAAAGAGTAGATCTTTAAAGTTAAGCAACGCTTGCCAAGGTCAGTATTTGGATGTGTGACCATGATAACATATCGAGATTTCACCGTTCCTTGCAAATCACGTTTAACCGTTGATCTCAGTTGGTATTCCGTCCCAGTTGGCATTGTTCGTCAGGTCGTTGAGCTCCTTAGTAGTCCAAAGTTGAGCTTACAGACTAACTGACAAAAGCTTGCCCTGACGGGACGGGTCTACTCAAATCTGTGTGGTCTTTCCTCAAAAGGCCATTTCAGACTAATCTACATAATCCTCATAAACGATTGGGAATATGTGAAGTGGCAGTTTGAGTGCTTTTTGCGGCATACCCGAACGTCCTTACCTTGGTATTGTTCGTCAAATCGTTAAGCTCCTGGTTTTAAGTTGAGCTATACGTCATTTGACAAAATAATGCTTGCACTGTATGTACAGGCCCACTCAAATCTGTGAGCATCTTTCTTCAAAAGACCGCCTCAGACTGAAACCTACAAAGATCCCATATAATTAAACCAGTGTAGATTGTATGGACTTTAAAAGAGACGGACCCCTGAGTTTGTTTCGGTGTTTCTTCTCAGGGTAGTCAGTTAAAAAACACCGGCCTCATCTAGTTAATATTTACGTAAAAAATGACGTGTAAAAGTGTTATTTAATAACCAATTTGCAAAATAAAGATCATTTATCATTTGTAAATCTTTTTCAGGCGGTACGAGTAGTCAGAAGCCAGAAAGCTGACACAGGACTTCCCAAGAGGTATTGTGTTACCCAGTTACTGGGTTTTGGCGGTCAGATAGGCAGTCCACATAAAACATTAGTACTTTGCTGCATCCGGTTAGACGATGGATGAGATTTCAATAGTAAATCGTTGTCGTCATGAGTGTAATTTCATGCGTCTCGTGTTTATTTATTTATTAACACTTCATCATTTCTTCTTCATAGGTACAAAAACGAACTCAATGCCGTAGGCGTTCTCTACCATTCAACCAAGAGTGGTGAAGAGATAGCGTGGTAGGTGCAATACGTACATTAAGCCTGCAATACATGTTGGCCGAGCGTTGTCGAGTGAAGGCCAATACCAACATGTAGACGGTATATTTGCCTTGTCTTGCTATCGCTCGGTGTCACTTGCCTAGTTGGCCGAGTGTAGGCCAGCGCCAACGTGTATAGAGCTCATTTGGTGCAACTTGTCTTCGCTCGCCGTTGCTCGTGATCACTTGCCGTCTTGCCTCACTTCGGATAGGTGTCGGTTTTTGGTCACAAATCAAAGGCGCTTGCCTGCGCTCGGCCAACGTGTGGGCAGCTCTACAGACCCTCTTCTATATTGGTCGTCTGCATTGGCGTTCGACGAACTTGTCGAACGTGTGGACATTATTTCTTGTCTTGTACCTATTTGCCGACGCTCGCGTTGGCCTACGCTCGGCCAACATGTGTTGCAGGCTTTAGAAGCGAAATTTATTAATAACATTTCAAAATGGCGTACGTGATGCACATTTCCTAACATGGGAGTAGTTTCAAGATTATGAGTAAAAAATTGGCCAAGTGCGAGTCAGACTCGCCCATGAAGGGTTCCGTAGTAACTACGTTAAATAACTTTGTTTTTCATAGAGTTTGTATGAATTACAAAGTAATATTTGCGGTTTTAGAAAATATGCCATATCTCAAAAACAGCTGACCCGATCTCGATCAAACAATTTTGATTGAAAGTTTATATTAAGATCTACAACATATATTTATGTTAAATTTTTAACTCCATTATTATCTATCCACAAGGGCTGAAGACAACATCTGGTATGGAGACTCTATGCATAGTTTCAGCTCAAAATAAGTGACTCAAAAAACTGATGCCAAATTATCGGTTTCATATGTTTCTTGAATGCCAATCATAACAGACCTGTCACAGCACTACGAGGGTTAATAACTTTCCACGTGACTTGGCAATAACCATGCCATAACACGATAATTCTCTTCGTTCTTCTTAATTTGAAAGATTCGGTCTCTGGTATCAATGTATTGAAATTTCTAATAAGTTCCACACATGTAGACATAGGATTACAAAACTCTAACCATATCATTTGTTATCATCCAAAGAAGCTGTGCACTTGATATGTATATACCCTTTAAGTTACACGTTGTAGAGTTAGAGGGGCGGGGAGACACATTTTACCATTTTGGAAGCGTATATCTTTTAAACGATTGACTTTATGAAAAACTTTTTTTAGAAACCTCAATGTCATTTTTAAAGACCTGTCTATAAATACCACACACGCATAGGTTTAATGAAAAAATATATTTTCAGTTTCAGTTCTATGTATGAAGAGTCCCCCTTCATTTTTAATATTTTTTTCTTAAAATCGGAAAGCGGTTCACAGAATACATCTACCTACCAAGTTCAACATGTGTAGTCCTAATAGTTTCGGAATAAAATGGCTGTGACATACGGACAGACGGACAGACAGACATGACGAAACTATAAGGGTTCCGTTTTTTGCCATTCGGCTACGGAACCCTCAGATTTTGTTTCTATAATTCACAAGTTTTTATTTGTTACATAATACTTTATTGTACACCTTATAGGATAGGACACTACTACGTGTAGACATAGATAGGACAATAATTAAAATTAGTGTACAACTGGGGGTCTTATAAAGTCTTATTGAACAAATCAATCTCTTACAGACAATCTTTGGATAAACAGTAATGGTATTAACGGCTTCACTCGCCTTAATATTTATTTAAACGAACAATAGCAACAGAATTTCTAACACTATGCATAGGTCTTCTCCTAATTTACGCTTAAAATCGTAACAATTAAACTAAAGATCACCCCAAAAGTTCACATTAATATTATTACACACTGGTACAGTAAATGTGGTCTTTGAAAGGTGCCCTTAATTTCGGAATAGTATAAAGACTCACCTCTCAGCCATAGCCCCACTAACAATAGTAGTGGCGGTGGTAGCGAAGGACAGCTGAAACAGAAACGAAGCGAACACCGGTCCCATTAGGGCATCCCCCACAGGTGGATCTAGTAGGAAGTCTCCTACCCCTATGAAGGGGTTGGAGTACGTCCCCTCGCCGAACGACATGCCGTAGCCGAAGATCCAGTACGTAAGACCTGGGAACAACGGGTTGCTTATACATATTAAACACATAGACAAGATCGTCCATTTAAGATAAGATAAGATAAGATATATTTTATTTGCATAAAACATGGTATACAAGTTGTTATTATAAATATGAGATCAACATGTCTTGCTTATAACTAAAGCATGCAAACTTACTTCCTAAAGGTACATTATTACATTCAAATTAATATATAGACATTGAATGATAAAACAAACATATACTTTAATTAAATAAAAACCCTTAACTACATATACACACCTAAAAATAAACTAAAATATAGCATCCAGAAATTCGTGCGCATCGCTGTCCACTGGTAATGTGCCCAAAAGACTGGCGGCATTGCCACGTTGTATGGCAATGCTTAACCTCTGTCCAAGGTAAAAGCCAGCCCTTGGGTCACGCGAAGTGTCAACTAGGCGTCTGGACAGATCTTTAAATAATTTGTGAGCACTCGGACCCCACGACCCCAAGGTTTCAACCCCAAACGGCTCGAAAATATAACTACCAACAAGGTTATTATATTTCCGCCGCTTGAGGTTCTCAGCAGCCGCAGCGGCAGCGCCAGCACAACAAGATGAGCTAGGAAGATGGGATGGCGCAAGAGTATCGACACAAGTTGCGTCCCACACTAAAGGCCTACCCATCTTCCAAGGAAATAAAGACATACCGTCCGGTCTTTTGCCATCGTCGCGTGCTAAGCCATTGGGTTCTAAAACAGCTGGAACGCCGACAGTGACAAGAGCCCGTCGGATAATGTCGTTAATATTCGCGTGCCGTGCTATGCGACCCGCGCTCCGGCCGCATGAAAGGCCGTGGTGACCGAGGCTGTTGACAACTTCACCACAGTGGCAGCGATGAGCAGAACAGCAGGGAGCACCTAATCGAAGGGAAGCAGCGAGGCGGAAAGTAGTATCATCAAACAAGGTGCCTATGTTCGATGATGGTAGTGCATGGAGCCAGAGACCCGACTCCCATTCACCCACAGCCAGCAGGCGCGCACGCTCTGCAGCCGAAGCAGATGTGGCAATAAGGTCACTCTGAACTGCTCTACAGAGTGGCTCATCCCACCGCCTCTGAGATGATGGAATGTCGGGTGGATTTAGGTTCGGGAGTGTAAGTGTAATAAATAAATGCCTAATTATAAAAAACTGTGAAAAAAAAAATATATATTACATTAAAATTCATATTAAATAATCATTAATTGAATAGAAATTATTGTTATTGAGCCATTTATATAATTCGATTTTAAATAATTTGCAATTTAATATTTTAAACATATTGGGTAATTTATTATATACACGAATACACATAGCCAAACAGTTTTTATTATATTTTGCTAATCTGGGCAACTCATCCCGTACAAGTCTGTATTGGTCACGGCGACTTCGAGAGCTTATTTCATCCGCTGTTTTAAATAGCTCTTTGTGTTTTTGTACAAACATGCATATTTCATATATATATAATGAAGGTATGAAGGTATAAGGTAGGAATTTACTGATGCTTCAGCTTTATCGGTGTTAGTTGGAAGTTCATTTACTATTTTATTTAGTGGTTCTTGTCTGGAGATTATGTACTTGAGCAATTTCAAAATAAAATGCTCTAAAATTCGATTATATTTTTAATATATATTTTTTTCTTTTTTATTTGACCAAAATGCAGTAGGTACACTTTATTTTGAAATTATAGTTTTAATATGCAGGAAAACAAAAAGGAACGCGGAATTCGAGGCATTTATTCTATAATATCGAACAAAACTGACTTGGTAGCGGAACTGGTTCCATTGTGTGACTAGATTTAAAAGCAACATTTATAGAAAGTATGAAATAAATAAGCCATTTTCATATTTATTTAAACAATTAATACATGCACTTAATTGATAAATCAAAGAAAATAGCCTCAACTTTAAGGATTAACACAAAAATATTGTTTTTAATTCTATTTTGTGACTATGTCGCTTTTTACTTGGCATTTTTTAAATTTTACACCATAAACATAATATTTTACACAATATGCGTACATTTTCGAAAAGTAATAGATAATGACGCTATACGTATTTGTGATTGCATAGAAATAAAAGGTAAAAATTCATTAGATTTCATAGATAACTCCATAAATTTGAAGGGACAGTGACAAAATGGAAGTCCTAAAATCATAATAATGCGGTACTTACATGATTTATTAATGGCCAAAATAATACGGACCTACGTAGTTAGTAGAATATTAAACAAATTAACAAATTTTGATATCAAACGATGATTTAAACATAGTAATATATTTCTGTTAAGTAAATAATAAATGAAAATTTTGTAGAATCGAGTAGAACGAAATAAAACGAAATCGAATAAAACGATAATTTTAAGTATTCTTATATTTTTACCTTACCATAATGAGTGAATAGTAATAATAGTAATAGTAATATTTATTTGCATAAAAACACGGTATAAAAGATGGTACAAAAATTTAATATAGAGCATACATGTTTCTGCTTAACATTATAAGCGTGCAAATTTTTGTGCATACAATTCATTAATGTTTTTTGTGAAAAAACTCCTTAAGACTATAAAAACTATTATTGGACAGCCAATCATACAATTTACTTTTAAATAATCTGGTATTGAGAATTTTTAAATAACTCGGTATCCTATTAAATATTTCTACACACATATACAAACAGCTTTTATTATATCTAGCTAGCCTTGGCATGACATCCAGCACGAGCCTGTGAGGGTCGCGCCGGGTTCGAGGATGTACATCGTCTGCTTTTGTAAATAATTCCTTATTCTTCCACACAAACATACATATCTCATATATATAAAGAGACGGTAGCGGTAACAAACCAAGTTTCTGAAATACAGGCCGACAAGAGTCGTCGAATTGAAGCCCATAGATTGCTCGAATGCATTTTTTTTGTGCAACAAATGCTCTATTTTGGTCAGTGCTATTGCCCCACATTATTAATCCAGACCGTAACACCGATTCAACATATGCACGATATGATGTTATTGCCGTTTGGACATTTGTAATATTCCTAATTTTTCTTAGGGCAAATACAAACTTATTTATTTGTTTTGCGACATTATCGACATGGGTTTTCCAATTCATGTCTTGATCCAAAGTAACGCCCAAAAACTTAGTTTTCGTTACTTCACCAATTTTATTTATTTTTAGTTTGTTATTATATTTAGGATTGTATGATCGATTAAATTGTATATATACAGACTTTGAAATCACAAAAGAAACCTCAAACCCAATTATTATAATGTAGCTGGTGTACTTACATACATTAAAATAATTGTGTTTGATTAATAATTTTATTGTATTTGTGTTTGATACACGATTGGGTTAGGTTTGTTATAAATTGTAGAGACGCTAGCACATCAAGCTGTTTCAAACTGTCAAATTTTCCTAATTGAACATGAACCTTATATTTTTGTTATAAAGTTGGACAACAAATTCAGATTGGGCTTTATGTGCTGGCGTCTGTATATATATATATTTTTTTTTTAATATTTCTTTTTAAAGTATTTTTTTTTTGCCTGTATTTATGTTTGTATAATAGTGTAAGCCGACCAATGGCACATGTGTAACTTTTGTATTTTATATGGTCACAGACCTGAATTAAATGATTTTTTATTATTTATTTAACCTTTACTGGTTAACATAAGTCTTATTAAAACTTAGCTGGATACTGATTAATAGGAACTTTTTTTTATTGATAATAGGCTCGCGTTTGACCACCATCTCACCTGATGGTAAGTGATGATGTGGTCGAAGATGGAGCACGCTTGCCTAGAAGTAATCTATTCACTCTTGACTTAAAGGCTCCCAGGTTATAGCGATCAGGAAACACACAATCCGGCAGGGAATTCCACTCCTTAGCCGTGCGCACAATGAAAGTATTCCCAAAATGTTTTGTGCGTATGGGTGGGATGATCACACTGTAGTGTAAAATTAAGGCCATATTTGAGTATATCTACCACCCCCGCTTCAATTAAGTTGTTATCTCTTTACTTTTTGTAGCTTCCTAACAGCGTAGCACCTTATCTGCTTTTTCTCCGTTTGCTTTGTCTTTCCTTTCGTCCTGATGTAATCTTAATCACGTCATCTCGTAGATAAAATTTTGTTATTTCATCGATACTTATCCGATTTATATCATGTCCTTAATTTTAGGCGATGCAAACGTTTCTTGTGTTTTTTCTTTTTGTGTTGTAATTTTTTCTGCGTTTTGTTGGAGGTATCGGCACTTTTTACCCGACTGCGGCAAAACAAGAAAGAGGGTTATGTTTATACCGCGTATGTATGTATGTCCGTTCCTTTGTTCCCTCGTAACTATTAAACCACTAAACGGATTTTGATAAATGATACTTCGTTGGATTTGTCTTGATGGCGCGACTAAATGCATGAAAACAAATCACCACAGCAACAACCAGACGCCATATTGTCAAAAATCAAAAATAAAAAATCGACAAACTATGTCAAATAGGGCATTATAAAATAGATCTTTAAAAATGATTTTGAGGTTTCTTTCACCGTTTTACATTTTAAGCAACCGTTTAGGAAATATAAAGTTTTAAAATGGAATTCAATCGTATAAAAGTAGGTACTGAAAAATTGGTAATTAATATTTAAACTACAAATCTGAAAATAAAAAAAAGTTATTTAAAAAAACAAAAAAACCCGACTGCTCTACTGAAACGCAAAAACAAGCACATTTTCATTTAAAAAGTGACAAGCAGGCGGGACCCATCTCATTTTTTTTAATTTAAATTATATTATGTTCAATAGGGTCCCGCATGCTTGTACTTGTTAACCAACACTTGCGCCGGAATCTGTTTAAAATGATCAAATCTGAACCTAAAATGGGGTTTTTCGGATTATTTGTAGACGAGGTAATACTTTTCTTCTGTTTTCTCTTAGCACAACTTTTGTTTTTTCTTCCCGCTGTTTTTTCTTTGTTTTTAGGCTTCTTCTGGTGACATCTCCGTAATTTTCTTCCTTTTTGATTTCATATTCATCCGGGCGTTCATTTTTTAATCTTTCTCTGTATCTTCTAGTTTTCTCCGCGCCAGTAAGCGGCATTGCAATATCCACCAAAGTTAAGAAAAGCTTTACATGCTTTCAACGTTTAAATGTCGTCAGCAAACTTCAATGATCTGTAAACTTGAAATATAAACTTAAATAAAGAACTTATTTAATTTAAAACTTTAAAATCACGTTAAGTAATTCGGTTAGCAAGGATAGCAATATAAACTAAGCTTTATGAATTCCTACCTGTTGTGACTTGCCGTTCCATTAAATATGACCGTAGAATAAGTCACAAAAATGCCTTCTGGCAACTTCAGAGGAGATTGCGCGCCACTGAAGTCACCTCTATGCCTCCCCTCATCCGCCCGGATAAAAGCATTGCCTTCGATGACGAAGACAAAGCTGAATGCATGGCCGACAGCCTGGAAGCCCAGTGCTCTCCCAGCACTCAGCCAGTCGACCCAGCCCACCTCGCCCGTGTGGATGCTGAGGTTGAACGTAGGTCTGCCCTACCCCCATTCGAGGACCCTGTTGCTCCCCTCCCCCCCGTCACTGAGGACGAGGTGGAGGAGATCATCAGGAAACTCAAACCCAGAAAAGCCCCCGGGACTGACAGACTGACAAGTAGAGTATTCAAACTCCTCCCCCGCTCCATAATAGTTTTACTGGTAGCCATCTTCAATGGCGCCATGTCAAACAATATGTTTCCACAAACGTGGAAAGAGGCTACCGTAATAGGCATTCCAAAGCCCGGTAAGCCCAAGTCCTCCCCAAGTAGTTATCGCCCCATCAGTCTACTCAGCGCCCTCGGCAAAATCTACGAAAGGATTATTTATAATCGGCTCAAGGATTATGTCGAGGCAAAGAGCCTCATTCCAAATGAACAGTTTGGCTTTAGAGCCCAACACTCTAGTGTCCACCAAGCCCACCGCATCGTAGAGCACGTCAATGGCCGCTTCATACACGGTCATCTGACGGGAGCTCTATTCTTTGATATCGCGAAAGCGTTCGACAAAGTCTGGCACAATGGCTTAATTTATAAGCTATACCTACTAGGCGTGCCGGACCGTCTCGTGCTCATCATACGAGACTTTTTGTCAAACCGCTCCTTCAGATATCGTGTCGAAGGAGCGCTTTCCACCCCCCGCCCCATCAGAGCTGGCGTTCCACAAGGTGCCGTGCTCTCCCCCCCACTCTTCACGCTATATGCTAGCGACATCCCAAAAAGTCGTCGCGTAGAATTATCCCTGTTTGCCGATGACACGGCCATCTATAACTCGGGACTCAAACCCGATGCAATCGCTCGTACCCTCCAGACCTCAGCCAACGCACTAGGCGATTGGTTTAGGAAATGGAGAATCGAGGTAAACCCCGACAAGAGTCAGGCAGTCCTATTTTATAGAGCTCGCCATAGAAAACCCACCCTTCCCCGTCCAATCACTATGTTTGGCACGCCAATCCCTTGGGAAAAGCAAGCTAAATACCTAGGAGTGATTCTAGATCAAAACCTTAACTTCAGAGAGCATATAAAGTCGGTACGCTCGCGAGCCGCCTTCGCTCTCAGTAGGCTATATAGCATGCTGAATGCACGCAGCAAACTCTCCCTTAAATGTAAACTACGCATTTACACTACGTGCATACGCCCCATATTAACTTACGCCGGTCCGGTGTTTGCTCACTCTAGTCCGGCTCAGATCCATAGGATGCAAGTTATCCAAAACCAATTTCTCCGAAATGCCACGGGCGCGCCCTGGTACTCGAGGAACGAGGATCTTCATGTAGACCTCAAAATCCCGACTATAAAGCAAGTGTTAAAACGCCAGTCAGCGCGTTACTTCACCTCTGCTGAAAAACACACAAACCCCCTGATTGTATCGGCCGCCCGGTACACACTCTCAAAAATTTCCCGGGTTCGTCGTCCTCGCCTTGTCCTTGACGAACCTGACGATCCCACCACTATCCGTCAAGAGAGCAGTAGGGAAACTAGCACTCTAATAAAACACATATACAAAACGCGTTCCGTATACCGGCCTCGCCGTCGAGGCCCATCGCGACGTCCGCGCTCTTGTAACGTCAACCCTCCCCGACCTTTGCCAAACGAGCCAGCCCGCGATGCTGAGCCAGTAGCAATAAATACTCCCTTAAATAATATGACCCAGCCTGACCCTTTGCTGTCCACCATCAACGACCCCGCTGAGCCGAGGCTCGTACTCCACAGGGAGTGCCCTTAGCGCGCGGTTGTTTAAATGTAAATTCTAGTTTGTAAGCCCTGGCTGGGGGCCTTTAAATTTTAGAGGTCACCACAGGATCGCCCGGTTAAGTAGTATATTAGCCTTATCGAGCTAAACTACGAGTGGCCCTATCGAAAAAAAAAAAAGAAAAAAAAAAAAAAAAAAAACGGAGGTCACATAATGTAATCTTCTGGTAGTTTTAAATTGTTTAGAAATTACCCATCGAACTTAGCAGTATTAACTTTTCGGGAACAAATACTATACAACTTATGCAATGTGTTAACAATAACAATGTTTATAGAAAAGTGATTTATAATAGTAAAATTTGGACACATAGGTACCTGAGTCAAGAAATTGAAATACGGAACACTTCAACAATAAGTCCACACTGCTAGCTAATTCTTTTTACAATGAAAGCAAAATGACGTCTCTCGATGAAGTACATTATGTTGTGCTCCTATTTCGTGCTGAATACTTTCTATGATTAGGAAGAATTTTTTTGAAAACGAGCGGCCATAAAACTGAATGTTCCGGTTGGCCAAAATTTACGATTTTAATTTATAATTTTTTTATAGAAAATATGCAGAAAAATATATTATTTATACTTCTAACTGATAAATTTGACTTTTGAGAATTCAAATATTTTCATAAACCATTCCCAATACACGGATATTTTTTAAATTAAAGGTTGTCTGACCCTAGTTGGTAAAGGGACTGGTAATTTCGATGTTCTTCAGTATTTTAAAATCTTCGTAAGTTTTATATTTATTAAAGTAACGACAAAACAACAGTTTATTTGTATATTTTAAAATATGTTTATTTCACTTATATCAACATAATGTCCTAGAAATCAATCAACTAAAAAAAAAAAAATGTTGAGGGACAAGGCAAAATCCGGTGGTACAACTTTTTTTTGAATTTGCTCACTTACCGCCCAAAGATATGTCCGCTAAGTTCTTCATCATGATATTAGCTTCATTCTTTATAGAGACGCATCCTGACTCCAGCATGCCAAAACCTAAAAAAAAAACAAAGTATATCTAAGTGTCATAAATATAACACAATATCCCGCCTATGTAACCTGAGAGGATGGTAAATATGTGTCGTTGTAGGGGCTGTAACCTACTACCTTGTCCTACCGCCGGCGATGAACGAGTAGCGAGTAGAGCTGAAAACTTGAAACGAGTGGCGAGCAGCGAGTAGCGAGCATGTAGTTCCGATAGTTCTGTCGCTGGGCTATTAGGGAGTGTACAAGTGCGACGGGCGTTTACTCGCGCCACTCGCTCGCGGCCATGCACAAGACGTGTACTTTCAAAGCCGCACTACAGAGAAATGACCGCTAATTGGTCTCTGTACATGAGTTCTGACCACCAAGCGAGCATCGCTGAGCGAGTGTCATCTTTGATAGCTCTTGTCACTCAGCGACCAACTGGTGGAGCGAGTACTCGCCGGCGGCAGTCTGAACAGTCAGCGATCGGCTATATATATGCATCTGTATTGTTTACACAGAAAGTATATCTATTGTACGTTTCTTGAGCGAGAAATAAGCCCACGTCCAAGCACCCCGTGTTCCCTCGCACACATGCGCTGGGGGCTACGGGAACACATGAGTAGTTGACTATAAAACTATATTATGTTAATTAATGCTAATTGATCGATATGTGTCGCTATGACGCAGACCGAACGTGAACGGAATATGCGGTTGACCGTACAATCGTGTTACCGAGATAACACGATACACCTTGGTAAGTGACACTGACAGCTGTCTCCTTTAATTTTTGTCCATCCAAAGGTTGTCTGTAAGAGATCGCTCTGTGCGATAAGACCGCCCATTGTACACTAGTTTAAATTTTTGTATCCATAGAAATACTGTGAAGTGTACAATGAAGTATATAATAAATAAAAATAAAAAAAGAAGTGAATCGGGGTCAGATTTTATGGCTTCTGACCACCGTAAAAACTGTCACAGTTCTACAACTAAAACTTCTGTTTGTTCTTCTGTTTTTTGCTAAAAAGCTTTTTTCACTCTTTTTAGTTGGTTGATTTTTAATTTACCTAGTTACAAGAGCCTAAATGTCAACTACTTATAACATTTTACAAAATATTGCTTTTCCCAATGCTGGGCCGTTAATTTTTGAGGAGTTCTCCTGGTACTTCACCATCAGCTATACATCACCATATGCATTGTGACGAGCATAAAGTGCTTAATATCCATATTCAAGTAATCGAATCGTAATCAACGAAATACTTATTATTGAGTAGTTTCGGCGACCATCTGTGGTCTTCATCATCAGTTCCACTTCCCGAAATGGTACTTTTTTTTTTTTTTTTTGAGAGCAACTGCACAAGTTACTATAAGAAATATCCAAAACGCTATAGGTGTGCCTATAATATTTGAAGAGTTCCCTCGATTTCTCGAGGATCCCATCATCAGATCCTGACTTGGTGACAAATGGTACCAATTTCGAAGTATACCCTATCAAACAAAAAAAGAATTTTCCAAATCGGTTCCGAGTATTCGGTGATCACTGATCATACATAAAAAATAAAAAAAATATACGCGTCGAATTGATAACCTCCTCCTTTTTTTGTCGTCGGTTGAAAATGCAGGACCAGTGTCTTGACGTGCTTTCTAAAGTGCGTAGATGTCTTGATAGGTTAAAATAGAGCCATCCATCAACGGAAAGACCTCGACAAGTGTTGCTTAACCTTGAAGAATGACCCATGCAGCTGTTATTATTTAGCCTGTCTCCTCACAGACAGTAAACACTATGATTGCATGACCTATACTAATATTATAAAGAGGCAAAATTAGTTTGTGAATATCCTAACGAGATACCGCGGCCTCGGAACAGGGGCAACTAAAGGAACAGGGTGGGTTTTTAGTCAGTAGAAGTCTGACACTCTCTTCCACTCCATCCACAGCGGGGGAAGTCATTTGATGATTTTCCCACCCAGAAAAAAAGGGGGTAACCTCCGGAACTAACGATGTAATTCTAAACATTTTTTCAGTGGTAGTAAGGAACATTATATGTCAGTAAATTATTTTCAAATCAACACAGACCAAGTCGCGGGCGAAGAGCTAGTATATAATTATAAATAACTAGCGGCCCGTCCTGGCTTCGCACGGGTGGACATAAATATTTTTTTTTTTATTTTTACCTTTTATTTATATTTTTTGTTATTATATTTTTAAACATTCACACACATTATCACATGTTATCTACAATGTATACTTACAATCCGAATTTGTTCATCGTTTTTTTATTTAAGTAACTTATTTAATCTTAAGTCAGACATATTACTTAGTATTTTTTTATTTACATTTTTACAATATTTTTATCTGATCCTACCTACGTAAAAAGTGGTTATTGTGACATAACGATAATAGTTGGACATATGATATTGCAAAGTTTTTTGTAGATATTGATATGTTCTTTAATATTGCAGAACATACTTTTGTTCTGTCATCAAAAGTTTCCGCAGCGCATGCGACGAAAGACGTTTTATGGCAATTTTTTTACACCTTGGGTTACTTTACTACATTTTTAGTAAGGATTCCTAATCTTTTCTAGCAATAAATTTAGCCTATGTTACTCAGGGTGAATGTGGCTTTCTAATGGTGAAAGAATTTTTGAAAATGGCACAGTAGTTTTTGAGTTTATTCATTACAAACATACACACACACACAAAAAGAAAAATCTTTCCTCTTTATAATATTGGTGTAGATAGGGGTATCATGTTTGGCATGGGGTTGTGGAGGTCAGATAGGCCGCTCCTACTACTCAGCTGCGTCTGGTCAGACTGGAAGCTGACCCTAACATAGTTGGGAAATGGCTAAGCAGATCATAATGGTGTTTACTGTCGTTGCCTTCAAATTGTATGCATCTATACTTAATATTATAAAGCGGAAAAGTTCGTTTGTTTGTTTGCTTGAACGCGCTAATCTTCGAAAGTACTGGGTGGATTTTGATGCAATTTGGTATGGAAGTAGCTTGAAGCTTGAGGAAGGTTATAGGCTACTTTTTACCCGACTGCAAAAAAGGAGAGTTATGTTTTTACCGTGATAGAATCCACGGGAGCGAAGCCCCGCGTGAGTTCTACATATTAGAGGAAATTTTGAAACAATATCATAATGTTGTCTTTCCTTTACCAGAATAATTATCCTTGGCCCAATCAGGTTTTGTAGTTATTGAGAAGGTTAAATATTATAAAGACTAGCAGTCGCGCGGGACTTCGCTTTTGTGGTATCTTAACTCACTTTATCACGATAAAAACAGAACCCTTGTTCTTCGGTCGGATAATATATACCTATAACGTTTCTCAAGCTTCAAGCTACTTCCATGCTAAAGAATATTGCTCAAAATGTCCCCACTCTTGTAGCACTTTAAAACCCATGTCAATCCAATGGCCATAGTCATCTTATCATTTTATTTTATGACAGCGAAAGTGAAATGTCTGTCAGAAAAAAGTTACAGTGACTTGAAAATACCAGAATCAGTTAAAATACTTACAATTATGTTCCATGCCATAGAATAATTCTCAAAATGTTCCCACTCTTGTAGCACTTTAAAACCTATGTCAATCCAATGGCCATAGTCATTTTATCATTTTATTTTATGACAGCGAAAGTGAAATGCCTGTACGAAAAAAGTTACAGTGACTTGAAAATACCGGAATCAGTTAAAATACTTACAATTATGTTCCCGTTTAACATTCTTTTTGGCATGATTAAACTCAAAAATACTACAGTTAAATATATCGCACTAATAATACAATACTGCAGTAACTCAAAAAATGACAAATTTCAGATAACATCATATTCAATCGTAAAATTCAATTCCCTACGCGTCAATAATACCGTCGTTGGAATAGTACAAAAAACAAATAAGATATGGCACCATAAGTCATTGTTCATGATGACCAGCCGTCATAATCTGCCACCGAATATTAAATCATCTTTAGTTACGATCAAAACTCGGCTAGGAGGGACGTGCCGCTTTGTGTTTTAGAACGCATTAATTAGAATTTTAACGTTATTGCTGAATCAGGAATGTAAAAGTTTAACTATTAATTCGAGTTAATACATTATATTTGATTTAAACGTAACATATACTTGAAGTACACACATCAAAAGTGTCTAGGGATCAACATATATTTTTGCAATAACTTTTCTCCTGATTGATATTAATTAAAATTTTCTTTAAGGATTCATCAAATAAAGTGTTTTCGTTTCTCACAGTAACGATAAACCAAGTCACCTTTGCATTAATAAAGAAATTTGCCATTTTCCTAATAAAGGGATTTTTGACATTTGAACCACTAACATTAAAGTTCGAAAAAAAGACTGAAATAACAGTTTTCTTTAAAATTTTATTGGATAACTTAAACAATTAATAATCCGTGTTTCTACCGCGAACACTAACAACACAAGAACAACGGTTTGGCATACTCAAAATGAGTTCATCCAAATCACGCTGTGGAATGGCCGCCCATGTTCGTTGCAACAACAAAAAAAGGTCTTCTTGCGACTGGATACCCTCCATATTCGGCAGAGCTCTTCTCTGTAGCATATCCCATGAATGCTCAATCGGGTTCAAGTCTGGCGACTGAGCAGGCCAGAGCAGGACATTGATGTTAGCTGCGGCGAGAGTCTGTCTTACAACTCTTGCGGTGTGCGGTCGTGCATTATCATGCATTAACTGAAATAAGGGACCGATTTGCACTTGTAGAGGAACGATGACGTCAGATACAATCTTCTCAGCATAAATTTGAGCGTTGAGGTTGCCTCTGATCCAAATCAAATCAGTTCTTCCGCCGATCCAAATACCCGCCCATACCATGATGGTTCCACCACTATAAGGATGGACTTCCTGGCAGGATTTTAATCGCTGTTGGCGTCCAGGGGTTCTCCAGTGTCGTATACGTCTTGTATCCGGTCTCATACCAAAACGAGACTCATCAGAAAAGCACACGAAACGCCATTGTTCTTCTGCCCAATTTCTGTGTTCAAGAGCCCATTGATATCGAATCCTACGATTGTGCATTGCTATAGGTGGTACCCGTAGCGGTCTTCGGGAATGAAGGTTCACTTCATGCAAGCGGTTTCTGACTGTTTGGTCGCTAATTAAGTTCCCTGAAGAGTGATGAAGCCTCACGGCTAACATCATGGCGGTTATTGTTGGAGCTCTTCGAGTTAAGATTTGAATGTATCGGTCTTGTCTCCGTGTGGTGCAGCGATACCGTCCTCCATGGCGCTCAGCCACGGTACCAGTGCTTCGGTAACGTGTCCAAAGTCGACTGATAACACTCTGACTTGTATTCAGAGCTAAAGCCACAGTACGTTGCCGGGAACCAGCTTCTATCATTCCCACGGCTCTGAGCATTTCTTCCCTGCTTAAATGACGTCACCGCTCCATAATAACGTTGGTTTTAATCAGTAGTAGGGAAACAGTAGCACTAATAATGTCTTCAATGCATTGTATGTTTTTATAGGGAAAATATTGACAGCTGATTTTCATCTTTTACTCGAATTTGATTAACAGTTACTGTTTCAAATTATGAAATGCACCAAAAAGGATCCATATAAATTTATAAAATCATAAATTTATTACAAAGCCACATCTCAATCTCAAGAAATCCGCATAAAAATGCTTGATCCCTAGACACTTTTGATGTGTGTAGTTGTTACACTATTATTGATTCGTAAAATTGCGATTTAAAATAATATTTTTACTTACATCATTCTTGGTGGTTTATTAAGTAATTTTAGACATAACACAGTATTGGTGAAGAATTTGTATTAGCTGATTTTTTGTGATAATTTTTTAATATTTAAACAAATACTTATCGGTTAATCATAGCAATTAAAATCACGCATTCGAACATGTTAAAGTAAACACTAGTATACTCTACAAACAATGTATCTTTTTTAATTTCTAGTTACTACTTTCTAGGTGACATACATAGGTTCAATAGTAAAGGTGTTTTACTTATTATATTTTGTTTTAGATTAAGTATGCACCGTGGGCGATTGCTTGTTGGTATAGCGACAAAATCAACGTCAAACAATCACCAGGAGAAGGAAAACGAGAAACCTGTTGAAGAAATCTTACTCCCTTTGAATTCTTCGACTTCATTATTGACTCCAAAAAATTGTTAAATTTTATTATATGTTAATCGTTGGTTAGGTTATGTTTATTAATATAGGTAGCTTATAGTATTATTTTTAACTTTTTAGTGCTTTTATGGTTTATTGAAGTCGGTTTCGTTTTTTGGAAATTTTTTTTTGTATTGTGTTTTGGTTGGTTTAGTTTGTTGTTTTTTTTTTTGTTTTAATGAGTACATTATAATATAATATAATATAATCTTTATTTATATAAAAAAATATGTTTAAATAACATTTTATGTATGTTTTATAATATGAATACAAATTTTCTCGACTGATTTTACTTGATTGTCCAATTTTATTTATTAACTGGCTTCTGCCCGCGACTTCGTCCGCGTAGAAGTCGAAAATATTCCACGGGATCCCGTCCCCGACTTGCTTGACAAAGATTATAATAGCTCGGCTAATATACATGATATAAAAATAATTTATAGCCTATAGCACTCAGGGATAATGCAGCTACATGTAAGTGAAAGAATTTTCAAAATCGGTTCGGTAGTTTCAGAGATTACCCCCTACATACAAACTTACAATTTACAAACTTACAAATTTTACCCTCTTTATAATATTAGTATAGATTTCCTAACCCTCGATTGAAAGTGATTATGTTTGAGGTACCTAACTACATAACTTAAGACTGAAAAATAAATTGTTTTAACTAAAAAAATGTTACTCAAAACTATAAAAAAGTCACCTTTAAATTGTAGCAATTCCAAATGATTGAACAATAATTTACACAACTAAAAATAATTCATCTCTCTGAAAACTTTTTTCAAGCAATAACTCAAAAATTGGCTATTAACTAATTATTTGTATTTTTTTTATTATTGGGAAATATTTAATTGCTTTAATTTTATTAATAAACCTTCTATAGTATTTTTTTATAATCTATAACAGGAAGTGAAATATACATTTTTCGTCGATTCTCAAAAAACACACATTTTGAGTTACAACAGTATTGTATTATTAGTGCGATATATATAATGACTACCTCGTTGGTCGAGTGGCCGCAAGTATGACTGCCTTGCTAGGGGTCTCGATTCGATTCCCGGTTAATATATTGCTGGGTTTTTCGGTTTAAAAAATCCTAATTAATAGCATGGAGTTTGGAATTGTGCCTGGTGTATGGCAATATGTTAACAGGGGGTTAACATTTCCTTCGTTTGAAACCTTTGGACCTTCGTTTGATAATTCAGGGAATGGCACATTTAATGGGTCCCATGTAATAAGGGGTGAATCTATTGCCATACACTGTGCACAATTCCAGATTGCGTGCTTTTAATAAGAATGTTCGACAAACCGGTAAAATCCAATAATACTCGACGAATGAGGCAGTCATTATAATTGTAGTATTTTTGGCTTTAAACATGCCAAAAAAAGAGAAAAGGCAACATAATTGCGACTGATTCAGGTATTTTTATGTTACTGCTACTTTTTTTGGACAGAGATTTCACTTTCGCTGTCATACAATAAAATGATAAGATGACTAGGGCGCTTCGATTGACATAGATTTTAAAGTGCTACAAAGGTGGGGACGGTGTCCATACATTTTTGAGCATTGTCCTTTCATCCAATGCAACCCAGTATTTCGAAGATTAGCGAAACTACTTTTCTGCTTTATAATATTAGTATAGATTATATTATTATTATTATAAAGATTACTAGTAGATTTATTACACCAAAATTACTGAACGGATCTGGATGAGTTTTGACAGACAGTTTTTCGCATTACTAGCAATCTCTACCCTCCAACTAAGTTAATTTTGCTTGTATATGGTGTTTGTAATAAATACTCATGATTCAGGAGATAATCCTAGTGAGTAAGCGGAACAACTAGTTATATATTTTTATAACAGCCATTTTGTCGTGTGGTCGCAAGCGTGGGTGCTGAGCCCAAGGGCGGATCCAGAACCTAGGTGGACCACTATTCTTTTTTTTAAACATGGTTACTAGATAATACTCCAGTTTGTCGTTGTAAACGAATATCGGCAGTGGATGGCCAAGTGGCAGCGGAGTCAGGAAATACAAATTATAACTTCTTGTGACTTGACCACGATTATGTGACCCTCCCTGGCACCAAAGCTGGATCCGCTCTTGGCTGAGCCTCGGCTGCTGGTTTCGATTTCCGGGTCGGGCAAAGAGTGCTATTGGCTTTTTCTTGTTGAAACTCAGTAGCAGCCCTGAGTTTTGAAGTTGGCAATACGATACCTCCATGCTACGAAAAGTACGTTAAGCCGTTGGTTCTGCATCTGATCTCTGCCGTCCTATTGGACTATGAGAGTAATGGAACAGAGTGCATCTGTACCTGCGCATACTTGTGCACTTTATTGTATGACACGTCAACTGAATGTATTCACGCGATTCACAACCTCGGTGTTAATACAAATACGTGGGATCCATTGTTGGTTCATTTATTGTGTAAAAAACAGGACTCGGATTCTCGCAAGACATCAGAATACCTGAGGATCCGGCTCGAAGGACCAAAAAATGTAAATAAAGGACCGAAAAAAATGGGGATCCCTACACTTAGTGATAGATAGCGACGCGTGGTTCTATTAGGATGATGATGATGAAATAAAACCGACCGTCGCGAATGTTCGATAAACACTGATTTATTATAAAAATAGACTTAACACAATGATTTGCGTAATTGATATAGTTGATGTGTGTGCAGAATGCACGGAGCGTAATTTGTTAGATTAATGTACGGTTCCGTACAACATATAATATCTCCTGCGCAGATTGCTAATCTTAGCTGAGATTGGCCGCCGTGTCCGGAATCGGTCAGGAGAACTACTTTCTATTATCCTTACTAATATTATAAATGCGAAAGTAACTCTGTCTGTCTGTGTGTTACCCAATCATGCCTAAACTACTGAACCGATTTTAATGAAATTTGGTACGGATATAGTCTAGAGCCTGAGAAAGGACATAGACTACTTTTTAATGCAAAAAGGGCTGTAAGGGGTTGAAATAGGGGACGAAAGTTTGTATGGAAAATACGTCATTTTTAAAGCTAGAAGCTTATTTTTTAGACTTTTGATTAGATATCAATTAATACAACATTCAAATTATGTATGAGTTTTGTTTTCAAAGCCTAAAAAATAAAAAATGCTGCCGAAAGTCACTATTCCGCGCGGACGAAGTCGCGGGCACAGCTAGTTGTATATAATGTATGAAAAAATGTGCCCTTTCCAATATATCGCAGTCACGGTGCCAAAGCCTAGTCCTAGTCTTCTAACCATCATGCCCTGTGATTTCATTTCTCATGCAACCAATAAAATGTTCTCTAACGTTTAATAAAGACGAAGAATATAAATATCTATAGTATAGTATTTATTTTCTCTTTCTGTGTCATATCCATCCTTACCTTTTACAAAAGCGATCTTTTACAAGTTCGCTTTTAGAGATAAGACCGTCCATTGTATCACCCTTTTTAGGGTTCCGTAGCCGAATGGCAAAAAACGGAACCCTTATAGTTTCGACATGTCTGTTCGTCTGTCTGTCTGTCCGTCCGTCCGTATGTCACAGCCATATTCCGAAACTATTAGGACTATACATGTAAAACTTGGTAGGTAGATGTATTCTTTTTTTCTTTTTTTTGGGGCTGCCCTAAATTTCCTGGGCCGCGGCAACTCGGCAGAACTTTCCCGCAAAAGGTAGATGTATTCTGTGAACCGCTTTCCGAATTTAAGAGAAAATTTAAAATATTTAAAATGAAGGGGGCTCTCCATACATGGAACTGAAACTGAAAATATTTTCTTTCATGAAACCTATACGTGTGGTATCTATAGACAGGTCTTTAAAAAATGACATTAAGGTTTCTAAAATGACTTTTTCATAAAGTTAATCGTTTAAAAGATATACGCTTCCAAAGTGGTAAAATGTGTGTGTCCCCCCTCTAACTTATATAATAATGAAGTGAAAAATCTAAAAAAACCATATGTTGTAGATCTTAATGTAAAATTTCAACCAAAATTGGTTTGAACGAGATCGAGTCAGCAGTTTTTGAGATACAGTATATTTTCTAAAACCGCAAATATAACTTTGTAATTCATACAAATACTATGAAAAACAAAGTTATTTGGCGTAGTTGTAAAAATTGAAAATAATCTAGTTTTAAGAAATTTGTAAGGTTTTTTGTTTTTTTTTTTATAAATATATTAAGTATATTATATTTATTATAGTTACTACGGATTACGGAACCCTTCATGGGCGAGTCCGACTCGCACTTGGCCAATTTTTAGTTGTTAAGTCCTTATTTGTTTTACTGTTATAGTGTACAATAAAGAATATATCTATCTATCTATATCTTTCGTTGGCAAAGTGCAACGATTAAGAAAGTTATCTTACAATAATTATTCGATTAAAATTCTGTACTTATTTTGCCATAAATATTGTAAAATGGCTGGGTTGGCCTTTGTTGGCAGAAGGCCAGGTTGCCAAGACATCATATGTTTTCTGAGCGAAGTGCCAACCCACTTGGCGGTGGGGATATTGATATCTTACTAATATAAATACGAAAGCTTGTGAGGATGGATGTATAGATGTAAGGATGTTTGTGACTCTTTCACGCAAAAACTACTGAACGGATCCGAATGAAATTTCAAGATCAGGATTTAGGTATGCGGGAAAACTCTCCCCCACGAACGAAATCGCGGACAGAAGCTAATTATATTATAAATAAATAAATAAAAAACCTTTTATTTATTTGCACATTTAAAATAAAATGTACTAGTTAAACAGTAGTAAATTATTTTTTATGTTATCATGTTGTCATACATATTTCAATAAATTGATTATTTCTAATTGATAAGTACAGTCGGCCAAGAAAGTGGTGTACCACCCTAAGGTTGAATATCGCTTGCAGATTCATAGGTGATAAAGATTAGTTTCGCTTGCAGATCGATCTGACAACTTCTATTGCTGTCTTTATCTGATTATTGATAACGACTATTACTGTTTGTAACGTGACAGCTGTTCTTAGTTTGAACTTGATGGAACCAATGACGTCGTAAAATCAACGGCGGGGGGCTGTAGATTTTGATGACAAAATTGTATCTACAAATTCAGAATTGTAATCAACAAGTTACATAAAATTGTAAAGGCACAAGGCGAGTCCACAAACCTACAATTTCTGTAAACTTGTAATTACAATATCAATAAAAAACAAGCTAAAAATAGATTTATCCTTTTATTAAATTTCTACAATCAATTTTAAAATACTTATAACAAACAAAAACATAGCATATATAGTAATATTTAGAAGATATTGAAAATTTTTAAAAATTAGAAACGGGTGTAACCGCCGTTGGCCTCTATAACCTCTAAAAGACGAGACCTCATTGAACCAACAAGCCGTGAGCAAATATCGGTTCCCCGCATTTCCTCCCAGATATAATTACAGTGACTAATAAGAGCTTGTTTGGTTCTTTCATTTTGATGCGACCATCGTTGGACCATAAGGCCCCAAAGATTTTCTATCGGGTTGAGGTCCGGCGATCTTGAGGGCCACTGAATTACCCTTACGTCAGTGTGTGAACGAAACCAGGCTCTTACGATCCTCGCATTATGAATTGAACAATTATCTTGAACAAAATCAAATTGTGGCACTTCGTTCTCCGGGTAAACATTACGGACTGTCGGTAGCATTGCATTCTGAAGCACGTCGATATAATTTACAGCCGTCGCTCGAGGAGGTAGAGAACACAATTCTCCTACACCATCCGTACTCATCCAGCCCCAAATATTTACGGAAATTCGACCTGATTCTCTATTTGGGATTACATGATCATCTTTATACCGTGTTGAATTATATCGCCAAAGGTGAAGACGTCCATGCTGACTGGATTTAAACGTTTTTTCATCACAAAACACTGTATTAGACCAATCAAACTAAGTGCTCTCTGGCGAAGTTCAGACGAGCAAGTCTGTGAGCATCCGTCAAATATATTTTCTTGGCGTAATGCCTGTGGTGCAACCCCATGTAATGTAGATGATTCCTTATTGTTTGGGCACTCACATCGAACATCTCCGCAAAATGTTTTGTGGGCTTAAAACCATTGATTTCATATTCCCGTCTCATGAATTCTCTATCGTTATTGGAGAGTGCAGGCCGGCGACCACTTCTTCTGTGATCCAACAAACTTCCCTCCTCTCCTTCACGACGAATCCAAAAGCGGACAGAACGCCTCGATATATTCAAATTCCGGGATATCGCACTGATACTGCTTCCCTCATTAAATTGGGCAATTATTTGTGCTCTTTCGGCAATGGTCAAGTTGGCAGGCATTGAGATGATTTTATATGCAGTTGATTGAAAAATAACACGGAAAATATATCGATTTTTTGCATATATTTGACAAAATGTCAATTGTCAGTTTTCTTTTTCAAATGGAATTCGGTTGTCTAAATAGTTTTTATTACTTTTTTTTGGAAACATTTCAATTGCTTTGTAGAAACTAATGTCCTTTTCATTTATACTAAAGGTTAAAATGTCATGTACTTATATGTGACATATGACGTATGAATACTAAATACATAGGTTTACGTCATGATAATGTTGTCTCTTTCAGTAATATCTTTTTATAACGAACCTTGTTGTAATTTTCGATGACCGGGAAACTAAATCAAAACTGGTACACCACTTTCTAGGCCGACCGTACTACATCTAATGGTTTGTTGAAATTACATTTCTATCTTTGTATTATAAGTAATGTCGCATATTTTTTTTATGCTGGTATATAGAATTATGTCGTAAATAGTTCAATACTCTATAAGGTAATATACTAATAATAAGTAAATGTAAAGTTATTGATATTAAAAAGGTATCCACATTTCTTTTCAGGGTGAAAATCATCAAATGGAATGGAATGAAACACTGAAAGGAGACACTTGCCCAGAGCGGAAGAGAGTGTCAGACTTCTACTGACTAAAACCTAACCCTGTTCCTTCTGTTCACGTTCCAGAAGCGGCGTTCGAGAAGCGGGCCAAGAGACTCATTGGCAACGATGCACTGGTTGAGTCAAAGCTCCAGAGCCTTGAACACCGACGACGAGTTGCAAGTCTATCGGTTTTCTATCGGCTACATTTCGGGGAGTGTGCGATGGAATTACACAATCTAATTCCGCCAAGCCCATTCCATCATCGGACTACGAGACAAACGGCGAAGCGCCATCGTTACATGGTGGACATCCCACCCATACGCACAAAACGTTTTGGGAATACCTTCATTGTGCGTACGGCTAAGGAGTGGAATTCCCTGCCGGAGTCTGTTTCCCGACAGCTACAACCTAGGAGTCTTTAAGTCCAGAGTGAATAGGTTACTTTTAGGTAAGCGTGCTCCATCTTCGATCACATCATCACTTACCATCAGGTGAGATGGTGGTCAAACGCGAACCTATTTTCAATAAAAAAAAATGTATCTCGTTACTTACTACATTTTCGCAACCCCCGGCAGTGTGGGCTTCCAACCTTTTAAGGCGCCAGGTCCCGACGGAGTCTTTCCTGCCTTACTTCAATGGGGAGGCAACTCTGTTGCGACAAGACTGGTGCCCATAATGAGAGCGTGCCTGGCATTTAGATACGTTCCAAAGGTATGGAGGGAAGTGAAAGTCATATTAATCCAAAGCCAGTTAAGAGTGACTACACGAACGCAAGAAAATGATAGGTAAGAATTGGGGCCTATCCCCAAAAACAATGTGGTTGTACAACGCTGTAATTCGGCCGATGATTACCTACGGGGCCGTGGTGTGGTGGCCCCGCACCAAGCTTGTCACAGCCGTTAACAAACTGCAACCATTGCAATTTTCATTTTATTACAAGACCATTGGGGGTCCACAACACAGTGTTTCAGGCCGAATGGCTGGGGATCTCACTGGCAGCTTCAGCCATCATAAACAGGGAAGTTTTGGACCACTTAATACGCATAGTTTCGGACAGCATGGCATTCCTGCAAGCACTGAGCAGCCACACAGTTAACTCCGGGCTGATCTTGGAGTGTCACAATCTCCTCAACCAGGTTGGTAGACACAACAATATAACCATTCCATGGATCAAAGGATACAGCGACTCCCGAGGCAACGATGCAGCGGACGAACTCGCTAGAAGGGCTTCGAGTAGGGCGATTATGGGACCTGAACCCATTACACCACTCCCCTTCCTTACCAGGTGACGCAAATAACCGCGTCACCTAGTAAGGACGTTTCCTTACTAGGTGACCAGAGACCTATACCACAAACTATGGAAGGACCATGGTGAGTGCAGGCAGGCTAAAGAGGCTCTCCCGACCCTTGATGGCCGCTTGTCGAAACAGGTCCTACGACTATCTAAACCGCAATTGCGGCTGGTGACAGTCACCGTTACCGGTCATGGATCCTTTAATAAACACCTCTATGTAATAGGAGTCACAGACAGCCCACTCTGCAGAGCCTGTATAGAGGAGGACGAAACAGCAGCACACCTGCTACTGAGCTGGCCTGTAGTCGCGGACTACAGGACTTAATACTTCAGCAAACCAGGTACCCTCCGAGAAATGGTAAGCAAAATGAGGGCGTTGTTCGCCTTCCTGGAGGAGTTGGCATGGACAGAATGAAAAGATCCTCACCCTAACGCAAAATACGCACTTGGTCGTTGAGTTGCGGATACCTACCTGACATACATACATACAACCCCCGGCGGTTTTGAACCAGAGGTTGCGTTATCAAAGTACATTGATCCCAGGTACCTGGGATCGATGTACTTTGATTACATCAGCATTCAAGTCGTGTTTGGGACCGACCGAAGTATAACTTTAGTCAAAAACAACCACGATTTAAATTAGCTAACCCTCAGAAAACCAGTTCAAGATTAAACATATAAAGTCCGATCATTATATAGGCTCAATCGGACTTTTTAATAAAAGATTAGTGGACTGTATTAAAATAGGTATAATCCTATATATTTACATGAACAATCGATACGAAGACAGTATAAGCAATGCCTGTAGCGGAGCGCGTCTGAGAGCTGAGTGGTCTGGCGGGCGTGCAGAGGTCATTTGTAGACGGCTCGATACTCCAAGCACAGTATAGATATGGACAGTACAGAAACTAAGCCTAGTTGAGGACATAACCTACGCTCCATTGAAGCAATAGGGTTGTAACTTTTAATGATTTTGGTATTGTTTTTTTTTCACTTTTTTGTACTGTAGTGGTCAATCCATCGAATTTAAATAACTACCTAGCTTACAAATAAAATTTAAATAGGTAAATTCATGGCGTCGGTTAATCTCAGCAAAAGACGATACTTTAAACACGAAAAACAATTTAATATTAATACACAATGGCTTGTAGAACTATAGATCTGTAACTTTGTCATTACAGCGGTGTAACCTTGATTTACATTTTGTTACAACTATTGCACTATCGGCTTTAAATATTCTCATAACCGCCGTATTCTGGATTTAAAAGTAATAAGATCACGAATTCATTATGATCGCGGACTTATAACTCGATAACGATTATAAGTAAGTATAACAATAACAATAAATAAATCATTTCAGCAGAAAGTTTGAAATACGAGTTCAAACAGCCGTACACAACGCAATACGCTCGTGGCATTTTCAGAGATAAATAAAATTTAAACGTGACCACTCATCTTGATGCGGCACGCACTACTGAGAGCACCGTGATCCGCGCTTAGGAGTCTCGTCGGTGCGCATGTTTGTGTGAGTCCCCGCGCATTCCTCGCAGTAGAACACGCGCATAGGTGATGCGCCGACAAACGTTGTTTTTAACCGATTTCGAAAAAAAAGAGGAGGTTCTCAATTCGTCTTGAACTTTTTTTTAATATATGTTACCTCATAACTCGCAGATGGCTGGACCGATTTGGAAAATTCGTATTTTGTTTGAAAGGGTATACTTTCTAGTTGGTTCATTGTCGTCACGTTTGGATCTGATGATGGAATCATGGAGAAATCGAGGGAACTCTTCAAATATTGTAGGAACACTTATAGCGTTTTGGGTATTTTTTATAGTACCTTGTGCAGTTGCTCTTGAAAAGAACCATTTGAGGAAGTGGAACTGATGATGAAGACCCCAGATGGCCAACAAAACTACTAAATAATAAGTATTTCGTGGATTGCGATTAGATTACTTGAATATAGATGTTAAGCACTTATGCTCATCACAATGCATATGGTGAAGTAGAGCTGATGGTGAAGTACCAGGAGAACTCCTCAAAAATTAACGGCTCTGCACCGGGAAAAGCAATATTTTGTAAAAGGTGATAAGTAGTTGACATTTTGGCTTTGATAAGTAGATAAATTACAAACCAACCCACTAAAAAGCGTGAAAAAACTTTTTAGCAAAAAAAGAACCGACTTCCATATCAAAACACTACAAAGCCAAAAATAACTTTAATTTCGGAAGGTGGTTCTATTTTTTGCTAAAAAGTTTTTTGCACAATAAATTATCGATTTAGATAGAAGGGTGAAAAATTAAGGGTTGTATATATTTATATATTCAACCGACGAAAAAAACGGAGGAGGTTATCAAGTCGACGCGTATATATATTTTTTATGTATGATCACCAGTGATCGAGTCTATTTAGGTTCATTGACCGCAAACATTGAAGTTAATATGGATATTCCACGGGATTCATACTAATACTACGGGATTTTATTGAATTTCATTATTTTTGTCAATATGTATAAAATAAATAGTTTGTATGGTAGTATGTTTTTGTACAACTTCAGAATAAAAAAGTTTAATTGATTTTTGATTCTTGAATAAGAAAAAGTTACTTAAAAAAATATATGTGGTTTAATGAATCAAGTTTATCTATTTATTATACTATCCTTAATCCCGTCCTTCTTATATTTACCCGCCAGAAAGGAAGTGTAATCTTTCAATAGTCCTGAAGGCGAGAAAGTTTTTTTATGATTTTACTACTTAAAAACCAAATCCCGTGACTCGGGGAATAACCATATTATTCTATCCTATGGCAAGTACATAAAACAGCTCTACCTATTCCGATCTATGATGATCACCGATTACTCGAAGACGGGTGAACCGATTTGAAAAATTCTTGTTTTGTTTGAAAGGGCATTTGAAATTGGTCTCATTGTGACCAAGTCAGGACATGATGATGGGATCTTGGAGAGATCGAGGGAACTCTTCAAATATTATAGGCGCACCTATAGTGATTTGAGTATTTTTTATAGTAACTTGTGTAGTTGAATTCGAAAAGCACCATTTGTGATTTGGACCTGATGATGAAGACCACAGATGGCCACTGGAACTACTCAATATATAAGTAGGAAGTATTTCATGTGTTCCGCTTCGATTACTTGAAGGGCGTGGGTTCGATTCCCACCCAGGACAAATGTTTGTGTGATGAGCACGATCATTTTTTCCTTGTCTGGGTGTAATATATCTATAATATGTATGTATTTAGAAATATATATGTATGTTTATCAGTTGTCTAGTACTCATAGCACAAGCTCTGCTTAGTTTGGGACTAGATGGCGTTGTGTGAAAGTTGTGGAATATTATTATTATTTCCTTTATTACATTTAATGTACATATTATTTACATTTTTAAATATTCCTATAAAAACACCAAAAAACATTTAAAAATATAAAAAACAGTAGCCCACCGGTATCGGGAACAGGGTCCAAGCTAGCGGTGGTCAGGGCTCTTGAGAGAGGAACCTCCTAACAATTCGCGCCGTGTCCAGAAGTACTGCTTTATGGATCAAGTCCTTGATCCAGCTGCCCAACGAGAGCCTCTTAAGGTGTTTGTCGAGGCTCTTGGCAATTATGCCATTGGCTGAGACGACTACCGGCACAATGATTTCTGTATCCACATCCCACATGTCAACAACCTCGTGAGCCAAGTCAAGATACTTAATTTGCTTATCTTTCTCGGCTTTCACGAGGTTCTCTTCATGAGGGACCACTATATCAACAATCACTGTGCGACGCTCTAATCGGTTTATTACCACTATAACAGGCTTATTTGCAACAATAGTCCTGTCAGTGATGATAGACCGATCCCAGTACAGTGTAATATTGCCATTTTCGAGAACTGGGTCGGGCACATACCTATAGTACGGTACTTCTGATTCCACGAGATTGTATTCAAGAGCAAGTTGCTGGTGAACAATCGCTACAAGGTTGTGTCTATGCAAATAGTCTCCGTTAGCCAGACGAGAACAACCGGAGATAATGTGACGAATGGATGGTTTGTGACATGCCCGACATATGTCTACGGTACCATCCTTCACAATATATTTCCGATAGTTATTCGTCATCATAACTTCGTCCATAATCGCACAGACAAATCCTTCGGTTTCCCCGAAGAGGTCACCAAAACGTAGCCAGGCTACGGACGCTAATGTATCTACATCAGACCCATGAAGGGCCCGGTAATAGCGTCCGTGAAGCTCCTTGCTCTGCCATACTTCTCTGCGGTCATTAGTATCTAATACGACAGGTTTGCGCCAATTCTCGGTACCTAAGGAGAGCGGAGTGAGGCCTTTGTCCACCGCTACTACATCTCGATGCATACCCACGTCGGCTTCTAGGAAATATTCCCTAAGGCTGCATGCCACGCGGTTATGCAGGGTCTTTGCATTTAAAAAACCACGACCCCAGTACTTCCGCGGGATATACAGCCTCATTACTGATGAACGTGGGTGATGCATTCGATTTGCAGTCAGCGTTGTGCGGACCCGCCTGTCCAAGGCGTCAAGTTCAGTCTGAGTCCATTTGAGTATGCCAAAAGAGTACATCAATACTGGCATGACTCAACCATTGAAGGCACGCACCTTGTTTCCGCCTGATAGAAGACTATTCAGTACTTTATTCAGGCGGCCAAAGAAGCGTTCCTCCAATGATTGTTTAACATAAGCAACATTGATGCCTAGTGTCTCTGACATACCCAAATACTTGTAGGTTTCAGTTGAGCCGAGGGATCTTAGGTGTATGGAATCCGAGAGTTGAGTTCCCACGGATTCCATAATCTCCCCTCGCTTTACATGCATGACCGCACATTTCTCCACCCCAAATTCCATCCTGATGGCGCTACTGAAGGTTTCCGTTACCTTCAGTAGCTCCATGAGTTGCAAGTTGCTGGGGGCAAAAAATTTCAAATCATCCATGTAAAGCAAGTGTGATATGACCTGACCACCTCTTCTCAACTGATAGCCTTGCCCCGAACCCTCCAGCAGTGTACTGAGAGGGTTGAGAGCCAGACAAAACCACAGTGGGCTCAGACTATCGCCCTGAAAAATACCACGCTCAATCCTAATCGGTTCGCTGTTTTCCTGGATCTGTCGACATCCTGGGTAGCAGAGGACCGTCTTCCATTGCTCCATACATGACTCAAGGAAAGTGCGGAGTATTGGATTTATTTTATACAACTCCAACACCTTCATGAGCCATGTATGTGGAACCGAGTCATAGGCCTTCTTATAATCTATCCAACATGTCGACAGATTCCTTCGGGAACGACGAACCTGTTGGTTTATGGCAATATCGATGAGGAGAAGCTCCTTAGTACCGCGGGACCCGATTCTACATCCATTCTGAGAAGCAGACATGATTGAATTTGAATCAATGTGATTATTAATCGTCGCTCTCAAAATGGATGTAAGAACTTTATAGACCGTCGGTAAGCACGTGATTGGTCTATAATTTTTAGGTTCCGAAGTACTGCCTGATTTATGGAGCAGGTGTGTTATTATTATTATGCATATGGTGTAGTGAGGCTGACGGTGAAGTACTAGGAAATCTCCTCAACAATTAACGACCCCACATTGGGAAAAGCAATATTTTGTAAATGATTATAAGTAGTTGACATTTAGACTATTTTAAATAGGTAAATTAAAAATCGACTAACTAAAAAGAGTGAAATAAAAACTTTTTGGAGTCGGTTTAATTTTTTTTGGTAATTTTTTTTTAAATGCCACATCATAAAAAATAAAAATAATTGTCCGAAAAATAACTGTTTGCGGTGGACCACCCTTATCACTTAGGGGTGTGAAAAATAGATTACGACCGATTCTCAGAACTACCGAATAATATACAATAAAATTTCATAAAAAATCAGTCAAGCCGTTTCCGAGGAGTATAGTCACTAACATTGTGACACGAGGGTTTTATATAATAATAATATAACATATAGTTTTAGTTATATTTATTTATTTTTTGATACGGAACCCTTCAAGAGCGAGTCCGATTCGCACTTGGCCAGTTTTTTTATAAACACACTAGAAATTTCTCCTGTATCGTAGGTGCAAACCTTTAAATTCACTTACACAACAATTCTGACATGGCATCGAACCCGTTACAATCAGCACAGCAGCGGATCGCCAACCGTGTCGTCAGACTAACGACATTACTCCTAGAGTGTCTCGCCAACTAGCACAAATGGGCTGCATTAGGGCTTTGGAGCGTATCCGATTATTACTTATGGTAATAGACGTAAGCGCTAGAGCGTCTACTACTGACTTAAAGCAGCCGCTTTAGCGCTATTTGGGCGCCATTTTATGCAACCTAAAGTTCCATTTAACCTGCTCAACGGTTGCATAAAGGTTCCTTAATAGCTATAACGATTTATTAACGCTATACTAAAGCTCTAGTAGCGCTACTTTTGAATGATTTTGAACTACTTTGAACGAATGAATTGATTATAGTTCTTTATTGTATATCTTCAGTTGACATTATTTGTAATATTTTGGTAAAGTGTTTTCGTCGCCATCATGAAAATAAAACAAAAAGAAGTAAAAGTTTGTATTCTGTATTAGCAAGATATATAAAGATACTTAAAACGCTGTCCAGTTTACTGTAGATATATAAGATAATTTTCGAGTAATTTTAACGCGCTTTTATGATATTTAAAAAATTAACAAAAGATATGTGATATTTTTTATTTGTTTTACAGAATAAATTTTATTTCCGTATTTTTACGTGTCGATAACTTACTATTCGCAAGTGGCCGATTGTTTACCGGTACATTTAATGCACATTTAACTGAAAAACTAATGTATATCAACTCAATTTTGCAAGTGAATTATAAGTTTTCTTAAAAAATCATGGCGTCATTGTAATGTAGTCATAACCTGCAGTTTTAGCTCTAATAACTCCCTTTTGAGAATCATAGCGCTAATTTTCACCCTTCTAACGCTTCCAGTGATTTTTGTTCCCCTAGTGCAACTCACAGCCACAAAAAGCTCCTATTTTCCTGTTTTTGAGGTTATAAGATCTAGTTACGTACTTATTCGTTTAGCATCCATTTTTATTAAATGTTTTATAATAGTTACAAAAGCGGCTGTAAAATGGCGAATGGATTGAGCCTGCAAGGAATGACTATTGCTACTAAAGGCCTTAGTTACACTGATGATTTTTTTGTAACTATAGTATGCATAAGAGTTTCTATTATTTCTATAATGAAACTTATAGTAGTATAATAGTGGTTACTATAACTATAACCTATAAAAGTTACAATGGAAACCACTGTGCAGCTGTAAGTGGCAGAATGACCTTCGTAACTCTCATATAAAGGTGTAAGTGGTAAATGAGTTCTACCGTGGACTACTGTGAAGGCTAGGGTAGTATTTGATTCAGCTTATAGCACCTTAAGTAACTTTTATAGCAATAGACGTTTACGGATGCAGATATGCAACTTTGAACTGCTTTTTGAACCTTTAAACCGCTATTTTACAACCCAAAGTAACAAAATAGTCTGCTCTTTCCACTAATGTGCTCGTTGGGTCACACACACAAACGTTGAAAACAAAAATATTTGTATCAAAATAACAGTAAGGCTGTTATGTAAAACGACAAAAACTACCTTAACAAGTTGCATGTGGTATGATGCAGTTAGGGCATCAAATCTGTTTATGGGTGATTTTCAAAATTTTTGTACATTTTGTTGTGTGAAAACGTCCACTCCAATATCATCCAGAAAAACTGCATTGAAGTGATCAAACTAGTATTATTATCCTTGAGAAACATTTCTTCCAGATAGGTATCAACATTTCAGATCATAATAATAAGTAGTTAATAAAAAAAATGATGTTTAGTTCTTCAACCTCATAATGTTTTCATACAGCAACCCAGTGTCTCCAAGCAAAAGAGCGTTACAAAAAAAAAGCATAAAGAAGAAACTACTCACATATTTACAGTTCTAGTTGCACAATATCTTTAGGACTCTAATTATGATTTCAATGTGTAAAATATAAATAAATAACCCAATGCATAATAATAATAACATTGTTTCAATATGTGTCTTTCTTTTCATTCATTTTTGTTATTCTTTTTTGTAACACCAACATTATTAGATATTTGAGATTTTCAACTGGCAAAATTCTCCATTTAAAATCGTCCAATCAGATGACAACGGAACTTCTGTCCACCATTTTTTCAGCGGGTGCCACCAACAAGAAAAGTGTGTTTGTACCTCTGCAGTGTTTTTTCAACAATAAATCTTTCATTTTGTTTAATCAGCTATAAAAACAACGATAAGTCTATCTCTTATAAATTTTGCGTAAATTGAAAGAATAATTTTGACCAACTACTAAAAAGAAGCTGGATAATTCCAATAGTATTATTTCTAACCTCCAAATGTTTGAGATTGTTATTCGGGTCATTCTTTTGGACAGGTTTTTCAAGCGGCTTTTCTTAAAAATAATAGAAATCGAAAAGTCAGCAAGCCATTTTTTTTTTCGCGCAAATCTTATGTCCTCTCTTAACAGGATTACTGAATATTATTCAATTATCTTTATAATTAAATATCATAAAAAAATAAAATACCCCCATACTTTGATTTTCGTGTAGTGTCCTAAGCCCCGATCTGGTCACTTAGTAAATTATATATTTTAAACTAAACGCTACATGCTTACCAAAAAAAAAACTACTAAGTCCTTAGAAGTTCACAATGCTATGAAAAAGTAGACCATAGTTCTAAAAGAACTAAATTTCCTAAAAAAAAAATTAAATGTAACTGTCCCGAGGTAATTGCTGATTTGCGTGGATTATTATAATTTCACTCACAGATCTCTCAATTCGCGGCCCAATGAGACATCATCGTAATTCTAGTTACAACTAGTCGCGCTCCGACGGCTGGCCAGAGTGCTTGTGTGATGGTGCGTCCAGTTTTCAAAAAATAGATGGAAGAACTTCGTTGCGTGGGTTTGGTTTCTCAAAACTTTGATTTGCGTGGTACAATTATCTCCGGTGTCTGTGAATTTATTTATTTAATAAAATATTGTAGCGAACAAATATAAGGTAACGTAACTTATCAAAACACAGTTTATTTGCTTAAACGGTTTTTGTATATTTTTTGCATAAAGGATTTATTTTGATTTTCGTGGTCATGATCTCTCTCTTATATGCTGATGACTTAAAGCTATTTTATGAAATAAAGTCTGAGCTCGATTGCCAAGCTTTGCAATCAGACATTGATTCAGTATATAAATGGAGTTTAGAAAATAAAATGGAATTTAATAAATCAAAATGCTACGTAATGTCTTTCGGTCGAATGCGGCGCCCAGTCAACTTTCTTTACACATTGAATGGAGATACAATAGCAAGAACTGATTCCATGAAAGACCTGGGTGTCATATTCGACCGTAAGCTTACTTTCCACGACCACATCACATCTACCGCGAAGGAGTCCTTCAGGCGCCTTGGCTTTGTTTTAAGAAACTGTCGTGATTTCCAAAACCCTCACGTAATCAAGCTTGTTTTTGGGGCATTAGTCCGTAGCAAACTTGAGTCTAGTGCGTGCGTATGGAATCCTTTTGAAAAACAGTATGCGCTAGTTCTAGAAAAAGTACAAAAAGCATTCCTAAGATACCTTTACAAACACTTGTATGGGTATTATCCATTCCTGTATCCCACTAAATTTCTGTTGGGTTGCTTGTCTTTCAATTCGTTGGAAGTGAGACGGTCGCGTGATCAGATGACTGTGATATTTAAGATTATCAGGGGAATGATTGATGCACCTGACCTGCATAATGAGGTTTGCAATCTGTTTGTCCCGGACAAGTACTGTGCTCATAGAAAACACCGCCTACTGGCTGTTCCCACTCGTCGCACAGTTGCACACTCCAAGTCGCCTATTCCTCGAACTCTAGCCGCTATTAACGCTCTCTTGGATTCAAACACAGATTTAGATATGTTTGTGGATGAATGGAAGATAATATTGTCAGAATGTTTGAAGTTTTGTGAGAAGAATGTGTGAATGTGCTAAATAAATTACATATCAAGTATATTAAATAGTGTAATTGGTTTCGGCCGTTCTATTTAATGAATTAAATAAATGATTTGCGTGGTTTACGTTGTAGTTTTGACCCACGCAAATCAATTTTTGACCATGCAAATGAAATAACTTTGAGTTTTGTACTAGTTATGAATGAAAATATTTTTATTACTTTAGTTAAATGTAAATTCGTTTAAATCAAAATTTAAAATGTCATATTCGATGGGTTTCTGTCTTTATAAGTACCTAGTAATATTAAGAATAGAAAAATTTTTTACTTAATGAGTTTATTCCAGAAATGAGAGTTTAAACAAAAACGCCACATAAGAATTATGATTTGAAATGATCAACGGATGATATTGAACTGTCAGATAATAATCCAGGCTTGACCAAAGAATACGAAGAACTGATGACCCCAAAGCCGACGAAAACTCGAGCGATTTCGATTTTGACCATTTTATAAAAAAATATATAAATAAGGAAGTAAATGATTGTGATAATAATAAATACTGATTATGTTCCTAAAAAATGACTGATAAAGTTTTATGTTTTTTAAACGTTTAAATTTAGTATTATATTTTTGTAATTTCTTTAACAAATAATAAATAAAGTTGCACTGATTCTACTAAAAAAAGTTTTCTGCCCTAGTAACCTACCTATTTTTTTTTATCTTATAATAAAATAACTTCTTTAAGTAACAATAAGTAACCCATTTGAGAAAGTCAAATTAAAATATTCATTTTCGTGGGGTGTTTTGTGATTAGCGTGGCCTCCATTTTTTTAACTTCGATTATCTCTGTAAGTATATCGCTCTCTGAGGTGCCTTTTTTATAAAAAGTATTACTTTTATGTATATTTAAAGATACTGAAATAAAATTTAAAAAAAAATTGAATTTGAAAATTGCCACGAAAATCACCGAAGAATGCCTTACTCGAAGAAACACCCATTCAACTTATGGTTCATTTCATTTTTGTAACGATTTGTTACGTTTTTTTGTTGCGTAACAAGAACTGTAAATATGTGAGTAGTTTCTTCTTTATGCTTTTTTTGTAACGCTCTTTTGCTTGGAGACACTGGGTTGCTGTATGAAAACATTATGAGGTTGAAGAACTAAACATCATTTTTTTATTAACTACTTATTATTATGATCTGAAATGTTGATACCTATCTGGAAGAAATGTTTCTCAAGGATAATAATACTAGTTTGATCACTTCAATGCAGTTTTTCTGGATGATATTGGACTGGACGTTTTTACACATCAAAATGTACAAAAATTTTGAAAATCACCCTTATATCAATACATAAATCAGTAAAAAAAGTGTGTCTGTACAGACACCAGCACACGTAGCTACCCGAAACTGTCAAATTTTCCCAATCAACCTTGAACCTAATTACTTTAACAATAAAGTTGAAAATCTATTAAAGAAATTTGACAGATTATTGTAGCTTGATGAGCTGGCGTCTGTGCATACATTGCTGTAAACAGAACTAGTAATGTAGGTTGAATTCACAACCACTAATTATTATCTTGTTAACCCACTCAACTAAGCTAAATAATTATCCATGTGTCTGGAGTGGGCTCACGGCATTAGTGAAATGGGTGGGGTTCAAACCTGCGACCTCTTCGCATTCTTCTTCTTATCGTGTGGGTAAGTGAGGTCTAACGACCCCATACACCCTAGTGTCAGAGTTTCTAGACCGCCTCTAGGGCCTCTGACGTGGTCTATTTTGACGACCGCCATTTGGCGACCGGGACCAACGGCTTATACGTGCCTTCCGAAGCACGGAACCATCTTTTTATCAGACAGTCAGGTGATTCAGGCCTGCAAAGTCCTAGCCAAACTGGAAACAACTTTACAAAGTATGCTTCCCGCGGGAATTGAACCCGCGACCACCGGGTCACAAGGCAAACGCCTAAACCACTCGACCACGGAGGCAGTTAGGCAGTTCTTCGCATTGAGGGGGACTAAGAAACAGTAACTGAGCAAGAATAAAAAAGAAATCTGTTTGTACACGTTAATCTCCGGACCTACTAGACGGATTTAAATGATTTTTTGTTATTGATAATAGGCTCGTGTTCGACCACCATCTCACCTGATGGTAAGTGACGATATGGTCGAAGACGAGCACGCTTGCCTAAAAGTAACCTATTCACTCTTGACTTAAAGACTCCCAGGTTATAGCGATCAGGAAACACAGACTCCGGCAGGGAATTCTACTCCTTAGCCGTACGCACAATGAAAGTATTCCCAAAACGTTCTGTGCGTATGGGTGGGATGTCCACCATGTAACGATGGCGCATCGCCGTTTGTCTTGTAGTCCGATGGTGGAACGGGCTTGGTGGAATTAGATTGTGTAATTCCATCGCACACTCCCCGAAATGTAACCGATAGAAAACCGATAGACTTGCAACTCATCGTCGATGTTCAAGGCTCTGGAGCTTGCTATATGTATATATGTTGGATGAAGGCTATAATTGATTTTAGAAACTGGAATATCTGATGCAGAACGTATCACGTGAGCGAAGCCACAGGCAGAAGCTTGTATGTAAATAAAATTGTTGTGTCTGTCTGTATATCAAAATGACTGTTCTGTGTTATCTCATGTGCTTATACTTATTTACACAAAATTAAAACACAAAAAAGCTTTTGTCAATCTGTTTGTCCGGCCAAATCTCTGGAACGACTTAGTCGATTTTTATGGAACTTTCACTGGAAGATAGAGGTTGTTACAGGGTAACTTACAGGCAATGAACGCGGGAAAAACCTTACACTGAATGACCGAGCGCAAAGGCATGTAGTTGAAAATAAAACCAATTAGATTAATTTTAGTTAAACAAAAAGACTTTTTAGCGAAAAATAGAACCAACGTTCATATAAAAACACTAATAAGGCAAAAATTACTTTAATTTCGGTAATTGGTGTCATTTGTTTCGTATTTTCTTTTTTTTGACACCGCCTTCCGAAATTAAAGTAATTTTTGGCTTTGTAGTGTTTTTATATGGAAGTCGGTTCTATTTTTTGCTAAAAAAAATTTTTTCACGCTTTTTAGTGGGTAATTTATCTAATTACAAAAGCCAAAATGTCAACTACTTATCACCTTTTACAAAATATTGCTTTTTTCGGTGCAGAGACGTTAATTTTTGAGTTCTCCTGGTATATCACCAGCTCTACTTCACCATATGCACTGTGACGAGCATAAAGTGCTTAACATCCATATTCAAGTAATCGAATCGCAATCCACGAAATACTTATTATTGAGTAGTTTCGGTGGCCATCTGGGGTCTTCATCATCAGTTTCACTACCTCAAATGGTGCTTTTCGAGAGCAGCTGCACAAGGTATTATAAGAAATTCCCAAAACGCTATAGGTGTGCCTATAATATTTGAAGAGTTCCCTCGATTTCTCCATGATTTCATCATCAGATCCAAACGTAATGACGATGGGACCAACTAGAAAGTATACCCTGTTAAACAAAAAAAAAAAAGAATTTTCCAAATCGGTCCAGTCATCTGCGAGTTATGAGGTAAAATAAATAAAAATAAAAAGTTACTTTTTTTGAAGTCGGTTAAAAAATCCAGATTTGTCAAGAGGTCCGGCTGTTTTAATTCCTGCTTTATTATTATTGATGTTGTGGTTAACAGCCATTCCGTCATCACACGACCTATCCTTTTTATAAGGAAAAACCCTAACACAATCGTTAGGTACAGCAACTAATTGGTAGGTATTGCAATTTGTACGCAATCAGGTAAGAAAAACTTTGAAGGATGTAAGTGATTTGTCATCTGTAAGAAACAAATTATAATTATTTATTTAAAGTTTATGTACAATAGTGTTTACATAGGTGGACTTAATGCAGCAAGGCATTCTCTACCGGTCAACATTTGGGTTAAAAAAAAAAACACGTTGTGGTAGGTGTACAAGAAAATGGAATGAAATAATATATATAATACCAATAAAATAAAAACGTTTTTGCAAAAAAATAAAACCGACTTCCATATCAAAACACTACAAAGCCAAAAATAATTTTAATTTCGGCAGTCGGTGTTATTGAGGTTGTATGTTCTTTCTTTTTCACACCGCCTTCCGAAATTAAAATTATTTTTGGCTTTGTAGTGTTTTGATATGGAAGTCGGTTTTATTTTTTTGCAAAAAAGTTTTTATTTTCGCGCTTTTTAGTGGGTCAGTGAATTTTCCAAATCGGTTCGTAAATGACGGAGTTATGCGCGAACAAAAAACGCAATGCAGAGTAAACGAAAAGATCATCAACGTAAATATTTTTTTTAGTCTTTTGTTGATTTTTCAGAAACGGCTTGTCCGATTTCGATAAAAAATTTATGGGACCATTTGGGAAGGATACCCTTTTTAACAAAAAAATAATTTTTCAATTCGGTTGGCTAGCGACGGAGCTATGCCCGAACAAACATAAAAAAAAACAAACAATCATCCGAATTGAGAACCTCCTCCTTTTTTAGAAGTCGGTTAAAAATATATAATTATATATATATTTGATAAAAAAAAATAAACTAATAAATAGGTACGGTGCTTTATAATTATATGCAGATAATTATTACAAGTACGGTTGTCGAGCTTGTGTTATGTGCAAACGTATCTGTACTAAGTTAATATTATAAACTAGCTTAACTCGTGGCAATGCCACGTAATGTATGGACTTCAAATGAGACGTTGACCTCTGAGTTTGTTTCGGTGTTTCGTCTCATGGTAGTCAGCTAGGAAACACCAGCCTCATCTAGTTTAAACTGACTGAAAAAGGTTGACAATGACATACATTTATTTAGTACCTATATGCAAATTATCATAATTTATTAAGTTAGATGTGTAGATATAAAATATTCTTAACTCGAAGACTGACTGAATGATAAGTTGATAACACAAATATTAAATTTTGCCGGACGGCGATGATGCAAACCGCATGCAAGAATTAATATCCGGTTTTTGGGGGAATTTATGCTAGATATTAATCGGTAGTTTTGTACATACAATTAAACTTTTTTCTAATGTATGGCTGATAATAAGTATTAACACGTTGAACGCCAACGCGGTCAGTGCTGACCGATAGTGAGCTTTCCCTTTAGGCGAAGCAAAAATCACAGTTCTATCCAAATTTAGACCAAATGTTGTTCAACCGACGACAAAAAGAGGAGGTTATCAATTCGACGCGTATATATATCTATATTTTTTTTTTATGTATGATCATCGATTACTCGAAGACGGCTGAACCGATTTGAAAAATTCTTTTTTTGATTGAAAGGGTATACTTCGAATTTGGTCCCATTTTCATAAACGTCAGGATCTGATGATGGGATCCTGGAGAAATCGAGGGAACTCTTCAAATATTATAGGCACACCTATGACGTTTTGGGTATTTATTATAGTAATTTGTGCAGTTGCTCTCAAAAAGTACCATTTGAGGAAGTGGAACTGATGATGAAGACCACAGATGGCCACTGAAACTACTCAATAATAAGTACACACATCAAAAGTGTCTAGGGATCAGTATATATTTTTGCAATAACTTTTCTCCTGATTGATATTAATTAAAATTTTCTTTAAGGATTCATCAAATAAAGTGTTTTCGTTTGTCACAGTAACGATAAACCAAGTCACCTTTGCATTAATAAAGAAATTTGCCATTTTCCTAATAAAGGGATTTTTGACATTTGAACCTCTAACATTAAAGTTCGAAAAAAAGACTGAAATAACAGTTTTCTTTAAAATTTTATTGGGTAACTTAAACAATTAATAATCCGTGTTTCTACCGCGAACACTAACAACACAAGAACATCGGTTTGGCATACTCAAAATGAGTTCATCCAAATCACGCTGTGGAATGGCCGCCCACGTTCGTTGCAACAACAAAAAAAGGTCTTCTTGCGACTGGATACCCTCCATATTCGGCAGAGCTCTTCTCTGTAGCATATCCCATGTATGCTCAATCGGGTTCAAGTCTGGCGACTGAGCAGGCCAGAGCAGGACATTGATGTTAGCTGCGGCGAGAGTCTGTCTTACAACTCTTGCGGTGTGCGGTCGTGCATTATCATGCATTAACTGAAATAAGGGACCGATTTGCACTTGTAGAGGAACGATGACGTCAGATACAATCGTCTCAGCATAAATTTGAGCGTTGAGGTTGCCTCTGATCCAAATCAACTCAGTTCTTCCGCCGATCCAAATACCCGCCCATACCATGATGGTTCCACCACTATAAGTATGGACTTCCTGGCAGGATTTTAATCGCTGTTGGCGTCCAGGGGTTCTCCAGTGTCGTATACGTCTTGTATCCGGTCTCATACCAAAACGAGACTCATCAGATAAGCACACGAAACGCCATTGTTCTTCTGCCCAATTTCTGTGTTCAAGAGCGAGCCCATTGATATCGAATCCTACGATTGTGCATTGCTATAGGTGGTACCCGTAGCGGTCTTCGGGAATGAAGGTTCACTTCATGCAAGCGGTTTCTGACTGTTTGGTCGCTAATTAAGTTCCCTGAAGAGTGATGAAGCCTCACGGCTAACATCATGGCGGTTATTGTTGGAGCTCTTCGAGTTAAGATTTGAATGTATCGGTCTTGTCTCCATGTGGTGCAGCGATACCGTCCTCCATGGCGCTCAGCCACGGTACCAGTGCTTCGGTAACGTGTCCAAAGTCGACTGATAACACTCTGAATTGTATTCAGAGCTAAAGCCACAGTACGTTGCCGGGAACCAGCTTCTATCATTCCCACGGCTCTGAGCATTTCTTCCCTGCTTAAATGACGTCGCCGCTCCATAATAACGTTGGTTTTAATCAGTAGTAGGGAAACAGTAGCACTAATAATGTCTTCAATGCGTTGTATGTTTTTATAGGGAAAATATTGACAGCTGATTTTCATCTTTTACTCGAATTTGATTAACAGTTCCTGTTTCAAATTATGAAATGCACCAAAAAGGATCCATATAAATTTATAAAATCATAAATTTATTACAAAGCCACATCTCAATCTCAAGAAATCCGCATAAAAATGCTTGATCCCTAGACACTTTTGATGTGTGTATTTCGTGGATTGCGATTCGATTACTTGAATATGGATGTTAAGCACTTTATACTCGTCACAATGCATATGGTGATGTAGAGCTGATGGCGAAGTACCAGGAGAACTCCTCAACAATTAACGGCCCAGCATTGGGAAAAGCGATATTTTGTAAAAGGTTATAAGTAGTTGACATTTAGGCTCTTGTAACTAGGTAAATTAAAAATAGACCAACTAAAAAGAGTGAAATAAAAACTTTATACCAAAAAATTAACCGACTCCCAAAAAACACTGCAAATTGAAAAATAGCTTTAATTTCGGAAGTCGGTGCCAAAAACGAAAATACAAAACTAAAGACACCGACTACCGAAATTAAAGTTATTTTTCACTTTGCAGTGTTTTTTGGGACTCCGTTTAATTTTTTGGTAAAAAGTTTTTATTTAATTGTTAGTTTGACGGGAAGCCAACCTCAAAAAAAAATAGATACTTATATCAAATGTCCAAATGTATGTTTTCATTAACAAAAGACAAATTTAGTCATTAATTAATTAATTATGGAGATATTACACGCCGGGCAGCACTGACCGATGCGGCCCGAACGGCAGTTCTAGTTGTCGGCCATCACTGACCGACGCAGCCCGAACGGCAAGTCTAGTTTTCGGCCATCACTGACCGACGCGGCCCGAACGGCAAGTCTAGTTGTCGGCCAGCACTGACCGACGCGGCCTGAACGGGAAGATATATATTTTTTCTTGGCATTCAACGTGTCAACCAAGGCTAGATCAAGTCAAGGTTATGCATCGCTTGCCGTGGTTCGTTCGTAGATCATCATTATCTACTAAGCCTTTTCTCAACTACATATGTTAGGGTCGGCTTGCAGCCTAAACGAATGCAGCTGAATATTACTGTTTTACATGGTGCGTCTGCCTATCTGACCTCCACAACCCAGTAGCTGGGTAACACGATACCCTTTCGCAAGACCAGTGTCAGATTTTCTGGCTTCTGACTACCCGTAACGACTGTCAAAGATGTACACATGACAGGCGGGACCAAAGACTTAACATGCTTTAAAGACGTTCTCTGTGCCACTACAGAGAACGTCTAGAACAATAAAACGTCTCTTTTCTTCGGGAGTATCGTCAAAGGACTCGTCCCGCTATGATGGAGCGGCAGGGTGGGTCGGACTTAACTCACTGTCCGGTAAGGACCAGGCCCGGGTCAGCGCGTAGTGTTCCACGCGCGCCTTAAAGAGTTGTCAGCACCAGTGACGGGGCCTCATAGGGCCATTGCCTGCCGGAGTTGCGGTAATGTTCTAGCGAGATACCGCGGGCGGCCCATGAAATTAAGGGCAGCTGAAGGAACAGGGTGGGTTTTTAGTCAGTAGAAGTCTGAGACTCCCTTTCGCTTAACCCAGAGTGGGAGAAGTCATTCGATGATTTTACCACCTGGAAGAAAGGGTGGGTCAGACTTCTACTGACTAAAAACCCATCCTTTTTACTGTTCCTTCAGTTGCCCTTGCGATCCGGATCCGCCCCAGCAGTAGGTTAATGTTTGAGGTCGTCTTTTAAGGAAAGCATCACATTAATTCCAGAGGACTATTTAGTTCTTTTTTTCGTTTTTGGGGGAAGCCTTCAAAGGGCGCCTGGATATTATGGGGAGAAGGCTAGACTCAATTTCCGCACTTTCTTGAAACGTTTTTGGGAAAATATTAATTGTGCCTACAGATAAGGAGTGAAATTCCCTGCCGGAGTTTGCGTTTCCTTATAGTTAAGACTAAAGTCAGATATTTCGCTTTTAAGCCTTGTACTTTCGTTTTTTTTGCTTACAAATAATTCTTTTTTAAAGAGCTACCCTATAATAATACTAGCAATCTTGTGAACTGCTCCAACTAAGCTAAATATGCTTGTATTTGTAGCGGGCTCTGTGCAGGCAACAGGGTGGGGCTCGAATCCGCTATCTTTCGATCACAAGTCTTACAACTTAGCCATTAGGTTATTGACGCTTTATTATTATACTAGTTACACGTGTTAGGGTTTTAATAGTAATTATCGTACGAGGAACCTACAGAGGGACTTTTTATCACGCTGCGTTGAAGCCTAAATAAGAGGATTCTGGGTTTAACCCGTATATTATAGATGCGCGAAATGTTTCTCTAATTTGATTTAAGATTTGTATAGTGTACCAGTACTCAGTAGGCAGGCGCGGTCCGAAGGGGGGCGGGGGTCACAAGGATTATGACCCACCAAAATAACCCCATAGAAATAAAAAAAACATTTATCTATGGTACACCCCAAATAGAAAATCTTCTAAAATTTTGCAATAAGACTTTCTAAATATTATCATCCGATTTGCCAATAAAGAAGACTCATTTACTGGACATATTTTATTGTTAGTGACTCAAATTCCGGGCTGCGATCGTACCTGTCAGTAGGTACAGGAAAAACCTGCACCGAAATGTAAAAGAGAGGTATACATAGCAGCTATATGGTTTGCATCATTCCTTATGATTACTTCACTTTCAAAGTAAATTGTGCTCGCGACTTCGCTCACGCAAAAAGATTTTTGAGTAACAAATTTTGCCTTGAAAAGAATGAAAAATGTAGCCAGTGATAATGTAGGATTCTAATGGTAAGATAATGTAGTATGGTTGATTGGTTGAGAATGCCTAAGGCATTAAGTCTGTCTTTGTACTTTTGTGTCGCATAAAGTTTTAATAAAAAAAAAAAATGAAATTTGTGCAGAAGGTAGTTTTTGCTTTTATTCGTAACAAACATTAAAAAGTACAATTAATGTTTCCTCTTTATAATGTTATAGTTATAGTAAAGATTAAAACATAGATATAAGTACTTATTATATTTTCTACACAAATACTCGTGTATGTATGTATTTTTTATTCATTTTTATTTTCTAAAGTTATATCACAGAGTTGATTCACATCCGCTAGTCACTTAAAATACCTACTAGGTTCGGTTGAAAACCAGCATCAGGCACTAACTAGTTGTTGTTATGAACCGAGCCTTTCTGACGTAGTCATGATTACTTTTTTTGTTGTGTGTTTATTGGCATGTGTCAAATATTTCTTTCTTTCTATTATTACGTATTTATGTCTGTATCGTGTGTTTTTCCGATATTATAATTATCTAACTGGGTTAGTTAATGATAATTTATCACTAACTAAATGGTTTATCATTAATAAACCATTAACTCTCACATTTATATTATTGATATAGTTTCCTAAGGATAGGTATATTTTTTTATAATAATGCTCGTCTGCTCTTTAATTAATTTAAGAAAACCTGCGCAATAGTGATACGATTGCTGATTGAGGATAAAAATAAATTAAATGTAAAGTATAAATACCTGTTTGCATCGTAAAAATTATGAAGGATGACGTCAGGATCCAATTGGTGTCTTCCAAATCTATTTCAAAGCTCTCCTGAAGGTTTACTGTTGTATTCGTCAGGTTTGGGGAGCGCAACCCCATGCGCGGATACAATGTCCAATTTGAATCCATTCTTTTTGCTTTCACCTTTTTTCACTGACTTTAGAATTTATATTATCTGTATTTTTGGATTTACGCGGGAAAATTGACAGGTCACAACATTTTATATTGGAACAGCGAATTTGCTAATTTTCTATTGGTTTGCATGCTAATCTAAAACATTCTAATGCCACAAGACAAATTATAAGAGAAATTAAGTATATGTACAAATTCATTACGGCCACATCATAAATAAATACATTTTTTATTCAACGATTTTATCCGTTATGAAGGGAAACCAGAGATTGTTATTCAACGATTTTCGCACTGACAAAAAAGTGACACTTGTTTTTTTTTTAACCGTCCGTACATGCACTCGTCAAAAAGGCTGTAATGCCAAATGAAATGTGTGTTTTCAATGAAACCTCTTTTATACGGGGCGAGTGAATCGCGTGATGGCTGTCGGTAAACAAGTTAGGAATTGATGTGGTCTTGTTTAAATGCAGACTGTACGTCGTTCAGGTAATTTGCTGCTAATTTTTAGGTTCAAGAACGTATTTAAACTGAGTCGATTTGTCATTTGGTTTATCTAACTACACACATCAAAAGTGTCTAGGGATCAAGCATTTTTATGCGGATTTCTTGAGATTGAGATGTGGCTTTGTAATAAATTTATGATTTTATAAATTTATATGGATCCTTTTTGGTGCATTTCATAATTTGAAACAGGAACTGTTAATCAAATTCGAGTAAAAGATGAAAATCAGCTGTCAATATTTTCCCTATAAAAACATACAACGCATTGAAGACATTATTAGTGCTACTGTTTCCCTACTACTGATTAAAACCAACGTTATTATGGAGCGGCGACGTCATTTAAGCAGGGAAGAAATGCTCAGAGCCGTGGGAATGATAGAAGCTGGTTCCCGGCAACGTACTGTGGCTTTAGCTCTGAATACAAGTCAGAGTGTTATCAGTCGACTTTGGACACGTTACCGAAGCACTGGTACCGTGGCTGAGCGCCATGGAGGACGGTATCGCTGCACCACACGGAGACAAGACCGATACATTCAAATCTTAACTCGAAGAGCTCCAACAATAACCGCCATGATGTTAGCCGTGAGGCTTCATCACTCTTCAGGGAACTTAATTAGCGACCAAACAGTCAGAAACCGCTTGCATGAAGTGAACCTTCATTCCCGAAGACCGCTACGGGTACCACCTATAGCAATACACAATCGTAGGATTCGATATCAATGGGCTCTTGAACACTGAAATTGGGCAGAAGAACAATGGCGTTTCGTGTGCTTTTCTGATGAGTCTCGTTTTGGTATGAGACCGGATACAAGACGTATACGACACTGGAGAACCCCTGGACGCCAACAGCGATTAAAATCCTGCCAGGAAGTCCATCCTTATAGTGGTGGAACCATCATGGTATGGGCGGGTATTTGGATCGGCGGAAGAACTGAGTTGATTTGGATCAGAGGCAACCTCAACGCTCAAATTTATGCTGAGACGATTGTATCTGACGTCATCGTTCCTCTACAAGTGCAAATCGGTCCCTTATTTCAGTTAATGCATGATAATGCACGACTGCACACCGCAAGAGTTGTAAGACAGACTCTCGCCGCAGCTAACATCAATGTCCTGCTCTGGCCTGCTCAGTCGCCAGACTTGAACCCGATTGAGCATGCATGGGATATGCTACAGAGAAGAGCTCTGCCGAATATGGAGGGTATCCAGTCGCAAGAAGACCTTTTTTTGTTGTTGCAACGAACATGGGCGGCCATTCCACAGCGTGATTTGGATGAACTCATTTTGAGTATGCCAAACCGATGTTCTTGTGTTGTTAGTGTTCGCGGTAGAAACACGGATTATTAATTGTTTAAGTTACCCAATAAAATTTTAAAGAAAACTGTTATTTCAGTCTTTTTTTCGAACTTTAATGTTAGTGGTTCAAATGTCAAAAATCCCTTTATTAGGAAAATGGCAAATTTCTTTATTAATGCAAAGGTGACTTGGTTTATCGTTACTGTGACAAACGAAAACACTTTATTTGATGAATCCTTAAAGAAAATTTTAATTAATATCAATCAGGAGAAAAGTTATTGCAAAAATATATGTTGATCCCTAGACACTTTTGATGTGTGTATTTATTTATTTATATTAGCCCGTAGTGTCCCTGTGTCCCAATGCTGCGCAAAGGCCTCCCGCTATTTCTTGCAGGGCGCCTCATCCTTTCAATTAATTAGCTCTCATATTTCTTCCTTTTTATATATAATTTCAATTTGGCAGCTTATTGAGGAATTAGTCGTAAGTAATCTTGAGTTTTTGGGTATTCATTGCGGAGCATTACCGAGGGCCAAATTAAAGTTAATTATTTCAGATGCTAAGACAAAGTTGATGATGTTAAGACAAAAAACATCACGTGATATTTATTAAGTAGTTATTATAAGTAAGTACCAAAAATGTCACTGTAACTATAATTTTCCTTATAATAAATGTAAAATTAAGCCTAATTTAAAACATTGTTTACCAAAAATGTCACTATAACTATAATTTTCCTTATAATAAACGTAAGGAAAGTTAAAGTGTTGATAACTCTCGGGGTAGCGGAATGATCTAACAGGACATCACGGACCCGTAAAGCCTGCAATACATGTTGGCCGAGCATTGTCGAGTGAAGGCCAATACCAACATGTAGACGGTATATTTGCCTTGTCTTGCTATCGCTCGGTGTCACTTGCCTAGTTGGCCGAGTGGAGGCCAGCGCCAACGTGTATTGAGCTCATTTGGTGCAACTTGCCTTCGCTCGCCGTTGCTCGTGATCACTTACCTCACTTCGGATCTGTTTCGGTTTTTGGTCACAAATCAAAGGCACTCGCCTGCGCTCGGCCAACGTGTGGGCAGCTCTACAGACCCTCTTCTACATTGGTCGTCTGCATTGGCGTTCGACAAACTTGTCGAACGTGTGGACATTATTTCTTGCGTTGCACCTATTTGCCAACGCTGGCGTTTGCCTACGCTCGGCCAATATGTATTGCAGGCTTTACAAAGGCAAGGGCACCTGAAGGAACAAAGTGGGTTTTTAGTCAGTAGGACTCTGTCACTCGGTTCCGTACCACCCAGAAAGGTTGGAGTCATTTGATAATTTTCAACAGACCATGTTGTTTACACACAGGGTTTTGAAGATTCAGCAAAATCGATTAGAAATTAATTTGAAGCGCCAATAGCCTGGCTAAGGTGTCCGACTTGTGATCGAGAGGTCACGGGTTCGAACCCCACCCTTTACAATATTGCCGTGAACCCACTCCAGACACAAGCATAGTTAGCTTAGTTGGAGGAGTTAACACGATTGCTAGTAATGTGAAAAAGAAGGAAATTATTTACATTTATTTCCATTTACATTTTTTTTTCTCTCTCTTTATTACGATGTTGTTTGACAGTTTGAGTATTTTACTGACCTACTCAAATGTACCGTCTTTGGCATTATTCGTCAGGTCGTTGAGCTCCTTAGTAGTCCAAAGTTGAGCTTACAGACTAGGGCATGCATTCCGGAATTCCGGAATTTCGTAATTCCGGAATTCCGTAACAATTTTTCTGTTATTTCAATTCCGGAATTGAGAGGAGTAATATCGGAATTCCGATATTCATAAATTTTTGATATTTTGATTATTATTTTTTCTGAACCCAACCAAACTAGTCTGTGGAACTTTCCACAAGCCGCTATCTCCGACCTCCGACTAGTAAATAGTTATCTGTGGCGTTATAGCACTAGTGCAGTATCGTAAAGTAAAAAGCACGCGTTTCTAATACACTGCATTATGGACCTAATAGGGGTTCATAAAGAGCCACTTTTTTATAGTTTATACGTATATGTTTATAGGCTTTCGTTTGACCATAATCTCACCTGATGTTAAGCGATGATGTGGTCGAAGATGAAGCACGCTTGCCTAGAAGTAACCTATTCACTCTTGACTTAAAGACTCCCAGGTTGTAACTATCAGGAAACACAGACTCCGGCAGGGAGTTCTACTCCTTAGCCGTACGCTCAATTAAAGTATTCCCAAAACGTTTCTTACGTATAGGTGGGATACCATGTCCACCATGTAACGATGGCGCATCGCCGTTTGTCTTGTAGTCTGATGATGGAACGGGCTTAGTGGAATAAGACTGTGCACTTTACGAGCAAATGTGTTGAAAAAACATTAAATTGATTGTTCTTTCAAATAAACTTACATTTTATTACTTGACACTGTTGAAAGTACAAAACAATAAGAATAAATATTTCGATATTATTAATAAGTATCGGTGTCACACGCGCACCTCTAGAGCAGAAGCGACAAATGTCAAGAAATCAGTGCCAGCTGCGCCACTGTCGTCATAGAGTGACAAAAAATTACGTCATGATGGACAATAGTGCTGTAATGGTATTGACTTGGTTTTATCGATTGTTGATTCTATTTATGGATTTAAATAATAATAAAGGCTGTAAATGTGACACAGATTATTACATTTATGTCATAAAGGACAAAGCGGGTTGAAATAAAACTCAACACAAGGATGGTTAACATTCACATTTCACATCTTTATTCAAATTAAAGCCTATGTTAAAAAATATTGTCAGTTTTCCATGAGCTTTATCAATATAATTTCGACCTCACTCCTATTTTGTAGGTTTAAAGGATGAATTCGAAGCTTGGCGCCGAGGGCATGCTTTTGCTTTTTTGACGTGGCGGTAAAAAGATTAAAATACTGATATAATTATAAATCTTGTTTGATTTGAAACAATCTTTAAAGGTTTCCAGAATTCCGGAACTGGTTCCGGAATTCCGGAATCAGATTTCCAGTATTGGAACTCAGTTCCGGAATTGAGAACCTTGCGATATTGCATGCCCTATTACAGACTAACTGACAAAGGCTTGCACTGACGGGACGGGTCTACTCAAATCTGTGTGGTCTTTCCTGAAAAGGCCGTTTCAGACTAATCTACATAATCCTCATAAACGATTGTGAATATGTGCACTATGTAGGTTATTTTATTCGAGTTAAACATAATAAATTGTCTGGCAGTTTGAGTGCTTTTTGCGGCCTACCCAAATACCTTGGTATTGTTCGTCAAATCGTTAAACTCCTTGTTCTAAGTTGAGCTATACGTCATTTGACAAATGTTTGCACTGTATGGACAGGCCCACTCAAATCTGTGAGCATCTTTCTTCAAAAGACCACCTCAGACTGAAACCTACAAGGTTCCCATATAATTAAACCAGTGTAGATTGTATGGACTTTAAAAGAGACGGAGCCCTGAGTTTGTTTCGGTGTTTCTTCTCAGGGTAGTCAGTTAGGAAACACCGGCCTCATCTAGTTAATATTTACGAAAAAAATGACGTGTAAAAGTGTTATTTAATAACCAATTTGCAAAATAAAGATCATTTATCATTACTTTTCCAAAAATCATAACTTAAAGCACTTCACTTCATCTGCAGTTTGCGTGGCAGCTGTAATATGATCCTGAAGACTATAGCGAACAGGACTCCATCCCCATTATGGAAGTAGTTGTAAGGGTTATGAAAATTATCCTTATCCTTATATTATAAAGGAAAGTCTCCCGCCGCATCTGTTTGTCCGTATGTTCGTGATAAACCCAAAAACTACTGAACAAATTTTCACGCGGTTTTCTCCAACGTATATTACTGTTGAGCCCGCTCTTGACCTCAACCTCGCCTGATGGTAAGCGTTAGATGAGGTCTACGATGGAATGAGCGAGCCCAGAAGATGCCTGTTCACTCTTGCATTAAAGGCTGTAAGGCGTGGCTGTGAACTCAGAAGCCGGCAGAGTTCCTCAAATTGGGCGCGCACACAATAAATGTGGAAGAAAAGCACTTGGTAAGTACGACAAGACGGTATATCAACCAAGTGTAGACGGTACCCAGCAGTGTGAATAATAATAATATAATGTGTGTGTTGTACTATAATTTGTAATTGAATCCGAAAAGCTGAAGTTACCGATAATCTTTTATTTTAGTTATTGAGATAAAAGTTATTAAATATTTTTGCAGCTGTTAATTCAGCACCATAATAGTGGATATTATGGTGGTGAATTATTATATAATATATTATTAATATATATATATATATTAATTAGTGATGTCATTTGAAACAAGCTGTACACTTAGCTACTAATCCTATGTAAGTAAATTGTTTTCACGAAGAGCTAGTGGAATAAATAGAAAATAAGAAGCAATAAGCAATAGTCGAGAAAAACCCATCAGTATTAACTGCAAAAGTAATTAGTGTTAGAAGCATAATTAGTACTTAGTGTCTTATGTTTATTTGTGACTACCTACTGTCCGCGGCTTACCACTTTTTTAACCAACTTCAAAAAAGGAGGTTCTGTATTCAACCAGTAAGTAGGTATGTATGTATATATGTATGTATGTTTGTAGCTATATCCGCGATTTTCTCAAAAGCGACGCGCTTTCGTTGTTTGAAAGAAGAAACACAAAGAAGGTTTTAGGATATAACACATCAGGTTCTGATGAAGATCATCGGAGATAAGTGATAGACCTCTTCAAATATAAACAGCAAATCTTCCGCGGTTGCTGCCCTCGTATATCTATGTACTGTTCAGCATAATCTGCCTATGAATATCACCACTGCTGAAGCACAGACCTTCTCTACGGATAAACACCATATTTAACGGGAATCGGCAAGACAGAACCGACTACGCAAGCCCAATGTGGATTAGTGGGTGCTAATTACTGCAGCTGAGACTAATGGCTTTGCGTGTCTTCTGAAGCACAGTAAAACTCGAGATAATTTGGATCACTCATCCGTTGACTGGCCTGTGCAAACACTGCTTAAAACATCAAATCATATACACGCTAAGCCGTTCATGTCATCGAGCTCCTCGAGTTTGGTTTAAACCTTTCCAGAACATAAAATTGGTCTGAAATATGGTTTTAGGCGGTAAAAAGATGTGTACAACACTCTCTTTTTTAACCGACTTAAAAAAAGGGACAACGGTGTGTAGGTGTCTCAGGTAACACGAAGAATGAGATAAGTACTAAAAAGCATAATCTAAAAGCTTTATTTTTTCAAAAAAATTAACTTAACCGACTTCAAAACAAACAAAACCACTTTTGCACTGCAAAGTTTTTGAATAGGTTTGATTACCTCGGCGTGCCCCAGAATGCGGCGTACATAGCAAATCAAAACTATTATTTGGCTTTGCACCGACTTCAGTCATGTGAGTAGATACGCAGCCCTTAAGCCCGATTTACACTTCAATAAGTACAGTAGCGAGTTAACTTGCGTCATCGGCGAGTTAAGTTGTTATTGTAGTTTGAACGGCAAAAGCGAGTTAAGTAGTAAGTTGTTGATTGAGTTAAATAGATCGCGATCCTATTTTCCGGCGAGTCCAGTGCGAAGTAGCCCCCTCTCTCGCGTCTCCCGCACCCCTCCAACTTAACTGGCTGGCATGTAGACGGGCGAGTTTAGTACAGTCTAGGGATGTGACATTGTACATAAAAAATCGATTTTTAATTAATCGATTATGTATTTAGCATGAAAAATCGATTAATAAATAATCGATTTTTCTTAAGAAAATAATCGATTTTGTTATATTAATCGATTTTTTCTTTTGATAAAAATCGATTTTTAATCAATTATTTGCATAATCGATTATTGTTTCACATCCCTAGTTTAGTCCATAAATTTGTAGGTTGCGGCCGCGTACACGTGTTATTTTCTTTTCTTCTTCTCGGGCAACTTATGACTACTCACTCGCCTACGTTTGGACGCTACTTACAACTTACTACTTATTACTTAACTGTCTGAGTTCTTAACTCGCTACTGTACTTGTTGAAGTGTAAATCGGGCTTTATTTTAAACGGAACTAGACATCCAATGAAACAATATATAAGGTTACTTTTCGCTGTCCAGTGCAGAAGTGGTTTTCTTTGTTTTGAAGTCAGTTAAATTTTTTGTAAAAAAGTGTTTAAGGACGGGAAATCATCCAATGACTGCCTCCCGATCTGGGTGAAGTGGGAGGGTGTGTCAGACTTTTACTGACTAAAACACATCCGTGTTCCATCATTTACCCTTCGTGTTCCGTCCGAGACCGCGGTAACTCTTTCGAACAACCTGGCAGGCATTGGCCCCCAGGTGGGCCCCGACGATTTTGCTGAAACTATTTGAGGAACGCGTGGAACACGACGCGCCGTCTGGTCCTGGTTTCTGTCGGGTGGCGAGCTACGCTTACGGTGGCCGGGATTCATCCTGCGACTCCCGACGCTCGGAGCGTCTCCTGCGGCGGCTCGTCGTAGTCGGTCTCTATCTCGCGCCGCGCCGCTGCATGTAACACATGCGACTGGCTACTTTCACCTCACGACCACTGCGACTACTCGCGGCTTACCCTGAAGTGAAAAGTTGTTCAGCCTAAACCGTAGCTCTGTTTGACAAAAATGTCTACTAAAGACATACACAACGACTTGGTGAAAACATTGGGGGACTCTGTTCCTCCATATTCTACAGTTGCACGCTGGGCCAAGGAGTTTAGGCTGAGCAGAATATCCACTTAAGAGGAACATCGCGAGGGACGCCCATCCACGTCTCTCATTGAAAAGAACGTTAAAAAAGTCGAAGATATTGTAACGGCAGATCAAAGAGTGACCATCAGGTATACAGCGTGTAATTTAAAGGGTATATACATACCAAGTGCATGGCTTCTTTGGATGATAACAAACGATATGGCAAAGGTTTTGTAATCCTAAGTCTACGTGTGTAGAAATTATTACAAATTCCAATACACTGATACCAGAGACCGAGTTTTTCAAATTAAGAAGAACGAAAAGAATTATCGTGTTTTTGGCAAGTGACGTGGAAAGTTATTGACCCTCGTAGTGCTGTGACACGTTATGATTGGTATTCAAGAAATATATGAAACCAATAATTTGGTATCAATTTTTTGAGTCAGTTATTTTGTGCTGAAACTGTGCATAGAGACTCCATACCAGATGTTGTCTTCAGCTCTTTTGGATAGATATGGGGTTTCCGTTACACGTTGTATAGCTGAGGTCACAGAGATCTCATATGGCAGCATTCAAAGAATGCTTACGAACGAATTGCAAATTAAAAAGGTCTCTGTGCGTTGGGTACCGAGAATGTTAACCGAAGAGCAAAAGTAGAAACGAGTCGACATTTCGAGGACGAATCTCGAAAAGTTCTAAGCAGACAAGGAAAATTTTATGTCACGTATTGTGACCATGGATGAAACCTGGATTCACCATTTTAATCCTGAAACCAAGCAATAATAGATGACGTGGAAACGAGCCTCATTACCGACGCCGGAGAAATTCAAGGTGTTAAGTTTGGCGGGGAAGGCATACGTTTTTTGGGACGCTGAAGGAATCATTATGGTGGAATACTTGGAACTATAACAGGGTCTTGCTACGCAGGCCAAATAAGAAGTTTGCGGGAGGCTTTCAAGGAAAAATGATGCGGCAAATTGCGAGCTGGAGTATTGTTTCACCAAGACAACGCACTCTCTCACAAAGCCGCAGTTGCGATGGCTGCCATCCAAGAATCGGGTTTCGATTTGCTTGAACTTTCCTATTCGCCAGATCTAACCCCCAGTGACTTCTACCTCTTTCCTCGGCTCAAAGAACACCTCCGAGGTCGAAAATTTTCAGACGATAGTGAAGGGATAGCTGATGTTGAGGCGTTTTGGGAGAGTCAAGATAAAGATTTTTTGTCCAAGGGAATCCTATGTTTAGAAAAAAGATAAATCAATACACTCAGTATTGATTTTTTAAGGGGCTACGTAGAAATATAAATTATTTTTAACCGACTTCAAAAAAAGGAGGAGGTTCTCAATTCGTCTTGAACTTTTTTTTTATGTATTATTTATTATTTATTTATTTATAAACATTAATTACAAATAACTTATAAACTAAGCCCCACAAAACCGTGGTAGTGGTTTGACTGTGGGATCGATGAGTCTCTATAATATACTATACATTTAAAACTTAAAAACTAGTAATTATTTATTTATTGATAAACTTATTTTAAAACTTATTGTTAAAACTTTTCTTACAAAGCGAATAATAATTTATTTAATGATCGCACTTTAACATATTTCTAAGTAATATTTTTTTAACTTATTTTTAAACTTGTTTTTGTTCTTTTCACTCCTTATGTCCGCTGGCAGACATATGGAGGTATGTTACCTCATAACTCACAGATGGCTGGACCGATTTGGATTTTTTTTTGTTTGGTATGATATACTTTCTAGTTGGTCCCATTGTCGTCACGTTTGGATCTAATGATGGCATCATGGAGAAATTGAGGGAATTCTTCGAATATCATAGGCAAACCTATAGCGTTTTGGGTATTTCTTATAGTACCTTGTGCAGTTGCTCTCGAAAAGCACCATTTGAGGAAGTGGAACTGATGATGAAGATCCCAGGTGGCCACCGAAACTACTCAATAATAAGTATTACGTGGATTGCGATTGCGATAATTACTTGAATATGGATGTTAAGCACTTTATGCTCGTCACAGTGCATATGGTGAAGTAGAGCTGATGGTGATGTGCCAGGAGAACTCCTCAAAAATTAACGGCTCTGCACCGGCAAAAGCAATATTTTGTAAAAGGTGATAAGTAGTTAACATTTCGGCTTTTGTAACTAGATAAATTACAAACCGACCAACTAAAAAGCGTGAAAAGAAAACTTTTTAGCAAAAAATAGAACCGACTTCCATATAAAAACACTATAAAGACAAAAAAATAACTTTAATTTCGGAAGGCGGCGTCAAAAAAAATAAAAAAATACAAAACAAATGACACCGACTACCGAAATTAAAGTTATTTTTGCCTTTGTAGTGTTTTTATATGGAAGTCGGTTCTGTTTTTTGCTAAAAAGTTTATTTTTAAATCATAATCACCGTGTTTTATTTTGATTATTATTACTTTTGGATCACCCTCGTATCTTCATCTGCTTAGCCTTTCCCAGCATATTTTGGGATCAGCTTCCAGTCTAACCAAAAGCAGCTCTGAGTACTAGTGTTTTACATGGAGACACATACACCTATTTTCCGTGTTGCATTTTTAAGTTTGTTTCCTTGTATTTCATTTATAATTTCTTTTTGGTTGTGTACCTTATTATTAAGATTTCTGCGGTTGTATACGATTTTTCTAGTTTTTTTTTTTCTGTAGTTTATGCGTTATATGTATCAACTAACAATAACACATTAGTGCTATTGTTAGTTGTGTCTTCTGTTGAATGGAGTGACTATCTGACTTCCACAACCCAGTTGTTGAGTACCTTTTGGCAAAGCCAGTGTCTAATTTTCTGGCTTCTGACTATCCTTAACGACGTGTCAAAGATGGACTGACGCGAGCACATCAACCTACCTCAATCTGTCAAATTTCTTTAATAGATTTTCAACCTTATCACAATAGTGGAAGGTTAATGTTCGATTGGTAAAATTTTACAGATTGGCGTCTGTACAAATGTCAGTATATACAATACAAACAAACATATCTAATTTCGGTATCGTAATCCAATTCGGAATTTTCTACGGCACCCATTATTTTATGATTATTTTCTTCCGAGTTATTTAACTAATATCTTTATTTTAGGATAACTAAGAGTAGTAGCGTAATGCTATAATTATAGCCTGTAGCCTTCCTTGTGAAACTGCCTATCATAATCAGAAAGATTCCTCAAATCCATCCAGTAATTTTGAAAATTGTGTCGTTTAAACAAACAAACAAATTGTTCCGCTTTATAATATTATTGTAGTATTGTGTACACAGATGGGCCTGTATCGCTAGCACCGCGATTGTAGTCACCGTGACTCCGTGAGTGCTCACCTTTATAAAGCTGTTTGAAATTCTTAATGTGTAAATCTTTGTTTTAATCTTTATAGTTTTAAATGTCATTTTTTTTTAATCTTGAGGAAGATAGATGAAGATACTTATTTTAAAATAAACGATTGTGTTAATAAGATAGATTGGTGTCTGTATTGTTAATACCTATTATTACTAGTGAGAATTCAGAACACATACATTTTGACAGATGAGCGCGTTTATATATTGAACGCGGGGTATCTATATTTATACCACTGATTTAATGCTATTAATTTGTCTGGAACTCCTAGACGATATTTGTGGACTATTCTTCTGTAAAATACTGTCTTTTACTGTCAGTAGGATCGCGTTTGACCACCATCTCACCTGATAGTAAGCGATGATGTGGTCGAAGATGAAGCACGCTTACCCAGAAGTAACCTATTGACTCTTGACTTAAAGATAGCCATCAGGAAACACAGACACCGGCAGCGAATCCCACTCCTTAGCTGTACGCACAATTAAAGTATTCCCAAAACGTTTTGTGCGTATGTGTGGTATGTCCACCATGTAACGATGGCGTATCGCCGTTTGTCTTGTCCGATAAGGAACAGGCTTGATCGAATTTTTAACAACAACTAGGTATTCGCAAACTCTACAATTTCTAACGTTACACATTATAACCAGCCTTTATCGTCCTCAATGATATGCTTCTCTCTATGACAGGGGTTGCAATTCCAAAGAGCCGTGATTAATTAGCGACTACAAGAAGAACGCCGATTTACGCCGTTCGATCAGTGCCGGAGACAACACTCAAATGTTGTGATTCTGCAATGAAAATAATGAGAAAATAACAGCGGAGGTGTATGAAATAAAACATAACTTCAACTTCGGAAAAATACTATTTTGTTTGGATTTTGTTCCTTTGTTGTAGACATATAAGATACAGATATACTCTTTATTTACTTTGTAGTAGTGACAGCCGAATATTTCATGACTTCATAGTTTATAGGTTCCTATAAGATTGTTATATTGACACTTTTGAGCTATCTTATCTTCTTAACACGGCGGGCTGTGCTGGGCCGGCCGCTGAAGGTGCAGAAAATCTCAAACAGCGCAAATATAACAGCTATATGTTTGAGCGGTTTGGGGTTGAAACGTTATGACCATGGGATCCGAGTGCGCATCGAGTCTTTCGTGACATCAGTAAAACGATTAGTCGACTCTTCTCACTAGAAGAGTCGACTAATTATCACTACCAGAGGGTTGACCTTTTCTTTGGTCCAAGAATCAGTGCCTATTGCCACCCAACGTGGCAATGCAGCCAGTGTTCTGGGCACTCTTCCCATTGACAGTGGTGTCGAAAAATTTTTGTGCTCTTTAAATTCTTTTCAATACACTTCCTTGAAAACTGGCTCTTATCGCACTACGATAAGGTTCAACATGCAATGTATTTCACACTCGTGGATTTTTTTAATTTTTCACACACGAGGGTTTTTTTGAAAATGAAAATGAAAATTGTGTTTATGGACTGAATATCAGAAACAAACATTATTATTTATAAAATAATTTTGCTTTTATCAACAAATTAACTATTAACATTAATTTGTGTCCTAAGTTAAAAAAATATATTTTATTTTAATATCAGGCTGTTTTGCGGCTTCATACCTTTGCTTCTCCTTTAACCCGCGAAGGTAAAGCGCGGGGAAAAGTAAATTAAATCTTATTAATTTGTGTTATTTGCGTGAGTATGTCGAATTTAAGTTTTGATGAGAACAATTTAGATGCTACGCCGCCAGATATTGTGATTGAGGCTCAAAATGCTTGCGATAGCCTGTTGCCATCTAAATTTTGCATAATTTTCTTCAATGGAAATCAAATAAAAATGCGTCGTAATTTTCGGAGCAAGAATTTTTCTTCGAAAGTGTATTGAAAAACGTCGTTTGATACACGCGGACATTTGTTACTGTAGTACTCGGCTCCATAACCCCCTCGCCTTGCGGCTCGGGCGTAACTCCACCTCGTACGCAATAACAAACTTTCTCCACTTGTATCAAAATGTACTATTTTATATTCGCCTGTTGATGTACCTATATTTTTTAGAGTTTGTAAATATGTTTATAGTTTGTATTCCCCTGAATACAGCCTATAAACATATTGATATCTCTATATTATGGAGCTCCGTAACCGAACCTATCGGATATTCGAAATAAAAATCTATCCGTTAGCGTACCCGCATCGTTAAAAAAAATTCGGTTAGTTTCGGATAGGGGTGGAACCTAAATGAGACATGTTATAACAGATCTGGTTTCTGTCCGGCTGAGACGACACTAGCCACGCGCGGGGCTTGCATAGTTTATTATTTTTATTGCTTCGTCATAATTGGTCAGTTGCGGGATTATATTTTACTAGCGACCCGCCCCGGCTTCGCACGGGTGCAATGTTTATATTAAATATAGGCAGCGTTCGCGAGGATCGTTAACGTACAGCAGTTTTTTCGACGCCTTACTCCACAATTTTCACTACCACGAAAAATCCTATCTATTTTCCGGGATAAAATATAGCCTATACGGATTCGGAAGAATCCCTCTAAGTAATGGTAAAAGAAATTTTGAAATCGGTCCAGTAGTTTTTGAGCCTATTCAATACAAACATACAAAAATACAAAGGTTTCCTCTTTATAATATTATAGTATATATAGTATAGATAACTAGCTGCTGCCCGCAACTTCATTCGCGCGGGAGGATTTCCCGCGTAAATCCCGATCCCGTGGGAATTCCGGGATGTCTACTATCTACGTACCAAATTTCATTAAAATCCATCCAGTAGGTCCGGAGATGAACCTGGGATCTCCAAAGACCTAGGATTTTTAAATAAAAAGCCTTTAAAACCGGGTAAATACTCAGTTTACTGGTCAGGATTGAAAGGCACTGGTCTTATTTATACTCAAAGAGCAGCATTGACGAGGCCCATCAGGGTCATTGGAGTTACGGGAATGTTCTAATGATATACTGCAGCTCCGCAACGGGCAAGTGAATGAACAGCGTGGGTTTTTAGTCTGTAGACGTCTGACACTCCCTTCCGTTCCGTCCAGAGCGGCAGAAGGCATTTGATAATTTTTCCACCGTAAAAAGGGGCCTTATTTATAGAGGCTCCTGCTAGGGGTGATAAATTGATAGCTCGAACACCTGCGGCAATTAATTATTACTGTGTGAACGGTGTGCTCACATGCCCGCGTTGTGCGAGGATATTCACAAAGATGTTTTTTTATTGATAGATATAGGCTCGCGTTTGACCACCGTCGCATCTGATTTTAAGCGATGAATGATGATATGGTCGAAGATGAATAACCCCTACATAGAAGTATCCTATTCACTTTCGACAAAATCCCCAGGTTATAGTTATCAGGCCAATAGACAGAGCAGGGAAACCCACTCCTTAGTCGTACGCACAATGAAAATATTGCCAAAACGTTTTGTACGTATGGATCACCATGTAACGATGGCGCATCGCTGTTTATCTTGTTGTCCGACGATGGAACAGGTTTGGTGGAATTCGATTGTGCAATTTCATCGCACACTCCTCGAAATGTAACTGATAGAAAACCTGTTAAATTTAATTTTGAATTCCGCGCCTTGCAATACCAACTTACTAATTCTTGACAGTTTTGTCTATTTCCGATTTCCGATCCAAAGAGAATGTAATACACTATGTTAGATACTCTGTGACATCGTAGTGATTTATGTTCTACTTGTATTTTATCTATATACTAGGGTAGGTGGGTAGGGTAGGGGTAGGGTAGGGGTAGGGTAGGGGTAGGGTAGGGGTAGGGTAGGGGTAGGGTAGGGGTAGGGTAGGGGTAGGGTAGGGGTAGGGTAGGGGTAGGGTAGGGGTAGGGTAGGGGTAGGGTAGGGGTAGGGTAGGGGTAGGGTAGGGGTAGGGTAGGGGTAGGGTAGGGGTAGGGTAGGGGTAGGGTAGGGGTAGGGTAGGGGTAGGGTAGGGGTAGGGTAGGGGTAGGGTAGGGGTAGGGTAGGGGTAGGGTAGGGGTAGGGTAGGGGTAGGGTAGGGGTAGGGTAGGGGTAGGGTAGGGGTAGGGTAGGGGTAGGGTAGGGGTAGGGTAGGGGTAGGGTAGGGGTAGGGTAGGGGTAGGGTAGGGGTAGGGTAGGGGTAGGATAGGGGTAGGGTAGGGTAGGGGTAGGGTAGGGGTAGGGTAGGGGTAGGGTAGGGGTAGGGTAGGGGTAGGGTAGGGGTAGGGTAGGGGTAGGGTAGGGGTAGGGTAGGGGTAGGGTAGGGGTAGGGTAGGGGTAGGGTAGGGGTAGGGTAGGGGTAGGGTAGGGGTAGGGTAGGGGTAGGTTAGGGGTAGGGTAGGGGTAGGGTAGGGGTAGGGTAGGGGTAGGGTAGGGGTAGGGTAGGGGTAGGGTAGGGGTAGGGTAGGGGTAGGGTAGGGGTAGGGTAGGGGTAGGGTAGGGGTAGGGTAGGGGTAGGGTAGGGTAGGGGTAGGATAGGGGTAGGGTATCGGTTGGGTAGGGGTAGGATACCACGCGAACGAAGTCGTGGCGGGTCAGCTAGTTTTATAATAAAGTAAATACTAAGTTTATAGTTGGTTTATAGTAGTTGTGATTTGCCTAAACCCATCAGGTTATGGGCCCAGTAAGCTCAAAAATAAAGACAGTGCGAAATCTTAGTGTAAAACAGTGATAAAATACTTTTTATATGAACATAACCTATAAACTGCAACGTGACTTTTTATTTTTTCTCATTCGAACTTTTGCAAAAAGTGTTCGTGTACCGATATACTGAATGAAATCATTCAAAATGGCAGTAAATAATCACATGGCACTCATTGAAAAGCTGTCTGGTCCTAAAAATTACACAACTTGGCGATTTGCGATGCAAAACATACTTACAGCATGAGGAATTGTGGGACTGTGTAGAATCTGATTCCGAACGAGATCCGAAACGAGATACTAAGGCGAAAACTAAAATCATTCTCTCAGTTGATCCTAAAAATTATGTGCATATCCAAGAAGCTCGCACTGGTAAAGAAGTATGGAACAAACTATCCTCAGCCTTCGACGACTCTGGGCTGACACGCCGAGTTGGTCTGCTGCGTGATCTTTGCAATACGTCACTAACAGGATGAAAAATGTCACAGTAACTGGGTCAATGTTAAATTGTTTATCATTGACCCAGTAACTGAAATAATCTTTCCTTTTAAAATGCATTTTATTTTAACAATATGCATATGATAGTATTATATATGTACTATCTTCAAGCGCAAACATAAAGGTGAATCTTAATAACACTTGTTTAGAGGAGCTCGAGCTCTTGGCTAAATAATAATAGCCGCACTAGTTTATTTGCCAGGTTAAGCATCGCCTGGCGGAGTGATACGAGGATGGGTAACCATCTTAGTGTGCCTCTAAAGGACGTTGGCAGTTGAAATGGAATGAAATGACATATTTATGTTGTAAATTGGTTATAAATAATACTTTTACACTATTTGTTTTGTTTTAAGTTAAGATGAGGCCGGTGTTTCCTAACTGACTACTCTGAGAAGAAACACCGAAACAAACTCACTCGGTTGTCCGACTGCCGGTGAGAAAACGAGAAACTGTGGACGTTTTTCCCGCTCAAGAAACGCACAATAAGATATACATTCCGTGTCAACGAAAGAGATGCATATATTAATAGTTGCTTTCTGACTGTTAACACTGTCTGTCTGCGATGACACGCTTCACTTATTTTGTCGCTGAGCGACAAGAGCTCTAAAAGATAATACTCGCTCAGCGATGCTCGCTTGGCTGTCAGAACTCACGCCTAGAGATCAACTAACGGTCATTTCTAATCTCTTTCCACGCTACGTCTTTCACATCTAATTGTTTATATGAATTCAGTTTTGTGTCTTTGGGACACAACACTGAATTCATATAAACAGGGATATTGTCGGATACATTCAATAAAAAACTCATCCATAGGTTCTTAAAACCATGGGCACACTTATGGGTCACAGACTGAATTAAATGAATTTTATTATTTAATTTAAAAAAAAAGTTTGATGACACGCGCGCGCTCGCGGCGATCGAGTGGCGCGAGTAATAGCCCGTGGCACTCGCATAAACCCGGTATGGTGAGATTTGAGAAGGAATGTGAAGAAGTAAGTTTTTGGATGCGCGAAGGCTGAGACTATGAGAACTGCCCAACAATTTAAAATTTTGTTTTAAGTAATCAGGAGCACAAGGATCGTTCATAATAGTGAAAAGGATGCAGAGGGATCTGAGGGATCTGCTTTGACGAATAGGTAACCAATTAAGCTGAGAACGGAAGGAAAAAATGTGATCATATTTCCGAACGCCAAGTTCTTGGAACAGATAGAGATTTTTCAGCGTAAACAAAATATTATTATATATATCTATATCTTATAGCATTCAGGACTAAAGGAACTTTGTATTTGTGAAACAATTTTCAAAATGAGTTCATTAGGTCCAGATATTACTTACTTCCTACAAACTTTACCTCTTTATAATATGAGTATAGTTTTGTTATTGAAATGATCCTGTGGGAGATAAATATACAGTATGTTAACTAACAGAGGGCGTTCCCGTTAACCCACAATAGTATAGCATCCATACATGCTAAAATAGTACATTTTGATACAAGGGGAGAAAGTTTGTTATTGCGGCCGAGGCGGAGTTACGCCCGAGCCGCAAGGCGAGGGGGTTATGGAGCCGAGTACTGCAGTAACAAATGTCCACGTGTATCAAACGACGTTTTTCAATACACTTTCGAAGAAAAATACTTGCTCCGAAAATGACGACGCATTTTTATTTGATTTCCATTGAAGAAAATTATGCAAAGTTGCCGTAGAGTAGTAGTAGATGGCAATAGGCTATCGCAAGCATTTTGAGCCTCAATCACAATATCTGGCGGCATAGCATCTAAATTGTTCTCAGCAAAACTTAAATTCGACATACGCAAATAAGTGACGAAATAACACAAATTAATAAGATTTAATTTACTTTTCCCCGCGCTTTACCTTCACGGGTTAAAGGAGAAGCAAAGGTATGAAGCCGCAAAACAGCCTGATATTAAAACAAAATGTAATTTTTTTAATTTAGAACACAAATAAATGTTAATTTGTTGATAAAAACAAAATTATTTTATAAATAATAATGTTTATTTCTGATATTCTGTTCATAAACACAATTTTAATTTTCATTAAATATAAGGCCTTAAAACATGCGCCTCTTTGCTGTGAAAAAAAAAAAACAATCACCGCCGAATATAAGGAATGGGGACTTGAGTGATTTATATACTCTCTGTTTCCACGGCGGGAATTTGAATTGAAAGGGCGCTAAAATTTGCTAATTTGGAAAAAATTGATATTTTTGTATAAATTATAGTTAAAATTCGATTAATAATTTGTAAATAATCGTTTTGTAAATAAATATAATGTTAAACAGTGAGGCCGGGGGTGAAATCCCCCCGGCCACCAAAGGCCCAGGGTCTTCGGGCAAGCGGGCCAGAAAAATGGACGAAAATGATGATGTTAGCGGCGGGGGTGAGGAAAGTTTGAACTTTTTACCTTTTCTCAAACCTAATTACAAAAGACTCTACCCTGAAAATTCTACAAAATATGAATTCAAAGTGTTTGTTGAAAGCAGTAATAATGAACGATTAGGCAACAAAAGTCCCATTTACCTTAATCATATATTCACGGCAGAAATTAAAGGAGTAGTGGCCATTCACAGAGTGAACGCGAATAAAATTGCGATTATATTTAAACAATATAATACTGCCAACAATTTTTTGGCAAATAATGTCTTTCTGGAAAGATATAAATTGAAGGCATTCATCCCTGCAGCTCAAATTGAAAAAACTGGAATCATCCGATATGTTCCTACTAACATTTCTAATAGAGAACTATATTGCAAGTTATCTTCTACTTATGAAATTATTGCTGTGCGTCGCTTTTTTAGAAAAGTAAACAATGAAAAAGTGCCTTTACAAACTGTCAGCATAACTTTCTTAGCCAATACATTACCTGATTCTGTACAGTATGACTTGTTTTCATACCGCGTATTTGAGTACATCCCTCCTCTGCAACAGTGTTATAGATGTTTTAAATTTAATCACTCGGCAAAGGTCTGTAACGGCAAACAGCGCTGCAGTATCTGCTCGGGTGAACACTATTACAAAGACTGTGATAAACCTAATGAACTAAGTTGTATCAATTGTAGTGGACCACATCTAGCAATTTCAAACTCATGTCCTGTTAAAATAAAGAAAAATCTAGAAAAGAAAAACAAAATTACGTATGCTAGCACTGTTGCCGTTACAAATGAAAAGAAAAATTTTAATGCTGATTTTCCAGCTCTTGTATATAATAATAAAAATATTGTAAATAAATCAAACAGTAACCCTGATGTCCCTGTACAAAAAACTGTAAATAAAGTTCAGCAATCTGTGAAATCTGTTACACGGAGATCTCTATCTGTTGATGAACTTAAAAGTCAATTAATTAATAATGCTGACTTAACCAATGCTATAGTTCGAACTTTAATTTCTATAGCTAACAAAGGTGACGACACTCCAATTACTTCTATTGCCATTAAAGATTTATTACTCAAAAATCTTTCTTAATTTATGGATTATAGTACCTCAAATAAGTCTTCTTTAAGAATAGCCCAATTTAATATTCAAAGTATTTATAATAAAGTCCCTCTTTTGTTAACATTTCTACGAGAAAATGACATTGATATATGCTTATTAAATGAAACTTGGTTGCGAGACAGTAGACCTTGTCGTATAACTGGATATAACATGTATTATAAAAATGCTTCAAATGAACATGGTGGGGTAGCCATACTAATTAAACCACATTTAAAATACAAAGCACTTTCCACAGTATTTTATGATGAACTGCAAACTGTGGCATTGTCCACATCTACTTCTAGAGGAGATATTACTATTTTGTGTGTTTATTGCCCCCCTATGGGCCCACTTAGAACTAACATCTTACGTGACCTTATTCACAATCTTCCTAAGCCTATATTCGTGGCTGGAGACTTTAACGCTCATCACATTGCTTTCGGATGCATATCAAATAAACGAAGAGGAGAGCAATTATATACTGTTATAGATGAGTTAGATTTATGTATACTAAACGAAGGTGACGTTACTACTATGCAATATCCAAATCGTAATCCATCAGCTATTGACGTGTCTTTGGCTAGCCCATCAATTACCCCTCTCTGTAAATGGTCAGTCCATGATGATAACATGGGCAGTTATCATTTCCCAACAATAACAGAAATAACTATTTTAACTGATCAATACAATGTTAATCCTCCTATGAATAAATTTTTATATAATAAAGCTGATTGGAACCAATACGATGAACTTTCGAAAACATGTTTTGATAATATTATTCTTAACAGTTGTGACCCTCTTAGCTCTTACAATTCATTCTGTGATATACTTTCTACCCTGAAATCAGAATGTGTACCAAAATTTACCAAATCCACAGAATACAAAAGTAGGCCACCTGCACCTTGGTGGAACGATAAATGTAAAAATAGCGTCATTGCATCTAAAGAGGCTTTAAAATTATACAGGAGACTACCTACTATTGAAAATTATATATCTTACAAAAAAGCAGATGCTTTGAAAAAACGAACTATTGCCGAAGAGAAAAAGAATAGTTGGAGATCATTGTGTGACAGTTTTAACAGAACTACGCCTATTTCAACCATTTGGAATAATATTAAGAAATTTAAAGGACTTAAAGTTAACAAATCTTACTCTGATGAATTTATTCCACAATTTTTAAACAAATTATCTGTTAACGACTATGAAAAAACAACTGATTTAAATACTTTTTTTAATTTACATAACAATGACAATAAATCAAAATATTTGCTAGATCCATTTACATGGTGCGAGTTCTTGATCTGTCTTCAATCTAGAAAAAATACTACTCCTGGAATGGATGATTTTCCCTATATCTTGATTAGCAAATTAAATATTAAAGCTCAGAAGTTATTTTTAGTTATTCTCAATAATCTTTGGCATAAACAAATAATACCATTGTCATGGAAAACACAATGTGTTATTCCGGTTCTGAAGCTTGACAAGCCTCCAGATAACTGTGACTCTTATAGGCCTATTTCATTATCTTCTTGCTTAGGAAAAATATTTGAAAATATGGTAAAACTTCGTCTGGATCATTTTGCTGAATCAAATAGTCTTCTACCAAATATCCAATATGGTTTCAGAAGAGGCAGAAGTTGTGCTGACAGCTTCACTTGTCTCGTTTCAGATCTGAAATATGCAAAACAAAATAAGAAAAGTGTAGCAAGTGCCTTTTTAGATATTCAAGGGGCATTTGACAATGTTCAACCGCAAATTCTAGTTCAGGTGTTATCGGGGTTAGGCATACCTGGCCTACTTTGCAAGTGGATTTATGAATTCATAAGCAATAGAATTCTATATGTTAAATATAACAACATTTTACATGGACCTAGAACTGTCTCTAAAGGCACAATGCAAGGGGCCACATTGTCCCCACTTCTATATAATTTATATACATCTGAAATTTGTAAATATGTAAATACTGAAAATGTAAATATTCTCCAATTTGCAGATGACTTAGTGATATACAGTGTAAATAATAATATTGACATGGCTATTGATAATGTTAATTCAACTCTTGTTAATTTAAATGGGTATTATGATAAATTGCAACTTAAAATTAATCCCCTCAAAAGTAGTGCCATGATTTTTAGCAAAGATTTTCCTTCTACTGCACTCTTGTACAATGATCAAGCTATTCCTGTGGTTGACCAGCATAAATTTTTGGGTGTAATTATTGACAAAGATTTATCCTTTAAGCCACATATTAACTACATTGCACAAAGAGCAATGAAAGGCTTGAACATCATCAAATGTTTAACTGGGGTATCATGGGGAGCAGATCCATTGACTCTCTCCATTTTGTACAAAGCTATTATAAGGAGTCATTTTGACTATAGTTGTATAGCCTATTTAGATAGTAAACATGTAAATAAATTAGACTTAATACAGAATAAGGCCTTGAGGACTATATCTGGGGCCATGTGCTCTACTCCTATTAGAGCCATGGAGGTTGAAACTCTTATAATGCCACTGTCTCTTAGACGTTTGTTACTTGCAAAAAGATTTTGTGTAAAACTCTTAGCCACCAACAATCAATACGCCATTAAAAAGATCATACCTTACTCGATACCAATTCCAACTCCATTAACTTCAGCTGCTGATATTCTAAGCCACAAATTTCCAAGATTATCCCAAATTCTAGTAGACCTGAACAAAAAACATCAGAAATTACAGAAAACAAGTTTATGGCCCTTTTATGCTAAACAATTTTATACATTGATAAATGAAATTAACATTATTAAAGTAGAAGTAAATAATAATCTAGATTTACTACAGTTTTTAGATGAAAACAAATACTACACTTTATATACAGACGGAAGTAAAACTAATTCACATGTACGAAGTGCCATTTATGATCCCCGGATAGAGTTTTGTCAGAGCTTTATTCTGGATACTACTTGTAGTATATTTACAGCAGAGGCATATGCAGTCTTTGAAGCGCTTAAACATACTTACTTTATAAATAGTTGTAATAAAAACTTCCTTATTTTGACTGACTCTCTCAGTGTGATTAAATGTCTAGAAAATTATAATGTACATTTTAAAACAAGTTACATTGTCTATAAAATTAAAGAGATATTACTTGCCTTACGTCAAAAAGATGTTGAAGTCGCCTTTCTGTGGATTCCTTCACATAAAGGCATTACCGGTAATGAAGTAGCTGACAAGGCTGCATGTGAAGGGTTAAACTCATTAGATGTAAGACATATTACTGATATTCCATTTACCGATACCTATAATGAAATAAGAAAAGATGTGATATTGCTATGGGATGATGTCTGGAAGAAAGACAGAGAAACTAAAGGCAAATGGTATGGAAGCATTCAAGAAGTAATACCTGCGAAGCCTTGGTACACCAAGCTAAAAGTAGCTAGCAGAGATTTTATAACCACTATTAACCGACTACGATTTGGCCACCACAAAACTCCTGCACATTTGGGACGGCTCAATATAATACCAACGAATTTATGCCCGTATTGTAACAATAATCAAGTTGGTGATATTCATCATCTGTTATTTAAATGTTGTCAGTTTAATATTCAACGGCTTTTGCTAGCCAGTGAACTGACAGGAAGTGATAGTGAAAGTAATTCATGTAAAATTGATTATAATGAAGCCCGCCGCTTAGAAGACTACTTAAAAAATCATAAGAATTTTATTCCATTATATAATTATATAAAACATACAATTGGAAAATTGTAAATACGAAGAAAATGAAGACTTGACTATCTATAATACAGTTGAAAAATTGTAGACGAAGAAAATGAAGACTTGGCTTTTTATAAAACATACAGTTGAAAATTGTAAAGACGATTAAAATGAAGATCTGGCTTAAAGGACTTTGTATCCAAGCCAAAATCATTTATAAAAAAAAAAGGAATGGGGACTATCGTTATTTTGCTCACCAGTTGGCGCCACTGTTGACTAAGGTCCAGAGGTATCTAACTAAGCTGTCAAAGGCGACTTTATAAGATCGGTGCCGAAACAAAGTTTTGAATCTTGAATCTAAGTTGTACCTAGTCTATTTTCTTGGAACCAAGACAGTGAGGAGAGAAAGGAAATTAAAAGAAAACGTGCAGAAAGAGCTCGTTCATTCGAAATTGTTATGTAATACTATGTTTTCCTCTGCGTTTCCAACAAAGTTATTGTCTCGGTCATATTCTGGAATTCTGTAAAAAAAAAATTGCCCAAGTGCGAGTCAGACTCGCCCATGAAGGGTTCCATAGTAACTACGCCAAATAACTTTGTTTTACATAGTATTTGTATGAATTACAAAGTTATATTTGCGGTTTTAGAAAATATGCTGTATCTCAAAAACTGCTGACCCGATCTCGTTCAAACCAATTTTTGTTGAAAGTTTACATTATGAGTATTTTCTTGGCAAACAAGCTTTCTTTTGGCAAAAAATAAGTTTGTAAACAGTAAATAAACTAACCTCTGAATTAGCTGCTCTTTGAGGCCGCTTATTTTTGCGCATTTTTTTAAATTCCGCTTTCAAAGCCATATTTCCATATTTGCGATAATTTCACGAAGGAGATCATTTTTCAACAGGTAAATAAAAGAAATGATAATTTATGTAACGAAGCCCGCTAAAACCAGTGAAAATTTGTATTTTTTGGACCTCACGCGACACTAGCGCCTCTAGTGGCAAACTCGCACGCGATAGCCCCCATTGAATAGTTGTTTAATGTTATCTGTGGCAAAATCTGGAATGAAAAACCCTCGTGTGTGAAAAATGAAAATAATCCACGAGTGTGTAATACATTGCATGATGAACCTAATCGTACCTAGTGCGATAAGAGCCAGTTTTCAAGGAAGTATATTGAAAAAAATATTACCATTCGAAAACAAAATGTTTTTTTTTAATATTTAAATATTCACTAAAAATTTTAAATTGATACGTAAAAGAAACACTCTGTACACGCGTACTTGAAGGACGGCAACCTCGCAATTTATTTATGAATGCCGCGTGTGCGGTGATCTAATTGATGTGCTTATACTATTGCGGATTAACGGAAAAGCCCTCTGTTAGTTAACATATTGTATATAGGTATATTTATAGTCCTCATGATCGATTTCGACCACGGCAGCCAATTTTAGCTATCTGCGTAAGAGATAATGCGCAGATACAGGTGCACTCTCTGTTCCTTTTACTCACATAGCCCGATGGGACGGTAACCGATACTACCGGGGAAAGATCGGGTGTAGGATCAACGGTTTAACGTGCTTTGCGAGGCACGGGGTATCACACCGCCAACTTCCGAATTCCGGGCTACGACTTTGTTTTAGAAAAACCCAATATCACTTTTTTTGTCCGACCCGGAAATCGAGCCCGAGACCTGACCCTGATCAGTCCCATACTTACCATGATCAGCAGGGTAAGTATGGGACTGATCTGGTTGGTGAAGGTTTCAGGAGAGGCTCGTCTTTGAGCAACTTCTATTGATGTCGTCGAATACGATCAGTGCATCTACTTGTATGACTTTTGGCATAACAGCTGAGAAATTCCTAAAGCATGAAACATATTAACGCTCCCTGATCCTTAGCTTTTATAAATCAAAAGTCATGTATTAAAATGAAACAATGATATTTGTTTTGCAAATTCGTTATAAATAAGAATTTTATACTTACCTCATTTTTTTTTGGGTAAAATTGAATTATTAAGTGCCCGTAATTTACATGAAGACAATCCACCAAAACTCCCGCCCGCAAACTTTATTTTTTTTTTATTACTGATGGGCCCACTCTTGACCTGGATCTCGCCTGATGGTAAGCGATAGATGAGGTCTAAGATGGGACGAGCGAGCCCAGAAGATGCCTATTTACTCGTGCTTTAAAGGTTGAACGGATCTGGAAGAGAAGTGGATATCGATATCGCAATAAACTCCCCAGCAAAACTTACTATGATATTGTTACGCCAGTCGCTTAGCGAAGTACGTCGAGAAACTTCGACAGAAATCTAGAATGTTCGAGACACTAACGCCACCTGGCGGCGAGTAGCAGTACTGAGTATATCGAGAAAGTTCGACTGACTTCTAATACGTTTGAGAAACTAACGCCATCTAGCGGCGAGTAGCAGTACTGTGTATCTCAAGTAGCTTCTGGAATATTCTTGGCAGTGAGTCGATTGTACAAGAATGTTCTAGAACGCAGAGCGGGGTATAAATAGATCGCAAAGGGACGCAGAGAGGCAGTCTTATTTCAAGATACGAGGCATATAATCGAAGCTTTACAAGTGAATTTCGGTGCGATTTAAGTGTTGAGTGACAAGTATTGTACTGTGAATAACTGTGTATATTTTTGTTTTGTGTTTATTTAATTAAAGTGTTAATTTTGGTCTAATTGGCGTTAATTATTTCTATTCCGAACCCTAGCTCGTAACAATATGTTTTAAGGATTTATATTCATACAATAGTATACATATTATCAGAACCTGCTTAGCCTTTTCAACGATGTTGTGGTCAGCTTTCAGTCAGTAGTTGGTTAACACGATACCCCTTTGCAACAATAGTGTCTGATTTTCTGGCTTCTGACTGCCCGTAACAACTGACAAAGACATAATTGAACGTTAATTTAGTTTCGTTACCCAATAAATAATGTTATCGACATGAAGCGATGGATTCAAAATCCCATTCCACTGTGAATCATCATATGTGTATAATTTTTCTACGGCACCCATTATTAACCGACTTCAAAAAAAGGAGGTTCTCAATTCGTCTTGAACTTTTTTTTTGTATGTTACCTCATAACTCGGAGATGGCTGAACCGATTTAAAAAATTCTTTTTGCGTTTGAAAGGGTATACTTTCTAGTTGGTTCCATTGTTACGAAATCATGATCTGATGATGGGATCCTGGAGAAATTGAGGGAACTCTTCAAATATTATAGGCACACCTATAGCGTTTTGGGTATTTCTTATAGTACCTTGAGCAGTTGCTTTCGAAAAGTACCATTTGGGGAAGTTGAACTAATGATGAAGACCACAGATGAAGGCCACTGTAACTACTCAATAATAAGTATTTCGTGGATTGCGATTCGATTACTTGAGTACGGATGTTAAACACTTTATGCTCGTCGCAATATATACGAGTATGGTGATGTAGAGCTGATGGTCAAGTACCAGGAGAACTCCTCAAAAATTAACGGCTCTGCACCGGGAAAAGCAATATTTTGTAAAAGGTGATAAGTAGTTGACATTTTGGCTTTTGTAACTAGATAAATTACAAACCGACCCTCTGAAAAGAGTGAAAACAAAAATTTTTAGCAAAATATAGAACCGACTTCCATATAAAAACACTACAAAGGCAAAAATAACTTTAATTTCTGAAGGCGGTGTCAAAAAAAAAAGAAAATACAAAACAAATGACACCGACTACCGAAATTAAAGTTATTTTTGCCTTTGTAGTGTTTTTATATGGAAGTCGGTTCTATTTTTGCTAAAAAAAAATTTTTGTTATGGTTATTTTCTTCCGACTTATTTTGCTAATATCCTTATTTTAGGATAACTAGAGTAGTAGCGTATTGCTAGGTAGCCTGTAGCCTTCCTCGTGAACCTGCCTATCATAATCATAACGATTCTTCAAATCCATCCAGTATTTTCGAAAATTATTATAGTATTGAACCTAGATGGGAGAGCGCTTATATCCATAGCTTGTATCGCTAGCACCGCGATTGTAATCACCGTGAGTGCTCGCCTTTATAATGCTGTTTGAAATTCTTAATGTGTAAATCTTTGTTTTAATCTTTATGGTTTTAAATGTATTTTATTTTAATCTTGATGAAGATAGATGAAGATACTTATTTTAAAATAAACGATTGTGTTAATAAGATAGATTGGTATCTGTATTGTTAATATCTATTATTACTAGTGAGAATTCAGAACACATACATTTTGACAGATAAGCGCGTATAGATCAATGGCGTATAGGTCATGTATAATCTATGGTATAGGTATATTGCTAGTGGGGTATGATGACCAAGGAACTTGTACCTAGGTAGAAGATCCTTGGCGATGACACGCTTCACTAATTTTGTCGCTGAGCGACAAGAGCTCTAAAAGATAAGTAATACTCGCTCAGCGATGCTCGCTTGGCTGTCAGAACTCACGCCCAGAAATCAACTAGCGGTCATTTCTAATCTCTTTCCACGCTACGTCTTTCACATCTAATTATTTATATGAATTCAGTTTTGTGTCTTTGGGACACAACACTGAATTCATATAAACAGGGATATTGTCGGATACATTCAATAAAAAATTCATCCATAGGTTCTTAAAACCATGGTCACACTTATGGGTCACAGACTGAATTAAATGAATTTTATTATTTAATTAAAAACAAAAGTTTGGCCCGTGGCACTCGCATAAACCCGGTATGGTGAGATTTGAGAAGGAATGTGAAGAAGTAAGTTTTTGGATGCGCGAAGGCTGAGACTATGAGAACTGCCCAACACTTTAAAATTTGGTTTAAGTCATCAGGAGCACAAGGATCGTTCATAGTAGTGAAAAGCATGCAGATGGATCTGAGGGATCTGCTTTGACGAATAGGCAACCATTTAAGCTGAGAACGGAAGGAAAAAATGTGATCATATTTTCGAACGCCAAAAATGAAGCGAAAACAGACGTTAAGAAGTCGGTCCAGTTTGTTAAGAAGTTCTATAAAGATTTTTCAGCGTGAACAAAAGCTTATAGCATTCAGGACTGAAGGAACTTTATATTTGTGAAACAATTTTCAAAATGGGTTCATTAGGTCCAGATATTACTTCCTACAAACTTTACCTGTTTATAATATGAGTATAGATTTGTTATTGAGATGATCTTGTGGGAGATAAATATACAGTATGTTAGCTAACAGAGGGCGTTCCCGTTAACCCGCAATAGTATAGCATCCATACATGCTAAAAAAAATATTACCATTCGAAAACGAAATGTTTTTATATATTTTTTTTATATTACAATATTCACTAAAAATGTTAAATTGATACGTAAAGAAACACTCTGTACACGCGTACTTGAAGGACGGCAACGTCGCAATTTATTTATGAATGACGGGCCGCGAGTGCGGCGATCTAATTGATGAGCTTATACTATTGCGGGTTAACGGGAACGCCCTCTGTTAGTTAACATACTGTAAATAGGTATATTTATAGTCCTCATGATCGATTTCGACCACGGCAGCCAATTTTAGCTATCTGCGTAAGAGATAATATAGGGCACCTTTCGAATCACGGAAGGCCGCCGGCGGCCACAAAAACCAGCTTAAGTTGACCTCTAAAATCGAAAAAAGGAAAAATAATTTTAGAGGTCAACTTAAGCTGGCCGCCGGCGGCCTTCCGTGATTCGAAGGGTGCGCAGATACAGGTGCAATGTCTGTTCCTTTTACTCACATAGCCCGATGGGACGGTAACCGACACTACCGGGGAAAGATCGGGTGTAGGACCAAGGGCTTATCGTCCTTTCCGGGGCACAGGGTATCACACCGCCAACTTCCGAATTCCGGGCTACGACTTTGTTTTCAAAAAACCCAATATCACTTTTTGTCCGACCCGGAAATCGAGCCCGAGACCTGACCCTGATCAGTCCCATACTTACCATGATCAGCAGGGTAAGTATGGGACTGATCAGGGTGGTGAAGGTTTCAGAAGAGGCTCGTCTTTGAGCAACTTCTTCTATTGATGTCGTCGAATACTATCAGTGCATCTACTTGTATGACTTTTGGCATAACAGCTGAGAAATTCCCAAAGCATGAAACATATTAACGCTCCCTGATCTTTAGCTTTTATAAATCAAAAGTCATGTATTAAAATGAAACAATGATATTTATTTTGCAAATTCGTTATAAATAAGAATTTTATACTTACGTCATTTTTTTTGGGTAAAATTGAATTATTAAGTGCCCGTAATTTACATGAAGACAATCCACCAAAACTCCCGCCCGTCACCACTTCCTAGTGGGACTTTTTTTTTTTTTTATTACTGATGGGCCCACTCTTGAGCTCGATCTCGCCTGATGGTAAGCGATAGATGAGGTCTAAGATGGGACGAGCGAGCCCAGAAGATGCCTATTTACTCGTGCTTTAAAGGTTGAACGGATCTGGAAGAGAAGTGGATATCGATATCGCAATAAACTCCCCAGCAAAACTTACTATGATATTGTTACGCCAGTCGCTTAGCGAAGTACGTCGAGAAACTTCGACAGAAATCTAGAATGTTCGAGACACTAACGCCACCTGGCGGCGAGTAGCAGTACTGAGTATATCGAGAAAGTTCGACTGACTTCTAATACGTTTGAGAAACTAACGCCATCTAGCGGCGAGTAGCAGTACTGTGTATCTCAAGTAGCTTCTGGAATATTCTTGGCAGTGAGTCGATTGTACAAGAATGTTCTAGAACGCAGAGCGGGGTATAAATAGATCGCAAAGGGACGCAGAGAGGCAGTCTTATTTCAAGATACGAGGCATATAATCGAAGCTTTACAAGTGAATTTCGGTGCGATTTAAGTGTTGAGTGACAAGTATTGTACTGTGAATAACTGTGTATATTTTTGTTTTGTGTTTATTTAATTAAAGTGTTAATTTTGGTCTAATTGGCGTTAATTATTTCTATCCCAAACCCCAGCTCGTAACAATATGTTTTAAGGATTTATATTCATACAATAGTATACATATTATCATAACCTGCTTAGCCTTTTCAACTATGTTGTGGTCAGCTTCCAGTCTAACCGTATGCAGCTGAGTATTAGTGTTTTACCTGGGGCGACTGCCTATCTGACTTCCACAACCCAGTAGCTGGGTAACACGATACCCCTTTGCAACAACAGTGTCTGATTTTCTGGCTTCTGACTGCCCGTAACGACTGACAAAGACATAATTGAACGTTAATTTAGTTTCGTTACCCAATAAATAATGTTATCGACATGAAGCGATGGATTCAAAATCCCATTCCACTGTGAATCATCATATGTGTATAATTTTTCTACGGCACCCATTATTAACCGACTTCAAAAAAAGGAGGTTCTAAATTCGTCTTGAACTTTTTTTTTGTATGTTACCTCATAACTCTGAGATGGCTGAACCGATTTAAAAAAATCTTTTTGCGTTTGAAAGGGTATACTTTCTAGTTGGTTCCATTGTTACAAAATCATGATCTGATGATGGGATCCTGGAGAAATTGAGGGAACTCTTCAAATATTATAGGCACACCTATAGCGTTTTGGGTATTTCTTATAGTACCTTGAGCAGTTGCTTTCGAAAAGTACCATTTGGGGAAGTTGAACTAATGATGAAGACCACAGATGGCCACTGTAACTACTCAATAATAAGTATTTCGTGGATTGCGATTCGATTACTTGAGTACGGATGTTAAACACTTTATGCTCGTCGCAATATATACGAGTATGGTGATGTAGAGCTGATGGTCAAGTACCAGGAGAACTCCTCAAAAATTAACGGCTCTGCACCGGGAAAAGCAATATTTTGTAAAAGGTGATAAGTAGTTGACATTTTGGCTTTTGTAACTAGATAAATTACAAACCGACCCACTAAACAGCGTGAAAAAAAATTTAACAAAAAATAGAACCGACTTCCATATAAAAACACTACAAAGACAAAAATAACTTTAATTTCTGAAGGCGATGTCAAAAAAAAAAGAAAATACAAAACAAATGACACCAACTACCGAAATTAAAGTTATTTTTGCCTTTGTAGTGTTTTATATGGAAGTCGCTTCTATTTTTTGAAAAACTTTTTATTTTTATGGTTATTTTCTTCCGAATTATTTTGCTAATATCCTTATTTTAGGATAACTAGAGTAGAAGCGTATTGCTAGGTAGCCTATAGCCTTCCTCGTGAACCTGCCTATCATAATCATAAAGATTCTTCAAGTCCATCCAGTATTTTCGAAAATTATTATAGTATTGAACCTAGATGGGAGAGCGCTTATATCCATAGCTTGTATCGCTAGCACCGCGATTGTAATCACCGTGAGTGCTCGCCTTTATAATGCTGTTTGAAATTCTTAATGTGTAAATCTTTGTTTTAATCTTTATGGTTTTAAATGTATTTTATTTTAATCTTGATGAAGATAGATGAAGATCCCATATAACCATTTTTGGGAATATGACGTAACGGTTTCGACACCTAGTGTGGGCACTGATTTATTCTCGACACATAATCTCGTCGCCGTTCCGTATTAGAGTAGTTGCTGCAACTAAAATTGGGGAAGAGTCGACACAGTAACATTCGGTTTCTAATATACGTCGCTGTGTCGTAACATTGTTACCATATTTTAACCAGAGTTCCCACAAATCATTCATTCAATCGCTCATAACCGCTCATTCGTTGACATTGACTCGTGAAGTGACGTGAATTTTATTACTTATTAAAATAAATAAGAAACCGCCATCATAACAGTATCACCGAGGTAAGTAAACAAAGATTTTTTTTATTGATTATTATGGTCCTCAGTACTCAAATCTTAATGGGAAATTAAATTCATCGTGTAAATTAGTGGGATAGGTTGAAATGTATCAACGCGCCACATTAATATCATAATTTAACCATTCGGGCGAAAATACACATTGTTTTTATTTTAATGATATTTTTATTTTCTATTATCTAAACCTTCTATTTGAATGCAGTAATACAGTTGAATACTTAATAACAAACTATTTTAGCAGTAATAAACTGTACTATCGATAAATAATGAAAATATTTTCTTTGTTATGTGAAAAATATTTTCGTCACAACAAGTTACAAAGTTACGATTATGTGTCGACATTGTGTGGACATGTTACGTCATTCGTCACACGTAATTCGTCACAAAATAACTGAATTTTAAAATGGTCTCTCCTTGATTTTTGTTCACAGTTTCCCAAACTTTAGTTTGCTAGGCAAAATGCCATATTGCATTGTTTTAACTAGAGAAGGCTGTTCTGATTTAATATCCCTTGTACCAAGTACGTGGGTGAGAGAGAGCTGTTGTCTGTACAAATAACTAAGAACTCAGTTTTTACTAGTTTTCTAATGTTGTTCTATTCAAGACTTTTAAATTACCATAGAATACGATTAGGTATATAAAATGCATAGAAGTTGAAATCATTCAATGTGCTTTATTTTAGGGGTGAAATGAACACAAGTACATCGAAAAAACAAAGGAGCGAAACGAGAAAGGATACTTCTACAAATAATAAAAGTTTAGATCAAGAAAAAGAGGAAGTGATGAATATAAAAATGAAAATGCCAAATATAGTAGATGATGATAAATACGAATCTGGAGATGCAAAAGAACACAAGAAAATATGAATCTGAAACAGAGGATCAGTTAGATGTAAAAGAAAATGATATTGGTACTTATATAATTTATTTTAATTACTTTTACACATAGCACACTCCTCTATACGCTCATTATGTAATGTAACACACGTGCACACGCACACAACACAGACACAAACAGACACCTAAGTCGTTTTAGACGGAAGTATGGTATGGAGATCATTGGATCTCCATACCATACTTCCGTCTAATTCAGTTTTATTGTCTCAATAAAATTCTTTATTAATACATCATATTGTTTAACATAAATTAATAATTCTTTTACAGACGACGGTACGCCAGACACAAAAAATATTCCAATAAAGCATCGAAAATAGTGACTATACTCTCTGATGTGAAAATAAAAAACAAGTTTTTGGATTTAAAACATGAGACTAAAACTATGAATATCAGTTCTGATAACTTAATGTACTGTGCAGCAAAAGTACAACTACGAAGATGCTGACAAATTATCTTCATGATTGATAGATGATGGAGACGACAGTGAATAGGATGTTAAATTATAAAATTTTGTTGTTATTATTGCTCTATTTAGGTTTACTAACCAATACTCAATACGTACAAATATACTATTTTTGATACCACTTTATATGACTGCATATTAAACTGATGAACATAGTATTTATTAGTTTTTAACATTAAATTTTTAACACTTTTAACACTAAATAGAAACCCTAAACTACATATATACATCTAAAAATAAACTAAAATATGGCATCCAGAAATTCGTGCGCATCTTTGTCCACTGGTAATATGCCCAAAAGACAAAGTAGCTAACGCTAGTGAAGTTATAGTGCAATTGATGATTTTGTGATTTCGAAATAAAAATCGTTTCTTCTTATATTTTCATTTTATTTTTACCCTACCATTGTCAATACAGGAATAAATACCATTTGGAAGTTGCAAAGCATACATAAAAGCTTACATTTCACATCTTGCAAATTGTATTCTCTTGATTCTTCTGAATCATAATCAAGTGATGTTGCAAATATATTGATATGCGAAGAATTAGCACGAAGCACTTCAGTTCAAGATACTTCAGCATTATTTTCTGGATTCGGTAGTGAATACGTTAGAAAAATCAACAAAATGATGAGTAAGTATCTGTCACAATAGGAACAACACAACATCCAACAATATTATTAATAACTAGCTGTGCCCGCGACTTCGTCCGCGTAGGATTTAGATATATTGCGATGGACCCATGCCCAGCAGTGGGATGAAAAGTAGCCTATGTGTTATTCTGATGTATCAGCTATATTACTGTAAAATTTCATCAAAATCCGTTCAGTAGTTTTTGCGTGACGACAAACATCAATCCTGACAACCTTTCGCATTTATAAATATTAGTAAGTAGGATAGGATTAACTTACTTGCACTTGTGTTATTTTGGTTCGTTCATTCGTTTACTCTCCTGTAAAATGTTGAAGTCCATCGGAATCTATCAATCTACGTGATATTTTGGGTCGTTTACCAATATTTTTTTTTAATTAAACGTTATACCGGCAGTAAAGACAAGACAATAGTTTGAGAATGACTTGATCTGGTGACTTCCATCTAGCAAAGTTAGTTTTATAAGTATTCCGAAACATTGACGTAACGTTACTACACATGTTATCACTCAGTTACTACACATTGTTACTAATATTGTACACTAGTTACATACAATACGCAAAGTGTGTAAAACGTGTGTACACATTTTTTTCTGTAACAAGCCTACACAGCTACAACACAAAGTTACTAAAACTACTTTCGGTCGCTTTGTTACTAAACGGTTACGACACATAAAAGCGAACCCCCACACAGTCGCAAGGTGTCGTATCAGTTACGAAACTAATGCGACTTGTTACACCTTTTACAAATCTGCGACCAAAAATGGCTATATGGGATACTTATTTTAAAATAAACGATTGTGTTAATAAGATAGATTGGTATCTGTATTGTTAATATCTATTATTACTAGTGAGAATTCAGAACACATACATTTTGACAGATAAGCGCGTATAGATCAATGGCGTATAGGTCATGTATAATCTATGGTATAGGTATATTGCTAGTGGGGTATCTATTTTTATACACTGATTTCATGCCATTAATTTGTATGAAATGCCCTGTACGGTTTTTGCGGACTATTCTTCTGGAAAATACCGTTTTTTACTATCAATAGACTCGAGTTTGACCACCGTCTCATCTGATGGTACAAACGATGATGTGGTCAAAGACGAACCACGCTTTCCTAAAAGTAACCCATTCACTCTTGGCTTAAAGATCCCCCCAGACTATAGCTATCAGGATAAAATGTGTCATTCAGCCTTTACAGTGGGAGCAGTAGGCCGTTAATCGACCGAATGGGGGGCTTTGGTTAAAAACAAAGTCCGTGACCACTTATGAGTCACAACGGCGCATTGAGTTTGATGCCAAGCCTGATGAATTGAAAGCCCGACGACTAAATAGCCCGATAACTATGTGAACGGTGCACTCACATGCGAGCTGATATTCACGAAGATTTTTTTTATTGAATATATGCTGGCGTTTTGCCACCATCTCATCTGATGGTAAGTGATGAATGATGATGTGGTCGAAGATGAAGCATGCTTACCTTTAAGTAAGAAGTAATTCGATCACTCTTGACTTAAAAATCCCCTGGTTATAGCCATCAGACAACACAGACCCCCCAGACGCAGGGAATTCCACTCCTTAGCCGTACGCACAGTGAAAGTATTCCGAAAACGTTTTGTGCGTATGGGTGGGTTGTCCGCCATGTAACAATGGAACATCGCCGTTTGTCTTGTAGTCCGATGATGGAACAGGCTTGGTGGAATTAAATTGTGGATTTTCATCGCACACTCCCTGAAATGTAACTGATAGAAAACCCGTTTTAGTTGGGGAATAAAGGCAATGAAATACGAGTTATCGGTGGCCTCTAAGACTATGACCTTCTATCATCATAGGCTTGGATAAAACGATATATTTTTCGCGTTTGTAAGTAAAATAAAGTTTATTGTACGGCACCCATATAATAATGAATGTCACAGTAACTGGGTCAATGTTAAATTGTTTGTTTATCATTGACCCAGTAACTGAAATAATCCTTCCTTCTAAAATGCATTTTTATTTTAGCAATATGCCTACATTGCTACTATCTTCAAGCGCAAACAAAAGGTTAATCTTAATAAATTTTGTTCGAAATAACACTAGTTTAGAGAAGCTCCATCTCTTGGCAAAATAATAACAGCCACAAGTCTATCTTCCAAGGTAAGCATCGCTTGACGGAGCGTTACGAGGATGGGCCATCTTCACCAAAGTTTTAGCAATATTGTTATTTATGTGGGTTTCAATTTCTGAAGCACATCAAGATAGATAGGTATATCTAATGGCTCCCAATCCGTCTTCGCAGGAACACTAGGATTTTGTGTCTCCTCTTCAACATTTTACACAACCCGTCTTATCCTTCCTACTTGCGTGAGCGTTTTTCTTACGCTCGTTCTAGCGACGTACCGTGTAGATCACACCTTAGATCCCTCCTTAAATCTCATCCCCATAAAACTAGCTACTAGGCTACTACTCTTGTTCCTTCTCTGTCCATGCTGTAAGATTGTGGAACTCACTTCCACCTAGCATTCGTGATTTAAAAACAATATCTCTATTCAAATGTCGATTAAAATAGCATTACCTTTCCTCTTAATTGTGTTAATTATTTATGTATATATTTTATGTTTATATATTCTAACATTATGTATTTATTTAAGTATATGTTATTTTCATTGCATTATAAGTATGTGTAGGTATATTTAATATTTTAGTTTAAGACTTCACATATTCATATTAATTTCTCTTCTTGTTCTCACACACTATTGTCTACATTTCTTTTTCACTTCTCCTTTAGCAGGTCTGCTGGAAGAAATTTCTTAAGAAATAAGCAGTTCCTTTGTACTCAAATATTATAATTATGCTTATCCTAATGTATTTTACTGTGTGTACATAAATAATATCATAAATCAAACAAAAAAAAAGAACGTCAAGCAATTGGTCACAGCTGTCATTAAAACATCATCTTTCTGCCTTTATTCTAGTTACTTGTGGTCGATGCAACACGTTTTCTTCTTCCATTTTCCCCTGTCAGACGTCACAGTCACAGCATCATTTTCTCCTTTCTGTTTCATATCATTCCTCACACAATTCTTCCATCTTTTCTTTGGCCTTCCTCTACCTCTCTCCATCCATAAAAATTCATTCAATTCACCCAAATCACGTGCAGTGAAATGAAAATCACGATTCACCACCGTGTCTCAAGTCTTGACTTCTTTCGGTAAACATTTGGAAGAAGTGATAACCAGCTTCGTAATTATTATAAATGATTTGCAAAATACATAGTTGCTACAACTTAGAAAAATTATTAAGTGTGACAAGGTTGGTTATAAGCGGTTTTATTCGCATATTTGTTTGCTTTTTATTTAGTAAGATAGAGATAATTTTTAGTAATCTCGTGAGTCGTGGACTCGTGAGATGAGGCTGATGTTGGAGTTTTCTTTTAAAAATTCTGTGTACTTTTTAGGATTCCACATCTATAAAGGAAAAAAAGTGAACCCCTATAGGATTGCTTTGTAGCCAGTCTGTGTATAGTGGCTTTTTACGGTTTCTGACAAGGATATTTAAGAACCCTTATAGTTTCACCATGTCCAGACTAGTGTTGTAAAAATACCGTATAATACCAAAAAGCTATGTATTAAACAGGTATTTTATTATAACTTACGGTATTATTGGTATTTTATGTATTTTATATTTTGATTCACTTTTTAAGATCTTGCAATATTACGAAGAGTTTTAGTTTAATAAATAAAATATATTTTAAGTTTCGATTGTATTCTATATTTTAGAATGACTAATTCTAATTTAATGATTACTTAGTAATTAAACTTCACAGATATTCGTCGCCGTCGACACTAGTGTTGTAAAAATACCGTATAATACCAAAAGGCTATGTATTAAACAGGTATTTTATTATAACTTACGGTATTATTGGTATTTTATGTATTTTATATTTTGATTCACTTTTTAAGATCTTGCAATATTACGAAGAGTTTTAGTTTAATAAATTAAATATATTTTAAGTTTCGATTGTATTCTATATTTTAGAATGACTAATTCTAATTTAATGATTACTTAGTAATTAAACTTCACAGTATTCGTCGCCGTCGACACCACCGCGCTGCGTTAGCGCCGTGTTAATGGCGTCGCATTGACGTGATTTTCTAATTGGCTTCTTCTTTTTCCTTTAATATTTTCATTTTTTCTGTGCTTTTCCACCGTATTCAGTACTTAGGTATTTTAATGATTACTCAGATAATTTACATAAAAAATATAGAAACAATCGATTTATACATAAAATACCGTAGCAAATGGTATAATACCGTATTATACGGTATTTTTCGTTTAATACATTTCAATACAAATGGTATAATACAGCACTTACATCTCTAGTCGACACCACCGCGCTGCGTTAGCGCCGTGTTAATGTCGTCGCATTGACGTGATTTTCTAATTGGCTTCTTCTTTTTCCTTTAATATTTTCATTTTTTCTGTGCTTTTCCACCGTATTCAGTACTTAGGTATTTTAATGATTACTCAGATAATTTACATAAAAAATATAGAAACAATCGATTTATACATAAAATGCCGTAGCAAATGGTATAATACCGTATTATACGGTATTTTTCGTTTAATACATTTCAATACAAATGGTATAATACAGCACTTACATCTCTAGTCCAGACGGTCATGGTGAAACTATAAGGGTTGAACGCCCGTCTGTCTGCCCGCGGCTTAGCTCAGAAACTATTTATACTAGAATGCTGAAATTTGGCATGGATATACTTATTAATGTCGCCGACAAAGTGGTGGTGCAAATAATATCAAGATGAATTTTTTTTTTGAAAATTACTTCCCCTGCAAAGTGGAGATAATTTTTTTTTATCTCGTCTACGCCATATTGTGGGGGTATCGTTAGACAGGTCGTTCAGCAATAATGGGATTATAGGGAGACAAATTAATTTTCGATTAAGTGACCCGTTTGCAAAATTTATTTATTTATTTTATTTTATTTATCATCAAAACAGTACATGGTTGATACATACATATTGTTAGGTAAAATATTAATATGTTCATTGAAATAATTAAATAATAATGTTTATTTTGCAAATCCAACTAATATTATAAATGCGAAAGTAACTCTGTCTGTCTGTATGTTACCTTTTCACGCTTAAATCGCTAAACCGATTTAGATGAAATTTGGCATGGGAATAGTTTAGGACCCTGGGAAGGACATAGAATAGTTTTTATCCCGGAATTCCCACAGGATCGGGAATTACGCGGGAATAACCTCCCATGCGAACAAAGTTGCGGGCAAAAGCTAGTAGGTTATAAATAACACTTTCACACGTCATTTTTTTTTCCGTAAATGTAAACTAGATGAGGCTACTATTTCCTAACTGACTACTCTGAGAAGAAACACTGAAACAAACTCAGAGGTCAACGTCTCTCCTAAAGTCATCATCATCATACAATCTGTAGTGATCTAATCATATGAGAGCCATGTAGGTTTATGTCTGTGGTGCCCTTTAGAGGACAGAATCACACAGATTTGAGTAGGCTTGTTTTATTTAACACTAGCTATGCCCACGATTTTAATCGCGTGGCTTTGCTATCAAATCCCGATCCTGCGATAATTCCAATATAAAAAGCTTAAGTATATGTATAGCCGGAGTCTGTGTTTCCTGAGAGCTTTAACCGGGGGTCTTTAAGTCAAGAGTGAATGGGTGTCTTCTAGGTTGGTAAGCGTGCTTCATCTTCGATCACATCATCGCATACCATCAGGGGAGATGGTGGGCAATCGTGAGCCTATTATCAATAAAAAACGTACACCTAAAATCTCGTCTATCTTCCTGTTAAAATCCTTTCAACTGTTCCAGAAATTAACTACAGACACAAAAAATAGGTTTTAGTATCGAATAAAAAAGTACCTATACACGCTTGAGTAAACAGTTTTTTTTCATACACTTCAATTTCATTAATAGGTATATTAACCAACCTACGTATAGTAACTTAGTACTTAGACTTAGATACCTACATACTTAGTAATAACATTTTGTAACTTTGATTGTATTTATAAACGTAGTGTTGTAAAATTAGTGTGATGTCAATGTTAATTATAATTAGAGATAATAAAGATTAAACTGTAGCATAAGTGGAATGCCGTTGAAGTCGTTAAAAAAACAGTACATGTAGATGAAGGAAGCTAAAAGTGTACTTAATTATTTTATTTTTATTATTATTTTCACTATTGACGTGAAACCACTCCAGACACAAACATATTTAGCTTAGTTGGAGGGGTTAACAAGATTGCTAGTAATGTTAATTTTACCCAATAAGTTAACTTTAAAAAAAATTGCGATTGCGCGCCGTGAGGCACACACAATACCTAGTGTTTTTGTATTTATTGTGTGCCCTTGTATCTGGGTAAAATTTTTTTTTTTTTTTTCTTATCTAACAATGGAACTTAATAAACCGGCATTGTTACGGCATCCAAAAACAGCGAGTTTTGAAACCTTGTACCATGAAACTGAAGCATTTACAAAAGTGACATCTAGTATTACAACGCAACATTATTAAGACATGTAGTAAGCGTGTTTCACTCAAAGATTTACTACTGAACCATAGATGGCGCTGTAGTTTGGTTTTTAACTACTCCATACTAGATGGCAGCACTAGATATCATCTTCACGAAGTCGGGTCTTCGTTTGCGAACTTACGAATTAGTTTTTTTTTGTAACGTTATTGTAATGTAGATTTTAAGCTGTCTTTATCTAAAAGTAACTTAACTTAGTTTCTTATGTGTAGTGTCCCGCATCCTTCATGCAATAAAAGACGAGTGATTAGTCCAGTTTATAAGTTAATTGTTACGTTTGAAGTCAAGCCTTTTATCCTCATTTAACTCGATGAAGCAATCTTGTATGAACAGAGGTAAATATATAGTTACTCTGCGTCAGGTGTTCAGCCTCTTGACTGCAAGGTCCAGGCCATTGTAGACATCCCTGTGCCTAAGACGGTCAAGGAGCTCAGGAGATTCCTTGGAATGCTCAACTTTTACCGTCGTTTTATTCCCCATGCAGCTTCCAAACAGCCACCTCTCAACAGTTTGCTCGCAGGTCCTAAAGTTAAAGGATCGCACCCAGTCATCATGACTCCAGAACTGCTGGAAGCCTTCAACAGCTGCAAACAGAATCTTTCTGAAGCCACACTCTTGGTGCATCCAGACCCTTGTGCAGAGCTTAACATCTTGACTGATGCTTCTAATACTGCAATCGGAGCTGTACTGCGACAGCGGAGCAAGGCCTGATGGCAGCCGCTGGCATAGGCGTAGGAAGGGGAGGAGCCGGGTGGGCCATGCCCACCCCAGAATGGTCTGGTGCCCACCCGAGAATTTTTACTAACAAACAACTATGGCTGAAAAATTAAAAAATCTGGCCAAGTGCGAATCGGACTCACTCATGCAAGGTTCCGTTATGCGATACATGTTAAATTAATTTATGTGAAAATTTTCATTTCGTACGTTAAGAGTTGACATAACTTTGATAAGCGATCATCACTTCTATTACTGGGGGCCAGGCCCCCCCTGGGAAATATCTCTAGGTACGCCAATCGCCGCTGGCGTTCTTTTTGAGTTAGTTTAATACCTAAACTTTATTTTAACAATCTTATGTTACAATATTTAATAAGAAATGATGTTTTTTTTTTTAATTTTATACACATGAAATAAAATTTTATTTCATGTGTATAAAAACACTGTTTTTAGGGTTCCGTGCCCAAAGTGTAAAAATGGGACCCTATTACTAAGGCCATCTATCCACTGTCTGTCTGTCTGTCTGTCAGTCATGCCAGTTGAAATTTTCACAGATGGTGTATTTCTGTTGCCGCTATAACAACAAATACTAAAAACAGAATAAAAAAAATTATTTTAGGGTGCTCTTATACGTTTTTTATAGATAATAGTGCGGAACCCTTCGTGCGTGAGTCCGACTCACACTTGGTCGGTTTTTGATAAATAAATAGTTAACTATATTGCCTGTAAGTACTTAATACAAAAATTAATGGAATCGGTCGAAATAAATATTCGTTCTTACATTACAACGAACTATTAATTAAAAACTACTTTCTGACCGCGGCCCCGCTTTAGTTAAAAGATGTATCTTATATTTCTTTCATCAAAGGTTATCTCTGTAACAAAATTAATCAAAATCAGACATACTTACAGACAGAGTTATCAGCTTCCGCATTTATAATCTTAGTAGAGAAAGGGATATGAATTAATTGCGTTCTAATATTCAAATTGCTGATTTTATTATATTAATTCTTAGGAGTCACGCGATACGATGGTTTTAAGCTTTTGCTTTCAATTTTTATACTGGTTGTAGCTTAATTATACAAAGGGCAATGTGTATGTAGACATTACCACTGATATATAAAATAACAATATTTGTTTATTTATACTAATATTATAAAGCGGAAAAGTTTGTTTGTTTGTTTGTTTGCTTGAACGCACTAATCTTCGAAAGTACAGGGTGGATTTGGATGAAATTTGGTATGGAAGTAGCTCGAAGCTTGAGGAAGGTTACAGGCTACTTTTTACGCGACTGCAAAAAAGGAGAGTTATGTTTTTACCGTGATAGAATTCACGGGAGCGAAGCCCCGCGTGAGTACTAGTTCATAATACATAGATTCAGGTTTCTACAAGATCCGGGGTTATGGGAGTATTTAAACGAGATATTGCGGAACACAAGGGCAGCTGAAGCAACAGGGTGAGTTTTTAGTCAGTAGAAGTCTGACATTCCCTTCCGCTCCACCCAGCAGGAGCGAAAGGGAGTGTCAGTCTTCTACTGACTAAAAACTTATTCGCTATTGACGCTTAAGATTGAATACAGATAGTATAGAATACGGGATAAGGATAACCTATAGGTATATCTATAGTTCATAAACAGAAAGCAAGAGTCAACATCACAAAAAGCGTCAATAGCTTAATGGATAAGGTGTCGGACTTGTGGTCGATAGGTCACAGGTTCGAACCCCACCCATTACACTATTGCGGTGAACCCACTCCAGACACAAGCATATTTAGCTTAGATTGCTAGTAATGTCAATTTTATCCACATTGAAAGTACTATTTAAAAAAAAAACTTCATGTTAAAAGGTGGAGTCCTGAAACCTGGTGACCTGAAATAAAAGATTACCTACAGCAGTTGAGGCACAAGTCTCCCACAGTAATAAAGCTATTATAATGAAAAATTTAAATTATGTATTAAAATTTTTGTGGGGAGAAATAAATATATTCTATAGTGGCAACATAATTACGATGTATAACTAATAAATTAAAAACAATAATTAACTATATTTTCGAGCCTTTTGGGGTCGAAACTCTCGGACCATGGGGCCCCGTGTGCTCACAGCCTTTTTAAAGACATATCGAAAAGGCTCGTTGACGCTTCCCGTGACCCAAGGGCTGGCTATTTCTTTGGTCAACGGCTAAGCATTGCCATACAACGAGGCAATGCCGCCAGTATCTTGGGTACGTTGCCAGCCGACAGCGTTGAGGATCAATTTTTTGATGCTTTATTCTAGTTTGTATTTTAAGTATTTTAGTACACAAACAATAATTCATTTATTTATTGAAGCTACAGGGGCTCGCTTGTTCCGGGGTTGCGGGAATGCTCCAAAGATTTACCGCGGCACCGGAACGCAAGGGTAACTGAAGGAGCAGGGTTGGTTTTAAGTCAGTAGAAGTCTGACACTCCCTTCCACTCCACGGGAGGAGTCATTTGATGATTTTCCCACCCAGAAAGAAAAGAGGCTCATTTCTTAGTACCAATTCATTTTAAGAGGTTAGTAAAATACACAGTTGCAAATCATAATCGTCACAAATTCTAGCAATAGGGTATTGTCTGACGCACCAAGATATTCATTAAATGATTCATAATCGGCGAGTCGTATAGATCAGATAGCGTTTTCAGAATGCTTTTGGAGCTTCCTCGTATTCTGTTCAGTAATGAGGCGGTCTCGTTCCTTATAATCGTGTGAAAGTCATTTGTGTGCGCTTCAGTTAGGTACTTAAGACGGACTCCGCCTTTGTCATTCTGTTTGTTAGGCTCTTAACTCCTAAACTAGGCAATAGATTTCGATGCAGTTTTCGTTGTGGAAATGTATTAAAAAAGGTTTATTTATAAAATTTAATCATATCAAGTTAGAATACAGTACTTAAAGTTAAGATTTAAAATTATGTGAAAATGAGAAATTTCACTAAGAAATATCTAAAAATGTTTAAACTCTCTGCACCTGCAATCTGTGGGTCAACTACACGCAGCGGGCCATCAACGCTCTCCGAGTACAATATAATAACGCGTTCAGGGTGCTGGTGGGGCTCCCACGCTGCTGTAGTGCGTCTGCGATTTTGCGCACACGCACACAGACGGCTTTCACACTGTGCTGCGGCCCTGCATCGCCTCGCTGATGTTCCGTACGCGTGGGAGCGCCAACACCATCCTGAACGTGCTCAGCCACAAGCTGGACAGCCCCCTTCTGGGACACTGGGTTCAAACTCAAGTGCACGTGCCCCACGCCCCAGAGGGAGGCAAATATTTAAATTAAATTAATGTTTATTTATTTGATGTGACATGTGTGTGATGATGACAGAATACTTAAATGAAATTGAATTAATAATACAATAATATAACATATTAATAATATAAATATAATAATGAAATTGAAAATGTATGGACCAAATATGTCTGAAATAAAAAGATTTTATTTTATTTTATTTATTTATATCAGTAGTATACAAAGACTATAGCTGGATAAAAAATAATTTATTTTTAAATCAAACATTTTTACCCGTGACAATCCTGGCCTAGTTAAAAAAGTAAAGTAAACATTAAAACGAGCGAAACTAGAGTCAACATGCAATTATTACATTTTCTTAAGAGCCTCAGACCTACCTTTAATACATTGTAGGTAAGATCAAACTTTTATTAGCATGTTTCAAATGATTTAACGTATATCTTCGACCACATCCTCGCCTACATCAAATACTTTTAAACTCTTTTTTTTTCGCTTTTTAAACTACATATGGCAGGTGTTTCCTAGCTGACGATGCTGAGACTAAACAGCGAAACAAACTCAGATGCCAAATTTTCTTTTGTAGTCCATACTTGCTTACCATGCTTCTCATATGATTTGGCCAGTAGGTAGTAATTACCTACTGGCCAAATCATATGAGAAGCATGTAGTTTAAAATCTGATCTATGCTTTTGAAAAAGCATCACACAGATTTAAGTGGTCCTGTCCAGACAAAGAAATAAAGAAAAAGTATTTATTGGCAACAGGTAAACGACGTGCTAACAATATTAAAAACTTATTTTAGTTTCATAAGAAAAGAGTTAGTAATTGGTACTTATAATTATTTTAGTAGGACAAAGTGCAAGCATTTGTCAGTTACCGTGTAGTTTAGCTCAAATTAAAACTTATAGGCCCTTAGTGTGGGTCGCAACCTGCGTCGACACTCTTGCGCCATCCCATCTTTCTAGCTCGTCTCACTGTGCTGGTGCTGCAGCTGCGGCTGCAGAGAACTTCAAGCGGCGGAAATATAATAACCTTGTTGGTAGGTATATTTTTGTGCCGTTTGGGGTTAAATCCCTGGGTATGTGGGGTCCGAGTGCTCACAAATTATTTAAAGACCTTTCCAGACGCCTAGCCGACACTTCGCGTGACCCAAGGGGTGGCTTTTACCTTGGACAGAGCATAAGCATTGCCATACAACGTGGCAATGCAGTCTGTCTTTTGGGCACATTACCAGTGGACAGCGATGCTAACGAATTTCTGAACGCTATATTTTAGATTATTTTTAGATATACAACGTGTAACGGAAAGAGTGTATACATACCAAGGGCACGGCTTCTTTGGGTGATATCAAACGATATTAGAAGGGTTTTTTTAATCCTATCTCTACATGTTCGGAAGTAATGAGAATTTTTAATACATTGATACCAGATACAGTACTAGGTGCACAGAATTACGGAAGAGATTTATCGTGATATTTGCAAGTAACGTGGAAAGTTATTGACCTACGTAGTGCGGTGACACGATTGTTATGATTTCAATTTAAGAAACTTACGAAACCGAAAATTTGGTATTTTTTTTTTCAGTATTTTATTTTGAGTTGAAACCCTTCCAATATCGTTTGATATCATCCAAAGAAGCCGTGCCCTTGGTATGTATATACCCTTTCCGTTACACGTTGTATAGGTATAGTTTAGGGTTTTTAAACGACTTCAAAAAAAGGAGGTTCTCAATTCGTCTTGAACTTGTTTTTTTTTTATGTATGTTACCTCATAACTCGGAGACGGCTGGACCGATTTAAAAATTCTTTTTGCGTTTGAATGGGTATACTTTCTAGTTGGTCCCATTGTTACGAAATCAGGATCTGATGATGGGATCCTGGAGAAATCGAGGGAACTCTTGAAATATTATAGGCACACCTATAGCGTTTTGGGTATTTCTTATAGTTGCTTCCGAAAAGTACCATTTGGGGAAGTTGAAATGATGATGAAGACCACAGATGGCCACTAAAACTCCTCAATAATAAGTATTTCGTGGATTGCGATTCGATTACTTGAGTACGGATGTTAAACACTTTATGCTCGTCACAATACATATGGTGATGTAGAGCTGATGGTCAAGTACCAGAAGAACTCCTCAAAAATTAACGGCTATGTATCGGGAAAAGCAATATTTTGTAAAAGGTGATAAGTTGTTGACGTTATGGCTTTTGTAACTTGATAAATTACAAACCGACCCACTAAAAAGCGTGAAAAAAAAATTTAGCAAAAAATAGAACCGCCTTCCATATCAAAACACTACAAAGCCAAAAATAACTTTAATTTCGGAAGGCGGTGTGAAAAAAAAGAAAATCCAAAACCAATAACACCGACTTCGGAAATTAAAGTTATTTTTGGCTTTGTAGTGTTTTGATATGGAAGGCGGTTCTATTTTTTGCTAACATTTTTTTTTATAAATTTCTATTTAAGTGTATATTTTCTGATTTAAACTTGAAGAGCTCTACTATTTAACGAACATTACCAAACAGAAGAGATTCGTTTAGACTGCATAGATAACCTACTAAACTACTCGTAGTTAGAAAACTATAGCTACGAGGTTCCCATATATTTTGAATCATAATTATTTATTCATGTGACTCTTGGTAGTTTACAGAAAGTCAGTTATAATAAAAAGTGCTCAAAAGTCTACCCGTAGGGTTTACATAGATAATTAAAATTAACAATAAATAATTACTCAAGTCATAATAGTCAAAACAAGATTATTGAATAGAAATTACAATTATAAACATCAATGTCAACACATGACCTTTACTGACCTATACTGGTTTTACCTATACCGATTGTATTGACTTTAAAAGAGTTTGAGTTTGTTTCGGTGTTTTGTCTCAGGGTAGTCAGTTAGGTAACACCGGCTCCATCTAATTTAAATTTACAAAACAATTACGTGTAAAAGTGTTATTTAATAACCAATTTGCAAAATAAACATCATTTATCATTTATCCCTAATGTAACGCCCTTCATAGGTAGTTTTTTTTTTTTATTTCAGAAAGAGCCCACCTCGATCTCGCCTGATGGTAAGCGATAGATGAAGTCTACGATGGAACGAGCGAGCCCAGAACATGCCAGTTTACTCTTGCTTTAAAGGCTGAAAGGTCATAAGTGGCAGGGAACACAGAAGCCGGCACAGCTTGGAAGTGCGCACAATAAATGTGGAGGAGAAGCGCTTGGTACGACAAAACTGGACAAGGCGGTATATCAACCAAGTGTGGATGGTAGCCAGCCGTACCTACGTCTGGTAGACCGGTAGTGAAAGGGAGATGGATGGATCAGGTCAGGAGTCATAAAATTCACAATGATATATGACTATGGGAGTTATGCAGAGTAGTGTCTGAAATGGTCTTTTGGTGAAAACAACACACAGATATACATATATAATTTAATTAAAATGTCAAAGTGTTTATCCCGGGTCGACAGCGCATCGTGTTTCACGCGCGGCTCAAAGAGCTATAGGGCCTGCCGGGGTTGAGAGAAAAAGTTCTAACGAGGTACCGCGAACCCGGAAAACAGGGGCAACTGAAGGAATAAGGTGAGTTTATAGTCAGTAGGTAAGAGTCATCATTAGATGATTTTCCTCCCGAAAAAAGAATTACAAAGAGAAATAGATGAACATAATATTAGTCCTTGCATATATAATTAGAGCAGCTCATTTCCTAGCCTTTTGTCTTCAAGATAAGGAGAGATAAAAATCTACATCTTGCATTTACATTAACCTCTATAAATCTGTAAACTCGTACCACAATTCTTCACATCTGTACCTAATAAAATTATTTTGTTACTGAGTCGACATTGGCATGTATTACCTAATTGTTTAAGTCTACTTTTAAATATTACTTTGGCTATATTTGGCTATATTATCAATACGTTAATACATAATTATAAAAACAAATATAATACAGGCGAAAATAAAAGGGAAATTATAGAGCATCGAAAAATTCATCAACATCGCTATCAATGGGAAAAGTGCCCAGAACAGTGGCCGCATTGCCACGTTGAATGGCAATGCTGATTCTTTGTCCAAAGAAAAGGCCAGCCCTCTGGTCACTTGTGGAGTCGACTAAACGTTTGCTGATGTCTACTTTTTATTTAATCAATAATGGAATATGCACTTAAATAAAAACCCTAAACTACATATATACATCTAAAAATAAACTTAAATATGGCGTCCAGAAATTCGTGCGCATCGCAGTCCATTGGTAATGTGCCCAAAAGACTGGCGGCATTGCCACGCTGTATGGCAATGTTTAACCGCTGTCCAAGGTAAAAGCCAGCCTTTGGGTCACGCGAAGTGTCATCTAGGCGCCTGGATAGTTCTTTAAATAATTTGTGAGCACTCGGATCCCACGATCCCAAGGTCTCCACCCCAAACGGCTCGAAAATATAACCTCCAACAGGGTTAAGAGAGTTAAGGTCAGAGTCTACTTAGTTTATTTTTAGCATGTAAATAGACTAAAAATAAAGTATTTATTTATTTCTAGAGCTTATCATCATCTGTTTAGCCTTTTCCCAACTATGTCGGAGTCGGCTTCAAGTCTTTTTTTTTATTGACATAGGTTCTTTTTTTTAAATTCAGAATAGATATGCTCACGTATGACTACCATCTCACTTGATGGTAAGTGATGATGTGGTCGAAGAGAATATTGTAAAATGCCATTTTTTTTCTTTTTAACTTGGTAAAATTATCAAATAAGTCCTCCCACCCCGGGCAGGGTGGGAGGGACTGTCAGACTTTTACTGACTAAAATCCACGGTGTTCCTTCAATAACCCTTTACGTACCGGGGTCACGGTAATGGGATAAGTCCCACGACCCCGGCAGGCTTCGGCCCTCTACGGGGGGGCCTCGTCATATTGCTGACGCTCTTTGAGGCGCGCGTGGAACACAACGCGCCGTCGACCCGGGCATGGTCCATGGTCGGACGGCGAGTTGCCCTTTACTCGCTGTCCACATGCCCGCGCCTACGGTGGCCGGAGATCGTCGGCCGACGTCCGACGCCGTGGGCGTCTACCACTGAGGCCGGGCTGGAGGGAGGACGCCTTCCTCTCCCTCATACGGCCCGCCTCCTCCTTCGGAAGCATTGTAAAATGCCTTAAGAATGAATGTTGATGTTGTTGAATTACTTAAGAATAGTATTAGTAATTGTTACTTACCAATATTATGTTATTAGGTAAGGACAAAGATTTAAAGATTTTTGTTTTATTATGTGATTTTTAAATATTATAATTATGTAAACGCCTAATGTTGGTTAAAAGGCTTTATAATTAATAACATAATTTAACGTATTTTTTTTATGTCAGGCTACCAAAGGCCCATAGAAAAATGTACATACTTAATACGTAACTATAAACTAATACATATAATATAACTTAAACACTATTGCACACGTATAGTCTGTAATGGCGTCGTGTCTCGCACAGTATCGGGTATCTGTTCACGGAATCACCGGAACACAACACCTTTTGGCCAAAACTCTTCCTTCACGTAACTACGTATGCTAACTAATATTTTTTATTTATTTTATTTATTTACACACACAAGTTAAAAGACATACAGACAGAAAATACTATACAAAGTTACGAAACACAAACGAGGGCCCCAAACTAGGCACAGCCTGTAGGTATCATTTTTTTTTCTGTGTGGTAAAATCATCGAATGACTTCTCCCGCTCTGGGTGGAGCGGAAGGGAGTGTCAGACTTCTACTGACTAAAAACCCACCCTGTTCGTTCAGCTGCCCTTAAATTCCAGGGCCGCGGTATCTCGTTAGAACATTCCGGCAACCCCGGCAGGCAATGGCCCTATGGGGCACCGTCACTAGTACTGACAGCTCTTTGAGGCGCGCGTGGAGCATAGGGCTTTCAAATACCGGATTTTTTAAATACCGGTATCAATACCGGTATTGGAAAAGTCAATACCGTGATCCCGGTATCAATACCGGTAATCCGGTATTAAACGCAAGTTCAATTAGGACATTCATAAAAGCAATAAAATACGTGTTTTTTTATTTTCAAATCAATCTTTATTGTTCTTATTTATTGAAAATAATAATAATAATTACCAGCTGTCAACGTTTCGGCCCAACGACTATCGGATCAGGTGCGGGTCATCCAGCGTAACCGTATGTTGGATGACGCCGTACTTGATAGACTACGCCTCGAATCATGGTGCAGCCATGTCTCGTCTGCTTCACCACTGGCCGTGGTGCAACTACAACCCAGTATCTCACCGTGACCCGACCCGATCATCACGTTCACTGACGTGCAGTGAACATGATGATGACGAGCCTGTAACCGTGAGTACCCAGTGCAGTAACAGATTGAGGAGTGCTTTGTAGGATGCATTACGGGAGTATCGCTCCACACAGCCTGAGCTTAGACCTCTACTGCCTCGTTTACCCATGCATAAGAAAAATAGTGCGCTAGTGTGTGCTCTAGATTCACTGCTGTCAAATTATTTTGACAATAGTGAAGACCTCACCGATACCCAATTGGTCCTGTACTGTGGAGCTGTAACAGCATGTCGGGTAGCTCATGTCAAGTTCCCAAAGACTGACAGAGCTATTCGACCGGCGGCGGTACCAGCTTGGCAGTGCAGGATCGAACGTCGTATCACTGGGGCTAGAGCACTTGGTAAACTTATCTGCTTCAGGCAGGACAACACTCATCCTAGAGTGATGCGCTTTGTGAGGCGAGCGTTGCGGGGATTGATATCAGCCCTCGGGATTATCTAACCCACATCACAGAGCGTATCGACTTCCTGAAGCAGAAATTCTATGCATGGGCAAATCGAATTCGTCGATATAAGCGGCGGGTGGAGCGATACACTCGGAATCGCACATTCTAAAGCAATGAAAGGTGGGTTTATAGGGCCTGGGAGCGATCTGACCAGGGTGTGACTGATACGTGCTAACGTACCTACCGGATGATGATGCCATGTGTTCGTTCTGGCGTGGCATCTGGTCAGCTCCTGTCAGTCACACTGAGATGCGGGAGATCAGGCGCACGTGCGATCTTTTACCAGAAATGGGGGCAATCACGATCAGCCCCCTAGATGTAACCCGTGCAGTCCGTCCGTTATCCAACTGGAAATCCCCAGGACCGGACGGGCTGCACAATTTTTGGCTTAAATGGTTCCAAAGATCGCACGCTCGCTTGGCATTTCAGTTCCAGTCTTCCTTAGAGTTAGGATCGCTACCTCAATTCCTAACTACAGGAATAACCCACCTGCTCCATAAATTAGGCAGTACTGCGGAACCTAAAAATTATAGATCGATCACGTGCTTTCCGAAGGTCTATAAAGTTCTTACATCCATTATGAGAGCCAAAATTAATAACCACATTGATACAAATTCAATCATGTCTGCCTCTCAAAATGGATGTAGGAACGGGTCCCGCGGTACTAATGAGCTTCTCCTCATTGATATTGCCATTAACCAACAGGTACGTCGTTCGCGAAGGAATCTGTCGACATGCTGGATAGATTTTAAGAAGGCCTATGACTCGGTTCCACATACATGGCTCATGAAGGTGTTGGAGTTGTATAAAATAAATCCAATACTACGCACTTTCCTTGAGTCATGTATGTCGGTACTCTGCTACCCAGGATGTCGACAGAGCCAGGAAAACAGCGAACCGATTAGAATTGAGCGTGGTATTTTTCAAGGCGACAGTCTGAGCCCACTGTGGTTTTGTCTGTCTTTCAACCCTCTCAGTACACTGCTGGAGGGTTCGGGGCAAGGCTACCAGTTGAGAAGAGGTAGTCAGGTCATATCACACTTGCTTTACATGAATGATTTGAAACTTTTTGCCCCCAGCAACTTGCAATTGATGGCGCTACTGAAGGTTTCCGTGAAGCGCCATCAGGATGGAATTTGGGATGGAAAAATGTGCGGTCATGCATGTAAAGCGAGGGGAGATTATATTACACCTAAGATCCCTCAGCTCAACTGAAACTTACAAGTATTTGGGTATGTCAGAGGCACTAGGCATCAATGTTGCTTATGTTAAACAATCATTGAAGGAATGCTTCTTTGGCCGCCTGAAACAAGGTGCGTGCCTTCAATGGTTGGGTCATGCCAGTATTGATGTACTCTTTTGGCATACTCAAATGGACTCAGACTGAACTAGACGCCTTGGACAGGCGGGTCTGCACAACGCTGACTGCAAATAGGATGCATCACCCACGTTCATCGGTGATGAGGCTGTATATCCCGCGGAAGTACGAAGGTCGTGGCTTTTTAAATGCAAAGACCCTGCACAACCACGAGGTATGCAGCCTTAGGGAATATTTCCTAGAAGCCGACGTGGGTATGCATCGAGATGCGATAGCGGTGGACAAAGGTCTCACTCCGCTCTCCTTAGCTAGCGAGAATTGGCGCAAACCTGTAGTATTAGATACTAATGACCGCAAAGAAGTATGGCAGAGCAAGGAGCTTCATGGACGCTATAACCAGGCTCTTCATGGGTCTGACGTGGATACATTAGCATCCGTAGCCTGGCTACGTTTTGGTGACCTCTTTGGGGAAACCGAAGGTTTTGTCTGTGCAATTATGGACGGAGACTATTTGCATAGACACAACCTTGTAGCTAGGATCCTTCACCAGCAACTTGCTCTTAAATACAATCTTGTGGAATCAGAAGTACCGTACTATAGTACGTTATCCCGAAACTGAATGACAATAACAAAAACGACATAAGTACAGCTCGATTTCGGTTTAAGACTACAGCGAGACGCTTGCGCTGGTGAAAACTAGTATGAGAATAAGATCACATACATTTTCAGATCTAATATTTGTAATACCGTAATCACGGTATTGGGGCGTCAATACCGGTATTGTAAAAGGCCAAAATAAAATCCGTGATCACGGTATTACGGGATCCCGGAATACCGGTATTGAAAGCCCTAGTGGAGCACGACGCACCGCCGACCCGGGCCTGGTCCTTACCGGACGGTGAGCTACCCCTGCTCGCCGTCCGCAAGCCCGCGTCTACGGTGGCCGGACATCGGCTCGCGATCCCCGACGCCCGGGGCGACAGCCTGTATCTTGCTAGTCCAAACTAACGTAACTATGTACTATTTACGTCTATCCGTGCATGGTATGATTCCCTTTAACAAAGATGTCATCTAACGCTTACCATCAGGTGTGATTGGGGTCATGAGCGAGCTCATCCGTAAAAAATACAATTTAATATAATAATATATCATATCATTATAGTTTAATTTTATAGCTAAGTATGTTTTATTTATCGTAATTAGTATTTATACACACTGTGTCTATCACCTCCTCTTCAACTCTCCTGTCGCAGGTCTACTGGAAGAAATTTCTTAGGAAATACGCAGCACCTTTGTGCTCTTTTGTCTGTATTTAATTTTTTTCTTTTGTAAGTGTCATGTGTGTACATAAATAAATAAATGTAATATAAAAGTTTATTTCTTACCACAAGCCAAAAACATAGGTACAGGTTACCTATACCTAGTACACATTACAATTGCTAGTTCATATCATTTCTGGCTGTGGATCGATGGTGCCTGAGGTAGGTATTAACACCTGTGATACAGGTCACCAGGTCCTCACCTGTTTGAAATTACATAATTAAGTAGCATAAACAAGTTCCAATTAAATAGTGAACTATGAAAAAAAAATATCGTTTTAAAACATATATCTTTTTTAGGATTCCGTAGCCGAATGGCAAAAAACGGAACCCTTACAGTTTCGTCATGTATGTCTGTCTGTCCGTCCGTCCGTATGTCACAGCCATTTTATTCCGAAACTATTAGGACTATACATGTGAAACTTGGTAAGTAGGGGAACGAGGGGCTTGTTGTAACATTTTTTCGTTTCTTGGCTACAGAAGTTTACTTGTTTGGTATTAAGGAAATTCCGCAATACTGTTCGAATGAGCTACTATTCAGCATTCGATTTCTAACAAACATTTGATCAAACCTGTGACGAATTCTTGTAGAAACGGTTTAGAAAAAGAAATGGCGAGTGTTACAACTTACCCCGCGATTGGGGCTAGTTGTAACAGGCTTGGGGCAAATTGTAACATGAGGAATTAGAAACTAGTTTTATATTTTTCAAAGATTTATTTAGCATATTTAACTTTAGAAACTTAAGATACCCTTAAATAAACTTAGACTTTTAAGTTTTATTACTAAAGGATGTTGCGCGACTCAGAAATGTAGTTTCAGGCATTCTCAGACTCAGTCTTAGGTTTCTTGCCATGAAGTTTTTGAACTAATCAGGTCCAGCTGATTAATTTTCATGTCATGACGGCGGTAAATTTTTCGCTGACCTAAGGAAGCAAGTAAAAGTAGATGTTGGAGCAGGTAAGCAAGTACTCAGATATTTTAGCTTCTTCTTCCTCTTTAAAAACCAATCTAAGTTTTATATAGCCGACTGATAGAGATGTGTTACTCTCCTTTTCTTTACATAGCGACACATGGCACAAATTCAAATATTTTGCAGGTTTTCGTACACAGGTTATATTTTCCAAGACTTCAACCGAAGCCAATTCCTACACATCTTGGCTTTGGAAAGCACATTCAGGTTTTCTTTTGTAATGTCTTATCCTGAAACAGATAATAAATTAAGGTCAATAAAAAAGGTATTAAAACACGAAAAGAAGATATTTAATGTGTCCCACGAAATTTTTGTAACAAGTTACAACTTGCCCCATGAAATTGTTACAACATACCCCATAGAATGGTTTTTTAATATAACCGCTATAAAAAAATATATCTCTTATTTGATGTAAAATTACAGGTAAGATAATCAAACCAAACAAATGCTAAATATGTTTGAATAAATCAATAAGAGCTAAATAATTTGAAACCATCAATAATCAATTTTGTATAAACAAAAAAAAGTCCAGTAGGTACCTGGTCATATCGGAGCGTCTGCACAACATCGCTACTTTCGCCATCCGGTGGGATACTGATCGCGCTCATATGATAGAATGCTTATTAAACAATAGGTTAGGTTGAAAATCCAACGAATAATCTTCCATTATCTAGGTAATAAATGCTTGTTACTACTTACCCCTGTTACATCTTGCCCCCCGTTCCCCTACCTATATGTATTCTGTAAACTGCTTTCTGATTTTACAAAAAAGTAATGAAAATACATTTAAAATAAAGGGGGCCCATACATGGACCTGAAACTGAAAATATTTTTTTTTCATGAATCTTATAGTATGTGTATGGTATCTATAGACAGGTCTATTCTAACTTGAGATTTCTAAAACCACATTTTCATAAAGTTAATTGTTTAAAAGATATACTCTTCCAAAGTGGTAAAGTGTGTATCCATGTGTATATAATTTCTATAAATTGAGTGAAAAATAAAAGAAATATATGCTGTAGATCTTAATGTAAACTTTCAACCGAAATTAGTTTGAACGAGATAGAATCAGCAGTTTTTGAGATGCAGCATATTTTCTAAAACCGCAAATATAACTTTGTAGTTCATACAAACACTATGAAAAACAAAGTTATTTGGCGTAGTTACTACGGAATCCTTCATGGGTGAGTCTGACTCGTACTTGGTCAACCCACCACGCGGGCCCAATAAATACGAGTCGCTGGATGTCGCATGTCTACGGATTTTTAGTCCTAGGACATACCGGTCGCCCGGGTCGACGGTGCGTTGTGTTCCACGCGCGCCTCAAAGAGCGTCAGCAATATGACGAGGCCCCCCCTGTCAGGGGCGTGCACAGGATTATGACAGGGTATGCGGCGGAGTAATCGGTCACAAAAACTTTTTCATTTATAGATTTTTAGCATAGCAACAGCCAGGCATCGTAGCATGGTGGCGATGTGTGGCTGTGGCTATGCTAAAAATCTATAAAAGAAAAAGTTTTTGTGACCGATTACTCCGCCGCATACCCTGTCATAATCCTGTGCACGCGCATGCCCCCTGTAGAGGGCCGAAGCCTGCCGGGGTTGTGGGACTTATCCCATTACCGTGACCCCGGTACGTAAAGGGCTATTGAAGGAACACCGTGGATTTTAGTAAGTACAAGTCTGACAGTCCCTCCGGCCCTGCCCGGGGTGGGAGGACTTATTTGATGATTTTACCAGGTAAAAAAAAAAGGACCTACCGGTTTCCTCACGGTATTTTCCTTCACCGATTTGAGAGCTGTGGTGATGTTGAAAATTACACAAAGTAATGTGCCTGTCTTTTAGGGGGCACCTTCAGCTGCACTTATCTGCATTACAGGGCATCAAAGAGCTGCGTTAATGAGTAATGTACCTGCCTGGGTATGTTCTCACGTCATAAGTCGCGAATTAAATTAGCTATAACCTGGGGGTTTTTAAGTCAAGAGTGAACAGGTTACTTCTAGGTAAGCGTGCTTCATCTTCGACCACATCATCGCTTAACATTAGGTGAGATGGCGGTCAAACGCGACTCTATAATCAATAAGTAGAAATAATCTTTTCTATGTCAAACACAAAATAAAACACCATATTATTTTCAAACCTTACATTTACTGAAACAAATAAACCTTTATAACAGTAGTTAACGCTTCACATCATCGAACACTTATTTATTTAAATTATTTATTGGTAGCCATTTTTTGTCGCATTATACCCAGATCATAATACGTATTTATTTAGTTGCCAGTCACTGTAAAATAAACCTTAATACAGCCTGCATAAAAGACGATATTCACTTGTCTGAATTGGCCTGAAAACAGACTTGGCTCCCAGTCAAAAGAAAACAAACTTTAATCCACACAAAATAAGTTTGAAAATCTATTGCAGCTACAGTATAATAGAACTACCTCCCCACAGCAAGAGGCGTGGTTCTCAACAGCGGACTAACACCGCACTGACATCAGTACACAACCGACATTCGGACGTTCCAAATACAAATACGAAAATCGCGCAGTGGCCAGTGTTATAATAGTGTAGTGATGGAATCGGAAATCAACAAAATGCAGACGAAACTACCATCGAAGAACTTCTCGATAGAATCTATTGTCGGGATTAACGAACGCCGTTCTCCCGAAATCGATATTGAGAATAGTATTTCTCAGGATTATTCAGCTGCTAACGACCATTCGGAAGATGAGGAACTCAAAGTGAGGGATGGAAAAATGAGTTACTATTTCCAACAGAACCGTGTCCCTAATTTCCCGTTTTTTATGAGCTATGATAAGAGGATGGGAGGGTTTCAAAGTGAGCAGGCAGGACAGCAGGAGGAACTGAAGAGGGCAAGCCCGGGAAGTGTCAGGAGTGAGGTGGACAGCGATGGAGTTGATGATAGACCTCATGGTAAGAGACATTTTCTTTTATTTTATGTCTCTTAAATTTCCAATTCTATAGATTTATGGAACGGAACCGTCGGAAACGGATGATCTAATTTTAATCTAAGTTTTTTATTTTATAGAATTCTAGAATAGAATATTTACTTATATCTAAATGTAAATAAAACAAATAAGAAAACGGGCAACTGGGTTAAAATTTTCATGAAATATAACAATATTATGTGCTTGTTTAGAAAATAAAATAGGCGTACGATTTGTTCATTAATAAAATTTTCATGTCAATTATTGATCACTATCCAAAATTCTTACTTTCCTAACGAAACCACTTTTTACATTTATGAAGCCATCAATCCCTCCTTAGGTACATAATATTTTTTGTGACAAATTAGTCAAAAGACAATTTTTTTTACCGAATTTTCTGAAAGATAGGTTTTCTATTCAATTTTTAAATATTGCACTTCGCACACTATCTCTTCACCACTCATGGTTGACTGGTAGAGAATGCCTACGGCATTAAGTCCGCTTTTGTACCTATGTGCATGAAGTGTAAATAAATAAAGAGCCAAAACCAAAAATAATTCCTACTAAATAGATTGGTAATGGTTTTACTAATCAGGTTTGCAATACACTCAGATTATCAAAATCTGATCACTTATTATTTTTGCAAACGTTTTCGGAATACTTTCATTGTGGAAGCTAAGGAGTGGAATTCTCTGCCGGAGTCTGTGTTTCCTGATAGCTATAACCTGGGGGGTCTTTAAGTCAAGAGTGAATAGGTTATTTCTAGGCAAGCGTACATCATCTTCGACCACATCAGGAGAGACGGTGGTCAAACGCGAGCCTATTATAAAAAAAATATTTTACGAAAAAGGTATTTGTACTCCAGTTATGACTAATTATGAGTGAGTAGGCACCACATCATAATTGCCAGTAAAAGGCATGGCGATGAATTATGGTCTAGAAGAAAAATACACAAACATTTTGTCTTTTGTAGCTGTTTGTTGTTCCTATTTAATAAAATAAAATAAAATTAGGCTGAGCGATGACGGCTTAGCGCATTCTTTATTTTATTTTTATTAGGTTTTTGTCCCTTTCTCAGAGATTTCTCAGAGAAGCTGGAACACAGGACTCCTGTGTTCCAGCTGAGGGAACGTAATCGACTGAATAATTATTTTAGGTTTTTGTCTGCTCTGTATTACCAGGCGCAAATAATATCAATCTTTCTCTATCTCTTATTTACTTAATTTAAAAATTAATGACATCCCTTCCATAAGCTGTAATTGAAATATAAATGGTTTTATAACCTCAAAACTATTCCTATTTTAGAATAAGAAATGACTATTGACTCCTTTCTAAAGCAAATTACCGCTTAATATTATCTGCCGAACCTTTAAAACTAATAAAATCATAACTTTGTCTAGCGGTACATTCGTAATGGCGATAATCGGTTGTTTTTGTAATACAAAGTCACCGACTATCTTTGCCGTCCGACACCGCCCGCCTTTCCTTTGATGTGTTACAATGCATCTGTAAAATGTCTGTACCTAACTGCCCTTTTTATTTACAAAGGTATTTAAGCGAGGTTGTTTGTTTTGAGGTTAGCAAAAAAACCTTTTTTTGTTGAATAAAATAACGGGACTTTTTCGTGCCGAATTGAGGTTGAAAACCGGGACTACACTTTTCCGACGGCACTTTTTATAAAGAAATAAAGAAGAGGCAAATAAAATCTTGTTAATTTAATATCATTACTTTTCTCTTTACAAATTTAGTCTCTTTTCTTGCATTCTTGTACTTAGTCGTTTGTAGTCAAGATCTTATCAAATTCTATTTTAATGCTAAACTGTCAATGTCTAGCATTAAAATAGAATTTCATTTGATGGAAAACATTTAAACAAATCATCTTACATGTCATTTTCACAGATGTTTAAAAAATACCATGTTAAAATTAGTAGTAACAAAAAGTAAGTCAACAAATTATAAGTATTTAATTATGATTCCGCTAAGCTAATATAAGGACAAACGTAAAAAAAACAGCATCATTGTATCCAACTAAACCTTCCTAATAATGATCCGTCTTATCCGAACTAATCCGCCAATGATCCCTACAATTTATGGGTCCCCCTAAAAATATCTGAATTGTCAACTAATATTTACATAATAAAAACTCAATTGGGCATCAGATTGTTTACAAAATAAAGGGGACCAAAAAAAAGGGTCCCATTTGTGCGCTGCCGACAAACTGACACCCGCTTTTTTAGGGTGTATATTACAGATAGTGTCGTGTTTTGATAGTTCGATGTATGTTTTGATAGCATTAAATTAGGTTTATAATTTACAACGAAGGAAAAAAAATGCTGAATTAAAAAGTCTGTTTCTGTGTAGTACTTTTTTTAAATTCAGCTTTATTTAGTTATTACGAGCGTTTTCCTTGAAAATGTAACAGATAGAAAAACTATTGCCTATTAATTATTTTTAAAATACCTAATTACTCTATACATTAATATGTGTAGAAAAATCTTTGTAAACTTTTCTACGAAATTTGTGCAGACGGAGGAGTAGGTGGGTATGACATTTGGCACCTTTAACGTTTATATGGAGGAGGATTGCATAAAGCTAATAATTTTTATGTAATAATGCATTTGAAATAATATTAAATGATGTTTAATTTAAACCGCAATTACTAGTTTGTGAAGAAAAATATATAGCCATTTTTAGAAAAGTTACGCGTACGAAGGAGAAATAAATTAAACACAGTCATAATTTTTATGAGTTCTCTTAATCAGAAAGCACCGTATTTGTTAGTGTATTACTTAAGTATATATATGTATTTCTACGTAATTTTTGTTAAGTATATTCTTTCCATAATTTATTTAATTTTATTTTCTTGTACAATGTGTGTACTTACCACATTGTGGTCTTTGCAGCCTAAACGTTGACTGGTAGAGAATGCCTTGTTGCATTTAGGCGGCCGATGTACCGCTATTATATATTAAAGAAATGAATAAATAAGCAAAGTTACAGTTTATTTAATGAAGGAGTACAGAAAGCTAATATTTTTATAACAAAGATCTAAATTAAACTTTTAAATTAATTATTAGTCGATTTTCGAACATTGGACGACCAGTCTAGTATCCAAGGCTTTCACGATATCGCCCAAAGAGGTCGAATATATACATTACCTACATACCTACATGGGGTTATCAGGTTATTATTCCTTTTAAAAAAAGATAGCCATCTTGGCATTTGAGGCTAGGTACCGTCTCGCTGCCAGCGTATTATGCATAACATGATTGCAAGCAATTTGCTTTACAGACGTTTATGTTTTGGCCAGGAACACAAGATTGTGGTTCAATTTACAAATGTCACGCAAACAATTTGATTTTAGTTTTTAAAACAAATAAGTGGTCGAAGATTTCAGCATGTTACCTTCGATAATTTACGTAAATTGGTTACTCATGCACAATTACCAATATCTTGCGATGAACAAATTATAGGTCGTTATTTTACGATTTACGACACCTCTGCTAAATACTACAATGTAATAACCTTCTAAGATCTTCATGCTTTAATTTTGACGAATCATCGGTAGGCCAGTAGCATTTTATACAAAACAGCTACTGTTTCAAATAAAACTAAGCTTTTGTCTATGACACTGTCACAGCATGACGTCTGTCAAAATTGCCGCCAAAATGCAGCCTGCCATTTGTAAAGAGATCGCTCTCTTTTGTGCTTGTTGGCACAATAATGTATTGTCTTTGCTCAATTATGGAGTGGTGTATTGTGACCGCATTGGGAGACGAAAATTTCTCTTTTATTACTGTCGCTAAAGCCTTGTCATCGCTATTAACGTTTGGTTTTACTGCTTCCACATTTTTGGTGAATACGTAATGGTTCTTAGAAATGTTATTAGTTGTTCGATATAGTACAGCTTTTTTTTCTTTAGATATATTTGTAATGATTCTTAAGAATTTTGAAGGTTAAAATTTATTTAACAAACTACTTATGCGGTTATGCCATACTTGATCTATGTTCAAATAATGAAATTCATATTTATATGCTGATATTCATTTAAGTAGTCCCTAATACTCAATGTTGCTGTTTCATCTTTCTTCATGTTTTTTAGACTTTTTACAATTCTCATAGATTTCTACTTTAAATACCACAATTATAACTGATCTTTAGTTTGATCATTTAATTATGATCACATTTTCATGTAGGTAATGAATAATTTTCAATGTCAAAACTTTTTCATGTATCTTGAAAATGCTGAAGATTAACGTTTCAATTTTATCGAATGTTCAGCGGACTCTTAGTCAACGTTTTTCTATACGAGTCGATGCTCAAATATTTCCTGACTAATATGTAGCTTCCTGCATAGCTCTGAGGACCAATTAATTTGAAGATAAGTTTGTTTTAGTCAACTAAGACAGACTATACTACCTTAAGTCAGTTGATAAACTTTTTTTTCCGCTTTTGGCTTCGATCACTCTTGTTGATGGTAAGCGATAGATGGGATCTAAGATAGATCGAGCGAGCCCAAAACATGCCCGTTTACTTTTGCTTTAAAAGCTGACGGGTCATGTGTGGTAGGGAACACAGAAGCCGTACCTACTTTCAAATAAAATGAGATTTAGCAATTCACACGAGATTCACATTACTAGAAATATTTATTGTCTACCCATCCAACTAAGTTGAATATGCTTGTGTCTGGAACCGCGAACCAGCAACCTCTCGATCACAAGACCGACATCTTAACCATTAGCCTATTGACATTTACCTCAGAACCAGCGATTTCTCTTCCATTTCAAACCTCTACCAACAAATCTTCAGCGTTACTAACCTCTTATATAACTTCACTAGCGACCCGCCCCGGCTTCGCACGGGTGCAATGTTTATATTAAATATAGGCAGCGTTCGCGAGAATCGTTAACGTACGGCAGTTTTTTCGACGCCTTACTCCACAATTTTCACTACCACGAAAAATCCTATCTATTTTCCGGGATAAAATATAGCCTATACGGATTCGGAAGAATCCCTCTAAGTAATGGTAAAAGAAATTTTGAAATCGGTCCAGTAGTTTTTGAGCCTATTCAATACAAACATACAAAAATACAAAGGTTTCCTCTTTATAATATTAGTATAGATTAAGCTCGACTAGCGCTGTACCGTGTCAATCCAAAACACTGTAACTACAAAAAACAAAATTTGAGAAATTGAGCAAAATAGTTTTTTTCTGTTTATTGAAGATTACTCCAAAAGTTACTTTGGAAAGTATTCATTGTTTGATATCAAATTAAAGGTAATTTTATAAGTAATCTAGCCCGCTAGGCTTCATATACAAGTAGAATATACACAACAAATAATCGTGAATAACTTGTTTTGCCATAATAGTCGTCAGAAGCAAATGAAGAAATTGTTATGACAATACACTGTATGTGTTAGAGTTACAGTATATTGACTTGATAAAACAGGGCCTAGAAATATATCATAGGAATTTGCAGTCGGATTTTTTATTAGATGGAGTCTATCATATGTATTTAAAAATAAAATATCGAGTTAAAAAGACTCGTAGGTGCACAATTAGGTATATAGATATTTTACAAAAAGTTTGTAAAATATTTTTTTAATTATTATGGCAACAGAATCAGTCTTACAGTTTCATATAAAAACTGGAAGATAAGAAAACTAATAAGACAATAAAATTGTATGAACTTACATAATAATTAATCATCAAAATTAATTTAGCGACAAGAACACCAAAATTAGTAGGTAATGAATGAGTAGATTGGTTTGCCATTTGCAATTTCACTAAAAGGTTTTGTGCATCCTTTCTTTTCAAGAAATGTATTTGTTTATATTCTCCTTCCATAATCATTAGCAAATATGGAAACCTTCTAGATTTATTTATTTATTAAAACTTTTATTATTATTATTAAATGTACAAAGGCGGACTTAATGCCTTAGGCATTCTCTACCGGTCAGCCACGGGTGATAAAGGGATAACATGGCAGGTGCATAAAAAAATTAACTGTGTAAGTAGATCATATATTCAAAGCAAAAGACAAGGTTTTGAAAAGACGATCATATCTTTTTGAGTAAGTCACAGCCACTTCCGTGTTTTGTAGCTACGTCTTTATATATTGTACAAAATCGAAAGAATTATAAGGAAGTGGGATTGACTTATGAGTTAATTCGTAATAATTTTTACATTTTGTACATGTCATGCACTAGCTCTACAGAAGAAATTTTCATTTCTTTAACCATCTTATGGAAATGAGACCAACTACACGGTTTCATATATTCTTCTACACAATAACTTTAAAGTCTTGGAAAATAAAGAAAACAGTCTCTGTCTCTACACAAAAAAATATTACAGCTGATCCCCGCTCCCGGCAGTCGTCCGTTCGTTCTCTGTCAAATCATCCAATAACCATTGAGATCGCCGCCGGATCTCGCTCCTGATTGGCGCGCCCGCAACGCGCAAGCATGCTACTTTGTTTTGACAAAACACTGTATCTTGCAACGCGCGAAAATTATTTTGGCAGTACACGGTATCTTAAGTTGCCGTGTTTTGTTATAGTAAAACTGTATTTTTAAGTAAATACAGTGTTATTAGCATAGTCATATCTCAGAACTTTTCATACAAAGTAAAAAATGTGTGAGTGCAGTACGATAGAATAGGGTAAAAGAAATCGAATGAGCGTTGTTAATCCAAAACACTGTATCTTAAGATACAGTGTTTTGGATTTACACGGTACCGCTGATCCAGAGCTCACTGCAAGCTATACATCAAGAAACTAGCTGGTTCATGTATTAATAACCTGGCTCGATGTAATAAGGGTCCATGATGTTCACTGCATGCTGTTATGGAAGATGAGGGTACATGATTAAAAGTTTAGGGTAGTTGTGTAACGGGAGCGAGGTGGGATGGATATTATTAGACCAGTACGTAGGGTTTTGAGTTGAGCGTGGAAATGTGAATGAAAATGCAAGGAAAGCTTTATGAAGATAGAGATTAATTAATTAATTCATAAATCTTTATGAATAAAGATTTATGTATCGAAATCTTACTAATATTATAAATACGAAAGTTTGTGAAGAAGGATGTAGGTTTATGTTAGGTTAGTTTTCATGCAAAAATCACAGAACGGATCTGAATAAAATTTGCTAAGTAGGTACCTACATAGTCAAAACCTTGGACTAACTAACTAAGAAGCTAATACTATCATAAACTGCTGTAGGCACTAATATTAAAATTTTAAAACACAGCAACAATTGGAAGATTTGATTTGTATTATATTTTAAGCTAGACTTTTTTTAACGTGTGTTTGTTGTTTTGGGACATCGAATCAAAGGTAATTACCACTTAGCATCAATTAGTAAGCCTTACATCAACATCTCACCAAAAGGCATGATAAAAATTAAAACAATGTCAAATCAATTTTTCTCCGCCAACGCTCACTTAAAACTAAAGGAAAATCTATTGCGACAAATCCATTGAGAAAATCTAGAACAAGGCCCCATTGGCCCCGAGCTTCAACAAAGTTCGTGAGTGAAAGAGACGGCAAGCAATAACGATGCCCCGCCCTGATTGGTGGGGATGAAAACGAGCAACGTGATTGGTCAACGCATTATAGATTTTTAGTGAGGCGGTGCGCCGTTTACCAAAGACAAACTGACAGTTGACAGTTCACTTTTTCGATCGAAGCCAAAGGCAACAAGCGAGTTTGTTTTGTTTTTTAAGATGGAGGCTCTAAGGAGTTTTTCTTTTGATTCTAAGTTATTGAGGGAGCCGTTGACTGTAGATTTGATGGGTAATAGACATGTGTATAGTGATTTGAACCCTCAGAATACTCCACCGTCGTCGCCTAAGAGTAAAGGTATGTGTTTAATTAATTACATTAGTAATCAATTTAAATATTGAAATGTACTTAATGTGTATTGAAACTGTTTACATTACTATTTGGTTGGTTGTTTATTAAATCGTAGGTAAGATAATTATTTAAGTAGGTACCTTTAGGTACCTTTTCTCTTTTTAATTATTCGTTTCTTTCATGTACTTTATCTTATATTAATGTATCGATCTTATCGTTTTATTAACGCTGTAGGCTTATATTTTGGTGTTATTTGGTGTTAAGAGTATTGTTATTTAGCACTACAGCTTTGATAAATATAACGATGTTTTGTTTCGAAAAACGAATCATCACATAATAATTATAGAACAGTCATCTACCGCGTGACGTAAAAGACCAAACCTTAAAAGGTTTTGTGTGTATTAGCAGAATGAGGTTGCTCTTAGCCGAGTTGGGGTTGCTAGTTTCCTATATTTATCTCGTACCTCATGTAATTATGAGCATGTTGAGCAGTTGTCCAATCTATTGTGGGTTTTCACCATACAGGTGCTTTAGACGTATGAATTCATATTTAACTAATGATGATGATGGATGATCAGGAAACAAACGATTGCACAAACTAAAGCATTTTTTCAAAAGCTCGGCTTGTTAGAATGTATAGAAAATCCTAACCATACTTATTACTTTTCAAGCACACTGATGCAGTTGATGGCATTAATTTTTGTTCAATTACTAGTTTGACTAAATAACCTACATCAAATGCACTTCTTACAAATTTAGTCTCCTGAAGCAAATTTTTAACTAAGCAATTTGGTTAATTTTATTTATTATTATTTATTTATGATATACTTTATTGTACACCTTACAATATTTCATTGGATACAGAAATTAAAACTAATGTTAACACGTGATTTAGAGTAATCACGTGTTATTTTAACAAAATTTGACAAAAATATTTGAATAATAAAGTCTTTGCTCTTTATTCTTGTCGGCGACATAACATATTCTCAATAATGAGTTGTTAAAATTAATAATTATTATAACAGTAATAAAAGATATAGCCTTCGCAATAATCCACAAAGCACCGACTAACGGACGCTTCATTTTTATAAACATACAAATTTTGGCAGGTAATACCAAAACCATAATAACTCACGACTAAATTACTAATTTACCATTCAATTATAAGCCTTATGAAGATGTCATTAAGGTTGTAACTACGGGTTTTGAAACTGTAAAAGTAATTTTGCCAAATTGTTAAGTCAATTATTACCTTTTTACAACTGTCTTTGAAACTCGCCGACTCTTTGTTGGTGTCAATAAAATATTAAAAATAATTTTCAGTTCTGTCCGTTTTGGGTTAAATATTTTTATTAGTCTATAACACTATAGAGGATACCGTTAGGATGGACTTTTTTTGAGTCTAGCACAAAGCTTAGCTGTCTCTCAGTGTGCTAATGGACTTATTCTGTTAATTTCACATCTAGTTTTATTTATGACTTGATGAAAATCAAAATTTTATACTAATTGGGTGGCCCATCAAATAAAAATAATTCATTGACATAATACATTGACATAAATAAGAACCCGTTAACAATTACAACTTAACTAAGCAGTCGCCATAACAATTAACACAACCTACAATAATAAATTAAATAAACACTAATTAACGTCAAATAGAACTTACGAACCAATACAACTTACCGCAGCTGCCACCGCAAAAGTTAAATCGCTTGTCTATGGAAAGAATGCGTGGGTGGATTTCCCGCTATAATTTGACAGATGAAAGTTTACCCGCCATTTTAATTGATGCCAATAAATCCGTTCATTTATTTAGCGTACGTGAAGCTAAATAATGTTGTTCGGTTTACTTTAATTATATGAGCATATGGCTGTATAGAGACGTTAATTGGGCGTTAGGATTTGCACTGTTCTGTCATTGTAATAAGCTTGTTGTTGAAATGGTAGTTTATAGACGAATTAACTGTTTCTTTTTTGTACATCTAAGCGGCTATAGTTCGACAATAGGATTGACTATTTTCTTCTACTTTTTAGAAAAGGGTCATCTGCTAAAGTCAAATTCTATATTTTTAGGGTTCCGTAGCCGAATGGCAAAAAACGGAACCCTTATAGTTTCGACATGTCTGTCCGTCTGTCTGTCTGTCCATCCATCCGTATGTCACAGCCATTTTATTTCGAAACTATTAGGACTATACAAGTAAAACTTGGTAGGTAGATGTATTCTGTGAACCGCTTTCCGATTTTAAGAGAAAATTTAAAAAATATTTAAAATAAAGGGGCCTGGATACATGTACAAATACATGGAACTGAAACTGAAAATATTTTTTTTCATGAAGCCTATACGTGTGTGGTATCTATAGTCAGGTCTTTAAAAATGAAATTAAGGTTTCTAAAATGACTTTTTCATAAATTTAATCGTTTAAAAGATATACGCTTCCAAAGTGGTAAAATGTGTGTCCCCCCCCTCTAACTTCTATAATAACGAAGTGAAAAATCTAAGAAAACCATATGTTGTAGATCTTAATGTAAACTTTCAACCAAAATTGGTTTGAACGAGACCGAGTCAGCAGTTTTTGAGATACAGTATATTTTCAAAAACCGCAAAGCTGGGTTACCTACTTAAAAAAAACATCTAAACGCCACCCATCACCATGTCGCGAAAGGTCAATTTCGTAATATTTCTTGTCAATTGGGCTTAAACTGATTTCGTTTTTATTGGCTCCCCATAGCGATATTAATCTTCATTACTTCGACTAGTAGATACGGATTTTATCGCGTAAATTGTTCTGGAGTCTTAGGGGAGTTAGACAAGGGGATGACACCATGTAATTGGTTTTATTTGCGCAGTTATTGTTTGTTACTGTTCTGCCGCTGTAAATTGTTTTAATTCCTTTGAGACTTAGTTTTGATTATGCTTTGATTTAAAGTTGATTACTGTTTTTAAGTTTGCAGGGGTATTTTGTCCTTTCTTTTGCTTGCTTAAAGATTAACATGTTTTAACATTGTACGTACTAACATAAATAAAATATGTATATGAAGCACAGGAGTAGAATAGAACAGCTAATTTAAAACTTTAATTAGATCTTAATCTTAATAGTAAGTAAAAACGTATTTTCAGTAGGTATTGTTGGAAAATCAAACTATAAACTTCAACATAAGAAATCCACTAACACGGTAATATCATTTTAATTCAAAATCAGCGCAACGATCAAACCAGCCTGTATTCATAGACAATGAACGTATTAAGGCTCCCCATTCATGGCAATACAATTACCGGAGCGTGCCACGCACGGGGCGGCGGCAATTCTCGATAATCCAATTGTTAATGTATAGGCTATCGGTTTCCGCCTATTACTACGGCAGTTTGGTGCACAAATTGAGCGGTGTCGCGATTAATTAGCCGTTTAGTGTCGGTCGGTGAATGGAAAGTTTTATTGGATTATTCTTTTGTTGTGTTTATGTTGTGTCATGGGTTAATTTTGTTATTAGTGTATTTGGGATAACAAATAATAATAGTTTATTCAGTTGTGGGTGTTTCTCAACTATTAGATATTTTTGCATTCGATTTGCATTTTTGTAGACGTATATGTATCTTTAAACACAGCCTTTCCAGTTCATTAGCGTTTCAACCTAATATGTTATTTATAGCACAATCCAAACTCTTAAATACCGCAAATTGGCTATGATCAGATCGCATTCAGCCAATTACAGTGTTGCCAATGCTAATTGTACCAAAAACTCTCATGCCGAATTGGGTATCATTTATTAGGTAAATGATTTGAGTACTTGTTCTTGTGTGCATGTTAATAGACGCGACACGACAAGTTTCATAACGCTTTAATAATGTCTTGAAGTCATGTTTGTGTATTGTTTTATCGGAACACCAAGGCTATTTAGATAGAGTTGTTATAACGCCGCCGGATGTCAGAGTGAACGGTTTAATTTTTCAAGTTTGGATGTTGGAGTATTCGAAAGTCTATTGGTTGTAAAAAAATTTCGTTGATGGAGAAAAATTAAGAACCGTACAACTTTTTTCAAATGTTTAACAATTACAAAGATTTATTTTTGTACTTATTTTATAGCCGTACGTTACTCTTCTAAGAGGTATACGGCCTAGATAATATTAACGGCGTTAATTTGATTGTTCTCTAAAGTTTCTTTGTTTTAGTAGCCATAACAAGGGGCTTGTAAATTATGTTTTTATAAATTCAGTCTTGAGTTTGACCACTATCTCACCTGATGGTAAGCTATGATGTGATCGAAAGTGAAGCACGCTTGCCTAAAAGTAACCTAGTCACTCTTTACTTAAATACTCCCAGATTTTAGTTATCAGGAAATACAGACTCTGGCATGGATTCCATTATTTACAGCTTAATTGTTAGTTAGAAAGAAGTTATCTTTTTGCGGGCCGGAAAATCACTTAAACCTTGTTTTACAAAAAGAAAAGCCTCCCACGATAATTATCCCTGTACAGTGTAACCCTGCCTTAAAATGTTATGACTGTTCCAAGTATTGTGTGTACTACCCATTAGCGAGTATTTTGAAACAAAGATGTGTTTCGAAATAAATTGACGGAGCGACACCATCCGACGATGACGTCACGTTTCATGAGTTTGTAATGAATGCTCAAGCGAGATTATAGCAGCGTTAAAATATTTCTTTATTCAAAATCTTTAAACATATTAATAATAATAAATAAATAAAAAATAAGTGTTCAGTTAATTTACGATTATTACTATTAAATGAATACACAAGCTAAAGCCTTAAAAAAAAAAAAAATGCGCCGGTCATATAAATTGACGTTAAAAAAATAAACGTAAAATACTTTCCATGTCACCGCACGAAAGTATGATGTTCTACCTAAATATAGAACGGAAGCTTTTAAAATGGAAACTTTTTAAATCTCAATCGTTTCCTCATTCTTTTTTCGAAAAGACACACGCCATAATAGCGCAGCTGGGGACCATAGACATCTCACTAAAGAGGTTGTAACGAAAAAGTTTGTACAACAACAATTTGTTGAGAGGAAGCCACCGGCAGACCGGCTAGACTATTGCAAATTGGTTTTTGAGTGTTCTGTCGCCACCCAGTATGGGAACGCCTCAAGTGGCTACGTCGCCACAGATGACGATTAAAAAAAATCATGAATCGTTAAGTCGGACGCACTTATGAAAGCAATAAATTTTCTCTAATGCGAAATTATTACAGCTAAACTTTTCGACATATTTTTTATGTAACAAACGTTTTTATTGAGCATGCAATTTGAATGCTAACCCCGAAAAGGTTTTTAGCAACTCAATTCAAGTTAGACATAAACGACAATGCTCTTCATTCCAAACCGGAAATAGAAATGAACGTCTTAATCACGCCGCCATTAAGACAATACGTGACTTTTTAAAAGCGTTCGATGTTCTTTTTTCAAAACGGGCATGTCAAATAGAGCTCCCGTTTGCCGCGCCCTTTTAAATTTAGAACCACTTCAGCGACTAATCAGATTTGTAAAGTCGGCTTTTTGGTTGGTAGAGTTATTTTTTTAAATTGAGCGGCGATCGACTGAGACTTGCGGCCTCTTTGTGCTGTGTTTATATGAAATAGACAAACTGTGCATGGGAAAATATTTAATTAGACAATAGCTTATTTGTGTTTGTTCTGTTAATGTTACTCTTGAAAGTCTGGGTGCGCGCAATTAGCACCTACGGGCTACTGGTTCCCGAACGAAGCGTTTGAATATATCTTTTTTACTGTTTTACGACAAGTCAATTTCGGATACGAAGGGAATAATTGGTTTTTAAGAAGCATTGAGGTTTGATGGAATTCTTTTTGGGCGCACCTATGCACCTGTGTCTTATAAATTTATCAGGTTATAAAATCGGTTTTTGCGTCTCAATTGTTTGTTCATTTTATATGGCAGTTGGTGCTTCTGTTACTTAACATATAATATCTATCAGCTATTACAGAACAGAAGGAGCAAGTGTCCTACCGCCTGATCAAGTAGCTAATGTTTAAGCGTCTAGACATAACGGTAATTAAGATAATTATAAAGCCAGCCGCGCTCGAGTGGTACTCACAACCCTTTAGAGCAAGTTAAGATATCTCGTGATCGGTCCTCTAAATCTCTATTGAGAGATTTTTAACTGGTTGTGTGCTGTTTTCAATATAATGGGTTTATTTCTTATTAGTCGTTAGTTTTTAAGGGTAGATACTTGACTGGACTTGTTCGGATTCTCACTGAGTAGATACTTTAATCCAGACAAAATAAATAAATGAAAATTAGACATTTTAAATTTAATTTACTTAATATTTTTACACCGGTAAGGGAATTATATGTGAAGCTCTGCTAATATTAAGATCTCAATGTACCATGTAGAAATAAATGATATTGTATTCTATTCCATTTTGTTTAAATATTTAAAAATAATACACAAACTAAGTTATCATCATCATTATCAACAGCATGATTTCAATCACTGCTGTGTATAGGCCTTTCTTTGCTTGTGCCAAGCTCCTTGATTCTTTGCCGGTCTCATCCAAAAAATACCCGTGATGACAACAATGTGGTCTAACCATCTCTCTGCCAGACGACCAACATTCCTCTTTCCAGTCCTTGGACGCCACTCATTCACAGTTTTACTCTAACAGGCATCACCACGTGTTGTTAGATGTCCTTGATATATACCAAGATATAGACAATTTTTGTTAATATTATATTTTGTTTGTCCACAGAATCTCTCAGTCCACAATCGGAACAGATGACAAACTCCAACCAAACGGCACCAGACCCTAATATCAGGTTTGTGTTTAACTTACATTTTCCATTCGATAGAGACTTTTAGATGTTTGTACTTTTTTGAATGATAGAAATTTGTATATTTTTTCTTCGGGTGAAAATGATCAAATGATTTCTCTCGCTCTGAGCGGAGCGTAACGGTAAATGAGTTTCAGACTTCTACTGAATAAGAACCCGACCTGTTCCTTCCTTTCCTGTCATTCCGGGGTCGCGGTATCTCGTTAAAAATTCCCGAAACCCGGAACGCATTGGCCATATTGAGCCCCGTCACTGATGCTGACTGCTCCATAGTGTTAGAACTCCTTAGTATTTTTAAAGAATACTTTTTATACGAACCTCGTCTTGTCCTTCAGGAGATACCGCACAGCATTCACCCGCGAACAACTAGCAAGATTAGAGAAAGAATTCATGAAAGAAAACTACGTTTCAAGACCAAGACGATGCGAGTTAGCCGCACAGCTGCAACTGCCGGAATCTACAATCAAGGTAAGGATCGATACAGATTCAAAAATTTCGAACGCCTCTATTTTTAGACCATGATTATCATGACGTTGATTTGAAATAAGAACCGTCAAATGACAGATTTGTAGAGATTATAACTGTTTTGTTTATAACTGAATCATCTTTTTAGCTTCTATAAGTAGATAACCTATTGCGGTTAAAAGTAAGCAATGACACACATAAGTATAATTTTTTGGCTACTGACTCATGTCAATGCTGACGAAACTGACGCAAAGTCAACCAATTATACCCTATAGATTTCTCTTGGAAACGTTTGCCAAACAAAACTAGGTAATTAAATTAAGCTTTCAGCTCGCCCCCTCAATGTGACACATACAAAACGGGCATTATTTCAGAGTCTCGTTCGGTCTTCGTGCCACCCACGAGCTGTCCCGAATAAAACCGACCTCTGTGTAACGAAGTGGCAACTGATTTCGTAACATCACTATCAATTGACAAGTGAACGTTACTTAGTAACGAGTAGCAGATCACATAAAATATGATGACAGTTTCAGACTTTTATTTTTCTGTGCTATAATGCGTTGTTGAGTTTGTATTCTAACATATCGCATTGCTAGATATAAACTGAATCAACTCAATATCCAGACCTTATATTCCTATACTCAGTGATCATACACACCTAATCAATTCCATAGATTCACTAATATATTGATAAATTGAGAAGCCACATTTTAAACTTGTGTTTTGTAATCCAGTTGCAAAATATGAAATCAAAGAGTAACACAAGAATCACAAACTTTGAGTTAACTCCGTTTAATTCTAGCATTGTGTTATATTTGCCGTCACGGAAGAGTTAGGCATAATGAGATTGTTACCTTTGCCTGTTAAAGTAACGCATAAGTGTCATAGTGAACGTTCATTCATTCGCTCAATACCGGAAATATGAGTGAATGATATTAAAGCTTTTTGCTTTCATAAACAAAAGGTACAGAAAGCCAATAGGTAATGTAGCACGCAAAAAAATAAAATCTTGTTGAATGTTAAACACCGTAACAATTGCTAACAATAGTCAAAACAATTGATTCGTTAACTAGCTCATGACTACAGTGTGTCATGCCTCAATAAACTTCAATTAGATCCTCTATGATTTCCATAGGCGAATGCTCTATGTATAAAGCACTCTAATTCGCGCCAGAATTTGTGTATTTGTGCGAAGAAGAAATTGGTCAGATTCTATTGAGATTTGATGAATGTTATAGCTGATTTTTAAATGTAGAATAAACACACATATGCACAGGAATGCTGCAATGTGAAGAGGTATTCCGCGGCTAACTTTAATTAATACAATAAATTACACTGTTTGACAGATTAAAGCTTTAAATAAGGCTTTTAATGTTAGCAGATAAGCGAGACAAAAACATTAATTATTCAATGCCGACTTATCTTCCAAATTATATAAACATACTGACATTATTTTTCCTACAAAACTATTAATTAAACAACAAAAAAGCTTCAATTATAAAAATTCCACTTAAAAAACTACACGCCAATTTAAATTTAAATTCTTCAGTTCGGTCATAATGTCAATTATCACTTCTAATAAAAAAACCCGTAAAGCAAAAAAAACATATGTTTTTTATGACTTCATTCGAGTTTTACATTCCTGCTAATTTGTCGATAGGTATTAAAAGAAGCCGACCGACTTATTCGGTAGCTGTGTGATGCTAATGAACATTAATGCGGGGAACGGAACGCTGGGATTATAAAATGACCATATTAGTACAGGGTCCCACTGATAGATAGAACTGTCGAAGAAAGGTGTGATAAATCCAAATTAAACATTCTTGACACCTGCTTTAAAAGCCAGAAAGTATCTCTTGAGGCTTTTTAAATGTCATATCACTCATTTTTATAGGGTTTTTTAAAGATAAGTTGAATTCCAATCAGGAACTATATGTATTTTGTTTGTTATTATACTTTTTTATGCGAAATAAACTTCAAACAACGCCAGTAAAATGAATAACTACAACATTACTTTGTTGAAATGCTTTTCTCTATAAAAAGACAGTCTATAATAACGAAGCTGATAAAAAGCCCGCTTTCCGCTGTCAACAAAGCCTCGGTCCCGCCATCATTAGTGAGTGAGTGAATGAAAACACTTCATCGGTTGTCTATGGGCATCTGTTTTATGACGCGATAATACCAATTAAAAACTATTAAATTATACCTTTCGGCTACCATTTGATGAGTTATAAAAAACTGGATTTTAGTTCGTATGTTTGTTTATTGTGATTAATTTTTATTGCTATCGTAAATGCTGTGTAACGTGTCAATAAATGAATAGAAGTTTTCAATTTCCAGATTAGTGTTGCGCAATGAATGGTTTAGATTGTCGCTGGCGGCTTTGATTGATGTTCTAAGTTTTAAATAATGATCTAAGAGGTTTGACTTTGACCTGAACAAATTGCGTATTATTGCTCATTAAAATAAAACAGACGTCAAAAATTATCTGTCAACGTATTTTTTTTGTTTAACGAAAGAGGTTCTATATTTACATTTAAAGTTTGTTCTTCGACTTTATATTTGAACGCTGACTTTTAGCCAAGCCGTTAAGCCCCTTGTTTTATTATTTCTGCACAATAAAATGCAATAATCTTCTTGGAAGCGCTATAGGAAAGTCGTTTTGTGCGAACGTTCGCGTGGTTCTCGCCAATTAACACTTTGCGAACAAAGATGGCCGCCTTTTGGAGGGAAAGCCTTTGTGTACATACATTGTAGGGGCAGCTATTATGCTGTGTTTAATGATTTTAGAAGGATCGTCCTGAAAAGTACTTTGGGATGTTGTTGTTGACTATTTGACTGAGGTTTTCAGTCAATCAATGGGTTCTTGTACTTCTTAATAATGAATAAATTCAGAGCTAGAAAATCCTGTTTCATTGTAATATTCGTATATGTTATATTTCTCTTCTAGAGTATAAAAAAAATATCTACAACACTCTGTGATAAAACTAACTCTCTAACATTATGCCGAAATGATTTTGACACTCTTAATGGTTTATTTCTACACAGATATTCATGCAATTAATTAGCGACGTAGTGCGAAAAAGTTACAGTTCTAATAGTTTTTTGTTAGTCTATGATATCGCCAACGGTAAGCGACGAGGAATGAGTTTTGACCGAAGCAAATGAACCTTTGTCAACTAATGATGGGATATATTTTTTTTATCAAAACAAGAGTCCATGTATTCTTTATCATTTAAATATTTTTACAAACCATCAATAGCGTACTCAAAAAATATATATATTAAAAAAAAATACCTGTATCCCGATTTTTATTGTAAAATCTAGCAAATCATTCATTCGTTCCATACTCATTCCGTACCTCGCTTTCAAAACTCCATGTATTGCGATAATAGCGTTTTATTATCCCTATTAACACTTCGTATAATGATGTTCGGTTCGGATCAAAGATTTCTATTTTATTGACCAATGACGTCCGTAGCGACATAATTTGTGTATTGAGCAGGTTTTCTTAATTCACACAGTTTTTAGTTAGTTAGGTAAAAAGTGATGCGTTTATTTACTAGTGGTTAACGACTGTAAACTTTCAGAATATGTAGGTAATTAAATGTCTTAGTAAAGAATCCGTCTAGTCAACATTTTTGTGTTATTACGGTTGAATATCGATAAAGGAATGAGAAAAATGATTTTCAATTTTACCTTGTTTTTTTTTTTATAATGAGGTGGTAGGTAGGTACCTACTAGCGATGTGTGTAGAATTCACATTACTAGCAATATTTTTAACCCCCCCAACTAAGCTAAATATGCTTTTGTCTGGAATGGTGTCACGGCAATAGTGTAATGGTGTATGATATTGATGTTTCGGTAACAGTTACGATCTCTAATAATCTTTTGATATTTCTCCAATGTACTATATTATTTGTTATAAAAGAGTATTTCACTAAACCACACCTCTTTACCAACAGGTATGGTTCCAAAACCGAAGAATGAAAGACAAAAGACAACGCATAGCAGTCGCCTGGCCATACGCCGCCGTCTACAGCGATCCAGCGTTCGCCGCATCAATCCTCCAAGCGGCGGCTTCGTCAGTAGGCCTACCTTACGGTTACCCGTCCCCAGCCCTAATTCCCCCTTTTCACAACCCCCAGCTGCTACCCGCCGGCTACCCTTACCCCTACCCTACGTACCCCCGCTACCCCTATATTCCCCCCACGCCTCCATCTCCCGTAAATGCAGAAGCGACGTCGCTAAGGCCTGCGTATTCGAACTTCAACTTGAACGTTGATAAATAATTTTGGGTCTTAATTTTCCCGATGGGTATTGCGTTTGAGAAGTTTGCCAAATGGGTTGGTATTATTATGCAATTATTGAGGTGTAGAACAAAATAATTGTTTACAGTTTGGGGTCGGCAAAAACAATGGAGTTTACCCCAAAAAATATCCAATTGTAACCATGTAGGAAAGAAAAACAAGGTTGTTGTGTATATTTTGGTATCGTTGAAACACCGACGGTTTGGTACGTAAATATATGAAATTGTAGCCCATTCGGAAAGACAAGAATGTTTGTAAATATTTTTTATTAGTTAATTTATTGAATGCTGGTCATGCCTGTGAGTGAACGATGAATGAACGAAATGAATGTTTTTATAAATTTAATTTGGAAAGACGTAAAATGCATTGTACAGTAAATTATAAGTTTTGGTGATTATTCATTCCATGTTAAATGCTCCAAATTAGTAGTTTGCTCGTCTATCTATCGTAATGTTTGTTTAAGGATTTCATTTTTGAAATTTAGAATAGTCAATCTTTTACTTTAAAAATTTTAGGAATATTTTTTAAGAACTTTTTGTTTCATTTGACTCTAAAATTATTTCTTTTTAAACGAGAAAACATGTAAAAAGCCAAAGTGTGTTAAATTGTAGTAAAATTAGTGCAATACCGAGGATATAATGTCATCATTTAAGGGCATGCCATGGTAGATCCACTGGCATATTTTTATACATTTAAGATTTTATACAAACTTGCGTTCAATCGTGTGCATATAATATAATCTGAATGTTCTCATGATGATGGCATTTCTTAATCCCGTAAAACAGCAAACGCATGTAAAAAGCTAAAAATAGTCAGCGATTTTTTGTCGCAAGTTTGTATAAAACCTTTTTATTGTAAATGTTGTAAAAATATTAACGTTTACTAATTAAGTGTTAGTGTTCATAGTAAAATAGATAATTGTTTAATTCATTAAATTTAAATAAATATCTTAGTTTTAAGAGACATTGTAAAAATTACATTTTAAAATATAAAAAGAAAAGAAATAAATAAGAAAGTTATTATATACATTTATTTTTGTTGTTTTATTCAATAAGATAATCTAAGGCAGTTGTCCCACCGCGAGCGGAAAGCGACTAACTATCAGATGTTTTCCGTTTTGTATCTCAAGAAACGTACAATAGATATACAGTATTATACATTCCGTGTTAACAAAACAGATGCATTAATAGTCGATCGCTGACTGCTTATACTGCCGGCGAGGACTCGCTCCACTAGTTTGTCGCTAAGTGACAAGCGCTGTTATCAAAGATAATTCTTGCTCAGTGATACTTGCTTGGCAGTCAGAACTTACGCTGAGAGACCAACCAGATAATTATGCTTATAACATTTATTTCACAAAAAGAAAATAATTCACTTATCATGCGAAAACCAGGTTACTCTTGTATACTAAATACATTAATACTGTTATGAAGACACAAGAGGTATTCATTTGGGCTGCAGAAATGATATAACGAGAAACCGGGATCTCGGACCATACAAGGGCAACTGTACGTACAGACGCCAGCAAGTCAATCTACCCCAATCTGTCAAATTTTACCAACCGAACATTAACCTTTCATTATTGTGATAAGGTTGATAATCTATTAAAGAAATTTGACAGATTGAGGTAGGTTGATGTGCTGGCGTCTGTACATGGTGGGTTTTTGTCAGTAGAAGTCTGTCATTTCCTTCCGCACCACCCAGAGCAAGAGACTTGATGATTTTCCCACCAGAAAAAAAGGAGGTAGTCCTTTAATTTACTTAACAGATTTACAATTTACTTGGTGGGTAGCCAAAAATAATAATAAGTAAGTAAACAATTACACGTCATGTCATGACGGCGACTTTATTGCAATCAGTTAGTTAGTTTTCTACTTATATCGCAGTGACAAAACATTAGGGCCCTATTTAATAAAGCTGACATAAATGTCAAAGTGACAAAATTGTAGAATCGTCGTGAATTGTAGATTTGTTAGCTAATAAAACTGCAGCAGTTAATAAAACTGACAAATCTATGAATACATCAAAAATGGTCAGGCAAAATCGTGACACATTTATCAAGTAAAAACGCGTTAAAGATTGTCGTGACAATTATGTCGACTTTTGAAATATTTGTACCTATATAATTTTGTTTTATGAAGATAAATGAGGATATAATGTGTAGTAACTAGTGCTACTAGTGCAACTACGATTGTTTGTTTAGAACGTCGGCGTTCCAACTATATTGGAACCCAATAGCTTGGTGCATGACGATGGCAAATGACCGGACGGCATGGCATTGTTTCCTTGGAAGATGGTCAGGCCTTTAGTGTGGGACACACCTTCTGTCGATAATCTCGTGCCATCCCATTTTCCCAATTCATCATGTAGTGCTGCTCCGCTCCTGCTGCAGCTGCAGAATACTTTAAGCGACGTAAATACAGTAATCTCGGTGATAACTATATTTTCGAGACATTAGGCGTCGAAACTCTTGTACCATAGGGCCCGTGTACAGCCTTTTTATTGAAATATCGTAAAGGCTCATTGACGCTTCCCTTGACCAAAGGGCTGGCTATTTCTTTTTCCAAAGGCTAAGAAGCATTGTCAAACAACGGGGCAATGCCGCCAGTGTCTGTTTACTAGCCAACAGCGTTTAAGATTAGTTTTTTTGCTTTATTCTAGTTTGCTTTTATTTTAGTTTTGCATAATGGTTATACACACATTGCTAGTAATATAAAAAAAAAATGAAAAAAATAATAATACTTTCTTACACCTTCAAATATGATTTCGCGATAGGGAACGCTTCTGTCAGAATTGTCTGACAATTCTAAAAATATGTTAAGACAATTTTCTGTTTAATAAAGCGGATTTGAAAAGTTTTTCTCGACAACTTATCATCTGTCGCTTAAAAAGTTTTATTAAAAGAAAAATGTCGGATTGTCGCGATTTTCCTACATATTTGTAAATTTTCCACTATAGCAATTATGTCGCCTGTAACTTTTATTATACAGAAAAATTATCGAATTGTCACTTTTTGAAATATGTCGGACTTGTCGGATTGTCAGCTTTATTACACCTTCAAAATATGATTTCGCGATAGAGCGTAACGCTCAGAATTGTCTGACAATTCTACAAATATGTCAAGAAAATTTTCTGTTTAATAGTTCGGGCCCAGAACTACAGACTCGCTGCTCGACAAGTCGTTTTCAGTTACTAGCTTTACTCGTTAATCGCCAGCAGTGTGACAATTGCCTAAAGTTGACGGCGGTGGGTGAATCCTATTTTAACCTTTAGTAAAAGCAAACTTTTAGGTAAAGCATGTCGTTGATTAATGCTGGCCGGGGTAAGGTTCGTGGATGTGTGACAGTCCAAAGATTGTTTGTAAAAGACCGCTTTTAGAGATAAGACCGCCCATTGTATCTTCCTTATTTCTTTTTCTGTTATGGACAATTCATTTTCAATTTCAAAGATCTTTATTAACATAAATATTAACAATAATGCACTTACCCTAAGTTACACCAATACAATATAACAATACACTTTATTAGGCTACACTGAAGTGTAGTTTATAAAACACGTATATTTTTGACTGGTATAAACAAAAACACAAAACGCAAACAAAGATTAAACTATATATAATGGTACGTTAATTAATAAAAAAATATATGATTTTTAGCTCTCAAGTTGTCAAGCTCGGTCAAATGGCCTAGCTCACGACCAGTCTGTTATGGACAGCTATACTCTTTATTATACAAATAAAGAGTATATCCATCTATCAATCCTATTACATAATATAAAGACCGGCGTTTCGTTAAGCATGCACACTATCCCCGGCAGTCATTTGTACTTATTTGTCAGTCGTTACGGGTAGTCAGAAGCTAGGAAATCTGTCACAAATCTTACCAAGAGGTACTTACTCAGTTCTGGGTTGTGGAGGTTAGATAGGCACTTGCTCCATGTAAAACACTAGTACTCAGCTGGATTCAGTTAGTTATGTGCTCTCGCAGCCCCTGGCGCATGTGTACGAGGGAACACGGTAGTCTTGTGTAGTACGTGAACGATGAACGAATAGGAGCCGAACCTTTGCACTGTACTAAAAGAACCGTTTCCGAACGCTGGCTTGTAATCGGTCTAATAGGTCTAATAGCTCTTTTCGTACTCGTACATTCTAAACCGTGCGATCATAATATGCGACCGAGAAATTAAATACAGTCACTGATTGGTTGACAGAAACGTCATACGAATTCACTCTGTGTCTGAATGAATGAGAACCGTTTCAGATTCACATTTGAATGGTAAAAAATATCTCTGTTTTAAATATACATGATCCTAATATTATGTCAGCTGATTACGCTGTGGTAATACAGAGATAAATAAATACATGTCTTTGATAGTACCTACTTAAAGAGCGTATTTGCTCTGTGGTCCGCGCTGTGCTCTTTAAGGACCGCCAAGAGCGAAGACCGAATAGAGCTATTAGAACTAATAGAATGAACTAGTTCACTGTCCGAAATGAACTAGTACGGAGCGATCTCCAAAATGACCGAGCAAGCACAAGACTAGAACACGGGGTGGTTATAGTCAGTACGTTTCTGACAGACCCCTTCGCCCGCCCCAGGGTGGAGGACATCCATGAGGATATCCACCTTTTTTTTTTTTTTTTTTTATCGTGGTAAAATTATCAAATAAGTCCTCCCACTCCGGGCAGGGTGGGAGGGACCCCACCGAGGGTGTCTCCACGTTGTCGTCGTGGTGGGGCTTGCGTGTCTCAATGATCTTGGGGCTCTGCCGGTAGAGTTACTCATGCCGGAAAGGTCCAAGTGAGAGACCAGACCAAGAGAGACACCGGGATGGAGTCACTCCTGATCGATCGATGAGAGTCGATTGACAGTAGACGTGACTACGCTGCTGCGGTGCGGGCGCACCAAAGTGGCGAGTGTCTTTCCTCGAAGAGTAGTCTTTGGGGAGAGAACTTCTGGCGGGTTCGCTGAGTCGGGTCGGCCGGACAGCGAACGGAGGCATGTTTAATGCCGCCGCCAGGGGCTTGGCTTAATCGCCTGGCCCAGAGGAAGGCCACCTCTAAGATAAAAAACCACCTAATCAAAAGCTTTTGAGGCGCGGCGAAAAGATGAGTGGCTGGTGGGTGACCAGTTATTAGCGCCTCCCCTGTAGAGCACCTGCCGCACTCTGCAGTATGTAGGCTTACCTAGGTAAAAGGCTCTGCCTAGGTGGACACTTATTTCCTAACTACTCGTGGGAACAAAATGAAAAATATGCAAAACAAAAAGGACAATGAAACATCGAATGATAGGCTGAATGCGACGACATGTGGCGTTGCAACAGGGGGGAAGGGTGCGGTGTCAGACACTGACACTGCATCCGACGTCATGAGCTTGGCGAGCGTGGCTAGCTCGAAAGCTGACGGTGAGACCGATGGGCGCTCCTCCAAATTTTGGAGGAAACGCCCACGTCGTGGTGGAAAAAAGCGGGCAGATTTACTGAGCCTCTCTTCAAGTGAGGAAAATATTCCAGCCGCAAAAGTGCCTACGGGCAAGAGAGGACGAGGTCACGGAACTGGCGGTGCTTCATCGTCGACACGCGACACCCGGGGACGTTTTACCAAGCGTCCAGATACGCCGCCGCCGGTACCGTGTGGAGCATCATGCACGGCACCCGAGCAGATAAAGGATCTTGTCACTGAAGAAGCCATTACGCTAGTCCCTACAAAGGGGCTAATCGGCTCCGCCAGAAGGGAGGAAAGGCGCGTAATGGCGGAAGAGGAGGTGGCAAACATGTCAAGAGAGGCTAGGGAAAGGCGATCTGCGCGCCTAACCACGGCCGAACATCTGTCGGCGGCGGCCCTCAATCGCCAAGTTCTGGACGGCGTGGACGTAGTCCTTGAGGTCGCTACTAAATCTGGCAACTTGAAGGGCACGTTCACGCGAGCACTTAAAGAGGCGGCGGAGGAGATTAAGGAAGCTGTAGGAGTCCTTCTCAATCGTACGACCTCGGAGGAGACGACAAAATTAGAAGAGGAGAATGCCCGTCTCCAATCTCAGGTCGAGGAGATCCGGCGAGAAATCACCGCCTTAAGGGCTGATTTCAACCGGCAACAAGAACGGGTGACTCCCGCCCCATCTGTGCCGACGTCAGCACCGTCTGTGACCGTTCAAGCACCTGGCAGCCTGCAGGCCGACCAGGTCGCAGAAATAGTCCGGACGGTCATGCTCCAGGTGGGGGGCATGGTAAACGCCCGCTTTGAGGGGTTGGAGTCAAGACTCCTTCCAGCGCAGACGCTTCGGCCTCCACTTGCAGCGGATAGGCGGAGGCAAGAGGGAACAGTGTTGCAGGCACAGTCTTCAAAGGCAACTAAAGGGGCTAAAAAGAACACGGGTTCGGCCAAAACAACTGGGGCTAAAATCAAAAAACTAGTGGAGGTGGGCAAAAGAACCGCTGCTGGGGCTGAAAGCTTAGCAGAGAACACCCGGCCACCCATAAGTGAGACTTCCCATCAGGAAGTAGCCGCTGAACCTGCAACCGCGACCGGGCAAAATTCCCAGGCCTGGTCAACGGTTGTTAAGAGAGGTCGCCGGGGCAAGAAGGCATTGGAGGCAAAAGGTCACCAAAGTGGGAGGACGCCGGAGTCTAAGGACCAGGCTGCAGCAAAGACCTCGGACTCGTTCAAGATCCGCACGCCAAGATCTGCGGCTATTACGGTCACACTGCAGCCTGGAGCCGCAGAAAGGGGCGTCACTTACAAGGCGGTCTTATCGGAGGCGAGGGCCAGGATTGGGTTGGGTGAACTTGGCATACCATCCATCCGCTGCAAGGTTGCCGCAACGGGAGCGCGGCTTATCGAGGTGGCGGGCACTTCCAGTGACGGGAAAGCGGATGCCCTGGCTGCAAAACTGAGGGAAGTCCTTAATTCGGAGGACGTCCGGGTCTCTAGGCCCATGAAAACCGCTGAAGTGCGCGTGGATGGGCTGGACGACTCCGTGACTCCTGAGGAGGTAGTGGCGGCCATTGCCCGAAGTGGTGAATGCCCACCTGAAAATCTGAAAACGGGTGAAGTTCGCTACGATGCAGGCGGACTTGGCACGATTTGGGTGCGGTGCCCGGTAGCAGTGGCGAAAAAGGTTGCCAAAGCGGGGCGCTTACTGGTTGGGTGGGTTGCGGCGCGGGTGAAGCTGCTGCAGCCTAGGGCCATGCGATGTTACCGATGCCTAGTCAATGGGCACGTTCGGGCACAATGCATCTCCGAAACTGATCGCAGCGATGAATGCTATCGCTGCGGTCAGACCGGCCACAAGGCGGCCCAGTGCTCCGCGGCACCACACTGCAGTCTTTGTGCAGCTGCAGGAAAACCCGCGGGACACAAAGCAAGCGGTAAGGCTTGCACCGCGCCCGCTGCTACGAGAAAGAAAAGCAGATTTGCGGAGGGGACCAAGGCTGCCAGGGGAACCGCACCCCCCTCGCAGCCTAGCTGCCCTTCGGCTGACTCCCAGCCCCAGGAAGAGACGGCCGAGGAAATGGTATGCAATTAATGGCACAATACCACTTCCTTCAGGGCAATATCAACCACTGTGCCAGAGCTCAGGACCTTTTGCTCCAGAGTATGGCAGAGTGGTCGATCCATGTGGCAGTGATCGCTGAACCGTATTTCGTCCCTCCCCGTGACAACTGGGTGGGGGATCTAGACGGTTTAGTGGCCATCATTAGCGGGACGCTTGCCAACCCATCCAGAGGCCATGGCTGGGTTGCTACCCTCGTGGATGGCATGGTTGTCATCGGGGCGTACTTCTCGCCCAACAAGAGTCTCGCTGACTTCGAGAATTTCCTTGTGGAGCTAGGAGCCGTCGTAGGCCGGTACCACCCTCACCCTGCGTTAGTGCTTGGCGACCTCAATGCCAAATCTGCAGCTTGGGGATCACCGGTTACTGACGCTAGGGGTCCGGTGCTGGAAGAATGGGCAACTGCGACGGGTCTGTCCGTCCTTAATCGGGGTTCGGAATACACGTGTGTGCGGCAACGGGGTGGGTCCATAGTGGATATTTCCTTCGCTAGCCCCTTTGTCGCGCGCCGTGTCCGCGACTGGCGTGTCGCGGTGGAGGTGGAGACGTTGTCGGACCACCGATACATTCGGTTCAATGTTTCTACCCAGACCACCGGCGACCGCCGTCTATCAGCCCCGCAAAGGGACGGACCACGCTGGGCGCTTAGGCGCATTAACAGGGAGATTCTTGAAGAGGCCGCCATTGTCCAGGCCTGGAGCAGAGAGTCGACGAACGGACCTGTTGACGTCGAAGCAGAAGCGCTATGGTTCCGTGAGGCGATGACAATAATTTGTGATGCGTCGATGCCCCGGAGCCGAAAGCAGTCCGCAAGGCGCCAGGTGTACTGGTGGTCTGCCGAGATTGCGCAGCTGCGCGTCACATGCGTAGCAGCTAGGCGCCGGTACACTCGCTACCGAAGAAGACGTCGACGGGATTCCGAAGAAGAGGCTGCGCGGTATGAGGTGTACCGCGCAGCAAGGCTGGCTTTGCGGCTGGCCATTGGTGAAGCCAAAACGCGAAGCAGAGAAGAGCTGCTGGCGACTCTAGACGGGGACCCGTGGGGGCGTCCTTACCGAATGGTTCGGGGAAAACTCCGTCCCTGGGCCCCCCCACTCACGGAAAGTCTTCAGCCTCAGTTGTTGGACGAGGTAGTCGCGGCACTTTTCCCTGCCATAGTAGAACCTACACCACCGACGATGGCACAGCCCACAGCCGCAGAGTCAGCAGAAATTCAAGACCCAAACGTCCCTGAGGTGACAGAAGCTGAGATGAGGGTAGCGGTATTGCGACTCCAGGCTAAAAACACAGCCCCCGGGCCAGACGGAGTACCTGGCCGTGCCCTCGTTCTCGCTTTAAAAGCCCTTGAGCCCCGATTGAGAGGGCTCTTATCAGCATGCCTTGAGCAGGGTCAATTTCCCACGCAGTGGAAGACTGGCACATTGGTCCTGCTCAAAAAGATAGGGCGCCCGGCGGATTCACCGTCCGCTTACCGGCCCATAGTGCTGCTTGATGAGGTGGGTAAGTTGTTCGAGCGAATTATCGCGAACCGCCTCGTCAGCCACTTGTGCAGAGAAGGGCCGGACCTGGACGATGGCCAGTTCGGCTTTCGGCACGGGCGCTCTACCATTGACGCAATCTTGCGAGTGAGAGCCCTGGCGGAGGAAGCAGTGTCCCAGGGTGAGGTGGTGCTGGCGGTGTCCTTGGACATCTGCAATGCTTTCAACACTCTGCCCTGGAGTTGTATTAGGGAGGCTCTACGCTATCACCAAGTGCCTCCCTACCTCCGCCACGTGATCGGGGCTTACCTTGCAGAAAGGTGTGTCACCTACAGGGGACGCGATGGTAGAGGCCGGCGCGAGATGTCGTGCGGTGTTCCACAGGGCTCGGTTCTAGGACCACCCCTGTGGAACATCGGGTATGACTGGGTACTGAGGGGCGAGCTACAGCCGGGCGTAAACCTGACGTGTTACGCGGATGACACGCTGATCACGGCTCGGGGGAGCTCGTATAGGGAAGCAGCGTTGCTGGCTACAGCGGCGGTTTCGCAAGTGGTGAGCCGCATCAGGCGCCTGGGCCTGAAGGTGGCCTTAAACAAATCTGAGGCCATCATGTTCCATGGCCCCCGACGGGCGCCACCGCCGGGATCACACATCGTGGTTGGGGGGACCCGGATCGCTGTCGAGTCAACCATGAAGTACCTAGGATTGGTGCTCGACGGCCGCTGGGACTTTGGCCCCCACTTTCGGTGGCTGGCGACCAAACTAATGGGCGCAGCAGGCGCGCTATCAACGCTGCTTCCCAATTTGGGGGGGCCGAGCACCGCCTGCAGGCGGTTGTACGTAGGAATCGTGCGATCCATGGCCATGTATGCGGCCCCGGTTTGGGCAGGTGACCTGACGGCCTGCAGCATCGCAGTACTGCGAAAACCACAGAGGGTGATGGCCGTCAGGGTAATCAGAGGATATCGCACGATTTCCTACGAGGCGGCTTGCACACTGGCCGGATCCCCGCCTTGGGACCTGGAAGCAAGAGCCCTCGCGTCACTTCATCGGTGGCGTGAGGAAGCGAGGACTCGGGGAATAACATTGGTGCAGCAGCAGCTCACGCTGCGCCGGTCACAGCTCCACCAGGTCCTTTTGGCGGAATGGCGGGACAGGCTTATGCGACCTACCGCTGGCCTCGTTACTATCGAGGCGGTCCGGCCAGTGCTCGATAACTGGCTCGGGAGGAGGCACGGCTCCCTATCTTTTAGGGCGACGCAGGTGCTCTCGGGGCACGGCTGCTTCGGGAAGTACCTGCGTCGCATAGGCAGGGAACCAGACGCTCGGTGTCATCACTGCGTCCATTGTCAGGAGGACACGGCATGGCACACGCTTGCAGAGTGTGCAGCTTGGGAGGAGCCGCGCCGTGTCCTCGTTTCAGAAGTGGGAAACGACTTGTCGCTGCCGGCTGTGATACGTTCCATGGCCGGCGGCGCAGCGTCGTGGGACGCGGTGATTTCCTTCTGCGAAGTAGTCATGTCGCAGAAGGAGGCTGCGGAAAGGGAGAGGGAGATCTTGAGCGCTCTCCCGGCCCGCAGTAGGCGCACCGGGCGTCGACAGAGGGCAGACAATGCCCTATTTCGGCCCCCCTGAATGGGTCCAGGGACGGTGGACTTGGGGATGCCCGCCGTCCCCTATAACACGAGACCCGAGATGGTGGCGCGTTTTTGTTCCACGCGCGCCCTTCTCAGTAGTCACAGGGGGACCCCTGCTTAAAGAGATGGGGCCCGCAGAGGCGGGCCGGCACTAGTCGAGGGTCGCGTTGAAGAATGCTTATGTGTTCCCGCACCCTCGACGCATGTGTACGAAGGAACACGGGGTGGTTTTAGTCAGTAGAGTCTGACAGACCCCTCCGCCCGCCCCAGGGCGGAGGACATCCATGAGGATTTCCACCTCGAAAAAAAAAAAAAAAAAAAAAAAAAAAGGGTGGGAGGGACTGTCAGACTTTTACTGACTAAAATCCACGGTGTTCCTTCAATAACCCTTTACGTACCGGGGTCACGGTAACGGGATGAGTCCCACGACCCCGGAGGATATCCACCTAGGAACAAAAAAAATAAAAAAAAAAAAACGGTGTCGATCCAAGTACAGTCAAGTCAGGCTAGACATATTTATTTATTTATAACAAAATCCACAGCTCTTAAAATCAACTCTCAATTACGGATTTACAATTTATTCACTAAGTGACAAACATGTAGGAAATATTTTTCTTTTAAATTAACATTATTATACAGTATTAACAAGTGTGCATGGGGAGTATTAAATGAATGCGTCTGTGTGTGTATGTGGTGTATAGTGAATACCTGTAGTGTACCATACTTAATCTCATACTATTTTACTTCTGTTAGGATCTGATTAGGTAAATCGACATGTACAGAGGATAAACGTAGCTTCCTAAACATACCTTTTTTGGAGTTAAATATATCCAGATGGGAGAAGTTTTTGTTATAAGTTCTTAGTATTCTACTTATAACTAAATTCTGAGTGTAGTTTGTACTACCATGTGGTTTGGTGTAGTAGATATGTATGTCATAATTGTCTAATAATTTTATTCAGTAAGTTTTTTGCCACATTACTTGACATAATAAAAATAGTCTTCCTGACTGATTTCAGCCACGGCAGTCAATCTCAGTGCAGATTAGGCGTCTGCGCAGGAGATATTATAGTACACAAGTATGTGTGTAAGTACGGTTTAAAGTAAGTAAGTAAAGGGCCAGAATGTGTTGCCCGATGTGACGGTATTCCGACACGACTGGAGAGAGATTAGATACAGCACCAACGGCTTAACGTGTTCCTTAGGGATGATGGTGATGTAGAACGGAAGCGCAGGGAATTGTCGGTGCAGGCGAATATGTTAGCCCGTAGGTTTGCTCGATGTACAGATGCGGTGAAAATTACACTTTTTAAAGCATACTGTACATCCCTGTACTCGAGCACCTTATGGATCAACTGTACCAAACGTGCTGCCAATGCCTTGCGTGTTCAATACAATAATGTGCTCAGGGCGCTGTTACGACTGCCACGATATTACAGTGCATCAGCCAGAATAGACAGCTTTGCAGCTGTTATACGCAAAAAGAATGCGTCTCTTCTGGCCAGATTGAGGGACAGTCGCAACAGCCTTCTGAGAGTTATAGCTGACAGGCATGATGAAAGCCCCATGATCAAGCATCTCATAGAGAGCACCCTGTCAGTTATACAATACGAGTACTAACGTAGTTTGTAAGTAAATTTTCTGTACTAACTTCTATAATTGTAAGCCTTTTCAATAATAGTATATAAGTACTAACATAGTATGTAAGTTAAATATGTTACTAACATTTAGTTTTTATTATTGTGGATCTTGTTGTCTGAAATAAAGAATGATTTTTTTTTAAATACTGAGAATACCGTATAGAAAAACCCAATAGACTTTTTGCCCGACCCGGAAATCGAAATGAAGACGTCATGCTCAGCAATTGCGCTTGCAGCCATTAGCCCAACGAGGCATAATGTAGGGAACACCCGATATTATAATGTGAGTTAGTTAAATTAAATGAATAGATCGTTTATAAAAAATAAAAAAAAAAAAAACAGAGGGATAAAAACATGTTGTATACCAGATATATGGCTAGTGGTAACAGGATTTACAAAATAAATTTACAGCGCCCTTCATATATTTTTCAGTAAACCGGTGGGTCTTCATGAATAAAAAACGGCTAGAAACCTGAACATCTCATTTCTATAGCTTACTATATCAAATTATCATATTTTATCCACTTACAGATTGTCTCACTAAATCTATTTTTCTTAAAGATAACTTTGGGTTGAATTCACATTAGGTACTAGCAATCTTGTTCACCCATTCGACGAAGCTATATATGCTTACCTTTGAATTGAGTTCACGGCAATAGTATAATGAATCGGGTGTGATTCGGAGACCTCTCGATCACAAAACCGACACATTAACTATTAGGCTATTGACGCTTTTATTTTTCTTTTTTTTCGATATTCTCGCGTCATCCCATCTTCACAGTTTATCATGTTGTGCTGGCGCTCCTGCTGCAGTTGCGGAAAACCTCAAGTGACGTAAATACAGTAATCTCGGTGATAACTATATTTTCGAGCCGTTTGGGGTCAAAACTCTCGGACCGTGGGGCCCGTATGCCGAAAGCCTTTCTAAAAGACTGGTCGATGCTTTCCGTGACCAAGGGCTGGCTATTTCTTTAGCCAAAGGTGGCATTTATACAACGAGGCAATGCCGCCAGTTTCTTCGAGACGTTACCAGCCGACAACGATTAGGATGAATGTATACGTGCATTATATTAGTTTGCAGTTTATTTATTTAAGTTTAAATAGTTTATATTTTATATATATTATAACTAGTGACACGGCCCTGCTTCGCACGGTCTCATTCTACTACTTAATTCATTTAATACTTATTGAACATATTAACACTATATGTCATGTGAACGCAGTCGCAGGCACATATATTATGTAGTTGAAATAAATAAGAATTTGCTTGAATACTATAGTGATATTCATCATAGAAACAAATTAGGAAATAAAGTCAAAAATCGCGATTTAAATACCGGAAAGCTCTACGCGCTGTGCTACGGCGTAGCCGAAGCTACGATCGGGCTACGGATGCGTAGATTGCTTAGGGTCAATTTATACTAGCGCAGAGTCGAAGCGCATCGAAGCGTCAAATTCTTTACAACTAAAGCGAAGCCGCATGAATGCGCGCATATTTGTCAGAATACGCAACCTGCAACCACTGGTCCACAACTGTTGTCTGCTTCTAATTTAAACTAAGGCTCAATTTACGCCTCCGCGGGATAGAATGGAAACGAACGAAATTGTACATAGCATAATGAACTTTATGTCAATTGCATAACATACAACCTAAATAGGAGCCAAAAAAAGGTCGCGCGTCTTCCGCGGAATCCTCGCGCATTCTCGAGAATTCTCATAGCTATACATGTTATGCTATGTACAATTAATAGGTTTATTTCTTTTAACGCGCTAATCGTCGAAAGTTCTGGGTGGATTTGGATGAATGGAATAGCTATGGCAATAGGAAGACTATGGAAGTAACTTGAAGCATGAGAAAGATTATAGGCTACTTTTTACCCGGCTACAAAAGAAGGAGAGTTTTGTTTTTAACGTGATAAAGTCCCTAGGAGTGAGACCCGCGCCACTGAAATAAGTATTATTTGGCTGCTTAACTTTACTCTAGAATAGACTTTCATTCCAGATCCGTTCACAAACATCCTTCTTTCTACTCCAGAAACGCCACAGGGGTGTACCATACCCCATCAATACCCATACCTACGACACAACACAGCACAGGTAAGCCGTACATCACTCACATTAATGGCGTCGATACGTGCGACCGTTTAATTAACACACACACATACACACATCGCGGAAAGGGCACAGGGCTGAATTTCAACAGCTGAATAATTGTAATGAATAATTTTTCTATTTTAGTTTACTAATTATTACTTGCTAACAAAAATAGTTTAATCTATACTAAAATTATAAAGAGGTAGAATTGTAAGTTTATATATGTGTTGTTTATTAATTTTTAACATAATTTTTTTACACTTTATAGACTTAAATAAAAAACCCTAAACTACATATATTATATACATCTAAAAATAAACTAAAATATGGCATCCAGAAATTCGTGCGCATCGCTGTCCACTGGTAATGTGCCCAAAAGACTGGCGGCATCGGCATTGCCACGTTGTATGGCAATGCTTAACCTCTGTCCAAGGTAAAAGCCAGCCCTTGGGTCACGCGAAGTGTCAACTAGGCGTTTGGATAGATTTTTAAATAATCTGTGAGCACTCGGACCCCACGACCCCAAGGTTTCAACCCCAAACGGCTCGAAAATATAACTACCAACAAGGTTATTATATTTCCGCCGCTTGAGGTTTTCAGCAGCCGCAGCGGCAGCGCCAGCACAGCAAGACGAGCTAGGAAGATGGGATGGCGCAAGAGTATCGACACAAGTTGCGTCCCACACTAAAGGCCTACCCATCTTCCAAGGAAATAAAGACATGCCGTCCGGTCTAGTTTATATATAAATTATTTCGAAATCCACGCTGGCGAAGTCGCGAGTGAAGTGCTAGTCTTTTCTAAAGTTGTAACGAAAATTTGTTTGTAAGTAAGGGATAATTCTATTGACCTAATTTTACATTTTTTTATAGGCAATCATTTATTTATTATTATTTATTATATACTTTATTGTACACCTTACTTTCAATGGATAAAAAAAAACTAGTTTACAATGGGCGGTCTTAACGCACAGGCCGTTCGCTTACAGACAACCTTTGAATGGAAGGAACTTGCTTGCTTTATTGGTGAGTGCTATAGACTATAAATTATTAAGAATTCCACGAGATAATAATGAAATTTCATACACCTTTGCGTGTTTCCGAGCGAGCGTGCGGCATGTTTACGAGTAGCGTTAAAGTTCTTTAGTTCAAGAAAAATTATAGTGAGAGGAGCTGGTGGCTAAATAAACAGCCACACGGATCTACCTTCTAGGTTAAGCAATGATTGCGAAGGTGCGTTCGTTGATAGGTGACCAACTAAACGTATCGGGATTCCTCCCTGTCTCGGAAAGCACGTTAACCCATCGATTCCTCCAGAAGCTTAAGTCCGAAGTCACCTAGATTACTGCAGTGTTGTCTGGTCGAAGTCACCTAGATTACTGCAGTGTTGTCTGGTTGAAGTCACCTAGATTACTGCAGTGTTGTCTGGTCGAAGTCACCTAGATTAGTGCAGTGTTGTCTGGTCGAAGTCACCTAGATTACTGCAGTGTTGTCTGGTCGAAGTCACCTAGATTACTGCAGTGTTGTCTGGTCGAAGTCACCTAGATTACTGCAGTGTTGTCTGGTCTCCTAGATATAGTGTACACAACAAGCGTATTGAACGACTGCAGAAAAGGTTCATATGGCATCTGACTTATTACTGTAAAATGGGAAAAAGCTCAAATCGTACCAAGAAAGATTAAAATATTTTAGAATGGACTCATTAGAGAAACGAAGAGACATGTTTGACTTAATTTTCTTTAAGAAACTAGTAACAGGCTCTTTGAATTATCCGGAGTTGCTCGGTAAAGTGTCTTTTCATGTGCCACGGAATCTACCAAGAAGATCTAATAGGAACTATTCAGGACGCCAAAAAGTCATACAAATTTAAGGCAGCACTGCTCATTGTCGAGAATGTTGATTGATTGATTTGTTCCATACACCTGTGTCTTCTATAAAGAGAATTCTAAATTGTAATTAGGTAAATAATTTTTTAACACATAATTGTAATTGATTAATTAAGTAATTCATTTTGTTTAACAGTTTATAAATAAACATATACAGGGTTAATTGTAAAACACCAAAAACCTCTCAGGACTATGTTACTAACATCATAATCAACAACTTTTGTTCTATGACTTTTAAAAATTCGTCATATTTTAGTTCACCAGATTTTCATACAAAAATAAAAATATTTAAATTGGACGCCCTGAATGTTACGATATCTATGCGAAGCAAAAGAATGTGATTTATACTATTGCTTTCTTTTGCTTCGCATAGACTTGCTAGCTAGACTAGCGTTCAATTTAAATATTTTTAATTTTGTATACATAGTCCTGAGAGGTTTTCGGTGTTTTACAATTAACCCTGTATATGTAGATAGACGGATGTGTCAGTGGTCCTCTTTTCATATTTGGGACGGATCTACCAAAACCCAACTGGACGCACTTGAGGCTATCGAGAAACGGGCCAAGAGACTCATTGGCAACGATGCACTCATCGAGTCAAAGCTCCAGAGCCTTGAACATTGACGACGAGTTGCAAGTCTATCGGTTTTCTCCGGTAACATTTCTCTCTCTATACACATACATATCTAATACCCACCAACCCCGTTCCATCATCGGACTACAAGACAAAGGGCACAAAATGTTTTGGGAATACTTTCACTGTGCATACGGCTAAGGAGTGGAATGTCCTGCCGGAGTCTGTGTTTCCCGAGAGCGATAACCTAGGGGTATTTAAGTCAAGAGTGAATAGGTTACTTCTAGGTAAGCCTGCTCCATCTTCGACCATATCATCACTTACCATCAGATGAGATGGTGGTCAAACGCAAGCCCATTATTTATCATTAAAAAAACTTAAATATCGGTTGCACTGAATACGGCCCAGTCGTCCCGTGTCGTGGTCGTACCTTTGTCGTGGTTGGTGGGTAACTGTCGTCTTATTAGGTAATCTAGGGACACAGCTGATGGGTGGCTCGTTATTGAACGGTATATAATAGATAGATATACTCTTTATCGTACACCATAACAGAAAGAAATAAGGACTTAACAACTAAAAAGAGTAATACAATGAAGGTTGATAAGGTCTGCAAAAGTTTACTACTTAACTGATAGGAGGTACACTGGTACACACTTTAATATAAGTGAACAGGGCCTTATCAAATATGCATCATACGTAGCTAATAGAGTTTTTTTTTAACTTCAACTTTAAGTTAAGACTGAATAGGTTACTTATAGGCAAACGTGTTTCATCTTCGACTACATGATCACTTAACATCAGGTGAAGCGGTGATCAAATGAAAGCCTTTCAATACTAAAAAAAATTGGCCAAGTGCGAGTCAGACTCGCCCATGAAGGGTTCCGTAGTAACTATAATAAATATAATAAATTAATTCTGTTATGGTGTACAATTTATTTGTCAAAAAAAAAACCTTAAAAATTTCTTAAAACTAGCTTATTTACAATTTTTACAACTACGCCAAATAACTTTGTTTTTCATGGTGTTTGTATGAAGTATAAAGTTATATAAGCGGTTTTAGAAAATATGCTGTATCTCAAAAACTGCTGACCCGATCTTGTTCAAACTAATTTTGGTCGAAAGTTTACATTAAGATCTACAGCATATGTTTTTTTTAGATTTTTCACTCCATTATTATGGAAGTTAGGGGACACACACACACACATTTTACCACTTTGAAAGCGTAGGTCTATCTTTTAAACGATTAACTTTATGAAAAAGTCATTTTAGAAACCTCAATGTCATTTTTAAAGATCTATACCTATAAGTACAATGTGTAATTTAAAGGGTATATATGTCGCAGGTTTTTTATAAAATTATGTTTTTGATGAAAAACCAAGAAGATGACACATTTTAAACTCAATTTCATCATAAACCTGTAACAATCCAAATTTTGGATCAAAAACCTGAACTAGTTTGGGTTTATGATAAAGTTCTTGTCAAAATCACGGGTTTGCTTTGTTTTATGACAAATAAGTCAATTTAAATTTACACTGCATGCTGAATGCACACAACTCTCCCTAAAATGTAAACTACGCATTTTTACGCCTATTCTGATATACGCCTGTCCGGTGTTTGCTCATGCAAGTCCAGCTTAGATCCATAGGATGCCAGTTATCAAACACCAATTTCTCCGAAAGGCCACGGGCGCGCCCTGGTACTTGAGGAACGAGGATCTCCACGTAGACCTCAAAATCCCGACTATAAAGCAAGTGTTGAAACGCCATTCAGTGCATTACTTCGTCTCTGCTGAAAAACACACAAACCCTCTGATTGTATCGGCAGCCCGATACACACCCTCAAAAATTTGACGATCTCACCACAATCCGACAAGAGAGCAGTAGGGGTAGGGTATTTAATAGTTACGAAATTTCATTTTCGTGGATTATCAAAATCAGATTAATATAGGTACGTGAAATTGAAACATTTCATTTCATAATTGGATTGAAGGAGGAGAATATTGATTGGATCATGGATGTAAAATTTTGATAAATAAAGAATTGTTTTCTTTCTACTAAGTTGCAAATGATGATGGATTGTTTTACTTATTTTATTTAAATTGATTTATTTGTCATAAAACAAAGCAAACCCGTGATTTTGACGAGAACTTTATCATAAACCCAAACTAGTTCCGGTTTTCCATCAACAATCTGGATTGTTACGGGTTTATGATGAAATTGAGTTTAAAATGTGTCATCTTCCGGTTTTTCATCAAAAACCTAATTTTATGAAAAACCTGCGACATATACATACCGAGTGCACGGCTTATTTGTATGATAACAAATGATATGGCAAGGGTTTTTTAATCCTATGTCTACATGTGTGGAGCATATTAGAAATTCAATACATTGATACCAGAGGCGAAATTTTTCAAATTAAGAAGAACGAAGAGAATTATCGTTTTATTGGCAAGTGACGTGAAAAGTGATGACCCTCATTAGTGCTGTGACACATTTGTTATTACTGGTATTCAAGAAACATATGAAACCAATAATTTGGGGTCAATTCTGTGAGTCACTTATTTTGAGCTGAAACTTTGCATAGAGACTCCATACCAGATGTTGTCTTCAGTCCTTTTGGATAGATATGGGGTTTCCGCTACACGTTGTGTAGATACACACGCATAGGTTTAATGAAAAAAAAATATTTTCAGTTTCAATTCCATATATGGGGAGCCTTTTTAAAAAAAATATTTTTTAATTTTTTTCTTAAAATCGGAAAGTGTTTCACAGAATACATCTACCTACCAAGTTTCACATGTATAGTCTTAATAGTTTCGGAATTAAATGGCTGTGACATACGGACGGACAGACAGATAGACGGACACACAGACAGACAGACGGACAGACATGACGAAACTATAAGGGTTCCGTTTTTTGCCATTCGGCTACGGAACCCTAAAAAGCTCATTTCATAAAGAACTTTGCATAGCGTGTATAATCCTGTTCAGAGACTATATTTATAAAATAAATATTATCTACTAATTTAATTGACATTGTTGTATGCTCACGGACAATCTAAATATCTCAATCAATTGCTGTTCGTTAGTCTCGCTGAAACTCAATAACCGATTTTGCACGTACCATGTTTGCCGGGTCAGTAAATCTACTATATAAAAATAAGTCGGGTTTTCCTTCCTGACGCTATAACTCCAGAACGCACGAACCGATTTCATTCATTTTGGTTTTGAAATGTTCGTGGAGGTCTAGGGAAGGTTTAAAAGATGAGAAAAAAAAACCGGGAAAACCGTCAAAACAGCCCTTTTCTATTTCCTATACAAACGTTTTCTAAATAAAATGGAGAGTAGGGTAGGGGTAGGGTTGGTGTAGGGTAGCGGTAGTGTAGGGTAGGGGTAGTGTAGGGGTAGGGGTAGGGTAGGGGTAGGGTAGGGATAGGGTAGGGGTAAGGTAGGGTGGGGGTTGGGTATGGGTAGGGTAGGGGTAGAGTTGGGGTATGGTATGGTTAGGGTAGGGGTAGGGGTAGTGTAGGGGTAGGGTATGGGTAGGGGTAGGGTAGGGTTAGGGTATGGGTAGAGTAGGGGTAGGGTAGGGGTAGGATAGGGGTAGGGTAGGGGTAGGGTAGGGGTAGGGTATTGGTAGGGTAGGGTAGGGGTAGGGTATAGGGGTAGGGTAGTGTAGGGTTTGGGTAGGGTAGGGGTAGGATAGGGGTAGTGGTATTGGTTGGGTAGGGTAGGGTTTGGGTAGGGTAGGGGTAGGATAGGGGTAGTGGTATCGGTTGGGTAGGGGTAGGATACCACACGAACAAAGTCGTGGCGGGTCAGCTAGTAAAATAATAAATGAAACAAACATATTGTTTCATTTAAAATATGACGTAAGGACTCCCCAACTAATTTCTATCAGTCTTTGGAGGTGGACAATATCCGCGTCAAAAATAGCCTAAGATCAAGATAGATAACTAATTTTATTACGCTAAGAACTAAAAACAAACATTATCCCGACGGAACAAGACACAAAATATATAAAAATAACGTAATTGTGCAGAAAATTCTCGCCAATAATAGGTCGATAACAAATATGGCGGCGTATGTCTTGGCTCTGATAACTATATAATAAATGATATACGTAGCACTGAGGAATAGGAGGAGGCCGGTAGGGTGACCGTGCTGTATAAATTATGCGGGACTTTCTCGATGTTACTATCAGTTCTTATTCATAGGAAACGATCAAATTAACACATGCTTATGTGAAATCAATTATTTTTGATAAATTCATCATAATCTTCGCCTTTCCACAACTATGTCGACTCCAAGGCTTCCAGTCTAACTAAAGGCACCTGAGTATTAGTGTTTTAAATGGAGCGACTGCCTCCATGACCCAGTATTTGGCCAAACCAGAGTCAGATTTTGTAGCTTCTGATTACCTGTAACGACTGTCAAAGAAGTAAAGCTTAATGTATTTTCGAAGCACGGGGGTATCCCACTGCCAATTCCCAATCTCCGGGCTACTACTGTAAAATAGCTCAACCAAGAAATCGAATTCCGCCAACGAGGCAGTTATTTTTTAAAGATACTACGTAAAATACGAAGTAGAATACGTTTAAGTTACTAGCAATGTGGGTAGATTTCACATTACTAGCAATCTTGTTAACCCCGCCAAATTAGCTAAACATGCCTGTGTCGGGAGTGGGTTCACGTCAATAGTATAATGGGTGGGGTTTGAACCCGTGACCTCTCGATCACAAAACCGACACCTTAGCCATTACGAATTTTAGTTACATTGATTTATGTACATAACTTAAAATTTAATCTTAACCACCAACCTGTACAACATTTATGTTCTTAGCCTCAAGCTTCTCATGCTAAGCAAAAGTCCCAATTCCTCGCAAAACTGCAGTCTCCCTACAAATCCACGTTGCCTATCCAGTTATCATTTCAATCTGACTGCTGCTATATTACTGATGCCTATCATTCGCGTATCATTACATGGACTCAGTTTACGTTACTGGGCGAGCTCACTTACTATTCATTGCTGTTCGGCTCATCTAGTTGATTATTTTTATTCTTTGTTTTCTTATTTATGGGAGGACCGATGGGGAGATATTCTTGTATAATTTTTTCTCAGGTTTTTATGATGTTTTTGTAGAAATGGTTATGTTTAGGTGTGTGTGTGTGTTATGTGATAGATGGTAAAACCAAATTAAAATAAAATATTATTTATTACAGAGGTTTGACACGTTATAATGTAGAGTTAGAACTGATTAACTTACAATAAGTGACACGTACATGAAAAGTACATGAGAATAATAAAAAACAATTAACTTATCACTTATTAACTAATTAGATAATTACAACCTTTGAAATAGTGAGAATAGTAAATAAAGATTAGACACGAGTACATGTAGATCATTAGAGAAAGGAATGGAGTCAATAATATATATTTTTTTTTATTGCTTGCGTTTCACCATAATCTCACCAGATGTTGTGGTCGAAGATGAAGTAAATGTAAATGTAGTAAACAATATGATTAGGTGAATGAAGTAAACAATGTATATCTAAAATGTGAGATAATATGTGTATTATATAACACCTTCCCGACTAGAATAAAGATTGGGCGTTAGCGCCGAATCTATTTGGAACAGCAGAACTGTCGTCGCTGTCATCTTCAGAGATACATAATGTTGTAGTTTGATTCAATGTGGTCAACGGGATGTCGTGGACATGACTGTGTTGATCGGTGTCGTAGTCCTGATGGTTTTCCGAAATAGTTATTATAAATCTGGATGCACTGGTTGTCTTCGTTGCGATAAAAAGTATTTGCAAATCTTAGACATCCTTTTCCCAGTTTATACATTGCAAATAACAGCATGAGCATTCCTCATGTGAAATAGATCCAAGAAAATTTGCTATGATGTCGTTGAATGAAGGGATTTATTTTATCTTTTGGATTTCTTCATTATGACGGTCGAGTTGCTGTTTCAGGTTATTTAGTGAATCCAAAGGGGTTTCATTGATAGATCCTGTCTCTCGGTTTCTTCGAAACAATCTTTAGTCCTAATATCTGGAATTATGATGGGAAATGTGACGTTTTCTTCCTTGCTTTGATGCGCTGATAAGGTGCTGTGTCTAGTGTGAAATTTGCACTTTTCTTCAAGGGTGACACTTGATTGTTGCATTGAAGGATGCATTGTGTGGCGTTGCTTAGTATGCAAAGCCATCTGTTGTTATCCAGGCGTTGAAATGTATTAATGTGTGCAGAAAAAGTAGAAGTTGTACAGGCGATAGGAATTTCGTTTGAAGCGCTGAATAGAATTTGAAGTTCGCAGATTGGACATGTATCGGCGTTGTAGATTATGATGTCTTGGCACACGCTTCTTCTTTCAGCGTATGTCTTGCAGTTGTACAATGCGCTCGTGGATACGTAGTATTCACCGCTAGGGTTTGTGGCTAAATACTTATGCTCTGGTAGGATAGTGGTATGGAGTGAGGAATTGGGATGTTGGATCAGGGTTGATTAGATGTGGTAGAGTTTGAAGGATTCGGATTTTACGAGTGGGAAGTCTAATAAGTAAACTAACCTATTTGAATAGACATAAGTAGAGAATTGGGCTGATTCTAAGATTTTATTGATATTGTCCATAGTAACAGGGCTAACCAATTGTTTGTTAGATCTAGCAAGTTTTTTTTACTGATATTAGGTTCGCGTTTTACCACTATCTCACCTGATGGTAAGTGATGATGTGGTCGAAAATGGAGCATGCTTACCAAAAATTACCAATTCACTCTTTACTTAAAGACCCCTAGGTTATAGCTATCGGGAAACACAGACTCCGGCAGGGAATTCCACTCCTTAGCCGTAAGCACAATGAAAGTATTTGGTAGAGTTTATTTAAGGAAATTATGGAATAATAAATAAATAAATTATTTATTGCCAAATAAGGTACACATTTAAAATTTAAATTCCGGGAATGATGAATTATTTTAGATTTAGCAAATAAAATACTTGTAAGACAATCATCAATATCATTTTCAAGATTGGTTACCGATTCTAATACTAAGTTTGAAATTGATGAAACATCTTTTGTAACTTTTAATTTGAAAATATTTTTAGAAGTGCTATTAAGATATTGATTTAGACGATCAATGTTCTCGTTGATTACTTCTTCATCATAAGAGATTTTGAATATAGTTTTATTGAAATCTCCATGGACGTGCCATTTTCATGGCCGCTTGTGATTTAAATTGTGTACTTGTTGATATTGGTAACTTTGAGATTGGTTAGGTTGAGATTTTGTTTTGAGATTTTGAATTATTGAATGCTCTTTTACGGCATTCTGAAATAAGATGTCCCGATTTTTTGCAATAATTACAAATATTTATTGGACTCTGAGGTTTTTGAGTGTGGTGAAATTGTGATGCAGGTCTAGAAACTCTAGATTTGATGTTGGTATATAGAGACTGCCTTAGCAAATTCATTTTCCTAACTTTATCCTCTTGCATGGCAAAGTTACCAGCGTCGGACAAGTTAGTAAACTCTTTTGTACGCAACATTATACCTATATCGGAACTGAGACCGTTTATAAAGACGGTAAGTGCTGTTTCTTCAGCGGCAATTTTTCGACTGGATAGTGAGTTGTCTATTATTTCGGTATTTAATTTTTCAAAAATTTTAATACGGCATAAGTCAACTCTGCGGTAAAAGTCAGTGATATTTTCATTGGGTTTTTGGAACATCGTTTGTAGCTCTGAGTATAGATGTGCCAATGTTTTTGTTTGCGAGAACTTTTGGATGAGAAATGTCTTTAATTCTAACCAATTATTAAATTGTTTGGCATGAATAACAGAGGAAAATGGTCCAGTGATTTTGTTTAAGGCATACCTTAGTAAGATATCTAGTTGTGGAATACTTGCTAAACGGAATGCAGAGTCGCAGGAATGAATGTATCTATATACCTGTGACACTTGATTTGTATTGAAATCGGGAATAAATTGTAGTAATGTTTCAAGTTGGACCTCTACTACCATTGAGTCTACTTTAGGGGTCGACATTTTTATTTTAGTATAAAATTAGAAGATTGTATGATGAGGGATTTTGTTTGATTGAGGAGATTTATATAAATAGGATATTTGATTTAAGATGTAGTTACAGGATTTAGTAAAATGATTTAGGGAAACAGAGCAAAGTTTTAACCACTTACCATAACAGTAAAATATACATATATCGCGCTACTGAGCTTCATTACTCCGGTTCGGCAAAGTCGTTTTAAAAGACTTCGGCTACCGTGTTTCTTCACTAGGCAATTTTGACCATTTGGAATTAACGTGTTTCGCTTTGTCTTATGCACTCGCGATCTTACTGACTGCGCCACATGTGTATATACCAATTTAAAATAAAATATTCTTTATTATAGAGGTTTGACACGTTACAATGTAGAGTTAGCACTGATTAACTTACAATAAGGAACATGTATTTATACCGAAAAGTACATGAGAATAAATAACAATTAACTTATCACTTATTAACTAATAAGATAATTAGGTACAACCTATAAAATGGTGAGAATAGTAAATAAATATTAGATACATGTAGATCATTAGAGAAATGAATGGAGTCAATAATATCTTTAAGTAAATGTGGTAAACAATATGATTAGGTAAATGAAGTAAACAACATGATTAGTAGAATGAAGTAAACGATGTACATATATCTAACATGTGAGATAATATGTGATAGTACGTGTGTTATATTACATAACATGTGTGTTGTAGTCATTTTCATAACTAGTTTTTTTTTGAGGTCTGTATATGGGTGACCTTCTTACCATGTCGTGTTACCTCCGTGGCCCAGAAAGCGTGTTAATCAACCCGGCAAATTAAAAAAAAAATACGTTCAATTGGGTCCCGCCTGCTTATCACTTTTTAGGGTTCCGTAGCCGAATGGCAAAAAACGGAACCCTTATAGTTTCGATATGTCTGTCCGTCTGTCTGTCTATCTGTCTGTCTGTCTGTCTGTCTGTCTGTCTGTCTGTCTGTCCGTCCGTCCGTATATCACAGCCATTTTATTCCGAAACTATTAAGACTATACATGTAAAACTTAGTAGATAGATGTATTCTATGAACCGTTTTCCGATTTTAAGAAAAAAATTAAAGAATATTTAAAATAAAGGGGGGTCTTCATACATGGAACTAGAACTGAAAATATTTTATTTTCATGAAACCTATGCGTGTGTGGTATTTATAGACAGGTCTTTAAAAATGATATAAGGGTTTCTAAAACCACTTTTTCATAAAGTCAATCGTTTGAAAGATATAAGCTTCGAAATTGGTAAAATGTGTGTCCCTCCCCCTCTAACTTCTATAATAATGGAGTGAAAAATCTAAAAAAAAATATGTGTCTGTAGATCTTATTGTAAACTTTCAAACAAAATTAGTTTGAACGAAATCAGGTCAGCAGTTTTTGAGATACAGCATATTTTATAAAACCGCAAATATAACTTTGTAATTCATACAAACACTATGAAAAACAAAGTTATTTGGCGTAGTTGTAAATAAATGTAAATAAGCTAGTTTAACGAAATTTTTAAGGTTTTTTTTTTGTCAAATAAATATACATATTATATTATATTATAATAGTTAGGTACTTCGGAACCCTTCATGGGCGAGTCTGACTCGCACTTGGCCAATTTTTAAATTAAAAATGTGCTTGTTCCTTGCATTTCAGTTGAACAGTCGGGTTTTTTAGATTTTTTAAATAACTTTTTTTAAAGTTGACTAGCAATGTGTGTATAATTCACATTACTAGCAAGCTTGTGAACATAATTGTGTCTGACCGGTAGATAATGCCTTTTTTCGGACCATTGCAATGTTAGTAAGTTTTTTTGTGTTTTGTTTTAACTCTACTTTCACGCTTATTGTTTAATGCATGCCGTGGCAGCCTTTAATTAAGGCTACACTATCGTTTGTAATAATATTGTAACTTGTAACATGTTTATTGGTGTATGCTTTGTTGGTTGTCCTTAAATAAATAAATAAATAAATAACTTCTCCCGCTCTGTGTGGAGCAAAAGGGAATGGTCTGCAAAGAGAATGTAATACACATAATACACTATGTTTCCGGTCTGTCTCTTGTTAAAAAACAATTCCTTCGCATGCCAAACATTGTTGTCTAAATTCAAACATTTCAAACTATGCCAGCCAGTGTGATAGGCTGACTGCTCGCATAGTAGACCTCCACATTCTCCTCCTCTGTGGATACATCTCTGGATACCATACGCCCCTCAAAGAGTTATCAGCACTAGTAACGGAGCCCCATAGGGCCATTGCAGGCGTAACGGGAATATTGTAACGAGATACCGCGACCCAGAACTCAAGGTCAGCTGAAAGAACAGGGTGGATTTTTAGTCAGTAGAAGTCTGAGACTCCACCCAGAGCGGGAGAAACCATTCGATGGTTATCCCATCCGAAAAAAATAGCTGTCAGCAAAAAGTTGCTTCCAATTATTGTCATTCTGTTTTGTTTTGTAGGACATAGCCGATGTTATAAATAAAACGGTGTTAATGCTTCGCCAGGTGATACAATAGTAATTCTGTCTATTGGAAGAACACGGAAACGTGTCTATCCTGGGACGAATTGTTAGTACACGGATTACACGAAGTAACTTTCATTTAATTTCCAAATGGGCAGTAATGTACAAAAAGCCAGACTAGTTTCAAAACTAGTGTTACACCGCCATTGTAACCATATTTTGCAGTATTGTAAATCAAGTGTGTGTTTATATAAAATATTAACATTGAGATTTATTGTACACCATAACAGAATAAAACATATAATTAAAAAAAAAACACTGCTAAACCTAACTATGTACCTACATAAAAAATTAAAATAAAATAAAAAATAAGCTTAGGCGTCAAAGTACTCCTCCTCATCGCTGTCGTTCGGAAACGTACCCAGAAGACTGGCAGCATTGCCACGTTGTATGGCAATGCTTATTCTTTGGGCAAAGAACGAGCCAGCCCTCCGGTCACGCAAGGAATCGATCAGTCGGCGAGATAATTCCTTCCTTCCTTAGTGTGTGTTTAAATTATTAGTTTACAATAATGAGTATTCTATCTATCTACCTAAGGCCTTAATCATTATCGGCTTAGCCTGGCTTGCTGTCGAAACGGAAGCGGCAAAGATGTGGTATTTTACATGGAATTATTGCCTAACTCACCTCTACAACACCGTACCTGGGTAACACGGGTCTCCTTGGCAAGACCAGCATCAGATTTCCTGGCTTCTTTCTGAATGCTCGTTCCCTACGTCTGTCAAAGATGTTCAAATGACAGCCGCGGTATCAACGGCTTAACACGTTCGCTGTCAGTGAGCACTTACCCTGACACCACATTACGACAGTAGAATGTTCCACGACGTACACTTAAAAATAAGTGGCCCGTCCCTCGACGTACACTGTCATAACGCACTATTTTAATTTCCCGCCTAACGACGTACTGTCAGCGAACGTGTTAACGTGCTTATTTCCGAGGCACATTTTTTTGTATTCCGGATGAGCTCACTCTTGATCTCAATCTGACCTGATGGTAAGAGATAGATGAGGTCTACGATGGAACGAGCGAGCCCAGAAGATGCCTGTTCATTCTTGTTTTAAAGGCTGAAACGTCATAAGTGGCAGGGAACACAGAAGCCAGCAGAGAGTTCCACAGCTTGTTTGTGCACATAATCAGGGCCGGATTAACCATTAGGCGGAGTAGACAACTGCCTAAGGGCCCCGCATCAACTAGGGGCCCAGGCCCAGTACACGCACCAAGAAGACATGTTTCTTCGAACGAGAATTTGATGTGCGTGTGAACTTAGGGACCTCACTGTTATCTCACAAAATACAAATCGTTACATTTAGTAGTAGAATTAAAATAATTTTAAAACAAATCTGGGAACAAGTAAACAAATATATTAAAAACCACAGCCATTAATGTGCGTTTCCTCAGTTCACACACGATTTGGTCAGTCAAAGTAAGAAAAGGGGCCCCGAGAATGCCATTGCCTTAGGGCCTCTGACAGGGTTAATCCGGCTCTGCACATAATAAATGTAGAGGACGAGCGGTTGGTACGACAAGATGATGTTACGATGCTCACCCATCCAAGAACGGACCTCATAAAGCGTTACTTAACCTTGAAAATCGATCCATTTGGATGTTATTATTTAACCACAAGCTCCTCTCATTACCTAAGATCTTAAAACATAAATTATCTATGGTAACCCAAACCAGCATTGCTCACTGTGTAAACGAGTGATAAAACTGTAAACTATGTTGGCCCGCAATAATGGCGTTTCAGCAGCGTCTAATGAAATATAAACTTCATGCAGCTCTATTATTTAGCGCCTGATGTAGATACGATGTGAAAAATTGCCTCGCTACCGACGTCCGCCATTATGGACGGTCTGTGGGATTCGGAGTGTGTAGACGCGGCGTGAGAGGGTTTATTTTTTATAATTATTTTATATTCTTATTATTTTTTTATTTATGTAACTTGGATGATTGGCAATTTGACATAAGGCCTTTTTTTTGATATTTTTTTTTATTCTTATTATTTTTCTCTTTTTAATGTAATTTGGATAATCGTAAAAATTTAAATAACTATGAAGTTATTAAAATATTTAGGTATGGAAATTCAGACACGATATAAAAACAAACTTTTTTTTGTAAATGGTTGGTATGTAAATGCGATTCAACCTCACTAAAAACCAAACAAATGAACGGTATATTGTCTAGGTATAACAAATAATGTACCTATATGCTACTCGTTTCATTTTAAAGATTATGTCTATCAAAATTATATGAAGTTTGAAAAAAAAGGATAGTTTAGTGAAATCTTTATATTTATACCAAATATTGGATTCTGACGAAATCAGGTCTCCATTGGTGTAATTGCTGCAAGGCGTGCCATTCGAGGTTAAATAAATATAACAAAATAATACAAAATAAAATACAGGAAGTAAAATCTTTGTACCCCTTTTTACTGTTAGGCTTTACTGTTGCGGAATTGTTCGAAAGAGTTACCGTGGCCACGGAACATGAAGGGCAAATGACGGAACACGGATGGGTTTTATTCAGTAAAAGTCTGACACACCCTCCCGCTTCGCCCAGATCGATCGGCAGACAGTCATTTGATGATTTCCCATCCTTATAAAAGGCTTTTGTCGCAGGTCTTCGGAGTTTTAGTCTTAGGATAATTATACTTGCTGCGGGAACGTTCTAACGAGATACTGCGGCCTCAAACAGGGTGGAACAAGGTGGGTTTTCAGTCAGTAGAAGTCTGGCACTTCCTTCCACTCCACACAAAGCAGAAAAAAAGACAATTACTTCTACTGATTTCCTCATACTATTTTACTTTACCCTTTTGAAAGACTACAGGTGCCTGGCTTCGAATTCACGACACTAAATAACTAATAAAATAAACAACTATTCATACTTTAATACTTACAAAATCTATACATAACTCTTCGATCAATAATGCATAACTCATTCTAAAATCACACAACGCTTATCCTAAATTTAAAACAAAAACCAACCAGTTTAGTGTCGCTCACAATAAACTTGTCATCACAAATAGCAGAAATCTATTATTAGCGATAAGTTTTGTCATTAACGCTGCGGGGATCCTCGCTCAATACTGTTCAGCATCCAATGCCCAGTAGCTGAGAATTAGTCTCGCTTCTACATTGTGTGATCTTTTGTTGTAACGTGTTTAGCCACACAGAACGATATCTATTATATTTATTTATTGAATATGTTGATGAACAGATGAAAAGATATACAGTCGCATTTATATTAATGAGATTGTAACTAAGTCTGACTGTTACACTTTCAGGTTTAAACTACCTAATTGATTTTGATGGTAGATAGGTAGGATGGTATAGGTAGATACTATACAGAGATTTATTTTATTGATAACTAGCTGTTGCCCGCAACTTCATTCACGTGGGAGAATTTCCCGCGTAAATCCCGATTCCGTGGGAATTTCGAGATGAAAAGTAGTCTCTGTACTATTCCAGGAGGTCAATTATCTACTTACCAAATTTCATTGAGATCCGTTCGCTAGTTTTTGCATGAAAAAGCAACATACTTACATTACATCATTTCGCAGACTATCTGAAATGGTTAGCAGCATAGTTTATTATTGTATAAAAATATTAGCTTTCTACATTTCTTCTCTATATAAACTTCAACAATGCCAAATTTCACATTCTATTGACCTCGTCATTTTCTTTAAAAGGAGAACAAAGATTTTGCTTAACATATAAATGCACTTATACATACATTTATTTATGCTTACAGATAAAGTAAAAAAACAACAGAAAAGCATATAGGTTATTTTTTTATTTATGCAATAAGGCTCACCAACAGCTTCTGTTTAATACACAGAAGCTGTTGGTGAGCCATAATTATTTTAACAGTAGGTAACAAACCGTTTTAGGCTTACACAGTTGCCAATTATAGGTTAACCAGCATTCTTAGCAGAAGTGATAACTAACTTAAGCAAATATTCGTATTCAATTACAAAAAAAAAATAACAAAAGACAAATTATAAAATTGCATAAATCAAGAAAAAAATATATTATAAAATTAAAAATAAAATAAGATGAATTTGATCAAGCATAAGCTAACAGCTAACAAAGTAACACTTACAGTTCAACAATATATCTATACTAATATTATAAAGCGGAAAAGTTTGTTAGTTTGTTTGTTTGTTTGTTTGTTTGTTTGTTTGCTTGAACGCGCTAATCTTCGAAAGTACTGGGTGGATTTGTTTGAGAGTTATGTTTTTAACATGATATAATCCACGGGAGCGAAGCCCCGCGTGAGTACTAGTATAGTATACTAGTACTCTCACGGGGCTTCGCTCCCGTGGATTCTATCACGGTAAAAACATAACTCTCCTTTTTTGCAGTCGCGTAAAAAGTAGCCTATAACCTTCCTCAAGCTTTAAGCTACTTTCATACCAAATTGCATCCAAATCCATCCAGTACTTTCGAAGATTAGCGCGTTCAAGCAAACAAACAAACTTTTCCGCTTTATAATATTAGTATAGATATCTTAACAAACAACAAAAGATCTTTTCAAATAAGTAGAACCTTTTAAAAACCCAATTACTAGAATCCCTAGACCCAAAATCCCAAATTTAAATATCTTCCAGCATAATTTAATTTATTTTTCTCTTTCATACTTAATTAAAAGATACATGATTATTTCGGATTCTTGCCTTCCTGTGCGAGTCCTATTTACACTTAGCCATTTTTATTTAATATCCATATGTTTTTGCCCTGTATTTTTATTCTGTGGTTCAATATTGACTAATAGTTTTTGTTTGCCCCCTGCAGCGTTTAACCGGTAGCAGATGATTCGTTTCGCTTACTATTATCACAAGATTTTAACATAGACAAAAAAAATGTTGAGAAACGTTGTTTAATTTCAAATGAATGTGGTGACGTTACGATTGAAGAAATATTTTCAATTGAATAATTTTTAGGCACATTTCAAGCTGGCTGGAGCATTGTTGGTTTAGTGGTTACAGGCACGACCTTCAAGTTGTAGGTCGTGGGTTCGAACCCAAGCAGGCATATTTATCTGTCCAATTTTTTACAATTGCTCTCAACACCGTGAAGGTAAACAGTGTGAGGGAACCGGCATGTCCTAGAAACGATTTAATCGGAAGGTGGCCGAACGCGTGAGGGAGAGGCAACTCTCTTCCTCACGCCCCAGCCGCCGCGGGAGACGACCCGGGCGTCGGGGATCGCGAGTTTATCTCTGGCCACCGTCGACGCGGGCTTGCGGACGGCGAGCATGGGTAGCTCACCGTTCGGTAAGGACCAGGCCCAGGTCGGCGGCGCGTCGTGTTCCACGCGCGCCTCAAAGAGCTGTCAGCACCAGTGACGGGGTCCGATAGGGCCATTGTCTACCGGGGTGGCGGGAATGTTCTAACGAGATACCATGGCCCCGGAACTTAAGGACAGCTGAAGGAACAGAGAGAGTTTTTAGTCAGTAGAAGTCTGACTCTCCTTTACGCTTAACCCAGAGCGAGAGAAGTCAATAGATGATTTTCGAAGCCGGGAAAAAAAGGATCGATAATACGAAGACATGACACAACCTGCACTCCTCTCCTCACCTCCATGGTGGATTCCCTCTCAAAGAGAGAAGGCCTGTGTCCCAGTATATGGAATGTTATAGGCTAATTATGATTATGATGTCAAGGTCGGCCAGTCAAAGTGATCAGTGTTCACATTCCAAAGCGTAAATCTCTATGGAGGATCGTGTAAGCAACTCCATGGACTTACGCGGGACCGAGGGATAACCGCGTCAGTCGAATTCGCGTAAGTCGGGGTCCAATTTTTCATACATGCAAATTATTTTCAATTGGGACCAGAGACTAAAGCAAGCATTTTGAAAGAAACTTATTGAAATTTCAAAATTATAGATTGTTTCTGAGGCCCTGGGAGATTCGAGACAGGCGATGCTCTAAAAGAAAAATCGCGTAACTCTGAATTCGCGTAAAACGGGGTAGCGTAAGTCGGGAAACTGTAATTACAAAGTATATCATCTGCTTAGTCTTTAACATAATTGCATGATGCAGCTGAGTATTAGTGTTTTACATGGAGGACTACATATCTGACCTTTACAACCCAGTAACTGTGTAACACGATACCCCTTAGCCAGATCTTCTGGCTTTGTGTCCGATTTTCTGGCTTCTAACTACCCATAACAACTGTCAAATATACCTATATGTCCGAGCCGGGACAAACGACTTAAACTCCGACTACTACTGAGAAATTCCTCACAGAAAAAGCCCATTAGCACTTTTTTTATTAGCTTCTTTTAAAATTTTAAGCTTCAGTTGCGCTTGCGACCACTCGATCAACAAGGCAGATCCATTGAAATAATGTAAGGTGTACAATAAAGTAATAAAAAAAATAAGTATATAATATTCCTTCAGCCGTCACGCTTTTTAACCGACTTCAAAAAAAGGAGGAGGTTCTCAGTTCGTCTTGAATTTTTTTTTATGTATGTTACCTCATAACTCAAAGACGGCCAGACCGATTTGGATTTTTTTTTTTCGTTTGATAGGGTATATTTTCTAGTTAGTCTTATTGTAATAAAATCAGGATCTGATTATGGGATCCTGGAGTAATCGAGGGAACTCTTTAAATATTATAGGAACACCTATAGCGTTTTGGGTATTTCTAATAATATCTTGTGCAGTTGCTCTCGAAAAACACCATTTGGGGAAGTGGAACTGATGATGCAGACTACAGATGGCCACCGAAACTATTCAATAATAAGTATTTCAAGGATAGCGATACGATTACTTGAATTTGGATATTAAGCACTTTATGCTCGTCACAATGTATATGGTGATGTAGAGCTGATGGTGAAGTACCAGGAGAACTCCTCAAAAATTAACGGCTCTGCATCGGGAAAAGCAATATTTTGTAAAAGGTGATAAGTAGTTCACGTTTTGGCTTTTGTAATTAGATTACAAACCGACCCACTAAAAATCGTGATTAAAAACTTTTTATCAAAAAATAAAACCGACTTTCATACCAAAACATTAGGTACAAAGCCAAAAATAACTTTAATTTCGGAAGGCGGTGTCAAAAAAAGAAAATATAAAACACCGACTACCGAAATTAATAAAATAATTCAGTTTTTGGTAACCAGCCAAATCAAAATGTGTGCATGTACGAATTCTATCTTTTTTCTCTGGATTTTTTGGTCCAGAAAAGCTCAAGTTCGCGTCCTCAGAACACCCTGCATACAGGACAAACATACTAATATTCATTTGTATTTTATACATAGTTAGATAGATGATGAGATGTCAGAACAATCTAGAACATGTGCACTTTAAAAGCATCTTGAGGTAATTTATGGCATTAACACGAAGAAGGTACCTGTAACCTAATTAGCTGTCGTTGGCTGTAATTAATGTTTTTTTTTACAAACTGCTGTTTCGATTATTCCTTTCTTGAAACACATGTTCAATTAATTTGCCTAGCCTTTGTTTTTCTATAGCATTTATTCCAATAAAATAAAACTTTATCCTAAAAATTAGAATTATTCCCTAAAAATACAATAAAAGGCAAGCCACCTCTAATCGCAACAGCTCTGTGCAAAAAAAAAAACTCGTATAATTGTTCTAATATTGCAATTTCATTCCTGTTCTCAATTCCAACTCGTATGTCGTTTCTCACTCCAGCGGCAAATAGCCGTAAGTACCGCCTATTAGTACTGAACTTACGACTATTCTATCATAAACTACGCAGGCGCTTAAGACCTTTCGAAAAACGCAGTAATAAAGAACGCGCCGCTAACAATTTGTTTTGGCCAATCACAGGCAACGGACTTTTTTTGAAACAGCCAATGGCGGGACGTAGATAAAGGCCCGTTTCACTCTAGCAATCCGTGCTGAAAGTCCCTGAACATTTTCGCGTTTGTCGAGGAGGAAAAGTGTTCACGGGATTTCGGACCGTATTGCATTGTATAATCAGCCATCATGGAACCCGAAGCGATTCATGAATGTGTTTTGTAGTCGGAAAAGCTTAGCTCGCTTGCTTTTCCCCGGTAAGTGGGAGAGGGATGGCGATAGATGGAAAAGCGCGAGGGATAGAGAAGGAAATAGGTGGTGGTTAGGATGTTTCATGTATGGGTGTTGGTGAAGTAATTTTCCCGCTTTTATTTGGCATGCAGCGGCGGTAGGAGTGATAGAGGGTAACTGTTTACGATTCGCTTTTCATTATTACCATTGTAAATTCTAAAAATATTTTTCCATGATACTTTAATTGTTTTTGATTATTCTTTTTCTTCTCGTTTGTTTTATTATCCAAGGCCTGATAAAAACACACTATAGTTTTGTGAGCTACACAAAGTTCTTTTTGAATGAATTTCCTAGTACAGATATCTCTACCACAAAGGGAAAAATATGTATCAACTGTGTAGTTTGTTTTTTACACGTTATTGAGAAAAATGTTCAGCAAAAATTATAATTAAGTACTCAATATTTTATAACTAGCTGTTTTTGAATTGTATTTATGTGTTGTGTTGTATCAAATAAACGTTTAATCTATCTATCAAGCTAATATTTTAGTATATTTAGTATAGATTAGTAAAATAGTGTGTAGGATAAAATAACTCATCTAGTGTCATATGTGACGGTCGGTTTATGGAGTTGTTGAAATACCTATATAGTGTAGATCAGTTTGGCTTATTGCGGCGGATTGTTATGTAAGGGTTATTGGAAGACGGGCGTCAGAGATTATTATCTGTCTTACATTAATGCTGAAATGGACTTTTTAATTTACTTGTATTATTGTATACATATGTGTGCGTTACGGTAATCGGAGCAACCGAAGACAAAAAGCTCCCACTGTTTCGAATAAGTTCTTCGTATGGCCACCGCTCGCAACAAGTGGAAAAACTGAAGAATGTTAAATGATAAATGATCTTTATTTTGCAAATTGGTTATTAAATAACACTTTTACATGTAATTTTTTCGTAGATTTGTACTAGGTGATGCTTTCCTGAATGACTACCCTAAAAAGAAACACCGAAGAAACTCAGAGGTCAGTCTCTTTTGAAGTCTATAAAATCTTTAATGGTAAAATATGGGAACCTTGTAGGTTACAGTCTGAGACGATCTTTGGAGAAAAAGCGAACAGTGAAACTGTCCAAGACAGTACAAGCATTCATCAGATAACGTATAGCTTTAAGGAGTTTAACAATTTACCTTACCAAGGTATGGACGTTTGGGCAGGCCACAAAAGGTACTCAAACTACCAGACAATCATATTTAACTCGATCGTGATCTTCACCAATAAAAGATTGACTGGAGAGAGATAGAGTGCCGGACAAACTGATGCCAAAACAAATATTTTTCTTTCTATATTTGTGTACAGACGCCAGCACATCAAGCTACAACAATCTGTCAAATTTCTTTAATAGATTTTCAACTTTACTGTTAAAGAAATTAGGTTCAAGATTGATTAAGAAAATTTGACAGTTTCGGGTAGCTTTATGTGCTGGCGTCTGTACCTATATGAGATTACAATTTTAAAGAATTTCCTGTATCAACACTGATATGTTTTAATAGCAGTAGAATTTTTATAACAAGCATAAAAATGTGTTTATTATCCCATATAAATTTTTATGTGATTCTCAATAATAATATTTAAAAATAGCACTAGTCACACAGTAAAAATTAAAGCAATAATAATAAAAATCTAATTTATTGCATCATGAGCAAATAAAACTGTCATTTTATTTTAATTATGTGGTTGAACTAGTGCCAAAAATAAATTAAAACTATGCGCTGATACTGTTCATATAAACACTTATTTAAAATGTATACTCAGGTAGCTATCCACCTCCGTATATGTTTTGCATTACGATTTTATTATTTAATAGCAGTCGCGTGTGGCTATGCTCATGTAGACTTAATCACTATAAAAATATAGGTAACGTTATTCTTTGCAGTCCGGTAAAAAGTAGCCTGTAACCTTCCCCAAGATTCAAGCTACTTATATACCAAATTTCATCTAAATCCACCCAGTACTTTCGAAGATTAGCGCGCTTAAACAAACAAACAAACTTTTCCGCTTTACAATATTATAGTAGGTCTCAGAAAAATTAGTTATTTTTCTGAGTAGAAGGTATATAGTATAGATACGATTAGGATGCAGGTCGAACCAAAAAGGTGGCGTTTGTGGAAGACGAGCTCTTTGCTGAATGCTGATTGGGAAAATCTTTATGGTTTCTTCACATAGACGACCTGCTTGGACAGACTCGACCTAATGTAGCGACCAAGGATGCTTTGGGAATCTATAATGGATTACTAACTGAATAATGGCAATATGATTATCACGGATTACCTACTCGTTAGCAATAGTTGAATCATTTATCGACAGCAAACCACATCAATTAATTTACATTTATCGTGAGACTTTTGCAGTGATAACTTAAAATTAATTTCAATAAACTGAGGTACTACTATCCTCAGCAGTCTGGGATCGCTAGGCGATCTCCAGCCACCGTAGCGGCCGGCCAGCGCGTGCTTGCGGGCGTCGAGCGGGTAACTCGCCGCTCGGTCCTAGGTCAACGGCGCGTCATGTTCCACGCGCGCCTCAAAGAGCAGTCAGCACCATTGACTGAGTTTCTAACGAATGTTCTAACGAGATACCTCAGCAACGTACCTACCACAAGGGCAACTGAAGAAACAGGGGTGGGTTTTTGGTCAGTAGTATGAAACTAACTTTTGCTCCACGGATAATGGGAGGAGTCATTAGATAATATTTCCAAAGCAAAAATAGGGAATGTCTAGATATGTATACTACTGTCTTAAATGAATTGAGTTCAAGAAGTGTTCTCATTCAGCCAATCATCAGCCTCTTGTAGGTACATGTGGAGGTCTGCTATGGTCTGCTATGCAAGCGGCCAGCCTACCGCACTGGCTGGCATAGTTTGAAATATTTGAATTTAGATCGCAATGTTGGACATGCGAAGGAATTGTTTTAACAAGAGAGACCACGCCGAGCCGCTCGCAGAAGCAGACTCAATATTAAAATGATGTGAAAATGTAATTAGAATAATCTTCCATAAAAATGTGAACATAATATTATACAAAGTATAAAACCTATCGCGTTTATATTGAAAAATCCCGAGTACACCCATGTCCCCGTTACAGTACTAAGCACAATTCGCACTGAAAAAAAACCTTAATAAACTTCGTCTCTTGCTACATCCACCTATTGGTGCTATATTTTTTGGTTGTTATTAATTGAAGTTTATTTTTTCTTACAATCTCATTTCAAATGTGTTTTTTTTTTTCGGGCATATGATATCCTGTATTGTGCATGGCTTCAGTAACTTAAACATCGACTAGCCAATTACATCAACTAAACCTAGGGCTGCCATCCGTCCGGGTTTTCCCGTATTTGTCCTAGTTTGGAAAGCGTCCAGGGGCGTCCGGGGGGATTTTCCCAATAAGCGTCCAGGTAAAACCCGGACACACATTGGTGTTACGGGTACCAAAAAGCACAATCTCTATTTTTATTTTCTATTGTATTTCATCTCATTGTTTATGTTACGTTGATTAAATGAAAAGGAAGAGACTGTTATCAAAAAAGTTCTAAAGCTCCACAATGTTATCACTTTATCAGTAAATAAAAACCATAATAAAACGTACACAACAAACGTTGTCTTTAGCTTCAAGTTCAAAAATGAATTTTGCTACGGTGTCCGGGGAAAAACTGATTTTACCCAAATGTCCGGGGTTAATAAGTCTTTGTCTGGGGCCGGCAAATTTGGTGATGGCAACCCTAATTAAACCTAACTACGTAAGTTCCTACATCAACATCTGCTTAGCCTTTTCCAATTATGTTGGGTTCGGCTTTCAGTTAAAACGAATGCAGCTGAATATTATTGTTTTACACAGAGCGACTGTGTATTTAACCTCCACAACCCAGTAGCTGGGTAACACCACAGATTACTATATAGTTACTTCGTAACAGATACATCACTCTCATACAAAAGCGAAAATACCTACGCTATAATAGCCTACAAAATATTAATAATAATACCAGCTGTTTGTAGCGAGAAGAAATGTACCATAAATACGCACACAGAGAGTTGAGGTTGTTTTGCCCGCCGCGCGACTCACGTCATCGAGCGAATGTCCTAGGGTTGTATATGATGATATTGGTAATAAAACGAATATAGAAAAATAATTATTTTTTATTTGTTTGTTGTTGTAAAAATCAATTGTTTTTAGGTTGATCCATTATGACATTGTCAAAATTATTTAAAAAGGCTCAGGCAGGCGTGCGGCAGCCCACTGTCGGATGTACCGACGGCGATACGCGAAGCGGTAGGCATATAACGCGTGGCCTTGAGCGAGTGACGGATGCCTGGTAACACGCTACCTATTGGCTAGTCCAGTGTCGGATTTACTGGCTTCTGACTAGCCGTAACGACTGTCAAAAATGTCCCAATGACAGCCGGGACCAACGACTTAACGTGTTTACCAAGGCACGGAGGTATCACACCACCAACTTCCATACTCCGGGCTACTACTGAGAAATTCCTTACAGAAAAATCCATTAGCACTTAGCGCAGAGGCAGTCGTACGTAAGTACCTACCAAAATAAAAAAAAAACAAGAAAATAGTCTTGTTTCTCGCCACGTCCCAGCTACATCCTACTAAGATGCCCAAATGAGTCAACCGGGACCGACGCGCGACGGTTTAACGTGTTTACCGAGGCACGGCGGGTATCACACACACCACCAATTTCTAGTGTTGTGTAGTACGTGAACGATGAACGAATAGGAGCCGAATCTTTGCACTGTACTAAAAGAACCGTTTCCGAACGCTGGCTTCCGTGCTGCTGCGCGTGTTCGTGCAGGTGGCCGTGCGATCGTAATGTGCGAAGAGAAATGAAATACAGTCACTGATTGGTTGACAGAAACGTCATACGAATTCATTCTGTGTCTGTATGAATGAGAACCGTTTCAGATTCACATTTCAATGGTAAAAAATATCTCTGTTTAAATTATACATAATCCTAATATTATGTCAGCTGTTTACGCTGTGGTAATACAGAGATAAATTACCATATACATATAGTACCTACTTAAAGAGCGTATTTGCTCTGTGGTCCGCGCTGTGCTCTGCGTTAAGGACCGCCGAGAGCGAAGAACGAATAGAGCTATTAGAACTAATAGAGTGAACTATAGTTCACTGACCGAAATCAACTAGTACGGAGCGATCTCCAAAGTGACTGAGCAGGCACAAGACTACCAACTTCCAAACTCCGGGCTACTACTGAGAAATTCCTTACAGAAAAATCCAATATCTTTTTTTGCCTGACCCGGGAATCGGAACCGAGACCTTGTACTCAGCAGACGTGCTTGTTGACCACTTAACCAACGAGGCAGTTAAACCTAACTACCTACATAAATGCAAAAAAAAAAACAAAAAAATAGTCACGTTTTCCCGCTACGTCCTAGTTACATCCTCTATCTGTTTAGACTTAACCGGTGTATAATAAAACAGTCGCTCCCACCGCCAGTTCACCGACAATGATAACAGTTTATTCAGCGTCTGTATCCGAACGCTTCACTGACGTCCGTTTTGGCGCGAAACCGACGCAATATGGCCGACTATTTGTTTGGCTAAATGACAGATTTTGAGTGTGCGTTACCCCAGCAAAATAATGTCGAAAATAGTGATTTAAATCTTATAGATAATTAGTTTCCCAGCTCCTGTAATTGTTAAGCACATTTTTAAATTTGTTACACATATAGTTTTTTAGTTATTACTCAAAAACATATTCTGCTGGGGTAACGTTTGAAACGTTACCACAGCAAAACTTTTTTTGAAATAATGGGAATATTGAAATAAATATTAGCTATACATTTAGTTGTCTAGACGAGGTAAATGTTACACGTTATTTTGTATTTGTTCTTTCTTCGGCTGCGAAGTTATTCAAGATTTTGCTGGAGTAACGTTTGTGGTTTTGCTGGATCTCTGAAACGGTTAAGCGGATTCTTATCATCTTTTGTACATGACTTCTTAGGAATTAGTTTTAATTTGTTTCGCAATAAAAAAAACAAAATGATGTACCGATTAAAAGTTATTTAATAAAATATAAAAACACTTCTTTAGGTCCTAACACACTGAATATGAGCTCTAAAGACTTACTTTAAACGTTATTTTATAGCTTTTAATTACCTTCAAATGTATGTGAAGTTTCATTAGTATCCTGTAGGTAATTAACAAATTATGATGATATTCAGTTCTCCACGTTCACGGTCACAATGCGCGCGGAGTTATTTGGCCACCGATAAACCTGTATACGGTTATATAAACTGAATGTTATATCAATATTTAGTTGCTTAATTCAGTTATATACCTGTAAAATTTCAGAGTAGTACATACAATAATTAACGAGATAATTAAATAAAAGTCATTAGGAACTTCAAGACCGTGGTAATCCGACCAGGTTTAGGTGGTTACAAAAAAGCGACTGCGTAGAACATTATGCTATCTTCTAAAATATGTAGGATAATACACCTTAAAATTTCGGTACAGACGCGTACACTGTTAAATACATAACAATATTGTAATATCTGTACTATAAACATTATTATTATTATTACCTTTCAGCTACTTATTAGATAGGTATCTATTGTATTATCTGCACCAGTTCAATGGCACAGTTACACGGGTTCCTTCTATCTGGCAGAATCTTGATACTCCGAAATTCATTTGGCATAACACACTTGGTATAATCTTCCTTAATTAAACGAATATTTTTAAGGCATAAAAATTATTAAGTATGTATAATTATTATTTGGCTGAATGTTTATATGTTCGAATTCACAATGGCATAAATTACATTTGACAGAGTTAAAATTCTGCATAATTTCGTTTAGCATAACTGCATGCTTGCTTGCACGCTGCATGCTTACTTGAATGTTTGCATTTTTCTTACAGGGAAATAAAAACCACGTATGTTCACAATCAAATGTTTTATTTAATGTATGCCAAAAGATGGTTCTAACCATAAACTTTCAGAGATAATGATGGTTCTACGTTTTAATTATTATGGATATGAAATTTATGCCTAAAGATGATTTTTTTGACTTACAAAATTATTTATTTATTTAAACTTTATGTACAATAGTGGTACATGGGCGGACTTAATGCAACAAGGCATTCTCTACCAGTCAACCTTTGGGTTAAAAAGACCACAATGTGGTAGGTATACAAGTAAAATAAATGTCTTTATCGAAAGAATATATAAAATAATAATAATAGAATACATATATATGCTAAAATAATAGACTAATAAATACGGTGCTTTATAATAATCTTAGAGAACTCATAATAATTATAATTATTGCGAAAACCAAACTAAGAATGACAGGCTTTTAAGTAGTGGTTTCTCATTTTACGCTTAAAAGAGAATTTAGACTCGGCCTTCTTGATGTCAAGGGTTAGCATGTTCCAGAGTTTAATGGTAGAAATAGCATAGGAATTAGCCATAAACTCGGTTCGGTGAGAAGGAATGTGAAGAAGTAAGTTATGAGAACTGCCTAGAACATTAAAATTTTGTTTTAAATAAATATTTAAAGGAGCACAAGGATCGTTCAAAATAGTGAAGAGCATGCAGAGAGATCTGAGGGATCTCCTTTGACGTATAGGCAACCATTTAAGCTGAGAACGAAAGGAAGAAATGTGATCATATTTACGGAGGCCAAAAATGAAACTGATACAGTTGTTAAGAAGTCGATCCAGTTTGTTAAGAAGTTCTTGGGATAGATCAGAGTAGCAAACATCAGCATATTCAATAACAGGAAGCACAAGCGATTGGACCAAAGTGGTTTTAGTGCTAGAAGGAAGAAAATACTTGAATCTATAGAGAGATCGCAGTGTGAATGTTACTCTCTGGCTAACCTGTGCAATCTACTTATCCCAACTTAACTTGTCGTCAATGAATAAGCCTAGGTCTTTGACGTGTGGCGAGAGTGGAATGACGGTGTTGTTGAAGCTAAGCGGGAGTAATTGGCTAGTGTCTAATTTTCGTACCGCATGTGAGCTGCCGGTCAGGATAGCCTGGCATTTACTGACATTGACCATAACTCCAAATCTGCTTGACCGATCGCTGATAGCTAATAGATCAGCATTCAGCAATGAGATACAGTTGTCCAAGTTGTCAATGTCAGCTTGCGCGTAGAGCTGTAGGTCATCAGCATACAGATGTTAAGAGCATTTGAGGATAGTGGTAATAGAGTTTATTATATTATATGAATTATAATGTGATGTGATGGCCACTGCACACTGAACATTCATTGTATCTGTTATTATCTGTGATTGTTATAAATTTTTATTTTTAATGTAAAAGTGTAAGTAAACTGAAATCATTCATTTAAAAAATAATGGAAAATGCCATAAAAGTAAAATTGCTATCTGTAATTTTTATCTGTGATTTTTTTTAAGTTTAATTGATATTTTTGAAATTATTATTTTACCTGTAAATAAAAATTCTTTAAGAAATATGTAGTTTTTTTTAACACTTGTGTATACATCTGTACTAAACTTGTTACACTATCCTACATATTTTAGAAGATGGCTTAATGTTCTACGCTGTCGCTTTTTTGTAACCACCTAAACTTGGTCGGATTACCACGGTCTTGAAGTTCCTAATGACTTTTATTTAAATATCTCGTTAATTATTGTATGTACTACTCTGAAATTTTACAGGTATATAACTGAATTAAGCAACTAAATATTGATATAACATTCAGTTTATATAACCGTATACAGATTTATCGGTAGCCAAATAACTCCGCGCGCATTGTGACCGTGAACGTGGAGAAATGAGTATCATCATAATTTGTTAATTACCTGCAGGATACTAATGAAACTTCATATACATTTGAAGGTAGTTAAAAGCTACAAAATAACGTTTAAAGTAAGTCTTTAGAGCTCATATTCAGAGTGTTAGCACCTAAAGAAGTGTTTTTATATTTCATTAAATAACTTTTAATCGGTACATCATTTTGTTTTTTTTATTGCGAAACAAATTAAAACTAATTCCTAAGAAGTCATGTACAAAAGATGATAAGAATCCGCGTAACCGTTTCAGAGATCCAGCAAAACCACAAACGTTACTCCAGCAAAATCTTGAATAACTTCGCAGCCGAAGAAAGAACAAATACAAAATAATGTGTAACATTTATCTCGTCTAGACAACTAAATGTATAGCTAATATTTATTTCAATATTCCCATTATTTCAAAAAAAGTTTTGCTGTGGTAACGTTTCAAACGTTACCCCAGCAGAATATGTTTTTGAGTAATAACTAAAAAACTATATGTGTAACAAATTTAAAAATGTGCTTAACAATTACAGAAGCTGGGCAACTAAATATCTATAAGATTTAAATGACTATTTTCGACATTATTTTGCTGGGGTAACGCACACAGATTTTGAATTTGAAATTCGCTAGCGGAATGTTCAGAAGAAACTGGGTTGAATCGAAATGTTTTAGATTTTCTTCAATGTAGAAACGTAAAGATATTAAAGAAGGTTTGCTTCCATGGTTGCCAAGATCCGTACTTACGAGTACCTAGGTGCCTACATCTTTTGATAATAAAATCACTAGCCTTAGGTACTGCAATTCAACTCAATTACAGCATAATTTCGTTATCATACAAAGATTTTTTTCCTACGTGGCGTAGTTAATTCAAGGCACAGTTTATAAAAATAAGTGTGTAAAAAAAGGCGGATCACTTTTTTGTTCGTCTAACTTGACGAATAGGTGGTACTTATACTTTGTGGAATTCAGTTGATTCCATTTTGTTTATAAGAGAGCAAAATATTGCCCATTCAACCAGTCACGACTTCTTTGAATGATTGATATGACTTCTATTTAAATGAATGCCACAGAATGTTGAAAAAAAAATTACTAAACCAATCTAAGTATTCATCCGCAAATTTAAAAAAATACTATTTCAATCTGCAGAAGCAAATACATTCAACATAAAAAGCAATTACTTAAATTATTTTCCTATTGATCATGCGATACTAATTACTAATTTTACTTATTATGACGATTTGTGTTGCCCCCACACGAAATAAGACACAAAGCCTTCGCCACCTTCCGAATCACGAAACAAACGTCACACTTAACGCTTAATTACGAGTTCAGAGAACCAACAGCTTTTACAACGCATCGGAAAGAAATTGTAACAATTTCACCCGAAAACAATATTTCTTTCAACACTTTTACAGCCTTTAGCAAAGCATAAACAATTTGGCCGTCGAGAAAAAAAACAATAAACGCGGGAAACATTTTGACATTTTGTAAAGCAAAGTTTATGGTTGCGTTCACAATTATGGTTTATAATTCTTGAAAAAAGGTCGGTGTACAATAATGGGCCGTTCCCCGCTGGGTGTTGCTTGTTTATTTGGCTACCAGTAGCAAATGATTAGTTTCGGTCGCCATTTTAATGTGTAAATAATCTCGTCTGTTTTCTATTGAGATGTTTATTGCGCTCAGCGGTGACGAATTTCTTTAGTTACGCACGAAGAAATGAAATGTAAAATGGAGAAGCTTACACAAAATAAGGGTTGTTTTAAAGAATTGTACATACAAGTCGCAATGGTGTAACGTTTTTTATTTGACGTGTGTTTGCTAACATTTCTTTTCTTTAAAAAACTATTTACCAAAAAATTAAACCAACTTCCAAAAAACACTGCAAAGTGAAAAATAACTTTAATTTCGGTAGTCGGTGTCTTTAGTTTTGTATTTTCGTTTTTGGCACCGACTTCTGAAATTAAAGTTATTTTTCACTTTGCAGTGTTTTTTAGAAGTCGGTTTAATTTTTTGGTAAAAAGTTTTTATTTCACTCTTTTTAGTTGGTCGATTTATAATTTACCTAGTTACAAAAGCCTAAATGTCAACTACTTGTAACCTTTTACAAAATATTGCTTTTCCCAATGCTGGGCCGTTAATTGTTGAGGAGTTCTCCTGGTACTTCACCATCAGCTTCACTTCACCATGTGCATTGTGACGAGCATATTGTGCTTAATAACCATATTCAAGTAATCGAAGCGGAACCCATGAAATACTTATTATTCCTACTTATACATATATTGAGTAGTTCCAGTGGCAATCTGTGGTCTTCATCATCAGGTCCACTTCACAAATGGTGCTTTTCGAATGCAACTACACAAGTTACTATAAAAATACCCAAATCACTATAGGTGTGAATATAATATTTGAAGAGTTCCCTCGATTTCTGCAGGATCCCATCATCAGATCTTGACTTGGTGACAATGGGACCAATTTCAAAGTATACTCTTTCAAACAAAAAAGAATTTACCAAATTGGTTCAGCTGTCTTCGAGTAATCGGTGATCATACATAAAAGAAAAATATAAAAAAAATAAAAATATACGCGTCGAATTGATAACCTCCTCCGCTTTTTTCGTCGGTTGAAAAAAGGTACTACTTTTTACTTGAAGACACGGATATCACAGTATTGTGATCACCAATTTTTTTTTAATTATGTTGTTATATTCTAGTTCTTAGTAATAATGTAGATAAATGTATTTGTATATTTGCATGCCTTATGGTGGGATATGGCTAATCAACACCATTGTTTATATTAGACCTTTTCGCTTGTAGATAACTAAATAAATAAACTACCCAGAAAACAAAAATACATTAATTTGTAAATACTGATAAGTTTTATTCAGTAGTTAACTAATAATATATCTATACTAATATTATAAAGCGGAAAAGTTTGTTTGTTTGTTTGTTTGCTTGAACGCGCTAATCTTCGAAAGTACTGGGTGGATTTGGATGAAATTTGGTATGGAAGTAGCTTGAAGCTTGAGGAAGGTTATAGGCTACTTTTTACCCGACTGCAAAAAAGGAGAGTTATGTTTTTACCGTGATAGAATCCACGGGAGCGAAGCCCCGCGTGAGTACTAGTTACAATATATAAGTAAGCGTCATACAAATATATTTAACTACGTATTGTTTTATAGAAAAAAATATTTAGGCGTCCATGTCCGAATCGCTATTATCGGGAAACTTTCTCAGAAAGATGACGGCATACCACGTTGAAAGACGAATGGCTAATTTCGAAGGCAAAGAACGAGCCAACAATCTAGTTATGCATAATTTATCGATTAGCCAGTGGATTATAACTTCTATGTATTAATTAACGTGAAGCAATGCTTTGTACCTCGTTTTTAGGAAATTGCGCTGACGGAGCAGTACGAATTTTGCATACTAAAAGTTTGTATCGAGTAGGAGTGCAGAAAGCTATTTCTTTTTTAATAATAATGTATTCCAAATAAATTAAGTTATAGTCGAATTTCGACTACTGGACCACCTCTAGTTATAATTAATTTGACTCCATTTGTGTATGGGTGTATGTAATATATTTGTCTTGTATCTTCAGCTTTCAATACAGAGCAGAGACTTACAGATTTCAAGCGTTTTCATCATTGATATACTAAAAATTCAAGATGCACACTCAACGTCTCAAAACCGTCCGCATAAAATGAGTGCTTAATTCTAAATTATGCACTCATTTCAAATATGTAGTATCGCGTCACTCGCGTCTAGGTACACACGTCAAAAATGCCAAAATTTTCTTTGTAAAAACAACCTTAAACAATTGTCATAAGATAGAATTTCCAAAAACATATTTTGTACTTATAGCATATCTATTACTACGTAAGTGGTGAGTGTTTGGCGACAGTTTCGAGCGTCACTTTTCTTCGAGACTGTGCATCTTGGGTTTTTAGTATATCAATAGTTTTCATGCCTTTTATTTAACATTTTATTATTACTTTTTTATTCCGGATGAGCCGACTCTTGACCTCGATCTCACCTAAGCGTAAGCAATAGATGAGCCTACGATGGAACGAGCGAACCCAGAAGATCCCTGTTCATTCTTGCTTTAAAAGAAGACATCGGTTACATTTCGGGAAGTGTGCGATGGAATTACACAATCTAATTCCGCCAAGCCCGTTCTTATCGGACTACAAGACAAACGGCGATGCGCCATTGTTACATGGTGGATATCCCACCCATACACACAAAACGTTTTGGGAATACTTTCATTGTGCGTACGACTATGGAGTGGAATTCCCTGCCGGAGTCTGTGCTTCCTGATAGCTATAACCTGGGAGTCTTTAAGTCAAACATGAATAGATTACTTCTAGGGAAGCGTGCTTCATCTGCGACCACATCATCACTTACCATCAGGTGAGATGGTGGTGATGGAAAAAATAGGCTCGCTATTACCAATAAAAAAGAAATATAGCCACAACATAATACCCATCACTTCCTTTTTGAAGTAAGTGGAATTAGTACATTTTGATACAAGCGGAGAAAGTTTGTTATTGCGGCCGAGGTGGAGTTACGCCCGAGCCGCAAGGCGAGGGGGTTATGGAGCCGAGTACTGCAGTAACAAATGTCCACGTGTATCAAACGACGTTTTTCGATACACTTTCGAAGAAATAAAATAATAGAACGAAAAGTATTTTTGTCATTAAAATATTTTAGCTTCGATTTAGATGGCAACAGGCTATCGCAAGCATTTTGAGCCTCAGTCACAATATCTGGCGGCATAGCATCTAAATTCTTCTCATCAAAACTTTAATTCGACATACTCACGCAAAAAACACAAATAAATAAAATTTAATTTACTTTTTCCCCGCGCTTTACCTTCGCGGGTTAAAGGAGAAGCAAAGGTTATGAAGCCGCAAAACAGCCTGATATTAAAATATATTTTTTTATTTAGAACACAAATAAATGTTAATTTGTTGATAAAAGCAAAATTATTTTATAAATAACTAGCTGCTGTCCGCAACTTCGTTCGCGTGGGAGGATTTCCTGCGTAAATCCCGATCCCGTGGGAATTCCGGGATAAAAAGTAGATAGTAGCCGATTTGATTGAATTTGGTAAAAATCAATAAAGCCGTTTCGGAGGAGTAAGGTAACTAACATGTGACACGAGAGTTTTATATATTAGATAATGTTTATTTCTGATATTCTGTTCATAAACACAATTTTAATTTTCATTAAATATAAGGCCTTAAAAACATGCGCCTCTGCTGTGAAATAACAATCACCGCCGAATATAGGGAATTGAATAGTTGTTTAATGTTATCTGTGGCAAAATCTGGAATGGTAAACCCTCGAATAGGAAAAATGAAAAAAATCCACGAGTGTGAAATACATTGCATGTTGAACCTAATCGTAGTGCGATAAGAGCCAGTTTTCGAGGAAGTGTATTGAAAATACCTTTTGACTTTCTCCCCTACTAACTGAGTAACTAACTTAACCTACAATAAATCAGCAAAACAGTCATTTCAACGCGTCATTACACTCCGAACATTTCTAAAGCAAAACACACGCTAAACCCTTTCTAAATCCATGTCACCAAACCGTATAAAAAACAACCGAGCAATAGTTTCCAAATAAAACATATATTAAGGTGTGTCTCCCGGGACCGATGCTACATTTTCCCGGGAAAAAATAGTGTAGATAGCCGGATGATTGGCCCGGTATATCCGTGATACCCAGCCCGGGCTGTTTACGACCCAGCCGGATTAAAAAGTAAACGGGTAAAGGTGTTATGACCGGGGCTGGATATTATTGTAGGTAAGGGTAGGGTTATTTTCTCGCCTTTTTTTTCTTTAATTTAGCGTGATGGCTGCGTAGTGGTGGTATGTTTCAGGGTGTTTGATGTCGATGAGACTGCGTTTTATGCTGTTTTAACGGTTGGCCAGTTATTTGGAAATGAAGGAAGATGAACTGGTTAACAACTGTGCTGTTTATAAGGCCTGAGAATTCTTCCTCTGACAATTGAAGAGTCTATCAAACATGCATGGGAGTAATAGAAAGTAATCTTACCTAGAGTAGAAGAATAGGGTAGCTTGTTAAAGTGATTATTTTATTTGGTCCGTTAGTTAGATTTTCAAAATGATTGTAGGTAAAAGCTTCAAAGTTCAGGAATGGGGGCTGTTGACGTCACAAATTTCAACTCACAGTGAGTTTTCATTCTTCATTTTTCAATTATGTCAAAAAAGAATAAATACGTGTCCAATGTTTTTTATTACGCTAACTGACGGACTAGATAAAATAGACTAGATAGAACTTCCCTATAAGAGCCTGAGATATTTTTGTGTGAATCTACAGTCATATCAAATGCTTAAAACTTTATCAATCAAATCCCAAAAAATAACATCAAAATATTTATCACTTTAATCCATAACAGAGGCGCCCCAAAATCATAAATAAAAACAATAATCCCTCGCTGATAACAAGTAATATAATAACAAGAATTTAATTCATTTATTATTAAAATTTTCGTTACACACTCCCTTCGTTCCCGTGACGCTCATGAAAATAAAATCATGGAGCGCTTCCCGCGCGAATTGAATTCAAAATTGGAATCAAAAGACAATCCTTTTTTTCGTTTCTTTTTTATTGCTGCGAATGGCTATCGAGGAGTGGGGTAGCCAGTGTTAAATTTTATATGGGTAGTGAGGAGTTTTGGAGATCGGTAAAAAATTCGAATTGGTTGGTTTTTTTCGGTCTTTGATTGGATCTAAAGTTTAATGTAAAGTTAACAAGACGTTTTATTTATTGTTAAATTGTATCTTATCCGAATTTATATAGCAAATGTCTAGGTTTCTCTTACTTAAAATGATAGTATATTTTACAAACAACCAAGCAAAGACGACACTTTTATAGCGCTAAAATATAAAGCTTTAATGTCAGATTAACCTACATAGACATCAATATGAGACGTCAAATATTAAGTGCTTCTCCAACTAATAGAACCTATCTTTGGGGAAAAAAGGAATTGCGATATTTATTTGTCTTTTGGGTGTTTTTTACTTGTGTAGACTTTATTTTGATCAAGAAAACTATAGTACCCATTAGTAATAGAAGACTTAAACACATATCATATTTTACAGGTATTAATCACCGAGTCAGTTTAAAAAATGGATTACAATTTTATTCTTTTTATCACTTAATGTTTTTAGGATACCAAAGGTAGGTTGATGCTTCCTTGCCCAACATTGACGCATATAGCTTGTTTTAGAACACATTAATGACAGATCTACGAGAACAAGCTAAAACTAGTTTTGTTATTTTTTTGTCTTTTTTTTCGGAGAACAAATCATCAAATGTCTCCTCTCTAGCTTTGGAGCAGGAGGTCAGACTTCTACTGACTTAAAATCCTGCCTTATCCATCAGTTGCCCTTACGTTCCAGGGACTTATCTCGATAGAATATGCCAACAACCCTGACAGGCAATAGCCCTATTGGATCCTATCATGCTGGAAGGAACACAGTTTCAAGCTTAGGAAAACAGTTTTACTAAGAGGTTGATAAACTATTATGAAATAAAAATTCTCACTTAAAAATATTCGTTTAAAATCTTACTGACAACATAATTGCCTACTTGATGGGTCACCATTTCACCAACCTGTCTTCGTGGTGGACCCTTCTCGTTACTACCACGCTATGCAGAGAGGGAGTTGCCCTCTGGTAGAGGGCAACACTTTTAGGCCGTGCGCGCACTGCCTTGCGGTGGCCGCAATTCCGGTAGTTCTACCGCACCGCAAAATTTGTGAAGTATGGAGTGTCATAGAAGTGCGCGCACTGCGGTCAGTCTACCGGTGCGGTAGAACTACCGGAATTGCGGCCACCGCAAGGTAGTGCGCGCACGGCCTTATTATCTGTTAGTTTACATATTGTCTATGGATAAGTGGTACGTAAATACTTTATAGAATGTACGATGTAAAGTACAATAATTGCGATTTATAATGTTTTGTGTGTGCTGGTGTTAGGTTAATTATTACTTAAAACTTAAATATTAACTTTTAGGTACAAGTAAGGTAAAATTCAGCGCAATTGGTTTTACGAAATAATTATCACAAAAGATTTGTGATAAATTGCCAAACGCGCGTTATCTAGCTGTGATTAGCTGAAGGAGATTTAGTTAGACGGATAATCTTAGGTACTTATCTAATACCTATCATTGTTTTTTTTTTTTTAAACCACCTTTATGGTTACCTACTCTCAGTGAAAGGCTACCCGGCAGGAAGAGAGTTTATAGAATAAGTAGAGACGTAAGAATTACTTTAAGATAAAATCGTCCACAAACATATATACTAAGTATACATATTCCACCCACACTTCATAGTTAGTAGTTTTAAAGATCTATTCAAAATAATCAATAATTTTTAAACTAGGTCTAAATAAAAGTGGGCAGATAAACTGAAAATTTACATCAATAATTATTAGACAAAATTCATAACATACCATAATCAGCTTATACCGTTCTAAGCCTCAGCCTGTAACAGGTCTTCTGAGAAAAATGGCCACATTCCACCGCGCGCGCCCAGTTCTAGTTGACGGATGCTGATAAAATTCAATAACTGAAAAAAAAAACAATATTTACCAAGAACGACAAGGTCAATTATTTAGCCTTGATTATACCGAGGTTTGTTGAATGAATTTTAGTAATTATCTACTTGATTTAAGATAGCATAAAACTAGAAATAAAATATAAATTCCTTACAATAACGATGTGGTGAAAGAAACACCAGAATATTATGGTTTGGGGACAAATATTACAGCCAATAATAATTTTACCGAAATATTTTTACAATATCCAATAAAGTAACTAAGAATAAATTATGGTGGGTTACCCTCAAAGGTACCGCCATTTTCTCGAAATGTCAAAGAAAGATGTCTGCCTGCAATATTGCGGTAGTATACAGATTACTCACGGTCGCAATATAACAATTAAAAACTACCGTAAAGTGGTCGGAATGGAGTAATAAAGCCATTTTCCTTTTTATGGCGGGGACTTTGAGACCGTAGAAATGACTAAACATTTATTTCATCTATTATGAACGCGCCCTTGAGGGATGGCGGGAAGATTTTTTTTAAATTTCTATACCGGCTTTGGTTGGGGACAGCTTGAAAGAAAGTTGTAATGTTTCTTTTTTGTAATCTGTGGTTAAGTATTGGGAAGTAAAATACGCAATATATTTGTTTATTGTGGTAATACATACTTATTCACTAGGACGCTTTTGAATACCGTTTTGCCTATTTTGATGTCTGTGTTGTAAAGAATATGTTTTTTCTATATTTTAAGGAAAGGGACGACTGTGTTTTTTCTTTCGAAACGTGACTTAAAACCGTTCGCAACAAAAATATAAATTCAAGTTGGGGATTGCAAAGGATTTTTACAAGGGAATTGATCTAAACCTACGTTCTAGACCGTTCCCGGTTAAATAGCGAATTAGCGATTCACCAAAATAATTATAATAAATTAAATAAATATTAATCATACATAATGATAATTCAATCAATCTATATCTTAAGAGACAGTATAAAACCATTAGATCTTTATATTTTCATGTGTGACTTTCATCAACAGAAAGTAACAGTGCTCTACTTAAAACAATGTCCATTCACCGCCACAAATCAATTTACCAGAAACAAAAACACGCACTGCTTTAAACCACTTTGAGCGAGATAAACCCGCCCTAATCCGCTTAAAACCGGTTAAATCCGGATTAATAGTCTGTCAAATTGCCGGTGGGGGGCGCTAAATGCCACCTGAGCCTTTCTGCTGCCGTTTTTTCTATTAAGTCAACGCCTGTCTGGGTTATAAATGGTTGTTAGTTTATTATTTTGATTCGCGAATTATGTGAGGGTGTAGGGTTGGGAGGGTAGTTTAATTTGTTTATTACACATGTGGCTGAGGGCGTTGATAGGTTTGAATAACCTTGATAGGTTTGTGTTGGTGTGTGTGTGTGTTACTATCTTACCTTAAGTACCTACTTATAAATGCGAATGTTTGTGAGAATGGATGGATGTTTGTTTCGCCTTCACGCAGAAACACATGAATGGATCTAAATGGAATCTGGAATGTAGAGACTTGAAATACTGGAATAATAAATAGTTTACTTTTTATTCTGAAATTCAAAAACATCCCACGCGAACGAAGTCGCGAGTACAGCTAGTGATATATTTTATTTTGAAATATCATAGAATTCATTAAAATTGTTATATAAAGAAATGGATGAAACTTAAATTTACCCGTCATCGATGCGATGGCTATTATTATCTATTATTTACTTATTTAAGGCGAGGTTATTCGAAAAAACGTCGTTTTCAATTGTGTTTTATTCGTAGATAGCACGGATTTAAATTTTGAAAAAAAACATATTACATAATTCATACTTTGATCTTTCTATTTCGGTCATCTGATACACGATTACTTGCATTTCACTGCATCTAATTAAATCGCAAAGACAAGTCTAAATTACGGTCTTATTCTTATTTTATTTGAGTTTTATTAAGCTTTGAATAATAAAACTTATACCATAATAAAGGTCGTATAAAATGACATACATGTCGGTCGTCATAATGTGAAATTTGAAAATATTTATACCACTAATTTCAAAAATAAGTGTTTTCCTATTATTTTCATGTGCGCGGCCGCGCGCCTCGCGTCCTTTAGTCCCGAGCGGAACGTGTTGGAGGTCGGACGTATGCCAATTTTTAGCGAACTTGCCACCCCCGCTAAGTTTGGTTCCGGTCGAGCCAAAAAATCATTATAAAATATTAATTCCTATCGTTTAGTTTTAAATAGTTGTAATATAAATTGTTTTTATTAGGTATTTTAGTTATAATTTTGGTCAGTAAAACTAATGGACAAAATCAACAAAAAGAAGTTGCCATCGCTGGCTCTACGAAGGCTAAATAAACAAAAAAAGTAAGAAGGCTTTGACAATAAAATATTTAGACCTATATAAATATTTTTCTTTACTAACTAGGTTCTTTCTGTATTCTGAAGTACCTACCTAACTACGCGGAATAGATTTCGAAACCAAAAAATAATATGTGTGTAAATAAAGACGCCACGCGCGCAAAAGCTATAATAGTTTATTTTTCTCGCGGAATAGATTTGCCAACCGCAAAAAGTGTGTGAACAATTGAATTTGAACCCTATGTCAAAGAGCATAAATCTGTCGCGTGCGCAAATGCTCTTTTCAAATGTCAGACTCAAAGGAAACTTTGACAATATTATTATAGGTACCTATAATTATACAAATTAATATTTTACTTTACTAAGTAGATAAGTACCTACGCGGAATAGATTTACAAACCGCAAATATGTGTGTAAAACAAAAACATTTTTGACTTTCTTTCTCCTATAAAAAAATTAAAATGTTTCTTATTTTATTCAACAAAATATTTACAAAAATACCTAAATATAATATAAAAGTACTTACAATAAAAAAGAAATCACGAAAAAATGTGTTTAGAGCCTGGGTTTGATCCAGAATACTGATGATTATCAATCCGATTCTTTACTAAACGCGCTAATAGAACGTTAGTAACCCGAGTTGAAATAACTGAGCGTATTCGACTGTATTAGGTTTTATTTTCGTAAATGTTATACTGGTTATTAAGGTACAGTCGATCATTCGTCGCTATGACCACAGTATAAAGATCATACAGTAGGTCGACACCTTTGATCTTGTGGAAAATACCGACAACGTCTAGACAGTATCGCAACGGCCAGGGTTGTCACAAGTCAACAATATTTATTACGCGCAGCACACTCGTGCCATAGTGTAGAAATATACAGCATGACCATTTCCTACAAAAATATCATTTATTATTTTCGGTAAACTTCGGTAAACTTTATAACTCTCTGTGTTCGGTGTTCGTATCAACTTTACAATGATGATCTGCAGTTGTATGCATCTACGCGGGTGGAAAGTTTGTCATACGCTATAGGAGATTTAAACCGAGATTTAGATGCTATCAAAACTGGTCTAATTGATTTGGGGTGACTGTAAGCCCCTCAAAGTGTCAGGCCATTGTGATCGGATGCTCACGTATGATAGTTAGAGTGGCAACTAGTTCACTTCCTCCTATCATTTTCAATTAAAGATCTCGGTTTGCATCTTGACTCTGCTTGGCTGGCAAAGTCAGGTTTGCAGTGTACTGTGTAAGCCAAAGAGTCAACGGGACTATGCGATGCCTGTATCGTCCGTACGGCACGGCTACTTTTTTGAGTACTGGTTGCACATTACCTGGCTTCCAGGACACTGGCACCACTCCGGTTTTAATAGAACGCGATACAGGCGAGTATGCGATACAGGAGACAAATCCGGGGTACAACTCTTTAAGACTCGAGCAGGTATTCCTTCCGGTTCACTGGCTTTGTTCACATTTTGACTAGAAAGGGCTTTACGGACTTCCTTAGCATGAAATGCAGTTTCCAGCATTACAGAGCCAAAGTGAGATATTTTAGGTGGTAAGTTAGACGCCGTGTCGAGACGTAAACTTACCGCAAAGACGGAGGCATTTAAATTTGCTTTTTCTTGTGCGGTGTGAGCCAGTGTTCCATCCAGTTTTATCATAACTAGGAGGCAGCGAAGGACGGTAAAAGTTCGAGTTTCACTTCGCAGTTTCGGAGTCTGCTGACCCATACTTCTATACTCGCCGTATGCCCCTGGGGCATTTATCTGGAGGAGAAAAGGTAGATACCGTTTTCACCAGAAAGTGGTCATACGATCCGAGCGAGGCCCAGACCGATACTGACAGTCTCTGGCGACGCAACGTTTGTGAGCACTAGGTCCAAGCCATTGGACGTGTGGCCGTCGACTTCTGGAATGCAGGTTGCTTGGTGAACCAGCTGGTCGAGATCTAGCGATAAAAAAACCTGCGGGCCTCTCTACCAGCGTGCTCTGTTTGTTGGTATGGGAACAACCATTCTTTATGGTGGGAATTAAAATCTCTTAGAAAAACAAGCTTTGCCATCGGATATTTGTGCTGGGCCAGTTCAGCTCCTGCAGCTGCCTCCGTAAGGTGGTCGAAGAGCCTAGTCGTCTCCTGTTCACCATTATGCAATCAGTAAACAACACCTTATTCAGTGCTTAAATTTCTTTTTCATGAAAATGATAAATCAGACAAAGTTTCACATTTTTGTGTATGTCTACTTTTTTAAGAGTTTTCCAATAAAGTATTCATGTACCAAAGGGAAACAGATAATATGTTGTAAAATGTCAAAAATGTGACATATCGTGTCAGGATCTATGGCTTTTAACTGCATTTCGAATCACGCGCACTCCCTAATGTTCCCCGTCCAACCTCCATTAAATGCCTTCTCCCTTTTGTATTTACTCGATTTGTTTATGATCTATGTAGGTTCATTGAGATAAATAAAATAAAGCTGTAGCGTACTGTTTATCGTTTTAACAGTTCTATGCCATATTTCTAATTTTCTCTTTTCATACTCATTTTATTCCTGCTGCCACTGGTAAACTGGTAACACATTGAGTGAAATACATTTGACATTGCAAAAGCTGTCATGTCATGTTTGCGTACAAAATGATTTTGTTTTGTTTTTACTTCAATTTTAATACTTTTCATCATCCAAAATATTGTGGTGAGTCCTCCATAAAAGCATTAGCCAGTTGTGCATAAATGATTGTAGTTTTTAGAGAAAAAAAAGTGTGCGGTTGAGGGACCCTCGTCGTCTCTCTCGTCAGAAGATAGTCGTAAGTATTTACACTTTTGCGTTACAATTTCTGCCAGTTTAGAAGCCGCGTAAAATAAATTCGTTCCAAAAAGTGTTTGTGTGTTGCTATTATTGGTATAACTATTTGATTGAAAAATATTTATATTTTTTATTTAAAAACATAATATTTCACACAGAATACCTCTAAGCCCTCATTCAATATAACAATAATTGAATTGTAATACAACTCTCCTAATGTAAGTGTGCCTACCTAATACTTGATTTTTTATACTGTGCCATGAAGATTTCGCATCCTTTGGAAAAGTCGAATAGCGCGCGGCGTGTAATTTTGAATCATACCCGTATTCATGATCTGCGTGTCAGTCAGATTTTTTATTCACCTTGTTCCCAAAAATAAATAAATATACTTATTTTTAATTATTACTAATTAGGTTCAAGTTTATACAATACGTACCTATTCTATCTATAAACTTGAAAATACTTACTATTAAAACAAAACAAAATAAACATAAACCAATCAATTCAAGTTGATCTACTGCATTGCTCTATTCTGTGACGCATCTTCGTACCTACTTGAGTTCGTGAACTCGTGAGCGGTGCGCTTGGCGCGCGCGTCTCCCGCGCGTCGTAATGGGGCGTGCAAGTGAAAGCTAATCGCAGATGGCGCCACCACCGTAATAACCTTTGTCACTGTCAGTGTTAGTTAGATTGTGAGATATTATATAGTTATCTGTATCATCTATGGTTATCTGTGGTAATATTTTTTATTTTCATTTCATTGATTTCAATTGATTTCTGTACAATTTTGCGATTAAAGAACATAATACATGTTCTTTAATCGAAAAATTCTCAATAACTGTCTCTAATTTAGGAATTCATTACTGTTCCATAGAGAAACTGCTTTGATTTTGGTAAGTGTGCTGCTAGCGCCACTTTGACAGTTGCACGCCCCATTTGTTACGTTTTGCTATTCGTTGCGGGGGCTGGGGTAAGCGTCGAATACCTACGGTGCCCTGGATAACCCGGCCTTAAGGGAAACTAACAAAGCATACACCAAAACACATGTTAAAGTTACCATACATTTTACATGTTATAGTGTAGCCATTATTAATGGCTGCTACTGACTTTGTTTATTCATTTGGAAACACGAATAGTTACAAAAATATGATTAAAATTATAAATAGATTTCTATTTATCTAAATAATGCATACATGAAGAACTATGACGACTTACTTGTCTTGTCCTAAGTCTGAGTCCCCTAGGTAGGGCAGAGCGTATTTAACTAGTGTAGCATAGGTACCTACAATACGTATAGGTACCTATTAATGTTTTGTTCGCCTTTGCAGCAAATAAAAATAAAAGAAATAAAATACAAATATTTTAAATCTATGAAGAAGACCAGAGAAACAAAACCTTTTTTTTAATTAAGTTTTTAAGTGGTTCTGGCTTCTTTTTTGGGTGGGAAAATAAATAAATAATAAGATAATTTGCTTGCCTTCATACTTTCTAATAAGCAAAGTATAAAATAAACCTACTAGTATTTAACGCAAAAGTTTGTATGGGTGGTGGCCACCTTTTTACTTATAATATCATTGGTGGTGACTTTTTATATAATCACGCCAAAATCGCTGAACGGATCTGAATGAAATTTGGAACATAGATTGATAATATTACTGGGCACATGGCCTGCGTACCTTTTTTAAGAATGGGAAATTATTCAATGACGATACCCGGGCGTGTTCTCCCGCTGTATCGGAAATAGGTACCTCCCGAAACAGCCATGTCCTGTCAAAACCTGCGTCAGGCGGAAGCTAAGAACGCCGTGGCGTCTCTCCAGCCACTTCTCAAAGAGGGGACTTATCGCCGCGATTGCGGCGTGAGGCAACGGCCCCCTAGACTCTAGCCTACCTACCCACTGTAACCTACGTTGGCTTCTATAATATACCAAAATTTCCACGCAAACAAAGTCGCAAGCAACAGCAAGTACAGAAAATATAAATTTTTCATCACACTATTACTTTTAATGAAGTCCAATCCATAGGTATTTACATCACAAAAAATTACACAACCGTCACACATTTATTTGGTCGCGTTCAAAATTAACGCATCCGATTCCCCCTCCCCCATTCTATTTATGGTTTAAAAAACTTCAGCTAATTGTTTCTTTATTGGTCGGTACTTTATTAGTGACATATTAGGAGCTCTTTACAAGGAGTTTTTAAGTGGATTCATGTAGGGATGTGCGGATATCCGAGGTTTTTTGTGGATCCGAGTATCCGCAATTTTGGACCGAGGCGCCTCTTAAGTGTAGCTTAAAAAAATATATGAACACCAGTAGCTATGTATATCTGTTTTTTTATTTATTTATAGAAGTATGAATAAATCACAAAATGTTAAATAACAACTTATTGATATTTTGAGGAGCGAATGCAGTCTTAACTTCTTTATTCAAGAACAATTTATTTAGTAAATAGCAAAATGTTTACATATACTAATAAATAAACCTACTAATTACGTATTGCGTAAATTAAAAAGCTTATTTATGGGTAAGTAAATCTATAGGTACTTAATACTATAAATGAGGAAATCTGTCTCTTAAGCTTTCAAGGCTAAACCCAGACGGAAAAATAGGCTCTAAAATAAATCTTAAAGAGGTTAAAACTGGGAATGAAAGCTTCTTCATATTATCATAAATTTTCACGCGGATAAAGGTACGAGCAAATGTTAGTAAAGTACAAATTATACCAGCTTAATTATTAATTTTAACAATAGCAATGAAAGCTTCGCAAAATTACAGAAAAAAATTTTTTGTCTATTTTTAAGCTAAACTTTATACAGTAATTACAATCTTTCGGATAAGTAAATCCGACGGCCGACGGCGCACTCCCCAACACTATCCTGAAACATTCAGTGGCGTTGATATTAATCCTACTGTCGTGGCGTGTCGTCGCTAAGTGCTTTTTTATAATTAGCCTTTTAGCCTTTAATTAAATGTTTTAAAAGAAAACCATTAAATCAATAACTCTGTTTGTCCCTTACTTTGTTCAAAACATCGTAAAAATTATAAAAAGGTTAATTCTTATTATGTCGGACATTATCATAGAGAGCACGAATGTGTTTTGCTTTTTTTTATGTAGATTCTTTTTTAACCAAAAAGAATATTTCGTAAAATATCAATATTATCTATGAAAATTTTGCTTGCATGTGACTAGAAAAAAGGATTATATTAATGTTGATGGAATTGATGGTACATATTTATTTCAGTAGAATAACAGAATCGATGCAACCAATCTTGTTTCGTTCTACACACTACAACCAGGAATAACAAATGGCTACTTCTTATCCCGTGAAAATAAGAGAAACAAACACGCAAGCAACATCAGATTAAAATATATTTTGTTAAAATTCATATACTTAGTCTGGGACGTGTCATAGAAATAGACTGACATATCAGCTATGCATAGTATGCATACTCTGTCCTGTGCGATAAAACCCGCCATTGCCCAAACTAGTTTTATTATTTGTCACCTTGTAAATTTTGTTAAGTGTACAATAAATTATATAATAAATAACTTTTCCTGAAAAACATTACCCTCTTTTTGAAACAGTCGGGTAACAAACCAGCCATTTATGCCTTTTTTGGTGCGAAAATCTTCAAATGGCTCCTTCCTCTTGAAGGGAGTGTCAGACGTTACAGACTGAAAACCTACTCTGTTCCTTCAACTTCAACGAGATACCGCGGCCACGGAACGTAAGGACACTTACGTTCCGTGGCCGCGGTATCTCGTTAAAACATTCCCGCAAACCCGGCGCCATGCCTTCACCTGCCTATGCCTGGTTCTTCTGAAAGTTGCGTTTTACCAGGGCAGCTCAAAACCTAGTTTTGTACATTTAGGATACCTATATAAGAACTGACATACACCGAAACACAGGAGCTCTTCGCTAAATAATAGCAGCCATATGAGCCAATTTTCCAGGTTAAGCAACGCTTGCCGAGGTCAGCCTGTCGATGGGTGACTGTCTAAACATATCAAGATTTTTTTTTAAATATAGTTATTTAAGTGTGATTCAATTATTGGTGTACAATAAAGTATATTCTATCTATCTATTATATATATCAAAGGTCGTTAAGCCGTTTGTCCCGGCTGTCACTGCGAAAGAAGAACCGCTGACCAGGATCTTTTTTTTTTTTAATCTTCTTTATTTAAGGGATTTTTGTACACATGTGTGACAATATCAATCCCATCGTGCTATTTACAATACAAAAAGAACTTAGTCTAATTTCTTACTTAGCTAATATAAATGAATATATTTTTTTTTTCTTTTTTTTTTTTTTTTTGGCTGCCTTTCATGTAGGTTTACTTAAAATGCCATGAAAAATTCCTACATCCATGGTTGACAATTTCAACGAGCGTACTAGTGCGTTTCTTTTGTGCCGGACACATTCACGCAACACATGCTGTGCGTCCTCTTTCTTCCCACAAACCTCACAGTTCGGGGAGTCTGCTTTCCGCATAAGAAAAGCAAAGTTGTTTAGTGGAATATGTCCCGACCGCAACCGATGCGCAACAACAATTTGAGACCGAGTCAATTTGGACCCAGAGAACCAAGGTATGTGAGGCTGAGGAGGCTCGCTCTGTATAATTTTATACCAGATTCCCTTTGATTTTGACCTCTCATTAAAGTACTCCTTGACCAGGATCTGTAGCGTGGTTTGATGCCTTCGACTTTGCCCAGCACTAATAGAACTTCTTAGGATTTGCACCCACCCAATTTAAATATGTTTAAAGACTAGTTACGATCTAGCAGCCGCGCCGCCAGAAAACCTTTTTCAATAAGATACCATTTACCACTAACGTCGGTAACCTCTCTGCCCATCCCACTTGTCTACTAAATAGCGTGAACATACCTTATTACACCTCCACCTCCCGCGCTACCAGGGAGGCAGCTCAGCGCAGATTATATTTTAACGCAATAATTCTACGTGATCATGCCGCGTTTACGAGAGAACGGTGTATGAGGTTGTAAGTCTAGCAGGATAAGTCGGAAGATATTTAGAAAACTCTGTAAAAAATAAATCGGTGAACCAAAAGTGATAATGTACTAGCTAACCCATTAGATGTTGTCTTTTTGACATTTTAAACAGTTCCCTACTCATGTAGTAGTGAGTATGAGAGGAAACAACACCAAAAGAATCAATGAAATTGGTCTAGCTTTTCTCTAAACGATCTATTCGAACCGTGCACCAGTTTCTGACGTTTTCTGTATCCATAAAGGCCTGTATGTTTAAAATTTTAATACTTTATTATTTATGCTATACTATCTCGTGATTTATCTCTTTAGCTCGTGGGTAATAGCCGCATTGGTAGATTGGTAGATTTTTTTATTGGGAGTCTGTGTTTCCCGATACCTAGGAGTCTTTAAGTCAAGAGTGAATAGGTTACTTTTAGGTAAGCGTGCTCCATCTTCGACCACATCGTCACTTACCATCAGGTGAGATAGTGGTCAAACGCGAACCTATTTTCTTGAATGAACACTTGACTCTAAAAAATAAAGCTTTATTTCGTGAGGTCAAAATGCTTGCCAAGAAGTGGGGTTTCAAATATGTCTGGATCAGGAACGCAACAATTCTTGTGCGTGAGCGAGATGGAGAGAAATCATTTGCAATTCGTTCCGACGAAGATCTCAAGAAGATCGTTGCTTGTGAGAAAACTAGTGTCGAAAACAAAATATAACTGCTTGAAATACGCTGTTCTTGTACGGTTTGCTATGTGTTCCTATTGCTTGTGGCTTTCAAGTGCTGTATATATTGAAATCTATGCTTTTATATTACTATGTGTGTCTTATAATCATAATTGTTGTTATAGTAGCTTGTTCTTATGCTCTGTGCAGATATTTACAATACTGATGTCTTATTTTATCCAGTGTCATACGTGTGCTTCGTATATGTTGTTTCTCAACTCCATATTCCTACAATTGTATATCGTAGAAAATAGGTGGTCTGTTGTAGCGTTACACTGTCGTACTACTAGGCTTATAATAAGTATACCACGTACCGTAATAGTTGTGCTATTTTTAATTGTTATTTGCATAATTCTCAATGGCTAGTAACAACATTGTAATTTATTACCAGAACTGTAGAGGGATTCGTACAAAGTTACATACACTCTACATGCATATATTAGCATGTTCTTATGACGTCATCATATTGACTGAAACCTGGCTTATCCCCAGCATTAAGGATAGAGAATTCATCGATGACCGCTACATAGTGTTCAGACATGATCGTAATCGCTCTACAACAAATAAAAAAGACGGAGGAGGTGTTTTAATAGCTGTCCTTCGAGAACTGCGACCATCTAGATTATTAACACAATTTGTCCATCCTGAAGTCGAACAGATCGTAGTGCAACTACCTTCTTCCCAAAAAAATAAGCGCCACTTTATCAGTGCTACGTATATACCGCCTCAAACGCGTGAAGAGATTTACACGTTATACTTGGACATGCTACACGGACTTGCTAATGACTCTGCCACTGACTCATATTTTATTGTTGGTGATTTTAATCTACCCGAAATTGACTGGTTAGCCCAAAGGAACCATACAATTACACAAGTTACAAACTCAATCGGACGAGGGCTGATGAATTTCTTAAATCTTATTAATGGAATACAATTCAACAGCTCAAAAAACAATTTAGGTAGAATATTAGATCTGTTTATCTCAAATGTAGACTGTGAGACAGTGCTGTGCAATGCACTCCTTGACCCTGATGGTCACCATCCACCCTTTTCTATGGCTACCAGTCTGAACACTCAGTTCACCCCCCTTAAATGCCGCTTGGTTCACAGACATAATTTTCACAAAGCTAATTACGAAGAAATAAACCGTGAATTGGCCGACATTAACTGGGATACGACGCTCTCTCATCTTAAAGCTGAAAAGGCAGTGGACATGTTCTATGAAACATTGTATCAAATTATCAAATTATATGTTCCACTAACTAGAACTAAAACCTCAAATTTCCCAGTTTGGTTCTCACCCTCTCTCATACGTATTTTTAAAACTAAAGAACGAGCCTGGATAAGATGGAAGAAATACAAAAATCACTCCGACTACTTGAGCTTTTCACACTATCGCAAGCTTTTCCACAAAGAATCAGTTACGTGTTATCGTAACTACATAGGTTCGGTGGAAGATAGCATTCCTAAAAATATAAAGCATTTCTGGTCATACATCTCATCCAGAAAGGGAAAGGTCAACTATCCGGCTACTATGCATTTCAGAAATGTTTATTCTGATGACCCCTCTGAAATTTGTAACTTATTCTCATCCTTCTTCTCTTCTGTCTATGAACCCTCTGTTTTTGACCCTGATGAATGGCAACCGTCTAGTACCTTCGCTGATAACTCATCTTGCATATCCGAAATTGTCATTGCCACGGAACATATAAGAACAAAATTAAAATCTTTGGATTCTTCCAAAGGGGCAGGACCTGATGGCTTGCCACCCTCATTTTTTATTAAAACATATGATAATATATGTACTCCTCTGTTTATCATTTTTAACAAATGCTTGAGTGAGGGTGTTTTTCCGGGAATTTGGAAACGTGCAAACATAACTCCTGTGTATAAAAAAGGGGACAAGAATGATGTAGAAAATTACCGCCCGATCTCAATCCTCTCTACTTTGTCAAAGGTCTTTGAGAGTCTTGTGCACGATGCACTATATCCCCAAATTCATCAGCTTATTCTACCTGAACAACACGGTTTTGTCAAGCGACGGTCAACCACAACAAATCTGTTAGCATTTACTAATTATCTTTTTGAAAATATGGATCAACGTGTACAAGTAGACGCCGTATACACTGACTTTCAAAAGGCCTTTGACAAAGTGGATCATACGCTGCTTTTAGAAAAATTAGCATTCAATGGAATTCGTGGTAATTTGCTAAGATGGTTTATTTCATATATTTATAATAGGACCCAAAAAGTAGTCGTTAACGGTTATGAGTCTGACTTGAAAGTTGTTAAATCTGGTGTTCCTCAAGGATCCATTTTAGGCCCTCTGCTTTTTATTATATTTATTAATGATATCAAAAATTGCTTTATAAACTCTAATTTTTTAATGTACGCGGACGATATAAAAATCTATAGATCATGCAAAAATATGCAAGACTGCTTACTCTTACAAGATGACCTGGATAGACTTTATGCATACTGCAGTAAAAACAAACTTTTTCTGAGCCTTCCAAAATGTCAAACCATCTCATTCACCAAAAACAAAAATAAAATTAGTTTTAACTACTCAATTAATGGAGTACCTCTAGGTTTTGTTTCTTCTGTCCGCGACTTGGGTATTACCCTGGACACTTGCTTACACTTCGACATACACGTTGAAGATATAGTAAACAAAGCGTTTCGGATGTATGGATTCATTATGAGATCATCAGGTGACTTTGTGCGGCCGTCTACTTTCTTGGTACTATATAAAACTTTAATTCGATCCCAGTTGGAATATGCTACACAGATTTGGAATCCTTTTTACGATAAATATTGCTCTAGATTGGAAATAGTACAAAAAAAGTTCTTGCGTTCCATGAACTACAAATGTCGTCGTTCAAAAGTACCGTATGAGGAATTGTTAAAACGTTACAGCGTTCTAAGTTTGAAGTCCAGACGATTACTGTTAAATGTTATAACTCTTTATGGGTTATGTACCAACAGAATTGATTGCATCGACCTTACAAATAAATTACGATACAAAGTGCCCAGAACTGTTGTACAACGGGGGGTGCGCGTTCCTCGACTGTTCCATACAGACATGTGTAAGACTAACGCTGGGGAGCGCGCACCTCTTCGTCGCCTCGTTGAGTCATACAATACTCACTTTATGGAACTTGATATATTTAGCTTATCTAAACAGTCCTTTAAGTCAAAGGCTATTGCCATATTATTAAATAAGGAGCACACTAATTGAATATCATAAGCGCATTATATTTGGAATCACAAATGTCTAAATACAGTCCTCAACTTCTTTAAAACACATTTAATTATATGTGGACAATGGTGTGGGTTACATGTTTGTTTTTTTAGTTTAAGTATTTTTTTGTTTTCTACCATGTAACTGTTTTTTTGTCCCTAATGAATAAAATAAAATAAAACCTATTTTCAAATAATTTTTTTTTTTCAAAGTTAAGCAACGCTAACCGATGGCTGTCCTTGGATGGGTTACCGTCAGAACATATCGAGATCCCTCCGTGCGTTGAAAAGCACGTTAAACCATTGGTTGAGGATATCATTGGTACATCACTGACAGTTGTTACTAGAGCGGGGCTTCCCAACACAGGCATTACTTGCTTAAAGGAAAACTCCATACACTAATACTTAGTGTTTATATAAAGAACAATAAATTATCTTGTACTTTTGTTACTGAAGTTGGGTAATAGTTAAGCAAATGGTGATGATGACTGGCTTCTGACCTTTTGTAAGTGCGTATGTGAAGTTTAATAATATTGATTTTGATAGATATATACAACGTGTAACAGATTAAGCGCAATACCTCAGACACCCCAATTAGAATATTAAATTATAAGTCTAAAACAACATCCGTAACTAAATAAATTGATACCAGATCTAGGCATTTTTTTATAAAATAGTTATCTACTACTAAACTCTTACTACTAAACGTTACTAAACTCAAAACGTACCTATGTGCGCCATACAATGGTATCCTTACACAAACACATACACTCATGCAATGCTAGCGGCCGACGCGACACGCACACAATTTCCTTGAATTCAGGATTTGTCATGATACTGCGTTTCCATTTTAAGTTAAATGAAAGATTTTTCTATAAAAATTTAACACCTATTTTTTATGACTGAAATCGTTTCAGAAGCCGATTCTGAACCAACTACTTTCAAGAATTGCGTTTATTCTGTTACACGTTGTATACTCTTAATAGTACCTATACCATAACAAAATTAAATAAGGACTTAACAGCTACAAAGGGTGTTAAAATGGTAGGTTTTGTCGCTAAAACTGATCTTTTACTGACAACCTTTGGATGGATTTGACACAGCAGGAGAAAATAAATACGCGGGTAGTCCACTTATATACAGTACATAATAGAGAGAGATAGAGATATGTTTTACCATGTTTTTGAAAGAAGGAAGAGTTTGTGCTTGTTTTACTGACACGGGAAGAGTATTCCACAGTCGTAAAATCTAAGTAGTAGACTTAGATTTTTAATAATAGCACCTAATTATTTATCCTACACTATCTTGCGATTTATCTCAGGATCTTTCAGTCCTGCAAATCCAACTCCTCGCCGCCGCTGCTTAGATTAAATTTGGCCAAGTCAGAGCGCAGTTTATTTCTGTGTACAGCTCAGACAATAGATTGCGTCTACCTTGTGTCTTAAATGGCGGTATTCATATGTTGTATAAAGTCAATTTTGTCGTCTTAAATATGGAGAAAACTGTGTTTTAGATTTAAGCAACTGTTTTTATTAGATATTTGGTCTACACAAAGCCGTATTTTTTAATTTAAACTCACAAAAAATTCCAGTTCACTAAGATCAAAACCGATTTTTTTATTATTTCCTTTATTCAACATATATCTCAAAAATTACATTTTTAAATATTTTTCTATAAAAAGTGACAATAAAAAAACATTTAAAAATATAAAAAATGGCAGTCCATCGGTGTCGGGAGCAGGGTCCAAGCTACCGGTGGTTAGGTCTCCAGAGAAAGGAACCTCCTCACAATGCGAGCTGTATCGAGGAGAACTGCCTTCTGTATCAGGCCCTTTATCCAGCTGTGCAACGCCAGCTTCGACAGATGGTCGTCGAAGCTTTTAGCTATCAGCCCATTGACTGACATGACAATCGGCACAATGACAGCCGAGTCCACATTCCACATGTCAACAACCTCATGAGCTAAGTCGAGATACTTTATCTGTTTCTCTTTCTCAGCTTTCACGAGATTCTCGTCATGTGGGATGGTAACATCGATTATCATTGCGCGGCGCACTAATCGGTCTATCACCACTATATCAGGCTTATTGGCAACAATAGTCCTGTCAGTGATGATAGACCGATCCCAGTACAACGTGACCTGGTCATTTTCGAGAACTGGGTCGGGCACATACTTGTAATACGGTACCTCAGAGTCGACAAGTTTGTATTTCAAAGCAAGTTGCTGATGGATAATTCTGGCTACTTGGTTGTGTCTATGCAAGTACTCGCCGTTAGCAAGACGAGAACAACCGGAGACAATATGTCTGATGGACTCACCAGGATGATGGCATGCCCGACACACGTCAATCGTCCCGTCCTTCATAATATGTCTCCGGTAATTATTCGTCAAGATAACTTCGTCCATAATTGCACAGACAAAACCTTCAGTTTCTCCGAAGAGATCCCCGAAGCGTAGCCAGGCGACGGAAGCTGTCAAATCTACATCGGGCCCATAGAGAGCCCGATAGTAGCGACCATGAAGCTCCTTGCTTTTCCATACCTCCTTGCGGTCATCTGCGGTGAGTATAACAGGTTTGTGCCAGTTCTCTTTAGCCATGGTCAGCGGGGTGAGTCCCTTGTCCACTGCAACCACATCTCGGTGCATACCCACATCGGCTTGAAGGAAATATTCCCTGAGACTGCAAATCTCGCGGTTGTGGAGAGTTTTGGCGTTTAAAAAGCCTCGACCTCCACACTTCCGCGGGATGTACAGTCTCATCACCGATGATCGTGGGTGATGCATCCGATTTGCGGTTAGCAGTGTGCGGACCCTCCTATCCAGGGCGTCCAGTTCGGTTTGAGTCCATTTGAGTATGCCGAAAGAATACATCAACACCGGCATGACCCAACCGTTGAAGGCGCGCACCTTATTTCCTCCCGACAAAAGGCTGTTTAATACCTTTGTCAGGCGGCCAAAGAAGCGCTCCCTCAACGATTGCTTCATGTCAGCAACATTAATGCCCAAAGCTTCCGACATACCCAAATACTTATAAGTTTCGGTCAAGCAGAGAGATCTAAGATGTATGGAGTCTGAAAGTTGAATTCCCTCAGATTCCATAATCTCTCCTCGTTTTACATGCATGATTGCACATTTGTCTACACCAAATTCCATCTTGATGGCGCTACTGAAAGTTTCAGTTACCTTCAGTAGTTCCATCAGTTGCAAGTTGTTGGGGGCAAAGAGTTTCAAATCATCCATGTAAAGGAGGTGGGATATACTTTGACCTCCTCTTCTCAACCGATAGCCCAGGCCTGAGTCCTCTAACATTGTGCTTAGAGGATTCAGGGCCAAGCAAAACCAAAGTGGACTCAAACTGTCACCCTGAAATATTCCCCGTCTGATCCATATAGGCTCATCATTCCCTCGGATCGGTCGACATCCTGGATAGCGAAGTACCGTCTTCCATTGCCTCATACATGACTCAAGGAAGGTGCGTAGAGTTGGATCTATTTTGTAAAGCTCTAGCACCTTCATGAGCCAGGCATGAGGAACAGAGTCATAGGCTTTTTTGTAGTCTATCCAGCATGTTGATAGATCTTTGCGGGATCGACGAACCTGTTGGCTAATGGCCATGTCAATGAGGAGTAGCTCCTTAGTGCCACGGGACCCTTTCCTACATCCATTCTGAGAAGCGGACATAATTGAGTTGCATTCAATGTGCATATTTATTTTCACTCTCAGAATGGACGTAAGAACTTTATAGACCGTAGACAAACAAGTAATCGGTCTATAGTTTTTGGGTTCCATGGGACTACCACTCTTATGGAGCAGGTGGGTACAGCCAGTCGTAAGAAACTCTGGTAGAGACCCAGCCTCTAAGGATGCCTGGAATTGAGAAGCCAAAAGCGCGTGCGAGCTGCTATACCACTTGAGCCAGAAGTTGTGCAGTCCATCCGGTCCTGGAGACTTCCAGTTTGGTAACGGATGAACTGCTTTGGCTACATCAGACTTATTGATGGTTATTTTATCCATTTGTGGTATAGCTTCACATACGCGTTCAACTTCACGCATCCAGTCACCCTCAACATGACAGACGGGTACCGACCAGATGTTGCGCCAGAATAAATTCGTGGCGGTATCATCCGGGCGGCACACGTCAGTCACATTTTGATTGGGTCGCTCCCAAGCTCTGTATACCCACCTCTCATCGCTCTGGAACATGCGATTCTGTGAGTACCGTCCAACCCGCCGCTTAAACCGTCGGATACGGCTTGCCCATGCATAAATTTTCTGCTTCAGGAAGTCAATGCGCTCCGTAATGTGGGGTGTGTATTCTCGAGGGCTGATTCCAGTCCCTGAGAAAGCCCGCCGCACAAAACGCATTACACGTGGACGTGCATTGCCTTCCTTGAAGCAGTATAGTTTGCCGATGAGTGTTCTGGCCTCATCGATACGCCTCTCGATCCTATACTGCCAGGCTGGTACAGCAGGTTTTGGTCGAATAGCTTCGTCGTTATTTGGAAATTTAACGTTAGCTAAGCGACATGCCGCAACAGCCCCGCAATACAGGATTGAGTGCGTATCAACAAGGTTTTCGCTGCTCTCAAAAATATTCTCAAGCAGCGAGTCCAAAGCACACACCAGTGCCCTATTTTTTTTGTGCATGGGTAATCGTGGTAACCGGGGTCTAAGTTCAGGCGGAGCCGATCTATACTCACGAAGCGCATCCTCCAGTGCACTCCTCAGTCGATCGTTGCACTGGCTACTTACCGTGACAACCCTATCATCTAGCTCATTATTATGACTATTGGGCCGCGGTGTCATTGCGCCACTAGCGGGCGCTTGTACCACAGCTTGCGTCGGGGACGAGATGATATGGTTGCTCAGTACCTCTGAGCGCAGCCTCTCAAGTGTTGCGTCATCCAGCCTGTGGCTGCGCTGGATGACCCGCACCTGATCAGACAGTCGTTGGGCTGAGACGTTGACAGCTGGTTCTAGGTCCTGGAACAGAGACAGCATCCTGACACGATACGCAGTGAGGTTAGTTCCCCCCTCTGTAGACCCATAATATGCGCGCATGACGTTTTCGTTTATGGACTGAGTCCATCTCATGCGCTGCACACCACCGGCAGCGGGGACCCGACTCGGAGCCGGTTGACTCCTAGGTTCCAAGCTTGACGGTGGCCGGCCTCTCCCCTGCCGACGCACAGGTGTTGGCGACGTCGGCGGAGAGAAATACTCGTCGCTCGAGCTCGACGCGGCTGCAGCCGCCGGTGACATTGGTAATCCTAAGTCCGGCGGCGGCGAGGCGGAGCTGAGCGACAGGTCCGGGGGTGGTGGGCGTGCACGTCGCGAAGCTGCTCTCGTAAGCATCGTTCAAGTTTATTTATTCACATAATTATTATTTCTCGCATTTTTTCTTCATTGGTGAGATTGACACTTGACAGTTGTCAATGGCTGATTTATTTTCATTTTGTGGAAATATTGGTGGCTTTTAGATATTTGATATTTTTCTTGGTTTAATATGTCCTCTTTACATGGATATTGGAAAATGTGGATGGGAAAAACTTAACACTATTTTTTGCGGATTTAATTTGTATAGACGGAACAAAAAACTTGGTTTGACGGCTAGTGTTGCCAGCTTTTATTTTATTTTATTTTATTTTATTTTTATTTTTATTATTATTATTATTAATAATTAATTAATTTTTATTTATTTATTATTATTAAAAATAAAAATATTTGTTTTGATAGATTTATTTGATCTTAAAGAACTGTAATTTTGCAGTCTTAGTAATCTACAAGCTACAATCTTTATAACTTTGGTAGATATAAAGATCGCTTATAGTTTTCTCCTCTTTTCCTTGTTCTCAAGTATAATAAAAACCTATTTGATTGTGACTTAAAAGTAAATGAAGATAGAGTTTTTCAGTAGATGGGTACTTCGTGAAAATGAAACTACTTACCTATAACTTTGTAAGAAACGACAAGTTTGAGAAAACCTTATGTACCTGGCATACTATGTTTCTTCACCTTGTAGTTCAACTAGAAAAAATGTCTACGGCCTTATGGTCCAGTATCTCAAAAGAAAATTACCACAAAATAAATAAGACAGATTTTGTTGATCATAATCTTCACGTGTGTTGTTTTCGATCGTGTGGCAGGTCGATATTTCTTTTTTCCAGATCTTTTGGTGAAGGACACCTTACAAAGGTGTCCTTCACCAAAAGATCTGGAAAAATAGTATAGTGTGAAAAATAGTGTAGTAGTGGAAAGATGTGGTGTTAAAAGAGGCCACAAAATAGTCTTACTTTATCTTCAAATAACAAATACTCTTATGTCTAACAATTCATATTTCACACCGCCCAAAAATATTCGCTCCGTTCGGTTCAAACTTGCGCTGCTCTCTGTATCGCTACCATAGTATAATATTCAATTATTAAAACAATAATCCGCCCTCACAGGTCCCAAGAGAGACCAACGCCATCTAGCGCCGCTCTAACGCGTTAACCTTTTGGTAATCTGACAAATTGTTTTTTGAGTGGAGCCTATGGATGGTTATGTTTTAAGGCTTTTGCAGATAAATTCAGGTATGAAATATTTTTTACAAATAGCGCTGAAAAGATGTGTACATATACCAAATCATTACCTATCTGCGCGCAATCGGCTGAATGCTGGTTTTGTAAAGAGCTTTAAAGAGCTTTAGTTAGTGCTATGTCTATGTTTATTTTATTTACCTATATCATTATCTAAATCTGACTGTTGGTGCAAAACAGATCTCAAAAAATCTGTTACTTTCTACGTTTGTACTCGTGAGGACCTGTTATTTATAATATTCATTTTTCGGTGGTTAAATCATCAAATAGTAGGTACTCCCTCCGCTTCTACGACTAAAAACCTACTCTGTTCCTTCAGTTGCCCTTACGTTCCGGGGAATACTATAATAATACTGTAATTATTGTAGTTTAGCTGTTGGTTCTCCTTATAACAAGTTTTTTATTTTTATTTTATAGGTATGCCAATATTCGGTAGTGGGTGTTTAGGGCTGCCTACCAATAAGCCAAACATAAATAGTAGCTTGGTGAAAGATGCAAAAGAGATTCTTATCTATTCAAGAACATGGCTTGATGGCATGAAGCTGGTGTTTTTGGTAGGGTGGCAAGCTACCTACTGATGTATAAGACCCTGGACCCACCTGTAATAAACACCCTTACAGGCGCGGTCTGAAGCACCCCCAAATCACAGTCAATTTGAAAAATTTGCAAAATAACACGTCCCAAATATTATAACCCGATTTGTTAATAAAATTTATAATATGTGCAATAAAATTATGTATTATGCAATAAAAAAAAAACTAATTTACTCGAAATATTTTTATATTATTATTAGTGGGTCACAAATAATAAAATATTTCGACCCGTTTGCGTAAGGGGTTACGCTTTCTCATGTTCAGAGTAAGTACGCTGTGGTGACGCTGAGACTGCTGCGGACTTCAAGCGGATTTACTTACACTGTATTATAACTGTTTTGAGCCGATTTAGGTCACTAGGAAAAGGTGTGTCTCCTTTTCAAAGAAATTTGCATAAAAAGAATTAGCATTGCCAGTCAGCGTGGCAATAGTGCTAATCATATCGCCTGTGGCCACGTAGTTCTTCTGCATGGTTCGATAAATCGGCCTACGTAAACTTTATTCCAGCTGGTTTGATTTAAGAATTTTACCAGGCGAACTAATAAACCTTAGGACCATGTAGTTCAACTCCATAGTCGAATCACGTAACTTTTGCGGCCTACCCAAATATCCTTACCTTGGTATTACTCGTCAAATCGTTAAGCTCCTTAAAGTTCTAAGTTGAGCTATAGGTACGTTATCTGACAAATGGATGGACTGTCTGGACAGGCCCACTCAAATCTGTGTGCATCATCAGAGCCGGATTAACCCTATCAGAGGCCCTAAGGCAATGGAATTCACGGGGCCCCTTTTCTTACTTTGACTGACCAAATCGTGTGTGAACTGAGGAAACGCACATTAAGGGCTGTGGTTTTTAATATATTTGTTTACTTATTCCCAGATTTGTTCTAAAATTGTTTTAAGTCTACTACTAAATTTCACGATTTGTATTTTGTGAGATAACAATGAGGTCCCTAAGTTCACACGCACATAAAATTTTCGTTCGAAGAAACATGTTTTCTTGGTGCGTGCACTAGGCCTGGGCCCCTAGTTGATGCGGGGCCCCTAGGCAGTTGCCTACTCCGCCTAATGGTTAATCCGGCCCTGTGCATCATTCTTCAAAAGATCGCCTCAGTCTGTAACAAGTACAAGGTTCCGTGTATAGGTATAAGTAATCTTAGAATACCAGAAATAACTGTATTCTAAGGGTATAATGTAACCTGTACCTTATGTACCTATGTAACCTCTGAGTATGTTTCGGTGTTTCTTTTCAGAGAAGTCAGTTAGGGAACACCGGTCATATCTAGTTTAAGTTTAAAAATGACGTATAACAACCAATCCGCAAAATAAAGATCATTATTTTGTCAGATGACCTTCACCTGGTTCGATTCATCGACTCGTTTTGTGATGTGTTGTGGTGGAGTTATTCGACATGTAGTGTGTATTTTCTTTTGATATATAATATGTGTACGTAGGTCGTTGTTAGTTTGAATATAAAGTAAGTTATATTCTTATCATATTATATGTTTTTCTTTAAAAAGTTTCTAAATGTTTTTATACTACTGAGTTAACAGCGTCATCTCTTAGTAAATAGCAGATCCATTCAAAATACATAATCACGTTCAGCTATTTACTACTAGGTGGCGCTAAATCTCTCAATATGTGGAAATAAATCAGAAGTAATTGTTAATATGCACTGAAATTAAGAACAGAGATTAATTTGAAAAAAAGAACATAATGATCAAAATATATTAATTGTAATCGTTTTTTTTTTCCAGAAATGGCAATATCAGAGTCCGTTATGTCAAGAGTTTGACATCGACATTGACTTTGACCGTGATGTTTGACATTCATATTCAAAATTTACCAGATGTTTATTAATTTATTTTGGTTAGAACCCTGAAATAATTTAAAAATACATGAAAATAAACGCACTTCTATTACATAATTATACAATTTTTCTGCAAATTTGAACTTTTAATATTGTCATACGATGGAGCAAATCTACGCATTTGGTGTGACGTGCATAGAATTCGTGCAATACTGGTAAAGTATTCAAAATATTGATTGTTTACTGCATTGAAATACTGCAATCTGCGATCCGTTACAAATTCCTCACGCGATTGTTAATAAGTTATGGTACTGATAAAACTTGAGTTAATTTTATTTAACTAGTTTTTTTTTTTAAACTCAAGTTTGATACACTCTATTGACTTATTATATTTGTCCAGCGTTTCTTGTGTATGTAATATAAATTTGTACATAATTATTATATGTCAAGTTTTTTCAGTTGGCTATTATGAGTTAGTATGCAGAATTAAAATTTCAATTCCCTAATAGTTTCCAATCAGAATTTCTTACAACTTGTTTTACCAATGACCGTTTGGGTGGAGTCAAAAATTATCCGACTTGTCAATTCTGCCAGATTCATTAGTATACCCTGATGATATTCAGGCATAGCTTATTTGTAGTATAAATAACATCATCATCGGACTATAAGATAAATGGCGAAGCACCATCGTTTAATGGTGGACATCCCACCCATACGCACAAAACGTTTTGGGAATACTTTCATTGTGCATATGGCTAATGAGTGGAATTCCCTGCCGGAGTCTGTGTTTCCTGATCGCTATAACCTGGGCGTCTTTAAGTCAAGAGTGACTAGGTTACTTCTAGGCAAGCATGCTCCATCTTCGACCACATCATCACTTACCATCAGGTGAGATGGCCACCAACACAAGCCTATTATCTATAAAAAATAAATAATAATGGTTTGTGATAAAATTATAGTGTGATTATTATTAAACAAACAAGTCACTTATATCAATTCCATCTATTTATCTTCTGCCTTAATTGTGACATATGAGGGTTTTTTGAAGATGTTCACCACTTTTTAGTGGAATGCATCTAGTATAAAAACAGACCTCTCGGTTTGTTTCGGTGTTCCTTCTCAGAGTAGTCAGTTAGGAAACACCGGCCTCATCTAGCTAAACTAAACTTAACATGCAAAAAACGTGATGTGTAAAAGTTTTATTTATAACCAATTTACAAAATAAATATTTCATTTCAATAGTTTTGATACAGGCGCCTTCCGCACAGATCTCGCAAAACCATATAGAGATGATGTTATTAAAATATATATAAATTGTTGGGTAATTTAAGGAGAATGTATGTCTCCTCTAAGCCTATGATGGAGCCTAGCATGATGTTTGATGAAAAGTTCTGATCTCAACCCAATCAAGCATGATTGCGACGAGTTTAGAAGGCGGGTAAGAGCAAGAAGTCTAGCTCCTACTCACTTTCAAGGACTGCAATCAGGCATTGAAGAGGAGTGAAACTCTATAACCACAGGAATTTTTTATCCTTGTAAAATCAGTACAGTCAATGAAAAACTGATTAACAACCGTAATTAGAGCTAGGGGATTTAACACTCTGCATTAATAAAGATTTTATTGATAATTTCCTGATTCATTTCAATTCAATGTCTTGTTCTCTAAATGCAATAGTCGCAATTTTACTTGTAAGTTTCACTTCATATCATAAAAGATCCTTTAACGCATTTTGCACATGGTTTAGTGAAATCATTGGAAAGGTAATGAAATAACCTTTAAGCTGACGTTGCAACTTTTTTGAATTTTTTTAAGAAAATCCAGCTTTCCTTGTAAAAATATGGGGTGTGCGATTTTATTGCTCTCAAGTGTAGTAACAGTCATCATTATTTCTGTATTCTAAACTGGCCTGTTAAAGTAGGTATGGAAGAATAAACTTGATACAAATACACCTCTACGATAGGGAATGGACCTTGATGTATAAATTCACAATGCGGGTGCAGTGTGTGTTGGTGTGCCCCAGGCGTCGGAGATCGCGTGCCGATCTACGGCCACCGTAGGCGCGGGCGAGCAGGGGTCGATCACCGTCCGGGGCCCCATAGTGCCACTGCCTGCCTGGGTTGTGGGAATGTTCTAACGAGATACCTCGGCCCCGGAACTCAATTGGGTTTTTAGTCAGTAGAAGTCTGACATTCCCTTCCGCTCCACCCACAGTGGCAGGAGTCATTTAATGATTTTCTCACCCAGAAAAAAAAGGCCCAGTGTGTGTTGGTGGATGTTGCATTTATCTTCTAACGATTTTTGCTTTCTCCGTTTAGGGACTGTTCAAGTATTACGTAAGCACTATAAGGGGGCGTGGGGGTCTTTGCTTTGCTTATTTTTGATGACATGGGGTGTGGGGGTTCTAGATGGTGATTACATCAGCAGTAATTATTTAATTTTTATACGTATAGCAACACACATTGTCTATGCTTCAAAATGAAATGCATTTTCGGGGATTCCTACAAAAGTTCCGTGTCAGTAAAGTTTATTTAAATGAATATTATGTACGTTACAGACTTCTTTCCAAACCTATTCCTTATTTCTAGATTTATAACTGCTGCCCATGAATCAATCAATTGTATGTACCAATGTTTACGTAAGTATGGAGGGGAGGGGTAAGAGCTTTGCATACTTTTGCTGACGAGGGGGAGAGATGGGTTAAAAATTGCAAAAAATGTGCTTACGTAATACTTGAACGGCCACATACTGATGATCTTTGATTTTTATTTCATTTTGCAGATGTAGAAATTAATGACGATTTGTCTATTCACTATCCACAGGTTTGAAGACCACGCCGACTTCTTTGAGATAGTCAACAATGTGTGCAACCCACAATATGCCATGGATTATTTGCTCCCGCTGATGTCAGTCATCGACTCGGTGTTTGCTGCTCAACTGTTGCTGTGCTTGGCTTTTGGAGGATGGCTGAATGCTGTTATGAAATGGTATATTCATTTTGTTTACTGACACTGATATTATAAACTGGTTGTTCCTGTTACTTCGTAAATACCGAATCGGGTGAATGTAGGGGTGAAATAAAAAAAGTAATTAAAAAAATTAAAAACCCGACTGCAACCTTATACTAAAACTAACTGAAAAGCTAATAAAAACAAGCCCATTTTAAATTAAATAAAAGTTGGAAGCAGGCGGGGCCCATACCATTATTATAGTTTCAAACTCAAATGGGTCCCGCCTGCTTTCAACTTTTATTTAATTTAAAATGGGCTTGTTTTTATTAGCTTTTCAGTTAGTTTTAGTATAAGGTTGCAGTCGAGTTTTTTAATTTTTTTAATTACTTTTTTTATTTCCAGCTTTTTAGTTTTCAAATGTGAAAGATTTCGCAGACTTAGTTCTTGATACGTGTTTTTTACGATTTGTCACTTTGAATTACTTTTAACCATATAAGTTGTATATATGTTTGTAATCACCTTTTAAAACCCTTTATTTTGATACCCCACTCGATAAAAAAAAAAATTTTTTTTGAAGGCATAATATGGCGCCAAAAATCCGCCATTTTGGTTTTTTTTTTATTTTGATATACCCAGTGTCACTTTCACAGTCAATACGAATCTAACGATACCTCTCAAGCTAAAATCCGTCGAGCCGTTCAGGCCACAGAGCGTGCCAAACAATTATACATACATACATACTCTCGAAAAACATAACCCTCCTTCTGGCGCAGTCGGGTAAATAGCCTATGTTGTCCTACAGTCTCCTCTATATACCAGTTGAAGTCCTATTAAAAGTGATTCAGTTGTTACAGAGATTAGTCTGGAGACTCTGGACGAACAGAAACAGACCGATAGAAATATATTTTTGTGTAGTCGCACGGGGCTTCGCTCCCGTGGACATTATCGTGATAAAAAACATAACCTTCCTTCTTTTGCAGTCGGGTAAAAAGTAGCCTATAGCCTTTTTAGGGTTCCGTAGCCGAATGGTAAAAACGGAACCCTTATACCGAAACTATTACGACTATACATGTGAAACTTGGTAGGTAGATGTATTCTGTGAACCGCTTTCCGATTTTAAGATAAAAAATTAAAAAATATTTAAAATAAAGGGGGGCTCCCCATACATGGAACTGAAACTATTTCTTTTTCATGAAACCTATGCGTGTGTGGTGTCTATAGACAGGTCTTTAGAATGAAATTGAGGTTTCTAAAGCCACTTTTTCATTAGGTTAATCGTTTAAAAGATATACGCTTCCAAAGTGGTAAAATATGTGTCACCCTCCTCTAACTTCTATAATAATGGAGTGAAAAATCTAAAAAATACATGTCTGTAGATCTTAATGTAAACTTAAGACCAAAAATGGTTTGAACGAAATCAAGTCAACAGTTTTTGATATACAGAATATTTTCTAAAACCGCAAATATAACTTTGTAATTCATACAAACACTATGAAAAACAAAGTTATTTGGCGTAGTTGTAAAAAATGGAAATAAGCTAGTTTTACGAAATTTTGTAAGGTTTTTTTTTTGTCAAATAAATATACATATTATATTATAATAGTTACTTCGGCACCCTTCATGGGCGAGTCTGACTCGCACTTGGCCAATTTTTTAAGCTTCAAGCAAGTAGGTACCTTGAAGCCACACCAAATTTCATCCAAATCTACCCAGTACTTTCGAAGATTAGTACGTTTAAACGAACAAACTTTTACGCTTTAGGTATAATATTAGTATTATAGATTAAAAAGTATCTGTGCCTTTTTTTGCGGTAGGAAAATCATCAAATAACTCCTACTCTGGGCGAAAGGGAGTGTCAGACTTCTACTGACTTGAGGTCCGGGGACGCGGTATCTCGTTAAAACATTCCCGCAACCCCACCAGGAAAGTAGCTGTGCCTGTGACTACGTTTTTTCGCGTAAATCCCGAACCGGGGGAATGTCTGGGTAAAACAAGCCTATACGTTGCTCAATAATTTCCTCTCTCTTCCAGTGAAAGTCGGTTAATCTGTTTTAGAGATTAGCCTGAACAAACGGAAAGATACCGACATAAAATAGACAAACAAGTTATAAATGGAAGTGATCCACCAGTGTCCTGTGCTAGTTAAAAAAGAAACTGTATTACAGGAGACAGCGCCTTCCAGTACGAGAGAAACATTTTTATATCTGTGCCAGCTAAAAATATTATGACGATTTTTTTTTTCTCGATTACAGGTGGCTTCTAGAAGACCGTCCATATTGGTGGGTACGTGAAACGACGTTTTACTCGGAATCCGAGCGGCCCGTGTTACAGCAAACACTGCAGACTTGTGAGACAGGCCCCGGCAGTCCCTCCGGACACTCTACGACTGCTGCCATGATGCTGATTCTATGTTTGATGTGGATTTCACATGTCATGCATGACAAGTAAGAGCGTTTTTAACCGACTTCTAAAATCGGTTCTCAATTCGGATGTTTGTTTGTCTTTTTTTATGTTTATTCGGGCATAGCTCCGTCGCTTGCCAATCGATTTGCAAAATTCTTTTTTTGTTGGAAAGGGTATACTTTCCAAATGGTCCCATGAAAATTTTATCTAAATCGGACAAGCCGTTTCTGAAAAATAGACAAAAGTCTGAAAAAATATTTACATTGACGATCTTTTCGTTTACTCTGCTGGTGAAGGTGACAAGTAGTTGACATTTTGGCTTTTGTAACGAGATTAATTACAAACTGACCCACTAAAAAGCGCGAAAATAAAAACTTTTTGCAAAAAATAAAACTGACTTCCATATCAAAACACTACAAAGCCAAAAACAATTTTAATTTCGGAAGGCGGTGTGAAAAAGAAGAAAATACAAAACCAATAATACCGACTACCGAAATTAAAATTATTTTTGGCTTTGTAGTGTTTTGATATGGAAGTCGGATTTATTTTTTGCAAAAAAGTTTTTATAAGCTGACATGGACACTGACAGTATCATTAGAACTTAATTATTTGATTATTGTGTGTCCGGAACAGAATAGAGTTTTTAGTGGTGCATGTGACAGTGGTAGCGGTGTCGATCACAAAAAAACGAACGAGAAAGAGGGTAGACCGATTTGTTTGCTCACAAAATTCCACCCGTAATTACTTCAGTTCATCCGCGATCACGGCGCTTGCAACAGTGCCGAAATATTGGAAATTCGTAATAAAAGATTTTTTATTTATTTATTTATTTACATATACACATACAACTATCCTTACAGGTAGGTATTAACCCAATGCAATAGCGTAGCAAAAGGAAAAAAAAAATAAAGTATCATTCCCTTGCAGTCGGGTAAAAAACAATAAAACATACACAAACATTAATTATAATAACATATTACAAACAGTGCTGACCTTGTAAATTCACCCAAGGAACAAAAAAATAGGTCCGTCTCCCTAGCAATAACGTTTATTGTGTTGAGTGCACGCGTCAGAGGCGCCTGCCTCAGAAGGTTGGTACGAGCGCTCGGAACCACCAGCAGCCTCCCACACGTACCTGTCCGGGACACACAGGCTCATCTGCCCTAAAATCGTCGCATTATGCACCTTCCCACGCAATATTTTAAATAAATATGAAGTGAGTGCCACTTCCCTCCTAACCCTTAGTTCATTGTATCCTACCATACCCAGAATAAATAAAGTAGGATACACTAATGGATAAAATGGATACACACCATAATACCGCATATATAAATATCTAATAAATTTGTTCTGCACACGCTCCAACATGAGACTATACTTAATTTCATGCAGAGCCCAAATTACTGCGTTACATTCTAAGATAGACATGATAAATGTCCCGTTTTAAGTTGTAATAACAAAGTAAGAACGTATATTTAATTTTAAAATTGGATGAAGTCGCTCTTGACCTGGATGACGCGTGTAGGTAACGACAGATGAGGTCTACGATGGAAGGAGAGCGCTCAGAAGATGCCTGAATAAAGAAGCCCAAGAACAGAGTTTGACATCTTGGGTCTTGGACCAATAAATGTAGAGGTGAAGCGCTTAGTACAACAACTGTATATCAACTAAGTTTGGATCCTGGTGTGGCGGCGTGTAAATAGCCGACCACACGCGGGGCTCACTTGTGCAAAGTTATGTTTTGATTCCTATGAAACACACCCTGTGAAACGAAGAATAAGAAATGGTTTTGACGTCAGCACCGAATACTATTGGTCCACTAAACTTAGACGAGCTCAGGAACGCCTCACCTCAGCTACCACCGTGAAGCACTTTCACGAAACAGATTGTCAGATCACTGCTGGATATTTATAACAAGTTTCTTGAAACTTTTAGCTGTCCATCACGTAGAAAAAATAATGAATTCCACCAGACAAAAAACATGCGTGCAGCCCCGATGATAATTATTTATCTTCTTTCTTTTTTTTATTAAATAATTTAAGTTGGGTCACTTAAGGTGCCCAACCAGATCCCTTTTGGTTTTTTTCGATGGCAAAATCATCTAATGACTATTTCCACTCTGGCTGGGCTGAAGGAAGTGTCAGACTTCCACTAACAAAAACACACCCTGTTCCTTCAACGGCCTTTATGTTCCGAGGCCGCGCTATCTCGTTAAAACATTCCCGCAAGTGGATGGTACTCTGCAGTACGTCTTGTAGATGGGTAGTAACTGGGAGATGGAGGGATTAGAACGTGGAACACTGAAGTACAATCTGAAATTAATAATGTTTATGGTTTTTATTATTAATATTCTATAACAAACAACCCAAGTGTAATACAGCAACAACAAACACATAGCAAGTTCTCTAACAAACAACAAGATCAAGCAACAGAACAATATAACGACACAACACAAGAAATTTAAGAATTACATTACAAAACTGGACCGTGTTTTGTTATGATGCTGGTCTTGTTTCTCGATTTGTGATGATTGATAATTAAGCAAAAAAACAAACATAGCGAAAATTAACACACAACAACAAAAAACACAAATTACATCGGTAAAGTGCAAGCGGTGGATTAAAAAATAATCAAAGTTATTTTAACTTAATTTATTGTATAAAATAATATTATTCATTTAATAAGGATACTTAATTAACACACGCACCAACAATAAACAGAGTTAACTAATGAAATAACAATAGATACTACGGACGTTTCAGGCAGACAGCCTGTCTGTGCTAGGCAAGGCTTGACAAGAACTTATCTTGAATCTACTACGAGAATATGACTCCCACAACTAACTCAATAAACACACATCAATGTCATACACAATACAACAACAAAAACATACACTACACAACAACAACAAAATACAAATTACGTTGGGCTGCAGTCGAGGATGCAAATAAGACCGACACAATTTACTTAATTAAATTTAATTAATATAAAAATTATATTTAAGTCGCTAAAACTAAGTTACGTGACAATTGTTCGATGTGAGAAACAAGAGTGAAGTACTAAACACAAAATTCACATTAATCACTGCTATTGAACAATCTTCGATTCCACGCTATCGGAATGCTGAGAAGGCGAATCTCACGGTGCACCGCACAGCGCGGTGTTAGTCATTTTCTAAGGAATATGTGGCATCGTAAGTAGCAACATAACATCTCCCTCCACGAGATCGGCAACTATTTGAAGACTTTGGTCGAAAATAGTATCGATGGCGAAGCTGGATCAATCCTGGTACTGCAGGCCTCCTCATCCTCCTCATATTGGTTCCTTCAGTGGTTTTCTGTACTTTATTCAGTCTGCGACGACGAAGTATAATGGTGATAATGAGCACACATGCACCGGATAGTAGAATGTATACCGGTATAGTAGTGTGGTATATGGCTTCAGAGTTCGACGACTGTAGCATTACAGGTTCTTGAAGAGTGATTTCAGAGTTACTTGAATGTAAACTGCCAAGGTCTATGGTTTCTAGTTGTATAGTTTTCATTGGTACATTATACGAATTTTCCTTTATAGTTGGTAAGTCCATAATTTTCAATATCTTGCCCTCAGTTTGGTCATGACGATTACTTGCAGTAAAGGTCTTCTCCCCTTCAGCATTCTATAGTTATCTTTAGAACAAGTTAGGCGGACTTCGTAGGTTTAGGAAAGCTTACAATGAAGTGTTGGTCGTCTAGCTGCTCCATCGCTTCAGAAGACAGGATAACTGATGTGAATTGACTGGACTCGTTAATTTTCTGATGTAGTATAAGCTGCCGGATACAGTCCGATTGTTTGCCATGGTGGTGACTTAAATTATCCTCGCAAGGTAACCGTGGTTATACTTCGGACATTCTGTCTCCATGTACAATAGATCTTTTTCGTGAACCGCTATAAAAGGATAAGATGGGAATTAGGGGCCAGGGATAATTTATATAGGATAAAGTTAGTACGATAAAGTATCGGAAATTGAATAACTATCACTATTTTATTCTCGTTGTAATAATATTCTAGTCTAAAAATTGATCCTTATTATATAACATACCTAATCTATTCATCATGTCCTTAAACATAGCAAATTTCAATATAAAATTATGAATAAGGACTTCTAGCCCTAATAAATGCTAATAAATTCTGTAATTTGTCAAGTTCTTTAGACAAACTATATACATTGTCTCCTAATATTATTAGTAACTGTGCCAAATGAGCATATTTTAATAGTATCCGTTTCATGTCTAAAATTGCTAGCTGAAATTGAATTTTCTCGATTTTGTCTTGGCTTTCTACTATTTCTACTAAACCCACTGCTTACTTAAACTTATTTGGTGATTCATTTCAGCAACTAAATTATTTTCCTTTTGCTTTAAGATTGCAATGTAATTTGAGTTGATTAAGCGAGCAGCAGATCCTACAATTTTATTTAATACTAGCTTTTGCCCGCGACTTCGTCCGCGTGGAATAGTTACTTTGGGCTAACGTTAAATTTAACCCCGATTTTGAAGCATTCTTCATTGGCGCTCCGCTCCTATTGGCCTTAGCGTAATGATATATAGCCTATAGCCTTTCTCTATAAATTGACTATATAATTAAAAAATAATTTTTCAATTCAAACCAGTAGTTCCTGAGATTATCGCGTTCAAACAAACAAACAAATTCTTCAGCCTTATATTATTAGTCTAGGTAGCTGTTGCCCGCGACTTCGTCAACGTTTCCGTCGTTTCCGTCGTTTTTCGTAAAAAAAAAGTAGCCTATGTCCTTCCTCACGGTTCAGTGATTTTGATGTAACAGACAGATTACCTTTTGTAATTTAGTAGGGAAATATAATATGTCAATCTATAATACTGTTGAAAAATATCGCAATACCGAACCGCACAATATTATTGTTAATAGCTGTGCCCGCGACTCCGTCAGCGTGTAACTCCTTGTGTGTTATTAAGTTCGGCACGTGAACATAATGATTTCTAGAACTGCTAACCCGGGAAAGAGGGACGTACAACTGACCACGCGAGAAACAACTGACACCGAGATCTACTCCAGCAACACGAAAAGTCTGCCCTTGAGCCTTATTAATTGTCATTGCATAACACACCGATACTGGGAATTGCGTTCTTTTAAATTGGAATGGAAAATTATTTGGTATTATGGGAATTCTGGGAATAAAGACGGTTTCTCCTGCACCGCAACCTGTTAAAATTTGAGCCTCGATTATATTTTGTTGCAACTGGGTTACTTTTAGCCGAGTTCCATTGCAAAGTTGTGGTGGTTTTTATTTTGTTATTGGATCGTATTCAGAGAAACACTTATTTCCACAAAATAAACTTATTACTTTATTTAAAATATAATTACAGAATACCATTTTACTCAGTGCAAGCCATGACAGGGAAGAAGGGAAGTTGCCAACTTAGAAAAATAGAAATGTATACCAGTGTAATAACACATTAATACTTTAACACGCCTCCTTACATTTATATTTTTATTTTCACATCTCATTACTTTAACAAATTCTTACTAGGCAACATCAATTACAATTATCTTTTACTTAAACATAATATGTACCTATTCATAGAACTTCTATAATATTTATTCACTTAGTATACTAGTACCTACCTAGCTTGCACACTCTTTCCTTTAAAACAGTTCTGTTAAATTGTTTAACTTAAATATTAACAAAATAAAAACAAACAAAAAGCTTTTCTTTCTCAACAAAAATTAAAACAAACTTAAGACATTCTTTCTTACCTGCCTGTGACCTGGTGGACTTGGTTAAGCACAATGCAGAGAGGTATGAGTCATTGACTAATGACCTCACCTGTAGTTGTGCTTCAAATCACCCGGCCATCATGTTACCACAGATTATTCCTGCATCCTCACCCATTTTGCCTCATACTTTGGAGACCACAAGCCCAGCTCAAAGTAACATTTTAGTGTATTCAGATAGATTAGGCACAGGTTTTGGCTCACTTTTAAATAATTATTGTGATCATACCATAGTAAGTCATTGTTACCATAACCTGCATTTCACTGAGCTTATTCATAAAATTAAACAATCAAAATTGAATGAGCAGACCACAGTCATTCTTTTATTTGGAAATAGCCTTAATGTGACAAAAAAGGACATTGTTAATGGTATTGGCACCCTCCTTAAATTAAAATTAGGCAAATTAATTTTATGTGCATTGCCTTATTCTAATAATTTGACATATATAGAAAATGAATATATTTTTAGCCTTAATAATTTGATGCATATGTTAGTATGCCGTCATAGTGACCATTTATTGTATTTTGATACTAACAATTTTGTTAGAGATTTTGTTTTGATTCGGGAATATATGTATCTTCCCAAAAAAAGTCGACATTTATTGGCTACTTTGTTAGCATACAATATACACTCATTTATTGATAATTTTACTGATCCTAGGTTAAGTGAATATTCAGTATTATCTAGGGTATCTAATAATACTGAAATTAATTATTGCAGTGACAGTTTACATAACTCAACCAATTGCTTGGTTGCAAACAATTTTACTACTGAGAATTTAAATTAGAAATTTTGACAACAGAGGGAATCTCTAGCAGTAATGAACTTTTAAACTGCAAAGAGGACACAAATATAGTTTTAAAATCAATAAATACTATTAACCTGGTACATCAAAATATATAAGGATTTTTAAACAAAGAGTTAGAAGTTGAGTTTTTTCTTAATTTTAACCATATTGATATTCTTTGCCTAACTGAACATTGGCTTCAAATCCATCAATTTATTTTCAATTATAATAATTACCAGGTTGGTAGTTCTTTCAGCAGAGTAAATGCTATACATGGTGGCTCTTTAATTTTAATAAGTAATAATCTTAAATTCAAGAACAGAATGGATATTGTGAGCCTCTCTGTTGAACGATCTATTGAAATAGCCTGTATTGAATTGGAGCAGTTTATTATATTAAGTGTGTACAGACCACCTTCAGGATTGTACGATTGCTTTGAAAAAGTAATGGATGAAGTTTTGCATAAAATCTGTAACTCAAGTAAATATGTCATTTTTTGTGGTGATTTTAATGTTAATTTATTAGAAAATTCTGGTTTGAGCTCTAACATTATTAGTTTATTCCAATCATACAATCTTGTAAACCTATTTATGGAGCCTACTAGAATAACTCCGACTAGTGCCACTTGCTTAGATAATATTTTTACGGATGTTGTACCGACTCACAAAAAAATAATTAATTTAATAGACTCTGATCATTGTGGGCAATTAATTACTTTACCAAAAAAGGTTAATAAAATGTTAAAAAAGAATATCACTGTAAATCCAAAAACTAAATATCGCCTGGAAGCATTCAAAACTAAACTCTTAAATAAAATGCCCTGTTTGTTAACTAATGAGGACCCTAATAAACATTATAATGATTTTTTCAAAATATATTGCCAACAATTTGATAACACATTTATTCCCAAAATTGCTTCAGTAAATAGTAACACTTCTTTCAGTGACTGGGCCACTGCTGGTATTTATAAAAGTAGAAATCGGCTTTATGAACTCTATGAGGAGCGGATTTACACTAACTCGGTAGAATTTAATTTATATGTCAAGAACTACTCTAAATTATTTAAAAAAGTCTGTTATATTGCCAAGTCTCGCTACTTGAGTTCTAAAATTAAAAATAGTAGTAATGTAATTAAAACGACTTGGGATATTATAAAAAGCGAAACGGGAAGGTCTTGCAACCGAAATAGTGATTACACCCTCACTATTGATGATAATATAATAACATTAGATTCGCAAGTCGCCACAGAATTTGAAAATTTTTTCACTGACATTCCCGTATTGACAACCAAGTCGCTAAAATCATGTCCCATTGCTGCAGAAACATTACTTAAAAAAAATGTTCCAGTTTGTAGTTCAGAGTTTAAATTCCAATATGTTACTTCTAATGACATCATTAAAACTTTTAATTCTTTGAATATGAAAAAGACTGCAGACCTGTGGGGTAATTCTGTTGAAGTTACTAAGTCAACTATACACATTATTGCTCCTACATTAGCTGTTATATTTAATAATTGTATTGATTGCGGTGAGTTTCCTGATCTAATGAAATATAGTAAAATAATCCCACTATTTAAATCGGGTAGTACATCTGACCCTACTAATTACAGACCTATTTCTGTACTGCCCACTTTCAGTAAAATTTTTGAGAAAATTATTCTAATGCAGATGCAAAGATATTTTAATAAACACAAATTGCTACATAATAAACAATTTGGTTTTACAAAGGGTCGTTCAACAACTGATGCCGGTGTTGAACTTTTAGAACACATTTATAATGCATGGGAAGATAAGTGCGATGTGTTGGGCATTTTTTGCGATTTGTCTAAGGCATTTGACTGTGTTCCCCATGAGACATTAATCAGGAAACTGCACCACTACGGATTCCGGGACTCCTCTCTGAATCTTTTAACCTCATATTTGAGTGAAAGGTTCAAAGAGTCGATGTGAACGGCAAAAGATCGCCGGGATCTGTGGTCAAGATGGGGTCCCCCAAGGCTCAATTTTAGGTCCCTTTTTGTTTCTTATTTATATAAATGATTTGCCGTACCTGATCAAAAATCATGACATAGTGTTATTCGCTGACGATACTTCTCTTTTATTTAAAATTAAACGTCAACAGCAGGTTATTGAAGAAGTAAATAGAGCCCTTGCAACTGTAGTTAGCTGGTTTAATGTTAATAATCTTCTTCTTAATGAGAAAAAAACCAAATGCCTAAAATTTACATTACCTCATGTTAGACAAGTGAATACTAGTGTATCAATAAAGGGCGAAATATTGAAACCCGAAGATATCACAGTATTCTTGGGCATAACTTTGGATACGAAGCTTCAGTGGGGCCCCCTTATAGATAAATTGTCAAAAAAGTTAAGTTCTGCAGCATATGCCGTTAGAAAAATACGTGGATTAACTGATATCGAAACAGCACGTTTAGTCTACTTTAGTTACTTTCACAGTGTGATGTCATACGGCATTTTACTTTGGGGAAATGCAGCCGACATTCACACAATATTTGTATTACAAAAAAGGGCCATTCGTGCAATTTATAAATTAAGTCCCAAGCACTCCTTAAGAGACAAATTTAAAGAGATTAATATTATGACTGTGCCATCTCAGTATATTTATGAGAATCTCTTGTATGCACACAAAAATATTAATCTGTTTAAAAAATACAGTGATATTCATAGTGTAAATACAAGGAACAAAGACACATATGTCATTCCTAAAACAAGGTTAAAAAAAATAGGTGGTTCGTTTAGATGCCAATGTATACGTTTTTATAATAAAATTCCTAGCCATATTCAAGAACTAAGTATTAATAAATTCAAATTATTTATAAAACGTAAGCTATGTCAGAAAGCGTTTTACACTGTTAAAGATTATATTGAGGACAAGAAGGCTTGGGAATGAGCTGCTCCAGTGATATACGTGAGCATTTTTTATTTTTAAAATTTGATAGTTGATTTATTTTTTATTGATTAAAATATTTGTTTTGTTAAGTATTGTATATACCTATTTATTTTGTTTTTGTTTTTTTTTTTTTACATAATTATTTCATTATTGTTAATGTGAGGACAATGTAGGTTATTCTTTCTTCGTTGTTTTTACTTTGACTATAATTTATTTAATGATGTCAAGCAGTTTGAGTACTTGTGTGGCCTACCCAAATGTCCGTTGGTATTTTTTGTCAAATTGTTGAGCTCCTTAAGTTCTAAGTTGAGCTACACGATAACTGACAAATGCTTGCACTGTCTGGACAGGTCCGCTCAAATTTGCGTGGTTATTTCCTCAAAAGAATACCACAGACATGAACCTACATGCTTCTCATATAAAAATACAAATTGTCTGGACTTTAAAAGAGACTATGACCTCTGAGTTTGTTTCGGTGTTTCTTCTCAGAGTAGTCAGTTAGGAAATACCGGCCTCATCTAGCTAAACTTAACATGCAAAAAAACATGACGTGTAAAAGTGTTATTTATAACCAATTTACAAAATAAATATTTCATTTCATTTCATTTCATTTCATTTCATTTCTTATTCACCTATTAACTTAAAATTCTTATTTATTAATTAACTTTCTTATGTATCTAGTAATTTAACTTTCTTATTCATTTAAGTTTTACATATGTAATTTCAACATTTCTCTAAACTTAAGAAATTTTAATTTACCCAGAGATTTGGTAAGTATATCTGCAACATTTGAATCTGAGTTTATCTTTACAGTTTCAATAACTTTACTTTTATAGTTTTCATGTACATAATGATACTGTACTTCTATATGTTTAGAATTTTTAGTAAAATTTTCGTATTTTGCTATAGCAAGTGCTCCTGAATTATCTTCATAAATCTTAATAGGTTTACATATTTTAATGAACATATCACTAATTACATTTTTTAAGAAATTTATCTCAGTTACAGCCTCAGATAATGCAACATATTCTGCAAAGGTAGATGATTTAGTTACACAAGTTTGTTTTCTAGATTTCCAATAAATTGGATTTCCAAACAATTCAATAACAAAACCTGTAGTTGATTTCCTATCTGTACTATCTCCTGCCCAATCGGCATCTACATAGCAATTTACAATATTATCAGTATTAAGACTCTGTTGGTAAGTTAGTTTTAAATCTTTTGTTAGATACAAATACTTTAGAACTCTCAGAGCATATTTAAAATGTGTTTCATCGTAACAATTCTGAAATCTACTTAAATAATTCACACTGTAAGATATGTCTGGTCTAGTACCATGACTGATATACAAGAGTGCACCTATCAAGTTTCTATATTTAACATCTTCATTTACATCACATTTACTTAGTTTCAAGTTAGGTTCCATAGGTGTCTTATACAGTTTTGCATTTTTAATATTATATTTTTCAGCTAAAGACTCTATGTAATTTTCCTGACACAATGTTAAGACATTTGTAGAGTTATCATAATCATATTCAATATCAATACCAATATAGCTTTTTACTTTATTTAAATCCTTCATTTTAAATTTATTATGCAATTGTTTCTTTATATTATCAATAATGTTTATATCTCTACAACAAATTAATAAATCGTCAACAAATAAAAGTATATAAACTGTTACATTGCACTCTCTTTTTACATAAAGACAATAATCGTACTTGCTTCTACAAAAACCAAGATTCTTAATAAAATCATTAAAACATTCGTACCAAGCTCTAGGGCTTTCTTTTAATCCGTACAAAGCTTTATTTAGTTTATAAACTTTATTAGAAACATCATTATAACCTTGTGGTTGTTTTACATAAACTTCTGATACTACTTTACCATTCAAAAAAGCTGTTTCCACATCCATCTGATGAATGAGCAAGCTGAACTGACAAGAATAAGATAACAACAATTTTAATGTTTGCATTTTGGCAACAGGTGAGTATGTATCATCAATATTATCCTTTTGCTGAAAACCTCTAACTACTAAACGAGCTTTAAAAATGTTACCTGGTTTCCTTTTGTAAACCCACTTCACATCTAGGATCTCTTTGCCCTCTGGTCTACTCACAAAGTTCCATGTATTGTTTTTAACAAGGCTGCTCATCTCACGGTCCATTGCTTCTTTCCATTGATTGGCCTCATGACATTGCATCGCCTCCTGAAATGTACCTGGAATCATAGCATCACAAAAATTTGCACAAATGCAGTAATATCCAAATTCTTCATCAAATCTGATTGGACGTCTGATTGTTCTCTTTGCTCTTCCTTGTACTTTATCATCATTCATCGAGTAGTCATCAAATTTTATTAATTTAGTCTCTTCCGGTAAGTTATTTTCAAATTTTTCCTTTTCTTCTTCTTGTCTTTCTTCCTCTGAATCTGTATCTTCATTGTTATTCATAAACTTGACATCTTCTTCTATTATATCAACATGTCTGGCAACTACTATTCTATTATTTATCAACACTTTGTAGCCAACTTCAACATATCCAAGTAATATTCCTAATTCTGCCTTTTTATCCCATTTTGATCTTCTTTTTTCTTCTGGTATTCTCACATAAACTCTACTTCCATACAATTTCAATTGCTCTATTGATGGTTTCTTATTGAAGAATATTTCATAGGGTGTTTTTCTTTCTATAGTATTTGACAAACTTCTATTTTTTAAATAAGCTGCTGTTTTAATTACTTCCGGCCAATAGCATTTATTTACTCTTGCTTCTGCTAGTAGACATCTAGCCATATCCATTATAGTCCTGTTATATCTCTCTGCAGTTCCATTCAACTCGTGTACATATGCATGCCTGCCATGCCTTTATCATTATTCCCTTTTCTCTTGCAAAACTATACATCTTACTGTTCATATATTCTTTACCATTGTCACGTCTTAATTCTTTTATCATTTTTCCAGTTAAATTTTGAACTGTATTTACATATTCTTTAAAACAATCTGCAACTTGATCTTTAGACTTGATGCAATAAACTTTTGCCAATTTACTGTAGTCATCTATGAATGTTACGAAGTATTTTTCACCACAATAATCTATTATATTATGTGGTCCATTTACATCTGTATGCACAATCTCTAATATATCTTGAGCTCTTCTTCTATTGTTTTTAAAGGGTAAGTTATGCATTTTATTCTCTATGCATATAGCACACTTCATATACTCTGATTCAATTTCTTTAGGTATTCCTTCCAGTAACTGTTCCTTATATAAGATTTCTAGATATTTGAAATTTACATGTCCAAGTGTACGGTGTAATTTTTCCTTCACTGACAATTTACTTTCAATTATATTTATAAGCTTGTACTTTACTTTGTATATCTATGTAGCTGTTCACTTTATATAAGCTGTTTTCCTTTTGTGCTATAGCTATTACTTTTCTATTTGAATTATAAATTTTTGCCCATTGTCCTTTCGATATTACCATGTTGTTATTATCTGTGATCCTTGCATAACTCAATAAATTTGCCTTCATTTCTTTTACATCGAATACATTTTTTACTGTTATATATGATTTAGAACCATAAACAAGAAAATGTATGTTAATATCACCAACCTTTGTGGCCTCCAGCATCCGTCCATCTCCAACTTTCACTTGCACTGGTTTTTTTAATATAACTGAATTTTCAAAATACTTGTCGCAGTTGATTATGTGGTCTGTGCATCCACTGTCTAATAACCATGTAATTTGGTTCTTATTTGACTTATCTTCACTCACACTTGATGTCATGTTGCTTTGAATAACTAAAGTTTGGAAAACATTTTGTTGATTTTGTGTATTTGATGCACTCTGTTCAGTGTGTCTACCTCGACCACGATTATTAAATCCACGACCACGTCCCCGATGATTTGAATGACCTCTTCCTCTTATATTATTGTTATTTGTATATCTATTATGCTTTCCTCGATTGTACCAACAGTTGCGTTTCACATGGCCTGGTTTTCCACAAATGAAACATAAATTTGAGTTAGGGGCTGACAGGGCTGACTTTCTTTCTGTTTTAAAAGCATTTGATTTGTCTGGAACTTCTGACTTTTCTTGTGGTTTTTGTGTCAAATATTTAATTTTAATTTTATTTGTTAGATATTCCACAGTTCTTTCCTCTTTTGACAACACATCCAATAAGTCTCCAATGTGACTATATTCACTGGGCAGTGCTCTTAGCATATAATTCAACTTCTCATTTTCTGATATAGTGGCACCTGCCTGTTTCAGCTCGTTTACTGATCTTTCAAAATCATCAAAAAAGGAGTCTAGTTCTTGATAGTTTTTTAACTTTAAATTTTCAAGATTGTTTCGGTAAACTATTTGCAAGGATGTTGAACCTTGTAAGTACATAGAATCAAATTTACAAATTATGTCGTATGCCGTTTCACATTCTGATATATATTCCAATTGCTTATTCGTTATTGCCCCGTAAATGTAGTTCGTTGCTTGCACATCTTTGTCCGTCCATTTTTCTTTGTCATCAGTGATTAAGATTTTTCTCGTAATAACGTCTTGACACTTTTTGAATTGCAGAAGTTTTGTTAGTCTTATTTTCCAATGTGCGTATTCTTTTCCGTCGAAAATGGGTATTACAATTTGTTGATTACGCTCCATTTTTTAATCTCATTTATTTTCAGCACACACATGTATGCCACAGCACAAAAACAATTTTCACTTTTTTTTTCAATCCTGCGATATTTTAGCAATCTTTTTACATATTCAATTAACCACGGACTGCTACCATATTTTGTTATTGGATCGTATTCAGAGAAACACTTATTTCCACAAAATAAACTTATTACTTTATTTAAAATAATAATTACAGAATACCATTTTACTCAGTGCAAGCCATGACAGGGAAGAAGGGAAGTTGCCAACTTAGAAAAATAGAAATGTATACCAGTGTAATAACATATTAATACTTTAACAGTTTTAAATTTCGGAGCAGAATAATAATCAGAAAGCTTCGAACTGCTAAGCTATCGGGAGTTACACGTGTTATTGTGAGTCAACCATAAAAGATAGATATATGCTGTCGTGGGATATTTTTTATATAATTTTAAGGAGAACATTTCCGTCATAAATGATTTCTGTGTAGCTTTAACCATTAAGGTTGCAGTCGCGACGGAAGCTTAAAAAATGGAGTAATTTCTCCCGTTTTCCCAACATTTCCCTTCACTGCTTTGCTCCTATTGATTGTAGCGTGATGAAAAGTATACTATAACCAGCTCAGGAGTATGAAAAATAATTGTACCAAGTTTCGTTAAAATCCGTCGAGTAGTTTTTGTTTCTATAACGGTTATACAGACAGACAGACAGACAAAAATTTTACTGATTGCATTTTTGGCATCAGTATCGATCCCTAATCACCCCCTGATAGTTATTTTGTAAATATATTTCATGTACAGAATTGACCTCTCTACAGATTTATTATAAGTATAGATACCATTAATAAGCGCAGAGTTAATTAATACGGAACCACCTTGAACATTATAATATTCTTTCACTAAATGATCGCATAATTGAATAAATCTAGTCAGCACATTCGGGTTCAAAAAAAAAAAAAAAAGCCTGCCGGGGTCGTGGGACTTATCCCATTACCGTGACCCCGGTACGTAAAGGGTAATTGAAGGAACACCGTGGATTTTAGTCAGTAAAAGTCTGACAGTCCCTCCCACCCTGCCCGGGGTGGGAGGACTTATTTGATAATTTTACCACGTTAAAAAAAAAAAAAAGAATCTATCACTAAATCTCTAATTCTAACTATCCTAATATTCCTCGATTTTCGTGGAAAGAAAATTTTGGACATTTATGTTAGTACCTACAGGCTTAGGCTAAGCGGTCACTAGAAATAATCTAATGTACTTACATGAACATTATGTCAGCCCCTTTGCGTAATCAATGTCTGGATTCCTCGATGCAACACGACGTGTAGAATCTGGATACTCTGGAGCGACTGGATAGCCGCATGGGCAGCTTTGCGATTACGGATATCTTCCTTATTACGCGAAACCGACCTCGAGTATCCTACTGACTGCGCCGATTACGTTGGGCTGCAGTCGAGGATGCAAATAAGACCGACACAATTTATTTAATTGAATTTAATTAATATAAAAATTACATTTAAGTTGCTAAAACTAAGTTAGGGACAATTGTTAGATGTGAGAAACAAGAGTGAAGCACTAAACACAAAATTCACATTAATCACTGCTATTGAACAATCTTCGATCCCACGCTATCGGAATGCTGAGAAGGCGAATCTCACGGTGCACCGCACAGCGCGGTGTTAGTCATTTTCTTAGGAATATGTGGCGTCGTAAGTAGCATACACAACAACAAAAACACACACGACACAACAACAACAAAATACACAACACAACATCAACAAAATACACAAAACAATGATTTTTTTATTCATAAAAGGCTCGCGTTTGATCACCATTTCACCTGTAAGTGATGATGTGGTCGAAAATGAAGTACGCTTATCTAGAAGTAACCTATTCACTCATGACTTAAAGATACATAGGTTATAGCTATCAGGAAAGTATTTCTTGAACGTTTTGTACGTGATGTGCATTGTAAATTTTAATCTTTTATTAACAGAAAGTACTACATGTGGTGGTGGAAACATTTGATGTACCCGCTGTGCGCTGCGGGGCTGGTGTCCGTGATGTTGGCGCGCTTGTATGTCGCTACGCACTTTCCACACCAGTGTTTGATTGGCGCATTCATTGGTGAGTATTATTTCTTGTGACAATACAAAAGTATCGTAATTACCGCGCATATCCTCAATTAGAACAGTATGTTATCATCATAATAAATACACAGAAGTTTTAGTTTTACTTGTTTTAATATTTTTTGTAAAGACTTGTAGAATAGAATAGAATAGAATCATTTAATTCAGGAAAACCAGGAAAACTTCCCATATAAAAATCAAAAATTACATAAAAATCAATCATTATAGAATCATCACAAAATTAAAATATTATTAAAATTAAACTTGTAACTAACTTGAAATAAGTTTCACTTTTCTTTAAGACCAGGTACTCTAAAATAATTTTCACGCAAGCTTCGCCCCGATGCACCCCCCGGTTAGGCCGTTGTGTGCTAAACGCTAACGCAGCAGTAATAAAGTTGGATATCGCGTGCGCTCTTTCACCATGTTCGGGTTCGAAACTAAATGTCGTAAGTCTCAATTCTTATTTCGTTTAAAACTTAAGTAATAATTGATATAGAGAAAAAATATCTTATATTTGGATAATAAACTATATTTTCTTACTGTCAATACTAATTTTAGACATAAAAGCCGAGTAATCTTGATTAAATTTTGAATAATCTTTAACAAAGATTTTCGATAAAAAAATGAATCCAGCGAAAATGTTCCAATTGCGTAACTGGTCTTAGACATGTAAAGAAAAAGATTAAATAAATCATATACTAAAGTTCCATTTTGATTGTATGCGCGATTGTTTCAGAATATTAATGCAAAGTTACATACAATTTAGGGAGCCTCCTCTTAATTTGTGTATTGAATGTCGTAATTTTTATAAAAATGCATTTAATAAAGTACTTTCTTTCTTTTGTTTGTTTTGGCTGTACAGCGTCATTGTGATTGTAGTTTATGAAGTTTTTTTTTGTTATTAAAAATTACCTGCATTTAAAAAAATCGATTTAGGGAATTGTCTAAACAAACCAATTTCAGGAAGTGCATTAATTATTTTACATGTTTTATATACACCCATCTAGAGATTACCCTTATTTATGTATCAAATACTTTTGAAGTGAAGAAGAAAATAATAAGTTGGCTTAAAATTTCACATACGATGAAGCAGAAAGTCTTGTTATTGCTGCTAAATAACATCCTATTCAAAATCTAACATTTACACTAGTCTCTCTTTATTCTAGGTCACTTTAGGAAACACAAATAATATACATATGTGTCCATAAACAGGTTTAGTTTCCGTTATACTTAAAAAAAACATGTTTTGTTTTGTAACGCTTAGACATACTGAATATTTTGACGTTATAATTTTAACGTGATTATTTTAATTTAATTTTATATGGGTCATGGACCTGCAATAAGTGATGTGTATATATTTTATTTTTATTATTTATCCTTTTTGACATATAAGAGATGATGTGGCCGAGGATGACTCTTGACTTAAATATCCCTAGGTTATAGCTATCTGGAAATTCAGACTTCGGCAAAGAATTCTACATCTTAGCTGTACGCACAATGAATGTATTATAAACTTCGATCAATTATAGTATTAGATTAAGGATCAAGAACAAAAATAAATCGCTAAAGTGGCCACGTTTGCACACACGTAAATATCTAAATGTCTCCGAAATAATATTAACTACTTCAAGTTATTGTAAACCTTAGTACTACAACATAAAGTTTAATTACCATTGTAACACCTGCAACACAGTGTATACTAGCGCAAGTGTTACAGATTCCTATCATGCTATTGTAAAACTTATGTCAAAGTCAATAAATAAATAAAATAAATAAATAAATAAATTGCAAACTATATTTAGTTAAGACCTTTCTTCGGAGAAAGGTCAAAAGCAATAAATTTAAAATGTCGCTTGAAAATAAAAAGTCATCAGTACAAAAGTATTTATTCAAAAATGAAACATAAATTCTATGTAATAAGTTTGAAAACATTTTGTTTACAATTTCGTGCTTCCTCTATTGTGGAACTAGACGTCGTTTTTGGTATTACGTTTCAATGCTCAGAACACAGTAAGACATAGAGTTGTAAAATATATATTTTTAGGCCAAGGTTCATTTATGTACGGTGACCAATTGTAAAAAGTAGCAGATAAAAATTTATATTACCTCTATTACAACAAATACGTAATCAAAAATAAAGTAAACGAATTCAAAGGTATCAAGAAACGTGTTTTTGGCGTATAATAGTCTGAAAGAGCAGTCAGGCCTCAAAGAGCAGTCAGTAGCATTGACGGGGCCCGATAGGGTCATTGCCTTACGGGGTTGCGGTTGTTTCCAGTTATGTCCAATGTGTCAAACTGAATCGAATAAATATTTGATTCAGTTTGCAACCCTTATAAATATAAGGGTTGTATATTTCTTCTTGCGCGACAATAGATGCCCATTCTGTACAGCGAAATGAGTCACTAGGAAATCTATTAACAAAAATAACATTTAAAATAATCAACACCACTCCATGCATTCCCTTCTTCAAGAACAGACGATGTTTGTTACAAGAGTTGGTGCGTTGTAGCCAACATTGGTCAAACAACTATAATAGCTAATTGACGATTATACTTACTATTTCCTTTGTTTTTATTCTATGAAAAAAAAAACCAATTACAAAAACTTCCCAAAAAAAAAAAAAAAAAAAATTCATTCCGAAATCTTTGCATTACGGTGGTTATTTATACAGTTTTTTAAACGCGCACTGTGGCATGTTGACGTGTGAAGTTTGGCTATGCTTGGAACATTAACATTAAAAATAAAAACATTTAAAAAACTGACATAATATATGTATATATAAACTAAACCTTACATTTGAAATAGGGCCACAAAATTTGTGGTCCCATTTTTCGGCAATTTTCATTAATTGTTGATCGAAGATTATTATAAATGTGTTTTGTGCGTACGGGTGGGTTGTCCACCATGTAACCATTGCGCATCGCCGTTCGTCTTGTAGTCCGATGATGTTTATCTAATTAAATCTCGGATAAAGATCTGTACGCCTTTTGGTATAACATAGCGTACTTGTAAATATTATAACAAATATTTAGTGTACCTATGTTAACAAATGAGATAGATGACTTAGAATTGGTTATTTCCCCCATTTCCAGGCGCTTTCCTTGCCCCAGCTCTGTGTATCTACGTCACGGACCCTTTCATCTGGAAATATGGCTACCACGCCACGTACGCCGCCAGTCGCGCAGTGGCGTGCCACGTGGTCAGTACCATCGTGATGGCAGTGATTGCGGGGATAACTTACGCGGGCTTGAAGCTCTGTGGTTGGGACCCACATGGGACTGTTAAACTGGTTAGTATCCATTGGGCCATTTATTTTTAAAAAGGATAACATTTTACGAAGCCACTTCCTCCACTCAATATCGACTAAATTTCCCTCAATAAAATTAAAAGCCATAGTTTATTTATTGACATTGATCTTGGCAACTGAGTCGATAGAAGTGGAGGAAAATTCCTGCAAAAGGAATATAGACCAGGTTTGATCCATAAAAATACATGTATGAAAGTTAGAATGAACCTTTGAAATATGGCTACCACGCCACGTACCCTGACAGTCGCACGTGGTCAGTACCACGTGTACTATTCCGCAAAATTCAATAGTTCATATAAAATGTTTGTTCGTTCACGTGCGGAAATTTTGCACATTTTCCCGAAGTGTGGAAATAAGTGAGTGCCCCATTTCAATTTTCAGTAGATAGTTACACCCATAAATACAGTTTCCGTGATAGCAACAAGTTTTTTGCTATCAAGGATTAAATTAAGTCCAGCTACAGTATATTACGTAATGAAAACTTGAGAAATTTCGTTTAGTTCGCAAAAGTAAGAGAAAAGGGCCTACAATTGAACCTTGCGGCACGTCTATCTCTAGAAATCCTGAAGATGTCGCTCCATTTACAATACCTTGTTATTGCCTGTCTGGTAAATAGGCAATAACAAGATTAGCAGCTAGTTCACGAATTCCGAAATGGCGTAAGTTACAAATCAGTGTTTTATGGTCAACATAGTCAAAAGCTTTGGAGAGGTCACAGAATATGCCAATTGCATCATGGATTTAACTCAAAATTTCAAAATGTGACGGATGAGTGCTACTCCTGCGTCAGTTGTAGACCTACCTTTCGTGAAACCAAACTATGTAGAATCCCATTTGAGTTGAAGAATGTATTTTTCGTAGATTTTGCTCAATGCTGGAAGCGTAAAGATGTCGGTCTATAATTAGAAGAATCACTCTTACAATCCGATTTAGAATTATCGTAAACCTACGGTGACTGCACCATATGATAAGATTGCAAAGACGCACCACTTCCAAAAAAACTACCAAATACAGCTTCTACACCTGGACAGAAGAAGCCTGCGAATGGTGGTGGGGACCATCACCGGGCACTGCTCACTGAACAAACACTATCACACAATAGGTATAACGGATAGTCCCCTGTGCAGGGCATGCATGGGGACGGAGGAAACGGTAGGACACGTGCTCCTAGAGTGCACAGAAATCACCGAAATACGAAAACGAACCCTCGGGTCATTAAATTCCCTTACAGATACCCTGAATAGACCGAAAGACCTGATCTGCTTCTGGAGGGAGGTTGGCTGGATGGAGTGACGGCCGACACGGCTCACGCACAATGGTCTCGTGCAGAGACTAAGTGCGGATCAACACTACAGAAGAAGAAGAAGAAGAAACCTACGATTATGATCATTTCAATTAAATTTTCTTGTTGCATATTTTCTAGGCATTCCGATGGTGTGAGAACCCAGAGTCTATCCATGTATCGACAACGCCGATGTACGCGCTAGTGATGTCTATCGGGAGTTTGCTGGGATGGGCGCTGTGCGTCACGCCGGCTATTGCTGAGTAAGTTGTTTGTTGTTACCTATATCGACGATTGTTGTTACGTAATATCACGCTTGAGTGTTTAGATCCCATGTGAAAGGATGCGAGTCTACGAGCGTATAATTTGTCCTGATTATGGCGTCACTGTAACCGAACCTTCTAGAGTCAACCATTAAGTAGTTATGTGTGTGCTTCAGTTTAACATGTCGTCAGTCATTGTTCGATCCTTCAATCAGCCAGCCAACGGTAACTGGTGTTCGAACAGTCCACGGTACGTGGAGCTTTACCGTTGCTTTTCAAGCACAATATGGGCTCTTGGGCCCTACCAATAAATAGGTAAACTTATAGCCTAGACTTACCTGAGCTGTAGAGACGACAAGCTACGACCTTCCTCAGGCCACGTCCGTGATATGTGTGTAGGTAGGTAATGAGTAATTGAAACGTGTAGTGTGGGCAAGTGGTGTCACGGCGGTCACAAAGGACGCAAGCTTCAATATGTGGTCCAGGCCGTGACTTAGCACAACTTCGCACCAGATTGGAGCAGCTATTTATCACCAATTCACAATTACTTTCAACAAATTTCGCGTGCCATTCGGTCTGGCGTCATCATGGCGGTATTGTTCCAAAATATCCCAGGTTTTACGTCAATTCGGGATTACAATGTCAACTTATCGTTAATCGCGACCAAATTATCGGTTACAACGGGCGATTCAACCAGATATTTCCAATTACAATAAAATCAAAAGGTCCCAAAAAGCGGACATTATTCCAACCAAGCAAAGGTTATCTGTCAAGTGAAAAGAGTTATGTCAAGCCCACAGATAATTAATGTTGCCAACCAAAAAGGTGCGTTCTATTTCACGTTGGACGGAACATCTACCCCCCCCGGACGGGCCTACCCGTCCGCTAATCAATTGGAAGTCTTGACAAGGTTGCGAATTTAACACAGCTTCAATGCGGCAAAATACCGTAGCTAGTTCCTCAAAGGTGAGAACGGTGTCTCCCAACAATCTCCGCCAGTGTTCCTTTGCCGCTTTCACCGCGGCCTCAAAAATATCCCCCAATGGGGGCAGGTTGGCGGGTCAAACAACCAAGTGACCCCTCGGCGGGCCAAACTGTTACCAATGTCAACCTGGCTCTCATTAAGGAAGGCGTATACCTCCTTCAAATAGTTACTTGTACCCTTGTAGTTCGTACCGCAATCAGACCTAATCAAAGTAGGTAACCCACGGTGAGACACAAATCTTTCCAAAGTCGCCACAAAGGCCTCTGTCGAGAGGGAGGTTACCAGCTCCAAATGTACTGCCTTAGTTGACAGGCAGACAAAAACACACAAATAAGCCTTACGAAGGGTGGACGTCTTCACCGAAAAGGGACCAGCAAAGTCCGTTCCGACGCCAGCAAAGGGCCTCGCCTCATTGACGCGATCAGCCGGCAAAATCCAAAATTCTCGCTGCAGAATGGCCAACAGCACATTGCAACCGGCATGCGAGTTCTTAATGTGACGATCAGTCACCAACAATTGAACCAAGTGGCCCTCCTTGGGCAACAAAGGGGGGTGACGGGCCCCATAGGGAAGGCTAGAGTGCCTCAACCGTCCTCCAACACGCAAAAGACCCGTCTTATCCAAGAAGGGATTCAGCTTACTAATGGCTCCCGACAACTTAACCCTACCAGGCTTCAAGACCTCGATCTACTTCTCAAAGTGTGCAGCCTGCACAGAGCGGACCCAAAGGAGGAGTGACTCCTGTCGCTCTTGAGGAGAGAGAACTGGTGACAGGCGCTTGTCCCCTGGATTCCTAGAATTATGGCCAAAACGCCTGATCCACGAGGTATCTTTCAACAATTTGTCGAGGGAGCTATATCGATTCATCAAAAAATCAGGATCAAACGAACACCTTAAGTCTGGGCAAAGGATCCGACATCAAGACTGGCGTTCGAGGCCAATCGTCCTCGGGGCGAGTCAGCCAGTCCGGTCCCCACCAGAGGGGGTGAGCAATCAAGTGGGGGGCCATGCACCCGCGTGAGGCTACGTCGCCCGGGTTCAGGTCACCAGGCACGTGCCTCCAAATCAAAGGCGTTTCAGAACCTTGAATCTGCGACACTCGGTTCGCAACAAAGACCTCCAAAGAGTGGATGGACGTCTTCAACCAACACAAAACAATTTGACTGTCCGTCCAGGCGTAAGAAGCCCGAATGTCAACAGTTCCACCCAAAGTGTGCGCAACGTGGTTTAGAAGACGCACAAGAAGCACCGCAGGGAGTGCGGATACAAATTGGAGCCAGTCTTCCAACAGGGTTTCCCGAAGTGGCTCGTCCCATCCAAGTTCAGTTATAACAAGGGCAGGAGCACCAATTTTAGGGTAAGGACAACTCACAGGGGTGAGTTCAAACCAGGTCCTTCCCTCAACAGTGGTGACAGCCGTTTCGCCAATTCCCCAAATCTTGCCTGAAAAGTCGTTAACCTTCAGGCCAACCTGTCCCGCTAACCAAGACGACAAAAGGCAACCCTGGGCTCCCGTGTCCAAAATGGCACGGACCACAATCGAGTCACCCAAGGGTCCGCAGACCTTGACCGAGGCCGTTGGCAACAAAACCGTCCTGATCAGGGGGGTCCTTTAGCGGGGCAGGCGCCAATTTCTTAGCGATGCCTGGGCGGCGACCGATCGCCGCATCCAGGCTGCCCTCGTTCACGACGAGGCCAACATTCAAAATATTCGTCCGCGCGGTGCCCCGAGCCGCTCGCCATCACTGGAGGGGCATATCCCACCGGATGCCTGAATAGCGGAGGGCGCGACTCCAACCGGGGACGTTCCGCCAACGGAGAGGAAAGGCAGCGGTGCCGATTCGGCCACTGCTGCCTAGCAGCCAACGCGCGTTCTCCCTGACGAGGGGAGACCAAATGGCGCTCGCGGGGCTCCCGTTCAACTTACGCGGGGGGTGGAGTGCGGCAAACAGAATTGCGGGCCTCAGCCCGGTGCTCGTCTCCGGGGTACCCCCCCCTGCGCGAACCCTCCTCAGAAGATGGTCTGCTGGAGCGGTTCGCGTTGGCGCACAAAATCTCAAGGTGGGACCCTTTACAAATTCTACACGGGCGGGGGCTGGGGCAGTCCCGATGGAAGTGGGCCCCCAAACACGAGAAGCACAAACGGCGTGCGTTGACAATGCGGCGGCGGGCACTTACGTGCAAATTCAAAAAGGCCGGGCAACGCGCCATGACATGCCCCGTTGCCTTACAAAAGTCACAATGATGAGGACTCCGGGCGCCAGCAAAACGAGGGGCGGGGCGAACATCAACAGGCCCCCTAGCCCTAGTCCGTCCCTGGTCTCTAGGCCGAGAAGGTAGTGGGGGTGACCCCGTGGCGCCACGAGTGTTATCCAAGAGCCGACACTCGTCTTCCAAAAATTTGAGGAGGTCGTCAAAGGGGGGAAGATGGGTGGCACTATCCCCACCATACTTCTGCTCAAAACGTGACCTCAACTCCGCGGGGTGCAACTGCAGCACTATGTGCACCAACAAGTAGGACCAATGTTCTACCGGTAACTCCAAGCGTCTCAAGGCGTTGGTCGCTGAGACCAATGGGTTCAGCAAGTCAGTGCGCAACGTCGACGTGCTGGCAATGGCCGGTAGTCCAAAAATCTGGCCGATGTGCACATCAGCCAGGCAGCGCTTGTTCTGATACCGTCGGGAGAGAAGCTCCAGAGCGGTCGGGTAGGAGGAATCCGTCACCGGCAAGTGCTGCACTAAGGCTCTGGCTTCGCCCTCCAAAACGGACAACAAGTAGGCCAACTTCTGGGCAGGTCCGAGGTCCGAGCGTGCATCCACAAGACTTTCAAAAAGATTAATGAAGCCCAGCCAGTGGTCCAAGCGACCGTCAAAATGTGGCAGCTCCAGGGTGGGCAGCCTACCCAATAGTCCAGGGCCCTTGACAACGGAGGTCTGAGGCTTGGCCTCCTCAGGCACCCGGCTCTTCAAAATTTCCCGGGCTCGTTGACTGATGACATCCCCCAAGTGGACAATCTGGTCATAGTCACCCAAAACCTTATCGTGGGCTGCCTGGTCCATCACCCCCAAATCCACGTCCATGATGAACTCCTAGAAGCGTGTGAGGTCAGCATCAGCTGACTTGATCCTCTCATTCAAGCGCCCATACCGAGCAAGGGTGAGCTCTTCCAAATCCAAACGCTCAACCGTTGCTGCTGCCGATGTGAACCATCTCAACTGTGAGGCCAATCTGGCAGCAGACTCCCTGACTGCCTTAAATGAGGCCATTGCAACAATCAAATATCAATACCAATAGGCTAAATTAACTAAACAAACAAACAATGACTTGTTAGCCAACCGAACAATTTCACCAAAATAAAAACTTAAATTCAATTATTTCAAGTCCAAATCCGACCCTGTACTTATTCCAAGTATGAATCTAGCTTGCTAAAGATGGCTAGTTACAGAAAAAATAACAATTTAATGTATATACTGTGCTGGACCAACACCAACTAAACACAACAATTGAATGTACAATACTGTGCCGGACAATCTCTAACAACACAATCCAATAAATACTATAAGCAATAAATCAATATACACAATTCAAGTCTTGTTATGTTAACAAATGTGTGATTATTATTTAGATAAACTTTTAAATTCAGATCAGCGACATTAAATTATTAATTACAACAAATATACCAAATTATGTACCAAAATACAACCTAATAAATCCTAATTTCACAAATAAATCTTACTTGTCAATACAACAACAGGGGCTACAGTACAAATTACAAATACAACTTCAATTTGATAGCCCGGATGACATGGTAATATATTCAAACTTATTAAGTTATTTTCAACAATGTTCAAACTTCCAATTTACTTAGTGGATCTTATATTATAAGACCACGCTTCTGCTACCAGTTTGTTCGATCCTTCAATCAGCCAGCCAACGGTAACTGGTGTTCGAACAGTCCACGGTACGTGGAGCTTTACCGTTGCTTTTCAAGCACAATATGGGCTCTTGGGCACTACCAATAAATAGGTAAACTTATAGCCTAGACTTACCTGAGCTGTAGAGACGACAAGCTACGACCTTCCTCAGGCCACGTCCGTGATATGTGTGTAGGTAGGTAATGAGTAATTGAAACGTGTAGTGTGGGTAAGTGGTGTCACGGCGGTCACAAAGGACGCAAGCTTCAATATGTGGTCCAGGCCGTGACTTAGCACAACTTCGCACCAGATTGGAGCAGCTATTTATCACCAATTCACAATTACTTTCAACAAATTTCGCGTGCCATTCGGTCTGGCGTCATCATGGCGGTATTGTTCCAAAATATCCCAGGTTTTACGACAATTCGGGATTACAATGTCAACTTATCGTTAATCGCGACCAAATTATCGGTTACAACGGGCGATTCAACCAGATATTTCCAATTACAATAAAATCAAAAGGTCCCAAAAAGCGGACATTATTCCAACCAAGCAAAGGTTATCTGTCAAGTGAAAAGAGTTATGTCAAGCCCACAAATAATTAATGTTGCCAACCAAAAAGGTGCGTTCTATTTCACGTTGTACGGAACAGTCATATTCGGTACTTTCATGCCCTATGAACTTCTAGGGAACCCAACATTGTGCGTGCCATATCCCGCAATTAGCTGATTTTATTTTCCAATCTTTGTTATACAACGTGTAACAGAATAAACGCAATTCCTGAAAGTAGTTGGTTCAGAATCGGCTTCTGAATCGATTTGCGTCATAAAAAAATAGGTGTTTTGACTGAAAAATCTTTCATTTAACTTAAAATGGAAACACAGTATCATGACAAATTAATACAATCCTTAATTCAAGGAAATGCGTTCGTTTGCGTGTCAGCCGCTAACATTGCATGAGTGTATGTGTCTGCGTAAAGATATTGTATGACGCACATACGTTTTGCGTTTAGTAAGGATAACTATTTTATAAAAAATGTCTAGGTTTGGTTTTTCAATTTATTTAGTTACGGATGTTGTTTGAGACTTATAATTTAATATTCTAATTGGGGTGTCTGAGGTATTGCGCGTAATCTGTTACACCTTGTATAGCCGTCACGAGTCGATCTCCATGTTAAAGCAACACTTCCCGCGGTCGATCCGTGAATCTTACTCTTACTAATATACTATATATTATATATATATATACTATATACTAATACTAATATTATAAATGCGAAAGTTTGTGAGGATGGATGGATGTTTGTTACTCTTTCACGCAAAAACTACTGAACAGATCTGAATGAAATTTGGTAAGTAGATAGTTGACATTCTGGAATAACACATAGGCTACTTTTTATCCCGAAATTCCCACGGGACCGGGATTTGCGCTGGAAAACCTTCCCACGCGTACGAAGTCGCGGGCGGAAGCTAGTCTTCTTATCTTATCTTACTTCTTACTTCTTACTTCTTCTTACTATCTTACTAATATTATAAATGTGAAAGTTTGTGAGGATGGATGGATGTTTGTTACTCTTTCACGCAAAAACTACTGGACGGATCTGAATGAAATTTGGCAAGTAGATAGTTTACATCCTGGAATAACACATAGGCTACTTTATATCCCGAAATTCCCACGGGATCGGGATTTTACGCGGGAAAGCCCTCCCACGTCCCAAGTCGCAGGCAAAAGCTAGTGGTATCTAAATCTCTCAAGGACCGCCATTATTTACGTCAACTATTAGTTGAGCCCCGCTGGCACACAAATTTTGTGCCAGTGGGGCTCAACTAATACTTGTTTACTGGCACGTTTTTGTGCTGCTGGGGCTCTAGAGGTTAACATATCGAATCTCCTTCGTGCCTCGAAAAGCATGTTAAACCGTTTGTCCCGGTTCTCATTTATACATCTTTGACTGTCGTTACGGGTAGTCAGAAGCCAGAAAATCTGGCATCAGTCTTGCTAAGGGGAATCATGTTAACCAGCTTTCTGGGTTGTGGAGGTAAGATAGGCTGTCGCTACATGTAATACATGCATAGTGATAGTGTTATAAAAATATGTGTTAGTATACAACATGTAATTTAAAGGGTATATACATACCAAGTGCACGGTTTCTTTGGATGATAATAAACGATATGGCAAGGGTTTTATAATCCTATGTCTACATGTGTGGAGCATATTAGAAATTTCAATACATTGATACCAGAGGCCGAATTTTTCAAATTAAGAAGAACGAAGAGAATTATCGTTTTATTGGCAAGTGACGTGGAAAGTGCTGACCCTCATAGTGCTGTGACACGTTTGTTATTACTGGTATTCAAGAAACATATGAAACCAATAATTTGGGGTCAATTCTGTGAGTCACTTATTTTGAGCTGAAACTGTGCATAGAGACTCCATACCAGATGTTGTCTTCAGCCCCTTTGGATAGATATGGGGTTTCCGTTATACGTTGTATAGTTTATGGTGTAATAGAATGTATTGTTTTTTTTTTTAATTAGAAAATTATGTATTAGTCTATTGTTACTTATTAAGTATGTATATTTTCTATGGGCCTTAGAAGCCTGAAATTAAAAAAAAATACACTTGTACTTTGCTGCATCTGGTTAGACTGGAAGCCGATCCCAATATAACTGGGAATAAGCCAAGTAAATAATGACATTAACCTCTAGAGCCCCAGCGGCACAAAAACGTGCCAGTAAATAAGTATTAGTTGAGCCCCACTGGCACAAAATTTGTGTGCCAGCGGGGCTCAACTAATAGTTGACGTAAATAATGGCGGTCCTTGGGAGGTTAAGATACCATTCACGGACCGACCACGATCGACTCGTGACGGCTATACAAGGTGTAACAGATTACGCGCAATACCTCAGACACTCCAATTAGAATATTAAATTATAAGTCCGATTTAAAACTGTATTTGTAGTAAAGATAAGTCTTAAAATCGTTTGTGACCGGGGTCAGATTACACTTACGATAAGAGCCCGCCCGCGGTGCTTGACGGATGGTTGACGTAAATAATGGCGGTCCTTGAGAGGTTAATGACTGTATTATTTATCAGCATAACAGATACGTCTTGTTTAAATGATGCATTATGCACCAAAAATTAGCTCACTTTGCCTTTTAAAAATCTGTCTGTTTCTTTTCTCTTTTCTTATATAAAGTGAACTAACAATATGGATAGAATTCACATTACTAGCAATCTTGTTAACCCATCCAGTTAAGCTAAATATGGTTGTGTCTGGAGTGAGTTCACGGCAATATTGTAATGGGTGGGGTTTGAAACAGAGACCTCTCGATCATTAGTCCGACATTTTAGCGACTAGGCTATTGACGATTGATTATTGAAAATATGCCCGAATGAAAGATTAAGTCCACCATATTAACGTTTTCTTCATCTTTGTTGCAGGTACCGCCACTACACAAAACACAGGTCGATTCTAATATCGATATTCTCTACCGTTATCATACTTATGGGTTTCCAACACATTCAAGATAACATGTGTAAAGCAGATGCTTTACGATACTACGCGATGCAGTTCGCTTTAGCTGTTTTTAAACCAATGCTACTTTTAAGAGTGACTCCTATGATATCTATGTGGCCTTTCAGAGGTGCTAAAACGAAGGATGAGTAGAAATTTTGACTTTGGGTACGATACTTTGACCTTGGGTACGATATTTTGACCTTGGGTACGATATTTTGACCTTGGGTACGATATTTTGACCTTGGGTACGATATTTTGAACTTGGGTACGATATTTTGACCTTGGGTCTTAACGCCTTTTGCCTGCGGTTCTATTGGCTTCAGGTCTTATGGTGTATTGGCTTATAACTCAAGCTTATGAGTTGCAAGAGCTATTTGACCTCGGGTATGTGAGTATCAAGACCTTCGGTATTAGAGAATTTTGACATTGGATCTTTTGAGCATTTGACTTAGATTCAAAATTTCTAATTCATATTGTAATAATAAAAATATTTTAATTAAACAGCAAATTACCAACGCATACTATACAATATGTACTAGGCACAGGCTACTACAAATATCGTTTTTTTTAATATTGTTTATAGTGTTGCATTTCACCACTATCTCACCTGATGGTGGTAAGTGATGATGTGGTCGAAGATGGAGCATGCTTACCTAGAAGTAACGTATTTACTCTTGATTTAAAGACCCCCAGGTTATAGCTACTAGGTTATAGCTAGTTGGTAATACACAATATATATTACATTTGTCCAGTATGGCTGCTAAACATTGTTATTGTTAATAAGTACGTCTTTGCTCGTTATCAGGTCTTTTAAATGTTAAAACTTGGGTCGGGTGGACCTTGCTTTGTTCAGGTTAGCTTTGGAGCTAAAAAAATAGGTTTTATAAGGATAACACCTAATTTTTTAGCTCCAAAGCTAATTTTTTCGCCCAAGGGGGCATTAAGATGTTTTAACCTTGGAGTTTAAGATCGTTTAGTCCTTATTGGGTCGTAAGTTATTTTCCTTTCAATGTGCGTACCGCTTAGGAGTGGAATTCCCTGACGGAGAATGTGTTTTTTGATAGCTATAACCTGTGGGTCATTAAGTAAAGAGAGAATAGATAATTTCGACTTCAGCATATGCGATGATGTGGTCGAAGATGAAGCATTCTATCAGGTGCGATGGTGGCAAAGGCGAGTTATCAACAATTAAAAAACCTCATGCATTTTGGCTATTATATTGTAGTCGTAAGTTTTTTGATAAGATATTTTGACTCTGAGTGTTAAGGTCACTTGACTTTGTTTCCTAAGGTCATAAACGAACCCAAGGTCAAAGTTTTTTAAAGTTATTTATGATCTTAGTAAAATATTTTAATAGAAAAATTGTTATATGGGTTGGAAGATACTTGTATTCACGTGTGTATGCTTTATTTAAGTACAGTAACAGTCACTGCAGTGATACCAACATACGGTATCAATACAAAAATGCTTTAATGTGTGATTGTTACCAATGATGTCTAGTTGACTGTACAAAGCGCTAAAATACAGTTCGCTATGACTGAAAATCAGTGAAAATTAATCTGTTAGGGGTGGGTTTTAAGGACTTTTAAATCAATTAATGTAGCTAGAAAAATTATAGGTTTAGTTCTACTAACATTATGGACTGGATACTCGGCAGCGTGATCAGCCAAGTTCAGTGAACTTGAATTACATGTTCCTGTAACTAAAATTTTTGTATTTGGCACCCATAACTTGGCACACATACCTTGGCACCCATATAGATCTAAATTATTATTATTATGATTTTTTATTTTTTATTTTTATTATGCTTTCGTTTTCTCAGGTTGATACCTGGTCTTTTTTAATATTAGTTTGGAAAGAGAATTAGCAATGTAGGTAGAATACACATTACTAGCAGTCCTGTTAACCCCTCCAACTAAGTTAAATATGCTTGTGTCTGGAGTGGGTTCATGGCAATTGTGTAATGGGTAGGGTTCGAACCTGCGACCTCTCGATCCCAAGTCCGACACCATTAGACTATTGATGCTTTAAAAACTATTCGTTTATCGGTAAAGTCGACATAGACGCACATTCTTAATATTGCAACTTGGCACTTTTTCACTTTTATGTTTTTGATACTAAAATTGTTTTGGCACAAATACCCTGTTTTTATAAACCTTGAATATGGCTGTATATCTGGAAATATAACTTGTAAAATTGTGAAAGGCATGTAACAAATTGTGATTAGTTGAAAGTATTTCCAATAGCCAATCATATCAGTCTTGCATATGCAATATGCAAAACGGCGAAATTCTAGGACAACAGATTACTAAAAATCTAGAGCTGATGGACATATATACACTTCTCATCAGAAAAATCGAAATACCTTACAAGTTTATGTTTTGTAAGGATTATCAGAAAAGTGTGTATATTTAGGAATATATTTTGACATATATTCCTAAATATACACATTTTTCTAATAGTGAATAATATGAGGTTTTCAAATCTTAATGTTAATGTTCTAAATTCAAATTAAATTTTCATAGGTTTCGTATTTTGTTTAACAAGTCATTTTTACCCTGTATGGAGTATGAAGGAAATTGATAAAACAACACACGTAAATGAAAAAATAAGCTAAAAACGGTATACGGTTCTTCATCGATCGGATGAGAGTCACGATCAAATGTTATGCCATTCCATTCCTCTTGGATTACATTTTGCAGCTGGCTAAGTGTTTCTGGGGCAGGATCTCTTGCACGAATTCGTCTCTTTAATTCATCCCATAGATGTTCAATCGGATTCATGTCCGGGCTTCTTACTGGCCATTCCATAATGGAGATACCGACTTCGGTAACATAATCTCGTACGACGCTCGCGGTGTGAGCCCTAGCATTGTCGTGTATGAATATGAAACCGTTGCCAATAAAATATACATAGTGCATCACGTGAGGCTCAAGACACTGTTCGATGTACCGATAACTGTTTAGTGCAGGTAGACGTGGCCCAGACACAAAGACAAGCGCTTATTTGTAATTAATGTTTATAAATAAATAATAAAAATAAATAAAAATCTTACCGTCAGCGCTGATTCCTCCCCAAACCGTCCACGAACCGCCACCAAAGCTGACCTTTTCTTCAATGCAGCATTGTGCAAAGCGTTCTCCATCTCTTCTGTAGATCTTTTTCCTTCCGTTGTTACCAACAGCATAATTTTACACTCATCAGAAAAGAGGACATTGTTCCACTGGAGGTATGACCAATTTAGGTTTTCACGTGCAAAGTTAAGGCGCGCTCTTCGATGGTCTGCAGTTAATTTCGGCCCATTTGCTGGCTTATGCGGTACCAGTCCACGTTCCTTCAACTTTCATCTAATTGTAGAGTCACTTACAGCCACCCTACGTACAACATGAAGCTGCTGCTGGAGTTGAAAAGCATTAAGGCGTCGATTTCGTAAAAAAGTTGTTACAATAAATCGATCACCTCGCTCAGAAGTGACCCGATTCCTGCCAGATCCTGAACGGCGCGTGAACAAACCAGTCTTCCGATAGCGTTTGTAGACTCTGTGAACAGACGACAGGCTTAGATGCAATCTTTCAGCCACAACACGCTGAGTAGTCCAGAATCCAGCAATGCCACCACTTGGGCGGCTTCTGCGGGCGAAGCATTCATATGTTTTAGAAAAAAAAACTATTTCAGACGTCCCAAAGTCACAGTAAACAAATAAAGAACAAAAAGTTTTAGGATAAGCGCTAATTTTTAGTTTTCAAAGGTGAAAAGTAATGTACTCCAACTCTAAACACACATTTATCTCAAAATAGTGAATCATTTCATTTGAAGGATAAACAAATGAAATTCTAATTTTGAATTTAGAATTTTCACTTTTCACTGTAATGGCCAACCTGCCAGCTATACAATCAAATGATTTTTTTTTTATGGAATGAAAACTCTTTTGTGTTAAATTAGGACAGAAACCATAAAAACGGAAGTGTTTCGATTTTTCTGATGAGAAGTGTGTATACGTTACTTAGCCATGTGCATATGTTCTTTATGAAATAATTGTTTCAGTCACAACAAAACATAAGTAACATTTTGTAGGACTGTGATTTTTGAACCAGGGACTAACATCGCGCCCTGGTATTGTAATTTAAGAGTCAAAGCCATTACAAACGTGCAAAGTAAGTTTTAAATCCATAGGATTATACGCGACCCAATAGATAAATAACGAAGGCATTTAAATGACTGACGGTATTTGTAAAACTGGACTATTGATAAACCATCTTTCATTGTTACACACAACACTATACAGGGTTATTGGTAAAACAATAATGACCTTTCAGGACTATGTTAGTAACATCATAAACAACATCATACAAAAATAAAAATATTTCAATTGAACGCTCTAAATGTTACGCAGTCTGCGAAGCAAAAGAAAGCGCTAGTAATGTAGGTAAACTGATTGTACAAAAGGCAGCGGAGGAATTCTGAGGGTTTGTTTTTGGTAAATGTATTATGTTTTCTGAAAAGTCATGGAACAAAAGTTGTTATTTATGATGTTAGTAATACTTTCCTGCGAGTTTAATAGTGTTTTACAAATAACCCTGTATATTATGTATGAACACAAGTCTAAGAGTACAACCGTAACCCAGGACAATCGCTTGTACCTAGCCAAAAACCACATTTATATAGCAGAAATGAAAATTTTATGGCATTATATCGGTTTAAATCATTTATTCTCAAAAAAAGACATAATAAGCCACTTACATGAGAACATAAAATAAAATGTAATTTTGAAAACAGGTAACCGCAATGGGCCAGATCATAACGTTTTAGTAAGTATAAAGTAGGGCTACTCGATCAACAATTTCATCCGCAACTGCATTATGAGGATTTATTGTAAGAATTATAATTTTTTAAAATATAATTTTGCAGCTGCGATTTAAAACCGTTGAACGAGCTTACATTTTTTATGTTAGAAGGTAAATTATTAAATAGTTGTGCTCCTTCATAAGTTATGCTCCTTTTGGCATAATTTGTGCGAGTCCTTGGTAATACAAGTAAACTAGGTCGACGCAAGCTACGTTTGGATACTTCAGACATCTTGGTGAATGATACGTTTGTATGGATAGTTTTATTTAATATTTTCTTAATTAAAACACAAGTACTGTACATGTATAGTTGCCTAATATTCATTAATTTAGTTTCCTCAAAAATTTTACAAGTTGGTGTTAAATATGGATAACGAAACAGTATTTTTATTATTTTATTTTGTATCCTTTGCAGTTCTTGTAACTTTGTTTTATTTGAATTTCCCCAAATTTCGATGAGGTAAGTCAAGTGTGATTTAACAAGTGAATTGTAAATAGTAAAACGAAGCTTTTTTGGTATACAGTGACTAATATTATAAAGAGAACCAATAAGTGACGATAGTTTATCTTTAACATAGTCTATTTGATGATTCCATTTTAGATAGCTATCCATTCTAAGACCGAGATACTTTTCTGATTTTTTTTGCTCTAGTGGGGTGTTGTCCACTAATAATGGGTCATGAATCGGGATATTTTTATTTTTAGCCTTAAATAAAATGTAGCAAGTTTTAGAAATATTTATGGTAAGTAAATTATATTGGAACCAATCAAATAAAACATTTAGATCTTCTTGAGCTTGTAAAATGATATTATTTACATTTGAACCGAAATAAAATAAACACGTATCATCCGCATACAAAGTTAAATGACCATTTAGTCCTAATGTTGCAATCTGATTTATGTATATTAAGAATTATTATTTTATTTTATTTAATAAGTTACCACTAAAAATGTTTCTACTCGGTTACTGAATTTCTTAACCATAAATTTTGACATTGTATAAAACAATTTTTCACTTGGACATTTTTGGATTTTTTTAATTCTTTTTGACTATGATAATTAATACCTGTGTTGATATTTCATTTTGTAGTTTGTATCGATGATTTGATATTAAGATAGTTTAAATTTAGATGAATATTTCTACACCGGCAGCGATAGTATTATGTGAAGCCGTTTTAATATTTACATCTCAATGTACAATCGATAAATCTGAATCATGACCCACCAAAAGCTTATTTTCTTACACACATTCAAATACAATTAGGTCGACATTCGCGTAAACATAAATTTCCATAGTAAAGACCTTGTTATCTGGCATTTTAATTACACGGAGAATTATCTGTCAATTATATTTAAAACGTCCTAAGTCCGGCCATGTACTGTAAAAGAGAGAAATCTTTTGTTATTTTAACGGTTGCAAACGATTTATCATCAAAGTGGTAGACATGCCACCCATATGCACAAAACGTTTTGGGAATAGTACCTATCATTGTGCGTACAGCTAAGAAATGGAATTACCTGTTGGAGTCTGTGTTTCCTGGTAGCTATAACCCCGGGGTCTTTAAGTCAAGAGTGAATAGGTTACTTCAAGGCAAACATGATTCATCTTCGACAGATGATATGGTAGTCAATCGCGAGCTTATAAACAATAAAAAATTCAAATTGGTGGGTCATGATTCAAATTTGTCGATTGTACCATATACTTAGAGAAAAATATATTATATATTTACTAGGGCAGGTCCATAAAACCTATAAGTGCGTGCGAGAGGTCCAATAAAAATGATTTACGACTTATTTCGTATGTTTTTAATGGCGACTCAAGTATGGTATCTTCCATTTTGTCCTAAGATTGTCAAAAGATTTACTTTTCACTTATTGTAGATTTAACAAGCTTGTGATTTATATAGTACAAAATACGGGTTTGTTTATTTTTATTTATGTATTATTTACGTTTCCTGTGATACTTACCAAATTTATTTATTTAACATGATAATGGACTTAGTCCTGATATTAAATAGAATTTTATGTATAACCAAGTAAACCTAATATATAAAATAGCAAATGTGTAAAATGTTATAGACAATGTAATTTGTAACTTACGGCTACATAATTTTCGAGTTGTTTGGGGTTTAATTTCCAGGTTTGAGTGTGATTAGTTTGAAGTTTTGTGTCGTTTTTGCGATCGAATGTATTTGAAAAAGTTTTCTTTTCGAGTTGCTTATACAACGTTTAACCGAAAGGGTATATACATACCAAGGGCGCGGCTTCTTTGGGTGATATCAAACGATATTTGAAGGGTTTTTTAATCCTATCTCTACATGTTCGGAAGTAATGAGAATTTTTAATACATTGATACCAGATACAGTTCTAGGCGCACAGAATTACGGAAGAGATTTATCGTGATATTTGCAAGTAACGTGGAAAGTTATTGACCTACGTAGTGCGGTGACACGATTGCATTGTTATGATTTCAATTTAAGAAACTTACGAAACCGCAAATTTGGTATAAATTTCTAGAGTATTTTATTTTGAGTTGAAACCCTTCCAGTATCGTTTGATCTTAGAACAACAACGCATAGAAGAGGCGTCTAGAACAAAACACGAGCGATTTCGTGTGTCCACTTTATTTTCTTTGTGTGCGTGAGCCGAATGTGTCTACGTTCTTCAAACGCACACAAATATAGCTTTCAGTGATACCATTACCAGTACCATTACCACAAAAATGGGAAAACGCACTATTATGTTGCTGGATCAAATCAAGTATTTTATGTTATGAAACTAAATAAGATGATGTTTTTTCATGTAATATGACTTATATGACATATATTTACGGAAGGTAAACGAAATGAGATATCGTTTATTGCGTTTAGAATGTTTGATGTGTAATGTGTTATAATGATATTATAGAAATGTATTAATTGCTTGAAAAATCTCGTTTGATATCAATTAAAAGTATGTATTGTAACTATGAAATAGAAAAATATGACTGAGAACATTACTTAAATGAAAAAAATCATAATCAATAAAATTGTCATCTTTATGATGCCACTCTTCGAACTAACAGTAACTTTTAGTTATAAAACACTGTAGGTAGTAGTTGTAAATAAATATAGTTTAGTTTGACGCATACATAATTGCCGCCAAAACTATATTTTTTTAAACAAAAAAAAAGCACAAAAGAAATCAATATGGGTATTTTTTCCTCACGGATAGCAACATTGAATTGTGATAAGTTAGGTTATTAGAATTTTTGTTTGATGGTCGATTTACTTAAATATAATGTATAAAATGTAAGTATTTACTTGTGAAATGTAATTTGATTACACGTTTTTTGTTTTCCTGATGGGCTATGACATCCCTTTACGCTACAAACGGCCGTTTTAAATTATTTACTCGCGAGCTCTGTTCGGCAGAATGTGACCTTGAGTACTGGCGGCTCGTCGAGCAAAGTTAGCCAAAAATGGCTAAGTTTTAGTTGCCTCACTTTTTGCACTCGTACTATCCTTCTATGCGTTGTTGTTCTAAGCGTTTGATATCATCCCAAGAAGCCGTGCCCTTGGTATGTATATACCCTTTCCGTTACACGTTGTATACTGTATATGAATAAGAACACCTTGTATAATTAATTTGTAATATTTTGTATGACTGCATCGTTCAGTCGCAAGTGCGACTGTTGTGCACGAGGTCTCGTTTTCAATTCCTGGGTCGCGGAACAAGTGCTTTTAGGTTTTTCTATAAGCAATTTCTCAGGAGTAGCCTGGAGTTTGGTGGTTGGCGTGATACACCCCCCCCCACATGCCTCGGAAAAAACTTTAAGCCGTTTTGATCCCGGCTGTCATTTGGCAATCTTTGACAGTCGTTGCAGGTTGTCAGAAGCCAGAAATCTGACACAGGTCTGGCCAAGGGGTACCTATCGTGTTACCCAGCTACGGAGTTGTAGAGGTCAGATAGTCGCTCCATGTAAAACACTAAGGGCTGAAACGCACTAGCGGCTGGCCGTGACGCCGCGTGCCGTTGCGGTTGGCCGCAGTTTAAACGATCTGCCGCAACGGCACGCCGAATTCCGGCTAACCGTATCGTTTCGATTCTGTAGCGGTCTGCCGCATTTCGCCGTTAGTGCTTCTAGAAATATTGGTCATGATGGACGTAGAAGTTGCTGTAGTTATTTATTTAAATTATGCGTATACAGGGTTAATTGTAAAACACCAAAAACCTCTCAGGACTATGTTACTAACATCATAACCAACAACTTTTGTTCTATGACTTTTAAAAATTCGTCATATTTTAGTTCACCAGATTTTCATATAAAAATAAAAATATTTAAATTGAACGCCCTAAACGCATTTAGCGTCTATGCAAAGCAAAAGAAAGCGATAGTATAAATTGCTTTCTTTTGCTTCGCATAGAGTTTGTAACATTTAGGGCGTTCAATTTAAATATTTTTATTTTTGTATGAAAATCTGGTGAACTAAAATATGACGAATTCTTAAAAGTCATAGAACAAAAGTTGTTGATTATGATGTTAGTAATATAGTTCTGAGAGGTTTTCAGTGTTTTACATTTAACCCTGTATATTAATTATTTCCTCCCAACATTTTAACTTTTTTATTTCTGTCTGCGTAATCAGCGCATATACTATCCCATATAGCAGGGCGTTCTTTGATCTCTAAAATAATTTTTTCTGTATCAAATTTCATGACACGCGCGCCCTGCATACAATGTCTAGCAACTGACTGGCCGCAAGTCAGTGCGTTGGTATCAAGCGGTTTCATATAAAAATTGAAGTGCGGCCAACCGCAACGGCACGCCGCATCACGGCCTGCCGCTAGTGCGTTTTAGGGCTAATGAAAGCCGACTCCAATAAATGATGAATATTATATATGATATTATAGTGAGAATAATTTAGCACATGAAGCTACTCGAAACTGTAAAATTTTCCCAATCAACCTTGAACCTAATTTCTTTAACAATAAAGTTGAAAATCTATTAAAGAAGTTTGACAGATTGTTGTAGCTTGATTTGCTTGCGTCTGTTCATTAAAATGTTGTGCACTGGATAACATCCTCTAATGAGATCTGGGAGAAACCTCAATTTGAGTTAAACCCAAAACGGGGTAAACATACATGAAATTTGTTTTAAAATACATGTACTATTTTATTGTTGTTTGGTGTGAGGTTTTTCATAGGAGGGTATCCGTTTGCTAAGCATCACTCCCAGTCTTGCATTATAATTATAACTTGGTGATCTTTTATGGTACAGTTTTGAAATTTTGTACATAGGTTAAAAAATACTAGACTCGTGTTTTGCATAAAGAAAAACTAATGTTGTATAAATGCTTTCGTTATTGTCGTGTGGAACTCCTGTCTTGGCCACGGTCATAAATCTAAAAATCTAATCGCACCAAAATTTAGTCGACATTAGTCACCAAATATTGAAATTAGTCGGTTCGTAGTTTAATAGATATAGGGGTACATTGGTGGTCCAGCTGGAACGCATGCTTTCTGACTTGCTCACCTCTGTATCTCAAGGTCTAGTGCTGTTGACGACTAAATCTCGGCTCGTCGGCGAACCGTTGCTTGCCTGTCGGTTTTCTACAGATTGTACTTCGGGAGTGCGCAGGAGCTCCATGACCTGATTCCTCCATGTCCCTTTCACTACCGGTCTACCAGATGCACTGCTGGGTACCACCCACACTTGGTTGATATTCCGTCTTGTCGTACCAAGCGCTTCTCCTCCACATTTATTGTGCGCACAGCCAAGTTGTGGAATTCTCTGCCGGCTTCTGTGTTCCCTGCCACTTATGACTTTTCAGCCTTTAAAGCAAGAGTAAATAGGCATCTTCTGGGCTCGCTCGTCACATCATAGACCTCATCTATTGCTTATCATCAGGCGAGATCGAGGACAAAAGAGGGCTCATCCGTAATACAAAACAAATCTGGGTGTGATTAAATTTAAGCTAAGACTTGCCAAGCCAGGATGTGCTATACGTTATATATCTGAGAGTTATCTCCTATTTATATTAGTAATAAGGTACATTTTGCATTGTCTCCTATTAAAACCAAAACTATTTAATAGTAAATTGTTTTATGTATGTATATTATTATTATTTGTATTGTATATTGTTTTTTGTTACCTTGCCTTGCTAAATGCTAGTGCACATAAAAATGTTTCTAATTCTGGGAAAATAAAATTGTTTCAGTAAAATTGTTTTATTTTTCATATTATTACAGAGATACTAGCTTCTGCCCCGCAGCTTCGCCATTGTTAATATTTTTTCACCTAACGGTATAATTATAGCCTAAGACCGGTCAAGCCGTTTCGGAGGAGTTCGATTGCAAAGACTGACACAAAATTTTTATGATAATTATACCCAGTTTATTTTGCAATTCTTAAAATAATAGTGATGTGCCACCATCGAAACTACTACGTTAGTAAAATCGAGTATCGTTTTTTTGAAAATAAGATATCTTGAAACAGTGTGTAATGGTAGATACTTATTTAAAACGCAATAATACAAATACGTTTTTTTTTGTTATTAATTAGGCTCGCGTTTGACCACCATCTCACCTGATGGTAAGTGATGATGTGGTCGAAGATGGATCACGCTTACCTAGAAGTAACCTATTTACTATTGATTTAAAGACCCCCAGGTTATAGCTATCGGGAAACACAGACTCCGGCAGGGAATTTACTCAGCCGTACGCACAACAAAAGTATTCCCAAAACGATTTGTACGTATGGGTGGGATGTCCACCATGTAACGATGGTGCATTGCCGGTTGTCTTGTAGTCCGATGATGGAACGTAAAAGTAATAATGCAAAACATACATTTTTAATTACATAATTAATTACAGGTATTCATTAATCAGATCCAGATAATGACTGATGAGTATCTGAGAAATATTCTGAATCATCAGAATCACCACCTCTTCTATTTCTTTCAGAAATGTAATTTCAGACTATATTGTATATATATTTCATCTTAAATTTCAATTACATGGCAATATCCAGTACCTATTAGGTCCTATTAGGTCCAGTATGGTGTCGATGCGTATGTATGATCGAACGTTTAATATGAATGAATATCGAAAAGAATATGAATATTGGCTTCAGTGGTCTGACTGAAACTGCATTTTTCAATTAATCTTTATACAATTCAGTATTACTAACTATATTCACATATTGAATTGTATAAAGATTAATTGAAAAATGCAGTTTTTATTGCTAATAGTATCTTTGAAACACTCTCCTGTAAAATTGCAATTTATGGTTTACAACAATGTACGTGGGAGGCATCGATTTGATTAGACTGTAGCGACATCTATCTGGCAACATACGAAATATAGATACGTAACTAATATAATATACGTAACTATAGAAATCCTGTATCGCGCAAGCAGAGTTTACCGCCCAACTAGTCTGCATACAAATCATCCTTTAATAATTATCGGTCAGTTGCCGACCAAGCAAAACCACCTGTCTGATACTAGCAAGCATCTAAAACCATCGTTATTCGTCAGTTTTATTTCTGTCAACCAACAATAAAAACTATATCGTACATAGGAGCAAAAAATCACTGGAATCTGTTCAACAACATCCTTTCTTATAAAATCTGTCTGTATCACTAAAAATCTGTTCCTTTACCAAGTTCCATTTTAAAGGAATTTTATTAATATTGTTTGTCGATAATTTTGGCGTCACTGGGCTATCTCCAGCGGATTCGTTACCTGTGCTTGTAACTGCCAAACTTTCGCGCCCTTTTGTGTCATGACGGATCCATTTCAAGTTGCTTCCGTGTGATATTTTCATCATTCTTTTAGTTCTTTTCCATCTATTTTCTCTAGAAATATCGTGTTTACTTTTTTTCTTGTTCTTTAAGCAAATATCTGTGCTTCTATATAATCCACCAGATTTTTTTCTGTGTTTAAATGTGTTCTTTATACTTCCTGATCCAAAAACAAGAATCTTTTTACTTTTTTCCTTGAAAAATGTTGTTTTTGAATTTTTTGTTGGCTTGAATTTTTGGTTTTTGTAATTATTTTCAGAAAACAGTTCGCTTTTGGCTTTTTTAAGGATGGACGCTTCGCTTTTGACTTTCTTTGAGGCAGGGATTTTTGTAATGATTGATTTTTCGGGATAAATTTCGCTTTTAGCTCTCACGGAGTCATTGAAGGAGACCCTAGACTTTGGCGGCAGATGTATTATTTTTATTTCTGTTATGGCTCTCTGTGATGTTTGGCATAATCCTGATTTACGGTTTGCGTGTAATAAGTTTTTCACTCTTCTGGGTTTTGTTGGTACTATTTGATCTAATGGAAAGCAGCATAAGGATTTGTAACAAATAATAAGCCTTCGTACTAAACTTTTAAGAGCCCAAGTTAACTGTTTGTATTCTTCTTGGCATATGTTGCTGTTTTTAGATGCAGTGCTAGATTTTTTTCTGAACACCAAACTCAAATTTGGCATAGTTGTAGGTAAGCCTTTTATTTTTATATAGGCTCCATTCCGTGTTCCATTATTTTCAGCATTTGTGCCAACATCTGTAATATTTTTTATTATAAACTTGCGTATTTTGGCGATGTCGTAGATCACATATTTTGACGTTTTACCTTTGACAGTTGTTTGACGTTTGCGGTTATGGTTCACGTTTTTTTATACACAACAAAACTGTGAGCAAGAAAGTCTTAACTAAATTATAGATTAGATAGGTATAGTTATAAGATAGATACACGGCACGGATTGTTACGATGTAGTTGGCGCATTGATTGAGGGCTTGACTACTGCGTGTGGCGGGTCCGATTCCCGCACCTGGATTGTATGGCCTAGATATATTTTATGGATATATTTATGTATTTCTTTCGAGTCTGGGTATTTGTAATAATGCGCTCATAATACAGGAGAAAATCCTTGTGTGGGGCAATGTTTCAAAAGATGCTGGATTTTTTATATATAGTCACTATTGTATTCAAAGGTCAGTCAAAGTAACAATGCTAGTTACTCATTTCGAATTCAAAGACTCTTTGGAGAAGAACTTGGAAGAAACGTCCTTATTTTGTTAAATGTAAAAAAATACAATACATAAAACTCATTGAACACCGAACTCCAGACGTGTCTCGATTTTTTTGATGAGAAGTATTACTGAACTGTCATGGTTCACTTATACTTATTTCGTTCTTATACAACGTGTTATTTAAAGGGTATATACATGGCCGAATTTTTCAAATTGAGAAGAACGAAGAGAATTATCGTTTTATTGGCAAGTGACGTGGAAAGTGCTGACCCTCATAGTGCTGTAACACGTTTGTTATTACTGGTATTCAAGAAACATATGAAACCAATAATTTGGGGTCAATTCTGTGAGTCATTTATTTTGAGCTGAAACTGTGCATAGAGACTCCATACCAGATGTTGTCTTCAGTCCTTTTGGATAGATATGGGGTTTCCGTTACACGTTGTATATAAAAATCAATTGCTGTTCGTTAATCTCGCTAAAACTCGAGAACGGCTGAACCAATTTGGCTAATTTTAGTTTAAAAAATATTTGTGGAAGTCCAGGAAAGATTTAAAAGGTGATTAAATATGGTAAATAAAAATAAAATATTGCGGTACGAAGTACGCCGGGACAACTAGTGAGAAATAAATGATTTAAATCTAATTGAAGTAAAATCTGTGAAGCGAAAAACAGGAAAAAGGTAATGACATTGGCCTGATTAGCTTATTGATTTGAAGCTAACTTAATTAAAAACCAGAAGCTAATAGCTATGCCTAAATGATTATTAAATTGATAACTGGGTACTGTCCACTTGATATAAGTAATTAGATTTAGGAAAACGTGTGAAACCCTTATCTGATTGATAATAAACTTTAATTAAGTTGATTTGAAATGAGGAAAGCTCGGGTGTCTAATATTAACAATTTCCGGAACTCCCTGTTTTCCCGATTAAAACCTTTTCCATCTACAACGTGTAACGGAAACCCCATATCTATCCAAAAGGACTGAAGACAACATCTGGTATGGAGTCTCTATGCACAGTTTCAGCACAAAATAACTGACTCAAAGAATTGATACCAAATTATTGGTTTCATATATTTCTTGAATACCAATCATAACAAAACGTGTCACAGCACTACCAGGGTCAATTACTTTCCACGTCACTTGCCAATAACGCGATAATTTCTTTTCGTTCTTCTTAATTTGAAAAATTCGGTCTCTGGTATCAGTGTATTCGAATTTGTAATAAGTTCTACACACGTAGACTTAGGATTACAATACCCTTACCATATCGTTTGTTATCATCCAAAGAAGTCATGCACTTGGTATGTATATACCCTTTAAATTACAAGTTGTATAGACGAAACTCATACATAGTGCGACTACACAGGTATCTTACATTTCTTACTAATATTATTAATGCAAAAGTTTATGAGGATGAATGTATAGATTTATGGATGTTTATTACTCTTTCACAGAAAAACTTCTGAACGGATCTGAATGAAATTTGGTAAGTAATTAGTTCACATCCTGGAATAACACGCTACTTTTTTTTATCACGGAATTGGGATTTATGCGGTAAAACGCGCCCACGCGAACGAGTTCGCAGGCAGAAGCTTGTTATACTAGGTGGGGAAGATGATACGACCATAAATGAAAACACCGACTATACTAATTCCGAGGAAACCATAGTGAGGATAAAATAAAATGTGACATCGAAATAATAATAAAAATATTTTTAAATAATCTAAATAATACAGATAAAAGGATATATCGTCGCCTTAGTGGTGAAAAGAGCTAAGCCACACTTGTGAAAAGTGTGGCCAATGCCTATTGGCCAACGTGTAGAGGGGGTGTTTGTGCACCCAAGTTGAATAAACACCCCCTCTACACGTTGGCCAATAGGCATTGGCCACTACATTCGCCGCTATGTTGGCCAACGTGAAGAGCCGGCATTAGCTCTTTTCACCACCAAGGCGACGATATTTTGACTCTGCGTTGAAGCACAGTAGCTAAATAGGGCCTGTGGAAAAATATGAAAATATAAAAAAATCCTGAATACATTTTTTGTATGGACTAAGGAGATCATTAGCTAGGCTGTGATGTTCGTATTGTCTTCTCCACTTTGTATACGGATAGACTAAGAATAACAGGAGAGGAGCTCGTGGCTTAATCATAACAGCCGGTTGGCTGGTCCAAGGATGAGTGACCATGAACTTGTCGAGTTTACTACGTGACTCGCTTAACATGTTACGCCGTTCATCCTGGCTGTCTTCATTACAACTTTGACAGTCGTTATTGTAGAAGTCAGAAAATTGAAGACCAGTAAATATCATGTTGTACAGCTATTGGGTTATAGATAGGGTTGCCACCTTTTTTTGTGCAGTTAAAGTACATTTGTTAAAATAGGTAAGAAAAAAAAAGTACATAGCATCAAAATAAAGTACAATTTATTTTCAAAGTCGCTTTCCGCTGTCTGTCCCTACGTATGCTTAGATCTTTAAAACTAACGTTTTATTTTTATAGATAGAGTGATTCAAAAGGAAGGTTTATATGTATAATATATGCATAATATAGTAGAAACTGATAATTTTATTTTATATTATATTTTTTGCGCTTACATTGCAAACGCTGGCTGAACCGTACGTAATAGATCAAAATAATGTACTACAGTTCTGTACACCTTAAAAAGTCTAAAATGGGCAATTATAAAGCGGTAATTGGAAAGCTATTTACACAAATACTGTATTAATCCTTATTATTTTAAATACGTTAGTTGGCTTGAGCATTTCATGAAGATTAATTTTTCCCTTTACACCATGCAAATTAATACCTTAGGAAATATTGCAAAATCAAAATAATGCGCAACGAAATTAATTTCGTGTCGCCGTGATTTAACTGGGCGCATCGCTTCCGTGCCGGGCGAGTCCGAAAGTCTATGTAGTATATATTGATATCCCCACCAACTGTGTCCCCACGTTGTCGTCGTGGTGGGGCTTGCGTCTTTCGATGATCTCTGGGGCCATGCCGGTAGAGGCACTCATGCCGGACGGGCCCAGAGGGAGAAACCAGACCAAGAGGGACACACCGGGGGAAAGGCGCGCCGCCTGGAGGATCGAGCAGCTAGCTCGAGCTTCTAGACGGCGCGGGGCCCGGTCTCAGAGATCGGGTCAAGGGGGAGGAAATGTTCACTTCCGGTATGCGTCTAATCTTTAGACGTAACCGTGAAGTGAACAAGGGGAGGGGAAATGGGAGATAGGGACAAAGGAACCCACCTCTCTAAAAAAGTAAAAAATAATGGAAGACAAAGCTTTTGTAAAAGATACCCAGGCGGGTCCCAGCTGCTCTTCAGCTGGGGAGTCCCGCACCGGACACGTCCGGTCAGTCCCACCGTAATCTGGGGGGGACAACAACCGCTTTTACCCCAAATTGCCGGCAGTCGCCGCATCGAGCCAGGGAGGCTCACGTGCCCGTGAGGTGGAGTCGCTGGACTTGTCCAGCACGTCCACCTCACCGGCACCGAACATTGAGCGAGCGCAGAGCGCCGCTCCGCGGAGGAAGGGGGCGCTGGTGCTCGGGTCGGAGACCGACTCGGCATCGGACGCCGAGAGCTTCCAGAGCTTAGTCTCTGGGAGCGCAGTGAGGAGCGACGAGGGGGGCGCCAACAGGATGAAGGAGTTCCTCAAGCGCCCCCGCGACGACGAGTCGTCGTCGGAGGAGGGGCTTGTCTCGGCCCGCAAGATCCCCACTAGCGTGCGGGGTAAAGGACGAGGCAAGACCTCGGGGAGGGGACCTCCCTCTGGAGAGCCCAACACTGGTCTGGCCTCGAGCGAGGCCAAACTAGAAGAGGCCGTGGCGGCTGCCATCCGCACCATCTCGCGGAAGCGCAACCGCAAGAGCAAGGAGGACGCGATCGGCGAAGCCACGGCCTCCATCATGGCGGCCGCGTGGACTTACGGCGGGGCTCCGGCTGCAAGGGACGACATGTCCGATCTGCGGCCGGAGGTCACCCGCCTGACTGCCGCCATGGAGGCTCTTCAGAGGGAGAACGCCGCCCTCAAGGCGGACCTGGCCGCAATCCGGGGAGCCGGCCAGCGGAATGCGCCGCCGCGGGGCCAAAAGGAGAAAGGCCAGCCCGCACCAGCGGAGGACTCGGTTCTCGACCTGGTGCGACAGGAGCTGGCCGCCTTCCAGCAGCGGTTCTCCGTATTGGAGAGCCGCGTGCTGCGACCCCCGCTGGCGGCGACTTCGTACGCGGCTGCGGCCGCGTCCAAGCCTCCCCAGACGACGACGAGGCCGCCTCAGGCGAAGACGGCCACGGTGCGGACGGCACCAGTGACGGCGGCCCCTGCGAGGGCAAAGACGGCCCCGGCCAAGCCGAAATCGGGCCCATCAAAGCCGCCTCCGACCCCGACACCTGCGGGGCCGAAGCAGGCGGCCAAAAAGAAGAAGGCCCAGGCCGGGAACCATCCGTCCCAGCAGCCTCCTCCAAAGACTCCTCCGGCCGGCGCCGACTGGCAAGTGGCAGGGGAGAAGATGAAGGCTGCTGGCGCAGCCAGGTCCTCGCGGCGTAGGGAGAGACGGCGGCGGCGAGACGCCGCGGCGCGATTGCGCGCCCCCAAGACCGCGGCTGTAGTGATCACACTGCAGCCGGACGCGGTGAAGAGGGGCGTGTCGTACCGCGACGTGCTCGTGAAGGCGCGGCAGGTGATAGACATCACGGAGCTCGGCATCACCGGTGGCCTCCGTCACCGGGACACTATGACGGTGGCTCGGATGTTGGAGATCTCCGGCGCGGACAGTGGCCCTACCGCTGACGCTCTGGCCGAACGGCTCAGAGCGTCCTTAAATGCGGAGAAGGCCCGAGTCTCCAGACCCACCAAACGCGCAGACATGCGCATATTGGGTCTGGATGACTCCGTGACGGCCGAGGAAGTGGTGGCCGCCGTAGCCAGGACTGGGGAGTGCCCTCCCGATCAGGTGAGGGCGGGCGCCCTGCGTCCTGGCTTCACGGGGACGCAAACCATTACGGTTAGCTGCCCCGTCCCGGCGGCCAAAAAGATCCAGGAGGGCCGAAGGCTCCTGGTTGGTTGGGTGTCTGCGCAGGTGAAAGTCCTGGACCCCAGACCCCTGAGGTGCTTCCGCTGCCAAGTGGGCAACCATGCGGCATGCGCATGCATCTCGGAGGTAGACCGCAGTGATAGGTGCTTCCGCTGCGGTCAGCCCGGTCACAAGGCCGGCTCGTGCTCCGCCCCGCCTCACTGCTTCGCATGTGAGGCGATTGGCAAGCCGGCCGATCACCGGGCTGGGGGCAAGTCCTGCGACCCACCCACCAAGGCCAGGCGCAGAGGTAGGCCCTCTGGCGCCGCCACCACCGCCGCCGCCGCTACTGCCGCCGCCGCCGCCGTCACGGCCGAACCCCCGCGAGGGGCCCTGGGGGAGGCTGCAATGGATCCCGATTAATGGCCCCATTGCGCTTCCTCCAGGCGAACATCAACCACTGCGCCGCTGCTCAGGAACTTTTGCTCCAGAGCATGGCGCAGTGGTTGATCAACGTCGCCGTGGTCGCCGAGCCGTATTTTGTCCTTCCCAGGAATGACTGGGTGGCGGACTTGAACGGCTCGGTGACCCTCGTTTCGTCGGCCGCTGCCGGTACCCCGCCCCTCGATCGCGTCAAGAGAGGGCGTGGGATCGTCGCAGCACGGTTCGGGGAGATCGCTGTGGTAGGCGTTTATTTCTCCCCGAACCGAACTCTCGCCGAGTTCCAGAACTCCCTAACGGAGCTGGGAGACGTCGTCGTCGCCCTCGGTTCTCTCCCTGCCCTCGTCCTCGGGGACTTCAACGCCAAAAGTCCGGCTTGGGGTTCCCGGTCTACGGACTATAGGCGGGGCAGGATGCTCGAGCACTGGGCCCGTGCGCAGGGCCTGGTGATCGAGAACCGGGGTTCTGTCCCCACGTGCGTGCGGTTTACGGGCGAGTCGGTGGTGGACGTTACGTTCGCCACCCCCAGCCTGTCACCGCGCGTCACCGACTGGCGCGTTGTGGAGGAGGTGGAGATCTATTCCGACCACCGGTAGATCCGGTTCGACGTCTCCGCCCAGACCCCAGACGCGCCGGTCCGATGGGACCTGAGTGGTCCGCGATGGGCGCTGAAGCAGATGGACCGGGAGCTATTCCTGGAAGCCTCGATCGTGCAGGCCTGGGGGTCACCCCCGGACAGGCCTGCTGACATAAACGACGAGGCGGAGTGGTTCCGGGAGGCCATGTCGGAGATCTGCGACGTGGCCATGCCCCGGGTCCAGCAAGGACGCGCCCGGCGTCAGCTGTACTGGTGGTCGAGCGAGCTAGCAGCGCTGCGCGAAGCGTGCATTGCGGCGCGACGCCGGTACACCAGGTTCCGCAGGCGCCGCACGTGACCTTCGGATGCGGCGACTGTAGAGGCGGAGCTGTACGAGGGCTACAGGGCAGCGAAGGCCGTCCTCCGAGACGAGATCTGGCGGGCCAAGGAACTAGCCCGGGAGGAGATGCTGGCGACTCTGGACGGGGACCCATGGGGCCGCCCCTACAAGTGGGTGCGAGAGAGGCTCCGCCCCTGGGCTCCCCCGTTGACGCAGAGTCTCCAGCCTCAGTTCTTGGAGGACGTGGTGAGCGCCCTGTTCCCATCGCGAGGGGAGCACGCTCCCCCGCCCATGGCTCCATCTCCGAGGGAACCTGAAGCTGGCGCAAACGCGGACCACAGCGACGACGACGTCTACAACGCTCCAGAGGTGACCGAGGTAGACTTGAGAGTGGCGGTACAACGGCTCAAGGCTTTTGGCCTTGAGCCGTTGTACCACCCCAGGACCCGACGGCTTGCCAGGGAAAGCGTGGGTCCTGGCCTCGGAGACTCTCGGGCCTCGACTAGGGGGTCTCTTTAGCGCATGCCTGGAGAGGGGCCAGTTTCCGCTTCGCTGGAAGACGGGAAAGCTGGTCCTGATCCAGAAAGCCGGGCGCCCTGCGGACTCTCCGTCCGCATTCCGGACCATCGTGCTGCTCGACGAGGCGGGCAAGCTCTTGGAAAGAGTAATTGCAGACCGCCTCTTCGGGCACCTGAATCGAGTGGGCCCGGATCTTGCGGAGTGCCAGTTTGGCTTCCGCAGGGGGCGCTCGACGGTGGATGCCATCATGCGCGTGAGAGCCCTCACGATGGGGGACGCGGTATCCCGGGGCAGGGTCGTCTTGGCGGTGTCTTTGGACATCACCAACGCCTTTAACACCCTGCCCTGGAGTTGCATCAGGGAGGCACTCCGGTATCACCGGGTGCCGACCTACCTCCGTCGCATAGTCGAGGACTACCTGACGGACAGAGCCGTCATCTACCCCGGTCACCGGGGAGAGTGGAACCGGCGAGAGATGTCGTGCGGTGTCCCACAGGGATCGGTCTTGGGGCCGCCCCTGTGGAACATCGGATACGACTGGGTGCTGCGCGGCGACCTCCCTGACGGCGTCAGCGTAGTATGTTACGCTGACGACACGCTCGTCCTGGCGCAGGGAGAGTCGCACCAGGCGGCGGCCGACCTGGCGACGCAAGCGGTTGCGACAGTCGTTCATAGGATCCGGCAGTTGGGACTCGACGTGGCGCTGCACAAGACCGAGGCCATGTGCTTTCATGGCGGTCGGAACGCGCCACGGTCCGAGTCCCACATAACGGTGGAGGGGGTTCGCATCGGCGTCGGGAGGACGATGAAGTACCTGGGACTCGTCCTCGACAGCCGGTGGAACTTCAGGGAGCACTTCCTGAGTTTGGCCCCAAAGCTGAACCGGGCAGCAGCCGCCTTCAGGTGACTCCTGCCTAATCTCAGCGGGCCAAACGCCTCCTGCCGAAGGCTGTACGCTGGCGTCGTGCGGTCCATGGCCCTCTACGGGTCCCCAGTGTGGGCCCTGTGCATCCGGACGCGACCACTAAAGTTGGTCGCATGCCAGAGGGTCATGGCGATCCGAATGATCCGGGGATACCGCACGATCGCCGGCGAATCGGCCAACCTCCTAGCCGGATTGCTGCCCTGGGATCTGGAGGCGACTGCCCTCCAGCGCGTCTATGAATGGCGCGTAGAGGCGCAGCGCCGGGGCGTATCCCCGCTGCCTCGAGAAGTCGAGGCGCGGCGGGAAGAGCTCCGGCGCGATCTCAGGGCAGTATGGAGGGAACGACTGTCGCAACCGACGGCCGGGCACGCCGCAATTGCGGCGGTAAGACCCTCTTTGAGGAGTGGCTAGATCGGCGTCACGGCGTCCTGACCTACCGCATGACGCAGGTCCTCACCGGACACGGAAGTTTCGGGAGGTACCTGTGTCTAATGGGAAAGGAGGAAACGCCTGGGTGTCACCACTGCGAGGGTCGCCCTGAGGACACCGTAGAGCACACGGTGCAAGACTGCCCCGCCTGGGCAGAGCACCGACGTGTCCTCACGGCGGCGATAGGCGGAGACCTCTCACGCCCGGCATTGGTCAAGGCCATGCTGTGGGGCGAGAGGGAGTGGGAAGCGGTCGCCTCCTTCTGCGAAGCGGTCATGCTTCCGAAGGAGGAGGCGGGCCGCGTGAGGGAGAGGATGGCGTCCTCCCTCCAGCTCAGCCGCAGTGGTAGACGCCCACGGCGTCGGACTTCGGCCGACGATCTCCGGCCACCGTAGGCGCGGGCATGCGGACAGCGAGTAAAGGGCAACTCGCTGTCTGACCATGGACCATGCCCGGGTCGACGGCGCGTCGTGTTCCACGCGCGCCTCAGAGAGCGTCAGCAACATGACGAGGCCCCCTCTGCAGAGGGCCGAAGCCTGCCGGGGTCGTGGGACTCATCCCGTTACCGTGGCCCCGGTATGTAAAGGGTTATTGAAGGAACACCGTGGATTTAGTCAGTAAAAGTCTGACAGTCCCTCCCACCCTGCCCGGAGTGGGAGGACTTATTTGATTATTTGATAATTTTACCAGGTTAAAAAAAAAAAAAAAGTATATATTGATATACTACATAAACGGACTCCCCCGGCACTATACACAATTCTACCATACATTGGTATGGTGGAATTGTGTATCTTATGCCTATAGCAAAGTCCGCGATGGCATATGTCTAAATGTTAAAGATAAACATCCTACCTATGTCCATTTTAATACCTTAAAAAATTGGCAATCCGCAAGTTGACAACTTTGTAAAAATTCTTTGAAATGCTTCGAAGCGCTTCATGTATACTCGTAAAATAATATTTTATTCATCACTTAACCTTTCAATTAAAATATAAGTAATTTTATAATTTATGAAAAAACTATGGCCTAAATCGTGGCATTGTGGTCACGTGACTACGTATGACGTCATCGTTCAAAAAACAACTTTCCTGGCATTTGGCACATAAATGTACTTCGGGTATTTTATGATATTTTACTCTATTATGAACGTGAAAAATTATTATCAGTGCTGTACAGTACCTTGTTGTGGGAATACTACTATAAAAACGCTAACGTACCTATTTATTCATGTTCCTTTAAAAAGAGATATTCGCAAGAAGTGGTTAGAACTTCTGTGTCAAACCCATCCAAAGGTTGTCTGTAAAGATCGCTTTTAGCGAAAAGACCGCCCATTGTATCACCCTTTTTAGTTGTTAAGTCCATATTTGTTTTACTGTTATGGTGTACAATAAAGAATATATCTATCTATCTGTTTTTTTAAAAAGACAAAAAAAGAACTCATCGAACAATTATTACAAGACCATAAGACAAATGAACCAGAAGAGAGAGAGTTGGAGAGTTATGAAATGAAATATTTATTTGTAAATTGGTTATAAATAACACTTTTACACGTCATGTTTTTTTGCGTGTTTAGTTTAGCTAGATGAGGCTGGTGTTTCCTAACTGACTACTCTGAGAAGAAAGACCGAAACAAACTCCCTCTGAGTTTGTTGTCAACGTCTCTTTTAAAGTCCAGACAATTTGTATTTGTATATGAGAAGCATGTAGGTTTATGTCTTTGGTATTCTTTTGAGGAAATAACCACGCAAAGAGCGGACCTGTCCAGACAGTGCAAGTAGTTAGTTAGTTATTCTTTTCTTATTTTGTCTTACGCACCAACCAAAGATAACCTGTCAGCTGTGAAAATATTGAACGATGACGTCTCGTTTTCTGATTGGTGTTTCTAATCACGTGACTCACAGATCAAATCTCATTTTTCTCAAGGGAAAATAAAATAAATTAATAATAATCCTTTCTTCATTTGTACTATTTTGTGCTTCATATCAATAGATTTACATAATTAAATAGTTATTTTAAATTTTTAAACATACTGTCAACTCGCGGATTATAAAGCGGTAATGTATAAAAACTTTTTCGCAAAAACTAAAACCGACTACCATATCAAAACACTACAAAGCCAAAAATGATTTTAATTTCGGTAGTCGGTGTTATTGGTTTTATTTTCTTCTTTTTTCACACTGCCTTCCGAAATTAAAATTATTTTTGGCTTTGTAGTTTTGATATGGAAGTCGGTTTTATTTTTTGCAAAAAGTTTTTATTTTCACGCTTTTTAGTGGATCGGTTTGTAATTTATCTAGTTACAAAAGCCAAAATGTCAACTACTTATCACCTTTTACAAAATATTGCTTTTCCCAATGCAGAGCCGTTAATTTTTGAGGAATTCTCCTGGTATTTCACCATCAGCTCTACTTCACCATATGCATTGTGACGAGCATAAAGTGCTTAACATCCATATTCAAGTAATCGAATCGCAATCCACGAAATACTTATTATTGAGTAGTTTCGGTGGCCATCTGTAGTCTTCATCATCAGTTCTACTTCCCCAAATGGTGTGTTTCGAGAGCAACTGCACAAGTTACTATAAGAAATACCCAAAACGCTATAGGTGTGCCTATATCATTTAAAAAGTTCCCTCGATTTCTCCATGATTCCATCATCAGATCCTAACGTGATGACAACGAGAGCAAACAGAAAGTATACCCTTTCAAATTAAAAAATAATTTTCCAAATAGGTCCAGCCGTCTTTGAGATATGAGGTAACAAACATAAAAAAGAAATAAAAGAGTTCAAGACAAACTGAGAACCTCGTCCTTTTTTTGAAGTCTGTTAAAAAAAGAATTTTCCAAATCGGTTCGTAAATGACGGAGTTACGCGGGAACAAAAAACGCAATGTAGAGTAAACGAAAAGATCGTCATTGTAAATATTTTGTTTAGACTTTTGTTGATTTTTCAGAAACGGCTTGTCCGATTTCGTTAAAAAAATTATGGGACTATTTGGAAAGTATACCCTTTCCAAAAAAAAATAATTATATAAATCGGTTGGAATGCGACGGAGCTATGCCCAAACAAACATAAATAAAAAATAATACAAACATCCGAATTGAGAACCTCCTCCTTTTTTAGAAGTCGGTTAAAAAGGTATTTACACAAATACGGTATTAATCCTAATCATCTAAATTAATATTATGTATAACGAGGAAAGATGATTGATTTTTTGTTTGTTACGATTTAACTCAAAAACTAAACCAATTTTACCGAAAGCTACATTTCCTCGGAGTAACATAGGCTATTTTATATTTTCTGTAAAGAAAGCGTGCGAAGCCAGGGCAGGTTACTTGCTAAAATTTAATTGCCGAATCTATATGTACGTAAGCGCATTAGTTCAGAACAGCTGTAATTATTTGACTAATTATTTTTTTTGTTGTGTTCGTAATTGTCTGGATAGGGTTTGGAAAGAAAACTGTATGATACCGAAAGAAAAATTGCACCCGGACGAAGCCGTCGCGTCGTGGGCAACTAGTTATGTTTAAAAACATATTTTTTATTACTTTTTCCAGTTTGTATCAAATTAGTATTTCTACTAAACAATTGCACAGCATCTTAACAGTCTATATTTAAAGCAAGTACATAATTCATTTTTTTTATCAAATTCAGAGACTCTTTGTTTAATACGACTAAACTTTTCAAAATCCCAAAGAAATCAGATCAAGCGAAATAAAGTATTTTTGTGTACTTTATTGTTCTCATAAAGTATAGAGTACAATTACCTGAAATAACGTGCAATACTTTATTATAAAGTACGGGTGGCAACCCTAGTTATAGAGTTCAAATAAGCAGTAGCTTTACGTAACACTCTAGTACTCAGTTGCACAAGGGCGGATCCAGGGGGGGGGGGGGGAGTCATGGGGTTATGATCCCCCCTGGGCTGGGTACAGGACCTAGGTGGACCACAAATTATTATTTTTTTAAATTATTACTAGATAATACCCCAGTTTCTGTCGTAAGCGAATATCGGCAGTGGATGGCCAAGTGGCAGCGGAGTCAGGAAATACAAATTATAACTTCTTGTGACTTGACTACGATTATGTGACCTCCCCCTGGCACCAAAGCTAGATCCGCTCTTGCAGTTGCATTCGTTTAGACTGTAAGCTAGCAGATGATGTTGATATGATGGATTCCGCTTCCAGTCTTAGCCACGATCTCTCGAGCAAAATTTCTATTGACTGAACGAAATCCATACTAATATTACAATCGGTCGGCCTTAGGATTTGAAACGAATTAATAGTGTCAATATCTTCAAAAATAAACTTAAGAAACATGTCCGAACAATGTAACATAACGCCTTCAACATTCCAAGAGTGAATGGTACTTTTTATTAGGGTTCCGTAGCCGAATGGCAAAAAACGGAACCCTTATAGTTTCGACATGTCTGTCCGTCTGTCTGTCTGTCCGTCCGTCCGTATGTCACAGCCATTTTATTCCGAACCTATTAGGACTATACATGTAAAACTTGGTAGGTAGATGTATTCTGTGGACCGCTTTCCGATTTTAAGAGGAAATTTAAATAATATTTAAAATGAAGGGGACCCTCCATACATGGAACTGAAACTGAAAATATTTTCTTTCATGAAACCTATACGTGTGTGGTATCTATAGACAGGTCTTTAAAAATGACATTAAGGTTTCTAAAATGACTTTTTCATAAAGTGTTGTTTATAAATCTAAGAAAATCTTCAAAAGCAATGAACCAACAGGTAAGTTTTCTTTTACGTATTGTTCCAAATGTCGTAAATATGGGGTAAAAGCTCTGATTTTTGAGAATTTGGTTCACATGTCTTGTTAGAAACGAAAAACTATGACGTCCATATGTTGGACACTGCCCGCGTAGGTCATGGTAATTTTCATGGTTGAGATATAATTTTGGTTTCAGACGATTCCATTAGATAAACTGGACGATGTTTTGGAAAATTTGGCCAGAAAAGGGGCACTTACCCTATTTCAAGACGCAGTAGAAGGTGGTGGATGCGTATATTTTATTTTTTGGTGGGTAGCTATCACGAATGCCCACACTCTTTATACCCAAAATGACAGAGTGCATAATCCAATGAGTGCATTGCAGTTCTGCATTGACCTGGCACGTAACCTGAACAACAATTACAGCTCCAGGAAACGAAGAGTATCTATTTTGCTCAACTTTGCCACCAAAACACCATAGGGACCAACAAGCAGACAGAAGTCTATTTATGGTATCCCTGATGAGCTAAGGCTGAATGATGTGGGATCGCATATGCCGGGAGAGCTGCCCAGTTATAGAAGGTGCAGAGCTTGCAGCAGTAAAGCTCTTGGAAAAAAGAGCAAAATAGAGCGTGTCAAATGCAAAGGGCCATTATGCATTGCACCATGTTTTGTACAATTTCATACTTGAGAAGGGGCAGTGTCCAAAATGTGGACACCATAATTTTTTTTAAATAAATAAAAAAAATGTGTTGAAAAATTTTCATTAAATATTAGTTTTAATGTCCCAGTGTTTTATTTTTAACATATAAGCCAGAATCTTCTGCCCCATAAAGGGTTAATCGTTTAAAAGATATACGCTTCCAAAGTGGTAAAATGTGTGTCCCCCCTCTAACTTCTATAATAATGAAGTGAAAAATCTAAAAAAACCATATGTTGTAGATCTTAATGTAAACTTTCAACCAAAATTGGTTTGAACGAGATCGAGTCAGCAGTTTTTGAGATACAGTATATTTTCTAAAACCGAAAATATAACTTTGTAATTCATACAAATACTATGAAAAACAAAGTTATTTGGCGTAGTTGTAAAAATTGAAAATAATCTGGTTTTAAGAAATTTGTAAGGCTTTTTGTTTTTTTTTTCTTATAAATATATTAAGTATATTATATTTATTATAGTTACTACGGATTACGGAGCCTTCATGGGCGAGTCCGACTCGCACTTGGCCAATTTTTTTTATATATAATAGGTTTGCGTTTGACCACCATCTCACCTGATGGTAAGCGATGATGTGGTTGAAGATGGAGTACGCTCACTTAATAATTAATATTCAAATATATGAGAAATAAATGTCTTTAAACCTTATATTAAAAATGCGAAAGTCTGTCTGTCTGTTACGCTTTCACGGCTAAACCACAGCACCGATTTGGATGAAATTTGGATTGAGAATAGTTGAAAACCCAGGATCAAAGATAGTCTACTTTTAAAAAATGCTCCTAAAGGGGATGAAAGTTTTGTATTGTTCAGATGCTAGTATAACTAACACACTCACTACCCCACTACTCACCCACTCACTCACTCACTGTCTACTATACAGTATATTTCCTGTATTTAATAGCTGTTAGTCCTCCATACTTCTTCAATAAATAAATAAATAAAACAGAGAAAATCTATATCATAATATGATTCGTTTGGTACCCTTACCGCGCAAATCAGCTTCACACTTGGCCGCCAGTTATATTACCAAATTAAGATTAGATAAATTGCCAAATTATCGCATTATGAAAGCTCATATAGTCTACGGAATCGAATGATCAATGTCATTAGTTCATAAACCACTACAGGGGTAGGGAGCAGGAGTATTTTATATGTTGTAAATAACATGGTGAGCTCAGAGAATAGCTTTTCGCCCACAAACTTGTTTCAATATGTAAGTACATACATACCTAATAACTTTCTTTTACTATGTATAAAGCCCTAGAGTTTAGTTGTTTTAGATTTTCCTGATAGCTATAACTTGAAAGTCATCCTCACTTGGTCGATATACCGTCTTGTCGTACTAAGCGCTTCTCCTCTACATTTATTGTACGTGCGTGCATTTATTGTGCCAAGGTGTGTAACTCTCTGCCGGCTTATGTATTCCCTGCCAAATATGACTCGTCAGCTTTTAAAGCAAAAGTGTACAAGTATCTTCTGGGCTCGGTCGTTCGTACGTAAACTTCATCTTACACATACCATCAGGCCGCGTGTCCACGGCAAGAAAAATCGCCGGGTCTATGCAAGAATTCGTGTCGTTTCTACACACGACTAGTGTACACTGCGTCGGCGCTGCACAAGACAAAAATCTTGTCTGCGCCAGACACTACGCGATCTGTAGGGGGCGGGGGGCGGTGTGTACAGTGCCCATGAGAACGTTTAAGCGTGTGGACCTGTGTTGTTTACGACAGTTTGTTTACGTTTTTATAAAAGAAAAACGAAGTGATTTTCATTCGAAAATAAAGGACGAACTTTTCCTCATACTGTCGCAGTTCAAAGTAGAAGTTAGCAAACTCATGTTTTTGACTTAACATAGGATGCACCCAATATTTTCTCTTGGAGTTAGTTTTATTTTTCAATTTTCTATAGGTACATATAATAGGCAATCACCATTTTTTTTTGCGTGGTAGTCAACATTATTTCCCATAGTTCACAACACAACACGAAACGATGTACACCCTACAATGTCTAAATCATGACTGAACGAAACAATTCGTACCGTGTACATACTAGATTTTTTCTTGTCTGCTACAGACACGACATTCTTTCGTGCACAGACCTGACAAAATTCTTCTCATGTACATGAATATTTTCATCTTGTCTGTAGCCGACACGAAAAATTTCTTACCGTGGACACGCGGCCTCAGGCGTGATAGATGTCAAGAACGGGCTCATACGTAATAAAATAAAAATTTTAAATAGTTTACTTACTTCTGGGCAAGTGTGCACATTTCTTCGACCAAACTTGTCTCTCTCTTTCTTGCCTTGTCTCTGAAAAATCTGAAGGCATGCGACATCTACCGATCTGCACTGGATCTGTGTGGTGAGCTATCGGCCATTTACTCTTCAAGCTTTGGGTACGAGTAGTGGGATCATGTTATCTTTTTTTATTGATAATAGGTTCGCGTTTGAATACCATCTCACCCGATGGTAAGTGATGATGTGGTCGAAGATGGAGCACGATTACCTAAATATTAACCTATTCACTCTTGACTTAAATACCCCAAGGTTTTAGCTATCGGGAAACACAGACTCCGGCAGGGAATTCCACTCCTTAGCCGTACGCACAATGAAAGTATTCCCAAAACGATTAGTGCGTATAGGTAGGATGTCCACCATGTAACGATGACGCATCGCCATTTGTCTTGTAGTCCGATGATGGAACGGACTTGGCGAAATTAGATTGTGTAATTCCATCGCATACTCTCCGAAATGTAACCGATAGAAAGCCGATAGACTTGCGACTCGTCGTCGGTGTTCAACGCTCTGAAGCTTTGACTCGACCAGTGCATCGTTGCCAATGAGTCTCTTGCTTGCTTATCATATGTAGTAATGGAATCCGGTCCAACTGGAAGCTGACCCAACATAGTTGGAAAAATACTAAGTAGATGATGATTGTGCGTACGGCTAAGGAGTTGAATTCCCTGCCGAAGTCTGTGTTTCCTGATTGCTATAACCTGGGGGTCTTTAAGTCAAGAGTGAATAGGTTACTTGTAGATAGGCGTGTTTCATCTTCGACCACATCATCACTTACCTTGGTCGTCAAACGCGAGCCTGACATTTATTTAATTATTCTAAAAGCTATCCATATAAAAATATCTAGTAAAATCGGCCATGTGCCTTAGCTTTTTCAGTCTCTGGACGTCTTAAAGTCCGTCCAACCATTACATCACTAAGCCTCTTAATATTGAATGATATTCCAGGCTGAAATGCTGCTTAAAGAATCAAAACTTCGAGAAGCGAGCTTGCAGCATAGCAATAACTACGGATGGCTCACATCAAGACCACATCATAATGACGTCACTAAAACTAATAAAGATCTGGAAAGTCTAAGACCAATGATTCAAAAGGTATTCATTCTATTTTTTTTTTAATAATAAGAGTAATCTTGGTAACCTTTCCAACTAAGCTAAATATGCTTGTGTCTGGAGGGGTTTCACGGCAATAGTGACCTGTGACCTCAATGGAGAAAGGTTTCTCAAGTCAATTGTCTTGTCCAGGACAAAGTGGACCACTGGCCTTTAGTTTAGTCCAGTTCACCCCGTCATCATCTACGAGGTCTGCCACGATGCCTTCTGGCTGTGTCAGGGCTTTAGAAAGTTTTGGTCCACAGCTCATTGGGCATGCGGTAGACGTGGCCAGCTTAGGCCAACTTCAGATTAGCTGCCTTTTGAGTAATATCAGCATTTTGCATATTGGAGCTCAGTATGATATTTATTGCACGTTGGCAGACCTTGAGTTTGGGTTTTAGGATATTTCTTAAAGACCAAGTCTGGGATCTGGGAAATTTGCCTATGTTTCCGGGGTGTTCCATTATTCTAAATTCCATCCAAATCGGTGCTGTGTCGTGAAAGCGTAACAGACACAGACAGACTGTCTGATTTTCGCAATTACTATATGAATATGGAATTTACACACACATATTTGATGCCTTTTCAATAATGACTTTTCAGTGGAATGGTTTTATGTTTACTTTTTATTGTTTTCATTGGTTTTTATTTAGAATTTTTATTTCTGCAGTTATTTATTAATTAAATAGCAACATTCCTAAATAGGTATTTACGAGCATATGAATTGAATGAGGTTCCATTTGTCCAGAAGCATTTTATTTTCAAAATCTTAAAATTAAAATTAACGTAACTTTTGGCAGATGTCATCAGAAAATTGCGCTAAAATCGCTGTCAAACTTGACGCTATGACAGCAGAAGGCGAATCATCTACCGCCATTTTGTGCATATTCAAGAAACTTCTAGAAGACCAGTACAGCATACAGCTCATGGAGAAGAATGTGATGAAAGCTAAAGACAGAACTTTGAAGAAGATTAAAGTAAATAAGGTGCATCCCGTGTTGGTGCCTGATGGAAGAAAACCTACTGTTTCATTTATTTTGTACTTTTAAAAGCCAAACCACAGCGGAATATAGTATGAAATATATATTGATTGTCACGCTCTGCAGACAGTGTACTTATTGCGGGTGTTAGTTGCGTTTTAACACCCACTGAGCCGTCCCAAACCATCGTCTATTTAGGTACATACATACGTATAAATTACTCAAATTCCCAGACAGTGCTTCAGTGGTATCTACTCATAATATATTCAGACAAGTTTTCGTGAGCTGTTTACTACTACTTTCTTCAGAAAATATGGTTTTTTGGATACAAAAAATTAAACAGTAAAAGCAACTAAAAGTATTTTTTTAAGAGAATTAGAAATGTTGGTAGAATTCACGTTACATTAACCGCTCCAACTAAGCTAAATAGCTTGTGTTTGGAGAGGGTTCACGGCAATAATGTAATGGATGGGGATCGATCCCGCGACCTTTTGATACACCTAAGCTTTTATGCTATTTACGCTTATAAATCCGTATACAGTATGTTAACTAACAAAGGGCGTTCCCGTTAACCCGCAACAGTATAGCATCCATACATGGTAAAAAAAATATTACCATTTGAAAACAAAATGTTTTTTTTTAACATTAAAATATTCACTAAAAATGTTAAATTGATACGTAAAAGAAACACTCTGTACACGCGTACTTGAAGGACGGCAACGTCGCAATTTATTTATGAATGACCAGCCGCGTGTGCGGCGATCTAATTGATGTGCTTATATTAATGCTACCATGTCAATCCAAAACACTGTAACTACAAAAAACAAAATTTGAGAAATTGAGCAAAGTAGTTTTTTCTGTTTTTCGAAGATTACTCCAAAAGTTACTTTGGCAAGTATTCAGTGTTTGGTATCAAATTAAAGGTAATTTGATAAGTAATCTAGCCCGTCAGGTTTCATATACAAGTAGAATATACACAATAAATAATCTTGAATAACTTGTATTGCCATAATAGTCGTCAGAAGCAAATGAAGAAATTGTTATGACAATACACTGTATGTTTTAGAGTTAGGTACAGTGTATTGACATGATAAAACAGTGCCAGAAATATGTCATAGGAATTTGCAGTCGGATTTTTTATTAGATGGAGTCTATCATATGTGTTTAGTACCGAACGTTTTTAAACGCATATTTTTGGTTGGCAACATTAATTATCTGTGGGCTTGACATAACCTTTTTCACTTGACAGATAGACTTTGCTTCCTTGTTGAAAAATGTCCGTGTTGGGACCTGTTGAGTTAATTATAATTGGTAAAATATCGTTTGGAATCGCGTGTTGAAACCGATAATTGGGTCGCGAGTTAACTATTGTTTGAAGTTGTAATCCCCATTTGACGAAAACCTCGGGATATTTTTGGATTTATCGCCGGGTTGATGCAATCGCGTGGCACGCGCATTTGTTGGAAATAAGTAGTGATAAATAGCTTCAATCCGGTGCGAGTTAGGGCTGTGATGCTGATCTGAACCGCGCCATCTGGAGACTGACGCCTTGTGACCGTTCAGAACACTTGACTTACATCACACTTTCATTTACTCACCTCATATTCACATACATACTACACTTGGGCGTGACCTAGGAAGGTCGAAGTTGGCGGACCCAGCACAGAAGGTTAGTGGTACCGATCAGTTATTTGTATATATGGTTGTAGGCCGAAGAGCCTGTAGTTTTAGCCTTTTGTTCATTGTTTGAAGAGCAACGTTAAGCTCCACGTACCGTGGACAGTTCGGACACACCAGTACCGTTGCGCTGGCCTTTTGTAGTCCTGATCAATATGTATTGAAAAATAAAATATCGAGTTAAAAAGACTCGTAGGTTCACAATTAGGTATATATTTTACAAAAAGTTTGTAAAATATTTTTTTAACTATTATGGCAACAGAATCAGTCTTACAGTTTCATATAAAAACTGGAAACTAAAATTATTTTGGCAGTACACGGTATCTTAACTTGCCGTATTTTGTTATAGTAAAACTGTATTTTTAAGTAAATACAGTGCTATTAGCATAATCATATCTCAGAACTTTCCATACAAAGTAAAAAATGTGTGAATGCAGGACGATAGATCAGGCTAAAAGAAATCGAATGAGCGTTGTTAATCCAAAACACTGTAAAGAATAAGATACAGTGTTTTGGATTTACACGGTACCTCTGTTAGTTAACATACTGTATATAAGTATTTTTCTCACTTACTTTTTTAAATGGAAAGAAAAACATTTTTTACACCAATATTGTGTACTTTGTCTTGAGTTTCCTGTCAGTAGGTACCGGAAACAGCAAACCATAATTAACAATATTATACCTAGTAATTGTGCCGGTCACCTATTCACTTGGTTGTGCAGGTCAGACAGGCAGTTACTTCATTTAAAATACTGATAATCAACTGCATCTGGTCAGACTTTTAGTCGACCTAATTATAACCTGGGGGTCTTTAAGCCATGAGTAAATAGGTGACGTCTATGTAAGCGTGCTCCATCTTTGACCATGATTTACTGTCACTTACCATCAGGTGAGATGGTGGTCAAACGCGAGCCTATTATCAATAAAAAAACAATTTTTTTTTCTCTTTATTTTAATTTGGGCACTTTTATACAATTGTACATATCATTCCCATATATCGGACCTTATACAGTAAATCGCAACAAAAAAAAATTAATTAAACTAAGAGTACCTCTGGAGTTAGGTGTCGATAAAATATGATGGAACATCCTAACATCATACCTATTTGTCTCGAGCTCTTTTAACAATTCTCTGCCCTATGGATATAGGAGTTTGATATCTGTAGGGAAATCGGGAAACCCTAACAATTCTTATTGTTTTGGTGATAAAATCGTCAAATGACTCCTTAATCTCTGTGTGAAGCGGAAGGCAGTGTCAGACTTCTACGACTAAAAATCACACCTGGTTTCAACTGAAGGCCTTCCGTGTAAGCATAGGGCATGGGTAACTCATCATATACAACGTGTAACGGAAAGGGTATATTATGTCGCAGTAAGATAGATAAAGCCGTGATATGGTTATATCCCTAGGGATATAATTATATACCGTAACATAGATAAACGGAAGCGATTCATTACTATCTTACTAGGAATATAATTATAATACCATTCAAGTTTAGTGTTATAATTATATTACTGGGTTAAGTTTAGTGAAATAATTGTAGGAGTGTAGTGCGGGGGTACGGCGGAGGTTAACACCCCGACTCGGACAGGTTAGGTTAGAAGGCTAAGGCGGGAGCGAAGCGGAGCGGAGCTCCCGCCTTAGCCTACGTGGTTATTTTTTTTAAACCACCCAGAAATAGGAGCCCCGCGAAGCGGGTCTCCGTCGATTTTGCGTAAACACCATAAAAACACTGCCAACTTTAATACGTATTATTGCTAAAAAGTATTGTAACTAATTGCAGGTTGCAAAAAGTTGATTTTGTAATAAACATAAAAACCAAATATTGTTTTATTTGATTTTGTGGAGATTTATAACTATTTAACTAGATTAGTTTAGTCAGATAATCATATTACTAGATTGCGACCGTAAGATAGTAATGAATCGCTTTCGTATAACTATGTTACGGTATATAATTATATCCCTAGGGATATAACCATATCACGGCTATATCTATCTTACTGCGACATATACATATACCAAGGGCACGGCTTCTTTGGGTGATATCAAACGATATTGGAAGGGTTTTGTAATCCTGTCTCTACATGTTCGGAAGTAATGAGAATTTTTAATACATACCAGAAACCGAACTTTTCAAATTTAAATAAGCACATCACAGAAGAGATTTATCGTGATATTTGCAAGTAACGTGGAAAGTTATTGACCTACGTAGTGCGGTGACATGATTGTTATGATTTCAATTTAAGAAACTTACGAAACCGAAAATTTGTTATCAATTTTTAGAGTATTTTATTTTGAGTTGAAACCCTTCCAACCTTCCTTGGTATGTATATACCCTTTCCGTTACACGTTGTATAAAGTACCTTGTAAACATACGTGCTATCTCCAGAAGTAACGCTTATTGAATAAAACCCTTGTTCCAGCTACCTAACTAGTCTCCTAAGGTGTTGGTCAAGGTTCGTAACTGTTAAGGTATTGGCTGATACTGCAGCCCCGGAACTTAAGGGCAGCTGAAGGAACTGGGTGAGTTTTTAGTCAGTAGAAGTCTGACACTCCCTTCTATTTCAATTTTATTTGAAGCTATTCGATGATTTTCTCACCCGGAAAAAAAGAAAAGATATATATTTGACTTACTTTTACGGTTTTCACGAGTCTCTCGTCATGCGGCACGGTTATGACAACAATCATTAGATACTAATCCAGCAACAGATTATTATTAGCTTGTGTTCTTAAGGTTTTCACTTTAATTTCTTCCTCCATTCATTTGTGTAAAACAAAGATATTTAATAAATTTTGTCTCTATGCCAATTTTTTATTTATTTATATATTATATACACACATGACACTTACAAGAGAAAAATAAAAATATAGACAAAAGATCACAAAGGTGCTGCTTATTCTCTAAGAAATTTCTTCCAGCAGACATGTAACAGGAATGTTAAAGACGAGATGATAGACATAGTGTGTATACCTAAATACTAATTACGATAAATAAAACATACTTAGCTAATGAACTAAATTATAATAATAAAATAAATAAATATATACATGTGTACATAGAGTTAAAATACATTGAAAATATAAATATAGGTAAGTGCCAAATGACGTATTATAATATACAGTGTGTTAACCAACAGAGGGCGTTCCCGTTAGCCCGCAATAGTATAGCATCCATACATGCTAAAAAAATATTACCATTCGAAAACAAAATGTTTGTAATTTTTTTAATATTAATATGTTTACTAAAAATATTAAATTGATACGTAAAAGAAACACTCTGTACACGCGTACTTGAAGGACGGCAACGTCGCAATTTATTTATGAATGCGATTTTACGTATCAATTTAATATTTTTAGTGAATATTTTAATATTTAAAAAATAATAACATTTTGTTTTCGAATGGTAGTTAATATTTTTTTAGCATGTATGGATGCTATACTATTGCGGGTTAACGGGAACGCCCTCTATTAGTTAACATACTGTATATCTTTGGTAAGTACCGCCTGTCGTACTAAGCGCTACTTCTCTACATTTATTGTGCGCACAGCCAAGGTGTGGAACTTTCTGTATTGCCTACCACATATGACCCGTCAGCAACCCGTCAGCCTTTAAAGCAAGAGTGAACCGACATCTTCTGGACTCGCTCGTTCCATCGTAGACCTCATCTAACGCTTACCATCAGGCGAGATCGAGGTCGAAAGCGGACTCATCCACAGGTAATAAAAAAAACCTAAATTTCAAATTCCTGAGGGGTGTAGCTACAAATGTTGAAACACAGGCTTTAGTTTAGTTCGGAAGTGCATGCCGTGCTGTTTATTTGTAGCAACAGTAAAAAAAATAAATAAAAATAAATAACTATCATGAGAAAACGTTGCTACTATTAACTGACTAGCTTTTTCCGCATTCTCCGTCGCGTACAACACCGCGTGATAAAAAAAGCGATTTAATTCAACGTATCAATTTTTACGTCCTCATTAATTCACCACCGCATAAATTGGATGTGCCCAAGTAAGTGCAATACATTTCATGAACATTTATCTCAATCAATTGTCATGCGTATAATATATAATAAAAAGCAAATTAATGTTGCAGGAAGCTTGCGTACCAACGACCGCTCGGACCAGATTTTTACGTCAATTGATATGTGACATTTCGGGCGACGGTGTTACTGAGGAGAAAACCAAGAACGGAGCATATAATAAGTGTTCATCAAAAATATATATAGAAACAGAAATATACTAACGGAATAGATAATGCTAATGTATTTTTGTTGTTTATTCATGGGAAAGATGTAAAGATGTTTATTGATAACTAGCTGACCCGCCACGACTTCGTTCGCGTGGTATCCTACTCCTGACCCTATCCTACCGATACCCTACCCATACCTTACTCTACCCCTACTCTACCTTACCCTTACCGTACTCTACCGTACCATACCCTACCCCTACCCTACCTCTACCCTACCCTACCCCTACCCTTGAGACCTATCCTACTTTTTTTTTTCACATGAACCTTCTCCTGACAAAACCAAACACAACAAAAAAAGAATCAGCCAAATCGGTCCAGCACTTTTCGTGTTTTGCGCTTAGCATATTATTATATAGATGTGTTTATAGGAACTGAGTATAAGTTGGGCCTGTCTAAGCAAAACAAGGTCTAAGTCAAGTTTAAGGTTGTAGACTCGTGATCGAGAGGTTGCGGGGTCGAACTACACTATCCACTCCAAACACCAAGAAATTTAACTTAGTTGGAGGGGTTAATAAGATTTGTTACTCACATTGCTAGGTCTATTAAAAAGTATTACCTATAGGAACTAATAAGCACAAGTTATGTGGCTAAGCCAAACAGATCGAAGTAATCCAAAACGATTTGTGCGTATGGGTATTCAACATGTACGTACTGTTGGCGCATCTGTGTAGGTACGTCTTGTATTCTGATGACATGAATCGGTTTCGCTGAACAAAATTGTTCACTTGGCACGATTCTTTACTTAAGGAGTCGAGAATCCTTTTGAGATTCGTAAACTAGCCAAAATTAAGTTAATTATAGACCTCGAAATAATAAAAAAAAAAACAGTATGATAAATACTTGACGGGTCACGTCAACCAAATGCACGAGAACCGCTAGGCCAAGGGTTCCTCCTCACAATGGGTGCCGGAGGATGATAGATAGATAGATGGAATATACTTTACTGTACACCAAAATGTACACCCTATTTAAAATATTGCTCTTTCTATGGTTACAATAGCGGTCTTATTGCTGAAAGCGATATCTTGCAGACAACCTTTGGAAGGACTTTAATTAAAGTGGGGAGAGCTAAATTTATTAGTGTATGGATGAATAGAAGGCCGCCGAAGCCCGCAGAGAAAGACAATAAGAAAAAATGGAAACCTTTGCCTGGCTGTGGAAGTGTGTGATAGAGAAAATTTACTGGTTACATCCCACATATCGCAGTTCGCAAGGCCGCAAATTGAATGATGCGTGCAACATTTCAACATGGTCGCACCACGCTGCCGCCAAAATGAATGACGTTCAGAATTTATGGCGGGAAGATGTGCAGAAAGGTGATGTGTTTAATTGCAATAATTATTTATTAACCAAGTAGTTTTGCGTTCATAATAAACGGTTAAAAGCTCTTTGGACACTTAAAATTTTAAATAATAATCGGTTTCGGTTCGTCTCTTGTAAATTTCTCTAATACTTATATGAAAGATAATAGATCCGCCTAGCTTTGCAACTATGTATCTATAGATGTACATAGGGATTTCTTTCTAACTAGATGTATTGATGGATTTGCACCAGTATTTTATATGGAAAAAATACTCATTTATTTTATATTTATTTTGTCCCCCAGTCTGTACCCAGGTCAGGACCTGGGTACAGACTGGGGGTACCCAGGGGTACTGGGGGACAAAATAAATAACACAATACTACTTAGGGTGTTACCACACCAATCGATCGATCGTCAATCGATGCCATCGATTGATAGTAGAATGGATTAGTCGACGTCGATCTATAGTTTCTACCAGACCAATCGATCGATTGTCGATTGATGGTAAAAAGGACTAGTCGACGTCGATCGATTGTCGATCGATTGTAGAATGGATTAATCGACATCGATCGATTGTCGATCGATTGTAGAATGGATTAGTCGACGTCGACCGATACCATCTACCAGCAATCGATCGATTGGTTAGTCGACCGGTATCCGTCAATCAATTAAAGCTACCACACCAATCGATCAACGTCGACCGATGTCGATCGATGGCATCGATCGACGATCGATCGATTGGTGTGGTAACATCCTTAGCAAGACTGGACTCAAATTTTCTAATTTCTAATCATCAGTAATGAACAAATCCAAGTTTATCCTAAAGTCAAAGATTTTTTGACCTTGAGGACAGACAAAGGGAAATAACTTTAACTTTTATCTATTTATTTCTTAAATCGTCGTTTTCTACCTGTTCCGCTTCCAAAAATGTATTAAGTTAATCCGAGTACTTACAACTCTACTTTACACAATTTACCGGCTGCATATTCGGAATTGTATCTAAGAATACCTAAACAGAGTATAAATATAAATAATATTAAAAAGTTATATTGCCTAAAGTTTTAGATATTCTATACATCGACTATGTATCGCACAGAATAACGGCTTCTACCTACGATGCACGATGTACCGATATGTATAAAAGAAGTCCTAACGTACCCATAGGTATAACGTACGCCCAAAACGCCAAAATTCCCGCCTGCATACTTAAAGGCAATAGGATCTCCGGAGTTCCGGGCGCTCAGAGTGGGGACTCTGTCGACTTACCTAATCTTCATAGGGAAGATGGTGGCACAGTGGTTACGTGCCACCGTGCACATCGTAGCTCGGAGGAGACCTCTTAACAGTCTACCCAGGGATGTGCCGTAACAGGCTTTGTACAGAGGGGGCTCCAGAGTTGTCTTTAAAGCGGTAACGAGGCCTTCTTGGGCTAGAGGATAACTGACAAACATTGCTTCCATTTTCTGGACTGGTCCACCCAAATCTGCGTGTTTCTTTCCTCAAAAGAGCACCATATATAACTACATGGTTCTCATATTATTATGATTTGACCAGTAAGAATTGTACGGACGTTAAAATAAAAGAGACGTTGACCTTTGAGTTTGTTTCGGTGTTTCTTCTCAGGGTATCAATTAGGAAGCACCGACCTCATATGATTAAACATAAAAAAGGTAAACATACGTGTTAAACTGTTATTTAAAACCTATTTAGTAATCAAAATATAATTTTGTTTAATTTCTATACGATGGTAATCACTTCAGTTAGAAGTACCATGCTCCCTGGTCTTTTTTCCAAAAGTCCAGGCGTCTTTTAAAGGTTTCCTCTCGATAGCTAAAAAGGTTATACATTTTCATCCAGATTCATTTATATGTCTCTATAAACAATTATTATTTCTGATGATTTATTACTACTCCGTACTGTCAGCTATATTTCTTGTGGCGTTCGATGAGACATTAATCTCTTTTAACAAATTATGGTGTTGAATTATATTGTAATAAAAAATGTCTTACCCTTTTTTGCGGTTCTTTCTTGCGCTGCATTGCATCTTTTAAGTGAATTGTATATAATTATATAGATATCAAAAGCTGTATGTTAGTTTTCTTTTCAGGATGAGTTTTGTTTTGTCTCGCTAAAAGTCGAGAACGGCTGGACCAATTTTTTTTAATCATTTTTGTATTATGTTCCCTATGGTACGGGCAAAGTTCAAAAAGACAGTGTCGGTCGGGTTTGCTAGTTTTGTATAAAATAAAATAATCCAGAATATAGCGTTCTCACTGTTGAGACACAGGTCTCTCTCTGTGAGAGGGAACGTACTCTACGCACTCCAATATCACTCCAATATGTGACATCCTGGATGTCACATGTCTTTGGATTTTCGGTCCTTGGATTTCCAGTTTCCTCACAAAGTTTTCCGTCATCGTTTTGAGAGTAGTGGTGATAATGAAACTACTCGAAGTAATGTGCCTGCCTAGGTTTGAATCCACGAACGACAACTAGTAAGTTGGGTGACTAATGTTCGTATATTAATAACTGTGCCCGCGACTGGAATTCAACATCGAAAGCTGCATAAAAGTGATAAAAAAAAAATCCTATAATTATCGCAATGCAAAAAGGGCGCGAAATATTAACCGCCATGATTGCACAACTGTCATTATGACAGCGTTGGAGCGCCCATTTGGATGTGCGTCCTTGTAATACCAAATGCGTTCGGATATTTCAGAACAATACGTATAATATGATGCATTCATAAATAATTTATAAATAATCGGTTCGCAGCGTGGATATTGACTTAATTAGTAAACGTATTGATTTGTGAATTGACACTGATGTTATTTGACTACTGCTACTAAAACCATCATTAGGGTATTAGTGGTCTAGTATGGAATGAACTGGACCTATTGGTGCAGCAACCAGGAACGTTTTTTTCAGACATTAAATGAGATGTGTGCCTTTTAACACTCCAGTAGGCGCGCCTCTATTTGGGACGTTAGTAGTCGCGCGCTCTACATTTGTAGAACATATTTAATGATGGAGTTTTAAAGCAAAGTTTCATAAATAAAAAAATATTGAGATAAACTTTATTATTATAAAGCTAAAACTAACAAAACATAATCATATTTAAACATATTAGGAACTAAAAAACAGCCTTTTTGAAAATAACAAAAAAGAACGAAAAATTTTTGCTCTTAACATTATAAGTCTCATATTTCTTAATCAGTCATGTCTTCCACCTCCATTTCTTCGTTTTGGGCACAGTCGGGACAAAGAAGAACCTGATGATCGGGACAAATCCACTTGTTACATATATAAATAACAAAGCTTCCTGGTGGATTCCTTGTGTCGTCGTAAGAACCTCACATTTTGTCCACAATATCCGTATCCAATGTCCGTATCGTGCTGAGATTCTTCCAACCAGTCCTCTTCTAATAATCGATCTTCAGGGTCACTCTCTGCTATATCACTAGGATCAGTGTCTACTCCCTCCAGCCATCTACTAATTCTCTCTTCTTCTTGAAAAAAAGGACCACTCTTGTTACTATTAACCTTACAATAAGTTGTACATGTCATAACAATAAAAATAAATAAACATAACAATAAATAAAAAGGTAATAAACATTATTACAACAAAAAAAATGAACGGCAACTTACGAGAAAAATGTCACGTGAGTGGTCGCGCGCTCTACAATCGTAGAAATTCACTTTTGGTGCCTAATTTCACAGACATGCGGCCGCGTCCATCGCCGCAAGGACACAACTATTGTTTATTGCCTAGTAATAGAGGAATACTAACAATGTGTGCGTGAGTGACCTTCAACTTGCGACAAAATTCAACAAATGTACACGCGTTCTACAATGGTAGTAAATGTTTTGCGGTAGTCATTTGGTTTTTTTTTTTTCTATCCCTTAGTCACAGAAACAGTTTTTTTTAATGATTACTAGCAGTTGTATTGGTAGTACCGTGAATTCTAGTGAGTAGAATTCACGGTACTACCAATCCTGTTAACCCCTCCAACTAAGCTAAATATGCTTGTGCCTGGAGTGAGTTCACGACAATAGTGTAGTGGGTGGGGTTAGAACCTGCGACCTCTCGATCACAAGTCCGACATCTTAGCCATTAGGCTATTGACGCTTTTGAAGTCATTTTGATTGACAGTGCATTTGTTAGGGGCAAAAGTAGCCTACAGCACTTGTTGTGTAGGCAAGACTTAACTATTAAAATGAATATACGGTAGTAATAATATACAGGACATGTCCTAGTTCGGCTATAGATGCTCATATGCTGTGTATTAAATACTTGCCTTCAAGTTTTTGTATTACATGCTGATGTATTTTTATGGCAAAATAAACGTTATTTAACACTGACGATGATGTCCTGGCATTAGAAAAAATGTATATATTCACCGATATTAGTTTAATAATGTGAATCTTACGTTACGGTTACGTTTTCATAGTGTTTTGGATTTCCCCATCGAATTCGTTTTTGTAAATAGAGCGAGAACACTAAGCACCAGATGGTAAAACGTAAACAAGTTTAAAAAAATACAACGATAGGTATCAAATATTAAAACAAAATATTACAAAAAAAATATTTATTTACAATTTTTATACACGTTTTTACAAAAAAAAAAAATATAATTACAAATGCAGACAAGCATTTTCTTACAAAGACGGAAGATGGAATGCGTCTATTTACATATATTTTTTAAGCAATATGGCAGTGTATCAATCAGTTTAAAGCAAAACCCATTTATTACTACAAAAAGCTTGTTGGCAGAAAATACCACTAAAATATATTGATAGTTATTTTTAAACTTGTGATTATATGAGTCATGTTCTTGTACACCGAGTGTTACTAAACTTGTTCTTTAAAAATGTGAAAGAACTATCATTTTTCTATAATATTTATCAGTATTATAGATTTTAGTGGCAATTTCGCTTTACAATTTATTAAAAAATCAAATTGTATATTAACTTCGAATTTAAGTAGCATAGGGTTTACACGAAGACGCTTAAAATTATTTGTAGAAGAGACACCCTTAACAATTTTTGACAGATATCAATGTCAAATTTTGACAAAAGCACAGGTTAAAAAAGTGCGTTCGGATACTCTCTAAAAAAAGATGGTGGCGTCTTCATAACAATGGGTTAAGCTGTCATAATGTGGTGCCAGAAAAGAGTTGTGGTCTTATTGGGTAATCACCAGCAGTAAGGGTAGTTCGGGCAGAGTGCCGCGGGGAAGTCTGCGGGGTACCTTGGTGCGGCGGGGACAGGCCTGGAAAATAAGTTAGATACATAATTATCAATAATATCTCAGAAAGAGCTGTAATATCTAATCTTCTGAATCTAGTATTTGTATTGCATTAATTTCTATATATAGATATAGAAATTAATGCAATAGAAATACTAGATAATATACTAATATTATAAAGCTGAAGAGTTTGTTTGTTTGTTTGTTTGTTTGTTTGCTTGAACGCGCTAATCTCAGGAACTACGGTTCTGATTTGAAAAATTCTTTCAGTGTTAGTTAGCCCATTTATCGAGGAAGGCTATAGGCTATATATCATCACGCTAAGACCAATAGGAGCGGAGCACTAATGAAGAATGTTTCAAAATCGGGGGATTTATTTTCCACGCGGACGAAGTCGTGGGCGGAAGCTAGTTGAAAATAAAAAAAAGCAGTAGATACTGTTGATTTTTTAAATGTATGGAACGAATGAATAAATATTAAGTTTTATAACTTGATTAATATAGTAAGCAAATAAATTATCTATATTATTTACGATATGCCGACTCTCTACACGCCGACTGTAAAATTTGCTTCCCATCGAGAGGGTATATCAGGCTTGGCATTGGGACAAACCGACTTACTAGTCGGCTTTGGGGTGAACCGACTTGCTAGTCGGCTGTGTGGCGAACTGACTTACTAGTCGGCTGTGGGGCGAACTGACTTACTAGTCGGCTTTGGGGCGAATCGAGTGTTCCAATCTGTATAAAACTTACCCAGCGTGAGCGGGGGCCACGGCGGGGTTGTATCCCCATTGGGGGATGGGCATGCCGTCGGGGGTGTGTCTGGCAAGCGCGTCGGCGTCGCAGTAAGGGTAGTTGGGGCACACGGCAGGGTGAACGCCGGCAGGGTACTCCCGAGCGAGGGCTACCGCCGCCAAAGCGAAGAACATCAACTGTGGGGTACAAAGAAGCATGGTTATAATGGTGGTTTACCTACAATACATAACATTGACAATTGCTACGGGTAGTCAGAAGCTGGAAAACGTGACACTGGTCTCGCCAAGGGGTTTCGTGTTACCCAGTTACTGGGTTGTGGAGGTCAGATAAGCAGTCGCTCTATGTAAAACACTCACGTACTTAGCTTCCAGTCTCACCAGGAGACTGGAAGCTGCGTAATAGTGACTTCAATATAGTTGGGAAGAAACACGGACTAATCTAAATATATATAACTCAAAGGTGACTGACTGACTGACTGACTGACATAGTGATCTATCAACGCCCAGCCCAAACCACTGGACGGATCGGGCTGAAATTTGGCATGCAGTTAGATGTTATGACGCAGGCATCCGCTAAGAAAGGATTTTGCGAAATTCACACGGGATCGGGATTTCCACGGGAAAAACTTCCCACGCGGGCGAAGCCGCTGACACAAGCTAGTAATAATATATTTGCTCTTAAAGCAAGTCCTTTTCCGTCTCAAACAACTTTGGTAATACGAAATTACGAGTATGTTATAAGGAGATAGAGAAATCCTGATAAAAATAGACGCTGCGTGGGTGATCTGTTCGTAAAAGTGTTGTTTTGTTGGTACTCCTTCCGCCTGTGATACAAGATTTTTCCTAGTTCAGGCGTTAACACTGTATCTGTATGACTTCCAAAGTTTAATCTACATCTCGTTGCCGATTTGAGGCACGGTTGCCAATCTCATAATCGATTAGCCATCTGCACAGGAGATATACAACGTGTAACGGAAACCCCATATCTATCCAAAAGGACTGAAGACAACATCTGGTATGGAGTCTCTATGCAAAGTTTCAGCTCAAAATAAGTAACTCACAGAATTGACCCCAAATTATTGGTTTCATATGTTTCTTGAATACCAATAATAACAAACGTGTCACAGCACTATGAGGGTCATCACTTTCCACGTCACTTGCCAATAAAACGATAATTCTATTCCTTCTTCTTAATTTGAAAAATTCGGCCTCTGGTATCAATGTATTGAAATTTCTAATATGCTCCACACATGTAGACATAGGATTAGAAAACCCTTGCCATATCGTTTGTTATCATCCAAAGAAGCCGTGCACTCGGTATGTATATACCCTTTAAATTACACGTTGTAAAGTCCAATGGGATAGCAATCCGACACGACCGGATAGAGATTTGTCGCAGGACCAAAGGCGTCACATGCTTTTCGAGGCACGGGGGTTATCTCACCACCAACTCCCAAACTCCGGGCTACTACTGAGAAATTTCTATCAGAAAAACGGCCAATAGAACTTTTTGCCCGACCCTCTTGCTCAGCAGTCGCGGTTTGCGAACACTAGGCCAACGAGGCAGATGACTACCCATAGCGATGTATCAAAAATGTAAAAATGATAGCCAGGGCCAGCTTGACGTGTCTTCCAAGATACATAGGAAACTGGATAATATCAAGCTGATCTCCCATCCATAGGACTGGCAAGTGTTGGTTAACCGTGAAGATGTGCGGGCTTTTATTATTTTAGCCACGATAATATTATTATTATCGTGGATTAATAAGTTTATTTATTTATCAAAATTACAATTACAGAAATAAACACAAACAGTTGACAACAAATAACAAGTAGATTAATTAAGGCATTACAGTATGTTACAAAATTTCTGTACTGAAATATAATAACCCTGCCTCTTAAACTAGGCTAGCCTGTATTCTAAGAGACAGTGTTCAGCTAATTAGTATCTATCTATACTAATATTATAAAGCGGAAAAGTTTGTTTGTTTGTTTGTTTGTTTGCTTGAACGCGCTAATCTTCGAAAGTACAGGGTGGATTTGGATGAAATTTGGTATGGAAGTAGCTTGAAGCTTGAGGAAGGTTATAGGCTACTTTTTACGCGACTTCAAAAAAGGAGAGTTATGTTTTTACCGTGATAGAATCCACGGGAGCGAAGCCTCGCGTGAGTACTAGTATTCAATATGCTTAGTCATACAACAGTGGACTGCGCCGATCTACTGTTTGTCAGCAGTCAGTTTTATTTTTGCAATTTTTGGATATCGGATGTGGATGTGTATTGATGTGTGAGAATGTATGGATGTATTAGTGTGTATGCATGTGTGTGTATGTATGTGTGTGTATGTTTGAAAACGATCTCAACAAGGTTATTTTTTTATGAGTTGCTGTTATTAAATATCAGAGGAACAAACCCACTAATATTTTGCCCAACACGAAAATCACACCCAGAGCTTTATGATAAATAGTAGCCCAATATCCCTTAACTCTACTATCCTAATAAAAAATCTTATACATTTGCGCGATCTATCAATCAAACCTAAGCCCCAACGTTTAACAGTCGCACTTTTAACCACTGAACCAACGAGGCATGACATTCATTAGCTAACAATCCCTTATTATAAGTATTGCCGATTAGTACACTATCTGTCAGAATTAGCAGGCCGTAACGTGCTATGTAGGTAGCATTGCAACGCAGTGTAATTTAGGCAATGCAGTTACATTGATTGGAAAATTGATCGCAACTGTAATCTAATCAATTTTCGGTATAAATGTGCGCTTGACACGACATGTTAAATTGTTTTGGTAATAATTTTTGTTTTTTTTTTTTTTTATTCGTAGGTGAATGCAGGTCTTTTAATTAATGCCCACTGACCCAGTTCTCTTTAAGCGGCGGAGGAAAAAACGTGTGTAAGTCGGTTACATTTCGGGGAGTGTGCGATGGAATTACACAATCTAATTCCGCCAAGCCCGTTCCATCATCGGACTACGAGACAAACGGCGAAGCGCCATCGTTACATGGTGGACATCCCACCCATACGCACAAATCGTTTTGGGAATACATTCATTGTACGTACGGCTAAGGAGTGGAATTTCCTGCCGTAATCTGTGTTTCCCGATAGCTATAACCTAGGAGTCTTTAAGTCAAGAGTGAATAGGTTACTTTTAGGTAAGCGTGCTCCATTTTTGACAACATCATCACTTACCATCAGGTGAGATGGTGGTCAAACGCGAACCTATTTTTAATAAAAAAAAAGTAGAAGTCATGATATATAAATTACGCAAAGTAAGGTGCCTAACGGGGTTCAAACTAATTACCTGCAACTCAATATACCAATAGGCCACCACCGCTCTAAAAGATGTATTTTTAAAGAATCTTGTAACAAATTGTTGATTACATAAGGTGTCGGACTTGTGATCGAGAAGTCGCAAGTTCGAATCCCACCCATTACATTATTGCCGTGAACCCACTTCAGACACAAGCATTTAGCTTAGTTGGAGGGGTTTACAAGATTGCTAGTCATGTCAATTCTGCCAACATTGCTAGTAATCTTTATTTAAAAAAAAAAATTATTAACAGATAAGTATGTATGTATACTGTTCACCTGTCCTATTCACTATGAATAGCTCAACTGAAGTGGGCGTTATCACACCGATTAGTCAGCATTACAATGTAATTATGCATGAATGCGGTGAATATTCAAATTGAATGACATTGTTGGGCTGATTACATGGTTTCAGGGGATCTAACTGTTGTTTATTTATGCAATAATTCAATCTGAATTTTGAGTTAGGAGTGGCTTTGTTCGGTATTTGTTATTGTCCTTTAAGGTTTTGATTTGAATTTTGATTTAGCGTTTAGTTTGTTTGGGGATTTGAGTGTCGGAATGTAGTTAAATGGCGTTTCCTTGACCCATCGCAGAAGCAATGCCAGTGTGGAGCCCCTGTACAAGATATGGCACCTCTTGTCATGTCCATCATCCACGGCTACCTGGACCTTGCAGGATCTTAACGAGGCCAATACAAGAGCTGTTCAGGCTACCTGAACAGCTCTGGTATTGGCCTTGTGCATACTGGTCCAAAGACAATTGAGCATCGATTCGAAAAGAAGAAGTGACGGAATGCTTATAAGTTGAAGTTGGTTGATCTTATTATTATTTTGCTTGTACCTATGTTCCGTTTCTAACAAATCCGGATGTAAAACAAAACTACTGGTATTTTGCTCAAGATAGAAAATATTGGGATAATTTAGTTTTTCCTGATTTGAACAAATATGGTATCTTGATATTATTTTTGATAAAAACTGTGAACGTGAAACTGTATAATGAGATTCGCTGCAAATAATTTTGTCTTCTTTCTTCAAAATTTTTTTAGTAACTATGATAGTCAGTTGTTTTTTAAACACATCTTAACTATGTGCGGTACATACTTCAACAATTTTTTTATTAACGTATCAACACTTTATAATACATAGATAATTCAGCCTATAAAGTTCCTACGGCTGGGACCTGGGCTGGGGACATAGGCCTTCTCTATGAGAAGGAATAGGCCATAATCCAAGACGCGGGCCGACTGCGGATTGATGGATGTCGCATGTCTTCGGATTTTTGATACTAGGACATATCTATTACCTCACAAAATTATCCTTCAACGGTTTGAGGGATGTAATGATTGGGTTTGAATTTACTACCTCCAACTCGTGAGTCGGCCCCGTAACCACTGAGCCACCAATGTTCTACACTATAACACATACCTACAATGCACTACCTATATAACTGAACACTTAATATTACACAAATTGACACATAAACATGTTTATTACCATGGCAACCTCTAATTATTGCCACTGGACAAATTACCGTTTAAATTATGATTCAAAATAATCACATACATAATTAATATATTCTGAATTAATAAATGCGCACTACACTTGTCGCATAAAGTTACCTTGCACCCACTGTATCAAATGTGTTCGGGAGATTAGTTTTACATATTGTAATTAACATATTAATACTAATTAAACAATATACAATTTACGGCTTTTATTAATTGAGGATAATTGTTCGTCAGCAAAGGAATTTATTTATTAATCCCGTTGTAGTTCGTAGTAGATGAATCATAATTTAGTTGGTCCGAAATGGCGCTCGAAAAAAGAACCTGGTAGGATTTGGGGGAGCCCTTTGCTGTCAGTGGGAAATTAATGGCTGAATATTAAAAAAACTGTATAAACTCGTTCTGTGCTCAAACTACAAGATGAATGCTGTTGCAACAGTTATTAGTTACATGGTGGACATCCCACCCATACACACTAAACGTTTTGGGAATACCTACTATCATTGTGCGTACAGCTAAGGAGTGGATTTCCCTGCCGGAATCTGTGTTCCCTGATAGCTATATCCTGGGGGCCTTTCCAGGAGGATACGTCTAGTTATGTGTACTTCATCTTCGACCACATCATCACTTAAAATTAGGTGAAATGGTAGTAAAAAACGTGAGCCTATTAATCATCAATAAAAAAATAAAAATGGATCATCTATATATGCGGTTGGTAAACCCATCTTACCGATATTCACGGCTTCAGACTTCGCATACCAACTGTCAAATATTATTATAATCTGATTATGAGCTTGGTCAAAGATCAATCATAATTTAATCAATGATTTGTCGTTATAAAGACCCACGCTGACAGTCGATGTATTGTTAATTGAAAGCGGGTAAGGCTACGTTTATAATGATAGCGGGGCGATTAGCTTCTTTAATTTTTTTAAGATTTTCACATGTATAATTTTATTATTAAATATTTTAGTTTTCGAAGCTTATTATACACTTTCATATTAAACAAGGTATGACTATTTGATCTATATAATAATATGATACTAGTAATTTCCCGCGGGTCAATTTTGCACCCTTTTCCGGGAAAAAAGTAGCCTATATTTTATTCCAGGCATAGATGTATAAGTTTTGACGACATCCCTTAAGCCAGTTTTGCGTGATTGAAACACAAACATACTTGAAGCTTTCACATTTATTATATTGTATGATATAATGGGTATATTAGAAAAACAGGGCACCAAAATTTAGTCATATCTGACGGACACTAAAGAGTTTACAATAAATAAAATTTTAGGTAGAACATTAGTATTTATTTACTTTTTTTTTAAATTGATTTTTCTTTAATCTTTAGTTTCGTTAGGTGAAATATTCAATTATTTTATTAATGTGCCTAATAGCAACCACAAGATTTACCTGTATTTTAAATTACTTGAAGTTAGTTGTGTTGGTATTTTTTTTTTTGTTGTTATTTGAAAATAAACAGAATCGAAAAACGCGAAACTATTTTTAATAAAAAAAAAAACAAACAAAATCAGATTATCAGAAGGAAACAGAAGAGTGAGTAACTAACACGGGGACAAAAATATGAAAGTTGAATAATGGCGTGCAAACTTATTCTTTCCACTGTTAATGACAGATTTTAATAACATATATAATATTTAATTAAAAATTGCTTCACTCACCAATTTTCCGTACATGTTGGTGTTTGGTATGTTGTATATCCTCTCGACAGAACTGTGAGACTGATGCCTTACTTTAGCTGCGATCGGTTTATATACTGCGCAGGAGTTGACGCGGACTGTGCTATGCCTATTGTAATGTTTCTCGAAGCTTTGAGGGGTTGCTCGGCACTCTGCGTGTGAAAATGAAAGCAAAAGATGAAATGATGGTCATACGCGAGTCTATCTATACTAATGTCATAAGTTTGGATGTTTGGATGGATGGACGTATGGATGGATGTTTGATGAACGATGTTGAAACTTGGCAGGTAGATAGATAGATAGAATATACTTTATTGTACACCAAAATTTAAACACGCCTATTTAACAATATTGCTTATTCTAGATGGTTACAATGGCGGTATTATCGCTGAAAGTAAGTAGATATTTGATATCCTGGAATAACACAGACGCTACTTTTTATCTCGAAATTTCCCCGGGATTCGGAACCCTCCCACGCGAACGAAGTCGCGGCTAGTCTTCTTCTTCTATCTTCTAAATATATATAACTCAAAGGTGACTGACTGACTGACTGACTGACATAGTGATCTATCAACGCACAGCCCAAACCACTGAACGGATCTGGCTGAAATTTGGCATGCAGGTAGATGTTATGACGTAGGCATCCGCTAAGAAAGTATTTTGCGAAATTCCCACGGGATCGGGATTTACACGGGAAAAACTTCCCACGCGGGCGAAGCCGCTGGCACAAGCTACTTATCAATAAAAAGAAAAGAAAACATGAAGAATGTATTTATATTAATTTGTTTATTGGATCTTTATAATTTATTTTATGAGATAAGTATGTATTAATTAACGTAATTAGTATTTATACACACTGTGTCTATCATCTCCTCATCAACTCTCCTGTCACAGGTCTATCGGAAGAAATTGCTAATGAAATAAGCAGCACCTTTGTGCTCTTTTGTCTGTATTTGTTTTTATTTTTCTTTTTTGTGTCATGTGTCATAAATAGATCAGAATTTTGACCGTTAAGAATAAACGCTTGGGCATAAACGTTTTTAGTACTACCTAAACATCGGAAGAATATCTATTAGATTTATTCAACAGCATCCTGTGTATGTTTTTTCATACATTAGCTTACCTGATGGTAAGCGATGATGTGGTCGAAGATGAAGCACGCTTGCCTAGAAGTAACCTATTCACTCTTGACTAGACTCCCAGGTTATAGCTACCAGGAAACACAGACTCCGGTAGGGAATTCCACTCCTTAGCCGTAAGCACAATGAAAGGATTTCCAAAACGTTTTGTGCATATGGGTGGGATGTTGGCGGACAAGTACGACTCATCCTGGTAGTCTCACTCTATGTCGCTGCTGGCCCTGACGCTATAGAATCTAGATACTCTCTCTCATCTATGGTCTGTTGTTAGATACTACCTACTTGTGTTTATTTACTTTTTATATTGTCTAAACATAGTCTACAATCAGAAAAATTTTACCTTTTTGAAAAATTGGTAGTTGTAATCTACCACATTAAAACTACATGGTACTTAAATTTAGAATTTAAAATTACAGTTTTTATAATATTTAACTAACTTTTAATAGCACAGCAAATAAATGAATTTTTATTTATGGCAACTAGCCATAAATAATCATTAAATTGGACAATTTTAGTTATTTTCCTTACTGAGATTGCCTTGAAATCACTTTCCTGTAAAATTAGTAGTATAATATCTATGTATAATACCACCCTGAAAAAACTAGAAAGTAGCGATATATCGGTGTTAATGTGTTTCAGTAGTTATTTTCTGGTGAATATTGTCGTTAAGAAAATGACACCACTTTAAAGGAGAATGGGTGGATTATAACTTATTAATGTTTCGGGTTAGAAGCACGTACAGAATAAATGTTTATATGAAATCAGATAATTCCAGTTTTGGGTGTTTGTGCATGTAAATTTAAGTTTCGAAAATTCTCAACATTCCTTAAAAAAAAGTATTTTTTTTAATTACGGATGAGCCCACCCTTGACCTCGATCTCGCCTGATGGTAAGCGATAGGTCTACGATGCCTATTTACTCTTGCTTTAAAGGCTGACAGGTCATAAGTGGCAGGGAACACAGAAACCGGCAGAGAATTCCACAACTTGGCTGCGCGCACAATAAATGTGGAGGAGAAGCGCTTGGTACGACAAGACGGTATATCGACCAAGTGTGGATGGTACCCAGCCGTGCGTCTGGTAGACCGGTAGTGAAATGGAGATGGAGGAGAAGGAGTTTAGGGCGATCATCTTCATATAACTTCGACCACATCATCGCTTAATATCAGGTGAGGTGGTGGTCAAACGCAATACAATCAACCAATAAAAGAAAAAACTACCGAAACTCTACCATGTTTCAACCGTCACGTTAAGCTGTGTTTTGTGTCATTAATATTTCTTACTAATTTGGCTACCTCCGTGGTCGAGTGGTTTAGGCGTTTGCCTTGTGACTAGGTGGTCGTGGGTCCGATTCCCGCGGAAAGCATACTTTGTAAAAGTTGTTTCCAGTTTGGGACAATGCAGGCCTGAATCACCTGATTTTCTGGTAAAAAGATGGTTCCGTGCTTCGGAAGGCACGTATTAGCCGGTGGTCCCGGTCGCCAAATGGCGGTCGTCAAAGTAGACCACGTCAGAGGCCCTTGAGGCGGTCTAGAAACTCTGACACTAGGCTGTATGGGGTCGTTAGAACTTACTAACCACACGATAAGAAGACTAATCTGACTAATGTTATAAATGCGGAAGTCTATTATGATGTATGGATATTTGTTACTCTTTCAAGCGATAACGACTAAACGGATTTGAATGAAATTTGGAATGTAGATAGATGAAGTCTTGGAATGAGGCATATGCTACTTTTTATCCAGGAATTTCCACGGAATCAAGATTAGTAGGGGAAAACCCACGTGAACTCGCGGATAGAAGCTGTTATAATAATATAATAATAAATAAATAATCTTTATTACTCAAAAAAAGGTTACACAGCAACACATGGTTAAATAAAATGTGAGCATAAAATGAACAATAAAAAAAAGAAACGTGTCAGTAGAGACCCTGACTCCTAAACTAGGTATATGTCCCTGTACCTTAGGAGTCAATGTTCTTCAAACATCAAGCGCAAGCAGACCACTTTATGAGTATACAGATTGCTAAGTTACAGTACAGATGGTTAAGCTATATTAGTATATTATTTAGAGTAAATTATGAAATAATTCCCGAACATTGTTTATTAGTGCGCTAGTGGAGTTGTAAAACCTAAAGACAGACGCCCGGCCTACTTTTACGTCAGTCGCCCACAAAAAGTTTACTGTATAAAATATATCCCCAAAAAAACATGTAAAAATGTGTATTCATCTGCTTAACTATTTATTTATTATATACTTTATTGTGCACCTTACAATACATTTAAGGATACAAATAATAAAACTAGTGTACAATGAGCGGTCTTAAATCGCACAGGGTAATCTCTTACAGACAACCTTTGGATGGACAGAAATTAAAGGAGATAGATTTAGAGCTGTCAGTGTAAACAGGTACCTACTGAGATGTGCAGGTCAGATAGTCGTTCTATATAAAAGACGAAGTAACCTATTGGGCCTATCGGTTGAGATGGTGGTTAAACGCGAATATATAATCAACTAGCTTCTGCCCGCGACTTCGTACGTGTGAGTAGGTTTTCCCGCACAAATCCCGATCCCGTGGGAATTTCGGGATAAAAAGTAGCCTATGTGTTATTCTAGAATGTCAACTATCTACTCACCAAATTTCATTTAGATCCGTTCAGTAGTTTTTGCGTGAAAGAGTAACAAACATCCATCCATCCTCACAAACTTTCGCATTTATAATATTAAGCCTGCAATACATGTTGGCCGAGCGTTGTCGAGTGAAGGCCAATACCAACATGTAGACGGTATATTTGCCTTGTCTTGCTATCGCTCGGTGTCACTTGCCTAGTTGGCCGAGTGTAGGCCAGCGCCAACGTGTATAGAGCTCATTTGGTGCAACTTGTCTTCGCTCGCCGTTGCTCGTGATCACTCGCCTCACTTCGGATCGGTGTCGGTTTTTGGTCACAAATCAAAGGCGCTCGCCTGCGCTCGGCCAACGTGTGTGCAGCTCTACAGACCCTCTTCTACATTGGTCGTCTGCATTGGCGTCCGACGAACTTGACGAACGTGTGGACATTATTTGTTGCCTTGTACCTATTTGCCAACGCTCGCGTTGGCCTACGCTCGGCCAACATGTATTGCAGGCTTTAGTATTAGTAAGAAAGAAGTAAAATTTAAAAAAACAGGTGAAGGAATCGAACCCACAACACGCTGCGCAGCAACCAGCCGCTCCATCACTGCGCCAACGGATTTGGTTGGTATTACATATTACTGCCCACCCGCTCTTGTAACACAAGCGTGAGGTTTAATTACCAACATTCATCGTTAAATTAACTTTGTTTCTGACACTGTGATGTCCAATTGTTTAGTATTACGCGCATACTTTGATTATTGTTGGCGCAATCTGTCGGACCTGACTTCGTGCAATATCGCACGTATATTACTTCAAATTACATCAGCTGAGAGGGTAAACAAGACATTTGGGGGTTCTGTAGCCGAATGGCAAAAAACTGATCCCTTATAGATTTGTCATGTTTGTCTGTCCGCCTGTATATCACAGCCACTTTATTCCGAAAATTTTAAGACAGTGTTGGATGTATTCTGTGAACCACTTTTCAATTTTTATACAAAAATTTAGGTTTATGTTTAAGGCACCGAAACTAAAAAAAAATTCTTCTTCAACCTTATACGTGTGCGATGGATTTCTATAGATAGGTCTTTAAAAATTGGCCAAGTGCGAGTTAGACTCGCCCATGAAAAGTTCCGTAGAAACTACGCCAAATAACTTTGTTTTTCATAGAGTTTGTATAATATAAAGTTTTATTTGCCATTTTAGAAAATGCCGTTCTATAAAAAAATTAAACTCAAAAACTGCTGACCCGATCTCGTTCAAATCAATTTTCGTTGAAAGTTTTCATTAAGATCTACAGCATTATGTTTTATAGAATTTTCACTCCATTATTATGAAAGATGGAGGGAGGGGGGAAAGGGGGGGGGGGGGGCACTCAATTTACAACTTTGGAAGCGTTCTCTCTTAAGCGTTTAATTTATCTTTTAAACGATTAATTTTAAGAAAAAGTGGTTTTAGAAACCTCAATGTAATTTTTAAAGACTTGTCCATGACATCATGGTTATATACTCTCTGATGACACCCTACACTTACAGGTTTAAAAAAATATTTTTAGCTTCAGTTCCATGTATCCCCCCATATTTATTTTTCTTTTTGTCTTAAAATCGGAAAGCGGTTTACAGAATACATCTTCCTACCTAGTTTCAAATGTGCAGTCTGAATAGTTTTGGAATAAAATGGCTGTGACATACCGACGGAAAGACAGACTGACAGACCGCCAGACAGACAGACTTGACGAAACTATAAAGGTTCCGTTTTTAGGGTTCCGTAGCCGAATGGTAAAAACGGAACCCTTATAGTTTTGTCACGTCTATCTGTCTGTCTGTCCGTCCGTCCGTATGTCACAGCCGTTTTATTCCGAATTCAACAGACTACACATGTGAAACTTTTTTTAACTTACCCCCACTACGCCAAAACCTTGCCAACTTACGTGCCGTGGACTGTAGTCAGCTAGGAAACGGTTGATGACACAATTGGCGCAGTAGTTAAGAGATTGGGTGCTACGATGCGAGGTGCGGTTCGATTCCAGCAGTGAAACCAATATTTGTATAACCTACAAATAGTAGTTTTGGGTCCGAGTATTTCTAAAAATGCACTTACAATAAACGTGAAATTCCTATTTAATAATCCTGTAAATACGACATCGTAGACTGTATCGCTTAAGAGCGTTTTACTTAGCACGTTGTTTTATACAAAATATGACGTCTAAGTTTTTAATAGAAAGAAAAATACCGTCTCTTTTCCTAAATTTTTTCAAAAATATTTTGAATGAAAAAGAATGTTGCGTATGTTGTTGTTGTTACAATTTGGTGTGTGATTATGTAATTATGAACGTAGTTTGCGTGTGTGTGTTTGTGTCTGTTAGTGTATAATAGACGTCATTTTAAATGATTTTATTGTTGTTTAATAATAATTGTATTTCGTAGCGTTAGACTTTCTAAAATCTTGGTTAAGGCTTGGTTCGACTTAAGTAAAAATATGTTGTTAATTCTAAAGAGTAATCTCTTATAATGCTTTCTTAAGAAATCTATTGCATCATAGTAGGTTCCCGAACAACGGGCCTGCGGTCGGTGAGCAGGGGTAGCTCACCGTCCGGTAAGGACCAGGCCCAAGCTGGCGGCGCACTGGTGGAACACGGTACGCCTTATAGAACAGTCAGCAGCATTCACGGGGCTCGATAGGGCTATTGCCTGAACTGAAAAAGCAGGGGGGGTTCTTAGTCAGTAGAAGCTTTCGTTTTTGTATAGGGCCACTCGTAGTTCAGCACATTAAGGCTCGTTACTACTTAACCGGACGATCCTGTGGTGACCTCTAAATTTAAAGGCAGCCAGGGCTTACATACAAATTTACATTTAAACAACCACACGCTAGGGGCACTCCCTGTGGAGTACGGGCCTCGGCATACCGGGGTCGTTGGTGGAGGGCAGCAAAGGGTCAGGCTGGGTCATTTATTATTATTAGTGGGGTTATTTATTCCTACTGGCCAGCGAGAGGAGTCATTTGATCATTTTCTCACCCCGAAGAAATAATAAAAAAGGTTCCCGAGCTAACGCTATCTTGTTAGTAAGTATTAAGTCATTGTATCTCCGTCCTTCATGCAACCAGCAAGGTCACACTATTTATTAGAACTTGACGAACTTCGGTGTGAGTTACACAAGGATATCAGATGTCCTAGTCAGACATCTAGCCTAGATAGGTACTGGGGCTATGCTATGAACGCTTAGATGGAAAATTGTTTGGACTTAAAAAAGATTTTTGCGTATGTTTTACCTGATTACGAAGCAACAAAAAAAGGGGTTTTGGCCTGTATTCTCACCTGCTTCATCCTTACTTTTAAACTGTTTATCATAATAACCAAGAGTTGGCAAGCATTACCATAAAAGCGTAGTGTTGCAGCCAGTCTCGTGGGTGCATTACTAGCCAACAGCGGTGAGGACTTTTATGTTTTACTAGCTTTTACCCGCAACTTCGTTCGCGTGGGAAGGGTTTCCTACGTAAATCCCGATCCTGTGGGAATTCCTAGATAAAAAGTAGCATATGTGTTTTATTTTTTTATTTTATTTGATTGTATTGGGACATAAAAGAGTTACATGTTATAATTTTAGTAAATATCAAACTAGTGTAATAGAGGTAAACATGTAACCCACACCAATGTTCGCGGAATAATCTATTAAGTAGACTTAAAACAAAATCACGCATCGGGAGGCGATTTGGGTTAATTAGAATAAATAATAATTATTGTGCAAGAATTGAATAGGGTTTAAATTATAATTTTTTTTAAACCCTTTAAATTTTGATTGAGATAATGAAAATATATCAAGATCGAAAAATTGTGTGTTATACATATAACACACACTATCGGTTATACAAGGTTATTGGTAAAACACTAAACCTCTCAGGACTATCATGTTAGTAACATCATAATTTTATTTAGATATGTTCATGTATTTATTGTGTAGCATGTAGTGTTTACTGCTTAATATTGTACATCTAGTTCAAATGTTATGTGTTGTATTTTAATTAAGCATTAATGTAACGATTGTTAGTAAACCAAATCTATGTAATAAAAATGAATCGCTAAATGTGTTGCTAAGCGCAAAATACGAAAACGGACGGACCGATTTGGCTGATTCTTTTTTTGTTCTGTTTGGTTTTGTCAAGAGAAGGTGTTTATGAAAAAAAAAAAAAAGTAGGAAAGGTCTCAAGGGTAGGGGTAGGGTAGGGGTAGGGTACGGTACGTTAGGGTAGGGGTAGGGTATTGATAGAGTAGGGCAGGGTAGGGGTAGTGTAAGGTATGGGTAGGGTATCGGTTGGATAGGGGTAGTCAGCTAGTAAATAAATAAAAATAAAATGAAATAAACAACAACTTTTGTTCCCCGTGCCTCGGAAAACATGTTAAGCCGTGGATCTAGGATATCATTTGTACATCTTCGACAGTCGTTACGGGTATCTAGAACCCAGTAAATCTGACACTGGTCTAGCCAAGGGGTATCGTATTACCCAGTTACTGGGTTGTGGCGGTCAGATAGGTAGATGCTCCATTTAAATACTCAGCTGGAACCGGTTAGACTGGAAGACAACCCTAACATTGGGAAAAGGCATATCAGATGATGAAGTGTGGATATTAATATAATAGTTTTAACTAAAAAAACAAAAAGACATCATCTCATGTCTCTTATAATCAGTGATCGGAATAGGCTGAGTATGTTTACCTAAAGTTTAGAGATCAGTGACGGAAATCGGAGACTTCCTAAGGGTGTTTTTAATATCGTGCGGATTGCATCACGCACGCGGGATAGGCCCGCATGACCGCGGAAAATTTCACGCAGCGTGAGACACGCTAGCCCACGATTTAGTTTTGTGCGGGCTGCCATGCATTGTGGTTGTGTACAATGAACGACAAACTCAGAAAATTATTGATCATATACTTAAGACGAGATCACAGTATGGCCTGTTTATTGAAAAAACGATTATTGCTGGAACGTTTGTCACACACTATGGCAAATTACGAATGAATGAAAGGAAATTTAAGATTTTTTTTCGAATGTCCATTCGTACTTTTAATGAATTGTATGGAAGAATTGAACACAGGCTACAAAAATACAATTCAAGAAATTATATAAAAATAAAAATACAGTTCCAGGCAGCGTCTCTAGCATCTCTGTTTTTATATAATTCATGGGATTTATCCCATAAGCACGGCCGCAGATGCACTTGAATTATAAAACGTTGTGTGTCAATTTTCATTTTAAATGTGACTGTACTACGCGCGCGTGCACCCCGCTTGACAGTAAAACGCACACTGATTTTCATAGAAGTGCTCACGCGCGCGGAGTCCCCGCACGGGGCTGTTGCCACGTATCACACCCCGTGTCCCGCGTGCGTATTCCACGCATTACAATAAATACTTGTATAAAAAAGACACTTGCGGGTGTTACGCATGCGGGGCAATCCCGCGTGCGTGATGAAATCCGCACGATATTAAAAACACCCTTATAACAATATTTTTTTTTACCAGTAAATTTGCTAGAACCTTAATTCAGCCTATTCCGATCACTGGTCGTGAGATATGTATGTATAATTGTATTTACGTTCAATTATCTGATTTTGTGACAGTAACATGACAAGCACTATGTAATCTTTACTCCATAATATCTCAGGGGCCCGGACTGCTTTTCCTTATCACAGGTCTTTTATGACCTAGCTAGGAGAGCAGTGCTCACCCATACTTTTGTACATGTAGTACTTATTATATGAAACTGTATTGTAACGTGTACTTCAATGCATTGTTTTGAGCTAATAAATAAAATCTATAAATCTAAGGCCTTCCCAGCATCGCTCGCTAGTCTACTTAGCTTAGGTATTTACATAACTATTTCAGAACATGTTCCACGCGTCTACTCAGTACCATGTTCATAAGGATGTTGAGCTCAAAGATCGTTCCGTGCAGCCACAGAACAGATAAAAGAGGTTAGAAAGGAAATAGTTCCTGATTTGTATGAGAACGCGTGTCGCCGCTTGTCTCCCCACTCTTTAACTCCACTACAAGCAAGAGGCCCGTTACATATGCGAATTACGCACACAAATAAATTACACACACTTAAATCAAGAGCTTGCTACTGATTGTAACTCACTGTCGATAAACTTGCGCCGTGCATCACGGCCAATCAGGGCAAAGGACGAAACGTCAATGGTTGAAGTGTGGAGGACTCAACGCATGCAGTACATTGTAAGCGGACTTGGTCATTGCGTTGATTAAGCGAGTACACATCGGGCAATGTATATTTTTTGTAATTTGTTGCAATAATGTTGATAATGTTCGGAATTTCATAGTGATCAGAATATTTATATGTTTTTTACAAATAAAATTGTAATTAAATGTTATTTTCGACTTACCGATGGAAAGATATACCTCCTCACTGTATACTTGCGGTCTAACTTTTTGTTTTACAGGTTATAATTGCACAACACGGCATTTTAAAGTAGAGCTCTGTGTTCCGAAGTATTCCGAAGCGCACTAAACGCGGTGAATGAATTGATCGGTCGAGCTATCTATATCTCTGGGGCCTACTCTCTTTCTGGTTTATGTAAACAGACTCTGCCAACTAGATATACCAAATTGCAAGATCCTGGTCTATGCTGACGATACGGTTCTCATCATAAGTGGTGATTCCTGGGCCTCTGCGCACCGCTCGGCTGAAAATGCACTCAATACAGTTGTGAATTGGCTCTCCTGTAATCTTTTAACTTTGAACGTATCCAAGACGAACTATATGGCTTTTTCAGCAAATAATGCTACGCAGCCTAGCATTTCGGATATAAAAGTGCATAGCTGCTCTCATCCCTCTCTAGTTACCTGTAATTACCCTTCTATTGACAGAACATCTTGCGTCAAATACCTAGGAGTTTACATAGACTGTACATTGAGTTGGGATAAACATATAGAGACAATAGTATCTCGTGTTCGAAAAATAATGTTTCCAATGAAAAGACTAAGACACGTGGTTGCTTTCACATTGCTGAAAACTGTTTATTTTGCTTTGGCCCAGTAGATCCTAACCTACTGCATTTCAGTTTGGGGCGGCACATTTAAGACACGAATGCTTCGACTTGAGAGGGCCCAAAGGGCAGTTCTAAAGGTGATGCTTCAAAAACCGTATCGCTACCCTACTGCCCAATTATACAGGGACACGTCTGTTCTCACTTGCCGGCAACTCTATGCGCTTCAAATAATCCTCCGTAGACATTCCGCTCTTACTTATGACCCTAATTTTCAAATGAATAAACGACGGAAAGATTTGGTGTGCCCTTGTATTTCAACCAAGACTGCCCTGGCAAGTCGTGGCTATTCGAGTCTGAGTGGCCGCCTCTACAATGCTGTTAACAAGAAGTGTAATATATATCCCCTAACAAAGCACAAATGCAAGAAGGTTGTAAGTCAATATTTTATGAGTCTTTCTTACGACGACACTGAAAGACTATTTGCCCGAGAGTCATGAATAATAGGTGCTAATCTTACAAATACACACCATACACCCACTCCCACACACACACAAACACACACACACATACACACACACACACACACACACACATTTACACTACGACAAAAACACCTACGCGTATTTCCTTGCAGGGACTTTAATTTAATTTATATTTATTTTTTCAATTATTAATGTCATTGTTATTACTATATTTCAATTACTAATGTTATTAATACTTTTTATTTTTATTTTATTACTTTTTTATTTTAATCTGTGTTCAATATAATATATAAAATGAAAATTTAATGATTTTAAAAGCAAAACGTAATGTATGCCATTTTATATTGTTAGTGGTTTAAATCTATATAATCAATTGTATTGTCTTACGGGATAACCTATTTTTTAATGTGTAGGAGGAAGGCGCCGATGTCTGTCACACAGTGCAAACTAGCACGGACATCGACGTTTCACTCTATCTGTGGAAACTTTCATTGTTATCTTTGCACTTGTGTTTTTAATTAGGATAGATGAGTTGTACCTAATATTTTAATAAATAAATTATTATTATTATTAAATTATTAAAATTCAAATCGGTCGAGCTATGATTTTTGTATCATAATGTGGCGCGCTCGCCACGCCCACATTACCATTCCAACCTTATTCATCTATTCCGTGCGTACAGCTATAACTATTTGGCCAAGAGTTCCTTCATTTATTCCTTCATTATCTGCCTCTTCTGCTTTGCCGTTTTCAAACCGTGTTGGGAATTTGGGATCAGCTTTCAGTCCAATCAAATGCGGCAGTGTAGTAGTACAGTAACTTCTGGGTGAAAGTACCAGTCTAATCTAGATTAAAGTGACTAAAAATGAGTGACGTGTAAAAGTGATATTTGTGACCTAAATAAATGATATTTTTAACCGACTTCTGAAAAAGGAGGAGGTTCTCAATTCGGATGTTTGTTTGTTTGTTTTTTTTTTATATTTGTTCAGGCATAGCTCCGTCGCTCACCAACCGATTTGAAAAATTATTTTTTTGTTGGAAAGGGTATACTTCCCAAATGGTCCCATGAAAATTTTATCGACATCGAACAAGCCGTTTCTGAAAAATCAACAAAAGTCTAAAAAAAATATTTACATTGATGATCTTTTCGTTTACTCTATATTGTGTTTTTTGTTCGCGCGTTTTTAGTTTTTTGTAGTTGACATTTTGGCTTTTATAACTAGATTAATTACAAATTGACCCACTAAAATGCGCGAAAATAAAAACTTTTTTGCAAAAAAATAAAACCGACTTCCATATAAAAACACTACAAAGCCAAAAATAATTTTAATTTCGGAAGGCGGTGTGAAAAAAAAGAAAATACAAAACCAATAACACCGACTACCGAAATTAAAATTATTTTTAGCTTTGTAGTGTTTTTACATGGAAGTCGGTTTTATTTTTTTGCAAAAAAGTTTTTATCTAATCCTATGTCTACATGTGTGGAGCATATTAGGAATTTCAATAGATTGATACCAGAGGTCGAATTTTTCAAATTAAGAAAAACGAAGAGAATTATCGTTTTATTGGCAAGTGACGTGGAAAGTGATGACCCTCATAGTGCTGTAACACGTTTGTTATTACTGGTATTCAAGAAACATATGAAACCAATAATTTTGGGTCAATTCTGTGAATCATTTATTTTGAGCTGAAACTTTGCATAGAGACTCCATACCAGATGTTGTCTTCAGTCCTTTTGGATAGATATGGGGTTTCCGTTACACGTTGTATACCCCTTGGCAAGACAGGGTCCTTAGAACAACCTCGGCTAGCGTTGCTAAGGCTTGAAGATATACGCCGACCCGCCTTCAAAGAGCGTGACCTTTTAATGACTGTCTATAATCAAGTCTCCAAGCCGCCTTACTGATTCCAAGCTCGACCACATGATAAACTGCCAATTGGCCCAAATAAAGAATCCATAAAGACCTATAATTTTCACATCAGATCATCGTTGTACTTATTTTATTGTCACAATAAGATTGCCCTTTAGCCGACGCCATATTTGGTCCCGATCGCAATAACTCGATGAATTCGACTACCAATTAAGGTAGATTTCTCAAAGGATATCCAACTTTAAATTTAGGAAATTAAGGCTTTGTTTCCATTGCGAGGTTAATTCAGCTGTTTCATTCGATTTTGGACTTTACTTTAGGTGATTTTAAGGATGGATTTGCCAAATTTGGGGTTTGGTAGGAAATGACAGATTTTTGTTGTACCTATATTTTTTTTGCATTTTGTGGAGTAAATAGATGGTACTGATAGTTGGTATCGATGTTCATTTAAATGTTGGATATTTATTATTTGTTTATAGGTCGGTTTTGAAGACGGTGAAAATATTCTAAAAAATCGGTTGCTGACAGTACAGTGAAATCAGGCTAAGGGGACCTAAAAATTGACATAAAAATAAAGATGTTACATTTTTATTTGAAGCCCTGACTGCTGAGCTACACCTGTGTTACAGGAGTCAGTGTCTTCACCCGCTGGTTGAACAATATTTGCATTATTATGCCACTAACATAAATTTAAATATAAATAGAATAATTAAAAAATTAAAAAAGTTAACAGTAGGTATCGCATGCTTGCTCTTTAAAAAGTGTCGGTCTGTATCACATTGTTGTGCTTGAGGTGGTTTAAGTGTATGTGTGTGTGCATGTGTGTGTATGTGTGAGTGGATGTATGTATGTGTGTGTGTGTGTGTACCTGTGTGTGTGTGTAAATTAAGTATTACTTTACTCTCCGGCTTCTTTGCTGTCCGGTAGGACGGCAATCCAATACCATTGGAGAGAGATCATGTGCAGGACCAACGCCCCAACGTGTTTCTGTTGGTATCACACCGCCAACTTCCAGACTCCGAGCTACTACTAAGAAACTTGTTATAGAAAAACCCAATAACACTGTTTGCCCAACCAGGGAATCGAACTCGATACTTATTGCTCATCGTGGAATTCCTAAAAATATAAATTAACCTGTAAAGTTTTTGCTCTGGTAGGTTTATGCTAGTCTTAACTTCAGTCAGGGGCCGTATTGACGAGTTTAACTGCTCCCGCTGTATCACAGGATGCAGCGAAGTACAACTATTAAACATGGAAGCTACCGCTATCTGACCTCCAAAACCCAACTGGTTAACAAGATACCCCTTAGCAAGGCTATATTTTGAATTTCTGGATTTTGAAAATTTTCTAGCTTTGAGTATGTGTAACGAAAGTTGATGTATCAATGACAGACGGGCAAGTATTAGGACAAAACTAGAAAAAAATGAGTGTGGCACTCAGGGACTGCCGCGGTAAAGCTATTGCATAGCATTTTTTATCAACTTATGCAATTATAATTATTTATTTATTTTATTAATGCAGTATTTTTTTTTCTTTGATATTAATTCAAGTTACACTTTTTGAGCGTGGTGACCGATAAGAAAACAATTCTTTTTTTCTTTTATTGAATAAATGAGAAGTTAATACTGTTTAAAATATTTTTATTATCTTACAATACATGTACCTACATGTTATTCCGGAATTTTTATCATTGATACTATAGGTTTATTAGCAGCTAGTCTACACGCATTTGTCTAGTAGCACACAAACACCGTGCCGAAGTCTGCTGAACTGAAACGACGTTAGACGTTGCACGGCTTTCAACGCCGTACCGCTGTGCCAGTCGGAGTGGGGGGTGTTAGGTTTATATTCGTAACGGAATTTCTTGACTCGGTCACCGCGCTCAAAGCCCGCGATAAAAGCTTAAAAATTATATCATATTCAACATCTGCCTTGCCTGTTCCCAATAAGCTGGGGAAGGCTTCCAGTATAACCGGGTGTAACTGATTTCCAGTATTTTACATGGAAAGACTGTACATCTGACCTTCACAACCCAGTTACTGGTTAAATATTCCCTTGAGCAAGACTAGTGTTCGATTTTCTGGCTTCTAACTACATGTAACCACTGCCAAAATGTACCAATGGCAGTGGAACATTCAATTGTTTTGCCACGCGGAAATAAAAAGTATAAAACTAAAAGCAACATTAGCATTGAGCAATTAAAATACGAGTAACATTAATAAAAAAATTAAAAATAAAATTCAGCACCTCTGAAAATTATATCTGGTATTTTAAACTTCATATGTTTAGGTCAAAAGTGAATAGGTTACTTCTAGGCAAGCGTGCTTCATGTTCGACCACATCATCACTTACCATCAGATGAGATGGTTTTCAAACGCAAGCCTATCAACAATAAAAAACATAGGATATACAGGGTTAATTGTAAAACACCGAAAACCTCTCAGGACTATGTTACTAACATCATATTCAACAACTTTTGTTCTATGACTTAAAAGAAAGCGATAGTATAAATCGCTTTCTTTTGCTTTGCATAGACTTCGTAACATTTAGGGCGTTCAATTTAAATATTTTTATTTTTGTATGAAAATCTGATGAACTAAAATATGACGAATTTTTAAAAGTCATAGAACAAAAGTTGTTGATTATGATGTTAGCAACATAGTCCTGAGAGGTTTTCGGTGTTTTACAATTAACCCTGTATAAGTGATTTAAGCACCGGTTATGAAATAAAGGATGCGATCATAAACATCATTATCTAATTAGCCTTTTCCAAATATGCTGGAAAAGACTTCTACTCTAATTGGATCTAGCTCAGTAGAATATTTTAACTTAAAACCTATCTACCTATCTGCCCAGCTTCTGTTTAAACATTCCCCTTGGAAAAACAGATTCAGATTGTCTGTCTTCTGCTTTCCCGTTACGACTGTCTAAGAATTACCAATAACAGTTTAATTACGGATGGATATTTATTGGGATTTAAAACATTACATTTTAAAAACACTGCTAAACCTAACAATGTACATTAAAAAAAACTTAGGAGTCAAAGTACTCCTTCGCATCACTGTCGTCCGGAAACCTGCCCAGAAGACTGGCAGTATTGCCACGTTGTATGGCGATGCTTATTCCTTGGACAAAGAACGAGCCAGCCCTCCGGTCACACAATGAATCGATCAGCCGGCGAGACAATTCATATCCATACTAATATTATAAATGCGAAAGTAACTCTGTATGTCTGTCTGTCTGTTACCTTTTCACGCATAAACCGTAGAACCAATTGAACTGAAATTGGCATGGGAATAGTTTAGGACCCTGGAAAGGACATAGGATAGTTTTTATCCCGGAATTCCCACGGAATCGGGAATTACGCGGGAAAAACCTTCCACGCGAATGAAGTCGCGGGAAAAGCCAGTTCCTTATAAAGGAGACGCACACTCGGGTCTCATGACCCAAGCGTTTCGACCCCAAACGGTACAAAACTGTAATTATAGTTTAATTCGGTTTTTATCAAAATTAAAAACAAGGTCTTCATTGCAACTACATTAATTCATCGTCAAGCAATTAACAATCAACCTCCATACGTCCTCCGACGTCACCAGATAATCTCGGCCTACTCGCTACATATATTTATGTACATACATACGTGTGATTCTCAATTATAATGTAAAGCGACCACGCCTGGCGCCGGTATGCGGAAGACAGTGGTCATGGAAGATTGCTACACTATGGTAATGTCGAAATTGTGGGAGCTAGGAAGATGTGGATGAGACGAAAATGTACTATTAAAGGTGTACTGTTTATTTATTGATTTATGTAATTTTGGTTAAATTAACACCCAATTATTATTGTATAATATACAACGTGTAACTTAAAGGGTATATATGCAAGTGCAAACGATGATAACAAACGATATGACAAGGGTTTTGTAATCTTTTACTACAGAGTGGAACTTATTAGAAATTTCAATATATTGATACCAGTGACCGAATTTTCAAATTTAAAAAACGTAGAGAATTATAAAAATATTATTTATTTATTTATAACAAAGTTCACAGCTCTTAAAACAATGTTTCGTAGTAAATTATATCTAATCTTACAGCCAACTAACGTTGCTTACAAACAATACAGCCAATTACGGATTTACAATTATATAAGTGTCATTGGCAAGTGACTCGGAAAGTTTAAATTAACCCTCGTAGTGCTGTGACAACATGTTTGTTATGATGATTAGCGGTATTCAAGAAACATATGAAACCGATAATTTGGTATCAATTCTTTGAGTCACTTATTTTGAGCAGAAACTGTGCATAGAGACTCCATATCAGATGTTGTCTTCAGCCCTTTTGGATATATGGGGTTTCCGTAGCACGTTGTATAGTGTCGGGTATATTATTTTAGATACCTACTTATTCACTCTATATGATATATACATTAAATACTAATTACTACTAACCGAAAAAGTGCTTAATAATTGTTTTTCACAATAATTAATGACTTTTTCACACTTTTATAGTGTTTGACATTTTTGCATAGCATCTATACAACTTGTAACGGAAACCCCATCTACCCAAAAGGGCTGAAGACAACATCTGGTATGGAGTCTCTATGCATAGTTTGAGCACAAAATAACTGACTCGAAGAATTGATACCAAATTATTGGTTTCATATATTTCTTGAATACCAATCATAACAAACATGTCACAGCACTACGAGGGTCAATAACTTTCCACGTCACTTGCCAATAACACGATAATTCTATTAGTTCTTCTTAATTTGAAAAATTCGGTCTCTGGTATCAGTGTATATTTGTAATAAGTTCTACACACGTAGACTTAGGATTACAAAACCCTTCCCATATCGTTTGTTATCATCCAAAGAAGCCATGCACTTGGTATGTATATACCCATTAAATTACATGTTGTATAGTCCTCCTGAACGATACGATTCAGCGGAGATAAGCCATCTGCGCAGGAGATGTTATAGTGCACAAGTATGTGCATAGTCCGATGGGACAGCAATCCAACACACCAAGAGCAGGAGCAAGTCCAATCCGTTCAGTAGTTCTTGCGTGAAAGAGCAACAAACATACATACTAGTGTTGCCAGACGTCCCGTATTTCACGGGACGTCCCGTATTTCAGGCATAAATCCAAATGTCCCGCCGGGACCGACTCTGTCCCGTACCTATATCAATTCTATTTCGCATGTATCATCCGCTCATGAAGCTGTATACTTGAATATTCAAAAAATAAAACATGTTAGTAAATAATTACGGTTTAAATTTATCTCGGAAAAAAAATTTAATCCCGTATTTTTTTGCCTATTTAAGCATTTGTCCCTTACAGGCTGCAAAAAACTTTCGCATTTATAATATTAGTAGGATTAGTAGGATTAAAAATACATAGAGATCCTATTAGACAAGAAGTCGACCCCAACATACTCGTAGTTGAGAACAGGCTAAGCGTATGATAGTGGCTACCAAAAACTGCCGCATCCACGCGAACACACTCCGCTCCAAACATGTAAAGAGTACTTTTTTGTGATGCACTTTTAAGATCACTCGTTACAAGTCCTAATTATACGACAAAAAATATAGATTACACATTAATATGTATCTTAATCACCTTGGATTGGGTTTTATTTGTTTTTTAATTGATTTATTTGTGATTCCGTTTTCAAGGTTCCGCAACAGGAACTAAAGGAACCGTTTTATTTTTAACTGACAGATTAATAACTAAAAAGGGGTGATACAATGGGCGGTCTTATCACAGTTTGTCTGTTACAGGATGTATCTCACGACGGTGATAAAGCATTTTGTGAATACTTTCATTGTGTGTAGGTACATCTAAGGAATAGAATTCCCTACCAAACTATGTGTTTTTTGATAGCTATAACTTGGGGGTCTTTAAGTGAAGAGTGAATAGGCTACTTCTAGGTAAGCGTGCTTCATCTTCGACCACATCATCACTTAACATCAGGTGAGATGGTAGTCAAACGCAAACCTATCATCAATAAAAAAGTACGTAAGTAGGTAGACAATTGATGCTCTCACAATATCGTGTATTGTATATTTTGAATCGTGATTTCCATTATTTTCTAGTACGGATCCCCCTTATGCAAGTCTGACTCGCTCTTGGCTTATTTTTAAGAGAACTTCAATTGATACTTGTTTTGATTAATTTGCATGAGATTATAATTTAGTAGGTAGGCACATTTATTATTTATTAGTTAGCTTAAGATTTCGTTCGCACAATTTTTTATGTTTATAATCTTTTATTTCTTGTTGTTTTTTTTTTTTTTTCATCTAATGACTCTTACCGCTGTGGCTGGAGCGGAAGCGAGTGTTTTTTTCTTTTTTTTTTTTAACTCGGTAAAATCATCAAATGAGTCCTCCCACCCCGGGCAGGGCCGGAGGGATTGTCAGACTTGAACTGACTAAAATCCCTTAGAAACTCCCTTAAACTCCAATAGCCCTTTACGTTCCGGGGTCACGGTGATGAGATAATTCCCGCGGCCCCGGCAGGCTTCGGCCCTCTACAGGGGGGACCTCGTCATCTTGCTGACGCTCTTTGAGGAGCGCGTGGAACATAACGCGCCGTCGACCCGGGCATGGTCCATGGTCGGACAGCGAGTTGCCCTTTACTCGCTGTCCGCATGCCCGGAAGCGAGTGTTAGACTTCTACTGATTAGAAACCCACCCTGTTACTTCAATTACCATTACGCTTCAGGGCCTCAGTATCTCCTACCCCGGCAGGCAATGGCCCTGTCGGGCCCCGTCAATGGTGCTGACTGTCTCATGGCATGCGTGGAACACTTGGCGCTGTCGACGCGGGCCTGGTCCTTACCAGACGGTGAGCTACCCCTGCTCGACGCCCGCAAGCCTGCGTCCCGATGGCCGGAGATTGGCCCGCGATCCCCGACGCCCAGGGCATCTCCGCGGTGGCTGGGAAGTCAGGAAGACAGTTGTTTTCCGTTCAGCATCCTCCTTCACTAGCATGAGTGCTTCTCAGACGGAGTCAACTGCATTCCTCTCGCCCTCGGTTGGGCACGAGAGGCCGCCGCCACCGATCTTATTTCAGGACCTTAGGGATTAAATTTTGAAATGAAAACTAAATTAACCCCTATGCTTGACCTCGTGCCATGATCTCCATGTCAGATTTCATCAAAATCAGTTCAGCAGTTTAGCCGAGATAGTCTTTGTTTTTGGATGGGTGCTATACAACGTGTAACGGAAACCCCATATCTATCCAAAAGGACTGAAGACAACATCTAGTATGGAGTCTCTATGCAAAGTTTCAGCTCAAAATAAGTGACTCACAGAATTGACCCCAAATTATTGGTTTCATATGTTTCTTGAATACCAATAATGACAAACGTTTCACATCACTATGAGGGTCATCACTTTCCACGTCACTTGACAATAAAATGATAATTCTCTTCGTTCTTTTTAATTTGAAAAATTCGGTCTCTGGTATCAATGTATTGAAATTTCTAATAAGCTCCACACATGTTGACATAGGATTACAAAACCCTTGCCATATCATTTGTTATCATCTAAAGAAGCCTTGCACTCGGTATGTATATACCCTTTAAATTACACGTTGTATAGTTATATACAACTTACTATTACTAAATAAAAAAAATAACAAATTTATTTTTATTAAATAAATAAAAAATAAACATAACTATCACCGCACTGTCTGACAGTTTGAGTACTTTATACGGCCTATACATATGACCTTATTTTGGTGATGTTCGTCAAAACGTTCGAGCTCCTAAAAGTTCTAAGTTGAACTACGCGATAACTGACAAATGCTTACACTGCTTAGACCTGCCAAATCTGTGTGACCCTGTCCTCTAAAGAGCACCACAGACATAAACCTGCATGGGTCTCATATGATTTGATCACTACAGATTGTAAGGACTTCAAAAGAGACGTTGACCTCTGAGTTTGTTTTAGTGTTTCTTCTCAAAGTAGTCAGTTAGAAAACACTTGCCTCATCTAGTTTACATTTACGAAAAATAAATGACGTGTGAAAGTGTTATTTATAACCCAATTGCCAAAATAAAAATCATTATTTCATTATTTCAACCCTCCGCGAACCGCCCTTTGGTTCATCCACGACCTAATTCCTTTAGCTTTATCTTCTTCGTCATATTCTTCATTGCTGAAGGTCGTATCTCTTATGAGTGCTGAGTCAATATAGCTGATGCATATATACAACGGCATTCCTTCACACCACTCTGTCTTTGGCTTACCGTAGGGCCGTCGATACGCTTTGACCGGTGATGGTTTTAATTAAGTGAGACCAACGACCCCGTCGACGCTTTCCATCTGTCTTCCCCACAATGACCAACTTGTCCAAGCTGTCGAGTTGTCTTTGACCGATATAAAAAAAAAAAATGCAAAGTAACTTAAAACCCGCTGGTAAGAGATGGTAGATAGTCTGGTCTTGATCTTAAGTTGGTCAAGAACGGAATTGTTTGTTATTTAGCTTTATAAAAGTAACAAAATCTCCATACTAACAAACAATCCCCCGTTATCTCATATCTCAACATACCTACTGCCAATTGGCATCAGAATGCAACCTCGGCAAGGCTAGTAATAACAGAAATCGTTTAGACAAGTCTACACCAGATTGTAGCACCCACATTGATTGGGACATTCAAATTTAATTTATTGGGCCGCATTCTGGTCGGTCCGCCATAGCGAGCGAGACGATAGCGAGAGTAAAGCTATGTTTAACTGGTGTAAAGATTAGTCAGTCTTATTCCGCCAAGCCCGTTCCATCATCGGACTACAAGACAAACGGCGATGCGCCATCGTTACATGGTGGACATTAGGGAGTCTCGTTCATGTATGGGGGAAAAAAAATGAGCTACAGCTACGCAAGAGGTATCAAAAGTTGCGTTTTGACACATATATTACGATTATTATAAAATTTAATTAGATATCCGGCATCTTGAGGCCTCTACCAGTTCTTGAAGTTTTTCAAATTTGCTATTTTTAGGGGTTCCTAATATAAACTATAAATCATACAAAAATAACATTTAAATGGTTTTTATTAAATTTAAGGGTACAAAAATGAGTTAAAGCAAGGTTTAAAATAGTTGAAAGACAAAATAATCAATGGCAACTTTATAAACGGAACTGGTTTTTGTGACCAAAATTAGGCATTTCTGAGCGAGATTTTAATCTGTTCCTAATAAAACCATTCCGAGCTGTAGCGTCCGTGACGCTTTGAGAAGCCTCCGTCACTAGTTTTACACATCTTTCCACTGACTGTGTGTGGCAGGGAAAGTCAATAATGTCGAGGATGTGTTCTTTAGCCTTAATTCTAAGTTGATCGTTGGAGACGTGTCGCAAAATTGGTGGAGCTGATATTTCACACTCTTGCCAAAATATTATATCGGTGTAGTCTCGCGCACAGAAGTTAAGCTTTGGTGCTTTAAATACCCTGCGAGAGTTGCTCTTTTCTGCTTCTCTGGCCTTTAATATTTTGCGAGATGCAAGCTCTCGAATATGCTCTCTATCGTCGAATAACATGGCAATAAGCAAGTTTTCTGGGTGCGCAAAAAAAGCGTTTCTTTCGATCACCGAATTTACAATAGATCTCTGACTATCAGGCAAAAATCGAGAGTATATAACCATTTGAAAAATATGTTTGGCTTGCTTAATAGTTTTGCTTGATTAGGAACCAAACAGGAGCGTAAACTTTGACCACGTAGTTCACAAGCAGCTGCAAATTATTTGACGGCGAAACAGTACTTACGTAAAGTCTGTGTATGCGATTGGCAGTAGTGAGCCATCTCGAATGCGCCATTTTTCCAGGTTGGCGGTTCGCTCAAGGGAACAGGAACCAGCCATCACAGCATGACACATTTCGTACAGATACTTTTGATCCATGCTTAGTTCCTTCACAATATTATTAGGTAATACTAGCAAATTGCCAGACACTGCACAAAAAGACGCTAGAGGTTTACTTTCACAAGCAGATAGCTGTTTTCCAATAGGTCCTGAATATTCTTTTGGCCCAGATGTGCTACCATCCAGAGACATGAACAAATGACGAAGCGGTAATTCATTCGCGTGAAGCATACAAACACACCATTGCAACGGTCTCTTTAAATAGTTTTCCAGGTATTGAATGACACCTCCCTTCCAACCTGTATTCGTAGCAGTACCATCGCACCCCACACAGATCACCTCTTCCAAGTTCAACCCTTGATTTTCTAACAAAGATATGATAGAAGAGACGATCCCTTTGGCAGTGCCACGACTTGGCGTCATATGTCCCAAATAAATAGATCCCGGCTCTGTGAGAACTGAAATGTGTTTTTGCAAGACTTCTCTGCGGTGGTACCGATCGCCTATTTTCTCGTTTATGAGTGTTTTGTCCTTTCGTCCATCAAAGTAGATACTTTTTATTACAATCATATCAATGTCTTTGCTGGCCTTGGTCCGTGCTTTTGAAACAGCTCTATGAATTTTATTCTTATCAATATCAAGACTTAGATCTTCGGAAGATACCAATCCTACGTCAGCTAAGACCGCCGAAGCGACCGCAGCCGCAGATCGCGTTCATAGTCCATACCGATCACATACCTTAGCTACTGTTGGCAGCGCCAGAGTGTTCCGATTCAACGAAGTAGATGGAGTCTCATTTACAGGCACGTCACTATTCGCAGAAAGCTCTGTTACAGGCGACTGCGGTCGAGGCGGCAACTCGCGCACCGGAACAGGATTGGTTTTTAGTGATGCACTGGGAAAACATGCGTGCTCTGACTCTTTCCGATTCAATTTTTTCTTGTCTCTGATGTTTCTTTAAAAGTCTTGCTGTTTCTTTTGTGTCTATACCGCTTATTGCCATTTTTCTATCACTTCTTTGATCCAGTAAAAAGTCTATTTTAGAAATAGGAACTTTCTTAGGTTTTATGCCGGAACAAATGTCAAACGAAGTGCACTATCGAAGAGCTTGTTCGACGATTCCAAAAAGCACTTCACTTTGCTTTCGTAACTATCATTTCTTTTATTTTTGGGATATCTTATCAATGACAGGTATTTGTCGAAATATGATTTCAGTAATTGGGTAACTCGTACGTTGGAAACGATAGGAATCGAAGCTTTGGTCCAAATCGTATCAAGTTTTCCAGAAACGATTGAAAAAACTTCTGTGTTAGAAGGATCTTTCCCATTCTTCTGTAGTTTTAGTTCATTTTTAGTAAACAAAATGAATTTGATAAGGTCACTTATCACTGGTAACTGGCGATCGTCAAGTTCTTTATATTATCCCAAAATAGCACAAGTAGTCTCACTTCGTCTTGAACCCATTATTATATATAACAAAAATACGTATTTTATCACAAGGAAGTGCAGAGCGACACCAAGTCAAGTCAAAACATGAATTTTGCGAGTTTGTTCCAAACCAATTCCTAACAGAAAAAATCCTGTCGTTGCCTGCAAATTCTTAACTTAGGGTTTCACTATCAATGAAATAAAAAATAAAATGGGAATAATGTACATAAAATAGAATAGACGACATTGACTGGAGGGTTATTAAAGTGATAAAAAAATAAAAATAAATGCCGGTAGAACCCTCAAGATATTTTTTTATGTTTTTTTTTATTATTTTTACGGTAATCTAAAACTAATAATGCAACTTTTAAGGGGGCTTGAGTAGCGAAAAGCGAAAAAAAATTTTTCGGGACACCCTAGTGGACATCCCACCCATACGCACGAAACGTTTTGGGAATACTTTCATTGTGCGTACGGCTAAGGAGTGGAATTCCCTGCCGGAGTCTGTATTTCCTGATAGTTATAACCTGGGAGTCTTTAAGTCAAGAGTGAATAGGTTACTTCTAGGCAAGCGTGCTTCATCTTCGACCACATCATCGCTTAAGATCAGGTGAGATTGTGGTCAAACGCAAGCCTATCAACTATAAAACAAAATGTTTATTACATATTTGAAACAGTTACTATATACTTTATTTATTTCAATTACCTATAACTAACCATATTTCAGGACAAACATTGTTTAATAAAAAAAACTCATGTAGATTACAAAAACTAATCAATTAAGATTTTTAGGGTTCCGTACCCAAAGAGTAAAATCGGGAAACTATTACTAAGGCTCCGCTGTTTGTCTGTCTGTCTGTCACCAGGCTGTATCTCATGAGTCGTGATAGCTAGACAGTTGAAATTTTCACAGATTATGTATTTCTATTGCCGCTATAAAACAAATACTTAAAATAGAATAGAATATATATTTAAGGGGGGCTCCTATACAATAAACGTGATTTTTGGCGTTTTTTACAGATAATTTGGCTGGTTTTTTTTGTACACAAAAGCTGACTCTGTGACGCCGCCCTTAAAATCTCGCTATAAAATCATACAATGCAATCATGCTTGATTTCCTGCAAAATAATCGTCACAAGTAATATTCCCTTTGCCAATAACAATTCAATTGTTATAAAGGTTAACTACTCACTACCTCTTTATTTGCACAAGTTGGGTAATTGTGCCCTTTTCTTTAAAAATCGTAGGTAGAATGCAACTTTATGGCGACTCGTAACCCTCTACAAATCTTTGCGCAGTAGCCACTTAGTGTGATTGAATATGAGGCACTGTGCAGGTAATATAGTAAATAGGTATAATTTATTTTTATTGATAACTAGTACTCACGCGGGGCTTCGCTCCCGTGGATTCTATCACGATAAAAACATAAACACTCCTCTTTTGCAGTTGCGTAAAAACCCTAGCCTATAACCTATAACCTTCCTCAAGCTTCAAGCTACGTCCATACAAAATTGCATCCAAATCCACCCAGTACTTTCGAAGATTAGCGCGTTCAAGCAAACAAACAAACAAACAAACTTTTCCGCTTTATAATATCAGTATAGATAGGCTGGCATTTGCCCACCATCCCACCTGATGGTAAGCGATGATGTTGTCGAACATGAAATACGCTTACCTAGAAGTAACCTATTCACTCTAGACTTAATGATCCCCAGGTTATAGCTAACTGGCGCCAGTAAGCTCGAATCGTCCTGTACAATGGCGAAAGTTTATTGTAATGTTTTGCATTTTATGTTGGTAGCATTTCCTTGTTTCAGATATATCTTGATTACCAAGTGAATTTTAAAACCAGATACGATATCTGATATTTTGCTTATCTTGCTATCTGATCGAACGGTTCCACCGTTCGATCTATAGCTTCTCTAGCTTCAGATGTATAAAAACAGGCGCACGGGTGTCCATTTAACTCAGGGTTAAGTAATGCTTGTCGAGGATAGCTTCTGGATGGGTGATCATCTTTACATATAAGATTCGTGAGATGTAAATAGCCTAATGGTTAAGGTATCGGACTCGTGATCGAGAGTTCGCGGGTTCGAACCCCACCCATTACAGTATTGCCGTGAACCCACTCCAGACTCAAGCATATTTAGCTTAGTTGGAGGGGTTTACAAGATTGCTAGGAATGTGAATACTACCCATATTGCAAGATTTCTTTTAAAAAATGTATACAACGTGTAACGGAAACCCCATATCTATCCAAAAGGACTGAAGACAACATCTGGTATGGAGTCTCTATGCAAAGTTTCAGCTCAAAATAAGTGAGTCACAGAATTGACCCCAAATTATTGGTTTCATATGTTTCTTGAATACCAATAATAACAAACATGTCACAGCACTATGAGGGTCATCACTCTCCACGTCACTTGCCAATAAAACAGTAATTTTCTTCGTTCTTCTTAATTTGTAAAATTCGGCCTCTGGTATCAATGTATTGAAATTTCTAATATGCTCCACACATGTAGGCATAGGATTAGAAAACCCTTGCCATATCGTTTATTATCACTCAAAGAAGCCGTGCACTCGGTATGCGTTGTATAATAAAATATAACAAGTACAGCTTAAGTTATAAGTTGATAACACTTTCAGTGATCTGGGAAAAAATATGACACTAATGGGGAATAAATCTAGATCATTATCACTCTGACACATCGCATAGCATGATCTAGGTACTATCTGTTCTTCTTTTTCGTATCGATGGTAACGCGTACTTTATATGTATTGGGCCCAGTAGGTAGCCACGCTGGTCGCGTTTTCAGTGGCGTGTATTAGGTCTTCTAATGTACAGACGCCAGAACATCAAGCTACGACAATCTGTCAAATTTCTTTAATAGATTTACAACTTTATTGTTAAAGAAATTAGAATCAAGGTTGATTGGGAGAATTTGACAGTTTCGGATAGCTTCATGTGCTGGCGTCTGTACATGTTCTTGGACCATTAGGACACTCTAGCAGATGGGACATTGTTTGATCAGGAACGCCGCAATTGCACTGGGTGTTAGTTTTGCATTTTAGACCTTTGCTATATTGTGTTTACGGTGGCCTATACTGACTCTTAAAAACAACGCACAAAGGGAATAAACAGAGGTTCATGGTTTTTTTAAAGTAAAGGCGGACCCTTGTTAGCTGTTCTATTGGGCTTCCTGTTCCATCGTAGCTCAAAATAACAGTCTAGATTTCATGGCATTCTAGAGAAACTTTTTTTTTATTACAGTTGAGCCCGCTCTTGACCTCAATCTCGCCCCATGGTAAGCGATAGATGAGGTCTACGATGTGACGAGCGAGCCCAGAAGATGCCTATTTACTCTTGCTTTAAAGGCTGAAAGGTCATAAGTGGCAGGGAACACAGAAGCCGGCAGAGAATTCCACAACTTGGCTGTGCGCACAATAAATGTGGAGAAGAAGCGCTTGGTACGACAAGACGGTATATCAACAAAGTGTGGATGGTACCCAGCCGTCCGTCTGGTAGACCGGTAGTGAAATGGAGATGGAGGAATCAGATCATGGAGCTCCTGCGCACACTCCCCGAAGTACAATCTGTAGAATACCGACAGGCAAGCAACGGTTCGCCGATGAGCCAGACTATGAAGCTTGCCCGATAGCACCTCGTCGCCTATAAGCCTTTCAGCCCTGCGCTCGATCGAGTCCAGTGCAGCAAGTTGGTATTTTGCAGAGCCATCCCACAAGTGGCTGCAATACTCCACGCAGGAACGGACCTGTGCTTTATATAGATTCAGAAGTTGTCCAGGCGTGAAGTATCGCCTCACCTTGTGTAGGATTCCCATTTTTTTTGCTGTAGTCTGAGCTTTGGACTCGATGGTTGAGCTAAAGTTGAGGTCTGATGTCAAATCCATGCCCAAAAGCTCCAGGTGGTTGGTAACTGGCACAGATGTACTTCGGAAAGTAGGGAATAGTTGAAATGGGCTCCTTGTGGCGCTGAAAAGACAAGCCTGTGTTTTCAGAGCGTTAAATTTGACCAGATTTTCGTCACCCCATTTGGAAATGAGATTTAAGGTCAAATTCACGTGCTCTACCATGGCCTTTCTGAGAGTGACAATTTCGTCCCTGTCAGCTCTAGAACGAGTTCAGTTATTCGCAGTTGTTTCATCCAACCAAGATTCTACCTGGGCGTGTACGTTATTCTTTACATTTCTTGGATACAAAACGAGGCCACACAGAAGGTCTCGAGCTAAACTCCATCGCATAAGATCAAAGGATCACAACATCGTAAGGAGTCGTTATTTACTAGCTCACCCTGTAAAAATACTAAAGAGACATTTTGACAGTAACTGTCCATAATTAAGGCTGATACAAGATACCTATTAATGCCTATAAATTATTCAATTATTTAAATGTGACGCCTTAGTGACTATCTCAATAGTTACACGATATTGTAACGAAGGTCAAGACGGTAATCTACACAAGTCGTTTTTTGTTTAACGTCACTCAAATTGTCACCTGATTTTTTACAGTAAAATTAAGTTTTAATAAGATTGTGGAGATGAAAAACTTGATCTTAATTCGCAACTCTCCTGTCGTAGGTGTGCTGGAAGAAATTTCTTAGGAAATAAGCAGCACCTTTGTGCTCTTTTGTCTGTATTTATATTTTTTTCTTTTGTAAGTCTCATGTGTGTACAGAAATAAATAAATAAAAAAAAAACGACGGGTTGCACTCCAGGAGTGCCGGGCAGAAGTGAAAACTTGAATATTAACGTTGTGCATTTTTGATATTTTGGAATGATTAGGGAATAATTTTGCACGAATTGCTTTTATTATCAGTATAAAAGTACTATCATTTATGTGGTAGAATACAATATTTATTTATTGCGCTATCGTACACAAATATGACAATTTATAGGTATTACATTTAAAAGTTTATCTCTCGAAACAGCAGGCGCAGGCATACATTTTCGCCGCGCCGTAGAAAGAGAGGGGGATACTTCCTCTCCTACGCCGCGCCGGCTGTCTACTCTCCGTCCGTCTTACGAATTTTCGATCAGGTCACGTGTCCTGACGCGAGTTTAACATTTTTTACCCATTACAAAAAAGTGCACGACGCCGCTAAAGAAGTTTTCACTTCAATAAATACAGATACATCGCTACCGATCATTCACCATTCATTTTAATTTTTTTACAGTATTCTTTACGTGTTTCGAGAGGGGGTCGTGGTTAAAAAATAGCTTACCGAGGTTGCTTCGCGGATGGGTGACCATTTTAACATATAAAGATTTCACTTGCGTCAAAGCCTGTCTCAGCACTTTAGGCTGTCATTCGTACATCTTTGAAAGTCGCAACGGGTAGCTGGAAACCAGAAAAACTGACTCTAGTTTTGCCACCCCTTGGCAAGATTAGAGTCAGTATTATAATATTGTTACGAGCTGGGGTTCGGGATAGAAATAATTATGCCAATTAGACCAAAGTTAACACTTTAATTTAATAAACACAAAATAAAAATTAACACAATTACTCGCAATACAATACTTGTCACTTAACACTTAAATCGCACTGAAATTCACTTATAGACATTAATGTATTAAAAGGAGGAAGATACGGTACTAGACACAGCTATTGGTCCTACTAAACTAAGTGATTGCCCGTAGTTGGCGCTCAGTCGCTCACGGAACGTTGTTGATCACACAGCTCAAGAAATTCTCGTCTCATCGTGTTTTTAAGGATTTTTTTTTGAATAATCACGTATCAAAATAACTTTTTGTGTAGCTAAACAGTGTTTTAATTACACTAGGAAGAAAAATAAGAGACATGGGCTGTGACATGGGTCATGGGATCACTTACTACTTACCTAATACATGCAATCTCATTTCATTCATAATCGCAAACATTCGGCAGCTGAGGCGATTTCACTCGCACTACAGCGCCGTCTCCTATCTCTGTCCTTGTATATCGGTAACTGTAGGTTTGGGACTGATGATGAGTATGACACTGAACACAGATGTGTGAGTTTCCGTGCATGTATTCGTGAGCTGAGCCCAGGTTTACTGATTGCCATGTTAGCGTGTAACATTTATCTTCCTCCTTTTAATACATCAATGCTTATAGAGTTTCGATTATATCGCCTCGTATCTTGTAATAAGACCACCGTCTGCGTTCCTCTGCGATCTATTTATACCCCGGTCTCTGAGTTCTAGAACATAATAATCTATACTAATATTATAAAGCGGAAAAGTTTGTTAGTTTGTTTGTTTGTTTGTTTGCTTGAACGCGCTAATCTTCGAAAGTACTGGGTGGATTTGGATGAAATTTGGTATGGAAGTAGCTTGAAGCTTGAGGAAGGTTATAGGCTACTTTTTACCCGACTGCAAAAAAGGAGAGTTATGTTTTTACCGTGATAGAATCCACGGGAGCGAAGCCCCGCGAGAGTACTAGTAATAATAATAAATCTGTGGCCCGGCTGTCAAACGGCTTGTCAAAAAAATTTCTCGATTCTTTTTGAATAAATATTTAATAAAATAATAGTTCACCAAACCATGTTCCACCAAACCAAATGCGTTAAAAAAAAAACAGACTAACATAGAAATGCAGAACATGCCATTTTGATGAGAAAAACTCCTACACGAAGAATGAAAATAAGATGTTGACAAGACGCCGGGCACAAATACTACAATCCACACGCCCAACACCTGCGGAATCGTCGATCAGCTGCGCCTCGCAGCCAGCCAGCCAGCCGTGAGTCAAGAGATTCCGGCCGCTGCAGTTGCGTCGAGCTCGAGCGATGAGTACTTCTCGCCGCCGACGACACCACCACCTGCGCGTCGGCGAGGAAGAGGCCGCCCTCCGGCCAGCATGAGACTTCGAGGCCCGCCGGCCTCTGATGGGGTCCCCGCTGCCGGTGGAAGTGTGCAGCGCATGCGATGGACTCAATCCATTAATGAGAACGTCATGCGCTCATACTATGGAGCTACAGAGGGGGGAACTAACCTGACTGCGTACCGTGGTCGGATGCTCTCTCTGTTTCAGGTACTTGAACCAGCTGTCAACATTTCGGCCCAACGACTGTCGGATCAGGTGCGGGTCATCCAGCGTAACCGTATGTTGGATGACGCCGTACTTGATAGACTACGCCTCGAATCACGGTGCAGCCGTGTCTCATCTGCTTCGCCACTGGCCGCGGTGCAACTAGAACCCAGTATCTCACCGCGACCCGACCACGTCGGTGAAGATTATGATGACGAGGCTATAACCGTGAGTACCCAGTGCAGTGAACGATTGAGGAGTGCTTTGGAGTGTGCATTACGGGAGTACCGCTCCACACCGCCTGAGCTTAGACCTCGTCTGCCTCGTTTACCCATGCATAAGAAAAATAGGGCGCTAGTGCGTGCTCTAGATTCACTGCTGTCAAATTAATTTGACAATAGTGAAAACCCCACCGATACTCATTCGATCCTATACTGTGCAGCTGTAGCGGCTTGTCGGGTAGCTCATGTCAAGTTTCCATAGACTGACAGTTATTCGACCAGCTGTACCAGCTTGGCAGGGCAGGATCGAACGTCGTATTGCTGAGGCTAGAGCACTCATTGGTAAACTTATCTGCTTCAGACAGGGCAACACTCGTCCTAGAGTGATGCGCTTTGTGAGGCGGGTGTTTGCGGGGACTGATATCAGTCCTCGGGATTATCTGACCCGCGTCACAGAGCGTATCGACTTCCTGAAGCAGAAAGTCTATGCATGGGCAAATTGAATTCGTCGATATAAGCGGCGGGTGGAGCGATACACTCAGAATCGCATATTCCAAAGCAATGAAAGGTGGGTTTATAGGGCCTGGGAACGACCTGACCAAGGTGTGACTGATACGTGCCTACCGAATGATGACGCCATGTGTTCGTTCTGGCGCAGCATCTGGTCGGTGCCTGTCAGCCACACCGAGGGTGACCCGTGCAGTCCGTCCGTTATCCAACTGGAAATCTCCAGGGCCGGACGGGCTGCACAATTTATGGATAAAATGGTTTCTAAGCTCGCACGCTCGCTTGGCCGCTCAGTTCCAGTCTGCCCTAGAGCTAGGATCGCTACCTCAATTCCTAACTACAGGAATAACCCACCTGCTCCACAAATCAGGCAGTACTTCAGAACCTAAAAATTATAGACCGATCACGTGCTTACCGACGGTCTATAAAGTTCTTACATCCATTCTGAGAGCCAAAATTAATAATCACATAGATACAAATTCAATCATGTCTGCTTCTCAGAATGGATGTAGGAACGGGTCCCGCGGTACTAAGGAGCTTCTCCTAATCGATATTGCCATAAACCAACAGGTTCGTCGTTCCCGAAGGAATCTGTCGACATGTTGGATAGATTATAAGAAGGCCTATGACTCGGTTCCACATACATGGCTCATGAAGGTGTTGGAGTTGTACAAAATAAATCCAATACTTCGCACTTTTCTTGAGTCATGTATGGGGCAATGGAAGATGGTCCTCTGCTATCCAGGATGTCGACAGATCCAGGAAAACAGCGAACCGATTAGGATTGAGCGTGGTATTTTTCAGGGCGACAGTCTGAGCCCACTGTGGTTTTGTCTGGCTCTCAACCCTCTCAGTACACTGCTGGAGGGTTCGGGGCAAGGCTACCAGTTGAGAAGAGGTGGTCAGGTCATATCACACTTGCTTTACATGGATGATTTGAAACTTTTTGGTCCCAGCAACTTGCAACTCATGGAGCTACTGAAGGTAACGGAAATCTTCAGTAGCGCCATCAGGATGGAATTTGGGGTGGACAAATGTGCGGTCATGCATGTAAAGCGAGGAGTGATTATGGAATCCGTGGGAACTCAACTCTCGGATTCCATACACCTAAGATCCCTCGGCTCAACTGAAACCTACAAGTATTTGGGTATGTCAGAGGCACTAGGCATCAATGTTGCTTATGTTAAACAGTCATTGAAGGAACGCTTCTTTGGCCGCCTGAATAAAGTACTGAATAGTCTTCTATCAGGCGGAAACAAGGTGCGTGCCTTCAATGGTTGGGTCATGCCAGTATTGATGTACTCTTTTGGCATACTCAAATGGACTCAGACTAAACTTGACGCCTTGGATAGGCGGGTCCGCACAACGCTGACTGCAAATCGAATGCATCACCCACGTTCATCGGTGATGAGGCTGTATATCCCGCGGAAGTGCGGGGGTCGTGGCTTTTTAAATGCAAAGACCCTGCACAACCGCGAGGTATGCAGCCTTAGGGAATATTTCCTAGAAGCCGACGTGGGTATGCATCGAGGTGTGGTAGCGGTGGACAAAGGCCTCACTCCGCTCTCCTTAGGTACCGAGAATTGGCGCAAACCTGTAGTATTAGATATTAATGACCGCAGAGAAGTATGGCAGAGCAAGGAGCTTCACGGACGCTATTACCGGGCCCTTCATGGGTCTGACGTAGATACGTTAGCGTCCGTAGCCTGGCTACGTTTTGGTGACCTCTTCGGGGAAACCGAAGGTTTTGTCTGTGCAATTATGGATGAAGTTATGATGACGAATAACTATCGGAAATATATTGTGAAGGATGGTACGGTAGACATATGTCGGGCATTTCACAAACCAGGAGAATCCATTCGTCACATTATCTCCGGTTGTTCTCGTCTGGCTAACGGAGACTATTTGCATAGACACAACCTTGTAGCTAGGATTGTTCACCAGCAACTTGCTCTTAAATACAATCTCGTGGAATCAGAAGTACCGTACTATAGGTATGTGCCCGACCCAGTTCTCGAAAATAGCAATATTACACTGTACTGGGATCGGTCTATAATCACTGACAGGACTATTGTTGCCAATAAGCCTGATATAGTGGTAATAGACCGATTAGAGCGTCGCACAGTGATTGTTGATATAGCAGTCCCTCATGACGAGAACCTCGTGAAAGCCGAGAAAGATAAGCAAATTAAGTATCTTGACTTGGCTCACGAGGTTGTTGACATGTGGGATGTGGATACAGCAATCATTGTGCCGATAGTCGTCTCAGCCAATGGCATAATAGCCAAGAGCCTCGACAAACATCTTAGGAGGCTCTCGTTGGGCAGCTGGATCAAGGGCTTGATCCAGAAAGCAGTACTTCTGGACACGGCGCGAATTGTTACGAGGTTCCTCTCTCAAGAGTCCTGACCACCGGTAGCTTGGACCCTGTTCCCGATACCGGTGGGCTACTGTTTTTTATATTTTAAATGTTTTTTTTTGTTTTATAGAAATATTTAAAAATGTAAATAATATGTATATAAAATGTAATAAAGGAAATAATAATAATATTCCACAACTTTTCACACAACGCCATCTAGTCCCAAACTAAGCAGAGCTTGTGATATGGATACTAGACAACTGATAAACATACATATATATTTCTAAATACATACAAATTATAGATAAATTACACCCAGACAAAGAACAAATGACCGTGATCATCACACAAACATTTGTCCTAGGTGGGTATCGAACCCACGACCTTGCGCATAACAGTCAGGACCACTGACCACTATACCAACATTCTTGTATAATAATATTCCACAATAATAATATTCCACAACTTTTCACACAACGCCATCTAGTCCCAAACTAAGCAGAGCTTGTGGTATGGGTACTAGACAACTGATAAACATACATATATATTTCTAAATACATACATATTATAGATAAATTACACCCAGACAAAGAACAAATGACCGTGCTCATCACACAAACATTTGTCCTAGGTGGGTAACCCACGACCTTGCGCATAGCAGTCAGGACCACTGACCACTATACCAACATTCTTGTATGTGGCCGTTTCATAGAAACTAAATGAACTGTTGACATTTCCTGTGATCGAACAACGCCTGGCATTTTCTAGCTATATGAAAGAAACTTAAAATTAATCAAATAATTTCTTTTATTTATTTATGAATGAGATTCCTACTTGAGCTTGCCTGTTGTGAGCCAGTTAGTCGAGTCTAGGTTTAGTTTCTGATAAAGCGTCTCGAAACAACTACAGAACCAATATACTTGGCTATTTAATTTATTCGTAATTACTTTAAGGCATTCATATTACACCCCCTTTCATATTTCTCTTCGCACCTCCTTTTTACGGGTGGGAAAATCATCGAATGACTTCTGCCGCTCTGGGTGGAGCGGAAAGGAGTGTCAGACTTCGTCTGACTAAAAACCCACCCTGTTCCTTCAGCTGCCCTTAAGTTCCGGGGTCGCGGTATCTCCTTAGAACATTCTCGCAATACTATACTCACCCCCTACCAACCATGGTTGGGAACCCCTTAACCAGGGGTTCCCAACCATGGTTGGTATGATGTACAAAATGACAAATAGTTTATTATACCTTGTTGTACACCTCATAATATTCACCTACAGATTAACACACTATATCATTTAGTGAATGATGTGAAATGTTATCGCACAGGACAATCTTTTACAGACAAACTTTGGATGGACAGAGCTAAAGAAAATACGATACAATATTTTCAGATCCATAATCCATTCTGTACTTATTAAAATAAAATGAAATAAATAAAATAAAATAAAGACACTTGATACATATTTTTATTGCACAGCATATCTTTAATGTGACACAAGACTTATTTATGACCCAAAATAAGAAATTACAATAAATTAATGGCGATATAAAATACGCCATAAATAAAGAGAATGTTTTAAAAACTCGTTCTCGTTAAGTGCATCGAGGTTTTGATAAGGTTATCAAAACGAGGAAGGATTTTTGAATTTATGTGGTTCCTATTGGTGAAGGAAACTGGGATGTGCTGAGGCCGAACATCCGAAGACATGGGACTTCCATGGACTCGCACTGGGCCCAATTGGGGGGTTTCGGCCCATTTCCTCTCATACAGAGGAGGCCCAGCAGTGGAAAAATAATAGGCTAGTTATGTTATGAAATACACACTGGCATAATTAACACACATGTTTCTGATGTTAGTAGTCAAATACTTTAGTAATTTTTTTTTCTCGCCCCTAATTTACTACCCACCTTTTGTTATGCCTACATGATGTCTTTTTTCAATGGAGGAACACTGTCTCCCAAGGCACAGGTATAAACTTAATTTGGGAGCCAGGGGACCTAACTATAGCGCATTTTCGGTATGTTGTACATTATGAGTTATGTAATGTAATGATTGTGTTATGGTGTACAAATAATAAATAAAAAAATAAAAATTGTACGCCACGATCTGTGGCTGAACATGTCATCAGAACTTTCTGTATCTCATATTATCTTGCATGCAATGTATCATAAATAATATAAAAAATAAATGCAGTATGTAGGTTCCTAAGCCACTTGAAGACTTTGTGTCTTCAAAAAGAAGTTTGTTTACATGCAACCAGTGGCTCTGGACTAGTGTTGCCCAAACGAGAGTCTCGCAAGAGTCTTGCAATTAGCGATTATCCTATTGCTATTTATTAAACGGTAGTTGAGATCTCAGAACAATGTAACAGAGTCTGTTACATTGTTCTGAGATCTCAACCGTCATACCTCAATACCGTTTAATAAATAGCAATAGGATAATCGCTAATTGCAAGACTCTTGCGAGACTCTCGTTTGGGCAACACTATTCTGGACAGTTGCGCTGACGGAATGTGACTTACATTCTATCATAATGATTGAATAACCAAGCAGGTACGGTACTGTTTAATTTACATCATCACGAAACCAACTGAAAATCTGAGGAAGTGTAAGAGTCACGAACTAGGCTTACGTGGTGGATTGCGATCCACGCCCTAGGGCTGCGTCTCAAGTTTCAGGGTTGGGGGAATGTTCTTCGGGGCTGCGGGAATGTTCCAACGAGATACCGCGGCTCCCAACCCAACCCAAGGGCAGCTGAAGGAACAAGATGGGTTTTTGGTCAGAATTCTGACACCGCCCACCCAAAAAAAGGTCTTTGTCCCAGCTGTAGGAAAGTGTATAGGCTGGTAATGTAATTTTAAAAATGTCCATGTAGCATGAAATAAAGAAAAATACATTAAAAATTCTTAATTTTTGTCAAATCCTCGAGCTCCTTAAAATCCTAAGTTGCACTATACGATACCTGACAAATGCTTGCACTGTCTGGACAGGCCGCTCAAATCTGTATGCATATTTCCTCAAAAATTTACTGCAGACATTAACCTATATGGTACTCAAATGATTTGACAGATTGAATGGACTTCAAAAGAGACTTTGATCTTTGAGTTTCGCTCGGTGTTTCTTCTTAGATAGTCAGTTAGGTAACACCGGCCTCATCTGGTTTAAATTTTACTAAAAAAAAATGTAAAATTAATATAATATTTACTTATTAAAACCTGCAATCTTGCCTAAATACTTGTGATTGCAGGTGACGCCTACATAATTGGTCGGCTCATGTAATATGTAGCAATTTTGTTATAAAAACGCCAATTATTGCTTACTTTAATGTAGCGATTATTAATTATTTCTTGTTACTGAGTGATTCATTACACTTGTTTGAACTAAGTTAATTACTCTATTTCGAAGTTGAATTTTTTTAAATTGCTGAAAAGTGATTCTTAAAGATTTACCTCTGTTTAGGCATCAAAAATACATTCCTATTCGATGCACAGTGAAAAATTTCAACGAAATGTGCCAAGTCAAGAGTGAATAGATTACTTCTAGGCAAGCGTGCTTCATCTTCAACCACGTCATCACTTACCATCAGGTGATATAGTGGTCAAACGCGGGCTTATCGCGAATTAAAAAAAAACAAAAAGGTTCGCCAGGAGTCACATTAAAATATCAAAATACTTAATACAATTTACACACCCGCTCATCCAATTGGAACCGGTAAAATAACATGCATTCCTCTACCCATACATTGCACATTATCATATACAATGTATGCACGCCTTGTCAGTTATGTCTGAATGTCAAGGGCTCTTGTTACAAGTTCGGTTTTTAAATTTCGAATAAGTGCTACTGCATACTGAGCGACTATTCGACACATTTCGGCAAGTGCAATGTTAGAACTGAATGATGGAGACACTGAATGATGAGTGTGCACGCGTTTATGAATTGGTTATTAGATACGATTTTGGTTTTCCCAAAAAAAAGCCAAAATAAAATTACGTTTTTAAATGTATGACAAATCGAGACGGCAATTGTAGAGTTTGACGTCAAGGATAGAAAAATTACTTCAAATGCATGCCGTGCTATTGTTGATATATGGCCTCAAGTGCTCGATAAAGAATAGATTTTATGATTGCGGTTCATTCGAGCTAACTGATCCGAACACAATGGCCTATAATTATCTATAAATGAAAGCCAATGTCAAAGATATTAACATAATTTTAGACATTTATTTCATTTCAGATATGAACACCTCTTAAAAATCACCCTTACTAGTTGCTGCGTATAGTTTCGCAGTTTGCGGCCGGCATTAATTATTGAAAAGTCAACTGAGATAGTGATAACAATTGTATTGTATTTCTTATATCAATAAGAGTTTATAAAGATATCTTCAGATTTACGTTAAGTGTTGGTGCGTTCTGCATTACCATTCATGGCTACATATGTTTTATCTAAAAGGTATTGTGTAAATAAGATTCTCTGATACGCTCAGGCACATTAATTGTTTAACACCGTAAGGTTAAAGGTTCCTGCCGGGGTCGCGGGAGTTATCTAATGAGATAATGAGGTTTATTAGTTCCGAAGATTATCCACTACATACAAATTTTACCTCTTTATGATATTAGTGTAGACTGTCTGACTTCCACAACTCTGAAACAGGCTTTTACGATAGTCTTTGGTATGACTGATGTCAGATTTACTGGCTTTTGACAGTCCATATCGACTGTCAAAAATGTTTTAATGACAGCCGAGATAAACCGCGTTTAAAGAGTCACGAGGCCACCTATACCTCGAAACCTACCTACCTCGAATATAGACACAAGCGGGTGTTACAATTTCCATATAGTTAGGTATTTCATCAAAATTATACTTGCTACGTTTGATTGATGAGCCTTGCGCACTCTTTCATAACCTCATCCAATTATTCCTTACATACACTACAGTTAATTAAAGTAAACGAATTAATTAGGTTTGTTTGCGTTTTTAGAGTTCTGTAGCCAAAGCGGATTAATCTATCTCTGTAGCGAATTTGTTCTACTCGCTTTCAGACAAATTCCATTGAGAAATATTTAGATCAAGTTCTTATTTGTGTTTGTTTTCGTTAGAGAATGGTAACTACGGAAGCCGCGGTCAATGAATCCAACTCACAATAATAATTGGGGTGCAATAAACTACGAAAACCTACACTGCGCGTGACCCGACATACACTTGGCGGTTTTTTTTTTTAATTTGTTTAAATAAAAGGTTCTCTTTATACAGTCATAAAATATGAAAACTATGAAGTTCTATGACTTTGTCAACGGATTCTTCAAAATCTGTATGTAAGGCATGTAGTTACTTATAAGATTATTTTCGTAGTCCTGTGAAGAAAGCCAAATAATATGTAGACTCAGACATACGTCGCTATATTATTTCCATCGAAGCGCACCTTATGAGAAATGGTGGCAATTGATCGGTTCTCCGGAACTTTATAGTAGAGAGCAAGATAGTTACGTACTGCGATTGATCACTTTATTCTTTTTTACCAAACTAATATTTTAGAAGTTCCATTCTGTATTACCTTTTTTACCATTTCAAAGTGCAGAAAACACGTCGATAGTTTTTATATCTATACTTATGTCACGAGTCAATATTTATATGTGTGAGACTTTATCGAACAATCGACAAATTTGTATGACCCATAATTTCTGCAAGAAAATAATAAGCTTAATATTATCCTACAGACATTCAAATACAACTATAGTAGGTCGAAATTCGCGTAAAAATACACGAACTTATCTGTCATTTAATTACACAGAGAATTATCTCACATGTGACAGAGATATTATATCGCTTAATACACTTGCATGCAATAAAATCAACCCACCCCGTACGCTTTCGTTCAGAAGACGATAAATTAAAATCTAAAATTAATTAATGAATACTTTTCACACTGCTTGTCAAATGTCAGTCTAAGATTACAATACACCAGTTTTTAGTGTAATAGATTTTGGTTTATTGATTTTACACACAGAAAAATAAAGACGGTTAGAATTGCTCAATTTTTAATGAATAATTTTGAAAGTAACAATAACAAAAAGCATTAAAATTCCTAAAGAATTCTTTGTTCAGTATGCTAGTCAGTAGCCACGTGCTTTTATTGTAGCTTCCATCCTGTTTTTCATTGAACTTATTAATGTTTTTATGAATTCTTTGGCGGTTATTCAAGAGGAGTGGGAAGGTATACCACCTTCCCATTCCTCTTGAATAACCACCTTTAGTTCTTGGAGAGTTTCTGGGGGCTGATTTCTGGTCTTGACCCTTCTCTTCCGCTCATCCCATAGATGTTCAATGGGATTAAGGGCAGGGCTCCTTGCTGGCCACTCCATAAAAGGAATTTCCTCCTCACGTGGGTACTGGAATACTATCGTGACTGTATGTGGTCGGGCGTTTTCCTGCATTAGCGTGACCTACACCCTTACCTGCAAATCTGGCGTATGGCATAACATGTTTTTCTAGCGCCTCCTGGATGTATCGCTGTGCAGTCAGATTACCTAGACGAGGTCAGGATACGAACTGAAGATCCGCTTTTCCTTCCAAAGAAATTCCGACCCAAACAGTCCACGAACCTCCTCCAAAAGCCACTCATTCGTCAATACAAGCCTGTGCAAATCGTTCTCGCTCTCTTCAGTAAACTTTTCTGCGCCTATCATTTCCACGAAGACTTATTTTACACTCGTGTGAGAACAGCACGACCTTCCATTGTTCGAGTGTCCAATCGACATGAGCACGAGCAAATCGAAGCCACGCTTGGCGATGCGCGGGGTTTAATTTTGGACCATTAGCGGGTTTGTGAGGATGCAATCCGCTTTCTGCAAGTCTCCGTCGTATAGTCCATTCATTTACAGCTACACTGCGTACATTACGAAGTTGCTGTTGAACTGAACACCAGTCAAATGTCAATTTCTTAAATTTGTAGACACTATAAATCGATCATCTCGTTCTGAAGTAGCCCGATTTCTTCCCGAACCTGATCGTCTATTGAAGCTCTCAGTCTCTAAGAACCTTCGGTACACACGTCTTACTGCTGATTGACTTAGGTGAAGATGTCTGGCCACGACGCGCTGACTCAATCCAGTCTGGATCAGTGCTACAACTTGCAGGCTATTCGTTTGTGGACATGGAGTTTGTGGAATGTATTGTCAGTATCAGTAAGAAAAGCACAGTCACTTGCTGCTTTTAAAAGCTCTGTTGCCAATCTTTTTTAAACACTCCTATGAATATACCTTAGAATAACAACGCATAGAAGGATAGTACGAGTGCAAAAAGTGAGGCAACTAAAACTTAGCCATTTTTGGCTAACTTTGCTCGACGAGCCGTCAGTATTCAAGGTCACATTCTGCCGAACAGAGCTCGCGAGTAAATAATTTAAAACGACCGTTTGTAGCGTAAAGGGATGTCATAGTCCTTCAGGAATACAAAAAACGTGTAATTAAATTACATTTCACAAGTAAATACTTACATTTTATACATTATATTTAAGTAAATCGACCATCAAACAAAAATTCTAATAACCTAAATTATCACAATTCAATGTTGCTATCCGTGAGGAAAAAAATACCCATAGTGATTTCTTTAATTTGTGCTTATTTTTGTTTAAAATAATATAGGGTAAAACTTTCCTTTATGGCCCGTCGATTTTTGGGTCGGGGTGGGAGGGGAGGGGTGGGGGGGGAGTAGTGCTACTCCCCTGTACCATCCCCCCCCGCGCAAACCCATGGTTATAGTGATATCCATGGTTAAAGTTTTTAGGTTAGAATAAAAATTTCGGAAATATTTAGTATTGTTTGGCAGGAGGAAGGCAGCGGGAGTGGAGTGACGGGGCAGGGGGTGCTCCTCTCCTCCCCGGCATTACTCCAACAAAAAGGTTTTCAAAAAACTCAAAAGTTGGCTAAAAGGTGTAGTCGGAGCCCCGCTTCGCGGGGCTCAATGGTTTAAAAAAAAATAACCACGAAGGTGATGGCCGGGTCTGTTCGCTCGCTGCGCTCGCTCACTAGACCCGGCCATCCCCTTCTAACCTAATCTATCCGAGTCGGGTTGCCCCAAGTCCCGAGCTCGCTTTGCTCGCTATTGCATCCTAACTTCTCCTAGTAACGGTTGGAACTACCATGAATATTATTTATCATATATTGCGTACTATTTCCCAATTTGTATGGAAACTTTAAATATTATATCTCACTTTCACATTATTATCACACTTCACTTTCCGTTCCACAGTGTAAACAAAAATTCGTAATATTTTTGTGTAAAAACGTCAACGCAATTACATAATACAGCACAGCTATAATGCCCACTAATAACACACCAAATTTAATACGTGAATATGTGAAAATAAAATTATTTTTACGTAAAAATATGACAAAATTGAACAAAATACACTTCTTCTGTCAATGGAACGTGAAATGTCAACTTTGACGTCTACCATGACAATAAACAACCTAAAAATTTGCAAATGGCGTGCTATTTTTCAGTATTAAACGAAACTTTAAAAACTTATATCTCGTAAACAGTGAATTTGCGCAACTTAACAATTCGTAAAAAGCTTTCTATTTATGAGTACTATTTACAGTAAAACTATGAACTTCCAACTCAACGGGCCATAAAGGAAAGTTTAGCCAAATATAGTTTTGGCGGCAATTATGTATGCGTCAAACTAAACTATATTTATTTACAGCTACTACCTACAGTGTTTTATAACTAAAAGTTACTGTTAGTTCGAAGAGTGGCATCATAAAGATGACAATTTTATTGATTAAGATTTTTTTCATTTAAGTAATGTTCTCAATAATATTTTTCTATTTCATAAATACAACACATACTTTTAATTGATATTAAACGAGATTTTTCAAGCAATTAATACATTTCTATAATATCATTATAACACATTACACATCAAACATTCTAAACGCAATAAACGATATCTCATTTCGTTTACCTTCCGTAAATATATGTCATATAAGTCATATTACATGAAAAAACATCATCTTATTTAGTTTCATAACATAAAATACTTGATTTGAACCAGCAACATAAAGTGCGTTTTCCCATTTTTGTGGTAATGGTACTGGTAATGGTATCACTGAAAGCTATATTTGTGTGCGTTTGAAGAACGTAGACACATTCGGCTCACGCACACAAAGAAAATAAAGTGGACACACGAAATCGCTCGTGTTTTGTTCTAGACGCCTATTCTATGCGTTGTTATTCTAAGGAATATACCTTGTAAATCTCTCCATTAAAACACATGTAGGTATAAGTAAATAGTACACCATGGACTACCCGTGTAATTATTTTTTCTTACTGAGGATGGATTAGCCAGATTCAAAGATGGTCTGTAAAAGATCGCTTTTAGAATTAGAATAGAATTTGTTTCTTTGCACAGAAAGTAGGTATATAAAATAAGGTGTTAACAAAATGATCTGAACCCTGTACAATCTGCCTTTAATTAGACATGCAAACATTAGAAATATACGTAAATAACATTTAAAAGATTATAAAACATTAGCAACATTATAAATTATTACAGATAATATGAATAATGATAATAGTAAATTAAATTTATACAATTAATTGATTTAAATTACAGATAAAATAGATGGGTAATGTTACAGAAAATTAAAAATTATCATTAAAAAAATCATTAATTGAATAATAGCACTTGTCGAGTAAAAATGCAGTCAGTTTCCTTTTAAACATTTGTGATGGGCCATTCTTGAAAATGTCTGGTATTTTATTGTAAATAATAGGGCCCATATTAAAGACACTTTTTCTAAGTAAAGCAGTTTTGTGACCTGGTGGTCACAAAACATGTTGGTACATGTAACAAGTTTTTATATTGGTTTCTAACAGGTCTACTTCTAGTATCTGGGATTGTAAGGAAGTAATGTTTATTTTCTTTGACAAACACTGCCATTTCAAATATGTACAATGAAGGAAAAGTTAATAATTTTAGGGACTTAAACATAGGAACGCAACTATCTGTAATTTTTAAGCCACATATTGCTCTTATGCAGCGCTTCTGTGCCTTAAATATTTGTTCCCTCAAACTACAATTACCCCAGAATATGATACCGTACCTCAAAATAGATGCCACCAAGCCATGGTACGCAACTACTGTTGTGGCTGTATCTACTTTTTTTGCTAAATTAAATAGCAGGTATGTAGAAATGCTCAATTTTTTACACACCTCGTCAGCTTACGATTTCCACGATAACTATCTATCAATATTCCCAGAAATTTTGTCACTTTTTTGCGATAAGACCGCTCATTGTAACACTCTTTTCAGTTGTTAAGTCTATATATGATGATATTCAATATAGAGTATGTTTATTAGGGCTTCTAATTTATTAAAACGTCATTATAATAAATTGAAGGGAACGCCAGCGCGAATGGAACAAGCAGTAAGTAGTAAAAAATATGTTGCTTTTCCAAATTGTAAGGCACTTCTTCTTTAGCCGCAGCGACTTCTCGCACCCGGCCTTGGTTCAGGCCATGGTGTAGGGCGAGGGGGAATGGAATGCAGTCGTCTCCTTCTGTGAAGCAGTTATGCTAGCGAAGGAGGTTAAACGCGTGAGAGAGAGACAACTCTCTTCTTCACGCCCCAGCCGCCGCGGGAGATGTCACGGATGTCGGGGATCACGAGCCGATCTCCGGCCACCGTAGGCGCGGGCTTACGGGTGACGAGCAGGGGTAACTCACCGTATGGTAAGGACCAGGCCGAGGCCAGCGGTGCGCCCTGACCTACGCACACCTCATAGAGCAGTTAGTAGTATTGACGGGGCCCAAACAGGGCCCTACAAGCCATTGCCTGCTTGGTTTGCGGATATGTCCTAACAAGATACCGCGGCCCCGGAACGCAAAGGTAACTGAAGGAGCAGGGTGGGTTTTTAGTCAGTAGAAGTCTGACTCTCTTCCGCTCGACCCAGAGTGAGAGGAGTCTTTGATGAATGATGATGAAAAATAGAAAGCTACTTCTTCCTAGAATTTAAGAAAAGCATTATTTACCTAATGTTTGTACGAAGCCCAAAACTAAATTCGTAAAAGTAACGATAATTGATACAACAAACTTTTAGAGATGCTGCGTCCTTCATTGTAAACTTGGAGGCCACCATCCACCCTGACGCCGGAATGACTAGCCAGAAAACATTTCACACATTTCTCTGAATGTATCGCAACATAATTATGTTGCGATTATTGAAGACTATCACTTCGCCCGCCACTTTGTCCGCGTGGATTTCGAAATAATTTATAGCCTCTAATACTCACCATTAATATACCTTGCTACCAATGAGAAAGTTGCTAAAATAGAATAATTCATTCCAGAGATTACCCCTACATACAAACTTACAAAACCAAATTACCTCTTTATAATATCAGTATAGACAATATTTAGTAAATATAACCAACTAGAAAGGAATTCTGGTATATACTTACACTAGCTTGTACCAGCGGCTTCGCCCGCGTGGGAAGTTTTTCCCGTGTAAATCCCGATCCCGTGGGAATTTCGCAAAATCCTTTCTTAGCGGATGCCTACGTCATAACATCTACCTGCATACCAAATTTTAGCCCGATCGGTCCACAGTGGTTTGGGCTGTGCGTTGATAGATTACTATGTCAGTCAGCCAGTCACCTTTGAGTTATATATATTTAGATGGTGGACATCCCACCCATACGCACAAAACGTTTTGGGAATAGTTTCATTGTGCGTACGGCTAAGGAGTGGAATTCCCTGCCGAAGTCTGTGTTTCCTGATAGCTATAACCAAGGGGTCTTTAAGTCCAGAGTGAATAGGTTTCTTCTAGGTAAGCGTGCTCCATCTTCGATCATATCATCACTTCCCCTCAGGTGAAATGGAGGTCAAACGCGGACCTATTCCGAATATAAAAAAATAAACTTTTAGAGCCGCTTGCCATAGGTAACCAGCCGCTGTTGCTATCAACTTCACCTCCTCCTGAGAGAAAAAAAATCGAAGACCTCCGTCTTTCTGGTATTATATGCCAAGCTGTGTAAATTAGCCAACACCTCACACTGAGTAACCCATTTTCTCAGAACATAGACTTAGACTGACGCGCTCAGCAGCACTATGTAGTCTGTATAATACTGATATTGTAAACTCTTAGATTGGTTATTCTATTTTTTATTTATAATTAAATTGTTCTATTCTGATTGGTTTATACTAACTTCTCTTACTAAATATTAAACCTGTTAACACAGGTATCCTTAACTGGATACATTGTGAGTCTCCTAACGGTTCCTCTCCATAAGAAAACACCAATTTAAAATGGTGCAACATGTTCTAACGTTTTATACGTACCCAAGTAGGCCTATGTGCAATAAAATATTTGAGACGCGAAACTAAAACAATATAATCAAATTCAGGTTTTATCCTGCCTACCTTTATACTCTCAATCCATCCGTGAAATCTTTAGAATTGACCATCTAATTATTGTAAGTAATCAAATAAAACACAAAAAATAAATTTTCATATGCACATATATTCGTTACAATAATAATATTTTCATAATGTAATATAATTACAATAATTATCTCTTACAACACTATTAAAGCTGGCACATATTCATTTGTTTTATCGCAACGCTAACTTTATGATTTTAAAATAATAATGTATTTGAATTATTATAATAATTCTTAATTACAATAAATTAATTAATGAAAAAGTCTATTGACACTGATATTGCAATTGTAAAATAAAAATTATGAATTTCTGGGTATCAGATTTTTTGCAGTTTTATTAAGTCTTCTTTAAAAAAACCATACAATATAAACATTTCACAAATAATTTTGTTAAAATCATTTTTTTAATATCATTTAAGCATATCAAACTAAATAATTTATAATATTTAAAAAGCTTTGCATTTATTTCTTTTCATTTTAGTTTTTATAAATACAAAAGATGGGCCTGACAGTAAAAATGTAGTTCACTCTCAGTTTAACAGATTTAGGTAATAAAAACAGTAATATCTAAATTATATTAATAATGATAAACTATCTATGTTGTATATTTGAACTATGCATTAAGCTTCTTATTTTATCCGATATCATAATTCGATAATTTCGTATATCTATCTATTTTTATGGTACCGATTTTCAAGAATTATTTTAAATGTAACGGCATGTTTGAGTTTAGAAAATTGCATAGGCTTGGCTCCCAAAATATCCTCTGCTATGCCGATGTACTGGGCATTAAAATAAAATAAAATGTTTTCTTTTTAATTTTACTTAACAAGATAGATATTTTATTAAAAGCATATCGCATTCAAGATTTATTTAAAGAATAAACTGAAAAACAAATTAAAAGTCAAAATAAACTTGATATTTTAATTAACAATACAAGCCTAGCATATGCCATAAATTTTTGCTTAGTAGACTGAACGCCGACATTTAAAACAATTATAAAAAAATCTGTACTTTTATAATAATACAGCAATAACGTATATAAGATACATCTTTAAAATAGGACTAATTAAGGACTTTGCTGAATCGGACTCACACGCAAAGAGTTCTGTACCATCTGATGACAAGAAAATAAAAAGTTTCCTGTATAAGTATCGCTTTAATTGTCAATATTTAATTTGTTATTGCACCGGGAATATGCCTAAATATAAAATGAAAATTTCCACTGTTCACCAATGACTGTTTGTGAGTTAACATCTGCTGACGCATAGACAAACAGACGAACGGACAGTAGAGACTTAGTAATAGGGTTCCGACGGTTACTCTCTCAACGGGATCAAGGGCTGCTTTGATATATAACGGATCTCTATTGAAAAATCGACCAAAATGTATTTTTATATATTTTTTTAAGGTAGCCTGTCCTTAAACAGTCCTATTTTACTATATCCCCCTTTTCAAAACAATGCGACTGTGTATTTAATTTACCATAATATAATAGTATATTATTATGTATATATTTATAATTTTTTATAAGTATCAAACATTATGCTTTTTCTAGCTTTCATCGCATGGTTTTGCAAAGTGAGATGAAAATCAGTAACGATCCATTTATGGATAGTTAGAACAAGGAGCTTGAAACAATTGTCATTAGAAATACATTAAGTTTTTTTTTTCAAATTTTGCAATATCGGTAGTGAAGAGTTTGTTGCTAAATATTAATAGCCGCACGGGTCAATCTTCAAGGTTAAGCAACGTTTATCAAGGGCAGTTCGTGGATGGGTGACCATCTTAAGGCTCAATTTACACCGCTACGGAATGGAATGGAATGGAACGGAAGCGTCAACTTCGCTTCATGACGGGAGAAGGCGCGTAAATTCGCTGGAATGCTCGAGTATTCTCGCCCATTCCAGCGAATTCACGCAACTGCGCCAAGAGGGACGTTCAGTCTAGATCTATTAGTTTGGTACAGCACTGCTGTGACCGACCCAACCGACTTCCCGTTCGCGCCACTTCCCGCGGATTCCACAGACGGCGCCGACAGTAGCTAGGGGAATTCTCGAAAATGCGCGATGATTCCCCGGAAGACGCGCGACCTTTTTTTGGCTTCTATTTAGTTTGTACCTATGTTATATGATTGACAAAGTTCATGATGCTATGTACATAATTTCGGGTAGCTTCATGTGCCGCCAGCACAGAAACTGTCAAATTTTCCCAGTCAACCTTGGACCTAATTTCTTTAACAATAAAGTTGAAAATCTATTAAAGAAATTTGACAGATTGTTGTAGCTTGATGTGGTGGTGTCTGTACAATTTCGTTGCAAGAAGTCGCTTGAACGGGAAAGACTTTTTAGCTACTGTCGGCGCCGTATGTGGAATCCGTGGCAAGTGGCGCGAACGGGGAGTCGGTTGGGTCGGTCACAGCTGTGCGGTGCCAACTTAATAGATCTAGACTGAACGCCCCTCATGGCGCAGTCGCGCGAATTCGCTGGAATGGGCGAGAATACTCGAGCATTCCAGCGAACTTGCGCGCCTTCTCGCGTCACGAGGCAAAATTGACGCTTCCATTCCATTCCATTCCGCGGCGGTGTAAATTGAGCCTAATATATCAAGATTCTTGCGTGCCTCGGAAAGCATGTTGTACTGTTGGTCCCGGCTGTGATTTATACTTGTTTGACAGTCGTTATTGGTAGTCAGAAACCAGAAAATCTGACACTAAACTTGTAAAGGGATATGTGAATGTGAGGACTATGTGGGTTTATTATTCCTTTTTTGTTTTATTTTCATTATAATTTATTTAAAGATGTGTGGCAGTTTGAGTACTTGTGTGACCTACACAAACGTCCTTACTTTGGTATTGTTCGTCAAATCGTTGAGCTCCTTAGGTTCTAAGTTGAGCTGCACGATAAGAGACAAATGTCAAATGGTATTGTGTTACCAAGCTATAGTAGAAGAATAATTAATGCTTAGATGTTATTTTATAAAGCCAAAATATAGCTTACTGCTCCATATAGCATTTTAAAGATTCTGACATGAAATTGAAGTGGAATGTGTTACGACAAAAATAATTATTTATCATAATCATTTTATTAATAGGTGACTTTTATGTGCAGACAATGGGTTCAAACTCCTTTTAGATAATTTAAACAGTACAACGAATTTACTCACCAGAAATAATTACGGTGATGTGCATTTTGAATAAATAGAGCTTTCCAATTTGTGAATATATCCTGTGTAATAAGTGAATATTTTTCTCTTTTATTTTGTGCTGATAATAGGGTTAGAAAGTTTTTTTTTTTTTAATATTGTAAAATCGGTGCGGAGCCGTGCGAAAATCCTTAATATTAGTAATATTTGATAAAATCAAATTTATAAAATCCAAGTAAACTTTATAAAAGTCAAAAATGATTGTGTTTTTTTACCCAAATAAAAAAGCTCAAAATAAAAAAAATGCTCTCTCTATACAACATCCACAACTGTAATGCACATCACTATAACTTTCCTAAACAGACCTTGAATAATTCACATTTTGATACCGAATGTACGGACAGGATATGCTACACATTAATACTAGAAGCACCAACACAGACACAGACAGACAGTGGTACATTTATAAAATTATACACATATTTACATCTATCGCGATCAACATGGCTGCAAAAATAACAAAAACTAAAAAGTACCATGGTTATACAAAACTTAAATTTTTACCAAATAGTGCTTATCGAGAGCAACTACATAACAACTACAAAGAAAAAAAAAAACGATTCCGACGAACTGAGAACCTCCTCCTTTTTTGAAATCGGCTAACATGACTTAAATTTTTAGAAACCCTGACGAATTGAAATGCTACAGATTTATTATTCTTCAAATTACATTATTGATAACGCACGCATTTTTCAACTTTGTAAATGCCTGTTTTAGTGAATCTTTTGATTATTTGTAATCTCTCATCACCTATATGAAATATTTGTACGCCGATACTGACGGCTACACATGATGGTCTCAAACAAAATAATATCTTGCATACACACACACACAAAAGAGTGTATGGTCAGTACCTGGATTGGTAGCCATCTTTACATATCAAGACTCCTTAATTCCTCGGAAATTACAGTACGCTAACCACGACATAGTTGGTAAATAGCTAATCAGATGATAATGACCATTGAATAGTCATTAAAGGTGCTTTTTCAATAGTTAGGAAACCTTTTTTTTGTCAGGTGGGAAAATCATCGAATGACTTCTCCCGTTCTAGGTGGCGCAGAAGAGAGTGTAAGATTTTTACTGACTAAAAACCCACCCTGTTCCTTCAGCTGCCCTTAAGTTCCGGGGGCGCAGTATCTAGTTAAAACATTCCCGCAACCCCGGCAGGCAATGGCCCTATGGGACCCCGTCGACGCGCCGCCAACCCGGGATATATAATATTTGGTTTTCTAACTAAGCAATTGCTATAATGATAATGATTGCACTTGACTGTTATTTAACGAAGCTATGAAATATTTTGATTGGTAGTTTTAGGCCTTGCTTTACTTGTGGTTGGAGGTAACGCTGTAGTTTTTTTCTCTCACGTTTGGCATCCATCTCACTTGATGGTAAGCGATGATGTGGTCGAAGATGAAGCACGCTTACCTAAAAGTAACCTATTCACTCTTGACTTAAAGATCCCCAGGTTGTAGCTATCAGGAAACACAGACTCCGGCAGGGAATTCCAGTTCTTAGCTGTACGAACAGTGAAAGTATTCCCAAAACGTTTTGTGCGTATGGGTGGGATGTCCACCATGTAACGATGGCGCTTCACCGTTTGTCTTGTAGTCCGATATGGAAAGGGCTTATGTACTACTAAATAAGTAGAAGTATTTCAGTGCCTTTCCGATGTCAGGGAAGGTAAAAAAACGCTATGAACAATACCCCTTACTTTGGTTATTTCTTCCTTAACCATAAAAACTGCAAAGGTGCGCATGTGTGAATAGGCTACTTGCTTACCATCAGGTGATATGGTGGTCAAATGCAGGCCTAATTATAATTAAAAAACCGTCTTATTGTTGATTAAATCGAGGGGAATAACTTTTTTGAAACACATTTTATTAATTTCGAGCCACGTTGATCGCGATAAAAAAAAATTAAAATCCTGGTTTGCGATGGCGCTATATTTATACTAACTAAATAGATCTATCAGTTTCCTATAAATGGATAAAATCTCCTATAGAAAAATATTTACAAAAATGCTGGCGTATGAATTAAGGACGTATCCATTTTTTCTTGGCACAACATTGATATAATTTATTTTTTATTTTAATAGTTATTTTCAAATAATTTAAATTTCTCCAAAGTTGTAATTTTAATTAATTAATCATTTAATATGAACATAAATGTATTTACTTAAATTATAAAATATTTTGCTGTAACATAAATTATAATAACATTGTGGTGGAGTTTTATTTATGATTAAGTGACTATTAGGGAAAACTGAGTGCCATATGTACGACAAAGCTTGATAATTTTCACGACATAAAATTTACATTAAACACGACATCATTTTCCATTTAAAATGAATAAATTATATGTCAGTACAAGTTTCACATTTAAAAGCCTTAAAATATTATATCTTAAATTAAAACAACACATTGATAATGTCTTAAATATTTTTTAAACATTTTATAACAGTAAGTTTAACATTTCATAATTATAAACAAAGTTACTTGCTTAAAATTTATTTTACAATTACATTTAATACGGAAAATTATCATTTTGATAAATAATAGGGACGTTTAACAAAATGCTCAAAAGTCAATAATTTAATAAATTATAATAATTATTTAATTCCTAAGTTAAATAATGAGCGGCGAGCGCATACCCATGTGTATGTTTTTATGTAATGTATGTTTTTAAAACTCCATGAGCTCACCTACCTTAGATTACTAAAAGTTACAGTCACTTCATGACTTTTGAACTAATTGAACTAAACATAAAAATAATAGGTAAATTTAAAAATATTTTTTTATAATAATATGCTCTTTGAAAATACATTTCACACATTTCGACACTCGTATAATATTTTACACATTTATTAAGTTAATAACATTCTTTAATTTATTTTTAATATGATATTCTTACTTTTTAATTTAATGATTTTAACTTTATGACTTTCAGAGCTATTTTTGCATGTAAGTCTTAGATCTCATCACTGCCATATTTTTCATCTAGTATTGCCGATATTTTTTGGCGTCATTACACAGTAATATTTTTTTTATGTATCTTACATTTAACTTTGTAAGTCTTTTTCTTGATGCAAGATTGACTTTGAATGAAGCGTGATTCAAACGTAGTTTTATGGTTATTAAAGTTGAAATATATGATCAATAAAAATAAAATAATAATCATATTCATATTTACGGCACGTTACTTTCATTTAATTTTAATAATTTATGGTCTTTAAATGTAGATAATATAATATGTTTTACATATAAATATATTTATAAATGTATACATTTATGTCTAATTTAGCAAAAATGGACGTTAGGGTTTCTGCTAGAGCATTTCTTACTAATAGAAGATGCTAAGTTCAAGACATCAGACCTCGGACTTAGGAATTTTGAATTTAAAATACTTCACAGACGTTAACACTCAGGTTCTGAAATGTAAATTACTGCCAAGTTGTCACTAATGGAACACGCGTCAGCTGTGATTCGTTGAATATCTATTTGTATTGTAATGCTGGTTAAGTATATCTCTGGGCTTTTGTTATTAAATTTGTGACGCGGCTATAATTTCAGTTCAGAAACTGGGCTTAAGAGGACAAGGAGCTAAAGCTGAATAGGCCTTTACGTGAAAGAAAAGTGTTGTGAAGCAAGTTCTTTGATTACTGTTACCATCTCCTTATGACAACAAAACGGATCACTTTTTTATTGATAATATGCTCGTTTAAAATAGCTCTGTTGTAGTTCTGTTAATGGCTAATAAACTTTCGCCTTTTAATTTGGTTTCATCAACCAATTTGGTTTACATAGCCTACATAAAATTTTACGGGGTTTACACCAAACACGCAAAACCTGAAAATTGGTCATCATTTTCCATAACGTACTATGGGAATTATTCTGCAACATGAGGAGACTAGCTCTACAAAACAGTAACTTTAGGAAAATAGAACCGTGCACTAGCTTTTGACATTTTATAATATAGGCCTATTTCAAAAGTAAAATTGCAATCGAGTTGTAAAAGATTTTAATTTTGTCCCGTTTGAGTAAAATTATCTCTTTGCAGTTCTCCGTCTTTTTGTTAAAGATTGTTTCAGAGATAGGGAATGACAACCCTCATTAATGATAGAAACGACACGAGAAGATAGAGTAACAATATAAGACTGAATATTCTTTATCTAGATGTGAAGTGAATACTATAAGAAAATATTATAGCTATTTTATTCACAGGTACATAGTATAAAGGGTTTTAAGGAGGGTTTATGCTGTCGACTATGCACACAGGAAAATTTTAAGTTCAGCTAGTTGATTGAAATATAAGTAGAATTGTGATATATTTAGGCTACCATATTGAACACATCTCGTCTCATCATTATTTAGTAGATATTCTTATTCTCGATCAACTGTTTGTCGATTATATAAAGTATATTAATTTCAATCGATATTGCAAGATGTAATTTTATGGTCGGTTTTTTGTAACATGATTTTTTAAAACGATTATATTTTAAGGTATTTTGCTCAAAATGTTATCAAGGCCATGTATGAAAGTATGAAAGATTTCGTAACATAGTGGTAGGTATAATCAACATTTTCATTTCTTGTATCAAATCTTTGTCAGAAAATTCGTGAATATTTTGCCTTATTTGTATTAATTAGGTTGATAAATTTTTATATGTGTAAACTTCGTTTCAAACCATTTTGTATTTTATTAATGAGTTAATTTTTTTGTAAAATTGGATGAATCAACCATTTGATGGATGAACCAGAATAACAATTTTGTGAAATACTACGTAATAACATAAACTGGTTGTTAAATCAAACAACTGATTTTATCAACAATATAACCTATAACGAACACAAAATGAAAAATTTAATCATTAAGGTTAAATTTATTGGATATATTTATTAGGATAGTCAGGGAAAATAATTTAAGCAGGTACATACAAGAAAATTCTCAGGTATTGAAACTATAATGTGGTAATCTGGCATCTAACTGTGGCATAGAATTATAGTTATTTTTAGCCAATGATATAAAGTAGCATATTATATTATAAAAAACCAAAAAAATAAGTTTCCCTGACTGAATAGAAATAAAAACAATTTTTGCAAAACAATAATTGCAAGCACCGCAAAACTATACTGCATTTTGTTTATACAAACTCTCTATTTATTGTAAATAAATCATTTTAAATATGATAAAACATCGAAATTCAATTGTGACGATATATTTTTGATTAGAAAAATTAACAACTTTATAACGTAATTGGTTAATGCTTGCAATAACCCAACGACTCGTACAGAGAAAATAGTCAAATTTTATTCAACAAGAAAATATCTTTTCCTGGGTTAAATCTGTATATAAACCTAACGATTAATTAATCATTAGGTTGAAGTAGAAGTGTGAATTAGCAGTGAGTGAACAGTTTGAAGAATCCCCGCCCCTTTTCGGGCGCCGGTCCCATTAACATCGGCACTTGATTCTTGTGGGTTACTGTTATCTGAAAATGAAAGGAAACCGTTATGATGGTCTTACATATCTTACTAATTTTATAAATGCGAAAGTTTGTGAGGATGGATGTATAGATGTAAGGATATTTGTTACTCTTTCACGCAAAAAGTACTGAACGGATTTGAATGAAATTTGGTGAATAGATAGTCGACATGCTGAAATAACACATAGGCTCTTTTTTTCCTTAAGTTTCCAGGGGATCAGGATTTACGCTGTAAAACCCTTCCAAGCGTACGCAGTCGGCAGAAAGTTATAATATATAAATAATAAATATATTTAAGTTATAAATAAATACAGAAAAAATTAAAAACTCATGATTTAATCAAAGCGACAATAGCTTTACGGCCAAAGTGTCAACCATGTGGTCGAGAGATCGCGGGTTCAAACCCCACCCATTACACCTGCATTGCCTTGAACCTATTCCAGACACAAGCCTATTAAGCTTAGTTGAAGAGGAACAAGATTGCTAGTAATGTGAATTATACTCACATTACTAGTTATCTTTAAAAAATCACATAATAATTCAGCGTATTACTTTCCCACGGGTGGGATACTGGCCTCCTCTCTATAGATAGATAGATAGAATATACTTTATTATACACCAAAATTTAAACACACCTATTTAACAATATTGCTTATTCTATGGTTACAATGGCGGTCTTATCGCTGTATTCCATGTGTGCGGGTTGGTGGATGTCACAACTTTTTGATTTGAACGGTTGATTAAATGATTGATGAAATGTTTGATTTGAACGGTTCATGAAATGATTGATGAAATGTTTGATTTGAACGGTTCATGAAATGATTGATGAAATGTTTGATTTGAACGGTTGATTAAATGTTTGATGAAATATTTGATTTGAACGGTTGATTAAATGATTGATGAAATGTTTGATTTGAACGGTTGATTAAAAGATTAATTCCTTTGTTCCTAGGAGACCACGTTCAGCTCTTGGTCCCGGCTGTCGTTACAGGTAATCAGAAGCCATAAAATCTGAAACTAGTGTGGCCAAGGAGTATCGTACTCTTTCTCAACCATGTTGGGTCGGCTTCCAGTCTACCCGGATGTAACTGAGTACTAGAGTTTTACAAAGAGCGACTACTTATCTAATCACCTCAATATTATAAAGTAAGTATGGATATTTGTGGATTTCAAGAAGTTACCTTGCAAGGCGGCTGCATCCACGGTTCCCCGTCTATCTGCATGGGGAATGTCTTCTTAGTAGTCAACGTGATGGAACTACATTGTGCTAGCCGTCTGCCTGATGCACGGAGACCTGGAAAATAATAACATTCGATTTAGGTAAAAAAACAACAGAAAATAACATATTTCTGCCACTGCTAGCTGTGCTCCGTTGATAGTAAAAAACAGAGCGTTAAGACCAGGCAGTCCAAAATAATTTTCACGCAAGCTCCGCCCCCATGCAGCCCGGTTAGGCCGTTGTATACTAAACGCTATACTATATTAATAAAGTTGAATATCGCTTGCGCTCTTTCAGCATGTTCGGTTTCGAAACTGCCGTTGTGTGCTAAACGCTAACGCAGCAGTCGGGTTCGAAACTAAATGTCGTAAGTCTCAATTCTTATTTCGTTTATAACTAAAGTAATAATTGATCTAGAGAAAAAATGTCCTATATTTGGATAATAAACTATATTTTCTTACTGTCAATACTAATTTTAGACATTAAAGCTAAGTAATCTTGATTAAATTTTGTATAATCTTTAAAAAAGACATGATAACGTAAACGCACCGTTTACCGCCAGTTTAAGCCAAGTTCACATTTATGTGCAAAAAATAAGCACATGCTTAATAACTGGTGTCATTTTTTATTTTTATTCAAGTACTGAAACTAACGATCTTGTCAGTCAAATATAGAAACAATTCGAAAAAATGAAATAAATATTAAAAAAATATATAAATTGATGAAAAGGGCTATGTTCCTATTACCGACTCAAACCATGGGTGTGTTCCTATTACCGTTTTTGTGGCACCTATTACCGACCGCTAAATGAACAGAACAAATTCAGTCAAATAAAAATGCTCGTGTGGGTTTAATTCTTTAGAATATAGAATGTTATGATTATAACCAGCCTTTAATCAGTCTTAAGAGATATGCTTCATAATATGAATTACATATTGAAATATAACAGTGAATCCAGTCTATTAAATGGCGTTCTTCGTGCTTGGTGAAGACAGGTTGAACCCCACAATTTTCATTAGAGTACTTGTGATTTCTCTTGTCACGAAGAGTTGTTCTAGGAATCTCAAATCTCTTTGAGTTTTCATAGATACCAACTTGCTCCATTATCGATAGCCATCAATGCAGAGTCAAGTTGATTAGCTGTATATTACGTACGTTTTAATCGTTCCATGTTTCTGAATCAAAATTTACCTAGTCGAATATACTAAACTACTAAACCTTTGCTTAGCAGTGGGTTAAGAATTATAGTAAGTGGAAGTCAATAGGTGATTTTTAATAATACTTTTTAATGAAAAATGAATTACAGTTTTTTATTTTTTCGAAATATTTTAAATTGTTATTAATGTTAATTACATTATATTTACCTACTATACAAAAAAAAAATAATAATTACTAACACACTATCCATAAAAACTAAAAAAAACATACAGACGAATTGAGAACCTCATTCTTTTTGAAGTCGGTTAAAAAGTACAGGTACATCGGTAATAGGTTCTATTGAAGAAATTCTGTATAAACTATTACCGACTCAATGAAATGAATATGTATTGAGTAAATGTATTGTTTTTTAGAATATTTGTATGATTATACAGGTGCCAGTAGCTATGCTAATTTTATTTTAATGGTATTTTAACTATAAAAATACAATATTAGAGAATTGTACATCCTACATTCATCAAAACATTTACATAAGAATAAAGTGATTTTCACAGTATCGATACTCTTATTATGTATGGCGCTAATAGGTCAAATACAACTTGACACACTAACTAATCAAATTAGTATAGCCGACTACTTATTAATTGATGCATTATAAAATAAAAGTAGAAATTAAAATATTCGTCAAAAACCTAACAACGACCTAGGTCGGTAATAGGAATAAAATTGAGATTATTGTTCCTATCACCGCCACATTTTAATATTGAATTTGAAGCAAAATAAAGCTGTATCTCATTAAAATTAGTTATTATTTGTGTTTATGAAAGTATTAAGAAGGTATCAAAATAATTAAAAGGTTCATTAGATTGCTTTACAATTATATATTATGCTAAAAAAGAAATAGGTGTCCTTACGTAATCGGGAGCGGGACACTACTAAATATGCGCTATATCCGGAGTCCGACGACAAACTGTGCAATTATTCTTTAAATCGTTGGTTTACGCGCACAAGCAAGTGATGAATATTTGCATTACAAATACATCTATATTTTCTCTAAAGCAACTACTTGTCTAACTTTAATGCAGCTCTTTAAAATGATAGTTTTATGAAACGGACGGTAATGGGTGCCGATTTTGAGGGGTCGTTTAAAAAATGAATCGAGGGAAAATGTTCCAATTACGAAACTGGACTAGACATGTAAAGAAAAAGATCCAATAAATCATATACTAAAGTTCTATTTTGATTGTATGCATGATTGTTTCAGAATATTAATGCAAAGTTACATACAATTTAGAGAGCCTCCTCTAGGCTTTTAGCATTAACGCTGTGGATAGTCTTTTATTTTACCTTATTAAGGATAACAAACAACAGCCTTGAACATCGGCGATGAGGAATTCCCAACTAGAGTCTGCTGGGGTCCCTGGATCGGGATCCGTGGGGGCGCCCCTACCGTTGGGTACGGAGCAAGTTGCGTCCCTGGGCGCCTCCACTGACGCGAAGCATGGAACCCCAGTTGCTAGAGGCGGTGGTGTCGGCCCTCTTCCCAGGGCGACCGGAACACGTTCCCCCGGCGATGGCTTCGCCCTCAGCCACAGACTCTCCAGAAGAAGAGGAGAGCACCGATGTCCCCGAGGTGACGCAAGCAGAGATGGGAGCGGCCGTGTCGCGACTCCGGGCTAAGAACACAGCGCCCGGACCCGACGGAGTGCCTGGTCGAGCTCTCGTCCTGGCTCTGAAGGAGCTAGAGCCCCAGCTGAGGAGGCTTCTCACGGCATGCCTCGAGCAGGGTCAGTTTCCCAGTGTGTGGAAGGAGGGGAGGCTGGTCCTCCTCAGGAAGGAGGGGCGCCCCGCGGACTCGCCGTCCGCGTATCGGCCCATAGTGCTGCTTGACGAGGCGGGCAAACTTTTTGAGCGTATCATCGCAGATCGCCTCGTCAGCCACTTGTGCAGGGAGGGGCCGAACCTGGACGACAACCAATTCGGTTTTCGTCGGGGGCGCTCCACCATAGACGCCATCATGCGCGTGAGGGCCCTGGCGGAGGAGACGGTGTCCCGGGGTGGGGTGGTGGTGGCGGTGTCTTTAGACATCTCCAACGCATTCAACACCCTACCCTGGAGTTGTATTCGGGAGGCCCTGAAATACCATCGCGTGCCTCCCTACCTCCGCCGTACAGTAGGGGCTTACCTGGAGGGTAGATGCGTCACCTATCGGGGACGTGACGGTGCTGGTCGGCACCTCACGTCGTGCGGTGTTCCACAGGGATCGGTCTTGGGACCGCCCCTGTGGAACATCGGCTACGACTGGGTGCTGAGAGGCGAACTCCCGCCGGGCGCCGACGTGACGTGTTATGCGGATGACACGCTCGTAACTGCCCGGGGGAGCTCGCACAGGGAAGCGACGTTGTTAGCCACGGCTGCGGTGTCACAGGTAGTGAACCGCATCCGGCGCCTGGGCCTGGAGGTGGCCCTGAACAAGTCGGAGGCCATGGTGTTTCATGGCCCTCGACGGGCGCCGCCACCGGGATCACACATCGTGGTCAGCGGGACCCGGATAGCTGTCGAGTCCACCATGAAGTATCTGGGATTGGTGCTCGACAGCCGATGGGAATTCGGGCCCCACTTCCGGCGGCTGGTGCCCAAGTTGATGGGCGCAGCGGGCGCGCTTTCAACGTTGCTTCCCAACTTGGGGGGCCCGAGCGCCGCCTGTAGGCGGTTGTACGTGGGAATCGTGCGGTCCATGGCCCTGTATGCGGCCCCTGTGTGGGCGCTGGACATGACGGCCGGCACTCTCGCCATTCTGCGCAAACCGCAGAGGGTGATGGCCGTCAGAGTCATCCGCGGGTACCGCACGATTTCCTACGAGGCGGCTTGCGTCCTGGCCGGATCCCCGCCCTGGGACCTAGAGGCGAAAGTACTCGCGTCGTTGTATCGATGGCGCGAGGAAGAGCGGGCACGGGGCTCGAGGCCGGTGCAGCGGCAGATCGCGCTGCGCCGAGAGGAGCTCCGTCAGGTCTTGGTGGCGGAATGGCGGCAGAGGCTTCTGCGCCCTACCGCCGGCCTCGCTACCGTCGAGGCGATCCGGCCAGTACTCGACGACTGGCTCGGGAGAAGGCACGGCTCCCTGTCTTTTAGAGTGACACAGGTGCTGTCGGGGCACGGCTGCTTCGGCAAGTACCTGTGCCGCATAGACAGAGAGCCGGACGCTCGGTGCCACCACTGCGTCCATTGCGGGGAGGACACGGCGCAACACACGCTCGCCGAGTGTGTAGCTTGGGAGGAGCAGCGCCGTGTCCTCACAAATGAAGTAGGAGGCGATCTGTCGCTGCCGGCCGTAGTGCAGAGTATGGTCGGCAGCGCAGAGTCGTGGGACGCGGTGGTGTCCTTCTGCGAGGACGTGATGTCGCAGAAGGAAACTGCGGAAAGGGAGAGGGAGATCTCCACTCCCTTCCCTGGCCGCAGAAGGCGCACCGGGCGCAGGGGAAGGGCGGACAACGCCCTTTTCCAGCCCCCATGAATGGGTCCAGGGGCGAGGGACTTGGGGAAGTCCCTCGCCCCCTATTTGATGGACCCGAGTCGCAGGCGCGCGGTAGTTCAACACTTCACTACCCCGTGCAGGAGGCGAGGCCGGGACAGACCCGACCAGCACTAGTGCGGGGCTGCGGAAGAATTAGGTTTCCCGCGGCCCCCCACGCACGTGTGAGGAGACACCGGGGTGGTTTTAGCCGGTAAGAATCCGGCACACCCCTCCGCCATTCCCCAGGCGGAGGTAGTCCATGAGGATTTCCCCCCGTTAAAAAAAAAAAAAAAAAGGCAAGCGTGCTTCATCTTCGACCACATCATCGCTTAACATCAGGTGAGATTGTGGTCAAACGCAAGCTTATCAACAATAAAAAAATAAAATAAAAAATTATATTCTTATAGAAAATTATTATTATTAGACAGAATAATACATTACATAATTACACATTCTTGCGCTTCAGATAAATTGTAATTTACATTTTAAGGTGTCCCAAAAGGTACTGAGAAATGATTTCCCGAACTAGGCTGGAGCTTGTATGTTAGGAGACAGCGATCAGATCGGTCTGAGAGAGTTCATTTACACATAATTAAATGGAGACGCGTGTTTTTCATTTACAACTGATTAGGGTTGGCAAGTAACAAGTATTTTTTTAATTAAAATATTGAGTTGTACAAAAAGGTATTTTTAGCACGTAACACGATATTACACCATTCTATATTATTTTATTTGTATATATGAAACACTACACATTCTTAAATATTTATATAATAACTAGTAACTAGTTGAAAGTAGTGTGGGTGTGGAATCACTAGTAGGTAAGTGTTTGGGCGATTTACAATTTAAGCATTTCTAAAAGTAAATTCAGAAGTGCTTATTTATTGGCAAAGAGGCTCTGGTAGAGTAAAAGCTCCAGGGCATTAAACATCTTCGACCAGTAACAAGTCTGTCTGTTTTCTACCGGTTACGTTTTGGGGGATGCGGGTTGGAATTCCGTCTCTTCCAAGCCCGTTCCATCATCGGACTACAAGACGAAAGGTGATGCGCCATCGTTACATGATGAACATCCCACCCATAAGCACTAAACGTTTTGGGAATACTTTCACGGGATTCCCAGCCAAAGTCTGTTCCCAGATATCTATAAAGTAGGGATTTTTAAGTCAAAGGTGAATAGGTTACAAGGTATTTAACCTCTCAAGGACCGCCATTATTTACGTCAACTATTAGTTGAGCCCCGCTGGCACACAAATTTTGTGCCAGCGGGGCTCAACTAATACTTATTTACTGGCACGTTATTGTGCCGCTGAGGCTCTAGAGGTTAAGCGTGCCTCAAAGAGCCCGATAAGGCCATTGCCTGCTGGGGCTGCGGAAATGTCCTAATGAGATACCGCGGTCTCAGACCACAAGGGCAACTGAAGGAACAGAGTGGGTTTTTAGTCAGTAGAAGTCTGACACTCCCTCACAGCGGGAGTAGTCATTTGATGATTTTCCCACCCAGAAAAAAAAATTATGTAAGCGTGCTTCATCTTTGACCATATCAATGCTTAATGCAACTTACCAGTTCTGACTTGTCCCATATGCAAACAGTTCTCCAATCCTATTACTTCTATTAGTTTGTCACCAATATCTGAAAGAAAGACACAGTTAAAATTACAAACTTATTCTGCTTAAATTCAAGTTTTACCACACGCCGCATTAGTCTGGGATCGCAGTGCGTGATTGGATTTTCAGTTTAATTCCATTGATTTAGATACGGAAACTTTCAAGTGGACGTAGACTTCTAAGGATTTTTTTACTAATTTTTATACTGCTATACGAACTGATATATACCGAGGTACGAGAACATTTATGTATTTGTACATATTTACGACTCTTTAATCGTACAAACAAATATAGTTTATTAGTCAATATTAGTCTTGGGTAGTTCGTGAACGATGAACGAATAGGAACCGTATCTTCGTACTGTACTAGAAGAAACGTTTCCGAACGCTGACTTATAATCGGCCTAATAGGTCAAATAGCTTTTTTCGAACTCGTACATTCTAAACCGCGCGATCGTAATGTGCGAACGAGAAATGAAATACAGTCACTGATTGTTTGACAAAAACGTTATACGAATTTATTCGATGTCTGTGAATGAATGAGAACGGCAGAGAATAGCCGACGAATGGCGATGCTACCCGAACTCGAACGACTGAATTCGCAAGAATGAGCTACGATGCGTGTAATTTGTAATTTCAATGGCACAATGTCTAATTTAGCTTATCACTCAAACACGCGAGACATGTCTAGTGATCGCTGACTGCTGACAGCGAAGACCGATTAGTTCTAATAAGAACTAATAGAATGAACTAGTTCACTGTCCGAAATGAACTAGTACGGAGCGATCTCAAAAATGACCGAGCAGGCACAAGACTAGTCAACATAGCCTCAGAAGGCTACGTTTATTTCAAAAATTGCAATCAAACTTATAGTAAATCAATGTTAGGATATTTTTTTTTTTATAGGGCCACTCGTAGTTCAGCACACTAAGGCTGGTTACTACTTAACCGGACAATCCTGTGGTGACCTCTAAATTTAAAGGCCCCCAGCCAGGGCTTACATACTAATATTAACATTTAAACAACCGCACGCTAAGGGCACTCCCTGTGGAGTACGGGCCTCGGCATAGCGGGGTTGTTGGTGGAGGACAGCAAAGGGTCAGGCTGGATCATATTATTATTAAATGGGTTATTTATTGCTACTGGTTCAGCATCGCGGGCTGGCTCGTTTGGCAAAGGTCGGGGAGGGTTGTCGTTACAAGTGCGTGGATGTCGCGATGGGCCTCATCGGCGAGGCCGGAATACGGAACGCGTTTTGTTTGTGTGTTTTCTAAGAGTGCTAGTTTTCCTACTGCTCTCTTGTCGGATTGTGCTAGGATCGTCGGATTCGTCTAGGACGAGACGCGGACGACGAACCCGAGAAATTTTTGAGGGTCCGTATTTGGCGGCCGATACAATCAGGGGGTTTGTGTGTGCCATTCAGTGCGTTACTTCACTTGCTTTATGGTCGGAATTTTGAGGTCTACATGGAGATCCTCGTTCCAAAAGTACCAGGGCGCGCCCGTGGCCTTTCGGAGAAATCGATTTTGGATATTTTGCATCCTATGGATCTGAGCCGGACTAGCTTGAGCAAACACCGGACAGGCGTATGTCAGAATAGGGCGTATGCACGTGGTAAAAATGCGTAGTTTACATTTTAGGGAGAGTTAGAGTTTGCTGTGTGCATTCAGCATGCTGTGTAACCTTAAACCTACCGAGAGCGAAAGCGGCTCGCCAACGAACCGACTTTATGTGCTTCTCTGAAATTTAGGTTTTGGTCTAGTATCACACCTAGGTATTTAGCTCGTTTTTCCCAAGGGATTGGTGTGCCAAACATAGTGATCGGGCGGTTTGGCACACCAATGTGCCAAACATAGTGATCGGGCGGGCGTTAGGATGAGCCGAATGAAATCGTTGTAGATTTTCGGTTGTAACGTAAAGATAGCGCGATTTAATTTTTCGCCAACCCCATCTAGTGAAAGCTAAGCTAACGAAATGACGAGTTTTTTAACTTTTGGTATGCCGCAACGGGCACAGTTACGGTACCGTTGTATGCCGCGAAAATATGGATATATGCGCGGCCGCGCGACATCAAGTTTAATATCAAATATCATTAAGATTAGAAAACGTATCTTCTACCTGATTTTTTATTATAAAAGATAATGAATCCAAGTTCTATAGGAGAATAATTTAGTTAGAACAGCATGAGTGGTGTATTTATTATAAATCGTTATTTCTTACGACTCTGAAAAAAAATGGGAATACTTTGGTAAAACGCAGATAATACAAATATTTTGTATTATATTTCAAATTTTCTGGATTGATTATATTCTTCAATACTCTGGTAAAATATTTTAGAAAGGTTTAAGTTTCTTTTGCAAATTTTAGTAGCATTTCCACGCGCGGATCCGCGTTTCGAATGTTTCAATTACCATTACAGACGAATTACGATTGAAAATGAATAGTTTGACCGCATTAGAAGCTAACTTCGTTCAATGCGAACTCTTTTCTAGGATTTTATACCTTATCTGTATGTAAATACTATAGAAAAATGCTAAATATCGCGTGGAGTCGTTTTAGCGTGGATCCGCGTTCCGGCAGTTAGACGGGATTACGCTGGTCCCAATGGCTGGTCCACGTTCCGGCATACCAAAGGTTAAGCCAACGCCATCTAGTGGCACTTTTGCAACAACACAGGGATATTTTAATTTCATTTTGACATTTTCTTACGTTAGTACGATTTACATGCAAGTAAATTATATTTTTACATACATGATACTGAGTGGAGGGCAGTTTCAGAGTCACTCTATGTAAAATAATATCTGGATCGTTGTATTTTAGCGGAAAGAACGAGCTAAGGAAATTATGATAAAATTATTTGTAAAAAGTAACAGTTGTAGGTCTATATTTACCATCAAAGTACTGATACCTAATAAATACATCATTTATTTTGGAAACGGTTTATAAAGAACTATTTCCTAGGTTATTAGTTTTAGAAGAAACATCAAAACAAGCTGAACTAAAACATCAAATCTTTCTAGTGGGCTTTTTAGGATTCCGTAATTCAAAATTTAAGAACTCTGAGAACACCAGAATCATTATTAGAACTAGAAGAATCATTGAAAGATCTCAACTGGGATATATTAGGTATCAGTGAAATGCGAAGGGCAGGCGAATCTATAGAAGAATATCCAGAATATATAATATTCAACAAAGGTGAGGCTAGAGGGACAAGAAAAATTGGATTTATAGTTAAAACCCACGTTAGAAAATACAGAATAGACTTCATTGGGATCACAGACCGGATTGCAATACTATACATGGCATTGCCCAACTATAAGAAAACATGGACCATTATTCAAGCTTATGCCCCTACAGAGCAAGCTGATGAAAAGGAACATAAGTCTTTCTACAAAAAACTAAACGAGGTCATAACTGCTAACACAAATAATTGGACCCTACTGATGGGGGATTTCAACGGCCAATTAGGAGGTAAATAAAACGGGGATGAATATGTGGTAAGTTTGGCAAAAGAAGCAGAAATGGACAAATTATGATAGACTTTTGGCTTCAGTACAACCTGATAATCCTGAACAGTTTATTTAAGACAAATGTGAACAAACAGTGGACTTGGATAATCCCGGCTAGAAAATACAAAAACGAAATTGACTATTTATATCAGTAGCAGTCACCAGAAATTATTTACAGTTGTAAAGGTAATATCAAAACTGAACTTTAATGATTGATGATGACGAAGCCTACTCAAATGTCCTTACTTTGGTATTGTTCTTCTAATCGTTCGAGCTCCTTAAGGTTCTAAGCTGAGCTACGCGATAACTGACAAATGCTAGCACTGTTTGGACGGGCCTGCTCAAATCTGTGTGATTCTGTCCTCTGAAGGGCGCCACAGACATTAACCTACATGGCTCTCTTATGATTTATTCACTACAGATTGTATGGACTTTAAAAGAGACGTTGACCTCTGAGTTTGTTTCAGTGTTTCTTCTCAGAGTAGTCAGTTAGGAAACACTGGCCTCATCTAGTTTACATTTACGAAAAAAAAAGACGTCTGAAAGTGTTATATATAACCTATTTGCAAAATAAACATCATTATTTCATAATTAATACAAAATCACCACATGGTTAGAGCATCACTTAATTTTAACCCACAGAAAAAGAATAGAAAGTGCTATGTCCAACATCATAGTGGAAAAAACATGGATAGCAACAAACTCGGATCAGGTTCCATGGAAAAATTCAGCAGGGAATTAGCAGAAACAAACAACGCATATAGTACCCCGCTATGCTGAACTACATAGGAAGCTTACCTGCCTCTGCATTAGAAAACTGGCTAAACATAAATAAAACCCAAGTGAAACTACAATGCAGTTAATAAAAGATATGAAACACCCATTCAACAATAAAATAAAATAAAAACCGGCCAAGTGCGAGTCGGACTCGCGCATGAAGGGGTCCGTACCATTATCTATAAAAAAACGGCAAAAAAAATCACGTTTGTTGTGTGAAATCACTCCTTAATTTTTTTTCATTTTTTTGTATTTTTTGTAATAGCGGCAACAGAAATACATCATCTGTGAAAATTTCAACTGTCTAGCTATCACGGTTCATGAGATACAGCCTTGTGACAGACAGACAGACAGCGGATCCTTAGTAATAGGATTCCTATCATATAAAGAACAAAGAATTAATTTTTATTATTAGACTGGCCGAGGACAATGAGGGTTTTCTGTAACCAGGCAAATTGACGTCAATGTCATATATAAGTCAAAGTTTCAGTTACAAAGAAGATCTCTATTGTAGGTATTTAAAACTTTTAATATGGAATCTGGACATTAATACTAAATTATATTTGACTGCAATACTAAATTGACAAGAAGAAAGAATTTTGGCTATGAATGATTTTATATTTGTATAATTTCTAAATTGTCATCTTTGTAAATACTTACCTATTTTAATTAATCTTTTGATAATTTGTATTTTTTTTAAAGATTACTAGCAATGTGAGTAGAATTCACATTACTAGCAATCTTGTTAACCCCTCCAACTAAACTAAATATGCTTGTGTCTGGAGTGGGTTCACGGCAATCGTGTAATGGGTGGGATTCGAACTTGCGACCTCTCGATCACAAGTCCGACACCTTATCCATTAGGCTATTGCACTCATCACCCATGTGACGTGATATTTGTACGCCGATACTGACGGCTAATGTTTAGCCATCAGTATCGGCGATAGGACTCCAACAATATAATATCCTGCATGTTCTTGTATGTTAACTGGTGGTTTAAATTCTCCCAAAAACTGTCATTGTCAACAGTATATGCAAGCTATATTACCTTGTTGTGCGTTAGGGAAGCGTCCCCTGCGATGTGCGGCCGAAGAGCCCCATAAGTTGGAGCCCCCGTGCGCGTACGGGATGTTCAGTAGGGCTACGCCCTGTAGGGCTGGCCCCTTGTTCAGCTCCAAGGAGGCACCGTCACACTAGAAACATTATGAAATTAAATTCAATAAGACTCTTAGGGGTTACAGTATTCCTGCCGGGGTTGCGGTAATGATCTAACGAGATACCGCGGCCCCGGAACTGAAGGGCAGCTGAAGGAACAGGGTGGGTTTTTAGTCAGTAGAAAAATAGGGGCTACAGTGTTATCGTATTTCATCATCATAAGTTATTTCTAGGTAAGCGTGCTTCATCTTCGACCACGTCATCGCTTACCTTCAGGTGAGATAGTGGTCAACGCGAGCCAATATAATAAAATAAAATAAAAATAAATAATAAATAAATCTTTATTCAATAATCATAGTAGGTACTTAAATTGTTGAAATTGTTTATCGAAGTAATTGATGTATAAAGTATTTATATTAGGGCCTTAGAACTAAAGATATTATATCCATACTAATATTATAAATGCAAAAGTAACTCTGTCTGTCTGTTACCTTTTCACGCCTTAACCACTAAACCGATTTACATGAAATTTGGCATGGGAATAGTCTAGGACCCTGGAAAGGACATAGGATAGTTTTTATCCCGGAAATCATCCCTTAAGGATGTAAAAAGGGTGTTGGAACTTTGGGGGAACTCCCAATTCATTCAAATCGCGTATTCAAGAACCACTCATAACAATTTTTTTTAAACTACAGAACTGCATGTAGGCTACATATCTTTGTTTAGGGCTGGGGTCAAACCCACGTCATGCACCAGTCAACAGTTACGAAAACCGTGTCGTTTAAATTTTAACCAATCAAGTTAATTTACGAATAATTTCTATTTTATTTTAAGTAGGTAGGTACTTACACTTTTATCTACTTTTGTATATAATATCAAGGTATTAGTCTATACTTGCAGATTAATTTATAGTAGACACATAAGTAAGTAGGTGTCTCAGAGACATAAATAAATAGCTAAATTGAATACTAACTGTCTGTCTATTTTTGGGTATAGATGGACCCTAGTGATGGTTTTTTAAAATATTATATGCATTTTTAACCATCAAATAAGGTGTACCGATTGGCAACAAGAAAATAAACCTGTATCTCAGGTAAACCACTCTAGTGCTGACAAACAAATACTTAGTTTATAACTTATGAACTACCCACAGCTAAATTATAAAATTATGTCCAATGCATAACATAAAAACTCGGTCATATAATTTACTTTGTACTGTCATGTCAGCCAAGTACAAAGGCCAGCACATCAAGCTACAACAATCTGTCAAATATCTTTAATAGATTTTCAACTTTATTATTAAAGAAATTAGGTTCAAGGTTGATTGAGAAAATTTGACAGTTTCGGGTAGCTTCATGTGCTGGCGTCTGTAAAAAATTAAAAAAAAAAAAAATTAAGTTTTTAACAAAAAAATGTAGTTGGGCAAAAATATCCACGCAATGGGTGCCGGAGAATGAACGACGCCGCTGAGGCCGGCCCAGGAAAAGATGTCGAGATGAACTAGACGCACATTGCGTTGGTTGGTCCCAAGTATTTGGGAGAAGCCTTTGCCCAGCAGTGAGATGTATCAACGGCTAAATAAATACAAACACTGACTTCACTCAAAAACTGACTTCATAACAAACAAACACCTTATTGCATTAAAAGCGAAAAATAACAATTTTTCAAAGATTTTTCATCAGATGTCTGATTCCGCATAAAATAAGGGCTATCAGGTTGAAGTCGGTGCCAAGACAATGAATAGTCTTGATAGGCTATGTACGCCGCATTCGGGGGCAAACAGGTTGATCAAACCTTGATTTGGCTTGACACTTGGCAATCAGAAATCTCGGCGTAATCGATGTACATAAAAAAAAAAACCAACCGAATTGAAAACTGTCCTCCTATTTGAAGTAGTTTAAAAATTTGCTTAGCCTTTTCTCAACTATGCTGAGGCAGCTATTAGTGTTTGGAGTAGACATGGAGCTTATCTGATATCCACAACGCACTTAAGGACCTATACTACCTCAGCGCTTCTCACTCTTTATCTCGCTCGCACACTACTGGCCGCGGTCACGCGAGCAAACGAGACAGGGTGGCAGGGAAAAGACACCGATAATTTAGTTTATTTCTTTTTACGGTGAAAAGAATGGTAATTTAAAAAAAGTAAATAACATAAGACCTGCTTTATAGTTAGTTCAATTAATATGCAAAGTTTCATAATTTAATTTGAAGGTTTATTGTTCGGTTTGGAGGTACCGTTGGAATTTTTTTCTATCGAGAAAATTTTATGGGATCGTATTTTCGTCAAACATAGTACCTAACATTAATCCTCAACTTTACCATATATTTATTTCAAAATTATTGCTGCAGTATTTTCGACATAACGGAGGATCATGCTAAGCCATTTGAGGTAGTATAGGCCCTTAACGTGCTTCCGATGCATCGAGCACACCGCCAACATCCAAACTGCGGGCTACTACTGAGAAATTCCTTACAGAAAAACCCAACAGCGCTTTTTGCCTAACCCAGGAATCGAACCCGATACTTTTTACTCAGTCGTCTTGCAGCCACTAGATTATCTTTTTCCTTTTTTTTTTAAGGTTGCTGGCAATGCTGGAAGAATTCAAATTACTAGCTATCTTGTTAACCCCTCCAACTAAACTAAATATGCTTGTGTCTGGAGTGGGTTCACAGTAATAGTGTAATAGGTTGAGTTTGAATTTGCGTCCTCTCGGTCACCTTAGTCAATAGGCTATTTATTTATTTTTCAATACACTTCCTCGAAAACTGACTCTTATCGCACTACGATTAGGTTCAAAATGCAATGTCTTTCACATTCGTGGATTTTTTTCATTCTCACACACGAGGGTTTACCAGTCCAGATTTTGCGACAGATAACATTAAACAATTATTCAATTCCCTATATTCGGCGGTGATTGTTTTTTTTTTTTCACAGCAAAGAGGCGCATGTTTTTAAGGCCTTATATTTAATGTGAATTAAAATTGTGTTTATGAACAGAATATTAGACATAAACATTATTATTTATAAAATAATTTTGCTTTTATCAACAAATTAACATTTAACTATTTGCGTTTTAAATATATTTTTTTTATTCCAGGCTGTTTTGCGGCAAAGGTATGACCTATATTGCTTCTCCTTCAACCCGAGAAGGTAAAGCGCGGGGAAAATTAAATATTTTAATAACAAAAATACTTTTCGTTCTATTATTTTATTTCTTCGAAATTGAATTGAAAAACGTCGATTGATACACGTGGACATGTTACTGCAGTACTCGGCTCCATAACCCCCTCGCCTTGCGGCTCGGGAGTAACTCCGCCTCGGCCGCAATAACAAACTTTCTCCACTTGTATCAAAATGTACTATATTGACATTGAGATAGAGTTTTACAATAGCATCGTAAGAATCTGTAACACTTACTTACGCTAGTATACACTGTGTTGCAGGTGTTACTGCAACACGGTAGTTCTTATATCATAGAGAAGTATTGACGCTGATTGAATTTGCTTATTGTTTGTATTCTATTAGTTCTGTACAGATCATTAGTACATGGCATCAACAAGTGTACGTACCACAATATCTATGTGATATGCTCGTGCAGGTTCTTGCAGCCTGCAGCGAACTGCTCGAAGGTGACGAACTCGAAATACCACAGCTTGCTCTTCATAGTTATTTACAATTCTTGACATTCCCTCCCGATCTATCCAGGGCGGGAGTAATCATTTGACGGGACCCCTCAAATGATTCCTCCCACCCACGCTTAGTTAAGCAAATGATTGTACGTACCACGATGTCTATATGCTCGTGCAGGTTCTTGCAGCTGGCGGCGAACTGCTCGGAGGTGGCGAACTCGAAGTACCACAGCTTGTTCTTCATGCGCGAGCTGAACTTGTCCGGGTTCCGTTCTCGCTCCGTGTGGAACTTTACGCAGATCGCAGCATCCTGGGGAGAGATAGACAGATAGATAGAATATAGTTTATAGTACACCAAAAATTGATATATCTATAAAAAGTTTTTATTTCACTCTTTTCAGTTGGTCGATTTATAATTTACCTAGTTACAAGAGCCTAAATGTCAACTACTTATATTCATTTACAAAATATTGCTTTTCCCAATGTTGGGCCGTTATTTGTTGAGGAGTTCTCCTGGTACTTCACCATCAGCTTCGCTTCACCATATGCACTGTGACGAGCATATTGTGCTCAATAACCACATGCAAGTAATCGAAGCGGAACACATGAAATACTTATTATTTCTACTTATATATTGAGTAGTTCCAGTGGATATCAGACCCTTTCAAACAAAACAAGAATTTTCGAAATCGGTTCAGCCGTCTTCGAGTAATCGGTGACCATACATAAAAAAATATATACGCGTCGAATTGATAACCTCCTCCTTTTTTTGTTAAGTACTACTATGGTTACAATGACGGTCTTATCACTGAGAGCGATATCTTCCAGACAACCTTTGGAACGACTTTACAAGCATTAATTAAAATGGGGAGGGAAGTGTACTACAAATACTCATCAAAGCGGAAACACTAATTAAAATTAACTTGACGATTTATTGTTATAGTAGCGGTCGCTCTTACGGACGGCGTGCAGGTGGAGGTGTAGCTCACCGTCCGGTAAGAAACAATTCCGAGTCAACGGCGCCGAGTGTTCCGCGCGCGCCTCAAAGAGCTGTTAGGAGGTTGCGGTAATGTTCTAGCGAGAGACCGCGGCCTTAGGTCTAAGGGCAACTGAAGCAACAGTGTGGATTTTTAGTCAGAAAAAAGTGGTCACCCAAAGGAAACAAAATCGTCCCTAATTAAAATAATATCGACAGCATTATTACAAGAAAAAAAGTTAGGTTTCTGCACTTTTTCTCCGGTGTAAAGGAGTAGTTTTTACTTCTTAATAAAAAGGTCATATTTTCTGCTTGAGCTAAATTTTTTTTTTTATTCCCAATGAGCCCGCTCTTGATCTCGATCACACCTGATGGTAAGTGTAAGATGAGGTCTACGATCGTACGAGCGAGCCCAGAAAATGCCTATTCACTCTTGCTTTAAAGGCTGACGGCTCATATGTGGCAGGGAACACAGAAGCCGGCAGAGAGTTCCACACCTTGGCTGTGCGCACAATGAATGTTGAAGAAAGAAATATTTATTTATTTATTTGGTTTACTAACAATTATTACATCAATGCTTAATTAAAATACAACACATAATAATTATTTAAACTAGATGTACAATATTAAGCAGTAAACACTACATGCTACACAATAAATACATGAATATATCTAAATAAAAGATTTAGGTACGAAGGAAAACAAAACTGACCAGAAACAAATTTTGTATGGAATTATAATACATGGATAAGTGGTACTACTGTATCTTTTTATATGATAAGACTTGTTGTATACTAAATTAATCCTTATTAATTGTTTGGAACAGCTGGTACTTGAACTGCTGAAGAGAGGAGGAGAAATATTGATATTTGTAATATCAATATTTCTTAATTTATTATGTAATCGACTAAGCCTAGGAATTGCCGAATCACGTCCTAAAACAGTTCTACGAAACGGTGGACATAGGAGATTAATGGGATTTCTAGGATAATTATGGGGAATATTGAAGGTTAGTTTATTTAATAGTTGTGGGGAATCAATCTTATTGTGTAAAATTTTATACAAAAACATTAAATCAATCATGTCTCTTCGTCTTTCGAGGGATATCATATTGAATGTGCTTAAACGTTTCGTGTAACTCAGGATCCTACGTTTCACCGTTGAGTAAGCTAAGTGATTTAAAAACCGCTTCTGAATACGTTAAATCCTTAGGCTGTGGGTTGAGTAGTGTGGACGCCAAGCAACAATACAATACTCAAGCAAACTACGGACTAGGCAATTGTACAGGTATATTTTAGTTTCCGGTTTGCGAAAAGGTTTTGCGTTGCGAATGATAAACCCCAATGATTTTGAAGCCTTTTTTATTACATTATCTACGTGTGGGATAAATGTTAACTTAGAATCCAATAGGACACCAAGATCTTTTACAACATCAGCTTTGCACAGACACAACCCATTCATTTTATAGTTCACTTTAATAGGATTTAGCTTTCGTGTGAATGTGATTTGGGAACATTTTCCCACATTAAGTTGCATATTGTTGATAGTGCACCAATCCGTAATTCTGTCTATGTCCTCCTGAAGCAACAAAGTATCTGATAAAGATTTAATTACACGGGCTATCTTCAAATCATCAGCAAACAAGTATGGTTTTGAGCTTACAATTAAAGCAACTAGGCAGGTCGTTTATGAAAATATTTAAGAGAATAGGTCCCAAATGCGATCCTTGCGGTACACCTGAGGTTGCTTTAAAGGTGCTAGATCTGTATCCATTGGCAACCACATAAAAAGATCTATCTAATAAATAGGAGTTTAACCATTTCAGAAGACGTCCTGCAAATCCATACGCGGCCAACTTTTGAATGAGAACTTCATGGGATACTTTGTCGAAAGCTTTACTAAAATATGTATATATTACATCTATTTGGTTATTACAGTCTACCGCCTCTACTAAGTCTTCAACAAAAAGGACCAAGTTGCCAAACGTCGATCTACCAGCTGTGAATCCGTGCTGAGCGACAGAAATATATTTTTTAAAGTAGCTTTGGATGTAAGGACAAATAAGTGCCTCAAAAATCTTCGACAAGGTTGGAAGTATTGAAATTGGTCTATAATTGCTAACTAAGCTTTCGGATTCAGCTTTGTGTATTGGGACTACTTTAGCAGTTTTCCAACGATCAGGAAATACACCAATTTCAAGAGATTTATTAAAAATCATATGGATGGGTGTAGCTAGCTCTTCAGCACAAGATTTTATGAAAATTGCAGGAAGCTCATCACGGCCTGAACCTTTAGTGATATCTAAGCTTTTAATACATTTTTCTGCTTCACTTTTAGTAAGAGATAATACTGAGAGGCAGTCAGAATTATTTGCTAAATTGCTTAAGAAAGAAGAAGTTTTATATATGTCGCGTGTAGGAGCATGTTGGCAGTACACCGAAGAAAAATGGGCCCCAAACATGTCGCACATCTCGTAGCCATCATCAGTGTAATTCGTACCATTTGACATTGAAGCTGGGTAAGCCTGTCTTTCGTCTTGTTTTTATGTACTATCAGAAGAATTTAGGGATTTTAGATTTTTTTTGTTCTATGTCGTTAATGTATGAATTATAGCATTCTTTAGCCAATTTGTCACTATGCTTGCAACACCACCGAAACGATATCTTATCCATCGGGTTTTTATACAAATTATATCGTTTTCTATATTTTTCCTTTTCACGCAATAGCTTAATTATTTTTTTGTTAAACCAAGGAGGTTTCGTATTACTTTTAACGGTACTTAAGGGGACAAATTTTTTAATTAATTGATTTATGACTTCATAGAAAATATCGAGCAATTTATTGGGATCATTAGTGTTAAAAAATAATTCTTGCCAATTGGCTTTGCGTAATTCTGCATTAATTTCGAAATAATTGGCTCTTTTATAATTTAGTCTACTAGTTAAGTTAGGTTTTAAATTGTTAGTAATAATAGATTGTAGGACAATTAAAAGAGGAGGATGATAGGGATCAATCGTAGTGAGACTACATGAGGCTACTATTACATCACAATCAGGCTTATCAACCAAAACTAAGTCTAAGATCTTGCTTTTGACATTTAAAACGTTGTTACATTGGGTGAGGTTATTAATTTGGATAAAATCAACAAGTTCTTGGCCCAATGTCGACAAAGAACAGGAGTGGCGAGAAAAAGCGAGAGAAGTTTTTCCATTCTGCACTAAATTCCAATCAATGTTACTCATATTAAAATCACCTATAACAACAGTACGGAAGTCATTTTTTTCTACCACGTGATTAAAGCTATCAATAAAATGTTCCAATATTAAACTTTGTACAGGTGGGGGCAGATATATTGCACATATTGCTATTTTAAAATTCAACGCACCCTCCACCGTAACCCATAAGTCCTCACACTTACTCTCCCAGCTCTGTTGTCTATGGGCAGTGAACCTTTTGTCAACCGCAATTAAAACACCGCCTCCATCTTTCTTGTTATTATGGAAACCAGAAGTTTCTCTGTCTCGCCCAAAAACATTATATCTTTGATCAAAAAGTTCACTGCTAAGTATGCAACCATTAAGCCAAGTTTCTGTCAATACTAATGCATCGTAGTTAGCACATACCAAATTACAATAAAATTCTTGACATTTTGAACGTAAACCACGAGTATTCTGATAATAAACAACGTGTAATTTAAAGTGTATATACATACCAAGTGCACGGTTTCTTTGGATGATAATAAACGATATGGCAAGGGTTTTATAATCCTTTGTCTACATGTGTGAAGTATAATAGAAATTTTAATACATTGATACCAGAGGCAGAATTTTCAAATTAAGAAGAACGAAGAGAATCACCGTGTTATTGGCAAGTGACGTGGAAAGTTATCGACCCTCGTAGTGCTGTGACACGTTTGTTATGATTGGTATTCAAGAAATATATGAAACCGATAATTTGGTATCAATTCTTTGAGTCACTTATTTTGAGCTGAAACTGTGCATAAAGACTCCATACCAGATGTTGTCTTCAGCCCCTTTGGATATATATGGGGTTTCCGTTACACTTTGTATATTGAATGCTGCGAATTCCAATTAATACAATATCAATAACAGAGACATGTGTAGGATACTGTAAAACTAAACTAATAAGTCTAGAGAATCCTTATCTCTGATAACTTTAGTATCAGAATCATCCGTTTTTCTCACAAAGATGCGCCCTCCTCTGATCCAAACATATTTGTATCCTCTTTCCTTAGCCTTGATGCGGGTAGCTGCATGAAGTGCTTTGTTGTTTAAGCTCAAATGCTCGCTCACAAAAATAGGTAATTTCGCACCTTTCATTCCTATATGTGTTGTTTTTAACTTATCACTCACAGGCTTTGATTTATTGAAAGTGATGACAGATGCCAAGAAAGTATCACGGAAACGGGGCGAACTAAATTGTACCACTATTGACTTAGGACGCTCATTGTTGTGATTAGCCTTCATAACACGAGTGCAGCTAAGTATATTCTCTTCCTTTATATCACATTGAATGGTAGTTCCTAATTGTTTGATAATGTCGATGAGGTTTTCGTTCTTAGTTTGGGGGACACATTATAATTATCTCAACATTTTTTACACGAGCGTATTCATTCGGTTTGTCATATCTTTAATGATTGTAGACATTTCATTGTTTTTATTCTGCAATACTTTCACTTGATCTTCGATTGCTTTCTTTTCCTTTACTATATCATCGTACTGTTCACTCAGAGTTCAACTCTTCGTTTAGTAGCAACTTCATATTTAAGTTCATCCTCTCCAATAGGCGATCTAATGGCGATTGCATCGCCTCTTCTATGATACTCCGTACTCTTTCCTCCATTACTGGAAATGAAGATACATCTGGGGGGGACTGCAGCGCTTGCCTCTTATTCGCTCAAGTGGTAACATTCGATTTGAAGTATCAAGAGAGTTATCAGCATTTTTTGTTTCAGGTGTCTGAGGGTTGCATGAAGAACAGATCCATAATAGCGGATCTGACGGTGGATCAATAGCCAGACAATCATAATGGAACATTTTCCTACAAATTGAACATCCCAATGAGCGTTTGTCATTATATTCATTCAAAGAGGAACAACAACCGCACATTATTGGCGTTAGTACGTCCATTGCAACAAAAAAAATGTATCAGTTGCGTTAAAATAATTACTTATTAAAATCCTACACAATAAGTAATATTTCCAATAGTCGCACACAATAAATGCCCACGCTGAGTGAGAGTATCAAAACGTGATCGCGCACCGATATGTTATGTGGTTGCGGGTAAGTGGTTAAATTTTTGGCGGAATGTGATCCTTATTTCGATATATTTAGCCTTGTTTATCTCACTTTATTATAGTATTAACTACTCACTGATACAGTTTGCGTCCAATGTCACTTGCCATAGTTTTTACTTCTAAAATCTCACTATTTATACCAAAATCAATTTGTTTCCGAGGAGCGTTGTAACTACGTGTTCAAAATATGGCGATTCCGATTGTGTCTTTATATATATTTATATATTTTTTATATTTATATTATATTTTGGGTTGCTCATGACCTCGAGCACGCCTGATGGTAATCGATAGATGAGGTCTACGATGGAACAAGGCGAGCCCAGAAGATGCCAGTTCAGTCTTGCTTTAAAGGCTGACGGGTCCTATGTGGCAGGGAATACAGAAGCCGGCAGAGAGTTCCACCTTGGCTGTGTGCACAATAAATATAGAAGAGAAGCGATAAATACCACAAGACGGACTATAGCCTGGGGATCTTTAAATCAAGAGTGAATAGTTTATTTCTAGGTAAGCGCGCGCTATCTTCGACCACATCATCACTTGCCATCAAGTGAGATGGTGGTCAAATGTGAGTGCGAAAAAGAAAAAAAGACGGTATATTGACCAAGTGTGAATGGTATCATGCGATTCAAATCAGAGAATAGGAACACCAATGACCTCTACTTGTCAAATGTCACTTGAAAAGTACGGTTTGCAAAGAAAACTTATACTAATCGGTGAAACCAAGTAAAATTATTAAAGTTTTATTTTTATTTTTTATTAGATAAGATAAGATAAGATAAGATAGTTTATTTTGCAAATATGGGTAATACAAAAACATAGTGATAATGTGGTGTAAGGGTACAATGTTGGTTCAGCCATATTTTACCAGTAGGCATGCAAATGTATAAATAATTAAATTCACAGAGGTAATTTAATTATAAATGAAATTATGCAATTAAATAACAGGAATTACAAATCAAATCAAATGTCAAAATCTACTTATCAAAATTAAAATAAAAATTAACCAATAATTACCTATATAAAAAACAAATGTCTAAATCATAGCATTAAATTAAATATAAAAAAGTCAAAATATAATGTCAAAATTAAATGTAATAAAAGAGTGTCAAAATATATTATATGTCAAAAATTAAATTTTCAAATTAAAATTGAATAATAAATTATTATCACAGATGTAAAGTGCCCAAATTACTAACAAATTTTACTTTCCATTAAAGAATCGGTAATGTTGTAATATGTTTTGTCTGCTAAAAAGTTTTGCAATTTCTTTTTAAATAATGTCATATTTAAATCTTTCCAGGCCTTGGGTAATTTATTAAATATTTTTGGTGCCATGCAGCAGACACTTTTGCGCATCAGTGTTGTCTTAGCCCTCTGAATACACAGGCCACTATTGTCACGTCTATTTCTTGCAACTAAGTCATTTACACGTTGAAAGTAAGTTGGGTTTGATTTGACAAACACAGCTACCTCCAAAATATAAATACTAGGCAAAGTTAATATTTTATACTTCCTGAAATACGGATAACAACTATCAGTGGTTTTCAGATTAAACATTGCACGAATACACCGTTTCTGGGCCTTGAATGCATTTTCTTTATCGGTGGTTATTGATGATAATCTCGCGTTAGACCACCAAAATAAAGAAAGGGGACTAATTTTTTTTCGCTCAACATTCGTAAATAAATTTTAATTCATTCTTGTTTTGTTCACTCTACCCAACCGGTTCGATTAGATAGCTATGATGACACAATATGGCGTTAAGTCGATCCTATTCTTAATGGAAACGCACTGTACCCTGCAGAACATCTGGTAGATCGGTAGTGAAAGGGAGATGGAGGAATCAGGTTGTGAAGCTCCTGTTTATCGTCAAGAAAGAATTATGCAGGTAATATTATACTTACAACGCCTACGGAGAAGTAGTTGTTGATAATGTTGTAGGGGACTACCGTGGGATGCGGCGCCGAGTCGGGCATCTGAGGTTGCTCGCACTGGAAAATGTAAAAGACAAACATTAGCGTACAAAGATACTGGCATCATCACAGTGCTCTTTATTAACTTATTTATTCACGGGAAATAATCGAATGCATTTAACAAAGCATTTGATACTATCTCTATTCCTATTTTATTGCGGATAACGGAAGCCATAGGAATAAGAGGAACCCAGCTGAAACTCTTTCAAATCTATTTAGAGGAACGTACCCAATGCGTAAGGATTGGTAATGTTCTCAGTGATGATCAAGAAAGTACATCCTTCGGAATCCCTCAAAAATAAACGATCTTTGTGATCTAAAAATAGACAACGGCATAATTATATCATATGCCGACGATACCGCTCTAATTTTTTCGGCTGACTCAGTTATAGAAGTCTATACACATGCACAACACGGATTCAATATTGTTAATAAATGGCTTCAGCATAATTGACTAACACTAAATGCAGACACGACAAATTTCATGAAATTCTCAATGCACAAACTAACATCCCAAACTAACTGCACATTATATGCTCATCATTGTTGTGTTCCCGATAGTAACCAATGTAATTTTCCCAACATTAAAATTTGAAACCTCACTTCTTGGCAAGCGTTTTGACCTCACGAAATAAAGCCTTATTCTTTAGAGTCAAGTGTTCATTCAAGAAAATAAGTACTGCGGCGCCTGAGATTCCTATCTGATATTTCGGTAGGCGCTAAGTAAATTATCACGAACGATTCGCAATCTAAGTTTGACGATCAAGTTTTTGGGTGTGTTGTCCTGCTGTCGTGCATTTGTGCAATAAGTAACACTTTTACACGTCATATTTATTTGGCGTTTTATGTTTAGCTAGGTGAGGCCGGTTGAAAGGTTGAAGTAAGGGATGATTTTATATAGGTTCACATATTAAATTAAATCGAACGAAGTTGCGGGCAACAGCTAGTTTTACCGTAAATGTTACCATTTTTTTTTTCATAGTATTCATACCGATAAAAATAATACTAAAAATAACCGAAAAAAAAGGAATTCACGAGTTAAAACCTTTGATGTAGATGTAACTTACATCCGCCGAAGAATTCTCCACGGTGATATGCCATCGGTCCATCATGACGGTACTAGCTCGAGCTATCTTGTCTAGTATCTTATGGATGGATTCGCCTTCGTATCTGAAACGATTGATAGAAATATTTCTTTGGAATTTAAAACAATAATTTTAAAATACCTAACTCTGTACATAAAAAAAAAACAGACTTAGGCGTCGAAGTACTCCTCCACATCACTGTTGTCCGGAAACGTGCCCAGAAGGCTGGCAGCATTGCCACGTTGTATGGCAATGCGTATTCATTGGGCAAAGAACGAGACAGCCCTCTAGTCACGCAAGTAAGCGATCAGTCAGCGAGACAATTTCTTGTAAAGGAGAGAAATGAATACCAAATGTATTTTGTAACCCCTAACGCAAAAGAGGGGTGTTATATATTTGACGTGTCTGTGTGTCTGTCTGTTGCATCGCAGCTCCTAAACGAATGGACCGATTATGATGCGTTTTTGTTAGAAAGCTGATGTGATCGAGATGGTTTTTAGTTATAATTTATCAACATCTGTTCAGGTGTTAAAGGTTGACAGGGTTACTAAAAATTATTCAATTTTAATTTTATCAATATTAAGGTGAGTTGTGAGCAGAGCTGGCGTTTTGTAAGGACAATTAAAGAATAGCAATAATATTAGCGATAAACTATTGATCAGCTTCTATTGTGGAAAATTACAACAGTTATTATCTAATTTATTATACAAAGGAAAAGTCGTGCTAGATCCGTTAAGGGCGTGGAGTACCCATCATTTCTGACTTATTTCACTATGAAACACTCTACCCTAACTTAACCCTTTTCGAGATATTCGACTTTTAATTTTTATTAAAAATTGCAGATTTTTAAGCTACTTAATTTAATTTTGTTTACTTTGTGTGTCTTATTATTATTATTATTGCATTTTTACATGGGTAATAAGATGCTTTAGGACTTCGATCATTAAAATAGTGCATAAGTTAATTGAATAGGCCGTAGTAGACAAGTGAAAGAAAAGGGATATCTAAAAAAAATATTATGACAGTTGTTCGGCAGATGTGTTTTAAAATATCTACGTTTCATCAGCTATCTAACGAGATATAACAATCTAGGGTTTTAATTAAATGCATTGAAAAAAAATTAGCTTCATAGGCGACAGTGGAGTAGAAAATTAATACTTAGCCCTAAAAAGTAAAATAAAACAATAGGTAAGCATGAAATGTCATTTATTAAATCAGGTTTTCACACAACTTTTTCTTACTCTACAATTCATGTTCAACATGGCCGCCTCTGTTTCTAATACATTGTCGCATCCTTCTACGGAGGCCAGTCTTCACTACTCCAGTGGTCTACGTTATCCTCATTTGATTTGCTGCATCCACAATCATTTCTGTTAATTCTTCCACAGATGAAACTTGATTTGGCTCGCTGTAGACAAGACTTTTCATGCGCGCCCACACATGAAAATCCATGGGGGTTAGGTCCGGATTTCTTGCTGGCCATGGCAACGGCCCACCTCGTCCTATACATTTGTTTGGATAATTTGTGTCCAGCCAGTCTCTGACACTTCTCCTGAAATGGGCAGGGCAGCCATCATGTTGGAACCACATGTTCCTGATCAAGTTGAGTGGCAGATCATCCAGCAAATTACTCAAGTCTCCTCTCAAAAAGTTTTCATACGTTTCCCCATTTAGATTGTCCGGGAGAAAGTAAGGTCCAATCAAATGATTGGAGATAATGCCCATCCACACATTCACGCTGAATCTTCGCAACGGACCCCTTCACTCTTTTCTTATTGGGATTCCTTAGTTCTTTTGGGGCCCAGTAATGAGCGTTGTGATAGTTAGTTATGCCATCTTTATCAAATTTGGATTCATCTGTCCACAAGATATTTCTTAGAAAATCTGGGTCTTCTACGTCAGCATTTACCCTAAATCTGCAGAAATCTAACCTTCTCGCGGGGTCTCCTTCTTCAATAGTGTGTACCGGCGTGTAATGGTACGGGTATAGTTCAGCAGTATGCACTGTAGACCATACTTTCCATTGCGAAATTCCCAGATCACGGGCAACAATATTAGTGGAAGTAGTCGGATCCGCTCGAAAATGTTGCACTATCTCATTGTCCTCTTCTTCGTCGTCAACAATTCGTGGTCTATAAACTCTGTCAAAAACGGCCACATCCGGCACTCCACGACCGGGGAATCGAGTTATGTATTCGTTGCGAGCTTGCGCAGACAAACAATCGCAGTATCCGTAACAAATAAGCATATCAGCATATTCCTCAGGTGTGTAGGACGTCATCTTCAACACTTCCGTATCACAAGTACAAATCAGAGTCCGGTTAACAAGCACAGTAGTCACAAATCAGAAGAAATAGTTTAGAATCACTGCCAAGTCGAGAAAAAGAGCAAAACGATATCACATCTACTATGTACGAAGCACAAAATCAGACTGATAACCAAAACAATATCCCGTGTTGTATTCCCAGCCCTAACCTTTTCTTTCATTCGCACCTACATAAATCGTCACTTGTCTCGCTCGCACGGTGCGTCTTATCTTGAAGGACAATAGGCGCGGGACCGTTAGAACTGGACTGCCTGGAGCGTCCCAACTACTTTTTTTCCACAAAATGTAATACAAATCCTAGATTGTTATACGTTATCGTTAGATAGCTGATGAAACTTAGATATTTTAAAACACATCTGCCGAACAACTGCCATAATATTTTTTTTTAGATATCCCTTAGAGAAAAATAAACTTTCTAATATTTTTTTATAGTCTTAACTTTCACTTGTCTAGTACGGCCTATTCAATTAACTTATGCACTATTTTAATGATTGACGTCCTAAAGCATCTTATTACACATGTAAAAAAACAATAATAATAAGACACACAAAATAAACAAAATTAAATTTAGTAGCCTAAAAATCGGCAATTGTCAACAAAAAAATTAAAAGTCGAATATCTCGAAAAGGTTTAGGGTAGGGTGTTTCATAGTGAAATAAGTCAGAAATGATGGGTACTCCACACCCTTAACGGATCTAGCACGACTTTTCCTTTAACCCTGTATAATGTCAATTTTAATTTACTTCAATTCCCAATGGATTAATTATGTAATAAATAAAATCTCGTGTCACAGTGAATGTAATTGAAATCATCCGAAATGGCTTGACTGATTTTTATGATTTTTTTTGGGTAGGTCTAAGAACAGGTCGTAGGCTAATTTGTTTTTTTTTAGAAATAATTTACATAGCAAAATAACGCTTGCTGTATCAACTAGTATGATATATATAATATTTTAATTGATTCCGTATAATCGTTATGCTGATACCCAGTTATTATGTTATGGAAACCAGACTGGCAGAGGCTCCGTCCGACATCAGCTTAGACTATAAAACAACCAATTTTTATTATTGATTGTCTCGAGTTTGACCACCATCTCACCTAGTAAGTGATAATGTGGTCGAAGACGGAGCACGCTTACCTAGAAGTAACCTATTCACTCTTGACTTAAAGACCCCAAGGTTATAGCTATCAGGAAGCACAGACAAGTACGCACAATGAAAGTATTCCCAAAACATTTTGAGAGTATGGGTGAGATGGAAAAAACATGGTTGGGAAAATGAGCTCAATTTGAGTGCTTACCCGCCTCCCCATCGCAGACACCTGGCCAAATCATTGCCTGTTCCAAGTGGTATCACCCCAACGGCTGGCTGCGTGTCCATTTGAACCTTGTCTGTAACATAAAATACAAATTCACTTAAAAACTTTCACGGTAAAAGTAAGTAAAACAATAAATAATCAGCCTGTAACGTTGCCGTAAAGTCTCCGCGCGGCTATCATCCGTGTGCCTACGCAGAGTCCTCGAATACTTCGGTCACATTGCTAGGAAAGACGGTGGCAACCTCGAAAAGCTCATTGTGATCGGCAAAGTAGACGGGAAAACGCCTCGGCGACAGAGCGCGGAGACGGACGTTGGTCTGACCAGATCCGCATCGCTTTTGACTCTACTTTTCACAACCTTTCACACCGCCAGACACAGAAACATCTGGAGGAAAATAATACGGGAGAAGGTGATGCAGAAGGGAGGTCACGACCCTCAGTTATGAGGAAAATGACGCAAGGAGGAACGTTGCCTGCTGGGGTTGGTTCTAACGAGATACTGCGGCCCCGGACCACAAGAGCAACAGGGTGGGTTTTTAGCCACTGGCAGTCTGATACTCCCTGTCGCTTCACCGTAGAAGGAATCATTTTGATGATTTTCCCAGCGGAAAAAATCCTACAGAGTTCCCACTCAGTCCTCTGGTATGTTGAATATTACATATCTGTCGAATTCCAGTCCTGGGGTAGGTTTCTTCACAATATTTTCCTTTACCGATTCAAGAACTGTGGTAATGATAAATAAATTAAACGTTTAAAAAACACTATAAAAACACGCTTTTATAAATGCACGTAAAAACGAATAAAATAGTTTTTGCCATATTATTCCCATGAGTAGTGAACAATTAAACGGTCGATCCCCCCAGAGGATTTGAAAGTGACATCTATAAAAAATGGATTATGCGGTAATTCAAAAAGGTTAACAAAACTGATAAAGGATTTTCTTTAGGTTTGTGTATAACCTTGAAACCTGATCGTGTTCAAAGTCCATTACATGGCCTTTCTCAAACACGACTATGATACGATATTCCATCATGGAATACCATGGCCTATCTTTCGGCTTCATCATCAGACCTTGAAACCTAATCGTGGTCAAAGTTCATTACAAGACTTTTCTAAGAAATCCAAAACAGCTATGATACTATTTTCCATCATTAAGTTACAGTTCATATCTTCCGGCTCCATCATCAGATCAGTTCGAAAGTACCATATTATTGTATTGTCATCAGAAATACATACAGCTGCCAATTTTCATTAAGCTACGAGGCTACGACCCTTGGAAGATGGCTAAATTAGTTACCTTAGATTCCATTACATAGTTTTACATACAGGTCGACCTAATAAAAGCGTGTTAAAAATTCACAAAGTAATGTGCCTGCTAAGTTTCGTGTATGACCACTGGGCTACCGACAATAAAATGTTGAAAACACTTCATCAACATATTCTATGCGTCTCGTTCTCGTTAGAACGTTTTTGTTTATCCTTGTTTTGTTAAATTATAATCTTTAAATTCATATATCATTCAATCATTGTTCCTAATAACATTATTTAAGTACCTACTATTAAAACTATCCTTAAATATATTTTTTAAATTATATTCAAGTCGTTACTGTGACAATAAATGCATTTTCTTTCTTTTTTTGTGTGTTTCTTTCTTTATTTTTCTTTCTGGCTTTGTTTATTTATTTACACTTCACACACTTAACTTGTACTAAGGCGGACTTAGTGTCGTATGCATTCTCTACCAGTCAATTAAGAGTGGTGAAGAGATAGCGTGGGAGGTGCAATAATTAAATATGAGAAGTAATTTTGATGTGTGGGAAAATTCACAATTGACTTCTCCCGCTGTTGTATTGAACACGCAAGGCATTGGCGGCACATTTGGTACAACTGATCCGTAAGGCGCTCGACTACAAGATGTACAGTATACTTTAAAAACCGCATCTATATATCGAGCAAACCTACAGGCCAATATATTCGCCCGCAACGTTAATGCCCAGCGCTGCCGTTCTTATAATAATAATAATCTTTATTAGCATCAAAAAGATTTTACAGATATGGTGAATCCCTGACTCCTGAGCTAGGTATATTACCTGTGTTACAGGAGCCAGTGACTTCTACCAGTTGCATTATCTTATGTTAAGCAATTATGATTAAAATGAAATAAACAATTAAGTATGATTAAAATTAAATGCACAATTATGATTAAAATGAAATAAACAAAAGTATAAGAGAAAAAAAGCACAATCAAATTTAGAGTAAAATACACTTACTAAATTACTAAAATATAGATTTTGTCATATCACCTGTATTTCGTGTGTACATGTGTAGTATGTGTGGGGTGCGGATGTGTTGTTTTGTGTATATACGAGTGTGTGTATGTATGAGTATGTGTTTGTGTGTGTGTGAGCATTGTGTTATGCCAATATACTTTACACATAAGGCTATTGTAGTAGGGACTCGGTTTGTGTATAGTCAAGTGTCAGTAGCCATGATTTTATCTTAGTTTTGACTTCTTTGAGTGAGAGCGGATTTATTTTTAGCTCTGTATTTGTTTTATTATACAGGAAATTAGACAAATATTTAATCGCCGGACAAACATTTCGTATGGTGCGTTTCCTGAATATATCTTTGTTGTGCGGTGCAACTGTTTGAAAAATATACATTTGCCGTACAGTTAGCATATAGGGTAAACCGAGGTATAACTGGCCGCTTTTAGTAATTGGCCACTATCCACTTCAATGGCATAAATTAAGAATTATCTACACGGTATGCCATCTATCATTTATTTTTCATATTACTTACTCAATTAGCTTTCATTGTAGTAACATTTTTTTTTCACAATGACACTAGCGCCAAACATATCGACCATTTTGTGACAGTCGGTGTTTGTGATTTGACATGAATTGTAAATCATTACAAAAATCTTAAGGAAATGCTCTAAGTAAAAATTGAATTTTGTGTTATTTTGTGAAGTAATCGTGTATTGATTTTCTTCAGTCTGTTGAATAGATGGTAAGTGATTCTTTACATAAGTTTTATTCTGTCAGCATCTGTTGTTAACCAAGGTTAGGGGGGTGGCTAGTATTTGGTCGAAATTTTTATATATTTTCAATTATTGGCCACCTATGCCAGTAACTGGGTTATAACCAAATATTCGAATTTTATTAAAAATTAAACGTATTAAGTAGCTGCATAAGGTGCACTATTGTATAAAAAAATATCAAATAAAAATACACACATTTATTAGTAACTGGCCGTGGTGGCCAGTAAGTGATAGTTGTATGGCCAGTTACTGACGGAATGTTTTTTGTTTCGTAGATTTTCCAAAATGTCATTAAAAAAAAGACAATATTCCAAAGAAGCAATAGAAGAGGCAACAAAATTTATTGAAAACGACGAAGCTTCGATTCGTCAAGCAGCTAAAAAATTTGGCGTGCCCAGAAGTAGCATCCAATTTAAAATAAGAAATCCTAACAAAAAGTTTAAGTCTGGACCTAATCCAGTTCTTACTGAAGCTGAAGAAAATGAGATGAGTAATTTCATTATACAACAAGCTAGGTGAGAATTTCCCAGAAAAAAAGAGGATATAAAGGATTGTGTCCAAGACTTTTTGAAGAAAAACCCACGACCTAATCCATTTGGGAATGACAAACCTGGAGATGTGTTTAAAGCATTCCTAAAACGTCATCCTAACATCTCGATTCGGACATCAGAGGGAGTTACGAATGCAAGTGCCTGTGTTTCAGAATCAGACATTAGAAAATGGTTCAAAGAAATAAAAAATACATTGACGATAAAGGTTTATCTGCTGTCATTCAAGATCCTGCACGGGTTTTCAATGCTGATGAAACTGGTTTTAATATTTGTCCTGGAACCGGCAAAGTTTTAGCTGAAAAAGGATCGAGATACGTTTACGAAATCGAAAAAGCGCCAGCCAAGGAAAACGTAACAGTGCTGTTTACATTTTCTGCTGCCGGTCAGGTGTGCAATCCCATGATCATCTTTCCCTATAAAAGAATACCGGATAGAGTTACGTTGAGTGTGCCATCCGGATGGGGAATTGGCCGCAGCGACTCGGGTTGGATGACGGCTGCGGTCTTTTATGACTTTATAGCCAACTGTTTCCATCCAGAACTAATGAGAAACAATATTCCTCTGCCAGTAATTTTGTTTGTCGATGGCCACAAAACTCATGTAACGTTAGAAGTATCGGAACTCTGTCGAACCTTACAAATCCATTTAATTGCAATTTACCCGAATGCAACGCGCATGTTACAACCAGCAGACGTTGCAGCTTTTTGTCCAATAAAAGCTGGATGGAAAAATATGTTGCGGGCTTGGTACAGTGCATGTAATTACCAAGAAAGCCTCACTAAAGAATCTTTTGCTCCTTTACTAAAAAAAGTCGTGGATTCATGTGCAAAAAAAGAAACTTTGATCAATGGATTTAGGATATATCCATTCAAGCATACCTGTATCCATTTCAAGCCGATAATGTAGATTATAGCAAATGAATACCAACCAAACAACTTATAAATAGTGCACCTGCAGCAATAACAAACACAACAGAAATGAATGTGAATAAATGTGTGCTGACTTACTACGATTTTTGTGAGATAGTAGGAGAACCAATCATTCTGAAATGTCAGACAGTCACGCCATTAACGCTACCAGATTTCGATGACAACTTTACAACTATTTATAAACTGTGGAAGATGAAGAAGAAGTTTAAATGGGTTTCGGTAGTACATACTAGTAACTACTTAATGAATACACAGGATTGGAATCTAAATCCACTCATGGATGAAAGTGACTTGTTAACCGAAATTAGCTATCCAATAGATTTGAAAGAACAAAGTGAAGAACGTCGAATTATTCTAAATGAATGCACCAGTGAATTTACAGTAAACAACGAAGATAATAAATATGAGATACAGGATAAAGAAATGATAGAAAATAAAGAGTGTAGTCTCCAGGAAGAACTATCTACAACACCAATTCAAATAGAGATTCACGAACTAGACAGATTTAGCGACACTAGCAATCGCCAACCTACTACACCAAAACTAATAGATAGGCAAATATCAAACACTATAGAGGAACCACAACCTAGCACTTCGAACCAGATAGACCCAAGTCAAAAAGTTACTGTCGTCTCAAATGTACCATTCTCAGAATATTTGAAACAAAGGTTACCTGACTTACCTAAACGACAAGTAAAATAGAAAGACAAGAAAAATAAAAAGTGACAAATAAAAATATTACCATTTGCGTTGACATCTGACCAATATCTTAAACAGATAAAAGCAAAGCAATTAAAAAAGCAAGAAGAAGATGCTGCAAAAGAGGAAAGGAAGAGATTACGAGAAGAAAAAAAGAACCAAAAAGAGAATAATATACCAAATAAGCAACCAAAGAATACAACAAATAAGACTGCTAAAAGGAAAACGAAGAATAGTCAAGATGAGTCTATGCGGTTAGTGGAAAAAAATAAAAAAAAAAAACAATGTTTAGTTTTTTGCGAGTTTTGTCTCAATCCAATACCAAAAAGGGTGATTTCGTGCAGCATGTGTAAAAAACAATTTTATCAGAATTGTATTCCATTATCCCACAGAATTCATATTCCTGAGGATGAATGCGATTCATTTTTGTGCCATAATTGTTACAGAGTAACACTTCATCTGAAGATGATGAAGATGTACATCATTTATTTAAACTTATTGTCAACCAAAAATAAATAAAACAGTTCTAAGTTCCTCCTTCCTATAGAGTTTACAAACTGTGTTATACTGATCTCTTTTATAAGCTAAGATGTTGATTTTATTATATAGAATTAAGAAAAATATTGTAAGAATTTTCTTTATTAAGTTTCATAATATTTTAATTTGCTGTTTTTAGTATTTCAAATATTTTATTGTATTTATTTTGATTGCTTTTGATGATAATTTTTATATGGCCAATTATTAGTATTTTCTTGGCCATTTTCTAAATTTTATGGCCAATTACTACTTAAAACAACTACTTTTTCATTGGATTAAAAAAATTGCACGTAATTCTGTTTTATTTATTTTTTTACACATCAATATCGATAAAAAATAGACGCTTTAACCAGAGGTAATTAAAAAAATATAACTTCTTTACACGTTACACTTTTACACTGACATGAACTGGCCGATGAGCTTAAGTGGCCAGTTACTGGTGAGTTTACCCTACTACAGATAATATACTTGCTATACTATAATACGGTTAGCAACCGCACGTTATATTTTGGCCTAGTTAAAATACTGCAAATTTATTAATTTATCAAATGTAGTATTGTCACGTATGCCAGTAAGTCAGTCTACGGTTCAATATCGAGCTCGCGCAACATTTTTTATAACATTTTTAAAGCATTTTTTTTTTCATTTTCTTTATTTTATAATTACATTGTTTTTCTGTTTTCTTTTTTTCTCTATAACGGTTAGTAAGGGACTCACCCATAGTCTCAAGCACCCATCCGACAGTGCCGTCACCTCCACAGCATATCACGCGGTAATTCTTCACGTCCTTGAACATCTGCAGACCTGGAAAGTTTTGCACCTTAAATTAATTGTACGCCTGTAGCCCCATGTACGTGATGTATGTAAATTAATGAAAAATTCATCTATATAAATACAGCCAACTTTGTGGATGTTTGCGAAGAGATGGCTGTCTATCCCAAAAGTGGGAACAGGTTTTGATAAAAGGCTTTAGGTAACACTTGCATAGATTCTATTAACACAAAATCATAAGAGAGTGTCATGTATGCGGAGACATGTTGTGACATGTGATTAGATATTTTTTATTTTTTGTGTTAGGTTAAACGAGGGACTTATTGAGGGAGGGCATTCAGTATTCGATTCTCGTCCCAAATATGTGAAAAACCTATAACTTAATTTTTTTACCTAATTGTCCAATATAATATATTTATCATGTACACTGAGGCGCAAGAGGCGAATGAACTTGTAAACAGTACCTAAAGCAATCACGTGGCAAAACACGGCCCGATCCTGCCAAAAAAAAGGAAGCTCGTGTGTAAACTCCGCCCCCGCGGGAGTTCCCCCGACTTTCCCGACCCGCGGGACTTTCGGAATGGTTCTGTCTGTTATTTATCAGTTTTTTTTTTTTGTACATATTTTTATTAGTATCATGTAAGCATACATTATTTGCAGGTTTGAATATGTCCCTCGTTTAAACTAACATACTGTATATCCATACACTAGATACACTTCTGAATTTCTTCAAATCCTGCCAGCCAGGATCAACCAAGGCGTGGCTAAAACTTAACGCCTTCGGTTCCTAACGTCAGCAATTTATGTCTTGAAGCACAGTGTTATGTTGCTAATGTGATCCGATAGTTTGACACCTATGAAACCAAATTTATTTTTTCTCTTTATAAAGAGAACTAGCAATGCACTGTGAGTAGAATTCACATTCCTAGCAATCTTGTTAACCCCCCAACTAAGCTAAATATGCTTGTGTCTAGAGTGGGTTCACGGCAATACTCGTAGTGTTGTGAGTAACTAGAAACAATTTTATATAAAGGTGATTATTTAAAAGTAAAAATACCTATTCTCGCCTGAAACACGGGATTCCCTAGTTCAGGCACACGACATGTGTGAACTTAATGTGGATTGAAATGAAATAAAATTGTATTTATTATTTTTACCTTATGATTTTGAATAAACATTTTAATATTATTTATTATTGCTGCTGCCCGCAACTTCGTTCGCGTGGGAGGATTTCCCGAGTAAATCCCGATCCCGTGAGAATTCCGAGATTAATAGCCTATGTGTTATTCAATGTCTACACTTATCAAATTTCATTAAAATCCATTCAGTAGGTCTGGAGATTAGCGTGTACAAACAGACAGACTACTTTTTAATTTTTTTGCCGTGTTACCGTTTCTTAACTCACCTCAATTATTATTTTTGTAAAAAAAATTAATGTACAGACACACTTTTTTTACTGATTTATTACATGTATTATTACTTTTTATTACATGTATTATCATTTATTATATGTATTATTTATTTACTTACCCTGCGTTGGTCCTCCCCCTTTCGCAATATCATGCACTTGTCGTGGATTCAGAATATACTGCAGCTTTCTCAACACTCTGGACCCTTGCCGCCCCCCAGATTTGGGGTTGATGAACACGAGTAGGGGGCAGGAGCCGTCCGGGGGCGTGATTTGGAAGGAGATGGGTGGAGCTCGGGTCTCCCGCTTGTCTATTTCTTCTTTTTTCTCTTCTGAAGTCGCTGCTATTGAGATAGGGAGGGATATTGAAGTGGGGAGGGTTTGCTGAAAGAAAGGTAGAGAATTAAGTAAAGTTGTTTGTATCATGGGTTACTTGTGCATTCTGACGTTTTCAACCGACGAAAAAAACGGAAGAGGTTATCGATTCGACGCGTATATTTTTTTAGTTTTTTTTTATAGGTAAGTGCCCATGTAAGCCTATGTGAAATGTAATGTTGTTGACACGACCTTGAGTTCTAAGTCCAATTACTGTTGACAGATATTGTATTTTGAATTATTGGAACCTTATCGTGAGTCTAAAACTAGGCGAGCCGTCGATCCTCTCATATTTTTCGTTGGATCTGATTTCGTGTTCCATCTCTAGTATCTTCAGAGTAACAAAGCTAATAACAGTGTTTCCTTGTCGGATTCCATTATTTCACACTGAGTGTGCCAAACACGGACCATACGCCGCTAACTCACTATGCGCCCGCCGCGTCTTTGTGGCGTGTTCGGTGGGCGTTTAGTACCTATGTACAGATATTGGTTGTACAGTAATGTAATATTACTTGCCCACGCAGCGGCTGTGCAACTGTAATGTAATATTACTTGACCACGCAACGGTTGTTAATCTGTAATGTAATGTTACCTTGTCCACGCAGCAGTTGTGCAGCCGTAATGTAATGTTAGATATTGTATTTTAAACTACGCGGACCTGGTTCTCATTGGCGATTTGCAAGCGAGGCTAGTAATGTAACATAATGTTACCTGTCCACGCGCTGGTTTTGTAGCTGTTATGTAATATTACCTGCCCACGTAGAAGTTGGGCAGTTGTAACGTAATGTTATGTAAACTCCCGGCCTCACCTAGTATACATTTACGAAAAAATGACATATAAAAGTGTCATTTTATACGTCACATTTTATTTGTAACATATAAAATTACAAAAGGCTTTTAATGTGGGACGCAACTTAGGTCGATATACTCTTGCAATCTTCCTAGCTCATCTCGCTGTGCTGGCGCATCCGCTGCAGCTAACCTCAAGCGGTGGAAATATAACAACCTCGTTGGTATGTATATTTTCGAGCCGTTTGGGGTTGAAACCCTGGGATCGTGGGGTCCGAGTGCTCACAAATTAATTAAAGACATATCCAGACGCCTAGCCGACAGCACTTCTCGTGACCCAAGGACTGGCTTTTACCTTGGTCAGAGATTAAGCATTGCATACAACGTGGCAATGCAGCCAGTCTTTTGGGCACATTATCAGTGGAGACCGATGCGCACGAATTTCTGGACGCCATATTTTAGATGTATAATATAAATATATATATAATATAATATGTTTATTTTGTTTGTTTTTAGGCCCGTTGGTATAGTGGTCAGTGGCCCTGACTGCTATGCGTAAGGTCGTTGGTTCGATTCCCACCTAGGACAAATGTTTGTGTGTGATGAACACGATCATTTGTTCTTTGTCTGGGTGTAATTTATCTATAATATGTATGTATTTAGAAATATAATGTATGTTTATCAGTTGTCTAGTACTCATACCACAAGCTCTGCTTAGTTTGGGACTAGATGGCGTTGTGTGAAAAGTTGTGGAATATTATTATTATTTTCATTAATATGTTTACAAAGGTGGTAAGTACAAAGCAGGTACACATAATATGCATAAATTATATACTGGCTCCCAAACTAGGTTTATAGCCTGTGTCTTGGGGACCAGTGATTCCAATACAATCTTAGTAGATAAAACATAAGTTTCCACCAGTAACAAGGTTTTATAAAGATAAAAAACAATATTATTATGATGATTAATCATGCAGACTAAAAAGAAAAGAATATAGTTTAGGGTTTTTTTAAGTGTATAATATCACATTTGAAATAAAAGATTACATTCAAAATAAACATGATGGAAGAGTAAATTTAAAATAAACATTGTTTCATTATTACCTGGTCATTCTGCGGGCGGTGTGGCAGCGAGCGCTGGCGGTCTAACACGAGCGGGCGGATGGCGGTGGGTGGGAGAATGTGGCGCGCGTGCCGGCCCAGCGAGCACGCGCCGCCCGCGCTGCCCACGCAGCGGTTGTGCAACTGTAATAGTGTAGAGCTTGAGCTTCATGGTATCGGCTAAGGTGTCGGACTCCTCACTCCAGACACAAGCATATTTAACTTAGTTGGAGGGGTTAACAGGATTGCAGATAATGTGAATTCTACCCACATTGCTAGTTCAAATACAAATTAAATTTTCATACTAATACAAAATATTTTTTTTTTTATTACGAATGAGCCCGCTCTTGACCTCGATCACACCTGTTGGTAAGTGTAAGATGAGGTCTACGATCGAACGAGCGAGCCCAGAAAATGCCTATTCACTCTTGCTTTAAAGGCAAGCATATTTAGCTTATTTGGAGGGGTTAACAGGTTTGTTAGTAATGTGAATTCCACCCGCATTGCTAGTTCAAACACAAATTAAATTTTCATACTAACTAATACAAAATATTTTTTTTCTTATATTTTTTTTTTATTACGAATGAGCCCGCTCTTGACCTCGATCACACCTGATGGTAAGTGTAAGATGAGGTCTACGATCGAACGAGCGAGCCCAGAAAATGCCTATTCACTCTTGCTTTAAAGGCAAGTATATTTAGCTTAGTTGGAGGGGTTAACAGGATTGTAGATAATGTGAATTCTACCCACATTGCTAGTTCAAATACAAATTAAATTTTCATACTAATACAAAATATTTTTTTTTATTACGAATGAGCCCGCTCTTGACCTCGATCACACCTGATGGTAAGTGTAAGATGAGGTCTACGATCGAACGAGCGAGCCCAGAAAATGCCTATTCACTCTTGCTTTAAAGGCAAGCATATTTAGCTTAGTTGGAGGGGTTAACAGGATTGCAGATAATGTGAATTCTACCCACATTGCTAGTTCAAATACAAATTAAATTTTCATACTGATACAAAATATTTTTTTTTTCTTATATTTTTTTTTTATTACGAATGAGCCCGCTCTTGACCTCGATCACACCTGATGGTATGTGTAAGATGAGGTCTACGATCGAACGAGCGAGCCCAGAAAATGCCTATTCACTCTTGCTTTAAAGGCAAGCATATTTAGCTTAGTTGGAGGGGTTAACAGGTTTGTTAGTAATGTGAATTCTACCCGCATTGCTAGTTCAAACACAAATTAAATTTTCATACTAACTAATACAAAATATATTTTTTTTTATTACGAATGAGCCCGCTCTTGACCTCGATCGCACCTGACGGTAAGTGTAAGATGAGGTCTACGATCGAACGAGCGAGCCCAGAAAATGCCTATTCACTCTTGCTTTAAAGGCTGACGGGTCATATGTGGCAGGGAACACAGACGCCGGCAGAGACTTATTGGGGACTTTCACACACTGCGTATGACAGCCCCATCATACCTTAATCTATTTAAATACATTCACGTTAATTAAGTCTTACATTTACCCAAGAATTTGAACAGACTCTTTGCTTCATCACTGTTTGGTTGAGACAAAAGTCTGTGGAATGAACCTAGATCGAGTCTGTTCAAGTTCACGGCTCCAAAGAGCTCATATCTGTAGAACACACCCCATCGAACACATTCCATCAATAGATGTTGTAGATCTTTCACCACTCCACATAAACAAAATATAATTTTATACCTGTATTCTCTTTATCTTTTATAAATAAATGAATGTATGATAGCTTTATTTCGGTTATTATACTCACAGTGATATGACACCATCGACAGTGCAGTCCAGTAATACCATTGTACCCCTTGATCTTTTTCCGACACCGCGCACACTTTCCGTGGCAGTTCCCTGAAAACCAACAAGACAAATTCGTAGTGAAATATCCTCAAAAAATACTTTCTTTTATTGTCGATAGGTTCTCATTTGACCACCATCTCACCTGATGGTAAGCAATGATGTGGTCGAAGATGATGCACGATTACCTAGAAGTAACCTATTCACTCTTAAATTAAAGACTTCTAGGTATCGGGAAACACAGAATTTGACAGGGAATTCTACTCAGCTGTACGCACAATGAAAGCTTAGTAGACAAAAGAATTTTCCAAGCACCTCAGATGCAAGTAGTCAAAATTGCTTTCTTAATAATTGAAGCGTTGAAATCTACAAAGCTCCAGACGCTGGGTAACAATCGCAAGGATCTATAACAAAACCAGCCTATTCAGTACCCAATGCTGGGACCCAGACCTTTTTTATTAGGGTTCCGTAGTCAACAAGGAACCCTTATAGTTTCGCCATGTCCGTCTGTCTGTCCGTCTGTCCGCGGTTTAGCTCAAAAGCTATTGGTACTAGAAAGTTGTAGTTTGGCATGAGTATACAAGTTAATGACGCCGAAAAAGTAGTAAAATAAAATTTTGAAAAAAACAATTATTTAGGGTACCTCCCATACATGTAAAGTGGGATGATAATTTTTTTTTTCGTTCTTCCCATAGTGTGGGATATTGTTGGATAGGTCTTTCAAAAATATTAGGGGTTTGCTAAGACCGTTTTTTGATTAAGTAAACCGTTCGTGACTTATCAAGCTTTAAAGTACCAATTTTCGTTAGAGTCAAGTGTGTCCCCCCCTCTATCAACTAAACGGGTATAGTTAGAAATTCAAATGTTACGGCAGTAGTACCTATATATAACGAAAGGGGAATGCCGATTTTAGGCCCAAGACTGCCCACGAAATTCGTTTTATTAAATAAACTTATAAAAATTTGACGTAATTAACTCTGCTGTTCACGACGCAATAGAAGTTGGAAACATTAAAAAATAAATAAAAGTAACTATTATGTTAAAAAGTTAATTAGTCAAGCTCACGTCTATTACCTGTGAACCTTACCTACGATTTTGATATTATCTATGTCTTATTATGTATCTGCTACTACTACTGAATAAATTGGAATTACGTTTTTTTTTATGTAAATAGAAAATCACAGTTTCATTTAAATATAATCCTAAACCATAATAGCGATTTACAATCGACTTAGAATATTTATTATAATAAATTCAATAATCTACATAATGCGCCGATCGATACTTTTTTAATGTAACTAATGGAAACACTAAAACTTGTCATTTGACAATAGAAGTGTCAATAGTTATTTACTAGTTTCTTTTGTGAATAAATTATTTGTGGAGTATACTAATATTAGCATTCGGTCTTACATGTGGGCACTCAGGGCCTAAATCACTATGGCGGCCTGGCATTCCCCTTTAAAGAAAACTATCACACATAAGTGGGCTTTACAAGTTTACGAGTAATAGTCGACCAATTGTATTTGACTCGAAAATTTCGAACAACTCTATAGAAATGTCGATAGATGGCGCTCGCTAAGCGCCAGTTGTATCGTGCTAGCTTCTTGTGACGATTGAGTAGTGTAGCTCTGTGTCCGTATTTAAATTAAAAACACCCGCTATGACAAGTTTTATACAAATCTCTAAAAAAAAAATTGAAACTTTCCGTGCAAAATTGTCGGATCAGGTGAGGATTTGTATAAGAAATCAAATTAGTTAGGTAGTCATGTTTGGCTTTTAGTTAGAGCATGGTACGAAACGATCAGTCAGCGAATACGACACGCACTTGGCTGTTATAAAAACTATGGAACCCTACACTGCGCGTGGCCCGACACGCACTTGACCGGTTTTTTGGTAATAGGCTCGCGTTTAACCACTATCTCACCTGATGGTAAGTGATGATGTGGTCGAAAATGGAGCACGCTTACCTAAAAGTAACCTATTCACTCTTGACTTAAGACCCCCAGGATATAACACAGAAACAATATGCAATATTATTTATTAAATTATTATAGCAAAGTGACCATTAAGTAATCCTATATGGTTTTCCTTTACTGGTCCCGAAACTCAGGCTGAATTTTTTCACTAAACCTGTTTTGTATCGTGAAAGTCGCATGTTTGGATTTTTGGTTGTAACGTTTTGTTGAAGCTTGGAATTTCTTAGCTGAATTTGTCACTCAGTAAATAGCAGCAAAGACTAATAACATGGTACAACAAATAATAATAATAATTAAGCTTTATTTATTCCACACAATATTACATTGCAAATGAGAGTGAGTTAATTTAAATTATGACAATAATAAATTACAATTGCTTAGTAATAAATTAATAAATTAAATATAAAATTCAATAATAAAAGTTATAAGTATAAGGACATCAAAAGGGTGGCTAATTTCATTATTTCAAACAGTCGGTAAGTAATCACTGATAAAGTCTTCACATTAAATATGGTATGCCTGTAGTATACCATCGTGTGTTACCCCAGAAAAGGCGTCGTAGAGATAGACAGTTTCCTCAGTTCCTCCCTTTGAAAGATTTGATGCGAAAAACTCCGAATGATATTTACCTTCTACCCAATGATGCGCAAGAGTGGCGGGTGCCCTCTTAGACTTAGAGTACGTCGCGATACACGACGCAGGCGCACGCTGCACGCAGCGCTCGTGCACCGTGAACTTGCAGACTGGAAGAGTGAGAGAGTTAGTTATAAAAAAAAATCTATACTAATATTATAAAGCAGAAAAGTTTGTTTGTTTGTTTACTTGAACGCGCTAATCTTCGAAAGTACGTGTGCGTCTTCGTAAGTAGTGGATTTGGATGTAATTTGGTATGGAAGTAGCTTGAAGCTTGAGGAAGGTTATAGGCTACTTTTTAGGCGACTGCAAAAAAGGAGAGTTATATGTTTTTACCACGATATAATCCACGGGAGCGAAGCCCCGCGTGAGTACTAGTAAATAAATAAAATAAAGTAGTTTATTTGCACCTTCAAGTCAAATGGCAATGTTACAATGTAAATAGGCCTTAAGGTAATACATATGTTTATGTACGAGTTGCAGCTAATACCTAAACTAAGATAACTTAATATCTTGCATTTATAGGTATTAGCGCCCACGCTCGTTATATTAGTTAGACATTTGAGCTTTAAGGTTAGTGAACTTAATTAGGTGCAAACTATAATAAAATTCACAAAGAAAAAAAATAAAATAAAAAATGTGATAAAAACAGTTGAACGGTATAATGTTTGTGTGTGTGTGTGTGTGTGTGTGTGTGTGTGTGTATGTTTGTGTCTGTGTGTATATTAGTGTTAGTGTGTGTGTGGTGTGGAATTGAAGTGAGTGGATATGGTATAGAGTATGCCTGTATGTTGGAGTAGAAGAGAAAAGATTCAGCGAGAAATGCAGTTGGGACGCCTTATCAGCTATCGTGCGATCAGTTCATTGAATAAAAACAGATGTGTTACGAGATCAAGCATTGACTCTTTATGCTCGGTAGCTTATTACAGGCTATCCAGATGATTCAGTGAGTCAGGAAAAAGCAATAGTCAATTAAATTACACTAAGCTTTTGTTAAAATAAAATTGTATTTATGGTTACTATGCAATTGTTATTTTCTAATTGTGTCGCTTAACTTCAAACTCGGATAAATCCAATTCTGAACATTTTTAAGATTTTGGTATCAAAAAAAAGGAAAAAAAATATGTTTTTAAATAATTTTATCAGTTGCGTATAAATCAGCATGGTTCATGAGAAATAAACCGTTATATTAAAATTATTATTATTATTATATATATATATATATTATATTATATATTATTATATATTATTATTATAAATCATAATATTTTATCTAAATCAGATAGATCCATGAGACAGTTTTTTTCAAATGTAGTTAAGTCCATGAAAGCCAATCAGCCAATTGCAATTTGTTCAACATGGCCGTCAGTCGACGTAAACCTTACGATAGTAGCACGGTACCCTCATGCATTATTATTGTTTCTTTTTGTTATTTAGCCAATTCCCATGGATAATTCTATTTAAATTGTGTCACCAAGTAAAGCCCGCATGCGGCCTAATATAAAATTTCGCCGTAAGAAAGAGGAAAGAGCGAAAATTCGGTAAGTTTGAAATACCTATACCTAAGCGTCGTTTGGAATCCCGGGTTGGCACTAGTGTTGTGCTAACTGTTGCGTCCCAAATGTATTTTTGTACGATCTTTGGTGTGGCAACATTCTATTGTCTTTTTGATGTTGACACTTGACATAACTTTTTCACTTGACAGATAGACTTTGCTTCTTGCTAAAACTAACCACCGCTTGGGAGATTGAGTTTTTATTGATTATAGTTGGAAATCGAATTGGATCTCACGTTATATTAGCAGATTGATTGTGAACAGTGTTTAATTGAACTTTGTAATCCCGGATTGACGAAAACCCAGGGATATTTCTCGGAACATATCGCCGTATTGCCTCACCGCGTGGCACGCGCATTTGCTGGAAACGAGTTTGGGCTGTGCTGCTGTCTGAACCACGCCATCTGGAGACTGGCGCCTTGTGAATGTTCAGAACACTTGACTTACATCACACTTTCACTTACTCACCTCATAATTACATACATACCACACTTGGGCGTGACCTAGGAAGGTCGAAGCTTGGCGAACCCAGCACAGAAGGTTAGTGGTACCGATTAGTTATTTATAAAGCCTCAGCCGGCCGGAGAGCCTGTAGATTATTGTGTAAGTACTTTTGTTTATTGTTGTTGAAAGCAACGGTAGGGCTCCACGAACCGTGGATAAGTTCAGATCGTCCAGTTACCGTTGGCTGGCCTTTTGTAGGACTGAACACTAACTATTATCGATTATTATTATTTTGTTGTTGTAGGTACTGTTACAGAATAATTTGGATATAATAAGTATGTAAGGATATAATATTCAGTACATATTAGAACTGTCAGGTCAGATTTGGGTAGGTATACAGGATCAAAATTTGATCAAATTCAGGTTCATGAAGCAAAACTAATTGGTGTTCGTAAATTACTGCAAACGAACTTTGGCCAAGACTGGGCATCGTTGGTGGAATTAAAACATTATAAAAAAGTGCTTAACAGTGAAAATGTAATAGGGCGACCAATGCACAAAGAAGAAATTGAAGAAGATGACTCAGAAGAAATATTGAATTTTGTTTAAAATCATTTAAATCGGTTACCTCTTATTTTTGTAAAATAAAACTAGATTTCCTTATTTTGTTTGTATTATTCAGTTAGCTAACAAAATTTGACTATCGATGGTATACCGTTATTTCGCCACTACCACAACCCTAGTTCTGATCGTAAATTTTCAAATCCAGACAAATCCAGATCTGTTAAATCAAAATTCTATAAATCCACACTGAGTTTTTTCAAAGATAGATAAATTGCGTTCCATTATATCAAATGAAGGTAAATCCAATCTAAATATTGCATTTTTGAAAGAATTAATGGGTTAAGTACTGAATTTACTAAACAGGATCGTTTTATTCAATACCTGTTACCATAAAAACAAAATACTGCATTTTAATTCATGAAATTAAGACTATTATCACTTTTTGTAAATATCTCCTAAGAGGCTAGAGTGAATTTATCCGAGTTTGAAGTTAAGCGACACAATTCTGAGGTAGCAAAACGCAAATTACCGATGTAACTAAAAAGCCACAAAGGCCCGGATAACAAACACAGTTCCCTGAGACAGCAAAACGGCGTCGTAAATAACAGACAGAACCATACCAAAAGTCTTTGGGGGGACTCCCGCGGGGGCGGAGTTTACACACGAGCTTCCTTTTTTTGGCAGGATCGGGCCGTGTTTTGCCACGTGATTATTTTAGGTACTATTTACAAGTTCATTCACCTCTTGCACCTCAGTGTACATGATAAATGTATTATATTGGACAATTACGTCAAAAATTTAAGTTAAAGGTTTTTCACACATTTGGGACGAGAATCGAATACTGAATACCCTCCCTCAATAAGTCCCTCGTTTAACCTAACACACTGTATATACTAAGCAATGGTAGTCATTTAATATTTGCATGACTCTAAATTTTAGAATGTGTCACTGCATTAATTTTGTTATAACATCTGTACTTACAATATTTTAGGCAAATTAATGGTTTTTTATTATTAAGCACATATGGACGAGGGGCGGAGCCCCGACACTGCTCGCCGCGACGTCCACTCAAGTAATTCTTGACAGTTGATACGTGGATTTATTGAATCACTGAAGTCTGTATGCGTGCTGAATAGCATTGAAGCCGGACAAAAATCGACTTTAATACTCACAGATACAGCACAATCCCTTCTTGCCCAGCCCTACCAGCATATTGAACACTCCACCGGTGAATTGTTGAAGTTTCTATGCATGCTGAATCGGTCTCTAGCTAGACAAAAAATAGACCTTAATACTCACAAACACAGCACAATCCCTTCTTATCCTGTCCTACCAACATGTTGGATAAAGATACGTTGATGCGTGCTGAATCAACTTCAAGCCAGACAATAATAGACCTTAATACTCATAGATACAGCACAATCCCTTCTTGCCGAGTCCCACCAGCATATTGAGACAGAGGTTGCAGTACGCTGGTCTACTAAGTGCTGAAGTCTCTATGTAACCTGAATCCATTTCGAGCTAGACAAAAATAGACCTTGACACTCACAGATACAGCACAATCCCTTCTTGCCGAGTCCCACCAGCATGTTGAGACAGAGGTTGCAGTACGCTGGTCTACAAGTGCTGAAGTCTCTATGTAACCGGAATCCATTTCGAGCTAGACAAAAATAGACCTTAATACTCACAGATACAGCACAATCCCTTCTTGCCGAGTCCCACCAGCATGTTGAGACAGAGGTTGCAGTACGCTGGTCTACTAAGTGCTGATGTCTCTATGTAACCTGAATCCATTTCGAGCTAGACAAAAATAGACCTTGATACTCACAGATACAGCACAATACCTTCTTGCCGAGTCCCATCAACATGTTGAGACAGAGGTTGCAGTACGCTGGTCTACTAAGTGCTGAAGTCTCTATGTATCCTGAATCCATTTCGAGCTAGACAAAAATAGACCTTGATACTCACAGATACAGCACAATCCCTTCTTGCCGAGTCCCACCAACATGTTGAGACAGAGGTTGCAGTACGCTGGTCTACTAAGTGCTGAAGTCTCTATGTAACCTGAATCCATTTCGAGCTAGACAAAAATAGACCTTAATACTCACAGATACAGCACAGCCCTACAAGCATGTTGAAACAGAAGTACGGGTGTCTGAATTGCTGAAGTCTCCATGCATGCTAGACAAAAATAGACCTTAATACTCACAGATACAGACAATCCCTTCTTGCCCAGCCCTACCAGCATATTGAACAGTCCATGGGTGAATTGTTGAAGTTTCTATGCATGCTGAATCGGTCTCTAACTAGACAAAAATAGACCTTAATACTCACAGATACAGCACAATCCCTTCTTATCCTGTCCTACCAGCATGTTGGATGAGGATACGTGGATGCGTGCTGAATCAACTTCAAGCTAGACAATAATAGACCTTAATACTCATAGATACAGCACAATCCCTTCTTGCCGAGCCCCACCAGCATTTTGAAACAGAGGTTGCAGTACGCTGGTCTACTAAGTACTGAAGTCTCTATGTATCCTGAATCCATTTCGAGCTAGACAAAAATAGACCTTAATACTCACAGATACAGCACAATCCCTTCTTGCCGAGTCCCACCAGCATGTTGAGACAGAGGTTGCAGTACGCTGGTCTACTAAGTGCTGAAGTCTCTATGTAACCTGAATCCATTTCGAGCTAGACAAAAATAGACCTTGATACTCACAGATACAGCACTGCCCTACAAGCATGTTGAAACAGAAGTACGGATGTCTGTATTGCTGAAGTCTCCATGCATGCTAGACAAAAATAGACCTTAATACTCACAGATACAGCACAATCCCTTCTTGCCGAGTCCCACCAGCATGTTGAGACAGAGGTTGCAGTACGCCGGTCTACTGAAGTGCTTGAGTCTCCATGCATGCTCTCCATCTTCTTTGACGTTCGTATCGAGGCCTAGCAGCACTAGTAGGGGTATGGTGGTCATGCTGAAAGATATAATTCTGGTTAAGTTAATCATCTGGTTAGGTTTTTTCTAACTATATTAGGTTCGGTTTCCAGTCTACTAGGGTGCAGCTAATTATATCTATCTTTATCTATAATCTTTATTTATTTATATAAAAAAAAGGGAGATCGTTACATAAACTACATAATTATGCTTATGTACTACACAATAAAATCTCCGACTAAGTAGGTGAACAGCTGTTTTCCTAGCTAGGCTACAAAATAGCCTGTATTAAGGAGTAACAGTGCCGAGCCCCTCTTATTAACATAGTGTCAAATATTTTTAAGTACATTGTAAGGTATTACTAAGAAAATTTAACACTAAGGACTATAATTTATGCAAGGTAGGTAGTTGCTGAGAAATACTCTAGATCGTATTTTTGTGTATGTGAGTGCATGTGTGGATGTGTGTATTTGAGTGTATGTGTGGATGTGTGTGTGTGGATGTATAAGCGAGCGTGTATTTGCGTGGAACCGTGGCTATGCGAGTGTGTAGATGAAAGAGGAGTGAATCAGTGTGGGTATAAGTATAAGGTGTGTGGTACAATACACAAGCTTGTGATAAGTTAATTAATAGTATTTCACATGGAGCGACTGCCTAACTGACCTACACAATCCAGTAGCTGGGTAACACGAAATCCCTTAGCAAGGCCCTTGATGAAAAAAATAAACCTATTAAACAGATGCCTACTGCTTTGTTTAAAATACATTAATAAAATATATCTCATAGCCAAATGCTATAATACCGTATCAGTATTTTTTAAATGACCGCAATTAATTAATTAGATTCCTACAATTACGACATTTTAACAATTACAACACTTTCATAACTAGTCTCCATAATCTATAAATACAACACTGTAATTTTTTATTAGAATTAGGATTTTTTTTTTTATTCTTTATTTATTTAGGGGTTTTTATCCACAAAGATACGTCAACCCCATTGTACCTTATAAACAATATACACAAACTTCACAATAAGAATTAGGATACAGTTCTTTTTTTTTAAACTTGCTGTGTAGACTCAAAGGAGAATGCCAAGGCTTCTTTCAAGACTCGGCCAGAACCGACAAAGATGAACCATTTATCATAAAAAAAGGAAAATAATTACATAATTTGACTGTATAGTTAGTTTTCTATAAGAAGTACACCAAAAAAAGTTATAATTCTTTGAAGTTGATCACTTAATACTTCTAATTTTAACGATAACATGAAATAAACTATAAAAGTATTAAATTCGTTTTCAACAGCCAAGGTAGTCATTAGTAATACAGAAATCGGAGTCCGGTAACAAAGCAATAAACAACACAATATTTTTTTTTTTTTCCTTCGCCCTTCTCGGGCAGGCTAAGGTCTTAGACCATACCGCCTCGTCTTCAGTGCATATTATCCTTCTTGTCTAAAAGTAAGGCCTAAGCCTCGTCTTCAGTTTCATCCTTTTTGTCCAAAAATAAGTAATGCCGAAGCCACGTCTTTAGTAGTTTATTTAAGGCCAAAGCCATGTCTTCAGTATTCATTAAAGTCAAATTCGTAATAATATGGTGTCATATCCGTGTATTCGTCATAATCATGTTGTGAAGTAAGGTCATATCCAGGGTCATATCCTTCTAATACGTCGTCCCGATCGGTCAAATAGCCCATCCGGTGCTAAAACAACACAATACTCAAAAAACTCATGACACTTCGTCGCTCGTCATAAAACGCGGGAGAAGTAAAACTTTTGACAATTATCAGTGACAATGACAACTACAAGATTAAGTGTTACCAGCACTACATAACTATTCTAAACTGTATCGATAATTGAATTGAATTACCTACTTTAAATTATTATAAGATATTAAAAAATATAACTAAACATTATTAATTATTATAAGAATTACGAGTTATGACTTTAGTAACTAATAAATTCACTTACGTAGGTTCATAATGATATTAATGTAATCGATTTGCAAGTGCAATTTCGTATCGATATTATTTTATTTTGGTATTGGCAACATTTCTAATTGAAATTGTAGATAGAAAACGTGTTGTAAATTGAATAACTATTTAAAATAACTTTTAAACGGTGTACTTCTACAGATTTTATTTATACTGTATAATTCTTACAGTTTTGTATAATGAATAATCATTAATTTAGAAAGTCTGTCGGACGCGACATGATTCGAGTCGAAATTTGGCATTCACCTTTATAAGTTTATTCTAAACCGAAACTATTTTATTTTGTGTGCCATGAATGAAACATGCAGATCTAATTGTTTATTTTAAGATCTTACACATATCATTTGATGTATTTATACACATGTTTTACAATAAATATATTCCATTCTATACTATTCAACACTGGTATCAGATTTTCTGGCATCTGACTATCTGTAACGATTGTCAAAGACGTACAAAATGATAGGCGTAAATCATTGGGCCACCACCATTCTTCATGACTTGACTGACTTCAAAAACTACTTACAGTATTAATTATTTCCTCAATCAATAACTAATAAACTTAATTATGTACTGACCCTCCACGCTTCCATTCGTCTAGCGATACGGTACCGTCAGCATCGTAGTCTATCTCCACCATCATGTCTTGTAGGATCTGCAAATAATTTCTTATAATATTAAGACATACCTTAGGGTTTAAAATTTAGCTTCAATGAAGTTGGATTGTGAACTTGATACAACCAGTGCCTTCTCTTACATTATGTATTTATTTATTCTATTAATGAATTACTACGGTTATCAACTAAGTTGATAATAATAATCATCATATTACATATAAAATAAAACAAACAACAACTTATGCATTAAATAATAAACAACAAAAAAGGAAGAGATCGACCACACTTCTATAAATTCTTTTAATAATGACCAACGGAATAAGGTTAAATTTTGGTCGACACAGGAGAGGTACAAAAAGCAGTGACAAAGGTAGTCTGCTTTGCATCAAAATGTAGGTCACAATACGAGCTATATCGAGGAGTAGTGCCTTCTGTATCAGGCCCTTTATCCAACCGTGCAACGCCAGCTTCGACAGATGGTCTTCGTAATGGAGTTAGAGAATAGGTTACTCTACACAAGCGTATTTTATCTTCGACCACATCATCGCGACTTATCAATAATAATAAATAAACAGCGCATTGGCCGATACGACATTTGGTACACTGACAGCCAAGGCCACATTTTAATAACCTCTTTATTTCCCATTAGTTTATTCAAGTTATTGTATTGAATTGAATTGAATTTTATTTGTAAATTACCTGAAATAAATTGATTATTATTAATGCAACATGCAACCCAAACTAATAATCGACACGTTTTCGCCACCAAAGAACTGAAGCGTGTCGGTTGTATACTCACAGGTCTAAGCTCCGACGTCTCCCAACCCAGGTATTCGGCGACGGTCATCATCTGGTTGACGATGCAGTCCATCTCGTTCGTATCCAGCACGCCGTTTCCATCCGTGTCGTACAGACGAAACATGACTGGAATGAAGGGAAGCAAGTACTTTTAAGTGGTTTAATTCCTAATTAGCTTCTGATCGCGGTTTTGCTTGCGTGAAATGTTTTATGTAGTGAAAAACATTGTCTTATGTCACTCAGTGTTAAGGTGTAATTAAATCGGATGTGTATTTTCAGAGATTACGAGCTTACAAATACAGCAGTCCTATACAGCAGCAGCAGTCCTTCTGTCAGTCAAAGAAGCAGGCAAAAGGCAATCGTCGTGGAACACATACCTACACCCCGGTTTACCTACTGTAAATTAAGACCGGCGAGTTTTTAAAGTCCCAGATCCAGTCCCAAATGATGCCAGAAAAGACGATGGCATAGTGTTCATAAGCCCAGCGAGGCTCTTAGAAAACCTTTTTTATAGTCTCCCCCCACTGGGGCATCTCACTAGATGCCCTAACAGACGTTGTGTAGGGGGCTTCGGAGTGGACTCTTGAGAGGCCCCAACGCTTCTCTCGCTATGCTGATGAATATCTCTTGAGTGTGTTCTTTGTCTCTAAGTGCGTTCACAAGCCTTTAAACTCCCATGCATAAATGCTCTCTCTAGACTCTTTTCTAGGGGAGAAAAGTGCTTGGAGACTCCAAGCACTGGATCCAAAAATATAGAAGGCACTGCCGCGGAAAATCCAGACAAAAATGGGAACTCAGAGAATGTAAAAAGTTTCACTTTTGTGCAAAAATGAGAAATTTATTTATTACACGATGACCTGGTAAGTCATAAACTGAACAATTGTAAACTTGCAATAATACTTTATTTATTTTTTTACTAGCTTTTGCTCGCGGCTTCGCTCGCATTCTGTAAGCTTTTTACTGAGTGGGTAACGTAACGTACTATAAACTTATTATTTCCGGTTGGTACAGTAATCGTGTAATAATTATAAACAATAATAATTATAAACAAACTTAATTTTATATACTTTCCCGGGATAAAAATTCTCAACGAAATCAAATCAGTAGTTTTTACGTGAGTAATCAAACAGACAGAGATTTTTTTAATTAAATTTTTGGGTTCGGTATCAATTTAATAACACCCCCTGTCAAGGGCGGATCCAGGGGGGGGGGGGGGGTTGAACATTGTTACTATATAATACTCGTTTCTGTCGTTGTAAACAAATATCGGCAGTGGATGGCCAAGTGGCAGCGGAGTCAGGAAATACAAATTATAACTTCTTGTGACTTGACCACGATTATGTGACCCCCCCCCCCCTGGCACCAAAGCTGGATCCGCCCTTGCCCCCTGTTATTTTCAGTGTACAGAATTGACATTTCTACAGTTTTAAGTGGTGAAGTGTTCTCGTTACTCACATTCCAGTTTATCTTCAGGCCTGCCAGCTTCTAACAGAGAGAGGTAACACACGATGTCTTTGAGTGACACCCGCGCCGTATGCACTTCCAGAGTTGATGACCGCCTCATCAGGTGTCTGAAGTCTGCAAATAAAAACATAGAAATTTAGTGAAGTTTTATATTTTTGGGGTCTGGAGTCTAGAATGTATTTTCTGGAAAATAGCAAGTGACTGTTCCTGCAGATGTTGTGTTTTATATACTTTACTTTATTGCAAACCTCATATACCTCACCACACAGGATAAAAATTATAGAAATAAGTGTACAATAGGCGGTCTTATCAGGCACAGTGCAATCTAACTATAGACAACCCTTGGATGGACAGAATGTTTCTTTTATTTATTATGAGCCTGTGCTGTCCCCCTCAGGTCAACAGCTTCACTTCCCTCCTTCCCCCTTGCGTGATCTATATTGAAAGGAGGGAAAAATATTCGCTTTAAAATTCCAGTGCTTTGATTATGGAGCTTTATGTTCAAGGATAATTAGATGCTAGCACTAAAGATATCCTTGAACGCACGGCTACTCTGAGGTATTAAATATATTACATGTAAGTTGCTTATTTAGTAGGCAATAAATATTGAATAGCTCATACATAACAATTTGAGATGAGAATATTTTGGTTTTAGTTTTTATTTAAATTTTGGGGTTATAAGTTCGAGTTAAAGTATTTGCCTTCACTTTACGTTTTTTATAATTATTTTGGGGTTATATATGTATATACATATCTATATATCATTATACGATATAAAGCTAGATTACCACTGGCTGACTGACTCACTCACTCACTCACTCACTCACTCATTGACATAATTGTTCTCCCAGATGGTGGATGGGGAGGTGGGTATATTTTGACAGATTCGTAAACAAGTAAGTCTCAAATCTACGGGAAAAGTGCTAAACCTCCCCTTTTCACCCCCCTTCTCCCCCTCCCTATCGTATCTCGGAAACTACGAGACCCGTATTTTTTTTACGGATTCGTATAGAGGAGGCTCGGTAAAGTAAAAACCTTTTTTCAAAGTCGCCCCCCTTTCCCCCTTCTCACCCTCTTTAGGCGGATCTCGGAAATTAAGAGACTTGGAACATTTTTTTCAGATTCATTTAGAGGGGTAATGCTTCAGTCAAAATAATTGTGCACTCCCCCCCACCTCCCCCCCATTTTTTTTCCATTAGCACGCGAGGTGCTTGCTCCTCGCGCAACACGCAAATACTAGTTATACTATATAAAGCTAAATTACCACTGACTCACTCACTCACTCACTCACTCACTCATCGACATAATTGTTCTCCCAGATGGTGGATGGGGAGTTGGGTATATTTTGACAGATTCGTAAACAAGTAACTCTCAAACCTACGGGAAAAGTGCCAAACCTCCTCTTTTCACCCCCCTTCTCCCCCCTCCCTATCGTATCTCGGAAACTACGAGACCCGTATTTTTTTTTTATACGGATTCGTATAGAGGAGGCTCGGTAAAGTAAAAACCATTTATCAAAGTCGCCCCCCCACCCCCCTTCTCACCCCCTTTAGGCGGATCTCGGAAATTAAGAGACTTGGAACATTTTTTTTTCAGATTCATTTAGAGGGGCAATGCTTTAGTCGAAATACTTGAGCAACCCCCCCCCCATCTCCCCCCCATCACCCCCCCCCCCCCATTTTTTTTTTTTTTCAGGTTCATTTGGAGGGGCAATGCTTTAGTTTTTATTTTACTACATTTAGGGGTTTTAAAAGTGAACAATCCACCACCACAAGCACGCGAGGTGCTTGCACCTCTCGCAACACGCAAATACTAGTATACAATATATATTTGAAATCTGCTAATTTGTTATCTGAAGGCGCCATATTAAATTTAATGTGACGTCACATAGTCTATAACCGGCGGGCGATCAAGACGCTTCCAACGATACCACATTTGTCAAAACATATAAGTAGTTTACAAGTTATGAGGGAACAGATGAACATACATACATACACACATACCGGTCAAAATCATAATCCTCCTTTTTGCTTTGCTATAGTCGGGAAAAAACCCTATTGCTGTATTAATTTTTGTTGAAATGTAGAACGCAAACAACCAGACGCCTGTGCATTGTTTATAGCAAAATCACTTTAAACTTTGTGCTATCTATAAATGCTGGCCTTTTTATTATTTTTCTCTTTTCTTGCTGTACTGTTTTCGGGCTGTATAACTTTGGTCAATCAATATTTAATTAAATCAAATGTTGTAAACACAAAGCGTTTTATTTATTGAATTTTCCATAAAATATAATCAAATTAAGTCTACCTGTATACCGACATTCTCCAAACATTTGGAACAATTTCCGCTACATTGAAGTCGTGTGTGTAGGATATTTTTTTTTGTTTATTACAGATGAACATCCTTGACCTTGATCATGCCTAATGATAAGCGATAGATGAGGTCCACGATGGAACGAGCGAGCCCAGAATTTGCCTGTTCACTCTTGTTTGAAAAGATCATATAATGTGAAATGAAGGAGTTAAACATTAATCTATACGGATGAATTAATGTATATTACTCTTTGAAAATAAAACTTGTTAACAATTTGATGTGTAAATAACTGCATTTATGGAATAATAAAAAGGCTTATTTAATATAATAAATAGAATAACACAAACTTTCTCTATTATATTATTAAGGGTTAAAGTATGAAATTGCCGATTGGTACTGCTACTCTATCTGGGGGCACGGCAGTGCCCCCGCCAAGTCGAGTAAAAAAGCGGCACGGCCGTACCATACTTTTCTCGATGCAGTTCAGGCCATTTTCGAACCCCTATAACTTTGTTGTCAATAAAACTAGAAGCCTGAATTTCACTGATTCAGTAACCAAGCAGGCATTGTATAATCACGGTATATTTCAAATTTCATTCAATTTGAACTAGTAGTTTAAGAATTATAACGAGTCAAAGTTTCTTAATTTTGTCACTCACTGACTGACTGACTGATCATCAAAAGTCTAAGGCACTTCTAGCAGACATAGAAGCTTCAAATTTAGAATACAATTAGTGTTTAGTGTATGAATCAAGGAAAAACTAAAATATTTTCTAATTTCGGTTTTTTTTTATTTATTTATTATTTATTTATTATATACTTTATTGTACACCTTACAAAACACTTAAGGATACAAATAATTAATTAGTGTACAATGGGCGGTCTTATAATATAATAATAATAGGCTTGCGTTTGACCACCATCTCACCTGATGGTAAGTGATGATGTGGTCGAAGATGGAGCACGCTTGCCTAGAAGCAGAACTACCTACAAAAATAAATGAGATCCCATAAAAAACAATACTTGTCAAAAGAACCAAGTCTCGCAACTCAATTCTTCTACCGTAAAAAGTTGTGAGATCCATGTAATAACCGAGTCGGTTATTAATATTAATATATTAATTACGATACAGTCCCACCAATCACCTTAGGGGGCGCGTTGCTCACCAGAGTCAAGCGGTTCAAGTACCTGGGACACTGGGTCACCGATGACCTGTCCGACGATTTGGATGTAGAACGGGAGCGCAGAGCATTGGCCGTGAGGTGTAACATGCTAGCTCGTAGGTTTGCACGATGTACTGATGACGTAAAGATCACATTGTTTAGAGCGTACTGTCAGTCTCTGTACACGTGCGCCCTATGGGTCAATTACACTAAACGCTCCTACAATGCTCTGCCAGTCCAATACAATAATGCTTTCAGGGTAATGTTGGGGCTACCGCGCTTTTGCAGTGCGTCGGGGATGTTTGCGAAGGCAGGTGTGCCTGATTTTTTTTGCATTAATACGGTCGCGTATAGCATCCTTGATGCGGCGAGTGCGCGATAGCTCCAACAGCCTGATAGTTGTCGTCGCCGGCAGGATGAATAGTCCAATAATGTGGCACTGGATGACGACTCACAGAGCGTCATTCACATACATTAAATAATTACTTTTTCTTCTAATTTGTCTTGTTATTATTGTATTTTATATATATTTTAAATTTGTGTGTTTATTTTTTGTTTATGTGTAAATGTGTCTCCATATGGACTTTGGTCTGAAAATAAAGTATTATATTATATATTATATATTATTAATTTATTCAGTCCCAACTTAAGAGACCTTCTGTCTTAAGTTGTTACGTGATTATCTAACCTAACAACATCTTATAGTGACCATATCAATATTAATTTTTTTAACGTTTTAAATAAATAGATTGACTTGGCAATCTGACCCGTTAGAGTTTTAAGCAAGGGTGAACCTTGCTTAAAAGTCTAACGAGTCTTATTTACCAACTCAATCTTCCATATTTACCTTCAATCTTCGTAGACTGGTTGACCCTCAGCGAGTTGCTGCTCTTCCTCGAAGAGTTCCTGGACATCTGACTGTGGCTGGGACTGGTCTCGTTGCGACGATCCAAGCAGAGCTCGTGGGACGAGTATGAAGGGTGCGTGGTTACGGTGAACATCGGATGAACGCTCCCTGAAATGTAGAACAATCATTAATTAGTTAACCTTCTTAATTATGTTGAGTACGGCTTACAGTCTAACTGGATGGGGCAACTGCCTATCTAGCTTCCACAAGCCAGTAGCTGGATAACACTGACCTTTGGTAAAACTTCTATCATCAACATCTGTCATATCTATTAAACCTGTATTATGAATACATCGTGAAAATCAATTATTTTGGAAAGGAGTAGTTGAGAGTAGTAGTACCTAAATACCTTTATTGTGCGTACGGCTAAGGAGTGGAATTCCCTGCCGGAGTCTGTGTTTCCCGATAGCTATAACCTAGGGGTCTTTAAGGGTGTGAGTGAATATGTTACTTTTAGATAAGCGTGCTCCATCTTCAAACACATCATCACTTACCATCAGATGAGATGGTGGTCAAACGCGAGCCTATTATCAATAAAAAAAAGAGTAACAGTGGAGTTTCTTTCCGGTTATTCTCCATAGAAAACGACCAATTTCGAACCGTGGCTTCTGACATTTTAAAAGTGCCCATGTAGGCTTATGTGAAATAAAATATTTTAAGTTTGAGTGTGAATCATCCACAGCCTGACTTTTATACAACGCGTAACGGAAACCCCATATCTATCCAAAAGGGCTGAAGACAATATCTGGTATGGAATCTCTATGCACAGTTTCAGCTCAAAATAATTGACTCAAAGAAATGATACCAAATTATCGGTTTCATATGTTTCTTGAATACCAATCATAACAAACGTGTCACAGCACTACGAGGCTCAATAACTTTCCACGTCACTTGCCAATAACACAGTAATTCTCTCCAACATCTTAATTTGAAAAATTCGGTCTCTGGTATCAATGTATTGTAATTTCTAATAAGTTCCACACATGCAGACATAGGATTACAAAACCCTTGCCATATCGTTTGTTATCATCCAAAGAAGCCATGCACTTAATATGTATATACCCTTTAAATTACACGTTGTATAAAGAGAACTAGATTTACATAACAATATCATAATATAAAAATTCATAGAACAATTCACATTACTAGCAACCTTGTTTACCCCTCCAACTAAGCTGAATATGCTAGTGTCTGGAGTGAATTCACGGCAATAGTATAATGGGCGGGAATCGATGCCGCAACCTATCGATCACAGGGCCAACATCTTAAGCATTAGGCTATTGCCGTTTAAATTGATTGGACGAAGTCATCATCACCAACCACAGCCTGACTTCACCCACTGCAGGGTAAAGGCCTTCCTTACCTTGTGCCAAGCTCTACGATGATAACTGATGTCAGTAGTAAAATCTACATCAATAATCGGTGACTTATCAACAACATAATTTTCCTTCATCGCGACTATTTTGGTAAATATATTGTATATGTGTGTACTGAGAGCCCACATTTATTTTTGCGGATTTTTGCAGTTTAACTAACAACAGTGCTTAGTAAAAGTTGTGGAAATGTTTGTAAAACGAATATTAGAGTTTGTAAAGACATAATTCAAAAGATATATCGCCTTAAGTGGGTTGTTGTTGAGTTTATGTGTGTGAACTGAGGGACCCACTTAAGGCGATATAGGTTTTGAATTATGTCTTAACAAACTCTAATATTCGTTTCACAAATATTTCCACAACTTTTACTAAGCACTGTTGTTAGTTAAACTGCAAAAATCCGCAAAAATAAAAGTGGGCTCTCAGTACACACATCTATACTTATAATAAATCTGTAGAGAGGTCAATTCTGTACATGAAATATATTTACAAAATAACTATCAAGGGGTGATTAGGGATCGATACTGATGCCAAAAATGCAATCAGTAAAATTTTTGTCTGTCTGTCTGTCTGTCTGTCCGTCTGTCTGTCTGTCTGTCTGTCTGTATAACCGTTATAGAAACAAAAACTACTTGACGGATTTTAACGAAACTTGGTACAATTATTTTTCATACTCCTGAGCTGGTTAAAGTATACTTTTCATTACGCTACAATCAATAGGAGCAGAGCAGTGAAGGGAAATGTTGGGAAAACGGGAGAAGTTACTCCATTTTTTAAGCTTCCGTCGCGTGTGCAACCTTAATGGTTAAAGCTACACAGAAATCATTTATGACGGAAATGTTCTTCTTAAAATTATATAGAAAATATCCCACGACAGCATATGTCTATCTTTTATGGTTGACTCACAATAACACGTGTAACTCCCGATAGCTTAGCAGTTCGAAGCTTTCTGATGATTATTCTGCTCCGAAATTTAAAACCACCACAACTTTGCAATGGAACTCGGCTAAAAGTAACCCAGTTGCAACAAAATATAATCGAGGCTCAAATTTTAACAGGTTGCGGTGCAGGAGAAACTGTCTTTATTCCCAGAATTCCCATAATACCAAATAATTTTCCATTCCAATTTAAAAGAACGCAATTCCCAGTATCGGTGTGTTATGCAATGACAATTAATAAGGCTCAAGGGCAGACTTTTCGTGTTGCTGGAGTAGATCTCGGTGTCAGTTGTTTCTCGCATGGTCACTGTTGTACGTCGCTCTTTTCCGGGTTAGCAGTTCTACAAATCTTTATGTTCACGTGCCGGACGGGTCAACTTTCAACATAGTTTACCCGGAAGCTTTGCGCTGAAGTATTTTCGTTCTATAGGTACTTAAGCCTCATGTAAACGTGATCTAAACAATATAACCAATACATTAACTTAATAACACACAAGGAGTTACACGCTGACGGAGTCGCGGGCATAGATATTAACAATAATATTGTGCGGTTTGGTATTGCGATATTTTTCAACAGTATTATAGATTGACATATTATATTTCCCTACTAAATTACGAAAGTTAATCTGTCTGTTACATCAAAATCACTGAACCGTGAGGAAGGACATAGGCTACTTTTTACTTACGAAAAACGACGGAAACGTGGACGAAGCCGCGGGCAACAGCTATCTATACTAATAATATAAGGCTAAAGAGTTTGTTTGTTTGTTTGTTTGAAGGCGATAATCTCAGGAAGTACTGGTTCGAATTGAAAAATTATTTTTTAATTAAATAGTCAATTTATAGAGAAAGGCTATAGGCTATATATCATTACGCTAAGACCAATAGGAGCGGAGCGCCAACGAAGAATGCTTCAAAATCGGGGTTAAATTTAACGTTAGCCCAAAGTAACTATTCCACGCGGATGGAGTCGCGGGCAAAAGCTAGTACAAAATATATTAAAAACAAGGCGCTGCGTGCTGAGACACAGGCTATAAGCCTAGTTTGGAAGCAGATGCTTTTAAATAGGCACGATTGTTATGTTATTAAGTTTACCTACTTTTAACTATTAGCTGCGCCCGCGATTTCGGTGGGAATTTCAAGATGAAAAATAACCTATATGTTGCTCTTAAACTTACCCTGTCTTCAAGTGAACGTCCCATTTAAATCGGTTCCCATTCAAATCACTTTCCAGATAAAAAATAAATGTCAATAAACAGTGTGTAATTGTATTGACTTGAAAAGATGTGAACCTCGTATGTCGTTTCGGAGTTTCTTCTCAGGACATTCAGCTAGGAAACACCATTCTCAACTTGTTTTTTAATAAGAAAAATGTATAACTAATTTGCAAAATAAATATCATGTGTATTCTGTGACAGTAAATAAACTTAACACAGTTAATACACTTTCTTTCAAACTTTAAGCAGTCTCAAATAATATCTAAGCGGGTTTTTTTTTTCGTGAGTGATCTCTTACAGGTCAGCCTATGACACGTTGTCAGCTGCTTAACCGGACTTGTGGCAGACTTAATAATACCAATTAAAGCCTTCAGCCAGAACTTACATTAAACTTATAAACGAGACGACTATACGCTAAGGGCATTCACTGTGGGGTACGAACCTCAGCTTAGGGCGTCACTGGGAGAGTGTTAGGGACAGACTGGATAAGATATCTTACCCGTGCGACTCCTGGACCCCTTATCACTGCCATCGACAGAGTCTCCCGAACTTCTGCCGAGCTGCTGCAACCTTTCTGCCAAGCCATGGATCTTGGAAGCCAAGCTCATCTTACCCTGGAAAATAAATAAATTCCTTATAAGATTACCATCACCAGTATTTGAGAGATTAGATTATTATAAATGTCCAGATATGGCGTCGCTGTAACAAGCGTCATAAGTAGATATAGTTACGAAGCGTAGCGTTTTGTTGTGTATTTGAAATGGTGTCTTTTTTAAGTGACACAATATTATTTTTTTATTTGACATGGTCGCTAACAGTATCATTAGAACTTAATACGGGGTATTTAACATGTATGGGTTTATTATAATTATCTACACTAATATTATAAAACAGAAAAAAACTTGTTTGTTTGTATAAACGCGCTAATCTTCGAAAGCATTGAGTGGATTTGGATGATATTTGGTATGGAAGTAGCTTGAAGCTTGACGAAGGTTACTTACTACCTGTTTACCCGACGGCAAAAAACGAGGGTTATGTTTTACGTTGATAAAGTCTACGGGAGCGAAGCCTGGCGCGACTGCTAGATAGATAGATATACTCTTTATTGTACACCATAACAGAAATTAAATAAGGACTTAAAAACTACAAAGGGTGTTACGATGGGCGGTCTTATCGCTAAAAGCGATCTTTTACAGACAACCTTACCAACAATAAATGCACATAGTTAATATCTTGTTTTAAGTTCTAATGATACTCACAAAATATGGATCTGGAAATTTATTATAATCTATGTTTGCGAGCTTTGGCAACCAATCAAGCATGGATACCCGGTTATTTAGCATTATTTAGAAGCTATAAGCCGTAATGATAATGATGAATCCCCAAATTAAATACTATATAAATAAATTTAAGCACGCATACCCAACATGACTTCAAATTATGCGTTAAATAGAGAAAGAATATGAAATTGATCAATAAATTTTGCTTACAAAATCCTCCGTTTTTTTGCAGAATGTTGTACCTATTTAAGACACACTCGAGCATGGTTAAAGGTTCCATCGGGTATCTTTGGAAAGCCGAAGCTAGATATTAAAAGGTCTCTTGACTGATTGGATCCAGACTGTACGATATCAGAATCAGTGCATAATTAAGACTGAGATATGTATAAAAAAAAACAATTGGAATTTACTTAACTTTGTCAGTTTATTTATCAATTAAATTAATTTTAGCGTAGCTAAAATTTCTACTGATTAATAATCGTTTATCACTGTTTTTGCCTTTTTAGGGGGAACCCTAAAAAGGCAAAAACAGTGTTTTTGCCATTCGGCTACGGAAAGCCGAATGGCAAAAAACGGAACCCTTATAGTTTCGTCATGTCTGTCCGTCCGTATGTCACAGCCATTTTATTCCGAAACTATTAGGACTATATATGTGAAACTTAGTAGGTGGATGTATTCTGTGAACCACTTTCCGATTTCAAAAAAACATTTTTAAAATAAAGGAGGGCTCCCCATACATGGAACTAAAACTGAAAATATTTTTTTTTTCATGAAACCTTAGCGTATGTAGTATCTATAGACAGGTCTTTAAAAATTAAATTGGGGTTTTCTAAAACTAATTTTTCATAAAGTTAATCGTTTAAAAGATATACGCTTTCAAAGTAGTAAAATGTGTACCCCCCTTCTAACTTCTATAATAATGAAGTGAAAAATCTAAAAAAAAAAAATGTCTGTACATCTTAATGTAAACTTTGAAACCAAAATTGGTTTGAACGAGATCAGGTCAGCAGTTTTTGAGATACAGCATATTTTCTAAAACCGCAAATATAACTTTGTAATTCTTACAAACACTATGAAAAACAAAGTTATTTGGCATAGTTGTAAAAAATATAAATAAGCTAGTTTTAAGAAATTTGTAAGGTTTTTTTTTTTGTCAAATAAATATACACATATTATATTATTATAGTTACTACGGAACCTTTCATGGGCGAGTCTGACTCGCACTTGCACTCACACTCGCTCCAATTTTTTCATCTATGTCGGTGTCATCTTCCAGTCTAACCGAATGCAGGTTACATGGAGCGTCTGCCTATCTGACCTCCACAACCCAGTAACTGGGTAACACGATACGTCTTGATAAGACTGATGACAGATTTTCGAGCTTCTGACTACTCGTAACGACTGGAAAGGTTGGAAAATGACGGCCGGAACCTACGGCTTTATGTGCTTTCCTAAGCACGGAGAATTGTGGCTGTTATTATACAACCTGTTTTTTTTTATATCCCATAACTCTAGGGTATGATTGAGACCATATCGTCGTTGCGACTTTAAGACCTCCTATGTGTAAAATACAACTTTATGAGAAAATCGATAAAAACCGTCTACTGAAAAAAATGTAATGAAACTAAGTACAACAAAAAATAAGGTATCAGCCAAATGATTTCTCGCTTTTTATTTTGCTATTGTTATTTGAAGTTAAAAGCAGTAAGATAGTAAAAAGAAACAAAAACTGTTTCAGTTAACACATAATAGATTTTCGTTGCGCTTTAGGTATCACATCAGAGATTTTGTACAAAAATGCCTATAAAAATTAAAATAAAAAAGTACTGGTTTTATTGAAAAATATTTATCTGAAAGTACTAATTAGGTTATGATAATAGTAGAATCAAAAATTAGAATAATATAAAAGTTACAAATCAAAGTACTATTATTTTCTCAGGTACCTATTATGGATATAATTATGCATTAAGTACCCGGATTAAATTGTTGTGCATTGTAAAACCGATGATAATCCTGATCTATTACCATTTTCAGTTCCTGTAAATGTTTAAACTTGCTCTAAGTAATTTTTAATGTCGATCTGTACAATCGGTTCGGAGATACCAAACCGTTTCTTTGGTTATTTCTTTGCTGTGGAAGTACGGGCCACTCATCGACATGTCTTAACCTATAAAATACCGATCCATCAGATAAATATTTAAGACCTTTAATGTCCACCACGACAGGATCGGTTCTTTTTGCAAGGCCTATTATTTCGAAATTTAACCTCATGCGTGTAGTGGAGTCCAGATCGAAAAATCGACAGTAATGGCTCGCTACTTTCGGTATAATATCCAGTCATGTCTTAACAGTTCTTGTCAATTCAACGTTCCTCCCTGGCCTAGCAATAATATTTGAATTTGATGCAGTGTATTCCGCAGCCTGTTCCGCAATATTTTCTTTGAAATTATCAACCTCTCTAGTCCAGCGGTGAAAACTAAAAAAACTAAAAAAAAATCTTCTCCAATGCAAAGTGTATTAAGAAAAAATAATTTACACACTCTCACTGTAGTGCATTTTGCGTCCAATTTATTCCTGAAGATATCATGGCCTCTTTGTTTTTTTTTTTTGTAGACCTTTGTTGAAATGTACGTTGTCGTCTTATACACCTTCTCACTGCTGATGCTTTTATAAACGCCATCTTCTCTGACCAAATCTTGAGCTTACAAGATTGTTTAAGAATTTGTTCTCGTTCTTCATTGGATACAAGAGCACAAAGAAAAGAATTTTTAGATTTTGAAGCTACACACAACGTAAGCAACGTGGTTTCAAAATTCTTACAGGCTTTTCAACGCATAATGTCCATTTGTCAGCTAACTTTTTACCCAAGGTACGATTTACCGGCAACGCGGGCTTCTTTATTCAGGTTAACGGTGCATGGAAGTGGTATTTGTACAGATACAGCGGTATTACCATCAATACTGTCGGGTAATGATACGCCACTAACATTGTCATCACTATCACTATCTTTATTATCCGGAGAAGGCAAGATCCTCCGTCTTTGTAAAAATAAATTCCTGTTTCTCTTCAAATCTTGCACAGCCAGTGACCTAATACATTCATCCATGTCCAAATGTTCTTCAACCTGGCTCTGCAATGGATAAAGACTCCGCCTTCGCCGCGAAATCACTAGAACCCAATCTGGATCATCATCACTAACAGATAACATCGCTCAAATTTTCAAAGATAGGCTTCGGTTCAGATGCAATACCCAGTCAGTGGCATGGAGTATGCTGATGTTATGATCAGATGAAGCATTCGTAACGTCATCTTCGGGCGCAATACCCGGGTCTTAAGTGGCATAGAGTATGCTGATGCTATGATCAGATGAAGCATTCGTAACGTAATCTTCAGACGCAATACCCGGGTCTTCAGCGGCGTGGAGCAGGGTGATGCTTAGATCAAATAAATCTTCCGTAACATCATCTTGATAATTCACTCCTGAAGATAATTAAGCCCACATCTTCTGGCGTATTAAGGGAACCGCTAGAACAGCTCTCTACTCTTGGAGGTTCCCCAAAATTATAAAAAAGTACTTGATTCAGAATCACCTGTGTTTAGCTGATGAACTTATAACTCAATCTCACTTGGACAGCGGTTTACTAATTTTTTATTCTTGTTACACTCATAAGTCGAAAAAAAATTCGATCTACGCAAATCAAGTAATGTCCTGCACTCACTGACAAAATGCATTAATACCTATAATGAGGCATATAAATAATTGCAGACATAGGCAAATAATTAAAAAAATACCCGACTTTCTCGTCCTGATGCACAAAAGATGTTTTGATCTAATAATTGCCTACAGAGCCCGAGTATGACATAGACCTAAAAACTCGTATGTGAACATTAACACATAAGATATTTTAAGCACCAACATTTTATTAGGAAGCACATTGTAGATCTTGAAATTGGTAAACAAATGACGATTAAATCGTCGTATATACATGAGAGTTTTTGCATTCGATAGAGCTTCAAAATGTGAAAAATCCTGGCCTAAAAAAGTGATTTTGTCAAAAGTGACACATAAGAGGTCTTAAAGTCGCAACGACGATATCAAAGAATCAACTAGCATATGAATTACGTTTCAATCATCCTTTTTAGGGTTCCGTAGTCAACAAGGAATCCTTATAGTTTCGCCATGTCCGTCTGTCTGTCTGTCTGTCCGCGGTTTAGCTCAAAAACTATTGGTACTAGAAAGTGGTAAAATAAAATTTTGAAAAAAAAAAAAAAATATTTAGGGTACCTCCCCTACATGTAAAGTGGGATGATAATATTTTTTTTCGTCCTTCCCATAGTGTGGGATATCGTTGGATAGGTCTTTTAAAAATATTAGGGGTTTGCGGAGACAGTTTTTTAACACGCTTTTATTAGGTCGACCTGTATGTAACTAACTATGTAATGGAATCTAAGGTAACTAATTTAACCATCTTCCAAGGGTCGTAGCGTAATTTAAATTGGCAGCTGTATGTAGTTCTGATGACAATAAAATAATATGGTACTGTTGAACTGATCTGATGATGGAGCCGGAAGATATGAACTGGAACTTCATGATGGAAAATCGTATCATAGCTGTTTTGGATTTCTTAGAAAAGTCGTAATAAACTTTGACCACGATTAGGTTTCAAGATCTGATGATAAAGCCGGAAGATAGGCACTGGCATTCCATGATGGAATATCGTATCATAGTCGTGTTTGCACTTGTGAGAAAGGCGATCAGGTTTCAAGGTTATAACAAACCTAAAGAAAATCCGATATCGGTTTTCCTAATATTTTTTTTTTTTTTACGTGCATTTATAAAAGCGTGTTTTTCTAAAATTTTTTAAGCTATTCATTTATTATTATTATATCCCATAACTCTAGGGTATGATTGAGACTATATCAAAGAATCAACTGGCATATGAATTACGTTTTAATCGTCCTTTTTTATCTTTTTCATTTTTCATACAAAATCATTCGACAGTCACGATTATTAATGTAAAAAACCATTACGTGAAATATGACAACGTCGCATTTTCTTAGCTTTAAATATGAATGATTGGATGAATAAAAATGAATTACTCCTATTTATCAATGAAATTCCGAGCACTACACACACATAGAACTCATTGTTAAGCTTGATGCCCGTCTCGTACCTTTATCTTACTTACTCAAAGCGACAAGCGCCAATGAGAGTGAAAAATCCGAGTCTTCACCGAGTTATCATTATAAGTATCTAGGCAACTCTTGCGCGCCGCGCGCTAGGATACGTTATGCTGTCGTAATTTTTTAATGAAATTGATATCGATTAAACCCATACTTATAACCACGAGCTCCTCTCGTCAATTTTGTATCAATTTATCTTCGTATTCATTATTTTTTGTATTGATGCTAAATTAGTTTTACTTATTTTTTGCAGTTGCAGTTTTTTTTAAGACGTAATATGGAACCTTTAACCAAGTCAGTATTATAAGTATCAAGCATGTTTCAAAGCTTTAACATACCTCTGGTATGTCAAAAAATGCACTCAACGAAAATTCAACCAGCCTCTCGAATCCTGTGGGCGATGCTTAACAAAAAGAAGAATTATTATGTGTGTTGATACTGTTTCATATACCTGCCGTACCTGATGGTCGGCGTGTGCCGTGACAGCTGCGCAGGCGGTGGTGGAGCTCGCTGCTGCCATCTCGCGGAGAGCGGGGCGGCGATCACGGCGAACGAAGGAGAGGAATAGGTGCCTGGAATGAGGAGCAAGTAATTGTTAAGTCACTACTACTAATCTACATTTAGATATTACTAATCTATACTTAGATATTACTAACCTACACTAAAATACTACTAACCTATACGTATATTAATAAAAACTCTTTACCAAAAAATTAAACCGACTCCCAAAACCCAACGAGCACATTAGTGGAAATAGCAGCCAATTTTGTTACTTTGGGCTGTAAAATAGCGCTTTAAGGGTTCAAAAAGCAGTTCAGAGTTGCATATCTGCATCCGTAAACGTCTATAGTTATAAAAGTTACTTAAGGTGCTATAAGCTGAATCAAATACTACCCTAGCCTTCACAGTAGTCCACGGTAGAACTTATTTACCACTTACACCTTTATATGAGAGTTACGAAGGTCATTCTGCCACTCACAGCTGCATAGTAGTTTCCATTGTAACTTGTATAGGTTATAGTTATAGTAACCACTATTATACTACTATAAGTTTCATTATAGAAATAATAGAAACTCTTATGCATACTATAGTTACAAAAAAATTATCAGTGTAACTAAGGCCTTTAGTAGCAATAGTCATTCCTTGCAGGCTCAATCCATTCGCCATTTTACAGCCGCTTTTGTAACTATTATAAAACATTTAATAAAATGGATGCTAAACGAATAAGTACGTAACTAGATCTTATTTATTTATTTATTTATTATATACTTTATTGTACACCTTACAATACACTTAAGGATACAAATAATTAATCTTATAACCTCAAAAACAGGAAAATAGGAGCTTTTTGTGGCTGTGAGTTGCACTAGGGGAACAAAAATCACTGGAAGCGTTAGAAAAGGGAGTTATTAGAGCTCAAACTGCAGGTTATGACTACAGTAAAATGACGCCATGATTTTTTAAGAAAACTTATAATTCGCTTGCAAAATTGAGTTGATATACATTGATTTTTCAGTTAAATGTGCATTAAATGTACCGGTAAACAATCGGCCACTTGCAAATAGTAAGTTATCGACACGTTAAAATACGGAAATAAAATTTATTCTGTATAACAAATAAAAAATATCACATATCTTTTGTTAATTTTTTAAAAATCATAAAAGCGCGTTAAAATTACTCGAAAATTATCTTATATATCTACAGTAAACTGGACAGCGTTTTAAGTATCTTTATATATCTTGCTAATACAGAATACAAACTTTTATTTCTTTTTGTTTTATTTTCATGATGGCGACGAAAACACTTTACCAAAATATTACAAATAATGTCAACTGAAGATATACAATAAAGAACTATAATCAATTCATTCGTTCAAAGTAGTTCAAAATCATTCAAAAGTAGCGCTACGAGAGCTTTAGTATAGCGTTAATAAATCGTTATAGCTATTAAGGAACCTTTATGCAACCGTTGTGCAGGTTAAATGGAACTTTAGGTTGCATAAAATGGCGCCCAAATAGCGCTAAAGCGGCTGCTTTAAGTCTGCAGTAGACGCTCTAGCGCTTACGTCTATTACCATAAGTAATAATCGGATACGCTCCAAAGCTCTAATGCAGCCCATTTGTGCTAGTTGGGAAAGCACTACAAAGTGAAAAACAACTTTAATTTCGGTAGTCGGTGTCTTTAGTTTTATATTTGCGTTTTTGGCACCGACTTCCGAAATTAAAGTTATTTTTCACTTTGCAGTGTTTTTTGGGAGTCGGTTTATTTTTTTGATAAAAAGTTTTTATTTCACTCTTTTTAGTTGGTCGATTTTAATTTACCTAGTTACAAGAGCCTAAATGTCAACTACTTATATTCATTTACAAAATATTGCTTTTCCCAATGTGCCCAACATTAATTATTTGTTGAGGAGTTCTCCTGGTACTTCACCATCAGCTTCACTTCACCATATACATCGTGACAAGCATATTGTGCTTAATAACCACATTCAAGTAATCGAAGCGGAACACATGAAATACTTATTATTCCTACTTATATATTGAGTAGTTCCAGTGGCCATCTGTGGTCTTCATCATCAGGTCCACTTCACAAATGGTGCTTTTCGATTGCAACTACACAGGTTACTATAAAAAATACTCAAATCACTATAGGTAGGTGTGTCTATAATATTTGAAGAGTTCCCTCGATTTCTCCAGAATCCCATCATCAGATCCTGACTTGGACCTGACTTCGAAGTAAACTCTATCAAGCAAAAAAAGAATTTTCAAATCGGTTCAGCCGTCTTCGAATAAACTGTGATCATACATAAAAAAAATATTCACGTCGAATTGGTAACCTCCTCCTTTTTTTTCGTCGGTTGAAAACAGGAAAGTTTTTTAAAGCGATAGCAATGTGGGTATAAATCACATTACTAGCAATCTTGTTAACCCCTCCAACTAAGCTAAAACATAAACATTTAAATGGTTGTGTTTGGTATGGGTTCACGGCAATATTGTAATGGGTGCAGTTCAAACCACTTATCGAACACAAGGCCATTAAATACTATTAATCTCCACTTAGATATTGCTAATTTACACTTAAATACTACTAATGTATACTTTTATTAGAAAGAGGAAAGTTTTAATTGTTTTCATACATTTTTGGCTCGCGTTTAACCACCATCTCACCAGATGATAAGCAAGGTAAAGCATACTTACCTTAACTTAAAGAACCCCAGCGTCCCAAGCTTATAGCTATCAGGAAGAATCGTTACTTAGTTTTTTTTGTACTTTGATAAATCCAAAAAATAATAAACCGATTTCAGAAAATCTTTCACCAATAAAACTACCGTTCCACGCGAGCGAAGCCACAAGTAGATACTATGTAGTAATATTACTATGTAGTAAGTCAAGGTGATGGTGTGTGGTCTGAAAACTGATGACAGCTGTGGCTTACTTTAAATCTTTGAAAATACTTACATAACCGATATACAGTATGTTAACTTTCAGAGGGCGTTCCCGTTAACCCGCAATAGTATAAGCACATCAATTAGATCGCCGCACATGTGTCCCGTCATTCATAAATAAATTGCGACGTTGCCGTCCTTCAAGTACGCGTGTACAGAGTGTTTCTTTTACGTTTCAATTTAACATTTTTAGTGAATATTTTAATATTAAAAGAAATAAAAACATTTTGTTTTCGAATGGTAATATTTTTTAGCATGTATGGATGCTATACTATTGCGGGTTAACGTTTCCGCGCGTGAAGTTTTTGTTTTCAACCGACGACAAAAAGAGGAGGTTATCAATTCGACGCGTATATATATATATACTATACTGTACTCGTAGACGGCTGAACCGATTTGGAAAATTCTTTTTTTGTTCGAATGGGTATACTTCGAAATTGGTACCTTTATCACCAAAGTCAGGATCTGATGATGGGATCCTGGAGAAATCGAGGGAACTCTTCAAATATTATAGGCACACCTATGGCGTTTTGGGTATTTCTTATAGTAACTTGTGCAGTTGCTCTCAAAAGTACCATTTGGGGAAGTGGAACTGATGATGAAGACCACAGATGGCCGCCGAAACTACTCAATAATAAGTATTGAGTGGATTGCGATTCGATTACTTGAATATGGATGTTAAGCACTTTATGCTCGTCACAATGCATATGGTGATGTAGAGCTGATGGTGAAGTACCAGGAGAACTCCTCAACAATTATCGGCCCAGCATTGGGAAAAGCAATATTGTTGCGTCCCAAATGTATTTTTGAACGATCTTTTTGGTGTGGCAACATTCTATTGTCTTTTTGATATTGACACTTGACATAACTTTTTCACTTGACAGAGTTGACTTTGCTTCCTTGTTGAAAAATGTCCGCGTCGGACCTGTTGATTTAATTGTAATTGGTAAAATATCGTTTGGAATCGCCGTTTGCAACCGATAATTGGGTCGCGATTAACTATTGTTTGAAGTTGTAATCCCGGATTGACGAAAACCCTGGGATATTTTTGGACTTATCGCCGGTTGGTTGCCACCCGCGTGGCACGCGCATTTGTTGGAAATAAGTTGTGCTGTGATGCTGATCTGAACCGCGCCATCTGGAGACTGACGCCTTGTGACCGTTCAGAACACTTGACTTACATCACACTTTCATTTACTCACCTCATATTTACATACAAACCACACTTGGGCGTGACCTAGGAAGGTCGAAGCTTGGCGAACCCAGCACAGAAGGTTAGTGGTAATAAGGTATTTATAAAGCCTCAGAGGCTATAGATTGTTGACGGCCGGAGAGCCTGTAGATTATTGATAAAGCCGTTTGTTCATTGAAAGCAACGGTAGGGCTCCACGAACCGTGGACAAGTTCAGACCGTCCAGTTACCGTTGGCTGGCCTATTGTAGGACTGAACATTTGGTAGCACAAGCGTGGTCTTATAAGATCCACTGGTTTAATTGGAAGTTTTGAATATTGTTGAAAATAACTTTAGTTTATAAATAATAATAAAATATTTTTTATTCAATAAGTACAAAAATAAAAACAATACAAGAAACAAACATTGACTTGAGTGAGGTGGATGTACAGAGGCATTTTTGATTTGAGACAACGACTCCCAAACTGAGCTATGCTCGTATCTTGGGTAGTCGGCGGTCAACCGCGCAGTTTTCGCATACATATCACCGTCCTATTTTGTGCCAAAATATTACAATTTTATTTTATATAATTAGCTACTTACTTTAAATTAAATCTATCTTTATATTTCTATAATTTAATTTAAAAAATCAAAGATTAAGATTTTATTTTACAATTTCAATAAGTTTCTCAGTCTCAACATAACTCAACAACTTTAACCAATTAGTTAATTTATCTTTAAAATTGTGTTTATTTAGTTTATACAGTGAGATCTTCTTATTAAGTTTATTATAAAGCCTGGAACTTAATGCGTTGTATTGTCGCAGTGCGAAAGCCGTTCTACACCTCACAGAGGGACAAACAAGTGCACCACTTCGTTTTTCTAAAACTTCCGTATTAAGGGGAAGTAGCGAATGTCGCCGGAGCATCGTGCGTAGAATAAACAGCTGTCGCACCGTCAACACCTTGCATTCCTTGTATAGTTCAGTGGTAGAATAGTGACGCGGCTTACCATGTATGACCTTGAGAATAGACCTTTGTGCTCTTTCTAATTTCAGAAACAGAGTTTTGTAAGTCCCACCCCACGCAGGAATACAATAACCCAATATTGATTGACACAGTGCAAGATAGACTGTATTCAATAACGCATGATCGGCGGAGTGACGGAGGTTCTTAAACACGTATAGCAGTTTTCTGACACGTCTGGTGAGGGTCTCCACTTGTGGACGCCAGTCCAATCGTTCATCACAGGCCCGTTGGTATAGTGGTCAGTGGCCCTGACTGCTGTGCGCAAGGTCGTGGGTTCGATTCCTACCTAGGACAAATGTTTGTGTGATGAGCACGGTCATTTGTTCTTTGTCTGGGTGTAATTTATCTATAATATGTATGTATTTAGAAATATATATGTATAGTTTATCAGTTGTCTAGTACCCATACCACAAGCTCTGCTTAGTTTGGGACTAGATGGCGTTGTGTGAAAAGTTGTGGAATATTATTATTATTATATTATTATCAACTATAACACCAAGGTACCTTATACAGTCAACATTCGATAATGGTGGACAACCACAAATAACCGATGATCTGGCACAATTATGGGCAGTTAGAGTTAGAGTTTCTTCTGATGGCGTTGAGGTGTTGGGGAGATAAAAGCGAATATATTTCGTCTTATCTACATTCAACGTAAGTAGATTAGAAGATAACCATAACATGACCTCCCTCAAATTACTCTCGACATGTGTCTTAGCTTCCACCCAATTATTCCCATACACTAAGAGTGCTGTGTCATCCGCATAAGTAAAAATATCACAGTTTTTCAGTTCCATCTTGCACAAGTCGTTGACGTATATAAGAAACAATGTGGGTCCAAGAATACTCCCCTGTGGGACCCCATATTTGATTTCTTCGTCCTCACTCACCACTGAATCAATTTTCACTGCCTGGGTACGATTGGACAAATAATCTTTGAATATTTTCAATGCCAGACCACGAATTCCAATGCGCTCCAGTTTTGATAAAAGGATTGGGATAGAGACCGTATCAAAAGCTTTTGATATATCTAAAAATATACCGTAGCACTTATAGCTTTTGTCCATTTTATCAGCTACCGTGGCACTGAAATTGGTTACAGCATCTTCAGTCGATACACCCGGCCTAAATCCATACTGGTTTTCTGAGATAATATTATATTTGGTGAGATACTTAGCCAAGCAGTTATTGAGTATTTTTTCTAAAATCTTCGATAATGTACTCAGTACAGAAATAGGCCTGTAGTTCGTACATTTCTCTCTATCCCCACCCTTATACACAGGAGTCACTATAGCCTTTTTCAGGCTCTTAGGAAATACGCCAGTGGCAATAGAAACATTACAAATGTGCGTAATAGGTGGGATCAACACTTCTTGTGATAACTTAATTAGCAAGGCTGAGATATTATCCCAGCCAGTTGCACAGTTATTTCTTAGTGAGCCAATGATCGCTGCCACTTCATCATGGCTCACTGGCAGTATAGCGAGAGAGTTGGGCTGTGATAGATTTCCTCCCGCGTGATGAGGTACTGGTGAATCATCCGGTGGAACCAGTTTCGATGCCAGGTCTTTACCAATATTGACAAAGTATTTGTTGACACAGTTTGTTGCCAATTTAGCATCAGCTGAGATTTTTAATAGTTCCGTCGCAGGACTGGGTGACTGGCATTTCCTACCTGAGATTCGATTTACAACATCCCATATTGCTTTCGGACTGTTTTGAGCCTTAGTAAGCTGTTCTTTTTCATTCTCGATTTTAAGCTTTCTGAGAAGGGCATCACAGAAGTTTCGGTATCTTTTATATGTAGTACATAGTATTGCATTATCAGCATTTTTCCTTAATTTAAGGTGCATTCTATCACGGTTCCATATACAACGAAGCAATCCTTTAGTGATCCACGGTTTCAGAATACGGGTTCGTCTACTAACTTTTTTTTGAGTCGTGTGCTTCATTACAACATTACTAATAACTGAGATCAAATTATCGGTGGCAATATTCGCATTAACTTCATTCAAAACTACACTAAAATCAATTTGATCAATGTCTGCTTTAATAGAGGAATAGTCTAAGCGCGTTATGACCCTATTGCTATTCAGGTATAGTTTCTTGGTCTCTTTCATACATAAAATGACAGGAAGATGGTCCGTTATTTGGGTATCCAATATGACAACTTCTGCCGAACTATTAGATTTTAATAATATATGATCAAGGCAATTTCCGAGTCTTGTAGGATACACGTGTGCCGGCAATAGGCCTAATGAAGCTGTAAATAGTAAGTACTCACTCGAGTTTCGATCGATATTATTATTCTCTTTTATATCGACATTAAGATCTCCTATCACTGCTATGTTTTTGAATGAGTTTAGACTGGACATTAGTATTTCTAGACTGTCATAAAATTTGGTTAGGTCTAAACGAGATGGGGATCGGTACAGCCCAATTATAGCGATATTATTTAAACAACAAACTAAGCAATTAGCATCTGAAAAGGATGGTTCAGATATGATACATCCTAATCCGTTCTTAGAGTACATTACAACTCCCTCGTTTTGTGTCAGATTGTTGGTTGTAGCATGAGGTGTGTAACCATCAAGGTAAGGTGGTGGGCCTGATCCTTTTAGCCAGCACTCTGAAAGTATGATTAAGTCAAACTCAAATTTGATTACAGACATCATGGATATAAATTGGTCTAAATTTTTGTTTATACTTCTGATATTAATATGTATAATTTTAAGATGGGTGTTAGGATCCGCAATAAGCTCTGTACATTGCTCCGGTGTGTAAATATGGGAGCTAGCAACATTAAACATATCAATAGCATTGGCAGCATTATTTATGTTATCTGGCATTTTTAAGGAATTTTATAACGTATAGATGCAACGGAAGCGATTTTATGCAATAATAACGAATTATAAGAATTAAAAAGTTAATTAACACTATCGGCTCACGTTGCAGTTGCTTTAAAAAGGAAATCTCGGCCACAGAATTGATCTCACTATAACTATGTAGGGATATATCTATTTTACATGTGAAGCTATATTGGTTAAAGTTAAGTTGAATCCTTAAAAAATATGATTCTGCTTTATCTATATATACTAGTTTACAAGAGTACATTATATTAAAATGATTAAGTAAAATACTTAAAGAAATACAGATACATAAAAAGTGATGGGAAGTTAGTCACTTTTTTAATTCTAAATTTAACAAACATTGTTCGGATTTCACCATATGAGATTCCTTTGTATCAGTGTTTTTGCGTAAGAGTATTTTACCGTTAGAGATCCAGCAGAAGGTGTAGTCATTTCGCTTCGCGAAGTCACGGGCAAGGTAAAATAGCCTTTTAAATGTCGGGGTCATGTGTTCTTCAACATAAATTGGTTTTCGTTCTCCCGCAACACCCAGGTTCTCCGTATTTAATTTCTCCTCTACACTTCGTCCTTTATTGTAGTTACGCAGAGCTGTTAGAAAATTATTCTTATAATAAACGGTAGAAAATTCAAGAAATATGGATCTTGTTTGACCAGGTTTCCCAGGCAGGCGGTAAATATCACGAATGTTGGAGGGACATATTTCCATCTGAGCTACTTGCCCCAAACGCCTAGCAATACCCAGAAGGTCATTGATTTTCTCGTTTGGCATCGCAGGTACATTCCTAATTTCAATCGATGAAGGGCGACACTTCTGCTGAAGTTCCTGTACTTGTTTTTCAAGTTTATTGATGAAGTCATTGTTTTCATGTTGCGCTTTTTCTAACAGAGATACCTTAGCCAAGACATCCTCATAATCCTTGTTCAAGGATATAACCGACTGGGTAAGCTCCGCATTTGATTGTTGTATATTTGAACATTGTACTTTTAGTTGAGCGACATCTGTAACCAATTGAGACAAGGTTTTTTTTTGTTCCGCCTTCCATTCTTCGAGCATAGCAAGCAAATCATTTTTAAAACTGGTTAAAAAAGCCTTCGAGTACTCATTTTCATCCGTAGGAGAACCAGAGATGCGTGGGCGTTTATGGCGAGATGTTATGTTTTGACTTGGATCAATGACTTCCACTTCCGCTGCGGTTAAGTCAGGGTCAGATTTCGATTGAGCCTGCTTTAGTCTCCCTTTCTGTGAGGACGGCGGCGTGCGTTTGACGTTTGGCATCCTGTGATTTATTTAAATAAGCGCGCTGTTGGAACGACTGGCGAAATACGTGTTGAGTCTGACAAGCACAGAGTCCAAAGGTCACTTTACCACAGATTATTTTTTAGTGATATTGGAGGGTAGTTTTACATTTATTTGATATTGAACACTGTTTCACAGCTAATATGTTACAATCCAAATAGTGTGATACTGGTATAGTTTTAATGAACTGATTCTATTGTTTCGAATGACATTCACATTGACATCACGACACAAGTGCACTTTTAACGTTGAGTTTTTGTCGGTTTAAATTGTTTTCGTTGATATATCAAGTTATAGTTTACGCACTGTTATAGTTTTTTCACTGCATAATGAGTTCAAATGATTCTCACGTAATAATTTAAGTTTTCAAACTGCTTACTTTAGCAAACTTGTTTTTCGAAATTAAAATGTACGGGAAGTCAAAATAACACGTCTGATCGCTATCGCGTTCGAGCGGAGACCGGTTTAATTACTTAACATAACTTATAACGTAATAAGTTTTGAATATATTGCTTTGTCAGCCGGGCTCAAATAGTACTTGTAGTTTGTACTGTAATTTGTAGTGCTAGCCCCTTGGTATTGTACAGACAAGTAAGACTGTTTGTGAAATTAGGAATTATTAGGTTGTATTTGGTACATAATTTGGTATATTGTTGTAAAAGTTGTTTGGTATTTGTTGCAATTAATAATTGAATGTCACTGATCTGAATTTGAAAGGTTATCTAAATAATAATTACACATAGTCTAACATAATAGGACTTGAATTGTGTGTATAGGTTATTGCATTTGTGGTACTTATTGGATAGTGTTGATAGAGATTGTCCGGCTCAATATTATACAGTCAATTGTTGTGTTTATTGATGTTTATTGGTGTTGATCCTGCACAATATATACATTGAATTGTTATTTATTTTGTAACTAGCCATCTGTACCAAGCTAGATTCATACTTGGAATAAGTACAGGGTCGGATTTGGACTTGAAATAATTGAATTTGAGTTTTTATTTTGGTGAAATTATTTGGTCGGCTAACAAGTCATTGTTGTTTGTTTAGTTAATTTTAGCCTGTTGTATTAATATTTGATTGTTGCAATGGCCTCATTAAGGGCAGTCAGGGAGGCTGCTGCCGGATTGACCTCACAGTTGAGATGGTTCACATCGGCAGCTGCAACTGTTGAGCGTGTAGATTTGGAAGAGCTCACCCTTGCTCGGTATGGGCAAGTGATTGAGAGGATCAAGTCAGCTGATGCTGCGCTCACACGCTTCAACGAGTACATCATGGACGTGGATTTGGGGGTGATGGATCAGACAGCCCGCGATAAGATTTTGGGTGACTATGACCAGATTATCCACCTGGGGGATGTCATATGTCTACGAGCGCGGGAAATTTTGAAGAGTCGGTTGCCTGATGCGGCCAAGCCGCAGACCCCCGTTGTTGCAGGCCCTGGACTATTGAGTAGGCTGCCCACCCTGGAGCTGCCACATTTTGACGGTCGCTTGGACCACTGGCTGGGCTTCCTAAATCTCTTTGAGAGTCTTGTCGATGCACGCTCGGACCTCGGACCTGCCCAGAAGCTGGCCTATTTATTGTCTGTCCTGGAGGGCGAAGCCAGAGCCTTGGTGCAGCACTTGCCGGTGACGAATTCCTCTTACCCGACCGCTCTGGAGCTTCTCTCCCGACGGTATCAGAACAAGCGCTGCCTGGCTGATGTGCACATCGACCAGATTTTGGGACTACCGGCCATTGCCAGCACGTCGACGTTGCGCACTGACTTGCTGAACCCGTTGGTCTCAGCGACCAACGCTTTGAGACGCCTGGAGTTACCGGTAGAACATTGGTCCTACTTGTTGGTGCACATGGTGCTGCAGTTGCTCCCCGCGGAGCTGAGGTCACGTTTTGAGCAGAAGTATGGTGGGGATAGTGCCACCCATCTTCCCCCCTTTGACGACCTCCTCAAATTTTTGGAAGACGAGTGTCGGTTTTCGGATACCACTCGTGGCGCCACGGGGTCACCCCCACTACCTTCTCAGCCCAGAGACCAGGGACGGACTAGGGCTCGGGGGCCTGTTGATGTTCGCCCCGCCCCCCGTTTTGCTGGCGCCCGGAGTCCTCATCATTGTGACTTTTGTAAGGCAACGGGGCATGCCATGGCGCGTTGCCCGGCCTTTTTGAATTTGCACGTAAGTGCCCGCCGCCGCATTGTCAACGCACGCCGTTTGTGCTTCTCGTGCTTGGGGGCCCACTTTCATCGGGACTGCCCCGACCCCCGCCCGTGTAGAATTTGTAAGGGGTCCCACTTGGAGATTTTGTGCGCCAACGCGAACCGCTCTAGCAGACCATCTTCTGAGGAGGGTTCGCGCGGGGGGGGGGGGGGTACCCCGGAGACGAGCACCGGGCTGAGGCCCGCAATTCTGTACGCCGCACTCCACCCCCCGCGCAAGATGAACGGGAGCCCGGCGAGCGCCATTTGGTCTCCCCTCGTCAGGGAGAACGCGCATTGGCTGCTAGGCAGCAGTGGCCGGGTCGGCGCCGCTGCCTTTCCCCTCCGTTGGCGGAACGTCCCCGGTTGGAGTCACGCCCTCCGCCATTCGGGCATCCGGTGGGATATGCCCCTCCAGTGATGGCGAGCGGCTCGGGACACCGCGCGGACGAATATTTTGATTGTTGGCCTCGTCGTGAACGAGGGCAGCCTGGATGCGGCGATCGGTCGCCGCCCAGGCACCGTTAAGAGATTGACACCTGCCCCGCTAAAGGACCCCCCCCCCCCCCCCCGATCAAGACGGTTTTGTTGCCAACGGCCTCGGTCAAGGTCTGGAGACCCTCGGGTGGCTCGATTGTGATCCGTGCCATTTTGGACACGGGAGTCCAGGGTTGCCTTTTGTCGTCTTGGTTAGCGGGACAGGTTGGCCTGAAGGTGAACGACCTTTCAGGCAAGATTTGGGGAATTGGCGAACCGGCTGACACCACTGTTGAGGGAAGGACCTGGTTTGAAATCACCCTTGTGAGTTGTCCGTACCCTAAAATTGGTGCTCCTGCCCTTGTTATAACTGAACTTGGTTGGGACGAGCCACTTCGGGAAACCCTGTTGGAGGACGGTTGAGGCACTCTAGCCTTCCTTATGGGGCCCATCACCCCCTTTTGTTGCCCAAGGAGTGCCACTTGGTTCAATTGTTGGTGACTGATCGTCACACTAAGAACTCGCATGCCGGTTGCAATGCGCTGTTGGCCATTCTGCAGCGAGAAATTTGGATTTTGTCGGCTGATCGCGTCAATGAGGCAAGGCCCTTTGCTGGCGTCGTAACGGATTTGTTGGTCCCTTTTTGTTGAAGACGTCCACCCTTCGTAATAGTAAGATTGTTAAGGCTTATTTGTGTGTTTGTCTGCCTGTCAACCATGGCAGTACATTTGGAGCTGGTAACCTCCCTCTCGACAGAGGCCTTTGAGGCGACTTTGGAAAGATTTGTGTCTCGCCGTGGGTTACCTTCTTTGATTAGGTCTGATTGCGGTACGAATTACAAGGGTACAAGTAACTATTTGAAGGTGGTATACGCCTTCATTAATGAGAGCCAGGTTGACATTGTTAATAGTTTGGCCCGCCGAGGGGTCACTTGGTTGTTTGACCCGCCAGCCTGCCCCCCATCGGGGGGGTATTTTTGGGGCCGCGGTGAAAGCGGCAAAAGGACGCTGGCGGAGATTGTTGGGAGACACCGTTCTCACCTTTGAGGTACTAGCTACGGTATTTGGCCGCATTGAAGCTGTGTTGAATTCGCAACCTGGTCAAGACTTCCAATTGATTAGCGGACGGGTAGGCCCGTCCGGGGGGGGGGTAGATGTTGCGTCCCAAATGTATTTTTGAACGATCTTTTTGGTGTGCCAACATTCTATTGTCTTTTTGATATTGACACTTGACATAACTTTTTCACTTGACAGAGTTGACTTTGCTTCCTTGTTGAAAAATGTCCGCGTCGGACCTGTTGATTTAATTGTAATTGGTAAAATATCGTTTGGAATCGCCGTTTGCAACCGATAATTGGGTCGCGATTAACTATTGTTTGAAGTTGTAATCCCGGATTGACGAAAACCCTGGGATATTTTTGGACTTATCGCCGGTTGGTTGCCACCCGCGTGGCACGCGCATTTGTTGGAAATAAGTTGTGCTGTGATGCTGATCTGAACCGCGCCATCTGGAGACTGACGCCTTGTGACCATTCAGAACACTTGACTTACATCACACTTTCATTTACTCACCTCATATTTACATACAAACCACACTTGGGCGTGACCTAGGAAGGTCGAAGCTTGGCGAACCCAGCACAGAAGGTTAGTGGTAATAAGGTATTTATAAAGCCTCAGAGGCTATAGATTGTTGACGGCCGGAGAGCCTGTAGATTATTGATAAAGCCGTTTGTTCATTGAAAGCAACGGTAGGGCTCCACGAACCGTGGACAAGTTCAGACCGTCCAGTTACCGTTGGCTGGCCTATTGTAGGACTGAACAAATATTTTGTAAAAGGTTATAAGTAGTATAGTAGTTGACATTTAGGCTCTTGTAACTAGGTAAATTAAAAATCATCCAACTGAAAAGAGTGAAATAAAAACTTTTTACCAAAAAATTAAACCGACTCCCAAAAAACACTGCAAAGTGAAAAATAACTTTAATTTCGGAAGTCGGTGCCAAAAACAAAAAAACAAAACTAAAGACACCGACTACCGATATTAAAGTTATTTTTCACTTTGCAGTGTTTTTTGGGAGTCGTTTTAATTTTTGGTAAAAAGTTTTTATTACTTAATGTTTTTACTACATTGCATGGTGGACAACGGTGCTTAATGTTTTATAATATAATTATCCGTAGTAACATTAAGTAGGTATTATTACGCAATTCTTTGTTATCCTGAAGCAAAGATAATAAATAAATAAAATTAAAGTAAGTCACGGATTCCACTTAGTATTAAATAAGTCCAGCTAGTCAGTGTCTCACTACGTATTCTTGTGGACAGAAGACACCAAAAGATAATTGTATAGGTATAAACTTACAAAGATATATGAAGAATATCCATTAGCCAAAATCTGTTGCCAAAATATATGGTTTCATTATCTGCCAAGCCTTATTTAGGTCGTGTTTCAATCTAACCGGATGCTTCTAAGTACTAGTGTTTAACATGGAGCAACTGTCTATATAAGGTATATCTATTCATACACGTAATATTGATCTGTCAATATAATTTATTGTTCTTTAGTTTTTTCCCCGCCATACAGAAATTTTATTTTTGCTCCGATTGACTTGATTTTTTTTTCAACATGTAGCTCACTGTATGTGCATGCCAATACTAGACATACTTTTTTCCTTATTAGCAGGCCAGTAGTACAAAAATCTGTTTGAATATAGGGGTCACAGCGGATCCCTCGGCGTGCTCAACGGACTCCATGGCTTGCTGAACTGGAACCATGCTATATATTGCTGGCAGTGAGAGTGTTAAGAGACGTACCTATAGCTGTTAAAGAAACTATAAACACGAAAAAAAATTAATCGTAATGTTTTTTATTTTACGTAATTATTATAATTTTCATATGATAAAAGAGAAAAACTCACTTTAATCATCATAAAAGCCGCGCACCGTCTCAAATACCGCCGTCGCCCGCGTTTAAAACTGGCGTATTGGATGTCAAAAAATAAGAAGGAACCAGTATTTATTATGTTTTCAAGAAATATTAATTTTTTTTTTTTTAATAATATACTTAGATAATTTTGTTGCTATGGTTTCTTTACCAGCTATAGATATATCCCTTAAAATATTTCGTGTATGAATAGATACACCTTATACAGAGTTGATACGACAGAGGGGCATTAAATTATAAAATTACACTACGTATACTATACGTGTTTGGTGTTAATTTGATACAGTTAAAAAATAAAAGAGCCAAAAAATATTTTTTTCAATCAAACTTAATAGCATACAAATCAGAGTAAAACGCAACCACCCTTTGTAAATAAATGTTACTGACCTTAAATACCTAGGTAACAAAGTGGCAACGTAGCGCGGCGTGTGTTGTCTCTTGTCTTGGTCAGATTTATCGCTTTAAGGTGCATCTCATTAAAATCATTTGCGACTAAACTACTTCTCCTATTTAATTGATTTGGTACAAAGTTTGAAAATGGTACCTAGTATACGCAGTTTAAAGGAAAGCCCCTCGGTCGTATCAACTCTGTATAATCTACACCACTAATTATCGGGTAACTCAATACCCAGATAAAGGCATCACTGGCGTCAGTTTTTCTGGTTTCCGACTATCAGTAACGACTGTTAAGCCTGCAATACATGTTGGCCGAGCGTTGTCGAGTGAAGGCCAATACCAACATGTAGACGGTATATTTGCCTTGTCTTGCTATCGCTCGGTGTCACTTGCCTAGTTGGCCGAGTGGAGGCCAGCGCCAACGTGTATAGAGCTCATTTGGTGCAACTTGTCTTCGCTCGCCGTTGCTCGTGATCACTTGCCTCACTTCGGATCGGTGTCGGTTTTTGGTCACAAATCAAAGGCGCTCGCTTGTGCTCGGCCAACGTGTGGGCAGCTCTACAGACCCTCTTCTACATTGGTCGTCTGCATTGGCGTTGGACGAACTTGTCGAACATGTGGACGTTATTTCTTGCCTTGTACCTATTTGCCAAGGCTCGCGTTGGCCTACGCTCGGCCAACATGTATTGCAGGCTTTAAAGATGTACAAAACCAACCGGGACCAACGGTATAACGTGATTTCCGAGGTTTGGATCAATCTCGATTTGTTAAGACTGTCATCCATCCAATGACTGACGTCGGCAAGCATTACTTAACCTTGAAGATTAACCCGTGGGGCTTATATAAAAGTTTCCTTTTTAACCGACTTCAAAAAAAAGGAGGAGGTTCTCAATTCGTCTTGAACTTTTTTTTTTGTATGTTACCTCATAACTCGCAGATGGCTGGACCGATTTGGAAAATTCTTTTTGTTTGAAAGGGTATACTTTCTAGTTGGTCCCATTGTCACCACGTTTGGATCTGATGATGGAATCATGGAGAAATCGAGGGAACTCTTCAAATATTATAGGCACACCTATAGCGTTTTGGGTATTTGTAGTAGTAACTTGTGCAGTTGCTCTCAAAAAGCACAATTTGAGGAAGTGGAACTGATGGTGAAGACCCCAGATGGCCACCGAGACTACTCAATAATAAGTACTTCGTGGATTGCGATTAGATTACTTGAATATGGATGTTAAGCACTTTATGCTCGTCACAATTTATTATTTATTTATTTATTTATTTATTGGCATACATAAGAACACAAGTACATTGGCCGAGAAACACTGGTGCCTGTGGTAGGTAATCAAAACCTGTATTACAGGTCACCAGAATTTCACCTCTCAGAAACTGTTTTACACAAAATAATTTTATGATACCAATACTAAATTACAAGATAAGCAAGCAAATTAAGATACAATAAGAAATTTAAGAGATTAGTGCAGTTACAAACAATGGTATGGTGTAGTGTGTGTTGTGTGAGGTGTGATGTGGTGTATGTGCGTGTGTATAAAATGTTTGTCTGCGGGATTAGGTTAACTATTTCAGTACTTGCAACAGATCTTCTGTTGCATTATAAGATTGCTTAAGAAGCCAATCCTGAACAACTATCTTGAGATTGTGTTGGTTAAGTTGGTGTACATCTAATTTCTTATGGATACTGTTATAGAGGTAAGGGCCAAGGAAAACAGAGAATCGACGGCTGAAGGCTGTCTTAGTAGTAGCGGATGAGGCCACAAGGTGGTTACGACGCGTGAGCGCAGGTAGATACTGAGTCAAAGCGTGTTGCTTCATCACGATCGCCAAAATAAATAACTGTCGCACAGTCAACACTTGGCAGTATTCAAAGAGTTCGTCTGTGGGAAATAAGCGGGGCTTGAAACAACAGACCTTGAGGACTCTTTGGGCGCGCTCAATCTTGATCAGATTAGATTTCGCAGCACCTCCCCAGGTGGAGTTGCAGTAACACAAAATTGATTGGCATAGCGCCTGATAGACCATCTTCATAACGTTTGTATTAGCGGATTGACGCAATTGTTTAAATATATATATAAGTTTTCGAACACGGTTAGATAGGCATTCAATATAATTTTTGAATGTTAAGTTGTCGTCTATGACTATGCCAAGATACTTTATATGCGTTACTTTTTCTATTATTTTATCAGAAGACCTAATTTGGAGGAGCTCATCAGATGGGGTCTTGGACTTGAGAATCGAGAAGCTAAGTAACTTGGTTTTAGAGACGTTTAGGGTAAGTAGATTAAGATTAAGCCAGTCATTAACAGCATCAAAACCTTTCTGTGCTAGTCGATACGTTTCAGCCCAACATCCCGACGAAAAAACGACTGCCGTATCATCCGCATAGGAAAAAATTTCTCCGTTTTCTATGAAGAGATTACATAACTCATTTATGTAACACAAGAACAGGCTCGATCCAAGGATGCTGCCCTGAGGCACTCCGTAAGCAATTTGCAACGATGAACTGATATGAGACCCTATCTTTACACATTGAGATCTATTCTCAAGGTAGCTCTGAAATAAAGATAGCTGAGTGCCTCTTATTCCCAGATTTTCCAGTTTTTTCAGGAGGATAGGAGTTGAAACCGTGTCGAATGCCTTAGTAAGATCCAGGAACAGAGCGAGACATTTTTGTTTTTTATCAAGCTTTCTTACTATGTGATCTACCAGGTTATGTACTGCATCAGACGTAGATAACTTTTTCCGGAAACCGAATTGATTTTTTGAAAGTAATTTATGTGATTCTAAATAATTGATCAATCGAATGTTAATAATTTTCTCTAAGATTTTAGATAACGCTGGTAGCACCGAAATAGGTCTGTAATTTTCAACACGCTTTCGATCCCCTGATTTGAAAATAGGATGAAGGAGGGCTCTTTTAAACAGGACTGGAAAAATGCCTGTCTTCATGCTCAAGTTGCAAATATAGGTGAGCGGAGGAACAATAATAGTCCTATACTTCTTTAAGAAACCCGAGGAGATGCCGTCATAACCAACCGCACATTCGTTTTTCAGGGACATTATCAAAGCATTTACTTCAGCGTCGTCCATGTCAAGCAGTACAAAAGAATCTAGGGTGGAAATAACTGGGAAAGAGGGCGATGGAACTTTTTTTATATTTTCCGCAAGTTGTTTCCCTATGTTCGCAAAGTACAAATTAATGTCGTTGACTGAGTCCTGTTTATCCACGCAAATTTCCAGTAAAGCAGATGCAGAATCCCGTGGCTTGTTAGAATTTGTAATTGATTTAATTGCTTTCCATAATTGTTTGGAATTTTGGCCAGCTGTTTCCAACTCCTTTTTTTCGTAATTAATTCTCGCCCGTCTTAAAAGAGATACACAGAAGTTATGATATCTCCTGCAGGAGATAGCGAGAACTTCGTTCTTGGGATTTTTCTTATGCTGTTTTTTAAGATTATCCCTATGGCGCATACATTTTAGTATTCCCGGGGTGATCCAGGCTTTAATAGGTCTACGTCTTCTTGAAGGTGGAGTAACAGAGGTGTTTGCAGATAAAGTAGAGATTATGGGCTCTATTAGTAATTTAGCAGCAAGATTGGGGTCCTGTGCTGTGAAGACGGCGTCAAAGTTTAGTTTATCCATATCATATGCTAGACTCTCTTCATCGACTTTAGTTGTAAAAGAACGTTGTTTTGGGGCAGTTTTCTTCATCGAGATAGCTACTACAAGTGCATGGTGGTCTGTAACAGTGGTTTCCAGAACAAGAACCTTAATAGGTAATACGGCCTTTATATTAGCGTGATCCAAACAAGTGGCTCCGTGTGTTGGAAATGTATGCCCTGGGTAAAGTCCATGATGAGTTAGGAGATCTAGATAGTCCAGAGTATATGTTAATTTATTTTCCTGACCAATATCTATATTAATGTCACCAAGCAGGCAAATATTTTTATAAGACTTAAGTTCATTTAATACACCGTCTAAAGATGTAATAAAATTGGATGGGTCTCTGAAAGCGTATGGTCTGTAAACAGCGATTATGACTAAGTCCACACCTATGGTGATCACTAAGCAACTAGAGTCATGTGTAACTGGTTCCTTAATTTTCACACTAGTTAAGTTTGATTTAATATAAACAATTACTCCATCATTTTGGTTATGATTATTTAAGGTAAAAAAAGAGTTGTAACCATTAAGAACCGGTATGATAGGATTGCAAGAGAGCCAGCACTCGGATAAAACTATAATAATCAGGATCCGTGTTAATACGTTCCAACAATGTTAACAGCCCAGAGAAATTAGCTTTAACGCTTCGGATATTTTGGCACAACACTGTAATAGTATTATTGGCTGGTAATATTGAGGAACAATCTTGGGGGTCACACATAACTGATTCACAAAAAGAAATACCGTCAAGGTCAGATAATACGTCATTTAAGGCTGCGAATTGTAATAGAAAAAATCTAAGGTGGCAGGCTTGAGATCTCACAAATAAATAGACTAAATCGTGGAGGGTTTTGACAAAGACAGTATCTCTTCCGTGTTTATGTAATATACAGGGCCCTTTATGTAATATCGGATCCATTTGACAATCCAATGTAATAATTGCAGCCATATTTACACTAAACGGTGTATTCTTGGCATTTAAAAACAAGTATGAATACAGATTTGTATGACGATGAATATTGTACAATGCATGGTGTGTACACACAATGCAATGGTGAAGTATAGCTGATGGTGATGTACCAGGAGAACTCCTCAAAAATTAACGGCTCTGCAGCGGAAAAAGCAATATTTTCTAAAAGGTGATAAGTAGTTGACATTTTGGCTTTTGCAACTAGACAAATCACAAACCGACCTACTAAAAAGCGTGATTAAAAACTTTTTAGTAAAAAATAGAACCGACTTCCATATAAAAACAGTACAAAGGCAAAAATAACTTTTTATCTCGGAAGGCGGTGTCAAAAAAAAAAAACAGAACAAATGAGACCGACTACCGAAATTAAAGTTATTTTTGCCTTTGTAGTGTTTTTATATGGAAGTCTTTTTTTGCTAAAAAGTTTTTTTTGGGTAACATTACAATATACGGACTGGTTGATACCCTTTGCTACTTGTAAAGAACGTAAATAAAATTAAACAACGTACCTGCATAGTTCATCAGGAGCGGAGACCTCGAGGAAGGTGTCCATAAACCATCGGAAGCCCTCATAGTCGATATCCTAGAACAAACAGAGAACCATATTAGGTAAACGCTTTAGTTTTTTTAATAATCGTTGAGTTTTTGTTTTACTTATAGGACGTAAAAGAATATAGAAGACTTTATACTTAATAATAAGTAATACCTATTTCTTTTATTGTTAATAAGTTCGCGTTTAACAACCATCTCACCTGATGGTAAGCGATGATGTGGTCGAAGATGAATAAGCTTACCTAAAAGTAACACTATTCACTCTTGACTAAAAACCTCCAGGTTACAGCTATCGGGAAACACAGACTCTAGTAGGGAATTCCACTCCGTAGCTGTACGCACAATGAAAGTATTCCCAAAACGTTTTGTGCGTATGGGTGGTATGTCCACCATGTAACGATGGCGCATCGCCGTTCGTCTTGTAGTCCGATGATGGAACAGGCTTAGAGGAATTAGAATATTCACCATTAATAGCAGAACTCGATAGCTTATATGTCAGTAGTTTACCCTTCTAGATATATATATATAAGGTTGTCTGTAAAAGTTCGCCCTGTGCGGTAAGACCGCCCATTATACACTAGTTTTACTTTTTTCCATATAAATATTGTAAGGTATACAATAAAGTACATAATAAATAAATAAAAAGCTTGACATTATCGTTTGGACTCCATGTCAAAATCCTATCTGTAGTTAACAAATCTACAGACAGATGTACACAAATCATTTATTTGCAAAATGTGGGTAGTATAAACACAACTAATAATTTATTTGCGAAATGTGGGTAGTGGGTAGAAGCGTCTCGATACAGATCATAGGCGCTGGCAGGCGGGGAAAAGTGAAGTATGAAGTGAGGTGCGGAACCGGGGGAATCAAATCATCGTACAGCGGTTGGTCTATCGCGTGTCGCGTCATAACTTCGACGCGGGATTTGTTCTTTGTTCCGGCCCAAAATCTGTACGTAAGCTGGCGTTTTTTTTGAAAGTTCCTAAGATTTTATCTGATCCAGCTTACCACCGTACCAGATTAGCTCACCGTCCGGTAAGAACCAGGTCCGAGAACAGTCAGCAGAAGAATTGACGGGACCCAACAAGGCCATTGCCTGCTGGGGTTGTGGGAAGGTTCTAACGAGATACCGTAGCCCCTGACCACAATGGCAACTGAAGGTACCGGGCAGTCTGACCTTCGCCGTATTGAAAACAATTAGTATGTAATTAACTTTAATCCGAATGATAGGAAAGCCACCTGCATGGTGGTTTTCTGGCCTCTATTTCCCTACAAAACTTCCCCAGCTCATTGTCTACATATTGTATATTAATACGTAAACAAAATCTTTGTACCACTTATTCGAAAATTACGCGGACGCGACGGATGGAGGAGTATGAATTTTGGCTGAGTTAAAGTTTATATGGAAAAGAAGTGCAGTGTTTGTTATCGAACTCCTCGGAAACAGCTTCACTGATTTTTAGGGTTCCGTAGTCGAATGGTAAAAACAAAACCCTTACAGATTCGTCATGTCTGTCTGTCTGTCTATGACATCCATTTTATTCCGAAACTATTAGGACTACACATGTGAAATTAGGTATGTAGATGTATTCTGTAAATCACATTCCGATTTTTATACTATTACCCTACGGCTGCGTCCATGAAGGTTGCCGTAGTATAACTATGCAGAATAACTTTGTTTTTCATAGTGATTGTATGAAATACAAAGTTATATTTGCGGTTTTAGTAAATGGTACCGAAACTTGGTAGGTAGATGTATTACGTGAATCGCTTTCAGATTTTTTGAAAAGAATAAAACATATACATATATAAAATTATGGGGGGCTCCCCACTCCTATACGGTCTGTAGAGAGGTCTTTAAAAATGACTTTGAGGTTTCCTAAACCACTTTTTCTTAAAGTCAATCGTTTAAACGATATTTATTTATTTATTTATGTACACACATGACACTTACAAAAAAATAATTAAATACAGACAAAAGAGCACAAAGGTGCTGCTTATTTCCTAAGAAATTTCTTCCAGCAGACCTGCGACAGGAGAGTTCAAGAGGAGATGATAGACACAGTGTGTATAAATACCTACTAGTTACGATAAATATAACAAACTTAGCTATACAATTAAACTATAAGGATATAATAAACAAATATATACCTACATAGAATTAAAATACATATTTATATTAATGCTATAAAAATATATACCTATAATAAATATATAAAATTACGGAATGTTAGATAGGTAATGATCTTGGACCAGCTTTTTGAAAATATTAATGGATTTAGCTTCCCGGATCTTAGCGGGAAGTGAGTTCCACAGTCGTACTGCATGAAAGGAGAAGGAGTGGGAATAGAAACGGGTTTTATGGGATGGGAAATTGAGATGGAGTTTAAGGTGGGATCTACAAAGTGCGTCAGTAGGACGAGTGAATGAAAAACGATCGCGCAGGTAGTTAGGATATGCGGGGTTGAATAGGATGTTGTACAAAAGGAATAATATTCGAGTGTTCCTGCGAAGACGGATAGGGAGCCACTTGAGATCCTTGCGAAACTGAGAGACATGATCGTATTTCCTCAGACCAAAAACAAAGCGAATACACAAGCTTTGCAAGCGCTCAAGCTTATATAAGAGCTCCTAAGCGGCATCCAAATAGCAGGCATCGGCATAATCAATGATCGGCTGGATTAAAGTTTGAGCTAAAGAGATTTTAGTTTTGAAAGGCAAGAAGCTTTGAAGGGATTTTAAAGAGTGGAAGGAAAAGTGCACCTTTCGACTAACCTCACTTACTTGCTATATGCTATATGATATATGCTTCCAAAGTGGTAAAATGTATCTGGGCGGGATACATTTTACCACTTTACCCTCTCCATCCTCTTTTACCCTCTAATTTTTATAATAATGGAGTGAAAAATAATAAAAAATCATATGCTGTAGACAGGGTTGCCATCACCAAATTTGCCGGCCCCATACAAAGACTTATAAACCCCGGACATTTGGGTAAAATCACAGTTTTTCCCCGGACACCGTAGAATAATATATATTTGAACTTCAAACTAAAAACAACTATGTTTAATTATGGTTTTTATTTACTGATAAAATGATAACATTGTAGAGCTTTAGAACTTTTTTAATAAGAGTCTCTTCCTTTTCATTTAATCAATGTAACATAAACAATGAGATGAAATATCATAGGAAAATAATAATACAGATCGTGCTTTTTGGTACTCGTAAGACCAATGTTTGTCCGGGTTTTACCCGGACGCTTATTGGGAAAATCGCCCCGGACGCCCCCGGATGCTCTCCAAACTAGGACAAATCCGGAAATACCCGGACGGATCGCAACCCTAGCTGTAGACCTTAATGAAAACTTTGAACGAAAATTGGATTGAACGAGATAGGTTTAGCAGTTTTTGAAATATAGCACATTTTCTACAACATCTTTCTTCTCTTCTTATCAAAAACAAAGTTATTTTGCGTAATTACTACGGAACCCTTCATTGGCGAGTCTGTTGTTTTTTTTTTGGGTATATTAGGTCTGAGAATATGTCGCAGGCTATTTTTTTAATTTTTATATAGTAGCGCATTAAATATAATTTATATTATGGATGAATGTCAAACACTCGCCGACCACTTGTATCCTTAAAACCCCAACCACCTGTTATCTCCACCCGCCATCATTGACTTCTAATAACAAAGATGTTTACAAGCTCAGAGAGTTAATTTCGGAATCAAATCGATATCTTTTTGTACTACAAACATATTATGTGGTAACCGATTTGTGGAACTTGTATTGTGTAAAATATTTATTTAGGTATTTAGGGACAATAAACAGCTACAATATAAGATGAGTGCACAACAATAGATCATTCAGTTTATAAACAATATTGCAGCCCACTGCATTATCCGCATATTAACATTGAAAATATAAGCAGTATATGCCGCTGGATAATCTATTCAAGTAATCAATTTTATTGTAACATTAAAATTCAATAATTATTAATTAAAATGATTAAAAACAGAAGATAGAAATACAAAAAAAAGATAATTTGAAACAAAAAATATAATATAATAATATAAAATATAATCTCAAAAATATGGAAGAATTAAAAAACAAAACGCATTGAAAGGGGTACTATTGCATAGATCGCAGCTGGTTTCAGCCTTGTGAAATATTCATAATGTTTGGAGACACGACTGATGAATCCCTAAGGCTGATAAGGTGACAACTCTCTTCCTCACGCCACATAAAAAATGCACGGATTATTAAAAAAAAAACATGTCGACGGTTAAAAGGTAATTGGGCATAAGTAACATTTTGGTCGAAATTGACTTATGAATACCAGTCTACTTAAAATTTTCCACTCTTTCGAATGCGGTAACTCCCATTGCTCTGTGATGACTTTTTTGTCACTTATGCCCAAGCAAAACTGCGTTTTGTAGAAAGTTATGTCCATTTCCAAAACTTTAAACTGCTCTCCTGAACAAGTTAATTTTTGTCGCTTATACCCTATTACCTTTTAACCGTCGATGTGTGCAATTCACACGTGGTAGAAGAGAAACCTTCAAAAATTTTGGCTTTTTTTCTTATGAATTTATGTGTCTGTCTCTTTTTACTGTCGCTTTTTCGTTTCATAAACTTTCAAATCACAACGATGCTAAAGAAGTTTTCACTTCAAAAAAAAATATGCAATCAATTCTGTTTCCGATTCTCAGGTTCAATATAATATACTCAATAAAGACTGTAAAATTGAAAACTAAAAAGCTGAACAATAACAGCCGCATGACCGATCTTCAAGGTTAAGCAACACTTGCCGAGGTCGACCTATGGATGAGTGACCATCTAAACATATCTAGATCCATGCCTCGGAGCTTAGAACAACAACGCATAGAAGAGGCGTCTAGAACAAAACACGAGCGATTTCGTGTGTCCACTTTATTTTCTTTGTGTGCGTGAGCCGAATGTGTCTACGTTCTTCAAACGCACACAAATATAGCTTTCAGTGATACCATTACCAGTACCATTACCACAAAAATGGGAAAACGCACTATTATGTTGCTGGATCAAATCAAGTATTTTATGTTATGAAACTAAATAAGATGATGTTTTTTCATGTAATATGACTTATATGACATATATTTACGGAAGGTAAACGAAATGAGATATCGTTTATTGCGTTTAGAATGTTTGATGTGTAATGTGTCATAATGATATTATAGAAATGTATTAATTGCTTGAAAAATCTCGTTTGATATCAATTAAAAGTATGTGTTGTATTTATGAAATAGAAAAAAAATATTGAGAACATTACTTAAATGAAAAAAATCTTAATCAATAAAATTGTCATCTTTATGATGTCACTCTTCGAACTAACAGTTACTTTTAGTTATAAAACACTGTAGGTAGTAGCTGTAAATAAATATAGTTTAGTTTGACGCATACATAATTGCCGCCAAAACTATATTATTTTAAACAAAAATAAGCACAAAAGAAATCAATATGGGTATTTTTTTCCTCACGGATAGCAACATTGAATTGTGATAAGTTAGGTTATTAGAATTTTTGTTTGACGGTCGATTTACTTAAATATAATGTATAAAATGTAAGTATTTACTTGTGAAATGTAATTTGATTACACGTTTTTTGTTTTCCTGAAGGACTATGACATCCCTTTACGCTACAAACGGTCGTTTTAAATTATTTACTCGCGAGCTCTGGATGGCAGAATGTGACCTTGAATACTGACGGCTCGTCGAGCTAAGTTAGCCAAAAATGGATGTTTTAGTTGCCTCACTTTTTGCACTCGTACTATCCTTCTATGCGTTGTTATTCTAAGCCTCGGAGAGAACGTAAAGCCGTTGGTCTCAGCTATCATTTGTACAGACGCACATCAACCTACCCCAATCTGTCAAATTTCTTTAATAGATTTTCAACCTTATCACAATAGTCGAAGGTTAATGTTCGATTGGTAAAATTTTACAGATTGGGGTAGATTGACGTGCTGCCGTCTGTACATCTTTGACAGTCGGTACGGGTGGTCAGAAGCTCGAAAGTCTGACACTGGTCTTGCCAAGGGGTATCGTGTTACCCAGTTACTGGGTTGTGGAGGTCAGATGGCAGTCACTCCATGTAAAAGCCTAATACCCAGCTGCATCTGGTTAGACTGAAAGTTGGGATCGACCCCAACTACGCACAGTATATTTTTCGACCTCATTTTGGGACAGCTAATTTTTATTAGCTCATTGTATGAAGAAACATGTTACAAATGCTAGACAAAAACTCCTACCAGCCTAGCTATTATAGTTTGTGCAAAATTGCAATTTTATTCCGGAATCCCGGAATGTCAAGTTTAGCGATTTCATTTTTTTTTTCTTATACCAAAGAAGCCATGCACTTGGTATGTATATACCCTTTAAATTACACGTTATAACGTGTAATTTAAAGGGTATATACATACCAAGTGCATGGCTTCTTTGGATGATAACAAACGATATGGCAAGGGTTTTGTAATCCTAAGTCTACGTGTGTAGAACTTATTACAAATTCCAATACACTGATACCAGAGACCGAATTTTTCAAATTAAGAAGAACGAAAAGAATTATCGTGTTATTGGCAAGTGACGTGGAAAGTTATTGACCCTCGTAGTGCTATAACACGTTTGTTATGATTGGTATTCAAGAAATATATGAAACCAATAATTTGGTATCAATTCTTTGAGTCAGATATTTTGTGCTGAAACTGTGCATAGAGACTCCATACCAGATGTTGTCTTCAGCCCTTTTAGATAGATATAGGGTTTCCGTTACACGTTGTATACTGCGTATATAATGCTTTACGTTCCTATGCAGCCTGAAAGCTTCACCCTAAGACTAGATTAAGAATCAAGCAGGAGTGGGCTAGGGCTTTTAAATTTTAAGATAATGGCAAATATTACAAAATATTTATTTTTTCTGACTTATGTATTCAACGTTTGCAAGTTTTTTTTGGTAGTTAAGCATTATATACGAAGTTTATAAGAAAAAAAAAATGAAATCGCTAAGCTCGACATTCCGAGATTCCGGAATAAAATTGCATTTTTGCTAAAACTATAACAGCTAGGCTAGTGGGGGTTTTGGTCTAGCATTTGTAACATGTTTCTTCATGCAATGAGCTAATAAAAATATGCTGTCCCAAAATGAGGTAAAAAAATATACTGTGCGAAGTTGGGAAGAGACTAATCAGATGATCATGAATGCTAGACTTAAAAGGTGTTTACTACAAACAAAGCAGTAAGAAATAACGATAAACACAGAATGCAATGACAAAAACAACTTAAAACTAAAACACATATTTGCCTCCCAGGGTCCTGTACAAGTGTGCCGATAATGCTCAGGTACGGTCGTTGCTTAGCAACGCTCATTGCGTCTCTAATGGCAGCCATCTTTGATACCGAGCGCAAACAAATAAAACGCCTCAAACATACTTATGTCACGCTATGTTAAGGTATTACCGTGGCTTAAGTCGGCGGCCTCAAGGGCAATAGAAAGGAACAAGGTGGGTTTTTAGTCAGTAGAAGTCTGACACTCCCTTCCGCTCTCGTCCCAGAGCGGAAGGAGCCATTAGATGATCTTCCCACCAAAAAATAAATCAAGACACCGTAAACCGTAAAGGTTGGCAGGACAACCTAGATGGATTCCTTAAGAATTGGAAGGTTGAGGCGCAGAACTGTGATTAGTGGAAACGAACGGGGTGGATTTTTAGTCAGTAGAAGTCTGACACTACCTTCCGCTCCACGCAGAGCGGGAGAAGTAATTTAATGATTATCCTACCGAAAACAAAGGTATTACGATGAGCTAGCTGTGCGCCTCAGTTATTTATTTATTTATTTATTTACTTTATGGAGGACTTACAGCTAATAAAATAATAGATATATATATAAAAATAAATTTTAATAAAAACATAAAAAAAGGAATACATAGTCGCAAGAGAGCCAATAACAAGTCCTCACGTTTAGACTTATACTAAAATAAAGTTATAAGCAATAAACAAGCAATAATAAAGCTAATTATAAATTAAAGATACAATTTACACAGTAAGAATACATAATATATAAAGATTTGCTTGCAATGAGTCAACAGCATAACATAACCACTAACGCTTGAAAAAGTTTAAGCTTAAGCACCTTTTTTATAGGAGGAAATGCAAAAAAGAACCTGAGTTTAATGTTACGTTAAGTCATTAGTTTCGCACTACTAAGTGAAGGGCTCTCGAAATCCTTCCAGAAACTTGTAAAGTAATAGCCCTTTTATTACTTTGGCAAAGGTTAAGTATTGCCATAGAACGTGGCAGTGCCGCCAGTTTCCTGGGTACGTTACCAGCCAACTTACCTCAACACTGTAAAGTTCAAACAATGTATAAAATATGTGGTAAAACATCATCAACACCTGCTAAGCCAGTTCCAAACTATGATGGGATCGACTTCCTGTCTAACCTGATGCAGCTGAGTATTAGAATTTGACATGGAACGACTATCTATCTCACCTCTACAACCGGTGTCAGACTTTCTGGCTTCTGACTACCCGTGCCGAAACATGTGTTAATGACAGCTTTTTTTTCTGGGTGGGAAAATCGTCGAATAACTTCTCCCGCTTTGGGTTAAGCGGAAGGGAGTGTCAGACTTGTCTTTTCAGCTGCCCGTAAGTTCCAGGGCCACGGTATCTTGTTAGTACATTTCCGCAAACCCGGCCGGCAATGGCCTTATGAAGCCGCGTCACTAATGCTGACAGCTCCTAGAGGCGCGCGTGGATCACGACGCGCCGCCGACCCGGGCCTGTTCCTTACCGGACGTTGAGCTACCCCTGCTCACCGTCCGTAAGCCCGCGCCTGCGGTGGCCGGAGATAGGCCCGCGATCCCCGACGCTCAGGAGGATCTACTGCGGCGGCTGAGGTTTGAGGAAGAGAGTTGCCTCTCCCTCGCGCGTTCGGCCTCCTCCTTCGCTAGCATGACTACTTCGCAGAAGGAGGCGACTGCATCCCATTCCCTCTCGCTCCGCACCGTGGTCTGAACCAAGGCCGGGCGCATGAGGTCGCCGCCGTCGATCGCCTCCACGAGGACACAGCGGTGCTCCGCCCAAGCAGGGCACACCTGCCCTGTATGCTCCACCGTGTCCTCCGGATGGTCCTCACACTGACGACACCCGGTCGTATCCTTTCGCAGTATCCGAAACATGTGTTAGTGACAGCTGGGCCTGGGACCAATATATCGACCCGTGCAGCAGTTATTATTTCGGGATGACCTTTTCGAAAATATGGTAAACCAATAAAGTAAAAAAAAAATAAATGAAAATCTCGTTACAAAAACATACTTTTTACCCAGGAAACATATTTCTTGTTCGAGTTAAACATGATTGTCTGGCAGTTTCAGTATAATCTGCGGCCTACCCAAACGTCCTTACCTAGCAGTGGCGAAGGCTCCATACAACTCGATTCCTACCCGCTTCCCTTTAGAAATATGACAAATATTAGTCTATTATTTTATATATGAATATATAAATAGTAATCTATTATTTTCAATTAAACAAAGAATTATTTACAAAGTTACAAGATTTCGAAGTCAGCCACAGAGCCACAGTTACTGGAATTCACGCATCACAGTTGTGCAAGGTAAGCATCTTTTGGTCCGGCTTCCCTTTTATGAAAATTCACCCTTCGCCACTGTTACCTAGGTATTGTTCGTCAAATCGTTAAGCTCAAGCAGCTTTCTAAGTTGAGCTATATGTCATCGGACAAATGCATGCACTGTATGGACAGGCAAAAGATCGCCTCAGACTTTAACCAACTTTATAGATTGTATGGACTTTAAAAGAGACGGACCCCAGAGTTTGTTTCGGTGTTTCTTGTCAGGGTAGTCAGTTAGGAAACACCGGCCTCAACTAGTTTAAATTTACGAAAAAAATTACGTGAAGATGTTATTTAATAACCAATTTGTAAAATAAAGATCATTTATCACTTGCTTTCAGAATGGCACAGATGCTACCTCGTATCGTAATTCGTAACGTAAGCTCGATATAATTTTCTTTTGATATTGTTCGATGTCTAAACCCACACAATAGTCACAGTGAATATCAAGAGTCTAACATTGCGGGAAATATCTGGCTATTGTGGAGAATATAGAATTTTATAGTAAATTCTCCTTTGTGCGGATTATAGTTCATTGTTGAGGTCGTAAGAGGATTTGGATTTCATTGGCTGTTTTTATTGGAATCTATTAATCTAAGCGAATTGATATCTTTATGGGATAGTTAGTTGATAGCTTGCCGGGGTTGCGGGAATGTTCTAACGAGATACCGCGGCCCCGGAATGGGCAGTTGAAGGAACAGGGTGGGGTTTTAGTCAAAGTCTGACACACCTTTCCGCTCCACCCAGAGCAAGAGGAGTCATTAGACGATTTTCCCACCGAGAAAAAAACGGGGGACAGTTCGTTGATTATCATTGCTATTCAAATATCTATACTTATATGTATTGCTGGCTGTGCCCGCGACTTCGTCCACGCGGTACAGTGACTTTCGGCAGCATTTTTAATTTTTAGGCTAATTATTTTGAAAATAAAACTCATACATAATTTGAATGTCGTATTTATTAATATCTAATCAAAGTACTAAAAAATAAGTATCAAGCTTCTAGCTTTAAAATTGACGTAATTTCCATACAAACTTTCATCCCCTATTTCAACCCCTTACAGCCCTTTTTTTCTAATTAAAAAGCAGCCTATGTCCTTTCTCAGGCTCTCCAGAGCGTCAGCAAGATGACGAGGCCCCCCCTGTAGAGGGCCGAAGCCTGCCGGGGTCGTGGGACTTATCCGATTACCGTGACCCCGGTACGTAAAGGGCTATTGAAGGAATACCGTGGATTTTAGTCAGTACAAGTCTGACAGTCCCTCCGGCCCTGCCTGGGGTGGGAGGACTCATCTGATGATTTTACCACGTTAAAAAAAAAAGACTACGTCCGTACCGAATTTCATTAAAATCGGTTCAGTAGTTTAGGCGTGATTGCGTAACACACAGACAGACAGAGTTACTTTCGCATTTATAATATCAGTAAGGATAAACGGGTTGTTTGTGAATAAATATGTATTTAAGAAATATTTCCAAAAATTCTCATACGAGTTTTAAAATATCTTCACCTACAATGCTTCGTTCCCACTGAGTGTTTTCATAGGCAGACGTTTAAAAAAAAACTTTTCACGTAAGCGAAACCGCGGGCAAAAGCTAGTGTAACTATTTAAATTCAAACTAGTTCAATTATTTTGATTGCTTGTGTTTTTATTTGTTAACTAAATGACTCGGCAGGCTACTGTGCTCTCAAACCTAATAATAGATACTGCCCAACTAGCACAAATGGGCTGCATTAGGGCTTTGGAGCGTATCCGATTATTACTTATGGTAATAGACGTAAGCGCTAGAGCGTCTACTACAGACTTAAAGCAGCCGCTTTAGCGCTATTTGGGCGCCATTTTATGCAGCCTAAAGTTCCATTTAACCTGCACAACGGTTGCATAAAGGCTCCTTAATAGCTATAACGATTTATTAACGCTATACTAAAGCTCTCATAGCGCTACTTTTGAATGATTTTGAACTACTTTGAACGAATGAATTGATTATAGTTCTTTATTGTATATCTTCAGTTGACATTATTTGTAATATTTTGGTAAAGTGTTTTCGTCGCCATCATGAAAATAAAACAAAAGTACTTAAGTAAAAGTTTGTATTCTGTATTAGCAAGATATTTATTTATTTATTTAGGGACAATAAACAGCTACAATATAAGATGAGTGTACAACAATAAGTCATTCAGTTTATAAACAATATTGCAGCCCACTGCATTATCCGCACATTAACATTGAAAATATAAGCAGTATATGCCGCTGGATAAGCTATTCAAGTAATCAATTTTATTGTAACATTAAAATTCAATTATTATTAATTCGTTATTAATTAAAATTATTAAAAACAAAAGATAGGATACAAAAAAAAGAGAATTTGAAACAAAAAATAGAATAAAAAAGAATCATACAATTAATACATTAATAAGTGTAAAACGGGGACTCAAATTAATATTATTATGCATTAGTGAGGATAAATAGGATTTATAGAATGTTAAAATTTACAATAATACGTACCAAACATCATTATAATATTAACTGTTACATTGCGCAGCTAGAACAGTTAGTACATCGGATTTAAATTTAGATTTAGAGCACATAAAAATATCAATATCTACAAAATAATTATTATAGGTCTCGACCATACGACGAGTAGGACAACGCAAACCAGAGTTAGTGCGACAAGAGTTTACAGCAAATAGTGTCCCTGCTCGAACGCTACGTTTGTTTACTGTGCGAGGGACACTGTAACATAATTTACTAGTTAGTTCAATTGAGTCAAACTTATTATGTACGATACTGTACAGAGTATTGGCCTCGAGTAGCTTACGTCTTGATTCTATTGTAACCATTTTATATTTCTTTAACAGTTGAGGGTATGACAAATACGTTTTATGGCATCTATAGTGCATGGCACGAAGGAACTTCCGCTGGACCTTCTCGATCTCATCCACATATTTCTGGTAGAAAGGATTCCAGATTGGCACTGCATATTCAATTTGTGAACATATTAACGTTTTATATAGATACAGATAGGTGGAATTTCGCTTGAACTCGGTGGATGCTCTCATTACAAAACCATACATTTTGAATGAATTATTGACAATTTTTTCAACATGTTGATTAAAAGAAATTTTATTATCAAACATCACACCAAGATCCCTTACAATTGAAATATTACCCAATACTGTACCATCCAACCTGTACCCAGAACCGATAATAAATTTATTTCTTGTAAAATTTATACAATGACATTTAGAAATGCTGAGATGTAGTTTATTGTCATGGCAGAATGCTGAGAGTCTATTAAGGTCCTCTTGAAATTTTAGAGAATCCTCACTTGTTTTAATAGTTCTAAAAACTTAGATCATCAGCATACATGAGAAACTTTGTGTTTTTGAAGCATTTCTTAATGTCATTTATAACGGGTGATTTTTTTGCTGGTATCTTTTTGGCAACACTGTTTTTGACAGATCACGCGTGAATCGTGTCTTGTGTCATTGTCAAACTTGTTCAGTTTGGTCTATAATTTAACCATGAATCGACTTACGAACGAACAACGCTTGCAAATTATTGAATTTTACTATCCAAATGCATGCTCGGTTAAGAGAGTGCATCGCGCACTTCTTCCAATTTATGGGCAGTTTGGTCGGCCTACTGAGGCAGCTATTCGGAAGCTTGTGACTAAGTTTCGAACCCAGTTTACATTATTGGACATTAAACCACGAACACGCATACGTAGAGTGAGGACCGAAGAAAATATTGCGGCTGTATTCGCCAGTGTTAGTGATGACCGTGAAATGTCGATTCGCCGCCGTTCGCAGCAATTGGGCCTCTGTTACTCCACTACGTGGAAAATTTTGCGAAAGGATTTGGGTGTAAAACCTTACAAGATACAGCAGGTGCAAGAATTGAAGCCACACGACCTCCCACAACGTCTAACATTTGGTGAATGGGCATTGGCAAAGTTGGAGGAAGATCCACTTTTTTTATCGAAAAATTGTGATCAGCGACGAAGCTCATTTCTGGTTGAATGGATATGTCAATAAGCATAATTGCCGCATCTGGAGTGAAGACCAGCCAGAAGCATTGCAAGAGCTACCACTGCATCCCGAAAAATGTACTGTTTGGTGTGGATTATGGGCCGGTGGCATCATCGGGCCGTACTTTTTCAAAGACGACAATGGCCGAAACGTTACTGTGAATGGCGAGCGCTACCGCGTGATGATTGGCGATTTTTTTTTTGCCCAAAATGGAAGAATTGGACATGCCTGACATGTGTTTTCAACAAGACGGTGCCACATGCCACACGGCACGCGAAACAATGGCCCAATTGAGAGCCGCCTGCGGTGAACAGTTTATCTCACGTTTTGGGCCCGTCAATTGGCCGCCTAGATCGTGTGATCTAACGACTTTGGACTATTTCTTATGAGGCCATGTTAAGGCTCATGTCTACAGGGATAAACCAGCAACGATTGACGCACTGGGAGTCAATATTGAAGCATTTATTCGTGATATACCGGCTGATATGTTGGAGAGAGTGTGCCAAAATTGGGCCTTGCGAATGGGCCATCTAAACCGGAGCCGCGGCCAGCATTTGCATGAAATCATCTTCAAACATTAAATTATATTGATCGTTCTATAGATTCCAATAAAGTATTCATCAAAATTTTCAAATATTTTGTGTTTTTTTTTTGAAAATCGAAATCCTACACCTCTTAAAAAATCACCCTTTATAAAGTATAAATAAGAGTGGTCCCAGGATGGAACCCTGTGGAACACCAGAAGTTATCACCATATATAAAGATACTTAAAACGCTGTCCAGTTTACTGTAGATATATAAGATAATTTTCGAGTAATTTTAACGCGCTTTTATGATATTTAAAAAATTAACAAAAGATATGAGATATTTTTTATTTGTTATACAGAATAAAGAGCAATGCTGAGTGTCCATAGTAACTTTGGCTCAATATAAAATTCTCACGGCTAGTGATGAAAATAATTTTATTGTGTGTAGTTCAATACTAAGAACTGTTTCTTAGCATTTAATATTGTATAGAACTTCTAACAAAAAAATTTTAGCATAAATACAAATATGGAATTTTGAGGTTATTACAATTTGACGATCTCTATACATGTTTGTACACGCTAACATTTAGCACTAAAGTAATTACTTCTGTCTAATTAAATAAAAGTACTTTACTTTGAGAATAGAGGTCCACTGCTGTAACAATGAACGAACTTCTTCGCATTCTACTAAATACCTCCAAATTCGGAAAACATTCAATCCACAATTAGTGCAACGTTGTTGGTTAGACATGGTCACAATAATGGATGTACTTCAACACTTCGAAAAGCAAAAGAGTCTCAAAAAACAGAGAAGGAAACGTAAACGCATGCACTTCGCAATATCACCGACAACAACAACTCAAAGATAATGTAATACACTATGTTTTACAACAACTGTTTGTGTTTATAATGTCAATCAATTCCCTTTGTGTCACTTTTGACACGTGTTCGAGTTTTTATTTGGCGGAATAGTCAACATCGCCTTTGTTTGCCATGTATAAAAATGGAATAGAGTTTTTATTCTCAATAATTAAAATATTATTTCAGATTTTTTATGTAATAAAATGAGATTATTGTTCACCACATATTGTTACTATTTTTAGTATAGAAAAGAATACATAGAACAATAAAGAATTTGAAATAAAAACTGATTAATAAGTTTAATTGCAGCATATTGACAACTCAACCGTTTTTCGACAATTTCCGGTCAGCTATTTGTTTATTAATAAATCAATTCTAATGAAGAAGTTCTCGAAAGAAATTAAATACAAACATATAGTTTAGATTTTATTGTATAGATTCTTATACATTAAAGATAAATGGCCGAGCCATTTTAAATTTAAAAGTTGTGTAGGCCAGGATCCGTCTTTGTTCTTTTATTTCCGTATTTTTACGTGTCGATAACTTACTATTTGCAAGTGGCCGATTGTTTACCGGTACATTTAATGCACATTTAACTGAAAAACCAATGTATATCAACTCAATTTTGCAAGTGAATTATAAGTTTTCTTAAAAAATCATGGCGTCATTGTAATGTAGTTATAACCTGCAGTTTTAGCTCTAATAACTCCCTTTTGAGAATCATAGCGCTAATTTTCACCCTTCTAACGCTTCCAGTGATTTTTGTTCCCCTAGTGCAACTCACAGCCACAAAAAGCTCCTATTTTCTTGTTTTTGAGGTTATAAGATGTAGTTACGTACTTATTCGTTTAGCATCCATTTTTATTAAATGTTTTATAATAGTTACAAAACCGGCTGTAAAATGGCGAATGGATTGAGCCTGCAAGGAATGACTATTGCTACTAAAGGCCTTAGTTACACTGATGATTTTTTTGTAACTATAGTATGCAAAAGAGTTTCTATTATTTCTAAAATGAAACTTATAGTAGTATAATAGTGGTTACTATAACTATAATCTATAAAAGTTACAATGGAAACCACTGTACAGCTGTGAGTGGCAGAATGACCTTCGTAACTCTCATATAAAGGTGTAAGTGGTAAATGAGTTCTACCGTGGACTACTGTGAAGGCTAGGGTAGTATTTGATTCAGCTTATAGCACCTTAAGTAACTTTTATAGCTATAGACGTTTACGGATGCAGATATGCAACTTTGAACTGCTTTTTGAACCCTTAAACCGCTATTTTACAGCCGAAAGTAATAAAATAGGCTGCAATATCCACTAATCTGCTCGTTGGGTGTGTTATGGAAATATTGTGAAACACAAAGAAGTTTTGTGAATAGTAAACATGAAGTTTCATATTGGTTCTTCTCCAAAGGAAACGACCAATTCGAACCGTGCACTAGTTTTTATTATTTTATAATGTAGAAAGTAAGTATGTGAATGTAGTGTTATGTAATGTAGGCCTATAGTGTGTAGTGTAGTGTTATGTAATATGGGTCTATAGTGTGTAATGTAGGCATATAGTGTGTAGTTTAGTGTTATATAATGTACGATAACATATTTTTGATTTGATTTGCTTATTTTATTTATTTTCCGCTTGAAGTGGGTATTAGCTCATTTAACACGCAACTAGAGAGAAACATTTTTTTAAAAGTATGTAGTTTTTAATTTCATGATACCTTCAAAATAACTTCCAAAATGTTTTCCCTTAAATCTTTATATGGACTTTTACTCGTACGTGCTTTATAAAACAACTAGCCTTCACATGCGATTTCGTCCGCATAGATTTTGAAATAGTTTAAAGCCTTAAGCACTCACAAACAATGTGCCTTACTACCAATGAAATTATTTCATTAGTTTCAGAGATTAAACACTACATGCAAACCTACAAAAAAATTTTACCTCTTTATAATATTAGTATAGCAAACCTTTGTAGTTGTTTTCAATGATTACGTTTATTAATGAGGCAATGTTAATTATTCCGATACGTCCGCATCCGTCACTCGCTCAAGGTTACGCTTAATAATAATAATAATAATAAAAAAAAAGCTGGCAACACTAGCCGTCAAATCAAGTTTTGTTTGCAGTTCCTACAAAATAAATTCGCAAAATATAGTGATAAGTTTTCCCATCCAAATTTCTCAATATTTACGAAAAGAGGACAGATTGAACCAAGATAAATAACATACATCTAAAAAACAACCGATATTTTAACGAAAATGAAGATAATGTATAATCCATCGACAACTGTCAAGTGGTCTGTCATTGACACCAATCACTAAACAATGCAAGAAATAACTATGTTAATAAACAAAACTTGATAATGCTTACTAGAGCAGCTTCGCAACGTGCACGCCCACCACCCCCGGACCCGTCGCTCAGCTCCGCCTCGCCACCGGATTTAGGATTACCTACGTCACCGGCGGCTGCATCCGCGTCGAGCTCGAGCGACGAGTATTTCTCTCCGCCGACGTCGCCAACACCTGTGCGTCGGCAGGGGAGAGGCCGGCCACCGAACAGCTTGGGACTTAGGAGCCAACTGGCTGCGAGTCGGGTCCCCGCTACCGGTGGTGTGCAGCGCATGAGATGGACTCAGTCCATAAACGAAAACGTCATGCGCGCATATTATGGGTCTACAGAGGGGGGAACTAACCTCACTGCGTATCGTGTCAGGATGCTGTCTCTGTTCCAGGACCTAGAACCAGCTGTCAACGTCTCGGCCCAACGACTGTCGGATCAGGTGCGGGTCATCCAGCGTAGCCACAGGTTGGATGACGCAACACTTGATAGGCTGCGCTCAGAGGTACTGAGCAACCATATCATCTCGTCCCCGACGCAAGCCGTGGTACAAGCGCCCGCTAGTGGCGCAATGACACCGCGGCCCAATAGTCATAATAATGAGCTAGATGATAGGGTTGTCACGGTAAGTAGCCAATGCAACGATCGACTGAGGAGCGCACTGGAGGATGCGCTTCGCGAGTATAGATCGGCTCCGCCTGAACTTAGACCCCGGTTACCACGGTTACCCATGCACAAAAAAAATAGGGCGCTGGTGTGTGCTTTGGACTCGCTGCTTGAGAACATTTTTGAGAGCAGCGAAAACCTCGTTGATACGCACTCAATCCTGTATTGCGGGGCTGTTGCGGCATGTCGCTTAGCTAACGTTAAATTTCCAAATAACGACGAAGCTATTCGAACAAAACCTGCTGTACCAGCCTGGCAGTATAGGATCGAGAGGCGTATCGATGAGGCCAGAACACTCATCGGCAAACTATACTGCTTCAAGGAAGGCAATGCACGTCCACGTGTAATGCGTTTTATGCGGCGGGCTTTCTCAGGGACTGGAATCAGCCCTCGAGAATACACACCCCACATTACGGAGCGCATTGACTTCCTAAAGCAGAAAATTTGTGCATGGGCAGCCCGTATCCGTCGGTTTAAGCGGCGGGTTCAACGCTACTCACAGAATCGCATGTTCCAGAGCGATGAGAGGTGGGTATACAGAGCTTGGGAGCGACCCAATCAAAATGTGACTGACGTGTGCCGCCCGGATGATACCGCCACGAATTTATTCTGGCGCAACATCTGGTCGGTACCCGTCTGTCATGTTGAGGGTGACTGGATGCGTGAAGTAGAACGCGTGTGTGAAGCTATACCACAAATGAATAAAATAATCATTAACGCTTCTGATGTAGCCAAAGCAGTTCATCCGTTACCAAACTGGAAGTCTCCAGGACCGGATGGACTGCACAACTTCTGGCTCAAATGTTATAGCAGCTCGCACGCGCTTTTGGCTTCTCAATTCCAGGCATCCTTAGAAACTGGGTCTCTACCAGAATTTTTAACAACAGGCTGTACCCACCTGCTTCATAAGAGTGGTAGTCCCACGGAACCCAAAAACTATAGACCGATTACCTGTCTGTCTACGGTCTATAAGGTTCTTACGTCCATTCTGAGAGTGAAAATAAATATGCACATTGAGTGCAACTCAATTATGTCCGCTTCTCAGAATGGATGTAGGAAAGGGTCCCGTGGCACTAAGGAGCTACTCCTCATTGACATGGCCATTAGCCAACAGGCTCGTCGATCCCGAAAAGATCTATCGACATGCTGGATAGACTATAAAAAAGCCTTTGATTCTGTTCCTCATACCTGGCTTATCAAGGTGCTAGAGCTTTATAAAATAGACCCAAATCTACGCACGTTTCTTGAGTCATGTATGAGGCAATGGAAGACGATACTTCGCTATCCAGGATGTCGACCGATTCAAGGGAATGATGAGCCTATATGGATCAGACAGGGAATATTTCAGGGCGAAAGTTTGAGTCCACTTTGGTTTTGCTTGGCCCTGAATCCTCTAAGTACAATGCTAGAGGAGTCAGGCCTGGGCTATCGGTTGAGAAGAGGAGGTCAAAGTATATCCCACCTCCTTTACATGGATGATTTGAAACTCTTTGCCCCCAACAACTTGCAACTGATGGAACTACTGAAGGTAACTGAAACTTTCAGTAGCGCCATCAAGATGGAATTTGGTGTGGACAAATGTGCAATCATGCATGTAAAACGAGGAGAGATTATGGAATCTGAGGGAATTCAACTTTCAGATTCCATACACCTTAGATCTCTCTGCTTAACCGAAACTTATAAGTATTTGGGTATGTCGGAAGCTTTGGGCATTAATGTTGCTGACATGAAGCAATCGCTGAGGGAGCGCTTCTTTGGCCGCCTGACAAAGGTATTAAACAGCCTTTTGTCGGGAGGAAATAAGGTGCGCGCTTTCAACGGTTGGGTCATGCCGGTGTTGATGTATTCTTTCGGCATACTCAAATGGACTCAAACCGAACTGGACGCCCTGGATAGGAGGGTCCGTACACTGCTAACCGCAAATCGGATGCATCACCCACGATCATCGGTGATGAGACTGTATATCCCGCGGAAATGTGGAGGTCGAGGCTTTTTAAATGCCAAAACTCTCCACAACCGCGAGATTTGCAGTCTCAGGGAATATTTCCTTAAAGCCGATGTGGGTATGCACCGAGATGTGATTGCAGTGGACAAAGGACTCACCCCGCTGTCTATGGCTAAAGAGAACTGGCACAAACCTGTTATACTTACCCCAGATGACCGCAAGGAGGTATGGAAAAGCAAGGAACTTCATGGTCGCTACTATCGGGCTCTTTATGGGTCCGATGTAGATTTGACAGCTTCTGTTGCCTGGCTACGCTTCGGGGATCTCTTCGGAGAAAGTGAAGGTTTTGTCTGTGCAATTATGGACGAAGTTATCTTGACGATTAATTACCGGAGACATATTATGAAGGACGGGACGATTGACGTGTGTCGGGCATGCCATCGTCCTGGTGAGTCCATCAGACATATTGTCTCCGGTTGTTCTCGTCTAGCTAACGGCGAGTACTTGCATAGACACAACCAAGTAGCCAGAATTATCCACCAGCAACTTGCTTTGAAATACAAACTTGTTGATTCTGAGTTACCGTATTACAAGTATGTGCCCGACCCAGTTCTCGAAAATGACCATGTCACGTTGTACTGGGATCGGTCTATCATCACTGATAGGACTATTATTGCCAATAAGCCTGATATAGTGGTGATAGACCGATTAGTGCGCCGCGCAATGATAATCGATGTTACCATCCCACATGACGAGAATCTCGTGAAAGCTGAGAAAGAGAAACACATTAAGTATCTCGACTTAGCTCATGAGGTTGTTGACATGTGGGATGTGGACTCGGCTGTCATTGTGCCGATTGTCATATCAGTCAATGGGCTGATAGCTAAAAGCTTCGACGACCATCTGTCGAAGCTGGCTTTGCACAGCTGGTTAAAGGGCCTGATACAGAAGGCAGTTCTCCTCGATACAGCTCGTATTGTGAGGAGGTTCCTTTCTCTGGAGACCTAACCACCGGTAGCTTGGACCCCGCTCCCGATACCAGTGGACTGCCATTTTTTATATTATTAAATGTTTTTTTATTGTCACTTTTTTACAGAAAAATATTTAAAAATGTAATTTTTGAGAGGTATATAAAATAAAGGAGATAATAATAATAAATTAAATTTTTTCATCCCGATTTTATTAATAATTTTGATATAAAATAGTTATTTAAAATGTTCGATAAAACGAAAATAGTAAAAAAAAACCACTACTACTACTACTATTAATCCCACACTACATCTACTATATACTATATCTATAAAAATGGACTAATGCGAAAGAAAACATCGTGCATTGAAAACTATGTTGACCAGAAACCGGGCACGATTGCTCAGAACTACACGCCCAAGATCTTCGGATTCGTCGCTCAGCTCCGCCTCGCAGCCGCCAGGACCAGCTCCAGCCGTGAGTGAAGAGACTCCGGCCGCTGCAGTTGCGTCGAGCTCGAGCGACGAATACTTCTCGCCGCTGACGACACCACCACCTGCGCGTCGACGGGGAAGAGGCCGACCTCCGGCCAGCTTGGAATCTCGAGGCCCGCCGGCTTCTGATAGGGTTCCCGCTGCCGGTGGAAGTGTGCAGCGCATGCGATGGACTCAATCCATTAATGAGAACGTCATGCGCTCATACTATGGGGCTACAGAGGGGGGAACTAACCTGACTGCGTACCGTGGTCGGATGCTCTCTCTGTTTCAGGTACTTGAGCCAACTGTCAACGTTTCGGCCCAGCGTCTATCGGATCAAGTGCGTGTCATCCAACGTAACCATATGTTGGATGAAGCCGTACTTGATCACCTCCGTTCGGAAATGAGTAGCTGTGTCACTTCACATCCGACGCCGACTGTGGTGGTACCACCACAGCCCAACATCCAAGTTGAGGAGAGTAGTGACAGAGTTACAAACGTAAGTACCTAGTATAATGAGCAATTGAGGAGTGCTTTGGAGTGTGCTATTCGAGAATATCGCAACATGCCGCCTGAAATAAGACCACGCTTACCTCGTTTGCCTATGCATAATAGGAATAGGGCACTGGTGGCTGCTTTGGATTCGCAGTTGTCAGACTATTTTGATAACTGCGAAGACCTCGCCGATACCCACTCTGTCTTATACTGCGCAGCTGTCGTGGCATGTCGTGTAGCTAATGTTAAAATTCCTAATGACATAGCTACACGACCTAAACTCGCTGTGCCAGCTTGGCAGTGTAGGATCGAGCGCCGTATTGGTGAGGCCAGGGCACTCATCGGAAAACTTCTTTGCTTTAGGGGGGGGCAACACTCGCCCGAGAGTGATGCGCTTTGTGAGACGGGCGTTTTTGGGAACCAATATTCACCCACAAAATTATATGTCCTGTGTCACAGAGCGCATCGACTTCCTAAAGCAGAAGGTGTATGCATGGGCAAACCGTATTCGGAGGTATGGACGGCGTGTGGAGCGATTCGTCCAGAATCGCACATTCCGAAGTAACGAAAGGTGGGTATATAGGGCTTGGGAGCGACCGGAGCAAGGTGCGACTGATATGTGCCTACCTGATGATGACGCCTTATGTACATTCTGGCGCAACATCTGGTCGGTACCTGTCAGTCACACCGAAGGCGATCGGACTCGGGAGGTCGAGCGAGTGTGCGATCCAATACCAGAAATGGGGGCAATCACTATCAGCCCCCAAGATGTAGCCCATGCAGTCCGTCCGCTGCCTAATTGGAAGTCTCCAGGGCCGGATGGACTGCATAACTATTGGATCAAGGTGCTAACAAGATCGCACGCCCGCTTGGCGTCTCAGTACCAATCTGCCCTAGAATCTGGCTCGCTACCTGAGTTCTTTACCACTGGAGTTACCCACCTGCTCCACAAATCTGGTAGCACCGCGGAACCCAAAAATTATAGACCACTCACGTGTCTACCAACGGTCTATAAGGTTCTGACATCCATTTTGAGGGTTAAAATTAACAAACACATTGAAGACAATCACATCATGTCTACCTCTCAAAATGGATGTAAGAATGGTCCCGCGGTACTAAGGAGCTACTCCTCATTGATATGGCCATTAGCCAACAGGTTCAACGTTCCAAAAAAGATCTGTCGACATGTTGGATAGATTACAAGAAGGCCTATGACTCAGTGCCCCATACATGGCTCATGAGGGTGCTGGAATTGTATAAAATTAATGCAACTTTACGCACTTTTCTGACATCATGTATGGGACAATGGAGGACAGTTCTTCGCTATCCAGGATGTCGATATATCCCAAGGTACAGCGAACCGGTAAGGATCGAGCGAGGTATATTTCAGGGCGATAGTTTGAGTCCGCTTTGGTTTTGCTTAGCCTTGAATCCTCTAAGCACACTGCTGGAGAATTCAGGCCTAGGCTATAGGTTGAAAAGAGGTGGTCAGGTTATTTCTCACCTCCTTTACATAGATGATTTAAAACTTTTTGGCGCCACTAGTCTACAACTGACGGAACTACTGAAGGTAACTGAAACTTTCAGTAGTGCCATTAGGATGGAGTTTGATGTCGACAAATGTGCGATTATGCATGTAAAGCGAGGGGAGATTGTAGAATCCGTGGGATCTCAACCCTCGAATTCCATAAACCTGAGAAGCCTCTCCCCAACCGAAACCTATAAGTATTTGGGAATGTCGGAAGCGTTAGGTATCAATGAAGTTGACATGAAGCAATCGCTGAAGGAGCGCTTCTTTGGACGCCTAAAGAAGGTATTTAAAAGCCTTCTATCGGGCGGAAATAAGGTGCGTGCCTTCAACGGTTGGGTCATGCCAGTGTTAATATACTCTTTCGGCGTACTCAAATGGACTCAAACTGAACTTGACGCCCTGGATAGGCGAGTTCGTACATTGCTGACTGCATATCGAATGCATCACCCACGCTCGTCAGTGATGAGGCTGTATATCCCGCGGAAATGTGGAGGTCGAGGCTTTTTGAATGCTAAAACTCTCCACAACCGCGAGGTATACAGTCTCAGGGAACATTTCCTTGCTTCTGAAGTGGGTATGCATCGAGATGTAGTAGCAGTAGACAAGGGACTCACCCCGCTTTCCTTGGCTAATGAGAACTGGCGCAAACCTGCAGTGCTGGACACTAACGATCGAAGGGGGATATGGCAGAGTAAGGAGCTACACGGACGTTTTTTCCGGGCCCTTCATGGGCCCGATGTAGACCAATTAGCGTCCGTAGCTTGGTTGCGCTTCGGTGACCTCTTTGGGGAAACCAAAGGTTTTGTCTGTGCAATTATGGACGAAGTTATCATGACGAACAACTACCGGAAATTTATTGTGAAGGATGGCACGGTTGACATGTGTCGGGCATGTCACCGTCCGGGTGAATCAATCCGTCACATTATCTCTGGTTGTTCTCGTCTTGCTAATGGAGAATACTTGCATAGGCACAACCTTGCAGCCAAGATTATTCATCAGCAACTTGCTCTGAAATATTCTCTTGTGGAATCGGAAGTACCGTACTATAGGTATGTGCCCGACCCAGTTCTTGATAATGGCCTTATCACATTATACTGGGATCGGTCCATCATCACTGACAGGACTATTGTAGCCAATAAGCCTGATATAGTGGTGGTGGACCGAAACGAGAGGCGTGCCATGATTGTCGACATAACCATCCCGCATGACGAGAACCTCGTGAAAGCCGAGAAAGATAAGCAAATAAGTGGAATATATATATATATATATCTAAATATCTTGACTTGGCGCATGAGATTGTCGACATGTGGGATGTGAACTCGGCAGTCATTGTACCGATAGTCATCTCAGCCAATGGCTTAATAGCCAAGAGCCTCGACCAACACCTTAGGAGGCTCTCGTTAGGCGGCTGGATCAAGGGCTTGCTTCAGAAAGCGGTACTCCTGGACACGGCGCGTATCGTTAGGAGGTTCCTCTCTCTAGAGCCCTGACTACCGGTAGCTTGGACCCTGTTCCCGATACCGGTGGGCTACTATTTTTTATATTTTTAAATGTTTTTTTGTGTTTTATAGAAATATTTAAAAATGTAATTTATATGTGTATAATTAGAAATAAAGGAAATAATAATAAGAAAGCCTTTTTATTTCCTTAATAAAAGTACAATTTATAAAAAATTACAGTGCATGCAATTCGAGTATGTATTAATAAAAATTAAATTCTAAGATATTATATAAGATTATTAATTTGTTCTGATTCAATTAAATAATTAAATTTATATAATATATTATTTTTCTATATTTATTAAGGACCTCTCTATAGAGTGAAGGCCTCCTCCATTTTTCTCCACATATTTCTGTTTTTGGCTTTGTGTGTCCAATCCTTTCCTGCCGTTTTTTAAATTTCATCAAGCCACCTCTCAGTCGGTCTTCCATGAAGTTATCTTTTAGCCCATCTGTCTTCTTCCATACGTGCAATATGGCCAGCCCACTTCCATTTCAGACTTTTGCAGTGTTCTAGTGCATCAATTAACTTTGTTGTTTTTCTTATATCTGTACTTCTCTTCTTGTGTGTCAATTGTAGATGCAGAATGCTCCGTTCCATGGCTCTCTGGGTTGTTATTATTTTGTTCCTAGTTTGTTTGTTTAAAATCCATGTTTGGGATGCATAGGTGAGAGAGGGTAAGATGCATGAGTCCATTACAAGTTTCTTTAGCTTTATTGAAGTGTTTGACTTAAGGATTTCCTTGAAACTCCAAAATTTATTCCAAGCCATATTTACACGCCTCATTAACTCGTCTTGGTGTCTAGATTTTTTAAATGATACTTGTTTGCCTAGATATGTGTATTCTTGGACATATTCTAGTAAGACACCGTCAACATATATTTGTGACTCAATGCTGTTTGTCATAATTTTCGTTTTCATTGTGTTTAGGTCTAGACCAATTTCATTGCTGTCACAATTTTTTTCTTTTTTTAAAATTTCATTAATCATTGACTCCAACTGTGATGAGTTTTCTGCGAAGAGCACTATGTCATCAGCAAACCTGAGGTTACTTAGAAATTGACTATTGATGTTTATACCTTTGTTTTCCCACTTTAGTGCTTTCATAATGTTTTGTAGAACGCAGATGAAAATTCTGGGAGAGAGGGGGTCACCTTGACGAACGCCTCTGCATATTTCAATGTCAGCTCCTGTTTTGTCTAATATAACTCTACTTGTGCTTTTCTTATATATGTCTTGTATGAGCTCTATAGTCTCGGTTGGTACATTACATTCCTGCAAGGCTCTCCACATGCTGCTATGGGATATAGAGTCAAATGCCTTGGCGTAGTCGATGAATGCTAAGTAGAGTGTGCTATTCATTTCTTCATATTTCTCTATAACTAACTCTAATGAGTGGATGTGGTCTATAGTTGAATATTTGCTTCTAAATCCTGCTTGCTCCACTGGCTGATGCTCTTCAGTATATTTCGCAAGGCGTTTCTCCAGACAAGAAGCAAACAGTTTGTAAAGGTTCGATTGTAAGCTGATTGGTCGATAGTTACTTATATCAGTAGGGTTTCCTTTCTTGTAAAGCAGCACTATATCTGATTTCGCCCATTCAGAGGGAATTTTTCTGTCATCTAATATTTTATTGAACAGGGTGGTTAAGGGTTGCACTAAGAAGGATTTTCCTGTTGAAATGGCTTCATTTGATATGCCGTCTGGGCCGCTACTTTTTTCTTTCTTGAGAGACATTATCTTTATAAAAATTTCTTAAGCAGAGAATCTTTGTATCGCAGTGTCATTTTTCTGTAGAGGTAGAGTCTCTATACTCAACGGTATTTTGCATGCATAGAGATCTTTGGTTTCAAGGTTACGCTTACGTAGTAACTATTAAGTAATCTGTGGCTACGCGTTATATGTCTACCGCTTCGCGTATCGCCGTCGGTACATCCGACAGTGGGCTACCGCACGCCTGCCCTGAGCCTTTTTAAATAATTTTAACATCGTCATAATGGATCGACCTAAAAACTTCCGCTTTGCTCCATTTTCCCTTTTGATTATTTATTTGCGCAGAATTTTATTAAATTAAAATTAAATACGCGGTTTGGGATATTTTCGACACTAATATCAACAACAATCGGTAATTCAGGGAAGGAAAAAATGCATCTATCATTTTACTAAAATGAAACATACTTGATCAACAAATAAAAAATAATTGTTTTTCTATATTCGTTTTATTACCAATGTCATCATATACAACCGTAGGACATTCGCTCGATGACGTGGGTTGGGCGGGCAAAACAATCTCTACTCTCTGTGTGAGTACGTATGGTACATTTCTTCTCGCTGCAAACAGCTGGTATTATTATTAAGATTTTCTAGGCTATTATAGCGTAGGTATTTTCGCTTTTGTATGAGAGTGATGAATCTGTTACGAAGTAACTATTTAGTAATTTGTGCTATAACGTTCTCAATACTGAGACACAGGCCTCCTATCTATGAGAGGAAAAGAACCGTAATCCACCAGGCGGATCTATTGCGGGTCGATGGATATTCCCACCCGACAAAAAAGAAAAAAAAATGGCCAAGTGCGAGTCAGACTCGCCCATGAAGGGTTCCGTAGTAACTATAATAATATAATATGATATGTATATTTATTTGACGAATAAAAAAACCTTAAAAATTTCTTAAAACTAGTTTATTTACATTTTTACAACTACTCTAAATAACTTTGTTTTTCATAGAGTTTGTATTAATTACAAAGTTATATTTGCGGTTTTAGAATATATGTTGTATCTCAAAAACCGCTGACCCGATTTCGTTCAAACCAATTTTGTTTGAAAGTTTACATTAAGATCTACAGTCATGTTTGTCATGTATTTTTTGTTAGATTTTTCACTCCACTATTATAGAAGTTAGAGGGGGGGACACACATTTTACCACTTTGGAAGCTTATATCTTTTAAACGATTGACTTTATGAAAAAGTTGTTTTAGAAACCTTATATCATTGAAAAGACCTGTATATAGACTTGTCTATAGATACCACACACGCATAGGTTTCATGAAAACAAATATTTCAGTTCTAGTTCCATGTATGGGGACCCCCCTTTATTTTAAATATTTTTTATTTTTTTTTCTGAAAATCGGAAAGCGGTTCACAGAATACATCTAACTACTAAGTTTCACATGTATAGTCTTAATAGTTTCGGAATAAAATGGCTGTGACATACGGACGGACGGACAGACAGACAGACAGACAGACAGACAGACAGACAGACGGACAGACATATCAAAACTATAAGGGTTCCGTTTTTTGCCATTCGGCTACGGAACCCTAGAAAGGGAGGATATTTTCCGGTTTCCTCACGGTGTTTTTTCTGTCACCGTTTTGAAAGCAATGGTGTTGATGAAACTTAAGTACTCAAAGTCATGCCACTCGGCCATCACTGCTTTAAGATTATCAGGATAACAAAAATAAAATTTATTTTTTTACTTGACTTTATAATACAGATACCTATAAAGTTCTAAGAAAATCACTTTCGAAGCAGTCTAATGTACTCAGTAGCTTTTTTCAATTCAAACGGAGTCTTGAAAAGTGGTATGTTATTCCTACAATATTTTTTAACCTGTATATCAAAACACATAAAGTTAGACCTTAGACCAAGTATTTCTGAAACATCCTTTAGATATTTAAACATCCTTTAGATATTTAAACATCCTTTAGATATTTAAACACCCTTTAGATATTTAAATATCTAAAGGATGTTTAATATATGAATATAATATGATATGAATGTGATATGAAAAGGTCGGACGTTCCTATTATTAAAGACTAGCTTCCGCCCGCGACTTCGTCCATGTGGAAAAAAAATCCCCCGATTTTGAAACATTCTTCATTAGTGCTCCGCTCCTATTGGTCTTAGCGTGATGATATATAGCCTATAGCCTTCCTCGATAAATGGGCTATCTAACACTGAAAGAATTTTTCAAATCAGATTCGTAGTTCCTGAGATTAGCGCGTTCAAGCAAACAAACAAACAAACAAACAAACAAACTCTTCAGCTTTATAATATTAGTATAGATAATAATGGTGGGTCCATTTAAATACAATTTATTGTTTCCTAAAACAACTAAATTATTTATTTGAAATAAATAATCTTACACCGAAATAAATCTCTTTTTGAGAAAGACTTGCCCAACAAAATTATTCTGTAAATGAACAAAAAACATCGAACAAGCATGGGACGGACTTGCGCGCAACAGGCTTCGATAAAAATATATGTACTTATATTAATTTACCATATTGTTATATTTTATTCATCCACTTGAAGGTCGTGGGTTCGAACCCCACATTTTGTGTAATTTATATTATCGCTACTTCTCTCAAATAATAATAATAATATAATAATAATAATAATATTCCACAACTTTCACACAACGCCATCTAGTCCCAAACTAAGCAGAGCTTGTGCTATGAGTACTAGACAACTGATAAACATACATATATATTTCTAAATACATACATATTATAGATAAATTACACCCAGACAAAGAACAAATGATCGTGCTCATCACACAAACATTTGTCCTGGGTGGGAATCGAACCCACGACTTTTAACACACACCCTCAAACACCCCAATCAGAAAATTATGTTATTATCATAATACATACTCTGAATTTTTAGTTTTACTTGTTTAAACAGTTTTTTAAGACTTTAACTCTCTTTAAATGAGTTTCATTTTTCTGTAATATTTACTGACTGACGGGATTACATAAATCTGCATTTAAAAAGTTACTACTTTAATTTACGGTCCATAGTTGTTTGTGTTCACTATACAGCGAAAGTGTAATTTGAAATTTACGTAAAAATTTGGATATATAAAAAAAAATTAAAAACGATAAATATTTTTTCAGTAATCAATTCTGAACAAACTAATTTCAGGATGTGCATTAATTATGTTGTATATGAAGGAAAACATTGTTAGGAAAGTGGCACGGCCTAGGACCAAAAATCTAAAGATCATCGGACTACAAGACAAACGGTGATGCGCCATTGTTACATGGTGGACATCCCACCCATACGCACTAAACATATTAGGAATACTTTCATTGTACGTACGGCTAAGGAGTGGAATTCCCTGCCGGAGTCTGTGTTTCCTGATAGTTATAACCTGGGAGTCTTTAAGTCTAGAGTGAATAGGTAACTTCTAGGCAAGCGTGCTTCATCTTCGACCACATCATCGCTTAACATCAGGTGAGATTATGGTTAAACGCAAGCCTATTAACTATAAAAAAAAACCTCAACCCGTACTGTGACTTCATAGTGGATTGAAGGCCTCATTTGATTCCCTCACATAGACAGGAAGCCTGTGTCTCAGCAAAGGGAAAGTTATTGTTTGAAATATGATTATACATTGTATCCACACACTTATAGTTATACTGTAAATCTTGGCGTGTAATAAATGAGCCATCCACGGACTGACTTTGAAAAGTATTGCTTTACCTTGAAGAATCCGTATGGTTATTATTATTACAGCCAAGAACTCCTCTAATATAATACACAAAGAAACAAATCGCTTATAATACCTTCACATGCCAATCTTCTTCCTTTTACAATATTTCCTGCAAATGATTTTCGAGGAAATTGTAAGGGAAACAAAAGAAAAAGCTCTCCTCTAAGAGGTCCCCAGACGGTGCTGGGAGCGAACTATTAACCCTTTATTAGGGATGGGGATAAACTTCATTCGAAAGTTTGCGGATCTTTTTGGGTTCCAATATTTTTTGACAGGTCCTCGGGTGGAACATCACTTAATTCCACAACTATGAAAATTGTTTTTTTTTTATATTATAGGTATTACAGATTCGGTATGGGTATGAGGCAATGAGCCGAGTCAATAATTATTGGGTAAAACAAACTTTTGGGGTAGGTTTGAGTTTTATCTTCATTAACAAAGTGGAAATTATTTTGTCTTACTTCGCTGTTATTATCTGATTGAGTTTGTTGCGGGATCTAATAGACTGGAATTGTTAATTTGAGTTTGTTGAGCTTCATTGAGTCAGCGTTTATTTGATTATTTAAGAAAATGTTAGATATTATCACTTGAAACACAGGCTTTTACCTAGTTCGGACGCAGCTTAAACAGAGCAAGACTATAAGTATATATTAGTTTCATTGTATAAAAATTATATATGATTGTTTTTTTGTTTTTGTTGTAGTCGCCACTATTGATTCTATCTCTCAGGAGTTTTTATGGTTAGAAATATGGAGGCAAAATTTTCCTACAAAACGTCTTCATAAATAAGTCTTTCTACAAGTTTTACGCAAAAGCGAATCCGGTCCGAAGTGGGTATATGATACATTTTTCAACCATAAATATCCTTTTTACCATTCTAAAGGTGAACGCAGACCTAGCCGCACCGCAGTCTCTACAGTGCCCGCAGTCATCGCTTTTTGTCAATGGCCTCGCACATCTATCCGCGCCGCAGTCGCTGCAGTCGTTCCCGTCAGTGTTGCCAGATTTTTGAAAGCATTATCTGTACCGAAGATTTAAAAAATCTGTATAAAATCTGTATTTGGTATTGGTATTTTGCTCTTTTGTTGTTTGTTGCTATTATAGCACCTACAGATAAAATTACATTTTATCTGTAGGTGCTATAATAGGGAATAAGCAAGTAATTATTTATACGAGAATACGTAATTTTATTATAAACCGTTGACAGAGATTCTCTGTCTACTTTATAACTCTGGCAACACTGCGCGCCGCGGATGCGAATGACGTCATCCGCGCTGCGTGCGGGTGACGTCATCAGCTGCGGCTAGGGGAGTTCGGTCGTTTCAGGGACTGCGGCGACTGCGGCGCGGGTAGGTGTGCGAGGTTGCATAGAACTTCATATAAAGAATTCGAATGAAAAGACTGCGGCGCGTGCGGTGCGGCTAGGTCTGCGTTCACCATAAGTGTGGTATATTTTACCCTTCAAAACCTTACATTATAAACGTGAAAAAAATAAATCCGTATGACAGACAAACAAAAATATTCGCGACACGCGCCCATCACTAGTCATAAAACGGGATTAACCATGGTTTACGATGGGGTGGAGTTAGAATTGCTTCGCTCCCACGGGGGTCCCACAAAGTGGTAGTCGGCAATAAGGGCAGCAATCCATTGCTGTGTAAGATGTACACGCGAAGATTTGCACACAACGATTACGATTTACCAAAGAAACAAAAGGCAAAGGACAAATCAATACCTTATTTCTAAAATGTATTATTTCAATATTTCTAATGTATTATTTATCATTATATAAATTTCTTATTGTTGTGATACAGATGTTAGCATACACAATAATCGACTATATCTAACTGATCTTATCAATGAGTTGCAACACTGTTACCTTTAACGTAACAGTTATAATATTATTCATGGCAACCCACAGCGTTAGCAAACACAATAATCGACTATTTCACTATTTTGTTTGTGGGTTGCAAAACGATGATTATTTGTGACAGCCCATAGAGCTATTTCTGTTTCTTAAAAGGCGGTACACGCGTTAAATTGATTCATTATACGGTCAACGTTTAAAAAGCTAACTGAGACGACAAAGGAGGACTCGGGTCGATAATTACTGTAAAAGAACTATTAATTAAGAACTATTTATCATTAAGAGCTATTAAAGTGATTGTGAGAAGCATAACCAGTGACTATTCTTTCAATAACCAGTGACTATTCTTTCAAGTCAGAAGTGGGATACAGATATTCTCCGGGCCTGAGGCTACGCTATCCTGCACAAAGGAGGGATCTCAAGGTCAGAAATTCATGATTCAACTTTACAATACTGCTGTGATTTTATTATACATGTGTTGCGACCATAAATAGTACCTGTGTAAAACGGCAAACGATATTCAAATCTCTAAAACAATAAACGTGTATAGTGATTGTTGGAATAAAAGTGCATAGATTAGTAATACACTTTGGAACCATATACCCTCGTGTGCAACTATAAACGAATTTGAAACATTTTTTAAAACAGTGAATTAATTAATAAACCTTCTTTGAAAAATTTTCTACCCTCAAAAGTGAAAACATTATTCTTAATAACGCGTCCGCGTCTGTGCGTTTTAAATAGGTTAGATTTGCTTTGTTTTGTGTACATACTTTAACCACATTATAATTATATAATAAGGAACTGTAATTTTTTTTGAATAACGTCTATGTTTTTCGGTGATTTAAGTGTAATAGGTTAGTTTTAAATAACAGACATATTTGCTTCGCTAAGAACAGTACATACTTAAACCGTATTATATATCGCTTAGATTTATCGTATTTGTTAATTTATTTTGAATCACTCAAATCTTAGACGTACTCATGGGGAATTCTAGACGTAGGCGGCGTGAATCAAGTAGTGAAAGTTCAAATACGAGTGCTAGTGATGATTATCACCGTAAATCGAGGCATAGTGAAAAACAGCGCAAAAGAAAACGTAGTGATAAATATAAGTATAGTAATAGTAATAAAAAACAAAAATATACGAAACCAAACTCGGATCGCGAATGTACTAAAACTCCACCGTTAACTGCTTCACAATTATGTGCAACGTCCAATCAGACTGTCTCTGAAATAAATAACATCCCAGCAACTATAGATAATTCTATTAGTAATTCTGCACCTGTAGCGACCCCAAATTTTTGGGCACAAAATAATTTTCCGGTCTCATTTAGTGTGATACCTGAATTTGACCCCAGTGATAATAGGCAAACAATAGAAAACTGGATTAATAAGGTTAGTGAATGTGCGCAAATCTACTCTTGGAATGATCGTCAAACGTGTCACTATGCGCTCCCCAAATTAAGTGGTTTAGGCAAGATATGGTATCAGGGTTTACCCTCAGTTTTGTTTAGTTGGTCCGAGTGGAAGCAAAAGTTAAAACAGGCATTTCCTTCTAATAAAAATTATGGTGATCTATTGACCATGATGTTAAAGGTCAGATGCAAATTCGGAAATTCTTTAGAGCGATATTATTATGACAAAATGGCACTCATAAACAAATGTGATATAACGGGTATTAAAGTTAGGTCACAACACCAAAGACTGTCGATAAAGGAACAAATATAACGGTAATAACTTACCTAAAACTGATAATGCTGAAATGGAGCAGAATATATTGTGTATTACCAATAATGAATCTACAAATTCAAAGTATTATAAACATGTTAAGGTAAACGACGTCATGTTGCAAGGTTATATTGATCTCGGTAGTAAGTGTACCCTCATACGAGAATCGAATGCGAAGCTACTAGTCAGTACTTGGGATATCGATAATTTGCCCATCTTACAAGGCTTCGGAAATTCCGCTGTAAAGCCAATAGGGAAGTTTATAGCTATTTTGGACATTGGCTCTGTTCAGAGTGAGGCTGAAATTCTCATTGTAAATGATCATTACTTAAAGACACCAATTTTAGTAGGGCAGTCATTTACTGAAAAACCAAACGTCATTCTCTTAGAAACAAATGATGAACTAATATTTATGCATACACCAGAACCTGAGGATAATGTTTTTCAAACTGTTAATATATATTCAGTTAGTGAGGTTATTATCAAACCTAAAACCATGATGCCAATAGACGTCATTACCAATGATGCGTATAGTGGTAGTTTATTAGTACAGTACAGTTTACGGATTCTACCTCGGAATGAATATGCTGTATTATCTGGTATTTTTGAGTTCAAATCAGGTGATGGATATTTAATGATAGCAAATTTGTCTTCACGGGATTTAAAGATTAATAAGGGTTTAGTTGGTGGTTAGAGGTCAGCAATATCAAGTAGTAAGTAGAGAGTATGTAGGTTTAACAACGGAAACAAAGCATTACGAAGAATTACCTTTAACAGATATAAAAATTAGTACTGAAGTAACGGAGCATCAAAAACAAAAGTTAATTGAACTAATAAGAGAGTATCGAGATCGTTTTGCAATGAATTTAACAGAGTTAGGTAAAACTAATCTTGCAAATATGGAAATTTCCTTAACAGATGATAGACCAGTAGTATACAATCCCTACAGGATTTCACACAGTGAGCGTGATCACCTTAATAAGATTATCGAGGAGTTATTAGAAAACGGTATAGTTCGCGAAAGTACTTCAGATTACGCAAGCCCTGTTATATTGGTCAGTAAGAAAAATGGAGATAAACGACTATGTATCGACTATAGGTCTCTTAATAGAAAAACCTTAAAAGATAAATATCCGTTGCCCCGTATTGAAGATCAATTAGATAGGTTAGGGGGCAATAAATTCTTTATAAGCCTTGATCTTACGTCAGGCTAGTAAGCGATTTACTGCGTTTGTGACACCAGACGGTTTGTATGAGTTTGAAAGGATGCCTTTTGGGTTAGCTAATGCACCAAGTGTTTTTCAGAGGACCATTAATTGTATGTTAAAAGGCAAGCAAAACTTGGCTTTGGCTTATATGAATGATCTATTAGTGACATCACGTACCATTGAGGAGGGTTTAGATAAGCTCGAAAAGGTTTTCCAATAATTGAGATCTGCCCATCTTACATTAAATCTTCAAAAGTGCGCTTTCTTTCAGACTCGTATAAATTATTTAGGCTACGAAATCAGCTCGGATGGAATCCGACCCGGGTTAGCGAAAATCCAAGCTGTAGTCGATTTTCCATTGCCTAAAAATGTTCATGAAGTTCGTCAGTTTGTAGGCTTTACTAGCTATTTCCGACGGTTTATCCAAAATTACTCCACGCTAGCAAAACCACTTACCATTCTTACAAAAAAGAACGTTCCCTGGTGCTTTAATGAACTCCAAATAAAAGCGTTTAATCAATTAAAAAGTTTGTTAACGACACGACCTGTTCTGGCATTATGTGATCCCAAAGCTGAGTTAGAAATTCATACGGATGCTAGTAAAATTGGTATAGGAGCAATCTTGTTACAACGTGCGAATTCGGATAATATTCTACACCCTATAGCTTATTATAGCCGGCAAACGACATCAGATGAGAGCAAACTTCACTCATATGAATTAGAAACTTTGGCGATAGTGTGTGCTTTGAATAGATTTCGCGTTTATGTTTTAGGCAAATCGTTTAAAGTTGTCACTGATTGTGCTGCCATACGCAGCACAATGACTAAAAACGACTTAATACCTAGAGTCGCGCGTTGGTACATATTAATGCAAGAGTACGATATAACAGTAGAACATTGCGACGGCAACAAGATGTGTCATGTTGATGCACTGTCACGCAACCCAGGTAGTTCTGAACCTCATAACGCGTTAGAGGTGGCTGATGTTCTAGCAATAGACGACGATGCTTGGTTGCGCACAGTGCAAGAACAGGATTCAGACACACAACGAATAATTCGTATTCTAAATGATCCGGAGACAGTGGACATCGTTGATATACATAAAAATTATACTGTCAAAAATGGTCGTTTGTATAGGATAACTAATGATAAAGATAACGTTGTCAATTTAAAGTGGGTAGTTCCAAAATCTGTAAGATGGCAAATAGTGCGCATGAATCACGACGATATAGGTCATTTCGGGTTAGAGAAGACTTACAGTAGAATAAATCAGACTTACAAAAAAAAATACTTAAATGAGACGTCTTATTAAAAAATATTGTAGCTCTTGTTTAAATTGTGCTCATAATAAGTTGCCAGCTGGAGTTAAAGAGGGCGAACTGCATCCAATCCCAAAAATTAATAAACCGTTTGATACGCTTCATACCGATCACTGTTGTCCCTTTTCTATAAGTAAAAAGAAAAATTGTCATATCTTAGTCATAATCGATGCTTTTACCAAATTTATTTACATAAAGCCAGTTAAAAACGTCAAGAGTAGCACTAGTGTTCAGGTATTTACAGAATACTTCTCGCTGTTCGGAGTACCACGATGCTTAATCTCAGACCGCGGTACCAGCTTTACGAGTAAAGAGTTTACGGACTTTATACATAAAAAGGGCGTTAAACATATTTTAAACGCGGTTGCCTCTCCTAGGGCCAATGGAGAGGTAGAAAGGTACAATCGAACTATCGTAGATGCGATAACGGCAACTAATCATAACAAACCGGAAAATGAGTGGGACTTATGCCTACCCCAAATACAGTGGTCTTTAAATAATACCATGAACAAGTCCACGGGTCGTACTCCTTCTGAAATGTTGTTCGGTATACAAACCACAGGCGTTTCGGGTAGTATCATGAATTCACTCGTTTCAGAGTCGCACGCGCCTATAAATCGTGATGAAATAAGATCAGATGCAGACTTACGGATTCAACTAAGTCAAAAGATTTAGAAAGAGCTTTTTGATGAGGTACATAAAAAGCAAACTGAATATAAGGTAGGCGACTTGGTTCGGGTTGAAAAAGACATTGCCTGGATGTAGTCGTAAATTAATACCGAAATGTGTAGGACCGTATAGAATTTCTAAAGTATTAGGTAACGATCGATACGAAATTGAGGATACGCCTTTAACTAGGAAAGTAGGTTGCAAACCGTATAGGTCAGTTTACGCCATCGACAAGTTACATCCTTGGCTTGTTTTTAATAATGATGCGATTTCGAGTGATTCAGAATAGAAAAGGCAATAATAATAATTGTAATAGTGATAAGTATAACAGAGATAAAGTATAAATAAAGATAGTGTTAAATTAAAAGCGAAGAGTAAAAATTATGATAGATTTGGATATGATTATTAACTACGATAGTCGTGATTATTATCTATGAAGTATGTAAATTAATATTTAACATAAAGGGAAGAATTTGTATTTAAAAACTGATATAATGTTATTAACCCAGATCGATTATTCTAAATTATTGTTGAGTAGTTCAAGCAACATAAAAGAGCGAAATTACATAAAATAGCTTTGAGTAGTGAATATAGTAGGTAGTGATTACTAATTGAATACTTATTTGAATAAAACCAAGTGACTGATATTTATGCAAAGTAGAAATATGTAAATTGAATTATAGCAAATAAACAGAGAAAGTGATGATATGATATTATAATAATGAAAATGATCAGTGAAGTGAGACAAGCAAGATTGCTTGAAATCAATGTATAGAGATAAAAGTGAGATGATACAAGTGAGTACCTGTAATCAATGTATAATTATAAGAGGGAGTCGATACAAGTGAGTGCTTGTAATCGATGTATAGTTTTAAGAGTGAGTCGATACAAATGAGTGTTTGTAATTGATGTATAATTCTAAGAGTGAGTCGATACAAATGAGTGTTTGTAATCGATGTATAATTCTAAGAGTGAGTCGATACAAATGAGTGTTTGTAATCGAAGTATAGTTATAAGAGTGAGTCGATACAAGTGAGAGTGCTTGTTATCGATGTATAATTATAAGAGTGAGTCGATACAAGTGAGAGTGCTTGTTATCGATGTATAATTATAAGAGTGAGTCGATACAAGTGAGAGTGCTTGTTATCGATGTATAATTATAAGAGTGAGTCGATACAAGTGAGAGTGCTTGTTATCGATGTATAATTATAAGAGTGAGTCGATACAAGTGAGAGTGCTTGTAATCGATGTCAAAATTAGTTTTAATTAGTTGAAATTGTGTATAAATTTCTGTATGATGCTTTGTCTTCTTTCCCATTGTTAAACGCGAGGCCGCGTTTGTCGTCAGGATTAGCCGAATGTTAGCATACACAATAATCGACTATATCTAACTGATCTTATCAATGAGTTGCAACACTGTTACCTTTAACGTAACAGTTATAATATTATTCATGGCAACCCACAGTGTTAGCAAACACAATAATCGACTATTTCACTATTTTGTTCGTGGGTTGCAAAACGATGATTATTTGTGACAGCCCATAGAGCTATTTCTGTTTCTTAAAAGGCGGTACACGCGTTAAATTGATTCATTATACGGTCAACGTTTAAAAAGCTAACTGAGACGACAAAGGAGGACTCGGGTCGATAATTACTGTAAAAGAACTATTAATTAAGAACTATTTATCATTAAGAGCTATTAAAGTGATTGTGAGAAGCATAACCAGTGACTATTCTTTCAATAACCAGTGACTATTCTTTCAAGTCAGAAGTGGGATACAGATATTCTCCGGGCCTGAGGCTACGCTATCCTGCACAAAGGAGGGATCTCAAGGTCAGAAATTCATGATTCAACTTTACAATACTGCTGTGATTTTATTATACATGTGTTGCGACCATAAATAGTACCTGTGTAAAACGGCAAACGATATTCAAATCTCTAAAACAATAAACGTGTATAGTGATTGTTGGAATAAAAGTGCATAGATTAGTAATACACTTTGGAACCATATACCCTCGTGTGCAACTATAAACGTAGATGACAAAGGAGGACTCGGGTCGATAATTACTGTAAAAGAACTATTAATTAAGAACTATTTATCATTAAGAGCTATTAAAGTGATTGTGAGAAGCATAACCAGTGACTATTCTTTCACAGATTTGATTTAATCTATATCTATACATACACATATTTTAAAGAAGTAAGTTTGTATGTAGGGGGTAATCTCTGAAACTAATGATCCAATTCTAGAACAGTTTTCATTGGTAGTAAGGTGCTCTATTTGTGAGTGCTATAGGATATATATTATATCGAATATACATACCTATATTATTACGTGAAGTAGAAACTTTGTCCCCCTCACTACCCCTACCCCCGATAGCACTGCACCAAAATTACGATTACGGAGGAGTATTAAATTTAGCACAGTTGAAGTTTATATGGAGAAGAATAGCAGAATGCTAATATGTTTATATAATAATTAATTATTTATTTTTAAATATTAATTAAAGAGCAATGCCAAGTGTCCATAGTAACTTTGGCTCAATATAAAATTCTCACAGCCAGTGATGAAAATAATTTTATTGTGTGTAGTTAAATACTAAGAACTGTTTCTTAGCATTGAATATTGTATAGAACTTCTAACAAAAAATACTAGCATAAATATAAATATGGAATTTTGAGGTTATTACAATTTGACGATCTTTATACATGTTTGTACACGCTAAAATTTAGCACTAAAGTAATTACTTCTGTCTAATTAAATAAAAGTACTTTATTTCGAGATTAGAGGTCCACTGCACACTGTGTAATTTTGCTTCAATTGCGGACATCTATATTTTATCCCTTCAACCTATAGATCCAGCGAAAAACTAAAACTTTTGCAAAGGAACCATGACTTTTTATGATTAGTTTTGAAGTTATTTGAAAACTCGAGAAAACTCCATAGAAACCATAAAAATGCATTATTTCATTTCAAATATATGATTTTGCAATTATTATAGATGAGGTCTTAAAAAGGACTGTTATATTCACTAAATCAGTGATTTATTGTTAAAAAATAATCGTAAATAAAAGGGAAAATCAAGTTTTTTTTTTAAATCTAATATTTTTTTATCTGGTTAGTCTCATTGTATCCGCATTTTGTTTTAACATGAACAGTTTTGTATTATAATATACTATGTTATAAAAAAAAATCAGGTGCGGATAATGCGGGACTTCCGAGTTATTGAATTTTTATTTTTGAGGTTAGGGCTGTCACCTACTTTACTATAACTATTCTTGTATAATTTTGACTGCCAATTTACTATCTTTCTTGATGTAAAATTAAATACATGTGTTTTTTGGTGTAAAATTAAGTATTTTAAGTTAGATTCCTGACCACACTGTGGAATTTTGCTTCAATTGCAGGCACTTATATTTTATCTCTTCATCCTATAGATTTAGCGAAGAACTAAAACTTCTGGGAAGCACCTATGATTTTATTATGTTCAGTTTTAACCTTTTAACCGCCTACGTAGGATTTTTACGACAAATATTTTCGGGCCCATTTCGCCAGAGTCGTATATATACGACAAAAATATCACAGCTCGTTTAATGTACTTTTTTGTTTAATTACGCTGTATTTTATCGAAACGATGTTTATATTAGGTAAATAGTTAATTAAGTAATCATTTAACAGTTTAATAAACTTTAGTCTCTTAATCAGAAGTCCTAATTATATTGCACTGCTGTTTTTGTTGTAGGTATTTATTTTTCGATTCACTATGCCGGGTGCTGGGGGCCCGACAAACGATATGAAGTCGGGCGGTTAAAAGGTTAAAGCTATATAAAGTTATGCTGACGTCAGCAAAAAACTGTTCATATTTGTACATTTCAAAATAATGATGTTACATAGATCATTGTTTTACTACAGTAAAAGTACAATATCTAACTCCATACAAAGTTTAGGCATTGCACCTACGATGTACAAAGAGTAATATTTTTTTTTTCTATTTTCACTATATTAAGGTTTTCTCCGTATTCCTATCGATTCTGTATCTGATTTTAAAATTAAATAATGCTTAAGCCGTTTCATTTTCTTTACTCTTCATCATCCGAAGATATTGAAACTTCTTCAGATGTAAAAATAACATTATCATCATCTTTGGTTTCTTCAAGTAAGTCCTCGTGATTCAAAACATTTTCCGTTGATGATTTTAAAAGCCAAAGAACTTTTTCAGAAAGAAGCAAGCGCTTGTTGATGTTATTTTTTTGGCGACTACCGAGTGACATCATGGATAGAAATGGGTCTGAAGATTCTAAAGCTCGGTGAAATAGGTCAAGTACAGTTGTTTTCCGGTTTAATTTTCTCGTATGGTGTTCCTTATCGTAACGCCAGAATTTGTTACGAGATTATGAAGCTTGCTCACTCAGCATATCAATTGGTAGCGGACTAGACTTTATAATTTGACTCCCGTGAGCTAATATTTTGTGAAGTGTAACTGACATGTAGCACCACTCGTATTTTTCTACATATTTTGAAGCAAAATTCGCACAAAATTCGTGAAACTTCATGATCTATTTCAAAATTACTTGACAGCGCTACTAATATAACATGTAAATCATCTACAAGCCATTCTTCGACGCCTAGAATGTTTGCAAATGTTTTTCTATTTAAGTCCGATAGTGCAGTGCGGGCTGTGTTTTCGTCATTGGATGTTCCTGAATTCGGTCCTACAACATCGACTGCCAAATACATTTTAGCATAAATTTCAGCTTGGATTCTTGTTTTCCGCTCCTCAACAATCATGGCCTCTATCGATTTTTTTGAGACTCTCCACTTTCTCACTGCTCATTTTTGTATCCTAAATGAAGAAGAAACTCAAAAATTCTAATCCATGTGTGAAACGGGCTTAGACCATATTTTAGCGCTTCCGAATTAACTGGCCTCCCGGAAATCTTATCCAGTTTATTAAATTCTGTACATGTGGCATCGTAATTGTGATTTAGTATCCGTAATCGCGTTAAATACTTTGCCGTCAATTAAGGTCAAATATAATTTGGAATCTGCAATAACACTATGCCCGGTGCTAGTTTCGGCATAAATAGATGTGAGATCTTTCATTTCCTCTTAACCACTACCCACTACTTAAACCACTCAAATCATCGCAGAAGTGACAGAAATTAACATTGGATAAGTAAATGCTCCTTCTACATCCAGAGAGATGGAATGCATCATAGAACCACCAAATCCTACTACTGTTTTATTGGATCCTTCCACAATACAAGAGTCTGAGCAATCGTCAGCAGCGCCATGTAGCGAAACGTCTTACAGGTAAATTTGAAGATCAACCTGCAGCCAAAATATTAAAAGTTTTCTCCAAGATTGGAACAGACGAAGACGGAAATATACTTGGTAGCAAATTGCCGTTGATTTCGATTTTGTCATTAAAGAATGCCTAAAAACCCCTACTGGATCAACAACAATCGCAAACATGATAAAATCTAACCGAGAAAGTGCACACCAATAACAGTATAGTCCTAACGAAGCTCTTTGTTTAATTATAGGCAGAAAGCATACTGTTAAGGACTATATAACTCCATATAATCGTGCAAAATCACGAGGACACAATGTTTACCCAGCTTATTATAAAGTGCAATCAACGAAAAAAAAGTGCTATTCCGATGACGAAGTTCTAGTAACAGAAAGAGAAGCAACAGTGTCTATCCTTAGCCTGATTATGCACTCCTTTCGTCGACTCTTTGAATCATTAGATGGAATTATTAACGTGTACTGCAACCAAAAACAAATCGATACAATTCATTGCGTTTTTCAGGGTTCTTGGAGATTTGACGGCAGTACGGGACAATCGATGTATAAGCAAAGTTTTCAGATGGCGAAATTGACGATCATAGTTTATTTACAACAAATGATATACCTTTAAGAATAAAACTAACGATGGTTTCGTACTTTGGTCAAACCCTTAATCTTACAGATTTTGTCGCCCAACCAAGATTCAATATCAATCTGAATCTTAAGAATTGACTTTGCAAGAAAAAAACCGGGTTGAGGAGGAAATGAAAGATCTCACATCTATTTATGCCGAAACTAGCGCCGGACATAGTGTCATTGCGGATACCAAATTATATTTGACGTTAATTGACGGCAAAGTATAATATTTAACGCGATTACGGATACTAAATCACAATTACGATGTGCGTGTTGCGATGCCACATGTACAGAATTTAATAAACTGGATAAGATTTCCGGGAGGCCAGTTAATTCGAAAGCGCTAAAATATGATTTAAGCCCGTTGCACGCATGGATTAGAATTTTTGAGTTTCTTCTTCATTTAGGATACAAAAATTGGCCAAGTGCGAGTCAGACTCGCCCATGAAGGGTTCCGTAGTAATTATAATAATATAATATAATATGTATATTTATTTGACGAATAAAAAAAACCTTAAAAATTTCTTAAAACTAGCTTATATACATTTTTACAACTACGCTAAATAACTTTGTTTTTCATAGTGTTTGTATGAATTACAAAGTTATATTTGCGGTTTTAGAAAATATGCTGTATCTCAAAAACTGCTCACCCGATTTCGTTCAAACCAATTTTGGTTGAAAGTTTACATTAAGATCTATAGAAATATATTTTTTTTAGATTTTTCATTTCATTATTATAGAAGTTAGAGGGGGGGACACACATTTTACCACTTTGGAAGCTTATATCTTTTAAACGATTGACTTTATGAAAAAGTGGTTGTAGAAACCCTTATATAATTTTTAAAGACCTGTCTATAGATACCACACATGTATAGGTTTCATGAAAAAAATATTTTCGGTTCTAGTTCCATGTATGGGGACCCCCCTTTATTTTAAATATTTTTTATCTTTTTTCTTAAAATCGGAAAGCGGTTCACAGAATACATCTACTTACTAAGTTTCACATGACGGACGGACGGACAGACAGACAGACAGACAGACAGACGGACAGACATATCGAAACTATAAGGGTTCCGTTTTTTGCCATTCGGCTACGGAACCCTAAAAATGACCCAGCAGTGAGAAAGTGGAGAGTCTCAAAAAAATCGATAGAGGCCAAGATTGTTGAGGAGCGGAAAACAAGAATCCAAGCTTAAATTTATGCTAAAATGCCTTTGGCAGTCGATGTATTCAAGTATTTATTTGCAATCCATAATGTACACATACAGGTGGAATAAAATTATAAGAAACTATTATGGACCCTGTCGGGCACAGCAAAATTTAAAATAGGTAGGAGAGAAGGAGAGCGCTTTATTTGATTTTCCACAACAGGAAGTATTTATTTAAAATTTGATAATGTTATGTCTTTGCTATATATTGTATTTATAAATTATTATATGGAGTTATTATTATCATTCATTGATTTTTATATATTTTTATTGCATTACATCTAATTTTGGTTTAATGATACATTAATGTTAATATTGCATGTTTTGCAATATCTATACTAATATTATAGCGGAAAAGTTTGTTTGTTTGCTTGAACGCGCTTTCTTGTAGGGCCGAATTCAGGAACATCCAATGACGGAAACACAGCCCGCACTGCAGTATCGGACTTACATAGGAAATCATTTGCGAACATTCTAGTAGCGCTGTCAAGTAATTTTGAAATAGATCATGAAAAGTTTCACGAATTTTATGCGAATTTCGTTTCAAAATATATAGAAAAATACGAGTGGTGCTACATTTCAGTTACATTTCACAAAATATTAGCTCACGGTAGTCAAATTATAAAGTCTAGTCTTCTACCAATAGGTATAATGAGTGAGCAAGCTTCAGAATCTCGTAACAAATTCTGGCGTTATGATAGGGAACACCATACGAGAAAATTAAACCGGAAGACAACTGTGCTTGACCTATTTCACTGAGCTTTAGAATCTTCAGACCCATTTCTATCCATGATGTCACTCGGTAGTTGCCAAAAAAATAACAAGCGTTTGGTTCTACCTGAAAAAGTTCTTTGGCTTTTAAAATCATCAACGAAAAATGTTCTGATTCACGAGGACTTACTTGAAGAAAAAAAGATGATGAAAATGTAATTTTACCATCTGAAGAAGTTTCAATATCTTCGGATGTCGAAGTGTAAAGAAAATGAAACGGCTTAAGCATTAATTTTTTTATTTAATAATATATTTTTCCATTTGAATAAAATAAATAGATATATGCAATTTGACAACCCTATTTCCATAGAAATTCTATGGAAACTTTAGAAATTTAATATTTCCGAAGTCCCACTATTAACCTATTTGCTTTTTATTTTGTGTTGTTAATAACTATATTATGCATGCTCAGAATTAAAATCAGATGCGGAATCGATAGGAATACGGAGAAAACCATTATTTAGTGAAAATAGAAAAAAATACGATTACTCTTTGTACATCATAGGTGCAATGCCTAAACTTTGTATGGAGTTAGATATACTACTTTTACGGTAATAAAACAATGATCTATGTAAATCACATCATTATTTTGAAATGTACAAATAAAAACAGTTTTTTGCTGACGTCAGCATAACTTTAAATAACTTTAAAACTAAACATAATAAAATAATGGTTCCTTCCCATAAGTTTTAGTTCTTCGTTGGATCTATAGGATGAAGGGATAAAATATAGATGTCCGCAATTGAAGCAAAATTCCACAGTGTGCACTGCTGTAACAATGAACGAACTTCTTCGCATTCTACTAAATACCTCCGCATTCGGAAAACATTTAATCCACAATTAGTGCAACGTTTTTGGTTAGACATGGTTACAATAATGAATGTACTTCAACACTTCGAAAAGCAAAAGAATCTCAAAAAAAGAGAATGAAACGTAAACGCATGCACTTCGCAATATCACCGACAACAACTCAAAGAGAATGTAATACACTATGTTTAACAACAACTGTTTGTGTTTGTAATGTCAATCAATTCCCTTTGTGTCACTTTTGACACTTGTTCGAGTTTTTATTTGGCAGAATAGTCAACATCGCCTTTGCTTGCCATGTATAAAAATAGAATAGAGTTTTTATTCTCAATAATTAAAATATTATTTCAGATTTTTTATGTAATCAAATGCGATTATTGTTCACCACATATTGTTACTATTTTTAGTATAGAAAATAATGCATAAAACAATAAAGAATTTGAAATAAAAACTGATTAATAAGTTTAATTGCAGCATACTGACAACTCAACCTATTTTCGACAATTTCCGGTCAGCTATATGTTTATTAATAAATCAATTCTAATGGCGAAGTTCTCGAAAGAAATTAAATACAACTTTATAGTTTAGATTTTATTGTATAGATTCTTATACATTAAAGATCCGAGGCCGTGCCATTTTAAATTTAAAAGTTGTGTAGGCCAGGATCTGTCTTTGTTCTTTACGTTCCCACTGCATCGACACAGGTCTCTTCGTAATGAAAAAGATTAGGTCGTAATTACCATATGGGTTGATCGGATGTCTTTGGATTTTTCAGTTCATCTTTTTGAGAACAGGGGTGAATTACCCAAGGAAATGTGCTTGACAGGGTTCCAAATACAACTCGTAAGTCAGACTCGTTATCACTGTGCCATAATTACTCTTGTAGATACCGAAACTACAAAAAAAATCTAAAAAACAAATTTTGTGCACAAAGTATATTTTCTTAAAAAGAGAACTAACAATGTGGGTAGAATTCACATTACTAGCAATCCTGTTAACCCCTCCAACTAAGCTAAATATGCTTGAGTCTTGAGTGGGTTCACGGCAATAGTGCAATGTGTCGGGTTAGAACCCGCTACCTCTCGATCACAAGTCCGACATCTTAGCTGACGCTTATTAATTAACCTTTTAACCGCTTGTGTCGCATTTATGCGACACATATTTCCGTGCCCCTACCGCTCGTGTCGTATTTCTGCGACAGAGAACATGCCCGTTTTTAGGGTTCCGTAGTCAACAAGGAACCCTTATAGTTTCACCATGTCCGTCTGTCTGTCCGTCTCGCGTCTGTCCGCGGTTTAGCTCAAAAACTATTGGTACTAGAAATTTGTAATTTGGCATGAGTATACACGTTAATGACGCCAAAAAAGTAGTAAAATAAAATTTTGAAAAAAACAATTATTTAGGGTACCTCCCCTACATGTAAAGTGAGATTATTAATTTTCTTTTTCGTCCTTCCCATAGTGTGGGATATCGTTGGATAGTTCTTTCAAAAATATTAGGGGTTTAGGAAACCGTTTTCTGATTAAGTAAACCGCTCGTGACTTATCAAGCTTTAAAGTACCAATTTTCGTTAGAGTCAAGTGTCCGCCCCCTCTATCAACTAAACGGTTGTAGTTAGAAATTCAAATGTCATGGCAGTAGTACCTATATATAACGAAGTTTAAAGGAAAACTATCACACATGAGTGGGTTTTACAAGTTTACGAGTAATAGTCGACCAATTGTATTTGACTCGAAAATTTCGAACAACTCCATAGAAATGTCGATAGATGGCGCTAAGCGTCCGTTGTATCGCGCTAGTTTCATACTTAAATAAGTTTTATAAAAAAACTTTTTAACAAAAAAATACCGACTTCCAAAACACCACTAGGTACAATGTGAAAATAACTTTAATTTCAGAAGATGGTGTCTTTGGATCTATTTATAATTTATCTAAGTTACAATAGCCTAATGTCAACTTGCTCATCATCTTTTACAAAATATTGCTTTTCCCGATGCAGGGGCATTAATTGTTGAGGAGTTCTCCTGGTATTTCACCATCAGCTCCATTTCACCATTCACATTGTGACGACCATAAATTGCTTAGCAACCATTTTAAAGTAAGCGAACCGCAACTCATGAAATACTTATTATTGAGTAGTTCCGGTGGCCATCTGTGATCTTCTTCATCAGTTCCGCTTCACCAAATGATGCTTTCTGAGAGCAAATGCACAAGTTACCAAAAAAAATACCAAAATCGCTATACAATTGCCATTAAAATTTGAGGATTTCCTTCGATTTCCATGAGATCCCTGCATCAAATTCTAATTTGGTGACAATGGTACTACCTCGAGAGCATACCATTTCAAACGAAAAAATAATCTTCTAAATCGATCCACAATTGATGGAGCAATCGGTGCACATACATAAAAAATATATATTATATATACGTGACGAATTGATAACCTACTCCTTCTTTAGAATTCTGTTAAAAAACAGTTTCTGTCCAGTAAAATTATAGTTAGTTGTGTGTAAGAAATTAAATTAGTTGAGGATTGTGTCAAACCAGTCTCAATTTTCAGTTTTGTATAACAATTAGTACTTCTTTTCTAACTAGATGGCGTTGTCGTCGAATTATATCTCACAATGGTTTCGTTACCGCCAAAACTATAAGTAGGTAGTTATGAAAATTATTAAGTTTTTGCCCCGACCTTAAAGCTAGTGCTGAAACGCCATTCAGTGCGTTACTTCACCTCTGCTGAAAACCACACAAACCCCCTGATCGTGTCGACCGCCCGATACAGACCTTCCAATATTTCTCGGGTTCGTCGCCCGCGTAACGTCCTAGACGAGCCCGACGACCCCACCACCATCCGACAAGAGAGCAGTAGGGAAAGTAGCACTCTTAGAAAATACAGAAATAAAACGCGTTCCGTATTCCGGCCTCGCCGACGAGGCCCATCGCGACGTCCGCGTACTTGTAACGGAAACTCTCCCCGACCTTTGCCAAACGAGCCAGCCCGCGATGCTGAGCCAGTAGCGATAAATAACCCCTTAAATAATATGGACCCAGCCTGTCCCTTTGCTGCCCTCCACCAACGACCACGCTATGCCGAGGCCCGTACTCCACAGGGAGTGCCCTTAGCGCACGGTTGTTTAAAAAAAATAAGTTTTTGAGATTGTCTGTTTAAAAAAAAAAATAAGTTCTTGAGATTGTGTGTAGAGGCTAGAGTTAAATTGAAATAGTTGAATTGTGAAATTCATAATCAAGTCTCGTTGAGTGTAGGAATTTGGAGATTGAAATAGTAATAATAGAATATATTTAAATTCAAAACACAGGCTATGACAAGTTTTATTTATACAAATCTCTAAAAAAAAAAAACTTTCCGTGCAAAATTGTCGGATCAGGTGAGGATTTATATAGGAAATCAAATTAGTTAGGTAGTCATGTTTGGCTTTTAGTTAGAGCATGGTACGAAACGATCAGTCAGCGAATACGACACGCACTTGGCTGTTATAAAAAACCACGGAACCCTTCACTGCGCGTGGCCCGACACGCACTTGACCGGTTTTTTCGTTCTATTTTAGGACGAAAATGGAACGAAAAAATCGTGCATATATTAAAAGGTTTATAAAATAAGCAAATAAATAATTAATTAGAAGTGTTTTTGACAGTTTGAGAATGAAAACTGTCCTAACCAATACAAGAAAAGCCACTCTGGATAAATATAGGATATCAGACTTTGGGTTCCTCTGTCCTAGATATTCGTATGACGACCTACTTGATAGAAAAGAGATCCGTCGCCCAAACACAAGTACACGCCAATATTACCAACATTCTAAGCTATCTTTCCAATGAAAACGCCCATACCATGGCCTCAGATATCAAATAAACAACCGAAGAGCGCCCAGAAGGTTCCAGAAAAGCTTTTTAAGGTGTTTATTTCGAAATCCAATATCTATTACATTTATAGAGTAAGTGGAGGAGGGGAGGCGCCCACAGGCAGTTTGACGAAGTTTCAACGAAAGTAAATGTTTAAGTTGGCTCCACACTTTGGGACCAACGTTGGTCTGTTGGTAGCATGAAAATTATTACTTGGTCTTTACTAACCCTTTTCAAATTTTTTTGTGCCACCTGCTAAGCGTTTTTCTATGTTGGGCTTCCAGTCTAACTGGACGCAGCTAGGAACTAGTGTTGTACAGACGCCAGCACATTAAGCTACAACAATTTACAAGAATTTCTTTAATAGATTTTCAACTTTATTGTTAAAGAAATTAGGTTCAAGGTTGATTGGGAAAATTTGACAGTTTCGGGTAGCTTCATGTGCTGGAGTCTGTACATAGAGCCAAATGACTGCAAATCTGACCTTTACAACCCAATAGCTTGGCAAGATTAGAGTCAGATTTTCTGTTTTCTGACAACGCGTAATGACGGCCAAAGATGTAAAAATGATAGCCGTCACCAACAGCTTAGCGTGCTAAGGCGGAGGAATTTCGATATGTTATGGGTTGATATCGTGACTGACTTGACCAAGTAGTTACAGTCATTGGACTTGGACTGGGTTCGAACCCACGATAAACAACTCGTAAGTGCTACCTGCAACCACTAGGCCATTACTTCTTCTAAAAAAACATTGTGTTACAAAAATTGGTACTGGCCAACGTTGGAGCCAAATACCTTTAGTAACAAGTTGGACAATTGGCTTTGGAAATTGGAACCAATGTGGGACCAACGTGTGTAACCACATTAAGATAAGGCACACAGCAGGCGCGTGCATAGGATTATGACAGGGCATGCGGCGGAGTAAAAACACGCAAAAACTTCTTCTTTTATAGATTTTTAGCATAGCCACAGCCACGCATCGCCACCATACTACGATGCGTGGCTGTGGCTATGCTAAAAATCTATAAAAGAAGAAGTTTTTGTGACCGATTACTCACAAAAACTTCTTCTTTTATAGATTTTTAGCATAGCCACAGCCACGCATCGCCACCATGCTACGATGCGTGGCTGTGGCTATGCTAAAAATCTATAAAAGAAGAAGTTTTTGTGTGTTTTTACTCCGCCGCATGCCCTGTCATAATCCTATGCACGCCCCTGGCACACAGTGTACTGTAAAACTTTGTATTTTATTGAAAGTTATTGAAATAGTTTCGTAAAGGATCTATGTGAGTAGTCTGTAAAGATTTGTAGGGTGTAAGTTGTGTGGAAGATTGAGCCTGGTATTATAAGAAATTATTTCATTCTATCGCCATTAATTCAATTTCTACTTTAACATTATGTGTATTAAGCTGAATTTAAAATGACTACTTGTATTTGTGATGAAAAGTCGAAATTATTGTTTTTAACACGCTTTTATTAGGTCGACCTGTATGTAACTAACTATGTAATGGAATCTAAGGTAACTAATTTAACCATCTTCCAAGGGTCATAGCGTAATGAAAATTGGCAGCTGTATGTGGTTCTGATGACAATACAATAATATGGTACTGTCAAACTGATCTGATGATGGAGCCGGAAGATATGAACTGGAACTACATGATGGAAAATCGTATTATAGCTGTTTTGGATTTCTTAGAAAAGTCTTGTAATGAACTTTGACCACGATTAAGTTTCAAGGTCTGATGATGAAGCCGGAAGATAGGCACTGGTATTCCATGATGGAATATCGTATCATAGTCGTGTTTCCACTTGTGAGAAAGGCCACGTTATGGACTTTGAACACGATCAAGTTTCAAGGTTATAACAAACTTAAAGAACCGCGTAATCCATAGATTCATTATATAAAAATCTAAGAATCTGAATTAAACGTACTTCTAATTGTAGTATCATCATGAAACTTGGCAATTATATGTAGATTAGACGACAATACAATATTATGGTACCACCGAGCTGGTCTGACGATGGAATTGGAAGGTGGCTGATGGAACCTTGGACTGCCTACTAGTAAACATTTATAATTTCTGCTCATTACATTAGTCTTTAAAGCGTGTTATTGATTTTTTAAACTATTATTTTTTTATTGATAATAGGCTCGCGTTTGACCACCATCTCACCTGATGGTAAGCGATGTTGTGGTCAAAGATGACGTTTGCCTAAAAGTAACCTATTCACTATTGACTTAAAGACCTCCAGGTCTTAGCTATCAGGAGTACAGACACCGGTAGGGAATCTTACTCCTTAGCTGTACGCACATGCGTAAGGGTGGAATTTGGTAACATATTCAACCTATAAAGTCCCCACAGCTGGGACCTCTTTAAAATACCATAATTCACCACGCGAGCCTTTGGCCCGTTGTGGTCTGGAATATCACAATCTGTTGTGATTGTGATATTCCAGACCATATCTAAACTTTTGCATTTATACCATTTTGTCTGAAAATAATTATCATTCAGTTATTATATTAGTAGAATATTATAGGTGTATTACATTAGTTTTATTGCGAAAATCTGAATCCTTTGAGAGTTCCGGGATAAAAGTAAAGTACAAAGCCTAAGGCCGCGTGTCCACGGTAAGAAATTTTTCGTGTCGGCTACAGACAAGATGAAAATATTCATGTACATGAGAAGAATTTTGTCAGGTCTGTGCACGAAAGAATGTCGTGTCTGTTGCAGACAAGAAAAAATCTAGTATGTACACGGTACGAATTGTTTCGTTCTGTCATGATTTAGACATTGTAGGGTGTACATCGTGTCGTGTTGTGTTGTGAACTGTGGGAAATATTGTTGACTACCACGTAAAAAAAAATGGTGATTGCCTATTATATGTATAGAAAATTGAAAAAGAAAACTAACTCCAAGATAAAATACTGGGTGCATCCTATGTTAAGTCAAAAACATGAGTTTGCTAACTTCTAAGTTAAGTTGAGCTACACGATAACTGACAAATGCTTGCACTGTCTGGACAGGTCCGCTCAAATTTGCGTGGTTATTTGCTCAAAAGAATACCACAGACATGAACCTACATGCTTCTCATATACAAATACAAATTGTCTGGACTTTAAAAGAGACTTTGACCTCTGAGTTTGTTTCGGTGTTTCTTCTCAGAGTAGTCAGTTAGGAAATACCGGCCTCATCTAGCTAAACTAAACACGCAAAAACACATGACGTGTAAAAGTGTTATTTATAACCAATTTACAGAATAAATATTTCATTTCATTTCATTTTCATTTCTACTTTGAACTGCGACAGTATGAGGAAAATTGCGTCCTTTATTTTCGTATGAAAATCACTTCGTTTTTTTCTTTTATAAAAACGTAAACAAACTGTCGTAAACAACACAGGTCCACACGCATAAACGTTCTCATGGGCACTGTACACACCGCCCCCCGCCCCGTACAGATCGCGTAGTGTCTGGCGCAGACAAGATTTTTGTCTTGTGCAGCGCCGACGCAGTGTACATTAGTCGTGTGTAGAAACGACACGAATTCTTGCATAGACCCGGCGATTTTTCTTGCCGTGGACATGCGGCCTAGACTTCTACTTACTAAAAACCCCCTTCCCCCTCATTCAGTTGTCATGAGGCCGCGGTATCTCGTTAGAACATTCGTGCAACCCTGATGGTAAGGAATGCCTACGGCATTGCGCCGCCTCTATACCTTTGTAATGCATGAGGTTTAAATAAACAAACGTATCTACTACGCGTCTACGCATAAATTCCTTACAAAATTTCGCTTCCATTACATTCCTTTCAATGTAAATTAAGCCGAAAAGAGTGGAATTCGCGTCGTTAAAGTGTCGAGGATTTTTCCGTTCCATTAGGTTTTCTAATTTTCTGTGAATCACTGTTGTGTGCGATTGCGGTACATATTTATGTAGGTATATATAGGACACAAAGAATGTAACGCTTTGTCGAGAGTGAAGTGAATCGCATTCAGTGCATGGAATCGTCTGAAATGCAATATTACGGAGTTGTATTTTGGTAAAAGATTTTTGACAAAGGGCATATTTTGTGGTTCGGTGAAAGCTGGATCCGTGGTGATAGTTTTTAGGCTTTGGTCAGGTCACATCCCGCTTGACATCTAATGAAGAAGCCGACTCCCAACATAGTTGAGAAACCTCAGCAAATATTGCTCCACTTCAGTGCAGGAGCTCCACTTTAGCCATGAGCTCTACTAGGAATAGCTTTAAAAGTCTACAAAGGGGAGAAGACAATACGACCATAAAAGAAATTGGGAACTTTACTATGGGAAAAATCCCCACGTCGGACAAAGATGAAACGTAGGTACTTTATTTCAAAGCCCTGTATGTTTACTTAAAGCATATGGTAATTCTGAGGTATGATGAGTCTAAGTTGGAAATATTTTTGTCTAAAATGATTTGATTTTTTTACATTTTATATTGTTTTGCATCGCAGAATAACTAATAAAAAGTTTTTTTTTTACTTATTTTTTCACTGAATGTTATTTATTGTTTGTTTTAAAAAAATGTAAAAACATAGTACTGAACTTATATTAATAAACTAATACACTGTATTTGTATTAATTATTTTGTGCCATCATCAATCATCATCACCAATTGTTTATTATATACGAGTAGTAATATGGTACTTTGATGACCTACAAGTAATTGTTTCAGGTCTAGCTGTTTGTGTATGTGAGTTTAAATGTTTGTAAACGCACCCACAATGCAGGAGAAATTCCTAGTGTGGGGCAACGTTCTTTTAATAAAAAAAATGAAGTCTAAAACAACCAGATTGAACAAAGGCTAAATAAAAAGAGGAGTTTTATAATAATAGGCTTTTTTTTGTGATGATTTTATTAATATTTTTAGGTGTAATGTGAAGTGTAAGAGTAAAAATACTAAAGTATTGAAACCTTTTTTTTTCAATATTCCCATATGTTACAGGAAAAAAAAATGCACGGCAATGAAGTGGATAATAGTATCTATCATCTGTGATAGGTTTCGATTGTGTCCGCTACTTTTCGAAAAGCGGGGCAGAAACTTCCCAATGTCTTTTACTATAACCAGGAAGCAATAAATAATGATCACCGTAGCGTGTACAAAAAAAAATCAGGAAATTTTTCTGATTTCTTATTTTTCCACAGGTTCTATTTAGTTACCGCCATGTGCTTCAACGCAGGGTCAAATATCCCGCGTTTAAGCACAAAACCTCTCAAAACATGAAGGTTTTAATCAATTCAAAGCATCTTGCACTACAAAACAGCAATTTCATACTTTTACTCGTATTATTGCGATTATTTGAAAATATCATTTTTAATTTATTTTGATGTCACATTTTATTTCATCCTCACTAAGGTTTCCTCGGGATTAGTATAGTCGGTGTTTTCATTTATGGTTGTATCTACCTTGTATGTATATACATATTGGCTTGGCTTATAGGCATATGCCTATAAGCCAATGCGGCTTATGACGACAAAAGCTTATAAGCCAATGCGGCTATAAAATCGTAGTTGATACTTTGAACGCTCACTTTCCGATAATACCCTATTATTATATTTACTAAGTACTGGAAATCTTTGAAAGGAAATGCTCGTTAGTGAAGTATTATTGCTTCCTGCTAATAATTATTATTGTTGTTTATTAGGTACTCGTGTTTCAAAGGATAGGAAGGACAGAGATTGGAAGGGACTAGAGATGACATTATTTATTTATTATATCCTTTATTGTACACCTTATAATACACTTAAGAATACAAATAATAAAACTAGTGTACAATGGGCGATCTTATCGCATAGGGTGATCTCTTACAGACAATCTTTGGATGGACAAAAATTAAAGGAGATAGATTTAGGGCTGACAGTGTACATCATAAATAATACCTATTAATTCAATTACAATACTATGTTCTGAAGTACAAATAAGGACTACTGGCGGACGCCCAGTACAAGTAGTCGAAATTCAACAGTAATTCGTTTAAATGTTCAGTTTAAACGTAAAAAAAGTAAAATATTAGATTTCTGCACTCCTCCATATAAACCTATTACTAAAATAGAACTAATAACTAGTATTTATTGGGTATAAACACAGCAATATTAAATACAGCTGTGTTGGCGATTTTTATGTATTTCCAATACGAATATAATAATACTAGCTTCTACCCGCGACTTCGTTCGCATGGGAGGGTTTTCCCGCGTAAATTCCGATCCCGTGGAAATTTCGCAAAATCCCGTCTTAGCGAGTATTTACATACTAAAAGGAACCCCCATGCAAAATTTGACAGCCCTACTACTTGTTATTTCGTGATTAAATCAGTGAGTGGTATTTCGCTTTTATATAAATAGATATTAGTATTTAAAGATAATATTGCTAGAAGGTAAATAGTACTTATAATATGATGTAAATAACACTTCGTCAATAATTTCTAAAATTCGTCTATTTCTGTCGAGCAAAATGATACGGTATGCATGTGAAGTCACACAAAATAAAAGCTGCATCCATTAATCACAGTAATTTTTGAGCTTTGTAAACATTTGTATTTCACCTTGACAGCAGGAAACCGGTAATTTCTACGAGAAACAGAAACACTGATTTAAATTTATTATTTATTTATTATACTTATATATTATACTTTATTGTACTCCTAACAACATAAGTAATATTAATGAACTATAATAATATAAAATACACATACAAAACTAAAAACCGTATACTAATAAATATCAAATGCATATTATAGAAAGGAGGCGAAAAATTATAGAGAAAGGTAATGCTCCTTCACCATTCTTTTGAATGTTGGTAACGTTTGAGCACGTCTCACATCTACGGGTAATGCATTCCACAAAGGAGCTGCTTGGATAATGAAAGATTTATTGGAAAAAGAAGCGGAATCCATACCAATACTTAATTTAATTTTTATTTTTATATTTGTTTCGGAAAGTTTTAATAACGCCGTGTCTAGTTTAGCCGTCGGGTGATAGCACGATAAAACCATAACCCTCCTTCTTGTGTAATCGGGTATAAACCTATAACCTTTCTAGAGCTTCAAGCTTGTTCTATACCAAATTTCATCTAAATATAACCAGTACTTTCAAAGATTAGTGTGTTCAAACAAACAAACATTTCCGCTTTATTATATTAGTTTAGATTTTTTTTTATCTATTTAGAAAGAAAGAAAAGAAAGAAAAAACGTTTATTGACACATGCCACAAGTACACATAGTAAAAAAAATAAAAAATAAACAACATCTTATTATTATTAAAAGAAATTATACATTAAAAAATAATAGAATTCAACACATCTAGGACTATTAATAATAATGTGCAACTCACGGCTGCGCCAAATAGGCCCAGTTCAGCAAAATGCCGGACAACTACTCTGCCGCCATAAGATAAAAGGACGCATCTACATGAAGTAAGAAACGGAGAAAAAAAATAAAACGTGTTTTAAAAATTAAAAAATTCGCTGTGCGAAAGGAAATAAACCTTATTACAATTTTGTTATGCAAAAGTGTGTAGTATTGTTTGATCTTTCAGAAATTATATGAGAATTTTAATTAATTTAATTTTATGTATTAATTAAATAACTTTTTTCTTTTCTTTTTAGCAAAAAAAAATAAAAGAAAGTAAGTTTTACTGCAATGAAAAGACGCTTCTGGCTAGAAACGTCCTGTCAACGTAGTATTTTTTTTAAACGCCTTTCCTACTTAGTGATGATGTGTTACCAGGTTCTAGTTAACTAAATAAATAAAAAAAGTAATTAAAAAAATTAAAAAACCCAACTGCAACCTTATACTAAAACTAACTGAAAAGCTAATAAAAACAAGCCCATTTTAAATTAAATAAAAGTTGGAAGCAGGCGGGGCCCATACCATTATTATAGTTTCAAACTCAAATGGGTCCCGCCTGCTTCCAACTTTATTATTTATAAAAAAGCGCCTGCTTATTTTTCGTAATACTAAGTTAAAAAGGCACATCTACGCAGAACAGTCTTTTCTTCTTATGACTATGCAGAAGTGTCTTTTAATTGTATGAAGAATTAAATATTTTGTAAAAAAATAAGACGTTTCTACTAAAATGCGTCTTTTCAACTTAGTGTACGTCAGAAATGTCTTTTCTATTTAGTAATATTTAATTAATATGGCAGATACGTCTTATTTAACAGTGAGATTCATAGGGTTCTGTTTAATTTATGCGAAATATAAAAATACTGGCAGATGCCATTTTTTTCTGATTAAGAATATATAGACAAGGATCTTCTACCTACTAACTGGATTGCTTACGAATGATTCAAAGAATACAGAAAGTCTTTCTTAGCTGTTAAACAATAGAGTATAAACTTGCACGCATAAAACTGAAGGAAATATTCGTTCCGAGCGAGACAGTGCGTGTGTGGACTGTGTCCCTTTCTTCTGTGTGTCAGATTAAAAATATTTATTTCAATGGTAATTTTTGCGACCTGTCTGTTGTAGTAATAACACCTAGTTTTAAACTTCTTTGGAATTCTATCTTTAAAATGAATTACCATTATTACTGTATGCATATTAATGAAAATTAAAGTTATTTTACCATGCAATCACAAGATGTTTAAAACAAAAATAAATGGAATTTGTAACAATTAGTAGTGATATATTATACTATCATGGCAATTACTACTTTGCCGGCTGACGTTTACTTGACATCTGTATGTTTGTAAATTTGCATTATATTTAATTTTGTGAGTTTTCGTAATATTAAAGTGCAAGATACTGTAACCATGGTAAGAACGTGTTTTGTGGTTAATTGCAAGAGTGAAGGGTACCCCGGGTCTGGAATTTCCTTTTATAAGTAAGTTTTGTGACTTTGTGTACAAATTGCATTTAGGGTGACTATGTTTTCAATGTAAAAGTGGATGTTCTTCTCTTTATTCTTCTTATTTATTATTTTTCTTTCTTCTCATTATTTATTATTTTTTGTTATTTTAGGCTTTCCTAAAAATGATGATCTGCGAGACCGGTGGCACAGTGTTTTACACAGAAAAAGGTCAGAAACGGTTCCAAAATTTGTAGCCGCCATTTCAAGCCCGAAGAAATATTGCATTTCGAAACAAGATCAAATGATGCAATTCCATCCATTTTCCCTAAAGTAAGTTATCAATCTTTACAAATGACATGAAGATCACCGTTTCGAAATAGAATATGAGCGTAGCAAGATGAATTTTCATTTTGAATCTATCTTAACCATAAGTACTAAAATTTTGTTCTCATCAATCTATTATTATTTTAGATTCCTGTTAAAGCGAAACAAATAAATGTTTTAAGTACTATACAACCTGTACAAAAGAATATACAACCTGTACTGGGCACATTCAAAGATCTGGTAAGTGAAAGTTATGAAAGGAGTCAAATTAATAAGCATAAAAGTCGACATTTTAGTTGATTTATTTACTTTTGCTTAGCAAATTGATGGCAAAAATATTTTATATCCTTTTGGCCAAAAACTCAGCTACGCAAACTTGCTTACAAGTGTAGTTTATTATATCAATAATTACTTATAACTTAATTACTTAACTTTTATCCACTGCAGTTAGTTAATGTCGACAAATAATAATAATTCATAATTTAAAGATTATTTCCATACTTTTAACTAATAATAGTGTAATACATTTTTTAGGGTTGTGTCAAGCCAATCTTGTAACAAACCTGCAGCTGCAACATATGAGGAACTAGAAAATATAGAACCAACCTAATAATAATAACCTTATAATTGTCATTCGATCTGCCTCCTTTATGTTTAGAATTATGTATGTTAATAATATTGATTTCTAACCTCAAATAGCACAAGTGGTGTTAGCCTGTAATTAATTGTTACACTTATAAATGTAATATGACTTTTTCATACAAATGTATAGTGTAAACAATTGTAGGTTAACCTAAATAAATATGTGTGCACACACACCAAGACACATTCATTTAATACTCCCCATGCAGACTTCTTAATACTGTATAATAATGTTAATCTAAAAAAATATATTTCCTACATGTTTGTTACTAGTGAATAAATTGTAAATCCGTAATTGGCTGTAAGATTAGATATAAGTTACTATAAAACATTGTTTTAAGAGCTGTGGATTTTGTTATAAATAAATAAATTATATCTCTTCTGTTATTCTTTCTATTTATAATCATCGTTTTCCATGAAGGGTTTTAGTAGTTTTCATTATAAATAAACATTGCATCATTTTATGTTTAGTCTACTGGTTCTGACCGTACAAGTGTCGAATAAACGTAGATTACCAATTAATGTACGTTTGTTTGGACGTCTATACCACTGCCTATCAAGGCCAAGCCTTCGAAGAATTGCCAGCTGGTGATTCTGTTATTAATTCTGTATCTGCAATAATTGTATTTGTATCACGGGTCTTAACCACTTTGAAAGTTTATAATTCAACGCAATAAAGTCTGCTTAACAAAACCAATTTTGCATTTAGCCCGCATAAGGAAGGGTTTATTATAGAAATTAGCGCGCTCAATATAAGTTGCTCAGATATATATTGAGAACTAGCTTTTCGCCCACGTGGAATTCTGTTATATCGCGCTACCGAGCAACTGTTCAAAAATCTGAGATAGAAAGAACCCTATATAGTTCCCAGGGTTTTAAACTATCTCCATGCCAAATTTTTTCGAAAGCGGCTCTGTGATTTAACCGTGAAAGCGTAACAAACCGATACAGACCTTTGTATTTATAATTGAATTTATTTCTTTCTTTCTATTTAATACGTTGTTAAGAAAAAAACCGGCCAAGCACGAGTCGGACTCGCGCATGAAGGGTATTTTTATAGGTAGGTAATGAATGGTTCAGAACCATTACCTATAAAAAGCGCCAAAAAAATCACAACTGTTGTATGGGAGTCTCCCTTAAATATTTATTTTAATTAATTTTTAGTATTTTTTGTTATAGCGGTAACAGAAATACATCATTTGTAAGGTTAATAATAAGTGTCTTAAAAAAACCTGCAAATATTGCAACAAATAAAATTGTCCTTACGTTTATCACAAATTGATATCCACACTACTAGAAAGAGATAGCTAGGTCCTTCGAGGGTATACTCTTCGGAACGGATTTGAGCTTCGCGTCCGCATTCCAGTTTAGGTACAAGTTCCTTGTATATAGATAACTCAATTTCGAAAAAAATGTTAGATGCGTCTTTTTTCCTTATGGCGGCAGTAGTGCCCGACGCTGGTTTTCAACTGGTCCTAATGGTGAGTGTACGGATGTCAATAATTTCTATGACATATAATATAATAATGATAAACATAAAATATAAATAGAATACCTTGTCTAGTTTAAGCCGTTGTCTGGTGGTTTCCATACTCTATGGATCGCTTTCAAAGAAAGGTATGAGCCATTAAGCTTGTTGTGATGTCTAAGAAATACTTAAGAGTCTTCGAACCAATCTTGACTTGACTTTAAGAGTGCATATTTGTAAAGGTTATAAATAAATGTAACGCCTATGTGGCCCTTCAAAGCAGAGCGGAGACGAATGAGTGTTGGCAACACCGAGTGAAGCTAGCGCAAGTGGTGCTGTGGCGGGAAACGAAGCGGTTACGCCTGTCGACATGGCGCGATCACAGCAGTGTTGCCGCTGGTCATTTGTAGAGTTACCGTACGCAAGAGATGAAATTACCGTATTGAAACAAAAATTGCCGTACATTTTTTAAATATTTACATGAAAAAGAAAAATATAGGTATAAAACACAAGTCAAACAAATAAAAAACCTTCTGTTTATGAAAAAGATGCCACTGAACCTATAGATTTGATAGAAACCACAGATCACTCCCCTCCTCCTATCAATTCCTCAATATCGCCTGTTTAGTGGCATTCTTTTCATAATTAGGCGTTCATTTTTGCGCATACGCTGATTATGTTTCATCTACAATTTATTTAATTTCGTTTAAGGTAAATCTTACTGCATTTCATATATACGTATATAGTAGTTAGTGGTATACCTAATACTTCCTTATGCTATGATTGCCTAATTGCCGTATTTTAGTGTACGGCAATGACCACTCTGCCGAATACCGTACAATTCGCCTTAAAAGCGCCTGAATGAAATACGAAACGGCAACCCTGGATCAGTCTCTCTTTGGGTTGAGCTCTCTACGTGTACGGTTGTGTTGTGCTTAGTTTTGCGTTATTAAAGTTGAGATTGTCTGTATTGTCTATATTTATGATTATACAAGTTTTACCTCACTTTTGTCTTGTTTATAAATCCCTTATCAGCAGTACCAGTAAATATTATGCCATGAGTGAATATTTATTTTAAAGACGTGACTAAAGTGGTAAAATGGATTGTGAAAAATAAAATCTAAAAAATGGGGGAAATCAACACATAACGCCTCCGGCTCTAGGTGTTACGGAAGGGATTTATAGTAGGTATAGTATCAGATTTCTACAGACTGCCTCATTGGTCGAGTGGTCGCTGAGCACAAGGTCTCGTGTTCGATTCCCGGATGTGGCAAAAAGTACTATTTGAGTTATTCTGTAAGGAATTTCTCAGTACTAGCCCGGAGTTTAGTTCATGCTTATGTAACGTCTACGCTTAGATATGGAATAATTTATAGGGGAAATGCTACAGATAGAGAACTCGCTTTTAGGGCTCAAAAGAAATGTCTTAGAGCAATTTGTGGCATACGTATCCCAGATAGCTGCAGGTCATATTTTAAAAACCTTAAGATTTTAACTTTTTTAACCCTCTACATCTATGAGACTGCCACGTTTGTAAAAACCAATAAGGAAAAGTTTGGTAACCTATACTCCCGTCGACATACCGACAAAATAGCAAGTATGATGCCCTCAAAAATAGCCCTACTGTCTAAAAGTTTCTTCGGAATGGCTTCAAGAATTTATAATAAGATTCCGAAACAAATAAGGGAAATCGAAAATATTAAACTTTTTAAAAAACAATTATTTAATCTATTAGTAAACAGGCCATATTATACTGTGCATGAATTTTTGTCCGACAGATTTGAGACCAGACAGTGCCAATATTTTTTATGTTTTGATGCAAAATTATAAAATACTAGCTTTTGCCCGCGACTTCGTTCGCGTGGGAGGTTTTTCCCGCGTATATCCCGATCCCGTGGGAATTCCGGGATAAAAATTAACCTATGTGTTATTCCAGGCAGTCAACTATCCACTCACCAAATTTCATTCAGATCCGTTCTGTAGTTTTTGCGTGAAAGAGTAACAAACTTCCATCCATCCTCACAAACTTTCGCATTTATAATATTAGTAGGAAGTAGGATAGGATAGTAGGAAGTAGGATAGGATTAGTAGGATAGTAGGAAGGATTATATATTAATTATTATTGATTAATGCTAATTGGAATGTTATTTTTTATTTTTTTGTTAATTGAATTAATATGTTATAGTTATTTTGTTTCCAAATCTTGTATGCCTAATATGGTGGAGCGGGGCGAACGCACACAATAAACTAATAACAACCCTGTAACCACTGTCTCAGAATAAACAACTTTTGACTTTGACTTTGACGACTTTGAAATTTGTTTGGAAGTTGGCGGTGTGATACCCCTGTGCCTCGGAAAGCACGATAAGCTGTTGGTCGCGGCTGTCATTTGAACATCTTCGACAGTAGTTACGGGTGCTACCCAGTTACTGGGTTGTGGAGGTAAGATCCGTCGCTCCATGTAAAACACTAATACTCAGCTGCATCTGGTTAGACTGGAAGCTGACCCCAACATTGGAAAAAGGCTAAGCAGATAATAATAGTTGTAGTACAAAGAGGAAATACACTTAACTTATGTCTAATTTACATTATAGAGCCACATTTATACAGCTTGTAACGGAAACCCCATACCTATCCAAAAGGGCTGAAGACAACATCTGGTATGGAGTCTGTATGCACAGTTTCAGCACAAAATAACTGACTCAAAGAATTGATACCAAATTATTGGTTTCGTATATTTCTTGAATACCAGTCATAACAAACGTGTCACAGCACTAGAAGGGTCAATAACTTTCCACGTCACTTGCCATTAACACGATAATTCTCTTCGTTCTTCTTAATTTGAAAAATTCGGTCTCTGGTATCAGTGTATTGGTATTTGTAATAAGTTCTACACACGTAGACTTAGGATTACAAAACCCTTGCCATATCGTTTGTTATCATCCAAAGAAACCATGCACTTGGTATGTATATACCCTTTAAATTACACGTTGTAAGTTGCCACCCCCCCCCCCCCCCCCCCCCCAATTGGGTTAGGTTCGTAAAGTAACTTAAGAACTAAGTGTAATGTTACAAAGTTTACATGCAGGCACTACAACTTAAAAGAAGTAAAGTAACAAAATTGTAGTAGTTTGGGATATGCGGAACAGGGTGTAAAGTCCCGCATTCCCATTGAAAAGAGAGGATCCTCCGACCAGACAGGTGTTTTGTCTGGTGGGCAACTGCCCGATGTTTGTGATCGGGTGATTTGTATGTATGCTAGTTGTGCGGTAAACTCTGCTTGCGCGATACAGGATAGTTTGTATGTTGCGAGATAGATGTCGCTACATCACTCCCCTCCGAGACCGGAGGTCGTAGAGTCTGGCAAACGAAAGTAGAGACTGAAAAAGCGCGGCAAATTTAAAAAATATCAGCATAGCAACCCTAAAACTACTATGAAATACCTGGAATAACCTTATTTGATACTTTAGAATTATTTATTTTATTTCATCGGAATAAAAATACAACAGGTATTTTAGGTAGGTAATAGTTTAGATATTGTATCTTAATTCGAATAAAAAAAAACAACAGTATTCTAAAATAGCTCTGATTTATTCAGTATAATCAAAATCTGAATCTAAGACTTCCATGTGGAACGATTCATTAGAGTCACTGGAATCACTGTTTCCTACGTTAATTATAAAACTTTCTAAATTATTTTCTGTAATTCTGTCCCTTTCTTTATAGTTGTTTTCAACATGGATGACATGATCAGTCATTTTCTTTCACTCCTCGGGAGTTATATTTTCAAACGACTCTATAACTTTCTCTAACTCCACTGCAGGCAGAGCAATATTTTTACTTGCCACTTTACGTTTAGCCAAACTCCATGCTAATTCAATGGCATTTAGATCGCAGTGGAAGGGGGTAAGTCGCAATTCCTCGTGCCCATTCTGCTTCAGAATTTCATCAGCTTCATATATTGGTTCTGGTGTGTTTAGTTTTAAACTTGTTTTCTAACGATATAAAATTCGTTAATTTTGTTACGAATAGCATCTATGCCGAAACTATCTAAGTCGGACACTGTGGGTTTATATGGCCTTTACGCGCACCTTCCTTTTTAATTCTTTTTAATGTAGTAACGCTCACTTCTGTAAATAATGGTAAAACAGAATGATTAGGTTCTGTAAATCATGAATTCAATTACATCTTTATGAAAGTTATGTAATCCTAGTAAAAACTTATTAGTGATTGAACCTATTTCATCCAAGTACTGGTTCTGTGTTCTTATCCAATCTTTCTGCCCCAAAACTGTAAGTTTTTCAATAGTTTTCACTATCTCATCAACCCCTGCTACATCCACCAGATTTTCTATAAATGAAAAAAAATGTTAAAACAATGCAACATTTAATAGTATGTTAAATAATCATAATGCATTATTACGAAGGTGTCTAACATACTATAAAATGAATGTGAATCAAAATAGATAAATAATTTCTCGCTAAAAGATAAATATAAATTATGAATTACGACAAAGTATTAACTTAGTAGCGTCCTAACTTATGAAATCGAACACAACAGGTAAACAATCTTGTTTTTGTTTGAATTCGGCATCTTTCTCCTTTGTTTTTCTTGATATTTAGACATCATGCGAAACAACACCTCCCGCACTCCACTTTTAATAGTTTTGTTAATTTTTCGCTGAATAAACGCTATTAACAAGATCACAACAAATCACCAACAACACGCCATCTTGTTTTGGAAAATATAGGTTGACATTAGTATAGCATTGCCATATAAAAAGTTTGCAAATAATTCGAGTGTCTACTTTCGTTTGCCAGACTATAGCAGGATGAGTCGTCCATACATCTTGTGATTTTTGCCGGGCCAGTGGAAGGTAGGTTCCAGTGGGTCGGAACCGAAAGTCGCATAGTTCACGGTGAGTCGGAACTGTCTGCGGTGCTGCCCCCTTTGAGTCGGGGTGATATCCCAGTGAGTCGGGATGATACTCCAGTGGGTCGGAGTGATGCTGCATGATCTCCAGTGGGTCGGAGTGGTGCAGTGCTGCGTAGTGGCTGGCTGCTGCGTCAACCAGGAGAGTAGTGCGTCTCTGCTTGCTGACCGGCCGAAGTGCAGGGACTCGCATTTGGCCGGTTTTCTATTTTTTGTCAGGTACAGAACATAGGTATATGCCACGCACCTCAGTAAAACCCCGTTAATATACGACGTGATGAGAAAGATATGGGGTACCTTAAATCCGAATTACGCGTAAACCCGATATTCTTGATGCTGTTCAAGCAAAAAAATAAGTCCCCCACAAAGCTGACGCACATCCATTCATATTTTATCAAAACCGTTAAGATTATAAAACGAACGGATTTAAATGGCCCGTAAACTTGTAGGAGCTTTTTCACGCGTAACTAGATAAGGTTTTACGTATCATGAAATATTATGATGACGCCACATAATATCGGAATGTGAGGAAAAGATTTAATGTCGCCTTGGATGTCGGGTATAACTTTCCTAGCAGGCTTCGCTCCCGTGCACTTCACGATAAGAAAATAACCCTCCCTCTTATTTGCAGTCGGGTAAAAAGTGGCCTTCCTCAAACTATTTTCATACAATTTTTTTTTCCAAATCCACGCAGTACTTTTACTTACGTTTGTAACGACAACCACGTTATCTCCAATAACTTGTTTATTTAAGGTTGTCCGTTTACATTACATGCGAATGGATACCGCAACTCGTAGGTACAACAATCCAATAACTTCGTTTATTAGTTTAAGTTAGCTATTTACAGAATATTTTATACGGGAGCGTCTCTCCCGCCATTTTTATTTAAAATTGTCTTCTTTTTTTATTATGCGTAACGGTGGTTACCAGTGTTGCCATTTTCATATCCTACAATGATGAAATTTACCAAGATTATTTTGGAATTATGACACGTTACTTTTTTAAACAGACAATATTATTATAATGCGAAAAAGTTTGTTTGCTTGCCAAACAAACTTTTCCGCATTATAAAATTACTATAGATTCTCTCCTCTATGACGTGTAGTAGAGAAAGTGACTTAGTTTGTCCTTCTTTAAAGTGGAACTTAGCAACGTATTGATGTGGTCTCGAGATTCACATAGGCTACTTATTTATTTATTTTATTATTTATGTACACACAGTAAAATACATTAGGATAAGTATAATTATAATATTTAAGTACAAAGGTACTGCTTATTTCTTAAGAAATTTCTTCCAGCAGACTTATTTGTCGTAAAAATAAAACAGCTACACATGGAACAGGGTTCCTTCTTCTATCCATACTTCCATACTTAATACTATAAATTTAATGCGAAAGTAACTCTGTCTGTCTATCTGTCTTTCTGTCTATCTGTCTGTCTGTCTGTTACCTTGTCACGCCTTAACCGCTGAACTGATTTACATTAAATTTGGCATGGGAATAGTTTAGGACCCTGGAATGGACATAGGATAGTTTTTATCCCGATATAAGAGGTTCCTGTGGGATAGTTTTTGAATTGTATCTTTGTTGCTCTTTCACGCAAAAACTCCTGAACGGATCTCAATGAAATTTGGTAAGTAAATAGTTGACATTCTGGAAAAACACATAATACACTTTTTATCCCGGAATCCCGATCCCCACGGGATCGGGATTTCCATGCGAACGAAGTCGGGAGCAAAAGCTAGTATGAAATAAAACGATTTGTATGAGAATAATTTTGATATATGAAAGAAACACACAAACCATTAATCTTTTCTTTGGTCTCCCTCTACCTCGCTATCCATCAACATTCAACATGCAAGTTCTACCTAAACCCCCCATATTTTAAACCAATACCAGAGTGGATTGGGTTTATATACAAAGTAACCACGGCAGTAAAAAAGGGAAGAGCTGTGTTTTAAACTAATAGAAACAAATGACGGTGGCTCTTGGGCTTGAACGAACACCGATCTTCATTATTGGGCCTGTCTGTTACACCGAAGCGTAACTTAAGATACTTTATTTAATATCCGCAGCATCGCTCGCGTGAGTTAAGGAACCCCAATCCCCTAATATTAGCGTCATCGGCTAATAATATTACTCTAGAATAAGTCAGCATCTGTATCTAGGACATGCGTCACTAGAAAAGATGATTAGTTAGCAATAAGATTAGATAGTATATAAAATCTATCGTTTGTATTATTTTAATTAATTACTGTTTTGCTGTAACTTGGTGTAAATAAAGTTTATTTTTTACCTCTTACGCTGTCGCTTACTTAATTCGTGCTTAATTATCGTAATCTTGATTATCATGTGATAATCAAAACAATTTTGCATGCGTTTTCTTTCTATTTTTTTTTTGTTTTAATTCGATCTATGGGGAGCCCCCTTAATTTATATATTTTATTTTGATTTTTGTATAAATGTCATAAAGCGGTTCACAGAATACATCTACGTACCAAGTTTCAAGTTTGTTTTCTTAATACTTTCAGAATAAAGTTGCTGTGACATACGGACAGATATACAGACATGACGAATCTATATCGCACCCTTAGAATGAAAGTGACCTAACTCTAAATTCGAGTAATTTCAGATTTTGATGTAAACTGGCCTGAAACATTATCTGAATTGCCGTGGAAACAGGGATCTGAATTACGAGTTATAAAGAGACAGCTTATACATTTGCCCCTTGAGATATATGAATATAATTTATTCAATGCTGCTTTATTACTGCTCAAATCCAAAAAATACTATTTTGAGTTAACAGGGGCGTGCATAGGATTATGACAGGGCATGCGGCGGAGTAAAAACACACAAAAACTTCTTCTCTTATAGATTTTTAGCATAGCCACAGCCACGCATCGTAGCATGGTGGCGATGCGTGGCTGTGGCTATGCTAAAAATCTATAAAAGAAGAAGTTTTTGTGAGTAATCGGTCACAAAAACTTCTTCTTTTATAGATTTTTAGCATAGCCACAGCCACGCATCGTAGCATGGTGGCGATGCGTGGCTGTGGCTATGCTAAAAATCTATACAAGAAGAAGTTTTTGTGTGTTTTTACTCCGCCGCATGCCCTGTCATAATTCTATGCACGCGCCTGCGAGTTAAGTCCCTTTCATTCTGAAAGTGTGATATGGTTTTCGTTTTTTGCCATTCAGCTAAGGGACCCAAAGAAAGGTACCTCCAAGGGTTCTTTTATAATGTTCTAACGAGATACCGCAGCCTCGAAACTTAAGGGCAGCTGAAGGAACAGGGTGGGTTTTTAGTCAGCAGAAGTCTGACACTCCCTTCCACTCCACCCAGAGCGGGAGAAGTCATTCGATGATTTTCACACCCAGAAAAAAAAAGACTTCTGTTATTAGTAAGCCATACTTATGTTCGTGTACGTTATTTTATAACCGGCTCTAAAACGTTATATGTAGTTAAAAACTCGAGATACCGTTTTCAGATGCGCTGCCTTTTATTTTAAGGTACAGCTCATGAGGGTTTATTGGTACTTAAATATGGAAGACTAGTACTCACGCGGGGCTTCGCTCCCGTGGATTCTATCATGGTAAAAACATAAATCTCCTTTTTTGCAGTCGCGTAAAAAGTAGCCTAAAACCTTCCCCAAGCTTCAAGCTACTTTCATACCAAATTGCATCCAAATCCACCCAGTACTTTCGAAGATTAGCGCGTTCAAGCAAACAAACAAACAAACTTTTCCGTTTTATAATATTAGTATAGATATCTTGTGATATTGCGTTATCGTAACGACCACTTCGTAGTTGAGATAAAATATTAAGTAGCTATTGAATGCACCTGGTTGGGAATGCCGCGTAAATCAGCTTCTCATTTATGATATTTTTTAACACGCTTTTATTAGGTCAACCTGTATGTAACTAACTATGTAATGGAATCTAAGGTAACTTATTTAACCATCTTCCAAGGGTCGTAGCGTAATGAAAATTGGCAGCTGTATGTAGTTCTGATGACAATACAATAATATGGTACTGTCGAACTGATCTGATGATGGAGTCGGAAGATATAAACTGGAACTTCATGATGGAAAATCGTATCATAGCTGTTTTGGATTTCTTAGAAAAGTCTTGTAATGAACTTTGACCATGATTAGGATTCAAGGTCTGATGATAAAGTCGGAAGATAGGCACGGGCATTCCATGATGGAATATCGTATCATAGTCGTGTTTGCACTGTGAGAAAGGCCACGTAATGGACTTTGAACACGATCAGGTTTCAAGATTATAACAAACCTAAAGAAAATCCGTTATCGATTTTCTTAACATTTTTTTTTTGTTTTTACGTGCATTTATAAAAGCGTGTTTTTCTAGTATTTTTTAAACTAATAATTTATTCATTAGCCACATATGTTATTGATAAATGGCTCGCGTTTGACCACCATCTCACCTGATGGTAAGTGATGATGTGACCTAAAACTAACCTATTCACTCTTGACTTAAAGACTCCCAGGTTATAGCTATCAGGAAACACAGACTCCGGCTGGGAATTTCACTCCTTAGCTCCTTAGCTTCAATTGTAGAGGAATGCTGAAGCGTCACAATCTTTCAGTGATTTTAGACCCAATTATTGCTGTACACAACCCTAGTAGCCTTGATTCGCTCACCCTCATACTCGACCAAAACAGATCATGAATAGTGATGGTGCTAGGGTGGTTGTGCCTCATTAGGCCGTGCGCGCACAGCGTTGCGTTTTGGAAATGCAAAATTTGTGAAGTATGGAGTGTCATAGAAGTGCGCGCACTGCGGTCAGTCTACCGGTGCGGTAGAACTACCGGAATTGCGGCCACCGCAAGGCAGTGCGCGCACGGCCTTACGGCAAAGTACACGCGTCAAGTCCCACAGCATGCTGAAAGCAAGCCAAACACCTACTATGGCGGAATTTCTTTTTTTAAACTCAATAGTACTTTTTGTCCGACGCGGGAGACTAACACGAGACCTTATACTTAGCAGTCGCGTTTGCGAGCATTAAGCCAATGAGGCAGTCAAAACAGAATAATTAAGCCCTAAAATTCGCTTCGGTGTTACAGATATAGTTGAAGTTCACACAACCCTGCTCCAGTCGACCCTTAACATTTTACGGCCTCGATAGAAATTTATTACATCCATAATAGTATATTTGCTCTTAAAACAAGTCCTTTTTCGTCCCAAACAACTTTGGTAATACGAAATTACGAGTATGTTATAAGGAGATAGAGAACTCCTGATAAAAATAGACGCTGCGTGGGTGATGCTGATGACAGGCCTGTTGGTCTAGTGGTCAGGGGCCCTGACTGCTATGCGCAAGGTCGTGGGTTCGATTCCCACCCAGGACAAGTGTTTGTGTGATAAGTACGATCATTTGTCCTTTGTCTGGGTGTAATCTAAATATATATAACTCAAAGGTGACTGACTGACTGACATAGTGATCTATCAACGCACAGCCCAAACCACTGGACGGATCGGGCTGAAATTTGCCATGCAGGTAGATATTATGACGTAGGCATCCGCTAAGAAAGGATTTTGCGAAATTCCCACGGGATCAGGATTTACACGGGAAAACTTCCCACGCGGGCGAAGCCGCTGGCATAAGCTAGTTTATCTATAACTAGCGACCCGCCCCGGCTTCGCACGGGTGCAATGTTTATATTAAATATAGGCAGCGTTCGCGAGAATCGTTAACGTGCGGCAGTTTTTTCGACGCCTTACTCCACAATTTTCACTACCACAAAAAATCCTATCTATTTTCCGGGATAAAATATAGCCTATACGGATTCGGAAGAATCCCTCTAAGTAATGGTAAAAGAAATTTTGAAATCGGTCCAGTAGTTTTTGAGCCTATTCAATACAAACATACAAAAATACAAAGGTTTCCTCTTTATAATATTATTAGTATTAGTATTAGTATATTAGTATTAGTATTAGTATAGAAGATATGTATGTATTTAGAAATATGTTTATGTATGTTTATCAGTTGTCTAGTACTCATAGCACAGGCTCTGCTTAGTTTGGGACTAGATGGCGTTATGAGAATGTTGTAGAATAGATTAATATTATATTATTTTACTAGCTTTTGCCCGCGACTTCGTCCGCGTGGAATAGTTACTTTGGGCTAACGTTAAATTTAACCCCGATTTTGAAGCATTCTTCATTGGTGCTCCGCTCCTATTGGAATTAGCGTAATGATATATAGCCTATAGCCTTTCTCTATAAATTGACTATTTAATTAAATATATTTTTTCAATTTGAACCAGTAGTTCCTCAGATTATCGCGTTCAAACAAACAAACAAACTTTTCAGCCTTATATTATTAGCATAGATAGCTGTTGCCCGCGACTTCGTCCACGTTTCCGTCGTTTTTCGTAAAAAAAGTAGCCTATGTCCTTCCTCACGGTTCAGGGATTTTGATGTAACACATTTAGTAGGGAAATATAATATGTCAATCTATAATACTGTTGAAAAATATCGCGATACCGAAGCGCACAATATTATTGTTAATAGCTGTGCCCGCGACTCCGTCAGCGTGTAATTGTGTGTAATTAAGTTAATGTATTGGTAATATTGTTTAGATCACGTTCACATGAGGCTTAAGTACTTATAGAACGACAATACTTCAGCGCAAAGCTTCCGGGTAAACTATGTTGAAAGTTGACCCGTCCGGCACGTGAACATAAAGATTTCTAGAACTGCTAACCCGGGAAAGAGCGACGTACAACTGACCATGCGAGAAACAACTGACACCGAGATCTACTCCAGCAACACGAAAAGTCTGCCCTTGAGCCTTATTAATTGTCATTGCATAACACACCGATACTGGGAATCGCGTTCTTTTAAATTGGAATGGAAAATTATTTGGTATTATGGGAATTCTGGGAATAAAGACGGTTTCTCCTGCACCGCAACCTGTTAAAATTTGAGCCTCGATTATATTTTGTTGCAACTGGGTTACTTTTAGCCGAGTCCCATTGCAAAGTTGTGGTGGTTTTAAATTTCGGAGCAGAATAATAATCAGAAAGCTTCGACTGCTAAGCTATCGGGAGTTACACGTGTTATTGTGAGTCAACCATAAAAATAGATATATGCTGTCGTGGGATATTTTTTACATAATTTTAAGGAGAACATTTCCGTCATAAATGATTTCTGTGTAGCTTTAACCATTAAAGTTGCACACGCGATGGAAGCTTAAAAAATGGAGTAACTTCTCCCGTTTTCCCAACATTTCCCTTCACTGCTCTGCTCCTATTGATTGTAGCGTGATGAAAAGTATACTCCTTCCTCACGGTTCAGTGATTTTGATGTAACACACAGATTAACTTTCGTAATTTAGTAGGGAAATATAATATGTCAATCTATAATACTGTTGAAAAATATCGCGATACCGAAGCGCACAATATTATTGTTAATAGCTGTGCCCGCGACTCCGTCAGCGTGTAACTGCTTGTGTGTTATTAAGTTAATGTATTGGTAATATTGTTTACATGAGGCTTAAGTACCTATAGAACGAAAATACTTCAGCGCAAAGCTTCCGGGTAAACTATGTTGAAAGTTGACCCGTCCGGCACGTGAACATAAAGATTTCTAGAACTGCTAACCCGGGAAAGAGCGACGTACAACTGACCATGCGAGAAACAACTGACACCGAGATCTACTCCAGCAACACGAAAAGTCTGCCCTTGAGCCTTATTAATTGTCATTGCATAACACACCGATACTGGGAATCGCGTTCTTTTAAATTGGAATGGAAAATTATTTGGTACTAGCTTTTGCCCGCGACTTCGTCCGCGTGGAATAGTTACTTTGGGCTAACGTTAAATTTAACCCCGATTTTGAAGCATACTTCATTGGCGCTCCGCTCCTATTGGCCTTAGCGTAATGATACAATATAGCTGTGCCCGCGACTCCGTCAGCGTAAGTTAATGTATTGGTAATATTGTTTAGATCACGTTCACATGAGGCTTAAGTACCTAGAGAACGCTTCGACCGCGAGACGCGTCGAGCGCGGCGACCGATTCTCAAAAATAATCCTTATAGCATGATTCAGTATTCACGCGCGATGGCTTATTATTATAAGCGTATTTCATGTATAACTTTGGTGTTTCTATACCGATTTATATGATTCTTTTTACGGTTTCGTAGCCGAATGGCAAAAAACGGAATCTTTATAGTTTCGACATGTCTGTCCGTCTGTCTGTCTGTCTGTCTGTCTTACTGTCCGTCCGTCCGTCTGTCACAGCAATTTTATTCCGAAACTATTAGGACTATACATGTGAAACTTGATAGGTAGATGTATTCTGTGAACCGCTTTCCGATTTTGAGAAAAAAATTAAAAAATATTTAAAATAAAGGGGGGCTCCCCATACATAGAACTAAACCTGAAAATATTTTTTTTCATGAAATCGATGCATGTGTGGTATCTATAGACAGTTCTTTAAAAACGACATCGGGGTTTCTAAAACCACTTTTCCATAAAGTCAATCGTTTAAAAGATATAAGCTTCCAAAGTGGTAAAATGTGTGTGTGGCGGACACAACCTCTAACTTCTATAATAATGGAGTGAAAAATCTAAAAAAAATATATGTCTGTTGTTCAATCTCTACTTCGATGCCAATGCACAAATCTATTATTTGTACCAAACGTTTACATATGAATTCTCTAGATGGCGTTGGCTTCGAAATAGATCGCGATATTGTTTTGTTACCGGACTTATCATAAGGGTTTTGAATCCACTTATTAAATTCTCTCGCTCTGAGGTATGTTGTTTTTCTTATACAAATACCACTGGTTGGGGTTCCTTGTACGAAAAGAGTACATGGTCCTTCGAGCCGGATGGCATTTTTGGCAAGACACATAAGCAGAAGTCTAGTTCTTAAAAGTGACGCAAGGTGGCGGTAAAAGCAGTATTTTTTTATGAAAAGGCAAAGGATATAAACGCAAAGTGATCAAGTGCAAAGTGGACAATCCGTGAGTACTTTTATTTAGTTCATTGTAACATCGTATAAGTGTCAAGAAGAAGAGTAACTTTGAATAAAATATAAACTTATCTAAATTTCAAGAAGTGTGCGGGACTTAGAATAGTTTGCTAAAAAGCGACACGACGTGGAATCTATGTCCGATTTCTAAGCGATTTTAATACCGTCCAACACTTAGAAAAATCACACAAGACGACACTTAGAAAATTTGTCATTAGTTGGGACTTAGGAAATTTCCACTTTCTTGGACTTAGAAATATTTCAACTACTTAGCTGGGACTTAGTTGGAAAATTATTATCTTCACAACATTTGGAGAAATTTATTGCTATTCAGCATGGAAAAGGAATTAAGAGTACTAGAGGAAGTTAAAGGCCAAATAGAGAAGGGCATGATCAATTTTAAGAAATCTCCGAATGAACGGATAACGCAACATTACATCGACGCGCGACTCGAGACTTTAGAAAAACAGTTTCAGAACTTTCTTTAAAACATGAAAGAATGGTAGGTGAATATGGAAGTGAAGAGTTAATGGATTATTTCAAAGAAGATATTTACGAGATTGTGTGCGAATCTTATCTTAACTATAAAGTAGAACTTAAAAATTCGATGTCAACAGTAAATCATAATACTAAACATGATGTTTCTCCCGATAATTTAATAAAATTGCCGAAAATTATTATTCCCACCTTTAGTGGAAAATACACAGAATGGCCGTCGTTTCGCGAGTTATTCATATCTTTAGTTCATAAAAACACAAGACTAGATGATGTTCACCGTCTTCATTACTAAAAGACGCAATTAACGGGGGAAGCAGAGCAATTGATAAGGCATATCCCTATAACGGGCAATAATTATTTAAAATGCTGGGAAATGTTAGAACATAGATTTAATAATAAAAAATTCATGTCTACTTGCATTTTGAAGAGATTATTTGATCAGCGTCATATGACTTCCGAGTCTTCAAATGGTTTGAAGGAATTATTGGATGTGACTAGTAATTGTTTACATGAACTGACCAACCTTGGTATCGACGTCAGTTCATGGGATGTTATTATTATATACGTAGTGAGTTTGAAATTGGACGTAGAATCTCGGAAACAGTGGGGACTGTATGTAAGTAAATCCTCCGAGGATCTCCCTACTTTTCAAAAATTCCGCGAGTTTTTGGAGACACGATTTCGTGCGTTAGAATTTGTTGAACCCAAGAACACAAGGCCTAAAGGTATTAATAATAACACATCGCACCCTAACGTCATGCATTCCACAACCACATCGTCATGTCCACATTGTTCCGAGGATCACAGGTTGTTTAATTGTAAAACATTCTCTAAGGAAGATATTGATAAGCGTCGTGATATCGTTCAATCGTTGGGAGTATGTTTTAATTGCTTGGGGAGCAATCATACTGCCAATGTTTGCCGTGTTCTTACCAAATGCCAAATTTGCCAGCGAAAACACCATACATTGTTACACCCCAAAAGCAAAAGCGTAAATAGTGCAGTTGTGGGTTCAACAGAATCTTCAACCTCGTATGAAAGCACTTCAGAGTTAGAAGAGCAAAACATTAATGCAAATATTGCAACCCATCTTGTTAGTGGAAAGGCACAGGGAAAAGTCCTGTTAGCAACAGCTCTCATAAGAGCTGAAGCAAAGGGTGGGTATCCTCAAATTTTAAGAGCCTTGCTAGACCAAGGTTCACAAGCGTCATTTATAACGGAATCAGCTGTGCGGTTGCTTCGTTTGAAGAAAATAGCTACAAAAGCTACAGTAGCAGGTATAGGAGGGAGTCATGGTGGCATAGTCTCTAGACATGTAGTAAAATTTAAAATACAGTCATTGCATGATCCTTCCTTTATCAAAGAAGTAACCGCGCATGTGTTAGGTTCACTGACTTCCGTTATGCCGGACACAAAATTCAAAATTGAGGATTGGCCAGAATTTCATACTGTTAGGTTAGCAGATCCTAAATTTAATTGGCCTAACAAAATAGATATTCTTTTAGGAGCTGAAATTTATAGTCAGATATTAAAGGAAGGGTTAATAAGGAGCCACAAAGGTTCACTAGTAGCGCAAGACACTTATATAGGGTGGATTGTGTCTGGCCGTGTAGCTCATGAAGAAAATTCACAAAGTCGGCATAATGCAATCGTCACCATGCATGCGCAAGTATCCTCATTGCCTGAGAAAACTTTTACGCCTGAAGAACAGGCAGGTGAAGACCATTTTGCAGGTACAACACATCGAGACAGTAGCGGACGTTGTATTTTTAAAACTCCATTTCGAAGTACAGCTCCGCCATACATTTATGACCATTCTAAAAGCATAGCTGTGAAAAGAGCGTTAGGTTTAGAAAGGAAACTAGATAGAGCTCAGGCTAAGTTAGTGAAAAGGGGTAACTTATCTCCGAGTAAACGGTATATGGTAGAATCGTCAAATTGCATCCAAGAAGGGACAGTATAACACGCTATGTCACCTTCCATTGTAAAAGCACAACTTTTAAACGTCCAGTTTCAAAACTATGTTTACTTCCTGAGACAGAATAAGTATTAAGTAGAATATTGATCAATGTATAGGCTCTCGTGAAGCATGAGATTATTTGTGTCTTGTTTATTTTAATTATTTTATGTATAACGTAAGCATACATGTTCATTTTTTATTGTTTGTGAAACTTTCTTGTAGCCCATGTGAATAGTATTGCAAGCAATCGACCACCAAACTTATGTTTAAAATTATACAGTCCACTAGTTTCCTAATTATTGCTGATATTAATCATGGTGGGCGGTGCTAAAAGGGAAATTATCCTTTTGGTGGGCGGAATGTTCAATCTCTACTTCGATGCCAATGCACAAATCTATTATTTGTACCAAACGTTTACATATGAATTCTCTAGATGGCGTTGGCTTCGAAATAGATCGCGATATTGTTTTGTTACCGGACTTATCATAAGGGTTTTGAATCCACTTATTAAATTCTCTCGCTCTGAGGTATGTTGTTTTTCTTATACAAATACCACTGGTTGGGGTTCCTTGTACGAAAAGAGTACACTGTAGATCTTAATATAAACTTTCAACCAAAATTAGTTTGAACGAAATCAGTTCAGCAGTTTTTGAGATACAGCATATTTTCTAAAACCGCAAATATAACTTTGTAATTCATACAAACACTATGAAAAACAAATTTATTCGGCGCAGTTGTAAAAAATGTAAAAAAGCCAGTTTTAAGAAATTTGTAAGGTTTTTTTTTCAAAACAAATTTATTTGGCGCAGTTGTAAAAAATGTAAATAAGCTAGTTTTAAGAAATTTGTAAGGTTTTTTTTTCGTCAAATAAATTTGCATATTATATTATAGTTACTACGGAATCCTTCATGGGCGAGTCTGAAATTTGTAAGGTTTTTTTTTTCGTCAAATAAATTTGCATATTATATTATAGTTACTACGGAATCCTTCATGGGCGAGTCTGACTCGCACTTGGCCAATTTTTTTATGGAATAGTTAATAATGTTAACTTTTTCAATTAGGGGTGACTGAGAGTGTTATAAACGTAAGAGTAGACAAATATTATAATCAGAAAGCTTCGAACTGCTAAGCTATCGGGAGTTACACGTGTTATTGTGAGTCAACCATAAAAGTTAGACATATGCTCTCGTGGGATATTTTTTATATAATTTTAAGGAGAACATTTCCGTCATGAAATGATTTGTGTAGCTTTAACCATTAAGGTTGCACACGCGACGGAAGCTTAAAAAATGGAGTAACTTCTCCCGTTTTCCCAACATTTCCCTTCACGGCTCTGCTCCTATTGACTGTAGCGTGATGAAAAGTATACTATAACCCGCTCAGGAGTATGAAAAATAATTGTACCAAGTTTCGTTAAAATCCGTCGAATAGATTTTGTTTCTATAACGGTTATACAGACAGACAGACAGACAGACAGACAGACAAAAATTTAACTGATTGCATTTTTGGCATGAGTATCGATCCTTAATCACCCCCTGATAGTTATTTTGGAAATATATTTCATGTACAGAATTGACCTCTCTACAGATTTATTATAAGTATAGATAGATTATTATTATCTGTTAGTAAAAGTGATGTTTTGTTGGTACTCCTTCCGCCTGTGATACAGGTTTTTCCTAGTTCAGGCATTAACACTGTATGACTTCCATAGTTTAATCTATAATAGTTCCTCGTAGCCGATTTCGGGCACGGCAACCAATCTCATTATCAATTAGACATCTGCGCAGGAGATATATAGTCCGATGGCATGGCATTCCGACATGACCGGATAGAGATCAGGCGCATACGACTAATGGTTTAACGCGCATTCCGAGGCACGGGGGTTCTCACATCACCAACTTCCAACGCGCTACTAATGTGGTATGTTCCGGCGTTTTCGAGGCCGGTTACAGGACACCGCGCGACACGCGTATAAGTTTTGGTTAGGTGATATACAGTATGTTAACTAACAGAGGGCGTTCCCGTTAACCCGCAATAGTATAGCATCCATACATGTTAAAAAATATATTGCCATTCGAAAACAAGATGATTTTTTTTTTTAAATTAAAATATTCACTAAAAATGTTAAATTGATACGTAAAAGAAACACTCTGTACACGCGTACTTGAAGGACGGTAACGTCGCAATTTATTTATTAATGACGGGCCGCGTGTGCGACGATCTAATTGATTTGCTTATACTGTTGCGTGTTAACGGGAACGCCCTATGTTAGTTAACTTACTGTATACAACGTGTAATTTAAAGGGTATATACATACCAAGTACACGGCTTCTTTGGATGATAATAAGCAATATGGCAAGGGTTTTGTAATTCTGTGTCTACATGTGTGGAACTTATTAGAAATTTAATACCTACATTGATACCAGAGACCGATTTTTTCAAAGAACAAAGAGAATTATCTTGAGTTATTGGCAAGTGACGTGAAAAGTTATTAAGTTATTGACCCTCGTAGTGCTGTGACACGTGTTATGATTGGTATTCAAGAAACATATGGAACCGATTTGATATGAATTCTTTGGGTCACTTATTTTGAGCTGAAACTGTGCATAGAGATTCCATACCAGAAGTTGTCTTCAGCCCTTTTGGATAGATATGGGGTTTCCGTTACACGTTGTATATTAGTTTATTTATATTTATTGTAATAGATTGTGTTATATGTATGGGTCAAGTTGCCTGAAATATACATATAAATAGATTGATTGACTACTGAGAAATTTGTAACAGAAGAACCCAATAGCACTTTTTGCCCTAGCCGGGAATTTAACTCGAGACCTCTTGCTCAAGAGTCGCGTTTACGACCACAGGGCTATCGAGTCAGTTGGTGGAAGTATCATGTCTTCTGATTTTCTATCCTAGAACACACCGTTTTGAGCGTAATGGTGTTGGTAAAAATTATACGAAGTAATGTGCCGGCTTTTTTTTTATTATAAATAGGTTCGCGTTTGACCTCCATCTCACCTGATGGTAAGAGATGATGTGGTCGAAGATGGAGCATGCTTACCTAAAAGTAACCTATTCAATCTTGACTTAAAGACTCCTAGGTTATAGCTATCGGGAAACACAGACTCCGGCAGGGAATTCTACTCCTTAGCCGTACGCACAATGAAGGTATTCCCAAAACGTTTTGTGCGTGTGGGTGGGATGTCCACCATGTAACGGTGGCGCTTCGCCATTTGTCTCGTAATCCAATGATGGAACGGACTTGGTGGAATTAGGTTGTGTAATTCCATCGCACACTCCCCGAAATGTAACCGATAGAAAACCGATAGACTTGCAACTCGTCGTCGATGTTCAAGGCTGGAGCTTTGTCTCGACCAGTGCATCGTTGCCAATGAGTCTCTTGGCCCGCTTCTCGATAGACTCAAGCGCGTCCAGTTGGTATTTAGCAGATCCATCCCAAAGATGAGAGCAGTACTCCATACACGACCGAACCTGGGCTTGATAGAGATTGAGCCTTGGTTCGAACCCACCAATTACAACTCATATGTCGTGCTTGTCTACTGGGCCACCATTACCCAATCTACTGTCAAGACAAATTACGGTTTTAAAGCATCACGGTACAGTGTCCTTGAATAAAACTACGGACGGCAGGAAGGATATGGGGAACAATGAGCGTTTCTTGTTTTACTAGCGACCCCTAAAAATAGGGTGTTCTCGAATATCTTTTGTAATACAAGAAGATCTTGTCTATATGCCTGGAGTACTGTGAGATGAATAAATGACTGCTGTTTCATATTATTTAACATGTGATTGGCCGTCGGCTATGTTCAGAATTATCTCCTTAGACTTTTCCAATATTTGTTTGTTAGTAACATGTGAACTTATAACCTAGTGTTAGCAATAGCCTAGTAACAAATTACAACGATATTAAAATACATAAGTACACACGTATATAAGGCGTAACAGAATAAGCGCAATACCTCAGGCACCCCAATTAGAATATTAAATTATAAATATAAAACAACATCCGTAACTAAATAAATTGAAACCAAACCTAGACATTTTTTATAAAATAGTTATCCTTACTAAACGCAAAACGTATGTGAGTCAAACAATATCCTTACGCAGACGTAGTGATGGGTAATTTTCGGAAATTTTTCCAAACTTGGAAATTCTTCCTTTTATTTTTCGGAAAAATAAAAATATGGAAAAATATTTTTTAACGTATAATTTTACTTTGAATAAGGGTCAAAATGCTTGAGTCATACGACCCAAGTGCGCGTCTCGCTGGCTAATCGATTCCTTACGTGACTAGAGGGCTGCCTCGTTCTTTGCCCAAAGAATAAGCATTGCCATACAACGTGAAAATGCTGGTAGTCTTAGCAGTGCTTCGACGTTACAGTAAATAGTTATATCAATGTATTTTGTAGTGGTAACTTAAAATAAACATAATAAATTACCAAGGGAAGTTAATCAAATTATGAATTAAATGGTTTATTGATATATTTTTAAATTTAAATGAAAGTATACAACAAACATGTACATCCATACATGTTATGATAAATTAAAAATGAATAGGAATAATCACATCTATTCAGTTGAAGATGAATCCGAATCGTCATTTGTAAAAAGGGAGTCATGGTTAACATTTCCTCCTGCATCTGTATCTACAAACAATAAATCTCCTCAATAATATGAGCAGATCGTTCTTCATTATTTTTGGGAACTGATACGATGGTGCCAAAGCACGAAAAACTTTTTCCATTGTGGATGCTCTACCCAAACTTATCAGTCAATCAATTTATCAATATCCTTCAAGGCTTATAGGTGACGAGGCGCTAGTGAATAAGCTTCATAGCCCGGCTCATCGAAGAACAGTTGCTTATCTCTCGGTTTTCTACTGATTGTACTTCGGAGTGTGCGCAGGAACTAGATGACCTGATCCCTCCATCTCCCTTTCACTACCAGTCTACCAGGCGCACTTGATTGATATACCGTCTTGTCGTACCAAGCGTTTCTTCTCCAAATATATTGTGCGCACAGCCAAGCTGTGGAACTCTCTGCCGGCTTCTGTGTTCCCTGTCACTTATGACCTTTTACCCTTTAAAGCTCTTGCTTTAAATAAGCATCTTCTGGGTTTGCTGGTTCCATCGTAGACCCATCTCATCTATTGCTTACCGTATTAAAAAAAAACCTTTTTCTCATTTATCGAACTAGCTTGTTTTTATTGATAATAAGCTCGCGTTGGTTAAGCGTCTCACCATTATCATGGTAAGTGATGATGTAGTCGAAGAAGTAGCACGCTTACCTAGAAGTAACCTATTCACTCTTTACTTAAAGACCCCCAGATTATAGCCAACAGGAACCACAGACCCCTGCGGGGAATTCCACTCCTTAGCCGTACGCACAATGAAAGTACTCCCAAAACGATTTGTGCGTAAGGGTGGGATGACCACCATGTAACGATGGCGCATTACCGTTTGTCTTGTAGTTAGATGATGGAACGGGCTTGATGGAATTAGATTATTCAATTCTATCTCACACTCCACGGAATGTAACTGATAAGCTTACAACACGTCGCTGATGTTCAAGGCTCTGGAGCTTTGAATAGTCTCTTGGTCCGTTTCTCGTTAGACTCAAGCGCGTCCAGTTGATATTTGGCAGATCCGTACCAAAGATGAGGGTACATATTCCATACACAATTTAGCTTGAGCTTGAGAAGCTGTTCCGTTGTGCAGTATTGTCTTACCTTTGCTAGGATTCTCAACTTTTTGATGCTAGTTGAGCCTTAGCCTCGATGAACGAACCAAAATTGAAGGTCAATGTTACCCCAAAAAGCTCAATACGATCAGTCGTCGGCACGGTTACACCATGGAAAGGAGCCGGCTCCTTTTTGGAGCCTTGCGGAGAAGAGACACGCCTGGGTCTTAGATGCATTAAACTTGACCAAGTTGGCATCACCCGAGACAGCCTTCAAGTACAATTTCAAGCGTCCAACCATGGCCTCACGATGAGACCGGATCTGTTGCACGCGCGCTGGACACGTATCTCTCAGAAACTGCGCTGTCGGTCCTGCAGAATATGACTGATAGCATGAAGTAGAAGGCGAACTATTCATGTAATCTGTTCCTTCCGGCAAAGTTCGCGATGTTTTCGAACTTATTATAATTTTCACATGTTGTGGACATTTATTGCAAACAGTGCGACCGCACTGTAATAATGGGTCATACACAAAACGGGTTATAAAAATATACGAAATAAAAAGTCGTTAGTTTTTTTTTTCAAATCAGTCTCATTTATTAGGTAATCTTACAAGTAATTAGAAATTAATCAAAAACCAGATCGTTATTTAGATTTCAGCAAGTTATTTTACTTTATTTTTTTTTAAGTCCACAGAAAAGATCCATTTCCACAGAAGAGAGGTTAATCACTCTGATATTGACATTTCCTTGCCATATAAACTATTTATAATTAACACAAGTTATCCAGCCAATTAAAGGTACTTTGGAAAATACAAACAAAAAATCTTACTTTTTCATTGATAATATTAGTAATAAAATGTAATTTTTCAAGGGTAAATATTGAAATTAATCCAACTATTTTAATTATTTTTCAGTTTAGCCTCTTATCTTTATTAATAAAATGTCAAACTAATAAAAAAATCAACAAACAAATACGCTTTCAAAAAATGTTTTCATCACTATTATCACTTTCAAAGAACGAAGATCGTACTTTAGGTTTTTTAGGTGGTGTAACTGAGTCATCAGAATAGTTATTCTCACAGAGAATCCTCTTTCGCGGAGTACATGGTTGATTATTCACATTTTCTAATAGTTCTGGAGAGGGTGTTAACAACAATAGTGAAGGAGTTCTTGGCCCAGTGATAGTTGATACAGATGCTGTTCTATGAGAAGATGGCGAACTAGTCATAGAAATACTTGACGAAGGCGTTGAAGAACCTACTGATGAATCTTCTACAGGATCTGAGACACATTCAATATGAATTTGTCCTATTTCAAAATGAGGACAACGAACGTGAGTGGCGCATGAAATACAGCTTAATCTCCTGGCGCGAAGTAAATTAGGTTCAGTACTGTTCCATACAACTTGGTGGATTTGGAAGGTACCTTTAAACGGACGACATTTATTTGCATCCACTATTCTCTGTATATTAGGAACATGGGTATCATCAACAGGAACAATTTCGATTCCTTTACAATTGTCCTTCAAACAACTAATAAAACTGTCAATATTTGAGATATCTCTTCCATGGGCAACAATATTGTCACACGTCCGTTTTACGCAGCCACCAACACCATCCGGTGCCCCCTTCCCATGACCAGCTTCACTGAAATGCCACACGATCTTCTCTGCATTGGAGATTTTACTCAAATAATTTACAATTAAATGAAACATAGTCTTGTTCCGATATTGCGTTGTAGGCCCATCGCTTAGAATATGTATTTCCTTCAAATGTGGCGAAATAATTTTAATTTTTTCAATTATAGGTTTCAGATGTGCGCAAATAAGAACGGGATCGTGTCTCAAATTTTCGGAAACCGAACAGAAAGACGTAGTTTTTACTACGTTTTGTGGCGGTTCTGAATCAGCAGAATAATAGATGCACGTGTGTAATGAAAGTTGCGATTTTGATCCTCCAAAATGGGCTGATTGAATTTCAGATCCGTACTTGCAAGAATAATTTTCTGAAAAGTCTATATGAAGTAAACCCTCAGATGGCGAAAGACTTTGTTTTATAAATTTTATAGCGTTATACTGATTAGTGATGTTGGCAAGATGCTGCATGAATATAGGTAGGTTTTTATTTAAAATATTAACAAGCAATTGATGCGATGTCTTTACGCTTTCTTTCACAGTTTTCATACAAATTTTCTCTTTGCCTTTTATTATTACAGTACAATTCTTAGTTACCCATCTTTGGTAAATTATTGTATCATTGCCATTTAACAAAGTGTACTTTGGAACTCTCTCAGAACATTGCGTACATTTCCATTCCAAGCAAGGAACACTAAAAGCATTATTACAGCAAAGAGATTTTGCGAGATCGGTTGCAGAATAATGATTTAATATCTTAGATTGGTGTAAGGCTCGAACAATATAATCATTATTCGTATGAACGGAACACAGGCAAGTATTTCTTGACGCCGCTTTAGGGAATATTACCCAGAATGGACGATGTCGGCGGAATGTTTCGTATGAGACATTCAAACCAGTCGTATTATTAAATTTTTTATGAAGGTTTAGAAGTGTATCATTTAAAAGACGTATTTGCTTTTCGACTTTTTTACGCGTGATCGTTTCCTTTTTACCAGCTGTTAGTCTGCTATTTTCGTCATTGAGTAAAAAATCATGTATCCTTTTTCTTAAGCCAATATTTATGATTATCTCCTGTCCTTTATTTTTTTTTTAATCTTATTATTCGCATCCTATATTTAGAGAGCTTCCGTTCTAAAATATTTAATCTTTCTATTAAAAACTGATTTTGAGCCTTCAATATTCGGAGATTTCGTAATCGTATTGCTTTACCCACCTCTACACGTGAATGTGATGAGCGAGAAGAACTTGGAGAAGAAACCGGAGTATTCACGCGTACTATTTCTTCTGTTTGTTTTCTTAGTCGATCTCTTTCACGTCTTAGCTTGGCTTTTTCACGCCACATTTTTCGCATCTGTCGCTGCTGTCTGGGTGTACAATCTTTAACACTCCAATAGTCGCGCGTTCTACCATTGTAGAACGCGTGTACATTTTGTTGAATTTTGTCGCAAGTTGAAGGTCACTCACGCACACATTCTTAGTATTCCTCTATTACTAGGCAATAAACAATAATAGTGTCCTTGCGGCGATGGACGCGGCCGTATGTCTGTGAAATTTGGCGCCAAAAATGAATTTCTACGATTGTAGAGCGCGCGACCACTCGCGTGACATTTTTCTCGTAAGTTGCCATTCATGTTTTTTGTTGTAATAATGTTTAATACCTTTTTATTTATTGTTATGTTTATTTATTTTTATTGTTATGACATGTACAACTTATTGTAAGGTTAGTAGTAACAAGAGTGGTCCTTTTTTTTTCAGAGAAATGGCTTCCCGCAGTAAAGAAGAGAGAATAACTAGATGGCTGGAGGGAGTAGACACTGATCCTAGTGATATAGCAGAGATTGACCCCGAAGATCGATTATTAGAAGAGGACTGGTTGGAAGAATGTCAGCACGATATGGACATTGGATACGGATATTGTGGACAAAATGTGCGGTTCTTACGACTACACAAGAAGTCCACCAGGAAGCTTTGTTATATATGTAACAAGTGGATTTGTCCCGACCATCAGGTTCTTCTTTGTCCCGACTGTGCCAAAAACGAACAAATGGAGGTGAAAGACATGACTGATTAAGAAATATGAGACTTATAATGTTAAGAGCTAAAATTTTGCGTCTATTTTTTGTTATTTTCAAAAAGGTTGTTTTTTAGTTCCTAATATGTTCAAATATGATTATGTTTTGTTTGTTTTAGCTTTATAATAATAAAGTTTATCTCAATATTTTTTTATTTATGAAACTTCGCTTTAAAACTCCATCATTAAATATGTTCTACAAATGTAGAGCGCGCGACTACTAACGTCCCAAATAGAGGTGCGCCTACTGGAGTGTTAATTGTCTTCAATAACCCATTTTGTTTCTTTAGATGATATCTTTCGCGTTCTTTTCTACGTCTTTCTTCTATGGCAGTAGCATCTAATTTAGCTCTAGCTCTTCGCATGCTAAGTTTTTTCTGTTCACGACGACGTATTTTCTTCTCTTCGTCAGTTAATTGGGTTCTAGGCTGACTTGATCGAGGCATTGTACCTGAAACAAACCCAACCATGCTAAGCACCTCACATTTGGCAAAAATAAGTCAAGCTCCTTTTTCGGTTGCCGATACCAATAATGCAGTATTTAAATCATGCTATCACTGCCTGCCCGTTTGTTTGACCAACATTGTAGCCTTGTTAGCATGGAAAACAATTAAAATGTTATTTTTGTGGACATACATATTTCCTGTGGACATTTATGTTCGCAGGAAAGATGTCCACAGAAGAGATATTTCAAACTAAAATCAAAGCAGCCATTTTATTTTTAGGGTTAGAATCACAACAAAATAAATTTTGAAAATACTCCTTAAAAGGCATATCGTCGGAATATTTACTAAAATATTGAATAATAACTTACCAAATTACAACCCAAGCAGGAAAGATGCACTGAACTTTGACAAAAACACTTAATTTTATTTTAAAACTTCGTAAATTATAAAATGGCACGTAGCAGTACTGACAAGGACTCCAACAAATGGCGGCTATCCAGTGTCGTCAATTTAAAAAATATACAATATATGGTAGCTTTAGTAGGAATTAAAATTTGGTTGATTTTTAGGTCCACCAAAAAGACCTAAATCCGTATAACAGCATGTTTATTGGAAATAAAAAAATATGTGTTGTGCAATTATTAACAACTATCTAATAAAAATAATATTCATTATATATCACGTAAATGCAACAATGATGTTTTGATAAATATGTAACAAAATAATTAACTGCATCTATCCAAACTCTCATACCCTGAAGCTGAACAGTCCACACGACGAGACATTTGAAACATTTTGAATTTTTTTTTAAATAAAAAAATATAATTTTATTGTTTGAAATATTATGAGTAAATAGAAAAGTAACAATAATTTAACTAAAAAATAAAAGTCTTTAGTTACTGTCGTAAATTTTTAAGTTATTTTATCCGAACACCCAGGATATGTGTATGACCCTAATATAATATAGAATGTATATTTATTTGACGAAAAAAAAACCTTTCAAATTTCTTAAAACTAGCTTATTTACATTTTTTACAACTACGCCAAATAACTTTGTTTTTCATAGTGTTTGTATGAATTACAAAGTTATATTTGCGGTTTTAGAAAATATGCTGTATCTCAAAAACTGCTTAACTGATTTCGTTCAAACTAATTTTGGTTAAAAGTTTGCATTAAGATCTACAGATATATATATTTTTTTGATTTTTAAGAGAAAGAGTATCATGTAAGAATATCTATCTATCTACGTCTACGTAATGGACTTTGTCTTTTGTGAGAATAAAGATCTTTAAACCTTAAATAAAAACATTTTAGTTGTCAAAAAATAAAAGGCACGTTTTGACATTTGACAAAGACCGTAGAATGTAACTTGGAACGAAACTGAAAGAAAGTATAAAATAATAATTAATTACATAAAGATTATTCAATTTTATTTAAGTATTCATTAATAAACGTCTAAAAATTAAACATAGTATATACAGGCGAAAATAAAAAGAAATTATAGGTCATCGAAAAATTCGTCAACATCGCAATTACATAAAGTGTTTTAAAAAAAATTACAAAACGGGCCAATTATATTTTACGACTTTAATGAACAAAAATTGTGAAGAGTTTGCGATACAAAGAATATTCATGTGGGTGTAAGAGTTATATTAAAAGGAAAGCAGGTATTTATTACTTATTTTTAGTATCTGGGTCGGTAACAGGCTTATAAACCATTTAAGAACATTTACATAAAACATTTGGATGCCATAGAAATCCGTACACAAAAAAATTAAACTCTGCCTTTTAAACAAGGGTACCCTGTATCTTAAGAGACAGTGTTGGAAGGGGATTTTTTTTTAAATTATGGGTGAGTATAGATATATTAAGAGAACTAGGGTGAGAGAGAATGAATGTAATTGAAGGTGTACGAGTATTGTTTGTGTGGGAGGGTGAATAAGTAGGTAGAGTGGTGTTGGTGTGTAAGTGAGAGGAAAGTTGTTGTATATGCAAGTGTGTATGAATGCTAGTACAGGAATAGGTATTAGTGCCAGAATGGAGATGGATGTTAGCCGATTAGACGATGTAGGTATGTCTTGAAATTCGATTTTTTTATTTTTTTTTATTCGGCGACGTGTTCGCATTTGACCACCATCTCACCTGATGGTAGGTGATGATGTGGTCGAAGATGGAGCACGCTTATCTATAAGTAACCTATTCACTCTTGACTTAAAGACCCCTAGATTATAGCTATCGGGAAACACAGACTCCGGCAGGGAATTCCACTCCTTAGCCGTACGCACTTTTACGATTATTTCTGATGGTTAGCAATAGATGAGGTCTACTATGGAACAAGCGAGACTAGAAAGTCCCATGATCGATGATGTCCTATCATCATCTTTTTAGCCTCTTCCTAATGTATCTCAGCTTATCTGACCTTCACAACCCAGTAACTGTGTAACACTATACTGCCGTGCCAATCCAAAATACTGTAAGTGGACTTACAGTGTTATATAGCTTTATATTAATTCCTTGAAGTCTGTTTAACACCCCTGACTTAATTTTTTTTTTATTTCAATGTATATTCTGCAAGATAAGGCAAGCTAAAAAACACTGTATCACTTTCAAATTAAATAAATTAAAAACCTATATCGTTAAATATCTCAAATGTGGTTTTCGAAAGTTACGGTGTTTTGGATTGGCAGGGCAGTATACTCCTAAGCCAGACGACTGTCAAATTTGTCCAAATCAGTGTTGGGCATATTTTAATTGCAAGAACAATTAAAGATTAACAATTGATTAATTGTTAATTGTAACCACAACAACTAACAATTAATCAATTGTAATTGTGGAAAATTACAATTAACAATTATTTAATTGTTAACTGTAGTAGTAACAATTAATAATTCAATTAACAAGTCAATTAACAAGATAATTGACAAATTAATTGATTAATGCCCAACACTGGTCTAAATAATAGTCGGGACTAATGGCTTAAAGTACTTCCCAAAGAACGGAGGTATCACATCGCCAACTTCTAAACTCCGGGCTACTACTGAGAAATTCCTTACAGAAAAACTCAACCTATAAAAAACAATACATGTCAAAAAAACCAAGTCTCGAACCCAATTCTTCTACCGTAAAACGTTGTGAGATCCACGTAATACCAAGTCGGTTATTAATTTATTCAGTCCCTACTTAAGGGACCTTCTGTCCTAAGTTGTTACGTAATTATCTAACCTAACAACATCTTATAGTGACCATATCAGTATTAAAAATCTTTAACGTTTCAAATAAATTAGATTGACTCGGCCATCGCATGAATATATAAATATATAAATTAGATTGTTTAGTGCGATTGCCAAGTCAATCTCAAAATCAATGGCCTGAACTGCTTCGAGAAAAGGATGGCACGGCAGTGCCGCTTTTTTGCTCGACTTGGCGGGGGCACTGCCGTGCCCCCAGATGGCACTTTTTGCCCGACCTGGGAATCAAACCCGAGACTTCAAACTCAGTTGTCGCACTTCCCACCACTTGAACAACAAGGCACTCGCAGAGGCAGCATATAGTTAGGGAAAATAGAAGGTAGCAGTATTTTACTTATTCACCGAGTATTGTAATTTCAATACGATTTCACTGAGTCCCGACGCAATTTCCAATTTCAGTGCCTCACTATTTACATAACCCCAAAAAGCCAGCCCACTATCGTAGTACATAGCACATATATGCAAATGCGAATAAATGCATACGATACGGATGTATGCTATCCTAGTATTTGCATATACCTGTGTTCGTTTAAGTCAGAATATTTTAGTAGGGTTGGTGGGAGCGTCGAAAAGGGAAATTCGTGGCTAACTAATAACAACAGATAATTACTAAAACGCTTCTTGCGTTGTTACACACGTCGTAAATATAGTGGCACCTACTTTATTACACCTTTTTAGGGTTCCGTAGCCGAATGGCAAAAAACGGAACCCTTATAGTTTCGACATGTCTGTCCGTCTGTCCGTCTGTCCGTCCGTCCGTATGTCACAGCCATTTTATTCCGAAACTATTAGGACTATACATGTAAAACTTGGTAAATAGATGTATTATATGAACCGCTTTCCGATTTTAAGAGAAAATTTTAAAAAATATTTATATAAATGGGGCTCCCCATACATGGAACTGAAACTGAAAATATTTTTTTTCATGAAACCTATACGTGTGTGGTATCTATAGACAGGTCTTTAAAAATGACAAAAAAGGTTTCTAAAATGACTTTTTCATAAAGTTAATCGTTTAAAAGATATACGCTTCCAAAGTGGTAAAATGTGTCCCCCCCCCTCTAACTTCTATAATAATGAAGTGAAAAATCTAAAACAACCATATGTTGTAGATCTTAATGTAAACTTTCAACCAAAATTAGTTTGAACGAGATCGAGTCGGCAGTTTTTGAGATACAGTATATTTTCTAAAACCGCAAATATAACTTTGTAATTCATACAAATACTATGAAAAACAAAGTTATTTGGCGTAGTTGTAAATAATTTTAAGAAAAGAAAAAAAAAAGAAGAAAAGAAAGAAAGTTTTAAGAAATTTTTAAGGTTTTTTGTTTTTTTTTTTCATTTAAATATATTAAGTATATTATATTTATTATAGTTACCACGGAACCCTTCATGGGGGAGTCCGACTCGTACTTGGCCAATTTTTTACTATTTGAAATGGGATCATTTTGGGAAGACACGATATCTATTTGACATTATCATCTATACTAATTTTGGATGTATGGATGGATGTTTGTTACGCCATAACTACTGAATGGATCTGAATGAAATTTGGTAAGTAGATAGTTAACATCCTGTAAAAACACGTAGGCTAATTTTGATCCCAGAACTCCCAAGGCATCGGAATTTACGCGGGAAATCCCTCCCACGCGAACGAAGTCACCGGCAGAAGCTGGTAAACAATAATTATAAAAAAATTGCCTGTCCTTCGCTAGGGTGTGATCTAAATATGACTGTTAAGAGTCACTTTTGCATTTATAATATTAGTAGGGTTTAGGTTTATTCGAGGTACATGTTTTCTGGTATCAAATATAGACTGTTATTTGTCTAACAATTTTCCTCTCGACTCGTACCCCAATCCAACTTCTGACTTATAACGTAATACGGCTCACATCATCTCGAAGAATCGCAAAAGAAGCCGTGCCTACACAGATATCAACATACGCACGCAGACCAATCAAGTCATATTGATTTATGTAAATATACGGAAAAGTCAGAAAGTGGGAACTTTCCACGCGTTGCTGACGGCGAGAATGAGATTCGCGCGTCCGATGTGATGTGCCGGTATAATTGGAAGAGTATTATTATACAACTAGCAGTTGCGCGTGGGTTCGCTCCCTTGGGCTTTATCACGTTGAAAACATAACCCTCCTTCACTACAGTCGGGTAAAATGTAGCCTTTAACCTTTCTTAAGGGCCTATACTACCTCAAATGGCTTAGCATGATCCTTCGTTATGTCGAAAATACTGCAGCAATAATTTTGAAATAAATATGTGGTAAAGTTGAGGAATAATGTTAGGTACTATGTTTGACGAAAACACGATTACACTAAATTTTCTTGATAGAAAAAAAAATCCAATGTTACCTCCAAACCGAACAATAAACCGCTGGTATTCAAAAATAACTTCAAATTAGATAATGAAACTTTGCATATTAATTGAACTAACTATAAAGCAGGTCTTATGTCATTTACTTTTTTTTAATTACCATTATTTTCACCGTAAAAAGAAATAAACTAAATTATCGGTGTCTTGGAGGTTTTTCCGTACCACCCTGTCTCGCTTGCTCGCGTGACCGCGGCCAGTAGTGTGCGAGCGAGATAAAGAGTGAGAAGCGCTGAGGTAGTGTAGGCCCTTAAGCTTCAAGCTACTTCCATATCGACGGTTGAAAGGCTAATTGATCTAAGCGACATTTTGTAAAACTTGCAGGAGGGCGGATCAGTCATTTTTTTTTTAAAGCATTCATAAAAAAACAACTATTTGATAGACTTTTATTAATTATTTAATACAGTATATCCCTAATTAAGTAAGGAAGTTGTTTAAGTTATTACTGTTGAAACGTGTATTATTAAAAAAAAATATGTTAGTTAGCCCAAAAAGCATCAAATTTAGTTATTTTTTGAGTAAGGCAAAATGGTTCAAATGCCTACCGTAAATAAAATAGCTGAAAGTAAACTAGCTCAAGCATTGACCTAGAATAAAATAATGCGAGAGAAAATGAATTTAGCGCCAAGTCAACTGACAGTTGAATATACCCAATGAGCATAAGCAACATGATGGAGTTGCACCTGAGTGAAGTAGTTTGATGCAGATTAGATTAGAGGGACTGCAGGATGAAACAAAATGTACCCTTACTAGATTATAGTAGATATTGATGCTTAGGCCATCATAATTCAAAACATTTTTGTGTAGAGGAATCATTCAAGATGTTGATTCAATTTGTCTTGGAACAAAGTATTAGATAAGGTGGTATATCAGCCTAAGCCTAGGTAGTAGTACCACCACGGAATACATTGTACTTTAGTATCACTTTATAAATAAAACAACAAATAAATTTTTATTAGTTAGTGTTAGTCAAAATAACCGAAGTGACATTACTCATTATCCTTAATAGAGGCTAAATGGATCAAGAGACATAGTTAATTAATATAACTTAATGCAAAATGGTTCAAGCAACACGGTTTTTTAATGTAGTTGAATGCAAAATAGGCCAAACGACAAAACCACAACCATGGCAAAAAAGCCAAATGCCTTAATCGACACACGTTATAAAAGTTTGAAAAATCAAAATAGCTTAAGTCATCGAGTCCTCAAATTTGTCTAATTTTGTGTCGTATAGATCAACGAGCTTAGAAATGAGGCCTGTTTTGCAATGGGTGCTAAACGCCAAAAAAGTAGTCAAAAACTTTTGAAACCTGACTCAAACGACGGGTGAAAATTTGTTGATTCCGAATATGTATACCTAAACATACATAACCCCTAGGTACAGCTATCAGGAAATACAGACTCCGGCAGGCAATCCCACTCCCTAGTTGTACGCAGTTAAAGTATTCCCAAAACGTTTTGTTCAGATGGATGGGATGTAACATGTAACGATGGCGCATCGTCATTCGTCTTGTAGTCCGATGATGGAACGGGCTTGTTGGAATTAGATTGTGCTTATCGAGATCTCTGTGCCTCAGAAAGCAAGTTAAACCATTGGCACGGTAATATTATTACCGTGCCATTACGGTAATATTATTACCGTGCCAATGGTCCCGGCTGTTCTTTGAACATCTTTGCCAGATTTACGCGGGAAAACCTTCCCACGTGAACGAAGTTGCGGGCAGAAGCTATCTTTTTAATAAAGCCTTGTGAGGTACAGTTTCTGCAGAATTATATGCAAAAACGCAAAAGCAGACTTATAGCTTTTTATATGTGTAAGTTTAGATTTTTGTATGTTTGTTTCCATCACCGGCTTAAGGGAGTTACACCTTTGAAGAACACATACGCTACTTATATCCTGAATTTCTCACCAGAGAAGTTTCCTACCAAAAGACTAATAATCCTACATTCTAAGTATTTTCGTAGGAAAACTTTATTTTTACACACAAACAAACTTCGGATATTTTCTTTCCTACTAAGTACCCGACGAAACTATAAGAATCGTCACCACATCAAAGTCCTCGGGTACGATATAGCGATCTAAATGATAATATTCCTTAGGTATATATGTAGGTCAAACAAATATCACTAGGTCGATCTCTTCTTTTCGCATGTTAACCAGAACACAACCTTAAATTTATCAGGCACAAGGTCTATATTATTTAAGACTAAAAGGCTTATGTTACGGCAAAAGTTAATTGCAACCTTAAGATCTGGTGTTAAGGTTGAAATATTCATTGATTTGAAAAGGAAAAAAATACGAGTACAATATTATTTGAAAATCAAACTGTCGGTACAAATAAAGTGATAGTTTTGCAACACAGGAAACTACCCTCTTATTATTTTTGTGAAAGTTTATCGAGCTATTCACGGCATATGTATGATAAGTAAAAACTTTTTACCAAAAAATTAAACCGACTCCCAAAAAACACTGCAAAGTGAAAAATAACTTTAATTTCGGTAGTCGGTGTCTTTAGTTTTGTATTTTCGTTTTTGGCACCGACTTCCGAAATTAAAGTTATTTTTCACTTTGCAGTGTTTTTTGGGAGTCGGTTTAATTTTTTGGTAAAAAGTTTTTATTTCATTCTTTTTAGTTGGTTGATTTTTAATTTACCTAGTTACAAGAGCCTAAATGTCAACTACATATAACATTTTACAAAATATTGCTTTTCCCAATACTGGGCCGTTAATTTTTGAGGAGTTCTCCTGGTACTTCACCATCAGCTATACATCACCATATGCATTGTGACGAGCACCAAGTGCTTAATATCCATATTCAAGTAATCGAATCGCAATCCACGAAATACTTATTATTGAGTAGTTTCGGCGGCCATCTGTGGTCTTCATCATCAGTTCCACTTCCCCAAATGGTACTTTTTGAGAGCAACTGCACAAGTTACTATAAGAAATACCCAAAACGCCATAGGTGTGCCTATAATATTTGAAGAGTTCCCTCGATTTCTCCAAGATCCCATCATCAGATCCTGACTTGGTGACAAATGGTGCCAATTTCAAAGTATACCCTATCAAACAAAAAAAGAATTTTCCGAATCGGTTCAGCCGTCTTCGAGTACTCGGTGATCACACATAAAAAAAAAAAAAATATACGCGTCGAATTGATAACCTCCTCTTTTGGTCGTCGGTTGAAAACTAATAATAAAGATTTGTTAACTCGGCTATCATTGTACCGATAGTCGTCTCTGTCAATGGCTTAATAGCCAAGAGCCTCGACCAACACCTTAGGAGGCTCTCGTTGGGCGGCTGGATCAAGGACTTGCTTCAGAAAGTGATACTATTGAATGTTCGATTTATTAACCATTCGATATTATGAACGTTCGAGTATTTAAATGTTCGATATAATTATAGCGGTCGATTAATTGATATTCGAATTTTTTGCATTCCATTTAGCATAGTAGGTACACGTCGCGTATTTTCAGGAGTTTCCTCTTTTTAGAGCCCTTACCTGCAGCTTGGACCGCTACCGGTGGACTACTATTTTTTTTTGTATTTTTTTTTGTTTTTTTTTATATATAATTAGGAATAAGTACAGAATTATTGTGCAATTTAGGCTAGATTCCATTTCAGTTTACAATTAGCACAGACATAAAGTGTATCTTAATCTAGATAATGGGCTGAGTACTGATCTAGATAGGCTACAGTCACATGTATCCAGGAAATATAGTTCCGGACCCCAGTAATGGATGACATATACAGGGTGTACAAGGTTACAAATAGTAAAACACTAACAAGCTCTCAGGACTAAGCTATTAAATATCATAAACAACAACTTCATCATAATAATATGATGAATTATTAATCTGATGAACTTTTTAGTTCATCAGATTAATAATTCATCATATTATTACGAAAATAAAAATATTTCAATTGAACGCTTATGTGTTACGTAAACTGATAAAATGAACTAAACAAAAGGCAGCGGAGGTGATCTTGAAGGTTTGTTTCAAAAAGTCATAGAACAAAAGTTGTTGTTTATGATGTTAGTAATACAGTACTGCGAGGTTGTTCGTGTTTTACTAATAGCCCTGTATAGCACGCGTTATAACGTGTACATAATGTACATATAAAAATAAATTGTTTTGTTCCGCTACATCAGCGAAACGAGACCACACACACACTACATAGCTTGTCAAATTCCCGTGAAGATGCACAAAGCTTGAATGTGCGTGCGTAATCGATACGACAGTGACGAATCATTTGTCACCATTATACATAGTTTCGTGTAGTCTAGTAAGACTTGAGAAGCAAATAATAACAGCCGATCTTGCTTAAGGAACGTTTTTCTTCGTTTCTTGTTCGTGTTACCCAGCTACTGGGTTTTGAAGGTCAGTTTTTCTACAATGGGCGCAGCCGTGAGTCACACAGTATTATTAATTGTCCTAGATATTGTGATCAATTCTATTTTTTATTTTTATGTACAATTTCTTTTAATAATAATAAATTGTTTTATTTTTACTGTGTGTATACTTGTGGCATGTGTCAATAGCAAACAGACGATGATGTAGTCTAGTCTGACTTAATGTCAATCAATCAATTGGAACCAATTACTAGTCCACAAACACGATTGCGATTCTAATTGAAGAAGCGCTTTAAGGCCTAGTTTCTGGAATGGTAATCATTACAAAATGTTTGTGGCAAATTTTAATACGCGCTTTACATTATTTATGTTTGTTGTTAGTTTTAACGATATTTAAATGAAATAGAGAATTCGATTTAAATTCAAACTAAACTTTTGTAGAGGGTTTCATCAATGTTACTACGCTACCCTTAAGTAGGGTTGCCATGATCTAAATTACCGGCCCCAGACAAAGACTCGAACTACGACCCCGAACATTTGGCCAAAATAGTAATTTTTCCCCGAACACCCTAGAAAAATTAATTTCTGAAGTTGAAAATAAAACAAGGACTTTTAATTGAGGTTTATATTTACTTTACAATATAGAGCCCTAATAGAATATTTTAAATGTAATAGTCTCTTTCTTTATATTTAATCCACATGACAAAAACAATGATATGTAATACCATAGGAAAATAATAGAGATCGTGCTTTTTAGCACCCGTAAGACATGTCCGGATTTCACCCGTCATTTATAGGGAAAGTCTTCCCAAACGCTCTCCCAACTAGGACAAATCCGGGGAAACCCAGACGGATAGCAACCTCACCCTTAAGGCTACAAAAATAGCTACATATAGCTTGCAAAACTATTCATTTACCACTAAGCAAATTACAGTAGCGCAAGTAGTGGATAGTGTACACAGTCACAATTCTCGTACGACGCTCTGATGTTTGTCTGTCTCTGAAGAGGCATACGTAATGCGGCACGATTGGAGTTAAAAAAGCAATGCTGTTGATGTCTCTTGTGGTTTGAGGGCAATTAATGAATATACTTGGAGGAAGCGTCAATAGCCTAAAGTCTAAGGTGTCGGACTTGTGATCGAAGGTCGCCGGTTCGAACCTCACCCATTACACTTTTACCGTGAACCCACTCCAGATATAAAAATACAGTGGCGGTTAACAAGATTGCTAGTAATGTGAATTCTACTACTATAGGCCTGTTGGTCTAGTGGTCAGTGACCCTGACTGCTATGCGCAAGGTCGTGGGTTCGATTCCCACCCAGGACAAATGTTTGTGTGATGAGCACGATCATTTGTTCTTTGTCTGGGTGTAATTTATCTATAACTAGCTGACCCGCCACAACTTCGTTCGCGTGGTATTCTAACCCTATCCAACCGATACCACTACCCCTATCCTACCCCTACCCTACCCAAACCCTACACTACCCCTACCCTACCCTACCAATACCCTACCCCTACCCTAACACTACCCTACCCTACCCCTACCCTACCCCTACCCCTACCCTACCCCTACCCTACCCCTACCCTACCCCTATCCTACCCCTACCCTACCCCTACCCTACCCCTACCCTACCCCTACCCTTTTGAGACATTGTTCCACATCCAATAACCGGGCAGTACTAACTGTCAGGGACAGTGTTCCGTGCACCCACCGCAATAGGGATCGTACTTAATGTCAGAGACATTGTTCCACATTCAATAACCGGGCAGTACTAACTGTCAGGGACAGTGTTCCGTGCACCCACCCACTGCAATAAAGATCGTTTAGTAAATGTCCGAGACATTGTTCCACATCCAATAACCGGGCAGTACCCTTTTATGCGCTATAGGCAAGGTGGGAGCGATGATGTCCGGTGCACGAGCCACTAGCGTCTAATAACGCTGTCTCTTTCTTGCACTATTTCCGTCATATATTCCACATAGAAACACAAAATATTCACACTTTTTGCGCAAGCTTCGTCAAAATATGAGCACGTATGTAATATTTATACATATAAAAAAGTTATTTAAAAACCCATCCCATTAAAAAAAAATATGTTCAATTGGGTCCCGCCTGCTTATCACTTTTTAAAATAAAAATCTGCTTGTTTCTTGCATTTCAGTTGAGCAGTCGGGTTTTTTAGATTTTTAAATAACTTTTTCTTTCAACTTTATAGTTAAAATATTAATTAACAATTTTTTAGTTTTCCCGGTTGTGTCACATTGGTACCTCACCGGATTCAGTAAGTGAGTTCCATATTTTTAAACTTTCTCATTGTATTATTTTGCTAGTATTACACTAATGATAAACATGATATACCTTTTTGAAATTCTTGTAATAAGCCCTTTAATTTGATATCCATATTGCAGTATTCGAAAAAAAAAATTTTTATTCACCATGTATAATGGCTTCGCACAGCCGCCATGTTTAATTTTTTCAAATGTCACTTATCTAAGAACACTCGGGCTGCTAAGACAAATCTAACGATACCTCAATTGTGTAAATCCGTTAAGCGATTCTGGAGATATGAGGTAATAAAGAATATTACATACATACAAGATACGCGCGAAAAACATAACCCTTCCTTTGCAGTCGGGTAAAAAGAGCTGTGTCCGAATCGAGTCATTCAATTTATTTCATAACACAGTTAAAAGTTGACGTAAACATCCAAAAACTAAACTGAGTTTAAACTGCCAACGGTCCGTGAACGTTTTTCATGCCTTCGTTCATTTGATGAAAATCTTTGATGGAAATCGTGGCGCAGAGGCACAGATAGGGCTTACTAAGTGTAAGTTGTGCGTTCGAACCCAGCTAGACACGTTTCATAGGCTAAGTTTCACAATCATTTTGGGGGTATGCGGAACAGGGTGTTAAGTCCCGCATTCCCATTGAAAAGGTAGGATCCTCTGACCAGACAGGTGTTTTTGTCTGGTGGGCAACTGCCCGATGTTTGTGATCGGGTGATTTGTATGTAGGCTAGTTGAGTGGTAAACTTTGCTTGTGCGATACAGGATTTCTATCGTTTAGTTTGTATGTTACGAGATAGATGTCGCTACAATCACCACAGCTCTCAAAACGATGAAGAAACACATCGCAAGAAAACCTATCCTTGGACTGAAAATTCGAAAACAATATCCACCAACCCGCCTTGGCCCGCGTGTTGGATCACGAAACAAGGAGGCCTGTGTCCCAGCAATACAGACGTTATAGATAAATAGATATATTCTTTAATGTACACCATAACAGTAAAACAAAATTATGGACTTAACAATTAACAAAATTGGCCAAGTGCGAGTCGGACTCGCCCATGAAGGGTTCCTTAGTAACTATAATAAATATAACATACTTAATATATTTATTTGAAAAAAAAAAAACAAAAATCCTTAAAACTTTCTTAAAACTAGCTTATTTACAATTTTTACAACTACGCCAAATAACTTTGTTTTTCATTGTATTTGTATGAATTACAAAGTTATATTTGCGGTTTTCGAAAATATACTGTATCTCAAAAACTGCTAAATCGATCTCGTTTAAACTAATTTTGGTTGAAAGTTTACATTAAGATCTACAACATATGGTTTTTTTACATTTTTCACTTCATTATTTTAGTCAGAGGGGGGACACACATTTTACCACTTTGGAAGCGTATATCTTTTAAACGATTAACTTTATGAAAAAGTCATTTTAGAAACCATAATGTCATTTTTAAAGACCTGTCTATAGATACCACACACGTATAGGTTCCATGAAAAAAAAAAATTTTTCAGTTTCAGTTCCATGTATGGGGAGACCCCTTTATTTTAAATATTTTTTAAATTTTCTCTTAAAATCGGAAAGCAGTTCACAGAATACATCTACCTACCAAGTTTTACATGTATAGTCTAATAGTTTCGGAATAAAATGGCTGTGACATACGGACGGACGGACAGACAGACAGACAGACAGACGGACAGACATGTCGAAACTATAAGGGTTCCGTTTTTTGCCATTCGGCTACGGAACCCTAAAAAGGGTGATACAATGGGCGGTCTTATCGCTAAAAGCGATCTTTTACAGACAACCTTTGGATGGATTTGACACAGAAGGAGAAAATAAATACGCGGGTAGTCCACGGTGTACTATTTATCTATATAAAATACAAAACAAATAACGTTCTCAAAACATATATATACATATAAATATTAAAAAAAAGAAAGAAACAAAGACATACATAATAACAACAATTTAAGGAGAGAGATAAAGATCTTTTACTAAGTTTTTGAAAGAAGATAGGGTTTGTGCTTGTCTTACTGACACGGGTAGAGCATTCCACAGCCGTACTGCATGAGCTGCGAACGACTTACCATAGAAATTGGTGGCGTGACTCGGTACCGCAAGCCTTAAGTTTTCTGATGACCTCAGAGATTTTGCATGTGTGTCATGAAGGAACTTAAATCGTTCATTAAGATAAGTGGGGGATTTAGGATTAAACAGCACACTGTAAAGCAGAGACAAAATGTGTAAGTTCCGGCGAAGACGTATTGGAAGCCACTTGAGTTTCGTATGAAATTCGGATACGTGATCATATTTGCGCAAGCCAAATGTAAATCTAATGCAAACATGTTGGAGTCGCTCAAGTTTATCAAATTGTGCCTCAGTAAGATCAAGATAACTGACATCAGCTTAGTCTAGGATGGAGAGTAAAAGAGACTTTGTTATAGTCTGAGTTATGTTAATTTTGGAGAGTAATTATCAACTAAAAACTGAAAAATACTCTCTAACAACACACGTCAATTTCCTAATGGATAAGGTGTCAGACCTGTGATCCAGAGTGTGGTTCGAAACCCGCCCATTGCACTATTGCCGTGAACCTACTTCAGACACAAGCATATTTAGCTTAGTTGGAGGGGTTAACAGGATTGCTAGTGATGTAAATTCTACTCACATTGGTAGTTCTTTTTATAAAAAAAAGAAAGAATGAATTTATTATTAAGAATAAAGTATTTATTTATTTTGTTTTTTTTTTTTTTTTAATATATATGTAATTATTTCATTATTGTTAATGTGAGGACTATGTAGGTTATTCTTTCTTCGTTGTTTTTACTTTCACTATAATTTATTTAATGATGTCAAGCAGTTTGAGTACTTGTGTGGCCTACCCAAATGTAACTTTGATATTGTTCGTCAAATTGCCGCACAAATTTGCGTGGTTATTTCCTCAATAGAAAACCACAGACATGCTTTTTATATACAAATACAAATTGTATGGACTTTAAAAGAGACTATGGCCTCTGAGTTTGTTTCGTTTTTCTTCTCAGAGTAGTCAGTTAGGAAATACCGGCCTCATCTAGCTAAACTAAACTTAACACGCAAAAAAACATGACGTGTAAAAGTGTTATGTATACCCAATTTACAAAATAAATATTTCAGTTCATTTCAGAAGCAGTGATTGCAATCCGGACCTGCGGATTAAGTCTATTTATATAACTTTTTAAACATTGCCCTAAAACCGGGAATTTCTCCCGTATCGTGGGTTCATTTTAACAAACACCCAGACCCGGAACAAATATTCCAGGCCATTCAATTATTTGTTGTGAAATCAAACAAAGTCTACAGATAAAAAAATATCAACGAGTACATTTCTATATGATACTTGATCTAATTCCACGAAGTCCGTTCCATCATCGGACTACAAGACAAATGGCGATGCGCCATCGTTACATGGTGGACATACCTATACCACCCATACGCACAAACCGTGTTGGGAATACTTTCATTGTGCGTATAGATAAGGAGTGGAATTCTCCACCAAAGTCTACATAATACTTAACTGTACATAGATTAACATCTAATAACAAACAAACACACAGCTAAGGAGTGCAATTTCCTGCCGGAGTCTGTTTTTAAAGTCAAGAGTAAATATATAGATAGATAGATAGAATATACTTTATTGTACACCAAAAATTGAAACACAATTACATACAAGTTCGGTCGTGTATGGAATACTAATCTCATCTTTAGGATGGATCTGTGAAATACCAACTGGACGCGCTTGAGTCTATCGAGAAGCGGGCCAAGAGACTCATTGGCAACGAGCAACGATGCACTGGTCGAGTCAAAACTCCAGAGCCTTGAACATCGATGACGAGTTGCAAGTCTATCGGTTTTCTATCGGTTACATTTCCCGAAATGTTCTTCTGAGTTGATTGAGTTGAATGAGTTTCTGTAATCTCTAACTCCGGGGAGTGTGCGATGGAATTACAGAAACTTATTCCGCCAAGCCCGTTCCATCGTCGGACTACGAGACAAACGGCGATGCGCCATGGTTACATGGTGGATATCTCACCCATACGCACAAAATGTTTTGAGAATACGTTCATTATGCGTACGGCTAAGGAGTGGAATTCCCTGCCGGAGTCTGTTTCCCGATAGCTATAACCTCTTTAAGTCAAGTCTTATAGGTAAGTGTGCTCCATCTTCGACCAAATCATCACTTATCGTCAGACGAGATGGTGGTCAAACGCGAACCTATTTTGAAGAATAAAAAAAACATAACCCTATTGCTATAACATTGGTTACAATGGCGGTCTTATCGCTAAGAGCGATATCTTCCAGACAACCTTGGGAAGGACTTTAAAAGCTTTAATTGTAATTGGGAGGGCTGAATTAGTGCACTACAAATACTCATAACGGATAAACTAATTCTAGGCATTCTAGGAAAGTATGCTTCATCTCCGACCACACCAGCACTTACTATCAGGTGAGATGGTGGTCAAACGCAAGTCTATCAACGATAAAAAACGTACCTCTGTATTTCTACCTAACTCCAACCAAACAATGACGTCATCATTTTGACGTCACTTCCACAAACGTAGTGTGTCATTATCATCACAATGTTAACATCTGTGATGTATAGCCGACATTTGGTAAACGTTCGATCCATTATGACGGAGTCAAAATTATTTAAAAAGGCTCAGGCAGGCGTGCGGCAGCCCACTGTCGGATGTACCGACGGCGATACGCGAAGCGGTAGGCATATAACGCGTGGCCTTGAGCGAGTGACGGACGCCTGCCAGAGCTGGAGAAAAAGGTGTGACTCTTTGTCTGTGCTAGCCAGATCCTTACCAGTCTCGTCAGACCGCAGAGATTTAAATCAGTGAACGCAAAATTTAATAAATCTAGATAACACCTCTGAGACACATACATATGGACATACCTACGGGTTCACGGTATGTGCTTAGTCACAGCCTATCTACATACAATCTCGACTTGCACAAATATACTCGTACAACACGTACGGGTAGTCAAGAACATGTTATATTTAATTGTTCAAAATTATATCATTATTAAAGTTTTATATACCTCGGCGATAATTGGAATACAGCGGAAGACGACATTTAATAACTTAATAATGTATTTATTCGAGATACGTTCTCTCTCTCTCTCTTCTTAATTAAGTCGAATGTAACGGTATTAGGTGAAGTATTTCATGGACTTATGTTGTAAGAAAAACGGGCTAATAGCCAGTGAGGCTCGTATTAGGGGTTCGTAGATAGATAGAAAGAATATACTTTATTGTACACTAACATTTAAACACACCTATTTAACAATATTGCCTAATTCTACGGTTACAATGGCGGTCTTATCGCTAAAAGCGATATCTTCCGGACAACCTTTGGAAGGACATTTATAACTTTAATTTAAGTGGGGAGAACTAAATTTGTGTAATATTATTTCGTAAATTATTTTGCCTGTACAATGTAAATAGGCGGTACTTTGCGGAAATCTATACCAACTTCAGAAAAATGTCTAGTGTTAATTTCACCAAAAATTAGATGATTAATTTTGCATGCAGTATGCAGTACAACCCACACGCCTGTAAATATAACGGGATTGCTAGTAATGTGAATTCTGCCTACATTGCTAGTATTTTTTTTTTCTAATAAAAATAATGTGCACATGCAGAAGAGATGCAATAAAAAATATACCACACGCAAGCAAACTACGCTCCGGATCCTTTTCCTCAGTCGTGCATCCTTGACAGGATGGTCGTGGTTGACGATAATGCCTTTTCTCTAGATAAAGCAGCTCTTGCGATGCGCCTCCACTTCCTGTGGTCTTCAGCGCAATTAGAGATTGCAATCCGGAAAACCGGATCCGGTAATCCGGCGGATCCGGCATCAATATATATCCACCGGAAACCGGTCCGGTGTTTTATAATATGGCAAAATAACCGCGCTATCGCGCGAGTGTACACGCCCCACCCTCGCCGCAGCAACATGTCGCTACATGTTCGCTCAGTTTGTGAGTAGTTCGAGCCAAAAAAAAAATTGGAAAGAATAAACCAAGACAATAATCTAACGACAACGTGGCACTCGTTGAAGAAGTATTAGAGAAGAACGAAGATTCATAATTAAAGAAAAAAGATTTAACATTACAGGAAGAGTTACAATTACTGATCCAGCAAGAAGTGGCGTCTTCTTATACCATACAAACTAAAAAACCGAAGGATTTTGATAAAATACAAAAAGGAGATGACTGTGTTTGAAAGTGAAGGAGTTAGAGGAGAATACTTGTCTGCTGTTCATGATTATTTGCTGACAATTAAACCGACAAGCGTAGAACCTGAGAGAGCCTTCTCGGCCGCAGGTTAAATTTGCAGCTCTATTAGAAGTCGATTAGCAGATGACACAATTAACACCATTTGTTTCTTAAGATCGTTTTTCCAAAATAATAATTGATTATTTACTTTTTTGTTGTTGTATGATTAGGGCTCTTGATTTTTTTATTCTTTGATTAGGCCATTAATGACATAGTGGTGAATTTTTAATTTCGATTAAGATTAATATTTATGTTATGTTTAGTTTAATGATGTTGATAATCAATATTGATATTTGATTAATCTTTAAAATTAATTAAGAAGACAGAACTATTACCTAAGTTACGTTATATATTATAGTTATTAGTGATATTGACATTTTTATTTTTTGAGATTTTAATTACCTAAAGTTTATTTCTAGCTTTTGTTTAGACGATGAGAATTTAACGGATTGTTTTTTTCCAAACAAAAATCATAATTAAGTTGATTTCCTACACGCGTATTTTTTTATTTGATACCTCATTAACGGTCCATGTTGGAATGTAAGCAAGTTATCCTGCGTATACCAATCCGGCCTATATAAATCCGGATTTATGAAATCCGGTCCGGATCCGGCCGGATTGAAAATGACGCCGGATTGCAATCCCTAAGCGCAATAAGGTCGTCTCTGTTGCTGCTTTAATTGAATCGGTCCAACGCGTAGGGGACGGACCGCATGACCGCTTGCCTTTCACTTGCCTCTCAACAACAACTCCTACTACGACTGTGGAAATAGACTTTACTTTATTCTGCTTGTGTTTTTCCATATATGTATCTACGTTGGGTAGACCTCCAGTCTAACTAGAGGTAGCTAAATATCTACCCAGCTATCTGGTAGCCACAGCCTAGTTACAGGGTAACAAGACACCCCTTAGCAAGACTGAAGTAAGATTGTTTACCGCTAATTGGATTAAAATATCACCTCAATTGTACCTTTTCCGCCTGATTAAAACCACCCAATGTTTCCGCTACACTCCTTCACACTTACGCCGCGGGCTGCGGGAACACATAAGAATTCTTCAACGCGGCCCCCGACTAGTGCCTGCCCACTTCTAAAAGTCGTCCCAACTGTTCTGCCTATACGTCGCCCAGTGGCTTTTGGTCAAACTCACGCCTACTCACGAGTTTGAACCACAGAGTACTTTTACTATACGGACAGTTTGGACCCAGCAGCATTGATATATAATTATATTACTGCGTAATCAATGCCCAGCAGATACATAACTTGATGTAAGTTTTATCATAACTACTCCTCACAAATCAGTGAAAGAAATCATTGATTTAAAAATATCTTACGAAAACACTTACCTTAAACTATAATAGTACTGAAGACATCTTTAAAGTCCTAAAATAGCAAACTTCATACATTACATACCTACTTTAAAATACACACACCCTCTCATATACACACACGAAATCACAGCAAAGTTAAGTTTAAGAAAAAATAGTTATAAGATTATGTTCTATTGTTTATTTTTTCTCCTGTGCAATAGGAGCTTAGTTATAACTTAACCATAAATAATTATGTTTGTTGAATATGAGTTACGGCAATGGTAATTAATACCTCATCCTAATACAGTAACAACTAGTACGGGAGGTATTGTGACTGTTCCTAGCGGCCTTATCTATCTATCTTCTATACTTATAATAAATCTGTAGAGAGGTTAATTCTGTACATGAAATATATTTACAAAATAACTATCAGGGGGTGATTAGGGATCGATACTGATGCCAAAAATGCAATCAGTAAAATTTTTGTCTGTCTGTCTGTCTGTCTGTCTGTCGGTCTGTCTGTCTGTCTGTCTGTCTGTATAACCGTTATAGAAACAAAAACTACTCGACGGATTTTAACGAAACTTGGTACAATTATTTTTCATACTCCTGAGCGGGTTATAGTATACTTTTCATCATGCTACAATCAATAGGAGCAGAGCAGTGAAGGGAAATATTGGGAAAACGGGAGAAGTTACTCCTTTTTTAAGCTTCCGTCGCGTGTGCAATAATGGTTAAAGCTACACAAATCATTTCATGACGGAAATGTTCTCCTTAAAATTATATAAAAAATATCCCACGACAGCATATGTCTAACTTTTATGGTTGACTCACAATAACACGTATAACTCCCGATAGCTTAGCAGTTCGAAGCTTTCTGATTATAATATTTGTCTACTCTTACGTTTATAACACTCTCAGTCACCCCTAATTGAAAAAGTTAACATTATTAACTATTCCATAAAAAAATTGGCCAAGTGCGAGTCAGACTCGCCCATGAAGGGTTCCGTAGTAACTATAATATAATATGCAAATTTATTTGACGTAAAAAAACCTTACAAATTTCTTAAAACTAGCTTATTTACATTTTTTACAACTGCGCCAAATAAATTTGTTTTGAAAAAAAAAACCTTAGAAATTTCTTAAAACTGGCTTTTTTACATTTTTTACAACTGCGCCGAATAAATTTGTTTTTCATAGTGTTTGTATGAATTACAAAGTTATATTTGCGGTTTTAGAAAATATGCTGTACCTATCTCAAAAACTAATGAACTGATTTCGTTCAAACTAATTTTGGTTGAAAGTTTATATTAAGATCTACAGACATATATTTGTTTTAGATTTTTCACTCTATTATTATAGAAGTTAGAGGTTGTGTCCGCCACACACAAATTTTACCACTTTGGAAGCTTATATCTTTTAAACGATTGACTTTATGGAAAAGTGGTTTTAGAAACCCCGATGTCGTTTTTAAAGAACTGTCTATAGATACTACACATTCATCGATTTCATGAAAAAAAATATTTTCAGGTTTAGTTCCATGTATGGGGAGCCCCCTTTTATTTTAAATATTTTATAATTTTTTCTCAAAATCGGAAAGCGGTTCACAGAATACATCTACCTATCAAGTTTCACATGTATAGTCTTAATAGTTTCGGAATAAAATTGCTGTGACAGACGGACGGACGAACAGACAGACAGACAGACAGACGGACAGACATGTCGAAACTATAAAGATTCCGTTTTTTGCCATTCGGCTACGAAACCGTAAAAAGAATCATATAAATCGGTATAGAAACACCAAAGTTATACATGAAATACGCTTATAATAATAAGCCATCGCGCGTGAATACTGAATCATGCTATAAGGATTATTTTTGAGAATCGGTCGCTGCGCTCGACGCGTCTCGCGGTCGAAGCGTTCTCTAGGTACTTAAGCCTCATGTGAACGTGATCTAAATAATATTACCAATACATTAACTTACGCTGACGGAGTCGCGGGCACAGCTATATTGTATCATTACGCTAAGGCCAATAGGAGCGGAGCGCCAATGAAGAATGCTTCAAAATCGGGGTTAAATTTAACGTTAGCCCAAAGTAACTATTCCACGCGGACGAAGTCGCGGGCAAAAGCTAGTTATGAATAAGCATGTTACTGTTCTTTTAGGCGACTACATGCTTATTCATAAAAAATCAAACCATAAATACAAATTCATTCAGATGCGTGGTTTCTAAATTCGAATACTCTATAGAACAATTGAAATATATAGAATCTGGTAGGTATGTAATCTATCTATACTTATAATAAATCTGTAGAGAGGTCAATTCTGTACATGAAATATATTTCCAAAATAACTATCAAGGGGTGATTAAGGATCGATACTCATGCCAAAAATGCAATCAGTTAAATTTTTGTCTGTCTGTCTGTCTGTCTGTCTGTCTGTCTGTATAACCGTTATAGAAACAAAAACTACTCGACGGATTTTAACGAAACTTGGTACAATTATTTTTCATACTCCTGAGCGGGTTATAGTGTACTTTTTATCACGCTACAATCAATAGGAGCAGAGCAGTGAAGGGAAATGTTGGGAAAACGGGAGAAGTTACTCCATTTTTTAAGCTTCCGTCGCGTGTGCAACCTTAATGGTTAAAGCTACACAAATCATTTCATGACGGAAATGTTCTCCTTAAAATTATATAAAAAATATCCCACGACAGCATATGTCTAACTTTTATGGTTGACTCACAATAACACGTGTAACTCCCGATAGCTTAGCAGTTCGAAGCTTTCTGATTATAATATTTGTCTACTCTTACGTTTATAACACTCTCAGTCACCCCTAATTGAAAAAGTTAACATTATTAACTATTCCATAAAAGAATTGGCCAAGTACGAGTCAGACTCGCCCATGAAGGGTTCCGTAGTAACTATAATATAATATGCAAATTTGACGAAAAACAAACCTTACAAATTTTGTAAAACTAGCTTATTTACATTTTTTACAACTGCGCCAAATAAATTTGTTTTGAAAAAAAAACCTTACAAATTTCTTAAAACTGGCTTTTTTACATTTTTTACAACTGCGCCGAATAAATTTGTTGTTCATAGTGTTTGTATGAATTACAAAGTTATATTAGCGGTTTTAGAAAATATGCTGTATCTCAAAAACTGCTGAACTGATTTCGTTCAAACTAATTTTGGTTGAAATTTTATATTAAGATCTACAGACATATATTTTTTTTAGATTTTTCACTCCATTATTATAGAAGTTAGAGGTTGTGTCCGCCACACACACATTTTACCACTTTGGAAACTTATATCTTTTAAACGATTGACTTTATGGAAAAGTGGTTTTAGAAACCCCGATGTCATTTTTAAAGAACTGTCTATAGATACCACACATGCATCGATTTCATGAAAAAAAATATTTTCAGGTTTAGTTCCATGTATGGGGAGCCCCCCTTTATTTTAAATATTTTTTAATTTTTTTCTCAAAATCGGAAAGCGGTTCACAGAATACATCTACCTATCAAGTTTCACATTTATTTATTTATTTATTTATTTACACACACAAGTTATGACAATACAGACAGTAAATACTATGCACAAAATAACAGAACACAAAACACTTAGCAATGGGCCCCAAACTAGGCACAGCCTGTATCTTGGTGGCCCAATATTAAAGCGGAGGTTGACAGAAACCTACTTGTTACTCGGTTCAGAGTGATACAGCACAGCCAGTTAAAAAAAGAAATCTAATTAAATATTAAAAAAAAAAAAAAAACAATAATTGACATAATAATTCACATTGATAATTATCCATTTTGTAGCACAAATTTAACAAATTAAGTTAATTTAACAAGACAAATTAAAGAAAAAAAAATGCATAATTGTAAACAAAAAAAAAATTATAGTAATAGTTAATGAAGTTAGTGAATTTGAATTGAATAAGATTGTGTCGATACATCAATGTCGTAATGGTATTATTAAGTGGATAGTGAAAGAGTGATTCAGTGTTAGTGAGTAGTGTGTAATGCTTTTGCAAGTGAGTGTGTGTGTGTGTGTGTGTGCGTGCATGTGTGTGTGTGTTATTGCGAATGAACGGGTGATTTAAAAAAAAGACAATAGACAGGGAAGATCTTAAGAGTCGGTTTCTTGGTTTTAAAATTAATTAACAGGGCATAGAAAATTTTCTGTTTCGTCGTAAGTTAGGTTCCGAAGCCATGCCTTTAATATAATCTTAGCTTCGAAAACATTTCCAGGGATTCTAAGTGTGGATTTGTTAACTTTATTAAAGACTCGAACAGGTAGAAACAGCGAAAACCGGGAGGCAAATATTGTTTTTATCCTTGGGATTGGAAGACTATGAGCTCCTACCCTCCCTCTTCGGGTGTATGTGAATTTCCTCCCAGAATCAGCAACAAGGTTAAGTAGGGACCTCAGGATATAAAGTTGTCGGACACGCAAGACGTCAGCTTCTTTATATAGATCGTCTGTGGGATATCGCCGCGGTTTCCCTAGGAAGACTTTAAGAACAGCCCGCTGAGCACGTTCGAGCTCAATCAAATTGGACTTAGCTGCGCTACCCCAGACGCTTACGCAGTACTGCAGCAACGAGTGACAAAGTGCTAGATACACTTTTCTGCACATGTCTTTCGGAGCACTAGCACGAAGGGATTTCATTATATAAATGAATTTACGTACCTTTCTAGAGAGTGTCGAAATATGTTCTTTAAAAGACAAATTCTGATCAATTATGATGCCCAGGTACCTAATTGATTTTACTTTGCCAATACTACTACAGCAGCACTGTATGGCTTGACAATTTATTTCATGGATTTTAATAAGTTTAATATCCGGACAACTGGGACGGCTAATGTGGAACGTTATAAAATTAGTCTTTTCTACATTAAGAGTCAAAAGATTTCGATTGAGCCAGTTCGATATAATACGCATGCCTTTTTCTGCGGCGTCTAAGGCGTCCGCCCATGTATCACCGTGGAATATGATAGCCGTGTCATCTGCGTAACAGATCATATCTGATCTAGGGATGGTTAAGCTCAAGATGTCGTTCATATACACATTGAATAATGTCGGACCGAGAACACTGCCCTGTGGCACGCCAAAAGTGGCTGCAAGGCTTTCGCTTACAAAATCCCCCACTACCACAGATTGCCATCTATCCGTTAAATAACTTTTGAACCAATCCCGAGCGACACCCCTTACACCAAGGTAGTCCAGCTTTTTCAAAAGCATTTGAATTGAAACCGTGTCGAATGCCTTGGCCAGGTCAAGAAAGACACCAATAGCTCGTTTCCCCTCATCAATCTTTGAGGAAACAATATTAGTCAGAAGTCCTGTGGCTTGTTCTGTGGATTTGCCTCGTCTAAAACCAAATTGGCGTCCAGACAATAGGCTGTGTTTCTCCAGAAAACCGACAAGGCGGTTATTTACGAGTTTCTCTAAGATTTTGGATGTAACACATAAAAGAGAAATAGGCCTATAGTTATTGAGACAGTCTTTGGCTCCCTGCTTATGAATTGGTGTTATAACTGCCATTTTCCAACAGCTGGGGAACGTACCCGTAGACATACTTAGGTTACAGATATGTGCTAGGGGGTTCAAGATATATGGTTTGATGAGCTTGAGGAGAAGTGGACGGATACCATCAGAACCAGGTGCACTATCGTTTTTCATGTCAGTTATTATGCTATCGATTTCAGAAATGTCAGTAGGGGGAAAGAAAAGAGAATCTTTAGATCGATTTACTAGGTTGGCATCACTGCATAGTCTACTCTCTGTTGTGTGGAGTTTGTCCAGGATGTTGAGAGCCAAACGTTGACCCACTGAGACAAAATGGCGGTTACATTCATTAATAGAAGAAAAGCCATCTTTTCGGATTCCTAATAATTCCTGGTTGTCATTTGTTTTTTTGGGGAATTCGCAAATGTCTTTAAGGACCCGCCAGAGTGTTTTTGGGTGATTACTGTGACTTTTCAGCTGTTCACTCTCATAAGCCGCCTTGCGCTTATGAAGTATGTCGTTGCAAAAATTCTTGTATCGTTTGTATACGGATTTTAACTCCAGACTAGATGGATTTGCTTTTGATTGAGCATGCAGCAAGTCTCGGTGGCGCATGCACCGAATCAAGCCAGGAGTGACCCACGGCTTTAAGCTGAACTTTGTACGACTGATTTTTACCTGTGTCGAGTGTTTTTTTATGATGTCTAATAAAGTTTTGTTAAATAGAAGCACCGCGTCATTAACTTCAGTTTTAGACATTACTTCGATCCAGTCGAGTTTGCTTACCTCATTTGCGATCTTAGAGTAGTCTATTTTTGTTCTAAACCTGTTACGGGGTGGATTGTTGGCTTTTAATAGGTTCGTTCCTAGGATAACAAGGTCATGGTCAGTTATTGAAGATTTACAGACTACTCCTTGTGCTGAACCTTTAGATCTAATAAACGCATGGTCTAAGCAAGCTTCTCCTCTAGTTGGTTCAGTTATTGAAGGCCTGTGTTCCGACAGAAGACACTGATGTCGGAACACAGGCTACTGCCTTCAATAACATGTATAGTCCTAATAGTTTCGGAATAAAATTGCGGTGACAGACGGACGGACGGACAGACAGACAGACAGACAGACGGACAGACATGTCGAAACTATAAAGATTCCGTTTTTTGCCATTCGGCTACGAAACCGTAAAAAGAATCATATAAATCGGTATAGAAACACCAAAGTTATACATGAAATACGCTTATAATAATAAGCCATCGCGCGTGAATACTGAATCATGCTATAAGGATTATTTTTGAGAATCGGTCGCCGCGCTCGACGCGTCTCGCGGTCGAAGCGTTCTCTAGGTACTTAAGCCTCATGTGAACGTGATCTAAACAATATTACCAATACATTAACTTACGCTGATGGAGTCGCGGGCACAGCTATATTGTATCATTACGCTAAGGCCAATAGGAGCGGAGCGCCAATGAAGAATGCTTCAAAATCGGGGTTAAATTTAACGTTAGCCCAAAGTAACTATTCCACGCGGACGAAGTCGCGGGCAAAAGCTAGTACTTATAATAAATCTGTAGAGAGGTTAATTCTGTACATGAAATATATTTACAAAATAACTATCAGGGGGTGATTAGGGATCGATACTGATGCCAAAAATGCAATCAGTAAAATTTTTGTCTGTCTGTCTGTCTGTCTGTCTGTCTGTCTGTCGGTCTGTCTGTCTGTCTGTCTGTCTGTATAACCGTTATAGAAACAAAAACTACTCGACGGATTTTAACGAAACTTGGTACAATTATTTTTCATACTCCTGAGCTGGTTATAGTATACTTTTCATCACGCTACAATTAATAGGAGCAGAGCAGTGAAGGGAAATGTTGGGAAAACGGGAGAAGTTACTCCATTTTTTAAGCTTCCGTCGCGAGTGCAACCTTAATGGTTAAAGCTACACAGAAATCATTTATGACGGAAATGTTCTCCTTATAATTATATAAAAAATATCCCACGACAGCATATATCTATCTTTTATGGTTGACTCACAATAACACGTGTAACTTCCGATAGCTTAGCAGTTCGAAGCTTTCTGATTATAATTCTGCTCCAAAATTTAAAACTACCACAACTTTGTAATGGAACTCGGCTAAAAGTAACCCAGTTGCAACAAAATATAATCGAGGCTCAAATTTTAACAGGTTCCGGTGCAGGAGAAACCGTCTTTATTCCCAGAATTCCCATAATACCAAATAATTTTCCATTCCAATTTAAAAGAACGCAATTCCCAGTATCGGTGTGTTATGCAATGACAATTAATAAGGCTCAAGGGCAGACTTTTCGTGTTGCTGGAGTAGATCTCGGTGTCAGTTGTTTCTCGCATGGTCAGTTGTACGTCGCTCTTTCCCGGGTTAGCATTTCTAGAAATCTTTATGTTCACGTGCCGGACGGGTCAACTTTCAACATAGTTTACCCGGAAGCTTTGCACTGAAGTATTTTCGTTCTATAGGTACTTAAGCCTCATGTGAACGTGATCTAAACAATATTACCAATACATTAACTTAATAACACACAAGGAGTTACACGCTGACGGAGTCGCGGGCACGGCTATTAACAATAATATTGTGCGGTTCGGTATTGCGATATTTTTCAACAGTATTATAGATTGACATATTATATTTCCCTACTAAATTACGAAGGTTAATCTGTCTGTTACATCAAAATCACTGAACCGTGAGGAAGGACATAGGCTACTTTTTTTTTTACGAAAAACGACGGAAACGTGGACGAAGTCGCGGGCAACATCTATCTATACTAATAATATAAGGCTGAAGAGTTTGTTTGTTTGTTTGAACGCGATTATCTCAGGAACTACTGGTTCGAATTGAAAAATTATTTTTAATTAAATAGTCAATTTATAGAGAAAGGCTATAGGCTATAATTATATCATTACGCTAAGGCCAATAGGAGCGGAGCGCCAATGAAGAATGTTTCAAAATCAGGGTTAAATTTAACGTTAGCCCAAAGTAACTATTCCACGCGGACGAAGTCGCGGGCAAAAGCTAGTATTATAATATAATGTCAATAGGTAGTAAGAATGTCATGTTGTGTCTAAATAAATAAATAAATCGTGAAGAAGCCGGCGTGTTCTAGGACCGATAATCTGATTCTGAAGACGTGCGACATCGACTAACCCCCACTGGATCCACGTGGTAAATCACGGCCTATTCCCTCTCAGAGAGGAGGCTTGTGTCCCTGTAGCGATAAAGTTATAAGCTGATTATCTTATATTGTTATGGTTTGAGTAAGATAACCCTAAACAATATAACTTTGGTACCCAGATGAGTTGGTCGTAGCTGTAATCTTAAGGGCGCGCTTTCATATTTACCATTACCATATCACACGACGCGAAAATAAATTGCCAAAGGTATTCAATGCGCCTCCGTGCTTTTATTTTAACCTTTTTTTTTAAACATTACATTTGAAGAGGCCACCAGACCGAGCAGTCGATTGTCAGTTCGTCGGACCGACCAAATAAAGACCATGGTTGGCGGGCCTTTGCAAAAGTGCACCAAAATGCCACCAAATAGGAAGAGATAGTGAGGCGAGCTACATCCGCTACTACAGCATTAAGGTTTAAAGTTTATTTCTCAAAAGAACATTGTACATTTCACTTGTATGAGATTTCAACAATAATTTCATCGTCGTCTAATGACACAGTATGCAATAATAATAAAAAAGTACATTACATTTACGTTTAAACATAAGATTGAAAAACAATTAGAAAACTATTAGTAAACAATTAGTAAAACATTAGAAGGGTAGGTCTATCTAAGATTGGGCATGCTGCAATCGCGACATAAGTCCCCTCTTTGAGGAGTGGCTGGAGAGACGCCACGGCGTACTCACCTTCCGCTTGACGCAGGTACTTAACGGACACGGGTATTTCGGGAGGTACCTGTTTCAGATTCAGCGGGAGAACACGCCCGGGTGTCAAAATTGCGTGGGCCACCCAGAGGATACGGTGCAGCATACGGTGATCGGCGGCGGTGACCTCTCGCGCCCGGCCCTGGGTCAGACCATGGTGTGGAGGGAGAGGGAATGGGATGCAGTCGCCTCCAGCAGTCATGCTAGCAAAGGAGGAGGCCGAACGCGTGAGAGAGAGACAACTCTCTTTCTCACGCCCCAGCCGCCGCAGAAGACGCCCCGGGCGTCGGGGACCGTGAGCTGATATCCGGCTGTAGCTCATCATCGCGTAAGGACCAGGCACGGGTCGACGGCGCGTCGTGTTCCACGCGCGCCTCAAAGAGCTGTCAGCACCAGTGACGGGGCCCCACAAGGCCATTGCCTGCCGGGGTTGCGGTAATGTTCGAAAGAGATACCGCGGCCCGAGAATTTAAAGGCAGCTGAAGGAACAGGGTGGTTTTTATTATAAGTTATTTGATGATTTTCCCACTCAGGAAAAGAAATCTAAGATTTGAATTCGTAGCTGGCCAGTTAGAAACCCTCATAATTATATTCTACTAGTACTCACGCAGGGCTTCGCTCCCGTGGATTCTATCACGGTAAAAACATTACTCTCCTTTTTTGCAGTCGCGTAAAAAGTAGCCTATAACTTTCCTCAAGCTTCAAGCTACTTCCATACCAAATTGCATCCAAATCCACTCAGTACTTTCGAAGATTAGCGCGTTCAAGCAAACAAACAAACTTTTCCGCTTTATAATATTAGTATAGATTTAAAACATGAGGCCAAATGTGTCATGTTTGTGTGCGAGTGTCTCTCGATAGTATTTAATACATGTTTACCACGACTACCCGGGCAAGAATGATACGACTGAGAAGAACATGATGTGCATGACTGTAAGTGGCGCATGTACACAGCAAGACGCAATAATTAAATTAATAATGATTTTTATTTTACAAACAGGGTATAAATAACACTTTCACATGTCTTTTTTTTTCGTAAGTGCAAACTAAATGAGGCTATTCTATCCTTACTGACTGCTCTGAGAAGAAACACTGAAACAAACTCAGAGGTCAACGTCTCTTTTAAAGTCCATACAATCTAGAGTGATCAAATCATATGTATGAGAGCCACGTACGTCTATGGCGCCTTTTAGAGGACAGACTCATGCAGATTTGAGCAGGCCCGTCCAAACAGTGCTAGCATTTGTCAGTTATCGCATAGCTCAACTTAGAACCTTAAGGAGCTCGAAAAGGAGGTTTTTACGCAGCAGTCGGTGAAGTCAGGCTGTGGGTGATGATAATGCCTTACTAAATAAAACTTGCGGATACAATTATAGTCGCTACTATGTGGTGTAAGACTAAATTTAGCTAAGTCAAGATAACGGCCGTGTGTATTTCCCGGCAGACCGGATAATATTGTATGCGTTGGTGGCGGTATTTTTGTGTAGAAGTAAGCTGACATTTTTCTGCCCGTGGGTAGTATACCGCGAGGGATTTATACGAGTATGGAAATAGAAATATTTCTCTTTAGGGTTCCATAGCCGAATGGCAAAAACAGAATTCTTATAGATTCGTCATGTCTGTCCGTCCATATGTCACGGCTATTTTATTCCGAAAATATTAAGACTACAGAGTTGAAACTTATTAGATTACATAGATGTATTCTGTAAACCACTTTCCGATTTGATAAAACATTAAAGGGGGCTCCACATATACGGAAAGGGAACTAAATTATAATTTCAATCGTTTGAAAGATATACATACACTTCCAAAGTCGCAAAATGTATGTTTCCCCCTGTAACTTTAAAAAAAATATAGTTAAAAGTCCCAAAAAAATACAAGATTTTAATAAAAACTTTCAAAAATAATTAATTTAAAAAATAAAGAAAGTATTTTTTGAGATATAGCATATTTTCTGAAACCACAAATATCACTTTGTTATTCTTACAAACACTGAAAAACATAGTTATTTTGCGTGGCTACTACAGAACCCTTCAAGGGCGAGTTCGACTCGCGCTTGCCCAATTTTTATTTATATTTCATTGCGGTATCGTCCTACCTTGGAGACGAATGGTTCATCCACGTTAGTATCTATACACACTGACCCACGAGCCTTAGAAATAGATAGATCTTCGTGGGATTGTATACTGTACTCATACTTTTATATTGATCGTGTTTAGTGTTCACTACGTTGACAGTTCGCATAATGAATGTAAGGTCAATTCCTATACTTCAAAAGTTGAAATCGCAATATCTTTTCAGTGTTGGTGCATAGTTTAATGCATATTTTTAATATCATTAGACTAACTCAAAACTCGAAACAATAAAAACACATGGTAAATATCCCGTTACCATGTGCTCTTGTGTATACATGTGACAGTGTTGGCGGCGTCGTTTACCAAAAACGAATGAGAAAGAGACTGATTCGTCTGCTCACAAACGTCCACCCGCAATTACTTCAGTTGCAACAGAGCAGAAATATTGGAAACTCGAAACAATAAATACACATGATAACTAATCCCGTTTTAAGTTCTAATCTAATGATACTGTTAGTGACCATGTAAGCTTAAAAACTCATATTTTTAATTTATGTTACTTATACGTACTTGCATATTATTTTATTGTGAGCACATATGGACGAACGTTGGCTCCAAAACACAGATTCTTGGACTAGCTTAGGTGGCAGTAGTCGCCATTGAATTGGTGTACAACAGTTTAATTGGAATGAGTATTGTATTTAGGTAATGCATGTACAATAAACCATACATTGAATTCAATTCAGTGAAAAGTTACGTCAAAACCAAGTCAAAAGGGGAAAGGGAAATGAGTGGCGCTTATGACGGATTGTGAGAGAGATATAAGACAGCGAACGCTTTTTAAAAATGTGAAAATTATTATTAATAGAGCGATGTCACGCAAAATATCATACCTGTCTTATCTTCTACCTCTTACTAATATTATTTTTAACGGACTTCAAAAAAAAAGGAGGTGGTTCTCAATTCGTCTTGAACTTTTTTTTTATGTATGTTACCTCATTACTCGCAGATGGCTGGACCGATTTCGAAAATTCTTTTTTTTGTTTGAAAGGTTATACTTTCTAGTTGGCTCCATTGTCGTCATGTTTGGATCTGATGATGGGATCCTGGAGACATCGAGGGAACTCTTCAATTATTATAGGGACACCTATGGCGTTTTGGATATTTCTTATAGTAACTTGTGCAGTTGCTCTCAAAAAGTACCATTTGAGGAAGTGGAACTGATGATGAAGACTACAGATGGCCGCCGAACCTACTCAATAATAAGTATTTCGTGGATTGCCATTCGATTACTTGAATATAGATATTAAACACTTTATGCTCGTCACAATGCATAAGGTGATGTAGAGCTGATGGTGAAGTACCAGGAGAACTCCTCAAAAATTAACGGCTCGCTCTGCATCGGGAAAAGCAATATTTTGTAAAAGGTAATAAGTAGTTGACATTTTGGCTTTTGTAACTAGATAAATTACAAACCGACCCACTAAAAAGCGTGAAAAAAAAAACTTTTTTTTACTTATTACTAATATTATAAATACGAAAGCTTTTGAGGATGGTTGCATAATTGTTACTCTTTCTGAGAAACTACTGAGCGGATTGGAATGAAACTTGGTATTAGATAGCTGAAATCCTTTTTTTTTTTTGGGCTGGGAAAATCATCGAATGACTTCTTCCGCTCTGGGTCAAGCGGAAGGGTATGTCAGATTTCTACTGACTAAAAACCCACCCTGTTCCTTCGGCTGCCCTAAATTTCCGGGGCCGCGGTAACTCGGTAGAACTTTCCCGCAAACCCCAGCAGGCAATGGCCCTATGAGGCCCCGTCACTGGTGTTGACAGCTCCTTGAGGCGCGCATGGAACACGACGCGCCGCCGACTCGAGCCTGGTCCTTACCGGACGGTGAGCGACCCCTGCTCGCCGTCCGCAGGCCCGCGCCTACGGTGGCCGGAAATCGGCTCGTGATCCCCGACGCCCGGGGTGTCTCCCGCGGCGGCTGGGGTGCGAGGAAGAGAGTTGCCTCTCCCTCGCGCGTTCGGCCTCCTCCTTCGCTAGCATGACTGCTTCGCAGAAGGAGGCGACCGCATCCCATTCCCTCTCGCTCCGCACCATAGTCTGAACCAGAGCAGGGCGCGAGAGGTCGCCGCCGCCGACCGCCTCTACGAAGACACGGCGGTGCTCCGCCCAAGCAGGGCACACCTCCACCGTATGCTCCACCGTGTCCTCCAGGCGGTCCTCACAATGACGACACCCGGGCGTATAATTTAAACGTGAATGAAGGTAAAAACATGAATTTAAATTTCGCAACTTGACTGTTATTATCCGAAATTTGGTACTATTAAATCTTGATAATTTGTTAAAATATTATTTCAAAATAGTACTCTAACATTTAAAATGTTAACAAAATGTTTATGGATACATATTTGTGGTCATATTTTTATAATCTGTGAACGTCCATCTATAGACATATAGACTTAATATTCGCGCGCTTTCCACTACTTTTTTGGGTAACGCGGGACGGATGTCAAATAAAAAAAGTGAGGTTAGGATAGTCAATCTATCTCTTCTGGCTATCGAGTAGTATTAAGCTAAAAAAATCTGTACAAATGAGTCTAACTGAAGCTAAAAAATACTATTTCACAATCGTAATACTGTAGTTTTCTTTCACTAGTGTGTTGCAGTTAAAAAATCTGACATTCATAGTAGGTTACGCCCGTTTAATATATAGGTAAGATAACTGATCATTTATTTTCAGACTCAGTCCATAGTGTGTTAGTAACAAATTGACCTTATGCTATGTTAGTAAAAAAACAAAGACCGAAACAAATAAAAACAGTCATTCATCTTAGATTAGGGCAGTCAAATCGCGCCGCAATTTTTTTTATTATTACGAATGAGCCAGCTCTTACTTTCGATCACACCTGATGCTAAGTGTAAGATGAGGTCTACGATCGAACAAGCGAGCCCAGAAAATGCCTATTCACTCTTGCTTTAAAGGCTGACGGGTCATATGTGGCAGGGAACACAGAAGCCGGCAGAGAGTTCCACACCTTGGCTGTGCGCACAATGAATGTTGAAGAAAAGCGCTTAGTACGACAAGACGAAATATTGACCAAGTGTGGATGATATCCTGCGGTACGTCTGGTAGACCGATAGTAAAAGGGGGATGAAGGGATTAGGTCGTGGAGCTCCTGCGCACTCTCCGAAGTACAATCTGTAGAAGATAGACAGGCAAGCAACGTTTCGCCGGTGAGCCTTGAGGGAGATTGTCTTGAGGGGGCTGTTGCCACTGCTTCGTAAACGCTGCAGCAGTGCAGTTGCTTTCTTACGTATTATGACTTGAAAGCCATTTGTATGTGCTCCCGCAAACATGCCAGATGCACTGCAGCGCCACGGCATCGGCAGTCTCAACAGTATCCTAGACATTATTATACTGGGTGCGTAGGGCTCTGGAAGCTTGTGAAATAGATCTTGTTAACCGTCAATAGCCTAATGTTGGCCTAAGGTGTCGAACTTAGGATCGAAAGGTCGCAGGTTTGAGTCCCACCCATTACACTATTGCCGTGAATCCACTCCCGACGCTTAGTTAGTGGGGTTAACAAGATTGCTAGTAATGTGAATTCTACCCACATTGCAAGTTCTCTTCAAAAAATAGAAATGATAAGTATTTAATTATGTGTCAATGTTATTATACAACGTGTAATTTAAAGGGTATATACATACCAAGTGCATGTCTTCTTTGGATGATATCAAACGATATTGGAAGGGTTTTTTAATCCTATCTCCTTTCTTGCGCCGACAAAAGAACACCGCCTTTACGCTAGGCTACTGCAGTACTAGGCGCACAGAATTACGGAAGAGATTTATCGTGATATTTGCAAGTAACGTGGAAAGTTATTGAACTACGTAGTGCGGTGACACGATTGTTATGATTTCAATTTAAGAAACTTACGAAACCGAAAATTTGGTATCAATTTTTAGAGTATTTTATTTTGAGTTGAAACCCTTCCAATATCGTTTGATATCATCCAAAGAAGCCGTGCCCTTGGTATGCATATACCCTTTCCGTTCCACGTTGTATACCTACTTACTTACAAATACCCTAACTAAATAAATATATCTTTGCTCTCGCTATCAAGCGCGGTAAGAAGAACCGACCAGAATGAGGACAAATAAAAAGCACGTGTCTAATATTTTTTTGGTAATACAACGAATGGAATAAGTAGATACTTAAAGGAAAATACCATCCCTATGTGTGAAAAATGATAGTGGCACTCGGTAGATTACGAAAAAAAATCTCGGACAGAAAAACATGAAAATTTTGCGTGGCTTTGACATTTTACAAAGATGAAAAGCCTAATGTAGAGATTAACGTCAAGTACCATGAAGACGACACCTTGAGGAAATTAAAAGCCAAGTACCTCTTAGTAAATAAACCAATTAATCGGTGACAATACCGTCTTTACATCTTCGGCTAGATGGCTTTTTAATAAAAAAACCGACTTCCATATCAAAACACTACAAGGCCAAAAATAACTTTAATTTCGGTAGTCGGTGTTATTAGTTTTGTATTTTCTTTTTTGGCACCAACTTGCGAAATTAAAGTTATTTTTCACTTTGGAGTGTTTTGGGGATTCGGTTTATTTTTTTGGTAAAAAGTTTTTATTTCACTCTTTTTAGTTGGTCGATTTTTAATTAACCTAGTTAAAAGAGCCTAAATGTCAACTACTTATAACCTTTTACAAAATATTGCTTTTCCCAATGCTGGGCCGTTAATTGTTGAGGAGTTCTCCTGATACTTCACCATCAGCTCTACATCACCATATGCATTATGACGAACATAAAGTGCTTGGTATCCATATTCAAGTAATCGAATCGCAATCCATGAAATACTTATTATTGAGTAGGTTCGGCGGCCATCTGTGGTCTTCATGTAGAGCTGATAGTCAAGTACCAGGAGAACTCCTCCAAAATTAACGGCTATGCATCGGGAAAAGCAATATTTTGTAAAAGGTGATAAGTTGTTGACATTATGGCTTTTGTAACTAGAAAAATTACAAACCGACCCACTAAAAAGCGAGAAAAATTTTTTTTAACAAAAAATAGAACCGACTTCCATATCAAAACACTACAAAGCCAAAAATAACTTTAATTTCGGAAGGCGGTGTGAAAAAAAAGAAAATCCTAAACCAATAACACCGACTACCGAAATTAAAGTTATTTTTGGCTTTGTAGTGTTTTGATATGGAAGTCGGTTCTGTTTTTTGTTAAATTTTTTTTTGCCTTTGTAGTGTTTTTATATAGAATTCGGTTCTATTTTTCGGTTATTTATCGGTTTGTAATTTATCTAGTTACAAAAGCCAAAATGTCAACTACTTATCTCCTTTTACAAAATATTGCTTTCCCCGGTGCGGAGCCGTTAATTTTTGAGGAGTTCTCCTGGTACATCACCATCAGCTCTACTTCACCATATGCATTGTGACGAGCATAAAGTGCTTAACATCTATATTCAAGTAATCTAATCGTAATCCACGAAATACTTGTTATTGAGTAGTTTTGGTGGCCATCTGGGGTCTTCATCATCAGTTCCACTTCCTCAAATGGTGCTTTTCGAGAGCAACTGCACAAGGTACTATAAGAAATACTTACCCAAAACGCTATAGGTGTGCCTATAATATTTGAAGAGTTTCCTCGATTTCTCCATGATTTCTTCATCAAATCCAAACATGATGACAATGGGACAAACTAGAAAGTATACGCTTTCAAACAAAAAAGAATTTTCGAAATCGGTCCAGCCATCTGCGAGTAATAAGGTAACATACATAAAAAAAAAGTTCAAGACGAATTGAACGAACCTCCTCCTTTTTTTTAAGTCGGTTAAAAAGTGGCATAATCTCTCATTGCGGAATGAGTATAATAGAATTTACTCTCTATACTCATAAAAACAACAATATTTAATTTTTCGTGAAACTATGATCAGTCAAAACTTTAAGTACTCTTTTCTTTTATTTATTTATTTTATTATTTATGTACATACAGTAAAATACATTAGGATACAACACAATTATAATATTTGAGTATAAAGGTACTGCTTATTTCTTAAGAAATTTCTTCCAACAGACCTTTCTTTCTCTCTTTCTTTTTAGTTATTATAGTCAATATTTGGTGCACATATCTGATTCTGCCACCCCCGTTATATTATTTCTTTTAAGAGCCTATTCAAAACTGAGAATAAACAGTCTACGATTTGAATGACACAACAGTCTGCCCTTCAAGTCCCGGATATTACAGTCGGTTCCCATAATTTACTAGCAAATTCCTCGCGGTTGTTGTCCGGGGTTTAATATCGTCACGTGGTGCGCCTACTCGAGTGGGGGATGAGTGTGCTTTGATTACGAGGCGCCGCACGGTGGGCTGAAAATCGGCTTTCATAGACTTGGGCATTTTATTTTGCAAGTGCGAGTTTTTTTGCCGGATATCACTTCTATTAGTTATAACAATATACAAAAATGACACCAGAATTGATTCTGCACAGAAACGAAGGAATTATAATTTTTTTACGAAAATTTTGTATGGAGCTAGTATGAAAAATCGAAATATCTCTAAAACGGCAGCGATAACCGTAATATCCTTATAGGGGGTTATAGTACTAATTATTTATGATTTTTTGACATACGTTACATAATGGTTGTAGATGCCTTTTTTTTAAAAAATCGTCAAAATATTTTTATTTATTTTTACATATTTAAACGTTCCTTTTAGTGTTTAAGTTGAAGAATTCAGAGCTTTAACAACTCTTATCATAAAATAGCATCACCCCTATAGACCTGAAGGACTAGACAGAGGTGTGTAGTGTCTTGTTGATCTTGTAAGATTTCCAACAATACCAAATAGTTGAATATTAGTGTCAAAGTGCCCATGCTGTCGCTTCTTTTTGAAAGATAGGGGAATGAAATTGTTAATTGATCATACCCTAAAAGTATGATTACAACATAACCGGACACATAATAATAATAATATCCTTATAGGGGATTATAGTACTAACATTATTTATTTTAACATATGAAACTGTTCAAAACGATCCATGAACTGTGTCAAAGTTAAGAACATCGTTAGGAAGCATGCTTTTTCCCCAAATATTAAGAATATGTGAAAAAAAAAAAGACTGTATATAAACTTTTTATTGATAGGTAATTTAAATAAAACAGAAGTAACAAAAATAATATCTAATAAATTCAATTATATAAAATACATATTTGAAACTATAATTTATGAAATTATTAACTAAACATATTGGTACAATAAACTAACATAAATAACAAAAGAACATAAAGAAAAATAATTAAATTTTACAAATTTTCTTTACAACTTTCGTTGTCGGACTCCAATTCCGAGTCAGAATCCAGATCGGATATACCTACAAACTCGAACTCAGTTTCCGGAAACTGTATTAGGTCGAGAGTTTCAGCAAAAAAGGTTGTCTTCCTTTTGGCATCTAACTTCGGCCTTTGTGCACTTAGAAAAGGAACCGAAGAAACAACAAGCATATTTAGGATATCTTGATTAGAATCTTGCCTGCTTCTTTTCCGCGAATGATGTTCCCGGAACCTCCTAAAATCTTTGTTTCGAGACTCTGAGGCTTCTTCCGAGAGAGTCCCAATCGGGACAATATCATTTTTTTCGATTATGTCAGCTCCGTGTATTAATAGTTTATGTACGGTTGATGACATGTAGTACCAGTCGTATAATTCCACGTACTTTTCTGCTGTTTTGCGAGCAAAATCTTTAAATTTGATGACATCGATCTTCTCACCAGATGTTATTGCTTGCAAAATAACAGCAAATCTTTTTATCAGGTTTTGATCCAACCCAGTAATAGCTGCAGTTTTATTGGGAAACTCGAAAAACTTCCTTGCGGTATTCCCGTCATTGGTAGTTCCCGAGCCTTGTTTTACTATATCAATTAACAGATTGAGCTCCTCTTTAAATTTATTTTGAATGTTTTTTTTCTGTTTTGTAACATATCTTTATGCTCATTACTTCTTGCTGCCCACTGTTTGAAGTCAAGTCTGTACGCAATGTGTAACAGACATTCCATGCAATTTATACGGGCATGTAGGGATGATAGGCCAAATTCATATATGTCAGAACACACAGTTTTTGATGTTACAGCATCTAAGTGGTTCATTTCTGTTGGTTTTGCTAAGCACAGGTAGCATGATGCATTTGATCTAGCTTCAGAAAGGTACGTGCAGACTTTTGCGTCGATCATTGTCATCATTAGTTTATGAGTCACCCTGTTACTATTAATGCACTCTGTGGGGTTAAGGGCCTCAATTTCCTCATCCATTTTTCTTTTGTTATCAATGACAACTGCATGGCTTTCTTTTACAAAAGTGAACTGAACCGGACGACAATAAAAAGTTGAGCATGGTTTCGGGTTTGTCCATATAGTATTATCTCCATCTGTCAGTTTCAGTGGCACCAAGGAGGTCATGAAAATGCTTGAATCATCATGCTCGCCGTCCATTTTCTGCTTGTATCGGCTTTGATTGGAAGCACCATCAAATTCCCACTTCGATATCAGCTTTAACTGCTTATTTTCCACATTATCAGAAAGACTTTGAAGAATCCGCTTCACCGTGATGTCAAGTAAAGCTTGAAGTGTAATTCTAGCTGATGAATCCGTAACTGATACTGATTGATTAGGAGGGTAGCATGCAAGCTTAGTTTGTTGCAGTTTATAGTAGGATGGGTAAATATCCTTAGCACCTTCCCGAATGGCAGTCTCTCGCAACGTAATATATTGCCACTTTGAAAGCTTAAGTGAAAGAAGCAATCCAAGTGCTTTCTCTGGTGTAAATATTACTGTTTTCTTAATGCTTTCCTTGATTTTAACGGCAGCTTCTGGATTTTTGATCATATAATTGATTACAGATGCGATATCTTCATAACCTTCTTCTTTTAAACGTGCTGCAGCTGCATATGCCAATTCACAGGAATCCTCGCCTATGTGCTCACTAGATCTTCTCTTTTTCTGTTTGCTTCCCAGATCTTTGAATGGTTTTCGGGACCTTTTTGTCATTGTTCCAACAGTCGATGATGTCGAAGGTTCTGGAGAGACTGAGCGTGCTCTTGGTATCTCATCAACAGTTGGTTCTTGATTTATTAAAGTTTGCACGCAACTCGGCCAATCAATATTTGCTTGCAACCACTCTCCGTACGTATTTCTAAACTTATCAAAGAATCGTTTAGATTTCTGCCACCTGTTTAAAGCAGCTCGCGTGAATCTCCGGCAAAATTCTTTGAGAGTTACTTGATCTTCGGCAGAAAGGCAATCGCCTATGCGGGACACAATTGCACTAAACAATACTTCATGATTAAATGAAGGACACTCACTTTTTAGAAGAACAAACAAATCTAAGTTGGTGATTAAACTTTCCATTCTAAGATTTTGTAGTCGCAAAGCAAATAGTTTTAGTGTTAGCAGTTACACGGTTGTGAACAATCTAAATTATGGAACAAAATTATAGCCCTTTTATTGTATAAAGTCAATAATTAGTTAACTACCCTCATTAAAGTTATAAAAGATATGATAATAAAAATTTATAATCGTCAAAAACATTTCGTAGAACTCATAGTAGAACTAATCAACATTAGCAAATCACATTAGCTCACTAATTATAAAAAGGTGAATGCAGTTCTTAGTTGGTATTGTTGCGAGATATTTCAAATCATTTAATCACTTAATAGGCTCATTAGAATCAGAAGACTACAACCACCATTCTAATTACTTAATTACTTGTCATCAGACTCATTAGATGACTACACAATATGTTATTTTGTATTTTGAACGTATGCAAGGTTTTAAAATTCCTTTTGTGTCGATATTATTATGTGTCCGGTTATGTTGTAATCATACTTTTAGGGTATGATCAATTAACAATTTCATTCCCCTATCTTTCTAAAAGAAGCGACAGCATGGGCACTTTGACACTGATATTCAACTATTTGGTATTGTTGGAAATCTTACAAGATCAACAAGATACCACACACCTCAGTCTAGTCCTTCAGGTCTATAGGGGTGATGCTATTTTATGTTAAGAGTTGTTAAAGCTCTGAATTCTTCAACTTAAACACTAAAAGGAACGTTTAATATGTAAAAATAAATAAAAATATTTTGACGATTTAAAAAAAAAAAAAGGCATCTACAACCATTATGTAACGTATGTCAAAAAATCATAAATAATTAGTACTAAAACCTCCTATAAGGATATTACGGTTATCGCTGCCGTTTCAGAGATATTTCGATTTTTCATACTAGCTCCATACAAAATTTTCGTAAAAAAATTATAATTCCTTCGTTTTTGTGCAGAATCAATTCTGGTGTCATTTTTGTATATTGTTATAACAAATAGAAGTGATATCCGGCACAAAAACTGGCACTTGCAAAATAAAATGCCTAAGTCTATGAAAGCCGTTTTTCAGCCCACCGTGCGCCGCCGCGCCGACAAGACGCCGGCAGGGTTGCCGCGGAATGTGGGATAAAATCAGTATTAAAAAAAAAACTGGCTAATGACTTATCAACCTCACACAGGGTCCACGATTAACATTAAGATATCAGGGTTTTAGGCACATTCTCAGCTTAAAAATTGGGCCCAGAAATCCGAAACCAGATTCTCCATTTTTCAATTTAATTAAAACTCTAAAATATTATACATATACATTTTCGATGCAGCAAATGTTGAAACGACGACGCACCAAATTTCTAAGTCTATCTAGAGAGAGACGTGATATTATTTGCTCTTAATATTATTTCATTATTTTCAAAACATAAACTAGTAATTTTGTCGAGAATCTGAATTCGCCTCATTTTTTGCTCTGTCTTTAGAGTACTTGATACTTTTAAAGATAGATTAACTGACAACCGGTTTTATGGAAAATACCATCCTATTTTAGTTACTAAGCAAGATCTTTTCGATGAATCTATGTATATTATGGATTATTATAAAGCGGAAAAGATTTTTTGTTCGCGTTAATATTCGAAAATACAGGGTGGATTTGGATGAAATTTGATATTGAAGTAGCGAGATGATTGAAGAAGGTTATAAGCTTTTTGTGATTATATAAATTAATCAATGGAAGAGCGGCACGACTTGCCGCAGACTAGATGTTGATCTGCCTCGATATCGTATTGCTCTCTTGTCAGCGAGTGTGTGTTTGTGTTACCCGATAGCTATAACCTGGGGGTCTTTAAGTCAAGAGTGAATAGGTTACTTCTAGGTAAGCGTGCTCCATCTTCAATCACATCAAACGTGGTCAAACGCGAGCCTATTATCAATAAAAACATCGCCTCAATGCTTAATTTTTTTGACGCCAATTTTAAAGGAAGCCATATCTCGCTTAGTACAGTCCTTGTAAAGAAGCAGAGATCTTCCAACGATTCTTTTGGCATTAGCTATTTTGCCGAGCAAAACATGACGTGGTAACTGGGAGGGTTACATCCTGTGCACATGCCCTAGCCAACGCAAATGTCTCTGTTTGAGAAGTGAGGCTAAGCTAGGCAGCTGTGCTATTTCTAGAACCCTTTCATTTATAACTTTATCCCGCCATGATAAGCTCAAGTTCCTACGAAAACTCTGCATGTAAAAAGTCACGTTCCAGTTTCGCAAACAACATCCAGACCTCTGTTCCATATAAGAGTATGCATGGTATACTAAAAAATCAGAAGAAAAGACTGTCCAACTAGCCTCAAAACTCATGGGGTCCTCTCCTAAAACTCGAGTACAAAGTCCCACGTCGGCCCTCTAGCACTTAATTTGGCACATTTCCTCCTAACGTCGCCTTAAGAAGACATTCTGAGACGAGTTTGTAATATCACAATGGCGGTATGTGTTACTGAGTTGTGAGAAATTAATTGACGGCGTCAATAATGTTTGTTGTTATTTTAGCAACTGTAAATCATTCTACTAAAGCTCGAGATATTTAATTTCATATAGGCCTTCATGGACACGAATAAAACGTCAGACGCTAGTGCATGGTTCGAAATTGGTTGTTTTTTATGGAGAAGAACCGGCAAGAAACTTCATGATGACTCTTTTCAAAGCATCATCCATTTTTAAAATGTATCCATAATAAATGTTTAATAGGTATGAGAGAACTCACACTGTACTCACTCATTCAGACGTGAAAGTACAATCTAAGGGCTTTAAGTTAAGAGGGAGTAACGTAACTTCTAGGATATCGATAACCATCAGGAGAGATATTGGTCAAACGCAAGTCTGTCAATTATTATAGAAGTCTCTGTGAAAGGATGTCAGTAAAAGATTCCTTTTAGCGATAAAACCGCCAATTGTATCACCCTTTTTAGGGTTCCCGAGCCGAGTGGCAAAAAATTTAAAAAAATGTGGCAGTAAATTCGTCATGCCTGTCTGTCTGTCCGTCCATATGTCACAGCCACTTTATTCCGAAATTATTAGGGTTACAAATTTGAATATTGGTAGGTAGATGTATATTCTGTGAACCCCTATACAATACGACACACACACCTGTAGGTACCTTTCAGTCCTGATGAGTTCCACAGACGCAGCTATATCGAAAAAGTTAAAGGAGCCAGGCAATTTTGGAACAACAAACTCTATGTCTTATGGGACACAGCTTAAATTCTATTGCGACCAGCTACATAAGCCATTTTAATAAAAAACAGATACGTAAAAATCATCAATCACTCTAATGTAATCAATGATTGATGAATTTACGTCCGTTTTAAGTTGAGATAGAGGAAAAAAGTCTACAAAGGCGTGATGGAATAAAATAATCTCGAGTCATTAATTAAGTCAGATTTTTGTTACAAGCCCTTTGGAAGTGTAAGGAGAATATTTTTTTATTCAAGGCTCGCGTTTGATCACAATCTCGTCTGATAGTAAGTGATGATGCGGTTGAAGATGAAGTACGTTTACCAAGAGGTAACCTATTCACTTTCGAAAGAAAAAAAAAGAAAGAAAACACTTTTATTGACACATGCCACAAGTACACACAATAACAAAACATAAAAAACATAATAATTATAACGTAAAGAAGGGTATAAAATACGAACTATACAACGTGTAACGGAAACCCCATATCTATCCAAAGGGGCTGAAGACAACATCTGGTATGGAGTCTCTATGCACAGTTTCAGCTCAAAATAAGTGACACAAAGAATTGATTACAAATTATCGGTTTCATATGTTTCTTGAATACCAATCATCCCATAAAAAACAATACTTGTCAAAAAACCAAGTCTCGCAACTTAGTTGTTCTACCGTAAAAAGTTGTAAGATCCATGTAATACCAAGTCGGTTGTTAATTTATTCAGTCCCTACTTGAAGGACCTACTGTCTTAAGTTGTTACGTAATTATCTAACCTAACGACATCTTATAGTGACCATATCAATATTAAAAATCTTTACCGTTTTAAATAAATAGATTGACTCGGCCATCGCATGAAAACACAATATATCTCACAAGTAATACATATATAAATTAAATTGTTTATTGCGATTGCCAAGTCAATCTATTTATTTAAAACGGTAAAGATTTTTAATATTGATATGGTCACTATAAGATGTCGTTTTCTTCAAACTAAAGTTTTTTTCAAAGCCCACTCCCTGTCTCTATGGGTTTTTTTCGGAGGCTTTGATACGCACATATGAATACGCACGTAGGTCTTTTGCATTAGTTAGTAATAATTAATGCCGCACTCGTCAAATGTCTCGGTTAAAGTTAATCCATAAGTAAGTAATTATGCAATTTCGGGCAATTTACTCTACTGAATACTCCCCAATACTCTTAATACTTCTTGCTTTGTTATTCCGTTGACCATTTAACAAGTTACCTTTGAGCATAATTATTATATCTAGGTATACCTATCTACACTGGAAGACACGGTGGAGCATATGGTCGAGGTGTGCCCTGCATGGGTGGAGCACCGTCGTATCCTCATAGAGGCGATCGGCGGCGGCGACTTCTCGCGCCCTGCTCTGGTTTAGACCATGGTGCGATGCGAGAGGGAATGGGATGCAGTCACCTCCTGCTGCGAAGCAGTCATGCCAGCGAAGGAGGGGCCTAACGTGCGAGGGAGAGGCAACTCTCTTCCTCGTGCCCCAACCGCCGGGGGAGTCACCCCGGGCGTCGTGGATCGCGAGTCGATTTTGGGCCACCGTAGGCGCGGGCCTGCGGATGGCGAGCAGGGGTCGCTCATCGTCCGGTAAGGACCAGGCCCGGATCGGCGGCGCGTTGTGTTCCACGCGCGCCTCAAAAAGCTGTTAACACCACTGACGGGGCCTCATAGGGCCATTGCCTGTCGGGGTTTGCGGGAAAGTTCCATCGAGATACCGCGGCCCCGGAACTTTAGGGCTTCCGAAGGAACAGGGTGGGTTTTTAGTCAGTAGAATTCTGATACACCCGAGCGAAAGAAGTCATTCGATGATATTTTTCACCAAGAAAAAAAAAGTACCCATCTACATCTATTATTTCATTATATTATACAGGTACACTGATTAATTAACTGCAAATGTAACTTTGTAATCCTATATATTTATATGGGATTACAAAGTTATTTATGCAGTTGATGTATCTAGAAAACTGGAACGAAATTGAAAAATATTATAGTTTTTCCTTGATTCATATACTAAACACTAATTGTATTCTAAATTTGAAGCTTCTATGTCTGCTAGAAGTGCCTTAGACTTTTGATGATTGGTCAGGCAGTGAGTGACAAAATTAACAAAATTAAGGCACTTTGACTCGTTATAATTCTTAAACTACTGGTTCATATTGAATGAAATTTGAAATATACCGTGTTTATACAATGCCTGTTTGGTTACTGAAATCAATTCAGGCTTCTAGTTTTATCCACAACGAAGTTATAGGGGGTTGAAAATGGCCTAAATTGCTTCGAGAAAAGAATGGTACGGCCGTGCCGCTTTTTGCTCGACTTGGCGGGGACACTGCCGTGCCCCCAGATAACAAACGTGTCATAGCACTACGAGGGTCAATAACTTTCCACGTCACTTGCCAATAACACGGTGATTCTCTTCGTTCTTCTTAATATGAAAATTCTGCCTCTGGTATCAATGTATTGAAATTTCTATTATACTTCACACATGTAGACATAGGATTATAAAACCCTTGCCATATCGTTTATTATCATCCAAAGAAACCGTGCACTTGGTGTGTATATACCCTTTAAATTACATGTTGTAAATACTGACACGATTAATCTTATTTTGTGAATTACGGCGCGCCAAATAGGCCCAGTTACCAAACAGTGCAGACAACTAGTTCCCGACGCAGGTTTTCAACTGGACATAAAAACCCGTAGGTTTTTTAAAAAAGAGAATTAGCAATTTGGGAAGAATTCGTATTATTAGCAATCTTATTAACCTCTAGAGCCCCAGCGGCACAAAATAGTGCCAGTAAACAAGTATTAGTTGAGCCCCGCTGGCACAAATTTGTGCCACCAAACCCCGACCGATTTAAAACTGTATTTGGAGTAAAGATAAGTCCTAAAATCGTTTGTGACCGGGGTCAGATTACGCTTACGATAAGAGCCCGCCCGCGGTGCTTGACGGATGGTTGTCGTAAATAATGGCGGTCCTTGAGAGGTTAAACCCTCCAACTGAGCAAAATATGCTTGTGTCTGCAGTGGGTTCACTGCAATAGTGTAATGGGTGTTGTTTGAACCCGCGATCTCTCGATCACAAGTCCGACACCTTAGCCATTAGGCTACTGACGCTTTGAATGTGTTGAACGAGTTACCGTGGCCCTGGATCATAGGAGCAACTGAAGGAACCGGGTAGGTTTTGAGTCAGTAGAAGTCTGACACTGACGCTCCACTTAGGGCCGGAGGAGTCATTTCATAATTCCCCCCCCCCCCACCCCCGAAAAAAGATAACGAAGGCACAGCTTATCCGCTTATCCGGTATGCGGCCTACTCCCATTTATTTTTCACTTACCATGCAATTTAAAAGATAAAACCTGCGTTTTCCTTAAGAGACAAATGCGTCGACAGACGATCGACAAGGGAGGGATCACGACGCTTTGCAGAAATTTATTGACTTGTTTATATTGAGTATTGTTGGCGGAAAACTTTCCCTTACAAACGGAAGACATTTCATCGTCTTCAGCGTTGTTTTGAAGTTTCATTAGGCTCTAGAATTGAGCAACCAAATTGAGTAGGTATCTCCTCCTTTTTAAAGTCGGTTTAAAATGCATGCGAATTTCCCTGTACTATAACTTTTAATTGAAGACTCCACTGCAATAATCATGAATGTCCTTTGTGTACTGTTCTGAGATAGTTGGGTTTTAAGTTTATAAACGGTGAAAAAAAAACTAGATTTAGAGATAAGAAAATAATATAGATTAAAGTTACAGGACGCATATTATAGTATTCGCTCTATGGCAAATAATCATTCATAAGTAACAATAACTTATTAAAAATTACATAATCTGAGGTAAGTCTTAAAAATTAAGGACAATAACGATCAATATCCACACTGCTCACAGTCAATAATTATAGTTGTTCTATTTGTTAAAGAAAACGAAGTTAAACTTAAAATAGTTTTCATTAAAATTTGAATCTCTAATTGCAGCATGAGGCCTACAGATTTTTTCAAAAACTGCAGGTCATTATACTTTTCCATGGATAGAGGCAGCCTGTCTTTATAAACTAAACCTGGTAATTTAATTTCTCCCTCATTAATGTCCTCCTTGATAGAGTAAAAACTAGCTGGTGTATTAATCGCAGTTGATTTCCGTGGACTATTAGGTACTAAAATTTCTATAAAACATGAGCCGTGGATGTTCATTCTGGACTCTAAATTCACGCACAGGTCTTATGGGAAAAGGACAAGTTTGCTAAAACGGTTTAGAAATGGGGTCCAGCCATTGAATGCATCTTGTGAACATTCGATGACCTCAAAAGGTTTCGGTCTTTGTCGAGTTTCAAAATGGCGACCAATACGAAGCAATGGACATTGATCATTATTGCCGTAAATGCCTGTGACGTTGAGCGTTCTAGAAATTAATTCGGAACTGTAAGCGACATTGCCAAGTTTGTAAACGAGATTATTAACTACATATATCCAGTGACCAAATGACGTTAGTAGTTTGAATTTTAAAATTTTTGGACATTCATCATTCTTGCAGTGGGCCCATCAATTACCTTCAACCCGCAGTTTTACTCGACTGAAAAGTATTTTTTTTAGCAAGTGCTACCTATGTCCTTCCCCGATGTCAAATCTATCTTAGTACATGTTTAAACAAAGTGTAACAAACAGTCAGAAATACTTCCGCATTTATAACATTAGTAGGGATTATTGATTGCCCGCGGTAATTTGAATTGTCTTGATGAAATGTTAGCACTCGAGAAATAAAGTTTAGAGTATAGTCTCTACTTATAACTTTAACATACATGTTACTTCAGGATAAGGTGGTAAAATTCGAAAATCGACTGTTATAGTTTCTGCCCAGCGAAGCCGTAATGTGCATCTTTTCGTATCTCTTAAACTATGCGACCAAACAATATAGTATTTAAGGCATCGTTTAATTTGCTATAGAGTGTGATGTATCGATAATTTAACACCTAGCATCAGAATGAGCCCACTCTTGACCTCGATGTCGCCTGATGGTAAGCGATAGATGATGATGATGATGTGTGCCCCGCTTGGTCAGAGTCCCGCCGTGTCCTCGTGGAGGCAATCGGCGGCGGCGACCTCTCGCGCCCGTCCTCGGTTCAGACCATGGTGCGGGGCTAACGGGATTGGTCTATGGGACTCGGGACAGCTTCGCAGTAGGAGGCTGATCGCGTGAGGGAGAGACAACGCTCTTACTCACGCCCCAGCCACCGCGGGATACGCCCCGTGCGTCGAGGATCGCGAGCTGATCTCCCGCCACCGTAGGCGCGGTCTTGTCCGGCACAGGTTCGGGTCGATGGCGCGTCATATTCCGCGCGCGCCTCTAAGACCAGTCAGCAGCACTGACGGGGCCTGATAAGGCCATTGCTTGCTGGGACTGCGGAAATCCCAAACAGAAAAATAAATTAATAGTTTAAAATACACTAGAAAATCACGCTTTTATAAATGCACGTAAAACAAAAAGAAATATTTAGGTTTGTTATAACCTTGAAACCTGATCGTGTTCAAAGTCCATTACGTGGCCTTTCTCACAAGTGCAAACACGACTATGATACGATATTCCATCATGGAATGCCAGTGTCTATCTTCCGGCTTCATCATCAGACCTTGAAACCTAATCGTGGTCAAAGTTCATTACAAGACTTTTCTAAGAAATCCAAAACAGCTATGATACGATATTCCATCATGAAGTTCCAGGTCATATCTTCCGGCTCCATCATCAGATCAGTTCGACAGTACCATATTATTGTATTGTCATCAAAACTACATACAGCTGTCAATTTTCATTACGCTACGACCCTTGGAAGATGGTTAAACTAGTTACCTTAGATTCCATTACATAGTTACATACAGGTCGACCTAATAAAAGCGTGTTAAAAGCATACTGCGCTCGATACCTCGTTGGCATATAAATGCATAAAAATAAATAAATAAACTTTGCACAAGCGAAGCGAAGGCCTATAGCCAGCAGTGGGTGAAGTCAGGCTATGGATGATGACAATCAACATAAGCCTAACCAACTATGTTGGGGTCTTACTGGGGTCTTACTGGACGGAGCTAAGTTTTTTTAAACGGAGCGACTGAACACTATAACTACTGTTGTTTTAGTACTCAGCCTATCTGACCTCCACAACCCAGTAACTGGGTAACACTATACCCCCTGGCTAGACCAGTGTCAGATTTACTGGCTTTTAACTACCCGTGATGATGTGGATGATGATAATGATGAAATATTTTTAAGCTATTGCATAGCTTTTACCGCGGGCTTTGAGCGCGGCGACCGAATCAAAAAATTCCGTAACGAAAATAAACCTAACACCCCCCACTCCGACCGGCACAGCGGTGCGGCATTGAAAGCCGTGCATCGTCTAACGTCGTTTCAGTTCGGCAGACTTCGACACGGTTTTTGTTTGCGTGCGACTAGACGTATGCGTGTAGACTAGCTGCTAACTGCTCATAACTGAGTCCACTAGTGAGTTCGAGCCCGCGACTAGTTGAACCTTAACGTGTATGTATAATTATGGTACGACTGTACGAAGCTCGCACGGATCGAGACGAGCTGCTCCGAAATCGGACGAATACGTAAGCAGCTGTTTGTGAGAAAGTATATAGGTGTACAGGTATCTATCATCTGTGTACAACAGTGAATATCTGTACGCGTAAAATTAGTGTATAAAATATTTCAAATATGAATAAACAAAGTGCATTTATTAATGAAGAAAGTGTTGAAAAAATACTGGATAAATAAAATAAATAAATAATTATAATTGTATAAGTTGATAAAAAATGCTATGCATTAGCTTTACCGCGGCAGTCCCCGAGTCCCACACCCATTATTTTTTTACATATTGTTTTTGATGTTTATTTATTCAATAATAATAATTGGACAGAGGTTAAACATTGCCATACAGCGTGGCAATGCCGCCAGTCTTTTGGGCACATTACCAGGGGACAGCGATGCGCCCGAGTTTCTGGATACCATATTGTAGTTCATTTTTAGATGTCTATATGTAGTTTAGGGTTTTTATTTAAGTGATTATTGATGAATTAAAATCTAAAAATCTCAAATCTATGCTCCTAAGCCCAACGAATCTTCGTTGGTATATATTTCCCCCACAGCACTTTAACATGTTTACTGAAGAGCAGCAAATGATGTGACAATGATTGGAAGACAGGAAGACATTATGTGACCCGAATGACCTGAATATTGAGGAAGAGATTACAATCTCGCATAATTTATGTGTTTACTTATTGAGTTCGCTATTTTTTCATGCTCTTTTCCTCATGATGTTAACATTGATAAAAACTTCGTAAACATCCCCTCATAATTATTAATACAGTAGATATCCAGCCTAGAGTTGTCAGCAATAACGTCGGGGCCCACTAAGGGGGCGTTGCCGCTAGGATTGAATTGTTCGATAGAGTTACCGCAGCCTTAGAACACGAATGTCATATGATGGAATACAGATGGGTTTTAGTCAGTAAAACTCTAACACAGCTATTTCATACAATGACCAAACATACTCACTTATACTCCACTCCCTCATACTCATCTACACACACACATTCACACAGACACATATACGGTCATTTTTAATTTAATTTTATTTTTAATTTAAAGTATTTTTAATTTTAATTACTTGTAGTTTTAGTCTGGAAAATTGTCCTCTTTTTTTTGAATGGGCGCTGATAGCTGCGACACAGTTCTAAACTTTTGTAGCTATCATCGTTTTCTTTGTAATGTAGTCAACTGTCTATGTTTCCAAATAAAGACTTTTTACTTTTTTAAAACTCTAACACACCCGCTTCACCCAAAATGGAAGGCAGTCATTGGATGATTTTCCAACCTTAAAAAAAAAAGATAGCCAGCCTATAACATTCCGACTGTTGAGACACAGGCCTTCTCTTTATGAGGAGGAATGAGCCGTAACCTTGGCAGGTTACGGCTGACCAGTTATGACCATGACCAATCCAAGAGCGGATTGGTAGAGATCTTGCATAGATACGTCTTCGGATTTTCAGGCCTAGGACATTTCACAATTCCTCCACATTTCCCATCACACAATTTCCCCCCCCATGTATACCTTCATCGATTTGAGAGTAATTGTGATGACATAAATTACACAAAGTAATGCGCCTGGCATGGTTTGAACCTACGACAGGCAACTTGCAAGTTAAGTCTGTAACCACTAGACCACCTCTGCTCTAATGAATATAATAAGCGGTTATAATAGGGTGTTTATTTTTTTCATTCTGCGGTCTTATTACTAAAAGCGATCTTTTATTGATAACTTTTGCATAGATATGACCACGGAATAGATGAATAAGGTTGGAATGGTAATGTGGGCGGGTCGAGCGCGCCACATTTATGATACGACAATCATAGCGCGACCGATTAATTCATTCACCGCGTTTAGTGCGCTTCGGATTACTTCGGAACACAGAGCTCTGCTTTAAAATGCCGTGTTGTGCAATTATAACCTGTAAAACAAAAAAACAGACCGCAATCATAGAGCGAGGAGGTATATCTTTCCATCGGTAAGTCGAAAATAACATTTAATTACAATTTTATTTGTAAAAAACATAAAAATATTCTGATCACTATGAAATTCCGAACATTAACAACATTATTGCAACAAGTTACAAATAGTATACATTGCTCGTTGTGTACTCGCTTAATCAACGCAATGACCAAGTCCGCTCACAGTGTACTGCATGCTCCACACTTCAACCATTGGCGTTTTGTCCTTTGCCCTGATTGGCCGTGATGCACGGCGCGTGTTTATCAACAGTGAGTTATAATCAGTGGCAAGCTCTCGATTTAAGTGTGTGTAATTTATTTGTGTGCGTAATTCGCATACGTAACGGGCCTCTTGCTTGTAGTAGAGCTAAAGAGTGGGAGACAAGCGGCGAAACGCGTTCTCATACAAATCAGGAACTATTTCCTTTCTAACCTCTTTTATAAAAACTAAAAACTAAAAACTTCGATAGCCTTCAAATACTAATTTATAACACTAAGATTAAATTCGACGTTATTGTATTGACTGAGTGCTGGCTGAGTAAAGTGAATAACATTCCAACACTTGACGGGTATCAGTCACACTCTTCTTTAAATAACTCTAATCAAAATGAAGGCGTTGTAATTTACGTAAAAACAGAGTTAAACACCACTGTTTTCGAACCCAACATAGTAAATGCAAATGGTCTAGTATGCAAAATAGAACCCATGCTTGCAATTGTGGCTATTTACAGATCTCCTTCGTACAACACCAAGAGCCAGTTAGACGGCTTTCTAAATAGCCTAAATGATACGTACAACGGTCTATCTACTTATCAAAATGTGGTCCTTGTGGGAGACATGAACATCGATATTAAACAAGAAAACAGAAACGACCGTAGCTTGGATTATCTTATTCTCAATGCCTCTCATGGACTTTCACCAACCCACCTACTTCCCCTTAGATTAGATAACTGTTTAGATCACTTTCTCATAAAGTCAAAATTAGACACTATCACCCTAATACTAGAATCGCACATTACGGACCACAAACCAATAGTACTACTACTTAACTACGACAATCCTACACACAATAAGAGAACTGTTGTATCTCGTACAAATTATGACGCGGTGAAAGACGACATAGAGAATACAAGTTTCGCGGAAATCTATAGTACACACGACGGTAACGAGGCTATGGACAAACTAATTAAAACTATTTCAACCATAATGATCAAACATACCACACAAGTCACTCTTTCGAGGAAACAACGGACCTTGAAACCCTGGATTACAGCAGGCCTTCTAAAATGCATTAGGAATCGGGACCACTTGCATAAACAATCAAAAAAGTTTCCAGATAACCTTGTCCTAAAAATTACATATAATCGTTATCGAAACTTCTGTAACAAGTTACTTAGGAAATTAAAACAACTACATGAAAATAACGAACTACAAAAAAGTAAAAACAACCCTAAAGCTTTATGGAAAACCATTAAAGAAATCAAAAACACACGAACTAGTGCAGACGCTCTGATGAAAATATGTGATACTCCTTCTTCTTCCATCAATCACGTGAGCACCTATTTCAGCAATGTAGGCAAAAATCTGGCATCCGAGATACTTAATCAAACCTCAACTTTTCCCAGTAACAGCCAGTCGTCTGAAAATACTGTCAAAAGCCAGCTATGTAACTCGCTTGTCATTCCTGAAATAGATGAAAGTGACGTGGAAGCAACAATTCTTCAGATACGTAGTGATTGCGCCGTAGGTTGGGATGGTATCTCGTCATCGCTGTTAAAAACATGTCGTCATGTCCTCGTATCACCTATAACCTACATCTTAAATCTCTGCATACAATCTGGAGTTTTCCCTAACGCCCTTAAGAAAGCCATTGTTCACCCAATCTTCAAGGGAGGAGACAGAAACTGTGTCAAAAATTACAGACCCATTTCAGTCCTTACGGCACTCTCTAAAATCTATGAGAAATTATTACATAAGTATCTTGGAAACTACCTAGACAAATTCTATCTCATAGCAGACAACCAGTACGGCTTTCGTCAGGGGATGTCCACTGACGACGCGGTACTGGATCTTACACAATTGGTTGCCAGGAAGCTCGATGGTAAGACAAGGTGTCTGGGGATTTTTTTGGATCTGTCTAAAGCGTTTGATACAGTTTCTGTACCCAAACTTATCTCAAAGCTAGAATCATTGGGTATACGTGGCAAACCTCTTGAAATTTTCACAGACTATTTAAGAAACCGTCTCCAACAAGTTAAAATAGGTAACTATTTTAGTAAAGAAGAACTAGTGACCTATGGTGTACCACAAGGTAGCATATTGGGGCCCACACTTTTTCAAATATATGTTAACGACCTATGTAATATAACGATCCAAAACTGCAACATATATACCTATGCAGACGATACCGCAATAATAGTCCAAAGTCCATCTTGGGAAGCTGTTAAGAGCAATGCTGAATCTGCCTTAAGTAGAATCATGCGCTGGTTAAACTTGAATCTACTGACACTAAATCTGGCCAAAACCATATTTATTCCCTTCTCTATCCGCTGTAACTTGAAACCACCGACTATTTTCTCCTTAACGGCACATTCATGTACAAGTCCCTCAATATGTAGTAGTTGTCCAAAAATAAATAGAGCTGACTGCGTAAAATACCTCGGTGTCAAAATAGACAGCGGTTTAAGATGGGACCAACACGTAGATACACTCTCCACCCGAACAATGCGACTTATTACCATTTTTAAGTCGCTTAGGGGATCAGCTGACCATCATACCCTTAAAATGGTGTATTTTGCTCTATGCCAGTCGGTACTGGGGTACTGTATTAAAGTGTGGGGTGGAGCCGCAAAGACATGTGTCCTGAGGCTCGAGAGGGCACAAAGAGCAGTCCTCAAAGTGATGACGAAAAAACCGCGCAGATATCCTACAGCTCAACTTTATGAAGACTGTAAGGTTTTAACTGTGAGACAGCTTTTTGTGCTTCAATCGATCCTTAGGACATATGGCAGTGTGCCTCCCCCTGACCTTAACAAACGCAAACAAAACGTCTCAACGGCAAAACACAGGACTACGTTTGCAAAACATCAATTTTACGTAATAAGCAGGCACTTATACAACAAAGCACACAAGAAATTAAATATTCTTGGTCTCACTAGGTCTAAACTAAAATGCACAGTAAAAGAATGGCTGCTCAATCTCGCCTATTATGAAACAGAGTCACTATTAACCTACATCACGTAATAAACAACTACACATAACAATAACTTAACATCTCACTTACTTAACTTCACCACATTTATAATACAACAAATACACACACACTCACACAAACATACACACACACACACAAACACACACACACTCGCACTCGTCAAGTTTGCCACATAAATACGCATTACTGCTGACACATTCCGTTGCACGTCCGCTATGTGAATTTTATATTAATGTAACCCTATAGTCGGATACTGCCCCCTAAGATACAGGCTTTGCCTAGTTTAAGGGGCAGGGTTGAAACTAGTGTACATATCTGTAATTAATTTGTTAACATATAAATCTGTGCAATGTACATCAAATTTGTGGTAAATAAACTTATTTATTTATTTATCTGTTCTGTGGATATGACATAGAAGAAAAAATATACGCTGGCAGTCCTGCCTAAATACACCCTATACATATAAATAAAATTAAAGCGTCTATCTGTAATTTCAAGATAGCTGTGTTTTCTCAAGAAGATCTCTTCACTGAAGAAGAATACTGCACGGGAAGATATTTGTAAAAATATACCTCAAAATAGAATGTCCTTTTGGAGCGAACTCCGCACTAGATTTTATAAAATCCGTTTATTCTTAAAAAAAAATGCCTTTTGAATAGTAAAAGACTTCATAAATACTTTATAACACCTAATAAAACAGTCAGTTTTCTTTAAAACTATACATATATATGTAAATTCTATTTAATAAGCAAGAAAGTTTAAAAAAACATTATATAACTTCAATCATCTAGAAACTCGTTTTCGTTTTCGCTTAGTAGGGCAGTATGCATTTTGTCCAGGAAATGAACATGTTAGTCTGGTTTTCTATACCTTAGAAACTTATAAATAGTATAAAAAGAAACATAGTATATAGATAGTAATTTGTTGTTCATCTGTAATTTGAAAATAGCTGTGTTTCTCAAGTGCTTACATAGTCAACTGATGACTCGCTACAAAAACACACAATTTTTTTATTTTATTTTTTTATTTGTCTGTCTGTCCGTCTTTCTGTTTTTCCGAGCTCTTTGAATCTGAACACTTGAACCAGTTTTCAAAAAACTGTAATAGTGCTTTGTTGGAGTACCTAAATTACCTATCAGCCTCTGAATTGGGAAATTGAAGGTGCATAATTGGCAATAAGCTAAGGAGTGGAATTCCCAGCTGCAGTATGTGTTCTTTAAGGCGGTCTTTAAGTCAAGAGTGAATAGGTTATTTCTAAGTATTAGCGTGCTTCATCATCAACGATATGATCTCTTACCATCAGGTGAGATGGTGATCAAACGCGAGCTTATCAAGAAAGAAACAAAGGCCCTAATTAGTCTGAAATTCTGTTAGTAATGACCCTAGAGTCTGGTTACACGTCCTTAACTGTAACTTTCCAGTTTAAAGTCCCAGTAATTTGTCAAGCGTGTTTTGGCTTAAAGAATACCTACCATCCCTATGAACTATTTACTTCTAAGTAAGTAGTTCCAAGCAAGATCTGTTTAATGTTTCTTAACTTATAGTGACACTTTGACCTCCATTAACCCCGGAAGATACAAAATACCCCTCACTACACATATCCCACGCAGGTTTTACAAGGGAAAACACTTTATGCTAAGCAAATAGGCCTTGAATCCTTGGTGAAACTTTAGTGGGCCATCAAATGTATTTATAGACCACACACGAATTCGAACCTTATCACGAACGCTATAAAGTTCACAGTGTAATCGATGATAAATATTTATTTTTCTTCCTTACACCCCTTTTCTGTGACGTCACGGTTCCTTATCCGAGTAGCGAAGATCAATTTTGAATTCTATTACAACGGAGAGCAAGTCGGTTATTCTTCGCATGTGTAAAAGGTTAACATCGATTGTCAAGCAGCATGTGACGTCATAAGGAGAGAGAAAGATGTGAGGTATGACGTCATGTTCGCTGTCTCGCTCGCACAGATTAGAACTACGTAAATAGATGAAAGTTCATAAAAACTTTTTGTGTTTTCATAATAACGACTATTTTGATGGGTTTAGGGATAAAAATGGAGTTTTCTCCCCTTATCTACCGTCTCATGTCGTAAAATGGAAGGTAGTAATATAAGCTCTTGTATGTTAGATATTATATTTTATGAGGTTTTGGCTAATATCGGGATATGAGCCCGTGTAAGAAAATAAGATAAGATATATTGTATTTGCATAAAACATTGTATTCAAGTTGTTATTTAAATAAAAATGAGATCGACAAGTTTGTTTAAAACTAAAGCACGCAATCCTACTTTCTAAAGGTACATTATTACATTAAAATTAATTATAATTTGAATTAATATTAAGAATTTGGTCTCAAAAGTCATAAGAATACCAAAGATTAAAGGCGGGTTCCAAGAATAGCAGTTTCAAAGTTTCAGTTCCAAATCTAGATACTTATAAATTCAAAGATTCTGGTCGAACACCTTTTGTAAAGCATTTTGTAAAAAAAAAGTATTTTGCAAATCTGATCAGTGAGATGGTTTGCAGTAAATGTTAGTATCAATATATACCATAGATCGACAATAGGGACTCTGGGTCGCGGGCGTTTAGAGTGGGGACTCGGTCCGCCTACCAAGTTATCCGTGGAAAGGCGGTGGCACAGTGACCACGTGTCACCGTGCATAGCGATACTCAGGGGAGACCTCTATACAGTCTCCCCAGGGATGTGCCGTAACAGGCGTTGAACAGAGGGGACTCCGGAGTGGTCTTTTAGAGGTAACGGGGCCCCTTCTATGTGCTGATGGTGATCACCGTGGTGGTTTTTGTGAGGTAAGAATCCCACACTCTCTGGTCTTCTCCCCGAAAGACCAGGCGCCTTTTGAAAGTTTCCCCCCGAAAACAAAAAAATAAAAAATAAAAATGGTCGACAACAATCACACGCTTTATTTCAAGCGAAGATTTTTTTTTAAATTTTATCAACAGATTTGAAACATACAAAATATATTTGATAGATAAGCTTGTGGTGGACAACGGTCCATTCCCTACCAACATAGAGAGTAGTAGCTCTTATTTATATTTTCAAGGACAACCTATAAATTATACACCAATATTCATGTTTTTACAATATTTTAACATATTAAAGACTGCCACGGCATGCATTAAAATTGAAAGTTTTGGAACAGTTATAAAATGATTAGATACGTTTTAAAATGTATTTTAGTTCTAGACTACGCACAGACTGGTGCATCCCTGACACCTTTATTATAAATTTTTTACAAGTACTAACTCAGGCGCAGCTCGTCCCTTGATAATGACACACAAAGTTAATTAACAGATGAAAGAAGTTAGAAAGGAAATAGTTCCTGATTTGTATGAGAACGCGTGTCGCCGCTTGTTTCCCACTCGTTAGCTCCACTACAAGCAAGAGGCCCGTTACGTTTCCGAATTACGCACAGAAATAAATTACACACACTTAAATCGAGAGTTTGCTACTGATTGTAACTCACTGTCGATAAACATGCGCCGTGCATCACGGCCAATCAGGGCAAAGGACGAAACGTCAATGGTTGAAGTGTGGAGGACGCAACGCATGCAGTACATTAAGCGAGTACACATCGGGCAATGTATATTTTTTGTAACTTGTTGCAATAATGTTGTTAATGTTCGGAATTTCATAGTAATCAGAATATTTTTATGTTTTCTAGAAATAAAATTGTAATTAAATGTTATTTTCGACTTACCGATGGAAATATATACCTCCTCGCTCTATACTTGCGGTCTAACTTTTTGTTTTACAGGTTATAATTGTACAACATGGCATTTTAAAGCAGAGCTCTGTGTTCCGAAGTATTCCGAAGCGCACTAAACGCGGTGAATGAATTAATCGGTCGAGCTATGATTTTCGTATCATAAAAGTGGCGCGCTCGCCACGCCCACATTACCATTCCAACCTTATTCATCTATTCCGTGCCTTTTCCTAACTATGTTGGAGTCGGCTTCCAGCCTAACCAGATGCAGCTGAGTACTAGTGTTTTACATGGAGCGACTGCCTATCTGACCTCTACAACCCAGTAACTGGGTAACACAATACCCCTTGGCAAGACAAGTGTCAGATATTCTGACATCTGACTACCCGTAAACACCGTAAAAGATTTACAAATGCCACCCGTAACCAACGGCTTAAGGGCCTACACTACCTCAAATGGCTTAACATGATCCTCCGTTATGTCGAAAATACTGCAGCAATAATTTTGAAATAAATATAATAGTAAAGTTGAGAATTACTATTAGGTACTATGTTTGACGAAAACACGATTCCATAAAAAATTCTCGATAGAAAAAAAATCCAAAGTTACCTCCAAAACCGAACAAAAAACCGCTGGTATTCAAAAATAACATAAAATTAGATAATGAAACTTTGCATATTAATTGAACTAACTATAAAGCAGGTCTTATGTTATTTACTTTTTTTAAATTACTATTATTTTCACCGTAAAAAGAAATAAACTAAATTATCGGTGTCTTGGAGTCTTTTCCCTGCCACCCTGTCTCGCTTGCTCGCGTGACCGCGGCCAGTAGTGTGCGAGCGAGATAAAGAGTGAGAAGCGCTGAGGTAGTATAGGCCCTTAACGTGCTTTCCGATATACGGAAAAATCTCGACGAGTTGCGTTGCTTTAGCCTTGAAGACAGACATCGTTTACGCATAAAAAAGTTGTTCTTTTTTAAAGATAACTAGCAATGTGGGTAGTATTCACTTTACTAGCAATCTTGTTAACCCCTCCAACTAAGCTAAATATGCTTGTGTCTGGAGTGGGTTCACGGCAATAGTGTAGTAGTGGTGGGGTTCGAATTCGTGACCTCTTGATCATAAGTCCGACACCTTATCCATTAGGCTATTGACGCTTAAGGCCGGCCGCAGACGTTCGGTTTCCGAATTAGGTTTCCTGATCAGGAATTCAGATTCGGAAACCAAAATGTTCAACAAGGCGAACGATTCCGAACGTAAAAGATAAGAATAATGTGCGCCATGTTGAATATTTTGTATGTAAGCAGAGCATTCAGGTTTCCGAATCTGAATTCCGGATCAGGAAACCTGCATGATAAATCCAATAACACTGACTACCGAAATTAAAATTATATTTGGCTTTGTAGTGTTTTCATATGGAAGACGGTTTTATTTTTTGCAAAAAGTTTTGGTCAGTAAACGTTTGACACTCCCTTTTGCTCCACGCACAGCGGGAGAAGTTATTAAATGATATTGCCAATGAAAAGAAAAAAGATATTCTTGTCTGTATATGTGTGTGTAGTGTCGAGGGATCTAGTTTTCTCAACGTAAATTAAACTTTATAATTGCGTTAGAGGGTAGTTCAGTGATGGTTGGTTAATAGAACTAAACAATTTTAAAACTTAATTTGCTCAACTACGGAAAACATGCATAGCTATAATTAAAAAAAATAGTAAAAAGTATGATTAAAGTACTTTTTATGTAGTTATATCAGTTAAAATTTAATAAGTATTAATATGTAGGTAGGTACCCAACTACTAAAATATCCTACATGCCTACGGCCCGTTCGGGACGACTTGATAGATTAAGCCCGGCCGCAGACGTTCGGTTTCCGTATTAGGTTTCCTGATCAGGAATTCAGATTCGGAAACCAAAATGTTCAACAAGGCGAACAATTCTGAACGGAAAAAATAAGAATAATGTGCGCCTTGTCGAATGTTTTGTATGTAAGCAGAGCATTCAGGTTTCTTGATCAGGAATTCAGATTCGGAAACCAAAATGTTCGACAAGGCAAACAATTCCGAACGGAAATAAAACAAATGATGTGCGCCTTGTTGAATATTTTGTATGTAAGCAGAGCATTCAGGATTCCTGATCAGGAATTCAGATTCGGAAACCAAAATGTTCAACAAGGCGAACAATTCCGAACGGAAAAAATAAGAATAATGTGCGCCTTCTTGAATGTTTTGTATGTAAGCAGAGCATTCAGGTTTCCTGATCAGGAATTCAGATTCGGAAACCAAAATGTTCGACAAGGCGAACAATTCCGAACGGAAAAAAAACGAATGATGTGCGCCTTGTTGAACATTTTTGTATGTAAGCAGAGCATTCAGGTTTCCGAATCTGAATTCCGGATCAGGAAACCTGAATGATATGCTTACATACAAAACATTCAAGAAGGCGCACATTATTCTTATTTTTTCCGTTCGGAATTGTTCGCCTTGTTGAACATTTTGGTTTCCGAATCCGAATTCCTGATCAGGAAACCTGAATGCTCTGCTTACATACAAAATGTTCAACAAGGCGCACATCATTCGTTTTATTTCCGTTCGGAATTGTTTGCCTTGTCGAACATTTTGGTATCCGAATCTGAATTCCTGATCAGGAAATCTGAATGCTCTGCTTACATACAAAACATTCAACAAGGCGCACATTATTCTTATTTTTTCCGTTCAGAATTGTTCGCCTTGTTGAACATTTTGGTTTCCGAATCTGAATTCCTGATCAGGAAACCTAATACGGAAACCGAACGTCTGCGGCCGGGCTTAATCTATCAAGTCGTCCCGAACGGGCCGTAGGCATGTAGGACATTTTAGTAATTGGGTACCTACCTACATATTAATACTTATTAAACTTTTAACTGATATAACTACATAAAAGTACTTTAATCATACTTTTTACTATTTTTTTTTAGTTATAGCTATGCATGTTTTCCGTAGTTGAGCAAATTAAGTTTTAAAATTGTTTAGTTCTATTAACCAACCATCACTGAACTACCCTCTAACGCAATTATAAAGTTTAATTTACGTTGAGAAAACTAGATCCCTCGACACTACACACACATATACAGACAAGAATATCTTTTTTCTTTTCATTGGCAATATCATTTAATAACTTCTCCCGCTGTGCGTGGAGCAGAAGGGAGTGTCAAACGTTTACTGACCAAAACTTTTTTGCAAAAAATAAAACCGACTTCCATAAGAAAACACTACAAAGCCAAATATAATTTTTATTTCGGTAGTCAGTGTTATTGGTTTTGAATTTTCTTTTTTTTTCACACCGCCTTCCGAAATTAAAATTATTTTTGGCTTTGTAGTGTTTTGATATGGAAGTCGGTTTTATTTTTTGCAAAAAAGTTTTTATTTTCACGCTTTTTAGTGGGTCAGTGAATTTTCCAAATCGGTTCCTAAATGACGGAGTTATGCGCGAACAAAAAACGCAATGCAGAGTAAACGAAAAGATCATCAACGTAAATATTTTTTTAGACTTTTGTTGATTTTTAAGAAACGTCTTATCCGATTTCGATAAAATTTTCATGGGACCATTTGGAAAGTATACCCTTTACAACAAAAAAGAATTTTTCAATTCGGTTGGCAAGCGACGGAGCTATGCCCGAACAAACATAAAAAAAAACAAACAAACATCCGAATTGAGAACCTCCTCCTTTTTTAGGAGTCGGTTAAAAAACCCACCTTGTTCCTTCAAGTGCCCTCACGTTCCGGGGCCACGGTATCTGTCAGAACATTCCCGCAGTTCTTCAAAACGCATAAATTTTTCGCTTTTTACAATGGAGTATCTAAGTGTGGAGCCTTTTTTTGTACCGGGGAGAAACCTTCAAAAGGCGCACAGACTTTGATGATAGGACCGAGTAGTGTGAGATCTTTGCCTCACTAAACCACCTCAGTGGTTAATGGAGGTTAAGCCCGGCCCCTCTTAGGAGACTGCTCAACTCAGATCAGTCTGAGAAATTTTTACGACAACCGCCTAAAACCAGGCACATGCCAAAAGTCAGTTTGACAGTATTCTGTGCCATGGGTGACATATGACAGTTGTCTCTGTTAGTGTGGCCACCCGAAAAATGCACTTTCTGTAAATATTGTGCAAAACTGACCGAGAATATCATCCTTGTCCTAATCTGCCCCTGTCCTAAAGTGCCCCCCTCTCCCCTACGCGTCGAATTCATAACCTCCTCTTTTGGTCGTCGGTTGAAAAGTCAGAGGGAAGTTGAGAACACACATTTTACCACCTTGGAAGCGTATATCTGTTAAAAAATTGAGTTTAATAAAAAGTGGCTTTAGAAACTCCAATGTCATTTCTAAGGACCTGTCTATTGATACTACACACGTATAGGTTTGATGAAAAAAATATTTTCAACCGACGACAAAAAGAGGAGGTTATCAATTCGATGCGTATATTTTTTTTTAATGTATGATCACCGATTACTCGAAGACGGCTGAACCGATTTGGAAAATTCTTTTTTTGTTTCAAAGGGTATACTTCGAAATTGGTCCCATTGTCACCAAGTCAGGATCTGATGATGGGATCCTGGAGAAATCAAGGGAACTTTTCAATTATTATAGGGACACCTATGGCGTTTTGGGTATTTATTATAGTAACTTGTGCAGTTGCTCTCAAAATGTACCATTTGGGGAAGTGGAACTGATGATGAAGACCACAGATGGCCGCCGAAACTACTCAATAATAAGTATTTCTCGTGGATTGCGATTCGATTACTTGAATATGGATATTAAGCACTTGGTGCTCATCACAATGCATATGGTGATGTATAGCTGATGGTGAAGTACCAGGAGAACTCCTCAAAAATTAACGGCCCAGCATTGGGAAAAGCAATATTTTGTAAAATGTTATAAGTAGTTGACATTTAGGCTCTTGTAACTAGGTAAATTAAAATCAACCAACTAAAAAGAGTGAAATAAAAACTTTTTACCAAAAAATTAAACCGACTCCCAAAAAACACTGCAAAGTGAAAAATAACTTTAATTTCGGAAGTCGGTGCCAAAAACGAAAATACAAAACTAAAGACACCGACTACCGAAATTAAAGTAATTTTTCACTTTGCAGTGTTTTTTGGGAGTCGGTTTAATTTTTTGGTAAAAAGTTTTTATAATACGTAATGGAGTGAAAAATCTATAAAAAATATATGTTGTTGGATTTAATAAAAACTTTCAACGATAATTGGTTTAAACTTTGTATTTCATACAAATACTGAAAAACAAAGTTATTTGGCGCAGTTACTACGGAACCTTTCATAGGCGAGTCTAACTCGCATTTGTATTTTTTTTTTAATATCACTTTAGCTGACTGATCTGAGTTGAGCAGTCTCCTAAGAGGGGCCGGGCTTAACCTCCATTAAGCAGATCGTGACCACTGAGGTGGTTTAGTGAGGCAAAGATCTCACACTACTCGGTCCTATCATCAAAGTCTGTGCGCCTTTTGAAGGTTTCTCCCCGGTACAAAAAAAGGCTCCACACTTAGATACTCCATTGTAAAAAGCGAAAAATTTATGCGTTTTGAAGAACTGCGGGAATGTTCTGACAGATACCGTGGCCCCGGAACGTGAGGGCACTTGAAGGAACAAGGTGGGTTTTTTAACCGACTCCTAAAAAAGGAGGAGGTTCTCAATTCGGATGTTTGTTTGTTTTTTTTTATGTTTGTTCGGGCATAGCTCCGTCGCTTGCCAACCGAATTGAAAAATTCTTTTTTGTTGTAAAGGGTATACTTTCCAAATGGTCCCATGAAAATTTTATCGAAATCGGATAAGGCGTTTCTTAAAAATCAACATATGTCTAAAAAAATATTTACGTTGATGATCTTTTCGTTTACTCTGCATTGCGTTTTTTGTTTGCGCATAACTCCGTCATTTAGGAACCGATTTGGAAAATTCACTGACCCACTAAAAAGCGTGAAAATAAAATCTTTTTTGCAAAAAATAAAACCGACTTCCATATGAAAACACTACAAAGCCAAATAAATAGTGGCAATAAATTATATTATTATTATTTTTGGGCAAACGTGATGTTTTCTTAGCTCTAGGCTAGTTTTAAGCTACATTAATGGGCCAAGCCAAGTCAATGTAGCGTATGTGTGTATTTATGTTAATGTATATGTGTTATGTGAGTAGATTTCATTTTCGTCGGTTTGCATGAACTTTCTTACTATTCTGCAGGTGTTTAAAATTGCGGCTTTTTGGAGGGTAATATAAACTGAGTCTTTTAAATCTAGTAGTTTTAGGCTATGGTGAAGGTGATTAGGTACTACCCCCGTGGTGGAAATAACAATGGGCACAACATACACTTTTTCCTGTCTCCAAATTCTGGCTACTTCTTCTTTGAGTTCAGCATATTTACTTATTTTTTCACTGATTGTTTTTTGTAAATTATGTGTATTAGGGACTGCAATATCAATAAGGTAAGTGACTTTATTAACTTTGTCTTGGAGAGTAATATCTGGTCTATTGTAGTGAATGGTTTTGTCAGTCAGTATGGCGCGGTCATAGTAAAGTTTGTGGGTTGTATTTTCTAAAACTGTTTGTGGTACATATTAGTAATAAGGAGTGTTTGTGTCTTGTAAGAGCTTATGTTTGAGTGCTAGATTTTGATGTACGGCGTTTGCTACTTGGTTATGTCTATGTGTATAATCTGTTTGTGTGAGTGTTATGCATGCACCTGTAATATGTTGTATGGTCTCTGGCTGACTATGGCATTTGCGGCATTTATCATATATATTATTATTATTATTATTATTATTATTAATAAATATAATTTTAATTTCGGTAGTCAGTGTTATTGGTTTTGAATTTTCTTTTTTTTTTCACCCCGCCTTCCGAAATTAAAATTATTTTTGGCTTTGTAGTGTTTTGATATGGAAGTCGGTTTTATTTTTTGCAAAAAAGTTTTTATTTTCACGCTTTTTAGTGGGTCAGTGAATTTTCCAAATCGGTTCCTAAATGACGGAGTTATGCGCGAACAAAAAACGCAATGCAGAGTAAACGAAAAGATCATCAACGTAAATATTTTTTTAGACATTTGTTGATTTTTAAGAAACGCCTTATCCGATTTCGATAAAATTTTCATGGGACCATTTGGAAAGTATACCCTTTACAACAAAAAAAGAATTTTTCAATTCGGTTGGCAAGCGACGGAGCTATGCCCGAACAAACATAAAAAAAAAATAAACAAACATCCGAATTGAGAACCTCCTCCTTTTTTAGGAGTCGGTTAAAAAACCCACCTTGTTCCTTCAAGTGCCCTCACGTTCCGGGGCCACGGTATCTGTCAGAACATTCCCGCAGTTCTTAAAAACGCATAAATTTTTCGCTTTTTACAATGGAGTATCTAAGTGTGGAGCCTTTTTTTGTACCGGGGAGAAACCTTCAAAAGGCGCACAGACTTTGATGATAGGACCGAGTAGTGTGAGATCTTTGCCTCACTAAACCACCTCAGTGGTCACGATCTGCTTAATGGAGGTTAAGCCCGGCCCCTCTTAGGAGACTGCTCAACTCAGATCAGTCAGCTAAAGTGATATTAAAAAAAAAATACAAATGCGAGTTAGACTCGCCTATGAAAGGTTCCGTAGTAACTGCGCCAAATAACTTTGTTTTTCAGTATTTGTATGAAATACAAAGTTTAAACCAATTATCGTTGAAAGTTTTTATTAAATCCAACAACATATATTTTTTATAGATTTTTCACTCCATTACGTATTATAAAAACTTTTTACCAAAAAATTAAACCGACTCCCAAAAAACACTGCAAAGTGAAAAATTACTTTAATTTCGGTAGTCGGTGTCTTTAGTTTTGTATTTTCGTTTTTGGCACCGACTTCCGAAATTAAAGTTATTTTTCACTTTGCAGTGTTTTTTGGGAGTCGGTTTAATTTTTTGGTAAAAAGTTTTTATTTCACTCTTTTTAGTTGGTTGATTTTAATTTACCTAGTTACAAGAGCCTAAATGTCAACTACTTATAACATTTTACAAAATATTGCTTTTCCCAATGCTGGGCCGTTAATTTTTGAGGAGTTCTCCTGGTACTTCACCATCAGCTATACATCACCATATGCATTGTGATGAGCACCAAGTGCTTAATATCCATATTCAAGTAATCGAATCGCAATCCACGAGAAATACTTATTATTGAGTAGTTTCGGCGGCCATCTGTGGTCTTCATCATCAGTTCCACTTCCCCAAATGGTACTTTTTGAGAGCAACTGCACAAGTTACTATAATAAATACCCAAAACGCCATAGGTGTCCCTATAATAATTGAAAAGTTCCCTTGATTTCTCCAGGATCCCATCATCAGATCCTGACTTGGTGACAATGGGACCAATTTCGAAGTATACCCTTTGAAACAAAAAAAGAATTTTCCAAATCGGTTCAGCCGTCTTCGAGTAATCGGTGATCATACATTAAAAAAAAATATACGCATCGAATTGATAACCTCCTCTTTTTGTCGTCGGTTGAAAATATTTTTTTCATCAAACCTATACGTGTGTAGTATCAATAGACAGGTCTTTAGAAATGACATTGGAGTTTCTAAAGCCACTTTTTATTAAACTCAATTGTTTAACAGATATACGCTTCCAAGGTGGTAAAATGTGTGTTCTCAACTTCCCTCTGACTTTTCAACCGACGACCAAAAGAGGAGGTTATCAATTCGACGCGTACCTATATATATATTATTTGTTTTTTTTTTTATGTAAAAATGTATGTAAAAAGTTTTTATTAGGTTCAGTTCCATGTATCAGGAGCCCCCCTTATTTTTTTTATATATTTTTATCTCAAAATCGATAAGCGGTTTACAGACCTACCAAGTTTGACATATGTAGTGTTAATAGTTTCGGAACAAAATGGCTGTGATATACGGACAGACAGACATGACGAAACTATAAGGGTTCCATTTTTTGCCATTCGGCTTCGCAACCCTAATAATCTTATCTTAATTTCGCAACTCCCAGGCGATGCCGTGAAATCGGCTAGTATAGTATAATATAAAATACTTTATCACACATAATGAGGTGCCAATATCAGTCGTGATAACTGATAAATATTGATACCGCTCTCCAGGATATTGAGGACGCCACTCAATCAGATTTCATTAATATGACAATATCGAGTTTATTTTGATAACAGTTGGCTTCGAGACTGTTGGGCATTTTAATGTTTATATAGGTGATTTTTAATCCGTGTTTCAAGCACTTGTTATTAATTTATTTATTTAAGGACAACCTACAAAGCATTTTTAATTTGACATTGCCTTTTTATTTCTCTTTTGACTTATTACATTTTATTTTATTGACATTTTTGTATAATTATATTTCAAAATTTCACAATCATTCAAATAAATGCATGTATGTAATTCTTTATAATAGTGCAAGCCGACCAATGGCATATAATGTCACAATTATGTACAATTTTGTATGGGTCACAAACCCCGAATTAAAAGAATTCGATTTCCCGGAGTTTTCATCTAGTGGTGCGAATATGGTAAATTCACAATATTTTTACATTCAATAGTGTAGCCTTAATTAAAGGCTGCCATGGCATGCATAAAGTTGACACAAAGTTTTCCGTGAATTATGCAACTTCTGGTTCCGACTCACTACAACCTACCTTGTACCCTGACTGGCAAGCATCACAAGATGTATGGACGTCTCAACCTCTAAAATCTCTGGTCTCTGATGGATCGACATTTATCTCGCAAAATACGAACAACAACATATAAAAATGTAGTAGGTGTAGTATATAAATGTTGTAAGGGTGTCAATTGCACAGTCTAATTCCGCCAAGCCCGTTCCATCATCGGACTACAAGACAAACGGCGACGCGCCATCGTTACATGGTGGACATCCCACCCAAACGCACAAAACGTTTTGGGAATACTTTCATTATGCGTACGGCTAAGGAGTGGAATTCCACGCCAGAGTCCGTTTCCTGGTATCTATAAACTGGGAGTCTTTAAGTCAAGAGTGAATAAGTTACTTCTAGGCAAGCGTGCTTCATCTTCGACCACAACATCGTTTAACATCAGGTAAGATTATGGTCAAACGCAAGCTTATAAGTAATAAGTGCGGTACAGCAACGATTGGACCGAACTATCTGCTGCGCCCAATAGTAATAGTGATGCCGCTATACGTGTCTAGGCTACATTACTCTAAAAAGGCCGAGGAGATTGTAGAGTACATCAGAATCAAGACCAAGTTCTCGCTGAGGATCAAACGGTTGAGTTCTCGTCACATTACGAATTTTTAATCTGTTGTGGTCAGGGTTCTTACAGAACATCTGTCGACCTTCATGAAGGAAGTATTTTGGCTGAAAGATGTGTTACGGCGATTCCGTAACACAACACCTTTCAGCCAAAATTCTTCCTGATTTAGCGACGAGCTTCTCTGCCACCAAAACATCACAAATACGGGCTGAATAAAATCCAATTACTTTTTGTTAAAACTATCACTTTGTACCTAGGTACCTATTCATGTCTATTTCCCTAGAACTTATATAAACAGCAATCCACTTTAGATAATAATTGGAAATGAGTACCGAGTTCGCAACAACATTACGAGGTCAGACATAGTCGGGAACTAATATATGTATTAGTTTGTAAGTTTTAATGTGGTGTAGTGCTGCCTATCTCAATATTCTCAACTGTGTAGGGTGTGTTTTATTATTTTACTAGTTGCTGTCGTGACTTCGTTCGCGTGGAATGATTTCCCGCGTAAATCCCGATCCCGTGGGAATTCCGGGATAAAAAGTAGCCTATGTGTTAATTCAGGATGTTAACTATCTACTTACCAAATTTCATTAAAATCCATCCAGTAGGTCCGGAGATTAGCGTGTACAAACAGACAAAAAGACAGACTTGTTTTTACCGTTATACCGTTTCTTTACCCACCTCAATTATTATTTTTGTATAAAATTTAAATGTACAGACACACTTTTTTGTTATTAGTATGTATAGATATAGATTTTGAGCACGCAAAGGATAACCAAAGAATTTTGTTTTTTTTTTATTGATAATAGGCTCGCGTTCGACCACCATCTCACCTGATGGTAAGTGATGATGTGGTCGAAGATTGAGCACGCTTACTTACTTAGAAGTAACCTATTCACTCTTTACTAAATTCTTCTATTATTATTCTTCTTTATAATTTCTATCATTCTTGTTATTGTATAAATGACACAGGGAGGCATGTGTCTAGGAAAGGTAAGCCCTGGCTGGGGGCCTTTAAATTTAGAGGTCACCACAGGATCGTCCGGTTAAATAGTAACCAACCGTCTTAGTGTGGTAAACTACGAATGGCCCTAACAAAAAAAAAAAAACTAGTGAGCCGTAATCTACAACACGTGCCTAGTGCGGGTTAATAAGCATAATATACTACTTTTAATGAACGTAATCTTTTTACTTTATTTTATTGAAATATTTGTTGGTTAGGTACGTTTGACTTTTATATCACGTGATAGCAAGCGATGATGTGATCAAAGATTAAGCACACTTACCTAGAAATAACCTATTCAGTCTTGACTTAAGAACCCCTAAGTTATAGCTTTCAGGAAACACAGACTACGACAGGGAATTCCACTCCTTAGCTATCAATACAATTAGCTGTGTTTGTTATTTGCTGTTATCTATGTACAGTTAAATATTTTCTGCAGTATCTCAAAACTTTAGGCTCAATACTTTTCAAGATAAGCAATAAGGAAAGGGGAGTGAGGTTAATTTGCTATAAACTATACCAAGACATATAAACATACATACATACTATACCGTAGTAGTGTTGGACCAACCCGTCCCTTGCTGCCCACGCCCCAGCGACGCTCTAAGCCGAGGTCCGTACCCCACAGAAGGTGCCCTTAGCGTGCAATTTGTAAGTTGTTTATGAGCCCTGGCTGGAGGATTAAATTGTTATAATTAAGGCCGCCACAGGCGAGACCGGTTAAGCCACTTATGACTTTATGACCGCAGGTCTACATACAAAAAAAGGTGGATAAATATAGAAAGCATGTACAGCTAAGTATTGGAATTCCCTGTTAGATTCTATGTTTCCTGGTAGCTATAACCTAGAGTTCTTTAAGTTAATTGTGAAAAGGTTAGTACTGGGTAAGCGTGCTTCATTTTCAACCACATCATCGTGTGTGGTGGTCAAACACAAACCTAATTATACTGATATTTAAATAATATGAAAGATTGGTAGTTTTGAATATTTGTAACGAATAAACTCAAGAACTAATGGACAGTTTCTCGTAAATTCTTTCATCATTACAATGCCACATTATCACTAAGTGATATAGGCTTCATTTATTCTGAAAAAATATTTTTACGCGAACAAAGCCGTAGACAGAAGCTAGTCAACACATTATTGCAGTGAACCCACTCCAGACACAAGCATATTTAGCTTAGTTGGAGGGATTAACAAGATTGTTAGTAATGTGAATTCTACCCACAATATGGCCAGTACTCTTTTAAAAAAAAAAAATACTCTTAAAATTATTATCTTTACTACCTAGTAAATATAACCTTTAACCTTTACTGCCCTAGGTCAAACAAAAAATTATAGAATATCGAGTTATATACAATACTGACGCATTGCGATATTAGTTTCTGGAAGCAGAAAGTTTTGCAAAACTTTGTTATCGCAATAAAACTATACGGATGCTCTATAATTCAGTTTATGAATGAGTTTTCTCATTATTTATTAAAATTTTCTGAAATACGAGGCCTTGATGTCATAGGCATTCTCTACCAGACAACCATCTCCCAATTTTGTTCTGTTCGGCTTCTACTAGAGTTTTACATGAAACGACTGCCTACCTTTTTTCTGGGTGGGAAACTCATCAAATGACTTCTCCCGCTGCGGTGGAGCGGAAGGGAGTGTCAGACTTCTACTGACTAAAAACCCACCCGTTTCTTTAATTTTTTCTTGCATTACGGGGCCGCGGTATCTCGTTAGAACATTCCCGCAACCCCGTAAGACAATGGCCCTATCGGGCCCCGTCAATGCTGCTGACTGCTCTTTGCGGTGCGCCTTACCGGCCGGTGAGCTACCCCTGCTCGCCGACCGCAGACCCGCGCCTACGGTGGCCGGAGATTGGCTCGCGATCCCCGACCCTCGGGGCGTCTCCCGCGGTGGCAGGGGCGCGAGAAAGAGAGTTGCCTTTCCCTTGCGCGTTCAGCGTCCTCCTTTGCTAGCATGACTGCTTCGCAGAAAGAGGCAACTGCATCCCATTCCCTCTCGCTCCACACCATGGTCTGAACCAGAGCAGGGCGCGAAAGCGATTGGCTAACTAACCTCCACAACGCATTACAGCCCTGATATACTTGCCAGATTTCCCGTACTTTTCAAGGCACGGATGAATCTCGATATGTAACGATGGTCACCCGTCTACGAACTGATCTCCGAGATCCGTGTGGCTGTTATTACGAGTTATTCCGGTCTGATCTGTCTGAATACCGATCCCCAGGGGGATTGGTTTTATATTATAACTAGCTTGTGCCAGCGGCTTCGCCCGCGTGGGAAGTTTTTCCCGTATCCCGATCCCGTGGGAATTTCGCAAAATCCTTTCTTAGCGGATGCCTACGTCATAACATCTACCTGCATGCCAAATTTCAGCCCGATCCGTCCAGTGGTTTGGGCTGTGCGTTGATGTATCATCATTATGTCAGTCAGTCACCTTTGAGTTATATATATTCAGATTATTTTTTATTCCGGTCTGATCCACCGCGCAGGGTATCACAATTAAAGTGAAATATTTTGTTCCGACCGGATACCCTAACAGAGTTTTTGGAGCGTCGGCAAAAATATACGTACAGGGTTATTAAAATACTGTTTGTATATACGTAATTCTGTTATACTAACGGAAACGTGTATGTTAGTATCGAGAAACAAAGAATATTAATTTTCTTATTGGCCAAGTAACCGCATGCGGTTTGGACCCTTTTTAGGGTTCCGTAGCCAAATGGCAACAAACGAAACTCTTATTAATCATTATAAGATAGCAGATTTAATTACTCATACCACTATAGATTTTGTAACTTATTTTATAAAAGTTTTAGACCAAGTGGCTGATTGCAAATGATGATTTTAAACAGTTAAACAAACAAAATCAAATATTTTTATGCATGAACTATTTTTGTCTTGATTTTACTTAGCTTTCAAAAAGAGCCCCTTACTCATCAGACCGGAATGACAAAGTTTGTAGAGGATTAGAACGGAATTAAAACAAAAACATGACATGCGGGGGATCACATTAGGTGATCCGAACGGAATAACTCGTTATTATTTAGCCATTAGCTCTTCTCTCTTCTCTTTGATATATAAAGATACACATTTAATGTATTTAAGCAGGGAAAAGTCACATCTGGTCACGATACAGTATAAATATACTCTGATTATGTCGAGTCTATTATGATTTGGTGTTTATGAAGATTGCCCACACTGCCCGATAATTATGTGGGGAGAACCCACATAATTACAAACACCAAACAATACAATAATTACAATACAACACAATAATTTATTATGATAATATTAAAACAACTTATTAATATTGACAGCCCGCTTACACATGGATAAAGCGTATTATATTCTTTTCCGGATCATAATGTGCCAACTGCCAATATTTTTGTTTTGGTTGGTAGTTATATATAGAATCATAATCATAAACAGAATATCATGAAATATATTACATGTCCAATATTGTGTATTACTCAATTACGCTGGCACCGAGATAGATTATAACTCATTTGCTACATTTTATCCTAGGAAAAAATGAGAAGGTCCCGGTAGAAACATTACCGGGACAACGGTTAATTTTATTTACTCGTGGTCCCATAGCATTAGGTTTTGATTATATCGATATAAATGATAATCATAAATGATTTTTACTTTATAAAATGTATTATAATTTAATAACTTATTTACAAATTTTTTTTTTCCGTTTAATCAAGATAAGGCTGGTGTTTCCTAACTACTACTCTGAGAAGAAACGCCGAAATAAACTCAGAGGTCAGTTCTCTTTTAAACTTACAAATCTACAAAAGTCAAACTTTTCAGCAGAGCCAAATGAAAACCAGAATTGGTTCTGTAAATCAGGTATCTATACTAATATTATAAAGCGGAAAAGTTTGTTTGTTTGTTTGCTTGAACGCGCTAATCTTCGAAAGTACAGGGTGGATTTGGATGAAATTTGGTATGGAAGTAGCTTGAAGCTTGAGGAAGGTTATAGGCTACTTTTTACCCGACTGCAAAAAAGGAGAGTTATGTTTTTATCGTGATAGAATCTACGGGAGCGAAGCCCCGCGTGAGTACTAGTTATATATATATATTTCAACGTTGTAAGTTTTGTAATTGAAAATCATGTACTTTGAGCAGATATTGTTAGAATTATAACTTTTACATTATTTAATAAATTAAACAGTAAAAGTTATAATTCTAACGTTATAATTCTTTTATAACGTAAGAATTAGAACCCAACTAGCACAAATGGGCTGCATTAGTGCTTTGGAGCGTATCCGATTATTACTTATGGTATTAGACGTAAGCGCTAGAGCTTCTACTACAGAACTAAAGCAGCTACTTTAGCGCCATTTGGGCGCCATTTTATGCAGCCTAAAGTTTTATTTATTTAGACTGCATTTTTTATTTGAACTTTTTCTGTAGTTATTTTTAACTTTTCGGAAAAAGATAGATTTAGAAAAAAATCCTGTGAAACAAAAATGTACCGCCAAGGTTTTGCTGACACTGCTAAAATGTACCTTAACATAGGGTTATTCTTTACACAAAAAAAAACATAGTTGTCCTTCAATTGCAACCTCTTCAAAAACAACATCATGTACATTAACATATGAAAATCGAAAAATTTATCTAATTATTTACACTAGATGAGCCTATAGCGCGATAGCTAGATTATTGCACTATGCTTATACCAAATTTCATTCGATTCGGTCCAGTACTTTTCATAACAGAGTGGTTTTGTTTCAAAAATATTGAAATTCCGGGTAATTTAAAAAATAATAATTTCTAAACCATAAGTTTTCGCTTAACTAAAGTATGTTTTAAATGATCACTTATGATGCTCTCAAGCTGAAAAAAATCTTTGGACCACTGTAAACGGACCACCCTGTATCTATCTATCTATTCATAAAGCATTTATAAGCCAAGGTTATGTCTTTAATCTCCCAATTAGGCTAGTACTTATATCTTTTTATTGGATTTAAAATTCATAAGATATTAACTTAAAATAAAAACCCTTAACTACATAAATCCAAAAATCTAATATCTTTTATTTCTTTTACTTTGCAGTAGCCTTTTGAATTACTTAACTATTGAGGTAAAGTATTCAATGTACAACTTAGGTCACTCAAGATTGTATAGTTAAGAAAAGTAGTAGTTTCCTGTACTCGTAAACTGAAAAAGAATCTCATATAAAGTTTACTAAAGTACAAAGACAATTTTAAACAGATAAGGATTAGGAATAATGTCATTATCATCGAAATGTCAATTGCTAGATATATCATATTTTATCACAGTGAAGATTATTATAGTAACCAGTATAATAGTAACTTTCACTTACCATCAGGTGATATTCAGGTGATATCTACAGTAAAAAATCCCATAGAAATTCAAATATATTTAAGTCAAAATCGCCAAAATGTCACTTTGTTTATTTATGTGCCGACGATATAATATGGTGTTCTGATAATAAAGAGTACTCTAATCTATAAAATATATACACAGGTCCATATTTCTCCGTTAGAGAGATAGAGGGATACCTCGCTTTTCTATTAAGTATATCTGAAAGAAATGAAATAATCAATCAAAGAGTACAGGAACTTACCCCATCCGAACTCTGCTTCTTGACCTCGCAGTACTCCTTGAGAACATCTTGAAGTTTCTTAGTTGAATCTGGAAACAAAAGCACAGATTAAAATGTGAAATATCAAAAAGAAAGATATAATATTTGGTTTGTGACTTCTATACCGTTAAGGGACATCTTACTAGCGTAAATAAGTAGGTACAATGTCCATAAAACAACGTAAATAAGTTATTTATTAAATTTATTAATTCAATAAACAACTTATTTACGTTATTGCCAATTCTCTTCCGTTGAAGAGAATTATAAAAGAGAATCATAAGATTGATAAAAGATCTGTTCATTATTACGTTGTAAAAGATTTTTGTTAAGGATATGTGGAGAAATAATATAGAAAGGTTAACTTTTTTAACAAACGTTCACAGTGAAATAACTTTCATTTAAACAACTTACATAATATCGGTACTAGTACAAAGAAAATGTGTTAATTTTGTACGTGCGTAAATCATCAAAGTTTGCTAATTAAAATTTATTTTCGAACATTCTTACGTGTAGAAGACAAATAAACGTATTTCATTAGGCTAAGCTTCCATGTTGGAGAGCGACAAATAAGAAATATTTATTTAACTAAAATACATTTGTAATTTAATTAACAATCTACGAAAGCCTCAATATATTTATTTAAAATAGCATTTATATTAAGGGGTGGTTAATTAATCATAAATAAAATCAGCCTATACAGTTCCCACTGCTGCTACAGAGGCCTCGTCTCTATGAGAGAGAATGGGCCGTATTCCAACATGCAGGCCCAGTGCGGATTAGATCTTCAAGATAAACTGCATATCTGTATGGGGAGGTGCCTATGCCACGACATTGCTTAAAGTCGAGAGAGCACAAAGAGCTGTCCTGAAGGTTATGTTTAAAAAACCACGAATGTACCCTACAACTCTCTTGTACAGCGAGTGCAAACTTCTCACTGTGAGACAGCTCTTTGTTCTCCAGGCTGTACTTCGCCAGCATACTTCTCTCCCCTATGTTCCAGGTCTTATGGATGAGAAGCGAAGAAAAAGCCACGTATGTCCCAACGTACGTCATAGGACTACCTTAGCTAGCCGTCACTTCTATGTTCTTGGTTCTCGTCTTTACAATAAGGCGAACAAAAATCTAAAAATATACGAAGCCTCGTTCTCCAAGTGCAAGTTGTTGCTACGTGACTGGTTGCTGAAACTGACATATAGCGATACTGAAAGTCTTTTAGTAACAGTAATATAGTTCTGCATTGAAACTCTACATTCACACCCAAACACACTCCACATAATACACTCACACAATACATCTACACATCACATCCCACATAATACACCTTTACACACACTTTTAGTTAATTAATTTTAATTCTTATATTTTATACCAACTTGTTTTTTTTACCTTCTTGTATATTATTTTCTTTTTCCAATATTCAACAGTTTGCACAGATATAAAATGTTTATCTCGTAATGGAAGGCCCTGTCTCCTGTAATACAGTTTCTTTTTTAACTACCACAGGACACAGGTGATCATTACCACTTATAATTGGTACCATGTCGCATTTTTGTTTGTATGTCCAAAACTAGTGGAAAAACTGTATCATGTATTTTAGAAAAATAAAAATTATTATTATTATTATAAATTATTATTATTAAACTAACGTTTTAAGCTATTGCATAGCTATTATCGCAGGCTTTGAGCGCGGCGACCGAATCAAGAAAATCCGTAACGAAAATAAACCTAACACCCCGCACTCCGACCGGCATAGTGGTGCGGCGTTGAAAGCCGTCTAACGTCGTTTCAGTTCGGCAGACTTCAGCACGGTGTTTGTGTGCGTACGACTAGACGTATGCGTGTATAGGTAGCGGCACGTAAAGCCGGCTCTACACGTTGGCCAACACAGTGGCGAATGTAGTGGCCAGTGCCTATTCGCCAACGTGTAGAGGGGGTGTTTGTGCACCCAACATGCACAAACACCCCGTCTACACGTTGGCCAATAGGCATTGGCCACTACATTCGCCACTGTGTTGGCCAACGTGTAGAGCCGGCTTAAGTCTAGCGCTGAACGATACGCGGAGGGGATTGCTGCGCATGGGTACTGTCGCGCACGCAATACAATTATTAGCTAAATAACGTTAATGACATTATTTTAATGTAATGTCAAATAGTAGGTCTAGCGCTGAACGAAATGTAGAGGATAGCTGCGCATGAGTACTGTCGCGCATGCAAATAATATTACCTATACTTTAATAAATAGTTTATCTCCAATGCCAATGTCCAAGGATTTATAGTAGGTACCTAAGATATAATTTTTAACAAGTTTTGTGGGGAGTATAAAAATAAAAACATTATTTGTTAATTTGAAATTTTTTATTTTATTTTTAAGTCTAATCTGAATCAGAGAATCTACAGTGAATCTGAATCTACAGAGAACCATTCTCAAATTTACAGTGATGCTGTCCGAATGACTGAGTAAAGTATTTGTAGCTTCGTCAATCTCACTTTTAATTTGTTTCAAAGAATCAATTAATTCGTTAGATTCCTTTTTTAAAAAGCAATTCACGTCATAAACTATTTTCCTTGCCTGTCTTTTCAAAACAGTATTTCTTCTAGGTATATTCACTTTAAAGTCACAAACAAACTAAAAAAAAATATTTAACAAACAAATTCAAACTTAACAAAAAAACAACAACAAAAAATAACAGCAATAACAATACAATTAATGACGCGACTGTACACGGGATGTTCGCGGAGCGTCGTATCGGCGCGGGGAACATAATGCGGCTGGAGAGCCAATCGGCGCTACGCACGCCCGTCCTTCAACCCGCTAGCCCCCCTCAGGTACCTTAATTTTTACTTCTGCGCAATAACGGTCACCGCTAAAGTTTCGTGCCACGACTTGTAGACTAGCTGCTAATAAACCTATAGTTTCAATGATAAAAAATATTTTATTAACTTCTCATTAATATAAAACAATAAAAGAAAAATAAAATGTTTTCTTATCGGTCATCGGTCTTATCGGTAACTTGTATTAATATCAAGAAAAAACTTGAATTAATATCAAAGAAAAAAAAATACTGCATAATTAAAATAAATAAATAATTATAATTGCATAAGTTCATAAAAAAATGCTATGCAATAGCTTTACCGCGGCAGTCCCCGAGTGCCACACTAATTCTTTTTTATAATTACATATTAATAAGCCATGGTTTTTTTTCCTGGGTGGCAAAATCATCGAATGACTACTCCCGCTCTGGGTAAAGCGGAAGGGAGTGTCAGACTTCTACTGACTAAAAACCCACCCTGTTCCCTCAGCTGCCCTTAAGTTCCGGGGACGTGGCATCACGTTAGAACATTCTCGCAACCTCATTAGAACTACTCGTAACGACCATGAAATATGTTCAAATGACAGCTGGAGTCGACGGCTTAAAGGCCTATACTACTCAGCGCTTCTCACTCTTTATCTCGCTCGCACACTACTGGCCGCTGTCACGCGAGCAAGCGAGACAGGGTGGCAGGGAAAAGACTCCAAGACACCGATAATTTAATTCATTTCTTATTACGGTGAAAATACTGGTAATTTAAAAAAAAAATAACATAAGACTTGCTTTATAGTTAGTTTAATTAATATGCAAAGTTTCATTATCTAATTTGAAGTTATTTTTTAATACCACCGGTTTATTGTTAGGTTTGGAGGTAACTTTGGATTTTATTTTCTATCAAGAAAATTTTATGGAATCGTGTTTTCGTCAAACATAGTACCTAACATTAATCCTCAACTTTGCCATATATTTATTTCAAAATTATTGCTGCAGTATTTTCGACTTAACGGAGAATCATGCTAAGCCATTTGAGGTAGTATATGCCCTTAACGTGCTTGCATTACCACGAGCTCCTAATTGAAAGAAAAATTCAGCTATTGACAATTTAGGACAGATTTGCAAGCCACGCCTTTTCCTAAGTAATTGGCTTTTGACTAATATAAAGTTGAAAATAACCTTATTTTATACAAAGCTTTTAATACCGATTAGTCCACGATAATCAGACTATATCCAATATGCTAACAGTTTAGTAATACACTATATAGTGTATGAGATACTATTTGAGAACAATTTCGGTATTAGTAAATCCATTCAGGGTTGAACAATTTTGGAAGGTATTTAAATATACAACGTGTAATTTAAAGGGTATATACATACCAAGTGCATGGCTTCTTTGGATGATAACAAACGATATGGCAAGGGTTTTGTAATCCTAAGTCTACGTGTGTAGAACTTATTACAAATTCCAATACACTGATACCAGAGACAGAATTTTTCAAATTAAGAAGAACGAAGAGAATTATCGTGTTATTGGCAAGTGACGTGGAAAGTTATTGAACCTCGTAGTGCTGTGACACGTTTGTTATGATTGGTATTCAAGAAATATATGAAACCGATAATTTGGTATCAATTCTTTGAGTCAGTTAAGTTGAGCTGAAACTGTGCATAGAGACTGAGATATTGTCTTCAGCCCTTTTGGATAGATATATGGGGTTTCCGTTACACATTGTATAGGTATATGTAATATATTTAATAAACGAAAGTTTCCTGTACTATAGGCACTGCCTTGACCATCTACTGCAAACATTATAACAAATGGCTGTGACTCATGATCACAACAAAAAATACGAAAACCACTCTTCTGTAGATGGTAAGTTAGTCGTTATCTATCTAATCCTTGAAAAGCGCATTATACCATTTATCCTGCGCCTGAATTCTCCCAAGGTTAGGCGCACACAACAATCGAAAGATAAAAATCGGTCAGACCGTTTAGGAGGCTTTCGATAACAAACACGAGGTTTTTATATATTAGAATATTTATGTAGATTTTGTTATTTATGCAACCTTTTTGCTCTTTGCTATTATTAAATCCGTTCGCATATTCTTTATTAACCGACTTCAAAAAAAGGAGGTTTACAATTCGTCTTGAACTTTTTTTTTTTTATGTATGTTACCTCATAACTCGGAGACGGCTGGACCGATTTGAAAAATTCTTTTTGCGTTTGAATGGGTGTACTTTCTAGTTGGTCCCATTGCTACGAAATCAGGATCTAATAATGGGATCCTGGAGAAATCGAGGGAACTCTTCAAATATTATAGGCACACCTATAGCGTTTTGGGTATTTCTTATAGTACCTTGAGCAGTTGCTTCCGAAAAGTACCATTTGGGGAAGTTGAACTGATGATGAAGACCACAGATGGCCACTGAAACTCCTCAATAAAAAGTATTTCGTGGATTGCGATTCGATTACTTGAGTACGGATGTTAAACACTTTATGCTCGTCACAATACATATGATGATGTAGAGCTGATGGTCAAATATCAGGAGAACTCCTCAAAAATTAACGGCTATGCACAGGGAAAAGCAATATTTTGTAAAAGGTGATAAGTTGTTGACATTATGGCTTTTGTAACTAGATAAATTACAAACCTACCCACTAAAAAGGGTGAAAAAAAAATTTTTAGCAAAAAATAGAACCGACTTCCATATCAAAACACTACAAATCCAAAAATAACTTTAATTTCGGAAGGCGGTGTCTTTAGTTTTGTATATATTTTCTTTTTTGACACCGCCTTCCGAAATTAAAGTTATTTTTGGCTTTGTAGTGTTTTGATATGGAAGTCGGTTCTATTTTTTGCTAAATTTTTTTTTCATTCATTCATTGTGATCTAAAATTATGATTGCGATTTTAGTACTTATTTTAATCTTAATTTTGTTTTTATTTATATCTTCCGTTACCGATTTTAAATTTAATATTAATTTTATTTTTAGAAGTAGTTCAAGTCCTATTAATTTTAATAGAAATTGTCGTCATTGTTCGTCGTTCTTTCAAATTTTTTTTTAATGTTTTGATTATTATTACTATTTTTGAAATTTAATTCAATTAAGTACTTACTACATTAATATACATAATTATAAAAACAAATATAATATAGGCGAAAATAAAAGGGAAATTATAGGGCATCAAAAAATTCATCAACATCGCTATCAATGGGAAAAGTGCCCAGAACACTGGCCGCATTGCCACGTTGAATGGCAATGCTGATTCTCTGTCCAAAGAAAAGGCCAGCCTCTGGTCATTTGTGGATTTCACAAAAATTGCTGATGTCACGAAAGAGTCGATGCGCACTCGGACCCCATGGCCCCAACGTTTCAACCCCAAACGGCTCAAACATATAGCAACAAATTAGATTCAAGCCGTTGGGTTCTAAAACAGATGGTACTCCAGCGGTGACAAGAGCCCGACGGATGATGTCATTTATGCTGGCATGCCGTGCTATCCGACCAGAGCTTCTGCTGCAGCAAAGACCATGATGTCCGAGGCGGTCAACTGCCGCACCGCTGGGAGCACCGAGACGTAAACATGTAGCGATCCGGAAAGTGTTATCAGTTATCACTTAACATAGCACCTTAAGTAGTACATTAAGAGAAGGTACTATTTTTTAAGTTTTTGTAAATTTTTTTACGTAGTTTGTATTTTTCTGAAGTTTGTAATTTAACTGTAAAACCAGAATGACGGGTGATTGAGGTCTGAAATACAGGTCTATGCCTAGCTTAACCCCAATAGCTAATATTTTTGTGTACTTACTTATACTTCTAAGAAATCAATGTATTCGGCAAAACAATGTACAATTCTTTTGTAAAAATAAATAAATAAAATTAAATTCAAGTTAAACAGAGAAACATATTATTAGCCAAACCAAACCATAATTCTACAATATTTTTATGTATCGCTGTTGGTTCTCAAAAATAAATAAAAAATGCAGTTTCGGCATAAGACAAGTATCATAATATAACTCAAGTGACTGTACATTGAAACTTACGTACTTCAAACCACACCGGATTTGGTAGCAACCCTATCAGAATTTGCAAAGTGCAAAAGTTTAATTTGCTAAAACATACTCCCGCGGGCCATATGTCTAATTGAATTGGGGCATCAGACTATTACATTAGAGGTTTGATATGATGTACTCTGCTAATCTGGTAATACAACGGTAAATTTTACCTTTGGGAAATAAGCATTTTTGGGGCTTTGTTTTTTACCTAAGGTAGAAATGCCCGCTGGGACAGTCAAACATTTTGTTCGCCACGCTTTAATAATAATAATGTGGATACAGCAATCATTGTGCTAATAGTCGTCTCAGCCAATGGCAAAATAGCCAAGAGCCTCGACCAACACCTGAGTAGACTCTCATTGGGCAGCTGGATCAAGGGCTTGATCCAGAAAGCAGTACTTCTGGACACGGCGCGAATTGTTAGGAGATTCCTCTCTCAAGAGCCCTGACCACCGGTAGCTTGGACCCTGTTCCCGATACCAGTAGGCTAATGGTTTTTATAAAAAAAAATATATAGGACTATTTAAAAATGTAATCAATATATTATATATAATGTAATAAATGAAAAATAATAAACATGCCACGGTCCTGGTGAGTCCATCAGACACATTTTCTACGGTTATTCTCGCCTGGCTAGCGGCGAATACTTGCATAGACACAACCAAGTAGCTAGAATTATCCATCAGTAACGTGCTTTGAAATACAAATTTGTCGATTCTGAGGTACTGTTTCCAAGTAAATACCCGACACAGTTCTCGAAAATGATGGGCCTGCCTTACAGTCCAGATATTTTATATGGAGTATGAGTCTTGAATGTGTACCAGTGGTTTTAGGTAATGAAATTAATCATTGCAGCCACTTTTTAACTGTGTTTTCTTAAAAGGAGCCAGGGAGTGCTATCCTAACAGTTCGCGTGAGCGGGCTTTCCCGCGTTAATCCGGATCCTGTGGAAATTCCGGGATAAAAAGTAGCCTTTGTGTTATTCCAGGATTTCAACTGTCTACATAATAATTCATTCGGATGCGTTCAACAGATTTTACATGAAAGAGTAACAAGCATCCATTAATCAATCGTCAAAGAAGTAAAATAAGATAAGAAGTAAGATATTAAAATAAGTACCTTTAGAAGAGATCAATGACCTAAACTTCAAGGGAACTGGATACAATCTTTACACAATATAGAACAAAATCGCATCCGCTGTCTATACGCTTAGATTTTTTAAACAAAACGGATTTTAATGCAGTTTTCAGCAATAGATAGAATGATTCAAGAAGAAGGGTTAAATACAGGGTGGCAGGGACATCGACGCGCAACCACTTACCACGGATTCAGTACATGATTAAAGCCGACAAAAAATTTCAACGCAGGGTCCACCCTGCGTTGAAATTTTTTGTCGGCTTTTTCCTAACTTAATAAAATTAACAAAAATCCAACGAAAACAAAATAATAGTAAATTCACTTCTTTCACTTATAATAAAACTGCAATGTTATTTACATTGCAGTTACATATATATACTCGCAAAACAGCTGCTCAGGTTAACGAATTAGGAATGATATAGAAATATAACTCTCTAACGAAGCCCGCTAAAACATGGTTCCAAACTCATACCACTAAACTGATAATACGAATGCAACACGCGTACAAACAAAACAAAATACTTTGCTAAATTTACATTCATTTGGGGCGCTATTTTATTTAGTAAGATAATGTTAGAGTGAAACTGAAATATCGAATCAAGCGAGTCCGAACGAGATGGATTGTTTTGTGACATCAAGCGGCGAGGATGGTGTTATGCAGTATACAGTAGGAGTCAGTCATTTATTATGAACTCAAATATGATAAATTAATATTAAACCTCTTTACATTAAGTTTCCAAAAAGTGTAAAGCTTCATAAAAGGGAATGCCTGTCGGCAATATAAAAAAAAATCCTGAAATGAACAAAAGAGTGAAATATACGCCAAGTGTTACTACAAATCGTAGGTAACCCATTACAATTTCAATAATTATCAAAAAAACTTGGTAGAAGTCAGCTACAAACCTTTTTCTGAAATATTGGTCGTAATAAGTCTAGGGTTAAGGATGCCAAGTCATCGTTTAGGCGGGTCCAACCTAAGTCCGTGTTTAAAAATGGGTATCGTGTGCACAACTAAAATCAAAATCTTCGAAAAATGACAATACTATACCATAAAAAAGCAATCCGTATGTAACTCAATTCGCAAGCGCTATTGTAGAATCAAGTAAACAAACAATTGAAAATGCAGTAGTGTCAAACTGTCAGTCTGTCAGTAGGTAAGGCAAAGGAGATGTGATTCATACAGCCTACAATACGTTTTCTATTCAAAAAATATTTGATTTTAATTAATATTGATATGCATATATTATTTTTTAGATTTATGGTACACATTAAATTAATAATTACTGTGCACTAAATCTGCAAACTAATTCGTTAGAAATTATTTTACGATTCCTGTTTGGCTGAATGCCACTTACTAGTGTCAAATAAACACTGACCTCCTATAAAAATAAGAATGAATTAAACGGATATCGGGTTAAATATTTTAATGATTTCCATATTTTTATATCCTACTTAAACAAACTTGAAAATTATTTCATTATACATATTTTATGTTAAAAAGAATTAAGGACTATTCGCAGTTTCTGTCCATTTCAAGCATTTGGACAACACCCTTTGGAAACGATTAAGTTATTTTATTACTTACCTGATACGTATTTTAAATGGAAATCATTATTCCCTCATGATCTACCAAATTTCATATTTCTTAATTTCTTAAAGTACATAAATAAGGTAAGAACTCAATAACTAGCCCCGCATTAGAAGAGCGTTAGGCTTATAAGCTCTGAAACTAGATTTATATATATATATATATATATATATATATATATATATATATATATATATATATATATATATATATATATAATGTGTGAATAGAGTAAATATAATATACAAGGTGGTTTTTAAAAAGTACGAGCCAAAATTTAAGGGTACTCGAGGTACTCAAAGCAAAACGTTGTTTAGTAAAATGGACAGAAATATCTCCTAAATTAATCAGCTCATATACGGAGTGCCGATTTAATGACGTACATTGTTTCAACGTGGTGTAATACCTACTGATAACATAAAACATACAGACGTGATTTAAAATTTGTATTCTTAAGCAATCCTTAAATTAAGTTATTAGGATTTACCAGAATTTTTCACGAAATGCTGTGCAACAATACTAACCGTACAAATAGGTACAGCTGATTTTTTAGCATACGATAGCCCGTGCGTGACGAATATGTCTTCGTTACCAAAATGTATGGAGCAAAGCCTACTGGCATTAGTTGGTAACCAGTCATCCTCTGTTTTTTCTAAGCGGACTGCTGCAATCCAATGTAGTCGACGAATCTCTTTTTGGGGAAACTAAAATAAGAAACACACAGGCAAACCAATCCATCCAATTTATAAAACTCTATACTTAATATAAAATATATAATAGTTAGGTATTAAAAACTGGCTGGCTACCTGTTGCATAATATTGACAACTTGTGGTTGTCTATACGAAAATAAAACACGAAATTATTTTACATACGAGTGATAAGTTATCCCAGTTAGTTTTTTACTTCCTTCTTTCCGTCATTTACACCATCTTACTACGCAGGAGGTCATTTTTATCCTCCAGAAACGAGCTTTTTCTTGGATTTTTCCCTAACAAACTCGATTCTAGTGTCTGTCACTGAGCGCACGTCAGACTGAGAGGCGCTTTGGTTGTATTTTTGTCACCCCGCCTACTTGATTGTGTTTTGCGTGGAACCATTTTTGAGCGGAGTTCGTGTTCTATATCATTCCTAATTCGTTGGCTCAGGTAGCCTTTTATTATTTAAAATTATTATTATATATATATATATATATATATATATTATTATTTTTGGTTTTATTTACATGGCTGTTTAGTGAAACAAGTGAATTTTATTTTTTTATTTAAATTTATTGGTTTAGATAAAAATAATGATTTTATACAGTTTACAGTAAAAAAAAAACTTGCAGGAAAAAGAACGTAAAAATTGAGAAAAGGCCGACGAAAAATTTCAACGCTGGGGGTCCAGAATCATGTCCTGAATCCATGATAAGCGGTTGTGCATCGATCTCTCTGCCACCCTGTATATATAATACATGCAATATTATTAGTACATGGCACTCGTACGCAGCTGGGGCGGGTCGCTGCTACATAATTAAGCGTCAATAGCTTAATGGCTAAGGTATCAGATTTGTGATCAAGCAGTCGCGGGTTTGAACCCCACCCATGACATTGTTGTCGTGAACCCACTCCAGACACAAGCATATTTAGCTTAGTTGGAAGGGTTAACAGGATTGCTAGTAATGTAAATTTTACCCACATTGCTAAGAATCTTTTTTTTTTACATAAAAATACTTTGGTTCCTCTCAACATGTTGTTAATGAACACATTATATTTATATATAATTAATTACCTACGTATTGTTTTGTATTTATATATATATTTATATATTTGTACATATAATTTTTCTATTTTATGAGTATATTTATGTAGTACGTACACTGATTTAGCCCTTCCCACTTTGATTAAAGTTTTGAAAGTCCTTCCAAAGGTTGTCTGGAAGATATCGCTTTAAAGCGATAAGACCGCCATTAGAAGCCATAGAAGTAAGAAATTATGTTAAATAGGTGTGTTTAAATTTTGGTGTACAATAACGTATATTCTATCTTATTTTTTATTAGTTATGAGTGTATTTTATACTCACATGAGGTCAACTCCTGCAACTGCTGGAACTCTGCGGGCGACAGCTTGTCCCATTGGAAGCTGCTGCCCGCGTGGACCATTTCCGTCTGTAACAAAACAGAAATTACATAAATATATACACATAAATGTGAAAAGCAAAAATAATAACAGACACACGATTCGACCTCCGAAGGTCAGTCCGTGGATGTATGGCAATTTCAACATATAGTGATTCCTTTTTAATACTTTAGAAAGGAAGAATATCTTATGGCATTGAGTCCACCCATGTACTACTATTGCACATAAATAAATAAAAAAAAAAACATTTGACGAAAGAAGAGGAAAAAAGGAAAAACAAAAACACTAAAGGGGACGAAGCACGTCGTGGCCGTGTCAACTTGGCTCCTACTCAGCATTATGCTATGCCATGGGCGTATACCCACAGCACGGCGCTTTTTTTTTCAGTGATTGACTAAAAATACGACGATATACACATTATACTATGATATTTTAGTAGTGAGACATATTGGTACGCTGAATCTGTATCTCAACGTCGCAAAAACTCAAATTCAAAAGATTTTATTTCATATAGGCCTACAAGCTTCTGACGTTTTGTAAGAGCATGTACAGGGTTCGAAATTGATCGTTTTCTATGGAGAAGAACCAGCAAGAAACTCCACGGTTACTCCTTTCAAAACATCATTTTCACAATGCATCCATTATAATACAGGGTTAATAGTTATGACAGGACTGTATTTACCAACAAACATAGCACAATCTAATTACAAATAATAATTGAAATATAAACTTTTTTGCAAAAAATAAAACCGACTTCCATATCAAAACACTACAAAGCCAAAAATAATTTTTAATTTCGGTAGTCGGTGTTATTGGTTTTGTATTTTCTTTTTTTTTCACACCGCCTTCCGAAATTAAAATTATTTTTGGCTTTGTAGTGTTTTGATATGGAAGTCGGTTTTATTTTTTGCAAAAAAAGTTTTTATTTTCGTGCTTTTTAGTGGGTCAGTGAATTTTCCAAATCGGTTCGTAAATGACGGAGTTATGCACGAACAAAAAACGCAATGCAGAGTAAACGAAAAGATCATCAACGTAAATGTTCTTTTTAGACTTTTGTTGATTTTTCAGAAACGACTTGTCCCATTTCGATAAAATTTTCATGGGACCATTTGGGAAGTATACCCTTTCTAACAAGATAAGAATTTTTCAAATCGGTTGGCAAGCTACGGAGTTATGCGCGGACAAACATAAAAAAAAATACAAACATCCGAATTGAGAACCTCCTCCTTTTTTAGAAGTCGGTTAAAAATTACAACAAAGCAGACAATGTTTTTGCAATAAATTTATCTGTTATTTTTTTGTTACTTCATTGTGTGGTAGTGTGCTGAATAAAGAAGTTTTTCTTAATTTTTCTTACTCTCATAATTATGATGCAGAACTTGAACAGATTGGCACAAGCTACAGTCCTTTAACTGAAGGAAGTACATACATAATTAAAGTATCTGTTCAAGAAGTTTTGACGAAACTTGGAATATATTTAATTCAGTTGGAAATTCAAACCCAACAGAAACTCGAAGAAACTCATCCTTTTATGCAAAACATACAAAAGAAACGAGGTAACAAAAACGGCTTCACATTGGGTAGTTTGTACCCTTCAATACTCCTGTATTTTTCTGACAGATAAAGCAATAGATTAAGTATTGTCATCTATGGTATCTTCATAGATACCATCATCATTTCTTTAGCCTTTTGCCAACTATGTCGGGATCGGCTTCCAGTCTAAATGAGTGCGGCTAAGTACTAGTGCTTTACATGGAGCGACACTAATCTCCACAACCCAGTATCTGAGTAATGCGATACCCCTTAACAAGATTGGTGTTAAATTTTCTGGCTTCTAATAAATAATAAAAATAAAAATACCGTAAGACCCGTAATAAATAATAAAAATAAAAATAAAATTGTCTACATGAGTGCAGCTAAGTACTAGTGCTTTACACGGAGCGACACTAATAAAAATAAAAATACCGTAAAAAGACCCGTATCAAATAATAAAAATAAAATAAAAATCATTTATTTTCAGAAACAGTCCATAGATGAAAATTAAAAATTAAAATGATTAATTTACATTAAAAAACGAAAATTATTATTTTGCGTGTATAATTTTAAATTTTACGTGTATAATTTTCGTTTTTTAATGTAAATGAATCATTTTGAAGCAAAAGTTATAATTTTGCGTGTATAATTTTAATTTTTGCGTGTATAATTTTCGTTTTTTTAATGTAAATGAATCATTTTAATTTTTAATTTTAATCTATGGACTGTGTCTGAAAATAAATGATGGATTATGACTGTCAAAGATGTTCAAGTAACAGCCGAGGCCGAAAGCTTAACTAGCTTTCCAAGGCGCGGAGAAATCTGGATATGTTAAGAAGGTCACCCATCCAGAAAACAACCTCGGCAAGCGTTGCTTATCCTTGAAGATCAACCTGTGTTGTTGTTATTATTTAGCCACGAGCTCCTCCATTACTATGATGATAAACTTTGGTAGTTTTTTCTCTTTATTTAAATTAGGGACCTTAGTATAACACAGTCCCATCGTACCTTATTCTAGCTAAGACCAAATTAAAACAGAATTGGATGAAGTTGTAAGGTTTTTTTTTTCATATAAATATATTAAGTATATTATATTTATTATAGTTACTACGGAAACCTTCATGGGCGAGTCCGACTCGCACTTGGCCAATCTTTTTTAAGTGTCATGTGTATACATAAATAAGTAAATAATAGAAAACACGTTCACTTATTTAGTGTATCTTTACACCGGTCCAATTATGGACAAAATGCTGTTATGACTCGACTGCCTCGCTTATACATAGACAAATTGGAAAATCTGGATATTTTCCAGCTATCTAAGGTATCTTTTAAAATAAATCGTAAATCTGTGTTGTGAAAATACTCACCAGTAAGTGAATTCGTATATTATTATTTACCAATTGTTATGTTTCCTTTTCTTTTAGTTAAAATTTTAGAACTACTGTACTTTCTAGTTTTATATGCATGCTGTGAAACTCTATAATAGGCTTTAGAACCCCATGTGACATCTAAATATATATAACTCAAAGTATAAAAAACTGACTGACTGACTGACATAGTGATCTATCAAAGCCAGTACAGCACAGCCCAAACCACTGGACAGATCGGGCTGAAATTTGGCATGCAGGTAGATGTTATGACATAGGCATCCATTAGGAAAGGATTTTGCGAAATTCCTACGGGATCGGGATTTACACGGGAAAAACTTCCCACGCGGGCGAAGCTGCTGGCACAAGCTAGTTGTTACTATATAATGAGAATGGTAAAAAAAAGCTGTTGAGTTTCTTATAAATAAATAAAATAAAAAAGCATTAAACATGAGCAAAATAAGGAAAATACCCGTAGAAAAGCCGGGCCCAGCACTACCTACGTAACTTTAATACCACGTAAGTGGTGCCAACATCATCACTAGCGGGCAGTATGATGGATTGGACGGATAGCTTTCATGATGTTATGTAAGCCGCAAATGTACCGGGTCTTATGTCATAACTTGCAGCGAGTTCCTATAGCTTACGACGCTACATGTTGAGAAGAAAGTCTTGTTTTCTATAAAGAATGAATTGTTATTAAAGGAAAATTTGGTAGTATTTGCCGAAAGAAAAACGGAACCCTAATACGATCGCTTTAGTGTCCGTCTGTCTTCTTTCAGAAACATGGAAAGATATTTATTATTTATTTATTATATACTTTATTGTACACCTTACAATACACTTAAGGATACAAATAATAAAACTAGTGTACAATGGGCGGTCTTATCGCACAGGGCAATCTCAATAAAACATACCACAAAATATAATATATAAATATATACTAATACATATCAAATTCATAATAGAGAAAGGAGGGGAAAAAAGTTATGGTGAGAGGTAATGCTCCTTCACCATTCTTTTGAACGTAGATAATGTTTGAGCACGCCTCACATTTATGGAATATCAAACTGAAATTAATTTGTATAATTACTAGCTTCGGCCTTCGACTTCGCTCGCGTGTGAAGTTCTGCATAAGATTTTCAAGAAATCGAAATCAATTATAGCAAATAAAATAGCACAATAAAAAAGAGATTCAAAATTCAGCTGGGTAACACTAAACTAGACGAATGCCGGATATTAGCCTTTTTAACCGACTTCTAAAAATGGAGGTTCTCAATTCGTCTTGAACTTTTTTTTATGTATGTTACCTCATATCTCGGAAACGGCTGGACCGATTTGGAAAATTCTTTTTGCGTTTGAAAGGGTATACTTTCTAGTTGGTCCCATTGTTACGAAATCAGGATCTGATGATGGGATCCTGGAGAAATCGAGGAAACTCTTCAAATATTATAGGCACACCTATAGGGTTTTGGGTATTTCTTATAGTCCCTTCAGCAGTTGCTTTCGAAAAGTACCATTTGGGGAAGTTGAACTGGTGATGAAGACCACAGATGGCCACTGGAACTACTCAATAATAAGTATTTCGTGGATTGCGATTCGATTACTTGAGTACGGATGTTAAACACTTTATGCTCGTCGCAATACATACGAGTATGGTGATGTAGAGCTGATAGTCAAGTACCAGGAGAACTCCTCAAAAATTAACGGCTATGCATCGGGAAAAGAAACATTTTGTAAAAGGTGATAAGTTGTTGACATTATGGCTTTTGTAACTAGATAAAATACAAACCGACCCACTAAAAAACATTTTAGCAAAAAATAGAACCGACTTCCATATAAAAACACTACAAAGGCAAAAATAACATTAATTTCGGAAGGCGGTGTCAAAAACGAAAATATATACAAAACACAAATTTTTAGCTTTGTAGTGTTTTGGTATGGAAGTCGGTTCTATTTTTTGTTAAAATTTTTGTTTACATAAAGCTATTAATTCTGATAAAGATTCTGACTACCCGTAACGACTGCCAAAGATGTCCAAATGACAGCCGGAACCCACGGCTTCCTGTATATAATACAGTATTTTACCAAGACTTCTCTGTGTAAAAGCTGTAAATGCAATTACAATTCTGTATGAAAAAAGTCCAGCAATAAGCCGCCTACAGTCTGATTTATTTCTTCTACTAAAAGGCAATAAGAGTCACAGGCTGACGCAATGAACGATTTAATGCGATTTGCCGCCGATAAGTACGGGGGACTTTCTAAAGGTCAGCTCACACCGAGACGCGACGAGATATTTCACTTTACGAGTATAGTATGTTTTTTTTTTTGTTTTTCTGCATCTTATTTAGAGGAACCTGGAACTGCCACGTTGGTCGAGAGTGGCTAGAGGTCGCAATTATGACTGCGATTGCTGGGCATGTGATTTTGGGTTGGATTCCCGAGTTTTTGTAATCTATTAAAACTGGAACAGCGGAACTACCAACTCGACGCGCTTGAGTCTATCGAAAAACGGGCCCAAAAGCTCATTGGTAACAAAGCTTTGGACGAGTTAAAGCTCCAGACCCTTACATCGGCGACGCGTTGCAAGCCTACATTTCGGGGAGTGTGCCTTGGAATTACACAACATAATTCCATCAGGCCCTTTTCATCATCGGACTACAAGACGAATGGTGATGTGCCATCGTAAAATGATGAACATCCCACCCATTTTGGAAATCTTTTCATTGTGTTTACAGCTTAGGAGTGGAATTACCTACCGAAGGCTGTGTTTCCTAATAGATATAAAATCATGTCTTTAAGTCAAGAGTGAATAGATTACTCCTACGCAAGCGTGCTTCGTCTTCGACCATATCATCGCTTACCGCGAGCCAATCAACAATAAAAAAAATAACCAAAACATTGATATTGTAAAATTCACATGTTAATCAAATAACTTTATTTAGTACTAGCACTTCGCCCTCATCTTCCTATATATTCAAAATAATTTATATCTTATAGTACTCAAAAATAATGCGTCTTACTACCAATGAATTTCTTTTTAGAATTGGATCATTATTAGTTCCGGAGATAACCCCTACATACGAACAAATTTAGTCTCTCTATCTTCGATCAACGTACAATTGTTGATCGAAGCTCTCTATAATATAAAAAAATAGAGAACCTACTAGAAATGTGGGTACAATTCACATGATCATATGACTAGCAATTTTGTTATCCATAACTAAGCTAAATATGCTTGTCTGAAGTGGGTTCATGACAATAGTATAATGGGTGGGGTTCGAACCCGCAAATTGTCGATCACAAGTTCGACACCTTAGCCATTAGGCTATTAACACTTTTTATATTATTAGTGTACATTATTTATTTCTTTAATAAATGTTCACAGCGGCGCTTCGCGTCGCGTCTTGGTGTGAGCTGGCCCTGACGCAGAAGGTTTGATCTCAAGTTTCAAATAAATATTTAAGAGTCTTCGTCAGACATGTAATTCCTCAGCTTTTTTTTAAGGTTTCGTTACTTAATGGCGAATATGAAACTCTCATAATTTGATTAAGGACTTTATATTGATGATAAAAGGAGTAATTTGTAGAGTGTTTCAGAGCACGGGCATATTTAAGGCTATTTTTATATTTGACTAGCACTTCATCTGCTATTTAGAAATAATGTATAATATAATGTAGAGTATGTATTGTATGCAGAATACACCAACGAAAAAAAACAGAATTGGATCATTAATTTCGGAGATTACCCTCTACATACAAACTTAATTTTTTTCCGGTTGTGAAAATCATCGAATAGAGCCCGTCACTAGTGCTGATGACTTTTTGAGGCGCGCGTGGAACACGACGCACCGCTGACCCGGGCCTGATTTTTAACCGACTTAAAAAAAGGAGGAGGTTCTCAGTTCGTCTTGAACTTTTTTTTTATGTATGTTACCTCATAACTCGGAGCCGGCTGGACCGATTTGGGAAATTCTTTTTTGTTTGAAAGGATATATGTACTTTCTAGTTGATCCCATTGTTATGAAATCAGGATCTGATGATGGAATCCTGGAGAAATCGAGGAAACTCTTCAAATATTATAGGCACACCTATAGCGTTTTGGGTATTTCTTATAGTTCCTTGAGCAGTTGCTTTCGAAAAGCACCATTTGGGGAAGTTGAACTGATGATGAAGACCACAGATGGCCACTGAAACTACTCAATAATAAGTATTTCGTGGATTGCGATTGGATTACTTGTGTACGGATGTTAAGCACTTTCTGCTCATCACAATGCATATGGTGAAGTAGAGCTGATGGTGAAGTACCAGGAGAACTCCTCAAAAATTAACGGCTATGCATCGGGAAAAGCAATATTTTGTAAAAGGTGCTAAGTTGTTGACATTATGGCTTTTTTAACTAGATAAATTACAAACCGACCCACTAAAAAACGTGAAAAAATGTTTTTTGCAAAAAATAGAACCGAGTTCCAAGCGTATCAAAACACTACAAAGCCAGAAAAACCTTTAATTTCGGAAGGCGGTGTGAAAAAAAGAAAATACAAAACCAATAACACCGGCTACTTAAGTTTAAGTAAAAAACAATACCGCTATTTATATTATAAAACAAAGTCCCCCACCGCGTCTGTCTCTCTGTTCGCAATAAACTGAAAAAGTACTGAACGAATTTTCTTACACTTTATACCATCAGATAGATTGATTTTAAGGAAGGTTTTAGTGTATAATAAGTTACGGTTTTGTGTAAATTGGATGAAATAAGATGATATTAGTTGAACATGTCGGAAAAAAATAAGCCAATCAGGAGCTTTAAACGAAAACGCTGCTAAACCTTTCGAGTTATATATAACAAAATAATGTATTGTGGGATTGTTCCTCTTTTATAGATCTACAAAAAAGTCTGCGATGGCATATCTCCCAAGGATAACCCACAGTTACCATTTTTTTCTTTTTCATTTTTTTATTTTCGAAGCTATTTTAACAGTACAATATTATTCCCTATCCAATTAAATAATATAAGTGAATATAAACTCTATTAGCGGAGTGAAGCCGGGCCGGATCGCTAGTTTCTGTATAATTTGTGAGGAGCTCGTCGCTATATAAGAAAAGATGATATAAACATACACACTATACATAGCAAAAACCATAGCTCGTACAACAAATCTAATGTTGAACGACCTACGGTTTGAATGAACAAGATTTCTTAAATTTATAATTATAATGCAGAACTTGATCTCATCGCCACAGGCAGTCTTTTATTGAAGAAAGTATATGTTTATAATACCTATCTTGTGAAAAGTTATGAGGCAACTTCAAACATATTTAATTCAGATTATAAGTTCAAACCGAACAAAAACTTGAAGAAAAGAAACGGAGTATATACTAGTGTTTTACATGGAGCGACTGTACCTAACCTCCACAATGTTATGGCTTTAATTTTATACAATGTGTAACGGAAACCCCATATCTATCCAAAAGGGCTGAAGACAACATCTGGTATGGAGTCTCTAGGCAAAGTTTCAGCTCAAAATAAGTGACTCAAAGAATTGATACCAAATTATCGGTTTCATATATTTCTTGAATACCAATCATAACAAACGTGTCACAGCACTACGAGGGTCAATAACTTTCCACGTCACTTGCCAATAACACGATAATTCTCTTCGTTCTTCTTAATTTGAAAAATTCGGTCTCTGGTATCAGTGTATTGGTATTTGTTATAAGTTCGACACACGTAGACTTAGGATTACAAAACCATTGCCATATCGTTTGTTATCATCCAAAGAAGCCATGCACTTGGTATGTATATACCCTTTAAATTACTCGTTAATATACATATTAAGAGCCATTTCAAAAAATTTGAACGCTCGAGTTTAGGTAAAAATTGGTATGTGTGTGTGACGATGCACACAATCATATACAACACAAATAGTGTAGAGCGTATGTCGAGTCGGACTAAACAATCTTGAGCTGTTATAATCGTCTTTCTGAGAAAAAGTGATTTGATTAATTAAATGACTTAAGATAAAAAAAATTAAACACATGTAATAGTTGTATAAAATTAAAACTAAAATTAAAACTTAACTAGGTATGCAGTTTAGCGAATATACTTAACTTTGTTTTCCATAGTTTTTGTAAAATTACAGAGTTTATACAAGGTGTCACAAAAAAAAGTTTGTTTGTTTAGCTTTTTTTTTCTGGGTGGGAAAATCATCAGATGACTCCTCCTCCGCTGTGGGTGGAGCAGAAGGGAGTGTCAGACTTCTACTGACTAAAAACCCACCCTGCACCTTTAGTTGCCCTTGCATTCCGGGGCCGCGATATCTCGTTCTAACGAGATACAAATTCTCGTACTAACAAATCTACAAAATATTATTTTAGACTTATAACATTTTACCACTTTGGAAGTGTCTATCTTTCAAACGATTGATTTTGAGAAAAACAAAATGGTTTGTTTAGTTTCAACTATAGTCTTAACAATTTCGGAATGGCATACGGACTGCCAAATAGACAGACATGACGAATCTATAAGAGTTCCGTTTTTTTGCCATTCAGCTACGGAACCCTAAAAACCCAATAGTACTTGCTCAACTCGGGAACCGAACCCAACACATGCTCAGCAACTGCTACACCAACGAGGCAGTTTGAAATATAACCCTTAACATGCCTATACATAACTATGCGATTACGGAATCCTTAAATTTGAAGCTCCAGTTTTGGTTTCCTTATGAAATATGATTATTTTTACGGATAAGGCTGTTGTTGTGTTTTTGACAGCCCCTCCTATTAGATTCGTTCTTCATAAGACACTGCCGTTTGATCTCGTTTATTTTGATACGTAATTGGCAATCCCATTTCTGGCATGTGGATTTGAAAGGTATACGGTTATGTTAACCAGCCATGTTGATTATCTGACACAAAGGAATATAAAATCGTATTCAACTCCTTGGCCTACGTAGCTTTAATTTACGTAAACTTGATGGAAAGCCGCACAGCTAAAGTTTATATGGAGAAGTGCATACATTAGCATTCGTCCGGGGCTTCGCTTCCGTGAATTTTACCATGATGAAAACAAAAAAAATTGAAGTTGGGTCAAACGTAGCCTAATATAACCTTCCTAAGCTTCAAGCTACTTCCACAGCAAATTTTATTTGGATAAAATTTGAATACATAAGATCAACATGTCTTCAAATTTTATCCAAATAAATTTTCGAAAGTACATTTTATCCAGAATCACTTAACACACGAAAAAAAAATCCACTTTATAATATTAGTACAGATTGTATTTCCAATTTCATTTTATAGTGAAAATATAGAAAAGGTAATTGAAAAAATAGATCCATATTCTCAAATATAGCCAGAAACTTTCGAAAAAAAAAAATTAGGTACTCGTCACTTTAGTAACTATTCTTCAATTGGTTTAATTCTCGTTACTATGGAAAGAAAAAGCTACGGATTATGAACAAAACTTAAAGCCTAATTTGTAACTGAAACTTTCTACCCTAACAAAATCCAATTTCATGCTGGCTTCTTTTTAACCGCCATTTTGTATTCAAAAATAGAACTGTGATGGCAGCCCACACAGTGGCGATAGATCTGTTTCATTATGCGTGGGTAGGAAACCAGAGAGTAAAAAAAATTACGTAGACTGTTCAAGATACATTTACGGACACTGGCAGCTGAATTGTTTCTGTTTTGTTTTTGTTCATTCGAATGTAATGCATTTTTTTAAGAGCTCGCTCTTGTACAATGATCATGCCTGATGGTAAACGATACATGAGCTTTACGATGAAACGAGCGAGCCCGGAACATCTGGGCTCGCTTGTTTCATCGTAAAAGCATCCTTTTCACTCTTGCTTTAAAGGCTGACGGGTGAGTGGTAAGGAACACAGAAGGCGGCAGAGAGTTCCACACCTTTCCTGTGCGCAAATAAATGAGGAAGAGAAGCGCTTAGTACTAAAACACGTTATATCAATCAAGTGTAGATGGTGCAGTATGTGTAAATAAAATGAAATGAAATATTTATTTTGTAAATTGGTTCCAAATAACACTTTTACACGTCATGTTTTTTGCGTGTTAAGTTTAGTTTAGCTAGTTGAGGCCGGTATTTCCTAACTGACTACTTTGGGAGTCTGAGAAGAAACACCGAAAAAAACTCAGAGGTCTTTATTCTATAAAGTATAAAATAAGAATACACACATGTTAATTTATAGATTTCTCTGTTAAGCTTTGGTTTCCTAGGATAGCGGTGCCGTCAAATAGCGGCCGTTATACAGCGATGAATGACGTCACTAGAACGTTGTCTATGTAAACAAAATGGCGCGGTTTCCTAGAGAGCGGTAACTGACACCGTAACGTCAAAAAGCAGTGCCGCCATTTGCATGACGGCCGTCTTGTCAGTGACAGATGGTTTCGTGAACGTTTCCAAAGAGAATGTAATACACTAGATAGCGATGAAGCAGACAGTGTGATAAAACGGCCGTGGAACTTTCCACATGTCGTCACCGTAAAGACGGCCGTCTTTTTGCGTCCGTAATATCACGGCCGCTTTATGACGGCACCGCTTTCCTAGGAAAACAGGGATTTCTCAGTAGTAGCCAAGAGTTTGGCAGTTGGCGGTGTGATACCTCCGTGTCTTGGAAAGCACGGGTCTCGGCTGTCATTGGGACATTGTTGACAGTAGTTAAAGGTAGTCAGAAGCCAGTAAATCTGACACTGGTCTAGCCGAGGGGTATCGTGTTACCCAGTTACTGGGTTGTGGAGGTCAGATAGGCAGACACTCCATGTAAAACACTAATACTGAGCTACATCCAGTTAGACTGGAAGCCGAACTTAACTGGTAGATAATTAAGGCATTAATTCCGCCATTGTACGGTGGCCAGCACATCACCCTACTCCAATCTGTCAAAATAATTTAATAGATTTACAACTTTATTACAACATGATAAGGTTCAAACTCAATTGGGTAAATTTGACAGATTTGGATAGCTTGATGTGCTGGTGACTGTGTCATTTTTTGTTGCATAAAGTTTTAATAAATAAATAAATGAGAAAACTCATTCATAAATTGCATTAGAGCATCCGTATAGTTTTATTGCGATAACAAAGTTTGGCAAAACTTTCTGCTTCCAGAAACTAATATCGCAATGCGTCAGTATTGTATAACTCGATCAACTATATTTTTTTGTTTGACGTATGGTGGTAAAGGTTAAAGGTAATATAATGTTTACTAGGTAGTAAACATTATAGTTTTTAGAGTAAGTATTTTTTTAAGAGTACAGTCGCCAGCACATCAAGATATCCGAATCTGTCAAATTTACCCAATTGAGTTTGAACTTTATTATGTTGTAATAGAGTTGTAAATCTATTATATTATGTTGACAGATTGGGTTAGGTTGATGTGCCGGCCACCGTACTAGCAATTTGGGTAGAATTCACATCATTGAACAAACTTGTTAACCCCTCCAACTAAACTAAACATGCGTGTGTCTGGAGTGGATTCACGGCAATAGTGTGTTGATTAGAACTAATTAGACCCGAATCCGAAAAGCAGATAGTGAAGTTATGTTTAAATATTGTTTAGTTTGTTTACAACCATTACCGAACTACCCTCTCGTGTAATAAGGATAGATATTTATTACCTTAGTTGAAAATTATTTATTCTATTTGGTCGATTCGTTTTAATAACACTCAATTAATATGAGATTGGCTACAGGATAAAACAAATTTCGCAGAAGCTTTGAAAACTCTTCGCAACTTTTATTCTATAAACAAAATAATCGCCTGTTTATACATCAACCCCTGATAAAAAGTGTGTTCTAAATAGCGATCAAGGTACTCTCCACTTCTCGGTATCCTTCGACATCCTTCGGAAGTACTCGTGAAGGACGAATTTATTTATAGGATAGATAATAACGAACTTTGAAAGCTTGTAGGCCTTGGAATGAGAGGGTGGGATCAAAATGGCGGCTTGGGGCATAATAATGAAATGAAATGGCATATTTGCCAAGTTAGTAAGGATGTGATACTATGCGTGTTCAATTTTCTTGCTAATGAAGGCTAAATTGATATTAGTGATTCTCCGGATATCCGTATCCGTATCTGTATCCGCGGATATTTGAGGAAAAAGAAAGATCCGTATTCGTATCAGTTACTTTTCTCGCGGATCTTTTACCTTGTTAATTTTTAATTGATCGGATGAAAAGCCGACACGGATTGAGTAAGAAAATTAAAATCCGTATCCGCGGATCTTGACACCAAATATCCGTATTCGGATCCGTATACGCGGATGTACATTTTTAATCATCAGGCACAGCATTAATTGATATATACAGGGTTATTGGTAAAACACTAACAACCTCTGTATTGATGATGATGATGATGATAATGTTGTCCGCGTCGTGTCCGACGATGGCGACTCTGGCTATCTCCTGGCGTGTGCTCGTATGTGGTTGGTGAATCTAAATTGAACACCCTGTTGCAAGTAGAACAATAGAGTGTGCCCTCGTTGTTGAAAGTGCAGTTGTAGGAAGGTTTATGTCGGTTCTTGCGGATCTGATGCTTTCAAAAATCAGTCCTTTTCAAAATTGCAGACATCCTTTTTAACGTTGTATCTGGAAGTTCCACGACATCCAGCTTTCAACTAAACTCGCAGTCTATCGAGCTATTGTTCAACCTCTGTATTACTAGCATCAGAAACAACAACTTGTGTCCTGTGACTTTTTAGAAAATATAATACATTTACCAAAAACAAACCTTCAAGATCCCTCCGCTGCCTTTTGTACTATCAGTTTACCTACATTACTAGCGCTTTCTTTTGATTCGCGGACAGCGTAACATTTAGAGCGTTTTTGGGGATATGCGGATCAGGGTGTTAAGTCCCGCATTCCCATGAAAAGGGAGGATTCTCCGACCAGGCAGGTGTTTTTGTCTGGTGGGCAACTATCCGATGTTTGTGATCGGGTGATTTGTATGTAGGCTAGTTGAGCGGTAAACTTTGCTTGCGTGATACAGGATTTCTATCGTTTAGATAGATAGATAGATAAAATATACTTTATTGTACACCAAAATTTAAACACACCTATTTAACAATATTGCTTATTCTATGGTAACAATGGCGGTCTTATCGCTGAAAGCGATATCTTCCAGACAACCTTTAGAAGGACTTTAAAAACTTTAATTAAAGTGGGGAGGGCTAAATTAGTGTATTTACTACATTACTCATAAAAACAGAGAAACAAAAATTATATAAAAATTAAAATAAAAAATGTAAGTATATGCAAATATATAAATATATATATAGTTACAATGTAATACATAGGTAATTAAATAATACAATACATATAATGTGTTCTTTAACATCAAGTGGAGAGAAAACAAAAGAATAGTCATAAATTGGAATAAAAAATAATTAGCAACCGAGCTTTTAAAAGTAGCCAGTGACTGAGCTTGTCTTACTGACACCGGCAATGCATTCCACAAACGAATAGCTTGCACCGTAAACGATGAGCCATAGAATTTAGTGACATGTGCAGGCATTGAAAGTCTCAAATTCTCCGATGATCTCAAATCTCTTACATGTGTGTCATGAAGGAACTTAAAGCGTTCTTTGAGATAAAACGGAGATGACGCTACACGTTCAATTGAAATATTTTTATTTTTGTATGATAATCTGATGAACTAAAATATGACGAATTATTAAAAGTCCTACAACAAATGTTGTTGTTTATGATGTTACTAACATAGTTGTGAGAGGTTTTTAATGTTTTACCAATAACCCTGTAGATAAACTCTGTCTTGCCATCAACTGCTTCGCTTCTTCCTAATAATGTTAGAGTCCGCTTCCAATCTATACGGATGCAGCAGTATTAGTGTTTTACATGTAGCGACTGCCTATCTGACCTCTACAACCCAGTAACTGGGTAACACGATGTGTAGCTGTCGGGAAACACAGACTCCGGCAGGGAATTCCACTCCTTAGCCGTACGCACAATGAAGGTATTCCCAAAACGTTTTGTGCGTATGGGTGGGATGTCCACCATGTAACGATGGCGCTTCGCCGTTTGTCTCGTAGTCCGATGATGGAACGGGCTTGGCGGAATTAGATTGTGTAATTCCATCGCACACTCTCCGAAATGTAACCGATAGAAAACCGATAGACTAGCAACTCTTCGTCGATGGTCAAGGCTCTGGAGCTTTGACTCGACCAGTGCATCGATGCTAATGAGTCTTTTGGCCCGTTTCTCGATTGACTCAAGTGCGTCCAGTTGGTTCTTGGCAGATCCATTCCAAAGATCAGAGCAGTACTCCATACACGAACGAAAAATAAACTCGTGAAAATTGACTCGTGGTTCTTCATAAAAGATCCAATAAAGCAACGGTATACAGCTAGTTTCAATATTTTTTGCGCGGGAAACAAAAACAAAAACGGAGGGAAAAATAATAACATTCGATTTGGTTCGACACGGAATGACATACCCGAAAAATACATATGTCAGAAAAAAATACACAGCAATTTGATAAAAACATATTCGTTTCGCCGCCCAAGTAATAAATATATTTTTACTAGCATATGTTCGCAGTTTTGCTTACCTAACAAAAACTTTTTTCAACGGAAAGAGTATCCTGTGGTCTCCAAGGTCTAATCTATATCTGCACCGAATTCATAAAAATCGGTTAAGTGGTTTAGACGTGAAGGTGTAACGAACAGACAGAGTAACGTTCGATATTAGGAGGGATATATTTCATGTTTAGCATTCTATACTTGAATCTACATATATTAATATTATAAAGCGGAAAAGGGGGGAATTAGGATGAAATTTAGATGGTATGGAAGTAGCTTAAGGAAAGTTATAGGCTTGCAACGCTTATTTCAATGAGTGATAACATAGCGTTCTACTGGTGAAACAATTATCAAAACCGTTTAAGGAAATTCAATGATTACAGCTTACAAGTTCACAAACTTTACCTAATTATAATATTTATAATATTACTAGCAGTGAACCTTCAAGCTTCACTCTACTTCCATTCCAATTTCATTCAAATCCACCCAGAACTTTCGAAGATTAGCGCGTTTTAACAAACAAACAAAGTATTCCGCTGTACATTCTAAGTAGTCTCTAGTATTTAATATAAATTACAGATCTCTGCATTGATGTATTAAAAGGAGGAAGATATGTTACTCTCTAACATCGCAATCAGTAAACCTGGGCTCGGTGCACGAATACATGCACAGTAACTCACACATCTGTGTTCAGTGTCGTCATCAGTCCCAAACCTACAGTTACCGATAGACAAGGATAGAGATAGGAGACGGCGCTGTAGTGCGAGCGAAATCGCCTCAGCTGCCGAACGTTTGCGCCTATGAATGAAATAAGATTACATGTATTAGGTAAGTACGTAATAAATGATCCCATGACCCATGTCTCTTATTTTTCTTCCTGGTGTAATTAAAACACTGTCTAGCTACACAAAAAGTCATTTTGATGCGCATTTATTCCAAAAAAATCCTTAAAAACACGAAGAGACGAGAATTTCTTGAGCTGTGTGATTAACAACGTTCCGTTCGCGACTGAGCGCCAACTACGGGCAATCACTTAGTTTTGTAGGACCAAACGCTGTGTCTAGTACCGTATCTTCCTCCTTTTAATGTATCAATGGATCTCTGCGTTTTCCTGTGAAAATGGGTTCTACCAAGCAGGCAAAAAAAGTCAGTCTTGTAAGGGTTCCGTCTTTATGAATATATACTTCCATCCTTAGAAACTTTCGCATTTATAATATTAGTAAGATATGCCTAGCAAATAGAAAATAATGGTTTTCAACAAAATCGCGATTGCGAGGTGATAAGGACGTAAACAAGTTGTACTGTGTGTTAAATTAAAGTGATGAATTGTTTGTTGATCGAAGAGTAATGTGATAAAATGAAATAAGTACCACGAACTATATCAGACTGCTTACATTAGTCTGCAATTTTTGTGTTTGGTTTTTGATAATTGTTATTTTTAGGAGTACTATACCTCCAAAGGAAAACACAGGTTACTTTTTAGTCCGGAATTCCTATGGGATCAGGATTAGCGTTGAAAATGCCGAAAAAAACAAATTGTTTTTTTCACGAAAAAAACAAATTGTGGTTTTTTTCCGTTTTTGTCGAATGTTACATAGAAAAATTAACAGAAAGAATCCTTTGGAAAGAAACAGGATTCTTTCGAATTTTTCGCAAGATGTTTTGAAAAGTTGAAAAAAACAAGTTTTATTCATGTTTTATTGAAATATTTTTAATAGGTGAAATATGGAACAAATAGGTAAAAATAATAGATTTAGCTCTCCTCGGCCACAGTCTCAATTTCACTGCCCGAAGAATCGTCAGCTTCACGCTCGAGCTCGAATATTTCTTTTTTAGCTTGGATTAAATATAAATTTGATCGAACGTAAACAAGTTTATTAAGTCGTTCTGGAAGAAGGCGATTCCTATCTTTTGTATGCGTTTGACCTAAAATAGACCAATTTCTTTCAGACGCCGCAGATGATGGTGGAATACTAAACAATCTTATGGCAGCATATGAAAGTTGTTTAGAGTGACAAAATCCTTTCCACCAGTCGCGAGGGTGTAAATTGTTTACTGGTTGCCAAATTATTTCATTTGCCCAAAAACCACTTCTAGCTTGGTATTCAGCGAAGTTTGCCATTATTTCACATGTGTTTTCCTAATTTAAAAGTACGTATTTGAAAAAAACATGAAATGTTTCCCATTTCTTTCATATTCTTCGGTTTTTTTCGGTTTTATTGGAAAAAAACATGAAATATATACTGGCAAATTTTCTTGAAACTTTCGAATGAAACATTGAAAAAAAAACAGCGGAATTGGAAAGAAACGGGAATTTTTCCTGCTTTTTTCAACGCTAATCAGGATTAAAACCAGGCACTCTAAAAAGTTTTTCACGCAAGCTCCGCCCCCATGCACCCCGGTTAGGCCGTTGTATACGCAGCAGTAATAAAGTTGAATATCGCATGTGCTTTTTTACCATGTTCGGGTTCGAAACTAAATGTCGTAAGTCTCAATTCTTATTTGTTTATAACTAAAGTAATAATTGATCTAGAGAAAAAATGTCCTACATTTGGATAATAAACTATATATTCTTACTGATTTTAAACATAAAAGCCGAGTAATCTTGATTAAATTTTGAATAATCTTTAAAAAGACATGATTTTCGATTAAAAAATGAATCAAGCGAAAATGTTCCAATTACGTAATTGGTCTAGACATGTAAAGAAAAAGATCCAATAAATCATATACTAAAGTTCCACTTTGATTGTACGCGTGATTGTTTCAGAATATTAATGCAAAGTTACATATAATTTAGGGAGCTTCCTCTTAACTCGGAAAAACCCTCTTATGTGAACGAAGTCTTGGGCAGAATCTAGTATGTATATGTATATCTGCATCAGACCTACTTGTAGCAGCTATGAGCCACACTTATATTAGTTTCTTATCATTTATTTGTTTTATTCTCCTGTAAACGTGTTCAGTGCCTTTAAGATTGTGCTACATATTTCTTTTTTAGGGTACCGTTTTCGACAAGGGACCCTTATAGTTTCGCCAAGTCCATCCGTCTGTCCACAGCTTAGCTCGGAAACTATTTTCATCAGAGTCAAGTGTCTTCTCTCCTACCAACTAAGTAGTTGTAGGTAGGAATTCAAACGTCATGGCACTAGTACCTAAGTCGAACGAAGTTTAAAGGAAAACTATCAGACTTAAGTTGGCTGCACAAGTACCTTTTTCAAGTAATAGTCGACTAACTTTTCCATTGATAAAAACTTTTTACCAATAAATTAAACCGACTCCCAAAAACACTGCAAAGTGAAAAATAACTTTAATTTCGGTAGTCGGTGTCTTTAGTTTTGTATTTTCGTTTTTGGCACCGACTTCCGAAATTAAAGTTATTTTTCACTTTGCAGTGTTTTTGGGAGTCGGTTTAATTTTTTGGTAAAAAGTTTTTATTTCACTCTTTTTCGTTGGTGGATTTTTAATTTACCTAGTTAAAAGAGCCTAAATGGCAAGTACTTATAACCTTTTACAAAATATTGCTTATCCCAATGCTGGGCCGTTAATTGTTGAGGAGTTCTCCTGGTACTTCACCATCAGCTCTACATCACCATATGCATTGTGATGAACATAAAGTGCTTAACATCCATATTCAAGTAATCGAATTGCAATCCACAAAATACTTATTATTGAGTAGGTTCGGCGGCCATCTGTGGTCTTCACCATCAGTTCCACTTCCCCAAATGGTATTTTTTTAGAGCAACTACACAAGTTACTATAAGAAATACCCAAAACGCCATAGGTGTGCCTATAATATTTGAAGAGTTCCCTCGATTTCTCCAGAATCCCATCATCAGATCCTGACTTGGTGACAATGGAACCAATTTCGAACTATACCCTTTCAAACAAAAAAGAATTTTCCAAATCGGTTCAGCCGTCTTCGAGTAATCGGTGATCATACATAAAAAAAATATATATATATACCCGTCGAATTGATAACCTCCTCTTTTTGTCGTCGGTTGAAAAATATTTAGATCAACTTTTTGTTTGTGTAAAACCAGAGTAGTTTGTATTTGTTCGAGCATGGTACGGAACTCTCAGTCAGCTAATCTGACTCGCACTTGGCGTTATAGTAAACTACGGAATCCCAGACTGCGCGAGGCCCGTCACGCACTTGGCCGGTTTTTTTCTATTTATTCTGATATTGTAGCCATCTTTGCAGACGGATTTGTTGATACAAGTATTCTTTTTTCAACGTAGAATTGTGAGTGGTTTGTGATGGCTTATTAGGAGAGCTAATGTGTAAATGTAAATAAAGAAAATGGCGTATGTAAATAAGTCTGAGTTTCTTGTATATGCTATGAGAGATAGGCGTGTGTTGTACTGTATGAATTTATTTTATATTACCTGTCTATTATGTATTTTTTATTGATATTTGGCTCGCGTTTGATCACCATCTCACCTGATGGTAAGCAATGATGTGTTCGAAGATGAAGCAGGCTTATCCAGAATCAACCTATTCACTCTTGACTTACAGACCCCCAGGTTATGGCTATAAAGAAACAGAGACTCCGGCAGGGAATTCCACTCTTTAGCCGTGCGAATAATGAAAGTATTCCTAAAACGTTTTGTGCGTATAGGTGGGATGTCCACAATATAACGTTGGCGCATCGCCGTTTGTCTTGTAATCCGATGATAGAATGGGCTTTGTGGAATTAGATTGCGTAATCCATCGCACACTCCTCGAAATGCAACTGACAGAAAACCGATAGGCTCTAGGGGTTTGATCCGAGAATATTTTCGTATAGATAGAATAGATAGATAGGAAATACTTTATTGTACACCAAAATTTAAACACACCTATTTAACAATATTGCTTATTCTATGGTATAGATGACGCCAAATAACTTGGCAAGGTTTTTGCGTAGTGGGGGTAAGTTCGCGCATCGTGCACTTAGTGGAAGAAAAAAGTGGTCACTTTTACTGCTTGCCATTATTCTATGGTTATTGCCATCATTTATTGACGTGACAACGTCTTATGATTCGATGAAGCTGGCTGCACGCAATACATGACTCATGCGGCGTTACCTCGCTCTGAGGCGTTCCGTCGCTCTGAGGCGTTCCATCGCTCTGAGGCGTTCCAAAGCAAATCAAATTGGATCTACAAGTTGACATTTATGTATGACTCAACGAGTCAAGTACTAGGCTATCATAAAACGCTAAGAGATGACGTCACTGTGTAGGGATTCTTCCATTGTCATGAGAAGTGCAGTAATAGTGATGTAAAATTAAAATTTTCTTTTGAAAAATGCAACCATTCCATAAGTATTTTCTTATGACGTTGTCACGTTCAACTATCGTCAGTAAACCGACTTTACAGACAACCGATTTTTTTTTAAATCATATGTGTTCAGAAGACTCTCCTAGCATGATGGCCCGGACGATTTACGAGCGTCGTGGGATCGAACAAAGGAAGGCCCATTATTCTGTGTAATTGTAACCATCACCACTGCTTTGTTATTGTGTTGTGTTATTTTAAAACGGTAAAGGACAACATCGCGAGGAGTCTGACACGAAAATCCGAAGACATGTATCACCCACCAAGCCGCACTGGCTCCGCGTGGTGGACTGCGGCCTGCTTTCTTTCATAGAGAGGAGGCGTCTGGCCTAGCAGTTAGATCGTTATAGGCTGGTTAGATATTGCATCGCACTCTGTGATATAAATACATACATAATTATCATTAAAACTTAAAACGGGATATTTTTTGTTTTGAGTTTCCGAAATTTCGGCATTGTTTTTTTTTTTTATTACTGATGGGCCCACTCTTGACCTCGCCTGATGGTAAGCGATAGATGAGGTCTAAGATAGGACGAGCGAGCCCAGAAGATGCCTATTTACTCGTGCTTTAAAGGCTGAAAGGTCATAAGTGGCAGGGAACACAGAAGCCGGCAGAGAATTCCACAGCTTGGCTGTGTGCACAATAAATGTGGAGGAGAAGCGCTTGGTACGACAAGGCGGTATATCAACCAAGTGTGGATGGTACCCAGCCGTGCGTCTGGTAGACCGGTAGTGAAAGGGAGATGGAGGAATCAGGTCATGGATCTCCTGCACACACTCCCCGAAGTACAATCTGTAGAAAACCGACAGGCAAGCAACGGTTCGCCGATGAGCCAAGCTATGAAGCTTGTCCACCAGCACCTCATCGCCTACAAGCCTTTTAGCTCTGTACTCGATCGAGTCCAATGCAGCAAGTTGGTACCGCCTCACCTTGTGTAGGATTCCCAGCTTGATTGAGTTACATAACCCTCAAGTAATCTCGACAGAATGCCACTGTACACCAAGACTAGTAAGGGAAGCGATTGAGATTACCAAATATGACAATTTCAACCGGGAGGATGGGATTCAACTGTCGAGGGCCTGGAATCCAATGGTTCAAATGTGTAAAAACCAAAAAAGTTCCATAGAAAATTCGCGAGTCGACACGGTGAGTTTTGTTTGTCGGGAACAGAATCGAGTGTTTAGTGATACATGTGTCAGTGGTAGCGGTGTCGCTAATAGAAAACGAACGAGAGACCGATTCGTCAGCTCATGAACGTCCACCCGCAACTACTTCAGTTCATCCGTGATCATGGCGCTTGCAACAGTGCCGAAATATCGGAAACTCAAAACAAAAAATACACATTGTAAATTTCCCGTTTTAAGTTCTAATGATACTGTTATTGACCATGTTATCTTAAAAACGTATAAATACATACTTATTGACGGTGAGGAGAGCGTTGTATGATCTTACTTGTTTTAATAAAATCAACACTAAATTAATACTAACATTGAAAAGCGTTTTAGGAATACATTCATTGTGCTTACGGCTATGGAGTGAAATTCCCTGCCGTAGTTCTTGTTTCCTAACAGCCTTCCTTCCTTATAGTCTGGAGGTCTTTAAGACAAGAGTGAATAGTTTACTTCTAGGTAAGTGTGCTTCATCTTCGACTACATCATCGCTTACGATCAGGTGAGATGGTGGTCAAACGCTAGCCTATTACCAATATAAAAAGCGAATACGTTTATTTGTTTAAACGTACTAATCGTCAAAAGTACTTGGTGGATTTAGATGAAATTTTGAATGTTTTTATCGTGATTAAGTCTACGGGAGCGAATCCCCGCGCGACTTTAAATTAATTATATGTCATAACTTTCCGCTAATTAACGATGTAACTAATTCCATTCTTTGTATCAATTTCATTTTTCATTTTGTTATTTATCAATCTCCCGACCAAAACCCGCTAATTGTGAGGATTTTCTCCGAGAAATTTCCTCCACGCTGGATTGTAAACTGATACTTTGCGGAAAGCTTATGATTGAATAAATCCCTTAAAATTAATTTATTAAAGCCGATACTTAAATTAAGCGTCGGAAAATTCAAGTTGAAAATTACTTGTAACTTCTTTTGTATTAACTAGAGAAGATGTTTAATAGGCTCATTGACGCTTCCCGTGACCCAAGGGCTGGCTATTTCTTTGGCCAATGGCCATACAACGAGGCAAGGCCGCCAGTCTCTTGGCTACGTTACCAGCCGACAGCGATAAGGTCAATTTTTTTTTATACTTTATTCTAGTTTGTATTTTAAGTATTTTAGTTTTGTATACTAGAGAAGAGGATTACCAAATTAGTTCTAGAAGATTCCGTTTGAAAGAAAGCACTTAATATCGATTCACTCTGTTTTTTTTTTTCATACAAGGTTTTTCTAGATGAACTTCGTTTTTAAATATGGTCACAACGTAACTGCTTGAAAGTTTTGATATTTCGTTTTTACATTTCTATAGTAGATCTTGGGCTATACAGTATTTTAACTAACAGAGGGCGTTCCCGTTAACCCGCAATAGTACATATAAGCACATCAATTAGATCGCCGCACACGCGGCCCGTCATTCATAAATAAATTGCGACGTTGCTGTCCTTCAAGTACGCGTGTCCAGAGTGTTTCTTTTACGTAACAAATAAAAACATTTTGTTTTCGAATGGTAATATTTTTTTTAGCATGTATGGATGCTATACTATTACGGGTTAACGGGAACGCCCTCTGTTAGTTAACATACTGTATATAGATAGTTTGGATAATATTATTACAATAAATTTAACTTCACTCGAAAATCGCATATAATAATTTACTATGAAAATGGTGGATCTTATACTTTTACATATCCACCATTTTCTAATTCCAGTTTTTATTTCCAATGTAACTTTTTACATTTCGTGAAATTCGAGATATATTCGGTCAACATAATCGTGCATCTGAGATCGCTATTAAGATATTTTGGCGAAGATCGTCACCCACTGGACGCCTGAAGGAGGACAAAGCCGTCGAGGTCGACCACGGCACCGCGCCAGTGGTGGGATGACTATCTGAGCATGTTCGCGGAGCAAACATGGTACGAAATTGCTCAAGATGGAGAGGTTTGGAAGCAAAAAAGGGAGGCATTTGCTTAGCGGTAGAACACAAAGTAGGCTATGAAAAAGTAATAAAAATATATTGATCTATCTTATTAGTTTTTTGTCAGATCTTGAGCTGCCGTTTTTATGCTATAATCAAGTTTAGTTAAAATATTTGGTAAATGATTCTTATTGAGGGAATTCTTGTCTTAAAATATGTTATGCAATAAAATACTTACTTTAGTTGCAGTCATTTTGGTGACCTCACTGTCCCATGTTCATATTAGTTCCGTCATCATCTGAAAAAACAGAAAAACTGTCTATAGAAAGTATGTATGTACTTTTGAAATTCTCATACACGTAAATATTAAAAGAAAGAAAAGGAAAAGTTATAGGATAAGGCCATTCGGCGGCAACAAAAAAGTGTTATTGTTATATTATCGTTACTAATATTATAAGCGGAAAAGTTTGTTTGTTTTTTTGAAAGCGCTAATCTTCAAAAGTTCTGGGTGGGTTTTGACGATACGTAGACTGCTAGTTTAGTTATATAATTTTAGTTATAATAATATTATGTAGCAGCGGTGGTGACGATGTGATGTAGCAAGGTTTTCGATGAGTTGCGATGATGATGAAGTATGTATGAGGATTTTTGAAGAAATAAAAGACATGCGTTATCTTAACGAGCAAAGTTGCATGTAATAGTTCCAAATTATATTTTCCACAATGATCAAGGAGACGGGGTGTGGGGAACAATTTGAAATTAGCCAATGGCGAACATATCGGTATTTTTTTATTTATATATTTTATGGTCCACCAACAGATGTTACAGCTAAACATGATTGATATTTGTTAATATAATAATTAATAATATTGCACACCTAATTAAAGGTGAACACCGCATGCTTCGCGTTTCATAGGTAACAAAGATAGATAAACAGTTTAGTAATTATGAGTGTTAGTTGCTTAGACTAAATGTTAGTAGTTATTGAAATTTGACGTCTTGGGTCAGGTATGACGTTTGGTCAAGTGCCAGCCCTAGATGTGCGTAGATGAAGTAGATTGAATTCACATTATAATATAAGGACTTTTCCTCCACCTTCTGGCTGTGCAAGTAAGCGCTAAATATGACTCATTGTGCGGACACCGCTGAGTACAACCCGCTGTGCTTGAGATTCTTCTCGTCATCGAATTCACGGAAAAAGCAACTTTAATCCGAGATTTTTTTTAAGATTCCCTGGCTGGCTTCTTTGCCCAAAGAATAAGCATTGCTATACAACGTGGCAATGCTTCCAGTCTCCTGGACACGTTTGTTAACGACGGCGATGTAGAGGATTATTTCGACGCCAAAGCCTATTTATTTTTAATCAGTCGTTAATTTGAATGTCTTTCCAACAGGATGTAACTACAATGAAAATACTTGAAATAACTAGACTAATGAAAATTTTGTAGTAACATTTAATTGCATGTAAAAGAGAAAAGCCATAAGGAAAAGGTTGCCCGCTATGCGAAATGGCTACATAAAAGAAGGTAACTACCGCGACCCTACCCTTTGCGTGCGAATACATAGCTATCTTGCCACCGATTTGTACCAATAGTGTTTTTATTACCGCCGCAAAGGCTGGCTCAATGTGAGAGGGAAAACAACGAATTTTATGAGTAGATTACCGCAGTTTCACAGTTGCAGTACTTTATACGAACTACCTAAATGCCCTAACTTTGGTATTGTTCGTCAAATTGTTCGAGCTCCTTGGGGTTCTAAGCACCACAGACCATAGTCCTATCCAGTAAATTCCCGTCATTTTTCCGTAAATTTAAACCGGATAAAGGCGGAAGCTTCCTAACTGACTACCTTGAGAAGAAACACCGGAACAAACTCAGAGATCAAAGTCTCTTTTGAAGTCCATACAATCTATACTGGTCAAATTATATGAGACCCTATTATTTTAATTATTGGGAAAACGGACATTCACAAAATAAGGTCAACGTGAAATCAACAACATTTCCACAGATAACAGTAATTACTAGTTGATACTTGAATCAAACAAACTAACAAAAAAAAGTAGAAGTCTAACACTCCATTCCGCTCCTCCCACAGCGGGAGAAGTCATTCGATAATTTTCCCACTCAGAGAGAAAAAAAAAGATAGCGTAGCTCAACTTAGATCTACTCGGGGACGTGTTCATTCCCCGTTTACCAACTATGCTGAGATCAGCTTTCAGACACACTGTAACGCTCGGAACGCTATAAAGTACCTAATACCTAGTTGTATACTCACATACGGCTGTTCATCACCTGCTTTGTCTTTTCCCTATGTTGGGGTCGGCTTCTAGTGCAAGCGGATGCAACTGACCATTCGTGTTTCTTTTTTTAGGGTTCCGTAGCCGAATGGCAAAAAACGGAACCCTTATAGTTTCGATATGTCTGTCCGTCTGTCTGTCTGTCCGTCCGTCCGTATGTCACAGCCATTTTATTCCGAAACTATTAGGACTATACATGTAAAACTTGGTAGATAGATGTATTCTGTGAACCGCTTTCCGATTTTAAGAGAAAATTTAAAAAATATTTAAAATAGAGGGGGCTCCCCATACATGGAACTGAAACTGAAAATATTTTTTTTCATGAAACCTATACGTGTGTGGTATCTAACAGGTCTTTAAAAATGACATTAAGGTTTCTAAAATGACTTTTTCATAAAGTTAATTGTTTCAAAGATATACGCTTCCAAAGTGGTAAAATGTGTGTCCCCCCCTCTAACTTCTATAATAATGAAGTGAAAAATCTAAAAAACACCACATGTTATAGAACTGAATGTAAACTTTCAACCAAAATTGGTTTGAACGAGATCGAGTCAGCAGTTTTTGAGATACAGTATATTTTCTAAAACCGCAAATATAACTTTGTAATTCATACAAACACTATGAAAAACAACTTATTTGGCGTAGTTGTAAAAATCTATACTTATAATAAATCTGTAGAGAGGTCAATTCTGTACATGAAATTTATTTACAAAATAACTATCAGGGGGTGATTAGGGATCGATACTGATACCAAAAATGCAATCTATACTTATAATAAATCTGTAGAGAGGTCAATTCTGTACATGAAATATATTTACAAAATAACTATCAGGGGGTGATTAGGGATCGATACTGATACCAAAAATGCAATCAGTAAAATTTTTGTCTGTCTGTCTGTCTGTCTGTCTGTCTGTCTGTCTGTCTGTATAACCGTTATAGAAACAAAAACTACTCGACGGATTTTAACGAAACTTGGTACAATTAATATTCATACTCCTGAGCAGGTTATAGTATACTTTTCATCACGCTACAATCAATAGGAGCAGAGCAGTGAAGGGAAATGTTGGGAAAACGGGAGAAGTTACTCCATTTTTTAAGCTTCCGTCGCGTGTGCAACCTTAATGGTTAAAGCTACACAGAAATCATTTATGACGGAAATGTTCTCCTTAAAATTATATAAAAAATATCCCACGACAGCATATATCTATCTTTTATGGTTGACTCACAATAACACGTGTAACTCCCGATAGCTTAGCAGTTCGAAGCTTTCTGATTATTATTCTGCTCCGAAATTTAAAACCACCACAACTTTGCAATGGAACTCGGCTAAAAGTAACCCAGTTGCAACAAAATATAATCGAGGCTCAAATTTTAACAGGTTGCGGTGCAGGAGAAACCGTCTTTATTCCCAGAATTCCCATAATACCAAATAATTTTCCATTCCAATTTAAAAGAACGCGATTCCCAGTATCGGTGTGTTATGCAATGACAATTAATAAGGCTCAAGGGCAGACTTTTCGTGTTGCTGGAGTAGATCTTGGTGTCAGTTGTTTCTCGCATGGTCAGTTGTACGTCGCTCTTTCCCGGGTTAGCAGTTCTAGAAATCTTTATGTTCACGTGCCGGACGGGTCAACTTTCAACATAGTTTACCTGGAAGCTTTGCGCTGAAGTATTGTCGTCCTATAGGTATTTAAGCCTCATGTGAACGTGATCTAAATAATATTACCAATACATTAACTTAATAACACACAAGGAGTTACACGCTGACGGAGTCGCGGGCATAGCTATTAAAAATAATTTTGTGCGGTTCCGCATTGCGATATTTTTCAACAGTATTATAGATTGACATATTATATTTCCCTACTATATTATGAAAGTTAATCTGTGTGTTACATCAAAATCACTGAACCGTGAGGAAGGACATAGGCTACTTTTTTTTACGAAAAACGACGGAAACGTGGACGAAGTCGCGGGCAACAGCTATCTATGCTAATAATATAAGGCTGAATAGTTTGTTTGTTTGTTTGAACGCGATAATCTCAGGAACTACTGGTTCGAATTTAAAAAATATTTTAAATTAAATAGTAAATTTATGAAGAAAGGCTATATATATCATTACGCTAGGGCCAATAGGAGCGGAGCACCAATGAAGAATGCTTCAAACTCGGGGTTAAATTTAACGTTAGCCCAAAGTAACTATTCCACACGGACGAAGTCGCGGGCAAAAGCTAGTTGTAAATAAGCTAGTTTTAAGAAATTTGTAAGGTTTTTTGTTTCAAATATATTAAGTATATTATATTTATTATAGTTACTACGGAACCCTTCATGGGCGAGTCCGACTCGCACTTGGCCAATTTTTTAAATTCAGATTAGGCTCGCGTTTGTCCCCCATCTCAAGTTATGGTAAGCGATGATGTGGTCGAAGATGGAACACGCTTGCCTAGAAGTAATCTATTTACTCTTGACTTAATGACCCCAGGATAGCTACCAGGAAACACGAACTTCAGTAGGAAATTTCACTCCTTAGCCGCACAATGAAAGTATTCCCAAAACGTTTTGTGCATTTGGGTGAGATGTCCACAATGTATCGATGGCGCATCGCCATTTGTCTTGTAGTCCGATGATGGAACGGGCTTGGTGGAATTAGACTGTGATTTACATGAATCAACTACCTATATGAACACCACAACCCAGAAATTGGGCAACATGATACCCCTAAACAAGACCAGTGTCAGATTGACTGGCTTCTGACTACTCGTAACGACATTCAAAGATAATAATAAAATGTGATAAATGAAATAATAATAATATTCCACAAGTTTCACACAACGCCATCTAGTCCCAAACTAAGCAGAGCTTGTGCTATGAGTACTAGACAACTGATAAACATACATATATATTTCTAAATACATACATATTATAGATAAATTACACCCAGACAAAGAACAAAAATGATCGTGCTCATCACACAAACATTTGTCCTGGGTGGGAATCGAAACCACGACCTTGTGCATAGCAGTCGGGGCCACTGACCACTAGACCAACAGGCCAAATTACAGTCGAGACGAAGAGCTTAACATGAGAAATTCCTTACGGAAAAACCTATTAGCGCTTATTGCTCGACTCTGGAATCGAACCCAAGACCTCGTGCACAGCAGTCGCGCTTGCTATCATTCGCCCAACGAGGCAGTCTCTCACTTATTGCTCTTAAGGCACGTAGGTATAGCCGGACACGGCCCGAGTCGGCGGCGCGCCGTGTTCCGCGCGCGGCTACTGCCTTAGTAAGTTCTGACGAGACACAGCAGCCCCGGAACTTAAGGGCAACTGAAAGAGCAGGGTGGGTTTTTAGCCAGTAGAAGTCTGACACTCCCTTACACTCCACCCACAGCGCTGCCCTACACTAACTAAAAAGCCGCTAACCCCAAAAAGTATTTTTCAATAAACGTAAAAATAAGTAGGAAATTATTTTTCTACAAAACTACGCTAGCTAGGACGATTTTTGTGGGCATAGCTTCTGTGCACAATATATGTGAGGTTTTTTAAAGTAAATAAAAGTATCTTTTAGTATTGTATATACAAGTATTGTGATTTAGGCACTTTTTAACAAAGGAATAGTAAAAAATTATTTTGTTTAACTGCTCAGCAACATTGCTATATCTCGAAAGGTAGGAAAATGATTCTTAGACCAAAAGATAGAGAATCGAAAGTAGTTTAATTATACTTACATTAAAAAGTGAAAAATGACCTTTTGTGGCGTAACGACCTTTTAGTTAGTGCAGGGCAGAGCGGGAGGAGTCACTCGATGATTTTCCCACCCAGAGAAAAAAAACAAAAAAAAGGCAAGTATACCCCAAAATCTCACGAGGTCATAAACAAAAACAAGATTTTCGATATTAGCCATAAACAGTCACTGAACCATCAAAAAAACTTTTTTGCGAAAAATAAAACCGACTTCCATATCAAAACACTACAAAGCCAAAAATAATTTTAATTTCGGTAGTCGGTGTTATTGGTTTTGTATTTTCTTTTTTTTCACACCGCCTTCCGAAATTAAAATTATTTTTGGCTTTGTAGTGTTTTGATATGGAAGTCGGTTTTATTTTTTGCAAAAAAGTTTTTATTTTCACGCTTTTTAGTGGGTTAGTGAATTTTCAAATCGGTTCGTAAATGACGGAGTTATGCGCGAACAAAAAACGCAATGCAGAGTAAACGAAAAGATCATCAACGTAAATATTTTTTTTAGACTTTTGTTGATTTTTCAGCAACAGCTTCTCCGATTTCGATAAAATTTTCATGGGACCATTTGGAAAGTATACCCTTTTCAACAAAAAAAGAATTTTTCAATTCCGTTGGCAAACGACGGAGCTATGCCCGAACATAAAAAGAAAAAAAAAACAAACAAACATCCGAATTGAGAACCTCCTCCTTTTTTAGAAGTCGGTTAAAAACCGTCTCAAAGATGGCCTATGCAAAGTAAGCAGTCAAACCCTTCTAATCTGTTGAACGGCAATGGAAATGTATCGAACAGTAGCAACCCTTATCTGAACTTTGTTTAACATCAAATTGGTAAATATTTACCACGTAATCTTGTAAACGTTGTATTCTCTAGGGTTGAATCGAAGGTACGAACAATTTATAAGGGTTGTCTACGTGGAGGTTTTAAAATTTTACAAGTTTTTGCGTGTCATATCGGATAGTATGTCGGAATAAATAACCTACGCAGACGACCCTTGCTTCAGGCACCTTGTGTATCAATTAAGTACAGGCGCAACGCCTTCTCCATACGCAGTGTTATTGCATTTAATAATTTACCCTCGCACCTGGAAATCGAAGCAAGTAGTGCAAAGAAAATTAGAAAAATTCTCATAAATGAATACATATTTTGGTGACACTCATGATTAGATGTAATTATTTATTAGTTTTATGTTACATAATTTGATCATCTTCTTGATAGTAAAATGTTTAGCTTTAATTCTTAGTTTGTAACCTTAGTGATAAGTATATTATCTATTGTGTTTGGTTAAATGTCAACGAAAATTAGATGTAGGTAACTTGATAGCATATATGTGGATGCTTGTAATTAGCAAATGTCCCTATTCACGAATGTATCTTGTCTTTGTTATTAGTCTTTAAGCTTTCTGTAAAATAAAAATAAATAAATAAAAATACTAGCATTCGCTGAGGACTGCTGTGGACGCCCTCTGCCCTATCTAGGGCTTGTAGCAAAATAAGTCAGTCGCGTGGGGCTTCGCACCCGTGGACGTTATCAATAGATAAAAACGTTACACTCTTTCTTTGCAGTCGGGTAGTCCTTCCTTCCTCAAGCTTCAAGCACCTTCCATAAATCCATCTAAATCCATACAGTACTTTCGAAGATTAGCGCGTTTAAATAAACAAATTTTTCCTCTTGATAATATTAATATTGAATACCTACTACTACAATCATGTACATAAAGAGTTTTTTAATAAATAATTTGTTTTTTAAATCAAACTATAAAAACTTTTTTGCAAAAAATAAAACCGACTTCCATATCAAAACACTACAAAGCCAAAAATAATTTTAATTTCGGTAGTCGGTGTTAATGGTTTTGTATTTTCTTTTTTTTTTCACACCGCCTTCCGAAATTAAAATTATTTTTGGCTTTGTAGTGTTTTGATATGGAAGTCGGTTTTATTTTTTGCAAAAAAGTTTTTATTTTCGCGCTTTTTAGTGGGTCAGTGAATTTTCCAAATCGATTCGTAAATGACGGAGTTATGCGCGAACAAAAACGCAATGCAGAGTAAACGAAAAGATCATCAAGGTAAATTATTTTTTTCGACTTTTTTGATTTTTCAGAAACGGCTCGTCCGATTTCGATAAAATTTTCATGCGACCATTTGGGAAGTATACCCTTTCCAACAAAAAAAGAATTTTTCAAATCGGTTGGCAAGCGACGAAGTTATGCGTGGACAAACATTAAAAAAAAAAAAAAAAAAAAAAAAAAAAAATACAAACATCCGAATTGAGAACCTCCTCCTTTTTTAGAAGTCGGTTAAAAACAATAAATGAAGATGATAATGATTCAAATTTGATTGTATTAAAAAGGAGGGTTTGTGAATTATGAAGGAAAAATGATATCTGATACTCCACCACAAACATTATTTTATCAAAGCTTTTAGTCACTTTTTGACAAAATGTTGCGTCTATTTCTTTAATCACTTCACGATTTTGAGTTTTAAGGCTGTAATCGATTCGTCTGACTCCGTGTAGATTCTGTTTGTCTAGTTGAAAAACCCTGTATAAATAAAATTTAAGTGTATGTATGTGATTTAAAAATTACTGTGTTATCTGAAGTGTTTTTTGTTATTTACGTGACTCTAACGCAAAAAAAATCTATTTAGATTTTTGTCGTCTTTCTGTTTGTCGGTGTTAATATCTGGAACGGCTGAATAGATTTGAAGTTGTCAGAGTCAAAGCTCCAGAGCCTTGAACATCGACGACGAGTTGCAAGTCTATCGGTTTTCTATCGGTTACATTTCTGGGAGTATGCGATGGAATTACACAATCTAATTCCGCCAAGTCCGTTCCATCATCGGACTATAAGACAAACGGCGAAGCGCCATCGATACATGGTGGACATCACACCCCTAGGCACTAAACGTTTTGGGAATACTTTCATTGTGCGTACCGCTAAGGAGTGGAATTCCCTGCCGGAGTCTGTGTTCCCCGATAGCTATAACCTAGGGGTCTTTAAGTCAAGAGTGAATAGGTTACTTATAGGTTAGGATTCTTTCAAACTGGACTCAACTACGTATAAGTGTTTTTTTATTTTATTTTATTTTTTTACTAGGTTACTCTCTACTAGGTACTCTAATAGGTTACTTTTAGGTAAGCGTGCTTCATCTTCGACCACATCATCGCTTACCATCAGGTGAGATGGTGGGCAAACGCAAGCCTACTAAAAAAAGGATATGAGGTAAAACCTTAGAAGATGTAAAGATTGGCCTGAATAGGTTAAGGATCCCTAACAGAAAACCTCATCATCATCAAAATCTCATTATCTCACTTGGTATTGCACTACAAGCGTTACGTCTGTTTGCATCATGGCAACGAAAGAATATATGAAACTAGATGGTGGTCAAACCCGAGCCTATTGTCAAACAAACACATCAAAATGTACCTATAGGGTTGAAATGAGATCCTGGCAGGTTTCCGGAAACGGAGAACAAAGGACGAACGGACGAACAAAGGGAGCAGTGTATGTTTTTAGTCAGTGTCTGATACTCGCATCCACTGTACCTAGAACGCGAGGAGACGTTAAATTCAATAATAATAATATAATACATTTATTTTCTCTACAAACTTATAAAGTAAGTACATACGCTGTTAATACTATGCTATGTTAACAAATTTGTAAGAGACTGGTGCCCATGGTAGGTATATCAATACCTGTATTACAGATCACCAGGTCCCCACTCCGCTGACAAAACTTGGAAAGCATATTGTGAATGATAAGATAATCAATCTGAACAATTAAATACAATTACAATTAAATAAGAGAAATTCAAAGGATATAAAGTAAAATATAAATAAAACAAAATAGGCATGTTAATTTATGTGTGTGAGTGTGTGTGTGGGTGTGTGTGTGTGTGCGTGTGTTTTCTTGTTTTCTAGTGTGTGCCTGTTTGTGATTGTGTCTGTATGTTGCTGTGTATGCGAAGGAAGAGTGCGAGTTTCATGTTATTTCATTGGGTGTAACAACTTTTCAGTTGCATTATAGTCTAATTTTTTTAACCACTTGGTAACTGATGCTTTACAGCCAAATTTTAACTGCGAGTAAATGACGAAATAAAAGACGATCACGAGGTATGAGATTGACATAATAATATGATCATGAAATTTAGTTATTTTTAGCGTTCCGTACCCAAAGGGTTAAACCCCTATTACTAAGACTCCGCTGTCCGTCTGTCTGTCCGTCTGTCACCAGGCTGTATCTCATGAACCTTAATAGTTAGACAGTTGACATTTTCACAGATGATGTATTTCTATTGCCGCTATAACAACAAGTACTGAAAAACAGAATAAAATAAATATTTAAGGGGGCTCCCATACAACAAACATGTTTTTTTTGCATGTTTTTGCTCGATATTGATAACGGCAACAGGTAGACGCTTGAAATATTCACAGAATTTTTAGTTATTTATTCACCTTAAAAATAAAAAATTAAATTAAAATAAAACAAATATTTAAGGGGGGCTCCCATACAACAGACATGATTTTTTTTGCCGTTTTTATAGATAATGGTACGGAACCCTTCGTGCGCGAGTGCGACTCGCACTTGGTAGGCTTTTTGTAATTTTTATTGCAATTAACCTATAAAATAAATACTTTTATATAATTATAAGTTTTTATAAGTCATACGTAAGTTTGTTAAGTTACCAAGGTTCTAAGAAAATTAAAAAAACTTTGGTATTGAAAAAAAGGTTATTAAATACGTTCATGACACCGAATACACGCTAGTTAGGTATTTTCTGAAAAATCCGCTTAAATATCTCCCAAATATTTAAGCGTCGTCTCAAATAAAACTTTTTATAAACGATAGCCCGTTTAGAACCTTTTTTTCACTAGATGTTACCACAATAGTGACACATCCTTCATAAGTTCAGACATCGTTCGAACAATCGCCAACCCTAACATCGCGATCCTTTTGTACCGTTTCCCGTTCGATCCCTTATGTAACCCGTGTCACGATCCGTTTTATTTGATCTATGAATCGATTGTAGTGGTCCGGGGGGAGGTGATGACGTCGGCTGTTTGTCGGGTATTTTATGAGCTTTTTAAAGGTCGTCACAGGGTAACGCATTATATGTATATTATTCTCTGGGAAAGTAGACACTGCCGAGTTGGGAGTAAGGCACTAAATATAATTAAAAACAACGTCGTCACAGAGTAATGCAGATAATATAGGTATGTATACAAGGTGTAACAGATTAAGCGCAATACCTCAGACACCTCCATAAGAATATTAAATTATAAGTCTAAAACAACATCCGTAACTAAATAAATTGAAATCAAACCTAGACATTTTTTTAAAAAACAGCTATCCTTACTAAACACACAACACACAAGAGTGAATAGGTTACTTTTAGGTAAGCGTGCTCCATCTTCGACCACATCATCACTTACCATCAGGTGAGATGGTGGTCAGACGCGAGCCTATTATCAATTTAAAAAAAAACGTATGTGCGTCATACAATATCCTTACGCAGACGCATACACTCATGCAATGTTAGCGGACGACACGGACACGAGCGCATTTCCTTGAATTAAGAATTGAATTAATTTGTCATGATACTGTGTTTCCATTTCAAATTAAATGAAAGATTTTTCCGTCAAAATTGAACACCTATATACGGAAATCGATTCAGAAGCCGATTCTGAACCAACTACTTTCAGGAATTGCGTTTATTCTGTTACACAGAGGGTTTACTGCAAAAACCTGCGTCTACTGGTAAAATACAATATAATCTTCAATGTGTCCTAAATTCTTGTGATTACTAAGTACGTAGGACCTATCCTCCTCATCGGTTTAGTCTTTCCCTAGTTATGTTGGGGCCGGTTTTCTTTCAAACTGGACCCAACTACGTATAAGTGTTTTTTTTTTTTTTAATTTTTTACTAGGTTACTCTCTACTAGGTACTCTAATAGGTTACTTTTAGGTAAGCGTGATCCATCTTCGACCACATCATCACTTACCATCAGGTGAGATGGTGGTCAAACGCGAACTTATTTTTAATAAAAAAATTGTCCAAGTGCGAGTCGGACTCGCACATGAAGGGTTCCGTAGTAACTATAATAAATATAATATATTTAATAATGTTAATTATTAATGTTATGATAATTAATGTAATTGGTGTTGTATCGTTTTAATTAACTATAAATAAATAAATATATTTATTTGAAAAAAAAAAACAAAAAACCTTACAATTTTCTTAAAACTAGATTATTTACAATTTTTACAACTACGCCAAATAACTTTGTTTTTCATAGTATTTGTATGAATTACAAAGTTATATTTGCGGTTTTAGAAAATATACTGTATCTCAAAAACTGCTGACTCGATCTCGTTCAAACCAATTTGTTTGAAAGTTTACATTAAGATCTAAAACATATGGTTTTTTTTAGATTTTTCACTTCATTGTTACAGAAGTTAGAGGGGGGGACGACACACATTTTACCACTTTGGAAGCGTATATCTTTTAAACGATTATTTTTATGAAAAAGTCATTTTAGAAACCTTAATGTCATTTTTAAAGACCTGTCTATAGATACCACACACGTATAGGTTTCATGAAAGAAAATATTTTCAGTTTCAGTTCCATGTATGGGGAGCCCCCTTTATTTTAAATATTTTTTAAATGTTCTCTTAAAATTGGAAAGCGGTTCACAGAATACATCTACCTACCAAGTTTTACATGTATAGTCCTAATAGTTTTGGAATAAAATGGCTGTGACATACGGACGGACGGACAGACAGACAGACGGACAGACATGTCGAAACTATAAGGGTTCCGTTTTTTGCCATTCGGCTACGGAACCCTAAAAAAACCTACAAGTGTTAGCCTGTATATGGTAACCCTACTTATTAAATCGACCAATATTCGTGTCAGCTTGTATATGGTAACCCTACTGATTAAATCGACTAATATTCGTATGTGACTCAAACAATTATTCGTTCATGGTGACATTCGCTGTCACTCTCTATGGGATACAACTGACAGTCGGCCTTCTTGCTCGAGACGCCAAGCGGTGAACACGTGCAGAAAAGCTTCAGCATTAGTGTAATAAGTTGCTGCAATTTTAAATCTAAATCTTAGCGAGTAAGTACAGAATTTATTTGTTTCGGCGATGTTTGAGTGTTTTTATAGATATTGTGGAAAAGGAAGTAAATATGTTTTGGTCAAAGATAATGTGTTCAGTTTTATTGCGAACCCTTTTTCATTTCTGAGCTGTAGCTAACAGTTCAGAAGTGGGATCGGAAGAGAATTCTCATAATTTTCTTTTTTTTCACGTCCACAACGATCTTAATTTAAAAATAAGTGTACGTATATCTAAATTTATTGGGCCTACTTGAGATTGTGGAATGCATAATGTAAACAACTTCACAATGGTGTGCTTGTATGATTGTGGTTCTTACATTTGTTATTCCTATAAGATAAACTCGATTCCAAACCTTAACACTTGTATCTTAGAGGGGGTATTAGAATGCTAGTAGCAAACCTTATGTTTACCGGTTCTTATTCTCACTGTACGAATATTATTAAAAAAAAATAAAAAAGTAATAATAATAATTAAAATAAATAAATTAATAAAATATAAATAAATAAGAAATAAATTAATAAATAAAATAAATAAATAAATAAATATTATTAAATAAAAAAAATATAATAAATAATAAATAAATAAAATTATTATTAAAATATTATTATTATCATTATTATTCTTAGCCATTTAACCTTGATTTTTAATCTAATTTCCCGGGTGCCCTTTAATTAAGTTAAACGCTGAAGATCATCACAAAGATGTCAATAGCTTTGTTTATCTAACCTAAAACGATACAAAAATTCCAATTCCGACATCTCCATAATTTGCCCCATGATTTGAGAGATTTATACAGATTAAAAATATGCATACTTTACTTTCTTTTCCTGACTACCTACGTCGTAATTTTTTTTTTATATGGAACAATATTAACGACAAATATGGTGATGACTAGTGATTACTTATACTTGAGCCATTGATTTACTGCTGTCTAGCGATCGGTTTGATTGAAACATTCATTGTGACATTGACCTAGTGAATATATTGTAAAACAAGAAAATCATAGCTGATGATTTGATGTTGATGGCAAAATGAAGATACTTCATACTTTTAACAGCTTCTCTCTTACATTATTTTGTGGCCCTATCCACCCACATGGACTGAGAATATGGACCCCTTAATCATAGTATAAATGCGCTAAGCTTTCAAATGTAAGTTTCAGATACACACATGGATAATGATGAAGAGCCCAGGTTAGAGGGCAGGAGGGAGCCCAGGTTTGAGGGCAGGAGTGAGCCCAGGTTTGAGGGCGGGAGTGAGCCCAGGTTAGAGGGCAGGAGTGAGCCCAGGTTTGAGGGCAGGAGCGAGCCCAGGTTTGAGGGCAGGAGTGAGCCCAGGTTAGAGGGCAAAGGAAGGGATATGGACGACCAGGAGATGGAACGGGTTACTACTGGATTGGCGGAAAGGAAAGAAGGAAGGACACTGCTTCCATCTAGGAACCGGAAAAGGCGAAATATTAACACGGATTCGGACAGCTCGTCACGTGGTGGTGCAAGCCGCGAGAGGACACAAAAATACAGAAGGAGGTCGCGAGGAAGGAGAGGTGGCTCCAGGCGGACGGAGCAAAGTAGCGACAGCTCGGATAACCGTGAGTCAACCCGAGCTTATAAACCTAGACGGAACAGGAATAGGGAATCTGAAACTAATACGTTATTAGATAAATTTTTGTCGATCTTAAGTAACGTCAAGAGTTCGGAAAAGTCCAAGCTGTCATTTAATAGTAATGTTTTGCCGGATTTTGACCCCCTAAGCAAAGAGCAAACTATGTTAGTATGGATCACTAAAGTAGAAGAATGTGCTGAAATATACGGTTGGTCCGAGAAGGAAATAATTCACTACGCTCTTCCTAAACTTTCGGGGGTAGCAAAAACCTGGTACCAAGGTTTACCTTCTCTCCTTTATACTTGGGGTGAATGGAAGAAAAAACTAATTGAATCATTTCCTTGTCGCGAGGACTACGCCGAACTCTTGACGGAAATGTTGGCCAAGCGTGTTAAGTACGGTGAATCATTGGAGCACTATTATTATGCGAAATTGAATTTATTAAATAGATGTAAAATTTACGGTAAACAAGCAGTCGATTGTGTCTTATACGGAGTAGATGATCGTGCTATTAGAGTAGGTGCACAAGCGGCTCAATTTAGTGAACCAGAACAAATTTTAAAATATTTTCGCACGGTAAAAGTAGGTCAAAATAGAGAAGTGTATGAAGCTAATATCAGGAATAGGAACGATCGTAAAGCCTCTTCTAATGCAACATCTCGGGCCCATCCCCAGAATCCGAAGTCTGGTACTATGAATTCTCACATACGGTGCTTCAATTGTAACGAAATAGGTCACCCCAGTTTCAGGTGCGATAAGCCCCCTATTAAATGTTCATTATGTGACAGATTAGGTCATCAAACTTCTAGCTGTTATAGAAATAAGTTTAAAAATGATACTTCTAAAAACGAAACCCAACCGAAAGATAATAATGAGAAACAGGTATCAGAGTTGACAATTGATGGGTCTAATAATAAATACATTTTAGATGTTAAAATTAATGGTAAAGCAGTAAAATGCCACATAGATTTAGGAAGCCAGTGTACGCTCATTACAATAAGTAAAGCCAACGACCTCTCCATGGACATTAAGTACCCACCTAATCTACCTGTGTTGAGAGGTATAGGTTCAAACCTGACCATTCCACTAGGTGTCGTTACTGCCGAAGTTGAAGTTCAGGGTATAAGAAAAGTTATAGACATTTACGTAGTGGAAGATCACGTACTGAGTCACCCTGCACTCTTGGGGCACTCGTTTACCGAAATGTCCGATCTTATAATTACAAAAACCCCAACTAAATTAATATTTAAAAGGGTAAATTCTACGAAAGTACACCTGCTGTGTGATGATAGTGTTTTGATTCCGCCGTCCTCATTGCATGTGATACCAGTCAAATCTGAGCCATCTTTTAGTGGTAATGTTTACGTACGGGCGTCCCTTAGGGAGTTAGATGGAAAGCAATACTACCTTTTATCGGGTGAATACAACATCAAGGAAGGAAACGGTTCGTTACTTGTTTATAACGTATCGGGAAGCGAAATAAACATTTCTAAGAATACTTTATTGACTCGTTCTGTTAAAAGCGAATATTTAGACTCTACAGAAGTTCTTAATTGCTGTCAAATGTCTTTCGATTCCGTGGATTCCAATGAACTAATTAAGGGCGGCGAAAAGCTCAATGACTTGGAACGCTTACAGTTACAGCAGCTACTAAATAAATACCAAGACTGTTTTTCTAAAGGCCTAAAAGATCTTGGGTTTACTAAAGTAACAGAAATGGTTATTGAACTGGAAGATACCGAACCAGTCGTGTATAGACCATATCGCTTGTCCCATGCCGAAAGAACATTAGTAAATGACATGGTTCAAGAGATGATAGATAGTGGCATTGTGAGGGAGTCTTCTTCGTCTTATGCTAGCCCCATCGTCTTAGTCCAGAAGAAGACGGGAGAAAAACGACTATGCGTCGATTATAGAGCGCTTAACAGGAAGACAAAAAAGGACCATTACCCCCTTCCACGTGTCGAGGACCAACTAGACCAACTGGCAGGCAACCAATTATTCACGTCTCTTGATTTAGCGTCGGGTTATTACCAAATTCCGATTAGTAAGGAGTCCTGTCATAAAACAGCCTTTGTTACCCCGGACGGGCAATTTGAGTATAACCGCATGCCATTTGGTCTTGTTAATGCACCCTCTGTCTTTCAAAGGACGATTAACAGAATTCTTCATGACGCAAAAATCAAATATGCAATCGTCTACATGGATGACATTATTATCCCATGTAAAGATGTTCCTGAGGGTTTGAATAGATTAGAGGAAGTTTTAAAACTCCTAAAGCAAGGAGGTTTAACACTCAGGCTCAGTAAATGTAACTTCTTTCTAGATACCATAGATTTTTTAGGGTTCGAAGTAAACTCGTCGGGTATACGTCCGGGTGGCAGGAAAACCGAGGCTATCTCAAAATTTTCAACACCCAAAAACATACACGAATTAAGACAATTTCTGGGGTTATCCGGTTTCTTTAGGCGTTTTATTAAAGATTATGCTTTAATAACTTCCTCGTTGACGAATCTATTGAAAAAGGATGTTGCTTGGACCTGGGGTAGTCACCATGAAGAATCATTCAACTTAGTTAAAACATTGCTTACGCAACGACCATTATTGGCTTTATATGACCCTAAAGCAGTAACACAATTGCACACAGACGCATGCAAAGATGGTCTTGCAGGCATACTATTACAGAGTGATTCTTTAGGCGTATTCCATCCGGTCTCATACTTTAGCCGTAAGACTTGCCCTGACGAACGCAAGTTGCATTCGTATGAGCTTGAAACCCTGGCAGTGATAGCATCTCTAAGTAGGTTTAGGGTATATCTGCTGGGAATACCATTCACAATCTATAGTGATTGTAGCGCTTTAAGATCTACATTCTTAAAACGCGATCTAATCCCGCGAGTTGCACGTTGGTGGGTCCAAATACAAGAGTTCGATTGCACTATCGAATACCGACCCGGCTCCCGAATGACGCATGTTGATGCACTGAGCCGCGGACCGGTTGCGGCCCCCGAAGCCGAAACACACGTACTAGACATCCTAACTATTGAGAGTTCCGATCAGGACTGGATTGCCACCGTGCAAGACGCGGATGATGAGGTACAAAGGATTAAAAATATATTAGAGGATAAAACTGCGGATTTAGTCATGGATATTCATAAAAATTATAAAATCAAGAACGGTCGTATATATCGCATGGTAGGAGACGAGATTAGGTGGTTGGTTCCAAAGGGTGTACGTTGGCAGATATTGAAACGTAACCATGATGACCTAGGACATTACGGATTAGACAAAACTTTACAGCGTATACAACAGCATTATTGGTTTCCTAAAATGCGTCGTTTCGTCAAAAAATACGTACAGTCGTGTTTAGAATGTGCCCATCATAAGGCCCCTGGTGGCAAACGAGAAGGCGGACTGCACCCGATTGAAAAAGTCAGTGTCCCTTTCCATACGGTACACGTCGACCACTTAGGCCCTTTTATCAAGAGCAAGAGAGGTAACTGTTATTCACTGGTCTTGGTGGATAGTTTTACGAAGTTTGTGAATATAAATGCTGTCAAAAATACTAAGTCCCTCACTAGTATACGCGTAATAAAAGAACACATAAGTTATTTCGGGGTCCCCACACGACTAATATCCGATAAAGGATCTAGTTTCACTAGTAAAACGTTCAATGAATTTACAACACTACACGGAATAAAACACATTATTAACGCCGTAGCAACACCCAGAGCAAACGGGCAAGTTGAACGGTTTAATAGGACTATCTTAGATGCCCTTTCGACTTGTACTCATAACAAAGATGACAAATCCTGGGATGAATATATTTATGATATTCAAGTAGGTATCAATACCACATTACATAAGACTACAAAAAAAACGCCTTCCGAGTTATTGTTTGGGTTTAATATAACTAGTAGGTCAGAAGGTATTTTGAACCCCGTTATATCCGATACCACCAATTTTATTGACTCGGAAGATTTGAATAGCATAAGGGATAAGGCAAGTTGTAGTATAAAGACACAGCAATTAAAAGACGTGGAAAGGTTTAATAGACATAGGAAATCGGCCAAAACGTATAAGATAGGAGACTTAGTGCGCGTTGAGAGGCAAGTTCCTCATGATGGCCAATCCCAAAAGTTAGTGATTAAATTCCAAGGTCCATATCGTATAATGAAAGTGCTACCCAATGAAAGGTATATCATTGAGGACACCCCTATGACTCGCAAACACGGCCGTCGATATGAAGCCGTGGTAGCTATAGATAAAATTCAGCCTTGGCTAACATTTACTAGGAACTTAGAAAGTAGTGATGATGAGAATAGCGATAATAATACTGGTAAGGAACGGAATGAAGTAGAGATTTAAATTAAATCACTTGTATTGTATAGTAATCATGATGTTGATCTTTTACGAATATGAATTATTGTGTTAAAGTTTAAGGAATAGTGAGTAAAATTAAGTATTACTTTCGAGATGTTATTTCAACCATAAAATATTGTAACCGATTTTAAGATTAGTAATATGGATAATGAACTGAAACAGAATAGTATATTTCTCTTGGGTGGATGATTATTGTAACTGATTTAAGATTATTATTATGGATAATAAACTGAAACTGAATAGTATATTTCTCGTTGGTTGATGATTAGATAATAATGTATTGTTTTATGGATTTTTTTTTCTCTCTGTTTTCCTTTGTCCTTAACAGTTTATATGAGATTGTAAGCGCGAGGACGCACTTTGAACAGGATGGCCGAGCTGTTAGCCTGTATATGGTAACCCTACTTATTAAATCGACCAATATTCGTGTCAGCTTGTATATGGTAACCCTACTGATTAAATCGACTAATATTCGTATGTGACTCAAACAATTATTCGTTCATGGTGACATTCGCTGTCACTCTCTATGGGATACAACTGACAGTCGGCCTTCTTGCTCGAGACGCCAAGCGGTGAACACGTGCAGAAAACAGGGGGTGTCAACTTTGTATGGGGCAATGTAGGAGAGGTACCCGGGGCAGAACTATAACATTGCCAGCTTAAAAACATTATGAAGGACCCACAAAATTAGGTCCCTAATAATACTTATTTTTAAAATTGTAACACAGGCTCATTGTATGTGACTAGTTTTTTTTTTCTTTCTAAATAGTAGTTTTTAAGCTAGAAACGTTCCATTGAAATATAAATATTTAGTATGTAATAAAAATAAATAATGACTGATTGAAGTTATGCAAATTTTTATTATGTACAACAAAAAAATACAATGTCTAAAATTAAATTAAACTGAAAATATAGTAGTTATTTTTGATTAATTATAGTAGCATTACAATGGTTGTAATGTCATGTCAGATTCATTGTCATTCTGTTTTCTCGTTTCATTTATGTGGAACTGTTGCAGAATATTTCGTTTAAATTCGTTATTTCTGTGCTTTGTATTGCTTTTAACGTCGAGTTGAGCTTTCGTTCCTCCGTTTAGTGTATGTAAGGTGCAGTTAATCGTATTTCACGAGTTCTGAGACAGTGTATTTTGTGATCTATAACTTAGTTGTGAGATTTGAAACTTTGTGACATGGATGAAAATAAAAGGAAATGTTTCAAGTGCGGCTGTTCACCAGCCGAACATAACGTGAAACTGTTTCGCTTTCCTAAACCTGGAGTTCAAAACCTTATTCGGTAAGTACTAACACGTTCCTTTTACCTACCTGAAAAACGTCTCAGCTTAAGACTAAAATATCGCTTTATTTATTTATTAATTACTCCCCATTCTATAGAACAAATTAAAAAATTTAATGCTTGTTTTTAGCTTTAATACTTGATACAATACTAATACCATCAAAAACATAACTTGTAAAAAAACCAAGTCTCCCAACTCAGTTCTTCTACCGTAAAAAGTTGTGAGATCCATGTAATGCCAAGTCGGTTAATTTATTCAGTCCCTACTTAAGGGTTTTTCTGTTTTAAGTTATTACATAATTAGCTAACCTAACAACATCATTTATTGACCATATCAATATTAAAAATCTTTTATGTTTTATGTTTTTAATGTTGGCAATCGCACTAAACAATCTAATTTAATATAATATGTATTACTTGTGAGATAAATCAATCTATTTATTGAAAACAAAAGATTATGTATGGAAGTGAATGTTGGGTGTGGCAAAAGAAGCATGTAAGTAGAATAAATGCGGTGGAAATGTGTTCCTTGCGAAGCATGTGTCGTGTGACTATGAATGATAGGCTAAGGAATGAGGAGATAAGGCAATGGTGCAGTTTAAAAGTAGTAGTGACAAAAATTGAAAAGGGTATGCTTACTTGGCGGGGGCACTGCCATTCCCCCACATAAAAAAGAGCTATCCTGTTTCATTTGTCTTGTTTGTCTTATCTTAATCTTTATATTATATCGAAAAAATATTTGAGCAGTTTGCCAGAACTATTGATGAACATGTAATTTTTTTTTACTTTCAGTTGTCTGCTGTGGGCAAAGTACATTCTTCCGGAAGGGCAGTATAGTTCATTGCAAAATCAGAAAAAATTGTACAATGAGCACAGAATGCTGTGTGAAAAGCATTTTAAAGATGCAGACTTTAAAGACATCACAAAGGCACAGTTACTTCGAACTGCTGTTCCGTGTGATGTAAGTGAATATTTTAATAACTGATTATCTACAATGACAATACTTGTTACTTAAATTGGTATGTATTGGTGCTTCAAACTAAAATTTAATTAATGGAATAATTTCTGTTTTTAGACTGAACATATACTTATTGATTCGACTAAACCACAAGCTGGCCCATCTCAAAGAATATCTTTAGGGGATATAACAAATATACAAACTGTTGCCAATATGCTTGAAACATCTACAGCAAAACAAACACAAACCACCATCACTGATGTAAGTGAATATTTTTATAATCACCTACAGTTAGTAATATTATCACAAAAAATGTGTTGTATATGTTATAAAGATGCATTTTAAAAATTGCTGTGCACTTCATCATACATGGTTATATGTTGAGAAAACGAAAATCCAAATTATTATTGCTGTGACAGAGAGCCCTCAACCATAACCATAATGGAGATATATTTATATTGGTTTATGCAATAAAAATTGGGAATAATAGAAAATCTAGCATCACTAAATTGAAAACGATTATTTTCGACTTAATGAGAGTGATTACTGGCAATGAGACACTGCATACTTCACCTGCAGAATTATTTCTTTTTTCTTTCATTATTTCTTTCTTTTTTAGGAAATTGAAGCACAACCCATGAAAAAATTTTGTAACGATAACATTCCAGTTTCAAAGGTATGAAAGAAGTATATGTTTATGCCATGATTATTACTATTAATCACCGAAAAGTACTCAATTCATAAGTTTTCTGCCACATGTTGTTATAGTTTGTAACTATAAAGCTGCTCAAAATGTGTTATGTACATGCACTACAAGATGGCAAAAATATGCATTCACTTGCAGTTATTTCTTTGAATCACAAAATCATGCAATTGAAAACCAACTATGGTAAACTTTAACACTAACATTGTTTTAGCACCAAGATGTCTCTGAACTGGATTATACAATAGAATCTGTACCAGGGCCATCAAGGGTTTTAATGGACATTACAAATGAAAACTTTGAAAAGGTAAACAAGCTTTGTATTTCTCTCAATAGGTAGGTCCTTTCCTACATTTTTGAAAATAACCAAATCAATTACACATTATTTATGTTTATTTATTTTTTTAATTCTAGTTGGTTCCTGTTGCTAAAATGACCTCTATTGTGACACCTATACCAGGCTCGTCACAATTATTTATTGACAGTAAAAGGGAGCATCAAAAGGTAAGCATTGTTAATTAAATTAAATTCTTAACAAATAAACTTAAAAACTACTGGGCCGATTTGTAAAATTCTTTCAGCAATGAATAGCTACATTATCAGCAAGTAACATAGGTTATATTTTATCCCTATACTCTCACGGAAACGGGAACTACGCGGGTGAAACCGCGTGACGTACGCTAGTACTTTATAATTTTTTATATTTTTAGCTAATTAATTGTTTACATCATTATTTATTTTTATTTCAGTTAGTTTCTCCGGTGTCACCAAAGAAAATCTCGAAACTGAATGATACAGCCTTGTATAAGAACTGTAGGAAACACATGAAAAGAATCTGCTATTTGCGTAATAGAGTAAAAAAATTAAAACAAAAAGATTTGGTAAATGTCTTGACTGAAAACGAATCAGTGCAATCTTTGGTGAAAAAATTAACACCTTCATTTGCATTGATGTTGCAATCGCAATTAAGGAATGTGAAAAGGAAACACACTGGCAGAAGGTGGACATTAGAAGAAAAAATCATAGCATTGAGGCTATATAAAAGATCTGCTACCTGCTACCGACTCCTTCAAAGACTCTGGTGTCTTCCTGCACCAAGCACTTTAAAATATCTAATAAGCCAATTTAACCTAAATACAGGCATCAACAATACCATTTTCAATGGCTTAAAAAAATATGTTAAAAAACAAAATCCATCAGATAATGCCTATGTTCTTATGTTTGATGAGATGGCCATTAGGAAACACTTGTGGTACAATAGCAAACAAGACAAAATTGTAGGGTACCAGGACCATGGATTACAAGGTACAACTCAACAAGAGGCCACATATGCTCTTGTGTTTATGGTAGCTGGCATAAGGAAGAAAATTAAGCAACCTGTTGCATTTTATTTGTCAGGGTCTAATGTGACATCAGATAGATTGGCAGTCCTAATAAAAGAGGTTTGTGTATTTAGTTATTCTTAAAAATGCTTTACCTTTTTGCAAACATCAAGATGCATAAATAGTGCAGCAAACTTATCTGGCCTTGTCATGCGGCGCTATCGGTGAACCAAAAATGATAGATCCTGTCAATTGCCATAGTTATTTCGGTAGTACCAATTATAACCACCAGATCAGATAAGTTTGCTGCACCATAAAGTTTTGTCATACCATACAAGCTTCAGATGTTGATGATGATGTTGTTGCTGTTGTTGGTGTTGTTGTTGTTGTTGTTGATGATGATTTTCAACTGTTTACTAATAGTAATCTTTTTTTAGGTATTGAATAAGTGCTTCGAAATAGGAATGAGCATATCTGCAACTGTGTGTGATATGGATGGAGTGAACAGAAGAGCCCTTACAATTTTGGGCGCTTCCAAAAGTCAACCCTATTTCAATATAGAAAACAATGAAGTGGTGGCTATTTTCGATCCTCCTCATTTATTAAAATGTTTCAGAAACTTATTTCTTAAATATAATATAAACTGTATCACGAATATTACATCTGATAACACGAAAGGAAAAGGTAATTATTGTTCATCATTATTAATCAGTTGTGTAAATATTGATGATGTTTGCCTGTACAGTACTAATATTGTTTGTAAAATTTATGAATTACTAATGTTAAATTTATAGTATTCTAACCAGTGATAATATATGAACTAAAGCTGTTTGAGCTTCTATTTAGCTATAATAAATCTTTCTGTTTGATCAATTGAACTTAGAATTCATTTTACTGTGGAGTCATCTACAAGTATATTATGAGTAACTAAAACTTAATCTTATAACAATTTTTTATTTATTTACAGGTATTGCGAAATGGAGTCACATCCAAGACTTTTACGACCTCGACAACATGAACCCAAATTTCGTGTTTGCCCCAGTGTTGAGAAACGACCATTTAAACCCTAACACTAAACAAAAAATGAAAGTAAATCTAGCTGCTCAAGTGCTGAGTCACTCTGTAGCAGCAGGCATGTTTGCCAAAATATCACAAGGTATTATTATTTTTATATTGATTTGACTGAAGTGCTTGCCCCCACTAAAACCCATATAGTGTAGTTTGCACGTTAAAGGGCCGCGAAAAGACATTGAGCAATGGCCAAGATGCACCATACCATTATCCACAACATACTTCTCGCTTGTATTTGTCCTGCTATAGTTATAAAGGATCAACTCCAGTTTTGCCCGGTTTTCACGTTTTATACCCATGAAATTATGTAGTCTACATTTCATTCCTACCATAAAATATCTGTTTAAGTATATATATTTTTGTTGTAATTTTCAGGAGAATTGTCTACAGATGCAACAGTAACAGCTGAAGTAATATCAAACATAGACAAATTGTTTGACGCCGTAAATAGTGACACGGCTGATCTCCGAAGAGGTAAACCGCACTCCACAAATATGACGTCAACGTCACCGCACTTAAATTATTTTGAGGAAATGAAAACATTTTTTCAAAATTTAGTATTTGTGGGGTGCCGGAGCTCACCGCCTTCGAAGGACGGATGGATTTGGACCATGAATTGCATTGTCAGAATATTTCATGCGCTTAAACAAAAACACAATGTGCGATCACTGGCAACTCGACGTCTCCAGCAGGATCCTTTAGAGAATTTGTTTGGCGCTATTCGTGCAAATTGTGGTGCAAATTGCAACCCGACGTCTTCGCAATTTATTGGTGGACTGAAAACCACCATCATATCAAATCTGGCCCATATAAATTCAGGAAATAATTGTGAAGACGACAGTTATGATACAATTATGTCGAATTTTAAAGACCTGTTGTCCTCACCACCCACCACAAGCCAAGAAAATAGGGAAGATCCACATATGTCCGACATGCTTGATTCAGTGGACAACACATTTGAAGCAAGTTTGTCGGACTCTGCGGAAATACAAGCTTGTGCTTACGTATGTGGGTTTATCCTAAAAAATCTCAAAGTTGCTTGTGGTGATTGTGATAAAATACTTAAAGCCACAAACATTGAAAATTTTCATTCCTTCATAGAATGTAAAGAGTATGATGACATCAAGAAGAACTTAATTTATGCGTCTAAAAATTTAATAACGTGCGTTGAAGAATGCGCCAAAATTTGTAATACTTTCTTCTTGATGTCACCATCTAATCCAGATTTAAAAAAAACAGTAATACAAAAAATGTATAGTGACGTAAATTTTAGTTTTTTAGCTAATTGTGAGAAACATAGTCAAAACAATATGCAGTTTTTATGTACTAGTGTTTTTCACATATGTGTAAAAAGATTTTGCACGTTACAAAACCGAAAATATGTAGAGGCCGGTAGTAATCGGTCCTTAAAAAAGAAAATAGAAACTTTAAAACATAAGTGAAACTGTTTTAAAATGTCTAATTTCATATATATTATGTGTAAACACTAGTACATAAAAACTGCATTTTTGTTTACTGTTTTTCACAATTAGCTAAAAGTCTAAAAATACATTATAATGACTATTTTATTTTCTTTTGATACCGATAGTCATTATATAACGAATAGATTACTTGTATTTTTAGACCTTTCTTGTATATCTAAGTAAACACAATCTGGTCCAAAAGGTTTCTCTACAAAAACGTAATTAGAAATTAGAGAAAGGGGGAAAATTTATTTTGTATTCCAATCTTGTTTTTTCTTTTACGAAAGAAAGTTTGAGAAGTTACTCTTCTTCTCTCTTTAATAAATATTTAGATAATTTAACAGATTTTGTAAAATAATTGTGAAATAATGTCAATAAATACCAATAATTCCATTTTCCTTAGTGTTATTTTTATAACCTATTTAGTCTCCCCAAATATGGAGGTTAATTTTAGGAAGCTAGAAACGAATCTGCAGTAATACTAATAGTAGTAGTATTGCAGATTCGTTTCTAGTTTCCAATTAAAATTCATTCTGTAGGTCTAATCAGAAAACGCTTTCAAATCTTCCCGCTTTGAATTGTTTTGTGGGACAAAACTAGATGGCAGCACAATCGAATTCTGTCTTGATTTTTTTGTATGAAGTTGTCATTCTTCCGCTAGGTTATAGTGTTCTGTGGCAGAAAAGCTTCAGCATTAGTGTAATAAGTTGCTGCAATTTTAAATCTAAATCTTAGCGAGTAAGTACAGAATTTATTTGTTTCGGCGATGTTTGAGTGTTTTTATAGATATTGTGGAAAAGGAAGTAAATATGTTTTGGTCAAAGATAATGTGTTCAGTTTTATTGCGAACCCTTTTTCATTTCTGAGCTGTAGCTAACACAAGGTTCCCATATAATTTAAACAGACTATATATATATATATATATTGTATGGACTTCAAAAGGATGGGAAATCATCCGATGACTGCCTCCCGATCTGGGGGAAAGCGGGAAGGTGTGTCAGACTTTTACTGAGTAAAACCCATCCGTGTTCCATCATATGCCCTTCGTGTATCAAAGCCGCGGTAACTCTTTCGAACTATTCAGCAACCCCGAGACGGACCCCTGAGTTTGTTTCGGTGTTTCTTCTCAGGGTTAGTTAAGAAAAACCGGCTTCATCTAGTTATCATTTACAAAAAGAATGAGGTGTAAAAGTGTTATTTAATAAACAATTTGCAAAATAAAGTCATTTATTATTTACTAGCGACCCGCCCCGGCTTCGCACGGGTGCAATGTTTATATTAAATATACTATAGAATGTCTTTATATACATCGCTGACAGCCTTTTTGTCATTCGACATACATGTTCTCTTTAGTAATTACTTTTGAAAATGCGACACATAATTTACCATGGGAAAAACATTGAACGCTCAAATCTAAGCGACATAGGCACGCGCTCCGTGCCTCCGTCGCGCCGGCACCGCGCCGCAACCGCTATGTCCTTGCATTTTAAATCTGTAATATCTTCGAAACTATTTATTTAAATTATATTCTGTAAAGGGCAATATTGATTTATATTAAATGCACAATGTATTTATGGTACTTAATTGGATAAGGATTAATGCTGTATTGCTTAAAATCGCTTCGTAAAATATGCTCGTATTTCTCGTAAAAAGTAAAGGATAAAAAATGGTTGTTGTGGGTTATCTATAAGAGATAGACAGATGCCATCGAGAAAATTTTTGTTGACCTTTTTAAGGTGTACAATACTGTAGTACATTATTTTGATCTATCTCGTAGACTTCAGCCAGGGTTTGCAAAGCAAGCGCAAAAAATTGTGTTTATTTGCGACATCACATTAGAAACCTCAAAAATTATCAGTGTCCCTCTACTATATTATGCATGTTATATACATAAAAACCTTCCTGTTGAATCACTCTTTCTATTGAAAGAAACTGCATCAAAATCCGTTGCGTAGTTTTAAAGATTTAAGCATACATACATGTGCAGGGACAGAGAAAGCGACTTTGTTTTATACTATGTAGTGATGATTATCATTTACAAATGACAGCTGGGACTACGGCTTGACGCGCTTTCCGAGGCGCTGAGAAATCTTGGTATGGTAAGACGGTCACCTATTCATAGACCTCAGCCAGTGTTTCTTTACCTTGAAGGTCGCCATGCGGCTCTTATGATTAAACCAAGGGCTCCTATGTAGGACATACTGATATTTTATTACTTTAATCAACATTAAACACTTAATATCTCTGTACTGTTTAATTTAACATATTTAAGAATCTTTATAAAGCACAGGTCCGTTCCTGCATGGAGTACTGCAGCCACTTGTGGGATGGCTCTGCAAAATACCAATTTGCTGCACTGGACTCGATCGAGCGCAGGGCTAAAAGGCTTATAGGTGACGAGGCGGTATCGGGCAAGTTTCATAGCCTGGCTCTTCGGCGAACCGTTGCTTGCCTGACGGTTTTCTACTGATTGTACTTTGGGGAGTGTGCGCAGGAGCTCCATGACCCGATCCCTGCATCTCCCTTTCACTACCTACTGGTCTACCAGACGCACGGCTGGGTACCATCCACACTTGGTTGATATACCGTCTTGTCGTACCAAGCGCTTCTCGTCCACATTTATTGTGCGCACTTCCAAGTTGTGGAATTCTCTGCCGGCTTCTGTGTTCCCTGCCACTTATGACCTTTCAACCTTTAAAGCAAGAGTAAACAGGCATCTTCTGGGCTCGCTCGTTCCATCGTAGACCTCATCTATTGCTTATCATCAGGCGAGTTCGAGGTCAAGAGTGAGCTCATACTGAATAAAAAAAAAAAAAAATATTATTATAATAATAGTTAATATTATTCCCTGGGAGAGTGGACACTGCCTAGCTGTGAGTAAGGCACCATCCTTAGATATTATAAAACAAAGCCCATCCGCAGTGTCTGCCTGTTAACGGTAAACTAAAAACCACATCACCTGCTTTCTGCTGCGGCATTTTCCTAATTAAGGGCCTATATTACCTCAAATGGCTTAGCATGATCCTCCATTATGTCGAAAATACTGCAGCAATAATTTTGAAATAAATATATGGTAAATTTGAGGATTAATCTTAGGTACAATGTTCGACGAAAACACGATTCCATAAAATTTTCTTGATAGAAAAAAAAAATCCAAAGTTACCTTCAAACCGAACAATAAACCGCTGGTATTCAAAAATAACTTCAAATTAGACAATGAAACTTTGCATATTAATTGAACTAACTATAAAGCCGGTCTTATGTTATTTACTTTTTTTTAATTACCATTATTTTCAACGTAAAAAGATATAAACTAAATCATCGGTGTCTTGGAGTCTTTTCCCTGCCATCCTGTCTCGCTTGCTCGCGTGACCGCGGCCAGTAGTGTGCGAGCGAGATAAAGAGTGAGAAGCGCTGAGGTAGTATAGGCCCTTAAACTCAGGATATTTGACCCTGCGTTGAAGCACAGTAGCTAAATAGAGCCTGTGGAAAAATATGTAAATAGAAAAATATCCTGAATACACTTTTAGTGAAGACTAAGGAGATCATCATTTAGGCTATGGTCGTAGTCTTCTCCACTTTGTAGAAGGAAAAAAGGTAAAAGCATTTATTTTTGTCTCCAACAGGTAGGTATATGGCTTCTAATAGTGTTTCCAAGTGTATAAAGCCAAAAACAGAGCAGCCACGGTCGCCGCGATTTATCGATGCGTGTTCAACAACGCTTCGTCACGTCAGCAAATGTGGCGAAATTGCACGCGCTGGCTCACTTCAACCGAGACAATTGTGTTTTGTTCTTAATTTTAATTATAGTACATAGGTACATCGTTCCATAACAGTAGGATCCTAACGTTCCACACATTCACATCCAACATTATGCTGAGCTGAGGCCCGTCTTGCTTTAAAGGCTGAAAGGTCATAAGTGGCAGGGAACACAGAACCCGGCAGAGAGTTCCACAACTTGGCCGTACGTACAATAAATGTGGAAGAAAAGCGCTTGGTGCGACAAGGCGTATATCAACCAAGTGTGGGTTTTAGGTTTTCGAGCCAATAAACGCAATTTCCTTTCTTTATTTTTTGTTCGAATGGAAAATAGAATCCTTGTAAGATCACCAGTGATGAGTGATCTGATGAATGAGTGCAGAAAGCTTGGTAATAATATTAGGTAACGTTCAAACTTAAAATTATGGTCGATTTGGAACATGGGGGCGGCCACGGTTAATTAAACAGTTTTAGTTAGTTTGACTTTGTCGTCGTCCTTCAAATTTAGTAACTTAAAGTGGATACCTAATTACAAGCCAATCTGTCAACAGCAAAGGGGTTTGAAATGTTTATTTTATTTATAACTAGCTACTGCCTGCAAATTCGTTCGCGTGGGAGGATTTCCGGCGTAAATCCCGCTCCAGTGGGAATTCCGGGATAAAAAATATATGGCCTATGTGTTATTCCAGGTTGTCAACTATCTACTTACTAAATTTCATTAAAACCCATCTAGTAGGTCCAGAGATTAGCGTGTAGAAACAGACTTTTTTTGCGGTGTTACCGTTTCTTAACCCACCTCGATTATTATTTTGCTCGCCGCCCGACTGAAACCAGGCCCATGTAGACGGCGCGTCGTGTTTCACGCGCGCCTCAAAGAGTGTCAGCAAAATTGTCGGGGCCGTTGCCTGCCGGGGTTGCGGAATTGTTCGAAAGAGTTACCGCGGCCTCGGAACACGAAGGGCATATGATGGAACACGGATGGGTTTTTGTCAGTTAAAGTCTGACACACCCTCCCGCTTCGCCCAGTTCGGGAGGCAGTTATTGGATGATTTTACATCCTTAAAAAAAAAAAAAGTCACAGCACACATATCAACTCAGGAGCAGATGGTCACCGCCTCGCCTTTCCCTTTGGCGTCAAACAGGCGACTACGTAACGTAACCACGTAACGTAAGCGGATCAGAAGCTCGGGCACGTCGACTCGGCTACAGCTAGGCGACGCCGCGCTTACGGCTCGCCGACCGCTGTTTGACGGCTAGGCGGCACAACTGGAAGCTACCTTGTGAATGACAGCCAATGAAAGCACGTTCGGCAACGCAGACCGCGGGAGGGGCGTGGACGAAGAGACGTAAGCTAGGGTACGGAGAGCCGTAAGCTAGGGTACGGAGAACCGTTAGCGCGGGAACTGCAAGTCGATCACGCAACGCACTGCGGTTCGTGACCTTGTTCCGAGGCGAGGCGATTACGTTACGATTCCGATTAGTGTGCGTTGCAGTAGGGAGTTTCATACAAATATACTGAACGGCTCGAGTTGATACGGTGACGATCCCGTTGCGAGTTGATACGTGTACTACGACCTTAATCCGCCACGCTTCATCCGTGCAGGTTGGTACATATATGTAGTTTGCCTTCGGATTTTCAGGCTTAGGTTTTCTCACGATCTTTTCCTTTACCGTTTTGAGAATTGTGGTTATCTATATAATAAAAATGAAACGCTAAATATGTTGCTAAGCGCAAAACACGAAAACGGCTGGACCGATTTGGCTGATTCTTTTTTGTTGTGTTTGGATTTGTCAGGAGAAGGTTCTTATGAAAAAAAAAAGTAGGAAAGGTCTCAAGGGTAGGGTAGGGTAGGGTAAGGTAGAGGTAGGGTAGGGGTAGGGGTAGGGTAGGGTGGGGGTAGTGTAGAGTATTGGTAGGGTAGGGTAGGGGTAGTGTAGGGTTTGGGTAGGGTAGGGGTAGAGTAAGGTATGGGTAGGGTATCGGTAGGATAGGGGTAGTGGTATCGGTTGGGTAGGGGTAGGATACCACGCGAACGAAGTCGTGGGGGTCAGCTAGTGATAAAATATAAATGATATAAATTACACTAAATAATGTGGCTGACTGGTCTCGAATCCATGACTTGCAACTCGTAAGTCGGGCCCATTAACACTAGGCCACCAACGATCTTCTAGTTTATATATATGTATCAATAAATTACAGCTCTGTTTATTTTCAAAAAAAGTATCGCTCCCAAGTCATTAAAGGATTATTCACACTGAAGTCTGAAACCCATTGCGGGTTTCAGAGTAAAAAGAAAGCATATTTTATTTAATGATGCGAGGGTTAAATTACCCTTTAACTATTTTTTTTCTGATAACTTTCAGTTCTTCTGTTACGAGAGTCGGTCGCATAAAATTTTGTAAACAATTTTATAACGTGGTTTAAGATTTATATTTACAAAGAGTATTTTCATCGTAGTAAAATAAAATATGATTTTTCGTTAATAATTTATTAGTGACTCAATATGGTACATAGGGTTATGGGCATTCTCTCTATTTACGTCCACATTACACTCGGACATCAGCTGAAATCAACGATGGAAAATCATTAATAAAAGTCAGAAAATGACATGTTTTACTCTAAGGGACATCAAATGAAAACCACAACTTTTCTCTTTTAATTATAAAACCTATTGATGGAAATTTACATTCAGCCTAATAGCCTACATACTAGTGTGCCGTAGTTAGCAAGTATTTTATGTTTCTTGTAGATGTAAGTACTAACATTAGGTTCTATGATTTGTTTGTACACAAAATGCCAAATGGACCTAAAGAATGAAATAATTTTACAGATTTGAACATATTTAGAACTTGCAAAGGCTATAATATAATTCGTATATGAAAACTAGCCAAGTCAGACCTTAGGCTACAATATATTCTCCTAAGTTATAAGAATAAATGATATTTTATGTTGTTATAAATAAATTTCAGGACTTACCATTGAACTTGGCACCAATTTATTAGATTTCACTTCTTTTGTCGTTGAAGTCAACAACCAAGGCATTTATGATAATATTGAACTTGGCTCTCATTTCACATTTATGTTTTTCATGGGATTTATATATTCAAAAACACGGAAAAAAATAAAACAGAAAATAATACTCTTTCAAATAACGTAATTCAAACACAACGTGTTCTTTTTTTCTAATTCCGAATGAGCCCGACCGTGACCTCGATCTTGCCTGATGAAAAGCGGTAGATGAGGTCTACGATGGAACGATCGAGCCCAGAAGATGCCTGTTCATTCTTGCTTTAAAGGCTGAAAGGTCATAAATGGCAGGGAACACAGAAGCTGGCAGAAATCCACAGCTTGGCTGTGCGCACAATAAATTTCGAGGAGAAGCGCTTGGTACGACAAGACGGTATATCAACCAAGTGTGGGTGGTACCCAGCCGTGTGTCTGGTAGACTGGTAGTGAAAGGGAGATGGAGGAATCAGGTCATGGAGCTCCTGCGCATAAGTAGAATCTGTAGAAAACCGACAGGCAAGCAATGGTTCGCCGATAAGCCAGGCTATGAACCTTGTCCACTAGCGCCTCGTCACCTATAAGCCTTTTAGCTCGAGTCCTTAGCAGCAAGTTGGTATTTTGCAGAGCTATCCCAAAGTGGCTGCAATACTCCACGTAGGAACGGACCCGTGCTTTATACAGATTCAGAAGCTGTCCAGGCGTGAAGGACATCCTCACCTTGTGTAGGATTCCCAGCTTTTTTGCTTGTCTTTAGAAATCTCCATAAATCCAGACATCTATCAAAATTACCATGAAAATGAAAACATTTTTACCGCGTTTTGTATGCAAAAACCGTTAAAACACAATAGAACAAACCTCCTTTGTCCGGACTATAACGGTTCATAATTTACAGAGGATAACACGGCTCTATCTGGGTATGACGTCGCTGTGACACTGTTCCAGTATTTTTGTCACACAGTTGAAAAACGGGTACAGTTTTTTATACAAAGCACACAGTGGAATGCAAAAATATTGTAAATTCTAACAAAACGGTTCTTTTTTGGCAGGTCTTTTATCACTGACGTTATGTTTTTAGGGTTCCGTTGATCAACCAACTGAACCATATCGTCCCTGTAATCCATCCGTCTGTCTATCAGCGCGATATATCTTATGAACCGTAGTAGCTATGTAATACCGATACAAAGACAAATAATAATAATATAGACGATTTCGGTTTCGAAGATAATTAAAGCAGGTCTGGCCACTATCATTTGTTTTTTTTTTCTCTTCAAGCCACTTGAGCAATATCAATTTTATTGATAAGTTTGGATCGCAGTAGCACTGTGTGTACTGTGGAGGTCTGCTAGGCGAGCGGTCAGCCTATCGCACTGGCCGGTATAGTTTGAATTTAGACCACAATGTTTGACATGCGAAGGAATTGTTTTAGTAGGTAAAAGATCCTTGTGTTTTAACAAGACAGAGCGGGCTGGGCCGCAGGCCTGCGACAGCATAGTACCAAAAAATGCGTTATAGCGCTACTGTCGCCGGCAACCATGTTTTTGGCAGCCATTTTGTCAGTAAAACTGACCAAAGAGAATGTAATACACTACGTTTTATAGCCCTTCCTTTGCAGTCGGGAAAAACTGACGAGTGATTGGATTTTCCGTCATTCGTGTCGAAGCTCATGTGCTGCAGGATTACAGTTAGTTTACTAGTCGTTCTCCTCGCTGTATTGCTTAAGTTGAGAAAAATTCCAAGTTACTTGCTCAATACGAATTATACTGCAGTGTTCTGGTGCTTTGGTTCGTGGCCATGGCTCCTATCAAATGCTGTGTTGTCGGTTGTATTTCAACCAACAAAACTCATCCATCGCCTTTATAATTTATCTAAGGACGATAAACTTAGGGATTTGTGACTGTCGTTTTTGGTATCAGTCAATTCCGAACTTCTTGGTCTATCAAAGTATCAGTTAGTGAATAAACGTGTGTGCCAAAAACACTTCGACAAATACCAACTGGATGGCGAGGGTAATCGTCTCAAAGATGGTTATCCATGTCGTTTTTCCACTGAAGAAGTAGAGCATGGGGTGCATTTATCTGTATTAATGTGTTTGTAATTATTTACAAGTGTACCTATTAAGGTACACTAGTTAAGTTATAGTTATAGTCAGTGGGTTATCTTAGAGGCGGAGTTTCCTGCTTATGATTATGTATTTTTTTATTAAAATTATTTAATTAAACTTTATTTGGTTATTTTCAGGTGTTCTTTATGATCATAACTAAAATAACAAGGAAGACACCGTAAATTGTGGAAAATCCAGTTGTTGTCCAAGGTAATGACACTCATTTTTAACTTTTAACCAACTTCAAAAAAGCAGGTTCTGTATTCGACCAGTATGCATGTAATGTAATCAACCAATTTTAATAATTCTTTTACCAATGTGATCTACATACTTTCAGGGAGGTTTTAATACATAACTAATACATTAGGTAATTATTCTTATATATGAAGTTATATGCATAAATCTACTGCATCTCCAACATTTCTAAGTGGATCTTAATAATTCTTTTTTTCATTCTTCTTGCGCTTATGTAATTGTATATTCAACTAAAAATGGAAAATCAAATTACTTTAAAAAAAGTTAAACCAAGTTATGCTTTGTTATAACTTATGTTCTGTTTTCTGATATACCCATTTTCTTATTTTAGAACATTCAGTTGATTATTTATATTTAAGAACTGCAGATATGTATGCAGATCCTCCTGCATCTTCATCTCTCAATACAGGTAATAATTTTTAACAACTTTTAATTTCTTATCAAGAATATTCTATTTATCACAGAAATATGATCACTTAAAAACCAAAAAGTTAAATATCTGCATAAATATGTTACAATATATATATTTGTATACTTAAGTAGGAATTGATTCTGATCAGAGCCGTTATGGTGTGCTTATTGTTATTGATTTTCTTTTAGAGATGTCATAAACGAAATTGTATAAGCAATACTGGAAAAAAATGCTTTAAGAAATAGTGTTGCTGAACGATTTTAAGTTAAACATACTGGATGTAGGACTTGTTCAAAGCATTTTGGCAAACCCAAAATCGAAGGAAGCAAAAGGACTATGTAGTTTAGTTTTAATCGTTCAGCAGTGAGGAGCTAGTATTTTAGTTTTTTAGTGTTGCATTTTATTATTACAAAATTAATCCACTAAGGATTAATTTTGTTATAAGGTACGATGGGGTTGACATATTCTTATTGGACAAAAGCTTCAAATTAAAAATATAAAGATATAAAAAAAAAGAAATAGTGTAATGGCAAATGTTAGAATGTTGGTCAGGATCCCGAAATAGTTACCTGATTCGTCTTTACTTAGAATTGAATTTTTCTTCTATTTACAGATGTGATTCGGAAAAGAAAAAGGAGGTGTACAAGAAAAAATTGTGAAGCAGATGTGTGCGCCACAACAATTGCCTTCGAGAAATATAAAGCCCATAGGTTAAGAGGAAAAACAAATAAAAAGTAAAATCTGAAAAGTCATTTTAAATTTATATTTCTTTCGTTAAATTCGTTTCATTGAATTTAACGAAAGAAACAATGATCCTTGCATATAATAAAATTAACCCTATAAGAATTAATTATTCATGGCGCATCACTATGCTATCGATATTCTATGCCGGATGGTTATTGTGACGTTTATAGTACGCTGTGGGTCATCACTAGATGACATTACGACACTAGCGCTTGGCGCATATTTTTGGAACTAGACGTACCATATTATTGTCCTATCTGTCTCTGACTTATTTAAAGTTATCTGTGCTGGGCCGCCAGCAGAAGCAGACTCGATATTAAAATAACGTGAAAATGTAATTAGAATAATCTTCCATAATGTGAACATAATATTATACAAAGTATAAAACCTACCACGTTTATATTGAAAATCCCGAGTACACACGTCCTCGTTACAGTACTCACATGTACAGCAGACATTTGGATCGCAGTAGTACTGTTTGTACTCACATTTTCAGACTTACCGGGTACAGCTGAGTGCTAGTGTTTAACATGGAGCGACTTCTAACCTCAACAACCAGCAGCGGGATAACACTATACCCTTGGCAAGTCTGATGTAAGATTTTCTGACTATCCGTAACGACTTTCAGAGAAGTATAAACAGCCGGGACCAAACTGCCCCCGGTGTCATAATTACAGTAAGTCGTGTTACTGGTGTTATGACTTTTTTTACATTACTGTGATCCTTAAATCAAGCCCTATAAGGAAAATTTTTCTTTACTTATATCTAAATTATTAACAAAGTTACGATAAGCACAATTACACTAAATGTTGAGAAGACTCAATCGTTCATTAATTATTATAATGAACGATTGAGTCTAGAGAGAGAATAAAACATAATTTTAATACAGTAAGTAGACTTACTGTATTAAAATTATGTTTTATTTCGTATTTTCACTATCATATTTACAATAACTAATGTTCCGGTAGATTGACATTATTTAAATATGGCGTTTTAGCTACTCATTTTCACAGTAATTGTTCGGTCCGACGTGAAACAGAACGCACCTTTTCGTTGGCAATATCAATTATCTGTGGGCTTGACATAACTTTTTCACTTTGACGTTTTCCTTCTTGCTAAAACTAACCACCGCTGGGGAGATTGAGTTTTTATTGATTATAGTTGAAAATCGAATTGGATCTCACGTGATATTAGCAGATTGATTGTGAACAGTGTTTAATTGAACTTTGTAATCCCGGATTGACGAAACCCCAGGGATATTTCTCGGAACATATCGCCGGTTTGTTGCCATCGCGTGGCACGCGCATTTGATGGAAACGAGTTAGGGCTGTGATGCTAATCTGAACCGCGCCATCTGGAGACTGACGCCTTGTGAGCGTTCAGAACACTTGACTTACATCACACTTTCATTTACTCACCTCATATTCACATACATACCACACTTGGGCGTGACCTAGGAAGGTCGAAGTTGGCGGACCCAGCACAGAAGGTTAGTGGTACCGATCAGTTATTTGTACATATGGTTGTAGGCCGAGGAGCCTGTAGTTTAGCCTTTTGTTCATTGTTTGAAGAGCAACGTTAAGCTCCACGAACCGTGGACAAGTTCAGCATACCAGTATCGTTGCACTGGCTTGGTACTGAACAGTAATATAAATAGTTACTCTATTTATAACTTGTGTAATTCACAAAAAATAAAACCAATCCGTAAGCCACTTACTTGATGTATATCAAGTAGCATATGTAGTATGAGCAGATATACTTACTGTAACAATGAAATTACAGTATCTTACCGACTTACTATAAATACGCTTAAGAAAGTGTTAGTTGGGCTGATAGAAGTGGTAATTATACATACAATTCATTAGATTAAAAAAAAAACCACCAATATTTAACAAATAAGTTATATTGAGGACTAATCTACAAATATGCATCTTTTGTTATCCGTTTAAATATTGATAATATAAATTAATATTAATATTGATAATTATAGCAGATATGCTATAATTATCAAGATACACCAATATAAACATTTCAAAACAAAAGTGCGATTTCCCAACATTTCATTTTTTTGACTTACTGTAATTATGTCAATGGGGGCAGAACAGCTTAAGAGGAGGCTCCTTAAATTGTGTGTAATTTTGTATTAATATTCTGAAACAATCACGCATACAATCAAATGGAACTTTAGTATATGATTTATTGGATCTTTTTCTTTCCATGTCTAGACCAGTTTCGTAATTGGAACATTTTCTCTAGATTCATTTTTTAATCGAAAATCATGTCTTTTTTAAAGATTATTCAAAATTTAATCAAGATTACTCGGCTTTTATGTCTAAAATTAGTATTGACAGTAAGAAAATATAGTTTATTATCCAATTATAGGATTTTTTTTCTCTAGATCAATTATCACTTTAGTTATAAACGAAATAAGAATTGAGACTTACGACATTTAGTTTCGAACCCGAATATGGTAAAAAAGCGTACGCGATATTCAACTTTATTACTGCTGCGTTAGCGTTTAGTATACAACGGCCTAACCGGGGTGGATGGGGGCGGAGCTTGCGTTAAAATTATTTTGCACTGCCTGCTCTTAACGTGCCCTAGGAGGATGGAGAAATCTAGGTTTCTTAAGATGATCACACATACACGACCAGACGTTGATAACCGTTGCTTACTCTTGCAAACTCGATCTGTGCAGCTGTTATTTAGGCACGAACTTCTGCTGGGTAACACGTACTTATCGAGTTTATTCACAAAACGCAAACCCATACACATAAAACGTTTTGGGAATACTTTCATCGTGCGTACGGCTAAGGAGAGCAATTCCCTGCCGGAGTCTGTGTTTCCTGATAGCTGTAACCTGGGGGTCTTTAAGTCAAAAGTGAGTAGGTTACTTCTAGGTAAGCGTGCTTCATCATCGACCACAGCATCGCTTACCATGTGAGATGGTGGACAAACGCGAGTACAATATCAATTTAAAAAAAAAACTGCTCTACACCCTTACAAAAGTTCTGAATGTTGAGATGACAAGGAAAATATTCACAGAGTTTACGTCAAAAGAGATTTTACTCACTTTTTGAAACAAATGAAAACAAAAAGACAAGTGTTGAAATGAAATTTAATAACAACTTAGTATCTTTCCTGATTCACCGAACTGTCTTGAAACTCAGCAATACCACTGGTTTAAGGATATGACAAGAGATAAGGAAAAACTCTCACAAATTGAGTTTCATTTTTGTTTTTATTTTTCCTTATTTTTCTTTTTTTAGACAGTAATATTTTCCTTATACAATTAATTTTTTTGCTTTCGGTTATACGGTTAAATTAAATTCAGAGCTTATTCGAGATTTTTTTTTTGTTTCAGATTGACGTAGAGTTTTACTGCAGGAAATGAAATAAATAAATAAGTGTGAAAGGCCAGAAAAAAAAAAACTAACATTTCAGGAAAATATCCCAATAATATCTTCATTTATTTTACAGAAATACTAGTTTGGTATAGATTTCCGCAAAGTAACTCCTGACTTATTGGCTTTATCCAGAGTATAGTCTATCATGCCAGAGTTTAGTGAGTGCTCTCAAGAGGTACCGCGGCTAAGGGCAACTGAAGCAACAGGGTGATTTTTTAGTCAGTAGAAGTCTGACACTCCCTTCTATTCCCCCCTGAACGGGAGGAGTCATTTGATGATTATCCCTCGAAAAAAGAAGACGTAGTCTATCCGCAGGACAAGTTCCAATCAAATATTTACCATATACAGCGGGGTGCAAGAAAAAGGAGCATCCTCGAGTGACGTACTTTAATACATTCTGATATGTTCGGTGTACCTATACCCTGGGCAATCACTCCTGTCGATTGGCTAATCCTTTCACCACAATGCAAACGCATAAGTTCTACAACGTGTAATTTAAAGGGTATATACATACCAAGTGAACGGCTTCTTTGGATGATAATAAACGATATGGCAAGGGTTTTCTAATCCTATGTGTACATGTGTGGAGCATATTAGAAATTTCAACACATTGATACCAGAGACCGAATTTTTCAAATTAAGAAGAACGAAGAGAATTATCGTTTTATTGGCAAGTGACGTGAAAAGTGATGACCTTCATAGTGCTGTGACACGTTTGTTATTACTGCTTACTGGTATTCAAGAAACATATGAAACCAATCATTTGGGGTCAATTCTGTGAATCACTTATTTTGAGCTGAAACTTTGCACAGAGACTCCATACCAGATGTTGTCTTCAGTCCTTTTGGATAGATATGGGGTTTCCGTTACACGTTGTATATTCTTGCTATCAACACGCTAAGATGAAATCAGAAGAAGAAGATATACAGCTATTAGAACATGAGGTTCTGGACGTCAAATAAGCAGTCGCTAGTAGTACATGCAAGAATATTTGGAGAAGACGCTTTTTTTTCCGGGTGAGAAAATCATCGAATGGTTTCTCCCGCTCTGGGTGGAGTGGAAGGGAGTGTCAGACTTCTACTGACTCAAAACCCACCCTGTTCCTTCAGCTGCCTTTATGTTCCGGGGCTGCGGTATCTCGTTAGAACATTTCCGCAACCCCAGCAGATGGGAAAGAGACTAATCAGATGATAATGATGATGATTTAGGTTTTATCCTGTACCAATACCCTTACAGTGACCAGATTATTATATTCTTTCCACACTACCTTCCACTGATTTCTTATCTCCAAACAAGAAGTCACTAAACAAGGGAAGGCTCTCCAAAACTATTCCGTCTATGATCTCTTCTGTAATATATTTATCATTGTTTTTTTCTATTGGACTAAATATCGTGGTATAAGAATCAGATGAGCGTTTCTACAAAATATCGTTTTTTTTTTTCACAAAACGATTTACAATGTAGACCTTTATGAAATGCCAAAACGACGTAAAGCTATATTCAACATATTTTCACAAATTCCAAAAAAACGAAATAACATAAGAACCACTTTTGATGGAACTAGAAAACCATATAATGATACATACCGTAAAATCAGTTTTAATTATCACGCTATCTATTAGGGCTATAAGAATGTATTTGCAAAAACAATATTTTTTATTTTTATTTATTCATAAAATATTGTTTACTACCTGCTGCTGTATGTTGATTTTATATTTTTTTATTAATATTGAGTGTTTTCAGAAGTAAATAAAGATTATGTTTTTTGATTGATTGCTCATTTATATTTATTTATTCAAACCATTAACATTACACAAAATATATCTTAGCTTCACAAAGGACGTATTTAAGTAAGATAACAACAAAACCTAAAAAAAATAAAGAGCCACACTAACGTATGTCAACCGAATTTAAAATATATATATATATATATATGTGTCTTTGTAAGCATTTATAAACAAATATTTTTATATTTTTCAAAGCTGTAATAGTAGTGGTTGCGCCAACATTCAAAATATGATTGACATCCGCTATTTCCTATATCCATCTCCTTCCCGCACATACCTCGCGAGTGAGTAAGAAGATTCGCCCGCCATTTGTCGAAAAAACTACTTCCGAATCGCTCCGCAAGAAGTTAACAATGGCGTCGACGCGCTCCGCTTAAAAATATTAATAACTTTGGAATCACCGCATTTTCGCATGTAATAAGACTTATAATCCATAGTTTGTGCTTGTGTTTAACGTGTGAGGACAATAACTTGAAGCCCAACTGCCCTGAACCTGGAAAAGTGAACCGGTGCACCGGCGACGACGCGAGCACGTGGCTCCCGCAAAAGGTTTGTGCTTTCCTTCCCTACTTATTTCGGGTTGTATTCCATTGTCCCACACCCACTGCAACTCGAATTACCTAACGCCAAGCGTTTGTCAATCGTTTAGCTCCGCACCGCAAATACAGTCCACTAAATTAGCCTTTCGCGCCATCATTTTCTTTGGTCCTTCGAGCCGGATAGTTAGGTACTTATTTGTATTAGGTACATATTTGTTGTAGTTATCGCATTGGTATTTATTCCATAAGGAATAAACGCACCGCACCGCAGTCTTGTACCTAACCCAATTCGTTGTTTGTTCATCTATTACCTACGTACGTGCGTAATACCTACATACCTACGTAGCCATAGATCGCTCGTATTAGTTATTCATTCGGAAGTCTAAAATTATTTGTATATCAGAAACAGAGACACAACCTAGTGGGTAAATTAAGATTGTTTAAAAACTACCTACAGTTCTTTTATTTCACCCGCAGTTCGTTATAACTACCTACCCACTTTAGGTATTTAATATTGTCCGCGTCGCTGTTCTCCATCGCTTATTTGTTAAAATAACTTTATTTGCTTGTTTACCGCATTGATTGTTTGTAATAAATAATTATTATTCACGATGTCTCATAAGGACATCAAAGTTCAATTGAAACTTTTATATGCTAAAAGAGACATGATATTTTCTCGCGTGCAATCTATTTGTGATAATGCACTTAAAACACTTGATCTAGTTATTAGAGATTCGTTCTTATGTTCTATAGAAAACTTGGATAGTTTGCGCACGGAATTTGAATCCGTAATTCATAATATTAACGTTTTAGAGTTAGAATTAAATCCAGAATACGCTGTGAGTTATCAGGCTTTGGCGTCATTTGATGATTTATTCTGTCGCATCAAACGCGTCGCGAGGAGCTTGGAGAAGCCGTCTGTCCATCAGAGCCAGGCAAATCACACTCGCGATCGACCCAAATTACCGCCCATTCAGATACCTGAATTTAATGGTGATATTCGCAATTGGAATCTATTTATAGATAGTTTTGAAAACACTATAAATGGGAACGTCTCTTTGACAGATCATGAAAAGTTACACTATCTGGTTGAAAAGTTAACTGGTAAAGCTAAAACTGTTTGTGCCGGCATTACTTTTAGTGCCGAAAATTATTCATTAATTTTAAAAACTTTAAAGTCGAAATATGAAGACAAAAGATTAGTTGCTACCGCATATTTAGATCAGCTATTCGAGTTGAAAAATATTACAGTTTCTAATGAACATAATTTAGAGAAGTTTTTAGATACTTTTGCATCATCTGTTCGCGCAGTAAAGAACCTGAAGGTCGATGACCTCTGCGACTTTTTGTTTTTATATTTGGGTTTAAAGAAATTAGATGGTGAAACTGTTCGTTTATTTGAAATAGACCATCGCAGTAGTAAACTGCCAAAATTCAATGATTTGGAATGTTTTGTTCGCGATCATATTAAAATATTGCAACGCACTTCGTCAACCCATGAAGTTACGAAGAAGTCCGACCGTCGAACAGATGCGGCTTCGAAGTCACAAAAGTCGACACATACGTATGTGAATACAGCACCTGCTCCTGTACAATCGAGTTGTTCTTTGTGTAATAGTCAACATTCGCAATTGTACAAGTGTTCTGGTTTCTTAAAATTTACGCCCTATGAACGTTATAAGTTTGTTCGCGAAAAAAATTTGTGCTTTAACTGCCTTAGTGACAAGCATCGGGTTACGTCTTGTAATAGTAGTCAAAGTTGTCGTAAGTGTTCTTCGAAGCACCACACTTTACTTCACATGGAGAAAAGTTGTAATAATGCCGCATCCAATGTGAGCACAGTTAGTTTACCAAGCGGTGACACGTCGTCGCAGTCAGTCGGTGCGAACTCTGCGTCCGCTTCGCAGCCGCAGCCGCAATCAACGCGCGACGTTGCCCGCTCGCAGGCCGCCGTGACTGACGTCACGTTGTGTTCGATGTCCGCCGCAAGCAATACGTGCACTACCGTGGTGCTCGCGACCGCTCACGTTGTTGTTGATGATGCTTTTGGTAATCCGTGTCTTGTTCGAGCGTTGTTAGATTGCGCTTCGCAGAGTAATTTTTTAACTCAAAATTGTTGTCAACGCCTTGGTTTTAGTATTAATAACCGACCAGCCCGCTCAGTAGTTAAGGGGTTCGGTGGTTTAAAATCAACCATTCATGGTTCGATTAAAATTAAATTTGCATCGCGTTTTAATTCTAATATTTGTTTTGATATGGATTCGCTTGTCGTAGATAAAATTACGGAACAATTGCCTACTGTCCCGGTTGACACGTCTTTATTGACCAAATTTAAAGACCTACCGTTGGCAGATGAATCTTATGGTGTCCCTGGAGACGTCGATATGTTGATCGGCGCATCGATTCTCCCGCACCTTCAGTTATCTCGTAAGGTTCAAGGTCATTCGTCGTTTCCCGCACCGCACGCCCTAGAAACAGTTCTAGGTTTTGTTATTGTTGGTTCCGCACCCGCACATTTAGATAATCACTCGACTGTGTCACATTGCTGCACTGTTGAGCCGCCGCTGGAGTCTACCATCCGCAGGTTCTGGGAAATTGAAGAGGTCAATGTCCCGCCTATCCTAAGCCCTGATGATAAGGTGGCTGAGGAGATTTATTGTGGCACGACTACCCGTGATAATGATGGTCGTTATATTGTCGCGCTTCCATTCAAGGGAGATATTTTTTCGCTCGGTGACTCCTACGCTTCCGCGGAAAAACGCTTTTCTTGTTTAGAACGTAAGATGCAAGCATCTCCGAAGTTGAAGCAAGCCTATGATGAGGTGGTTACCGAATACCTAGATAAAGGGTACATCTCACCTGCATCCACCGCCGAGACTGACGAGACTCTTGATCATCCATCTTACATCATCCCACACCACGGAGTTGTTAGAGAAGACAAGCTTACTACTAAGCTCCGCGTGGTTTTGGACGGCAGTGCTAAGACTAGCACTTCCGTATCGCTCAATGATATTTTGTATTGTGGTCAAAACCTTCAAGGTAACTTATTTGACATTATTGTGAATTTCCGCTTGTTTGCTGTCGCGCTTTCCGCCGATATAAGGCAAATGTTTCTTTCTATTGGTATTCGCGAATGCGACCGCAAATTTCAACGTTTTTTGTATAGATTTTCGCCTCAAGAACCTTTGAGAGTTTACGAGTTTAACCGTGTTTGTTTTGGGCTTAAGTCGAGTCCTTTCCATGCGCTTCGCACTATCAAGCAATTAGCCACTGATGAGGGTGAAAGATTCCCGAAAGCGAAAGACACTATTGAGACTGGGCTATACATGGATGACTTTGTTTATAGTGTAGCCAGCGAGGCGGATGCCGTTGAGACCGCCGCTCAAGTAATAAGTCTTATGAAGGCCGGTCAGTTTGATCTTGTGAAGTGGACTAGTAATTCGCAGACCGCTCTAGATTCGATTCCACTATCGCATCAATTATCTTCGGTGAAGGAATTTGATGGTGATGATACGCACAAGGTTCTAGGTTTAAGTTGGTCACCCGCGTCTGACATGTTCAGTCTTAAAGTTAGTTCGACTCCGCAAATTTGTACTAAGCGCATTATCCTGTCGTGTGTAGCACGTATATGGGATGTTATGGGATTTGTAGCTCCCGTCGTTTTATATGCCAAGTTGCTTATAAAAGAACTTTGGCTTTCCAATAGTGATTGGGACGACCCCGCGCCCGAAAATATTGTTAAATTGTGGGCTCGCTTCCGGAAAGAACTTCCATTGCTCAATCAAATAAAAATTCCTCGCCATGTTGGTATATTGTCGAACAGTATAGTTACTGTTGTAGGCTTCGCCGACGCCAGTGCAAAGGCTTACGGGGGGGTAGTTTATTTTCACGTTTTGGATGCTGACAAGGTTTCGGTTAGTCTTATAAGCGCTAAATCCAAAGTCTCCCCTCGCAAGGTCGTTTCTCTGGCGCGCCTGGAGCTGTGCGCTATACTTTTGTTAGTGCAATTAATCAGCTCGATTGTCAATGCTTGTAGGCACCGCATTATTATTGATAGAATTATGGCTTTTTCTGACTCTACTGTAGCTTTGTGTTGGGCACATTCTTCGCCCCATCGCTGGGACACATTCGTCGCCAATAGGGTGGCCAAAATCCAGTCCGAATTACCACCACAAAATCTCTTTCACGTTGCTGGCACAGATAATCCCGCCGATTGTCTCTCCCGTGGGTTGCTCCCTTCGCAAATTTTAGATCATCCGCTGTGGTTCTGCGCTCCGTCTTGGATTCATAGCGTGCTCGAGGAATGGCCGGTTAAGCCCTTTAATCCAGCTGCCGTTTCAGAACCACCCGAGGAGAAGAAGCATTCGCTTGTAGTTTCGGTTCCACGTGAAGAGTCGATTATTTTATCGTTATCTAATCGCGTCTCGTCTTGGTCGAGACTTTTGCGTTGTGTGGTGTATGTATGTCGTTTTCTAAAACTGTTACCCACGCGCGGTGTTATAACCGCCGCTGATCTGGATAAAGCTGAGTCAGTCGTGCTACGTGAATTGCAGAGATTTTATTTCGCATCCGAAATTAGTAGTTTGGAGTCCAACAAACCTTGTAGCCGCGCCTTTCAACATTTGAAACCTTTTTTGCAGAATGGTCTTATTCGAGTAGATGGTCGTTTGAGAAATTCCGATTTAGGATTTGAGCAAAAGCATCCAGTAGTTTTACCCCGCAAGGACCATATTTTAGATTTGATTGTAGATTATCATCATAGGTTGAATTGCCACGCAGGTCCAGACTTGTTGATGTCTATCCTTAGACAGAAGTATTGGATACTTTCCGCTCGCAATTTGATTCGTGCTAGAGTACACAAATGTGTGCCCTGTTTTAAGCTTCGCCCGCGTTTTATCGCGCCTGAAATGGCCGATCATCGCTCTTGTCGTGTTGTTCAATCCGCTAAACCTTTCGTTCACACCGGTACAGACTTCGCCGGCCCGTTTAGGGTAACTGTTGCCCGTGGTCGCGGAGTACGCTCCACAAAAGCTTACGTTTGTCTATTTATTTGTATGACAACTCGTGCAGTTCACATAGAATTGACCGGTGATTTAAGTACGCAAAGTTTTACGTCCGGTTATTCGCCTCTGTCCTCTGCCCAATCAGCAGCAGGCTTCAAATTAGTTTAGTAGTTATGGTAACGCTTTATATTATAGTTTAGGAATAAGGTTAGAAGTTAGATGTTACTCCAGAGTTTAGTTCTTTGATTAGTTTCGCTTATAGTTTTTGAAGGTAACCCTTCAAACCGGGGGGAATGGTTGCGCCAACATTCAAAATATGATTGACATCCGCTATTTCCTATATCCATCTCCTTCCCGCACATACCTCGCGAGTGAGTAAGAAGATTCGCCCGCCATTTGTCGAAAAAACTACTTCCGAATCGCTCCGCAAGAAGTTAACAATGGCGTCGACGCGCTCCGCTTAAAAATATTAATAACTTTGGAATCACCGCATTTTCGCATGTAATAAGACTTATAATCCATAGTTTGTGCTTGTGTTTAACGTGTGAGGACAATAACTTGAAGCCCAACTGCCCTGAACCTGGAAAAGTGAACCGGTGCACCGGCGACGACGCGAGCACGTGGCTCCCGCAAAAGGTTTGTGCTTTCCTTCCCTACTTATTTCGGGTTGTATTCCATTGTCCCACACCCACTGCAACTCGAATTACCTAACGCCAAGCGTTTGTCAATCGTTTAGCTCCGCACCGCAAATACAGTCCACTAAATTAGCCTTTCGCGCCATCAAGTAGGACAATATATCTATACTAATATTATAAAGAGGTAAAATTTGTAAGTTTGTGTGTAGGGGGTAATCTCTGAAACTACCGAACCGATTTTGAAAATTCTTTCACTTACATGTAGCTGCATTATCCCTGAGTGCTATAGGCCATAAATAATCTTTATATCATGCATATTAGCCGAGCTATTATATTATCTTTGTCAAGCAAGTCAGGGACGGGATCCCGTGGAATATTTGTGACTTCCACGCGGACGAAGTCGCGGGCAGAAGCTAGTCAATATATATTTTTATTTCACCAACTGTATATTATCTCTATTAATGAGCTGGTAAAGTTTGAAGTGGCGAATTTTCACAGTATTTATCATCAGGTGAGATGGTGATCAAAAGCGAGTGATTTTAAACAAAAAAAAATTTGCTCTCCTATAAAATTTACAAAATGTTCATATGACTTACACCGCGATATTATGTAGACAAAATTTTTTTTTGCTCTCCTATAAATTTGACAAAATGTAGACACGTTCATCTGACTCTTAAACCGCGATATTATGTAGATTAGTTATGTATTATGTAAGAAAATAGTACACCAAGAAATAACTGCGTATTTTACCTCTTCATAATAATAATATAGTAATATTATCAAGCGGAAATTTTTATTTGTTTGTTTATACACGCTAATCTTCGAAAGTACTGGGTGGATTTGTATGGAGAATTTGGTATGAAAGGATCTTAAAGCTTAAGGAAGGTTATAAGCTACTTTTTAACCGACTGCAAAGCAAGGGTTCTGTTTATATCGTGATAACGTGATCGGGCCAAGAGACTCATTGGCAACGATGCAGTGGTCGAGTCAAAGCTCCAGAGCCTTGAACATCGACGACGAGTTGCAAGTCTATCGGTTTTCTATCGGTTACATTTCGGGAAGTGTGCGATGGAATTACACAATCTAATTCCGCCAAGCCCGTTCCATCATCGGACTACGAGACAAACGGCGAAGCACCATCGTTACATGGTGGGCATCCCACCCATACGCACAAAACGTTTTGGGACTACCTTCATTGTGCGTACGGCTAAGGAGTGGAATTCCCTGCCGGAGTCTGTATTTCCCAATAGCTATAACCTAGGAGTCTTTAAGTCAAGAGTGAATAGGTTACTTTTAGGTAAGCGTGCTCCATTTTCGACCACATCATCACTTACCATCAGGTGACATGGTGGTCAAAAGCGAACCTATTTTCAATAATAAAAAAAGATAAAGTCGATGGGAGAAAAGCCCCACGTGACTGGTAGTTAATTATATTCCCACAAACTTTTCTTTAAAAGGATAAGTAAGTAAATTAAGACGACACGACGAGCCAAGAGGCAACAAGTGGGCACTCCGACACCGCAGTTAATTGTTTTTCATTAAGAAAATGTTTCAGATATTTAAATGTTGCCCAAGTTTGAATTAACCTTAGTGATGTGCTTGTGAATGTTGAATTATTCGAATAGAATCTATACTAATATTATAAAGCGGAAAAGTTTGTTTGTTTGCTTGAACGCGCTAATCTTCGAAAGTACTGGGTGGATTTGGATGCAATTTGGTATGGAAGTAGCTTGAAGCTTGAGGAAGGTTATAGGCTACTTTTTACGCGACTGCAAAAAAGGAGAGTTATGTTTTTATCGTAATAGTATCCACGGGAGCGAAGCCCCGCGTGATTACTAGTAGAATATATTTTTATTGTAAACACATGAATATGCTTCAAATAAAACGCCTACGCCATGAATGACAAAACGAAATAATTTCAGTTTAGAATAAACCAAAAAAAAAATACAATTTGAGTTTACACAGCAAGCTATGGAATTAATAATGGGAGTTTGTATTTATAAATGGAGACAAGTTGTGAAAATGTGGTAATTGTAGGTTCATCTATTGGATTCATTGCGGTCATTTAAAAATTCTGATACGGAATAATTGCAATAAATACAACATTTGTTAAATCTATACATAATTATATTATAAAGCGGAAAAGTATGTTTGTTTGGATGCGCTAATCTTCGTAAATACTATGTGGTTTTGGATGAAATTTTGTATAGAAGTAGCTTGAAGCTTGAGGAAGGTTTATCTGACTTTAAAGGTTATGTTTTTACCATGATAAAGTCCAGGAGAGCAAATTGCGACGTGACTGCTAGGATTGAATAATACTGCTAGGATTGAATAATAATTAATGTTGAACGATTAATTTTGCTTTGCAGTAATTGGATGCATTTATTTTACTATCTTACTCCCTATTAATATTATAAATACGAAAGTTTGTGAGTGTGGATGGATGTTTGCTTCAAGCAAAAAATCTGAAAATTACCATAGATAGATGATAGATTTGTTTTTTTACGGTGGCAAAATCATCAAATGACACCTCTCGCTCTGGGTGAAGGAATTGAAAAAGGGAGTGTCAGACTTCTACTGACTAAAAATCCACTCTGTCCTACAGCTGCCCTAGTGATCCAGAGCTGCGGTATCTCGTTAGAAGAGTGTTCTCGAGGTGGAAATTCCCATGAATTTAACAGACTTTGGGGATACGCAAACAGGGTGTTAAGTCCCGCATTCCCATTGAAAAGGGAGGATCCTCCGACCAGACAGGTGTTTTGTCTGGTGGGCAACTGCCCGATGTTTGTGATCGGGTGATTTGTATGTAGGCTAGTTGATCGGTAAACTTTGCTTGCGAGATACAGGATTTCTATTGTTTAGTTTGTATGTTGCGAGATAGATGTCGCTACAAGACCACCCCGTGCACATACACTTGCGCCGGGGCTGTGAAACGCTAAAGTATTTTCCAACGTTGTCCCTGACCCATGAAACTAATGCCTTAAGTCCTATATTAACCCCTTATTGGGCACGCCTAAAAACTTACATAAAGTTACGAAGCTAGACAGATTAACAGCGCGTTAAATCACCATTCGCTAAGCCTTTTCTTAACTAAGTAAGTACTCGGGGAGTCTCGGCGCGGGCTCGACATCCAGCCTAAACGGATACAACTGAGTACTTATTCAAATAAAGTATATACAGGCGAAAAAACGACGAAACACTTCGAGAAATGGTAGGTTGGTAGTAGTGGTGGTAGGTAGTGCCCTTGCGCATCGCTTGGCTCGTCTTGGCGGGGGCACTACCGTGCCTCCAGATAATACAAAAATTAAACCGACTCCCAAAAAACACTGCAAAGTGAAAAATAACTTTAATTTCGGTAGTCGGTGTCTTTAGTTTTGTTTTTTCGTTTTTGGCACCGACTTCCGAAATTAAAGTTATTTTTCACTTTGCAGTGTTTTTTGGGAGTCGGTTTATTTTTTTGTTAAAAAGTTTTTATTTCACTCTTTTTAGTTGGATGATTTTTAATTTACCTAGTCAACCTAATGCCAACTAGGTACTTATATTCATTTACAAAATATTGCTTTCCTCAATGTTGGACCGTTAATTGTTGAGGAGTTCTCCTGGTACTTCACCATCAGCTCTACATCACCATATGCATTGTAACGAGCATAAAGTGCTTAACATCCATATTCAAGTAATCGAATCGCAATCCACTCAATACTTATTATTGAGTAGTTTCGGCGGCCATCTGTGGTCTTCATCATCAGTTCCACTTCCCCAAATGGTACTTTTTGAGAGCAACTGCACAAGTTACTATAAGAAATTCCCAAAACGCCATAGGTGTGCCTATAATATTTGAAGAGTTCCCTCGATTTCTCCAGGATCCCATGATCAGTTCCTGACTTTGGTGATAATGGGACTAATTTCGAAGTATACCCATTCGAACAAAAAAATAATTTTCCAAATCGGTTCAGCCGTCTTCGAGAACTCGATGATCATACATTAAAAAAAATAATACGCGTCGAATTGATAACCTCCTCTTTTTGTCGTCGGTTGAAAACAAAATGGTAATAATTCAGTAGTATATTGAAAAGATCGAGAGATAGATTGTTTATTGGGTGTGTTCTTTATAATATGTTTGCGCATGTTTGAGTAGTGTATATGTGTATGTGTATTTGTATATTATATGCGATTTATATGTGTGAGCTTGACTGTGTATGGGTTGAGTAACCGTTCCGTGTCGTCATAGTTAAGGGTGAGCAAATATTCTTTCACCTTGGACTTACATTGAAATATGCTCAAATTGTGTATCTTGAGAATGTTGTGGAGTTTATTACAAATTATATAAGGTATAAGTCTTGAAACATTCTGTGAAGTGTGAAACACCACACGCCACAAAATAAGGGCTAAATACCTGACTGTCTGGAAGAAATATATTTAAACAGTCGGCTTCGCTCCCGTAGACGTTATCAACAAAACATAACCTCCTTCTTTTGCAGTCGGGTAAAAAGTACCCTTATAACCTTTCTCAAGCTTCAAGTTACTTTAATACTAAATTTCATTAAAATCCACCCAGTAATTTCGAAGATTAGTGCGTTCGGCGCGTCGTGTTCCGCGCGCACCTAAAACAGCAGTCAGCAGCATTGACGGGGCTATTGCCTTACGGGTTGCAGGAATGTTCTAAGAAGATACCGCGGTCCCGGAATGCAAAAGCAACTGAATGAGCCGGGTGGGTTTTTAGTCAGTCGAAGTCTGACTCTCCCTCCCGCTCCACCCACAGCGGGAAGTCATTTGACGATTTTCCCACCCAGAAAAAAAAGCGCGTTCAAAGAAACAAACTTATATCGATATCGATAATCGGAACTATTGATTAAAACGCTTCCCTACCCTCAAACCCCTAGCAACTCAAGCTATTCAAATATGAAACTTTTCCATACAATGCTCTTCCGACTTTCACGGATTCTGCTTTGTTTAAATTCAAAACTTTTGCGTCCTTGTTCATGGACCATTACTGTATTCATCCATTATTTATTACCAAGATCCTGATATTATACAGTAATGGCTGTGGCCATTACGTTAATTGAGTCATATTTTCTCACGGTTTTACCTGATAGTAAGCGATGATGTGGTCGACAATGGCGCACGCTAAATAATCTATACAACTTACTATACTTACTTCTTTTTATATTCGCCTGTACATTTTTGTTAAGAGCTTTGTTATATTATATTTTAAAATAAAAACAATGTTAATTGGTAATATTAAAATAAAACAAAAAGTTTTTTAGTGTTAAAAACATTAATAAAAGATTTTTCCTGTTCCTGTTTTAGAAACAGTAACACAGCAAGGATTTTAAATAAAATCTCTGTCTGTTTATATACTTTTTTTTCGGGTGGGAAAATCGTCGAATGACTTATAGAGTATGATAGTTTAAACGAGGGACATATTCAAACCTACAATAGTGTATGCTTACATGATACTAATAAAAATATGAACAAAAGAAAACACTGATAAATAACGTCTGTCTAGAACCACACCAAAAGTCCTCGCGGGGACTCCCGTGGAGGCGGAGTATACACACGAGCTTCCTTTTTTGACAGGATCGGGCCGTGTTTTGCCACGTGATTACTTTAGATACTGTTTACAAGTTCATTCACCTCTTGCGGCTCAGTGTACATGATAAATGTGTTATATTGGATAATTACATCAAAAATTTAGGTTATAGGTTTTTCACATATTTGAGACGAGAATCGAATACTGAATACCCTCCCTCAATAAGTCCCTCGTTTAACCTAACACACTGTAGAAATCCTATTAACGAATACATTGATGACCTTTTCATTTTTTTCCGGGGGGGGAAATAATCAAATGACTTTTCCCGCTATGTATGGAGCGGAAGGGAGTGTCCGACTTCTAATTACTAAAACCAACCCAGTTCCTTCAGTTTCCCTTGCGTTCCGGTGCTGCAGTATCTCGTTAGAACATTCCCGCAACCCTCTACACGCTAATCTCCGAATTTGACCGGAACCTATTTTGTTACATAGCTATTAAATTTGGGCAACATATACAAGGTGTAATTTAAAAGGGTATATACATACCAAGTGCATGGCTTCTTTGGATGATAACAAACGATATGGCAAGGGTTTTGTAATTCTAAGTCTACGTGTGTAGAATTTATTACAAACTAGTACTCTCGCGGGGCTTCGCTCCCGTGGATTCTATCACGGTAAAAACATTACTCTCCTTTTTTGCAGTCGGGTAAAAAGTAGCCTATAACCTTCCTCAAGCTTCAAGCTACTTCCATACCAAATTTCATCCAAATCCACCCAGTACTTTCGAAGATTAGCGCGTTCAAGCAAACAAACAAACAAACAAACAAACAAACAAACAAACTAACAAACTTTTCCGCTTTATAATATTAGTATAGATTCCAATACACTGATACCAGAGACCGAATTTTTCAAATTAAGTAGAACGAAAGGAATTATCGTTTTATTGGCAAGTGACGTGGTAAGTGATGACCCTCATAATGCTGTGACACGTTTGTTATGATTGGTATTCAAGAAATATAATATATTTCTTTCATATTATGAAACCAATAATTTGGTATCAATTCTTTGAGTTAGTTATTTTGTGCTGAAACTGTGCATAGAGACTCCATACCAGATGTTGTCTTCAGCCCTTTTGGATAGATATGTGGTTTCCGTTACACGTTGTATAGACTATAATTGATTTCGGAATCTCGAACACCTGATGTAGAACTTTACCCGTGAGTGAAGTCGCAGTCAAAAGCTAGTATTTGCTAAAATTTTCAAAATTATTTTTGTTTTCTTGTTCTACTTCCACGTCAAAACAAAGCAACATATCGGTATGATTTTTGGTGTGAAAAAAGGTTGTGTGTATGGAGAGCTTTTTTATCGATAATAGGCTCAAGTTTGACCACCATCTCACCTGATGGTAAATGATGATGCGGTCGAAGATGGAGCACGCTTACCTAGAAGTAACCTATTCACTCTTGAATTAAAGACCCCCAGGTTATAGCGATCAGGAAACACAGACTCCGTCCGGGAATTCCACTCCTTAGCCGTACGCGTAATTAATTATATATAGGTATATGAGAGTTCAACAGGTTATATTGATTTGCTGAAAAAAACATTTTCACGTAGCTGAAGGTGCGGGTCAGGCCGTTAAGACGGTCATAAGCCTTTTTCTTACCAAACGATTTCATCCAAGAGCCTAACAAAATAACTTTAAGCCCTCTAATTAGACAGACAGCAGGGTAACTAAATCCCGTTAACTGTGAATTTCCCAAGATGCCCAGCTGGAAATCTAATATTGATAATTACTTTATAGTGGTTTGGGGAATCTTGTGAGCTCGGTAACGGAAAACCGGGATAGTGGTTTAAAGGAGTAGATGGGTTGAGGCGTGCTTTCATTGGTTAAGCTGATATAAATAAAGATTGTTAGGGTTTTCTTATTGATGTTTAGACTTGCGTTTTACCGCCATCTAACCTGATGATAAGCGATGTGGTCGAGGATGGAGCACACTTACCTAGAAGTAACCTATTCACTCTTGATTTAAAAACCCCCAGTTTATAGATTTAGAGGCTCTTTGGAACTCTAAAAACAAACGCAGTAAGTAGAGTGGTCCAACCATAACGCACGATGACAATTGTTAATTTACCAAAACAAAACAAAAACAAATAAATATCAAAGATTTATATTTTTATTATTAATATTATATTATTTTTCGACCATTAACATAGTGCGCCTTTTATAAGTAGTGTTTCCCCAACGATTAAAATTGGATTATAATTAAATAGCTTTTGCCCACGACTTTGTTCGAGTGGGAGGATTTTCCCGTGTATATCCCGATCCCGTGGGAATTCCAGAATAAAAGCATATGTGTTATTTCAGGATGTCAACTATCTACTTACCAAATAACATTTGGATCTGTTCTGTAGTTTTTGCGTGAAAAATTGACAAACATCCAACCATCCATCCATCCATCCATCCCCACAAAATTTCTCCGCTCCTTCTCCATATAAACGGAATGTGTAAAATCTCACACTCATTCGTCCACATATTATGAGGCAAAGGTACAAAGTTTTTATGCTTTGTGAGTGGCCTCGCGCAGTTTAATGATATCGGTCCAGCCGTTCTGCAATAGCGCGTTAACACCGCAGAACGGCTGAACCAATTTCATTAAGCTGCGAGACTAACGAACAGAAATGGACTTTTTGTATACAGAGATAGATAGATAGCATAACGTTGTATATTATTATAATCACTGCTTCTTTGAACTTGCCTTGTTGGTGTAGTGGTCGCAAGCACGCTACCGAACTTGAGATCTCGGGTTCCATTCCCGGGTTGGGCAAAACATGCTATTGGCTTTTTCTGTTACAAATAACAATGCCAGGTTCTGACCCAGTCATGGTTATCATTTACAGAAAAAGTAAAATGATGAAAATAATTGTGACGAATAAAGAACCTTTTCATAATAAATTCTTTTTCTTTCATTCAATAATTTTGTTGGTTGGGCTCGACATCAAACTAATATTGACGCACCGGCAGCATTTCTCCATGATGTCTTAATTACTTTTGAAGATTATATAATAAATAAATCATCTGTTTGTTTTTTTTTTTTCATCTTAGTCATGCTGTTTTACAGTAAGAGTGACCCTTAATAAGTACCTACTTAATAACAGAATCCCGTCTAGGTTACCATAATTCTAACATTTATTTTAACAACCACTTAACCTATAAATCAATGTCATTATTGTTTTTATTTTTAAACGAAAACCGCAAGGTTTACAGGCTTCAGGACAAATTTTTAGTTATCAGTAATAAATATACAATAAGATGCTGCATATTGCATGCTTGTCAATGACTTTTATTGAGTGGGGCAAAGGTCTATACATTATTTGGCATTATTCTTTCTCTGCGGTAGCCTGGAGTTTGGAAGTTTCGTGGTGTAATAACTCCGGTACCTTGGAAAACACGTTAAACCGGTACACAATGGTAGGACGGGAAGTAATTTCAGACATCCCTCTTTTAGAGGTCTCAGCTTTAGAGCATGCCAAACGAGGCTGATTGTAAAAAAAATCAGGTCGAAATTCCAATTCTACCCTAAGATATCAGCATTTGAAGATTTGTCACGTTAATTGGAGCATTTTTGAAAATTGTTTTAAAAAATTACTTCCAAGAATTTCTAAGTTGATGCGTTTTGGCAGTTAATTTCCCTTGATGGTAGGCACCCCTTGCAAAAAAAACTAGCCCTCTAACTCAACAGGTGTACGAGATTTAGAGTTAATTGATTTTTCGAAACTTATTTTTTTTTAAATAAACAGACAGACTGTGACTTGACTGAAATAAGTAACTGGATGATTAACTCGTGATTAATCGTGATACAATTAAGAAGTATTTTGAAAGCCATTAGGAAAAAATGTATTGAATCCAAATAAGAAGTGTATGTATGTTTATGTATTTGAACTATATTTATGTTCATTTATTTTTAATTTTAACAAAAATTAGTGTTACAATTCGATTCAACGTGTCAAGTAATCCGTACATACTGATTTCCAGCGAAATCAGAAGACTTTTTGCTTTGGCGCGCGCACAACTTTTAAAGCGCACGACCAATTTGGCTGAAAAATATTTCCAGAGGTGTGCCAAAGGAGTAGCACATGTATGTGAAATTTCGTATAAATTGTATAAAGCATGTGGTGAGGAGAGTGCACACAGACGGACAGATGGTCAACTAACAAGAAATATTACTTACTGAATGTTTTAGTGTTGTAATAAATCGTAAAAGGTAAGAAATACCACTCCCACAACTTTATATAGGCTTATCTACAAGAATTTGTATTCTGAAAAAATCTGTCCACCGCCTTTTGTGTCTGCCCATCTCTGATGACAAAATTAATTGGATTTACCTGGTGAACCTTATGGGGCCCGTAGATATTTATTTCCGCTAGCTGCAGCTGCCATCTTTTCAGGGTTTGTAGACGGGGCCGTTGTGGTCATACGTGCACTCTCAGCTTATGCCAATTTTCTATCGTTTATTTAAAAAAGAAATAAGTTTCGAAAAATCAATTAACTCTAAATCTCGTACACCTGTTGAGTTAGAGGGCTAATTTTTTTTTGCAAGGGGTGCGTACCATCAAGGGAAATTAACTGCCAAAACGCATTAACTTAGAAATTCTTGGAAGTAATTTTTTAAAACAATTTTCAAAAATGCTCCAATTAACGTGACAAATCTTCAAATTCTGATATCTTAGGGTAGAATTGGAATTTCGACCTGATTTTTTTTTACGATCAGCCTCGTTTGGCATGCTCTAAAGCTGAGACTTCTAAAAGAGGGATGTCTGAAATTACTTCCCGTCCTACCATTGTGCGTTAGTCCTGCGCCTAATCGCTCTCCAGTCGTGTTGGATTATAGTCCCATTGGACAATAAAAGTAATGGAACAGAGAGTGCAATTATTCCTGGCTGCATACTTGTGTAGCAGAGATAGGTCGCCATGTCCAAAACCGGCTAGGTCTGTTATCTATATAAAATGAATCGCCAAATGTGTTGCTAAGCGCAAAACACGAAAACGGCTGGTCCGATTTGGCTGATTCTTTTTTTGTTGTGTTTGGTTTTGTCAGAAGAAAATTCTTATGAAAAAAAAAGTAGGATAGGGCTCAAGGGTAGGGGTAGGGTAGGGTAGGGGTAGGGTAGAGGTAGGGTACGGTACGGGTAGTGTAGGGTTTGGGTAGGGTAGGGGTAGAGTAAGGTATGGGTAGGATATCGGTAGGATAAGGGTAGTGGTATCGGTAGGGTAGGGGTGGGATACCACACGAAGGAAGTCGTGGTGGGTCAGCTAGTTTTTTTATAAGATTACTAGCAACGTGGGTAGAATTCACATGACTAGCAATCTTGTTAACCCCTCCAACTAAGCTAAGTATGCTTGTGTCTGGAATGGTTTCACGGCAATAGTGTAATGGGTGGAATTAGAACCCACGACCTCTCGATCACAAGTCCGACACTTTATGTTATTGACGCTTATTATCTCATTGTAAGAGAACCTGTGTATCTTTATTTATTTATCTATTTACACTTTGTACAAAGGCGGACTTAATGCCGTAGGCATTCTCTACCAGTCAACCATGAGTGGTGAAGAGATAGAGTGGAAGGTGCAATATGTACGTGAACATTATATTGGAAAAATAATTATAATAATAGTGATAAAACAAAAAACCTAATATCATAAAATAGAAATCTACATAAATAATATATTTGAATAAATACTTATATAAATACATATATACTTAAGAAGCAAATGAAAATTAAATATGGAAATTCTGCTTATTGGTGAAGAAAGTGGATCCGCAATTTCTTTTTAAATGCGTAGCGATTGTCAGCCGTCCTGATCTCGAGAGGAAGCGCATTCCAGAGGAGAATGGACTGGATATGAAAAGAAGAATGAACAAAGTCAGAAGTATGAGAAGGACAGAGTAAGAGAAGATTATTGGATTAACGTAGATTCTTATTGTGTGAAGAACATAGAAATTGAAAGTGAGATATTAGATAAGAAGCTGGGCTGGGAGAGTTGAGTAGTGAGAAAAGCGTTGTCAAATCTTTCTTATACGAATAAATTCTTTAAACCTATTTTTGTGTTAATGAATTCTTCTAGATGTTTCTTACTTAAGAAAGGCTTACACAAAAACAGATCAAAAGATGAGTCAGCGTTTGGGAGGCTGCCAGCGCAGGATAATCTCCGGTTATAATTAAATAACGTCATTAGTGTCTCGTTCATAGCATTTTTTGTTAAATTGAAACACTTTTTAGGGTCCCATAACTACCTAACTGTAGTACGGATAGGTAGGTATGTACTTATACGAAGTCGCTGGCCGAAGCTAGTATCAAATAAATTAAATTAAATTAATTTATTACAGGTAAAATAAAATTAAAATAACACACCACTATAGCTTTACAAAAAATACTCATTTATTGATGTCAAAATTAAAATAAAATAATAAATACACAAAGGATTCAGGATAAGTCATTATAAAATGTCAAGGTATCAAATTAAATGCCATAGTACAAAAAAAATACTTATGATAGGTCTATAGATAGATAGTCCGTCAAACCTACTTTCTAGTCGAATAGAAAGTAATTTTTCCATCACCACTTTCTGTAGCCCTGACACAGCTAGAAGGATCATCGCAGCAGACCTCGAAGAAGATGGTCGGACGAGCTGGGACCTAGTTTCATTTCATTTCATACATTGTAAGAATTATATTTTGATTTGAAAAGAGTAACTGTGGAGTTTCTTGCCGGTTCTTCTCCACAGAAAACGACTAATTTTGAACCGTGCCCTGTGAAATAAAACATTTTAGCTTTGAGTTAATAGGGATAAAATAAATTACACTATATACTCATGTATATATAAAAATTACTAATAATTTAATGTTATATTGTTTGAATATAAGTATGTTTACTATTTCGCGAGGACGCGAACAGTTAGTCAGGATGGACGAATGTAAGCAATTATTAAATAAATTCAATATTTAAACGTGAATGAAGGTAAAAACATGAATTTAGAGTTTGCAACTTGACTCTTATTATCCAAAATTTGGTACTATTAAATCTTGATAATTTGTTAAAATATGATTTCAAAATAATACTCTAACATTTATTTAAAATGTTAACAAAATGTTTATGGATTTTATTTAATTTATTTGTGGTCACATTTTTATAATCTGTGAACGTCCTACTTTTTGGGTAACGCGGGACGGAGGTGTCAAACAAGAAAAAAGTGACATTAGAATAGTTACTCTATCTCTGCTGGCTGTCGAGTAGTATTAAGCTAAATAAATCTGTACAAATGAGTCTAACTGAAGCTAAAATATACTATTTCACAATGGTTATACTGTAGTTTTCTTTCATAACAAACCTGTCACAGCACTACGAGGGTTAATAACTTTCCACGTGATTTGGCAATAACACGATAATTCTCTTCGTTCTTCTTAATTTGAAAGATTCGGTCACTGGTATCGATGTATTGAAATTTCTAATAAGTTCCACACATGACTAACGACCAGCGGATTATACTTTGGCCCTGGACAACCACCTGGAACCTTCGCCCAGCAGTGGGATGGTGCAGGCTAATAGTAACAGTAACTAACACATTACTAACTTATCTATAATGTTTTTGCAACAACTTGCTAACATATTATGTAATTATTCTATAGGCCTTTGGGTCTGAAATAAAGATGATAATAATAATAATAAGGCAGTGTAGCGTTGTCCGTATACATCCCGCTGCAGCGGACTGTATCTCATGAAATTTAATAGATAAACAGTTAAAGATTTCTTAGGCACGGGAAAAGTAGTCAGCCATCCACAGGCACACCTGAACCAGTGCTGCTTAACGTTATTATTTACCCACGAACTCTAGTAACAAATGCTACCTATTGTTAGGATCATATAGTTAGACCATTTAAATAACCATAATCGACTAATCGGGCTGACACAGTCAGGGTTCTATGAGTTTTTTTAAAAAAATGGCGCGCAACGGTGACGTTAGGATAGTCGGTTGACAGTTGGGAGACGGAAGATAGAAAGCACGCAATTCGTTTATTATTCTTGGATCCATGAGTTAATAAGAGTTAGAAGAGAATAAGAGTTAGAAGAGAATAAGAGTTATATTCGAGTTAATAAGTTATTGTGTAATTGGATTGGATAGTATACAGAATCGTAACGTTGTTCTATATAAAAGGAAAACCGTGGTGACGGAAACAAGGGAAGTAAAAGGGAACTGTCAAGAAAGGTTTAGATCTCTCGTTAGAGAGTGTTATTTTCTTTGGTTTAGATTTAGATGGAAGCGTATATAAAATGTAATCATGATGCAGTAATAAATAATATTATCTTGTACTGAAGTGAGCAGTTTTATTACATATCAGAAGTGGTAAGTACACGCCTATTTATGAATGTAAGTGGATAAAGTATTAGTTAGTACCTAACACTGATTGGTTAAATACTCTTTGGTACCTAACTACCTACTTTTTATTAGAGATTACGATAAAATGTTAGGTTAAAAGAACACGTGATGGGTAGAACATATTTCTTTATTCCAAGATACTTTTATACAGAGTTTACTTTCTAAATTAGGAGAAATCGTGACTTTCTTTGAGTTCAAACGCGCCATATAAGATTTCCGCCCCTAAGACGACCCACTGATCAAATACCCTGCTTTACGTTTATGTGCATCTTAAATAACTTTTTGTTTTATCTCTTTTATGTACACCCGGCACAATGCCTTACAAACAAGCGACTAATTCGAGGCGCCTAACTACGACCAACAAGGGATTAATCGCATCATGTGGCTGAAGCCAGTTCATCAGAAGTGCAGCGGCAGTGCGAGGTCAAGCAGTCAGAGTCCTTGCTGAAGCTATACATCATTAAGTCTACACAAGAAGGGAAAGGAGTTAGAACGAGATTGAAGGTGTCTGAGTCCCAAGGAAAACAATGGGCTGTTCAAAGCGCGGCCTAACAGAATCTCATGGCAAATGGGCTTATCTGAGTAGTAAGCAAATAGTGTGGCTGTGGGCTATTGGTTAGTTGATATTGCATCAGATTATTAATTCATGAAGTAAGTAATTGAATTTCTTAATAATGAAAAATACTTATTTTTTTACTAAACATGACTTTATTCAGAACTAGAAAATGATTTCATATATTGTAATATACTTGCATTATTATCACCCTCTTCATCTGATAATGAAGATCATTTGTTTTTTCCATTAACTACAATATTATTGTTGATAACATTTTGTGTCCTCCAATTTCTTAGAAAGCTAAGCTCTTCTGTTAATGTTTTAATATCACTTGGCAAACAATACCTACTTATTGACGCATATTATATTGTTAGCGTAATTAGTTATGTATCACTTATTACAGTAGATACAATTAACCTCTAGAAGTTTGAACTAAGTTGACCATATAATTTATGGCATTAATGATAGGTCGATAAAATTTGCAGCGTTGCTCATAGAAAAATATTTGTAAATACAGCACACCCATTGCACTTTTGACATTACTTATTGCATGTCACGGTTTTAGCACAGTTTTATACTCTATTTTTAAATTAGGTCAGGTCTGTATCTTAAGAGATAGGGTTCAGACATTTAACTTTTACAAACAGTATTTACAAAAATGATTATGAAATAAGTATAACAAAGTAGTATCTTAGTGTAGGCGTATGCGAGAATGTGTGTTGTGTGTGATGATAATTATGTGTATGTGGATGATGAAACATGTGCAGACTATAACTACTGTTTGGTACTTTGCTTACGTATTGCTTGACAACTTAGTGACGAGTTGATCTCGGTGATAATAATTCGCGGAATGAAGATCATTTAAGTTAGAGCGACTACCACAAACTCTTGTGATTTTGATATCTCTTGTGAAAAATAATTTCGTTGAAAACTTTTTGATATAATATGTTAAGCATAGTTATTTGAAGAGCACTGATTCTCAAAATCGTTCATATTGAAGGAAGAGAACACTTGGATTTTGGTTTGGGAAAATGACATGTCATGGAAAAAGTGTGTTAATTTGGCCAATTTGAACACAATAATTAGATTACAACAAAAGGTTGTTAAGTAAGGTGAAATGGAGGTTCTCTTGTGTAACAAGTCAAATCCTAAGCTTGTTTCTGTGTCAGCTAATTTATTTATATATTCTTGTGAAGAAATTGAGAGACGCAAAACTGATCTACCCGCAATCTTTATTTTGTTGTCGCTGTTATACAAGGTGTACTGATTGATGTCATCATTGAGTGTGGCTTGGTTATTTCTCGTGTATCATGCTATTTTACCTGTGTGCGCAAACATACGTTTCCGCGTTTGAATGGTTTGGGAAGTCAAGAAACCGAAAGTACTTCTTTTGTTTACATTTCATATCAGTGTTTGTGATACGAATGTTTGTTATTGAAGAGCTAGCTGTTAGCTAGATAATACTGGTTGCGGTCGATTTTTTCGGTTAAGCAACGTAGGCCAGGTCCATGGATGGGTAACCACCCTGACATATCAAGATTCCTCCGTGCCTCAAAAAGTACATTATTAGGCTGTTGGTTGCAGCTATAGTTTTTACAAGTTTGACAGTTGTTAAGGATAGTCAGAAACCAGAACATTCTAACACTGGTTTTGCCAACGAGTATGGTGTTACCCAGCTTTTGAGCATGCATAAGCATAGGGTGTCATAAGCAATCGCTCGAAAACCTAACATGTGATGGTGCTATTGGGAGAGTGGTGCCCAGTGATGGTTCTCATCTCCATTAGCAGGCTTCTTCTGTTTCTTCTGCAAAGTTATAGGAGGTGCCTGGATATTGTTTTGTTTAATAGTAGCATAGCCTCCTTGGACTATCCGCAACCTAGGCCCAGGTCCATCATCTTTGAATCTGAATATGTGTGCGTGTGTATTTTTTTAGCCACGTGCATAGCTGATTGAATGGGAGTGTCCCTTTCCCTACACTTAATCCATTGTAGTGTCGTCGTATTGCGGTTGTTAGCCGTGGTACGTTGTAGCGAGTTGTGACTCTCTAGTATGAGCTTAGACTGATATTGATTTAAAAAAAAAAAAAAAAAGAAAAAGAAAATTAAGAACTGAGGCACCATGAGCTTGCTCGGATGTGATTGTCAGTAACGCTCTTAGATTCTGTAGCACGGATTGCTTGGATGGAGCGCACACTGTCCACGTGATAGTTTGTGTAGAGTGTTCCTATTTTGATGACAAGATTTCGACTCCAGTTTCAGTGCTTGTCTTTAACATGGCGGTATAGATTACCAGTTCTTCAGCTTCTGAGTTAGCCTGTAGCTCCAGCGTGAGCTGTTTGACAGATGTCGGTTTTTGTATTTGACAGTTTTATTTGGAAGTGATGCGTTTTCATAGCATTATCACAGAGTGAGGCAATCATGGGAGGTTGATTGATGGAGTTGTCCATGCGTCTCTAAGGATACCTATTGACCGATACGTGTGTTTGGTTCTGGAGTTTTTTTCAATAGTGTCCAAGACATACCGAGTCTGAAGGTTGGCAGAGAAGCCCCTCCCGCACTATTAGGTGTAGTGGCGGTTGTCCCAGCATAGCCCTTAGGCAGTAGGGGACGCAGTTCTCATGCTGCTGCTGATGGCCATGTAGGCAAGTCGTTGCAACTTGAAGTTTCACGCTATGTTTATGCGAGTGATTCGCTGCAACTATTTAGAGAATCTGTTAAACTAGACTGAGTAATGCCGTCTCATGTGTCCATTACGATGGATGTTGGATTAGAACTTTTACGTAAGGTTCTTAAGATTTTCACGAGTTCTGGGTTTTCTATAAATCTGAAGAAATGTGCTTTTCATGTATCCGAATTGTATATTTGGATAGGACCGTAAGTGAAGGTCAGGTAAGCCGAGCGCTCGCTAAGTCGGCTAGTAAGTATGGCTAACTTTGGGTAACTTTGTAACACGAACAAGTTATTATTAAGAAACAGGTAGTGCTGGTTGCTGTCGCTCTCTACTCATGTGCTTCAGATTTCTGACTTCGTCTTTGTGATCAAGCACTAGCAAAGGCACTACCAGGCGGCGGTCGAGTAGTGCAGTCCTGTCGAGCAGCGCACTGTTGCACCTGGCGAGGACGAGGTGTGCAGTTCACTGCCGAGCTGAAGCGATGAGCAATCCAGCTGTCGAGCATGAGTGGCGCCTTGGCGTACTGTAGCGCTTGAGCAGCGCCTTGACGTACTGTCGCGCTTGAGCGGCGCCTTGGCGTTTGTCGCCCAACAATGAGCGCGCGGTCGTGCTGATACAGCGCGCAGTCCTGATGTCGCGCTGGTGAAGCGCGCAGGCGTGCTAGTACAGCGCGCAGTCCTGATGGCGCGCCGGTGAAGCGCGCAGGCGTGCTAGTACAGCGCGCAGTCCTGATGGCGCGCCGGTGAAGCGCGCAGGCGTGCTAGTACAGCGCGCAGTCCTGATGGCGCGCCGGTGAAGCGCGCAGGCGTGCTAGTACAGCGCGCAGTCCTGATGGCGCGCCGGTGAAGCGCGCAGGCGTGCTAGTACAGCGCGCAGTCCTGATGGCGCGCCGGTGAAGCGCGCAGGCGTGCTAGTACAGCGCGCAGTCCTGATGGCGCGCCGGTGAAGCGCGCAGGCGTGCTAGTACAGCGCGCAGTCCTGATGGCGCGCCGGTGAAGCGCGCAGGCGTGCTAGTACAGCGCGCAGTCCTGATGGCGCGCCGGTGAAGCGCGCAGGCGTGCTAGTACAGCGCGCAGTCCTGATGGCGCGCCGGTGAAGCGCGCAGGCGTGCTAGTACAGCGCGCAGTCCTGATGGCGCGCCGGTGAAGCGCGCAGGCGTGCTAGTACAGCGCGCAGTCCTGATGGCGCGCCGGTGAAGCGCGCAGGCGTGCTAGTACAGCGCGCAGTCCTGATGGCGCGCCGGTGAAGCGCGCAGGCGTGCTAGTACAGCGCGCAGTCCTGATGGCGCGCCGGTGAAGCGCGCAGGCGTGCTAGTACAGCGCGCAGTCCTGATGGCGCGCCGGTGAAGCGCGCAGGCGTGCTAGTACAGCGCGCAGTCCTGATGGCGCGCCGGTGAAGCGCGCAGGCGTGCTAGTACAGCGCGCAGTCCTGATGGCGCGCCGGTGAAGCGCGCAGGCGTGCTAGTACAGCGCGCAGTCCTGATGGCGCGCCGGTGAAGCGCGCAGGCGTGCTAGTACAGCGCGCAGTCCTGATGGCGCGCCGGTGAAGCGCGCAGGCGTGCTAGTACAGCGCGCAGTCCTGATGGCGCGCCGGTGAAGCGTGCAGGCGCGCAACTGGAGCACAGTTGGAGAGACTCCATGCAAATGTTGGAGAGACGTTGTAACGTTCGGATTTATATGAAATACTCCAAAAGTTGGAGCTGGTTTAAGAGACTCCTAAAGTAGGAGACGATTGGAAATAGGTACTCCAAAAGTTGGAGCTGGTTTAAGAGACTCCTAAAGTAGGAGACGATTGGAAATACTCCAAAAGTTGGAGCTGGTTTAAGAGACTCCTAAAGTAGGAGACGATTGGAAATACTCCAAAAGTTGGAGCTGGTTTAAGAGACTCCTAAAGTAGGAGACGATTGGAAATACTCCAAAAGTTGGAGCTGGTTTAAGGGACTCCTAAAGTAGGAGACGATTGGGAATACTCCAAAAGTACAAGGTGCTTAGGGACTCCATGCAAATGTTGGAGAGACTCCTAAAGTAGGAGACGATTGGGAATATTCCAAAAGTAAAAGGTGTTTAGGAACTCCAAACAAATGTTGGAGAAACTCCCAAAGTGGGAGACGCTTGGGGATACTGTTCACATGTTCACTTGATACCGTGTATGAGGACATACACATTGTCAGGATGGGCGAGTGTTAGGATCATATAGTTAGACCATTTAAATAACCATAATCGACTAATCGGGCTGACACAGTCAGGGTTCTATGAGTTTTTTTAAAAAAATGGCGCGCAACGGTGACGTTAGGATAGTCGGTTGACAGTTGGGAGACGGAAGATAGAAAGCACGCAATTCGTTTATTATTCTTGGATCCATGAGTTAATAAGAGTTAGAAGAGAATAAGAGTTATATTCGAGTTAATAAGTTATTGTGTAATTGGATTGGATAGTATACAGAATCGTAACGTTGTTCTATATAAAAGGAAAACCGTGGTGACGGAAACAAGGGAAGTAAAAGGGAACTGTCAAGAAAGGTTTAGATCTCTCGTTAGAGAGTGTTATTTTCTTTGGTTTAGATTTAGATGGAAGCGTATATAAAATGTAATCATGATGCAGTAATAAATAATATTATCTTGTACTGAAGTGAGCAGTTTTATTACACTATATACATAACCTAACCTAGGAGGCTTTAAGTCAAGAGTGAATAGGTTACTCTAGGCAAGCCTGCTTCATCTACGACCACACCATTGCTTAACATCAGGTGAGATTGTAGTCAAACGCAAGCCTATCAATAATTTAAAAAAAATACATATTGGATCGCCGAGCGATTGTTGGCTAACGTGCCAAGGCTGATCCTTTGTATGTTTGTTTTCCATGGGCGTGTAGGTGTAGAAATTCCAAACAATATTCACAAAATCAATATCTACAGATTATATCTTTAAATAATAACAGTCAATACTTTTAGACGATAACTCAAATATTACAGGATTACAAAAATAATTCAAGATTTATCCAATGGGCTTGTGCGTCTGCACTGCGTGCCAGCTGTCATCCCAAGAGACCGCTGCCATCGCCATGACAGTTACAACTCCATTCAGAGTAACCCGCTCAAAAAGTATTTGCCAATTTAACTGTCAAACACCACAAATCGATTAAAATTAAATCGAGCAAATCCTTCACGCCCCGTTATACATAATCAAGAGCGTAACCGTATTGCTGGAGTATAAGAATGGAGTATAAGAAGCGAGTGTTTACTCTGGAACGTACGCTGGATCACCTTGACAAGAGTGCGCACTGTTCAACTATTGAAATTCGTAACTTACCAATTCAGGAAAACGAAAATAAGAAAGTGCTGATTGACACGATTATCCAGCTTGATTCAACCTTAGGCATTGAAACTGCCATACATCAGTCTGAGATAAGAGATATTTTTCGATGCAGATCTGAAGCTATACTTGTGGATTTCTCCAGTACAATGAGGAAGGATTCTTTGATATCAAAATACAAGTCTTTCAATAAAAGTAGACGTGAAAAGAAGCTGCCACAGTTGAACTCTGAGCTCATTGACATTAACTTACCAGGGAAGCCGCGTACAGTATATATCTCGGAATACCTAACTGCTAAGTCAAGACATCTTTTTTACATAGCGCGCTCCATCGTTAAAAACAAAAAGCTTCTGGCTACTTGGACTTCTTATGGGAAAGTATATGTTAAAAAGGAAGAGGGCTCAACACCGGTTCGCATTGACGAAGAATCTGAGCTTCACAAGCCAATTATGTGACTAGTTTTAGATCATAACTGCTGTTATTGGTTCGTAATCTTAGCATGTTTTTCTTTTGTAATTTTAGTTGTTAATTATTTTTTATGTTTCGTGTTCTATTTAATATTATTAATTTTTCATTGTTATTGCAGAATTATACTCATGAACACTACCACCACACTTACACACGCTTCTAATCACTCCCATCCACTATGCAACTGACTAAGCACACACATCTTTCACAAGCGAGTCAAAACCACTTTCATGGGTTGTGACCCCAACCCACTGGCTCTTGCATTATGTCACACCTGTATTGTAATAGCTATTAAAGTACCAGACCAGAGTTCATTCAAAATTGCATCCAGCATTATGCCACGCGTTAGACGTGACCATACATTTAGTCAACAGTATTCACACCACTAAAAATATGAACTCTGATCTGGACTCTATTCAAGTAGTTAGGACAGTTTCCTGTGACATAGAAGATGCAAAAAAACACATAACACTACACAAAAATACCATCAATATCCTGTCTCAAAATATTCGTAGCATCAACTGTAATATGGCAAATTTCGCAACCCTTCTCCAAAGATCTGAAATACCCTGGGATGTATTAGTCCTTACAGAATGTTGGCTTCCATCTGCAAAATTCATTCCTTCACTGGACAATTACAATCACATAGCGACCACCTCACATAAAACTCAAAATTAAGGAGTTGTCATATATTATAACAAGCTCCTTAACGTGACATGCGAAGAACCTACAGTGACTGACGCTAACTGCCTCGTGTTAAAACTAGACAGAGAGCGTCATAGGTGTATATCGCCCACCAAGTCACTCCAATACTGCAAAATTTGTAGACTCAATGAATGCGCTACTTTCTAACCTAAAGACATTTAAAAGCATTTTCTTTTGTGGTAATATTAATATAAATATAGTTCCGAACAGCCCTGACAAGCGTTCATACGACTATCTGAACAGCTTAGCTAGCCACGGCCTTCTCCCTGCTGACACTTTACCAACGCATGGGTTAACATGCTTAGACCACATAATCCTGAAAACTAAAATGGACGCCTGCTGTTTTGTTTTCGAGACATCAATCACGGACCATGAGAGTGTAGCTATTAGTTGTAAACCTAAATCACGCCTGAATTACCTTAATAAAAAGTCTTGCTTGGTTAACTTCGAAAGTCTTGACCAAGCAATTCAAAACATGGATTATCAAACTATCTTTGAATGTCAAGACACTAATGAAGCAACTGATCTACTCGTGGCTTATCTTTCAACGGAAATAAAAAATAATACCCGTATTATCAAAACTACAAAAAGAAAACTTATAACTAAGCCATGGGTAACTAAGGGACTACTTCGCTGTATGTAAAACCGGGATAACTTACACAAAAAATCAAAACAGAATCCTAACGACGACATAGTAAAACTTACCTACAAGCGCTACCGAAATTTCTGCAATGCATTACTCAAAAAAGAAAAAAAAAGGTATGAAAAACAGGAAATCGAAAATGCAAAGGGTAACAACAAACAGTTGTGGAATGTCATAAAAAGAATGAGCGGTTCAGACAGAAGGGCAGACTTCTCCTCATCTCTCTTGTCATCAACTAGTCCTGAGACGAATATTAATAACGTCAACAGCTTCTTTGCGAACGTTGGGGCAGATCTAGCTAGTAAAATCTCTTGTTCGATCCGTACTCCGCCTTTAAGCGCTGATGTGCATTCGTCTCCTTCTCCCCTTAGCTCGCTTGTTCTTCTTCCGATCGACGAACAGGAAATTGGCAATCTTATCAAAGGCCTGAGGGATAATTGTGCAGTGGGAATCGATAAGATTAGCAGTAAAATTATCAAAAGATATGAAAACCTCCTCTGCACTCCAATAACACATATCTGCAACCTATCCATAGCAACAGGAGTTTTCCCCAAAGCTTTTAAAACAGCTGTTATCAAGCCTATCCATAAGACCGGCAGTAGAGACTGCATAAATAACTACCGTCCCATTTCTATCTTGCCTGCTCTATCCAAGATTCTGGAACGTATTATCAACCAGCGTCTTATAAAGTTCTTGGAAGCAAACAAACTTCTTTCCTCAGCACAGTATGGCTTTAGAGTTGGCAAGTGTACAAACGATGCGGTCCACGAATTAGTGAACTCTGTCGTGATGAGCTTGGATGACAGAAAGAGATGTTTGACGGTATTTCTCGACCTTGCAAAAGCGTTCGATACTGTCTCTATCCCGCACCTTCTAAATAAGCTGGAACGGCTCGGTATCAGAAGGATCCCCTTGAAACTTTTAGAGGATTATCTTACTGGTAGAAAGCAACGGGTAAGGATAAATGATAGTCTAAGCGACGAGTTATCAGTACTTTTTGGTGTGCCACAAGGTAGTATTATTGGACCGACACTATTCTTGGTCTATCAATGATCTCTGTCGTCTTTCTCTGGAGAAGGGAAAGATCATTCATTACCTTTGCTGATGATACTGCCCTGTTCTTTAGTGGTGATAGCTGGGAGGAAGTGTTTCTTCTTGCACAACTGGGTCTTAACACAGTTAGTCAGTGGCTCCAAAAGAATATTTTAACCCTCAATGTCTCGAAGACAAAGTACATAGCGTTTGCACATAGGTCTAACTTGCTCCCACCGTCATCTCTAACTATTACTGCTCACACTTGTGGCTTTGAAACTTCCGTGTGCGATTGCCCATGTCTTGAGATGACAGACAACATTAAATACCTCGGGATAACTATTGACCAATATGTATCTTTTAAACCACACATTGAGAGCCTGGTGACCAGATTGCGTAAGCTTATCTACGTTTTTAGAATATTAAAGAACACGGTGGAACCGAAGATGATTAAAATGGTCTATTACGCATTATGCCGATCGCTAATTGACTACTGCATCACATCATGGGGTGGTTCCACTAAAACGCACATGATTGAAGTAGAAAGAGCCCAGCGTGCCATACTCAAGGTTGGTGTTGCTCTCCCATTTCGTTTTCCGACCACTGAATTGCACGAAGTATGGGATACTCTCACTGTCAGTCAAACTTTCATACTACACACTTTAATGAAAAAACATTCTCAGCTGCAGTTTGATGCTAACCTACTTAAAGACAAGCGACGAAAGGGTAGAGTGTGTCCCACGGCCCAATTCAAATCCTCACTCCCTAAAAGATTCTTCTGTTTCCTCGGGCAATATCTCTGTAATAAGCTTAACAAACACCTAAATCTATATCCTAAAACCAAATCAAGCTGTATTATAGCAATAAAAAAGCACCTGAAAACCCTTGACTATCAGAAAACAGAGAATCTTTTAACCATTCTGAAATAAACTAACTCCATTCACAGCTACTCCTCATCTCAATATTTGCCTCACATACATTATTACAAATACATACTTCATTCACCTCTACACACACTCACACTCCTCACCTAAACAAAACATATCACACACAACCTCACTGACACTACACTTCTCACTCACACACCCGATCTCATAAACCGAGTCAATAATTTCTGTTTAGTTGTAGTTTTAATTCTTTTTTTTTTTTATTTTTTCTTTTATTTTATAGCTACATTTCTATTATTTATTTATTTTCTTTTTTAATATTGTTTATTCCTTTGTCCTTACACGGCACAAAATTAAAAGCTTATTCTAGCCGTGAAGGGGCCTGGTGACCTGTAACACAGATTTTTTTCCAAAAACCTATTTCAGGCACTAGTCTCTCACAAAGAGTATAGCTTATGAAATTGTACCTATATTAATTATATTATAAGGCAACTTTGTGGAGAGAGAATAAATGATTTATTGATTGATTGATTGATTGCTTTCAATAACAGTAAACTGAACTAAACCCGAAGCCGAGATTAACAGCATCCTATTGAATATCTATCGTAAAACTACCAGCATATAGCTTCCTTATGCCCAGAGGGATCATACAACAAGATATTTATCTTGATAACTATAATATCGAGATAGCTATAACCTACGGTCTTTAAGTCGAGAGTGAATAGACTTTTAAGTAAACGTGCTTCATCTTCGATTACATCATAGCTTGTTTTTTTTTAATTCAAAATAGGTTCGCGTTTGACCACTATCTCACCCGATGGTAAGTGATGATGTGATCGAAGATGGAGAACGCTTACCTAAAAGTAACCTATTCACTCTGGACTTAAAGACTCCTAGGTTGTACCTGTCGGGAAACACAGACTCCGCCAGGGAATTCCACTCCTTAGCCGTCCGCACAATGAAGGTATTCCCAAAACGTTTTGTGCGTATTAGTGGGATGTCCACCATGTAACGATGGCGCTTCGCCGTTTGTCTTGTAGTCCAATGATGGAACGGGCTTGGCGGAATTAGATTGTGTAATTCCAACGCACACTCCCCGAAATGTAACCGATAGAAAACCGATAGACTTGCAACTCGTCGTCGGTGTTCAAGGCTCTGGAACTTTGACTCGACCAGTGCATCGTTGCCAATGAGTCTCTTGGCCCGCTTCTCGATAGACTCAAGCACGTCCAGTTGGTACGCAGATCCATCCCAAAGATGAGAGCAGTATTCCATACACGACCGAACCTGGGCTTGATACAAATTGAGCAGCTGTTCCGGTGTGAAGTACCGTCTCATCTTGGCTAGGATTCCCAACTTTTTTGATGCTAACTGAGCCTTAGCCTCGATATACAGGCCAAAATTGAGTGTGGAAGTTAAAGTCACCCCAAGAAGCTCAATATGATCGGTTATCGGCACGGTTACACCAAGGAAAGTAGGAGCCGGTTCGTATTGGCTCCTTTTTGCGGAGAAGAGATACGCCTGGGTCTTAGCTGCATTAAACTTGACCAGGTTGGCATTGCCCCATTCGGAGACAGCCTTCAAGGTCAAGTTCAAGCGCCCAACCATGTCCTCACGGAGAGACTGGATCTGTGACCCACCAGCTCACGCGCTGGACACATATCTCTCAGAAACTGTGCCGTTGTCTGCATACCCAAAGGTACCGGGCATTAGCAGATCGTTAATGTGCAGCAAGAATAAAGTTGCTGAGAGAACAGACCCCTGAGGGACCCCGGCATTAATTGCCAATTGGCCAGACGAGCAGCCATCAATGACCACTCGAATGGACCGATCCCTCAGGAAGTCTTCAATCCAAACCTCCAAATAAAAAGGTCCTATCAAGTCTAAGCACGTATTCCCATGATAGTACTGTAAGACTGAAATTACTGAGCATGTTCATAATGGACACATTATAATATTCCGTGTGGGGACTAGACACGTAGGTCCCTGTGGTGCAATATTGTCCCGGCTAAGTTAGAGTACCTACATGTTGAGTGTTTGTGGTCTAGTAGATTGTTCCCGAGGGAAGGGACGGATATACGGTAGAAAAAGAGGTGTTATAGTAAGCCCTAATAAGTCTTACGCCGCTGTTGGTAAAAACTAGTCGTGTTGACTTACGGGTTGTTTTTTGAGGTTAATCAGCCTTTGATGAGGTCGCTTTATATGTCTATAACCTTTATATGTCTGTCTTTATATGTTTATATATTTATATGTCTATAACCGACAGAAGTAAAGATGTAACCTGTCGGTTACATCTTTACTTCTGTCAGTCAACCATTGCCTTACATCGGTACTTCAGTTGTGTAACTCATGAAACTGATGATTTATTGATTTATAATATTATTAGCGACCCGCCCCGGCTTCGCACGGGTGCAATGTTTAAATTAAATATACTATAGAATGTCTTTATATACATCGTTGACAGCCTTTTTGTCATTCGACATACATATTCTCTTTAGTAATTACTCTTGAAAGTACGACACATAATTTACCATGGGAAACCATTCAACGCTCAAATCTAAGCAACATAGGCACGCGCGCCGTGCCTCCGCTGGCACCGCGCCGCAACCGCTATGTCCTTGCATTTTAAATCTGTAATATCTTCAAAACTATTTATTTAAATTATATTCTGTAAAGGGCAATATTGATTTATATTAAATGCACAATGCATTTATGGTACTTAATTGGATAAGGATTAATGCTGTATTGCTTAAAATCGCTTCGTAAAATATGCTCGTATTTCTCGTAAAAAGTAAAGGATAAAAAATGGTTGTTGTAGGTTATCTATAAGAGATAGACAGATGCCATCGAGGACTTTTTTGTTGACCTTTTTAAGGTGTACAATACTGTAGTACATTATTTTGATCTATCTCGTAGGGTTCAGCCAGCGTTTGCAAAGCAAGCGCAAAAAAATGTGTTTATTTGCGCCATCACATTAGAAACCTCAAAAATTATCAGTGTTCCTCTACTATATTATGCATGTTATATACTTGAAAACCTTCCTATTGAATCACTCTTTCTCTTTCTTCTCTCTGTGTTGTTTTAAAGATTTAAGCATACATAAGGACAGACACAGGGAAGCGACTTTGCTTTAGACTATGTTAAGATAGTAGGGACTATTGTAAATGCGATAGTTATGTGAGAATGAATGTAGGTAAAGAGGAATGGATATTTGTTACAATTTCACGTAAAAACTACCTACTAAACGAATTTGAATGAAATTTGGTAAGACGATAGTAGACATCCTGGAATAAGTAGCTAGGCTTTTCATCCCGGAATTCCCACGGGATCGAGATTTACCCGGGAAAACCCTCCGACACCAACGAAGTCCTTGATAAAAATTAGCATATCTGTTATTCAAGGATGTCTACTATTTAGTCAGATCCGTTTAGTAGTTTTTGCTTGAAAGATTAAAAAACCCTCCTCACAAACTCTCGCATTTATCATATTCATACAATTAGTAAGATACAGTTTACTTTAAAATAAAAAACTGCGACAAAGAAGAAGCTAGGGTTCAGAAAACCATTTTATCACCAAGACAGTGTCATCAGTTCATTGTTCAAAATGAAAACATTTGTTGTCAACAACGCAACACCAATGCAGAAAACATGACAACATTACATCAAACGGCGCGAACAATCGGCTATATCCAGTTGTAACTGGTTATATCCGATAATATCCGGTTTCCGCGCCACGATCGCTCCCAGTAGATGCATTAATCCACGTCCCTGCATTATTGGACGAGCTTACTATTTAATTTACTGGATCAATCCAGTTGATACTGGTTTTAATGTCTTTTTCGTTTGTTTGGGGGTAGTGTTGATCTACTTCGTTATGATAGTAGGATTATTTTTTTTAATATAACAGTTGTTGGCTTTGTTTAATACCTGCATTAATTATAAATGTAAAAGTCTGTCTATCTGTTACCTACTCTCAAGGCTAAGCCGTTGGACCGATTTTGATGAAAAGCATGGATTACGATGGGGACATTCAAATATCAACCTCTAATGGGCATGAGAAGTAAGGGGATGAAATTTGCACATAAAATCATTCAAAAGAAGTTGCAGGGAAGAGCTAGTTATGACTAAACGATATCACAAAGAGCTTCTTCAAGAGAAAAATCAATCTACCAAGGTTTTCAAAACGAATGTTGAAAGCCGACCCAACGGCAAGACTAACTGAAGTCAGTTGAGTGAAATGTTCATAAATCAACAGCGTATCTTAACGCCAAAATTTATAAAACGATACCCCCTTTGCGAGACTTGTATACGATTTTTCCGGCTTTTGGCTATCGTAAAGACTTCTATAAAGATCACATGTAACAGCCGGGATCAATGCTTTAACGTCAATTTGTTTTTCCTTTTCCGGTAAGTAAGAATCTTGCTATAAGTAATCTTGATACAAGACTGTTTATATGTATATAACTAACAGTCGCGCTCCTTATTTCGGTACTTTATCACGAAGAAAATACAACCCTACTTTACTATAGGAGCAAGTTTTTTTTTTAATGTGTATAATAATTAAATTTAATAATTTAAAAAACCTTCAAGCATAAAATAATAAGCTTATAAGTAGTTTAAGATACATCCTTTAAAAAGGGAAAAAATAATAGTCGCGGCGGAATAGCGCCTTTTAGAATTGATTTATATTAATTGATAAATTTAATATTTATTTTAAGCTTTTTAAACTTTTCACCTACCATGTTTTTTGTTAATTTGACCAATTTCATGGAATGGACAGTCATTGTAATAGAGTACACGTCGTTTCCTTTCATTTGATATGCCACTTGGGTATATTTGACAACGTTCGATTATCCTTCCCTACTTTCACCTGTAAATGGCTGAACCGATTTTGATAAAACATTTTTGATTATAATCTACACGTCGTGTTCTTTCATTTGATACCCCATCTGAGTATATTTGACGACATTCGATTATTCATCATCCCCACTTTTACTCTCCATATTTAGTAAATGGCTGAACCGATTTTGACAAAACGTATCTACCCAACTAGCACAAATGAGCTGCATTAGGGCTTTGGAGCGTATCCAATTATTACTTATGGTATTAGACGTAAGCGCTAGAGCGTCTACTACAGACTTAAAGCAGCCGCTTTAGCGCTATTTGGGCGCCATTTTATGCAGCCTAAAGTTCCATTTAACCTGCACAACGGTTGCATAAAGGTTCCTTAATAGCTATAACGATTTATTAACGCTATACTAAAGCTCTCGTAGCGCTACTTTTGAATGATTTTGAACTACTTTGAACGAATGAATTGATTATAGTTCTTTATTGTATATCTTCAGTTGACATTATTTGTAATATTTTGGTAAAGTTTTTTCGTCGCCATCATGAAAATAAAACAAAAGTACTTAAGTAAAAGTTTGTATTCTATATTAGCAAGATATATAAAGATACTTAAAACGCTGTCCAGTTTACTGTAGATATATAAGATAATTTTCGAGTAATTTTAACGCGCTTTTATGATATTTAAAAAATTAACAAAAGATATGTGATATTTTTTATTTGTTATACAGAATAAATTTTATTTCCGTATTTTCACGTGTCGATAACTTACTATTCACAAGTGGCCGATTGTTTACCGGTACATTTAATGCACATTTAACCGAAAACTAATGTATATCAACTCAATTTTGCAAGTGAATTGTAAGTTTTCTTAAAAAATCATGGCGTCATTGTAATGTAGTCATAACCTGCAGTTTTAGCTCTAATAACTCCCTTTTGAGAATCATAGCGCTAATTTTCACCCTTCTAACGCTTCCAGTGATTTTTGTTCTCCTAGTGCAATTCACAGCCACAGATCTAGTTACCTACTTATTCGAATGGTTTCAATTTTGGAGATCCGTGGTCTACCCTTAAAAACGTTCACTTAACATAGACATTGTACGCTTCTCAACTTAAAAAACAAATCCAACATTACGGTGTTTTAATTACGATACTTGACTTTACACCCGATATTTCTACATAAACATGATACAGGTTATTTTTCAAATAGATAATCATCAAGCCTCTCAATAATAGTTTACATTATTTTGTTGTCGGTAGAAATAAGATCCGGTTACTTTATGGTTTAGTTATACCTACTTATACTATAATATGAAGTTTAAGCATTTCGATTAACTACCTATTATTGTTTTATTACAGAATGCCTTTTAAAATAGTTAAAACTATAAATGCAGACAAGGAAGAGCTGTCAATCTGCCCTTCAGGATGGGAAATATCGCTAGATCAGAATAAAGAAAATTTGTCAACGAAGACAATATTCCGATTGAAAAGATATTGACTAATGATGATGAGAACGTTGCACAAAAAAGCCGTAATTTGGCTAAAGAGGTTAATGGATCCTGTGATGGTACTGCGCCAAATCCAAATGTTGAGACTGATATCTTTATACAATAAGAACCCAAGAATAGGCTTTTTTTATTAAGTTTGTGATTTGTGAAATGTTTAGATTAATATTCTTTAAAATTAAAAGCTTAAAAATTAAAATACTTTAGTATTAGATGATTAGCAGATTCACTGGATTTTTTTTTTCGATTTTAGCAGATTTTCATAAACCTTGCGTACTTTCCTGCGATAACCTCCACTTTTCTTTATTAATTTCCATCGTTTAGCATCCATTTTTATTAAATGTTTTATAATAGTTACAAAAGCGGCTGTAAAATGGCGAATGGATTGAGCCTGCAAGAAATGACTATTGCTACTAAAGGCAGTAGTAGTTTTTAGTTACACTGATGATTTTTTTGTAACTATAGTATGCATAAGAGTATCTATTATTTCTATAATGAAACTTATAGTAGTATAATAGTGGTTACTATAACTATAACCTATAAACGTTACAATGGAAACCACTGTACAGCTGTGAGTGGCAGAATGACCTTCGTAACTCTCATATAAAGGTGTAAGTGGTAAATGAGTTCTACCGTGAACTACTGTGAAGGCTAGGGTTGTATTTGATTCAGCTTATAACACTTTAAGTAACTTTTACAGCTATAGACGTTTACGGATGCAGATATGCAACTTTGAACTGCTGTTTGAACCCTTAAACCGCTATTTTACAGCCGAAAGTAACAAAATAGGCTGCTATTTCCACTAATGTGCTCGTTGGGTAAGAACCACCGCCGAAAACTTAATTTCTAAAAAAAAAACCTCATCAAAATCAGTTCAACGGCTTAGAAGCTACAGTGCCATAGACAGACACACAGACACTCATAATGGTCAAACTTATAACACCCTTCTTTTTGCGTCGGGGTTTAAACAGTTATCTCCATTATCATCATCATCTAGTTATCCATTTCCCAACAATTTTGGGTTCTAGTCTAACCGTACTCAGCTGAGTACCTACTAGAGTTTTTTTTTAATTGATAATAGGCTCGCGTTTGACCACCATCTGACCTGATGGTAAGTGATGATGCGGTCGAAGATGGAGCACGCTTGCCTAGAAGTAACCTATTCACTCTTGACTTAAAGCCTCCCAGGTTATAGCGATCAGGAAACACAGACTCCGGCAGGGAATTCCACTCCTTAGCCGTACGCACAATGAAGATATTCCCAAAACGTATAGTGCGTATGGGTGGGATGTCCACCATGTAACGATGGCGCATCGCTGTTTGTCTTGTAGTCCGATGATGGAACGGGCTTGGCGGAATTAGATTGTGTAATTCCATCGCACACTCCCCGAAATGTAACCGATAGACTTGCAACTCGTCGTCGATGTTCAAGGCTCTGGAGCTTTGATTCGACCAGTAAATCGTTGCCAATGAGCCACAGAGCGTCTGCGACTGCTTATCTGACCTCCACAACCCAGTATCTGGGTAACACGATATACCCTTTGGCAAGAATAGTGTCAGACTTTCAGACTTCTGACAACCGGTAATGACTATCAAAGATGTACAGAAGACAGCGAGCGGCTCAACGCGCTTTCCGAGGCACGGAGAAATCTCGAAATGTCAAGATAGTTACCCATCTAAGGAACGACCTCGGCAAGTGTTGCTTAACCTTAAAAATCGAACCGTGTGACTATTATTATTTAACTACGAGATAGATAGATATACTCTTTATTGTACACCATAAAGCCTGCAATACATGTTGGCCAAGCGTAGGCCAACGCGAGCGTTGGCAAATAGGTACAAGGCAAGAAATAATGTCCACACGTTCGACAGGTTCGTCGAACGCCAATGCAGACGACCAATGTAGAAGAGGGTCCGTAGAGCTGCTCACACGTTGGCCGAGCGCAGGCGAGCGCCTTTGATTTGTGATCAAAAACCGACACCGATCCGAAGTGAGGCAAGTGATCACGAGCAACGGCGAGCGAAGACAAGTTGCATCAAATGAGGTCTGTACACGTTGGCGCTGGCCTACACTCGGCCAATTACGCAAGTGACACCGAGCGATAGCAAGACAAGGCAAATATACCGTCTACATGTTGGTATTGGCCTTCACTCGACAACACTCGGCCAACATGTATTGCAATCTTAACAGAACAAGGATTTAATAACTACTGTTCAGGACTGCAATAGGCCAGTGCGACGGTAACTGGACGGTCTGAACTTGTCCACGATACGTGGAGCTTAACGTTGCTTTTAATGAACAAGGTTACACTATAGCCCTTTGGGCTTCCCCTTGGTGGTTAATAATTGATACCACTAACCTGAGCTGTAGACGGCAATCAGGATCCGCTTGATCACGTCTAAATGTGGTATGTATGTAATATGAGATGAGTAATTGGAAAGTGTGATGTAAGTCAAGTGTTGTAGAACGTTCGCAAGGCGCCAGTCTCCAGATGGCGCGGTCACAACGGCAATCACAGCACCACTCGCACAGGATTGAAGCTATTTTATCACTACTTTTTTCAACAAACGCGCGTGCCTTGGTATGGCGTCAATATGGCGATATGTTCCAAAAATATCCCGGGGTTTTCACTCAAATGGGAATTACAATTCAATTAATCCTTAATCGCGACCCAATTATCGGTTACACAGGGCGATTTCACAAGATATATAATTTCAATTATAATTATCTAAACAGGTCCCAAAGGCGGACATCTTTTTCCAACCAACCAAAATCTATCTGTCAAGTCAGAGAGGTTATGTCAAGTCCACAGATAATTAATGTTGCCGGCCAAAAGGTGCGTTCTGTTTCACGTCGGACCGAACATCTACCCCCCCCGGACGGGCCTACCCGTCCGCTAATCAATTGGAAGTCTTGACAAGGTTGCAAATTCAACACAGCTTCAATGCGGCCAAATACCGTAGCTAGTTCATTAAAGGTGAGAACGGTGTCTCCCAACAATCTCCGCCAGCGTCCCTTTGCCGCTTTCACCGCGGCCCCAAAAATACACCCCCCAATGGGGGGCAGGCTGGCGGGTCAAACAACCAAGTGACCCCTCAGCGGGCCAAACTATTACCAATGTCAACCTGGTTCTCAGTAAGGAAGGCGTATACCTCTTTCAAATAGTTACTTGTACCCTTGTAATTCGTACCGCAATCAGACCTCATCAACGAAGGTAACCCACGGCGAGACACAAATCTTTCCAAAGTCGCCTCAAAGGCCTCTGTCGAGAGGGAGGTTATTTATTTATTTATTTATTTAAACTTTATGTACAATTGTGTTACATGGGCGGACTTAATGCAGCAAGGCATTCTCTACCAGTCAACCTTTGGGTTAAAAAAACACACTGTGGTAGGTGTACGAGAAAATGGAATGAAATAATATTTTAATACTAATAAATATAATACTAATATATAATAATACTAATAAAATACACATATATGCTAAAATGACAAACTAATAGATACGGTGCTTTATAATATTCTTTCTGAATAAGAGAGCTCAAAATAATATTATGACAAAGACCAAACTAAGAATAACAACCCCGTAAGTAGTGGTTTTTAATTTTACGCTTAAAAGAAAATTTTGACTCAGCCTTCTTGATGTCAAGGGGTAGCAAATTCCAGAGTTTAATAGTAGAAATAGCGTAAGAATTAGATAGAAACCCGGTGCGGTGAGAAGGAATGTGAAGAAGTAAGTTTTTGGATGCGCGAAGGTTAAGATCATGAGAACTGCCCAACAATTTAAAATTTTGTTTTAAGTAATCAGGAGCACAAGGATCGTTCATAATAGTGAAGAGCATACAGAGGGATCTGAGGGATCTCCTTTGACGGATAGGCAACCATTTAAGCTGAGAACGGAAGGAAGAAATGTGATCATATTTTCGAAGACCAAAAATGAAACGAATACAGTTGTTGAGAAGTCGATCCAGTTTGTTAAGAAGTTCTTGGGAAAGATCAGAATAGCAAACATCAGCATAATCAATGATAGGAAGCACAAGTGATTGGACCAATGTGGTTTTAGTGCTACAAGGAAGGAAATGCTTGAATCTATAGAGAGATCGCAGTGTGAATGTTACCCTCTGGCTAACCTGTGCAATCTGCTTATTCCAACTTAACCTGTCGTCAATATATAGGCCTAAGTCTTTTACGTGCGGCGAGAGAGGGATGACAGTATTGTTGAAGTTAAGCGGGAGAAGTAGGCTGGTGTCCAAGTTTCGCAGAAAATATGAGCTACCGATCAGGATAGCCTGACACTTACTGACATTGACAGTAACACCAAACCTGCTTGACCAATCACTGATAGCCAGAAGATCACCACCACCAACCACCAGCTCCAAATGTACTGCCTTGGTTGACAGGCAGACAAACACACAAATAAGCCCTAACAATCTTGCTATTACGAAGGGTGGACGTCTTCAACAAAGGGGGACCAACAAAATCCGTTACGACGCCAGCAAAGGGCCTCGTCTCAGTGACGCGATCAGCCGACACAATCCAAAATTCTCGCTGCAGAATGGCCAACAGCGCATTGCAACCGGCATGCGAGTTCTTAGTGTGACGATCAGTCACCAACAATTGAACCAAGTTCAGTTATAACAAGGGCAGGAGCACCAATTTTAGGGTAAGGACAACTCACAAGGGTGATTTCAAACCAGGTCCTTCCCTCAACAGTGGTGACAGCCGGTTCGCCAATTCCCCAAATCTTGCCTGAAAGGTCGTTCACCTTCAGGCCAACCTGTCCCGCTAACCAAGAAGACAAAAGGCAACCCCGGACTCCCGTGCCCAAAATGGCACGGACCACAATTGAGTCACCCAAGGGTCCCCAGACCTTGACCGAGGCCGTTGGCAACAAAACCGTCTTGATCGGGGGGGTTCTTTAGCGGGGCAGGCGTCAATCTCTTAGCGATGCCTGGGCGGCGACCGATCGCCGCATCCAGGTTGCCCTCGTTCACGACGAGGCCAACAATCAAAATAGTCGTCCGCGCGGTGTCCCAAGCCGCTCGCCATCACTGGAGGGGCATATCCCACCGAATGCCCGAATGGCGGAGGGCGCGACTCCAGCCGGGGACGTTCCGCCAACGGAGGGGAAAGGCAGCGGCGCCGACCCGGCCACTGCTGCCTAGCAGCCAATGCGCGTTCTCCCTGACGAGGGAAGACCAAATGGCGCTCGTGGGGCTCCCGTTCAACTTGCGCGGGGGGTGGAGTGCGGCGTACAGAATCGCGGGTCTCAGCCCGGTGCTCGTCTCCGGGGTACCCCCCCTTGCGCGAACCCCCCTCAGAAGCTGGTCTGCTGGAGCGGTTCGCGTTGGCGCACAAAATCTCCAAGTGGGACCCTTCACAAATTCTACACGGGCGGGGGTCGGGGCAGTCCCGATGGAAGTGGGCCCCCAAGCACGAAAAGCACAAACGGCGTGCGTTGACAATACGGCGGCGGGCACTTACGTGCAAATTCAAAAAATCCGGGCAACGCGCCATGACATGCCCCGTTGCCTTACAAAAGTCACAATGATGAGGACTCCGGGCACCATCAAAACGGGGGGCGGGGCGAACATCAACAGGCCCCCTAGCCCGAGGACTCCGGGCGCCAGCCAAACGGGGGGCGGGGCGATCATCAACAGGCCCCCTAGCCCGAGGACTCCGGGCGCCAGCAAAACGGGGGGCGGGGGGAACATCAACAGGCCCCCGGGCCCTAGTCCGTCCCTGGTCTCTGGGCTGAGAAGGTAGTGGGGGCGACCCCGTAGCGCCACGAGTGTTATCCGCAAACCGACACTCGTCTTCCAAAAATTTGAGGAGGTCGTCAAAGGGGGGAAGATGGGTGGCACTATCCCCACCATACTCATGCTCAAAACGTGACCTCAACTCCGCGGGGAGCAACTGCAGCACTATGTGCACCAACAAGTAGGACCAATGTTCTACCGGTAACTCCAGGCGTCTCAAAGCGTTGGTCGCTGAGACCAACGGGTTCAGCAAGTCAGTGCGCAACGTTGACGTGCTGGCAATGGCCGGTAGTCCCAAAATCTGGTCGATGTGCACATCAGCCAGGCAGCGCTTGTTCTGATACCGTCGGGAGAGAAGCTCCAGAGCGGTCGGATAGGAGGAATCCGCCACCGGCAAGTGCTGCACCAAGGCTCTGGCTTCGCCCTCCAGGACAGACAATAAATAGGCCAGCTTCTGGGCAGGTCCGAGGTCCGAGCGTACATCGACAAGACTCTCAAAGAGATCTAGGAAGCCCAGCCAGTGGTCCAAGCGACCGTCAAAATGTGGCAGCTCCAGGGTGGGCAGCCTACTCAATAGTCCAGGGCCTGCAACAACAGGGGTCTGCGGCTTGGCCGCATCAGGCACCCGGCTCTTCAAAATTTCCCGCGCTCGTAGACATATGACATCCCCCAGGTGGATAATCTGGTCATAGTCACCCAAAATCTTATCGCGGGCTGTCTGATCCATCACCCCCAAATCCACGTCCATGATGTACTCGTTGAAGCGTATGAGCGCAGCATCAGCTGACTTGATCCTCTCAATCACTTGCCCATACCGAGCAAGGGTGAGCTCTTCCAATTCCACACGCTCAACAATTGCAGCTGCCGATGTGAACCATCTCAACTGTGAGGTCAATCCCGCAGCAGCCTCCCTGACTGCCCTTAATGAGGCCATTGCAACAATCAAATATTAATACAAAACACCAATCAACAACCAACAATCAAATATTAAACAAACAGCAATGACTTGTTAGTCGACCAAATAATCTCAACAAAATAAAAATTCAAATTCAATTATTTCAAGTCCAAATCCGACCCTGTACTTATTCCAAGTATGAATCTAGCTTGCTAAGGATGGCTAGTTACAAAATAAATAACAATTGAATGTATAATACAATGCTGGATCAACCTCAAATTAAACATCAATAAGCACAACAATTGTCTGTATAATATTGAGCCGGAGAATCTCTAACAAAATCCAATAAATACAAATAAATGCAATAAGTCAATCCACACCATTCAAGTCTTGTTATGTTAGACTATGTGTAATTATTATTTAGATAACCTTTTAAATTCAGATCAATGACATTCAATTATTAATTGCCACAAATACCAAATTATGTACCAAATTATGTACCAAATTATACCAATAATTCCTAATTTCACAAATAAATCCTACCTGTCAATGCAATGAAAGAGGCTACAGTACAAATTACAAATACAACTTCAATTGATTCAACTTCAATTAGATAGCCCGGATAACATGGTAATATATTCAAAACTTATTAAGTTATAAGTTGTGTTAAGTAATCAAACCAAAGTTACTTTCAAAACTTCCAATTAAACCAGTGGATCTTACATTATAAGAGCCACGCCTATACCAGAATGAATCAGTGGATCTTATAAGAGCCACGCCTGCTACCAAATTGTTCAGGACTGCAATAGGCCAGTGCGACGGTAACTGGACGGTCTGAACTTGTCCACGATACGTGGAGCTTAACGTTGCTTTTAATGAACAAGGTTACACTATAGCCCTTTGGGCTTCCCCTTGGTGGTTAATAATTGATACCACTAACCTGAGCTGTAGACGGCAATCAGGATCCGCTTGATCACGTCTAAATGTGGTATGTATGTAATATGAGATGAGTAATTGGAAAGTGTGATGTAAGTCAAGTGTTGTAGAACGTTCGCAAGGCGCCAGTCTCCAGATGGCGCGGTCACAACGGCAATCACAGCACCACTCGCACAGGATTGAAGCTATTTTATCACTACTTTTTTCAACAAACGCGCGTGCCTTGGTATGGCGTCAATATGGCGATATGTTCCAAAAATATCCCGGGGTTTTCACTCAAATGGGAATTACAATTCAATTAATCCTTAATCGCGACCCAATTATCGGTTACACAGGGCGATTTCACAAGATATCTAATTTCAATTATAATTATCTAAACAGGTCCCAAAGGCGGACATCTTTTTCCAACCAACCAAAATCTATCTGTCAAGTCAGAGAGGTTATGTCAAGTCCACAGATAATTAATGTTGCCGGCCAAAAGGTGCGTTCTGTTTCACGTCGGACCGAACAACTACAATGGGCGGTCTTACCGCTAAAAGTCACGAGCTCCTCTATTTATTTATTTATTTGTCTCAGACCATTGATAGAAAAATCTTGGCCTATTGTTACACAAAACAATTAAATTTAATCACTATAAGAAAACTACAATTTCGACTCAACATCATGATTCATCCTACTCTCTCCAGCGTACTGAGTTTGAGTTTTGAGTTTGATTAAAGTGGGAGAGTACGCCGTACTCTCCCACTTTAATCAAACTCAAAACTAAAACTCCAAATGTTTTATTTCACATAGGCATACACGGGCACTTATATAACGTCAGAAGCAGTGCACGGTGCGAAATTGGTCGTTTCATTTATTCATTCATATATAACAATTCTCATTGTGTTTGAACTATGTGCTATTTTGTTACAATGCATTACAGTTAAGAGGAATAACTTTTAAATAAAAATTAAAAAAATAAACAAACTTTAAAAATAATAATCAATAACATATTATACATATGATGTCAATCAATTGTAAATAACTATCCTAATATAAATGATTGTTAATAATATTATGTCAATGATTATAAATCTATTCTATAAAATGCAAAAAAATCGTCAAAAATGTGTTAAAAGTGTCAAATATTGATTGTTAAGTCTAATACAAATTATTTACCATCACCTGGCATCAAATGAGACAGAGAATACAAATATTTGTCTAATAGGAATGCTTTAAGTTTAGCTTCGAATAGAGTACCTTTGTAAATCAATGATCTTAAGTGAGTAGGCAACCTATTAAATAATTCTACTGCTTGGTATTTAGTCGTTTTCTATAGAGAAGAATCGACCACTAAACTCTACCACGACCCAGATTATTATCAAGTTCTAACAACAAAGGCCAGTGCATCTCGGATAGCGTGAAACAAACACTGGCCATATAGCCAGGACAAGGATAAAGTGGGCGAGTAAACGATAGCGGTAACCAGATATTTCTGGTTATAACTAGCTGCGGGTGGGTCTGACGTCACTGGCACAGTGAAGCTAAATGGAGTGACGGTTTTCTTTTTAAGTGGTTTTTATTCTTTAATGCTATATAACAAGGTATAGTCCTCGTCACGTAAGTTGGCAACGTTAGTTAGTCGAATTAACGAATGTATTCCTCTTCTTTCTTTAACATTCTTCTGAACAGACATAATTAAAAATAAATGATGGCAATAACCATAGAATAATGGCAAGCAGTAAAAGTGATCACTTTTTTCTTCCACTAAGTGCACGATGCGAAAACAAATTATTAAAAAAAACATTAAAAATAATATGTTCTCGTCATCACAATTACTTAATAAAACTGCTACCCCTTTTATTCTTCTTTTTTACCGGTGTCCTAAAGATAGTGACGAATTCGGAATTTCAACCTTCCTCAAGTCACGCGACTTTGAAAATGTACCGCTTTGTGGCCACAGGTGGCCTTCCGTGATGTCTAACTGTTCGTTCTTTTAATAGTCTGCGTAAAACGGTATTTGGTCCTGGCATTGTGATTGGAACGTGTGTGTGGATTGTGACTGGAACGTAACAAAAACTAAATTTAAAACAACAACTCGTAACAAAAACAAAGGGTACAACTTTCGTGTATGCAAGTGTATTCGGGAGCAAATTGAACGAGAACTACTGACGCACCAATCGCGCGCTCGGAGCGGCGCTTCGTCATACCCCGTGTCCCTAAAAATCGATTTCTGCGCATTGAACGACTCTTGCCAAGTTATTAGACGAGAACTATAGCTATGACGAAGACCGGATGTTATTCTAAGTTGTTATGGATGCCAGTAGTTCAGCAACGGTAAGCAATGCTTGCGGAGGTTGTTCGGTGGATGGCTGACTTTGAAGCTGTTATTTGTACATCTTTGAAAGTCGTTACGGGTAATTACGGGTATTAAATTTTGTTATTAATAGAGGTGACATTTTTATTATTGGAAAAAAAAATCGAAAGTCGAGCAGTGGTGGCCCGAGCTGTGAGTTGCAGGTTCAGAGTTCGAACTCAGTCAGACACATTATTGCCAGAGTCTGTACAAGGGCAATCTATGGGTCAGTTACGCCAAAAGATCGCTAGATGTGCTCCGCGTCCAGTATAATAATGCTTTCAGGATGCTCTTGCGACTGCCTCGTTACTGTAGCGCCTCAGAAATGTTTACACAAGCTCGTACGGACGCGTTTCAAGCGATTATACGTAAGAAAACGGCTTCACTTCTGAGGAGGGTAAGGGACAGTCGTAATAGCATCCTGAGAACGGTGAGTGAGAGTGTGTCCTCTCCTATAATGAAACAGTTTGTGCCGACGGTGATGGGTACTAACACTAGATAATAAGCTATTACGTATAAGTTATTAACATTTTATGGATTTTATGGTCTGAAATAAAAAGTTTCTATTCTATTCTTCTATTACTTTGTATAATTGCTTGAATAACTATATACTGAGCTTTATTAAGGTTTGTTGTTCATTATTAACACTTGTATAATTTATATCATCACCACTGCTTTCAAATCTGTGAACTTTCACATCGTGAGGAATCCGACATTGTCCTTTTTTTTCTGGGTGGGAAAATAATCGAATAAATTCTCCCGCTCTGGATTAAGCGGAAGGGAGTGTCAGACTTCTACTGACTAAAAACCCACCCTGTGCCTTCAGCTGCCCGTAAGTTCCGGGGCCGCGGTATCTTATTAGTACATTTCCGCAACCCCGGCATCCAACATGTCCTATGACTAAAATTGTGGCATCCACCAATCCGCACTGGGCATACGTGGTGGATTATGGTCCATTGCATCTCATAAACAGGAGGCCTGTGACTACCTCATATGTGCCAGACGACTAGCGCCTTACTCTGGTTTTTAACTGAACATGTTATAGTGCAGGTTAGTGTTGCCCAAAATCAGTCAAAAAAAAAATCAGTCTTGGTCTTGCAGTCTTGGTCTTGTTCTTACATTTTTGCAAAACCAAGACCGCCTAATTTTAGCAAGACCAAGACTTACCCTGCAAGATTTAAGCAAGAAGACTAAGCCTGCGAGACTCTTGCGTCTTGCAGTTAGTTGAGACTGTGGTTTCATTTGTGTGTAAAATGAGAAACCTTACATTGCAAAAACAAGGAAAGGGCGGGCGATGCGGGGTAATAGAAAACTTAGGCAGCTCTTAAAAGAATTATTTATGTGTTCTCCGAGTTTGGATCGTTGTCCAGAGCCGGATTATTCGATGAACACAATTTTCGATAATAAATAATAAGAAATCAGCGGAAAATATTAAGTTGTTGTAGTTAACTTAATATTTTTCAACTTAATTTAAAATTTTAAAGTGATTTCTAGTACCTTATATTCAATGAAGGTCAGGATGGCTGCCTGAATAAAAACATTTATAATAAATCCAATGAAAACTGTGAAACAACAACACTGACTTATTTAATGCAGACGAGATAAAAGTATCAGTATCTGTATTTAGTTTAATTATTGAGAAAATCAATGGTCATTAATTACTTAAGTACTTACATAAACGAAAAAACTTTTTAACAAAAAATTAAACCGACTCCCAAAAAACACTGCAAAGTGAAAAATAACTTTAATTTCGGTAGTCGGTGTCTTTAGTTTTGTTTTTTCGTTTTTGGCACCGACTTCCGAAATTAAAGTTATTTTTCACTTTGCAGTGTTTTTTGGGAGTCGGTTTAATTTTTTGTTAAAAAGTTTTTTTTTCACTCTTTTTAGTTGGATGATTTTTAATTTACCTAGTTACAAGAGCCTAAATGTCAACTACTTATAACCTTTTACAAAATATTGCTTTTCCCAATGCTGGGCCGTTAATTGTTGAGGAGTTCTCCTGGTACTTCACCATCAGCTCTACATCACCATATGCATTGTGACGAGCATAAAGTGCTTAACATCCATATTCAAGTAATCGAATCGCAATCCACTTAATACTTATTATTGAGTAGTTTCGGCGGCCATCTGTGGTCTTCATCATCAGTTCCACTTCCCCAAATGGTACTTTTTGAGAGCAACTGCACAAGTTACTATAAGAAATACCCAAAACGAGTACTTCGAGTACTCGATGATCATACATAAAAAAAAAAAAAAAAAAATATACGCGTCGAATTGATAACCTCCTCTTTTTGTCGTCGGTTGAAAAACAAAATACGAGACAGTTTTATGTGTATGATTAAAAATTAACATTTTGATGAACTAATACCTACTCTTTAAAACTGCATAAATGAATCGATACAAAAAATCCTGTCCCTAGGCAAAGGCACCGCCGCACAGTGGGCCGAAACGATGATTTTAGTGACTTAGGGCAACAACTTTTTTCCCAAATTTCCGGCAGTCGCCGCATCGAGCCAGGGAGGCTCACGTGCCCGTGAGGTGGAGTCGCTGGACTTGTCCAGCACGTCCACCTCTCCGGCACCAACCATTGAGCGAGCGCAGAGCGCCGCTCCGCGGAGGAAGCGCAGTGAGGAGCGACGAGGGGGGCGCTGACAGGAGGAAGGAGTTCCTCAAGCGCTCCCGCGACGACGAGTCGTCGTCGGAGGAGGGGCTTGTCTCGGCCCGCAAGATCCCCACTAGCGTGAGGGGTAAAGGTCGAGGCAAGACCTCGGGGAGGGGGCCTCCCTCTGGAGAGCCCAACACTGGTCTGGCCTCGAGCGAGGCCAAACTAGAAGAGGCCGTGGCGGCTGCCATCCGTACCATCTCGCGGAAGCGCAACGGCAAGAGCAAGGAGGACGCGATCGGCGAAGCCACGGCCTCCATCATGGCGGCCGCGCGGACTTACGGCGGGGCTCCGGCTGCAAGGGACGACATGTCTGATCTGCGGCCGGAGGTCACCCGCCTGACTGCCGCCATGGAGGCTCTCCAGAGGGAGAACGCCGTCCTTAGGGCGGACCTGGCCGCAATCCGGGGAGACGGCCAGTGGAATGCGCCGCCGCGGGGCCAAAAGGAGAAAGGCCAGCCCACACCAGCGGAGAACTCGGTTCTCGACCTGTTGCGACAGGAGCTGGCCGCCTTCCAGCAGCGGTTCTCCGTATTGGAGAGCCGCGTGCTGCGACCCCCGCTGGCGGCGCCTTCGTACGCGGCTGCGGCCGCGTCCAAGCCTCCCCGGACGGCGACGAGGCCACCTCAGGCAAAGGCGGCCACTGGGCAGATGGCCCCAGCGACGGCGGCTCCTGCGAGGGCAAAGACGGCCCCGGCCAAGCCCAAACCGGGCCCACCAAAGCCGCCTCCGACCCCGACACCTGCGGGGCCGAAACAGGCGGCCAAAGGGAAGAAGGCCCAGGCTGGGAACCAGCCGTCCCAGCAGCCTCTAGACTCCTCCGGCCGGCGCCGACTGGCAAGTGGCCGGGGAGAAGAGGAAGGCTGCTGGCGCAGCCAGGTCCTCGCGGAGAAGGGAGCGACGGCGGCGGCGAGACGCCGCGGCGCGATTGTGCGCCCCCAAGACCGCAGCTGTAGTGATCACACTGCAGCCGGACGCGGTGAAGAGGGGCGTGTCGTACCGCGACGTGCTGGCGAAGGCGCGGATGGCGATCGACATCACGGAGCTCGGCATCGTCGGCGGCCTCCGTCACCGGGTCACTGCGACGGGGGCTCGGATGCTGGAGATCCCCGGCGCAGCCAGTGGCCCTACCGCTGACGCTCTGGCCGAACGGCTCAGAGCGTCCTTAAACGCGGAGGAGGCCCGAGTCTCCAGACCCACCAAGCGCGCAGACGTGCGCATTTTGGGTCTGGATGACTCCGTGACGGCCGAGGAAGTGGTGGCCGCCGTTGCCAGGACTGGGGAGTGCCCTCCCGATCTGGTGAGGGCGGGCGCCCTGCGTCCTGGCTTCACGGGGGGGCAAACCATTACGGTTAGCTGCCCCGTCCCGGCGGCCAAAAAGATCCAGGAGGGCCGAAGGCTCTTTGGTTGGTTGGGTGTCTGCGCAGGTGAAAATCCTGGACCCCAGACCCCTGAGGTGCTTCCGCTGCCAAGTGGGCAACCATGCGGCATGCGTGTGCACCTCGGAGGTAGACCGCAGCGATAGGTGCTTCCGCTGCGGTCAGCCCGGTCACAAGGCCGGCTCGTGCTCCGCCCCACCTCACTGCTTCGCATGTGAGGCGGTTGGCAAGCCGGCCGATCACTGGGCTGGAGGCAAGTCCTGCGCCCCACCCACCAAAGCCAGGCGCAGAGGTAGGCCCTCTGCCGCCGTCGTCACCGCCACCGCCGCCGCCGCCACCGCCGTCGCTACTGCCGCCGCCGTCGTGGCTGAACCCCCGCGAGGGGCCCTGGAGGAGGCTGCAATGGATCCCGATTAATGGCCCCATTGCGCTTCCTCCAGGCGAACATCAACCACTGCGCCGCTGCTCAGGAACTTTTGCTCCAGAGCGTGGCGCAGTGGTTGATCAACGTCGCCGTGGTCGCCGAGCCGTATTTTGTCCTGCCCAGGAATGACTGGGTGGCGGACTTAGACGGCTCGGTGACCCTCGTTTCGTCGGCCGCCACCGGTACCCCGCCTCTCGATCGCGTCAAGAGAGGGCGTGGGATCGTCGCAGCACGGTTCGGGGAGATCGCTGTGGTAGGCGTTTATTTCTCCCCGAACCGAACTCTCGCCGAGTTCCAGAACTCCCTAACGGAGCTGGGAGACGTCGTCGTCGCCCTCGGTTCCCTCCCCGCCCTCGTCCTCGGGGACTTCAACGCCAAAAGTCCGGCTTGGGGTTCCCGGTCCACGGACCATGGGCGGGGCAGGATGCTCGAGCACTGGGCCCGTGCGCAGGGCCTGGTGATCGAGAACCGGGGTTCTGTCCCCACGTGCGTGCGGTTTACGGGCGAGTCGGTGGTGGACGTTACGTTCACCACCCCCAGCCTGTCACCGCGCGTCACCGACTGGCGCGTTGTGGAGGAGGTGGAGACCTATTCCGACCACCGGTATATCCGGTTCGACGTCTCCGCCCAGACCCCAGATGCGCCGGTCCGACGGGACCTGAGTGGTCCGCGATGGGCGCTGAAGCAGATGGACCGGGAGCTATTCCTGGAAGCCTCGATCGTGCAGGCCTGGGGGTCACCCCCGGACAGGCCTTCCGACATAAATGACGAGGCGGGGTGGTTCCGGGAGGCCATGTCGGAGATCTGCGACGTGGCCATGCCCCGGGTCCGGCAAGGACGCGCCCGGCGTCAGCTGTACTGGTGGTCGAGCGAGCTAGCAGCGCTGCGCGAAGCGTGCGTTGCGGCGCGACGCCGGTACACCAGGTTCCGCAGGCGTCGCACCCGACCTTCGGATGCGGCGACTGTAGAGGCGGAGCTGTACGAGGGCTACAGGGCAGCGAAGGCCGTCCTCCGAGATGAGATCTGGCGAGCCAAGGAACTGGCCCGGGAGGAGATGCTGGCGACTCTGGACGGGGACCCATGGGGCCGCCCCTACAAGTGGGTGCGAGAGAAGCTCCGCCCCTGGGCTCCCCCGTTGACGCAGAGTCTCCAGCCTCAGTTCTTGGAGGACGTGGTGAGCGCCCTGTTCCCATCGCGAGGGGAGCACGCTCCCCCGCCCATGGCTCCGTCTCCGACAGAACCTGAAGCTGGCGCAAACGCGGACCACAGCGACGACGACGTCTACAACGCTCCAGAGGTGACCGAGGTAGACTTGAGAGTGGCGGTACAACGGCTCATGGCCAAAAATACCGCCCCAGGACCCGACGGCTTGCCAGGGAAAGCGTGGGTCCTGGCCTCGGAGACTCTCGGGCCTCGACTAGGGGGGCTCTTTAGCGCATGCCTGGAGAGGGGCCAGTTTCCGCTTCGCTGGAAGACGGGAAAGCTGGTCCTGATCCAGAAAGCCGGGCGCCCTGCAGACTCTCCGTCCGCATTCCGGCCCATCGTGCTGCTCGACGAGGCGGGCAAGCTCTTGGAAAGAGTAATTGCAGACCGCCTCTTCGGGCACCTGAATCGGGTGGGCCCGGATCTTGCGGAGTGCCAGTTTGGCTTCCGCAGGGGGCGCTCGACGGTGGATGCCATCATGCGCGTGAGAGCCCTCACGACGGGGGACGCGGTATCCCGGGGCAGGGTCGTCTTGGCGGTGTCTTTGGACATCACCAACGCCTTTAACACCCTGCCCTGGAGTTGCATCAGGGAGGCACTCCGGTATCACCGGGTGCCGACCTACCTCCGTCGCATAGTCGAGGACTACCTGACGGACAGAGCCGTCATCTACCCCGGTCACCGGGGAGAGTGGAACCGGCGGGAGATGTCGTGCGGTGTCCCACAGGGATCGGTCTTGGGGCCGCCCCTGTGGAACATCGGATACGACTGGGTGCTGCGCGGCGACCTCCATGACGGCGTCAGCGTAGTATGTTACGCTGACGACACGCTCGTCCTGGCGCAGGGAGAGTCGCACCAGGCGGCGGCCGATCTGGCGACGCAAGCGGTTGCGACAGTCGTTCATAGGATCCGGCAGTTGGGACTCGACGTGGCGCTGCACAAGACCGAGGCCATGTGCTTTCATGGCGGTCGGAACGCGCCACGGTCCGAGTCCCACATAACGGTGGAGGGGGTTCGCATCGGCGTCGGGAGGACGATGAAGTACCGGTGGAACTTCAGGGAGCACTTCCTGAGTTTGGCCCCAAAGCTGAACCGGGCAGCAGCCGCCTTCAGGCGACTCCTGCCTAATCTCAGCGGGCCAAACGCCTCCTGCCGAAGGCTGTACGCCGGCGTCGTGCGGTCCATGGCCCTCTACGGGTTCCCAGTGTGGGCCCTGTGCATCCGGACGCGACCACTAAAGTTGGTCGCATGCCAGAGGGTCATGGCTATCCGAATGATCCGGGGATACCGCACGATCGCCGGCGAATCGGCCAACCTCCTTACCGGATTGCTGCCCTGTGATCTGGAGGCGACTGCCCTCCAGCGCGTCTATGAATGGCGCGTGGAGGCGCAGCGCCGGGGCGTATCCCCGCTGCCTCGAGAAGTCGAGGCGCGGCGGGAAGAGCTCCGGCGCGATCTCAGGGCAGTATGGAGGGAACGACTGTCGCAACCGACGGCCGGGCACGCCGCAATTGCGGCGGTAAGACCCCTCTTTGAGGAGTGGCTAGATCGGCGTCACGGCGTCCTGACCTACAGCATGACGCAGGTCCTCACCGGACACGGAAGTTTCGGGAGGTACCTGTGTCTGATGGGAAAGGAGGAAACGCCTGGGTGTCACCACTGCGAGGGTCGCCCTGAGGACACCGTAGAGCACACGGTGCAAGACTGCCCCGCCTGGGCAGAGCACCGACGTGTCCTCACGGCGGCGATAGGCGGAGACCTCTCGCGCCCGGCATTGGTCGAGGCCATGCTGCGGGGCGAGAGGGAGTGGGAAGCAGTCGCCTCCTTCTGTGAAGCAGTCATGCTTCCGAAGGAGGAGGCGGGCCGCGTGAGAGAGAGGATGGCGTCCTCCCTCCAGCCCAGCCGCAGTGGTAGACGCCAACGGCGTCGGACGTCGGCCGACGTCGGTGCATCTCGGAAGAGCCTTCATCGCACAGAAGAGGTGTATACGTGCGATTTGTAATGTAGACCCACTCACATCCTGTAAACCACTGTTTAAGAAACTTAGAATACTTACATTAACTGGTATTTATATTGAGGAATTATGTAAATTTACCAAATCTCATCCTGAGATGTTTGAAAAACTGGGAGAGAAATGCAAATTCAAAACTAGATTTCCTAATAGGTTGATTAATCCTAAAATTAAAACGGAACTATACAGGCGAAGTTGTTACCCTATGTGCATTAAAATTTATAACAAGGTTCCAGACCAAATTAAGGAACTTCCTATGGTCCGCTTCAAAAGGGCTTTACGCAGTTGGTTGATTGAGAATCCCTTTTATACAATACAAGAATTCCTCCAGTTCAAATTTAATTAATTTAATATCTAATTTATTTTACATTTAACTAATTAAAATAATATCAACAAAAATTTGCATGTCATAATATTATGATTAAATATGTTAAGCTACTATTATACCATTATAAGAACTTGTAACCATATTTATTTGCAAATAAATCTTTGACTTTGACTTTGACGATCTCCGGCCACCGTAGGCGCGGGCATGCGGACAGCGAGTAAAGGGCAACTCGCTGTCCGACCATGGACCATGCCCGGGTCGACGGCGCGTCGTGTTCCACGCGCGCCTCAAAGAGCGTCAGCAACATGACGAGGCCTCCTCTGCAGAGGGCCGAAGCCCGCCGGGGTCGTGGGACTCATCTCGTTACCGTGGCCCCGGTATGTAAAGGGTTATTGAAGGAACACCGTGGATTTTAGTCAGTAAAAGTCTGACAGTCCCTCCCACCCTGCCCGGAGTGGGAGGACTTATTTGATAATTTTACAACGTTAAAAAAAAAAAGGGATCAACTTTGTTTTTTTACTTTTTTCTTTATGCGCATCGATAGAACTCATTAACGTCAATAATAATTGTTCTGATGCTTTTTTTCCTAAACTTGCTCCTTTGGGTGGAAAAATGCATTTTGATATTTTTGTATGGAGCGGATCAAATTAAATTAAATTCCTGCTAAGTGGCGAGTGATCCCGCTTTGAAACTATATTTTTCTTAAAGCTTGCCCAGTCTACTATCATTTGATGCTATGAACATTTGCATAAAGTTGCAACACTGCCAAATAAATGAATCGAAGAAAATGAAAAATTCATTGAATAATTTATATTTTCTCGTGTTCTTTTAAGTTAAAATTGATGTGGAATAGTAAGTAAAAGCACTTAATAATTCACATAATTAATTAACAACTAACGACAATATATTAAGGTTCGTTATTAACTTAAATTTACTAATTACGTATTACTTAAAAATGTGGATATCATTTATCTATAAATTTCTATTGACTGTAATTAGCTTGACTTTTTACTTTATAAAAAACAATGTTTTTCACTTTTAATCATTACTTTAATGTTAATGAGGGTAGTAGAAATATTAGTATACATTTGATTGTCACTCACTGGAAGTATAAAATTACCATATTTATTATATATTGACTAGTGTTCCTTTATTCGTACTACTATTAACATCTATTGTGATTGTGATCGTCCCTTTTCGTTATAATGGAAAATTTTGTTAACAATTTATATTTATTTATGATCTTAAGAGAGCAGCTTAAGTCGCTGTCAGATAGTAAAAAACTCTTCCAATACCTACAAAATAAAATAAACGTGACGCAAGAGAACAGTGCTAAGCTCCAAAAATTCTGTACGCGCTTTTGTTCAAAATTAAGTGCAAGATGGGAACGAAGTAGTCGCACGTTAGCACCGTTTTTAAGAAGAAATGGTGATTGGTTAGAAAGTGCGATAAACTGGCCCGAAGGAGTAATACCTGAAACTGTGAACACTGAACAGGAAAAGCTCGAGATTTGTAATATTGAAGATGTTGAAAATCTACCACCATCTGCTACAGAAGCTTCAACATCTACATTTACACCTCGAAAACCTTTCGAAGAATTGGGCTCCAGGCAAAAACGAAGACGCGTTGATCAAATAAACCAATCGCTTTCGTTATCTCCGCATGAACTGAAAATGAGGATGTAGGAAAAATAATGAACCATTTGCTAAATCACCCCGAAGATCTAGAAAAAGTTAAGCAGTGTTTAAGTGTTTACTTTATTAGTTTCACTTAAATTAAGTAAGTGGCAATATATAAGCCTAAGAGAAGCAGCCAGTGAAAATGGGTCTGATACCCTTCTTATTATAAAATTAAGCAAGCAAAGTCATAATGTTATCCAGGAAAAGAAGACATAAACATAACTGAAGAAGGAGCTGCTATTAAACTGTAAGCATTACTCAACTTGACGGTTTCTAGGCTTTTAGATGTAATTGCTTTGGATTTGGACTCGGCAACAGAGTTACTACTTATAAGCAAATGGGACTTTGGTGGAGCCTCAGGTCAAAGTAATTACAAACAAAAGACTGAGAAAGAGTTTGATGACTCTACTATATTGATGACCAGTCTAGTTCAACAATCTGATGGAACAATTGTTTGGGAAAACGACCGACCATCATCGACTTTCTATTGTCGTCCGATAATGTTTAAATTTACCAAAGAAACCCAGACAACAGTGGCAACTATAAAGGGTAACATAACAGAAGAAATAGAAAGACGTCTGCCAACAAGAATCCACCAAGTAGAAGTTAAGCATCAATTGTACCTGACGATGATAGAAGGCAAAATAACATCATATTTGTCGGATACATCTGCAGCTGTCTGTGATATATGCAAGGCAAAACCGTCAGAGATGAACAATTTAGAGGCATTTTCTCAAAGAGAAAAAAACGAGGAAATGTACGAGTATGGTATGTCATCCTTACATGCCTGGATAAGATGCATGGAGTGCTTACTTCATATCGGTAAATATAATTTTATTACTTCATATTTTTTCATGTTTGTAGTTTCCTGTGAGATTATTTTTATGTGACATTTCTTTTTTTTGCAGCTTATCGTTAGGACTTCAAAAAATAGAGTTGCAGAGGCGACGACAAAGAAAAACTGTCCCTTAGAAAGAGTGCTATACAGCAAGCATTTAAGAGGGAATGCGGTTTACTAATCGACCTAGTCAAACAAGGAGTAGGGACAACCAATTATGGCAATACTGCCAGAAGATTTTTCAGGGATGCAGCAATAACAGCCCGCATAACTGGGATTCGTGAAGATTTGATAGAAAGGTTTCACGTGATTCTTCAAACCGTTGCATCTGGAGAGCGCGTGGACCTTTCTAAATTTTCCGAATTTTGTAAAGATACGGCAGAATTGTATGTTACCTTATATCCCTGGTATTATATGCCTTTCAGTGTACATAAATTGTTGGTACATGGGAGTGACATAATAAAGAACTTTGGTGTCATACCTATAGGGAAACTGTCGGAAGAGGCAGCGGAAGCTCGTAATAAAGATTTTAGGAAATATAGAGAGAGTCATTCTAGAAAGTTAAGTAGAACGGCGACAAATGAGGATGTTTTACACAATCTTCTTATGCCGTCTGATCCAAAGATCACAAGTCTACGGCCTCGATTGGCGAAACAAAATAGAATGGTTCTCTCTCCAAAAGTCAAAGAGCTTCTGCTGAGTTTTCCTTCAGAATCCGATTTAGATTTTATTGATGTAGATAATTTACAAGATAGTGAATAACATTATTGATAGATTGTAAGTTTTTAGATATTTTTATTAGTTTGTATGTCATGACTGAAAGGAAATAGTAAATTTGTTGTTGTATATAGTTAGTTTTTAACTTTAGTAAATTTGTATTTGCATATATCTTTACTTACTATTCAGTATTAAATCTAATTTAAAAGATTTTATAAGTTCATTAAAAAACAAATAGAAATGAATAGATCCACATTTTTAAATAATACGTACTTAGTAAACTCAAGCAAATCAGGGACCTTTAAATGTATTGTCGTTAGTCTTTAAGTAATTATGTGAATTATTAAGTGCTTTTACTTACTATTCCATATCAATTATAACTTAAAAGAACATCCGAAAATAAAAAATGAAGATTTTTATTTAAAGTATTTTTTTCATTTTCTCGATCCATGTATTTAGCAGTGTTGCAACTTTATGCAAATGTTCAAATCATCAAATGATAGTAGACTGGACAACCCCTAAGAAAAATATAGTTTCAAAGCGGGATCACACGCCACTTGGCAGAAATTTAATTTACTTTGGTCCGCTCCATACAAAAAAATATCAAAATGCATTTTTCCACCCAAAGGAGCAAGTTTAGGAAAAAAATTATCAGAACAATTATTATTGAAGTTAACGAGCTCTATCGATCCGCATAAAGAAAAAAATAAAAAACAAAGTTGATCCCTAAGTCACTAAAATCATCGTTTCGACCCACTGTACGGCGGTGCCTTTGCCTAGGGACAGGATTTTTCGTATCGATTCATTTATGCAGTTTTAAAGAGTAGGTATTAGTTCATCAAAATGTTAAAATTTAATCATACACATAAAACTGTCTCGTATTTTGTTTTTTCGTTTATGTAAGTACTTAAGTAATTAATGACCATTGATTTTCTCAATAATTAAACTAAATACAGATACTGATACTTTTATCTCGTCTGCATTAAATAAGTCAGTGTTGTTGTTTCACAGTTTTCATTGGATTTTATTACAAATGTTTTTATTTCTTGTCGTGTCGTATTATCGTGATTAGTTAATACTTGTGTGTATTTAAAAGAAAAAGAGTGCATCCCTAGTTTTGACCACCGCGGCACTTTGATAGTGTTGTTGTCGCGTCAGATACTATAACCTGTCATAAAAAGAAAAAAAAAGATAAAAAGTCAAAGAGATGATGTGTCAGTTGATATTTCGAATTTCTTATTAAATTTATTGAGTGTAGAGTGTCCCTACACTACAGAGTATTCGAAGAGAAATATTGCAAAATATACCTTTTTATAGTAAATAAAGGGTTTTAAGTTGATACTATTATTATTATTTTCCAATAATCACAAAGTCAAAATTATTTCACGGCACGTCTACCATCTCATTACAAATTTCCTTAGAAAAAATGGCACATTGATATATAAAGGTTTGCCTACCCTGTTATAGTGTAATAAATAATATTACTAGTATCCAGTATCTAGTAGTACGGATCCACAATTTTACGCTTAACCGATTCTTATGAAGCCTTCTGACGGGTTCGTCACTACATACAAACGTCCAAAAGCACACAATTTGCATCCACAATTCAACGAAATTGAAAATAGCATGAAATGTTGACACAATGGAAATTACTCATTCCTTTGTTCATTTCCATTTATCTTCCATTTTAAATTGTTTTTCATTATATTTTGTACAGCGCATTTACGAATAAGTAGATATAATATATTTTTACGCTGTTTGGTTGCTCGTGCGGCATGAATGAATTTGTACTTAATTAATTTTTTTTTCCACCGCAATACAGTGTTTTATACAACGTGTAACGGAAACCCCATATCTATCCAAAAGGGCTGAAGACAACATCTGGTATGGAGTCTCTATGCACAGTTTCAGCTCAGAATAAGTGACACAAAGAATTAATACCAAATTATCGGTTTCATATGTTTCTTGAATACTAATCATAACAAACGTGACACAGCACTACGAGGGTCAATAACTTTCCACGTCACTTGCCAATAACACGGTACGATACACACGGTACATGATATATATGGGGTTTCCGTTACACGTTGTATAATAAATAAATAAAGGTAGTCGACCCAACTAAAATTCTGGTACTCGGCTACGGCTAAAATGCCTCTTGATTGCATACGTCTTGACGTTTGCTTACACGCGTTCCCATTTTCGCATAGTATTTTTTTCCGTACCGTTAAAGTGAAACATAAATATAATTGGAATGACTGTAAATCTTTCCTCTTATTATTGTAGAATCATAGATTCTATTATATTATTTTGGCACCTGTTCTGCGTTAAGAAAATAGATAAATTTTAAGACTCGAGAGCCGACTTTTAGTAAGCCTTTTTTTTTCTGGTTGGGAATCTTCGAATGACTATTCCTACTCTGGGTTAAACGGAAGGGAGTGTCAGACTTCTACTGACTAAAAACCCACCCTGTTCCTTCAGCTGCCCTAAGTTCCGGGGCCGCGGTATCTCGTTAGAACATTCCCACAGCCCCGGCAGGCAATGACCCTATGGGGACCCGTCACTAGTGCTGAAGACATACATAAATAAACAATGTAACAGACGATAATCCCTTTTCACATTAACACCCGTAACTTGAAGTAGGTACCGCCGTCTATTCTCAGTTGAAAGCAACACAACTCGTCTTGCAAATAACAATAAAACCTTTGTAATTAAATTTATATTCTAAATCGAGAACACTGTCCCAAGAAATTGTATTCCATCGTACCACAGAACAGGTAGTACCAATAGTCCACAGTTTTTATTTTACGGACTTATAAAAAATTGGCCAAGTGCGAGTCAAAGTCGCCCATGAAGGGTTCCGTAGTAACTACGCCAATTAACTTTGTTTTTCATAGTGTTTGTATGAATTACTACTACTATTTGCGGTTTTAGATAATATAAATAAAATAAATAAATAAATCTTTATTTCAGACCATTATCCAAAATTATTACAATATTTTTTTATAGCATCTGAATACGAATAAATTGTTTCAGGATATTTGAGTCCTGTTTATCCGCAATGACCTGTAGGATGCTGTTAGTGCTAGCCCGGACTCTGCTTAATAATGATGCGAGCCGCTTGCGTATGATGGCATGGAAGAATATGCTGTATCTCAAAAATTGCTGACCCGATCTCATTCAAACCAATTTTGGTTGAAAATTTACATTAGGATCTATAGGATATTTTTTTTTAATTTTTCACTCTATTATTATAGAAGTTAGAGGGGACACACACATTTTATTTTGGAAGCGTGTATCTTTTAAACGATTAAGATTTTATGGAAAAGTGGTTTTAGAAACCTCAATGTCATTTTTAAATACCTGTCTATAAATACCACACACGCATAGGTTTCATGAAAAAAAATATTTTCAGTTTCAGTTGTATGAGGTGATGTATGAAGAGCCCCCTTTATTTTTAATATTTTATTAATTTTTTTCTTAAAATCGGAAAGCGGTTTACAGCATACATCTACCTATCAAGTTTCACATGTATAGTCTTAATAGTTTCGGAATAAAATGGCTGTGACAATGGACGGACGGACAGACAGACAGACAGACAGATAAACAGACATGACGACACTATAAGGGTTCCGTTTTTTGTCATTCGGCTACGGAACCCTAAAAAGGGGGAGATAATTAATTCGTCGCGTACCTATATAATTAATTTTTTTACACATTTGACCACCGTACATACCACATCATGGTAAGCGATGATGTGTTCCAAGGTGAAGCTTACCTAGAAGTAACCTTTTCACTCTTGAATTAAAGACCCTAAAAAGCCTCAGGCTATAGCTATTTGCAGAATTGTTCGAAATAGTTACCGCGGCCTCGGAACACGAAGAGCAAATCACACCCTCCCGCTTCGCCCAATCGGGAGGCAGCCATTGGATGATTTCTCGTCCTTAAAAAAAGGCTGTAGCTATCAGGAAACGAACGGTACACACAGCAAGCCGAGCTGTCTACTCGGCTCGCATTTGCCCATTGTATCACATAAATTTTAAGATCAACTCAGTACAGATGCTTTTTGTAGATTGGAGTCCAGACGCACTGTAGCGTTGTAGTCGATTAAACTAGAAGTCGACTACCACACTAATCTCTAATGTCTATGGTTTCACGGAGTGACAACACTTAGGCGCTCTCAGCTATAAATTCTAACCCCTAGTCCGCGAAGCTCCTTTTCTCGCCGCCTACTGTTGCAAGTAACTTATATAGAAACCCCTCTGTGCTAAAGGGTTTTTTTCTTTTCCTCCTTCGTTTCCCTACTGCCTTGGGTCTCGAATTTCAACTACCTCAACGGCTGCCACGCGACGGGTGTCACCGCTGCCTCCGCGTACTACTGCCGGAGAGACGCGCTGTCGCGTGGTCTACCTGTCATCCTCTGCGCCTGCCACGTGCGAGTTGGGTGAGGAGGAGAGACTTCCTCCCCCGTGGCCTGTCCTGCACAACCTCTGCTTCGGACACGTGGTCGCTGCCGGCTTCGGGATCGGACCGCCGGTCTGCGTGCGTCGCGGCCTGAGCTCAGGGCAGTACCATCCAATACCTTCGACCAGTGAGGGAACTCTTGTGAACTGAACCCACCCCCCTTCGTAAATAAATGCTGTAAACCTGTGGTCTTCTGTTTCATTCTACCACCACCTAAACCACAACGCCACAGCACTCTTCTTGAGACAATGTTTAATTTGTTTAATTTTTTTAGAATTATTATTTTCTAAATTATAAATAAGTTTGTACTGGCTGGCTTAATTTCTTCTATTACATAGACTGAGAGGATTGGCGCTGTCTGCCGAGATACAGATTTTCTCCTAGTTCGGCAGCAGATGCTCCTATGTTGTATTGTTTTATACTTTTTAAGTCACTAGTTATATATGCAATATGATTGTAATTTTATATGATAAATAAATAAATAATAAAAATTATAAGAATAAAATAATAATAAATGTTTCTGTATGATCTCTGTAATAACCGTTATGACTGTTCTGACCTAACCAATAATCTGTGTTACATTGTACCTAGAACTGTGGTAAGACAAGAGGTGCGCGTGCGTCGACTGTTTGCGGTATTTTCTTGATGTAAGTACCTACTAATGCTGAGACCAGCGCTCCTTTGCGTCGCTAGTGAAAACCTATAACTAACATTTTACAGATATTGATACATTTTCGTTGTCTGCCAACAAATTTCGCAATGTTTTTATTAGTATTTAAATAGAAAACTTGGAATCATAGAATGTAGTTGTCATTCGTGCATGTTTTAAAACGACTTAGTTTAATCACTTATTTAAAATGTGGATAGCGTAGTGGGTTACACACTTAAACATATAGTTGCATGATAATTTTAAATTCATTAACAGTGCTAAACTGTATGTATGTTTTCCCGAATAAATAAAAAAAACGGGCATGTGCCGTCGGACTCGCGCACGAAGGTTTCCGTACCATTTGTCTATTAAAATAAATTAATAGTTTAAAAAACCGAAAACACGCTTTTAAGACTAATGTAATGGCCAGAAATTAGAAATGTTTACTAGTAGGCAGTCCAAGATTCCATCAGCCACCTTCCGATTCCATCGTCAGACCAGCTCGATGGTGTCATAATATTGTATTGTCGTCTAATCTACACATAATTGCCAAGTTTCATGATGATACAACAATTAGAAGTACGTTTAATTCAGATTCTTAGATTTTATTGCATATTTAGTTCGTTACAGATCGACCTAATAATATATCTATGGATTACGCGGTAATTCTAAAAGGTTAAGAAAACCGATAAAGGATTTTCTTTAGGTTTATTATAACCTTGAAACCTGATCGTGTTCAAAGTCCATTACGTGGCCTTTCTCACAAGTGCAAACACGACTATTATACGATATTCCATCATGGAATGTCAGTGCCTATCTTCGGGCTTCACCATCAGACCTTGAAACCTAATCATGGTCAAAGTTCATTACAAGACTTTTCTAAGAAATCCACAACAGCTATTATACGATTTTCCATTATGAAGTTCCAGTTCATATCTTCCGGCTCCATCATCAGATCAGTTTGACAGTACCATATTATTGTATTGTCATCAGAACTACAAACAGCTGCCAATTTTCATTACGCTACGACCCTTGGAAGATGGTTAAATTAGTTACCTTAGATTTCATTACATAGTTAGTTACATACAGGTCGACCTAATAAAAGCGTGTTATAAAATCACATTTGTTGTATGGGAGCCTACCTTAAATATTTATTTTTTAGTATTTGTTGTTATAGCGGTAACAGAAATACATCACGTGTGAAAATTTCAACGGTCTAGCTATTCATGAAATACAGCCTGGTGACTGACTGGCAGACAGACAGGCAGACAGCGGAGGCTTAGTAATAGGGTCCCGTTTTTACCCTTTGTGTATGGAACCCTAAAAAAGTCTTGAAAGTCTTGATTTCCTAATGCAAAAACCAGCTAAAGCGAGTAAAAAAATCAATTTTAGTAGGGACTAAAAATTCAATTTACAAATGACACTATCTATCTGGGTATAATTTAATTAGCCACAAACATGTTTTCCGTGGTCTGTGCATCGCACGGAGTGAAGACATTACAGAGCGGAGTGGATTACTTGCTGTACTTTTATTAAAATACTGTGTGGCATTGAGTATTTTTGCGACGAGGCTTGTTGATTCCTGAAAGGCCTTGCATCAAGGGAATAGAATAGATCACAAAAGGCCTTGCATTAATTGATTAGAATAGAACACATAACTTTTATCTAATTTGTTAATAAATATTTGAAATTACTGTCTTGTTTTCAAGTTAGGGGTAATAATTTATTTATTTATTTTTTAGCTTCTGCCCGTGATTTCGTTCGCGTGGGAGGGTTTCCCTGTGTAAATCGATCCCGTGGGAATTCTGCAATAAAAAGTAGCCTATGTGTCCAGGTTGTCAACTATCTACTTACCAAATTTCATTCAGATCCGTTCTGTAGTTTTTGCGCGAAACAATAACAAACATGCATACATCACAAACTTTCGCATTTATAATATTAGTAAGATTAACCCATAAAAAACGATACTTGTCAAAAAAAAAACCGTAAAAAGTTGTGAGATCCATGTAATACCAAGTTGGTTATTAATTTATTCAGTATACTTAAGGGACCTTCTGTCTTAAGTTGTAACGTAATTATCTACCTTAACAATACCTTATAGTGACCATATCAATATTAAAAATCTTTAACGTTTTAAATAAATAGATTGACTCGCCCATCGCATGAAAACACAATATATCTCACAAGTAATACATAATATATACAAGGTGTAACAGATTAAGCGCAATACCTCAGACACCCCAATTGGAATATTAAATTATAAGTCTAAAACAACATCCGTAACTAAATAAAATTAAACCAAACCTAGACATTTTTTATAAAATAGTTATCCTTACTAAACGCAAAACGTATGTGTGTCATAAAATATCCTTACGCAGATGCATACACTCATGTAATATTAGCTGCCGACACGCATACGAGATTTTCCATTGCATTTCCTTGAATTAAGGATTGTATTAATTTGTCATGATACTGTGTTTCCATTTTAAATTAAATGAAAGATTTTTCCCTCTAAATTTAACACCTATTTTTTATGACGGAAATAGATTTAGAAGCCGATTCTGAACCAACTATTTTCAGGAATTGCGTTTATTCTGTTACACGTTGTATACAACGTGTAACGGAAAGGGTATATACATACCAAGGTCACGGCTTCTTTGGATGATATCAATCGATATTGGAAGGGTTTCAACTCAAAATAAAATACTGTAAAAATTGATACCAAATTTTCGGTTTCGTAAGTTTCTTAAATTGAAATCATAACAATCGTGTCACCGCACTACGTAGGTCAAGAACTTTCCACGTTACTTGCAAATATCACGATAAATCTCTTCCGTAATTCTGTGCGCCTAGTACTGTAGTAGCCTACCGTCCAGGCGGTTACTTCATTACTTCCGAACATGTAGAGATAGGATTAAAAAAACCCTTCCAATATCGTTTGATATCACTCAAAGAAGCCGTGCCCTTTGCCGTTACACGTTGAATATAAATTAGATTGTTTTTACGATTGCTGGGTTCAACAATGGTGTAATGAGTTAGAACCCGCGACCTCTCGATCACAAGACACCTTAGCCATGACGCTAATTTGGTTTTACAGTAATCCCCAAACTAGCTGTATATCTGTAAGTACCTTGGGGATCAAATAATAAGGCCAAACTGAATAGAATGATTTCAAAATATTGAAAACGTTTGTCATTCATGAAGGCTATTGTGTTCAATTATTGGCTTGAGGCGTTTCGTGTAGCGTAAGGTCTTTCAAATGTAAAATTTTAGTGTTGCAGGCTTTTGACGCGATTTTATTTTAGACTAGCTTTCGCCCGCGCCTTCACTCACGTGGAAAATGTATTTGTTGCGAATTTTTAAGTTTTGTCTCAATTTTCATCTAAATCGGATAAGTGGTTTAGACGTAAAAGTGTTACTTTACAGGCAGTTACTTTCGCATTTATGCTCTTATTAGTGATTTTTGACAGTAATTTTAGTATAACAAATGTAACACTTAGCAGATTCAACATACGGTTTTATCGAGCAGTGCCTTATCAATTTTTCTCCTCAAATAAACATATCACTGTAGTTTTATGTTGGATTGTGAGTGATTGTGATGGAGTGCCGGCCGACATGGCCCACGCAGGGACTAAGTGCGGAAACCAGACCCAAAGAAGAAGACGAAGAAGAAGGCATCTTCTGGGCTCGCTCTTCCCATCGTAGACCTCATCTATCGAATACCATCAAGCGAGACCGAGGTCAAAAGGGGGCTCACCCGTATTTTTTTTAAAAGTTATATAAATACGACTAAATTATTGTATTATTATTTAGCGAGCTCCTCCATGATTTAATGCATATTACGGCACATTAAGCTACCTGCAAAAGAATAACTCTCAACACCATTTGTGGTCTATGGCAACGAGGGAAATGATAATGCTGTAGACGTTGCTGAATTATGCAGTCTGGTTCTGTCATACAAAATAAAATTTAAGGTCTCAAATGCTGTCAATTTTGACACAATCGTATTCATTACATCCTTTTCCTAATCGAGTAGTCTGTAATGAAGCCGAAATAACGTCGGATTGTAAGTGAATAATATACGTTAGTATGAATTACATAATTAAAATGCTGGTTTATTTATAATTTTATACTGCTAAACCTAACTATGTACATAGAAAAATTAACAAAAATAGACTTGGCGTCGAAGTACTCCTCCACATCGCTATTGTCCGGAAACGTGCCCAGAAGACTGGAAGCATTGCCATGTTGTATGGCAGAGCTTATTCTTTAAGCAAAGAACGAGCCAGCCCTCCGGTCACGCCAGGAATTGATCTGCCGTGTTTACACATAAATAAAAAAATACTATAAATGCCATTTTACGCTCGCACATCGTGACAAACACTGTACATATATGTCAGCGGTTCATAAGCTATGCATATTTTGTACTGCATTTGAAATGGTGCTGTTTTGTCTGTGAATATCAATCTGGAAAAAGTTTGTTCGTTTAAATGCGCTAATCTTCAAAAGTACTGGGTGGATTTGGATGAAATTTGGTGTGGCAGCAGCGACAGAGTTTTCAAACTTCAAAAACGTTACATCCGAGTTCTTAACAAGGCGTGGTTCTTAGACAGTTGTAAACCTTTATTTCAAAAATATAAAATTCTTCCACTGCCCTGTATGTATATAAAAGATATCTGCATTTTTACAAAGAAACACGCATTACTTTAAGCAACGTAGTGAGGTTCTGCCGAGGCAAAAAAGGACTAAATTCCATAACCTATTGTATCAACCACCCGGTCATAAAGATATTTATAAGAAAAATGTGTATAATATGTTTGTTTTGATTTATAATAGCCTCCCAAATGAATTGAAATTGTTACAGGGTAATTTTTATTGTTACAGGTATTTAAAACAAAATTGACAGAGTGGCTACAAAAAAAACTGTTTTTATAGTATTATGGAATTTATGGAATTTGGAAATAAAAGTGAATAATTTAATTAATAAAATAATGTGACGATAAAATTGTATGTAATAATAATTATGTTAATCGAATTTATGAAAACTGTATATGATAATAATAATTTAATTGCATGGAGTAATAATAATTTAATGACATAAATATAAATAATTTGCACGCTTCCTTGCAGGCAAAATAAGATATAAGATCTTTCCTTATAAACAATGTATTTCTTGCAAATAAACATTTTGATTTGATTTGTGAAAGTAGCTTAAAGCTTGAGGAAGTTTATCTTGGGAAAATTTCAATTTCTGTTTGAAAACTTTTCATGTCTCTCTCATTTCTACAAACAACTGTCAATAATCAAGTTGGAATCATCAATTCGACAAAAAAAAATTCTAGCCTTAATAACACAATTTTCCTACACACATACCACGTAAAAACAGCAATATATAAACAAATTCTCAGCTCCAAATACTTTTCTTTCCTTTTAAACACACTCCTTGAAGCGTATATCGTGAAGATAATCGTCGAAGATCCAGTGACGTAGCTTTTAGTCGATGACGTCATCACAGAGGCGGTATAAAAACCATGGGCTCTATAAAACACGAAGAGAGCCGAACTTAATGTCATTTAGGTGGGGTTTGGTACAAGCGAGAGGCGGGCGAGATTTGTAATTCGAAACTGAAATATTTCAGGTGATTTGTAAAATAAAATCATTTGATGACAGACTTCAATCTTCTTTAAAAAAAAATGGGTAGATATATATTACCTACTAGCAATCTTGTTCACCCCTCTAACTTAGACTAAATGTGCTTGTGTCTGGAGTGAGTTCACGGGAATAGTGTAACAGGTGGGGTTCGAATACGCGACATCTCAATCATTAAGCCGACACCTTAGCCATTCGGCTATTGACACTTTTTAATTTTAATAACTACAAACTGTATTGAAACTTCTATGGTAACATTTTCATTTATTTTTAAGGATCTCGAGGGATATATACCTAGCCCTACCTACAAAGAAACAGAAATGGACTTGGAAAATGTTGAAAAGAATTAATGGGAATAAAATACACTTGAGAGCAATAAAATCGCACACCTTGACTTTTTTTTGTTAAGGCAGTTCTTTTTCATTAATCTGAATAATTATTTTAAAAAACACACACACTAATTGAAAATCTACCTCATTACCTTTCTAGTGATATCAAATACAGTGTAAAAATACCCATGAGAGGTTTTACGGCACAAAACCTAACAAACGGGTAAAATTACCCAATTTCGCTTAAGAAATAATGAAAATCAAACTCAAAATTCTTGATCAAAATTAATAAGGTGTATTCCCTCCCCTAGCCTTAATTACAGCTCTTAATCGGTTTTTCATGGACCGTATTAATTTTACCATGAAATCTTGTGGTATAGCGTTCCAATCCTCTTCAATGGGAAGTTGAAGCTCTCAGAGGCGCGTATGAGCAGGGTTTCTTGCTCGAACTCTTCTTTTTAGCTCATCCCAGACATGCTCAATCGGATTGAGATCAAGACTACGAGCTGGCCACTCCATCGCGGTGATTCCAACGTTTTCCATGTAGTCGCAAACTGTTCTAGCGACATGTGGTCTCTCGTTGTCGTGCATTATGAGAAAATCTTCTCCCATAAGCTACGCAAGCGGCCTCACATGTCCTTCGAGCACTTCTACGACGTATCGTGCAGCCGTCAAACCTTTTGATCTCGGGCCGGTATTCGCTCCAGTGATGAATACAATGTCAGTTTTAGTGTCCAACATTATGCCACCCCAAAACATACACGATCCACCGCCAAAAGCTACACGTTCGCTTATGCAGCATTGTGAAAATCGCTCTGATGACCTTTTGTAGACCCTAGAGCGTCCATCATGACCATGTAATGTCATTCTGCACTCATCAGAGAACATAACAGACCGCCATTGGTCAAACGTCCAATTTAAATGTTCCCTGGCAAATTGTAGTCGGGCTTGTCGGTGAGCTGTGGTCAATTTGGGACCATTTGCTGGGCGATGTGAAGTCAGTCCTGCTTCACCAACTCGTCTTCTAACTGTCCACCGACATACACTGACATTGCAAACTTCTCGAAGCTCTTGTCCCAGTTGAACCGCATTCAGTTGCCGATTTCTTAAAGACCTCGACACAAGAAAGCGGTCATCACGCTCTGATGTTCTTCTTCGCCGGCCAGATCCTGGTCGCCGAATATAGCCACCGGTCTCTTGAAACCTCTGGTACACACGACGAACAGAGTAGCGGCTCAAATTAAGTCATCGAGCAACTTCAATTTGATAATGCCTGCTTCGAGCAAGGCAATAAATTGAGCGGCTTCTGCTGGCGTGGCATCCATATTTTTCCGTATGCTTTTAGTAGAGATGTTATCACGTTGACCTTCGGTATGCAACTGCAAAAACCGACCCTTTTATACCTGCGGGTAAGGGGTGCAAGTAGTGACAATGCTAACGGGTGAATTTGGGGAATTTGGTGTACGGCTGGTTTCTGTAAGTTACGTGAAGGTCAATGATTTTAATTTTGTGTTTTTTTTTTTAAAGCTAAGCTTGTATTCTTTATTTTGCCTAATGATTTGTACCCAATATCTTTAGATTTAAGAAAAAAAAACAGTTATAAACTAAATTACAAGAGGTGTGCGATTTTATTGCTCTCATGTGTAGTATATTGAATTGTTAATTTTGTCAAGCCACAATATTTTATTCATTTAAACTTTCTGAACAATAGTTGTGCAAAGGTGAACCTTATACATACGGGCGCTTCCTATTAGTCACTGATAATATTACTCTGGTGTCAAAAAAAAATGTGTTTTACTTTATAAAATTCGTTTCCTTTAAGTCGTTTTCTGTGCATGTAGTGTTAGCCTATACTAGACTATGGCTGTTACACTTGCAAATATATATCTGTCAATAGCAATGTACTGCTATGAGTAAATAATTGCTGGCTATCCTTAATTTACCGCCCATTGTAGTAGTTAAGTCCTTATTTAATTCTGTTATGGTATACAATAAAGAGTATATCTATTTATCTTAACTTAAATAAATAAATAAAACAATTAACTCCAAAAACATTACGTCTGCCTTTAATTAATTTATATTCCTCTTCCGCTAAGCCTATAACTCAAACCAATCGCAAAGGAATTTCATATCTCCGGGCCTCGTATTAAGTGAGATTGCTTGGATAAGTCTCTGGTTATGCCCATGAGAAGTGATGAATGCCATGCGATAGGCATTATAATCCCTGTCTGTTCCTTTTCAAATTAAGAAAGTATTTTCAATTATCTAGACAGGGCTAGATAATAGACAAAAACTTTTTACCAAAAAATTAAACCGACTCCCAAAAAACACTGCAAAGTGAAAAATAACTTTAATTTCGGTAGTCGGTGTCTTTAGTTTTGTATTTTCGTTTTTGGCACCGACTTCCGAAAAGTTATTTTTCACTTTGCAGTGTTTTTGGGAGTCGGTTTAATTTTTTGGTAAAAAGTTTTTATTTCACTCTTTTTAGTTGGTCGATTTTTAATTTACCTAGTTAAAAGAGCCTAAATGTCAACTACTTATAAACTTTTACAAAATATTGCTTTTCCCAATGCTAGGCCGTTCATTTTTAAGGAGTTCTCCTGGTACTTCACCATCAGCTCTACATGACCATATGCATTGTGACGAACATAGAGTGCTTAACATCCATATTCAAGTATTCGAATCGCAATCCACGAAATACTTATTATTGAGTAGGTTCGGCGGCCATCTGTGGTCTTCATCATCAGTTCCACTTCGCCAAATGGTATTTTTTGAGAGCAACTGCACAAGTTACTATAAGAAATACCCAAAACGCCATAGGTGTGCCTATAATATTTGAAGAGTTCCCTCGATTTCTCCAGGATCCCATCATCAGATCCTGACTTGGTGATAAATGGTACCAATTTCGAAGATATATATATACCCTATATATATACCCTTTCAAACAAAAACAGAATTTTCCAAATCGGTTCAGCCGTCTTCGAGTAATCGGTGATCAGACATAAAAAAAAGAGAAAAAAAAATATACGCGTCGAATTGATAACCTCCTCTTTTGGTCGTCGGTTGAAAATATCTGAGAGATTCTTTTCTCAAAAGATCACCTTATATACAACGTGTAATTTAAAGGGTATATACATGAGACAGAGAGAGTGCACGGCTTCTTTGGATGATAACAAACGATATGGCAAGGGTTTTGTAATCCTATGTCTAAATGTGTGGACATTATTAGAAATTTCAATACATTGATACCAGAGACCGAATTTTTCAAATTAAGAAGAACGAAGAGAATTAGCGTTTTATTGGCAAGTGACGTGGAAAGTTATGACCCTCATAGTGATGTGACACGTTTGTTATTATTGGTATTCAAGAAACATATGAAACCGATAATTTGGGGTCAATTCTGTGAGTCACTTATTTTGAGCTGAAACTTTGCATAGAGACTCCATACCAGATGTTGTCTTCAGTCCTTTTGGATAGATATGGAGTTTCCGTTACACGTTGTATACATTTATCTACGAATATGGAATGAGATGCATTTTTCTTAGAAGCCTGTTCCATTATCAGTCCGATGATGGAACAGGCTTCTAAGTAGAAAAAGAGGACAAGACAAGACGAATGGCGATGCGCCATCGTTACATGGTGGACATCACACCCATACGCACAAAAAGTCGACTTTCGAAATGAATACTTTCATTGTGCGTAAGTACAGCCAGGGAGTGGAATTCCCTGCCAGAATCTGTGTTTCTTAATAGCTATAGCCTGGGGGTCTTTAAGTCAAGAGTGAATAGGTTAGTTCAAGCCAAGGTAAGCGTGCTTCGTTTTCGATCACATCATCGCTTACCTTGGTGAGATGATGATCAAACGCTAGTCTGTCTAGAAAAAAATAATCTATACTAATATTATAAAGCGGAAAAGTTTGTTTGTTTGTTTGCTTGAACGCACTAATCTTCGAAAGTACTGGGTGGATTTGGATGCAATTTGGTATGGACATAGCTTGAAGCTTGAGAAAGGTTACAGGCTACTTTTTACGCAACTGCAAAAAAGGAGAGTTATGTTTTTAGCGTGATAGAATCCGCGGGAGCGAAGCCCCGCGTGAGTACTAGTATATAATATACCTACAACCTACACTGTTTTATAACTTTTTTTAAAAAATTTGGGACGCCAAACAATGTACAATAATACATATTATAGTTACAATAAAATATTGTATAACATACTATCTATACTAATATTATAAAGCGGAAAAGTTTGTTTGTTTGTTTGTTTGCTTGAACGCGCTAATCTTCGAAAGTACTGGGTGGATTTGGATGCATTTTGGTATGGAAGTAGCTTGAAACTTGAGGAAGGCTATAGGCCATTTTTTACGCGACTGTAAAAAAGGAGAGTTATGTTTTTACCGTTATAGAATCCACGGGAGCGAAGCCCCGCGTGAGTACTAGTGGGTAAATAAATGTACAGTCTACATTGTTTTCACAGATCACTTGGACGTAGATACGCAAAAAGGATCCAACCCACAAAATGTCACTTTTGAGATAATGAAGTTTGAAGTTTTAGTTGTATTTGCTCTTTGTTATTCTATTTTGTGATTTTGTTGATTTGGGACATAGTTGTATGAATTGGTGTCCGTTTTATAGAAATACATAATGTTTTATTAGAAATACATAATTATTTTTAGAGATATTTAAGTAAATATGGGGTTGGATCGTTTTAGTTAAAAGGCATTTTCAATTTTGCTAAGCTTATATTGCATTTCGCAGTAACGATCCAGCATGGCGAATTGTTATGCAATTATGTATTTATATAATAAAATAGTAAATTTTCTTTATTGAATTTTTATTATATATCTGAATACAAAAAATACTTATGAATCTATAAAACCTGAGATCAGTTTTACTTCTGTTTGCAATGATTTGTCATCATTTAACTTTATCCAACTTCCTCCATTTCAAAGGAGTTTTAAAGCCTGGTTCACCCCCAAACCCTTCGAAATCGTCTTGAAGATTGGTATTACCTCTAAAAAACTTGTAAAAAGGTAGACAATCTTTACAGATCCGATCAATCTTATCAATATCGTATAATTTCTCTATAATATTAATGACCCATGAAGGTTGGATCGTTTTTGCGGAATTAAAATATAAACCTGTCATAGATTTGGGTTGGTACCCGATACATAAAAATTGGCAAAGTGCGAGTCAGACTCGCCCATTAAGGGTTGCGTAGTAACTATAATAATATAATATTATATGTTTATTTATTTGACGAATAAAAAAAACCTTAAAAATTTCTTAAAACTATCTTATTTACAACTACGCTAAATATCTTTGTTTTTCATAGTGTTTGTATGAATTACAAAGTTATATTTGCGGTTTTACAAAAGATACTGTATTTCAAAAACTGCTAACCCGATTTCGTTCAAACCAATTTTGGTTGAAAGTTTACATTAAGATCTACAGACATAATTTTTTTAGATTTTTCACTCCATTATTATAGAAGTTAGAGGGGGTGGGACACACATTTTACCACTTTGGGAGCTTATATCTTTTAAACGATTGACTTTATGAAAAAGCGGTCTTAGAAACCCTTATATCATTTTTAAAGACCTGTGTATAAATACCACACACGCATAGGTTTCATGAAAAAAAAATATTTTCAGTTCTAGTTCCATGTATGGAGACCCCCCTTTATTTTAAATATTTTTTAATTTTTTTCTTAAAATCGGAAAGCGGTTCACAGAATACATCTACCTACTAAGTTTCACATGTATAGTCTTAATAGTTTCGGAATAAAATGGCTGTGACATACGGACGGACGGACAGACAGACAGACGGACAGACATATCGAAACTATAAGGGTTCCGTTTTTTGCCATTCGGCGACGGAACCCTAAAAAGGTCAAATTCACATATTTTAACTAGGGTGTTTTTACTAATCGAAAATATAGACCATAGAGACTAATTTGGCATACTCAGCTCATTTTCGACCATACTGTGAGTTGGATCCTTTTTGCGTATCTACGTCCACTTGTGTATAACATTAATTAGATAGGTAAGTAAAATTACACTTAAACACTAACAAAATGTTTTGCTCAGGCACCAATCTAATTATGTTGTGTTTTAATCCATCGCTAAAACGATTTTTTTTCGGATTCATCTTACGTTAGGCAAAACTTGCCCCGGTCAGATTCAGCTACAAGATACTCTAAACTTGACCTTATCTTATCATTTATGAAGCCCGTCTAATATTCGTATCAATGACATTTGTGACATTATCCGAATTACGTCATACAGTCACCAACACCAGGGAAATCGGAAAGGTCAGTTCTCGCGAACTATTGACGAGCAAGTATAGTTGGTGCATCACTGACCCACTTACCTAGATCTCGTGTAAATGTCACCGATACGATCGATCATGTTACACTTTCATTAAGTATATTAAATGTTTGTTTAAGTAAGCGAATTTCCTAGTGCTGACTAAACTGACGTAACGTATAACCCTTTCAGACCGAGTGTGCACATTTGAGGACATAAAGTTTTTTGCCAACTAAATTACTAAAATAACTTTTTATGTAGCAAAAGACGATTGTCATCATTTGAGCACATTCTTCTTAAATAAAAACGTTACTAGTAGCGAAATCTATTGCCACCTATGAGGTTTAATTCACCGAGATTGACCAGTGGTCGGTAAACTTTTGAAGTGAGAAGGTAAGTGATTTATTTTATTTCAAAACCTCAAGTTTTTGGCGTAAATACTGATGGCAAAAATGTTTTTTAGTTATTAAACGGTTTATACATGAATGATAATGTGTTTTTTATACAAATATTAAATGTTTTATACAATAAATCTCGTTAATTCGTTATGTCCACAAATCTGGACATGCGGTTTTAACTATAACTTTTTACGAAATATTCAATAGGGTGCAGTAGTTGAATAAAATGCATTTTTTGATACCCACATGTTATTTTACGATCTTTTATTTTACAAAAGATTCTCAGAAATGTATTTTACGTTTTCAGGTAATTGTATTTCCAGAAATGTTCGACCCAGACGCCTTGGGTGTTCTACGTAATGGAAATCTGTCGAACTTGGACTTATCTTCGCATGATGAGGATACGACTGCTTATAATTATGCCCAAAATACAAGACCTGTTCGATTAGGTGCCGATGTAGTGAACCAAAACCAAAGAGAGTACCACCCACCTGACTCTGAAGACGAGGAAACTTCTGTCGATGACGAAGCAGAGCCAGACGTTGAGACAGCACAGCCTTCGATTAGTGGACAGGTTTTTGACTATCTGACACCTAAACAGAACATAAAATGGAGACACAGACAGCTAGAAAATACAATACCCATAGATTGGTTTCCACCAATAGCTGTTGATCCCGTTCTGCAAGCTCCAATTGATTACGACAACAAATATATTCCAGAAGAATTATTTCGGTTGATGGCTGATATGACAAATTTATATGCAGTACAGTCAAGAAAACCCAGGTTTCGACCTACGACTGCTAATGCTACCAAACAACATATAAAAAGTAAACCTTGTCCATGGGGTATCAAACTTTTATTCTTGTGTGGCAAAAATAGTCGCGCGTTTGATTTTATAATTTATCAAAGTTCAACTCCAAAATTAGATCAAAATTTGATACAGAAAGTGGGTTTCGGCGCATCTGTTGTATTACATCTAACTAAAAGAATTGGAGAGAACAGTGGCCATGTACTATACTGCGATAATTACTTCTCATCCTACCACATGCTGCAAATTCTCAAACACAAAGGGATAATGGCCACTTGTACAGCTCGTGTGAATAGATTTGCAAAGCCTCCTTGCTGAGTGATGTACAAATTAACAAAAAACCAAGAGGTTTTTCTGAAGAAATTTGTAGTACTGATGGTGATGTTACTATGATCAAATAATTAGATAACAAGCCAGCTCATTTAGCATCAAACTTTATTGGTATAGGAGAAAAGGACGTGGTAAAGAGATGGTCTAAAAAAGATAAAAGGTTTGTTGATATAGAGAGACCTGAAATTGTGAAGAGGTATAATCATGCAATGGTAGGGGTGGATTTGCTTGATCAACTTATGAGCTATTATAGAACCTTTATAAAATCGAAGAAGTGGACGTTGCGAATGATCTTTCACGCTTCGGATCTGGCAGTTGTTCAAGCTTTTCGAGAATACGACATCGACAATGATTTGCTCGCAATCCCCAAGAATAAATGGCTGACTCTTCTTCAGTTTCGTCGATGGTTGTCTGAAAGTCTGGTTTTGCGCAAGAAGATGACGGTTGCAAAAAGAGGTCGTCCAAGCAGCAACAGCCCTTTGCCAGAGATAATTCCGAGAAAACAAGGAGAAGTGCGTCCCGCTGCTGAAATAGCTCGCGATGGTGTGGGTCATTTCCCTGCCCATGGAACGCGATGTAAGCTGCCAGGGTGCACGGGAAAGTCACGCATAATGTGCATAAAATGTAAAGTGCATCTATGCCTAACCAAAGATAAAAATTGTTTTCTCTCTATTCATACATAAATGTTCCTAATAAGTACTAATGAAAGATTTTATATTTCGTTGAATTGGATACATAGTTTGTTTTTAGTACGTACTTATATAGAAACTATAATAATTTTATTTCTTAAAATTAATCTATGATTTTTGTTCCAATTTCATACATTTTTTAAAAATAAATATTTCACTTTAAATACTGCTTTTTATTGATTCGGTCAATACCTCATATATTGCTATTTACAATCATATAAGCCGGATGTCCAGTTTTGTGCACATAAACAAAAACTCGATTTTCGTGAAAAGTTTTCCACTAAATACCACTTTTTTAGGTTTTTTGTATTATCTTAAGCCCAAATAAACTATAAAAAAATCATCAATTATAAATTACCAAAAATAAAAAATCAGGTCTGAAAGGGATAAAGGAGGATGGGTAATTTTATTGAGACCATCGGGTACACTTTCCTAAGACCACGACGCGATCAACGGCAGTATCGACGGGTCTCGGTAGGGCCATTGCCCAAATTGTTGTTTATTTTTTTAAGAAATTTAATCGCGTCTTTGATTTATAATTTATTCTTATTTTATCTGCAATTAAGAGGAGGCTCCTTAAATTGTATGTAATTTTGTATTAATATTCTGAAACAATCACGCATACAATCAAAATGGAACTTTAGTATATGATTTATCGGATCATTTTCTTTCCATGTCTAGACCAGTTTCGTAATTGGAACATTTTCGCTAGATTCATTTTTCAATCGAAAATCATGTCTTTTTTAAAGATTATTCAAAATTTCATCAATACTACTCGGCTTTTATGTCTAAAATTATTATTATTGATAGTAAGAAAATATAGTTTAAAATCCAAATATAGGACATTTTTTCTCTAGATCAATTATCACTTTAGTTATTTATTTATTTATTTATTAGGGACAAAAAACAGTTACATGTTATGATATTACATTAATGTTCTTAAGATATATAGGTAAACACATAACCCACACTATTGTCCACGGATTAATCAATAACATATTGAATGGCAAACGATAACGGATTAATAAAATTTTACTGTTAGTTTTAAACATTTTTATTAGAATTTAGAAGCTAATGCACTAATAGCGAGTGTTTTAAATTTTTTATTAGAAAGAGAGAAAATATCGATGTCTATGAAGTGTGTGTTATAGGTTTCCACAAGACGACGTAGAGGCACTCGTGCCCCGGCGTTAGTTTTGCATGCGTCCACATGGAACAAGCGTGGCACGCGAGCCCCCCGTCTGATAACCGTTCTAGGTACCGTGTAACATAGTTTGTTTGTAAGGCCAGTACAATCAAACCTATTATGGCACAAGCCATACAGCATCATTACATCCAAAAGTAACAGTCGGGCTTCCAAGCTCTGAATATTGTATTTTTTAAGTAATAGGGAATAGGGAATCTTTGAATGATTACATTTGTAGTTCATGCTACGTAAGAATTTTTTCTGCACCATTTCCAATTTGTTATTATATTTAAGATAATAAGGATTCCAGATTGAAATACCATATTCCAGTTGTGATCGCACTAAACATTTGTATAATATCAGAAAAGTAGAGGGTCGCACAGTCTTTAGAAGATCTCATGACGAAACCATACATTTGAAAGGCCTTATTCACGATAGTATCAATGTGCACGTCGAAGTGCAAACATGAGTCCATAATAACACCGAGGTCCCGGACAGAATTCACTACATTTAAATGGTGGTTATCGAAACAGTAATTAAAATTAATTTTATTCTTATTTTTAGTAAACGATATACTATGACATTTGGGGAGACTAAGAAAGAGTTTGTTCTTTGTGCAATACGCGTTCAGTCTAATGAGATCATCTTGGATGAGTAGGCAATCCTGGATATTCTTGCAAGATTTAAATATTTTAATATCGTCGGCATACAATAAAAAATTAGCATTAAGGAAACAAGATTTAATGTCATTTATATATATGATAAATAGGAATGGTCCTAAAATAGATCCTTGGGGGACTCCAGAATTCACAGTAATGGGTTCAGATTCATAACCATTTATGACAACTCTTTGGGTCCTGTTAAAAATATATGAGACAAACCAACGCAGCAAGTTCCCGCGAATTCCGTTAAAGGCAAGCTTCTCCAAAAGGAGCGCGTGATCCACCTTGTCAAAAGCCTTCCGAAAATCAGTGTACACGGCGTCTACTTGAACTCGTCGGTCCATGTTTTCAAACAAATAGTTAGTAAATGTCATCAGATTAGTAATAGTTGAACGCTGTTTTACGAAACCATGTTGTTCTGGTATAATTAATCGATGAAATTGAGGATATAGAGCACCGTGTACTAGCTTTTCAAAAAGCTTTGACAAGGCGGACAGGATGGAAATGGGTCGGTAATTTTCCACGTTGTCATTGTTACCACTTTTATAAATAGGAGTGGTAAACGCTCGCTTCCACACGTTTGGAAACGTTATAAACGAAATAAGAATTGAGACTTACGACATTTAGTTTCGAACCCGAATATGGTAAAAGAGCGCACGCGATATTCAACTTTATTACTGCTGCGTTAGCGTTTAGCACGCCACAGCAGTTTTGAAACCGAACATGGTGAAAGAGCGCACCCGATACTCAACTTTATTACTGCTGCGTTAGCGTTTAGTATACAACGGCCTAACCGGGGTGGATGGGGGCGGAGCTTGCGTTAAAATGATTTTGCACTGCCTGCTCTTAATAACATAGCTGTAAGTATTACTAACAAAAGTATGGATGTTACTCGTATGTCTGAAATAAATGTCTATATAAAATAAAATGCCTTCCAGGGCCACGGTAATGTCCTAACAAGATACCGCAGCCCCGAAACGAAACCAACCGGGTGATCCTACTGGGGTTCCAACAGAATAACTAATGCTTAGAACCATTACAGAGAGTTTGATTCGGAAGTGACTGACTACGACGAGTCGAATAAGTCTTATGCTTTTGCCTAGGGATCCCATGTGATATGCCTATTGTTTACTGCTTTGAATTAAAAGAAATATGTTTATTGTCTAAAATATAGTTGAATTCTTGTTTCAATATCTATGTAAATACTAACCTTGCTTTTAAAGTTTAATTATGGCCTGTTACAGTATATTTCATCTTCATGTCCTTTATCATTCCATCCCTAGATCAATGACTGCAGAGAGTTACGTCCACAGCATCGAAAACACGATGAATATTGCCGAAGCCGAACAGTTAATGTCCGAGTCGAAGACTCTGCGGGAGACGATATTCAAGAATCGCGAGCAGGCCATGAACCAGATACATGCGCAGAGCCAGCATGTGGGACTTATCATGAGGAGAAGGGTGTATGATATACAGAGGGCAAGGAATGACATGGAGTGGTAGAAGTATAAGGTAAGTATGGACCTACAAAGGTATAACAGGAAAAGGGTGCGTCACCTAAAGCAGAAAAAGTCACTAAATTAATTTTCCTCATAAAACAAATTAAAAAGATTTCATCCATGTATTCGGTAATAGGGTTTCTGCTAGTTCTTGACCATCTCTCCTGTAAGACTAATAAGAATCAGGTGACTCCCCCATTTGTTTATTATTTTTACGTAAGATTATGTTGTGCTAATATGTAAGTATTATGTTGTAGTAATAATCAACTTTGGTTTTATTTTAAGTATCACTTCATCTTTATCACTTCTTTTTATTAAATTAGGCCCTAGGTCGCCTACGAACTCATGCATCTGTTCAAAGTAACAATTTCGTCATCTTACGTAAGAACTAACAAGAAGTAAAGTAGTAATTGATGCTGTGACGTCTGAGTGAGGAGAATGGAAGAAGAAAACGTGGTGCGTCGACCACAAGTAATTGGGATAAGGGCAGAAAGATAACGATGACATAAGAACTAACAAGATAATGGGCTCTTCTTTAATAAAGAGAAAATAAAGTTAACTCCTCCTTTTAATATATCAATGAGTTAACTTCATTTTATCTTACTTAAAGGATATTTTTTGTCCATTTTATTTTCGCACATATCTCTTATTTCATTTAAGAAAATATCTGAAACTAGCACTTATCCCACGACTTCGTCCACGTGGTTTTCAAAATAATTTATAACACTCACAAATAGTGCAGTTTACTAACCATGAAAAAAAATTTAATTAGATCATTAGTTCCAGAGATTACCCCCTATTGCCTACATATAAACTTACAAACAAAGTTTACCTGTTTATAACAAAGGCAAACATATCAAATCTATCTTAATTCTGTTAGTGTGCCTAGATTAGTGTAGATTCGCACATCAATCGTTGATATGTAAACTAGATGAAATCTTTGTTTCCTAGCTGACAGGGTAGTCAGCTAGGAAGGAGGACTAGGAGTAAAAAAAAAAAACACTAAAACAAACTCTGAGATAAGTCTTGATTACATACAGTTTTTATATTTTTTTTTTTTTAGATTTGGTTCATTCGTTTCGGAGTGTACCTGCAACATATTAAGTTACAATAGTTATTTGTTATACAAGAGTGCAAAGTTGCTTTTTAACCGCGTGCTCAATTTTGATGACCGAGCAAGCGAAGGATTCTAAAATTGAATCACGAGTGCAGCGAGTGATTCAAACATTAGAATCCTGAGCGTTAGCGAGGGAATAAAAAGAGCACGAGGTGAAAAATCTTTGCACTCGAGTGCAACACGTAACTTTTCATCCCGCCTCAGCGAGGAAATGACGAAATGCAAAAAAAATGGCGCGCAAAGCAAATTAAAAAAAGTAAGTACACCAAGAAGGTTCCAGAGTCTGAGTTTTTAACAAATTAAAAACAGTTGTATGATAAATTCGGCCCCATGGAGGTAGAAGTAAATAGGTTTAATGATGTTTTGAATTCACAAACTTAGGTACTACACACGATGTTCTAAATTCAACTTACTTTATCCTCTAGCGGATAAAAACGGCTTTTGCACTCGGATATCGAAGAGCAAAAATACTCTTTCCGAGATGGGGGGATGAAAATAAAATTTCCCTCTTTATAATATTAGCATAGAAGTATTGATAAAATATCTTCTTAGTGGATTTTTTTTGTTTGAAGTTAGATAGCGTTACTTGACTTCCTTCCTTTCTTGTCATTCCAGGGCCGCGTTATCATGTTAGAAAAATCCTGCAAACTCGGTAAGCCACGCTAATCGAATAGAGCCAATATTTCAGGCCCTGTCATTTGTGCTAACTGTTCTTTAATGACTCGGTAAGGCAGTATATATAATGTGAAAACTCATGAAAATGTAAGAGTATATTACTATCCAAGCCGATAATCAACTAAAAGCAGTTGCAGGTCCCTAAAGCAAATAATTACTACGGTGAACGCACTAGACGATGGATTGCGCCTACACTCATTAATGAGCTACCTGAGGCTCTAATGGATCGAATTAGAAATAAAAACCATCTCAAAAATGTACTCAGGAAGCGCTGTTTATCTGTGTGTCCGTAGCTGCTGCGATCAGTCGACTGGTGAGCTTGCCGGGGTATTTAGTAAGTATATCATTTTATAATATTTTTTTTTCTTTTGTTTTACCCTTTTCTTATAGAATTTTATTTATTTAATTTGAGAAAGAATACAATTTTAATTTTAATAAAAACCCTAAACTACATATACACACCTAAAAATAAACTAAAATATTGCATCCAGAAATTCGTGCGCATCGCTGTCCACTGGTAATGTGCCCAAAAGACTGGCGGCATTGCCACGTTGTATGGCAATGCTTAACCTCTGTCCAAGGTAAAAGCCAGCCCTTGGGTCACGCGAAGTGTCAACTAGGCGTCTGGACAAATCTTTAAATAATTTGTGAGCACTCGGACCCCACGACCCCAAGGTTATTATTATTATTATTATTTATTTATATTATTTATATTAATGTATTATGCATGCGAATTCACGGGAACGTACTGCCGAAAAAGTGCTTAACAGTTTGGCAGATGTTATGTTAAGATTAAGTTAAGCTGAAGAGTGCTTAAATAAAAAAAAAACGTACATCTCAGTTTCGAATTCGAAGGCTACTATTAGCCCACTGAAAAATTCAGCCTATCAACAATACATTATCATCATTTTTTAATTGATATTAGGCTTGCGTTTGACCACCATCTCACCTGATGGTAAGTGATGATGTGGTCGAATATGGAGCACGCTTACCTATATGTAACCTATTCACTCTTGGATTAAAGACCCCCAGGTTATAGCTATCAGGAAACACAGACTCCGGCAGGGAATTCCACTCCTTAGCTGTACGTACAATGAAAGTATTCTATTATCTATTAATATTTGATTGATTGATGACTCACATCCTATTGCTCTACTGGTTAATTAGTGTAAAAATCACCAATTAAGCATTATAGTATTATTTTGTCTACATTTCGAGGTTTGAAAGTTTAGTGTCTTTTTAACCGACTTCATAAAAAGGAGGTTCTCAATTCGTCTTGAACTTTTTTTTTATGTATGTTACCTCATTACTCGGAGACGGCTAGACCGATTTGAAAAATTCTTTTTGCGTTTGAATGGGTATAGTTTCTCGTTGGTCCCATAGTTACGAAATCAGGATCTGATGATAGGATCCTGGAGAAATCGAGGGAACTCTTCAAATATTGTAGTCACACCTATAGCGTTTTGAGTACTTTTTATAGTACCTTGAGCAGTTGCTTCCGAAAAGTACCATTTGGGGAAGTTGAACTGATGATGAAGACCACAGATGGCCACTGAAACTCCTATTATAATGTATTTCGTGGATTGCGTTTCGATTACTTGGGTACGGATGTTAAACACTTTATGCTCGTCACAATACATATGGTGATGTAGAGCTGATGGTCAAGTACCAGGAGAACTCCTCAAAAATTAACGGCTATGCATCGGGAAAAGCATCATTTTGGAAAAGGTGATAAGTTGTTGACATTATGGCTTTTGTAACTAGATAAATTACAAACCGACCCACTAAAAAGGTTTAATTTTTTTTTGCAAAATATAGAACCGACTCCCATATCAAAACACTACAAAGCCAAAAATAACTTTAATTTCGAAAGTCGGTGTTATTGGTTTTGGGTTTTTGTTTGTCCGTTGATTTTTATTTCTATCCATGCCAAGAAGGAACACGTTATGTTTGTGTCGTTTTAGTTATTAGGTATCTCTATATATATATAACACCCATTTATAATCTCTGTAGAAACCGAAACCATAAAAAAGTGTTTTAGTGATGAAGTGGTCGAAGATGAAGTACACAAATCACGTATTCACTCTTGCCTAAAGATCCCCAGGTTATAGATATCAAAAAAACAGACTCCGGAAAGGCATTGCAATCTTTAGCTTACGCACAATGAAAGTATTTCCAAAACGTTTTGTTCGTATAGGTAGAATGTCCACCTTCAAGATAGAACTTCCTTGAAGATAGAACGTTACGCCCATTACCTGTCATAGAAAGGAGGCGCGTATCTCAGTAAAGGGAACATTATAATTATGATTATAGGTTGATTATGTTATGATGTTGAATCGTGAGTCAAATGATCCCTAATGTCAATTTAAGCTTCATAGCCTGGCTCATCGGCGAACCGTTGCTTGCCTGTCGGTTTTCTACAGATTGTACTTCGGGGAGTGTGCGCAGGAGCTCCATGACCTGATTCCTCCATCTCCCTTTCACTACCGGTCTACCAGACGCACGGCTGGGTACCGCCCACACTTGGTTAATATACCGTCTTGTCGTACCAAACGCTTCTCTTCCACATTTATTGTGCGCACAGCCAAGCTGTGGGATTCTCTGCCGGCTTCTGTGTTCCCTGCCACTTATGACCTTTCAGCCTTTAAAGCACGAGTAAATAGGCATCTTCTGGGCTCGCTCGTTCCATCTTAGACCTCATCTATCGCTTACTATCAGGCGAGATCGAGGTCAAGAGTGGGCCCATATGTAATAAAAAAAAATTAAAAAATAAACAGACTGAGAGACCAGCGGCATTGCGACAGTAGCGCGAAATATCAAACAATGTTTTCATTGAAAACTGCCGCTTGCATCAATAGCAGCGGCCGCTACAGTTGCTTTCAGTCGATACAACTGCGGTGTCTCTGACAGGCCGAGCTAACAAGTTTCAATAGAAAAAAAAAATAATAATTAATATTCATATTTATTTCTCTTCTTGTTCTCACACACTGTTGTCTACATTTATTTTTCACTTCTCCTTTCGCAGGTCCGCTGGAAGAAATTTCTTAAGAAATAAGTAGTACCTTTGTACTCAAATATTATAATTAAGCTTATCTTAATGTATTTTACTGTGTGCTCATAAATATTAAAATAAATAAATAAATAACATCAAACATAAAACGCATTTATTTATTTACTTAGAATTCATATGCCTATACTAAGTAGTACCTACCTATACTAAGGCGAACTTAATGCCATAGGCATTCTCTACCAGACAACCAAGGTGATGAAGAGATAGTGTGGTAGGTACAATAATTAAACATGAGAAGTGATAATTAAATAGACCGGACAAGCGCGGGTTGGACTCACCCACTGAGAATTCCGTCCCGGGGGGATTTAATTACAACTTTTCAGATTTTTCCTAGAACTTTTACTTTAAAACGATGCTACATGCCAAATTGCATAGTTCTACGCAATGAATTAGGATTTGTTGGTTCTACGTCAACGAAGAGTACCCTGTCAAATCGCGTTTTTGGCCGTATCTTATTTAGGGTTCCGTAGTCAACAAGAAACCCTTATAGTTTCGCCATGTCCGTCTGTCTGTCCGTCTGTCCGCGGTTTAGCTCAAAACTATTGGTACTAGAAAGTTGTACTTTGGCATGAGTATACACGTTAATGACGCCGAAAAAGTGGTAAAATAAAATTTAAAAAATAAATATTATTAAGGGTACCTCCCATACATGTAAAGTGGGATGATAATTTTTTTTCGTTCTTCCCATAGTGTGGCATATCGTTGGATAGGTATTTCAAAAATATTAGGCGTATGTTAAGACCGTTTTTTTTATTAAGTAAATCGTTCGTGACTTATCAAGCTTTAAAGTACCAATTTTTGTTAGAGTCAAGTGTCCTCCCCCTCTATCAAATAAACGGTTGTAGTTAGAAATTCAAATGTCACGGCAGTAGTACCTATATATAACGAAATTTAAAGGAAAACTATCACACATAAGTGGGCTTTACAAGTTTACGAGTAATAGTCGACCAATTGTATTTGACTCGAAAATTTCGAACAACTCTATAGAAATGTCGATAGATGGCGCTAAGCGCCAGTTGTATCATGCTAACTTCTTGTGACGATTGAGTAGTGTAGCTCTGTGTCCGTATTTAAATTCAAAACACCGGCTATGACAAGTTTTATACAAATCTCTAAAAAAATTAAAACTTTCCGTGCAAAATTGTCGGATCAGGTGAGAATTTGTATAGGAAGTCAAATTAGTTAGGTAGTCATGTTTGGCTTTTAGTTAGAGCATGGTACGAAACGATCAGTCAGCGAATACGACACGCACTTGGCTGTGGAACCCTACACTGCGCGTGGCCCGACACGCAATTGACCGGTTTTTTTTTAGGTTAATTAAGATTTTTTCTGCGTGAACAAAGTTGCAGGGCACAGCTAATCCCACTAATAATATAATTGAGAAAGTTTGTGAGGATGTATGTATGTTTGGTGCTCTTTCACGCAAAAACGACTGAACGGATCTCGATGAAATTTGGTAAGTAGATAGTTGACATCCTGGACATATAACACATATGCTTTTTATCCCGGGATCAAGATTTATTCGGGAAAAGCCTCACACGCGAACGAAGTCGCGGACAAAACCTAGTGATACATAATTATGTACCTATATTCGGCATCCGACTACAGAATAAGTGTTCATTTCTCACAAACCGATCAACCGCACTCAAAGTGGTCTTGTTTCGCAAGGGGATTGAGTTTCTATCGGCTGCAATTACATTTGATATCATTGCTTGACCAGTAGATCGTAACTAGGATTATAGGAGCTCGTTTAGTGCGTCGGATGGTGTAGATTCCCATACTGTAACAATATAGAAATAGTATATCTATGTAATAGGAGGTTGTGGCTAAACATATTTTTGAAGTGAAAACTTCTTTAGCGGCGTTGTGCACTTTTTTGTAATGGGTAAAAAATGTTAAACTCGCGTCAGGACACGTGACCTGATCGAAAATTCGTAAGACGGACGGAGAGTAGACAGCCGGCGCGGCGTAGGAGAGGAAGTATCCCCCTCTCTTTCTACGGCGCGGTGAAAATGTATGCCTACGCCTGCTGTTTCGAGAGATAAACTTTTTAATGTAATAAATTGTCATGTTTGTGTACGATAGCGCAATAAATAAATATTGTATTCTACCACATAAATGATAGTACTTTTATAGTGATAATTAAAGCAATTCATGCAAAATGATTTCCTAACCATTCCAAAATATCAAAAAAGCACAACGTTAATATTCAAGTTTTCACTTCTGCCGGCACTCCCGGAGTGCAACACGTCGTTTTTTTTTTTAATAGATTACTAGCAATGTGGGTAGAATTCACATTACTAGCAATCTTGTTAACCCCTCCAACTAAGCTAAATATGCTTGTATCTGGAGTGAGTTCATGGCAATAGTGTGATGGGTTGGGTTCGAACTCGTGACCTCTCGATCATAAGTCCGAAACCTTGTCCAGTAAGCTATTGACGCTTCATAACAGCAGCCGCACGGTTTGATTTTCAAGGTGAAGCAACGCTTGCCGAGGCAGGCCCGTGGATGGGCGACTCTTGACATGTCGAGATTCCTCCGTGCTTCGGAAAGCACGTCGGCTGTCGGCGACTGTCATTTGGACATCTTTGACAGTCGTTACGGGTAGTTTTCCTAGAATATACAGTATGTTAACTAACAGAGGGCGTTCCCGTTAACCCGCAATAGTATAGCATCCATACATGCTAAAAAACTATTACTATTAAAAGAAACACTCTGTATATGCGTACTTGAAGGATGGCAACGTCGCAATTTATTTATGAATGCGTACGCGTGTACAGTGTTTCTTTTGCGTATCAATTAAACATTTTTAGTAAAAAATTTTTTTGCAAAAATTAGAACCGACTTCCATATCAAAACACTACAAAGCCAAAAATAACTTTAATTTCGGAAGTCGGTGTTATTAGTTTTGAATTTTCTTTTTTTTTTCACACCGCCTTCCGAAATTAAAGTTATTTTTGGCTTTGTAGTGTTTTGATATGGAAGTTGGTTCTATTTTTTACAAAAAAAATTTTTTTCACGCTTTTTAGTAGGTCGGTTTGTAATTTATCTAGTTACAAAAGCCATAATGTCAACAACTTATCTCCTTTTACAAAATATTGCTTTTCCCGATGCATAGCCGTTAATTTTTGAAGAGTTCTCCTGGTACTTGACCATCAGCTCTACATCACCATATGTATTGTGACGAGCACAAAGTGTTTAACAACCGTACTCAAGTAATCGAATCGCAATCCACGAAATACTTATTATTGAGGAATTTCAGTGGCCATCTGTGGTCTTCATCATCAGTTCAACTTCCCCAAATGGTACTTTTCGGAAGCAACTGCTCAAGGTACTATAAGAAATACCCAAAACGCTATAGGTGTGCCTATAATATTTGAAGAGTTCCCTCGATTTCTCCAGGATTCCATCATCAGTTCCTGATTTCGTAACAATGGGACCAACTAGAAAGTATACCCATTCAAACGCAATAAGAATTTTTCAAATCGGTCCAGCCGTCATCGAGTTATGAGGTAACATACAGACGAATTGGAAACCTTATTTTTTTGAAGTCGGTTAAAAATGAAAACATTTTGTTTTCGAATGGTAATATTTTTTTGCATGTATGGATGCTATACTTTTGCGGGTTAACGGGAACGCCCTCTGTTAGTTAACATACTGTATGACATTAGACTTGCCAAGGGTTTATCGTGTTACCCAGCTACTGGGATTGCGGAGGTCAAATAGGCAGTAGCCTCATCTAAAACACTAATACTCAGCTACATCCGATTAGTATAGTTGGGAAAAGTCTGGGCAGATGAGTATCGTTTTTCGGCCCATACGGCGGCTCCGTAACGTAGGGGCAGTTGAGCGAACAGGGCAGTTTTTTGTCAGTAGAACTCTAACACTCCCTTCCGCTCCACCAACACCGGGAGTAGTCGTTAGAACATTTCATCATCGGCTTCTAAAATACAAGCTTCTTACCTAGTTTAGGAGCCAGATTTTTCGCCCATAACTGTGACATTGTTGTACAATTTAATGTTAAGACCATACCTTGTACTTTTGTTTTTTGTGTACAATAGAATTAATTTATTATTATTTATTATTTTTCCTACGAAAAAAAAAACATGTCGGTCAAATAGTATACAACTGACGTCATTTCTCTTTTGCAAATTATTCTATAGGCAACCACAAATGAAAGCGAAACAATTAGTTGAAAGGCAAACGGTCACTTTGCCCTTTCATTGGTTTTACAAGTAAATGAACAATACAACATCGATCGTTGGCAAGTCAATGCAGTATTAATGTGACCTGGATTGACAATACGCTGTTTCCAGGAAAGTTTGTTTAAAATGCATGATGGGTTTTCCGTTATTATTTTACTATCGAATCGGCCCCGCCGTATTTTTCTAACTCTCACAAAACCTTAATCTATACAAATATTCCGTTCCATCATCGGACTACGAGACAAACGGCGAAGCACCATCGTTACATGGTAAACATCCCACCCATACGCACCAAACGTTTTAGGAATACCTTCATTGTGCGTACGGCTAAGGAGTGGAATTCCCTGCCGGAGTCTGTGTTTCCTGATAGCTATAACCTAGGAGTCTTTAAGTCAAGAGTGATAGGTTACTTTTAGGTAAGCGTGCTCCATCTTCGACCACATCATCACTTACCATCAGGTGAGATGGTGGTCAAACGCGAACCTATTTTAAATAAAAAAAAAAATATTATACAGAGGTAATTTTTTGTAGGGGATAATCTATAACAAATATTTGCTTTGTTAAGTATTGTATATACCTATTTATTTAGTCTTTTTTATATTATTATTTCTATGAGGACTATGTAGGTCATTCTTTCTTCGTTGTTTTTACTTTCACTATAATTTATTTAATGATGTCAAGCAGTTTCAGTACTTGTGTGGCCTACCCAAATGTCCTTACTTTGGTATTGTTTGTCAAATTGTTGGACAGGTCCGCTCAAACTTGCGTGCTTATTTCCTCAAAAGAACACCACAGACATGAACCTACATGCTTCTCATATACAAATACAAATTGTATGGACTTTAAAAGAGACTATGATGACCTCTGAGTTTGTTTCGGTTTTTCTTCTCAGAGTAGTCAGTTAGGAAATAAACTAAACTTAACACGCAACAAAACATGACGTGTAAAAGTGTTATTTATAACCAATTCACAAAATAAATATTTCATTTCATTATATTCCATCTGAGAAACGACACACGATCCATTTCTAAAAAAAAATTCATTAGCAATACCTTATTTGTGACTCTTATAAATAGTGAGGATAAACGAGGATAAAGTCGCGGGCTAAGAGCTAGTAAATTATACAAAACCTTTCTCTTGAACTACTTCTAATTATTGTTGAGGACTGCATGAAAATCTTTTCAGTAGTTTTTAAGTTTATAGAGAACATACCGACAGACAGACACGGCGGATTTTGTGTTTATAATATGTAAGGACTAGCTGTGCACGCGACTTCGTTCGAATGGGACTCGATATTATCTTCACGGTTCAGCAAAGCCAAAGTAAAGTGCGATATAACCTCTGTATAACCCGTATAACCTCGTTTATTCAGATAGAGCCTGAATGTCCCGTATCAGCTGTCCAGGAATTAGCCGGGACAAACTGAAAGACAGACAGATTTTTTTGTTTGTGTTTTAGTATCGTGTAAATAGCTAGAAGCACTTGATAAAGCAACAAGTATACGCAGCTAGCGTACAATTCGCTGCGTGTTCAATACAACAACGCGTTCAATACAATAACGCGTTCAGATGCATGCTGGGGCTGCCTTGGCGGTGTAGTGCGTCCCGCATGTTTGCGGAAAATAGGGTTGACGACTTCTATGCAGTTATAAGAAAAGCACAAGCCTCTTTTATGAGCCGAATTCATGATTCTAACAATGGAATATTGAGAGCCTTCTTCGCATATGGCAATTAATATTTCAAATACAATTTTAATAATGAGTAATAATTAACGAATTCTGATATATATTTCTTAATATTATTTTTTTTGTTTTATGTAATTTCAATCATTTTAATTTTGTAACGATTCTATAATGATTGATTTTATTACCCGACTACGGCAAAGCCAAAGGAGGGTTATGATTTTGACAGGCTATGTATGTATGTATGTGTGTATGTATGTGTGTATGTTCATCTGTTCCCTCATAGCTCCAAAGCTGCTTATCGGAACTCGACAAATGAGGTATCGTTAGAACCGTCTTGACCGTCCGCTGAACATAGGCTACGTGACGTGTCACAAAACCCAATGTGGCGCCCTCTAGGGCCCAAAAAGTGTTGTGTTAAAAAATAAAAGTAAGATAAACACATCGTGTTTGATATCATTTGAAAGGGCGTGACATGCACATTTCCAAAACATTGCTTAAATTTAAAGTGGCACCCTCTAGTGGACCAAAAATCATGTGTAAAAAAATAAAAATAAGATAGATACACCGTGTTTGGTATCATTTGAAAGGGCTTTACTTGTACTTATCAAATCACTTAAATTAAACATGGCGCCCTCTAGCGGTCAAAAAGTCATGTGTAAAATATAAAAGTAAGTTAGATATACCGTGTTTGGTATCATTTGAAAGGCCTTCACTTGAACTTATAAAAAATAAGTAAATTGTATAGAAGCGCAGTGATTTAACTCCAAAATAGTTCAAATAATAAAAAGTAAAAAACTAAAACCCGACTACGACAAAAAAATCCATGCTAAAAAGGATGAAACAAGATTTTCAGGATGCTGAAATAAACAAGGTTACTGGAAAAACAAGAACAGAACAAAAATAAAAGCCGTAGTCACACGTTATGTAGGATATCAACCGTAACAAAACAATTAATAACGTGACGTGTGACTACGGCTTTTATTTTTGTTCTGTTCTTGTTTTTCCAGTAACCTTGTTTATTTCAGCATCCTGAAAATCTTGTTTCATCCTTTTTAGCATGGATTTTTTTGTTGTAGTCGGGTTTTAACTTTTTACTTTTTATTATAAGCTAAATGAATGATTTTTCCGTCAAAATTTAACACCTATTTTTTATGACGGAAATCGATTCAGAAGCCGATTCTGTACGAACTACTTTCAGGAATTGCGTTTATTCTGTTACACGTTGTATGTAGAAGACGTAGGTATAAATGTGTACAAGACTATAGAAAAATTTTTTTTTGCAAAAAATAGAACCGACTTCCATATCAAAACACTACAAAGGCAAAAATAACTTTAATTTCGGAAGGCGGTGTCAAAAACGAAAATATATACAAAACTAAAGACACCGCCTTCCGAAATTAAAGTTATTTTTGCCTTTGTAGTGTTTTGATATGGAAGTCGGTTCTATTTTTTGCAATTTTTTTTTTTTTTACCCTTTTTAGTGTGTCGGCTTGTAATTTATCTAGTTACAAAAGCCATAATGTCAACAACTTATCACCTTTTACAAAATATTGCTTTTCCTGATGAATAGCCGTTAATTTTTGAGGAGTTCTCCTGGTACTTGACCATCAGCTCTACATCACCATATGTATTGTGACGAGCATAAAGTGTTTAACATCCGTACTCAAGTAATCGAATCGCAATCCACGAAATACTTATTATTTAGGAGTTTCAGTGGCCATCTGTGGTCTTCATCATCAGTTCAACTTCCCCAAATGGTACTTTTCGGAAGCAACTGCTCTAGGTACTATAAGAAATACCCTAAACGCTATAGGTGTGCCTATAATATTTGAAGAGTTCCCTCGATTTCTCCAGGATCCCATCATCAGATCCTGATTTCGTAACATTGGGACCAACTAGAAAGTATACCCATTCAAACGCAAAAAGAATTTTTCAAATCGGTCCAGCCGTCTCCGAGTTATGAGGTAACATACATAAAAAAAAAAAAAGAAAAAGTTCAAGACGAATTGTAAACCTCCTTTTTTTGAAGTCGGTTAAAAACTATGGGCAGTTTCTGAAATGGATAGCTCGAGATAAGCACCCGTCTAGCCATACTTAAATGCGATGTTTTATAGCTTAGTAAAAACATAGCATTAAAGAAACTTAGGTTAAAATAATTGGCCAATTCACATGCTATTAGAGTAAAAGCTACCTATCGCTGTAACATATACATACACATAGCACGAGGTCAAATTTTAATGTGTATGTATATGTTTCACAAGTTCAATTATAAATTTCAAAACGAGTTAGCCTGTTCGTATAACCTTTCGAAAATTGACTTCGGCTATTAGGTTTACAAACTTAACACTTAGGGGTGACAGCTGATCATCCTTATCATAGGCTATTAATTAGCCTATCTAGGAAAGGAAAATAAATAATAATAATTCAGATTACTAAATAATATTTTTTTCTTCTTTTTTGTATTGTCTACTAACATAGTTTACAAGAATTGGACCTAGTTGCCATAAATAAACATTTATTTAATTTTATTTATTTATTTAATAAAAAAAATAGTAAAGGATCACTTAAGACAAAATTAAAAAAATATTATACAGGATTCCTAGTCATATAGTTAACACATTGTTACTGGGATATATATACCTAGACATAGGTTTATAATATAGTATTGTACAAATTGTTTAGAATTATGTAATTACATTATTATACATATAAAGGGCGCTTCTCGCCAACAAACGTAAAAGTTTGGCGAGTGTAGTATGTAACACCTTTAAAAATAAAAATTAAGTAATTTTATTAATATTAATTAATAAAATTACTTAATTTTTATTTTTAAAGGTTCTGTCCTTTAACTGAATAAGCCTAATGGAAAGCGTCAATAGTCTAATAACAAGGACACCCTAGCCCTACTTGTAATGTAGAGTTTCTAATCTCACCCATTACCTACACTATTTGCCGCAAACCCACTCCAGGTACAAACATATTTAGCTTAGGGTTAACAAGATCTCTTTACTGCATACCAATAATTTAAACACACCTTATTGACAATATTGCTCAATATAGTTACAATGGCGGTCTTATCGCTGATAGCGAATTCCGCCCATTGTATCCACCCTTTTAAGTTTTTAAGTCCTTATTTGTTTTTCTGTTATGATGAACAATAAAGAATATATGTATATATCTATCTATTCTAAAAAAATAATAATAAGAATAATATTTTTTTTATTACCAAATTTACAATTTTTACAAAAGTATTTTGCCACTAATACACATTATTAGAAGAATTGTAACATTTTTCTCGGTTAATAACCTCTGGCAATAAGTGTTTATTCCCATAAAAAATATTGTGGGCTTGAATTGCAACAATACCATTGCTTCTTTGGAGATAACCTGCCGGCTATGTCTTAACCAAAATAGGCACTCGACTTTACAAATTATGCTCTTAAAATAACGTCCTCGAGGGCTTGCTTGACAAGGTAAATGAGAAAAGAATCAAAGAAAAGACATTTTCTTTAATATAATGTCTATTTGTCTTCATTTCTCATCTTATTTTTCTATTATGCCTTGTGGCAAAATAGCAAAGCGTTGAGTTTATCTCACGATTTAATTTATTACACAGAACTCACTGGTAATTTTTATTTTTAGAATCTTTGGTGTGGCTGTCAGACTATGTCAAAAACCTCTTTTCCCTACATTTTGACATGTTTAAAGACATTAATTGACGTTGAGATAATATTACGACATTCCCATTGATTTTAAGTAAGATAATAAAATTGGCCAACTGAGATTTAATTGAATCAAAATGCCTACTGCATCAGATTGCTTGAAAGTTTTTTTTTTAAATATAGGTAAACTTTTTTGTTTTTTTTTTCAGTTTTTTTAAGAGTGATAGAGACTAAAAATCAAAACGGTTTACCTACTATTAAACCTCTTAATGTAAGTTTGTGTTGTGTCTGTGCCGAATATGTTTTTTAACCGACTTCAAAAAAGGAGGAGGTTCCCAGTTCGTCTTGAACATTTTTTTTATGTACCTCATAACTCGAAGACGGCTGGACCGATTTGGAAAATTCTTTTTTGTTTGAGAGGGTATACTTTCTAGTTGGTCTCATAGTCATGAAATCAGGATCTGATGATGGAAACCTTGAGAAATCGAGGGAACTCTTCAAATATTATAGGCACACCTATAGCGATTTAGGTATTTTTCGTAATAACTTGAGCAGTTGCTCTCGAAAAATACCATTTAGTGAAGTGGAACTGATGATGAAGACCACAGATGGCTACTAAAACTACTCAATGATAAGTATTTCATTGGTTGCGATTCGGTTACTTGGATGGTTGTAAAACACTTTATGCTCGTCACAAAGCATATGGTGATGAGGAGCTGATGGTGAAGTACCAGTACTCCTCAAAAATTAACAGCTCGACATAGGGAAAAGAAATATTTTGCAAAAGGTGATAAGAAGGTGACATTTAGGCTTTTGTTACCAGGTAAATTACAAACCGACCCACTAAAAAGCGAGAAATAAAACTTTTTAACAAAAAATATAACCGACTTCCCAAAAACACTGTAAAGTGAAAAATAACTTTAATTTCGGAAGGTGGTGTCAAAAACGAAAATATGTACAAAACTAAAGACCCCGACTATTTTTTGTTAAAAAGTTTTTTTTTTTGCCTTTATGTTCCATAAATGGGTTGACAGTACATATTACTACCACGTCTAACCTCCAATGCATTAAGTAAGGGGAATTTTGTAGAAGGTACACTCAGTATACTGTCGGTATATACGGTATCAAACACAAAATCACAAGTATACAAAAGTCAAAATAAAAAACTTTTTTGAAACAAGATAACTTTCATATTTCAATTTACTCATATACAATTCAAATAAGTTAGTATATCAATCAGTTTACGGAAAAATTTTCTGAGACATACCTACTAACTCCTTGAAAGCCAGTATGAAAGACACGCGTCTCTATTTAATTATGTGTGATGAACTCTTGTTGGTCTGATCGCTGTCTCCCAACATACAGGCTCCAGCCTAGTTTGGGAAACAGTTTGGGTAATAAACATTAAAAACTTATCCCTCCACAATCACCAACCCGGAAGAACACCTACCGCCCGGACACGAACTGCAGTGGCCAATCTGGAAATCACTTGCGATTACGTACCCAGGTTAGCCGCTACAATATAGTCCTGGCCAAAGGAGGTATCCTTGACGCATCGCAAACGCAATTCCGTTGTCGAACCCTTCTACAAGACATGACTCACCTCTTGTCATTTCAATCGTGCATGGCCACTTGCACCAGTCAGGATTGTTTTAGCACTTATACAAAACTACTTAAAACGTATACTTACGTATCTAAACAAGGTTTTAGCAGCGTCAGACATTGTCATATATAAAATCTTGTGATATAAACTTACTTCACGGCGTCCTGACCTACCGCATGACGCAGGTCCTCACCGGACACGGAAGTTTCGGGAGGTACCTGTGTCTGATGGGAAAGGAGGAAACGCCTGGGTGTCACCACTGCGAGGGTCGCCCTGAGGACACCGTAGAGCACACGGTGCAAGACTGCCCCGCCTGGGCAGAGCACCGACGTGTCCTCACGGCGGCGATAGGCGGAGACCTCTCGCGCCCGGCATTGGTCGAGGCCATGCTGCGGGGCGAGAGGGAGTGGGAAGCGGTCGCCTCCTTCTGCGAAGCAGTCATGCTTCCGAAGGAGGAGGCGGGCCGCGTGAGGGAGAGGATGGCGTCCTCCCTCCAGCCCAGCCGCAGTGGTAGACGCCCACGGCGTCGGACGTCGGCCGACGATCTCCGGCCACCGTAGGCGCGGGCATGCGGACAGCGAGTAAAGGGCAACTCGCTGTCCGACCATGGACCATGCCCGGGTCGACGGCGCGTCGTGTTCCACGCGCGCCTCAAAGAGCGTCAGCAATATGACGAGGCCCCCCCATAGAGGGCCGAAGCCTGCCGGGGTCGTGGGACTCATCCCGTTACCGTGACCCCGGTACGTAAAGGATTATTGAAGGAACACCGTGGATTTTAGTCAGTAAAAGTCTGACAGTCCCTCCCACCCTGCCCGGAGTGGGAGGACTTATTTGATAATTTTACCACGATAAAAAAAAAAAAAAAAAAAGCTGTTCCCGCGATTTCATTCGCGTCGGAGGTTCTTCCCGTGTAATTTCCGATCCCGTGGGAAATTCCAAAAAGCCTTTCGTTCTGCTCCCGTACACACCCCAAGGAACACACACGCCAAATAGCTTCTTGCACCCAGCAGTTCGGCTGTGCGTTCTGTCAGTCAGTAACGGAAGCGTTTTATATATGTATAGATATTATTTATGGTTACAAGTAGATCTTTTACTAACACATCTCTCTCAGTCTGAAATCTAGCATCTTCCATCAACAGATGCATAACTTCTTCAACCGTACCACATTCCTCACAGTTTGGGGAGCTGTTTTAGGGTTCCGTACCCAAAGAGTAAAAACGGAACCCTAACACTTCGCTGTCTGTCCATCCGTCTGTCTGTCACCAGGCTGTATATCAAGGACCGCGATAGCTAGACAGTTGAAATTTTCACAAATTATGAATTTCTGTTACCACTATAACACAAATACTAAAAACAAAATAAAATAAATATTTAAGGGGGCTCCCATACAACAGGCATGATTTTTTGCCGTTTTTATAGAAAATGATACGGAACCCTTCGTGCGCTAGTCCGACTCGCACTTGGCCGGTTTTATTTTATTTTTTATAAAGAAAGCAAAATTATTGAATGGCATGTGTCCTGATCGCAACCCGAGAGATACATATAATCAGCAACTTAACATACCTTTCAGGATTTAAACGAGGCCAATGTCAGAATTGTGCAGGTGGCATATAAATTGTTCTGAAGACATTTGAGCATCAACTCGCAAAGGAAAGAAGAGATCTGTTAGGCAAACCCATATACCTCTACCTATGTAGGTATTTAGAGAAAGAAGGCGTGATGTTACGTTTTCACATTTTTGTACATTGGTTCCCAACCTGTAATATGCGGACCACTGATGGTCCGCTATAGATAAAATATGGTCCGTGAAAGTTAAAAATATCGTGCGCGAAAGATTTCAAATTTCAAATTACCGAATGAAAAGTAAAATTGAAGCAAACTTATTTAAGTTTTCATCATAAATATGGTGTTTCGACTTACTTCAAGTAAGCATTTTATATTTCTATCATTACATTTTAAGGTTCCGTAGACAAATGGTAAAAACGGAACCCTTATAGATTCGCCATGTCTATCTGTCTGTCCGTCCGTGTGTCTCAGCTACTGTATGCCGCAACTGTTGGGACTACAGAGTTGAAACTCGGAACGTAGATTATTCTGTGAACCGCTTTATAATTTTTAATATAAATTTGAGGTTCCTAAATCCATTTTACTCAAACTTAAGTTTTTGAAAGATAAACACTACCAAGGCGGAAAAATGTGTGTAGTGACCCCCGTCCCCTCTCTCTTTCATTATAAAAGAGTTATAGAAAAAAAATGCTGTAGATCTTACTGAAAACTTATAACGATTATTTTTCCTCCCGCGATTGAGCGCAGAGCTAAAAGGCTTATAGGCGACGAGGTGCTGGTGGACAAGCTTCAAAGCCTGGCTCATCGGCAAACCGTTGCTTGCCTCTCGATTTTCTACAGATTGTACTTCGGGGAGTGTGCGCAAGACCTGATTCCTCCATTCACTACCGGTCTACCAGACGCACGGCTGGGTACCACCTACACTCGGTTGATATACCGTCTTGTCGTACCAAGCGCTTCTCCTCCACATTTATTGTGCGCACAGCCAAGCTGTGGAATTCTCTGCCGGCTTCTGTGTTCCCTGCCATTTATGACCTTTCAGCCTTTAAAGCACGAGTAAATAGGCATCTTCTAGGCTCGCTCGTCCCACCTCATCTATCGCTTACCATCAGGCGAGATCGAAGTCAAGAGTGAGCCCATCAGTAATAAAAAAAGAGATAGAATCATCTGTTTTAAGACTTACAAAAACCGTAAATATAACTTAGTCATTTATACGAACAATATCAAATACAAAGTAATTTTCACTAATCTATGCTTGCTGCTACGAAAGGCGTCTCACGTTTTCTTCCAGACTTCTGGCCCCTGCAATCAATATTGAAACCGAATAGGTTCTAAATTAAATAAAGTTTAGGAACCACTGATTTACAACTATTGTAATGACATCATTGTAGATCTTTAAGACCACCATCTTTTTTTTTAGTGCGGTCTGACGTATAACTTCTAACGTCAACGGTGACGTCAGAGTCTATATGTGGTCGGTTATATGGCTGCAAATAGAATCTATTGTTTTATGTTGTGCTTCCTGAAGTTTTCTTTGGAGGTTAAGAAAATCTGGGTTGGCTTGATTTAGATTTCTTACAGTACAGGAAAACTACGAATAGTAAGATTGTAAATAGAATGAATCCATCTATTTGCTATGGAAGTAGGAACTTCCAGACTGACTCGTACCACTTAGAGGCTAGCAAATTTGCGCTCGTAGGGAAAAGAAAGCCACGGACCCAATAAGACCATTGCCCATGCCATGCCACGGCCCAGCAGGATAATAGCGGAGGGATAGTGTCTTTAGATCTTCAATCATACGCTGAATTCCTTGACATGAACTTTATTATTGCAGTTTACACACGTACGTACAATTCAATATTCAACCATTTATTTAATTCTTGGGTTTTGTGTCGACTCGTCGTTACGAATATACGAACAAGTCACAGCCTAGTAATATGGCGGATAGATGACCACAGAGTACATTACAATCTCTCAAAACAAACTAGCGCCCTTTCGCGCGCATTGGTGACATTAGGGTTGCACCGTTCGAACTATTTAGAACATACTCCCGCCTTAAAACAGTGAAAATAATTTAGGTACTTAATTTAAATTGAAACTGTTTCAAATCTAGAAAAGGATATACAATGTAAAAATTGAATATTAGCAAGTAAGTTGAGTTTAAACACAAATGAAAAGACAAAATAAGGTCTAGTGAAGTTAAATAAAAAGTTTCGAGAAATAGAAATTTAAAATTAAAAATTGTCATCTATCGGTAATGGACAGATGTTATTAAAAGAGCGCTTGATAGTCGTTCCCTTGCTGGTCCTTAAGGTAGCCACACGCACGATGCCGTCGCGTCCAGGGTGCACGGCGATGATCCTGGCGAGGGCCCATTGGCAGGGCGGTAGACGCTAGTCCTTGATCACGACAATGGTGCCTTCCGCAAGGCGAGCTCCCTTCGCGCTGCGCCATTTAGTGCGCTCCTGCAGCAGGCCAATATAGTCTCGAGACCATCTCCTCCAGAATCCTTGCTGTATCTGCTGGAGTTGTTGGTAGTGGCTTAGCCGGTTGGCCGGGACATCATCATAGTCGTAGTCTGGCAACGAAACTGCAGGTCTTCCGATGAGGAAGTGGGCTGGTGTTAGGACATGGATAAAGTCGGGTTTATCAGAAGTAGGTAGAGGACAAAGGGGACGGGAATTCAGGATAGACTCCACTTGTACTAGGATTGTCGAGAATTCTTCGTAAATAAGCAAGCTTTGCCCTAACACCCGTTTTAAGTGTAGTTTACAACTCTTGATAGCGGCTTCAGCTAGCCCTGCCATATGTGGAGTGTATACTGGAATGAATTTCCAATCTATACCTTGGTTGGAACAAGAAATTGTCAAATTAGAGAATTATTGAGATGCCGCGGCCTTGGAACGCAAGAAAAACTGTAGGAATAGGGTGGATTTTAGTCGGTAGAAGTCGGACACTTAAGTTGCTTACTTAAGTACGCTGCCGCCCCCCCCGCCTATAATTTATTTCTATTATATCAGTCTCCTCAACTACAGTCCCTTATTATCTTATATCTTATCATACATACGAAAGTTTGTGAGGATAAATGTATGGATGTATGGATGTTTGTTATTCTTTCACATAAGAACTACATAACGGTACTGGATGAAATTTAGTAGATAGTTGACATCCTGGAATAACATATACTTACGCTATTTTTCATCCCGGAATTTCTACAAGATCGGAATTTCCTCCCGCACGAATGAAGTCGCGGGTAGAACCATGCTCCATAAAATTGGCAAAGTGCGAGTCAGACTCGCCCATGAAGAGTTCTGTAGTAACTACGCAAAATACCTTTGTTTTTCATAGTGTTTGTTTTTTTTTTATTTTTTTTTATTACGAATGAGCCCGCTCTTGACCTCGATCACACCTGATGGTAAGTGTAAGATGAGGTCTACGATCGAACGAGCGAGCCCAGAAAATGCCTATTCACTCTTGCTTTAAAGGCTGACGGGTCATATGTGGCAGGGGACTCTCTGCCGGCTTCTGTGGAAGCCGGCAGAGAGTTCCACACCTTGGTTGTGCGCACAATGAATGTTGAAGAAAAGCGCTTAGTACGACAAGACGGTATATCGACCAAGTATGGATGGTATCCTGCGGTACGTCTGGTAGACCGGTAGTAAAAGGGGGAAGAAGGGATCAGGTCGTGGAGCTCCTGCGCACACTCTCCGAAGTACAGTCTGTAGAAGATAGACAGGCAAGCAACGTTTCGCCGGTGAGCCAGGCTGTGAAGCTTACCCGCCAGAACCTCGTCACCTATGAGCCTTTTGGCTCTGCGTTCGATCGAGTCAAGTGCAGCTAGCTGGTATTTGGCTGAGCCATCCCACAAGTGACTGCAATACTCCATACAGGAACGGACCTGTGCTTCATATAAATTTAAAAGCTGTCCAGGTGTGAAGTATCGCCTCACTTTCTGTAGGATGCCCAGCTTTTTGGCTGCAGTCTGAGCTTTAGACTCAATGGTTGAGCCGAAGTTGAGGTCAGACGTCAACTCCATGCCCAAGAGCTCCAGGCGGTCGGTAATAGGTACAGATGCACCTTTGAAAGTAGGAGACCATTCAAATTGGCTCCTTTTAGCGGAGAAAAGACAAGCCTGTGTTTTTAAAGCGTTGAATTTGACCAGATTGTCATCGCCCCATTGGGAAACGAGATTTAAGGTCAAATTCGTTCGCTCTACCATGGCCTTTCTAAGAGCGGCTATTTCGTCCCTACCAGCTCTAGCACTGGACAAGTATCTCTCTGAGACTGTGCTGTCATCCGCGTACCCAATAGCTCCCAACTGGAGCAGGTCGTTGATATGAAGCAAAAATAGAGTCGCAGAGAGAACAGACCCCTGAGGAACACCGGCATTAATAGCCATTAGATCCGATGCGCAGCCATCGATAACCACTCGGATCGACCGTTCACTCAAAAAGTCACAAATCCAGTTGCATAAGCTAGCAGGGACACCGTATTTAGGAAGCTTGCTCAGCAGACTTGCGTGCCAGACCCTGTCAAAGGCCTTTGAGATGTCGAGGGACACGGCAAGGGCTTCGCCGTGTTTCTCAATGGCCTCGCCCCAGCAGTGCGTAGCATACACAAGAAGATATCCGGTTGACCGACCACGGCGGAAGCCATACTGGTGGTCACTGAAGAGCTCATTGTCTTCAAGGTATGCCAGCAACTTACTGTTGAGTACCCTCTCCATAACTTTACATAGTATGGAGGTCAAGGCAATTGGTCTATAGTTTACAGGGTCGGCACGGCTACCCTTTTTGGGTACTGGTTGCACATTAGCCAGCTTCCACGACACCGGCACCACTCCGGTTTCAAGAGAAAGGTGATACAGGCGAGTCAGTACAGGAGACAACTCCAGGGCACAGTTTTTTAAGACTCGAGCTGGTACTCCGTCCGGCCCACTGGCTTTGTTCACATCAAGACTGGAAAGGACTTTACGAACTTCCTTAACATGAAGTGCAATTTCCGGCATCACGGAGCCACAATGAGGTGTTTCAGGTGGTATTTTAGACGCCGTGTCGAGACGTGAACTTTCTGCAAAGAGGGAGGCAAATAAATTTGCTTTTTCTTGTGCTGTGTGAGCCAGTGTTCCATCCGGTCTTAACATAGGAGGCAGCGAAGGACGGCAAAAGTTCGACTCGACCGATTTGGCGAGGGACCAAAACTGCTTGCTGCCCGAAGGGTAGGTTGCCAATTTAGCCCCGACTTGTCCAACATGGTCGAAACGCGCTTTACGCAACACTCGTTTGCAAGCCTTAGCGGCGGAGTTGAAGGCTTTCTTCAATGCGCGAACATCAATACTAACGCTGCCACTACTGCGGGCCGAGGCCCAAGCCTTGTAAGCCTGCTCTTTGCATTTTGCATTTGTATGAAAAACACAGTTATATTTGCGGTTTTTGTAAATGTGCTATATTTCAAAAACTGCTGATCCGATCTCATTCAAACGAATTTTCTTTGAAAGTTTTTATTAATATCTACGGCATATATTTGTTTAAGATTTTTTACTCCATTATTATAGAAGTTAGAGGGGGGACACATTTTACCACTTTGGAAGCATGTATCTTTTAAACGATTGACTTTAATAAAAACTGGTTTTAGCAACCTCAATGTCATTTTAAGACCTGTCTATAGATACCACACACGTATAGGTTTAATGAAAAAAAAACAATTTTTAGTTTCAGTTCCATGTATTTAGCCCCCCTTAATTTTTTTTTATTTTTGTCTTAAAATTGGAAAGCGGTTCACAGAATGCATCTACCTAGTAAGTTTCACATGTGTATTGCTAATAGTTTGGGAATAAAATGGCTGTGACATATGGACGGACGGACGGACAGACAGACATGAGGAAACTATAAGGGTTCCGTTTTTGCCATTCGGCTACGGAACCCTAAAAAACGATACGCGACCTTCAGTCACTAATAAAATCTATTTTTTTATTATTAAAAATAGGTTCGCGTTTGACCACCATCTCACCTGATGGTAAGTGCTTATGTGGTCGAAGATAGAGCACGCTTACCTAAAAGTAACCTATTCACTCTTGACTTTCCGCTGGCTTTTTGCTGAACTGGCCCTATTTGGCGCATCCGTGAGTCACACAGTAATATTAATCCTGGATCTATTCAATTTCACTTTTTTAATATATTTTATTTTCATAATAATATGATTTTGTTTGTTTCTTGTAAGTTTTTTTTTTACTGTGTGTACTTGTGGCATGTGTCAATAAACGTTTTTTCTTTCTTTCTTTTCTTTCTTTCTTTATAAACTTCTTCTTTATAGACTTCTTTATAAATGATCGAAAAACGCGACGCACAAACGTAAATAAACCCATTTTGCTTAGCCTTATTAACCCTGCTATGTCGGAGTTCGAGTCTAAGCGGATCCTGCTGACTGCCCATCTGACCTCCACAAACCAGCTGGGTGACACGACATCCCTCGGCAAGACTACTGCCATTGCTAAATCTCTACTAAGGATGTAACTATTTATGTCTGTCACACTTTCGCGTCTAAAACACTAAACCGATGTTGATAGCATTTGGAACAGAGACAATTTTTTTTTATTGCTCGCGTTTGACCTGATGGTAAGCGATCATGTGCACGATGATGAATCACACTTATCTAGAAGTGACCTATTCACTCTTGACTTAAAAACCCTTATGGCGGCTCCACATTAGTGCCGTGAAGCCCCGTAAACAGGCGTGAACGTGAATGTGAATGGTTTCCGCGGGGTTCATGCGCATTCACGCCTGTTCCCCGATCAGTGTCGGTATTTTGTCCCGCGACAAAGGGTTCGCGCCCCCTTTACGCGGCGTTCACGCGTACACATCCACATTCACGGCCCCATGCCAGTTTATTCCGGACTACAAAGGCGAACGGACGTATGCAGCAGTATGATATCAAGCATCAGTTTAATAACATATTCATGGACATCATATGTACATAGGGCTCAAGCCACTATGCTAGATGATAATGGTACAATGTGTCCATTTCGCGGCAGGTTTCACGAACGATTGAAGTATCCCGTGAATGTGGAGGAAATGACTTGTGCCGTGAATTCACGGCGAGAATTCGCGCGTGAATTCACGGCACTAATGTCGAGCCGTCATTAGATTGAAGCTATCAGGAAACACCTATCGTATTGTGTAGACCTTGGGGAAGGACATACAATACTTTTTCCCAGGCAAAACTTTTTGCGAGGGAAGTCAAGGGAAGCTATGAATAAAGTAATGTTATTACATTAAAGTGTGATGAAAATGGTCGTTGGATTAAACCGATAATTCATAATTAATTTAGTGTAAGCCATTTACATCAATTTTTTTTTTGTATATAAAGTTAACTAGTAATGTGGGTTGAATTCACATTACTAGCAATCATGTTAACCCCTCTAACTAAGCTGCATATGCTTGTGTCTGTAGTGGGTTCTCGGCATTGATGTAATGGGTGGGTTTCGAACCCGCGATCTCTCGATCACAAGTCCGACAACTCACCCATAAGCTACTGAGGCTTCATAAATATTTTAGTGTAAGAAAGTTCAATCAAATTAATTATGAATAAATGGTTTGTTTATGGATTTCTTTTTGAAGTGTGTCGAAAATCGTCGTACGTAATTCTCATTTCAGTTTCTCGGCTTTGTAACGGTTTTACGTCTAAATATATTATTATATCCGTTGTTGTGAATAGATTAACTAGGCAGCGATGAGCTTCGCTATCACACCAGATTATTTTTAGGGTTCCGTACCCAAAGGATAAAAATGGGACCCTATTACTAAGAGTCCGCTATCTGTCTGTCTGTCACCAGGCTGTATCTCTATATATCATGAACCGTGATAGCTAGACAGTTGAAATTTTTACAGATGATGTATTTCTGTTGCCGCTATAACAGGAAATACTAAAACCAGAATGAAATAAATATTTAAAGGCAACAAAACGTGATTTTTTTTGCCGTTTTTATAGATAATAGTACGGAACCCTTCGTGCGCGAGTCCGACTCGCACTTGGCCGGTTTTTGTTAATAATAATCATTTATTTGCCCTTAAAGTAAAACAAAAATTGGAAGAAATCTATGAAAATGTAAGTAGGTAGGATTAATTTATGGCGGTACGCAACGCATGATATAAAGACGTGTTCTATTATACTAAATTCAAGCTTGTATTTTGCTAGCTAGTTGTTCCTAAGATGAAGTGATATAAAATAGTATATCGTGATAGTAAATAGCAAAATATAAAAAATAATAATATAAAAACTTTATTTAATAAAATAAATTATAGTATCTATATCTATACTAATATTATAAGGCAGGCGCGCACTGCGTTGCGTTTTGGAAACGCAAAATCGGTGAAGTATGGAGTGTCATAGAAGTGCGCGCACTGCGGTGGAATAAACGCGTGCGGTAGAGTCGGCGGTGGCCCCGGTCATTCTACCGGTGCGGTAGAACTACCGCAATTGCGGCCACCGCAAGGCAGTGCGCGCACGGCCTAAAGCGGAAAAGAAAAAATCTTAACGTAATTATGTTCTTTTCTTCTTCTTCTTATCTTCTTCTTCTTCTTCTTTCTGCTCAGCCTTTTCCCAACTATGCTAGGGTCAGTTTCCAGCCCAACCAAATGAAGCTGTCAATTGGTATTTATAACTGACGAACACGATACACCTTGGCCAGATTTTCAGCCAGACTGACAATTTTCTGGCTTCTGACAGTTTTATGTATTACATAGGCATGCTAGTAACAATTTAGGACGCAAGGAGCTGTCTGAAGATGGGTGACCGGACACTACATACTGGAACTGTCGTTGGCAATCGGCCACCGTATCCTAAGATAGATAAGCAGTCGATATGAGTCACAATCGAACCAATTCTGCAAGTATCGTATCGTCTAGTTGTAGGGCTGCCATTCGTCCTAGTTTGGAGAGCGTTCGGGGGCGTCCGGAGGGATTTTCCCTATTAGCGTCCGGGTCAAACCCGGACACATATTGGTCCTACGGTTACCAAAAGTAAGGTACCTAATTACTTACTTACTAATTACTTATTAAAAAATTTAAAGCTTTATAATGTTATCACTAACTAAAACCATAAATAAATATTAAGATAAAAATGTATTTTTCTACGGTGTCCGGGGAAAAATTGCGATTTTACTCAAATGCCCGGGGTTTTTTAAGGTCGTTTTCTGGGGCCACCAATTTTGGTGATGGCAGCCCTACCTAGTTGTTACGTTGTGCAGATAGGCATACCAGTACTCTGCTTCAATCGGTTAGATTTTTTTTTGTGGGTAGGAAAATCATGAAATGGGTCCTCGCGCTGCTGTGGGTGGAGCGGAGTGTCAAACTTCTACTGACTAAAAACCGAACCTGGTCCTTCAGTTATTGCCCTTGCGTTCCGGAGCTGAGATATCTCGTTAGAATATTCCCGCAACCCAGTAGACAATGGTCCTGTCGAGTCTCGTCAATGCCACTAACTGCTCAAAAGCCCGATTTACACTTCAATAAAGCCCGATTTACACTTCAGTAAGTACAGTAGCCAGTTAAGAACTCAGACAGTTAAGTAATAAGTAGTAAGTTGTAAGTAGCGTCCAAACGTAGGCGAGTGAGTAGCCGTAAGTTGCCCGAGAAGAAGAAAAGAAAATAACACGTGTTCGCAGCCGCAACCTACAAATTTAAGGACTGAACTAAACTCGCCCGTCTACATGCCAGCCAGTTAAGTTGGAGGGGTGCGGGAGACGCGAGAGAGGGGGCTACTTCGCACTGGACTCGCCGAAAAATAGGATCGCGATCTATTTAACTCAACTTAATCAACAACTTACTATTTAACTCGCTTTTGCCGTTCAAACTACAATAACAACTTAACTCGCCGATGACGCAAGTTAACTCGCTACTGTACTTATTGAAGTGTAAATCGGGCTTTAGTACAGTAGCGAGTTAACTTGCGTCTTCGGCGAGTTAAATAGTAAGTTGTTGATTAAGTTAAGTTAAATAGATCGCGATCCTATTTTTCGGCGAGTCCAGTGCGAAGTAGCCCTCTCTCTCGCGTCTCCTGCACCCCTCTAACTTAACTGGCTGGCATGTAGACGAGAGAGTTTAGTACAGTCCATTTTGTAGGTTGCGGCCGCGAACTCGTGTTATTTTCTTTTCTTCTTCTCGGGCAACTTATGACTACTCACTCGCCTATGTTTGGACGCTACTTACAACTTACTACTTATTACTTAACTGTCTGAGTTCTTAACTGGCTACTGTACTTATTGAAGTGTAAATCGGGCATAAGAAACGCGCGTGGAACATGTTAGCTTATTTCTGGGAACCTTAGTTATGTATATAATCGATTAAAACCTATGTAACTCATTTGACAGCTCGTATAACATGTCAATCGGTCATGACGTTTGGTTTGATTTGCTATTCTATGATAGAAGACTAACGGTCGGCCTTCTTGCTCGAGACAACGAATAGTAAACACGCCTGCAGTTAGTGCTATAGACCTATAATTTAAATTAGCAGTGTACTAAACTTATTTAAGTGATATATCTGGATATTGTTCTCAAACATTATGGAAAAAGCATGAAATATATTTATGCTGTAATTATGTTTTTGGTTTTCTATTGCGATCCCCTTTACTTTTAGACTGAGGCTACAAACACGACCCGCCGACCCGGGCCTGGTCCTTAGCGGACGGTGAACTACCTTGCTCACCATGCAGGCCCGAAAATCAAATCTAACAAAGTTGCAAAAAGACTGGGTAGATTGATTGATAATACCGATTTCTTAAAGACGTTTATCTTTATTGTGTAGGTTATTATATACTTTATTGTACACCTTACAATATACACTGATAATAAAACTAGGGTACAATGGGCGGTCTTATCGCACAGGGCAATCATTTACAGAGAGCCTTTGTATGGGCAGAACTCAAAGGAGATAGATTTAGGGCTGTCAGTATACAACACCATAAGGCCGTGCGCGCACTGCGTTGCGTTTTGGAAACGCAAAATCTGTGAAGTATGGAGTGTCATAGAAGTGCGCGCACTGCGGTGGAATAAACGCGTGCGGTAGAGTCACCGGTGGCCATTCTACCGGTGCGGTAGAACTACCGCAATTGCGGCCACCGCAAGGCAGTGCGCGCACGGCCTAAATAATATCAGTGGCGTATTTCATCACCACTAATCTACAGTGGCGTATTTCATCGCCACTAATCTACAGTGGCGTATTTCATCGCTACTAATCTACACAATAATTAGTGCTTAACTGACTTCGCACCCTGCTCGTTGATACGTCAAGTTAAATTAAGGCACGTTTAACATTTATACCACTTACTTGGTATGATTGATGATTATGTTGATATGACTTGGTTCACCTAACTTTGATCTGCAAAAGTCACTTACCTGCAAACAAAAGAATGTCTTAAATATAATATCTTGGATTTACACCAAAGCAATTGGGAAAAGATTAGAGGAACAATTGATGATAATTAAATAGCCGTAATTATTTTTAATTACTTCACGCGATTTCATTTGCTTGGGAGGTTTTCTTAGGTAAAATACGCTCCCGCGGGAATTCCAGGATAAAATTAGCCTTTATGTTGCCATAGAATCTCTGTCTGTTTCAATTAAAGTCCCAGTAACATTAGCTCAGCCGTGTCAAACAGAGAGACGGACAATTTATTTTAGAATCGTTTAAATAACTACAAGCACTTGAGAAAAGTCAGCTATTTTAAATCATAGATAATAAATATAGGTAACTAGCAGTTGATCGCGACTTCGTTCCCGTGGGAATTTCGCAAAATCCCGTCTTAGCGAGCATCTACGTACTAAAAGGCATTCCCATTCCAAATTTGAGAGATTTCGTGATTAATCAGTGAGTGGTATTTCGCTTTTATAATATACATAAATATGAATACATATATGAATAAAAAATGTAACCAACCAATAGTTGATTTAACCAGTAGGTGTTAAATCAACAATTGGTTGATTTCGCTTATTTCTAATTTACATGTCTTTTTCTATTTCACATAAGTTAAAATATACAGTATTAATCATTTCACATTTAAAGAGATCCCAAAGTAAAAACAACTGATGTATTCGCGTCTTAACCATTTTCAACCGACGACAAAAAGAGGAGGTTATCAATTCGACGCGTATATTTTTTTTTTATGTTTAGACAATACTACAACATTAGATCCCAATATATCTCTCTCAACATCAAAACTATAAAGATAACCCCGTATCAAACTGTTCCCAGATACATTACAAACTGACCGATACACAAACACATAAACTCTAAATATAATCGGACTACGGTCCGTTGGATCGTAAACTACCGTTACAACCGACTGCATCTAGTAATTGTGTCAAATTCATTGAGTTTTAAATATACTGGTGAGTTGTATTTTCGATGTATGATTAGTGGAATATGTATGTTTCGATTGTTAAATTCATCATGTTATTGTTATTCTAAGTGTGTATTGCATTTAATCCTGGATAAAATGTTTGAAGTTAGACACTGGCTCCTTTAATACAAGTGTTTAAGTGTAATATAAATAATAAATATATATAATATATAGATAATATAAAATAAATAATTAAATTATAGATATGTAATTAAATTCTAAGTGTAACAAGTCTCTTAAAAATAAAAATAAATATATTATACTAGCTGTTGTCCGCGACTTTGGTCTCGTATGTTTTATATGTAACCCTTAATAACCCCAGGGTTTTCAAATATTTCTAAACGGCGCTGTGGTTACACCACAGTGCCGATTAGAACCGTGAAACCAAACAGATAGACAGACAGACTTTCGCATTTATAATATTAAGATGTATATTGTTATTATTACATAGGATTAGCACCACAATATTAGTAGAAAGTGCGATTCGAAAGTGGGCTTGTGTCAGTATGTGTGTCTGTGGCATTGCAGCTCTTTACGAGATAAATTAAGTTGCATGATAAAACGAGTAAGGATAATGTAAGACGTAGGGGAGAGCAGGTAGGATTCGTACAGAGGGAGCATTCATACATTAGTCATATCTACAAAACTAAACAAGTTGACGCTTTTGTATTTGTGTTACCTGGCTACCCCGCGGCTGGCTTTCACACGATTTCCATTTTTTTTTTAAGTTACCATAGATTTGCCGTGTTACTTTGTATTAACACTGCAATATATTATTTTTATAGCCAGATAATGTAGTTAATCAGCAGCATTTAAATTATTTTGAAATAGCCATTAGCAGGGCCGGATTAAACATTAGGTGGAGTAGGCAACTGCCTAGGGGCCCCGCATCAACTAGGGGCCCAGGCCCAGTGCACGCACCAAGAAACTTAGGGAACTTAGGGACCTCACTGTTATCTCACAAAATACAAATCGTTAGATGTAGTAGTAGAATTAAAACAATTTTAGAACAAATCTGGCAATAAGTAAACAAATATATTACAAACCACAGCCCTTAATGTGCGTTTCCTCAGTTCACACACGATTTGGTCAGTCAAAGTAGGAAAAGGCGCCCCGAGAATGCCCTGCCTTACTGCCTTAGGGCCTCTGACAGGGTTAATCCGGCTCTGCGTGTATACCTAGACGCGAGTGACGCGATACTATTTGAAATGAGCGCATGATTTTGCATTTTATGCAGACGGTTTTGAGACGTTGAGTGTGCATCTTGGGTTTTATTATATCAATATTTCTAACAATTGAAATTGAATCGAATACTACACATATTTTTTTAAAAAAGAACATCATAGATATCATGTGAAAAAAGTTTTACTCGAAAATCTCACAGCATGAAGGTAAACGACATCTATCTCGCAACATACAAACTAAACGATAGAAACCCTGTATCGCGCAAGCAAAGTTAACCTAGCCTACATACAAATCATTTTTCACAAACAGATTTGGTCAGTCAAAGTAGGAAAAGGGGCCCCGAGAATGCCATTGCCTTAGGGCCTCTGACAGGGTTAATCCGGCTCTGATTTTTTTTTTTTTTTTTTTTTTTTTTATTTCTTATAAGAATTACATTGGTATTCACTTACAATACAATACACTATATTTTTATAAGAAAATATGTAACAAAACTGCGAACAGAATAATAGTTTGGTACCACTAGCACCCTTGTTAAGTTGTTAAAAACAACTTGTGTTAAAGATGCTAGGCCCCAAATTGATCTTAAATTCTTAGCTCTTAGTTTTATACAATAATAATTATAGAAGCACAAATATTTGGTTACACATCATAAATTTAAATAAATTTTACAAAGTAACAAATAAAATAAGATAAAAAGATTAAATTAAATATTGCATTACGATTGATTTAAATTATTAATTAAATTATTTAGATTAATTTAAATATGTTATCTGCATGATAAATATAATCATTTGGATTGTGTGTTGTAGTGTGTGAGCGTGTGTATGTACACTTGTAAGTGAGCGTACACTAGTCTGATTAGCGCGAGCTGAATTATGACAATAATGATGTTGCTTCATTATCTATATTATCCATAGTTCGGCTTCCAGTCTAACCGGATGCAGCTGAGTGTGATCTATTCCCATCCAATACCAAGAGCTAATACCATTTATAGTACTACCCGTGACGCCTCTCAAAGATGTACAAAAGACAGCCGGGACCAACGCTTTAACGTGCTTTCCAAGACACAGAGCCGGATTAACCCTGTCAGAGGCCCTAAGGCAATGGCATTCTCGGGGCCCCTTTTCTTACTATAACTGACCAAATCGTGTGTGAACTGAGGAAACGCACATTGAGGGCTGTGGTTTTTAATATTTGTTTACTTATTCCCAGTATTTTTTTCTAAAATTGTTTTAATTCTACTACTAAATCTAACGATTTGTATTTTGTGAGATAACAGTAAGGCCTAAGTTCACACGCACATCAAATTTTCGTTCAAAGAAACATGTTTTCTTAGTGCGTGCACTGGGCCTGGGCCCTTAATTGATGCGGGGCCCCTAGGCAGTTGCCTACTCCGCCTAATGGTTAATCCGGCCCTGCCAAGACACGACGGAATCTCAATAGTGTAAGATGATTACCCATCCGTAGACCAACCCCGGCAAGAGTTGCTTAACCTTGAGAATCGACCCGTGGCCTGTATTTAGCCACGAACTCCAAGAAATCGAACTCTTTGAGAATAAACATTATTATTATTTCTGTCAATTTTTTTTACTATATTTCCATGCTATGTTATCTCTTCACCACCTTTGGATGACTAGCCACAAGCGAGCAACTTTTTCTGGTAGTACTTAAGTATGCGCGTTTTAATTTCTCTTGTGGGATGGCTCTGCAAAATACCAACTTGCTGCACTAGACTCGATCGAGCGCAGGGCTAAAAGGCTTATAGGCGACGAGGCGCTATCGGGCAAGCTTCGTAGCCTGGCTCATCGACGGACCGTTGCTTGCCTGTCGGTTTTCTACAGATTGTACTTCGGGAGTGCGCAGAAGCTCCATGACCTGATCCCTTCATCTCCCTTTCACTACCGGTCTACCAGACGCACGGCTGGGTACCACCCACACTTGGTTGATATACCGTCTTGGTTGATATGTCGTACCAAGCGCTTCTCCTCCACATTTATTGTGCGCACTTCCAAGCTGTGGAATTCTCTGCCGGCTTCTGTGTTCCCTGCCACTTATGACCTTTCAACCTTTAAAGCAAGAGTAAACAGGCATCTTCTGGGCTCGCTCGTTCCATCGTAGACCTCATCTATCGCTTACCATCAGATGAGATCGAGGCAAGAGTGAGCTCATTCTGAATAATAATTTAAAAAAAATATTCCAATCAATATATTTTATTTTATATGCTTAGCTTTAGTAGTAGTATGACGATTTATGTTGTAAATAGTATATATTCTTGCTTATTTGAATACTTAAAAATTAATAGTTTAAAAACACTAGAAAAACACGCATTTATAAATGCACGTAAAAACAAATGTTAGTGTTTCTTTTTTTGTAGTTTTTGCCATTTTATTCCCACGACTAGTGAACAATTAAACGTTCGATCCCCCAGAGGATTTGAAAGTGACATCTATAAAAAAATTAATCTATGGATTACGCAGTAATTCAAAAAGGTTAAGAAAACCGATAACGGATTTTCTTTAGGTTTTTTATAACCTTGAAACCTGATCGTGTTCAAAGTCCATTACGTGGCCTTTCTCACAAGTGCAAACACGACTATGATACGATATTCCATCATGGAATGCCAGTGCCTATCTTCCGGCTTCATCATCAGACCTTGAAACCTAATCGTGGTCAAAGTTTAATACAAGAGTTTTCTAAGAAATCCAAAAAAGCTATGATACGATTTTCCATTATGAAGTTCCAGTTCATATCTTCCGGCTCCATCATCTGATCAGTTCGACAGTACCATATAATTGTATTGTCATCAGTACTACATACAACTGCCAATTTTCATTACGCTACGACCCTTGGAAGATGGTTAAATTAGTTACCTTATATTCCATTACATAGTTAGTTACATACAGGTCGACCTAATAAAAGCGTGTTAAAAAGGCGCTTGTAGTCTGTCAAACAAATCCTTGGTTCACTAGTAGAGAATGTCTAAAGCAGTCCGCCAATGTACTTTCGTGTTGCATAAAGTTAAAACAAATAAAGTTCCGTTACATATAAATCTATCCTTCTAATTATATTATTCACTCCAACTGATCAATCGCAGCCGATCACATGATGAATTGAGAGCACCATATTCATAGCACGCGATAAATATAGGCGATGACACTGTACAGGCAAGTGCAGAAGGCAAACAAAGCGGAACTAGTGATATTTTGGCATATAACGAACATTTCTGAAAGTCAAAACCGACAGTCATAGACTTTATGTATTCGTTTATACTCACTGCTACTTAATGTTATAAATGCGAAAATAACTACGCTGTCTGTTTCAAATCTAAACCACTTGACCAATTTTGATGTAAGTTGGTATAAATATAGATTATATTTTTGAAACGGACATAGGAGTTTTTTTGCTGGAAAAAAAAATTCACACGGACCACTACACCACGGGTAGAAGTTAGTAATATTATAAAGAAGTAAAGTTTGTGAGATTTTAATCTTCGAAACTACTCATCCGATTTAGAAAAATCTGTGTGTGAGAGAATTCGTAATATAGGCTACATTTTGAGCTGAAAAATCTAACATGCACAAAATTGTCGGACAGCATGGATTCGGAAGAGAATAATGAAAGTCTTTAGAGGAGGTCGGAGTACAAGCTGTAACACATCAACACACATTTGCCGATTTCCATTTAATTTATACAAATTGTAAATTCAGTTAAAAAGTTATATTTAAATTTATTTTAAGGCACACTTTTTAAATTATACGTGCATGTGAACATTAAGAGCAATAAAGGCTTTTATATGATCACTATGACAACTAAGCAATACTGTATCTCTCAACTCGAGTCCAAGTAAACTGAGAAGGCCGACTTGATTCAATCAAGTTGGACTTCTCAGTTTACTTGGACAGTGTTACAATTCTGTTTCAGTCGATTTGACCCGTGCGTTCAACTCGTACAAATAAATAGCAGACATTATGATTTTATTACAATCCCGTAGTTTATGTCGTATGCAATCATAACAGTTGTAGGCAGGAAGTCTTGTAATATATTTTATGGTATTTTTAGAGGTTTGTGCGGTACAAGTTTGTGGTGTGCGTAAGACTGGGTTGTTACTATGTGATACTATTATTTTGTATATTCAATATTAGTATTAGTATTACTAAATACTACTAAGCTGAAGCCTCTTACACCTGGACAGAAGGAGTCTGGGAATGGTGGCGGGGACCATCACCGGGCACTGCTCACTAAACAAACACTGCCACACAATAGGCATAACGGACAGTCCCCTGTGCAGGGCATGCATGGAGACGGAGGAAACGGTGGGACTCATGCTCATAGAGTGCACGGGAATCACCGACATACGGGAGCAAGCCTTCAGGTTAATTAATTCCCTTACAGACATCCTGAATAGACCGAGAGACCTCATCTGCTTCTGGAGGGAGGTTGGCTGGTTGGAGTGATCGCTATAACCTGAGAGTCTTTAAGTCAAGAGTGAATAGGTTATTTCTAGGTAAGCGTGCTCCATCTTCGACTACATCATCGCTTACCATCAGGTGAGATGGTGGTCAAACGCGAGCCTATTCTGAATAAAAAAAAGTGCGGAAACCCAACGAAGACGACTAAGCTAGACTGAGTCTCGGAGCTCCTGGTTAAATAAAAAAAAGAGTTCAAAAAACTGAGAACCTCCTCCTTTTTTTGAAGTCGGTTTAAAAAGACTTTTCTAAATCGGTTCGTAAATGACAGAGTTATGCGCGAACAAAAAACGCAATGCAGAGTAAACGAAAAGATCGTCAATGTAGATTTTTTTAGACTTGTTGATTTTTCAGACACGGTTTTCCGATTTCGATAAAATTTTCATGGGACCATTTAAGAAGTATACCCTTTCCAACAGAAGAAGAATTTTTCAAATCGGTTGGCAAGTGACGGAGTTATGCCTGGACAATAATTTAAAAAAAAAACTTGAGCGGTGTCAAGGGACACCCGGATGGAACGAAGTTCTTTTCGATTAATTAGTGAAGGAATTGTAATAAAATTTTATTTTTTAAGTTATAGTAATATTTTTTTTATTATTAATAAATATAATGTAGTATAAACTTAATCAGTAGGCTAGTAAAAAGTAGGGTAGTAATAATTGGCTTGTGGTAACTGAAATAGTGTTGCCCAAACGAGAGTCTCGAAAGAGTCTTGCAATTAGCGATTATCCTATTGCTATTTATTAAACGGTAGTTGAGATCTCATTGTTCTGAGATCTCAACTACCGTTTAATCTTGTTGTAGTTGAGATCTCAGAACAATGAGATCTCAACTACCGTTTAATAAATAGCAATAGGATAATCGCTAATTGCAAGACTCTTGCGAGACTCTCGTTTGGGCAACACTAAACTGAAGTAGATCTTTCTATAAGAGAGAGGGAGACAGACAGAGAAACATGCGCACGCCGCACGGCTTACAATAGCTTACTATAGCAAAAAGTGTCGTTACAACTTTTCGTCTTAATTTTTTCCGTCTAGCCCCCTTTCGCAACGCGCGATAAGGAACTTCGTTCCAAAATACAAACATCCGAATTGAGAACCTGCTCCTTCTTTAGAAGTCGGTTAATAAAAGCCGCACATTTCGATCTGTTCTTCTAGATGAAGCAAGATAGATGGGTGGCTTTCTCAACACATCAAGATTCACCTGTGCCTCAGAAAACAATTACAACCATTGGTCCTAGCTGTCGTTTGTAAATCTTTGACTGTCAGAGTTTTACACGTAGAAAGCCAAAAAAAAAAAATGCATCATCCCGTTCAGGCCGCGTCGGTCAGTGCTGGCCGACAACTAGACTTGCCGTTCGGGCCGCGTCGGTCAGTGATGGCCGACAACTAGACCTGCCGTTCGGGCCGCGTCGGTCAGTGATGGCCGACAACTAGACTTGCCGTTCGGGCCGCGTCGGTCAGTGCTGTTTAATATCTCCATAATTAAAGACTAAAGTTGACTTTTGTTAATGAAAACATACAATTGGACATTAAATATAAGTATCTAACTGTTTTTGAGGTTGGCTTCCCGTCAAAACTACAATTAAAAAATCTTTTTAACAAAAAATTAAACCACCTTTTGGTAAAAAGTTTTTATTTCACTCTTTTTAGTTGGTCTATTTTTAATTTACCTAGTTACAAGAGCTTACATGTCAACTACTTATAACCTTTTACAAACTATTGCTTTTCCCAATGCTGAGCCGTTAATTGTTGAGTTCTCCTGGTACTTCACCATCAGCTCTACATCACCATATGCATTGTGACGAGCATAAAGTGCTTAACATCCATATTCAAGTAATCGAATCGCAATCCAATCAATACTTATTATTGAGTAGTTTCGGCGGCCATCTGTGGTCTTCATCATCAGTTCCACTTCCTCAAATGGTACTTTATGAGAGCAACTGCACAAGTTACTATAATAAATACCCAAAACGTCATAGGTGTGCCTATAATATTTGAAGAGTTCCCTCGATTTCTCCAGGATCCCATCATCAGATCCTGACGTTTATGAAAATGGGACCAATTTCGAAGTATGCCCTTTCAATCAAAAAAAGAATTTTCCAAATCGGTTCAGCCGTCTTCGAGTAATCGATGATCATATATAAAAAAAAAAAAACAAAACAAAAAAATATATATACGCGTCGAATTGATAACCTACTCTTTTTGTCGTCGGTTGAAAAAACATTTGGTCTAATTTTGGATAGAACTGTGATTTTTGCTTGGCCTGAAGGGAAAGCTCACTGTCGGTCAGCACTGACCGCGTTGGGTTTCAACGTGTTAAGGGGTGTCCCGTGTCGTGTTACCAAGCTACCGGGTCATGAAGGTCAGGTAGACAGACGCTCCATGTAAAGCTGCAGCCTGTTAGACTGGAAGCCGATCGTTGGAAAAAGGCTAAGCAGATGATGACTAAGCTGGAATTATATAAAAACTTTCTAAAATAACTTTTTTTATTTTTTTTTTATTTATAATAGGTTCGCGTTTGACCACCATCTCACCTGATGGTAAGTGATGATGTGGTCGAAGATGGAGCACGCTTACCTAAAAGTAACCTATTCACTCTTGACTTAATTAAATTATTTAATTAAATTATTTAAAAATTAAACCGACTTCCAAAACACACTGCAAAGTGAAAAATAACTTTAATTTCGGAAGTCGGTGCCAGAAACGAAAATACAAAACTAAAGACACCGACTACCGAAATTAAAGTTATTTTTCACTTTGCAGTGTGTTTTGGAAGTCTGTTTAATTTTTTGCTAAAAATAAATTATTTCACTCTTTTTACTTGGTCGATTTATAATTTACCTGGTTACAAAAGCCTAAATGTCAACTACTTATAATCTTTTACAAAATATTGCTTTTCCCAATGCTAGGCCGTTGAGGAGTTCTCCTAGTACTTCACCATCAGCTTCACTTCACAATATGCATTGTGACGAGCATATTGTGCTTAATAAGCACATTCAAGTAATCGCAGCGGAAACCATGAAATACTTATTATTCCTACTTATATACTCAAATTACTATTGGTGTGCCTATAATATTTGAAGAGTTTCCTCGATTTCTCCAGGATCCTCTCATCAGATCCTGACTTGGTGACATTGGGAGAAATTTTGAAACAAAAAAAAAAGAATTTTCCAAATCGGTTCAGCCATCTTCGAGTAATCGGTGATCGTACATAAAAAAAATACGCGTCGACTTGATAACCTCCTCCGTTTTTATTCGTCGGTTAATTAAACAGACAATGGTAAAAGAGAATTAACGAATGAGTTTTTTTAATTACCAATATACCGCTGCATTTCAAGGCTTGTTCGACTCCTATAGTCCTACCTTATATGTATACTCTAAATATAAGCGCGAACGTGAATAGGGCCTTTGCTTTTCCCAACAGTGGGACAACAATAGGTTAGATAGCTTTTTACACAGACGTAATTTTAAGACAGTAAATATAAGCTAATATATTCATGTTGATTGCGTTCCGGACACATTCCTAATAGAAGAGTCTTGCATTAGAAAAGTTGACTCACCTAATTGTGTCATTTGTGGGAAAATTGACAACGTGCAACATTTTCAATGGATGTGTGCGCAATGCAAACAAAAGAGAACAGTTTAATTTAAATTATCTAGATGTTGGTGCCTTTCATAGGATTCTAGCTTCACTGAATTCGGATGCAGCTACAATGCTGTACTCGTTTAAGTTAAATTAAAGCGTTGATTGTAAATTTTAATTAAGATAAGAAAGAAAAACCTAATACATGCAGCATAATGTTAGGTGGCAACTCTAAGTATTACCACCTAACGTTGATTTTGAGCTGCAGCCAACAGATGCCTTGAGTTCTTTCAGAGGTACCAGGAGTTTTGTTTGCTTATATAACTCTACAGAACATCTTTATTTTTATCCGGAATAAGAGCGATTTTCATCCAACCGTGTTTATAAACAGGAGTATGATGTAATTATACGGCGCTTGTACTATAAACCGATGGTATGACGTCACTCAGCACGTCAGCTACGGAGGCGGTAACATTTTGATGGCGCACTACACACCAGAGTCAGATGAGGGCGCTGGAGATGAGACGCTCGTAGTAATCTCTCAGTCATTACAACTGCAGGGTCTACAGGTTAAGCAAGGTTTGGCGACCTCATTTGAGGATCAGTAGTGTAGTGTGTTCGTAAGCAGTCGCACTATTTAAAATACTTTTATAATCAGAGGTTTTCGGTAACGGTCCATGTCCACGGGCCTAAAACACATTGCTGGATCTCTCAGACTTTCAGATTTTTCATATACCGATTTCTTCACCCACTCCAGAAACAAGCATTCAAGCTTAGTTGCTAGTAATGTGAATTCTACGCACATCGGTAGTTCTCTTTAAAAAAAATATGATTCAACTCATTTAAATATGACCTTTAAAACAGTGGAACTTCATATTTGTTTTCTCGTTGTAAATCTATGTCAAATATATTTATTTTTGCCAAATCTTATTTATATAGGGGTGTGATGTAATTATACGGCACTTGTACTATAAACTGTTGGTATGACGTCACTCAACACGTCAGCTAACGGAGGCGGTAACAGTTTTGACGGCGCACTACCACGGTAATATTATCTATAATATTATGTGGCACTACACACCAGAGTCAGATGAGGGAAAGCTCGTAGTAATCTCTTAGTCATCTATATCTACAACATATACTAAACAGTAAAAAGTGTGTCTGTACATTTCATATTTTTACAAAAATAACAATACAGGGGACATTAAGAAACAGTAATACAGAAACAATTTAAAAAAAAAAGCTGTTTGTACACGCTAGTCTCCGGACCTACTGGATGGATTATAATGAAATTTGGTTAGCAGATAGTTGACATTCTGGAATAACACATAGGCTACTGGAAACTGGGAAGTAAGATCAGATAGGTTTGCGTTTGACCACCATCTCACCTGATGGTAAGCGATGATGTGATCGAAGTTGAAATACGCTTTCCCAGAAGTAACAAATTCATACTTGGGGGAAAAGGCTGAATATATATTTGTTTTTGAACTGACACTAACGATTCGGCTCTTTTTTCCAAGCTGTTATGTATACTCGACCATAAAAACTGACCTTCATATATGTTTTCTCGTCAAATCTATGTCAAATATATTTATTTTCGCCAAATCTTATTTATATAGGGGCGTGATGTAATTACACAGCTCGTGAACGATATACTGGCGGCATGACGTCACTAATCACGTCAGCTACAGACACGTCAAAAGTCATGACGGCGCCACTGCCAGATGGTACCTAATACTTGTAAGTAATGTATTAGGTCTGTATACAAGCTAATAAGGTTTTGTACACAAAACAGATAAAACCTCTTTTATCTGTTCTGTGGTTTTATCTTGGGTTTTATATACAGTATGTTAACTAACAGAGGGCGTTCCCGTTAACGCGCAATAGTATAGCATCCATACATGCTAAAAAAAATATTACCATCCGAAATCAAAATGTTTTTATTTTTAGTATTCACTAAAAATGTTAAATTGATACGTAAAAGAAACACTCTGTACACGCGTACTTGAAGGACGGCAACGTCGCAATTTATTTATGAATGCGTACGCGTGTACAGAGTGTTTCTTTTACCTGTCAATTTAACATTTTAACATTTAATATTTAAAAAAAAACATTTTGTTTTCAAATGGTAATATTTTTTTAGCATGTATGGATGCTATACTATTGCGGGTTAACGGGAACGCCCTCTGTTAGTTAACATACTGTATACTCATAATTAACGTTACCCAACTACTGGATTGTGGAGGTCAGATAGACAGTCGCCTACGACCTATTCTCGAACCTATCGAATATACAGAAAAAATCTCATAATAAAGGGCCAAGCCGTTTCGTAGGAGTTCGGTAACAAACATTGTCACTGTGTAGATTATACACACTCAACTTTCACTCAACAGTCTACGGAACTAAATCTATTAAAACCTCGTTGCTTCAATCCTGTCTTCTTTCGATTCCATAAACAAAGACCAAGTTCAATACAACACAAATAGTATTAAAATAAAAAAACAAACCCGCAACCTTGAGCTCAAGACAAGATCCACTTAAAAATAGTATTCCAGAAACCTACAATACAAAAAACTCGGTTATTTAAAGCCAAATAAACCGGAACTTTCACCCACTACAATACGATTTATTTCCACCATACTCTTCTTTTCAGCCGGCCATCATACATATACAAAATATCGCATAACTCATTATTTATCAAAATAATCTCCGCGGCACACGGGGTAACATAAAAAAACGCATAAAACATGCGTCTTAATGTTTGCTTTGATCTTTGTTATATATTTGCTGATAGGGTCCAAGTTGTAAGCGGATAGCGGTATAGAAACATATTTTTTATTGAATAAAAAAACTTGTAGAACTTGTATTTTTTTTATGGTTAGTTGGACAGCTACTTAATAATTTGTATTGCATTATATTAAAACAATTAAGCTTCGGCTTTTTTTTTTCGGTACTGTGATGGTGAAAACATATGTTTTTTTTTTAGCCGTACGCACAATGAAAGTATTCCTAAAACGTTTTGTTTTGCATTGAAATAGCATCGAGTTACATGTTTTTGTTATACACAGTAAGTATATTTGGAGACTCTAGCGCCCCAGCTAAGTTGACAAGACGACTTATATTAAAGGTGCTAGACCCGAACCTTTTGTGGATGCCAGAATACAAAAAATCAAGACTAGTCCCCATCTTAGCTTTCTTTATCTAAACCAAAAACTGCATTCTTTTTAGTTACAAGAAATGCTAATGATGGTACTAAGTGATAAAATAGCTTCTTGTATTTCTTCTTCTAAGTGATAAATAGAAACCTTGGTACCAAATTAGTACCCAAGCCATAGAGTCTACGACAAAACATTGTGTCAGATCGCTACATCTTATTGTTTGTACGCACTAATTTAGAAAGATTTACAACAATTTGTCACATTCGTAATAGATGGATTATTTCTTACTTTTAGTTTTTTGAGCGAATATTAAAAGGAGTTCAGGGAACGAATTAGTTGGACATTAAAAAAAAAATCATGAAGATTTCTGTCGATGAGTGATGGCTGACAAGTTTTCTAAATGTCTCTTCAATCTAATCCACTTCTTATAGAATAAAGCATCAAAAAATTGATTTATTCTAGTTTGTATTTTAAGTATTTTAGTACATAATTATGTATACTTTCTTCTTACTTATATAATATACATATTGTACTAATTCCTACTAATATTATAAATGCGAAAGTTTGTGAGGATGGATGGATGTTTGTTACTCTTTCAGGCAAAAACTACTGAACGGATCTGAATGAAATTTGGTAAGTAGATAGTTGACAACCTGGAATAACATATAGGCTACTTTCTATCCTGGAATTTCCACGGGATCGGGATTTACGCGGGAAAGACCTCCCACGCGGAACGAAGTCGCGGGCAAAAGCTAGTAATATTATAAATGCGAAAGTTTGTGAGGATGTATGTATGTTTGTTGCTCTTTCACGCAAAAACGTATCTCAATGAAATTTGGTAAGTAGATACAGAGCCTAAATCAGGATATTATTTCTATTTTCATATTTTTCCACAGGGTCTATTCAGCTACTGTGCTTCAACGCAGAGTCAAATATCCTGCGTTTAAGCACAAAAACCTCTCGCACCATAAAGGTTTTAGTCAATTCAAAGCATCTTTCACTATAAGACGGCAATTTCATAGTTTTACCCGTATTATTTAGATTGAGTATTTGAAAAAAAAAAAAAAAAAAAAATTTCATGTCGCATCTTATTTTATCCTCACTATAGTTTCTTCGGGATTAATATAGGCGGTGTTTGCATTTATTATCGTATCATCTTCCCCACTTTGTATAAGCTCTTGGTTCCCCTGAATAACAAAATGTATAAATCATGTTAAACTGTACTATATTGTGTATGATTTCTGTACAAGTGATTAGTAGTCTTTAGAAAATAAATGAATTCAAACTGTACTTATATTTGCGCCCTTTGTTTTTAGGGTTCCGTAGCCAAATGACAAAAATCGGAACCCTTATAGATTCGTCATGTCTGTCTGTCTATCTGGCCGTCCGTATGTCACAGCCATTTCATTCCGAAAACACATGTGAAACAAATGAGTCCTATAGAATCAAAAGCGGATATCTGCATTTTGACTGAATAGTGGCAATGAAAGAAAAACGTTTGTACTCAATTATTTGGTATTTAATAAATAATTATTATTTGTTTAGGTATCTTTAATTATTGATACTATTAGAAAATACACAAAAAACGATGTGAAGTCAACATCAAAGAAGTAGAGGACGAATCTTTTTTTCAGATTGCCGTATTTGATTCTAAGAAAAACTGAGGTAAACTAAGGGTTGTCAATAACATACAAAATATGTAAATTATTATATTTTATTTCAAAATAATAACGTAAATCAGTATCAAACATAAAATAAAAGATTTTTTATTAAGTGCACGCGCGTATAATTCAATTTTTTTTTTTTTTGTTAATTTGCAACATTGAAGAGCTTTTGTATCGTGTTCGCACACCCTTTCTGGCAAAGTTTTTGATGAATACCTGAATTAAAAAATAAAAGTAGGTAAGTAATTTGATACAGAGAGGCAATTTGGGAGAGGTCTACGTCCAGCAATGGACTACGATAGGCGGAGTTGATGTTGATGAAGTAGTTTTATTAATTTTACAAAAACAAACTGATAACATTGTTGTGATGGTTTTGGTGGAGGTCCTGTACCTAATCTACAAGTACCTACAATTAAGAGTGATTTTTATATTTATATATGTTTATCTTCAAATTCAGTAAAACAAAATAAAATAACATGTAAAAATGTACCATTCCAAAAATGCGAGGTAATCAAAATAAAAAATATTAAATTAATTTTATAAAAGTGGGAACCCTACACAAGGTACTCACCTCTTTTTTTAGTTACATTTATTTTCCAATTATCTGGATCCTTCTGGCGTTTTCGGACAAAACTATTATTCACAGGTGTTGGATAACAATTCATGGTTATAATTTCACAGAACCTATTTAACTTCAGCAGCAGAAACGTTAATAAATCAATAAAATCACACAGCACAACTTAAGTAAAACTCATGCACCACCATGACAGCACGCAAACAAAATAGACGCCTGTGATTGGTCGAGCGAGCAGTTTGCCAGGTTTGATTTTGAATCTTTACAGAAAGCCGAATTTGTTACTAATCTGTGACTTTTGAGTGGATTTTCCATGAAAGATAGCCATCTCTGATATGGATATTAAATATCGTTAGAAAGTTGCCTTATTCACAGTTCGTTTTTACCAAAAACGTCAGTTAGCCGGATTTGATTCTATAGGACCCAAATAATTCAGCCATTACGTTCGTACAGCTATTACGTTCCCGCCGCTGAGCTACGTACAGATGTTTCACATTAAAAAAAACATAACGTCTACCTGTATTTATAATTTTGAACGCTTATACCTTCAACTTGCACCACAATACGTCAATAGTTCTCGAGAGAGTCGGTTCGTAAGCCGTTATATCAAAACAATTGCCAAGCGCCATTTATCGGAACCCATTCCACCATTCGCTTTTAACTAAAAGAAAACATTTTGACGTAATTTTCATCGCTTTTCGGGTTTCTCGTCAATTTTACGAAATTGGCTCGATTATTTAGGTATCTCTCTTTTTGTTATTGTTTCTTTGATTGGTTGGTGGTTCTAATTTGAGTTTTATTGGAATTAGGAGGTACAGAGCGTTTCAACTAATATGCGGAATGACTAAGCGGCATATTGTGACGTCATAGCTGTCAAATCGATCAAACTAGGTAGCGTGACCAAAACAACAATTCATTAAAATAAAATTTATTTACAACGATTTACGAAGGAAAAAAATGAATCAGTCTTGAATTCCGTAAAATTTTTCTTGAATAATTTTGGCATAGCTTCTGGGCTATTGCCACATTGAAAATAAGAGAGAAAAAAGTATGGTTTAAAAAAAACGAATTATGATTTCAAATTATTTATAGTTAAATTATTTAATATGTCTAATATAGCTTATTTTGGTTAATTAATAATGTTTTATTTAAAATACATATAACACTCGATTAAACAAAGTAAAATAAACTAAATAGGTACTTAACATTTCTTTGCTAACCATACTTTTCAAGTGACATTTGACAGATAAAGGTCATTGACGTTCCTATTAGCATTTGAAATGCATAGTATAGTTCGTTCCATTTAATATGATGATTGGTTTGTCTTATGCCCAAGAATGTGAATAATTCCCTTATCTCAAAGACGAATAAAAGCAGACATACTCAAGAAATGTAGCAATTAAACACAACATGTTTAATTATTCCATTTGTCATGAAGTTTCAGTCTACCCCCTTGATACAATAACATAAGTTTTATGAGGGTTATAAATGTTAACCTAATTACTCAAGAAGTTATAATTGTGTCGGCAAATTAACCTGTACGGAATATAATAAAGTAAATTAATATAGAACGTAACATGTGATTAAATTTTCATTTTATATAGGTGGAAAGTTTCGAGTGACAAGTGTAATTCATAAAAGGAAATAAATACAACGTTACTATTTTAAGATTTTTGAAACTCACGCCGCAAGACATGAGTCAAGACACCTGTACCATAAAATCCTAGGCTATTGAAAACAGTAGTGACCAGGTGGTCCGGTTGGTAGGATATAAACAACATATTTGAAGTATAGAGAGCCTACTATCAATCCTTATTTCAAGACCCTCTATCGAAGGAATATCCGTCCACTGAGCCTGAAGGCGAATTGGAACCCGATATTCTCGATTCGGAGGTTAGTGCGCTAATCAAACATTTAAAATACTGAAAAGCCACAGGCAGAGACTTAATCCCAATTGAAACCATAAGAGCCTTAGGAGAGTATGGTACAGTTATATGTCACACTATCTGCAACGGAATATGTCGGACAGGGATGTGGCCGACAGATTGGACACACACCATCTTCACACCCCTACATAAAAAAAGTTTCAACAAAAATATGTAACAACTATCGCCTAGTTGCCCTTATATCTCACGCAAGAAAAATTATGTAACATATTTCTAAACAAACGACTAAAGACATTTCTCTCCAAAGAAATTGCACCAGAACAGGCTGGGTTTGTGAAGGGGCACATGAGAACAGATTTTCATCGTGCGCTAGATTATCGAAAAGCCTAGAGAATTCAACAAACCAACTTGCACATGCTTTTTTGACTTCTCAAAAGCGTTTGATTCGGTAAATCGAATTTTGTGGAAAGCCCTTGTGTAAATGGGCACACCAAAGCATCTGGTACAATTTCTACGACAACTTTACAAGGAAGGCCACAGCCTCAGTACGAACAGATGAGATCTTCTCAGAAAATTTCCATCCCAGCGCAGGTGTCCGCCAGATCTGTATACTATCACCACTCCCTTTTTAATGCGTATACTGAGATCATCATGCGAATCACTCTGGAAGATTAGACAAACGGTGTTGCAATTTGCAGCTATAAAATTGCTAATTTACGTTATGCAGACGATACAACTCTTTTTGCATCCAGTATTAGCCATATGGAGGAACTTCTTCTGAAAATAGAACGTATGAACCTTATGTTTGGATCAATCAGATCAGATTAACCGCAGTAAAACGAAGATGATGATCATAGACTGAGCGGCTAACAACTCGCCGGGGGTCACTCAGATTGCTAACTACTAAGTAGTACCTAAATACATTACTTGGGCGCTTTAATTTTAAACGATGGTTTTTTTTTTTTTTTTTCATCAAAATGTACAACAAGTAAATATGTAACAAAATTATATGGCAACAGTATATGGTTAAATAATTGTACAGTGTAGCAACCAAACATAGCACACTGATTCCCAAACTGAGACGAACTCGTATTTCGGGATTCGGTGGCTCTCCACTCTAATGTCATTACAATAATTATGACCCAAATATTTGCAACATTGAAATCCCCTAATTAAACTTATTTATACTTTTTTTTATTTTATAACGTCGTAAAATTATCGAATAAGTCCTCCCACTCCGGGCAGGGTGGGAGGGACTGTCAGACTTTTACTGACTAAAATCCACGGTGTTCCTTCAATAGCCCTTTACGTACCGGGGCCACGGTAACGGGATGAGTCCCACGACCCCGGCAGGCTTCGGCCCTCTGCAGAGGGGGCCTCGTCATGTTGCTGACGCTCTTTGAGGCGCGCGTGGAACACGACGCGCCGTCGACCCGGGCATGGTCCATGGTCGGACAGCGAGTTGCCCTTTACTCGCTGTCCGCATGCCCGTGCCTACGGTGGTCGGAGATCGTCGGCCGACGTCCGACGCCGTGGGCGTCTACCACTGCGGCTGGGCTGGAGGGAGGACGCCATCCTCTCCCTCACGCGGCCCGCCTCCTCCTTCGGAAGCATGACTGCTTCGCAGAAGGAGGCGACCGCTTCCCACTCCCTCTCGCCCCGCAGCATGGCCTCGACCAAGGCCGGGCGCGAGAGGTCTCCGCCTATTGTCGCCGTGAGGACACGTCGGTGCTCTGCCCAAGCTGGGCAGTCCTGCACCGTGTGCTCAACTGTGTCCTCAGGGCGACCCTCGCAGTGGTGACACCCAGGCGTCTCTTCCTTACCCATCAGACACAGGTACCTCCCGAAACTTCCGTGTCCGGTGAGGACCTGCGTCATGCGGTAGGTCAGGACGCCGTGACGCCGATCTAGCCACTCCTCAAAGAGGGGTCTTACCGCCGCAATTGCGGCGTGCCCGGCCGTCGGTTGCGACAGTCGTTCCCTCCATACTGCCCTGAGATCGCGCCGGAGCTCTTCCCGCCGCGCCTCGACTTCTCGAGGCAGCGGGGAAACGCCCCGGCGCTGCGCCTCCACGCGCCATTCATAGACGCGCTGGAGGGCAGTCGCCTCCAGATCCCAAGGCAGCAATCCGGCAAGGAGGTTGGCCGATTCGCCGGCGATCGTGCGGTATCCCCGGATCATTCGGATAGCCATGACCCTCTGGCATACGACCAACTTTAGTGGTCGCGTCCGGATGCACAGGGCCCACACTGGGGACCCGTATACTTACTTAACTATTTCTTAAAACTATTATATTATATTCTATTCACTGTCTTTTTTATTTATCAATTAATATGAGCTTTTCTGTCTCTTCATAATTTAAGGACTTAAGCCAATTAGTTAGTTTAATTTTCAAGTTATATTTATTTAGTTTGTATAGTGAGAGTATTTTATTAATTTTGTTATAAATTCTAGAACTTAGTGCAGTATATTGACGTAGTGCGAATTTGGTCCTACATTGGACAGAACAACAAACAAGTGCTCCGCGTCTTTTTTGTAAGATCTTTTTATTAAAGGGAAGTTGTGAATGTCGCCGAATTATGGTACGCAGGATAAACAATTGTCTAACAGTTAAAATCTGGCTTTCCCGGTATAGGTCTGTAGTCGAGTAGTAACGTGGTTTGGAGTGTATAACTTTAAGGAGGCATCTCTGGGCCTTTCCAATTGCAAAAACAGAGTTTTATAAGTACCACCCCATGCAGGTATACAATAACTAAGAATTGATTGGCATAGTTAAATATATACTGTGTGCATTACTGATACATCGGCAGAATGACGAAGATTTTAAAAAATGTAAAGTAATTTTCTTACTCGCCCAGTAAGGTTTATAACTTGAGTGCTCCATTCCAATCTTTCATCAATCATAACACCTAAGTATCTTATACTGGAAACGTTTGCTAAAAGTGGGCACGAACAAGTCATAATTTGGTTGTTACAAACATGAGCCGTTATTGTTGTGGTTTCAGTTGGTGGTGTAGGAGAATTGGGGAGATAGAAGCGTAAAAATTTTGTTTTATTTACATTTAGAGTAAGCTGGTTCGAGGATAACCATAACATTACTTCTCTCAGGTTATTTTCAGCCAAAGACTTGGCCTCCAACCAGCTCTTCGCATGATTAATAAGGCTGTGTCGTCAGCGTAGGTAAAAATATCACAGTTATCAAGCCTCATCCTACATAGTTCGTTGACATAAATTATGAACAACGTAGGGCCGAGAATATTTCCCTGTCGGACTCCGTATTCGATCTGCTCTTCCTCACTCACAACATCGTCAATTTTAACTACCTGAGTGCGATTGGAGAGGTAATCTTTAAATATATCCAAAGTCAGACCTCGAACCCCAATGAGCTCTAGTTTTGATAGGAGTAATGGAACAGACACCGTATCAAACGCTTTCGATATATCCAAAAATATACCGAAACATTTGTAACCGTTATCCAGTCTATCAACTACTGCATTACTGAAGTTTGTAACAGCGTCTTCAGTTGAAGTGCCAGATCTAAATCCATATTGGTTTTTGGAAATTATGGAAAAAGTAGCGAGATACTTCGTTAAACAGTTATTCAGTATTCTTTCGAAGACTTTAGATAATGCACTCAGCACCGAAATAGGCCTATAGTTCGTAACATGTGCTCTGTCCCCGCTCTTAAATACAGGAGTTACTAAAGCTTTTTTAAACTGTTTGGGAAGACACCAGTAGCTATTGAAAGGTTGCATATGTGTGTAATGGGTGCTACCAAGACTTTCTGTGATAGTTTAATAACTGATGCTGGGATATTGTCCCAACCAGTTGCACAGTTACTCCGAAGCGAATTAATGATCGCTGACACTTGTTCTTGGCTAACCGGCTCAATCCCAAGTGAGTTGCACTGTGAAGCTGTTACTCCATTATTGCTAACTGTCAAACAACCAGGAGGAATTAACTTAGAAGCCAGGTCTTTACCAATATTAACGAAATATTGATTGACGCAGTTCACAGAGTGTTTCGCACTAGCTGACACATGCAAGAGTTCTGTTGCCGACAGTGACTGACATTTCCTGCCTGAAACTGAATTTATAGCATCCCACATTGCTTTTGGATTATTCTGAGCTTTAAGGAATTGATTCTTTTCATACTCATGCTTTAATTTTCTGAGAAGGGTATTACAGTAATTGCGGTATCTTTTATATGTGACGAGAAGAATGGTATTATTACTATTTTTTTTTAACATTAAGATGCATTTTGTCGCGGTTCCGGATACAACGAAGCATTTCTTCAGTGATCCATGGCTTTAAGATACGTGTACGTCTACTAGCTTTTTTTGTGTTGTGTACTTAGTAACCACATTCTGAATGAGTGAAATTAGTTTATCAGTAGCAATATTAGCATCAGTTTCATTCATGATCGGGTCAAAATCACATTTATCAATATTTTCCTTAATAGAAACACAGTCTAAGCGAGTTACGACCTTCTGAGAATTACTGTGTAAATTATTGTGGTGTTTTAAACACAAAATTACAGGTAAATGGTCTGTGATATGGGTCTCGAGTACTATTGCTGTTGCTGATGTCTCAGCCTTTAGTAAGATGTGATCGAGACAGTTCCCAAGCCTAGTAGGAAATTTATGTGCTGGTAATAACCCTAAAGAAGCAGTAAATAAAAGGTATTCGGTAGAGTTTCGATCGACATTGTTTGTTTCTTTAATATCCACATTGAGATCTCCAATCACCACTACATTTTTAAATGATTTTAAAGTACACATTACTGTCTCTAAACTGTTATAAAAGTTGCTAAGATCCGAGCGAGATGGAGACCGATAGAGTCCTATGATTGCAGTGTTACCAACAATATAGACTAAACAATTTGCATCTTGAAATGATGGTTCAGATATTGTATATTCAAGTCCATTTCTTACGTATATCACAACACCATCGTTTTGTGTTAGGTGGTAGGTTGTGGCATGAGATGAGTAATTAATAAGATTAGGTGGTGTATGTAATTGTTCCTTTCAACCAGCATTCAGAAAGTATAATTATATCAAAATCGAATTTTATCATAGATAGCATACATACAAACTGATCGAAATTTTTGTTAATGCTTCTTATATTAATGTGTATAATTTTTAAATTAGTATTAGGATTTTTGACGAGCTCAGAGCATTTATTCGGTGTACAAATGTGGGAGTTAGCAGTTTTGAGGTTATCAATTTCATTGGCTATATTTATATTATCAGTCATTTTTAATGTTATTTTTAACTTTAGAAAGCAACGAAACTTGCACCATGACACAATAACAAGAATGCAAACACAAGTGATTAAGCAATGCTACAAGTTTACGTTGCAGAGGCATGTACAGGAAAATGTCAGTCACCCTATTTATCTCACTATAATAATATATTTTTAAAGAAATTATGAAGTGTAATTGGCTGTAGTCGCTTAGAAATTTAGATTTAAACTTTTTTACTCTTATCTTACAAACGTATATATTACAATAGCATTTGATTAAACTATTACTAATAAGAAAATACTTGCATTGTTCAATATTGACGCTATTATGCGAAATTAAATTCAAGCTGGATAGTCATTGCTTGGCTTCCAATTCTAACAGACATTGTTCTGTTTTCACAAAATGAACTTCCTTTGTATCACTATTTTTACGTAGTAGGATTTTCCCATTCGATACCCAGCAGAAATCATAATTTTTACGTTGCGCAAAGTCCCGAGCAAGATAGAAAAGCCTTTTCAAAGCCGGAGAGGGATGCTCATCAACGTAGATGGGTTTGCGTTCTCCAGCAATGCCAATGCTCTCTGTATTTAACTTTTCCTTGATATTGCGTTCTTTGTTGTAGCCGCGCATTGCGCTTAAGAAGTTATTTTTGAAATAAACCGTTGAGAATTCAATGAGCATTGAACGGGTGAGGCCAGGTCTTCCAGGCAAACGGTAAATATCACGAACATTAGAGCTGGAAACATCCATCTGTATAGTCTGTCCCAAGCGCGAGGCAATCTGAAGAAGATCGTTTATTTTTTCATTTGGTATAGCTGGTACATTTCGAATCTCAACTGCTGATGATCGGCACTTAAGTTGATTTATGATTACATCGAAGAGGCAAAACGACGTATGGCTATAACAAGATCCGCAATGGAAAAGATGAGGAAAATTTGGAAGAACTGCAATATTACGAAAAAGCTACTAAGATCCGGCTAGTACGAACACAGACATAATATTAATAAGATTTTATTTATGTTCTAAACTTATAACTTGAGCCAACGTTTAACTGAAGTGATTTAGGCCTGAGTATCCTTCGAAGTGGCTTCAAAATCTAGAACGTGGAGTCCAATAATCGTTTAATGGGGCTCACTGAAGTACTCTTACGTTTTTACGTTTCGGCAACAATGAACACAGATTTAGTTAACTTCTTTTTCCAAAACTTTTGGGTTTTGTGACACTGGCCCTTGTCAGCGTCATGTGCCAGATTTTTGTTTAAAAAGTTCGGAAGTTAAGTTTTATGAGAGCTATTCTTTAACAATAGCTTTTCCGCGTGTGGCTAACAGCGTCTTCATCTATACATTAAAGAAATGAGGTGTCTGTCTGTGGTTTCTTCAAAATAAATGAGTTTTCTAGTGCTTATAGTTCTTCAAACGACACTAAAACACTAACAATGTTTATTCCATTTTGTGTATCTGTCTGTCTGTTTTTCTGTATGTCCGGGATAATCTCTGGAACGACTGAAGAGGTTTCAATATGTATGCTTTTATACGGAATTCCCACGAAATCGAGATTCACGCGGGAAAATCCAACCATGCTAACGATGTCACAGTTGATTCAAAAATAATTACAATATAATAACCTTCTCAGTTCTCAATCGATATATGTATTTGGGTTTGAAACTGTCGAATTCTATGTTGTAAATGCATGTCATTTAACGATTTATCCAAACTTCTAGACACTGCGTTATAATTCCCTGCCGGAGTATATTATAATTTATTTATTAAGTAGTTAGTGGATTAATTGTAAACAAATCACACACAATGTTATTAAATAAATTGCGTAAGTTGTTAATCGATTTTATTCCCGATTCGATTATTTTAGTCACAACACAATTTCGTAGTCGTCATACAACACACTTGTCTTACAACAAATTGTCAGTTTACTGAATCGAATTAAAATTCTTGCTATAGGTCTGAACAAGCGCTGTCTTTCAAAAACAAACCTTATCGACACTAAACTTAAAACTCTTTTTTGTTTTTAAGTTATCAGGTAGTCACAAGCCACCACATAGCTATACAACATTACGCCTATCCAAATAAAAATACCAACATTTAATTGTTTTTTTAAAACGATTACAGCTTAGAACTTTTCTCATTCGGTTTAGTTACACTTAGATTTCTTTTTATTGATAATACGCTCGCGTTAGACCACCATCTCACCTGATGGTAAGCGAGGATGTGGTCGTAGATGAAGCACGCTTGCCTAGAAGTAACCTATTCACTCTTGAGTTAAAGACTACCAGGTTATAGCGATCAGGAAACACAGACTCCAGCAGGGAATTCCAATCCTTAGCTGTACCTACGCATGATGACAGTATTCCCAAAACGTTTTGTGCGTATAGATGGGATGCCCGCCGTGTAACGATGGCGCATCGCCGTTTGTCTTGTAGTTCGATAATGGAACGGGCTTGGTGGAATTAAATTGTGCAATTACCTTATGTCATTTATTTATATGCTACAATCGCTGCACGGTTTGGTAGCAAAGACAGGGTCTTATTGTTCAAGTGCTCAAATAAAACGGATATTAACATCACCATGGGTGGCAAGGAGACATTGGTGGTATCCACTGTACGCAGCTGAACGCTGAACTCCATAAAAAATACCAGGTCGAGTTGCTAACCTATCGGTAACATTTCGGGGAGTGTGCGATGGAATTTCACAATCTGAATCCATCAATCCCGTTCCATAATCGGGGTACAAGACGAACGTCAATGCACAATCGTTACATGGTGAACATCCCACCCCATCCGCACATAATGTTTTGGAATATTTTCATTGTGCGTACAGCTAAGGAGTCGAATGCCCTGCCGGAGTTTCTGTTATCTGATAGCTATAACCTAAGGGTATTTATGTCAACGAAGAATAAGTAAAAACTAGGTAAGCATGTTTCATCTTCGACCACATCTTCTAAGCGAAGGGACTATAGACCTGAGTATACCTATAGTCTGAATTTTAACTTGGTGTCTCCACGCGTTCCCGAAATAAAGGGCTTTGACAGACAGACAGCCAGACGGACAACAAAGTGATTCTATAAGGGTTTCATTATTTCCTTTCGAGGTCCGGTACCCTTAAAAGAACTAAATATATCGCTATCTCTTTTTAGGTAAAAGTACCGGATAAGTCTAAATTCCTTTAATTGTGATTTGTTTCAGAGTCCCAGGTGCGTTGCCTTACTAACGACACAAGTAAATTCTCCTCTGTAAAATAACAAAGGCATCTTTACTGCGTCTCTTTAGGCCGAGAAGTAACCCATTAACTTGGGACTTAAAGATCTTCTGGTTTTAGCTATCAGGAAACACAGACTCCAGAAAATTATCTCAATAGTTGATGAGATGTTTTGTTGGAGCATGATTAGATAATATATTATATATTCAGATAACTTTCTTAATATCTTATTCAAACTCAAAACTCAAACACAAAATGTTTTATTTCACATAGGCCTACATAGGCACTTCCAAAACGTCAGAAGTTAGCGCACGGTTTGAAATTGGTCTTTTTCTATGGAGAAGAACCGACAAGAAACTCCACAGTTACTCTTTTAAATTTTTTGTTTTTTTTTACAATATATCCATAATACATGTTAATTAGGTATGAGAGGACAGTATAGACCAATTAATACAGCATAATGGAATTACATATAAAAAATTGTATGTGAATCTACAGTGTTCGCAATTCGCAAAAAAGCTTAAGAATGTATTAAATTAAACTACAAAAATGAAGGAAAAATTAATAATAAAAATGAAATTGAAATATTAACTAAAAGTTTGTCATTAAATACATTAAGATACTAGACACCGGACATGAATCGTTTGAATCAACACATTTATCATAAAAGAAACTCGGAGCTAGTGTTGCCCAAACGAGAGTCTCGCAAGAGTTTCACGGTAGTTGAGATCTCAGAACAATGTAACAGACTCTGTTACATTGTTCTGAGATCTCAACTACCGTTTAATAAATAGCAATAGGATAATCGCTAATTGCAAGACTCTTGCGAGACTCTCGTTTGGGCAATACTACTCGGAGCTAAATAATGACAGCTGCACGGATCGATTTTCGAGATTAAGGAACGCTTGCCGAGGTGAGTTTCTGGATGGGTGATCATCATAACATATCTAGATTCTTCCATGCCTCGGAAAGTATGGTAATCCGTTGGTCCCGACTGGCATGTATACCTCTTAGGGCCTATGCACACCACGTTTTTTAAACGCGCCGTTGACGCGCATATGTAGCGATACAGACGCGATACGCACGCAAGTCAGACGCAGCCTGTAGACCTTTGCACACCTGTATAAATTCAAATATGCGTTTCAATCGATACAGACGCGCGTGTGTAGCGCTGACATTTTGCGTTTTTAAGCAGAACCTCGTCAACAGTAGCAAGATGGCGTCGGTCGAGAAAGCATTATGCAATAATAACAAAGCATGCGCTTTGTTATTATTTTTTTTAAAAAGGAAGAAGAAAAATTACCGACGATTTTGGGTACACCCAAAGAGACAACGAGCCAACGATTACAAGCGAGAGAAGATTGTGTGGACATTATACATAGACAGAACGCGCGTATGTATTGGTACAGACGCGCCGGTGCCGCGCGATTGAATCGATACAAATGACAACAAACTGCTCTGTAGGATAAAAGCACGCCGTAGACGTGTGTTTCTAAAACGCGCGTCGACGGCGCGTTATAAAAACGTGGTGTGCAGAGGCCCATAAGGCTTGTCCAGAAAGGGCGAATTCGTCGCGATTCTCTCGTGCGAATCACGCGCGATCGTTGCGTCCAGAAAGAGCGTACCAACGCGCGACCATTTGGGGCGCGCGTATGCGCGTATTGCGCGCGAGTTGAGATACTAGGGACCCTTTGTTGCGTCCAGTTAAACGCGCGAACTCCGGCCGAGTGGACGTAACGGGAAAAATAGAGCGCCAAAATTTTGATACGGAATTTTTTATAGACGAAATACATTCTATTTTCCCTCCGTTTTTGTCTCTTCCAGCGACGGTAAGCTAACCACAACGCGACCGCTTCGTTCAACTCCATGCTTCCTACTGACTGATCACTGAATTCGTCCCCAAATGCTGGCGCGTTGGTACGCTCTTTCTGGACGCAACGATCGCGCGTGATTCGCACGAGAGAATCGCGACGAATTCGCCCTTTCTGGACAAGCCTTTAGACAGTCGTAAGAAGTAGACGGAAATCTGACAATGGTCTTGCCAAGGAGTATCATGTTACCCAGTTACTGGGTTGTGGAGGTCAGATAGGTAGTCGCTTCATGTAAAACACCAGTACTCAGCTGTATCAGGTTAGACTGGAAGCTGACCCCGACATAGTTGGGAAAAGGCTACGCAGATGATGATGAATAAGGGACTATTATATTAATCTTGATCTTTCATAAAGGCTCTGCAAGCCACAATCTGTCAAAAACCTAGGTATACATTTTCTTTTAGTTCTCCATTCTCCCGCGGTTCAGGTTATACTGGACGTCGTCGAAACTACTCACACCATTTATCAAAAATTCCCAAATGTTCTAATTTATGGCTAGATATATCTTACAGAAAATTTCAAAAGAAACGAAAACGATACAAGTCGTAAATCTCGGATTAAGAAGCGAGCGAATTTTTTGTCGTTTAAACAAATTGTTTTATAAGATAAATGTCGGAGAATGTTGAGCTTTGAAAGTTCGTAATGGTTCTGTCTACAAAAAACCTCTAAATATTATTGGAAAACGTCACTGTCTGCCTCTAGTCTCTTTATTCATGTATTTCTTTTAACTATACGGATTTTTATATGGTTTTCAGTTTCACTAATGTATGCAGCAGTGGTGGCTTAGAGGTTAAAGGAACTAATTTAGAGTCGTGGGTTCGAACACAGGCTGGGACATCACTTTGTGTTATTAATTTACATTATCACAACTTCTGGGTTATTTTTAGTTCCTTGTTTTATTTTAATTACAATGTATTTAATTATGTCTGGCAGTTTGAGTACTTCTGGCTTACCAAAATAGTTGAGCTCCTTAAATTGATTAATTATGTATTTTATGTAAGTCATAAATAGTACACCACAGTGGCGAAGGGTGAATTTTCATAAAAGGGAAGCCGGAACAAAAAATGCTTACCTTGCTCAAGTGTGATGCGTGAATTCCAGTAACTGTGGCCCTGTGGCTGACTTCGAAATCTTGTAACTTCGTAAATAATTATTTGTTTAATTGAAAATAATAGATTACTATTTATATATTCATATATAAAATAATAGACTAATATTTGCCATATTTCAAAAGGGAAGCCGGTAGGAATCGAGTTGTATGGAGCCTTCGCCACTGGTACACCATAGACTACCCGCGTATTTATTTTCTCCTGTTGTGTCAAATCCATCCAAATGTTGTCTGTAAAAGATCGCTTATAAGACCGCCCATTGCAACGCCTGTTGTAGTTGTTAATTCCTTATTTAATTCTGTTATGGTGTACAATAAAGAGTATAGCATCTATCTATAACTGAAAAATGCTTGCACTGCCTGGACAGGGCTTGTTTTTTCTGGGGAAAATTATCATACAACTCCACCCGCCGTGGGTGGAGCGGAACGGAGTGTCAGACTTCTACTGACTAAACACCCCCCCTGTTCCTTCTGTTGACTTTGCATTCGAAGGCCTCGGTGTCTCGTTAGAACAATTCCCGCAACCCTGTAAGGCCACAGCCCTATCGGGCCCCATCAATACTGCTGACTTCTCTTTGAGGCGCGCGCGGAACACAACGCGCCGCCGACCCGTGTCTGGTCCTTACCGAACGGTGAGCTACCCCTGCTCGCCGTCCGCGGACCCGCGTCTACGGTGGCCAGCAGCAGCTCGTGATCCCCGACGCCCGGGGCGTCTCCCGCGGCGGCTGGGGCGTGAGGAAGATAACTGTCTCTCCCTCACGCGTTTAGCCTCCTCCTTCGCTAGCATGACTGCTTCGCAGAAGGAGCCGACTGCATCCCATTCCCTCCCGCTCCGCACCATGACCTGAACTAGGGCCAGGCGTGAGAGGTACATGCTTCTCATACGATTTGACCAGTACGCATTGTATGGACTTTAAGAGCCGTTGACCTCTGAGTTTGTATCGGTGTTTTTTCTCAGAGTAGTAAATTAGGAACTAGCCAAACTTAAAAGGCAAGAAAATTACGTGTAAAAATGTTAATTATAACCAAAATTAAATATTTCATTTCTCTCGGTGAACGGTGAACGACGACAACTTGAGAAAAGCATGTCCTAAGACCGAAAATACTGAAAACTGCAACCGAACCCAAATATAAATGTAAACAAAAATCATAAATTTCATCAAGAAAGTTTCAAGTTACTTTAAGACATTGCACGCACCAGAGACAAACAATTTGTCTTGCGAAGACAGATTAGTTCTGTAATTCTGTTTAGTAATAAGACATTTTATTCAGCCCATTCCTCTCAACTTGAAGAATTAAGACTTTTAAAATAAGTCTTTGTTAGACCGCGTTTGTAAGTTTCTTTCCCGCAACTACATAATAACTATGCTAGTTCAATTACATTGCAGAGTACGATTGAGCGATTGATCATATTATACCATAGTAGCCGGCAATGTAATGCAGCTTGCAAGAGAGCTAGTTATATGTGCTAACGTTATATGTTAACAGACATGCGGGCGTGGACTTTATCACAAGAAAAAGATCTCTTTCTTTTTCAGTCAAGTAGAACGAAGCTACCTTTCAAACTTTAAGCTACTTCTATACGAAATCATCGAAATCCACCCAGTACTTTCGAAGATTAGCGGGTTTAAACAAACAAACAATGTTTTCTGCTTTATAATATTAGTATAGCAAACTAGCTGACCGGGGCTAAGAACCTATTTCCACTAGGGCCAAGAATAGGGTATTTGGCGGACAGAAAAATCTCACTGTCCAGGGCCTCATACAAACAAAAAGTTATCGATATAGGCGTTTCTTTAAAGGAGATCGAAACGTTGCAGTGTTGGGACTAAACATAACTGGCGAAATGAAAACTTGCCAAAGATATTCAAGGAGTGTGGATGGTATTGCACAAACTAATTCCACCAAGCCCGTTCCATCATCGGACTACAAGACGAACGGCGATGCGCCATTGTTACGTGATGGACATCCCACCTATATACACAAAACGTTATGGGAATACTTTCATTGTGTTTACAGCTAAGTGGTGGAATTCCCTGCCGGAGTCTGTGTTTACTTTTAAGCAAGCGTGTATCACCTCCGATCATATCATCGCTTACCATCAACAACAAACAATAACAAACAAAAAATTGCCACCCATTGCCAATTTTTTTTTGGTAATAGGCTCGCGTTTGACCACCATCTCACCTAATAGTAAGTGATAACGTAGTCGAAGATCGAGCACGCTTACCTAGAAGTAACCTATTCACTCTTGTAAAGACCCCAGGTAAGAGCTATTAGTAAACACAGACTCCGGTAGGGAATTCCACTCAGCCATACGCACAATGAATCTATCAAAATACAGTCATTATGACGGCCTATGATATAAAACGCCCCGATACGAGGCCATCTTTGTTAAAGAGCCATAATTCTTGGGGCTGATGACGTAACAAACAATAATAATATTCATTTGTTTTGATAAATTTTCGCTTAGTTTGTTGTAGATCAACCCACGCCCGCGTAAAGTTTGATGAATATTTTGTTTTTGTTTTTAGATTGGTTAATAGACCAACATTGGTGGATGGAAAGTGGATTCCAAAAATCAAGCAAAATCTAGTTTCGTATGTGTATTTAATAGCTAGTTAAGGGACCACAATCTGCCTCCAAGAGCAGTTCGTATGGGCACGCCGCAATCGCGGCGATAAGTCCCCTCTTTGAGGAGTGGCTGGAGAGACGCCACGGTGCGGCGTCCTCACCTTCCGCCTGACGCAGGTACTGACTCGACATAGCTGTTTCGGGAGGTACCTGTTTCAGATACAGCGGGAGGACACTCTCTTCCACTTAACCCAGAAAAGTTATTCGACGATTTTCCCACCCGGAAAAAATAAATAAAATAAAGAGCAGTCTGTAGAATTGACGGAGCTCGACAGGGTTTGCCAGAACGTTCACGGGTGGTATGTACATGAATTCAACCACTGATCTATCACTGCTACATCAATCAGTCCAATATTACTGGTATTTCTAAGCCAATGCCATTAAACACACATAATTGAAATGGTGTTCTAAATACATTTCACCCATAGTCCACTTGCCATTAATCCGATCAATACCTATCGCCCCAACCTCTCCGTATCCCAATAAATAAATATCTTCTCCTAAAACCCTGTTATATGCAAATGCGTTACCACCCAGTAGATACTGGTACGTTACTTGAAATCCGACGCAAATGTCAAGGCGATACGATAAGCACAAAATTTACATCCCTTAATCTGCTTTGCGATAGCTATTTATTGATGTATTTTCGGGATTACATCCGTAGGATGGCATATTGTAGCTTTATTATCACAAGGCCGAATAAGGGGAAAAGTCATCAATGACTGCTGCCGTTTTGGGTGGAGCGGAAAGGAGTCAGACTTTTACTGACAAAAAACCCACCCTGTTCCTTTAGTTGACGCGGCCCGTCTGTCTTCATATAAATTTATGACGTTCAAAATGTGCTAATTTTCAGCGTTGCGTTACGGAGTAACTAGTTAGAACATGATTGTCTGGCAGTTTGAGTGTTTTTTGCGGCCTACCCAAACGTCTGTATCTTGGTATTGTTCGTCAAATCTTTAAGGTCCTTGTTCTAAGTTGAGTTATACGTCATCTGACAAATGCTTGCACTGTATGAACAGGCCCACTCAAATCTGTCAGCATCTTTCCTCAAAAGATCGCGTCAGACCTCCAAAGTTCTCATATAACTTAACCAGTATAGATTGTAGGGACTTCAAAAGAGACCGACCCCAGAGTTTGTTTCGGTGTTTCTTCTCAGAGTAATAAGTTAGGAAACACTGGCCTCATCTAGTTTAAATTTACGAAAAAAATTACGAAGTCTATTGTGAATAAAAACTTTTTTGCAAAAAATAAAACCGACTTCCATATCAAAACACTACAAAGCCAAAAATAATTTTAATTTCGGTAGTCGGTGTTATTGGTTTTGTATTTTTTTTTTTTTTCACACCGCCTTCCGAAATTAAAATTATTTTTGGCTTTGTAGTGTTTTGATATGGAAGTCGGTTTTATTTTTTGCAAAAAAGTTTTTATTTTCGCGCTTTTCAGTGGGTCAGTGAATTTTCCAAACCGATTCGTAAATGACGGAGTTATGCGCGAACAAAAAACGCAATGCAGAGTAAACGAAAAGATCATCAAGGTAAATTATTTTTTTCAACTTTTTTTGATTTTTCAGAAACGGCTCGTCCGATTTCGATAAAATTTTCATGGGACCATTTGGGAAGTATACCCTTTCCAACAAAAAAATAATTTTTCAAATCGGTTGGCAAGCGACGGAGTTATGCGTGGACAAACATAAAAAAAAAAAAAAAAAAAAAAAAAAAAAAATACAAACATCCGAATTGAGAACCTCCTCCTTTTTTAGAAGTCGGTTAAAAAATCAAATTATTTTTAATTCCATTTTTCCGAGTACTCCATTGGTCGCTTTTGGGTACGGAACCGTTAATTATAACAGATTCTTTGAAAACAGCGAAAAGATTAAAGTTTTTTGGACTATGGCATCCGGAAATCTAATTTCTCGTGACGAAAGAATTTAATTCAACTTCATAAATTGAATCTAAAGTTTTCAAATCTCGGAACAGACAGGGAAATAATTTTGGGAAAAAAACAGAACTGTGCCCACGACACCGTTCTGATAGGACAGGATTTCACGGATCCCTGTAAAAAATCTCTTTCATCATCTTAAGTAACAAGTAAAAGCGTCAATAGCCTAATGGATAAGATGTCGGACTTGTGATCGAAAGGTCGCGGGTTCTAACCCCACCCATTACATTATTGCCGTGAACCCACTCCAGACAAAAGCATATTTAGCTTAGTTGGAGGGGTTAAAAGGATTGCTAGTGTAGAACCCATGGATCCTTCAGGTAGAACACTACACTATCACTGGCTCACTACTACACACTTCTCAGAGCGCAGGTGCCGCGCCCGTCTCGGCTCGTACCACGTTCGTCACCCGACTGACATTTGACAGCCAGCCCCCTCTCGAGTGGTACCTGAGACAGATTGCATGGATACAAACACTACAGCTAGTAATGTGAATTCTACCCACATTGCTAACAATAAGATAAGACTAGGAGTCGAGCGGGGTTTCGCTGATAAAAACAGAACCCAAGGAGGGTTATGTTTGTTGCTCTTACAGTCGGGTAAAAAGTAGTCTAGACGACTAGACCCCCTCTCAAGCTTCAAGCTACTTTAATACCAATTACTCACAAATCCACCTAGTAATTTTGAAGTTTAGTGCGTTTAAACACACAAACTTTTCCGATTTATAATATTTGTATAAACTTATATTATAAATGCAATAGAGTGTAGCCTTTGTAATGTGTTTGATGGGAATTGCAGGAATCAAACGCAAGTTAGCCAACTATAATTATTTAATACATAGGTATTATCACTTCACAAGTTCACAATCACTTTGTAAAACAAAATTGGTAGGTATTCAGTCTTCACAGCACGGGAGCTCGTTCCAAGAATGACTGCCAACCGGAATGACATGACAGTTAAACATCCGTGTCACAGATAAAAAATACTGAAAAGAGAAATAACGAGTAATCGTTATAGCAATCGTTAAATATCGAAATATTCTATTTTAGAATTGGATTAAGGTTAGTTACTTTATGATCGAAATAATAAAAAAAAGTGTCAAATACCACTGCAAAGTACACGAATGCACCAAACAACACGGCACTTCATCAGCTGGTCGCCATCTGTGCAAGCATACTTATTACAACGATTTAGTTTTAATTCCCTGGCAGCGTGCCAGCGTCATAAATGATCTGATAGCCAAACTGTTTGCTGAATTTCCGAGTCTTTATGGTATATAGTGGACTTATATTAACGTAAGATTGAGCTGTTGAAATAGTAGACGAGTGACTATTATTAATCATCATAGCATTAGCCTTTAGCCATCGCAGTTTTTTGTGTATCTGGGACCGCTTCTCTACAATAGACTAAATGAAATTTCGTACATATATCCACTTGAATATAATAAATGTAAGAAAGCTGTAAAGACTGCCCTACAAAGTTTGTCCTCCGAAGATACAGAAAAGTTATTAATTGTGCTAACATAGCTATTAATTTTTTTATTATAATCATGTCAATTTTAGACTTCATAATGATGTACCTAGTTATCTAATTGTTTTATAGTTATAGTCAGTGTTTTGTTTTATTTCTAATTATATTTTATGTTTAATGTTACACGCACTTAAAGATTAATGTATTATTATAAGGTGAACATTTAAGATAATATTAGCACATATCGCCTGAAACTCAGGTTTACCTAGTTCAAGCACATGTATTTAATTACCTTAAGCTAAGCATGACTATAAGTACATACAGGGTGACAGGGACATCGACGCACAAACGCTTACCAGGAATTCAGGATATGATTCTGGACCCCCAGTGAATTTTATTTTTTAATTAAAATCTCATTGGGTTAGATAGAAAGAATGATTTCATACAGTTTCATACAGGGACTATAAGACAAACGGCGATGCGCCATCGTTACATGGTGGACATCCCACCCATACGCACGAAACGTTTTGGGAATACTTTCATTGTGCGTACGGCTAAGGAATGGAATTCCCTGCTGGAGTCTGTGTTTCCTGATAGTTATAACCTGGGAGTCTTTAAGTCAAGAGTGAATAGATTACTTCTAGGCAAGCGTGCTTCATCTTCGACCACATCATCGCTTAAGATCAGGTGAGATTATGGTCAAACGCAAGCCTATCAAATATATTAAAAAAAGTTTTCAGTTAAAAATAATTGCTGAAAAAACCTGAAAAATTAAGAAAAAGCTGACGATAAATTTCAATACAAGGGGGTCCAGAATCATGTTATGAATCCATGGTAAGCGGTTGCGCATCGATGTACCTGCCACCCTGTATACATCTAGTTGTAAGAAAATTTGAATAAATGCTTTGATTTGATTTTATTTAGCTGGTTAGGCTAGAAGTTGACACCAACATAGTTGACGCAGCTCATCTTGAAGCTTGAGGAAGGTCCAAGCTCCAGAGCCTTGAACATCGACGACGAGTTGCAAGTCTATCGGTTTTCTATTGGTTACATTTCGGGGAGTGTGCGATGGAATTACACAATCTAATTCCACCAAGCCCATTCCATCATCGGACTACGAGACAAACGGCGAAGCGCCATCGTTACATGGTGGACATCCCACCTATACGCACCAAACGTTTTGGGAATACCTTCATTGTGCGTACGGCTAAGGAGTGGAATTCCCTGCCGGAGTCTGTGTTTCCCGATAGCTATAACCTAGGAGTCTTTAAGTCAAGAGTGAATAGGTTACTTTTAGGTAAGCGTGCTCCATCTTCGGCCACATCATCACTTACCATCAGGTGAGATGGTGGTCAAACGCGAACCTATTCTAAATAAAAAAAAAATAGGTTACTTTTTACCTGACAGCAAAAAAAGAAGGGTTGTGTTTCAATCGTGATATAATGCCCACAGGAGCGAACCCCAGCGCGTATATAGTATGTATTAAAAAAAAGGTAAAGTTATTGATTTGATTTGTATGAAGTAATCTTCGAAAATACTCATCCGATTTTAACAAGTCTCTCGCCTGTACAATGTTACGTTCTCAGTTTAATAATAATAATAAAACTACTTATCTTTAATTTCCTCTACCGCATAATTAAATAAAAATATTAAAAAAAAAACACAAAAATACATGCTTACATTTATGTTATGGAGACTGAAGCCTGCACTAGGAATACCTGTGTTACAGGACTCCAGGCCTCTAAACCTCACCTCATAGGGCCATAAGAAAGTTTTGAAAGTCTTTCCCAAGGTTGTCTGGAAGATATCGCTTTTAGCGATAAGACCGCCATTGTAACCATAGAAGTAAGAAATTATGTTAAATACGTGTGTTTAAATTTTGGTTTAAAATAAAGTATATTCTATCTATCTATGTAAGACAATAAATAAGATGTGATTCACAGCGGTAGATATAATGTTTACATAGTATAAAACAAAATCGCTCCCGCTGTCTATACGCTTAAAACTTTTAAACTACACTACCGATGTATAATAATATTAATAATACATGCATATCATTAGTACATTGCACCCGTGCGAAGCCGGGGCGGTCGCTAGATAGATAGATTAGATAGAACCAATTTCTTTTTCTAGTTGTATGTTTATAGACAGAGGATATCATGATTTGTTTAAAAATAAATATAAAATCACCGAGTTACATGTATGTAGGTACTAGTTAGGAAAGGTCGAGAAACGCAAGTAACGGGTGATTTTTTTGCTGGTATCTTTTTGGCAACACTGTTTTTGACAGATCACGCGTGAATCGTGTCTTGTGTCATTGTCAACTTGTTCAGTTTGGTCTATAATTTAACCATGAATCGACTTACGAACGAACAACGCTTGCAAATTATTGAATTTTACTATCAAAATGCATGCTCGGTTAAGAGAGTGCATCGCGCACTTCTTCCAATTTATGGGCAGTTTGGTCGGCCTACTGAGGCAGCTATTCGGAAGCTTGTGACTAAATTTCGAACCCAGTTTACATTATTGGACATTAAACCGAACACGCATACGTAGAGTGAGGACCGAAGAAAATATTGCGGCCGTATCCGCCAGTGTTAGTGATGACTGTGAAATGTCAATTCGCCGCCGTTCGCAGCAATTGGGCCTCTGTTACTCCACTACGTGGAAAATTTTGCGAAAGGATTTGGGTGTAAAACCTTACAAGATACAGCTGGTGCAAGAATTGAAGCCACACGACCTCCCACAACGTCTAACATTTGGTGAATGGGCATTGGCAAAGTTGGAGGAAGATCCACTTTTTTATCGAAGAATTGTGTTCAGCGACGAAGCTCATTTCTGGTTGAATGGATATGTCAATAAGCATAATTGCCGCATCTGGAGTGAAGACCAGCCAGAAGCATTGCAAGAGCTACCACTGCATCCCGAAAAATGTACTGTTTGGTGTGGATTATGGGCCGGTGGCATCATCGGGCCGTACTTTTTCAAAGACGACAATGGCCGAAACATTACTGTGAATGGCGAGCGCTACCGTGTGATGATTGGCGATTTTTTTTTGCCCAAAATGGAAGAATTGGACATGCCTGACATGTGGTTTCAACAAGACGGTGCCACATGCCACACGGCACGCGAAACAATGGCCCAATTGAGAGCCGCCTTCGGTGAACAGTTTATCTCACGTTTTGGGCCCGTCAATTGGCCGCCTAGATCGTGTGATCTACCGCCTTTGGACTATTTCTTGCGGGGCCATGTTAAGGCTCGTGTCTACAGGGATAAACCAGCAACGATTGACGCACTGGGAGTCAATATTGAAGCATTTATTCGTGATATACCGGCTGATATGTTGGAAAGAGTGTGCCGAAATTGGGCCTTGCGAATGGGCCATCTAAACCGGAGCCGCGGCCAGCATTTGCATGAAATCATCTTCAAACATTAAATTATATTGATCGTTCTATCGATTCCAATAAAGATTTCATCAAATTTTTCAAATATTTAGTGGTTTTTTTTAAATCATATCCTATACCTCTTATAAAATCACCCGTTACCTAGTAACGTGTTCATTGACAATAAAATGGAAATAGTATATTTCAGCAATATAAGTATATTAATCATTTAATTATATCGGAGACTGTATATAACCCCATGCGATTTATACAACTATGTATATTCTTAATTAGCAGTAATTTACCGAACCGATAAATCATAAATGCTAACTTTGCATCATCAATCAAATCATAAATTTTCAACACACAGAATTGCAGCTGCATGTTCAACTTTTACAAACAACCCACTTTTCATCACCATTATACACGACAAAAAAAAACATTCTCAAAGTGAATTCGTCGCAGGAAAATTACAAGAGACCAATTTAAAAGTTAAGAGGGGGAGTGGAGGATGGCAATACCACTCCTTTTTTATATGCATGGCAACACTTACTGGAGGGCTCGTCTCGGTCTTATTAAGGGGCTCAATTTACCACTCTTTTCTTGTAAAAAGGTTTTGCTTTTTTCGAGGTTGAGATGCGTACTCCTTGCCGAGAATTAAAATTTACTTATTTTGGGTTTGGTTGTAATTATTATCAGAGAAAAGAACGCATTAGGGTATTTCCATTATGTAATATCAAATAAATAATTGTAGACTTGTACACTAAACATGCATGGGTACTTGTGTGTGCTAATATAGTACTTTATTCCGTACCTATAGCTTGCGTGGGACTTTCAATGAAAAATAAAGGAAGTTATATGTATATTATAACTTCCTTTATTTTTCATGGAAAGTCCTTATTAAAATCGGTTCAGCTGTGTCATTGATTAGCCCGGACTAACAAAAGGTCAGACAGGCAAAAATTTGTTTGTTGTTTAGTATTGTTACGCCAGTCGCTTAGCGAAGTACGTCGAGAAACTTCGACCGACATCTCGAATGTTCGAGACACTAACGCCACCTGGCGGCGAGTAGCAGTACTGAGTATCTCGAGTAGCTTCTGGAACATTCTTGGCAGTATAGGCAGTGAGTCGATTGTACAAGAATATTCTAGAACACAGATCGGGGTATAAATAGATCGCAAAGGATCGCAGACGGTAATTGGCGTAAATTATTTCTATCCCGAACCCCAGCTCGTAACAGTATCATGTAAATAACTATAAGCACTTGAGAAAACGTTATTTCGGAAACACAGACACTTCAATATTTTCATCCCATCCCTCCCCACTACATCAACCCGGTAGAACACCTTCCACACGGACACGAACTGCAGTGGCCAATCTAGAAATCACTTAACCAATCGCGAGCCCAAGTTGGCGGCTGAAAATACAATCTAGCTAACTGGGGTTTCCTTGACCCATCGCAGACGCAATGTCAGTGTGGAGTCACTTAACAAGATATGACGCCTCTTGTCGTGTCCATCGTGCACGGCTACCTTGCAAGATTTTAACGAGGCCAATGAAAGAGCTGTACAGTAGCTACACACTGGTCTAAAGATGTTTTCGACTCAAGAAGATTTCAATTTTATTTATTTATTCAACTTGTAATTTAAAGGGTATATACATAACAAGTGCATGGCTTCTTTGGATGATAACAAACGATATGGCAAGGGTATTGTAATCTTATGTCTACATGTGTGGAACTTATTAGAAATTTCGCTACATTGATACCAGAGACAGAATTTTTCAAAATAAGAAGAACGAAAGAGAATTACCGTGTTATTGTCAAGTGACGTCGAAAGTTATTGACACTCGTAGTGCTGTGACAGGTTTAATATGATTAGTATTCCAGAAACATATGAAACCGGTAATTTGGTATCAATTCTTTGAGTGAGTACTCTGAAACTGTGCATATAAACTCCATATAAGATAATGTCTTCAGCCCTTTTGGATAGATATGGGGTTTCCGTTACACTTTATAGATACGAAAGAAACAGTTTATTCGTCTTTCTGTTACTCGTTTTAAAGATGAAACGGATTTAGATGAAGCTTGGCACATGGTCCATCAGAACATATTTATCGTAGATTTGGACATGGGGTAACTTTTATCCAGAGAATGGTTATCATTTTGGACAATTTTAAATAACACTCAGGCAGAGTTGCTGGTTTATAATTTTTTTTATAGTTGATGGGCTTGCGTTTGACCATAATCTCACCTGATGTTAAGCGATGATGTGGTCGAAGATGAAGCACGCTTGCCTGGAAGTAACCTATTCACTCTGGACTTAAAGACTCCCAGGTTATAACTATCAGGAAAAACAGACTCCGGCAGGGAATTCCAATCCTTAGCCGTACGCACAATGAAAGTATTCCCAAAACGTTTCGTGCGTATGGGTGGGATGTCCACCATGTAACGATGGCGCATCGCCGTTTGTCTTGTAGTCCGATGATGGAACGGGCTTGGCGGAATAAGACTGTGCAATTCCATCGCACACTCCCCGAAATGTAACCGATAGAAAACTGATAAGCTTGCAACACGTCGCCGATATTCTAGGCTCTGGAGCCTTGTCTCGACCAGTTTCTCGTTGCCGATGAGCCTTTTGGCCCGTTTTTCTATAGACTCAAGTGCATCAAGCTGGTATTTGGTAGATCCGTCCCAGAGATGAGAGCTACTTATAAAGCTAAGGTACGAATTTTGACCATCCTACGGTAAATTCAAATCATATTTTAAAAACTTTAAATCCAAACTGATATTATGAAAGTAAAAGTTTATTTGTACAGATAATGGCCATGATAGCGCCACAGACAGCTGTGGCGCTATCATGGCTAAATCACGGAAAAGATTTTGACAAAATTTGGCATGATGACCCTTGAGAACCAAGGATGATCTTATCCCTTTGGTTGAAAAATTATTATTATACTAGTACTCACGCGGGGCTTCGCTCCCGTGGATTCACGGTAAAAACATAACTCTCCTTTTTTACAGTCGCGTAAAAAGTAGCCTATAACCTTCCTCAAGCTTCAAGCTACTTCCATACCAAATTGCATCCAAATCCACTAAGTACTTTCGAAGATTAGCGCGTTCAAGCAAACAAACAAACAAACTTTTCCGCTTTATAATATTAGTATAGATTTTTTTTTGGAAATCAACACTGATAAGGTTGAAAAGGGTTGAAGATTCAACAAAAAAAAACCACGTGAACGAGCAACTACAAGGTGTAACAATTAGAATATCCATACTAATATTATAAATGTGAAAGTAACTCTGTCTGTCTGTGTGTTACCTTTTCACGTCTAAACCGCTGAACCGATTTAGATGAAATTTGGCATGGGAATAGTTTAGGACCCTGGGAAGGACATAGGATAGTTTTGTCCCGAAATTCCTACGGGATCAGAATTTAAGCTGGAAACCCCTCCCATGCGAACGAAGTCGAGGGCAGAAGCTAGTTAAATTATAAGTCTAAAACAACATCCGTAACTAAATAAATTGAAACCAAACCTAGATATTTTTTATAAAATAGTTATCCATACTAAACGCAAAACGTATGTGCGTCATAAAATATCCTTACGCAGTATTCTTTTACACTCATGCAATCTTAGCGACCGACACGCACACGAGCGCATTTCGTTGAATTGAGGATTGTATTCATTTGTCATGATACTGTTTCCATTTTAAGTTAAATGAAAGATTTTTCCGTCAAAATTAAACACCTATTTTTTATGACGGAAATCGATTCAGAAGCCGATTCTGAACCAACTACTTTCAGGAATTGCGTTTATTCTGTTACCAGTTGTATATCTAGACACGCGGGAGCGTGTCAAGCCATGTTGAGGCAAACAGAAATGGTGAGTAGCACCACGGTAATATTATCATATGTTACCGTGGTAGCACCGTGGTAGTTCGTTTAAACACTACACAAGTGTTTAAACGAACTATGTGGTATTGTACATGAGAACTAGCCAAATCAGATCTGAAGAAGAAATTATATTTTAGGTTGTTTCAAAATATTTTATATTTTTAACACGCTTTTATTAGGTCGACCTGTATGTAACTAACTATGTACTGAAATCTAAGGTAACTAAATTAACCATCTTCCAAGGGTCGTAGCGTAATGAAAATTGGCAGCTGTATGTAGTTCTGATGACAATACAATAATATGGTACTGTCGAACTGATCTGATGATGGAGCCGGAAGATATGAACTGGAACTTCATGATGGAAAATCGTATCATAGCTGTTTTGGATTTCTTAGAAAGGTCTTGTAATGATCACGATTAGGTTTCAAGGTCTGATGATGAAGCCGGAAGATAGGCACTGGCATTCCATGATGGAATATCGTATCATAGTCGAGTTTGCACTTGTGAGAAAAGCCACGTAATGGACTTTGAACACGATCAGGTTTCAAGGTTATAACAAACCTAAAGAAAATCTGTTATCGGTTTTCTTAACCTTTTTGAATTACCGCGTAATCCATAGATTTATTATTAGGTCGATCTGTAACGAACTAAATATGCAATAAAATCTAAGAATCTGAATTAAACGTACTTCTAATTGTTGTATCATCATGAAATTTGGCAAATATATGTAGATTAGACGACAATAGAATATTATGGTACCAGCTGGTCTGACGATGGAATTGGAAGGTGGCTGATGGAACCTTGGACTGCCTACTAGTAAACATTTATAATTTCTGCTCATTACATTAGTCCTAAAAGCGTGTTTTGGTTTTTTAAACTATTAATTTATTATAAATAAACAGGACTGACCACTGAACTTGGCACCCATTTAAATCTCACTCCTTTTGTTGTAGAAGTGAACAACCAAGGTATATATCAAAATATTGAAGTTGGCTCTGATTTCACATTCATATTTTTGACCTAATTAAATCATGCATATGCAGAATTATTTATAAAAACAATCTCCTCGCTTTAAACAGTGATGTAGTTGCAGATTCGAAAATCAAACTCTATGGAAAATGTCAATGAAGAATCTGCTATTAAATAAAAATGGTCTTATTTTTTTTCTTAATTTTTAATATTATCCTTCCTATATTCTTTTGGCCTGCATTGCTTCTAAATATATTTAAACTTACCTATTTTCTTCAATAAAAAAGTAACTTCTTGCTTTTCTAGGGTCCTATTATGCCATAATAAATATGTACAGTAAATACGTAATAATATTTAATAATTTATAAGACGTTCCCACTTTTAGGACAGAGGCCGAAGAGAAGCCTATGAGAAGAAGAGCCTATGAGAAGGAATGGACCTTATTTATTTTATCTATGGAATGGACCGTAATCCACAACGACCTATACTATTTTATTCAAGGTGACTTCAAAAACGCGCCAACATCGTTATAACTTCAAAAAGTTTGTTTATGTGTATTCTGTTTTGTTTCTGCACAAAGAGCTATAAACATTGTTTATTTTTCTTCATACATTGTGTTCGAATGGAGATTTTTACGATGCCGATGCGTAAGCAGGTGTTGATGGCGGTTGTAAGGTTGATAACCTTTATTTTTTGGGTGAGACAAATGATTTAATTACTACTCCCGGCCTGGGAGGATTGAGCTTTTACTGACAATAACTCACCCTGTTCTCTCAGTTACCCTTACGATTTAAGGTCGCAGTACCTCGTTAGAACATTTCCACTACTAACTTTGGAAAATACTATCTTGTTTTTCAGGAATTACTTTCAGAATGCTCTTGCTGTTCCTACGAATCCTACGTCAAATTGAGGTAAATTTCTGTCTGAATATTATAGACACTAGCAGTCGTGCGAAGCTTTGCTTCCATGTACTTTATCACGATAAAAACATAAGATCTTTCTTTTGCAGTCGGTTAAAACCTTTCTCAAGCTACCATACTATATTTCATCCAAATCCATCCAGTACTTTCGAAGATAAGCGCTTTTAAACTAACAAACTTTTCCGCTGTGTAATATTATTAGTCTCGTCATTTGATTTCTGAGAAAGAATATTTAGCTGAACTTGAAAATCTATACAAATATTATAAATTAGCATTATCATCAGGAGTATTATCTTTCCCTGTAGCTTTTCCCCTTCTTTCTCAACTGTGCATGTAATATTTATTAGTATATGATTTTTGTATTTTATTGTATGTATTTTATATCATTGTGTTTCAATGAATATTATTTATGATGTTTGTACACTGACAGCCCTAAATCTGTCTCCTTTAGTTTAGTCCATCCAAAGGTTGTCTGTAAGAGATCGCCCTGAGGGATAAGACCGCCCATTGTACACAAGTCTTAATTTTTTGTATCAAATGAAATACAAGTAAGGTGTACAATAAAGTATATAATAAAAATAAATAAATAAATGAGAAAATGTGTTTTTTGGTCCTTCTTTCACGTTAAACGGAACAATGAATCGATATGATATTTTGTGAGGAAATAGGTGGATGGCTGTCCACAATCGCATTTGCTTATAGAATGGCACTTTCTCCAGAGAGTCTCTGAACAACTTTTTTATGTTTAAAGAAAGGGCTTTATCGCACATGCAATTATAGAATTGAAAGTTAGTATGTAGATGAACCCTGTGAACCACTGTACAATTTTCATAGATAAATAAAAAGAAAACATTAAGATGGGCTCCTTATTATTATTTTTTTTTATTCAGAATAGGCTCGCGTTTGACCACCATCTCACCTGATTGTAAGCAATGATGTGGTCGAAGATGGAGCACCTTAAACATGGAATTGGACCTAAAACAATATTTTATTCAAAATAAAATCTCTTCGTTGTGTTAAAATATGTGGCCCCTCTAACTTTTGACATCGAAATAAAATATATGCTATCGATATCAATTAACACTTTCAACTATAAAAACTTTTTACCAAAAAATTAAACCGACTCCCAAAAAACACTGCAAAGTGAAAAATAACTTTAATTTCGGTAGTCGGTGTCTTTAGTTTTGTATTTTCGTTTTTGGCACCGACTTCCGAAATTAAAGTTATTTTTCACTTTGCAGTGTTTTTTGGGAGTCGGTTTAATTTTTTGGTAAAAAGTTTTTATTTCACTCTTTTTAGTTGGTCTATTTTTAATTTACCTACTTACAAGAGCCTAAATGTCAACTACTTATAACCTTTTACAAAATATTGCTTTTCCCAAATGCTGAGCCGTTAATTGTTGAGGAGTTCTCCTGGTACTTGACCATCAGCTCTACATCACCATATGCATTGTGACGAGCATAAAGTGCTTAACATCCATTTTCAAGTAATCGAATCGCAATCCACTCAATACTTATTATTGAGTAGTTTTGGCGGCCATCTGTGGTCTTCATCATCAGTTCCACTTCCTCAAATGGTACTTTTTGAGAGCAACTGCACAAGTTACTTAAATACCCAAAACGTCATAGGGGTACCTTTAATATTTGAAGAGTTTCCTCGATTTCTCCAGGATTCCATCATCAGATCCTGACGTTTATGAAAATGGGACCAATTTTGAAGTATACCCTTTCAATCAAAAAAAGAATTTTCCAAATCGGTTCAGCCGTCTTCGAGTAATCAATGATCAAATATAAAAAAAAAAATAAAAAAAATATATATATATGGGTAGTTCTCACCAAATCTCGAAATTCCAGTCCTTTGAATTTATCAAAAAATCTAACCGACTTAGAAATGTTACTATTTTTTCCTTACAAAGTATATTACTGTTGCTAACAATGTATGTTACAATTTGTGAAACTTATGCGTAAGTTAAATAAATAAACATAAATAAAGTTCTCAAAATCATTACCTCACTGTGTCCCACACCACAGATTATATTACTTTCAATTTTTTAAATCATCAGTTTCCTAATAAATCTGATTGCAAGATTTTGAGAGCTTTTTGATTGATTGTTTGATTCACTAAAGGATTAAAAGAATACGAATCTTCGAAAACCTACTAAGCCTTTATAATAAAAAGTAAAGAAAAAGTGCTCAATTTTATTATTTATACATGTCCCGCAAAAAAAAATCATTCCCTCACACCTTTACTAACAGTCGATTTATGAACGCATCTTTAAATATTCCTGAACGTTCTCATTAGTTTTTGATAGTTTGCAATACTGCCAATATTCCAAAATGGCGAATTCACCTCGTGGTCGTAAGTGTGTTTTTTGCAAAATTGTTTAAGTTATATTAGTTAAAAGTTTACACATTCGGGCGTCATTACATCACATTGAACAAAAACAAGAGGTAAGTTCTTAGTAAAGTTTAAATGATACAGTTTATGTGGGATTTTGGGAGTAATAAACTTACACAAAAACGTATGTCGAAAGTATGGTTAGGTAGCGAGATTTTTTTTTGTTATGTTAAATTTCGTCATTCCCTCACCCTAATTACCTCATTTAAATTTGTAGTGAGGGAATGACATATTAACTTTTCTCATGTAGTTTTCATTAGTTCTTTGCTTATCACCTAAATTTCACATTGTCTTCTTGTTTTAGAGCCTAACAATGGCAAAAAAAAGAAGTTGTCTGAATCAGAAGCTAAGTTGAAAAAAAAGGAATATGATAGGAAGCGTCGAGAGAACATGAAATCCAATCCTGAAAGTTTGGAGAAACTTCGTGAAAAAGAAAGAATTAAGTATCTAAATAAAAAGGAGAAAGGTCAAGTAAAACCTATTGCTATCATGAGTTCCAGAGAAAAAAGACTAAAAAGGAAAAATTGGAAGAAAAATAGCCAAACATACAGAGACCAGAAAGCTAAAATACGAAAGAATCTATCAAGAACATTGAATGAAACACCACCTCCTAGCCCAGGACCAGTTGCAGCACCCGTTAGTAATGAACTTCAAGGCAAGGTAGCAGCAGCTCTGAGAAAAGACAATTAAGAAGGCGTAGAGCAATATTATATGGATAATTTCTAGGTTACAGAAAAGATTGAAAGGAGAAATAAGAAAAAGAGAAAAGTATCGTAAAAGATGTCAAAGGCAAACATAAACGTTCAGTCGTCTCCTGAAGCTAAAGTATCAGCACTCTTGAAAAACATTCAAGTTCCTGAGATAGTAAAAAGAAAGCTTCTTCTTTCGGAAGTCGTTACTAAACAATTAAAGGACAGGTACGGTTAACTGAAAAAACACAGTGAGAAGAAGAAATACTTTCATATTCTAAAACCAGACCCTTTAAAGAAGCACAAGTTGCTTCATTTATCAAAACCGTTTCTCAAACATGAGACATACAAAAAGAATGGCTGCAGGAAAATTAATACTGTGATGATGAAAATCAAACAAAATGTAGCAGACTTTTTGGAGAAAGGTGAGAATTCCAGGATGTGCCCAGGAAAGAAAGATTTTATAAGGTCAAAGGGACAAGTAAAGCAAAAACGTTTATTAAATGACAATATGAAAAATTTGCACCAAAAATTTCTTACAACCGTCGAATACAAAGTGAGCTTAGCGACATTCTGCAGATTTAGACCTTTTTGGGTGACTTGGGCGAATGTGAAAGACCGAGACACATGCAAATGTGTGATCCATGCAAATGTTCAATTAATGATTACAAAACTATTCGAAAATAAAGCGTTACCTACGGGTAACTTAACAAAGTTTTTAGCAAAGACAACATGTGACGTCCATTCCACCAAATGTTTATTGAGCGATTGTCAAGATTGTAGACATAAAAAGGTAGAATATTATCTTCCACAGCCAAACCGAATGGTGATATATCATCAGTGGACTTATGAAACTATTTCTTATGAAAAGGATGGAAAGATGAAGACAGTACGTAAACCTGGCAAAAAAGGGATCAAAGTTCCCATCAGGAAACTAGTCCAACATTTAGAAGACACACTGCCTACATTCTATAAACATGTTGCTACGATTGCTCACCAATATTAGACGATATCAGAACTTAAAAAAAAACTTGACAGAGAATGAAGTTCTTATTCACATCGACTTCAGCGAAAATTATTGCTGTAAATATAATGAAGAGATACAAGCAGTCCATTTTGGAGGGGCGAGACACCAAATAACACTGCACACAGGTGTAATATATTTACGTGACGACGATATTGTTAGACCCCAAGCGTTTTGCTCTCTATCTGACAACAGCAGGCACGATTCAATGGCGGTATGGGCTCACTTAGTACCTGTTTTTAAATGGATTAAATATAAAAATGTAAACATTCAGAGAATACACATACTGAGTGACAGTCCTGTAAATCAGTACAAGAACAAGTTCATGTTCCACATTGTAAATCGTCATTTAAATGATTTATTTCCAGGCACGACATTCTTTTCATGGCATTACTCAGAACCAGGTCATGGCAAAGGTGCACCTGATGGCGTGGGCGGTACCTTAAAAAGAACTGCCGACAAAGCTGTGGCTGAAGGCAAAGATATCGTGGATTTAAGTTCCCTCCAAAAGATTTTGTTGTCTAGATGTCCTTCGATTATGTTGTTTATAGTAACTACTGCTAACATTGAAGAGATAGAAGCTTTAGTCAAACAGTCAGACTCCATCAATACATTCCGTGGAACTCAAAAAATTCGCCAGTTTGTCTACAATGGTGATATGCTGGAGTTTAGAAGCCTTTCTTGTTGTGATTGTACTGACAAATGTCGACATTTTCACTTGGCATATTACTCATCTCATATTGCAACAAAAACCAGAAACAAAATAACAGGAACAAAAGAAACGCGGTCTTGTGTTGGAAATTCTTCAAATAATATTTCTGCTGCAGGGAACAATGATTTGACTGATTTGAAGTACGATATAGGTGATCATGTTCTTATAAGATGGGACAAAGATGTTTACCCGGGTGAAATAATTTCAGTTTGTGAGGAAGGGGCTTTAGTAAAATGTATGAAGAGGGGCATCAAATCCTGGAGATGGCCAGTAATCAAGGATGAACAGTTGTACTCCTGGAAAGATATTCTGCAGAAGATCGAGTCTCCAACTTTAATAAAAAAAGGATATTATTATGTAAAGGAAATAGATCAATTAAAATAAGAATTGGAGACAGACTATAACAAGACTCTAATGAAGACTGATGAATGAAAGACTATTGATGACTGAGTTGATGATTATAGGAGTTTAATTTAAAGGCGAAGAAGTATTTTTGTTAATTGTCCATTTATCGTTAATTGTTGCCATTGCATTGTGATTAAGTAAAATAAGTTTTTCTTTCAGTTAAGTGAATTGTTTTTTGATGAATATTATATAGGCTTAATTTAAACATTTGGGAATTATTTTTGTTGACTGTGATTAAAATAAGTTTGTGCCATTATTAGTAAGTTTTGCTATAAGTTATGTCAACTTATGACTGTAATATTAAGAGTTAATTACCTTGTGATTTTCAAAAAAAGTGTTCTTAGAAATGTTATTAAAATATTTTACAAATAAAAAGGAAGATTCATTGATAACAATAGTAATCTTTTATTGATTTCTTAGTCAATATAATTCCCTGACCCCAGCTGTCATTCCCTCACTCTAATTTTTTTAAATATCCTCATAATTAGGTAAATAACCGTTTTTTCTGGGGACCACTATATATATTATTGATATCTTGTAAGATAAGTACAATGTAATTCCCAGAAAAAAAACATTGAATTTATATCATATGTTTTGCTAATTTATTACGAGATTTGGTGAGAACTACCCATATACGCGACGAATTGATAACTTCCTCTTTTTGTCGTCGGTTGAAAATTGGTTTGAACGATATACCTGTCAGCAGTTTTAAAGAAACAGAACATTTTAAAAAACCGCATATACAACGTGTAACGGAAACCCCATATCTATCCAAAAGGGCAGAAGACAACATCTGGTATGGAGTCTCTATGCACAGTTTCAGCTCAAAATAACTGACTCAAAGAATTGATACCAAATTATTGGTTTCATATATTTCTTGAATACCAATCATAACAAACGTGTCACAGCACTACGAGGTCAATAACTTTCTTTCTTTTCGTTCTTCTTAATTTGAAAAATTCGGTCTCTGGTATCAGTGTATTGGAATTTGTAATAAGTTCTACACACGTAGACTTAGGATTACAAAACCCTTGCCATATCGTTTGTTATCATCCAAAGAAGCCATGCACTTGGTACCTATGTATATACCCTTTAAATTACACGTTGTATAACTTATACAAAAAAATTAAAAACAGAAAAAAGTTAATTTGCGTAGCTATTACAGAACACTTCATGGCCGAAATCGACTCGAACTTTTTCCCTTGAAAAAATTTTGCAGCGAATTACAAGTGGCTTATATCATAACCCATTTGCAAATCGTCTGTTTTCCATTACCTCTCATTGATGTTTAATTAAAATAAATGTATCTGCGATTCGTCAGGATGTGAAACAAAACACGCGCGTTAGATGTGAAATGGAACGATTGATGTGAATATATTAAAAGGAGATAGGAATAGTACCGGTACTATTCCTATCTCCTTTTAAAGACCTCCGAAGCCGGAGGTCTTTTAGTATATTGCGCGTTTTCAAGGAGATCTCATGATTTTTCAAGACTTGACATAGATACTGCAATGTGGCTCATAAAAATTGTAAATGATAAACATACACAGAATGGAATTAGGCGTTTATACCCGGACTTTTAATTCGATGCAGTAAGTTGACATAAGCATTAGCTTAAATCATTTAAAAAAATATATCATTAGAATAAAATAGAGTATATAAAAAATTAAAACAAAAATAAAGGTAAATAAAGGTAAATGTCTTCGGATTTTTCCGTCCTAGTAGATTGTAAGGTTAATTAGCAAAGGTATTTTGATAATAGCCTAGCTAGTATGTAACCATGATTACAATGTATTTGTATCTAAAGTAAAAGCAAATTAAAATAGTTGTTAGTTATTATAATTCTAGTCGAATATTAAATCGATTATTTAATTGTATCAAATCGAGAGTTAAGTATGGCAACGAGTCAGGCCGTTGCGCCCTCATTCCGGGGAGCCCTCGTCCAAGTTGCCCTCACATGAACAAAAATGTTATTCCGGCATGCTCTCGGTAGGCTTTTATTATTTTTTGACAGGACACTTGATAAAATACTGGTGAAAACAACATTACTTAATGTCTATTTATGCATTTTATTCATTACTAGCTTTTGCCCGCGGCTTCGCTCGCGTTAAGAAGTATTATTATTAATTAGGTATAGTTTTTGCGGCTTTACTTTTGTTTAGCGTGTGTAAAAAGTTAGGGCCTACAAAACTTCTTTGTACACAATATTCTTAACTAATCTGTCATTAGACGCTAAAACTATCAAGCTATTGGGTGAACTTCAAACAAATACATTTACATCCTCCATCATCCCTTATTTTATCCCCATGGGGGTTGAATTTATCAAAATCCTATTTAAGCGGACGTCTTCACCATAGTAGCTCCAATCTTTAATTTCAGTTCAATCAGTCGAAAATCTAAAAAGATGTATACAAACTTTCATCCCTATTTTATCCCCTTGGGGGTAGAATTGATCAAAATCCTTTCTTAGCGGATGCCTACGTCATAACATCTACCTGCATTCCAAATTTCAGCCCGATTCGTCCAGTGGTTTGGGCTGTGCGTTGATAGATCACTATGTCAGTCAGTCAGTCACCTTTGAGTTATATCTATTTAGATTTATTTGAGATATTTATTTTACGTTATTTAAGTAGGATTAAATCAATTATTTAGCTTTATCGAATCGAGAGTATGGGAACACTTTGTAAGACATTTTTGACGTTTTTAAGGCGAGGTGAAATGTATTAAAAATTTTAAATGTAAGCATTCGTGATTTGACGGTTGAACTAAACACTAGTTTAAAATAAATCCGTTTATATCATTACAATCTTCGTTTAATTTGAGAGATAAAGATTAGATCCTTTAAGATGCTGGTTTCCTCATAAATTTTCCTTTAACGTTTTTTAGAGCAACGGTAATGATTAAAATTAAACAAAGTAATGTGCCTGCCTTTTTGTTAAGGATGGTAAATCATCCAATGGCTTTCTCCCGATGAGGGCGAAGCGGGAGGGTGTGTCAGACTTTTACTGACTAAAACCCATCCGTGTTCCATCATGTATGTATGTATAATATAATAATAATAATAATATAATATTCCACAACTTTTCACACAACGCCATCTAGTCCCAAACTAAGCAGAGCTTGTGATATGGATACTAGACAACTGATAAACATACATATATATTTCTGAATACATACATATTATAGATAAATTACACCCAGACAAAGAACAAATGACCGTGCTCATCACACAAACATTTGTCCTAGGTGGGAATCGAACCCACGACCTTGCGCATAGCAGTCAGTCAGTCAGGGTAGGGATCTTCTTATTCTATCCATGCCAATTCCTCCAGGAAGGCGAGCAACGCCCTCGTTTTGCTTACCATTTCTCGGAGGGTACCTGGTTTGCCGAAGTATTTAGTCCTGTAGTCCGCGACTGCAGGGCAGCTCAGTAGCAGGTGTGCTGCTGTTTCGTCCTCCTCCATGCAGGCTCTGCAGAGTGGGCTGTCTGTGACTCCTATTACATAGAGGTGTTTATTAAAGGATCCATGACCGGTAAGGGCGGCTGTCATCAGCCGCAATTGCGGTTTAGACAGTCGTAGGACCTGTTTTGACAAGCGGCCGTCAAGGGTCGGGAGAGCCTCTTTAGCCTGCCTGCACTCACCATGGTTCTCCCATAGTTTGTGGTGTAGGTCTCTGGTACATTTCCTTACCAGGTGACGCAGATAACCGAAGGGGAGTGGTGTAATGGGTTCAGGTCCCATAATCGCCATACTCGAAGCCCTTCTAGCGAGTTCGTCCGCTGCATCGTTGCCTCGGGAGTCGCTGTGTCCTTTGATGTGTTCCATCATATGCCCTTCGTGTTCCGAGGCCTCGGTAAGTCTTTCGAACAATTCCGCAACGCCGACAGGCAACGGCCCTCTAATGTGCCTACCTGGGTTCGAACATACCACGACCCACAAATTATAAGTTATATTATATGTATAGATATTAATAATTAATTAATTTACGCATATATCTACGAGTATAAGAAAGTGCTACCTTTATTGTGTACCTGAAAAAAAACATGTCGGTACATTAGATGTTAAATTAACAGAATGCATTCGGAACACCACTCTACGCTCCAGAACGTAAGTCACTGATGTGGCAAAAGGCTGCCCAACTTATATGAGACAGGGCAAGACATGTCTGCTGCATGCTTCAGAATGGGGAAATTTCAATGCCGGGATTTTAATACGTACCCTGTATTAAAATCCCGAAATTTCATAATAACTATGACTGAAATGCTGACGTCCAAAACAATGAAATTCAAAATACCGAAAGTTTTAAATGCCGATAGCCGTTACATCAAAACATAAAATAATTAATATCCAAATGCCCGAAAGGATGAAACCCCGAATGGACGAAATCCCGAATGGTTAGATAACCTAGGTACGTCCAATATATCTAAAATCAAATTAACTAGAAAAGTGATATCGAAAGACTTAAATATCGAAGTACAGAGTATCGAATGTCCTAGGTGGGGTTAGGTAGGAACAGTGTAAATAAACACGCAAAGGCGAATGAGCGAAGCGAGCGTGACGTGGCAGCGGCCGCCGAGCGCCACATCCCCTCTATTGTTGGTGAATCATTTGGTTTAGATGTAGTCAAACTCCACCAAATTGTCGGCGGAGCCCCGCTGCGGGACTCCTATTTCAAGAGTTTAAAGGAACTTAACCAAACCGAACCTCGGGGTGCCCCTGACGTTGGACGTGTAGGGATATGGATCTTTGGGATTTTAAACTTCGGGATATGGATCTTCGGGATTTTATACTTTCGGGCAAATGAACTTTCGGGATTTAAAACTTTCGGCCAAACAATCATTCGGCGTTTAATTTTTCGGGATTTCTTCCATAGGTATTTTAAAATACGATCTTTTAAATTTCGGTATTGTAATACGTACCCCAGCATGTGCTCGTAAAACACAGAATAAGTGTCCTGAGGCAGAACACTGGGCCGCGTTAGAGCATAAAGGATATATTGGCGGATGGCTTCCTTAAGAATTGGAAGGATGAGGAAAAATAATTACATCAAAATACTCGTTTCCTTGTGAAATTTATTTAGAAATAATAGTACCCTTTTGGAATTCCGTTCGCGTTTTAAAATAATCCAAAAATTTAAAATTGAATTTCTCACAATTTTTATCGACAAAATTACTGCAGTTAAAATCTCATTTATTTCTAAGGTCATGCGATGTCTTTATCTAATATAATTACATCTAAATAATTCTCAATTCTTTATTGCGTTCTATAGTGATAATACTCGACAATAATTCTACCGATAGTGGTTTCAGCCAATGGCTTAATAGTCAAGGGTCTCGATCAACACCTTAGAAGTTAAGCAGCTGGATTACGGGCTTGCATCGGAAAGCGGTACTCCTGGAACGGGTGGAAACGAAACGGTTAACTCTGTCTGTCTGTTACCTTTTCACGCCTAAACCGCTGAACCGATTTTGATGAAATTGGCATGGCAATAGTTTAGGACCCTGAGAAGGACATAGGATAGTTTTTATCCCGAAATTCCCACGGGATCGGGATTTAGGCGGGAAAAACTACCCACGCGAACGAAGTCGCGGGCAAAAGCAAGTTTATTATATTTTAATATATTTTTTACAGAAATATTTATTAATGCAATTTGTATGTAATCAATTAGAAATAAAAGAAATATAAATCACAATTAGACCCTGTCGGGGAGAGCAACACCAATTGACTGAAATTATGATGATAATGATGAAGGAATTCGAACCACCTCAAACAGTATCACACAGTAAAAATAACCGCCTGCTATACGCACCATCTCACCAGCCAAACAAACCCGACCTAAAACCACTGGCCTCTAAAAATATGATAGATACAAAACTATAAATAAATCAGAACAAACATTTTTAATAGCATTATAATCACAAAGGCAGAGACATCAGTACGGTTCAGCCTCCCAAACTAACAATAAAATATTATTATACCCCAGTCTCGTGCGAGTTTTTCAAAGAAAAACTAAAATAAAGATGTTTATGGTTTAGGTAAATATACAGATGTGTGAGTTTTAATGGATGGGAGGCGTATTGTTGAATCCCTATTTTTTTGGTGGGAAAATTATCAAGTGACTCCTACCGCTCCAAGAGTATCATACTTCTACTGACTAAAGTTCCGCCCAGTGCCTTCAGTTTCTTTTTAGGGATAATCATCTAAAGGCTCCGCTCTAGGGGAGCGTAAGGAGTATCAGACTTCTACTGCCTAAAAACCTGCCTTGGTCCTTCAGTTGTTCCTATGGTCCGGGCCCACGGTATCTCCTTAGAAGACTGCTGACTGCATAGCATGCCCAGTTTGTAACAGACGTATTTATCACAGACTCTGCTTTGCTTTCCCTCTTTGAATACCTGTATATATTTGTAGTCGGCTCACCTCGCAAGACTTGTCGGCGCTAGTTCAAAGAGTCATTCAAACTTTTAGTCGCCAAAACCAATATCTGCCTGAACGTCATGTGTGAAGAATTGACGAAATCCAGCAGTTTCTCATGTTCTTTAAATTTTTGTTTCATAATGAACATATTGTGATTGAGTCATGCATTCAAATGGTAACGAAATCTATTCTCCTATTCCTATCACGTTTCAAAGTAGTATTTCAAAATACGCAGCTGACACAATCATACGCAAAATTATTAGCAGTCGTAAAAGTGCTACAAACTTTGTAATAAATAAAATTACGACTGTATTTTCCAAAAATATGCCTAATATTCATAAGTGTTTATAATTAATTAGTTAATATTACTTTATTAATAAGTTTTTCAATTTTACGTTTATTTTAAGAGTTTTGGTATTCATAGTCGAAACTTCTCGCCAATTGCGTTTATTTAAGTTTTATTTTACTACTACTTTTACTAACGCCACACAATCACATAAAGTTATGATTGTTAAATATCAATTACGATTCTAAATATCATTGAGAGGAAGAACTAACAAAGATGCATCTTACTAATATTAAAATGCGAAAGTTTGTGATGATGAATGTATAGATTATATGGATGTATGGATGTTTGTTACTCTTCGTCACAAAAACTAGTGAACGGATCTGAATGAAATTTTGTAAGTAGATAGGTGACATCCTGGAATGACACATGAGTTACTTTTTATCGGAATCCCCACAGGATCGGGATTTACCCGGGAAAACCCTCCCACGCGAACGAAGTCGCGAGCAGAAGCTAGTAACTATAAATGTAGACGACGTCTGCTTTGCTGACGTCCACAAACCAATAACTGGATAACACGGTACCATAGAAATATAAAATTCCGTTATCGTCAAAGGAGATCCCTCAGATCCCTCTGCTTGCTCTTCACTATTTTGAATGATCCTTGTGCTCCTGATTACTTAAAACAAAATTTTAAAGTGCTAGGCAGTTCTCATTGCCTTAACCTTCGCGCATCCAAAAACTTACTTCTACACATTCCTTCTCACCGAACCGGGTTTATGGCTAATTCCTATGCTATTTGTACCATTAAACTCTGGAACATGCTACCCCTTGACATCAAGAAGGCCGAGTCTAAATTCTCTTTTAAGCGTAAAATGAGAGGCCTGTCATTCTTAGTTTGGTTTTCGCAATAATTATAATTATTGTGAGTTCTCTTAGTTAGGAAGATTATTATAAAGCACCGTATTTATTAGTCTATTATTTTAGCATATATATGTATTATATACATATATATCTATATCTATACTAATATTATAAAGCTGAAGAGTTTGTTTGTTTGCTTGAACGCGCTAATCTCAGGAACTACGGTTCTGATTTGAAAAATTCTTTCAGTGTTAGATAGCCCATTTATCGAGGAAGGCTATAGGCTATATATCATCACGCTAAGACCAATAGGAGCGGAGCACTAATGAAGAATGTTTCAAAATCGGGGGACTTTTTTTCCACGCGGACGAAGTTGCGGGCGGAAACTAGTATATATATATTTATACATTTTTTTTTACTTGTACACCTACCACATTGTGGTCTTTTTAACCCAAAGGTTGACTGGTAGAGAATGCCCTGTTGCATTAAGTCCGCCCATGTACCACTATTGTACATAAAGTTTAAATAAATAAATTAATAAAAAAAAAAAAATACAGGAGAAGTGGCAAGGGGGCGTATCGGTGTCCGCGCGACATGGCCACAGGGCTCATATCACAGGCAAGTGGCCGTCTTCGCGAACTAGTGCGCTTTCGACGGCGATCGTGATAGTGTTTATTTTATCTATGCACGGTACCCTTTGGTAAGATTGGTGTTACATTTTCAAGCTTCTGACAACTGATTACCACTGTCAAAGATTTCAATCCATAAAACCAACGGCTTAAGTTGCTTTCGGGAATATGTAGTAGCCACCAATCCACGGAACGACCTTAGCAAGCGTTGCTTAACCTCGAATATCGACCGGTACGGGTGTTATTCATTCTAATCATTTTTATTTTATTTTATTTTAGGTTCGCGTTTGACCACCATCTCACCTGATGGTAAGTGATGATGTGGTCGAAGATGGAGCACGCTTACCTAGAAGTAACCTATTCAGTCTATCCACTATTCACCTAGTTATAATATTAGGCCGGCCGTAAGGTAGCTGAAAAAAAAAACTATCAGCACAATTGCCAGTAATAACAATTATTTATTAACATAAACATAACTATTTATTACTTGATTCATACCCGCTCTGCGTCCCATCTTCTTTGCTTATAATAAAATTAAAAAAAACGCCTACGGCGATTAATAATTTTGTTTTCAATCCAATAAACACTTAGGAATGAAAACAGGTTGGTTAATTATATCGTGAGAGTTTAGCAGTTGAATATTTGAGTCTGTTCAAATACTTTGACAAGTTTGTAGTATTACAAAGATAGTTCTTATTTATCACTAGGTTTTGCTCGCGATTGCATTTGTGCCGAGATTTTTAAAGCCTGCAATACATGTAGGCCGAGCGTAGGCCAACGCGAGCGTTGGCAAATAGGTATACAAGGCAAGAAATAATTTCCACACGTTCGACAAGTTCGTCGAACGCCAATGCAGACGACCAATGTAGAAGAGGGTCTCTAGAGCTGCCCACACGTTGGCCGAGCGCAGGCAAGCGCCTTTGATTTGTGACCAAAAACCGTGATTACGAGCAACGGCGAGCGAAGGCAAGTTGCACCAAATAAGCTCTAGATACACGTTGGCGCTGGCCTACACTCGGCCGACTAGGCAAGTGACACCGAGCGATAGCAAGACAAGGCAAATATACCGTCTACATGTTGGTTTTTTATTTATTTACCTATAGAGCTTTACACACGTTACTTGGCAAGACCACTGCCAGATTTTCTGCCTTTTGTCTACCCATAACGACTGTCAAATATGTCCAAATTGAACCCGAGCCCTCATGCTCAGCAGTCGCGTTTGCGAACACTTGAACAACGAGGTAGTCCAACTAAATATTATGTATGTTTATTATTCTACGATTTACGAGTACATGTGCAAACAACAATGATCTCTTACCGCATCTCCTACGTAACACTGTGTTGTAAACGTCTATCTGCGTTGAAAAATTGTATTAGAACGTTTACCGCTACCTCGGTTTTCCGGGAGTTAAATGGGAAATAGAATTTATAGGACTTGTGGTCCTTGAGTTTTCTCGGTAATGTAGTTTTGTACGGTTTTGTTACAGTGCATTTTTTATAGGTTGATTTTTGTGAATATCGCTAATAGTGATTGCACTTTCACATGTATTTTTTCTGTTACTTTTCGGTTATACGAGTACATTGATTGACTGCGCGTCAATGATATCATCAAAAATTTTCGTTAAGCGCACACAGTTTTTTTAATACTATTTGGAAAGCAATATTAATTCTTAAGCCGAAAAAGGCCAAATTTTTGCGCACGTGATTATGTATTCAACATTTTATTTAATTCATTGTTCGCGTTTGACCACCATCTCACCTGATTCACCTGATGGTAAGTGATGACGTGGTCGAAGATGCGACACCCTGAATACGAAGTAGCCTATCCACTCTTGACATAAAGACTCTCAACTCATTGCTATCAAGAAACACAGACTCCGGCAGGGAATTCCACTCCTTAGCTGTACACACAATGAAAGTATTCCCAAAACATTTTGGCGTAAAGGTGGGATATTCACCGTGTAACGATGACGCATCACCGTTCATCTTTTAGTTTAATTTCAAATTGATATTAATGAATTTGTATAGAAAGTCCGAAATTAAAAATTCTGTAATACTTTCCTTAACTAGGAACGCAGAACTATTAAGAATATTCATGATCTACTTAATTGCGAAACAGATAGAGTTGAAAACATTTATCTTCGCTTAGTGAAGCGGCTTGAGTGTCTAGAAGAATCGAAATTACGTAATTTTCTTTAAGTATCAAAACTTTCCTTTAAAAATACAAGAAAAAAATGTAATTATTTACTAAAGAAATACGCACACTGACAAATACAGTTTCAAAATGGTGATATATCATATAACACAACATGTCGATAACTTCAATAGTTTGGCATGATCTGCCAAATGTGGGTTTGGAACTATTCCTGAAAAGTATGAGGAACTATAGAACTCAGTGGCATGCAAAAAGAACTCATTTATTTTTGATCTGCTGGACAATGATTTGCTATAGGAAGATGGCAGATCATTTTATCAATTGAAATAAAGCATCTATAGCCAATTGGCTAAGGGGTCGGACTTGGGATCGAGAGGTCACCGGGTTTCCAACCCCACCCTTTCGTACTATAGCCGTGAACTCACTTCAGACACAAGCATATTCAGTTCAGTGTGAATCCTACCCACATCGTTAGCATATGTATTAAAAAAAAGATTTATTCGAGGAAAAACGCCAGAGTTATTCAAAAAAAGTATCAGGAGCTGTAGACATCAGCTGCCTCTACCGGGCTCCGTTATCACTTCTGACTGCTCTTACAATATGTTACTGAAACATGTATAAGAACTGAATGACATGATGACTTACAAAAATAAAAGCAGTAATATAACTCACTCAGAGTGTGCACTGTGTGTAGTAAACAAACCGTACACAAACCACTCACAAACATAATAATGCCTACTTTTATAATAACCCACGTGCTTCAACTGTCTTATGTACTGACGACTAAAGCCTCGACTTCAATGACGAGCTTAAGCGGGTGATGTAGCGGGCGTGATATCACTAACCGCTTAACTATCTCCCAACTATGTTGGGATTGACTTTCAGTGTAACGAATGCAGTTGAGTACCAGTACATTACATGGATCGACTGCCTATCTGACATGTACAGCATAGTTACTGAGACACGCAAGCCAATGGCAGGACAGATTTCAGATTTTTAGCTTCTAACTGTACAACTTTGCGCAGATGACTGTCAGGATGACCCATATTTTTTGTCATTTTGCCCCTCTAGCAAAAAAACTGTAGTTTTATGTTTAAGGGCCTATAACTACCTCAAATGGCTTAGTATGACCTTCCGTTATGTCGAAAATACTGCAGCAATAAATAATTTTGAAATAAATAAATGGTAAAGTTGAGGATTAATGTTAGGTACTATGTTTGACGAAAACACAATTCCGTAAAATATTCTTGATAGAAAAAAATTCCAAAGTTACCTCCAAACCGCACAATAAACCGCTGGTGTTCAAAAATATCTTTAAATTAGATAATGAAACTTTGCATATTAATTGAACTAACTAGTCAGGTCTTATTTTATTTACTTTTTTAAATTACCATTATTTTCACCGTAAAAAGAAATAAACTAAATTATCGGTGTCTTAGAGACTTTTCCCTGCCACCCTGTCTCTCTTGCTCGCGTGACCGCGGCCAGTAATGTGCCAGCAAGATAATGAGTGAGAAGCACTGAGGTAGTATAGGCCTTTAAGTCAATGAAAACACATCTAACCCCTCCAGCAAAAAAATCTGTCGTTTTTTGTTTGTGTTGAACTGTTGCTTGCCTGTCGGTTTTCTACAGATTGTACTTCAGGGAGTGTGCGCTGGAGCTCCATGACCTGATCCCTCCATCTCCCTTTCACTACCGGTCTACCAGACGCACGGCTGGATACCATCTACACTTGGTTGATATACCGTTTTGTCGTACCAAGCGCTTCTCCTCCACATTTATTGTGCGCACTTCCAAGCTGTGGAATTCTCTGCCGGCTTCTGTGTTCCCTGCCACTTATGACCTTTCAACCTTTAAAGTAAGAGTAAACAGGCATCTTCTGGACTCGCTCGTTCCATCGTAGACCTCATCTATCGCTTACCATCAGGCGAGATTGAGGTCAAGAATGAGCTCATGCTGAATAAAAAACAAGCCAATGAAAACACTTCTAAGTCATTACTAGCCGAACGAAAGTCAACGATTCGTTTTCACAACTCCCATGTCTCCGTGGTATTCCATGTGCGCCTCTAAGAACAGTCAGCACCATTGACGATGCCCGATCGGGGCAATTAGGTACCTACTTTGTACTTTGTTTTTTGGGCAATAACTTTTGCGCGAATGTTCTAATACAGATATCACAGCAGCGAAACGCTTAGTTAAATGAAGTAACAGGATGGATTTTTAGTCAGTAGAAGTCAGAAGGAGCAGGAGGAATCATTTGATGTTTTAACCCCCAAAACGCTACTGTATATCCAACCAGCCTACCTCTCTCTAGATAAGCAGATAAGATAGATATATTAAGCAGATAAGGTCTCCAAGTCTATTCAAGATATCTGTAAGAGAATTCGGTAATACGTATGTTTCCGTATTTCAGTGACTGCTGAGCGCATAAATAACACAAAAAAATTGTCACACCTGATCGCTCCCGCTTCCGCGTTCGCTACCGCCCGTCACTATGCTCTCAACGAGTTCTCGAACTCGTTAACAGAATACTAAACGGCAACACTGTTTACATGACAGCGAGAAGAGATAGCTTCTCATACAGAGCTAGGATACAATATGATGTCTAATACTAGAGACAGTATCATCAAATATAACTCGGTCCAGTCCCAAAAAAAAAAAAAATAATTTGGTGTACATGGGTTGACTTTGTCATTGCAATCGTGGCGGTTCTGAGGGTTCCGAGGCAAAGAAAAACAAAAAAAGAAAAACGTCTTTTGATCGTTATCTGCTTAGCTTAGCCTTTTTGTCAGTATATTGGGGTTTAAGAGCGCGTATTCGATTTAGAGTAGGTACAAAATTGCAAGAACGACGTAATATTTACGCACACTACAATAGTTAGCCAGTATGCGTAAGCTCGAACCTCGAAACCAAACGTTTTGATACTTTTATCTTAAATAATTATTTTGAGTTTATGTTCTAAATTGTTTTACTTGATCATTATTATATTAATACGCATAAACTTAAAGGGTGTGGTCAAATTTTAGAAAACAAATTTCACGACTGTACGTATGAGGTTTTCTGGAAATCATACCTGGGACAATGTATACCGTAACCGTAAATAAACCTTTTAACCGACTTCAAAAAGGGAGGTTCTGTATTCGAATGTATGTATTTTGTTGGAAAGCATATTTTACAAGAAAGGTTTTAGTACATAACACATCAGGTTCTGATAAAGATCTGCAGAGACAAGTGATGGAACTATTTAATTAAAAAAACTTCAAAACTTCGAAAAAAGACTACTACACTACAAAGCGCAAAATAACCTTAGATTGTTTCATTTGGTGTCTAGTTCCGTTCAAAATAAGAGACCTTCTCACATGGCTGAAGTCGGTGCCAAGCCAATGAATACTTTTGATAGACATAGTACCTACGCCGCATTCTGGGGGACACCCGAGGTAATCAAACCTATTCATTTATCTTGGCACCGACTTCAGCCATGTGAGAAGGTACCTAGCTCTTATTTTGAACAGAATTAGACACCAAATGAAACAATCTAAGGTTATTTTTACACACTTTGTAGTGTAGTAGTCTTTTTTCGAAGTTTTGAAGTCGGTTCAATTTTTTGTAAAAAAAGTTTATATTTTATGCTTTTTAGTGTATCATTGTTTGTGTTACTTGAGGTACCAACATACTCTTCGCACAATTATCTTTAATCGGTTAAAACAGAGAGTTTGCTCTATACGTCTTTTTTACCCACTAAAATGATACTTCAGACGTGATTCAGAAGCTGTGGTGATATTAATAGGCTGATTATGCTAAATAATACATAGAGGTACGAGGGCAGCAATCGCGGGAGATTTGCTGTTTTTAATTGAAGAGTTCCTTCACTTATCTCCGAAAATCTTCATCAGAACCTGATTTTTTATATACCAAAACCTTTCTTGTAAAATATGCTTTCAAACAAAGAAACGCTATCAAAATCGGATCAGTAGTTTCTGAGAAAATCGCGGATATACAAACATACATACATACTGGTCGAATACAGAACCTCCTTTTTGAAGTTGGTTAAAGACAGCAAATCTCCAACGATAGCTGGCCTCGTACATCTATGTGATGTTTAGTATAATCAGCCTATTAATATATCCACTGCTGAAGTAGAGACCTTCCCTTCGGATAAACACCGTTTTTAACGAGAATGGGCTAGACATAAACCAATATGCAAGCCCAACACGGCTTAACGTGTCTTCCAAAGCATAGAAAATATCGATATAATAAGTTTTTATCACCCGCCTGATGACCGGCCACTGCGAAAACATTGCTTGGCTCATGGCTCAAATCTTAGACGAACGTGCTGAGCCGTTTACGCCAAGCTCCTTGAGTCTTATTTACACCTTTCCAGAACATAAAATCACGTCTGAAACTCTTTAAACCGACATTAAAATATGGGTTTATAACTGTGTGTAGGTAAGGTAAGTGTAGTAGTGTAAAGTTTGTGAGGATGTATGGATGGATGTTTTTACTCTATCGCGCAAAAATTATTAAATAGATTTTAATAAAACTTTAAAATTAACATAGGTCTTACTTACATCACAGACATCAAAGTACTATAATTATAGGCTATATAATTCATTAAGATCAGCGCGCAAAGCCGCTGCAAAAAGCTAGTTGAGTTACAAAATAAAACAAAATCGAAGATTTGATATTTTATTTCAATATCACACATTTTGTTGTCCATTGACAGAATTTTACTGGGATCAATCATCTCGGGCAAAAGACATTTATTTTAGAATTCGAACAGCTTACGTTCCATTTTGGTCACCCAAAATGCATCATCTCTTGGTATTATCCTTATGGTCTTCAATGGAAATTCATTTCCTGCGCACATTGTTTTTTTTTTCCAAACGTTTTTTTGGCTGAAAATTAATTACAATTTATAAGAAAAGCAACTACATCACTAGTTACACTTGATCTACCATACTGCTACAACATAGTGGCGATGTCAGTGGATGGGGGTATAGTGGAATATAGACGATTTATAGGGTGGACTAGAGCGATATATATAGTGATAGTGATTCTCATCTGACATGAAACTGCTCTTGGATAGGAAAGTATTAGTCGTGGTTGGTATTAGTAGTTCCATCGGATTAAAAACAAATGTATGATGGCCTGTTCAGCATCTATGTTCATGCTGAATATAGACATTTTATTTCGACTAACAGACAATTTCCTTCATCAAACAGACAGAAAAATAAACAAAAGAACATTAAGGTCAATAAAAATTGGCCAAGTGCGAGTCAGACTCGCCCATGAAGGGTTCCGTAGTAACTTTAATAAATATACTTAACATAATATATTTATTTGACAAAAAAAACATTACAAATTTCTTAAAATTAGCTTATTTACAATTTTTACAACTACTCCAAATAACTTTGTTTTTCATAGTGTTTGTATCAATTACAAAATTATATTTGCGGTTTCATAAAATATACTGACACGATTCATACAAACACTATGAAAAACAAAATTATTTGGCGTAGTTACTACGGCACCCTTCATGGGCGAGTCTGACTCGCACTTGGCCAATTTTTTAGATGTTGTACGAACTGAACATTTTGGCATATTAAACCATATGAAGTAAGACAAATTTCGTTCAAACCAATTTAAGGTGAAAATTTACATTAAGATCTACAGCATATACACACATCAAAAGTGTCTAGGGATCAACATATATTTTTGCAATAACTTTTCTCCTGATTGATATTAATTAAAATTTTCTTTAAGGATTCATCAAATAAAGTGTTTTCGTTTGTCACAGTAACGATAAACCAAGTCACCTTTGCATTAATAAAGAAATTTGCCATTTTCCTACTAAAGGGATTTTTGACATTTGAACCACTAACATTAAAGTTCGAAAAAAAGACTGAAATAACAGTTTTCTTTAAAATTTTATTGGGTAACTTAAACAATTAATAATCCGTGTTTCTACCGCGAACACTAACAACACAAGAACATCGGTTTGGCATACTCAAAATGAGTTGATCCAAATCACGCTGTGGAATGGCCGCCCATGTTCGTTGCAACAACAAAAAAAGGTCTTCTTGCGACTGGATACCCTCCATATTCGGCAGAGCTCTTCTCTGTAGCATATCCCATGCATGCTCAATCGCGTTCAAGTCTGGCGACTGAGCAGGCCAGAGCAGGACATTGATGTTAGCTGCGGCGAGAGTCTGTCTTACAACTCTTGCGGTGTGCGGTCGTGCATTATCATGCATTAACTGAAATAAGGGACCGATTTGCACTTGTAGAGGAACGATGACGTCAGATACAATCGTCTCAGCATAAATTTGAGCGTTGAGGTTGCCTCTGATCCAAATCAACTCAGTTCTTCCGCCGATCCAAATACCCGCCCATACCATGATGGTTCCACCACTATAAGGATGGACTTCCTGGCAGGATTTTAATCGCTGTTGGCGTCCAGGGGTTCTCCAGTGTCGTATACGTCTTGTATCCGGTCTCATACCAAAACGAGACTCATCAGAAAAGCACACGAAACGCCATTGTTCTTCTGCCCAATTTCTGTGTTCAAGAGCCCATTGATATCGAATCCTACGATTGTGCATTGCTATAGGTGGTACCCGTAGCGGTCTTCGGGAATGAAGGTTCACTTCATGCAAGCGGTTTCTGACTGTTTGGTCGCTAATTAAGTTCCCTGAAGAGTGTTGAAGCCTCACGGCTAACATCATGGCGGTTATTGTTGGAGCTCTTCGAGTTAAGATTTGAATGTATCGGTCTTGTTTCCGTGTGGTGCAGCGATACCGTCCTCCATGGCGCTCAGCCACGGTACCAGTGCTTCGGTAACGTGTCCAAAGTCGACTGATAACACTCTGACTTGTATTCAGAGCTAAAGCCACAGTACGTTGCCGGGAACCAGCTTCTATCATTCCCACGGCTCTGAGCATTTCTTCCCTGCTTAAATGACGTCGCCGCTCCATAATAACGTTGGTTTTAATCAGTAGTAGGGAACAGTAGCACTAATAATGTCTTCAAAGCGTTGTATGTTTTTATAGGGAAAATATTGACAGTTGATTTTCATCTTTTACTCGAATTTGATTAACAGTTCCTGTTTCAAATTATGAAATGCACCAAAAAGGATCCATATTAATTTATAAAATCATAAATTTATTACAAAGCCACATCCCAATCTCAAGAAATCCGCATAAAAGTGCTTGATCCCTAGACACTTTTGATGTGTGTATTTTTTTTAGATTATTCACTCTATTATTACAAAAGTTAGTGGGGGGGTGGACACACATTTTACCAATTTGGAAGCGTATATCTTTTAAACGATTAACTTTATGAAAAAGTGGTTTTAAAAACCTCAATGTTATTTTTAAAGACCTGTCTATAGATATCACACACGCATAGGTTTCATGCAAAAATATATTTTCAGTTTCAGTTCCATGTAAGGGGGACTCCCTTTATTTTAAATATTTTTAATTTTTTTCTTAAAATCAGAAAGCGGTTCACATAATACATCTATTTACCAAGTTTCAGATGTATAGTCCTAATAGTTTCGGAATAAAATGGCTGTGACATACGGATGGATGGACGGACAGACTGACAGACAGACAAACATGACGAAACTATAAGAGTTCCGTTTTTGCCATTCGGCTACGGAACCCTAAAAAGCACCGTTTTGCACAACGACGATTTCATGACGATCGAGCTGCTCTGGAACCGGTGGGAAAATCATCAAATGACTCCCACTCTAGGTAAAGTGGAAGGGAGTATCAGACTTCTACTGAATAAAAACCCTAACTGAATAAAAGGAATATGGTATTCCTTCAGTTGCCCGTGTGGTCCCGGGCCGCGGTATCTTATTAGTATATTCCCGCAATCCTAGTAGGGTCCATTTGTTCTATTGCTGTTTTCGATAGTTTTACCGTACTCAATGCCAAACGAAATTTGTTTTGTCTAAAAAAAAAACTGCTAAAAATAAGTAGGTACATAATACAAGTATTTTTATTTTTGTATATACAGAATATGTATGATTATGTTACAAACATAAAAATACATACAGCCGAACATAGAATCGCCTCCCTATTGAAAATCGGTTCAAAAGTACATAAAGACATGACTCACCTTTTTGCTTGTCTAGCGATAGCCAAAGTATTTTTTTTATTTCAAAATAAATTTCGTTTATAACCCATTTCTGAAAAAAGAAATATTAAATGTAACATATAAATTATTTTTGATTGAAATAATAATTATTGACATCATTTGTTGTACACAAACATGTTAAAAGGGATTATTAAATAAATTTAGTATATACAAATAATTACCTGTAGATAACGTTTTTCAAAATTACTTACCGAATACAACAGTAGTTGCTCAAGTATCAATACTATTGTGTCGCACTATGACTCACCGACACTATGTATGTTTATGCGAGCAAGCGGCGGGCGGCGGGAAAAAAGTGATACGTCCTGTCGTTGGGAGGACCCGGCACGAACTGATTGGCAACGGATTGCGCGCGATGATTTATAGTGTTTTTAAAATAATTTTCTAAAATAAATGAGTACATGAAATTGACTGAAAAAAAAACACTGTATTTGGCAATACGTTTATTTTCATAAAATAAATAAGTATTAGTTATGTTTCTATTCTAAACTCGGTTAAAAAATGTTAAAGTGAACCGATTTTGCATTATTTAAAAATTGTTTATTTAATATTTAATTGCCATATTTTCGTAATTGGGCTTTGTAGTGCACTTTAGGACTATGTATGCTATTAGACAAGCAGATAAAATAAAATGTGTTGGCACTTTATCATGGTTTTTTTCGGTCTGAAAGATAACTCTGACGTCTATTTTTGGAAATCACTTTGACGAGATTGCCTTCATATTAAAAAACTGTCAATAAAAATTTTAATTTTACATCGTAGTGCACTAAATCAAGACTTAGTCTTTCTATAACCGTAATAAACTATGAGTAATCTGCTAACATCATTACGATATAGCTCTTGAAAAAACACGAAAACGCGTTGTTTTCTTCGCGAATGGAATACACGCTCTTAACATGCAACGCCTACCTACCTGACCTCCACAAGCCAGTATCTTAGTAACACGATACCTCTTGGCCAGAGCCACGGGTAGAAGTTAGCTTTTTTCGTGTTACATTTTTAATTTGTTTTCTTTTTCTTTTTTTCATTTTATAATATTTTTGATGATATATGTTTGTTCTGTTCTTTTTTATCTGTAATTTATGTATCACTAGCTTTTGCCCGCGACTTCATCCGCGTGGAATAGTTACTTTGGGCTAACGTTAAATTTAACCCCGTTTTTGAAGCATTCTTCATTGGCGCTCCGCTCCTATTGGCCTTAGCGTAATGATATATAGCCTATAGCATTTCTCTATAAATTGACTATTTTATTAAAAAATATTTTTTTCAATTCGAACCAGTAATTCCTGAGATTATCACGTTCCAACAAACAAACAAACTCTTCAGCCTTATATTATTAGTATAGATAGCTGTTGCCCGCCACTTCGTCCGCGTTTCCGTCGATTTTCGTAAAAAAGTAGCCTATGTCCTTCCTCACGGTTCAGTGATTTTGATGTAACAGATAGATTAACTTTCGTAATTTAGTACGGAAATATAATAAGTCAATCTATAATACTGTTGAAAAATATCGCAATACGGAACCTCACAATATTATTGTTAATAGCTGTGCCCGCGACTCCGTCAGCGTGTAACTCCTTGTGTGTTATTAAGTTAATGTATTGGTAATATTGTTTAGATCACATTCTCATGAGGCTTAAGTACCTATAGAACGAAATTTTATACCTTCGGTCGCGAGACGCGTCGAGCGCGGCGACCGTTTCTCAAAAATAATCCTTATAGCATGATTCAGTATTCACGCGCGATGGCTTATTATTAGCGTATTTCATGTATAACTTTGGTGTTTCTATACCGATTTATATGATTCTTTTTTATGGAATAGTTAATAATGTTAACTTTTTCAATTAGGGGTGACTGAGAGTGTTATAAACGTAAGAGTAGACAAATATTATAATCAGAAAGCTTCGAACTGCTAAGCTATCGGGAGTTACACGTGTTATTGTGAGTCAACCATAAAAGATAGAAGACACATGCTGTCATGGGATATTTTTTATATAATTTTAAGGAGAACATTACCGTCATGAAATGATTTCTGTGTAGCTTTAAACATTAAGGATGCACACGCGACGGAAGCTTAAAAAATGGAGTAACTTCGCCCGTTTTCCCAACATTTCCCTTCACTGCTCTGCTCCTATTGATTGTAGGGTGATGAAAAGTATACTATAACCAGCTCAGGAGCATGAAAAATTATTGTACCAAGTTTCGTTAAAATCCGTCGAGTAGTTTTTGTTTCTATAACGGTTATACAGACAGACAGACACAAAAATTGTACTGATTGCATTTTTGGCATCAGTATCGATCCCTAATCACCCCCTGATAGTTATTTTGGAAATATATTTCATGTACACAATTGACCTCTCTACAGATTTATTATAAGTATAGATTTATGTTAATGTACTTTTTTTTGTGTGTTGTGTCTTCTGTTGACCAATAAAAGTTTTATCTATCTATCTATCTAGTAACATAAACAATAGCGTCCCAAGTGTGTGCAACGGCACTCCTTGCCTGCTCCTTGCTGTGTTTTGTATATTTTATACACTTTCTACACGTTGAAAGATGGCGGATTACAATGTCGAAAATTGTGTTGTTTTTCATCAATCAGTGTAGTGAGATGTTGTAGATTAATGTGAGAGCGAGTTAGACAGCTTATTACGTGTTGTTATTGTGTTATCTCTCTACGGGAACCTAAGATATTATATTCTACAGACTACCGTGCCCTACAGCGAAAGAACATTCATTGTGCGCACAGCCAAGTTTTGTAACTCTCTGCTGCCTTCTGTGTTCCTGGCTACTACTTATGATCTTTCCTTCTAGGCTCGCTCGTTCCATTGTAGACCTCGTCGATCAATTACCATCAGGCGAGATCGAAGTCAAGAATAGGTACATCCGAAATTTAAAAAAAAGTGGGTACTTACGCCAATCACCAACGAGCGTAGGTACCGTCAGAGAGCTGAACAGCTGAATATTGTTTGTTTTTACGCGCTGATCTTCGAAAGTTCTGGTTGGATTTGGATGAAATTTGGTATAGTAGTAGCTTGAAGCTTGAGGAGGGTTATAGGCAAAAAAGGAGGGTATCGTTTTTAATGCTTTTTACGCAGTTTGAGTGCTTTTTACGGCCTACTCAAACGTCCTTACCTTGATATTTATTTATTTATTATATACTTTATTGTACACCTTACAATATTTATATGCATACAAAAAATTTAAACTAGTATAAAATGGGTGGTCTTATCGCACAAGGCGATCTATTACAGACAACCTTTGGATGGACAAACTTATATATATATATATATATATATATAATATTGTTCGTCAAATCGTTAAGCTCCTTGTTCTAAGTTGAGCTATACATCATCTGACAAATGCTTGCACTGTATCAGGCCCATTCAAATCTGTGAGTAGTTAGAGTAGTAGGAGTTTCCTCAAAAGATCGCATCAGACGGTAACCTACAAGGCTCCCATGTATTTTTAACCAGTATAGATTGTATGGACTTTAAAAGAGACGGACCCCTGAGTTTGTTTCGGTGTTTCTTCTCAGGGTAGTCAGGAAATACCGGGCTCATCTAGTTTAAATATACAAAAAAAAATGACGTGTAAAAGTGTTATTTAATAACTTATTTGCAAAATAAAGATATTTATTGTGATAAAGACCGTTAGAAGAGAAGAAAGACTTACAGTTTTATACAGGCTAATGTGCCGTATATATGCAAACATGGTATTCTCAGCGAAATTTGGGTAGGTACGCTAGTCTCCATCAAGCGCACCGTCGGAGAGCTGAACAACCAAGCTCTAATGTTTGAAATAAAATAGCCCTGATACAGTCGCCGAAGCCAAAATTGGCTAGGATGAACATCATTAACGTCATTATCTGCTTAACTTTTTTCCAATTACGTCCATTATTTATGCATTGAATTTGTGATAATTGTATTGTGTGTAACTAACCAAAACTAAGGAGTGGAATTCCCTGCCGGAGTCTGTGTTTCCTGATCGCTACAACCTGGGAGTCTTTAAGTCAAGAGTGAATAGGTTACTTCTAGGTAAGCGTGCTCCATCTTCGACCACATCATCACTTACCATCAGGTGAGACTGTGGTCAAACGTAAGCCTATTATCAATATAAAAAAAAATCTTAAGAACAAAACTAACAATACTATCAATTAGTAAAAACTAGCTTGTGTCAGCGGCTTCGCCCGCGTGGGAAGTTTTTCCCGTGTAAATCCCGATCCCGTAGGAAATTCGCAAAATCCTTTCTTAGCGGATGCCTACGTCATAACATCTACCTGCATGCCAAATTTCAGCCCGATCCGTCCAGTGGTTTGGGCTGTGCGTTGATAGATCACTATGTCAGTCAGTCAGTCAGTCAGTCAGCCTTTGAGTTATATATATATAGATATACTATAGAATGTCTTTATATACATCGTTGACAGCCTTTTTGTCATTCGACATACATGTTCTCTTTAGTAATTACTCTTGAAAGTGCGACATATAATTTACCATGGGAAAAACATTCAACGCTCAAATCTAAGCAACATAGCAACATAGCGCCGTGCCTCCGCCGCGCCGGCACCGCGCGGCAACTGCTATGTCCTTGCATTTTAAATCTGTAATATCTTCGAAACTATTTATTTAAATTATATTCTGTTAAGGGCAATATTGATTTATATTAAATGCACAATGTATTTATGGTATTTAATTAGATGAGGATTAATGCTGTATTGCTTAAAATCGCTTCGTAAAATATGCTCGTATTTCTCGTAAAAAGTAAAGGATAAAAAATGGTTGTTGTGGGTTATCTATAAGAGATAGACAGATGCCATCGAGGAAATTTTTGTTGACCTTTTTAAGGTGTACAATACTGTAGTACATTATTTTGATCTATCTCTTAGGGTTCAGCCAGCGTTTGCAAAGAAAGCGCAAAAAAATGTGTTTATTTGCGACATCACATTAGAAACCTCAAAAATTATCAGTGGTTCTCTACTATATTATGCATGTTATATACTTTAAAACCTTCCTATTGAATCACTCTTTCTATTGAAAGAAACTGCATCAAAATCCGTTGCGTGGTTTTAAAGATTTAAGCATACATAGGGACAGACACAGGGAAGCGACTTTGCTTTATACTATGTTAAGATTAAGATAATTAATTTTGTACCTACACGTTTATTCCGTTTTCTGTGCATGTGGTGTTAGCCTATAAGTGATTGCTACACTTTTTTTTTTTTTCTTATCTTTTTTTTTTTGTAAATCTGTCAATCGCATTGTAATGATAATATGTGTAAACAATTGATGGCTGACCTTAAAAAAATTAACGTGCTTTCCGAGACATGGGGGGGGAATCACGCCGTCAACTTTCAAACTCCGAGCTTTTACTGAGAAATTCCTTACAGGAAAACCCAATAGCACTTTTGCCTGACACAGAAATCAAACCCGAGACCTCGTACTCAACAGCAGCGCTTGCGAGCTATTGTAATTATTTTTTTTTCTGAAAATAATTTTTCGGACGGAAACTAGTACAAATAATATTTTACTGTACTCAATAACTCTTAACGCCATAAGCCGAGCGTGTCCATAGCTAATACTAGAAAACATCTTTAAATCCTCTCAGACGCTGAGCTTCAAGTGGCATTCATTGGATATCGCGTCGACAGCGGTAAAGCTTTGCTAAAGCTGAACATACACTTGAGAAATATAAGCCGCTTTTCATTATGTTCCGTCGGTGTAGCCAATTCATATTGCTGTATCTAAGTTACGTATTTATTGAGTGTAATGAAATATTATCTGACAAAGTCACAAGGATTGGAATTCTTTGCCGGAGTCTGTTTCTTGATAGTTTTTTTTTTAAATATAACTGGGAATGTTGGTAGAATTCACGAAACTAGCAATCCTGTTAACCCCTCAAACTAAGCTAAATATGCTTGATAGTGTAATGGATGGGGTTCGAACCCTCGAATTCTCGACCACAAGGGCGACAACTTAGCCTTATATATATATATATATATATATATATATAAGGCTAAGTTGATATACTCCTTACCTGGGAGTCTTTAAGTTAAGAAGGACTAGGTTACTTCTAGGTAAGAGTGCTTCATCCTCGACAATCATTCATTTACACTAGTTTTATTTAATCTAAATCTAAATGTAAATTCTGAATCAGAAAATTCACTTTCGTAGTTAATGCGATTGTACACTCTGCGTTCATCAGATTCTGTAGTTGCCGCAGAATCAAATACACCAGCCTCATACAGCTCATTATCACTTTCATCACTGAACATATCCATTATTTTTAATGAAATAAGTTGTAAATTTTATTTATTTATTTATTTATTTATTGACACACCAGTGACATATTCAACTTAAAATAACATGGTTTGTAACATATATTCTTATATAATATGAATATGACTATTGAAGGCGTGCACATCACTTGTATAACAAATTAAAAGAAACATTACAATTTGAAGGAAAAAAAAATAATTACAAAACTTATGAATTAAATCGATTTACAATGGCTACGCTTTCGCAAATTATTAGTATACAAGAAAGAATAAGTGAAGTATTTAAATATTATAGTGTTGGCTAGTATAGTGAACTTGATAGTGAATGCAAAAGCACGATGTCCTAATATATAAAATACTACAGAAACCAGCAGTTAATCGTCCAATTTCGAGAGATAGCAAATTTTTAACTGACAGTATATTATAAACTAACTAAATTTAACTGCCAAAATGTTATTGAGACGCTCTACGTTTTTTTTTCTATTGCTCTACCTATCTATGGTAAGCGGTAAGCCCTCCCAAAAGTAGATCAAAGTTAAAGATAGATATTCCTAACTAACTTAGTTTATCGAAACACAAACATGCGACTACAGCTACTAATGATAGATAATTTAACAGATTGTTAAAGGTAGGTAGGATATTGAGCTCGGCCGTAAGTCAAGAGTGAATAGGTTACTTTTAGGTAAGCGTGCTCCATCTTCGACCACATCATCACTTACCATCAGGTGAGATGGTGGTCAAACGTGAGCCTATTATAAATAAACAAAAAACAAACAATAACAATTAAAGTTTCAAAACGAACGTTATGACACACATAACAAAGTTCAAATTCTGTCGCTACACATACTTTTAGCTCGTTTTTATTACATTTCAATTAAACACTTGGAAAGCCACGAACTCGACCGTTACTACATCACTATAATATTGAGTATTTTTAGGATAAAAGCTTTATAATGTTTGTTTTAGGGTTCCGTACCTATAGGGTAAAAACGGGACCCTATTACTAACAATAACACTTCGCTGTCTGTCCGTCCATCTGTCTGTCACCAGGCTGTATCTCAGGAACCGCGATAACTAGACAGTTGAAATTTTCACAAATTATGTATTTCTGTTACCGCTATAACAACATATACTAAACACAAAATAAAATAAATATTTAAGGGGGGCTCCCATACAACAGACATGATTTTTTGCCTTTTTAACCGACTTCAAAAAAAGGAGGTTTACAATTCGTCTTGAACTTTTTTTTTTATAGGAAATGGTACGGAACCCTTCGTGCGCGAGTCCGACTCGCAATTGCCGGTTTTTTTTAAGTTATTTAATGTTTATTTCTTTTATCAATTTTAAAAAGGTTACTATCAATGTTAGTAGAATTCACGATACTAGCAATTTTGTTTAACCCCTCCAACTAAGCTAAATATGCTCGTGTCTGAAGTGGGTTCACGGCAGTAGTGTACCTAATGGGTAAGTTGCAATGGGTAATTCAAAATCTATTGCAACCCATTGTTTACAGCCATTGTCGTATAAAAATACTTACTTAACTAACTACTTTACTTACCATAATACTGGACGACAACCCAGTTTAAACCCATTGAATTATGAATTCACGTACCTAAAACAAAAACAATATTGTATTAAACATATCAGAAGAAGATTGCACCGACCCTATCGCTACGTTCAAAACCATTTTCATTGAAAGTATTTATTGAGATCGACAGCATATTTCATACAGTATACACCGTAAATACTAGCGGAGACAGGGAATTCTTGAATGTATTACAAAAAATTGTCAATAAATGATTATGGTTATGATTATAATTTAAACACACACCACAAGTATAAATTAGATGTAATTTTTTTAGTTTCAGTTCATGTATGGAAAACCCCATACTGTTTTTGTATAAAAATCGTGAAGCGGTTCAAAGAACACACCTATCTACCGAGTTTCACATCTGTAGTCCTAATAGTTTCAGAATAAAATGGCTGTGGCATACGGATGGACGGACATACATGAGGAATCTATAAGGGTTCCGTTTTTTGCCAAACGGAGAATTTAGAACTCTACGTGCAAGCACGACTTACACTTGGGTGGTTTTTAAACGTTTCGTTTCCAAAATTGTGATTTTACTTACTAGCAATATGGTCACAGTTTTGAAACCGAAACGTTTTTCGTCCTTATCTTTTAAACATTAAGGCTAACAAAAACATCGCCGTCGCGTCGCCCCGCCATCGCTCAGCCGTCGCAAGTTTCGTGCTCGCAGCCTAAGAAGTTGGCATTACCGGCGGTATGATTCACAGCCACTGTTTACCTGCAAGAACTCGGCCAAACGTTGCCCCATCTATTTACGTGCGACCCACTACTTTTATTCTACCTACATTTCGTTACTATTACGAGAAGATATTCTTGCTCGTGTTGCTAAAGACGTAAATGTACTAGGGACTGTTTTAGCATTAATTTTATCATTTTTTTATGGTTCTCACGCGTTAATTCCGATCCTTTGGGAATTCGGGGATAAAAAGTAGCCATGGATTTGTGTTATTCCAGGATTTCAACTATCTAACGGGTCTTCCAATAGACACGTCCGAACTTTGACAGTTAGTAGCGGCCACCTTGTTGAAGCTACATCTGTCAAATTGGTTGTCATTTATTCATTCTGTTTTCCCAAATCATCATGGATAGCTATAGCATTCAACAACACGTGCAAATGATAAAATTGTTTTATCAAAATGAGTGTTCTGTTCGGGCAACGCACCGCGCGCTTCGCCCATTTTACGGTCGCCATAATCGTCCTACCGAGAGGACTATTCGTCGTGTGGTGGATAAATTTGAGTCCTCTGGTTCGATAAATAATCGACCAACACCCGTACGTCAACGAAACGCAAGGTCTGCCGAAAACATCGCCGCTGTCCGTTAGAGTGTGCAGGAGAATCCGAGGCAGTCGATTTCGCGTCGCTCACAAGAACTCGGCCTTTCACAGACCACAACTTGGCGAATTTTGCGTCGTGACTTAGGCCTGCACCCGTATAAAATTCAACTCACCCAGAAATTGAAGGTAAACGACTATAGACAACGACGTGTGTTCGCTGAATGGGCACTGGAGCAGTTAGCAACTGACCGTAATATTCACACGTACAGTACACGTACGTAAACAAACAAAATTGTCGAATTTGGGACGATACCAATCCATATGAGATCCAAGAGCGTCCAATGCATCCCGAAAAAGTTACAGTTTGGTGTGGGTTTTGGGCTGGCGGCGTCATCGGGCCATATTTCTTTGAGAACAACGTTGGCCAGGCCATCACTGTCAACGGCAAGCGCTATAGGTCGATGATTACCAACTTTTTTGGCATGAACTGGATCATCTGAACACCAACGACATGTGGTTTCAACAAGACGGCGCTACGTGCCATACAGCTCATGCCACATTGAATATTCTGCATGAGAGATTTGAGGGCATGGTCATCTCACGTGGAGCTGATGTGAACTGGCCACCGAGATCTTGTGACTTAACCCCGCTAGACTTTTTCTTGTGGGGTTTTCTTAAGTCGCAGGTCTATGCGAATAAACCACAAACCACAGCGGCCCTCAAAGCCAACATATCCTATGCCATAGTTCGAATTCAGCCTGATTTATGCGCAAAAGTCATGGAAAATTGGATATCTCGATATCCAATTTTCCATCCAGAGAAGCCGTGGCGGACACTTGAATGATGTCATATTCCACACATAATGGCATCACTACATCTTTCAAATAAATAAATAATTTCGATAATATCTCACACACACTTTGTTTTATTTAAATTTAAAGATAGGACACTCTTAATGAAAGACCCTGTACATATCAAAGGAAAGTACCAGCCACTCTATACACTTTTTCCCCACTCAATAAAAGTCATTAACAAGCATGCAATATGCAACATCTTATTGTGTATTTATTACTGATAACTAAACATTTGTCCTGAAACCTGTAAAACTTACGGTTTTCGTTTAAAAATAAAACAATAATGACATTGATTTATAGGTTAGGTGATGTAGCTACATAATTGTTAAAATAAATTATTATATGTACATATGATTATACATACTTGTTGCAACAACCCACGAAGTAAGAAGAGGTTGTAATGAAGACTATGTGTCTTAAAATTCATTCAGGTAACAATTTACAACGTAATATCGTTCACCAAATCACAAACAATCATCGGAATCCGTCATAACTAGCATAAACATAAAGTTAGTGTCAGATGAATGATATTTTCATAGATATCAGAATTCTATATCTATGGATATTTTATTATTGACACTGACAGCTGACTTGAGTGCTTCAAAACGTTTCGTTACAGCAAATTCAGAACTATAATTGTAATAATTTTTTGATTTTCATAATTATTTACAATTTCATCTTTAACGATTTAAACAACGAATAAACGTTTCGCATAATTATAATCTTGATATAATATTTTATGTAAAATGATATTTATTTTACAGTTACGTACCTACTTATTTTTTTTTATATTGTACATGCGTTTTATGTAACGCAGATGGTTATCAGAAAATAGGAAATGGCAAAAAATAATTTTCGGGATTGAATTCCTTTTTTCATAAAATTGTAAACGTCGACTTTTAAAGAAAAGCAATTTATTATGAAACGGTTCTTTATTCGTCACAATTATTTTCATCATTTTACTTTTCCTGTAAATGATAACCATGACTGGGTCACGACCTGGCATAGTCATTTTATTCAGATCCGATGATAGTTTCTAAGAGAGTAACAAACATTCATCCAGCCTCACAAACTTTCGCATTTACCTTATCTTATCCTACTTCTTACTATCTTACTAATACTTACTTACTTACTTATACTTACTAATATTATAAATGTGAGTTTGTGAGGATGGATGGATGTTTGTTACTCTTTCACGTAAAAACTACAGAACTGATCTCAATGAAATTTGGTAAGTACATAGTTGATATCCTGGAAAAACACATAGGCTACTTTTTATCCCGGAATTCCCACGGGATCGAGATTTTACGCGGGAAAACCTTCCCATGCGAACGAAGTCGCGGGCAGAAACTAGTAATATAAATAAGATGTACTTTATTAATAAACGTTACAGGTAATATGGACGGGCTAAACATATTTTACACATCTGTTATTATGTCAATGGGCGAACTTTATAGCACAGGGACATCTCTTACAGACGTCCTTTGGATGGACCGGAAAATAAATATATTTATAAAACTATTTTATAAAGCGAAGCTCCGCGCGACTTATTTTAATAAAATAAAAGTAATAAAATAATAGTACTAGTCACGCGGGACTTTATCACGATAAAAACATAAACCACCTTCGTTTGCAGTCGGGTAGAAAGCAGCCTATAACTTTCCTCAAGCTACTATTTCCATATCCCACTCAGTACTTTCGAAGATTAACGCATTTGAACAAACAAACTTTTCCGAAACAAACAAACAAATGTATAATCTATACTAATATTATAAAGCGGAAAAGTTTGTTTGTTTCTTTGTTTGTTCGTTTGCTTGAACGCGCTAATCTTCGAAACTACTGGGTGGATTTGGATGCAATTTGGTATGGAAGTAGCTTGAAGCTTGAGGAAGGTTATAGGCTACTTTTTACGCGACTGCAAAAAAGGAGAGTTATGTTTTTACCGTGATAGAATCCACGGGAGCGAACCCCCTCGTGAGTACTACTAGTATTAGTATAGAATTACCTGTCTGCTCTCTTTCTTCGTGTAAACTTTAACTGTGCCAAATGTGATGGTCCTCCGTCTGCACAATTTTCGTTAAAAGGGGTACAAGGCTTTTTTTAAAGTATTCAAAAAAGATTCCATATGAAAGATGATTATATAATAATATGTATAACTAGCAGTTGCTCGCAACATCGTTCGCTTGGGAAGTTTTTCCCGTGTAAATCCCGATCCCGCGGGAATTTCGTGGAATCCCGTCTTAGCGAGCATCTACTTACTAAAAGGAACCCCCATGCAAAGTTTGAGAGCCCTCCTACTTGTAGTTTCTAAGATTTCATGATTAATCAGTGAGTGGTATTTCGCTTTTTAGGGTTCCGTAGCCGAATGGCAAAAAACGGAACCCTTATAGTTTTGATATGTCTGTCCGTCTGTCTGTCTGTCCGTCCGTCCGTATGTCACAGCCATTTTATTCCGAAACTATTAAGACTATACATGTGAAACTTAGTAGGTAGATGTATTCTGTGAACCGCTTTCCGATTATAAGAAAAAAAAATAAAAAAATATTTAAAATAAAGGGGGCTCCCCATACATGGAACTAGAACTGAAAAAATATTTTTTCATGAAACCTATGCGTGTGTGGTATCTATAGACAGGTCTTTGAAAATAATATAAGGGTTTCTAAAACCACTTTTTCATAAAGTCAATCGTTTAAAAGATATAAGCTTCCAAAGTGGTAAAATGTGTGTCCCCCCCCTCTAACTTCTATAATAATGGACTGAAAAATCTAAAAAAAATATATGTTTGTAGACCTTAATGTAAACTTTCAACCAAAATTGGTTTAAACGATATCGGGCCAGCAGTTTTTGAGATACAGCATATTTTCTAAAACCGCAAATATAACTTTGTAATTCATACAAACACTATGTAAAACAAAGTTATTTAGCGTAGTTGTAAAAATGTAAGTAAGCTAGTTTTAAGAAATTTTTAAGGTTTTTTTTTTATTCGTCAAATAAATATACATATTATATTATATTATTATAGTTACTACGGAACCCTTCATGGGCGAGTCTGACTCGCACTTGGCCAATTTTTTATATATAGGTTTAATTTATTACTGACGCTGCTTTCTCTTGCAGAGTCTGTCGCAAGGCTTCTATAATTTAAATGAAAACATAAGATTTAGGATTCATCTCCTTCTTCTTCAATATAATCTGCTTAATACATATAAATTAACAAGGAAACTGAATAAAACCGGATAAAAAGGTAATCACACGCTCGTGTATTCTCCACACTGCTTTTAATTAAAATAAATGGAATATAAGCCCGTTGATGTTCACATGTGATACTTAATACTTATTAACGTACCTTAGATATTATAATTATATTTTGTTAATTGGCAGTCGGCACGAGGCGGATTATATTTATCACGAAAATATTAAACAGGCTTTAATTACGTAATACAATGCATTGTCTTTGTGTTTTTTTTTTAATATGATACAAATTTTATTGAAAAGAAAATTAGACTAAAAATATAGATATTTTATATAGACTGAAATAAGTGTTTGTGTTGGATTATTCTACGTTCCTTTTTATTGATGATAGGCTCTCGTATTACCGCCATCTCACCTGATAGTAAGTGATGATGTGGTCGAAGATGAAGCACACTTACCTAGAAGTAACTTGCCCACTCTAACTTAATGATCCGCAGGTTATAGCTATCAGGAAACGCAGACTCCGGCAGGGGGAATTCCACTCCTTAACTGTACACACAATGAAAGTGTTTCCAACAACGTTTTGTGCGTCCGGGTGGGACGTCCATCATAAAAAAATAGAGGACTAAAATTTTGTATGAAAAATTGTGCAAACAAAGTCTCGGGCAAAAGCTAGTTTTCATATAAGCAAACTATCTCATACTTACTAAAACTTCTAAAACATTTCATTTAACGCAGTACTGAACTTTTAAACTCGGCACTTTGCCGTTTTATAACCCTTTTAGCGTTAGACTTTAATGCCTAGAACATGAGCTACTTTCAAAGATTTATTATCTAAATTAGTGTCTGTATTAAAGTGCTTTATTTTGGGCTATTTATTTATTTTTAATGAAAATGTAGACTGGTGAAAACATGTAACAACAAACTAAAAAGCATATTCAAAAGTATTTTTATAATATGTAATCTATATATCTATATATCTTACTCTTACTAATATTATAAATGTGAAAGTTTGTGAGGATGTATGGATGTTTGTTACTCTTTAACGCAAAAACTACTGAACAGATCTGAATGAAATTTGGCAAGTAGTTATTTTACATCCTGGAATAACACATAGGCTACTTTTCATCCCTGAATTCCCACGGAATCGGGATTTTACGCGGGAAAAACCCTACCACGCGAACGAAGTCGCGGGCAGAAGCTAGTATTATATAAAAGCGAAATACCACTCACTGATTAATCACGAAATCTCAGAAACTACAAGTAGTAGGGCTCCCAAACTTTGCATGGGGGTTCCTTTTAGTAAGTAGATGCTCGCTAAGACGGGATTTTTCGAAATTGTCACGGGATCGGGATTTACACGGGAAAAACTTCTAAAAACAAAAAACTAATATATAAAAACTTTGTGTCAACACACAGAGTAGAGAGCAGAGACATAGTCTTTGTTATCGAACTCCACCGAAACGGTTGAAATATTTTTATGTAATTTTTGGTATATATTTAGTAGGTCTTAGAAAAGGTTGAGCACCATATTTTTTTCAATAGAAGTAATTTATAGCGCAAAACAACATTGTTATGGCTTCAAACTCAATATCAAAAACCCAAACTTAAAATATTTTATTTCACATAGGCCTAGCTTACATGGTCATTTATATTATAAAGTCAGAAGTTAGTGCACGGTTCGAAATTGGTATTTTTCTATGGAGATGAATCAGCAAAAAACTCCACAGTTGCTCTTTTCATAATATCATTCTTACAATGTATCCATAATCCAAGTCCATTAAGATTGCCAGGTCCGCTAGTAAAGTAATAAAAGACAAAAATGTTAAATATACAACGTGTAATTTATACCGAGTGCACGGCTTCTTTGGATGATAACAAACGATATGGCAAGGGTTTTGTAATCCTATGTCTACATGTGTGGAGCATATTAGAAATTTCAATACATTGATACCAGAGGCCGAATTTATCAAATTAAGAAGAACGAAGAGAATTATCGTTTTATTGGCAAGTGACGTGGAAAGTGATGACCCTCATAGTGCTGTGACACGTTTGTTATTACTGGTATTCAAGAAACGTATGAAACCAATAATTTGGGGCAATTCTATGAGTCACTTATTTTGAGCTGAAACTTTGCATAGAGACTCCATACCAGATGTTGTCTTCAGTCCTTTTGGATAGATATGGGGTTTCCGTTACACGTTGTATACAACGTGTAATTTAAAGGGTATATACATACCAAGTGCATGGCTTCTTTGGATGATCAAACGATATGGCAAGGGTTTTGTAATCCTAAGTCTACGTGTGTAGAACTTGTTACAAATTCCAATACACTGATACCAGAGACCGAATTTTTCAAATTAAGAAGAACGAAGAGAATTATCGTGTTATTGGCAAGTAACGTCGAAAGTTATTGACCCTCGTAGTGCTATGACACGATTGTTATGATTGGTATTCAAGAAATATATGAAACCAATAATTTGGTATCAATTCTTTGAGTCAGTTATTTTGTGCTGAAACTGTGCATAGAGACTCCATGCCAGATGTTGTCTTCGGCCCTTTTGGATAGATATGGGGTTTCCGTTACACGTTGTATATGAATTATCCACATATAAAATTCAAGAAAATGATAATGGCACAACACTCAAAACATAACTAAAGTAATAAATAAATAAGATTAGAGACTGTACCTGACTGCACATGTGTACATAATCAACCTACAATGTTGCAACTGTTGGGACTCAGGCCTCCTCTCTAATGCTGGGGCCACACTATCGCGATAACGCGAAGATTTGCGTTGTCGCGATACGTCTGGCCAAAGAATTCATCCTATCGCGAATCATCTGCGCGAATACGAATGCCCTTCGCGCCGCTGTCGGTAAATTGCCGCACATCAAAGGGTTTTGTCGCGACAAACTTCGTGCGGTTGGCTACACTTCGACCGCTTCCATGTTTCCCGTGAAATTATTATCGCGACGATCTAGATTATCGCGACGTAGTAAAGTTTTTTTTTTATGTGGCCAAGCACTGCGTCATGGATCGAACACGAATTTTTATCATGACAACGCGAACACGAATCTTCGCCTTCAAGTCTGGCCGTAGCATAACAGAGGAAATTGGCCGTAATCCACCACATGGCCCAGTACAGGTTGGTGGTTGTCACATATCCCAGGACATTCTGGTTTCCTTTTTTGCTTTTTATTGACAATATAATATTCCACAACTTTCACACAATGCCATCTAGTCCCAAACTTAGCAGAGCTTGTGGTATGAGTACTAGACAACTGATAAACATACATATATATTTCTAAATACATACATATTATAGATAAATTACACCCAGACAAAGAACAAATGATCGTGCTCATCACACAAACATTTGTCCTAGGCGGGAATCGAACCCACGACCTTGCGCATAGCAGTCAGGGCCACTGACCACTATACCAACGGGCCTGTTCAGGGGTTTCAATAGGTTCGCGTTTGACCACCATCTCACCTGATGGTAAGTAATGATGTGGTGTGTAAAAGTAACCTATTCACTCTTGACTTAAAGACCCCTACCGGACGTTGAGCTACCCCTGCTCGCCATCCGCAGGCCCGCGCTTACGGTGGCCGGAGATCTGCACGCGATCTCCGACGCCCGGGGGTTCTCCCGCGGCGGCTGGGGCGTGAGGAAGAGACATGCCTCTGCCTCGCGCGTTCGGCCTCCTCCTTTGACTGCTTCGCAGAAGGAGGCAACTGCATCCCATTCCCTCTCGCTCCGCACCATGGTCTGAACCAGGGCCGGGCGCGAGAGGTCACCGTCGCCGATCGCCTCCACGAGGACACGGCGGTACTCCTCCCAAGCAGGGGCGACCCTCGAACACGTCGAACACGTCGACCGTGTGCTCCACCGTGTCCTCCAGGTGGTCCTCACAATGACGACATCCGGGCGTGTCCTCCCGCTGTATCCGAAACAGGTACCTCCCGAAACAGCCATGTCCGGTTAGCCTCTGTGTCAGGCGGAAGATGAGGACGCCGTGGCGTCTCTCAAGCCACTCCTCAATGAGGGGACTTACCGCCGCGATTGCGGCGTGCCCAGACTTATAGACCCCTAGTTTATAGCTATCGCGGAACACAGACTCCGGCAGGCTTCCTTTCGTTGTTTTCCTTCACAATTTGGAGAGCAGTGCAGAGGACGTCCGCAGTATTCCTCCATCGCGATCGGTCTTGAGCTTCCCGTGCCAAGTAACCATCTGCTGTACTTGTGACAGAGTACCGGTTTAAAAGCAGAGCCCTAGCCAGTCCGAGTCATCTACGTCCCCGTTGTCCTCACTGGGACCTGCTGCAACCAGTCTACCATCTCATGTTGCAGCTGAGCTAACGGATGCAGGGCGAACATTCTACGCCTTAAAACTGAACGGACTCATTAGGTAGGATAACTGAAATAAAACCGAGCATATCCTGAAGCGGCAGCCCCGCTATAGAATTAAGGCACAGTGGGTTAATCACTCGCTTGCCCGACATCTAATTCAAGAAACTAAAACAGTAGAAAACCGGTGGTGAGACCATGAATTACCCAAAGTAATGCATGGTAATGCACCAGACTGTGTTCGAATTCAGGACCTACAACTCCCTGTAACCACTGGGCCACTACTGCACAATTTCACAATAATTACAATAAAAATAATTAATTAAACAATGAATGATGAAATTTCAATCAATCAGTCAAAATTATTTTATTTAACATAGGCCTACATGGACACTCAACAAACGTCAGAAATTAGTGCACGATTCGAAATTGGTCGTTTCCTTGGGTAAATAATATAGGGGAGGGCGGGGTTGGTGTTAACGGAGGTAAGAATTAACAAGCTTATTCCCGCCAAACGTAAAGACGTAAAAATATGACACTCGGTTTAGAAATACTATATACACAGCTGAACATATCCTGACTTGTCAGTTGTCAGCCTTCCCTCGATTGTAGTAGTTATGCGAAGTGACCTCGGATTAACAGGTAAACGAACTTTTTGTGCTTTGCAATAAATTGATTTAAGATTTGTTTATTCGCTGAATTGACTTAAAGTTTATACTAAATCAAAGTCTATTTTATCGACAGTAACACTATGTTATTTGTTTGTGATTATTTCGACTATTTAATTTTCTGTAATTAATTAAGTAAAAAAAGTGTCCTTGGGGCTAAAATTAACAAATTGAGTGGGGTAAAAATTAACATGTTAATACTTACCCCGTATGTGTGTAGTAGTAATCGAATGTTTTCTTACAAAATGAGAAAGTACATAAGAAAGAGTACAAGAGATTAGACCCTCTTGTACTCTTTACCTCAAGAAATGTTTGAGCTGGCAGTTAAGGAAATTCCAAGAACCCCATAGTACTTTTGTATAATCTTCAACCGCTAGATGTTGGTGTATATGGACCGTTGAAGCATTACATTAGCCGACAGCAAACAAACTGGATGATTAATCATCCCGGGGAAACAATGATTATCTATAACCTCCCTTGAATTGTGAAAGAAGCATTTCTTCTGGCATTCACTCAAAACAATATCATCAACTTAATAAAAATGCTGGCATTTTACCGCATGTATTTCAAGTCTGCAACCTTGCAACATCAGTTGTTACAGATTATCTCAATCTAAATACTGTTTCGTTGAAAAACTATATTAATAGATAACGTCTGCCCGAAGATACTTCTATCAATCCAGAAGAAAGTGACTACTTAATTTAGTATCCATAAATCAAAATTATTAGTAATATGCCTGATATTGACATAAGTATTTTGGAGATTATATATCAAGTATAAAATGTGTGAGGACCTTCAAATGTGCCAGGATGATAGTGAAGAAGATGCTCGCTTCTGTTCGGTTTGCGCCGAGTCTTCTAAGGAAGATACATTTGGACATGACTAATAATAATAACATAATGCATTTTATGCAAAAGGGAAATATTACTTGTGTTAGATGTGACACCATGACGTATATGTGCCTCAATCGTTTCTCAGATAATCAGAAATTATATTCCAGATAATTATTGCCTGATTTAGGGTATTCCCACCTAAAAAACACTGAAAAACTATTGGTGTTTTTCTATGAATTCAGTACAAATTAGATTAATATTAATTACACTATACTATTTTTAACTTATTAAGATACCTCAATTGAAATTAAGTTTAAAGGCTGTGTTTGGCTGTGGGACAATTATTGATAAATAGTGTATATTTCATAGAGTATACTGATTGATGTACCTTATTGAAACTTTTTAAGACTGTTGACACTGAAAAGTTTATGTTCCTTTTAAGTATTAAGTTCAAAGTATTTGTAACAATGTTTGTAAGCTAAAACTAGCAGCAGCAGCTACACTACCTTTACACTCAGTGATGGTTAATTAGTGTAGATTAAAAAGAATTTACTAGATACATTCTTTCAGTTGCTGTCTTAAAAAGTACTGATTTCTCAGATCTTAAAGACAATTAAATATTTTGATTAATATACATGATATTTTGTTTCAATATTTGATAGAATTTTAGTCTCTGTTAATAATTGCCCCTTACGTTAATACTTACCCCAGCTCTGTTAATATTTACCCCAGATAAGGGGTAAGTATTAACAAATGTCTTTTTTGGTTTTGACGACTCTGTTTCTGAAAGCACTTACTTAACTGATGATTTTTATTACTAATATCATAGCTGAATAACCAAAGTATGCTATGCATAAAAAATAAAACAAAAAAATTCATTGAAATTGAAAATATAAACTATAATATAAAATTTGTTAGTACCAGCCCCGCTCTCCCCTAATGGTACTGGTTGGCTCTCTGTTTGTCACATAAACTGAGAGGATTGGCGCTGTTTGCCGAGATACAGGCATTTTCTTAGTTCGGCAGCAGATGCTCTTATGTTGTATTATTTTACTTTTAGCTTACTAGTTATTATATAAAATATGATTATCCTTTGTTATCGTTGATTAAAATAAAATAAAATTGGCGTAACATCTTTTTGGTCATATTTTACTTGGGCACTCAAGACTCTAATGGTACCGGTTTTCGTTTAAGCGGCAGAACACAAAACTGCCAATTGATGCAATGCCATTTCGCCACGCAGAAAACAGCGACGCAAATAGGGAAGATGCAAATACACTTCTGGACACATCTATTGGCCCACCTTGTATTTTCAGTTTCGTTTGGTCCTAGCTAAAATTTTATATTAGATCGAGCAAAAAGTTTTTATGCAGTTTTGAACCTGGCACATTCACAATTTCATTCAATAGTCTTTTTTTGAATTTCGAACACAGAATTTAAAGAAACAAAAGACAATTTGGAGCCTGTTTGTTGATATCAAACAATCGAATACTAAGAAAACTTGGTTTTATTGGTTTACTTGGATTTAATTCTTGAAAAAGTGATTGATATCTTTGCTTTTGCAACAAACATTACTTATTCTTAACATTAAGGTGAGGTTCTATCAATAATCTATGGATACTTCACCTGAAGTCGCCGCCCAAGCTGTGGCACTTATTCAGGCCGGACACAGCCAAAGAAACGTGAGTGCTCAACTTAATTTAAGTCGATCTGCGGTCCGAAATGTTTATCGGAGGTACCTAGAGACTGGCGGCTTTGTTCGTCGCCAAGGAAGGCCACGATCTCGGGTCACAACTGAAAGGCAGGATCGATTCATCGTGACGACCAGCTTGAGAAATCGTCACCTTACCTCCATTGAGATACAAAACCAACTTCGCGACTTCCACGGAGTATCTGTGAGCGCTCGAACTGTTCGGAGAAGGTTAAAAGAACGCGATATGGTACCACACAAGCCAGCTAATGGGCCCAAACTAAAGCGAGCCCACCGAACAGCGCGCCTTCATTTCGCACGCAGTCATTTAAATTGGACACAGCAAGATTGGAGCCGTGTACTCTTTTCTGATGAGTCTAAAATTGTGTTACATGGCAATGATGGAAGGAAGAAGGTCTACCGGCGTAAGGGAGAGCGTTTCGCACAATGCTGCTTTGAAGAGAGGGTTGCTTATGGCGGTGGCTCATGGACTGTCTGGGGCGGTATATCCGCGAGCGGCAAAACTCAACTTGAGGTTGTTACAGGACCACGGCTGCCAACATTAAATGCTGAAAGATACATTCGTGAGTGCTTAGAACCTCACGTGATACCATACGCGGACTATGTGGGCCCAAATTTTCTTTTTATGCATGATAATGCAAGAGCCCATGCGGCCGGCATCGTCAGGGAATATCTTCGGGATGTGAACATCACAGTTATGGACTGGCCAGCCAGAAGCCCAGACATGAACCCCATTGAGCACATGTGGGACGAGCTAAAAAGGCGTGTTAGGGCTCGTCAGCCAGTTGCCCAGACGATGCAGGAGTTGAAAACTGCCATAGAAGAGGAATGGGAGATGATCCCTCAAAATTTCATAGAGCGGTTGATAAACTCTATGCCTAATCGTATGAGAGCTGTGGTAGATGCCCATGGAGGCAACACGCGTTATTAAATTAAACCTTTATTTGATAAAACATGTTTTTTATTCAAAAATTAATTGCCTTTAACAAGGCGCATATCCGACTTGTTAGGCGTAGGTCCATGTCGTATGGTATTCTGAATTCAAATTTAAAACTATACGATCGAAAAAGATGGTAAAATGTATCAGGTTTAAAACTGCATCAACAGTTTTTGTTCAATCTAGCAATCATATTTCGGTAGGGGCCATCGAAACCTAAACTCTAAGGTGGGCCAATAGATGTGTCCAGAAGTGTATAATATTTATGAAAATTTTATGATTGAAATGTTAAAAAAATAGAAAAGAAGGGCACCTGTAACATTTTTATTTTACATAATGTTGATTTTTAACAATAATTACGAATTAAAAATGACTTGAAACGAAGCGTATTTCAAAACACCAATCAGCGTTTAGTGACGTCACTCCTGTTATAACAACTTATTTGAGGTTATGGTTGTAAAAGTGAATATTATTTTACGGGAATACTAATTGCGTTTTTTTTAATAAAAATGGTAGTTGGGTTTATCAAAGCAGACTCCAGGAATCTAGGAAAGTTATTAAGTTATTTAAGTTAAGTTATTTACCAAAAGTTAGTGTTGACATGGTTGTAACTTTTTTGTCGAAAGTGCAGAGTTTTCAAGTGTAGAAATGAAAGGGACTAAATTACTACGATATGTATAAAATCATAGTTGTTTAACTTTGTATTTTATTCAGCGGCTTCGACATATATCAGTTATTTCGATCGTTCGTTTATAAGGATATATAGATACCTGTACACCTTTATCATTGGATATTTTAATATTTTGAGAACCATGTGTTTCTGTGATTAATGAACACTGAAGATGGATCTAAAACATGAAAGACATAATAATATACTTAGTTCGTCATTAAAAATCATTATCCTTATATTATTATAAATTTGAAAGTTTGAATGTTTATTTGTCTCTAGTATAAGAATAAATCTGAAAGAATAAATCAAAATTATACCCGGTGTATTTTCAATGCTTTCAAGAATTTCACGTTTTTTCTTTTTCATTATTACTGATCTAGGTTTCAGTGGCATCATTCTGTTTTGGCATTCAAAAATATGAGGCACACATTTTAAACTTTATCCAATTTTCGACGTCGTTCTCCAACTGTAAAATTAAAATAATGTTATAGATAAGTTTTGTAAGTATTAGGTAGGTAACTAATGTGTTTTTGCGTACAAGCAGATTAACTACAAAATATAACAAGTATATTCGCCGACTTACATCAAAGTGATCTTCACAGCATCGAATGGTGGTCACAATTATTCTCCAATAATTGTCATTTCTCTTTGTAGCTTGAAACCACTTTTCTTTCTCAGTTTTGGGTCAGAAGGTCCAGTCACAAACAATTTATTTGGAAACTTTGTTGAAGTAGTTGGACACATCAGTACAAAACATGAGTCACCACGGCTTTTTTCAGAATATTAGTGGTATTTTTATAATCGCCTGATGTTGATGGATAGTCCACTTTAAATTTTCACAAAAAAAATCTTGAAAGTCGAAAAAATATGCATAAGTATTAGCCAGCGACGAACAAGTACGACCAGTGACAGACAGGAATGACGTCATCGGAACTATAGGTCCTTTTTCGCGCGAAAATTTAAACTGTCAATTTCAAACCGCATTTTTTCCGATAAATTACAAAGATTTAATTTTTTTATATATTTGTGGTCTATTCTACATGGAATTCTTTAAAATGAAAACATAAATAAAAATATTGCATCTTCCCTATTGTTATGATGCGATTTCGTGCGAATTGCCGTCTCACTTTTACGTTTAGGGTGTCCATTCCCTCGACGATCGTCAACCGTACCGAACGTATATTGTGCAAAGTAGTGGCATAGATCGTAAAAATTATTACCGTCTACTGTTATTGTTCCGAAGATATAGTTGAAAGAAACGAAGAAGATTGTTGGTCCATCCATTTATTACCGAAAAATGTGAACTATTGAAAACAGACGAAGATTTTATTTATTATTTTGGGACTAGCAAACGCGCGGGGCTTCCCTCCTGTGGACATTATCACAGTAAGAACATAACTCTCATTCTTTTCCTGTCGGGTAAAAAGCCTATAAACTTCCTCAAGCTTCAAGCTGCTTCCATTTCAATCTGCATCCAAATCCACCGCGTATTTTCGAACAAACATCAAAAAACAAACAACCAAACAAAATTTTCCGCTCTAAAATAATTATTAGTGTGAATGTGACGTAACATCGCAAGAATGCGCGATGCAATTCAATTCGTAAGTGCTTGCGGTGCGTCGTTTGAGCTTGTAGATTTTTAAGATGCCACGTCGCGTTGGCGTCGCATCGAAGTTTTGTATTTTGGACCAAAGATATATATATATTTTTTTTAACTATGCAATTATTTTTTTTGAAGTTTGGTTATATATAACACTTTCATACGTCTTTTTTTCGTAAATGTAAACTAGATGAGGCCAGTGTTTCCTAACTGACTACTCTGAGAAGAAACACTGAAACAAACTCAGAGGTCAACGTCTCTTTTAAAGTCCATACAATCTGTAGTGATCAAATCATATGAGAGCCATATAGGTTAATGTCTGTGGCTCCCTTTAGAGGACAGAATCACACAGATTTGAGCAGGCCCATCGAAACAGTGCAAGCATTTGTCAAATATCGCGTAGCTCAATTTAGAATCTTAAGGAGCTCGAACGATTTGACGAACAATACCAAAGTAAAGACATTTGGGTGGGCCGTATAAAGCACTCAAACTGCCATTATGACTGCCACTTACAAACGTGCATAGACAGACACTATCGATAAATTCCACAGAACACAGAAGGCGTAATAACATTACTCCTCTTTGTGTTCAGTGAAGAGCACTGGCGCGCATTACACGCTCAAATTACGACGACACGAATTGTATCGTGGGTTCCAACCCAGGAACTTTCTTTGTGTAATTTTTCAGTCATGTGTAAAATACCTTTTTTTCTGGGTCGGAAAATTATCGAATGATTTCTCTCGCTCTGTTTGGAGCGGAAGGGAGCGTCAGACTTCAAATTCAACAGTTCCCGCAACCCCGGATCTGTTACAATACCTAACTACTTAATAACAAAGCTCAAACAAGACTCAACACGGTAAATTCAATTTTTAAACAGTAAACAATGAAAAGGGATTTGAACATCGTACCTCTTCGCAACGTGGGTTGGACTTATCGAGTTAAGAGCCTTCACGAATTACTCGACTGTAGAGAGAAAAATCACGGAAAAGGAAAAAGCTCAGTTGTAACGGTGATGTCAGAAAGCGAGATTTCCTAGACTCAATTCATGTTTTGGTACATCAGATTAGTCTTACTATTATCTTAATAATATTATAAATCTTACTAATACCATCAGGTGAGATGGTGGTCAAACGCGAGCCTATATATACTAATATTATAAAGCGGAAAAGTTTGTTTGTTTGTTTGCTTGAACGCGCTATTCTTCGAAAGTACTGTGTGGATTTGGATGCAAATTTGTATGGAAGTAGCTTGAAGTTTGAGGAAGGTTATAGGCTACTTTTTACGCGACTGCAAAAAAGGAGTGTTATGTTTTTACCATGATAGAATCCACGGGAGCGAAGCCCCGCGTGAGTATTAGTTATCAATAAAAAAGAGTTTAATAATGCCAAAAAGAATGTTAAACGGCAACATAATTGGAAGTATTGTAACTGATTCCGGTATTTTCAAGTCACTGTAACTTTTTCGGACCGACATTTCGCTCTCGCTGTCATACAATAAAATGATAAGATGACTATGGCCATTGGATTGACATAGGTTTTAAAGTGCTACAAAAGTGGGGACGTTTTGAGCATTGTTCTTCGGTACGTATAATAATTGACATCCTGGAATAACACATAGGCTACTTATTATCCCGGAATTCCCACGGGATTACGGGTTTCACAAAACAAATATTGTTTTGTGAAAACACTTTGTTTATATTGAAATAACGTTAGTAATTGCATTGGCTGATTTCTTTGCATATACTACTTGTTTACGCTAAGCTTGTAACTCGTTTTATAGTCATCTATGATTCACAACAAAACAAATGTATTTGGTAAAAAGTGTCTTAAAGTGATGATCATTATGACTATTATTCCATGAGCAAGAATCTTACCTTGCCGTAACACAGTCCTTGACTAGAACGGGAGGTAAGAACTTTTCTCTGTATACCTTCATTGGGCATTTATGATTTTATCAAGTATGTAAACCATTGCTTTACTTGTGATAGCATTATTATAACTTAACTGTTCTTCTACTCCCCACCCACGTAGCATTGTTATAGATAAGTTCTAACTTAGTGTAGTTGAACGTAAGTGATTGTGCCCTATACTATTAACTATGTAAATCTGTATTACCGGTGTACTGTAACCTAAACTTATGGTCAATAAACTTATTTGTATTGTATTGTATTGTATTGTATTGATTAGGATTTACGTGGGAAAACCTTCCCACGCGAACGAAGTCGCAAGCATAAGTTAGTAAAGTATAATAACGCCTTTTCTCAACTATTTCTGGGTCGGCTTCCAGTCTAAGTGGAATCAGCTGATTTTACTTTTGGGCCTACTCTTGCCTTGCTCGATCACGCCTGATGGTAAGCGATAGATGAGATCTAAGATGGGACGAGCGAGCCCAGAAGATGCCTATTTACTCTTGCTTTAAAGTTTGAAAGGTCATAAGTAGCAGGGAGCACAGAAGCCGGCAGAGAATTCCACAGCTTGGCTGTGTGCACACACAGTGGCGAAGGCTCCATACAAATCGATTCCTACCGGCTTCCCTTTTGAAATATGGCAAATATTAGTCTATCACTTTATATATGAATATACGTGTGATTTTCTCATGCGAAAAATTTACGCGTCTAGGCTGAAAACGTAGTGCTGGTTTACAGATAACTCAACGATTTTTTTTCTCATGATTAAAGAGACGTGAATCTAAATGAAGCCACTTAAATTATATTAATAAGACTTTTACTTTTTAAGAAAAAAATCGGTAAATGATGAATTATCAATTTCTGTGTCTTGTCCACAATCACTTTCATACACAGCATTTGGCTCTCAGGAAGATAATCTTCAACATATATAGGAAAATGTATTTTGATTCCGTTAAGTAATAATGACCTACAAGAAGCTAATTATTTTTGAATTTTTATGCTCATAGTTAATGAGTACATGTCAACGGTAGTTTTGTCCGAGCGAAGTTACCAATTTCTATGGTCATTTTGTTTCGCCTTCCTGAGCTTCCACCAATGAGTTTAAACGAACAATAAATCCCTGCCCAGCAAGAGACAGTCGTGCCTTTACGCGTGGTGAGAACGGTAGTGCACCATATTGCCTCGTATTCCCGCCAAAAATGTTAGTACTTAATTTCAGTTTACTCTGAAAGAAATATTGCAATTTCGGTAATCAAGTTTTAAAAGGATTTTTTCATGAAATAAAGTTATTACTTTTATGCATGCTAAGTAACCTTTGGTACACATTTATGATTATAGAAAACAATAGTCATAGCCTTGATAATTTCTTGTAATTAAAAAAAAAATAACCACGTTTCCAATTTCTGTGGGGCAATTTCTGTGGTTTCCGTGGTATCTGGGCGTCCACGGAAATTCCAAGACTCCACAGAAATTGTACCTATCAATTATTAATAATGTTAATGAAGGTTTTTAAAAAGAAACAATATTTGTTATGCCGAAATTACTTTGACCGAAGTCATTAAACATCCCTAGTTATAGATTAAACAGAGATAGCACTATCCAATCCTTTACAGTCTGTGATATCCCATTATTTTGCTCATGCCTCCTTTCATAATCAAATACGAGAGTTTAAATTGACTCATCAGTATTTTAAATATCCTTTTTATTTTAGGAATCCAAAAATCGGTTCTCCATCTCATATCTGACTCTCCGTCAGAACAATACAGAAACAAAAAAAAACTATATTATATAGCAGCTCAGCAAATTTTAATGTACTTGCCAGGACTTGAGTGAATTGTCTCGAGTGATATGGCATTACTGCGAATGTGGGCATGAAAATGGAAAAGGAGCACCTGACGGTGTAGGCGATGTTCTTAAGAGATCTGCAAATCTTGTTGCCTTTGGCATCAACGATATTAAAGCTTTAGTGGAAGGTCTTCCAACAACTGTCACAGGTGTGAAAATAAAGGTTGTTAATGACTATGAAGTGAATGAAATGGATTGGCTTTTGCCAAAAGTCCTAAAATGTTTCCTGGGATCTATGAAGATCCATTAGATCGTTTGGGCAAAAATATCCAAAGCTCTTGCAATGCGATCACTGTCATGCACTGATGAAAACTGTCGTTACAATATAAAATGCATTCACGGAAAACATTTAGGTTTCTATGAATTGCCTATTGAAATCCTGGATAATGTAACGGTCGTTCCACCTGCATCACAATCGGATTCCAGTTTAAAGCCATCAACAATTCACAGATTTAAAGGATCTGAATTATTTTACTTTAAAACCAAGAACATACCTCAAGATAAGACCATCAAATCAGCTGATGCTTTACACTATGACAATCTAGTTCCATCAGCCTCATTTTTCCAAAATATTAAGTGATATACCGTCGAATTTTGAAAAAACCATTGAGACTGATAATGCTCACATTGAATATTCCAAAGAATTAGTTACAAGACATAATTTAAATATTTTTGATAGTGATGATAAAAATATTTTCCGAAGATTTTCGCCATGTTTGTGATTATTTGTTTAAGGAATATTTTTTAATATCTTAGTTACCTACAAGTTGATTGATGTCTAATATGATTATTTTTTATAGTTTATCTTCAGAGCGATGGCTTCTATTGAGCTGCTCTTATGATTATTAAATTAGTTGTTAATTTGTTATTTTGATACGTACAAGATATCAAAATTAAAGTTAACTGATTAACTGTGTATAGCAATAATTCGTTATTTAGTTTTAAGATTCTGACAATAAGAAAATATAAAAAACGTTCTTTGATTTTGAGAAGTAAACTGTATGTCCATAAATATTTAAGTAATTTTAAAAATGTTGTTTAGGATTTTTCTATTACTTTCAAATTGATCATATTATTATGCTAATCAGAATATATTATTTCATTTTTAAGATTGGATATTATTAGTTCTGTTATTTATATTATTAAGATAAAACTACTGTTATTGCAGTGATTTTTTTTTTATCGTGGTAAAGTTATCAAATAAGTCCTCCCACCCCGGGCAGGGTGGGAGGGACTGTCAGACTTTTACTGACTAAAATCCACGGTGTTCCTTCAATAACCCTTTACGTACCGGGGTCACGGTAACGGGATGAGTCCCACGACCCCGGCAGGCTTCGGCCCTCTACGGGGGGGCCTCGTCATATTGCTGACGCTCTTTGAGGCGCGCGTGGAACACGGCGCGCCGTCGACCCGGGCATGGTCCATAGTCGGACAGCGAGTTGCCCTTTACTCGCTGTCCGCATGCCCGCGCCTACGGTGGCCGGAGATCGTCGGCCGACGTCCGACGCCGCGGGCGTCTACCTTTGCGGCTGGGCTGGAGGGAGGACGCCATCCTCTCCCTCACGCGGCCCGCCTCCTCCTTCGAAAGCATGACTGCTTCGCAGAAGGAGGCGACCGCTTCCCACTCCCTCTCGCCCCGCAGCATGGCCTCGACCAAGGCCGGGCGCGAGAGGTGTCCGCCTATTGCCACCGTGAGGACACGTCGGTGCTCTGCCCAAGCTGGGCAGTCCTGCACCGTGTGCTCGACTGTGTCCTCGACTGTGTCCTCAGGGCGACCGTCGCAGTGGTGACACCCAGGCGTCTCTTCTTTACCCATCAGACACAGGTACCTCTCGAAACTTCCGTGTCCGGTGAGGACCTGCGTCATGCGGTAGGTCAGGACGCCGTGACGCCGATCTAGCCACTCCTCAAAGAGGGGTCTTACCGCCGCAATTGCGGCGTGCCCGATTATTGCAGTGATAATATTTTTTGCTAGATTGGTTACAATTTGTGTAGGTTGTTAATACAAGTTTGATAAATATTTATAAGTAAATTTTACCCCATCATAGGAGTAAAAAACGTAATCAGTTCCTTGATTGCTAATTTTGTAAGACTGATTTAAGCAATAGTACACCACGTTGTATTTTTATAAATGCAACGTTGCATTTTAATAAAATGATTCGTATTATATCAGTTTTTTTTTCATACTAAAAATATTTTTTTAGTAATTTACAATTTCAGTGCACACGCACAATTTCTGTGTCACCAATAAAATTTCTGTGGCAATAATAAAATTTCTGTGGCTCGCTAATTTCGGTGAGCCAAATAACTCTCTAAGTAATATAATTATATAATCCCCTTTTAGAAAATGTATTTATAATGTGGATATGTTGCGCTTTATTATTAAAGTTTTTTACAAAACCTGAAAATGAAAATGTCCATGGAAATTAGGTAAAAAATCGTGTTGTTGAAATTGACTCATACAAATAATAATCTATTATTTTCAATTAAACAAATAATTATTTACGAAGTTACAAGATTTCGAAGTCAGCCACATGGCCACAGTTACTGGAATTCACGCATCACACTTGAGCAAGGTAAGCATTTTCTGGTCCGGCTTCTCTTTTATGAAAATTCACCCTTCGCCACTGGTGCACAATAAACGTGGATGACAAGCGCTTGGTACGACAAGACGGTATATCAACCAAGTGTGAGTGGTACCCAGCCGTGCGTCTGGTAGACCGGTAGTGAAAGGGAGATGGTTTGACATGGAGCGACTATCTGACCAGTGACTTCCCACAACCCAGTAGTGGGTTAACACAATACTTCTTAGCAAGACTGCTGACAAATTTTCTGGCTTTTGACTACCCGTAACTTCTGTTAAAGACGACAGCCGGGAACACCGGCTTAACGTGTTTTACGAGGCTCGGGGAAATCTAATAATTATAATCATAGACAAAGACACAACCAAGTAGCCAGAATTATCCATCAGCAAATTGCTTTGAAATACAACCTTGTCGATTCTGAGGTACCGTATTACAAGTATGTACCCGACCCAGTTCTCGAAAATGACCATGTCACGTTGTACTGGGATCGGTCTATCATCACTGATAGGACTATTGTTGCCAATAAGCCTGATATAGTGGTAATAGACCGATTAGTGCGCCGCGCAATGATAATCGATGTTACCATCCCACATGACGAGAATCTCGTGAAAGCTGAGAAAGAGAAACATATAAAGTATCTCGACTTAGCTCATGAGGTTGTTGACATGTGGAATGTGGACTCGGTTGTCATCGTGCCGATTGTCGACATATCAGTCAATGAGCTGATAGCTAAAAGCTTCGACGACCATCTGTCGAAGCTGGCTTTACACAGCTGGATAAAGGGCCTGTTAAAGAAGGCAGTTCTCCTCGATACAGCTCGTATTGTGAGGAGGTTCCTTTCTTTGGAAACCTAACCACCGGTAGCTTGGACCCCGTTCCCGATACTAGTGGACTGCCATTTTAATATTTTTTAATGTTTTTTTATTGTCACTTTTTTATAGAAAAATATTTAAAAATGTAATTTTTGAGAGGTATGTAAAAAAAGGAAATAATAATAATCATTATTTATTTTGTTCGATGCAATATTTTTCAGTCGACCACGTTTGCTGAGCAAGCGATATAATGCGGTCGCACTAAGTGCGCCGCGAGCTTAGTATATTTCGTACAGCAACCGTGTGCACTCGTTTCCATAATTTAGCGATAATTTTAGGCCCTTACGTTACTTTGTTAATTATACTTAGCAATAAACCCTTGAAGGTTATCAGTGTGTTTAACTTAGCTGCATAGCGAATTTCACAACGTACCACATAGGTCGCGCCTCTACATTATATTTATTACGTACTTTATTGTACACCTTACAATATTTCTATGGATACAAAAAATTAAACTAGTGTACAATGGGCGGTTTTATCGCACAGGGCGATCTCTTACAGACAACCTTTGGATGGACAAACTTAAAGGAGACAGATTAAGGGCTGTCAGTGTACAAACATCATAAATAATATTAATCGAACATAATAATATAAAATACATACATACAATACAAAAATCATATACTAATAAATAGGTATTACATGTATAATTGAGAAAGAAGGGAAAAAGTTATAGGGAGAGGTGGTAATGCTCCTTGAATTCAACACGCCCGACCGTTATTAATTAGCAACAAGCTCCTCACTTATAATACTTATGTACATTATTTTTCAACTAAAACTAAGGGCCTATACTACCTCAGCGCTTCTCACTCTTTATCTCGCTCGCACACTACTGGCCACGGCCACGCCAGCAAACGAGACAGGGTGGCAGGGAAAGACACCGATAATTTAGTTTATTTCTTTTTACGATGAAAATAATAGTAATTTAAAAAAGTAAATAACATAATACAATAATATAAACATAATAAATAAATATGCTTTATAGTTAGTTCAATTAATATGCAGTTTTATTATCTAATTTGAAGTTATGTTTGAATACCAGCGGTTTCTTGTTCGGTTTGGAGGTAACTTTGGATATTTTTCTAACAAGACAATTTTATGGAATCGTGTTTTCGTCAAACATAGTACCTAACATTAATCCTCAACTTTACAATATATTTATTTCAAAATTATTACTGCAGTATTTTCGACAAAACAGAGGATCATGCTTAGCTTATTGAGGTAGTATAGGCTCTTTAGGTCAAGATGAAAGGGTTGCGGGAATGTTCTAACGAAATACCGTGGCCCCGGAAAGCAAGGGCAACTGAAGAAACAGGGTGGGTTTTTAGTCAGTAGAAGTCTGACACTCCACCCACAACGAGGGGAGTCATTTGATGTTTTTCCAACCCAGATTAAAAAGTTCAAGATAAAAATCAGCGTCAGGTAACCTAATTGTATGACATTTCGATTAACTGGAGTTGTTTAGCCCAGCCGCGAGGCATACAATGTTATTTCTTTAAATTAAGACTTATTTTTTTGTTTTTACATCAAACAAGAAGACTGTACTTGTCAATTAGTTAGTTCATTGTGTGCCGATTGAAATAGTTGGAACATATGAACCCTTGGCCAGCTAAAAGTATGATAGGAAATCCTTCACATAACCATCGCGACAGGGCTTCCAAACGGAAGTCTCGGTCTAATAAAGTGTATACAGAAAATTTGGTTTGAAATCAAAATCCAAAGTAGCGCATGAAAATCAGCTAATTTTCCATAGACGCTCATGCAAAGAAAATCTATCACAAGGGTTCTGAAATAAATTTGGGAGAGCCTTCCCTGATAAACAGAAAGACAGACAATTTTTTTTTCGTGTTTTAACTTCCTGTAAATATATATAATCACTTGAGAAAACACAGCTATTTTGAAATCACACACACACATACTTTAAATTTATTTAGAAGTACAAGTCAATAATTCAGTTTCCAGGGTTTTCGAAGAACCTTTTTCGAAAAGCAATGTTAGACGGCTCGCTTGTACCATAAAGTTTGGATTGATCAATCAATGAATCCAATCCAGTCACGTAAACAGAAACGATTCAGTGCATGTTAGCAACAGCACCAATTTTTGAAGCTTTCAATCAGTTTGTATTCAATTTAATTGGAATCGGATTTGTTATATGATTCAAATTCTATTCTATGTTTGAATGAAAATGTTTGGACATAAATCACACACTAATAAGAGAAATTCCCCGTTGGAGTGTTTCTTCATAGTTATAACTTGGTTTTCAAGTCTTGAGTGAAAATGCTACCTACTTTACTAGGAAACATGAAGAAAGAAAAACGTTTTGGGAATACCTTCATTGTGCTTACGGCTAAGGAGTGGAATTCCCTGCCGGAGTCTGTGTTTCCCGACAGCTACAACCTAGGAGTCTTTAAGTCAAGAGTGAATAGGTTACTTTTAGGTAAGCGTGCTCCATCTTCGATCACATCATCACTTACCATCAGGTGAGATAGTGGTTAAACGCGAACCTATTTTCAATAAAAAAAAGAGTATTAATTGTAACTGAAACAATATCCATGCAAACTGTGCTTTTTTTTAATAGATCTAGCAATATGAGTAGAAATTACTTTACTAGCAATTTTGTTAACCCCTCCAACTAAGATAAATATGCTTGTGTCTGGAGTGGTTTCACGGAAATAGTGTTACGATGTTTATAAGAACAAAGCATTTAGCAAAAGAATAAAGTAAATAAAAACAAGTCGTATGCACATCGTGGTCGTGACAACAAGACTCCCCAATTTTTTTTTTCTGGTTGGGAAAATCATCGTATAACTTCTCCCGCTGTGTGTGGAGCGGAAGGGAATGTCAGACTTCTACTGACTAAAAACCCACTATATTCCTTCAGCTGCCCTTAAGTTCCGGGGCCGCGGTATCTCGTTAGAACATTCCCGCAACCCCGGCAGGCAATGGTCGTATGGGACCCCGTCACTGGTGCTGACAGATCTTTGAGGCGCGCGTGGAACACGACGCGCCGCCACCCGAGCCTGGTCCTTACCGGACAGTGAGCTACCCCTGCTCGCCGTCCGCAAGCCCGCGCCTACGGTGGCCGGAAATCGGCTCGCGATACCCGACGCCCGGGGCGTCTTCCGCGGCGGCTGGGGCGTGAGGAAGAGAGTAGTCTCTCCCTCGCGCGTTCGGCCTCCTCCTTCGCTAGCATGACTACTTCCCACCTAGCATTATGAGTAGGAGTACCCACAGCCAGGCGGAAATTTTCAGTTGTCACCAAAAAAATATACGTGAACCATTATCTACCACATAATCTTTTATCGTCATGTGTGAAAAGGTCAAAAGCAACCATGCAAAAGAAAATAAGCTCCGTCTGCAGGCATCACTTCAAAATTCGAATGGCGTCTCGTTATGAATCAATGGGAAAAGGTTTTAGGGTTCAACGACAATAACACGTAATTCTCTTGCATTTTTTCAAATTTGGAATCCAATGGAAACTTCTTTCTTCTTCTTCTTCTTCATCACCAATATCTGGCTGAGTCTTTCCCCAACTATATTGGTATCGGTTTCCGGTCTGACCGGATACAGCTGAGTATTAGTGTTTTACATGGAGCGACTGCCTATCTGACCGCCAAAACCCAGTAACTGGGTAACACGATACCACTTGGCAATACCAGTGTCAGATTTTTTCTGATTACCTGTAATGACTGTCAAAGATGAAAATGTCCGCGGTACGGAGAAATCTGAATGATAAAATAATATGGTCCGCTTCACAGACCAACCTCGGCGAGTGTTGCTTCACCTCGAAGATGGACCCCTTCCTTTTTCGTCTTATATATAAAAATACATAGCTGTTCGCGGGGCCGCGCTGAACTAAGACAGCGCCTGTGTGCAAAACGCGCAAAGCGCCTAAGATTTTTTCGACAGGCGTGAGTATTGTCTTGGGGTCTCCAAAGACAATACTCACGCCTGTGGTTTAACTTTACACTGTTTGTACCTACTCAATTATAAAGAATAATATGTTGTAGTTTTACCAAAATAATTTCAATAATTAATGCTGGCATTACATCCGGCGCCCCTTCTGCTTTGGCGCCTGTGTGCGCCGCACACTTCGCACATAGGGACGGCTCGGACCTGGCTGTTCGTTACTCTAAATAAAACTAGACGGAACCAATTTCATTCATTCTTTTTAACACGCTTTTAAAGCTGTAACAACCTAATTAGGTAACTATGTAACAGTGGCGAAGGGTGAATTTTCATAAAAGGGAAACTGGACCAAAAAATGCTTACCTTGCTCAAGTGTGATGCGTGAATTCCAGTAACTGTGGCCCTGTGGCTGACTTCGAAATCTTGTAACTTCGTAAATCATTATTTGTTTAATTGAAAATAATAGATTACTATTTATATATTAATATATAAAATAATATACTAATATTTGTTATATTTCAAAAGGGAAGCCAGTAGGAATCGAATTGTATGGAGCCTTCGCCACTGCTATGTAATAAAATCTAAGAATCTGAATAACACGAACTTCTAATTGTTGCATCATCATGAAACTTGACAATTAGGTATATGTAGATTAGATGACAGTACAATATTATGGTACCATCAAGCTGGTCGAATGACGGAGTGGAACCTTGGACTGCCAACGTATATCGAGTTTGGACTCACTAGATCGTCTTAACAAGACATATTCTGTCCACTTGGACAGCATACACTCAGGACATATTATGTCCTCGTCATCAGGAGATCATATGTCCTCAGCTAATTTGATGATGGGACTGAAAGATGGCTGATGGAACCTTGGACTGCCTACTAATAAACATATCGAGTTTTAGCTTTTTAGTGCAGTAAATAAAAGTGTGTTTTTAGTTTTTAAAATTGATATTTTTTTATTTAATTACGTTCCCATACAAGGAAGGTTTCAGGAGGGAAAGACACTGTCTGTCGAATCAGCTAGTGCATAATGTTTTGTGGTATTCACTGCCAAACTTATTAAATACAACAAAAATAAACGGAACTCGCAATGACTAAAATGAATGGGTTCACTTTTGAATTGTGTGTTCTCAGCTGACTAGCGGTGAACATTCAACTTGACGGAATATGATGGCAGCTATATTCAGTAACATCGTTGACCTAGCGATATTTTCAAAATCCTATAAATATTATAATTGCGAAATTGGCTTTCTCGGCTCAACCACAGCAAAGATTTAGTCAAACACAGGCTACTTTTTTTTTCAATAACCATCAATAATGGAGGATGAAAGTTTGTATGGGAAATGTAAATCACTTCAACGATTTTAATGAATTTTCGTTTTTCCTCAATTTATCGCCGGTGAAAAGGCGGGGCACAGCTACTATCATATGGATTAAGAATTTGAATAACAGTTTGGAGATCTTAAGAATAAGACTACAGTATAAGTTTTTAAGCTAACATGGTCACTAACTGTATCATTAGAACTTTAAACGGTATATTTACCATGTGTATTTTTTGTTTCGAGTTTCCAATATTTCGGCACTGTTGCAAGCGCCATGATCACGGATGAACTGAAGTAATTGCGGGTGGACGTTTATGAGCAGACAAATCGGTCTACCCTCTTTCTCGTTCGTTTTCTATTAGCGACACCGCTACCACTGACACATGTATCGTTAAACACTCGATTCTGTTCTCGACACACAAACAAAAGTCGACACGGTGAGTTTTGTGTACGGTAATACACATGATACAATAAGACTACAGTACGCTGTTCTCCTCCACTATTCGTCTCATGATCGCGAGTGCGGTGCGTCGGGCAAAGAGTGTTTTTTTTTTCTCTCATAAAATTCGTAGTAGCAGCCAGTAGAGTAAAACTGCAGTCAGGACAACTCCTACGCCTGATCTCTCTCTCCTCGGACTTTTCTGATCGGAGACCAATTCGAATATGTGAGCAAAACAGCAGGACAAAGCACCTGAGAACTATAAACGATATAGGACTTCAAATCTGTGAGCATCTTTCTTCAAAAGATCGCCTCAGACGGTAACCTACAAGGTTCCCATATATTTTGAACCAGTATATTATATATGGATGGATATATTATATGGACTTTAAAAGAGATGGACCCCTGAGTTTGTTTCGGTGTTTCTTCTCAGGGTAGTCAGATAGGAAACACCGACCTCATCTAGTTTAAATTTACAAAAAAAAATTACGTTAATAACCAATTTGCAAAATAAAGATCATTTATCATTTATACTATGTTCTGTGAACTTGTCTGATCACCGGTGAGATCGGAATTCAGTATTATAAACTCCGAACCCGTAGCTGAAATTGCGAAATTCAGCCATCCGGTATAAAATTCGGGGCCAACATAAGCGAAAAAGGAACTTTTTACAAATTCCAATCGCCATAGCAACGAATCCCAAATGCCTTATAACCTTTGAAACGAGACAAAAATAAAGATTATTCAATTAGGAGCTAAAATTGCGCACCACCGTAATTACTCTCATACAGGCAGAGGACAATAAAGAAAGCTTTCAGAGAATTTTGATCTCTATTGTTTGACTCACAAAGGAAATTATTGCGAAAACATGCCAAGGATATAGAGAGCCCTTATTACGAAGGATCGTACCATCCGAAAATGTTAGCACAGAAGGTTTAGTTAAAAAAAGTATGGATTTAACAGCATTGAATAACGTAAGAAAACAAAATAATTTACAACAAAAACAAGCTCAGGCTAATTACGGTAAAGAAAAATATTTTTTGAAAGAGCACAGCTGTTTAACGACCTACCTGAGGACGTAAAAAATTTAACACGTTCAAATGGAAACTTAAAAATCATGTTTATAAAATGTAGGTAGGTACAGAAGAGAACTTGTTGCAGCTCAATTTGTTTGTATTTACAAAACGATAAATTTTCGATAACGATCGATATCTTATCCTTTGAGCTGTGAAACAGTATTAAGTAAGAAAACCTTTTCTAGATTTGATTATCCGGATATTCAAATATCCGAATTCTTTACAATACAACTTTTAGTCCAGATGATCAAGTTTCCACTGTGTGTAGAACATGAATTAGCAATCAGATAATACAATAACCTATACTACCTAACATCTATTATAAAGGAGAACAAGTTTGTTTGTTTGTTTGTTTGAAAGCGCTACTCTTCCAAATCACTGGGTTGATTTGCATAAAATTTTGTACGGAAGTAGTTTGAAGCTTGAGAAAGACTACTTTTTATCCTACTGCAAAAAGGAGGGTTAAATGTGTGAGTGATAAAGTCAACGGGAGCGAAACCACCCTTGAATGCTAGTTTATTTATATTACTTCACCATCTCATCTCATTGTAAGTGAACTAATAGTTAGGTTAAGTTGGTAGTTTAAAACACACCTAAAATAATTGTCTTCAAAGTAGTTGGAACCGTAAGTAGCAGTCGGATAACTGGTGCAGACCAATGGCTATACAGTGAGCTAGTTGCGAGAACCACAGATAGACAACTTATGTTAGGGCCTATGTTATGATAATGACAATAATATCGTGCATATTCGGAAAAAAAACTATACTTTTTGCATATTACTTCTTGTATGGTAAAGCCGTCACGTCAGCCGCATGCACGAGAACCGCTCGGCGAAAGTTTCTACACAATGGGTGCCGGAGAATGGACGGTACCAACGAAGCCGGTCCAGGAGGAGGTCGCGAGACGACCTGGACGTGAACAACGAGTCTGGTCCGAAGCGGTGCGTTAATAGAACTCATGGAAGGAATTGGGGGAAGCTTTTGCCCAGCAATGGGACAGCATGAGCTAGAGAAATAGTAAAGCAAAGTTGTACTTCTAAAGTTTATCTTCGTTGTGGTGTAATGGAAAGCCGTTTGAAAATAATATGTGTGATAAGTCAAGGATAATGTTAAGTCGGTTTAGTCGATGAGGCTTGCTCACAGATCGAAGTAAATTGAGTGATAGGTTTTAGTTGGGGAGAAGGATGCTTAGCTGACAAACTACACTAAAGCAACAAGGTTTTTTGCGGAGGCGTTTTGCCATACGTTGCCATACGTTGCGTGAGATATGATGCATTACCACGTTGGTAATGCAGCATATCTCTTAGGTACGTTAAAAGCCGACAGCGTTTACGACCAATAATAGCACATATTAGCCGACCGATTAGATTTTATTGTTTTTTTTGTGTTAGAAATTTCAAAGTAGTTGCCCAGAGTTTGGAAGTTGGTGGTGTGATAACCCCCGTGCTTCGGAAAGCATGAAAAACCGTGGGTTCTGCGCCTGGTCTATCTCTGGTCGTGTCGTATTGCCGTCGCATTGGACAAGAAGAGTATAAGGAACAGATAAAAAACCTATACCTGCGCACATGCGTGTGCACTACAATATACAGGGTTATTGGTAATATGTCCCGATCCTGTTAAGGACGTGTAGATGAGGTCATTAACTAACAAATAAACTGTTCCGTCGTCAAAATAGATTAGTGATTTTTAGGAGAAAAAAAAATTATTTCATAAGACGTTGCAAAAATCATAAAAATAAAATAAGTATTGGATCTCTTTTTTCAAAAGTACGGAGGTTTTTAATTGTTTTATGTTTTTTATTATGCGCAACTTAATTCTTTAGCTATTTAATAAATAGGAATGCTAAAACGAGTTTTCGTTTTTTTTTTATAAATTTTTAAAAGAGATAATTTCCTATTTTATATTAATATTTAAAAAAAAATATTTTCTTGATAATGGTATACTTTAGGCCTAGAAACTTAGGGTTGATTTGTTAGTTAATGACCTCATCTACACGCCATTATCGGGATCGGGACGTATTTCCAATAACCCTGTATATCTCCTCCGTAAATGGCTAACCTCAGCTGAGAATGGCCGTCGTAGTCCAAATCGGTCATTAAGACTACTACACCGCAGTACCACTACTCAGCACTGTTTTACTGTTAAGACCAGGAACTCCAAAATATTTTGCACGCAAGCTCCGCCCCAAAGCGGGGTTAGGCCGTTGTGTGCTAAACGCTAAAGCAGCAGTAATAAAGTTAAATATCGCGTGCGCTCTTTCACCATGTTCGGATTCGAAACTGCCGTTGTGTACTATGCATTTTAGACATAAAAGCCGAGTAACTGATCTTGATTAAATTTTGAATAATCTTTAAAAAAGACATGATTTTCGATTAAAAAATGAATCGAGCGAAAATGTTCCAATTACGTAACTGGTCTAGACATGTAAAGAAAAAGATCCAATGAATGATATACTAAAGTTCCATTTTGATTGTATGCGTGATTGTTTCAGAATATTAGTGCAAAGTTACAATACAACGAGAAACTGGTCGAGACAAGGCTCCAGAGCCTAGAACATCGGCGACGTGTTGCAAGCCTATCAATTTTCTATCGGTTACATTTCGGGGAGTGTGCGATGGAATTGCACAGTCTTATTCCACCAAGCCCGTTCCATCATCGGACTACAAGACAAACGGTGATGCGCTATCGTTACATGGTGGACATAACACCCATACGCACGAAACGTTTTGGGAATCATTTCATTGTGCGTACGGCTAAGGAGTGGAATTCCCTGCCGGAGTCTGTGTTTCCTGATAGTTATAACCTGGGAATTTTTAAGTCAAGAGTGAATAGGTTACTTCTAGGCAAGCGTGCTTCATCTTCGACCACATCATCGCTTAACATCAGGTGAGATTAAGGCCAAATAATAAAAAAAAAAAAAAATTAGGAAGCCTCCTCTTAATATAATTATGTATGGTTTAGCACAGCTCCATTGATGACATTATGCCATTTTATATATTGTTTACTTGTGCACTATACTATCTCCTGCACAGATGACTGATCTGCGCTAAAATTGAGCGCCGTGGCCGAAATCGATCAAGGGGGACTATTATTATTATTACGATTACATAGATTACTACTACACTCAGTTACATCCGGTTAGACTGGAAGCTTATCCCAACATAGTTTAGGAGAAAAAGAAAAAGTCTGAATAAATAATGATTACTTCATCATCTTCCTGCCCTTATCCCAGAAACTTGGCCAGTAGAGTCTTCCATTTTCCCGTCAGACGTATATATGACGATTACAGTCAAAATAAGTGACGGTTACTTCTGGAATAGAATATGTAAAAAACCGAAACACGTCATATATTTTCATATAAAGAAACCTTACATACGTTTAATTACGCAACTTCTATGGCGTACGTGTGAGCCGCACACCCACGCACACCAACACCAATGAGAGTCCCGCTTCCAACTTTAATATTTACACCAAAACAGATAAAATTGTAGACTAGTTTATATGAGTTCATAATATCTCGTAACGATTCGGAAAGATTATAAAAAGGATTTTGATTCGTATGTTTAGAGTTGAGAATCTCTCAAGATCCATACTAATATTATGACTGCAGAAGTGTTTAGCCTGCTTTCACGACAAACATTAATTGATAAAATTTGGTTAACAATAATGATAATGTTTAGTAATAGATACTAATACTATAAAGAGGAAGAGTTCGCTTGTTTAAACGTGCTAATTTTTGAAAGGATTAGGATGTTGAAAATGAATTCAATAGTCATTATTCAATAATTTTATAGTTTATTTCATGTTATCGTTAAAATTAGAAGTATTAAGTGGTCAACTTCAAAGAACCATCACTTTTTTTGGTGTACTTCTTATAGAAAACTAATTATACAGTCAAATTATATAATTGTTTTTCTTTTTTATGATATATAGTTCATCTTTGTCAGTTCTGGCCGAGTCTTGAAGGAAGCCTCGGCATTCTCCTTTGGTATGGAAGTATCTTGAGGAAGGCTACCCTATAGGTTTATACCCGACAACAAAAGAAGGAGGTTTTGTTATCTCGTGAGAAAGGCCACGGGAGCGGGTTATTCCCTGAGTACCCCGATCCCTGAGGCCCACGTTCCGGAGAACCCCGAATGCAATAAATATGATGAGACATTTTTCTTTTTTTTTTCAACTTGTACGATCAACATAAAAAGTTTTTAAATGTATCTGTTTTGAAATACATAAGACGAGAGTACTTTATTTTAAATTTTGTACAATCTCAAATCATAGTTTTAATAGAGTTATAATTACAATTTGAATAAAATGTAATCAAAAATATAAAATAAATCTTACAATGAAATGAAATGAAATGAAATGAAATGAAATGAAATGAAATGAAATGAAATGAAATGAAATGAAATATTTATTCTGTAAATTGGTTATAAATAACACTTTTACACGTCATGTTTTTTTGCGTGTTTAGTTTAGCTAGATGAGGCCGGTATTTCCTAACTGACTACTCTGAGAAGAAACACCGAAACAAACTCAGAGGTCAAAGTCTCTTTTAAAGTCCAGACAATTTGTATTTGTATATGAGAAGCATGTAGGTTCATGTCTGTGGTATTCTTTTGATGAAATAACCACGCAAATTTGAGCGGACCTGTCCAGACAGTGCAAGCATTTGTCAGTTATCGTGTAGCTCAACTTAGAACTTAAGGAGCTCAACAATTTGACGAACAATACCAAAGTAAGGACCTTTGGGTAGGCCACACAAGTACTCAAACTGCTTGACATCATTAAATAAATTATAGTGAAAGCAAAAACAATGAAGAAAGAATAACCTACATCGTCCTCACATTTACAATAATGAAATAATTATATATAATATAAAAAAAAAACAACAATATAAAAAAAAACAACAAACAAAAACAAAAATTAATAGGTATATACAATACTTGAGAAAGCAAAATTTTAATTAATCAAAAATAAATCATCAATCATAATTTTAAAAAGAAAGAAATAAAAAAAGGCACACGTATATCACTGGAGCATCTCATTCCCAAGCCTTCTTGTCCTCAATATAATCTTTAACACTGTAAAAAGCTTTCTGACATAGCTTACGTTTTATCAATAATTTGAATTTATTAATACTTAGTTTTTGAATATGGCTAGGAATTTTATTATAAAACCGTATACATTGGCATCTAAACGAACCACCTATTTTTTTTAACCTTGTTTTAGGAATGACATATGTGTCTTTGTTCCTTGTATTTACACTATGAATATCACTGTATTTTTTAAATAGATTAATATTTTTGTGTGCATACAAGAGGTTGTCATAAATATACTGAGATGGCACAGTCATAATATTAATCTCCTTAAATTTGTCTCTTAAGGAGTGCTTAGGACTTAATTTATAAATTGCACGAATGGCCCTTTTTTGTAATACAAATATTGTGTGAATGTCGGCGGCATTTCCCCAAAGTAAAATGCCGTATGACATCACACTGTGAAAGTAACTAAAGTAGACTAAACGTGCTGTTTCGATATCAGTTAATCCACGTATTTTTCTAACGGCATATGCTGCAGAACTTAGCTTTTTTGACAATTTATCTATATGGGGGCCCCACTGAAGCTTCGCATCCAAAGTTATGCCCAAGAATACTGTGGTATCTTCGGGTTTCAATATTTCGCCCTTTATTGATACACTAGTATTCACTTGTCTAACATGAGGTAACGTAAATTTTAGGAATTTGGTTTTTTTCTCATTAAGAAGAAGATTATTAACATTGAACCAGCTAACTACAGTTGCAAGGGCTCTGTTAACTTCTTCAGTAACCTGCTGTTGACGTTTGATTTTAAATAAAAGAGAAGTATCGTCAGCAAATAGCACTATGTCATGATTTTTGATCAGGTACGGAAAATCATTTATATAAATAAGAAACAAAAAGGGACCTAAAATTGAGCCTTGGGGGACCCCCATTTTGACCACAGATCCCGGCGATCTTTTGCCGTTCACATCGACTCTCTGAATCCTTTCACTCAAGTAAGAGGACAAAAGATTCAGAGAGGTGTCCCGGAATCCGTAGTAGTGCAGTTTCCTGATTAATGTCTCATGGGGAACACAGTCAAATGCCTTGGACAAATCACAAAAAATGCCCAACGCATCGCACTTATCTTCCCATGCATTATAAATGTGTCCTAAAAGTTCAACACCGGCATCAGTTGTTGAACGACCCTTTGTAAAACCAAATTGTTTATTATGTAGCAATTTGTGTTTATTAAAATATCTTTGCATCTGCATTAAAATAATTTTCTCAAAAATTTTACTGAAAGTGGGCAGTACAGAAATAGGTCTATAATTAGTAGGGTCAGATGTACTACCCGATTTAAATAGTGGGATTATTTTACTATATTTCATTAAATCAGGAAACTCACCGCAATCAATACAATTATTAAATATAACAGCTAATGTAAGAGCAATAATGTGTATAATGGACTTAGTAACATCAACAGAATTACCCCACAGGTCTGCAGTCTTTTTAACATTCAAAGAATTAAAAGTTTTAATGATGTCATTAGAAGTAACATATTGGAATTTAAACTCTGAACTACAAACTGGAACATTTTTTTTAAGTAGTGTTTCTGCAGCAATGGTAGATGATTTTAGCGACTTGGTTGTCGATACAGGAATGTCAGTGAAAAAATTTTCAAATTCTGTGGCGACTTGTGAATCTAATGTTATTATATTATCATCAATAGTGAGGGTGTAATCACTATTTCGGTTGCAAGACCTTCCCGTTTCGCTTTTTATAATATCCCAAGTCGTTTTAATTACATTACTACTATTTTTAATTTTAGAACTCAAGTAGCGAGACTTGGCAATATAACAGACCTTTTTAAATAATTTAGAATAGTTCTTAACATATAAATGAAATTCTGCCGAGTTAGTGTAAGACCGCGCCTCATAGAGTTCATAAAGCCGATTTCTACTTTTATAAATACCAGTGGTGGCCCAGTCACTGAAAGAAGTGTTAGTATTTACTGAAGCAATTTTGGGAATAAATGTGTTATCGAATTGTTGGCAATATATTTTGAAAAAATCATTATAATGTTTATTAGGGTCCTCATTAGTTAACAAACAGGGCATTTTATTTAAGAGTTTAGTTTTGAATGCTTCCAGGCGATATTTAGTTTTTGGATTTACAGTGATATTCTTTTTTAACATTTTATTGACTTTTTTTGGTAAAGTAATTAATTGCCCACAATGATCAGAGTCTATTAAATTAATGATTTTTTTGTGAGTCGGTACAACATCCGTAAAAATATTATCTAAACAAGTGGCACTAGTAGGAGTTATTCTAGTGGGCTCCATAAATAGGTTTACAAGATTGTATGATTGGAATAAACTAATAATGTTAGTGCTCAAACCAGAATTTTCTAATAAATTAATATTAAAATCACCACAAACAATGACATATTTACTCGAGTTACAGATTTTATGCAAAACTTCATCCATTACTTTTTCAAAGCAATCGTACAATCCTGAAGGTGGTCTGTACACACTTAATATAATAAACTGCTCCAATTCAATACACGCTATTTCAATAGATCGTTCAACAGAGAGGCTCACAATATCCATTCGGTTCCTGAATTTAAGATTATTACTTATTAAAATTAAAGAGCCACCATGTATAGCATTCACTCTGCTGAAAGAACTACCAACCTGGTAATTATTATAATTGAAAATAAATTGATGGCTTTGAAGCCAATGTTCAGTTAGGCAAAGAATATCAATATTGTTAAAATTAAGAAAAAACTCTACTTCTAAGTCTTTGTTTAAAAATCCTTGAATATTTTGATGTACCAGGTTAATAGTATTTCTTGATTTTAAAACTATATTTGTGCCCTCTTTGCAGTTTAAAAGTTCATTACTGCTAGAGATTCCCTCTGTTGTCAAAATTTCTAATTTAAATTCTCAGTAGTAAAATTATTTGCAACCAAGCAATTGGTTGAGTTATGTAAACTGTCAATGCAATAATTAATTTCAGTATTATTAGATACCCTAGATAATACTGAATATTCACTTAACCTAGGATCAGTAAAATTATCAATAAATGAGTGTATATTGTACGCTAACAAAGTAGCCAATAAATGTCGACTTTTTTTGGGAAGATACATATATTCCCGAATCAAAACAAAATCTCTAACAAAATTGTTAGTATCAAAATACAATAAATGGTCACTATGACGGCATACTAACATATGCATCAAATTATTAAGGCTATAAATATATTCATTTTCTATACATGTCAAATTATTAGAATAAGGCAATGCACATAAAATTAATTTGCCTAATTTTAATTTAAGGAGGGTGCCAATACCATTAACAATGTCCTTTTTTGTCACATTAAGGCTGTTTCCAAATAAAAGAATGACTGTGGTCTGCTCATTCAATTTTGATTGTTTGATTTTATGAATGAGCTCAGTGAAATGCAGGTTATGGTAACAATGACTTACTACGGTATGATCACAATAATTATTTAATAGTGAGCCAAAACCTGTGCCTAATCTATCTGAATACACTAAAATGTTACTTTGAGCTGGGTTTGTGGTTTCCAAAGTATGAGGCAAAATGGGTGAGGATGCAGGAGTAATCTGTGGTAACATGATGGCCGGGTGGTTTGAAGGACAACTACAAGTGAGGTCATTTGTCAATGACTCATACCTCTCCGCATTAAACTTTACCAAGTCCATCAAGTCACAGGCCTCCTGCATGCGCTCACTTAACATTTTCTGGCTCGACTCATACTTACAAAAAATATCCCTAAGTGTATTTTCCTTACTAAATAATTCCTGCTCTAGATTTTGTATATCAAAATCATACACCTTTCTCTGATTATCTAACTTTAAATTACATTCTTTTAATTGGCTATTTAGGATAACACGTTGCTTTCTAAGTTCAGTATTATATTTATAAACACTTTTTGATTTTAAAAGTTTCTTGTACTTTTGAATGTTTCTATTAATTTTAATGTATTTCTTTATTTTATTGTGGCTACCTAAAACAGGACAGTTTGTTAATATTATAAAGCCAATATTATTAAGCCTTACTGAACGAATACATATATTTCACAATTAATGACAACAACAATTACTTCAAATTCGAAGCACAGTCATTCGAGAGGGGTTGCAAAAAATTTACCTGGGCACTAACCAGTTATAGTGCTAAGAGCTAGTGCGGCCGGCTGGACAATATTTCTGTCCTTTTTAACTTGTGACATAATTGTGATTGTATCTTACATTTTACGTATACTAAATAATTGCTTATGCTATTTGCAACTGATAAGAAAGTTCAGTGAGTCACTAAAACATGTCGGAAGCAGCTCCTTCTAAAGGACGCAAGTGCAATTACGTATAAATTTACTAAAAACAGATTGGGGGGAAAGTGGCTAATACATGCCTGTGGGCATGCCCTATGTCTTGCATAGACGAAATAAAAAGTGTTTGCAGTGGTAAAAGGGAAATAAAATGTGGTGGTGCAGTGAAACTGGACACTGAAGATAACTTTGTAAATATTCAGTGTAATCATGTACAGCAATGTGTTATAAAATTATTTTAGAGAAAAACCATTTTGTTACATAAAAAAACATATATTCCTGAAAGTAAGACTGCTTTCGCGTATTTTTAAATTTTGTATTGTGTTAACAAATTAAACCTGTGATTGCTCTAGGAGACTCAATATTTTATTCTCTAATTATAATATTTACCTTAACCAAGCAAGACTATCATTTTTTCAGTCAAGTATTATAATTTTATTTCTCATATCTTAGCTGACGTTACTTTTTCACTAAACTGACTTTTAATTGAGTTTAACAAGATAAAAATAAATCGGGTTTCTCCGGAACGTGGACCTCAGGGATCAGGGTACTCAGCGAATAACCCACAGGAGCGAACCTGTGCGTGACTGCTACAATAAACATAGGCAGGTAGTGTATCTAATTGTGTATCTGCAAAGAAACAGTCAAGTCGCAAAATAATTATTAGGGCAGCAAGATTACACAATTAGGAAGCAAGATTATACGATTGGGCCGCAAGATACAATTGGGCAGCAAAGAAAAACATTTCTATGAGCAGTTTATTTGATAGGTGTGCGTATTTATATTTTGATTAGGAATATAAATAGTTGGATTGAGTTCTTATTGAAAAATCATCAGAGTTTGTTAGAATAATGAAAAATGTAGTTGGCATACGTGAAAACCCCTTCGGTTTTCACGTGTGCCAACCACTTCTACCTACTTATTTTTTTCTGGGTGGGAAAGTCATCAATCCCAGTCATCTCCCGCTATGTGTGGAGCGGAAGGGAGCATTAAGCTAACCATTAAGTTAACTTAACGTCATTAATCAACGAAATTTAATTTAATTTGTTTAATATAAGAATCAATGTAAGTATACAGTTGTCTTATAGAAATCATACAGAAAATAATAAGATGAGTCGTTGGTCTTCCTTTCCTAAACTAGGAAGTTTAGTATCAGACTTCTACTGACTAAAAACCCACCCTGCTCCTTCAGTTTCACTTGCGTTCCGGGGTTGCGGTATCTCGCTAGAACATTGCCTCAACCCCGGACATTCACTCAACCCTGAGAAGGTACGAGGATCCAGGGCTAAATTATTGTCACGAAACTCTCCGTCCATAAGAAAAAATCCGATAATATACGAATACGTACATACAAACTGCTGATTACAAATATTAATTAATAAATTGCTGATGCTTAAAGCAACAAAATAGATACACGAAAGCAAAGTGTGTAACTATTTTGTTGTTTTAAGCATCATCAATTTATTAATTAATATGTAATCAGCAGTTTGTATGTAAAAGTTTAGTCATTCGATGATTTACCCGAACCTGAAAAAATTGGCCAAGTGCGAGTCGGACTCGCCCATGAAGGGTTCCGTAGTAACTATAATAAATATAACATACTTAATATATTTATTTGAGAAAAAAAAACAAAAAACCTTACAAATTTCTTAAAACTAGCTTATTTACAATTTTTACAACTACGCTAACTAACTTTGTTTTTCATAGTATTTGTATGAATTACAAAGTTACATTTGCGGTTTTCGAAAATATACTGTATCTCAAAAACTGCTGACTCGATCTCGTTCAAACCAATTTTGGTTGAAAGTTTACATTAAGATCTACAACATGTGGTTTTTTTAGATTTTTCACTTCATTATTATAGAAGTTAGAGGGGGGGACACACATTTTACCACTTTGGAAGCGTATATCTTTTAAACGATTAACTTTATGAAGAAGTCATTTTAGAAACCACAGTGTCATTTTAAAAGACCTGTCTATAGATACCACACACGTATAGGTTTCATGAAAAACAATTTTTCAGTTTCAGTTCCATGTATGAGGAACCCCCTTTATTTTAATTTTTTTTTAAATTTTCTCTTAAAATCGGAAAGCGGTTCGCAGAATAATAATATAATAATAATAATATTCCACAACTTTCACACAACGCCATTTAGTCTCAAACTAAGCAGAGCTTGTGCTATGAGTACTAGACAACTGATAAACATACATATATATTTCTAAATACATACATATTATAGATAAATTACACCCAGACAAAGAACAAATGATCGTGCTCATCACACAAACATTTGTCCTAGGTGGGAATCGAACCCACGACCTTGAGCATAGCAGTCAGGGCCACTGACCACTAGACCAACAGGCCTGTCTCTACTACATCTACCTAGAATACATCTACCTACTAAGTTTTACATGTATAGTCTTAATGGTTTCGGAATAAAATGGCTGTGACATACGGACGGACGGACAGACAGACAGACGGACAGACATGTCGAAACTATAAGGGTTCTGTTTTTTGCCATTCGGCTACGGAACCCTAAAAAGTGTAATTGTGAGTGTGATTTAAAAAAGGCAGAAGAGAACATAATAGTACACCTCAACATCCTCATATATATAAAAATAACGTCCCATTCACTGCCAAAAGCCACCCCAAGATGTGATACACTTATTCCATTGGTTTTATCTTCAATATAAGAGTCACCTGTGCCCAATGGGCCATCAAGAAAGTTATATGTAATGATAAAATAATAAATGCGTGCTGTGTTGCAATAAAAACGATGATATTGGGGTCTGCGGTGTTATTCCGTATGGTAGTAATATCAGAAGACCAAAAGCGTTTAAATTCTAGTCGCAATTGTAATGAAAACTCCTTTTGCAGTACAAAATCAAAATCAAATTTATTTATTTGTTAACATAGGTAAAGCATGTGTACAGGTGTTATGTTAATTAAAGAGCGCTATGTTATGCTAGGAGGCGTACAAATATAGTATGCAAGTCTACTTGAAATACAATGAATCATACATAATTTTGGAATTCAATTAAAATGATTTTTTTTTTATCATTTATAATCATTTATTCATATCAAATTGCACACGAAAAAACAATTTGTCTTACAGTCTAAACTTAAGTGCTAACATTATATTTGCCTGAACTAGGTTAAACCTGTACCTCAGGCGAAAAAAAGTGCTTACATGATATATATTTGACATTATAAATTAACAATCTAAAAATAGACTTATAATTAAAGAGCTACATCAATTATAATATTTATGCCTATACCTAATACATTATTTAGTGATTTTCGTTTACGTCCGAAATTTTATTTGCACACTGTAAGTAGGTCTTCCGTGTGGACATAAGACAGGCTATGCAGATAATTATAAACATTTTTTCTGCATTTAAAGTGGTTTAAGCTGTAAATACTTAGTTCGCTATTAAGTTTATTATACAGAAATGGGCCTAAAAATCTGAAGAATCTATTCGTATATACATATTTTGAGGTGGAGTTTGAACTGCAAACTATATCATTACGTCTTTTGTTAGTAATGTTAGAATTGTAGGAAAGCTGAGAGTGTGTACGTGTATTATAAATAATTGCCTAACAGTTAAAACGTTGCAGAATTTATATAACTGATCTGTGGGAAAGAGGAAAGGACGGGAGTGGGCTACTTTTAAAATTGCTCTCTGGGCTCATTCGGAAGCATTGTAGTTTTTGGTGCTCCGCCCCACGAGGTGACACAATATGTGAGAATGAATTGACATAGGGCTAAATAAATTTGAATCACTAGCTTAGGTTCTGCGATTGTGCGTAGTTTTTTAAAAACAAACATTAATTTCCGTACTCTAGACACCAAGCTGTCAATGTGTTGTCTGAAGGAAAGTGTGTCGTCGATTATAACACCCAGATATTTAATATGACTAGTTTTAAGGATTTTAGGACAATGACATGAGTTAATTAAAGGATTTTTACAATGATGTGCGCGTAGATGAGTGTCAGTAATGTTATTTTGAATTTTACGCATAGAAAAGTGTATATATTTTGTTTTATCAATATTTAGTGTTAGTAGATTGTTGTTTAGCCAGTAAGTGACAATATTAAAACCTTTTTGTGCGCTCTCGTAGAGTTCGTTAGTAGTTTTTGCAGTAAATATTAGCGCTGTGTCGTCGGCGTATATTATTATTTTGCCGTTTTCTATATCTAGATTACATAAGTCATTTATGTAGATAAGGAAAAGGGTTGGGGCTAAGATGCTACCTTGAGGCACACCAAAACCATGGCTTTTCAGGTCATCACTCACAGTCGTATCGATTCGAACGCATTGATAACGATCATTTAAGTAATCAGCTATTAGTTTTAGCTGTGTGCCTCGTATACCTACAGCCTCTAGTTTGTGTAAAAGCAAGGGTATGGATATTGTGTCAAAAGCTTTGGCTAGGTCAATAAAGATTACTAAGATTTGGTTCCCCTTGCTGAGATGCTCTGCGGCATAATCAGTCAGGCTATATACCGCATTTGCTGTGGATAATTTCGATGTAAAGCCGAATTGCATAGGCGAAAGTAAGCCGTGTTTTTCCAAGTAATTGATTAGTCTGCTGTTAATAATTTTTTTGAACGAAGTATCGATATCGGTCTATAATTATTTATTAGATCTTTGTTTCCTGATTTATAAATAGGGATTACGACAGCCTTTTTCAGAAATTCAGGAAAAACTCCATTAGAGAGGCATAGTCGGAATATATACGTTAAAGGGGGTACCAAACTGTGCTTGAAGCGTTTTAATATTTTATTGCTTATGTTATGCCAGCCGACTGCACTAGCATCCTTCAGTCCTGAAATAATTCGCGCTATTTCGTGTGCGTCAGGGTCAAGCATAACAAAGGATTTTTTACTTCCTGTGTTTACTTATTAAATTGAATATAAGAATTAAATTGAATAATAACTTATGTCAGACTTAAATGAGGAATTATTAAAAATTTCAAATGTGTGCAAGGTAAACAGAAATGTCAAATACTTTGAATGAAAAACTATACCCCAGCTAGTATTGTTTTTTTTTTAAAGTGAACTACCATTTTATTGATGAATTTATTCATTTGGAGAAGCAGTCTAATATACATCCTATAATTTCCAATAATTATTAAAGAAAGTATGCAAAAAAAACCATCATTATTTCATTAAGCTCTTCCAGCATCATTTAATTTAACTCATTTTGTATTTTTCTTTTTCTCTCGTGTTATTGGCTTAAAAACGTAAACTATTGTCTTGGGAACAACCTGGCTCCTGTAATACAGTAAATCCTAGTGCAGGAGCTAGGGAATTTTTGTGTGTACTACATAAAACTGTTAAAAACCATCCGCTAGGAAATGAATGTTTTATCTGTATTTCATCTACATTACAACTTACATTTACAAATACATACACAACGTTCTCACTTACACATCATATTGTTATCTACACTTTTCACCCTTCGCCACCCATACTCAACCACTTTTATACACACCACTATAGCGCTAGAATACTCTTTTTACTGATAGTTTATTTGTTGCATAGATTAATCACTCTTGTTATTGTTCCTTTTTTTTAAATAAGTTTATATTAATGCTTTCTTTTTTTTTTCTACTACTGTTAAAAACAATTAATTTTGTTAATTGTAACTCACACGACCTAATTTTGTAGACTTAAGTTTATGCCCTGTTAAATTGCGAGAGCTCTGGTACCTAAAACACAAGTTAAATCCTACTTTGGATACCAGTGTTCAACTAGTTTAGTTTTACATAAATATGTTTAAAAATGTTGTTTCACAACTATGTCATGTAATTTAGTTGAAAAAAAATAAAATAAAACTGTCAATAAATGATTATGATTATTTCAACAGCCTTAAGGCTAAGGAGTCAGCCTTGTGATCGAGAAGTCATCGGTTCCGTTTTTACCCTTTGGGTACGGAACCCTAAAAATTACTTCAAAACAGAGCAACGAGCAACAGGATCACTGTAATTTTTGGTGTAGATTACAACAAACACAAGATAGCCATAAAATACCTAGGATATAGTCCGCTGACCTACTCAACATAAAGATAACCAACCGTTGACCTATTTAATAAACAGCTTACTATATTTACGTAATCTTTGCAATAACAACAACAGATAATAATTTACATAATAATGTATAAACAAACATTAACTAAGAGAATAGATTAGCTCGCGGCGAAAGACGACTAAATTTGCACGTTGTTTTATTTAATAAGTAACGCTCTCGTGAACTTTATCTTGATAAAACATAACCTCCTTCTTTTGCAGTCGCGTAAAAAGTCGCCTTAACCTTCCTCTAGCTTCAAGCTACTTCATCCAAATCTACCCAGTACTTTTTAAGAGTAGCGCATTCAAACAAACAAACTAACTTTTCCGCTTTTTAATAACTATTCTGCCCTGCCAATCCAAAATACACACTTTCGAAAACCAGATTTTGAGATATTTAACGATATAGGTTTTTAATTTATTTAATTTGACAGTGATACATGTTTTTTAGCTTGCCTTATCTTGCAGAATATACATTGTAATTTAAAAAAATGTAAGTCAGCGGTGTTAAGCAAACTTCAAGGAACGAATATAAAGCTGTTAAGCAAACACACTGTAAGTCGCAAAACCGATTCCTCCGCCTCCGTAGAGTCACGGGAGCCCCCTTTTATGTTCGAAATGAGCTTCTTCACGTAGACCTCAAGATGCCCACCATCCAGCAGTTCATTAAACGCGTCTCCAAGCGTTTCTTTGATACTGCAATCAAACATAGGAATCCCCTTATCGCACCGGCCGCCCAATACGAACCTTCGCGCATCTCTAAGATTCGCCGACCAAGGCATACCCTAGTCACCCCCGATGACGCAATCACCCTGCTCCAAGAGAGCCGTAAGGAAACCAGCACAGTTTACAAAAACAAAAATCGACCGTCTTTCCGTCCTCGCCGCCGAGGCCTGCCGCGACGTCCCCGTAACTGTCCGCCCCGACCCTTGCCAGAGCCAGACCGCGACGCTAAGCCAGTAGCTTTAAATTCCCTTATTAATAATAATAATGATATGACCCAGTCTGTCCCTAGCTGCCCTCCCCCTGCGACGCCCTAAGCCGAGGTCCGTACCCCACAGGTGGTGCCCTTAGCGTGAGTTGCCTAGTTTGTAAGTTTTTTTTAATAAGCCCTGGCTGGAGGCTTTAATTAATTTATTTTATTGTTTTTAATATTAAAATATTCACTAAAAATGTTAAATTGATACGTAACAGAAACACTTTACACGCGTACGAATTCATAAACAAATTGCGACGTTGCCATCCTTCAAGTACCGATTACTCGAAGACGGCTGAACCGATTTGGAAAATTCTTTTTTCGTTTGAAAGGGTATACTTTGAAGTTGGTCCCATTGTCACCAAAGTCAGGATCTGAAGATGGGATCCTGGAGAAATCGAGGGAACTCTTCAAATATTATAGGCACACCTATGGTGATTTGGGTATTTTTTATAGTAACTTGTGTAGTTGCATTCGAAAAGCACCATTTGTGAAGTGGACCTGATGATGAAGACCACAGATGGCCACTGGAACTACTTAATATATAAGTAGGTAGGAATAATAAGTATGCCATGGGTTCCTCTTCGATTACTTGAATATGGTTATTAAGCACAATATACTCGTCCCAATGTATGTGGTGAAGTAATAATGAAATAATGATGTTTATTTTGCAAATGGGTTATAAATAACACTTATATACCTACGTCTTTTTTTTCGTAAATGTAAACTAGATGAGGCCGGTGTTTCCTAACTGACTGAGTGAAGCTGATGGTGAAGTACCAGGAGAACTCCTCAACAATTAACGGTCCAGCATTGGGAAAAGCAATATTTTTTAAAAGGTTATAAGTAGTTGACATTTGAGCTTTTGTAACTAGGTAAATTAAAAATCGACCAACTAAAAAGAGTAACTTAAAAACTTTTTACCAAAAAATTAAACCGAATTAATCGAACTAACTTTACGTAAAATACAAAACTTAAGACACCGACTACCGAAATTAAATGTATTTTTCACTTTGTAGTGTGTTTTGGAAGTCAGTTCAATTTTTTGGTAAAAAGATTTTTTAGAAGTCGGTTAAGACTAAATGTAGACCACAACATGGTTGAGATTAGGCTAGACTGTTGGTTAAACCATACACACCCAAAAACCTACAGTCAAACACCTGCGTTATCCCGTTGCTGAGTTGTGAAGGACGTGTATCGAATATAAACTAAAAAGAACTAAAGCAAACTCCATCAGAGTTGAGACAAAAGTTTGGCTGATTGATTGACACTAACAAAAAGTGCCATAAAGGAGGACCGTGTCAACACGCGAACGAATGACAAAGCTCAGTGTTGCCAACATGTCTTACTCGACTAGCTGTTGCCCGCGACTTCGTTCGCGTGGGTATTTCAGATGTGCCTGGGGTAAAAAATTATTTTAATTTTAATGAACTTCCTAAATTGATAACTTTATTATTCTCACATTTTACCTACTTCGAGAATTATGTCACAAATTGATCACAGATAAAAAAAATGATAATTACTACAACGTGTAACGGAAACCCGATATCTATCCAAAAGGACTGAAGACAACATCTGGTATGGAGTCTCTATGCAAAGTTTCAGCTCAAAATAAGTGACTCACAGAATTGACCCCAAATTATCGGTTTCATATGTTTCTTGAATACCAGTAATAACAAACGTGTCACAGCACTATGAGGGTCATCATTTTCCACGTCACTTGCCAATAAAACGATAATTCTCTTCGTTCTTCTTAATTTGAAAATTAGGTCTCTGGTATCAATGTATTGAAATTCTTAATAAGTTCCACACATGTAGACATAGGATTACAAAACCCTTGTTATATCGTTTGTTATCATCCAAAAAAGCCGTGCTCTTGGTATGTATATAGGTACCCTTTAAATTACACGTTGATTTTAATTCAATTTAATTCTATTCCATTATATTTTACTTCGATTTAATATATTTTGTCATGTATTACGGCGTACATAAAAAGTACAATTATATTAGGTTGTGCTTAAAGTTAATTACATACATTAGACCAATTTTCTGTAAATATTTGTTTTAGTGAATGCAAAATGTGCGTGATGTGGCAGTGCTTTTCTAAATGAATAAATAAAAAGAGGCCTATGTGTTATTCTGATCACTATGGGCTAAGCCTTTTACCAAAGTAGTTGTGGTCCAAACTGCCTATCTGACCTCCACAACCCAGTATCTGGGTAAAGCCTGCAATTCATGTTGGCCGAGCATAGGCCAACGCGAGCGTTGGCAAATAGGTATAAGGCAAGAAATAATGTCCACAGGTTCGACAAGTTCGTCGAACGCCAATGCAGACGACCAATGTAGAAGAGGGTCTGTAGAGCTGCCCACACGTTGGCACCCGAGCGCAGGCGAACGCCTTTGATTTGTGACCAAAAACTGACACCGATCCGAAGTGAGGCAAGTGATCACGAGCAACGGCGAGCGAAGACAAGTTGCACCAAATGAGCTCTATACACGTTGGCGCTGGCCTTCACTCGGCCAACTAGGCAAGTGACACCGAGCGATAGCAAGACAAGGTAAATATACTGTCTACATGTTGGTATTGGACTTCACTCGACAACGCTCGGCCAACATGTATTGCAGGCAAGATACCCCTTGGCAAGTCCACCTGTAACGAATGTCAAAAAACGAATGGTAGCTGGGAGCAACGGCTTAACGTGTTTTCCGAGGCACGGAGGAATTCGGACGTGTTAAGACGGCCACCCGGACGTGTTAAGACGGCCACCCGGACGTGTTAAGATGGCCACCCGGACGCATTAAGACGGCCACCCGGACGTGTTAAGACGGCCACCCGGACGTGTTAAGACGGCCACCCGGACGTGTTAAGACGGCCACCCATCCACGAACCAACCTCGTCAAGCATTGCTTAACCCTAAAGATCGACCCATACGACTGTTATTATTTAGAATTGGAGGAGGCCTTCACCCGTAGGGGAAATCGTAGCTCAAAGAACGAAAAAAATTAACAAACTATTGAACGAAAAATAGATAGGTACTTAAGACCAGGCAGTCCAAAATTATTTTCACGCAAACTCCGCCCCCATGGACCCCGGTTAGGCCGTTGTATACTAAATGCTAACACAGCAGTAATAAAGTTGAATATCGCGTGCGCTCTTTTACCATATTCGGGTTCGAAACTAAATGTTACGTAAGTCTCAATTCTTATTTCGTTTATAACTAAAGTAATAATTGATCTAGAGAAAAAATGTCCTACATTTGGATAATAAACTATATTTTCTTACTGTCAATACTAATTTTAGGCATAAAAACCGAGTAATCTTGATTAAATTTTGAATAATCTTTAAAGAAGACATGATTTTGGATTACAAAATGAAACGAGCGAAAATGTTCCAATTACGAAACTGATCTAGACATGTAGAGAAAAAAATCCAATAAATCATATACTAAAGTTCCGTTTTGATTGTATGCGTGATTGTTTCAGAATATTAATGCAAAGTTACATACAAATTAGGGAGCCTCCTCTTAAACCTATACTTGGCAGAGATAATTTTCAGAAATTTGAAAAAAAAAGCCTTATTTGTGTTTATAGGTGTTCACTGGAAAGGTTAAAAATTATAAGAAAAATTATAATTGTTTAGTTTACATTAGGCACATTGCCGGGTTTATAATAATCAATAGAAAAAATAAAACAAGAATAGGGTTAATAGACTACTTACAAATTAGAAACAAAATAAATGTACGTTTAGGGTAATGGGAAATAACTGTTTTTTATTTTATTTATATAAATATTATGTCCGCAGATTTTATCCGGTGAGATCGGAAGGAAGCCGACTCCATTATTGTAGGTAAAAAATTGCATTTTTTATTGAAAAAAAATGTAGACACAGAGCAGACATACATATAAAGGTTGATTCAAAAGCACATTATTAGTTATTCATCATCTTACTAATATTATAAATGCGAAAGTTTATGAGGATGTATGGAAGTATGGATGTTTCTCTTTCACGCAAAAACTACAGCGGCCTTAGTATGAGTTTGCGATACTATTATCGTGTTCGAAAACTATAGCTTTGTCTCTTTCACACTAATCTAGTACGTGTGAAAGAGACAAAGCGATAGTTTTCGAAAACGACAAAAGTATTTCAAACTCATACTAAGCACACAGAACGGATCTGAATGAAATTTGGTATATAGATAGTTGACATCCCGGAATAGCACAAATACTACTTTTCATCCCAGAATTCCCACGGGATTGGAATATACGCGGGAAAGCCCTCCGACGCGAACGAAGTCGCGGTCAGAATTATTCATTAATCATTGTTAAATATGAAATATCCGATTTAAGGAAAATACCTACTGCGCACGTCTAAAACTTATTATTCCAAAGCTTACGTAAGCATAGAAGGGGTGGTCTTAAGAGACAAGCTATAATAATTCTAGTTAGGAATTACTTGAACAAGCCGTAATCTAACATGGACTTAAAGTTTAAGATGTCTCGTAAAATCTCTGTTTTCTCTTAAACATGTATAAATCTGCCCTCACAGCCATAATTAAGTAGTAAAAATGCCATTAAACATGAACTTAAGCACTAAAAGCTGTTCTTTACAAGCTAATAACTAGTGCTTAAGGGATTTAAACATGCTGCCAACTGAACGGCTAGAATGCGAGTTTTTATATTCTGTGTAAAAGGTTTTTCTTATGTTGGTAGAGTGCACCTGTTGGAAAGTTGTCAAAGAGTTTACATACAAGGTGCCAACCTTGTAATTACAGTATGTGAAGAAAACCTCTCTTGTGGAGTTGAGCACCTTTTTTTCTCCAATATTTATTCAATGAGAAAAGTCATTTAATGAAGGGAATCTTTAATTTTTGCTACTATTGGTAGTTAAGTAGCTTGGGGGCTCAGTATAAAAAGGCGGATCTTTAAATAGGTACTATATTTAAAATGGAGAAATCAAAATGGCGATTTAGACGAGCAATATTTATTCTCTAGTTCAATATTACCTCATAACCGAAAATATGGACTCTAAACTTTATATTTACATATAGTGAAGTTAATATATATTTCATAAACTACAAGCTGTGCCCGCGACTTTTCGCGTGGAAGCATTTGTGCCCGCGTAAGTCGTAATCATGAAAAATTGTCCAAACATGTTTTCGGTTTAGCCGTTCCAAAGATAAGCCCGGACAAACAGATAGATAGACTAAAAAGAAATAAAAAAAAATTGTCTTTACAAGCACTTCAGAAAACAAACATAGTTTGATATTACAGAGAGACTTCAATTTTATTTATATGTATTGAAATTGAAGATTTATAGTTTCAGACCAAACGACAAACTAAAATGATTAGCTATGCTAATTGTTTGTAGAAACATTAAAACTCGATCACGCCTAATGGTAAGCGACAGATAAGAAAGATGGGAGTTCTACGATGGAATGAGGGAGCCCAGAAGATGCCTGTTTACTCTTGCTTTAAAGGCTAATGGGTCATACGTGGTAGGGAACACAAGCCGGCAGAGTTCTACACCTTAGCAGAGGAGAAGCGCTTAGTACGATAAGATGGTTCAACCAAGTGTGGATGGTACCCAGCAATACGTCTTTTAGCTTAGTACAAAATTCTACTTTAGTCTAAAGCAGATGGGTACAATCCACAACATAAAACGATTCGTAATTGGTTAACCAGGACACAAATATTACCAATTATTTTTTCCGTTGTCCTTTTGTTACAAACACCACGTAAATTTTACATGTATATCGAAAATAATTAAAATTAACATAATACCCATGGTCCATGGGCGATATTTTTACAATATCGCCCATGGGCGAACAAAGGGGCCAGAGCCAGGTAAATAGAAATGAATGTTGATCCGGCTCGCCGGGCCAATCGTTCAATATTGATTTAGGCGTAAAACAATACAATAGTATCTATGAAGGGTTAACTTTGATTGGAAACAAAATGGCAAAACCTATTGTGTGTTTGTTTTGGATCTGCTGCTATAGTTTTAGTAGATATAAGGCTTGTTTTTCTGCTGTTTTAAGCGAGAATGGGACCGGACTAGGAGATGCTGGCTGACAAGCAGACGGATTGGCGCAAGTGTGTGGTGGAGGGTCGCAATTATTGCGACGAAGCCTAGCTTAAGACATTCGCTGACAAGAAAGAAATACGACATGAAGACGAATCAACATCAACTCATCGGATTATGTAGCCATTTCGCGTGCCGTAAATCACTCAATACAAGTAAAAAAATTATACAGCATGAAATTTTAATGGTTGTTTTCCCGCGGCAGGACGGATACTCATCAGTGGTAGTATCGACCACATCATCACTTACCATCAGGTGAGATGGTGGTCAAACGCGAACCTATTATCAATAAAAAAATAGAATGTTATTGTTTTTTTTAATTATTAAAAAAATATTCATAAACTTGAAAGAGAATCATTAATAGTTCAGTAGACGTAACGTAGGTACCTACACGAAACGCACGCGCCGCCACGCGCTGCCGACTAAGAAAAAAGTGATTAATAAATGTTCAGAGCAAAATAAGTTCTCGCACATGGTGATACTGCATTAACTAACCTGCGTGCACGCGGCGAGGGAGGCCCCGCTCCCTCGCCGTAACATGCCTCCGAGGCGTATGAAGGAAAAATTAGAATAACTTTTTGAGTAAAGCTTATTATTATCAAGAATAAGTTATCAGCTGATTGAAAAGCACGCGGGTCAACGGCCGCACGGCCGTTCGTCACCCGGCTCGCCCGAGCGTAGGTATCCGCAGGATTACAATTGATTCGTAGTCGCTTTCGAGTTTTGTTTTTCACAATGGTTAATCTGCCATTTTTTGTTTCTATTACTTTATTTGTTTATAAAACGATTGTATTACCAAAACAAAGCCATTTCGCTTTTGGAAAACAACCATTAAAATTTCACAGTGTATAGTACCTATGTCTGTTTAAACGCGCTAGTCTTCGAAAGGTCTGGGTGGATTTGGATAAAATTTGAAATGGAAGATCGAAGCTTGAGGAAGGCTACTTTTTACCCGACTGCAAAAGAAGAAGGGTTAAGTTTTATCATGATAAAGTCATTGGGAGCGAAGCCTGAACGATTGCTAGTATAAATAATTCGTCAAGCGATTGCGATCGTCAAGCGATTGCGGCTGACGTGTCGCAACTGATCCTTTGTATGTTGGTTTTCCATCCGCGTGTAGGTGCAGGAATTCCAAATATCTTAGTCATAAACTCAATATCTACTGACTATATTTTTAAACAATAACACTGAATACTTTTAGACGATAACGCAAAAATTACAAAAAAAAATCATTCCACTTTTGACATGAACCCACTCCAGACACAAGCATATTTAGTTTAATTGGAGAAGTTAACAAGATTGCTAGTAATGTCGATACTATCCATATTGCTAGTTCCCTTTGAAGAAAATGGTCCTCTAATTATACCTGGCTATTCTGTCCTCAGGGAAACATGCTTTCATACTTTTTGAACTTCTAATAAACCCTCCAGCGAGCTAACCCGTCACCAACTTGGGCAGTTGTTTCTCTCTCTTATTTGAAAACAAATATATATTTTACGGGACAAGCAAAACAATTCTTCTTACATTACGCATTTCACATTAATTTTATCTCCACTTAAGATTCCAACGAAGTCTCAAAGTGACAACAAAGTCTGCTAATCACGAAGTATGACGAAATGATTAAACTGTAAAGACTACACAGTAAATATGTCTTTTAAATGTAAATACTTAATGTCTTTGTGTTTTGCAAGCAGGTTTTATTTATTTATTTAGGAAAATAGAGAGATACACACTAAAGTTAGACACTCACAATTAATATAGATTGATTAAGTGTATAACCTAAGATATTTTCCACAGATTTTAAAAAGAAAGTAATTATTATTATCGAATTGTATTTTAATTTTATTTCTTTTTATATGGACCTGCGTGCCTGCAGTAAAACAAATGTATTTATTTATTTAAATGTAGTACGTATTGTATTAATACGTACATAATACAATCATAAATGTGATTGAATTAAATATGTTTGGAAAGCTATAGTAGCCATGTATTTATTAGAAAAGAGAAAACAGCATTCAGTTGAAAATGCTGTTATTTTTGCGGATTAGACTTCGAATCTTTCTGCTATGAACAGCGAAGATGTAAACATATAATCGTCAAATAAATCGTTCCGCTCTGGGTGGAGCGGAAGGGTGAGTCAGACTTCTACTGACTGATAGAAGTCTGACTCTCCCTTCCCTGTTCCTTCAGTTGCTCTTGCATTTCGAGGCCGCGGTATTTCGTTAGAACATTCCCGATATTATAGCCGTTCTTAATCATTAGCCGTAATCATCAAAAGACTCCTACTGACTGCTACTTTCTTTGGATTGGACTGCAGCTCCTTTTTTGATGGGTAAACCATCAAATCGCCGGCTCTGGGTGGAGTGGAAGGGAGTGCCAATCAATCAATTTTTTTTTATACGTGATAGGCTTACGTTTGACCACCATCTCACCTGATGTTAAACGAGGATGTGCTCGAAGATGAAGCACGCTTGCCTGGAAGTAACATATTCACTCTTGACTTAAAGACTCCCAGGTTATAGCTATCAGGAAACACAGACTCCGGCAGGGAATTCCACTCCTTAGCTGTACGCACGATGAAAGTATACCCAAAACGTTTTGTGCGTATGGGTGGGATGTCCACCATGTAAAGATGGCGCATCGCCGTTTGTCTTGTAGTCCAATGATGAAACGGGCTTGGTAGAATTAGATTGTGTAATTCCATCGCACACTTCCAGAAGTATAACCGATAGAAAACTGATGGGCTTGCAACAAGCCGCCGATGTTCAAGGCTCTGGAGCTTTGCCTCGACTAGTTTCAATCATTCAGACTCCTATTAACTAAAACCCACCCTGTTCTTTCAGCTGCCCTGTAATTTTCAGGCCGCGGTATCTCGTTAAAACATTCCTCAGCTTCTTTATCTTTTAACCTCTCCTACTAATTCTCTTCCCCTCTCCTACCTATTTTAAATTTTCTGTGCCCGACAAGGTCCATAATTGTTTCTTTTTCTGTATTCACCTGCATACAGTGTACATGATGAATCACCATAAAATCTTGAATACTAATCAGCAAAGTACATAAGTAAGGTGTTTTGAGATAAGCCAGCTACACTATTCCCAACTACTGCAATTTCTGGGAGTCAGAACCAACAGTAGTAACCTCCAGAAGACCGCCAAGTCTATGAAGGTCGAAAAGTCCTGAAGACACGACTGAACTGTCTTGGATCCTGTAACGAAATTAATCAAAAAATTGGCCAAGTGCGAGTCGGACTCGCCCATGAAGGGTTCCGTAGTAACTACGCCAAATAACTTAGTTTTTCATAGGGTTTGTATGAATTACAAAGTTATATTTGCGGTTTTAGAAAATATGCTGTATCTCATAAACTGCTGACACAATCTCGTTCAAACCAATTTTGGTTGAAAGTTTACACATATATATATTTTTTTAAATTTTTCACTCCATTATTATAGCATTATTATAGAAGTTAGAGGCGGAACACACTTTTTACCACTTTGGAAGCGTATATCTTTTAAACGGTTTACTTTATGTAAAATTGGTTTTACAAACCTCAATATAATTTTTAAAGGCCTGTCTATGGATACCATACACGCATAGGTTTCATGAAAAAAATATTTTGAGTTTCAGTTCCATGTATGGGGAGCCCCCCTTTATTTTAAATATTTTTAATTTTTTATTTAAATCGGAAAGCGGTTTACAGAATACATCTACCTGCCAAGTTTCACATGTATAGTCCTAATAGTTTCGGAATAAAATGGCTGTAACATAAGGACGGATGGACAGACAGACAGACATGACGAAACTATAAGGGTTCCGTTTTTTTGCCGTTCGGCTATGGAACCATAAAAACAGCGGAGGAGAAAGAAAATTGATTTATGTGTTGTAAATGTGAGTACTATCATCATCAGTTTGGCCTTGTTCCAATGATGCTGGGGTCTGCTAATCTGCTTCCAGTCTAACTATCCGGTTGGTTAGCTCCTTTGTAAATGTAGGTCAATAATTATATTTCGAGCCGTTTGGGGTTGAAATACTGGGATCGTGGAGTCCGAGTGCGTACAAATTATTTGAAAACCTTTCCAGGCACCACTTCGTGTAAGCTGCGACCCAAGGGCTGGATTTACGTTAGACAGAGATTAAGCCTTGCAGTGGCATTGCTACGTTGTATGTCTGTCTTTTAGGCACATTACCAGTGGAAAGCGATGCGTACGAATTCAGGACACCATGTTTCGGGTTATTTTTTTAGTTATGTGGTTTTTGGGTTTTTAAATAATTATATTTAGTCAATTACCTTTATGCGACCTATCTGACATACTCAACCTGAACTGCTCGGCCTGCTTGAACTACCCGACGGCCGAATCTTCTAGAGTAGGTATCGTTCAGATACTAATTCAGGTGTAGGAAATCTCAAGCGACGTAAATGTACGAACCTCGCTGATCAACCAACTGTGGATGGTATATCCTGCAGTATATCTGGTAGACCGGTATTAAAAGGTACATGGAGGAATTTATTAACCTGACCTAATGGCTGGCTATTACTTCGGCTTCTGACCTTACCTTACTACGCGACAATGCTATGTTCTAGTCACAGAACAGATAAAAGAGGTTAGAAAGGAAATAGTTCCTGATTTGTATGAGAACGCGTGTCACCGCTTGTCTCCCACTACAAGCAACTCCACTACAAGCAAGAGGCCCGTTACGTATGCGAATTACGCACACAAATAAATTACCCACACTTAAATCGATAGCTTGCTACTGATTGTAACTCCAATCAGGACCCCAATCAGGGTAAAAGACGAAACGTCAATGGTTGAAGTGTGGCGCATGCAGTACATTATAAGCGGACTTGGTCATTGCGTTGATTAAGCGAGTACACAACGGGCAATGTATACTTTTTGTAACTTGTTGCAATAATGTTTTTAATGTTCGGAATTTCATAGTGATCAGAATATTTTTATGTATTTTACAAATAAAATTGTAATTAAATGTTATTTTCGACTTACCGATGGAAAGATAAACCTCCTCGCTCTATACTTGCGGTCTGACTTTTTGTTTTACAGGTTATAATTGCACAACACGGCATTTTAAAGCAGAGCTCTGTGTTCCGAAGTAATCCGAAGCGCACTAAACGTGGTGAATGAATTAATCGGTCGCGCTATGATATTCGAATCATAAATGTAGCGCGCTCGCCATGACCACATTACCATTCCAATCTTATTCATCTATTCCGTGGTTCTAGTCATATTTCCGAATAATAGCGATGTGGAGGTGTACTTCAACGCGTAGATGTTCTTCAAAATGAAAATACATTCAGTATGTTCATTTTGAATATATGTACGTTCCATTTATTTAAGTTACCAAACATAAAATTAATTATCTAATTAAAACCACACTCGATTCATATTGTCATTTAAGTGGAAATTCGAATCATTTCATTTGGTTTAACAATTAAAGCATAAAATTCTGTTCAATTAACTAGAAACGTGCATACGTTAACAATTATTCAGTTATTATTATAGCATACCACGAGTATTAAATTCATCAATGTTTATTTATATGGAAGTAATTGCTTTTTTTCATGACTCGAATCGAAATGGTTGTTTTCATTATTTTTATTGACTATGAAATTTTAATTATGTTTATAGTAAAACATTATGCAAAACTAAACTACATATAATAAAGCATCAAAACATTGATCCTCAACCCTGTCGGCTGGCAGCGTACCCTGGCGGCATTGCCTCGTTGGCCAAAGAAATAGCCAGCCTTTGGGTCACGGCAAAAGTCATCAAGCCTTTTCGAAATTTCTTTAAAAAGGCTGTGAGCATATGGGCCCACGGTCAGGTATTTTCGACCCCAAACGGCTCGAAAATATAGTTATCAATCACCGAGATGACTATATTTACGCCGCTTGAGGTTTTTCGCAGCCACAGCGGGAGCGCCAGCACAACATGATGAACTGGAAAGATGGGATGGCGCGAGAGTATCGACAAAAAATATATACGCGTCGAATTGATAACCTCCTCTTTTTATCGTCGGTTGAAAATTGCGTCCAACACTAAAGGCCTAATTATAATAACCTTCCTGCTAAAGTTCCGCCTTGGAATGCGCTAAAGAGCAATGAAACACAACATTCTGTGTGAAGAAGATCAGACAGAATACGGAACACCACGCTGCGCTCCATCGCATGTATAAAAGAGGTAAGTAAAAAAAATACCGACCTCAAAACAAACAAAGTCACTACTAGACTATAAAGCGAAAAATAAACCTATATACTGTTTCATTGGATGTCTAATTTCGTTAATAATAAGGGCTAGGTACCTACTCATCTGGTTGAATTCGGTGCTAAGCCAATGAATAATTTTGATGGGCTACGAACGCTGACATTTTTTTTTATTTTTATTGAAAACAGGCTCGCGTTTGACCACTATCTAATCAGATGGTAAGCGATGATATAGTCAAAGAAGACGCTTACACGCTTACCTAGAAGTAACCTATTTACTCTTGACTTAAAGGCCCTTGGGCTATAGCTATCAGTTTCCTGCTATCTGTCCTCTTGTCACAGCCTAGTGGGACGACCACTGCACTTAAAATGTAGAAAAAAATAGTTCTTTACTTAAAAGGAAAGCCTATCTACTTTGTATGATTCATTCGGAAAGATGTTTTTGCATTTAGTTGTAGCGTGATAACACTATTCTGCAAGTGTTGCGAGAATATTCTAACGAAATACTGCTGCTCAACTAATTAGAAAATGGGAGCGTAAAAGTCAGTAAAAAAGTATTATTATCACTTTCCCTCTTTATGTCAGCAGGTAACAGTACAGAGCTAGGCCAAAAGGAACCTAGGAACATTTACAACTAAGATAAATCCCAACTAGCAATGTGGATGGAATTTACATCACTAGCAAACTTGTTAACCCCTCCAACTAAGCTAAATATGCTTGTGTCTGGAGTGGTTTCACGTCAATAATGTAATAGGTGGGGTACACATTGAATCATGCATACATTGCAAATAAAGATGCAAATAAGGATTGGGATTCGAACCCACGTCTTCTCGATCACAAGGCCGACACCTAAGTCATTATTATTGCCGCTTTAGATCTGACTTGAAACTTCGTCTGATTTCACAGTTACCTAGATACCTGCCACGAGAACTACTGAACTAAATAGCACCACAAAACATCAAAGCAAAACGGGAATGTCACGCATTCGTACTAATCACGTGTGGCTGAGCCAAACTGCTTGCCATGAATGACAACACCGCAATTATACCGACTTCAATGACATACTACCGCGGTACAGAGTAAAACAGATTCGTTCATTGGCGTTGGTACAACAATAACATATCCTCCATTCAAAACGACTTACTATTACGCTTTAAAACTATGTTATTAGGGTATTCGTCAGGCTTGCGGACGGCGAACAGGGGTAGCTCACTGTCCGGTAAGGACCAGGCCCGGGTCGAAGGCGCGTCGTGTTCCACGCGTGCCTCAAAGAACAGTTAGCAACGACGGGGCCCGGCAAGACCATTACCTGCTGGAATTGAGGGAATAATCTAATGAGATACCGCGGCCCCGGAACTTAAGGACAGCTGAAGGAACATGGTGGGTTTTTAGTGAGTAGAAGTCATTTGTTGCTTTTTCCACCCCAAAATCTATACTTAATATTATAAAGCGGAAAAGTTTGTTTGTTTGTTTGTTTGCTTGAACGCGCTAATCTTCGAAAATACTAGGTGGATTTGGATGCAATTGGGTATGGAAGTAGCTTGAAGCTTGAGGAAGGTTATAGGCTACTTTTTACGCGACTGCAAAAAAGAAGAGCTATGTTTTTACCGTGATGAATCCACGGGAGCGAGGCCCCGCGTGAGTACTAGTAAAAGATAAAATAAATTGTATTGCAATCGCATTAATCCTGTAGCTTTAGACCTTGGGCTTGATTATGCAATGGAACTTTCAAACGCAAACGTAAATATTTTTTGGACTATTTGTTTATGTAGTTCCTTCAATTGAGGTGTTGAACCGAATGGCCATCATCAAGCATTATCTTTTCAGTTACCCTTCAGAGTGACTATGTAGTTCCTAATCTATTCAGCGGTAAATTATTATATCTTAACTTAAATTTTATAGGAAAAACCACCCGTTGCATTAGACATAAGACTTGACGATTCAGCGTAAGTTTAGGACTCATTTGTAACACTCCCTTCCGGTTTTTCTCACCGAAAAAAGGGTTATTTTCCTACAATAGTTTATTTTGTCCGTCAATTAGATTATAAAGTAGTTCGATAACAAACCCTGTGACACGGGATTTTTTACTATATAATACGAGTATATACACATCATGCAACATATATTAATGCACATCTTGAAATCTGTTTTTATCATTTTTAATCCTGAAAATAAATAAATCTACATAAATTACAATTACAGTATCGCTGTACAGTAAAAAAAAAACAAAATGGATCGTAAATCAAAGTAATAACTTAAAATCAATTGTATATAAATTCCGACATTCAATACAATAGATATGAAACCTATTTGAAGGAAATTAAAGTCTTAACAAAACTGTACAAGTAAGACTAAAAATTCAGTTCATTACAGATTCGGGCACGAATCATGAGCGCTCGGCGGTAGCATGAGGATCGCTTTACGCATCGTACGTAAATTCATACACTGTACGTCAATATTACCCTGCTCCCGCGCCCCATCTCATACCACCAAAGGGACCAAGAATTCCCTTTTGTGCAGATGAAGGTTAGAGTTCAAAATTCGCGCCGAGTATTGTATTAAGATTTTGTAAAGTTCTGCACGGAATCGACTAATTTCGGTATTAATAAGAACTACGTTCATGGCTTTTTGGAATAAAAGGTAGCAAGTAGAAATAATAGACAGGTTCAAAGGTACTTATTATATTTCCCCAATGCTTGTAGAGTAGAAAAATATGTAGGTAACATATTTTACTTTTACTTTTACGAAATATCAATTACAACTCAGTTAATTTTCTGGTTTTTCTCATACCACACAACCGATCAAACTCTTGAGTTTTCACACGACAGCCATACCCAAAAACTCCAAAAAGTTAGAGCGAATCACAGTAGGTTTACTGTGATTCGCTCTAACTTTTTAAATCACACTCTGTGATTGGTTGACATGTTACGACGAGCACTATTGGGTTGGTACCCTTGTGGGCATGGCATACGTATGTACTACAGAATACTACGAAATCTTTAATATTTTACATTGGGAAAGTTTAAGTAAGCTTATGTCGGTAACAATTGTAACATAATTTTCTAATTGGAGTGTTTGAGCGTGTGAGTTGATTACGATACCTACATGTTCGTTGTTGTATACTAGAGATTCTTCCAAAACAGCCTCTATAGACATCATAGTCTATACATGTTTCCCAACTATAATCCATTCACATTCTAAAGCCGACTGCTCCAACAAGACAATAGGTGCCCCATCCCTTCTCTCAAACGACTTACTAACAAGCTCCGACCATTCGTCTTTGTTGTAGCCTACAATTAATACACAGCAGCGTGCAGCGGTCAGAAACAATTAGAGGCTCCTGTTTAATTAAATTTGATAATATTCAATGTACTCGAGAGTTAAGTGATGATAAATCGTTGAATTTGGGAAGTGGCTTGGTGGTTGTAACCGTGGAGTTTCTTGCCGGTTCTTCTCTATAGGAAACGACCAATTTCGAACCGTGCAATAACTTCTGACGTTTTATTTATTTTATTTTATTGATTTGTTTATATATTTAAGATCACTAACAAAACATATACACAGTTCACAAAAATACAGGTTATATAAATTATGTGTTTTGTAGATGTACTCTTTCACTTATAAAAGACCACAGCATGCACGATAAAATTAACTACTAAGCTAACAAATATAATAAGTTAATTCAAATTTAAAAAATATAAATATAGAAATTAATCAGATATTACATAAAAAAAACATTAACACTAATTATAATACATCTTTTATACATTTTTTATATTGCGTAAGAGATACACTATTATCTAAACTGGTTATGTGTGCCCATGTAAGCCTATGTGAAATAAAATAATTTTGATTTGATTTGACTCTGAGGATGCTTTGTTTTTGTTTATTTCTCGACTACGGCGAAGCAATAGGAGAGTTATGATTTATTAGCGGGAGGTTCGCTACCGTGGACTTTATCACAATAATAAATTAATAGTTTAAAAAACCAAAAACACGCTTTTAAGACTAATGTAATGAGCAGAAATTAGAAATGTTTACTAGTAGGCAGTCCAAGGTTCCATCAGCCACCTTCCAATTCCATCGTCAGACCAGCTCGATGGTACCATAATATTTTATTGTCACCTAATCTACACATAATTGCCAAGTTTCATGATGATACAACAATTAGAAGTACGTTTAATTCAGATTCTTAGATTTTATTGCATATTTATTTCGTTACAGATCGACCTAATAATAAATCTATGTATTACGCGATAATTCAAAAAGGTTAAGAAAACCGATAACGGATTTTCTTTAGGTTTGTTATAACCTTGAAACCTGATCGTGTTCAAAATCCATTACGTGGCCTTTCTCACAAGTGCAAACACGACTATAATACGATATTCCATCATGGAATGCCAGTGCCTATCTTCCGGCTTCATCATCAGACCTTGAAACCTAATCGTGGTCAAAGTTCATTACAAGACTTTTCTAAGAAATCCAAAACAGCTATGATACGATTTTACATCATGAAGTTCCAGTTCATATCTTCCGGCTTCATCATCAGATCAGTTTGACAGTACCATATTATTGTATTGTCATCAGAACTACATACAGCTGCCAATTTTCATTACGCTACGACCCTTGGAAGATGGTTAAATTAGTTACCTTAGATTTCATTACATAGTTAGTTACATACAGGTCGACCTAATAAAAGCGTGTTAAAAACGTATTAAATTTTGAATAATCTTTAAAGAAGACATGATTTTGGATTACAAAATGAAACGAGCGAAAATGTTCTAATTACGAAACTGATCTAGACATGTAGAAAAAAAATCTAATAAATCATATTATTATACTAAAGTTCCATTTTGATTATACCAGTATGCGTTTTTTACAATATTCTTTATTCAAATTTTAATCTTATATTAATTTAATAATTACGTACTTAATTATGTACTAAAATACAAACTAGAACAAAGCATCAAAAAATTGTTAACAACCTGTTTATTAATTTTTTTACGATGTTTTTTTTCTGGGTGGGATAATCATCGAATGACTTCTCCCGCTCTGGGTGGAACAGAAGGTAGTGTCAGACTTCTACTGACTAAAAACCCACCCAGTTCCTTCAGCTGCCCTTAAGTTCCGGGGCCGCGGTATCTCGTTAGAATATTCCCGCAACCCCCGTATTATCGCCACCCGGACTACGATGGTCTTAGTTTATTAATTCTGCGTTCTGTGTCGCACATATTATCGATTACGCGACTTATGCCTATTTTTTTATGGAAAATCAACAAATTAATGACTTCTCAGCTCAGTGGGGACCGCAAGGGAGTCTCAGATTTCTACTGCCTAAAAGCTCACCCTGTTGCTTCATTTTTCCTTGCGTTCCGTGGTTGCGGCATCTCATAATAACATTTCCTTATGCCTTTTTTTTTTCCGGCCGAGACAATCTTTGAACGACTTCTCCCGCTGTAGGAGGTAGAGCGGAAAGGAGTGTATATACTAACTAAAAACCCACGCTGTTCCTTCAACTGCCCTTGCTTTCCGGGGCTCGGTACCATACCTACGAATATGTCATACTCAAGAATAGTCCAACCAACCACCCACACAACAAGCTTATACATAAAAAAACTTTTTTGCAAAAAATAAAACCGACTTCAATATCAAAACACTACAAAGCCAAAAATAATTTTAATTTCGGTAGTCGGTGTTATTGGTTTTGTATTTTCTTTTTTTTTCACACCGCCTTCCGAAACGTAAACGAAAAGATCATCAACGTAAATATTTTTTTTAGACTTTTGTTGATTTTTCAGAAACGGCTTTTCCGATTTCGATAAAAATTTTATGGGACCATTTGGGAAGTATACCCTTTTCAACAAAAAAAAAATTTTCAATTCGGTTGGCAAGCGACGGAGTTATGCCCGAACAAACATAAAAAAAAAAACAAACAAACATGCGAATTGAGAACCTCAACCCTTTTTTAGAAGTCGTAAAAATACAAATACGTCATAATATGTAATCGTACATATAAATAACGCAGTAGAACAAATGAATATTATAAATACATGACACGTACACTTGAAATCAAACGCCGTCTGATGTGATAGCACTTGAAATTAATGTCGAGGCCCATGTCATGAGCGGGAGCGGGCGCAACAGCTGGTGCAATAGAAAATGCTTGAGTTTTTAACACGCTTTTATTAGGTCGATCTGTATGTAACTAACTATGTAATGGAATCTAAGGTAACTAATTTAACCATCTTTCAAGGGTCGTAGCGTAATGAAAATTGGCAGCTGTATGTAGTTCTGATGACAATACAATAATATGGTACTGTCGAACTGATCTGATGATGGAGCCGGAAGATATGAACTGGAACTTCATGATGGAAAATCGTATCATAGCTGTTTTGGATTTCTTAGAAAAGTCTTGTAAAGAACTTTGACCACGATTAGGTTTCAAGGTCTGATGATGAAGCTGGAAGATAGGCACTGGCATTCCATGATGGAATATCGTATCATAGTCGTCTTTGCACTTGTGAGAAAGGCCACGTAATGGACTTTAACCATGATCAGGTTTCAAGGTTAAAAAAAAACCTAAAGATATTTTTTTGTTTCTACGTGCATTTATAAAAGCGTGTTTTTAGAGTATTTTTTAAAGTATTAATTTATTATCGTTGATCTGTAGGTGTCCTAAAACACTGACTGCGAGCCTAGCTTAGGCACCAGTGTCCCACAATATATGCCTTATGTAACCTACTAATGTATGTTACATTGTGGTGAGAAAATAAATATAATTTATTACTATTACCTATTACTATCTACTATTCTCGTGATTTTGGTAACACATTTCAGGAATTGTGACACGTTTCATCAAATGGGCGTAGTTTTGACTGTAGTCGAAAGTTTCTCTAATAATTCCTTTTAGCACGTAGATGCTTGCTAAGAAGGGATTTTGCGAAATTCCCACGGCAACGGGATTTACACGGAAAAACTTCCCATGCGAACGAAGTCGCGAGCAACTGCTAGTATATTATATTTGGCAGTTCGAATCATGCTAGGTGGTTTTAGAAATGGATGGTTATTATGTTTGGTGATGTATCATAATTTACAGCAAATAAAAAAACTTTTTAGCAAAAAATAGAACCGACTTCCATATCAAAACACTACAAAGCCAAAAATAACTTTCATTTCGGTAGTCGGTGTCATTTGTTTCGTATTATTATTTTTTTGACACCGCTTTCCGAAATTAAAGTTAGTTTTTGATTTGTAGTGTTTTGATATGGAAGTCGGTTCTATTTTTTGCTAAAAAGTTTTTTTTGACGCTGTTTAGTGGGTCGGTTTGTAATTTATCTAGTTACCAAAGCCAAAATGTCAACTACTTATCACCTTTTACGAAATATTGCTTTTCCCGGTGCAGAGCCGTTAATTTTTGAGGAGTTCTCCTGGGTACATCACCATCAATTCTACTTCACCATATGCATTGTGACGAGCATAAAGCGCTTAACATCCATATTCAAGTAATCTAATCGCAATCCACGAAATACTTATTATTGAGTAGTTTCGGTGGCCATCTGGGGTCTTCAACATCAGTTCCACTTCCTCAAATGATGCTTATCGAGAGAAACTGCATAAGTTACTATAAGAAATACCCAAAACGCTATAGGTATGCCTATAATATTTGAAGAGTCCCTCGACTTCTCCATGATTCCATCATCAGATCCAAACGTGTCGACAATGGGATGAACTGGAAGGTATACCCTTTCAAACAAAAAAATAATTTTCCAAATCGGTCCAGCCATCTCCGAGTTATAAGTTATACATAAAAAAAAGTCAAGACGAATTGAGAACCTCCTCCTTTTTATGAAGTCGGTTAAAAAGAAGTTTCCTTCTCGAGCAGTTCCTTGAAGCTGGTAACTATAATAGACTGCTTGAATAGTCCATTTGATTGGAACTATATAGTAGTTTATTACGGTCGAGGCTTTTATTATTTTCAATAACAATATGACATTTCTTTCAGACATCCGGTCCATACAATATTAAGTAAAAATAAAATACACATACAATGTCCAAAAATTTGCACTAATTGTTTCATTCCCGAAATCAGATAAGTATATTTCATAAATAAAACACCCAATCTCATTTCAGCGTGAGTTTTTTTACTTTTAGACTTACCACATTAGTTCAAGAATACTATAACGACTTAAGACGCGAATTCATTTAAATCGCTAACGCTCATCGCTGCGCTTTTGTTCTGGACCACAACAAAAGGTTTTCGATTATAAATATCATTGATAACTCACGAACGCGCTATTTATTTATGTATAGCAATCATTTTATTTTTGTTTTAAATCTTAGTGAGTAGGATTTAAAAAATCTATTCAATTTTATCGTTAAGCCAGATTTTGTGCATTCCACTTAAACAATAAATATAAATTTAAGTTTACTTAAAGTCATCGGTCATCTCACCTGATGGTAAGTGACGATGTGGTCGAAGATGGAGCATGCTTGCCTAGAAGTAACCTATTCACTCTTGACTTAAAGACACTTAAGTTATAGCTATCAGGAAACACAGACTTTGGCAGGGAATTCACTCCTTAGCGTACGCACAATGAAAGTATTCACAAAAAGTGTTATGCGTATGGGTGGGATGTCTACCATGTTACGATGTACCATGCAGTTTGAAATAAATGTCTTGAGTTATATATTTGAATTAAATTATATAACAGATGAAACTCGTAACTTAATGACTTCACTTCGGTCTTCGCCCTACTGTCACAGAAAACAGTCTATTTAGTATTCCAAACTGCGTAAATGGCCATAAACCGCATTAACCATTAACATTTGAGGTTAAAGCCACTATAACTAATAGAGGAGATACACGCCAAACTGTCTCATCTTCCATTCCTCTCATTACGACGAGGTTCACTCATTACTTATTCAGTATTTTGTATCTTTGTGACATCTTTAATTCAGATGGTTGACTGAATCCTACCTCTGTCGTATCATGTTGATATATTCCTTACTATAACTTGATATTACAGTGGATTTCGGGTAGAACGACGATGAAGGGACCACTGTAATTAGGAATTATATCCGGAAGTCGTTACAAGCAAAGGTAAAGAGATACAGACATGATTATGGTTTATAATATCAATTTGTAATTGAACCATAAACCTATCTACCTAGCTATCATTAAACAAAAAGTAAAGGTCACCACAGTTGCCGACCATCTGTGTGGATACAAACAAAAGAAAGCTCTTTGTATCTTTGGCGGCCGACTCCAGTCGCAATATCTGCATGGGATTTATAGGAGTTCGATACAAATTATTCATTAAAAACAGTCGCTACACCCGAACTCGTCGTTATATCCAAAGTCGCTATAGCGATATATTTTGTACTAAGTGTGCTTTAAACTCAAGGGACTGAGTTTAACGTCGTTATAGACAAATGGTCGCTACAACCAAGGTCGTAATAAATGAAATCCATTGTACGTACAAGTTAAGGGCCTATACTACCTCAGCGCTTCTCCCTCATTATCTCGCTCGCTCACTACAACCGCGGTCACGTGAGCAAGCGAAACAGGGTGGCAGGGAAAAGACTCCAAAACACCGAAAATTTAGTTTATTTCTTTTTACGGTGAAAATAATGGTAAATTAAAAAAAGTAAATAACATAAGACCTGCTTTATAGTTAGTTCAATTAATATACAAAGTTTCATTATCTTATTTGAAGTCATTTTTGAATACCAGCGGTTTATTGTTCAGCTTGGAGGTAACTTTAGATATTTTTTCTATCAAGAAAATTTTATGAAATCGTGTTTTCGTCAAACATAGTACTTACCTAACATTAATCCTCAACTTTGCCATATATTTATTTCAAAATTATTGCTGTAGTATTTTCGACATAACGGAGGATCATGCTAAGCCATTATTTAGTATTTTTATTATTTAATATATCTTTTTAAATAACAAGAATATAGCTCCTAAAAACTGCACAAAAAGCGGCTAGCGCGGCGTTTTGCTAGGGAAGACGCCTTAAGTTCGCCTCTTTGTACGGATTTTCTCTCTCACACACACACAACGCTAACAACACACACAACTTTCAAATCAAACAATTTTTTTAAAGACCTTATTTATTCATTAAATCATAAATATTATTAAAACTACGTTGAATCAAGTTCGGCATAACGTTACGTCTTGAGTATGAAAGAGCGGATTCTCCTAATACAGGCTACAATCACATATGTATGTTCTTACGAAACAATGATTTTTTCCCCAATTAAGTATTATCATTAAAGTTGATTCAATACAACGTGTAATTTAAAGGGTATATACATACCAAGTGCACTGCTTCTTTGGGTGATAATGATAACAAACGAATATAGCAAGAGTTTTGTAATCCTCTGTCTACATGTGTGGAACTTATTAGAAATTTCAATACCTACATTGATACCAGAAACCGAATTTTTCAAATTAAGAAGAACGAAGAGAATTATCGTTTTATTGGCAAGTGACGTGGAAAGTGATGACCCTCATAGTGCTGTGACACGTTTGTTAGATATTATTGGTATTCAAGAAACACGAAACCAACAATTTGGTATCAATTCTGTGAGTTACTTATTTTGAGCTGAAACTTTGCATAGAGACTCCATACCAGATGTTGTCTTCAGTCCTTTTGGATAGATATGGGGTTTCCGTTACACGTTGTATAATAAACTTTTTATAGAACTGGCAATGTGGGTAAAATTCACATTACTAGCAATCTTGTTAATCCCTCCAACTAAGCTAAAAACAATATTTCACGGCAATAGTGTAATGTGGGATTTGTACCCACGACCACTCGATCACAATTCCGACACTTTAGCCATTGGGCTAATGACGCTTGACTTCATACAGCACTAGCGTTATCTCACAAGTTGGCACAGCATTAATTAAAGTTTTTAAAGTCCTTCCAAAGGTTGTCTGGAAGATATCGCTTTCAGCAATATGACCGCCATTGTTACCATAGAATAAGCAATATTGTTAAATAGGTGTATTTAAATTTTGGTTTACAATAAAGTATATTCTATCTATCTATCTACGCTCAGCGATGTCCGTTTTGAGTGTAATTTTCTTAATTAGTTTATTTACACGAACAAGTTAACTCTAATCTGAATACTTATACAACGTGTAACAGAATAAATACAATTCCTGGAAGTAGTTGGTTTAGAATCGGCTTCTGAATCGATTTTTCATTTAACTTAATATGGAAACACAGTATCATGACAAATTAATACAATCCTTAATTCAAGGAAATGCGCTCGTGTGCGTGTCGGCTGCTAACATTGCATAAGTGTATGCGTCTGCGTAAGGATATTGTATGACGCACATACGTGTAAACTCTATATTATTATGTACTTAGTTCCTTATAAATTCTTAGATTATTATGTAATTCACTTTGTATTAATTAAAACCACTGTGATAACCATATAACAATATATTACTTTTTAACAAGACAAAGGAACAGAAATCTAGATCGACCTCCTCTTACGAAGGTCTCCCGAAGAGTCCCCATACAATCCTAACAATCGTCACCACCCTTTCATAGTCCATGAGAACGCTTTTTTCCCATGGTGAAGTTTGATTCCATCTTATCAATGTTTACGTCCGGCTCAGGATTCAGCAACGCACACAGCTCGTTTCACCAGGGGCCACCATGCCGCTCCGGTGATGTCACTCTTAACTTTGTACAGAGAGCGCGCCGATCGCCAACACGGCCGTCCTACCAGGTACCTGTCCCACCAGGTACCCCACGAGTTCAGATAAAGTGCTGAAATACAAATTATCAATTATTTATCAGTTTGTCAGTTGCATATGCATTGGTGTTCGATTTGGGTTAGAACTGTCATCTATCCATTACACATTTTCATCAGTGAGTCCGAGGGTAGGCTTTAATAACATTAAATCATGTGCATATATAGCGATAATAAAATTAGGTTTGACTACTTGCACTGGGTCTCAACCTCACTTAAGCGTACCAAGTTCGTTCCAGAACCACTTGCACTTAAAGGGGATTAACCTCACTTAAGCGTACCAAGTTCGTTCCAGAATCACTTGCACTCATAGGGCCTTAACCTCACTTAAGCGTACCAAGTTCGTTCCAGAACCACTTGCACTTAAAGGGGATTAACCTCACTTAAGCGTACCAAGTTCGCTCCAGAACCACTTGCACTCAAAGGGCCTTTCCACTCTTGAGCGTTCCAAGTTTGTTCTTCATTTGGACCTACCACTCGGCTTCTAATGTGTAATTTACGATATGGAACATTTACAAATACTCAAAGCATTTTATCTTGACTCGCACTTAAGCGTTTGATAAATTTAAAATTACCTTTATCGCCAACACGGGCAGAAATGGTTAAGTTAGAGCGTAGTATTAAATTATCTCCTAATCATCAATATGTATCCATGGTTTCATATTCTCGGCAGCGGTTAAGCCTGTATACTTCTTAGTACTCCTTTCACTGCCTTTTACATCCGTCACTTCATATCTATCATTACCCAATACCTTCTTTACTTGAAAGGGGCTTTTATAAACAGGTAACAATTTCCGACTTTGCCCGTCATTGGTCTGGCTTTGTATTTAAATGAGTACTAAGTCTCCTTCGACGTAAACCCGTGGTTTAGTACGATTTTTATCAAATCGCTGTTTTTGTGATTCCGCATTGGACTTAATATTTGTCTCTGTCCTCTCGCGCAATTCAGTTACATCTATCCTATGCCCGTTACCAATTTCCGGAGCCAAACTATCACTATCCGTGCGTAATCTATATCCGAGGAAAACTTCGCTAGGAACAGTTTTTGTTGTTTTGTGAATTGTACTGTTTATACCTTGTTGTAGGGCTTTTATATACTGATCCCACCTATCATCTGTATCGTTAGCGTTTTGTTAAAACGCTCAACCTGGCCATTAGAGCGAGGCATACCGGTTGTAAACGTATGTTTCTATTTGTACAATACTGCGTAAAGGTACTAGAAGTAAAGCATGTCACGGTGTCTGTGATGATTCTTTGAAGGTCTTAGAAATCTTACTAATGTCTTTCTAATATTATAAATGCGAAAGTTTGGATGGATAGATGTATGGATGGATGTTTGTTATTCTTTCCCGCAAAAACTACTGAACGGATCTGGATAAAATTTGGTAAGTAGATAGTTGTCATTCTGGAATAACACATAGGCTACTTTTTATTCCGAAATTCGCCGCAAATCCCGATCCCGTGGGGGGATCGGGATTTGCGCGGGACAACCTTCCCACGCGTACGAAGTCGCGGGCAGAAGCTAGTAGTTTCTAACTCTTAAACGAGCATTTTGTTGTTCGAACCGCCATAATGAACACGAATTTAGTCAAAGCATCTACGATGACCAATAAATATTTATTTTTGGCCTTAGTCGTAACATAAGGTCCTAAATGAACGATACGAAGAGTGTGAACAGGCTGTGCGTACTTTGGTAACGGGTACAACTCTTCTTCCTTTGGACCGCCTTTATTCTTAAAATATATGCAATTGATGCAGTTTTTAATATATTTCTTTATTATATGTCGCATTCTAGGACACCAATACTGATGGCTCACTCGTTCTATGGTTTTATCAACAGAGAAATGCCCGAGATCGTCATGGTTACATTTAATTATTTGCTAAATGCAATTCTTTGGAACCACCCATCGGCGACCTCGGGATGTTCTTCTGTAGACTTTACCACCGAGGACAACATATTTTTTTAAAAGCCATAATTCCTCGGCCTCTCATGATTCAATACATTGTAACTCGGCATCTTGTAGTTGTACCGAAAGCAACCAATCTGCTTCCGTTATAGACATTATAATCTCGGTTTCTGATTTTTCTCCGGACTGCATGGGGTTACGATTCAAGACGTCTACGTGTTGCATTCGCGTGCCTTCTCGGTGAACGATATCAAACGAGAATCCTTGTGTGGATAAAACCCAACGTGCAATCCGAGGACGAATAATCTCTTTCTTTTTCAGTACGTACCGTACGGCACTGCAATCAGTGACTATTTTAAAAGGTAATCCGATTAGGTATAATCGGAACTTCTGAAGCGAACTAACAATCGCCAATAACTCTAATTCAAATGAATGTTACTTTTTTATCTTCCGAAGTCTGTCCACTATAATAATGGACTGGTTTCTCACCTTCATCGGTGATTTTTATGCGTATACTAGCAACACCATCTCTACTAGCATCCGTATATAATACGTTATCTTTATTTAGCGCTCGATAATCAATGCAGAGTTTTTTTTTTCTCCATTCTTTTTATTGACTAGTAAAGCAGGGTTCGCGTATGGTGATTTACTTTCCCGTATAATATTATTTGTCAGAAGCTCGTTCACCATTTCGCGAATTATCTTTCTGTCTGAATAAGAAGACCTAAAAGTCTGCATTGAATTGGTTGAGAACTAGATACGTTAATTATCATTTCGTGACCGTTTACCTTTCCTAATTCTTTGATATTTGACGCTACATAGTCTTCATAGTTTTGAAAGTGTCATTAGTTCATTCTGGCAGGAATCGCCATCAAACTCGAAATTACGAATTGTTTTAAAAAACTCTACAAATTTACTCGCAGTCAAATTTAAATTTGTCAGCCACTCGCGAATATACCACGTCAGAGCGCTCCGTCACGTTTCTTCCTATCAATATTTCACAATCTGACAATTTTTCGATTACATAGAAATCAACCTGATTTAGGCACACCGAATCGATTTTCAGATCAACTGTTAACTTGTGAGTTACAGATTTATAATTTTCTTTTGAGAAACCGCGCAATAAAACTGGCGTGGTCAACGAAATGTCTGCCATTGAATATCTTTTAACGAGCAATTCAGAAATCAATGAACAACTGCTTCCCGGATAAATGAATGCTTCTTGATACAGATTATTAATACATATTATTTTCACAAATTTATTTTCGTTCGTCCGATATTGAGACACATTTTGTTTCTTGTTTATTTTATTTTATTTTATTTCATAGGAATAACAAACAGTAGTGTAATACAGATTATAAACAGTACAGGATCGAATCATAGTAAAAAATATACTACTCACTACGTTATTCACAGATTATAATAAAGATTAGCTAGCTGTTGATTAATGAAATTACATTGTTAACTTAGAGCTTACAACAACATAAATTTAATTATTAACTATTATCTTTTAAAGCAGATGTAATATCTTTTTTAAATACTTTTTTACCAAGAAACAAAATATCTATAGAACAGAAGTTTTCTCTGGTTTAACCGCGTTCTTTTTATGATAACATGTTGAGTCTAAATGACCTCGTTTACCACAATAATCGCATTTATTTGCATCACACTGACTCTTTCTATGGTTACCGCCGCACAGAAAACACTTGACCTGCCTCCGACTCTGCCCCTGACCCACGTCTTGATTATAATTAGCAGAAGCAGCCTGACTTACGGTTGCTGAGGTTACAGTGACTGACGTCGTGGTCGCAGATACCTGATTCTGACCGGTCAGTTTCGTCTGGACATCACGCATGATTGCGCTTATCTGTTTTGGGCTTTTTGATGTATACGTTCGACCATGTAGGAAACTAGCTAAATTATCGCATGTTATAAAATTATTCGCTTCAATTGATGCGCCTATACTACTGTCTCCTATATTGCCGACAATAATAGAAACAATATCTTGTTCAGTCAAATTCCAAAGATAAACGATCTATTTTACATTTTTGTTCAAAATAAAACTCGTAAAGCGACTGATTTTCTAACGGCTTTTTGTTAATAATATCTTTTAAAAGATCGTACATATTCCGACGGACTCGAAAACTGGAAGCCAACTTACGAGTCCAGTCCTTCCATTTCCACGTAGGCCAATGACTATCCGATCGTAACAGTGAATCGTACCACACTTTTGCGGAACCCTTTAGTTTGTTGAGAGCTTGATAACGGATCATTTCATCAGTCCATGTAAAAGTTTGAGCATAGGACCTGATAATACTAAGCCAAGCGTTCACATCGTCTCTCAGCGGATCGAACTCGGGTATAATATTATTTAAAGTGTTACTTGTACTCACAGTTGAGGTATCAGCCTTACATGATACCTGTTTCCTATGTTTCGGCGGAGGTGACGGAGTCCTGGCACCAACGCTGCTGCTAGAACTTGAACTTGAACGTATTCGTCTTTTTTGTTTTAGGCGTTTATTACGCTTACTTTGTTTACCCATAGCTACGTGTGGGTTTAGCGTGCCACTTCTGATGTAAACTCTATATTATTATGTACTTAGTTCCTTATAAACTCTTAGATTATTATGTAATTCACTTTGTATTAATTAAAACCACTGTGATAACCATATAACAATATATTACTTTTTAACAAGACAAAGGAACAGAAATCTAGATCGACCTCCTCTTACGAAGGTCTCCCGAAGAGTCCCCATGCAATCCTAACAATCGTCACCACTCACCACCCTTTCATAGTCCATGAGAACGCTTTTGTTCCCATGGTGAAGTTTGATTCCATCTTATCAATGTTTACGTCCGGCTCGGGATTCAACAACGCACACAGCTCGTTTCACCAGGGGCCACCATGCCGCTCCGGTGATGTCACTCTTAACTTTGTACAGAGAGCGCGGCGATCGCCAACATACGTTTTGCGTTTAGTAAGGATAACTATTTTATAACAAATGTCTCGGTTTAGTTTCAATTTATTCAGTTACGGATGTTGTTTTAGACTTATTATAATTTAATATTCTAATTGGGATGTCTGAGGTATTGCGCTTAATCTGTTACACCTTGTATAGTACTTACATATATATGTAAAAAGTAATCAATTGTAATATTTATCAAAAAAAAAACAATATTCCTGCTGAGCCCACTCTTGACCTCGATTTCCCCTGATGGAAAGCGATGGATAAGGTTTACGAAGTCTATGGAACAAGCGAGCCCAGAAGATGTCTATTCACTCTTGCTTTAAAGGCTGAAAGGTCATAAGTGGCAAAAAACACAGAAACCGGCAGAGAGTTCCACAGCTTGGCTGTGCGAACAATAAATATCAAGGAGAAGCGTTTGGTACGACAAGTCAGTCAGTTAGTGACAATAGTCACTATTATTATGCAATTCATTTGATGGAAGACGGACAGCGTATTCATGGCCGGCCCAGGAAAAGGTAGCGAGATGACCAGGGGCCATACCATGATGCGTTAAAACGTTAGTCGTTCGAGCGAGAAAGAGGGATGAAGCTATGCACGCTATATAGCCCCATCCCTCTTTCTCGCTCGAACGACTCACGTTTTAACACAAATCATGGTATGGCCCCTGGACGTGTACCACGAGGACTGGCTTGAAGCGGCGCAGGAAAAGAGTTCATAGAAGGAATTGGGGAAGCCTTTGCCTAGAAGTAGGACAAAGTAGGGTCTTTAAATTCTTTCTTCTTTTTTAGGGTTCCGTAGCCGAATGGCAAAAAACGGAACCCTTATAGTTTCGACATGTCTGTCCGTCTGTCTGTCTGTCCGTCCGCCCGTATGTCACAGCCATTTTATTCCGAAACTATTAGGACTATACATGTAAAACTTGGTAGGTAGATGTATTCTGTGAACCGCTTTCTGATTTTAAGAGAAAATTTAAAAAATATTTAAAATAAAGGGGGCTCGCCAAACATGGAACTGAAACTAAAAATATATTTTTTTATGAAACCTATACGTGTGTGGTATCTATAGACAGGTCTTTAAAAATGACATTGAGGTTTCTAAAATGACTTTTTCATAAAATTAATCGTTTAAAAGATATACGCTTCCAAAGTGGTAAAATGTGTGTCCCCACCCCTCTAACTTCTATAATAATGAAGTGAAAAATCTAAAAAAAACATATGTTGTAGATCTTAATGTAAACTTTCAACCAAAATTAGTTTGAACGAGATCGAGTCAGCAGTTTTTGAGATACAGTATATTTTCTAAAACCGCAAATATAACTTTGTAATTCATACAAATACTATGAAAAACAAAGTTATTTGGCGTAGTTGTAAAAATTTTAAATAAGCTAGTTTTAAGAAATTTGTAAGGTTTTTTTTTTAAATTAATATATTAAGTATATTATATTTATTATAGTTACTACGGAACCCTTCATGGGCGAGTTCGACTCGCACTTGGCCAATGTTTTTAATTTTTCTGCGAGTTTTTAAGTCAAGAGTGAACAGGTTACTACTTCTAGGCAAGCGTGTTTTATCTTCGACCACATCATCACTTACCATCACGTGAGATGGTGGTGAAACGTGAGTCTATCAACAATAAAAGATTGGCCAAGTGCGAGTAATAGGTATGTAGGTATCCATGGTTTCATATTCTCGGCAGCGGTTAAGCCTGTATACTTCTTAGTAACTCACCCATGAAGGATTCCGTAGTAACTACGCCAAATAACTTTGTTACACAAACAAAACAAAGACAAAACAAACAAAGTTATATTTGCGGTTTTAGCAAATGTGCTAAAACCGCAAATATAACTCCTAGCACATAATTATATTTTTCACTACATTATTGTAAAAGTTAGAAGGGGGGGGGACCTTTTACCACATTGCAAGCGTATATCTTTTAAATAAAAATTGGCCAAGTGCGAGTCAGACTCGCCCATGAAAGGTTCCGTAGTAACTATAAATATAATATAATATGTATATTTAATTGACGAATAAAAAAAACCTTAAAAATTTCTTAAAACTAGCTCATTTACATTTTTACAACTACGCTCAATAACTTTGTTTTTCATAGTGTTTGTATGAATTACAAAGTTATATTTGCGGTTTTAGAAAATATGCTGTACCTCAAAACCTGCTGACCCGATTTCGTTCAAATCAATTTTGGTTGAAAGTTTACATTAAGATCTACAGACGTATATTTTTTTTAGATTTTTCACTCCATTATTATAGAAGTTAGAGGGGGAGGACACACATTTTACCACTTTGGAAGCTTATATCTTTCAAACGATTGACTTTCTGAAAATGTGGTTTTAAAAATCCTTACACAATTTTTAAAGACCTGTCTATAAATACCACATACGCATAGGTTTCATGAAAAAGAATATTTTCAGTTCTAGTTCCATGTATGGGGACCCCCCTTTATTTTAAATATTCTTTCTTAATATCGGAAAGCGGTTCACAGAATACATCTACTTACTAAGTTTCGCATGTATAGTCTTAATAGTTTCGGAATAAAATAGCTGTGACATACGGACGGACGGACAGACAGACAGACAGACAGCCAGACAGACGGACAGACATATCGAAACTATAAGGATTCCGTTTTTTGCCATTCAGCTACGGAACCCTAAAATATATAAAAGTATAAAAAGAAATAGTATCGTAATAAAAATTTGACATATGTAATGTCTCGGGGTCCAACAAAACACATTGCAGTATAGTTAGCTTTACTGGGCATGTCTTAATACAAAGCCATTAACTTTTAATGCACCTAATAACCTGTATTTTGTATCAACATAATTATACGCAAACAAACCAACCCTGAGCAGCCAACAGGATTAGTATGTATGGTAGCTAAACATGTCGGACGTGTACTGGCGAGTGAAAATTATGCTTTCACTTGCCAAAATGGGTCTACTTAAGTCTAACTCTGTAGGCCCGTTTGGTATCTAAATATACAATGCTCGTTACGTTGCGGATACAAGGAAGTTGTAGCATTATGCTAAGCAAAATATAAATAACCGGCTTCTGTACGCGACTTCGCTCGCGTGCAATAGCTTTTTTTATGTAGCCTATGTCTTTTTCCAACATCTAATCTACCTCTGTAGCAAATTTCATTAAAATACTTAAGGTGGTTTAGATTTGAAAGTGTAAAAGACAGACAAAGTGAGTTACTTTCACATGATATCCATGCCAAATTTCAGCGTTCTAGTACGAATAGTTTCTGAGCTAATCCGCGGACAGACGCTAGACGGACGGACAGACGGGCATGGCGAAAGTATAAGAGTTCCGATTTTTTGCTATTCGGCTACGGAACTCTAAAAATCAGGTATGTATAATTATTTATTTATACCACATACCGGACTCTTTCGTCGACTTCTCATTAAACAAGGCCACCTTATCAGCAAGTTAGCCGGCAAACTAAACTCTTTTGATACGAGCATCTGTTGACGCGCGCAGATGCAGTATGCAACTGATAACGTTACTGACGGAGTAAACATAGATGCTGAAGTTCAAATACTTACGATGTTGCATGCTTAGTAACATAACTTGGAATATTATGTTTTGATTGTTCCAAGTTCTAGCATGCCGTATAAAACGAGACGTGATGGCAGTATTTTTTTTATAAACAGAACTTGCAATTCATATTACAAGCAATCTTGTTAACCCCTGCAACTGAGCTAAATTTGCTTGTGTCTGGAGTGGGTTTAAAGCAAAAGAGTAATGGGTGGGGTTCGAACCCTGACCTCTCGATCAAAAGTCCGACATTTTATCCATTAGCTTGACCAGACGACACCAGACCTGGCCTCGCCGCTGAGGACCGGCGCGACGTCCCCAACATTGCCCTCCCCGACCCTTATTTATTCCCGACTGCAAAGGAAGGGTTATGTTTTTCGCGCGTATCTTGTATGTATGTATGTATGTATGTATGTTTGTAATATTCTTTATTACCTCATATCTCCAGAACCGCTGAACGGATTCACATAATTGAGGTATCGTTAGATTCGTCTTAGCAGCCCAAGTGTTCTTAGATAGGTGACATTTGAAAAAATCAAACATGGCGGCTGTGCGAAGCCATTATACATAGTGAAAAAAAAATGTTTTGTTTCGAATACCACAATATGGGTATCAAATTAAAGGGCTTATCGCAAGGATTTCAAAAAGGTATATCATATTTATCATTAGTGTAATACTAGCAAAAATAATACAAAGAGAAAGTTTAAAAATATGGTTTAGAGCTCTTTCACTTTCTTAATCCGGTGGGGTGCCAATGTGACATGAACGGGAAAATTTAAAAAAATGTTTATTATAATAATAACTGAAAAATAGAAAAAAAAATTAAAAATCTAAAAAACCCGAATGCTCATCTGAAATGCAAGAAACAAGCACATTTTTATTTTAAAAAGTGACAAGCAGGCGGAACCGTCAAATTTAAAAAAAAATACGTTCAATTGGGTCCCGCCTGCTTGTCACTTTTTAAAATAAAAATGTGCTTGTTTCTTGCATTTCAGATGAGCAGTCGGGTTTTTTAGATTTTTTAAATATTTTTTTATTTATGTACACACATGACACTTATAAAAAATAATTAAATACAGACAAAAGAGCACAAAGGTGCTTCTTATTTCCTAAGAAATTTCTTCCAGCAGACCTGCGACAGGAGAGTTTAAGAGGAGATGATAGACACAGTGTGTATCCTATCCTACTATCCTACTAATATCCTACTTCCTACTAATATTATAAATGCGAAAGTTTGTGAGGATGGATGGATGTTTGTTACTCTTTCACGCAAAAACTACTGAACGGATTTGAATGAAATTTGACAAGTAGACATTTGACATCCTGGAATAACACATAGGCTACTTTTTATCCCGGAATTCCCACGGGATCAGGATTTTACGCGGGGAAACCCTCCTACGCGAACGAAGTCGCGGGCAAAAGCTAGTAAATACTAATTACGATAAATAAAACATACTTAGCTATAAAATTAAACTATAATGATATAATAAACAAATATATACATACATAGAATTAAAATACATATTTATATTAATGCTATAAAAATATATACCTATAATAAATATATAAAATTATGGGAAGTTAGATAGGTAATGATCTTTGACCAGCTTTTTGAAAATATTAATGGATTTAGCTTCGCGGATTTTAGCGGGAAGTGAGCTCCACAGTCGTACTGCATGAAAGGAGAAGGAGTGGGAATAGAAACGGGTTTTATGGGATGGGAAATTGAGATGGAGTTTAAGGTGGGATCTACAAAGTGCATCAGTAGGACGAGTGAATGAAAAACGATCGCGCAGGTAGTTAGGATATGCAGGGTTGAATAGGATGTTGTACAAAAGGAATAATATTCGAGTGTTGTTAGAGCCAGCCCATGATGCTGAGCCAGTAGCTCTAAATTGGTGCCCTAATATTCGAATAATGATCCAATTCAGCCTGTCCCTAGCTACCCACCTCCGGCGATGCCCTAAGCCGATGCGTCCGTACCCAACAGGATGTGCCCTTAGCGTGCCTGGCTTGCTTCAATTATTAGAATTAAGGCTGCCACAGGCAAGTCCGGTTAAGCAGCCGACAACCTCACAGTTTGACTATCTCCACTTATTCCTTCATCAAGGTCCTCTATATAAGCGCATAGCCTTAAAACGCTTCGTCACTCTTCAGCCCCATTCGTTTTCGAGCATTAAACCCTGCTCACTGCTCCGTAAGTTCGGCTATTCTATCGCTAGCCCCTTGTTGATAATTCATGCTGATACGAAAGTAGGGTATAGCAGAATTACTACCGGGAAAAAACTTTAGCCTGGCCATAAACACTAAATAAAACAGTAAATTTTGTAACGAATTGATGATTCGAAATAAAACCAGAAAACAACATAAACATTCTTTTTTTAATTCTCTCTTTGTACTGAAGAAGACATAAAATCTATAGACGTTGATTTTATCCCGTTGTATACGCTTGGGTTTTAACTGTTAACTGTTCCACACTTATTTTTATTAGTCGAGGAAATGAGCCGTCATAAAGTCTTGTCTTAGAGTCTGAATGATAAACAAAAGTCGTAAAAGTTTAGAACTAAATGTGAAATCCAATGACCTAGGAAGTTAAATGAAACGTAGGTTGCGATCCAGAACATCACTACAACTAGTGGCGTACCTAGAACGGGTGACAGCCTGAGAAGGCTTGTGTGTCACCCCGGTTTAAAAAAAAAAGATATCATATGAAATGGTGGAACGGAAGGGAGTGTCAGACTTCTACTGACTAAAAACCCATCTTGTTCCTTCAGTTGCCTTAAAGATTCCCGCGACCCTGGCAGGCAATACAACTCTATCGGGACCCGTCACCAGCACTGACGGCGCCGGCTCTGAGTGGCGCGCGTGGAACACGACACGCCGTTAAGCCGGACGGTAACCTCAGAAAGCCATTCTAATGGACGGCACCTAGATTATAAGGTTTGGGTAGGTATGTTATGTTATTTTTATTGCGGTCTTGTCTCTTCCCCAATCTGTAGTAAAAAGAGGCGGGTTGACCTGTTGGAATATGCTTCGTAAACGAACACAATGTAAAACAAACCTAGTGTGGAAACATTATTTGTAAACTATTACAATGTTTGACAGATGTAATGTCATTTGAGTTTGACGTTTATATATTGTTGTCTCCCTCTCTCTTCGATGGCCGTATGAACAAGACGTGTAATTGCTTCCGTACTCATTAAAATTGATTTAAATCTAAGTCCATCTTTTCTTTTTCGCCATATACCCTTCACGACCCTCGCTAAAATTCGCCACTGAAACAATCTATATACAGAGAGAGAGACAGGTAATAAAGTACGTTCTTACAAAAGGATTATTCTAGAGCTAATTTGCAAAAACAAAAGATGTTTCAAGAAATTTTCAAAGTTCGAACTTTACGGCGTTGAATTTCCAAAGACGTATGTAAATAGTTCGAGGTATTTTGGTCGCGAGTTAGTCTCATTCCAAAAAACTTTTATAAGTTTCACAGCTCTCACACAGCCCAATTTGGATTTCAAGTTATCGGGGGTTAAAATCTGAAGTAAAGTGCTCCAATTCTAGTTACCCTTTATAAAAGTAAGTCGTAAGTGTCACCTGCAACGACACGGAATCAATTTCCAATGTATGCCATCACAAACACAGTCTTTAAAGCTGTGTAGTGCTATTTATTTTTAGCACATCACTTTTGAATTGAAAAGGAGCTCGAGGCGAAATGATAAGAGCTACATGTGGTATGATCTTCGAGGTTTAGCAATGTTTGCCGGGGTCGGTCTGTGAAATGAAATTAAATGAAATATTTATTTTGTAAATTGGTTAGTTAGTTGAAAGAGCTAATTCCATATTTTTAAACTTTCTCTTTGTATTATTTTTACTAGTAGGTATTACACTAATGAAAAACATGATATACCTTTTTGAAATGCTTGTATTAAGCCCTTTAATTTGATACCCATATTGCAATATTCGATTTTTTTTAAATTCTATATAATGACTTCGCACAGCCGCCTTGTTTGATTTTTTCAAATGTCACCTATCTAAGAACACTTGGGCCGCTAAGACAAATCTATCGATACCTCAATTATGTAAATCCGTTCAGCGGTTCTGGAGATATAAGGTAATAAAGAATATTACAAACATACATACTAGATACGCGCGAAAAACATAACCCTTCTGTTTAGTACCAAATGTTTCCGAACGCACCCTTTTGACATAAGGAAATTTGATCTTGACATTACTCTGACTTGACAGATAGACTTTGGTTTCTTGTTGAAAATGTCGGTCATGGGACCCTGTTGAGATAATTATAATTGGTAAAATATCGTTTGGAATCGCGTGTTGAGACCGATAATTGGGTCGCGAATTATCTATCGTTTGAAGTTGTAATCCCCATTTGATGAAAAACCCGGGATATTTTGGGACTCCTCGCCGGTTGATGGCCATCCGCGTGGCACGCGCTTTGTTGAAAAAAGGTAGTGAAAATTAACTTCAATCCAGTGTGAGTTGGGTGTGATGCTGATCTGGACCGCGCCATTTGGAGATTGACGCCTTGTGAACGTCCTAGAACACGTAACTTACATCACACGTTTCAATTACTCACCTCATATTACATACATACCACACTTTGGACGTGATCAAACAGATCCGGGTTGCCGTCTACAGCTCAGGTGAGTGTTATTATGTAACCTTGTTTATTGTATTAGAGAAGCAACGTTTATAGCTCCACGTATCGTGGACAAGTTCAGACCGTCCAGTTACCGTTGCACTGGCCAATTGTGGGACTGAACAAAGTGGTAGCAGAGCGTGGTTTTTAATAATAAAATCCACATAGTACATTGGAAGTTTTGACTACTGTTGAAAGTAGCTTTGGTTCAATTACTTAACACAGCTTATAACTTAATAAGTTTTGAATATATTACCATGTCATCCGGGCTATCTAATTGAAGTTGAATCAATTGAATTTGTATTTGTAATTTGTACTGTGGCCCCTTTTATTGCATTGACAGGTAAGATTTATTTGTGAAATTGGGAATTATTAGGTTATAATTTGGTACATAATTTGGTATTTGTTGCAATTAATAATTGAATGTCATTGGTCTGAGTTTGAAAGGTTATCTAAATAATAATTACACATAGTCTAACATAACGGGACTTGAATGGTGTGGATTGACTTATTGCATTTATTTGTATTTATTGGATTTTGTTAGAGATTCTCCGGCTCAATATTATACAGACAATTGTTGTGCTTATTGATGTTTAATTGGAGTTGATCCTGCACAATATATACATTGAATTGTTATTTATTTTGTAACTAGCCATCTGTACCAAGCTAGATTCATACTTGGAATAAGTACAGGATCGGATTTGGACTTGAAATAATTGAATTTGAATTTTTATTTTGTTGAAATTATTTGGTCGGCTAACAAGTCATTGTTGTTTGTTTAATATTTGATTGTTGGTTGTTGATTGGTGTTGTATTAATATTTGATTGTTGCAATGGCCTCATTAAGGGCAGTCAGGGAGGCTGCTGCCGGATTGACCTCACAGTTGAGATGGTTCACATCGGCAGCTGCAACGGTTGAGCGTATAGAATTGGAAGAGCTCACCCTTGCTCGGTATGGGCAAGTGATTGAGAGGATCAAGTCAGCTGATGCTGCGCTCACACGCTTCAACGAGTACATCATGGACGTGGATTTGGGGGTGATGGATCAGACAGCCCGCGATAAAATTTTGGGTGACTATGACCAGATTGTCCACCTGGGGGATGTCATATGTCTACGAGCGCGGGAAATTTTGAAGAGTCGGGTGCCTGATGCGGCCAAGCTGCAGACCCCTGTTGTTGCAGGCCCTGGACTATTGAGTAGGCTGCCCACCCTGGAGCTGCCACATTTTGACGGTCGCTTGGACCACTGGCTGGGCTTCCTAAATCTTTTTAAAAGTCTTGTGGATGCACGCTCGGACCTCGGACCTGCCCAGAAGCTGGCCTATTTATTGTCTGTCCTGGAGGGCGAAGCCAGAGCCTTGGTGCAGCACTTGCCGGTGACGGATTCCTCCTACCCGACTGCTCTGGAGCTTCTCTCCCGACGGTATCAGAACAAGCGCTGCCTGGCTGATGTGCACATCGACCAGATTTTGGGGCTACCGGCCATTGTCAGCACGTCGACGTTGCGCACTGACTTGCTGAACCCGTTGGTCTCAGCGACCAACGCTTTGAGACGCTTGGAGTTACCGGTAGAACATTGGTCCTACTTGTTGGTGCACATAGTGCTGCAGTTGCTCCCCGCGGAGTTGAGGTCACGTTTTGAGCAGAAGTATGGTGGGGATAGTGCCACCCATCTTCCCCCCTTTGACGACCTCCTCAAATTTTTGGAAGACTTGGGCGTGACCTTGGGGAAGGTCGAAACTTGGCGAACCCAGCACAGAAGGTTAGTGGTTAGACCTGTAATTTGTATGGTTTGTAGGCCGAAGCCTAGTAGAAGTAGGCCTTTTGTTTATTGTTGTTTGTAAGCAACGTTTATAGCTCCACGTACCGTGGACAGTTTCGGACACCCAGTTAGCGTTGCACTGGCCAATTGTAGTCCTGAACAATGTGGTAGCAGAGCGTGGGTTTTAATAATAAAATCCACATAGTACATTGGAAGTTTTGACTATTGTTGAAAGTAGCTTTGGTTCAATTACTTAACACAGCTTATAACTTAATAAGTTTTGAATATATTACCATGTCATCCGGGCTATCTAATTGAAGTTGAATCAATTGAATTTGTATTTGTAATTTGTACTGTGGCCCCTTTTATTGCATTGACAGGTAAGATTTATTTGTGAAATTGGGAATTATTAGGTTATAATTTGGTACATAATTTGGTATTTGTTGCAATTAATAATTGAATGTCATTGGTCTGAGTTTGAAAGGTTATCTAAATAATAATTACACATAGTCTAACATAACGGGACTTGAATGGTGTGGATTGACTTATTGTATTTATTTGTATTTATTGGATTTTGTTAGAGATTCTCCGGCTCAATATTATACAGACAATTGTTGTGCTTATTGATGTTTAATTGGAGTTGATCCTGCACAATATATACATTGAATTGTTATTTATTTTGTAACTAGCCATCTGTACCAAGCTAGATTCATACTTGGAATAAGTACAGGGTCGGATTTGGACTTGAAATAATTGAATTTGAATTTTTATTTTGTTGAAATTATTTGGTCGGCTAACAAGTCATTGTTGTTTGTTTAATATTTGATTGTTGGTTGTTGATTGGTGTTGTATTAATATTTGATTGTTGCAATGGCCTCATTAAGGGCAGTCAGGGAGGCTGCTGCCGGATTGACCTCACAGTTGAGATGGTTCACATCGGCAGCTGCAACGGTTGAGCGTATAGAATTGGAAGAGCTCACCCTTGCTCGGTATGGGCAAGTGATTGAGAGGATCAAGTCAGCTGATGCTGCGCTCACACGCTTCAACGAGTACATCATGGACGTGGATTTGGGGGTGATGGATCAGACAGCCCGCGATCAAATTTTGGGTGACTATGACCAGATTGTCCACCTGGGGGATGTCATATGTCTACGAGCGCGGGAAATTTTGAAGAGTCGGGTGCCTGATGCGGCCAAGCTGCAGACCCCTGTTGTTGCAGGCCCTGGACTATTGAGTAGGCTGCCCACCCTGGAGCTGCCACATTTTGACGGTCGCTTGGACCACTGGCTGGGCTTCCTAAATCTTTTTAAAAGTCTTGTGGATGCACGCTCGGACCTCGGACCTGCCCAGAAGCTGGCCTATTTATTGTCTGTCCTGGAGGGCGAAGCCAGAGCCTTGGTGCAGCACTTGCCGGTGACGGATTCCTCCTACCCGACTGCTCTGGAGCTTCTCTCCCGACGGTATCAGAACAAGCGCTGCCTGGCTGATGTGCACATCGACCAGATTTTGGGGCTACCGGCCATTGTCAGCACGTCGACGTTGCGCACTGACTTGCTGAACCCGTTGGTCTCAGCGACCAACGCTTTGAGACGCTTGGAGTTACCGGTAGAACATTGGTCCTACTTGTTGGTGCACATAGTGCTGCAGTTGCTCCCCGCGGAGTTGAGGTCACGTTTTGAGCAGAAGTATGGTGGGGATAGTGCCACCCATCTTCCCCCCTTTGACGACCTCCTCAAATTTTTGGAAGACTTGGGCGTGACCTTGGGGAAGGTCGAAACTTGGCGAACCCAGCACAGAAGGTTAGTGGTTAGACCTGTAATTTGTATGGTTTGTAGGCCGAAGCCTAGTAGAAGTAGGCCTTTTGTTTATTGTTGTTTGTAAGCAACGTTTATAGCTCCACGTACCGTGGACAGTTTCGGACACCCAGTTAGCGTTGCACTGGCCAATTGTAGTCCTGAACAATGTGGTAGCAGAGCGTGGGTTTTAATAATAAAATCCACATAGTACATTGGAAGTTTTGACTATTGTTGAAAGTAGCTTTGGTTCAATTACTTAACACAGCTTATAACTTAATAAGTTTTGAATATATTACCATGTCATCCGGGCTATCTAATTGAAGTTGAATCAATTGAATTTGTATTTGTAATTTGTACTGTGGCCCCTTTTATTGCATTGACAGGTAAGATTTATTTGTGAAATTGGGAATTATTAGGTTATAATTTGGTACATAATTTGGTATTTGTTGCAATTAATAATTGAATGTCATTGGTCTGAGTTTGAAAGGTTATCTAAATAATAATTACACATAGTCTAACATAACGGGACTTGAATGGTGTGGATTGACTTATTGCATTTATTTGTATTTATTGGATTTTGTTAGAGATTCTCCGGCTCAATATTATACAGACAATTGTTGTGCTTATTGATGTTTAATTGGAGTTGATCCTGCACAATATATACATTGAATTGTTATTTATTTTGTAACTAGCCATCTGTACCAAGCTAGATTCATACTTGGAATAAGTACAGGGTCGGATTTGGACTTGAAATAATTGAATTTGAATTTTTATTTTGTTGAAATTATTTGGTCGGCTAACAAGTCATTGTTGTTTGTTTAATATTTGATTGTTGGTTGTTGATTGGTGTTGTATTAATATTTGATTGTTGCAATGGCCTCATTAAGGGCAGTCAGGGAGGCTGCTGCCGGATTGACCTCACAGTTGAGATGGTTCACATCGGCAGCTGCAACGGTTGAGCGTATAGAATTGGAAGAGCTCACCCTTGCTCGGTATGGGCAAGTGATTGAGAGGATCAAGTCAGCTGATGCTGCGCTCACACGCTTCAACGAGTACATCATGGACGTGGATTTGGGGGTGATGGATCAGACAGCCCGCGATCAAATTTTGGGTGACTATGACCAGATTGTCCACCTGGGGGATGTCATATGTCTACGAGCGCGGGAAATTTTGAAGAGTCGGGTGCCTGATGCGGCCAAGCTGCAGACCCCTGTTGTTGCAGGCCCTGGACTATTGAGTAGGCTGCCCACCCTGGAGCTGCCACATTTTGACGGTCGCTTGGACCACTGGCTGGGCTTCCTAAATCTTTTTAAAAGTCTTGTGGGTGCACGCTCGGACCTCGGACCTGCCCAGAAGCTGGCCTATTTATTGTCTGTCCTGGAGGGCGAAGCCAGAGCCTTGGTGCAGCACTTGCCGGTGACGGATTCCTCCTACCCGACTGCTCTGGAGCTTCTCTCCCGACGGTATCAGAACAAGCGCTGCCTGGCTGATGTGCACATCGACCAGATTTTGGGGCTACCGGCCATTGTCAGCACGTCGACGTTGCGCACTGACTTGCTGAACCCGTTGGTCTCAGCGACCAACGCTTTGAGACGCTTGGAGTTACCGGTAGAACATTGGTCCTACTTGTTGGTGCACATAGTGCTGCAGTTGCTCCCCGCGGAGTTGAGGTCACGTTTTGAGCAGAAGTATGGTGGGGATAGTGCCACCCATCTTCCCCGCTTTGACGACCTCCTCAAATTTTTGGAAGACGAGTGTCGGTTTTCGGATAACACTCGTGGCGCCACGGGGTCACCCCCACTACCTTCTCACCCTAGAGACCAGGGACGGACTAGGGCTCGGGGGCCTATTGATGTTCCCCCCGCCCCCCGTTTTGCTGGCGCCCGGAGTCTTCGGGCTAGGGGGCCTGTTGATGATCGCCCCGCCCCCCGTTTGGCTGGCGCCCGGAGTCCTCGGGCTAGGGGGCCTGTTGATGATCGCCCCGCCCCCCGTTTGGCTGGCGCCCGGAGTCCTCGGGCTAGGGGGCCTGTTGATGATCGCCCCGCCCCCCGTTTTGCTGGCGCCCAGAGTCCTCTGGCTAGGGGGCCTGTTGATGATCGCCCCGCCCCCCGTTTGGCTGGCGCCCGGAGTCCTCGGGCTAGGGGGCCTGTTGATGTTCGCCCCGCCCCCCGTTTTGATGGTGCCCGGAGTCCTCATCATTGTGACTTTTGTAAGGCAACGGGGCATGTCATGGCGCGTTGCCCGGATTTTTTGAATTTGCACGTAAGTGCCCGCCGCCGTATTGTCAACGCACGCCGTTTGTGCTTTTCGTGCTTGGGGGCCCACTTCCATCGGGACTGCCCCGACCCCCGCCCATGTAGAATTTGTGAAGGGTCCCACTTGGAGATTTTGTGCGCCAACGCGAACCGCTCCAGCAGACCAGCTTCTGAGGGGGGTTCACGCAAGGGGGGGTACCCCGGAGACGAGCACCGGGCTGAGACCCGCAATTCTGTACGCCGCTCTCCACCCCCCGCGCAAGTTGAACGGGAGCCCCACGAGCGCCATTTGGTCTCCCCTCGTCAGGGAGAACGCGCATTGGCTGCTAGGCAGCAGTGGCCGGGTCGGCGCCGCTGCCTTTCCCCTCCGTTGGCGGAACGTCCCCGGCTGGAGTCGCGCCCTCCGCCATTCGGGCATCCGGTGGGATATGCCCCTCCAGTGATGGCGAGCGGCTCGGGACACCACGCGGACGAATATTTTGATTGTTGGCCTCGTCGTGAGCGAAGGCAGCCTGGATGCGGCGATCGGTCGCCGCCCAGGCATCACTAAGAGATTGACGCCTGCCCCGCTAAAGGACCCCCCCGATCAAGACGGTTTTGTTGCCAACGGCCTCGGTCAAGGTCTGGGGACCCTTGGGTGACTCGATTGTGGTCTGTGCCATTTTGGACACGGGAGTCCAGGGTTGCCTTTTGTCGTCTTGGTTAGCGGGACAGGTTGGCCTGAAGGTGAATGACCTTTCAGGCAAGATTTGGGGAATTGGCGAACCGGCTGACACCACTGTTGAGGGAGGGACCTGGTTTGAAATCACCCTTGTGAGTTGTCCTTACCCTAAAATTGGTGCTCCTGCCCTTGTTATAACTGAACTTGATTGGGACGAGCCACTTCGGGAAACCCTGTTGGAGGACGGTTGAGGCACTCTAGCCTTCCTTATGGGGCCTGTCACCCCCTTTTGTTGCCCAAGGAGGGCCACTTGATTCAATTGTTGGTGACTGATCGTCACACTAAGAACTCGCATGCCGGTTGCAATGCGCTGTTGGCCATTCTGCAGCGAGAAATTTGGATTTTGTCGGCTGATCGCGTCAATGAGGCGAGGCCCTTTGCTGGCGTCGTAACGGACTTTGTTGATCCCCTTTTGTTGAAGACGTCCACCCTTCGTAATAGTAAGATTGTTAAGGCTTATTTGTGTGTTTGTCTGCCTGTCAACCAAGGCAGTACATTTGGAGCTGGTAACCTCCCTCGCGACAGAGGCCTTTGAGGCGACTTGGAAAGATTTGTGTCTCGCCGTGGGTTACCTTTGATTAGTTCTGATTGCGGTACGAATTACAAGGGTACAAGTAACTATTTGAAGGAGGTATACGCCTTCCTTAATGAGAGCCAGGTTGATATTGGTAATAGTTTGGCCCGCCGAGGGGTCACTTGGTTGTTTGACCCGCCAGCCTGCCCCCATTGGGGGGGTATTTTTGGGGCCGCGGTGAAAGCGGCAAAGGGACGCTGGCGGAGATTGTTGGGAGACACCGTTCTCACCTTTGAGTAACTAGCTACGGTATTTGGCCGCATTGAAGCTGTATTAAATTTGCAACCTTGTCAAGACTTCCAATTGATTAGCGGACGGGTAGGCCCGTCCGGGGGGGGTAGATGTTTAGTACCAAATGTTTCCGAACGCACCCTTTTGACATAAGGAAATTTGATCTTGATATTACTCTGACTTGACAGATAGACTTTGGTTTCTTGTTGAAAATGTCGGTCATGGGACCCTGTTGAGATAATTATAATTGGTAAAATATCGTTTGGAATCGCGTGTTGAGACCGATAATTGGGTCGCGAATTATCTATCGTTTGAAGTTGTAATCCCCATTTGATGAAAAACCCGGGATATTTTGGGACTCCTCGCCGGTTGATGGCCATCCGCGTGGCACGCGCTTTGTTGAAAAAAGGTAGTGAAAATTAACTTCAATCCAGTGTGAGTTGGGTGTGATGCTGATCTGGACCGCGCCATTTGGAGATTGACGCCTTGTGAACGTCCTAGAACACGTAACTTACATCACACGTTTCAATTACTCACCTCATATTACATACATACCACACTTTGGACGTGATCAAACAGATCCGGGTTGCCGTCTACAGCTCAGGTGAGTGTTATTATGTAACCTTGTTCATTGTATTTGAGAAGCAACGTTTATAGCTCCACGTATCGTGGACAAGTTCAGACCGTCCAGTTACCGTTGCACTGGCCAATTGTGGGACTGAACACCTTCCTTTGCAGTCGGGTAAAATGCTAGATGAGGCAGGTATTTCCAAACTGACTACTCTGAGAAGAAACACCGAAACAAACTCAGAGATTAAAGTCTCTTTTGTGTGGATGGCTGTCCATGAGCAGATTTTAGGGTATGGTCCGACGTTAGGGTGAGGTTCTGTTTCTGATTCACAGGAAATACACAAGAGTAAAAGAATCTTATCATAAAGCACGTTAAGCCGTTAGTCCCGTCTGTTATTTGTACATCTTTGACAGTCATTACGGGTAGTCAGAAGCCAGAAAATCTGACACTGGTCTTGCCCAGGAGTATCGTGTTACCCAGTTACTGGGTTGTGGAGGTCAGATAGGCAGACGCGCCATGTAAAACACTAATACTCCACTTCATCTAGTTAGACAGACATAAATAATTTGCACGCTTGCTTGCAAGCAGAATACACTAATAACTTATAGCTGTAAGATCTTCTCATGATAAATTTGTATTCTTTTAAATAAACATTTCTTTGATTTATTGACTCCAAAATAGTTGGGGAAAGGCTAAGCAGATGTTGATTGACTTTTGAAATGAAAACTTTTTAACAAAAAATAAAACCGACTTCCCAAGAAAACACTGCAATTAAGTGAAAAATAACTTTAATTTCGGTAGTCGGTGTCTTTAGTTTTGTATATTCTATTTTTGTTTTCGACACCGCCTTCCGAATTTAAAGTTGTTTTTCACTTTGCAGTGTATTTTTGGGAAGTCGGTTTTTTTTTGTTTTTTTTTTTATTGAAAATAGGTTCGCGTTTGACCACTATCTCACCTGATGGTAAGTGATGATGTGATCGAAGATGGAGCACGCTTACCTAAAAGTAACCTATTCACTCTGGACTTAAAGACTCCTAGGTTGTAGCTGTCGGGAAACACAGACTCCGGCAGGGAATTCCACTCCTTAGCCGTCCGCACAATGAAGGTATTCCCAAAATGTTTTGTGCGTATGGGTGGGATGTCCACCATGTAATGATGGCGCTTCGCCGTTTGTCTCGTAGTCCGATGATGGAACGGGCTTGGCGGAATTAGATTGTGTTTTATTTTTTGTTAAAGTTTTTTCTTGCTTTTTAGTGGATCGGTTTGTAATGTACCAAGTTACAAAAGCCTAAATGTCACCTTCTTATCACCTTTTGCAAATATTTCTTTTCCCGATGCCGAGCTGTTAATTGTTGAGAAGTTCTCCTGGTACTTCACCATCAGTTCTACTTCACCATATGCATTGTGACGAGCATAAAGTGCTTAACATCCATATTCAAGTAATCGAGTCGCAATCCACGAAATACTTTTTATTGAGTAATTTCGGTGACCATCTGTGGTCTTCACCATCAGTTCTACTTCACCAAAGGGTGCTTTTCGAGAGCAACTGCATAAGAAATACCCAAAATAGGTGTGCCTATAATATTTGAAGAGTTCCCTTAAATTTCTCCATGATTCCACCATCAGATCCTAACGTGATGACAAAGGGACCCAACTAGAAAGTATACACTTTCAAACAAAAAAAGAATTTTCCAAATCGGTCCAGCCATCTTCGAGTTAACATACATAAAAAAAGTTCAAGACGAACTTAGAACCTCCTCCGTTTTTTGAAGTCAGTTAAAAAGGAGCTCGAGGTGAAATGCTAACAGCGCATGTGGTATGATCTTCGAGGTCAAGCAGTGCTTGCGAAGGTTGGTCCGTGGAAGGATGTCCATGAGCAGTCTTTAACAGGGTGATGTTCTGTTTCTGAATCACAGTAAATACACAAAGAGTAAAATAATCATGTAAAGGAGGACAATTATAACAAAACAATAGCAAAGGGAATAAATAACATCGCAAGATACAGTGACTAGTCTGTATCCAGCCTTACCCTTTCTATGTCAATGTCAGCTGTCAAAGTGACAGACTCCCACTTTCTCTGATTTATGTCGTCTTGGTACCTAGTTAGAATCTAAATGAATAAATTATTATTCTTAATTGAGAAATTATGTTGTCTGTTTACAAATGGATGTCGTTATTTACTTTACTTTGATTGCGGAATTATGTCGGTTTCGGTGAATAACTGATTAACTTATATCAAAATCGCGCGAGCTACGACGTTTACGTAATGTCTTGAAACTTCATAATTATGACAAAAAGGAGTTACATCTTTCTTATCTTTCATGTAACAAATAATTGTACGTTGCACATCAAGAGTCTTCGAAATTCAAAAAATAAACAAGCATACACGGTTGTAGTAGTGGTGGAGCGACTGACTGCTCCGCGGCATATCGTGTGTTCGCTTCCCGTTCCGAAACAAAATGTATTTGTATGGCCGACAAATAGTTGCCCCGGCTCTGTGTATTTGTTAAATGCACTAAAGATTCACTAGGAGATATTTCTAGTATGGGGCAATGTTTCCTTGTATAAAAAAAAGTTTTTGTGTCTCTGTAACCCAACGGGTCGAGCACCTCTCCAAGGGTTACCAACATTTTGGAGACGTAAGCCTAATGATAAAACCCGGGGAGTATATTTTTTCATAATTTTACCTATATTTATTACTTTTCACACTTCTCAACACCTGCAAATACTGCTCAGATCTTTGAGCAACGTCCAGTAAACATTGGCACCGTTTATGTCTCCTTTTGCTTGACAAACTGTGGAAGCAAAATCGATGACGAAAACATTCGCCCCAGACAAAAATCATACTGCATATTTACTACACATATACTTACATAATTATATTCAATTCTTATTAATCAACTATTAGCTTTGTTTAAACCAGTAACTTTTATTAAATAAGCAAGTAATCCATAGTGTTAACTATTAAACATTAAGCTTGGCGAATAACTTTTTTCTTGTAATCTGAGCAAATGACTTTCTGTTAATATAAAGACAAAAAGTAATGTGTTAGATATTAAAAATAAAATTAGAAGTTAATAGTACTATCATTCTCTATTTTTCTGCTACCTACATTCTTATTTATTATCCTTTCAACAATTTAATTCTCCATTTATCTCTTGTAATTTCTTTTAATTCTAATAGTTGTTTTCTTACTACTTCTTCAGGTTCTAAACTTCCCTAGTATATCCCCCAAATACTCAGTTGATTTCTGTCACATTCCAGGAGCGGTTCGGTCAACTTTTTGAATATGATGACCCGCGGAGCTACTGTTCGTGACATGAATGTGAAACTGAATGCCGCACTGAAGGAGCTTGAGGTCTCAAAGAAGACCTGCAATGACCTGCTGCGAGAAAGAGAGGAAAGCGAGGTGGAAGTAACGAAGTTAGTGGACAAAAACACTGAACTCAAGAGACAGCTCGTGGAACTGCACACCCAGCACATGGACATATTGGACCAGCATCACCATCTCCGCAATCTAGTGTCTGAGTTTCAAGAATGCAGCGACACACATGATCAGGCACTGAAATGGATATCAGGACTTGAAGCAGAATTATACAAGGCTCGGAATACAATTTCTACAATCGAATCCTTGAGATCCAGTGAACAAGTTGCCAACACAAACAGTCTATTCGACGAGCTGGTGGGTAGTGGATCTGGACTGGAGTGTAAGAAGCCCACCTATACCATAGACTTGACTGGGGACGATACGTTAACTAACTGTCCTATCTTAAGTAGCCACAATAAAATAAAGAAATATATCAAAATTAATAGAAACATTCAAAAGTACAAGAAACTTTTAAAATCAAAAAGTGTTTATAAATATAATATAGAACTTAGAAAGCAGCGTGTTATCCTAAATAGCCAATTAAGAGAATGTAATTGCAAGTTAGATAGTCAGAAAAAGATGTATGATGTTGATATACAAAATCTAGAGCAGGAATTACTGAGTAGGGAAAATACACTTAGGGATATTTTTTATAAGTATGAGTCGAGCCAGAAAATGTTAAGTGAGCGCATGCAGGAGGCCTGTGACTTAGCGGACTTGGTAAAGTTTAACGCGGAGAGGTATGAGTCATTGACAAATAACCTCACCTGCAGTTGTGTTCCAAATCCCACGGCCATCATTTCATCGAATATTACTCCTGCATCCTCACCCAGTGTTCCACATACCTTGGAAACCATAAGTCCAGCCCAAAGTAACATTTTAGTGTATTCAGATAGTTTAGGGACAGGTTTTGGTTCACTATTAAATACTCATTGTAATCACGCTATACTAAGTCATTGTTACCATAACCTGCATTTCACTGAGCTTGTTCATAAAATTAAACAATCATAATTGAATGAGCACACCACAGTAATTCTTTTATTTGGCAACAGTCTTAATGTAACTAAAAAGGACTTACTTAATGGTATTGACACCCTCCTTAAATTAAAATTAGACAAATTAATTTTATGTGCTTTACCATATTCTAATAATTTGACATTTTATCAAAATCAATACATTTTTAGCCTCAATAACTTAATGCATATGTTAGTATGCCGTCATAGTGATCGTTTATTGTATTTTGATACTAACAATTTTGTTAGAGATTTTGTTTTAACTCGGGAACATATTTATCTTCCCAAAAAAAGTCGACATCTATTGGCTACTTTGTTAGCTTTCAATATACACTCAGTTATTGGTAATTTGACTGATCCTAGGTTAAGTGACTATTCAGTTTTATCTAGGGTGTCTAATAATACTGAAATTGATTCTTTAAACTCTTAGATGTGACAAAAGAGAGGCATAATAATACAATTTTACTTTATCATCAAAATATAAATCGCTTCTCTGGCAAAATACCTGATGTGGAACTGTTAATAGATAAATATCATATGGATATCTTATGTTTTTGTGAAACCTGGTTAAAATCAGATAGAATGTTATTTAATATTAATAATTTTTCGGTTGCCAGTGCATATAACAGGTCCTCAGTAGGGGGTGGCACTTTGATATTATGTAGGAATTATCTTAGATATAAGGAACGTAAAGATATCACCGCTTGCTCTATTGATCGCTTGTGTGAGGTAGCATGTGCAGAGGTTGAGGGCCAAATTTTCGTGTGTGTTTATAGACCACCAGCATCAAACTTTTCATCATTCTTAATAATAATGGAAGAAATTCTAACTAACCTTATAAGAGATAATAAATTAGTTTTTGTTTGTGGTGACCTTAATATTGATTTGTTAGTTAATTCGCCAGAAAAATGCAAGCTTATTTCATTGTTTAGTTCTTTCAATTTAAAATGTATATTCAATGAAGCAACGAGAATAACAGCAACATCAGCTTCATGCATTGATAATGTTTTTACCAATTGTACTACTGTCAAAGAATCTTCCCTGCTTAGTGGCGTTAGGTCTGACCATACAGGTCAACTTGTATCTTTTGAGTTGATTAAAAAGTTACATTTAAATAAAACTATTGATTTTAGGCCTCTTCTAAAAACAAATTAAAAGCTTTTAATGATAACATTCTCAGTAATCTCTCAACAGCCAATTTTGACTCCCAAAACCCCAATGTAAATTATAGTACATTATTTTCTACACTTTGCCTTGAATTTAACAAGGCTTGTCCAGTTAAGAGAGTTCAAATTAACAATAAATCTAAATTTAATGAATGGGCCACTGCTGGAATTAGAATAAGCAGAGATAATTTATACAAATTATATCATGAAAAATCGTTGACTTCTAATGAATCCTTCCATAATTATGTAAGAAATTATTCAAAAATATTTAAAAGAGTCTGCGCCCATGCTAAATCAAAATCGATTAGTAATAAAATTTGTACTTCTGCGAACAAAATAAAAACTGTGTGGAAGGTGATAAACAAAGAAACTGGAAACACAAATCAACGAGATCGGAATGAATTGATTTTGAACATTGATGATAATATCATCACAGATAAGTCAAAAGTGGCTGAGACGCTGGAAAATTACTTCACCAACATTCCAATAGAGGTTACAAAACCGTTGCAATCTTCTCCAATATTAGCAGAATCTTTTCTGAAAGAAAACTTTACGAAGGATATACCAACATTTGCATTTAAGCGTATCTCTATTGATGTAATTAAAAAAACATTCGCAAGTCTTAACATTAAAAATACTGAAGACTTATGGGGTATATCTGTTAGGGTTCTTAGAGATATCATAGACTCAATTGCTCCCGTCTTAACAGGCATTTTTAACCAATGTATAGACAGCGGTACTTTCCCAGACTTAATGAAACATAGTAAAGTAGTACCAATTTTCAAGTCGGGCTGTAAGAGTGATCCCTCTAATTATAGACCGATATCTGTGCTTCCAGCATTGAGTAAAATTTACGAAAAAATCATGCTGGACCAGATGCTGTCACATTTTAATTCAAATGGAATTCTACATAGTCAGCAGTTTGGTTTCACGAAAGGTAGGTCAACAACTGAAGCAGGAGTAGCACTCATCCGTCACATTTTGGAATCTTGGGAGAAATCCCATGATGCAACTGGCATATTCTGTGACCTCTCCAAAGCTTTTGACTGCGTTGACCACGAAACACTAATATGTAAATTACACCATTACGGAATTCGTGGACTAGCTACTGATCTGGTTTTTTCCTATTTGTCAGACAGACAACAAAAAGTTAATGTAAACGGAGCGATATCTTCAGGATCTTTAGTGAAGATGGGCGTGCCACAAGGTTCAATTCTAGGTCCTTTCCTTTTCCTTGTATACATTAATGACCTACCTCTCATGATGTCCAACTTATGTAATATAATTCTTTTCGCCGATGATACTTCACTCATTTTTAAAATAGCTAGAAGAGATACAGATGTTTTACAAATCAATGAAAGTCTGGCTGTTCTCTCGAAATGGTTCTCAGCTAATAATCTCGCAGTTAATGCGAATAAGACAAAATGTCTCAAGTTTTCACTACCTAATGTACCACAAGCTGGACTCAGTTTGATACTTGACGGCAAACCAAATTGATCTTATTACTGAAACTGTATTTTTGGGTGTAACTGTTGACTCAAAGTTGCAATGGGGCCCTCACATTAGGACTCTTTCAGGTAAATTAAGCTCAGCTGCATATGCAGTAAGAAAAGTTAGGCACTTGACTGATATAGCGACAGCTCGGTTAGTTTATTTCGCTTATTTCCACAGTATTATGTCTTATTGTATACTACTGTGGGGATCCGCAGCTGACGTAGATTCAATCTTCATATTACAAAAGAGGGCAATCCGGGCAATTTATAAAATGGGTCCCCGCGAATCCCTTAGAAATGTATTTAAAGAAGTAAATATACTGACTCTGCCTTCTCTTTATATATTAGAAAGCATATTGTATGTACGCAAAAATATAGGACTTTTTAAGATTAGAAGCGATTTCCATACAATAAACACGCGCAATAAACATGAAATTGTTATACCCAAATGGAGATTAGCCAAGACAAACAAGTCATTCCTTATAAACAGCATACGCTTTTATAACAAGTTGCCAAAGTATGTGACAGATCTTAGCGAGGGAAAATTTAAAACCCATATTAAACGTATCCTTTTGAAAAAAGCATATTATAAGATTAAGGACTACGTTGAAGATAAGACTGCTTGGCAATGATTCCTTCTGCACATGTGGCTTCCCTGGCTTATTGTGACTGCGTTATTGTATAAAGGTCTATTAACAACCCCACTTTTTTTTGTTGTTGTTATTATTTGTTTTTATTTTGTTTTTTTTTTTTGTTGTTATTTTTATTTTATTTTACTTGTATATAATTTTTATTTTTATGTCATTTGCTTTAGTTTATTTGCAGTTTTGTAAAGTTAATTTTCAATGTAAATGTGTGAACACTATAGACTCTGAGATTCATTTCTGTTTAGTTATATTACATTTTATTATGTCAATTAGTCTATACTGTCCTCTCATACCAAAAAAATAAATAAAAATTGTATCTGTTATGCAAAGATTGTGAAAATCAAGATTTTTTTTAAAAGAGTGACCGTGGAGTTTCTTGCCGGTTCTTCTCCATAGGAAACGACCAATTTCGAACCGTGCACTAACTTCTGACGTTTTATGAGTGCCCAATTTAGGCCTATGTAAAATAAAAACAATTTTGATTTTTTGATTTTTAAATGTCCAACAGTGGGCATTTTTCAACTACCACCACAACTTATCAGTGAAACCAGAACGTAACGTTTACGTGAACTAAAAACGTGACCGTAACGTTATTCGTTCAGTTAATTTAACGGTTTATGGTATACGATAAGTGAGTCGTATGATTCTTTATATTTCTTTTATAAGATTAGCTATGAAATGTGGAAACCGCATTACTAACGAAACTACTATTGTTAACGGTTCGGTATGCTGATTATAATAGACCTAAATAAAGCGACGTTGGCTTTGTCATACTCAGCTACCATTTTCTCCAAATGCCTTATGTACATTGTATAGAGTAACTGTCAGATAATCTTCAAAACCGAGTTTAAATGATAAATGAACAGTATAATGAAGGTATGGATTAATTATGTAGTTGATTAAATACTAGCTTTTGCCTGCGCCTTCACTCGCGTGTAACGATCTGCATTAGGTTTCCAGTTTCCGAAATCAATTAAAGCCAAATATTTTTCCCAAACTTAAAAGCTATATTATCAAAAAAATATTGCTGTGTAGTTTATAATATTACAAATAAGTAAACCACGGACGCGTATATTTTTCCTTCTATGTCAAACCTATCCAAAGGAATCTACAAAAGATCGTTTCTAACGATAAGACTATCCATTGTAACACTATTTTGATTTAAATAATCTTATTGAAATTTGTAATGGTTTACAATAAAGAATATAATATCACGAAAACTGAACCGAAGACTAAGGCCCAGAACTGCGAAACTATTTTTATTTTGTTGTTTTCTTTTTTATACGTTCCCCTTTTTTTTTGTCCGTGGGCAAATCATCGAATGACTTCTCCCGCCGTGGAGCGAAAGGGTGTGTCAGACTTCTGCTGACTAAAGGACAGGGTGGGTACCCTGTTCCTTCAGCTACCCTTAAGTTTCGGGGCCGCGGTATCTCGTTAGACACCCGCAAACCCGGCAGGTAATTTGTACCCTTAGTAGTAGTAAAAATCAGTCCTCTTTCATCTTCTAAGATGAAAGAGGACTGACGTGCACCGTGCAGGGCTTAGTTTTTTCCCAACTAAGAATGTTGGGGTCGCATCAAGTCTAACCGTATGCAGCTGAGTACTAATTTTTTTACTTACTTAACCTCTCAAGGACCGCCATTATTTACGTCAACTATTAGTTGAGCCCCGCTGGCACACAAATTTGTTGCCAGCGGGGCTCACCTAATACTGGTTAACTGGCACGTTTTTGTACGGCTGGGGCACTAGAGGTTAATTTCATTTATTGAACATAAAAATATTACATCTTTCATGTGAAGCCCCTGACTCCAGTGCTACGCGGGCCTGTGTTACAGGAGTCAGTGTCCTACGCTAGACATTAATCCCATAAAAACAATACTTGTCAAAAAACCAAGTCTCGCAACTTAGTTGTTCTACCGTAAAAAGTTGTGAGATCCATGTAATACCAAGTCGGTTATTAATTTATTCAGTCCCTACTTAAGAGACCTTCTGTCTTAAGTTGTTACGTAATTATTATCTAACCTAACGACATCTTATAGTGACCATATCAATATTAAAAATCTTTACCGTTTTAAATAAATAGATTGACTCGGCCATCACATGAAAACACAATATATCTCACAAGTAATACATATATGAATTAAATTGTTTATTGCGATTGCCAAGTATTTTCTTAAAGCCCTCTCTCTGTCTTATGACCTTTTCTTATTTTTGTAGGTAGCCTTCCTTTTTTTATTTTCCGGTACTACTTCTTGAACTTCAGCTAAAGCTTTTTTCAAAGCCCACTCCCTGTCTCTATGGGTTTTTTTTTCGGAGGCTTTGATACGCACATATGAATACGCACGTACGCCTTTTGCATTAGTTAGTAATAATTAATGCCGCACTCGTCAAACGTCATGGTTAAAGTTAATCCATAAGTAAGTAATTATGCAATTTCGGGCAATTTACTCTACTTAATACTCCCCAATACTCTTAATACTTCTTGCTTTTTTATTCCATTGACCATTTAACAAGTTATCTTTGAGCATAATTATTATATCTAGGTACGTATCTACACGGGAAGACACGGTGGAGCATATGGTCGAGGTGTGCCCTGCATGGGTGGAGCACCGTCGTAACCTCATAGAGGCGATCGGCGGCGGCGACTTCTCGCGCCCTGCTCTGGTTTAGACCATGGTGCGAAGCGAGAGGGAATGGGATGCAGTCACCTACTGCTGCGAAGCAGTCATGCTAGCGAAGGAGGAGGCCTAACGTGCGAGGGAGAGGCAACTCTCTTCCTCGCGCCCCAGCCGCCGGGGGAGACGCCCCGGGCGTCGTGGATCGCGAGTCGATTTCGGGCCACCGTAGGCGCGGGCCTGCAGATGGCGAGCAGGGGTCGCTCACCGTCCGGTAAGGACCAGGCCCGGGTCGGCGGCGCGTTGTGTTCCACGCACGCCTCAAAAAGCTGTTAATACCAGTGACGGGGCCTCATAGGGTCATTGCCTGTAGGGGTTTGCGGGAAAGTTCCATCGAGATACCGCGGCCCCGGAACTTTAGGGCTTCCGAAAGAACAGGGTGGGTTTTTAGTCAGTAGAGTTCTGATACACCCGAGCGGAAGAAGTCATTCGATGATATTTTTCACCAAGAAAAAAAAAGTACCCATCTACATCCATTATTTCATACAGGTACACTGATTAATTAACTGCAAATGTAACTTTGTAATCCTATATATTTGTATGGGATTACAAAGTTATTTATGCAGTTGATGTATCTAGAAAACTGGAACGAAATTGAAAAATATTATAGTTTTTCCTTGATTCATATACTAAACACTAATTGTATTCTAAATTTGAAGCTTCTATGTCTGCTAGAAGTGCCTTAGACTTTTGATGATCGGTCAGTCAGTGAGTGACATAATTAACAAAATTATGGAACTTTGACTCATTATAATTCTTAAACTACTGGTTCAAATTGAATGAAATTTGAAATATACCGTTTTTATACAATGCCTGTTTGGTTACTGAAAATTTAGGCTTCTAGTTTTATCCACAACGAAGTTATAGGGGGTCGAAAATGGCCTGAATTGCTTCGAGAAAAGAATGGTACGGCCGTGCCGCTTTTTTGCTCGACTTGGCGGGGGCACTGCCGTGCCCCCAGATATACATTTCAATTTATATGTAATAATAAATTACAAACAAAAAAGGATTCAAAAAAGATGTTTGTACCATCTTGCATATTGTGCGAGATTAGCCAAAAAAGTTCCTCCCGCTTCGCCCAGGTCGGGAGGCAATCATTTGGTGATCTCCCATCCTTAAAAAAAACAGGCTGGTATCAGTTTTACTGGATTCTGACCACCTGTAACGACTGTGAAAGATGTACTAATGACAGCCGGGACCAACCAAGGTAGGTACTGTGAAATCTAAGTAGCTATAAGCTATAATTAAGACATCGAGGTTCTCGGTAAGCGTTGTCTAACAGTGCGGCTGTTCGAAAGAACGAAAAAATTGGCCAAGTGCGAGTCGGACTCGCCCATAAAGGGTTCCGTAGTAACTATAATAAATATAACATACTTAATATATTTATTTGAAAAAAAAAAAAAACTTTACAAATTTCTTAAAACTAGCTTTTTTACAATTTTTACAACTACGCCAAATAACTTTGTTTTTCATAGTATTTGTATGAATTACAAAGTTATATTTGCGGTTTTCGAAAATATACTGTATCTCAAAAACTGCTGACTCGATCTCGTTCAAACTAATTTTGGTTGAAAGTTTACATTAAGATCTACAACATGTGTTCTTTTTTAGATTTTTCACTTCATTATTATAGAAGTTAGAGGGGGAGACACACATTTTACCACTTTGGAAGCGTATATCTTTTAAACGATTAACTTTATGAAAAAGTCATTTTAGAAATTATAATGTCATTTTTAAAGACCTGTCTATAGATACCACACACGTAAAGGTTTCATGAAAAAAAATATTTTCAGTTTCAGTTCCATGTATGGGAAGCCCCCTTTATTTTAAATATTTTTTAAATTTTCTCTTAAAATCGGAAAGCGGTTCACAGAATTCATCTACCTACCAAGTTTTACATGTATAGTCTTAATAGTTTCGGAATAAAATGGCTGTGACATACGGACGGACGGACAGACATGTCGAAACTATAAGGGTTCCGTTTTTTGCCATTCGGCTACGGAACCCTAAAAACTAAAGAATCTTAAAAATAAACAAACAAAAACCAGTAATGCCAAAAAGGCCACAGCTTAGCATATGCCAGATACCAACACAAGGTATGTCGCCTGACGCTGATTTTCAGCTACGGCCCACGAATGCCTTACTATTACGTACATATGTTTTGCTATGAGCTCCTCTGTGTATGGATCTTTATTAGTAAAACCAACCGTACGACACGTTATGACATTGCGTTATATCAGAACATAATCAGCATATATACGGTTCCTTGCTGGGACACAGACCTCTCTAAGAAACAAGCGCACGTCAGTCATCTTTAAGGCGAAAGGATCCGTCAAACTACGAAATAGACCTCTCTTTGAAGGACTACTACTACTAGAGGGATGGACCAAATAGATAAAAAAAAAATACCTAATACGCGTAACATATTTGACTTTAAATTTTAAATTTAATTTTTTTGTTATTGTTCATACTTTTCTCGGAAAAAAATCGAATATATCCTCTTTATTTTTGCAATAATTTGCTTACTGCTTTCAAATAACTGGACCGATTTAAATATTTCTTTCACATTATTATAGAGAATTTATTGCTTTATAAAATTTAAATTCAAAATTTTACAAAATTATTACTTACGTGCCGTTAAATCAATAATACTATATTATTACATTCGCGCTCGGCGCGCGCGCTCGCTCATACGCAAGGACCAGTCTCACCCTAGCGTTCGCACGGGGAGGCTGTGTCGCATGCTAGCGCGCCCCGCTCTTTAAACTTTGCGTCAAAGAGTAAACAGCGTAGATAGTACGTTTGGTACAGTGGTACGGTTGAGCTATTTAAAAATGGGACTTTTTGTTTGCGCTTGGACGTATGTGAATATTTAGTTTTAGTGTTGATTGCGAGTGGACTAAACTAAATGTTAAGTAAATAAAGATAGATAGATTTTATATTTTAGTTTTTATTGTTTCGTAGCCAAATGATACAAACCATTTTTTCTCCAAGTCAATTGTTTGAAATATTATTATTATTGCACTGCTGGGCAAAGGCCTCCCTTCATTCCTTCCAATGGTCCCGGTTGTGCGGCAATTCTTTCCAATTCTCAAGGAAGACATCAAGTTCGTCCCGCCATCTCCTTCGTGGTCTGCCGCGACCCTGTGTCCCTGTTTCAGGGCACCAATCTTGAGGTTTACGGGCCCACAGCTCGTTCGGCATGCATATCGTTCGTTTGAAATATATTTATTTATTTTATTAACACTATGAAAAACAAAGTTGAAAGCAAAACTGCTTGCTACTATGGAACTCTTCATGGGCGAGTCCGACTCGCACTCGGACAGTTTTTTATTAGGGCTCCGTAGCAGAATGACTTGAATGACAAAAAACGGAACCCTTATAGTTTCGATATGTCTGTCCGTTTGTCTGTCTGTCTGTCTGTCCGTCCGTCCGTATGTTACAGCCATTTTATTCCGAAACTATTAAGAATATACATGTGAAACTTAGTAGATAGATGTATTCTGTAAACCGCTTTCTTATTTTAAGAAAAAAATTAAAATATATTTAAAATAAAGGGAATATACATGGAACTAGAACTGAAAATATTTTTTTTCATGAAACCTATGCGTGTGTGGTATACATAGACAGGTCTTTAAAAATGATATAAGGGTTTCTAAAACCACTTTTTCATAAAGTCAATAGTTTAAAAGATATAAGCTTCCAAAGGGGTAAAATGTGTGTGTCTCCCCTCTAACTTCTATAATAATGGAGTGAAAAATCTAAAAAAAATATTTCTATAGACCTTAATGTAAACTTTCAACCAAAATTAGTTTGAATGAAATCGGGTCAGCAATTTTTGAGATACAGCATATTTTCTAAAACCGCAAATATAACTTTGTAATTCATACAAACACTATGAAAAACCAAGTTATTTAGCGTAGTTGTAAAAATGTAAATAAGCTAGTTTTAAAAAAAAATGTAGGTTTTTTTTTTCGTCAAATAAATATACATAATTATTATATTATTATAGTTACTACGGAACCTTTCATGGGTGAGTCTGACTCGCACTTGGCCTATTTTTTTAGTACATTAAAAAAAAAAATTCCAAAAATTAAACCGACTCCCAAAAAACACTGCAAAGTGAAAAATAACTAACCACATTCAAGTAATCGAAGCGGAACACATGAAATACTTATTATTTCTACTTATATATTGAGTAGTTCCAGTGGCCATCTGTTGTATTCATCATCAGGTCCACTTCACAAATTGTGCTTTTCGAATGCAACTACACAACATACTATAAAAAATACTCAAATCACTATAGCTGTGCCTATAATATTTGAAGAGTTTCCTCGATTTCTCCAGGATTCCATCATCAGATCCTGACTAAGTGACAATGGGACCAATTTCGAAGTATAGGGTATACTTCGAAATTGGTCCCATTGTCACTTCAAACAAAAAAAGAATTTTCCAAATCGGTTCAGCCGTCTTTGAGTAATCGGTGAAAATACATTACAAAAAATATATACGCGTCAAATTGATAACCTCCTCCTTTTTGTCGTCGGTTGATAAAAGCGTTATTATTTATTTTCACAAAAACAAATTGATATTTTTTATATTTTGATTCACTCTAACTACAATAACTGTACTCACTAAAGAATATTTTGTTCTCAAAACAAGCATTGCAAATGTTCTGAGTCCGACTATATTCAATCGATTTCATGATGATAAAAGCTAATAGGTAGCGACAAAAATGCTTCGAACGTATCTGCGTCCGGTGATACCTATGACGTTCGGGGGAGCGCGCGGGCGCTCGGGGTGGTCAGCACTGGCCGCTTGTTTCACGTTCAATGCTCAAGGACGTTGGGCGATCCTTTCACCTTAAACTAACAAATCTTCAATCAATGTATTAGTATATATATATTATATTTTGTGGCATGTATGTTTGGTTAGTATTATGTATGATGTTGTACACTGACAGCCCTAAATCTATCTCTTTAATTTCTGTCCATCCAAAGGTTGTCTGTAAAGCCGGCTCTACACGTTGGCCAACACAGTGGCGAATGTAGTGGCCAATGCGTATTGGCCAACGTGTAGACGGCGTGTTTGTGCATGTTGGGTGCACAAACACCCCCTCTACACGTTGGCGAATAGTCATTGGCCACCAGGGTTGGATTTTGTACTATAATTATAGTATTTATACTATAATTTCGCCCTTTGTACTATATACTATCCACATCTAAGGATAGTACGCTAACATACTATAATTTAAAGTATGCTCCCGAATGCTTAGTTTTACGTCATAATTATGAATATTCTGACCGAATTCCGATCTTTCAAGGTTTTCTGTGTTGATGACCGGGGATTCCCCGATTATCTTCCGAAGTACACTTCTCTCTTTCCCAGGGTTAGATTTTGTATTATAATAATTTGTATTTAAAATGCCATTTTATTGTCTTGTGGTTGTGAACTTGTGACGCTATCAAAAGCGGTAGCAAAAGTGGGAATTTTACTGATTTTATTCCTACTAAGGATATGTTGATGAGATTAAATGCCAAGGATGAATATTGAACTAATAGTAATATTCAAGAACTGATAAACTTAGAAGAGGAGTAAATTTTGCCTTAACGGGTGTTGATGTTAATGACTATTATATGTAAAATTAAAAAAAAAATGAAAGTGTACTATATTTTTTTTATAAATACTATCCTTTTCATTTGTTTGTACTATCTTTTTCAACATACATAAATCCAACCCTGTTGGCCACTTCATTCGCCACTGTGTTGGCCAACGTGTAGAGCCGGCTTTAGAGATTGCCCTGTGCGATAAGACCGCCCATTGTACACTAGTTTTATTATTAATTTGTATCCTTAAATCTATTGTAAAGTGTACAATAAAGTATATAATAAATAAATAAATAAATCTTAGGGACTGTTCTACTTCATTGGTGTATAGTATGGTGTATACAATGACGTAGTTTATTATAGATCTTTGGGTGTATAGGTACTGTATATTGTCAGTCAACAAATCCCTCAGTCACTACCTACTATATTTAATTCCAATCTCATTATATCTTCCCTCAGCCAACACCACGTGATTAAATTCGTGTAATCATACATTTTAACAGCTTCCCTGACGGTGCTCTATGTAAATAACATTATTTCAACCTCGAATGTATGTTTTGTGATAACACACCGGTGCTCCGAATGCTTTGTTTATTTTGCGTTATTTCGTAAGCGTTTTAACATCTCATTCTGTTACTAAGATATTTTTATTTGGAAGAGAATTGAGGTGTGGTTTTCTTTACGCTGGATTTTGATCTGAGTTTTTGCGATTTCACGGTCTAGTAACGTAGGTTTCGTACTTTTTTTTATTAAGAGTGAGTGTGTTCTTGTCCCCGATAACTTGTCTACGATCGAACGAGCACGCCCAGAAAATGCCTGTAAAGGCCGACGGTTACTATACTGTTACAGTAGCTCCTGATATACCTACTACGGCCAGACTTGAAGGCGAAGATTCTTGTTCGCGTTGTCACGATAAAAATTCGTGTTCGATCTATGACGAAGTGCTTGGCCACATCAAAAAAAAAAAACTTTACTACATCGCGATAATTAATTTTGCGGGAAACATGGACGAGGCGGTTGCTTTGTATCCTATGGCTGTATCACATAGCGCATAAAAATTATTTACTGCATCTTTATAATTAGAATAAATATGAAAAGGTCAAAAATAGGAATAAAACTAAAAAAGCGAAGTGTTGCCAACCGCACGAAGTTAGTCGCGACAAAACCCCTTGATATGCGGCAATTTACCGACGGCGGCGCGGCGGCGCGAAGGGCATTCGTATTCGCGAAGATGATTCGCGATAGGACGAATTCTTTGGCCAGACGTGTCGCGACAACGCAAATCTTCGCGTTATCGCGATAGTGTGGCCCCAGCAATACACATTATAATTCCTTCGCGCTCTTTTGCAGCACTAATGTCACGGTGGGGTTTGTTTCCGTCAATCATTGGCTCAGCCTCTTCCTAAATATGTCGAGGTCGGCTTGCAATCTAGTACTGGTGTTTTACTTGAAGCCTGTAGTGTTTACTGCCTATACAACCCAGTATTTGGATAACATGATGCCCGTCTCCACACTCCCTAATACTGCGAGAGTAGTATTAGAGTACGGAGACCCTGTACAAGATATAGCACCTCTTGTCATGTCCACCATGACGGGCACCCGCACTTTGGATCTTAACGAGGCCAATACAAGAGCTGTACAGGTTATTAGAAACCACTATTTAAGGTACTGTTATTCTTTGTTTGGTTTTCGTCATAATAAATTATTATGAGCCTTTTTAATCAGAAAGATTATTATAAAGCACCTTTCATATCATTCCATTTTTAGGATTCCGTAGCCGAATGGCAAAAAACGGAACCTTTATAGTTTCGTCATATCTGTCCGCCTGTCTGTCTGTCCGTCTGTCTGTCTGTACGTCCGTCCGTCCATATGTCACAGCCATTTTATTCCGAAACTATTAAGACTGAAACTTAGTAGGTAGATGTATTCTGTGAACCGCTTTCCGATTTTAAGAACGCACGAAACGTTTTGGGAATACTTTCATTGTGCGTACTGCTAAGGAGTGGAATTCCCTGCCAGAGTCTGTGTTTCCTGATCGCTATAACCTGGGAGTCTTTAAGTCAAGAGTGAATAGGTTACTTCTAGGCAAGCGTGCTCCATCTTCGACCACATCATCACTTACCATCAGGTGAGATGGTGGTCAAACGCAAGCCTATTATCAATAAAAATAAAAGAAAAAATCAAAATATATTCTTAAATATAATAAAATAATAATTCAACCAAAATTGGTTTTAACGAGATCGCGTCAGCAATTTTTGAGATACAGCATATTTTCCAAAACCGCAAATATAACTTTGTAATTCATACAAACACTATGCAAAACAAAGTTATCTGGCATAGTTGTATAAAATGTAAATAAGCTGTAATATTAAGTTTTTTGTATTATTATTAATATTATATAATTTAAGTAATTTGTAAGGTTGTTTTTTTTTTTCGTCAAATAGTTAAATATATATTATATTATTATAGTTACTACGGAACCCTTCATGGGCGAGTCTGACTCGCACTTTGCCAATTTTTTTGTACACCTACCACAATTTGTTTTTTGTAAACCAAAGGTTGACAGATAGAAAATGCCTTGCTGAATTAAGTCCGCCCACGTAACACTGATGCACATAAAGTTTAAATTAATAAATAAAGGAGCATCTATATAATATAAACAGTCAAGCATGTGTCACTAGTTCAACAAACAATACCTACTTAATAACTTCACTATTAAGGATTCCTTTTATAACGTTGCGATGTGGGTGGCTTGTGCGCTCTTCGAATTACGTCTATAGATACGGTCGAGCCATTTATATTTCGTCAGTTCAAGTCCAAATAATAGAAAATTCTAAAAGATACAGTTTAAGTTTTACTACGCGAGGCTATTATAAGCGGGCTTGCGGACGGCAAGCAGGGGTAGCTCACCATCCGGTAAAGACCAGGCCCGGGTCGGTGGCGCGTTGTGTTCCACGCGCGCCTCAAAGAGTCGTCAGCACTAGTGACGGGGCCGTATAGGGCCATTGCTTGCCGGGGTTTCGGGAAAGTCCTAACGAGATACCGCGGCCCCAGAACTTAAGGCTGCTCTCGAAAAAAGCTTGAAAAAAGCATTCAGATGAAGCAACTTTTCGTCGGCAATTACAGAGAAATTACATCTGAAAAAAATTGTTAGTAATCTACATGATATGAACCGTAATTTGGTTTAGCCACAATTTTTCTATCGGTATCACATAATAAGAAAAAAAAAATGCCAAATCACCTCCAAATCATTGAGATGAAACCATTTTACTCCTTAATTTCTTATCAAAAGAGTATAAAAAAATATACTACTGCTTTGCAATACAAATGAAAATGATTTGGTTTTGTTACTTTTTACAAATATGTATTATTTATATTACAATAAATTAAAAATGCGTCCAATTAAAGACTGCGTTTACATCACCCCCGCACTCGTCCACAAATTCAGTGCGGGGCGCATCGTGTTGCTAGGTGGACGTACGTCGCGTTGCGAGAGCTCAAGCACTACGAAATAATATCGTAAAATATTACTGCAAAAATTAATTTTGTAAATAGTGGAATAGCTTTTTAACCGACTTTAGAAAAAGGAGGAGGTTCTCAATTCGTCTTGAACTTTTTTTTATGATGTTAGGTACTTCATTACTCGCAGACGGCTGGACCGATTTGGAAAATTCTTTTTTTGTTTGAAAGAGTATATATTCTAGTTAGTTCCGTTGTCGTCACGTTTGAATCTGATGATGGAATCATGGAGAAATCGAGGGAACTCTTCAAATATTATAGGCATACCTATAGCGTTTTGGCTATTTCTTATAGTACCTTGTTTAGTTTCTCTCGTAAAGCACTATTTGAGGAAGTGGAACTGATGACGAAGACCCCAGATGGCCATCGAAACTACTCAATAATAAGTATTTCGTGGATTGCGATTAGATTACTTGAATGTTAAGCACTTTATGATCGTCACAATGTATATGGTGAAGTAGAGCTGATAGTGATGTACCAGGAGAACTCCTCAAAAATTAACGGCTCTGCACCGGGAAAAGCAATATTTTGTAAAAGGTGATAAGTAGTTGACATTTTGGCTTTTATAACTAGATAAATTACAAACCGACCCACTAAAAAGCGTGAAATAAAACTTATTATCAAAAAATAGAACCGACTTTCGATTCGTCAAAAAGTTTTATTTCTGATTCTTGTTTATAAGTTAAAGAGTATTCTATGTATCTATAAGTAGTGTTAGTGTTATAAACTCATAGTATTTTACAGTTTTAGTAGTGTTTCAATTTAGTCTGTAAAACATGGGAATAAGCAGAAACGAATGAAGAGAGGTCTAAAAAATATTACAAACAAAAGGGTATAATTTCTTATCATTTATTATCAAGGTAAGTTTAAAGTTTTATCTACATATTTCATTATAAACTATCGCTTTACTTACCTCGCATAAAAGTAGATAGCACAGAGTAAACGGACAGAGGGTAAGCTTCATACAACTGCGCTATGATAGGTACACTACTACAAGCAAGGCGCATGTGTGCGCTTCGTCTGAGCGAGGCCTGGCTTGAGCCGATATGCACCGGTTTCTCTTCGCACGGACGAAGCCGCCAGTTGAGATAGAGAGATAGAGTTAAGATAATGTACAAGAGAAAGAAGAAAACGACAAAGGGATGGAAATAGAACTAAGGAAAGAAAAATAGATTGATGAGAAAAATGAAGAAAACGAGAACGAAGAAGTACGAAAAGAAAACATAGAACAAGATTTTATATGGCTATCAAAATTTCTAAAAATAAATATATGTGAACACGGAGAAATAAATGAGGATGAAGAAGTTCAACCAACCAAAATAATAAAAATACTTGGTGAAAGAAAGTTAAATTTCAGTGAATTTTAGTTATAATCTATTTGTTTATAAAAAATGTAACAAATAATATGACATACACTAGTAATAATTATACTACCTATCTACCTTACTCTAAGTTCCTACCTACATACCTACCTTACCTACCTACCTACCATTTTTCTCTTAATAGAAACCTTCCTCAGACTATAACGAATATTCGAAAAAAAAATCCGTATTGGTCCAGTCATTCCTGAGTTTTGCGCTTAGCAACACATTTAGCCATTTATTTTTAATTATATTTAATTTAGTTAAAAAGATACATCAAGTTGTTTACCTCACTTCCTCAAACTATAACGAATATTCGAAAAAAAAATCCATATTGGTCCAGGTCATTCCTGAGTTTTGCGCTTAGCAACACATTTAGCCATTAATTTTTATTTATATTTAATTTAGTTAAAAAGATACATCAAGTTGTTTACCTCATGTTTCGAGCCAGGCTGATCTATAATAGAGGTATAGTTTAGGTAGTAGGTAGAGGTTTAGTTAGTATAGTACATACTCAAAGTGCATCTATATCAATAGATAATAAATAAAAACAATATTTGACCACTTTTGATGCGGTACAAATAAAAATGAATTTAATTTTCACGATGACTTGACCTTCTGTGATTTCGATACTCTGTGCTGAGACTAGGCGAAGCGACGACGCATGCTGGCGGCGCAGGCGCGGGCCGAGCGCTCCTCTCTTTTCTGTTGCATGCGGGTAGCGGAGAGCTGCGCGGAGTGGCGTGCGGAGAGGGGTCGTTTGCTCCGCCCAAATGGTCAAGGTTATTGGCATGAATACAAGCCTTAAGGGCAGCTGAAGGAACAGGGTGGGTTTTTAGTCAGTAGAAGTCTGACACTCTCTTCCGCTCCACCCAGAGCAGGCGAAGTCATTCGATTATTTTAATAACTAAAAAAAAAGACTTGTATAAACTACTAAACTTTGTACACTTTTTTCCTAGGATTTTTTCAGAGGAGCTCATAGCTAAATATTTAAGTACAGCCGCCCGGATCGATCTTCAAGGTAAAGGAACGATTGGCGCGGTCGTGTTGTGGATCGGTGACCGTATTAACCTTTTAACATATCAAAATTACCTAATGGCTTAAGTCGACACTTTAGCCATTAGGTAATTTACCCGCAAAATCTAAATCACAAGTCGTCGGAACACCAGTCACCACCCAATAATTATATTTTTTCAATTTTGATTTGTGATTATTTTTTTATTTTACTGATTTAAATATTTGCTTTCTCAAGTATATACCAATTTATTTTGTTTTTTTTTTTTTTTGTTATTGTAAATGTGAGGACTATGTGGGTTATTGTTACTTATCTGTGTTGCTTTCACTACAATTTATTTAATGATGTCAAGCAGAGTACTTGTGTGGCCTACCCAAGTGTCCTTACTTTGGTATTGTTCGTCAGATCGTTGAGCTCCTTAAGTTCTAAGTTGAGCTACACGATAACTGACTAATGCTTGCACTGTCTGGATAGGTCCACTCAAATCTGTGTGGTTATTTCCTCAAAGAGCACCAAAGTCATGAACCTACATGTTTTTCATATGATTGGACCAACACAAATTGTATGGACTTTAAAAGAGACGTTGACCTCTGAGTTTGTTTCGGTGTTTCTTCTCAGAGTAGTCAGTTAGGAATAGGGATGTAAAGCGGTAAAATTACCCTGGTAAAATACGGTAAAAAATGTTATTTAACGTAATTTATGGTATTTTACGGCAAAACATGGTAATTTTCGGTAAAAAACCTATTAAACGTACTCATACCCACTAACATACGTAGTGCAAAAAATACGTAGTGAGTATGTTTGTGTGGATGTCACTACTTCACTATTGGAACTTCTTCCCTTGTTCAGTATTGGAACTTGAAAAAAAAAGAGAAAACTGGGTTCGTGCGACTCATGCGTACTAAAAAACCCTAAAACTTTATACCCAAGGCAAGAATTCGAGATGTGAATCATCACATGTGAATCGACAACATCGCATAATGATTTTGAATCTTTACGCGCGCGAGATTTAAAACAAATTAAAATTTAAAACATCATAAGTCGCCGGTAATTTTACCGTAATTTATATAAATGACCGTAAAATAATCGGATTTTACCAGCATTTTCAGTAAAATTACGTAATTTTGCAACCCTAGTTAGGAAACACCGGCCTCATCTAGCTAAAACTAAACTTAACACGCAAAAAAAGCGTTATTTATAACCAATTTACAAAATAAATATTTCATTTCATTTCATTTCAATACTCTATTGCCGTGAACCCACTCCAGACACAAGCATATTTAGCTTAGTTGGAGAGGATAACAAGATTGCTAGTGGTGTGAATTCTACCCATACAAGTTCTATTTTCAAAAAGAAAAACATATATCTTCCGTGCCTCGGAAAACACGTTAAACCTTTGGTCCCAGCTGTCATTTATAGATTTTGACATTCGCTGCGGGTAGTCAAAAGCTAGAAAATATGACATTAGTCTTGCCAAGAGGAATCGTGTTAGCCAGCTTCTGGGTTGTGGAAAACAGATAAGCCGTGTGAAATACTGTTACTCGGCTGCATCCAATAAGACTGGTAGCCAACCGAACGTGTTTGTACACTGACAGCCCTAAATCTGTCTCTTTTAATTTTTGTCCATCCAAAGGTTGTGTGTAAAGCCTGCAATACATGTTGGACGAGCGTTGTCGAGTGAAGGCCAATACCAACATGTAGACGGTATATTTGCCTTGTCTTGCTATCGCTCAGTGTCACTTGCCTAGTTGGCCGAGTGTAGGCCAGCGCCAACGTATATAGAGCTCATTTGGTGCAACTTGTCTTCGCTCGCCGTTGCTTGTGATCACTTGCCTCACTTCGGATCGGTGTCGGTTTTGGTCACAAATCAAAGGCGCTCGCCTGCGCTCGGGCAACGTGTGGGCAGCTCTACAGACCCTCTTCTACATTGGTCGTCTGCATTGGCGTTCGACGAACTTGTCGAATGTGTGGACATTCTTTCTTGCCTTGTACCTATTTGCCAACTCAGCTCGCATTGGCCTACGCTCGGCCAACATGTATTGCAGGCTTAAGAGATCGCCCAGTGCGATAAGACTGCCCATTGTCAACTAGTTTTACTTTTTATATCCATAGAAATATTGGAAGGTGTACAATAAATAAATAAAATAGTTAAATAATAGCCTCTTGTTACTTATAACTGTGCTAACATTCAAACAGTAGGTAGGACGAAACAATTGATGATTAGTCCTATTTTGAACCCTTTTTAATGGACCCAATTAGTGGGGCCTTGTCCGAGACAATAATTTGTGTCGTAGTGTGTCATCTAATATAGGGTGGTGATTACATTATAACGACCCGCCTTTAATTTATTTTTTATGCATACTTAAATGATTTTGATTGTATATGGTAGTACTACAATTATGTCGAGTGATCGTGGTTTAAAAAAAGTTTTTTTTTTATATATAAAGAAAGGAAGTAAGTTCAGAGCTAATTAAAAAAGTGGCCAAGTGCGAGTCGGACTCGCCCATGAAGGGTTCCGTAATATGTAATGTAATGTACCACACAGATTAGCGAAAAATTAACATGAACACAACACGTTGACGATTTGGACCTGTCTCTTACCGGACGGTGAGCTACCCCTGCTTGACCTCCGAAAGGCGCACCTTCGGTGCCAGAGATCGGCGTGCAATGTGTGATAGTTTAGATGAATGGATATATTAAGTATATTTGTAATAAATGAATGGACGCCAAAATGGCTGTATGAGGGTGGAATTTAGCACACATATTATTAGTTTGGAAAACATATAGGGGTACTTTTTATCTACACCAATAAGAAAAAATGCATGTGTCTGTTTCCAAACTTTCTTAAAACACAAACTACAGTGCGTTTCAACTGCTATTAGCAAAAACTTAGCGCCATATTGTGATCCTATCTCAGATGTCAAATCGAACCATTTGGGTAGAGAGAACAAAACAGTGATTTATTGAATTATTTTTTTACAAATAGAGAGCGAACCCTTTCCATATTTTGGTGGTTAAACATACTTTAGATCATGCGTTCTCTTTACTTTCGGGTATATTGGGGCTTTTAAATGATTAAATTTATGAAAAAGTGGTTTTAGAAACCTCAATGTCATTTTTAAAGACCTGTCTATAGATACCACAAACGCACAGGTTTCATGAAAAAATATATAATATTTTTTTTTTTCTCTTTAAATCGGAAAGAGGTTCACAGAATACATCTACCTTCCAAGTTTCACATGTATAGTTTTAATAGTTTCGGAATAAAATGGCTGTGACATACGGACGGACGGATGGACGGACGGACAGACAGACAGACAGACAGACATGACGAAACTATAAGGGTTCCGTTTTTTGCCACTCGGCTACGGAATCCTAAAAAGCTCCCACGCGAAAGAAAGCTAATAGTTTATGATATCTGCTACACAATCAACTTACCTATATATTTTCCGCACAGAACCAACTCAACTAGAAAAACTACTAATACAGTACACCCCTAAATATCTCTATTTATCAAGATGATGACGCATAAAAACCTCTGGTCATTAAGTGAAATGTACCGGAAGTACCAACTACTGACTATCGGAAATGACGCGACAGTTGTCAGCCCTGACGGTTGTCCTTATCAGTTATTTTTGTACCAACCCTTGTGGTTTTAGCAGTAAAAATAACATTAGTATCATTAGAACTTATAACGGGATATTTACCAGGAGTATTTATTGTTTCAAGTTTCCGATATTTCGGCACTGTTGCAAGCGCCATGATTATGAGTTCATCCGTAATGATAATGATACTGATAGTGACCATGTTAGCTTAAAAAAAATAACTTTGATTTTTTGCGGATGATAAGCGTTTGACCACCATCTCAACTGATGATAAGTGATGATGTGGTCGAAGATGAAGCATGCTTGCCTTGAAGTAACCTATTTGCTCTTGACTTAAAAAACCCCAGATTATAGCAATTAGGAAAGAGACTCCGGCAGGGGCGGCAATTCCACTCCATAGCTGTACGCACAATGAAAGCCCAACTAGCAAAAAATAATCTTACAAATATCCGAAGACCATATTTTTTTCAGGCTTATATCACACTTATAGACATATAGTATAAGTGTGGATTTGGGCGCACTTAATAAGTATATACACCCTTACAATTGCCTTGTAATAGTTTCATGAAGTATATTTTCAAACTTACAAAACTCTTGCTGATACTTTTATAAGGAAAAACAAACTTACAATTGACTTACAAGGGCATGCTTTAAGGGCAAATAACCTTAAAGTCTTCTTAATAATGCTATTTTAAGTGTAATATCGCTAGTAGTCCTCTTTGTGATCTCCTAATTAGAGTGTAATCACAAACCGCCGTGTGCGAAAATAATAAAAAGCTGCGTAAAAACTTAAGAATTATATTTTATTTCATTTTCCTATAAAACGCTAGTGTGTAAGCTTAGTTTGTCACGCACTTTATGCGATTATTAGGTTGCGAAGTAGTTTTACTCGATTATTTTGAAATTTGAATAACAGTATTTTCACGGGCCTATTTAAAAATGTGTCTTTTACTATATATTATTTTAATTATTTGTGAAATGATATCGAAATGTAACCATTACGACCAAAACCACGACTCATAAGTGCTTTATCAGAACAATAAGTCCAGTATTCTTGTGTAAGGCAAGTGTAAGGCTTATATCGCACTCATAAAAGTCAATTGAAACCTAAAACCATTGTCTACACGGCCTAAAATATGACGAATTTTAAAAGTCATAGAACAAAAGTTGTTGGTTATGATGTTAGAAACATAGTCCTGAGAGGTTTTTGAAATTTTACAATTAACCCTGTATATAGCGACTGCCCATCTGACCTCCGCATCCAGTAGCTGGATAACAGGATACCCTGTGGTAAGACAGTCAGATTTTCTGCCCTCTGACTACCCGTAACGACTGTCAAAGATGTACAAATGACAGCCGGAACTAGGGTTGCCAACCGTCCGGGTTTTCCCGGATTTGTCCTAGTTTGGAGAGCGTCCGGGGGCGTCCGGGGGGATTCTCCCAATAAGCGTCCAGGTAAAACCCGGACACGGTATCTTACGGGTACCAAAAGCACGATCTCTATTATTATTTTCCTATGGTATTTCATCTCATTGTTTATGTTACGTTGATTAAATGAAAAGGAAGAGACTGTTATTAAAAAAGTTCTACAATGTTATCACTTTATTAGTAAATAAAAACCATCATTAAACATCGTTATTTATAGTTTCAAGTTCAAAAATGTATTTTTCTATGGTGTCCGGGGAAAACTGTGATTTTACCCAAATGTCCGGGGTTAATAAGTCTTTGTCTGGGGCCGGCAAATTTGGTGATGGCAGCCCTAGCCGGAACCTACGCTTAGCGTGCTTTGCGAAACACGGAGGAGGACGTCAAGATGATTTTTAAGAGAAAAAGTAAAAATGAGTAAAGGATCACTTAATTAAAAATTATATTGGAATGCTGGTCAGATAAGTAACACATTGTTACTGTGAGATATAGGTTTAGTTATATTTATTATTAACTCTATTGTTTATAATTGTTTTGTTTAGTTTTTTAAGTGGTTTATTGCTATACAACGTGTAACAGAATAAACGCAATTACTGAGAGTAGTTGGTTCAGAATCGGCTTCTGAATCGATTTCCGTCATAAAAAATAGGTGTTAAATTTAGACGGAAAAATCTTTCATTTAACTTAAAATGGAAACACAGTATCATGACAAATTAATACAATCCTTAATTCAAGGAAATGCGCTCGTGTGCGTGTTGGCCGCTAACATTGCATGAGTGTATGAGTCTGCGTAAGGATATTGTATGACGCACATACGTTTTGCCTTTAGTAAGGATAACTATTTTATAAAAAATGTCTAGGTTTGGTTTCTATTTATTAAGTTACGGATGTTGTTTTAGACTTATAATTTAATATTCTAATTGGGGTGTCTGATGTATTGCGCTTAATCTGTTACACCTCGTATTAAGAGCGCCTCTCGCCATCAAACGTAAAAGTTTGGCGAGTTTAGATTTTAGTGATACCTCTGTATATTAAAAAAAAAACTCCCATCATCAGACTGACCTAGGCAGGCGTTGCTAAACCCAGAAGATCGACCCGTTATTATTAAGCCACGAGCTCCATAACTCCTAACAAAACCAATCAAAGATATAATCCCTGGCATTTAGTGGCCAATCAAAACGCACAATAGTATTGTGCGTCACCATTTCATACATTACGCCAAACGAATGGAACTAATGAGAATTCCGTGCACGTAGTTTGGTCTCTAATAGAACTCCAACTTCTCTATAGGAACCTCAATATGGAACATAGCTATGTATATTAATAACTAGTTGTCGCGCGCGGCTTCGCTTCCGTGGAATTTATGACGATAGAAGCATAAACTCCTCTTTTGCAGTTGTATAAAAAGTAGCCTATAACCTTCCTCAAGCTTAAGGCTACTTCCAAACTAAATTCCATCCAAATCCACACAGTACTTTCCAAGATTAGCGCATTTAAACAAACAAACTTTTCCGCTTTATAATATTAGTATAGTATAGATATTCACACAGCGCAATGCGATGTGTAATGGTTGACATGACTATATTTAAAACTAGTTATGCCTGTGACTTCGGTGGCGCCACTGTTAGGCGCCCTGTCATTGCTAGGCTAATGTCTAAAGCAGGGCTTCCCAAACTGGGCGTCGCGGTATTATCCCAGGGGCGTCGTGAGGCGATCTCAATGTTTTGTTTTTAAGTTATGCTATTTATTTCCTAATATAAAATTTAGATTTCATTTGGAGTTTTCCTGACAAATTGTTATTAAGCTAGAACTACAACTAGTAGGTAAATGTATAGCAAGAAGGCCAGGGCGTCGCAAAAATATGGCAACTTCCTGAAGGCGTCACAGTTAAAATAAGTTTGGGAAGCCCTGGTCGAAAGTAATCCTTTGTGGACATAACCACAGATTTCAGTGGACCAATCCATTCCATGCTAGCAATTGTTAGCATCTTTATGCTCCACCTATCTCCCACGGAAACAATGACATGCCGTCCGGTCTTTTACCATCGTTGCCTACCACTGTTCCAATCGCTTGCTAACTTAAGTGACTGCCAGCAATAGGCAGGTGTTCAGGCAGGTGGTAGATGTTCAACTGAAAACAAGCGCTGGGTATTTTTCTGGGTATTTTTTTGGCTATTTCTCAGCGAATTTTTTTTTAATATTGTTTGTGGTTTTGTATTATTTTGTGTGCCTTTATCCGAATAAATGTTTTTCAATTTCAATTCATATTCCCAATGCAGCTTGATTAGAAATCCAGCTATTTTCGAGCCAATAAACCAATGTTTACGTCAAATTTTAATTAGGTGGTAAGGTTGACGTTTCTGTGAACGTTATTAAACACCTCAGTTACGGTTCATTAAAATTGTGAGGAAATCTACGTGGAGTGGTGAGAAATAACTAACTATTGCTAGCATGGCATGGATGGGTCCATTCAAATCTTTCTTTTTTGCTGAAAACGGGAACTAGCAATGAGGTTAGAATGCATAACACTAGCAATCTTGTTAACCCCTCCAACTAAGCTAAATATGCTTGTGTCTGGAGTCGGTAAAGTTAATAAGGCAAATTATTTTTGAGGCTACTAAGAACTTATTGGGCGACTAACTACTTGGCTGCTACTTTAAGATAGCAAATACATTAAACAGGGAAAATGAAATAATAGGTGAGGTATTAAAAATAATGACTTGGCAGCTAATATTAACAGACGGATATCAAACATTGTATTATTAGCAACTATTGGTTAACACCCCGACTCAGAGTACCCCGACTCGGATAGTTTAGGTTAGAATGCTTAATGCCTTAGCCTTCGTGGTTATTTTTTTTTAAACCACCCAGAAATAGGAGCCCCGCGAAACGGGGCTCCGTCGATTTTGCGTAAACACCAAAAATCACTGACAACTTAAATTAAAAAAAAAATAAAGCTTGGAACTCAATATAAAGCTGCTACTTTATGCTTAAAATGCTACTTCATTGTAGCTGCCAACATTGATATACTAAAAACCCAAGATGCACACTCAACGTCTCAAAACCGTCCGCATAAAATGAGTGCTTAATTCAAAATTATGCGCTCATTTTCAAATAGTAACGGCAAATTTCAATGGCCGCATTTTCAGTGTCAAAACAATGTAATATGGCATCTTTTTTATTTTAGTCGCATAATAAAAATTACCCTGTTGAACAAATAATGGAGTCGATTTATTTTTCTTGAAGTTATTAGTTTTTATTAATAAGTTCATGCTTTATTGTCCATATTGTCCATACTAATATTATAAATGCGAAAGTAACTCTGTCTGTCTGTGTATTACCTTTTCACGCCTAAGCCGCTGAATCGATTTAGTTGAAATTTGGCATAGGAATAGTTTAGGACCGTAGGAAGGACATGGGATAGTTTTTATCCTGAAATTCCCATGCGATCAAGATTTACGCGGGAAAAACCTCTACGCAAATGAAGACGCGGGCAAAAGCTAGTATTTAGAATAGATTAAAATAAATTTTATTGTACACCAAAAGTTAAACACATCTATTTTACAATAATTAATACTAATTTAGTTTTTGGTAAATATGTATACGTTATATAATATACTGAAGGAGAAGAGGTCGTCAATTTTACGGTTTTTTTAATGATCATAAATAAAATAAATAAATAATTTATTGAGCATAAAAATATTACATCTTTCAAGTGAAGCCCCTGACTCCTATGCTAAGCGAGCCTCTGTTACAGGAATCAGTGTCCTACGCTATACATTAAAACACATTTCAATTTTTATGTAATAAATTACAAACAAAAAGTAACATTAGAAGGTATTGAGAACAAAAGAAATAGAAGCGAAACGTGTATGTGTGTGTAAGTTTGAGTGCATGTGCGTAATTGCGTGTGTGTGTGCGGGTGTGTGTGTATCTGGCTGGACGCGTGTGCGTTAACATGAGTGTGTGTTTTGAATAGCTTAATTTACTATACCGACGAAATGATTTTTTTAATATCGTCATAGCTCAAAGACTGAAGCCATGGTTTTAAAATTTGTTTGACCTTATGTCACATAAGCTTCTAAATTGTTATAGTTTTATTTGCTCTATTGTAGATCCTAGAACTTAAGGACGCATTTACGTTTTCTCGCAAATATCAATGTTTTTCTGGTCCCATTTTTATACATAAGGAGTTAAAATGTTGACAATGTTATGGTATTAATTTCAAGATAATTTATTAATCTCCACATTGAATGCATTATAATTACACAGTCCTATACATCTTTTTCACACAAATACGTTTTTATCGCCGCAATAATCGTAGAAAATTACAAAAAATGGGGTCTGAATACGTACTTGTAAGCCAAATCTGGAGCATATTCATAACTTCAAAATAACAAGAAATTATAGCCTATGTATTTATCTATACGTTAAGTTAATTATTTTGAACATACATAAAAAACTTTATGATTTATGAGAAAAAATAAAATCGGTCTCAAATTTCTTCATACATTTTTCTACCGAACGCACGGCTCCGACCGTCATTCCGCGCTGAGACGCGCTCGTGAACGCAGGGGTGTATCGCTTTCCTCCAAAAAATAAATACGTCGAAACCTATAATAAAAACAGTGGCACCTTGTATACTGTGACTAAAATACGTTGATGCTTTTTCGTACCGAAACAAAAGTAAGAACGAGAACCATACTTATTTTTAGAATTGGATGGATATTGGTTACTGAACCTAGCCTGAAACAACAATTTTTTTTTAACCGACTTCAAATAAGGAGGTTCGCAATTCGACCGTATAAATGTTTTTTTTTTTCATTAAATATCTTAAAGTACTACAAATTAAGGAAGGTCTAGAGTTGATCTGATGATGGAGCCTTTCATCAGATTGACTCCTGCCTGACAGTCGAGGGAACTCCTCAACGATTTACAGCAGTAACCTTTTGTTTGGGCTTGATTAATTTGAATTGACCAGAACTTTACACCTAGATAGTTTGTGACTGTCATTAGAGGTCTGATGATGAAGACGAAGGACAGTTAAGGGAACTCCTCAACGGTTTACAGTAGCTACCTTGTGTTTGGACTTAATTCATTTATATTGATGAGAACTTTGCACCCATATGGGTTATAAGTGCCATTACAGGTCTGATGATGGAGACCATAGACAGTCGAGGGAATTTCTCAACGATATACAACAGTTACCTTTTGTTGGGCTTACTTTATACGGTTCAATATGCCAAAATGTTCAGTTCGTACAAAAACTAAAAAATTGGCCAAGTGCGAGTCAGACTCGCCCATGAAGCGTTCCGTCGTAACTACACCAAATAACTTTGTTTTTCATAGTGCTTGTATGAATTACAAAGTTTTATTTGCGGTTTTAGAAAATATGCTGTATCTCAAAAACTGCCAACCCGATCTCGTTCAAACCAATTTTGGTTGAAAGATTACATTAAGGATCATAGCATATATTTTTTGTATAATTTTTCACTCCTTTATTATAGAAGTAAGAGGGGGGACACATTTTACCACTTTGGAAGTGTATATCTTTTAAACGATTAACTTTATGAAAAAGTGGTTTTAGAAACCCGTATGTCATTTTTAAAGACCTGTCTATTAATACCACATACGCATAAGATTCATGAAAAAAAAATATTTTCAGTTTCAGTTCTATGTGGGGTACATGGAACTGAAACAGAAAATATTTTTTTTATATTTTTTTAATAATTTTTTTTTCTTTAAATCGGAAAGTGGTTTACAGAATACATCTACCTACAAAGTTTCACATGTATAGTCCTAATAGTTTCGGAATATAAAAACTATTAACCAAAAAAATTAAACCAACTTCCAAAAAACACTGTAAATTGAAAAATAACTTTAATTTCGGTAGGTAGGCGGCACAGAAATCAAAAATATAGGAGAAGTGGTAAGGGGGCGTATCGGTATCCGCGCGACATGGCCACAGGGCTCATGTCACAGGCAAGTGGCCGTCTCTGCGAACTAGTGCGCTTTCGACGGCGATCGTGATAACATATATGAATGCCGAGTTTTTCTGTGGTATCTTGTAAAAACCGAAGCCAAAATCAAAACTATGTGAATCATGGAATCACTTACCATATGTAAGTACAAGTATTTTACAATATTTGTCTTTAAAATCATGAAAAACAATACATCGTAAAATCTTTCTTGGTTTTACTATGTTATTTTTGTTTTCAAATATCAGAACGACTGTACTACTTGTGCTATAAATACATTGCTCCTTAACCACCACCTGAGTTCGTCACTAAGTAACTGGACAAGCAATGTAAAAATAACATACGAAACTGTATTACGCGGATTCATCGCGTAGTGAGGCCGCCACTTCTTGCGACGAATTAGTGATGTGTTTGTGCAGATCCACTAACGTATGCTATCGACAGCAATGTCGATTGACGAATGAAATATTGCTATTATAGTTTAGGGGTTTTTCAACCGACGACAAAAAAAGGAGGAGGTTATCAATTCGACGCGTATATTATTATTGTTTTTTTATGAATGATCACCGATTACTCGGAGACGGCTGAACCGATTTGGAAAAATCTTTTTTGTTTGAAAGGGTATACTTTGAAATTGGTCCCATTGTCACCAAGTCAGGATCTGATGATGGGATCCTAGAGAAATCGAAGGAACTCTTCAAATATTATAGGCACACCTATAGTGATTTGAGTATTTTTATAGTAACTTGTGTAGTTGCATTCGAAAAGCACCATTTGTGAAGTAGACCTGATGATGAAGACCACCGATGGCCACTGGAACTACTCAATATATAAGTAGGAATAATAAGTAGTTCATGTGTTCCGCTTCGATTACTTGAATGTGGTTATTAAGCACAATATGCTCGTCACAATGCATATGGTGAAGTGAAGCTGATGGTGAACTACCAGGAGAACTCCTCAACAAATAACAGCCCAACATTGGGAAAAGCAATATTTTGTAAATGAATATAAGTAGTTGACATTTAGGCTCTTGTAACTAGGTAAATTAAAAATCGACCAACTAAAAAGAGTGAAATAAAAACTTTTTACCAAAAAATTAAACCGACTCCCAAAAAACACTGCAAAGTGAAAAATAACTTTAATTTCGGAAGTCGGTGCCAAAAACGAAAATACAAAACTAAAGACCGGTAAAAAGTTTTTTATAACATACGGAAACCTCTAAGAAAATTGGTTTAACTTTTATTTTACATGAGATGACAGAAATATAAATATGTTGAAATGTCAAGTGTACAAAAAAGTAAAAAAAAATAAACAATTTATTTTACGCCCGCAGCATGCGTAAGGAGTTCCGACGTCGCTGTCGCTACAATAGTTTATTTTTCAATCTGTCAACCGTTTTAGCCCGGTGTAAATAATGTTATTTTACTTATTTTGATTTTTTTAGAGAGTACTAGAGAAATGCGTAACCAATATTCGTAAAGTAAGTTACTTTAATTTTAGGTTAATAATCGGTGGTGTTTTTCGGTTTAGAATTATCGTATGTTATGCCTTATCCTATGTTGCTGTTTCTTTATTTTTTTATGGTTTTTGTATTTTACTTCCGTTGAAGCTTCGAATGCGTTATAATAATCGGCATGGTTCAGATAATATATTAGTGAATTTAGCTTAAAATAAGTCAATATATTCATGCTATTTATTTTTTAGGCATGGATGTGTGTTTGTTTTCATATATTTAACAATTTCTCTACTAACTAGGATTTTTCTTATAACAAAAACCTATTATAACCTACTAAACTATTACTTGCGGGGTAATTGCGTAACACACTTACAGTAGGAATCGGTTTCATTATGCTAAATCAACAACACTCACTGTGGTATTTACGTTGTTGAGCAGACCAATATTTTGAACATATGTAGCAATGGATTAGCAATATAGGTACGTCAAAATCATTCAGATCTTGATTTATAGTGTGGTACGTAATTATTGCGATGCTTATTATATGGTAACGTTTAGAAGTAGCTTAGGATGTATGTAAATGATAAATAAGTGGTTTTCGTACTTTTCAGCTTCCCAAAAGATGGTAATATAAAAAAGGAATGGATTGATGCCACAGGCATGCCACCTAACTGGTACCCTACACAAAATAGCACCATAAATGCTCGGTTCACTTCAACGCAGAAATGTTCCAGCCTGAATGGACAATTCCAAAATTAAGAGTACAACTGATTTTTGCAGAAGTGGGTTAAATTTTATTTTATTACTGAATTTTATTCTCATGTTTTAGGACATTCATAAAATCAGTCATTCAACTTTTCAGGATTCTATACAACCTATATGGCTGGTATGTTCCGATCAAGAGCGTAATGTAAGTTAACATCAACTTCTATTTGACCTATCACTATGATAATTAAATATTAAGATTTAAGTCGAAAGCGCCAGGGTAGCCCTTAATACTTAGTAGGTTGTACTTAATAATAATTATGTAATGTTATGTTCTTAATAATATGTTTATTGTTATTATAATATTTTCTGGACATGCCATTTTTTATTTGGTTCATTTTCAGGTGCCCAAAAAAAATGTACAATAACAAATGGAAGAATCGATAACTTTCCGATTTAGTCAATCACTAGCGTATATGTAAAATAAATTGCTTTTGCACAGCACAACGATAGCGACCGATGTTTTTGTGTGGGTAAATTCTAAGGTGCATGGTAAATACACGCTGTGTTTGACGGAATAAGGTTTATTATTGATTGTATAGTACGTTCTGATTTAGGAAATGCGGGTGTGTGCGCGAGTGCGTATCTATTGATTTTATTAAACTGCATGTGTAGTTGTTGCCCTGCCCAGCGCCTAACTGGAGACACACGGTTCCGATATAATTTCTTCTGTTGACCACATCTAGTTATTTATTTTATCTATGGTAGGCGGTGTCTGACTTCTGAAATTAGTTAGAAAGTAGACAAAATATTGCTTTTCCCAATGCTGGGCCGTTAATTGTTGAGGAGTTCTCCTGGTACTTCACCCTCAGCTTCACTTCATCATATGCATTGTGACGAGCATATTGTGCTTAATAACTATATTCAAGTAATCGAAGCGGAACCCATGAAATACTTCTTATTCCTACTTATATATTGAGTAGTTCCAGTGGCCATCTGTGGTATTCATCATCAGATCCACTTCACAAATCGTGCTTTTCGAATGCAACCACACAAGTTACTATAATGAAATACTCAAATCACTGTAGGTGTGCCTATAATATTTGAAGAGTTCCCTCGATTACTCCAAGATCCCATTATCAGCTCCTGACTTGGTGACAATGGGACCAATTTCGAAGTATACCCTTTCAAACAAAAAAAGAAATTTCCAAATTGGTTCAGCCGTCTTCGAGTAATCGGTGATCAAACATTAAAAAAAAATATACGCGTCGAATTGATAACCTCCTCCGTTTTTTTCGTCGGTTGAAAATGGATGTGACATATAGACGGATGGACAAACAGACAGACAGACAGACAGGCATGACGAAACTTTTTTATTTCTTATTAATTTTTTTATCACATATGAGTATTTTATTTCCAAAGTCCCTTCGGGCTACTCCTAATCGGGCGTCAAACACATTAATACAAAATTGAAACTAACATCTAATCAATAAGCATGTAAGCATTTGTAAACAATAAGTTACAACTTATTATGATCAAACAATATTAAAGAAAATATAATATTACATTCAAGTATCAATATTAGTTTAAGTAATGTATAAAATCGGGCGAACAATGGTTTGTAAGTGTGTGTGCGCGCAATGTTGTTGTGTTGCTACTAGGATACCTAAAATTGAGCGAGTGATAAATGTAAATGCGTCCTTAATGCCTAAAAGTATCTAGACGTAAGTTTAGTGTGACATTTGGGAACCTTACAAACGGGAAACCCAGTGCGTTTGCTTATTAAATCTGGGCTTACTGGTAACAATCTGTGTCTACGTAGTATGGTACGGAGGATATATATTGGGAACTGTAAGTACTTGAGCTTCCGAGTATAGCAGTCCAGTGGGATAAATTCGTTTTTTGAACGACATCACTTGGTAAGTATTGCCCATTGTGTTCCGTTTCGCTATTAGTATTACAATTTTAAACGTCCCTCCCCATACTGGAATAATTTAAATGATTTAATAATAGAATAAAAATGTATTTTAAGTATATCGATTCATTATGGGATAACTTATGGGTTCACGACATGCGGTATGCTAATGATAAAAGCGTGTGTGAGTGTTGCTTTGGCGCAACACCAATCTCATAAAAAACTTCTTATTTTTATACTTTAGTGTTTCTTGTGACCAAATACGATGCGGAGAACGGACATCAATCGTCAGCCAACAAAGGCGAGAGATTTTTTTATGCCGAATTTTTTGACGACGATATTTGTATATCACGGTAAAAGGTATAAGTTTTATTGAATTGAAAAATAATAATAAACGATTTTAACAGTTAATATTTGTTTCATTGATACACACATGTTCTACCCAAAAACATTTACGCTATAATTACGTCTTTAGAACACAATTTAATAAACTTATAATACTAACAAAAATGTCTTATAAAAAATTTGTATAAGGTGTAAGTCTCCACTCAAGGCCTTGTCCTAAAGAGCAACGTCAGTCGTAAAATTTGATTGTCTTTCGCACACTGCTTTGTAAAAACAACTTTAAACAAATTGTCATAAGAGGGAATTTGCAAAAACATATTTTATACTTATAGCATTACTATTACTACGTAGGTGGTGAGTGTTTGGCGACTGTTTCGAGTGTCACTTTTCTTCGAGACTGTGCATCTTGGGTTTTTAGTATATCAATGGCTGCCAACCTATTGTTTTTCCTAATCATTTTAATTATTTTTAAAACCCTAAATCAGATTAGTTTGTCGCCCCGTAAATAATAGTGTAATACATGCCAGTAAATAATAGTGTAATGGGTGGGGTTCGATCCGCGACCTGTCGATTAGAAGTATAAAATCTTTCATTGCTATTGACGCTTAATCTGTGGTTGATTCCTCGAAAGATCACCTCAGACATTAACCTATCGACTGGGTCCGATAAAACCATTGACTGTCGGGGTTGCAGGCATATTCTAACGAAATACAGCGCCCCCGGAACGCAAGGGTAACTGAAGGAACAGGGTGAGTTTTAGTCTTTAGAATTCTGACTCTCTCTCCACCCAGAACGGCAGGAGTCATATGATTATTTCCCCCTCGAGAAAAAAAGACATTTTAACCTACATGTGACCGATTACCGTGCACCGATTAGTACCGATTGTATGGAATTTGAGAGGCGTTGATCTCTGAATTTGTTTTGGTGTTTCTCCTCAGGATAGTCAGTTAGGAAACACCGGCTTCACCTAGTAAACGGACCAAAATGGAATGACGTGTAACAGTGGTGTTTAAACGTACTTATAAAATACTAACACAATTTATACCCACTCCACTCCCCAATAATACAATTTAAAACATGAAAAAAGAATTGGCCAAGTGCGAGTCGGTCTCGCCCATGAAGGGTTCCGTAGTAACTATAATGAATATAACATACTTAATATATTTATTTGAAAAAAAAAAAACAAAAAACCTTACAAATTTCTTAAAACTAGCTTATTTACAATTTTTACAACTACGCCAAATAACTTTGTTTTTCATAGTATTTGTATGAATTACAAAGTTATATTTGCGGTTTTTGAAAATATACTGTATCTCAAAAACTGCTGACTCGATCTCATTCAAACCAATTTTGGTTGAAAGTTTACATTAAGATCTACAACATATGGTTTTTTGTAGATATTTCACTTCATTATTATAGAAGTTAGAGGGGGAAGGACACACATTTTACCACTTTGGAAGCGTATATCTTTTAAACGATTAACTTTATGAAAAAGACATTTTAGAAACCATAATGTCATTTTTAAAGACCTGTCTATAGATATCACACACGTATAGGTTTCATGAAAAAAAATATTTTCAGTTCCATGTATGGGGAGCCCCCTTTATTTTAAATATTTTTTAATTTTTTTCTTAATATCGGAAAGCGGTTCACAGAATACATCTACCTACCGAGTTTCACATGTATATTCTTAATAGTTTCGGAATAAAATGGCTGTGACATACGGACGGACGGACAGACAGACAGACGGACAAACATGTCGAAACTATAAGGGTTCCGTTTTTGCCATTCGGCTACGGAACCCTAAAAATGAATTGGATCTTTCGTTCCGGAGATTACCCCTACATACAAACTAACAAACAGATAGACATTTTTATGCTAACATTGCCACTAACAGTATCATTAAATCTTAAAACGGGATATTTACAATGTCCAGTGGTTCAATTGTGTAAAAACCGTAAAAGTGTTCGAAAGTTCGCGAGCGGACACGGTGAGTTATATGTGTCGGGAACAGAATCGAGTTTTGAGTGATATGTGTCAGTGGTAGCGGTGTCGAACACAAAAACGAACGAGAAAGAGGGTAGACCGATTCGTCTGCTCGTAACAAACAAATACCTCTTAATAAAACCCGACTACTAAATAGGTATCGTGCTCTAAAAAGTAAAACAAGAAAACAATCTCATCTGTAACTATTACGTACAAACAAACTACAATTTATTGTCTTTTAAATTACAAAAATAAACGTAAGTAATATATTTTACTTAAATGTATGTAATATGAATATTGAAGTTTAGAGGACAGCCTTAGTCGTCGCTCTTTTATTTTGTTTGTGACTTTATGTCCTCTAGAGGGTGCCGTATCCATTTTTACTATGACGTCATATACCCTGTAAACAGGGCACGATATACTCGCGTCTATGTTTTTATTGTTTTTATAAAAAGGATAACTAGCTATGTAGATAGAATTCACATCTTGATAACCCATCCAACTATGCTAAAATGCATGTGTATTTTTTTCGGGTGGGAAAATCATAAAATAATTTCTCCCGCTCTGGGAGGAGCGAAAGGGAGTGTCAGACTTCTACTGACTAAAAACCCACCCTGTTTCTTCCGCTGCCTCTACATTCTCCTACCAAGTTTTAACTATGTAGTCCTAATACTTTCGGAATGAAATGGCTGTGATATACGGACGTTCAGACATGACGAATCTATAAGGGTTTCAGTTTTTGCCATTCAGATACGGAACCCTAAAAAGTGCGGAAGGAAAAAATACTGGTCAAAATTCTAACATGGTTTGGTAAAAAAAACCCAAGATGATGGTTGTCGCTAGATACGAAATATCGTATCTTTGTAATACATATATTCGTATATCAAAATAACTGGAAGACACCCCGACATAGTTAAGAAAAAACTAGACGGATTAAATTTTATTTCGTATTGAGGCTTAATAATTCTTATAGCTCACTTTATTGTGTTACAAAAGTCGTTAAAAACAGTTTAGATTACATTGCGTTGTTGGTACTACGTCAGGAGCGAACGTTTTAGAAACTGTTTGTGATTAACCGCAGTGGAATGCTCGCCAATTGGGAAACTTCATTTTCCGCCAAAATGTTATGATAATAAGTAAGGCCATTATTTTGGGTATTATTAAGTACTTTTTAATTACATTTTCAGAGCTTTTGAGGCTGTTATCATAAGTGTCTTTCGAGGGGAGAAAAACGTATTACTAAAATCAATTGAACATATATGTTACGAATAAAAATAGATTTAAGATAAGTGATTGCCTATTTTTGATCTGTGTACATTTTAAAGTTTTATTCTTGCTTTGGTCGACACCCGGTGTCAGGTCCGGTATCCACCAAAGCAGAGACGAGAAGAGGCGAGAGGAGATATGCTGCGAAACTGGCGTGCTATTTCCATCAAAGCGGAGACGCATAGCGGAGAGATGAGCTATGCGTAGCGGAGATGGAAGCTTAATGACGCAGTGAGGTGTGCGAAGCGCGGGGAGAAGTCAGCGGGGAACTGCCGCGCCGCTTGCTTGCTCGAGGCAAAAAATTCTATAGTAAAATGAGACATCTCTCCCCTCCGCTTGATCCATTTCCACTGAAACTAAGCGGAGAGGAGATGTGGAAATAACGAAATTTGATTGGTTATTCTTTGCTGGATCGCTTTGCTGGGTACCGGGCCTTACTTGCCCATCCCCCCAAGCCTCGCGCCTCGCGTCCGAGATAGGCCTATCATTAGATAGATATCTTTTTTAATATATAAATAACCTTACAAAGTTCTTCACAAGGTGAGGCAATACTTCACACCTGTACAGCTTTTAAATTTGTATAAAGCACAGGTCTGTTTTTGTATGGAGTACGGCAGTCACTTGTAGGATGGCTCAGCAAAATACCAGCTTGCTGCACTTGACTCGGATAACGCAGAGCTAAAAGACTCATAGGCGATGCAGTGTTAGCAGACAAGCTTCACAGCCCGGCTCATCGGCGAAACGTTGCCTGTCGGTTTTCCATAAATTGTACTTCGGAGAGTGTGCACAGGAACTCCATGACTTGATTCCTCCATCTACCTTATACTAACGATCTACCAGACGTACTGCATGGTACCATTCTCACTTGTTCAATATATCGTCTTGTTGTACTAAGCGATTGTCCTCTACATTTATTGTGCGCACGGCCAAGGTTTGGAACTCTCTGCAGGCTACTGTGTTCCCTTCTACATATGACCCGTCTGCCTTCAAAGCAAGAGTGAACGGTCAACTTCTGGGCTCATCAGTAATAAAACATAAAAAGTAGCAGAGGGCATTCAAGGTATTGTCTATGAGATAAGATCTTATTTTGTTGCACGTAATACGTATGTACATAATGCCGAGCCCAAGTGTTTTACATATTTATATGGAAATAATCATTTATAATTGACACTAAAGCATACATGGGTATTATTATAATTAACCGATAGGTATTGTTTACATTAATTAAATTCAATGAAATAAGTAAGAAAGATTCTACTGCGTCTGGTTTTTCGTTTCATATAAAATATCGAAAAGCCGATATTTGAAATCCAATATCGCTTTTTTCAATATCGGATTTATAGTCCGATATTCCGGTTTTTCGATATTATCGAAAACCGGTATCCATGCTCTAGGTTTGTGCTTGTCTTACTGACACTGGTAGGTTAATCCACAGCCGTACTGCTTGAGCTGCGAACGACTTACCATAATAATTGCTGGTGTGACCCGGTACCGTAAGCCTTTTCTGATGAACTCAGAGAACTCGGCTCGGAACGCAGCATGATACTGAACAAATCATCATCTGATTAGCATTTTCCCAAGTATGTCGGGTTCGGCTTCCAGTCTAACCGGATGCGTAGTCTAAGCTCCACAACCCAGTAACTGATTAACACGGTACCCCCTGGTAAGAATGGTGTTGTAGGGACAAAAGTGCTGACACGGCCCATATTACGACGGCGCGGCAACGGGCTCGCCGTCACAGTCCATAATGTACTCTGTAGACAGTCCCGCGTAAGCGAGGCAGTAGTGAACACGTACTTGTGTTTAGAAATAATATTATGGTCAATACAGTGAGTCAGGTCAATACAGTGAGTCAGGTCAATACAGTGAGTCAGGTCAATACAGAGAGTCAGGTCAATACAGTGAGTCAGGTCAATACAGAGAGTCAGGTCAATACAGTGAGTCAGGTCAATACAGTTTTTCTGATTTCTGACCACCCGTAACGACTGTCAAAGATGTGCAAATGACAGTCAGGAACCAACAGAGTAACGTGCATTCCGAAGCACGCAGGAATATCGATTTATGTCAAACTTAACCCCATACAGAGCCGGATTAACCCATCAGGGGCCTATAGGCAATGGAATCCTCGGGGCCCTCTTATACCGACTTCAAAAAAGGAAGAGGTTCCCAATTCGGCTGTAATATTTTTATTTGTGTTAACTCATAACGGCTTTTTTTTTTTTAATGTGGTAAAATTATCAAATAAGTCCTCCCACCCCGGGCAGGGTGTGGAACACAACGTGCCGTCAACCCGAGCATGGTCCATGGTCGGACAGCGAGTTGCCCTTTACTCGCTGTCCGCATGCCCGCGCCTACGGTGGCCGGAGATCGTCGGCCGACGTCCGACGCCGTGGGCGTCTACCACTGCGGCTGGGCTGGAGGGAGGACGCCATCCTCTCCCTCACACGGCCCACCTCCTCCTTCGGCAGCATGACTGCTTCGTAGAAGGAGGCGACCGCTTCCCACTCCCTCTCGCCCCGCAGCATGGCCTCGATCAATGCCGGGCGCGAGAGGTCTCCGCCTAGCTTTCTTTATTCTTGAGGCATACCGTATATAGTCGAACACGTCCGACATACACCGTACACCCTCGATTCCCGAGAGCGTCGTGAAACGCAAACGGGCGAGCAACTCATAATGGCTAGACTGATTTGGAAAATTCTTTTTTGTTTGAAAGGGTATACTTCAAGGTTGGTCCCATTGTCATCAAGTCAGGATCTGATGATGGAATCCTGGAAATTCGAGGAAAAACTACAAATATAAGCACCGGTTGGTGAAGTGGAACTAATGATGAAGACCACAGATAGCTACCGGAACTACTAAGTATTGCATGGGTTGCGATTCGATTACTTGAAAGTAATTTAACGAATCGGTGATTCCATCAACGTGCATGAAGTACCCTCCGGCCACCCTACGGCTGCGTTCCGATTTATTATATTAGTTTTAAAACTCAAAAAAAAGTTAAAAGTAAAAAAAAATTATAATTCTTGTTATTGAGAAAGGAAAATTGAGGAGAAATTGTAAGATTTACTAGCAGATATAAAACAATTGTAGACTACGTACGTATCGTAACCTCGCACTTAAGAGCCGATACTACCTCAAATGGCTTAGCATGATCGTCCGTTATGTCGAAAATACTGCAGAAATAATTTTGAAATAAATACATAGTAAAGTTGAGGATTACTATTAGGTACTATGTTTGACGAAAACATGATTCCATAAAATTTTCTTGATAGAAAAAAATCCAAAGTTACCTGGAGGTAACTTTGGATTTTTTATTTTTTAACCGAACAATAAACCGCTGGTATTCAAAAATAACTTCAAATTAGATAATGAACCTTTGCATATCAATTGAACTAACTATAAAGCAAGTCTTATGTTATTTACTTTTTTTAATTACCATTATTTTCACCGTAAAAAGAAATAAACTAAATTATCGGTGTCTTGGAGTCTTTTCCCTGCCACCCTGTCTCGCTTGCTCACGTGACCGCGGCCAGTAGTGTGCGAGCGAGATAGTGAGAAGCGCTGAGGTAGTATAGGCCCTTAAGTGCGGTCCGGTTACCGGGGTAAGGACTTAAGAACCTCGCATTTAATTCTACTACTAAATCTAAGGATTTTTATTTTGAGAGATAACAGTGTGGTCCCTCAGTTCACACGCAATTCTAAATTCTCGTTCGATGAGTCATTTTTTTTTCTTGGTGCGTGCAGTGGGCCCCTTGTGGACGCGGGGCCCCTAGGCAGTTGCCTACTCTGCCTAATGGTTAATCCGGCCCTGACCCCATATTTAGGGTGACGAATCTATTTTTTGGTGCTCTGAGTGAATTCTCAAGAGCAGCACTGTTTTCCATAATGTTAGCCAACGTAAAAACAAAACGGCCTAGTGCGAGTCGGACTCGCGCACGGAGGGTTCCGTACCATTATCTATAAAAACGGTAAAAAAATCTCGTTTGTTGTATTGTTGGCCTAGTGGTCAGTGGCCCTGACTGCTATGCGCAAGGTCGTGGGTTCGATTCCCACCCAGGACAAATGGTTCTGTGATAGCACGATCATTTGTTCTTTGTCTGGGTGTAATTTATCTATAATATGTATGAATTTAGAAATATAATATGTTTGTTTATCAGTTGTCTGGTACTCATAGCACAAGCTCTGCTTAGTTTGGGACTAGATGGCGTTGTATGAAAGTTGTGGAATATTAATAAAAAAGAAATAGCCCCCTTAATTATTTTTTTATTCAGTTTTTAGTGTTTGATGTTTTAGCGGCAACAGAAAATTTCAACTTCAATTTCACGACAGCGGAGCCTTGGTAATAGGACCCCGTTTTTACCCTTGGGATACGGAACTCTAAAAATTAAACGTAAATGATGAATCGTTTGTTTTTTGTTTTTCCTTATTGCTATGCTGTTGAATTGGGTTTGTAATACCTGTAATGATAAATGTGAATAAATAAATGTCAACATTGCCACTCATCCAGGGAACGACCTCAGAAAGCGTCGCTTAACCTTTTAAGATCGACCCGTGCGCCGTGCGGTTCGTGTTATTTAGTCACGATCTCATGAAAACATACATGAGCTTTAAAAATAAATTACTTGACTTATTGACATTCAAAATAAATATCTGGTATGAAATTGCTATATTGACTGGTTTAAATTGTAAAAGAATGATAGCGTTCAAATTATTGGAATTCACAGGCGTGTGACATTCCAATTTTATCGTGAATCGCGATGACACATAGCTCCCGTCACAAATTCCAGTCATTTGATTGCTCCATTTATTATTCTACTTCGTCGTTAACTTCTTCCCGCGGCTTCGCTCGCTTTTGGTTTTAATTTCAACGTAAAAAAGTAGCCATCTTTCGCTCCGGCCATTAACTTAACTATGTATGTCTACACAAAAATCACATAAATCCGTTGCTCCATTTTGATGTGAAAGAAGGTCAATGTAACTTTCGCGTTTACGGTGCTAAACATAGTAAGTACTTAAGTATATACTTATTTTATGTTATCATAATATTATAACATTTATTTACATTTAACCAACCACGTAAGGCAACCACTGAAAATTAGCCACGGCCGCGACTTGCATTTGCTTCGTTTTTTTTTTATGTTTCCTTTTTTTCTTAAATTGTTAATATATACATATATACATCTTTGTCCTTACCTACTAACATAATTATAAGATCCAATTTACAAACTCTAAAATAAGTTTTTAATATTGTTAGCATGTCGTTTGTCTGCTGGCAATAAATACTTTTTCTTTCTTTTACATAATTTACTCAATATTACTCCTTTTCTATGATATATCATTCATTTATTTTTATACGTGCACCTACCTATAACCAACTAGGTTATAGGTTACGCCAGGCCACGTAATTATAAACTTTGAATCGCTATTTATTGATGAAAATCGCAAATCCGTTGCGCAGTTAAATACTATAAATTCTGTCATATTATTTTATTTAAGCGTGTGTCACTACTGGGTGCCAACTGAAAACCAGCGCTGGGTTTTTCGCCCAACAATTGCTGAGTTGGTAACCCTTTCGATTTGGTAAGTTTCTTGTTGTACTCGAATGAATGTATTTCTATTATATTCTGGTTTAAAAGATCTACACAAACAGACAGCTGTAAGTGATTTTGTTTTATAATGTGGAGCTGAGTCACGGCGAAATCTCTGTGTTTTTTTTTTTTTAATGGATCTATGCAATCTTTTTAACCCCTCCAACTAAGCTAAATATGCTCGTCTCTGGAGTGGATTCACGGCAATTGTGTAAAGGTTCTGGGACCTCTCGATCACAACTCACAAGCCCGACGTTTCATTAGGCAATTAAATCTATACTTAATATTATAAAGCGGAAAAGTTTGTTTGTTTGTTTGTTTGCTTGAACGCGCTAATCTTCGAAAGTACTGGGTGGATTTGGATGCAATTTGGTATGGAAGTAGCTTGAAGCTTGAGGAAGGTTATAGGCTACTTTTTACCCGACTGCAAAAAAAGGAGAGTTATGTTTTTACCGTGATAGAATCCACGGGAGCGAAGCCCCGCGTGAGTACTAGTATTTAAATAAAATTCATCACGCGTCAATAAGAAATATCTACACACATAATATGACATTTCGTCAATTATATTCTAATGGCTAAGATGTCAGACTTGTGATCGAAAGTTCACAGATTCAAACCCCACCCGATACACTATTATCGTGAACCCACTCCAGTCAGGTTTAGCGTCAGGTCAGGGTTCAGGTCTATGACCCATATTTAGATCTAGAGAGGCTAAAAAAAAAACGACTGGTTGCACTCCGGGAGTGCCGGCAGAAGTGAAAACTTGAATATTAACGTTGTGCATTTTTGATATTTTGGAATGGTTAGGGAATAATTTTGCACGAATTGCTTTAATTATCAGTATAAAAGTACTATCATTTATGTGGTAGAATACAATATTTATTTATTGCGCTATCGTACACAAACATGACAATTTATATTACATTAAAAAGTTTGCGCAGGCATACATCTTCCTCTCCTACGCCGCGCCGGCTGTCTACTATCCGTCCGTCTTACGAATTTTCGATCAAGTCACGTGTCCTGACGCAAGTTTAACATTTTTTACCCATTACAAAAAAGTGCACAACGCCGCTAAAGAAGTTTTCACTTCAAAAAAAGTCACACATCCACCAACCGAACACTGCAACCGTTGCTTACACAGTTATTATTTAGCCAACTCACTAACTACCACTAAAACCTCCATTATCAATGTGATAAGCTTTTATTCGTGGTTCCGTACATAACTTTCTACTTTATTCAATAGGCTATTAGGTGGTGCCTTAACCCACGTGTGCCGGTGATTAGATTCGGGCTTTATCATGCCGCCAATAAAAGGGAGTCCCCCAAGGCTTCAGTTACGGCAGTGTTAATTATGTTTTGATACCTAATTGCTTTTGATTTTCGAGGAGTCGGGGCGATACGAATGTTGCTAAGAGGCCTTTTTTATCTGGCGGAAAACCTTCAAAGCTCCAAAAACTTTTGTGGGATTTTTACCTCACTAAAACCATCTCGGTGATTACCATCAACACACAGAAGGGGGGACATATCGACACACTATGGAGCCCCCTCTGTGCGACGCCCATTTCGGTACATGCCTTTGTGGCGTCATTGAATACCTTGAATATAACGTAAAGGAAACAGTGGTGACCCCGTGGAAACACATACTTTAACACCTTTTTTCGATGGGAAAATCTCCAAATAACTCCTCTCGCTCTGAATGGAGCAGAAGGAAGTATCAGACTACTTCTAACCAAAAACTGTTCTGTTCCTAAAGTAGTATAAGAATTGTATTCTGTAAACCACTTTCCGATGTTTTACAAAAATCAAAAATGTATAAGCTGAAGGGGCGAAAAACAAAGTTATTTTGCGTACCTACTACGGAACCCTTCATGGACATATCCGACTCGCATTTGACCAATACAACTATTTTAATAATCCCCGACGCAAAAAGAGGGGTGTTATAAGTTTGACATGTCTGTGTGTCTGTCTGTCTGTCTGCAGCATCATAGCTTCTGAACGGATGAAGCGATTTCAGTTTAGTTTTTTTTTTTGTATTAAAGGTGACTTATGTGCGAGTATTCTTAAATATGTTTGATATAAAAACTTTTTACCAAAAAATTAAACCGACTCCCAAAAAACACTGCAAAGTGAAAAATAACTTTAATTTCGGTAGTCGGTGTCTTTAGTTTTGAATTTTCGTTTTTGGCACCGACTTCCGAAATTAAAGTTATTTTTCACTTTGCAGTGTTTTTTGGGAGTCGGTTTAATTTTTTGGTAAAAAGTTTTTATTTCAGTCTTTTTAGTTGGTCTATTGTAATTTACCTAGTTACAAGAGCCTAAATGTCAACTACTTATAACCTTTTACAAAATATTGCTTTTCCCAATGCTGGGCCGTTAATTTTTGAGGAGTTCTCCTGGTACTTCACCATCAGCTCTACATCATCATATGCATTGTGACGAGCATAAAGTGCTTAATATCCATATTTACTTGAATATCGAATCGCAATCCACTCAATACTTATTATTGAGTAGTTTCGGCAGCCATCTGTGGTCTTCATCATCAGTTCCACTTCCTCAAATGGTACTTTTTGAGAGCAACTGCACAAGTTACTATAATAAATACCCAAAACGTCATAGGTGTGCCTATAATATTTGAAGAGTTCCCTCGATTTCTCCAGGATCCCATCATCAGATCCTGACTTTTATAAAAATGGGACCAATTTCGAAGTATACCCTTTCAAACAAAAAAAGAATTTTCTAAATCGGTTCAGCCGTCTTCGAGTAATCGATGATCATACATTAAAAAAATATATATATATATATATATATACGCGTCGAATTGATAACCTCTTTTTGTCGTCGGTTGAAAAATCGGTTGAGCCGTTTAAAAGTGGTGGGGGGTGAAAGTGGGGGTGAAAAACCGAATGTCTGCAAATAATCTCAAGTGGGGTATCAAATGAAAGAACACGATGGGTATATTACAATCAGACATGTTTTATCAAAATCGGTTCAGCCATTTACTAGATATGGGGAGTGAAAGTGGGGATGAATAATTGAATATTGTCAAATATACCTGTGGCGTATCAAATGAAAGGGCACCACGTGTACTATATTGCAAAAACTGTCCATTCCATGAAATTGGTCAAAGTGACAAAAGCTATGGTAACTAGGCGAAAAGTTTAAAAAGCATAAAATAAAAATTAAATTAAAAATTTAAAAGTAGTTTAAGAAACATCCCTTGAACATTAAAAAAATAATAGTCGCGGTGGGGTATCGCCATTCAGAATCGATATTTAAAGTTTTTTAAATTTTTTATTTAATCTTTATTTCAACTTTGTAAATGCGTGTTTACATTGTGAAAATGAATGATGTTTTGAAAAGAGTAACCGTGGAGTTTCTTACCCGTTCTTCTCCATAGGAAACGACTAATTTCGATCCGTGCACTAACTTCTGATGTTTTATAAGTGCCCATGTAGGCCTATCTGTACAAATATTATAAAGCGGAAAAGTTTGTTTGTTTGTTTGCTTGAACGCGCTAATCTTCGAAAGTACTAGGTGGATTTGGATGCAATTTTGTATGGAAGTAGCTTGAAGCAGTAGCCTATAACCTTCCTCAAGGTTATAGGCTACTTTTTACGCGACTGCAAAAAAGGAGAGTTATGTTTTTACCGTGATAGAATCCACGGGAGCGATGCCCCGCGTGAGTACTAGTGTGAAATAAAAGTTAGGAAAAAAAAGTAGGTAAGTATACTTTCTAGAACTAAGGTACTCTCCTTCCAGCCACTGTAGGCGCGGGCCTGCGGGCTGCGAGCAATGGATATCTCGTCGCCCGACTGAAACCAGGCCCGGGTAGACGGCGCGTCGTGTTCCACGCGCGCCTCAAAGATGTCAGCAAATTGTCAGGGCCCATAAGAGGGCCGTTGCCTGCCGGGGTTGCGGAATTGTTCGAAAGAGTTACCGCGGCCTCGGAACACGAAGGGCATATGATGGAACACGGATGGGTTTTAGTCAGTAGAAGTCTGACACACCCTCCCGCTTCGCACAGATCGGGAGACAGTCATAGGATTATTTCCCACCCTAAAAAAAAAGTCAAACCGCGGAAGGACGAAGGAAACTAAAAGGGCTTGTTTAACAGCGGAAACCTTAAAAAAGGGATAAACAGCTACCAACAGCAACTTCAACCCTTTTCGGCTTTTTGGAGGACACTACAATTTTGCCAATAACACGTACTTGACCACAAACGATCAAACACAAGAGGTTTTTCCCTTGCACTGTTTGAATAGTTTCACGAATATCTGTGTGTGTTATTTCCTCATAAGAGAGGTTGTCTGAAAGATGTCGCTTTTAGCGATAAGTCCGCCATTGTAGCCATAGAATTAAGTAATATTGACAAATAGGTGTGTTTAAATTTTGGTGTACGATAAAGTATATTCTATCTATATAATTATGATTTGTCCAGTATGGATTTTATTGAAAGAGACTGACCTCTGTTTAGTTAGCCAAAATACCGGCCTCATATAGGTACCTACGTTATTTAAATTTATGAAACAGTGCCATGTTAGTGTTATTATTTTTTAGGCTCGAATTTGACCACCATGTCATCTGATGGTAAGTACCACATTTCCAAAAAGTCAATCTTATTCCTTTTTATTTCGCGCAGCGTTCACGTCTCCGCGGCGCACGGTGGGCTGAAAAACGGCTTTCATAGACTTAGGCATTTTATTTTGCAAGTGCCAGTTTTTGTGCCGGATATCACTTCTATTTGTTATAACAATATACAAAAATGACACCAGAATTGATTCTGCACAAAAACGAAGGAATTATAATTTTTTTACGAAAATTTTGTATGGAGCTAGTATGAAAAATCGAAATATCTCTGAAACGGCAGCGATAACCGTAATATCCTTATAGGAGGTTTTAGTACTAATTATTTATGATTTTTTGACATACGTTACATAATGGTTGTAGATGCCTTTTTTTTTTTTAAATCGTCAAAATATTTTTATTTATTTTTACATATTAAACGTTCCTTTTAGTGTTTAAGTTGAAGAATTCAGAGCTTTAACAACTCTTAACATAAAATAGCATCACCCCTATAGACCTGAAGGACTAGACAGAGGTGTGTAGTATCTTGTTGATCTTGTAAGATTTCCAACAATACCAAATAGTTGAATATCAGTGTCAAAGTGCCCATGCTGTCGCTTCTTTTAGAAAGATAGGGGAATGAAATTGTTAATTGATCATACCCTAAAAGTATGATTACAACATAACCGGACACATAATAATATCGACACAAAAGGAATTTTAAAACCTTGCATACGTTCAAAATACAAAATAACATATTGTGTAGTCATCTAATGAGTCTGATGACAAGTAATTAAGTAATTAGAATGATGGTTGTCGTCTTCTGATTCTAATGAGCCTATTAAGTGATTAAATGATTTGAAATATCTCGCAACAATACCAACTAAGAACTGCATTCACCTTTTTATAATTAGTGAGCTAATGTGATTTGCTAATGTTGATTAGTTCTACTATGAGTTCTACGAAATGTTTTTGACGATTATAATTTTTTATTATCATATCTTTTATAACTTTAATGAGGGTAGTTAACTAATTATTGACTTTATACAATAAAAGGGCTATAATTTTGTTCCATAATTTAGATTGTTCACAACCGTGTAACTGCTAACACTAAAACTATTTGCTTTGCGACTACAAAATCTTAGAATGGAAAGTTTAATCACCAACTTAGATTTGTTTGTTCTTCTAAAAAGTGAGTGTCCTTCATTTAATCATGAAGTATTGTTTAGTGCAATTGTGTCCCGCATAGGCGATTGCCTTTCTGCCGAAGATCAAGTAACTCTCAAAGAATTTTGCCGGAGATTCACGCGAGCTGCTTTAAACAGGTGGCAGAAATCTAAACGATTCTTTGATAAGTTTAGAAATACGTACGGAGAGTGGTTGCAAGCAAATATTGATTGGCCGACTTGCGTGCAAACTTTAATAAATCAAGAACCAACTGTTGATGAGATACCAAGAGCACGCTCAGTCTCTCCAGAACCTTCGACATCATCGACTGTTGGAACAATGACAAAAAGGTCCCGAAAACCATTCAAAGATCTGGGAAGCAAACAGAAAAAGAGAAGATCTAGTGAGCACATAGGCGAGGATTCCTGTGAATTGGCATATGCATCTGCAGCACGTTTAAAAGAAGAAGGTTATGAAGATATCGCATCTGTAATCAATTATATGATCAAAAATCCAGAAGCTGCCGTTAAAATCAAGGAAAGCATTAAGAAAACAGTAATATTTACACCAGAGAAAGCACTTGGATTGCTTCTTTCACTTAAGCTTTCAAAGTGGCAATATATTACGTTGCGAGAGACTGCCATTCGGGAAGGTGCTAAGGATATTTACCCATCCTACTATAAACTGCAACAAACTAAGCTTGCATGCTACCCTCCTAATCAATCAGTATCAGTTACGGATTCATCAGCTAGAATTACACTTCAAGCTTTACTTGACATCACGGTGAAGCGGATTCTTCAAAGTCTTTCTGATAATGTGGAAAATAAGCAGTTAAAGCTGATATCGAAGTGGGGATTTGATGGTGCTTCCAATCAAAGCCGATACAAGCAGAAAATGGACGGCGAGCATGATGATTCAAGCATTTTCATGACCTCCTTGGTGCCACTGAAACTGACAGATGGAGATAATACTATATGGACAAACCCGAAACCATGCTCAACTTTTTATTGTCGTCCGGTTCAGTTCACTTTTGTAAAAGAAAGCCATGCAGTTGTCATTGATAACAAAAGAAAAATGGATGAGGAAATTGAGGCCCTTAACCCCACAGAGTGCATTAATAGTAACAGGGTGACTCATAAACTAATGATGACAATGATCGACGCAAAAGTCTGCACGTACCTTTCTGAAGCTAGATCAAATGCATCATGCTACCTGTGCTTAGCAAAACCAACAGAAATGAACCACTTAGATGCTGTAACATCAAAAACTGTGTGTTCTGACATATATGAATTTGGCCTATCATCCCTACATGCCCGTATAAATTGCATGGAATGTCTGTTACACATTGCGTACAGACTTGACTTCAAACAGTGGGCAGCAAGAAGTAATGAGCATAAAGATATGTTACAAAACAGAAAAAAAAACATTCAAAATAAATTTAAAGAGGAGCTCAATCTGTTAATTGATATAGTAAAACAAGGCTCGGGAACTACCAATGACGGGAATACCGCAAGGAAGTTTTTCGAGTTTCCCAATAAAACTGCAGCTATTACTGGGTTGGATCAAAACCTGATAAAAAGATTTGCTGTTATTTTGCAAGCAATAACATCTGGTGAGAAGATCGATGTCATCAAATTTAAAGATTTTGCTCGCAAAACAGCAGAAAAGTACGTGGAATTATACGACTGGTACTACATGTCATCAACCGTACATAAACTATTAATACACGGAGCTGACATAATCGAAAAAAATGATATTGTCCCGATTGGGACTCTCTCGGAAGAAGCTTCAGAGTCTCGAAACAAAGATTTTAGGAGGTTCCGGGAACATCATTCGCGGAAAAGAAGCAGGCAAGATTCTAATCAAGATATCCTAAATATGCTTGTTGTTTCTTCGGATCCTTTTCTAAGTGCACAAAGGCCGAAGTTAGATGCCAAAAGGAAGACAACCTTTTTTGCTGAAACTCTCGACCTAATACAGTTTCCGGAAACTGAGTTCGAGTTTGTAGGTATATCCGATCTGGATTCTGACTCGGAATTGGAGTCCGACAACGAAAGTTGTAAAGAAAATTTGTAAAATTTAATTATTTTTCTTTATGTTCTTTTGTTATTTATGTTAGTTTATTGTACCAATATGTTTAGTTAATAATTTCATAAATTATAGTTTCAAATATGTATTTTGTATAATTGAATTTATTAGATATTATTTTTGTTACTTCTGTTTTATTTAAATTACCTATCAATAAAAAGTTTATATACAGTCTTTTTTTTTTCACATATTCTTAATATTTGGGGAAAAAGCATGCTTCCTAACGATGTTCTTAACTTTGACACAGTTCATGGATCGTTTTGAACAGTTTCATATGTTAAAATAAATAATGTTAGTACTATAATCCCCTATAAGGATATTATTATTATTATGTGTCCGGTTATGTTGTAATCATACTTTTAGGGTATGATCAATTAACAATTTCATTCCCCTATCTTTCAAAAAGAAGCGACAGCATGGGCACTTTGACACTGATATTCAACTATTTGGTATTGTTGGAAATCTTACAAGATCAACAAGACACTACACACCTCTGTCTAGTCCTTCAGGTCTATAGGGGTGATGCTATTTTATGATAAGAGTTGTTAAAGCTCTGAATTCTTCAACTTAAACACTAAAAGGAACGTTTAAATATGTAAAAATAAATAAAAATATTTTGACGATTTTTTTTAAAAAAAGGCATCTACAACCATTATGTAACGTATGTCAAAAAATCATAAATAATTAGTACTATAACCCCCTATAAGGATATTACGGTTATCGCTGCCGTTTTAGAGATATTTCGATTTTTCATACTAGCTCCATACAAAATTTTCGTAAAAAAATTATAATTCCTTCGTTTCCGTGCAGAATCAATTCTGGTGTCATTTTTGTATATTGTTATAACTAATAGAAGTGATATCCGGCAAAAAAACTCGCACTTGCAAAATAAAATGCCTAAGTCTATGAAAGCCGATTTTCAGCCCACCGTGCGGCGTACAGGAATATGGGCAACTAGCTTCTGGCCGCGACTTCGCTCGCGTGGGGGCGTTTTTAAATCCCGATCCCGTGGCAATTCCGGGATAAGAACTAGCTTATACGTTATTCCAGGATATTATATCTACTTATGAAATTTCATTCAGATCCGTTCAGTAGTTTTGACGTGAAAGAGTAACAAACATCTATACATTCATCCTCACAGACTTTCGCATTTATAATATTAGTTAGAAGTAGTGATGGGCAATTTTCCGAAATTTTTCAAAACTCGGAAATTTTTCCTTTTATTTTTCGTAAATATAAAAATATTGTTTAATGTATAATTTTACTTTGAATAAGGGTCAAAACGCTTGAGTTATAGGGCTCGAGTGCACGTCTAGCCGGTTGATCGATTCCTTGCGTGACTAGAGGGCTGGCTCGTTCTTTGCCCAAAGAATAAGCAGTGCCATATAACATGACAATGCTGGTAGTCTTAGAAGTGCTTCGACGTTACAGTAAATAGTGAGGTTTATCAAAGTATTTTGCAGTGGTAACTCAAAATAAACAAAAAAAAAATTACCAAAGCAAGTTAACCAAATTATGAATTACCTAAATGGTTTAATGTATTTTTATTTTAAATAACGAATACAACAAACATGTACTATTGTACATCCATTAAAAATTGTGATTAATACAACATTAATAGGAATAATCACATCTATTCAGTTGAAGATGAATCCGAATCGTCATTTGTAAAAAGGGAATCATTTTTCATCATCATTTCCTCCTATTAAAAAAATAAATAATAAATCTTCGGTTGGTGGGTTTTCACCTTTCTTCACAATAATATAGATTGTTCTTCATAATTTTTGGTACCCTACCTAATTATTGATACGTATGGTAATTTTTTTTCCATAGTGGAAGTTCTACCCAAAACGTATCAGGGCTCCGGATAATGCAGTTGCTAAAGCAATCAATGTACCAATATCCTTCTTATCATTTATCGAACTATCTTGTTTTTATTGAAAAAAGGCTCGCATTTAACCACCATCTCACCATCATCATGGTAAATGATGATGTGGTCGAAGATAACTATAGCACGCTTACCTAGAAGAAACCTATTCACTCTTGACTTAAAGACCCCCAGATTATAGCCATCAAGAAGCTCAGACTCCGGCAGGGAATTCCACTCCTTAGCCGTAAGCACAATTAAAATTTGTGCGTATGGGTGGGATGACCACCATGTAACGATGGCACATTACCGTTTGTCTTGTAGTTCGAAGATGGAATGGGCTTGGTGAAATTAGATCGTGGCATACCATCTCACACTCCCCGAAATGTAACCGATAGGCTTGCAACACGACGCCGATGTTCAAGGCTCTGGAGATTTGACTGGGCCAATGAGTCTCTTGGCCCGTTTCTATGATGACGTGGTAGAGTCAAGCGCGTCCAGTTGATATTTGGCAGATCCATACCAAAGATGAGAGTACATACTCCATATACGATTTACTTTGAGCTTAATAAGTTAATACATATTGAGCTATTCCGGTGTGAAGTACTGTGTAAGTACCTTTGCTAGGCTTCTCAACTTTTTACTACTAATTGAGCCTTAGCCTCGATGAACGGACCAAAATTGAATGTGGGAGTCAATGTTACCCCAAGAAGATCAATACGATCGGATATCGGCGCGGTTACACCACGGAAAAGAGCTGGTTGGAATTTACTCCTTTTTGCGGAGGAGAGACACGCCAGGGACTTAGCTGCATTAAACTTGACCAAGTTGGCATTGCCCCTTTCGGAGCCCTCAAGGACAAGTTCAAGCGCCCAACCATGTCCTCACGGCGAGACTGGATCTGTGACCCACCAGCACACACGCAGGACACGTATCTCTCAGAAACTCTGCTGTCGCTCCTGAATATGGCTGACAGGATGAAGTAGAAGGCGAACTATTCATGTAATCTACTTCTTTCGGGAAAATTTGGCGATGTTTTAGAATTTATTATAATTTTCACATGCTGTGGACATTTAATGCAAACTGTGCGACCGCATACGACCATCGATGGCATAACGAAATGTTTTGTTACAATATTTACAAGATACACTATTATTTTGTCTTTCATTCAGATTCCACACAAGTTTCTTCTTATTACGACTCATTTCTAACCGATACTCTCAATAAGTAATACTGATATTAAGAAGCATCTAGCCGACATTTAATAACTCATACGGAGAATTCCCCGTATGCGAATTACATTAGTGTTACAAAAATAGTTAGAAACTTGTTTTTCGTTTCGTTTTGCTCATTTAACATTTTATTACTAGCAGAAGTAGTCAATATTGATATTGTTTTAGTGTACACATAATTAACTTGGTAATGCATTAAAATGAGTTTTTTGATCGGAAAAATATAGGAAAAATTTGAAAAAGATTGGAATAATATCTATTTTTCGTTTCTTTTCCGTCCGAAATTTTTCCACTACCCATCAATAGTTAGAAGTAAAATACGAGTGTACAGACGAGACGGTTCTTAGTAGCCTTGACTAGTTTTTTTATTATTACTGATAATAGGCTCGCGTTTGACCACCATCTCACCAGATGGTAAGTGATGATGTTGTCAAAGATGGAGCACGCTTACCTAAAAGTAACCTATTCTCTCTTGACTTAAAGACCCCCAGCTTATAGCTAGTTTCGGTTCCTTCAGATTTTTCCCATCTCATCCATAAACATAGAAATGGACCACATCACAATTCGCTCCTCAAATCTTATACAATAAACAAGATATGCTCTACCCGTACATCCGGTTTCATCGAAACCCATTTAGCCGTTTCAACGTAAAGAGGTTACAATACTTACAGACAGAAAGTGAAACTTTCGCATTTAATTATCATAATATTAAGTACCTACCTAGTATACATTGATTGTCTTCCATATTTTTATGTTTATACCAAAGAGAGTCGTGGTTTCTAGTAACAACAGTCATACCCAGTTACTGGGTTGTGGAACTTGTTGAGATTAAGTAGACCCTCAATCAATCTACCTATACTTTCCAACATAGTTGGAGTCGGTTTCCTGTTTAAGTGGTTGCATGTTTGCAGGTATATAGATACCAGAATATTATGCACTAACTGGACAATACGCCTCTCGGCAAGACTGATACCTACCAGTGATCCTGGTTTCTTTAGGTCTGAACCAACTCAACGTGCTTTCCATGGTAAACAGGAATTACGATATGATAAGTCATTCATCTTCCGATTGAACTCGTCTCAAAATACGTTCCTACCTAGATACCTACTGGTACTAAGTACATCTGGTTACTAAATTTAACCAGATGCTAGAATAATATGCAAAAATAATGTCTATAAATACTTAATAATAATTAATCATATATTTATACACAAGTCATTGAGGAAAGAGAGATAATAATGAGAAGACGCAAATAAACAGTATACAAAAAGAGGAAATAAATATCTAACCGTGGGCCCCAAAGTTTGGGGCCCACGGTTAGTTATTTTCCTTTTGGGGCCAAAAATAGGCATAGGCACAGCCAGAGAGTGGTTTTCAAATCAGTGGGTACAGCCTATAATATCTTAGTTTGTATATTTTATTGGATATCTACTACATAATCTAGGATAGATAAGTTCATGATCAAACTCGAAACTATAATGAAATCGATAACTTTACTTATAGATACGGTTGCTTATAGTCTGAATAACAATTTTATGTTAATTTACGTAATACCGGGTTTTGTAATTAAGATTTATGCTAATATGGCTTTTCAAAGTTGGTGTAGTGGGGAAAATGTTAAACCATAAAAGAACATCAAAGTTAAAATTAAAATGAGTTTCAATACTTAAAGAAACTCATTTGAGACTTTGTGCATCAAAAAAAAAAGACAATTAAAATTAGAACTCACCTGGATCAAAAATTCCAAATTCAAAAATTCTCCGAACAACAACACAGCACTCTGCACTTAGTTTTTTTTTTATAATAACGTATCACTCAAGCAAATACATTAACTAAATAAGTATTTACAATATAAATACATACGCACAAAATTCCAACAAATCAAACGGTCCGACTTTGTTTTGATATCTGAAAGCAATTTTTTTTACACCTTCAACCATTATAACGAGACCGGGCCCTCCTAACGTTTATATCTGCCCCTAAATCACCCCACAGGGACATGACTAGTTTTTTTTACAAATCACATGTATGTAGTAAATTGCGAAATTTCCGCACAAACACGACGCGACAACGTCCCTCGCGAAACGATCTCGGAAAACTGAACGCACGTCCCTATCGCAGCTTTCAACAAATCTATATGAGAAAGTACACAATATCTCTGTTCCTTTCTAACCGCAAACAAATCGTATTGCCCGTCTCTCTTAGTTATTATCCTGGCCACTGAAACCGAAAAACGTCGGACAAAAATATCGAATTATGCTCTCATTATTCGTAAATTGGAACGCGCTTATTTTTTCATGTTTTTGTTTTTAATTAGACGGAACGCGGTGAAAGTGACGTTTGTTTTGGCGCGAAGGGTTATCAATCTTTATGGTTTGACAGATAACATAGACATTATTGGGGCACGGGAACATTATTTATAATTCCTATTTCACGATCATCGTATTATGAATAATATTTTAGTTTATTAGTTATTTATGTTCACACGTTCACGTTCGCTAAACGGATGTAACTGTCTAATACAGTGAAATGTTTACTTTAGAACATTGGCCGAAAGAAAATGAGTTCAATATTAATTTAATTAACATGAAAATTTTATTAAAGCTTGCTATTTATCTGGCTAGGAGCACCGTAATAATGTTTTATGATAAATAACTGCATAGTTGAAATGTTCATTATTCACATTTATGGTTCCGTACAACATGTAGGTATAAAGTTACGCCATGTCCATTCGTTTGTCTTCTCGCGATTTGATTCAGTGATTTTTGATTCTGTAATGTGGCATGGTTATACATAGTAATCTTGTCACGTCTTTTTTTTAATAGCCTGTACTGTCCCAATTCTGGGTAAATTCATGCCCATTGTCCTTCCATACAATCTTTTCCCGCACCATTTCAAACCAGCCCCCGTGGTATACCTACGTCCAGGTCGTCTAGCCACCTCTTTCCGTTCCACCTACAGCGGGAGAAGTGTTTTGATGATTTTCCCACTCAGGAAAAATGTCCATATCTAAGTAGCTACCATATTTAATACCAAGTGCGTACTTACTACAAAATTTTCCATGCGATTTTAGAGACGTACAATGCGGCCGTTCTAACTTGGCGAACATGAAGTTAGGCTCTGGGAACTTTAACGCTTGTGCAGTCGTACAAAAATAAAGGTTTTAAAAAAATAAATGCAATTAGCAGTTGTTATTCCTGTTAACAACTGTTATTGGCATTTATTTTTTAAAAACCTTTTTTTGTACGAGTGCACAAGCGCTAAAGTTCGCAGAGCCTAACTTCACGCTCGCCAAGTTAGAACGGCCATACTGTAGCTTATTCATTTTATAGGTAGGTACTGCTAATGTACTTAAATATACTCAGTTACTAATTACACGAGGATCTCGTTGCGACTCTTGCCAAGGTTAGACTGTCGCTGGGTGACTGATAGATATATGCTCTTCATTATACATCATAACAGAAAACAAATAAGGACTTAACAACTAAAAAAAATTTTGCAAAAAATAAAACCGACTTCCATATTAAAACACTACAAAGCCAAAAATAACTTTAATTTCCGTAGTCAGTGTTATTGGTTTTGTATTTTCGTTTTTTTGACACTACCTTCCGATTTATTTAGTTACAAAAGCCAAAATGTCAACTACTTCTAGCCAAAATGTCGACTACCTTTTACAAAATATTGCTTTTCCCGATGCAGAGCCGTTAATTTTTGAGGAGTTCTCTTGATACTTCACCTTACATCAGCTCTACTTCACCATCTACATCCATATTCAAGTAATCGAATCGCAATCCACGAAATACTTATTATTGAGTAGTTTTGATGGCCATCTGTGGTCTTCATCATCAGTTCCACTTCCCCAAATGGTGCTTTTCGAGAGCAACTGCACAAGGTCCTATAAAAATACCCAAAACTCTATAGGTGTACCTATAATATTAGAAGAGTTTCCTCAATTTCTCCATGATTCCATCATCAGATCCTAACGTGATGACATTGGGACCAACTAGAAAGTATACCCTTTCAATCAAAAAATAATTATCCAAATCGGTCCTGTCGTCTTCGAGTAATGAGGAGGCAGTACCTTGTATTCGGCACTAGACAGCAATTATCTAAACTTCCCTCTACCCTTAACTTAGATTTGATGGGTGAACCAATTGAAAGAGTTTTTGAAGCGCTCAATCTTGGTCTCATAATGGACAAGGACCTCCGGTTTGAAAAACATGTAGCCGACTCTGTACGAAACTGTTTCTACCGACTGAAGGTTTTGTACAAGATGAGGCCCTACTTGTCTGTTACATTACGCGAGCAGCTTGTCGAGACTCTGGTATTATCTAAGTTAAACTACGCAGATACAGTTTACGGCCCTCGCCTATTAGCCCGCACAGACCGTCTTATTCAAAGGGTGCAAAACGCCTGTGCCCGATTCTGTTACACAATCCCCCCTAGGAGCCACGTAACGCCCGTACTTAATAAACACTTCACACTCAAAATGAAATCGAGACGCAAGTTGCACTTGGCCTGCCTTCTGTTCAGTGTGCTAAAGCATAAAAAGCCAGAGTACCTGTACAACAAGCTAAGTTGGCTGACTAGTACACGAGGGTGCGATAGAAGACAATGTTCACAGCAGGTTGCGTCTCGGTCTCACCGCACGGTAGCATTCAGAGGCAGTTTCCGTTATGCGGCATCAAAAGTCTGGAATAATCTGTCGCCTCCGATTAGAACATCCAACTCGTCTAATTCCTTCAGAAAACGTTTGCGACAGTATTTGATAGACGCACAACGGAGGCTGGACATGGTACATTTAAATGTTTCTTTGATATGATGCTGTGCCAATTTGAGTGGAATGTGGTGGGTTTGTGTTGTACGGGCAGTGCGCGTGCAACTACAGGGAATACACATAAATGTATTGTATATATATTTATCTATTAGATTATTAAAATACTTTATTGTTATTTCTATTCTGTTTATATTTTATGTTTATCATTAGTATATTATATATGATAGAAATGATTGACATCCGTACACTCACCATTAGGATCAGTTGAAAACCAGCGTCGGGCAGTAGTTGTCCGGCATTTTGCTGAACTGGGCCTATTTGGCGCAGCCGTGAGTCACATAGTATTATTAATAGTCCTAGATGTGTTGAATTCTATTGTTTTTTCATGTATAATTTTTTTTAATAATAATAAGATGTTTATTCTTTATTTTTTTTTACTGTGTGTATACTTGTGGCATATGCCAATAAACGTTTTTTCTTTCTTTCTTTTACATACATTAAAAAAAATTGTTCAAGACGAACTGAGAACCTCCTCCTTCTTTTGAAGTCGGTTATAAACCTATTGATTGATTTGACACAAAACGAGAAAATATAGAATTATGCGTGTTGTATGACTGTTTCATTATATAGATACATAGATATATTCTTTATTGTACACCATAACAGTAAAACAAGAAGGACTTTACAACTAAAAACTTTTTAGCAAAAAATAAAACTGACTTCCATATTAAAACACTACACAGGCAAAAATAACTTATATTTCGGTGGTCGGTGTCATTTGGTTTGTATTTTCTTTTTGTTTTGACACCGCCTTCCGAAATTTAAGTTATTTTTGCCTTTGTAGTGTTTTTATATGGAAGTCGGTTTTATATTTGCTAAAAAGTTATTTTTTCACGCCGTTTAGTGGGTCGGTTTGTAATTTATCTAGTTACAAAAGCCAAAATGTCAACTACTTATCACCTTTTACAAAATATTGCTTTTCCCGGTGCAGAGCCGTTAATTTTTGAGGAGTTCTCCTGGTACATCACCACCAGCTCTACTTCACCAAATGCATTGTGACTGGCATAAAGTGCTTAACATCTATATTCAAGTAATCTAATCGCAATCCACGAAACACTTATTATTGAGTAGTTTCGGTGGCCATTTGTGGTCTTCATCCTCAGTTCCACTTCCTCAAATGGTGCTTTTCAAAAGCAACTGCACAAGGTACTATAAGAATTACCCAAAACGCTATAAGTGTGCCTATAATATTTGAAGAGTTCCCTCGATTTCTCCATAATTCCATCATCAAATCCAAACGTGACGACAATGGGACCAACTAGAAAGTATACCCTTTCAAACAAAAATAATAATTATTCAAATCGGTCCAGCGATATGCGAGTTATGAGGTAACATACATAAAAAAAAGTTCAAGACGAATTGAGAAGCTCCTCCTTTTTTTGAAGTCGGTTAAAAAGGGTGATACAATAGGCGATCTTATCGCTAAAAGCGATCTTTTACAGACAACCTTTGAATGGATTTGACACATAGGAGAAAATAAATACGCGGGTAGTCCACAGTGTACTATTTATCTATATAAAATATAGAAACAAAGACATTCACTTCCCCAGGTTTCTTTCAATAACACCTTCATACCTTTTAGTCACACTCTGTGAAGAACCTGGGAATACACATTGACGACACCCTTTCTTGGACTAAACAGTTACAGGAAGTTAGTCGTAAAGTATTTGCTTCTGCAGGCTCCTTGAGACGCCTTCGTAATATTCTTCCCATCTCTACTAAAATTGCAATTGCACAAACTCTCCTTCTCCCTATTCTGGACTATGCTGATGCCAGCTATCTTGACTTGACCTAAGACCAATTAGACAAGCTAGAGCGACTTCAAAATCTCTGTATCAGGTTTATATTTGGCTTGCGCAAGTTTGACCACGTTTCTGATTTCCGCGCTCAGCTCAAATGGCTTCCTATTAGGTTTCGCCGGAATCTTCACTTACTTTATCTACTTTATAATGTGCTCTTTAATTCTTTTACTTCTTTTTATTTTAAGGAACGCTTTCAGTTCCTCTGTGACACACATTCTAGATCCCTGAGATCATCGGAAAATTTAGAGTTAAGTATTCGTATGCATTCCACTTCTTTCTTTCACGAATCTTTCACTATTCAAGCAGCTCGTTTGTGGAAAGCATTACCCATAGAAGTGAGGCGTGCTTAAACGCTACGAGCGTTCAAAAGAATGGTGAAGGAGCATTACTCTCCCTATAAGTTTTCCCCTTCTTTCTCAATTATAGATACATGTAATATTTATTAGTTTATGATTTTTGTATTGTATGTATGTATTTTATGTTATTATATTCAATTAATAATTAATATTATGTTGTTTATACACAGACAGCCCTTAATCTGTTTCCTTTAAGTTTGTACATCCAAAGGTTGTCTGTAAGAGATCGCCCTGTGCGATAAGACCGCCCATTGTACACTAGTTTAAATTTTTGTATCCATAGAAATATTGTGAGGTGTACAATAAAGTATATGAAGGAGACACAGCGTCGTATGTGTTTTTAAAAAGTGTGACGTCAGCTCAGCTGATGTCACGAATGTTCTCTTGGTGATCACTCATGTTTGATTTTTAAATAAAAGCACTTGTTAATATTACCAGAGACTCGTTTATTAAATTGACAGCGCAACGACTTCCCATATAGGTCCGCACTGTCCAGCGGCTCGAACAAGAATGAATCTAGCGCTCACAGTGTGGCCTTATGTTATAGAGGTATTGTCACACATTTTCTAGTTTAATATTAAACTACTTTAATTACAATGTTTTAAGTTGAAACATGTTAAACGTTAATTTTACATCTTAAAAATCAATTAATAGTTTGTGAAACAATCAAATTATTAAACTTTAATCATTTCAATTATTTTAAAAGACAAATTATTGTATTTGCGCCGATATATATAATATAAATAAATAAATAACAACAATTTAATAAGAGAGACAAAGACCCTTTACCAAGTTTTTGAAAGACGATAGGGTTTGCTTGTTTTACTGACACTGGTAGATCATTCCACAACCGTACTGGGCTTGGTCCTTGGTTCCAGCAGTCATTTGTACATCTATGACTGTTGGTGGATGTCGCATATCTTCAGATTTTTCTGTGTTTCTCTTCTGTCAGACTTCTACTGACCAAAAACCCACGCTGCTCCTTCAGTTTTTCTGGCGTTCCACGGCCGCGGTATCTCGGTAATATTCCTGCAACCCAGGATATGCCCTGCTCTGGTTCAGACTATGGTGCGGAGCGAGAGGGAATGGGATGCGGTCGCCTCCTTCTGCGAAGCAGTCATGCTAGCGAAGGAGGAGGCCGAACGCGCGAGGGAGAGGCAACTCTCTTCCTCGCGCCCCAGCCGCGGGAGACGCCCCGGGCGTCGGGGATCCCCGTAGGCGCGGGCCTGCGGACGGCGAGCAGGGGTCGCTCACCGTCCGGTAAGGACCAGGCCCGGGTCGGCGGCGCGTCGTGTTCCACGCGCGCCTCAAAGAGCTGTCAACACCAGTGGCGGGGCCTCATAGGGCCATTGCCTGCCGGGGTTTGCGGGAAAGTTCTACCGAGTTTCCGCGGCCCCGGAAATTTAGGGCAGCTGAAGGAACAGGGTGGGTTTTTAGTCAGTAGAAATCTGACACACCCTTCCGCTTGACCCAGAGCGGAAGAAGTCATTTGATGATGTTCCCAACCCAAAAAAAAAAAAAAAAAGGTTAGCCACTGTAGTAACGGAATATTACCAATCTGACAGCTGTCAGTGGGACAATGTTATAAAAAATATAGATATGAAAGTACTCTGTGAGATACTGTAAGATCCTTGATCATTGAATATACTTTTATATAACTTAAGCTGTTTATTTATTATTAATACCAACAATACATGGCATACCTCATTAGTGATCATGACTTGAAGGTTCAATACTAATTTTGGATTAAAATGCATCAATATCAATGATACTTACATATTTAATTTATCAAATAAGTCCTGCTAATATTATAAATGTGAGATTGTGAGGATGTATGTTAGTTGCTCTTTCACGCAAAAAACTACTGGACGAATTAGGATGAAACTTTACAGTAATATAGGTTGTACATCAGAATAACACGTAGGCTACTTTTTATCCCGAAATTCCCAAGGGATGGCGATTTAAGTAGGAAAACCCTCCTACACGAACGAAGTCGCGGGCAGAAGCTAGTCTTTTCATAAATACAAAATCAAGTGCTTTGTCCATGTAAAACGCAAATTTCATGTAAAAAGTAAAGATGTGATGAGAAACATTCTATCGTTAGGTATTTTTAACCGACTTCAAAAAAAGGAGGTTTACAATCGTCTTGAACTTTTTTTTTTTTATTTATGTTACCTCATAACTCGGAGACGGCTGGACCGATTTGAAAAATTCTTTTTGCGTTTGAATGGGTATACTTTCTAGTTGGTCCCATTGTTACAAAATCAGGATCTGATGATGGGATCCTGGAGAAATCGAGGGAACTCTTCAAATATTATAGGCACACCTATAGCGTTTTGGGTATTTCTTATAGTACCTTGAGCAGTTGCTTCCGAAAAGTACCATTTGGGGAAGTTGAACTGATGATGAAGACCACAGATGGCCACTGAAACTCCTCAATAATAAGTATTTCGTGGATTGCGTTTCGATTACTTGAGTACGGATAATAAACATTTTATGCTCGTCAAATACATATGGTGATGTAGAGCTGATGGTCAAATACCAGGAGAACTCCTCAAAAATTAACGGCTATACACAGGGAAAAACAATATTTTGTAAAAGGTGATAAGTTGTTGACATTATGGCTTTTGTAACTAGATAATTTACAAACCAAACCACTAAAAAGCGTGAAAAAAAAATTTTTAGCAAAAAATAGAACCGACTTCCATATTATATGTATATTCTTTTTTATTATATTCTATTTTATTATATTTTATTATCATTATATTCTAGGTATCAACGCTTCAGTTAAATCCAATGTTTTTAATAATAACATCTATTTTAAAGTCATTGTTTATGTCACGGACCAATATGTATTATATTTTTCCTGGTACATGTAAATAGGTATCTAATTATGTTTTTTCCTTGATGATTTAGAGATCTAAATAGGTACCATTTTGCAAAGGAGACTGGTAGGTAAATTTATGAAAAAATTTCATAATTTTTATTACTCAGTTACTTAAATACAGGAGAGCTGTGGGCCCTGTGGTAAAGGGCTCGACTAACAAGTTGCAGATCGTGAATTTGAACCCAGTCAGGCACAATACTTGGTGTAATTTATATCAAGACTGGAGAGCCATCGTTACATGGTGGGCATCCCACACATACGCACAAAACGTTTTGGGAATACTATCATTGTGCGCACGGCTAAGGAGTGGAATTCCCTGCCGGAGTCTGTGTTTCCCGATAGCTATAACCTGGGGGCCTTTAGGTCAAGAGTGAATAGGTTACTTCTAGGTAAGCGTGCTCCATCTTCGACCTCATCATCACTTACCATCAGCTGAGATGGTGGCAAAGCGGTGAAGGAAAACACCTTAAAGAAACTGATATGTCTTAGGACCAAAAATCCGAAGACATGATTGTGTCATCCACTTAATTGCACTCGGCCCGCGTGTTGGATTGCGGCCCATTTCCTCTCATGGAAAGGAGGCCTGAGTCCCATGTGCATTGTCTGTCAGTAAGTCGGTAACGGAAGCGTTTTATAGTAAAATTATGCTATGATTTTTAATGCATGTAGTTATGATACTTAAAGTACTTGCATATTTCAATGACGTATTGTGAGCATTTCTGGAGGAACTTTGGCTCCTAAAACACAGACTCGTAGTCTAGTTTAGGAGACAGTAGTTCGCCTTTGAAACTGATATTAATGTACAATAGTTTGATTAAATTTAGTACTTAGATTATGCATGTAATGTACAGTAAATAAATAAAATATACAACGTGTAATTTAAAGGGTATATAATAACAATTGCACGGATTCTTTGGATGATAACAAACGATATGGCAAGGGTTTTGTAATCCTAAGTCTACGTGTGTAGAACTTATTACAAATTCCAATACACTGATACCAGAGACCGAATTTTTCAAATTAAATCAAAGTTAAATTAAATTAAGAAGAACGAAATGAATAATTATCGTGTTATTGCCAAGGCACGTGGAAAGTTATTAACCCGCGTAGTGCTGTGACAGGTCTGTATTGATTGGCATTCAAGAAACATATGAAACCGATAATTTGGTATCAATTTTTTGAGTCATTTATTTTGAGCTGAAACTGTGCATATAGTCTCCATACCAGATGTTGTCTTCAGCCCTTTTGGATAGATATAGGGTTTCCGTTACACGTTGTACAACGTGTAACGGAAACCCCATATCTATCTTGTTTCATATGTTTCTTGAATGTCAATCATAACAGACCTGTCACAGCACTACGAGGGTTAATAACTTTCCACGTAACTTGGCAATAACCATGCAATAACACGATAATTCTCTTCGATCTTCTTAATTTGAAAAGTTCTTTCTCTGGTATCAATATATTGAAATTTCTTATAAGTTCTACACATGTAGACATAGGATTTCAAAACCCTTGCCATATCATTTGTTATCAACCAAAGAAGCTGTGCACTTGATATGTATATACCCTTTAAGTTACACGTTGTATATTGATTGATGATATCTAGACAGCTTATCCGATTTTAATGAATTTTGGGTTTTTTCTCAAATTAAAGCGATGAAAAGCGCGAGGTACAACTAGTATATGTATATGTTGATAAAAGAAAACAATTGCGACTCAACGAAGCTCAACATCATCAAACAGTTAAAATATATAGTTAATTAAATGCAAAGGTACACACCCTTTCCTCAGCATGACTTTTACGATTCACACAAGACAATAAACAGGTGATACAATCTATTTTTACATGCAATACGAAGGGAAACACAAATAAAAACTAAGGTAAATCTTGTGGCATGTGGCTTGGAAGTAAACAAACAATATGATATAAAACAAAAAATATGATATTATGTAAACAGATTCAGATTCAAATTCAGATAACTTTATTTGCTCAAACATGAGTGCACATACATCTTATAAACAACAAAAATGCATGCAAGGTGTTACAAGTACATGAAGTCGTGCTAACATGTTTACCATATTGTCATGGTGTTTTGAGATTAAAAATAAATAAAATATTACAATATTCATTAAAATTGACAATTCTGACATAAGTAAACAGATTCAATTCAATTATTTAAAAAATAAATTAAAAATCAAAACAATAATATAAAGCATAATAATCATAGATCGGAATAGGTAGAGCTGTTTTATGTACTTGCCATAGGATAGAATAATATGGATATTCCCCGAGTCCCGGGATTTGGTTTTTAAGTAGTAAAATCATAAAAAAAATACAATTACACTTCCTTTCTGGCGGGTAAATATAAGAAGGACGGGATTAAGGATAATATAATAAATAGATAAACTTGATTCATTAAACCACATATATTTTTTAAGTAACAATTTCTTATTCAAGAATCAACAATCAATTAAACATTTTTATTCTGAAGTTGTACAAAAACATATTACCATACAAACTATTTATTTTATACATATTGACAAAAATAATGAAACTCAATAAAATCCCGTAGTGTCAGTAGGAATCCCGTGGAATATCCATATTAACATCAATGTTTGCGGTCAATGAACCTAAATAGCTCTACCTATTCCGATCAGGGCTCTGAACCGGTTTAAAAAGAGCGGTTAATTTCGATTAAATACCGGTAAATATATCGTTCCTTCATTAACCGGTTAAACAAGTGAACTGTTCTTATGTAACCCAAATGATAAAGGTTACCGGTTACATAAGCACAAACGGTTTTGACATCCAAATTAACCGGTTAATTGCGTAATTCGTAAATATTTTTCGTCTACTTTTTTAATACTTTCAACAAGTTATAGTGACATTAGTACCCCAGAAACATTAGGAAAAAAAATGTTTGATCTGAGGACGTCAAATGCAACCGGAGAACTTAAATGGTGCGGGTAGATTCATGTTTCGACTTGCTTAGTTCTTTGAGCGCCCGCCAACAAAACGTTGAGCAAACCTACGCCAGTCGCTACTCACTCCTCGTTCGGACAAATCGTAAACTCACAGCGGAGATATAACTATTTTTATTGTAGTGGTGAATGTGATAGCTAAGTAGGTACCTATTTGGGTCATTCCGTGGTCACCCATGAATATGTTAGAAAAAGTGATCTATTTTTTTGCTTAGTGGGCAAAGACAATCATAATGACTTTAAAAGTAGTATCGCTAATATTATTAATTATTGTTTAAATATTTAAAAAAAAAATATATAAAACTGTCTGTAAAATCATCCCTCTCCATTTCCAACTAGGGACTTTGGCAGATGTTTCAATGTTTATTTGTCTACCTTCGAAATTATGACTTCAACTAATACGCAACATTAAAGATAAAGGCCTGGTCTATAAGTTATGTATTTTAATTATCAATTTAATGCAATCTATATACGAAAAAACCTCCTTTTCCGAATTGTCACAATAAAAACTTCATTACCATCCGTACACAGAAACTTCTTAATTTAAGAGAATACGAGACGGTCTCCGACATAATTCACGTTAAAACGTGTTCAATACTGGTCTGTCGGCCCTGGTAACAGAGACGAGTGGACGTGCGCCTATTGCTGTTAAAATTATTTACGATCTTCGAGTTGTGGACAGTGTTTCGTCTATAAATCAATTCATCACATTCCTTCGATTTTACAAGTTCCGTATTAAGCAAATTATTTTAAATTCGTAATATGTTTATCGCTAAAATCCATATTGGTCCTGTTTTTATATTAAATTGCTAATGTATTTGACAACGAAAATTTTTCATTCATTTCCCCTGCATTACCCATTTTTGCGAGAAGGTAATGAACAATTTTGGAAGGAAATGAACGATTTTTATTTTTATATAAAAATAATTGTATATATGGGCATAAGCAGATCGTTAATGTGTAGCAAGAATAAAGTTGCTGAGGGAACTGAATCCCTGAGGGACCTCGGCATTAATAGCCAATTGGGCAGACATCAATGACCACTCGAATGGACCGATCTCTCCGGAAGTCTTCAATCCAAACGCACAGTTGAGTGGGTAACCGAAAGCTTAGCAACAAGTCTATCTTGCCAGACCCTGTCAAAGGCCTTGGAGATGTCAAAGGAAACAACAAGTCTCGATAGCCTCACTCCAGGTATGAACAGCATACGCTAGAAGATACCCAGTAGGTCCACTGGGGATCTTCTAGCGAATAGTTTTTGCGAAAGTCGTATTGTCGATCACTAAGGATGTCGTTAGCTTCTAGGTATGCCAGGAGCTCACTAGATATTAAGTACACGCTCCATACTCTTACAGAGTATGTATGTAGTATGGTAAGTGATGATGTGGTCGAAGATGGAGCACGCTTACCTAAAAGTAAGCTATTCACTCTTGACTTAAAGACTCCTAGGATATAGCTATCGGGAAACACAGACTCCGGCAGGGAATTCCACTCCTTAGCCGTACGCATAATGAACGTATTCCCAAAACGTTTTGTGCGTATGGGTGGGATATCCACCATGTAACGATGGCGCTTCGCCGTTTGTCTCGTAGTCTGATGATGGAACGGGCTTGGCGGACATAGACTGTGTAATTCCATCGCACACTCCCCGAAATGTAACCGATAGAAAACCGATAGACTTGCAACTCGTTGTCGATGTTCAAGGCTCTGGAGCTTTAACTCGACCAGTGCATCGTTGCCAATGAGTCTCTTGGCCCGCTTCTCGATAGAATCAAGCGCGTCCAGTTGGTATTTAGCAGATCCATCCCAACGATGAGAGCAGTACTCCATACACGACCGAACCTGGGCTTGATAGAGATTGAGCAACTGTTCGGGTACCGTCTCACCTTTGCTAGGATTCCCAACTTTTTTGATGCTAGTTGAGCCTTAGCCTCGATAAACGGGCCAAAATTGAGGGTAGAAGTTAGTGTTACTCCCAGAAGCTCGATACGGTCGGTTATCGGTACGGTTACACCCCGGAAAGTAGGAGCCGGTTCGAATTGACTCCTTTTTGCGGAGAAGAGACACGCCTGGGTCTTAGCTGCATTAAACTTGACCAAGTTGGCATCGCCCCATTCGGAGACAGCCTTCAAGGACCAGCTGAGTGAGATTTAATGAGATTATATTGTGGTGAGTAAAATAAAGGCATTTATTATTATTATTAATGCAAGTGCAAGATTGTACATTTCTCGCCCAGCATGAGCCATGCACTGATATGGGAAGAGCCACTCCTAGTGGTGGGCATTAAATTCTCCCAGTAACACGAACTGAGCTGATGGGTACCGATGCTGGGCCGCATCTGCCGCCTCACTGATGTACTGTGTGAGCCTGGTTATCTCCTGATTTCCGCTGTGCGAGCGGTAGACACAGGCATAAATAATTTTGTCCATGTCCGTGTTAACCAGAGCCCAAAGCGTTGAGAACCTGGAGTCCTCAAGGTTGCGGAGACGTTGATAACAGATGTCGTCGCGGGCGTACATGCATATACGCGAGTCCCGAACGTGGTTTAAAGTTGTGCTCCAAGGTAAACCCTGGGTAAGAAAGATACGATGCGTCTGACAGACTTCTGATCTGCGTCTCCGGAAGAAACAAAAGATCAGTTTTTTCAGTCTCGAGATGGTGGTGGACTGCGACGAGATTTTAGTGCAGACCCTGGATATTGCTGATGTGCTCTTTGAGAGAGAGGGAGTGCAGCCGCTGTTTAACTTTGCTCTTTTTTTGTCCTTTCATATTATGAGAGTGAAGCAGGAAATGAGAAGGAAGTGGAGTGAGGCTTCACGCTGTTAACCCTCAGACACGCACTATACGTATGGTATCGATTGGGGGACTAGTCTGGAGGCTACGCAGACGCCCGAGCCCCCCCCCGGGAATATCCATCGGGCCCTCTCATCTGGTCGTCAACCAGCAGGATGGTGCTTTACGGGATTTTTCTACAGTTGGCGGCGCCGCCTTTCATATGTAGCTGACATGCTACTTGGGCCTCCAACTACCTGCAGTCGGCCAGCGGCGCACCACTACCCTCCGCGACTAGTCTCTCGATACGTCCACACTGGTGCGAGCCAGATTGGCCTTTCAGCAGTGAAGCAGTTCATTACAATCCATACAGTTTTCATCACCATCCTGTTGTTGAATTTCAACTAGCCATATCTCTGTAAGTAAATAATGCTGCTCTTAACGACTGCTTGTAACCAGGTAACAGAACAAGCTTATAACTTTGTAATTTTTCGTGAAACAGTTTTGAAATATTCTTTACATAAAAATACTTTTTTTTATTGATAATAGGCTCGCGTTTGATTACCATCTCACCTGATCGTAAGTGTCGATGTGGTTGAAGATGGAGCACGCTTGCCTAGAAGTAACCTATTCACTCTTGACTTAAAGACTCCCAGGTTATAGCGGTCAGGAAACATAGACTACGGCAGGGAATTCCACTCCTTCCACTAGACACGTATTTCTGGTTTCGCATACACTAAAACTAATGTTGTATATTTTTTAAACAGTAGTCAACTACCCTATTAGATTACCTTTATAAAACCCTTAATCGAGTAAAATAGAAGTCCGAAGGGCATGATCAGTACCTACATAAAAACCAGAATGATACAATATTTTAACAAATGAACAACTTTTTCCAAGAAAGTAATAGTCTATTCCCAAAAAAAATGGCCTTACCATATAAAGTTATCATCAGCTGATCAAAATTAGTACGTTCAACATTTTTTTCGGTAGAAGCAGTATGTATTTCAAAGGAAATCTCATAGGTCGTATCCACTCTGTATATATGTAAGGTATTTGATACAAATAAGGCCTACCTAATTTTAGTTGCTTTTATTTAAATAAATATTAAAGCATTAAAATAAAAACTTAGATGTTTACTAGCATTGATTCTTTAATTTTAGATATCTATTAAAAAACGTAACAGTTTCTAACTAAATATAAGCAAACTAATCGAATTCCGGAAACATACACTTTGGCCATAATAAATATAGTACACATATTAAGGCCTGTATGATTCAAAATGAAAAATAGCTGGAAACTAAAGTTTCATGACACAAGACATGGTTCCATAACGTTCATTAGCTCAATTTGTTCATTTTATATCAGGTTTTGAAACAAAATAAAATAAAATGCCTTTTAAATCTCTGCCAAAATTTAGATTCTTTTTATTAAGAAATACACATTAAGGATCAACAAAATTAAACATTCATTATAACAAACTAAAGAATACTATCATAAATTCTTCAAAAAACAATCAAAAACAGAAAAGTTTAAATTTTTGGATAGGCCTTCTTAAAACATAGTGCTTGAATAGGACCCCAAACCAAAATTAACTTTATAATCATTTTAGGCAGTTAGATTAGTCTTTAATTCTTAATAACTAATTGAGATCTTAATTTTTGTCACATTCAGGGCATAAGAAGTCTTCAGAGTCGTCTTTGATTATTCCAATGCAATCCTCGTGATACAACTTATAGCAGTCTTTGCAAGGACGCATATCTGCTACTTCATCTTTATGACAAGCATGGCAATACCAGCTTTCTTCTTTTCCTACTTTCTTGCTTTTTTTAGTACTACCTTTGCAATTAGTGGTTTCTCTTATAGGTTTTGTATATTTTTTCGACACCAATTTCTTTGTCTTTTCGGAAGAAATTGTAAGACTTCTTGGTCCCAATACGATTCGAAAGGCTTAAAACACGACTTATCCATAGGTGCGCAGTAGGTTCGTGCGTCGTGTTAGACGGCAAGCAGTAGAGCACTATATCGTGTTTTTCAGCTTCTTCCACAATGCGGAAATCCAGATGGCTCTTTGTGCCATCAAAAATGAATAGACACTTACCAAACGGCTTGAATTTAGCTAAGTGCTGTATGTAAGGCCTACGGTAAATAATATAGCCTACTATGCTGAAATAAGGCCTAGGCCTTATTCGATACAGTACCCAAACTTACTTTGAAAAAGTATAATTAATTAATCAACAGCTAATAGTACAGATTAAGATTATGAACACTTAACTTAAAAACATTAAGAAACAATTGCCAAGGGAAGCTTAAAATAAAAAGAGTAATTTTAGGCAAAAACTTACCTCGAAAACGCAGGATTTTTATAAGGCAGCACAAAAACGTCCACTTCGTTCGATAGATGCGTGCTGCTAGCGCAGGGAGTGTGGGACGCGACGCTCGCGTACTCAGTAGGGTTGTAATTGGTGTATGTACGAGTACACGTAGTATTTTGGTAGCTAGATTTATTTATCTTTGTTTTTTAATGTGTAGGCCTAATTTGAGCGTAGGCTTTATTTGTAACAAGTACCTTATGTATTTAGAAAATAAGTATAAAAAATAATAATCATTAATAAAAAAAAAGTATATTTATCAGGTTGACATAATACAGGCTCTGCCTAGTTTGGGGGATCAGATGGCTGTGTGTAAGTTGTACCAAAATATTATTATTATTAATTTCTTGATTATCAATCGTTGATAATTCAAATTCAATAAAAAAAAATTTTTCATCTCTAAAAGTTAAAATTTGTGTACAAATTAATACAGTCGTAATTTGTGAACTAATCCTAGGCCTGTAATTTAGAACTCCAAGCCCTCCGAATAACATCAAGATTATTATGGGTACTTGCGGAATAATTTATTGATTATTATTTTATTTTTATTATGAAAAAATCTTGAAAAAAACTATTTTCGGTGTGATTTATATTAAGCATAAAATTAGGAGTCGTGGCATTGCTTCAAAATCAAAATCAAAATTGTTTTTATTTTACATAGGCCTAAATGGGCACTCATAAAACGTCAGAAGTTAGGGGCACGGTTCGAAATTGGTCGTTTCCTATGGAGAAGAACCGGCAAGAAACTTCACGGTTACTCTTTTAAAAAAAATTCTTGATTTTCACAATCTTTGCATAACAGATACAATTTTTATTTATTTTTTTGTTATGAGAGGACAGTATAGACTAATTGACATAATAAAATGTAATATAACTAATCAGAAATGAATCTCAGTCTATAGTGTTCACACATTTACATTAACCCATTAACGCCCAAAATGAAACTACTTGTGAATATTACTTGCACTTGTTATTTATTGCATCATTATGAGCTATATAAGAGGTACATAAAGAAAAATCAGTGAAACAATAATTATTTTAGAAATTACATGGGTGTACTTGGCTGGGTACACTGGGCGAATTAGGAGTGAAATTGTCCAAAGCATGGTCGTTCCACACACAGCGTTTTCAAACAGATCTCGCAACGCCAACGAACGCGACTGTGGCAAATAACACATCGTAATGGATTTTCGATGCGTTCCGGATTGTGGCCGTTATTTTTTCGCTCAAGGCCATGTATTGTGGATGACGTTGGACGACTTTTCGTTTTGGTCGGGCGAAGGTAAGCTCGAGCAATAGTCCGTCTGAACGATAACTGATCCATATATGTCACCTCTGTATTCTTGCTAAGCAAAACATGCAGCCGCCAAGCGTTTGAAATAGCCATATCTAAGAGATAGGTAAAGATTACCCACCACCACTTTTTTCCTTTTATGGCTATTCGATAGAGACTGATCGACTGATCCATTTGGTCGACCCCTCCCATTCCTCTGTTATAGTTTACAAATAACCTCGGGATATGGACATCCAGTTTTTGTTTACGCACATTACACCATCTTTTTACCTTTCCTAAAGGTTCTATAACATCAAAATTCGAGCCCATTGTAACGACATTATTATCTTTCCACCGTACGATTATGATTTGGTTTTTTGTATCGAAACGGTAGTCGTACTCCGCCCTTGGCTGTTTTTTCATAGTCTTTACATCTGTGACTGGACATTTCTTCGTTCTATTCTCTCGTATTGTACCTGTTGCTCTGTAGCCTAAGAGCCGTAAATCATGTAGTAACTGATAATTGGTAAAAAAGTTATCGAAGTATACGATGTGCTCGTTGGGAACAATCGGCATCTTTGTTAGTAGAGACTTTACAACTCTCGAACCAGATCAGCAGAAACCTCTGTAGATTTGCCGCAATATACATCAAAGGTATAGCAGTAGCCGTCTGAACTTGTTGCAGCCCAATTCCGATAGCCAAATCGTACAGGTTTTCCCATAATATATTGCTTGGCGGGATGACGGCCAAAGTATTTTACCATGGATTCATCCACAGACAAGTTCTCATGAAAAACGCCCCACTGACATGAATTTTTTTGAACAAGATCGTATAACGGTCTCACTTTGAACATTTTATCATTCGAATCTTCCGCTAGAGAATTGTCAACGAAATGCAGGTTTCTTTTGATGTCTAAGAATCGGTTACGTGTCATACAATTTGCGACCAATGGAATGCCAAGATCTTCATCCAAACTCCAGTATGCACGCTCAGAAGGCAGTTCATGATAACCGGTAAACACCAATATACCCAGAAAGGTTCTCAAATCCACTTTATCCAGCTCAAAATTGTGTCTATTGTTTTGGCCCGCATACAACATGCTATTTTCTACTATTAGGTTTGCAATCTCATCATCGAATATCTTTTCAAATAACATTACTGGGCTGTGATCTTTCAATGATTCAACGATGTTTTTTTGTCGGCTTTGAATGTTATCGGTCACGGCATGGATTGTACTGTATATAGGGACAGTTTTTCTCCATACAGGTTCGTTAGAATCTTGATTTCTAGCTCGTTTTGCAGGTCTTGAGGGAGTAACTAGTGGCTCACTATCACTATCGTCCCAATCCGAAACATCGTGATCAGGACGATGTGGAATTACCTCAATTGTTCCTGGTACGTCCCTAGGAAGAATTGATGAAGCCAAGTCATCTTCATTACCTTCTTCTTCATCACTTACAATAGCTGGATCTGGTGGCATCAGTAGGACATCATATTGCACATCATCATTTTCATCAGCCATTATTGATTCAAGAGCTTCTTCGAGTCTTGAATAGTCATTTTGACTTGTAAAGACGCGTTGGTTAGCCATTGTAATGTCTCCGAAAGCACCTGCAAAATATTGATAATTGCTACTAAACGCCCATTGTACATCACCAGGTACACTGCAGTAAAATGAAGTAAAATACACTTTTATCCAAACAAATTGTTATTCCAATGGTATCATACGTCAAAAGAAAGACTAATAATAAATAATAATCAAAAACAATTACATTTTCGTTATTATTTATTATAAAAACACATCAAAATATCTTACCTTAGTAACTTTGTTCACAATCCGTATTACAAAATGAAATGTCAGACATTTATTTTCCCGCCACCCTATTTTATTTTATTTTCTTTGACAGCTACAATAGTCTAGTCTAAAAAACATCTATCATTTCCGTAGTGCCACAGATAAACAAAACGCAATCACGCATCTTAGAGGTGTACACTCGTGGGTACAGAGGACGGTAATGGGTTAAAAATTAACTTTACAAAACTGCAAATAAACTAAAGCAAATGACATAAAAATAAAAATTATATACAAGTAAAATAAAATAAAAATAACAACAAAAAAAATAAAAATAAAATAAAAACAAATAATAACAACAACAAAAAGTGGGGTTGTTAATACTTACTGTTGTTGGTTGTTAATGCTTACTGATTGAGTACAGAAATAAAACAATATTATTGATTATATATTTTATTTAAAACAAAAACCTTGAGCCGTTTGGGGTCGAAACTCTCGGACCATGGGGCCCGTGTGCTCACAGCCTTTTTAAAGAAATATCGAAAAGGCTCGTTGACGCTTCCCGCGACCCAAGGGCTGGCTATTTCTTTGGTCAACGGCTAAGCATTGCCATACAACGAGGCAATGCCGCCAGTATCTTAGGTACGTTGCCAGCCGACAGCGTTGAGGATGAATTTTTTGATGCTTTATTGTAGTTTGTATTTTAGTACATAATTTTGTATATTTGTTGTAATTAATTGTTTAAATACATTATTTATTTTAAGTAAAACCTTAATGACTTAGTTCTTTTCAGTACCAGTCACTTCAATTTGGTCTGTATGATAACTTGATAACCTTTTACAGTATTCAAAAAAATTAATATTTTTTCGTATTGTAGGCACACACGGTGCGATATGCTTTAATTCCTCTTTAATGAGATCTGAAAAATGGTCATTCCTTTGGTCTACTTCTACTTTTGAATGTTTTGAACAAGACAAACATATTTTATTTACTTGTTTGGACACTTCTACTTTAACATTCTTTTTTATCGACGTACGCATGTTTGGTTTTAACAAAGACGGAGATGAAGGCCGCTCCAAATCGTCATCTTGAATTTTGAATTGCTTCGCTTTAATCCTGGAGAGAATAAGTGAAGGAAGACGGTGGCGGCAACGTTGTAAACTTGCATGCGATTTGATGCGACTATTTTGTTACTAAATGACATCGCAACGTCCAGACCGTGCTTGCTAGAGTGGCGGGGGTGGGGGGTTCATATTTGATTTTAACCGGTTAATTTTCACACAAAACCGGTTTCCCGCAAAAACCGGTTTTGCAACCGTAACCTAAATCGATTTCGGTTTGGGGTCAATGACCGTAACCGGTTAAGAATTTCAACCGGTTTCCGAGCCCTGATACCGATCACTGATAATAATATAAACAGCATCGTTATGTAGTGCTATTTATACCGCGTTGGTCTAGTGGTCGTAAGCGCGTGATGGATTATTCAAATAATTTCAGTTGGTTTATTACATTAACTCAAGTTTATTTCTTTAATTGAACACAAATTAAAATATCACTATAATAATTATAACCTTTTTATCATGTGATACACAACATTTAACTATTTATTATCAAAACCTTGTAAACACTATTACGAAACCTATTTATAAGATAGTTTAAACTGTTCTTTCATTGTTGTCTTGTATTGCATACTTGAACGTTATTTAAAAAATAACGTTGTTTGTTTACTAACTCTAAGACTAATATGTAATTGAACTAATTAATTTGAACATATTTACTGTATTTTTATATCATTTAATCATAGTTTAATGTTAAAATACAAAGGTTAACAAATCTGTTTTAAAATCGTACGATATGACGTCACTTGTTTACCACTGTGTATAAAAGCCGCCGCTCAGTCGTTCTAGACACAGTCAGTCACTCAGTCGCTCTGGAGCAGTCACACCGAACGGACCTAAGTTAAGTGAACTTGTGTTGTTTCTAACTTTTATTAATATTTTTATGTGTAGAATTGGTATAAAAATCCTATCGTATTGCTATTGTATTTGAATATAAATTAATTATTTTGTATTTGTTACTTTAATGTGACAGTGTTATTAATTGATAATTGTGTGATAATTTAATGAACATTTTGTATTAATTCTATAAATAACTTGACTTATATAATATGTAATGGAGTAATGAAATAGTAGATACACAAGTAAATAAAGCTAAAGTTATAACGATAGTAATCACATTGTGGTAATATTGTAAAGTACATATAGTGAATTGATGTTTATGTGAAAATGAATTATGTTTTGAAAAGAGTAACTGTGGAGTTTCTTGCCGGCTCTTCTCCATAGATAACTACCTTCCGAACCGGTGGTAAATTAATAAACTGATATTGCTATACAGACTACTAATTATTTCTATAAAACACCTAGTAATCATGGTAATAGGTAATTAATCGGTAAATACGTAATAAATAGGTATTGATAATTAATTAATTCTAGAAATAACAACATTCTCTATATATCTTTATATCTATATATCTTCCATTTCTGACATCAGAAGTGGGATTGTTCACAGCCCACTTATTTTGTTTCGGTTTATTGAGTCTTGGTTCATAGTCCATGTGATTTTATTTTAAGAATAAAATATTCAAGTACCCTCGTACTTGAATATAGGTCACGATTGTCCGATTGTTTTCTAGTTACTCTTTTCAGTTCTAGTTTTGGTTAACTGTACATTTGTTTTAGGCCTTGATGTTATTTCAAGTAGAGGGTACATGTATGTCACTATTGCCCTAATTCTAATGCATTGTGTGAAAAGTTTCAGAATGGATCCCACAATATTGGAAGGCCTCTTCATCCGTGATGCTATCTCGGGCTATTGCCGCCGTTCAGATGATGATTTAGTGCTTCCGGACCTTGATCCAGTAGCCAGTGACAGCAATTCAGCCTGATGGTGCCATAACATCAAGGAACCTTGTGAATAACCTTGATGGACCAGCATGAAAACAGTTACAAAAGCCGATGATAACGGGAGTCAACTAAGAAAAAAAAAAAACAATTAAATAAGTTTGAACCAATTTTAGCAGTAGTCAAATTAGGTTATTTTTAAGCGTATCACAAGTAGAACGATATGTATTCACTGTAACTAAATGCCTTAGTATGTTTGCTGAATAGTCAGATTGGCCGAACGGTCTATGTATAATTCAAGGATTGGTTATCACAATGATACAAACATTTACCGTTTTCTCTCCTTTGCGTATACCAAATCATGTTAAATAATAAGTAACCTTTATTTTGCTACTACCAAGTTTCTGTTCTAAAACATGTTAAAAAAAAAATTTACTTAATAACGTCACTTTTTTTTTCTCTCGATAATTTGATTTGGATGAGGCAGTTGTGTATTAAAGCAGATACCTGCTGTCCAGATCCGTTAATAAAAATGAAATTCATTTCATTATGACAAACTGAATTTGAAATTGAACTGAATTTGAAATTGAACTGAATTTGGAATTGAACTGAATTTGAAATTGATCTGAATTTGAAATTGAACTGAATTTGAAATTGAACTGAATTTGAAATTGAACTGAATTTGAAATTGAACTGAATTTGAAATTGAACTGAATTTGAAATTGAACTGAATTTGAAATTGAACTGAATTTGAAATTGAACTGAATTTGAAATTGAACTGAATTTGAAATTGAACTGAATTTGAAATTGAACTGAATTTGAAATTGAACTGAATTTGAAATTGAACTGAATTTGAAATTGAACTGAATTTGAAATTGAACTGAATTTGAAATTGAACTGAATTTGAAATTGAACTGAATTTGAAATTGAACTGAATTTGAAATTGAACTGAATTTGAAATTGAATTAAATTAAATCTAAATAAATTAAATTAAATCTAAATAAATTAAATTAAATCTAAATAAATTAAATTAAATCTAAATAAATTAAATTAAATCTAAATAAATTAAATTAAATCTAAATAAATTAAATTAAATCTAAATAAATTAAATGAACATGAATTGAATTAAATCTAAATAAATTAAATGAACATGAATTTAAATAAATTAAATTAAATTAAAACAAATACAATAAATTAAATTAAAAATAGTAAAATAAATACAAAAAATTAAATTGAAAGAATTAAAATAAATACAAAAAATTAAATTGAAAAAATTAAAATAAATACAAAAACATAAATTGAAAAAATTAAAATAAATACAAAAAAAATAAATTAAAAAACATTAAAATAAATACTATAAATTAAATTCAAAAAAAAAAAAATACAATAAATTAAATTACAAAAAAATACAATAAATTACAAAAAATACTGTAAATAAATTAAACTAAATACAATAAATAAATTCAATAAATTAATTAATATAGTAAAATATATAAATACTGTCGGTCATAAAATTCATTAATACTTATGTCTTTTCAACTAGAAATAAAAGTGAATTTACGCTTAAAATGGCTGACGTTTCCCTCATTCTTCTTCTTCTTCACCCTTTGGCATTGTAATATATAGTTTTGGAGCCATTAAACTATTTGTAACTGGTCACAATGACGTCTTCTATTTACTCTAAAAAATTTATGTAAATTATTTTTGACGAACATGAATATTTCGTATATATATAATGAGGGAACTGTTAATATTTTAGTATCTTTAAAGAGTATTTTGCAACTATCTGTACTCTTTAAATTACAAATCGCTCTAAGGCATCTTTTTTGGAACTTAAATACCATATCTTTATCTGTTGCATTACCCCAAAATATAATTCCGTATCTCAATGTTGAGGTAACCAGGCCGTGATATGCTGTTAAGACTGTTGTTTGATTTGTTATTTTACTTAACATATGCAAGGCATATAAATTTTTCTTTAATTTAGTACACACATTGTAAATATGTTTATGCCATTTTAATGTGCTTTCTATATTTAATCCGAGAAATTTCGTCACTTTGGTCTCATTAATAGTTTTGTTATCGTAACTAATTGAAGTTCAGATTCCGGAAAAGCCTCTGTTGGAAATTCATTATAACTGTCTTGTCTAGATTTATTACCAAAACTATTATTCTGTAGCCAATTCATATCCGATTTTATGCTAGAATCAATATCCGTCTCTAGTGCACTTAATTCATCACTATTAAAAAGTAAAGTACTATCGTCTCCAAACTAGTCATTGGATAAATGGAAGCTGTTGAAAAGTCATTAATGTAACCAAACGTTACAGTTCTCTGGTCAGATTTGAAAAATATATCTGTTCTTTTTTTTTTTTTTACTACTCCTGACTACTACAGTTATTTGCTGCCTATTACTAAAATAAGATTCGATTAAATTTAATACGTTTCCTTTTGTTCCATATTCGTTAAGATTATTTACTAGTATTTTATGATCTACGCGATCAAAAGCTTTTGACATATCCATGTAAAGCGCTAGAGTTGGTAGTTATTTTATCGACTCTGCTGCTGTTTGCAAGAAATCGTATATGGCTACATCAATAGATTTTTTTTTTCTAAAGCCTTTCTGGATTATCAACTAGTAAATATATTCCTCAAAGTATGGAGTAAGCTGGTTAGATATTGCTGAATTAGAATGAATTTAAATAAATTAATTTAATTTATTTATTAGGGAATAACAAACAGTAACACATTTTTATAAACTATAAAATCATAACAAATAAATGTAAGTTAATGTGCTCCCACACCGTTATCTACAAATTATATATTAGGGACGTGTGTGCTATATATACAAAACAATATTACTTACTTAATAATGCATATTATTTTGTTATCATTATTATTTGTTTATCACTTATTACCGGAGAAACGATAAGCTTTACGAATTAGTAAAGTTAGCAAAGTAACAATAAAATCAATAAAATTGGTGTTAATATTAATTAAATTATTTCTTATAATTCTATCATAATATTAAAAAAAAAAATAAACTAAAATATATTAATATAAAATATAATAACATAAAATTGGATTGTAGTTAAATAATTAAATATAAATGGTTACTATGGTTTCCTGGGAAATAAAAATATCTATATAAACAAAAAGAGAAGTCCTTACTGACTGACTCATCAACGCCTAGCCCAAACTCTTGGTCCTAACAGCTGAGATTTTGCACAGAGATTCCCTTTTTATTGTAAACCAGGAATAGGGAAGGATTTTTTTGAAATTCATAATTTCCCCAGAGGTTACGTGAAAATTAATTTAAATAGGGGATCGAAGTTTGTATTGTTGAGGTAACCATGATTTTTGTTTTTAATCTTTATTATAGTCATAAGTCATTATAGTTTGTTTGTAATGTTGAATGTGATTATTAATATATTTCTAATAACCATAATTGGAATACGATGAGTTAAATGATAGTTAGATATGTTTCCGCTGGTCGCTCTTTTGTTCGGTGCTTGCCTATCCCACCAGCAGCGGGTGGAGGGGGCATGACACATCTATGCAATTGGCAAAACATAAACAAACTCATAGTTAAAACAAAGAAAATAAGAATGAAATGAAAAGACGTTGAGGTAAGAAAATATTATAAATCACATTTAACAATTCTTTGTACTTCAAGACCAAAATCGTTAATGACGTATAATGAAATAAGTGTTGAAACTATATACCTTGTTTCTAATTTGTGTTCAATTAACGATGTTTGTTTGAAATTATTGAATATAATCTTATAAAAAATATAGAGGTTATTATAGACTGCTTAGGCCCTGCCCTGATACCTTTCTGAAATTCATGCACAGCAGGTGATAGGACTGGTATGTCAAGGCCAGAGGCTGTTGTAGACTGCTGAGGCCCTGCCCTGATACCTTTCTGAAATCCATGCGCAGCAGGTGGTAGGACTGGTATGTCAAGGCCGGCGGCCATATGTAGACTGCTGAGGCCCTGCCCTGATGCCTTTCTGAAATCCATGCGCAGCAGGTGGTAGGACTGGTATGTCAAGGCCAGCGGCCATATGTAGACTGCTTGGCAGCCCTGCCCTGATACCTTTCTGAAACTCATGCGCCGCAGGTGATAGGACTGGTATGTCAAGGCCAGAGGCTATTGTATTGATTATAATTAGTTGGTACTTCGAGAGCGAAGTACAAGTCAGTTTGGCCGTGATGGACTATTCAAATAATTTCAGTTGGTTTATTACATTAACTCAAGTTTATTTCTTTAATTGAACACAAATTAAAATATCACTATAATAATTATAACCTTTTTATCATGTGATACACAACATTTAACTATTTATTATCAAAACCTTGTAAACACTATTACGAAACTTATTTATAAGATAGTTTAAACTGTTCTTTCATTGTTGTCTTGTATTGCATACTTGAACGTTATTTAAAAAATAACGTTGTTTGTTTACTAACTCTAAGACTAATATGTAATTGAACTAATTAATTTGAACATATTTACTGTATTTTTATATCATTTAATCATAGTTTAATGTTAAAATACAAAGGTTAACAAATCTGTTTTAAAATCGTACGATATGACGTCACTTGTTTACCACTGTGTATAAAAGCCGCCGCTCAGTCGTTCTAGACACAGTCAACTCCGACAATGATTTGTCATCATGCCCCTCATCCTCGGAAGACGACTTTCAAGTCGTCACCGGCGGCAAGAGGAAGAAAGGGAAAACCTCCCAGGCCAGCAAGGCCAAAAAGACCACCGCGTCACCCCCGTCCCCAACTCAAACGCCCGTACGACCCGCTAGCCCCGTCCCAACGACCTCCACTCGCGCGCAGGATAGTCGTCCCCCCAGCCCGATAGCCCAAACTTCCTCAACCCAAAGGAAGCAACGCCCTCCGCCCCCCTTTTACATCCAGGACAAGGGGAAATGGACTGATGTGTCTAAGATGTGTGTTGATCGAAAGATCAACTACACAAACGCCCGTGCCTGCCAAAATGGCATTAAAGTCACCGTCCCTACGTCGAACGACTATAGGGAATTATATCGCGCCCTCCGTGAGAGGAATATTTCCTTTCACACTTTCTCCTTCCCCGAGGACACGCCCACTCGTGTTATTATTAAACGTGTCCCTAAAGAAATCCTAGTACAGGATATTAAAGACGACCTTGCCGATCAAGGTATACCAGTGATCGCCGTCCATCGCTTACATAAAGCGAGAGGCGGTGAGTTGTACGACATAGTTCTTGTCATTTGTGAACCAACCAAAGGTCATCACCCAATATTTAAGATTAAGTCCATTTGCTCCCTATCCGGTATCTCAATAGAAAAGCCCTACAAAACCGCAACAGTGGGACAATGCCACCGTTGCCAACTGTATGGCCATGCGCAGAGCAACTGCTATGCGACTCCCAGATGCGTCAAGTGTCTGGGCGAGCATAGCACTGCGGACTGCCCACGGCCTAAAGACCGAACCCTCTGTTCGGAACCACCCAGCTGCGTTCTCTGCGGCCAGACCGGTCACCCGGCAAACTACCGCGGCTGTCCCAAAGCCCCCAAACTCGCTCCTAAATTAGCGAAGTGCGCCAACGCCCGCCAACAGAGAGAAGCACCTTCTGCTCAAATTCCCCAACGTCTCGCTCCTCAGAGACCGTCCCCGTGGAACAGGCTAAACCACGAAAAAGCCTTCCCCTCCTTGGCCCCTGCCAAACCTTTGCAGGCACTGATGGATATACCCATCGCAGCGCAGATCCTGCCTATAGCCGTGGCTACAGAGCCCACAGCCAGTCACAAACCCGCGCCTCAAACCACTGCTGCTCCTGCAGTCAAACAACCGCCCAATCCCTCACCCGTCGCGCACGGCGAGGCTTGCGCCCAGACTATACTGCGCCATTATAGGTTATTTATGACCCGCCAAGCCAGATCTCTCCGCGATGCCCTTCTGGCTGCCGAACAGCAGAATAACGGCAAAATTACGACGGCAATGTACAGCCAAATATTCAGCACACACAGTGATGTGGTGCTAGGTCTCGACCAGATGGATGCGATGGACTGATCCAATGGATTCCCAACGCACAAACCACACTAGGCCTCGATCCCTCAAATTAGGTTTTTTCAACGCCAATGGCATTTTCAACCAACGCGCCGAAATAACTAAATTCCTCCGCGACCACCAATTAGACGTCCTCCTTATACAGGAGACCCTTTTGAAACCCCACCGCGCTGATCCCAAAATTGCGAATTACCGTCTAGTTCGCAATGACAGAACACGTTGCCACGGCGGCGGTACCCTTATTTATTATAGAAAGGAGTTATACTGCATCCCTCTGACCCCACCCGCGCCTCTCTCTCACCTAGAGTACTCTGCCTGTCGACTAGGCATGACTGGTCATCCTCCGATAACCATCATCTCTGCCTACCATCCCCCACCATCGGTCGCGTCTCTTGCTTCAGACGATCCTATCGCGCTCACCAGCGATCTCACGACTCTCTTCGGCCTGAGTGACTCCGTCTTACTAGCGGGCGATCTCAACGCCAAACACCCCGCTTGGAACAGCAACACGACAAATGCCAGAGGCAGAATCGTGTATAACCTAGGCGCGACCCTAAACTATGACGTCATCGCTCCGATGACTCCCACCCACTACCCACACGACCCCAACCATAACCCCGATGTCCTCGATGTGGCGCTCCTAAAGAATGTTAACCTCCGTTTACACTCCATAGAAGCGCTTCACGAGCTCAACTCGGATCACCGTCCCGTTATCCTACACCTAGGTTCCCGCTCGGGTAACCATGATCCTACCCAACCTCCTCCGACCCAATTGATCACTGACTGGAGGAAAGTAAGTGAAAAACTGAAATCCACCACGTCGCCTCAATTGGACACCATTCCTGACCACATAGTCTCAGTCGCTGACACGACGGCGGCGATCGACTCGCTTACAAATCACGTACAATCCGTCCTGAACGATTGTTCAAGGGAAGTTCCTGTAGTGGAAGACCACCGCTGGAAACTCCCGGACGATGTACGGAATCTGATAACCGAGAAGAACGCAGCCATCCGTGCGTACAGCGCTTTTCCCTGCGCCGCAAACAAAGCTCACATGCGCAACTTACAGCGTGCTGTAAGGAAACGCATTACCGAGCAGCGTAATGCGAGCTGGGACAAGATGCTGAGCGAACTTGAGCCCACCCATCTTGCCTTCTGGCAGCTTCAGAGGAAGTTACGATCCACTGAAGAGGCCACAATGCCTCCTCTCATTCGTCCCGATAAGAGTGTCGCCTTCGATAACTCTGAAAAAGCAGAATGCCTAGCCGACAGCCTAGAGTCCCAGTGTTCTCCCAGCTCTCAACCAGTAGACCAAGCCCACCTCGATATGGTGAACGCCGAAGTCGACGTAGAACTTCCCTTCCGCCCGTCGAAGATCCCGATAATCCACTGGCCCCCATCACTCCTGATGAGGTCCAGGATATCATTAAAAGTCTCCAACCGCGAAAAGCCCCTGGCTCCGACGGCATCACCAATAGGGTTTTCAAACTTTTCCCCGCCCAGCTTATAGTGCTAATGACTGCCATCTTCAATGGTGCATTGAGCAATAATATGTTCCCCGCAACCTGGAAACAGGCCACCGTCATAGGTATTCCCAAACCAGGCAAGCCCAAGTCTGACCCGTCTAGCTACCGTCCCATTAGCTTACTCAACGTCCTTGGTAAAATCTATGAAAGGCTTATATATAAGCGGCTCAAAGATTTTGCCGAAGCAAAGAGTCTTATACCCAATGAGCAGTTTGGATTTAGAACCGAACACTCATGTATCCAACAAGTCCACCGCATCATAGAACACGTCAGCGCCGGCTTCCAACGGGGCGCAATAACGGGAGCCTTATTCTTCGACATAGCGAAAGCGTTCGACAAAGTCTGGCACAATGGCTTAATCTATAAGCTATACCAACTCGGCATGCCTGACCGTCTCGTGCTCATCCTACGGGACTTTTTATCGAATCGCACCTTTCGTTACCGAATTGAGGGGGAGCTTTCCTCCCCCCATCCCATTCGCGCAGGAGTTCCTCAAGGCTCCGTACTATCCCCCCTCGTTTTCACGCTATTCACTAGCGATATCCCCAAGCATAAAAATACTCAGCTAGCCCTATTTGCCGACGATACGGCTATCTATTACTCCACTCTCCAAACTTCCGCAAACACTCTGGCCAAGTGGTTCCGGAAATGGAGAATCGAAGTCAATCCAGACAAAAGGCAGGCAGTCCTCTTTTCTAAGCCGCGTATAAACCCACCCTCCCCCCGTCCGATTACCATGTACGGCAAGCCGATCCCCTGGGAAAAGCAAGCCAAATACTTAGGCGTGGTCCTCGATAAACACCTTTCCTTCGCTGAGCACATAAAGCAGGCACGTTCGCGCGCCGCTTTCGCTCTAGGTAGGCTCCACTTCATTCTTAGCTCCCGCAGCAAGTTATCACTCAGGTGCAAGCTGCGTATTTTCACCGCGGTCATCCGTCCCATCATGACCTACGCCTGCGTTGTTTTCGCACACGCAAAGCCCTACCTCCTCCACAAGATGCAGACCCTTCAAAACCGATTCCTCCGTAGAGTCACGGGAGCCCCCTTTTATGTTCGAAATGAGCTTCTTCACGTAGACCTCAAGATGCCCACCATCCAGCAGTTCATGAAACGTGTCTCCAAGCGTTTCTTTGATACTGCAATCCAACATAGGAATCCCCTTATCGTATCGGCCGCCCAATACGAACCCTCGCGTATCTCTAAGATTCGCCGACCAAGGCATACCCTTGTCACTCCCGATGACGCAATCACCCTGCTCCAAGAGAGCCGTAGGGAAACAAGTACAGTGGCACACAAAAACAAAAACCGACCGTCCTTCCGTCCTCGCCGCCGAGGCCCGCCGCGACGTCCCCGTAATAGTCCGCCCCGACCCTTGCCAGAGCCAGCCCGCGACGCTGAGCCAGTAGCTTTAAATTCCTTTATTAATAATAAAAATGATATGATCCAGCCTGTCCCTAGCTGCCCTCCCACTGCGACGCCCTAAGCCGAGGTCCGTACCCCACAGGGGGTGCCCTTAGCGTGTAGTCGCCTAGTTTGTAAGTTTTCTAATAAGCCCTGACTGGAGGCTTTAATTAATTTATTAATTAAGGCAACCACAGGCAAGCCCGGTTAAGCAGCCGACAACCTCAGAGGTTGACCTGCGAGATGCCACAAACAAAAAAAAAAAAAAAAAAAAAGTTCTAGACACAGTCAGTCACTCAGTCGCTCTGGAGCAGTCACACCGAACGGACCTAAGTTAAGTGAACTTGTGTTGTTTCTAACTTTTATTAATATTTTTATGTGTAGAATTGGTATAAAAATCCTATCGTATTGCTATTGTATTTGAATATAAATTAATTATTTTGTATTTGTTACTTTAATGTGACAGTGTTATTAATTGATAATTGTGTGATAATTGAATGAACATTTTGTATTAATTCTATAAATAACTTGACTTATATAATATGTAATGGAGTAATGAAATAGTAGATAAACAAGTAAATAAAGCTAAAGTTATAGCGATAGTAATCACATTGTGGTAATATTGTAAAGTACATATAGTGAATTGATGTTTATGTGAAAATGAATTATGTTTTGAAAAGAGTAACTGTGGAGTTTCTTGCCGGCTCTTCTCCATAGATAACTACCTTCCGAACCGGTACTAAATTAATAAACTGATATTGCTATACAGACTACTAATTATTTCTATAAAACACCTAGTAATCATGGTAATACCGATTAATAGGTAATTAATCGGTAAATACGTAATAAATAGGTATTGATTATTAATTAATTCTAGAAATAACAACATTCTCTATATATCTTTATATCTATATATCTTCCATTTCTGACACGCGACTGCTGAGAAAGAAGTCTGGGGTTCGATTCCCGGGTTGGGCAAAAAGAGTTCTATTGGGTATTTCAAATTAAAAAATGTCAGTAGTTAGCCCGGAGTTCTGAAGTTAGGGGCACGGAATAGATGAATAAGGTTGGAATGGTAATGTGGGCGTGGCGAGCGCGCCACATTTATGATACGAAAACCATAGCACGACCGATTAGGCACGAGCGAGGAGGTATATCTTTCCATCGATAAGTTGAAAATAACATTTAATTACAATTTTATTTGTAAAAAACATAAAAATATTCTAATCACTATGAAATTCCGAACATTAACAACATTATTGCAACAAGTTACAAAAAGTATACATTGCCCGATGTGTACTCGCTTAATCAACGCAATGACCAAGTCCGCTTACAATGTACTGCATGCGTACACTTCAACCATGGACGTTTTGTCCTTTGCCCTGATTGGCCATGATGCACGGCGCATGTTTATCAACAGTGAGTTACAATCAGTGGCAAGCTCTCGATTTAAGTGTGTGTAATCTATTTGTGTGCGTAATTCGCATACGTAACGAGCCTCTTGCTTGTAGTGGAGCTAAAGAGTGGGGAGACAAGCGGCGACACGCGATCTCATACAAATCAGGAACTATTTCCTTTCTAACTAATAGAAATACTGTACTTGCTGATTTGATAAAATTTCAATGTCATAGACTGAGAGTATTGGCGCTGTATGCCGAGATACAGGTGTTTACCTAGTTCGGCTGCAGATGATCCTATATTATTTTTACTGATACTTTTTTCTATGTGCTAGTTTTTAAGTAATATTGTAATCCTTTTTGATGCAAATAAATAATTGAATTGAATTGAACCTCTTTTATCTGTTCTGTGGTTAGGGGTGTGATACCCCCGTGCCTTGGAAAGCAAGTTAAGTCGTTAGTCCTGCGCCTGCTCTCTCTCTCTCTCTGGTCGTGTCTGCCTTCCCATCAGACTAGTGAGAGTAAAGGAACAGAGGGTGCACCTGTGCATATACTTGTGCACTATAATATCTCTCATGATGTGTTACCACGATTAAGGCGTTTTTCTTGTAAATTAAATAACAGCTTTTTATTGACGACATGTTGGCCGAGCGTTGTCGAGTGAAGGCCAATACCAACCTGTAGACGGTATATTTGCCTTGTCTTGCTATCGCTCGGTGTCACTTGCCTAGTTGACCGAGTGGAGGCCAGCGCCAACGTGTATAGAGCTCATTTGGTGCAACTTGTCTTCGCTCGCCGTTGCTCGTGATCACTTGCCTCACTTCGGATCGGTGTCGGTTTTTGGTCACAAATCAAAGGCGCTCGCCTGCGCTCGGCCAACGTGTGGGCAGCTCTACAGACCCTCTTCTACATTGGTCGTCTGCATTGGTATTCGACGAACTTGTCGAACGTGTGGACATTATTTCTTGCCTTGTACATATTTGCCAACGCTCACGTTGGCCTACGCTCGGCCAACATGTATTGCAGGCTTTAACGAGGAGCCCGTTGTTTAATTATTACAATCACACGGGTCGATCTCGCTTCTCGAGTTTAGCCCGTGAACGGGTGAATAAATTAACATATCGAGATTCGTTTGTGGTCCCGGCTGTCATTTGTACATTTTTAAAAGTCGTTACGGGTCATCAGAAGCCCGAAATCAAATCAAATCAATCAAATCTGACACTGGTGTGTGGAGATCAGATACGGGTGTGTTACGTGATTTCGAAAATGAAGCACCGAAGAACACGTCCCCGTAAGTTCACAAATACGAAACACTTAACAAGGAATGCACGCTACCACGAAAAATCTAACGCCGTAGCCATGGGATCTCGAATAACTAAATCTCTAATCTTACCTATTCGAAACACTTAACAACGAATGCACACAACCAAGAAAAACTGAACACCGTAGCCATGCAATATCGAATAACTAAATCTCGAAAAGTCTTCGTAAAATGTCTTTATTAATTTAACAATCAAACATTGCTTTTGCTATTTTAAACGATAAAAGAACTCATATTACCCATATCCCCTCATATTTCCCATAAGGAAATAAATCATTATTTGGTTGTTTGACACATAAAAATTAATGTTTGAATAAGGAATATTAAAATAACAAACATTTAAAATAGCAAAAGCAATGTTTGATTGTTAAATTAATAAAGACATTTTATGTAGACTTTTCGAGGTTTAGTAATTCAAGATCGCATTCCAACGTTGTTCAGTTTTTCTTGTTAGTGTGCATTCGTTGCTAAGTGTTTCGTATTCGTGAACTTACGGGGACGTGTTCTTCGGTGCTTCATTTTCGAAATCACGTATCACACCCGTCAGATACGTAGTTGCTCCATGTAAAACACCAATACTCAGGTGCATACAGTTAGACTGGAAGCTAGGGTTGCCATCCGTCCGGGTTTTCCCGGATTTTGTCCTAGTTTGGAGAGCGTCCGGGGCGTCCGGGGGGATTTTCCCAATAAGTGTCCAGGTAAAACCCGGACACACATTGGTTTTACAGATACCAAAAAGCACGATCTCTATTATTATTTTTCTATGGTAATTCATCTCATTGTTTATGTTACGTTGATTAAATGAAAAGAAAGATACTGTTATTAAAAAAGTTCTAACGCTCAACAATGTTATCACTTTATCAATAAATAAAAACCATAATTAGACATCGTTGTTTTTAGTTTCAAGTTCAAAAATATATTTTTCTACGGTGTCCGGGGAAAAACTGTGATTTTACCAACGAGATTTTACCCAAATGTCCGGGGTTTATAAGTCTTTGTCTGGTGCTGGCAAATTTGGTGATGGCAACCCTACTGAAAGCTAACCCCAACAAAGTTGGGAAAAGTCTAATCAGATGACGCTAATTATATTTTTGTTAAGCCTGCGCCGAGTAAAATAACTCAAAACGGTCTTCACAACTAAAGGAATATAACCTATAATAGTACTTTAATTACCATACAAAAATATGTAATGAACACTAGAATAAATGTGTTAGCAAACATAGTTGGCAAAATTTAAAAATATTTTATAGTTTATTAAACAAAAATACATAAAGTTGGACAAAAATCCTTACAAAACATGCTCGTGCGTCGCTGAATTTTGATAGTAAACTGTTGAATTTTTTCATAAACTTCAATTCATATTATTCTCTAATTATCATGCTATCATTTACAGCTTTAAAATTTCAAAAATGTCGCTTGGTTGTTTTAATTTTAATTTTTTCTTCTAAGTTGCGCGCTATTTTGAACCATACGCAACGTACACCGGTCGAAAATTCAGTCGTCCACGGGAGCTCGGAGAGGGGTCACGTCTCATCGTGGAGCGTTTCGCCGGTAACGATAATTCGCGATCTATTGTGTACGTATGTATTGCAGCAATCCGTTGAATAACATAAGTCATATTTTTTGTTTTTTTGAGTACGATTTATTATGCATACCCAACAATTACTTTTTATTGTTCAATATATATTTCTTTAACATTTTTTTTTTCAATATTTGTTTTATTATGGGAAAATGTAAAAAAAAATATTATCAGAAGAAAGTTGGCGCAAATTTTCGAAAAAGAGCCATTCTCATAAAAAGTACGTATTTCTATTTTGTGATGTTATTATTGCTTTTTAACCGACTTCAAAAAAAAGGAGAAGGTTCTCAGTTCGTCTTTAACTTTTTTTTATGTATGTAACCTCAAACTCGAAGACGGCTGGACCGATTTGGAATTTTTTTTTCGTTTGAAGGGGTATACTATCTAGTTGGTTCCATTGTTATGAAATCAGGATCTGATGATGGGATCCTGGAGAAAGCGAGGGAACTCTTTAAATATTATAGGCACACCTATAGCGTTTTGGGTATATCTAATAGTACCTTGTGCAGTTGCTCCCGAAAAGCACCATTTGAGGAAGTGAAAGTGATGATGAAGGCTTTTTTCAAACATTCGATATGGGTATCGTGTAATGGGTTTTTGGGGGTGGTGATTGCAAATCTGGAATTTATTTTTAAATTCAAGATGGCGTATGCAACTTTTTCTCACAAATTCGATATGGGTACCGTGTAATGGGTTTTTGGGGGTGGTGATTGCAAATCTGACATTCATTTTAAAATCCAAGATGGCGGGTGCAACTTTTTCTCACAAATTCGATATGGGTACCGTGTAATGGGTTTTCGGGGGTGGTGATTGCAAATCTGACATTCATTTTAAAATCCAAGATGGTGGATGCAACTTTTATTCAAACATTCGATATAGGTATCGTGTAATGGGTTTTTGGGGGTGGTGATTGCAAATCTGGCATTCATTTTAAAATCCAAGATGGTGGATGCAACTTTTTCTCAAACATTCGATATGGGTATCGTGTAATGGGTTTTTGGGGGTGGTGATTGCAAATCTGGCATTCATTTTAAAATCCAAGATGGTGGATGCAACTTTTTCTCAAACATTCGATATGGGTATCGTGTAATGGGTTTTTGGGGGTAGTGATTGCAAATCTGGCATTCATTTTAAAATCCAAGATGGCGAATGCAACTTTTTCTCACACATTCGATATGGGTATCGTGTAATGGGTTTTTGGGGGTGGTGATTGCAAATCTGGCTTTCATTTTGAAATGCAATTGTCTACTAAGTTAAATACACTGATAACCTTCAAGGGTTTATTGCTAAGTATAATTAACAAAGTAACGTAAGGGCTAAAATTATCGCTAAATGATGAAAATGAGTGCACCCGGTTGCTGTTCGAAATACACTAAGCTCGCGGCGAACTTAGTGCGACCGCATTATATCGCTTGCTCAGCAAACGTGGTCGATTGCAAAATATTGCATCAAACATCGTGTAATAGGTTTTTGGGCATACCGATTGCAATCCTGACATTCATTTTAGAATTTACGACGAAAGTTCATTGGCTACTTTTTTAGCTTACAATTTACACTGGGTTATTGACAATTTAACTGATCCTAGGTTAAGTGACTATTCAGTATTATCTAGGGTATCTAATAATACTGAAATTAATTGTTTAAACCCTTAGATGTGACAAAGGAGAGTTATAATAACATAATTTTACTATATCATCAGAATATAAATCGTTTCTCCGGCGAAATATTAGATGAGGAAATGTTAATAGATAAATATGATATATGTAGATATCTTATGTTTTTGTGAAACTTGGCTAAAACCAGATAGAATGTTGTTTAAAATTAATATTTTTCTGTTACTAGTGCATACAACAGGTCCTCAGTAGGAGGTGGTACTTTAATATTACGTAGTAATTCTCTTAGATATAAGGAACAAAAATATATCACCGCTTGCTCTGTTGATTGCTTGTGTGAGGTAGCATGTACAGAAGTTGAAGGCCAAACTTTCTTAAGTGTTTATAGACCACCAGCATCAAACTTGTCATCATTCTTAATGATAATGGGAGAAATTTTAAGTACCTAAGCTTATAAGAGATAATAAATTAGTTTTCGTTTGTGGTCACCTAAATATTGATTTGTTAGTAAATTCACCTGAACACTGCAAGCTTACTTCATTGTTTGGTTCATTTAACTTAAAATGCACATACAAGGAAGCAACAAGAATAACAGCAACATCAGCTCAATGCATAGATAATATTTATACTAATTGTGCCATAAAATACTCGTCTCAAATTAGTGGAGTTAGGTCTGACCATACAGGTCAACTAGTATCTTTTGAGTTGGTTAAAAAGTGGCAACTAAATAAGACTATTAAGTTTAGGCCATTAACTAAAAATAAATTAATGTTTTTAATGATAACATGTTAAGTAATCTTTCAATGGCCAATTTTGACTCCCATGACCCCAATGAAAATTACAGGATATTATTTTCTTCACTATGCCACGAATTTAGTAAGGCATGTCCAGTTAAAAAATTTCAAATGAGTAATAAATCTAAATTTAATGAATGGGCCACTGCTGGAATAAGAATAAGCTGAGACAATTTATACAACTTATACCATGAAAAATCATTGACTTCCGATGAAGCCTTCCATAATTATGTAAGAAACTACTCAAAGATATTTAAAAGAGTATGCGCGCTAAGCTAAATCTAAATCAGAAAGTAATAAAATTAGCATTTCTAACAATAAAATAAAAACTGTGTTGAAGGTGATAAACGAAGAAACTGGAAACACAAACCAACAGGATTAGAATGATTTGACTTTGAACATCGATGATCAGGTCATCTCAGATAAGTCAAAAGTGGCTGAGAAGTTGGAAAATTACTTTACCAATATTCCAGTAGAGGTTACTAAATCTCTACATTCTTCGCCATTATTAGCAGAATCTTTTTTAAAGGAAAACTTCTTTAAGGATATACCAACATTTTCATTTAAGCCCATTTCTATTGATGTAATTAAAAAGCATTCCAAAGTCTTAACATAACAAACACTGATGACTTATGGAGTGCATCTGTTAGGGTTCTTGGTAATATTATTGACTCAATTGCTGCTATCCTAACAGGCACATTTAATTAATGTATAGACAGCGGAAATTTTCCCGATTTAATGAAACATAGTAAAGTAGTACTAATTTTTAAGTCGGGTTGTAAGAGTGATCCCTCTAACTATAGACCGATATATGTGCTTCCAGCATTAAGCAAAATATACGAAAAAATCATGCTGGACCAGATGCTATCATATTTTAACTCAAATGGAATTCTGCATAGTCGGCAGTTTGGTTTCACGAAAGGTAGGTCAACAACAGACGCAGGAGTAGCGCTCATCCGTCACATTCTGGAATCTTGGGAGAAATCTCAGGATGCAATTGGCATATTTTGTGACCTCTCCAAAGCTTTTGATTGCGTTGACCACAAAACACTGATCTGTAAATTACACCATTACGGAGTTCGTGGATTCGTGTTCTGCTGACCTTGTTCTTTCATATTTATCAAACAGGCAACAAAAAGTTATTGTTAATGGAGCGACATCTGCAGGATCCCTAGCCAAGATGAGTGCTCCGCAAGGTTCAATTCTTGGCCCTTTCCTTTTTATAGTGTATATCAATGACATACATGATGACCAACTTATCGGATATTTTTTATTTGTAATTCCATTGTGCTGTATTAATTGGTCTATACGACAATATAGACCAAAGTTTTAAATATAATTAAGCATATCTTAGAACTGGAAACATAACTTACAACTATATAATAATATAGGTTATCCATCAGAATTCAGACAGGCTTTAATTTATAATCATATTGTGGGAAGTACTAATTTCACACGGGTTCCCGTTAGTATATGCTTAAACTAGACTAATGGTCTCATGGTGCGTGGTGCGCTGGTTGCACGCTACTGGGATGATTGCTCTATGTTATCTCTTAAAAAATAGTAGTAGAGATACCTACTACTGTTCCTTGTGATTTTTTTTTATTTTTGGCTCGCGTTTGAATTTTAAGAAAAAAATTAATTCAAATTCAAAATGTTTTATTTCACATAGGCCTACATGGGCATTTATAAAACGTCAGCAGTTTGGCGCAGGGCACGGTTCGAAATTGGTCGTTTTCTATGGAGAAGATCCGGCAAGAAACTCCACAGTTACTCTTTTAAAATATCATTCTTACAATGTATCTATAATACAGGTTAATTAGGTATGAGAGGAGATTAAAGCCTGTCTGTATTCTGATGGATAACCTATATTATTGTATAGTTGTAAGATATGTTTCCAGTTTTAAGATATGCTTAATTATATTGAAAACTTTGGTCATTACAAGATATTTTCTAAATTTAAACCCACGACCTACGTCATTTAAATTTAAAAGTCAATTATCTGAAATTAAGTATTTCAAATGGCGGGAGACTTTGTTAAACATAAAAAACACAGTGATACGACGTCAATGTGGAGCTATTGTTATTATAGTTGCGAAGGATAGGAATAGTGCCAAATGTAACCGATGCTCAGCCATTCTCAAGACTTTGGATGGATCGACTAAGGGATTACATACACATTTGTCATCAAAACATAACATCAAGCTTATATCAGCTTCAACAAGTCTAGATTCTGATAATCTGAACACAGCACCGCCGGCAGCCAAGCGAAAGTTAAATGATTTTTTTACTAAAAGTGCCGACGATAGCCTCGATGATGTTTTGGCAAGAATGATTGCATTAGATGGATTTCCATTCAGTATATTCATAACTTCAGATGATTCGAGAAAATTTGTCTTTGCAAAATACACGGATTTACCAAAGTCAGCCGTCACCATTCAAAAACGTGTCATGAATTACAGTGAAAAAATCAGAAAGCAAGTAACTGCAGAATTGAAACATTTGAAAAGTGCAGGTGAAAGATTTAGTCTTTCTTTCGACAAGTGGACTTCAACATCCAATAAACCATACATGGCTGTCATCGCTGTCAACCACCTGTGGCTGTTGATCATATGGACGACATCCATGATGATGAACATTTAGAAGACTTAGACAGTCCAGAATCAGACTTAATCTTAATGTCACAAAATGACCTTGCGCTATAACACATACCAGAGTTAACACAAGATGAAAACATTAATGAGCTGATAAAGAAAATCCGCAAAGTTGTAGAGTGTATTTCAAAAGATCACCATTGAAAAATGAAACAGTACTTCAAAAATAAATGAAAATTGAACATGGAAAAGAGCTGTCACTTCTTTTGGACTGTAAAACCAGTTGGAATAGTCTTTTAACAATGCTGGAGCGATTTTATCTTTTAAAAACCTTCATTCAAAAAGCTCTTATAGATCTCAATCATCCAATTCGTTTGGAAGAAGTTGATTTTGAATTGGTAAATAAAATTGTTGATGTGCTGACCCCAATTAAATTGACAGTAGAAGCAATCTGTCGGCGAGATGCTAATTTATGCACAGCTGATTCCGCTTTGAAATTTCTTATAAAACAGCTATCTAGCATAATCATTTTTTGGCAAGTGCTGACACTTGCCAAAAAATGAAAACATCCTTAGTGGAACGTATGAAGCAACGACGAAGTGATGATTTGACTGGTGTGTTGAATTAATTACAAAATCCATGAAAAGATGTTGAAAATCAGTTATTATCGGATTTGGAATTGGCATGACTTATTTCCAGTTTATTTGCTTCCAAACTAAAGCCTGTGTAAGGCTTTAGTTTGGAAGCAAATAAAGTGTATTGTTAAAAAACTTAAAAGTCGAGATGACACGGAAGAAGAAGAAGGAAGATCAGGATCACAAACAGATGATGAGTTAAGGCCACAAACCTCCCAATCCCAACCCCAATTGACACTAAAGGAAAAGTTATAGCTGGAAATTGATAAGAGTATGAAATCCCCAGATCGTGAAGTACAAATACAAAATTAATCGGGGTTGGCAAAATATAGTATTAGACGTGAAATAAGCCTATTTGAAAATGGAGGAATTAGTGGATATCACTTAGAAACAGCATATAAGTATCTATTGTCTATTCCTCCAACCAGTGTAAAACCTAAACGAGCGTTTTCAGCTGCTGCTTATGTTGGTAATAAACGAAGCAGGCTTGGAAGTCAAACCTTGGATGCATTGATATTTCTACGATTGTATTTTCAAAATTCGAAATAAGTTTTATTGTCTTTTTATTTCTTACAAAGTATAGTATCTTTTTGTCATTTTTTCTTTTCTTACTATACTGTGATATGTGTAGTGTACCAAAATTAAAAATATATATTTTAAGAAATTACTCGTTTTTTAGAGTTCAGTTGCCGAATGGCAAAAAACGGAACCATTATAGTTTCGTCATGTCTGTCCGTCTGTCTGTCTGTCTGTCTGTCCGTCCGTCCGTATGTCACAGCTATTTTATTCCAAAACTATTAAGACTATACATGTGAAACTTGGTAAGTAGATGTATTCTATGAAACGCTTTCCGATATTGAGAAAAAAATTAAAAATCATTTAAAATAAAGGAACATACTACTACCCCATACATGGAACTAAAACTGAAAATATATTTTTTTTTCATGAAACCTATGCGTGTGTGGTATTTATAGACAGGTCTTTAAAAATGACATGGGGGTTTCTGAAACCACTTTTTCATAAAGTCAATCGTTTCAAAGATATAAGCTTCCAAAGTGGTCAAATGTGTATCCCTCCCTCTAACTTCTATAATAGTGGAGTGAAAAATCTAAAAAAATATGTATCTGTAGATCTTAATGTAAACTTTCAACCAAAATTAGTTTGAATGATATCGAGTTAACAGTTTTTGAGATACGGCATATTTTATAAAACCGCAAATATAACTTTGTAATTCATACAAACACTATGAAAAACAAAGTTATCTAGCGTAGTTGTAAAAAATGTAAATAAGCTAGTTTTAAGAAATTTGTAAGGTTTTTTCGTCAAATAAATATACATATTATATTATATTATTATAGTTACACACGGAACCCTTCATGCACGAGTCTGACTCGCACTTGGCCAATTTTTTACATTTGAGACCAATTAGAAACCACATAGTCTAATCCGGGGATAGCCCCAGGGTCCCAGGATTCAGCATCAAGAATCACGTAATCCCGGGATTGAAAAACATGCTCGGGATTGTATTCTCTAGTTGCAACAAAGAAAGGATTTCTATCGAAATTCTATTTTAGTTGCCAAATGTGTCGAAAAAAATAGAATTCATAAATTGTAAAGAACTAGATAGATAGCCCTACAGACCTCAATCTGAACGATAATTCTGTAAGTAGTTTTATGTCGATAGGAGCCGGGTTTTCTGGTTTAGAACAAGTTTCAGCGTCCTTTGACATTCCCTCTATGTCCGAAAAATTATACGCCAAGTGCCATAACAAGGTCTGTCTACTACGGGAATTAGCCAAAGAAAAATTGGCCAAGTGCGAGTCAGACTTGCCTATGAAGGGTTCCGTAGTAACTATAATAATATAATATGTATAACTACTACAACTACTAGTCTGTCTGTCTGTCCATCCGTCCGTCCGTATGTTACAGCCATTTTATTCCGAAACTATTAGGACTAAACATATAAAACTTGGTAGATTGATGTATTCTGTGAACCGCTTTCCGATTTTGAGAAAAAATTAAAATATATTTAAATTATTTTTAAATATTTATATTATATATATTTAAATATATTTAATTTCTATAATAATGGAGTGAAAAATATACAACACAACAACAACGTGTAACGGAAACCCCATATCTAACCAAAAGGGCTGAAGACAACATTTGGTATGGAGTCTCTATGGACAGTTTCAGCACAAAATAACTGACTTAAAGAATTGATACCAAATTATTGGTTTCACATATTTTTTGAATACCAATCATAACAAACGTGTCACAGCACTACGAGGGTCAATAACTTTCCACGTCACTTGCCAATAACACGATAATTCTTTTCGTTCTTCTTAATTTGAAAAATTCGGTCTCTGGTATCAGTGTACTGGAATTTGTAATAAGTTCTACACATGTAGACTTAGGATTACAAAACCCTTGCCATATCGTTTGTTATCATCCAAAGAAGCCATGCACTTGGTATGTATATACCCTTTAAATTACACGTTGTATATATATATAAATATACATATATATATATATATATATATATATATATATAGATCTTAATGTAAACTTTCAATCAAAATTGGTTTTAAAGAGATCGAGTCAGCAGTTTTTGAGATACAGCATATTTTCTAAAACAGCAAATATAACTTTGTAATTCATACAAATACTATGAAAAACAAAGTTATTTGGCGTAGTTGCAAAAAATGTAAATAAGCTAGTTTTAAGAAATGTGTAAGTTTTAGTTTTTTGTCAAGTAAATATACATATTATATTATATTATTATAGTTACTACGGAACCCTTCATGGGCGAGTCTGACTCGCACTTGGCCAATTTTTGTAAAATGTTATAATAAGCAATATAACATTAGATTTATAGATTTCTTTTATTTTTTTTTTTCTTTTAAATTAAGTTACACTTGATACATATATTGTTATGAAATAAATTACGCTTATATTTTCTGCGAAGTAAGTTTGCTAGACAGCATTAATGAAAAAATGTGTTTTTGGTATGGCCCCACGTATATATAATAAAGTACCGAATGTTATTAAAAATATGACAGTACATCAGAATTTAAACGAGCACTAAATGAAATTTTAATAAACAAAACTTATTTCAGTCTGGTTTTATTATGAGTATTATGACATTACATAATTATATTTTTTTTATTTCATACTGGTTTTATTATTCAAATAAGTACTGCATACCCATCTACCCTAACTTGCTACTTACCCAGTTTCGAAGCGTCAATAGCCTAATGGATAAGGTGTCGGACTTGTGATCGAGAGGTCGCAGGTTCGAACCCCACCCATTACACTATTGACGTGAACCCACTCCAGACACAAGCATATTTAGCTTAGTTGGAGGGGTTAACAAGATTGCTAGTAATGTGAAATTTTTTTTAAAGAATACTAGCAATGTGGGTACATTGCTAGTATTCTTTAAAAAAAATCTGAGGAGTTTAATATATAAAATCAAAGTTTTATTGCAATAGGATGAATAGTTAGGGAACGGATAATGTATTACTACAGTAAAAACAAACGTTAATTTTTATATAATAGGTATAATTTATTAAATTTAATTTTGTGATTTATTTACGTACCTACTTGCATTTAGATCCATCCAGCCGTTTGAGCGTGAAGAAGTAACAAACATGCAAACAGACACATTCATTCACAAACTTTCGCCTTTATAATATTAGTGTGATAAATAAAACCATCTAAATAATTAATATTCGTTTTTCAAGTTTATTCAACATAACGACAAAAAATTTAAAAATGCAAAGTTAGCAAACTTCGTCGTGCAACGGCAAGCGGGCCTCGAGCGAACTTGTCATTGTGTGTGTGACAACGCACACGACTAGCCCGCTGCAGTAAATACCTATTTTCCGCGCGTCTCGTAGGCTCGACACCCTCTTAAGAGGACTTGCAAGGTCGATAGAATTCACATTACTAGCAATCCTGTTAACCCCTCCAACTAAGCTACATATGCTTGTGTCTGGAGTGGGTTCACGGCAATATTGTAATGGGTGCGTTTTGAACCCGCGACGTCTCGATCACAAGGACGTCGAATTGACGAAAAATTTTATCGAAAAAGTTTTCAGAGGGAAAAAGAGCGAATTTTTACTTCAAAAAACCTTTAAATTGGCTCTTTTTCTCTAAACTTTTATTACTTACTTCCACCTTTTAAATGCTTACGTAAGCTTAGAGTACATATATGTACTCTAAGCTTACGCTGTCTGGACAGCGGTGAATTTTGAATTAGATCCTGTTACTGCTGCGTTTTCTGTAAGCTTATTAGCGCAACAGATGTACATTCGAATTATTTTTCAAACAAAGTCATAATATAACTGAAACATTACTTCTATCTAAACTTAAATCACTCCAAAACATTGGCACTCAGTCTATCCCAAACGAACCACACTCTCACACTACACATTTCGCTTCCTCACACATGCACTCTTTAACACACGTGCACGTATACACAAACACTCACAAAATTCTACACCTTTGTAAAACTAGCTTCTGCCTTCGACTTCGTGCGCATGGAAGGTTTTCCCGCGTAAATCCTGATCCCGTCGGAATCCCGAGATAATAGCCTATATGTTATTCGATAATATCAACTATCTGCTTGCCAAATTTCTTTTAGATCCGTTCAGTAGTTTTTACGTGAAAGAGCAACAAATACACATACATCCTCATAAACTTTCGCATTTATAATATTAGTACGACTAGTACGATTATACGAATAACTGTTTTACATAATAAGAGCAAATTGACGAAGTAGGCTGGACCCCAAAATACAGGGTATCCTAGTATGAGGTTCAATGCAACGTTTTATAAATGTTTTTAAAAATAAATAAATAAAATATGAAAATCTGTAAAAATACATATTCATACGCGCTGTTGTAGGTTATAAACATTAGCGACGAAATGCAATCATAAGAACATAAAGGCGGCTTCAAAATTATGAAGGCTATAAGAAATAGGTTAGGTCGCTCATGTGAAGTAAGCAAGATATTTGCACCTGATATGAGGTATAATAGACAACTACAGATACTTACACGCAGCGTGGCGATTAGGTTATCACATTAATTGAAACCACGTACTCTATATTAGGTATTTTATGATATACAATTAAAATATTTGAATAATAAACAATATTTTTTCCATTTTAATATTTCAGAACATCATGTATTGCATAAACGTAATCAGCTGACCAATCACTCGGCTCGTGATCCGCTGGCGCCAGCGCCGCGGCGTTGCCGCTTTTACAGGTCAGTAAACTAATATTATAAAGGATTATTTATTTTTTACCAATTACGCCATTTATTTTGTTTTAAAAATGCATTTTCATAATTTTTTTTTCATAATTTTATTATTTGAACGGACTGATAACACCTGGTGTATAATTTAATGTAACCTAATCGCCACTCTGTATAACAAAAATTTAAGTGTCTGTCTGTCATTTCAAAACAACGGTTTTTTCTCAAGTGTTTATAGACTATTTGGTTATATACCTATTAACGAAACCTACTAAAAGACAAACAAACCTTTTCTTAGTTATTGTCTGTCTGTTTGCTCGGGTTAATCTCGGGAACGGCTAAACTGATTTGAATAGAACTTTCACTGGAAAATATATTCTCGTGGGAGGGTTTTCCGCGTAAATCTCGGTCCCGTGAGAATTAGGAGATAAAAAGTAGCTTGTGATTATTCTATTATTTCTAGTAAGTCAACTATCTACTTACCAAATTTTATTTAGATCCGTTCACTACTGAACTACTGTTTTTGCGTGAAAGAGTAACAAGACCATCCTCACAAACTTTCGCATTCATAATATTAGCAAGATAGTATGTTGCCCAATAAGCTATTTTACCGTAATTCTTACGGGATCGGAGAGATCTCCCATGCGAACGAAATGATTTTTTTTTTTTTTTTTTTTTTGTGTGTGGCATCTCGCAGGTCAACCTCTGAGGTTGTCGGCTGCTTAACCGGGCTTGCCTGTGGTTGCCTTAATTAATAAATTAATTAAAGCCTCCAGCCAGGGCTTATTAGAAACTTACAAACTAGGCGACTACACGCTAAGGGCACCCCCTGTGGGGTACGGACCTCGGCTTAGGGCGTCGCAGTGGGAGGGCAGCTAGGGACAGGCTGGATCATATCATTTTTATTATTAATAAGGGAATTTAAAGCTACTGGCTCAGCGTCGCGGGCTGGCTCTGGCAAGGGTCGGGGCGGACTATTACGGGGACGTCGCGGCGGGCCTCGGCGGCGAGGACGGAAGGACGGTCGGTTTTTGTTTTTGTGTGCCACTGTACTTGTTTCCCTACGGCTCTCTTGGAGCAGGGTGATTGCGTCATCGGGAGTGACAAGGGTATGCCTTGGTCGGCGAATCTTAGAGATACGCGAGGGTTCGTATTGGGCGGCCGATACGATAAGGGGATTCCTATGTTGGATTGCAGTATCAAAGAAACGCTTGGAGACACGTTTCATGAACTGCTGGATGGTGGGCATCTTGAGGTCTACGTGAAGAAGCTCATTTCGAACATAAAAGGGGGCTCCCGTGACTCTACGGAGGAATCGGTTTTGAAGGGTCTGCATCTTGTGGAGGAGGTAGGGCTTTGCGTGTGCGAAAACAACGCAGGCGTAGGTCATGATGGGACGGATGACCGCGGTGAAAATACGCAGCTTGCACCTGAGTGATAACTTGCTGCGGGAGCTAAGAATGAAGTGGAGCCTACCTAGAGCGAAAGCGGCGCGCGAACGTGCCTGCTTTATGTGCTCAGCGAAGGAAAGGTGTTTATCGAGGACCACGCCTAAGTATTTGGCTTGCTTTTCCCAGGGGATCGGCTTGCCGTACATGGTAATCGGACGGGGGGAGGGTGGGTTTATCCGCGGCTTAGAAAAGAGGACTGCCTGGCTTTTGTCTGGATTGACTTCGATTCTCCATTTCCGGAACCACTTGGCCAGAGTGTTTGCGGAAGTTTGGAGAGTGCGAGCGATGGCATCGGGTTTAAAACCGGTATAATAGATAGCCGTATCGTCGGCAAATAGGGCTAGCTGAGTATTTTTATGCTTGGGGATATCGCTAGTGAATAGCGTGAAAACGAGGGGGGATAGTACGGAGCCTTGAGGAACTCCTGCGCGAATGGGATGGGGGGAGGAAAGCTCCCCCTCAATTCGGTAACGAAAGGTGCGATTCGATAAAAAGTCCCGTAGGATGAGCACGAGACGGTCAGGCACGCCGAGTTGGTATAGCTTATAGATTAAGCCATTGTGCCAGACTTTGTCGAACGCTTTCGCTATGTCGAAGAATAAGGCTCCCGTTATTGCGCCGCGTTGGAAGCCGGCGCTGACGTGTTCTATGATGCGGTGGACTTGTTGGATACATGAGTGTTCGGTTCTAAATCCAAACTGCTCATTGGGTATAAGACTCTTTGCTTCGGCAAAATCTTTGAGCCGCTTATAAATAAGCCTTTCATAGATTTTACCAAGGACGTTGAGTAAGCTAATGGGACGGTAGCTAGACGGGTCAGACTTGGGCTTGCCTGGTTTGGGAATACCTATGACGGTGGCCTGTTTCCAGGTTGCGGGGAACATATTATTGCTCAATGCACCATTGAAGATGGCAGTCATTAGCACTATAAGCTGGGCCGGGAAAAGTTTGAAAACCCTATTGGTGATGCCGTCGGAGCCAGGGGCTTTTCGCGGTTGGAGACTTTTAATGATATCCTGGACCTCATCAGGAGTGATGGGGGCCAGTGGATTATCGGGATCTTCGACGGGCGGAAGGGAAGTTCTACGTTCGACTTCGGCGTTCACCATATCGAGGTGGGCTTGGTCTACTGGTTGAGAGCTGGGAGAACACTGGGACTCTAGGCTGTCGGCTAGGCATTCTGCTTTTTCAGAGTTATCGAAGGCGACACTCTTATCGGGACGAATGAGAGGAGGCATTGTGGCCTCTTCAGTGGATCGTAACTTCCTCTGAAGCTGCCAGAAGGCAAGATGGGTGGGCTCAAGTTCGCTCAGCATCTTGTCCCAGCTCGCATTACGCTGCTCGGTAATGCGTTTCCTTACAGCACGCTGTAAGTTGCGCATGTGAGCTTTGTTTGCGGCGCAGGGAAAAGCGCTGTACGCACGGATGGCTGCGTTCTTCTCGGTTATCAGATTCCGTACATCGTCCGGGAGTTTCCAGCGGTGGTCTTCCACTACAGGAACTTCCCTTGAACAATCGTTCAGGACGGATTGTACGTGATTTGTAAGCGAGTCGATCGCCGCCGTCGTGTCAGCGACTGAGACTATGTGGTCAGGAATGGTGTCCAATTGAGGCGACGTGGTGGATTTCAGTTTTTCACTTACTTTCCTCCAGTCAGTGATCAATTGGGTCGGAGGAGGTTGGGTAGGATCATGGTTACCCGAGCGGGAACCTAGGTGTAGGATAACGGGACGGTGATCCGAGTTGAGCTCGTGAAGCGCTTCTATGGAGTGTAAACGGAGGTTTACATTCTTTAGGAGCGCCACATCGAGGACATCGGGGTTATGGTTGGGGTCGTGTGGGTAGTGGGTGGGAGTCATCGGAGCGATGACGTCATAGTTTAGGGTCGCGCCTAGGTTATACACGATTCTGCCTCTGGCATTTGTCGTGTTGCTGTTCCAAGCGGGGTGTTTGGCGTTGAGATCGCCCGCTAGTAAGACGGAGTCACTCAGGCCGAAGAGAGTCGTGAGATCGCTGGTGAGCGCGATAGGATCGTCTGAAGCAAGAGACGCGACCGATGGTGGGGGATGGTAGGCAGAGATGATGGTTATCGGAGGATGACCAGTCATGCCTAGTCGACAGGCAGAGTACTCTAGGTGAGAGAGAGGCGCGGGTGGGGTCAGAGGGATGCAGTATAACTCCTTTCTATAATAAATAAGGGTACCGCCGCCGTGGCAACGTGTTCTGTCATTGCGAACTAGACGGTAATTCGCAATTTTGGGATCAGCGCGGTGGGGTTTCAAAAGGGTCTCCTGTATAAGGAGGACGTCTAATTGGTGGTCGCGGAGGAATTTAGTTATTTCGGCGCGTTGGTTGAAAATGCCATTGGCGTTGAAAAAACCTAATTTGAGGGATCGAGGCCTAGTGTGGTTTGTGCGTTGGGAATCCATTGGATCAGTCCATCGCATCCATCTGGTCGAGACCTAGCACCACATCACTGTGTGTGCTGAATATTTGGCTGTACATTGCCGTCGTAATTTTGCCGTTATTCTGCTGTTCGGCAGCCAGAAGGGCATCGCGGAGAGATCTGGCTTGGCGGGTCATAAATAACCTATAATGGCGCAGTATAGTCTGGGCGCAAGCCTCGCCGTGCGCGACGGGTGAGGGATTGGGCGGTTGTTTGACTGCAGGAGCAGCAGTGGTTTGAGGCGCGGGTTTGTGACTGGCTGTGGGCTCTGTAGCCACGGCTATAGGCAGGATCTGCGCTGCGATGGGTATATCCATCAGTGCCTGCAAAGGTTTGGCAGAGGCCAAGGAGGGAAAGGCTTTTTCGTGGTTTAGCCTGTTCCACGGGGACGGTCTCTGAGGAGCGAGACGTTGGGGAATTTGAGAAGAAGGTGCCTCTCTCTGTTGGCGGGCGTTGGCGCGCTTCGCTAATTTAGGAGCGAGTTTGGGGGCTTTGGGACAGCCGCGGTAGTTTGCCGGGTGACCGGTCTGGCCGCAGAGAACGCAGCTGGGTGGTTCCGAACAGAGGGTTCGGTCTTTAGGCCGTGGGCAGTCCGCAGTGCTATGCTCGCCCAGACACTTGACGCATCTGGGAGTCGCATAGCAGTTGCTCTGCGCATGGCCATACAGTTGGCAACGGTGGCATTGTCCCACTGTTGCGGTTTTGTAGGGCTTTTCTATTGAGATACCGGATAGGGAGCAAATAGACTTAATCTTAAATATTGGGTGATGACCTTCGGTTGGTTCACAAATGACAAGAACCATGTCGTACAACTCACCGCCTCTCGCTTTATGTAAGCGATGGACGGCGATCACTGGTATACCTTGATCGGCAAGGTCGTCTTTAATATCCTGTACTAGGATTTCTTTAGGGACACGTTTAATAATAACACGAGTGGGCGTGTCCTCGGGGAAGGAGAAAGTGTGAAAGGAAATATTCTTTTCACGGAGGGCGCGATATAATTCCCTATAGTCGTTCGACGTAGGGACGGTGACTTTAATGCCATTTTGGCAGGCACGGGCGTTTGTGTAGTTGATCTTTCGATCAACACACATCTTAGACACATCAGTCCATTTCCCCTTGTCCTGGATGTAAAAGGGGGGCGGAGGGCGTTGCTTCCTTTGGGTTGAGGAAGTTTGGGCTATCGGGCTGGGGGGACGACAATCCTGCGCGCGAGTGGAGGTCGCTGGGACGGGGCTAGCGGGTCGTACGGGCGTTTGAGTTGGGGACGGGGGTGACGCGGTGGTCTTTTTGGCCTTGCTGGCCTGGGAGGTTTTCCCTTTCTTCCTCTTGCCGCCGGTGACGACTTGAAAGTCGTCTTCCGAGGATGAGGGGCATGATGACAAATCATTGTCGGAGTTGTTATTGGACATAGGTTCGGTGATGTCCATTTCACAGAATTCAGGTGCAGCGCACACCTGCGCGGCGTCCATTGTTTTATGAACAATGGGATTAGTAGTTGGGCCGGAAACAATGGGTGATTTCGGGAATCGGGCGATCGGCACGACTTTGTCGGCGGGCGGGGGCAATAGAGGGCTATCTACCTGGAAGTCGTTCGTTGTTTGATGAACAATGGGATCGGAGTTAATAAACACTTCCGTGAATTGACCAACTGGGATGCCTTGATCGGCAAGCGGGGGAGATAATGGGCTGTCAAGCGCGTCACTAAAATCAGCGACGTTGGCTTCGGTAGCCGGAGGACTATTAGCGATTTCACGCTGGATTTTTCCGCCATATTTGGCGGAAATAGCAGGGTTTTCCCTAAGGATCTCTAACAATATCTCCAAAATATTGGAGTTCGCCATGATTGGCGAATGGATCAAAAATTTAATGAGGAAATTTTGGAGATTTCTCTCCCGCGGGGGGCCTATTTAAAGCCTAACTGGCCTAACTCCCCGGATGGATGGGTCCGGGGATGTGTAACCCTCCCAGTCGGGTAGAGACTGGGAGGTGAGTACCTAATGGTGAGCCCTAAGCTTGTAACCGGTCGCCAATCTTATTGTGCGAACCGGGCCCTATTGGGTCTAGTGCGAAGGGGTAGACACACCCAACCGACACTAGGTGAGTAGCTGAAAAGGAAACTCAGTAAGTAGGTTTGACTAGGAGATCCCCCAAGGCCAAAACCTAGCACTCGACTCCAATTGACTGCTTCACCCTGAAGGGGATCAGCGGGTGCGTCGGGTCAGCACCCCCTTGGTTTTGTTGACACCGTGAGGTTTCCACCAAGGACCACGAAACTGTGGTTTTACCCTGAAGGGGCCAAACCAAATTGTTTTTGACGATACTCTGTTAGAGAAATAGGAAATCCTTCACCACCTCGAAAAAGGCGGATCCGGACCAGGCGCCGTAGTCGGCGACTACGAATGACGTCACGGCGAGCGCGACGAAGCGATGACACAGACACAGAACGATCGAGAGCGCGGAGCGGTACGACCGTCGCGGGCGAGCGTCGGAAGCGGAATGTGCGAACGAAATGAGTATAAATTCTAAAGTATGTTTTGTTTCTTCTTCTTTCACTTCAAAACGGAGCAATGGATCGATGAGAGTTTTGGTGTGGAGATAGTTGAAAGTCTAGAAAGTGACATTTTCAATTTTTAATGCGAACGAAGCCGCGGACGGAAGCTAATTACAGTTGTTAAGATATGACATTCGACCACCATCTTGTTAAAAAAAAATAGGTAAATTTCCAAATCGGTCAAGCCGTCTTCGAGTAATCTGGGAGCATACATACAACCTGCTTTTAAAAAAATCAGTTTCTTAATACGTCAATGTCTTTGTGTGTAATATGTACAGTTATTCTCTCTAGCATTGTCGAGCTTCTTAATTCAAATCTTGAGCTACACGATAACTGACAAAATGCTTGCACTGTCTGGACAGGTACACTCAAATCTGTGTAGTGCTTTCCTCAAAGGCCCACTTCAAACATTATACCTACAAGTTTCTTCTTACTTGACCAGTAGGTACGGTTGTACGGACTTCAAAGTAAATTTTGACCTCTGAGTTTGATACAGTGTTTCGTCTCAGGGTAGTTAGCTAGGAAACCTCGGCCTAATCTCGTTTAAAATTACTAAAAAGGTTGACATGAAAAGGAGTCATTTCTAAACTATACAACGTGTAATTTAAAGGGTATTCTATTTACATACCAAGTGCACGGCTTCTTTGGATGATAATTTGGTGTATTCCCGTTGTCCCCGTAGTCCTTGTTCCCGTTAAAGGGGACAAAGGGAATTTAATAAATTAATTAAAATTACTTCCCGTTGTCCCCGTTGTTATCGATATGGCAAGGGTTTTCGGCAATTTCAATACATTGATACCAGAGACCAAACTTTTCAAATTAAGAAGAACGAAGATAATTATCGTGTTATTGGAAAGTGACGTGGAAAATTATATGAAACATATTGAGTCACTTTTGAGCTGAAACTGTTCATAGAGACTCCATACCAGATGTTGTCTTCAGCCTTTTAGGACTATTTTTTAATCTATATTTATTTAGAGGCTGCCTTTTAGGATAGATATGGGGCATCTGTTAGACATTGTATATTTATAAAATAGATAAGTATCATTTAGGTATCTCATTTTCTGAAGAACACCACTGATATGATCCGAGTAATTTTTATCGTTTCCATTAAAAAGAAAACACTTTGATTTATTTATTTATGTGTACACACATGACACTTAAAAGAGAAAAAAAAAAACAAAACGAGCGTAAAGGTGTTGAAATTTCTTCTAATAGACCTTTTTTTTGTAGAAAAATCTCTAATAGACCTGCGACAGGAGAGTTGAATAAGAGATGAGACACAGTGTATACAGGGTTACTGGTAAAATGCTAAAAACCTCTCAGGACTATGTTAGTAAGATCATAAATAACAACTTTTGTTCTATGACTTTAAATAATTCATCATATTTCAGTTCATCAGATGTTTATACAAAATTAAAAATATTTCAATTGAACGCTCTAAATATTACGCCGTCTGCGAAGAAAATGAAGCAATATAGATAAACTGATAGTACAAAAGGCAGCAGAGAGTATCTTGAAGGTTTGTTTTCGGTAAATGTATTATGTGTATGTTTTATAAAGAGTCATAGAACAAAAGTTGTTGATTATGGTGTTAGTAATACAGTCCTGCGAGGATGTTAGTATTTTTCCAATAACCCTTTATAAACTAACTAGTATTCACGCGGGGCTTCGCTCCCGTGGATTCTATCACAGTAAAAACATAACTCTCCTTTTTTGCAGTCGCGTAAAAAGTAGCCTATAACCTTCCTCAAGCTTCAAGCTACTTCCATACCAAATTGCATCCAAATCCACCGAGTACTTTCGAAGATTAGCGCGTTCAAGCAAACAAACAAACTTTTCCGCTTTATAATATTAGTATAAATTATCTAGGTACGTTAATTAAAACATACTTAAAAAATAAAACGAGTTTGATATATTTATCTGAAACCGCGGGAAGAGCTAGTTATCAACACTGGAAAACTTCACAGCTCAGAGCGTGTGATGTGACGCGAATAACGATAGTCGTGTCAACCAGACTCAGGAATATCTGTCTCACTGCACGGTTTAAGTTGGGAGGAGATTAGACTGAAGTCCCGGTTAAAACAATTTTTTATGACCTTTCAGCCTTTAAAGCACGAGTAAATAGGCATGTAGTTTCCGCACCTGGAACACCTACATCCGCGCGCTGCGAGCGCGCGCGCATACTAAACTAAGCGCCGCCGGCCGCCGCTCGCCGGCCACCATCAGCCCGAGGCGGGGCGCGGCGCGGCTGCGATCGACGCGACCCCTACGGACGGAATGTGGAACCTAAGAATGAAATCCTGTAGTCTTATTGGCTAGATGCTTTTTTGGAATATTTGGCGCCAAAACGTTAGGCTATAAAGCGAACCTAATAAAGACTGCTATTCAGTACCTACACCGTTCGATACAGTTCTATATTCATCTAGAGTTTTACTTAAACACCCTACTAAGCGCTACAGGCATCTTCTGGGCTTGCTCGTCCCATCTTTGAACTCATTTATCGCTTACCATCAGGCGAGATCGAGGTCAAGAGTGGGCCTATCAATAATAAAAAAATAACGACGGGTTGCACTCCGGGAGTGCCGGCAGAAGTGAAAACTTTAATATTAACGTTGTGCATTTTTGATATTTTAGAATGGTTAGGGAATAATTTTGCACGAATTGCTTTAATTATCAGTATAAAAGTACTATCATTTATGTGATAGAATACAATATTTATTTATTGCGCTATCGTACACAAACATGACAATTTATATTACACTAGTACTCACGCGGGGCTTCGCTCCCGTGGATTCTATCACGGTAAAAACATAACTCTCCTTTTTTGCAGTCGGGTAAAAAGTAGCCTATAACCTTCCTCAAGCTTCAAGCTACTTCCATACCAAATTGCATCCAAATCCACCCAGTACTTTCGAAGATTAGCGCGTTCAAGCAAACAAACAAACAAACAAACTTTTCCGCTTTTATTATATAGTATAGATTAAAAAGTTTGCGCAGGCATACATTTTCGCTGCGCCGTAGAAAGAGAGGGGGATACTTTCTCTCCTACACCCCGCCGGCTGTCTACTTGACGGACTTGACTTTTACTCTCCGTCCGTCTTACGAATTTTCGATCAGGTCACGTGTCCTGACGCGAGTTTAACATTTTTTACCCATTACAAAAAAAGTGCACAACGCCGCTAAAGAAGTTTTCACTTCAAAAAAATAAGCTCGCGTTTGACCACTGTTCTCTCATCTCTCACCTGTTGAAGATGAAGCTCGCTTACCTAGAAGTAACCTATTCACTCTTGACTTATACTCCGGCTGGGAATTCCACTCCTTAGCCGTACGCACAATGAAAGTATTTGCAAAATGTTTTGTCCGTATAGGTGGGATGTCCACGATGTAACGACTTTGTACCTAACTACCTATTTAAATTTTCATCAAACTAGGAGTCTTTGGTCAACTGGACCAACTCGAAATGAACCCGCGAGGCCACTTAAACGAATTACATTTCAGTTAGATAACTAACGCGTAACTTTCCCGCTTTGGGTGGAGCGGAAGAGAGTGTCAAACAGCTACTCACTAAAAACCCTTTAGCTGTGTGCCCTGGAACGTGCCCTTGCGTTTCAGGGCACACATTCCCGCGACCCGCAATGCGAATTGGACCTGGGGAATCATTAAATGATATAATGCTAAATTATCAAGGTATTCCTCGAAGCGCTACCATTTTGAAGCGCACCTAATGAAGCGCTCCTTTTTTATTCCTCGGAGTGCTCCTTTTCCGATAACATGGTATCGGGAGCGCTACTAAAAAGAGCGCTCCGAGGAATAAAAAATTGGCCAAGTGCGAGTCGGACTCGCCCATGAAGGGTTCCGTAGTAACTATAATAAATATAATATAGGTACTTAATATATTTGAAAAAAAAAAAAAACAAAAAACCTTACAAATTTCTTAAAACTAGCTTATTTACAATTTTTACAACTACGCCAAATAACTTTGTTTTTCATAGTATTTGTATGAATTACAAAGTTATATTTGCGGTTTTAGAAAATATACTGTATCTCAAAAACTGCTGACTCGATCTCATTCAAACTAATTTTGGTTGAAAGTTTATATTAAAATCTACAACATATGGTTTTTTTTAGATTTTCACTTCATTATTATAGAAGTTAGTTTAGAAGAAGAGGGGGAAACACACATTTTACCATTTTGGAAGCGTATATCTTTTAAACTATTAACTTTATGATAAAGTCGTTTTAGAAACCTTAATGTAATTTTTAAAGACCTATCTATAGATACCACACTCGTATAGGTTTCATGAAAGAAAATATTTTCAGTTTCAGTTCCATGTATGGGGAGCCCCCTTTATTTTAAATTTTCTCTAAAAATCGGAAAGCGGTTCACAGAATACATCTTCCTACCAAGTTTTACATGTATAGTCCTAATAGTTTCGGAATAAAATGGCTGTGACATACGGACGGACGGACAGACAGACAGACGGACAGACATGTCGAAACTATAAGGGTTCCGTTTTTTGCCATTCGGCTACGGAACCCTAAAAAGGAGCTCTTCATTAGGTGCGCTTCAAAATGGTAGCGCTTCGAGGAATACCTCAAATTATCGGCTAGACAGAACCGACTACGCAAGCCCAATGCGGATTAGTGGTTGCTAATGACTGCAGCCGAGACCAATGGCTTAGCGTGCTTTCTGAAGCACAGAAAAACTCGAGATAACAAGTTTTGGATCACCCATCCGATGACAGGCCTCTGCGAACACTGCTTAAAACATCAAATCATGGCCTAACGCACTAAGCCGTTTACGGCATCGAGCTCCTCGAGTTTGGTTTAAAAATTGAAAAAGATGTGTACAGCACTCTCTTTTTAACCGACTTCAAAATAAGGAGGAGGAGGTTCCCAATTCGTCTTGAACTTTTTTTTTATGTGTGTTATTTCTCATTACTAGCAGATGGCTGGACCGATATGGAAAATTCTTTTTTGTTTGAAAGGGTATACTTTCTAGTTGGTCCCATTGTCGTCACGTTTGGATTTGATGATGGGATCATAGAGAAATTGAGGGAACTCTTCAAGTATTATAGGCACACCTATAGTGTTTTGGGTATTTCTTACAGTACCATGTGCAGTTGCTCTCGAAAAGCACCATTTGAGGAAGTGGAGCTGATGATGAAGACCCCAAATGGCCACCGAAACTACTCAATAATAAGTATTTTGTGGATTGCGATTAGATTACTTGAATATGGATGTTAAGCACTTTATGCTCGTCACAATGCATATGGTGAAGTAGAGCTGATGGTGATGTACCAGGAGAACTCCTCAAAAATTAACGGCTCTGAACCTGGAAAAGCAATATTTTGTAAAAGGTGATAAGTAGTCGACATTTTGGCTTTTGTAACTAGATAAATTACAAACCGACCCACAAAAAAAGCGTAAAAAAAAATTCAGCAAAAAATAGAACCGACTTCCATATAAAAACACTACAAAGACAAAAATAACTTTAATTTCGGAAGGCGGTGTCAAAAAAATAAAAGAAAATACAAAACAAATGACACCGACTACCGAAATTAAGTTATTTTTGCCTTTGTAGTGTTTTATATGGAAGTCGGGTCTATTTATTGGAAAAAAAAAAATTAACCTACTTAAAAAAAATGAGAACGCTATGTAGGTATCTCAGGTAACACAAAGAATGAGATAAGTACTAAAAAGCATAAAATAAAAACTTTTTTACAAAAATTGAACCGACTTCAAAACAAACGATACCACTTCTGCATTGATTTTTTTTTTTTTAAGTTTAATCCTTATATATTGTTTCATTGGATGTCTAATTCCGTTTCAAATTAGGGCTATGTCTACTCACATGACTGAAGTCGGTGCCAAGATAATTGAATAGGTTTGATTACCTCGGGCGTGCCCCAGAATGCGGCGTAGGTACTTAGCCTATCAAAACTATGTATTAATTGGCTTGGCACCGACTTCAGTCATGTGAGTAGATACGTAGCCCTTATTTGAAACGGAATTAGACATCCAATGAAACAATATATAAGGTTAGTTTTCGCTTTGCAATGCAGAAGCGGTGTCGTTTGTTTTGAAGTCGATTCAATTTTTGTAAAAAAGTTTTTTTGTTTGCTCGATTTACTTACGTAAGCTGTAGCTGCGAGAATCCCTCTCACAAATCCGGTTTTTTAAACCGTAAATCAAACTAAATTCGCAAGTCTACACAGCGCCTTATATGCAAGATATGAATCAAACCAGTCATGTGTACTCAACGTGCGAGTGTACCGTAGCAGACGACATTTCGTATTTATTCAGTCGAATATAAGTTATATAGTTTTATAACAATATTATCTTGTAACGGATAGTAAGATAAACTAAACTGTATGTTGTTAGTACCTCGTGTATTATCAGACCTAAGCGGTATTCGCTACCGTGTGCGGCAGAGAAAACCCAGTGGGTATGCGGTAATATTACTGTTCACACCAAAACGGATTTCGTTATCCTTGTGGGTAGAACCGTGGTAGAGCCGCGGTACTTGATACTAAATACCTGAAAGAAACCCGCGCGGTATGTACCTCTACCCACAGCGGCAGCGAATATCGCTCAGGTCGCTCTAGCCGCGGTGCTTGATACTAAATACCTGAGCGAAACCCGCGCGGTATGTACCTCTACCCACAGCGGCAGCGAATATCGCTCAGGTTTGAATAGGCCTATTATTTGTACATTTATGTATGTACACATTTCATCTACTTAGCCTTTTCCCAACTATGTTGGGGTCGGCTTTCAGTCTAAGGGCCACCACGTTTTTTTAAACACCACGTTTTGTTAACCACGCTTTTTTAGACACGCCGTTGACGCGCGTTTTTAGCGATACAGACGCGATACGCACGCAAGCTGCTCTGCTCTGTAGGATAAAAGCGCGCCGCGTCGACGCGACGGCGCGTTTAAAAAACGTGGTGTACACAGGCCCTTACCCGATGCAACTGAGTACTGTGTTTTAGATGGAGTGAATGCATGTCTGACCAACACAACCCAGTAGCTGGATAACACAGCGACAATAGTAATAATAATAGTTAAGTTGTTAACCTTGTGATCGAGGGGGTGTGGGTTCGAACCCCACTTATTTCCCCACTCCAGACAAAAGCATAGTATTTAGCTTCGTTGAAGGAGTCAACAAGATTGTTAGTTATGTGAAATCTACCCATATTGCTAATTCTCTTAAAAAAAAAAACACGATACCCCTGCTGCTGTCAATAGCATAGTTGCAGTAAGTACGCTCTATTCGGTTTCGAGAAAAACGCGGTATAAGTTTTGGTGACGTACGTCACGTACGTTCGGCGAGATACGTGCTGAGGTCTTCTTTCATTTAAGGTATCAACCATCATGATCTGATTAAAAACAAAGGATTTATCGAAGATTTTCTCGAAACCGTCTAGAGCGTACTTTCTGCAATTATGCTATTGACGGCAGCCTGGCATGATTGATCTCAGTATGATATCCGGGTCCAACAACTTAACGTACCAATCGAATGATGAGCTCCTCTACATTTATATACCTACAGACATGGCACTTAAAATAATAGAAAAATCCAATACAAATAAGAGAGCACAAAATTGCTGGCTGCAGTCACGCGAGCAAGCGAGACAGGGTGACAGGGAAAAGACTCCAAAATACCGATAATTCAGTTTATTTCTTTTTACGGTTAAAATAATGGTAATTAAAAAAAAAAGTAAATAACATAAGACCTGCTTTATAGTTAGTTCAATTAATATGCAAAGTTTCATTATCTAATTTGAAGTTATTTTTGAATACCAGCGGTTTATTGTTCGGTTTGCAGGTAACTTTGGATTTTTTTTCAATCAAGAAAATTTTATGGAATCGTGTTTTCGTCAAACATAGTACCTAAGATTAATCCTCAACTTTACCATATATTTATTTCAAAATTATTGCTGCACTATTTTCGACATAACGGAGGATCATGCTAAGCCATTTGAGGTAGTATAGGCTCTTAATTAATAACAAATTTCATCCAACAGACCTGCGTCAGGAGAGTTGAATAAGAGAGTATTCTACAAGTTTTGATTGATTACGTATTGCTCGAATGTTATCATTAATATAACATTTTTTTTTTTGTATTTCATCTCTAGTCTTTTTAGCAGTTATACCTGTCGCCAAATAACTTGGCAAGGTTTTGGCGTAGTGGGGGTAAGTTCGCGCATCGTGCACTTAGTGGAAGAAAAAAGTGGTCACTTTTACTGCTTGCCATTATTCTATCGTTATTGTCATCATTTATTTTTAATCATATCTGTGCAGAATAATGTTAAAGAAAGAAGAGGAATTCATTCGTTAATTCGGTATTATAAATAAAATAGATATAATTCATAAATACATTTAAAACTGAAAAAAAATGTATTTAAAAAAACATTAAAAATAATATGTTCTCGTCGTCACAAATAGTTAATAAAACTGCTACCCCTTTTATTCTTATTTTTTTCCGGTGTCCTAAAGACAGTGACGAATTCGGAATTTCAACCTTCCTTAACTATATAATATTCCACAACTTTTTCACACAACGCCATCTAGTCCCAAACTAAGCAGAGCTTGTGGTATGTACCGTACAATCGTAACAAAAACAAAGGGTACAACTTTCGTGTACGCAAGTGTATTCGGGAGCAAATTGAACGAGAACTACTGACGCACCAATCGCGCGCTTGGAGCGGCGCTACGTCATACCCCGCGTCCCGCTGACAACCGCTGACACCTAAAAATCGACTTCTGTGCATTGAACGACTCTTGCCAAGTTATTTGGCGACAGCTGTATAAAACTATAAACTGTTAAGCGTGTTCCTACGAATCCTCAGGAGAGCACGTTGTGAGTTTGATTGAACGAATATATTACATATCTTCAATCTCAGCTTCTACAATCTTCAGGTTATAGTGTTCTTTGCTGGGACATAGGCCGTAATCATGGGCCCACTGTTAGTGGATATCCTCCTCCTTAGTCGTGCATTCTTGACAGAATGGTCGTGGTTGACGATGATGCTTTTTGTCTAGATAAAGCAGCCCTTGCGATGCGCCTCCATTTCCAGCGGCCTTCAGCGTCTCGGGAGCTTTACACGAAGGTCGTCTCTGTAGCCCAACGCGTAGGGGACCGGCCGCGTGACCGTTTGCCTTCCACTTGCCCTTGAACAACAAGTTGTTCCATAGAGTATCCATTACGCACAATGTGTCCGAAATATTTCAGGATTCGTAATTGCACAGTCGACGATAACCTCACATGGTGGATACCTGTCACAAGTATTCAAATTTTTCATCCTAGGACATGCGGGCTTCTTCACGACGTTCTTCTTTTTGTTTTCAGGGAGAGAACCATCAAATGATTCCTACCACTCTGGGTAAAGCGGAATTTAACGGAGTTTCAGACTTCTATCGACGAAAAACCCACCTTGTCACCCGGTTACCCTTGTGAATTGTTATTGTGGTATTTGGTTAGAAAATGCCCATAAGCCTGGCAGTATGATGTTTTCGTTAACCGATGATGTAAGATGTAAAACGCACAGGTATATTAGCATCTGGGTACTAACTCACGACCTTAAACTCGTAAGATGGGCTCATAACCACTGTGACACCGATGCTCGATACTCAAGGCTAAGCGATGCTTTACGAGATAAATCCGTGACCATCCATTACGTAACGAAATCTCTTTTGTTTAAAGAAATTTTTGAATTCTGTTTCTTTTAGGTTTACAGATGTGTTGTTAGACCGGTAGTGAAATGGAGGTGGAAGGATTAAGCCGTGGAGAGCCTGCAGCGCACACTCTCCGAGGTACAGTCGCCAGCAGATCAAGCTATCCGAATCTGTCTAATTTACCCAATTGATTTTGAACCTTATTATGTTGTAATAAAGTTGTAAATCTATTAAATTATTTTGACAGATTGGAGTAGGTTGATGGGCCGGCCACCGTACAATCAGTTGATGTTTGGGTCGGCTTCAAGTGTAGCGAGTTACTGGCCATCTGACCTCCAAAACTCATTACCTATTCTTTTATGAAACAATTAGGATACTAGGATATAGTTGGCAACACTAGAAGTAACCTACTCTTATATTCAAACCAGATACAAGGTATTTCTGTCACCTGAAACACAATATTCCCCGAAGCAGGCTAAGCTATGCTCCTTGAGGTGTGCATTTAATCTGTTACACGTAGCGTCCGACATTCACAGGAATATGTATGCTGTTTGTACGGAGAAATCAGGTGAGTTAAATAAAGACTTATCTTTTGACCAGCAGAGTGAAACGGTAATCTCGTATACAGGCCAATTATATTACAGGTTATTAAAAATAAAAATTTAACCGACTTAAAAAAAGGAGGAGGTTCTCAGTTCGGCTTGAAGTTGCTCTCGAAAAGCACCATTTGGTGAAGTGGAACTGATGATGAAGACCACAGATGGCTACTAGAATAACTCAATAATAAGCGTACTTCATTGGTTGCGTTTCGATTACTTGAATATGGTTGTAAAACACTTTATACTCATCACAATGCATATGGTGATGAGGAGCTGATGGTGAAGTACCAGGAGTACTCCTCAAAAAATAATAGCTCGATAGGATAAAAAAATATTTTGCAAAAGTTGATAAGAAGGTGACATTTAGGCTTTTGTAACTAGGTAAATTGCAAACTGACCCACTAAAAAGCGAGAAAAAAACTTTTTACCAAAAAATAAAACCGACTTCCCAAAAAACACTCCAAAGGGAAAAATAACCTTAATTTCGGAAGACGGTGTCAAAAACAAAAATATGTACAAAACTAAAGACACCGACTACCGAAATTAAGGTTATTTTTCCCTTTGGAGTGTTTTTTTGGGAAGTCGGAAGTCGTGGAATATTATTATTATTATTTTTTGTTAAAAAGTTTTTTTTTATTGAAAATAGGTTCGCGTTTGACCACTATCTCACCTGATGGTAAGTGATGATGTGGTCGAAGATGGAGCACGCTTACCTAAAAGTAACCTGTTCACTCTGGACTTAAAGACTCCTAGGTTGTAGCTGTCGGGAAACACAGACTCCGGCAGGGAATTCCACTCCTTAGCCGTACGCACAATGAAGGTATTCCCAAAACGTTTTGTGCGTATGGATGGGATGTCCACCATGTAACGATGGCGCTTCGCGGTTTGTCTCGTAGTCCGATGATGAAACGGGCTTGGTGGATTAGATTGTGTAATTCCATCGCACACTCCCCGAAATGTAACCGATAAAAAACCGATAGGCTTGCAACTCGTCGTCGATGTTCAAGGCTCGACCAGTGCATCGTTGCCAATGAGTCTCTTGGCCCGCTTCTCGATAGACTCAAGCGCGTCCAGTTGGTATTTCGCAGATCCATCCCAAAGATGAGAGCAGTACTCCATACACGACCGAACCTGGGCTTGATAGAGATTGAGCAACTGTTCGGGTGTGAAGTACCGTCTCACCTTTACTAGGATTCCCAACTTTTTTGATGCTAGTTGAGCCTTAGCCTCGATAAACGGGCCAAAATTGAGGGTAGAAGTTAGTGTTACCCCCAGAAGCTCGATACGGTCGGTTATCGGCACGGTTACACCCCGGAAAGTAGGAGCCGGTTCGAATTGACTCCTTTTTGCGGAGAAGAGACACGCCTGGGTCTTAGCTGCATTAAACTTGACCAGGTTGGCATCGCCCCATTCGGAGACAGCCTTCAAGGTCAAGTTCAAGCGCCCAACCATGTCCTCCTCCTCTCCTCCTTTTATATACCAAAACCAAAGTTATAATGGGTGGTAAAGGCATGGAAAATGTATCCGTGTGGACTGCTCGGCCACAATGTTGTAAAAGAAAAACGACTCTGTCAACATTACGAAAGAATTTGTAACATTAACGATGAAAGTCGCAAATTCGTAGATCCAATATTCAGAAAGTTGTAAGGGTTTACACGTGGCCGCGCAGTCGAAACGCGGAGAACCGCGCGGCCAAGAGGTCCCATTCTTTTTGCTAATCACTGATATGATTTCGAAGAAAATGTAGATAGTATTTACTATGTAGAAAATGTTGATAGTTTTGGACCCCACGACCTACACGCGTTTAAAACATATTATATCATCTCCTCTTCAACTCTCCTGTCGCAGGTCTGCTGGAAGAAATTTCTTAGGAAATAAGCAACACCTTTGTGCTCTTTTGTCTGTATTTAAATTTTTCCTTTTGTAAGTGTCGTGTGTGTACATAAATAAATAAATAATGCAAGTTAGAAGAATGATTTATGTTGTGTCAAGATATTTCCAAAATCGTCGTGTTTATGTTACGTAGGTAAGTACCTACCTATTATTATATTATCATATTGAGGGAATAAATATCTATGGTTAGTTTGATGGATAAGTAGGTATTTATGTGAAAACATTAATACCGTATTCATATAACATACATTTTCTCATTTTGTTAAAGAAAACACTCATTTAATCATACACTCTTTTATATTCCTGTGAAATAAGTACCTACGCAATGTCATAAGATTTGTGTACAATTATTTTGTTCTACGTAGGTATCTACCATCTTAATTAGCACGAGATTGATACTATAGTTGACACTGCACTATACAAATTACGCGAATATAACCGTAAATACGCAATAATATTTACTGCACCTGCATTCGATTTATCGTGTTTGTAAAGATCGTCGTAAGATATTTCCATCACAGAGTAACGTAAATAGTGAGTCAGTCTTACGTCTGATAATCACACGGTTTATTAAGGTTATAGAGAGGTCATGAGGAGGTAGTGGCTAAACAATAACAGCACATCAGGTTGATCTTTTTGACGTGACAACGTCTTATAATTCGATGAAGCTGGCAACACGCACGAAAATACATGACTCATGCGGCGTTACCTCGCTCTGAGGCGTTCCGTTTAAGGCTTGAAGTGCAAGCGAGAGCGAGAGCGCGGAACGATTGACAAAGTGCTATACAATAATACATTTACATGTTTTCGTCAAGTATGAAGTGCAGTGAGAAGTGAATGTGGTGTCAATTGTTTATAACAACCAAGGATCTTCTACCTACATAGCAACCAACCATTCCATCAGTATTTTCTTATGACGTTGTCACGTTCAACTATCGTCAGTAAACCGACTTTACAGATAACCGATTTTTTTTATTTTTTTTTTTCAAATAAATAAATAAAATAAAAATAAAAATAAATCTTCAAGGGTAAGCAATGCTTGCCGAGGTCAGTCTGTGGATGGGTGACCATCTAAACATATCTCACATTCCTCTGTACCTGGTAAATAAAAAAAATAAAAAATAAAAATAAAATCTTTTTATTTCATACATTGGGTCCATACATTTTCAAAATCATCAATTCATCTTAAAAACATCACACACATGTCACATCGAATAAAATAAATTATGACGTAATTTAATTTAATTTAATTTAATTTAGTAATTTAATTTAATCTACTAATTTAATTTAATCTATTAATTAAATTTAATCCAATCTATATACACATTAATTTAATTTAAGTATTTGCCTCCCTCTGGGGACCGGGATCAATGGTTTGAGTCACAGATCATACAAACACGTGTTTATATGATCTGTGGTTTGAGTACATATTTGACAGATAGATAGATAGATAGATAGATAGATATTGACGGTTAAAAGGAAATAGGGTGTAAGCGACATTTTGGACTGGTATTGTTTTGAAAGCCGACTGTTTCTTGTGTTCTATTATCTTTTATTTTGTCGTATTTCCCGATTGGAAAATTAAAAACTGTTTTAGTTTTCACGATGTTTTAATAAAAAAAATACATCAGTTTTTCTAAAATTCTAAACTTTGAACGGCTCTCCTGAACATTTCTTTTTTGTCGCTTATACCCTGTTTCCTTTTAATCGTCGATATACTCTTTATTGTACACCATAACAGGATTAATCTCTTTTATTACAGACAACCTTTGGATGGATTTGACACAGCAGAGAAAATAAATACGCGTGTAGTCCATGGTACACTATTCACTTATGTACAATACATAGGTAGGTAACAATCTACATACACAATACACATAAAAAAACAAGCTGACATATATAAAAAATAGTCACAAATTAAAGAGAGAGATAGAGATCTGAAAGTCGTTACGGGTAGACAGTAGCCAGACGATCTGACACTAATCCAGCCAAGAAGTAAACCGTAGGTAAACCAAGCAACCACAAAACAGGCGATCAAGAATGTCCTGCAAAGAAAATGTCTGAGACAAGATAAATCAATTCTATTGATTACAACGACGACACATGAGATCACCGTTCTTATCGCAAACGTTATTTTTAATATTTTGTATTATTTAGTTATAATTTTATTTTTAAATTTACATATTGATGTACAGACCCCAGCACATCAAGTTACAACAATCTGTCAAATTTCTTTAAAAGATTTTCAACTTTATTGTAAAAGAAATTAGGTTCAAGGTTGATTGGGAAAATTTGACAGTTTCGGGTAGCTTCATGTGCTGGCGTCTGTACATAAAAATATCATAATAATGCAATCTTTTAATTTCGTACTTAGCTGACATGACATTACAAAGTAAATGTGACCTAGTTTTTAATTTTGTGCATTAGATATAATTTTATAAAATTGTATATACTAGGTATTTGTTTAAGAAACCTTAGATAATAATATTTATGTCAGCACTAGAGTGAGTTACAGGTTTATTAAAACATCAGGTAGAAAATAATTATTATATACCTTTAGTTCTAAGGCTAGGTCTGACTGGTGACTGGACAGGTCCACTCAAATCTTTGTGGTTTTTTAGACTATCTCAGACACAAATCTGCATTGTTCTTTTATGATCCCACTAGCTTTTGCCCGCGAATTCAATCGCGTGGTAGGGTTTTCCCGCGTAAATCCCGATCCTGTAGGAATTGCGGGATAAAATTTATCCTATGTGTTATTCCAGGATATCAACTATCTAATTACCAAATTTCATTCGGATCCGTTCAGTAGTTTTTGCGTGAAAGAGTAACAAACATCCATACACCTGTATAGATCCATCCTAACAAATGTTCACATCCTACTCCTACTAATCTTACTTCTTACTATCTTACTTCTTACTAATCTTATCTTACTTCTTACTATCTTACTAATATTATAAATGCGAAAGTTTGTGAGGATGGATGGATGTTTGTTACCCTTTCACGCAAAAACTACTGAACGGATCTGAATGAAATTTGGTAAGTAGATAGTTGATATTCTGGAATAACAGATAGGCTACTTTTTATCCCGAAATTCCCACGGGATCGGGATTTGCGCGGGAAAACCTTCCTACGCGTACGAAGTCGCGGGTAGAAGCTAGTATTATAAATGCGAAAGTTTGTGAGGATGGATGGATGTTTGTTACTCTTTCACGCAAAAACTACTGAACGGATCTGAATGAAATTTGACAAGTAGATAGTTTACATCCTGGAATAACACATAGGCTACTTTTTATCCCGGAATTCCCACGGGATCAGGATTTTACGCGGGAAAACCCTCCTACGCGAACGAAGTCGCGGGCAAAAGCTAGTAGACTATAAAATTAGTAAGAAGTAAGATAAGGTTTGTATGTCCATATGTGAGGCACTGTTGTGACTTATATTGTCAAGGTAAATAAAAGAAAAATAACCTGACATTTTCTATGTAATAGCTATAGTTTGGTAATTTAATGTGACTTTTAATTTGGAATTTAATTTGACTTTTAATTTGACATTAATTTGTATTTAATTTGATAATTTGACATATTTTTTTTAATAAATTTTATTGACTTTTAATATATCTTTGAATCTTTTTGTATGTAAATTTCTCCATTTGTATTTTTAATTAGGAAGCCGAGCAATTGTTTGAATTTTTGTATTTTTATTTTAATTTATATGAGTCTTGGACCTGAAATAAATGAATTTTATTTTTATTTAAAAGAGACTTACCTCTAAGTTTGTTTTGATGTTTCTTCTCAGGGTAGGAAACATCAGCTTATATATAATCATCTTTAGAACATAAAACGGGATATTTACCATATGATAAATACACATCTACACTAATATTATAAAGCGGAAAAGTTTCTATTTGTTTGATCGCACTAATCTTCGAAAGTCCTGGGTGAAATTTGGTATGCGAGTAGCTTGAAGCTTGAGCAAGGTTACTTTACCCGACTGCACGAAGGAGTGTTATATTTTTAGGTATCATGATAAAGTCCACGGGTGCAAAGCTCCGCGCGACTGCTAGTCATTTAATAACAATAGCCTCCCAATCACTTTTGGTGTGCCACAGGCCAGTGTTCTTGGTCTTACATTGTTCACTGTGTATATGAACGACATTTTGGATTGAAACATACCAGGATCTGATATGATTTGTTATGCTGATGACACAGATGCAGAAAAGGGCATGCGTAACATATCGGACTGGCTCGATGGAAATCTTTTGACTCTAAATGTCGAAAAGACGAGTATTATTACATCACTACTACATCAGCCGTCCCAGCTGCCCGGGCATCAATGAAATTAAAATCCATGACATCAGAGAGTATTTAACCTAGAGAGCTTATGGGCCGATTTCTTTGAAGAACACAACTCACCAATATGGGTTGGGAGGCGAAGAAAAAATGCGCTACTGCAATTGGTCAAGCTTCATAGATATGCCGAGTTAGGGATTGTTCTACTTGATTGAGGGAAAGTTATCGATATCGATAAAATGAAGTTTAACATTATAAAAAATACTCAATAAAATCACATAATAATATTTAATCATTATCAGTCTCAATTACAAAAAGAAAAACAAGTATGCTGTTATTATTGATTTTTAAAATGAATTAATTAATTTAGTAAATGTTTTTCGAATTAAAGTTTTAGGGTCCTGATTGTTTTTGCTAAAAAATGATAACCGAGCGTCTATATATTTCTGAATTATGCATCTTGTTAATTCAATCAAATGATTGGTAGTTTCTATTTCATATTGATGAAAATTAATATCCGGGAATAAATTATACCCAATCAGTGATTTTAAAACCGATCTCATAAAATAATTGGAATTATATTTCTGAGACAGCACTTTCGAACCACTCTCGTTGATCTCCCTTTTAATATAAATTTCACAACGACGACTTTCTATTACTGTGGTGGATCCGCACAATAACTTGTTTTTAGTGTCTTTTTGAAATTGTAAGGCGTTTTAATTTGTAACACCAATCAACGCTCCAATACAAGTTAGGCATTTTATTTGCTTTATCAGAGCATGGACAATGTAGCCGGCCATATATTATTTATATATTTTATTTTTTTATATTTATTTTATATTACATAATAAATATATTTTCATTAAAATCAGTTGTGTCAACAACTGTAGCTTCAGCAGGCACTCGGTAATAAAATTTTTTTGGTGGTGAGTCATTAGATGATTTATCTAATGACTCCTCCCTCCTACATACATTTAACCCGTGGACTCGACATCGAAACAAAGTAACCTGTTTTTTTTCCTGGGTGGGAAAATCATCGAATGAATTCTCCCGCTCTGGGTAAAGTGGAAGGGAGTGTCAGACTTCTACTGACTAAAAACCCACCCTGTTTCTTCAGCTGCCCTTAAGTTCCGGGGCCGCGGTATCTCATTAGAACATTACCGCAACCCCGGAACCAAAGTAACTTACGAGGGCGATATTGTAATGCAAAGGTCCAAGTTAATTAATATTAGACTCCGTCATACTATTTGAAGCCTAGAAAGATTGGATATAGGTATCTTATATTATTTTGACTTTTCTCAACATTATATCAATAAAAACCAAACTAGAAACCAATATTCCCTAGTAACCTTATCCATCCACTTTTCTTTTTAATCTGGAATCTTGGGAAATCTAAAATGAAAACATGCATGTCACACAGAAGAAAAAATATCAGAACTTTCTCCTTTTTTTTAAAGTCGGTTAATGTAGATAGGTATTTTATGACAACTATCTGAATTGAATTAAAAAAAAAAAAGTTTTATTTTATAATTATCGATATCGTATTCAGCCGTTATAGGTAACAGCACAGATTTTTACGATAAAAATACGAAAGAAAAGACAGGGATAAAAGAATTAGAATTTCTTCATGTAAGAAAGAGACATTTCCAAAAGACATCAACGCGCGACACAATTTTGTCCTTGACCACCCAAACCACCACTTTAAATGGACCTCTGCGGTAGCTTATAATTATAAGCATCCATGCTACTGGTACCAATAGTTATTAATACATATTAATCACGAAAGTAGTAAAATAGAATTATCATTTATCTCGTCTAAAAATAATATGAGTATGGAAAAAATAATTTTTGATTCAATGATCCGTTTGCGAAATATATTAGTACTCAAGTGTCGGTCAGCTAATTCGACTCGTGCTTGGCGTTGTAGTAAACTACGGAACCCTAAATTCCGCGTGGCCCGACACGAACCTGTCCGTTTATTATTTTCTTTTTTCTTCTTTCTATACAGCTAAATTGTATGAGCCCAATACTGAGCTAACAGAATGCCACTATATTTAGGACTAGGACCCATACATTATTGCATTATACAAAATAACGTCCCTATTATTTGATATCGCTAAGAATGATCACCTTTAACATGAAAGGGCGAAGGCTGTCAATATAATTATAATTAACTAATTTCTAATTACATTTGTTACGTTATTGGAATAGCGTGCGCGCCACGCGGTCTTTTCGATCCGGGAAGAGCCCTATTTAGTAAAGCTGACAAGTCACGGCAATATTCTGTTTTATAAAGTAGATTAGACAAGTTTTGACGAAAAATTGTCACCTGTCAAAAAAGTTTTATTAAACAGAAAAATGTCGGATTTTCGCGGCTTTCCGACTTATTTGTGTGTTTTCCACCATGAAAATTTTGTCGCCTGTAAGTTTTATTAAACAGAAAATTTTCGAATCATCATAATCGGACTTGTCGGATTGTCAGTTTTATTAAATAGGGCCCCGATGAACGAGCGCTCGAATGAAAACAACTGAGGATCACCAAACGCTCGCTCGTCTAAATGTGCCCTTACACGGGCAATATTTTGAGCAATAATTGCTTGGCAACACTAATGGAGCAATCTGGATCAATTAGGTGGAGCAATCTGGAGCAATTTCAATAAAATGTGGCAATTGTTTCAGCATTATTGCTTCTAATCTTATCTTATCTTACTATCTTACTTCTTTCCTACTTACTTAATATTATAAATGCGAAAGTTTGTGAGGATAGGTGGATGTTTGTTACTCTTTCACGCAAAAACTACATAACGGATCTGAATGAAACATTCTGGAATAACATATAGGCTACTTTTTATCCCGAAATTCCCACGGGATCGGGATTTGCGCGGGAAAACCTTTTCATTCGCGGGCAGAAGCTAGTTGTTTCATACTTATATTCTATATCGCCCCATGTCGTTAATGTAGGAATTTATTGCCTAGTTTCTTGAAGTTGCTCATTATCGCTCAATATTGTTGTTGCAAAACATTTTGTCAAGTTGATGCTTGTTGCCATTGCCCTAAATTGCTTGATGTAGTCGGTGACGTCACAGTTGACCAATGTTGACCGGGATTGAGCAATTTTAGTTGCCCGTGTAAGCGCACCTTTAAGACACTTATACTCCTTTGTTCACTTGCCTCTGTTCGTCTTTTCCCATTCATCAGCATCCGCTTAGTCTTTTCGAAACTATATTAGGGTCAGCTTCCAGTATAACCGGATGTAGTTTAGTACTAGTGTTTTATATGTAGTGACTGCCCATCTGACTTCCAAAACCCAATAGCTGGCAAGTACTCCTACAGCAAGCAAAAATATGTGAACTATGTAGATTGTTTTGTTCGAGTTAAACTTGATTGTCTGGCAGTTTGAGTGCTTTTTGCGGCCTAACCAAAAGTCCTTGCCTTGGTATTGTTCCTTTTTTTTTTTTTTTTTAAATTGAGCTATATGTCATCTGACAAATGCTTGTACTGTATGGACTGGACCACTCAAGTCTGTGAGCATGTTTCCTCAAAAGATCGCCTCAGACGGTAACCTACAAGGTTCCCATATAATTTAACCAGTACAGATTGTATGGTCTACAAAAAGACGGACCCCTGAGTTTGTTTCGATGTTTCTTCTCAGGGAAGTTAGTTAGGAAACACGGGCCACAACAGTGTTATTTAATGTACAATATATAATAATAATATTTAATATAAATAACATAAAAAAATACGAACAATCCACATCATATTCTTTTTTTTTAATTGGCTCGCGTTTGACCACCATCTCACCTGATGGTAAGTGATGATGTGGTCGAAGATGGAGCACGCCTTTACATAAAAGTAACCTATTCCATCTTGACTTAAAGACCCCTAGCTTATAGCTATCATATATTTATATTATTAGAACTTATCATTCCATATTTATCATGTGTATTTATTGTTTCGAGTTTCCGATATTTCAGCACTGTTGCAAGCGCCATGATCACGGATGAAGTGTTTTAAGTTCTAATGATATTGTTAGTGACCATGTTAGCTTAAAACATATATTTTTATGCCAATCTTGAGTTGATCAAGTTTCCTTTGTGATGGTTTCAAAAACATGGACAGTATCGCTCAAAACATAAGCGTTTAGAGACGAAAAAGTTGTATTGTGCTTTTTCATGCGATTTTTTTTTCAATATTATGATTAATTTTTAGAAAATATTTTTGTATGAGTGTTTATTTTTGGGTTTGCAATATGTAGCTATACGGCTAACTATACAAGGTAAAAGTGGGCGGTTCCTTTGTATGGGCAGCGTTATATAGTGTTCAAATTGAAACTAGAGCAGTTTACTGGGGCCGCGGTATCTTGTTATAATAGTCCCGCAACCCCGTAAGGCAATGTCCCTATTGGGCCCCGTCAATACTGCTGACTGCTCTTTGAGGCGCGCGCGGAACACGACGCGCCACCGACTCGGGCCTGGTCCTTACTGGACGGTGACCTACCCCTGCTCGCCGTCCGCATGTCCGCGAATTTGCGGGTTTTAAAAAGAATTTGTCATAACTATCAATCAATCACGTATATGTTCACAATTTAGGACCCATTAATACCTACATAGTTTTAATTTTAATCCATAGTGCTTAGCTACAGGGCTTACTCTAGTTGTGAATGCCCCTTGGTGCATATTGGCCGACCACTGGCCGACAGACTCGGCATCAATAAGTTAATAAAAGTTTAATTTAATATAATATAAAGTTTTTTGTGAATGGAAGAACACTGTAGACTCTTAGATTTGTTGTACAATTTTTAATATGTAATTCCATTGTGCTGTATTGTTTGGTCTGTACCTACTGTCCTCTCATACCTAATTAACCTGTATTATGGATACATTGTAAAAATGATATTTTGAAAAGAGTAACTGTGGAGTTACTTGCCGGTTCTTCTCCATAGAAAAAGACCAATTTCGAACCGTGTACTAACTTCTGTCGTTTTATAAGTGCCTATGCAGGTCTATGTGAAATAAAATATTTTGTGTTTGAGTTTGAATAGTCTAATGGTTCCTTACGATCCCTTCATCACAAGTCCGACAACTTGTGATGAAGGGATCGTGGGTACGAGCCCCATTACACGATTACTAGAATTTGACCCAGGCGGAGTAGGCAACTGCCTAGAGGCCCCGCATCAACTAGGGGCCCAGGCCCAGTGCACGCACCAAGAAAACATGTGTCTTCGAACGAGAATTTGATGTGCGTGTGAACTTAGGGACCTCACTGTTATCTCACAAAATACAAATCGTTAGATTTAGTAGTAGAATTAAAACAATTTTAGAACAAATCTGGGAATAAGTAAACAAATATTTTAAAAACCACAGCCTTTAATGTGCGGCTCCTCGTTCACACACAATTTGGTCAGTCAAAGTAAGAAAAGGAGCCCCGAGCATGCCATTGCCTCAGGGCCTCTGACAGGGTTAATGAAGGGCTCTGATTATACCATTTACATTGCTAGTTCTCCTTATAAAAAAAACAGTTTGTCGCTGGCAATTCCCATTCTTTTGAGTTCGTACGTTCGTTCGCTTGGTCTGTACCCCGCTTTACGAGTCACCGATGTGTTATCTACCGGATAGGAACGTACTAATATTATAAATGCAAATGTTTAGGTGTTAGTTATTTAATCTTACTCAAAATACTTTAAATAATTGTTTTATCGATGTATACTCGTATCTTACTTGGTTTGATTATAGAATTGTATACTTAACTCTGAAGCGTGCGCTTCGCACTCTCAACCTCATTGCATCTGATTTGGTCTTATTTTGTTGTTCACTGGGTGAATTCACTAGGAGTGTTTGTAATTTGTCACAAAAAACTAAATTGATGTTTAGAATAAGTATACTATCGAATTAGGTTACCCTGTAAGGATAGTTGTAAAGCTGAATAATAAATAAATGAATAACTAAAGGTTCGTTTTTGTGTTTAGGGGTCTGAGTTTTTGTAACCAAATTGTTTAAATGTTTGTTTTTTTTTGTTACGGTAAAACTTTATTAACATAATAAAATTCATATAGTTGTGGAAACTTGTAATTGGCCATCGCCTAAATAATGTAATTTGAATATTCAAATGTAAATAGGTAAATTAAATGTAAATTTTCCTAAAATTTATTATACAACATAAAATCACGCCAAAATGGCTTAAAGTATATTAATGGATGTGGGTGAATTTGGCACCAAGGTAGTTTGTTTGTTTGATAGTCTATCGGTTTTCTATAGTTACATTTCGGGGAGTGTGCGATGGAATTGCACAATCGAATTCCACCAAGCCCGTTCCATCATCGGACTACAAGACGAACAGCGATGTGCCATCATTACATGCGTCCCATCCCAACCGTACTTACAAAACGTTTTGGGAATACTTTCATTGTGCATACGGCTAAGGAGTGGAAGTCCTTACCGGAGTCTGTGTTTCCTGATAACTATAACCTAGCGGCTTTTAAGTCAAGAGTGAATAGGTTGCTTCTAGGTAAGCGTGCCTCATTTTCGACTATATCGTCTCTTACCATATACTAATATAATAAATGTGAAAGATTGGACGAATAGAAAAAAGAAAAATAGATAAGGTTGAGGATTCAGAATATAGAAAAAAGATTCGAATACAGACGCATACAACAACTAAAGAGTAAAGTTGCAAACGTTATAAAAATAACAAAACAAACGTTTTACGTATATGTTTAGTACTAAGTCATGTCATGCTTTTTTTAAGGATGGTAAATCATTGACTGCCTCCCAGTGTGTCAGACTTTTACTGACTAAAACCCATCCGTGTTCCATCATTTTACCTTCGTGTTCCAAGGCCGCGGTAACTTTTTCGAACAATTCCACAACCCCGGCAGGCAACGGCCCCCTTGTTGGACGACGCGCCGCGCCTGTTTTCAGACGGGTGGCGAATTACCTATTGCAGCCCGCAGGCCCACGCCTACGGTGCGTGGCTGGGAGTTACTAGTCGTGTCATGCTACTAAAATAGCTATTAATTGTGTCTTTTAACCGATGAAAACATGGAGAAGGTTGTCTAGAGGACGCATATGTTCCACTAAATGTACGTTGTATCTATGTTACATCTGTTTCTGTAGTCAATCATAGCAATAGCATCAAGAGCCTGTTACAAGCGTGAATTTTATACTTAGACAAGAGTATCAAGAGAGTAATCCCACGATCAAAATATCCTATTTGTTATTTCGAGATTTCAACTACACACATCAAAAGTGTCTAGGGATCAAGCATATTTATGCGGATTTCTTGAGATTGAGATGTGGCTTTGTAATAAATTTATGATTTTATAAATTTATATGGATCCTTTTTGGTGCATTTCATAATTTGAAACAGGAACTGTTAATCAAATTCGAGTAAAAGATGAAAATCAGCTGTCAATATTTTCCCTATAAAAACATACAACGCATTGAAGACATTATTAGTGCTACTGTTTCCCTACTACTGATTAAAACCAACGTTATTATGGAGCGGCGACGTCATTTAAGCAGGGAAGAAATGCTCAGAGCCGTGGGAATGATAGAAGCTGGTTCCCGGCAACGTACTGTGGCTTTAGCTCTGAATACAAGTCAGAGTGTTATCAGTCGACTTTGGACACGTTACCGAAGCACTGGTACCGTGGCTGAGCGCCATGGAGGACGGTATCGCTGCACCACACGGAGACAAGACCGATACATTCAAATCTTAACTCGAAGAGCTCCAACAATAACCGCCATGATGTTAGCCGTGAGGCTTTATCACTCTTCAGGGAACTTAATTAGCGACCAAACAGTCAGAAACCGCTTGCATGAAGTGAACCTTCATTCCCGAAGACCGCTACGGGTTGGTACCCGTTGGTATCCTACGATTGTGCATTGCTATAGGTGGTCCTATAGCAATGCACAATCGTAGGATTCGATATCAATGGGCTCTTGAACACAGAAATTGGGCAGAAGAACAATAGCGTTTCGTGTGCTTTTCTGATGAGTCTCGTTTTGGTATGAGACCGGATACAAGACGTATACGACACTGGAGAACCCCTGGACGCCAACAGCGATTAAAATTCTGCCAGGAAGTCCATCCTTATAGTGGTGGAACCATCATGGTATGGGCGGGTATTTGGATCGGCGGAAGAACTGAGTTGATTTGGATCAGAGGCAACCTCAACGCTCAAATTTATGCTGAGACGATTGTATCTGACGTCATCGTTCCTCTACAAGTGCAAATCGGTCCCTTATTACAGTTAATGCATGATAATGCACGACCGCACACCGCAAGAGTTGTAAGACAGACTCTCGCCGCAGCTAACATCAATGTCCTGCTCTGGCCTGCTCAGTTGCCAGACTTGAACCCGATTGAGCATGCATGGGATATGCTACAGAGAAGAGCTCTGCCGAATATGGAGGGTATCCAGTCGCAAGAAGACCTTTTTTTGTTGTTGCAACGAACATGGGCGGCCATTCCACAGCGTGATTTGGATGAACTCATTTTGAGTATGCCAAACCGATGTTCTTGTGTTGTTAGTGTTCGCGGTAGAAACACGGATTATTAATTGTTTAAGTTACCCAATAAAATTTTAAAGAAAACTGTTATTTCAGTCTTTTTTTTGAACTTTAATGTTAGTGGTTCAAATGTTAAAAATCCCTTTATTAGGAAAATGGCAAATTTCTTTATTAATGCAAAGGTGACTTGGTTTATCGTTACTGTGACAAACGAAAACACTTTATTTGATGAATTTTAATTAATATCAATCAGGAGAAAAGTTATTGCAAAAATATATGTTGATCCCTAGACACTTTTGATGTGTGTATATGTATATACTAAATTTTATTCAGATCCATTCAGTAGTTTTTGCGTGAAATAAAAACACACATCCATACATCCATCCCCACAAAATTTCGTATTTATATTTTTTTCTGAGTTTGGTGCTAGAACTCATTTGTTTTATTTTAGACATTCATCTATACAACGTGTAACTTAAAGGGTATATACATACCAAGTGCACGGCTTCTTTGGATGATAACAAACGATATGGGGGTAAGGGGGTAAGGGTTTTGTAATCCTATGTTATGGTGTGGAACTTATTTAATTAGAAGTTTCAATACATTGATAACAGAGACCGAATTTTTGAAATTAAGAAGAACGAAGCAAATTATCGTTTTATTGGCAAGTGACGTGGAAAGTTATTGACCCTTGTAGTGCTGTGACACATTTGTTATGATTGGTATTCAAGAAAAATATGAAACCGATAATTTGGTATCAATTCTTGAGTCACTTATTTTGAGCTGAAACTGTGCATAGAGACTCCATACCAGATGTTGTCTTCAGCCCTTTTAGATAGATATGGGGTTTCCGTTACACCTTTTAAAAGAATTTCGGTTTACGTTTAGACAAAAGAAAAGGTTTTAAGTTTTCAAACCTATCCATGAGTGCGAATTTATTGCAGATGTACCGAACACAAAGTTACTGGTTCAAGAATGGAGATGTAAAACAAATCGCCCCCGGGTGGGCTCGAACCACCAACCTTTCGGTTAACAGCCGAACGCGCTAGCCATTGCGCCACGGAGGCTATGTGCCATCTGTCAAAATACACAAGTTATACGTATGTATATAAGGTAAATTTTTAATAAATAGACAATATAATTTACCTTATCGATGTAAGGTGTAAATATCATCATAATACTGACGGCAGTCAGTTATTTATATTACCGACTACAAGACAAAAGAAAAAGAAACTTTCAGCAGGTACAAATATGGTTCCATTCAAGAAATCAAGGCAAAACCCTGTTTTTTCGGTGGCCTTTTATTATTTAATCGAAATTGCTTTATCGCTGACTAGTTGTGAATTCGTTAGCGGTAGCTATGCGGTTTTCCGGCGTAACTACAGATGCCCTGGGAATTTCGGACATACATACAGACAGATAAACATTTTAAGACGTTTGTTTGTGTTTTAGTACCGTGTAAATAACTATAAACACTTGGAAAAACAAATTTCAATTCAATAACAGACACTTCAATTTACAGTGGCCCTGACTGCTATGCGCAAGGTCGTGGGTTCGATTCCCACCTAGGACAAATGTTTGTGTGATGAGCACGGTCATTTGTTCTTTGTCTGGGTGTAATTTATCTATAATATGTATGTATTTAGAAATATATATGTATGTTTATCAGTTGTCTAGTACCCATACCACAAGGTCTGCTTAGTTTGGGACTAGATGGCGTTGTGTGAAAAAGTTGTGGAATATTATTATTATTATTTATATGTACAACGTGTAACGGAAACCCCATATCTATCCAAAAGGACTGAAGACAACATCTGGTATGGAGTCTCTATGCAAAGTTTCAGCTCAAAATAAGTGACTCACAGAATTGACCCCAAATTATTGGTTTCATATGTTTCTTGAATACCGGTAATAACAAACGTGTCACAGCACTATGAGGGTCATCACTTTCCACGTCACTTGCCAATAAAACGATAATTCTCTTCGTTCTTCTTAATTTGAAAAATTCGGTCTCTGGTATCAATGTATTGAAATTTCTAATATACTCCACACATGTACACATAGGAATACAAAATCCTTGCTACTTATATCGTTTGTTATCATCCAAAGAAGCTGTGCACTTGGTATGTATATACCCTTTAAATTACACGTTGTATAGAGAAGTATAGAAAAAATGATGACGAGGAGCTCGTATCTAAATATTAACAGCTGCACGCATCGATCATCAAGGTTAAGCAACACCTGTCGAGGTCAACTTATGGATGGGTGACCGTCAATATCGTGTTTCCTCCGTGATTCGGCAAGCACGTTGGACCCGGTTGTCATTTGTCCATCTTTGACCGTCGTTATGTGTAGTTAGAAGTCAGAAAATCTGTCACTCGTCTTGCTAAGGAGTATTGTGTTACACAGCTACTGGGTTGTGGAGGTCAGATAGGCAGTCGCTCCATGTAAAATAGAGTTGCCCAACTATCGATAGTTTCACTATCGATAGATAACCTCGAAAACTAGTAACAAAATCGATAGTGCTATCGATAGTATCGATACCATCGATACTATCGATGTCACAAATTAACTAATACTATTGATTGGAAGCAATAGTATCGATAGTATCGATTTTTTAAAGTAATACTATCGATAGTATCATTGTATTAAATAATTAAAACTATCAATACTGTTGATAGTTTGTAAAACTATCGATAGTATTACACCATCGAAAGTTTAATAATCGCCGATAGTATCGTTTCCCAATTATAGCTTATGTAGCAAGTAGTGTTAAACTATTCTCACTCACTGTGCCTTATGTTGTGTCACCGTTACTAGCAAAACTGGTAGCTGATTGTAATGATGGGTAAGTTAAACATATTTTAAATTAATATTTTTATGAGATATACATATACTAGCTATGTAATTGAATATTGGAAGGCAATACTATCGCCGTTTATAAAACTATCGTTAGTGTGAGCTATCGATTTGCGGCGGTAAGACCCCTCTTTGAGGAGTGGCTAGATCGGCGTCACGGCGTCCTGACCTACCGCATGACGCAGGTCCTCACCGGACACGGAAGTTTCGGGAGGTACCTGTGTCTGATGGGAAAGGAGGAAACGCCTGGGTGTCACCACTGCGAGGGTCGCCCTGAGGACACCGTAGAGCACACGGTGCAAGACTGCCCCGCCTGGGCAGAGCACCGACGTGTCCTCACGGCGGCGATAGGCGCAGACCTCTCGCGCCCGGCATTGGTCGAGGCCATGCTGCGGGGTGAGAGGGAGTGGGAAGCGGTCGCCTCCAGAAGCAGAAGAAGCAGTCATGCTTCCGAAGGAGGAGACGGGCCGCGTGAGGGAGAGGATGGCGTCCTCCCTCCAGCCCAGCCGCAGTGGTAGACGCCCACGGCGTCGGACGTCGGCCGACGATCTCCGGCCACCGTAGGCGCGGGCATGCGGACAGCGAGTAAAGGGCAACTCGCTGTCCGACCATGGACCATGCCCGGGTCGACGGCGCGTTGTGTTCCACGCGCGCCTCAAAGAGCGTCAGCAATATGACGAGGCCCCCTCTGCAGAGGGCCGAAGCCTGCCGGGGTCGTGGGACTTATCCCATTACCGTGACCCCGGTACGTAAAGGGTTATTGAAGGAACACCGTGGATTTTAGTCAGTAAAAGTCTGACAGTCCCTCCCACCTTGCCCGGGGTGGGAGGACTTATTTGATAATTTTACCAAGTTAAAAAAAAAAAGGTGTGAGCTATCGATACTATCAATACTATCGATACTCTTGCTCCTAAACATATGCTGGTCTTCGATAGTATCGATACTATCGATAGACTAGGTATCGATACGATTGATATGACGTCAACTATCGATAGACTATCGATAGTTTAGTGATAGTCGACTATCGATAGGCAACACTAATGTAAAACACTAGTACTCAGCTGCATCCAGTTAGACCGGAAGCTGACCCCAACATAGTTGGGAAAAGGCTAAGTAGATGATGAAATAACTATAAGCACTTGGGTAAACATTTGGCAATTACAGTGATATAACAGACAGACACTTAATATTTAAATAGAAATATTAGCAGTTGCTCGCGACTTCGTTCGCGTGGGAAGTTTTTCCCGTCCCGTATCCCAATCCCGTATAATCCCAATCCCGTAGGAATTTTGCAAAATCCCGTCTTAGCAAGCATCTACGTACTAAAAGGAACCCCTATGCAAAGTTTGAGAGCCCTACTAGTTGTAGTTTCTGAGATTTCGTGATTAATCAGTGAGTGGTATTTCGCTTTTATATATACACTAGCGACCCGCCTCGGCTTCGCACGGGTGCAATGTTTATATTAAATATAGGCAGCTTTTGTAAGTATCGTTAACGTACGGCAGTTTTTTCGACGCCTTACTCCACAATTTTCACTACCACGAAAAATCCTATCTATTTTCCGGGATAAAATATAGCCTATACGGATTCGGAAGAATCCCTCTAAGTAATGGTAAAAGAAATTTTGAAATCGGTCCAGTAGTTTTTGAGCCTATTCAATACAAACATACAAAAATTCAAAAATACAAAGGTTTCCTCTTTATAATATTAAGTATATAAGTATAGATATAAGGTAGGTATATCTATTTATACACGAAATATTTTAAGGGATATACCTATAGCTGGTAAAGAAACGATAGCAACAAAAAAAATCTAGGTATATTATTTAAAAAATAAATAATAGGGTAGTTTCCAGTGTTACAAAATAATTATTTTATTTTGTCCATTAGGTAGATTTTGAAAAAATATTGGTCACGTATGTTTTGCTTTTTCAAATCAAGAAAATTCACAAAGATGGAAAGCTTCATCAAAGTACAGGAGTGGGGGCTGCTGACGTCACATATTGCTAAGAATTATACCGAGGTGTGACGTCACGCGAAATTTCAACTCACTGTATCGTCTTAATTTTTCAATTACGTGAAAAAATAAAAAATACGTGTCCAATGTTTTTTGTTAAACTACGTGACGGACTAAATAAAATATTGTAGGAAACTACCCTATTTAATATTACTTGACACACATACATAGATAATAAATACTGGTTTCTTCTTATTTGTTGACATCCAATACGCCAGCGCAGGGCGGCAGCGGTATTTGAGACAGTGCGCGGTTTTTATGATGATCAAAGAGAGTTTTTCTCTTTGATCATAATATGAAATTTATAATTATTACGTAAAATAAAAAACATTGAGATTCATTTTTTTTTCGTGTTTATAGTTTCTTTACCAGCTATAGGTATATATGTCTCTTAAAATATTTCGTGTATGAATAGATATCTCGTTACAACATTTCCACAGCCTATGTCTATAATAACAAATGCTTTTATTTTATTTAAAAAAAAAACACTATCGTGAAAACATCTGAGTGAGTTGTTTCAAGATTAATGAGCTGCAGTAAGTGTGAAGAATCTTGCACTAACAATTTAAAAAAAGAATTGATGACTTCCGTTTCTGCAGTCAATGATGGCATTTCAACAGCCTGTTACAGCGAGAAATACGTAAAAATGTAGTTACTACTCTAACTAGTATATGGCTGGGGATAGCCTAATAAATTTTTTATTCATTTTCGTTACAGAAACAGATAAATAGCCATAAAAGGGCCTTTTAAATTTTTATACCTTGCTTTGAGTTTTGATTAAGTCAGATTTAGAGAGCCACAATTTACTTGGGTCTATTCTATGTGATGACGTTGCTATATAAATCTGTTGTGAAAAAAAAAGATATTTTTTTTTTGTGTGTGGCATCTCGCAGGTCAACCTCTGAGGTTGTCAGCTGCTTAACCGGGCTTGCCTGTGGTTGCCTTAATTAATTAAAGCCTACAGCTAGGGCTTCTTTCAAAACTTACAAACTAGGCGACTACACCACACGCTAAGAGCACCCCCAGTGGGGGTGAAAGTTATTATTAATAAGGAAATTTAAAGCTACTAGCTCAGCATCGCGGGCTGGCTCTGGCAAGGGTCGGGGTGGGCCCCGGCGGCGAGGACGGAAGGAAAAAAAGATAGTACTATTTGGTACTCTTCGTCTCTGATATAGCTCTGTCTCTCTCTAACACTCGCCAGTAGGTAGGGATCCATAGAAAATTATATCTATGTAGGGATCCTATCATCCTTTATCGGGCCTGATCTTTACTAGAAAGTACTATTTTCAGAGGGGTGCATCTTCGGCACATAACCGCATACAGAGATAGAAATTTCTTGAGAACTAAAGAATAATTAAATTAAATTAAATATCGTTTATTTCAGGCATAGGCATCCATAAAATTACAATCAAAATAGCAATGTTTTTCTTAAATTAAATTCTAAAAATAAATAAAAACATATACGTTATACTATAGAAATAAACAAAACAACACAATAAAAAAGATATTCATTATAAAACAAAATCATATTAATTTTTCAGACCGAGAGAGGCAAAACAAAATACTTGCATTTATTAACATTTTGCACTTGTATTGACACAAGTGCAAAATGTATAAATTAAAATAATTAAAATAATATTTAAAATAATATTCATTATAAAACAAAATCATATTAATTTTTCAGACCGAGAGAGGCAAAACAAAATACTTGCATTTATTAACATTTTGCACTTGTGTCAATAAACTAGCTAGGAATGACATTCTATGCGACTTTACATTATGTCTTGGATATTGTTTTTAGAATCAGGGGGCCAACTTTCTGCCGGGGTTCCAGGAATGTTCCAACGAGATTACGCAAGGGTAGAAGTCTGGCATTCCTTCCGCTCCACCCAGAGTGGGCGAAGTCATTCGATGATTTTCCCATTCGAAAAAAAGGACCCAACTTCAAACTCTTGCAGCGTTCTTCTACCGCACATGGCTATTTTTAATATGCACGAGAAATATCCCAAGTAGCAAAAAGTTGTATCATATTAGAATTATACATATCTGTTATATGTAAGGGCTTTATAACAGTTTTGCAGCAACTAAACAGTTGTAAAAGGGTAGTAATAAAAGCTCCGACAAAAAAAGAAGAATTGTCTTTACTCGAAATATTAAATCTACTGCCTAAAATACTAACTTTCCGACTACTTTGGTCCGAATAAAAATGACGATACGACCGATTGAGATACTGAAATCTTCGAAAAATAAACATGACTGTTTATTGCTCTAATACTTTTCTACCAGCATAAATTACGTTCTACTGAAAACTATGCTTTGTAATTTTTATCTTTACTTGCCTACTATTAATTCATAAATTACCTTTCATATTTCATAGACTGTGGTGCTATTTTAACTGTAACATTATACTAAAAATATTATTCTGAATGGTTATACAGAAACTTATAAAAAATATAAAAATGTACTTTTAACAATAACTTTTACTTGCATCATATATTATGAATTTTACTTACCACGGGTATGCTTCGATATCGATACCTATTTGAGGCGTTAAAAAGTTAGAACAGTCGTATTCATGCTTTAATCTAAAACCAAGTAGACTTTGGTTTCCTAGAATATTTTACTATTATACTGTATTGTTATTCGACAAATTTCCTAGTTTTATAATGTCAGCGAGAAAAAAGATAAAAATAAAACAAAACTCAGTTCATTATGAAAATGTAGTTTTAATAGGTAGTAGAAAATGTTAGGTATACATAATTGTACTTATGAACTAAATAGTAGTTAGTTAGTTGTCAGTAGGTATCTTAATTATCTTCATTGTATTATAAGAGCAGGTCTGGATTTAGTAGGACGACCCCGTTTCCTTTTTTGTCCTATAGGTAGTGCTTTCGCTACCATGTGCGGAGTTGCGAGCTTCAATCTAATGGCAAGCCCTAAAAGATTTTAAGGTTTACAAACGTATTTTTTGTAAAACTGTGGGCAAGTGCAGGATCCTTTTCTCCATTCTATATTTTGTGTTTCGTTGTTAGGCACTGTGACTTTCCAGAAAGCGAAATGTTTCATCTTGTAATCATCAAAGTTTAACCACTGCTCGCCGTACAATACCTCCCCTACTTGGCTACTACTTCGGTTCAAGTATTCAGTGTATGCCGTGTTGGATGATAAAATCTTTATCCTTAAATCTTTCCTTGCCCATCAATACCCATCAGTCCAGCTTAATAGTAGGTGTTTCAGGTAACGATTCCTTACAGCTTTGTAAAGACCACTGAGCAACCATCTCAGTGGCAATGGCCAAGAAATGTGAAAGTGGAAGACGTTCACGTAAGGTGTTGTGGTCTTTAATGTTCCGATTGACGCTTCTAATGCATTATTTGTGGCAGGCGAATACGGCGCTGCGCCTAAAAACCAATTCGGATCTTACTTTAACCATTCTCCTTTGAAGTAGTGAATGAACTCGGTTTGAGTCTGCCATTTTTCAACAAAAGCGTGCAGCATTAAAAACTTAGCATTATATGTATAGTGCGTCTATGTCTTGTATAATTTCTTTCTGTTTCGTTTTATTTTTGACGAGTTTCTGAACTTTTTGCTGCATATTTTTCTTCGCGTGAGCCCAGCACATACGAACAACTGGTGTAGTACCAAAAACTGCGATGAAAGCATTTCTGATACTCTGAGCAGCGTCACAAACTAAAACTTTAGGTTGCATCACGTGATCAAATAAAGACAGAACCATTTCTTTAAGGCCATCAAAAATCATTTGAAAATCTTCTTGACGTTCATTAGTGGACACACCAAAACAATGCGGATGAAACTTACGGTTCTTATCAGTGGTACCTACCAAGAACTAAAACGGGGATCCCTTGCCATATGAGTTTATATGTGGCGTCTATGTGCAGTACGTCCGTGGAACAAACTATGTTGAGTAATTTTTTAGTTGACAACGTGAGACGAAAACTTGGTTCTTCCGCTTCTATCACGTAATAGCTGAACACGAAAGTTTCATTTTCATCATCGGAAATAGTTGTTCGATCAAAAATCCATTTTTCAAGTTCATCTAAGTAAATTGCAGCTCTTCCGAACTTCTCGCGCCTTCTGTCATATAAGTAGTTGTTAAGTTGCCGTTTCAAAAGCACCTTTATCCCTGTCATGTTGTTCAGAGCCTCTAATATAGCTATAGGCTTTAGGCGTAAATCAAACATCTTATTTATTTCCCTTTTAACGTTTTCCGGAATTCCGTACTCACTACGCGTACCAATCTGGTCATGGTTGTGCTCTGAAGTGGTCTTAAAAATAAGAATATCATTGCAGTAATTCACAAACAATAAATACAACACACAATCACACTGTGGCCCCTTGGATTTTACCTTGTTACAACGATAGAAACGTTTTTGACCTTCATCACTGTCCCGCGTATAGTTTCTTGTCCAAGTCTTTTCATTACTTACAAATTCCTCTGCTTCTTGCACATTATAGCACCGTTTGATCAACACCCAACTTTTATTACGACGATTCTTCTTCACCAGTACCGATGAACCAGCTCCCTCCTCTTCCTCCTCCGACTCAGAACGGTACACGGGTACCTCATCCATATGTCATAACAATACTAAGTTTCCTTAATAGATAGTAAGTTAGTAGTTTCCTTAGTAGATTTATTAGTTCGTTGAAATGATAATAATTGATTGATTGACCAATAGCAACAAAAACTATTTAATTTTGTAACATAAACAGACAAAACACGCAAGGATCGGTCGTTGCAAGGCTGCAAGCGCAATGCGCTCGGATCTTTCGAACTCGCACGCGAAAACAGCCGAACGCGACCCGAATAGTTGATAGTTGAAGTATTTTCATCATTATTGAGAAAAAAAAATAAAAAAAGAAAGAGATAAAAATAAATTTGATAACCAACAATAGAAATTAAAACAGTTCATGCAAGTTGTAAAAATATGATTATTTTGACAAAACCTCTGTTGTCGGTAATTTAGTAATTTTGTCGGAGGTTCAATATTCTATTCGGAAGTTTAGTTTTGTTATTCGAAGATCCATTTTTATTTAGGAGAAAATGTAATTTGAAGATGCTCTTATTTGTTGTTAAATTGGAATTTTTTTTTCGTTTATGTTTTGGGTTTTTTGTCGGTAATTCATTATAACGCTGGTCAATTAGAATAATAGTCGGCCACAGATCGCTGGAGATTAATTTGTTTTACGGAACCATTATTATTTCCCGTTGTAAAATAGTATTCAGTTCGACGTATTAGTTATTATATAATTTAAGTCATGTTAATGTGTCTGGTAAACGTTATTTCAATTATTAGTAGAGTAAACGTTTCAGTCAGGAAATAGTCGCCATGTTTTATAAATTTCGAACCTTTTATTCAACACGTAAATAACAAACTGTGATGTAATGATTTTATAGCTAACCATTATAAACCGCCATACTAGGTCGTATACTTTAATAACTTTTTGGTTGAAACGTTATTCTAATATAACTTATATAAGTCAATTGATTATTTGAACAATAATTAGCTACTTTTATATAACTCCGTCGCCATTTTTCATTAAATATAATATTAAGTATGAATTTCAAAAACTGGAAAAGATTTAAACGATATGGTGGTTTGAGAAGAAAAGGTAATAAAAATTATCAATTATTATTGTGAATATAGCAACAATACTACATTTCATCTGGAAGAAACTGTGGCCAGTCAAGAAGTGGTAAAAACGAAAGTGGTTCCTTACATTTTTCAACATTTAATACGGTAAATGCTGGATCCAGTAAGGATAAGTGTATTACAAATCAAATTTGTTCCCCTTATCTTTTACCAGAAGGCGCACTAGATAGTGAAAGTAAGTTATTGCACGAAAAGCTCCTTTAACACATTCATTCTTAAGTTTGTATTTTTTTTCTGATGATTTAAATAATTCCGATTTCTCTTAAGAACACAACTCCTTCGAAATGAGTGACGAAAATTCTGAAGAACTTAATAAAGATGATGAATTCCGGCAAGATGTATAAAAATGGGCAATCACTTGTAATGTTCCTCATGAAAAAGTAAAAAAAATAGTGCAATAATCTTCATTTTGTTCCTTCTGTGTCGTTCATCATTCATGCTTGACATTTGAGTGACCTCTTTCTCAGCACTTTCCAGTGTACTAATTCCACTTTTTTTTTCTTCTTTAATTGCTTCGGGACATGAAAAAGAATTATTTAATAAATCCTCCACTTTTCGTCTTGGCCAATACAAGATACCATTTTGTTACCATTTTTCAGGCACCGCTAATAAAACTTACTTTCCCCTTTCTAAAGTTTGTATGTACAATATTGAAGATCATACAATGAGGTCATATCTAAAACAAAACATTGATGGTTAGATATTGCTTATAAGTACTAACTCAAAAAAAATAAAATTACACTAACAATAAATACTAAACAGTATTACATACTTGTACTATAATTATAAATATTTATTGGAATATTTTATTTAACCTCTCAAGGACCGCCATTATTTACGTCAACTATTAGTTGAGCCCCGCTGGCACACAAATTTGTTGCCAGCGGGGCTGTAGAGGTTAAACTGCTTTACCGAGTATCAATCTATGATTAAACTAAAGTTTAACCGAACTTAATGAGAAATTCGCTTACGAAATGTGTAAAAAAAAATACAGAAGTATTTCCATGACTATACACAAAGGTTTTTCTATTTGCTAACAGAACCCTAATTGCAACCGTCGTGGTGGATGGCATAAGTCATATAAAAACCCGTATAAGACCAACAGTTATATACCTACGTCTAAATGCAGTCGACCAGTGACTATTTGGCAATATGGCGGAAACTATTGATGAAAATTTATGTATTTAATTTCATAAACAATATTGAAATACCATTAAAATATTAACAAAGATTACCATGCATATCATCGAAAATTTTAAATTCCCCAGTAGTCACTTCTTCTTCTCTTCTTCTTACACCACAATAAGCTTTCTTTACAATAAATTAATAAATAATAACGATTACTAAAACGATTGACTTCTTTTTGACGTTTTTTTCACAACACAATAAATTGTCACACAAATTGTCTTATGACCCTGACCGACCACCAGCATAAAATGTTTATACGATGATGTAGTTATGTAAGAGTATTATTAGAAACTATTACAAACCTTACTAGTTAAACTTACAACGTCTACATGATTTTTACTCAACGTTATTGTCGCTGACGCGACTGCAAAACGACCCTTATACGATTTAAATATAAACTTTTATAATAAACTGCGCCCAAACCCACGTTATATTTACATATAAAAAACTATTATAAAACTATTTTCTAAAGACTGAAAGTTAAATAAAAAACGTTATTATACCATTTATATGACATTACTTTGCTAGTTGGGATACCTAATACAGTTATAATTACCAGGCGTAGCTAAATATATTCTCTAAATCAAATATCTAATACTGGTGGCAGCTACTAAATTTTTTTTTTCCATTGGAGCGACTGTCCCTATCCCAATTAGAAGAACAATTCACAGGCATTTATTTTATAATTTTAGGCGCCTTTTTTGTTTCCTCGACGAAAATCAAATTGATTAAAAGTATAATTTTAAAGGAATATGAACAATTAGATTAACTGGTGCATTACCTAAGATAAAAACTCATTACAGCCACTATTTTAAAAATATTTTTAATGTCAACATTATTAAAGTAAATCGAATACCTGTTCAAATAATTTCGATAATAAGCTCGTCAAACGAAACATTTTTCAACGCTATCGATCAAAACGTTTCATTCCCACATAACATCAAATTATTATTTTTTACATAATTATGATTTCGCTTATCTTCCGTTGATTACGAAGTTGATGATGCTTTATTTTAGTCTGTAGTTTAGTTATTTAAAAGTTTGTATCAAAGTTTAAATAATATACGCTTATCTCACTCATTCTTTCTTATCGATTATTTGTAGCTATTGTAGCTACGTCCCGGTGCGCTGTCTAAACGCAATACCAGTGTTGCCAACGTAGGCGATTTTTCGCCACTTAGGTTACTCACGAAGAGAATTTGCGACGAAAACAGATGAAAGGCGACCGGTTGCCTTTTAGGCTACTTCAGTTGAGGGAATATAGTGTGAGAGCGATACGCCACGGCTCATGGACTCCTGTACAATGTCAGGAAGAATGAGGTCATGGTGTTTCGTGCTGGTTCCAGAAAACCTAAGTCTGTTCTTTCAGTTTACCTATATGGGGTAGCACTTAAGAGGGTGTTTCAATTTGGCACCTTGGGCACGTTTTGAATGAGGATCTGAATGATGACGATGATTTGGAGAGAGAGAGAAGAGCATTGTCGGTCCGATGTAATATGTTGGCCCGCAGGTTTGCTAGGTGTACTAAAGAAGTGAAAATTACACAGTTTAAGGCCTACTGCCAGACTTTTTACATCTGCAGTCTGTGGGTCACGTATACACAGAGGACCTACAACGCTCTTCGAGTTCAGTACAATAATACTTTCCGGGTGTTGTTGAGGCTTCCGCGGTTCTGTAGCACATCAGGCATGTTTGCTGAGGCAGGCACAGATAGTTTTGAGACTGTCATGCGCAAGAGAATGGCATCCTTGATGCGTAGCATACGTGGAAGCTCCAATAGCATCCTGAAGGTAATTTTTGAGAAACCAGACTGTCCATTTCAGATGCACTGGTCCCGCAGGCATGTCTGCGGGCCTGGTGCTGAGGGAGAATATACGAATTAAGATGGGACAATATTTTAAAGTTAATTTATTTTGTTTAATTCATTTTCTTAGTTGTATAAGTATTTCTGTTACTAACATATTATGGATTTTCTATATCCGAAATAAAGTATATATTATTATAAACGAGCTTAAGAAAAAAAAATCGCCCACGCAAATTAATGTAAAAGATTTACGATATTAGGAAAGAATTTATTAGAAAGTACCTTTGGGTATGCAGACGACATCACAGTTGCTGAGAGATGTGTCCAACACGCGTGCTGGTGGGTCACAGATCCAGTCTCTCCGTGAGGATATGGTTGGGCGCTTGAACTTGTTCTTGAAGGCTGTGTCCGAATGGGGCGATGTTAATTTGGTCAAGTTTAATGCAGCTAAGACCCAGGCGTGTCTCTTCTCCGCAAAAAGGAGTCAATTCGAACCGGCTCCTACTTTCCGAGGTGTAACCGTGCCGATAACCGATCGTATCGAGCTTCTGGGTACCCCCAGAAGCTCGATTAAAATTGAAAATTGAGTGTAGAATAACTTCTACCCTCAATTTTGGCCGGTTTATCGAGGCTAAGGCTCAACTAGCATCAAAAAAGTTGGGAATCCTAGCAAAGGTGAGACGGTACTTCACACCCGAACAGCTGCTCAATCTCTATCAAGCCCAGGTTCAGTCGTGTATGGAGTACTGCTCTCATCTTTGGGATGGATCTGCCAAGTACCAACTAGATGCGCTTGAGTCTATTGAGAAACGGACAAAAAGACTCATTGGGAACGATACACTGGTCGAATCAAAGCTCCAGAGCCTTGAACATCGGCGACGAGTTGCAAGTCTATCGGTTTTCTATCGGTTACATTTCGGGGAGTGTGCGATGGAATTACACAATATAATTCCGTCAAGCCCGTTCCATCATCGAACTACAAGACAAACGGTGATGCGCCATCGTTACATGGTGGACATCCCACCTTTACGCACTAAACGTTTTGGGAATACCTTCATTATGCGTACGGCTAAGGAGTGGAATTCCCTGCTGGAGTCTGTGTTTCCCGATAGCTATAACCTAGGGGTCTTGAAGTCAAGAGTGAATAGGTTACTTTTAGGTAAGCGTGCTCCATCTTCGACCATATCATCACTTACCCTTACCCCACACACACATATCCCACTTACTTGTGAGATGGTGGTCAAACGCGAGCCTATTATCAATAAAAAAAGCATATTATATATGTGTAAAAACTGAGGACTTTTTAAGATTAGAAGCGTGAAATTGTTATACCCAAATGTAGATTAGCCAAGACTAGCAAGTCATTGCTCATAAACAGTATACGCTTTTATAATAAGTTGCCAAAGTTTGTAACATAACTTAGCGAGGGAAAATTTAAATCCCTTATCAAAAAAGCATATTTTTAGATTGAGAACTATACGTTGAAGTCATGTTTGCTTGGCGATGATTCCTTCCTTCTGCTCATGTGGCTTCTCGGGCTTATTGTGATTGCGTTCGACTGTTCGACGTATCACAAAACTGGAGTTGTTAATAGACTTTATTGATAGACATTTTGTTTATTTTTATTTTTCCTTACGATAATACTAACTAGCTTCTACCCGCGACTTCGTACGCGTGGGAAGGTTTTCCCGCGCAAATCCCAATCCCGTGGGAATTTCGGGATAAAAAGTAGCCTATGTGTTATTCCAGGCTGCCAACTATATACTTACCAAATTTCATTCAGATCCGTTCAGTAGTTTTTGCGTGAAAGAGTAACAAACATCCATCCATCCTCACAAACTTTCGCATTTATAATATTAGTAGGAAGGAAGTAGGAAGTAGGATAGTAGGATTCATTTTTATATTATATAAATAAAAAAAAATTAATGCATTATATGCATTAATTTTTTTTTTATTTGTAACTAGCTTTTACCCGTGACTTCGTAAGCGTGCAATTCGAAAACTATTCGATGGGAACATTATATCGGGATAAAAGGTTTTCCCGCGGAAATCCCGACCCCTTGGAAATGCCGGGATAAAACCTATCCTATATCCTTTCCAGGATCCTAAACTATTCCCATGCCAAATGTCATCTAAATCGGTTTAGCAGTTTAGGCGTGAAAAGGTAACAGACAGACAGACAGCGTTACTTTCGCATTTATAATATTAGTATAGTATGGATAACATCGTGCTGTGTGAATTGCTATCTCTCATACCTTTTAAACGAGTATATTATTATAAATATGAATGATATTTTGAAAAGAGTAACTGTAGAGATTCTTGATGGTTCTTCTCCATAGGAATCGACCAATTTCGTACCGTGCATTGGCTTCTGTCGTTTTATAATTGCCCATGTGAAATAAATGTTGAGTTGAGTTGAGGCCACCTTTTAGTATATGGTTGTTCTGCTTCGAGGAATACCCTGAATTTATCTTTGTACTCGTATGTAACTAAATTCATGGAATAGAATGACGTGATAAGTATTTATTTTTGTGCAAACGCAATCACATTATTAAACTGAGTGAATGTTCGAGCCAATCCTAGTTATTATTTGTCATTTTCATTTCGGTTCGTTCGTGTCAAAGTATTTGTTTCACGAAAAATTATTGGCGCATGCAATATGCGCGATGAGTGGATAAAATACCAGCATTAAAACAAGTAAAGTTTTTTTTTATTGATAAAAGGCTCGCGTTTTACCACCATCTCACCTGATGGTAAGTGACGATTTGACGATGTGGTCGAAGATTGAGCACGCTTACCTAGAAGTAACCTATTCACACTTGACTTAAAGACTCCCAGATTATAGCAATCAGGTAACACAGACTCCAGCAGGGAATTCAACTCCTTAGCCGTACGCACAATGAAAGTATTCCCAAAACGTTTTGTGCGTATGGTTGGGATGTCCACCATGTAACGATGGCGCATCGCCGTTTGTCTTGTAGTCCGATGATGGAACGGGCTTGGTGGAATTAGATTGTGTAATTCCATCGCACACTCCCCGAAATGTAACCGATAAAAAACCGATAGACTTGCAACTCGAAAGTAGGTAAAAATTAATTGATTTAAACTACATATTTCCTGATATTTTAGTTGGGGTGGGAAAATCATCGAATGACTTCTTACGCTCTGGGTCAAGCGGAAGGGTGTGTCAGATTTCTACTGACTAAAAACCCTGTTCCTTCGGCTGCCCTAAATTTCCGGGGCCGCGGTAACTCGGCAGAACTTTCCCGCAAAACCCCGGCAGGCAATGGCCCTATGAGGCCCCGTCGCTGGTGTTGACAGCTCTTTGAGGCGCGCGTGGAACACGACGCGCCGCCGACACGGGCCTGGTCCTTACCGGACGGTGAGCGACCCCTGCTCGCCGTCCGCAGGCCCGCGCCTACGGTGGCCGGAAATCGGCTCGCGATCCCCGACGCCCGGGGCGTCTCCCGTGGCGGCTGGGGCGCGAGAAAGAGAGTTGCCGCTCCCTCGCGCGTTCGGCCTCCTCCTTCGCTAGCATGACTGCTTCGCAGAAGGAGGCGACCGCATCCCATTCCTTCTCGCTCCGCACCATAGTCTGAACCAGAGCAGGGCGCGAGAGGTCGCCGCCGCCGACCGCCTCTACGAGGACACGACGTTGCTCCGCCCAAGCAGGGCACACCTCCACCGTATGCTCCACCGTGTCCTCCAGGTGGTCCTCACAATGACGACACCCGGGCGTGTCCTCCCGCTGAATCCGAAACAGGTACCTCCCGAAACAGCCATGTCCGGTCAGCACCTGCGTCAGGCGGAAGGTGAGGACGCCGTGGCCTCTCTCCAGCCACTCCTCAAAGAGGGGACTTATCGCCGCGATTGCGGCGTGCCCAGCCTTCGGTTGCGACAGCCGCTCTTTCCATGCTGCCGTGAGATCGCGCCGGAGTTCTATCCGCTGAGCCGCGACTTGCCGCGGTAACGGAGTTTCACCCCAGCTTAGCACCTCTGCGCGCCAATTATGCACGCGCGCGAGGGCTACCGCCTCCAGATCCCACGGCAGCAATCCGGCAAGGAGGTTCGCCGCCTCCCCAGAGATCGTGCGGTATCCCCGGATCATCCGGATAGCCATGACCCTCTGAGACGCGACCAGCCGGCTAGCTGGTCGCCGCTGCAAATTCAGCACCCACACAGGGGCCCCATAGAGGGCCATGGACCGCACGATCTCCGCATAGAGCCTCCGGCAGGAGGCGTTTGGCCCCCCTAGATTGGGTAGGAGCCGCTTGAGTGCAGCCCCCGCCCGGTCCAGTCTTGGAGCCAAACGTCGGAAGTGCTCGACGAAGTTCCACCGGCTGTCGAGGACGAGTCCCAGGTACTTCATCGTCGTCTCGACGCCGATGTGAATTCCTCCCACCGTTACTTGGGAACCCGAAGGTGGCGCGTTCCGACGGCCATGGAAACACATGGCCTCGGACTTGTGCAGGGCCACCTCGAGTCCCAGTTGCCGGATCCTCTCTACGACTGTCGCAACCCCTCGCATCGCCAGTTCGGCCGCCGCCTCGTGCGACCCCCCATGCGCCAGGACCAGCGTGTCGTCAGCGTAGCAAACTACACTGACGCCTGTAGGGAGGTCGGCGCGCAACACCCAGTCGTAACCGATGTCCCACAGGGGTGGCCCCAAAACCGATCCCTGTGGGACACCGCACGACATCTCTCGCCGATTCCACTCTCCCTGGTGACCAGGGTAGATCACGGCTCTGTCCGTCAGGTAGGCCTCGACTACACGACAGAGGTAGGTCGGCATCCGGTGATACCGGAGTGCCTCCCGTATACAACTCCAGGGCAGGGTGTTGAAGGCATTGGCGATGTCGAGAGACACCGCCAAGACGACCCCACCCCGGGACACCGCAGCCTCTGTCGAGAGAGCCCTCACACGCATGATGGCATCCACCGTAGAGCGCCCCTTGCGGAAACCGAACTGGCTATCCGCAAGATCCGGCCCCACCCTCTCCAGGTGCTCGACGAGGCGGTTTGCAATAATTCTTTCAAAAATTTTGCCCACCTCGTCGAGCAACACAATAGGCCGGTATGCGGACGGAGTGTCCGCAGGGCGCCCCGGTTTCTTGATGAGGACCAGTTTTCCCGTCTTCCAACGAAGCGGGAACTGGCCCCTCTCCAAACATGCGTTGAAGAGCCCTAACAGTCGAGGCCCGAGAGCCTCCGAGGCCAGGACCCAGGCTTTGCCAGGTAAGCCGTCGGGTCCCGGGGCGGTATTTTTGGCATTCAGCCTACGTACCGCCACTCTCAGATCTACCTCGGTCACCTCTGGAACGTTGTCGTCGTCGTCACTGTGGCCCGTGTCGTACACCGCAGGTGGCGGAGCCATGGGTGGGGGAGTATGCCCACCTTGTGAGGGGAACAAAGCGCTCACCACGTCCTCTACTACCTGGGGCCGGAGACTCTGTGTCAGCGGGGGAGCCCAGGTGAGGAGTTTGTCCCGCACCATTTTACTTAGGCTAGCACTGCCTGAAATTCGGCTATATTAGGCTATTGAAGTTTGAAAAAAAAAGGTATTTAAAAAATCTAAAATACCCGACCGCTCAACTGAAATGTAAGGAACAAGCACATTTTTACTTTAAAAAGTGACAAGCAGGCGGACCCGTCAAATTTAAAAAAACTACGTTCTATTGGGTCCCGCCTGCTTGTTTTTTTGTTATCTTTTTTTTCTACTTTTTAGTTAAAATATTAGTTAACAATTTTTTAATTATCCCGGTCGTAACACATTGGCACTCCACCGGATTCAGAAAATAAAATAGCTCAAGTCCATATTTTTAAACATTTTCTTTGTATTATTTTTGCTAGTGTTACACTTATGATAAATATGATATAACTTTTTGAAATCCTTGTGATAAGCCCTTTAATTTGATACCCATATTGTGGTATTCGAAAACAATTTTTTTTCACTATGTATAATGACTTCGCACAGCCGCCATGTTTGATTTTTTCAAATATCACCTATCTAAGAACCATGGGCTGCTAAGACAAATCTAACGACACTTCAATTATGTGAATCCGTTCAATGGTTCTGGAGATATGAGGTAATAAAGAATATTATAAACATACATACATACAAGATACGCGTGAAAAACAAAACCCTTCCTTTGCAGTCGGGTAAAAACGGGCGACATCGGCCCCCGCGTTTTTGGCAACACTGCGCAATACTTGACATCTGGTTTATTTGACAATGACATTTACATTTTACAAATTTAAAGCGCGGTAAATTGGTCTTATAGCCTTTTGCCTTATACTTCGAACCAATTATTTGCGCCGAAATAATACCTAATTAAAAGATCACGGTAATATACTAACAAGACCATTCCGTGAACGTTGCTGCTTGCATATAGTTTTTCGACTTCATTCATACAGACTTGTCGAAATATTTGTAGGATTGTTTATCAAAAACATCATGTCGTGTGTAAAACTGAATTTAATCGCTGCTGCTTGTGAAAATATGGGTATTGGAGTGAATGGAACATTGCCATGGCGTTTGAAGTAAGTCTACTCATCTTATTAACGGCTATTAAACGTATATTTGACTCCTGCGTTTATAAATTACCGCATCTCTTGTTTAAGTTAGGTTAACTTAGCCATTCGCTAAGCTTTGCCCCTGCTCCACTTACTCAAGGTTTTGCGTAAGTGTTTTTCCTAAGAAAAGTTGTCACCAGCCCTATTGCAATGTTTCGCTTTAGATTGACTCCTTAGTACCAACGCCAATATTTTACTAGTTAGGTTTAAGTACTTAAAATGGAGAACCTAAATGCCAGCAGCCGGCGAGCCGCTAAGGCTGTAATGCTTTAAACGGAACCTTAACAAAGAAATAGAAAAACCCATAGACTAACCCAACACAATTTTTCGTAAGAAATCTAAGAATAGTTTAACCAGAGCCTTGAACATCGACGACGAGTTGCTAGTCAATCGGTTTTCTATCAGTTACATTTCGGGGAGTGTGTGATGGAATTATACAATCTTATCCTGCCAAGCCCATTCCATTATCGGACTACAAAACAAACAGCAATGCACCATCGTTACATGGTGGACTACCCACCCATACTCACAAAATGTTTTCGGAATACCTTCACTGTGCATACGGCTTAGGAGTGGTTTCCAGATAGCTACAACCTAGGGGTCTTTAAATCAAGAGTGAATAGGTTACTTCTAGGTAAGTGTGCTCCATCTTCAACCACATCATCGCTTACCATCAGGGAGATGGTAGTCAAATGTGAGCCTACTTGGAAAAAAAAAACCTAAACCTACTTAAATTTTTATGAAACTACTAAGTACCTACTATGGTAATTTTTTTCTTATAGGTGCTAATCTCTGTTGTTACTGATTGAATGAATGAATGAATATTTATTGAATCAAACTAACTTATATTACACAGTGTAGGAAACATAACTTATGTACATATTATGTAAACTAAACTTAGTGAACACTAGTACCCAAAGTAAGATTTAACTTGAGTTTTAGGTACCAGAGTTCTCGCATTTTAACAGGATATATTACATAAGTCTATGACTATTTATGTTGTGTGAGTTACATGAAAATACTCATTACTTTAGACATTCTTAGAAAATATTAAAAGAAAAATACATATAAAAAAGAAGAGAAAAGAACAATAACAATAGTATTTAATCTAAAGACCAAAATATTTTTAGAATTTTCTGACGCTATAAAGGATTGTGTATAAGTATATGAATATGGGTGGCGAAGAGTTTGAATTTGATAGTGTAAATGTGATGTGTAGATGTGAATATTGTGTGGTAGTATGTAACTTACTGTAAAAGTAACTTGTACTGTTAAAGTAGATGAATGTTGATAAAACAAGCATGCTAGCAGATAGTTTTTAAAAAGTTCTTCTGTTTCATCATATGTTTTGGTTTGGTTGGCATTAAGGTTTGTCAAAAGCCTAAAAATCTGACACTGTTTTGCCAAGCAGTAACATGTTGCACAGCTACTGGGTAGTGGAGGTCAGATAGCAGTTGCTTTATGTAAACACTAATACTCAACTGCATCCGGTAAGACTGAAAGCTGACTAACATACTTTTTTTTTATTACGGATGAGCCCGTTCTTGACCTCGATCTCGCCTAATGGTAAGCGATAGATGAAGTCTAGTCTACATAGCCTCTTGAGACCCAGAGTATAAAATCAAGTCGTATCCTCTTGAATTTAAACAATGTAAACAACAGCGCAACTGAATGTAAACAACTGTTAGGCTGCGTTTCCACCAGAGATGTGCGAGGATGCGAAGCGAGGGATGTGTTTGTAAAGCACCAATAGAATCGCTTCATTTACCTCGCCTTAGTCAGCACAGCTCTGGTGGAAACGGCTCAGCGGAGCTAGATTTTTGCGCATACAAAACAAGCGAGGGATGTGTGCGAGGGATGTGTGCGAGGGATGTGTGCGAGGGATGTGTGCGAGGGATGTGTGCGAGAGATGTGTTGCGAGGGATGTGTTGCGAGGTTTGCGCATCCTCGCACCACACATTAATGCGCATTTTCACAGCTCCGCTACACATCCTCGTAGGCACATTTTCATCGCACATCTCTGGTGGAAACGCACCCTTAAACTCCGTTGAATTCACCGAAACCACATTTTGACGACACACAGTCCTACCACCAAACTTCCTACGTACTTAGTTCTCAGCAAAACTTCTAGATAGCGCAGAAATAAATTATTGAATCTCGGTACCATAGGTGATACCGAGGGTCTCAAGAGGATAGATATATTCCCACTATTTATAATTTATCTGTCTGCATATTACCAAGGCATTGTATGCTGGACAACCTAAAATTAAAAATATAGTCCTTACAGATATGAAGTTCAATTTGTTCTGTTGGAATTTTTCAGAAAAGAAATGGCATACTTCACAACTATGACAACTAAAGTGTCCGACCCATCAAAGGTGAATGCGGTGATCATGGGCCGAAGGACATGGGACTGTATCCCGGACAAGTACCGGCCGTTAAACAACCGAGTCAATATAGTTCTTACACACCATGTTGATGCTTTGAAGGAGAAGGTAATTATTATTGAAGTTAGGAATTGAGGTAACAAATTTTAGGACAGTGAACTCTATTTCGTATGTGGCAAAGTTCAAAATTCTTTGCAACTCTTACATATTACTAGCTTCTGTCTGCGTCTTTGTTTGCGTGGGAGTTTTTTTTTCGCATTTATAAGATCAAGTAATATTGCAATTATACCCTAGGGAACAAATTTGGAAAAATATCCTTTGTCACACATTCTTTATATCATTTATCCTCGTCTGTGTGTCACTGCGGGGAGAAAACCCGCGCTGTGTATTTTGCCCAGCAAATGCTGAGATGGTAAAAAAAATAATATTATAAATGCGAAAGTTTGTGGTGTATGTATGTTTCTTGTTCTTTCACGCAAAAACTACTGAACGGATTGGGATGAAACTTTATATAGGTGATACATCAGAATAACTTATAGTATTTTATCCCGGAATTACCACGGAATCGGGATTTACGCGTGGGAGGGTTACGCGAATGAAGTCGCGGGAAGAAGCTAATATTAAATCAAATAAAAGAAAAATGTGTGGATTAGAAATCGTGTCATAGGTACATTATTTGTTTTATCTGTCTGTTGTGTAGCCCTTTGACCTTTACAACATAGAGCACAACAGATAATTTTTTTCATTACCACACAGAACTAACTATGATGTAATATTAATTTTCAAATTGCGTAACATTTTCTCGCCTCTGTTTATCTCTTTAGGCCGCGTGTCCACGGCAAGAAAAATCGCCGGGTCTATGCAAGAATTCGTGTCGTTTCTACACACGACTAGTGTACACTGCGTCGGCGCTGCACAAGACAAAAATCTTGTCTGCGCCAGACACTACGCGATCTGTAGGGGGCGGGGGGCGGTGTGTACAGTGCCCATGAGAACGTTTAAGCGTGTGGACCTGTGTTGCTTACGACAGTTTGTTTACGTTTTTATAAAAGAAAAACGAAGTGATTTTCATACGAAAATAAAGGATGAACTTTTCCTCATACTGTCGCAGTTCAAAGTAGAAGTTAGCAAACTCATGTTTTTGACTTAACATAGGATGCACCCAGTATTTTCTCTTGGAATTTTTTTTTGAGTTTTCTTTTTAAATTTTGTATACATATAATAGGCAATCACCTTTTTTTTTGCGTGGTAGTCAACATTATTTCCCACAGTTCACAACACAACACGACACGATGTACACCCTACAATGTCTAAATCATGACTGAACGAAACAATTCGTACCGTGTACATACTAGATTTTGTCTTGTCTGCAACAGACACGACATTCTTTCGTGCACAGACCTGACAAAATCCAAAATTCATCTTGTCTGTAGCCGACACGAAAAATTTCTTACCGTGGACACGCGGCCTTAGGGGCTTTAATATTGAAGACGTGATATATTACAACAACATATTCATCATCATCTGCTAGTCTGCATCATCTGCTGTCTAGTGGTCAGTGGCCCTGACTGCTATGCGCAAGGTCGTGGGTTCGATTCCCACCCTGGACAAATGTTTGTGTGATGAGCACGATCATTTGTTCTTTGTCTGGGTGTAATTTATCTATAATATGTATGCAATTATATATGTTTATCAGTTGTCTAGTACTCATAGCACAAGCTCTGCTTAGTTTGGGACTAGATGGCGTTGTGTGAAAGTTGTGGAATATTATTATCATCTTTATTTCGAACTAGCTTTTGCCCGCGACTTCGTTCGCGTGGGAGGTTTTTCCCCCGTAAATCCCGATCCCGTGGGAATTCCGGGATAAAATGTAGCCTATGTGTTATTCCAGGATCTCTACTATCTACTTACCAAATTTCTTTGAGATCTGTTTAGTAGTTTTTGCGTGAAAGAGTAACAAACATCCATCCATTCTCACAAACTTTCACATTTATAATATTAGTATTAGTATAAAATATAATTAGTATATAAGTAAGATATATACATACAAATTACAATTTTAAATAGTCTCTAAAAAAAAACATTTAAAAATATAAAAAATAGTAGCCCACCGGTATCGGGAACAGGGTCGAAGCTACGCGCGGTCAGGGCTCCATAGAGAGGAACCTCCTGACAATACGGGCCGTGTCGAGGAGTACCGCTTTCTGAAGCAAGCCCTTGATCCAACCGCCTAACGAGAGCCTCCTGAGGTGTTGGTCGAGGCTCTTGGCTATTAAGCCAATAGCTGAGATGACTATCGGCACAATGATTGCCGAGTTCACATCCCACATGTCGACAATCTCGTGTGCCAAGTCAAGATACTTGATTTGCTTATCTTTTCAGCTTTCACAAGGTGCTCGTCATGCGGGATGGTTATGTCGACAATCATGGCACGCCTCTCGATTCGGTTCACCACCACTATATCAGGCTTATTGGCTACAATAGTCCTGTCAGTGATGATGGACCGATCCCAGTATAATGTGATATATATCCTACTTTATTATTATTATCTATGTTGGGGTCGATTTCCAGTCTAACCTGAAGGACCTGAGTACTAGTATTTTACTAGTAGCGACTACCTATCCGACCTTCACAACCCAGAAGCGTTACCCACATGTTATGCCTTGATCACACGTACCGAGCAAACGGGCGAGACAGTAAAATGTTTCTCGGCAGAGACACTGATATAAGCGAGTAGCTGTTCACACATCATTTGAAATTAGTACAGTCAGTTCAGTTCTAATGAGACTACAATTCGGACACGATGGATCGTAAGGGTGTTACCACACCAATCGATCGATCGTCGATCGATGGTAGAATGGATTAGTCGACGACGATCGATAATTTCTACCAGACCATTCGATCGATTGTCGATCGATGGTAAAATGGATTAGTCGACGTCGATCGATTGTAGATAAGCGATCTTTGGCTTTGAAAAACGGTCGCATCCAGAGTATTCTGCGTTTGCGTCTCCGTAATAATAGTACGAGTAACATCGTATTGGCCAACAACAACGCATCCTCTTGTGAATACATTTCGAAACTGATGGAATATAGCCGGGGTTAATCGATCAACGTCGACCGATGCCATCGACCGGCAATCGATCGATTGGTTAGTCGACCGGCATCCGTCGATCAATGAAAGCTACCACACCAATCGATCAACGTCGACCGATGTCAATCAATGGCATCGATCGACGATCGATCGATTGGTGTGGTAACACCCTAAAAAGATTTGAACGAAGCGAAGTGACAACAATCATGTCGGCCGAGTGGGGAGACACGGAGACAGTGCACGTTCAGACCGGCCGAGTGAGCGAGAGAGAGTGCGGGGAAGCCGGAGGCTAACACTTGGCCTAGTATGTAGAACGGGAGCCGAGCTACTGTTCCGCCGCTTCGTTCGGCCGAGCACTCGGCGCCATGTTTATACCTACCGAGTACTCGGCCGAGAGCACTGTCTCGCCCGTTTGCTCGGTACGTGTGATCAAGGAATTACTCCTTAACAAGACAAGAGTCAGATATTCTGGGTTCTGACTGATCCGTGACGACCGTCGAAGACGTACAAATGTCAGCCGGATATAGCATCGAGCTTCTTTTTTTTTTTTTTTTTTTTTTAACGTGGTAAAATTATCAAATAAGTCCTCCCACCCCGGGCAGGGTGGGAGGGACTGTCAGACTTTTACTGACTAAAATCCACGGTGTTCCTTCAATAACCCTTTACATACCGGGGCCACGGTAACGGGATGAGTCCCACGACCCCGGCAGGCTTCGGCCCTCTGCAGAGGGGGCCTCGTCATGTTGCTGACGCTCTTTGAGGCGCGCGTGGAACACGACGCGCCGTCGACCCGGGCATGGTCCATGGTCGGACAGCGAGTTGCCCTTTACTCGCTGTCCGCATGCCCGCGCCTACGGTGGCCGGAGATCGTCGGCCGACGTCCGACGCCGTGGGCGTCTACCACTGCGGCTGGGCTGGAGGGAGGACGCCATCCTCTCCCTCACGCGGCCCGCCTCCTCCTTCGAAAGCATGACTGCTTCGCAGAAGGAGGCGACCGCTTCCCACTCCCTCTCGCCCCGCAGCATGGCCTCGACCAAGGCCGGGCGCGAGAGGTCTCCGCCTATTGTCGCCGTGAGGACACGTCGGTGCTCTGCCCAAGCTGGGCAGTCCTGCACCGTGTGCTCGACTGTGTCCTCAGGGCGACCCTCGCAGTGGTGACACCCAGGCGTCTCTTCCTTACCCATCAGACACAGGTAGCTTCTTGGGGTTACGTTGACATCCACCCTTAATTTTGGTCCGTTTATCGAGGCTAAGGCTCAATTGGCTGCCAAAAAGTTTAATCCTAGCAAAGGTGAGACGGTACTTCACACCGGAACAGCTGCTCAACCTTTATCAAGCGCAAGTTCGGTCGTGTATGGAGTACTGCTCTCATCTCTGGGACGGATCTGCCAAATACCAGCTTGATGCACTTGAGTCTATCGAGAAACGGGCTAAGAGGCTCATTGGCAACGCTGGTCGGACAAAGCTCCAGAGCCTTGAACATCGGCGACGTGTTGCAAGCCTATCAGCTTTCTATCGGTTACATTTCGGGGAATGTGCGATGGAATTCCACAGTCTAATTCCACCAAGCCCGTTCCATCATCGGACTACAAGACAAACGGCGATGCGCCGTTTTGGGAATAGTTTCATTGTGCGTACAGCTAAGGAGTGGAATCCTCTCCCAGAGTCTGTGATTCCTGATAGCTATAAGCTAGGGGTCTTTAAGTCAAGAGTGAATAGGTTACTTTTAGGTAAGCGTGCTCCATCTTCGACCACATCATCACTTACCATCAGGTGAGATGGAGGTCAAATGCGAAACTATTATTAACTAGCTTTTGCCCGCGACTTCGTTCGCGTGGGATGGTTTTCCCGCGTAAAATCCCGATCCCGTGGGAATTTCGGGATATAAAGTAGCCTATGTGTTATTCCAGAATGTAAACTATCTACTTGCCAAATTTCATTCAGATCCGTTCAGTAGTTTTTGCGTGAAAGAGTAACAAACATCCATCCATCCTCACAAACTTTCACATTTATAATATTAGTAAGATAGTAAGATATTAGTAAGATAATAAAAAATTATCAATACCTGATATAATTTGTATAACTTTCCAGGTGCCTGAAGGGGTGGTGGTCGTTCCAGGGCTGGACGCAGCCATCCAGTACATTGCGAGTCGCCCCGAGATAGAGTCCACCTGGGTTATAGGAGGATCTTCTATATATACGGTAAGGGTTTATAATAAACTAGCACTACGCCGCGACATCGGCCGCGTAGATTTAAATATAATAAAATAATAATATTTTATAAAATAAATAATAGCATAAAGCACTCGCTAATGATGTACTTTACCAGTGAAAACATTTTTAAAAATGGAACATTAGTTCCGGAGTATTACCAGGGTGTAATCAAACATACTAACTTACAATCAAATTTTACCTCTTTATAATATCAGTATAGACTAGCTGTCGCTCGGGACTTCGCTCCCACTTTATCACGACAAAAACATAACACTCCTTCTTTTGCAGTCGGGTAAAAAGTAGCTTATACCCTTCTCAGCTTTTAACTAATTACCTATTTTCCAAGATAAGCGCGTTCAAACAAAGAAACAAACAAACTTTTCCATATTAGTATAGATTTATTTTTAAACATGTACACAAAAGAGATAAATACATTTAACCAAAAGGTACCTATAATTTACCTTAAAATAGTATAATGTTTTGCTTAAATAATATTAAATTACACAGTACAAAGCAGTCAGACATAGTTAAAAAAGAATTTCGAATCATCATTATTAAAGTTTAAAAGAGTTATCTAGAGAATCTCATTATGGATTTAAAGACTAAGTTTGTTGACCAAAAATTTTAATGCATCGACAAAAAATTGCGTGCTATATTACATTTTAACTATCTATATGATAAACGTATTACTCTCATATTATAATATTGCCCTCTCATACAATATTAATTACTTGAATGTATAAATCAAGTTCTTAAAATATGACAAACAGATGTGGGCGTTTGTTGCGCCACTTCTTCTATAAATATTTTCCACCGTAGATAGTGGTGATGGGAGGGTGTTTTTATTTTAATATTGCTTCTTTTCTGAACCAAATAATTTATAGCTTATAGGACTCACAAAAATTGCAGTTACAAGTATTGTCAGACTTGCGCACGAAGGGTTCCTTATCATTATCTATAAAAACGGCAAAGAAAATCATATTTGTTGTATGGGATCCCCCCTTAAATATTTATTTGTTGGTATTTGATATTATAGCGGCAACAGAAATACATCATCTGTGAACATTTCAACTATCTAGCTATCACGGTTCATGAGATACAGCTAGAGGACAGACAGACAGCGGAGCCTTAGTAATAGAGTCCCATTTTTACCCTTTGGGTACGGAACCCTAAAAAACAGAATTGGATCATTAGTTCCAGAGATTACCCCAATTTACAAACAAATTAGAAAATAAAACAAATTTAAAAGTATGTTTTTAAGCTAGGTACATGGTTACTAACATATTTACCATGTGTATTTATTGTTTCATAAAAATACACACGGTAAATATCCCGTTTTACGTTCTAATAATACCTCTTTATAATATTAGTAAAGATTACTATAGATACAGAAAAACCACTGTTAAAATATTATATAAAAAAACCGGTCAAGTGCGTGTCGGGCCACGCGCAGTGTAGGGTTCCGTAGTTTTTATAACAGTCAAGTGCGTGTCGTATTCGCTAACTGATCGTTTTGTACCATGCTCTAACTAAAAGCCAAACATGACTACCTAACTAATTTGACTTCCTATACAAATCCTCGCCTGATCCGACAATTTTGCACGGAAAGTTTTAATTTTTTTTAGAGATTTGTATAAAACTTGTCATAGCCGGTGTTTTGAATTTAAATACGGACACACAGCTAAACTACTCAATCGTCACAAGAAACTAGCACGATACAACTGTCGCTTAGCGCCATCTATCGACATTTCTATAGAGTTGTTCGAAATTTTCGAGTCAAATACAATTGGTCGACAATTACTCGTAAACTTGTAAAGCCCACTTATGTGTGATAGTTTTCCTTTAAATTTCGTTATATATAGGTACTACTGCCATGACATTTGAATTTCTAACTACACCGTTTAGTGGATAGAGGGGGGGGGACACTTGACTCTAACGAAAATTGGTACTTTAAAGCTTGATAAGTCACGAACGGTTTACTTAATCAAAAAACAGTCTTACTAAACCCCTAATATTTTTGAAAGACCTATCCAACGATATCCCACACTATGGGAAGAACGAAAAAAAAAATATCATCCCACTTTACATGTATGGGAGGTACCCTAAATAATTGTTTTTTCAAAATTTTATTTTACCACTTTTTCGGCGTCATTAACGTGTATACTCATGCCAAAGTACAACTTTCTAGTACCAATAGTTTTTGAGCTAAACCGCGGACAGACGGACAGACAGACGGACATGGCGAAACTATAAGGGTTCCTTGTTGACTACGGAACCCTAAAAATGGCGGAACAAAGTTTCTATTGAGCTAGTAAATAAATAAATAACCAAATATTTTCTTCTTCTATCCCAACGAAATTCTACTAATAAAACATGATCTTAACGCAGTATCCTCATACAAAATCTTTCCCATTCCAGGCAGCGATGTCCCACCGTAACTGCGGTAAGATCTACCTCACAGAGATACAGAAGTCGTACGACTGCGACACTTTCTTCCCGAACATCGACAAACAACGCTTTCATCTCGTTGACGAAGAGGAGATCCCGGGTGAACGGCAACTAGAAGGCGACATCAGCTATTATTTTAGAGTTTATAAGAAGTTGTAAAATGTTAAGTCTTATGTAGATCTGGTTTTTGTTAAGCTTTTCAATGAGGGTTTTCTGAGGTTGTAACACTGAGGCGTCAGGTCCATATACAGCATTAGTTTTTGAGTTTGTAACACTGAGGCGTCAGGTCCATAATTATACAACATTTGTTTTTGAGGTTGTAACACTGAGGCGTCAGGTCCATATACCACATTAGTTTTTGAGGTTGTAACACTGAGATGTCAGGTCCATATAGAACATTAGTTCTTATTTATGCAAAATACGGGTCTAGTATTTTTATGTAAGGAATCTACTATGAGTTCCAAATGCTAATAGGAAAGTCAATGAAATCTATCTGTCAAATGTCACTCAAAAAGTACGGTTTGCAAAGAAAACTTAATAGCGAAAAATAATAACGGTTTGTTTTACTTTGTTTAACCGAGTCTCACATGACATTTAAATATAATACCCTTTTAATTATTTATAGTCTTGTTTTTTAACGTACTGTTATCTCTTATTTTCATTGTTGGCACTAATTCGCCTTAAAATAAATAGACCGCATGGCGCAAAGGCCCAGAAGTCATGTCAAAATTATTAAAAGTTATTATTTATTTTATTTTTGATGTTTCGTTCGTGACGTTTGACCACAAAAATATGGAAAGAGGGCTAATTTTGTTTCGGTCCATATTCGTAAATAAATATTTTAATAAATTCTTGTTTTGTTGACTACCCAAACGGTTCGATTTGACAGCTAAGACGTCACAATATGGCGCTAAGTGTTTCCTATTATTAGTTGAAACGTACTGTGTGTACAAAATTTCAAAACTGTAACATAAAAGATCAACAAGTTATAAGCTTGTTATGCTACCTGGTTGTCCGTACTACAACATGCTCACCAGTCACTAAGGGACCGTTCAAGTATTACGTAAGCACTATAGGGGGCGTCTTTGCTTTGCTTATTTTTGATGACATGGGGGGTGGGGGATCTAGATGGTGATTACGTCACCAGTAATTATTTAATTTTTTACACATATAGCAACACACATTGTCTATGCTTCAAAACGAAATGCATTTTCGGGGATTCCTACAAATAATGAATTGTTGAATTCCGTGTCAGTAAAGTTTATTTAAATGAATATTATGTGCGTTACAGCCTTCTATTCCAAACTAACTATAACTAATTATAACTGCGGCTCATGAATCAATCAATTGTACCAATGTTTACGTAAGCATGGGGGGAGGGTAAGAGCTTTGATTACTTTTGCTGATGAGGGGGAGGGGTGGGTAAATAATTGCAAAAAATGTGCTTACGTAATACTTGAACGGCCACTAAGCGTCGTCTTTATTGATAATTTGACCGTATTCCACCGGCGGCATTGAGCGGTGTTCAGCTTGTAAACTTTTTAAAACGTCAATAACCTAAGATGTCGGACTTGTGATCAAAAGGTCGTGGGTTCGAACCCCACCCAATAGACTATTGTCGTGAACCCACTCCAGACACAAGCATATTTAGCTTAGTTGGAGGGGTTAACAAGATTACTAGTAACACATTGCTAGTAATCTATAAAAGCTTTTTTTTTAAATTGGAATTATACTAAGACTAGCTTTTGTCTGCGACTTTTTTTTTAGACATTTATTTCGGATTAAGTACATCCATAAATAGGTTAGTACTACTTACATCTATGTTAGTAGTTTAATTTAATTTAATCGCATAATATTATAATATTAACAGAAATAATCCTAAGTTTTAATTTAGTTAAAATTATATTGGATAACATTATTAATTAAGAATCAAATAAAAATAAAACAATTACAATTAAATTTTAAAATAGCATAATAAAAATAAACCAATTATTTAATTAATCAAATTTCGAATAAAATATAATAAAATAATAATAAAAGTCAATTTTAGTTAGTCGTTTAGTTAGTCAATAAAAACTTTGTTCTTAAAAAAATTTGATTACGTGCAATTGTTAATGATAGGAAATTTTTCGATTTAAGTGAAATTTATTTGTGTAAACTTCAATCGAGATTTTTCTTTGAGTTTGTGTTTGAGTATTGAGCTACTAACATTATAGATATACCACAAAGTACAGACGCCAGCACATGAAGCGTCCCGAAACTGTCAAATTTTCCCAATCAACCTTGAACCTAATTTCTTTAACAATAAAGTTGAAAATCTATTAAAGTAATTTGACAGATTGTTGTAGCTTGATGTGCTGGCGTCTGTACAAAGGTCGTGCAACCATCAACAGTGGACGCTGGCAGAATAGTCTATATTGACTCCGTTGCCAAAGAAAGAAAAACCAGGTGTTTCAAGTACTTGTAAAGAAAGAAAGATTATCTCTCGATCACAAGTCCAACACCTTAGTCATTAGGCTATTGACGCTTCAGCGAAGCGATCGTATTGTATCAATATATTTAAGTGAGAACATTCCTTCATTTATTTTACATACAGAATGTTTTAAAAGTGTGTCGTTAAGGGCCTATACTATCTCAAATGGCTTAGCATGATCCTCCGTTATGTCGAAAATACTGCAGCAATAATTTTGAAATAAATATATGGTAAAGTTGAGGAATAATGTTAGGTACTGAGTTTGACGGAAACACGATTCCACAAAATTTTCTTGATAGAAAAAAAAATCCAAAGTTACCTCCAAACCGAACAATAAACCGCTGGTATTCAAAAATAACTTCAAATTAGATAATGAAACTTTGCATATTAATTGAACTAACTATAAAGCAGGTCTTATGTTGTTTACTTTTTTTAAATTACCATTATTTTCACCGTAAAAAGAAATAAACTAAATTATCGGTGTCTTGGAGTCTTCCCTGCCACCCTGTCTCGCTTGCTCTCGTGATCACGGCCTGTAGTGTGCGAGCGAGATAAAGAGTGAGAAGCGCTGAGGTAGTGTAGGCCCTTAAAGTGTAGATAAACTGCATTTATTTTAGATCAATCCCAGATTTAAGTAAAAAAGAATTATTCAGGAGTCGTAGTCCTTTTGGTATTTTGTAGAGGTGTGTATAAAATACCAAGAGTATTAAGGAACCTACTAAAAATTAAAAAAATGATGTATGTGACTCTATTTACATAAATAATCTACAAATGGAAGAGAGCGCATCTAATCAAATCATAATACGTGAATCTCATCTTCATATCGACTTCGTTTTGTGCTTCATTGCGTCTACCTCGACTGCAATGACAATGCCTACGTGTACTAAACGATGCTTTGGTGAATATTAACGAAAAGGTAATAAATTGTAATTCATTTGTGAAGTTACATCAAAAATGTAGGTCGTGCTTTTATAAAATAGTCACTACCTTTGAGACTTTCATCTGTATTATATTACTAGCTTTTGCCCGCGACTTCGTTCACATGGATGGGTTTTTCACGCGTAAATCCCGATCCCGCGGCAAGTCCGGGATAAAAAGTAGCCTGTGTTATTCCAGGATGTGAACTATCTACTTCCCAATTTTCTATCAGTTCAGTAGTTTTTGCGTGAAAGAGTAACGAACATCCATATATCTATAATACCTACACTTAGTGTCTCCATATACACGGTAATTACCGTAGATGCACCGTAATCAAGCCGCTATCTACCGTCAAGGTAATGATGTATTACCGTGTCATAAATCACCGTATTACCATTATGAATTACTTTGTTGTATATATTTCATCGTGTACTGCCTAAAAGTCCTACAACGAATTTCATGTCGGTCAAATTAACAATTTTGTAAAAGCAACACTGCCGGGAGTCCGAGGGGAATCCCACAATATCTAAACGTCTATCTCCACGAACAAGCGTTGGCAATCTATTCTCAACCTTATTCAAATACTAGAAGGAACGAAATTTGTAAGTGATATGGATGAATGACGTAAAACATGTATTTTTTTTTTGTAACTATTTGAAAAGCAAATAGTGTTTTGATTCGTTTCATAATAATGTTTTTTTTTTTACTTTGAAAAATTACACGGTACCCTTTTAGTAAATTCACCGTAATTTGGTCTAGAAACACCGTATTTTTACGCTAGCAACACGGTAACTCTCGATTTACATAATATGGAGACACTGCCTACACCCATCCCCACAAACTTTCGCATTTATTAGTAAGAAATCTTTCAGTGGATTACTTTTTTAAGAAAGATAAAGAGGTAGGCAGCGCTCCATGTAAACTCAGTGGCTTCTGTTTAAACTAGAACCTGACCCTAAAGTAAGGAAAAAACAAAGCAGATAACGATGCCAAAGGATAGTTTTTTATATCTATTTCATTGAGATCCATTCGGTAGTTTTTGCGTGAAAGAGCAACAAACATACACGTCCTCACGCATTTATAATATAACTAGCTTCTGCCCGCGAGTTCGTCCGCGTAGAAGTCGAAAATATTCCACGGGATCCCGTCCCCGACTTGCTTGACAAAGATTATAATAGCTCGGCTAATGTGCATGATAGTAAGATAATTTGTAGCCTTATAGCACTCAGGGATAATGCAGCTACATGTAAGCGAAAGAATTTTCAAAATCGGTTCGGTAGTTTCAGAATTACCCCCTACATACAAACTTACAATTTACAAACATGCAAATTTTACCTCTTTATAATATTAGTATAGATTAGGATTATATTTGTTTTATTTATTTATTGGTAATAGGCTCGCGTTTGACCACCATCTCACCTGATGGTAAGTGATGATGTTGTTGAAGATGGAGCACGCTTGCCTAAAAGTAACCTAATATTCATTCTTGACTTAGACTCCTAGGTTATAGCTATGTCTTACAGTCTCGAAGAATAACATGGAAAGTCGTTGTCGACTACAGTTTAACCCTGTTAAGATCGTTGTCGATTATTATTATAAACTTTGTCTTATAATCTCGAAGAATAACATTAAAAGTCAGCTGTTATCGCCTTATATAAGCAAAATTAAACTATAGAATAGTTTAAGGTATTTAGCCTTGAAATATCTAGTTGTTGCATTTGTGCCTTTGCCTTAGGCTTGGTGTGTTCAAGTCAATGTCTATTTATGAATTAAAATTTTATTGTTAACAATTAATCTGCTAAAGAACAATGATGCTAGGCTTGCCAATTTTACATATTTTTGTAAGTGTAAGTATATCTTTTAATTCTCTTTACGTATATCAAACTTCATCGAATTGCTTTTAAAATAATTACCTATTATAACTACTAGATCATTTAAATGAACTCATGTATTTTACATAATTATGGTCTTTAAAACATGAATTTTGTTCGGAAATACAAGATATTATCATTAGAACTTAAAACGAGATATTTACATGTGTATTTATTGTTTCAAGTTTCCGATATTTCGGCACTGTTGCAAGCGCCATGATCACGGATTAACTGAAGTAATTGCGGGTGGACGTTTGTGAGCAAACGAATCGATCTCTTCCTCTTTCGTTTTTTGTGATCGCCACCGCTACTACTCTCTCAAAACTCGATTCTGTTCCCGACACTCACCGTGTCCGCTCGGTAAACCCTTAAGTTCTAATGATACTATTATTATATTGTCGGTAAAAGTCACATTTTTGCGAGCATTGTTGCAAACTTTGTTATTTGAATGCAAGACTGCATTGAAAGTGTACACTGTAAAGGTCAATTTATACTAGCGCAGAGTCGAACCGCATCAAAACGTCAAATTCGTTACAACTAAAGTGAAGCCGCATTGAGGTAATATGTACGTAGTTAATATTACCTCAATGGTTGCAAGATTTAAAAAAAAAAAAAAATCATAACAAATGACAAATATTGTAAGCTTGTAATTTTGGATACTGTTCTTTATAAAATACATGGCATTGTTGTTACTGTTGTTGTTTTATTTTCTATCGAACATCGTTTTCCCTATAGATATTCCATATTTGCTGCGTTTTCCCAATTGTGAGAAGCTTGTGGTTTAATGTAACAGCTGCGCGGCTCGATCTTCGAGTTAAAGCAACGATTACAGAGGGTAGTCTGAGTCGTTAGGCTAACGACTCAGACTACCCTCTGAAATCGTTGCTTTAACTCCCAACAACGCCGTAATTACGGTAAACCTACCTTAATTTGAATATATCTACCAACTACCGTAAACATGTTCAATTCTACCATAATTTCGTCTTTATGAGTGGTGCCTTAAAAATGATGCCATCTTAACATACAGTTTATTTTTATTTGAAACAATGTTTGAAAATGGCATCACTGTATCATTCCCTGGGGTATTCCCCGTACAATCAACTTGTGTGCATAGACTTGTGCGACCAAAATACGAAGTTATTGAATACAGTACTGCAGTAGAACTTAGCCATACTTTTGCATTTTGTCAACTTTAATTTATGTTTGCCATTTTTTCACAATAGTTTGGTCAGCAGATCTTTTATCGCGTCGCGACTGACTATATTTATAAAAAAATTTCAGCCACCTTACTGACTTGAAAACGAAAAAAAGAAACCAATTGTCTACAAAATCTATTGCTAGGAATCTATTTACGCAGCAACCAGCAACTTGCTGCATTGGACTCGATCGAGCGCAGAGCTTAAGGCCGTGCGCGCACTGCGTTGCGTTTTGGAAACGCAAAATCTGTGAAGTATGGAGTGTCATAGAAGTGCGCGCACTGCGGTGGAATAAACGCGTGCGGTAGAGTCACCGGTGGCCCCGGTCATTCTACCGGTGCGTTAGAACTACCGCAATTGCGGCCACCGCAAGGCAGTGCGCGCACGGCCTAAAGGCTTTTATAGGCGACGAAGTGCTGGTGGACAAGCTTCATAGCCTGGCTCATCGGCAAACCGTTGCTTGCCTGTCGGTTTTCTACAGAGTGTACGCAGAAGCTCCATGACCTGATTCCTCCATCTCCGTTTTACTACCGGTCTACCAGACGCACGGCTGGGCACCACCCACACTTGGTTGATATACCGTCTTGTCGTACCAAGCGCTTCTCCTCCACATTTATTGTGCGCACAGCCAAGCTGTGGGATTCTCTGCCGGCTTCTGTGTTCCCTGTCACTTATGACCTTTCAGCCTTTAAAGCACGAGTAAATAGGCATCTTCTGGGCTCGCTCGTCTCATCTTAGACCTCATCTATCGCTTACCATCAGGCGAGATCGAGGTCAAGAGTGGGCCCATAAGTAATAAAAAAAACGCTGGTCTGTCCAAGTGGTATCGTGTTACTCAGATACTGGTTTGCAGAGGTTAGATAGGCAATCATCTAAAACACGGCGATCCAGTCTACCGAATTCAGCTGAGTACTACTCAGCTGAATTCGGTAGACTGGATCGCCAACACAAAACTTAATACACTTACTTATTATGGCTTATCAATATGTACTAGGGGTGAGGAGAATTGCTGTCCTGAGTTCTGGTTCGCCACTCCAAAACCTTCCAGCCCTATCGACAATCTGCTCTCCCATCTGAACTTCAAAAAAAACTTGGTAGACCTTGAAAGTACAGAATAACGTAGTGATTCACACTAACCTAAATATTTTTTCAATGATACATATACCAAACGCCACATAAACTTGGAATAAAAGTCATTGACCCTCCTACATTTTTGTTGACTAATTTATTTCAAAAACGGAAATAAAGAGAAATCTGTCTTGAATCCACATCTATCGTGACCCTTTACATTTTATAGTAATGAAAAACAGTAAATTGCTTGTTTTTCGGGTATCTACGCAGAAATATTAGAAAAAGGTCAATGTACTTTATTTCCCGTTTATCTGGCACCATAGTTAATATCAACAGAGCTATGTACAACTCATTTAAGTAAGTACTTATAATGTATTATTTTATCATTGTATGCAACTCATTTAATAAAATTTGATATTATTAACCCTTTGACCGCCACGGTTCGCGCAGCGAAAGTGCACGCTGTACGCCAAGCCATTTTTTATCGCGGTAAGCTAGTAATGAGGTTAAACTCGGGTATTACTAAATATCGATAAAATTATAATCCATAATATTTATTGATTTTCCCTATAAATATTTATTTAATAAATATATTTATATTCACGAGAACACGCTTAATATGAATCAATGCTAATATTGGCTAAATTAATATTTTACTAATATCCAGTAATAAGTATGGTATCCTAATATGAGATTACTAATATATGATTTGACCCTAATATAACATCTCTGGTACCACAGTCCACAGACACCAGAGATGTGATAAACGACTTAAAACTTTTAACGAACTTATTCGTTTATTTTTTATCAAAAGTCACTTACGTTAACTGCTTAATTGCTTATCTGCTTTTTTACTAGCTTACATTAAAAATAACGAAATTATGTTGTTTGCTTTTTTAGATGGTTAAGTTTAAGTACCTGTTGGTTTTTAAACGACATCAATGAACTTTCCTTCGTACTTTTTTTTTGTCTGTGTGGGAAAATCATCGAATGACTTCTCCCGCTCTGGGTGGAGCGAAAGGGAGTGTCAGAAATCTTAAGTTCCGGGGCCGCGGTATCTCATTAGTACGTTCCCGCAACCCCGGCAAGCAACGGCTTCCTTCGTACTTGGCAGATCGGTTTTATTAGCTCACCAATTTGTTTTTATAGAAAAAGTAGTCAAAATTAACACAATTCTTACACTATAAACTATTTACACTATTATTTATTTAACTACACCTAAAAACTATATTATATACAAGTGCAAAAGTCACAGAATTATTTCCTTGGTACGAAACAATTCACCACATGAAAAAATGTTTTACACTATTTATGTTTACGTAAACAAGTCCAAGTCACAATTTCAATAACAAATTGTTTCGGAAATACACAAAATATGACGCTTTTAACGGGGCGGAGAAAACGCTACTAAACGTAAAAAGCAAATTAATCACTTTAAGCACCTTAAGCAGTTAACGAAAACCCATTTCAATTAAATTGTCGTTTTTATAAGTGAACAACGGAATGCAATATTTGCGGTTACGTTTTAATTTTAACAAAAAGCAGAATAAGCAGATAACGTTAAATGCTTTTATAAACAAGTCTGCTTATTCGCTTATTTTTAATAACATGTTATATTATATGCTTTTCGTTTAAACGCCCATCTTTAACAGACACATATCATAAACATACCTACTCAGTTACCAAAACGGTATTTTTGGGTAGTACCTACTTGTGAGGTTGTACTTACATCAATATCAAATTCAGGGTCATATTCGAATACAAATTCATCATCGTCACCCTGTGAAACACATAACAACTCCTCGTGTGTATAATAACTCATTTTCAAAAAAGTTCGGTCAACACACTACAAACGTCTAAAAGCGTCAATGGCGTTAGCTCCAATGAAAGATGGCTTCGAATTAGTGACGTGACAAGCACAACTAAAATGACAATCTTTGCAGGTAGGAACCAATAAATGAACGATTAATGCCCGGTTGCTGAGGTCCTTTTATCGGTAGTTTATCTATTCATTAGCGCTATTGGTTCGATAACTTACGAAATTGCGTTTCTGAACAACGCAATGTACGATAAACTCCGTTTAAACTTAGGTTAACTTAACTGACCAATCTGGCCCGTTTATCGGTTCCATAACTTTATTTGACGTTTCATTTGTGAACTTTTACTGTGCTTATAGGTTATATCGCATATATCAATGTTATATCGTGTTATTTTTAAAATAAATAGCCAGTGAAAGATAAGTGTGAAGTTAATATATTAACTTTATAAAATGTCTATAGATATTTTATTGAAGAACTAACCTAGGATTAGCATAATGGATACGAGCAGCTCATCTGAGTCTGATTTGGAAGTTCTGGAGTTTATTGCTAACATATCTATACCCAGAAACTTAAGACGCAGGAGAAATCCTTTCGAAATGTATACGGATGAAGAATTCAAATTAAGATATCGTTTTGATAAGAACACTGTGATACACCTTACTGATATCATAAGCCCTGCTCTCGCTCCTGTTACGCAATATTTACACAATATAGCTTTAAAGCAAAATGATACTGTAACAATTGAAGAATCTGCTCGTGAAGAAGATATTGTTGCAGAATCTGTTGAACAACCTCTTTCCTCAGAAGGAAACCATTTTCGTCGGTTATTGTTGGAGCAATATTTTAGGTTGGTAAAGATTTTCTTGAATAAATATAAAATACATACATATTTCTTGTATACTGGAACACAATAAAACAAGCATATTTGTGTACAACAATTTGTATTTAAATTTAAAAAGATACTAAATAAAATGTGATGAATGTGTTCTTTGGGAGATTCATTGGTAACTTAAATTAAAAAGAATTTTAATTTTTTAATAATAATAATATTCCACCCATTAATGTTGCCCATCATAAGTTAAAGTTTCTTCTTTTAAATTCTTGGTCCATTTTAGCATTTTCTAGAAGAATTTTTTTTAATTCAATATCTACATCCATTAAAATTTTAGTTTTTTCTAATTTAAGAAGTTCCTGTTGCCGCTGAATCTCCAATATTTCTAATCTTTTAGCTGTTATAGTATCTTCATTAATTTGTTTCTGATTTTTCCTTTTAATTATTGAAGCACTAAGATTATTTATATTTTTTTTCTTTGTTTCAGTTAGTGTTTTCTTTAGTTTTGGTGTGGTTTCGACATCCCGCATATGTGGTGAAATTGGTCTCTTGGAACATTCCTTAAGTGTGGGAGTTGGTAGTTCAGGCACCATATCTTTTTTATCATCCAAATGAATGAAGAATTCTTGAGAAGTACCAACTTGTGCATCTTCCCTAAGCATTTGCGTTTCTGTATCTGTAATTAATAAATTATTTAAAAAATTACCCCTTTTTTTTGTTGTGCCTGATGACTGTCGAATTGCTAACTTTGAATATTTGTAATTAAATTATCTTAATAGTTGAAGTTGTTTTTCTGTTTATTTTTGATGCTCGAAAATTATAAGATTATTTCAAAAATAAATAAAAAACTGTCTCATGAGTTTTATACAAAATAAGAATTAATAAAATGGGTTTACCTCCTATAACTGAACACTGATCCCCAATTAGTTGAACTAAGATTTTGATATGACTTAAGAGAAGGCGTAGAAATTGTGTACCTAATTTATTAGTGTATTTTTAATGAAAATAATAAAAATAAAGGAAAAACTTGTTTATTTAATAAAATAATTAGGTAGTCTAAAATGACATAGTATTCTATACCTTAGTAACAAATTTTGGAAAATACTTGACGAAAGAAGGTAGAAGAACTTTTCAAAAAGGTACTGGGTACCTTTACAACTCTAACTTAAAACATCAATTAAAAAGAAAACCTTCTCTATAATAAAAATAATTCGTACATATTTAGATCACAATTTTCAAAAGTAATCATCCACTTCACCCAGTTCGAGGATATGGCAATCTCTTGGTTATAGCTGACATCGATACTTCTTACAAATCTTCGGTAGATGGTTCAACAAAATATGTCAGTGTCAGGTCATCAAATTTGCTTGCTTTCCTTCGCAGACTGTATAGACCGCATCTGTTATAGATTACCTCTTTGTTTGAATGTATGAACATAAGTAGCTCATGCACCTGCATCATGCACGCTTAAATTGTTTAAAACGGTCTACATGCATGCAAGTATTTCATTTTGTATTTTCTAGGTGTACATTCGTTAAAATTTAGGAAACAAAACTAAAAGTTGAACGAAAAAAATTGTAAGGATATTTTTGGTTCAACTTTTGATAATTTATCCTAAAAGTGAACACTACTGATTTCATACTATATTGAAACCAATAAATCTTGTAAAATTTAAAGAAAAATACCCGTTCAACTTTAGGTTTTTAGTTTATTAAATAAACAGATATTTTTAAACAATACATAGATCATTTTTATCCACTAGGTAAATGGTAATGATTATTAAATATTCCATGTACTTTTTACCATTACATGAATGGTGTTCAATTATTGGCTAAAGTCAAAAATATTAAAACCGTTATTGAACAGTGTTTTATACGCTATAAATATGTTAAATTTTATAAATACATATATGACTACGTTTTAGTCACTTAGTTAATCAAGATTTTACTTGGCAAAGAAAAAAATTATTGTGTCTTATTGACACAATAATTTTTTTCTTTCTTAATTTAACTTAACGATTAGCTTAAATCTGCGGAGTACTCACCTTAAGTAGGTTTCCATACAGTGATGATTTTTGGCGCAAACCACACACAAAATTATTAAACGCAAGCGCGCCTGACGCGTGACTGCCGACGTTTTTATGGAGGCGGGCGGTGAAAATGTAGCTCTAAGCGAGAAAAAAAAGGTAATCATAAAAGTCAATCAGTATTGTTACAAATCTACTTTTATTTACAATTGTTCATCTTCTGGGGGGCGTTCATCTTTTGGTTCCACTATCCTACATCATTTATTTATTTCATTTATTTTTGATTAAAATGTTTTTATTTTGCAAATTGTTCAGAATTATAACTAATTTTTAGTATTTGTATTGATTGCAGTCAAAGCATCATGTAGCTTAGTAAATGAATATCGACTATAACCTCATCACTAGTGTCGCTTTAAAGCGACTATGGCGTCTGGTGGGCCTATATTTTTACGAGTTTACAGATCTGGACCTTAGATGCATAAGGTCGTACCTGAAGATCCACCCAAAATCACTTTTTACCAGCACAATGCTACGTTTTTTTTTCGCTTTCTGGCAAACTAATCCTTATATTTCTATCTTTATTTACTGTGGAGATAATTATATGCATAATTTCTGATCTAACAATTTTCCGAAATATTTGTGTGGCATAAAGCCATATTTTAATATGCACCTTTTTTCCATAAATAATTAATATCTTACAGGGTCGCAAATCAATATAATTCTTTATGCATTCAAAGCGTTTTTAACATTCATGCATTTTCTCATTGGATGTATGTACAGATGCGTACTTATGCCTCTAAATTTTGCTACTGACTAAATGTACGGATCATAACATACACCATTATGCTTTGAAAAGTATGTTTTTAACTTATAATACATAAAGTCGAATACAATCGTAAAACATTCTAGCTGTAATATAATGCTCATAACGTTAATTTTTTTGACTGTATGTTAGTATAAACCATTATGTTACCAACTTTTACTTAATTATCAAGTCGAAGCTTGGTCGGTACTGAAAATAGGTCGGATTTTTCTGTCGTTCGTGCGGACTGTTCGGGAGCGGGCGGGAAGGCGAATTTGTTCATCTCAAAACAATGACTTAATGCCATAGGCATTCTCTATCAGTCAACCATGGGTAGTGAATACTACCGATAACTGTCATGACCTAGGAACTAGATTCACTGCCAAGGAGGTCAAATGTGTTATAAACGCCATGACGGGCGGTAAGTCTCCGGGTCATGATGGTCTGAGTGCTGAGCATCTAAGGTTTGCTGGTGCCCATTTACCAAGAGTGTTGGCAATGTTCCTAAATTTCTGTATTAGTCATGCATATTTACCTAGTCAGCTAACTAGAACTATTGTGGTTCCTATAGTTAAAAGTAAAACTATTGACCACGCTGACATTACAAACTATAGGCCAATTTCCATAGCTACAGTAATAGTGAAAGTGCTTGACAGTCTGCTTAACAGACAACTAGCCAATCATATCCAGCTGCATGATAATCAGTTCGGTTTTCGTGCGGGCTTGTCTACGGAGAGTGCTATGTTGGGCCTGAAGTGGGCTGTCAAGTACTATACTGATAGGAAGACACCTACTTATGCGGCCTTCCTTGACCTATCCAAGGCGTTTGACCTGGTCTATTACAGTATTCTTTGGAATAAGCTTAGGAAAGCTCGAGTCCCTTCAAGGCTGATTAGCACTCTTAGGTACTGGTATGGAGACCAGGTCAATCAGATTCGATTGGCTGGAGAATTGTCGGAGCTGTAAAGGTTGGAGTGTGGGGTGAGGCAAGGTGGATTGGCCTCACCTTTACTCTTCAATCTATACGTCAATGAGCTAATCGAGGTGCTCAGCAGTGAGCGAGTGGGCTGCTATATTGACGGGGTGTGTTTTAATAATATAAGTTACGCTGATGACATGGCGCTGCTGAGCACCTCGGTCTGCGGTCTCCGGAAGTTCGTTGCCATCTGTGAAGCTTATGCTAAGCGTCATGGATTGATATACAACATAGGAAAAATTGAGGTCATGGTGTTTGAGGCGGTGGTCGAAGCCCTGAAACTATACCACCAGTCAGGTTGTATGGAGTAGCTCTCAAGCGAGTGTTACAGTTTAAATACCTGGGACATCTCTTGACCGCTGACCTCAAAGACAATGACGACATTGAGAGGGAGCGACGGGCATTGTCGGTTAGAGCTAATATGATAGCTCGCAGGTTTGTACGTTGCTCACCGTATCGAGCTTCTGGGGGTAACACTAACTTTTACCCTCAATTTTGGCCCGTTTATCGAGGCTAAGGCCCAACTAGCATCAAAAATTTGGGAATCCTAGCAAAGGTGAGACGGTACTTCACACCCGAACAGTTGCTTAACCTCTATCAAGCCCAGGTTCGGTCGTGTATGGAGTACTGCTCTCATCTTTGGGAAGGATCTGCTAAATACCAACTGGACGCGCTTGAGTCTATCGAGAAGCGGGCCAAGAGACTCATTGGCAACGATGCACTGGTCGAGTCAAAGCTCCAGAGCCGTGAACATCGACGAGGAGTTGCAAGTCTATCGGTTTTCTATCGGTTACATTTCGGGGAGTGTGCGATGGAATTACACAGTTTAATTCCACCAAGCCCGTTCCATCATCGGACTACGAAACAAACGGCGAAGCGCCATCGTTACATGGTGGATATCCCACCCATACGCGCAAAACGTTTTGGGAATACCTTCATTGTGCGTACGGCTAAGGAGTGGAATTCCCTGCCGAAGTCTGGGTTTCCCGATAGCTATAACCTAGGAGTCTTTAAGTCAAGAGTGAATAGGTTAGTTTTAGGTAAGCGTGCTCCATCTTCGACCATATCATCACTTACCATCGGGTGAGATGGTGGTCAAACGCGAACCTATTTTTAATTAAAAAAAAATAACCATAGTTCGTGCATTCTGCTGTTCTTTTTACACCTGCAGCCTGTGGGCTGCATATACTCGTAAATCGTACAGTGCCCTTCACGTTCAGTATAATTCGCGTTCCGGGTGTTGATGGGGCTGCCCCGCTTCTGCAGCGCATCAGGGATGTTTGCTGAAGCTCGCGTTGACTGTTTCTATGCGACGATGCGCTTCCCTGGTGCACCGGGTGCGGGCCAGCCCCAACATAATCCTTCGTTGTGTCGCGAGCAGGCTCGACTGTGTGTTCATGAATCGCTGCTGTAAGCTCTCCACGTCGGTGTTGAGCTCGTAGCTTCGATTCGCGAACCAACCTTGTAATTTAAGTTAAGTACTAACATAGGATTAAGGATTTTTGTTACTAACCAATTGAGTTTTGTTACTTGAAAATAAATGAAATGAAATGAAAATAACATGGCAGGTGCATAAAAAAAACTAAGTAGATAATAGGTATATTCAAAGTAAAAGTTTAGGTTTAAAGAATCTTTATTTCTCAAAAAGAACATTGTACAGTTCACTTATATGAGATTTGATGTTTTAACAATAATTACATACATATTTATCATAACACATACCAAAAATATATTTTATAAATATTAATAAAAAGTCATAAAAAGGGGGTTAAGAATACTCCACTATTTGTTAAGAAAATAATCCCGCAACTTTTTCTTACATGTCGTGAAATTATTTATTTGTAAGTGGCTAGGATTAAACGGACGTCTGACAATGACAATTTTTTTTTTAAATATTGATTCGCTGTTGATCACCGTCTCCCCTGATGGTAAGTGATGATGTGGTCGAAGTTGGAGCACGCTTACCTAAAAGTAACCTATTCACTATTGACTTAAAGATCCCTATACATAGCTATCGGGAAACAGACTCCGGCAGGGAATTCCACTCCTTAGCCGTACGCACAATGAAGGTATTCCCAAAATGTTTAGTGCGTATACCTAGGTGGGACTTTTTCGAGGTTTAAGCTGTTTAGTGTCGTGTTTCAATATAAAATTACAGTTCAATTATAAAAATTGCTAGCATACAGACGTATGATATTATAATTGCGAAAAGTATTATTAATGAACGATTTATTTCAGGCATAATAATAATAATAATATTCCACAACTTTTCACACAACGCCATCTAGTCCCAAACTAAGCAGAGCTTGTGATATGGGTACTAGACAACTGATAAAAATACTGATACTACTACTGATAAAAACTGATAAAGTCGGATTAGAGCAAAAAATTAAAATAAATGCTATTTACCATAGTATTTCAACATTAAGATTTTTCGAATTGTTACAAAATAAAAGGTGCAATTGTTACCCATAAATATAATTCATAAAATTGTTCCAGTTTGCTGGTAAATATTAAATATTGGCAAAAATGTTTTCGAATTTTGTTCTTGCTCTACTGAAAACCTCACTTTTATAGATCCGACCATATGCATCTAAGGTCCAGAGATGGTCTTGGAAAAATTTAAATTTCAGGATTATACGTCACAGAACAAGCTTTTATTTTATTTACTTTAATTTAATGAAGTATGGGGATGATATTAAAAAAAACTGTTAAAATATTCATTGACTTTATTTCCTGTAAATAAGGGTCGAAATTGGTGTCGCCTACAGGCGTCGTTGGCGGTCTGGACACTTTTTTTTGTTGTCGCCTGTAGGCGTCGTTGGCGGTCAAAGGGTTAAAAAAGAAAGCAAAAAAGAATAAGATGATATACGATTCAGAAAAAAATACTGTAAGAATGTCAATATAATTGTATACAGTGCCATCTCTGAAATGTAAGTTGATCATTCAGATCAATTCTTTCTTTGTTTCAATAGGCAGCGAAATTTTAAATCATTCGGTGTATAAGAAGTACCACCAAATTCTCACAGATGGCGCTACTAAATCATTCTGATAATAAACACTAATTATTGTACTTTTAACTTCTGATGGCGTTCTTTTCAATATTGGGAATAGTGTTTATTAATTTAGGTACTATAGCTAATAGAGTCCCGAAGCACAAGTTAAAAATGTTTTATTCCTTTCAAATAAAAAAATGTTGTACAAATTTCAATATAATTGCTTACAGCGCCATCTCAGATGTTCAATCAATCAATAATTTATTTGCACGAATGTAGATCGATGGTCCCTATTAACAATGTCGAATATACATTTTTACCAATATTAACTTTTTTACATAAATAGAATCACAATAAAAAGATCTATCGTACGTAATATATAGTTTTATTGTAAATCATGATATTTAGTCAGTATCTTGGTTAATATTGTCGGTTGTAATAACTTTGTCCGCGCAACAGTGTTGGTAATGACGGAACCGGCGATGTCCGTGGGGCGGAGGGAGCGTGGGTGCGCGCGGATCTGCCACTACGCACTTTGTCAATGGGAGGAGCGCGCGCGCGGGCTAAATTGCAATAATTTGATTTAATGTTTTTGTGCGTGTAAACAAGTGAAGTCATCATGTCGAGACGTTCTAAACAGATTTTAGATCTAGTAAATTCGAATAAACAAGACCCTATTTACCAGCTTATGAAAGAGACAACAAGTGATTGTCAAGATTATCCCATACCTACAGAACCTGGTAAGCACCCTTTATGTTACTAAGTAGATAAAGTAAGTTCTTAGATTATTCAACCATTTCAATAATTTATACATTACAACTTTTACATGAAATCATTCGTATTTTGTTTAATATAGATATATTTCCTTTAATAAAGTAGGTTCCGGTAGATACATCAATTTTCAATGGTATTCAAGCAGACAATTTTGTCGGATATACCACTTTCGACATTATTACACGTACGTTTATTGAGTCATTTTGTTGGATGTACCACTTCCGACATTATTACATGGACGCATAGTAGATAATTTTGTTGCAAGTGTCACTTTCGACATTATTATATGTAACCTAAAGCTAGTCAGTCGGTTGGATATGTTATTTTCTGCATTATGTATAGATTTATTGTCGGATGTACGAGTATGACTTGCAAAAACTTAAAATTGATTAAAACTAAACTCTTGGGTGTTTGGTAGGTAGATTACGTAGGACGTAACCTACCCTCTATAAATGGATAGTTCGTTACTTATCTTACTTATCAGTAGGTGCCTACCTATAATGGTCACCCAACACTTTTATTCTAGGAATTATCTATCTTTGCAGATCGAGAGTCTTCACCAATACGTGTGCATTCCGATGAAGAATTGACACAATGTCTACAAGATATGATGGATGATAATATTGTATTTAGTGACAGGAACGAGCCTGTAAATACTTCTATACCTGAAGAGATAATTCCTGAAGAGGCCATTCCTGAGAGGAGACTCCCTGAAGAGACTGTGGTTTCCGTAACAGAAGAAACACAGGCAATCTCTAAAGGCGCATCAACGTCCATTGACATTTCAACGCCAATACCGTCACCAGTTCCTGTTCACGGAGATCCATGTGGAAATGAGTTCTGTGCCATATGCTTGGAAGCGTTTGCCATTAGGACCGATGACGTCTATCTAAATCTAACACCTTCTTCTATAACAGGCACTTCCACTAACGTAACACCGACTACACAAAAAGGTCCCAGGAAGAAAACTTATAAAACAGATATAGGAAAGAAGAGACTTGTACACAAAGAGCATTGGTGTGTTGTTCAAAGAAAGAAATTAAAAAACGAAGGAAAATCCTATACAAACAAAAAAGGGAAACAAATTGCAGAAAAAGTATTAGGCCAGCCGTGTGGAAAGAAATGTCGCTACAAGTGTACCGAAAACTACGATTTAAAGCAAAGAGAGACTATCTTTTCAAAGTTTTGGAAACTGGGTGATCGCAGTAAGCATTGGGAGTTTGTTATAAAGTACACAAAAAAGATTAACAAAGGGCGTAAAACGACTGAAATAACTAAACACAAGCGTGAATATACCTATGTTTATTATCTCCCAACTGCAGAAAAAGAAACAAAAAGAGTCTGTAAGCAGATGTTTCTGAGTACAATATCTTCTGGTGAGCGGATTATAACAACGGCTTGGAAGAAATATGACGGCATAGCGGCTGTAGAAGAAGACAAGAGAGGAAAGTATGACCATAAACCTAGAGTGGTTGATGAAGTGATGTTGCAAAGCGTAAAAGATCATGTGAATTGTTTAGATAGAGTGGATTCCCACTATGCACGCAAAGATTCTAAGAAACTGTACTTGAATAACATAAAAAGTACCTCGCAGATGTACAAACTATATGTTGAATGGTACGATCCTAATAAATACAGTAATCAAGCCAACAAACGTCAATACCGTGACATCGTAAATTCTAATTTCAACTTAGCGTTTCACAAGCCCAAAAAAGATTTATGTGAAGTTTGCCATATCTTTGCGAACAACCAGTTTCCCACAGAAGAAGAAAAACAGAGTTTCTTGGAACATCAAGCGCGAAAAAAGAAGGCTCGGTCACTTAAACAAGCTGATAAAACAGAAGCATGTGAAAATCCTGAAATCGTTGCAGCTACGTTTGATTTTCAAAAAGTTTTGCAAACTCCGCATGGTGAGGTAAGCATATTCTATTACAAAAGGAAACTGAATACTTTCAACTTTACACTGTTTGAGCTTGGAAATAAAACTGCGACTTGTTACATGTGGCATGAGTGTATTGCTAAAAGAGGAGCTAATGAAGTTTCAAGTTGCTTATACGATTTCATTAAAGTGAATGCCGAAAAAGGGGTGAAAGAATTTAGATTTTGGTCGGACAATTGCGCTGGCCAAAACCGGAACCGCATTGTCTTTGCTTTATATTTGCTAGCTGCTAAGGAGTTTGGAGTAACTATAATGCATAGATTTATGGAGAAAGGACACACCCAAAATGAAGGGGACAGTGTTCACGCGCTTGTAGAAAAAGAGAGTGAGCGGAGAATGATTTACGTTCCTGATGAATGGTTCTGCTTGGTGCGTTGGGCGAAAACAGAAGGTATGCCGTACAATGTAAGAGAAATGACCTCACGAGACTTCTACAATTTTAAAGATTTGTTGGCGAACCGAAACTGGGTGAAAGATGTAAGAAATGAAAAAATGAAGTGGACACAAATTACAGAGGTTAAAGTTAAGGGCAACGTTTTTGATCGGATAGAATACAAATACGATTTCGATGACGAGCCGAAGACATTAGTGGTTCTCAGATCCACCAAAAGAAACACCCAACGTCAGAATGATTTTAAAATATCCCGAGCTTATGATGGCCCCGTTCTTATTCCATATGGAAAAAACAAAGATCTTAATGATATGTGTAGATCTGGTGTCATCCCGGAAAAATATCATGGTTTTTACAAAGACTTGCCACACGTTTCCAGTAATGCAGTAGAACAAGAAAGTGACTCTGAATGAAGGGTTGTGATTTTTTTTTTCTTTCCGAAAAGTTATTTTTTGATACTATTGTGATTTTGAAGTTCCTGATTTATTATACAATTATGTTTAAGTATAAAATATACTGATAAGGCTTTAAAATGCAAAACTAAGACTACATTGGTTGTAATAATTCATTATATTATTTAGCCATAGATTATTTTACATTAATTATTTTAAACTTTTATATTTTATAAAACTTTGTGGTACTTACCTGCCATCAAAGGTGTTTTGACTGCTATATTTTATTGTGTGTTGATTGTTCATCGTTTTTTGCAAATTGTATTTCTAGTTTAAGATTGACGCTCTTAAGACTTATTTTGTTACGTACTTTACTTAAATACCTAATTTTAAAGATTGAGGAAGAAAGAAAATTATCATTTAGACTTCTCAAACAATTTTTAATTAATGATGATTAAGTGTGTTGAATTATTATTATTACACTTGTGTTTAATTATAATTATGTGATCTCAAAGTATCCATTCCTTATTTTTATTTGTGTTGATTGTAAACTGTTTAAATGCTCAATAAATGCATGGAAAAGTTGATTGAATAAACTTTATTTTTTATAATTTACGCAAGCAAACCAAACACAAACGACAAACTTGTTTCTAAATCTCCATTTGATAATGTTGAATATACCACTACCTACTTAAATGACTGTTAAATATCCGAACAAAACTGTTGTTTGTGTCACAACCGACAATTCATCTTGGCAATAGTCCATGTTAAAATGTCGGTAGTACCTTATTTCCTTAACCATCAATTAACTCTATATTTTGTCTATGTCAGTACCTAGTAATCAATACATAAAACAATCAGTGTAAATTTGAACATCCAAAGTCTTATATATAATTTTTTATCTTCAAAACAAACTTTAGACTGCCCTACTGAACAGTAGTCTTTTTGCAGAACTGACATTGTTAATAGGGACCATCGAGATGTAGGTAAAAATACAGATGGTAAATACAGTCAGAAGTGAGCCATGTACATTCTGCCTTGAGACAGGCACGCAAGATTTTATACAATTAGTTATAAACCAGATATAATACGAAAATGTCAACTTAGTAATAGTAATGAATACAATTATAATATAAAAAAAAATATTGCTGCATGTCAAATTATAATGTCACAGTTAATTGACATTAAGTATTAAAATTTAAATCAAATTAATGTTTTACATCTATTTAAAATGTCAGACAAAAAGAGTAGGTACATTTATGTATGTCAAAATTAACTTAGTTACAATTATGTTAAAGGTAAGTCAAAAATAATACAATTAAATACATTAAATTAGATTCCTTTGATATTTTAGGACGTCACAATGAATATTTATTTACAAATATTAAATATGCTTATGTAGGTAATTAAAAAGTTCTATCCATTAAAATATCATTCACTGAGTAGTAACATTTTTCTATCAATAAAGCCACTAATTTCTTTTTAAAGTTTTTAATCGAATCGTTTTTTATACAATCAGGCAACTTGTTGTATATGGTTGGTCCCATACAGATAAAACTTTTCTTTAATAACGCCTTATTACAGGAATCGATATGTAAAAGATTTTTGTATTGGCTTCTGACAGGTCGTTTTCTAGTTTCTGATATCAAGCGGTGAGTTCAGTACAACATGACGCTCTGAGGGTAGTGTTGAAAAAATCGATGTACTGGAGTGCCACCGCAATGTTTGCGGATGCTTCCATCGATGATTTCAACTCTATCTTTAGGAGAAGAACTGCATCAATTATGAGCAGGGTCCGTAAAAGCTTCAACACTGTTATCAGAACGTTAGCGTATTACCTTAGTATTGCTAGTAATATGTTTTCTAACCACATTGCTAATTCTCTTTCTAAAAAACGAGTACACCTGCTCAGAAATAGGAAATAAGTTTTATTGTGTACTTGTTTTGTTTACTTACAAATTACTAACAACTTTATTTATTCGTAGGTCTAAAGATAGGAACGCTGTTGCTGAGTATGATAATATAACCTAGGATAAGTTCTAATTCCAGATAAGGCAAGTGTTATTGAGTTTTTCCATTGATGGAAACTGGGCTGGCGGATTAACAGGCCTGGGTTCGTGCCTGATACTGCTACTGACTAGCCCTAGTAGGTATGCTTCTCTCGCCTCTTATAGAAGTCAGCAGCATTGACGGGGCTCGACAGGGCCAGTATCTGTCGGGGTCGCGGGAATGTTCTAATGAGATAACGCGACCCTGTAACGTATTGAAGATATAGGGTAGATTTTAGTCAATGAAGTCTGACACTCGCTTCATACACAAATATATTAAATTCAAATTCTTTCTTTATTTCGGATAATTAAAAATCCATAGATGTGTTAGTATACTGCTTATGCTAGGGTTAGTACATAATATTAACAAATAAAATTATAACTAGCTTTATGGGAAGGACTATCAATTTATGGGAAACGTGCCCCGGTTGATAGTCATTCCCATAAAGTGAATCATGAAAGGAGAGTTTAATCTCTCCGCCACAGTCGACAGAATGCTGTTGTTACTCGCCCGCACTCTACTGACCAGCGAACAGAGTTTTTTGGGCATGATGGCGTGGAACCATGTGCAGTGATATGCGTCTTCACAAACATCTCTGACGCTCTACAGAAGCGAGGAAGTCTCAACAGCATTCTGAAGATATTATTGTATTGGATGCTCAAGACATCCAGCGCCTTCTTGGTATGCTTGACCCAGAGACTGCTCGTGTAGAAAGTCTGGCAATAGGCCTTAAACAACATAATTTTGACTTCATCACTACAACGAGCGAATCTCCGGGCCAGCATGTTTCCTCGAACCGCCAGGCGCCCTGCGCTCCCTATCAATGTCAACATTCAAACTACACCCCTTAATATAAATTCATTTATTCAGGTAAATTACACCCATTGCCATTAATTAATCAAATTACAAATACAATTAAAATCAAAACAAAAGTAACATAAAATAAAATGAAATAAAGCCATAATAAACACAAAATTAAAATAAAATACAAATTAAAATACATAATCAAAACAAGAAATACAATACTAACATAAAAATCCCTACAGATATTATAAATTATAAATTAAATTAAAATTTAAAAATTAAATTAAATTATAAATTTCCTCAGTCCTTACTGGAGACCGCTCTTAAGTGCTATAATTTGCAATACGTATGTAATATCGATTTATTAATTTTTTGATGATGGGCTCGCGTTTGGTCACCAAAACAAGGAAAGGGGACTCATTTTGTTTCGATCAATCTTATATAATTATAAAATTAATTGCTGTTCGTTTGGCTCGCTAAAACTCGAGAATGGCTGAACCGATTTGGCTAATTTTGGTTTTAAAATATTTGTGGAAGTCCAGAAAAGGTTTAAAGGTCAAAGGTGAGAAAATGTGGTAAATAAAAATAAAATATGGCGGTACGAAGTTCGCCGGGACAGCTAGTTTGTAAATAAATTCTTGTTTTGTTCACACAATCCAACTGAGGACACAATATGGTGGCGCTAAGTCGATCTTATTCTTAGCTTAAACGCATTATGCGATGTGTCTGTAATTGGGACTTGTGTTTACGACTGTAAATGTAGGTAACCAAAAAACGTGGTGTTCCGTGTTTAAAAACTTACAAACTTGGAGTAGAATACTGGATTGTTTATTTATAAACACTGCCTTGTAAAAATCGGCGAGAGAACGAGTGTACTTAATTAAGACTGAAGTTATAAGGCAAATTTAATAATTGTTTGCGAGATATTATTTTACACACATAACGGATTTTTTTACCGTTTTCACGAATATATAGTGTGATTCTTGAGGATGATTCAAGTGTAAAATACATTAATATTGTTACGCCAGTCGCTTAGTGAAGTACGTTGAGAAACTTCGATATAAATCTAGAATGTTCGAGACACTAACGCCATCTAGCGGTGAATAGCAGTACTGTGTATCTCGAGTAGCTTCCTGGAATATTCTGGGCAGTATAAACAGTGAGTCGATTTTATAAGAATGTTCTAGAACTCATAGACCGGGAGAGAGTCGCAGTGGATCGCAGAGTCAGTCTTATTACGAGGCGAATCCGCGATACAATCGAAGCTATACGAGTGAATTTCAGTGCGATTTAAGTGTTAAGTGACAAGTGTTGTGGTGCGAATAATTGTGTTAAATTTTTATTTTGTGTTTAATTAGATTATTTTTTATTTAATTAGATAATTAATTAAAGTGTTAATTTTGGTTTAATTGGCGTTAGAATTTCTATCTCGAACCCCAGCTCGTAACAATATTTTATGTAAATTGACTGAAATATAACGATTATTGTTACAAAATATCTTGCCTCAACATTAAAATAATATTAAACAGAGATACGTTAAAATAATATTAGATATACAATAATGCTACAAAAAACGTCGTCGACAGCATGTCTCTCTACTACGGCTGACTCACGATAATTACTTTTATGTCCAAAATATTTATTATAGTTATTTTAGAAGCTGTTTTCTACATTTATTTATTAAATCCGTATGCATGTGTAATAAATACGTTCGTTAGCTTTGGAATTTAATGCAGATTAAAATTGTCCCGTACCGAAATTAACCAAATAAATAATGTGACAAATTCAAACTTGTATTCCAATAAAAAATATTAAGTCGGCTAGCCAACGCTTTTCCTCCCGACACGCCGCGCGCGGCCGCGGCGGCGGGCGGCGCGGCGGCGCGTCCGCCACCTCTCTTCGAAAAATTAATCGCTACAACGTATGTATGCCCATAACTTCAAAATAGTTGCACCTATTTGACTAATTTTTTTTTGTTTTGTTTATTATTTTCATATCAAGTAATCGAATGTCAAACCAAGAATGAAATAATTATTTATTAAGTAGTTCCGGGCCGGGGGCTATCTGTTCCTCTATCCTCTTTACCAAATGGTGCTTTTCGTGAGCAACTGCACAAATTACTATAAAAAATACCCAAATCGCTATAGGTGTGTCTATAACATTTGAACGGTTCCCTCGCTTTCTCAAGGATTCTATCATCAGACATGAGCGGATCCAGCTTTGGTGCCAGGGGGGGGTCACATAATCGTGGTCAAGTTACAAGAAGTTATAATTTGTATTTCCTGACTCCGCTGCCACTCGGCCATCCACTGCTGTTATTCGTTTACAACGACAGAAACTGGAGTATTATCTAGTAACAATGTTTAAAAAAATTAATTAGTGGTCCACCTAGGTCCTGGACCCAGCCCAGGGGGGGGTCATCACCCCATGACCCCCCCCCCCCCTGGATCCGCCCTTCTCATCAGATCCTGACTTGATAATAATTATGGGACCAATTGGAAAGTATACCCTTTCAAACAAAAAAATAATTTTCTAAATCGGTTCAGCCGTGTTTGAGTAATCGGGAAACATACATAAAAGAAGTTTATAGAGAACTAAGAATCTCCTTATTTTTTGAAGTCGGTTAAAAATACCTAGACTTAAGAGACTTAAGACAACATCCATGCTTAAGTCGATAATCGTACCCAGGAGCATGGGGTGGCAATGATTTTAACAACGCTTGATTCAGTCAGTCAAAAAAATAACACACGACTATTTAGCATTTAACTGTATAATTGTATTTACGTATAACGAGCTCGCGGTTAAATAATAATAGCCTTTAAGCCTTATGAGTGGATCCAGGGCCGGATTAACCATTAGGTGGAGTAGGCAACTGCCTAGGGGCCCCGCATCAACTAGGGGCCCAGGCCCAATGCACGCACCAAGAAAACATGTTTCTTCGAACGAGAATTTGATATGCGTGTGAACTTAGGGACTTCATTTTTACCTCACAAAATACAAATCGTTAGATTTAGTAGTAGAATTAAAACAAATCTGGGAATAAGTAAACAAATATATTAAAAACCACAGCCCTTAATGTGCGTTTCCTCAGTTCACAAATGATATTGTCAGTCAAAGTAAGAAAAGGGGCCCCGAGAATGCCACTGCCTTAGGGCCTCTGACAGGGTTAATCCGGCTCTGAGTGGATCCTCAAGGAAAAGCAACACTTAGGTACCGAAGTCAGTCCATGGATCGGTGACTATCTTATCTATTGTTTTTTGGGTTCCGCAATCGACAAGGAACCCTTATAGTTTCACCATGTCCATGAGTCTGCGGCTGAGCTCAGAAACTGTTGGCATGAGAACGCTGGAATTTGGCATGGATATACATATTAATCACACGAGGTGGTAAACTAGTTTTAAGTTTTTTAGATATCTCGCTCGTCTATCTTATTCTGTGGGTATCGTTGGATAGGTCGTGAGTCAAGTATCCCCAGCCACTACCAACTTAGTGATTGTAGGTAAGAATTCAAACATCACGGCAGTAATACCTACAACTAACGAAGTTGAACGGAAAATGGTTGTCAAACGTGAGCCTACTATCCATAAAAAAACTATCAGACCTAAGATGGCTCCACAAATTTACGAGTACCTAGTAGTCGACCAACGGCATTCTACTCAGTTTCGGATAAATTCTATTCCATTGAAAAATATCAGTTCAAGATCTTATTTGTGTAAGACAGGGAACCTAGTTTGTCAGCTGATCCGACTCGCACTTGGCGTTGTAGAAATCTACGGAACCCTACACTGCGCGTGGCTCGACACAACTTGGCCGGTTTTTTTACTGTATAATTTTTAATGACATGAGGAGCTCGGGGCTAACTTAATAATAACAGTTTTATGGGTCGATCTTCAAGGAAAAGCAACACTTTTTGAAGTCAATGCATTGTTCGGTGACCATCTTGTAAATTATTTTTTATTAATTAAAATAGGTATAGCCTGTGCCAGATTAAAACTACTTGCAGTCCACGCCTGTGGGTCCCCCTATCCACAAGAAACTGATACCGATGTTTAAAACAAACTTTTTTAATATTACAAGATAGACCTACGTAACTACCTAAGAATTGCAAACGCTATACATATCAAATGCGAAAAGTTGTAAGTACAGATACAAATGTTTTTACATAAGAAATAGTTTGTAGCATACCAGCACACCCTTCACTTTGATAACCAATCGCTCATACAATGCACAAAGGAATATTATTCTAAGTGCTATAAATTAAATATAATATCAACAGTTATATGAGACGCGGGCGGAGGGCCGTGCTCCCACACAGTGACCACTGTTTAACTAATGTAAACACTACAATTATATATACACAATTCTATTTTAATAAAGAACATTCATTCCACATTCATTACTGCGACTTCACGCCTTGTCATTGCTCTCCCTAACTTATTCTCCAAAGTGCTGTCTAAAGTAAATCTCCGCTACCTTAAATATATTCTCTAAATTAGTGCTCCAACATAGCACTAAATTAGTGCTACGACCTAGCGCTAAAGTGGTGACCCCGAGCTAAACACGCCAGATACACGCCTGAAGCGGAGAAAAACCCCGAGCTAAATACGCCTGAAGCGGAGAAAAACCCGAACCGAGCACATCTGACGCGGAGAAACACACGAAGCGGAGAAAACCCGAAGCGAATACCTGAAGCGGACAAACCTCGAACCAGACATACCTGAGGTTAGTGAATCAATCAGCACTAAGATATTCGATGAACTCGCACTACTCGCTGACAGAATGATGGAGCAGACCACATCAAACGAAGTCGCAGCCGTACACTCGTTCGTACCACCTTCATCAGCACCGCAGTCCGATACACAGTATCTCATCGGTGAAATAAGAAAACTCTCATTAGAAATAGCCGATCTAAAAGCAAGACCGCCGTATGATCACATTGATTACAATTATCGCCACCGCCGCTACCCATCTCACCGCCGTAGCGCATCACGATCACGAAGCCGAGAAACATCACCATCACTACACTGCTATTATCACCGACGTTTCAAGGAACAAGCTAGACACTGCACGTCGCCCTGCTCTTTCAAGAAACAACAGTCGGAAAACTAAACAGAACGTTGGCAGAGGCGGACACCGGCGTTCAAGAAAATTCACACCGCCTATACATCACCGACAAAAACTCTAAATTATCTTTCTTGGTCGACACGGGAGCAAACATATCCGTGCTACCGAGAAGAAAGGGTCAACTCGCAACGCCGCTACCATTTCAACTTTATACTGCAAACAACACAAAAATAGCTACGTATGGCGAAAAAACGTTAACTCTCAACTTCAACCTACGACGCCCGTACAAATGGAAGTTCATAATAGCAGATGTTTCAAAACCAATACTCGGAGCCGATTTTCTCAAGTACCATCAACTTATCGTCGACTTGAAAAACCGCAGACTTATCGACTGCATCACGAGCTTAAAGGTCAATGTCCCGGTACGTGTATCAGATGTTCCTACCGTACGCAATATTGACATGTCACAGTCATACCACGACATCCTAGCTCAATATCCGGAAATTACGCGATTAACATCAATGCAATTGAACTGCAACATCAATGTGCAACACTGCATTGAAACTCGCGGACCACCGGTACACTGCCGCGCCCGTCCTATTCCACCGCATCGCTTCGAGATAGTCAAGAAAGAATTCGAATACATGATAGAACAAGGATTATGCAGACCTAGCAAGAGTCCATGGGCATCACCTCTTCATATCGTGCCTAAAAAGAATGGCGATATCAGAGTTTGTGGTGACTATCGCCGACTCAACTCTATCACCGTACCAGATAGATATCCCGTGCCACGCATCAAAGATTTTACGCATCATCTATCTGGTAAAACTATCTTCTCTACGATAGACCACAACCGTGCTTACCAACAACTGAATGTCCGAGAAGAAGACATAGAAAAAACCGCAATCATCACACCGATGGGACTATATGAATTCCCACGTATGTGCCCTGGTTTAAAGAACGCAGGACAAACATTTCAACGATATATCCATGAAGTACTACGAGGATTAGATTTTGTTTTCCCTTTTATCGACGATCTACTTTTGGCATCAGAAAACGAAACCCAACACCGAGAACACCTGCATATTGTACTCAAGAGACTCGAACAAAACGGAATAACTATCAACCCTGCCAAATGCAACTTAGGCCAATCAGAAGTTCAGTTCCTTGGTTACACAGTATCAGCACAAGGTATCAAACCTCCAAAACATAAAGTCGAAGCTATCACTGACTATCCCAAGCCGACTACCATTGAAGAGCTGAGAATATTTCTCGGTATGATCAATTTCTATCGCGATCATATACCAAACGCCGCATCTCAACAAGCACTATTGAACGCATACCTACATAACGTCAAGAAGAAGGACAAAACACAAATCACGTGGACTCATGAAGCAACGCAAGCTTCGAGCAGTGTAAAGCCAGCATAATAAACGCAGCTTTACTCGCTCATCCATCTCACCACGCAACAATCGCTTTATTCTGCGACTCATCCGATACATCAGCTGGAGCCGTACTTCAACAGTACATACACGAAACATGGCAACCGCTCGGATATTTTTCGAAGAAATTCATCGACGCGCAAAAGAAATACTCTACATTCGATCGTGAACTACTTGCAATTTACATGGCAGTCAAACACTTCCGCAAGATATTTGAAGGACGAAATCTCATCATATTTACGGATCATAAACCGCTGACATACGTAATGTCAAAGACTCCTTCAAACTCAGAAACAAACACGCGAACAAGGCAACTTTTGTTTATCAGCGAATTTACTACCGACATTCGACACATAAGCGGTAAACAAAACGTCGTCGCCGACACACTTAGCCGCATAGAAACAATCTCATGCCCACCTACAATCAATTATACCGACATAGCCAGAGCGCAAGAAAAGGATACCAACATCGAACAATTATTATCACAAGACAACATCAGTCTCAAGAAAATAGTTATACCCAACAGCGACCTCAAGTTATTCTGCGAAACCTCTACTGCTTATGTACGACCGTACATACCAGAGCCATATAGAAGACAAGTATTTAACAGCGTGCACAACGTCAGTCACCCTGGTACGCGCACGACTCGCAAGCTTATCACTCAAAAATATTTCTGGCCATCTATGAACGCAGATATTATTTTTTTATTATTAACGCAGATTATTATAATTACAATATTCAAAAAGCTTTCGTAATTCAGAAACGAGCAGTCAGAACCATGACTAGAATTCAACAGCAAGAATCATGCAGGAGTCACTTTAAGGACTTAAATATATTGACGGTACCAAGCTTGTACATTTTGGTTCTACTTAGTCACTTATCAAAATATATCTTTGAATATGAGACTGAAGATGAAAAGCAAATAAGGGAGAGTACAAGAAGAAAGGATCTTCAGTTGAAGCAAGTTCCTCACCTGAACGTAGTAAAGCAAAGCGCCTACCACAAATCGTTAAAGATTTTTAATAAACTGCCGATAGAACTAAAAGGTCTGATATATACAAGTGAGTTTCAGAATAAGCTTAAACAGTTCTTGTTAGATAAGTGTCTATATTCTATTGATGAACTATGAATATTAATACTATGATCGAATGTTACATAATTTTATTGACTAGAAATGAAAATTTTATAGAATATTATGAATTGATTTATGATTTTTTTTTTAAATTATAATTTAAATAATAATATGCAATTTGACATAGAGTATATTTATGATTATTTTTTGTGCTTATTAATGAATTATGATGTTAGTCTTATGTATTATTTTTTATTTTGATATAATTTTGATAATAATTGGTAATTTGACACAAAATATTTTTATGGTTATTTTTTATGATTATTATTTTTTCTGTGTATTTTATATAATTGCAAAGATGTAAAGTTCAGTAATAGTTTATATAAATGTTTAGTTATAGAAATTCAGACATGATGTAAAAATCGTTATTGAATAAATGAATTGAATTGAAGATATCAGCTGTTGGACTCGTACGTGCATACCTTGTCAGAAAAGCAAAGTTCAACGACACACATTCTCAAACATCGCATCGTTCCCGCCAACCGAACGTTTTCAACATTTACACGTTGACATCGTAGGACCTCTACCTACAACATCTCAAGGACATCGGTACTTAGTCACAATGATCGACCGATTAACTAAGTGGCCCGAAGCAATTCCTACCGACGAAATAACAGCTGATCACATAGCCCAAATCGTTTACCAACATTGGATCACAAGATTTGGTTGTCCGACCACACTAACAAGCGACCAAGACCGCCAATTCGAAAGTCAACTTTTCCAAAACCTAATGAAGCTAATGGGAATAAAGAAAACTCGCACAACAGCTTATCACCCACAGAGCAACGGCATAATCGAGAGATGGCATCGCACTAGGGCGTCCAATCCCGGAATACCGAGATCTCGGTATTGCGGGTTCCCGCGTCATTTTCCAATCCCGCTTGATGCGGGATTACGAGCGCGGGATCCGCGGGATTTGCGGGACTTAAAAAAAGCATGTAGACGACCCCCCACGAGCGCGATCCCTCGGTGACTGGCGGCCGGCAGTGCTGCAAACAACGCTGGGGCCGATCTCGTCCGTTTTTCACAGCTTATGTAGCCTAATATAGCCGAATTTCAGTCAGTGGCCTAAGTATGTAGCCTAAAATATCAGTCAAGTTTTTTATTCAGTATTTGTTACAGTTTTTTCTGAAGAAAAAACGGTGTAATTTGATTGATCTCATACTAATAGTAATAAGTAAATAAATATGGAGTTAGTTGATGAATTCATTGTTTTTTTTTGTGATAAATAAACGGTGTAATTTGATTGATCTCATACTAGTAGTAATACTGGAATAAATGTGGAGTTAGTAGATTAATTCATTGTTTTTTTTGTGATATATAAACGGTGTAATTTGATTGATCTCATACTAGTAGTAATACTGGAATAAATGTGGAGTTAGTAGATTAATTCATCGTTTTTTTTTGTGATAAATAAACGGTGTAATTTGATTGATATCATACTAATAGTAATACGTAAATAAACGTGGAGTTAGTTGATTAATTCATTGTTTTATTTGCCTGAATATTTTCAATATGCGGGATCCCGCAAATACCGAGATCCTGCGGGATTGAAAATTCGTAGTCCCGCAAATACCGAGATTGAATTCAGGCTGCGGGATTGGACGCCCTACATCGCACCCTCAAGACCGCACTACGCGCGAAACTGACAAACGCTAGTTCCTGGATCGACGAGCTCCCGACGATTTTAATGGGTCTACGAGCCTCTCTAAACACTGACACCGGAGTAAGCGCAGCTGAACTTACATACGGATACAACTTACGCTTACCTGGCGAATTTTTCACAGAAAATACCTGCACACCTACTATGGATTATACCTACGTTGAGAAACTACGTGATATAATTCAAGTAAACAAGCCGCAAGCCGTTACCAAACACCACAGTAACAAAATATCCGTATTCATTCATCAAGACCTTTTGAAGTGCACCCACGTGTTTATCAGAACCAACGCAGTCAAGAAACCACTTCAAACACCATACGAAGGACCCTACCGAGTGATAAGCCGCACAGAAAAAGTTTACACAGTACAGTTACCCGATCGGCAAGCAAACATTTCGATAGATCGATTGAAACCTGCATATGTTATCTCGGAAGAAACTTTACCATCTACCACACCAGTTACAGACAGCGATACCAAGAAAACAGAAGTACCGAGAGCAAGCCTGACGTCACATCCCGCTGAAAACAAGCAGACACGTTCAGGACGTATCATCAAACTGCCGGTACGCTTCGCTTGAAGGGGAGTCCTGTAGCATACCAGCACACCCTTCACTTTGATAACCAATCGCTCATACAATGCACAAAGGAATATTATTCTAAGTGCTATAAATTAAATATAATATCAACAGTTATATGAGACGCGAGCGGAGGGCCGTGCTCCCACACAGTGACCACTGTTTAACTAATGTAAACACTACAATTATATATACACAATTCTATTTTAATAAAGAACATTCATTCCACATTCATTACTGCGACTTCACGCCTTGTCATTGCTCTCCCTAACTAATTCTCCAAAGTGCTGTCTAAAGTAAATCTCCGCTACCTTAAATATATTCTCTAAATTAGTGCTCCAACATAGCACTAAAGTAGTGCTACGAGTTAGCGCTAAAAGTTAATTATATTTAGTACTCCTGTTTTTTTTTCTCTGTATAGTGAAATAATTACTAATTACTACTCGCTAGCACACAGAAGCCCTAAGAGGCTTTGGTCTATGCCAAAACATTTTTAATATATTGTGTAATGAGTATTGGATAATCTGGGGGCACGGCTGTGCCCCCGCCAAGTCGAGCGCAAACATTGCCGTACCATCCTTTTCTGGAACCATTTCGGCGTATTTTCAGGCCCCTATTTGGGGACCTCCGGATAGATTTAGAACGCTGAAATTATCGTTATCTAGTAAGCTACCAGCACACACTTAAACCAGAAAATTTTATGTTTGTAGCTTGTTTATTTCCTAAGTTATGCAAAAGCAAAGTTGTACTATTTCGACATGTATAGACTCACTGATCATCAAAATAGAACTAGTACTTCCCATAAACCTAGAGAGCTGAAATTTGGCATAGAGGTAGGGTTTAGTGCCTATGTGAAGGGAAAACTATCAAAACTAGGATCATGGAAGATCTCGAGTACCTTACGACCCTGAGTAGAAACCGTAACAGACCAGCCAAACTATTGAAATTATCGACATGCTATGTTCACAAAGTTTATTAAGCGTGGTTAGCCCTTTCTTTTGAAATTAAAAAATTGAAGGTAAAAAAGGAAGTATCTGATATGTATATTCCCTAAGAGCTCAGCTGAACTATGAGAGATATGGAAATGCACCTTGACAAAAGTTATTCAGAGTGACGATTCTCTTCTACTGATGTGTATAAAAAATTAAAGGTCTGAAGTATCTGATGAAGAACCCTTAGAGCTCAGCTGAACTATGAGAGATATGGAAATGCGCCTTGACAAAAGTTATTCAATGTGACGAGCCCCTTCTTATAAATGAATATGAAACTGGAGTCCGAATAATTAAGAAACTAATCAAGTAAAAAATAGCTTTCTGCAAAAAGAAGTGAAATCCCACCAAAACATCCTGTAAAAAATTAGCCAAGCCTCGCCTAAGCTGCTTGTTTCTCTATAAAAAGTAATGAAATCTCTAAGCAAAGCGAAGCCAAGTCTAAGGATCTTTACTGCGATTTCCTTATTAATATAGTTAGATTTTATGTGACTTGGCCGTTGACTTCGATGTATTAACTAGTAAAAGTGCATAGAGTATGTTCAACGGCCGGTTACATAAAATCTAACTGACACTACTTCAGTAATTTGATAGACTAAAATAATATCAATATTTTCTACTTCAAAATATAATAGATAGATAGATATACTCTTTATTGTACACCATAACAGAATTAAATAAGGACTTAAAAAACTACAAAGGGTGTTACAATGGGCGGTCTTATCGCTAAAAGCGATCTTTTACAGACAACCTTTGGATGGATTTGACACAGCAGGAGAAAATAAAAACGCGCTGTAGTCCATGGTGTACTATTCACTTATATACAATAAATAAGTAATAACCTACATACTCAATACACATATACATACATAAAAAGAACAAAGCTGAGATATATAAAAAATAGTAACATATTAAAGAGAGATAGAGATCTTTTACCATGTTTTTGAAAGAAGGAAGGGTTTGTGCTTGTCTTACTGACACGGGAATAGTATTCCACAGTCGTACGGCACTCGCTTGCTTTTGGAAACAATTGTTTCCAAAATTGAACACCCGTTGATTGCTTCTGGCAACAATCGTTTCCAACGACCTGTTTTTGCTAAACAACTTAAAACTTTATTTTGTAGTCCATAAAGTCCTCGTGAAACGTTTTTAAACTATAGACTGATATATTATCCGACCTTCAAATACAAGTTTCAAATCTAATTCTTATTACACGATACGAAATAAAGTTTGACATCGCCATTTTGTGTTTTCTATGCTAGAAATACCTTAATGTTTTAAATATTTTATTCCATGTAAAATATATCCATGTGTGATTAAATATGTCTAGTAATTAATCTAGTTTATGAATAAAATAAGAAACAATGCTCTTATCGATCTTAGTTTTTAGTAAAACACATTTTTCCATACAAGTAGCTAATATTTTGGGTAGTTAAAGTTTCAAGGTACATTGAAAAATACGGAAATAAGACCTATTAAAAAAACGGACACAGTGTTTAAGCTTGTTTTAATGGCTATTCAGAACAGTTAAAACATTTCAAGTGCGCTTCTGGAGCGATTTACAATCAAATTGTTATTACGGCGCGTCGTACGCTCAGATGCGGTCAAAAATCACTGGCAAGCGAGGGCCTTTTTTATTTTTGCGCCGAGCAACCGAGCGGGTACTACTGCTTGAGCTGCGAACGACTTACCAAAGAAATTGGTGGAGTGATGATTCAGATACCTTTGCATGCTAAAGTAACTCCTAATGCTTAAAACAGCGCCATCTGTCAAAAGACAGTATTTACTACCGGAATGATTTGGTAGCGCCATCTGTGAGAACTTAAAGGTACTTCTTATACCCCGAATTACCTAAACTCCACCTATTGTAAATTGATCTGAATGAATCAAGTTCAATTCCAGAGATGGCACTATAAGCAATTATATCGATTGGCATGCTAACAGTACTCGTTTGAAGTTAAGCAACGTTTGCAGAGGTCAGTCTGTCGATGGGTGACCATCTTAACACATCAATACTCCTCTGTACCTCGGAAAGTTAAAAAGGAGAGAGAACCTCCTATATATATTTGTTTTTTTTCTGTGGAATGAGAGCAGATAAACAAACAGACATTTATTTTTTAAATTCTTGCTCTGTTACATAGGTACCATTTCTAAACTCCCTCAATAATTATTTTTTGCAAATATACAACGTGTATTTTTTGCCATGCACTTGGTATGTATATACCCTTTAGGGTATATACATACCAAGTGCATGGCTTCTTTGGATGATAACAAACGATATGGCAAGGGTTTTGTAATCCTAAGTCTACGTGTGTAGAACTTATTACAAATTCCAATACACTGATACCAGAGACCGAATTTTCAAATTAAGAAGAACGTAAAGAATTATCGTGTTATTGGCAAGTGACGTGGAAAGTTATTGACCCTCGTAGTGCTGTGACACGTTTGTTATGATTGGTATTCAAGAAATATATGAAACCAATAATTTGGTATCAATTCTTTGAGTCAGTTATTTTGTGCTGAAACTGTGCATAGAGACTCCATACCAGATGTTGTCTTCAGCCCTTTTGGATAGATATGGGGTTTCCGTTTCACGTTGTATTCAATGTACTTACACATGTGTTTGACTGTTTTATTATGTGTTGATTATTTATATCTTTAATGTCAAATAGCGCGTATATTTAGATTCAGTTTGTATCTAATAATGAAAACCCTAATGTGAATGTGTAAATCATACTTACAACTTTTTAGTTCAAGTTGAATGGTTTTTTAGTTAAAAGTTGAAAACTACGAAACAAACAAAACTTTAACAATAAAAAGCTAAATATTATTTTCGTTTCTGCCTTACAGTATTTCTTTCATATAGGTTTTTACAAGGGACATAGCAGTGCGTATTAAACACCGAATGGAGCCATTAAAATAAAACAATAAAATTTATTATTATTAACTTTAATCGTTTATCAATTAATGCAAGACTTATAATTAAATCTACGTACAACGCGTCCCCAAAACAAATTATGTGGAAAGGGTGACATGAAAAATACTGAAAATTTGGGACATTCGTTGTAAAAGTAGGCTAGGGTGAAATAACGTTGAAATTATTCTCTTTACCTTCTCTAGATTAAAGAAACCTTTTCTCTATAAAAGATTGTACGGTATTTTATACTTTTAAAGGCTAAGGAAGTATTTTAATTCGACACTTACGTCTCAAATGCTGATCTTTCACTTTGCAAATTTATTCGGAACTGTCTTTAGATTTATGACCTTTGTATATCGCATTTTAGTTAAGTTGACTGTTTAAACAGCGCAAGGGCGATGCCAAATAATTTTGCATTTATAAGAAAATAATTTCCACATTACTTTTAGTTTTTTTTTTTCAGAATATTTCAAGTATTACTTACTAAAATTTTAACATAAAACCACTTATTAACTATACCTATACTTAATACTAAGATAGAATGCACACTCACGATTTTCGCCTCTCACGCTGAATCGCAAACGTGCACGCAATTGAAAGAAAAAATATTTCGAACGAGAAAGTTGCTCAAAGCAACTACAACATGAAACAAAAAGTAACAAACAAGTCTTACCGTGAAAGGTGTTAAAATAAAAAATGTGTTAAATAGACTTGTGAAATCAAGGTGAAAAAATTCGAAATATTTTTAAAAATCTTTATTAAAATTACATTTTTTTTTGTATTTTTTTTCTTTTTAATTTTTTTTGCTCTACCCCCGGAGCGGGTGAATATGATTAAACACGACGACAATACATATTTTTAAGTTTTACAATAATCATAATATATAGGTAATAATAACATTGTTAAAAAAATTACTTAATTATTAAAAAGAAAGTATATTTCTACAATAGTCAGTTTTGTATGGAAAATTAAAACACGTAAAATTAGCGTTATTTTCAAAGCTGAAATCGTAGAAATAAAAAGACATTTAATTCGAATTTCTTTTGATTTTACTTTAGATATCAATCCACATACATTTAAGCAAGATATTAAGCAAATAATAATCATTAAGCAAAATAGAATCCTACTTTTCGACTTACTACATTTAATTATCAAACTCGAAAATCCAAGTTTCAAATCGAAATTTTTGATTCAATTAAAAGAAATTCGTATTAATACATCATACAATAATACGCTAAATATCTAATACTACAGACTTGTTGATGCCTTACTATAAGCAAGCCCTGGTGATAAATTCATTAATATGAGAAAAAACGTGCAACTTTCAAAATACTGTTTCTAGATTAAACGAAGCTACATGGTGACGTCCAACTCGAAATTTTCGAGTTTTCGCGAGTCGGAAATTCTGAGAAAAAGCGACGTCGAAATACGGCGAACCGAAATATAGCAACGGCTTCAGATATAACACACTTTTCGACTCGAAATTTTCAAGTTCGATGTTTTACTAAGATTATAATCTAACTTCTAAATTTCCGACTTTCGATACTCGAAATTTCCGAGGGTTACTGCATGTTATAGTGCAGGAATATATACTCGGGGTTGGTGATCTCCTGGGGCATCAGGGGAGAATTAGGGGCCAGCATTTGGAAACCCATGAACATGAACGTACGGAGGATGGTCGCGCGGTCCGGACGGCTCTTTAGCACACAGATGATGCAGCTGAAAACGAGAAAAACACAATATTGGTAATGATTTTGATGTCAAACCTGTTAGTCAATCAAGTACATTAATTCACATCCTGTGTGTACTTGATATATATGATATGACCGACTCTAATAAAATAATAATCAAGTAAGGTAAAGCGTCAATAGTTAACGAACTTGTGATGGAGAGATCGTGGGGTTGAAACCCCACCTATTACATTATTGTCTTGAACCTACTCCAGACACAAGCCTTTAAGTTGGAGAGGTTAATAAGATTGCTAGTAATGTGAATTCTACCCATATTGCCAGTTGTTGTTACCGGTGTCTGTTAAGATTTGCTTCCGTGAAAGAAATTCGATCGAAATTATACACCGTGAAATTTTAATGGTTGTTTTCCGAAACTAAATGGCTTTGTCTTTGTAATACAATCGTTTTATAAACAAATAAAATATTAGAAACAAAAAATGGCGTAGTGTTGTTAATGCATTATCACCATGCGTGAAAGCTTATTTTGCTTTGAACATTTATTAATAACTTTTCCTTTGTTGGCAGCGCGCGGCGGTGTTTCGTGTAGGTACCTACGTTACGTCTACTGAACTACTAACTAATGATTTTCGCGCTTTCGAGTTAATGAATATTTTCTAAATAATTAAAAAAAATAATTACTGTATGTTTCGATACTACTACTGATGGGTAACCGTCCTGCCACGGGAAAACAACCATTTAAATTTCACGTTGTATTATTTGTAAATAGCTGTTGCGGGTCTTTCCCGTGGTATTTCATGTGGAGAGTCATCCTCTGTTTCTGCCCCTTAGGAATTGATTTTTTAAGCTCGTGGCTAAATAATAGATTTTGTTCAATCTCCAAAGTTACGCAACACTAGACGAGGTCAGTCCAAGGATGGGTAACCATCGTGACATATCCAGATTCTTCCACCCCTCGGAAAGCATGTTAAGAATCAGAATTAGAATTGTATATTTTTTAAACATTTGTTAAGCCGTTAAACCCAGGCAGCATTTGTACATATTTGACAGTAGTTATTGGTCGTCAGAAGCATATCTTTGTTCAAGTTCTATCACCACGTAAGTCATTTTTTGGCGGTTTTGACATTTTGATGCCATTCGCTAGAGAATCGAAAGACGCGTCGTTTCATCTAATCAGAATCAACGTACAACCAATAATAACCTTTAAAATTACGAAAAAGTCACACCCGATTTGGCTAAAAAATATGACATCATGGTGTAAGTCATGATATTTGATGATATTAGGGTAAATACAAGATTTTTACTGAAAATTCATGTTTTTATTGTTGAAAAAACTATTTTGAAGTATACTCAAAGAAAGAATGGAACTATACAAAATAATCAAATTTTTGTCTCTCCTGAAAAGTTGCTAAAAATGACTTACGTGGTGATAGAACTTAAACGACGATATCGTGTTACCCAGCTGTGTGTGTGTAGAGGTCAGACAGCTATTCACTCCATGTAAAACACGAGTATTAGTGTTTTACAGTTGTATCCGGTTGAACTGTACGCCGACCCCAAAATAGATGTGAAAAAGTTAAATAGAACCTTGAACCAAGGGAGGGTTGTATCAATACTCACTTGTTACAACCGAGCCTTTCCTCAGCGAAGTCGAGCAATAGCATGAAGCTCTCCTTGCTTCCTGCTTGCAAAACACCCGGCATGCGCAGGTAGATAGTGCCTCCTTGAACCACCTATGAAGCAAGGAAATAATAGAATTAACTATATAAATAAAAAGAATTGCTGAAATGTGTGTACTTCGGAATGGCGTCGCCAAATTAAATAATTGTTGTTTTTGCTGTCTTCGTTATTGTCAAGACAAGGTTTGTATAAAAGAAAAAAAAAATGCAGCACAAAAATCTCCGAGTTTCAATTATGTTTGGCGACTGTAATGATAATAAGCCTAAGGCTATTTATAAGTTATAACCATAACAAACGAAAAGGTAGCTTTTCCATTATCTTCCTAAATTCAAGTACTCTTTTTTTGGCGCAGCCGTGAGGCACGCTTGGTCCGTTTTGTTTTTAACTTTTATTTTTTATTTACTTGTATTTTTGTATGTGTGTGTACCGGACAAACTGATGCCAAATAAATGTATTTTTTCCTTTCTTTCTTTATTATCTATACGGTAGTTTTTTAACACGCTCTTATTAGGTCAAGCTGTAACTATGTAATAAAATCTAAGAACCTGAATTGCACGCACTTCTAAGTGTTGTATCATCATGAAACTTGGCAATTACATGTAGATTAGATGACAATACAATATTATGGTATCGTCGACCTGGTCTGGCGATGGAATTGGAAGGTGGCTGATGGAACCTTGGACTGTCTACTAGTAAATATCGAGTTTGGGCTCATTAGATCGTCTTAAGAGTGTGTTTTTAGTTTTTTAAACTATTAATTTATTAATAATGAAGTCTTTATTTTACTCTACACACTACCTTTTCGCCACCCTTGGTTGATATTGTTATGACTGCAGTTGAATCTACACAAATGCATGAAGACAACTTGAATAAACAAATACACAATTAACATGATACCTATAACAAAAGTAAAGTACTTGATCAAAGTAATTATTGCATAAGTACTTTTTACGTAATAAAGATAAGATACAAAATCATTTAACTAAGTTATACTGTATATCATGCGCGTGCACAGGATTATGACAGGGTATGCGGCGGAGTAATCGGTCACAAAAACTTTTTCTTTTATAGATTTTTAGCATAGCCACAGCCACGCATCGCCACCATGCTACGACGCGTGGCTGTGGCTATGCTAAAAATCTATAAAAGGCAACGTTTTTGTAACCGATTACTCCGCCGCATACCCTGTCATAATCCTGTGCACGCCCCTGCTGTATATGTATGTAATATGTTTCAATATAATTGCAGCGATCACGTATTTATAACTATTGTAAGGTTATCAATAGTGTCAATGCACTTTGATATACAAGTGCAGTTGCTGATAATTTCATAAACTATACATTACTAGTACTACGCCCGTGACTTCGCGTGGATTTCGAAATAATTTTTGGCTAAAGTTATATTTTACTAGCGACCCGCCCCGGCTTCGCACGGGTGGAATGTTCAAATCTAAGCAATATGCACGCGCGCCGTGCCTCCGCTGGCACCGCGCCGCAACCGCTATGTCCTTGCATTTTAAATCTGTAATATCTTCGAAACTATTTATTTAAACTATATTTTGTAAAGGGCAATACTGATTTATATTAAATGCACAATGTATTTATGGCACTTAATTGGATAAGGATTAATGCTGTATTGCTTAAAATCGCTTCGTAAAATATGCTCGTATTTCTCGCAAAAAGTAAAGGATAAAAAATGGTTGTTGTGGGATATACAATTTATTCACTAGTAACAAACATGTAGGAAATATATTTTTTTTAGATTAACATTATTATACAGTATTAAGAAGTGTGCATGGGGAGTATTAAATGAATGTGTCTTGGAGTGTGTGTGTGTGTGTGTAGGTATGTGGTGTATGATGAATGCCTGTAGTGTACCATACTTAATCTCATACTATTTAAATTATATTTAAATTAAAATATTTATATTTAAATTGGTAAGTATTGGTATTGAGGTTTGCGTTTGCCAACTATTTCACCTGATGGTAAGCGAAGATGTGTCAAATGTGTATAATATGTGTACGACTAACTTTTGCCTGCGACTTTGTTCACGTGGGACGTTTACCGCGTAAATCCCGATCCCGTGGGAATTCCGGGTTAAAAACTATCCAATGTCCTTCCCAGGGTACTAAACTATTCCCATGCCAAATTTCATCTAAATTGGTTCAGCGGTTTAGGCGTGAAAAGGTAACAGACAGACAGTTACTTTCGAATTTATAATATTAGTATGGAAGTATGGACTAGCAGTTGGACACGGGAAAAACTTCCCACGCAAACGAAGTGTTTGCGTGGGAAGTTTTTCCCGTGTAAATCCCGATCCCCTGGGGATTTCGCAAAATCCCGTCTTAGCGAGCATCTACGTACTAAAAGAAACCCCCATGCAAAATTTTAGAGCCCTACTACTTGTAGTTTCTGAGATTTCGTGATTAATCAGTGAGTGGTATTTCGCTGTTATATATATCGCACCTTTGGGAACAAAGGGTCACTACTGCAACTTTTTGCAAAAATGACTTAAATATGCAGAAAAAACCGCGATAATCGACTCTATATCCTCAGCAAAAATGGTGACAATAGCATGAATAATATCGGTTTGAGGGAGGGAGTGTCGTTACATTATTTCGCGTAATTGGTCCGTTTGCTTGAAACGTAACGTCTCATCCTGTCAGTAGTGTTTTGACAGCCGAAGTGTGACCTTGCGCATTTGTGACGGTGAGGCACTACGGTAAGTAATGAGTTTTATTTTACATATTTCTTGCAAAATGAATGTCACTTATGGAGAATAATCACGTTTTGTTACCAAATCTTGGTATTTGTTTGCTGCAAACATAACATCACATCTTTTTCTAAATGACATTATAGCATAAAACTTTTCTTTTCATTGAAACCAAAACGTCACTTCTGTTTACAAGTGACATTATTTTTGTAATGATTAGTATTTATATTAAGGCAGAAAGTCATTTTGATCATCATTGTATAGAAGTGTTTTTTTTTTTGCTTCATTGTTTTGATGGTAATAAACGGTCATTTATGTTTAAAAATAAAGGTTTATAAAAAAAATTATTTTGTTTATAAAATGAATAGGTTATATTTGTTACAATGACTTTTGTAAAAATAAATATAACAAACATAATGCCATTTTACAACTGATGTGACATTAAAATATCAAGCGAGAGATTATTATCTTTGAAAATTAAATGGCCCTTTTAGGTAAAACTCACAAAAGATCCAATCAACCAAAAAAAAGTTTCACCAAATCGTACTTTATGTTCTCATTAAATTAAACATTTATTTTTATAACAAAAAGACACTTTCTGTCTAGCCAATCTTTCTTAGATAAATGGTTTTCTATTTACATTATTATGTAGAGCTGATCTATTGAGTGATTGTTTTGTTTTGGATTTCAGATTTATGATTAACCTGTATTATTATGCAGTAAATAAACTGCAAATAAATACTATTCAACATAAATTCCTTGTTCGGGGGCATACACAAAGTGCAGCTGATAACGCCCATTCTTATTACTTCAAATATTCATACGAGGGCAACTGGATTGAAGTCAATCGTATTCATACAGTAACACGAAGCACAAGAGTCCAACAACCTCACGAAGTAACATTAAAGCAGGCTTATGACAGTAAAATCCTCTTAAGTGCTCGAAAGAAGGCAGATATTCAAACCTTAACCTTAACCTTAACCAACATTATACCGAAAGTTTATGAAACTATTTACAACACAATATTTTGATATTTCTTTATTTTATAATTAAACAAGTGCGATGCGATTCGTACTCGTACTTATTGCTTATTTATATTATATTTTTAGCAGAGCATTTGATACTGATTTTCCTTATAATTTTGTTACCAAAGTTGTAGTTCCTAATTCGATAATAAAGTCCAAATACATACTAAACTGTGATGAATGTGATTTACTTAAGTACCTTTAAGCAATTTAATATTACAACGGAGGTATATAAAGATGTTTAAGTATTAGTGTTATTTGTGAGACTGTTTAATATTAAGCTAATTTTGTTATATCAATTTAAGAATTTATCTTTTAGGAGAATGTTATAGAATTTTGTCCACGATACTCGTTTTATTAGATGATAAGTGCCGAACGGCAAACTCTTTAACCGTATTAAGACTGATGATTGATTTATTATGTTGAAATGTGTGACTATGCCTAGTTTTGTTTAGATTTTACATGCCATGCACCTGAGACATGGTCTTAATGGGATTATTTGGATTATTTTATTAAATATTAAGTACGTACAGCTTAAACTTTCATAAAGATTTTAGATACTTAAACAGCATGCTACTGTCATTTTATCTATACTATAACGATTATATTTATGATTATAACTATTCAGTATAATTAAGGTTTTATCTGACAGTAACTTGAAAGCCATTTTCAATAGTTTAGAGCAAATACGTTGAGCTTGTGGTGCCTCCAACATACAAGTTGGCCAATATATCGTCCATACGGGTGTCGGTGTGGGACCTCTTTCAAAATGTATGTTATTCTTTTTTAATTTTGATGCCATTTGTTTATTATACAAATAAAAAATAAAAAAGATATCATCTATTTCATTTAATAACCCTCTATTTTATCAATAAATATAGTATTTTACCGATTCTTCTTCTTGTTCTGCTTGTTTTAGTTTGTATTGGGTTCCAGTTAAATATATCTTTACTAAAAATAAACGTAAATCACCCGTATCAATAAAAATTTACGTACTTTCATGAAGTTATTATTTTTTAAAAAGGTCATTTCTGCAATATGACAGTTAGCGATTTGTAACAAAAAGTCACTTTTGGTACCCTTTCCTCAGTTTATGGCTTGTTTCTCAGAAACCCCTTCTTGTATTTTTTTTTAAATATTCACGATTGTCCGTGAAGAAACTACGGATTTAAGACTGTAAGAATCGCGTCAATACTCTAAAACAGTACAGAGATAAAAAATAAATACATAAAAAAAAATCGAAAAATGCTCCTCCTGTAAAGTTGGAAAACATGCAGTAGTGACCCTTTGTTCCCAAAGGTGCGATATATATAGATAAGTATGATAGAATGGTACTTACAGCTTCCCAGCGGTTAACGGTGTTCTCGGTGAGGAAGATCTTGAAGTCTACCTTCACGGGCTGCTTGTCTTTACGCTCGAGGATCTTGTTGATGACCTGAAGAGTTAGCAAAGGTTTGTAACTGATTGAATTTAAATCGGTAAAATGTGTTTGGTCTAGCTTGTCCCACCATCTTCTACGAGGTCTACCTCAACGCCTTCTGGCTATGTCAGGGCTACAAAAAGTGGTTATTTTGACCCACAACTCATTGGTCATGCGGCAAACGTGGCTAGACTACGATCATGGTGGATGATGACTTAGGTTACTCCGGTATAGTTACTTTAACTGCCTAGTTGATCTATAGTCTTTATAACTTGACATGTATTCTTTTTTTTTTCTGAAATATATATGGATTTTTGTAATAATTAGTTAGTAGCTATGACAGTTCCCTTATGTCTGAATAATTAATTGTTAACATACAGAGTTGATACGACCGAGGGGCTTTCCTTTAAACCAGGGACCATTTTGGTTACCCATTGAAAGGGTTTTGGACAGGGTTTTTCTAAGCGGTTAATCAAAAACCCATAAGATATAGGTAACCCTTTTGAATGGCTTAAAGGACCATTTTGGTTATTTATAGGAAGGGTTTTCGATAGGGTTTTTTTAAGCAGTTAATCTAAAACCCATATGATGTAGGTAACCTTTTAAATGGCTTAATGGACCATTTTGGTTATTCAAAAACCCATACGACGTGGGTAACACTTTTGAACAGCTAAATTAAGTCGTTCAAAAGGGTTCCTTACACTTTCAACTCTTTTGAAAACGATAACAGCGTAACATTCCAACTCGAAGCAATGTAATATGATATCTCGATGGTAGGCATACGCTTTAAAATGGCATAGCACGCGTTAAGCGTCAGCGGTGGCGGGGCTCCTTTGGGGTTACTTACCGAGAGCCTTGCAAACAGGGATCTATGATATGATCATTATTGCATGTAGTAGGTATAGTTCTTTTTAGCTTTGCTAGGCGGATATCGAAATGACTTATTATTATGATTTTTTCATGTCTGTACTTGTTTACTACTTTATTGTCATTTTTGTTGTTTGAGTTTTTGAAGCCGGACGTCTTTTGCGATATTATTTTTATTATTTTGAATTTTGAACAATTAATATTGAAAAAATGCTAAAAACGAAACGAGACGCTGTATATCGCTATTATTATACTATATAAAGCTAAATTACCACTCACTGACTCACTGACATAATTGTTCTCCCAGATGGTGGATGGGGAGGTGGGTATATTTTGACAGATTCGTAAACAAGTAACTCTGAAACCTACGGGAAAAGTGCCAAACCTCCCCTTTTCCCCCCTCCCTATCGTATCTCAGAAACTACGAGACCCGTATTTTTTTTTTTACGGATTCGTATAGAGGAGGCTCGGTAAAGTAAAAACCATTTTTCAAAGTCCCCCCTCCCCGCCCCCCTTCTCCCCCCCTTTAGGCGGATCTCGGAATCTAAGAGACTTGGAACATTTTTTTTTTCAGATTCATTTAGAGGGGCAATGCTTTAGTCGAAATACTTGTGCAACCCCCCCCCATCACCCCCCCCCTCTTTTTTTTTTTTTTTTTTTTTCACAAGCTCGCGAGGTGCTTGCACCTCGCGCAACACGCAAATACTAAACCCCCCCATCACCCCCCCCCCCTTTTTTTTTTTTTTTTTTTTCACAAGCACGCGAGGTGCTTGCACCTCGCGCAACACGCAAATACTAGTTATACTATATAAAGCTAAATTACCACTCACTGACTCATTGACAGAATTGTTCTCCCAGATGGTGGATGGGGAGGTGGGTATATTTTGACAGATTCGTAAACAAGTAACTCTCAAACCTACGGGAAAAGTGCCAAACCTCCCCTTTTCCCCCCCTTCTTCCCCCCCCCCCCCCATCGTATCTCGGAAACTACGAGACCCGTATTTTTTTCTTTTTACGGATTCGTATAGAGGAGGCTCGGTAAAGTAAAAACCATTTTTCAAAGTCCCCCCCCGCCCCCTCCCCTTTAGGCGGATCTCGGAATCTAAGAGACTTGGAACATTTTTTTTTTCAGATTCATTTAGAGGGGCAATGCTTTAGTCGAAATACTTGTGCAACCCCCCCCCATCACCCCCCCCCCCTCTTTTTTTTTGTTTGTTTTTTTTTCACAAGCACGCGAGGTGCTTGCACCTCGAGCAACACGCAAATACTAAACCCCCCCATCTCCCCCCCACTATTTTTTTTGTTTTCACAAGCACGCGAGGTGCTTGCACCTCGCTCAACACGCAAATACTAAACCGCCCCCATCTACCCCATCACCCCCCCCTTTTTTTTTCACAAGCACGCGAGGTGCTTGCACCTCGCGCAACACGAAAATACTAGTTTAAGTATATGATGCATCAAATAATACAAGTAAAGGTACTTTATGTGGAAATTTCTTAAAGGTAAAGTTACATTCTAATATTTAGTTATCCTGACAACTTACTTATTTAAATGTTAAACCTTACAATAGGTAGGTACTTATGTTACGTAATTCATCAATCTAAATTCAAAAGAGCAATATATGGTAAACTTATCAATAAGAAAGGCAATATAATTATAATGTACCTAGCTATAAGTACGAAATTCGAAACGAACAATATTAAGGTTTTTAGTAGGTACCTAGTAGTAGTTTAGTAAATTGGCAATAATGTGGGTTATAGTTACACCGTAGGTACAATGGGCAACGATGTAAGTAGGTATAAACCTATCACTTGATTATTGATTGATTGATCATTAATTTGTGATTTGTGTCACAGATAGAATATTGGTCACTAAACGTAAAATTTGCAAAAATTTTAATATTATTGTTTTAGTTTAATAAAATCCCTTTTAATTGTTTAAAAATATTGCAAAATTGAAGTAGATAATCGCTAATTCTCGACAAAAAAAAAAGAAAAAGTAAAGTAATAACATTTCTTTTCGTACAGTAAGGCCGTGCACGCACTGCCTTGCGGTGGCCGCAATTCCGGTAGTTCTACCGCACCGCAAAATTTGTGAAGTATGGAGTGTCATAGAAGTGCGCGCACTGCGGTCAGTCTACCGGTGCGGTAGAACTACCGGAATTGCGGCCACCGCAAGGCAGTGCGCGCACGGCCTAAACGCACCGGCAAGAACCTACGCGGCAAATAAGTTGAACCAAAATGGCCGTCGTTGCTATAGTTACGCGCAGTCTCCCGCTATATAATACAGGGTGGGCAAAAAATCGTGGATCAAACGAAACAGGGTGATAGTTGGGGTTACTTGCAGTAAAAAATATGTCTATGGCATAGTACTCACTTGATCTCCTTAAAAGTTATGAATATTTGAGTGTTTTTTGAAAAAAATACCAAAATTTGTGATAAATAGGCAATTAAAGTAAAATGGGTACCTATTTTAAAACTATAAATGGTGTTTAGTAGCTTCTAGGAAATGTATCATCACTACAAAAGTACAGATATTAGGTACCATGATTTATGAGTATTGACACTTTTTTCAATATCTTTTAAATCTCACGTAAAATTACTTGTAACTTTAAAACCCTAGGTACTTTGAAAAAAAAAATGTACTACCACAAAATGACCCGTTGTGTTGTCTGATGATTTCAACTACGTAGTTAGGTACAAGTACCTACCAACTTTAGTGACTGCTACTGGAACTTCTGGATGACTAGAGCTAGATGTGCCAAGTATGGGCTAATTTTGTTAGTTTTGATGAGATCTTACCTTCGGATTGGGTGGTGTAACCAGATGGTCTACTTCGGTGACTGCTACTGGAACTTCTGGATGACTAGAGCTAGATGTGCCAAGTATGGGCTCATTTTGTTAGTTATGATGAGATCTTACCTTCGGACTGGGTGGTGTAACCTGATGGTCTACTTCGGTGACTGCTACTGGAACTTCTAGATGACTAGAGCTAGATGTGCCGAGTTTGAGTTCATTTTGTTTATTATGATGCGATCTTAGCTACAAGCTTGTAGCTGGTTTAACATTGTTAAAATGTCAACCCCTATTTATTTATGTTAAATGATGTTCCGCTGTTTTCTACAGTTATGTTATCTTTGATTTAGTGTACGTATGTGATTGAATGTCTCTTCGTTAACTAAGCCTGTTAAAGTATGAAGGAAAATCTTTAATTGATTTTCCTTCATACTTTAACAGGCTTAGTATGTGCACCTATTTTTCATAGTCACACCATACCTACGACCAAAATCCGCCAATTCTCATTTCATAACTTAATAGAAACACTAGTAATAGTGAGTTTTTTATACGATAATGACTACATTTTTGTGTACTATTAGGTACTAATGTACCTACTAATAAGGTTTACTAGTGCATTATTCGGACTGTACTAGTACAGCGCGAACCCAAGTGTCCGTAAGAGGTCTTTCAACAAGGACGGGTCGATGTTGAAATTAAATAAAACAAGGTGTATGTGAGATGTGCCGTCTTGTTGGAACCACATGTTGCCCACGTCCATATAGTTTTAATTCAGGCAAAAAGGAATTGCTAATAATTGATCTGTAGCGCCCGCCGTTGACAGTAATGGCCTCGCCATCATCGTTTTCAAAGAAGTACGGACCAATGACGCCGCTGGACCAAGATCCGCACCAAACAGTAACTTTTTGTGGATGAATTACCACCTGGTGAACCTCATGTGGGTTGTCGTCGTCCCATATACGGCAATTTTGCTTATTAACAAAACCATTCATCCAAAAATGCGCCTCGTCGCTAAAGATATTTTTTCGGCCAAAATCAGGGTCCTCTTCCAAACGTTCTGTAGCCCAGTCAGCGAACAAACAGCGTTGTCTATGGTCATTCACTTTGAGCTCCTGGGTCAGTCGGATCTTGTACGGGTGTAGGCCTAAGCCCCGACGCAAAATTCACCAAGTTGAAGTCTGCGAAAAGCCGAGTTCTTGTGCACGGCGAGAAATCGACAGTCTAGGAGTCTCCTGCACACTCTCACGGACAGCAACGATGTTCTCGGCCGATCTGACATTCCTTTGACGTAAGGGTGTTGGTTGGTTGTTTACCGAACCAGTCATCTCAAATTTGGTCACCAAACGTTGGAGAGTCGACTTTAAAGGGCCACCGCGTCTGCCGTAAAATGGACGCAATGCGCGCAACGTTTGCACTAACAAACACTCATTTTGATAATAAAGTTTTATCATTTGGACGTGCTGCTCAATCGTGTAACTTACCATGGTGATTTGGCATCTGTAACTGAAGAAATAATAACGCATTTGACAGATGCCGCCAAAACAACATGGCCGCCACAAACTGTCAACATCGACCCGCCCTATTTATAAAAAAAAATTACCAAAAAAATTAAACCGGCTCAATAACTTTGATTTCGAGAGTCGGTTTAATTTTTTGGTAAAAAGTTTTTATTTCATACTTTTTAGTTGGTCGATTTTTAATTTACCTAGTTACAAGAGTCTAAATGTCAACTACTTATATTCATTTCGAAAATTTTGCTTTTCCCAATGTTGGGCCGTTAATATTGTTGAGGAGTTCTCCTGGTGCTTCACCATTAGCTTCACTTCTCCATATGCATTGTGACGAGCATATTGTGCTTAATAACCACATTCAAGTAATCGAAGCGGAACACATGAAATACTTATTATTCCTACTTATATATTGAGTAGTTCCAGTGGCCATCTGCGGTCTTTATCATCAGGTCCACTTCACAAATGGTGCTTTTCGAATGCAACTACACAAGTTACTATAAAAAATACTCAAATCACTATAGGTGTGCCTATAATGCTTGAAGAGTTCCCTCGATTTCTCCAGGATCCCATCATCAGATCCTGACTTGGTGACAATGGGACCAATTTCGAAGTATACCTTTTCAAACAAAAAAAGAATTTTGCAAATCGGTTCAGCCGTCTTCGAGTAATCGGTGATCATTATAAAAAAAAAAATATATATATATATATATATACGCGTCGAATTGATAACCTCCTCCTTTTTTTGTCGTCGGTTGAAAAGGCCTTTTATATTCAAACTAATGTCTCAAATTGATGTTAATTCAAGTTACACAAATATCAACTTTATTTTAATGGAGATTAAGTTGATTTTAGAGTGACTAGCACTATAAAAAAGTTATAGAAATGTCTGACATTGTAGCGTAAATTGAACTTTATTATGTAGGAATTAAAGTTATTTTTCTATAAACTCATATTTGTTTAAATTTTTGGCAAATAAATCGCGAATGTATATGTACCTATGTATTCTCTTTGTTATTGTTGTCATTATGAAGCAATTTTATATTTAGTTTCCGTAATTTTAGTTCTCTAGTTATCTTTTAACGTAGCTATCGTTTTTTATTTTTCAACCGACGACCAAAAGAGGAGGTTATCAATTCGACGCGTATATTTTTTTTTTTTTTTTTTTTTTTTTATGTATGATCATCGAGTACTCGAAGACGGCTGAACCGATTTGGAAAATTCTTTTTTTGTTCGAATGGGTATACTTCGAAATTGGTACCATTATCACCAAAGTCAGGATCTGATGATGGGATCTTGGAGAAATCGAGGGAACTCTTCAAATATTATAGGCACACCTATGGCGTTTTGGGTATTTCTTATAGTAACTTGTGCAGTTGCTCTCAAAAAGTACCATTTGAGGAAGTGGAACTGATGTTGAAGACCACAGATGGCCGCCGAAACTACTCAATAATAAGTATTTCGTGGATTGCGATTCGATTACTTGAATATGGATATTAAGCACTTTATGTTCGTCACAATGCATATGGTGATGTATAGCTGATGGTGAAGTACCAGGAGAACTCCTCAAAAATTAACGGCCCAGCATTGGGAAAAGCAATATTTTATGAAATGTTATAAGTAGTTGACATTTAGGCTCTTGTAACTAGGTAAATTAAAAATCAACCAACTAAAAAGAGTGAAATAAAAACTTTTTACCAAAAAATTAAACCGACTCCCAAAAAACACTGCAAAGTGAAAAATAACTTTAATTTCGGAAGTCGGTGCCAAAAACGAAAATACAAACTAAAGACACCGACTACCGAAATTAAAGTTATTTTTCACTTTGCAGTGTTTTTTGGGAGTCGGTTTAATTTTTTGGTAAAAAGTTTTTATTTTGTTAATGTTTTACTCGAATGTTTACTGTACGTAGGTATTTACAACGCGTTAAAAAACCTTATTTGCGTTACTTTACAGGACATCAGTCTACATCTATATGTAGGTAATTGTTGTCTTGTATGACTCACACAAGACAACACTTGTCGCAAATGCTGGAGTTCAGGACACACACCTTAATATGAGAGTATCTAAAATCTAAATATTATAGGTACCACGTGTTTCGGCTACATGTCTGCAATGTCTAGTGTAATAAACTCAGTGCGCTAGCGATGGTGTGTGTGGTGCTCCATCCAGCACCTACTTAGCACAAGTCTATTGAATAACCATAATAATATGGTAACCCGAAGAAAACCCTTACCTATACTTTATAGGTTATCTTAATGTAGGGTTTTAGGTATAGAACCCATTCAATGGGTTATCATAATGTAGGTGTAACCCTTTCACTGGGGTTCTTGTATAAAACCCATTCAATGGGTTATCCATATTGAAGAGATAACCCTTTTAATGGGTTCAAGCCTAAAACCCATTCATAGAGTTACATCACGATAAAGGTAACCTTATAAATGGCTTACCCTTTCAAAGACTTAACTCTTAATCGGGGTTGTACGGTCCCTGCTTTAAACTGCGTATACTAGGTACCATTTTCAAGCTTTGTACCAAAAATCAATTAAATAGGAGAAGTAGTTTAGTCACAAATGATTTTGATGAGATGCACCTTAAAGCGATAAATCTGACCAAGACAAGAGATAACACACGCCGCGCTACGTTGCCACTTTGTTACCTAGGTATTTAAGGTCAGTCACATTTATTTACAAAGGGTGGTTGCGTTTTACTCTGATTTGTAAGCTATTTAGTTTGTTTGAAAAAAAAAAATTTTTTTTGGCTCTTTTTATTTTTTAACTGTATCAAATTAACACTAAACACGTATAGTATACGTAGTGTAATTTAATGCCCCCCTGTCGTATCAACTCTGTATAAGCGTTTTGGTTTTACTGTGAGCTTGTATTGTATTTTTGAATAAATGAAGAAATATAGTCGCAAGCAGCGACTGCTGAATGCTACTGAGTTTTCAATTAGAAATTTCTCAGTAGCAACTTGGGAGTTTGGAAGTGTATACTGGTTCCTTGTTGCACACGTTAAACCCTGGTCCTGCGCCTGATTCCTCTCCGGACGTGTAGAATTGCCGTTCTATCGGACTATGAGAGGAACAGAGACTGCATCTATAGCTGCGCACGCGCATACTTCTGCACTATATTATCTCCTGCGCAGATCAAAGCCGAAATGGGGCCGTTCAAGTATTACGTAAGCAAATTTTTTGCAATTTTTAACCCACCCCTCCCCCTCGTCAGCAAAAATAAGTAAAGCTCTTACCCCTCCCCCCATGCTTAAGCTTTGGTTTCCTAGGATAGCGGTGCCGTCAAATAGCGGCCGTAATACAGCGGTGAATGACGTCACTAGAACGTTGTCTATGTAAACAAAATGGCGCGGTTTCCTAGAGAGCGGTAACTGACACCGTAACGTCAAAAAGCGGTGCCGCCATTTGCCTGACGGCCGTCTTGTCGGTGTCAGATGGTTTCGTGAACGTTTCCAAAGATAATGTAATACACTAGATAGCGATGAAGCAGACAGTGTGTTAAAACGGCCGTGGAACTTTCCACATGTCGTCACCGTAAAGACGGCCGCCTTTTTGCGTCCGTAATATTACGGCCGCTATATGACGGCGCCGCTTTCCTAGGAAAACAAAGCTTTACGTAAACATTGGTACAATTGATTGAATCATGAGCAGCAGTTATAAATCTAGAAATAAGGAATAGGTTTGGAATAGAAGTCTGTAACGCACATAATATTCATTTAAATAAACTGTACTGACACGGAATTCAACAATTCATTATTTGTAGGAATCCCTGAAAATGCATTTCGTTTTGAAGCATAGACAATGTGTGTTGCTACATGTGTAAAAAATTAAATAATTATTGCTGACGTAATTACCATCTAGATCCTCCCACCCCCCATGTCATCAAAAATAAGCAAAGCAAAGACCCCCACACCCCCCTATAGTGCTTACGTAATACTTGAACGGTCCCAATCGGTTAGGAGGACATTATTATTATATAATGTTAGATAGCTTACCGCTTCTCTGTGTTGCTGGTGGATAGCTGGGTGTCCATAGGTCGGTGACTGAGACTCGGTGTTGAGGCTCTCCGCGCTGCTGGCGAGTGAGCTCGCGCTGGCCCATAGTAGGGCACTCAACAAGTCACCTAGACCAAAGAAACAACGTAAATAAAAAGTTTTTAGGCGGAAAACTTGATGCATAGCATGAATGGAAAATTCTGTGATTTCTTCTCGAATTCTGTCTCAAACTCAATATATTTTACTTCACATAGACCTACAAACGCATTAAGAAAACGTCGGAAGCTAGTGTATGATTTAAAACTGGTCGTTTCCTATGGAGAAGCGGCAAGAAACAGCGCGGTATATTATAAATTTTCCGAATGTATCTATAATACAGGTTTAATAGATATGAGAGAACAATATAGACCAATATTAACATAGCACAATGTATAAAAAAGTGAAAAACGAATCTAAGAGTCTGTGTTCGCATTCACATAAAAAGGAAAGGTATCACGTGAGGTTGACAAGGGATTGCAGACAGAAGCGATACACACTGACTTCAGCAGCGCCTTTGACAAAGTAAATCACCCTATACTTATCAAAAAACTGCGATGGCTTTGGTATCGGAGGTGAATTGCTGGACTGGTTCAAATCATATTTATCAAAAAGACCTCAATGTGTAGTGATAGGTAGTTTTGGATCTGAGTTGTATTACGCACACTCAGGAGTTCCACAGGGATCTCACTTGGGGCCACTATTATTCCCCATATTTATCAATGACATTACCAATCACATACGACATAATAGAATATCTCTATTTGCTGAGGATCTAAATATATATAAAGTGATAAACTCTCGAACAGACGCTGATTTAATTCAAGCTTACTTGATTAATATTCAGCGTTGGTGTAACGTTAATGGTATGAGTCTAAACGCCAAAAAATGTCATCACATATCATTCACAAGGAAAAACACCAATTCCTACAAAGTATGACATTGGAGGCGTAATACTGGACCAAGTGAATGAAATTCGAGATCTAGGTGTGATCGTTGACAGCAAGCTGAAGTTTACTTCACATATCGATAAGGTAGTAACAAAGTCCACCAGATGCTTGGATTTCTGAGACGCAACACCAGAGGTTTTAAACTCGAGAAGATAAAGTGTTGCTTTACAATGCCCTAGTACGTAGCAGTCTTGAGTATGCAAGCAGTGTGTGGAGCCCTTTTTATGCAGTTAATTCACAACATGTGGAAAGCATATAACGAGCCTTCACGAGACACTGCTTTCTCTATAAATGGTTTTTTATACCGGAAAACCTTACACGGAACGTTTGAAGAAACTTAAAATGATTACCTTTCGCGATCGTAGACTTCTATTGGACTTATGCTTCCTCCATAAATTCATTAATGGAAATATTGAATGCAGTTGCTTGAACACGCCTGAATTAGATTTTCAATGAAAACCTACCGCGGTTTCGGAAAAAAATCACACTAACTATCCTTGCCAGGATCATTCTTGAGGAGTCGTTCTTAGTACTTTGTTGATTACTTATATTCTAAATTACATTTATTTTTACTTATGTGTTTTTAACGATTTCAATTTTATTTTATTTACAATGTTTTAAACTTATTTTTAAATTATTTAAATCTATTGACATGTAAATAATTCAATTCAATTTCTTTAATTTATTCTATTGACATATCAACTCAATTTTAATTTATTGTCATGTTATCAACTCAGTTTATTTTATTTTTTTTCTATTGATATTGCAATAATTCGTAATGTGTATAATTTATTCCTTTATTGTATGACTTTGCTAAATAAAAAATGTATTTTATTTTATGATTTTAGTATAAAGTTTATGTTTATATGTATAATTATAAGTTCTTTTGTTATCATGGTTGTTTTAAATTGTGCAATGAATGTGATGTGGCTGTATTTAATAAAAAAATAAAAAGGAGCTTATAAAGTAAATAAATAAACTTGACAAACGACAACATAAGATTCGTCTAATAAACGATGAAAATTAAATAATTGAAAAAGAAAGTATAATAAAAATTAATCTATAATGTTTTGAAAACAGTAAAGTAACCATGATGCTTTGTGCCGCTTCTTTTTTTTATTGGTAATAGGTTTGCGTTTGATAACCATCTCACCTGATGGTAAGTGATGATGTTGTAGTCGAATTACCTAGAAGTTACCTATTCACTCTCTTAAAGACTCCCGGGTTATAGCTATCAGGAAACACAGACTCCGGCAAGGCATTCTCCATAGGAATCGACCAGTTTCGAACCGTGCACTAGCTTGTGACGTTCCGCAAGTGCCATGTAGCCTAAATAAACATGTGGAATAAAATATACTTGAGTTTGGTTTTAATGTGTCGTTGTTGTACTCACGGTTGTTGTCGTCGTGGGTGGGTGTTGATAGGGAAGCGGGGCTCGCGGCCCCGCCACTCACCCCTCCGGGCGGTGCCGAGCCGTGAGCCGGAACATCAGGACCACCTGTAAAGAATTCACATTATAAAACCACGGGCATAAAGTCCAGTCCAATCTAGCTTGTCCCTAACTGCCCTCCCCCAACGACGCCCTAAGCCGACTACCCTACCCTACATGCAGTACCCAAAGCCGACGTCCGTACCCTATAGGGAGTGCCCAAATCCGACGTCCTTACCCTACTGGGAGATCCCTCAGCCCTGGCAAGAGGCTATCTTATTTCTTACTAATATTATAAATGCGAAAGTTTGTGAGGATGGATGGATACAAAATAATTATTTTATTTGGTCTATTAGGTAGATTTTCAAAAAATATTGGTCAAGTATTTTTTGCCTTTTCAACTCAAGAAAAATTCACAAAGATGGAAAGCATCAAAGTACAGGAGTGGGGACTGTTGACGTCACACAGTGCTAAGAATTATACCGGAGTGTGACGACACGCGAAATTTCAACTCACTGTATAGTCTTAATTTTTCAATTACGTGATAAAATAAAAAATACGTGTGCAATGTTTTTTGTTAAACTACGTGACGGACTAAATAAAATATTTTAGGAAACTACCCTATTACATTTATGACTAGCTTCTGCCCGCGACTTCGCAAGCGTGGGAAGGTTTTGCCGCGCAAATTCCGATCCCGTGGGAATTTCGGGATAAAAAGTAGCCTATGTGTTAATCCAGAATGTCAATATCTACTAACCAAATTTCATTCAGATCCGTTCAGTAGTTTTTGCGTGAAAGAGTAACAACATCCATACTCACAAACTTTCACATTTATAATCAGACCTTTTGTAGTTTTAGTTTTCCATATCCTCTCTATACTCATTTTTTTTGTAAATATATGCAATGCAGACACACTTTTTACCTAAAGTTTGTTACCTGTGTTTTTTTGTTTCTATCTCAAATTAGCGCTGATTATTGAAATACAAAGCCATATTTCTTTATAGCTTTTGTTTTTAAGTTAGTTAGCTAGGTATTAGCTCCTCCACCCTCATTAACAATTTCTACTTAGATTTTCGCTTTTTATTGGACACCACCCTTGGTTGACTGGTAGAGAATGCCTACGATATTAAAACCTTGCACTCATGTGCATGAAGTATAATATATTGTATTATATAAAGCTAAATTACCACTCACTCACTCACTCATTGACATAATTGTTCTCCCAGATGGGGGATGGGGAGGTGGGTATAATTTGACAGATTCGTAAACAAGTAACTCTCAAACCTACGGGAAAAGTGCCAAACCTCCCCTTTTCACCCCTCCCTATCGTATCTCCTATCGTATCGTATCTCGTATCGTATTCCTATAGAGGAGGCTTGGTAAAGTAAAAACCATTTCTCAAAGTCGCCCCCATTGCCCCCCTTCTCACCCCCTTTAGGCGGATCTCGGAAATTAAGAGACTTGGAACATTTTTTTTTTCAGATTCGTTTAGAGGGGCAATGCTTTAGTCCAAATAATTGTGCAATACCCCCCCCCCCCCATCTCTTTTTTTTTTTAATTGAACAAGCACGCGAGGTGCTTGCACCTCGCGCAACACGCAAATACTAGTATATATATATATATGTAATTATGTATATTCTTTCGATAATTAATAACATTTTATTTACCCCATTGTGGTCTTTTTAACCCAAAGGTTGACTGGTAGAGAATGCCTTGTTGCATTAAGTCCGCTCATGTACCACTATAGTAAATAAAGTTTAAATAAATAAAAGGAGAGTACTAACCACAGAGGCCCGGCACCCAGGCACAGCGAAAAACACTCGGCGTCCGAAGCCGACAAAGCTGAGCGCTTGCTGCCGGCAGCGCTCAGCGACGCGCTGTCGCCGCTGTAACAAGAACAACACAGGTTATAGAATACACTAAATGGAATCAGGAATAACTGCGGAAATTCATACCACATTAATAATAACACTAGTTTACAAGGTTTTTGTCCGTCATTATATTATTGTTTTTAGAGGGTTTTAGATGTGCTGAATTAAATTCTAATGTTACAAAAAAATCCAACACATCAGGCTACCTAGATATCTTTGCTCAAAGTAGTTTTCCAGTTTCAAAGCACTGTTAGACCATAATTTTAATAAGCTCGGTAAAAATTGGCTGCGATGACTTAAAGCTTTCACTTCCCTCATAATAATCCAATTTGATTCTTTTTATATATTTTTTCATCTCCGAATAATCGAGTATTGAATATTTGCTAGCAAATTCTATCAAAAATTTACTTCGGAAAAATAAACTGTTATTGATAACCGTTACAAAATAAAAAATATAAATGCGGTAATTAAGCTTTTTATATAATATTTGTAATATTATATCTGAAAAATCAAGATTTAAGTACTTTTTGCCCAAGATTACTAAAAAACCTGACGTGAAGTTTTGACGTCTGATTTTAATTCAGGACACCGAAAACTTTCAATAATCGGTAGTTTTGATAATAGGACTATCTGAAAAGAAATATTTGTAAACTAGTGTAATTATTTGACACATTATCTCTGGGCTATTGGAGTTCTCTGGAAACGGAGACTAGTTGTATAGACAACCTTGTAGTCTAGCAACTTGCTCTTAAATATAATCTTGTGGAATCGGAAGTAACGTACTATAGGTATGTGCCCGAGTTAGTTCTCGAAAATGGTAATCAATGGATGACTCGGTCCATCATCACTGATTGACTCCTGGATATGGCGCGTATTGTTAGGTTCTTCTCTCCCCCCGTCCCCTAACCACCGGTAGCTTGGACCCTGTTCCCGATACCGGTGGACTATTGCTTTTTTTTTTAAGTTCGGACACAGGCCCGAATAAAAACCATCGAATAACACTTCCCGTTCTGGGTGAAGCGATTAAAAACCTACCGATCAGTCAGTGAGAAATGTATCCCAGAGTCTGACCATTGTAATTAGAAATTATTTGACGACGACATGGTTCGCGGAGCGGTTAAGCGATTTGCTACTGCGCAGCGTGTCGGAAATTCGATTCTGGCACGACAACAAATATCAATAAGAAATACAAATTCTTGTTCCGGGTCTGATTGTTTGTAAAAATGCACTCGATTCAGTAGAAATTCCTAATGTGGGTAAATTTTTTGCTTGATTATTAATTTCACGACCTTATTTCGCACAGATCGAGAGGTTTTTTATTATTTATTCACGAGCTCCTCATACGATAGACTTGAAATAAAAGTTACCTTCCAATAGCTTTACTCAAAAATATAACATCACTTTCTAAATATTCACTCAACAGCGATAAATCACCGGATTTCTTTTCAAAATAGTTGTAATACGGCATTTTATAAAACCGACTTCTTCCCTTAAAATACAGCGAACAATTGTCGTGTTTTGCAAGTCTCAAGGCGCGTTAAATATTTGTCTAAAGTAAGACTACAATATAATTTGCTATCTAGGATTTGTATGATGTTATCTGTGTTTAAATAAGGGGAGAAATAGACGTGGAGATTACACGAGAATTATGATTATGTTATTGTAGGAAAATCCATACTATAATATTATAAGTAAGGATGGGGAAATCATCCAATGACTGACTCCCTGATCCTGCCTGCCTGATCTGGGCGAAGCGGGAGGGTGTGTCAAACTTTTACTGACTAAAACCCATCGTGTTCCGAGGCCGCGGTAAATCTTTCAAACAATTCCACAACCCCGGCACACGGTGGGCTGAAAATCGGCTTTCATAGACTTAGGCATTTTATTTTGCAAGTGCGAGTTTTTTTGCCGGATATCACTCTCTAAAACTAACTAAAACTAACTCTCAACTAATAGATAGTTATAACAATATACAAAAATGACACCAGAATTGATTCTGCACAGAAACGAAGGAATTATAATTTTTTTACGAAAATTTTGTATGGAGCTAGTATGAAAAATCGAAATATCTCTAAAACGGCAGCGATAACCGTAATATCCTTATAGGGGGTTATAGTACTAATTATTTATGATTTTTTGACATACGTTACATAATGGTTGTAGATGCCTTTTTTTTTTAAAAATCGTCAAAATATTTTTATTTATTTTTACATATTTAAACGTTCCTTTTAGTTTTTAAGTTGAAGAATTCAGAGCTTTAACAACTCTTATCATAAAATAGCATCACCCCTATAGACCTGAAGGACTAGACAGAGGTGTGTAGTGTCTTGTTGATCTTGTAAGATTTCCAACAATACCAAATAGTTGAATATCAGTGTCAAAGTGCCCATGCTGTCGCTTCTTTTTGAAAGATAGGGGAATGAAATTGTTAATTGATCATACCCTAAAAGTATGATTACAACATAACCGGACACATAATAATAATAATATCCTTATAGGGGATTATAGTACTAACATTATTTATTTTAACATATGAAACTGTTCAAAACGATCCATGAACTGTGTCAAAGTTAAGAACATCGTTAGGAAGCATGCTTTTTCCCCAAATATTAAGAATATGTGAAAAAAAAAAGACTGTATATAAACTTTTTATTGATAGGTAATTTAAATAAAACAGAAGTAACAAAAATAATATCTAATAAATTCAATTATACAAAATATTTGAAACTATAATTTATGAAATTATTGGTACAATAAACTAACATAAATAACAAAAGAACATAAAGAAAAATAATTAAATTTTACAAATTTTCTTTACAACTTTCGTTGTCGGACTCCAATTCCGAGTCAGAATCCAGATCGGATATACCTACAAACTCGAACTCAGTTTCCGGAAACTGTATTAGGTAGAGAGTTTCAGCAAAAAAGGTTGTCTTCCTTTTGGCATCTAACTTCGGCCTTTGTGCACTTAGAAAAGGATCCGAAGAAACAACAAGCATATTTAGGATATCTTGATTAGAATCTTGCCTGCTTCTTTTCCGCGAATGATGTTCCCGGAACCTCCTAAAATCTTTGTTTCGAGACTCTGAGGCTTCTTCCGAGAGAGTCCCAATCGGGACAATATCATTTTTTTCGATTATGTCAGCTCCGTGTATTAATAGTTTATGTACGGTTGATGACATGTAGTACCAGTCGTATAATTCCACGTACTTTTCTGCTGTTTTGCGAGCAAAATCTTTAAATTTGATGACATCGATCTTCTCACCAGATGTTATTGCTTGCAAAATAACAGCAAATCTTTTTATCAGGTTTTGATCCAACCCAGTAATAGCTGCAGTTTTATTGGGAAACTCGAAAAACTTCCTTGCGGTATTCCCGTCATTGGTAGTTCCCGAGCCTTGTTTTACTATATCAATTAACAGATTGAGCTCCTCTTTAAATTTATTTTGAATGTTTTTTTTTCTGTTTTGTAACATATCTTTATGCTCATTACTTCTTGCTGCCCACTGTTTGAAGTCAAGTCTGTACGCAATGTGTAACAGACATTCCATGCAATTTATACGGGCATGTAGGGATGATAGGCCAAATTCATATATGTCAGAACACACAGTTTTTGATGTTACAGCATCTAAGTGGTTCATTTCTGTTGGTTTTGCTAAGCACAGGTAGCATGATGCATTTGATCTAGCTTCAGAAAGGTACGTGCAGACTTTTGCGTCGATCATTGTCATCATTAGTTTATGAGTCACCCTGTTACTATTAATGCACTCTGTGGGGTTAAGGGCCTCAATTTCCTCATCCATTTTTCTTTTGTTATCAATGACAACTGCATGGCTTTCTTTTACAAAAGTGAACTGAACCGGACGACAATAAAAAGTTGAGCATGGTTTCGGGTTTGTCCATATAGTATTATCTCCATCTGTCAGTTTCAGTGGCACCAAGGAGGTCATGAAAATGCTTGAATCATCATGCTCGCCGTCCATTTTCTGCTTGTATCGGCTTTGATTGGAAGCACCATCAAATCCCCACTTCGATATCAGCTTTAACTGCTTATTTTCCACATTATCAGAAAGACTTTGAAGAATCCGCTTCACCGTGATGTCAAGTAAAGCTTGAAGTGTAATTCTAGCTGATGAATCCGTAACTGATACTGATTGATTAGGAGGGTAGCATGCAAGCTTAGTTTGTTGCAGTTTATAGTAGGATGGGTAAATATCCTTAGCACCTTCCCGAATGGCAGTCTCTCGCAACGTAATATATTGCCACTTTGAAAGCTTAAGTGAAAGAAGCAATCCAAGTGCTTTCTCTGGTGTAAATATTACTGTTTTCTTAATGCTTTCCTTGATTTTAACGGCAGCTTCTGGATTTTTGATCATATAATTGATTACAGATGCGATATCTTCATAACCTTCTTCTTTTAAACGTGCTGCAGCTGCATATGCCAATTCACAGGAATCTTCGCCTATGTGCTCACTAGATCTTCTCTTTTTCTGTTTGCTTCCCAGATCTTTGAATGGTTTTCGGGACCTTTTTGTCATTGTTCCAACAGTCGATGATGTCGAAGGTTCTGGAGAGACTGAGCGTGCTCTTGGTATCTCATCAACAGTTGGTTCTTGATTTATTAAAGTTTGCACGCAACTCGGCCAATCAATATTTGCTTGCAACCACTCTCCGTACGTATTTCTAAACTTATCAAAGAATCGTTTAGATTTCTGCCACCTGTTTAAAGCAGCTCGCGTGAATCTCCGGCAAAATTCTTTGAGAGTTACTTGATCTTCGGCAGAAAGGCAATCGCCTATGCGGGACACAATTGCACTAAACAATACTTCATGATTAAATGAAGGACACTCACTTTTTAGAAGAACAAACAAATCTAAGTTGGTGATTAAACTTTCCATTCTAAGATTTTGTAGTCGCAAAGCAAATAGTTTTAGTGTTAGCAGTTACACGGTTGTGAACAATCTAAATTATGGAACAAAATTATAGCCCTTTTATTGTATAAAGTCAATAATTAGTTAACTACCCTCATTAAAGTTATAAAAGATATGATAATAAAAATTTATAATCGTCAAAAACATTTCGTAGAACTCATAGTAGAACTAATCAACATTAGCAAATCACATTAGCTCACTAATTATAAAAAGGTGAATGCAGTTCTTAGTTGGTATTGTTGCGAGATATTTCAAATCATTTAATCACTTAATAGGCTCATTAGAATCAGAAGACTACAACCATCATTCTAATTACTTAATTACTTGTCATCAGACTCATTAGATGACTACACAATATGTTATTTTGTATTTTGAACGTATGCAAGGTTTTAAAATTCCTTTTGTGTCGATATTATTATGTGTCCGGTTATGTTGTAATCATACTTTTAGGGTATGATCAATTAACAATTTCATTCCCCTATCTTTCTAAAAGAAGCGACAGCATGGGCACTTTGACACTGATATTCAACTATTTGGTATTGTTGGAAATCTTACAAGATCAACAAGATACTACACACCTCTGTCTAGTCCTTCAGGTCTATAGGGGTGATGCTATTTTAAGTTAAGAGTTGTTAAAGCTCTGAATTCTTCAACTTAAACACTAAAAGGAACGTTTAATATGTAAAAATAAATAAAAATATTTTGACGATTTAAAAAAAAAAAAAGGCATCTACAACCATTATGTAACGTATGTCAAAAAATCATAAATAATTAGTACTAAAACCTCCTATAAGGATATTACGGTTATCGCTGCCGTTTCAGAGATATTTCGATTTTTCATACTAGCTCCATACAAAATTTTCGTAAAAAAATTATAATTCCTTCGTTTTTGTGCAGAATCAATTCTGGTGTCATTTTTGTATATTGTTATAACAAATAGAAGTGATATCCGGCACAAAAACTGGCACTTGCAAAATAAAATGCCTAAGTCTATGAAAGCCGTTTTTCAGCCCACCGTGCGGCAGACAAGTATGGTATAACCTTAAAACCATAAAAGTTAAGTAGCCTAAATGATTGAGGCTTAGCATCCTGAAATACAGGCCCCATTCTAGCCTAGTTTAGGCACCAGTTTCCACAATATGTTTACAGTATAGTTTGTAGTTTACAGTAGATCACAAGTCCGACGCCTTAGCCATTAGCCTATTGGCTAATGGCTAACGCGTCAGACTTGTGATCGAGAGGTCCGGGTTCGAACCTCACCCATTACTAGGGCGTCCAATCCCGCAGCCTGAATTCAATCTCGGTATTTGCGGGACTACGAATTTTCAATCCCGCGGGATCTCGGTATTTGCGGGATCCCGCATATTGAAAATATTCACATTTATATAAGGCAAATAAAACAATGAATTAATCAACTAACTCCAGGTTTATTTACGTATTACTATTAGTATGAGATCAATCAAATTACACCGTTTTTTCTTCACAAAAAACAGTAACAAATACTGAATAAAAAACTTGACTGATATTTTAGGCTCCATACTTAGGCTACCACTGACTGAAAATCGGCTATATTAGGCTACATAAGCTGTGAAAAACGGGCGACATCGGCCCCCGCGTTGTTTGCAACACTGCCGGCCGCCAGTCACCGAGCGATCGCGCTCGCGAGATGTCGTATGCATGCTTTTTTTCAGTCCCGCAAATCCCGCGGATCCCGCGCCTGTAATCCCGCATCACGCGGTATTGGAAAATGACGCGGGATCCCGCAATACCGAGATCTCGGTATTCCGGGATTGAACCCCCTACCCATTACACTATTGCCGTGAACTCTTTCCAGACAAGTATTGTACAAAAAGATTACTAGTACTTAATGTGAATTCTATATTCTCGATAGACGAGTTCTACGATGGAACGAGAGAGCCCAGAAGATGCTTGTTCACTCTTGCTGTAAAAGCCATAAATAGGTTAACATTAAAATCACTACAAACAATTACAGATTTGCTGGAGTTACAAATTGTATGCAAAACTTCATCCATTACTTTTTGAAAGCAATTCTGAAGGTGGTCTGTACACACTTAATATAATAAACTGCTCCAATTCAATACAGGCTATTTCAATAGACCGTTCAACAGAGAGGCTCACAATATCCATACGGTTTATGAATTTAAGATGATTATACTATATAAAGCTAAATTACCACTGACTCACTCACTGACATAATTGTTCTCCTAGATGGTGGATGGGAGGTGGGTATATTTTGACAGATTCGTAAACAAGTAACTCTCAAACCTACGGGAAAAGTGCCAAACCTCCCCTTTTCCCCCTCCCTATCGTATCTCGGAAACTACGAGACCCGTATTTTTTGTTTTACGGATTCGTATAGAGGAGGCTCGGTAAAGTAAAAACCATTTTTCAGTCGCCCCCCCCCGCCCCCCTTTTCACCCCCTTTAGGCGGATCTCGGAAATTAAGAGACTTGGAACATTTTTTTTTCAGATTCATTTAGAGGGGCAATGCTTTAGTCAAAATACTTCTGCAACCCCCCCCCCCCCCCCCCATCACCGCCTTTTTTTTTTCACAAGCACGCGAGGTGCTTGCACCTCGCGCAACACGCAAATACTAAACCCCCCATCACCTCCCCCCTTTTTTTTTTCTCAAGCACGCGAGGTGTTTGCACCTCGCGCAACACGCAAATACTAGTTACTTATTAAAATTAAAGTGCCACCATGTATAGCATTTACTCTGCTGAAAGAACTTCCAACCTGGTAATTATTATAATTGAATACAAACTGATGGCTTTGAAGCCAATGCTCAGTTAAAAAAAGAATATCAATCTTGTTAAAATTAAGAAAAAGATCTACTTCTAAATCCTTGTTTAAAATCCTTGAATATTTTGATGTACCAGGTTAATACTATTTATTGATTTTAAAATTATACTCGATTCGGCTAACCTTAAATTACGTCATACGATTTGAGGACATCGTTCTATGAGATAGCATATCTGTAAGTTTATCTTACATTTGAAACAACAGATGATAACATAGATAGGTCACAGTTATTGTGACTGATGATTAAAAAAACGCTTTAAACTGAACTGCTATAGACTTATGTACTTGAGATTTAGGTACACGTGTAGAAAATTTGCGACACGTGCATGAGTGAATGCTTTAGGAGAGGTTCTTAATTTCTTATTTTTAGGATGCTGTTAGGACTGCCACGATGGTGCAGCGCTTCTGCTATGTTTGCCCAAAACTGAGCTGACGGCTTCCATGCCGTCATTCGCAAGAGAACCGCGTCGCTGTTGTCAAGGTTGCGGGCGAGTGGCAACAGCATTATAAAAACTGGCGGAGAGTATCGACTCTCCGATTATAAAACCTTTTGTGAGAAGGACGATCACCAACCATTAATTTGGGGATGTCCTTTTCACAATACTATTTGGTCTGTCTCCTCTATTGTATTTTAACTACTAACACTAGTAATAAGATATATTATTGTTTACTAACACGCTGGATCATTGTTGTCTGAGAATAAAGAATTATTATTATTAAAGCGAATCTGATTGATACTTTTTCATGAGGTGGAAATCCCCGTGGATGTCCTCCGTTCTGGGGTCAGTGAAAGTAAGTGACTTAAGCCACCCCGTGTGCCCTCGTATATTTGCGCCAGGGCCTGTGGGAGCACTTAAATAAATACTATTCAATGCGGCCCCCAGCTGATCCTATTGAAAGGAACATAGAGCCAACATGCTGACAAACTAACGAATCTAAAAACAAATCTAATCAATACTAGTAATTTTAACGTTTCTACTGAATTTCCTGTGGCTCCATGTAAAGTACCTAATCGTTCTCAGTTGCGACCGGTTATACTGGAAACCGACCCATAGTTGGGAAAAGGGCCGGAAACCGAAATAAACTATATCTTTTTTACTTTTTTTATTATTAGTAGTCAGAAATTCATAATACCTAACAAGATGGACAAATCAAATGGGGACGTCGTTAGCTCCCTAAGCCCCCGTCATCTCCTTCGAATCTAACCTCTCAGGTTCGGGGTTCCCCAAAAAAAAAAGAAGCGCATAAGAACTCTATCTTTCCATTACGTTTTAGTTGTACAATATAGGTAATCAATATACTGAATTAGCTTTTCATGTATGTTATTTTGATACTTATTTTAATATGTATTTGTATAACTACTTAAAGTGTGCAAGGTGTTGCAAGAATACTCAGATTTCTTTTGGAATAAACATTACATTTGTAACTATTTTTCTTTTCGCTCTACATGTATGCATGTAGTTAACATTAATTATGAAAGTAAATAGTGTTAAAGCAACGTGAACGTGATCAACACATCAACAGCGAGAAAGCGTGACCTTTCGTTCAGTAATCATTCTAGGTTCTAAAAATAAACAGAGAAGCTTCACTGCCAAAATACAGGCAATTGTTTTCATCAACTTTTGGTTAGTATACTTGGCATTTCGCTCCAAATAATAGTTGTGTTTAAAAAAGCACTGTTTGTCTATTTTCGTTTTCAATAACAACAATGAAATGGTTTTATAGCCACGAGCCTCGAAAAACACATTTACGAGGCTCTTATTTATAGTGAAAGTTACGCTCTATACTTTTCATAACCTAAAAAACGTTTTTGTTATATTCTCTCTGTTAGGTATCTCGGTATTCCTATGATCCATATTGATGTTATTATAGTAAATAGTGTTTATTACCAGTCAATTTAGTATTCATATTATTATTCTGTTGAGTTGAAAAAGTGGGCCGGACGAAGTATGGGCCGTTGCCGGAATCCTTTATTCCGTACTTTCAAAGATTAGCGCGTTCAAAGATCCAAACTTTTTCTCCTTATATAATTTATAGTATTATAGATTTCGAGCACTTGGCGACCTATAGTATAAATAAAAATGAACCGCAAAACTTCGGAACGACTGCAAAAAAATATTAAAATTATATTATTATGTTGTGTACCTAGGTACGTTATTGTCAGGTTTGTATAAAAGAAAATATTTAAAAAAATATATGGAAACAAAGTACTACAAACGCAGACTAAGTCGCAGGCAGCAACTAGTATGCTATGCAATGAAGATAAAATAATCAGGTCGACAGAAGTTGACGATGATTTTGCACGCGATGCATTTTTTGTTCTAAAGTTACTGATGTATTTTTCAAGGGCAACGGCGTTTACTGGAACCTTGATTAAGGTCAATTAGATTGATTTATTGTGATACTAGCAATGCACCCGACTTAGGACGGGTACATTTTACATGAAGTAAGCAGTTGTACCTATGTTCTCTCGCTTCCCGACCATCCGAACACCGGTATTAGGTTGCACGTAATTTTGGATCGGTACTTAATATCTTCTGAATTGTTCGTTTGAATGATATCGTGTAAATGACAATGTAATTTATATTGAACACATAAATTAAATAACGTATTTATTTAAATTGAGATTACATTATATTGGAAAAAAATGTGAGGGTACCTAAGGCCTCTAAAGACTTACTTTTTTTCTAGCGCATAGGTTTCGCACGCCAGTAATCGCCCAGTCGGTATTATTTTTTCGACATTATTTAATCGTCATATTTCAGCCAACTAACACAAAACCTGCATGAATGATATACTAAAACCTGCCTCATAAACACCCTATCCATTTGTGAGATTCGCATGAAAATATGTTCAATAGTTTTTGTGTTTATTGTAACAAACAGATAGACAGACGCGGCGGGAGACTTACAATATGTAAGGACTAAACTGTGTTTACTATGAAACCATGAGCAGCACCGCGGACCGATATTTCAAGTTTACTATGAAACCATGAGCAGCGCCGCGGGCTGATATTTCAAGTTTACTATGAAAACCAGGAGCAGCACCGCGGACTGATATTTCAAGTTTACTATGAAACCAGGAGCAGCACTGCGGACTGATATTTCAAGTTTACTATGAAACCATGAGCAGCACCGCGGACTGATATTTCAAGCGATGCGATGGTTACAGGCTACGGGGCACATGGAAAATTAATGTTTTAAGGCTTTTTGTTTTGCTGGGTGGGAAAAACATCAAACAACTCCTGCCGTTGTAGGTGCACCGGAAGGGAGTGTCAGACTTGTACTGACAAAAACACACCTTGCTCCTTCAGTTGCCAGTACGTTCCAGGGCCGTAGTAGCGAAAGTTTAAAGACTAACAGTTCCCTGCTAGAAAGAAATATGTACAGACACTGTTACATAGTTTCTCTCTTTTGCAGTGCACATTCCAAATACGACCGTCGTGAACCCACTATAGACACGAGCATATTTAGCTTTGTTGGAGGGATCAACAAGATTGCTAGTAATATGAAATCTACCAACATTACTAGTTCTCTTTAAAAAAAAAAAGAAAATACTATTTAAATATTATCGAGCCGAATATAGAAACTCTGTTTTTAATATTCTGAATAATAATTAGCGTTCATGTTAACAAAAATGTCGAAGGTTAACCAACCACGAATATTGCATGTTCTTACATACTATCAACGTTAACTCCAAAACAGTTGAACTATTTTTGAAGGAAATTTCTTAGATATGGCCTTGAGATAAATGGGTTGTTTTCAGAATTTATGAAGGTGATTGACTGGTTGAGGAAATTCCGAGTATGCTTCAAAGGCTTAGCAACGAGGTTCTTTAGTATATGTAAACAATCATGGCGGAGCTTGTTTACCGATTAGACCGAATACCGTGCTGTCCTTTTCTTATGTATGAAATAAGAGGGAGACAAAAATACGTCACGACGTCACTAACACGCTGATGGGACAGATAATAAATTTTGGAGAAACAAATTACTTCCGTCTCTTATTTATGTAGTTTGGCAGAAAGAGATAGAAGTTTGGTTTCGATGGAAAATGCTCAACACGGAGTTTAGGGGTGGGATAAGAAATCATCATAATATAAAAAAAAAATAGCATGGACTTACCAATACAGCTTAACCATTTTTCAAAAATAAATATATCTTCTATGTAAAACAACGAAATAAACTTCGTATAGTACTATAAACAACAAGTATATCACAATAAATGGAATGTTTCAATAAATAACAATTATAAAAAAAATAACTAGACAAAAAAATATTAAGGTATCGTAAGGCGATTTTTTTCAGGCACTTTTCTGAAAAATATCTTTATGCTGTATACCGTATACAGCATATTATGTTTGTTTACGAAAATAGAATCTATTTTTATTTTTGCAAAGACGTGCGTTCGGTGTGAGAATCAAGTAGCGTCTGATCACGTCTGATTGAAAACAGTAAACAGTCGGCGGCCAAAAGAGGAGCCTTGCCAATATTCAAAAATAGAATTAGTGTTATGATTCTAAAAACGGATCAATAATGGGGTGTGATTCTTCCTCTCTGACGTGACCACTTTCACGTTTGTTAAGCACGCGACTGTTAGGTATACATCTATACATATTTTATAGAGGTAACATTTGTTTGTAAGTTCGTATGTAGAGGGTGATCTCCGGAACCAATTCTATTTTTTTCTTTGGTAGTAACGTAAGTTTGGTGAGTGTTACAGGTTATAGATTATTTCGAAATCCACACAAAGTCGTGGGCCATGTGCTAGTTATACATACAAAAAAAAAAATTAAGTGTCTGACTACCTATATCATTGTTATATCAAGTGCTTAATAGATATTTACACGTGACCTCTATGTGAGGGAATCGGACCATAATTAATCAAAGTAATGTGCCAGCTTGAGTTCGAACCCACAACTGATTAGTTTTATCTGTAACCTCAAGACCACCACTACTTTATTTAGAGCATTCAAAAATCATAAATACCAGGCCATCAAAATACTTACTATCTAGAATATTTGTCTGAATTCACGTGATCCAATAAAAGTACTCCGCATTGGGGACAACATATTATCTTTTTAGCATTTATTCTAGCATTCACTAGCGAAAGATATAAAAGAGCGCTTGCCAAACTGTTCTTAAGTAAATTTATGATATAAGGAGTATAATAGTTTTGGCCTCGGGCCATAAAGAATTTGTTGAAGGAAGTATAAAAATATGTTTAGTTTTGGTTTGCTATGTTATGTATTTTTTTAAACGCAGTATGAGCATTTTTTTGGTAACGGGAATGTTCGAGAATACCGAGAATAACGAGATACCGTGAATAACGAGATACCGTAGCCCTGTAAAGCAAGGGCAACTGAAAGAAAAGGGTGCGTTTTTAGTCAATAAAACTCTGACATTTACTTCCACCCAGAGCGGATGGAGAAGTCATTTGATGATTTTCACACTAATACATGCTGCAATTTTGGCCGCAACTGTGGCAGTGTCGATCAGACCTTTGCGGGGCTTGGGAGTTCCCGTACTGCCACAAAAATCGCCTTATTGCGAAGATTGCGATAACAGGGATAGGAACCCATACAGTCGACAGTGAATGTGACCCCGATCAGAGTGGCCGTGAACTTATTCTTGGTGTTTTGCTCTTGAGTGTACGAACTCCATGATATTCCGAGATTTCAGGTGGCATGGACTTCTGATGGAAAGCTCCCGAAAGATGAAGAGAGAGAATATAGTGCAAATGCGTTACCACCAATTTGTAAAATAATAAATATCATTTATGAAGAAAGACTTCAATAAACTAGTCCCAAAAGACCATGTATTTTGCAAAGAGTAACCATAGACTTTCTAGCCGGTATTTCTCCATAGAAAAAGACCAAATCCAACCCTGCACTAGCTTTGAAAGGCAAGGCAAATTTTATTTAGATCCTGTAATAATGAAATACAAACATCAAGCTTGGCCTTTTCCCAACTAAGATGAGGTCGGCAGTCGGTTTCTAGTCATACCAGGATAAAACATTAGTTTTATAAACAGAGCGACTGCCTCCACAACCAAAGAACTAACTAGTCAAAGAGATACCCCTAGGCACATCTTGTGTCACATTTTTTCTTCTAGCAATCTATAACAGTTGACTAAAGGACTTTCCAAGGCAACTCCATAAACCGACGTCGAGAAGCGATGATTAACCTTGAGTTGTTCCCTTGCCGCTTTTATTTAACCTCGATTTCCTAGGAATACAAACAACATAAAAAAAAACTGTGTTCCTAGGAATGTATGTATAGGAAAAATAAAACATTTGGCATTGTTCCACATTCACAATGTAGGAAAATAATGGGCGTGATTCACCATCGCTTCTTCCTGGACAATAGGAACTGGCCATTGTCCGAGGTAACGGAAAAGTGAAGAAGTGGCAACGTGGAACGTGGTCGTGGCAATCATTGGGTGTAAGAAATGTATGTATGGTCTGAAATAAAGTAAGTACAAACTAACACATACCCTTAAAAATCGTCCACGCTTTCCGGCTGGTTATGTGGCCAAGAGACTGGTCAGTCAATTATTTTTACATTTTTGACAGTCGTTACGGCTACTCAGAAGATAGAAAATCTAACACCAATCTTGCCAAGGGAAAGTTTTCCCAGCTCAGTAGCAACCACGGAATAGATGAATAAGGTTGGAATGGTAATGTGGGCGTGGCGAGCGCGCCACATTATGATCCGAAAATCATAGCACGACCGATTAATTCATTCGCCGCGTTTAGTGCGCTTCGGATTACTTCGGAACGCAGAGCTCGGCTTTAAAATGCCGTGTTGTGCAATTATAACCTGTAAAACAAAAAGTCAGACCGCAAGTATAGAGCGAGGAGGTATATCTTTCCGTCGGTAAGTCGAAAATAACATTTAATTACAATTTTATTTGTAAAAAACATAAAAATATTCTCTGATCACTATGAAATTCCATACATTAACAACATTATTGCAAAAAGTTACAAAAAGTATACATTGCCCGATGTGTACTCGCTTAATCAACGCAATGACCAAGTCCGCTTACAACGTACTGCATGCGCCACACTTCAACCATTGAAGTTTTGTCCTTTGCCCTGATTGGTCGTGATGCACGGCGCATATTTATAGTGAGTTACAATCAGTAGCAAGCTCTCGATTTAAGTGTGTGTAATTTATTTGTGTGCGTAATCCGCATACTCTTATTATATTCTTGCTTGTAGTGGAGCTAAGGAGTGGGAGACAAGCGGCGACACGCGTTCTCATACAAATCAGGAACTATTTCCTTTCCAACCTCTTTTATCTGTTCTGTGGTAGCAACCCAGTGGTTGGGGAGGTCAGATAGGCAGTCGGCACACTAGTACTCAGCTGTATCAGGTTATACTGGAATACTGACACCGACATAGTTGGAAATAGGCAACAAGCAGATGCTAATGAACGGGAGCCTGTTTTCCAGCGATTGGGATCGCGTCAGGTTATTCAAGGGCTTTTTTTAAAACCATTATAGAATCTTTCTCTTACTTATTGTGCGGTATTATTTCTTACCAAGTGATCAAATACAAAAATATCCACTTTCTCTGCCCAACAAGATTACGATCTTTTTATAGAACTACCGTCAAAATACTGCGTCACTGGTTTGAAACATTGCCATTACTCTCTAAAGGTATTTCTCGTTATTACGGCTATTGGCAACCGACACGCGTAAGTTTATTTTTTACTTTTCTGATTCGACTTTAGGTAATTTTACGCAGCATGGAGCAATGAATCGCTGAGACTCTGGTCTCTGCTGAACTGTGTAATTGGTATCTATTGTAAAGAAAGAGAACAGAAAAAAAAGGTATACTGAATTATTGTTGATTACCTACATATATATTCCTCTGAAAATAATATAAATTGACTTCTCCCGCTTTGGGTGGAACGGTTCAGTAGGTTGCCCTTGCGTTCTGAGGCTGCGATATCTTTTGAGAAAATTCCCCTCAACCCCGGCAGGCAATGTTAATGTTTAAGTATTTTTTTCTGGGCTAGCATTTTTTTCTATTAGTAGGCTGACATGTATGGAAAGGTAGTGCTTTTTTAAAGCACAGACAGATCTGCCAATTTAATTGTTTTACTTTACAATCAAAATTGGATTAACGATCTATTTTTAGAAAATAAATTAATAGTTTAAAAAACAAAAAACACACTTTTAAGACTAATGTAATGAGCAGAAATTAGAAATGTTTACTAGTGGGCAGTCCAAGATTCCATCAGCCACCTTCCAATTTCATCGTCAGACCAGCTCGATGGTACCATAATATTGTATTGTCGTCTAATCTACATAAAATTGCCGAGTTTTATGATGATACATCAATTAGAAGTACGTTTAATTCAGATTCTTAGATTTTATTGCCTATTTAGTTCGTTACAGATCGACCTAATAATAAATCTACCTACGAATTACGCGGTAATTAAAAAGGTTAAGAAAACCGATATCGGATTTTCTTTAGGTTTGTTATAACCTTGAAACCTAATCGTGTTCAAAGTCCATTACGTGGCCTTTCTCACAAGTGCAAACACGACTATGATACGATATTCCATCATGGAATACCAGTGCCTATCTTCCGGCTTCATCATGAGATCAGTTTGACAGTACCATATTATTGTATTGTCATCAAAACTACATACAACTGCCAATTTTCATTACGCTACGACCCTTGAAAGATGGTTAAATTAGTTACCTTAGATTCCATTACATAGTTAGTTACATACAGGTCGACCTAATAAAAGCGTGTTAAAAAGTGACAGAGGTTAAATCGTGACAGAGGTTAGTTTGTTAGAGGAAACTCCCAGAAATACTGAAAGGAGTTGAAAGGGGTTTTCTGAAAAAAACCTCACTGTTACTAAGCTTCGCCATTGACGAGTTATGGAATAGGACCTATTTGTTCAGAATCTATTTTTTTTTAATATTATTAGTAACTATAGCTAAGTATTACAACATTTTTTAGTTAAAATACGTGAAGCAAAATCGATTGCACTCATTTTAACAAAAATTACGAGTACGGAGGAGTTTGAAATTTGGCAGTTCATAACATAGTAAATGGTGGAGAAGTGGATAAGATAAAAGGATTTTTTTTATAATGATGCATTAAAATCATTTATATTCCGATCGAATTTTGGTCACTGGGCGACCTCTTGTAACTATTTAGGATGTTTATAGTAAAACTAAAAACTTACATAAAAGAAGAAATATAAGGTACATTGTACCCAATACTTACAAGAATAGAATTAAAATTTGAAAATAAAAATGCTGACACAAACCTATTGGCGCGGAAATTGTTTACATTTTATTTTTAAAAACTCGGCCGACCGGTCGTGGCGTGGTCGAATCGTCATTCAGCATTTTTGGGTACGGTCCAGCAGAATGATAAATGCATTTTTTTTACATTGACATTGATAAAACAACAATGTTTGTTGACATACATCGTAATTGTTAGTCATTACAGAAATTAATTCTGGGTTAAGTTTTGTAATAAAGAAAAGATTTGTTTATCAGCGCAATTTTTAACGCCATGTTTAAACTAAGAAAAAATGACATTCCAGCATTGTCGTCCTCTAATATTTGCACGCATTTTGCGATAACGATAACACAGCAATAGGCGAGATTAGCTCATGACAAACTAAAAACAGCTCTATAGATCAAGCTTCGAGGTTAAGCAATGCTTGTCGAGGTTGGTCCGCAGATGGATGACGATATTTACATATCGATATTCCTTCGAAGGCATGTTATGCCGTTGGTCCTGGCTATCATTTGTCCATCTTTCAGTCGATACGAGTTGTCAAAAGCCTGAAGATCTGACACCCAGTAACTGTATAGTGGAGGTCAGATTAACACTCTTCATGTAAATTACTAATTCTCAGCTGTATCCCATTGGAAACAGACCTCAATATAGTTCGGAAAATGTTTGGCATATGATGACTCCATACGAGAAAAACAATGTATTTTTCAGGAACGTGTAATCTAGCCTTGATTTTTTGAAGCAATTAAACTCACCCGAATGAAAACACAAATTGTTTTCATCTATAAAAACTTTTTATCGTGTTCTCTTTAGTCACAGAGCTCCTCTCAGCGTTGCCTTGACATTAAAAAATCAAAGTCACTCAAAATCCGCGAGTTGACAGTATGTTTAAAAATTTAAAATAACTATTTAATTATGTAAATCTATTGATATGACGCACAAAATAGTACAAATGAAGAAAAGATTATTAATTATTAATTTTATTTTCCCTTGAGAAAAATGAGACTTTTTATCTGTGAGTCACGTGATTAGAAACACCAATCAGAAAACGAGACGTCATCGTTCAATATTTTGACAGCTGACTGGTTATCTTTAGTTGGTGCGTAAGACAAAATAAGAAATAACTAACTAACTGCTTGCACTGTCTGGACAGGTCCGCTCAAATTTGCGTGGTTATTTCCTCAAAAGAATACCAAAGACATGAACCTACATGCTTCTCATATACAAATACAAATTGTTTGGACTTTAAAAGAGACGTTGACGACAAACTCAGAGGGAGGTTGTTTCGGTGTTTCTTCTCAGAGTAGTCAGTTAGGAAATACCGGCCTCATCTAGCTAAACTAAACACGCAAAAAATCATGACGTGTAAAAGTGTTATTTATGACCAATTTTCAAATAAATATTTCATTTCATTTCATAACTAACTCTCTCTCTTCTGGTTCATTTGTCTAATCGTCCTGTAATAGTTGTTCGATGAGTTCCTTTTTTTGTCTTTTTAAAAAAGCAGATAGATAGATATATTATTTATTGTACACCATAACAGTAAAACAAATATGGACTTAACAACTAAAAAGGGTGATACAATGGGCGGTCTTATCGCTAAAAGCGATCTTTTATAGACAACCTTTGGATGGATTTGACACAGAAGTTCTAACCACTTCTTGCGAATATCTCTTTTTAAAGGGACATGAATAAATAGTTTCGTTGGCGTTTTTATTGTAGTATTCCCACAACAAGGTACTGCACAGCACTGATAATAATTTTTCACGAACATAATAGAGTAAAATATCATAAAATACCCGAAGTTCATTTATGTGCCAAGTGCCAGGAAAGTTGTTTTTTGAACGATGACGTCATACATAGTCACGTGACCACAATGCTACGATTTAGGCCATAGTTTTTTAATAAATTAAAATGTTACTTATATTTTAATTGAAAGGTTAAGTGATTAATAAAATATTATTTTACGAGTACACATGAAGCGCTTCGAAGCGTTTCAAACAATTTTTACAAAGTTGTCAACTCGCGGATTTTCCATAGACAACGGCTGACATGCGCATTGCGCGGGAACATACGTCATCAGCATCGTACATATCGATAATAGGGGGAAAGTGAAGTTCAAGGTTCTTAAAACGTCATGTAATTAGTGATTCATTAATTGATAAGTCAAGATGAAAGTGTTACTGAGTTTATCAGCTATTGACATATAATAGCTTCTTTATACGTTTTTAATTAGCTATATTCAGAGCTGCTGAGCGTCTATTTCATGTTCAGAGCAGTCTCTTCGGCTTTCCTGTTTTGAGGCCTGGCAACCCTAACTAACATTTATAAAAATATCAAAAAATGAACAAAACCAACGGTTTACTGAAACAAAATAAGACGCAAACGCTATCAAACAAAAAGCTCGCTTATTTTTGTGACATAAAATGCTCACTGATTTTACCAGACAATACCAACATCAGATCCTTTCAGTTCTATAAATATTTAGCACAATACAACCGCACTGAAAAGGCTGAATGGGATGTCACCTGTGGAATGCTATCGGACTCTTGGGAGATTTTGACAGCTGTCACTTCAGTTGACGAGAACGATATAATCTGTGGTCGAATAAAAGTTCGTGAACGTTCCTTTTTACGACTAAAAGGTCAAAGAATTGTGATAAGTATAAAAATAACTCAGTTTTAATAAAAGAGAAAGGTTTTTGTTTGTGAAGGGTTTAACTTTACACAGAAGGCTTACCCAATTCACCTGAGAGCTCTTACAGGAGATTGCCGAGAAAGAACTCTCTAGGCATTTTCAAACATCTAATAATACGATCTGTTAGCAATTCGGATCTGAGTGTTTTATTTTTGCGTTGATTGTTTTTATTGATCTAAGTCGATCGCTTGTTATGATACCTTCAGATTTAGAGTAGTAGAAACTACGATTTCACTGAAACATTCTTCCAACCGTTACTATTGAGAGACTTATCGATTTGGTAGGATTGTAGCTATAGAATTAATAGCCATCTACGTGAGTCAGTGAAGGGTCCATGTATAAATTCGACCGACCATTCGACTTCGTCTACCTTCGGTTGCGGATAAACTGGACCACAGTTTTAGCCGAAGTTTGTGAACTTGCGGGGATCCACTCGCTCGTGAAGATGGCACCCCTTTTTTTTCGGTGGGAAAATCATCAAATGACCTCTCGCGATCTGGATGAAGCGGTCAAACTTCTACTGATTAAAAACCCACCCGGTTTCTTTGTTCTTAACCATCGGGGTTCGGGGCCATGGTATCTCGTTAGAACTTTCCCGCAACCTCGAAAGATGGGACCTTATGGACTTGATTTTCATAGTTGAGATAGGGCCGTCCGAACTTAGATGTGTTGTTCGTTCATTGCATCTATACTCCTGACCACACAAGACGGATTATTTAATGTTTCGCGCGTCTAACGTGTCGCGGACTGGCGACGGACTCCGATGAATGCCGAATACACGTCAAAATATGGCGTCAAAAAACGTGACAGATTGGCCCTGTACTTACTTATGTCAATAGACGTCATTAATTTTACAGACATAGAATTTTATAGACAGTAGTAGAAAGAATTACTAAAGCGCAGTGTAGAAAAAAAATCATTGCACAAATGATAGTAGGTTTCAATTTGCAATTTGCAATTCGTAAACTCTAAAACTAAATAAATGAACGTGTAACAAAATAAACTGAAGTTGATAATTATGTTTTTGTAGTCACGGAAAATATATATAGATTGGTAAATAGGTTGATTGTTATTGCATCGTATAAATAGAACGAGAGATAAGACTTGTTCAGAAGGCGGACGTGCTGTGTTCTGCCTATTAGGTACATAGCTTAAAGAGAAATATGGCACACGACAATACAATGTATAGCTGTGTCTGCAAGGCAACACGTCAGTGCTGGGAAATCTTTAAAAGACGGTGGAGCGGAAGACAAGAGTCAGAATTCCAAAATCCCATCCTGTTCTAAAAACCTATTCTGTTCTCGGCCACGTTATCTCGTTAGACATTACTCCGGCAGGTAATGGCTCTATCAGGACCCCGCAATGCTGCTGACTACTCTTCGACGAAAAGTCGCGACTGAACACGACTTCTTAATGGACAGTGAGACACGACAGTGAGACACTCCCGCCGTCCGTAAGCCCATGTCTAAGCCCCGACGCGGCGCCCGGGGCGTCTCCTGCGGAGTTTGGGGCGTGAAGGAGATAGTTGTCACTCCATCACGCTTTCATCCTCGTCCTACGCTAGCATATCAGAAAAAATCAGTGTTGCCAACAGTTCAACGAGCTCTCCACCAGATCCAACTTCTAAAACCACCAGAAAACCACTAACAAAAATCGGCCCTACTCTAAAAATCGCTAAAATTTACACTAGTTTTTTAGTTTTTACGAAAGAAAACAGTATTTATTTATTATTACTTGTATTAGTCAAAAATGTTCTTTAATATGACGTAATAAAGTATTTTACGTCAGTAAATCAACATACAAGAACTTTTGTCTGCACCATCATCGTCGGTTTCACATTTATATGATGCTTTGCTACCAATTTGTTTTATAACTTTTATTGGAATATCATAATCATTGCAACATTTTTCTTCCAATCTTAAACCACAGCGTGTTTTTAATATTGCAGTTAAAATATTCAACTTCATTCTGTTCCTCTGCTTGTTTTTTATTACATTCATACTGCTAAATAGTTTCAACATCGGCATTAGAATTAGGTAGTATTAAGGGAGTAATCGCAAAAGTCGCTAATTCCTCAAATCTAGATTCCCCTTGAGCATCTTTGAAATGCAATACTTCATTCCAAATCTTTTTGTATCTTTGCTCTCGTTTCATTTCTGCAAATGAATTTGTCGCCATAGATCATCAACTCTTGCCATAAGTTCTGCACTTTTATTGTGCCTACGCAGTAAAAGTAAATTAAGTACATTAATGAAGTAAAAATAATATATTTTGTAAAGTTTTAGTGGCTTAGTAGTTGAGTAATAGCACTTTCAGTAATTGAAACTGAATTCTACTTGACCACTAGAAAAAACCACCAGCCACTAAAAGCAATATTTCGCCACTAAAAGGGGGGTCGAAACCACCAGTTTTAGTGGAAAATCCACTAAGTTGGTAACACTGGAAAAAATCGAAGTATGACAAAATGGCCGCTAGACGCCATTTTGAGTATTGACAATTTTCGCGCCACACCGTAGATAAAGCTTATAACATCGCGACATATTTTATCAGCTACCTAATTCAGAAAACAGAGCTAATCAGAGTTTAATCAAAAAATAAACAAACGTGCACGAGAACCATTTTAAAGCGAGATTGTAAATATGATATTGTGGCAGAAATACTGAGAATTTCACATAACCATACCTATATAAATTGTAGAGTACTTTAATGATATGATAGGATTATACGAATGTCGGTAGTTTATTTATATATGTACCGGAAAACACTGGAATGTGCATCAAGTATTGTGCAAGTAGGTATATAGTGTACAAACGCGATAACTAACCCGACCTTTTCTGGTGGTTTTCATTCGCTGATTAAACTTTCAGGAATTGTGTTTATTCTGTTACACGTTGTATAAGATAGGTATAGCATAAACAATTGGTTGTCAATAAAACCTCACATAAAAGTAGCCCGTTATTTAAAAAGCGTGATCTATTCCATTCTAAACAATCACTAGTTATTGATTGATACATTTATTACTGGCTGGTGGCCTTGGCCGGTAATGTACGTCACAGCACGATTTAAATTAGTAGCTTCTAGTGGCATTCTTTTATTACTGGTGAACAAAAGTGATAGTAACTTAGAGCATCGGCAGTAAAAAAATAGACAGTTTAAAAATGAATTTGATTTTTTTGCCATTTTCAACCTTTCAACCGATTTTTCGTTTAGAAATTGATGTAAGTAAATGGCAAGAAGTAAGATTAAATTGCGGTTTTATTAAGTTATGTAGATGCATAAAAATTTGAGTTTAACTGTACAAAATTGAAATAATTCAAGACCAAATGTGACTATAAATTATTAACATAATTACTGCATAAATATTTACCACAGAAAACGTGACCTTTTCAACCGACGACAAAAAGAGGAGGTTATCAATTCGACGGGTATATTTTTTTTTTTTTTTTTTTTTTTTTTAATGTATGATCATCGATTACTCGAAGACGGCTGAACCGATTTGGAAAATTCTTTTTTTGATTGAAAGGGTATACTTCGATACTGGTCCCATTTTCATAAACGTCAGGATCTGATGATGGGATCCTGGAGAAATCGAGGGAACTCTTCAAATATTATAGGCACACCTATGTCGTTTTGGGTATTTATTATAGTAACTTGTGCAGTTGCTCTCAAAAAGTACCATTTGAGGAAGTGGAACTGATGATGAAGACCACAGATGGCCGCCGAAACTACTCAATAATAAGTATTGAGTGGGTTGCGATTCGATTACTTGAATATGGATGTTACGCACTTTATGCTCGTCACAATGCATATGGTGATGTAGAGCTGATGGTGAAGTACCAGGAGAACTCCTCAACAATTAACGGCCCAGCATTGGGAAAAGCAATATTTTGTAAAAGGTTATAAGTAGTTGATAATTAGGCTCTTGTAACTAGGTAAATTAAAAATAGACCAACTAAAAAGAGTGAAATAAAAACTTTTTACCAAAAAATTAAACCGACTCCCAAAAAACACTGCAAAGTGAAAAATAACTTTAATTTCGGAAGTCGGTGCCAAAAACGAAAATACAAAACTAAAGACACCGACTACCGAAATTAAAGTTATTTTTCACTTTGCAGTGTTTTTTGGGAGTCGGTTTAATTTTTTGGTAAAAAGTTTTTTGTCAGAAAGAATAAAAATATCAATTTACCTTACTTGCGAATACCTATTCAATCTATTTTAAACTCTAATTTCATGAAATTTAGGGACAAGTTATTAAAATAGGTATGACCATAGATAAAACATTATACCTATTTCTAAACACAAGGTTGTTATCAGTTTTTTTATGCCCTTCTTTTCAAGATGGATAATATTTATAAAACTCTTCTAATACTCATAATCGCTCAGATATGATTGGTTAGATCAAAAACAATCAGAACATACCTAGTATGTTTTGACTTGAGTTTAATTTAATTAACTGTCCTAACTAAAACCATGTTAAAAGCGTACTCACATTTAACTTTCAAATTTTCAATTCTACCAACTAATTAAAATAATAATTAGCTTAGCCTTATTGCAACTACATATCGACGGTTAAAAGGAAATAGGGTATAAGCGACAAAAAAAGAAATGTTCAGGAGAGCCGTTCAAAGTTTAGAATTTTAGAAAAACTGATGTATTTTTTATTAAAACATCGTGAAAACAAACAGTTTTTAATTTTCCAAACGGGAAATATGACAAAATAAAAGATAATAGAATACAAGAAACAGTCGGCTTTCAAAACAATATCAGTCCAAAATGTTGCTTATAAGTTATACCCTATTTCCTTTTAACCGTTGATATGTATATTGGGGTTGACTTCAGAGTCTAGCCAGATAAGCTAAGTAGATACTAGAGTTTCACGTTGAGCGACTGCCTATCAAACCTCCACAACCCAGTAGAGCGAGCCAAGAGGTATCGGCAAGACTGGTGTCACATTTTCTGGGTTCCAATTTACCCATAAAAACTGTCAAAGATGTCCAAATTACAACCAGGATCAAGGGCTTAATATGTTTTCCAAAGCGCTGAGGAATGTTGTTATGTTTAAATGGTCACCCCCCGTCCACTGACCGGCCTCGGAAACTTTTGCTTCCTTTTAACCTTCAAGATTACCCATGCAGCTGTTATTATTTAGCCACGAGCTACTCAACTAATTAAAGATCAATGACCTCTTATTTTGAGAGAAAACTGACACCAATGTTTGATTGATCTGATTACTTTTATTAACAACTAGCAGTTGCTCGTGACTTCGTTCACGTGGGAAGTTTTTCCCGTGTAAATCCCGATCCCGTGGGAATTTCGCAAAATCCCGTCTTAGCGAGCATCTACATACTAAAAGGAAACTCCATGCAAAATTTGTGAGCCGTACTACTTGTAGTTTCTTTTTTTTTTAAACCTTTGCCCCACCCACTACGCTTTTTAGGCTACTTTGAGTGTTTTGAGGTTAGGTTACAAAGTCATTTTTCTCGGAAACGGCGAGTTACCTTTTCATGGGAGTGGTGCCAGGGAGGAGGGGGCACAGAATCCTCCTCACCCCCTCCTCCTGCAGCCGATTACTAGACTTTTACCCCAATCTTTAATGCAATAAAGTACCTATTCATGTGCAATACATATTATGGTATGTAGCAGGCTTCCCATTTTAAAATGGCAGCCTAACAAAGATATATAATAAACTATAGATACGTTGTCCGCGCTCTAAAATGGCAAGTTGAAATCAAGGTAAGTGCCTCGTGTCTGTTTAGTTACGCACGAACCTATGTCGCGATCGCTACACTACACATCTTAAGAAAAAACGTGTTTTAAAAAAAAATTAGGAAAAAAGCATGCCTTTGTGTGTTTTCAGACGTTGCACTAATTATACTGCTTCCGTGAGAGGTCAAAATGTGTAATTTCATAGGTAAATATCAACAGAAATACATTTTTTATTTTAATTTTTCTACACGGCTAATGGCGGCTAGCGTATGAATGAAGTCAGTCACGTGACGTTAGGGGAGGTTGTTAACTAAAGATGTATATTCATCTCTCTCTAACATCAGGTGTACCTAAAGATGGCATTTATTTTCTGTCCCTTTCTTTACACGTATTACATAGTAATTCTCTGTGTGTGTTTCGTGCCGTTTTTGAGAGGTGTTTTGTGGGAATATGACGCGTCTATTATAATACGTCATTGCAGCCTAAGCTGTCATTTGTTTTATAACATTCCCTTTTCCGGATGGGATGATAAAAATTGTTTTGTTTTTATGCTTTCAAATAATATGGGAGATAATTATGAAATCAAACAGGTCAAAGTTAATATTGGATTTAAGAAATTTAGTTATAGTATTATGTAGAAGTATTTTTTTAATCCCAATGCAAAACGAGGGGAGTTATAAGTCTGACATGTCTATGTCTGTGGCATAGAAGCTCCTAAACAAATGGATGATGCGGTTTCTTTAGTTAGAAAGCTGACGTGATTGAGATGGTCCTTAGCTACAATTTATCAAGATCTGTTCAGGTGTTTAGACATTTTCAGGGGATACTTTATCTTGTAGTAAAGAAAACCGTAAAAGTAGGTATGAGAGAAATTACAATCACCTTTCACAAATTGCAGCAGAACAAATCAAAAATAAATCATATTATTTAAAAACAGTGTTGTATTGATGGAATAGCACATTAATTCAAATGATGATTGTCTATTGAAACTAAATGGTGTCAATATCAAACTGATATTGGAATGCTGATAACAAATAATTGAACAATTATGAGAACCACATTCCATGTTCAATATTTATGAGACTTATTTATGGTGACTTGTGTGCATGAAATTAATGAATCTTTGTTACAGTACGGCCGTTCTAACTTCGCGAGCATGAAGTTAGGCTCTGTGAACTTTAGCGCTTGTGCATTCATACAAAAATAAAGGTTTTAAAAAATAAATTCCGTTAGCAATTGTTATTCCTGTTAACAACTGTTATTGGCATTTATTTTTTTAAAACCTTTATTTTCATGTAATATTGAAAGTCAGTTGTTAATATCCAAATTGAGGAGAAGGTTGATCTTCGAGGATAAGCAATGCTTGCTAAGACCGGTCTGATGATCGGTGACCATTTTAACAGATTCCTCCAGGCCTCGGAAAGCACATGTACTTAGCTGCATCTAGTTAGACTGCAGCGTTTTTGAGAAAAGGCTAAACAGATAAAGAGTGAATCTCTAAATCCTATAAAACAATAAAATATAGTGTTTGACTCTACTTACTGCATGTTTTATGTTTCAGTGATGGAACAATAGTGGCAAGGTACGATGGATACGGTTTTCTGTCATGATTGAAGACAGGATTACATAGTTTGTTCCCTTCTGTGAGGCTTAGCCCTGCTACTTAAAATTATTATACCCATGAGTAGGGACACCTTTACAATTTGTTGTGAGTGAGGTCTGATCACAAATGTAATACTGGACTAATTTATTTATGTGATTATAAATTGCCTATTGTAGCTAAAACACATTAGTTTTTGACTAAGCAAAGTGAAATGTGTACATTTTACCTTCTACCTACTTACATGCATCTACATTATAATTATATAATACAGAAATGTACCCACTTTTCCATGTGTAGCACCCATTTATAAAGTGTACTGAATTTCATTACATGAAAGTAGTAGACATGTGTTTGGACAATATGTCTACTACAACATCTGCATGTATATTAATATTACATCGCAGATTTGCAGGAATATGGTGAAAAGGTACTTAATGCTAAAATCAATTGTGTCAGTTTACCCACAAGAAGGTGATGGTATATTCCATAATTATGAAAGTCATAAAACATTGAACAAGCTCTAAGATTTTTGAATTCTGTTAACATGATGGTTTGAAAAAATACACTAAACTGTTCTGTATTTGTAACAAGTGTTTAGATTCAGATACAGAAAACTACCGTATTTCACTGTTAAGTATGATAATTTTATGAGTAACTGGTTCATCAATAGTTTTATTTGCTTTAACGAATGAACTAAGCTCAAACTACCTAACATTTAAATAATGTGTCGTCAAGTTCCTGTTACGGTATAAAACGGTCAGAAATCGAATGAGCTTAAAATCTACTTAACTATTAGCAGTAATCAGACTAAAAAAATTACGCCATCTAAAAATTGCAACACTGCATCCACATGCAATTTCTATTCGTATTAAAACCTCGTTGGAGGTAACCTCCGCGTGAAAAAAGGTTAGACAAAAATACGAGTAAGATTGCGACATCAAGGTAATCAGCCAATTACAATGATGACGTATCGAAATAGAAGGACAATGTAAATTGTGATACGTAATAAGAGCCGTTCATTAATTGCATATTCAGAACTTTTGTTTCGATAAAATCGTGGATTTATTACGTATTAGCAAACACGAAAGGCAAATTAAAGAATTCATAATTATGACTTACTAGTAGTTCTTCTCCTCAATAGCAGGGGGTTCCAGACCAGCGACATCGTAGTAACTATTGTAATTACTACTAATACTACTACTAAAATTTAACTGTTGTATTAACTTCGTCATCTTGGTGAGTCGTAATTAAGCCTTGAAGTAACTTGGGAAGAAAACACGGTCAGACCGTAAGGATCGCACAAATTGCGTAGTTACACACGAACACGAATCAAAGAAGTGTAAATTCAGTAAATTGGTTATTATAATTTGATGAATAACCGACTTGAAGTGCGGGCGAAAGGTGTTAACTTACTATTTAAGAAGTTCACTATTTACATACAAAACACACGTGGACAAAGTCGTCTGAATTTGGTCGCATAACATAAATTTTCCATAATGGCCACCGGATGCGTGACGTTTCTATTCTCGATAATCACGTTCCAATATACGTGCAGACTAACTTCCTTAATTACTTGAAATTGAAAAGATCGATGATACTGTCTTATTCCTTCCTTCCACAAACACAGACACTTTTTGATCGATTAAATATAATGTACTTTATATATCACTAATCTATTATTAGACTTTTGCACTTCTGTGCGATTGAATAATAAAAATCAATACTTTCTTTGACAACTATGAGTTGCTATGGAAAACGTTCCGTTCCTGCAAAACAAAACGTCAACAAGAACCGAAGTGAAGTCAGCCATAGAAATATCGATTGGGCCGCGCCGTAATGCGTACATAACAACAGGGAATCGATTAAAAACTTACCGATTACGCAAAAGTAACGATGGCATACTACTTGTCGGAGACTCAATATTGGTTAATTTTTTTTTTATCATGTAACTGGATGCCGGCAAGGCATATAACGTCATAACTTCACTTTAATTTACACTGCACCGAAATAAGATCTTCCAATTAAGGAATGATTAGTCTTTTTAATTTGTAGCACATTAAAATCGATTACACTTTTATGGCTTTTTCTAGTTTTCAGTAGAATCCTGGGTAACGACATTCAGGCTCTACGGCGTGCTCACGACTAGTACTGATTTAGTCGCCGCAGCGACGGCATAATACTATATAAGTAGGTAACCTCCACCCTCTATTTTTAGGGAGTATGGGGTGAAATACACGGGGGGACTTTTTACTGATCCCTTGCAATCAAAATTGTGTTTAATTGGTGGAATTATTAAGTATATTAAACTGAAAGCAAAGGAATGACGTACGATTGTGCAGAAAAACGATTTAGTAACATCATGTTTCATGACCCTTTTTTTAAGGAGAAAATCTTCAGCGACTTCATCGATTGACCTTTCCCGCTCACGGTGGAGTGGCTTTTATTGAATTAAAACTCGCCCTTTTCCTTCAGTTGACTTTGTGTGCCGGGGCCACTGTATCTCGTTAGAACTTTCCCGCAATTCCGGCAGAATGATTCATGACTAAGACATTATATAAAAATAAGTAGGTAAGTATTTATTTCCATCTAAAGGTTGTCTGTAAAATATCACTTTTAGCGATAAGACCGTCCATTGTAAAACCGTTTAGTCCTTTTTAGGTTCCGTAGTCGACAGGGTTCCACCATACCCAGATAGATTCGTCATGTCTGTCTGTCCGTTCGTCTACCGTCTGCCCGCATTTTAGCTCAGAAACTAATTGTACCTCGTGGAAAATCAAATACATAAAAAAAATTCTTTAGGTTGTTTCACCAGTCCACCTACCTACACGTCAAGAGGTTATGATTGTTTTTATCTCGTCTAACCTATAGTGTAGGGTATCGTTGGATAGGTTGTTAAATTTTCTATATATAAAGATGGGTCAATACCTGAAATAAATGAACTTTTATTTTATTTTCTAATGAAAAGGCATCATCGACAACCACGAGCATTCTGTCTACGATGCACGACTGAGGAGGAGATTGTAACAATTAATTCGTTACATCTATTTTCAGTCATTTTATTTCGGTTTCTTATTCTCAACCAGTGTAGACCGTCTGAGAAGTCCCGCACAAGCGCAATAGCCTCCTGTGACGTCACGATGTTTACACCCCCGCTCTCGCACATTCGATTGTTTTGTTTAATTATAGCTCTTATAGCTTTTTGTAAATGAAATATAAAATAGAAAGAAACTTATAAAGTCAAGAGTGAATAGGTTTCTTCTAGGTAAGCGTGCTCCATCTTCGGCCACATGATCGCTTATCATTAGGTGAGATATATGGTGGTCAAACGCGATCCTATTATCAATAAATAAGGCACTTACTTTTTAAATCTAATTCTGTTCTTTTTTATTTAATTGAATTTTAAAAAGGAGTTATTTTTGTATCCATATACAAAAATGTTTAATAACGTATGGCGACAAGGCGGTTCCTTTGACCTTAATTACGTCACTTGGTTGTTTTAAATCTAATTATATAACTAATTGAAAAGAACGGACTATCAAGACTACTAACCACTTTAAAAACTCAAGGAAAAAAAAAATCAAAACATAGGTAAATTTTAACGTAAGAGTACCTCTATATAACGTTAAATTACTAATTTAACAATTAAAATACAACTCATATTTTACCGCCATGTTTAAATAAGGCAACCCTGAAGACATTTAAAAAATTAACTATTTAAGGTACAATATGTATCCGAATGAAAGACTTGTATCTGTGGTCGTAAATAAAAAAAAGAGTTATAAAGGTGAACGCAGACCTAGCCGCACCGCAGTCTCTACAGTCCCCGCAGTCATCGCTTTTTGTTAGGCCGTGCGCGCACTGCGGTCAGTGGCCGCAGTGCGGTAGAACTACCAGAATTGCGGCCACCGCAAGGCAGTGCGCGCACGGCCTTAATGGCCTCGCACATCTATCCGCGCCGTAGTCGCTGCAGTCGTTCCCGTCAGTGTTGCCAGATTTTTGAAAGCATTATCTGTACCGAAGACTTAAAAAATCTGTATAAAATCTGTATTTGCTATTGGTATTTTGCTCTTTTGTGTAATTTTATCTGTAGGTGCTATAATAGGGAATAAGCAAGTAATTATTTATACGAGAATAAGTAATTTTATTATAAACCGTTGACAGAGATTCTCTGTCTACTTTATAACTCTGGCAACACCGCGCGCCGTGGATGCGAATGACGTCATCCGCGCTGCGTGCGGGTGATGCACACCAGTTTCAGTCAGAACCAAACACTAAAACAGACCACCGAGTACCACGTGACACCGAAATGTGATAAATTGACAATAGATGGCACTACGCTAAATTAATTTCCTTAAGGTTAAAATAGCGTAATAGGATACTTTGATTTCAATTTTATTTTATAAATATGGGAATTAAAGTGAAACCAGTTAAAAGTACTAAAAAACGTTCATATAAATCAAACGCCGTACATTATTGATTACACATTATTGAAACCGTCTTAGTATTGAACATTTTATTTTATTCGAGTACGGTCAACTATTTCAATTCAACTCAGCAACATATAATTAGCGTGTTAAGTTATGATTCGGAATGACATCCATCAGCATCCTAGATCAAACCCCAGAAACTTAATTTGTCTTTTTGTGACTTCTTTTTGATTGAAAGTACTTTTATATTATACTTAGATATTTTTGTAGATATTTTGTTGAATAAAAAAGAAACATTTTCATTTTTTATAGGAGAAAGTCGAAAATGTCAACGCCGAAGTTAATTACTCGTTACATCAATAATAGATGGCGCTCCATACAGTAAAGTCGGACTGACTACTCTATCTCAGTCTATATTCAATGTACTCTGTGGGGTGATGTCATCAGCTGCGGATTGGGGAGTTCGGTCGTTTCAGGGACTGCGGCGACTGCGGCGCGGGTAGGTATGCGAGGTTGCATAGAACTTCATATAAAGAATTCGAATGCAAAGACTGCGGCGCGTGCGGTGCGGCTAGGTCTGCGTTCACCATAAATGGGGCGTGCAACCACTGACGGATAAATCAATGTCAGTGCGTGCAACTGTCAAAGTGGCGCTAGTAGCGCACTTACCAATAACAGCAGTTTTTCTATGGAAAACTATGGAAATTGTAGGGAATTCCTAAATTAGAGACAGTTATTGAGAATTTTCCGATTAAAGAACATGTGTTATGTTCTTTAATCGGAAATTTGTAAAGAAATCAATTGAAACCAATGAAATAAAAATAAAAAATACTAAGATTCAAGATTCAAGATTCTTTATTTGTTGAAACATGAGTACACATACAGAGCATGCAAGTTATTAAAATCACATTATATAGATCAGTCATGTTTGGCCTTAGTGGCGTACAAATATTTAAATGTCACTGATATAAGTTATTGGATAATTATAATATTAGATTAAATAAGAACACAATAGTAAAATGTCAATTTTGAAAACAAATAAATTAAATATATGGTCATAATTACGTAATAATATTTAAATGTCAATTAAAATTAACACATTATTTTTTACAGAATATGTCAAAGATGTATTGATAATAGGTATTGTTATTACATGGTATTAAACGTTGTCATTGAGGAATTCTAGAATACTGTAGTATGCTTTCCCTTCAAGCAGTATCTTTAATTTATGTTTTAATTTACGGACATTAAGTTCTTTCCAACTATTTGGGAGCTTATTGAAAATTTTAGGGGCCATGCAGAAAACACTCTTGTGCATAAATGCTGTTTTTGATCTATGTGAACTGAGAATACTGTCATCACGTCTACTATGGTTGCGATCAACCACGTCTGATTGACGTGGAAATAAGTGTCGATTAGATTTTACAACGCGCAGCGCAAAGCTAAGCGTGTAAATGTTTAGCTCACCACAGATAACTATATATTATCTCACAATCTAACACTGACAGTGACAAAGGTCCTTACGGTGGTGGCGCCATCTGAGATCAGCTTTCACTTGCACGCCCCATTCAAACCAAGGAACTTATACCTAAGGCCGGCCGCAGACGTTCGGTTTCCGAATTAGGTTTACTGATCAGGAATTCAGATTCAGAATTGCCTTCTGAATCGCCCTTCATTTCTATATGTGTATAAGTACTAAGTACCTACATTGACTTAAACTACATTTATAGATCCCTAGTACCCCTCGACTTACACGAACATTGATTTATGTTTATGATTGCGCAGTGCTGTCAGTCCTCTTTATTAGGTACTTTGATTAGTATTTTTCACAGATAAACATAATTCTTAACCATAAAGTAAGTACTTATCTGATTCTTTTACGTCGCGAACATTTTAATCCTTCCTACTAATATTATAAATGCGAAAGTTTGTGAGGATGGATGGATGTTTGTTACTCTTTCATGCAAAAACTACTGAACGGATCTCAATGAAATTTGGTAAGTAGATAGTTGGCAGCCTGGAATAACACATAGGCTACTTTTTATCCCAAAATTCCCACGGGATCGGGATTTGCGCGGGAAAACCTTCCCACGTGTACGAAGTCGCGGGTAGAAGCTAGTTTTTTGATATTTGTCGTAGGCTGGCAAAAATTGTTGGGAAAACCGATGGTTGAATCAATTTGATTTTATGATGGATCGAGAAATTATTTCATTTTGTGGCATTGAAACTCAGAATCAATTAATATCTTTGACCCTAAATTAATTAATTGATATGTATTAGTTTATATTTATATATTATTTTTTGTGGTATGTATTTTATATTATGATGTTTGGATTATGTATGATGTTGTACACAGACAGCCCCAAATCTATCTCCTATAATTTCTGTCCATCCAAAGGTTGTCTGTAAGAGATTGCCCTGTGCGATAAGACCGCCCATTGTACACTTGTTTTATTATTTTTATCCTTAAGTGTATTGTAAGGTGTACATACAATAAAGTATATAATAAATAAATAAATAATAAATAATTGGTCTTGGCTGAAGAGGCGACGATGCGGTCGATGGTCAAGTATCTACACTATAAATCGTGGTCAAGTCATGACCCCCCCCGGATCCGCCCTTGTATATAGATCTCAGAACAATGTAACAGAGTCTGTTACCTACATTGTTCTGAGATCTCAACTACCGTTTAATAAATAGCAATAGGATAATCGCTAATTGCAAGACTCTTGCGAGACTCTCGTTTGGGCAACACTAATATGTATCTCTGAAACTGAATACTTGGCTTATCGTGACAGCGTGACTTGAATGCAACCGACGCGACGGCGGCCGTCGCGTCTGGGACTTGTATTAAGTCGGTGTTTCTCTTCTATTGTCACTGGCCAAAACAATATTTTCTGTACCTAAATGAATGTTCTTTTCAACCCTAGGTATAGAACTCATATGTTTAAATAAAAAATAATAATTAATAGAACTCAATCAATCAATCAAATCTTTTATTGTGGATCATAAGTAGTAATGATACAGGTCTTACATATTGAGTATATATCAATTATGTCCCGCCTAGGGACACGGTATCGATAAGAAAGTATCGATATTGTACTCATGAGTAATATCGAAAAAAAGTATCGTACTCATAAATGTATCGAAACAAAAGTATCGATACTTCAAAGTATCGAGTACTTTCATAGGGCCTAAATACGTCAGGCCATCAATGTCAGTCAGTAACGTCAATTTAGCTTCAGTACAGTAGGACAGAAGAACAGAACATCAACACTAATGGTATTGGTTCACTAGTGTAATAATAGTACAGGGTGGGCCATGAATTAGTTAACATTTGAAAAAATCGTATAAAAAAAACCATTTAACATATTTTAGAAATCGTTTATTTACGAGAAAGCTAATTAGTTGTAATTATTTTTTTTTTTTAATTATTTCGTCTAAATGACCACCGTTTCGGTTTTTGCACTCATCTAAGCGAGTCCTAAAGTTTTCGAATACTCTTCTTCAAAGAGACCGCGAGATCGCCGACATCTCTTCGATGATTTTTTCTTTAAGTTGACGCAGTGTATTCGGTTTATCAATGTAAACACGACTCTTAAAATAACCCCATAAAAAGAAGTCTGCTGGTGATAGATCTGTACTTCTGGGTGGCCATGGGATGTCACTCCGTCTGGATATCAGCTTTTCCGGAAACATGTCTTTGACCACCGGCAAGGACTCGTTCGATGTGTGACACGTGGCTCCATCTTGTTGAAACCATGTGTTACGATTATAGCCAGCAAATTCGAGTAGCATCGGTGCTAAGAACTCCCGTAACATTTTCACATACTCGGCAGAATTAACAGTAACTGAACGGCCTCGAGAATCTTCAAAAAAGTAAGGTCCGATGATTCCTTTTGCTGAAATTGCAGCCCATACAGTTACCTTAGGAGAGTGAAGTGGTCTCTCATGTTTAGCTTTAGGATTTTCGCTGCTCCAATACCTGCAATTCTGTTTGTTTACATGTCCATTTAGGTGGAAATGGGCTTCGTCAGAGAATAAGATGTTGTGAAAATTACTGAATCGAGTTAACATTGTTTCGGCATATGACTTACGCAAATTTAAATCATTAGGGTTTAGTTCTTGCACTAGCTGGATCTTATATGGATGTAATTTCAAATCTAATTTCAAAATACGGCGTAGTGATGTGCGGGATAATCCTAATTCAGCCGAACGTTTGCGTGTCGATAAATCTGGATCACGTCGAACAGAAGCGGAAACTTGCTGCACGTTCTCTTCGCTCCGAGAAGTCCGCGGGCCGCCGGTTTGTTTCACATTTAGTGTAGATCCCGTCTCTTCGAACTTCTTCACCCATTTCTTTATTAAAGGAGCACTTGGACACTGACTTAAGTCGTGTAAACCATATTCAACGCGAAATAAGCGTCTCACAGTAATGAGCGAAAAGTTGTTTAAATAAAACTGTTTCACGCAGTAAGCGCGTTGCGGCCCCGTGAAGCGATCCATTGCGACTAAATTTCCAAGAAGCGAGCTAGTGCCCCCACCCGCGCCCGCGCCCCGCGCGGCAATAGTTTGCGTGGTAAGTTACATTTAAATGTTAACTAATTCATGGCCCACCCTGTACATACTATAAAAAAAAACAACTGGGATTTTACAAATTATTTAAACAATTATAATATTTATTCCTTTAGACACATATTATAGTACCCATTCCTCCTCCGTACAATCGTTAATACGAGTAGATACACAGCACGGAACAATATGTACTTTTAGAATGCACACATTCACATTTAATAAGTCAAATAACAGTCAAGCACAATAACATACAAAATAATACGGTTTTGTGGGATATCGTTGTACATTATAAGAACTACATTGTACCTTATAAACAATAAATAAATAATAATAACAAAACAATTTTCTAACGGCGAACGATTCAGTGATTGATTGGTGAAGGAAAGGATCTGAACTGTGAACAGAAAGACTGAAGGAACGATTTCGAGCTCAATGTAATGATTTAGAAGGTTCAGTCTTATTGAACCAGATGGCATTGCCGTCCAAGATTTATTTGATACGATACCTGACAAAAAGTACTTATTGTGTGAGAGTTTCAAATAAAAAGTATCGAGTACATAAGTATCGGTATCGAAACGAAACGTACTCGATACCACAAAGTATCGATACTTTTTCGTGTCCCTAGTCCCGCCCTTAGTGCATACAGGGTTGACCTTGACAATCTTAGTACTTGCAAACGGGTAACCGTACAAATATTAGTAAGCAAAATGAGGTTGGACCAATGACGTATTATAATAGACGCGTCATATTCCCACAAAACACCTCTCAAAAACGGCACGAAACACACATATAGAGAATTACTATCTAATACGTGTAAAGAAAGGGACAGAAAATAAATGCCATCTTTAGGTACACCTGATGTTAGAGAGAGATGAATATACATCTTTAGTTAACAACCTCCCCTAACGTCACATGACTGACTTCATTCATACGCTAGCCGCCATTAGCCGTGTAGAAAAATAAAAATAAAAAATGTATTTCTGTTGATATTTACCTATGAAATGACACATTTTGACCTCTCACGGAAGCAGTATAATTAGTGCAACGTCTAAAAACACACAAAGGCATGCTTTTTTCCTAATTTTCTTTTAAAACACATTTTTTCTTAAGATGTGTAGTGTAGCGATCGCGACACAGGTTCGTGCGTAACTAAACAGACACGAGGCACTTACCTTGATTTCAACTAGCCATTTTAGAGCGCGGACAACGTATCTATAGTTTATTATATATCTTTGGGTTGGACACAGAAAGTTTCGCTCATCCATACATTTAACTAGCTTTTTAATTTAGTGTTATTATATCACAGAATATCTCTAAAACCTTGTTGAAGATGGCGTTATTTTCAATGCGTGATTACATAGTTTTATTATCTGACGTAAGATGGCGGAAGGGCTGTATTAGGACTTTAGGGTGGCCTAGTCTTGATCGATTTGTAAGTTTTAAAATTATTCCGTAAATGTAATTTTTTAAATGTTATTTATTGTAAAGGAAACAAATGAGATCCAATCGATAATTGGTTGAATAAAATAATTTACTTTAGGCAACATTTTTCAAACCTAAAATCACAAACTAGAGTTGTCAATTTTTGAGAAATTCTACAAACTAAAGGGAATTCTGCCGTGATTCTTTAAAAGGCAGTCTGACAATTTACCGATTTTGAGTTAAACATTGAGCTACATCAGGAAAAAAGGCACCTCGACCTATCTAACCCCTTTTTCTGAAACTTTATGCTTTTGAGATATTTTTTTCATAAAAAGCTGTGAAGTGGTTTTGATACCAGTGCCAAATTTATAAAAACTCAAAATCGGTAAATTATCAGATGACTGCCTTTTAAAGAATCACGGCAGAATTTTAAGTTGATTGGTGTTTTATTGGGAATGGTATTATGCGGGGATTCTTACAACTCAACGTTCAATAATAAGTATTTGATAATAAGTCCGAAAAACTAGATACGTGGATATTTATTAGAAACATGGTGCATGACTCATTCCTACATTTTCCATTTATAATTATGATTACATAACGGGAGTTTGATATTACCAATCGCAATCTTCTTGCTAAATTAAATACACTTGTACCTAATTTGTAGTTTTGTGTTCATAATATTCATTTTGTACTTAGTCCGAAATACGGTATGATCTTGTGCAACTATGCCAGGTAATAATAAATATCTGCATAACTGAATCAATATTTTAGGGTTCCATATGTCCAAATAGAACACAGCTCATATCTCTGAAATGGATCTGTGTGTTGTTAAAATAATATGTTGTGTGTTGTTCCTGTTGGTATAGTGGTCAGTGGCCCTGACTGCTATGCTCAAGGTCGTGGGTTCGATTCCCAACCAGGACAAATGTTTGTGTGATGAGCACGATCATTTGTTCTTTGTCTGGGTGTAATATATCTATAACATGTATGTATTTAAAAATATATATGTATGTTTATCAGTTGTCTAGTACTCATACCACAAGCTCTGCATAGTTTGGGACTAGATGGCGTTGTGTGAAAGTTGTGGAATATTATTATTATTATTATTTTGTTACATTTATGTATGGGAGAACTAATTGTTTTTCAACTACAATATTAATTTTTTTCTTGTTTGTCTCTAATGTTAGCTATTGTATGGAGGTACCAAATGAGAACCCTGTGTCCGAGTTTGACTCATACTTGTCCAATTTTTTGTTGTTGTCTGAAAAAATCAGACATGTTGATTTTTTTGTGTTGCAATTAAATCTTATTTAACCTGATACTTAGTTCTTCTTTTCTTTCTTCTTCTTTCTTAAATTTAACTATTTTTTATGTTTCAGGATTATCATACTTAAAATTGTATTCTGAAAGTATACCTTTGAGACCTATTCAGATGTCTGATGCATCTACATCAAAAGGTATATTAACATTAAATAAACATTACATTACATTAACATTTAATTATTATTATTTAATTGAAAAATATATGTATAATAATTATACTTAAATGTTTTTTAATAAAAAGTTTAATATTGGCAAACACTTCGAAGTTCTATTTGTATCAGTTATTTAATTTAAATCTATACTTATAATAAATCTGTAGAGAGGTCAATTCTTTACATGAAATATATTTACAAAATAACTATCAGGGGGTGATTAGGGATCGATACTGATGCCAAAAATGCAATCAGTAAAATTTTTGTCTGTCTGTCTGTCTGATAACCGTTATAGAAACAAAAACTCCTCGACGGATTTTAACGAAACTTGGTACAATTATTTTTCATACTCCTGAGCTGGTTATAGTATACTTTTCATCACGCTACAATCAATAGGAGCAGAGCAGTGGAGGGAAATGTTGGGAAAACGGGAGAAGTTACTCCATTTTTTAAGCTTCCGTCGCGAGTGCAACCTTAATGGTTAAAGCTACACAGAAATCATTTATGACGGAAATGTTCTCCATAAAATTATATAAAAAATATCCCACGACAGCATATATCTATCTTTTATGGTTGACTCACAATAACACGTGTAACTCCCGATAGCAGTTCGAAGCTTTCTGATTATTATTCTGCTCCGAAATTTAAAACCACCACAACTTTGCAATGGAACTCGGCTAAAAGTAACCCAGTTGCAACAAAATATAATCGAGGCTCAAATTTTAACAGGTTGCGGTGCAGGAGAAACCGTCTTTATTCCCAGAATTCCCATAATACCAAATAATTTTTCATTCCAATTTAAAAGAACGCAATTCCCAGTATCGGTGTGTTATGCAATGACAATTAATAAGGCTCAAGGGCAGACTTTTCGTGTTGCTGGAGTAGACCTCGGTGTCAGTTGTTTCTCGCATGGTCAGTTGTACGTCGCTCTTTCCCGGGTTAGCAGTTCTAGAAATCTTTATGTTCACGTGCCGGACGGGTCAACTCTCAACATAGTTTACCCGGAACCTTTGCGCTGAAGAATTTTCGTTCTATAGGTACTTCAGCCTCATGTGAACGTGATCTAAACAATATTACCGATTTATTAACTGAATAATACACAAGGAGTTACACGCTGACGGAGTCGCGGGCACAGCTATTAACAATAATATTGTGCGGTTCGGTATAACATATATATACGTATATTTTTAACAGTATTATAGATTGACATATTATATTTCCCTACTAAATTACGAAAGTTAATCCGTCTGTTACATCAAAATCACTGAACCGTGAGGAAGGACATAGGCTACTTTTTTTTACGAAAAACGACGAAAACGTGGACGAAGTCGCGGGCAACAGCTATCTATACTAATAATATAAGGCTGAAGAGTTTGTTTGTTTGTTTGAACTCGATAATCTCAGGAACTACTGGTTCGAATTGAAAAATTATTTTTTAATTAAATAGTCAATTTATAGAGAAAGGTTATAGGCTATATATCATTACGCTAAGGCCAATAGGAGCGGAGCGCCAATGAAGAATGCTTCAAAATCGGGGTTAAATTTAACGTTAGTCCAAAGTAACTATTCCACGCGGACGAAGTCGCGGGCAAAAGCTAGTCACTAATAATTGAATGTATTGTTGCAGAATCTGTGGCTTTACAGTGTGGTATTCACATGTTTTTAAAGAAGATGTTCATGTGAAAGAAAATCTCGGTAAGTGAAGATTTTATGTATTCATATTAATATTTATGGCATTTAAATAATAACACATTTAACCGATTAATTACCATTGCAGAACCTGTTACTTTACATATGGATTCTCTGGCTATGCAACAAGACACTCCAAGTACAGGAGATGTACAAACAAAGCAAAATCTTGGTAAGTGAAGATATTGAATAATCAACTGGTATGGATAAGGCTCTGAATAAAAACAGTTCTCACTTAACAACAACACTCTCACTTGATAAATACCTATAATCTTGTCATTGCAGAACCTGTTACTTCACATTTGGATTCTCTGGCTATGCAACAAGATACTTCAAGTGCAGGAGATGTACAAATGAAGCAAAATCTTGGTAAGTGAAGATATTGTATAATCAACTGGTATGGATAAGGCTCTGAATAAGAATGTTTTAAGTTCCTTCATGACACACATGTTAGAAATTTTAGATCATCGGAGAATTTGAGACTTTCAATGCCTGCACATTCCACTAAATTCTATGGCTCATCCTTTACGGTGCAAGCTGTTCGTTTGTGGAATGCATTGCCGGTGTCAGTAAGACAAGCTCAGTCACTCGCTACTTTTAAGAGCTCGGTTGCTAATCATTTTCTTTCAAATTTATGATTATTCTTTTCTCTCCTTTCCACATGATGTTAAAGAACACATTATATTTATAAATAATTACTTATGTATTGTATTTATATATTTGTATGTATATAATATATATTATGTATGTATATATATTATTTTCTGTTTTATGAGTACACTGATTTAGCCCTCCCCACTTTAATTAAAGTTTTGAAAGTCCTTCCAAAGGTTTTTTTTTTTCAATTTTTTTTTTTCAATTTTGTTCAAGGTTGTCTGGAAGATATCGCTTTTAGCAATAAGACCGCCATTGTAACCATAAAATTAAGAAATAATCTTAAATAGGTGTGATTAAATTTTGGTGTACAATAAAGTATATTCTATCTATCTATTGTCATTGCAGAACCAGTTACTTCACATTTGGATTCTCTGGCTATGCAACAAGACACTTCAAGTGCAGGAGATGTAGAAATGAAGCAAAATCTTGGTAAGTGAGAATAATCACAATATATAATCAAATAGATGTTGATTTTATAATCTTTCAGTGCTTTACTAACCTACATATAAGTAGTTTCGTTTGGTCTGACAGAAAAGACATACATACAAGTAAAACTACTGAAGGACATTATTGAAGAGATTAGATTAGTACTTAAAATTCACCCTTGGCCTTAATGGGGGGAAACAATATATAAACTCCACCTTCTAAATACTTCTGTACATACAAAAACTTCTCGGTCGGTGTCTTTAGTTTTATATTTTCGTTTTTGGCACGGACTTCCGAAATTAAAGTTATTTTTCACTTTGCAGTGTTTTTTTGGAGTTGGTTTAATTTTTTGGTAAAAAGTTTTTATTTCACTCTTTTTAGTTGGTTGATTTTTAATGTACCTAGTTACAAGAGCCTACATGTCAACTACTTATATTAATTTACAAAATATTGCTTTTCCCAATGTTGGGCTGTTAATTGTTGAGGAGTTCTCCTGGTACTTCACCATCAGCTTCACTTCACTATATGCATTGTAACGAGCATATTGTCCTTAATAACCACATTCAAGTAATCAAAGTGGAACACATGAAATACTTATTATTCCTACTTATATATTGAGTAGTTCCAGTGGCCATCTGTGGTCTTCATCATCAGGTCCACTTCACAAATGGTGCTTTTCGAATGCAACTACACAAGTTACTATAAAAATACTCAAATCACTATAGGTGTGCCTATAATATTTGAAGAGTTCTCTCGATTTCTCCAGGATCCCATCATCAGATCCTGACTTGGTGACAATGGGACCTATTTCGAATATACCCTTTCAAACAAAAAAGAATTTTCTAAATCGGTTCAGCCGTTTTCAAGTAATCGGTGATCATACATAAAAAAATATACGCGTCGAATTGATAACCTCCTCCTTTTTTTGTAGTCGGTTGAAAATACCTTTTTATTAAATATCAAATTCAGTTATTTTAATTAATATTTTTGTTTCTTTTCTATGCACGGTATCACCATATGAGAACTCGGAAGCGTGTGAAACATGTTGCTGTCACTCAATCTGAGCATGCACTATACAAAAAACTTTTACATATTGGAGTGAGATTAAGTAAATGTCACAGTAAGGTTAAGGAACAAGCAAAAAGGATCAAAGCGCTGAAAAATTTAGCAACCAATCCACAGTTTTTGAAAACACTAGATGAATTGCCTAGTACATCAAAAATTTTAACTTTACTGCAATTCAGGGAGCATAATAAGGGAATGAAAGGCCGTCGTTTCACTTTTCAAGAAAAACTTGTTGCCTTGTCCATCTTAAAGCAAAGCCCAAAAGGGTACAGATTTCTTAGGAAAATCTTCATCCTGCCGTCACGCCAAACTCTCTTAAAATTAATTCATATGGCTGACATTAATCCAGAAATCAATAAAAACATGATTGAACAGATAAGAAAAGCAACACAGGAAATGAAGACAGAACACACATTATGTATTGTACTGTTTGATGAAATGTCACTGAAACCCAATGTGGCATATAATGAAAGAAAGGACAGAGTAAGTGGTTTTGTCACAAATGGCCAAGAGACAGTCTCTGAATATGCCGATCATGCGCAGGTGTTCATGGTAAGAGGTTTAATGAAAAACTATAAACAACCTGTCGCATACACCTTTTCACAAGCTGCAACAAAGGGGCCTGAACTTGCCAAACAGCTGAAATTGGTCATCACTGAGTTGCAAAATGCAGGGCTTAATGTAGTAGCCACTGTGTGCGATCAAGGCACAAATAATGTAAATTGCATTAAGTATCTGTTGCAAGAGGCACGGGGAATATTATTGAGAAAGGGGGAAGAAGCAAGAGACAATATAATTTTAGTAAATAACCAAGAAATTGTTCCATTGTATGACCCACCCCATTTAATGAAATGTATTAGAAATAATTTAATTTCAAAACATTTAAAATATGTAAAACATAATGATGCAAAAGTTGCAAAATGGGAACATATAATGTTATTGCAGAAGGAAAACCCAGGATACAAAGGGATTCGACTAATACCTACCAAAATTGACCGATTCTCACTGTGACCCAAGCAAAATTCCCCGGATGAAGGTGAAATACGCTACTCAGCTATTCAGCCAAACTGTGGCATCAAATATGGGATATCTTGCAGGTGAATACCATTAGTACTTAATATTGTAATATTTTTATACAACTCACAATAGTATTAGTGAAAGAAAACAATATAAGTACTTGCTATACTTGACTGGCCTGATAGTCTAGTGGTTAGTGGCCCTGACTGCTATTCCGGAGGTTGTGGGTTCAATTCCCACCCAAGACAAATGTTTAAAATAATTAAAAAATATGTATGTATTTAGAAATATATCGCCTCTTTACAAGAGCAACGTGACATCTCATAAAAACGTTTTTTTTTATTATTTAATATTCAAAACCGCGATATCAAATTTTATTTTCTATAAAAACACGGTATTTTAAAAGTGAATGTTTGAGGAGTTATGAGTGAAAAAGACGACACGACCGTGGCAAATGGCGTTATCACGTTGTCTCTTTCGGTGTAGTGCATGACTTCGACAACGCGACGCGTTAGTTTGCCCCGCACGCGCAACGAGTGAAGTGCTCCTGCTTTTCACAAAAAACGTGGCATCACGAGTATACAACGTTTTTAGTGCAAAGGTATGTTTCTTGTTGTTATTTACTTTAACTTGAATAATGTGATATTAGTTAATTAACTCGTTTTTGTTGTAAGATTCGTGAGTATTGAGAATGAGGTAATGAATATTGTCACATTATTGATGAAAAAGTTACAAGTTTTCTTTGTGATATCTTTGATTGTAACCATGTTGCTGATGAATCGTTTTCAAATACTATGGATTATTTTATTTTACATCATTATTTTTGAAAACCTTTAAGTTTGGGTTTATATTACGCTAAAATGTTACATTATACATGCTAAAATAAAGTAACTTTTACGAATTAGTTTTTCAGATGGCATCACGATCTAGGATGTTAGTTCAATTAGCTACAGGTATTAAAAATAATTTAAGTGTACAACTAAGTGATTCAAACTCTCAGATAGATATTTTAACACAAGACGTGAATGAAAACGCCAAAAGCTCGACCAATACATTGCAGACATCAACAGAAGGTATTTTTTTACTTGTACTGAAATATTTTTTTCTAGTTATTTTGCTATAGTTTCATTATTTCAAACATCTTTGTAGACAAAGACATCGCAGTAGATTCCATCCGACCTTGTAGTAATTCGACTAGTAGCAGCGGTTCCTCTAGTTCTAGCAGTTCTTCGAGGTCTAGCTGTACTTCAAGCAGTGGCCCATCTATGTATCAAGGTAAGTTAGTTTAAATGCAGAGGGATATAAATTATTTCCCACTATTTTCACAAAATTCGAGGGTAATTTGATTAAACCAATACCACACCACTACACTTCAAGAGATTGATTGCATTTATAACGTTTCAGACAGTGACGACTCGGTAAAGGATCCTGATTATGAAACCCAACGAACAAAACGTGCTGAGTATTCTTCTGATACTGACGTGAAATAAAATATCACTACTAACTATAATAACGTTTCGGATGATCAAATCTGGTAACATCTAATATGGTTTCAATAAACATTGAAAACTAGGAGGAACTACTTTCGTCTACAAACGAACATGCTATGGTATTCAACGATCTCAGTGTCATAGAGAACAGTGAATCTCTGCGATTGAAAACGTAAGTAACGGAAACGCTGTAAGTCCAATAGTGTATAATTCTCTTCAAAAATACTTTGGGGATTTATAATCGACCCATAGAGGCTACTTTGAAAAAGAAAAATAGCAACACTAATATTTCTTCCATGAAAGATAACCGAGGTACTCATTCAAACCATTATGCAGTGGATTTAAGCATTAAAAATGGCATCAAATTGTTTATTGAGTCTATACCGAAGATTGAGTCACACTATATCCGGGCTAACTCAAAACGAAATTATATTGATGGTAGCAAAGCTGTTACAGATCTTCATAGCGATTATGTGGAAAAATGCAAATCCCAAAACGTCCCAAATGGAACCTACATTACATTTTATCGTATTTTCACACAAAATTTTAACATTTCGTTGTTTACTCTTAAAAGGATTTATGCGATATATGCGAATCCTATAAAAACATCACAGATGAAGAGAAAGAATCTAAGAAACCACATTATGAATTACATCTTAAGGAAGACTTTGTCTCGTATTGAAAAAGAAAAAGATAAGAACAATAAAAATATTTTATTAGCGGTCTATGATCTTCAAGCAGTGTTCCAATGCCCCAAAGGAGACGTCTCAGTTTTTTACTACAAGTGCAAAATAAATTAACTTAATTTTACAATTAATTACTTATAAAATAATTCAACTGAGAGTTATGTATGGGATGAGTCTAATGCCAATAGAGGTGTCAACGAAATAGCTACCTGTGTTTACAAATACCTGGAGAAAATTTCCGCAACGGCTGAAGACCTCGATGTGGTCTTTTATTTAGACAATTGTGCCAGACAGCAAAAAATCTGATCTCGTGGATTTAATCAATAAAAACCTCATTCCTAGATACTACAAGCCATTTTACGAATCTTTATAATAAGACTGATTAAGTACAAAGATTATTGGAATTGTATTTTTTAGAAATATTTAATTGCTACATTTAAAATGATAGTGTTTTTATTAGTATTTAGAGAATTTGTGATTCTATGTTTATGAAGGGTGATCCATGTTTGTTGTTTTTTAATTTCTAAGTACTATAAAACTGGGTGCTATAATTGTGTTAGAAGACGTTAATTAGTATTAGATAACTTTAAGTACAGTCAACTTTTTGATATTTTTATTTGTATGAAAGTAATTTTTAAGTTACCTTTTAATTTTAATTAAAGCGAGTACTTAGTACTATGTGATTGATTAATCTCTTGTTGATTACTGTGCCTTAAACTAATTTAATGGTATAAGTAAACCATTGTTTTAGTAAAATTGTATTTTTTAAATACAAGATATTTATTTTGATTGTGTGTTTTATTTAACTTATCACACAGCCTTACATATAAATTTAGCACCTTCAATGTGATATATCAATATGTTACAAGCATTTTGTGACATATTTTCATTAAAAACGTGACATGTGTGTCTGTGTTTTTTTAAATCAGTTTTTTTACTTATTTCATATTGAACTGAGTTCTATTTTACTTATTTTCAGAAAGCACATTAATTATCGCAACAATTTAATTGATTTCCGACAACATATTATCAATATTTTAGAATTTATCAACGCTTAAATGTTTAAAATTGCTCTCCTGTAAAGTTGTGGTTTAAAAAATGTCACGTTGTTCTTGTAAAGAGGCGATATGTTTATCAGTTGTCTAGAATGGGTACTAGAGAACTGATAAACGTCCCAAACTAAATAGAGCTTGTGGTATGGGTACCACAAGCTCTGCTTAGTTTGGGACTAGATAGCGTTGTGTGAAAGTTGTAGAATATTATTATTATTATGTTATTATACAGTCCTAATTCTTTTTTAATATTTAAAGGGTGTAATAAATAACAAAACTTGTATTTTTATTTTACAGATAAAGGCATAATATCAAAAGAAGCCAAAAATACAGCAGACATCCTACTCTTTTTTTACCAATTATTTGACTCCGTAAATGGAAGCTTTGGCAAAAGGAAGAAACATGGTAAGCCTCTTCTTGGACCTGCAACGCCTACATCTGTACACCATAAGATTTGGAAGGAATCAAAAGAATTAATGAAGTCTATGAGTTTCATAAATAAAAAAACATTAAACGACGAGTATGTTCCGACATTAAAAAATTGGGTATGGACACTAAAGGGCATTGAACTATTATTAAATAAAATTGCTTCAAAATAGGCGTAACATCAGTTTGGATGCGGCATCTTAATCAGGATCCAATAGAAAACTTCTTAGGGTCTATAAGAAGCCACGGATGTCGCAATGTAAACCCTACGCCGGAAAAATTTGAAGCAGCATTTACTACACTGTTAGTTAACAGCCTCTCCAGTGTCCATGCTCCAGGGGCAAATTGTGAAGCAGACAGCTGTTACGCATTACATGAAGTACTCATCACAGGCAGAGGCAGCAAAGACCAAAAACATTGCGAACTGGTAAATATTCCCGTCATAATATTCTCACCCCTCGAAGAAAAAAATGATCCTCGCAAAATCGGCGGTTTGCAATATGTGAGCGGATATTTTGTTAAAAGCGCCAAGAAAAGAGTCTTCAAGGGGTGTAATCAATGTAATAAAAATTTAATATCAACACATGAGCCTGAATATTTAAAGTACAGGGAATACGCAAATAAAAAAAATGGCTTTGCAGTCCTAGCGACTCTCTCTTAAATTGTATTTCGAATCTGCAGGATATTAATTATACAATATTAAAAGAACATTAGAAAAAAAACATTAAAAAAATTAATAAAACAATTATACTAATGCATGTTGATTTCGATTTTGTGCAATGCACCACTCACAATGAGACTTTAATTGATTTTTTAATAAAAATATCCTGTAGATTCTTCATATATAATTATTGTAAAGATTTAAATAAAATATTAGTTAATAAGAAAGAGTGTGATGATGATACAGATTTGTATAAAATGAAAGCCAAAAAACTGTATAAAAAGCAATAAATGAATTTAACCGAAAAAAAACATTGTTTTACTTTACTTTTTCCTGTAATACATAAGTAACAATTCTAATGTATAGCGCTAGAGGTAGGTAACATAAGTATAGCTATAGATACGTACGTTTGTATATACACACGTAGCTATACTTATCTTAGGATTAGTTCCAAAACCAGCAGTCAGATGGCGCAAATCGCGTTACTCCATTTTCTTTCTGAGATAGACCTCTATTTCAGCTATAAAATAGTACTCTGTGAGGGCCATACAATAGGTATAAAAGAAATTAACCCCTTTCTGCATGAATTATAGAGGTTAATAAAAAAATGTTTTTGGTACATACAAATGTGTTTATTTATCTTTATTGAGCTCAAATCAGACGAAAAAAAATAAAACTAAAGTTATTATTTTTGAAAATAAATGAAAGTGCCTTATCTGGATTTGTATGCATTTAGTGAAAATCGAGTAAGGTCATATCTGGCTTTGTATGCATAGCTGTTACTTTTTGTGTAAATCTTTGAAACAGTTCTGCTTGTCATTATAGCATAAGACCTCACATTTTTCACATTTTGTGTTTCTGTGTAGCTTAGAGCTGTTTTGGCTGTTTTATTTCCTCCGGAAAATCTGTTACCTGGGAACTTGAAATTTTCTTCGACATTAGGTTCCATTTTTCTTTCTTTTAGACCTCTCGTTTTTGCTGCATGTACTGTAAAAGTGTATGCATCATCGGAACTATCGGAGTCAGACTACGGTATGATAACGTGCTTCTTATTAGTTGAACGGGAAGAAAGATGTTCCCTTTCTATGTCAGAATCGGAAGCAAAGTCATGTTCACTCAAAGAATCATCACTAAGTATAATATTTTCATATTTGTTACTAGGTACCCTAAAACGTGCAGAATCCATTTCGGAAAAGCATAAGACAGAAGCTTAGTGCATAGGAAGCAGAGAGTATATAACCACATAGGAAGCCATATTTGACCGACCGTATTTTGACGGGAACGCATACCAAGCCATATTTGGAGTTTGCAAAAAACAGGTCAAAAATAAAAAAAAAAATATTATTTACAAAAACAACTTACTGTTATTATAGTATATGATTCAAACAGTGAATAACAATTTTTATTGAAGATCAGAATCACTTTATTACTTCTATTTTTTACTGATAAAAGTTTCACTCAAATGTGCAATTCACACGCCGCGCCGGCCGCGCTTTGAAAATATCTCAAATATTTTTGAGCACTAATGACTTACCGCAGATAAAAAAATAGATTTCGATTCACAAAGAACATTTTTTTAAGATACAATTTATTTTACTATAATTTAATAATTAGTTGTACTGTAAAAAAATTAACAAACTTCAGCAGGCATAAATGGCTTCGTTTGAGGTAAGGGGATTACATTACAACTTCACTTTTCCAATAAGAATAATAGGTACCTACATAGATAACATGACAACAATTACGTAGGTATATATCAGTGGGCCACTGAACGCATCAGGACCGAGGGGGACTGTATCTTACATACATAGTATGTAAGTAGTTAATCCTATAAGAAACAATCATCATTTAAAATATATAGTATTTCTTCTCAGAGTTGCCTGCCGCATCTAGCTAAACTTAAAACGCCAAAAAATTACGTGTAAAAGTGTTATTTATAACCAACTAGTACTCACGCGGGGCTTCGCTCCCGTGGATTCTATCACGGTAAAAACATAACTCTCCTTTTTTGCAGTCGGGTAAAATGTAGCCTATAACCTTCCTCAAGCTTCAAGCTACTTCCATACCAAATTGCATCCAAATCCATCCAGTACTTTCGAAGATTAGCGCGTTCAAGCAAACAAACAAACAAACAAACTTTTCCGCTTTATAATATTAGTATAGATAGTATAGATTAGTAACTAAATAGGGTGGAGATTCTGACTCCTGAAACACAGGCTTTGGCTAGCTCAGAAGACAGGCTTACATTTTACTGAGTATCTTTATAATGATGTCAATAAAAATATTAGTATTTGTTGTATTTGTAATTTACAAAATAAATATTTAATTTCAGTAACGGGAAATCATAGAGAGTTGATTCAAAGTGCAATGAAGAGAGCAAGCCTTATACTCTGAGACAACTCTCTTCTTCACGTCCCAGCAGACGCTGGAGACGCACCGGGCGTCGGGGATCACGAGTTGATCTCCAGCCACGGTAGACGCGGGCTTGCGGACGATGTGCAGGGGTAGCTTTCCGTCCGGGTTTGCGACGGCTCGTCTTGTTCCACGTGCAAAGCTTCAAAGAGCAGTCAGCACTATTGACGGGGCTCGACAGGGCCTCTGCCTGTCGGGTTTGCGGGAATGTTCTAACGATATACCGAGGCCATGGCCCCGGAACGCTAGAGCAGCTGAAGGAACAGGTTGGGTTTTTAGTCAATGGAAGTCTGACACTCTCTTCCGCTATAACCAGAGCGGGAGAAGTCATTCTATGATTTTCCTATCCTAACAAAAAATATGGATCTCAGAAATGAACATCGATTTAACTGCACCAAAATATTTGCGTTCAGCATAAAACAAAGTCACCTCCCACCTCTTTACGATTTTAATGTGGTTTTCATCAATATACAGAGTAAATATCTAACTAATACATGCATATCATATTATTCATATTAGAGTTTCATGTGTTCAAAAATGATTACACTATTTATATGATATATACCTATATTTGATATCGCTGATCCGTTAGTTAGATTTTCAAAATTATTGTTTTTAGATTAGATTATTATTTTAGAATTAAGTACGAAGCTATTTTAACAATACAGTATTATTCCTTATCCAATTAAATACGTTACATATTTATAGCGCATATAATGTGGAACCAAATTGTCGTTTAGAGCATATCAATAAAATTAATTTCATTGAAGATTTCAGATAGAGATTCGATTTCAGACAGAGATAGAAGATTCGGCTGTTGGTCATGACAATGTGTGTTCGAGGATGATAATACCTATTCTACCTCAATTGCTCCCCATTCTAACTCACATTGCTAACTATTCCTTATTTTCTGGCTCATTTCCTAGTGCCTGGAAACAGGCACATATAATACCTGTTCCCAAAATAAACAATCCATCGTCCTTATCTCACTTCAGACCCATCTCCATTTTACCTTTCCTTTCTAAAGTTCTGGAACATATTGTTCATGGCCAAGTTTCTAGATACCTTACAGCACACAATCTAATTTCCCCTTTCCAATCTGGATTTCGTACTGGTCACAGCACAGTAACTGCACATCTGAAAGTCACCGACGATATCCGCTGGGCTATGGACAATAAATCATTCACCGTATTAGTCCTAATTGACTTCAGTTGCGCGTTCAACTCAGTAGATTTCGACATACTTCTTGGAGTCCTTCGTTCATTTAACTTCTCTCCTTCTGCACTATCCTGATTTGACTCTTATCTTCAGGGTCGCTCTCAGTGTGTCCGCCTTGATGAAAAATCTTCTGATTGGTGTGATTTCTCTGTTGGTGTTTCTCAGGGTGGCGTTCTTTCTCCTCTTCTTTTCTCTTTCTATATATATATACAGTTACTCAGATTATCACCTCGAACTTCCATCTCTATGCAGACGATTTGCAGCTTTACCGACACTTCTTGCTGGCTGACGCGGACTCAGCGATTAGTGCCATGAATTGTAACTTGGAGAATATTAGTTAATGGGCTAAATCATACGGATTACAGATTAATCCGTCCAAGTCCCAGGCTATGATTTTAGGTAGTCGATACTGTCGCTCTGCACTTGACACTTCCTCTTTGAGGCCATTATCTCTTAATTTTTTTTATTAAAAATTAAGTGGGGCTCTCCATACATGGAACTGAAACTGAAAATATTTTTTTCATGAAACCTATGAGTATGTGGTACCTATAGACAGGTCTTTAAAAATGACATTGAAGTTACTAAAACCACTTTTTCATAAAGTCAATCATTTAATATTTTAATACGCTTCCAAAATGGTAAAATGTGTCCCCTCCTCTAATTCCTATACAACGTGTAATTTAAAGGGTATATACATACCAAGTGCACGGCTTCTTTGGATGATAATAAACGATATGGCAAGGGTTTTCTAATCCTATGTGTACATGTGTGGAGCATATTAGAAATTTCAATACATTGATACCAGAGACCGAATTTTTCAAATTAAGAAGAACGAAGAGAATTGTCGTTTTATTGGCCAGTGACATGGAAAGTGATGACCCTCATAGTGCTGTGACACGTTTGTTATTACTGGTATTCAAGAAACATATGAAACCAATGATTTGGGGTCAATTTTGTGAGTCACTTATTTTGAGCTGAAACTTTGCATAGAGACTCTATACCAGGTGTTGTCTTCAGCCCTTTTGGATAGATATGGGGTTTCCGTTACACGTTGTATAATAGAGTGAAAAAAAAAAAATATGCTGTAGATCTTAAGGACGCATTTACGTTTTCTCGCAAATATCAATGTTTTTCTGGTACCATTTTGATACATAAGGAGTTAAAATGTTGACAATGTTATGGTATTTATTTCAAGATAATTTATTCATCTCCACATTGAATGCATTATAATTACACAGTCCTATACATCTTTTATACAGAAATACGTTTTTATCGCCGCAATAATCGTAGAAAATTACAAAAAAATTGGGTCTGAATACGTACCTGTAAGCCAAATCTGGAGCATATTCTTAACTTCAAAATAACAAGAAATTATAGCCTATGTATTTATCTATACGTTAAGCTAATTATTTTGAACATACATAAAAAACTTTATGATTTATGAGAAAAATAAAATCGGGCTCATATTTCTTCATACATTTTTCTTCCGAACGCACGGCTCCGACCGTCATTCCGCGCTGAGACGCGCTCGTGAACGCAGGGGTGTATCGCTTTCCTCGAAAAAATAAATACGTCGAAACGTATAATAAAAAGAGTGGCATCTTGTATACTGTGTCTAAAATACGTTGATGCTTTTTCGTACCGAAACAAAAGTAAGAACGAGAACCATACTTATTTTTAGAATTGGATGAATATTGGTTACTGAACCTAGCATGAAACAACATTTTTTTTTTAACCGTCTTCAAATAAGGAGGTTTCCCAATTCAACCGTATAAATGTTTTTTTTTTCATTAAGTATCTTAAAGTACTACAAATTAAGGAAGGTCTAGAGTTGATCTGATGATGGAGCCTTTCATCAGATTGACTCCTGACAGTCGAGGGAACTCCTCAACGATTTACAGCAGTAAACTTTTGTTTGGGCTTGATTAATTTGAATTGACCAGAACTTTACACCTAGATAGTTTGTGACTGTCATTAGAGGTCTGATGATGAAGACGAAGGACAGTTAAGGGAACTCCTTAACGGTTTACAGTAGCTGCCTTATGTTTGGACTTAATTCATTTATATTGATGAGAACTTTGCACCCATACGGGTTATAAGTGCCATTACAGGTCTGATGATGGAGCCCATAGACAGTCGAAGGAATCCCTCAACGATATACAACAGTTACCTTTTGTTGGGCTTACTTCATACGGTTTAATATGCCAAAATGTTCAGTTCGTACAAAACCTAAAAAATTGGCCAAGTGCGAGTCAACTACACCAAATAACTTTGTTTTTCATAGTGCTTGTATGAATTACAAAGGTTTATTTGTGGTTTTAGAAAATATGCTGTATCTCAAAAACTGCCAACCCGATCTCGTTCAAACTAATTTTGGTTGAAAGTTTACATTAAGGATCATAGCATATATTTTTTGTATAATTTTTCACTCCATTATTATAGAAGTAGGAGGGGGGGACACATTTTACCACTTTGGAAGGGTATATCTTTTAAACGATTAACTTTATGAAAAAGTGGTTTTAGAAACCCGTATGTCATTTTTAAAGACCTGTCTATTAATACCACACACGCATAAGATTCATGAAAAAAAAAATATTTTTCTTTAAATCGGAAAGCGGTTTACAGAATACATCTACCTACCAAGTTTCACATGTATAGTCCTAATAGTTTCGGAATATAAAAACTTTTTACCAAAAAAATTAAACCGACTTCCAAAAAACACTGTAAAGTGAAAAATAACTTTAATTTCGGTAGGTAGGTGGTGTCCGACTTCTGAAATTAGTTAGAAAGTAGACAAAATATTGCTTTTCCCAATGCTGGGCCGTTAATTGTTGAGGAGTTCTCCTGGTACTTCACCATCAGCTTCATTATAAGTTGTGGAATATTATATGCATTGTGACGAGCATATTGTGCTTAATAACTATATTCAAGTAATCGAAGCGGAACCCATGAAATACCTCTTATTCCTACTTATATATTTAGTAATTTCAGTGGCCATCTGTGGTCTTCATCATCAGATCCACTTCACAAATGGTGCTTTTCAAATGCAACTATACAAGTTACTATAAAAAATACTCAAATCACTGTAGGTGTGCCTATAATATTTGAAGAGTTCCCTCGATTACTCCAAGATCCCATTATCAGCTCCTGACTTGGTGACAATGGGACCAATTCCGAAGTATACCCTTTCAAACAAAAAAATAATTTTCCAAATTGGTTCAGCCGTCTTCGAGTAGTCGGTGATCATACATTAAAAAAAATATACGCGTCGAATTGATAACCTCCTCCGTTTTTTTCGTCGGTTGAAAATGGATGTGACATATAGACGGATGGATAAACAGACAGACAGACAGGCATGACGAAACTTCTTTATTTCTTATTAATTTTTTTGTCAAATATGAGTATTTTATTTCCAAAGTCCCCTAGTACTCCTAATCCGGCGTCAAACACATTAATACAAAATTGAAACTAACATCTAATCAATAAGCATGTAACCCTTTGTAAACAATAAGTTACAACTTATTATGATCTTGCAAACAATATTAAAGAAGTTATAATATTACCTTCAAGTATCAATATTAGTTAAGTAATGTATAAAATCGGGCGAACAATGGTTTGTAAGTGTGTGTGCGCGCAATGTTGTTGTGTTGCTACTAGGATACCTAAAATTGAGCGAGTGATAAACGTAAATGCGTCCTTAATGTAAACTTTCAACGAAAATTGGTTTGAACTAGATCGATCACTTTGCTATACAAAGAACAGATAAAAGAGGTTAGGAAGGAAATAGTTCCTGATTTGTATAAGAACGCGTGTCGCCGCTTGTCTCCCCACTCTTTAGCTTGACTAGAAGCAAGAAACCCGTTACGTATGCGAATTACGCACACTAAAATCGAGAGCTTGCTACTGATTGTAACTCACTGTTGATAAACATGCACCGTGCATCACGGCCAATCAGGGCAAAGGACAAAACGTCAATGGTTGAAGTGTGAAGGACGCAACCGCATGCATCCATTCAGAGTCTCCAACTCTATTTGTCAAAATTACGGTGTTGCTAGTCTAAAAATACGGTATTTGGCGGAAAATTACGGTAGATTAAAAATTAAAAATACGGTAACTTTAAATCACAATCAAACATTCAATTTCAGGCGTTTCAGCCGTTACACAGAGCGAACACTTTGCTTTATATGTGTTTTTTGGGTATTCGCGAAGCCGCGAGGAAAAATCTTTATTTTTCAGTCACTGTTCGAAATTTTTTTTGTATGTCTTATTTTTAGCGCTCTGGCTACTGGAAGGTCCACCGTCGCTGTCGTCACTTGAATTGTTACTGTCAGATAACATTTATCATAAATATAGTCAGTCGCGACGCGATAAAAGGTCTGCTGAGCAAACTATGGAAAAAATGGCAACCATAAATTAAAGTTGACAAAATGCAAAGGTATGGCCAAGTTCTATTGCAGTACTGTATTCAATAACTTCGTCATTTGGTCGCACAAGTTTTGTCTACTGGTCTATGCACACAAGTTGATTGTACGTTGAATATCCCAGGGAATGATACAGTGTTGTCATTTTCAAACACTGTTTCAAATAAAAATAAACCATATGTTAGGTTGGGTATATCATTTTTAAGGCGCCACTCAGAAAGACGAAATTACGGTAGAATTGAACATGTCTACGGTAGGTGGTAGATATGTTCAAATTACGGTAGGTTTACCGTAATTACGGCGTTGTTGGAGACACTGCATCCATTGTAAGTGGACTTGGTCATTGCGTTGATTAAGCGAGTAGACAACGGGCAATGTATACTTTTTGTAACTTGTTGCAATAATGTTGTTAATGTTGGGAATTTCATAGTGATCAGAATATTTTTATGTTTTTTACAAATAAAATTGTAATTAAATTTTATTTTCGACTTACCGATAGAAAGATATATACCGCATCGCTCTATATTTGCGGTCTGATTTTTTGTTTTACAGGTTATAATTGCACAACACGGCATTTTAAAGCAGAGCTCTGTGTTCCGAAGTAATCCGAAGCGCACTAAACGCGGCGAATGAATTAATCGGTCGCGCTATGATTGTCATATCATAAATGTGGCGCGCGCGCCACGCCCACATTACCATTCCAACCTTATTCATCTATTCCGTGTTGCTATAGGACCTCTTGGCCACGGAGCCAACAAATACAATGGCGCAGACGAATGGAAACGAATTGACGCCGATAAGTATAAACAATACAACCTCATAAAATTTGCAAAGTTTTCGCAAATACTACAAATAATTTTCAATAACGTAGATAGTTTATTAAGCGAATTTAGTAGGTTAGAGAACTCGATAGCACTTTCCGGTCAATTGCATACTCATCATTCCATGATAGGTACAGAAATATTAAGCAATATGATACGCAAACTAAGCGCGCTTTATAATAAGGACCAACTATTAGAATTAGAAATCAGAGAATATTATGAAATTATTAAGCCATTAGCTTACTATCGTGGAAATCAAATAGTTTTTGCCTTTAAATTCCCCATAATCTCTCCACTAAAATTCCTATTGTATAAGTTAGTCATTGTACCAAATAAAAATAAGCAAGCCATTATCCCGTCCTATCCATTCCTAGCAATCACTGGAAACATTCACACGTACATAGAGGCAGAATGCCCGAAGGTAGCTTCTGAGTATCTTTGCGAAGAAAAATTCAACCACTAAATGAGAACCTATCCTGACTGCATCTGCGATATTATTGGAAGTAAAAAACCGCGCAAACCATGCAACACTATGACTATTAGCCTGGCGAAGCCTGCATTGGAGAAGTTAGATGACCGCCGCTATGCTCTCGTATTCCCGAAACCAACACAAGTCCAGCTAATCTGTGAACAAGAAGAATCCATAACTCTAAGAGGAAGCTTCCTAGCCACTATTCCACATAGCTGCAAACTACGAACAGAAGAATTCACCATCGTGAACATTAACGACCACATTAGAGGACAACCTTTGAAGACAAGTAACGTGCCAGATGACATCGAAGGATCAACCATGCCACCCTTTCAAATCAGTGCTATTAACTTAAAGAAGCTGCACGACATTCAAGATAGAATAGACTCTCAGAAGCCAATCCACATTGAACCAACCACAACTATTTATCATACAACAATCCCATTTTATTGTACACTACTTGCCTTACTTGTACTGGGAGCGATACTACTTTACCAAATCCACATCCGTAGAAAGAAGCAGATGACAACTCTACATGAAGCCACGTACGCCGAGCCTGAAACATCTGAAACCCGCCAGAACCAGCCGGCATCCCAAGATCAATCTAAACTCTCAACGATATTTCATCTCAAAATCTGAAATAGTCGTCGATCTGACGGGGGAGGTGTTACGCGCATCACTATTAAGTAAAGCGCTGACACAGAGTCACGAGGCACGCCGCATGCGCATCATCGACCCAGTTGCTACGAGTGGAAACTGCTGACACAGAACAAGAGGCCCGAAGACACCGCTTACGTGACCGAGCACGGGCACTTCGCATCCACCATCGATCGAGTCAATTTCATTTCTTGTTAATTGTAATTTTTATTGAAATAAATTAGTTTGTAATAAATTCGTTTTTTTTTGTCCTCCGGCAGTAGCCTGCAAAACATTGACATCACCTCAAGTCCAACTGCATATCACCAAGTAAATCATTAAAAGTAACCGCGAAGTCAAACAATCAATATACCTACGAGTAGTATCCAAATCAAAATCCAAAGCTCAATGTCAAGGTGCAAATGATAATCGCGCAGTCAGCCCTAGTATACATACATACATAGCACGCACGACCGAATTACGTAATTGTAGCAGATAAGCAGATTGACCGGCGAAATTCCCCGAACACACACAGGCACAGTTTCTCGGCTTGTAGTTGTACGATAATGTGCGTGTGCCCCACCCCACCCGCGCGCGCTCAGGGGGTAAACATTAAATTGAAATGCAGAATAATTCTTGTAAGAAACGGGTGCTTAAAAATTGACGAGAAGCCTTTTAGGAGTAATGTTCTTATCAAAAAGCAACTGGATGTTTTAATTCGAAATAAAGTTATTTAAACTCTTCAATAGCTAAACTATGCCAGAAATAATTTGGTTTTAGAGATTTCATACTTCTACTGTGATTTAATTAGGCGCAAAGTTGCGTTAAAATTCGTGTTAAAATACGGAACTTTCGAGGCTCAGAACTCTAAAATTCCTTATTATTTTACTATTTTTGTTTGGTACAGGCATAGACAATGGTACGACAAATCGATATTATGCTCAACTTTGAAAGTACGATATCAAATAATGGAGTAATCTCATCAGAACATTTGTATGGAGAAAATGCCGGATTGCGTGGCCTTAATACGTACGCTTAGCAGATTCTAAATTAAAAATCTGGTTTTAAAAAGAATGAATGATTGAACTAAAAATGCATATTTATTATGGGGCTTAGTGCATATTCCTGGGATAAGTCGTAGTCTAGTGTTTCGTTCAATTACCTTTTTCAAATCGTTCATAATTTATTCAATATCAAACATCACTCAAATAATCTTTGCCTGATTGAAATAGAAATATATAAACGTCCATACTTTCATATAATTGTAATACCTATTTGTAGGATGAACCTGTGGTACATAAAAATAATTTGAAAGATAAGCAACAAAAATATTGCCGCGGGAGACGCCTCGGGGCTGTCAGGGCGTGGGATCGCGCGCCGATATCCGGTCACCGTAGGCGCGGGCTTGCGGACGGTGAGCAGGAGTAACTCACCCTCCGGTAAGGACCAGGCCCAGGTCTACGAGCGCCTCAAAGAGACGTCAGCACTAGTGACGGGGCCCCATAGGGCCGTTTCCTGCCGGGATTGCGCGAATGTTCTAAAGATACACCGCGCTTTAAAAAAAAATATACAACAAAAATGTTACCTACCTGCCTTTATGATTAAACAACAGACAATGACTAATTAATACATATATTATACCCACGTAGCCGCAATACATTGTAATCCGATAAAACTTATTAAGAAATGCATAAGTATTTCAGCTAAGCATAAACAAGCACTATCTCACGCGCGTCAAGTTACAAAATAATTACAACTGTGCAAGGTGCAAGAGTGTTTTGTTTCGCATTTTTATTACTTAGGTACTTACGGTTGTGGGAATGTTTTAACGAGAAATCTCGGCCCCGGAACTAAAGGGCAGCTGAAGGAATAGGGTGGGTTTTTAGTTAGTAGAAGTCTGACACTACCTTCGGCTCCACCCAGAGCGTGAGAAGTCATTCGATGATATTCACACCCGGAAAAAAAAGCCCATATGCATGCTTTACCTCCTCAATCTTTTCTAGCAGTTGCAGAGATTACACCGGACTAACAAAAAGAGAGACAGACAAAAATGAAAAATAGGACTTTTATTTGTGTTTAAGTATCATGTAATTACTTGTTAGCTCTATCTTTTTTCTTTTTTTTATTCGGAATAGGTTCGCGTTTGACCACCATGCCACCATCTCACCTGATGGTAATTGATGATGTGGTCGAAAATGGAGCACGCTTACCTAGAAGAAACCTATTCACTCTTGACTTAAACACCCCCAGGGAACCAGGGGACCCCAGACTCCGACAGGGAATTCCACTCCTTAGCCATACGCACAATGAAAGTATTCTCAAAACGTTTTTTGCGTGTGGGTGGGATGTTCACCATGTAACGATGGCGCATCGCCGTTTGTCTTGTATTTCGATGATGGATCTTTTACCACCTGTATTTTTAACTAGCTGCTGCCTGCGAGATCATACGCGTGGGAGGGTTTTCCCGTGTAAATCGCGATTTAATGGAAATTCCGGGATAAAAAGTACCCTATGCATTATTCCAGGATTTCAACTAACTACATACCAAATTTTATTCCGATCCGTTCAGTGGTTTTTGCGTGAAACAGTAACATAAAACATCCATCTTCAAAAACTTCCACCTGACTTTATTTGCCTGGGAATATCCGGAATAAAACGTAGCCTATATGTTGCCCTTTCACCTCCTCTATCCTTTCTAGCCGTTTCAGAGATTAACAGAAAGGCAGACATACAAACAAAAAATTAAAAACGTTAGTTTGTGTTTAAGTAAAAAAAAAAAAGATTTTGAGAAAACGCGGTAGTTTTAAAATCACAGACAGTCACCTGTTCTTTTCAAAAAGGCAACACGTACACCTGAACAGAGGTTCTAGTAAACAAAAAATACTCTCCGGTAGGTAACACTCTTTTTAAGACTATATTTTTGATGATTTAATTACGAATGTATGGTTTTCAGATTTTTTCTTGAACTTGTGCAGTAAAACGATGTAACTTGCCAAAATAATATAGTTCTAGGTCAATGGGAAGTAGGTACTTTTTCAATTTTGATTCCCAAATATGCGTTTTTTGCAGCATAAACGGCCGTATCTTCTTTTCAACTTTAATTTAGATGTTTGATATTTCAGAGCTTCAAGGAACTGTAGAGTATATGTTTTTAATTTCAACTATGTAAATAGCTTCACGTGTTCCCAAAATAATGGATCTTCACAGACAGACATACAGACAGAGGGACTACAAAGTGATCCTATTAGGGTTCCGTTTTTCCTATTGAGGTACGGAACTCGAGATACAGCATTAATACGTCTTTGCATTCATCTGCAAAAACACGTCATAATCAGAGATTTATCACGGAATAAGGGACTGGGCACGAGTGATTGTACGACTCCTGAACACAGCGAACAATTTGTGTGTCAGTGTGTCCTTGCGCCTACTCAAAGTGAATAGCATAAACACAACTGTGTGAGTGGATGCTTGTAGGTAGAACTGCAGGCGCTTGGGCTGACTCAGTGCCGCTTCTTCACGACACTGCAACTATCTGTCCCCTCTGAGGTGCGAGCTCCAGGTACTTGGAGGTAGCCCAGCGGGAGACGACCAGTGACCAAGGTGCCAGCTGTATTTAAAGAACTTTTTTCTAGAAAATAAATAATAGAAATTAAAATATTATGTGAGATGAGCCATTTAAACAAAACTATACAGATTGTTATCTAGTCTTACTTATTTTGGAAGTGCGTGAGGATTACTAGAGATCCATCGAAGACAATAAAACTCGCGTCGGATTGTTAATTGATAACTGAATCAATACTGCATAGATACTGAATAATTTATTGACGAAAACACCTGCTTATATATACATTGGTTATGGTTCTATCTAGGCATGACAAACACAGTTTCTAAGCTCTCGACCAATGGCGAAGCGCCGCCGGGCGAGACGCGCGCGGGGCGCGGAACGCATTCCTGCCCGCGGCACTAGATCGTCGCGGACTTATATATATCGGCGCGGGGCGCGGTCGCGCTCTTTTGCTTCTGAGCTGCCGTCGAGTGAAGATGTCTGATGTTCAAGAATTTTCCCGCCGTGTGTCGTCAGCGCCGCGTGTCCATCTGCGTAGTCCTGGAGTGTGACATGAAGATGCGGAGAAAAACTGATGCTAAGCTTGCTCTGCCTGATTGCATGCTTACAAACAAACCGCTTCTTTCGAAGCGATATGGCCGGCGAGTGCGGCGTTGAGATGACGCCGTGCTATGCTCGTGCTGTTATCCTGTTTCTTTACAAACCAACGTCTTTTTCAAGATGATTGCTTTCTCTGTTTCTTTTCGGAATGTCAAAAACGTGGTGTGGTAATTGGTTCAGTGTTGAGTGGTAAACTGGTAATTATTTGGTTTGAAGGTAAAGGTACTGGTCGGAGGTATTTGGTATTGGTTCGCAGGTATGGTAAATGAGTGACAGGTACTATGTCACTACATCACTCCCCCCTAAGCGAAGCGTACGTTGGGTTTCACTGCGCGGCCGGATCGAGTGACGTAGGAGTCATGCGGTGCGCTCGGGGTCGACGACCGCGGCTCAACGCTCGGTGATGTTTTTTCAACGGGAGGTACTTGTGTCACGCCTGTTGTAGAAGCAGTAAACCCTTCGTTGAGTAAGTATGCTGGCTTGAGTCTATCTATTGAGACAACCGTAGTTCGAAGTGGCATTTGTATGGTGAAATGCTTGCTGTCACGTTGAATTATTTTGAACGGGCCTTCGTAAGGTGGGGTCAATGAACTTCGCACGGTATCATTGCGCACGAACACATGGGTACACGTCGCTAGGTCCTTGTATACAAAAGTGCTTCTGTTATTGGAATGAGACTTGCTGCTCGGGGACAACGTCGACATGGTTTCCGTTAGCTTCTGGACGAATTCTGCGTCTTCATTTTTCGGCTGTGAAGGCACGAAGAAATTTGACGGTATTCTAAGTGTTGATCCGTAGGTAATGAGTGCCGGGCTTAATTGAGTGTCTTCCCGTAGGGCGGTACGTAGGCCGAGTAATACGGTAGGTAGTTCCTCGCTCCAGTGTGCACCGGCGTTTCGCGCCATAAGTGCAGACTTCAAAGTTCGATGCCAGCGTTCAACTTGACCATTTGCTTGAGGGTGGTAGGCAGTGGTACGTATTCTTGTTATGCCGAATTTCTTCATAAGTTGGTTGAATAACGACGATTCAAACTGTCGTCCTTGATCCGTTGTAATTCGTATAGGGCAACCGAATCGTGATATCCACCCGTCATAGATTGCTAGGGCGACAGTGTCGGCGGTGACGTCACGTACAGGTATTGCTTCTGGCCATTTAGTGCAGCGGTCGATCATTGTCACTAGGTATCTGTAGTCGTTAGAGGGCGGCAGTGGTCCCACGATGTCCACGTGAATGTGTTCGAAACGAGAAGATTTTTGAAAATCGCCGAGCGGGCTGATAACGTGTCGTTGAACTTTCCCGCGCTGGCAACCGATGCATGATTTCGCCCACAAACCGACTTCTTTATTCATATTCGGCCAGAAAAACTTTGTAGACATCACTCTCCTTGTTGTTCGCACACCCGGGTGACTTAGTTCGTGTTGCGCTTTGAATGCTACTACACGATAAGTCTCTGGTAGGTATGGACGAACGTTACCGGTCGATGTTTCGCATATGATGGGTCGTTGACCTCCGGGTAATGTGATAGGCGCGAACTTGAGACTTGGGTTCGACATGCAGATCTTCAGTTCTTTATCGTTTTCTTGGTCTTGAGCGAGTTGATTGTAGTCGATTGTAGAGTGCGACAAGTCAATTTCTTCGATGCGTGATAAGGCGTCGGCTGCTTGATTCTTATCACCGTGAATGTATTTGATTGCCGTACAGAACTGACTAATGTAGTGTAGCTGGCGCTCTCGTCGTGGTGTATCGCTGCTACTTGGCGTTCTTGTCAAGGCGTAAGTCAGTGGTTTGTGATCGGTGAATATTGTTAGGTCACTGCCCTCGATCAGCCGTCGTAGGTGTTGCACTGCGGTGTACATAGCTAATAATTCGCGATCGTACACGCTGTAGCGTCGCTGCGTCTCACTCATAGTTTTTGAGTAGAATGCAAGTGGTTTCCACACGTCGTTAACTTTTTGTTGAAGTACGGCGCCGATGCTAGTGTTCGATGCGTCGGTAAATAAACATAGCGGCGCGTTAGGTATCGGGTGCGTCAGTGTTGTTGCCTCGAGTATGCTTTGTCGGCATTTTTCAAAGGCTTGTTCTGCTACTTGAGACCATTGTATCGGAGTTTTGTCGTTTTTCTTGCTGTTGTGTAGGTATTTGTTTAATTCATGTTGGTACTCGGCTTGATGTGGTAAACAACTACGGTAGAAGTTAATCATTCCTAAAAATCTTCTAAGTTCTTGTACTGTTTGTGGTTTAGGATAGTCGACTATGGTTTTGATTCGTTCTTGAGTGGGTTTGGTTCCTTCTGATGACACTTCGTATCCGAGGAACTCGATGGTTGTCTTGTCAAACTCGCATTTCTCGATGTTAAGACTGACGCCGTAGGTATTCAGGCGTTCGAGTACTTGTTCTAAGTGGTGGCGGTGTTCTTCCTTGTTTCTCGAGTGTACGAGCAGATCGTCGACGAAACAGAATACGTTGTCATCCAGTCCTCGTAGAACCTCATGCATAAAACGTTGAAATGTTTGACCGGAGTTTCTTAGACCGAATGTCATGCAGTTGAATTCGAAGAGACCGAATGGTGTTATTATTGCTGTTTTTTGAGCATGATCTTGACTTGCGATTGGTATCCAGAAATAGGCCATTTTCAAATCGAGTTTTGAGAATATTTTCTTGCCGTGGAGCTGGTATGTGAAATCTTGAATTCGTGGAATGGGGTATCGGTCGGGAACGGTGACGGCGTTGAGTCTTCTGTAATCCCCACATACTCGAAGTGATCCATCTTTCTTTTTTACAATGTGGAGTGGACTCGCCCACGGACTGTTTGACGGCTTGCATATTCCCATCTCGATCATGCGCTCGAACTCAAGTTTTGCAGCTTTATATTTGTCGGGCGGTAGAGGTCGTGGCCGTGAGTAGATCGGCGACCCAGTTGTCTCTATGTGATGCGTGACGTCATGCTTGGCTGGAGTTTTCAGTGACATTGGTCGAAGTACGTCTGGATATTTCTTCAGCAGGTCGTGATGAGTGTGGTCGCGGTTGATGATATGGATTGATTCTTCTGTGGTGTTAATTTTGATGGCGTTCACGCTAAGTTCTGTCACACGGTCGATAAGTTTTCTTTGATGTAGGTCGACTAATAGTTTATGCTGTGCCAGGAAGTCGGCGCCCAGTATTGATGTTTTAACATTAGCGACGACGAAAGTCCACTTGAAACTTCTTCGTAAACCTAGGTTGAGCTCGAGTGTGCGCTCTCCGTAGGTACGAATTTCTGTTCCGTTTGCTGCGTATAGTTTGTAGCCTGCATTGTCCGTCGGTTTTGCGTATTTCTGGTTTCGAGCGGCTAATACAGATATGTCGGCTACCGTGTCGACCAGAAATTTTTCACGGTTGTTGATGTCGATCACGCATAGGCGGTGGCTTGTTTGGTTTACATCGACACCCGCCACTATCGATGTACGTTCTAGTTTTCCCGCTTAATTTTGGAACACGGTGATTCACATTTTCGTGCCTCGTTACCGAATCGGTAATGGTAATAGCACAACCAGTCAGGGTCGCCGGGCTTGCGGGAGTTCTCAGTACGCTGTCTTGAATGTGAGCGTGAGCGGTTACGGTGTGCGGAGTTTTGGCGGGAACGGTGGAACGATGAATGTTGATGTTTGCGGAGTTCGGCGACTTCGATTGACAACTTCTCTATTTGTTTCGACAGCATGCTGATTTGTAGGTTTGTTATTGCGTTTAACTGTACCTCATTCACTGCTGTGCTTGTTGATGGAGGCTTTGCTGTGGAGCTGGAGACCGCGGCGACTGTAGTGGGTTCAAAATGCTCCATCATTTTGTCGGCCATCGCGGCTAGCACTTCGAGCGATGACTCGGTGTTGACGGAGAGCACGGCGCGAACTTGTGGGGGCAGCTGGTTGAGCCACATAACCTTCAGCGCCTCATCAGATAATAGCGTGCCACTGAGATCTCGCATTTTACGCAGCAGCTGGCTCGGCTTGTTGTCGCCGAGTTCGAGACCGCTGAGTAGCTTCTGTAATTGCCGGTGATCGGACTCTTGGTACGTCGAGATGAGTCTGTCCTTGAGCACGCTGTACTTGCCGGTAGCCGGTGGGTTTAATATGATGTCGCCGATTTGTTCTAGGTCGCTGTTGCCGAGTAACGGGACGACGAGGTTGAATTTTTGTTCTTCACCTATCTTGCTGGCAGCGACGGCGGCTTCAAATTGCGCGAACCACAGGCGAGGATTTTGGCGCCAAAATGGTGGTAGACGTGCAGGAAGAGAAATTGTTGCCACGTCGCTCTTTACTGTTGTGGCGCCTTCAGCATCGCAGAAATCGTCGGGGAAATTCAGCATCGTGGAGCTTCTTCTAATTTTCTAGGCGGATGTTGCAGGAGTTTAGGCTTCGTTTCGTCTTCCAGTTCGTGTTATTGTTCGCGGGTCACCAATTTGGAAGTGCGTGAGGATTACTAGAGATCCATCGAAGACAATAAAACTCGCGTCGGATTGTTAATTGATAACTGAATCAATACTGCATAGATACTGAATAATTTATTGACGAAAACACCTGCTTATATATACATTGGTTATGGTTCTATCTAGGCATGACAAACACAGTTTCTAAGCTCTCGACCAATGGCGAAGCGCCGCCGGGCGAGACGCGCGCGGGGCGCGGAACGCATTCCTGCCCGCGGCACTAGATCGTCGCGGACTTATATATATCGGCGCGGGGCGCGGTCGCGCTCATCCCACCCATCTTGCCTTCTGGCAGCTTCAGAGGAAGTTACGATCCACTGAAGAGGCCACAATGCCTCCTCTCATTCGTCCCGATAAGAGTGTCGCCTTCGATAACTCTGAAAAAGCAGAATGCCTAGCCGACAGCCTAGAGTCCCAGTGTTCTCCCAGCTCTCAACCAGTAGACCAAGCCCACCTCGATATGGTGAACGCCGAAGTCGAACGTAGAACTTCCCTTCCGCCCGTCGAAGATCCCGATAATCCACTGGCCCCCATCACTCCTGATGAGGTCCAGGATATCATTAAAAGTCTCCAACCGCGAAAAGCCCCTGGCTCCGACGGCATCACCAATAGGGTTTTCAAACTTTTCCCCGCCCAGCTTATAGTGCTAATGACTGCCATCTTCAATGGCGCATTGAGCAATAATATGTTCCCTACAACCTGGAAACAGGCCACCGTGATAGGTATTCCCAAACCAGGCAAGCCCAAGTCTGACCCGTCTAGCTACCGTCCCATTAGCTTACTCAACGTCCTCGGTAAAATCTATGAAAGGCTTATATATAAGCGGCTCAAAGATTTTGCCGAAGCAAAGAGTCTAATACCCAATGAGCAGTTCGGATTTAGAACCGAACACTCATGTATCCAACAAGTCCACCGCATCATAGAACACGTCAGCGCCGGCTTCCAACGGGGCGCAATAACGGGAGCCTTATTCTTCGACATAGCGAAAGCGTTCGACAAAGTCTGGCACAATGGCTTAATCTATAAGCTATACCAACTCGGCGTGCCTGACCGTCTCGTGCTCATCCTACGGGACTTTTTATCGAATCGCACCTTTCGTTATCGAATTGAGGGGGAGCTTTCCTCCCCCCATCCCATTCGCGCAGGAGTTCCTCAAGGCTCCGTACTATCCCCCCTCGTTTTCACGCTATTCACTAGTGATATTCCCAAGCATAAAAATACCCAGCTAGCCCTATTCGCCGACGATACGGCTATCTACTATACCGGTCTTAAACCCGATGCCATCGCTCGCACTCTCCAAACTTCCGCAAACACTCTGGCCAAGTGGTTCCGGAAATGGAGAATCGAAGTCAATCCAGATAAAAGCCAGGCAGTCCTCTTTTCTAAACCGCGGATAAACCCACCCTCCCCCCGTCCGATTACCATGTACGGCAAGCCGATCCCTTGGGAAAAGCAAGCCAAATACTTAGGCGTGGTCCTCGATAGACACCTCTCCTTCGCTGAGCACATAAAGCAGGCACGTTCGCGCGCCGCTTTCGCTCTAGGTAGGCTCCACTTCATTCTTAGCTCTCGCAGCAAGTTATCACTCAGGTGCAAGCTGCGTATTTTCACCGCGGTTATCCGTCCCATCATGACCTACGCCTGCGTTGTTTTCGCACACGCAAAGCCCTACCTCCTCCACAAGATGCAGACCCTCCAAAACCGATTCCTCCGTAGAGTCACGGGAGCCCCCTTTTATGTTCGAAATGAGCTTCTTCACGTAGATCTCAAGATGCCCACCATCCAGCAGTTCATGAAACGTGTCTCCAAGTGTTTCTTTGAAACTTCAATCCAACATAGGAATCCCCTTAACGTATCGGCCGCCCAATACGAACCCACGCGTATCTCTAAGATTCGCCGACCAAGGCATACCCTAGTCACTCCCGATGACGCAATCACCCTGCTCCAAGAGAGCCGTAGGGAAACAAGTACAGTGGCACACAAACACAAAAACCGACCGTCCTTCCGTCCTCGCCGCCGAGGCCCGCCGCGACGTCCCCGTAATAGTCCACCCCGACCCTTGCCAGAGCCAGCCCGCGACGCTGAGCCAGTAGCTTTAAATTCCCTTATTAATAATAAAAATGATATGATCCAGCCTGTCCCTAGCTGCCCTCCCCTGCGACGCCCTAAGCCGAGGTCCGTACCCCACAGGGGGTGCCCTTAGCGTGTAGTCGCCTAGTTTGTAAGTTTTTTTAATAAGCCCTGGCTGGAGGCTTTAATTAATTTATTAATTAAGGCAACCACAGGCAAGTCCGGTTAAGCAGCCGACAACCTCAGAGGTTGACCTGCGAGATGCCACACACAAAAAAAAAAAAAAAAAAAAAACGGTCGCGCTCATCCCGCTTCCGACGCTCGCCCGCGACGGTCGTACCGCTCCGCGCTCTCGATCGTTCCGTGCCTGAGTCATCGCTACGCTTCGTCACGCTCGCCGTGACGTCACTCGTAGTCGCCGACTACGACGCCTGGTCCGGATCCGCCTTTTTCGAGGCGGTGAAGGATATCCTGTTTCTATAACAGAGTATCGTCAAAAACAATTTGGTTTGGCCCCTTCAGGGTAAAACCACAGTTTCGTGGTCCTTGGTTGGAAACCTCACGGTGTCAACAATACCAAGGGGGTGCTGACCCGACGCACCCGCTGATCCCCTTCAGGGTGAAGCAGTAAATTGGAGTCGAGTGCTAGGTTTTGGCCTTGGGGGATCTCCTAGTCAAACCTAGTTACTGAGTTTCCTTTTCAGCTACACACCTAGTGTCGGTTGGGTGTGTCTACCCCTTCGCACTAGACCCAATAGGGCCCGGTTCGCACAATAAGACTGGCGACCGGTTACAAGCTTAGGGCTCACCATTAGGTACTCACCTCCCAGTCTCTACCCGACTGGGAGGGTTACACATCCCCGGACCCATCCATCCGGGGAGTTAGGCCAGTTAGGCTTTAAATAGGCCCCCCGCGGGAGAGAAATCTCCAAAATTTCCCCATTCAATTTTGATCCAATTGCCAATCATGGCGAACTCCAATATTTTGGAGATTCTGTTAGAAATCCTTAGGGAAAACCCTACTATTTCCGCCAAATATGGCGGAAAAATTCAGCGTGAAATCGCTAATTGTCCCCCGGCTACCGAAGCCAACGTCGCTGATTTTAGTGACGCGCTTGACAGCCCATTATCTCCCCCGCTTGCCAATCAAGGCATCCCGGTAGGTCAGTTCACGGAAGTATTTATTAACTCCGATCCCATTGTTCGTCAAACAACGAACGACTTCCAGGTAGATAGCCCTTTATTGCCCCCGCCCGCCGACAAAGTCGTGCCGATCGCCCGATTCCCGAAATCACCCATTGTTTCCGGCCCACCTGCTAATCCCATTGTTCCTAAAACAATGGACGCCGCGCAGGTGTGCGCTGCACCTGAATTCCGTGAAATGGACACCACCGAACCTGTGTCCAATAACAACTCTGACAATGATTTGTGATCATGCCCCTCGTCCTCGGAAGACGACTTTCAAGTCGTCACCGGTGGCAAGAGGAAGAAAGGGAAAACCTCCCAGGCCAGCAAGGCCAAAAAGACCACCGCGTCGCCCCCGTCCCCAACTCAAACGCCCGTTCGACCCGCTAGCCCCGCCCCAACTACCTCTGCTCGAGCGCAGAATAGTCGTCCCGCCAGCCCGATAGCCCAAACTTCCTCAGCCCAAAGGAAGCAACGCCCTCCGCCCCCCTTTTACATCCAGGACAAGGGTAAATGGACTGATGTGTCCAAGATGTGTGTTGATCGAAAGATCAACTACACAAACGCCCGTGCCTGCCAAAATGGCATTAAAGTCACCGTCCCTACGTCGAACGACTATAGGGAACTATATCGCGCCCTCCGTGAAAGGAATATTTCCTTTCACACTTTCTCCTTCCCCGAGGACACGCCCACTCGTGTTATTATTAAACGTGTCCCTAAAGAAATCCTAGTACAGGATATTAAAGACGACCTTGCCGATCAAGGTATACCAGTGATCGCCGTCCATCGCTTACATAAAGCGAGAGGCGGTGAATTGTACGACATGGTTCTTGTCATTTGTGAACCAACCGAAGGTCATCACCCAATATTTAAGATTAAGTCTATTTGCTCCCTATCCGGTATCTCAATAGAAAAGCCCTACAAAACCGCAACAGTGGGACAATGCCACCGTTGCCAACTGTATGGCCATGCGCAGAGCAACTGCTATGCGACTCCCAGATGCGTCAAGTGTCTGGGCGAGCATAGCACTGCGGACTGCCCACGGCCTAAAGACCGAACCCTCTGTTCGGAACCACCCAGCTGCGTTCTCTGCGGCCAGACCGGTCACCCGGCAAACTACCGCGGCTGTCCCAAAGCCCCCAAACTCGCTCCTAAATTAGCGAAGCGCGCCAACGCCCGCCAACAGAGAGAGGCACCTTCTTCTCAAATTCCCCAACGTCTCGCTCCTCAGAGACCGTCCCCGTGGAACAGGCTAAACCACGAAAAAGCCTTTCCCTCCTTGGCCCCTGCCAAACCTTTGCAGGCACTGATGGATATACCCATCGCAGCGCAGATCCTGCCTATAGCCGTGGCTACAGAGCCCACAGCCAGTCACAAACCCGCGCCTCAAACCACTGCTGCTCCTGCAGTCAAACAACCGCCCAATCCCTCACCCGTCGCGCATGGCGAGGCTTGCGCCCAGACTATACTGCGCCATTATAGGTTATTTATGACCCGCCAAGCCAGATCTCTCCGCGATGCCCTTCTGGCTACCGAACAGCAGAATAATGGCAAAATTACGACGGCAGTGTACAGCCAAATATTCAGCACACACAGTGATGTGGTGCTAGGTCTCGACCAGATGGATGCGATGGACTGATCCAATGGATTCCCAACGCACAAACCACACTAGGCCTCGATCCCTCAAATTAGGTTTTTTCAACGCCAATGGAATTTTCAACCAACGCGCCGAAATAACTAAATTCCTCCGCGACCACCAATTAGACGTCCTCCTTATACAGGAGACCCTTTTGAAACCCCACCGCGCTGATCCCAAAATTGCGAATTACCGTCTAGTTCGCAATGACAGAACACGTTGCCACGGCGGCGGTACCCTTATTTATTATAGAAAGGAGTTATACTGCATCCCTCTGACCCCACCCGCGCCTCTCTCTCACCTAGAGTACTCTGCCTGTCGACTAGGCATGACTGGTCATCCTCCGATAACCATCATCTCTGCCTACCATCCGCCACCATCGGTCGCGTCTCTTGCTTCAGACGATCCTATCGCGCTCACCAGCGATCTCACGACTCTCTTCGGCCTGAGTGACTCCGTCTTACTAGCGGGCGATCTCAACGCCAAACACCCCGCTTGGAACAGCAACACGACAAATGCCAGAGGCAGAATCGTGTATAACCTAGGCGCGACCCTAAACTACGACGTCATCGCTCCGATGACTCCCACCCACTACCCACACGACCCCAACCATAACCCCGATGTCCTCGATGTGGCGCTCCTAAAGAATGTAAACCTCCGTTTACACTCCATAGAAGCGCTTCACGAGCTCAACTCGGATCACCGTCCCGTTATCCTACACCTAGGTTCCCGCTGGGGTAACCATGATCCTACCCAACCTCCTCCGACCCAATTGATCACCGACTGGAGGAAAGTAAGTGAAAAACTGAAATCCACCACATCGCCTCAATTGGACACCATTCCTGACCACATAGTCTCAGTCGCTGACACGACGGCGGCGATCGACTCGCTTACAAATCACGTACAATCCGTCCTGAACGATTGTTCAAGGGAAGTTCCTGTAGTGGAAGACCACCGCTGGAAACTCCCGGACGATGTACGGAATCTGATAACCGAGAAGAACGCAGCCATCCGTGCGTACAGCGCTTTTCCCTGCGCCGCAAACAAAGCTCACATGCGCAACTTACAGCGTGCTGTAAGGAAACGCATTACCGAGCAGCGTAATGCGAGCTGGGACAAGATGCTGAGCGAACTTGAGCCCACCCATCTTGCCTTCTGGCAGCTTCAGAGGAAGTTACGATCCACTGAAGAGGCCACAATGCCTCCTCTCATTCGTCCCGATAAGAGTGTCGCCTTCGATAACTCTGAAAAAGCAGAATGCCTAGCCGACAGCCTAGAGTCCCAGTGTTCTCCCAGCTCTCAACCAGTAGACCAAGCCCACCTCGATATGGTGAACGCCGAAGTCGAACGTAGAACTTCCCTTCCGCCCGTCGAAGATCCCGATAATCCACTGGCCCCCATCACTCCTGATGAGGTCCAGGATATCATTAAAAGTCTCCAACCGCGAAAAGCCCCTGGCTCCGACGGCATCACCAATAGGGTTTTCAAACTTTTCCCCGCCCAGCTTATAGTGCTAATGACTGCCATCTTCAATGGTGCATTGAGCAATAATATGTTCCCCGCAACCTGGAAACAGGCCACCGTCATAGGTATTCCCAAACCAGGCAAGCCCAAGTCTGACCCGTCTAGCTACCGTCCCATTAGCTTACTCAACGTCCTTGGTAAAATCTATGAAAGGCTTATATATAAGCGGCTCAAAGATTTTGCAGAAGCAAAGAGTCTTATACCCAATGAGCAGTTTGGATTTAGAACCGAACACTCATGTATCCAACAAGTCCACCGCATCATAGAACACGTCAGCGCCGGCTTCCAACGGGGCGCAATAACGGGAGCCTTATTCTTCGACATAGCGAAAGCGTTCGACAAAGTCTGGCACAATGGCTTAATCTATAAGCTATACCAACTCGGCGTGCCTGACCGTCTCGTGCTCATCCTACGGGACTTTTTATCGAATCGCACTTTTCGTTACCGAATTGAGGGGGAGCTTTCCTCCCCCCATCCCATTCGCGCAGGAGTTCCTCAAGGCTCCGTACTATCCCCCCTCGTTTTCACGCTATTCACTAGCGATATCCCCAAGCATAAAAATACTCAGCTAGCCCTATTTGCCGACGATACGGCTATCTATTATACCGGTCTTAAACCCGATGCCATCGCTCGCACTCTCCAAACTTCCGCAAACACTCTGGCCAAGTGGTTCCGGAAATGGAGAATCGAAGTCAATCCAGACAAAAGCCAGGCAGTCCTCTTTTCTAAGCCGCGGATAAACCCACCCTCCCCCCGTCCGATTACCATGTACGGCAAGCCGATCCCCTGGGAAAAGCAAGCCAAATACTTAGGCGTGGTCCTCGATAAACACCTTTCCTTCGCTGAGCACATAAAGCAGGCACGTTCGCGCGCCGCTTTCGCTCTAGGTAGGCTCCACTTCATTCTTAGCTCCCGCAGCAAGTTATCACTCAGGTGCAAGCTGCGTATTTTCACCGCGGTCATCCGTCCCATCATGACCTACGCCTGCGTTGTTTTCGCACACGCAAAGCCCTACCTCCTCCACAAGATGCAGACCCTTCAAAACCGATTCCTCCGTAGAGTCACGGGAGCCCCCTTTTATGTTCGAAATGAGCTTCTTCACGTAGACCTCAAGATGCCCACCATCCAGCAGTTCATGAAACGTGTCTCCAAGCGTTTCTTTGATACTGCAATCCAACATAGGAATCCCCTTATCGTATCGGCCGCCCAATACGAACCCTCGCGTATCTCTAAGATTCGCCGACCAAGGCACACCCTTGTCACTCCCGATGACGCAATCACCCTGCTCCAAGAGAGCCGTAGGGAAACAAGTACAGTGGCACACAAAAACAAAAACCGACCGTCCTTCCGTCCTCGCCGCCGAGGCCCGCCGCGACGTCCCCGTAATAGTCCGGCCCGACCCTTGCCAGAGCCAGCCCGCGACGCTGAGCCAGTAGCTTTAAATTCCCTTATTAATAATAAAAATGATATGATCCAGCCTGTCCCTAGCTGCCCTCCCACTGCGACGCCCTAAGCCGAGGTCCGTACCCCACAGGGGGTGCCCTTAGCGTGTAGTCGCCTAGTTTGTAAGTTTTCTAATAAGCCCTGGCTGGAGGCTTTAATTAATTAATTAATTAAGGCAACCACAGGCAAGCCCGGTTAAGCAGCCGACAACCTCAGAGGTTGACCTGCGAGATGCCACACACAAAAAAAAAAAAAAAAAAACGCGGTCGCGCTCTTTTGCTTCTGAGCTGCCGTCGAGTGAAGATGTCTGCTGTTCAAGAATTTTCCCGCCGTGTGTCGTCAGCGCCGCGTGTCCATCTGCGTAGTCCTGGAGTGTGACATGAAGATGCGGAGAAAAACTGATGCTAAGCTTGCTCTGCCTGATTGCATGCTTACAAACAAACCGCTTCTTTCGAAGCGATATGGCCGGCGAGTGCGGCGTTGAGATGACGCCGTGCTATGCTCGTGCTGTTATCCTGTTTCTTTACAAACCAACGTCTTTTTCAAGATGATTGCTTTCTCTGTTTCTTTTCGGAATGTCAAAAACGTGGTGTGGTAATTGGTTCAGTGTTGAGTGGTAAACTGGTAATTATTTGGTTTGAAGGTAAAGGTACTGGTCGGAGGTATTTGGTATTGGTTCGCAGGTATGGTAAATGAGTGACAGGTACTATGTCACTACACTTATCATAATTATTTTATTCCTTTATTTCTAAACCATACCTACATGTTAATTACATATTTAAATATTCCTTAAAAATAAAAACCTTTTTTTAATTCGGGTTAGCCCACTCTTGACCTCAATCTCCTCTAATGGTTAGCGATAGACAAGGTTAAAAATATAAAAAATAGTAGCCCACTGGTTTTGGGAACAGGCAGCGGTCAGGGTTCCAAAGAGAAGGAACCTCCTAACGATACGAGCACAGAACTTAAAGTAGCGATATACCTAGATCTAGGGCTGTCAGTGTATAAACAACATTCAATAATATTATCATATTTACTTATCAATAATTTAATCCATATTTACTTATTATTCATGCATATTTATGATTACTTAACTGCATAGTCCTACTTTCTACAGTTTATATTATAAATGCGAGTTTGTGAATATGTATAGATGTTTGTTACTCTTTCACGTAAAAACTACTGAACCGATTGTGATGAAACTTGGTATGTGTATAGCTACAGTCCTAGAATAACACATAAAATACTTTTTATCACAATATTCCCACGGAAACGGGACTTACGCGGGTGAAACCGCGGGCAAAGCGCTAGTATAAAATACTTACTTTTACAAAAATTTCGCGGTCTAGTCGGCACGGGTTAATATGCTCCTAGGAAGCTCAAATTATGTATTTTAAAAAAAAATTAGGGGGTATGCGTCTTGATAACTGATAAAATTTTTTTTTGCTCATGTAAGAGATACCCTAGTAAGAACATATTATATTCTACGTAGATACAGGTTTGTTGTTGTTATTAGTTTTTATAATTATGATAGGCTCGCATTTGACCACTATGTCACCTGATCGTAAGCGATGATGTGGATAAAATATTGAAGAATTTGTTTTTACAAATGTAGCTATTTTGCGAATATACATATATTTGTTGTTTCTGCAGTATCAAATTACTTTAAACTGTCTACTGCAGTGTAAAACGGACTAACAATATTATGTGTAAGGGCGTGTCGGGATTTGGACGAGCTCCAAAAGTTGGGACTGCAAAAGGGTGGCAATTGGGAAGGGGTGACTTCTCGAATCAAACTTTGCTACGAGGAAATCGTTATTTGTGAATATTATTATATTTGCAAAAACTGCGAACTTAAACAAACTATAGATTCGTTAGATATACTTACCTCTAAATATTGTTAAATACGTGGCTATCTATCTATCTATTTTATTAGAACCTCTATAGCGGTTTAGGAACTTAATAAGTATAATAAAATATAAAAATCATTTAATTCAGATGTCCAAAGATAAGAATATCAATCATTATCATTATTTAAATTAAATTACCACACACATACACTGGTTGCGCCAACATTCAGAATATGATTGACATCCGCTTTCCTAGACCCGTCCCTTTCCCGCATATATCTCGCGAGGGCCATAAGTAGATTCTCCGTGTCATTTTTTTTACACCATACACATTAGAACAGCACATTAATTATACTCATAGACAATAATTACTACAAGTTATTATACAATCCTCATAATGAGGTACTTCCACAGTGGGGATGATTTATCCTGTCCGCCACGGTTTTCAGGATCGTGTTGCGGACGCAACGAGTATGAAATAGCGTGAACATCACTAATGCAGCCCCAACAACATCATGAAAATATTATTTTAATGGATACGCAGGGAATTCAGCGACCTTTTGGTGAGACTAACCGACAGGCTCCCCGTGTTAAAGCTCTGATAATACGCCTTTAAAAGGATGACCTTAACATCATCAGAGCATCGGTAGAATCTGCGGCCCAGCATGTTACCTCTGACCCCTAGAGCCCTGCGCTTCCTCTCGATATCTACATCGTCTTCAAAGCCGTTGGTAAGGAATAGTGTTGCCCAAAATCAGTCTTGGTCTTGCAGTCTTAGTCTTGTTCTTGCAAGACCAAGACCAAGACCGCCTAATTTAAGCAAGACCAAGACTTACCCTGCAAGAGTTAAGCAAGAAGAAGACTAAGCCTGCAAGACACTTGCGTCATGTAGTTAGCTTAGACTGTCGTTTTCTTTGTGTTATTATTATTAAAACGAGAAAACTTACATTGCAAAAACATAGGGGAAGGGCGGGTGATGCGGGAGAAACAATGAGACTTAGGCAGCTCTGAAAAGAACTATTTATGTGTTCTTCGAGTTTGGATCGTGTCCGTGTCCAGACCCGGATTATTCTATGAGAACGTTAATGTGCTGGCTCTGACGGAGGTGCTGCTTAAAGTTACTACCACAGACAGTGATACAGATCCGGCAACATCGCACAAAATTAGCCCACACAATATTCGATCCATGGTTTTTTAAAATAAGAAATTAGCGGGAAATATTAAGTTGTGCGTAAACGTTACTTTCGAGTGTGGAAGTAACGTTTACGAACAACTTAATATTTTTAAACTTAATTTAAAATTTTAAAGTGATTTCTAGTACCTAACTTTCAATGAAGGTCAGGATAGCCACCATGCCGGCGGTGGTGGTCATTTATGCAGTTTTAAAGCATATGCATCATACTGTAAAAATGTAATCATACACATATAAAACCGACTTCCATATCAAAACACTACAAAGCCAAAAATTATTTTAATTTCGGTAGTCGGTGTTATTGGTTTTGTATTTTCTTTTTTTTTCACACCGCCTTCCGAAATTAAAATTATTTTTGGCTTTGTAGTGTTTTGATATGGAAGTCGGTTTTATTTTTTGAAAAAAACTTTTTATTTTCGCGCTTTTTAGTGGGTCAGTGAATTTTCCAAATCGGTTCGTAAATGACGGAGTTATGCGCGAACAAAAAACGCAATGCAGAGTAAACGAAAAGATCATCAACGTAAATATATTTTTTAGACTTTTGTTGATTTTTCAGAAACGGCTTGTCCGATTTCGATTAAATTTTTATGGGACCATTTGGGAAGTATACCCATTTCAAAAAAAAAAAAGAATTTTTCAATTCAGTTGGTAAGCGACGGAGTTATGCCCGAACAAACATAAAAAAAAAAACAAACAAACATCCAAATTGAGAACCTCCTCCTTTTTTAGTAGTCGGTTAAAAACTATCTCGTATTTTTTTTGTTAAGATAATCACTTAAGTAATTAATGACAATTGATTTTCTCAATAAATAAAGTAAATACAGATACTGATATTTTTATCTCGTCTGCATTAAATAAGTCAGTATTGTTGTTTCGCAGTTTTCATTGGATTTTATTACAAAATGTTTTTACTTTTTGTCGTGTGTTATTTACGTGATAAGTTAATACTTGTGTGTATTATTTGTAAGATATCGACTTATGCGCATAACTAACAATAACATAAACATACATTGTACAAAATATCTATTAAAAGAAAAAGAGTGCATCCCTAGTTTTGACCATCGCGGCACTTTGATAGTGCGCGGCTTTGTTGTCGGCAACATCAAAGGTCGGATATGTATAACCTGTCAAAGAAAGTTCGCATCTATTTGGAAGTACAAAGTCAAGATACGAGTACACGCGGAGGCGGCTTCTATTGATATCGAATACAATCGTCGCCGCTGCGCCGCGCTCCCATTTGAGAAATATTGTAAATACTTGTGTGTAAAAATTGTCTACAATACTAATCAAATGAGTGACGTCATGTCGCGCGTTTTATGTTTTAAAATCACACACATCCAAAAATTGAGATTAGCATTGTCAGTTTATCAATTTCTATCGTACTCTATTAGATAAATTAAGTACCTACATAAATACAGTAGGTAGCGTACTTAGGCAAATATTATTTAATTAATGTAGATTAATTCCATCAAAGGAAGAACATAATACACAGAATATTATTTACATAATATCTACATTTTATTGCTACGTAGACACACTATACCTATCTGGTAACGCATCTGTTTTATTAATCTTCCAAAGGATCATTACTTTTATCAAAGAATGCCGTCCTTTATCGGCATTTCGGCATGTGTTAATAGGAGTATTTATTTCAATTTTAGTAATGTTAAATTGAGCTTCGCTTCGAGTTTAATGTAATAATTGTTTTTTACTCTAATCCTTGTTGTTCTCGGACTTATAAGTTTACAATTTGACTTGAGTGACAAATATTCAAATACAGTCAAGTTAAGTCATTAATTTGTTTTTATATGTTTTAACGATGTTTTAGCACATGTAAGCTTATTAAATATAAACTTTCATTAAAAAACCAACTGACTTTCGTGGGTCAGTTGATATTTCGAATTTCTTATTTTTATTAATTTGGTTGGCCTTTACTATTCCTATCTATGTCAATTCAAGCTGAAAATGTGTCTACTCTGTTACGTTGTTCTAAGATCTAAACTAATGTTTAATAACTAGCAATAGAATAATCGTTGATTGCAAGACTCTTGCGAGACTCTTGCGCAAGACCAAGACTAGGAGTGCAATACCCAGACCAGGTGTACTGACGCAAGACCAAGACCAGGACTGGCTAAGTCTCGTCTTGGTCTTGAGTTTGGGCAACACTAGTAAGGAAATTTCCTAGGTATTTAAAGACCACACGATTTACGCACAAGCCATTTAGGGTAATATTTTCAGGATGCTCAGGACATTCCGCCAAGCCCGTTCCATCATCGGACTACGAGACAAACGGCGAAGCGCCATCGTTACATGGTGGACATCCCACCCATACGCACAAAACGTCTTGGGAATATCTTTATTGTGCGTACGGCTAAGGAGTGGAATTCCCTGCAGGAGTCTGTTTCCCTATAGCTATAACCTAAGAGTCTTTAAGTCAAGAGTGAATAGGTTACTTTTAGGTAAGCGTGCTCCATCTTCGACCACATCATCACTTACCATCAGGTGAGATGGTGGTCAAACGCGAACCTATTCTTAATAAAAAAATAAAAAAATCTACCATTGGCCCTGAAGACCATGTATTCACTCTTCCTCACATCATACAATATGACATGGACATTGGCATAGACGTCACACTTTGAACAACTCTCCGAGACCCCTCGCCGTCGGGTTCAGTAGCACCATTTCGTCTAATGACCATCCGACACGCCTGCTACTGAGCTTGACGATGAGGTGATGAGGTTATTTACATATGTATAGGTTGAAGAGCTTGGGATATGTCAGTCCCCCCTGTCGCACCCCGCTCTCCAACCTATGTATACGCCTTTGAGAGTGAATTAGCCCACCTCACAAAATTCGTTTGATGTCCATACCAATATTTCAATATATTGAGCATGACCAGGTTCATCCCTGTCCCTCAAACTTTCTTTTTATAATGGCACATTAAAAATGGAAAAGAAAACAACACTGATTCGAATTTTAAAGATTGACTGACAGAAAAAGGTTGGCTGTCAGGCCGTAGGCGTTTGAATATAGGAATTCTCATAGGCTTTTACTTATTTTATTTACTCATTTTCCTTCTCTTGCCCTCATCACATTATAAAACCTGTCATGTCTGCGTAGAAAATAAATTCGTTTTTAGTTTACTTTATACCATCCATATAACATTTTATGGAACAACCTCCTGCGTTTGTTAGTCTATGTAATTAATGTACGTATTATTGGCAAAATGGGAGTGGTAATATAATTATGAAAAATACTGGCTGAATTTGAAATCCTATTATCCTAAATAAATAAATAAATCACTATAATAAAAAAACTTTTTAGCAAAAAATAGAACCGACTTCCATATAAAAACACTACAAAGGCAAAAATAACATTAATTCCGGAAGGCGGTGTCAAAAATGAAAATATATACAAAACTAAAGACACCGCCTTCCGAAATTAAAGTTATTTTTGCCTTTGTAGTGATTTTATATGGAAGTCGGTTCTATTTGCTAAACAGTTTTTTTCACGCTTTTTAGTGGGTCGGTTTGTAATTTATCTAGTTACAAAAGCCATAATGTCAACTACTTATCACCTTTTACAAAATATTGCTTTTCCCGGTGCAGAGCCGTTAATTTTTGAGGAGTTCTCCTGGTACATCACCATCAGCTCTACTTCACCATATGCATTGTGATGAGCATAAAGTGCTTAACATCCATATTCAAGTAATCTAATCGCAATCAACGAAATACTTATTATTGAGTAGTTTCGGTGGCCATCTGGGGTCTTCATCATCAGTTCCACTTCCTCAAATGGTGCTTTTCAAGAGCAACTGCACAAGGTACTATAAGAAATACCCAAAACGTTATAGGTGTGCCTATAATATTTGAAGAGTTCCCTCGATTTCTCCATGATCCCATCATCAGATCCAAACGTGACGACAATGGGACCAACTAGAAAGTATACTGTTTCAAACAAAAAAAGAATTTTTCAAATCGGTCCAGCCATCTCCGAGTTATGAGGTAACATACATAAAAAAAAAATTATATATATACGCGTCGAAGTTCAAGACGAATTGTAAACCTCCTTTTTTTGAAGTCGGTTAAAAAGTGATAGATTGTTGACATTTATCGTTTAACGTTTGATTTATATTGTAACGAGGACTGAAAATTTACAGAAATAAATATTCGAAAGAGTAAACAAGAAAAATATAAACGTCAAAAATCAAAGAGTATATTTTTAAGATATTTATTTAAGAAAAAAAGGCTGCTGAAGTCACCAAGAGCCACAAAACGCTTGCCCGTAACCACTTTTCGCTTAACATGTAAACAGGAAAAACTCGGCTTAGTGCTGGTTGGTCTAACGCACAGAGGGATCTATAAATCTAACTAGTGGTTGACGAGGATCCTGGAGGCGACACCGAAGACGTAACACCAGCTGTGTGCTATCCGGCAATGTTGATCTATGGTGAAACGCCGAAATGCCTTCTTTGGCCTCGCGGCACTCTAAGCCACCACCGCGACTCCGCGACTACGCTAATTTTTGACGCGTGGTGTCATTTATTGAATCTAAATAAGGGGAAGGTGACATAAGCGGAGCTGCCAGGATACTTTTCAGCAGTGATGTGGTGGCTCCGTACTCTCCAGATACTCTTGCAGCTCTGGAGAGCAAACACCCTGCCCCAGCGGATGGTCTTTCATTTCCCGACCCCCCGATCAGGATATAAACACCTTCACCGTTACTGGTCAAGAGGTGATCACAGCCGTTTGTTCCTTCCGAAGCGGCTCTGTTGGCGGCCATGATGGTCTGAGTCCTCAGCACCTGAAGGACCTACACAGCTCAGGCGCCGCCGGAGAGGCTGGTAAGTTGCTTTGGAAGGAGCTAACGGCTCTGATTAAACTTATGCTCTCGGGCCAGGTGAACGAAGCCGTCACCGATATCTTGTACGGGGCCAATCTATGTGCCCTACGCAAGAGGGATGGCGGCAACCTACAGTCGTATGGCTGCCAAGATTTGCCCTAAATTTCATGGTGAGGATATTTCGACCAAATTTCAGCCCCTGCAACTGGGTTACGGCTCCAAAGTGGGTTGTGAGGCTGCCGTACACGCCTTGTCGACCTATTTAAATTCTGGTAAAGGAGAGGTCATCTTGAAGGTTGACATCAAAAACGCTTTTAATTCAGTCAATAGGGACACTTTGTTGGCAGAAACTAAAAAAATTGGCCAAGTGCGAGTCAGACTCGCCCATGAAGGGTTCCGAAGTAACTATAATAATATAATATAATATGTATATTTATGTAAAAAAAACCCTTACAAATTTCTTAAAACTAGCTTATTTACATTTTTTACAACTACGCCTAATAACTTTGTTTTTATGAATTACAAAGTTATATTTGCGGTTTTAGAAAATATGATGCTCAAAATTTGCTGACCCGATCTCGTTCAAACTAATTTTGGTTGAAAGTTTACATTAAGATCTACACCATATATTTTTTTGAAATTTTTCACTCCGTTATTATAAAAGTTAGAGGGTGGGGGGGACACATTTTACCACTTTAAATGTGTATATCTTTTAAACGATTAGCTTTATGAAAAAGTGGTTATAGAAACCTTAATATCATTTTTAAATACCTGTCTATAAATACCAAACACGCATAGGTTTCATGAAAAAAAAAATTTTCAGTTTCAGTTCCATGTATGGGGAGCCCCCCTTTATTTTAAATATTTTTTAATTTTTTTCATAAAATCGGATAGCGATTTACAGAATACATCTACCTACCAAGTTTCACATGTATAGTCCTAATAGTTTCGGAATAAAATGGCTGTGACATACGGACGGACGGACAGACAGACAGACAGACAGACATGACGAAACTATAAGGGTTCCGTTTTTTGCCATTCGGCTACGGAACCCTAAAAAGAAGTACCAAAAAGTTTTAGTTTTCTTTGGCAATTGTTTTGGCAATGAAGACAGGCTAGGCAGGCAGGGGCTTCTTCAATGATGCTCAGATAAATATGACAATGAATTTATTTCTGACTCTTACAATTTTAAAAGGTTTGGGTATATACTTTATTTTCAGTTCAAAAAAAGCACACTGGTGGCGCGGCACTCGCAGAACCCTCTCGAACAAACGTCTTCGCCGTCGAGTAGTAGATGGCGCTGCTTGTCTTGACATTTACCGACTTATAAGATCTGTCTTGAAAAGAGCCGTCCTCTCATTTTACCAACAGGTGGCGCTGCTTGACGCAACATGCCGGCCGCCTTGGAAGAACCGTCTTCCAACTAAACAGGAGTCACGCTGGCTTCGTTTGTTGAAACCGGCAGCGGGCAGATTTTCGAGGAAGCACGCTTGATCGTGCCTGTTGATGTTCGGATTTCTGCAACTCTCGAGACGCCATCTTTCCCTGGGAACAGATGAATAATCCTACCCATTCTCCACTTGAATGGTGGCAGGTTATCTTCTTTAATGACGACAAGACTATCCTTAGCAATGTCATCTGTATTGTGTGCCCACTTCGTTTTGCGTTGCAGCTCGGACACATATTCTTTGGACCACCGCTCCCAAAAGTGTTGTCGCAGCTGTTCCAGCCGCTTGTAGCGACAGGCAGGCGTAGATGTCGTCGTGTTGTCTTCACTGGCAGGCGCAGTCAACGGCCGGCCGATTAGAAAGTGAGCAGGTGTGAGTGGTAGGTAATCGTTTGGATCTGCGGACATAGGTGACATAGGACGGGAGTTCAGGACGGCCTCAACCTGTGTCAACACCGTACCAAACTCCTCATAAGTTAGCTTAGCATTACCTACGACACGTCTCAAGTGATACTTGCACGACTTCACTCCTGCCTCCCATAAACCACCAAAGTGAGGAGCATAAGGCGGAATGAAACTAAATTTTATATTATTACTACTAGCAAAATCAATTATTTCATTACATTTTTCAAATATAGTTGAAAGCTCCCTTTCAGCTCCAACGAAGTTCCTACCATTATCAGAAAAAACTTGACACGGCTTCCCGCGTCGTGATATGAATCGTTTGAATGCCAATAGATAATCCTGAGTGGACAATGAACCAACCAATTCTAAATGCACAGCTCTGGTAGCGAAACAAACGAATAAACAAATATATCCTTTAATTAGTTGTGAACCTCTGCCTTTGCGATTCAATATAGATATTGGCCCGGCATAATCAACACCACATCGCATGAATGGAAATCCAGCTTCTAAACGTTCTACCGGGAGATCACCCATGAGTGGAGTCAACGTATTTCCTTTCATGCGAATGCAGGTAACACATTTATGAACCACTAGCCTTGCTAAATTACGTGCTCCCAGCACCCACCATCTATCACGCATGGTCGCCACGAGGAGCTGAGGTCCAGCGTGAAGTAAACGTTTGTGTTCGTATGAACACAATAACCAAGTAAACCGATGTTTACGACACAACAACACTGGATGTTTCTTATCGTAATCAAATTTTGAATTACTAAGTCTACCACCGACACGAATTATATTATCCTTATCTAAAAATATACTTAAACCTAATGTTTTATTACTACACTTATTGGTTAACTGCACCTTTTCTTTTAGGTTATGATATTCCTTACTGAATGATTGTGATTGAACTAAACGTGTCAACACAAGTAGCGAAGTATTAATCTCGTTCACGGTCAATGAACCGGTTTCGCGACCTTGACCGACACGCGATGCACGTAAGTTAGAAATGTAACGTAAGACATACGCGACTGTTCTTTGCAAACGATTAAAACAAGAAAACCTTTCAAAATCAATTATAATATTAGTTTTTACGTTTAATAAATTTGTAGTTTTAGAACATTTTAATTCCGGTAACTTACTCTGAATAAACTCAATTTCATTAGTATTTGCTGCCAACCAATTTGAAGTCGGTTCACGGAGAAAGGTCGGACCATACCACCACAAACTAGTGTTGTCACCTTTTAGTGAATCAAAGAAAACACCTCTCGATAATGTATCAGCAGGATTCTCCTTACTTTTAAAATGCAATCCATAAATTCACAATACATTTTTTTTTATACTGTGGTAAACGATCTAGTTTCCTTTCTAAAGATAAAAAAAACGCTGTTTAGCAGAATTATGTGAATCACCCAAGCAATCAGGCGATTGTTTAAGTGGCATTCCTACAGAAAACCTACCGTGCTGATCGCGTTCAGTAGTCTGCAAGAACGACTCTTCACAAAAACGATCCTCCTCAGTAATAACGGGAGGAATATGTACTTCTTCGATTTCCCAGAACTTTCGTAATTGAGAATCAACTAACGTCAAATTGCACAGCACATCTGTCATGCTAGGTGCTAATAAACGATTATTATTATAAACTGGACCGGATATAATCCAACCTACCATCGAATCTTGTAAGTACGGACCGGTGTGCAGTTTTATTTTATTTTCCTTTAGCAAATCCCAAAAGACATCCGCGCCTATTAATAATTGTATGTCACTCGGTACATAAAATGTGGGATCTGCAAGTAGAATATTGCTAGGTATATTAATAGCAACACTATTAACGTGTGTCGAAGGCAACTTCGAAATGATACTAGGCAACACTAAACAATGTAAAGTTGTATTAAAATCATAAACTTTAGAACGCATATTAATATCGCACTTGTGATTGGACTGTGAAACGGTTTGTCCAACGCCACAAACACGTATAGTGGACTGTATTATAGGTATTTTCAAACGTTTACATAAGCTTTGAGCTATAAAACAATTTTGACTGCCGCTGTCAAGCAGAGCGCGAACTGTGTGATATCTGTTATCACTATCAGCAATCTCAACTAACGCCGTAGACAGCAAGACAGTCCGTAACGATTTAGCATTATCTATGAACGCGTTACAACTACGATTATCAATATTGTCAGCTGTTTTACTAACGCAGTGTAATACAGAAGACTGTGGAAACGTATTATTAATAACAGAAAGTTGTGGTGACGTATTTTGAATAACGCTAATAGTGCCAACATGAATTAACGCATTATGGTTTTGTTGACATAATTTACAAGGACCGAACTTACAATTTTCAATTGTGTGAGTGTTTGTACGTAAACAGTTTTGACAAATGTTTTTTGACTGAACAAAATTTAGTCTTTCTTGTACCGACATATTTAAAAACTTAACACATGAATATAATGCATGATTACGACTACATAACGTGCATATCAAGTTATTTTTATTTGTTTTACCTTTACTACCTGTTGATACCCTATCATTATTATTGGCACTCGCATAACTAAGTGTAGTTTGAGAATTAGACTGTTTTTTATGATCAGCTGACTGTTTACCCTCATGTTTATTTTGTGAATTTGACTGATTATTTTTACTGTTACCTGCATTAATCATGTCTAACATGTCAGACCTATTATTTAAAAACGTTAATAAGTCTTCTAGTTTTAAATGTTTTGAGGTTTTGTTAGAATCACTGATAAGTGAGCTTCTGTAGTTCTCCCACTCGCGATCAGTAGCAGAGTCAAGTTTACTGACAACTAAATAAATGAGAAGCATATCCTCGAGTGAAGATTCCGGTTCTTTAAGAGAATTTAGGGCTCTCAAATTACGTAAAACGCAATCTACTAACGTTCTGATCTGTGCCGGACATTCCTTACCCAGTGAAGGTGCCGCAAACAAAGCTTTTACATGGTTGTGTATCAATAGCCTATTATTTTGATACCTAGCTTCAAGTAGGCTCCACGCGTTACTATAGTTAGGTGCAGTGAACTCTAACGAACTGATAACATGTAACGCAGATCCACTGAGAGACGATTTTAGGTATTGAAATTTCTGTATAGGATCTAAGTCGTCGCGATCATGTATCATTGAAACATACGAGTTCTTAAATTCTAACCATTTATCAAAGGAACCGTCAAAGACAGGTAACTTTATTTGCGGTAATTTAATAGGCACAGATTTCCCGGAAATGCACTGAGAATTATTTAATCCGTTTTGTTCACAGTCGCCTATCATGACTTTCGTTGTAGCTATAATTGAATAGTATTGGCATTCAAACGAATCTCTGTAATCTAAATGAGACAATAATTCTTTTTCATCCACAATTCTTTCGATCTTAGCTTGCACGTCGTTAAACTCGGCAAAGAAAATGGCTGCGGAATGAATACGCATTTGCAATTGAGTTTTAACCACCGAATCTAAACTCGCTCTATCTAATTTATTAATATAATTTGCGAATAATGTTAATCTACCTTTAATTACACCACGTTGTCTTTTAAGATCAGACATCTGAATATCTAAACGAGAAACAGTTTCATCCTCACTCATTTTGGTAGTTTACGAAAGTAGGTACTCACAGTTTTGCGTGTTCCGTCGTGTTTTATCACCTGAAGACGCCCTCACCGAGGCCAATAGATCTGATCTTGACCAGTTCTGCAACGTTTTAGGTACGATATTAACACAAGGTGAAGACACAGGGTTAGGAGGGAAAAGGGCAACTGGATAACCTGACCGTTGCTGGCTGCTGTATCAATGGCTTCTGCTCAGTAATTTGTGGCTGGGCTTCCAATCTCCTCAACGTACTTCGGTCAGTAGGCCGTCTTAGGGGCGGCGTACTTCCACTTCGAAGTTCCACTCGCTTCCTGACTTCTTCAACCAGGCTCGTCCCGTGGCTGATATCTTCTATGGGGCTCGAAGGTCCAATGTTTTGGCAATGAAGACAGGCTAGGCAGGCAGGGGCTTCTTCAATGATGCTCAGATAAATATGACAATGAATTTATTTCTGACTCTTACAATTTTAAAAGGTTTGGGTATATACTTTATTTTCAGTTCAAAAAAAGCACACTGGTGGCGCGGCACTCGCAGAACCCTCTCGAACAAACGTCTTCGCCGTCGAGTAGTAGATGGCGCTGCTTGTCTTGACATTTACCGACTTATAAGATCTGTCTTGAAAAGAGCCGTCCTCTCATTTTACCAACAGGTGGCGCTGCTTGACGCAACAGCAATGTTACAGACATCCGACTAAATTGCTTTATAAGGAAAACCTTTTGGAATCAGTTGTTGGTTGACAACAAGGTGATCCCCTCGGGCCAGCGATTTTTAGTTTAGCCATTCATCCAATCATTCGATAGCTAAATTCCAAATTTAATTATCTCGATGATGGAACCCGGGGAGGCGATATAGACACAGTATTAAATGATCTACAGTTTTTAATAAATCAACTCCATTCCATAGGATTGGATCTCAACGTTTCGAATTGTGAACTATTAATATCCGACAGTATTGACAGATAACTGACACTTTAAAAATTTAATGCAATAGCCCCAGATATCCAAATTGTGGAAAAAACGTTCCCTTCGTCTTCTTGGGTCTCCAATTTATGAGAATTCCTTTCCCGATTTTGTCGAGGAAAAATACAAAATTTTAATGACATCTCGGACAGATTATACCAAATTAATATGCATTCGACAATTACCTTAATTCGTTACTGTTGTTTTGGACCTAAATTAACGTACTTTCTTCGTTTTTCGTATCTATGGCATCATCCTCACCTTTTAGATAAAATGTACCAAATTATTTGGCATACTCGCTTGCTGGCTGTGGGTGAATTGGAGTCGGGTCTCTGGCTTCACGTACTACCGTCATCGAACATAGGCACCTTGTTCGATGATACTATTTTCCGCCTCGCTGCTTCTCTTCGATTAGGTGCACCCTGTTGTTTTGCTCATCGCTGCCACTGTGGCGATGTTGTCAACAGCTTTGGTCACCACGGCCTTTCATGCGGCTGCAGCGCGTATAGCACGGCATGCGAATATTAACGACATTATCTGACAAGCTCTTGTCACTGTCGGCGTTCTAGCTATAGTAGAACCCAATGGCAGGCACGCGACGATGGCAAAAGACTGGACGACATGTCTTTATTCAAAATCTATCCAGACGCCTAGTTGACACTTCACGTGACCCAAGGGCTGGCTTTTACCTTGGACAGAGGTTAAGGATTGCCATACCTTACCTTACCAATGCCGCCAGTTTTTTGAGCACATTACCAGTGGACAGAGATGCGCACGAATTTATAGTTTATGTTTAGATGTGTATATGACGGAGAGACAGCCGTATGTGTTTTTAAAAACGAACATTTGTGACGTCAACTCAGCTGACGTCACAAATGTTGTGTAGTTCTTAGTGATCACTCGTGTTTGATTTCCAAATAAAAGCACTTGTTAGTGAGTCGTTTGAGCGAGAAAGAGGGATTAAGCTAGCGTGCATAGCTTCATCCCTCTTTCTCACTCGAACGACTCACGCTTTAACACGTCACGGTATGGCCCCAGAGACTCGTTTATTTAACTGACAGCGTAAAGACTTCCCAGAGAGGTACACACTGTCCAGCGGCTCGAACAAGAATGAGTCCAGCGCTTTTTTTTTTAATATAGTGCTACTGTTAGTTCGTAGTTCAGCACACTAAGGCTGGTTACTACTTAAGCGAACGATCCTGTGGTGACCTCTAAATTCAAAGGCCCCCAGCCAGGGCTTACATACTTATATTTACATTTACCGCACGCTAAGGGCACTCCCCGTGGAGTACGGGCCTCGGCATAGCGGGGTCGTTGGTGGAGGCAGCAAAGGGTCAGGCTGGGTCATATTAATGGGGTTATTTATTGCTACTGGCTCAGCATCGTGGGCTGGCAAAGGTCGGGGAGGGTCGACGTTACAAGTACGCGGACGTCGCGGTTGGCCTCGTCGGTGGAATACGGAATGCGTTTTGTTTGTGTATTTCTTTAGAGTGCTAGTTTCCCTACTGCCCTTTTGTCGGATTGTGGTGGGATCGTCGGGATCATCTAGGACGAGACGCGGACGACGAACCCGGGAAAATTTTGAGGGTGTGTATCGGGCGGCCGATACAATCAGGGGGTTTGTGTGTTTTTCAACAGAGGCGAAGACTATCGCCCACAGTGCTGCCTTATACAACGTGTAATTTAAAGGGTATTTACATACCAAATGCACGGCTTCTTTGGATGATAACAAACGGTATAGCAAGGGTTTTGTAATCCTATGTCTACATGTGTGGAACTTATTAGAAATTTCAATACATTGATACCAGAGACCGAATTTTTCAAATTAAGAAGAACGAAGAGAATTATCGTTTTATTGGCAAGTGACGTGGAAAGTAATCACTTTACGTACGTGCACGTCACAAACGTGTCACAGCACTATGAGGGTAATCACCCTTATAGTGCTGTGACACGTTTGTTATTATTGGTATTCAATAAACATACGAAATCAACAATTTGGGTTGAATTCTGTGAGTCACTTATTTTGAGCTAGAACTTTGCATAGAGACTCCATACCAGATGTTGTCTTCAGTCCTTTTAGATAGATATGGGGTTTCCGTTACACGTATAATAAAATGTGGGTAGGGGTACTATAGGGATTATCGCACATGTAACCCTACTCACATTTTCTTGTTAAATATTGAACTACTTAAATTACAATGTTTTAAGTTGATAATGTTTAACGTTAATTTTACATCTTAAAAATAAAATAATAGTTTGTGAAACAATCAAATTATTAAACTTTAATTTTTCAATCATTTTAATAGACAAATTATTGTATTTGCGCCGATACATATGTACTTTAGGGTTTTTATTTAAGCGTTAAAAATTTAATATCATATTGAACAACTTTTTGTATGGGAACAACTCTGAAAAACACTAACAAAAACCATCTGCCCATTACGTTTGTATGTGCGTCGACAAAATGTACTAACTGGCAGATTTTTTCAGCTAAATGCTGTACATAATTAAAAGTTGTGACAGTGTTTTCATGTCGCATCCATAGTGTCTAAATTCACTCTGATATATCATATTATATAAGTTCCATATCTCATCAATATTGTACCTAAACCATATAAATAGGAGTTTTTTTTTTAATAGCCAACGAAGCAGCTACTACAAACTTAACCTCTTTAGGTATTTCAAGTTAAGTAGAAAATAAACTTACATCGTTCGAAGGAAATCATAGTTTATTTTAAATTCAATAACAATAGAATAAATTAATACTTAAAAGTAAATTGTCAACAAAAGTGACAACATTCTAGAAGGCCAACTTGGAAACATAATAAGGAACTAAAACGGTGACTGTGAGCTTCTTCAGCAAATCCCCATACACCTGCATCAGCGTTATAGTCTTAGGCTTAAAAAGTATAGCAATCGAGTCATCGGAATCCACACAAGTAACAGAATTCGGCACAATATTGTCAAAAGGCAGATTATCCAAATTTAACTTTGTGTTCTTAGCCAAAGACTTCAAATTCGCAGCTGGGTTATTACAAAATGCGTCTTTTGGCAGCGGCAAACTTGCAGTCTCTCCCAAAATATCTGAAGCTCTCTGACAAGGGATATTGAACATAGACTGACTTGGCATAGGGTTCATAACCGTCTGTCTGGAAACTAAGTTCCCTAATTGTTTCGGATTCTCGTACATTATAGGGTTGAAATCATTTTTGCAGCCATTTTTTGTTCTAAAAATTGGCATAAGTTTTGGTATTTCTGTTTCAATTTCCATTTCTTGATTTTTTTCCTTCAATTTGCCTAAAGCTGTGCTGGCTTTTTTGGAAAATATTTTGCTGAAGTCAGCAGTTTTATTTTTGGGTGTTAGTGTTTCATTGATTTCTGTTTTATTGTTTTCTACTGGTGTATCTAGCATATACGTTCTATCGTCAATAATTTCCTTTATTTTCTTCAGTCTTTCATCTACAATATTGTCGTAATCTGGTACTGTTGGAGAAGGAAACATTTCATCATCTGGTTCTTTGTTTTTTTCTTTAATTTCTTCAATTACCTTTGTATCTTCTTTATTTTTCTCTATTTCATCGGAAAGAAGGAATTTGATTAACTTTACAATATTGTAGAGTCTCTCTTTTTTAATTTTCGAGTTGCATTTCAGTGATTGTAATACTCGCTTAAGCTCCTCCCATTTTATATCGGTTTCAGATGAAAATGATGGCTTCGGGCTCTGAATGACTTCTGGACTTGGTGATATTAAATCGTCCAGTGTCTGCGTGCTTACTTCCTGAAAGAGAGTATTTAGATTTTTAAGCAATGTTTTGTTTTATCGTATCTTGTAGAATATTCTTCAATAAATAAAAGACTTCCAACAACCTGAGTATATTAATTCTAATTCTCCAAACAGCTCGTGGTTTAATAATATGAGCCGCATGGGTCGATTTTCTAATCAAATTGCATCAAAAGCTTATTAAACCTTATAACATGACATGACTTTCCCCAACTAAGTTACAGTTTAACCGGATGCAAATGAATACTAGTGTTTACATAGAACGACAGCCTATCTTTTTTTTTAACTACAAAAATCTTTTTTTGAAAAGAAAGCTAGTAATGTGGATAGAATTCAATCCTGAAATGAAATGAAATATTTACTGAAACGAAGTTCCTTATTGTGCGTTGCGAAAGGGGGCTAGACGGAAAAAATTAAGACGAAAAGTTGTAACGACACTTTTTGCTATAGTAAGCTATTGTAAGCCGTGCGGCGTGCGCATGTTTCTCTGCCTGTCTCTCTGTTTTTCGTCCTTTTTTTATTTTCTTTCTTTCTTTCGTCTTTTTTAATAATAAAAATAATATTATTATAACTTAAAAAAAAATAAAAAAAATATTACAATTCCTTCACTAATTAATCGACAGGAACTTCGTTCTATCCAGGTGTCCCTTGACACCTCTCAAGTTTTTTTTTGTAAATTAGTTGTAAATAACACTTTTATACGTCATGTTTTTTGCGTGTTAAGTTTAGTCTAGCTAGATGAGGCCGGTATTTCCTAACGGACTAAGACTCTGAGAAGAAAAACCGAAACAAACTCAGAGGTCCATAATCTGTTTTAAAGTCCATAAAATTTGTATTTGTATACCCCTCCTGTTAACCCCTCCAACTAAGCTAAATATGCTTGTGTCTGGAGTGGATTCACGGCAATAGTGCAATGGGTGGGGCTCGAACTCGTGACCTCTCGATCACAAGTCCGATACCTTAACGGCTATTGACGCTTCAAAATCTCTGATTTCTACAACCCAGTAACTGGGTTACACAAGCGGCAACAGCCTAATTGGTTGATGGTTGAAGTCGACCTGTAAAGGGGGACCATCCTAACATATCAAGATTCCTCTGTACTTCGGAAACCATTCTTTTTATCATGACCCCATGACCCCCCCCCCCTGGATCCGCCCTTGCCTATTCACTCTTGACTTGAAGACCCCTAGGTTATAGCTATCGGGAAACACAGACTCCGGCAGGGAATTTCACTCCTTAGCCGTACGCACAATGAAAGTATTCCCAAAATGTTTATACAGGGTTAATTGTAAAACACCGAAAACCTCTCAGGACTATTTTACTAACATCATAATCAACAACTTTTGTTCTATGACTTTTAAAATTTCGTCATATTTTGGTTCACCAGATTTTCATACAATAATAAAAATATTTAAATTGAGCGCCCTAAATGTTACGGAGTCTATGCGAAACAAAAGAAAGTGACAGCATAAATCGTTTTCTTTTGCTCCGCATAGACTTTGTAAAAGTTAGGGCGTTCAATTTAAATATTTTTATTTTTGTATGAAAATCTGGCGAACTAAAATATGACGAATTTTTAAAAGTCATAGAACAAAAGTTGTTGATTATGATGTTAGTAACATAGTCCTGAGAGGTTTTCGGTGTTTTACAATTAACCCTGTATAATATGGTCTCGATTGTGATTTAAACATCTTTGACAGTCGTTACGGGTAGCAGCGTAAGTATAGTGTTACTCAGTTACTGGGTTGTGGAGGTCAGATAGGCAGTCGTTCCATATAAAATACTAATAGTTAGCTGCAACTGGTTAGACTGGAAGCCTTTTTTTTATCGTGGTAAAATTATCAAATAACTCCTCCCACCCCGGGCAGGGCGGGAGGGACTGTCAGACTTTTACTGACTAAAATCCACGGTGTTCCTTCAATAACCCTTTACGTTCCGGGGTCACGGTAATGGGATAAGTCCCACGACCCCGGCAGGCTTCGGCCCTCTACAGGGGTTGCCTCGTCATATTGTTGACGCTCTTTGAGGCGCGCGTGGAACACAACGCGCCGTCGACCCGGGCATGGTCCATGGTCGGACAGCGAGTTGCCCTTTACTCGCTGTCCGCATGCCCGCGCCTACGGTGGCCGGAGATCGTCGGCCGACGTCCGACGCCGTGGGCGTCTACCACTGCGGCTGGGCTGGAGGGAGGACGCCATCCTCTCCCTCACACGGCCCGCCTCCTCCTTCGGCAGCATGACTGCTTCGCAGAAGGAGGCGACCGCTTCCCACTCCCTCTCGCCCCGCAGCATGGCCTTGACCAATGCCGGGCGCGAGAGGTCTCCGCTTATCGCCGCCGTGAGGACACGTCGGTGCTCTGCCCAGGCGGGGCAGTCTTGCACCGTATGCTCTACTGTGTCCTCAGGGCGACCCTCGCAGTAGTGACACCCAGGCGTTTCTTCCTTCCCCATCAGACACAGGTACCCCCCGAAACTTCCATGTCCGGTGAGGACCTGTGTCATGCGGTAGGTCAGGACGCCGTGACGCCGATCTAGCCACTTCTCAAAGAGGGGTCTTACCGCCGCAATAGCGGCGTGCCCGGGACTGGAAGCCTACCCCAATATAGTTGGAAAAAGGCTTAGCAGATGTTGATATTTTTTATTATAGTGATTTAAGAATCGTTGGTCTAGTGGTCAGTGGCCCTGACTGCTATGCACAAGGTCATGGTTTCGATTCCCACCCAGGACATATGTTTGTGTGATGAGCACGATCATTTGTTCCTTGTCTGGGTGTAATTTATCTATAATAGAAATATATATGTATGTTTATCAGTTGTCTAGTACTCATAGCACAAGCTCTGCTTAGTTTGGGACTAGATGGCGTTGTGTGAATATTATTATTATTATCAACTTTAAGTAAATTTATTATTGTTTTATTCGCCTGATATTGAACCGTACACCTATCCTTTTATCTGAATGACAATAATACAGCCCTTAGCGTTTCCACAGCTGTGACACATGCTTCCTCTCTGTGAGAGGGAATAGGCCGTATTCCAACACTTATAGAGTAGTGGGCTAACCTAGTGCTTATGAGCTCGTTTATTTTCAGTATTATGGAGTTGTAGGCTGTGCGTTTGATCCCAGTCAATTAATTAGAATTAGAAATTAATACCTAGATTTAAATCACAATGTTATGATGAATAAAATAAAATATTTATTCTGTAAATTGATTATAAATAACACTTTTACACGTCATGTTTTTTTACGTGTTTAGTTTAGTTAGATGAGGCCGGTATTTCCTAACTGACTACTCTGAGAAGAAACACCGAAACAAACTCAGAGGTCAGTCTCTTTTAAAGTTCAGACAATTTGTATTTGTATATGTGAAGCATGTAGGTTCATGTCTGTGGTATTCTTTTGAGGAAATAACCACGCAAATTTGAGCGGACCTGTCCAGACAGTGCAAGCATTTGTCAGTTGTGGAATGGAAAAAATTGTTTGAAAGTAGATCGATAGACAAAGGCTTATGGACCATACAGGGTAAGCTTCCTAGTGTCCCTTGGTTTGATGGCATTAATTTGAGTAATAATTATGTTAAATTAGCACTTAGATCCGGACACTATCCATCAGCAAAGTTTGCTTTCTTAATGAAAAAATCCAATTCTCCTAATTTTTTTAAATTGCATAATTTGCAACAAAATTTTAGATGTTCAACATTTGCTGATGGAATGTGCCCGGAATAAAGATGAACGCGACTCGCTGCTGAACGACTTTAAGTTAAACATACTGGATGTAGGACTAGTTCAAAGCATTTTGGCAAACCCAAAATCGAAGGAAGCAGAAGGACTATGTAGTTTAGTTTTAATCGTTCAGAAGTGAGGAGCCTAGTATTTTAGTGTTGCATTTTATTATATTAGCGGACTAATGTCATTATAAGGTACGATGGGTTTCACATATCCTTAAAGGACAAAAATCCCAAATTAAAAAAAAAAAATAGATCCCAGTCAGGCACATTACTTTGGGTAATTAATTTCATCACCAATGCTCTCTAAAAGGTAAAGAAAAACGTCATGTGGAAACCGATGTCCTAGGACCAACGTTTTTTAAAGAGAACTAGCCATGTGGGTAGGACATGGCTGTTTCGGGAGGTACCTGTTTCGGATACAGCGGGAGGACACGCCCGGGTGTTGTCATTGTGAGGACCACCCTGAGGATACGGTGGAGCATGCGGTCGAGGTGTGCCTTGCTTGGGCGGAGCACCGTCGTGTCCTCGTAGAGGCGATTAGCGGCGGCGACCTCTCGCGCCCTGCTCTGGTTCAGGCCATGGTACGGAGCGAGAGGGAATGGGATGCAGTCGCCTCCTTCTGCGAAGCAGTCATGCTAGCGAAGGAGGACACCGAACGCGCGAGGGAGAGGCAACTCTCTTCCTCGCGCCCCAGCCGCCGCGAGAGACACCCCGGGTTGGGACTGCGAGCCGATTTCCGGCCAACGTAGGCGCGGGCCTGCGGACGGGGAGAAGGGGTCGCTCACCGTCCGGTAAGGACCAGGCCCTGGTCGGCGGCGCGTCGTGTTCCACGCGCGCCTCAAAGAGCTGTCAATACCAGTGACGGGGCCTCATAGGGCCATTGCCTGCCGCGGTTTGCGGGAAAGTTCTATCGAGATACCGCAGCCCCGGAACTTTAGGGCAGTCGAAGGAACAGGGTAGGTTCCCCTTACGCTTAATCCAGAGCGGAAGAAGTCATTCGATGATTTTCCCACACAGGACAAAAAAAAGCCATGTGGGTAGAATTCACATTATTAGCAATATTGTGGATCACACCAACCAAGCTATATTATGCTTGTATATGGGATGGGTTTACGGCAATAATGTAATCAGTGGGGTTGGACCCAATATGACATCCACCATTGTCATATGCCTTTAACATAACTGAAAAAATATTTACTCACACTTAAAATCACGGAAAAGCCAATAGTTAACAATATACTATTAACCATTTTCTTCAATAAAACAACTTAAGACACAACAAACTTCACTAACGATTGACTTATCAATACATCAACCGATTTTAATCGCAAGGTTTTGTATATTTCCAATTTTTATCGATTACGAAAATGCAACAACAATAATCGGTAACACTATGACATAACATTGACGTGTCACCTCCCTATCTGATAAAAATCAAAATATCACCGGAATTTTCGTAAATAGAAGTCAATTGAAAGTCTATTTTATAATCAGATGGTTAGGCAACCAGCAACTCGAAAACTTGTATGAAATACTGTGGGGACTTAACGCTAATTAAGTAACTTGCGCTTTCAAAATTTAATCCTGTAATTAAATTACTTAACTTAATCAGCAAAGCATTTCTAAAAAAAAACTTGAATATTTTGACTATTTTACTATGTAAACTATGTATGTATGTACGAAATACAGTAACTTTATAGGTATTGGAGAAAGAATAATTTGTTTAAAACAAACTATGGAGTAATACACACTAGATGAACGCGGAATTATAATAGAATCTTTTCGTCGGCCAGTTGACTTTACAACAAACTGAAAATCACGGAGAGTGCGCGCAGGAGTTCCACGACCATCGCAAGGCATCTGGGCTCGCTCGTTCCATTGCAGATGTCATCTAGCTTAGCATCATACAGAGCGGGCTACTTCATAATAGGGTCATACTCAGAAAAAGTGTACATTTTGGATTTGTAACTAAACTGATAGGTGACAATACTGAGAATCTCCGTTACGAAACTGATGTCATAAGGCATCGTACACACGGATTGGGTGAAAAAGCATTATTTTTGGAGTATCACTGTTATTTAGATTAATTTAAAAAAAAGAAAAACACTAAAATCCTACTTATAAACAAAATAAATTTATACCAAGTATAACAAAGGAATAACCTTGTCTTTTCTGAAATGGGAATGGAAAATTTAGTAAGGTTAATGATTATCACATTAACATACCTACAACCTACACACAACAACTTTTTATTCTTCTGAACTAAGCTTAATAATTTCTCAGTTTCGTAACATAACGCAATGTAACGAAAATGAGAATAAAATCTAAGAAATTATAATCTCTAAAAATATTTTTACGTTAACCACGTGTTTATCGCACAAGCCCTGAGCTTATTCTTTAAGATAATACAAAAAGCAAGAAAAGGACATAGTAAGTAAACCAGAATATAATAAACTTCACACAATAATAGTCGTTTATTACCCTGAGGTATTTTTTTTTTTGTAAATATTCACTTCATACACGTCTTAACTTCACGACTACAACGAAAACAAAAAGGTTATCACCATAGTGATTTTGACGTAAGCAATAATGATGCTATAATAGGAAAAATAGTTATACCACTTTAAATCATTGTTTGTAATTTTAATGCGTGTCACTAACCTTGAGTAACGAAACTTCATAATTTTGGGACAAAGATTGTTTAATTAAAATAAATTCTTCTATATGCAATTTAGGAAAAAAAATTGTCCCAATTAGTTACTAAATTCATCAAGAATAATATAGCCCCAGTCAATATTACATAAAGCGATGAGTAATTCGTAACAATACATTTCTGAAAAAGTATAGCGGTCCTTGGGACACTAAAAAAATGTATGAAGATATTTTTAGTAATGTTTTGGCACCCAAAAATATACTCTTTTAATGAAAATTTAAGTTAAAATACGAGGCTAATCTTCATATCAATAGACAAATATAACAACAAAGTGGGGAAAAAGTAAATATATCATAACATTCGATATTTACTTAAATATGAAGTAGCAGGATAAGAAATAAAACCAAATGTACACTTTTTCTGAGTATGACCCAATAAAGACAAACCTCGGAAGTCAAAAAGTGAACATTTTCGCTTCTTTAAAAATACTTTGGCCCACACTAAGATTTTCACCTGTATCGTGGGTGCATTAACAAACTTTAAAATACACAAGCACAAATAACCAGATCTAGAACAAATATTCTCTAGGTAATGCAAACATTTGTATGAACTATGTACAATCTACCTACGACATGTTCATAGAATAAAAGTCCCTAAAACAAAAGATAAAAAAAGAAAAATCTACCTACATGAATACTTTTTATTGTGGTACATTACCTACGGTTTTTTTTAACTTCAAGCAAATAACGCAAAAAGTGATGTGTGTTTTTAGGGTTCTGAATGTCTCGGCAACTTCTCGCGCGCGGCCTTGGTTCAGACCATGGTGCGGAGCGAGAGGGAATGGGATGCAGTCGCCTCCTTCTGCGAACCAGTCTTGCTAGCGAAGGAGGAAGCCGAACGCGCGAGGGAGAGGTAACTCTCTTCCTCACGCCCCAGCCGCCGCTGGAGACGCCCCGGGCGTCGGGGATCGTGAGCCATTTCCGGCCATCGTAGGCATGGGCTTGCGGATGTCGAGCAGGGGTAGCTTACCGTCCGGTAAGGACCAGGCCCGGGTTGGCGGCTCGTTGTGTACCACGCGCGCCTCAAAGAGCTGTCAGCACCAGTGAAGAGACCCCATAAGGCCATTGCCCGCCGGGGTTGCGGGAATGTTCTGATGAGATACCGTGGCCCCGGAACTTAAGGGCAGCTGAAGGAACACGGTGAGTTTTTAGTCAGTAGAAGTCTGACTCTCCCTTCTGCTTAACCCAGGGCGGGAGAAGTCATTCCATGATTTTCCCACCCAGAAAAAAAAAAGAAGAAAAGGGTTCTGTATGTGTATGTGAAAAACGAAACCCCCATAGGATCACTCTTGTGTTTGTCTGTTTGCCAATGATCTCGGCAAGACCATATAATACAGTTGAATTTCTGGCGCATACATAAATTACTACTCATACACGTGTAACGGTACGGTAACTTAAATAAATACGTTTCGAATATGAAGTTCAGTATTTGAGAGTAATTCAAGACGATGATTGACCCTGTGTCACTCTTGCAGGTCTCAGGACGAATAAGTATAGAATAGATATGAGGCGTGCTCAAACATTACTACGTTCAAAAGAATGGTGAAGGAGCATTACTTCTCACTATAATTTTTTCCCCTCCTTTCTCTATTATGAATTTGATATGTATTAGTATATATTATTTATATATTATATTTTGTGGTATGTATTTTATATTATTATGTTTAATTAGTATTATGTTGTACACTGACAGCCCTAAATCTATCTCCTTTAATTTCTGTCCATCCAAAGGTTGTCTGTAAGAGATTGCCCTGTGCGATAAGACCGCCCATTGTACACTAGTTTTATTATTAACTAGCTTCTGTCCGCGACTACGTCCGCGTAGAAGTCGAAAATATTCCACGGGATCCCGTCCCCGACTTGCTTGACAAAGATTATAATAGCTCAGCTAATATGCATGATATAAAGATAATTTATAGCCTATAGCACTCAGGGATAATGCAGCTACATGTAAGCGAAAGAATTTTCAAAATCGGTTCGGTAGTTTCAGAGATTACCCCCTACATACAAACTTACAAATTTTACCTCTTTATGATATTATTAGTATAGATTATTCTAATTACATTTTTACATTATTATAATATTGAGTCTGCTTATGCGGGCGGCGGCGTCCCAAGCCATTCGCTCTCTTGTTAAACAATTACTTCGCATGTCCAACATTGCGATCCAAATTCAAATATTTCAAACTATGCCAGCCAGTGCGTTAGGCTGACCACTCGCATAGCAGACCTCCTCTACAGTACTGTGGAGGTCTGATATGCGAGTGGTCAATCTACCGTACTGGCTGGCATAGTTTGAAATGTTTGAATTTAGATTGCAATGTTGGACATGCAAAGAAATTGTTTTTAACAAAAGAGAAAATGGCTTGGGACGCCATCCGCATAAGCAGACTCAATATTATAATAACGTGAAAATGTAAGTAGAATAATCTTCCATAAAAATATAAATATATTATTATACAAAATGAAACACCCGTGAAAAACCTACCGCGTTTTATATTGAAAATCCCGTGTACACACACACGACCCCCTTACAGTACACTAGTTTTATTATTAATTGTATCCTTAAATGTATTGTAAGGTGTACAATAAAGTATATATAATAAATAAGAAATCAAAATTAGTGCCGTAAGTAAGTCATTTAAAATAAAATAAACAAATTATATTTATGCATAAATTTAAAATCATCATCATCTGAGCCGAGCCTTATTCCAATTATGTCAGGGTCGGCTTTCAGTCTAACCGTATGCAGCTGAGTACTAGTGTTTTACATGGAGCGTCTGCCTATCTGACCTCCACAACCCAGTAACTGGGTAACAAGATACCCCTTGGCATCTTCCGAATGAACCGCCATCGCGTACGCCCACGGTTCAGCCAGCGCTTATCAAAGAACAATAAATTGACAATCTTGGATTCATCCTATTTTCACGGACTAAGTCACAACAATTTGTGTTTGTGTTTAGGGTGCGTTTCCACCAGAGATGTGCGATGGAAATGTGTCGTGCGAGGATGTCTAGCTGTGCTGTGAAAATGTGTGGGGGTTTCCACCAAAGCTGTGCGATAAAAATGTGCTTACGAGGATGTGTAGCGGAGCTGAGAAAATGCGCATTAATGTGTGGTTCGAGGATGCGCAAACCTCGCAACACATCCCTTGCAACACATCTCTCGCACACATCCCTCACACACATACCTCGCTTGTTTTGTATGCGCAAAAATCTAGCTCCACTGAGCCGTTTCCACTAGAGCTGTGCTGACCAAGGCGAGGTAAATGAAGCGATTGTATTGGTTCTTTACAAACACATCCCTCGCTACGCATCGTCGCACATCTCTGGTGGAAACGCAGCCTTAGTGTCTGATTTTCGTGAGGACAGTGAAAAGTAGAACGAAGAAACGAACACCGGTGTCGACTAGGCACGTGGCTCTATCAAAGGTTTGTGCTCCTATTCTTCCTTAAAAATATCGGGTTGCATTCTACCGTCCCGCCCTTGCAGCTCGTTTACACCAATCCAAGCGTTTTGTCAAACGTTTCATTCCGTACCGCAAATACAGTCCACTAAAATCAAACTAAATCAGCCCGCCGCGCCTCCATTTTTCTTTGGCAATCTGACACTGATCTATCAGTGTCAGATTGCGTGCTTTACGAGGCACGGAGGAAGCTTGGTGTGTTGAGATGGTCACCGATTACAACGTGTAATTTAAAGGGTATATACATACCAAGTGCATGGCTTCTTTGGATGATAACAAACGATATGGTAAGGGTTTTGTAATCCTAAGACTACGTGTGTAGAACTTATTACAAATTCCAATACACAATACCAGAGACCGAATTTTCCAAATTAAGAAGAACGAAAAGAATTATCGTTTTATTGGCAAGTGACGTGGAAAGTTATTCACCCTCGTAGTGCTGTGACACGTTTGTTATGATTGGTATTCAAGAAATATATGAAGCCAATAATTTGGTATCAATTATTTGAGTCAGTTATTTTGTGCTGAAGCTGTGCATAGACTCCATACCAGATGTTGTCTTCAGCCCTTTTGGATAGATATGGGGTTTCCGTTACACGTTGTATATAAAAGCGAAATACCACTCACGGATTAATCACGAAATTTCAGAAACTACAAGTAGTAGGGCTCTCAAATTGTATGAGGGTTCAATAATTCCGCCAAGCCCGTTCCATCATCGGACTACAAGACAGACGGCGATGCGCCATCGGTACATGGTGGACATCCCACCCATACGCACGAAACGTTTTGGGAATACTTTCATTGTGCGTACTGCTATGGAGTGGAATTCCCTGCCGGAGTCTGTGTTTCCTGATCGCTATAACCTAGGAGTCTTTAAGTCAAGAGTGAATAGGTTACTTCTAGGCAAGCGTGCTCCATCTTCGACCACATCATCACTTACCATCAGGTGAAGTGGTGGTCAAACGCAAGCCTATTATCAAAAATGATGCTCGCTAAGAAGAGATTTTGCAAAATTCCTACGACATCGAGACTTACACGGGAAAAATCTTTCACGCGAACGAAGTCGCGCGCAAAAGCTAGTAAATATATATTATATGGTCGGAACCCAGTACATGCAAGTGCGACTTACACGAGGCTGGTATTTTTTCAAAACCGGATTTTAAAGCCGCATTAAATCCACATTTTCATTCATAACTTTTGTTTGCATAGACATTTTGTAAACTTTTATTTCTGACATAACGATGTACTAGCTAAGTTTAAAATATTTTATTTTTAATTGTAGGTATAATATATCAACATGAAACTGTCTTTGTCTGTGTGCGTGTTTCTTTGGTAAATATTTTTTAATTTTTTTTTATTATATTTTTGAATGTCATTTTTGCATAATTATATCTAACTTGATACGCCATACTAATTTTTATGCAATATAGAAATGATTAATAGAAAAACAATTTTTTCAACTAGCGATTACTACATTTATTACAATAATATGATAACTAGGTATGCACAACCGAATTAAGAAATGTGTAGCTTCTGTTGATAAAACATTTTTATTTGTTAATTTGTTAACAAATGTTTGAGTATAAATATTGGGTCGAACAAAGGGCAAGTACAATCAGTTGGATTTTAAAGAAAAATAAAAAAAAAAGAAAATGAAATCCTTCGCATTTGTGCTTGTGGCAGCAGTTCTGATACAGGTGAATATGCTATTCTATTTTTAAATATTTCATCCTTTCTTTAGCTATGCCTACCTATTATTAATGCTTGAAGTAAAAATATCTTCAAGTCCTTTTTTCGAAAATTACACTGACGGAGCAGTATAAAATTTGGCATAGTTGAAGTTTATTTTGACAAAGAGTGCAGAGCTAATTTATATAATAATGCATTTCTTTTAAATGTTGCAGGAATTTCTGAAAGTTGTAGGAATTCCTCGTGTATCGTGCGTGAGCTCTTTTTTTAAATCATTCAGAACATCTATTTGTGGGCCCTACAAACATGCGGGAGTCGAACCCAGGACAGTTCGTTATTTCGTGTTAAGACACATACATACATATTTACCAAAATAATAAAATTTTCGTACTCGCTTATCTCAAAATCGAATTTAATTTTTTTTTTTTTGTATCTTTTTTTCATTCAGCCTTTGCTAATAAATTCTATGAATAAATTACGTACGGTATAAAATATATAATGTTATTTACTTTAAACTAATGTTGATAACGCGTAGTAGTAATCTTAATGATAATTTAAACATTTTCTGTTTCTTATCGCCTAAGACTTCTCAAAACCTTGACGTTTTTGAAAAGTTAAGACGTCAGACGTCGATTATATAGTTGTCACTGGGACCTAAAACTTACCTTTTTATTTTCGGGAGAAAATCATTACATTGTATGACTCCTCCCGCTTCAGTTACACGTGCTAGTTGATATTCATTAATATTAATTAATCAATATCTCTTGCGCGCATCTCAATAACTATATTACTTTCCCGCGTCTCAATGTAGGTACGTATACCTACATATATTGAGGTTGGTATTGCACCAACCACAAACGTATTTGCGGTTGGTGCAACACAGAAAGAAAAATGCGTTTATTGGCCTTAAAAGTAAATAAAGTAAAATAAACTAAACAATTAAAGCTCTTAATGCCAAAGGGCCTCAGCTCAGCATATGTCAGGTAACACAAGGTACGCTACCTGAAGCAGATTTACAGCTGCAGCCCACGTTTGCCATATGTTCGAAAATATAAACACACTAGTAATCGTGCCAGGCTTAAATCACGTGGACTTTATCACGATACAAACTTAACACTCTTTTGGCAGTCGGGTAAAATGTAGCCCTTCCCCAAGCATCAAGCTACTTCCATACCAAATTCATCCAAATCCTCCCGATACTATTGAAGATTTGCACGTTCAAACAAACCAAAAAACAAACTTTTCCGATTCATAATCTATACTTATAATAAATCTGTAGAGAGGTCAATTCTGTACATGAAATATATTTCCAAAATAACTATCAGGGGGTGCTTAAGAATCGATACTCATGCCAAAAATGCAATCAGTTAAATTTTTGTCTGTCTGTCTGTCTGTCTGTCTGTCTGTCTGTCTGTCTGTATAACCGTTATAGAAACAAAAACTACTCGACGGATTTTAACGAAACTTGGTACAATTATTTTTCATACTCCTGAGCTGGTTATAGTATACTTTTCATCACGTTACAATCAATAGGAGCAGAGCAGTGAAGGGAAATGTTGGGAAAACGGGAGAAGTTACTCCATTTTTTAAGCTTCCGTCGCGTGTGCAACCTTAATGGTTAAAGCTACACAAATCATTTCATGACGGAAATGTTCTCCTTAAAATTATATAAAAAATATCCCACGACTGCATATGTCTAACTTTTATGGTTGACTCACAATAACACGTGTAACTCCCGATAGCTTAGCAGTTCGAAGCTTTCTGATTATAATATTTGTCTACTCTTACGTTTATAACACTCTCAGTCACCCCTAATTGAAAAAGTTAACATTATTAACTATTCCATAAAAAAATTGGCCCAAGTGCGAGTCAGACTCGCCCATGAAGGGTTCCGTAGTAACTATAATATATATGCAAATTTATTTGACGAAAAAAAAAAACTTACAAATTTCTTAAAACTAGCTTATTTACATTTTTTACAACAGTGCCAAATAAATTTGTTTTGAAAAAAGAACCTTACAAATTTCTTAAAACTGGCTTTTTTACATTTTTTACAACTGCGCCGAATAAATTTGTTTTTCATAGTGTTTGTATGAATTACAAAGTTATATTTGCGGTTTTAGAAAATATGCTGTATCTCAAAAACTGATGAACTGATTTCGTTCAAACTAATTTTTGTTGAAAGTTTATATTAAGATCTACAGATATATATTTTTTTTAGATTTTTCACTCCATTATTATAGAAGTTAGAGGTTGTGTCCGCCACACACACATTTTACCACTTTGGAAGCTTATATCTTTTAAACGATTGACTTTATGGAAAAGTGGTTTTAGAAACCCCGATGTCGTTTTTAAAGAACTGTCTATAGATACCACACATGCATCGATTTCATGAAAAAAATATTTTCAGGTTTAGTTCCATGTATGGGGAGCTCCCCTTTATTTTAAATATTTTTTAATTTTTTTCTCAAAATCGGAAAGCGTTTCACAGAATACATCTACCTATCAAGTTTCACATGTATAGTCCTAATAGTTTCGGAATAAAATTGCTGTGACAGACGGACGGACGGACAGACAGACAGACAGACAGACGGATAGACATGTCGAAACTATAAAGATTCCGTTTTTTGCCATTCGGCTACGAAACCGTAAAAAGAATCATATAAATCGGTATAGAAACACCAAAGTTATACATGAAATACGCTTATAATAATAACTAATAAGCCATCGCGCGTGAATACTGAATCATGCTATAAGGATTATTTTTGAGAATCGGTCGCCGCGCTCGACGCGTCTCGCGGTCGAAGCGTTCTCTAGGTACTTAAGCCTCATGTGAACGTGATCTAAACAATATTACCAATACATTAACTTACGCTGACGGAGTCGCGGGCACAGCTATATTGTATCATTACGCTAAGGCCAATAGGAGCGGAGCGCCAATGAAGAATGCTTCAAAATCGGGGTTAAATTTAACGTTAGCCCAAAGTAACTATTCCACGCGGACGAAGTCGCGGGCAAAAGCTAGTATTATAATATAATAATAATATAATGTTATAAAATTAAAACAAATTATACATAAATAATAAAATATACACTACAGGTAATAAGGCATCGGACGGCAGAGGTGCACTCGCAACCCACTCGCTACACACTTCTTTAAATATCTAACCAACCTCCTTTGCTTCCAGAATGCCTACAGCCAAGTCATAAGAGCCGGACCCTGCGGCTGCTCTTCCCTGGTCTCCGCCCCACTCGGCACCCCGGTCTACTCTACTATCGCCCAACCCAGCGTGGCAGAAAGCCTTGCCGACACCCTATCTCTCCTAACAGTCAGCAGCCTTATAGCTGAGAGCCTGCCCCTAACCCCGAATGTGGTACCAGCAGTTAAAGCTTATGCTCCTGTTGTAGCCTATAGAGGCTGCGGTTGTGGAAGGGGTTGTGGTTGTGATTGTGGTTGTTGTTGCAACGGTTGTGATTGTGGTTGTTGTTGCAACGGTTGTGGATGCAACGGTTGTGATTGTGGTTGCTGTTGCAACGGTTGTGGTTGTTGCAACGGTTGTGGTTGTTGTTGCAATGGTTGTGGTTGTAACGGTTGTTGTTGCAACGGTTGTTGTTGCAACGGTTGTGGTTGCAACTGTTGTGGTTGCAACGATTGTTGTTGCAACGATTGTTGTTGCAACGGTTGTGGTTGCAACTGTTGTGGTTGCAACGATTGTTGTTGCAACGGTTGTGGTTGCAACGGTTGTGGTTGCAACTGTTGTGGTTGCAACGGTTGTGGTTGCAAGGGTCTTCGGTACACCTACATCTACTAAGGAGTCGATGGTTTAGGTTAGGTTAGTCAAACATCCCGAGATGGCGGCGCATTTTGTTCCACGCGCGCTCTTCTCAGTAGTCACAGGGGGAGCAAAACACCTCACTCCCCCTGCTTAAAGAGATGGGGCCCGCAGAGGCGGATCGGCACTAGTCGGGGGCTGCGCTGAAGAATACTTATGTGCTACCGCAGCCCGCGGCGCGTGTGTTCGAGGGAACACGGGGTGGTTTTAGTCAGTACGAGTCTGACAGACCCCTTCGCCCACCCCAGGGCGGAGGACATCCATGAGGATTTCCACCTCGGAACAAAAAAAAAAAAGGTTAGTCAAACATCTTGACTCAAACTTACCATCCAACGAACACCGTTGGATGGTCTGTGTGAGTCAAGATGTTTGGTAAGACGATGGTAGTTGTGAAGGGTATTACGGATACCAATTATTCTTATAAGCAATTATTTTCATATAAACTTTTATACCCTATTTCAGATTTTGAAGGGTTAATCGTTGGGTTAATTACAGAAAATTGCCCTTTTTTCAAATATTACCATGCCAAAGTCGTGTGTGTGTACCATGTCAAACCTTTTAGTCGTGAAAACGTAACTGACAGACCGGCAGAGAAGCAAAACTCTTGGCGTAAATAGTAAAAAAAATAAAAAAATTTCGTACTTCATCTGTCGATTGTAGAGTCGAGTTGATCAATGGCGCTAAAACAGCGTACTGCCATACTTTTTAGAACTTGAAAAACAACTCTATAAGACCTGTAATTTAGCTATTTTTAACCGATTTTAAAAAGGAGGTTCTGTTTAACCTTTAGTGTCTTTCAATCAGCGATACAAACAATTGTTCACGCAGAGTTCAACCGTTGAACCAATGTAGTAAAGTTTCAAGGAAGAGACCATGAAAAAGCCAGTAAAATAGAGACCAAATTTATAACTAGCGTTTTTTAAAACAATATGGTATTTTTCGGAAATACGCTCTTAGTCCGTCGCTTAGATTCACAATAAAATATTGGACATGTATTGTTTCTTTTGTTAGGTAATAAGAATCTAAGACTTTCACAATGAGTTGACATTTCACGTGACGTCACGCTATTTTAATATTTTGTATTTATTTGTAATTGTCGGAAAGGCAAACACGTGTATGTACAATGTGCTTGGTTATCAATCTTATCGTAATTTAAAATCAGATGAGAGTGTGGTCAAACGCAAAACCATTAATAACAGAAATTGGATTATCATAGCATTAATGTCATGGCTTCTTCATCCATAAAACCATCGTCTTCCAAAAACCGCTAAATAAGACCGATCCACTATATTGTTTAAGCTTCGAAAGGCTTGTGATAGCGAATGACGTATGATTGCGACAGAGTTATACATATTATGTTTACTTATGACAAGTGGCGTAACGATGTTTTTTGAGCAAACCCTTGGTAAAATCAGCGGATGGGGCCCTCCGTATATACTTGCAGATGCTTTTATACCGGAGTTTCAGAAGTAATTTCAAATTTAAACAGAGTATTGAACTGAAATGACACATACATAATTTTGTAAACCTTTTTTTCCATTTTATTTTATTTTTTTAAGTTGAATACAAAAAAAGAACAATACAAAATATTTAATTACCTTACCAAACAGTCATATATCCATTAGTTGATGATCAATGTAAAACTACTTCGGTAAAGTGATTAAATAAATAAATATAAGACACTAATAATAAATGCCAAGATTTTCCTGTTCTCATGACTCTTTCAGACTGGGGGCCCCTTCTTGCTAGGACACCTATGGTTACGCCACTGCCTATGACGTTTATGTTTACACGCGTTATGCACCAAAATCACAGCTCTGGACAACAGCGTAAACATTATCTCTACCTACGTACTAATCGGTAGCAAGATAACTACACATATCACTGTTCTTCACAATCAACTGAGTCGCAAAAATACGCAAATGTCGCAAATTTTGAATGTAAAATTATATACCTAAGTACATTTTATATGATTAGTTATTTGTTGCTGTAATTATGTAAGTATGTTAAAACTATAGGTAGGTAGCCTTCAAATAAATATATTATAACTAATATTATTGGTAAAATTAATTGTAGTTTAAGAAATCGCTCTGTTCTTATTTGATTCGATCATTCTGTAACTTTTCTTTCAGTAAAATGTTAAAATGTGTAAATATTTTAAAATGACAAAGTTGAAAGTTGACAGGATTGTTCATTAAAAAAAAAACAGTTTTTAAGTATCGATAAACAGAATCTAAATTCAAATACTCAAAAAAAAATGTATAACGATTGTGCTGTTCTGTATTTAAAAGAAAGAATGTAGTTTTTGTTTGTATAAGCCTGTGTTGTGCAAAGCATTGTGTTAAAATATGTATTATTATGATATCAACATGTAAATGAAATATATTTCTTAAAAAAAAAAAACGTAATTCTTTTCATTGCGTCCTATTTAATAGGCTTGGTAAGTGTGATAAGTCACGTATTTTGTGAGTAACACTGTGTTGCGAAATCACTGCGAATGCCTTTGAAATATAACTTTTTGTGCAGGCGTCTTGTCGCAGCCAATGAGGGTTCTCTGGAAAATTATCACCACAGGTTGGCACCACTGTATCTAGAGGTCTCCTTCTTTGAAAACGTAAACACGAAATTGACGTAAATTTGACAGATGTCAAATTACTTAAGCGTTTGACAGGTACCCGGACCTGGTGCCTTAGTGCTGCCACCTGGTTTACGTTGTTTCAGAAAACTCTTATTCCTAACTATGTTGGGTTTGGCTGTCAGTCTAACCAAAAGCAAATGAGTATCAGTATTTTACATGGAGTGACTGTCTACCTGATCTTCATAACCCAGTCACTTACGTCACGATACTTTTTTTGCAAGCTGGAGGATTAACCTACTAAAATTATTAATGCCAAAGTTTGTGAGGAGGTATGTATGTTTGTTGCTTTTTCACGCAAAAACGACTGAACTGATCTCAATGAAATTTGGGAAGTTGATAGTTGACATACTGGAATAACACGGAAGCTACCGTTTATCCCGGAATTCCCAGGGATCGAGATTTATGCGGGAAAAACCTCCCACGCGAACGAAGTCGCAGGCAAAAGCTAGTAAACATTATTTCTTTTTTAAACAGAACTAACAATGTGGATACAATTTACATTACTATCAATCTTGTTAAACCCTCCAACTAAACTAAATATGCTCACGACTGGAGTGGGTTCACACAATATTGTGGGTGGGGTTCAAACCTGCCACCTCTCGATTACAAGTCCAACACCTTAGCCATTACAAACTAATTTTATGATGTGCATAGATTATGTTACATATTGGAGGAATATATAGTAGTTAATTTATATACAACGTGTAACGGAAACCCCATATCTATCCAAAAGGGCTGAAGACAACATCTGGTATGGAGTCTCTATGCACAGTTTCAGATCAGTCTCTATGAAAGAATTGATACCAAATTATTGGTTTCATATATTTCTTGAATTCCAATCATAACAAACGTGTCACAGCACTACGAGGGTCAATAACTTTCCACGTCACTTGCCAATAACACGATAATTCTTTTCGTTCTTCTTAATTTAAAAAATTCGGTCTCTGGTATTAGTGTATTGGAATTTGTAATAAGTTCTACACACGTAGACTTAGGATTACAAAACCCTTGCCATATCGTTTGTTATCATCCAAAGAAGCCATGCACTTGGTATGTATATACCCTTTAAATTACACGTTGTATATGTAGGTAATTTATATAATCCCTCCTGTATCATTAAACCTTAAAAACGTAACACAGGATATTTTCCACTATATTTATTGTCATGAGTTTCCGATATTTCGATATTGTTGCAAGCGCCATGATCACGGATAAACTGAAGTCATTGCGGGTGGACGTTTATGAGCAGACGAATCGGTCTACCCTCTTTCTCTATAAAAATGATACTGTTAGTGAGCATGTTAGTTTAAAAACTTATAATCACTACTGTTTTCAAATCAGTAAAGGAAAACATCGTAAATAAATCGGAATGTCCTATTACAGGGCAGACGAACCTTTATGTATCAATGTGCCACTTTTTCTAAAGAAATATTTAATGAGATCATAAACGTGCCGTCAAATAATTTTCACTTTGTGATTATTAGACAATAATAATAATAGCCTGAGAGCCGGTAGCTTGGACCCTGTTCCCGATACCGGTGGGCTACTATTTTTTATATTTTTAAATGTTTTTATTTTTTTATATTAATATTTAAAAATGTAATTCATGTGTACAGAGATTAAATAAATGGAATAATAATAGAACTTGCATAGACATAACCTTGGAGCCAAGATTATTCATCAGCAACTTGCTCTGAAATATTCTCTTGTCAAATCGGAAGTACCGTACTATAGGTATGTGCTCGACCGGTAAAATGGCCATATCACATTTTACTGGGATCGGTCCATCATCACTGACAGGACTATTGTGGCCAATAAGCCTGATATAGTGGTGGTGGACCGAATCGAGAGGCGTGCCATGATTATAGACATAACCATCCCGCATGACGAGAACCTCGTGAAAGCCGAAAAAGATAAGCAAATCAAGTATCTTGACTTGGCGCACGAGATTGTTGACATGTGGGATGTGAACTCGGCAATCATTATACCGATAGTCATCTCAGCTAATGGCTTAATAGCCAAGAGCTTCGACCAACACCTTAGAAGGCTCTCATTAGGCGGCTGGACCAAGAGCTTGTTTCAGAAAGCGGTACCTACTCCTGGACACAGCGCGTATCGTTAGGAGATTCCTCTCTCTAGAGTCCTGACCACCGGTTGCTTGGACCCTATTCCCGATACCGGTAGGCTATTTTTTATATTTTTAAATGTTTTTTTTTTTTTTTTATAGAAATATTTAAAAATGTAATTCATATGTATATACTAGGAATAAATAGAACTCAAAACCCTACAAAAAAGGCACCTTTTGCAATATTTCTCTTCGAATACTCTGTAGCATAGGGTCATTCACATTCGCTCGTCATAAAATGCCTATTTCAGACTTTTTTCTTAGTGCACAATTATAATGTTTATTTATTTATTTTATTATTTATGTACACACAGTAAAATACATTAGGATAAGCATACTTATAATATTTGAGTACAAAAGTAATGCTTATTTCTTAAGAAATTTCTTCCAGCAGACCTCCGAAAGAAGAAGTGAAAAAGAAATGTAGACAATAGTGTGTGAGAACAAGAAGAGAAATAAATATGAATATGTGTAGTCTAAAACTGAAATATTAAATATCTACACATACTTATAATGCAATAAAAATAACATATACTTAAATAAATACATAATATTAGAATATATAAACATATAATATAAATATATACATACATAATTAACACAGTTAAGAGGAAAGGTAATGCTCTTTTAATCGATATTTTATTTATTTTATTTTATTTTTAAATCACGAATGCTAGGCGGAAGTGAGTTCCACAATCTTACAGCATGGACAGAGAAGGAATAACTACAATAGTAGCTAGTTTTATGAGGATGAGATTTAAGGAGGGATCTAAGGTGTGAAAGCCCTTAGATCCCTTGGAAGGTGTGACCTTCATAGTTTTAGCCAATTTTCTTTGTTGTACTTTAAGAGCCTGTACCTATGAATATTTTTTTTTGTTTTATTTTTCATATGTAATTCCTATTAATAAGCAATTTGAAGTAATAATGTTTTAATGTAATTTAATTTATTTTATGACTATTGTATGACCTAAAGCTTTGGTTTCCTAGGATAGCGGTGCCGTTATATAGCGGCCGTAATACAGCGGTGAATGACGTCACTAGAACGTTGTTTATGTAAACAAAATGGCGCGGTTTCCTAGAGAGCGGTAACTGACACCGTAACGTCAAAAAGCGGTGCCGCCATTTGTATGACGGCCGTCTTGTCGGTGTCAGATGGTTTCGTGAACGTTTCATTGATAGCGATGAAGCAGACTGTGTTAAAACGGCCGTGGAACTTTCCACATGTCGTCACCGTAAAGACGGCCGCCTTTTTGCGTCTGTAATATTACGGCCGCTATATGACGGCACCGCTTTCCTAGGAAACCAAAGATTAAGGGCGGGATATAGCTGATCTGTATTATTATATAAGACCTGTATCATGTACTACCTATGATCCACAATAAAATAATTGATTGATTGAAAAAAAAAGGTAAAAAATATTCTTAAAATTTCGTGATCGATGACGTGCCCAAAATATTATGTCGCGTGCCATCAGTGGCACGCGTGCCGTAGGTTCGCCATCCGTGTCCTAGAGTACAAAATCGAAGCCATGTGATGATGTGAAATCGACCAACTCACACTAGTCTCGTGTGGTGGATTGCGGCCCATTCTCTCACATAGAGAGGAGGCCTGTGTATATTGGATATAGATATGGACAGTATAGAAACTAAGCCTAGTTGAGGACATAATTACCTACGCTCCAATGAAGCAACAGGGTTGTAACTTTTAATGATTTTGGTATTGTTTTTTTTGTAGTATAGTGTCTGTATCTGTAGTGATCAATCCATCGAATTTAAATAACTATCTAGCTTACAAATACAATTTAAATAGGTAATCTCATGGCGACGGTTAATTTCAGCAAAAGACAGATAGTTTAAACACGAAAAACAATTTAATATTAACACACAACAACTTGTAGCACTATAGAACTTTGTCATTACGGCGGCATAATCTTGATTTATATTTCGTTACAACTATTGCACTATCGGTTTTAAAAATCCTCATAACCGCTGCATTCTGGATTTATAAGTAATAAGATCACGAATTCATTATGATCGCTGATTTATAATTCGATAACGATTATAAGTATAACAATAACAATAAATAAATCATTCGAGTTCAAACAGCCGTACACAACGCAATACGCTCGTGGAGTTTTCGGAGATAAATAAAATTTAAACGTGACCACTCATATTGACGTGGCACGCACTACTGTGAGCACTGTGACCTTCGCTTAGGAGTCTCGTCGGTGCGCATGTTTGTGTGAGTGTGCTGTTTCGAGCGTTTGTATGTAGATGCCGTACTGTCTGTCTATATTTTTATACTGTGTCTGTGTCTTGCAAGTCAGAACGTACTTAATAGACTAAATACGGAAAAGAATTGAAATGTACCAAAAAAAAATTTTTTCGTTCCATTCACTGTAAATGTTATCGTTTACAATTATCGTACCCACAATTACTAAAACAATACAAACTCCTAGGCTTGGACTCCAGGCGTACCCTACTCATGGCTGTGATGCTGCATAGCATGTGTGATAACAACTTTGACTGCTCTGATATCACCAATAAACTTTGTTATGTTGTACCCAGAACTGTATTACGGCGGGAGGCGCGCGTGCCCCGGCTGTTTCACGCTGTAAACTGCAGAACCAATGCTGGCGCAAGGGCGCCCCTCCGTCGTCTCTTAGAAACATAATTATAACACACACTTTTCGATCTTGATATATTTTCATTATCTCAATCATAATTTAAAAGGATGGCTATTCATTTGCTTGCACAATAATTATTACTTATTCTAACTAATCCAAATCGCCTCCAGATGCGTGATTTTGTTTTGAGTTTTCTTAAGGTGAAGGTTTCTTGAGAACGGTCAAAAATGCTGTTTTTTAAATCAGTGTATCTCTTAAACCTTAAATAATTTTATGAACCAAAGAAAAAATATTATTTCTAAGTCTTTTTTGCATATAGTGATGTAATTTAAAACGTAATTAAACATACTTTAATGCGTAAAAAAAATCTTCAAACACACCTCTAAATTCAGTTTTAAAGCAGTTTATCGCTTCATTAACAACTGTAACTAAAATCAAAAACATTCCATAAAATTTTAAATGCTAAACTGCGTCCAATGATGGATTGTTTTTTATTATAAAGTTAATATTTAATTTTATACAAATTTATTTGGGTTTTACGACATACGTTTGCTCATTTCTTCACTGCCGGCACCGCGCCAGTGTTCTGCGGAACGTTATCGAGGATGGATGTGTGTCGATTTTTTCCGCAGCTCGCAACAAAATAAAGATTAAGGATGGAAAATAAAACTAACAGTGAGAAGAGATGGAAAGCTGCTCGCCAAGAGCACTTACTTCAGAGTATAGCAAAAATACGGTAAGAAACTTTATTATTATAAGTAAATAACTTCGTAAATAAATAATATTAAAAAGTTAGTTGATAAAAACATATTTCTAGTAAATTGAATTGAATGATTTTTTTAAATCGTAAGCATGTTTTGACTGCGATCCCATCTGATGGTAAGCAGTGATAGTTGGCGAGGCGCACTAGTTCAACATAATTGAAATTGGTTTACTGAATCGCTCACGGTTCAAGTCATGGTGCGGGGTGAGGGGGAATAGGATGCAGTCGTCTCCTTCTGCGAAGCAGTCATGCTAGCGAAGGAGGAAGCTGAACGCGTGAGGGAGAGACAACTTTCTTCCTCACGACCCAGCCGCCGCGGGAGACGTTACGGGCGTCGGGGATCGCGAGCCGACCTCCGGCCACCGTAGACGCCGGGCCTGCGGACGCCGAGCAGGAGTAGCTTACTGTCCGGTAAGGATCAGGCCCCAATTGGCAGCGCGCTACGTTCCGCCCGCGCTTCAAAGAGCTGCTACTGACTGCCTTACGGGGTTTCGGGAATGTTCTAACGAGATACCGCGGCCTCGAACCGCAAAGGCAACTGAAGAAGCGGGGTGGGTTTTTCGTCAGTAGAAGTCTGACACTCCCTTCCGCTCTACCCACAGCAGAAGCGGTCATTTCATGATTTTCCCACCCAGAAAAAAAAGAGCCAGCTATGCTGCCAATTCTACATATATCAATTTTTTTTTATTTTAGATTGGCGGACAAGCAATTTGCTACTCAACAACCGGATGATACTGCTTCTTGATTGGATGTCGAGTAAGTACCTACCTACTCATCAAAATTGACTGCCTCCATGGCACAGATTAGAAAATAGTAATCACCAAACAGATACATCACTCCTATACAAACACGAAAATACCTACGCAATAGCCTCCTAGTAGAAGTACAAGCAGAAACATACCTACTTTCTGTACGTGTACCAAGAATTTAGAAAACTGTCTGGACTTCTCTTGGTGTTAGGGTTGTACAAATAATGATAAAATAAACAAGAGACGAGATAAAATAATTATTTATTTGACAATCACTCGGGAGTACACTAGGACTGGAAATTGCACGCGGCTTTGATCGATAAAGGAGCTATATATCGATATAGGAGAATATCTATGTTTTTTAGGGTTCCGTAGCCGAATGGCAAAAAATGGAATCCTTATAGTTTCGTCATGTCTGTCCGTCTGTCTGTCTGTCTGTCTGTCCGTCCGTCCGTATATCACAGCCATTTTATTCCTAAACTATTAGGACTATACACGTGAAACTTGGTAGGTAGATGTATTCTGTAAACCGCTTTCAGATTTTATGAAAAAAATTAAAAATATTTAAAATAAAGGGGGGCTCCCCATATATGGAATTGAAACTGAAAATATTTTTTTTCATGAAACCTATGCGTGTGTGGTAGCTATAGACAGGTATTTAAAAATGATATCAATGTTTCTAAAACCACTTTTTCATAAAGTTAATCGTTTAAAAGATATACGCATTCAAAGTGGTAAAATGTGTGTATAACCTCTAACTTCTATAATAACGAAGTGAAAAATTTCAAAAAAATATATGCTGTAGATCTTAATGTAAACTTTCAATCAAAATTAGTTTGAACAAGATCGGGTCAGCAATTTTTGAGATACAGCATATTTTCTAAAACCGCAAATATAACTTTGTAATTCATACAAACACTATGAAAAACAAAGTTATTGGGCGTAGTTTTAAAAAATGTAAATAAGCTAGTTTTAAGAAATTTGTAAGGTTTTTTTTTAAGAAATATACATAATATATTATATTATTATAGTTACTTCGGAGACCTTTATGGGCGAGTCTGACTCGCACTTGGCCAATTTTTTCCTTTGTGGTGCTCTAGAGTCCAAGCACGTGGGCCAATTTTGATGATACTTACGTAAGTTTTTAGTTTAATAATCAAAACCATTTTTGATTGAAGTCGAGATTACTTTTGTTTAGATAATTAGGTGAACATTGACTAAAACAAAATAAAAACACATTATCAAGCGTACATGCTAGGGTTGTACAAAGAGGACAAAATAAAAATAAAACTAGTCATTCAACTAAATAGTTAAAACTATTGCAAATCAACAGACACACATAAACAAAACATAACACATAAACAACCACTCATATAGAAAACGACAAAGGTGGAGGAAACCCAATCAATTTCAATAAAATAGTAATCAATCTATTGAACAGAAACTTAACAAAAGAACAACATCAGACAGCAAATGATATGATAATTATTATATTATTACATAAGTAAATTAATAAATAAATATCAATGTATTCTGAAATAATGAATCATTAAATTAAATAAATATAAACATACTTATTACAAAAATCAATGTAATATTTTCTACATATTATAATTATTATGTTTTTTACAGACCTACTGAAAATCCATCATCACTCATTGGAGTCGATGTAAATTTACATCAGGAACTAAATCAAACAAAACATTATGAAGTAGAGAGGTAATTTCAACATTGTATATTTTCTTTGTTCAAAACTTGTCTGTTTGAACATAAAAATATTTCTTCAGCCCGTCAGTATTACAACAGAATTTTATTTTGCTTTGTTTTAGGGAAACCGAAGAAATATCGATTGGTAGGCGTGTAAATATCGATTGGTAGAGGAAATATCAAGCCACGGACCTTTGGACTGCGGTTTAAAATCAATTAAAATCGTATCTGAACGATTGACAGGTTTAATGACTAAATAAACTGAAATGTCGTTTATGCAATATGATTTTTATAATAGAGGGAGACAACACCCCAGAAGAAATGAATTTAAATACGTGTGCCGTAGCTGGTGCAATAGTCGCAGGATGTGGACATACACAATTTCCGGAAATTACATTAACTCTAGGACTTCCTGAGGTCTCACAAAAGCTATTCACCTTTCATATGAATATAGTAAACAAAAAATGAGAATCTGAAGCATTAAGATCCATGAACGAAGCTGCTGAGGAGGAAAGATGTGCTGCCGTTGAGGCAGCACATCTTTCCTCCTCAGCAACTTCGTTCATAATATTCGTTCCTTCATAAGGTAAAGTAAATGAAAAGGGAATCATTGAGGTAATATGTACTACGTACTAGAGGAGCTATCCTAAGGAAAGGATAATTATGTTCCATTTTGGCAAGAGTTTAAACTAAAGTTCGCTGCAGCGCTGAAACAATAATTAGTCGTATAACAAAACAATTAAAATACGCAGCGCTAGAGCGCTTCTAAGGTGTAGTTTTCTCGCGACCAAAAGGTCGGAAGCGCCGCGATTTACATAGCGCTTACGCTTTTCGTTCAACGTTCTGCTATGACATGTCACTTATATAGATTAAACTGCTGACTACAGAAGTGACATTCCTTTATACCTAGCAATCTTCATTCTCACTCTTTTTTCATACTTTATTATTAATTGAATTTAACCTAAAAGTACTTAAAATGAAACAAACTTTTGTTTTTGTATATTTATATAATGAAACACGGTTACAAGTACTAAAAACATATAAAATTTGAAACCTCGAATGTGATATGTATGGGTGGACATACATAGATACATAGACCAACAAAAAAATACATATAAAATGATACTCGAGAGTCTCACGTTCTCAAATTGATTATTATTATTACTGTTTATTGGAAGAGAGTTACATTACATACTACTTTTCTTTTTCTTTTTTTTAACGTGGTAAAATTATCAAATAAGTCCTCCCACTCCGGGCAGGGTGGGAGGGACTGTCAGACTTTTACTGACTAAAATCCACGGTGTTCCTTCAATAACCCTTTACATACCGGGGCCACGGTAACGGGATGAGTCCCACGACCCCGGCGGGCTTCGGCCCTCTGCAGAGGGGGCCTCGTCATGTTGGACCACGAGAAAACTGCACATTCAATTAACAGTAATAATAACAATCAATCTGGAACGATTATTAGATACAAACTGACGCATATAGACATGTATTAAGTTTATTTTTAATTATTTTCATTGTACTGATATGTATATTTTGTATAATATACATAATTATGTTTATTTAGTCACCCCTGAGGCCTGAACAATACAAGTTTAGTTAACTTTTGCCGTTTCGATAAATAATTACTGGTCTGATCAGTTTTAGCTTCGTGTTTCAAGAGAAGGGTTGTGTATTTGTTAATGAAGGCGCGTATCAAATGTGTTCAGTGATTTAAAGTGCTTGGTTGATCAAGAGAATGTTGAAGCAAAGATGTAATACTTCCTTCTGAATAAAATATTCCAAAGTATTAAGAGTAATATAACTAGAATAGTACTTAGTAAAGAGACTAATTCCACCACTTTGTTTTATAAGTTTTTTTATTATAGATTCCGTGGTGATACATATTTTATAGACGTCTTCTGTGGAGTATGACAAGCCACCCATATCTTTAATATTAATTAGTTTATAATGTGGCAGCCTTTCTGATGTACTTAAACTATCCACACACACTTCGCATTTTAATGACTGTCAGAATTCATTACCCGTTTTTTTATAATTCAAATTCGAATTATAAAAATAAATTATTAAAATAAATAAGCGTAGGTAGAATAATCTACCTACGCTTATTACACAAAGTATCATCACATCTTAATTTTTGGTCTATGAAACATGGCATCTGCCAAATATATTTTTTCAAATTATATTTTAAAACTAGCTTTTGCCCGCGACTTCGTCCGCGTGGAATAGTTACTTTGGGCTAACGTTAACTTTAACCCCGATTTTGAAGCATTCTTCATTGGCGCTCCGCTCCTATTGGCCTTAGCGTAATGATACAATATAGCTGTGCCCGCGACTCCGTCAGCGTAAGTTAATGTATTGGTAATATTGTTTAGATCACGTTCACATGAGGCTTAAGTACCTAGAGAACGCTTCGACCGCGTGACGCGTCGAGCGCGGCGACCGATTCTCAAAAATAATCCTTATAGCATGATTCAGTATTCACGCGCGATGGCTTATTATTATAAGCGTATTTCATGTATAACTTTGGTGTTTCTATACCGATTTATATGATTCTTTTTACGGTCTCGTAGCCGAATGGCAAAAAACGGAATCTTTATAGTTTCGACATGTCTGTCCGTCTGTCTGTCTGTCTGTCCGTCCGTCCGTCTGTCACAGCAATTTTATTCCGAAACTATTAGGACTATACATGTGAAACTTGATAGGTAGATGTATTCTGTGAACCGCTTTCCGATTTTGAGAAAAAAAATAAAAAATATTTAAAATAAAGGGGGGCTCCCCATACATGGAACTAAACCTGAAAATATTTTTTTTCATGAAATCGATGCATGTGTGGTATCTGTAGACAGTTCTTTAAAAACGACATCGGGGTTTCTAAAACCACTTTTCCATAAAGTCAATCGTTTAAAAGATATAAGCTTCCAAAGTGGTAAAATGTGTGTGTGGCGGACACAACCTCTAACTTCTATAATAATGGAGTGAAAAATCTAAAAAAAATATATGTCTGTAGACCTTAATATAAACTTTCAACCAAAATTAGTTTGAACGAAATCAGTTCAGCAGTTTTTGAGATACAGCATATTTTCTAAAACCGCAAATATAACTTTGTAATTCATACAAACACTATGAAAAACAAATTTATTCGGCGCAGTTGTAAAAAATGTAAAAAAGCCAGTTTTAAGAAATTTGTAAGGTTTTTTTTTCAAAACAAATTTATTTGGCGCAGTTGTAAAAGATGTAAATAAGCTAGTTTTAAGAAATTTGTAAGGTTTTTTTTTCGTCAAATAAATTTGCATATTATATTATAGTTACTACGGAACCCTTCATGGGCGAGTCTGACTCGCACTTGGCCAATTTTTTATGGAATAGTTAATAATGTTAACTTTTTCAATTAGGGGTGACTGAGAGTGTTATAAACGTAAGAGTAGACAAATATTATAATCAGAAAGCTTCGAACTGCTAAGCTATCGGGAGTTACACGTGTTATTGTGAGTCAACCATAAAAGTTAGACATATGCTGTCGTGGGATATTTTTTATATAATTTTAAGGAGAACATTTCCGTCATGAAATGATTTGTGTAGCTTTAACCATTAAGGTTGCACACGCGACGGAAGCTTAAAAAATGGAGTAACTTCTCCCGTTTTCCCAACATTTCCCTTCACTGCTCTGCTCCTATTGATTGTAGCGTGATGAAAAGTATACTATAACCCGCTCAGGAGTATGAAAAATAATTGTACCAAGTTTCGTTAAAATCCGTCGAGTAGTTTTTGTTTCTATAACGGTTATACAGACAGACAGACAGACAGACAGACAGACAGACAAAAATTTAACTGATTGCATTTTTGGCATGAGTATCGATCCTTAATCACCCCCTGATAGTTATTTTGGAAATATATTTCATGTACAGAATTGACCTCTCTACAGATTTATTATAAGTATAGAAGATAAATATCTAGTTACTCACTGATGAAAACGTATTCTTTTGCACTTCGCCGTATTAACTGAACTAATGTGCAATATCGTAAAACACACGATGGCATATTTAATGCGCTTGAACGTTTTTTTCCTTTAAAATAAATAATGACTTATGCGCTCAAGATCTGACAAGCGTCTAAGTGAAGAGCAGTCAATAGACCGCACTTAAACGCAACGCAGTAGTGATGTGTAGTGGCTTATCTAGTACGTAGTACATATTACCTCAATGAAGGAATACTGATAATTGACGTCATAGCTGACGGATGCTGGAGATAAATATCATTCAAGAAAAAAATACTCCTCATTGTCAGGAGCAGCAGCTATATTTGGTAAACGAACGAATAAAATACATGGGTGTTAAAATAAATTCTACTACATTTGCGCTGGAGCAGAAAATAAAGGAATGAAATGAAATGAAATGAAATGAAATGAAATATTTATTTTGTAAATTGGTTATAAATAACACTTTTACACGTCATGTTTTTTTGCGTGTTAAGTTTATCTAGATGAGGCCGGTATTTCCTAACTGACTACTCTGAGAAGAAACACCGAAACAAACTCAGAGGTCATAGTCTCTTTTAAAGTCCAGACAATTTGTATTTTTATATGAGAAGCATGTAGGTTCATGTCTGTGGTATTCTTTTGAGGAAATAACCACGCAAATTTGAGCGGACCTGTCCAGACAGTGCAAGCATTTGTCAGTTATCGTGTAGCTCAACTTAGAACTTAAGGAGCTCAACAATTTGACAAAAAATACCAACGGACATTTGGGTGGGCCACACAAGTACTCAAACTGCTTGACATCATTAAATAAATTATAGTCAAAGTAAAAACAACGAAGAAAGAATAACCTACATTGTCCTCACATTAACAATAATGAAATAATTATGTTAAAAAAAAAAACAAAAACAAAATAAATAGGTATATACAATACTTAACAAAACAAATATTTTAATCAATAAAAAATAAATCAACTATCAAAATTTTAAAAATAAAAAAAAGCTCACGTATATCACTGGAGCAGCTCATTCCCAAGCCTTCTTGTCCTCAATATAATCTTTAACAGTGTAAAACGCTTTCTGACATAGTTTACGTTTTATAAATAATTTGAATTTATTAATACTTAGTTCTTGAATATGGCTAGGAATTTTATTATAAAAACGTATACATTGGCATCTAAACGAACCACCTATTTTTTTTAACCTTGTTTTAGGAATGACATATGTGTCTTTGTTCCTTGTATTTACACTATGAATATCACTGTATTTTTTAAACAGATTAATATTTTTGTGTGCATACAAGAGATTCTCATAAATATACTGAGATGGCACAGTCATAATATTAATCTCTTTAAATTTGTCTCTTAAGGAGTGCTTGGGACTTAATTTATAAATTGCACGAATGGCCCTTTTTTGTAATACAAATATTGTGTGAATGTCGGCTGCATTTCCCCAAAGTAAAATGCCGTATGACATCACACTGTGAAAGTAACTAAAGTAGACTAAACGTGCTGTTTCGATATCAGTTAATCCACGTATTTTTCTAACGGCATATGCTGCAGAACTTAACTTTTTTGACAATTTATCTATATGGATCTCAGCAAAGGGTCATATTTGCTACAAAAATGACACAGGTGACTTAAGTTTGTTTGTTTTGTCTTATTAATAACTCAAAGTATTTACTTTAAGGACGCATTTACGTTTTCTCGCAAATATCAATGTTTTTCTGGTACGATTTTGATACATAAGGAGTTAAAATTTTGACAATGTTATGGTATTAATTTAAAGATAATTTATTCATCTCCACATTGAATGTATTATAATTACACAGTCCTATACATATTTTTCACACAAATACGTTTTTATCGCTGCAATAATCGTAGAAAATTACAAAAAATGGGGCCTGAATACGTACCTGTAAGCAAAATCTGGAGAATATTCTTAACTTTAAAATAACAAGAAATTATAGCCTATGTATTTATCTATACGGTAAGCTAATTATTTTGAACATACATAAAAAACTTTATGATTTATGAGAAAAATAAAATCAGTCTCAAATTTCTTCATACGTTTTACTACCGAACGCACGGCTCCGACCGTCATTCCGCGCTCAGATGCGCTCGTGAACGCAGGGGTGTATCGCTTTCCTCGAAAAAATTAATACGTCGAAACCTATAATAAAGACAGTGGCGTCTTGTATACTGTGACTAGAATACGATGATACTTTTTCGTACCGAAACAAAAGTAAGAACGAGAACCATACTTATTTTTAGAATTGGATGGATATTGGTTACTGAACCTAGCATGAAACGACAATTTTTTTTAACCGACTTCAAATAAGGAGGTTTCGCAATTCGACCGTATAAATGTTTATTTTTTCATTAAGTATTTTAAAGTACTAGAAATTAAGGAAGGTCTAGAGTTGATCTGATGATGGAGCCTTTCATCAGATTGACTCCTGACAGTCGAGGGAACCTTTTGTTTGGGCTTGATTAATTTGAATTGACCAGAACTTTACACCTAGATAGTTTGTGACTGTCATTAGAGGTCTGATGATGAAGACGAAGGACAGTTAAGGGAACTCCTCAACGGTTTACAGTAGCTACCTTGTGTTTTGACTTAATTCATTTATATTGATGAGAACTTTGCACCCATATGGGTTATAAGTGATGATGATGGAGACCATAGACAGTCGAGGGAATTCCTCAACGATATTCAACAGTTACCTTTTATTGGTCTTACTTCATACGGTTCAATATGCCAAAATGTTCAGTTCGTACAAAAACTATAAAATTGGCCAAGTGCGAGTCAGACTCGCCCATGAAGCGTTCCGTAGTAACTACGCCAAATAACTTTGTTTTTCATAGTGTTTGTATGAATTACTAAGTTTTATTTGCGGTTTTAGAAAATATGCTGTATCTCAAAAACTGCCAACCCGATCTCGTTAAAACCAATTTTCGTTGAAAGTTTACATTAAGGATCATAGTATATATTTTTTGTATAATTTTTACTCTATTATTATAGAAGTAAGACGGGGGGGGGGAGCACATTTTACCACTTTGGAAGTGTATATCTTTTAAACGAGTAACTTTATGAAAAAGTGGTTTTAGAAACCCTCATGTCATTTTTAAAGACCTCTCTATTAATACCACACACGCATAAGATTCATGAAAAAATATATAATTTCAGTTTCAGTTCCATGTGGGGTACATAGAACTGAAACTGAACATATTCTTTTTTATATTTTTACTAATTTTTTTCTTAAAATCGGGAAGCGGTTCACAGAATACATCTACCTACCAAGTTTCACATGTATAGTCCTAATAGTTTCGGAATATAAAAACTTTTACCAAAAAAATTAAACCGACTTCCAAAAACACTGCAAAGTGAAAAATTACTTAGTTTCGGTAGGTAGGCGGTGTCCGAATTCCGAAATTAGTTAGAAAGTAGACAAAATATTGCTTTTCCCAATGCTGGGCCGTTAATTGTTGAGGAGTTCTTCTGGTACTTCACCATCAGCTTCACTTCATCATATGCATTGTGACGAGCATATTGTGCTTAATAACCATATTCAAGTAATCGAAGCGGAACCCATGAAATACTTCTTATTCCTACTTATATATTGAGTAGTTCCAGTGGCCATCTGTGATCATCTTCATCATCAGATCCACTTCACAAATGGTGCTTTTCAAATGCAACTACACAAGTTACTATAAAAAATACTCAAATCACTGTAGGTGTGCCTATAATATTTGAAGAGTTTCCTCAATTACTCCAAGATCCCATTATCAGCTTCTGACTTGGTGACAATGGGACCAGTTTCGAAGTATACTCTTTCAAACAAAAAAGAATTTTCCAAATTGGTTCAGCCGTCTTCGAGTAATCGGTGATCAAACATAAAAAAAAATATACGCGTCGAATTGATAACCTCCTCCGTTTTTTTCGTCGGTTGAAAATGGCTGTGACATACAGACGGATGGACAAACAGACAGACAGACAGACAGGCATGACGAAACTTTTCTTTATTTCTTATTATTTTTTTATCACATATGAGTATTTTATTTCCAAAGTCCCCTAGTACTCCTAATCGGGCGTCAAACACATTAATACAAAATTGAAACTAACATTTAATCAATAAGCATGTAACCCTTTGTAAACAATAAGTTACAACTTATTATGATCAAACAATATTAAATAAAATATAATATTACCTTCAAGTATCAATACTAGTTAAGTAATGTATAAAATCGGGCGAACAATGGTTTCTAAGTGTGTGTGTGCGCGCAATGTTGTTGTGTTGCTACTAGGATACCTAAAATTGAGCGAGTGATAAACGTAAATGCGTCCTTAAGATTGATTTTCCAATGTTCTTTTTTTCTTCTTGGTATATTTCTAAGACCTCTTCAGTGTCTTTATTCTGTTCAATTCAAATTAACGTATTTGTCCTATTGGACTTCTACCTACAATAGACTTATGCCAGAAGCGCAACGGTTTTCCTGTGTTGAAAGAAGAATATTGATATTTTTGAAAAATGTTTATTCTTTATAAGCAAACACTTTCTCTCTCACTCTCACACTAGATTAACTAAGTACCTATACAAAAAAATGCAAATTAACCATCCTGTATAGTAAGTCTAGATTATTGAACTACAAATCAATTTATGAAAGGATTATCAAAAAGAAAATGATTTTGATGATTCTTTATTTTAGTTTTTCTAGAGCACAACAAAGAAACACATATATAACTAACACTCACACATAATGTTCCTACATTTGTGATCATCAAATAAATAATTATTTTTTATCTAAATTTGTATTTATTTTTTATCGTCATTGTACAACCCTAACACGTTCGGCAAATGCTGGCCGTAGCCATGCCATATGAAGATTGCGCGATGGACAAAGCGTCCTCAGTTCTCGATATATGTACAGAAGGTATGTTTTTGGTTGTCAAGCAGGATTATTATCAAAAATTTTAGGCATAGCTATTTACGCGTAGGTTTTCCACTAGCTCTATTTTTTTTAAATGTTTTATGTAAGTAGGTTCTTATTTATTTACTTTTATTTGTAAGCGAAGCTGCGAGAAAAATCGAATAATAACTGTCTACATTTCGCCGCCCGGTTACATTGATAATTATAATATTTTCTGTTTTAGTAGTACTACAACAAAAAGTGGATCAATAATTTAAAAAAAATAAGTAGGTTGGTAGGTACGTAACAATATTCTGAAACACTGCTCGATGTCTTACTGACTACTTTTATGTGTGTGTCGCGCCGCGCACGATATGACATTACGTGTAATTTTAATGAGGGGGTGCGCGGGGCATTCTCTGTGATAGCGCCCGTTTGAGCAAGGTCAACGGGATTATATTGCGTCTTAATAGATTATTCCGCGGACATTGGTGTGGGTTACATGTTTACCTCTATTACACTAGTTTGATATTTACTAAAATAATAACATGTCACTGTTTTATGTCCCAATAAAATAAAATAAAATAAACGCGAAAGCGAAGGTTCGTGGTTGCCGGAATGTTCTAACAAGATACTGCAGCCCCGGAATACCGTGCAAATGGGGAATAATGGGCAGCTAATGGAGCAGGGTGGGTTTTTAGTCAATAGAAGTCTGACACTCCCTTCCGTTCCATCCAGAGCGGGAGCAGTCATTCGATGATTTTCCCACCCGAATAAAAACTTCTAACCCGAATAAAATCCCCCAAGCAATTATTAGAGAAATACAATTTTTTTTTCTAAGTCTTCATCAGTTCGGGCACGCCGCAATTGCGGCGGTAAGACCCCTCTTTGAGGAGTGGCTAGATCGGCGTCACGGCGTCCTGACCTACCGCATGACGCAGGTCCTCACCGGACACGGAAGTTTCGGGAGGTACCTGTGTCTGATGGGAAAGGAGGAAACGCCTGGGTGTCACCACTGCGAGGGTCGCCCTGAGGACACCGTAGAGCACACGGTGCAAGACTGCCCCGCCTGGGTAGAGCACCGACGTGTCCTCACGGCGGCGATAGGCGGAGACCTCTCGCGCCCGGCATTGGTCGAGGCCATGCTGCGGGGCGAGAGGGAGTGGGAAGCGGTTGCCTCCTTCTGCGAAGCAGTCATGCTTCCGAAGGAGGAGGCGGGCCGCTCGAGGGAGAGGATGGCGTCCTCCCTCCAGCTCAGCCGCAGTGGCAGACGCCCACGGCGTCGGACGTCGGCCGACGATCTCCGGCCACCGTAGGCGCGGGCATGCGGACAGCGAGTAAAGGGCAACTCGCTGTCCGACCATGGACCATGCCCGGGTCGACGGCGCGTCGTGTTCCACGCGCGCCTCAAAGAGCGTCAGCAACATGACGAGGCCCCCTCTGCAGAGGGCCGAAGCCCGCCGGGGTCGTGGGACTCATCCCGTTACCGTGGCCCCGGTATGTAAAGGGTTATTGAAGGAACACCGTGGATTTTAGTCAGTAAAAGTCTGACAGTCCCTCCCACCCTGCCCGGAGTGGGAGGACTTATTTCATAAATTTACCACGTTAAAAAAAAAAAAGGTCTTCATCAGCTGCTTAGATTTTTCCCAACTCTGTTGGCTTCCAGTCTAACCGAATGCAGCTGAGTACCTGTGTTTTACATGGAGCGACTGCCTATTTGACCTCCACAACCCAGTAACTGGGTTACACGATACCCCTTGGCCACCAGTGTCAGATTTACTGGCTTCTGACTACCCGTAACGACTGTCAAAGATGTCCATATAGCAGCCGCAACCAATGGCTTAACGTGCTTTCAAAGGCACGGGGGTATCACACCGCCAACTTCTAAAGTCCGGGCTACTACTGAGAAATTCCATACAGAAACACTCGATAGCAGTTTTGTCCGACGTGGGAATCGAACCCGAGATCTCGTGCTCAGTAGTCGCTCTTGCGTCCACTCGATCAACGAGGGTTCCGTAGCCGAATGGCAAAAAACAGAACCTTTATAGTTTCGTCATGTCTGTCTGTCTGTCTGTCCGTCCGTCCGTCCGTTTGTCACAGCCATTTTATTCCGAAACTATTAGGACTATACATGTGAAAGTTAGTAGGTAGATGTATTCTGTGAACCACATTCCGATTTTAAGAAAAAAAAAAAATATTCAAAATAACGAGGGGCTCCCCATACATAGAACTGAAACTGAAAATATTTTTTTTAATGAAATATATGCGTGTGACAGGTCTTTAAAAATGACATTGAGGTTTTTATAACCACTTTTTGATAAAGTTAATCGTGTAAAAGATATACCTACGTTTCCAAAGTAGTAAAATGTATGCCCCCTCTAACTTCTATAATAATGGAGTGAAAAATGTTAAAAAAATATATGCTGTAGATCTTAATATAAACTTTCAACCAAAATAAGTTTGAACGAGATCGGGTCAGCAGTTTTTGAGATACAGCATATTTTCTATAACCGCAAATATAACTTTGTAATTGATACAAACACTGTGTTCATACACACATATGTAGTTGTAAAAATTGTAATAAGCTAGTTTTAAGAAAATTGTAAGGTTTTTTTGTCAAATAAATATATTATTATATTATATTTATTATAGTTACTACGGAACCCTTCATGGGCGAGTCTGACTCGCACTTGGCCAATTTTTTTGGTAAGTGCGTTTTTGTGGAAGTGAATTTAAATTCTAAGTGCGTGGAACGCTTTCTTAAAAATAAAGTTCGTCGCGCCACTCGCCATCGCTAACAAAAGCTTAAAAACGACAAAGCCAGAAGCTTGCCTGTGTCTTTCTAAGTTACATATCGTAGACAGAATCTCAGACTGGCTTGCCAAGGCCGACCTTACTGTTACGCAATAACGTCACTACCAAGGACCAATTGTTACGAGGGTCGTGTATTTAGCTTTATAAACTACATAAGTAGCATAAACCCCTTAAACGAATGTATGATATTTATATACAACTTGTAAAGGGCATACTATGTGCACGGTTTCTTTGGATGATAACAAACGACATGGCAAGGGTTTTGTGATCCTATGTCTACATGATATGTCTATATGATGTGGAAGACCGCCCATTGTACACTAGTTTTATTATTTGTATCCTTAAATGGTAAGGTCTACAATAAAGTATATAATAAATAACTTATTAGAAATTTCAAAACATTGATACCAGAGACCGATTTTTTTTTCAAATTAAGAATAACGAAGAGAATTTTGGTGTTATTGGCAAATGACGTGGAAAGTTATTGGACCCTCGTAGTGCTGTGACACGTTTGTTATGACTAGTATTCAAGGAACATAATTATGAAACCGATAATTTGGTATCAATTCTTTGAGTCAGTTATTTTGTGCTGAAACTGTGCATAGAGACTCCATACCAGATGCTGTCTTCAGCCCCTTTGGATAGATATGGGGTTTTCGTTACACGTTGTAATAGATTGTACCATAGTACAATCATACATCAAAAGAATCGGTGACCATCTCAACATACCAAGCTTCCTCCGTGCCTCGTAAAGCACGTTATGCCTGTGGCCCCAGCTGTGATTTGAACATCTTTGACAGTCGTTACGGGGAGTCAGAAGCCAGAAAATCTGACACTGATAGATCAGTGTCAGATTGCCAAAGAAAAATGGAGGCGCGGCTGGCTGATTTAGTTTGATTTTAGTGGACTGTATTTGCGGTGCGAAATGAAACGATTGACAAAACGCTTGGATTGGTGTAAACGAGCTGCAAGGGTGGGACGGTTGCCTTTTAAGGCAACTCGATATTTTTAAGGAAGAATAGGAGCACAAACCTTTGATGGAGCCACGTGCCTAGTGGACACCGGTGTTCGTTTCTTCATTCTTCTTTTCACTGTCCTCACGAAAATCAGACACTAGGCTGCGTTTTCACCAGAGATGTGCGAGGATGCGTAGCGAGGGATGTGTTTGTGAAGAACCAATACAATCGCTTCATTTACCTCGCCTCGGTCAGCACAGCTCTAGTGGAAAGGGCTCAGCGGAGCTAGATTTTTGCGAATACAAAACAAGCGAGGTATGTGTGCGAGGGATGTGTGCGAGAGATGTGTTGCTAGGGATGTCTTGCGAGGAATGTGTGTTGAGAAGCATGTGTTGCGAGGTTTGCGCATTCTCGCACCACACATGTGCGCATTGCGCATTTTCACAGCTCCGCTACACATCCTCGTAGGCACATTTTCATCGCACAGCTTTGGTGGAAACCCCCACACATTTTCACAGCACAGCTAGACATCCTCGCACGACACATTTCCATCGCACATCTCTGGTGGAAACGCACCCTAAACACAAACACAAATTGTTGTTACTTAGTCCGTGAAAATACGATGAATCCAAGATTGTCAATTTATTGTTGTTTGATAAGCGCTGGCTGAACCGTGCGCGTACGCGATGGCGGTTCATTCGGAAGATGCCAAGGGGTGTGGTGTTACCCAGCTACTGGGCGGTGGAGGTCAGATAGGGAGTCACTCCATTTATTTAAAACACTATTAGGTGCCACTCAGCTGAATCCAGTTAGACTGGAAGCGACCCCAACATAACTGGGATAAGGCTCGGCTCAGATGATGATGATTTTAAATTTATGAAACTTTGCATAGAAATTCCATACCATATGTTGTCTTCAGCCGTTTCCGTTTCCGTTACATATTGCATTATAGCTTAGCATAGCTTCTATACTTATACTACTTAGCTTCTGCCCGAGACTTCGTAGTGTTTTCCCGCGTAAATCCCGATCCCGTGGGAATTCCGTGATAAAAATTATCTTCTTACCGAATTTCATTCAGATCCGCTCAGTAGTTCTTGTGTGTAAGAGTAACAAACATCCATACAATTCTATCCTTATAAACTTTAGCATTTATAATATTAGGAAGATAAGATAATAATTGTGTGTTATGTCTGTATAATAACTGTAGGTACATTTTCTTTTCATTTGAAAAATGCCCTTCATCCGTTCGCCAAACCATACTCCTGGGAACTCACAAATAAAATAGGATAATTATGAGAAAATCGAGATGCAATCACAATTGATTATTATATTTGTATCCTTCAATACCTCGAGGACAAGCTTGCAATCAAGAATTACTCTATCCCAGTTATTCTCTAGGGATCTCACTTAATTTGTTCTTTTTTCTAGATTCTAGAACATTAGGTAGGTCCAATTCCATTCAATTCAATCTTTATTACATGTGTATTACAAAAATAATATTAATCACAATAATTACGTAAAAAAACTCAAAATGTAGGTAATAATTTACAAGGTATACCCACATAGCTTTCTCTTCCTATGTAGGCCGCAACAAAACATAGTAATTATACAAGAACCTGTTCTTTTCAAAGCGTTAAGCAGAGATAGATTGGGCGGGTTAGCCGTATGCACGAGGATCGCTGGGCGAAAGTCTCAACACAATGGGAACACAAACGGAAGATAGACGGCGCGCGCCGCCGAGGACGACCCAGGAAGAGGTGGCGAAGCGATCTGGACGTGTTCCACGTGGGTTAGTCTGAAAAGAGCGTATGGAAGGAATTAGATACATAGATAGAATATACTTTATTGTACACCAAAAATTGAAACACACTTACATAACCTTATTGCAATAACTTTGGTTATATTAAAATGGCAGTCTTATCGCTGCCATGAGAGCGATATCTTCCAGACAACCTTTGGCAGGAATTTAAAAGCTTTAATTGAAATGGGGAGAGCTGAATTACTGTATGTACTGCAAATACTCATAACGGAAAATCTAATTAAAATATATAAGTATATAAATAAACAATACATAAAATATATAAATATAATTTGAGTTCTTTAATTTGTAATTGGAACATTGAATTTTGACATGATTGTATTTTTTTTTGTTACTGCTCCAAATGTTTGCATGCCTAATATAAGGTAGATTGTATAAGGATCTCGTGTTTATGTAATTAAGACCAATCATGTACTGTACCTACAATATAAGCAAATTTTATATTCTACCAGCTTTTGCCCGCAACTTCGTTCGCGTGGGAGGTTACTCCCGCGTGAATCCCGATCCCGTGGGAATTTCGGGATGAAAAGTATCCTATGTCCGTCTCCTGGTTCTAAGCTACCCCCCTACCAATTTTTGGCCAAATCAGTTCAGCTGTTCTTGAGTTATAAATAGTGTAACTAACACGATTTCCTTTTATATATATAATAACAGCCTGATAGCTGTCGTCGCCGACAGGATGAATAGTCCAATAATGTGGCACTGGATGACGACTCACAGAGCGTCATTCACATACATTAAGTAATTACTTTTTTAAGTGTATTTTATAATATTTCTTCTAATTTGTCTTGTTATTATTGTATTTTATATTTATTTTAAATTTGTGTGTTTATTTTTTGTTTATGTGTAAATGTGTCAATATATATATTCTATTTAACATCGTGTCGAGAAAAACAAAGAAACAATAATAAATTTAAAAAAAAAATGTTTTTGATGTCTTTGCCCAGCGGTGGGACAGCATAGGCTAATAATAAATAAATAAAAAAAGCAGAGATATTGGTACTTTTTTTTAACCACATTTCGCCAGTTCTGTGGAACTCGTGACTAAAGCTTTGGTTTCCTAGGATAGCGGTGCCGTCATATAGCGGCCGTAATACAGCGGTGAATGACGTCACTAGAACGTTGTCTATGTAAACAAAATGGCGCGGTTTCCTAGAGAGCGGTAACTGACACCGTAACGTCAAAAAGCGGTGCCGCCATTTGTATGACGGCCGTCTTGTCGGTGTCAGATGGTTTCGTGAACGTTTCATTGATAGCGATGAAGCAGACAGTGTGTTAAAACGGCCGTGGAATTTTCCACATGTCGTCACCGTAAAGACGGCCGCTTTTTTGCGTCCGTAATATTACGGCCGCTATATAACGGCACCGCTTTCCTAGGAAACCAAAGCTTTAATAATAACTGCCGCAAGGTTAAGCAACGCTTCTCGTGTTCAGTGTACGGATGGGTGACCATGGAAATTCCTCCACGACTCGTAAAGTAAGTTAAGCCGTTGGTCCCAGTCACAGGACAGATAAACCTCTTTTATCTGCTCTGTGGTCCCAGCTGTCATTTGTATATGTTTGACAGTTGCGGTGTCAGAAGTCAGATGATCTGACACTAGTCTTACAAGGGGTGCCTCGTTGGTAGAGTGATCGCTAGCGCAACTGCAGAGCACGAGCTCGAGGGTTCGTTTTCCGGGTCGGGCAAAACGTGCTATTGGGTTTTTCTGTAAGGAATTTCTCAGTAGTAGGTAGCCCGGAGTTTGGAAGTTGGTGGTGTGATTGATGTGTACGCTTATACAAAGTGGAGCAGGACGATTGACATTCCTTTGAACCACGTAAAGAGTGGCATGCTCTTTACCCGTATACAAAAAATCAATCAAATCCAATGAATACTTTAGCCACAGGAAATTATTTTTCATTTTCTTATTTTTCAACATGATGTAGATCTGAGTCCGTAATAATAGGTAAACATTGTAAGGTTATTGTTTTCGGCAAAAAGTCCTTGAGTCGGTTACTCGGTAACTATGTCAGTGCATAGCGGCGCCCTTTGAGGAGAGCACACGCCTACTTTTTTTATCACAAGACGAGCCGCGCGCGCATTGTCGTGACTTTTCGTAGATAAAGCGTGTTTACTTTTTATGCAGTTGATTCTGCAATTTATTTTGTTTGAAAATTGCATTTTTTTAATTTTACATTAACCACTAATCTTCGTGTTTTAAAATGTTTTGATGGACTAGTACTGTGCTCGTTTTAATTTAATGTCGTAATTTCAGATCCACATTGTATACAGAGTTAAATGTAAAACACTGAAAACCTCTCAGGACTATGTTACTAACATCATGATCAACAACTTTTGTTCTGTGACTTTTAAGAAATCGTTATATTTTAGTTCACCAGATTTTCATACAATAATAAAAATATTTAAATTGAACGCCCTAAATGTTACGAACTCTATTCGAAGCAAAAGAAAGCAATTTATACTATCACTTTCTTTTGCTTTGCATAGACGCTACATGCGTTTAGGGCGTTCAATTTAAATACTTTTATTTTTATATGAAAATCTGGTGAACTAAAATATGACGAATTTTTAAAAGTCATAAAACAAAAGTTGTTGATTATGATGTTAGTAACATAGTCCTGAGAGGTTTTTGGCGTTTTACAATTAACCCTGTATATGTGTGTGCGTGCCTGCACTGCCATCTTGTATGTATGACTTCGCCAGTATTAAACTAGTATCTAACAGCAACGGTGGTTTAATTTGGTAGCCGACAGATCAGTGATACTCCCGTGCCTCGGAAAGCACCTTAAGCCGTGGTCCCGGCTTTCACTGGGACATCTTTGGCTCTCGTTAAGACGCAATATAATCCCGTTGACCTTGCTCAAACGGGCGCTATCACGGAGAATGCCCCGCGCAACCCCTCATTAAAATTACGCGTAGTGTCATATCGTGCGCGGCGTGACACACACAAAAAAAAACTTTTTAACAAAAAATTAAACCGACTCCCAAAAAACACTGCAAAGTGAAAAATAACTTTAATTTCGGTAGTCGGTGTCTTTAGTTTTGTTTTTTCGTTTTTGGCACCGACTTCCGAAATTAAAGTTATTTTTCACTTTGCAGTGTTTTTTGGGAGTCGGTTTAATTTTTTGTTAAAAAGTTTTTTTTTCACTCTTTTTAGTTGGATGATTTTTAATTTACCTAGTTACAAGAGCCTAAATGTCAACTACTTATAACCTTTTACAAAATATTGCTTTTCCCAATGCTGGGCCGTAAATTGTTGAGGAGTTCTCCTGGTACTTCACCATCAGCTCTACATCACCATATGCATTGTGACGAGCATAAAGTGCTTAAGATCCATATTCAAGTAATCGAATCGCAATCCACGAAATACTTATTATTGAGTAGGTTCGGCGGCCATCTGTGGTCTTCATCATCAGTTCCACTTCCCCAAATGGTACTTTTTGAGAGCAACTGCACAAGTTACTATAAGAAATACCCAAAACGCCATAGGTGTGCCTATAATATTTGAAGAGTTCCCTCGATTTCTCCAGGATCCCATCATCAGATCCTGACTTTGGTGATAATGGTACCAATTTCGAAGTATACCCATTCGAACAAAAAAAGAATTTTCCAAATCGGCTCAGCCGTCTTCGAGTACTCGATGATCATACATAAAAAAAAAAAAAAAAATATACGCGTCGAATTGATAACCTCCTCTTTTGGTCGTCGGTTGATAAAAGTAGTCAGTAAGACATCGAGCAGTGTTTAGTGTTTAGTTTAGTGTTTAGTGTGCAGAATATTGTTACGTACCTACCAACCTACTTATTTGTTTTAAATTATTGATCCACTTTTTGTTGTAGTATTACTTTTGTTGTAGTATTACTAAAACAGAAAATATTATAATTATCAATGTAACCGGGCGGCGAAATGTAGACAGTTATTATTAGATTTTTCTCGCAACTTCGCTTACAAATAAAAGTAAATAAATAAGAACTTACCTACTTACATAAAACATTAAAAAAAACAGAGCTAGTGGAAAACCTACGCGTAAATAGCTATGCCTAAAATTTTTGATAATAATCCTGCTTGACAACCAAAAACATACCTTCTGTACATATATCGAGAACTGAGGACGCTTTGTCCATCGCGCAATCTTCATATGGCATGGCTACGGCCAGCATTTGCCGAACGTGTTAGGGTTGTACAAAGACGATAAAAAATAAATAAAAGATTAGATAAAAAATAATTATTTATTTGATGATCACAAATGTAGGAACATTATGTGTGAGTGTTAGTTATATATGTGCTCCTTTGTTGTGCTCTAGAAAAACTAAAATAAAGAATCATCAAAATCATTTTCGTTTTGATAATGCTTTCGTAAATTGATTTTTAGTTCAATAATCCAGACTTACTATACAGGATGGTTAATTTGCATTTTTTTTGTATAGGTACTTAGTGAATCTAGAGTGTGAGAGTGAGAGAGAGTTGAGCTTCTGGCATAAGTCTATTGTAGGTAGAAGTCCAATAGGACAAATACGTTAATTTGAATTGAATAGAATAAAGACACTGAAGAGGTCTTAGAAATATACCAAGAAGAAAAAAAGAACATTGGAAAATCAATCTTAAAGTAAATAGTTTAAGTTATTAATAAGACAAAACAAACAAACATCAATATATTTATAATATTACTAATTTTTTTTACTCACATAAGTCACCTGTGTCATTTTTGTAGCAAATATGATCCTTTGCCGAGATTCCTTTATTTTCTGCTCTAGCGCAAATGTAGTAGAATTTATTTTAACACCCATGTATTTTATTCGTTCGTTTACCAAATATAGCTGCTGCTCCTGACAATGAGGAGTATTTTTTGTCTCTTATGATATTTATCTCCAGCATCCGTCAGCTATGACGTCAATTATCAGTATTCCCTTTTCATTTACTTTACCTTATGAAGGAACGAATATTATGAACGAAGTATCTGAGGAAGAAAGATGTGCTGCCTCGACGGCAGCACATCTTTCCTCCTCAGCAGCTTCGTTCATGGATCTTAATGCTTCAGATTCTCATTTTTTATTTACTATATTCATATGAAAGGTGAATAGCTTTTGTGAGACCTCAGGAAGTCCTAGAGTTAATATAATTTCCAGAAATTGTGTACGTCCACATCCTGCGACTATTGCACCAGCTACGGCACACGTATTTAAATTCATTTCTTCTGGGGTGTTGTCTCCCTTTATTATAAAAATCATATTGCATAAACGACATTTCAGTTTATTTGGTCATTAAACCTGTCAATCGTTCAGATACGATTTTAATTGATTTTAAACCGCAGTCCAGAGGTCCGTGGCTTGATATTTCCTCTACCAATCGATATTTACACTCTACCAATCGATATTTCTTCGGTTTCCCTAAAACAAAGCAAAATAAAATTCTGTTGTAATACTGACGGGCTGAAGAAATATTTTTATGTTCAAACAGACAAGTTTTGATCAAAGAAAATATACAATGTTAAAATTACCTCTCTGCTTCATAATGTTTTGTTTGATTTAGTCCCTGATGTAAATTTACATTGACTCCAATGAGTGATGATGGATTTTCAGTAGGTACTAGGCCTGTAAAAAACATAATAATTATAATATGTAGAAAATAATACATTGATTTTTGTAATAAGTATGTTTATATTTATTTAATTTAGTGATTCATTATTTCAGAATACATTGATATTTATTTATTTATTTACTTATGTAATAATATAATAATTATCATATCATTTGCTGTCTGATGTTGTTCTTTTGTTAAGTTTCTGTTCAATAGATTGATTACTATTTTATTGAAATTGATTGGGTTTCCTCCACCTTTGTCGTTTTCTATATGAGTGGTTGTTTATGTGTTATGTTTTGTTTATGTGTGTCTGTTGATTTGCAATAGTTTTAACTATTTAGTTGAATGACTAGTTTTATTTTTATTTTGTCCTCTTTGTACAACCCTAGCATGTACGCTTGATAATGTGTTTTTATTTTGTTTTAGTCAATGTTCACCTAATTATCTAAACAAAAGTAATCTCGACTTCAATCAAAAATGGTTTTGATTATTAAACTAAAAACTTACGTAAGTATCATCAAAATTGGCCCACGTGCTTGGACTCTAGAGCACCACAAAGGAAAAAATTGGCCAAGTGCGAGTCAGACTCGCCCATAAAGGTCTCTGAAGTAACTATAATAATATAATATAATATGTATATTTCTTAAAAAAAACCTTACAAATTTCTTAAAACTAGCTTATTTACATTTCTTAAAACTACGCCCAATAACTTTGTTTTTCATAGTGTTTGTATGAATTACAAAGTTATATTTGCGGTTTTAGAAAATATGCTGTATCTCAAAAATTGCAGACCCGATCTTGTTCAAACTAATTTTGGTTGAAAGTTTACATTAAGATCTACAGCATATGTTTATTTGAAATTTTTCACTCCGTTATTATAGAAGTTAGAGGGGAGGGGGGAGCACATTTTACCACTTTGAATGCGTATATCTTTTAAACGATTAACTTTATGAAAATGTGGTTTTAGAAACATTGATATCATTTTTAAATACCTGTCTATAGCTACCACACACGCATAGGTTTCATGAGAAAAAAAATATATTCAGTTTCAATTCCATATATGGGGAGCCCCCCTTTATTTTAAATATTTTTTAATATTTTTTATAAAATCGGAAAGCGGTTTACAGAATACATCTACCTACCAAGTTTCACATGTATAGTCCTAATAGTTTCGGAATAAAATGGCTGTGATATACGGACGGACGGACAGACAGACAGACACACAGACAGACAGACAGACAGACAGACAGACAGACAGACAGACAGACAGACAGACGGATAGACATGACGAAACTATAAGGGTTCCGTTTTTTGCCATTCGGCTACGGAACCCTAAAAAACATAGATATTGATGATCACATGACCCTCTTTTGTGTCTCACAGTCGGGTAAAAAGTTCCGGGCTCACTAACAAGGCTCCTTTATCGATCAAAGCCGCGTGCAATTTCCAGTCCTAGTGTACTCCCGAGTGATTGTCAAATAAATAATTATTTTATCTCGTCTCTTGTTTATTTTATCATTATTTGTACAACCCTAACAAAAAGAGAAGTCCAGACAGTTTTCTAAATTCTTGGTACGCGTACAGAAAGTAGGCATGTTTCTGCTTGTACTTCTACTAGGAGGCTATTGCGTAGGTATTTATGTTTGTATAGGAGTGATGTATCTGTTTGGTGATTACTATTTTCTAATCTGTGCCATGGAGGCAGTCAATTTTGATGAGTAGGTAGGTACTTACTCGAAATCCAATCAAGAAGCAGTATCATCCGGTTGTTGAGTAGCAAATTGCTTGTTCGCCAATCTAAAATAATAAATTAAAAAAAATTGATATATGTAGGCTATTGGCAGCATAGCTGGCCCTTTTTTTTCTGGGTGGGAAAATCATCAAATGACCCCTCCTGCTATGGGTAGAGCGGAAGGGAGTGTCAGACTTCTACTGACTAAAAAGTAAAAACCCACCCTGCTTTTTTAGTTGCCTTTGCGGTTCGAGGCCGCGGTATCTCGTTAGAACATTCCCGCAACCCCGTAAGGCAGTCAGTAGCAGCTCTTTGAAGCGCGTGCGGAACGTAGCGCGCTGTCAATTCGGGCCTGATCCTTACCGGACAGTAAACTACTCCTGCTCGGCGTCCGCAGGCCTACGGTGGCCGGATGTCGGCCCCCGGCGCCCGGAGCGTATCCCGCGGCGGCTGGGGCGTGAGGAAGAAAGTTGTCTCTCCCTCACGCGTTCTGCCTCCTCCTTCGCTAGCATGACTGCTTCGCAGAAGGAGGCGACTGCATCCCATTCCCCCTCGCCCCGCACCACGACCTGAACCAAATTCTGTAGCCGAGTGAGCGATTCAGTAAACCAATTTCAATTATGTTGAACTAGTGCGCCTCACCATCAACTATCACTGCTTACCATCAGATGGGATCGCAGTCAAAACATGCTTGCGTATTTAAAAAAATCATTCAATTCAATTTACTAGAAATATGTTTTTATCAACTATCTTTTTAATATTATTTATTTACGAAGTTATTTACTTACAATAATAAAGTTTCTTACCGTATTTTTGCTATACTCTGAAGTAAGTGCTTTTGGCGATCAGCTTTCCATCTCTTCCCACTGTTAGTTTTATTTTCCATCCTTAATCTTTATTTTGTTGCGAGCTGCGGAAAAAATCGACACACATCCATCCTCGATAACGTTCCGCAGAACACTTGCGCGGTGCCGGCAGTGAAGAAATGAGCAAACGTTTGTCGTAAAACGCAAATAAATTTGTATAAAATTAAATATTAACTTTATAATAAAAAACAATCCATCATTGGACGCAGTTTAGCATTTAAAATTTTATTGAATATTTTTTATTTTAGTTACAGTTGTTAATGAAGCGATAAACTGCTTTAAAACTGAATTTAGAGGTGTGTTTGAAGATTTTTTTTACGCTTTAAAGTATGTTTAATTACGTTTTAAATTCCATCACTATATGCAAAAAAGACTTAAAAATAATATATTTTTTTTGGTACATATAATTATGTAAGGTTTAAGAGATACAATGATTTAAAAAACAGCATTTTTGACCGTTCTCAAGAAATCTTCACCTTAAGGGGAGTCAGAGTCCAGAAAATCTGAGACTGGTCTTACCAAGGGGTATCGTGCTACCCCAGCTACTACTCTATAAATCTTGTGAAGTACTAACAGCTCGTCAGTTACCTATTATGAGCACCGTACTAAAACAGCACACGGCGCTTCCCTATCGCACTGAATTTACTAAAAAGAGACGGAAAGATTTAGTTTGCCTTAAAAGAAGTACAAAACATGCTTTCACTACCAAATTTTATGTGTTCCTTGGACCACTACTTTATAACAGACTAAACGCAAAATAAAACATTTATTCCCTAAATTATTGTAACTGCAAGAAGACTCTCAAGGAAGCTCTTTAAAGTATGTCCTATGAAGACACAGATAAGTTATTACTGGAACTATAAAAAACTTTTTAACAAAAAATAGAACCGACTTCCATATAAAAACACTACAAAGGCAAAAATAACTTTAATTTCGGTAGTCGGTGTCATTTGTTTTGTATTTTCTTTTTTTTTGACACCGCCTTCCGAAATTAAAGTTATTTTTGCCTTTGTAGTGTTTTTATATGGAAGTCGGTTCTATTTTTTGTTAAAAAGTTTTTTTTTCACGCTTTTTAGTGAGTCGGTTTGAAATTTATCTAGTTACAAAAGCCAAAATGTCAACTACTTATCACCTTTTACAAAATATTGCTTATCCAGGTGCAAAGCCGTTAATTTTTGAGGAATTCTCCTGGTACAACACCATCAACTCTACTTCACCATATGCCTTATATCAAGCGTAAAGTGCTTAACATCTATATTCAACTAATCTAATCGCAATCCACGAAATACTTATTATCGAGTAGTTTCGGTGGCCATCTGGGGTCTTCATCATCAGTTCCACTTCCTCAAATGGTGACTTTTGAGAGCAACTGCACAAGTTACTATTAGAAATATCAAAAACGCTATAGGTGTGCCTATAATATTTGAAGAGTTCCCTCGATTTCTCCATGATTCCATCATCAGATCTAAACGTGACGACAATGAGACCAACTAGAAAGTATACCCTTTCAAACAAAAAAAGAATTTTCCAAATCGGTCCAGCCATCTGCGAGTTATAAGGTAACATACATAAAAAAAAAAATGTTTAAGACGAATTGAGAACCTCCTCCTTTTTTTTGAAGTCGGTTAAAAATAGAGACAGTTCGTATTTTATTTTCATATTATTTACACCTTTATACATTACCTAAGATACAGTTTATTTTATATAAATGTGATTATTAAAAAAAATAAAAATACCTATTCTCGCCTGAAACACAGGATTACCTAGTTCAGGCGCATGACATGTGTGAACTTTATGTAGATGGAAGCGAAATTGTATTTAATATTTACCTTATGATTTTGAATAAACATTTTATTAATGAAATAATGATGTTTTTTTTAGCAAATAGGTTATAAATAACACTTTCACACGTCTTTTTTTTCGTAAATGTAAACTAGATGAGGCCAGTGTTTCCTAACTGACTACTCTGAGAAGAAACACTGAAACAAACTCAGAGGTCAACGTCTCTTTTAAAGTCCAGACAATCTGTAGTGATCATATGAGAGCCATGTATGTTAATGTCTGTGGCACCCTTTAGAGGACAGAATCACACAGATTTGAGCAGGCCCGTCCAAACAGTGCGCATTTGTCAAATATCGCCTAGCTCAGCTTAGAACCGTAAGGAGCTGGAACGATTTGACGAACAATACCAAAGCAAGGACATTTGGGTGGGCCGTATAAAGCACTCAAACTGCCAGATACATTATTATACAACGTGTAATTTAAAGGGTATATACATACCGAGTGCACGGCTTCTTTGGATGATAACAAACGATATGGCAAGGGTTTTCTAATCCTATGTCTACATGTGTGGAGCATATTAGAAATTTCAATGCATTGATACCAGAGACCGAATTTTTCAAATTAAGAAGAACGAAGAGAATTATCTTTTTATTGGCAAGTGACGTGGAAAGTGATTACCCTCATAGTGCTGTGACAGGTTTGTTATTACTGGTATTCAAGAAACATATGAAACCAATAATTTGGGGTCAATTCTGTGAGTCACTTATTTTGAGCTGAAACTTTGCATAGAGACTCCATACCAGATGTTGTCTGTACACGCGCACGACGTACCGGGGGCCGCGACAGAGGTGCGGGGAGCAACGGACGGCGCAGGAGCGCGGCGCGGGCCGCCGCCAGCCGCCGCCATTCGACGAGAGCAAGGACCGAGTGCGCGCGCGTACTAATTTATTTATTAAAAACTGTATACCGCTCGGCTATCCTGAAAATTAAAGTAATGTAACTAAACTCGTCCGTTTCAATCATTATCATCCCCAACATTTGGCGACCGTGTGCAACAAGAAACTGCAAATTGGGGCGAAAAATCTGCGGCTCGGCGGCGTGTTCTCGAACAGTCTGGAATGTTCGAACCGGCCGCGTGGAAAAACACCGCTGCACACCGCTCATAGCGACCACCTGCGGCCATGTACAACTGTGGCGAATGAAATTGCTGGAACACAAGGAGGCTACTGCTACCTAATTTGAAGATCTACCTGGATATAGCGGGCATCGCGTCAGGTGGTCTATCCGAGGGAAGTAAGCTCGTTCCTATTCTATTTTCCGTTCCCGATTTCCGCTTTATTTGTGTGTAAGGAGTTTCCTGATTTCTCTGGTGTACAAGGGCAGCTATAACTGCTAGCATAATCGCATTGTGGTCATTTAAACTCTATAGGTTATACCTATAACGATATACCTATTATCATAACTCATTAAATTAAAATTGTGAGTATAAAATAGGCAACTATTCATGTGCAGCATGTTGGTAATCGTGCCACAGCGTTCGCTGATTACCTACGCATAAATATCTACCTACCTATCATTAACTTGTTGGTCAGTGATGGTTTTTTTTTTCCTGTAATCTCAGATTATAAAGCAATATAGTTTAGCTTGTGATAAAATCATAATTCCGTGTCTCGTGCACCAATTGCACAGCTTAACGCCTTACACTGCATCCGTGCTTCAAAGAGATTTGCCTAACAATTTCAGTAAATCGTCGGCTACGCCTGCGCGTCTGCCTTCCGGGTCCCGTCTTCATACGACACCGCGTAGCTACCGGGGCTGCGCGGCCGCCGTGAAATAAGTAGCAGAGCGGCCATCTTGCCGTGCGGCGGGCCCTGCCGTGACACCGCGTGGCTGCGAGCTGCGCCTGGAGCGTACATACCTATAACGACTGTTTGGTTTGATGCACATTTTATTATCTAGTTCATTGTTTGTTTGTTCTCAGTTATTATAATTATTTAAAGATGCCAATCACGGAAAAGGATGAGTGTAAAAGTGAATTAAGTGAATTAATTAGGAAACGCGGTAATATTAGAGGGCGTTTAACTAAATTAAACGAATATATACAGGAGATTCAAAAACTAGACATTAGTGATCTAAGTAGTGTCAATATAAAGGAGTTAGGTAGACGTTTGGACATTAGTCAAGAATTATTTAGACAGTTCAATGAAGTTCAAACATTAATTGAAAACAGCTGTGATGAATCCGCTACGGATGAACAAATCACGTTAAGAGATGTCATAGAAACAAAGTTTATTTCAGTTATGTCGATCATTGAGGATATAATAGAAAGGCAAGGCTCTGAAAAGGAAAAATTTGGTGATGCATGTAGTAACAGAGGTTCTCATTCAGGTTGCCTATCACATGGCCTACAGTCAATAAAATTGCCAACAATAAAATTACCTACATTTAATGGTTCTTATTTAAAATGGCTAGAATATAGAGACACTTTTCAATCTTTAATTCATTGCAATGAGTCAATACCAGGCATCAATAAGTTTCACTATCTGAGATCCTCACTAGAGGGTGGTGCCATTGAAGTTATCAAGTCGTTAGAGTTTACCTCGGAGAATTACAATGTAGCATGGGAGTTACTTTGTAATAGATATAATAATAAAAAAATCCTCATTAACAATCACCTTAAAGCATTATGCAGTATTGAAACCCTAACTAAGGAATCGGTTAAAGAATTACGCAACTTAGTAGACATTGTTTCAAAAAATTTAAGAGCCTTTACCTTATTAATATTTATGATTACTGAGAAGTTAGATACCAGTACGGGCGTAAAGTGGGAAGAACATAGGAATATTTTACCTGACTTGCCAACGCTTAGTGATTTTTTTAATTTTCTACGTAGTCGTGCGGATATTTTAGAGACTACATCAGTCACCTCACAACCAAATAAAAATGATAAGGGGACTTTTAATAAAAATAATCATACCAATAATTGGAAAAATAAACAACTTGAAAGATCTAATTCACTTGTCTCTTCGGTTGAGAACTTGTGTGAATATTTGTGTTTATTGTGTAGTGAGCAGGGTCATCGCATTCACCAATGTACTAAATTTAAAAATATGAATGTACAAGACAGACTTAAAGAAGCATCTAAATTAAAATTGTGTTCAAATTGTCTGCGTGAGGGTCACAAGTCATTTCGTTGTCGTATGAAGAGTTCATGTAAGTTTTGTAAACAAAAACATAACAGTTTATTACACGTAAATAAACCTCAAAGTAGTAATAGTACTGACAAAGACCTGATTACCGCTACACCTTCAACATCAACTCAACCACTACCAGTATCATTGTCTGCTGTCTCTGTCAGCCAGGTTCTGTTGTGTACCGCTATAGTAGAAGTAGTAGATGGAAATACTCAACAGACATACCTTGTTCGGGCACTATTAGACACAGGCAGTCAATCTTCCTTTGTGACAGAAAATCTGAAAAGCAAATTAGGACTATCGATTAAAACTACAAAACCCTTGAGGATTTCAGGTATTAATAATGTTTCTTTTGATATATCCGAGCGCTGCAATGTAAATATAAAATCGCGATTAAATTCTTTCAATATTAATATAAATTGTCTAATTGTGCCACAAATTACAGGAACGTTACCGAGCGCTCCTGTAAATATCCAGGAACGGAGTTTACCCGGAAATATCGTGCTTGCAGACCCAAGGTTCCACTATCCCTCTAATATTGATATTTTACTAGGTGCGGATGTTTTTTGGAACATTGTAGGGACAAAGCGTATTTCATTGGGTGTAGGTAAACCTATCCTACAAAATTCACAATTTGGATGGTTAGTCAGTGGCCGTTTAGGAGAATGTAGCCTAAGTCACTTGACATGTAATTTCACAAAGGAAATTCATAATGACCTTAAAAAGTTTTGGGAAGTTGAAGAAATTAATGTTGTCAATAACACTTCACCCCAAGACAAATTATGTGAACAACATTTTGTAGAAAATATGAAGCGTCTTCCAAATGGTCGATTTTCTGTTAAAATGCCATTCAAGGAGATTCCTGAACAGGCACTAGGCAATTCTTATTTCTTAGCGAAAAAACGGTTTCTTAACCTTGAGAAAAAATTAAATAATAATTATCAGCTCAAACAAAGTTACACTGCATTTATTGAGGAGTACAAGAACTTAGGTCATTTGCAGGAGATTAAGCCTCCTACATTTGGATATTACTTACCACATCATGCGGTATTGAAAGAACAAAGTGAAACCACAAAGTTACGTGTTGTTTTTGATGCCTCTGCCAAAACGACTTCAGGAAAATCGTTAAATGACATTCAGTATGTAGGTCCAGTGGTACAAGATGATTTACTGTCGATTTTATTAAGGTTTAGAACTTATAAGTATGTGCTAACTGGGGATATACAAAAAATGTATAGGCAAATAGAAATAGATCCATCTCAGCGACATTTGCAGTTGATTTTGTGGAGGGATGATGATTCTCAGCCTATTAAGGTCTTGCAGCTTAACACTGTCACCTATGGGACAGCATCTGCACCTTTCTTGAGCACTAGGAGCCTTGTTCAGTTAGCTCGCGAATGTTCTAATCCCATAATTTCGAATATCTTAGAACATGATATATACATTGACGATTTAAATACTGGATGTCAGTCAGAGAAAGAAATTAAAGAAATATATGATGAGGTCACTAAAAATTTATCTTCGGCTTGTTTCCCTCTTCATAAAATACGCACAAACTGTCCCAAGGTGTTACAAACAGAGACCACTTCTAAAATTCTTGATCTGAGTAAACATTCCACAGTTTTAGGATTAAACTGGTCACCTTCACCGGACATGTTACATTTTATAGTTGACATGGATATGAGTAGGAAACTTACTAAACGTACTATTATATCATTAACATGTAAAATATTTGACCCATTGGGTCTACTATGTGCATGCATAATTAAAGCTAAAATAATTTTACAGCAATTGTGGAATGAAAAGTTAGGCTGGGATGATCCTGTGCCACCCCATATCGAGAAAAACTGGGTAAAGATATCAGAGAATATAAATAATCTATCTAAAATTAATTTACCTAGGAATACAGTATGTGATTTCGCCATGTCAGTTGAATTACATTGTTTCGTAGATGCTTCCCAGGAAGCGTATGGAGCCTGTGTCTATCTACGGTCAATTGATAAGGAAAATAGGGTAAATGTTAAATTGTTGTATGCGAAGGCGAGGGTTGCACCTCTGAAAGCCATGACCATACCTCGCCTTGAATTGTGTGGTGCACTACTTGGTGCTCGGTTATCAAAAAAGGTAATTCAGTCCATTCGATGTCATAAGATAACACAAAAGGTAATATGGACTGACTCAACAGTAGTACTTGGCTGGATTAATGCACAACCAAACCTTTTAAAGGCATTTGTAGCCAATCGTGTAATTGAAATTAATGAGTTGACACAGGGCTTCACATGGCGGCATGTTCCCACTCACCTCAACCCGGCAGATCTTGCTTCTAGAGGTATAGATCCTCAGCGTCTGCAGGTTGACCCCTTGTGGTGGGAAGGACCCTCCTTCTTAAAGGAGGGGTCACCTGCTTGGCCACAGCAACCTCATAAGTCAGTGGAATTACCTGAGTTAAAAGTTCATGTACAAACTAAGGTGGCTCTCGATGACAGTCATAATTCTATAATAAATTTTAATAATTATTCCAAGTTTAATCACTTAAGTCGCGTGTTTGCATATGTATTGCGGTTTTTGCATAACTGCAGGAACAAAACTAAATTATATAATTCACTACAATCTAGCGAAATAAATAAATCACATACCATACTCTTTAAAATATGTCAAAACGAATCGTTCGATATAGAGTTGAAACTTCTAAGTAAAGGTTTAGGAATACCTAAGAAATCCAAAATATCTAATTTAAATCCGTTTCTTGACTCTGAGGGTTTATTAAGAGTAGGAGGCCGTCTTGACAATTCAAGTTTCGATTATAACAAGAAACATCCAATTATATTAGACTGTAAACATAGACTTACCTTTTTATTAATGCGAAATGAACACCAACGTTTATTCCATGCAGGTCCGCAATTATTATTATCGTCTGTGAGAGAAAGGTACTGGCCTGTAGGTGGGAGGGCCTTAGCGCGCAAGGTAAATAAACAATGCATTGTATGCACTAGATTTCGTGGTAAGACTATACAGCCTATAATGGGCAACTTACCATCGGCTAGGATGAGGCCCACTTTCCCTTTCCACTCGACTGGTACTGACTTCGCCGGACCGTTTCAGATCTCTAGTAAAAAGGGAAGAGGTAATCGAATAAATAAATGTTACCTCTGTCTATTTGTTTGCTTAAGTACCAGAGCGGTTCACCTCGAGCTGGTGAGTGATCTTACTACAGCAGCATTTATTTTATGTTTGCGTCGATTCGTGTCGCGCAGAGGTAAGCCTTATGAAATTTGGTGTGACAATGGCACTAACTTCGTTGGGGCAAACAATGAACTAGGTAAGGTGCTACGCTCCAGTCGTGACTCAGTCATTGATTACACTACTAACGAAGGCATTTCATTTAAATTTAGTCCGGCCTATTCACCGCATTTTGGTGGGCTCTGGGAGGCAGGCGTAAAGGCAGCCAAATATCACTTAAAAAGAACAGCAGCCAATGCTTCCCTTACTTTTGAGGAGTTGTCGACTCTTTTCACACAGATAGAAGCAATCCTGAATTCTCGCCCTCTTTCCCCTTTGTCTTCTGACCCCTCAGACTTAAACCCTTTGACCCCCGGGCACTTCCTTATCGGACGGCCACTGACGTTGGTGCCCTCTTTTGCAGCAGAAGACTCCAGACCGAAGTACCACCTCATCTGCAAACTACGCCTCGAGTTCTGGAAGAGATGGTCGCGCGAGTTTATAGCGGAACTCCAGCAGCGGTCCAAATGGAAAACTGAGTCTATTGGTCCTAGAATTGGGGACATGGTATTGATAAAGGACCAGAATCTGCCTCCACAACGCTGGCGGCTTGGCCGCATTACACGACTACACATGGGCGTAGACAACACTTGCCGTGTGGTCGATATCTACACATCCAAGGGAACAATCCGCAGAGCCATCCATTACATCGTCCGGCTGCCGGATGAAGAAGAACCTGAGGAACCTGTTGAAAGTTAGCTCTTTCAAGGCTGGGAAGATGTACACGCGCACGACGTACCGGGGGCCGCGACAGAGGTGCGGGGAGCAACGGACGGCGCAGGAGCGCGGTGCGGGCCGCCGCCAGCCGCCGCCATTCGACGAGAGCAAGGACCGAGTGCGCGCGCGTACTAATTTATTTATTAAAAACTGTATACCGCTCGGCTATCCTGAAAATTAAAGTAATGTAACTAAACTCGTCCGTTTCAATCATTATCATCCCCAACATTGTCTTCAGTCCTTTTGGATAGATATGGGGTTTCCGTTACACGTTGTAGTGATAGTCAAATAAGCTCTATGTATTCATTAGTATTCAGCTGCACCCGGTTAGACTGAAAGCTGACCCTAACTTTGTTGGGAATTGGCTAAGCAGATATTGATGTATTCATTTAATGTAGTATATTTAACTATGTATCTGTTCTATACAACATGTAACAGAACAAACACAATTCCTCAAAGTAGTTGGTTCAGAATCGGCTTCTGAATCGATTTCCGTCATAAAAAATAGGTGTTAAATTTTGACGGAAAATTCTTTCATTTAATTAAAATGGCAACACAGTATCATGAAAAATTAATACAATCCTTAATTCAAGGAAATGTGCTTGTGTGCGTGTCGGCCTATAATAACTGACTACTGGTACTGACAACTCATTGAGGCGCGCGTGGAACACGACGCGCCGCCGACCTGGGCTTGATCCATACCGGACAGTGAGCTATCCCTGCTATTTATTCTGGTTTATTTTTATTCATTAATCGACTAACGAATAAAAAAAATATTCGTCATTCGAATAATTTTCTTTTGAATGAATTAAATTATTTATTATTCGCAAAGAACTATAGACCAATTTATTCATTCGTTATTCGACATTCGAATAAATTTTGCTCAACTCTGGTGGGTTTTTAGTCAGTAGAAGTCTGACACTCCCTTCCGCTTAACCCAGAGCAAGAGAAGTCATTCGATGAATTTCCCACCCAAAAAGAAAAGGCTCTCTAGTAGTTTGCGGAATGCGAAAAGTCCGCCCGTTGTGTTTATTTTAGTTTTAAGTCGATCGCGCCGCATCGGAACGGAGCCGTACGCGTGCCGCGGCAGCCGAACGCGTCCGTCGGAGCCGTACCGCTACCGCGGCATGCGTACGGCTGCCGTGGTAGCCGTACGCGTGCCGCGGCAGCCGACAGCGTCCGCTGGAATCCGTACGCACTCCAACAAGCGCCCAAAAGTGCTGATCACATTGCACCGCGTAGAATAAAGCTATTTTTTTAAAACCAACTAAAAAAAATTTACATTATAAAGACAATCATATGTCTGAACTAAAGAAATTAGTTTTTTTCCGTATCCATTTTTGACTTTAATATGTTAACTGTTGCTTGAAGAACACAACTTGAATGATTCGCTATTTGCTGCACCGTAATCTCCGTTCGTATTCCACGACGCACGGCCGACCGGCTCCGAACGGACCCGACGGCAGCCGATTGGATGCCGACGGCGCCGTTTGGAGCCGGTCGGAGCCGGTCGGCCATCGCGACAACCGAACGCATTCTGCGACACGTCGCCACGCGTCGCGGGATGCCGACGGAGGTAACTATGCGTAAGTTGCATGCAAATATGAACTGTAATTACTGTTGATACATTTCAATGTTCTTTACCGCATTGTAAAATGCCGCCCGGCCCGGCCCGATGCGAGCCGGTTGGTCTGAATCGTACCTTAAAAGACGACGAAGCGCTAGTGGTCAAACTTCACAGCCTGGCTCATCGGCGAAACGTTGTTTGCCTGTCAGTTTTCTACAGATTGTACTTGGGGGAGTGTGCGCAGGAGCATATCACTTTCACTACCGGTCTCCTATATGCACTACTGGGTATCACCCACACTTGGTTGATATACCATCTTGTCGTACCAAGCGCTTCTCCTCTACATTTATTGTGCGTACAGCCAAGTTGTGGAACTCTTTGCTGGCTTCTGTATTCCTTGCCACTTATGAACTTCCAGCCTTTAGAGCAAGCATGAACAGGCATCTTCTGGGCTCGTTCATTCCATCGTAGACCTCGTCTATCGCTTACCATCGGGAGAGATAGTCAAAATTGGACTCATCCGGAATAAAAACGCCGCTAAAGAAGTTTTCAACTCTCCATCCGTCTTACTAATTTTCGATCAGGTCACGTGTCCTGACGCGAGTTTAACATTTTTTAACCATTACAAAAAAGTGCACAACGCCGCTAAAGAAGTTTTCACTTCAAGAATGGTGATGAAATTAAAACAAAAAATAACAACAAAACAATAATTTATTTTAATACTTAAACAACCTGCGCGATCACTCCAGTGCCAGTGTTGACCACTGCAGATCCACACGAGGGTAACCCGCCATCAATTGCCACGGTCCCATATACTGGAAACATACCCTTCACTGTAATGCTTCCACCCACAGGTAGATCCCCAGTTACTGAGATCTCACCGAACTGGAGAGATGGTATGATTTCTGTAATAACTGGGGATCCTGGAAAGGCTTCTGGGGTCAGTTGCTGATTGAAGCCGGCGTTGAAGGGGCCTTGGAAGCCAGTGGGCACGGTGCTGGCATTCTGGGAAAGAAAAAGAAGTTGATTTTAGATCTAGGGTTCAGGAGGAAAAGTTGGAAGAGTCTGCTCACTCCTCACTAGGCCAATATACTGTCTTGTCATACTAAGCGCTTCTCCTTTACATTTATTGTGCAAACAACTAAGCTGTGGAACTCATTACCGGGTTTCCAACCACATATGACCCCTGCCTTTAAAGCAATAGTGAACAGGAACATTCTGGGCTCGCTCGTTCCATCGTAAACCTATCGTTTGCTATCAGGTGTAATCGAGGTCAAGAACGGGCTAAAAGAGAAGAAATAAAGCAGGAAACGGAAATCACGTCATTAACTTTTTTCCACGGAAAAATTCAAAAGATGCACCAGACTCTTTATTAATGACCACATGCGTTTTTTATTTCAATCCCATATCATATTGCTTAAGAACTTTCTGTACCTTATTTACGCAACTAAATATTATTATACTTCTATTTTCTTTTGGCTTTTACTTTTAACGTCTTACGTCTCAGCCTGAACACAGCTTCGTAAATTTACTCATTTTTACACTATACTTTTTAAGTTCCTAGCGGCACACGGCTTGTCCTGAACCCGGGCACGCTAAGTTTAAATTTTTTTGAGTGATCTCTCAGGTCAACCTATGAGATTGTCAGCTGTTTAGCTGGACTTGCCTGTAGCAGCCTGAATTATAATAGTTAAAGGCCACTACACGCTAAGGACACCCCCCCCCTGTGGGGAACGGACATCAGGTTAGGGCGTTACTGGGGGAGAGCCGTTGGGGATGATATGACCTGAATCGGACCAGACACGGCATAGATTTGCGTGAATCAACCTTTGAAATGAAATGAAATGAAATATTTATTTTGTAAAATGGTTATAAATAACAATTTTACAAGTCATGTTTTTTGCGTGTTATGTTTAGCTAGATGAGGCCGGTATTTCCTAACTGACTACTCTGAGAAGAAACACCGAAACAAACTCAGAAGTCATAGTCTCTTTTAAAGTCCAGACAATTTGTATTTTTATATGAGAAGTATGTAGGTTCATGTCTGTGGTATTCTTTTGAGGAAATAACCACGCAAATTTGAGCAGACCTGTCCTCCAGACAGTGCAAACATTTGTCAGTTATCGTGTAGCTCAACTTAGAACTTAAGGAGCTCAACAATTTGACAAATTTATAAAGTCTTTCCGATGGAAAAACAGGCTTAGAAACAAAATTAATGTAACGGACAAACTTACTTGTAAAATTACAGCGAGTAGGCACGAAGTTAAAATAACCTTACTGTACATTTTGAAGACTTTTAAAGGTAACTGATGATTTATACGACTGTCTTCCACTTTTTATATCGATAATTTGCACAATCGATTTTATTATCGAGTAGAACGTTATAATATTTTTTTATCAAGAGTTGTTGTTACTTAATTTAATTATGTTATCTAAGCGGTGTGTATCATGTCTTCGGGTATGTTGCATATATATTTATACTTATACATATGTACATGTATGTATACATAAATTTGAAGTGTCTGTCTGTGATTTCAAAATAACTGTGTATTTTCAAGTGATTACTAACTATAAGCACTTGAGAAAACACAGTTATTCACACGAGACTAAAACACAAACTTTTTTAATGTTTGTCTATCTGTCTGTCTTTCTGTTTATCCAGGGTAATTTCTGGAACGGCCAGGGCCGGATTTACCATTAGGCGGAGTAGGCAACTGCCTAGGGGCCCCGCATCAACTAGGGGCCCAAGCCCAGTGCACGCACCAAGAAAAGATGTTTCTTCGAACGAGAATTTGATATGCGTGTGAACTTAGGGACCTCACTGTTATCTCACAAAATACAAGTCGTTAGATTTAGTAGTAGATTTAAAACAATTTTAGAACAAATCTGGGAATAAGTAAACAAATATATTAAAAACCACAGCCCTTAATGTGCGTTTCCTCAGTTTACACACGATTTGGTCAGACAAAGTAAGAAAAAGGGCCTCTAGAATGCCATTGCCTTAGGGCCTCTGATAGGGTTAATCCGGCGCTGAGAACGGCTGATCCGATTTTAACGAGACTTTCATTGGAAGTTAGAGGAGATTATAGGGCAGCTTTTTAATTCCGAAACCGTCACGGGATTGGGGTTCCCGCGGAATACACCTCCACGGGAAGGAAGTCGCGAGTACAGCCAGATCTGAATTACTCTGATAATGTTTTAGCCTTATTGTTATGCTGGCATTTTATATCTACAACGTGTAATTTAAAGGGTATATACATACCAAGTGCAAGGTTTCTTTGTATGATAATAAACGATATGGAAATGGTTTTATAATCCTATGTCTACATGTGTGAAGTATAATAGTAATTTCAATACATTGATACCAGAGGCAGAATTTTCAAATAAAGAAGAACGAAGAGAATCACCGTGTTATTGGCAAGTGACGTGGAAAGTTATCGACCCTCGTAGACTCGTAGTGCTGTGACACGTTTTTTATGATTGGTATTCAAGAAACATATGAAACCGATAATTTGGTATCAATTCTTTGAGTCACTTATTTTTAACTGAAACTGTGCATAGAGACTCCATACCAGATGTTGTCTTCAGCCCCTTTGGATAGATATGGGGTTTCCGTTACACGTTGTATACTAATATTATGAAGCAGAAAACTTTGTGTGTTTATTTAAATGCGCGCTAATCTTCGAAAGTACTTGATGAATTTGGATGAAATTTGTTTTAGAAGTAGTCAAGGAAGGTTATATATAAGTTATATTTTTGTCATAATAAAGTCCACGGGAAAGAAGGCCCGCGCGACTACTAGGACCTATATATAATTACATTATTGTATTTTCATTATATTCATTATATTCTCCATATTATTTTTCTCTCTTCGTGGTACTTGGCAATGGGCTTATCCCAGCTGTAAATATCCCTTGGTATCTATTAAACGTTGTTTGTAAGCGATACCATAAAGTCTAAGAGCCTTTTAACGGACTCCCCAAACTTCAAAAGGCTCCTGTTTCCTTTTTAAACAGCACTCCGGACTCCTCTCTATGCAACGCTTGTTAAGGCACATCCCTAGGGATAGGGTAAAGGAATATCCCCCAATCCTCGCTGTGAATAGTGGAACGTGATCACTGTGTCTTTCCTGAGATCACTCGGCGAGCAGACAGAGTCCTCGCACAGAGCGCCTGGACTAAGCCTAAGACCCTGGATGGTGCCTATTGGCCTTGAGATTTAGCATATGAAGGGAAGGGGAAGTTATGCTTTTTTACCGCCTCTGCTGCTCTTTTCTGATTAATTAGATAGTTTCCTGTGTTCCAAACTGATAACTCTATATGTTCCGCTAGTTAGATTTTCAAAAAATATTGTACACGTATTATTGTCTTTTCGTACCAATAAAAATTTAAAAAGATCAAAAGCCAATGTTCAGGAGTGGGGGCTGCTGACGTCTCATTGTGCTAAATAGACTCATTGTTCTAACACAGCGTAAAGTCAAATGAAATTTCAACCCACTGTATATCTACATATTTTAATTACGTTGAAAAGAAAATGTACGCATTTAATATTTTTTGGTACTCTAAGTGACTGACTAAATTAAATATTTTAGGAAAATTCCTATTCTGCCTAAGGATCTCAGAGAACGCCTAATCTTTTCTCCAGGACTAGTCGAGGTTCATTGACTCGGAATTCTTCGGATAGTCGCCACTGTTGATTCTGACTCCCAGGAATTGCAGTGGTATTGCGGGAATGTTTTAACGAGATACCGTACACATTTTACCACTTTGGAAGTGTCTATGTTATTTTAAACGACATTGTTTTAAACGATTAAGAAAAATTGGTTTTTGAAACCTTAATGCCATTTTGAAAGATCCATCTATAGACATCACTCACATATAGGTTTGATGGGAAAATATATTTTTAGTTTCATTTCCATGTATGGGGAGCCTCCCTTAATTTTATATATTTTTGTATAAAGGGGGTTCACAGAATAAATCTATCTACCAAGTTTTACTTACATGTGTAGTCTTAAGAGTTTCGGAATTAAATGATTGTGACATACGGACGGACCTGGACGGACAGACAGACAGACATGACGAATCTATAAGGTTTCCGTTTTTTGCCATTCAGCTACGGAATCTCATAAAGGAGTGCTTGCTCAGGAGAGATGGTGGTCAAACGCTAGCCTATTATCATTAAAAAAAATTGCTTTTACCTTAGTTTATGCTCTAAAAACTTAGGAAATTATGTAATCATAAAGAGGCTCTGGCTGCGTTTGATGGTCATGTCCACAGAAATCTTAATAATAAGGCAATAGAAATGCTATCTACTGTCTTTTAATACCGGGACGCGTGTCGCCGGTTCGCAGCTACCACCACATAAACAAACAATAGATACACACTTTCGCCTACACATGCATTTTACATTATTACAACAAAATTCAACTTTAAGCAATGACATTACGCAATATTTTCTAAAAACGCATAATCTCAGGTGTGCGAAAAGCAGAGAAATATATCGCGCGCTCACTCTCACTTAGGAATAGTGCAGTGCAAAGCTCGTAATGCTCATATTATTATCGATAATTTTCTGTTGAGCGTTAATAGCCAAGGAGTCTCGTAACAATAGATAACTAATTTATCGAAAGTTTTTCATTCCTCGACGCGCTTTTAGACGATTTATTTAGGAGAAAAGGGAATACAATAAAACTATAAGTGTACGTATATTTTTTTATTATTTAGTTATACAAATCTTAAAGGCTCTCCAATACTTCATCTTATGGAAAAAAAAACAATTACCAAATCAAATAGAGCAATAATGGCACAACTTAATACCGAACAATGAAGAATATACTTTATTGTTCACCAAAATAAATTGTTACACAACTATTTTACGTAAATTCTATGGTTACGATGGCGGTCTTATCGCTTATAGCGATATATTCTAGACAATCTTAGGATGGATTGATGATATCCGGATCTTTCGGAAACCTGTAATAATAGCATTGGATGTAAAGTAAACAAGTAAAACAGATGCATAAATAATATGAAAACGTATCGATCCGATCCGACTTAATCCATTATACTTACAATATACATAATAATATGTATCCTTAATTATTTTGTCATAAAAAAAGATAAATACTGAACACGTCAATGATACAAGGATACCCAACGCAGATTGTTTTTTAACTTACCTACGTACATAATAATAATAAGCCTACCTCCTATTAATTTTCTGACTGAAAAAATAGTTAAAAAGTACGAATTAACAGCTATATAATCGTTGAAAAACGACTTAAAAAAAACATGCTTAGTGAAAATACGTATTGAAATATTGAATGAAAAATTATATTTCATTCGAATTTCGGTAAAACTACGTATTAACTATTAAGCTTAAGGTAATAAATCACCGATACAAAATAGTAGTGGCACGTCACTAATTCGCGGCCAACTCATGCGGCGTATTCCTGGAATGTACGTAAACGGCGACTATAATTTCATTGCTGCTTTTAGTAGTTGTAATAGTAGACATGAACAAGCTTAAGTATTAATGGTAATTGAATAGAGAAAAAAAATCGTTTTCGGTGATAATCGTAGTAATGGTGATGAAAATATTTGTTTTGATTATATTTTTAAAAAACGACATTATTTAAAAAATTAAGTACTTACATGTGAAATGTTATCCCTTTATTTGTAAAGTTACAAATTTTTGAAGAGTTTCCGCAGTTGGATAAGCTGCAAAACACCATGTTTACCTCTCCGCATCCCAAACAAAACAAGTAACCGCAACAAAAGCTCCACGCGCACTTGTGGTCAACGTGTCACATGCGCGGCGACAAGGTCACGCGTCTTTGCGACTTCTATTGCCTTATTATTAAGATTTCTGTGGTCATGTCAGATTGATCCAAAGATAAGGTTTCCTAATGTAAGGCAAAGGGATGGTGCTAAAACGGGAGAAAATAAATTCAAAAGATAGGGGTCAAAAATATAGAAAACCCAATTTCTTAAACGGTGCATTTTCGAAGAAAGTGCGTCTTTTAGAATGGTACTATTTTGAGGTGACGCAAGGTCAACCTTTTTGTCATCCAATGACTGCGTCCCGACCGGGGCGAAGTGGGAGTGTGTGGCAGACATTTACTGACTAAAACCCATACGTGTTCCATCATTAACCTTTATGTTCCGAGGCCGCGGTAACCCTTTCGAACAATTCTCATTGGCAACAATTCACTGGTCGAATCAAAGCTCCAGAGCCTTGAACATCGACGAAGAATTGCAAGTCTATCGGTTTTCTATCGGGTACATTTCGAGGAGTGTGCGATGGAATTACACGGTCAAGACAAACGGTGATGCGCCATCGTTACATGGGGGACACCCCACCCATACGCACAAAACGTTTTGGGAATACTTTCATTGTGCGTAAGGCTAAGGAGTGGAATTTCCTGCTGGAGTCTGTGTTTCCTGATCGCTATAACCTGGGAGTCTTTAAGTCAAGAGTGAATCGGTTACTTCTAGGCAAGCGTGCTCTATCTTCGACCACATCATCGCTTACCATCAGGTGAGATGGTGTTGAAACGCGAGCCTATAATGAATTAAAAAAAAATCCGCTACCCGGCAGGCAACTCGGCCCCTTAGTGGGCCCCGACAATTTTGCGCGCCGTCTACACGGGCCTGGTTTCTGTCGGACGCGGGCGGCGAGCTACCCAGTGGCGGCGCCTACGGTGGCTGGGAGTCACCCTGCGACTCCCGACGTCCGGAGCGTCTCCACCTACGGCGACTGGGCACAATATTTAAAAAAAATACACAATAGCTTAAAGACAAATTAATTATAATCAGATGTAGATTATAATTCATTTTCAGGTTGACATTGTTCTATTCCCTATTTCCCTCCTATATTTTATTGGAGTTTCGAATAAAACCCATGACATCAATATCTACTTTGCCTTTTCTTAACTATGTAAGGGTTGCCTTCCAGTCAAAACGGATGCAGTTGAGTGTTAGCTGGCCTCATCTAGTTTACATTTACGAAAAAAAAAGACGTGTGAAAGTGTTATTTATAACCTATTTGCAAAATAAAAATCATTATTTCATTCATTTTTAGGGTTCCGTAGCCGAATGGCAAAAAACGGAACCCTTATACTTTCGACATGTCTGTCCGTCTGTCTGTCTGTCTGTCTGTCCGTCCGTATATCATAGCCATTTTACTCTGAAACTATTAAGACTATACATGTAAAACTTGGTAGGTAGATGTATTCTGTAAATCGCTTTCCGATTTTAAGAGAAAATTTAAAAAATTTTTAAAATAAAGGGGGCTCCCCATATATGGAACTGAAATTGAAAATATTTTTTTTCATGAAAACTATACGTGTGTGGTATTTATAGACAGGTCTTTAAAAATGACATTAAGGTTTCTAAAATGACTTTTTCATAAAGTTAATCGTTTAAAAGATATACGCTTCCAAAGTGGTAAAATGTGTGTCCCACCCCCTCTAACTTCTATAATAATGAAGTGAAAAATCTAAAAAAACCATATTTTGTAGATCTTAATGTAGACTTTCAACCGAAATTGGTTTGAACGAGATCGAGTCAGCAGTTTGTGAGATACAGTATATTTTCTAAAACCGCAAATATAACTTTGTAATTCATACAAATACTATGAAAAACAAAGTTATTTGGCGTAGTTGTAAAAATTGTAAATAATCTAGTTTTAAGTTGTTAGGTTTTTTTTTTTCAAATAAATGTATTAAGTATATTATATTTATTATAGTTACTACGGAAGCCTTCATGGGCGAGTCCGACTCGCACTTGGCCAATTTTTTACATGGAGCAACTATCTATTTGACCTTCACAAACAAGTAACTCAGTGACAAGCAGGTACGGTCGCAGCCTAAAATTTTGGGAGGTCACTAACAATAAAATATGTCGAGTAAATGAGCTTTCTTTATTGCACAATACAAATTATATCTTTAAGTCTTCTATTGACAAATCGGGTGATAAGTATTATTTGGAACGTCTTATTTTGCAAAATTTTAGAAGATTTTCTATTTGGGGTGTACGATTTAGGGGGAGGGGGGGTGTATGTCACCTCAAGTCACCTGTGACCAGTGACCCGCCCCTCCCTTCGGACCGCGCCTGGTGACAAGTCCGGTGTCAGATTTTCTGGCTGCTGGCTACCAGTAACGTCTGTGACATGTCTATTGCAAAACAAATTCATTCATCTATGCAGACCAGTACCCAGCTGTGGGACTAATATATTTGATTCTACTTACACATACATTTCAAATCAAGCGTCAATAGCCTAATGGGTAAGGTGTCCGACTTGTGATCGAGAGGTCGCAGATTCAAACTCCACCTCACTATTGCCGTGAACCCACCCCAGACACAAGCATATCTGGGGACACGGGAGTGCCCCCACCAAGTCGAGCAACAAAGTGGCATGGCCGTACCATCCTTTTCTCGAAGCAGTTCAGGCCATTTTCGACCCCCTATAACTTCGTTGTGGATAAAACTAGAAGCATGAATTTTTAGTAACCAAGTAGGCATTGTAAAGACACAGTATATTTCAAATTTATATAACGAGTCAAAGTTTCTTAATTTTGTCATTCACTGACTGACTGACCGATCATCTAAAGTCTAAGGCACTTCTAGCAGACATAAAAGCTTCAAAAGAATACAATTAGTGTTTAGTGGCCGAGTTAAGCTATTTATTTAAAACGTTAAAGATTTTTGATATTGATATGGTCACTATAAGATGTTGTTAGGTTAGATAATTACGTAACAACTTAAGACAGAAGGTCTCTTAAGTAGGAACTGAATAAATTAATAACCGACTTGGTATTACATGGATCTCACAACTTTTTACGGTAGAAGAATTGAGTTGCGAAACTTAGTTTTTTGACAAGTATTGTTTTTTATGGGATCTAGCTTAGTTGGAGGGGTTTACAAGATTGCTAGTAATGTGAGTCCTACCCGCATTGCTAGTTCTCTTTAAAAAATACTCCGGCCTCTTTAAACTACTTCTTATAATTAGGCATTTTATCTTGATATTAGTTGTAGTGTTTTTGCAACTCAAATTCTCCCATTATACACAGTGACATCTATGGAGTACACACTGTAGTAAAAAAAAACTGACTTGACTGAAGTATAAAATAAGAGTACCTTACAGTTTCCTATGTTTAAAGATAGATAGTACCAAACGAAATAGCAGCATTTTGGTACTTTATTCATACCTGTAAGGGGTTTCTTTACGTGAAAAGGTTTTTTCTGCGAAAGAAATTAGACTATGTCACTGGAGAGTGACCTTAAACTATCTCCTCACAAAAAATCACGTCGATTACCTAATTGCTCCTTTATGAAGAGAAACAAACAAACAAACTTTCATATATTTACAATAATAGTGTGGATTTCAGGTAGGAATTCATTTACCTCAAAATGACATCATCGAGGGTTTTCTGCGTGAGGTGTAATTTCGTTACGGGGTGTAGTAACTTATCTCCTCTATAGACATCAACAATAATTATTATACAGCAGTTTTTAGATAGTTATTCTTAAGTTAACAATTTAAGAAATTAACAAAAATAGTCTCGTGTTAAATCTGTTTGTTAATCTGTTTCTTTTCTGTTTTTTTTGCTGGCCACTTGTAAAGAATACTTCAGAATCTGTGTATAAGTAAGCTATTAATAAAGAAACTCTTAAGGGGATCGAGATTACACTTAATCTCTGGCTGACAAAGCAGTTAGCACTTCTAGTAGTGAATTGTAGAGTCTGTACTTGCTGGCTTACTATCGTTGTACTGTCATATAGACTGAGAGGATTGGCGATGTATGCCGAGATAAAGGTGCTTCAGCTAGTTCAGCTGAAGACGATCCTATAAGGACTTTTTCACTGTGCTAGTTTTAAGTAACATGATTGTAACCCTTTTTGATGCAAATTAATCTTAAGCTTTACATCTAAACGCTGCTGTACTGCGGAACGTGGCTTCCATTGTACTGAGTCTAGCAATGTGTACGTATGTTTATATGTATGTAAACGCACCGCATACAGGAGTATCCTAGTAATAATAACAATGCTCATTGGAATAAAAATATATAATAACAATTTGATAGCGAAAGGTAGGCAATAGCTACAGTTGCATAACTGTGCTGCAGCTGTTAAACTCCTTTTTTTTCTCCTCCCGCGGTGGCTGGAACGTGAGGAAGAGAGTTGCCTCTCCCTCGCGCGTTCGGCCTCCTCCTTCGCTAGCATGACTGCTTCGCAGAAGGAGGCTACTGCATCCCATTTCCTCTCGCCCCGCACCATGGTCTGAACCAGGGCCGGGCGCGAGAGGTTGTCGCCGCCGCCGATCGCCTCAACGAGAACACGGCGAAGCTCTGCCCAAGTGATGCACACCTCCACCGTATGCTCCACCGTGTCCTCTGGGTAGACAGCTGTTAACCTCCTAGAGAATGAAGACAGAGTTCCATATACATAAGTACAAACAGACATAAGTATACGTAGGTCATCATCATCATTTGCTTAGCCTTATACCAACTTTGGGTCGGCTTCCAGACTAACCAGATACAGTTGAGTACTATTGTTTTACATGGAACGAGTTTGTACCTACCTTACCACTGGTCATTTTTGGATTTTTATTTATGTGTTACCCAGCTACTGGTCAGTGACCAGTAGCTGGGTAACACATAAATAAAAATCAAATGTAATTAAATATTTCTAGTAACTGTGACTCATACAGTTAACACATACATAAAATTACATACATTACAAAACAAATACATTACTATTACACATTATCATTGTTAATTACACCATAACAACGGAATTGATTAAAATTATCGTAATAAGATTTAAAATATGTATTGGATAAAATATGAATAAAAATTGACAATTGATTAATGACGCTAAATATGTATATACAACGTGACAAGAAATATATGAAACCAATAATTTGGTATCAATTCTTTGAGTCAGTTATTTTGTGCTGAAACTGTGCATAGAGACTCCATACCAGATGTTGTCTTCAGCCCTTTTGGATAGATATGGGGTTTCCGTTACACGTTGTATATTGTGTATTATTGTATGTATTTATATGTATATGTTAACGGAAATGTATCTAATCTGTCATTGTATACAATTCCTAGTAAATGTATATAATTCCTAACATCGTAAGGAAATGTGTGAAATTAATTACATTAGACACATTTCCTAGGAAATCTATACATTTCCTAAATAGCAATCGGAAATGTAATACATTCAAGATTAAATACTAGTAAACTCTACAATCTAAATATATATAACTCAAAGGTGACTGACTGACTGACATAGTGATCTATCAACGCACAGCCCAAACCACTGGACGGATAAGGCTGAAATTTGCCATGGGGGTTCCTTTTAGTACGTAGATACTCGCTAAGATGAGATTTCGCGAAATTCCCACGAGATCGGGATTTACGCGGGAAAAACTTCCCACGCGAACGAAGTCGCGAGCAACTGCTAGTATTTTATATAGTAGACTGGAATAATATTCCCCCACCAATTAGGGACTTAAAGAATTTAAATGCTTTTAAAAAAAGTCTTAAGAAATTTGTCCTTCAGTCGCAAATTAATTTTAATAATATAAATATTGACAAATAATTAATTTAGTTAAAATATGCTATTTTATTTAATTTTTATTAGTTGGAACAAAAAATAGTTACATTGTAAGAACTTACAACTAGTTTAACAAAAAGTGAAGTTTTGACTGTAATGGAACCCACTACGCTATTTATTCTAATAAAATTATATTAATTACTCAAATTGTTTGACATAATTAGTATTAGGGCAGTTATTTGAAATCTCACCACCAGTTATTACATTTTTAATGTAAATTTTTTAAATCAATTTTAAACAATTTTTAATAACTTTTTTTATTATTATTATTTTATTATTATTCATTTTTTTTCACTGGCGGGTAGCTTGATACTAGGCAACCAACGCGCGTTTTGGTGGCGAGTTCAAATTACAATTTAAAAGAATTTTATTTTTTAGCACGTAGCACGATATTACCTTATATTCTTAGTGTTATTTTTTTATGTTTGTAATTTTTTTGTATGGTGTTGTGTGTGTAAATAATTTTGTGTGTGTTAATATTTTACGATATGACTGTTACCTGAATAGCCTTCATTACGTATCGTGTAATAAAAATATAGAAAGTGAAACTAAAATATTGTGGCGTATTATTAGGTACTTAAATAACAGCCTGATTATTTGCCAAATGGAAGTTACAGCTTTATCAGAAAAAAAAAACTGTGAAAATTTCGTGTGGGAGTACGTTGAGGAAGGTTATAGGTTACTTTTTACCCGATTGCAAAAAAGGAGAGTTATATTTTTATCGTGATTAAGTCCACGGGAGTGAAGCCCCGCGCGACTGCTAGTAAGAAAACATAAATAGTTTTTTCACTTCAGTAGCTCAAACATGTAGGTTTTGCTGCCTGAGACAAAGTAACTTTTTAATTTTTGTTTTCAGAAAGCCACGAATATCTTATTCAGCCTTGGGTTAATCATACAATTCGAAACATTCACACTCTATCTCTTTCTCGCCATTAGAAAGAGAGAGAGACAAAGACCAGCCCTTTCGAAGTTCCGATTTTGAATTCAACCTCAAAGACAAACACGTTCGGAATTTCGTACTAACTGAAGAAATTTTGCAAAAAGATATTTATGTCTTTTGATGTAATTTTTTTGGATTTTTAACTTGTTGTTGTATTTAAACGAAAATAAGTATTTACTGCAAATAAAACTGATATTTAACATGTAAATATTTATTTCTAGTTTCAATAATGTTACGTAATATATTTTGAATAATAAAATATCATAGGTGCTATTTCCGAACACGCCTTAATTTATATAAGAGAGCGGGAATAAAATTTCGTGGCTGGTGTAAAGAGTTGAATAAGTTAAAAAATATTAAAATAATCGTAAAATATGAGTAAAACTAGCGACAAGAACAGTATTTTAACACCAGAAGAGTTAAAACGACAAGTTATTAATGCAGAATTAAGTTTCTTATCTGAGAAGTCTCGCGAGAAATATCTGAAAGCATACCATGTCTTCAATGAATTGAGACTTAAAAAAACTTTTTAGCAAAAAATAGAACCGACTTCCATATAAAAACACTACAAAGGCAAAAATAACTTTAATTTCGGAAGGCGATGTCAAAAACGAAAATATATAAAAAACTAAAGACACCGCCTTCCGAAATTAAAGTTATTTTTGCCTTTGTAGTGTTTTTATATGGAAGTCGGTTCTATTTTTTGCTAAAAAGTTTTTTTCCACGCTTTCTAGTGGGTCGGTTTGTAATTTATCTAGTTACAAAAGCCAAAATGTCAACTACTTATCACCTTTTACAAAATATTGCTTTTCCCAGTGCAGAGCCGTTAATTTTTGAGGAGTTCTCCTGGTACATCACAATCAGCTCTACTTCACCATATGCATTGTGATGAGCATAAAGTGCTTAACATCCATATTCAAGTAATCTAATCGCAATCAACGAAATACTTATTATTGAGTAGTTTCGGTGGCCATCTGGGGTCTTCATCATCAGTTCCATTTCCTCAAATGGTGCTTTTCGAGAGCAACTGCACAAGGTACTATAAGAAATACCCAAAACGCTATAGGTGTGCCTATAATATTTGAAGAGTTCCCTCGATTTCTCCATGATCCCATCATCAGATCCAAACGTGACGACAATGGGACTAACTAAAAAGTATACCCTTTCAAACAAAAAAAGAATTTTCCAAATCGGTCCAGCTATATCCGAGTTATGAGGTAACATACATAAAAAAAAGAAAAAAAGAGTTCAAGACGAATTGTAAACCTCCTTTTTTTGAAGTCGGTTAAAAAGGGCGCAAGCTGTTTTTCAGAGACGGTATTGCTATCTTTTTTTTTAGATTTATCGCAGACGAGGCGATCATGTGGAGTATTTACTCAATGTTGAAAGCTACTTTAAAAACAAAACATAACGTGCATATTGAAACATACGCAAAACTCGTATCTTTTCTAGAAAAAATGTCAGTTGGGCATAAGGCTAAAAAGTTCAAAATTTTCACGGCCCTTAACATAGAAAAAATGTTTAATGTAAATTTTCTCGCCGCTAAAGTAAGTGGTACCTATAAATCTATGTTGTTAGTTATTAAAATTTGTGTGTAGACTGTTATGTATAAAGGTAATTACTGCCTACTACTCATTTTTGGAGGCGCAATGAATCCTAGTCTGGCTTAGCAATGCTGTTAAAATATTTATTACGATAATGTAAAAGATGCTGTAAATGTTAAATTATGCATATTAATTATGTAATATTTTCATTACAGGTTGTACTGATCATAGGAATTAGTGGAGCGTGTCGCAATAACGAGCTATTACAGCCAACAGTAAATAATATCGAAAAGCATTCAGATAAATTACAGAAAGCCAATGAGAGTCACCAACGTTCACCGTTTTTCCTTCTCAATCTGCCACCGAAACAGAAACCTTAACCCCAGATAATCAAACTCAACTCTATGCAACTATAACGTTGCCAAATAAATCTGTTAAGTAAAGTTAAAAACAAAAATTCTTCATTTGAGAGGGTGTGTGCTATGTGACCATTTATCTACTGTCTCTTTGTCTCTGTGTCTTTCACAAACATTGGAAGAGTTTGGACGAATATTAGGCTCGTTGTTTACTCTGTTGTAAAACACAGAATTAATAAAAGTGAACTGCCGTAGTACAACTTTAGATTAAGTCAAAACTATGTGGCAGAGTCTGACTGTACTACGTTTCGGTCTAACAAGACAACATATTTTAAACAACATACAACATATTTTTAGGTAGGAGGCAACATATTTTTAAAGAAAAACAATTTGCAAAAGAATTATTGCCACTCTCCTCTTCAAAAAATCAAACAACATCATATACTCAACTAAATAACAATCAATTTATTTTAAGTATAACTTAATAAATTCCACCATAGCCGCAGCCTCCTAATCCGAATCCCAGACCACCGTATCCTCGCCCAGCGAGACCAGCGTTGTAGCCAAATCCACCGGCTGCTCCAGGAGCGTAGCCAAATCCTGCTGGGTAAGCAGGAGCGATAGGAGTAGAGACACCTGGGGAGAGAAGAGAAGATTGTTAAGAAAGAAGAAAAAAATGTTTTTTTTTTGACCCAGATGTAAAGGCACATAATCGTGGTCAAGTCACAAGAAATTATAATTTGTATTTCCTGACTCCGCTGCCACTTGGCCATCCACTGCCGATATTCGATTACAATGACAGAAACTGGGGTATTATCTAGTAACAATGTTTAAAAATTCTAATTAGTGGTCCACCTAGGTCCTGGACCAGATCAGCCCTTGGACCAGAGTCAGATTTCTCTAGCTTCTTGCTGCCCAAGACGACTCTTAAAAAATGGACAGGGACCAACTGCTTGAAGTTCTTTCCGCGGCAAGGAGAAATCTCGATAAGAAGTAGTCACTGGTCAAGTAACTTACTTTCGCTCACGATCCCAACGGTGCCGCTCCCGCAGCCGTAGTTGATACCACCAGTGCCAGCAGTAGGCAGGGCTCCTTCTAAGGCCACAACACTCAAGAACGGCAGTTCTCCATTCACAGCTAGCGCACCCTCTATAGCATTCTCAGAGATCACGGTGATGCCAGTAGGCGCGATGGGAGAGAGACTCTGGACGAGGAATCCACCACCGCTTGCAGGTACGAAGGAGTTTGCCAGACCGTAATTTGAAATGCATGGGTAGCCAGTCAGTCCTAATCTGCCAGTGTTATAAGCTAGTGCGTTGCCAGAAGCTAAGGCATACTCGTCAGCTGCTATAATTGATCCAATGTTGTTTCCGCAGGGAATAGCTTGGCTGTAGATGCTCTGTGGAAAGAAAGAGATCTTGTTATTGCAATTAGTTTAAGATTTTATGTGATTGAACTGAATCATCATCTCCTTAGGCTTTGTCCTACTATTTTGGGCTTGGCTTTTAGTCTAACTGGATGTTTTATATGGTGCGCATCTGACACGATAGCTCTTGGTGTCAAATTTTCTAACTTTTCACTAACCAAAACGACTGTTAAGGATTCACAAATGACAAACAGAACCAACGGGTTTCCTTTTGAAGACATGGAGAGAGAGAGAGAGAGAGAGAGAGACCTTTATTTGTTTAAACATGGTAAACATACAAGAGCAAGATATTGTTTTGTTTGAGTCCAGTCATGTTTAGCTGTCAGTATCGGCGTACAAATATTTCACATAGTTGAAAGTAAGAAGTAATGTTTGTATGTTAAGACGATCACCCATCTGAAGTCTGACCTCGGTAAGCATTGCTTAACCTAGAAGATCGACCCGTGCAGTTATTATTAAGTACCAACTTAAAGAGGAGCTGTATGTTAAAAATATGTTTAATTTACCTGAGCCAAAAGAGCTTGAGCGCAGAGGACGAGGATAGCCTTGGAAGCCATTTTGTTTTTAAGTAGCTTAATGATTTTCGATTCGAAGTAAAAGTTGAGAATGATTTTCAAAAAATATACAGGGATATTTATATGAAGACTTAGTAAATAACTTATCAATAAATAATGTAATAAGTTAAGTAAAATCAAAAGATAACATGTTATGTGACTCCTGCGCAAGTTTAACTGATAAGTGATTACGAGAAGGTATGTATCAATAATTTATTATGTGTAGAAACTTGAGATGATTTGGCAATACTAACAATATTATTATTTACAATGTTTATTCATAAATGGTTAAATTAGTCTCTGTACTTCGAGATCCTGTTTAAAAATACAAACATGGATGTCGCAACAATACACAGCAAGTAATTTTAAGTTTAGGGACAGCAGTTTCCTACTGGTTTGCGGTAATATTCTAACGAGATACCATAGCCCCGGAACACAAGTGCAACTGAAGGAGGAGAGTGGGTTTTTTGTCAGTAGAAGTCTGACACTCCCTTCCGCTCCAAACACAGCGGCAGGAGCCATTAGATGATTTACCCACACAGAAAAAACAATGGAAGCAGTTGGAAGTATATTTCTCCTCTTCCCAGCCTCGTTTTATTTATTTCTGAGGGTCTTGATTCCATGGCAGGGGAATAATCTTTCTGTGGACGGTTTCTATCCATTTAATTCCGTCTTTGGCAAAGTGGAAAGTGACATGTAATATGGTGTGCAGGTTTGCTCTGACCACCTATAGAGACTATGCCCTTTCGGCGTTTTGTTGTCAACCTTGCCCGTAACCACCAATTGTTCAAGATGGTGCTCTCTTATTTGGGCGATGTGACCGAATTACTCTGGCACTCTTCGTATACAGATAGCCGGGTCATTATGTCAAGGTCTATAATGTAGTGTTAGCGAACATGAACACCTTTAGGTTGCCTAGATTCAACACTACATATGGTATGAGAACATACACTTACATACTACCAAATATAATTAATGAACTTCCTGTGGACATACAAAATGAATACCTCTGCAACCCTAAAGAAATAAAATGTAATTTTTTTGCAACAGAATGAATTAGTTTAGTTAAGCTTATTTACTAACATCTTTAAATGTAAAACTTACAAATTCACTTATTATTTAAAATACTTATAACCCAATTTATCCGAACTCACTAGCTATATATATAAGCCAGGAAGGGCTTTTGTGGTTTTTTGTATAAGAACGATATGTATGTATACTGAGATTTTGATCATAATAAAAATAAAAAAAAAGAAACAAAAATATTTATTTCTCATAGGCCTACATGGACACTTATAAAACGTTACATGTGAGTGCTCGGTTCTCATTGGTCGTTTCCTATGGAGACGTACTTACCAAGGAACTCGAACTCCACGGGGTATATCAATCAACTGGTTATTGGATACCTTTTGGCAGCACTAGTGTTAGAGTTTCTAGTTTCCACTGTCCATAATGATCATCAAAACTATTCAAACGTCAACCGGGAACAAATGTTTTATGTGGTTTCCAAGGCACGGAGGCAACCGGGTATACGAGTACAATTTATTGTAAATTCTTTTCAATACACTTCCTCGAAAACTGGCTCTTATCTCACTACGATTAGGTTCAACATGCAATGTATTTCACACTCGTGGATTTTTTTCATTTTTCACAGACGAGGGTTTACCATTCCAGATTTTGCCACAGATAACATTAAACTTTGCATTAAACAACTATTCAATTCCCTATATTCGGCGGTGATTGTTTTTGTTTTTCCACAGCAAAGAGGCTCATGTTTTTAAAGCCTTATATTTAATGAAAATGAAAGTTGTTTTATGAACAGAATATCAGAAATAAACATTATTACTTATAAAATAATTTTGCTTTTATCAACAAATTAACATTTATTTGTGTTCTAAATAAAAAAATAAAAAAAAAATATTTTAATATCAGGCTGTTTTGCGGCTTCATACCTTAGCTAGTGTATTGAAAAACGTCGTTTGATACACGTGGACATTTGTTACTGCAGTACTCGGCTCCTGTTTATTTTTTAATTTGTTTTTCTTAATGTAATGATTTTTATCATCCACCCGCAGCGACCCGTGTAGCTTATTTCAAAAATATTAAGCGATGATGTGGTCGAAGATGAAGCACGCTTGCCTAGAAGTAACCTATTCACTCTTGACTTAAATACTCGGAAACACAGACTCCGGCAGTGAATTCCACTTCTGAGCTGTACGCACGATGAAACTATTCCCAAAACGTTTTATGCGTATTGGTGGGATGTCCACCATGTAACGATGGTGCATCGCCGTTCGTCTTGTAGTCCGATGATGGAACAGGGTTGGTGGAATTAGATTGTGTAATTCCATCGCACACTCCCCGAAATGTAACCGATAGGTAGGCTAAATGCGTGGGCCAATTTTTAGTTGTTGATTCCTTATTAATGTTTCTGTTATGGTGTAGAATAAAGTGTATATCTGTCTATCTATCTTATTTATTATTTAGCAATGAGCTCTACAATAAAACAACATACGCTACGAAAATAATCAGGCTAGTCCTCATCATGAACCAATAGTTATAATCAGCACCAAATCATAATCACGTACCGTTGCTTCACGTAAAGTAAAATAGCGTAACTTTATCAATATAAAGTGTCCATACAAGTGATCCATATCACTTAATTCTTCAATATTAATCAAACTTCAAACATGTCTTCCTTCACTGTTCTGTTGCTTTGTATCCAGGCTTGCTTAATCCAGGTAAGAAAAAAAGATCTTTAAAAAAGATATGATAAATATTACTAAAAATATTTTTGTCTACCTTCCTGTTTGGGTTCTCTGGGTGATTTTAATGGGACTTTCTCTGGAAGGAAGACGAAATTATAGGGCAACATTTACGCTATTTTTCATACCGGATTTACGCGGAAAAATCCTGTGACAGGAACTTCTTCACGCGCCGCGCGTCGCCCTAAATATTAGTTGAAAATAAAAGTAAGCTATTCTAATAACGTGAAATAGGTTAATTACCTAATTATTTTGTTTTACGAACAAATTAAGTTATCCTCATATTAGTATACTAGCAGTTGCTCGCGACTTCGTTCGCATGGGAAGTTTTTCCCGTGTAAATCCCGATCCCGTGGGAACTTCGCAAAATCCCGTCTTAGCGAGCATCTACTTACTAAAAGAAACCCCCATGCAAAATTTGAGCCCGATCCGACCAGTGGTTTGGGCTGTGTGTTGATAGATCACTATGTCAGTCAGTCAGTCACCTTTGAGTTATATACATATGACATGTATACACACGGTACTCTTTTGATTTTAATTCTTACTTTATGTTGTAAATGCGAAAGTTTGTAACTGTGAACGTTTGTAACTCTTTCACGCAAAACCTATTGAACGGATCTAAATGAAATAACTTATGTCGAATTTCGATTTCTGGAATAACATAAACGCTACTTTTCAGCCCATAATTCCAACGGGATCGGGAATTACGCAGGAATACCTTCCCATGCGATCGAAGTCGTGGGTAGAACCTATTATTTAATACCATTATTTTATGCCCTCTGTTCTGTGTACCAAATAAACTATATTTCTTTCTTTCTTTACTCGTAATCGCGCTTATACATACACGTTCCAACTGCTGGGTTACTATCTATGAGAGACACAATACATACTTTCTTACATCATTTATTTTTCTTCCAGAATGCATTCAGTAACTGCATCGGATCCTACGGAGCTGATGTAACCAACTATGGTATTGGGTACGGCTCTGGACTTGCAAACCCTGCGGCCTACGGCTATGGACCGCCCATTGCTGCTCCTACCAACTGCGGATACGGTGCTGGATTGGCCGGACCAGCCACCCTTGCTCCCAACTCTTACAGCTACGGCACAGGATACAGCAGCCCGTCTTATGGCTACCAAGCTTGTGCTAGCTCCTATGGAGGAGCCGGTGAGGGTAATGTAGGCGTTGCTGGAGAGTTGCCTGTTGGTGGTAACACCAATGTTGCTGGTCAAGTGCCAATCATGGGCGCTGTTGGCTTTAATGGCGCCGTACCTGCCGGTGGTGCTGTATCCATCTCTGGAAACTGTGCTTGCGGTTGCAACAGTCCATACCAGTACCAGTACTGAGTTTATTTTTAATTGTATCATTAGAACATAAAACGGGATATTTAGCATGTGTATTTTTTGTTTTGAGTTTCCGGTATTCAACAGTGTCGAAATATCGGAAACTCAAAACAAAAATTGGCCAAGTGCAAGTCAGACTAGCCCATGAAAGGTTCCGCAGTAACTATAATAATATAATATGTATATTTGCTTGACAAAAAAAACCTTACGAATTTCTTAAAACTAGCTTATTTACATTTTTTACAACTACGCCAAATAACTTTGTTTTTCATAGTGTTTGTATGAATTACAAAGTTATATTTTCGGTTTTAGAAAATATACTGTATCTCAAAAATTGCTGACCCGATCTCGTTCAAACCAATTTTGATTGAAAGTTTACATTAAGATTTGCAGACATATATTTTGTTTAGATTTTTAGAGTTTTTTGAGGGGGGGGGGGGGGGGGGGGGCACATTTTACTGCTTTGGAACCGTCTATCTTTTAAACGATTAACATTATGAAAAAGTGGTTTTAGGAACCTCAATGTCATTTTTAAAGACCTGTCTATAGATACTACATACGCATAGGTTTAATAAAAAAAATATTTTCAGTTTTAGTTCTATGTATTGGGCCCCCCTTTATTTTAAATTTTTTTTTTTTTCTTAAAATATAAAAGCGGTTCACAGAATACATCTATATACCAAGTTTCGCATGTATAGTCCTAACAGTTTCGGAATAAAATGGCTGTGACATACGGACGGACGGACAGACAGACAGACAGACAGATGGACAGACATGACGAAACTATAAGGGTTCCGTTTTTTGCCATTCGGCTACGGAACCCTAAAAATACACATGGTAAATATCCCGTTTTAAGTTCTAATGATACTGTTAGTGACCATGTTAACTTAAAAACTTATTATTAATTGTTTGTTAATAAATCACAATTTTAGTCATTACTTTTGCTGTTTTATTTTTTGCGGTAATTCAGTGTACCCTATATTAATACTAGACCATCATAGATGTTGCACCTTTTTTTTTTTAGCGTGGTAAAATTATCAAATAAGTCCTCCCACCCCGGGCAGGGTGGGAGGGACTGTCAGACTTTTCCTGACTAAAATCCACGGTGTTCCTTCAATAACCCTTTACGTACCGGGGTCACGGTAACGGGATGAGTCCCACGACCCCGGCAGGCTTCGGCCCTCTACGGGGGGGCCTCGTCATATTGCTAACGCTCTTTGAGGCGCGCGTGGAACACGACGCGCCGTCGACCCGGGCATGGTCCATGGTCGGACAGCGAGTTGCCCTTTACTCGCTGTCCGCATGTCCGCGCCTATGGTGGCCGGAGATCGTCGGCCGACGTCCGACGCCCTGGGCGTCTACCACTGCGGCTGGGCTGGAGGGAGGACGCCATCCTCTCCCTCTCGCGGCCCGCCTCCTCCTTCGGAAGCATGACTGCTTCGCAGAAGGAGGCGACCGCTTCCCACTCCCTCTCGCCCCGCAGCATGGCCTCGACCAATGCCGGGCGCGAGAGGTCTCCGCCTATTGCCGCCGTGAGGACACGTCGGTGCTCTGCCCAAGCAGGGCAGTCCTGCACCGTGTACTCGACTGTGTCCTCAGGGCGATCCTCGCAGTGGTGACACCCAGGCGTTTCCTCCTTTCCCATCAGACACAGGTACCTCCCGAAACTTCCGTGTCCGGTGAGGACCTGCGTCATGAGGTAGGTCAGGACGCCGTGACGCCGATCTAGCCACTCCTCAAAGAGGGGTCTTACCGCCGCAATTGCGGCGTGCCCGAGATGTTGCACCTAAGGGTAGTCACACCTTACTCTTCAGGCTTTACCAGATAACATCAATCGGGGGCCGCGTTGAATAGTATTTAACCTCTCAAGGACCGCCATTATTTACGTCAACCATCCGTCAAGCACCGCGGGCGGGCTCTTATTGTAAGCGTATTCTGACCCCGGAAACAAACGATTTTAAGACTTATCTTTACTACAAATACAGTTTTAAAACGGTCGGGGTTTGGTGGCACAAATTTGTGCCAGCGGGGCTCAACTAATACTTGTTTACTGGCACGTTTTTGTGCCGCTGGAGCTCTAGAGGTTAAATGCTATCGCAGCTCCTAAAAAATGGGTTATGATCCGATTCAGCCTGAAAACCTATTTAGTCTATGTAAAACACTAGTACTCAGCTTGACTCTGCTGCATCCGGTTAAACTGGAAGCCGAACCCGTCATAGTAAGGAAAGGGCTGAAAAAGGCTAAATTTTTCATTAATATTGGATAACTTTCATATATTTTCAACCGACGACAAAAAGAGGAGGTTATCAATTCGACGCGTATAATCTGTCCCAGGGATAAGTGACCGCCCGGCGTTTTTTGAATATTTATACAAAATTATTAATAATTACATTTATATTTGTGACTTAGCGGCTTTAGTTTTTTTTTTATGATTTTTTTCTTTTTTTTGTAAAGACGCGTGACGTGCTGCAGTTTCTTTACGATATTTCCTAAGTTTGTTCATCTTTTTCCATTATTTTTTTTTTACTGACTAGCCGACGTCATAGTTTATCAGTTAAAATCATTAAACATAACTAAAATGTAGTAAAACATTTATTAAATAAAAAACAAAATTAAAATTCGAAGAAAAAGAAACTCTTCTTTTCAGTTTTTTCAAAATAAATCTAAAAAATGCCCCCATAATATCACATTTTTTAAATTTATTAATTAACTACATGATATTTGCTACAATAGCTCAGAACAATGTTTGTTACTATTTCAGACATGCACCAAACTACAAACTCTTGAATCAGACCTTTACTCCTTACAAAACAAAAAAAAAACGCAGGTAAAAAAAGAACCGGTCTTTATTGTGTAGCACGCCGAGTGCACGTCCTTTTTTAATTCCGGCTTTGGTTTGTTTTGTTTAGTTGATCGTTCATTGTGCTCGTGACGCTACGTATTTCGTTATCTCTCAAGTTTTAAAGCATTGTGAGAAGTTTCGTGGCTTTGGCTTAAAAATGTCTAGACTTTCTAATTTGGAACCTTCCCATATTGCTGACATGCATTTTGTGTATGGATTTTGTAATGGGAACGCGAGAGCTGCCGTAGTGGAATACAGACGACGATATCCTAATAGGGTTGTCCTTGGATATCGCTCATTTATTGCCGTACATCGCCAAATCACTGAACTGGGTTTACCTACAACATGACGAGAACCTGTACAACCTGCTCCAGCTATTCCTCAGGACACCGATGAAGAAATACTACGTTTAGTGTCAGCTGACCCAACGTTAAGCGTTCGCCGAATAGCAATCAGGCTGGGTATATCAAAAATGAGAGTCTGGCGTGTGTTGAAAAAAGAAGGTCTCCACCCTTATCACTATCGACGCGCTCAAAATTTGAGAGATGAAGACAATGTGCCTAGGTTGGTGTTTTGTACGTGGATATTACGACAGCACAGACTTTATCCAAACGTCTTAAAAGAAATTTTATGGACTGACGAAGCAACGTTTACTAGAGCTGGAATAACTAATCATCGCAACTTGCACATTTGGGCTGCCGAAAATCCGTACGCTGTTCGAGAAACAACATTTCAACATGAATTTTCAATTAACATGTGGGCCGGAATTATTGACGATTTAATTAATGGTCCTTTCGAATTGCCAAATCGGCTTACCCAGGAGGTAATGCTAAATTTTTTGCGCAACGATTTGCCTCTATTGTTGGAAGACGTCCCTTTGTTAACAAGGCGAAACATGTACTTCAAGTTAGACGGAGCCCCGGCACACTACGCGCTATCGGTTAGACAGCACCTAAACGAAAACTACCGAAGGTGGATCGGCAGGCGTGGTCCAGTGGCATGGCCCCAAAGATCTTCAGACTTAACGCCACTGGATTATTATTATTGGGGCTACATGAAACAAAAAGTTTACGCTGTGCCGATAACTTCAAGAGAGCAATTAAAAGAAAGGATCAATGCAGCTGCGGCAGAGATTTCAGAAAACCATTCCGAAATAAGAAGGACGACACAGAGGATGTCATTTAGAGCTCTGGCGTGCATTACTGCTAATGGCAGTCATTTCGAAAACGTAATTAATTAATCATGTGTTTCTTTTTAATAAATAATAATTTGATTACAACTTTGTTTTTTTTTTATTACATCTAATAAAAAAGTATCTAATGGATATTAAGACTTCTAATAGTGTCAATAGCGGCTTTAGTTAACTTTGAAGACTTAGCTCTTTTTTACTGAGTATGGGAGTCAAATTTCAACTGGCTGTACTTTTGCTTATGTTTGAAATTAGTAGCAAACATTGTTCTGAGCTATTGTAGGAAATATCATGTAGTTAATTAATAAATTAAAAAAATGTGATATTATGGGGGCATTTTTTAGATTTATTTTGAAAAAACTGAAAAGAAGAGTTTTTTATCTTCGAATTTCAATTTTGTTTTTTATTTAATAAATGTTTTACTACATTTTAGTTATGTTTAATGATTTTAACTGATAAACTATGACGTCGGCTAGTCAGTAAAAAAAAATAATGGAAAAAGATGAACAAACTTAGGAAATATCGTAAAAAAACTGCAGCACGTCACGCGTCTTTACAAAAAAAAAAGAAAAAAAAAATTAAAAAAATAACTAAAGCCGCTAAGTCACAAATATAAATGTAATTATTAATAATTTTGTACAAATATTCTAAAAACGGCGGGCGGTCACTTATCCCTGGGACACATAGTATATTTTTTGTTTAATGTATGATCACCGATTACTCGAAGACGTCTGAACCGATTTGGAAAATTCTTTTTTTGATTGAAAGGGTATACTTCGAAATTGGTCCCATTGTCATCAAGTCAGGATCTGATGATGGGATCCTGGAGAAATCGAGGGAACTCTTCAAATATTATAGGCACACCTATGGCGTTTTCGGTATTTCTTATAGTAACTTGTGCAGTTGCTCTCAAAAAGTACCATTTGAGGAAGTGGAACTGATGATGAAGACTACAGATGGCCGCCGAAACTACTCAGTATTGAGTGGATTGCGATTAGATTAGTTGAATATAGATATTAAGCACTTTATGCTCGTCACAATGCATATGGTGATGTATAGCTGATTGTGAAGTACCAGGAGAACTCCTCAAAAATTAACGGTCCAGCATTGGGAAAAGCAATATTTTGTAAAATTTTATAAGTAGTTGACATTTAGGCTCTTGTAACTAGATAAATTAAAAATCAACCAACTAAAAAGAGTGAAATAAAAACTTTTTACCAAAAAATTAAACCAACTCCAAAAAACACTGCAAAGTAAAAAATAACTTTAATTTCGGAAGTCGGTGCTAAAAACGAAAATAAAAGACTAAAGACACCGAGTACCGAAATTAAAATTAGTTTTTCACTTTGCAGTGTTTTTTGGAGTCGGTTTAATTTTTTGGTAAAAAGTTTTTTCTTAAACTAGTAGTGGTTGCCTTATGGTCGAAATTCGACTATAATTTAAATTATTTCGTTTGCATCAGTATTAAAAAATAGTAGCTTCTTCACCATAAATGTCCTTAAACTTTAACTGTGTCCTCTATATTCCACCACCTGCGTAATTTTCGTAAATTCCGCTAAAAGGCGTTGGTCCGAGGAGTAGTGGGACCTTTAACATCACATCTGTAACCCTAACATTTGTGTTACCTTGTGAGAAATAACATTATGATTATATTATTATCATTATATTGAATGGGCTTCAAAAGAGACGTTGACCTTTGTGTTTGTTTTGGTACTTCTTCTCAGGATAATCAGTTAGGAAATACCAGCCTCATCTAGTTTACCCAGAGTGGAAGAAGGCAGGGAAAAGACGAAGCAGATGCTGTTGATATTTTGTACATGCGCTGCTAATACTAGAATATTTTGTATTTTTTTTAATAGTTGATATGCTTGCGTTTGACCATAACCTCACCCGATCTTAAGGGATGATGTGGTCGAAGATGAAGCACGCTTGCCCAGAAGTAACTTATTCGCTCTTGACTTAAAGACTCCCAGGTTATAACTATCAGGAAACACAGACTCCGGCAGGGAATTCCACTCAGCCATTCACAATGAAAGTATTCCCAAAACGTTTCGTGCGTATGGGTGGGATGTCCACTATGTAACGATGGCGCATCACCGTTTGCCTTGTAGTCCGATGATGGAACGGACTTGGTGGAATAAGACCGTGCAATTCCATCGCACACTCCCTGAAATGTAACCGATAGAAAACTGATAGGCTTGCAACACGTCGCCGATGTTCTAGGCTCTGGAGCCTTGTCTCGACCAGTTTCTCGTTGCCGATGAGCCTTTAGGCCCATTTCTCTATAGACTCAAGTGCATCAAGCTGGTATTTGGCAGATCCGGCCCAGAGATGAGAGTAGTACTCCATACACGACCGAACTTGCGCTTGATAGAGGTTGAGCAGCTGTTCCGGTGTGAAGTACCGTCTCACCTTTGCTAGGATTCCCAACTTTTTGGCAGCTAATTTGGCTGATAATTGTACTACTCAGTCAATTGCCCCATCGAAGTCGAAGAAGCGACTAACTTTCGGCTATTGTTTCGCTCAAGAAACGTACAATAGATTTTACACATTTTTTTTCTAAGGTTGACTGGTAGAGAATGCCCTGTTGCATTAAGTCCGCCCATGTACCACTATGGTACATAAAGTTTAAATAAATAAATAAATACAATGAATTTTTCGTGAAAACAAAAGAGATGCATTTATAATAAATTAATAGTCGATCGCTGACTGTTTACACTGCCGGCGAGAAAAAATTAAATAAACTTATCGATTAGTTTGCCGCTAAGCGACAAGGGCTATCAAAGTTATTACTTGCTCAGCGATGCTCGTCAGAAATCACGCCGAGAGACCAACCAGATGATAGCCCAGGGACAAAACTATCGGAACTACACACTCGCTGCTCGCCAACACGTTTTCAGTTACTAGCTCTAATCGCTACTCGTTAATGGCTGGTGGCCGCCGACGATGAACGAGGAGCGAGTAGAGCTAGAAACTTGAAACGTGTGGCGAGCAGCGAGAAGCGAGCGTGTAGTTCCGATAGTTTTGTCGCTGGGCTATAAGCGAGTATGCGAGTGCAATGGGCGATTACTCGCTAGTTGGTTCACTGGACCGCTAGTTGATCTTTAGGCGTGAGTTCTGACCGCCAAGCGAGCATCGCTGAGCGAGTATTATCTTTGACAGCTCTTGTCGCTCAGCGACAAAACTAGTGAAGAGAGTCGTCGCAGGCAGTGTGAACAGTTAGATAGCAACTATTAATATACGCATCTCTTTCGTTTACACGGAATGTATATTTTATTGTGCGTTTCTTGAGCGATAAAATCGCCGATAGTTAGTCGTTTTTTCGCTGGAAGTCGGACAACTGCCTTACACAATTAGATCAGTGTTGTCCAAAAATAAATGAATTTAATTTAATTTTACTTTAATTTAATATCAATTTAATTTAACTTAAAAAAATCAGTTACAAGATGAGACATCGAATAAAGGAAAATTAAACAATTTCAAATTCTGAGTTAGCCTTATGAAATGTTTTAAAGACGCCTATAATAAGCTTGTTTCCTATGATATCACTTGACAACGTACCATAATTATAGTGAATAGGTAAAGTGTATCTTAGGCAGTTGTCTCATCGATGGTGATTATCGACTAGCGGGTAGAACTAGCAAGCAGCAAACGAGTTGCCGAGCAGCGAGCATGTAGTTTTGATAGTTTTGTCGCTGGTCTATCATGTGGTTGGTCTCTCGGTATGAGTTCTGACCAACAAGTGGCCAACGCTGAGCATCTTTGTTAACTCTTATCGCTAAGACTGTCGACGTACGTAGTGGAGCGGGTCCTCGCCGGCAGAATAAACAGTCAGCGATCGACTATTAATAATGCTTATGCATCTCTTTTGTTTCCACGGAATGTATATCTGTCACAATTAGCTGTCAGTAAATTAGACTGCAATACTTATTCTTGGCACCCTCCCTATATAATAAAATAAATAGAGTCCTCAATATTTACCCACAAACTTCTCGTTAGTGCAAAGTACATACTGACAAATGGCTATCCACCCTCACATATGAGGAATTAGAGGATTTAATGAAACGAAATCTCTAATTCGTTTCTGTCTATTATGTCTTTACTACATAGCCTTCTTATGCACTCCCATGAATTCACATGCCCGCAAACAATCACACACAGTCATAATACGCACTCACACACACATAAACAAACCCACACATACACTCACATGTACACACATGCACTAACACAAACACAGAACACCTATTTATTCTTAAAACTCTCGGTTCGTCTGTCCATTTTTGCTTTAACTTCAGCTTTATTAAATCTGGAACGCTAACGTTTCCAACCGCCTGGAGGTGGGTGCTAATAGCGACACAGTTCTCAACTAATGTGGCTGTTAACGTACCCTAGTATTTTGTATATGCTTTTATGTTCAAAAATAAATAAATAAACAAATAAATCTGTTGTAACTTACATTTCTTGAGCGAGAAAATAGAGAAAATAGCCGATAGCTAGTCGCTTCCGCGCCAGCGGTGGGACAATTGCCATAAGGGCAAAAAGTTAAGGATAGGCAGAACAGTGTGTTTGCCGAGTTATGAGGTACGAATTATCGATATAGATTCATATAACAAAGACAGTTCAAAGTACATACATAGTGCTTATATTAACAAGATAGTGTTTATAGTGTTAGTAAATATAACAACCCCACCCATTACACTATTGTCGTGAACCCCCTCCAGACACAAGCATATTTAGCTTAGTTAGTGGGGTTAACAAGATTGCTAGTAATGTGAATTCTACCCACATTGCTAGTTATCTTTAAAAAAAATTGATAGATAATTTACTGTTTTTTATGTATTAATTCTAGTTAGATAGACTAATTGTTACGGTTTGTAAACAAGGGTTTATGGATATACTAGCTGACCCGCCACGACTTCGTTCGCGTGGTATCCTACCCCTACCCAACCGATACCCTACCCCTATCCTACCCCTACCCTACCCTACCCCTACCCTACCCCTACCCTATATAATACGCGTTCTGAGATGCTAAGAAGAGGCCGTTGAGACCGATGGTAGACGCGCTGGAGACTGGGAATCCATCGCCACTGGTGAGGATGACCTATAGAGCGGCCAAGCCATTGCCAGCACAGTCGTTACCAATCAGACCATTACCAATGTATCCGTTTCCGATCAAACCGTTGCCAGCACACCCAGCAGCAATCAAATCCATGCATAAGCAACTCCAGGAGCGCAGATGGCAGATGTAGTCTGTGGGCAAGAAAATATTATAAATATTAGTAAACATCAGCAGACACTGATAATGCATAAAAACGTGTTTGTTTATGATCACGTAATACTATGTGTGTCAGACACATGTTGATTGCCTCAAAGATAACTGTGAATGAAAAATACGATAGGGGCTGGAATAAAGTTTAGAATACGATTTTCTGGCTAAGAAAAGCAACCAAAGGAGGTGACTTCTAAGATAATGAGTAATAACTAATAGAACAAAGAAATGGAATATGAAAATAGTGATCATCTGAAGTACGTAGATCAGAATACACCATCAAAAATAACAGGTTAGTGCAAAGCACAAAGTTTGAAATTTTTGTTTCTCACCTGGATGAAGAGCGCAGAGGACGAGGATCACCTTGGCGGACATTGTAGTTTGTGTTGAAGTGAACTTAAGCATAAGTTTTCCAAGAATCGATCGACTATTTATACTGAAATGTAGTCCTTATCTAGTTATGTTGTAGCAATTTTAAGGTTTTATCATACAGTTGTTTTTAATCTTTTAATCAATGTCTGCGGTTGCTTAGCAAGGGGATAGAAAAATGCATGCATATATTTAAATTTGTGGTTCTTAGCAAATCTTTTGTTTATAAAAAAGATATTTTGAAATAGTACGTATCTTTGATAAAGATTCTGCGGTATGCAGAGTGGAGACGACAATACGATTATAAATTAAAACACGTATAATACTAGTTTATAGGAATAATTCTACAGTATCAAAAAATCCCAACCACGAAATAAAAAAAATATAATCAAACAAACTAAATGGCATAAAGCTGTACATAAAATAGAACACCATTTAGAAATATAGCGGTTTTATTATAAAGCGCGCGCGCGGTTTGCGGCGGCCGGCGGCGACGACATCGCGTAGCGACTGGCGACGTAATGTTATTGCGCCATTAATATTATTATTAAATTACAACAAATCACAGATTATTAACGAAATAGTCAGACACAATTCACCTGCAAGTTATTCACTAATCAATGTATTAATCACAATCAAATTATACGCGTCTTAAAAAAAGATACGAAAGCTCTCGAGCGCCGACTTTCTAAGAGCGCGGGCGCATCGAAAATTCTAAACCGCTACAGAATGCATCACAGACAGGGAGCACGTCCGGTGATATACTGATCGAGTGACCGTGACCTAGATAGAGAATAAAACTACCCCTCCCGTACTCCCGCGCGGCCATCCTCGTGCGCCTCATCCGTTGCCAGAACGACATTGACTTATGATGACACGCTTTATGACTCTTAATTCTCAAGCATACGGTATAATTTGCATTGATTTGTATCAGGCAATAAATAATAAAAAAAAGGCGTAGGTTTTTGCAGTAACGAGCTGGCAACGTATGGGATGATACCGATGCCCCTCGGGGTTGATAAACTGTCGCGTACTCTCCTATTAACAATACATCATGTAGAAAATGCTTAAAATGAAAAATATTATCTTTTGTGTGCAGGTTGAGAATATAACAACTTATACGAAGTTTCATTTAAGATCATATAGTCCTCTCCAGGCTATATATACGCAAGGTTGCATATCCGAAAGCATTCAGCTTCTCATTGACCACAAATATCAACCATGTCTACCTTCACTGTTCTGCTGCTCTGCATCCAAGCTTGCTTGGTTCAGGTGAGTGTATATATGCTTACTATTTCTGACCTTTTGATTTTGTCATAGACTTTTACTATACTTACTTCTACCACATTTTCTGAGCAGCATACTGACAATATCTTCACTCGTTCCCAAACCATGTAATCTAATTAACAATACATATTTGCACCCAGCGTTATTTCTGCGACTACGAATTAAAAAAAAACGATTTAATGTATTCCAACTTCATATAATATTTTTCCTGTAGAATGTTTTCGGATTCGGACAATGTGCGTGCGGCCGTGGCTCTCCCCTTTATAACTGAGGTCAAGCGCCCCAAGATTTTTCAGTATATATAAAATCAGGATTAGGTACAGCAAAAAAAAAAAAACTAATTTTGACATGACAACCAAGTTTCTGTAGCAACTCAAAATTTTAATAAAGAAATATATCAGCAATTCATTTTGTGTTCTATTTTCGAATATTTATTAACTCTTATGAGAAGATTCCTTTAAATTATAATAACTTCATTTATCCCTTTTTTTATATGTGAAGATGAAAAGAGGCAACACTAAGATTGCTGCCTAATGCCGTATATATTATGTACATATATATGGTAACATTGAATTCTTTTACTTAGAATGAAAACGATGATTACCCATCGGTACCCAAAAGAGAGATTATACTTTCTCGCCTTTTACAGACATAAAAAAATTCAGCGTCGGCTCAGGAGCCTTATTGAGAAAGTATGGCTGTGTTTCGTACCGTACTTGTGCCGAGGGAGACAAAATAAATCCAACCAATTTAATGGTGGTGAATTTGTTTTGCCTCTCTCGCTCTGAAAAATTAACATGATTTTGTTTTATTGTGTTGTATTGTATTGTGTTGTTTTGTTTATTTCTATAGTATAAGGTAACGTAATTTTATTTATTTTTAGAATTTAATTTAAGAAAAACATTTGGTGCGGAAATTTCTCGAAGGACCGTGGCGGGAAAATAATTTGGTGGTGAAATATTGACCACACACAGTAATGAGCTGACCAGGGTATGAAGAAAGGTTGTGAGGGACTTACTTGGATATTCTGGATGTAGTACGTGGGTTGAATCTCTTTCTTCTTAGTTGTTTAAGCGCTTCACTTTAGTTTTTATTTGTCACACTTGTGTGGCCCACACGGATAGTTGATAGTTTTTAGATATATAGATATATTAGCGGTCTAATTATCTCGGCGCGACGCGGGGACTTGTCATTGCGTGGTAACTTCACGGCTGGTTTTTGATGAAGACGAATAGACACGACATGGCGGAAGTAATTATACTTTCTCGAACCACAGTATCTGTACGGTGATTGGCTGGCATTGAATGCACCAATCAGTGGTGCGTGCGGCGAACATCTCTTCTCTGGTTTGTGGGAATTAGATAGGAGGGATGTGATATGATTGGTCAGCTCAAAAACCGCGGTCAAGAAAGAATCTGTTTTCTAATATGTAAGATGCGTTCGGAAATATGATGATAACAACATAATTATACCACTAGAGGCGCGTTCCGAAATGTGACAGTAGAAAAATTATAAATGAAATAAAACTTATTAAATTATTAAACTTATTAAATTAAAGCGTACCAAGAAAAGAAAATATTTTAAGTATGTTAACTACAGCTAAATTTGGTTTATTACGCGGTGATGTTATTGAGAAGGTAAAGGACATAGTTTGACAACGGGTCTCTTGAAAGAGCCACTGCATGTCTTCACCATAGCAACGAGGGTTGTCCCATCCTTGCCGGGAAAAACTTCGGTGATTACACCCATTGGCCAACGTAAAGGAGGGACATCATCCTGATGTATGAGAACCACTGTACCAATCTTAATATTGTCTGCGGCATTCAACCATTTTTGTCTAACTTGAAGATTATGTAAATATTCTATACGCCATCTCCTCCAGAAACTACAAATCATCTGGTCAAGCAATTTTTTGCGGCAAGTTAGAGACTTCGTCGTTTCGGGAACATTCATGACAGGCAACGAAGTCAACGGAGAAGCCATTATAAAATGAGCGGGAGTAAGCGGTTCTGGGTACGGATCCTCATTCAGGACACAAAGCGGTCTGGAATTTAGAACTGCCTCAATTTCAGTGAGAACAGTCGAAAACTCCTCATAGGTAAGGAGTTGAGAACCAATAACACGGTATAAATGCGTTTTAATAGCTTTAATATTTGTTTCCCACAGCCCTCCAAAGTGGGGAGCGCGGGGTGGAATCATTTTCCACTCTATGCGGTAGCGGTTAGCAAGTAGTTCTTGCAACTGAGCCTTGGCTCCAACGAAATTTATTCCGTTAATATGATAAAAATGCTTAGGATCAAGATTTTCTTGACATTTAGCGACGTGGTTACTAAAAAAAATGTTCCATTTGTGTGGTGAGGAATGAATCCATGAAAGCGTAATTGTAGAATCGGAAAAGGCAAATATATTATTAATAGCGGTAAGAGAGAGGTAAGTGTCATAAACTAGTTTAATTAATTTAGACAAAAGAACAGCGGCACAGAGCTCTAGACGAGCTAGCGATACGACCTTAACAGGTGCAACTTTGGATTTAGCACACACCAAATTTACGTGTGTGTTACCATTTGTATCAGTGACATGTAAGTATATGACGCAGCCATATGCATTCAAGCTGGCATCAGCAAAACCTACTATATTTGTCACGCAACCCATAGAAACGGCTGTAGCCGTTTCTATGGGTTTAATTTAATTTTTAATTTTAATTTTTAGTTTAATTTTGTTTTGTGTAATTTATCATAAAGAATAATCCGCAAAATTCTCAGAATATATACAAATATGCGCAATATTTTATTTAATGATAGCTGGCGCACAGTGCGCATGGCTAGAAAGGGACTGGACTTGAGACCAAATGCAACCCGGTTAAATTGAAATTCGCGAATAGGTTCAGCGGTATTAAATCGAAACAGTTTTTTTTTTTAATTTAAAGTAGGTTTGCGTTTGACCACCATCTCACCTGATGGTAAGTGATGATGTGGTTGAAGATAGAGCACGCTTACCTAAAAGTAACCTTACCTAAATTTTTTGGTATTTTCGATGCTCATCAATAACAGAAATTCGAAGATACATCTGTTTTATGTCAGCTGTAACTGCAATAGGGAACAAACGGAATTTTAAAAGTAATAAAAATATGTCGGCCTGTGAATTCGGCTCTATGTGTAACAAGTCATTCAATGACACGCCAGTATGAGACTTAGCGCTCGTGTCAAGAACGATGCGAACTTTAGTGGTTTGTTTATCTATCCTAATAACAGGGTGATGCGGTATGTAATTACCTACAGTCTGATCAACAGAACTAGGCGTAATTTCAGTTAAATAATTTTTATCGATATACTCTTGGATTATTTCATTATAACTAGCGCGCAAAGCAGAGTCGCGAAGCTTAGTTTTTCCAAATTGATTAGACGTCGATAAGCGACAGCATAAGAATTTCCAAGTGAATCTGGATTTTTACAGAATGGTAACGCGGTACAATACCTACCACTGGAGTCACGTGACACAATAGAAGCGTACAGCTGTTCACACTCTAGTTCCGCAGGGTTCATAAAAGATTTGAAGGTATTTTTTCAATATTCCAAAATTTATGTAAAGATTCGTTTAAAGACAGATAACAATGAGAATTATCTATATTTAGCGCGGTAGAAAAATATGAAGCAGTATTTAATTCAGCGGGACTATAATTATTATTAGATAAACTAGCGGGTACCTCACCCATAAGAATGTATCCAAACACGGTTTCAATAGCGGACGGAGCGGTAGGTGAGATAATTTTATTTTGAAGTAATAAATACGGGAACAGTTTTGCCCCTAGAAGCAATTCGACCTCCCCAGGTACATACCATAGTGGGTCTGCGAGCGGTAAATCAAACAAATGTTGCACTGCAGAAGTGTCAACAAGGTGAGATGGCAAGTTGTCCGTGATACAATCGACAACAAGAGCGGTAATTTTAAAAGAATTAATTTTATTGTTAGCAGTAACCGTAATCTCAACGTAACCTATGATAGGCCACGAAGAAATTCCGACACCCTTTATAAATGAGTTTGAAAGCGGTATAATGTTTAATTGTAGTTTTTTACAACAGGCGGAGGTAATTATATTATCTTGCGAAGCGTTATCTATTAAACATCTCACAGAAACGTGTTTACAATATTGGTTATCAATGTAGACTCTCGCAGTTGATAGGAGTACTGTAGTACGTTGCGTGTTTGTACCTATGCGAGAGCACGCACACAGCGCCACTTGTTGCGAGTTCGCGGAGCTACTGACAGCGTCATTTGTGACCGATCTCGGCGGCTGACCGCTGTTTTCTAAATGTAAGAGAGAATGATGTCGTTTGTTACATGTTCTACAATTATGAATAGATTTACACTGTGAAGCAGTGTGCGTTAAACTAAGGCAGTTTACACATCCACGTTTGTTTTTAATAAAGTCCAAACGCGAATTTGCTGAGAGTGATTGAAAGGTTGGACAAGTGTAAAGTTTACAATGATCACCTTTATTGCAATACAAACAAGTTTGGTTATTATCACAAGCAACAAAAGTATGTACTGTACTATTACGTGACTGATTGCGAGAATAGTTATTATTTTTATTAGGGTTGTTACTCACTAACGTGGTGCGAGATGATACAGTTCGATCTAATATCTTAACTTGCGATTTTATAAATTCCACGAAATCCGTATAAGTAGGAATTTCCTCATCTCTTTTATGCATTTCGAATAAATGTACGGTAGCGGGGTCCAACTTTCTCAAAGCTAAATTTAACAAAATGAAATCCTTTAAATCGTTAATTTGTAATTGTTCTAAAGCAGAAACAGATGCGTGAAAACTTTCTATGAAACTATTTAAAGATGCGAAATTATTAATTGCGGGTTTAATATCTAATATGTTAGACATGTAATGTGAGCCTAATGCTCGTTTATCCTGATACTTTTTAACTAAACTGTCCCAGATAGCGGTATAATTATCACCTGACGGAATAATTCCGGCGGTAATTTGCAATTTCCCTTTAGATTACCGATCAGATACTGCACACGTTGTGAATCCGTAAGGTTCAAATTACTATTTATTGATATTGGTATATTATATGATTTAAATGATTCATAGAAAACAGGCCAGTTATCAATCCTACCATCAAAGGACGGAATTTGAATCGGGGGGAGCTTGACCGCACCCTTATATTGGTTTACGTTATCATGGGACGTTGACTCGGTCGAAGACCTTGAATATTGCGTAGCAATGAGAGAACGCACTCGTTCTACGCGCGTGTAAACACCGTCGAAAGATGTAAGACTATTATAATCAATTTTATGATCAGGATTTAATTGTAAAGAATAGGTATTTATTTTATCTAAATTGGAACTAAATTTTTGACGGATTACTGAGAGAATCTCTGTGTCTGCCATGAATATTTCCGCGGAACGAAGCTCAATACTAGAAATATTAAATTTCTTAGAAGTTTCATATAATGACGATAAACGTTCAAAGATTGCTTGATTTTTAGCTTGAAGTAATTTGACTTTTATTTTAAGATCTTCCATGTTAGAATATTAACAGAAAATATCGGAGATTAATATTAAGTATAGCGGGTAGATTACAATAATATTATTTTAAGCGGGTATAACCAAAGGAATGCGGTTGAATATAATTTGTAGTTAAGTTAGCCGAGATAACTCACGATAATAAGCGGTTAAAATATTTACCTATGCTATTTCAATGCAATAGGAGAAAATATTAAGTTGATATAGTAATTCTCAATGAATTATATAATTAGCGGGAAAGTAAGTACGAATCACCGAACGGTATGTACGCATCCAATATGGCGTTCTTACGAACTTTGTATTTTAGGTATTTTGACCTAAATCCTAGGTATGAGACCTATAATTATGTTGCGGTAAACTTATAAAAAGTATAGAAGATCGCTGATTCTTTGAATCCGGCTCGTTTGGACCAAAGTTATGGTGCGGAAGCGGGGGGATTACTAGAATATTCTCGAAGGACCGTGGCGGGAAAATAATTTGGTGGTGAAATATTGACCACACACAGTAATGAGCTGACCAGGGTATGAAGAAAGGTTGTGAGGGACTTACTTGGATATTCTGGATGTAGTACGTGGGTTGAATCTCTTTCTTCTTAGTTGTTTAAGCGCTTCACTTTAGTCTTTATTTGTCACACTTGTGTGGCCCACACGGATAGTTGATAGTTTTTAGATATATAGATATATTAGCGGTCTAATTATCTCGGCGCGACGCGGGGACTTGTCTTTGCGTGGTAATTTCACGGCTGGTTTTTGATGAAGACGAATAGACACGACATGGCGGAAGTAATTATACTTTCTCGAACCACAGTATCTATACGGTGATTGGCTGGCGTTGAATACACCAATCAGTGGCGCGTGCGGCGAACATCTCTTCTCTGGTTTGTGGGAATTAGATAGGAGGGATGTGATATGATTGGTCAGCTCAAAAACCGTGGTCAAGAAAGAATCTGTTTTTAATATGTAAGATGCGTTCGGAAATATGATGATAACAACATAATTATACCATTAGAGGCGCGTTCCGAAATGTGACAGTAGAAAAATTATAATATAAATAAAACTTGCGCAAGCAACATTCTTATTTTGATTATAATTTTATGAGTGCCTATGTCTGAAATAAACGATATTTAATTTAATTTAATACAATGCAGTAATTGTATTTTACCACTACACTTCATGATCCTACCAACGGCGTCTAGATTTGTATTTCTGTGTAAAGATTAATCATGCTACACAGAGTTCACACACAAATCAAAACAAAGTGATAATAGCCTTCTTTTTCTTCTTAGCGTGTCGATGGCAAATTGCTAAATTGAATCAGCCCAGAACTCATCTTAACATAATTATGGAGATTACTCCGTTCCTGGCTTCCCGTCCATTTTTGTTAGCCGTTGAGAGTATTTAAAAAGTAGAAAATTTGACACCAGCCTTGCTAAAAACACATTAAGACAAATAAAAATTAATTTTTTTTTGACTAATTATTGTAAGTAGGTATTCTTTTTTTTTGTTATATTTCTTTGACATAATTTTTTTTATTGACATTATTCTTATATTCTTTTCTTTTGATATGTTATTTTTTTAATTTTTGTCTGCAATGTTTATTTTTTTTATGTACCTATGTAATGGAATCTATGGACATTTGTACACCTTTATGGTATAACAGAGCGCTTGTATTTTTTTTCATAACATCTATAATTTGTACCTACCTATGTTAACAAATGAATAAATGAATTATGACTTATGGCTAAGTGGTACCTTGTTACCCGGTTACTGGATTGTTGAGGTCAGAAATTAATTGGCTTCATTTAAATACTTACTAATAATTTATAATTATTTAAATATATATTTAAATTAATACTTTCAGCTACATCCAGTTTAGATCTAGAGTGGAAGCTGATCCGAACGTAGTCCAGAAAAGGCTTAGTAGATGATGCAACACCGACAGAATGGTATTTTGTGTAGAGCCTAAAATAGTACCAAAATATTGTTTTTGAGTTGTAACTTACGAGTTACTTTACGCCTAGCTAGCTACTTGTGAATACCCGGCTATAAATGCCAATGACAGGTCTGTTGCTATGCGCAAGGCCGTGGGTTCGATTCCCACCTAGGACAAATGTTTGTGTGATGAGCACGATCATTTGTTCTTTATCTGGGGGTAATTTATCTATACTATAATATTATAAAGCTGAAGAGTTTGTTTGTTTGTTTGTTTGCTTGAACGCGCTAATCTCAGGAACTACGGTTCTGATTTGAAAAATTCTTTCAGTGTTAGATAGCCCATTTATCGAGGAAGGCTATAGGCTATAAAAAATAAAAAAAAAATAAAAATCATTTAATTCAGGTCTGTGACCCATATAAAATACAAAAGTTACACATGTGCCATTGGTCGGCTTACACTATTATACAAACATAAATACATGCAAAAAAAAAAAAAAAATCATAGTTGTGAAATTTAAATTAAATTTAGAATAAGTAATACAAAAATTTCAATAAAATAAAATGAGAAATGTCAAAAAAAAAAAAAAAAAAAAAAAAAAACTATATATCATCACGCTAAGACCAATAGGAGCGGAGCACTAATTAAGAATGTTTCAAAATCGGGGGATTTTTTTCCACGCGAACGAAGTCGCGGGCGGAAGCTAGTCTATAATATGTATGCATTTAGAAATATATATGTATGTTTATCAGTTGTCTAGTACTCATAGTACAAGCTCTGCTTAGTTTGGGACTAGATGGCGTTGTGAAAAAGTTGTGGAATATTATATTATTATTATATTATCTTGCCCTAGACTATAATCTAGCGATTTGGCCCAGACGAGTTTTATTTACTCGTGATGAGCCCACTCTTGACCTCAATCTCACCTGATGGTAATCGATAGATGAGGTCTACGATGGAACGAGCGAGCCCAGAAGATGCCTGTTCACTCTTACTTTAAAGGCTGAAAGGTCATAAGTGGAAGGGAATACAGAAGCCGGCAGAGAGTTCCACAGCTTGGCTGTACGTATAATGAATGTGGAAGAAAAGCGCTTGGTGCGACAAGACGGTATATCAACCAAGTGTGTCCAGCACTGCGTTTGGTAGTCCGGTAGTGAAAGGGAGATGGGGATTTCCATTAATAACGATGAGTAGCCAAAGAAAATAATATTTTTATAGTCATTACGTAAAAACAAGACTGCAGAGGCCATCCTCCAACCACCTGCATGACGATAATACTTAACAACCTTAAAACTGTAGATTTAACTGCAGATATGACACAAGGTATCAGGAGGGCTGATCTAGAATAGCGAATGAGCCAGGAGATTGATTGATAGGTAAAAACAAGAACCAAAGAAGATCTGTTCTTCAAAAATACCTAAACCTTTGTCACCATTCATTAAATAACTTTTGTTTAGAGCAAAGTTATTACCTAGCGACGTGTTGCTATTCCAAAGTGGTAGGCGTTATTGCTTGAATGTCGACGAGCTTACTGGCTTCATGCTATATGCTAGGTCTACTCAGATTGTGCACAAGAAGGCAGCAGCTTTTGACTTACAGGAATTGCATTTCTGGTTAATAATCGTTTTTAATAATTACTTCTCTGAAAAACCCTGTGAGATTTCAAGAAAGTTACGTATATTATACGGGATCTATATACAAAATCGAATAAAACTCACTGGTAATTAAAATTATAAAATTTCTGACAATCTTTTAAATTTTTCCAATATTTCATTATTAATGCCGTTCATTTGATCTCTGTAGAACATGCGAAAAGTTATATTATATTATTATATGTAACGTGTTCAGGACTACAATAGGCCAGCCAACGATAACTGGGGTGTCCGAAACTGTCCACGGTTCGTGGAGCCCTACCGTTGCTTTCAATGAACAAAAGTACTTACACAATAATCTACAGGCTCTCCGGCCGACAACAATCTATAGCCTCTGAGGCTTTATAAATACCTTATTACCACTAACCTTCTGTGCTGGGTTCGCCAAGCTTCGACCTTCCTAGGTCACGCCCAAGTGTGGTTTGTATGTAAATATGAGGTGAGTAATTGAAAAGTGTGATGTAAGTCACGTGTTCTAGAACGTTCACAAGGCGCCAGTCTCCAGATGGCGCGGTCCTGATCAGCATCACAGCCCAAACTCGCACCGGATTGAAGCTATTTATCACTATTTTATCCAACAAATGCGCGTGCCATGCGGTGCAACAAACCGGTGATAACTTCCGAGAAATATCCCTGGGTTTTCGTCAATCCGGGATTACAACTTCAAACAATAGTTAATCGCGACCCAACTATCGGTTGCAAACGGCGATTCCAAACGATATTTTACCAATTATAATTAACTCAACAGGTCCCAATCGGACATTTTTCAACAAGGAACTAAAGTCTATCTGTCAAGTCAAAAGTAATGTCAAGTGTCAACATCAAAAAGACAATAGAATGTTGCCACACCAAAAAGATCGTTCAAAAATACATTTGGGACGCAACATAATGCGTAAATAATTTTTCTACAAATTTATTGAATAATATAACAAAATTCAAAGTAACTAGCTACTCATTTCTATTAAATGTAAAATTAGCTGGTTAAACTTAATTTTGACATAGGAACTTTAAGCAGTGGTGAAGAACTTTGAACAGAAATGACCTACGAGTTTTAGATCGTGGTTTGAACAGGGCATATTACGTTGTGTAAATAACATCTCATACAAGGAAGTTGATTTGGGCATTCAATAAGCTTAGGTATGCGGCTGATATCAACCAACTTCGTACGGTCTATTCTGCATAATCAAAACATTCATGATTAATCTGGAAAGAGTTCAAAGATCACTCCCCAAAGTCATGAGGTTCAAATGCGATAATGGAAAAAAACTTTCACTTTTTAAAATGGCGGCTGGAACGTGAACAGCGCAGCGACTAGAGCGCTGCATCATACAATTCACGCAACCGAGCCGGTATATTACGCGTTCTAGAGGGGCGTGAATGTTTTCGCGCTGTAATTTGTAATTTTTGTCTACACTAATGCTCTTGAAACAATGAAAGAATCATCATGAGGAAAGTGGCATGACCTAGCACTGGTTCGGATTACGGCCCATTCTCTCTCATAGAGAGCTGGCGTGGTTACAGCAGTGGGAAATTATTAGGCTAATAATTTTACTTAATGTATGTAAATAAAAGCAGCAAGCGACTGTTGTTTGACAAATCAAACCCTGTCAAGAAATAGAGACAGTTATTTGTAGCAAAGCAACTTTGCTATGTCCTAAATTGTAGGTGTTTGCATATTCACTTTTATTGTTGTTCAACGAATCGAATTTATTTATTTAATTAAGGTTCACCAACAGTTATTTATTTATTTTTGGGAAAAACGAACAGTCACATAGTTATAAATAGTAAGGCTTACTACAAAAATATGGTAAATATATAATCATAAAAAAAAGAGCGACATTATGTAATATTTTTCCTCAGCAAAAATATTTTCAGGGAACAAATCCGTGCAATGAGTTGACTTTGTGATTAACGTGAAATTTGGTCTTCCAGGTTTATCAAATCATTTATATTTTACATATCCTGCATCACACTTTATTAACTGTTGTTTTTTTTTGGTTTATAAAGTACATTACACCATATTATATGTCGCTCTAGTTTTTATATAGTAATGAGTGGGAAACGTTGTGGGTAGCATATTTACCATATTTTTGTATGTAAGCCTTATTATGTATTAGGCGGAGACCTCTCGCGCCCGGCATTGGTCGAGGCCATGCTGCGGGGCGAGAGGGAGTGGGAAGCGGTCGCCTCCTTCTGCGAAGCAGTCATGCTACCGAAGGAGGAGGCGGGCCGTGTGAGGGAGAGGATGGCGTCCTCCCTCCAGCCCAGCCACAGTGGTAGACGCCCACGGCATCGGACGTCGGCCGACGATCTCCGGCCACCGTAGGCGCGGGCATGCGGACGGCGAGTAAAGGGCAACTCGCTGTCCGACCATGGACCATGCCCGGGTCGATGGCGCGTTGTGTTCCACGCGCGCTTCAAAGAGCGTCAGCAATATGACGAGGCCCCCGCTGTAGAGGGCCGAAGCCTGCCGGGGTCGTGGGACTTATCCCATTACCGTGACCCCGGAACGTAAAGGGCTATTGAAGGAACACCGTGGATTTTAGTCAGTACAAGTCTGACAGTCCCTCCGGCCCTGCCCGGGGCGGGAGGAATTATTTGATGATTTTACCAGGATAAAAAAAGCCCTACTATAACTATAACTAAAAGCCCTACTATAACTATGTAATATGTTACTGTTTGTTTTTCCCTAAAATAAATAAATATTATGAAACCAAACATTTGCTAAGCCTTACTAACATATTCTGTCTATATGAGCATCTAGATGCAGCTTCGAATCAAGCTGAACCCCAAGATCACGGAGGGAAGTAACTTTATTGTTTAGTACCGAACGTTTTTGAACGCATATTTTTGGTGTGGCAACATTCTATTGTCTTTTTGATGTTGACACTTGACATTACTAAATGACTTGACAGATAGACTTTGCTTTCGTTGGAAAATGTCCGCCTTGGGACCTGTTGAGTTAATTATAATTGGTAAGATATCGTATTGAATCGCCTGTTGAAACCGATAATTGGGTCGCGAGTAACGATTAATTGGAATTTGTAATCCCCATTTGATGAAAAACCTGGGATATTTTGGGATTTATCGCCGGTTGTCGCCACCGCATGGCACGCGGATTTGTTGGAAATGAGTTTGTGCTGTGATGCTGTCTGGACCGCGCCATCTGGAGACTGGCGCCTTGTGACCATTCAGAACACTTGACTTACATCACACTTTCAATTACTCACTTCATATTTACATACATACCACACTTGGGCGTGGCCTAGGAAGGTCGAAGTTTGGCGTACCCAGCACAGAAGGTAGGTGGTATTAACTATTTATAGATAAAGCTTCAGAGGCTATATATTGTTTTGTCGGCCGGAGGGCCTGTAGATTATTGAGAGCAACGGTAGGGCTCCACGAACCGTGGACAAGTTCAGACCGTCCAGTTACCGTTGGCTGGCTTATTGTAGTCCTGAACATTTATTTAGAAGTGTATTAGCAAGGCAGTAGTTGAACTCTGTTTTACTTTATTTTTGGTAAATGTTATAACGTGACACTTTCGAATACTAAGATATAGCTTATTAGAAGAACAATAGTCAGAATAAATAAAAAAATAATAGTTAAAAAAACCAAAAACACGCTTTTAAGATTAATGTAATGAGCAGAAATTAGAAATGTTTACTAGCAGGCAGTCCAAGGTTCCATCAGCAACCTTCCAATTCCATCGTCAGACCAGCTCGATGGTACCATAATATTGTATTGTCGTCTAATCTACACATAATTGCCAAGTTTCATGATGATACAACAATTAGAAGGACGTTTAATTCGGATTCTTAGATTTTATTGCATATTTAAATCGTTACAGATCGACCTAATAATAAATCTGTGGATTACGCGGTAATTCAAAAAGATTAAGAAAACTGATAACGGATTTTTTTTAGGTTTGTTATAACCTTGAAACCTGATCGTGTTCAAAGTCCATTACGTGGCCTTTCTCACAAGTGCAAACACGACTATGATATTATATTCCATCATGGAATGCCAGTGCCTATCTTCCGGCTTCATCATCAGACCTTGAAACCTAATCGTGGTCAAAGTTCATTACAAGACTTTTCTAAGAAATCCAAAACAGCTATGATACGATTTTCCATCATGAAGTTCCAGTTCATATCTTCCGGCTTCATCATCAGATCAGTTTGTCAGTACCATATTATTGTATTGTCATCAGAACTACATACAGCTGCCAAGTTTCATTACGCTACGACCTTTGGAAGATGGTTAAATTAGTTACCATAGATTTCATTACATAGTTAGTTACATACAGGTCAACCTAATAAAAGCGTGTTAAAAACGGTCGATCTTGCTGGAAATCAATACAATCTTGTTGATTTGATATTTTTTTTTATAAACCTTCAAATCATTCGCTTATAAAAGTAATTTAGAATGTTGAAAACATTTTTTTATATAATTAATAAATAAGACAAATACTAAGGGACCCAGAATGGAACTTTGAGGAACGCCAGATGTGACCTGAATAGCGCTGGACTCGAAGCCATCAACCACCACTTTTCAACCGACGACAAAAAGAGGAGGTTATCAATTCGACGCGAATTTTTTTTTATGTTTGGTAATCGATTACTCGAAGACAGCTGAACTGATTTGGAAAATTCTTTTTTGATTGAAAGGGTACTTCGAAATTGGTCCCATTTTCATAAACGTCAGGATCTGATGATGGGATCCTGGAGAAATCGAGGGAACTCTTCAAATATTATAGGCACACCTATGACGTTTTGGGTATTTATTATAGGAACTTGTGCAGTTGCTCTCAAAAAGTACCATTTGAGGAAGTGGAACTGATGATGAAGACTACAGATGGCCGCCGAAACTACTCAATAATAAGTATTGAGTGGATTGCGATTCGATTACTTGAATATGGATGTTAAGCACTTTATGCTCGTCATAATGCATATGGTGATGTAGAGCTGATGGTGAAGTACCAGGAGAACTCCTCAACAATTAACGGCTCAGCATTGGGAAAAGCAATATTTTATAAAAGGTCATAAGTAGTTGACATTTAGGCTGTTGTAACTAGGTAAATTAAAAATAGACCAACTAAAAAGAGTGAAATAAAAACTTTTTACCAAAAAATTAAACCGACTCCCAATAAACACTGCAAAGTGAAAAATAACTTTAATTTCGGAAGTCGATGCCAAAAAAGAAAATACAAAACTTTTTTGGTAAAAAGTTTTTATTAAGTTCTGTTAGTTATGTAAGATATAAACCACCGCAAAAGGTCACCTCTGATTCCGTTAAACGCAATTTTATTAAGCAGCAGTGTATGATCAATTTTCTCGAATGCTTTCTGAAAATCAGTATAAACCACATCGATTTGTTCTCTATGAATATGAATAGCCGGATATACCTCGTTATGTACTAGCTTCTCAAAGAGCTTAGAAACAGCAGATAGCATAGAGATAGGTCGATAAGTAGCAACATCATAATTGGATTCACTTTTAGGAACTGGCACAATATTTGCATGTTTTTCCAGACATCGGAAAAGCATTTATTAAATATGATAAATAAGGGATAGCAGTCTCCATATATGCTTTTAAAACACTGATGCAATCCCGTGTTGACCTGGACCCTTAGATGAATCGAGTGACTTCAATTCTCTTCGTATAGCATCAGGAGAAAGATGTAGCTTACACAAATTTACATCATTGTCAGCACTGTTAGGGGGTGGTGTCCAAGAGTGGTTGTCAAAAGTTGTCAGCTCATATACAGAGCGGAAAAATGTAGCGAATAAGTTACAGGTAGTTACAGGATCCTTAGAGGAGATTTGATTGTAGTGAACGGTCGATGGGGTTTTATTTGTAATTTTTCGGCTGGCAACGTATGTCCAGAATGTCTTAATATTGGTAGCAACACTATCTTCAACAGCATTGATATAACTTTTATAGCATCTATCGGCTTCTTTTTTAAATTTTGTAATCGCTCAAATTATCATACTTCTTCCTAGGTATGAAGAGAGAGAGAGAGAGAAGTACCCAGGCCCGATTTTTACTTTTGAAAATATTTATGAGTGACTTGGAGAACCAACTTGGGAAATTCATATTTTTGGGTTTACAATATGGCGTGTGTGATCTTATAATTTCATAAAGTTTTTCATAGAACGTAGAAACAGATTCATTCGGTGATATGTTGTCAAGTAAGAAATTCCATTCAACGTTTCCTATATCGGTATTTGTTTTATGATAATTAGCTTTATGATAATTAAGTTTGTTAGTAGCACTTCTTTTGGAAATAATATGTGTAAGACAAGTGAAAAAAATATGTACATAGAAAGCCGGATGATAGGTGTCAATGGGTAAAATGGAGGTATCAGGAGAAAACGTTACGGTATGAGTCTAAGATGCGACCAACAGAGTTAGAGAGAGATATATGGTTATATTGTTTCATACATTGTTGTGAGCAGAAGTTTGCTAAATAGCGATAAAGGTTTGTGAGTTTATTATTTGTAGCATAATCCATGTGTGATGATTTTTTGACCCAGTTAATTAAAGGCAAGTTGAAATCACCTGTTAGGATAATATTATCTATGCACGGGTCATCACACAAAGTTGATAGAGAATCAAGAAAAGTTATGTATACATCACCCATAGCGTTTGGCGGTATGAACGTAGCACATATTAAATTATACTTATTTTTGTTGGCGGGAACTTTCACAATAACATGTTCTGGTAACGTTAACGGGGCGAAATTGCAACATAGGTCAGTTTCAGGTCCTTAGATACAGCGATAAGGACACCACCGCCATCCTTTTTATTGATGAGTACACGGTCACGATCGCATCTAAATACCAAATATCGGTGATCAATAAATTCATTATAAGATATATCTGGCATCAAGATAATGAAAACATATGTATGCGACAAAATATTAAAATTTAAGGCATTTAATTTAGTCCTAATTCCTTAAACAAAAAGTAGACACAATCGACATAAGTGATTATAATATTCGGCAAAAATATCAGGATAGGTTGCATTATAATGTGTTATTAATTATAAATGCGTAGGATAATTTTACAATGTAAACAGAGCTTTAAAATCACACGAAAAACAATTACACTGCTGACAAACATGCAATACAATTTATGATTTGTTGTTAGCCAGTGTTGAACTTTTAGGACACATTTATAATGCATGGGAAGATAAGTGCAATGCATTGGCATTTTTTGCGATTTATCTAAGGCATTTGACTGTGTTCCCCATGAGACATTAATCAGGAAACTGCATCACTACGGATTCCTGGACGCCTCTCTGAATCTTCTGACCACTTGAGTGAAAAAATTCAGAGAGTTGATTTGAACGGCAAAAGATCGCCGGGATCTGTGGTCAAGATGTGGCCAAGGCTCAATTTTAGGTCACTATTTGTTTCTTATTTATATAAATGATTTGCCGTACCTGATCAAAAATCATGACATAGTGTTATTCGCTGACGAAACTTCTCTTTTATTTAAAATCAAACGTCAACAGCAGGTTACTGAAGAAGTAAACAGTGCCCTTGCAACTGTAGTTAGCTGGTTTAATGTTAATAATCTTCTTCTTAATGAGAAAAAAACCAAATGCCTAAAATTTACGTTACCTCATGTTACGCAAGTGAATACTAGTGTATCAATAAAGGGCGAATTGTTGGAACCCGAAGATACCACAGTATTCTTGGGCATAACTTTGGATGCAAAGCTTAGGTGGGTATATAGATAAATAGTCAAAAAAGCTAAGTTCTGCAGGATATGCCGTTAGAAAAATACGTGGATTAACTGATATCAAAACAGCACGTTTAGTCTATTTTAGTTACTTTCACAGTGTGATGGCATGCGGCATTTTACTTTGGGGAAATGCCGCCGACACTCACACAATATTTGTGGTTATTCTTTCTTCGTTGTTTTTACTTTCACTATAATTTATTTAATGATGACAAGCAGTTTGAGTACTTGTGTGGCCTACCCAAATGTCCATACTTTGGTATTGTTCCTCAAATTGTTGAGCTTAAGAGCTTAAGAGTTGTTAAATTATAAGTTGAGCTACACGATAACTGACAAATGCTTGCACTGTCTGGACAGGTCCGCTCAAATTTGCGTGGTTATTTCCTCAAAAGTATTCTTTTAACCTACATGCTTTTTTCATACAATACATTCTTTTTTTCTTCTTTTTTTTTTCTTATTTACAATACAAATTGTCTGGACCTTAAAAGAGACTTTGTCCTCTGAGTTTGTTTCGGTGTTTCTTCTCAGAGTAGTCCGTTAAGAAATACCGGCCTCATCTAGCTAAACTAAACACGCAATAAAACATGACGTGTAAAAGTATTATTTATAACCAATTTACAAAATAAATATTTCATTTCATTTCATTCGCTCTCGTCCCACCGCACCATAGCCTGAACCAAGGCTGGACGCGAGAGGTCGCTACCACCGATAGCTCCCACGAGGACACGACTGTGTTCCGCCCAAGCGGTGCACACCCAGACTTATCCTCCCGCTGAATCCAAAACAGGCACCTCCCGAAACAGCCGTGTTCGGTAAGCACCTAGGTCAGTGGAACGTGAGGACGCCATGTCGTCTTTCTAGCCATTCCTGTAAGAGGGGACTGCCATGATTTCGGCGTGCCCATCATGTTGGATCGCCTGTTGGATCGTCCCTAGAATTGGTAATCAGAGTTGGCCACTCAGAAAGAGCCTACACAGTTTTATTTCGGATAAAAATTTCAATGGTACCTACTGTGAATGGAGTCAACAGGCATCATACTTTGTCCGGGTAGGAAATAAGTTATTTATATTGTAGTAATCGTAGTTGTTGTCTTTAAGAAATGTCACTAACATGGAATCAATCACACAATCATCCCTGGAATGAACTCGTCGCAAAACGGTTTTTGTCACTATGTTTATAGTAACGACAATATTTTGATGACTGCGTCGGTTGCGATAACAAGTAGGGTCGCTTATGATGCAATTCTTTGGTTATCACGCAACTTACGATAATATTGGTAATGTCGGATACTCTAAAATATAGCCGTTGCGCTAAACGATAAAATTAGCATTTGCTATAACTTGAATAATTGATTTATTTTGGCGGGAAGTTCGACGGGCCATTGTCCGTTATAGTTTACAATGTCGTTTGCGATGAAAAACGGAGTTTATTTAAAAATGTCGCTAACGATAAGTCGATGGTAATGGCTCGTTATATTAAGTTGGAATACATGAAATAGTTTTTGCGTAAATGCGAAGTCGTAGAAACAACGCTGGGTGCAAATATGTATTGTTAATTAGATCACATGGTTTGGGAGTGAATGTAGAAATTTTCAGTATAAATGTTTAAATAACAAAGGAATTAAGAAGCCCAGAAAATGTGGAACAAGAGGATAGTAAAAGTTAATGATAAAGTCAAAAGGTCTGAAATAGTAAAACACTCACCTGAACCAAGCAAGCTTGGATGCAGAGCAGCAGAACAGTGAAGGTAGACATGGTTGATGTTTGTGGTCAACGAGAAGCTGAATGCTTTCGGGTATGCAACCTTGCGTATATATACCGCAGAATCTTTGTCAAAGACACGTACTATTTCACAATATATATTTTTAAACAACGAATTTGATAACAACCGCAAATTTAAAAAATAAGCGCATGCATTTTTCTATCTCCTTGTTAAGCAACCACAGATATTGATTAAATGTGTAAAAACAGCTGTATGACAAAACCTTAAAATTGCTACAATATAACTAGATAAGGACTACATTTCAGTATAAATAGTCGATCGATTCTTAGAAAATTCATTCTGAAGTTCACTTCAGCACAAACTACAATGTCCGCCAAGGTGATCCTCATCCTCTGCGCACAGGCGCTCTTCATCCAGGTGAGAAACAAAAATTTCAAACTTTGTGCTTTGCACTAACCTGTTACTTTTAACGGTGCATTCTGATTTACGTACTTCACATGATCACTATTTTCATATTCCATTTCTTTGTTCTATTAGTCATTACTCATTATCTTAGAAGTCACCTCCTTTGGTTGCTTTTATTAGCCAGAGAATCGTATTCTAAACTTTCTTCTAGCCCCTATCACAATTTTTGATTCACAGTTATCAGTGAGGCAATCACCTACATAACATAATTGTGTCTGACACACATAGTATTACGTGATATTATATTATATAAACAAACACGTTTTTATGCATTATGAGCGTCTGCTGATGTTTACTAATATTTATAATATTTTCTTGCCCACAGACTGCATTCAGCTCATGCCTTGGCCGTGGAGCCATCTGCGCTCCTGGATTTCCTTGTGCATTGATTTGATTGCTGCTGGATGTGCTGATGATCGGAAATGGATACATTGGTAATGGTCTGATTGGTAACGGCTGTGCTGGCAATAGCTTGACCGCTCTACAGGTTTCCAACGTGTTTGCTATCGCCCCCAGCAGCCTCTCCGTAGCGTCTGAGAACACGTATGAGGGTGCTCTGTTCGTGGCTAGTGAGCTGTCATTCATGAGTGCTGTGGCTTTGGAATACGTGTTGCCCAGTGCTGGTGCTGGCGCCGTCAGCTACAGCTGCGGTAACGGTTACACTGCTATTGAGAGCATCGCTCCTTCTGCTGCTGCCTCTGGTGCTGCGGGTACCTATGGGCTCGGCGCTGGCTATGGGGGCCGCGGCTGTGGATGTTGCTGAGATTTAAACAAAGAAAACTCCTAACCTGATTGCTGTTAACCGATACAATGATTCAATCAATAAACAGATAATTTGCAATCCATATCTCTAATACCATGTTTTATATCCCATATATATCCATAAAGCCTTGTTTACAAACCGTAACAATTAGTCTATCTAACTAGAATTGTAAGGTAGAGATGTGACAGTGAGGATTTTGTAACACGCTTTTATTAGGTCGACCTGTATGTAACTAACTATGTAATGGAATCTAAGGTAACTAATTTAACCATCTTCCAAGGGTTGTAGGGTAATGAAAATTGGCAGCTGTATGTAGTTCTGATGACAATACAATAATATGGTACTGTCGAACTGATCTGATGATGGAGCCGGAAGATATGAACTGAACTTCATGATGGAAAATAGTATCATAGCTGTTTTGGATTTCTTAGAAAATTCTTGCAATGAACTTTGACCACGATTAGGTTTCAAGATCTGATGATAAAGCCGGAAGTTAGGCACTGGTATTCCATGATGGAATATCGTATCATAGTCGTGTTTGCACTTGTGAGAAAGGCCACGTAATGGACTTTGAACACGATCAGGTTTCAAGGTTATAACAAATCTAAAGAAAATCCGTTATCCGTTTTCTTAACCTTTTTGAATTACCGCGTAATCCATAGATTTAATTTTTTATAGATGTCGTTTCAAATCCTCTGGGGGGATCGACCGTTTAATTGTTCACTACTCGTGGGAATAATATGGCAAAAAGTATATTATATATTTTGTTTTTGCGGGCATTTATAAAAGCGTGTTTTTCTAGTGTTAAACCATTAATTTATTTAGCAACCTAGGTGCATAGGTGTCGAAAGAATTATTGACCATTCGTAAATATAAAAGGTATAAAGTTCCTCCAGTTCTCATTAGGGTCATCAGGCAGGGCGGAAACGACGGTATAAGTACTAAATGTTCCAACATCAGCAATGCACCATTAGGCCCATATCACCTATACCTTATGAAATATACTCTAAACATTGAATATAATGAGTCAGAAGTAAGTGGACCCACGGAACCAGGAGCTAAAAGACCAGCACTCAAATATAATAATAATTATCATTATAATCATAATTGTAATTATCATTATCATCATTAAAATATAATAATTATCATTTAGACTATACTAGTTCTCAGTCGTCTTTATTCCAGTTAAGTTTTTTTCTTCTAGTTTTTTCTTCTAGTTCTTTAGTCAGTACTCTATTTTTCTCCGCCTGACCAGAAGTGCCCAAAGCCATGTCCGAAAAGAAGCTTTGTTGTGTGCAGAACAGGACATTGCTAACCTATATCAAATATTTAGTTGTTAGATATCTTCAGGGCCGGATTAACCATTAGGCGGAGTAGGCAACTGCCTAGGGGCCCCGCATCAACTAGGGGCCCAGGCCCATTGCACGCACCAAGAAAACATCTTTCTTCGAACGAGAATTTGATGTGCGTGTGAACTTAGGGACTTCACTGTTATCTCACAAAATACAAATCGTTAGATTTAGTAGTAGAATTAAAACAATCTTAGAGCAAATCTGGGAATAGAAGAAGTAAACAAATATATTAAAAACCTTAATTAACCTTACCTTAATGTGCGTTTCCTCAGTTCACACACGATTTGGTCAGACAAAGTAAGAAAAGGGGCCCCGAGAATGCCATTGCCTTAGGGCCTCTGACAGGGTTAATCCGGCTCTGGATATCTTATATCATATTTTTGGCTCAAGTAGATATTAGGCTATGGTGGATACTAGGACCATTGAAATTATACACACTTTAATTCGGGAATTGTAATCACACATTGAAAACAATCAAATAATAATAATAATAATATTCCACAACTTTCACACAACGCCATCTAGTCCCAAACTGAGCAGAGCTTGTGCTATGAGTACTAGACAACTGATAAACATACATATATATTTCTAAATACATACATATTATAGATAAATTACACCCAGACAAAGAACAAATGATCGTGCTCATCACACAAACATTTGTCCTGGGTGGGAATCGAACCCACGACCTTGAGCGTAGCAGTCAGGGTTGGTTTTAAATGGTTTTAAATTGTGTTACTTTTAAATTATTAAATAGCTCTCTCAAAGTCTCTTTTGCGATGTTACTATAAAGTAAATTGGTATTATTTGGTTTGTATTTTTTTCCATTTTGGTACTGCTATTATTCTGATATTCATAAAAGGTTTGATTCAGATTTGTCACCGAACGAACAGAGTTAGATGTACCTATAGACATTTATTCTTTATTTATCTATAAAAATTAAAGCGTTTATATATGTTGCAGCACGTGCCATCTAAGACCCGTGCGCAGCGATCAGTGTCACATCACAGCAACCAGTAATCGGAGATAGCTTCTACTAGGTCAAGAATATACCTACAGCAGAAAAAGCACGTAGGTACTTTTATTCTGTCGATTATGCATAATATTATCAATTTTGGCCCGTTTATCGAGGGTAAGGCTCAATTAGCAACAAAGAAGTTGGGAATCCTAGCAAAGGTGAGACGGTACTTTACACCCGAACAGCTGCTCAATCTCTCTCGCTCTCATCTTTGGGATGGATCTGCGAAGTACCAAATAGATGCGTTTGAGTCTATTGAGAAACGGGCCAAAAGACTCATTGGCAACGATACACTGGTCGAATCGAAGCTCCAGAGCCTTGAACATCGACGACGAGTTGCTAGTCTATCGGTTTTCTATCGGTTACATTTCGAGGAGTGTGCGATGGAATTACACAATCTAATTCCATCAAGCCCGTTCCATCATCGGACTACAAGACAAACGGCGATGCGCCATCGTTACATGGTGGACATCCCACCTATACGCACTAAACGTTTTGGGAATACCTTCATTATGCGTATGGCTAAGGAGTGGAATTCCCTGCCGGAGTGTGTTTCCCGATAGCTATAACCTACTAGGTATAATAGGTTACTTTTAGGTAACCGTGCTCCATCTTCGACCACGTCATCAGATCACTTACCATCAGGTGAGATGGTGACCAAATGCGAGCCTCAAAAATCAATAAAAATAAAATTAGTACAATATTAATAGGTTAATGGTACCTACTAGGTTATTGTACAGATAGAGATATAAGAATAGGGTGCAGAAATGCTACACTAGCCTGTAAGTGGGAACGATAGAAGCGAGGAGAGAGACAGACGCCGACTATTAATCCAACTCTCTCTTGCAGAGCGTTGTGATTGGCCCTACTGAAGATGGTGAAGTGGGAGTTTTCTCACACTCTCCCACTCATTTTTTCACCTTTTTTCAGTCAAAATGAAAACAAAAAGGTGCCTATACAACGTGTATAGTGTTGCCCAAATGCAAGACCAAGACGAGACTTAGGCCAGTCTTGGTCTTGGTCTTGCGTCAATACACCTGGTCTTGGTCTTGGTATTGCGCTCTCAGTCTAGGTCTTAGTCTTGGTCTTGCAGCAAGAGTCTCGCAAGTCTTGCAAGTCTTGCAAATACCTATTAGCCTAGGTATTGCTATTTATTGAACACGTTAGTTTAGATTTTGGATTATGATTCGTGCTGTAAGACGTATGTAGTTGCAGAATTATAATCATCAAAATCATCAATACAACCCTCCAAGTTCATAAAGGTCGAGTAATTATTTAAAAAAAAGACTTATTCAAGGTCAAACTCATTCCTCGACCTTTGAACTTGGAGGGTTGTATTGATGATTTTGATGATTATGATTCTGTAACTACATACGTCTTACAGCGCGAATAATATTTTAATCAACAAACAATCTAGCACTGGCCTGCAAATTGCAAAAAAAAATAAGAAAATTTGTATTTTGCGGGCTATCCTGGAGCATTCACCAATGTACAATGTTAATCAACCAATAATAGAAGACTACAGGCAAAGCCTTCCTATGCGGCCAAAATAAGGAAGTGCGTGTGTGTTGAGATTAGCAGATTTCATTACAGTGTTACAGTGTGCGTAGGTACATTTTTTAGGCAATTTGTCGTACTCGTGACTGGCGCGCTTTGCTACGTAGGTACTGTTGTAAGTATGTGTAAGTAAGAAACAATGTAGGTACCTACTACAATAAAATTGTATTTCTTAGAAAAAGAATCGTCGTACCTACACGACGATTATTTTTATTTAGTTAGTAAATCATCGCTGAAGACTATTGTCTTCAGCGATGATATACTAACTAATAATAATTAGTTTGTTTAATGGAATGGGATGGAAGAGTTGTAGAATAAAGACAATTTATGCAGTTTAACATTTATTTAAATAAAAAAATTGAACACAAATAAAAAAATTGCAGTACAGTACACAATAGCATTGACATAATTAAAAAAAGTTATAAGTACAAATCAAAGCGTTTCCTTACACAAAAATTCTCCTAATGTACCTATGTAAGTACCTATGTATTATTGTATCTACCTATAAATTGGTAAAAAAAAGATATGAACGGCTCGCCAACATGCAAATATAAACCCCGAGAGGTTTTCGTTGTGTGGCTAAAACTAAATGTGAATATGGTTGTTTTAGAATAAAAAAAAATTGGTTACTTTATATTAATTCTTTTGACCAAGAATTAATACAAAGTAACCACCTGGCTGACTCATCACTTAATCTATTTCTATGTTTTCTAATTACTAACGATGCTTTAGAAAATAATCTCTCAGCAGGTACTGAAGTTGCAGGTATCGAAAGAAAATCACGAGCCATCTTGGATAAAATCGGATATTCCGTCTCATGCGTCCTCCACCACTCTCAAATGTCTTCTGAGCTGGCAGCTCTCGGTTTACTTAGGTACTCCTCCAACTCGTCAATAACTAAGCCTTGAAGACAAGATCCAGATCCAGACGACGACGTAGAGGGACATGCATACAGTTTCTCAGTCTATTACATCTTCATATTCTTCATCATCACATACTTTGTTTTCATTTCTTGGTAATTCTGGAGGTTTAGACACCGAGTGTTGCTGTACGTGTAGACTTTTATATTCTTTATAAAGTTCATTAAATTTGCGCAGGCTTTCTGTTTTAATTTGCTTCCCCCATAATGTCACATCAAAAGTCTGAGCTTTGTGCCTTGGGTCTAAAATTAAAGTGGTACAGTAAATTCAGTTGCTCTTCTTATAATGTTTAAGCATTTTATCTCGGGCTGCTTGTAAACCTAAAATGAGCCTTTCATCCACTTCAGTTCGATTAGGTTTCTAATTGTTTTACCATGGATTCAATTTTATCAAGCAATAGATTGAATGATACAAGGACTAGCGGTAATGTAACATATTTTTCTCCACCAAGTTTCGTTGATAAAAGTTTAAAGTTTATTAAAAACTTATGTATTTTTTCGAGTATTTGCCATTCAGTTTCTGTGATTTTAAAATCATTCAATTCGGTAACTGAAACGCATAATATGTTAATGCCAGTTCTCACTTTTAAACCAAATCCAATCATATTATGTGTGGAATTCCATCTTGTTGGACAGTCGAGTATAGGATTCAGATTTCATGGCACGCCAACTGCTTCACAAGTAGACTGGAACTTCCTCTTCAATATCTCGATTCTTTTTATTTTACTGGAAATACTGCGTAATTTTGTAATACCTGTACGTGAGTCAGCAATATTTGGCGCATATTCTTCATCTTCCTCAGTTTCGTCTTCATAGTCTTCATACTGCTGTTCTTGTTCTTTATTATCAGTTTCACTGTGTAATAATGAAATGAAATAATGATGTTTATTTTGCAAATGGGTTATAAGTAACACTTTTACACGTCATTTTTTTTTTCGTAAATGTAAGCTAGATGAGGCCAGTGTTTCCTAACTGACTACTCTGAGAAGAAACACTGAAACAAACTCAGAGGTCAACGTCTCTTTTAAAGTCCATACAATGTGTAGTAATCAAATCATATGAGAGCCATGTAGGTTTATGCCTGTGGCGCCCTTTAAAGGACAGAATCATACAGATTTGAGCAGGTCCGTCCAAACAGTGCAAGCATTTGTCAAATATCTAAAAAATATTAATGCTAAGGTCTTTAGTAAATCTTGTACACCAAGGTTCAAAATGTGAGCAAAGCACCGGAAATGTTGATTGTCTGAATCAAAATGCAGCAGTTGTTTGCCAAGTTCATACATAAATTTGGTATTTGCAGTTGCGTTGTCCACCGTGATACCCTGTATTTTATCAGTTATGCCATATTCCAATAAACATTCGTGGAAAATCGTTGCAATATCTAACCCAGTATGTCGACCGCGCGATGGTATAAAATCAAGGACTACAGATCGATACTTCCATTCATTGTCTATATAATGAATAGTGATCCCGTAGTAACTCCTACCAGCAATGGACGTCCATCCATCGATGGTAAATGACATTTTACATGAATATTGTTGTAGTCGATTTTTAACATTCGATTGTAGTTCTTCAAATCGCTCCTTGACTTTCCTTCTTAGTGTCGACCTTTTAGGAAATATCGTATTCGGGCAAATCGATCGAAAATATTCCTGTGTATCTTCATCATCGAAAAATGAGAAAGGAAGATATTTTTTTAGAATCCAATCAACTGTAGCTGTCATGAAGTTGTCACTGCGGTTTTCAGATACTGACTGTAATAAAATATTAAAACATGTGTTAATAATAGTAATAATAGGTACCTATTAGATTTTAAAACTATGAGCAAAGCATGATATCTATAAAAATATACTATAGGTACCTACTAGCAAACCTGCGGCGGCTTTACTGTCGTAGATAATGCGTCTCTATAAATCAATACCTAAACTAGCTTCGCATTTGAATAAATTACCTAGGTAGGTACAGATTAAAATCGTGTTACGGAAAGGATATACTTAATGTACATACATATCAAGGGCACGGATTCCTATGGTGATAAGTGATAACAAACCAATAAGGCAACATTTTTTAATACCTATAATTACCTACATAATTATTATAAATGTTTGTAAGTGAATTCTACACAAATCATTCATTACATAGGTACCTACGTCAGCTGATCGGTGTTAAATAGTGTCAATCAATTATTCATCCAAGAAACAACTCCGTAAAAGATTTGTTTTTCTGGTATTTTTATTATTATATTGATAGTTTAATGCCACAAAATAACAAATACTTGAACACAAATTAGTTAGTACAAAATCTTAGTAGGTTTGTAGCTTGGAAAATTGTTTTTTGTTTGTAGTAAAAAAAACTTAAGTAGGTACCTACTGCTCCGGCTGCCTCAGTAATTAAGTAACTATGTACCTACTTAAGTAGAGTAGGTACTTTATTTAGCTGACGGTTCAAATGAATGCAGATTCTAAACCAGATACCTACCTACACTCTTCACCCCGTTTGAATGGATATACCCTACCCTTTCTGTAACACGTATTACAAGGGTAGGTACCTATACAAACACCCGTTGGTAGAAATAGAGATTAAAATCGTAAAACAATTTAATAACTACGTACTACTCATCATTATCATAGCTGCATAATCAGCCGTAGAACGTCCACTGCTGGACAAAGGCCTTCCCACTCGGGGGGTAGTTGCCCATAATTGCCAAGCTGGGCAGGTTTGGCGGCAATCGGAGGACTACGTAGGTACTACTAAATAATTTATATAAAAAAAATATAAACCTATAAAAAGTAAAGTAGATACCTAAGTAAACTCATAAATTTTAATGTAGATATTTATGAAACACCCTTATTTGCATTGTTTTTTTCATCAATTTACAAAAATAAAGTACCTACGAGAAACAGCTAGGTACTTTACTTTGGTAAATTACTGTAATTATTAATTGAGTACCTACCTAGTATTTACGTAACATATTTTTTTCTTACCTGTCTACTTTTTGCAGTGGTTGTTAAAAAGCTTGTGATATCTCCACTTTGACTTTGACTTAATGTTGGTTTTCTTACAGGAAGAAATATTTGCGATTCCTTCTCGTGAAAAGATAGTAGATGCTTCCTTAAGCCTGAAGTGTTTCTGTTTTTCATTTTTATTTCAACTTTTTTATGTTGGCACAATTTACACATACCAATTTGGGACGCATGAATTATTTCGAAAAACTCGTGAAATTTACTTTTAGGTCTTTTAGATCTAATTCTGCAACTCTCACTACTCCGACTAGAGCTATTTGAATCTTCGTCACTCATGTCAAATTGTAAACAATCACTCCGAAAGCAATAAGGATTTAGAGTACCTAGCTAGGTAAATGGGCGAGAACAATAAATAAGATAGACTCGAAGCGAAGCTCAATTGGAAATGACTGAAATTGAATTAAAAACTCATATTTATAAGCACAAGCCGAAGACCGACAAAGGGAAATGCGGCATTCTTTGATAGATAGAATACATCTTTGAAAGATTAAAAAACAGAAGTATCAGAATCAGATAGGTTTTGTGCCTACGCAAAAATAAAGTGTAGATAATTATGCAAACAATATTGTTTATTATGTTCCTTTTTTATTGGAACTAGGCAAGTTCCGTTCCGGTACGTTGCCTGCTGTTTTTATGGAGGTTACTCGCTACTAGCGATAGAAGTTGATAAAACGACACGGCACATCTCGATTTTTGGAAGTGTGTGATTTTAAAACAAAATGCGTAAAGCAATATGACGTCGCTCATATTTGGAGTTTTTCCATGTTTCCATTTTGTTAAAATCACCCACTTCCAAATTTGCAGTGCAATGTCCTTTAAAAAGGTATAATAGGTAATAATAATAATATAAACTAGGTATATTATTATTACTTACTACAATTTTTATAATATCTACCTATCCTTACGACTACAATCTTCCTTGCGAGGACAACATAATCTATTTGTGTCCGTTCTGAGCAGGGACCGTACAACCCCGATTAAGAGTTAAGTCTTTGAAAGGGTAAGCCATTTATAAGGTTACCTTTACCATGATGTAACTCTATGAATGGGTTTTAGGCTTGAACCCATTAAAAGGGTTATCTCTTCAATATGGATAACCCATTGAATGGGTTCTATACAAGAACCCCAGTGAAAGGGTTACACCAACATTATGATAACCCATTGAATGGGTTCTATACCTAAAACCCTACATTAAGATAACCTATAGAGTATAGGTAAGGGTTTTCTTTGGGTTACCATATATTATTATGGTTATTCAATAGACTTGTGCTAAGTAGGTGCTGGATGGAGCACCACACACACCATCGCTAGCGCACTGACTTTATTACACTAGACATTGCAGACATGTAGCCGAAACACGTGTTACCTATAATATTTAGATTTTAGATACTCTCATATTCAGGTGTGTGTCCTGAACTCCCGCATTTGCGACAAGTGTTACATATAGATGTAGACTGGATATCCTCTAAAGTAACGCAAATAATGTTTTTAACGCGTTGTAAATACGTACAGTAAACATTCGAGTAAAAACTTAACAAAAAAAAAACTAAAAAACGATAACTACGTTAAAAGATAACTAGAGGACTAAAATTAGGGAAACTAAATATAAAATTGCTTTCATAATGACAACAATAACAAAGAGAATACATGCATATACATTCGCGATATATTTGCCAAATATTGAAACAAAGAAGAGTTTATAGAAAAATAGCTTTAATTCCTACATAATAAAGTTCAATTTACGCTACAACGTCAGATATTTCTATAACTTTTTGAATAGTGCTAGTCACTCTAAAATCAACTTAATCGCCATTAAAATAAAGTTGATATTTGTGTAACTTGAAATAACATCAATTTGAGACATTAGTTTGAATATAAAGGGCCTTTTCAACCGACGACAAAAAAGGAGGAGGTTATCTATATATATATTTATAATGATCACCGATTACTCGAAGACGGCTGAACCGATTTGGAAAATTCTTTTTTTGTTTGAAAAAGTATACTTCGAAATTAGTGCCATTGTCACCAAGTCAGGATTGGATGGTGGGATCCTGGAGAAATCGAGGGAACTTTTCAAATATTATAGGCACACCTATAGTGATTTGAGTATTCTTTTTAGTAACTCTAACTTGTGTAGTTGCATTCGAAAAGCACCATTTGTGAAGTGGACCTAATGATGAAAACCACAGATGGCCACCGGAACTACTCAATATACATATAAGTAGGAATAATAAGTATTTCATGTGTTCCGCTTCAATTACTTGAATGTGGTTATTAAGCACAATATGCTCGTCACAATGCATATGGTAAAGTGAAGCTGATGGTGATGCACCAGGAGAACTCCTCAACAATATTAACGGGCCAACATTAGGAAAAGCAAAATTTTGTAAATGAATATAAGTAGTTGACATTTAGACTCTTGTAACTAGGTAAATTAAAAATCGACCAACTAAAAAGTGTGAAATAAAATCTTTTTACCAAAACTTTAAACCGACTCCCAAAAAACACTACAAAGTAAAAAATAACTTTAATTTCGGAAGTCGGTGCCAAAAACGAAAATACAAGACTAAAGACACCAACTATCGAAATTAAAGTTATTTTTTACTTTGCAGTGTTTTTGGGAGTCGGTTCTACTACTACCTACTAAAAACCATTACCTGAATGTTCGTTTCGAATTTCGAGTTTATAGCTACATTACCTATATTGCCTTTCTTATTGATAAATCTACCATATATTGCTCTTTTGAATTTAGATTGATGAATTACGTAACATAAGTACCTACATAGTGTAAGGTTTTACATTTAAATAAGTAAGTTGTCAGGATAACTAAATATTAGAATATAACCTTACCTTTAAGAAATTTCCACATACAGTACCTTTACTTGTATTATTTGATGAATCATATAAATAATAGCGATATACAGCGTCTCGTTTCGTTTTTAGCATTTTTTCAATATGAATTGTTCAAAATTCAAAATAATAAAAATAATATCGCAAAAGACGTCCGGCTTCACAAACTCAAACAACAAAAATGACAATAAAGTAGTAAACAAGTACAGACATGAAAAAATCATAATAATAAGTCATTTCGATATCCGGCTAGCAAAGCTAAAAAGAACATGCAATAATGATCATAGATCCCTGTTTGCAAGGCTCTCGGTAAGTAACCCCAAAGGAGCCCCGCCACCGCTGACGCTTAACGCGTGCTATGCCATTTTGCAGCGTATGCCTACCATCGAGATATATTACATTGCTTCGAGTTGGAATGTTACGCTGTTATCGTATTCAAAAGAGTTGAAAGTGTAAGGAACCCTTTTGAACGACTTAATTTAAGCCGTTCAAAAGTGTTACCCACGTCGTATGGGTTTTTGAATAACCAAAATGGTCCATTAAGTCATTTAAAAGGTTACCTACATCATATGGGTTTTAGATTAACTGCTTAAAAAAACCCTATCGAAAACCCTTCCTATAAATAACCAAAATGGTCCTTTAAGCCATTCAAAAGGGTTACCTATATCCTATGGGTTTTTGATTAACCGCTTAGAAAAACCCTGTCGAAACCCTTTCAATGGGTAACCAAAATGGTCCCTGGTTCTGAGCACCCGGAAACTTATTTTATTCTTTGGAACATGGGCAGTGGCGGCGACCTTTGACATGAAATGAAAGCGACGCAGTGGCGACACAAAGTCTAGGAGCAGACTAAATTTTTACCTATTTTGGTAGGGTTGTCAATGTTGGCATTAGCACAGAAAAATAAAATTAAGTAAACACGTTTATCAACTTTTTAATAACTGGGTAGATCCACGATAGAATATTTTTTCTACTAATTTCCTAAGTAGGTACGTACTCAGTCTAAATATATTTTTCATAATTTTTGTTTTTTCAATAAATTGTTGTGTGTAATTGAGTGGTAAACTCTTTTTTAAAATAAACTTATGGAAAGCAGTGTTCGAATTCGAACCAATGTGAGAATGTATTTATACAAGAAACTCAGAGCATTCAATTTATACCTACCTATTGCTGAGACATCTTCGAGGTCACTTAATTTTATCCTCCTGTACCAACCCTACCAAAATAGGTAACAATTTTGTGTGCCTCTGTCCGTTGTCGGCGAATGCGGCGCTCAAACAGTGTCAAATGCGATACACTTCTTGCAAACCGCGGCGTCTTTGTCGGTAATTATCAAATAAGTAGGTATATAATACACCGACCGACCAACAGTTTATTCGCAGAACGTTACATTTTCCCAACCAACCTTGAACCTTAATTCTTTAGCGATAAAGTTGAAAATCTGTTAAGAAATTTGACAGATCGTAGGAGCTTGATGTGCTGGCGTCTGTACCATAACATTGGCTGCCGTAGAAAACGTTACTAGACCTACTCGACTCGCTGTTAGTTTTAAATTTTGCTGAATAGAAGAATAATATAAACTTTGAAACATAAGCAGGTACCTACATAATGTTTATAATTATAATTTTGTAGGCTACAATTTTAAGCACATACCAACCTACGAGTACAAACGTTAGATCTGCACATTAGACATAAACAAGCATAATATACCTACGCTTACTTTTACATCGTTCTGGAGCCGAAACATAGTACCTACCTAACTCCAGTCGAGTAATAATTACTATTGGCGTTGTTATTTTTTTTTAAGACATCTAATATAGTAGTTAGAAATGTATAAATTTTTTTCTGTCATTCGAGTTAAATCTTAGTAGCGGTTCCACTATTTCATTCATAAATGCAATATGGTACGCGATCTACTTAGTGATGACGTAGCGCGGAACCGCTGTGCACCTGCGGGTCAGTTGAGGGAGTCAATGGACGACGGAAAAAAATAATATTGCATAAAACCTACAAAATTCTTTTGGCGGCAGTCGGGCGGCTTCCACAAAGGCAGGCAATTCGAACAGAAAAATGAATCATTTCGTCTGTCGAATAGTGTTCATTTTTATTTAGCAGCGGTGCCCTTTTTAAGAAATTATTGAACCGAATTAAGACCTTAATTTTATACAGATAACCGTGTGATTCGGTTGTGCATCTTCGTCATCATCTTCTAAATGGTAAAATTTCTAATTTTCATCGTTAACTGTTTAGAAATAAAGTCTAAATTTGCTTTTCGTATACTTATTTGTGTACGTATTTAGATCGCGTATGTATTTTTATCTAATATGTCTATGAAATAAAGGTATCCTTATGAATGGTGTGGAATTGTGGATACTTACGTTTACACACACATATGCATTTACTGCAAGAAAGCGTTACTTCGAGTTCTCATTATTTCACAAAAAAGAACAATAAATTTAATTTTACGTGTTTTTTTTATGTTCTTTTTTGAAAAAAATAGTACCAATCATTTCGAATTCGATGATCGAGTTCATGGCTTTCGGTTCTAGAACGATCTAACAGTAACCGTGTATTATTATAGGTAGATACTTACAAGGTATGAACTTTGCTAGAAAGTTATTCTAGGTAGGTACATTTTATCATATGGGATGATGGGAACAGATTTGTGAGTATTAACACGCTACTTACTTAATAAATAGTTGAAATATAATAAGTACTTACCTACCTAATCAATACAATACCTTTTAGGGTTCTTTCAGATGAGCGGCACGTTGCCAACTGCAGATACAACTGCAGCCCTTAGTTTAGTGTTGTGACGATACCTACGGTTTTGATACTGGGGAAAGTCTCTCAAAATCGGGATTGAAACCAAATGCCTACTTAATAACGCCCAAATCTCAGTTTGTCTTAACTGCAAGACGCAAGAGTCTTGCAGGCTTAAGTCTTGTCTTGCTCAAGTCTTGCAGGGTTCAGTCTTGGTCTTGGTCTTGCTACAATAAGGCGGTCTTGGTCTTGGTCTTGCGAAAATGCAAGAACAAGAGCAAGACTGCAAGACCAAGACCGATTTTGGGCAACACTAAACGTGTAACGGAAACCCCATATCTATCCAAAAGGACTGAAGACAACATCTGGTATGGAGTCTCTATGCAAAGTTTCAGCTCAAAATAAGTGACTCACAGAATTGACCCCAAATTATTGGTTTCATATGTTTCTTGAATACCAGTAATAACAAACGTGTCACAGCACTATGAGGGTCATCACTTTCCACGTCACTTGCCAATAAAACGATAATTCTCTTCGTTCTGCTTAATTTGAAAAATTCGGCCTCTGGTATCAATGTATTAAAATTTCTAATATGCTTCACACATGTAGACATAGGATTAAAAAACCCTTGCCATATCGTTTGTTATCATCCAAAGAAGCCGTGCACTCGGTATATATACATATACCCTCGTTATATAGGTACTATATACGGCATGGGCGTGCACAGAGATTTCAAACAGGGTAAGCACGGCTAAAATTAAAACAAAACTTACCAGTTTCCGCTTGTTTCGGTCGGTAGCCCACCACCACGAATATCTAATTAATGTTTATAAATCAAATCGATGCACCTATCTTTTTTTTAGATAATTTTGCAAAACGTCGTCGTTAAAAATGCTACTTCGTTTTAAGATTACTAAAATCGTAGGATTTTTCATGACCACGGAATGCTTATTCTTATTTACCCAGAAAACAAACAGGATCAATCAATCGTTTGAAAATGTCTATATTTCTTTCAAATTTCGCGTTGTGTCTTTCAACATCTAACTTAAACTGGCTATTCATACTAGTCTCTATTGTTCCTTTACCAAAAGTTTGGAATTTCAAGCAGGGTTCCAGATATTTATCAGAAAAATCGTGCTTAGCGGTCGCTTTGTGAAAATTATTTAAATCTGAATACCCGTTACAAGTCCAAACACTATTTTTATCTAGATATGTAAATAACATGCAAAGGAAACAATACAATGTGTTTGTGTGGTCACACCCTATTAGCCAGTAATAATTATCATACCTACGACTTTTATTAAAACAACAAGTAACAAAAATTAACGTCAAAAACGCGGCAGATTTTAATTTATTTAAACACGCTTCGCCAGCGCAGGTCTCACAGGTATAATTCTCCATTTTTTACAATAAACTTGCTTAATAATCACATAACATGTCTTGCATCAAGAAATATGAAATATTGCGAAAAAACTTTCCAACAATAATAACCTACTTAATCGATCATTAGACCAACCGGTGTTTTACGACTCCTCGATTTGGAAGCGTTGTAACAAGCTGTGCTTTCAAAACTCGAACACGCGCACACATTTTTACGCACATAGTCACACTTTCTCTGTGTACTACACAGACTACAGGAGATGCCGGTTATATGAAATATAAGCAGACTGTACTACAGCTTACACTCACAGGAGACAGGGGCGCTATCTGCGCGACGAATTGGCGGGTTTGTCTTTTGGACGAATTAGTTCCAAATAAACTTAATAGATAGCACTTAAATAGCGAAGTGCTATGTTTGTAATTTAGGTGTATTTTTTTAGTTATCGTTATTTATTATTTAGAGAGGCATGTATGTATGGGACTACAGGGTATGCGGAGCTTATTTCAATGTATGGAGTACACGCCACTGATATACGGTATACGTATGTATACACGATTTTCATACAGCTCCGCATCTGCTACACTCTCAATATACTAGCGATAGGATTTGCTAGCAAACACTGCTCATTAGCCAATCACAGCACTCTGCAAGAGAGAGACAGATGAATAGTAAGCATCTGTCTCTCTCTTCGCCTCTATCGTTATAATATTTAACCGTTTCTGTACTCTATTCTTATATCTCTATGATTGTACACCAGCCTACCAATGACTACTTAAAAACAATTTAAAAAATATACTTACTACATAATTTTTAAGCAATGCTGTGGTAGCTCAAAGATTACCGGCACGCTTTACAAGTTGGAGAACGCAGGTTCTGGAAGAACCCAGGCTGGCAATTTTCTTATTATTTATGTAATTTAGTTTGTATAATTTTTTTTTACCACTGCTTAAAAACCACGCCAGGAACGGTCTAGGACTGAATACTTGCGACTTCCACTAACACGTAATGGGCTCGCGTGGTGGATTTCGAACCTCTCATAGAGCAGAAGCCTATGCATTGGGAACTTTATACGATAAACACTATTCATCTCACTTACATTAAACCTTTTCTTTCTTCATGGCTTTGTAGCAAAATAGTAGTTTTTTGTTGGCTCAGGGTGAATATTCCATAGATGAAAAGTCCTGTCGTCGAGTCACAAAAGCGAACTATTCTTTCGACGAATCTCTCAAAAACGAAACGTCCTGTTGGTGACAGTTATAGTCTTTGGTGACAGTCCAAACGAGAAGAACGCCTGCAGAATCGGATATTGGTAGGTTTATTGTTTTCTGTTATTATATGGTAACTAGCAAGTTCTTTTTTTATTTATGATAATGTCGCGTTTGCCTACCATCTCACATGATGATCTTTTAAAATTGTGATAAGCGCAATCCAATTAGCTGAATTTTAGCATTTATTTCATTACTATACATCGTCATAAAAATGGGCATTATTTTTTCTCCATTGAGTCGGCGCTCTCCGGTGATTCCAGAGAGTAAATAACCACTAGAGAGCGTATAGGCCGATTTATTTGAAGAACACGACTCACTACGTCGGGCCGGGGACGACAGAGAAATGCAGAGCTGCAATTGGTCAGTTCAAGGTCAAGTTGCGTAGATATGCCTGGTTAGAGATTGGTCTACTTGATTAAGGGAAAGTAGTCGATATCGATATAATTGATTTACATTGTAAAAATGCTGAGTAAAAATTCCATAATAAAAATATCGTTCTTTAAAATCAGTTGTGTATCAACAACAGGCACTCTGTAATTATTATTTTTTCGGTGGTGAGTTTTTTTCCTGGGTGGGAAAATCATCGAATGACTTCTCTTGCTCTGGGTAAAGCGGAAGGGAGTGTCAGACTTCTAGTGACTAAAAACCCACCCTGTTCCTTTAGCTGCCCTTAAGTTCCGGGGCCGCGGTATCTCATTAAAACATTACCGCAACCCCGGAACCAAAGTAACTTACGAGGGCGATATTGTAATGCAAAGGCCCAAGTTAATTAATATTAGAGTCCATCATATTATTTGAAGCCTAGAAAGATTGAATATACGTATCTTATATTCATGATTTGACTTTTCTCAACATTATATCAATAAAAACAAAACTAGAAACCAATATTCCCTAGTAACTTTTCACTTTTCTTTTTAATCTGGAATCTTCGGAAATCTAAAATGAAAACATGCATGTCACACAGAAGAAAAAATATTAGAACTTCCTCCTTTTCTTAAAGTCGGTTAATGTAGATAGGTATTTTATGACAACTATCTGAATTTAATTAAAAAATAAATAAGTTTAATTTTATAATGATCGATATCGTATTCAGCCGTTAAAGCTAACAGCACAGATTTTTACGACAAAAATACAAAAGGAAAGAAAGGGATAAAAGAATTAGAATTTCTTCATGAAAGAAAGAGACTTTTCCAAAAGACATCAACGCACGACTCAACTGTGTCCTTGATCACCCAACCCACCACTTTAAATAGACCTCTGCGGTGGCTTATAATCTGATTAAATGATAGGTAGTTTTCGTATATTATTTCATTACTGATGAATTGTTATGTGATCCATTTAGTATCTATTTTATTTAATTATAGACTAAAAGAAAGAAAGGATTATAGATAATCTATTCGTAGATTTTGCCAAGGGCACTGAGTAGACTGATGGGATGATAACTACTAGGGGAGGACTTGGGCATACCGGGCTTTGGAATGCCATGCTTACGGCGGCGCCGGTGAAGGCAACGTGGCGGTCGCTGGTGAGCTGCCAGTCTCCGATAACACCGCTGTTGCTGGTCAGGTCCCCATCATGGGCGCTGTGAACTTCTGCGGCGCTGTGCCAGCTTGTGGTGCCGTGTCTATCACCAGACAATGCACGTGCAGCTGCGACGCTCCTGTTTACTGTTGAAGCATAATTTGACGTTAATAAAAATATACAGTTACGTATTGATTAAATAATTGGATCTTTAATCATCCCAGCAATGGTATATTAACCTGTTTACACAAGCATCTTTATTCTATGGATGGGAAGTATTGACTCGGAAACATTTAATCTATTATAATTCAGTCTTATAAAGCACCCATGATGTACTTAAATTGTGTCACGTTATTTGATGGCTTTATTTAATTGATAGTACATTGTTTGTCATAGTTTCAGGTCATACGCTTGCTGATTCAGCACAGTCTAGTTCCTCAATAAGAAGATCATCATCTATTGTTAACACCGCGCTGCCCGGAGGTGATGCGTTCATGACATTATGTCTAACTAGCTTCTGCCCGCGACTTCGTACGCGTGGGAAGGTTTTCCCGCGCAAATCCCGATCCCGTGGGAATTTCGGGATAAAAAGTAGCCTATGTGTTATTCCAGGCTGCCAACTATATACTTACCAAATTTCATTCAGATCCATTCAGTAGTTTTTGCGTGAAAGAGTAACAAACATCCATCCATCCTCACAAACTTTCGCATATATAATATTAGTAGCTTCTGCCCGCGACTTCGTTCGCGTGGGAAGGTTTTCCCGCGCAAATCCCGATCCCGTGGGAATTTCGGGATGAAAAGTAGCCTATGTGTTATTCCAGAATGTCAATTATCTACTGACCAAATTTTATTCAGATCCGTTCAGTAGTTTTTGCGTGAAAGAGTAACAAACATCCATCCATCCTCACAAACTTTCGCATTTATAATATTAGTAGGATTATTATATTATTATTATATATTAAGTAGGAAGGATAGGATACACCATGATGTCACTCGATCTTCGCCACGGTTCGCTTTTACTTGGCTGTTGGTACCTACAGGTATATATGCAGAGGTGAAGAATTAACTTAAAATTGATAGGTTCTGCCCGCGATTTCACTCATGCGGAAAAGTTTTTTCAGCGCAATTAAAGGAGCCTGTCACCATCTAGCCCTGTGCTCCGTTTCGACGTAAACGACGAACAAACTAACACTATTTTGTTTGTATCATTTAAAAAACTATGGATCTATCGTTTTATCAGATGCATACCTAAACGTTGTAAAAATATAGATTCGTAGCGATATATGTACAAACATGTATATGTATGTAGGTATATCTGTGGGCCTAGTAAGATTTTTGGGAATGTGATACGTGATTTAGAAAAGTGAAACAACGAAGAACACGTCTCCGTAAGTTCACAAATACTAAGCACTAATAACAACAAATGCACGCTACCACGAAAATCCTAACGGCGTATCCATGGGATCTCGAATAACTAAATCTCTAATTTCACCTATTCGATACAACGAATGCACATAACTAAGAAAAACTGAACATCGTAGCCATGCGATCCCATGGCTACGGCGTTAGGATTTTCGTGGTAGCGTGCATTCGTTGTTAAGTTTTTAGTATTCGTGAACTTACGGGGACGTGTTCTTCGGTGTTCCACTTTTCTAAATCATGTATCACACTCGGATTTTGGATGTTTATACTTAAACCCGTTAACATAATAATATGCCGTTGATGGTCGTAAGTACAGCTCCTTCACAGCACGTTCAGCGTAGCGGCCTAAGTCTCTTATCTAAGTGTTTGTTTGAAACTGCCTGTACTCGCGACTGTCTCTATACTTTGGTGGAAGTCCCTGTCAAATCGGTTTAGCTATTCCAGAGATTGGCCCGGAGAAAGAAATAGACACACAGACAAAGATTTAAAATAAAAATGTGTTTGAATTTTTCGAAGTCACGGGCAGACACTTCATTTTAATTTATAATAATAGATTTCAATTGTTTCATTGAAAAACCAAACGTGGAAACGTTTATTTATTTTAAATTGATGTAAGAATAACACCGACATGCTTTTTCTGCTGTAGGTATATCTGACCTAGTACAAGTTATCTCTACTTACTACGTAGTTGTTATATGACACAGTGAGCTGCGCATGATTCTCAGAAGACACATGCCGCAATATAAATTGACGCTTTGATGAATTTATGAATGAAAAATCGGCAGTGTGAATCAGACTCGCCCGCAAGTCGTGTTAGACTAATTATTATTATTAGTTATTCGTATTGTGATGGTTTATTCCTAGGAGGTGTCGGTTGTCCTATTACTGGTCATGATTGAAGTTAAGTAATCTTCTTCCCTGGGTTTGATTGAACATGCGACCTGCAACTAGTTATCACAACGCCACCATTTAAAAAAAAAGAAGTACAGTTGTGGTCAACCTTTACTTTTATACATATTATAAAGTTTAGTAGAAAAACCAAAAGAATTTACCAAACTTTAAGACATTTATTTGTTTAAAATTTACATAAGAGTAATACTGACATGCTTTTTCTGCTGTAAGTATATTCCTGACCTAGTACCAGCTATCTCCACTCTATGTAGTTGTTGTTATATGACACTGTGACCTGCGCATGATTCTCAGAAGGCACGTGCCGCAATATAAATTGACGCTTTGATGAATTTATTAAAAAAAAAAAACGATAAAGCGTGAATCACAATCGCCCGCAAGTCACGTTAGAGTACTTAGTCTTACATGTACGTACTTTGTTCGTTCATAATTTAAAGAGACAGGAGATAAAAGTCTGGTCTTATTTTTTTAAATTTGTAACTACTCTCTAGTCTTCGAGATAAGTAGATTACAGATTTTATTTCAGAAATATTCAAGACTGTTGCAGTAAGTTTTGTTCAGAAAACTTATTTCTTCAAACTGCTAAATATGTGAATGCTAATATTAAGTTTATGACAACATTTTATTCTAGAGATGGGTAACTAGCCGAAATTTCAATAGCTTAGCTAGCCGGCTATTTGTAATCTAATAGCCAGCTAGCTATCCGGCTATTTTAGCTATTTGGCTATTGAACCATAGCGACTAGCGCTAGCGGTGGTGCAGCGGCATAGCTAGGACTTAACGACCAATCGCCTTGCGATTTGAGTTCGAAACTCGCCGCGGGAACAAGTGTAGATATTAATAATAAGTTAGGAAATGTTATGACTTCGTTTTTTTATTTTTATTTTGTAATTTTGAAAATAAGTTGTTTCCCCTAGCAAGTCGTACTTACGTATTATTATTATAAAAATACGAAAATCTACACTAGTGGCATCTGTGTTAACGCACATAAAACTAACTAAATACTGCCAAAACATCGACTCAGACTTTAGTTGTCGGCAAATAAAATACAGATGTCGCACTACTCCTGATAATTAAAATGCTTTAAATCCAAATTTTGACTAAATTAGGTTTAAAATCGTATATATATCGTCGTAGTCGTATAAATGTAAGTGTAAATAAATTCAATGCTTAGTTTGTTCATAAAATCAATTGAACCTTTAAATACGCCGATATAACATTTTGTTTGTTATTTATCTAGCTACGTAGGTACCTACTCAATGTTTCATCGACAGGCCTAAACCACATAGTACATTATATCATAAACCTGCTAAAGTAATTACGAAGTCATTAAAATAAAAACTCAAAGACTCTAATAATATTATGTACATATTTTAAATAATTATCAAATATTTAGTTCTTTCTTACCTTTACATCTGAAGGTAACTAACTAATTGTCCTATTTCTTATACTAAATGAACGAAATTACTAAACATAATGCCCTCTTTTTCTCCAGTCTATTTTGTGACTGTTGTGAGAAAGAGATGTGCGATGTGAATGGTGTCTCATACTACTCAGCGCAGCTGCGCAGTGAGCGAGCGCGCATTCAGCTAGTCAGCTATAGCCGATAGCCGATAGCCATATCGGCTACTCCGGCTAGCCGGCTACCGAATACTATCCGCTGTGCCGTAACTTGTCGGATATTCTAGCCAGCCAGTAGCCAATAGCTAGTTATCGTGTTGACGGATATCGTAGCCGTGGCTATTTTATGAATAGCGGCTATTTGGCTAGTTATTAGAATAGCTACCCATCGCTAATATAATAACTGAATAAAATTTATTCAGTTATTATTGACATTCCTAGTAACAATCACGGCCGCGGCCTCCATAGCCGAGTCCGAGAGCTGCAGGAGCGATGACAGCAGTGCCAGGTCCATAGCCAGCGCCGAGCCCATAGGCACCCGCAGCATCATAGGCAGCAGTAGAAGGAGCAATGCTCTCAATAGCAGTGTAACCGTTACCGCAGCTGTAGCTGACGGCGCCAGCACCAGCACTGGGCAACACGCATTCCAAAGCCACAGTACTCACGTACGGCAGCTCACCAGCCACGGACAGAGCACCCTCATACACGTTCTCCGACGCTACGGAGAGGCCACTGAGACCGATAGTAGACACGCTGGAGACTGGGAATTAGTGTTGCCCAAATGAGAGTCTCGCAAGAGTCTTCAAGAGTCTCAATTAAATTGATTCATTTGGTTGGCTTGTCAATTCAAGCTCAAAATGTACCTACTCTGTTACATTGTTCTGAGATCTCAACTACCGTTTAATAAATAGCAATATGATAATCGCTAATTGCAAGACTCTTGCGAGACTCTCGTTTGGGCAACACTACTGGAAATCCACCGCGTCTCATATAATTTCAATTTTAATTTATTTATCTAAACTTTATGTACATTAGTGTTACATGGGCGGACTTAATGCAGCAAGGCATTCTTTAGCAGTCAACGCTTAGGTTAAAAAAAATTGTGGTAGGTGTACGAGAAAATGGAATGAAATAATATATTTGATACAAATAAATATAATACCAATATATTATTATAATAATACTAATAAAATACAAACTTAAATGACAAACTAATAAATGGGTGCTTCTTCGAGTAAGGCATTCTTCGGTGACTTTCGTGGCAATTTTCAAATTTAATTTTTTTTTAAATTGGTTTCAGAATCTTAAAATATACATAAAAGTAATACTTTTTATAAAAAAGGCACCTCAGAGAGCGATATACTTACAGAGATAATCGAAGTTAAAAAAATGGAGGCCACGCTAATTACAAAACACCCCACGAAAATGAATATTTTAATTTGACTTTCTCAAATGGGTTAGTTATTGTTACTTAAAGAAGTTATTTTATTATAAGATAAAAAAATAGGTAGGTTACTAGGGCAGAAAACTTTTTTTAGTAGAATCAGTCCAACTTTATTTATTATTTGTTAAAGAAATTACAAAAATATAATACTAATTAAAACGTTTAAAAAAAATAAAACTTTATCAGTCATTTGTTAGGAACATAATCAGTATTTATTATTATCACAATCATTTACTTCCCTATTTATATATTTTTTTATAAAGTCAAATCGGAATCGCTCGAGTTTTCGTCGGCTTTGGGGTCATCAGTTCTTCGTATTCTTTGGTCAAGCCTGGATTATTATCTGACAGTTCAATATCATCCGTTGATCGGTTCAAATCATAATTCTTATGTGGCGTTTTTGTTTAAACTCTCATTTCTGGAATAAACTCATTAAGTAATAAATTTTTCTATTCTTAATATTACTGTACTTATAAAGTAGTACTTATAAAGACAGAAACCCATCGAAAATGACATTTTAAGTTTTGATTTAAACGAATTTACATTTAACTAAAGTAATAAAAAATATTTTCATTCTTAAAACTCAAAGTTATTTCATTTGCATGGTTAAAAATTGATTTGCGTGGGTCAAAACTACCACGTAAACCACGCAAATCACGACCACGAAAATCAAAATAAATCCTTTATGCAAAAAATATACAAAAACCGTTTAAGCAAATAAACTTTGTTTTGATTATAAGTTACGTTACCTTATATTTGTTCGCTACAATATTTTATTAAATAAATAAATTCACAGAGACCGGAGATAATTGCACCACGCAAATCAAAGTTTTGAGAAACCAAACCCACGCAACGAAGTTCTTCCATCTATTTTTTGAAAACTCGATGCACCATCACACAAGCACTCTGGCCAGCCGTCGGAGCGCCACTAGTTGTAACTAGAATTACGATGATGTCTCATTGGGCCGCGAATTGAGAGATGTATGAGTGAAATTATAATAATCCACGCAAATCAGCAATTACCTCGGGACAGTTACATTTAATTTTTTTTTAGGAAATTTAGTTCTTTTAGAACTATGGTCTATTTTTCATAGCATTGTGAACTTCTAAGGACTTAGTGGTTTTTTTTTGGTAAGCATGTAGCGTTTAGTTTAAAATATATAATTTACTAAGTGACCAGATCGGGGCTTAGGACACTACACGAAAATCAAAGAATGGGGGTATTTTATTTTTTTATGATATTTAATTATAAAGATAATTGAATAATAATCAGTAATCCTGTTAAGAGAGGACATAAGGTTTGCGCGAAAAAAAAATGCCTTGCTGACTATTCGATTTCTATTATTTTTAAGTAAAGCCGCTTGAAAAACCTGTCCAAAAGAATGACCCAAATACGGTGCTTTATAATATTCTTAATTGATTGATTAAAAGAGCTCATAATAATTATAACGAAGACCAAACTAAGAATAACAACCCCTTAATTAGAGGTTTTTAATTTTACGCTTAAAAGAAAATTTTGACTCAGTCTTCAGTTTTTAATCATATTATAAAAAGTTTAACGTTGAAAACGACGAAGTTTAAAGTTTAACGTTTTTTTTTTTGCTATGTGGGTAGAATTCACATTACTAGCAATCTTGTTAACCCCTCCAACTAAGCTAAATATGCTTGTGTCTGGAGTGGGTTCACGGCAATAGTGTAATGGGTGGGATTCGAACTCGGGACCTGTCGATCACAAGTCGGACACCTTATCCATTAGGCTATGGACGCTTGATGATGATTTATTACTAAGAAACAATAAAGTAAACACATTTCTCACCTGGATGAAGAGGGCCTGAGCGCAGCGGACGAGGATAACCTTGGCGGACATTGTAGTTTGTGTTGAAGTGAACTTGAGGATGAGTTTTCCAAGAATCGATCGACTATTTATACTGAAACGTAGTCACTTCCTTATCTAGTTGTGTTGTTGCGATTTGTGTGTTTTGAAATGAACTTTCATACTTTTATCAGTGCATGATGGGGAAATAGAAAAATTCATATATTTTGAAAGTGACATGACTTTGGAATATTAATTCTTTGTTTCAGCAGAACACAGAAAATATCACACGTTTTTTTTTTATTTTTTATTATTTGTTATTAAAAACATGTTACATTACATCTAGCTATATTGTACCAAGAACTGTAATGAGACGCGAGGTCCGCGCACGTCCACTTTTCGCTATTTCTTCATGCCGTACGAATGCAGGTATGCGCGCACCTTTGCGTCGAATTGCAAAAAATTTTAACACAACTTTCTCAGACATAGACATATTTACATTGTCGTCTAATAGATTTAAATATTCCGTGAACAACATAATTCATAGTTTAGTTAAATAGAAATTTATTGTCTTTTTTTTATTATTCCGTGACCAACAAAATTCATAGTTTAGTTAAATAGAAATGTATTATTGATTTTTTTTCTTAATTTGTAAATAATATTTTCTTCTTTAAAAAGTATGTAGATTCACTCGCTTTCGCTTATTTAGTTCAAATATAAAATTGATGTGAACAATATGTGGATAATGTCGTGAGCTACACATATACCAATACTTTTGTAATCATTCATAATTTTAATCACACTTGTGTAACTGTTTGTTTTCCCAAATGAATAAATAAATAAATACATTTCTTAAATAACTATAACATAAAAGTAAAAGAGAGAATGACATCACATTAATTATGAATTCTCGCCAAACTGTAGAGACTGGCGAGTAAAAATAACTGTAGAAAATAAAAATAAAAAATACTTGAAAATATTGAATGAAAACAAAATTAAAAATTATAAATTACTAATATACCACTTCTTGAGTGCTTTTGCAAATCTACTCTTTTTATTCTGATTTAAGATATCTGCAGGCAATGTATTGAGTAGGTAAGGTACTCGCTTATCTATTGTTCTATCATCAAAGTAATTATTTACTCTAGGTACATTAAATTTACCTGCAGATACTGTCCTCGTTGCGTGGTTATGAGTAACTAGCGAGTGACGCTCCCAACTGCCATAACTGTTTACCAGGAGGAGATATTTATGCTTTACTCTAACAGGAAGAATTTTACAAATTTTGAAGATCTTATAATAATTGTCTCTGCATGAGTTTTTTGTTTTATTGATAACTAATAGCTTCAAAAATCAAATTTGCTGAGCTTCTAATAAATCTAAATAACTTTTAAATGTGAGTCCATAGCAGTCAAGAGCGTAACTTAGTATGGGGTCGACTAATTGTAGATAAAGGCACTTGAGAGTGCTGGTTGGCACCTTAAAACTAAGATGGTAGAACTTACCTAGTAATATCCTAAGTATTTTACACAAATACTCTACATGATTTGCCCACGAAAAGTTCTCATCCACCTTCATACCGAGGTATGTTACACATTTGACTTGTTCGATAGGTTTGCATTTACAGTTAATCTGGTTATCTAGACACGCGGGAGCGTGTCAAGCCAAGTACTGGCGCGCAGCTCACAGTGTGTAATATTACACGAACCATTTGGAGCCACTTTTGAGCCCCTCATAACTCAATAACTATTTCACCTAAACTTGTCAAATTTGGCTCATATATTGAAACTGGCGAGATACATATGTGTTCCAAATTTTATAAACATATGTCAAACGGTTATTTAGATATTAACGTACAAAAATCGTCATTTTTATGACTGACCTATATAGATCAAAACTATAACCCAGTTCCAGATGACCTAGAAAGTTCAAATTTGGCATGCAGATAGGTAATTAGGTGAATACAAAGGAAAAAATCAGAAACTGGTAATTTTTTATCATTTTATTATAATTTTCACTTAACTTATAATTAGTGCCTGTAAATCTATATATGTGGATTTTAAGATCTTTACGTGAATATATAACGAGTTGAATACCACCCTTATTTTTTTTTAAATCCAAATATTTCCTTTTTTGTACTTATAAATAAGAATATAGTAGATTTTCGTATTTATTACGCGTAACTAACCGTATTCTACAATTACTAGCGCCACCTATTATCTTAGAGTGTCACTACACCATGTCGCTTCCATTGATTTATTTAAAAGTGACACTAGATGGCGTTGTGCAATTACGTCACGATCCTGAGCAACCAGAAATTAAATTTAATTTGACAGACGAAATAGACTGTCCACGGTATCTAAAAAACGAGCAAATTAAGTACTCAAAAATAACGAGGATGATTCGTCGCTGATAGGTGCACGTGTAATGTTGCGAAGAAACGTAGATATCAGTAAAGAACTGGTAAACGGATCCATTGGAAAAATAGAGAAGGTACATTGGGACGTCGACAACAGCAATAACGCACTTAAAATTACAATACAATTTAAACATAATTTAATTTACGAACTAGAACGAGTCAAGACCAAGTTTCAGAGATTAAGTAATGTATATGTTCACAGGGAACAATTCCCTATTTGCTGCCACAAATCACAAGGCCTTAGCCTTGAAAGTGCTCTTCTCGACATAGGCTCTTCTATATTTAGTAAAGGGCAAGCTTACGTTGGAGTCTCTAGAGTTAAAACCTTAGATGGAGTACATCTTATCAATTTAGATCCAAGTCAAATCAAGGCACAAGAGAGCTCTATTGTAGAGTACAACCATCTGCGCATGTTATACCGACCCCACTTGGCCAAATTAACTATAAACAGAAAACGCGTACAAAGAATTCCGGATACTGAATGGGCAATTCACTCGAACATTTCAAAGGTACAAAAAAATATAGAAAATAACACAAAAAGGACAATTATACCCCGTAAACGTAGGAAAATACAGTAGTTTAACAAAAAACCATTTAGTATTAATTTTGTTATAAATAAGTACCTACTACTTACTAATTTATCTACAAAAAGTAATGATATCCCATCAAAAACATAAATGTGAAATGAGAGCCAAGTTCAATATTATTTTATATGCCTCGGTTGTTGACTTCAACGACAAAAGAAGTGAAATCTAAATGGGTGCCAAGTTCAATGGTCAGTCCTGAAATTTATTTATAACAACATAAAATACCATTTTTTCTTATAACTTAGGAGAATATATTGTAGCCTAAGGTCTGACTTGGCTAGTTTTCATATACGAATTATATTATAGCCTTCGCAAGTTCTAAACCTGTTACTTGTCGGTTCTTATTTTATTATTCCGAAAATTTGGCTTGCTGGCAGAAACTAACCATCGAACATAATAATTCGTATATGAGAACTAGTCAAGTCAGACCTTAGGCTAAAATGTATTCTCCTAAGTTATAGAAAAAAAAATTGTATTTTATGTTGTTATAAATAAATTTCAGGACTGACCATTGAACTTGGCACCCATTTAGATTTCACTTCTTTTGTCGTTGAAGTCAACAACCGAGGCATATATAATAATATTGAACTTGGCTCTCATTTCACATTTATGTTTTTGATGGGTTATGGATACATTCAAAGTTATGTGTATAAATTGGAGGAGGATCGTTGGGTGAAAGCGAGTAAGGAGAGCGTATTATTACGATTTTGGTTTTGATAAGAAACATTTGCTGTACTTATATTATAAACATAATTATGTTGAAGTAGGAACATCATTCAGTATTCATGGCAGCTTCTCGTTGAACACAAACAAACATCAAACATGTCTATTTTCGCTGCACCCAAGCTTGCTTGCTCCAGGTGAGTGATCTATAACTCCTCTTATGTTCTTTTCACATAACTGATACTGGAATACTTCTAAATATGAATAACTCTTTTAATATTATATACAATATAATTTTGTTCCCATAGACTGTGTTCGGCTGTGGCTGCCGAGCTCCAGTGGCTCCGGTGGGTGCGTCTGGCGGTGCTTTCGGTCTTGGTGCTTACGGTGGCGCCAGCGGATCTAAGCTCGAGGACATTGTAGCGTGGTAGCAGTGCAGACATTGAGGGCCTGCGCTTGTACCTTTAGTATTTACTCAAACAATGCGAATAATTTAAAAAATAGAAGCTCAGTATGCACAATCTCCATCTAAGTATACGGGCATTATCTTCTGAGGTACACTGAGATGTAGTTATGTTGATAAAAAAATCACACAGGTTGTGAAAGGACATGTAATCACTGTTTTGTGTCCGTAAATGATTGACAGTTAACAGTAAATATTAAATTAAATCATACAGAAAGTAGGTTTCTTGTAGTGGGTGTAATAGCTTAGTCAGCGAATATACAGCAGAGTTATCGGTGACTTCGCAAATGCTTATACAGGTAAAAATTAAAACAATACAAATCATATGACGATACTCGTAAGCCTGCAATACATGTTGGCCGACCGTAGGCCAACGCGAGTGTTGGCAAATAAGTACAAGGCAAGAAATAATGTCCACACGTTCGACAAGTTCGTCGAACGCCAATGCAGATGACTAATGTAGAAGAGGGTCTGTAGGGCTGCCCACACGTTGGCCAAGTGCAGGCGGGCGCCTTTGATTTGTGACCAAAAACCGACACCGATCCGAAGTGAGGCAAGTGATCACGAGCAACGGCGAGCGAAGACAAGTTCCAACAAATGAGCTCTATACACGTTGGCGCCGGCCTCCACTCGGCCAACTAGGCAAGTGACACCGAGCGATAGCAAGACAAGGCAAATATACCGTCTACATGTTGGTATTGGCCTTCACTCGACAACGCTCGGCCATCATGTATTGCAGGCTTTACATAAGCGTTTATTTAAAACTACCTCTAACCGCGAATAAGTTCTATAAAAACATAGAAGTTACGTTACGTTAAGAAAAAGACGGACAGACAATGATTTCTAAAAAAAATATATGCTTTAGTATGTGTAAATATTAGGGCTTTCATCCCGGGAATCTCGGTCTCGAAAATTTCGAGAGTCTCGATGATTTTTTAGTATTTTCGAGACTCGAGACTAACGTTTCCGGTCACGGGAATAACGAGACTTGAGACTTCAATAACATAAAACTGTATTAAATAATTTATTAAACCAATAGTACATTTTTATTATGGGTATGGCAATGGCAGCACCGTCGAGCGTAGAGTAAAGCTTATTAAATTAGACAAATAACACTGATTTTGTCTACATATTATAAATATAAATTGCTGTGCCCGAAAGGGTCCATGTGAACTATTACCTACTTATATTAAGATCTTGTTAACACATAATTATGATTGCAATAAAAATTGAATTATGGAACTATTTTGCTTGAATTGAAAGAGGTTCGAACTTTTTTGTATGAAGACTGGCATGTCGACCCACCGCCATTTTGATTATTTTTTAGAAATCGTGGTGCATGCTGAAAGCGGCATGTGTCTAACAAAAAATATCAGTAACATGGTACCCCAAAATGTCACATTACCGAGATATTTGAAGGTAAACATCGACATATGACTAAAAGGACAATCATTAAAAGTAGACTTATTACGTGTCTATAAGCAGCAGATTGTAGCGAAATAATCGTTCCCAGGTTGATTATGATTATTAATGTTTATAGAAAGAGAGTAGGTACATTACACGCTACTAGGAGCATGAGATTACTACTAAAAATAATTATTTATCCACTAAATCGCATCGCAATGAAACGCAGTCGACATGTCACTATCGTGTGGCGGATCATGTGACATGTTACTCAGCTTGATAACGTTTTTCAGCAGTAGTTAAACAAAAGGCAAAAGTTATGTCATTGACGTTAACATTTATTTATAACTGTAAGTACAATATCAAACATAAGTGAATACTAATACTAAGATGTGACATTTTAAAAGATTTATAATATATCTAACACATATTATGATATGTGTTAGATACTACTATACTATATAATCCATAAATTCAGCAGGAGGTCGGGTAGGGGTTCTTGATGCCGAGCCTAATCCATGTACCAAAGAAAGGCATGTACCAGAACATTTTTGTTCATTTTATAATACGGTGGGATGAAAGACAGCCAACACGCGCGTGTGGTATTCTTTGAAATGCGTTTTATTGCAATGCGAAGCGATTTAGTAGGCAAATAATTAATTATAGTAGCGGTTTTGTCGTATTGCTAGACTAATAAGCTAAATACTAATAAGCGTATGGACGCGTAATGAGTCTATTTTTAATGATTTTCGTTGAAGTTATATGTCGATGTTTACCTTCAAACGTTTACGTGACACTTTGGGGTACCGTGTTACTGGACATTTTTGTTCCTTTAGCCATGCATACCACTTTCATCATGCGCCGCGATTAAAAAAAAAAAACAAAATGTATGACGTCGATACGCCAGATAGGTTCTATCCCCTTTCATTGTGAAAGCGCGAAGTGGTCCTAAGTGGTATCTCTCTAGCGTACAAGCAGAAAGAGCTTTTTCTAATGCGGTTTACTTTTATAACAAAATTAGGGTTAATGCCCTTTGTTTTTTACGTGCCCACTACAAAAATTTGCGCTTGTTTATGTAAGTAACTACTTGATGAAAATATCATGATTTGATTCTCTAATTGCATAGCTTATAAATAAGAAACGTAGTTTTGAAATAGTCTCGAAAGTCTCGTTTTTCTCGGGAATTTCGAGACCACACCTAGTCTCGTTTTTTTTTTCCCGGGACTCAGTAATGCATCGAGACTGAAAGCCCTAGTAAATATCTATGAACACTTAAGGAAACATAGTTTTATTGAAATTATGGATAGACAATTCAATTTTATTAACCGACATAAAAAAAAGGAGGAGGTTCTTAGTTTGTCTTTAAATTTTTTTAATTTTTTTTATGCATGTTAATAACTCGAAGACCGCTGGACCGATTTGGAAAATTCTTTTTTCGATTGAAAGGGTACTTTCTAGTTGATTCCATTGTTATGAAATCAGGTTCTGATGATGGGATCCTGTAGTAATCGAGGGAACTCTTCAAATGTTATAGGCACACCTATAGCGTTTTGGTAAAACGGGGTGACATTGATTAGTTATAATCTTCAATTGGATGCCACACTTGCAATTTCAAAGATAATAAAGTTAAAAAAACAGTAGTGTAGACTCATTACGTAAATTAATTAAGCAACAAAAAAAATTTTGTAAATAATTTTTTAGAAAAAAATACCTAGTTATCAAAGTTTCATTGATTATGGGGCTATTTTGATTATCTACTCATTTATTTATTCATCGAAAAGATACTTCGTTAAAAAAAAAAACAAAAAATAAAAAAATATAATTGAGTCTCAATTATATTTTTTTATTTTTTACCGCTTAGGTAACTAATACTGCGTTTTAAATATTTTTGGGGTTATTTTGAGTCAAGGGGTAAATTTGATAATGGGTATTATAATTGCTACAAACGATATAAACCACATACTATTTATTATTATGTAAGAAAATAAAGCATTTTTCTCTATTGTTTCTTGCATTGCCTCCTCTCCTCTAATTTATATAATTGCTGACTTCAGCAAGGCGTTCGACACAGTCGATCACAATTTACTTGTTGCAAAGCTTAAGATGTACGGTATGTCGGGTCCCTTGCTGTGTTGGTTCAAGTCATATCTATCAAAGCGGACGCTAAGAGCTGTGGTCAATGGCTGCAACTCAGATTCATACATAGCCACATCTGGAATTCCACAAGGTTCTCACTTAGGACCACCTTTATTCATTATTTTCATCAACGACATATAGCAGTGCTTTCTGAACTCTAATATTTATCTGTTTGCCGATGATCTGAAAGCAATCAAGTAGATTAGAACGCCGCCTGATTGGGTACAGTTTCAGGGTGATTTAGACAGATTGAGTAAGTGGTACGAACATAATAAAATGTTTTTAAATATTGGTAAGTGACATCAAATTTACAAAAAAAAAATGTGGTACCTACATTATATAACATTAACGGTCATCAGCTGGAAGAAGTGGAATCTATACGAGATCTAGGAATGCAATTTGATAAAAAGCTACGTTTTGTTGATCATATTGACAATGTTATATTAAAGGCTACAAAAATACTTGGCTTCGTGATGCGCGAGTGTAAAAATTTCAAAAATTTTAGAACAAAAAAAGTTATGTACAACTCGCTAGTCCGAAGTCACCTAGCGTATCGAACGCCTGCAGAAAAGGTTCATATGGCATCTGACTTATTATTGTAACATGGGAAAAAAGCTCAAATCGTACCAAGACAGATTAAAATATTTTAGAATGGCTTCATTAGAGAAACGTAGAGACATGTTTGACTTAATTTTCCTTAAGAAACTAGTAACAGGCTCTTTGAATTGTCCGGAGTTGCTCAGTAAAGTGTCTTTTCATGTGCCATGGAATCTACTAAGAAGATCTAATAGGAAACTATTCAGGACGCCAAAAAGTCATACAAATTTAAGGCAGCACTGCTCATTGTCGAGAATGTATACTGTGTATGAAAGCCACGACGAAGACATTGATTTGTTCCTTACACCTGTGTCTTCTATGAAGAGAATTTTAAATTGTAATTAGGTAATTTTTTTTAACACATAATTTATTGTAATTGATTAATTAAGTAATTCATTTTGTTTAACAGTTTACGCGTATAAAATAGTGCATGCAGTGCTCTTCTCTAAGTGATGGAGCAAAAAAAGGAGCAACAAATTAAACATAGATTAAGATGTAAAATTGTGTATGTAATAGTGTTTTCATTGTTGAAGAGCCAAATAAAATAAATAAAAAAAAAAAAATGCGGGTACTCGCGGTCTTTTTATAGGTGCGAACCATGAGGAAACTAAATTAAAAGAAAAAAAACCGGTCAAGTGCGTGTTGGGCCACGCGCAGTGTAGGGTTCCGTAGTTTTTATAACAGCCAAGTGCGTGTCGTATTCGCTGACTGATCGTTTCGTACCATGCTCTTACTAAAAGCCAAACATGACTACCTAACTAATTTGACTTCCTATACAATTCCTCACCTGATTCGACAATTTTGCACGGAAAGTTTTAATTTTTTTTTTTTTGAGATTTGTATAATACTTGTCATAGCCGGTGTTTTGAATTTAAATACGGACTCAGAGCTACACTACTCAATCGTCACAAGAAGCTAGCACGATACAACTGGCGCTTGGCGCCATCTATCGACCTTTCTATAGAGTTGTTCAAAATTTTCGAGTCAAATACAATTGGTCGACTATTACTCGTAAACTTGTAAAGCCCACTTATGTGTGATAGTTTTCCTTTTAATTTCGTTATATATAGGTACTACTGCCGTGATATATGAATTTCTAACTACAACCGTTTAGTTGATAGAGGGGGGACACTTGACTCTAACGAAAATTGGTATTTTAAAGCTTTATAAGTCCCGAACGGTTAATTTAATCAAAAAACGGTCTTACCAAACCCCTAATATTTTTGAAAGACCTATCCAACGATATCCCACACTATGGGAAGAACGAAAAAAATAATTAACATCCCACTTTACATGTATGGGAGGTACCCTAAATATTTTTTTTTATCAAAATTTTATTTTACCACTTTTTTGGTGTCATTAACGTGTATACTCATGCCAAAGTACAACTTTCTAGTACCAATAGATTTTGAGCTAAATCGCGGACAGACGGACAGACAGACGGACATGGCGAAACTATAAGGGTTCCTTGTTGACTACGGAACCCTAAAAATGGGGTTAAATTGATAATTTGTATATCAATCCTATAAGATTGGGTACCACAACCATTGGAGTGACATTGATAACTATCAAAGTCGCCTCGTATATCATATCAAAGTAGCCCTGGTGAACTTAAAGTGTTTGTTTTGCATGAACACTTTGGTTAGGTACTGTCGCCATTTGGCGACCGCAACCAAAAATGCAAACGTGCTTTAAAGCCTTAAGAACTGTTAAATTAAAATAGTGAACATAACACAACACACATAACTTTAATAAATAATTTTATTTATTTCTGACAACAACTACTTGTTGAAACTTCGTCAAAATATGGCCGATCTATTATTCTGGTTATTACGCTTTAAATCCGAAAAAATGTACTAAGTTTATCTATCATCAAAGTTACCCCAGCTCTCAAAGTAACCCCGTTTTATGGTATTTCCTATAGTACCTTATGCAGTTGCTCTCGAAAAGCACCATTTGGGGAAGTGAAACTCATGATGAAGACCACAGATGGCCACAGAAACTACTCAATAATAAGTATTTCGTGGATTGCGATTCGATTTCTTGAATATGGATGTTAAGCACTTTATACTCGTCACAATACATATGGTGATGTAAAGCTGATGGTGAAGTACCAGGAGAACTCCTCAAAAATTAACGGCTCTGCATCGGGAAAAGCAATATTTTGTATAACTAGATAAATTACAAACCGAGCCACTAAAAAGCGTGAAAATTTTATTTTTGTAAGAATAGATACCAATTGTTTAGTTGAAAAACCAAAAATATTGCACAACTTTGAAACTCGTATTTATTTGAAATTAACGGAAGAGTAATACAGGCGTGCTTTTTCTGCTGTATGTATATTCCTGACCTAGTTCAAGCTATCTCCACTTACTACGTAGTTGTTGTTTTAGACACTGTTAGCTTCGCATGATTCTCAGAAGGCACGTGCCGCTATATAAAACAGACGCTTTAATGAATTTATGAATGAAAAATTGGCCAAGTGCGAGTCAGACTCGCCCATGAAGGGTTCCGTGGTAACTATAATAATATAACATAATATGTATATTTATTTGACGAATATTAAAAAACCTTAAAAATTTCTTAAAACTAGCTTATTTACATTTTTACAACTACGCTAAATAACTTTGTTTTTCATAGTGTTTGTATGAATTACAAAGTTATATTTGCGGTTTTAGAAAATATGCTGTATCTCAAAAACTGCTAACTCGATTTCATTCAAACCAATTTTGGTTGAAAGTTTACATTAAGATCTACAGACATATATTTTTTTTAGATTTTTCACTCCATTATTATGGAAGTTAGAGGGGGGGACACACATTTTACCAATTTGGAACCTTATATCTTTTAAACGATTGACTTTATGAAAAAGTAGTTTTAGAAACCCTTATATAATTTTTAAAGACCTGTCTATAGATACCACACACGCATAGGTTTCATGAAATAAAAATATTTTCAGTTTTAGTTCCATGCATAGGGACCCCCTTTTATTTTAAATATTTTTTAATGTTTTTCTTAAAATCGGAAAGCGGTTCACAGAATACATCTACCTACTAAGTTTCACATGTATAGTCTTAATAGTTTAGGAATAAAATGGCTGTGACATACGGACGGACGGACAGATAGACAGACAGAAAGACAGACAGACGGACAGACATATCGAAACTATAAGGGTTCCGTTTTTTGCCATTCGGCTACGGAACCCTAAAAATCAGCAAAGTGTGAATCAGACTCACCTGCAGGCTGCAAGTCGTGTTTGGTGGTTATATACTCTACGTGTAAGACTAATTAAAGTTATATAATTTATGCTTTGTTTTTTCATGAGTTTAATACTATTGTACGGGTAGGGTACATTTTAAATGATAAACTGATAAAATGAAAATAATGATATATTAAAGATACACTACTTAACAAAAAATGTAAAATTGAATGTACAAAATGATAATTGATCGACACGTGGCGAAAGCGTCTTTGATAAGTATTTAGCCCGCCCGTTATGTGTTAATCGCGACACTTTTCTGATGCTACTAACGCGATGCGTTGAATTAATTAGTTAAAAGTCGAACATGCATTTCGCTGCGCGTCGATGTCAGCATAAACTTAAATTGTACATTAAAACAAAATCAACTTTACAGTGAAATCCATAGTCAAATCATTATAGATATTAAGAATTTGTTATTTGATTGCTCCCAAAGCGGCTTAGACATCGAGATAGCCTGGATCCCCGGCCACTCGGGTATTGTTGGCAATGAGTGCGCTGATTCGTTAGCAAAGTATGCCACATCAAATGCGGCTGATCGAAAGCACTACGTAGCTCAGAAATATGATTTGCAGAATGGTGCCAGGCCCAAGTTATTTAACTTGTGGGCGAAAACATGGAAGTCGACCTCAAAAACCAAAGGTAAGTACTATGCCGCTATACAGCCTGAAATTCAGAGGAAACCCTGGTTTTTTAAATTTCCTAAATTGTCCAAGAAGACTGTTTCGTCACTCTGCAGACTTAGACTCGGACTTTGTTGTAGTCCAGTGTTCTTGCATAAAATACATGTCCCTGAGAGCTCCCTGTGCGAGTGCGGCCTTGCTGAGGGTATCCTAGATCACATTTTCTTCTCCTGCTCCACAAACAATAGATCCTTTGAGTTATACCAAAAACTTGAATCCCAAATGCAGTATTCCTCTCCCAACCAGGTTCCATACCCTTCTTACCCACTTTTCTCCTAAATTAATTAATCTCCTATCGAAATTTATAACAGATAATGAGATTAAAATGTAATTAGTGCGTAATATGTGTATAGTTATTATGTAGATAATAGTTTGTGTTTTATAATATATACAACGTGTAACGGAAAGGGTATATACATACCAAGGGCACGGCTTCTTTGGATGTTATCAAACGATATTGGAAGGGTTTCAACTCAAAATAAAATACTCTTAAAATTGATACCAAATTTTCGGGTTCGTAAGTTACTTAAATTGAAATCATAACAATCGTGTCACCGCACTACGTAGGTCAATAACTTTCCACGTTACTTGCAAATATCACGATAAATCTCTTCTGTGATGTGCTTATTTCAATTTGAAAAGTTCGGTTTCTGGTATCAATGTATGAAAAATTCTCATTACTTCCGAACATGTAGACATACGATTAAAAAACTCTTCCAATATCGTTTGATATCACCCAAAGAAGCCGTGCCCTTGGTATGTATATACCCTTTCCGTTACACGTTGTATATAATATATTATATCTTAGCTTGTATATAGTAAATTGTATGTTTAACTCATGTGTTCGTCCTTGCAGCTGAACTAACAGCTACCACAAAGTACAAAGTTCGACGGCTTACCTTCGCTGCCATCATAATATGACACTGGCAGAATAGTCGACATCGGCTCAGTTGCCAAAAAAGGAAAAAAAAAATTACTGTTATTGTACGGCTTCGCTCGTACATGCTCCCCTACGAAGAAGAAGTAGGAGCTAAGATAAGATATCTCCAATAATAGAAAATTGAAAACAAACATTTTTTTTATTTATTTATATACACATACAACTATCCTTACAGGTAGGTACTAACCCAATACGATACTGCAGCAATAAATAAAAATTGCCTTCCCTTGCAGTCGGGTAAAAACAATAAAACATACACAAACAAACACAGTGCTGACCTTGTAAACTCACCTAGAGAACAAAAAAATATGTGTCTCCCTAGCAATTACGTTTAGTGTGCTGAGTGCACGCGTCAAAGGCGCCTGCCTCAGGAGTTTGGTACGGCCACGCGAAACCACCAGCAGCCGCGGCTGCCGCCGTCGCCACACGTATCTGTCCGGGACACACAGGCTCATCTGCCCTAAAATCGTCGCACTATGCACCTTCCCACGCAATATTTTAAACAAATATGAATTAGTGAGTGCCACTTCCCTCTTAGGAGGAAAGTGGCACTCACTTCATATTATATAGCCCTTAGTTCATTGTATCCTACCATACCCAGAATAAATAAAATAGGATACATGAATGGATAAAATGGATACACACTATAATACCACATGATTAAACTTGAGTGAGATTATATGCTTACGAGTATCTAAATTCTTAGTGTCTCTACTCCCGTAAAGATAATTAAAGATTTGAAATACTCGTATAAGAACCTAAAATAGGGGAAGTGGCTTTATCTAACGCCGCGCGCGTACTTGCCACTTTAGCCCTTTTACTTATGCACTGATACACTACACTGTCACCAACACGTTGTACCGCCACCGCCGGCGCCCAGAGCGCCGCGCCGTCCGGGGCGTGCGCGGCGCCACGGGCACGAGCGTACACGCCGAGTCCTGCTGCTACTACGCCAATCACGCCGTAGATAATAATTGCGTAATGATGAATGTCATGATATGATAAGCTGTTTGATATAATCCATTCTCCTTGATGAATTTGATCTATAATTTTAAATTTGATAGCTCCTGATCGCTCTCTACACTGGATTCATTAAAGAAGTCATGTGGAATTGATATATTGATAATGTGATTGATTGATGCGATGAAATTTTGAGCACATTCATATTTTTATCTGATATTCAGTATTTACCAAAAATCACATAAATAAATGATTTATTTATGATTTAAAAAGTATTTTATTGCTTGATAAATACCCTTGATGACAAATTTTTTTTTTTGCTACTTTGGTTAGGATTTACTCTATTATTTTCGAAAATAAATTATAGACTATGTTTCATTCCGATAATGTAGCTTTCTATTGGTGAAAAAATAGTTAAAATCGGTCTAGTACTTTCGGAGCTTCTTTGTTACAGACAAATAAACACACAAAATATCTTTCCTTTTTAATATTGGTATAGATTAAAATACAAGATAAACATTCAAGTGATAATATTAATGGAAGACAAGTTCTTAGATGGCGCAGCCACATCTGCCGGCATAACCACCACAGAGACCGAGGCCAGGAGCAGCAAAAGCAGCGGGACCGAAGGTAGCACCAGGACCGTAAGCAGCAAGAGGGCCCACGCCGGCAGCCGGGCCAAATGCAGCACTCTCACTGATCATGGCGTTCCTGCCATTACCACAGGCGTGGTTGACGGCACCAGCACCGGCAGTAGGCAACACACCTTCGAAACCAACAGTACCCACGAACGGCAGCTCACCAGCTACATCTAGGATACCCTCATAAGCGTTGTCAGAGGCCACAGAGATACCGACAGGAGCGATGGCGGAGGCGCTGGAGACAGGCAGGGCGCCGCCACTGGTGGGACTGAACTCAATGGAGGGACCGCAGATTCCATCGTAAGCCAGGCCTCTGCATGCGCAGCCAGCGCCAGGGTAGCCGAGTCCTCCATATGCCAAAGCTGGAGCAGCCAAGCCATAAGGGGCAGCCAAGCCGTAGGGAGTAGCAAGTCCAGAGATATCAGCCACCGCAGCGCGGCTGGTGCACTGTCCGAGGGCAGACTGAGAAAAGGTAAATATAATTATAGGTATCAGCCATTAGGTATTAGCAATTAAGTGACATTGTGTTAGATAAGTTGTGTTCTTGCAAAAAATTTAAATATATTTCTTACCTGGAACAGGAGCGCCTGAGCGCAGAGGACGAGGATAGCCTTCGCAGACATTGTAGTTTGTTTCGAGTGCTGACACAAGAATCATGTGCAGTGCAACTGTTAGAGGTTTTATAGGTAGTCCGTCGTGTTATCTAATTGCAAGAAAACTGTACGTAAGTAGGTAAGTGTTATTAATTAATAGTTTGTGCAACCATGATAAACCTACTATTTACAAACGAAGAAACGCGTGATTTTGATTTCTAAATGTAATAAAGTAACATATAATTATTAATATTTTGAAACTGTCACCCTAAGTGTAGAACGTGACTTACTTAAACGCTTTCACAATTTTGAAGAACGTGATGACCTGAAGTTCATAACACTTACCTATACACAAATATTCTCAGAAATTGATAACCCAATGTAGTATAAAACCTCCACCAGCTGCACTGGACATCATTCTTGTGTCAGAACTCGAAACAAACTACAATGTCTGTCAAGGCTATCCTCGTCCTCTGCGCTCAGGCGCTCCTGTTCAAGGTAAGACACATTTAATTATTGTTCCTTTATTCTGTTTAAATACGAAAATTTCTTAAAGGAATTGCTATAAATAATCGGAAAATTACTTTCAGTCTGCCCTCGGACAGTGCACCAGCCGCGCCGCGGTGGCTGATGTCTGTGGATGTGCTGCTCCCTACGGCTTGTCTGCCCCTTACGGCTTGACTGCTCCCTACGGCTTGACTGCTCCTGGTCTGGCTGCTCCCTACGGCTTGTCTGGCTTGGCTTACGATGGACTCGCCTACCCTGCTGCTGCCGGATGTGGTGCTGCGTACGGCGGCGCCGGTGAAGGCAACGTGGCGGTCGCTGGTGAGTTGCCAGTCTGCGGTAACACCGTTGTTGCTGGTCAAGTCCCCATCATGGGAGCCGTGAACTTCGGTGGTCCTGTGTGTGCTGCTGGTGCCGTGTCTATCTGCGGCAAGTGCGCTTGCGGCTGTGGCTCTCCCTGCGACTACCTGTATTAGACGATTAAGCATGCTATCGTGAAATTGCCATAAATAAATCATTATTACTCTGCTATTCTCCCGTTTCTTTACTTCTTGACCGTCTGTTGATTTAAAACCTGTTACTGTAACTATTAGCCTGCATCATCCCACTGCTGAGTAAATGCCTCTCCCATGATTTCCAGGTGGTTCTATCCAGGTCCAAAGTAAACCACTGGTCGTTAGTTAAATCCAGCTTGTCTCGCCATCTTCTACGACTACTACACCCTAATCTAATTAATAATTACACCTAATTATACTACTATTAAAATACATATATTATTAGGTAAGCGGGCGATTTAATGATGTAGCAGGGCGTTTTTCAAAAAAGATGTACCTACATTTGCGATACAAATTAAATAGCGTCACTGTCTTAGGGTCTACAACGTTTAACGGAAACCCCATATCTATCCAAAAGGGCTGAAGACAACATCTGGTATGGAGTCTCTATGCACAGTTTCAGCACAAAATAACTGACTCAAAGAATTGATACCAAATTATTGGTATCATATATTTCTTGAATACCAATCATAACAAACGTGTCACAGCACTACGAGGGTCAATAACTTTCCACGTCACTTGCACATAACATGATAATGTTCTTTTCGTTCTTCTTAATTTGAAAAATTCGGTCTCTGGTATCAGTGTATTGGAATTTGTAATAAGTTCTACACACGTAGACTTAGGATTACAAAACCCTTGCCATATCGTTTGTTATCATCCAAAGTAGCCATGCACTTGCTATGAATATACTCTTTAAATTACACGTTGTATAGAAGTAAGTTGAACTCATAAATAGAATTTAGAGCCCCTTATTTCGAATATGGGCTTAAAATGGCTCATAATACAAGTTTATTCTTGTCCCAAGAATATGACCGAACCGGAATTCCGGCAATAGTGACGGTGAATTTTTCATACTCCACCCCAATATTATCCTTAAAGATGGTTGTTTTTCCATTTCTGGCAACATTTATCTTGTCTGTAATTTAACCGCCATTTTCAAACAAACCTCAGTGTCAAGGTCAAAAAATCTGTGACGAAAGTGGGCGCGTTACGGTGGTGCAGAATTGGAATTCTAGATAGTAACAGGATTTTATGAGGTATGTAGCAGTTTACCAAGTTATTTGCCGTAACAAAATCACATTTTGGTTTATAAATTTTTGTAAAACAAGCAAGTTGTATAATTAAATCGGACAATTTTGAAGTAGTTGCTCATCAACAAATAGTGAGCAATGTTAGTATCTCAGCTAACGTATATTCACCAATAGTTGCATCAATCAATCACATTATCAATATATCAATTCCACATGATTTCTTTAATGAATCCAGTGTAGAGAGCGATCAGGAGCTATAGAGTATTGAGGATAAGATCAAATTCATCAAGGAGAATGGAGTTATATCAAACAGCTTATCATATCATGACATTCATCATTACGCAATTATTATCTACGGCGTGATCGGCGTAGTAGCAGCAGGACTCGGTGTGTACGCATGGCCCCGCGCTTGTGCCCGTGGCGCCCGCCCCGGACAGCGCGCTGGGCGCGTCGTCGCCAGCGCGACGGTGGCGGTACGACGTGCTGGTGCTAGTTTTGGTGACAGTGTAGTGTATCAGTGTGAAAGGGCTAAAGTGGCAAGTACGCGAGCGTTAGATAAAGCCACTTCCCCTATTTTAGGTTCTTATACGAGTATTTCAAATCTTTAATTATCTTTACAGGAGTAGAGACACTAAGAATTTTGATAAGCATATAATCTCACTCAAGTTTAATCATGTGGTATTAAGGTGTGTATCCATTTTATCCATTAATGTATCCTACTTTATTTATTCTGGGTATGGTAGGATACAATGAATTTTTTTTAATTTGATACAATGAACTAAGGGCTATATAATATGAAGTGAGTGCCACTTTCCTCCTAAGAGGAAAGAGAATTGATATATTGATAATGTGATTGATTGATGCAACTATTGGTGAATAAACGTTAGCTGAGATACTAACATTGCTCACTATTTGTTGATGGGCAACTACTTCAAAATTGTCCGATTTAATTATACAACTTGCTTGTTTTACAAAAATTTATAAACCAAAATGTGATTTTGTTACGGCAAATAACTTGGTAAACTGCTACATACCTCATAAAATCCTGTTACTATCTAGAATTCCAATTCTGCACCACCGTAACGCGCCCACTTTCGTCACAGATTTTGTTGACACCACAGGTTGACACTGAGGTTTGCTTGAAAATGGCGGTTAAATTACAGACAAGATAAATGTTGCCAGAAATGAAAAACAACCGTATTTAAAGATAATATTGGGGTGGAGTATGAAAAATTCACCGTCACTATTGCCGGAATTCCGGTTCGATCATATTCTTGGGACAAGAATAAACTTGTATTATGAGCTATTTTAAGCCCATATCTATACTTATAATAAATCTGTAGAGAGGTCAATTCTGTACATTAAATATATTTACAAAATAACTATCAGGGGGTGATTAGGGATCGATACTGATACCAAAAATGCAATCAGTAAAATTTTTGTCTGTCTGTCTGTCTGTATAACCGTTATAGAAACAAAAACTACTCGACGGATTTTAACGAAACTTGGTACAATTATTTTTCATACTCCTGAGCTGGTTATAGTATACTTTTCATCACGCTACAATCAATAGGAGCAGAGCAGTGAAGGGAAATGTTGGGAAAACGGGAGAAGTTACTCCATTTTTTAAGCTTCCGTCGCGTATGCAACCTTAATGGTTAAAGCTACATAGAAATAATTTATGAGGGAAATGTTCTCCTTAATATTATATAAAAAATATCCCACGGCAGCATATATCTATATTTTATGGTTGACTCATAATAACACGTGAAACTCCCGATAGCTTAGCAGTTCGAAGCTTTCTGATTATTATTCTGCTCCGAAATTTAAAACCACCACAACTTTGCAATGGAACTCGACTAAAAGTAACCCAGTTGCAACAAAATATAATCGAGGCTCAAATTTTAACAGGTTGCGGTGCAGGAGAAACCGTCTTTATTCCTAGAATTCAAATAATACCAAATAATTTTCCATTCCAATTTAAAAGAACGCGATTCCCAGTATCGGTGTGTTATGCAATGACAATTAATAAGGCTCAAGGGCAGACTTTTCGTGTTGCTGGAGTAGATCTCGGTGTCAGTTGTTTCTCGCATGGTCAGTTGTACGTCGCTCTTTCCCGGGTTAGCAGTTCTAGAAATCTTTATGTTCACGTGCCGGACAGGTCAACTTTCAACATAGTTTACCCGGAAGCTTTGCGCTGAAGTATTGTCGTTCTATAGGTACTTAAGCCTCATGTGAACGTGATCTAAACAATATTACCAATACATTAACTTAATAACACACAAGGAGTTACACGCTGACGGAGTCGCGGGCACAGCTATTAAAGTAATATTGTGCGGTTCGGTATTGCGATATTTTTCAACAGTATTATAGATTGACATATTATATTTCCCTACTAAATTACGAAAGTTAATCTGTATGTTACATCAAAATCACTGAACCGTGAGGAAGGACATAGGCTACTTTTTTTACGAAAAACGACGGAAACGTGGACGAAGTCGCGGGCAACAGCTATCTATGCTAATAATATAAGGCTGAAGAGTTTGTTTGTTTGTTTGAACGCGATAATCTCAGGAACTACTGGTTCGAATTTAAAAAATATTTTTAATTAGATAGTCAATTTATAGAGAAAGGCTATAGGCTATATATCATTACGCTAAGGCCAATAGGAGCGGAGGACCAATGAAGAATTCTTCAAAATCGGGGTTAAATTTAACGTTAGCCCAAAGTAACTATTCCACGCGGACGAAGTCGCGGGCAAAAGCTAGTTCGAAATAAGGGGCTCTAAATTCTATTTATGAGTTCAACTTACGTCTATACAACGTGTAATTTAAAGGGTATATTCATACCAAGTGCATGGCTACTTTGGATGATAACAAACGACATGGCAAGGGTTTTGTAATCCTAAGTCTACGTGTGTAGAACTTATTACAAATTCCAATACACTGATACCAGAGTCCGAATTTTTCAAATTAAGAGGAACGAAAAGAATTGTCGTGTTATGTGCAAGTGACGTGGAAAGTTATTGACCCTCGTAGTGCTGTGACACGTTTGTTATGATTGGTATTCAAGAAATATATGAAACCAATAATTTGGTATCAATTCTTTGAGTCAGTTATTTTGTGCTGAAATTGTGCATAGAGACTCCATACCAGATGTTGTCTTCAGCCCTTTTGGATAGATATGGGGTTTCCGTTATACGTTGTAGACCCTAAGACAGTGACGCTATTTAATTTGTATCGCAAATGTACATCTTTTTTGAAAAACGCCCTGCTACATCACTAAATCCTCCGCATACCTAATAATATATATATTTTAATAGTGGTATAATTAGGTGTAATTATTAATTAGATTAGGGTGTAGTAGTCGTAGAAGATGGCGAGACAAGCTGGATCTAACTAACGACCAGTGATTTACTTTGGACCTGGATAGAACCACCTGGAAATCATGGGAGAGTTTGCTTAGCAGTGGGATGATGCAGGCTAACAGTTACAGTAACAGGTTTTAAATGAACAAACGGTCAAGAAGTAAAGAAACGGGAGAATAGCTGAGTAATAATGATTTATTTATGGCAATTTCACGGTAGCATGCTTAATCGTCTAATACAGGTAGTCGCAGGGAGAGCCACAGCCGCAAGCGCACTTGCCGCAGATAGACACGGCACCAGCAGCACACACAGGACCACCGAAGTTCACGGCTCCCATGATGGGGACCTGACCAGCAACAACGGTGTTACCGCAGACTGGCAGCTCACCAGCGACCGCCACGTTGCCTTCACCGGCGCCGCCGTACGCAGCACCACATCCGGCAGCAGCAGGGTAGGCGAGTCCATCGTAAGCCAAGCCAGACAAGCCGTAGGGAGCAGCCAGACCAGGAGCAGTCAGGCCATAGGGAGCAGTCAAGCCGTAAGGGGCAGACAAGCCGTAGGGAGCAGCACATCCACAGACATCAGCCACCGCGGCGCGGCTGGTGCACTGTCCGAGGGCAGACTGAAAGTAATTTTCCGATTATTTATAGCAATTCCTTTAAGAAATTTTCGTATTTAAACAGAACAAAGGAACAATAATTAAATGTGTCTTACCTTGAACAGGAGCGCCTGAGCGCAGAGGACGAGGATAGCCTTGACAGACATTGTAGTTTGTTTCGAGTTCTGACACAAGAATGATGTCCAGTGCAGCTGGTGGAGGTTTTATACTATATTGGGTTATCAATTTCTAAGAATATTTGTGTATAGGTAAGTGTTATGAACTTCAGGCCATCACGTTCTTCAAAATTGTGAAAGCGTTTAAGTAAGTCACGTTCTACACTTAGGGTGACAGTTTCAAAATATTAATAATTATATGTTACTTTATTACATTTAGAAATCAAAATCACGCGTTTCTTCGTTTGTAAATAGTAGGTTTATCATGGTTGCACAAACTATTAATTAATAACACTTACCTACTTACGTACAGTTTTCTTGCAATTAGATAACACGACGGACTGCCTATAAAACCTCTAACAGTTGCACTGCACATTATTCTTGTGTCAGCACTCGAAACAAACTACAATGTCTGCGAAGGTTATCCTCGTCCTCTGCGCTCAGGCGCTCCTGTTCCAGGTAAGAAATATATTTAAATTTTTTGCAAGAACACAACTTATCTAACACAATGTCACTTAAAGAGCTGATACCTATAATTATATTTACCTTTTCTCAGTCTGCCCTCGGACAGTGCACCAGCCGCGCTGCGGTGGCTGATATCTCTGGACTTGCTACTCCCTACGGCTTGGCTGCCCCTTATGGCTTGGCTGCTCCAGCTTTGGCATATGGAGGACTCGGCTACCCTGGCACTGGCTGCGCATGCAGAGGCCTGGCTTACGATGGAATCTGCGGTCCCTCCATTGAGTTCAGTCCCACCAGTGGCGGCGCCCTGCCTGTCTCCAGCGCCTCCGCCGTCGCTCCTGTCGGTATCTCTGTGGCCTCTGAGAACGCTTATGAGGGTATCCTAGATGTAGCTGGTGAGCTGCCGTTCGTGGGTACTGTTGGTTTCGAAGGTGTGGTGCCTTCTGCCGGTGCTGGTGCCGTCAACCACGCCTGTGGTAATGGCAGGAACGCCATGATCAGTGAGAGTGCTGCCTTTGGCCCGGCTGCCGGCGTAGGCCCTTTTGCTGCTTACGGTCCTGGTGCCACCTTCGGTCCTGCTGGTCTTGCTGCTCCTGGCCTCGGTCTCTGTGGTGGTTATGCCAGCAGATGTGGCTGCGCCATCTAAGAACTTGTCTTCCATTAATATTATCACTTGAATGTTATTCTTGTATTTTAATGTATACCAATATTAAAAACATTAATTTTTTTTTGTGTGTTTGTTTGTTTATTTGTCTGTACGAAAGAAGCTCCGAAAGTACTAGACCGATTTTACCTATTTTTTCACCAATTAAAGCTACATTATCGGAATGAAACCTAGCCTATAATTTATTTTCGAAAATAATAGAAAAAATTCTATCAAAGTAGCAAAATTTTGCACATAATAATAATATTAATAATTTATTGCTGTACGCTGAGAACACTATTGATGATTAATAAAAATGATGTAATACTGAGTACTCGGTAAGTAGAAACATAGCTTGCTAACATTCGTATCGTAATATTGATTCTCATTCAAATATAAAGTTTTGTCATCAAGGGTATTTATCTAGCAGTAAAATACTTTTTAAATCATAAATAAATCATAAATCATTTATTTGTGTGATATTTGGTAAATACAGAATGTCAGATAAAAATATGAATGTGCTCAAAATTCTACCCATTGGGCTTACACAGGGTAATATTACTAAATTATTAATAAAAAATTGGTCAAGTGCGAGTCAGACCCGCCCATGAAGGGTTCCGTAGTAACTACGCAAAGTAACTTTGTTTTTCTTAGTGTTTGTATGAGAAACAAAGTTATATTTGCGGTTTTAGAAAATGTAATATATCTCAAAAACTGCTGCCTCGATCTCGTTCAAACTAATTTGAAAGTTCTTGTTAATATCTATAGCATTTATGTTTTATTTTTCACTCCATTATTATAGGAGTTAGAGGGGAGGAGCGACACATTTTACCACTTTGGAAGCATATATCTTAACGATTGACTTTAAGAAAACGTGGTTTTAGAAACCTCAATGTCATTTTTAAGGGCATTGCTTTGCAAGTCGCAAGACTAAGTGGACGTGTTCCTTCTTGTGTTGATTATGAACAAAAAAAAACTTTTTTGCAAAAAATAAAACCGACTTCCATATCAAAACACTACAAAGCCAAAAATAATTTTAATTTCGGTAGTCGGTGTTATTGGTTTTGTATTTACTTTTTTTTTTTCACACCGCCTTCCGAAATTAAAATTATTTTTGGCTTTGTAGTGTTTTGATATGGAAGTCGGTTTTATTTTTTGCAAAAAAGTTTTTATTTTCGCGCTTTTTAGTGGGTCAGTGAATTTTCCAAATCGATTCGTAAATGACGGAGTTATGCGCGAACAAAAAACGCAATGCAGATTCAACGAAAAGATCATCAAGGTAAATTATTTTTTTCGACCTTTTTTGATTTTTCAGAAACGGCTCGTCCGATTTCGATAAAATTTTCATGGGACCATTTGGGAAGTATACCCTTTCCAACAAAAAAAGAATTTTTCAAATCGGTTAGCAAGCGACGGAGTTATGCGTGGACAAACATAAAAAAAAAAAAAAAAAAAAAAAAAAATACAAACATCCGAATTGAGAACCTCCTCCTTTTTTAGAAGTCGGTTAAAAAGTTGATCTAAATACTGTAAATAACGTGCGGAGTCAGTGTTTTTGAGCAAACTGTGGACTGTGTGTTATAAGTAGCGGCACGTAAGTCTAGCGCTGAACGATACGCGGAGGGGATTGCTGCGCATGTGTACTGTCGCGCACGCAATACAATTATTAGCTAAATAACGTTAATAACATTATTTTAATGTAATGTCAAATAGTAGGTCTAGCGCTGAACGAAATGTAGAGGATAGCTGCGCATGAGTACTGTCGCGCATGCAAATAATATTACCTATACTTTAATAAATAGTTTATCTCCAATGCCAATGTCCAAGGATTAATGATTAATGTAGGTACCTAAGATATAATTTTTAACAAGTTTTGTGGGGAGTATAAAAATAAAAAAAATATTTGTTAATTTGAACATTTTTATTTTAGATTTAAGTCTAATCTGAATCAGAGAATCTACAGTGAATCCGAATCTACAGAGAACCATTCTCAAATCTACAGTGATGCTGTCCGAATGACTGAGTAAAGTATTTGTAACTTCGTCAATCTCACTTTTAATTTGTTTCAAAGAATTAATTAATTCGTTAGATTCCCTTTTTAAAAAGCAATTAACGTCATAAACCATTTTCCTTGATTGTCTTTTCAAAACAGTATTTCTTCTAGGTATATTCACTTTAAAGTCACAAACAAACTAAAAAACTAAATTTAACAAACAAATTCAAACTTCCAAAAAAAACAACAACAAAAATTAACAGCAATAACAATACAATTAATGACGCGACTGTACACGGGATGTGCGCGGAGCGTCGTATCGGCGCGGGGAACATAATGCGGCTGGAGAGCCAATCGGCGCTACGCACGCCCGCCCTTCATTCCGCTAGCCCCCCTCAGGTACCTTAATTTTTACTTCTGCGCAATAACGGTCACCGCTAAAGTTTCGTGCCGATGGTTATACCTACTTCTTTCCATTTCCATTTATTATAATGTTTTTACGCAAAAGTGTATTATAGTTTGATCTTTCAGAAATTATATCCTCACATATTTTTTTTTTCTTTAAATCTTCATAAAAAAAAAAGACTATTTTATGTATTTAATTCATTAAATAACTATTTCTTTTTAGAAAAAAAAACTATAAAAAAAATATTTTACTGCAATGAAAAGACGCTTCTGGCTAGAAACGTCCTTTCAATTTAGTCTTTTTTTAAACGCCGTTCCTACTTATTGTTGATGTGTTACCTATATATTAGGTTCTAGTTAACTAAATGAAAAAGACGCAAATAGCCGTTTGCTGCTTTTTAACTTAGTAATACTAATACTCATTCAATTCCTACACCTTGTGGGATCCCTAACAAAACACCTCATGTTATAAACTGAAGTACGTTTTAACACGATAATTATCTTGTGTTAAATAAAACACAAAGTATGAGTAACTGACTTATATATTTTTTAAAGAATATAAAAAATAACAATTAAAAACCTTTCCCAACATTAAGTTTTACACTCTTAAATAAACAAAGATTAAGTATAAAGCTGCCAAAGTTTTGTACTAATTATTGTAAACATTAATAATAATTATCACAGCTTTGTAAGGAATCTCTTAAAATGAATAAATTTTCAACTTGAGTAAGATCAAACTAACACTAAGACTTATAATATTTCATAAAAAAAAAACGCTTACAACAATCCAGAAACAATAATAATCAAAATTATCTAAGTATAAGTTAATAAGTTTGAACGTTAACACAGTAATCAGAGCTTTGTATGTATATTTATATTATAAAGAGAAAAGAAAGGAAAGATTTGATTATTTGCTTGTTTGCATTGAATTGGCTCCGAAACTACTGACCCGATATAAAAAATTCTTTTTCTATTACAATCTTGTAACACGACCACAGAGCGTGCGCGCATATGACGTCGCGCACCTCCCACCGAGCCCCACTCAAGCGCACGTCACTGCCACCACTCCGCGGCCGCAGGGTATATAAGGCCTCGCGCGCCGTCAGTCGCGTTTGCTCCGCGTACCTGTAATGAAAATCCTCCCCGACCTTTGCCAAACGAGCCAGCCCGCGATGCTGAGCCAGTAGCAATAAATACTCCCGAAAATAATATGACCCAGCCTGTCCCTTTGCTGCCCTCCCAAAATGACCCCGCTATGCCGAGGCCCGTACTCCACAGGGAGTGCCCTTAGCGTGCGGTCATTAGTTTTTAAGTATATTTTAGTTCGTAAGCCCTGGCTGGGGGCCTTTAATTTATTAGAGGTCACCACAGGAAAGTCCGGTTAAGTAGACTCACAGCCTTAGTGTGCTGATCTACAAGTGGCCCTACCTAAAAAAAAAAAAAAAAAATCAGTCGCGTTTGCTTCACGCGGGTGTGCGTTGCCGTTCACTTTTGAACAGGCGCTTTAACGCACACCCGAACAACTATGCCGATCACTAGGCAACCAAACGACGGTCCCGTATTTACGGGACACGGCATTGCTCCCGCGGGAGTGGGGCAACCCCCCGTGACCGCTCGCCGCGCCCCTGACGGGGCGCAGCGACTGCCCAGAGGAGTCGCGTTTGCTCATGCCAGTCCCAATCAGATCCATAGGATGCAAGTCATTCAGAACCGTTTTCTCCGAAAGGCCACGGGCGCGCCCTGGTTCTGTAGGAATGAGGATCTCCACGTAGACCTCAAACTCCCGACCATAAAGCAAGTGTTGAAACGCATGTCAGTGCGTTACTTCACCTCTGCTGATACCCACACTAACCCCCTGATCGTATCGGCCGCCCGATACAGACCCTCCAAGATTTCTCGGGTTCGTCGCCCGCGTAACATCCTAGACGAGCCTGACGACCCCACCACCATCCGACAAGAGAGCAGTAGGGAAACCAGCACTCTTAGAAAACACAAATACAGAACGCGTTCCTTATTCCGGCCTCGCCGACGAGGCCCATCGCGACGTCCGCGTACTTGTAATGAAAATCCTCCCCGACCTTTGCCAAACGAGCCAGCCCGCGATGCTGAGCCAGTAGCAATAAATACTCCCGTAAATAATATGACCCAGCCTGTCCCTTTGCTGCCCTCCCAAAATGACCCCGCTATGCCGAGGCCCGTACTCCACAGGGAGTGCCCTTAGCGTGCGGTCATTACTTTTTAAGTATATTTTAGTTTGTAAGCTGGCTGGGGGCCTTTAATTTATTAGAGGTCACCACAGGAAAGTCCGGTTAAGTAGACTCACAGCCTTAGTGTGCTGATCTACAAGTGGCCCTACCTAAAAAAAAAAAAAAAAAAAAAAAAAATCAGTCGCGTTTGCCCTGGCTGGGGGCCTTTAGCCCTGGCTGGGGGCCTTTAATTTATTAGAGGTCACCACAGGAAAGTCCGGTTAAGTAGACTCACAGCCTTAGTGTGCTGATCTACAAGTGGCCCTTCATAAAAAAAAAAAAAAAATCAGTCCGCCAGTTCGGCTTGCACGGACCGCTTCCTTCGGAACGGTTTCGGGCAGTTGAGCGCTCTCTGGCTTGCACGGTCGGCATCCCTTCGCGGAACCGATATCGGGCGGTCACATCACGTACTTCGATCGTAGTAGTTTTATTGTGTTAGTGTGTAGTTTACCTTAGCACATCTTGTAAAAGTGTTTTAATAAATATCCCTTTGCTGTACATTGGTTTGCGAGTGGTTTTATTGGAAAACCCCCTTATAAGTGGCGTCCAACGTGGAGGCCGAAGATAGAAAATATCTAAGGCCACGGCCCACTCGCAGACCAGTTGGATTTGGAGATAGTTCACCTGCAGAAATGGCTATCAACATGTCAGACAGCCAGTTTAAGGAGCTGATCCTCGCAATAACCACTGGCACGCGAGGGGGAAGTACCTTTTCACAATGCCCATCTAAATTTGGAGGATCAAAGGTCGAAGTTGAAGCTTTCTTAGCAGCTGTGACAGTGTTCAAGGAAGTAGAAAAAATATCAGACGAGAACGCTCTTGAAGGCCTACCTTTAGTTCTGATCGGTGACGCAGCGATTTGGTGGCAAGGCGTTAAAAGTAGCGTGAAGACTTGGGAACTTTTTAAGGAACGCTTGCGCCATACCTTTGCTCCAAAGAAACTAGACTACATTATCTATCAGGAAATAGTTGGTGTAAAGCAAGACAACCAGACCCCGACCGAGATTTTCATTGCTAAGAAACGCGCGCTTCTTGCTGAGATGTCAGAGCCACATACGGAGCAGCAAGAGATCAACCTCGTTTTTGGCCAGATAAAATTCCCTGTGAGGGAGAAGATTTCTAGGGATTCTGTAAAAACTTTTGATGAGCTATTAAAAAGGATAAGAGATATTGAAATAACACTGATAGAGAAAAGCAATCAAAAAGAAGAATCAGAGTATTTACAAGATCAAGATAGAACAACACAACAAAAAACATACAAGAAACAAAATAAGACACGCTGTGGTTACTGTCGTCTGCCCGGTCACACGGCTGAGATATGTAGAAAGAAGGCAAGAGAAGACGCAGTTAAGCATAATGTTGTTATTGATAAGCAAACCACCTCGAACACACAAAATGAAGACAAACCGAAGGTTGCCTGTTACGGTTGTGGTGAGCCAGGTGTCATACGCAGTCGCTGCCCTAAATGTAAAATCAAGCAGTCTCTAACGGCAGTCGATTTCTGTTTCTGCTCAGCCAATATGACTGCTGATGTACGACCACGTCCCACTGTACCTATTACCGTCGGAGGAATGACTGGTATAGCGTATATAGATACGTGTGCAAAGTCGAGTGTTGCCTCCTACCAACTATATACACGTCTACAGCGAAAGGGCGTAAGTTTTGAGAGGGAGATTATGTATGTAACACTCGCCGATGGAGTGCCAAGGAGACAGGACGTCCTTACAGTTAAGACGAATGTTAACCTCTTTGGCCGAGACGTAATCACGTCCTTCGTTATCTTTCCGGATGCCCGAGAGAATAGGACGCTACTTGGGGTAGGATTTATAGAAGATGCAATGTTGGCCCTAGACCTACCCCAACGAATTTGTCATTTTGTGGATGAACCACACAAAAAGTACGACCTAAGACCAGAGGGTCTGGATGAATCAAAGGACATAGCGGGTGTTTTATCCAGTGTGTGCATACCAGCAATGGAATCACCAATAATGAACACACCAAGCCCTGTACTATCGCCTGTTGGTATGACGAAATTCATTACGCAACAGCAACAGGAGCCGCCTATGCAAATGATGACGCCTCCACATTCTCCAAAGAGAAGTCCCGTTATTGTGCCTGGAGCAACAGAGCAAGCCTTGGATCGACCTTATGGGCCATTAATACCCATAGGATTCTCGACTCCTCCCAAGAGACCACGAACGACCTTATTCGATGGATACTCTCCGGTTATTGATGCATTGTACGAGGATGCGCGTAGGAACATCAATAACGCTGACGTCGAGCTGTCACCAGGCTCTGCAGCTTTATTCCCAGAGACTGAAATCTCTTCACTTTCCATGGGCAGCCATGAGTGCGAGCTGACTGAGGAAGAGATCAAGCGTTTACATTTCCTTGAGAGAAAGGAAGATGAACAGAAAACAGTGTTTGACGAGCTGTGTAAACTTTTAGTTATGGAACCGGTGTTGGTACAGGCAGACCACACCAAACCTTTGACAATAAAATCAGACGCCAGTAACTACGCGCTATCAGTGCTGTTTTTGTGCAGGGGGAGAGAGAATATGAGCATCCAGATTGCTGATCCTGCCACTCCAAACCAGACTGCAGGGTTGTATCACTCCTCAGCCCTGCGTCCGTACCAAGGGTTGGCATCAGCCGCTCTGCCCGAGCCGTTCCTACCCTTACGCCGGCGGGGTCGCCCGCGGAAGTACAAACCAACTCCGCTGGAGGACCAGACACCCACAGTCAAGCCCTGTCCCCGTGGGAGGCCGCCAAAGAAGCAGCAGCCTACCTAAGTCCTGTCTTCCTCACCGGGACGTCTTCGTAGATAGAGGGGGAGACTGTAACACGACCACAGAGCGTGCGCGCATATGACGTCGCGCACCTCCCACCGAGCCCCACTCAAGCGCACGTCACTGCCACCACTCCGCGGCCGCAGGGTATATAAGGCCTCGCGCGCCGTCGGTCCGCCAGCCCTGGCTGGGGGCCTTTAATTTATTAGAGGTCACCACAGGACAGACCGGTTAAGTAGTACATTAGCCGTATAGAGCTAAACTACGAGTGGCCCTACCTAAAAAAAAAAAAAAAAAAAAAAAATCAGTCCGCCAGTTCGGCTTGCACGGGCCGCTTCCTTCGGAACGGTTTCGGGCAGTTGAGCGCTCTCTGGCTTGCACGATCGGCATCCCTTCGCGGAACCGATATCGGGCGGTCACTTCACGTACTTCGATCGTAGTAGTTTTATTGTGTTAGTGTGTAGTTTACCTTAGCACATCTTGTAAAAGTGTTTTAATAAATATCCCTTTGCTGTACATTGGTTTGCGAGTGGTTTTATTGGAAAACCCCCTTATAATCTTTAATTATCCTTGATGAATATATGCAATAGAATATTTTCAAAAATGTTAGGGTAAAAATTGTTTGTAAGTTTGTATGAGAAGAGGAAGACATTTAAATCAAAACTAAGATGGTGCCAGAATAACCAAAATAAAATAAAAATGGACATCTTAGCCTAGCATCACAAATCTAAAGATTTAATACAAATAAATTGAATTCAGGACCGGGCGTCCCCGCTCGTGTAGCCGGGCAACATGAGCCTGTTTTTCTATATAACTTGTTTGTAAAACATTAATTTTAAAGTTGATTCTACTTATAATCCAACATCGCAGGTGTTGGATACTAAGGATTTTGTGACAAAGTTAAATGTGAGATTCTCAGCGAAAGGTGTCGCGACTGTATTAAAAAGCATGGTAAGGGGCAAATCTCCAGGGCATGACTACCTCTGCAAAGAGTGCTGGCAATGTTTTACTCACTCTATTTAAGTCACTCATTTGACCTTTAACTTTATGAAAACGATGGTTGTACCCGTTGAAAGATAAGCCCGAGGAAGCATCAGATCAGTCTTGGCCAAGGTACTAGATAGTATTCTTGATAGACATATGGCAACTCGTATTGAATTGCATGATGCGCAGTTTGGGTTTAGACCTGGTCTATCTACAGAAAGTGCCATACTGTCGCTTAGGCACACTTTCCAGTACTACACGTCTAGAAAAACGCCTGTTAACGCGTGTTTTCTAGATCTTTCCAAAGCGTTTGATCTGGTGTCGCATGACTTGCTGTGGCAGAAGCTTATGAATGATACGTCCGTGGATAAGGAAGTCATATCAATACTTCGGTTCTGGTAAAACAATCAATGGTGATCAATAAATGGTAAAAATTGTGTCAGGTAGGCAGGATCGTTGTCGAATCAATATAGGCTGAATTTCGGAGCGAGACAAGGTGGCTTGGCATGAACCGATTGTTTGTTGAGCTCTGCAGCACTTATCAGGGTGTAACGTGGGTATGTGAATAAAAACAGATTTACAATATTTACAATATTTATTCACATCTACTGAAGGTAGACGGTGAGCAGGGAGTGAGTCCAATATCGAGCATATTGAGTCGTAGTTTCGCCGAGTGAAAACCACTATCCTGATAATATATGGAAGCGGGTAGGCGACGGCGACGAGTCGCGGGTGGACAGGCAGATTCTGTCCCACGTAGTTGCAGGTAGACCCGCTGACTCGACGAGTTGAGGGTAGATAGGGATCTCTCTTCGGTTATAGGTGGTAGACCAGGTGATTCCAGGTACAAGTAGGTACCTAGGGTATAATGAACCCTGGCGTAGAAACACTGGCGTAGGAACCCTGGAATTCGGTAATTGGTCATGTTAGAATATGTCCGAATTCCTGCTTTGACTGCAATATCCCGATACCCGCCTATATGTCTACGTATACTAAACGGAAGCGGTAATCTAATACGAGCAGCTATCATGATGAGGCAGTCTAGGCAGCGTGACATACAAGCATAAGCATGACGAAACACTAGTATACAAATGTACGTATAATTATAATAAGCAAAGAAGAATGCTAAACCATTATTGGTTGTTCACATTGTAACGGTTAGCTATGGTTAGCGGTTTAAATGGATGGACCCTGAACATAAATAATAAAAGTATTGATTTCAATGACACGGTCATCTCAACCGGTCATACGATCTTTTTGGCATTAAACAAATAGTCTATATCAAGCAAATAGAACATGCATGACATACATACAAGACCAAACATAATTATAGAACACAGCAACACAATGTACGAGATCTAAGTTAGTTATTAAAGAAGCATGACTCATGAATTATAGCAAGTCATGCAGCTAAACAAAGACACAAATTTATAAAGTACATAATATTTTTCAACACTCACCCGATACTGGGGTACACTGAATTTATTTTTATAATTTAATTAGGTACTTTAAAATAATATTTAGTTCAATATAAGCTCGCACAGAATGACGATGGTAAGTAGGTCGTAGCGAGACAATTAAGGCGACTATTATAGGTCGGAGCTGTGGTATAGATGACGCCAAATAACTTGGCAAGGTTTTGGCGTAGTGGGGGTAAGTTCGCGCATCGTGCACTTAGTGGAAGAAAACAGTGGTCACTTTTACTGCTTGCCATTATTCTATGGTTATTGCCATCATTTATTTTTAATCATATCTATTCAGAAGAATGTTAAAGAAAGAAGAGGAATTCGTTCGTTAATTCGGTATTATAAATAAAATAGATATAATACATAAATACATTTAAAGTGAAAAAAATGTATTAAAAAAAAACATTTCAAATAATATGTTCTCTTCGTCACAAATAGTTAATAAAACTGCTACCCCTTTTATTCTTTTTTTTCCCGGTGTCCTAAAGACAGTGACGAATTCGGAATTTCAACCTTCCTTAACTATAGAGTCTAACTGTTCTTTCTGACGTTTTAATAGTCTGCGTAAAATGGTATTTGGTCCTGGCATTGTAATCAACATAACAAAAACTAAATTTAAAACAACAACTCGTAACAAAAACAAAGGGTACAACTTTCGTTTTTTTCGTGTATTCGGGAGCAAATTGAACGAGAACTACTCACGCACCAATCGCGCGCTCGGAGCGGCGCTACATCATACCCCACGTCCCGCTGACACCTAAAATTGACTTCTGCGCATTGAACAACTCTTGCCAAGTTATTTGGCGAGAGCTATACGTAGCCTTTGTATATTTTATAGATTTAAATAACGTACTACGTTTCACGGGTATGTAACGTGGATGAAATCAGCTTTAATAATATTAGTTATGCTGATGATATGGTGCTGCATAGCCTTTTGATTAATGCGATAAGAAGTCTGCTTTCGATGTGTGAAAGGTACGCGGAGAGCCATGGGCTTCGATAAAACGCGAAAAAAGTGAGTGAGCTACTAGTTTTGTAAGGCAGGCACAAGTTCTACCCGATTATGCCTCAGTTAAAACTTTGCAGTATTCCATCAAAGCAAGTCACTGCTTTCAAGTATCTGGGCCACTGAGTTTCTGAAGACCTAAAAGACGGTCTGGACATTGAGCGTGAGTGTAGGGCGTTTCTTTTCGTTAGCGCTACGCTGTTTACAATATATTGCCATTCTTTCTATATATGCAGTTTGTGAGTTATCTACACGGGGGTTGCCGCGCTACTGCAGTGCTTCGGGCATGTTCGTCAACGCGGGAATAGACGATTTTTATGCTATTGTGCGTTAACGATGCACTTCAATCATGCGCGGGGTACGTGTCAGCCCCAACAGCATTCTAAATTCGATAGCAGACAGATGAGACAGCCCTTTTTTGGGAAATTGGGTACGCTTATATGCTAATGCGTAGTTGTTAAGTATTTTATTTTATGTTTCTGGTAGATGTAAGGACTAACATTAGCTTCTAAGATTTGTTTGTATACTAACCCAAATGGATCTAAAGTCTGAAATAAAAAATAGATAGATAGATAGATATACTCTTTATTGTACACCATAACAGAATTAAATAAGGACTTAAAAAACTACAATGGGTGTTACAATGGGCGGTCTTATCGCTAAAAGCGATCTTTTACAGACAACCTTTGGATGGATTTGACAAAGCAGGTGAAAATAAATACGCGGGGAGTCCATGGTGTACTATTCACTTATATACAAAAAAAAGAACAAAGCTGAGTTATATAAAAAAATAGTAACAAATTAAAGAGAGAGATAGAGATCTTTTGCCATATTTTTGAAAGAAGGAAGGGTTTGTGCTTGTCTTACTGACACGGGAAGAGTATTCCACAGTCGTACTGCTTGAGCTGCAAACGATTACCAAAGAAATTGGTGGAGTGACTCGGTAAATTTTGAAGACGTTCAAGTTTATCAAGTTGTGCCTCTGTGAGATCAAGATAACTGACATCAGCGTAGTCTAGGATGGGGTGTAAAAGAGACTGTGCTAGCGCAATTTTAGTGGCAGTTGGCAGAAAGTTACGCAACCGTCTTAGGGAACTGGCAGAAGCAAATAATTTGCGACTCACCTCTTGTAATTGGGGACCCCACGAAAGATATTTGTCCAACCAAACCCCAAGGTTCTTAACTTTCTCGCTTAGTGGAATAGCTGTGCCGTTGAAAATAACCTGAGGTAGCTGAGACCAGTTTACCTTAGATGCCAACCTAGAGCTGCTGAAATGGGTTAATCTGCAAACCATGTGCCTCACTCCATTCGCAAACTGAAGCCAAATCCTGGTTTATCATATTTATTGCAGCATCTAAATCAGTATAAGGCGCTTGTCTGTACATTTGCAAGTCATCAGCATAAGGGTGGTAGGAGGATTGAGATTATTTATTATTTATTTATTAAAGCACGAAGGGCCTCGCGCGTTTCTCTGACTTCCTGGATGCAACTGAAGGGCGGTATTAAACTAAACGCGAGCCCCACTTCATCCCGCACAACTAGCAATACTAAGTAGAAAGGGCATAATTGCGCCTACTTATTTTTTGTAATACTAAGTTAAAAAGGCACATCTACGCAGAACAGTCTTTTCTTCTTATGACTATGCAGGTGTCATTTAATTGTATGATGAATTAAATATTTTATAAATAAATAAGACGCTTCTACTGAAATGCGTCTACTAAACTTAGTGTACGTCAGAAATGTCTTTTCTATTCAATAATATTTAATTCATATGGCAGATACGTCTTATTTAACAGTGAGATTCATAGGGTTCTGTTTAATTTATGCGAACTATAAAAATACTGGTAGAAGCCATTTTTTTATTTAGAATAGATACATAGATAACTCTTTTTTGGTTAAGTCTTTTCTCCTTATGGCGGCAGTATAATCTTAATAGTTTCGGAATAAAACGGCTGTGACATACGGACGGAAGGACAGACAGATATGACGAAACTACTTATAAGGGTTCCGTTTTTTTGCCATTCGGCTACGGAACCCTATAAAACACAAATTAATCAACTAATACAAAAAAAAAACAAAGTCAGGAATGAAAAAAATGACAAATTATCTATACTACATTAAAATAGCACTAGACAGAAGTTAAAAAAGGTTTTTTTAATGTATCTAATCCCTTCATAAGCTGTGACAGCCGGGTTTCTCTAATTTTACCGGTTTATGTCGTTTGTGAAATTGACGTGAATGTTCTGTGATTGTCATGTGAAGTCATGTCAGTACTATCATTTGCTAGTGAATACTTGCGAATCCTAATACGCCTTGTTTTGTTAATATAATTAATTTTCGTGATTAAGTTGTTATTCGTTTTGCTTTTTCCATTCTTATTGGTTTGTTTAAATTATTAGTGTTATTATTAATTGGTTGTTTTATACAAAACGTTACGTTTTGTTGCGCTACGGGTAATCTTGGTGCGGGCCCGATTGCCTTACAACATAGAAATTCCGAGTCTGACCAAAACCATTGAGGTAATGTGTACTACGTACTAGAGGAGTTACACATCACTACTGCGTTCCGTTCCACACTTCACTAATCACTTAGACACTTGCCAGATCTTGAGCCAAAGAGTAAAGTAATATCCCATAAAAAACAATACTTGTCAAAAAACCAAGTCTCGCAACTTAGTTGTTCTACCGTAAAAAGTTGTGAGATCCATGTAATACCAAGTCGGTTATTAATTTATTCAGTCCCTACTTAAGGGACCTTCCGTCTTAAGTTGTTACGTAATTATCTGACCTAACGACATCTTATAGTGACCATATCAATATTAAAAATCTTTACCATTTTAAATAAATTAATAGATTGACTCGGCCATCGCATGAAACCACAATATATCTCACAAGTAATACATATATAAATTAAATTGTTTATTGCGATTGCCAAGTCAATCTTTTTATTTAAAACAGTAAAGATTTTTAATATTGATATGGTCACTATAAGATGTCGTTAGGTTAGATAATTACGTAACAACTTAAGACAGAAGGTCCCTTAAGTAGGGACTGAATAAATTAATAACCGACTTGGTATTACATGGATCTCACAACTTTTTACGGTAGAACAACTAAGTTGCGAGACTTGGTTTTTTGACAAGTATTGTTTTTTATGGGTTCTCATTGCTTTTTGTAGAAAGTCCTACTTTTTCCTTTCCAGTACCTTCTACTTCTTGTATACCAACAACGAATTTTCTTAAAGCCCTCTCTCTGTCTTATGAGCTTTTCTTATTTTTTGTAGGTAGCCTTCCTTTTTTTATTTTCCGGTACTACTTCTTGATCTTCAGCTAAAGTTTTTTTCACCCCTTTTTTGTCCCTATGGGTTTTTTTTCGGAGGCTTTGATACGCACATATGAATACGCACGTACGTCTTTTGTATTAGTTAGTAATAATTAATGCCGCACTCGTCAAACGTCTCGGTTAAAGTTAATCCATAAGTAAGTAATTATGCAATTTCGGGCAATTTACTCTACTTAATACTCCCCAATACTCTTAATACTTCTTGCTTTTTTATTCCGTTGACCATTTAACAAGTTACCTTTGAGCATAATTATTATATCTAGGTACCTATCTACACTGGAAGACACGGTGGAGCATATGGTCGAGGTGTGCCCTGCATGGGTGGAGCACCGTTGTATCCTCATAGAGGCGATCGGCGGCGGCGACTTCTCACGCCCTGCTCTGGTTTAGACCATGGTGCGAAGCGAGAGCGAATGGGATGCAGTCACCTCCTGCTGCGAAGCAGTCATGCTAGCGAAGGAGGAGGCCTAACGTGCGAGGGAGAGGCAACTCTCTTCCTCGCGCCCCAGCCGCCGGGGGAGACGCCCCGGGCGTCGTGGATCGCGAGTCGATTTCGGGCCACCGCAGGCGCGGGCCTGCGGATGGTGAGCAGCGGTCGCTCACCGTCCGGTAAGGACCAGGCCCGGGTCGGCGGCGCGTTGTGTTCTACGCGCGCCTCAATTAGCTGTTAATACCAGTGACGGGGCCTCATAGGGCCATTGCCTGTCGGGGTTTGCGGGAAAGTTCCATTGAGATACCGCGGCCCCGGAACTTTAGGGCTTTCTGAAGGAACAGGGTGGGTTTTTAGTCAGTAGAATTCTGATACACCCGAGCGGAAGAAGTCATTCGATGATTTTTTTCACCAAGAAAAAAAAAGTACCCATCTACATCTATTATTTCATTATATTATACAGGTACACTGATTAATTAATTGCAAATGTAACTTTGTAATCCTATATATTTATATGGGATTACAAAGTTATTTATGCAGTTGATGTATCTAGAAAACTGGAACGAAATTGAAAATATTATAGTTTTTCCTTGATTTATATACTAAACACTAATTGTATTCTAAATTTGAAGCTTCTATGTCTGCTAGAAGTGCCTTAGACTTTTGATGATCGGTCAGTCAGTGAGTGACAAAATTTTGTAAATTAAGGAACTTTGACTCGTTATAATTCTTAAACTACTAGTTCAAATTGAATGAAATTTGAAATATACCGTGTTTATACAATACCTGTTTGATTACTGAAAATTCAGGCTTCTAGTTTTATCCACAACGAAGTTATAGGGGGTCGAACATGGCCTGAATTGTTTCGAGAAAAGAATGGTACGGCCGTGCCGCTTTTTTGCTCGACTTGGCGGGGGCACTGCCGTGCCCCCAGATATGTCTTGAGCGCATAGGTCATTTTTTGTTTTATACGAAAAAATGTAATAACGCATTAAATAGGTATGCCATCGTGTGTTTTATGTTATTGCACTAATAATTCAACTAATACGTAGTATTAGTATACGTAGTGTTGTCTATTTGCCCCCACCTGTAAAGTTGGAAGCCTTGTCAATGTTTCTTGAATGAGTTGATTTTGTTAATAGTCACATGGATGACTTGGTAATTCTAGGTGATTTTAACTTGGGCTTCATTAGGTGGAGCGCCAAGGCAGACTGTAATTACTTTATTCCTTCAAATTATGATAATTCTCTTGGACATTCTTTTGTTGACTTTTTAAGTATTAACAACCTGTATCAGGTGAATTGTATAAATAACTGTGATAACAAATTACTGGATTTGACTATTACAAATTTGCCTAGCGCCTATGTTACAAGACCTTTGAATGTTCTTTGCAAATGCTACCCGAACCATCCTAACTTATTGCTTAACATTCCATACAACAACTTCACTTATCTTCGTTCGAAACCTGACAAAAAAAAATAACTTCTTCAAAGCAAATTATAAAGATATTGTCAGTGAGTTAAAGAGTGTAGAATGGCAAGAACGATTTTTTAGCTGTAATGATGTGAATAGTATGGTCGCGGAGTTTTACAATATTCTTGGAACTGTCATTGAAAAGTTAGTCCCTAAAACATCAACTGTTAGAGCTAAATTCCCTTCGTGGTTTAGTAATTCGTTAATTAAACTTATATCTGAAAAGGAAAAAATTCGAAAAAGATATAAGAGATTTGGTAATCCTAGAGACGAAATCGAGTATCAATTGCTACGCTCTCGCTCTCACAAGCTTTATGATGAATGTTATTCGAGATACAAAAACAAAATAGAGAACAATATTCCTAAAAACCCAAAAGCTTTTTGGAACTTTATTAATGGAAAACGCGGTGGTAAATCATCGATTCCTGCCAGAATGATGCTAGGAGACACAATCGCTAAAACTGGCCCTGAAATCGCTAACCTATTTGCAACTCAATTTTCATCCGTATACACGGCAGATACCTCGCAGTCCGCACACCCACATGCTTATTATTCGCAAGCGTTTAGCTATGAATCTCAATATGAGACTTCAAAATATATTTCAAGCTTAAAATTTGATGAATCCGATGTTTTCAGGGCAATCAGAAAAATTGATTCGACAAAGGGTGCTGGACCTGACCTTATCCCGCCAGTATTTGTTAAAAGATGTAGTTCTGCTCTTGCGCTTCCGTTAATGCTGATATTCAACCGGTCCTTGAAGGAAGGCAAATTCCCTGAAGAATGGAAGAAAGCTCGTGTAGTACCCATATTTAAGAAGGGTGATCCGGTTAGCGCAGTTAATTACCGTCCCATTTCGATCCTTTCATGTTTCTCCAAGCTGTTTGAATCAATGTTATGCCCCATTATCTCACAAATGGTGGATTCGAGCATGTCGGATTATCAGCATGGCTTCAGACGTGGGCGTTCAACAGTGACTAATCTCGTACCCTTTGTCTCTGAAGTATCACGTGAGGTTGACCAGGGAATCCAGACAGACGCGATATACACCGACTTTAGCAGCGCCTTTGACAAAGTAAATCACCCCATACTTGTCGAAAAACTGAGATGGTTTGGTATCGGTGGTGAATTGCTAGACTGGTTCAAATCATATTTGTCAAAAAGACCTCAATATGTAGTGATAGGTAGCTTTAAATCTGAGGTATATTACGCGCACTCGGGAGTTCCACAGGGATCTCACCTGGGGCCACTGTTATTCCTTGTCTTTATTAACGACATAACTAATCACATACGACATAGTAGAATGTCTCTATTCGCTGGCGATCTAAAAATATTTAAAGTGATAAACTCTCGAACAGACGCAGATTTAATTCAAGCTGACTTGAATAATATTCAGCGCTGGTGTCACGTTAACGGTATGAGTCTAAATGCTAAAAAATGTCATCACATATCATTCACAAGGAAAAGACACCAGTTCCTACTAAGTATGACATTGGTGGCGTAATACTGGACCAAGTGAATGAAATTCGAGATTTAGGTGTGATCGTTGACAGTAAGCTAAAGTTTGCCTCACACATTGATAAGGCAGTGACAAAATCCGCCCAGATGCTTGGATTTCTGAGGCACAACTCCAGAGGTTTTAAACTCGATAAGACCAAAGTGCTACTATATAATGCCCTAGTACGCAGCAATCTCGAGTATGCAAGCAGTGTGTGGAACCCTTTTTATGCAGTCCACTCTCAACGTGTGGAAAGTATACAACGAGCTTTCACGAGACACCTTGCTTTCTCTACAAATGGTTTTTCACACAGAAAATCCTACTCGGAACGTTTGAACAAATTTAAAATGATTACCCTTCTCGATCGTAGACGTCTTTTGGACTTATGCTTCCTCCATAAAGTCATTAATGGAAATACTCAGTGCAGTTACCTTTTACAGAGCGTTTCCTTAGCAGTTCCAAGAATCTACCCACGAGCTAAAAAAATTAAAAAGGTTTTTGACACGTCATGTATCAAAACCAACCTAGGCTTGCAGTCTCCCATTGTAAGAATGTGTAATGAATATAATACTGCAGTCTTGAACATGCCTGAATTGGACATTTTCAATGACACCCTGCAGCGGTTTCGAAAAAAAATCACATTATCCTTACCAGGTTATTCTTAGAATTTTGTTAATTATATTTTAAATTACATTTATATTTTTCTGTGTTTTTAACAATTTCAATTTAACTTATTTTATTCAAATGTGTTGAACTTATTTTAATTGATTCGATTTTATGATTTTATTTTTATATTATTAAAATCTATTGACAAGTTTTAATTTTTTTTATAAATTTATGCTTTTGACATGATATTAATTCCGTTTTTATTTTTTATTTACGCTATTGACATGTTGTTTATTCAGTTTATTTTAATATTTATTCTTTTGACATTGTTACCCAATTGTTCTAATTGTAATAATAATTATTAATGTGTATAATTTATTCCTTTATTGTATATTAACTTTTTGCAACATAAAAAATGTATTTTATTTTAAGTAGTGAGTTTATGTTAAATATTAGTTATAAGTATTTTTTTCAAGGCAGCACTATTGTTCTGGTGAGCGCTATGTACGCCTTAATTGTCATGTGCATTAGTTATTTTGTAAGATTTTTTTATATTGTGCAATGTATGTGATGTGGCTGTACTTAATATAAATAAATAAAAAAAAAAAATACGGTGAAGTGCAGAGGAATAACTTCTCATCGGTGAATAACTAGATATTCAATTTTAAATTTAATTTGAAGAAAATATTTGGTAGACGCCATTTGTCATAGACTAAAAATTAAGATGTGACAAGTTGTGTACAAGCTGACAATTATTTTTATAGCGGAAGATATAATAATCTAAGATATAATATTTTGCAAGATAAAATGAAAGTTGAAAAATAATTATTGCATACTGTAAGACATAATTTGTTACATTTTGTTTATTTTAGGTTTCCACGTTTGGGCCGTAAAGATAGCGAAAAATTCAAAAAAATCGTCCAAAACAACCACAGTGAAGAGACCTGGTTGTTTTCGCGCAGAGGATAAATTATACTGCCAAAGTAGGAAGGCATTTTCTGAAGTCTACAGAACCTTGTGTAAGCTGTAAGCTTCGTACTTCAGGCGAATTGTAAATTTCTCTACCTATTCCAATTCGATATGTTTTTAACTAATTGTAACCGTATTTGATTATATAAATAAACAAGTTTGTTTTACTTTAAGTACAAAGGTTAACTTCAATTAAAAATAAATTATGAAAAAGAAGTACGAATGAAGCTTGTTAGGTATAAAGCTATGTCACTTCTGTAGTCAGTGGGCAATAAAAGTTGACCACGATGACTTATTAATGTCTCCCAAGAAAAAGAGAATGAAACAAACTCCACTTCGTGCTGTAGAAAAGCAAACACTCACTAATATTTTTAAGCAATATAAGGAGTCCTGGCCTGCAGATACTCCTTTTTATAAAACTGAGTTGATAAAGAAAACCGCAGAAGTTGCTGGTAAGGATGATGCATAAAATGATTACTATAACAATACCTATTTGTAAGCAACATGCAGTGTGTTAAAACATATTGTCGTTGCTCGTGCAAAAGTCGCCATGTGTTATTTAGTCATTTTCGTTTTTTTATGCAGTTTCAATCGTTATTTTAATACACACATGCTGTAAAAACAGCTATCTGATAAACGCAATTTTTTGAGTTACAGAAAAAAGCTATAGCGTGCTATAAATTCACATAGCTAAAATAAGTTTACTAAAGCGGAAGCAAAAATTGCGCCCGATATGTGGTTTACTGCACATAGCGAGTTTTTTGGTCAAGTTCAGACTCGCTGGATCACGGATAGATAGTTGTATCCGCTCACATAGATAGTTTTGCCGAAGTAATTACTCATTAAAATCTAGCAGTGAACTAAATAATTGTAATCAAATAAAAAATCTAAGTAAAGCTTAGTTTTACCTAAAATTTTACTAAAGATGAAATTATACTGCAGCTTAACTAATAGGCTAGGTGACTTATTCTTTAAATTGCTCTTACAAGTTGTACATTTTCGTTTCGTTCATTTTCATCGACGACTTTGGCTTTGTTATACAGACTTGGTTCTCACCCTCACCCTCAACGACGACTTTTGCTTTGGAATCAGGATCTCTGCCACACTCGTTTTGAATTTCGACAAATACTGTAACTTACAATGGTCAACGAACATCGTGTTAACTGTGGCCTTACCCTGACGGGAATTCAAAGTCACACTTTGGAGCCCGAGCAAGTAACTGTGCACACGCTACAGCAGTGGATTGCGCCACAACTGGTAAATAATAATTGCTTAAAAACATACATACATGTGTTATCTACATTATTGTGTCATAATTTACAGATTGTAATATTGTTTTAGGTATCCAACGATCTTGTTTGCCACAACTGCTGGGAGGGCCAGTCTTGTTACAGCCAGTCTCCACAACAAGAAACAGAAGGTGTTAGCCACCAACCAGTTGTATTTATTGACAAATGCTGAACGGGAGAATCGTATTAGAAATGTTATCATAGAATGGATTCAACCGCGAGAGGTAGGTTTTATTTCAGATAATAAACAAATGCAAAGTATGGTATTCTAAGTTATCATTTATTTATTTATTAAAACTTTATGCAACACAAAATGTACAAAGGCGGACTTAGTGCCATAGGCATTCTCTACCAGTCAACCATGGGTGCGATTATTCCCGATATCCACCACTTGTCTGGCCACCACTGGGGGACAGCGAGACAACTTTAAAACATTATTCTCGTTGTCCATCACTGGGGGACAGGCGTCACAACTTTGTAAATTATTTCCATTCGCCACCACTGGTGGAGAGCGACACGGATTTTTTAACATTCCCTATGGCCGCCTTTGGGGGACAATAGCACAACTCTTTTGATCCCATTCCCACTGGCCATCAATTTAAATTATTTTATCTAGAGACCGGTAAAGGATGGCTTAATATACTTACGGATTTGTTTTTTAGCAGGGCTAAGGATGAGACTAATTTAGATATTTCTAGTTATATTCCTAACAATTAAATCAACAGTTTCCACTAGTGGTGTCGAATGGAAATAATTTACAAAGTTTTGACGCTATCCCCCAGTGGTGGACAATGAGAATAATGTTTTAAAGTTGTCTCGCTGTCCCCCAGTGGTGGCCAGACAAGTGGTGGACATCTCGTTTTCTCGTCTGACTTTAGCTCGCTTATTTGGATTTTATAGCCTGCATATCGATTGGATATTGACGCTATATCACAATTAACACAACGATCCATGGTGGATCGCTGTGTTAATTGTGGTATAGCGACTAGTCACTGTAATACACTTTGCCGACGAGCTTTAGATGATGTTATGACACTGTCAGTGATTCGTCATTGGCGTGCACCACAACCTGTAAGTACAAACTTGAAGTCAGCTTTTCTAGCTACCCAGTGTCTACAATGCTGGTCTACAGGTTTCTTCTTTTATTTTCCATAAACCTTATGCAGGAACTAAAGTAACGCTACATATAAAAGGCACATGGAGATTGTTTACATTTAAGTTAAAACCTAACTGCTGGTATATTTTACTGTAATCATGATTTGTTGACATTAAAAACTTTTCTCATCTTTCAGGTAAACAGCAGTGACTATGTTTGCCAAGCTTGTTGGGATTTGGCTCAAGAATCATCTGTTAATGAAGCACCACAACTTGGCCACCGTAGTGTTTGTGTTCGCTGTGGTCGTTCTCTTGCATCAAGAGTCCGCCGCCTACTAACACATAATTATTATTCAAAAACGTTTTTTATTTTATTTTAAACATCATCACCCTGGGGTGTCTCCAAATTATTTGTGAGTTTTCTAATGTCCTCCTAATATAGTAAACAACTGTCTATTTTAACAAAATAGCAATTATATTTAAAAAATCAGCTGTATAGTATAGGTTGTTGCCAATTTATTGCATAACCTCACTTTTACAAAACCTCCTATAACTCTGCTCTCAGATTGCCAAAATTAGCCGAATTTTCAGTGATGCTTTGGTAATATATAAGCTGTTAATCGACACTAATTTCATCTTTTTACACCTTGGCCTAAGAATGTATAAGCGTTTCCGCCTCCTAAAGCCTTTTTTGGTAGGTACTTAGTAGGTTAGCAAGGTTATGTAATGAAAAGATTCTTATAAAAGGTAGCCCTTAAGTACTAGGTTTTGAAAAATGACACCTTGCAAACATGTTTTCTTTCTTTTTATCTGAATTGGGTAGTTTATATTGGTTGTTTGAGCGACGCTTTTAAATTACTAATAGTATATAACGATTAAGTTAATTATCGTGTTTTAAAAATTATTATTCTATATTTTAGTCTGACAGATAAAAAAAATTAACGAGTATTTTTTGCCATTTAATGTAAATAAAAAATGACGACGGTAAATAGCTTCAAAGTTTAAAAGAGGGGGCTAAAGCTGACATTCATTTTTATCCAGACGCATGACGCAAAGGGGGCTTATCAGTCTATGTGTGTTTGTACCTATGTGGAGTTGTAGAGGCCACGCGTGGTCTGTTTTTTTAGTCTTTGAAATGAAATGAAATTAAATATTTATTTTGTAAATTTATACCCAACACTTTTACACATTATGTTTTTTTGCATGTTAAGTTTAGTTTTGCTAGATGAGGCCGGTATTTCCTGACTAATCTGAGAAGAAAAACCGAAACAAACTCAGAGGTCACAGTCTCTTTTAAATTCCATACAATTTGTATTCGTATATGAGAAGCATGTAGGTTCATGTCTGTGGTTTTTTTTTCTTCAGAAATAACCACGCAAATTTGAGCGGACCTGTCCAACAATTTGACGAACAATACCAAAGTAAGGACATTTGGGTAGGCCACACAAGTACTCAAACTGCTTGACATCATTAAATAAATTATAGTGAAAGTAAAAATAACGAAAAAAGAATAACCCACATGGTCCTCACATTTACAATAATGAGATAATTATATAAAAAAAAAATCAAAATAAATTGGTATATGCAATACGTATACCTATTTATTTGTATATACAATACAATAACAAAGCAAATATTTTAATCAATAAAAAATAAATCAACAATCAAAATTAAAAAGGCTCAGGTATATCACTGGAGCAGCTCATTCCCAAGCCTTCTTGTCCTCAATATAATTAAATGTGTAAAAAGCTTTCTGACATAGTTTACGTTTTATTAATACCTACTTAGTTTTAGAATATGGCTGAGAATTTTATAATAAAAACGTATGTAACATTGGCATCTAAACGAACATGACACACACATGACAAGTGAAAAATAATTTAAATATCCGTAGTCGGTGTTTTTGTTCATTTTAAAACGGATTTAGAGGGTCATATTCTGGACTGCGGTACATTAGAAGGCTAAATAACCTTCACGACCCAAATTCCTTGCAGGAATGGTCTGTGAAATCTTAACATATTTCAACTAAAACGCTGAAAATCTAAAAAGTACTAAATTTAAAAATCTAAAAAACCCGATTGCTCAACAGATAATTATGCATTTTTATTTTTAAAAGCTGCTTCTCATTTTTTTAATTATGTTATTTATCGCTAATAAGTATAACACGGCGTGACGTCACGTATAATTTCCACTCACTGTATCCTCTTCAATTACACAGGCCAACAAAATTTAACCAAACTTCTTAACCAGAAACTAGACTATATATTTCCGAAGATTTTCGATGCGCTGAATCCGAATCTGGCCTCAAAATCGCTCTATCACGTCAGGTTTTTGAGATATCCTAACCTAATAGTGCAAAAAGTACCATTTTTGCTCGATTTTGAGGCTATGTGGACTCACGAATTATTTTTTCTAAAAAAAATAAAAGTTACCATATTAAAGAACAAGTTTTCCTCTTTCAAATGCCGTTGAGCCAGTTTTGGATTTAGCGCATCGAAAACCTTCGGATATATAATATTCTAGTTTCTGGTTAAAAATTTTGTCGGCCAGTGTTATTTAATTACGTGCCAAAACACAAAATACGTGTTCTGTTATTTTTTAATATCTACGTGTTGGACTAAATTGATTATAAATGATTGTAGGTAAATACCCTATTCGCAGGTTGATCTACAATATTAAGCACTAGTCGAGGTTGGACTGTGGGTAGGTAACATATCGAGATTAAAGGATGTTAAGCCATGTGGGTCCCGGCTGTCATTTGGAATCGTTGACAACTGTTACGGGTAATCAGAAGCCAGAAATCTGGCTAGAAAACTATATCCTCAATAGATATCGAGGTTATTTATTTCAGGCTTTTGAAGAAACTTAGTACAGATAGTCGTAGGGGGTAGCGCAGCCGCAAGTGCACTTGCCAGAGATGGATACGGCACCAGCTGCCGGCAGAGCGCCGCCGAAGCTCACAGCGCCCATGATGGGTATCTGACCAGTAACAGCGGTGTTACCACAGACTGGCAGCTCACCAGCGACCGCCACGTTGCCTTCACCGGCGCCACCGTACGCAGCACCATAACCGTCAGCACCAGGGTAGGCACCAGCGTAGCCAAGGTTGCCAGGGTAGGCACCAGCATAGCCGAAGCCAGCTGGGTAAGCTAGCTCAGATAATCCAGCTCCGTATCCACAGGGAGAGGCGGGGAGAGCTGCAGGGGCGTATGCACCAATGCATGCCTGGCTGAAAACATTCTGGGAAAAGCAAAACCACTTGTAAAAAAATCCTTGAACATTTCATTTCAAAAGTACTGAATGGAAAATAAAAGACGAGAGGTGTAGGCCCGAGTCAATGGCGCGTCGTGTTTCACGCGAGCCTCAAAAGAGCAGTAAGCAGCTTTGACGGGGCACGATAGGACCATTGCAGGTGGGATTTAGAGAATGAATGTTGGAACGAGATACTGCGGCTCAGCAACGCATGAGTAACTGAAAATTCTTTCAGTGGGTTTTTTTTTAGAAGTCTGACACTCTCTTCTGGTCCAACCACAGGGGGAGGAGTTATTTGATGATGTTGCCCTCAAAAAAAGGGACATAGACATTGTCAGAATGTAAGGTATGTATCAGAATACATACAACGTGTAACGGAAACCTCATATCTATCCAAAAGGGCTGAAGACAACATCTGGTATGGAGTCTCTATGCAATGTTTCAGCTCAAAATAAGTGACTCGCAGAATTGATCCCAAATTATTGGTTTCATATGTTTCTCGAATACCAGTAATAACAAACGTGTCACAGCACTATGAGGGTCATCACTTTCCACGTCACTTGCCAATAAAACGATAATTCTTTTTGTTCTTCTTAATTTGAAAAATTCGGTCTCTGGTATCAATGTATATAGAAATTTCTAATATGCTCCACACATGTAGACATAGGATTAGAAAACCCTTGCCATATCGTTTATTACCATCCAAAGAAGCCGTGCACTTGTTAAATTACACGTTGTAGTGAAGCTAAAGACATGCGAAAAAGTTTGCTCACCTGGACCAAGCAAGCTTGTATGCAAAGCAAAAGAAAACCGAAGGAAGACATGTTAAATGTAGTGTCTAACGAAAATCTGCATACAGAATGATGAACTGGAAACATTTACAGGGCTTTATACTTTATTTAAAATATTGCAAAAGTTAACATTTGTAATAAATGTATAATTATTACCAAATACTTAAAGAAATATTTTATGAGTACGTGACTTTTGTTCATTGCATGATTATTATACAATTCACTAATAGCAATATTTTATAACTATTTATGCAATTTCATGTAATCATACTGATAATGGGGTGAATATAAACTTGCAGCAGTTGTGCTGAACACCATTCTCGTGTCTAACAGTGCACAAGGAACTCAAACAAGGACAAAATGGCAGCCAAGACTTTCTTCATCCTATTCGCTCAGGCTTTGTTCATTCAGGTAAAGTTTGCTTTGTATCTTTTTCTTTTGTCTTTTATTGACCATCACTGGTTATTCGACGAAAGCCTTATAGGTTAAAGTGACGGATTTGTGATTGAGAGGTGACTAACTACTTATTACACTATTGTCACGAACCCTCTCCAGACACAAGCTTAGTGGCAGAGTTTAACAAGATTATTAGTAATGTAAATTCTACCCACATTGCAGTTCTCTTTAAAAATAAGGAACGATTGCCTTGCATGTAATAATAATAAATCAATTTGACTGTAATGTATTAGGTGTGTGAGAGATTTTAGAAAAATCCAGATATACATTGCCCCAACCCGCACTGGGCTAGCACTGGACACTGGCTATTCCTTCTCATTGAGAGAAGGCCTGTATTCTGACAGTAGGAACATTATAGGCGGGTTATATTAACAACTTTTTCTTCTTTCAGGTCGCCTTCAGCCAAACTTGCACTAGCCGTGCAGCTGTTGACGCTTCTGGTGTGGGCTTCGGCGTTCCCTACGGCTTGGGCGTTGGCCTATCTCCGTTGGCTGGATCTGGTTTACTGAACAATGGATTGGCAGGTAGAGGTCTAGCTTGCGATGGACTCTACTCCCCTGCTATAGAGTACACTGCTACTAGCGGCGGTGGTTTAGCAGTGACCAGTTCCTCTGCCATTGCCCCAACTGGCATCACTATTGTTTCTGAGAACGTGTTCGAAGGTCCTTTGGCTATCGCTGGTGATCTGCCGTTTGTCGGAACTACTGGTATGGAAGGAGCTATGCCTTCAGCGGGTGCTGGTAACATCAACCACTCTTGCGGTAATGGCGTAACTGCTATGGTTAGCGATGCTACTGGCATTGGTGCTGGTGCTGCTATTTCTCCGATTGCTGCTACCTTCCCTGCTTCAGGCATCACCCCTGTGGCTACCACTTTATCTTCAAACATTGTCCCTTGTGCTAACTCCTTCGGTGTTGGTCCTCTGGCAGGAAGATTCGGTCTGGGCGGATGCAACGGTAACATCATTTACTAAATTCAGTGATTTTGAATTTTAATCTGTTATAGATGAAATAAAAAATCTTTTTCGGAAATGTTATGTTTTTTTGTGCGTTTTGGGTCAACTCAAAGTAATGCACTGTATCATTAATTATAACCCTTGCGTATGAATGTGGAGACCGTTGGATGGCGATGGCCGAAGCATATTTCAGAGGATAATAGAAAATAATTTGCATAATGAAAACACTTAACGCTAAAATCTAAGCATGAAAAGAAAGCCGTTGAATGTTTGAACGGCCCAACAGTTGATTAGCCCCGCATTTTTATTAATTAATTTATTTAACTCTAATTATTCAATAACAACACACTCTTTAATTCTGCCAAACTGTTAAACAATTTGTCGGCAGCTCATCTTTTATCATCTGACAAAAGCCATATTCACAAAACTCATTATTTAACAAATTATACACTATGGGTATATGGGTCATATTCAAAATAATTGTAAATTACGGATATGAAACAGATAGGAAAATGATTTCGTTGTAACAGAGAAGTAACAGAGAGGAATTATTAGGGCCAGTTTATAATCACTTATTTTTTATAGAAAATTATAATTTATCATAAAAATAAAATATCCTTCTCTATCCTATTCAAAATGGCTTGAGATAAAATGCAAACAAATATTAAAATTTACAAACTTAAATAAAAAATATGCTATAAGTTTTGTAAATCCTATAAATTGTGTATCCTAATTCTCTTGGATTAAAAAATAAATAAAAACTTTTAAATAAAATAAATAGATAATAAAAAGAAAGAAACAGGACATTTTTGAAGTTTTTATTTACCTCTTGTCTCAAGCAAAGTTGAATAGGATCTATAAAAGTTATTTCTCTTTGGTCTGGGTGCTTAAACGTGACGTGATTAGTAAGATTTTAACAAAACCACCAAATTTTGTGATAAATTAGTTTAATTATCGTAATCAGTTTACAATTTTAACCAGTTTTTTTCATGCTATTTCATTTCAGCACAAATACACAGTGAGTTTCGTTATACGTAAATCAAAGTGCAAAATAATAATTAGGTACATTCCAACCCTCTATTTCTGGAAGGCTGATCCAAGCAGCTCTGTCAAATCACCTATCCAGTGTAATTTGGGTTTTAAAAGGAAACTTAACTAACTTTCTACTGCTCATGAGCAGTAATTCAAAATCCCTAGTTACCTTTTCCCTTTTCCTTTCAATCTCCAAACCATCAAAAATACTATTCAACACTACCTCAAAGTAAAGAAAAATCTATTTTACGATGCCAGGAGGCTTAGATTAACCCATTTTAAAGTTTTATGTAATGATTTTAGCTTAATAAAAATATAGGTAAAGTTTGATGGTTTGTTTACATTTTGCCTAATTAATCTAGTTTGAATAGGGTATAGGCATGGTAAAGGTACAGCTGACACACGTGGGTGTGTACCTTAAATTACATTATATTCATGACGCCACCAATAAATCGTTGATTGCACATAGATAAAATACATTTTTCACGTTTTATATTGTGTGGAGACATTTTGAACGAATCTATCCATATTGTCGTTTCGTGAAGATTACCTTCACAAAGTTATTAATATAAAAATAAGAAAGAAGTGGGGTAGGTATGATTAAAATGTAGTTTTATTTGCCTACAATGTGAACAAACCTTAACCGTTCATATATGTTACGTCACAGAAAAAAGTAACCGATATGATAACATATATGAATGATTTGCTTGTGCCTAACCTAAAAAAATGTCTTTCGAAGTATCAATTCTTACTCTCTTACGAATCGTTTTTTTATAGCAATTGCACCATTACCCATTTATTCTAAGCTGTGTTATAAAACAATAAAAGTACTTACCAATGCTTTAAATGTCTCACAGTAAAATGTAACTCTCAATTGTCGAATACTCACTGCACCACAAAAATCTCGACACCGTATGATCAATAAAATGGCCGAACGTTTTTGATTCGTCAATGAGTAGGACAGTTAAGTGACTAATGTTACAGTAAAATAATTTTGATAACTACCATAAAGAGAATAAAAATATGACATAACAGAAAGGAATAACAGAAATTAGTGAAATCAGGACACGCATTAATTAATTAATTATAAATGACACATGGTTGACACTTCGCGTGACCCAAGGGCGGGCTTTTACCTTGGACAGAGGTTAAGCATTGCCATACAACGTGGCAATGCCACCAGTCTTTTGGGCACATTACCAGTGGACAGCGATGCGCACGAATTTCTGGATGCCATATTTTAGTTTATTTTTAGATGTATATATGTAGTTTAGGGTTTTTTATTTAAGTCTATAAAGTGTAAAAAAATTTATGTTAAAAATTAATAAAGATCATCCATATTCATATTATAAATTACACGTTTTGTAGATCATTATATATATTTATCTAATTCATGGGGCTTGTACCATACTCGATTAAGAAATAAATTGCTTCTGAATTGTAACACTAATATTAAATAATAAAATATTTTTAAAAGTACCGCCATGAATGTGGACACAGGTTGCCTCTATGAAACAAAATCTACCCCTTGGTAGATTTTATTTGAAATTATTAATTTATTAAGATTTATGGAGGATTTTATTGTTTAGTATTATATTTAAACAAGTTTACAATCTGTTTATTAGAGAATTTATAAGTAGTTATGCCTTGTTATAAAAATAACTATGTTGGACGTTAAAAAGTACAATAATTTTGAACATGACCCATATAGTCTAACAGCTAATTTAGTCCTGTAGCAAACTAGTCATATCTGCTATTTAGTGCTTTATTAAAAACTTATGGCGTTTTTGGTTGTAGCACACGATACCAACTCCGGCGGCAGCTCATCGATAAAATAAACGTCTGCGTCACATATTCACGTGTGCGTTTTCCAAAGTAATTAGTCACTTTAGGAACAACAAGTGTACGAAAATAATTTACTATGGTATTGTGCCTACACAATTATTATTTATTTTTATCTATGTTTTAATGTTTAGCCCACGTTTGCAGTCAACTCAAACTCATAAAAATATGTAATTTACGACATCAGATTAGAAATACTTTAATTTCTCGGCTTTTGTGTAATGCATATCTTCGTCTATTATTATATTGTATAGTCCTCATCACGTAAGTTGCCAAGGTTTTGGAGTAGTGGGGGTAAGTTCGTGCATTGTGCACTTAGTGGAAGAAAAAAGTGGTCACGTTTACGGCTTGCCATTATTCTATGGTTATTGCCATCATTTATTTTTAATCATGTTTGTTCAGAAGAATGTTAAAGAAAGAAGAGGAATTCATTCGTTAATTCGGTATTATAAATAAAATAGATATAATACATAAATATATTTAAAAGTGAAAAAAAATATATTAAAAAAAAACATTAAAGTAATCTGTTGTCGTCGTCACAATTAGTTAATAAAACTGCTACCCCTTTTATTCTTCCTTTTTCCCGTTGTCCTAAAGACAGTGACGAATTCGGAATTTCAACATTCCTTAACTATAGTGTCTAACTGTTCTTTCTGACGTTTTAATAGTCTGCGTAAAACGGTATTTGGTCCTGGCATTGTAATCAACGTAAAAAAAACCAAATTTAAAACAACAACTCGTAACAAAAACAAAGGGTACAACTTTCGTATACGCAACTGTATTCGGGAGAAAATTGAACGAGAACTACTAACGCACCAATCGCGCGCTTGGAGCGGCGCTACGTCATACCCCGCATCCCGCTGACAACCGCTGACACCTAAAAATCGACTTCTGCGCATTGCACGACTCTTATCAAGTTATTTAACGAGAACTATACCTACAATGTAAACCTTTCTCTTGAATCACTTTACACACTTAAATCCGTTGTGAAGTTTAAAAGATGTGAACATACAGACGGAGGGAAGCAATTTTGTTTTATACCATTTAAAGGTTGAGCATCATTTAATAAGTAAATAATATCGAATTTTAAACATAAACAAGGTCTATGATAACCGTTCCTTAAGACTCTAATCGCTTTTAGCGATAAGACTGCCCATTGTATCAGCCTTTTTAACACGCTTTTTACTTTACCCTTTTTAACTAAGTAACTATGTGATACAATCTAAGAATCTAAATTACACGCACTTCTAATTGTTGCATCATCATGTAATGGAATTGGAAGGTGGCTGAAGGAACCTTGGACTGCCTAATGATCGAGTTCGGGCTCATTACATTCATACTCATCGGGCTTTTTAGTGCAGTACCTAAATAAAAGCGTGTTTTTAGTTTTTTAAAGTATTAATTTATTAGTTTTTAAGTCATTATTTGTTTCCTATTATATATTTATTTATTTATCAGACAAAAATATCCATGAAATTGTTAATAGGTGCACTTAGAATTAATGTTAGTATCTTAAATTTAATTTAATTAACACACACAACGCAGCACAAAATTATTTTACACGTATTACTCATAATAATAATCAGGTTGAATTAATTAAAAAAAAATAATTTTAATTACAATGTCAATGGTTCAAGTTGATGTCAAGTGGTTTTTTAGACTAATTTAAATTATGGTATACATTATGGTATATATACTAATTTAATTTTAATTATGGTTAACAATAAAAATATATTTATCTATCTACCTAATCATAGCTGATCTAACAAGCTGAACCCTTGCTCCGCTCGTTTCTGCTGTAGGGCCTCGTCTGCTAAAAGCATACCTACATTTTGCATCTCATATTATGTTTTGCTTTTTAGTTTACAAATAAGAAAAGGCTCCTCTCCTATCTGCTCAATAGTTTCTGTGCGTAGACGATCATGATGCGTCATCGTTACATAGTGGACAACTAACCCGTACGTACCAAACGTTATGGGAATAGTTTCATTGTGCGTACGACTAAAGCCGGCTCTACACGTTGGCCAACACAGTGGCGAATGTAGTGGCCAATGACTATTCGCCAACGTGTAGAGGGGGTGTTTGTGCACCCAACATGCACAAACACGCCGTCTACACGTTGGCCAATACGCATTGGCCGCTACATTCGCCACTGTGTTGGCCAACGTGTAGAGCCGGCTTAAGGAATAGAATTCCCTGCCAGAGTCTGTATTTCCTGATAGTTTTAACCTATGGATTTTTAAGTCAAGAGTGAATAGAACAAACTTAAATCTTTATTGCTTAGCTTTTAGTTTTTAGTATTATTCAATAATTATAGAGGCACAAATGTTTGGTTTTATATCGTAAATTCAAATAAATTATATAAAGTTATTAATAATATGTACAGGTTGATTATCATTTAATAAGTAAGTAATATCTAATTTTAAACATAAAAAATTTATGATAACCATTCCTTAAGATTCTAATCGATTTTAACAATAAGACTGACCATTGTCTATCACCCTTTGTAACCGACTTCAAAAAAGGAGGTTCTGTATTCAATCAGTATGTATGAATGTTTGTATAACCGCGATTTTCTCAGATCCGATTTCGATTGGTGCGAAGATAAATGAATAGGTTTCATCACCTCGGGTGTGCCCGAGAATGCGAGATTGGCTTAGCACCGACTTCAGCCATGTGAGTAGATACCTAGCCCTATTTTTAACGGAACTAGACATCCAATAAAACAATATTTAAGGTTATTTATCTCTTTGTAGTGGAAGTCTTTATTGTAAGTTTTGAAGTCGGTTCAATTTGTTGTAAAAAAAGTTTTTTTAGTTAAGTCCTTATTTGTTCATTGTTATGGTTTACAATAAAGAGTGTAATATCTATCTCTCTAATTTATAGCTGATCTGACAAGCTGAACCCTATCTGCTCAATCGTATCTGTGCGTAGATTATGGCGATGCACCACCGTTACATGGTGGACATCCCACACATACGCACAAAACGTTTTGGGAACACTTTCATTATGTGTACAGCTAAAGAGTGGAATTCCATACCTGATTCTGTGTTTACTGATAGGTATACCCTAGGTTTTTAAGTCATGAGTGAATAGGTTAGGTACTGTGGAGGTCTGCTATGCGAGCGAGCAGTCTACCGTACTGGCGCTGGCATAGTTTGAAATGTTTGAATTTAGATTGCAATGTTGGACATGCGAAGAAATTGTTTTAACAAAAGAGAGAATGGCTTGGGACGCCGCCCGCATAAGCAGACCTCCGCATTATAACAGTACTTACTTCTAGGTAAGCGTGCTCCATCTTCGATCACATCATCACTCACCATCAGGTGAGATAGTGCAATACAATAACAACAATATGTTAATGATAATAAAAAATAATTTTCACATATTTTACTCGTACATTTTTGCTTAGGTTTTGTGGCGCGTAGGTAGGTACCTAAGATAAACGCACCAGTTATGGACAAGGAACTAGTAATGAACAAAAAATAAAAAAAAATCATCTGGAATAAGGATATGAACCAGATTTTTTACATAAGCAAAACTGTGACATAGGCTATAAATACTGAGCTCTCAAAGTTTAACATTTTATTTAATTCGGTCTAATCTATACTAATATTATAAAGAGGTAAAATTTGTAAGTTTGTATGTAGGGGGTAATCTCTGGAACTACCGAACCGATTATGAAAATTCTTTCGCTTACATGTAGCTGCATTATCCCTGAGTGCTATAGGCTATAAATTATCTTTATATCATGCATATTAGCCGAGCTATTATAATCTTTGTCAAGCAAGTCGGAAAATTGTACCTCTTAAAATATAATTATTTGCATGCGCTGCCTAAATAGTTGCATAAAACTGAAAACAATGTATAGCAATCTGGTCCGTCTTAAATAATTATATTTTATATTTTAGCAGATATAGGAGGATTCATGTAAAAAAAGCTTTTTCAAGATACTTACGTTTCAGTTTCATTGGAGCAGCAGTCGGTATGTTCAATTTGCAAAAATGGGCCTCTTGGACAGTTATTACAAAATACGTCGCTGATAATGTGGGATGAATGCACAATGAGCCATAGAGCTCATGTTGAAGCAGTGGATCAAACGCTTAAGGACTTGAGAAATTCAGTTGCTATCATGAGTGGTGTCACCTTTGTGTTTGCTGGTGACTTTCGGCAGGCACTTCCCGTCGTCACAAAAGGGACCCATGCGGACATCATAAAGGCGTGTCTTAAATCGTCACCTCTATGGAGTATGGTCCAAACTTTAAACTTACGAACTAATATGAGAGCCCACCTAATCGGAAATACAGGTAACGATTTTCCACAACAACTACTCAAAGTTGGAGAAGGGTCTTTTTCTTCTCGAACCTTGGGCACTAACGTTGCGGAAATCGTTATAAATGAGACTGTAGGCCGAATAGTTCACAATTTGCAGCAACTCATAGATGCAGTTTATACAGACCTTGAATATTTATTAGATAGAGACATTCATAGTCTTTGTTCAAGGGCTATCGTCTCACCAAGAAACGATACAGTCAATGAAATCAATAACCTAATTGTTCTCGCCAGGATCAAAGCGGGCAGCTCACGGGCCCATAGATGAATCGCCAACAGACAGTCTGATCCTGACGAGAGCAAATGGTACGCGATACGCGCCCGCTAAAATCTATCTAACTTAACCTAGACACCAACCTGTACTTCGAGTTGACTTCTTCTCGGCTCGCAAGTTTGTGTTAATGTATATGTGTATGTGAGTGTTTGTGACCTTGCGAGGATCCTGCTGATGTACCAGCTCGTTGCCCCAACGACGCTTCTCCAGCGGCGTCTCGTTCACACCAAACTCCACACACACTTTAAACTCCTGTCCCACAATATGTCCAAATACACGCGAGGCTAACAATCTAACCTCAACAAAGGCGCACTTGCAACCCCAGTTGCTTCCCGTAGTGTCCAAATATATATCGCGCGGAGGCTCACTCTCTGAGCCCAACCAAAACACGCGCGTCCGTCTAGCCGTAACCACGAACCGGCACTTCCTCAGATGCCGGCGGCCGCGCCTTACAGCGACCGCGCTCCCTACCGTCTTTTGGCAAGATGACGATATCCTACAATCAGTTCCGTACATTAACTAATTAAATAATTCTTAGGCTTGATTTCAAACATCCACCCGCCCCGGACCGACCCGTTGTCGGTCCGCTCAAACTCCCGGTAGTCGGGATAATGTTGAAACCGCCCGTCTAAGGATCGAGTCCCTCACCTGCACATCTGCGATCCGTGGAGACCCATCCTTGCCCGCAATCAGGTTAACGATGCGCCCCCGTCGCCAACACAACGGTGATAGGTTAGCATCCTTAACCAGTACGAGGTCTCCAACGCAGGGTGGGGTCGTCCTGTCCGTCCACTTAACGCGTTGCTGCAGAATGTGCAAATACTCCAGCGACCATCGCTTCCAAAAATTTTGAGTCATTTGCTGCAACATCTGATACCGTGACAACCGGTACAACTTTACATCCGTATAAGGATACTCTGGCAAGGCGTTAAGTGGTTGGCCAATTAAGAAATGACCTGGGGTAATGGCCTCAAGGTCATTCGGGTCAGCGCTCAACGGGCACAAAGGGCGCGAGTTTAAGACCGCCTCGATTTTACAAAATACCGTTTGCAACTCCTCAAAGGTGAGGATCGTTGAGCCGATGACCCGATACAGATGAGTCTTGGAGGACTTAACTACTGCCTCAAAAATTCCACCCCAGTGGGGGCATCCAGGTGGACTGAAATACCACGAAATGCCCCGACTGGCGAGGCCCGAGCCAATCTCTCGCTCATTTTGACTCAAAAACACTACAATTTCCTTTAAACAGCGGTCGGCGCCCTTGAAGTTGGTACCACAGTCCGACCGAATTAGTGACGGTATACCCCTTCGAGAAACGAGTCTATCCAACGCTGCCAAAAAGGCCTCCGTAGAGAGATCAGCTACCATTTCCAAATGAACTGCCTTGGTCGCCAGACACACGAAGACGCACAAATATGCCTTAACCGACTTCGCGTTTCGAAGGCTTGATGTCTTGACCATGAAAGGCCCCGCGAAATCTGTCCCTACGCCAGCAAACGGCCGAGCCTCCGTGACTCGGTCGGGCGGGAGATCTCCCATTTGTGGCTGCATTGTGGCTGCCTTGAGTCGGTAACAAGGCAAGCAACGAAACACAACGCTCCGTATCAGTCTCCGTGCCGACAAAATCCAGAACTCACGCTGCAAAATGCCCAGAAGGGTGTTGCAGCCTGCGTGTGAGTTCCTGGTGTGACGGTCCGAAACCAACAACTCTACCAAAGCTCCCTTCTTGGGGAGAATTAGAGGATGTCGCGCTGCATAGGGCAAGTTGGCATTCCGTAATCGGCCTCCCACCCGGAGCATTCCGTGCTCATCAATGAACGGGTTGAGGCGGATAAGACCTTTCTTCAAACGACCCGCGCCAGTCCTCAGGACCCTGATTTCGTCCTGGAACTCGTTCCCCTGCACGACCTTCACCCAAAGTGAAAGAGCCCTTTGTTGCTCCTCAGGTCCCATTACAGGCGACATGTTTCGCTGCGCGACAGGGCGTCGACAATTATGGACAAACCGCATTATCCATCCCGTGACTCTAAGTAACTTGCCCAGTGAGCTATACCGTTCCAAAAGCGTGTGGTCTACGGTGGCAGACTCCACTGTAGTCACATTGACCCTCAAACCCTGGTCCGGGGGCAATGAATGTCGTCCGCACTCATTAAATGGCCACTCTTCATGTGGCCGTTCCAACCATTGTGGCCCCCACCAAAGGGAATGCTCAACCAGAGCAGGCGCCGGACAGCCGCGTGATGCGCAGTCAGCCGGGTTAAACTCACCTGGAACATGTCTCCAGACCAGAGGAGTATCCGAATTATTTATTTGTGACACTCGGTTGGCCACAAATACCTCGAGCGTGTGGACCGAAGTCTGCAGCCAGCACAACACGATCCGGCTGTCAGTCCATGCATAAACCGTCTCGCTCAGATCCACCGTACCACGCAAGTTCTGCTCCACATGGTTCAGTAGCCGCGTCAGGAGGGCTGCACCCGCCAATTCCATCTTCGGAATTGTCCAGCGGGTCCGAACAGGCGCAACCTTGCTCTTGGCCATGACCAGGCGCACAATTCCCGCACCAGCGGTCTCACCTGTTCTCAGGTAGACTGCGGCTGCGTACCCCTTTTCTGACGCATCGCAAAATCCGTGCAGGGTGGCCTTGACCCCTGCCTGCGGAAGCAGTTTGCGTGGGATCTCAATCTCCGTGATATATGGCAATGTGGTAACGAATGCCGTCCATTCCCGAGCCAGCTCCTCCGTGAGCTGATCATCCCAACCTAGTTGGGCCAACCAAAGCTTCTGAATGAAGCACTTTGCCATGAACGTGATCGGCGCGATCCAACCGGTTGGATCGAATGTTCGGGCGACGGTTGAAAGAACCGATCGCTTAGTCCAGGTCTTCGCCAGCAACTCGGCCTCACAGTTGTACGTGAAGACATCCTGACTTGGCCGATACTGGACCCCTAAAATTGCCAACGCATGAGGATTATCCGAGTCCTCAAACAAATGCGGGTCTTGTTGGTACTCAGCTGGCAGTCCCGCCAGCACCTCTGGGCAGTTCGACAGCCATTTCCTGAGTTCATAGCCACCGGAGGCCATGAGCGCTACCAATTCATCCCTTAAGATGAGCGCCTGCTCAATGCTATCTGTACCCGTACAAATGTCGTCGACATAGACGTCCCTATCAATAACTGCAGCCGCGCGAGGAAAGCGAAGCCGTTCCTGATTAGCCAGTTCTCGTAGCGTACGCATGGCTACATAAGGGCTGGGCTTTAATCCGTACGTGTTTGTGTTCAGCTCGTATGTGACCATCGGTTCTTCTGGGCTCTCTCGCCACAATATCAGCTGGAACCGACGGTCATCTGGATGGATCTCCGTTTGGCGAAACATCATCCTCACGTCCGTAACGAAGACAACCTGGTGTCTCCTGAAGTCCGTAAGAATGTCTGCAATGTCTCTGGTCAACTTAGGACCAGCATGCAGACATTGATTCAGGGACACTCCGCTAGATGTCGCCGCGCTCCCGTCAAACACGACCCTGATCTTGGAGTCAGGTGTCTTCAGGACTGCATGATGAGGCAGAACGTAGTGCTCCTCATGACGCCAGTCTACCCTGGACACCGACATGTGGCCCAAGGCCAGGTATTCGCGCATGAACTCCACATACTTCTGTCGGAAGTTGGAGTCCCGTTTCATGCGCCTCTCCATTGCCACCATCCGCTTCTCTGCCAGACTCCAGGAGCTCCCCAGCGGAGGTCGAGTCGACAGAAACGGCAACCGTGTCATAAATCTGCCCGACGGGAGGCGCACCGTGTGACATTGATAAAATGTCTCGCACTCCTCGTCAAGCGGGCTAATCCTAGAAGCGGTGGGAGGTTCTTCCGTTGCCCAGAACCTTTGCAGGACCTCTGATAGAACGCTGCCATAATATATGGGGCTATAATCCGTTGTGTCCTGTGGTCCCCGTACTGGGCCCAATAATACATATCCTCCTGCGGTACGCATGGCCACCACCCCGTTTGGTTGTAGCTCACGTTTGCCGCTCCGTAGCAGCTTCCCGAGGACGTCAGACCCAAGCAAGACGTCCACCCGTCCGGGAATCGCAAAGTGGGGATCGGCCAACTCCAATCCATTGGTCAACCCCTTTACCGCCGGCGGTAACCGTATCTGAGGGAGGACCCCTACCACTTCGTCTAAAACAATCGCAGTGGCATTCACCCGTGTGACCGATGCCGAGTCACCCATGTCAAGCAGGAGAGTAGTCTGACCCCTGAGGTGAGGCACCCGATTGCCACCTATACCTACTGCGCCATCCCGTGATGGCTCTAAAGCAAGGCCCAGCCTGTCCACTAGACGGCTAGACACAATACAACCTTGTGCCCCTGAGTCCAAAAGTGCTCGCACGTGCACTGGCTGTCCATCCGTACCCCAGACAGTAATCCTAGCTGTCGGTAACAATACCGTCACTGGCGGGGTGGGCACCACGGATGAACAGACTGATAATTGCTAGCAGGGACCACCTCCCTCCCCTCCGGCCGGAGGGGGGGGAAGCCCCGTGTACGGGTCCCAACCCGGGTAGTACACCCCTCGATCCGTCGGTGACATGCGCATCGGTCGGAAGTAGCCCACCGGCATCCTTCCAAACGGAGGTGGACGCGCCATCAAGCGCGGGTACTCTGCGAGGGGCGGGGAGAAGCGACTACTCGGGGGCGGCAGCGGGCCCCCCAGCACGGACGAGTAAGTCGCATAACCCGGCTCCCCATGTGTTACTTCCGGGCACCCGCCCGTGCCTTGGCGCCGACCCCCCCCCCCGCGGAGGAGACGGCGGCCTCGGGCGGCCCTCTGGATCCCTTGCTGACCCCCCTCCCCGAGGAGGGGGCGACCGCGGATGCGCAGCTGACCCCCCTCCCGTATGGGGGGGTGACCGTTCACCCGAAGCTGGCCTCGGAGGGGGGGGGGTACTATGGAAAATATAAATGTGCGGTCTACCTTCAATAGGAATTATAACAAATTACTATGAAAATTACTTTATTTTGTACCAAATTGTACAAAATCTATACCAGTAGGTAGAACCACGCTCTGCTACCAGAATTATGTTCTCGCCAGGATCAAAGCGGGCAGCTCACGGGCCCATAGATGAATCGCCAACAGACAGTCTGATCCTGACGAGAGCAAATGGTACGCGATACGCGCCCGCTAAAATCTATCTAACTTAACCTAGACACCAACCTGTACTTCGAGTTGACTTCTTCTCGGCTCGCAAGTTTGTGTTAATGTATATGTGTATGTGAGTGTTTGTGACCTTGCGAGGATCCTGCCGATGTACCAGCTCGTTGCCCCAACGACGCTTCTCCAGCGGCGTCTCGTTCACACCAAACTCCACACACACTTTAAACTCCTGTCCCACAATATGTCCAAATACACGCGAGGCTAACAATCTAACCTCAACAAAGGCGCACTTGCAACCCCAGTTGCTTCCCGTAGTGTCCAAATATATATCGCGCGGAGGCTCACTCTCTGAGCCCAACCAAAACACGCGCGTCCGTCTAGCCGTAACCACGAACCGGCACTTCCTCAGATGCCGGCGGCCGCGCCTTACAGCGACCGCGCTCCCTACCGTCTTTTGGCAAGATGACGATATCCTACAATCAGTTCCGTACATTAACTAATTAAATAATTCTTAGGCTTGATTTCAAACATAATTTTACAAAAAGTCCCCGGTCAATTCAAAATTTACAAGTCCATTGATACAGTGTGCAATGTCGAGGATGTAGTCAGCAAGAATTTTTAAATTCCTTGAATTCATCTGACCTGCCACCTCACGAACTGCTCTTGAAAACGGGAGCGCCTATTATGCTTTTAAGGAATTTAAGCCCACCCAACCTGTGTAATGGCACAAGGCCAATTAAAGATTTAAAAGATAACTTAATTGTGGCGACTATTCTCATCGGACCAGGAGCTGGCCAGTTGGCGCACATCCCGAGGTTTCCAATGATTCCTACGGACCTGCCTATACCGTTTAAGCGACTCCAGTGTCCCATAAAAACATATTTTGCCCTGACTATAAACAAGTCCCAAGGACAAACTTTCTCTTTACTTGGCATTGACTTACGAAAAGAATGTTTTCCCATGGACAAATCCCGCCAGTCTTTTGGGCACATTACCAGTGGACAGCGATGTGCACGAATTTTTGGATGCCATATTTTAGTTTATTTTTAGATTTATATAACGTAAAAGCGCCTAACAACGACCCCTCAAAATCGGCTCCCATTACCGTCCGTTTCATAAAACTATTATTTTAAAGAGTTGCATTAAAGTTAGACAGGTCGTTGCTTTAGAGAAAATATAGATGTATTTGTAATGCAAATATTCATATAATTGTAAAGCAATCTAATGAACCTTTTAATTATTTTGATACCTTCTTAATACTTTCATAAACACAAATAATAACTAATTTTAATGAGATACAGCTTTATTTTGCTTAAATTTCAATATTAAAATGTGGCGGTGATAGGAACAATAATCTCAATTTTATTCCTATTACCGATCTAGGTCGTTGTTAGGTTTTTGACGAATATTTTAATTTCTACTTTTTATGTTATAATGCATCAATTAATAAGTAGTCGGCTATACTAATTTGATTAGTTAGTGTGTCAAGTTGTATTTGACCTATTAGCGCCATACATAATAAGAGTATCGATACTGTGAAAATCAACTTTATTCTTATGTAAATGTTTTGATAAATGTAGGATGTACAATTCTCTAATATTGTATTTTTATAGTTAAAATACCATTAAAATAAAATTAGCATAGCTACTGGCACCTGTATAATCATACAAATATTCTAAAAAACAATACATTTACTCAATACATATTCATTTCATTGGGTCGGTAATAGTTTATACAGAATTTCTTCAATAGAACCTATTACCGATGTACCTGTACTTTTTAACCGACTTCAAAAAGAATGAGGTTCTCAATTCGTCTGTATGTTTTTTTTAGTCTTTATGGACAGTGTGTTAGTAATTATTTTTAATTTTTTTGCCTAGTAGGTAAATATAATGTAATTAACATTAATAACAATTTAAAATATTTAGAAAAAATATAAAACTGTAATTCATTTTTCATTAAAAACTATTATTAAAAATCAACTGTTCCGTCCGAAGAGAATATCAGACCGCATCTTTTTTGGTATGGCAATATTCTATTATCTATGGTCTTGTCTTTGACATGGTTTGATATATAACTTTGCTTTCTGTTAGAAAAAGCAACCGCCGAGTTTGTTGAGATTGATTTATTGTTTGTAATTGAAAATCGAGTTGAATCTGCGCTGTTAAGCATAAATTGATTGTGATTAGTGATTAGTTGAAATCTAGAATCCCGAATTGACTAAAAACCTGGGATATTTTGAACAATAACGCCGAATGACGTCAGATGAATGGCACGCGAACCTTGTTGCAAGTAATTGTGAATTGGTGATAAATAGCTGCTCCAATCTGGTGCGAAGTTTATGCTACATCCCGGCCTGGACCACGCTGTGGAAGCCTGCGTCTTTTGTGACCGCCGTGACACCACTTGACACCATTACATATTCAAATATACTTACACACACACATCACGGACGTGATCAGAACAGATCCTCGCTTGTCGTCTCCAGCTCAGAGGGTAAGTCTAGTCTATAAGTTTAACTATAAAGTACGGCCTAAGAGCCTATTGTTTGAAAAGCAACGTAGTTAGGGCTCCACGTACCGTGGACTGTTCGACATACCAGTTACCGTTGGCTGGCTTGGTGCTGAACATCACCTATTGACTTCCACTTACTATAATTCTTAACCCACTGCTAAGCAAAGTTTTAGTAGTTTAGTATATTCGACTAGGTAAATTTTGATTCAGAATCATGGAACGATTAAAACGTACGTAATATACAGCTAATCAACTTGACTCTGCATTGATGGCTATCGATAATGGAGCAAGTATCTATGAAACCTCAAAGAGATTTGGGATTCCTAGAACAACTCTTCGTGACAAGAGAAATCACAAGTACTCTAATGAAAATTGTGGGGTTCAACCTGTCTTCACCAAGCACGACGAACGCCATTTAATAGACTGGATTCACTGTTATATTTCAATATGTAATTCATATTATGAAGCATATCTCTTAAGACTGATTAAAGGCTGGTTATAATTATAAAATTCTGTATTCTAAAGAATTAAACCCACATGAGCATTTTTATTTGACTGAATTTGTTCTGTTCACTTAGCGGTCGGTAATAGGTGCCACAAAAACGGTAATAGGAACACACCCATGGTTTGAGTCGGTAATAGGAACATAGCCCTTTTCATCAATTTATATTTTTTTAAATATTTATTTCATTTTTTCGAATTGTTTCTATATCTGACTGACAAGATCGTTAGTTTCAGTACTTGAATAAAAATAAAAAATGACACCAGTTATTAAGCATGTGCTTATTTTTTGCACATAAATGTGAACTTGGCTTAAACTGGCGGTAATAGGTGCGTTTACCTTATGTAGTTTAGGGTTTTTATTTAAGTGTTTAAAGTGTTAAAATTTTAATGTTAAAAACTAATAAATATAAGCCAATGGGCAATTATATGTTGGTCTATCACGAGTTGGATCATCTGAAAAGCAGATTATTTCGTTACCGGAAAATAAAACAACCTCAAATATTGTATACAGAGAAGCTTTAAATTAAACAGGGCCCTTACTTAAATTTCATGTTATTAAATATTACCTACGTTTATATTATTATCCGTGTAGTTACGGTATAAAAACACTCTATTAAATCTATCTAGCCAGCGGGATATATTGAAATAAATTGCCTACATTACCTTTGAGTCTCCTGTCCAGCCGTGGGACATTAAAGAGCTGAAAGCTCTTAAATTAGTATTGTATTTAATTCGAAAAAAAAAACACTGCCTGTAAAAATTGCACGCGGACGAAGTCAGGCGAAATCATTCATATTTAAAAATGGGATTGTAAATCTATATCTATACTAATATTATAAATGCGAAAGTTTGGATGGATGTTTGTTATTAAATCACGCTATAACGGGTGAACGGATTTGAAAGAAAGGCAAACTGATAGATAAATATGTCCTGGAATAAAACATAGGACACTATTTATCCCGGGGACAGGTTATCGTGGAATATTTTCGACTTCTACGCGGACGAAGTCGCGGAAAGAAGCTAGTAAATAATAAATTGCTGTGATCGTAATTTTTTATTAGCGGCTCTTCTTAAGAAAATTGTTAGTGCGGTGAGTAACAAGATTCACCTATATACTGGTATTGCTTAATTTTATTCAGAATGTGTTTTGTTTGTTGGATTAATCATGAAATTAAGACAACAACGCAGTGTTGTTACTCCAAAGATGTTACTTGTTTGTTGATATTTTATTTTATTTTATAACTGGTGCGCTGGAATTCAATTGTTCCAATAATGGACAAATGTCGAAACTTAATTTTACTTTTGTGTGTTCAGATTTTTAACGAATTTTACTCTAATTCTTATTCTATATATAGTGATGAAGCCCCATGTCTGCGAACTGTCAAACGCTGGTATTTAGAATTTCAGCGTGGACATACTAGTGTTAGTGACAAATCTCGCGAAGGACGCCCAAAATCCGCCTTCACTGATGATAACATTATTGCTGTGAGACAACTAATTCTCGAAGATCGTCATGTGATGTATCGAGAGATAGAGGCTTTATTAGGTATCTCAGGGACAACCATTTAGAAGATCTTGCATGAAGCGCTTGGTGTGAGAAAGCTAGTTTACCGTTGGATACCGCATCTGCTTTCCGACGATCACAAGGCGGCCCGCGTCCGATGGTGTAAGAAAACTCTGCAAAGGTTCAACCGAGGAGAGTCAAATCACGTCTACGACATCATCAGTGGTGACGATTCTTGGATCTATGCCTACGATCCTGATTCCAAACAACAATCTACAATCTGGGTCTTTCAAGACGAGCCAAAGCCGACTAATGTTGTTCGTTCTCGAAGCACTTCAAAGAAGATAGTGGCCATGGTCACGGCCACGGCCACGTTGGAAAAACCGGCCATGTTGCGACTATTGTACTTGAAGATCGTAGAACGGTGAACGCAGAGTGGTATACCATAGTTTGTTTACCACAAGTCATCGCCGAACTTCGAAAATCTAACTCAAAGCGACGCATCATCCTGCACCATGACAACGCAAGCTCACACAGCGCTCGTCAAACAATTGAGTATTTGAAGCAGGAAAAAGTATAAATTCTTGACCATCCTCCATACAGTCCTGACCTAAGCCCTAACAATTTCTCTACATTTCCTAAAATTAAGAGTCTTCGTAGTCAAAGGTTCCATTCCAGTGAAGAAGCAGTCGACGCTTTCAAGTCAGCCATTTTGAACACCCCCAATTTAGAGTGGAATAAATGTTATAATAACTGGTTTGAGCGAATGGAAAAGTGTATTAAGCTACGTGGTGAATACTTTGAAACACAATAAAAAGTACTATAAGGTTCTAGTTGTGTTTTTTTCTTCAAACGACAAAACTTACAAGGCATGCCTCGTATCCAGCGCGCGTGCTGGTGGGTCACAGATCCCGTCTCTCCCTGACGACATAGTTGAGCGCTTGAACTTTTCCTTGAAGGTTGTCTCTGCTGTTGGCGATGCCAACTTGGTCAAGTTTAATATAGCTAAGACCCAGTCGTGTCTCTTCTCCGTTAAAAGGAGCCAATTCGAACCGGCTCCTACTTTCCGAGGTGTAACCGTAACGATAACCGATCGTATTGAGCTTCTTGGGGTCACACTAACTTCCACCCTCAATTTTGGTCCGTTTATCGAAATTAAGACTCAAATGGCATAAAAAAAGTTAGGAACCCTAGCAAAGGTGAGACAATACTTCACACCGGAACAGCTGCTCAACCTGTATCAAGCCCAGGTTCGGTCGTGTATGGAGTACTGCTCTTGGATGTACTTTGTACTTTGGGATGGATCTGCCAAGTACCAACTGGACGCGCTTGAGTACATCGAGAAACGGGTCAAAAGACTCATTGGCAACGATACACTGGTCGAGTCAAAGCTACAGAGCCTTGGACATCGATGAAGAGTTGCTAGTCTATCGGTTTTCTATCGGTTACATTTCGGGGAGTGTGCGATGTAATTACACAATCTAATTCATCCAAGCCCGTTCCATCATCGGACTACAAAACAAACGATGCGCCATCGATACATGGTGGATATTCCACCCATACGCACAAAACGTTTTAGGAATACCTTCATTGAGCGTACGGCTAAGGAGTGGAATTCCCTGCCGAAGTCTGTTTCCCGATAGCTATAACCTAGGTGTCTTTAAGTCAAGAGTGAATAGGTTACTTCTAGGTAAGCGTGCTCCACCTTCAAGATGGTGGTCAAACGCGAGCCTATCAACAATAAAAAAAAAATACTCTGGTTTTATTTTAAAATTAGTTTACATATGTATACTAATATTATAAAGAGGTAATATTTGCAAGTTTGTATGTAGGGGGTAATCTCTGAAACTACCGAACCGATTTTAAAAATTCTTTCGTTTACATGTAGCTGCATTATCCCTGAGTGCTATAGGCTATAAATTATCTTTATATCATGCATATTAGCCGAGCTATTATAATCTTTGTCAAGCAAGTCGGGGACGGGATCCCGTGGAATATTTTCGACCCTTACGCGGACGAAGTCGTGGGCAGAAGCTAGTAGTAAATATACACCGTTTTATGCATAGACACTATCACAGTTAATTTCTTTTGAAATAAATATCAGACATTCTAGGGATATTTTGAAAGAAAAAAATCACAATTTGAATTGTTTATTTACAAATCTAACATAGTAAGTAGAAAATTACACTATACGATTGAAATAATGACGGAATTATGATTGTAAAAGTTATCAAGCAATAATGCTGATTATAAGTTTATATATAATGAACTCAAGACTCGTATTAATCATTATAATATCAGTATTAGCGTTAGTTTTTTGTAATAAGAAAATAAAATGGCTGCCAACACTATTGTCGTCCTTTGCGTTCAAGCATTCTCCATTCAGGTAAATGTTGGACCAAACGAAACATAGGTATTTTTTGCTTAAAAATAATATTAATAACCAGCCTATAATTGCCAGAGTCTGTACAAGGGCAATCTATGGGTCAGTTACGCCAAAAGATCGCTAGATGTGCTCCGCGTCCATTATAATAATGCTTTCAGGATGCTTTTGCGACTGCCTCATTATTGTAGCGCCTCAGAAATGTTTGCACAAGCTCGTACGGACGCGTTTCAAGCGATTATACGCAAGAAAACGGCTTCACTTCTGAGGAGGGTGAGGGCCAGTCGTAACAGCATCCTGAGAACGGTGAGTGAGAGTGTGTCCTCTCCGATTATGAAACAGTTTGTGCGAGAGATGGATACTAACACTAGATAATAAGTTATTAGGTATAAGTTACTAACATTTTATGGATTTTGTGGTCCGAAATAAAAAGATTCTATTCTATTCTATAATGTTCTTACTGCTGGCATACAGGCTTCCTATTTTTGAGTTCGAATGGGATATATTCCACCTCATTGGCCCTGAGTTAGTTGGTGAATGTCTCATGCCTTCGAATCTTTGGTCGTAGGACATGCCATTTTTCTTAACTGTCTTGAGAGTTTAGTGGCAATGAGTTAAAAAACGCAAAGTGCCTGACTGGGTTCGAAGTCTCGACTTACGGGTAAGTCGAGCTCGGTACTACTTGGCTCCTGTCACTTGACTGTACTTTACCCAACTAAAACTTTCATCTTTGTAGACATATTTCAAGTGCTTCTAGTAGTTGTGTTCTCACACAACTACTAGAAGTCCCCCTACTTTGAAAATAAGTATACAGTTATATATTTTCATGTTGCCTGCCACTTTGTACGCGTAGTAATTTTTCAAAATTTACTGGGATAAAAGTAGCCTAGATGTTCTATTTCTGACTATCTCTGAGGCAAATTTAATCTATATCCGTTCAATCACAGCAGCCGTTAAGCGTAATTGAATAACAAACATCCATCTTACATACATCACACCCATCTATCCATCTTTATATGTGTCTAGTTTCATAATATGTATGATTTCTGCTAAGGAACGCCTGAATTCGTTCTGTATTTGATAAAAGACCTGATTATATTTTAGAACGTTACTATAAGCAGATTGCGACTTAATGGCGACCCTAGGCGAGTTGCCGCTCTAAAGTATATTTAAGTAAATTTCTCTCATTTCCAGATAGCGTTCAGTCAACAATGCACCAGCCGTGCAGCAATCGAAGCCTCAAGATTATCTTCTCCATATAACATGGTTGGATTCTCTCAATTATCTCCTGCTATGGCATACAATGGAATGAACGGCAGAGGACTCCCATGCAATGAATACTGCACTTCTACTAAGGAGTTAATAATGAGCAACGGTGGCGGTCTCCCCGTTACCAGTGTTTCTTCGATATCTCCTACTGGTATCATTGTGAGATCTGACAATGCTTTGGAGGGTCCTGTTTTAATCACTGGTGAACTGCCATTCGTCAGTGCTATTGCTATAGAAGGCAATTTGCCTACAAAGGGTGCAGGAGCTATTAAGTACGGCTGCGGTTCTGGAGTAGTCGCTATCTTCAGTGAAGGTACAGGTCCTTCTACTTCTGTTAATGTAAGGCCTGATGCGTATAATCCCTGTTCTAATATGGCATTCGATGCTGGTAGCAATTTCAATTTTGGTCCTTCTATGTGTTTGGATTATGGTTTTGGTCCTGCTACCAGTTTTGGTCGTTCAATTGGCTTTGCGAACGCCAATAGATTAGGATGTAGCAATTGTGGCCGTGGGATAGTGTGTTAAATGGGTTGTTAATTTATTTTTTTAGTTTAGTGTAATATGTAAGTGCTGATGTTAAATTATTTGAAACAGTTGAAATATATAAATTATCTGAAAGACATATCTTATTATTCTGGTGATAAGTAAAGGCTAGTTGAAAAAACTAATTTCATCAAAACACATTACAATTATTTTTTTAACTAATTATGTATTTCTCATTTTATAACAAATAACTGTAAAGAGCAGTAGTGCCCCATTGGTTACGGGCACGATTTGCGAGTATTAAGGTAGTGGGTTCGAACCCAGTCAGGCTTTTTACTTTGCGTAACTTATATTATCACAAGCTCTCAAATCGATGAAGGAACACATCGTGAGGAAACTGGCATCTCTTAGGGCTAAAAATTCGAAGACATAATATAATAATATGTGACATCCACCACCCTGTACTTATAACATATTGTGGCCCGCGTGGTTGATTATTGCCAATACCTCTTACAGAGAGGAGGCCTACGTCCCAACAGTGAGAACGTAATAGGCTGAATTATTATTATACAGTATGTTAACTAACAGAGGGCGTTCCCGTTAACCCGCAATAGTATAGCATCCATATATGCTAAAAAAATATTACCATTCGAAAACAAAATGTTTTTATTTTTTTATATTAAAATATTCACTAAAATGTTAAATTGATAGGTAAAAGAAACACTCTGTACACGCGTACTTGAAGGACGGCAACGTCGCATTTTATTTATGAATGACGGGCCGCGTGTGCGGCGATCTAATTGATGTGCTTATACTATTGCGGGTTAACGGGAACGCCCTCTGTTAGTTAACATACTGTATTATAAATAAATAACAAATTTATTCCATCAGTCAAGGCACCAATGGACCGACCAGAATCAACGACAGATATTTTTTCCTGTGATAAATGAAAATAATAGTCGGGAACATTTTCTTAAATTTTTTATCTTAAACACGACTAGCTCTTCGCCCCCGTCTTCGTCCGTGTGGTTTTCGAATTTATTCATAACCTACAGCACATCACACATAAAGCACCTTACTCCCAATGAAAACATTTTTAGAATTATATTATTCGTCCCGGAGATTACCTCTTACATACAAAATTACAAACAAATTTTACCGATTTATTACTGAAATCGTAGTATAGATAAAAATATTCTTAATTTTATCAACAAACACACGATCTTCTTAAGTGTTGATTATTAAATATTGGTTGTCGCTACGTTTCTAAATAAGACTAAGCGACAAAAATATAGCAGTCGCGCGGTGCTTCCCGTGGATTTCACGTTAAAAACATAAACTTCTTTGCAGTCAGGTAAACATAAAAGTCTGTAATCTTCCTCAAGCTTCAAGCAACTCCCATACCAAATTTCATTCAAATCCACCCAGCACTTTCGAAGATTAGCGCATTCAAACAAACAAACGAACTTTTCCGCTTCATAATATTAGTATAGATTTTTTAGCCTTTAATATTTAATAAACTTCCAAAAGGTTGGCGTTTTTTAATGTGTGCGCTTAGTTCCCAAGCGCACACATATTAAAAAACGGCTAAAACTGTATCTAGTTCGGAAAGCATATTACAGTATTTTAGAATTTTTAAATGATGAAGTAGGAATCTAGCAAATATTGATTGACATTTTTATAATTTAGTTAATTTACAGTGACATTTTTTATAATTTTATTATAGGACAATTTAATTTATGATGTATTGTATAAATAATTCGATTTGTATTTAATGACATTTTTTTTTAAATTACGAATGAGCCCGCGCTTGGCCTCGGTCACACCTGATGGTAAGTGTAAGATGAGGTCTACGATCGAACGAGCGAGCCCAGAAAATGCCTATTCACTCTTGCTTTAAAGGCTGACGGGTCATATGTGGCAGGGAACACAGAAGCCGGCAGATAAATATAATTTATTTTGACATTAATTGTAATTAGAATCTGGCACCATTTAATTTAATATAAATTGATAGTGTATTGTCTAAATAGTTCGATTCTTTATTTTTAACCGACTTCAAAAAAAAGGAGGTTTACAATTCGTCTTGAACTTTCTTTTTTTTTAAATTTATTTTACCTCATAACTCGGAGATGGCTAGACCGATTTAAAAAAATCTTTTTATGTTTGAAAGGGTATGCTTTTTAATTGGTCCCATTGCCGTCACGTTTGGATCTGATGATGGGATCATGGAGAAATCGAGGGAACTCTTCAAATATTATGGGCACACCTATAGCGTTTTGGGTATTTCTTATAGTACCTTGTGCAGTTGCTCTTGAAAAGCACCATTTGAGGAAGTGGAACTGATGATGAAGACCCCAGATGGCCACCGAAACTACTCAATAATAAGTATTTCGTTGATTGCGATTAGATTACTTGAACATGGATGTTAAGCACTTTATGCTCGTCACAATGCATATGGTGAAGTAGAGCTGATGGTGATGTACCAGGAGAACTCCTCAAAAATTAACGGCTCTGCACCGGGAAAAGCAATATTTTGTAAAAGGTGATAAGTAGTTGACATTTTGGCTTTTGTAACTAGATAAATTACAAACCGACCCACTAAAAAGCGTGAAAATATTTTTTTTTGCAAAAAATAGAACCGACTTCCATATAAAAACACTACAAAGGCAAAAATAACTTTAGTTTCGGAAGGCGGTGTCTTTAGTTTTGTATATATTTTCGTTTTTGACACCGCCTTCCGAAACTAAAAATATTTTTATGTAACAATTTCATAATGTTTTAGCATTGTGACAAAACCTATAAATCGCTTCTTGTATATTTATAGGCCACAAAGGCCAAATATGACAGATATTTGATTTCTTCTCTTTTTTTTTTTTTATTTATTTTTTTTTTTTTTATTTAGAATAGGTTCGCGTTTGACCACCATCTCACCTGATGGTAAGTGATGATGTGGTCGAAGATGGAGCACGCTTACCTAAAAGTAACCTATTCACTCTTGACTTAAAGACTCCTAGGTTATAGCTATCGGGAAACACACACTCCGGCAGGGAATTCCACTCCTTAGCCGTACGCACAATGAAGGTATTCCCAAAACGTTTGGTGCGTATGGGTGGGATGTCCACCATGTAACGATGGCGCTTCGCCGTTTGTCTCGTAGTCCGATGATGGAACGGGCTTGTTGGAATTAAATTGTGTAATTCCATCGCACACTCCCCGAAATGTAACCGATAGAAAACCGATATATACTCTTTGTGACTAACCTACATGCATTGTATTTGTACTCATATTCAACAAATAAATGTCTTGTATCTTGAATTAACTAGCCTCGGAAAGCGCGTTAAGTCATTCGTCCTGGCTGTCATTCAAACATCTATTACATCGTTTTCGTGCGACTGTTAAAGATGTTTCCTTCAAAAGTAAGCAACGCTTGCCGAAATCGGTAACTGTTACCTAAAGGTGAACGCAGACCTAGCCGCACCGCAGTCTCTACAGTCCCCGTAGTCATCGCTTTTTGTTAATGGCCTCGCACATCTATCCGCGCCGCAGTCGCTGCAGTCGTTCCCGTCCCCGCATGCATCGCACTTGCAGTATTGCCAGATTTTTGAAAGCATTATCTGTACCGAAATTTAAAAAATCTGTATTTGGTATTGGTATTTTGCTCTTTTGTGTAATTTTATCTGTAGGTGCTATAATAGGGAATAAGCAAGTAATTATTTATACGAGAACAAGTAATTTTATTATAAACCGTTGACAGAGATTCTCTGTCTACATTATAACTCTGGCAACACTGCGCGCCGTGGATGCGAATGACGTCATCCGCGCTGCGCTAGCCGCAGCGTCCGCTGCGTGCGGGTGACGTCATCAGCTGCGGCTTGGGGAGTTCGGTCGTTTCAGGGACTGCGGCGACTGCGACGCGGATAGGTGTGCGAGGTTGCATAGAACTTCATATAAAGAGTTCGAATGCAAAGACTGCGGCGCGTGCGGTGCGGCTAGGTCTGCGTTCACCTTAAACATACCGAGATTCCTTTGTGCCTCGGAAAGCACGTTAAGCCAATGCTCCCGGCTGGCAGTCATTACGGGTGGTCAAAAGCCAGAAAATCTGACACTGGTCTGGCCAAGAGGTATATATTTATTATTTATTTATGTACAGACGCCAGCACATCAAGCTACAACAATCTGTCAAATTTCTTTAATAGATTTTCAACTTTATTGTTAAAGAAATTAGGTTCAAGGTTGATTGGGGAAATTTGACAGTTTCGGGTAGCTTCATGTGCTGGCGTCTGTACACACATGACACTTACAAAGGAAAAAAATTAAATGCAGACAAAAGAGCACAAAGGTGCTGCTTATGCGACAGGAGAGTTGAAGAGGAGAGAACAAATATATACATACATAGAATTAAAATACATATTTAATTTAATTTAATTTAATTTTTTTAATTTATTTTGCACCATATTGTGCTTATAACATTTTACATTTGTATAGCATTAAAATAATAATAGTCATTAAAAATAAACATTAATTAAAGCACAGAATTTATATAATAATAAAAATAAAGTGAGCAACTGCGCCTGAGCTAGGCCGAGCCTGTATTTCAGGACGCAGTTTACAATAGGAATTAACAATCAGTTACAATATAATATTATGTACATCATTATAATGTGTTTTAGTGTAGTGTGACTTATAAGTACACAGAAAGTATGGTATAGTGTATAGTAAGTTGTAATGTAGTGTTGGTTTGTGTAATGTAGGAGTGTTTTTTGTATTTTGTATTGAATGCTTTTGTGTAGTGTGACTGTGGATGGATTTCATCTTAAAACTTTAAGTAGATCTTCTGTAGTAGTGTAATCACATTTAAGAAGATAGTCCAAAAGTTTTGTTTTGCATTTTTGTTTGGTTAGCGTGTATATATTAAGTTGTGAATTCAATTTATTATATAGAAAGGGACCGGTGAAGCAGAAGAACCTATGTGTAAATGAGCGTTTGAATTGGTGTGAACGTGGGACGACTGCATTGCGACGACGTTTAAATAAATTATTTTTGTCGAGGGGGGTCAGGGAATGCTGTTTAAGTACTGTAGACAAGATGTAAAGTTGGCGGACAGTAGGTAGGTTCCATGATCGATACAGGAGATGTGTAGGGTAGTCAATAGGTCGAAAAGAGCTGACTTTTAAAATGCTTAAAAAAAAAAAAAATATATTAATGCTACAAAAATATATACCTATAATAAATACATAAAATTACGGGATGTTAGATAGATAATGATCTTTGACCAGCTTTTTGAAAATACTAATGGATTTAGCTTCGCGGATTTTAGCGGGAAGTGAGTTCCACAGTCGTACTGCATGAAAGGAGAAGGAGTGGGAATAGAAACGGGTTTTATGAGATGGGAAATTGAGATGGAGTTTAAGGTGGGATCTACAAAGGGCATCAGTAGGACGAGTGAATGAAAAACGATTGCGCAGGTAGGTAGGATGGATGGATGGATGGATTCGAGTGTTCCTGTGAAGACGGATAGGGAGCCACCTGAGATCCTTATCGTATCATATTAGCACAGGGTTGCAGAGGTCAGATAGGTAGGTAGTCGCCCCATATAAAACACTAAAAACAATAAAATAAAATGCATTTAATTCAAGTAATTAAACTCATATAAGATTAACATAATCAGCAACACACACACCAAATATTATTTTCAAAGAATAAATTAAAATTAAAATAACAATTACAAAAAAAAAGAACTAAATGAAATAAAAATGTCAATAAAAAACAATAAAATGAATAAAATAAAATTGTCATAATACTTTTTTCTATAATTAAAAATGCTATAATTGAATTTAAATACTTAGCTGCATCCGGTTAGACTGGGGGCCGACTTCAACATGATTGGGAAAAGGCTAAGTAGATGTTGAAAACAGGAACCGAGTCCCTTTCTAGCACTCCAACTATCACCATACCAGAAATCACTTCGCTTTGTTGCTCCGTATCGACGTGAAAGAATGGCAACCAAACAAACACACTTTAACATTAATATTGCAATTATAAGTACTAAGTATGGATTAGCGCCGCGTGAGGGAGAGGATGGCGTCCTCCCTCCAGCCCAGCCGCAGTGGTAGACGCCCACGGCGTCGGACGTCGGCCGACGATCTCCGGCCACCGTAGGCGCGGGCATGCGGACAGCGAGTAAAGGGCAACTCGCTGTCCGACCATGGACCATGCCCGGGTCGACGGCGCGTCGTGTTCCACGCGCGCCTCAAAGAGCGTCAGCAACATGACGAGGCCCCCTCTGCAGAGGGCCGAAGCCCGCCGGGGTCGTGGGACTCATCCCGTTACCGTGGCCCCGGTATGTAAAGGGTTATTGAAGGAACACCGTGGATTTTAGTCAGTAAAAGTCTGACAGTCCCTCCCACCCTGCCCGGAGTGGGAGGACTTATTTGATAATTTTACCACGTAAAAAAAAAAAAAAAAGTATGGATTAGCAATAATCGATCTGCTGAGTATGCGAAATGGTATTTAATTGATGATTGTGATGCGTTTGACTGTTTATGTATTCTTTACATTTTTATTCACAACTTGCCGTGCTTGCGACTTAGTTTGCGTAGTTGATATTGCCGACGCGAGTTTTCCCACGTAAATATGTAGACATATAATATACGTATAAAATAAATCTTATGAAACATAATAATATAATAAATGTGAAAGTTTGTGAGGATGGATGGATGTTTGTAATTCTTTCACGCAAAAACTACATGACGGATGTGAACGAAATATGGTATGTGGATAGCTGAAATCCTGGAAGAATACATAGCCTACTTTTTAACCCAGAATTCCCAAGGGATAGGGATTTAAGCGCGGTGATTTACGGCGATCGCATGGGAGATTTTTTCACGTAAATCGTGACGTCATCCGCGCTGCGCTAGCCGCAGCGTCCGCTGCGTGCGGGTGACGTCATCAGCTGCGGCTTGGGGAGTTCGGTCGTTTCAGGGACTGCGGCGACTGCGACGCGGATAGGTGTGCGAGGTTGCATAGAACTTCATATAAAGAGTTCGAATGCAAAGACTGCGGCGCGTGCGGTGCGGCTAGGTCTGCGTTCACCTTAAACATACCGAGATTCCTTTGTGCCTCGGAAAGCACGTTAAGCCAATGCTCCCGGCTGGCAGTCATTACGGGTGGTCAAAAGCCAGAAAATCTGACACTGGTCTGGCCAAGAGGTATATATTTATTATTTATTTATGTACAGACGCCAGCACATCAAGCTACAACAATCTGTCAAATTTCTTTAATAGATTTTCAACTTTATTGTTAAAGAAATTAGGTTCAAGGTTGATTGGGGAAATTTGACAGTTTCGGGTAGCTTCATGTGCTGGCGTCTGTACACACATGACACTTACAAAGGAAAAAAATTAAATGCAGACAAAAGAGCACAAAGGTGCTGCTTATGCGACAGGAGAGTTGAAGAGGAGAGAACAAATATATACATACATAGAATTAAAATACATATTTAATTTAATTTAATTTAATTTTTTTAATTTATTTTGCACCATATTGTGCTTATAACATTTTACATTTGTATAGCATTAAAATAATAATAGTCATTAAAAATAAACATTAATTAAAGCACAGAATTTATATAATAATAAAAATAAAGTGAGCAACTGCGCCTGAGCTAGGCCGAGCCTGTATTTCAGGACGCAGTTTACAATAGGAATTAACAATCAGTTACAATATAATATTATGTACATCATTATAATGTGTTTTAGTGTAGTGTGACTTATAAGTACACAGAAAGTATGGTATAGTGTATAGTAAGTTGTAATGTAGTGTTGGTTTGTGTAATGTAGGAGTGTTTTTTGTATTTTGTATTGAATGCTTTTGTGTAGTGTGACTGTGGATGGATTTCATCTTAAAACTTTAAGTAGATCTTCTGTAGTAGTGTAATCACATTTAAGAAGATAGTCCAAAAGTTTTGTTTTGCATTTTTGTTTGGTTAGCGTGTATATATTAAGTTGTGAATTCAATTTATTATATAGAAAGGGACCGGTGAAGCAGAAGAACCTATGTGTAAATGAGCGTTTGAATTGGTGTGAACGTGGGACGACTGCATTGCGACGACGTTTAAATAAATTATTTTTGTCGAGGGGGGTCAGGGAATGCTGTTTAAGTACTGTTGACAAGATGTAAAGTTGGCGGACAGTAGGTAGGTTCCATGATCGATACAGGAGATGTGTAGGGTAGTCAATAGGTCGAAAAGAGCTGACTTTTAAAATGCTTAAAAAAAAAAAAAATTATATTAATGCTACAAAAATATATACCTATAATAAATATATAAAATTACGGGATGTTAGATAGATAATGATCTTTGACCAGCTTTTTGAAAATACTAATGGATTTAGCTTCGCGGATTTTAGCGGGAAGTGAGTTCCACAGTCGTACTGCATGAAAGGAGAAGGAGTGGGAATAGAAACGGGTTTTATGAGATGGGAAATTGAGATGGAGTTTAAGGTGGGATCTACAAAGGGCATCAGTAGGACGAGTGAATGAAAAACGATTGCGCAGGTAGGTAGGATGGATGGATGGATGGATTCGAGTGTTCCTGTGAAGACGGATAGGGAGCCACCTGAGATCCTTATCGTATCATATTAGCACAGGGTTGCAGAGGTCAGATAGGTAGGTAGTCGCCCCATATAAAACACTAAAAACAATAAAATAAAATGCATTTAATTCAAGTAATTAAACTCATATAAGATTAACATAATCAGCAACACACACACCAAATATTATTTTCAAAGAATAAATTAAAATTAAAATAACAATTACAAAAAAAAAGAACTAAATGAAATAAAAATGTCAATAAAAAACAATAAAATGAATAAAATAAAATTGTCATAATACTTTTTTCTATAATTAAAAATGCTATAATTGAATTTAAATACTTAGCTGCATCCGGTTAGACTGGGGGCCGACTTCAACATGATTGGGAAAAGGCTAAGTAGATGTTGAAAACAGGAACCGAGTCCCTTTCTAGCACTCCAACTATCAACATACCAGAAATCACTTCGCTTTGTTGCTCCGTATCGACGTGAAAGAATGACAACCAAACAAACACACTTTAACATTAATATTGCAATTATAAGTACTAAGTATGGATTAGCTTCGCGTGAGGGAGAGGATGGCGTCCTCCCTCCAGCCCAGCCGCAGTGGTAGACGCCCACGGCGTCGGACGTCGGCCGACGATCTCCAGCCACCGTAGGCGCGGGCATGCGGACAGCGAGTAAAGGGCAACTCGCTGTCCGACCATGGACCATGCCCGGGTCGACGGCGCGTCGTGTTCCACGCGCGCCTCAAAGAGCGTCAGCAACATGACGAGGCCCCCTCTGCAGAGGGCCGAAGCCCGCCGGGGTCGTGGGACTCATCCCGTTACCGTGGCCCCGGTATGTAAAGGGTTATTGAAGGAACACCGTGGATTTTAGTCAGTAAAAGTCTGACAGTCCCTCCCACCCTGCCCGGAGTGGGAGGACTTATTTGATAATTTTACCACGTAAAAAAAAAAAAAAAAAGTATGGATTAGCAATAATCGATCTGCTGAGTATGCGAAATGGTATTTAATTGATGATTGTGATGCGTTTGACTGTTTATGTATTCTTTACATTTTTATTCACAACTTGCCGTGCTTGCGACTTAGTTTGCGTAGTTGATATTGCCGACGCGAGTTTTCCCACGTAAATATGTAGACATATAATATACGTATAAAATAAATCTTATGAAACATAATAATATAATAAATGTGAAAGTTTGTGAGGATGGATGGATGTTTGTAATTCTTTCACGCAAAAACTACATGACGGATGTGAACGAAATATGGTATGTGGATAGCTGAAATCCTGGAAGAATACATAGCCTACTTTTTAACCCAGAATTCCCAAGGGATAGGGATTTAAGCGCGGTGATTTACGGCGATCGCATGGGAGATTTTTTCACGTAAATCCCAATTCCGCCGGGATTTTAGAATAAAATGTAGCCTATGTGTTATTATTTCAGAATTTCAGCTGTCTACACTCTAAATATCGGTCAGATCACTTCATTCGTTCACAAAAGTCTTATAGCCTTGAGTTACGGCTCATTTCAGTTTGTTTTGTCTGTACAAGGGTAGTGTGACAATTTACGTAGTTTTTAACCGACTTCAAAAAAAAGGAGGAGGTTCTCAATTCGTCTTGAACTTTTTTTTTTTTTTTTTTTTATGTATGTTACCTCATAACTCGGAGATGGCTGGGCCGATTTGAAAAATTCTTTTTTTGTTTGAGAGGGTATATTTTCTAGTTGGTCCCATTGTCATGAAATCAGGATGTGATAATGGAATCATGGAGAAATCGAGGGAACTCTTCAAAAATTACAGGCACACCTATAGCGTTTTGGGTATTTCTTATAGAACCTTTTGCAGTTGCTCTCGAAAAGCACCATTTGGGGAAGTGGAACTGACGATGAAGACCACAAGTGGCTACTGGAACTACTCAATAATAAGTATTTCATCGGTTGCGATTCGATTACTTGAATATGGTTGTTAAGCACTTTACGCTCTTCACAATGCATGGTGACGTGGAGCTAATGGTGATGTACAAGGAGAACTCCTCAATAATTAACGGCCCTGCATCGCAAATAGATTAAAATCAACTTTTATTCGAAGGAGAATCTGCAGAAGGATGTTTTTTAAGATGACAAGTAGAGGCCTCTTTTGAATGAAGTAAGTACGGAACAATTTCTTAATACAGCAAGCACTTGCTCAAGCAGCCGCGTTGAATGCCGTTCATGAAACGCATTCTGATGGTATCCGAAATGAGCCACTTATGTGTGCTGATGGACACATAATATATTGTATGACCAATATGACTACTGTGAAGATCTCGATCAACGCATAGTAATGTCAGATGATGCACTTTTTTAGCAATATACGCAGGTTGAAACTGCAGCAAAAAAAAACTATTACAAAAAATTACACAAGCTATCCAAAACAATTTTAACGGTGATGACGAGAAACTATTACTGTTTATTACCGGTGGAGCAGGTAGCGGCAAATCTTTCGTATTAAAATTGCTAGTAGAGCATATTAAGCGATGGTATGCTCCTACCGTAGACTCATTGCTCAAAACATTTTTTGTCGAAGTAACATCTTTGACTGGAGTTGCCACAGGGCAAATATTTGGTAAAACCCTACACGCCGTTTTCTATTTGCCAATTGAAAAAGAAAATGCTAGAGCATACACTCGCATGACTGATCACAAATTGGAACAAGAAAGAGGAAGTGGCGCAACATCCGTTAGTTAATCATCGATGAAATCTCTATGGTCTCCTACGGGAACCTTCGAATGATATATTTAAGACTGCATGAGTTTATTCGGAGGGTTAAACATATTCCTCTTTGGTGACATAATGCAGTTGCCACCTGTGAAAGGGAATCGGTGTTTCGTGCAACCAGCATGATGTTTGGCAGAACTCAACTTGTGGCATCATATTTCCTTTTGCGAATTGACTATAAATATGCGGCAACAAAATGACCAGGATTTTATTGATCTTCTCAACCATTTACGATTTGGAGAGCTGACCACTGCAGACTTGGAGCTGTTATGGGAAAGACGAAGGATCCCGTTAACGGGGGAATTTGCAGATGGTGCCGTGGTTTGCATCTATCCCACCGTTAAACAAGTTGACGAATACAACAGCAAAATGACCACTACCAATGCAGTACTAAACAGAATGTACAAGATACACGCGAGTGATGAATCACGTGAAGCAGCAACCTACGGCAGAAAACCTCCAAATAACGTTATTCCCGGCGACGTTAATAACTGCGGTGGTCTTTTACCTACGATACTATTAGCTGTCGAATCTCGCGTTATGTTAAGATGAAATATTGCTGATTCGGATAGGCTCGTTAATGGGGCAATGGGCCTTGTGAAAGATCAATTAGAAGAAGGTGAAATCCTAGACGCCGTTTCATTAAGTTTGATGACGAGACAATAGGTAGCAGATAAAAAAATTACGATGGCTTCGTTTCTATTCCGCCAATGTGTAGCACTATCTGATTTAGAACCTTCTAAACTGTTAAATAAACCCCACGATGAACGAGTATTAGCAGAAATGCAGTGTTTGAGAAACCTCATTTCTGACGGAAGGTAGACCCGCTATAGTGCCCGGCACGTAACTTGGCAAGAGTCGTTAGATGCGCTGAAGTAGTTTTTTAGGTATCGTCAATACAGTTGTCAAGCGGGACGCGGGGTATGAAGTAGCGCCGCTCCGAGCGCGTTCGCTCTCGAATTCACTTGCGTACACGAAAGTTGAACCCTTTGTTTTTGTTAAGAGTTGTTGTTTTAAATTCAGTTTTTGTTACGTTGATTATAATACCAGGACCAAATACCATTTTACGGAGACTATTAAAACGTCAGAAAAAACAGTCACTATAGTTAAGGAAGGTTGAAATTCCGAATTCATCACTGTCTTTAGAACACTGGGAAAAAAGAGGAATAAAGGTAGCAGTTTTATTTACTAATTGTTACGACGACAACATAATTATCATTTTCAATTTTTTTTTAATATTTTTTTATTTCACTTTTAAAAGTATATATTTTCTTTCTTTAACTTTCCTCTGAACAGACATGATTAAAAATAAATGATGGCAATAACCATAGAATAATGGCAAGCAGTAAAAGTACCCACTTTTCTTTTGTTCCACTAAGTGCACGTTGCTCGAACTTACCCCCACTTGCCAATTTACGAGCCGGCGATTATACCCAGTTTAAACGCCCTACAGTATTTTAACCGACTTCAAAAAAAGGAGGAGATTCTCAGTTCGTCTTGAACTTTTTTTTATGTATGTTGCCTCATAACTCAAACACGGCTGGACCGATTTAGAAAATTCTTTTTTCGTTTGCAAGGGTTCTAGTTGGTCACATTGTGTGCAGGGGCGAGCAGTGCGCACGAGGCATTTATTTGCTACCAGCCTTCGCAGAACAAACTCTGGCGAGCGTTCGCCGCTGCATCGTTTAGTCTATACATATAATGAACATTTTAGTGCAATCGACATCCTACATCTCAGTAAAACTAGTCACAAAAATAGTATCATTAAAATATTTAAGGATCGGCAGAATGTTTCGGAAGTTTAGTTTAGTTTTTATATCAGTTTTGTTTGACTATTTTATATTAGTTTAAATAATAGTAATTATTAGTCAGTTATTAATCACATCACGGGATTGTTTTGTTAGTAAACATACATAACTATACACAAAATAAGAAACTATTGTTTGTGCAATAGCTTAAGTTTTATGTATTAGGCTATGTTTTGTTTATTGCAATAATTAATAGCTTGGTTAAACAGCTCAGCAAATGTCTGCTCACAGATAAATTTAATGTTTACAGTAATCTGAGAAAAATGTTAATAGTTTAAGATATTTTTGTTATTTTTTAATACGCAACTATTAATTTTCCCTACATTAATAATAAATAAATAAATTGTCATGAAATCAGGTTCTCATGATGGAATCCTTGAGAAATCGAGGGAACTCTTCAAATATTATAAGCATACCTATAGCGATTTGGGTATTTTTCATAGAAACTTGTGCAGCTGCTCTTGAAAAGTACCATTTGGTGAAGTGGTACTGATGATGAAGACCACAAGTGGCTACAAGAACTACTCAATAATAAGTATTTCATCGGTTGCGATTCGATTACTTAAATATAGTTGTTAAGCACTTTATGCTTTTCACAATACATATGGTGACGTGGAGCTGATGGTGAAGTACTAGGAGAACTCCTTAACAATTAATGGCCCTGCATCGGAAAAAGCAATATTTTGTAAAAGGTAATAAGTAGTTGAAATTTAGGCTTTTGTAATTAGACTAATTGCAACCTATCCCACAAAAAAACAATTAATATATTTTAAAAAATTCTGTAGGGCGTTTAAACTAGGTAGCGAGTCTACCTTCGTCAGAAATGAGGTTTCTCAATCGTTGCATTTCTGCTAATGCTCGTTCATCGTGGGGTTTATTTAACAGTTTAGAAGGTTCTAAATCAGATAGTGATATTCCTTCTAAAGTCTTGACTCTGCTGAGAGCTACGTATATTTGTCCCTTTGCGAAGTTTCTTTTTCCTAAATTAATGACGGCTCTATCGTGGGTTGTACCCTGCAGTTTATGCACGGTTACAGCCCAGCATAAAATAAGAGGTAACATTCGACGCTCAACGTCACCATATCCTCTAGTTGCTTGAAAAGTTGCACACATTGGCGGAATAGAAACGAAACCATCGTCATTTTTTAATCTGCTACCTATTGTGTCGTCATCAAACTTAATGAGAACGGCGTCTGGCATTTCACCTTCTTCTAATTGATCTCTTCGTAACGCAGGCCATATGAATCCTTTCACAACGCCCATTGCCCCATTCACGAGCCCATCCGAAACGGCGATATTTCGTCTTAACATAACGCGAGATTCGACAGCTAATAGTATCGTGGGTAAAAGACCACCGCAGTTATTAACGTCGCCGGGAATAACGTTATTTGGAGGTTTTCTGCCGTAGGTTGCTGCTTCACGTGATTCATCACTCGCGTGTATCTTGTACATTCTGTTTAGTACTGCATTGGTAGCGGTCATTTTACTGTTATATTCGTCAACTTGTTTAACGGTGGGGTAGATGCGAACCACGGCACCATCTGCAAATTCCCCCGTTAACGGGATCCTTCGTCTTTCACATAACAGCTCCAAGTCTGCAGTAGTCAGCTCTCCAAATCGTAAATGGTTGAGAAGATCAATAAAATCCTGGTCATTTCGTTGCCGCATATTTATAGTCAATTCACAAAAGGAAAATTGATGCCACAAGTTGAGTTCTGCCGAACACCATGCTGGTTGCATGAAACACCAATTCCCTTTCACAGGTGGCAACTGCATTATGTCACCAAAGAGCAATATGTTTAACCCACCGAATAAGAGATCATTATTTTTAAACTCTTGCAGTCTTAAATGTATCATTCGAAGGTTCTCGTAGGATACCATAGAGATTTCATCGATGATTAACCAATGAATGTTGCGCCACTTTCTTCTTTCTTGTTCCAATTTGTGACCAGTCATGCGAGTGTATGCTCTAGCATTTCCCTTTTCAATTGGCAAATAGAAAACGGCGTGTAGAGTTTTACCAAATATTTGCCTAGCAGCAACTCCAGTCAAAGATGTTACTTCAACGAAAGTGGGTTTGAGCAATGAGTCTACGGTAGGAGCATAACATCGCTTAATATGCTCTACTAGCAATTTTAATACGAAAGATTTGCCGCTACCTGCTCCACCGGTAATAAACAGTAATAGCTTCTCGTCATCACCGTTCAAATTGTTTTGGATAGCCTGTGTAATTTTTTGGAAGAGTTTTTTTGCTGCAGATTCAACCCGCGTATATTGCTTAAAAATGCATCATCTGACATTACTACACGTTGATCGAGATCTTCACAGTAGTCATCATGGTCATATATTATATGTTCATCAGCACAGATAAGTGGCTCATTTCGGATACCATCAGAATGCGTTTCATGAACAGCATTCAACGCGGCTGCTTGAGCAAGTGCTTGCTGTATTACTTGCTCTGCATGAGCAAATTCTTCCGTACTAACGTCATTCAAAAGAGGCCTCAACTCTCCTTGTCGTCTTAAAAAACATTCTTCTGCAGATTCTCCTTCTAATAAAAGTTGATTTTCATCTCTGAACGGAATATGGCAAACAAGCAGGTTATAATAATAAGCCTCTTTGTCACTGTTAATTGTATAATACCGCGTGCGTAATACTGCCGGTTTGTTGCGTATCCGCATTCGTGAGTTGTCTCTTAGCTTAATGTATCTTGATGGTAGGTTTTCAACATGTCTCATCTCTATGTCCCCATTATCTTCACTCCATGTTGAAGAAGAAATAGTCTCGTAGCGAACAGCAAATTCAGCGAGACTTATGTTCTCTAGCTGGTCAGGCCTGAGCACGTAACGGTCGAAAATGTTATTGTAAATTGCCGTTTCATCTCCGTCAAAACGCAATAGTCGGAATCGTTGCTCTGGCTTACAGCTGTTAACAAATACTGCTTTGCGGCTACTCATTTTAAGTGGAAGATGGCAAAGGCGGTATGCACATTCGGGAGCACTGACCAATCGCTGTGAAAGAATAGCCATGGAGACAGCGAACAACTGTTTTCATACGGCGCCTCCACTTCTCTTTGCTTTCGTAATTGCTTCCCGAACTACATCTCCCGTATCATGTGGCTCACATTTACTAGCGTACTTCGCCACATAATATGCGACAGCCGTAACGTTGCCACATGGCTGAATATCCATATTACCCTCCCATAAAGAAAGGAGTTCAGGGTGGTAATTACTAACCATGGTCTCAGAGGCCGTTCTTTTTAAAATACAACATCGACCATTATTAGACAGCGCTTCATCAGGACCTAAACACGTTGTGCTATCAGTTGGTGCCTTCGGAAATCCAAATCGACAACAACTGTCATGGCGGTCTTTGTAACAGGTGGTTGTGTGTTTGTGTATTTGTAAATTCTCAACCAAACTGCGCAGTAAGGGATAATCAGGGTTTAAAGAGCACGATACCATTTTTTCAATTACTGCTATGCCTTCCATGGTGGTAAAATCTGGAACCCCGTCACACCACAACAGCATATGTAAATGCGGACTTCCTCTATTTTGGAATTCTATGCGGTACCAATAATCCTTAACAGGGCCTCCTAAGCAGGTGTTACTATTTCTTAAAAAGCGTATTAGAGCATTTACTCGTATACTAAACTGTCGTGCAACTACCACTGGATACTTCTGAACCAATGCTAAACGTTCAGGAAATGTCAATGTTTCTCTGTTACACAAATCACCACCATCAGCAATAAGTAACGCTTTGATCATATCTGGCCAATTTAAATCGTTACAAGAAAACGTCATAAACCAAGTGGGAGCACCGAGACTTCTAACCATGGCAATTAACTCTGAACAACATTGTCTCCAATAAGAAGCAGAACCTCTTACATTCCTCATGGTTAAATGCATATTCTCCACTAGTCCTTGAGGTGTCCGTTCCCCGTAACCTTGCCGCATTCTACAGGATACGGAAACGCTAGATTTAGCACGAAAGTATTCTACAACAGACAAAGCAAAAAAGAGATAATCGTTTCTCTGAAATCGTACTTCTGAACCCATTACTCTTGCTTGAAAATAGTCCAAAGCCGTTATTGGAATATCTCTTTCTTCTCCATAGCCGTTTTCTCCATCGGGAAACAAAAAATACCAACCCAATTCCTCCATTCTTCGCTCCCGTTCTAAATTTAAAGGAGGTGCGGTTTTTCGGGTGATTTCTGTCAGTCTCACTTCAGTCTCTACATCGTGGCCTTCTACAGAAACTACTTTAGTTAAATCAGGAACACTTTCGTCAATAGTATGAAGCATACTGGTTGTATAGACAAAACGGGTTTCTGCGTCAATGGTATCACTATGAACTTGGGGCAAGACTGGGATATCACTTGGATGACCTGACAGTGACATACGATCTTGGGTAATTTGGGCTGAATTATCAATAATTGGATGTCTGTTGGGAACGTCATTCTCGACCTGTCCTATTTCTGGTGATATAATTATTGGTGTCAACGAATACACGTTCAACATTATGGATTCCGTAGACCTGTTTTTAATACGGATATATAAATTTCGGCGCAAAATGGCATACAGCTTATTTACACAGCTAAATTTCATGCAGCAAGCTGTACCCGTTGATGGAGCTTTACATCCTTTAGCACCGCGGGCATGAGAATCGAATATCCAATATGAAGGTATTTCCGATTCACGATTTCCGCAATGTACTGCAACTGTAATTGCATTGCATGTTAAAATTCCATCTTTATTCGTATTACCCTCGAAAAATTGCATTAAAGCATTTTTTAAGTTAGGGAAACCTTCACTGCTGTTGTCGTTCTCAATATGGCCATTAAATGCTGCTCCATAATTAACGCATAGATTAACAGCCCGTCTGTCAAAAATAATTCGTGGTAGCAGCTCTGTCACAGCTAAGTACTCGTGATTTAATTCACGGTCGTCTGGGTTAACTCGAGCAACAATACACTCACGATAGTACTTATCTCCCGATATAACAATATAATCGATGTCACTTCTACACCACGTGCTGGGATCTAGAAGGTTAAAAGCGGAGCAAGCAACTGCTGCAATTGCTGTACACTGCTTACCGCGTGATTCTGGGCTAAATCTTTCATTTCCTTGATGAAAAGAACCTTGCAAAATAGCTACATTTTCATCAATGTTTGTATATGAGTTTACTTGCCTTCGCTCTACTATTAATTCGGGTTGAATACAGTTTACAGGTGCCTCGGTAATTTGTGTTATTACAGATAGATGTATTATATTAGAAAATGACGGACGAACATCTCTGTAAAGCGCATTATTAAGTAACAACCATTGCAATGCTTGATTCAATTTTGTCATATCAACCTGAAATTCTCTTGAACGTTGCAAGTTTTCAAGGTTTTCTGTGATTATTACTAACCCAGCTTGTTGTGGTTGAAGCGGAAGTTGCTCAGCCAATTCAATAATATCCTTGGCAAAGAGAACAACTTGACCCTTACACCAATCTTGACTGAACCGGCTTTGTACACGAATTATTTTTAAAAATGGTACAATTCTCAACAAAAATCTCTTTTCAATTTCCGTCAAATTGGCTATTTCTTCAGGAATATCTGAAACAGTCATTTTGTTCCAGAATGCCTGAGCAGGAATTTTTCGTTTTTTGATGTTGTTTAAACAACGAGTACACGCCACAACCTTACCTAAGGCAATTAATTCAGCAGGGAGCAAATTGTCAAGATTGGTAGTTAGTAGGTTTGTACGCTGCTGAGGATATATCATTTTATTGCAAATGTTGCAAGCTAAATCGGCAAACACATTTATTGCTGATTTAAATTGTTCAGCACTCGCCAATCTTCTGTTGTTGCGGGCACGTATATTACTGAGCCGGATTACTCTCTCTTCTGCGGTTTCATTGAGTAGTACGGTCAGCCAAGAAAGTGGTGTACCAGTTTTGATTTAGTTTCCCGGTCATCGAAAATTACAACAAGGTTCGTTATAAAAAGATATTACTGAAAGAGACAACATTATCATGACGTAAACCTATGTATTTAGTATTCATACGTCATATGTCACATATAAGTACATGACATTTTAACCTTTAGTATAAATGAAAAGGACATTAGTTTCTACAAAGCAATTGAAATGTTTCCAAACAAAAGTAATAAAAACTATTTAGACAACCGAATTCCATTTGAAAAAGAAAACTGACAATTGACATTTTGTCAAATATATGCAAAAAATCGATATATTTTCCGTGTTATTTTTCAATCAACTGCATATAAAATCATCTCAATGCCTGCCAACTTGACCATTGCCGAAAGAGCACAAATAATTGCCCAATTTAATGAGGGAAGCAGTATCAGTGCGATATCCCGGAATTTGAATATATCGAGGCGTTCTGTCCGCTTTTGGATTCGTCGTGAAGGAGAGGAGGGAAGTTTGTTGGATCACAGAAGAAGTGGTCGCCGGCCTGCACTCTCCAATAACGATAGAGAATTCATGAGACGGGAATATGAAATCAATGGTTTTAAGCCCACAAAACATTTTGCGGAGATGTTCGATGTGAGTGCCCAAACAATAAGGAATCATCTACATTACATGGGGTTGCACCACAGGCATTACGCCAAGAAAATATATTTGACGGATGCTCACAGACTTGCTCGTCTGAACTTTGCCAGAGAGCACTTAGAGTTTGATTGGTCTAATACAGTGTTTTGTGATGAAAAAACGTTTAAATCCAGTCAGCATGGACGTCTTCACCTTTGGCGATATAATTCAACACGGTATAAAGATGATCATGTAATCCCAAATAGAGAATCAGGTCGAATTTCCGTAAATATTTGGGGCTGGATGAGTACGGATGGTGTAGGAGAATTGTGTTCTCTACCTCCTCGAGCGACGGCTGTAAATTATATCGACGTGCTTCAGAATGCAATGCTACCGACAGTCCGTAATGTTTACCTGGAGAACGAAGTGCCACAATTTGATTTTGTTCAAGATAATTGTTCAATTCATAATGCGAGGATCGTAAGAGCCTGGTTTCGTTCACACACTGACGTAAGGGTAATTCAGTGGCCCTCAAGATCGCCGGACCTCAACCCGATAGAAAATCTTTGGGGCCTTATGGTCCAACGATGGTCGCATCAAAATGAAAGAACCTAACAAGCTCTTATTAGTCACTGTAATTATATCTGGGAGGAAATGCGGGGAACCGATATTTGCTCACGGCTTGTTGGTTCAATGAGGTCTCGTCTTTTAGAGGTTATAGAGGCCAACGGCGGTTACACCCATTTCTAATTTTTAAAAATTTTCAATATCTTCTAAATATTACTATATATGCTATGTTTTTGTTTGTTATAAGTATTTTAAAATTGATTGTAGAAATTTAATAAAAGGATAAATCTATTTTTAGCTTGTTTTTTATTGATATTGTAATTACAAGTTTACAGAAATTGTAGGTTTGTGGACTCGCCTTGTGCCTTTACAATTTTATGTAACTTGTTGATTACAATTCTGAATTTGTAGATACAATTTTGTCATCAAAATCTACAGCCCCCCGCCGTTGATTTTATGACGTCATTGGTTCCATCAAGTTCAAACTAAGAACAGCTGTCACGTTACAAACAGTAATAGTCGTTATCAATAATCAGATAAAGACAGCAATAGAAGTTGTCAGATCGATCTGCAAGCGAAACTAATCTTTATCACCTATGAATCTGCAAGCGATATTCAACCTTAGGGTGGTACACCACTTTCTTGGCCGACTGTACTTGAGCTGATTGGCGTCTAGCTAAAGACAACTGATGGTCGTGCTGCTCAGCTGTCTCGTTTGATAACTGCTCGTGAATTAGTGATAAGCGATGATCACGTTCTTCTGTTGTCTCGTTAGACAGCCTCTTCCGAATAAGTGATAAACGATGTTCACGTTGTTCTGCTGTCTCGTTAGACAGCCGCTTGTGAATAAGCGATAAACGATGGTCACGTTCTGCTGATGTCTCGTTAGATAACCGTTCGTATATAAGCGATAAACGGTGGTCACATTCTGCTGCTGTCTCGTTAGACAACCGCTCGTGAATAAGCGATAAACGACGGTCACGTTGTTCTGCTGTCTCGTTAGACAGCCGCTTGTGAATAAGCGATAAACGATGGTCACGTTCTGCTGATGTCTCGTTAGATAACCGTTCGTATATAAGACATAAACGATGCTCACGTTCTTCTGCTTTCTCATTAGACAGCCGTTTGTGGATAAGTGATAAACGATGATCGCGTTGCTCTTCTGTCTCGTTAGACAGACGATCATGAATTACCGACAAACGATGATTGCGCTGTTCTGTTGTTTCAGTTGATAGACGCTCGTGAATAATCGACATGCGGTATTCACGTTGTTCTATATTTTCTTTTGATAATTTCCTATGTACATAATTTCGCATTTTAAAAAGCCTTTCTTCACGGTTTTCTGAAGACTCACCGAGACGTTGTACTTTGTTTTTTTCTCTGTTGCGCTTTAGGCGCCCATTTTTGTCGTTTTCAGACTCCTGTGCCCGACGCTTTCTCATACGAGATGCACGTAAGGATGGCCTACCCATGATATACTAAGCAAAAAATTGAAAGTTGTTTAAAATGAAAAGAAAACAACCAAACTAAATTAAAAACTAAATTAAAAAATTATTGCTTTTAACTAAACTAAATGAATAACTATTTTACAATATCGGCTAATTTATGGTACTCCAAAATCAACCAAAGTGGATTCGATCTCTCGAAGCGAAAAGAAATTAGGTTTTACACTTTTTAGAAGCGAACGAAAACTATTTTCAAATAACACTGACAGACCGAAAAAAAACACCTTACAGACGTCAAACAGTTTAAAAATTGAGAGTTAACGATACTTCCGTGGAAAATCTTAACACCGCGATTCAAGAAAATGACGTCGCAGCACAATGCCATCTATCAATTACGTAGTTAAACGTTTAAAATATGCTCAGTAATTTCTTTCCTACAAATAACAAACACGATGTAGACTTTCGAAAAGTATCTAAACTATTAGTAATATACATATTTTTTACTCTGAAGTTTAATATTTAATATTTATTTGATTTACATCGTGACATGAAAAATACGAACGCAATCTAACGCTCTACTACTGAACTAATTAAAGTTGCATTACTTATTGCCGGACAAGACGTTTGCAATAAAATACAAACCAAATGTTAGATCGTGATATATATACTATTTACAGTAATTTTATAATAAGATGGTACTATTTTCGAAATATTATTAACATAGCAAGTACATAGCTAAGGACGAATTTGTGTAGGGTAAGTGCCATCACTAAAAAGTGTAAAATAAAAACCTTTTTAACAAAAAATAAAACCGACTTCCAAAAAAAACTGCAAAGTGAAAAATAACTTTAATTTCAGAAGTCGGTGTCAAAAAACAAATAAAAACCAGAGACACTGACTACCGAAATTAAAGTTATTTTTCACTTTGCAGTTTTTTTTGGAAGTCGGTTTTATTTTTTGTTAAAAAGGTTTTTATGACATTGATGTATTAAAAGGAGGAAGATATGTTACGCGCTAACATCGCAATCAGTAAACCTGGGCTCGGCTCACGAATGCATGCACGGAAACTCACACATCTGTGTTCAGTATCATCATCAGTCCCAAACCTACAGTTACCGATAGACAAGGACAGAGATAGGAGACGGCGCTGTAGTGCGAGCGAAATCGCCTCAGCTGCCGAATGTTTGCGATTATGAATGAAATGAGATTGCATGTAAGTATTAGGTAAGTAGTAAGTGCTCCCATGACCCTTGTCACAGCCCATGTCTCTTATTTTCTTCTTGGTTAGCTATACAAGAAGTCATTTTGATACGTATTTATTCCAAAAAAATCCTTAAAAACACGAAGAGATGAGAATTTCTTGAGCTGTGTGATCAACAACGTTCCGTGCGCGACTGAGCGCCACATACGGGCAATCTCACTTAGTTTAGTAGGACCAAAAGCTGTGTCTAGTACCGTATCTTCCTCCTTTTTAACCGACTTCAAAAAAAGGAGGTTTACAATTCGTCTTGAACTTTTTTTTTTTTTTTTTTAATGTATGTTACCTCGTAACTCGGAGACGGCTAGACCGATTTGAAAAATTCTTTTTGCGTTTGAATGGGTATAGTTTCTCGTTGGTCCCATTGTTACGAAATCAGGATCTGATGATGGGATCCTGGAGAAATCGAGGGAACTCTTCAAATATTATAGGCACACCTATAGCGTTTTGGGTATTTCTTGTAGTACCTTGAGAAGTTGCTTCTGAAAAGTACCATTTGGGGAAGTTGAACTGATGATGAAGACCACAGATGGCCACTGAAACTCCTCAATAATAAGTATTTCGTGGATTGCGATTCGATTACTTGAGTACGGATGTTAAACACTGTATGCTCGTCACAATACATATGGTGATGTAGAGCTGATGGTCAAGTACCAGGAGAACTCCTCAAAAATTAACGGCTATGCATCGGGAAAAACAAAATTTTGTAAAAGGTGATAACTTGTCGACATTATGGCTTTTGTAACTAGATAAATTACAAACCGACCCACTAAAAAGCGTGAAAAAAAAATTTTTGCAAAAAATAGAACCGACTTCCATATCAAAACACTACAAAGGCAAAAATAACTTTAATTTCGGAAGGCGGTGTCTTTAGTTTTGTATATATTTTCATTTTTGACACCGCCTTCCGAAATTAAAGTTATTTTTGCCTTTGTAGTGTTTTGATATGGAAGTCGGTACTATTTTTTGCTAAAAATTTTTTTTTAATACATCAATGAGTTTTGATTATATTTGGGATAAAAAATTACCTATATTAAAAATGATAGTTCAAATCGATTCAGTAAACGATTCCGAACAAACTACTTTCAGGATGTGCGTTAAGTTACATATTGTATATCAGCAGAGGATTAAATATCAGAATTATTGGCTGTATGTTTGTCTTGACGTTTTACGAAAGCTTTTTAAAAAACAAGACGTCAACTTTGAATGTCAAAACTTTTCACTGTTGCAACTTGAATTCGAGAGAAGTTGTTGCAAGTTTTGTTTTTGTGCAGTTATTGTTTGTAAATAAAATATAATTAACAATGTTCGTCGTTTTTATTTGAAGTGTGTTGCACGTAGTTACACAGTAAGTATTTTTTGTAGTTTTCTGTAGGTATTTGGTACATCTCCGATAAACATTCTGGTATAAAATGTATGGTATCGTATTCCATACGAAGTAATTTTCATCGTGCCGCGACGTGGTTTTCTTTTAAGTACATAGGTATACTTGCGCAATCATGAAACGTAAAATAAAAAAGAAAACTATTTTTTCAGTTTGGTACTATGAGTTGTTTACTTCTAGAAGATATTATTATTACAAGCACTGTCTTCGCAAAAATATACATACTACTTGTTTCCGCAATATTAATTGAAATTTAGTTTTAATAAAGTTAATATATTTTAGTTTAGAAAAATACGACTACAGACGAACGAGCACCGGGTGGTGGTGTGGCGGAGGGCGAGGATCGAGCGTCACCTGTGGGAGATGCAGTGGCATCTTCCTACACTGCCGATCCCTCCAGTGCAATTACTCCCCCCAGGGGCATCCCGGTACCGTCATGGTGGAGGCATCATAAAGCAAAGGATTGGCGGGGTTATGACTAAAAAAGTATATTTTAGTCATAACCCCGCCCAAATAAAAACAATGAACTGAGATAAAATGTTGTTTTATTTTTTGGTTTGTTTGCCTACGCCTTTGCCCTTAGGCGTGGGGTACTGCGCTGCTGGAGCAGTGGCTTGCGGCGACTCCTGCCAAATGCATTGCCTCTTAGCAGGCGTAGCGTCTACGGCCATGGTGACTTTGACAGCGCGCAGCAATTGCGAGATGCTCATGCCGCCGCCTGCGTCTGCCGGAGGCGAAACCTCCGTTGCGACTAAAGATGGGCGTTTAAACCAAAAGCATATAATATAACATGTTATTTAAAATAAGCCAAAAAGCAGACTTGTTTATAAAAGCATTTAACGTTACCTGCTTATTCTGCTTTTTGTTAAAATTTAAACGTAACCGCAAGTATTGCATTCCGTTGTTCACTTTTAAAAACGACAATTTAATTGAAACGGGTCTCCGTTAACTGTTTAAATTGCTTATTTTGCTTTTTACTTTTAGTAGCGTTTTCTCCACCCGGTTAAAAGCGTCATGTTTTGTGTATTTCCGAAACAATTTGTTTTTGAAGTTGTGACTTGAATTTGTTTACGTAAACATAAATAGTGTAAAACATTTTTTCATGTGGTGAATTGTTTCGTACCAAGGAAATAATTCGTAAGACTTTTGGACTTGTATATAATATAGATTTTAGGTATTGTGTTAATAATAGTGTAAATAGTTTATAGTGTACGTAAATGTGTTAATTTCGGCCTCTTTTTCTATAAAAACCAATTGGTGAGATAATAAAACTGATCTGCAAAGTACGAAGGAAAGTTCATTGATGTCGTTTAAAAACTAATAGGTACTTAAACTTTTTTTTTTTTCGTTGTAAAATCATCAGATGAGTCCTCCCACCCCGGGCAGGGCCGGAGGGACTGTCAGACTTGTACTGACTAAAATCCACGGTATTCCTACAATAGCCCTTTACGTACCGGGGTCACGGTAATGAGATAAGTCCCACGATCCCAGCAGGCTTCGGCCCTCTACAGGGGGGCCTCGTCATCTTGCTGACGCTCTTTGAGGCGCGCGTGGAACACAACGCGCCGTCGACCCGGGCATGGTCCATGGTCGGACAGCGAGTTGCTCTTTACTCGCTGTCCGTATGCCCGCGCCTATGGTGGCCAGAGATCGTCGGCCGACGTCCGACGCCGTGGGCGTCTACCACTGCGGCTGGGCTGGAGGGAGGACGCTATCCTCTCCCTCACGCGGCCCGCCTCCTCCTTCAATAGCATGACTGCTTCGCAGAATGAGGCAACGGCTTCCCACTCCGTCTCGCCCCGCAGCATGGCCTCGACCAATGCCGGGCGCGAGAGGTCTCCGCCTATCGCCGCCGTGAGGACACGTCGGTGCTCTGCCCAAGCGGGGCAGTCTTGCACCGTATGCTCTACTGTGTCCTCAGGGCGATCCTCGCAGTGGTGACACCCAGGCGTTTCTTCCTTCCTCATCAGACACAGGTACGTCCCGAAACTTCCGTGTCCGGTGAGGACCTGCATCATGCGGTAGGTCAGGACGCCGTGACGCCGATCTATTCAAAGAGGGGTCTTACCGAGGTACTTAAACTAACCAACTAAAAAAACAAACAATATAATTTCGTTATTTTTAATGTAAGCAAGTAAATAAGCAGATAAGTAATTAAGCAGTTAACGTAAGTGACTTTTGATGAAAAATAAACGAATAAGTTCGTTAAAAGTTTTAAGTCGTTTATCACATCTCTGGTTGCGACCCAGTCACTGGGCATAGTATCTTCGTCTTCCCTGATAATAAGAGAAGAAATTATGTGTATATTATGATTATTTGGTTGCTTACGACAATAATAACGTAGTCGCTAACAAAATGTAGGTTTCTATGTAGGCTTATTTATAGGTAGAAGGTAGCCTTCTTGGAACATAAGGTAAAATTTGAACAATACTTACATTTTATTATTTAAGCTGTTGTATGTATATGAACCGGCACATTAGTTTATGGACATGGTCATCAGTGCTGCCAACCCAAGGATCATAGATAGATAGATAGATAGAATATACTTTATTGTACACCAATAATTGAATCACACTTAAATAACAATATTGTAAAAAAATTGGTTACAATGGCGGTCTTATCGCTGAGAGCGATATCTTCCAGACAACCTTTGGAAGGACTTTGCGAGCTTTAATTAAAATGGGGAGGGCTATATTAGTGTACTACTGTACAAATATTCATCAATAAGGGAAGATCTAATAAAAATACAACAAATATTATACAATACATAAGTACATAAAATAAATAAATATATAATGTGTTCTTTAACATCGTGTGGAGAAAGCAAAGAATAATCATAAGTTTGAAATAAAATGATTGGTAACCGAGCTTTTAAAAACAGCGAGTGACTGAGCTTGTCTTACTGACACCGGCAATCCATTCCTCAACCGAATGGCTTGCACCGTAAACGACTGGTCGTAAAATTTTGTGGAATGCGTAGTCATCAAAAGTCTCAAATTCTCTGATGATCTCAAATCTCTAACATGTGTGTCATGAAGGAACTTAAAACGTTCTTTGAGGTAAAAGGGAGTCGTTGGATTGAAAAGAATACTGTAGAGTAATGATAAAATATGTGCATTCCGGCGAAGGCGGATAGGCAGCCACTTGAGTTTAGTGCGAAATTCAGAAACATGATCATATTTGCGCAAACCAAAAATGAATCTAATACAAAAATTTTGGAGTCGCTCAAGCTTATCTAGCTTCACTTCAGTTAGATCTGGATAACTTGCATCAGCATAGTCAAGGATAGGGAGAAGAAGAGATTGGGGAAGCGCAGTTTTAGTAGCAGTCGTCAGGAAATTGCGCAATCTGCGTAAAGACCCCGCAGAGGCGAACAGTTTGCGGCTCACTTCTTGCAACTAGGGACCCCAAGACAAATCTTTATCAATATAAATACCAAGGTCTTTTAATGAGTCACAGTAGGGTATAACTGCTCCATCAAAAATGATTTGGGGAAGGGTCGTCCAGTCAATTTTGGAACGTAACCTAGGGCAGCCAACAATAATGACTTTAGTCTTCGCAGGATTAACCTTCAAACCATGATCCAAACTCCAATCGGAAATATGCGCTAAATCTTTATTCACTGTCTTCACCGCCTCAGACAAATGAATTGAAGGTATAGATAAAAATGGAGACCACACTTCGAATACCTACTTGAAGTATAATTTATGTATCGCTATCTCGCTCACTGTAGTCAGACCCTTTCTAAGTAGGGTAACCTTTATTTTATTTTACCTAGGACATTACATTTTATTTAATATATCCACATCTATGTTCTCTTCTAGACTTAGCTCTTTTAAAAATTGATGAAATTGATGCGTATAATAAATTACGAAAGAAGCTGTTTGTTACAGTGTGAAAGTTAGGAGGTTCCTGATTTTATAAATTTGGCTGTTTATCATTTTCGTGATCTCGTGCGTCTATTCTCCTCTGAAGCAAGCCCTTCAGATCCCACTTCTGATGAAGGGACTAGGTTCTCATCTGCGATATTAATTCGATCCATGATCTCAATTCTGAAGTTGCACTTTATAGGCGTGGATTGTCGGGCGAAGAAAATAGAAGCACTAGCATAATCACTTCAATTCAATAATCATTTCCTCTCAAATTAATCACCATTAAATTACAGTTATAATAAGATAACAATATAGGTAGCACAATTCAGACATCCCAGCAAACGCGTAGCACGACTATGCGGTCCCGACCGAGTCTCAAATCCAAAGAAAATAATACTCTCTGACGAGAGAAAGAGAAATCATACTGCCGGTACATCGTCGCTTTAATGAGCACTAGCGCTCGGTGTTGTGTCAGAGTGTCATGTCATCTGATATGGCGTAGCAGACACAGATCGACGGTCCCTACGTACAAAAAGACATGTCAAAAATGGCAATTTTTTTAAATTCCCATTTGCTTTAGATTGTCTATATGCACATACCTATGTAAGATGTTTTTCTCAATATTATGTATTTAACTTGATTTACAAATCGTACAAGAGAACAAGTATTATAATTACAACGAATAAATGTGGTACAGGGTGGCCAACTTAGAGGTATACAACTTTTTTTTGGCGCCATTTTGTTTTGGCGCCATATTTGGCAGTTATTTGATAACAATTATTTCGTGTAGATACGGCAAATTCGATATGGAGCGTTTTTAGATTGAAAAACGTGTTTTAATTATCAAAACGTTCTACTCAAACCAATCTTCTATTGCGAAAACGCTGAGAAAATTGCGAACAATTTTCGGTTGAAATCACTTTCTTTCGCGGCTAGCAATAACTCGTTTAGTGAATAAATTTGAGCAGCATGGCATTGTAACAGATAAGCCAGTTCTTTATCGTGCTAAAAGATTTCGTTTGGAGCAGAATATTGAGAAAGTCCATGAAATGTAGCCGAAGTTCCGACATTGTCTATCAGACGGCGGTCTCAACACAACTGGAAATTAAGAGAACTTCCCTACAGACTATGCTCAAGAAAGACCTGGGTTTGTTCCCATTTAAGATTCAGATAACTCAAGAACTTCAGCCTAGGGACTATGATCGCCGTCGTAACTTTAGTAATTTTGTGATAACTCAATTGGATAACGACCCACATTTTCATAAAAAAATCATTATGAGTAACGAAGCCCATTTCGACCTCAGTGGATTTGTTAATAAACAAAATTCTCGCTATTGGGGCGAACAACAGCCTTTTTGATCCACGAGCGACCGCTGCATCCACGTCGAGTAACAGTATGGTGTGGAATTTGGTCAGGAGGAGTAATTGGACCCTACTTCTTTGAAGATGCCACGGGCGCTGCCGTAACAGTGAATGGAGATCGTTACCGTGAGATGATCAACAATTTTTTGTTACATCAAATTAATCAGTTGGGCTTAAAACACATGTGATTCCAACAAGACGGGGCCACATGTCATACGGCCAGAGACACAATCGAAATATTGAGAAGAATATTTCCAGATCAATTAATTTCAAGAAATGGTGACATTGATTGGCCCCCAAGATCAGCGGATTTGACAGCTCCTGACTTTTTTCTGTGGGGCTATCTAAAGGGATGTGTCTATGCTAATAAGCCGAAAAATGTTCAACATTTAAAACAGAATATCCGCGACGCAGTTAGTTGTATAGCGCCGGAAATGTGCGAAAATGTGATGAGAAACGCGATAAAAAGACTCACATTTGTCGCGCTGCTAGAGGTGGACAATTGGCAGATGTTATTTTCCATACGTAATTGCTAAGCCTAAATATAATAATTTTGAAACAATACTTAGTAATTTCTATTTTATGTAAAAGAAAATTTATAAAATAAATTATATAAGTACCTCTTAACTGGCCACCCTGTAGATGCCGATAACTATATATATCGTTTTGTACGGTGTTTTAAAATGAGCGCCACCCAGTGCGAACGTGCTCAAGTCTGACTTAACGTCATATACAACAACAGTTTTCATTGTTATCGAAATAATATAGCTTCCCGGCAAGAAAACTGTCACAACACATATTAGGTACAAAATGACATAATTACAGCATTAAATAGCGCGTATTTCATTTGTCCGGCTCAAAAAATGTCGTTATTATGTTGCACATGGTTACTGCTAGATTTCACTAAGTTCTCTTTTTCACGGAGCCGTTTCGCTCCGAACACCGGCGTGAACAGTGTCACATTTGTGTTAATACAGAGTTGACGTATACTGTGTCGCCAGAAAAGTGTTTTAACGTATGATGTGACTTTTTATCGATAAGTTTTACGTTTAAATATTAGAATTGTTACTAAAAAGGCGGCACAATCTGTGTTATGACTGTATTGTTGACGAAAAAGCATTGTAAATATTGCCAGATCATACAAAAAAGAGACATAACATATGAAGTGTCTCTTTTTTTACTGTTTCTGATCTATAATCACGATTTATAAAAAACGCAACACATGTAATGTCGTTTTTGTTGTAAACTTTTATAATAATCACGAGTTATATGTTGTGTTCGGTCTTTTTTTCTGTATAAAATTGAACTGAATCTTAATGCCACGTTGCGTATTTTATTTATTTAATAGTACTAGTTTTACTAACTGTTTATTTTTTTAGGATCAATATGAATAATAATAGTCGTAGTATAAAATATAATAGTATAAAATATTTGTAATCAAAATGATTTGAAAGACGATGATGTTATAATGCAAGGTTAATCTTTTATATTATAGTCAAATATAAATAAATGTAATGTAACGCCCCGATGTTCTAGTGGTTTATGTACCGGACCATAATCTTGGGGACTTGGAGCCGATTCCCGGATCAAGCAAAAAGTATCTCGAAATTTTGAACTTTGCTCTGGTTTATAATCACCAACTGGCATTTGCTAAGCGTAGTGATTTTCCCAGATCCTATCATTATAATGGTGACATGAATTCAATGATGGAGGTCTTTGCCTTGCAGTGGGACAGGCTGATTACTTCACTTTTATGTATATTTATCAGCTGCATGATTACCATAATACAGTACGGAATCAGACAGCCGCATGTCAGTTGTCCAGGGATACTTATTTATTTTGTTTTTTAGATCTCGACACATCTACTTCGAAAAAATGTGAAAATAAGCAGTACGAAACTGAAGATCAAAACATAATGCTTACACAGTGTACAAGTACAAATATTATTGAGGATATAAGAGAACCTTTTTTACAGGCTTGTTAATATTGAACTGATATTTAAATTGTACTCTTACTTTAAGGTTTGATAAATCAAATTACTCTCATTGTTTTAGATGGAAATACAACATCAGATAAAGAAAATTTTTATTTCGAAGACGGTGATGACTCTGATGACAGTGTCAAAGACTCAAATTTTAACTAACTGACTGTGGGTATAAAAGTTCTACCTCAGGCAGTAGCGTTGGTCGGCCGACTATAAGAAAACGTAATAAGCGGAATTCACCAATATTGTCGGAAGAGGAGCAAATAGAAAAACAAATACAAAGAAGACTCAGATCAGGTCCAATTTAAGTACCCAGCCAATACGTTGAAGCTATTAAATGTGCTAAGAAAAAAGGCAATCCCTAGACCGTGACAGAAATGTCATCTAGTGATTTTTATTCATTGAAGCGTCTGTCTGAGGATATTGGGTTAACTACAGCAAAGTCTTTTAAAATTTCTAAGGTGAAGATTTTCAAACTGTTGCAGGACGATCCTACGAAGCTGTTGTTTAAAACCTCTTTTAAAGAGCATCAGTTCTCCGAAACAAACTGAAACCGAAACTCAAAGAAAATAAACTGAAGGATCTATTGGATTTATTATAAAATAGTCATATTCCCCCTTTTATGAGTCTTTTTATAAGTCTCTTAAGTGAATAATTTAGCTTTTTTTTAGTTGATTGTAAGTTCACGTAAAAAAAATATTTTTACCTATAAAGAAGTTTGTTTTGATTTTTTTGCTTATTTTAAAAACATGTTAAAGAGAAGGTTTTAATTAGTTAGTTTTTCTTATTGTAGGTACCTAAATTTTATAAGTAAAGACAGTTAACCAAAAAATTAAGTAATGATGATGATTGCATTTAGACGTATGTTTAAGACAAATAATTTCATGTTAGAACTAAGATTAATTTTTTATATTGTTATCGGCCAAGGAGTGAATTAAGACTGATTGTTAATTAGGCCAAACTAGTAATTTATAATTAAGAAGTTATTTTTTGATGTTTTTATTTTATTTTAATGCGAAGTTTATAATTTGGTTACTTTTTCTTTATTTTTAATTAATATTGAAGACTTTTAATAATAAAAGTAATGGTGATTAGAGTCTGGCAAACGAAAGTAGACACTCGAATTATTTGCAAAGTTTTTATATGGCAATGCTATACTAATGTCAAACTCAATTTTCAAAACAAGATGGCGTGTTGTTGGTGATTTGTTGTGATCTTGTTAATAGCGTTTATTCAGCGAAAAATGAACAAAACTATTAAAAGTGGAGTACGGGAGATGTTGTTTCTCATGATGTCTAAATATCAAGAAAAACAACAGGAGAAAGACGCCGAATTCAAACAAAAACAAGATTGTTTACGTGTGGTATTCGATTTTATAGTTAGTATGACGCTACTAAGTTGATACTTTGTCGTAATTCACAATTTATATTTATCGAGGAAAAATATTTACCTATTTTGATTCACATTCATTTTATAGAATGTTAAACATTATGGTTATTTAACATACAATTAAATGTTGCATGGTTTTAACATTTTTAGGGTTCCGTAGCTGAATGGCAAAAAACGGAACCCTTATAGTTTCGATATGTCTGTCCGTCTGTCTGTCCGTCCGTCCGTATGTCACAGCCATTTTATTTCGAAACTATTAAGATTATACATGTGAAACTTAGTAGGTAAATGTATTCTGTGAACCGCTTTCCGATTTTAAGATTTTTTTTTTTAATATTTTTAATAAAGGGTCTCATACATGGAACTAGAACTGAAAATATTTTTTTTCATGAAACCTATGCGTGTGTGGCATCTATAGACAGGTCTTGAAAAATGATATAAGGTTTCTAAAACCACCTTTTCATAAAGTCAATCGTTTAAAAGATATAAGGTTCCAAAGTGGTAAAATGTGTGTCCCCCCTCTAACTTCTAAAATAATGGAGTGAAAAATCTACAAAAAATATATGTCCGTAGATCTTAATGTAAACTTTCAACCAAAATTAGTTTGAACGAAATTGGGTCAGTAGTTTTTGAGATACAGCATATTTTCTAAAACCGCAAATATAACTTTGTAATTCATACAAACACTATGAAAAACAAAGTTATTTAGCGTAGTTGTAAAAATGTAAATAAGTTAGTTTTAAGAAATTTTTTAGGTTTTTTTTTTATTCGTCAAATAAATATACATATTATATTATATTATATTATTATAGTTACTACGGAACCTTCATGGGCGAGACTGACTCGCACTTAGCCAATTTTTTGTTCTTTTATTGAAAATCTGGTGGATGTAGCAGGGGTTGATGAGATAGTGAAACCTATTGAAAAACTTACGGATTTAGAGCAGAAAGATAGGATAAGAACCCAGAACCAGTACTTGGATAAAATAGCTTCAATCACTGGTAAGTTTTTACTAGGAGTACATAACTTTTATAAACATGTAATTGAATTCATGATTTGAAAACCTAATCATTTTGTTTTACCATTCTTTGCAGAAGTGAGCGTTACTAAATTAATAAGAATTAAAAAGGAAGGTGCGCGTAAAGGCCATATAAACCCACAGTGTCCGCCATAGGTGCTATTCGTAACAAAATTAACGAATTTTATATCGTTAGAAAACAAGTTTAAAATGAAACACACCAGAGCCAGTATATGAAGCTGATGAAATTCTGAAGCAGAATAGGCACGAGGTATTGCGAGTTCCCCCCTACCACTGTGATCTAAATGCCATTGAGTTAGTATGGAGTTTGGAAAAACGTAAAGTGGCAAGTAAAAATATTGCTCTGCCTGCAGTGGACTTACAAAAATTTATAAAAGAGTCGTTTGAATATATAACTCCCGAGGAGTGAAAGAAAAAGACTGATCATGTCATCCATGTTGAAAATAAACATAAAGAAAAGGACAGAATTACAGAAAATAATTTAGAAAGTTTTATAATTAACGTAGGAAACAATGACTCCAGTGACTCTAATGAAACTTTCCACATGGAAGTCTTACATTCAGATTTTGACTATAGTGAATAAATCAGAACTATTTTAGAATACTGTTGTTGTTATTTTTAATCGAATTAAGACACAATATCTAAACTATTACCTACCTAAAATATCTCTTGTATTTTTATTCCGATGAAATAAAATACATAATTCTAAAGTATCAAATAAAGTTATTCCAGGTATTTCATTGTAGTTTTGGGGTTGCTATGCTGATATTTTTTAAATTTGCCGCGCTTTTTCAGTCTCTACTTTCGTTTGCCAGACTATACATACAGTATAATGTGTATTATTTTTTAAACTACAGAAATTTTAATCGAATAAAGAGTCATAATATTCATCAAATTAAAAGTTTCTTAAAAGTTAGTTAAATACAAATACAATTTTGCTATTAAATTTAATGCCCTATAATAAATATATAAATAAGCTATTTACACACCATATTTCAGCGATCTGACTATTATAGTTTTTAAATTATTGACGTCTAGATGAACAAAAAACTATTAAAGTTGCATTTTCTCGAAACAACTATTTTTGTATTCTGACACTTTTTTTGCCGGGAAGCGATATATGAAGCTATGTCTTACATGTTTGTATATGTGTAACTATTAAATTTATTTATGGTTTTGTTTTCATTTACTTTTACTACTCATTATTAAATATCCATTTTTTTTTCGTTATTAGTCTATCTGCCAAAAAAGATATTTGAATGGATCTAGAAGTTCCATTGCATTGTCTTTTCATAGATGAGCCTTTGGAAGTTTCTAACGATCGGCCATTCCAAGTTTCTAACGTCGATCAGAACCATACATCCACTAATATACTATCGCCAAGTTCATGAATGATCTGCGTATCGAAAACTGAACTATGGCAATAAAGGCCAAAAGCCTTTGACAGGGTCTGGCACGCTAGTCTGCTGAGCAGGATTAAGTGTCCCTGCTGATTTATTCTTATTTCTGACTTTTTGAGTGACCTGCCGAACTGAGTGGTCATCGATGACTGCTTATCAAATCTTATGGCAATTAATGCCGATGTTTGTCAGGGTCTCCGTGCGACTCTATTTCTGCTTGATACCAATGACCTGCTTCAGCTGGGAGCTGGAACGCGGATGACAGCACAGTCTCAGAGAGATACTTATCCAGTGCTAGAGCTGGCAGAGACGAAATAGTCACTCTTAGAAAGGCCATGGTAGAGCGAATGAATTTGACGTTAAATCTTGATTTTCAACGGGGCGATGACAATCGGGTTAAATTCAACGCTTCAAAATACAGGCTTGACTTTCACTGCTAAAAGGATCCAATTTGAATGGAGGGACCATTCAAATTGGCTCCTTTTAGCGGTGAAAGGTACTTTTAGAGGTGCATCTGTACGAGTTACCGACTGCCTCGAGCTCTTGGGCATTGAGTTAAACGTCTGACCTCAACTTCAGCTCAACCGTTGAGATTTCAGTCTCAGACTGCAGCCAAAAAGCTGAGAATCCTACACAAAGAGAGGCAATACTTCATACCTGGACAGCTATCGAATTTGTATAAAGCACAGATCCGTTCCTGTATGGAGTATTGCAGTCACTTCTGGGATGGCTCAGCAAAATATCAGCTAGCTGCATTTGACTCGATCGAACGCAGAGCTAAAAGGCTCACAGGTGACGAGGTTCTGGCAGGCAAGCCTGGCTCATCAGCGAAACGTTTCTTGCTTGTCGATCTTCTATAGACGTACTTTGTAAAGTGTGCACAGGAGCTCCACAACCTAATCCCTTCATCCCAGTCTACCAGACGTACTGCAGTGTCCAATCCACACTATACCCTATCCAGATTACGAAAAAATAAAATGTAAACAAACAAACCAATGGTTCTCAAACTTTGTTTTCATTAACCGACTGTACATTAAAAAGGTATGCTGTGGTAATGAGTTAATTACTCGAAAATACTTGTGTTTTATCTATGTTGGCACTGTTATTATTTTCAAAATATTACATGGACAACGAAGAAAATATGGAAAAAAAACAAGCATTTCATTTAAAATATATTTATTCAGAATCTAAATCTGTATCAGAGCTTTCACTATCACCCACATGAATTATGAAATGATCAACCACATCATCAATTATCCCATCAATTTTCAACATTTTCTGTTCCTCTTTTATGACATGGTCAATGCACTTTTTCCAATTTTCAGCTGTTATGCTTTTGATTGCATCAGCTAACAATATTTTTACTTCATTTAATTTAAATGACTTATTATGTCTAGCAACATAGCCTTTGACCTGGGCCCATATCAGCTCAATTGGATTTAGTTCACAGTGGTAAGGTGGAAGCCTAACCACTGTGATACCGTTTTCTTGAGCCATATCATCAATAATGTAACTTTGGTATTTGTCTTTTTCTTTTTTAATTTTTTCTATTAATTGTGCTTTAACTTCTGAATGGTCAAAGGGTATATTTTTCTCAAGTAGCCATTTTTGTAATTCATCTTTTTTGTTAGCCATGGTAGGTACTTTTTCCTTCCTACGGGAATGGTAAGGTGCATTGTCTATGACAACAACAGAGTTTGGTTCTAAAATAGGGAGTATTTTGGTAAACCATTTTTCATAATTGTATGAATCCATTTCTGAATGATAATCTCCTTCGGTCTTCTTAGCTTCAAATATTAAGTCACCTCCTTCCAAAAAGCCTGTATCTGATCCTGTAAACAAAATATAATAAAGTACAAATCCAATTCAGAAAGTTTTTATTTTTCAGTAGTTGAACTGGCAAAAACAGCAAAACACAGAAACAGGAATTCTTACACATAATCATAATTTGTACAAAACATAGAATGGTGATTGTATTAAATGTGTTGACATAGAGGTCTGTTCATTTACAATAGAATCATTATAAATTATCATAATGCATGTATGTAAAAGAAGCAAAAGTAGTGTGTTCGGATCAAAGTATGTGACAATCTGTAGTTACTATAAATATGGGAATCAGATGTTATGTACATAATTATGCGAGTATTATTAATGGAGAACTTACCAATATGCAATATTATCAAGCATTTGCCTTTACCGCTTGGATTTTTTAATCCCATTGATAGGCCTTCACGGTGAGCTTCTTTTACAGACATTATTGTTTGGTCTTGCCATACTTTGCTCATAGTGTGTCCTGTAACAAGGTCAGAATAGATATATATCAAAAAATTACACTATGCTTGTTGGATCTCCAAGAATTGGATGGTTAGAAAGTGAATAATAAAAATTGTAAATATTGTTGATTACTAAAATTATAGCTAACCTTCATTAAGCCAAGTTTCGTCCGTATAATATATCTTTCTCTCTTCAGCCCTCATTCGAACAATCTCATGCAAATATTTAATTCTCCAGCGGACAATATCATCCCGCTCCAATAATGCACTGTTTCTGCTGCGTTTCACATATTTCATTTGTAGTTTTTGGAAAACTTTATAGAAAGTGGTCCTCTTGAAGTCGGGCAATGTGTCATCCGTATTCACAGCTTCCAGAACTTTGTCAATGGTGGGTAATTCTTTGTTAAAAAAAAAAGTGTGGATTTTGCGACGTATAGCTCCCAATTGCAAATCGTCCAAATTGTCAATGATTGATCGCCTTTTCGATCGTGGCGTAGGGGATTCCACACGGCCTTTTTCTTTCCTCTCACGAAGAATTTTGAAAACAGAGCTTCGAGATATCCCCATGATCTCTGCAGTTTTATTAGCTATGTCGTACTTGTAGGGATAAGAATCCTTAGGCCACGTCTCTTCTACATGCTTGTAGACATTAATAAGAGTCTCCTTGTCCACTGAGCGCATCACTGTCCTCTTGGACCGCTTTTTCTTCGGCGAAGAAAAAGTGCAGATATTGCTCGGCCCAGGTTCACTCATTTAAAAAAATATAACAACAAAACAAGTAACAAACAAGACAAACTTAATAATAACAATAACTTAACGAAAACACAACGAAATATCGATTTATAACACGGAGAATGCACGCTAGCGTCAATAAATTCAGCAAGAGTTAAAAAAACATGGAGGGTATAATCCAACCGAATTAAGAAATACTCGCTCCTATGTAAAATAGTCTTTAATATAGTACTCTTTAAATTATCAGTATATAAAATCGTTTCGAGTTTGGAAACATTGTCTTTTTAGTTTCTTTATCATGCTCGCTTACATTATTTTTTATTAAACGTTTTATTTTGTATTTATGTAAATTTTATATGTTAATATTGTTATCAATTTCAATTGTGAAATTAAAAGCTTTTTATGTTATTCATAACTGTTAAGAATATAGGTGGGTATTTGTAATAAATAATTAAATTTTGCTATGATAATATTATTATAAAGTTTATCATTGCAAAAATGACATCCAAAGAATTCTTTTTACGATTTGTTTACATTTTATTTTTTCGTAAGTTGAATAGAGTATAGGTCGATCGATATACCGTCTTGTCGTACTAAGCACTTCTCCTCTACATTTATTGTGCGCACAGCCAAGGTTCTCTCTGCCGGTTTCTGTATTCCCTGCCACGTGTAACTCGACGGGTAAAGAGCAAAGGCAAGAGTGAACTGGCATATTCTGTGACACTAATATACTCTTACTATCAGGTGAACAGTATTAAGATCAATCAGTCTGAATAAAGCTGTAATTATTATTAAATATTACCAATTATGTGGATGGATAACTAAGCTGAAAAAAAATATTAATTATTAATCGTAGACAACAGTGATTTTTAATGTTTAGTTTCTAGTTCAATGAGACTACAAGTACCTAGTGTTTAGATGCTTAGAAGATTATTATTTAATAATAAATACTTTTCAATTATAAACCTTGTTCAATTAACGAAATTTTATCCTGATAATTTTATTTAAGGACATGTAGATAGATAGATAGATATAACTTTTATTGGTCAACAGAAGACACAACACCAAAAGGACATTAACATATAACACATAAATAACAGAAAAAAAGAACAGAAAAAACATATATACCATCAAAAATATTATAAAATGAAAAAAAGAAAAAGAAAATAAATTAAAAATGTAACACGAAAATTTGTTGCGGTGTGTGTCTCCGAATTGCACCAAATGGAAGTCCAGCTCAGCATGTGTCAGGCAAATATGCCTGACGCTGGTATTCTGCTGGATCCCAGTAGCCGTACTTACGGACGTCGAGCAGGTGGCGTACAATAAAATAATGAAATGAACTTGAGAGTGAGCCTAGTGATCTGCGATATTAGTAAAATATATGTAAGGAATTTCATCTAAATAAGTAAATAAATAAACAGATTTGCTGTGATAATCATTGTATGGTCTTGCCTGCAGCAGGTACCTACTGCTAACTTTAAATTAAGGAAGTGTTCGCAATCTTTGTCAATGTCTTTGATTACATTACAAGAAATAGAATTCTACTCCGAATTAATGAAACCGCGTATAAAGCGATATGTCTGTATTAGTATATTTTTTATATCCATGGGTAGCGATCTTAGGATGTTTAATGAATCCGTTTGAAAACAATAATATAATTCTACGTTTTCATAACACATTTTACTTAAATTATATTTTAGACAATGTTTGCTTTTTTCTGCGTGTATAAAGGTATCATAGACATGTCTGACATGCTCTTATTTTATTATCAGCGTAGAAACAGTTTTTCTAAGAAAATATAAAAGAAGAAAATGTGTATAAATACCATTATAAAGTTTCTAAAACTAAGAAACGTTGTAGAAAAAAGTATTTAAAATTGTACATGGAATTATTTATAGAGCGGTTTGAACATAAATTACGCTCTCCTGTAAACCTCGGTTTTTGACATGTCCGTTTGTACGTAGGGACCATCGAGATAATTAATTTACACGACACTCTAAATAACAGCGACATCTATGAAATCTAACTAATACTAATTAAAATATAAAGCGCTGTCAAATGTAACCAATTTGCAAAATAAATCATCATTCGCCAAGAATTTCCATTTTTTTTTGTCAAACTAGTAGTCGCGCGGGACTTCACTCTCGTTGATTTTATCACGATTAAAACATAAACTGATTCTTTAACACTAGCCTTCCTCAAGCTTCAACTACTTCACCCAGTACTTTCAAAGATAAGCCAGTTTAAATAAACAAACAATCTTTCCGCTTTATAATATTATTATAGACTTCAATTATTTTGAGGTTTATAATTTGTAATAAAACAGATGTTTGTAATTTGTTGTTTGTAATGATGTTTCGGTAGATACCGAAACGCTTCATCAAGTATTTCTTTTAGGTTTTTAAAAGCTACCTAATATTTAATAATACTAATAGATACTTACTAATTTTATAAATAGGAAAGTGTGTTTCTTTGTCTTTTCACGTCGCAACGGAGCATCATTGTGCTATCTTTACTTCCTTACTAATATTATAAATGTGAAAGTAACTCTGTCTGTCAGTGTGTCACGCAATCACGCCTAACTACTGAACCGATTTTAATGAAATTTGGTACGAATATAGTCAAGAGCCTGAGAAAGGACATAGGCTACTTTTGAATGCGAAAAACGGGCTGTAAGGGGTTGAAATAGGGGATGAAAGTTTGTATGGAAATTACGTCATTTTTCAAGCTAGAAGCTTGAAACTTATTTTTTAGACTTTTGATTAGATATTAATAAATACGCCATTCAAATTATGTTTGAGTTTTGTATTCAAAATAATTAGCCTAGAAAATTTAAAATGCAGCCGATTGTCACTATTCCGCGCGGACGAAGTCAGGGGCACAGCTAGTAAATTATATGGAGATAGTTGGGAGTCAGGTAAATGGAAAACATGTAGCTCACGTCTAAAGCGTTGTAGCGACAGTTTACCGCACAATTACTAGCCTGCATACAATTGACCCGATAGCAAACATCCAGCAGTTGTCAAACAGACAAAATACCTGTCTGGTCGGAGGATCTTCCCTTTCAATGGGGTTGTGGGTCTTTACATCCTGTTCCGCATATCTCCAAGGCGTGATTTCTTAGATATTATTGTCAATTATTGGGTGCTGTTTGGCTGTTACAACTTTGAAGGTTGAAAGTTAAAAATATTGACACTGCCAGCACAATGGAAACAGCATTTTCTGTGAAAAAAACCCGCATTTATTTGTAAGCCTATCTGCAGTTAGAAAAAATCCATTACGTGATCAATACATCAATAAACTGTGTAATGTTAAATTTAAAACATCATTGATGAGGAAAAGTTTTTTCGGCAATACTCCAATTTACAATAAAGTACCAGATGTAATTAAAACTATGCCTTTTATGAAATTGAAAAAGACATTTCATAAGTTGCTTGTTGATAAATGTTATTACATGTTACATGATTACTTAAATGACGTTTCAATATGACCAAAATAAAATGACTATAATTAATTATTAAGTAAATGATATGACATTCACAGACATATTTTTTTTTGTCTGAATCATGTCACAGTATTAAATTACATATTATAGAAGTATAATATGTAATTTAATACTGTGACATGATTCAGACAATAATATGTAATTTAATACTGTGACATGATTTACTACCTAAAAATGTTAATTGTAATATTTGTATGTCTTATTGACAAAACATAGCGGACTCTTTTTACCGACTTCAAAAAAAGGAGGTTCTCAATTCGTCTTGAACTTTTTTATTTTTTTTATTTATGTTACCTCATAACTCGGAGACGGCTGGACCGATTTGAAAAATTCTTTTTGCCTTTGAAAGGGTATACTTTCTAGTTGGTCCCATTGTTACGAAATCAGGATCTGATGATGGAATCCTAGAGAAATCGAGAGAACTCTTCAAATATTATAGGCACACCTATAGCGTTTTGGATATTTCTTATAGTACCTGGAGCAGTTGCTCTCGAAAAGCACCATTTGTGGAAGTGGAACTGATGATGAAGACCCCAGATGGCCACCGAAGCTACTCAATAATAAGTATTTTGTGGATTGCGATTAGATTACTTGAATATAGATGTTAAGCACTTTATTCTCGTCATAATGCATATGGTGAAGTATCAGGAGAACTCCTCAAAAATGAACGGCTCTGCACCGGGAAAAGCAATATTTTGTAAAAGTGATAAGTAGTTGACATTTTGACTTTGGTAACTTTGGAACGCGGTGTCAAAACAAAAGAAAATACAAAACAAATGACACCGACTACCGAAATTAAAGTTATTTATGCCTTTATAGTGTTTTTATATGGAAGTCGGTTCTATTTTTTGGTAAAAAGTTTTTTGTTATTGTAAGACCTATATGTATTCACCTATGTTAAACAAATAAATATTTCTGATTCTGATTCTGAAGCAAACAAAGTCGCGAGAAACAGCTAACAACATGTAAATTTTTGAAATGTGTTAACTGCCACATCATTGCTTACCATCAAGTAAGATGGTGGTCAAACGCGAGCTTATCACCAATAAATAAAACTAAAATACCCCTAAATAAGCAAAAGATTTGTGCGTTTCGTGGGAAAACCAGAGTTAAAATGAATCACTTTCATCAACCAGCGGTCAATCAGCGCTTCTATCGATACCTCAATAGACAAAGTATGTTGAGAAGTTAAGAAGAAATAGATAAAGATACATATAATTATACATACTGGTCAAAATCATAATGTAACATTTTGCTTCGGCGAAGTCGGGTAAAAGGTAAACTAAATATAGTCATTATTTCGGGCCTTCAAATATAACTAGTACAGGTAGTCCTAGAGAGAACCGCAGCCGCAAGCGCGCTTACCGGAGGTGGACACGGCACCAGCAGCACACACAAGACCACCGAAGGTCACAGTGCCCATGATGGGGACCTGACAAGCAATAGCGGTGTTACCACAGACTGGCAGCTCACCAGCGACCGCCACGTTGCCTTCACCGGCGCCGCCGTACGCAGCACCACATCCGGCAGCAGCAGGGTTGGCGAGTCGGTCGTAAGCCGAGCCAGGTCAGCCATAGGGGGGCAGCCAGACCAGGAGGTGCCAGGCCGTAAGGAGAGGCCAAACCGTAGGGAGCAGCCAAGCCGCAAGGAGCAACCAAGCTGTAGGGAGCAGCAAGTCCAGAGATATCAGCCACCGCAGCGCGGTTGATGCACTGTCCGAGTGCAGACTGAAAAACAAAGCTGTTTTTAATTTTGCACTCATATACTATACTATACTACACCACACTACTTGGAAGAATTTGAGATTGAATGATTTTGGGTGAACCATGGACTTAAAAAAATGCTTATATTGAATTGAATTGAAAACCTTTTATTCGGTGATAAACATACACAACAAAAGAAAATTACAAACTAAAAAAAAAATACACTAAGAATTTTGCTGAGCATGTCTACACCGAAAGGGTTACCAACTCAGCATTTGCTGGGCATTTGCATATATTATTATTACTTGCAGTTATTGGAATTTTTATACCATATTGGTTTATCAGTTTCCACAAACATTAATTGTTCGTTCAATACTCGTATTATGTAGTCGGCTGTATAAAGTAAGTTAACAAGTTTACGAAAAACATACATCGATAAATGAAACTGGATCTGGCTCAATACTATTTTAAGGATTGTGAATTAAAATTATTTCCAAGAATATTTGTATTTAGGTAAGTGTTATCAATTAATAGTTTGTGGGTCGTCACGTTCTCCAAAGCTGCGAAAGCGTTTTGCATAACAACAAATTAAGTCACATTTTTCATAAAATGAAAAATAAAAAGAAACGTGTCCCTTCGTATGTAAATAGAAAGCTTATCATTCTTGCATAAACTATTAATTAATAATATTTACCTATATACAAATATTCTTGAAAATTGATAACACAATGGAAAACCTATAAAACCTCCAACATTTGCACTGGAGATCATTCTTGTGTCAGCGCTCGAAACAAATTACAATGTCTGTCAAGGCTATCCTCGTCCTGTGCGCTCAGGCGCTCCTGTTCAAGGTAAGACACATTTAATTTTTTATGTTAAGTTATTATAATCTCATAAATAAGTGGTACTTAAAATTTATTTTACTTTATTTTCAGTCTGCCCTCGGACAGTGCACCAGCCGCGCTGCGGTGTCTGATATCTCTGGACTTGCTGCTCCCTACGGCTTGGCTGCTCCTTGCGGCTTTGGTACTCCAGCTTTGGCATATGGAGGACTCGGCTACCCTGGCACTGGCTGCGCAGGCAGAGGCCTGGCTTACGATGGAATCTGCGGTCCCTCCATTGAGTTCAGTCCCACCAGTGGCGGCGCCCTGCCTGTCTCCAGCGCCTCTGGCATCGCTCCCGTTGGTATCTCTGTGGTGTCTGAGAATGCTTACGAGGGCTCTCTGGCTGTGTGTGGTGAGCTGCCATTCGTGGGTACTGTTGGTTTCGAAGGTGTGTTGCCTACTGCCGGTGCAGGTGCCGTCAACCACGCCTGTGGTAATGGCAGGAACGCCATGATCAGTGAGACTGCTGCCTTTGGCCCGGCTGCCGGCGTGGGCTCTCTTGCTGCTTACGGTCTTGGTGCCAACTTCGCTCCCGCTGCTCTTGCTGCTCCTGGCTTCGGTCTCCGTGGTGGCTATGCTGGTGGATGTGGCTGCGCTATCTAAGGGCAACTGACAATTTGTTTAATTACATCATCATAATATATGAATTTTTATATCATCTTGACTTTTATTTATATAGTAGTAAGTTTATATGATTTTTTTTTATTACGATCTGAGTCTGCTCTTGACCTCGATTATGTCTGATGGTAAGCGATAGATGAGATTTGTGATGGAACGAGTGAACCCAGAGGATTCCTGTTTACTCTTGCTTAAAAGCAGGGAGTTCCGTACCTTGGCTGTGCGCACAAAAATTGTAGAGGAGAAGCGCTTAGTAAAACAAGACGGTATATCGGGCAAATATGAATGTTACCCTGCAGAAAGTTTAGTAGACCGGTTGTGCAAGAGAGATAGAGGAATCAGGTCAAGGAGCTCCTGTTGATACTCTCCGAAGTAAAATCTGTAGAAGACCAACAGGCAAGCAACGTTTCGCCGATGTGCCTGGCTTTGATTCTTGCCTGCCAGCACCTCGTCGCCGAATAGGTCCGTATTACGTGACTCAAGTCCAGTTTGATTTTAATTTACCTGAGCTTAGTTTAGCTAGCTTAGTAGCAAACATAGAATCTGAACTTGAGCTTTGGTCTTATTTCAGAACGGTAATCAAAGACTCAGCTAAATCGAGATTCAAACCGGGCCTCAAGTAGAGAATATGTACTGTCTATGCATCAGTATGTTTTCGTTTACTTTTTATTTTCTTTGTCTATATTGTTCGGATCTACGAATCATCGGAAATAATTCAATTTACTTTAATACCGATTTGTTAAAAAAAAAATCAATTTTTATATCAAACTAGCAGTCGCGCGGGGCATCGCTCCTGTGGACTTTATCACGATAAAAAATTGGCCAAGTGCGAGTCAGACTCGCCCATGAAGGCACATGTGATAGGTTAGCTTGGGTGAATCGCATCAAATATCTTGGAGTAATCATCGATGCAACATATCTCAGGTACGGCCAAAAGAGTACGTAAATTAATCCATATTTTTAAAACCTTGTGAAAAATTGCCAGCTATAGGCTACTGATGCAAACCTATAAAGCTTTATGCCACTGCATCTTAAGTTATGCTACATGTGCTTGGGGTGGAACTGGGAAGACCCACATGATTGAGGTAGAGCGTGCGGTCCTTAAGGTTGCACTTTCCCTAAAGTTTCGGACACCTACTAAAGTTGTCTACGAAAACGCTAAGGTACTTAGCGTTCGCAAGATTTATTTACTTGAATGCCTGCGCAGGTACCATCGCTATTCCGTTCCATGTCTGCCAATCCCTTCCAAGCGCATTCAAAGTTGCCCAGTTGAAAGAGCTAAGAGTGTGTTCGCTCGAAAACACTACCACTTCGTTGCCCCACGGCTCTACAACAGAATTGGTCATGAGAAGGGGATAAAACATCTCAAGGGACTGACCAACTTTCAGTTCAAAAAAACAATAATGCAGTGGTTGGACACCTATGACTATGAAGGAACGGAAAACTTATTTGGATCAGTAACAGGAATCACACGACACACTATACAAATACTCAGCCACTCACCCCTCACATCCACACCGCACACACACTCACACGCTTAGGGGAGTGGTACACTCTAGTTTAACGTTTTTTTTTTCTTATTTTTATTTCCTACCATTTTTTTTTAATCATGTTCAGATTTTAATTTCACCTCTTGGCATGAAGAAATTTATTTATTTATTGATGTATTTACAGGTTTACTGCTCATTGTTTTGTCTGTCATTCACCTTTACTATGTATCTTGTATATATGTACCTGGATGGGACACAATCTCGTCTAAGCTATTGCAAAATGTTGTGGACTCGGTGGCTCCTGTTATCACTGATCTCATAAATCGTTGCTTTGATGTCGGTGTATTTCCTAAAGCACTAAAAAAATCTATTGTCATTCCCATATATAAGGCAGGGGATACAGGCTGTGTCAACAACTATAGGCCCATCTCTATCCTTTCTTCACTGTCAAAAGTTTTTGAACGTACTATCAATCATAGGCTAATAAAATTCTTAGAGTCAAATAAAATTCTTGCTGAAACACAATATGGATTCAGAGCACGCAGATCCACAGATGAGGCTGTTCACATTTTTTCTGATTTCGTTGTAAGAAATATAGACGAAAACAAAAAATGCCTAACAATCTTTCTTGATCTTGCCAAAGCTTTTGACACAGTCTCTATCCCCACCCTAATTCATAAATTAAATGACATGGGAGTACGGGGAAAAGAATTACAATTAATGTCTAGTTATTTATCCGACCGTACTCAGCGTGTTAGAATCGGGGACCACTTGAGTGAGGAACTTCCTATCGAGCATGGAGTCCCTCAGGGAAGTATTCTTGGTCCCACTTTGTTTCTGTGTTACATAAATGAGCTATGTCAACTTAATCTTGAAAACTGCAAAATAATATCTTACGCAGATGACACCACTCTTACTTTCAAGGGCGATTCTTGGAATGAAGTATATTCATTAGCTCAATCCGGTCTAAACACGGTCTGCCACTGGCTCGCTGCAAACTCACTCACACTTAACGCAGGTAAAACAAAATATATTCCATTTGCAATAAGGAGCTCAGAAACCTTTTTTCAAGATAAACCTACCCTATATGTTCATCAGTGTTCATTTCCTCCTATAAATCGATGCAGCTGCTCAACTATTCAGCCGACACAAAGTGTTCGCTATTTGGGTATAATCATTGATAAAGGACTGTCTTTTGATGAGCACATTCAAAACTTATGTAAAAGAGTACGGAAACTCACTTATATTTTCAAACAGCTTAGACAGGTTGCTGATGGTGAAACACTTCGAATGGTGTATTTTGCCCTTGTTCAATCTATACTGACATATTGTGTAACACTTGGGGTGGTGCCGGAAAAACAAAAATGTTAGAAATAGAAAGAGCCCAAAGGCTGATTCTAAAAGTTGGACTCTCTAAACCTCGAGTCTTCCCCACTGCTACACTGTATCAGGAAGCTGAGGTCTTAACTGTAAGACAAATTTACATCCTTTTTACTATCTTGCGACAACACTCAGATCCATCCTGTTTCAATATTTCGAAATTAGCCACGAGGAGGCAGTATGCAATTTGTAGCACCTTTAAATCCAAGACAAGATTTGCCCAAAAATTTTATACTTTCCGGGGACCTGAACTCTACAATAAAGCAAATAAAGAATTGGGAATTTTTAATCATAATAAAACCAAATGTAAATTAGTACTAACAAACTGGCTACTAAAAATTAACTATACAAAAACTGAAGAGCTACTTGAAATAAAAAAGTAATGGGAACACTCACACATACAAGTGTATACATATCCTGACAAGCACACACGCACATACAAACATACAATACAAACACATTATTCACATAGTACACCTTGAACACTATCCAAATTTAGTATTAGAAATGCTCATATTATTTACTTATTTTTAATAGTTTTAAAATTTTACTTATTAGTTATTGTGTTAATGTTCTGGTAAAATTGATTGTAAGTAGGATATAAAATTTACTTCCATTTATTTTTATTAATTTTTAATTTTTTTTTTCCAATATCATATAAACTTATTTGTAAACTTAAAATGTAATAAATTCCTTTAGGGGGGAGTCCCTGGTGTCCTGAAATACAAGTCACGGCTTAGTTTAGGCACCAGTCTCCCACAAATAAACATTGTAAATAAGTAGTTATGTTATCTTTACCATTTTTTTTTGTATTAGTGCATAAGTTTTATTTGTGGAAGAAAATAAATAAACATTATTATTATTATATATTATTATTATTTTATATGTATTACAGGTTATCCTAGTACAAGAGCCAAGGCAACACTGATGTTTGTACCTAAGTGTGTGAAATAAAATTGAATTGAATTGTAGTAACTACGTCAAATAACTTCGTTTTTCATAGTGTTTGTATGAATTACAAAGTTATATTTTCGATTATAGAAAATATGCTGCATCTCAAAACTTCTGACCCGATCTCGTTCAAACTTATTTTGGTTGAAATTTTACATTAAAATCTACAGTAAATATATACTTTTTAATTTTTAACTCCATTATTATAGAAGTTAGAGGGGAGGGGGACACACATTTTACCACTTAGGAGGCGTATATCTTTTGAACGATTAACTTTTTGAAAAAGTGGTTTTTGGAGGTTTATCAAGTCTCATGTCTAACGTGTAGCTTGATAAACCTATCCATTGTAGGCCCTTCTAGTCTTTCCGCAAAAACTTTCAGAACGCTATTGTTGCTTCCTCTCACTCTGCGTATTATAGATGCGACTTTCTTACGCATGATCGCATAATAATCATCCGTATGCGCATCAGCGAACATCGCAGACGCACTACAATAAGGAGGAAGCCTCAACAGTGCCCTGAAAGCATTATTGTATTGAATTCGCAGGGTGTTGGCAGTTTTTTGGGTATGGTTAGCCCACAGGCTGCTAGTGTAAAATGTTTGGGAAAATGCTTTAAAAAGGGTGATTTTAACCGGTAGAGAACAACCAGCAAACCTGCGAGCCAACATATTTTCCCTCACAGCCATCGCCCTGCGCTCTCTCTCCATATCGAGATCATCTTTAAGATCCTCCGTAACAACATGACCCAAATACCTAAATTGTGTAACCCTCTTTAGAGGTGAACCGTTTAGTTCTATTGGCAGGACAAGTGATGGACTTTTATTTCTACCTCTAAAAACCAATAGTTCACTCTTTTTAGGATTATACCTTAGACCATGTTGCTCGGCGTAACCTTCACAAATAGCGAGTAACTTCCTTAATCCATTGATTGTAAGACTCAGCAGCACCATATCGTCGGCGTAACTTAAATAATTTACACTCACCCCGTCTATATGACATCCGACATGTGTGCTACTGAGTTCCACAAGCAAGTTATTAATATATATATTAAATAATCTCGGTGAAGTAAGACCTCCCTGCCTAACACCACATTCGAGTTTATAAGGCTCTGATAATGCATTGGACCATTTAACTAAGTACTTCTGCTTTTCATACCAGAAAGATAATATTGACACTAATGTCTTTGGTACTCCCGCTTCCCGAAGCTTCTCCCATAAGACATTATAAGAAACAAGGTCAAAGGCTTTGGAAAGTTCCAGGAAACAAGCATAAACTGGGGTATTCCTGTCGGTATAGTATTTGACAGTGTGCTTCAGCGCAAATATTGCACTCTCAGTAGACAACCCAGCACGAAAACCAAATTGTGTGTCATGTAGTGTCGTATATTTACTGAGGTGCGTATCAAGCACACTGTCAAATACTTTGGCTATCACAGTAGCCAATGAGATTGGCCTATAATTGCTCTTGTCCGCTATGTCTCCTGTCCGATTCTTTACTATAGGAACCACTACAGTATCCAGCATTTTCTGTGGTAAGTAAGAGTGTCCTACACATAGATTAAAAACATTGACAACACTCTTGGCAAGTGCACACCAGCATTTTGAAGATGTTCGATGCTGAGCCCATCATGCCCAGGAGATTTCCCCCTTTTCATAGATTGGATTTCTGTTTTTATTTCTTTACACGTAAATCGAAAGGATACTCCTGAGTGATGGATCTTATCACCGTTCAACTTCACCACAGACCTAAGAGGTGAGTGAGATAGTACGCTACTGCTCTCAGTTTTCGTAAAATAAGGGAATTAGTGAAGTAAGTTGGAAGAAAATACACCGCTAAATTATTATAATCGCGTGCGCTGGCGAAATGCTGGGATATACATACGTAAAGATCATGTACTACAAAAATGTAGGGTTTATGTAGATCTAAAACAAGTCCGCGGTGCTACATATCTAACTTTTATAAATAATCCACAATAAGGCAAATTATGTAAAGAAAATATTTAAAAAATAAGGCATGACTTTGTAGTACTATTATTATGCGGCCATGTTATTATTTACGTTCGAAAGTAATTTCATCATCAAGACAATTTTTGAAGATAAACTTTACTTTTTACAGTATGTAATTTGGACTTATAGTTTAGGAGAAAATGTAAAATTAAAATTGTTCACCAAAACGGCGCGCAGATGCACGGCGCGTCGAGCATAACTCGCGTACCTACCACTCCGCGATAGATATCGCACTGATAGTGTACCTAAACTTGGTTTAATTTCGACTTCTTTGCTAAGAGACTTCTTACGTAAAATTGTTTCAGCTTTTTTATGTGTATTTTTGTATCTATACATTTGAATATTTTTCCGCCGCTCCGATTTAAATAAAAAAATATTTAAAAAAACATTAAGGGGAGGCTCCCCATACATGGAACTGCAACTAAAAAAATATTTAGTTCATCAAACCTGTACGTGTGGGTGTCTATAGATAGATTTTCAAAAATTAAATTGAGTTTCCAAAAATAGTTTTTCCTCAAATCCAGTCATTTATAACATAGGTACCTATACACTTCCAAATTAAAAAGTGACAAGCAGGCGGACACAATTGATTTTTTTTTAATGGGATGGGTCCGCCTGCGTGTCACTTTTTAAAATAAAAATGTGCTTGTTTCTTGCATTTCAGTTGAGCAGTCGGGTTTTTTAGATTTTTTAAATAACATCTTTTTCTTCAACTTTTTAGTTAATATATTAATTAACATTTTTATAGTTTTCCGGGTCGTATCACAATGGCACCCCACCGGATTCAGAAAGTGAAAGAGCTATGTCCATTTAAACTTTCTCTTTGTATGATTTTTGCTAGTATTACACTAATGATAAACATGATATAGCTTTTTGAAATCCTTGTGTTAAGCCCTTTAATTTGATACGCATATTGCAGTATTCAAAAAAAAATTTTTTTTTTCATTATTTATAATGCTTTCGCACAGCCGCCTTGTTTGATTTTTTCAAATATTACCTATCTAAAAACACTTGGGCTGCTAAGACGAATCTAACGATACCTCAATTATGTGAATCCGTTCAGCGATTCTGGAGATATGAGGTAATAAAGAATATTACAAACATACATACATACATACAAGATACGCGCGAAAAACATAACCCTTCCTTTGCAGTCTAGTAAAAATCAAATATGGACAATAGTGCACTATGGTGCTGCGATGAGAATTTTTCATCCAGCAGACCTGCGACAGGAGAGTTGAATAAGAGATGGTGGACACAGTGTGAATAAATATTAATTACGTAAATTACAAAAAAAACATACTTAAATAATAAAATAAATTATAAAGATACAATAGACAAATATAAACAAACATAGAGGTAAAATACATATTTTTATGTATTAATATTAATACTGTAAAGATATATATAAAAAAAAAATAGATTTTCAGAGAAGTCCAAATTACATACTGTAAAAGACAAACTTTATCTTCATAAAATTGTCTTGATGATGAAATTACTTTCAAATAATACTAATACTATACAAAGTCATGCCTCATTTCTTAACACGCTTTTATTAGGTCGACCTGTATGTAACTAACTATGTAATGAAATCTAAGGTAACTAATTTAACCATCTTCCAAGGGTCGTAGCGTAATGAAAATTGGCAGCTGTATGTAGTTCTGATGACAATACAATAAAATGGTACTGTCGAACTGATCTGATGATGGAGCCGGAAGATATGAACTGGAACTTCATGATGGAAAATCGTATCATAGCTGTTTTGGATTTCTTAGAAAAGTCTTGTAATGAACTTTGACCACGATTAGGTTTCAAGGTCTGATGATGAAGCCGGAAGATAGGCACTGGCATTCCATGATGGAATATCGTATCATAGTCGTGTTTGCACTTGTGAGAAAGGCCACGTAATGGACTTTGAACACGATCAGGTTTCAAGGTTAGTTATAACAAACCTAAAGAAAATCCGTTATCGGTTTTCTTTACATTTTTTGTTTTTACGTGCATTTATAAAAGCGTGTTTTTCTAGTGTTTTTTAAACGATTCATTTATTTATTAAATATTTTCTTTACATAAATTGCCTTATTGTGGATTATTTATAAAAGTTAGATATGTAGTATTGTGGACTTTTTTTTTAGATCTACATAAACCCTACATTTTTGTGGTACATGATCTTTACGTATATCTCAGCATTTCGCCAGCGCACGCGATTATAATAATTTAGCGGCGTATTTTCTTCCGACTTACTTCACTAATACCCTTATTTTAGGAAAACTGAGAGCAGTAGCTAATACTAGATATCCTATAGCCTTTCTCATGAAATTGCTTATCATAATCAGAAATAATTTTTGAAATCCACCCAGTAATTTCGAAAATTAGCGTGTTCAAACAAACAAACAAACTTTTCCGCTTTATAATATTAGTATAGATTGTGTTATCAATTTTCAGAAATATCAGTTGTTTGAAGAAACAAGTTGTTAATTATTAGTTTGGGTCGTCACGTTCCCCAAAATTGTGAAAGCGTTTTGGATAACAACTAATTAAGTAATTTTTGTTATAAATTGAAAAATAAAAAGAAACGTGTCCCTACTTATGTAAATAAAAGGCTTATCATTCTTGCATAAACTATTAATAAATAACACTTACCTATATACAAATATTCTTGGAATTTGATAACTCAGTTTATTATAAAAACTCCAAAACTGTTGGAGTTTTTTGACATAATTCTTGTTTAAGCACTAGATACAAACTACAATGTCTGTCAAAGCTATCCTCGTCCTTTGCGCTCAGGCGCTCCTGTTCAAGGTAAGAAATACATTTGTAAGTTGATGGTTTACCCGAAATCATTGAACAACGTTCTTGAGTACTTTCAAGTTGTAGTGTATGAATACGCATTAAATAAAAACTTTACTTTCAGTCTGCCCTCGGGCAGTGCACCAGCCACGCTGCGGTGGCTGATATCTCTGGACTTGCTGCTTCCTACGGCCTGGCCGCCCCTTGTGGCTTGGCTGCTCCAGCTTTGGAATATGGAGAAGTCGGCTACCCTGGCGCTGGCAGCGCAGGCAGAGGCCTGGCTTACGATGGAATCTACGGTCCCTCCATTGAGATCAGTCCAACAAGTGGCGGCGCCCTGCCTGTCTCCAGCGCCTCCGCCATTGCTCCTGTCGGTATCTCCGTAGTGTCGGAGAATGCTTACGAGGGCTCTCTAGCTGTGGGTGGTGAGTTGCCGTTTGTGGGTACCATTGGTTTGGAAAGTGCGTAGCCTACTGCCGGTGCTGGTGCCATCAACCACGCCTGTGGTAATGGCAGGAACGCCATGATCACTGAGACTGTTGCCTTTGGCCCGGCTGCCGGCGTGGACCCTCTTGCTGCTTACGGCCCTGGTGCCTTTCACTCCCGCTGGTCTTGCTGCTTCTGGCCTCGGTCTCCGTGGTGGTTTGGCTGGCAGATGTGGCTGCGTCATCTAAACGAAACCGACATTTTGCTAAATTACATCTCCATAATACATGAATTAACAAATCAACTCGACTTTTACTCATAATTTTAAGGAGGAGTAACCCACAAATGCTTTTCTTTAAGTTTTTTGCCGTTGTTTCTTGATAGGAAACGATGCATTAGAACCGTGTTCTAATGAGCGAATGTTGAAACTGAGTCGAAAATTGGTCTTCCCAAATTCTCATTGCTTTTGGACAACCTATCCAATGATATCCTTAACTATGGGGTAGAAGAGATAAAAAAATCATCCCCTCTTTACATGAAGGGAGTGTATCCCTTGTTGGCGTAATTAATAGGTATGTACCTATTAATTACTTTTACTATTAATTATTTTATTTAAGGTAAAATTTTAAGTAGCTACATTTAAAACCAGTCACTATATCGATTGTAGGACGTGACATTCACAATCAACTTATCATGAGAATGGATTAAATTAGTATCATACGCCAAGAAAAATGATATAATTATTAAGGACAGTATGCCTTACGCCTAAGTATTGCAATCAGCAAGCGAAAGCAACACTTCGAAGACTACTTAAGATCTGTATCCTTATGCATAAAATCAATTCTAACCATATGATTACTTTAAACTTTGGATCCGAAGCTGCAGTGTGGCCCCCGTATAGATAAGTTGTCAAAAAAGCAAAGTTCTGCAGCATATGCCGTAAAAAAATCGTGGCTTCACTGATGTCGAAACAGCACGTTTAGTCTACTTCAGTTACTTTCACAGTGTGATGTCATATGGTATTTTACTTTGGGGAAATGTCGCCGATATTAACACAATATTTGTACTAAAAAAGGGCTATTCAAGTACAATCTTAGAACATATCGCACGCTTAATAATAAACCGGAATAAGTCAAAACTTCACTTTTTTGGGAAATCGCGGTCAAAGTTTTGAGTCTCTACCTTGCTGAATACCATCTTGATGATCATCACGTGTTTATGGTGTTATTTTTACTTTCTTGGTCTTAAATTGTAGAGAGATGTATAGCGAATATAACTGACAATAATATTTAATTGTATTATTTATATCAAATGAACAAAATGACGTTTATTTTCTAAGGTTTCGACTTATGTCAGTTTAGTATAAAAAATACTGATCAATTTTCAAAATTTGTGCAAACTAATATTTAATAATTCAGTTTAGTATTAATAAATAATATAATCTATTTAAATATATAATACTTAATACACTTTAAAAGTAAAACGGAAATAAAAATACAGACATATTTCGCAAAACACCTTTATATTTTTGTTAATGTATAACAGTTTATATTTTAAGTTTTATCGTAACTGCTTTCTTAACCTAATAACAACAGTAGTTATAATAATCAGTCGTAGTAGGAACTTATAATCATTTGTTCTTAGTAATTAACGTAATTTTTTAACAATCACAAAATAGTAATTAAAGTTTCATAGTCATCACAAAATGTTTAAGAGATCTAGCTTCACGTAATTATGCTAAAGAACAATAAACATCGTAATACAAAATAATAAAAACTTCTTGTATACCTACTTGTACTTAGTACATCTACGAACATTAATTATAATCAATAATTAATGTTCGTAGATGGAATTGTGGAATTCCCTGCCGGAGTCTGTGTTTCCCGATAGCTATAACCTAGGAGTCTTTAAGTCAAGAGTGAATAGGTTACTGTTAGGTAAGCGTGCTCCATCTTCAACCACATCATCACTTACCATCAGGTGAGATGGTGGTCAAACGCGAACCTATTCTAAATAAAAATAATAATAATAATTAGAATCAACATAACTAAGTATGTTTTACTTATTAGTCTTAATCAATCTTGTAAGTTGTGACTGCTCAAAATATATAATATAAAAATACTACGAAAAAGATGCGTATAAAAAAGTTAAAGAATTGATTTGTAAAAACTGGCATAATAAGATGGAATCAGCCCCTTCGCGATTAACTCTTTCAAGTCCTTCTTTTATTAGCGCTTATCTCCTGTTTTTGCGTATATGCTGCCTTCATGGTTATTTCTGTGACTGATTTCATCTTCCTTCGCTTATTTCGCACATTAACTTCTCTGTAGTTTTCGTCCTTGTAAGATGTCTTAAAGTAAAACAGAAACGGATTTTCTTTTGTGACCCTTAACACCTGTACATCATTCCAGTTGACATTTTGGCCGCTTTCATCTGAGCCAAAATTAAAGCCCCATTCTTCTTGCAACAGTTTAAGGTCCAGAATACTGTCGAATGTTAGCTCATGGATGTTGACCGGGGGGTTAATTTTTTTTGCGTTTTTAATTAATGTTATATATTGAACTGGGGTATAGATCGGGCTGGATTTGAGATTTTTTTAACTTCTTTTTCTATCAAACTGTGTATGTTGTCTGCTTCATTCTGCGTATGCCTTCGGATCATGAATTTATGAGTGATGCTTTGGATGTTAAAAAAATAAATTCCGTCCAAAAATAGCTATGTACAGATTCAAAAGCGCCTTTTTTATCTGTTTGAGACAACTCGGTTACTATCAAGTTGTAACTATTGAGTTTGGACTTATAGTAGAACGCTGACGTGTCACCACGTGGGCATTGTAAAACAGCTTGTAAGTCGTAAGTTACGACTTTGTTATTTTCAGTAATATTTTTTCGGTCTAGCTTTTTTTCATCTCTACTCAGTATCTTTTCCTCATGATGTTGGTCATATTTTTCTTTAAGCCCTTGTTTTTGGTCCGTAGTTGAATTTTCGTAAGACAAACAAAGATCGCACGTATCTTTTTTAGGTCGAAAGAAAGATATATTGAACTCCTTTGTAAATATGTTATAATAAGTCATGTAACTCCCTGTCTCTTTCTTGTTTCGTGTTTGTATTTCTTTAAAATCATTATAAAGGTATTTGATTATCTTTCCCCCATCTATATATTCTTTTGAGGTAATAGCTCTTACGTAATGTGATTCCATTCGCGGGATAGAGTTTATGTGTTCTTTAATACCTTTCATTAATTCGGGATTTATTTTTTTTATGATTACCATGCTTTCCACGTAAGTCATCTTCTGTAAAGTTATTGCTGTTTGTTTTTTGCTGTGTGGTGAATATCATTCGATCCGAAATATTCAAGGTAGCTTTGAAAAAAGTTTTACAGACTCTAATTTGTTGATTGTCAATAGTGAAATAATAGGCTTTGTTTGGTTTTCGGGGATCCTCTGCGTTCGTATATTGATATCTTGGCTTGATATCTACCATAGATGATTTAACATAAGCTCTTTGTAGGTTCAAGTCTCGGAATCCCCAATAAAATTTGAACAGCGCGTATCTAGAGTCATTACCGATTTGATTTGCGCATTTGAGTTTACATTTGTCCGTACACGGTGGTTGAAGACAGCGACTTGGATTTTTTTCCCTTTTTTTGATACAGACGTGTATGACTGACCGCTGTTACGTAAACGTTTGGCTCTGTTTTCTTTCCACTTTGAAGTATCCCTTACTCGTTTTCGGCCTCTTTTTTACCTCCGTATTTGACCTATAAAAGTCACAGGAACTTGATGACGATCCAGATGGCGGAATAAAGAAGTTTCTGGGTTTATTTTTGTTTCTGTTGTCAGTCGTGTACACATCGTAAGTAGGATCATCGTCACTCAGATCTACATCACTCTCATCAGAATATAACGGAGAAATCGCATAATTTGGTATGGAATTTATATTTTCCTCCTGAGCTAGTTGGGTCCTAAAAACACTAACACAAAATATAAATAATACTGTTTTAATGCTGAATTTACATTACTTTAATTTATATTTATTTACTAGATTATTTTAAAGTACACGTATTTATTTTATTTAACATTATATGTAGTACCTAATTATTAATATAATTCGTGTATATGTATATTTAAAAATAATATACGTTGGTATTTTTTTTAATAAGGCGTGGAGGAGTATCTTGATTGTGAATGATTTCATTACTGTCACGTTCGTCATCATTATACAGTATCGGAGACAGTTTTTCGGGTATACGTGAGTTATCATTAGAGCTTGGGGAAGATGAGCCTGAGGAAGATGAGTCCGAGGAAGATGAGTCCGAAGAAAACGAGTCTGAAGAAGAACTGGAAGAACTGCTTGACGATGACCTGGACTTCCTGCATGGTGGCGCTGGCGACCTGGTCTTTCTGAATGGTGGTGATCTTGATGTAATACGTGGTGACCTTGACTTTCTGCATGGTGAGCTGGAAACCTTGTCTTCGTGTATGCTGTGCTGGACTTTATCGTCTGTTTCATTGAACAAACTCTAAAATAAATAATACACATTAAATAAAAAGGTAAAACCCTCAGTTAATTCAAAGAATATTACGTAAAAAGGTATTATGGATACTGTACCCCGAGTGTAAGTTTGCAGGAGAGTAAACGCAACTATTTCGTTTGCGTTAAAATTTGACTAAGAGAATATCATAATGCTAAAAATATAAGGGTAAGAATAAAAATCTTAACGCAAACGCGATAGTTACGTTTACTCACTTGCAAATTTACAGTCGAGATACTGCACTTGTGTCTACGTAAACACGACGTTATTTACTTACTTTTATTTTTACTGTCTTACAATTATCCGTATCAGTACATCCAGCATTATTACCACGGAATAGATGAATAAGGTTGGAATGGTAATGTGGGCGTGGCGAGCGCGCCACATTTATGATACGACAATCATAGCACGACCGATTAATTCATTCACCGCGTTTAGTGCGCTTCGGATTACTTCGGAACACAGAGCTCTGCTTTAAAATGCCGTGTTGTGCAATTATAACCTGTAAAACAAAAAGTCAGACCGCAAGTATAGAGCGAGGAGGCATATCTTTCCATCAGTAAGTAAAAAATAACATTTAATTACAATTTTATTTGTAAAAGACATAAAAATATTCTGATCACTATGAAATTCCGAACATTATTGCAACAAGTTACAAAAAGTATACATTGCCCGTTGTATACTTGCTTAATCAACGCAATGACCAAGTCTGCTTACAATGTACTTCATGCGCCAGACTTCACGACTTCACGGTTTTGTCCTTTGCCCTGATTGGCCGTGATGCACGGCGCAAAGTGAGTTACAACCAGTAGCAAGCTCTCGATTTAAGTATGTGTAATTTATTTGTCTGCGTAATTCGCATACGTAACGGGCCTCTTGCTTGTAGTAGAACTAAAGAGTGGGAGACAAGCGGCGACACGCGTTCTCATACTAATCAGGAACTATTTCCTTTCTAACCTCTTTTATCTGTTCTGTGATTATTACTCATCATAAGAAGTTTTTGGCACCGCTGTTTCCTATTTGCAGACGTCATCTTCAGGATTAAAACTATAGAACTAGAAATTTAATACTTTTTATTAATAGGAACTTAAAATAAATTGAAAGGACATTTTATAATAAACTGCAGTAATTGCTAGAGCACTTTTAGGCTTTAGGATCATTTAAAACGTAAACCGAAATAAACACAAGTATTATTTAAATCTACCGATAGTTTTGGTAATAAAGTACTATAAAATGAATTGCTTCTCGAATGAAAGTAATAATTTTATACTAAAACGCACTAATACGCAATCTTTCTTATATATACAATTATAATTTAATGATAAACTGCAACAAGTCTAAATAGTACATGCTGTATTATAACACCGTTTTCAACTAAAGTGAAGTAAAACGAAACATGCTAGTTTAGAAAAAAAATGAAGTAGAATAGTGTCACCTGCGTTTGAAAATAAACCGAATTATTTCACCTTACTCCACTGTCGTCACAAAACAACGACACCTATCTCACATCACGGTCGCCGTATCACTGAATGATTCTCTATCGCATGAAATGCATTGTCGCGAGCTTTTGTAGAAAAGAGACGGGTGATCTAATAATCGTCCATTTTGGTTTGTTTCGCGTGGCGGGAATGTACCTATAGATTCTTCGATCGGAGTTAGTTCGTTTTATTAACAAAAGTGGGCATCCTTAATTTTTGACATATTCCGGTTTATTATTAAGCGTGCGATATTTTTACCATGCAACTAGGCAAAAATAATGATACCAAATTGAAAGAGCACCGTCATCTAGTAACTAGTCTTTCTATGAATGCCTTTTTAATTTTGTTGTATTAAAAACGTATTTTCCGTTTGTAGATAGGTACAGATGTCGCTTGTTGCCGCTAATCGACTAAATTAAAAAAAAATGGCCAAGTGCGAGTCAGACTCGCCCATGAAGGGTTCCGTAGTAACTATAATAATATAATATAATATGTATATTTATTTGACGAAAATAAAAAACCTTAAAAATTTCTTAAAACTAGCTTATTTATATTTTTACAACTACGCTAAATAACTTTGTTTTTCATAGTGTTTGTATGAATTACAAAGTTATATTTGCGGTTTTAGAAAATATGCTGTATCTCAAAAACTGCTGACCTGATTTCATTCAAACTAATTTTGCTTGAAAGTTTTTATTAAGATCTACAGACATATATTTTTTTAGATTTTTCACTTCATTATTATAGAAGTTAGAGGGGGGGAAACATTTTACAAATTAGGAAGCTTATATCTTTTAAACGATTGACTTTATGTAAAAGTGGTTTTAGAAACCCTTATATCATTTTTAAAGACCTGTATATAAATACCACACACGCATATGTTTCATGAAAAAAAATATTTTCAGTTCTAGTTCCATGTATGGGGACCCCCCTTTATTTTAAATATTTTTTAATTTTTTTCTTAAAATCGGAAAGCGGTTGACAGAATACATCTACCTACTAAGTTTCACATGTATAGTCTTAATAGTTTCGGAATAAAATGGCTGTGACATACGGACGGACGGACAGACAGACAGACAGATAGACAGACAGACAGACAGACGGACAGACATATCGAAAATATAAGGGTTCCGTTTTTTCCATTCGGCTACGGAACCCTAATTAGGTTTCAGTACATTACAGCTATAGTGACGAAGTGACTATTTTATTCTTAAATCATTATAATTCATCAAGAGGATGCTAAATGTTACCATTAATAAAATAAAATTTCTTTTTAGTAGTTTTATTTTATCATGAATTAATTAATTAAACTACCAAACTTTAAAAAAAATTAAATATGCTTAACGTATTCAAAAAATCTTAAAATTTGGTTTTAACAAATAAATTATTACAATTTCCATCAATTTTAATGTAAGTTAAACTCTAAAACCGGAACTAAATAATAATATAATAATAATATTCCACAACTTTCACACAACGCCATCTAGTCCCAAACTAAGCAGAGCTTGTGCTATGAGTACTAGACAACTGATAAATATACATAATTATATATTTCTAAATACATAAATGTTACAGATAAATTACACCCAGATACAAATGATCGTGCTCATCACACAAACATTTGTTCAATCAAATTTGGGGAATCGAACCCACGACCTTGCGCATAGCAGTCAGGGCCACTGACCACTAGACCAACAGGCCTGTCGATTAACAACATACGTGTCGTAGTACTTATTTTGTACTTTTTACTTGCAGTAATGAAGCAGTGACATTACCATGTCTAGTAAACGTTGTTGTGTTCCTCAGTATGTGGAAGTCGAAGGTACGTAACCAGACTGTTAGATAACGGACACCTAACTAGCACCTACGCCCTGTCTTTTCACTGGTGAAATTTGAAAGTAAAACATAGCCACATAGCCTTTTGAAAGTTATGCGCGTACAGACAGACTTGTTTCATACTTATGTAATGTTAAGATAATAATTACATTACTAGCTAACCGTGCCCACTTCGCTGGGCGCCATTATTATGTTTTAAGAAAGGGGGGTTCGGGGTATGTTTGTAAAAATGTGCCTGCGACCTATTCTTAAATCTACCAAAAATACTCAATACTTTTATTGCATTCCACATGTGTATTTTTAGGTGGTAAAACTTATAAATACACAATAAAAATCATAGAAATTAGTCAAGCCATATCGGAGGAGTGCGATAACAAACATTGATGAGACCTGTTTAAGTTCTGTTTTGGTGTTCAGTGATAATGAATATTCTCCGTGCATGTAAACTGTCATATAGAAATACTAGCTTCCGCCCGCGACTTCGTCCGCGTGGAAAAAAATATCCCCCGATTTTGAAACCTTCTTCATTAGTGCTCCGCTCCTATTTGTCTTAGCGTGATGATATATAGCCTATAGCCTTCCTCGATAAATGGGCTATCTAACACTGAAAGAATTTTTCAAATCAGAACCGTAGTTCCTGAGATTAGCGCGTTCAAGCAAACAAACAAACAAACAGACAAACAAACAAACTCTTCAGCTTTATAATATACTAGTACTCACGCGGGGCTTCGCTCCCGTGGAGTCTATCACGGTAAAAACATAACTCTCCTTTTTTGCAGTCGCGTAAAAAGTAGCCTATAGCCTTCCTCAAGCTTCAAACTACTTCCATACCAAATTGCATCCAAATCCACCCAGTACTTTCAAAGATTAGCGCGTTCAAGCAAACAAACAAACAAACTTTTCCGCTTTATAATATTAGTATAGATATTAGTATAGATAATGGAGAAAATGGTCTTAAAAATAATAATATAGGTCACAAGTTTTTCTTCTGTAAATGCAATGCTTAAACTCCTTTTTTGCAGGTTCTTACAGAGTTCTTCATGGGTTTCCAAAACCTGATAAGGAGATTGCTCGTTTCCAAACATGGGTGGGTTATTGGTGGTGAAATTTTGAATCTGAGTATTGAAAATATTTATAAACTTCTTTGAGTATATCATATTCATTTCGAAGAGAAATATTGTTGCCGTAACAACATAACTTCTAACATAGCTGTACCAACATTACTTATGCCAGGTAGGTACACTATGTAGCTATATAATTGTATAGTAGCTATAGGCTTTTAATGTGTAATAATTATGGCACCTTGTGTTATTGTAATTTTTAAACATAAGATTTCGAATGGAAGACAATATTTGTTACCCTTAAGATTAAGAGATATTGTTCAGTTTGTTCTTGAATGAATTCAATGTGTTATTTAACATTTATAACAACAGAGAAGTTGTTTCTCTCGTTGTAACATTAATAAAATTAGTTTACAGAAAAGAAATACTCTGTACCAGTGCCATCTACAGATGCGATGAGTAGCTGTATACGAGATAGTAACTCTTAGAATATATCATAGATGGCGTGGTATATATATATATATCCTAGTTTAGGTAAATATAATAATTAAGGAAAGTTAAAATAATAAGGTATTCTCCTTATGCTTAGAAATGTGCAAACAATTTTACAAAATTCTATGCTAAGGGAATCCAATTAGTAATTGTCTTTTGCCATGAGCAATGACAGTTCGTTAACTGTCAAATGGGGCCGGACTTTTTCTTTTTAGTCTAAGACAACCACGAGATCGGAAGCTTTTAAGACTAAGGGTTTATTTTGGCGTAATAGTCCACTGATGACGAGAAAAAGGCAGGGTACAAGAGTAAAACCCATGTAGGGGTGACTGGAGAATACGCCGTGAGTAAAAAAGTTTTCCTCACTATTGAAATTAGGCCAAGCGCTAGATTTTACCGGCGTCCATTTTGTGCTAATGCGACAATTCTTTGTCTTGTTTTAGTTAATAATTAATTAAAAATAAAGAAGAAATGGTCATATTATGAAGACATATAAAGGGAGTTCTTCACTAAGTAGATAGATATACTCTTTGTTGTACACCATAAAATAATTAAATAAGGACTTAAAAACTACAAAGGGTATTACAATGGGCGGTCTTATCGCTAAAAGCGATCTTTTACAGACAACCTTTGGATGGATTTGACACAGCAGGAGAAAATAAATACGCGGGTAGTCCATGGTGTACTATTCACTTATATACAATAAATAAGTAATAACCTACATACTCAATACACATATACATATAGATACATAAAAAGAACAAAGCTGAGTTATATAAAAAAATAGTAACAAATTAAAGAGAGAGATAGAGATCTTTTACCATATTTTTGAAAGAAGAAAGGGTTTGTGCTTGTCTTACTGAAACGGGAAGAGTATTCCACAGTCGTACTGCCTGAGCTGCGAATGACTTACCAAAGAAATTGGTGGAGTGACTCGGTACCACTAGCCTCAAGTTTTCCGATGACCTCAGAAATTTGGCATGTGTGTCATGGAGGAACTTAAAACTTTCTTTAAGATAAGAGAGAGTCTTAGCATTGAACAGAATACTGTAGAGCAGAGACAAGATGTGTAAGTTTCGGCGAAGACGTATAGGAAGCCACTTGAGTTTCGTACGAAATTCGGATACGTGATCATATTTGCGCAAACCAAGTATAAATCTTATGCAAAAATTTTGAAGTCGTTCAAGTTTATCAAGTTGTGCCTCTGTGAGATCAAGATAACTGACATCAGCGTAGTGGATACTGTGCTAGCGCAATTTTAGTGGCAGTTGGCAAAAAGTTACGCAACCGTCTTAGGGAACTGGCAGAAGCAAATAATTTGCGACTCACCTCTTGTAATTGGGGACCCCATGAAAGATATTTGTCCAACCAAACTCCAAGGTTCTTAACTTTCTCGCTTAGTAGAAAAAGTACATCGTTGAAGAAATAATGCAGTAGCGATTCGGTTCCGGAAAACGAAACGCCACGTGGGTTTGATTATGCACACCAAATAGATGCGATACTGCTGGCGGAACCCGTACCATAGTTTAATGAGCTGAAATTAATTGTTCAGGGTAATTAAGAAACCCTGTAATGTACGTATACTTTATTATTTAATTTAAACAGTGTAAAAGACGGAACTGAAGATAACCAACACGTGTTTCTAGAAGATTTAATATATTTAATGATATGACCAACCAAACCTGTATTATGTTTTATTTCTACTGTATCCTCATCATGCGCAAGAACTCATCCCATAAGTCTCATCTTCAGGTATCCTTGGTTAAGGATTTTTCCATCTAGGGTAGATGAGAAAATCCCTGTGAAGATCCCAAGAAAGCCATAATTCATCCCATTTTAAAAGGGAGTGACCGGTCATCTATTAACAACCATCGTCCTATAGCGGTCCTCCCGGCTTTAACCAAAACTAGCTTGTGCCAGCGGCTTCGCCCGCGTGGGAAGTTTTTCCCGTGTAAATACCGATCCCGTGAGAATTTCGCAAAATCCTTCCTTAGTGGATGCCTACGTCATAACATCTACCTGCATGCCAAATTTCAGCTCGATCCGTCTAGTGGTTTGGGCTGTGCGTTGATAGATCACTATGTTAGTCAGTCAATCAGTCAGTCAGTCAGTCAGTCACCTTTGAGTTATATATATTTAGATCTTAGAATGATTCATTAACACCAGACTCATTAGCTACCTTGAACACAACAATTTATTGTCAGCGAACCAATTTGGATTCAGAAAGAAAAAGTCCACCTCTGATGCTGCCTTGCAACCTATAACTGGCATTGTTGATAAGCTCAATAGCCGCAAAAAGTGCCTCACAGTATTTATTGATCTTGCCAAGGCATTCTATACGGTGCCGGTTCCCTGCCTTTTATCTAAGCTTGAAAGCTTAGGTATACGTAACTTGCAGCTACAACTTCTAAATCTTACCTATCCGACTGTACATAAACAGTTAAGATTGACAATTATTTGAGTAATGACCTACTTATCTCTTATGGCATCCCTCAAGGCAGCGTATTAGGCCCTACTTTGTTCTTGGTTTTCATAAATGACATCTGCAACATGAGTCTGGAATCTGGTAACATTATCTCCTTCGCTGATGATACTGCAATTACATTTTATGATCACTCCTGGACTAAGCTGCGAACTACTGCTCAGACTGGTTTTAACATACTGCACAAATGACTAATCACTCACTCACTCACGCTAAACACCAGTAAAACTAAACTCATAACATTTTCTATAAATAATGGATCCCAACCTTTGACACCCATTACTCTTAAAGCCCACTCTTGCCAACTCAATCCTACTTCTTGTAACTGTCCATCAATTACGTCTACTGATACTATTAAATATCTAGGTAGTTATTATTCTTGATTAAAACCTCAACTTCAAAGCTCATATCACCCACCTAACTGGCAGAGTTCGGAAATTGATTTATCTTTTCAAAACCCTTAGAGAAGTGGCCAATGCCTCCATATTACGAACTGTATACCTCTCTCTGTGTCAGTCGGTAATATCCTACTGCATTACGAGCTGGGGTGGTGCTGCTAAAACTACACTCAAACAACTAGAGGTGGCTCAGAGAGCCATCCTTAAAGTAGCCACATTTCGACCTAGACTTTACCCAACATTTGACTTATACCAAAAATGTCAAGTCCGTCAATTATTTATAATCAACACCATATTACACCAACACACAAGAACACCTCTCACACATAACTGACCGTTATCTAGACGTAAGGACAACATATGCCATGTTCCATTTCCACGCTTTACCTTCACAAAACGCTTTTTCTACTATTTAGGCCCCTTTTTGTTTAACAGAATTAGTATATCTATCCCTCTGCATCAATCTTCTTACTAAATATGCAAAAAGGAAATAACATTTTTTCGGTTAAATAAACATTATGATGACACAGTATCTCCTTGTATCTCTTTCTTAGTAACATTTATTACTCTTTCCGCTCCGTTAACATACTATAGTTCAGCTAACGCCCAATCATACTTCATATTCACTACTACATACATCACACTTCATAATATAAACATACACACATATCACACTTCACATTTTAATTATAAATTAGATTAGGTAATATAAAAATAGAAATGTAGACATCATAAGTCTTACTATCTTACTTCTTCTTACTAATACTAATATTATAAATGCGAAAGTTTGTAAGGATGGATGGATGTTTGTTACTCTTTCACGCAAAAACTACTGAACGGATCTGAATAAAATTTGGTAAGTAGATAGTTGACATTCTGCAATAAATAAATAATAATAAATAAAAAATATTTATTTTAGATATACGGAATCCATAGAATGTTAGTACAGTAGGAACTTAAAAAAAGTGTTAGTAAGAAAAATAAAGAATACAAGAAAATTATTTTAACATATGGGTCGTGACCCAGTGTTGGACGTACCGCATAACACATAACACATGGGCTACTTTTTATCCCAAAATTCCCACGGGATCGGGATTTTCACGGGAAAACCTTCCCACGCGTACGAAGTCGCGGGCAGAAGCTAGTATTAAATAAAATGCAGTCTCTATAATATTGTTTATTGTAGGAATTAGGGACTGGTGGACCTTAATACAGGTTACTACGTAACCCAGCTGGGCCACCGGAGCCACTTATAATTGTTACTTATTTATTATTGTTCCTCATTTAATTGTAAATTATATTATGTAACAGACTGTAACAACATTATGAAAATAAATACATTGATTGATTAATTGAATTTTTGGTACAATGAGTCAATTTATAGTACTTCATAGACATGTTAAAAAATAGAAATCAAAATCTAGGTCTTTCAGTTTTCTGAAAATTATATGTGAAGTATACTGGACATTACCAAATACATAGCGATCAACAGGCTGAAATGTATGTGCAATATTCTGGACAGTGCAAAGACCCCCAAGTTTACTAAGATAAAATTTCATAATGGGAAGATAAATGGAAAATTGATTTTAAGTATTAATTATGTTTATTTTTGATGAAAATTTTATAAACAATTTCTTTTTCCTGCGACGAAACTACTGAAACATGATCCACTTGATACCGCGTATATCTTCAATCGGTCTTGCTACCACAGGTTTCTTAATTTTTCTATCTTCTTTTATATCTCCCTATTTTTATATAAAAAAGGAAAACCAGTCAAAGAACGGAGTGATATTACATCACTCCGTTCTTTGACTGGTTTCCCGTTTTTCACAAAACTTTCGAATATATCTAACCTGAACTCTTTCAACGACTTTTCCTTATCTTTATTTTGTATCTATCACCGTCGTCTAAATTATTGTCGATAAAATTTATATAACGTCTAATTGTTTGGTATCGCTTTAGTGGCATGAGATCGGCAATATTTATAAATATAAGCCTGCGGCTCCAATAATCAGTGTAGCTAGGCAAATATACAACACCCATTAAAATTTGTATGGCAAGAAACGTTAGAAACTCTTCATGAGTAAGTTGTATGGATACTCCTTTTACCTGAACGGAGTACAGATTTGATTGATCTACTATATATTTTATTATATTCAGTGAAAAAAAAAAAAACGACAGAATAACGAAAGAGGTTGCTGATCATCTTCATGATCAGCTGATGAAAATTCTGATGAAAATACGCCGCTGATGCCGAGCGGCGTATTTTGGCGTAGCATCGGAATTTGGTTCGTTTTGAGACGGAAAAACATTTTGTAATATTGGTGTATGTGGTAAATTAATTGCATTGTTATCTGTAATTTCATCTTCGGAAGATTCTAAAATATTCAGTGCCTCCAAGGCCGAATCTACTGATATCAAGCTGCTTTCATCCGAAGAATCATGGTTGTTAGAAATTTTATTTGTAATTTTAAGTTCTTCGGTAGATGAAGCGTCACTGGAATCGGAGCATGCATGTTCAGGCGGTATCAAAGCAATAAGCCTATTTGTGCGGGAGCGTATCAATCGCTAAAACAAAAGGAAAAAGCTCATTTGATACATGCAACCCATACAAAACCAAAATACTAATCAGTTGGTATTTTCCGGCCTGCTTCACAAACAAAAATAGTGATAGCAATGTGAGCAATTAGCAGCGTGAAGTATACTGGACAACTAGTTTTAAGTGCAACTTACAACGTTATTGTCACGGTAGGTACTGGGTTATTATTGGGTACCATATAATAAACCGTCACTTTGAATTAATATTTTTTACTACTAACTTCTCGTAAAAAAGTAGGTAAACTGCAGTATCACCTAATTTCATCACATGCCAAATTTCATAGGCGGGGGAATTTTTCGGAAAAAATATACTCGTTGATTGGACTAAAATATTCTATGATGACATAGGACAACTATTGTACAAATAAATAATACAAAAATAAATGAAAAAGGAGAATGCCGAGGCTTCCTTCAACACTCGGCCAGAACCGACAAAGATGAACTATATATCATAAAAAGGAAAATAATTATAGAATTTCACTATATAATTTGTTTTCTATAAGAAGTACACCAAAAAAAGTTATAGTTCTTTGAAATTGACCACCTAATACTTCTAATTTTAACGATAACATGAAATAAACTATTAAATGATTGAATAATTAATACTGAATTCAGTTTCAACAGCCACGGTAGTCGTTAGTAATACAGAAATCGGGGTCCGGTAACACAGCAATAAACAACACAAAACTTAAAAAACACGCAAGACACTTCGTCGCTCGTCATAAAACGCGGGAGAAATAAAACTTTTGACAATTGTCAGTGACAACTACAAGATTAAGTGTTACCAGCACTATATAACTATTCTAAACTGTATCAATAATTGAATTGAATTATTTTAAATTATTATAAAATAGTCAAAAATATAACTAAACATTATTTATTATTATAAGAATTAAGAGGACTTTTGTAAGTAATCAATTCACTTACGTAGGTTCATAATTATATTAATGTAATCGATTTGCAAGTGCAATTTCGTATCGATATTATTTTATTTTGGTATTGGCAACATTTCTAATTAAAATTGTAGATGGAAAACGTGTTGATAAATTGAATAACTATTTAAAATTACTTTTAAACGGTGTACTTCTACAGATTTTATTTATACTCTATAATTCTTACTATTTTATATAATGAATTATCATTAATTTAGAAACTCTGTCGGACGCTACATGATTTGTGAGCCGAAACTTGGCATTCTCTTTTATGTTATAGTTAGATAAAATAAGGTTAATGTACGACCAAAATTGTATCTTAGAAAATAGTTTTAATCATGTAACTGTTTTGTGGTGATAAATAAACTATTTTGATTACAATAATATGGTTTTATTTAGTGCAGCTGAAACATCTTAATTTGAATAGAGTTGAATTTTGTTAATTTATTTATTAATCCGGTAATTTGCTCAGTTAATTTAGTTAACGTATATATACATTGACTATGAGTAAATTGCGGGATTAATAAATAAATTAACCAAACTTAGTAAAAACAAGCCTTAAAGCAGGAGTGATGGTAGACGTATAGATACCAAATTATCGGTTTCATATGTTTCTTGAATACCAATCATAACAAACGTGTCACAGCACTACGAGGGTCAATAACTTTCCACGTCACTTGACAATAACACGGTGATTCTCTTCGTTCTTCTTAATTTGAAAATTCTGTCTCTGGTATCAATGTATTGAAATTTCTATTATACTTCACACATGTAGGCATAGGATTATAAAACCCTTGCCATATCGTTTATTATCATCCAAAGAAACCGTGCACTTGGTATGTATATACCCTTTAAATTACACGTTGTATAGTCCTCGTCACGTAAGTTGGCAAGGTTTTGGCGTTGTGGGGGTAAGTTCGCGCATCGTGCACTTAGTGGAAGAAAAAAGTGGTCACTTTTACTGCTTGCCATTATTCTACGGTTATTGCCATCATTTATTTTTAATCATGTCTGTTCAGCAGAATGTTAAAGAAAGAAGAGGAATTCATTCGTTAATTCGGTATTATAAATAAAATAGATATAATACATAAATACATTCATACATTCACACCCTCACACACTCGCGCACACATAAACACAAACACGCACGCATTTACACAAAACCACCTTACTAGTTTTTACTTACTTTTTGTGTTATATAAGATACTAATATATAATAATAATATAGTTTGTGACCTTGTAATACACTGAGCTGGGCTTCTCTTTGTGAATAGTCTAGGGGAAAACGCTAGCACCAAAGATACAGGACATGTCCTAGTTTGGGTGCTAGAAGTTAACTACAAAATTATGCCTATACTTAGCCATGTGTATAGTTTCAATGTATTTATTGTATTGTATTGTATTTTATATTCTCTTTTTTGTTATTAGGTTTAAGAAAATAAAATAAATAAAAAAAAAACATTTAAAAGTGAAAAAAATGTATAAAAAAAAAACATTAAAAATAATATATTCTCGTCGTCACAATTAGTAAATAAAACTTCTACCCCTTTTATTCTTCTTTTTTCCCGGCGTCCTAAAGACAGTGACGAATTCGGAATTTCAACCTTCCTTAAATATAGTGTCTAACTGTTCTTTCTGACGTTTTAATAGTCTGCGTAAAACGGTATTTGGTCCTGGCATTGTAATCAACGTAACAAAAACTAAATTTAAAACAACAACTCGTAACAAAAACAAAGGGAACAACTTTCGTGGACGCAAGTGTATTCGGGAGCAAATTGAGACAGACCGGTTAAGTAGACGCACAGCCTTACTGAGCTGATCTACGAGTGGCCCTACCAAAAAAAAAAAAAAGCAAATTGAATGAGAACTACTGACGCACCAATCGCGTGCTTGGAGCGGCGCTACGTCATACCCCGCGTCCCGCTGACAACCGCTGACACCTAAAAATCGACTTCTGCGCATTGAACGACTCTTGCTAAGTTATTTGACGAGAACTATACCTATATATAAAAGTACTCTGTGGGCACTGGCCTCCGTGACCGAGCGGTAGCGACACAGTATTGACGCAGTGATTGAGCGATTGGCTGCTACGCTACGTAACGCGGATTTGATTCCAAACAAATGTTAGTATGGGGCGCGTACAGATAGTTATTTTAGGTTTGGGTGTTTTGCGACTGAATTTCAGTGTTTTTAAATGCACCCGCCATACACTTGAGTTAACAGATCACAAATGTTTAGTGTTAGTAATATGATTTTAGATCATATCAACGTTACACATTTCAATACATGCCTCGGTGGCTTAGTGATCTGCTTAGCAAGCGCGACTGCTGAGCAAGAGGTATTAGGTTCGATTTCCGGGTTGGTCAAAAAGAACTATCGGGTTTCGCCGGGCCTCGGAATGCACGTTGAGCCGTTGGTCCTCCGCCTGATCTCTCTCTGGTCATGTCGGATTGTGGTCCCATCGGACAATGAGAGTAAAGGAACAGAGAGTGCACTTGTATTTTGATGTTAAGATGGCTACTTAATTATGAGATTGGCTGCCAAGGTCGAAATCGGTAAGGACTTTTATTAGGTACTACATAACTAGACTTTAATTACAATTTTAAGAATCCATGAACACTCATAAAAATTACACTGTAACTTTGTTTTCGTAGGATAGCGGTGCCGTCATATAGCGGCCGTAATATAGCGGTGAATGACGTCACTAGAACGTTGTCTATGTAAACAAAATGGCGCGGTTTCCTAGAGAGCGGTAACTGACACCGTAACGTTAAAAAGCGGTGCCACCATTTGCATGACGGCCGTCTTGTCGGTGACAGATGATTTTGTGAACGTTTCATTGATAGCGATGAAGCAGACTGTGTTAGAACGGCCGTGGAACTTTCCACATGTCGTCACCGTAAAGACGGCCGCCTTTTTGCGTCCGTAATATTACGGCCCCTAAATGACGGCACCGCTTTCCTAGGAAACCAAAGCTTTCGTAGTGTTCCATAACCGAATGACAAATAATGGAATCCATTACAGATTCGTCAAGTTTGTGTATCTGTCTGTCTGTCCGTTCGTATATCACATTTTAATCCGAAAATATTAAAGTTACAGAATGCATGCACTTACCAAGTTTCAACTGTATATGAAACTTGGTAAGTAGATGTGTCGAATGTGTCCGCTGAATTTGAAATCCTATTATCCTAAATAAATTAATAAATCACTATAATAAAAAGTGATAGATTGTTGAGACAAATCGTTTGATTTTATATTGTAACGGGGACTGAAAATTTACAGAAATAAACATTCTAAATACCTAGTAAACAAGAAAAAGATAAACGTCAAAAATCGAAGAATATATTTTTAAGATATTTATTTAAGAAAAAAGCTGTTGAAGTCACCAAGAGTCGCAAAACGCTTGTCCGTAACTACTTTCCGCTTAACTTGTAAGAAGGAAAAACTCGGCTTAGTGCCGGTTGGTCCAGCACATAGAGGGATCTATAAATCTAACTAGTGGTTGACGAGGATCCTGTAAGCGACACCGAAGACCTACAACCAGCTGCGTGCTATCCGGCAATGTTGATCTAGGGCGCCGCCGAAATGCCTTCTTTGGCCTCGCGGCGCCCTAAGCCACCACCGCGACTGCGCAAATTTTTGACGTGTGGTGTCATTTATTGATGTTTTTATTAATCAGTGTTTTTCCTTGGTTTTTTATTATTTAATTTATTTACTACTTTAGTTGCTAAGTTTAATTTTTCTTTAAACATAATCTGATAAATGTTGAGTGGCAGCAGTGATGTGTTGTGTAATAGTGCCGATCAACCTTCTACATCACAAAATATTCTGGATGTCCTCTGTGCACCCAGGCACAGTTTTTTAAAGGTAAGCGAGGTCTGAAAGTACATATTGGGAAGGTACACAAACCACCCAATGTATCTACTTCAGACCCCGTTATTTCTTTAACACCTACATCACCTTGTTCCAATTTGGATCCGTTTTGGAAAACCCTCTCAAAATTCAAAAACTCTGTTCCGGTTTTAAAGCGAATTCCTCGCGGCGCTAGACCTGTAGTGGCGCAAAACCTAGCCGGATGCGTTCGCCTTGCCGCTCGCGAGAACTCTCAAAGTGCCTGGGAACATCTGCTTACCTTCCCGTATAGGATCCTACATGTTCAGAAGAATTTGGCAACCAAAAAAACTTTAACTTCACAAATTAAAGAAAATTGTAATATTTCGGCGCATATTCAGGATGCAAAATTACCGACACAGAGGGTTACTTCCACCACAAGAAGTATATCCCGCCTGGTCGAATCTAAATTAGGGGAAGGTGACATTAGCGGAGCTGCCAGAATACTTTTCAGTAGTGATGTGGTGGCCCCGTACTCTCCAGATACTCTCGCAGCTCTGGAGAGCAAACACACTGCCCCAGCGGATGGTCTTTCCTTTCCCGACCCCCCAATCAGGACATAAACACCCTCACCGTTACAGGTCAAGAAGTGATCACAGCCGTTTGTTCGTTCCGAAGCGGCTCTGCTGGCGGCCTCGATGGGCTGAGTCCGCAGCACCTGAAGGACCTACTCAGCTCAGGCACCGGAGAGGCTGGTGAGTTGCTTTTGAAGGAGCTAACGGCTCTGATTAATTTTATGCTCTCGGGCCAGCTGAACGAAGCCGTCACCGATATCTTGTACGGGGCCAATCTATGTGCCCTACGCAAGAGGGATGGCGGCATTCGTCCCATTGCCGTGAGAACTACCTACCGTCGTATGGCAGCCAAGATTTGCTCCAAATTTTATGGTGAGGATATTTCGACCAAATTTCAGCCCCTGCAACTGGGTTACGGCTCCAAAGGGGGTTGTGAGGCTGCCGTACACGCCTTGACGACCTATTTAAATTCAGGTAAAGGAGAGGTCATCTTGAAGGTTGACATCAAAAATGCTTTTAATTCAGTCAATAGGGACAGAAACAGGGGCAGAAACTAAAAAAGAAGTACCACAAATTTTTAGATTTCTTTGGCAATGTTACAGACATCCAACCAAATTGCTTTATAAGGAAAACCTTTTGGAATCAGCTGTTGGTTGCCAACAAGGTGATCCCCTCGGGCCAGCGATCTTTAGTTTAGCCATTCATCCAATCATTCGACAGCTAAATTCCAAATTCAATGTTTTGTATCTCGATGATGGAACCCTGGGAGGCGATGTAGACACAGTATTAGATGATCTACAGTTTTTAATAAATCAACTCCATTCCATAGGATTGGACCTCAACCTTTCGAAGTGTGAACTATTCATATCCGACAGTACTGACAGACAACTGACACTTTCAAAATTCAACGCAATGGCCCCAGATATCCAAATTGTGGAAAAAAGTTCTCTTCGTCTTCTTGGGTCTCCAATTTATGAGAATTCCTTTCCCGATTTTGTCAAGGAAAAAATACAAAATTTTAATGACATCTCGGACAGATTATACCAAATTAATATGCATTCGGCCATCACCTTAATTCGTTACTGTTGTTTTGGACCTACATTAATGTACTTTCTTTGTTCTTCACATCTATGGCATCATCCTCACCTTTTCGAAAAAATGGACCAAATTATTCGCCAAACTCTGACAGGAATTCTAAATGTGGCTTTGGATGACCGAGCTTGGGCACAAGCTAGTCTTCCCATTTGTATGGGTGGTCTCGGCATCCGCAAAATTACTAGTATCAGTCTACCGGCTTTTATGTCCTCGGTACACGGCACTGAGAAATTAATCAGGAATATCCTAGCTCAGTCACTGGTTGATTTCAATGTGCCGTTCTTCACCGAGGCTATAGATATCTGGAAACTCGCTTGCCCGAACCTAAATCCACCCGACAATCCATCATCTCAGAGGCGGTGGGATGAGCCGCTCTGTAGAGCAGTTCAGAGTGACCTTATTGCCACATCTGCTTCGGCTGCAGAGCGTGCGCGCCTGCTGACTGTGGGTGAATGGGAGTCGGGTCTCTGGCTTCACGCACTACCGTCATCGAACATAGGCACCTTGTTCGATGATACTACATTCCGCCTCGCTGCTTCCCTTCGATTAGGTGCTCCATGTTATTCTGCTCATTGCTGCCATTGCGGCGAAGTTGTCAACAGCCTCGGTCACCACGGCCTTTCATGCGGCCGCAGTGCGGGTCGCATAGCACGGCACGCGAATATTAACGACATTATCCGACGAGCTCTTGTCACTGTCGGCGTTCCAGCTGTATTAGAACCCAATGGCCTGGCACGCGACAATGGCAAAAGACCGGACGGCATGTCTTTATTTCCTTGGAAGATGGGTAGGCCTTTAGTGTGGGACGCAACTTGTGTCGATACTCTTGCGCCATCCCATCTTCCTAGCTCGTCTTGCTGTGCTGGCGCTGCCGCTGCGGCTGCTGAAAACCTCAAGCGGCGGAAATATAATAACCTTGTTGGTAGTTATATTTTCGAGCCGTTTGGGGTTGAAACCTTGGGGTCGTGGGGTCCGAGTGCTCACAGATTATATAAAGATCTATCCAAACGCCTAGTTGACACTTCGCGTGACCCAAGGGCTGGCTTTTACCTTGGACAGAGGTTAAGCATTGCCATACAACGTGGCAATGCCACCAGTCTTTTGGGCACATTACCAGTGGACAGCGATGCGCACGAATTTCTGGATGCCATATTTTAGTTTATTTTTAGATGTATATATGTAGTTTAGGGTTTTTTATTTAAGTCTATAAAGTGTAAAAAATTTATGTTAAAAATTAATAAAGACCACCAGAGTATTTTATAAACATTTTTAAAACAATATATGCTGTAAATGTCAATGAAATCCTTCATTGAAGATTAATTTAAAAGATGAAGTTAGCAGTTTTTGAGATATTACATATTAATAAACCGCAAATATAACTTCTGCCACTTATACCTACTTATATTACAATAATAATAATATATACTTTATTTCGGATATAGAAAATCCATAATGTGATAATGTGTAATGTCTTAATTCATATATTTTCCCTCAGTACCGGGCCCGCAGGCATACCTGCGGGACCAGTGCATCAAGAATGGACAGTCTGGTTAAACAAAGTTATTTTACGAAACTACTACAGAACCATTCATGGCCAAGTCCGTCTTATGTGGCCATTTTATTTTAAATAATTCTGAAACTTTGAGCCCGCAAACAATATTATCTGCTTTAAGAATCACTTAGCAAGGCTTTCTCTAAGTACCATTCTATAACACATGTACCGCAGTTACGTGCCTACTGACCAACATATGGTATAGGTACATACATATATACTTATGTATTTTACTTCGCCTACGCCATGTCACTTAAAATTTTAGAAACTAGAGTTAGAATTTAAACCTTAGAAAAATTAACCATGTGGATTTTGCTTGTTCTTTTACACAACAACCGACTAATTTTAAACGTGCATTTGCATTTTCTGACGTTCCATAAGTGCCCATAGTGGCCTTACTAAAACATTTTTGAAGTGAAAACTTCTTTAGCGGCGTTGTGCACTTTTTGTAATGGGTAAAAAATGTTAAACTCGCGTCAGGACACGTGACCTGATCGAAAATTCGTAAGACGGACGGAGAGTAGACAGCCGGCGCGGCGTAGGAGAGGAAGTATCCCCCTTTCTTTCTACGGCGCGATGAAAATGTATGCCTGCGCAAACTTTTTAATGTAATATAAATTGTCATGTTTGTGTACGATAGCGCAATAAATAAATATTGTATTCTACCACATAAATGATAGTACTTTTATACTGATAATTAAAGCAATTCGTGCAAAATTATTCCCCAACCATTCCAAAATATCAATAATGCACGACGTTAATATTCAAGTTTTCACTTCTGCCGGCACTCCCGGAGTGCAACCCGTCGTTTTTTTTTTAAATTTAGATTTCATTTTGTTAGAACACGGTAATTTTTTTTTTTCCTATCAAGAAGAAATGGCAAGAAACTTTAGAACACTATCTTCTAAAATGTAAGTAAAACTCCAGTTGATTTGTAAATTCGTATATTATGGATATGTAATTCAGCGAACTGTCGGTGTCCCTTAGATGGCGCAGCCACATCTGCCGGCCAAACCACCACAAAGACCGAAGCCAGGAGCAACAAGACCAGCGGGACCGAAGGTGGCACCAGGACCGTAAGCAGCAAGAGGGCCCACGCCGGCAGCCGGGCCAAAGGCAGCAGTCTCACTGATCATGGCGTTCCTGCCATTACCACAGGCGTGGTTGACGGCACCAGCACCGGCAGTAGGCAACACACCTTCGAAACCGACAGTACCCACGAACGGCAGCTCACCACCCACAGCTAGAGCACCCTCGTAAGCGTTCTCAGACACTACGGAGATACCGACGGGAGCGCTGCTGGAGGCGCTGTAGACAGGCAGGGCGCCGCCACTGGTGGGACTGAACTCAATTGAGGGACCGCAGATTCCATCGTAAGCCAGGCCTCTGCATGCGCAGCCAGCGCCAGGGTAGCCGAGTCCTCCATATGACAAAGCTGGAGCAGCCAAGCCGTAAGGGGCGCCCAAGCCGTAGGGAGCAGCAAGTCCAGAGATATCAGCCACCGCAGCGCGGCTGGTGCACTGTCCGAGGGCAGACTGAGAAAAGGTAAATAAAAATTATAGATATCAGCTATTTAAGTGACATTGTGCTAACTAAGTTGTGTTCTTGCAAAATTTTTAAATATATTTCTTACCTGGAACACGAGCGCCTGAGCGCAGAGGACGAGGATAGCCTTCACAGACATTGTAGTTTGTTTCGAGTGCTGACAAAAGAATGATGTGCAGTGCAACTGGTGGAGGCTTTATACTCCTTTGTGTTATCAATTTCCAAGAACATGTGTATATAGGTAAGTGTTATTAATTAATAGTTTGTGCAAGCATGATAAGCCTAATGTTTACAATAAAGGTAACACGTTTAAACCAAAACGCTTTCGCAATTTTTAAGAAAGTGTAGACCTAAATTAATTTATAATACTTACCTATGTACAAATATTCTTGGAATTTGTTAACCCAATATAGTATAAAACCTCTACCAATTGCACTGGACATCATTCTTGTGTCAGTACTCAAAACAAACTACAATGTCTATCAAGGCTATTCTCGTCCTCTGCGCTCAGGCGCTCCTGTTCAAGGTATACAATATATTTTTAAGTTCATGTTTTATTCGATATTATTAAAGTAACTTCGATTAATTTCGATTAATAGTATATGAAAATGAATACAAAATAAATAAAATCATCACTTTCAGTCCGCCCTCGGACAGTGCACCAGTCGCGCTGCGGTGGCCGATATCTCTGGACTTGCTGCTCCCTACGGCTTGGCTGGCCCTTGCGGCTTGACTGCTCCATACGGCTACTCTGCTCCTGGTCTGGCTGCCCCCTACGGCTTGTCTGGCTTGGCTTACGATGGACTCGCCTACCCTGCTGCTGCCGGATGTGGTGCTGCGTACGGCGGCGCCGGTGAAGGCAATGTGGCGGTCGCTGGTGAGCTGCCAGTCTGCGGTAACACCGCTGTTGCTGGTCAGGTCCCCATCATGGGCGCTGTCAACTTCGGCGGCGCTGTGCCGGCTTGTGGTGCCGTGTCTATCTGTGGCAAGTGCGCTTGCGGCTGCGGTTCCCCCTGCGACTATCTGTACTAGGTTTCTTCAAAAGCCTGAAATAAATAACCTCGATATCAACTGAGAATTCAGTTTTCTTTTTCTCGTTTAAATCTACCATTATTCTCTATACTATTCATTATTCTCAGGAAAAAAGACGTGACGACAACAAAATTAAAGAAGCTAGCACTTACCAGATAGTACATTAATATATCCTTTTTAATAGTATAGTTTAGTTTGCTACAATTTACGTCCATTTATCAAAAGTAGTCGTAAAATTTCATGTATCGCCAAATATCGCCCGAATATCCCTCAGTACTCTGCTTGCCTACTCCTAAATCGGCTTCCATCTTGTTTTTCGACTCTAAAGATCGTTTGTTGGGGTCACCACTTGTAGGTATGTCCGAGGATTACACTTTCAAATCACGAACACCGTTGAGTTTTTAAAACGTTTATTAACAGTCGTTGAGCACAGATGTAAAGTTATAAATAACACTAAAGCATGTAGGAAGACACGAAGAAAATGGACAGATATAAGAAAGCACTTTGACAACTAACACGAGAAATACTAGAAAGGCTAGATTTAAGCAAATATACTTAAGCGAGAGCGATTAGCGCGATAGTAAAAATGTGCGTACATTCACTGTCGGATCGCGTAGGGCACTGGCAAATAAAACAATACTCTCTGAAGAGAGAAGAATACCGTTTTCATTCACAGTACATTACAGTCTAAATTCTTTTTAAATGTAAAATGAAAAAAACCACTACTTAAAAACCTGTCATTCTTAGTTTGGTTTTCGCAATAATTATAATGATTGTGAGTTCTCTTAGAAAGATTATTATAAAGCACCGTATTTATTAGTCTATTGTTTTATCATATACATGTATTTTATTCTTATACTTTATAAAGCTAAATTACCACTGATTGACTGACTCACTCATTGACATAATTGTTCTCCCAGATGGTGGATGGGGAGGTGGGTATATTTTGACAGATTCGTAAACAAGTAATTCTCAAACCTACGGGAAAAGTGCCAAACCTCACCTTCCCCCCCCCCCCCTTCTCCCCCCTCCCTATCGTATCTCGGAAACTACGAGACCCGTATATTTTTTTTTACGGAATCGTGTAGAGGAGGCTCGGTTAAGTAAAAACCATTTATCAAAGATCCCCACCCCCCTTCTCACCCCCTTTAGGTGGATCTCGGAAATTAAGAGACTTGGAACATTTTTTTTCAGATTCATTTAGAGGGGCAATGCTTTAGTCAAACTACTTCTGAAACCCCCCCCCCATTTTTTTTTTCACAAGCACGCGAGGTGCTTGCACCTCGCGCAACACGCAAATACTAAACCCCCCCCGATCTCCCCCATCACCCCCCCCATTTCTTTTTTTTTTTTCACAATCACGCGAGGTGCTTGCACCTCGCGCAACACGCAAATACTAAATCCCCCCATCACCCCCCCCATTTTTTTTTTCACAAGATCGCGAGGTGCTTGCACCTCGCGCAACACGCAAATACTAAACCCCCCATCACCCCCACACTTTTTTTTTTTACAAGCACGCGAGGTGCTTGCACCTCGCGCAACACGCAAGTACTAGTTTATTTATACAGTTGAAACCGGGTATAACGACATTGAAGGGACCATATAAAGTCGGATGCTATAGCCGGTAGTTGTTATAAGCAATACATACATAAAAAAGAGACAAACATGTATGTATTGTTATTTCATATGTTTTTATTTTACAAATATGCAGGACAAGCTTCTGTGGAGGGTTTTCACGATCCCGTTGGAATTCCGGGATAAAAGTAGCCCTTGTGTAATTTCCAGAATGTAGTTCATTCAAATCCGTTCAGTAGTTTTTGCGTGAAAGCGTAACAAACATCCATATAATTATACACCTATCCTCACAAACTTTCGCATTTATAACATTAGTACTATATCTTTTAGGTATTCGGTGTATGAATTTGTTATCAAATAAAATATCAATAAAAACTTTTTACCAAAAAATTAAACCGACTCCCAAAAAACACTGCAAAGTGAAAAATAACTTTAATTTCGGTAGTCGGTGTCTTTAGTTTTGTTTTTTCGTTTTTGGCACCGACTTCCGAAATTAAAGTTATTTTTCACTTTGCAGTGTTTTTTGGGAGTCGGTTTAATTTTTTGGTAAAAAGTTTTTATTTCACTCTTTTTAGTTGGATGATTTTTAATTTACCTGGTTATAAGATCCTAAATGTCAACTACTTATAACCTTTTACAAAATATTGCTTTTCCCAATGCTGGGCCGTTAATTGTTGAGGAGTTCTCCTGGTACTTCACCATCAGCTCTACATCACCATATGCATTGTGACGAGCATAAAGTGCTTAACATCCATATTCAGGTAATCGAATCGCAATCCACTCAATACTTATTATTGAGTAGTTTCGGCGGCCATCTGTGGTCTTCATCATCAGTTCCACTTCCCCAAATGGTACTTTTTGAGAGCAACTGCACAAGTTACTAGAAATACCCAAAACGCCATAGGTGTGCCTATAATATTTGAAGAGTTCCCTCGATTTCTCCAGGATCCCATCATCAGATCCTGACTTTGGTGATAATGGTACCAATTTCGACGTATACCCATTCGAACAAAAAAAGAATTTTCCAAATCGGTTCTGCCGTCTTCGGGTACTCGATGATCATACATAAAAAAAAAAAAAAATATACGCGTCGAATTGATAACCTCCTCTTTTTGTCGTCGGTTGAAAAGAAACAAACATGTTATTTAAAAAAATTACAGTGAGAAGGCAAAATAATCCTTCATAGATTAGAATAAGTTTGAATTATACATAATGTTTTGTTTTGCTGGAACAAATGTGACAGTTGGTCACTATAGCCGATGCTTTTTCTGCATTTAAAATAGTTTAAGCTGTAAATACTTAGTTCACTATTAAGTTTATTATACAGAAATGGGCCTAAAAATCTGAAGAATCTATTCGTATTTACATATTTTGAGGTGGAGTTTGAACTGCAAACTATATCATTACGTCTTTTGTTAGTAATGTTATAATTGTAGGAAAGCTGAGAGTGTTGTTTTAGTATTACGTGCATTATAAATACTTGCCTAACAGTTAAAACGTTGCAGGATTTATATAACTGATCTGCGGGAAAGAGGAAAGGACAGGAGTGGGCTACTTTTAAAATTGCTCTCTGGGCTCGTTCGATTGCATTGTAGTTTTTGGTGCTCCACCCCACGAGGTGACACAATATGTGAGAATGAATTGACATAGGACTAAATAAATTTGCGTCAGTAGCTTAGGTTCTGCGATTGTGCGTAGTTTTTTAAAAACAAACATTAATTTCCGTACTCTAGACACCAAGCTGTCGATGTGTTGTCTGAAGGAAAGTGTGTCGTCGATTATAACACCCAGATATTTAATATTACTAGTTTTAAGGATTTTAGGACAAAGGATTTTTACAATGATGTGCATGTAGATGAGTGTCAGTAATGTTATTTTGAATTTCACGCATAGAAAAGTGTATATAATTATTTTGTTTTATCAATATTTAGTGTTAGTAGATTGTTGTTTAGCCAGTTAGTGACAATATTAAAACCTTTTTGTGCGCTCTCGTAGAGTTCGTTAGTAGTTTTTGCAGTAAATATTAGCGCTGTGTCATCGCCGTATGATATTATTTTGCCGTTTTCTAAATCTAGATTACATAGGTCATTTATGTAGATAAGGAAAAGGGTTGGGGCTAATATGCAACCTTGAGGCACACCAAAACCATGGGTTTTCAGGTCATCACTCACAGTCGTATCGATTCGAACGCATTGATAACGATCATTTAAGTAATCAGCTATTAGTTTTAGCTGTGTGCCTCGTATACCTACAGCCTCTAGTTTGTCTAAAAGTAAGGGAATGGATATTGTGTCAAAAGCTTTGGCTAGGTCAATAAAGATTGCTAAGCTTTGGTTCCCCTTGCCGAGTTGTTCTGTGGCATAATCAGTCAGGCTATGTACCGCATCTGCTGTGGATAATTTCGATCTAAAGCCGAATTGCATAGGCGAAAGTAAGCCATGTTTTTCCAAGTAATTGATTAGTCTGCTGCATTGATATAGGGTTTTTAGTATATCAATGGTCTGCTGTTAATAATTTTTACTAGTAATTTGGATATCGAGGGAAGTATCGATATCGGTCTTTAATTATTTATTAGATCTTTGTTGTGAAGTTACAGTAGCCTGGAAAGAAAAATACGTTGAACAAAATGTCAAGTGTACAAAAAAGTAAAAAAGAATAAACAATTTATTTTACGCCCGCAGCATGCGTAAGGAGTTCCGACGTCACCGTCGCTACAATAGTTTATTTTTCAATCTGTGAACTGTTTTAACCCGGTTGGAATATCGATGTAAATAATGATTTTATGCTTATTTTGATTATTTTACAGCGTAGTAGAGAAATGCGGAAACAATGTTCGTAAAGTTAGTTACTTAAATTTTAGGTTAATAATCGGTGGTGTTTTTGGGTTTCGAATTATCGTATGTTATGCCTTATCCTCGTGCTGTTTCTTTATTTTTTTATGTTTTTTTTTTTTATTTTACTTCAGTTGAAGCTTCGAATGCGTTATAATAATCGGTATGGTTCAGATAATAATTAGTGAATTTAGCTTAAAATAAGTCAATACGTTCATGCTATTTATTTGTTATGCATGGGTGTGTGTTTGTTTTCATATATTTAACAATTTCTCTACTAACTAGGGTTTTTCTTATAACAAAAACCTATTATAACCTACTAAACTATTTGAAAAAGAATGAAAATAGTCATGAAAACAGTTTGTCTCACGGATGATAAATTTACAGTTAAAAGTAAAAATGTCAAACAGGAACTCATGTGAGGAATTAGATGTCTTTAATAATATTAAGTTTAACCAGTTTGAGCAGTCCCCGATGAATAATCACATAATATTTCTTACCAAAACAGTCATGGAAATATATATGAATTTTAAAGAAAGATTACACTATTTGACAAAAAAAATGCCACCTCAGTTATATCAAAGCGTCAAGTGCTATACAAATACCTCCACTTCACAGGTCAGTGAGTAAATTTAAAGTTAAAGAGTACTTTATTATAATTAGGTTATGTTATGTTCTTAATAATATGTTCGGTTTTGTTATAATATTTTCTGGACACGCCGTTTTTCGTGTTCTTCAGCGCAAAAAAAAAATTGTACAATAATAAAATGGAAGAATCGATAACTTTCCGATTTAGTCAATCACTAGCGTATATGTAAAATAAATTGCTTTTGCACAGCACAACGATAGCAACCGATGTTTTTGTGTGGGTAAGTTCTACGTTGCATGGTAAATACACGCTGTGTTTAATGGAATAAGGTATATAGATTGATGGTTGATGATTGTATAGTACGTTCTCATTTAAGAAAAGCGCGTGTGTGCGCGAGTGCGTATCTATTGATTTTATTAAACTGCATGTGTAGTTGTTGCTCCACCCAGCGCCTAACTGGAAACACACGGTTCCGATATAATTTCGTCTGTTGGCCATATCTACTTATTTATTTTATCTATGCTACTGACCAATATATGATGTACATAATTATGTATTTTTACTTCACCTACGCCATGTCACTTAAAATTTTAGAAGTTAGACTGAGAATCGAAAAGTTTTGAAAAATTAACCATTGAGTTTTTCTTGTTCTACATAACAAGCGACTAATTTTAACTGTGCATTTGCATCTTCTGACGTTTCATAAGTGCCCATGAAGGCCTTTGAGAAACATTTTTTAATATAGTAGATTATATGTTTAACTCATGTGTTCGTCCTTGCAGCTGAACTAACAGCTACCACAAAATACAAAAAGTTCGACGGCCTACCCTCCCTGCCGTCATAACATGACACTGGCAGAATAGTCGACACCGACTCAGTTGTCAAAGAAGAAAAAAATAACGTTTTTTTAATTTAGATTTAATTTCGTTAGAACACGGTAAATATCAAGAAGAAACGGCAAAAAACTTTAGAACACTATCTTCTAAAATATAAGTAAAACTCAAGTAGGTTTGTAAATTCATATATTATGGGTAAGACATTGTTACTGAATTAATTATTATAATGAGGTAGCGCTTAATCTACTAGGAGTCACTAATCTATTATATAATCCAGCGAACTGTAGGTGTCTTTTAGATGGCGCAGCCACATCTGCCAGCCAAACCTCCACAAAGACCGAAGTCAGGTGCAGAAAGAGCAGCGGGACCCAAGGTGGGACCAGGACCGTAAGCAGCAAGAAGGCCCACGCTGGCTGCCGGGCCAAAGGCAGCGGTCTCACTGACCATGGCGTTTATTCCATTACCACAGGCGTGGTTGATGGCACCAGCACCAGCAGTAGGCAACACACCTTCCAAACCGACAGTACCTACGAACGGCAGCTCACCACCCACAGCTAGAGCACCCTCGTAAGCGAGGTCAGTCACTACGGAGATACCGACGGGAGCGATGGCGGAAGCGCTGTAGACAGGTAGGGCGCCGCCACTGGTGGGACTGAACTCAATGGAGGAACCGCAGATTCCATCATAAGCTAGGCCTCTGCATGCGCAGTCACCGCCTGGGTTGCCAAGTCCTCCATATGACAAAGCTGGAGCAGCCAAACCGCAAGGGGCGGCCAAGCCGTAGGGAGCAGCAAATCCAGAGATATCAGCCACCGCAGCGCGGCTGGTGCACTGTCCGAGAGCAGACTGAGAAAAGGTTAATATAATTATAGGTATCAGCTATTTAAGTGACATTGTGTTATCTAAGTTGTGTTCTTACAACATTTTAAAATATATTTCTTACCTGGAACAGGAGCGCCTGAGCGCAGAGGACGAGGATAGCCTTCACAAACATTGTAGTTTGTTTCGAGTGCTGACATAGGAATGATGTGCAGAGCAACTGGTGGAGGCTTTATACTCTGGTTGCGCTGATATACGATTCTTTTCGTTTATATTTTTAATTATTGGCAACACGCATAATCGCTAATTGGTTAGACATTCCCCTTCCGCATATTATCCTTTCTCCCTTGCACTAGACCTTCGTCTATTCGAGAGTGAGGGAGAGAGACTATACCGCTCTAGAAAAATCGATCGCGTCTGGATCTTCCGATGGACAGGATCGGACCTTCAATGGCTGTCGAGTCGCGTTAGAGCACAAACGCATCGAATCGCATTCGAACGGTCGCGTCGTTTTGTGCGACCAATTCGTAGCAGAAGAACGGTTATACTGTGGTGGTGAACTGTGATCAGAGTGCTGGCAGTCCTGAATATCCTGGATTATCAAGGTTAGTGCTGCCTTTCCTATACGACGCTGGACTCTTATCTTTTGTTCCAACCAGCGCCGGTTCCCGTCAATTGTGTAACCGAAAACTTCTAAGTCGCATACGTTGCATTACCGCCCATCCATTTGATGGTCCTTCCCGAGTCGGATAATAATCAGCACAGCCATTCCCTAGAATTCGCTAGGTATATCGTAGTTTCGTATTCGTATTTCGTAGTCAACCCCGCATAGATACTTATTTGCCAACGCGTGGCAAGTAAGTACATCGTAATTCATTACGTCGTTTTCGTGTCTTCCTAGCTAATAATCGATTAGTAAGGAATTTCGCAACCCCGCTTAGTAGTTAATTATCGTTACTTGTAAAGTAAATACCAATCGGTCGAGTCAAGGTTACTCGAGACCGCGTCGCGCACCCGGCCGTTATTTCGCAAAACGGTGGGTAGTTACTAAATATTTCTTATAATAATTAGTTTGATATTCATAGCTCATAAATATGGCACCGACCGATATTACTCTTAAAAGATTGATAGCAAAGAGAGATCGTATCTTTGCTCGCATGCAGAGTATTGCAGATAAAATAAAACACATTCATTCGGATGAAAGCGTTAAGGAATCATTTTTGTGCGACATCTCGTTAGTACAATCACTACGTGTGGATTTTGAAAGTGCTTTGGATGAAATTGTTATTCATGAGCTAAAATTAAACCCTGAATATGTTGTAGATTATCAATCGCTTTCTGCGTTCGAAGACCTTTTAGGGCGCATTTTACGGGCTGAGAAGAACCTGACGGCTCACTCTCATAGTGAGGTCCAAAGGTCACCTCGATTGCCGCCAATTGAAATACCCGAATTCAACGGAGATATTAAGAATTGGCCATTATTCGTCGCTAGTTATCGTAATGTCGTGCATAATAATGTTTCTCTAACAGACTGTGAGAAATTATATTATTTATTAGGTAAATTAACACATAAAGCTCGTACAATTTTCGCTGGTATTACCCCGTCTGCGGATAATTACCCACTCATTTTCGATTTGCTTTGTAAAAAATATGAAGATAGTCGACAATCGGCAACTTCATACTTAACTCAAATATTTGAATTTAAATCTATTACATCAGGTACCCCTAGTAGTTTAGAATCATTTATTGATAAGTTCGCTTCGTCGGTAGTTGCTTTAAAACATACAAAAGTCAGTGACCTTGCTGATTTTATATTGTTGCATGTCGCGCTTAAAAAACTGGACCCAGACACCGTTCGTACGTTCGAATCCAATTATCAATTAAAGTCGAATGGATCCGAAATCCCATTGTTTTCCGATCTAGTTAATTTCGTTAGTGATCATATAAAGGTTTTAGAACGAACTTCGATACCTGTTGCTCGAGTCAATACTAATAAAAGGCCTTTAGATCGTAAATCAACTAACGCATATGTGTCCAGTTCTCAACCAGTCGCTTGTAGTTTGTGTAAGGAAAACCATGACTACATTTATAAGTGTACGGTTTTTAAGAGTTATAACCCCGATCAACGTTTTAAATTCGTTAAGTCAAACAACTTGTGTATAAATTGCTTAAGTAGTGGTCATCGCGTGTCTGCGTGTGAGTCGACGTCTACATGTAAAAAATGTAGGTACAAACATCATACATTGCTATGTTTTGGAAATAGGCCTGCGTCAAATATGTCGCCGTCACGCTCAGTCGAAGAGCCGAGCGCGGGTTCGATTCCCGCGAACTCGGATGTAGCATTATGCTCAAGTGCAGTCGGCCCTTATAAAGGCTCTAGAACTGTGTTGTTGGGTACCGCACGTATCGTTATTCTAGATTCTCGTGGTCACGAACATTGCGTTCGTGCATTGTTGGACAGCGCGTCTCAGAGTAGCTTTATTACTCGCGATTGCTGTCAACGTTTAGGATTAAACATAAATAATAGACCTACTTGTTCCACTGTTAGGGGTATAGGAGGTTCGAGTAAACCCATTCAAGGTTCCGTACAATTTAAAATTCATTCTCGTTTCGATCATAATATAACTTATGATATTGAGTCGTTGGTAATAGATAGGATTACCGAACGTCTGCCAACCGCGACAGTCGACACTTCGCGACTGTCTAACTTCGAAGACTTACCGTTGGCAGACGATACATATTATTCATCAGGCCCGATTCACGTATTGATCGGCGCTTCGATTTTTCCGCACCTGCTTTTGTCGAACAGAGTTCAAGGATCGACTTCGAATTTATCGCCGCTCGCATTAGAAACGGTCCTTGGCTATGTGATCGTAGGTGACGCACCAGCATGTCCTACTGACGGTAATTCGACCGTATCGCATTGCTGTATCGCGGACACATTAGACTCTGCTGTCCGGAAATTCTGGGAATTAGAGGAAGTGAGTGTTCCCCCGGTATTCAGCCCGGACGACCAATTGTGTGAGGAATTTTACACCCGCACTACCACTCGGGATAGTGAGGGACGTTACGTAGTAGCTTTGCCTTTCAAGGCTGATGTCGAATCCCTTGGCAATTCGCGCCAAGCAAGTGAACGGCGGTTTTACTGCTTGGAAAGGAAGATGCAAGCTTCTCCACAATTAAGGGTCGCGTATGACAGTGTCATCCGGGAATATTTAGAAAAGGGCTACATTTCATCTACGAATCCTGATTCGGCGGGAAGTTCGTATTTTATTCCGCATCATGGTGTGATCCGAGATGATAAGGTCACAACCAAACTTCGTGTCGTTCTCGATGGTAGTTGTAAAACTACTACCCGCATCTCGCTTAATGATCTCTTGTATGGTGGACAGAACCTACAAGGGAACTTGTTCAATATTATTATTGGTTTTCGTTTGTTTTCGATAGCGCTTTCCGCAGACATTCGTCAGATGTTTCTCAGCATTGGAGTCCGAGAATCTGATCGGCGTTTCCAACGCATTTTGTATCGCTTTTCCCCGCAAGAACCTTTACAGGTTTATGAATTTAATCGTGTCGTTTTTGGGCTTAAGTCTAGCCCCTTTCATGCACTTCGAACTATTAAGCAGTTGGCTGAGGATGAGGGTGACTCCTACCCTCAGGCCAAAGATATTGTCGCTGCGGGGTTGTATATGGACGACTACGTCCATTCCGTTCGCACGGAAGACGAGGGCATTTCCACCGCTTCGGAAATGATAGGTCTCATGAAGGCTGGTCAATTTGAGCTAGTTAAGTGGACCAGTAATTCCCAAGTCGTATTAGATTCGATCCCACCCTCGCACCGCCTGCCAGTTGTCAAGGAATTCGATGAGTCCGACCAACATAAAGTACTGGGCTTGTGTTGGTCACCTACGTCGGACAACTTCGGCATGAAAATTAATACTCCCGCTCAGATTTGTACTAAGCGTACAATATTGTCGTGTGTCGCTAAAATATGGGACGTCATGGGATTTGTCGCACCTGTTGTCCTGTACGCTAAACTTCTAATCAAGCAGCTTTGGCTGTCTGATTGTGACTGGGATGATACTCCACCTGAAGATATAGTCAGGCTGTGGATTCGCTTCAAAGAAGAGCTTCCCTTGCTCTGTAATATAAGGATCCCACGTCACGTTGGTATCGTCGGCGATAGTGTGGTTACTATATTGGCTTTCGCGGACGCCAGTGAGAAAGCATACGGGGGGGTTATTTACTTCCACGTTCAAAATAGTGATGGCAATATCGTTAGGTTGTTGACCGCTAAGTCGAAGGTCTCCCCTAAAAAGGTCGTTTCTCTTGCTCGTCTGGAGCTGTGCGCTATTCTTGTGCTAGCTCAACTCATAAAAAATGTCGTAGTCGCTTGTCAAAACCGCATTATATTTCGCAACATATTCGCATTTTCGGATTCAACAGTCGCTCTCTGTTGGGTACATTCGTCGCCCCATCGGTGGAACACCTTCGTGGCCAACAGAGTCTCGAAAATACAGGACGACTTATCGCCACAAAACCTGTATCACGTGTCCGGTACGGACAATCCCGCAGATTGTCTGTCACGTGGGCTCACACCTTCCCAAATCATTGATCATCCGCTTTGGTTCAGTGGTCCTCCGTGGGCCAGCTTAGACGTTTCGAAGTGGCCTGTCGTCCCCTTCAATCCCTCTTCGGTATGCGAAGTGCCCGAAGAGAAGAAACATTCGTTGCTCTCCGCTACACCAACCGAAAGATCTACTATTCTTTCTTTGGTCGATCGTATCTCGTCTTGGAGTAAATTACTTCGAGTAGTAATTTACATTTGTCGTTTCGCTAAACTATTGCCTATTGGTTACCGCATGGCGGCAGCGGATTACAACTTCGCTGAATTGCTCATACTTCGCGAGCTTCAACGCTTTTATTTCTCCACTGAGTTGGTTAAACTCAGGAAAGGCAAACATTGTAGTCCTGCTTTTCGACACTTAAAACCGTTTCTCGAAGACGGACTCATTAGAGTCGGAGGCCGTTTAAGAAACTCGGATTTAAGTTATGATGGGAAACATCCCATTCTGCTTCCAAGCAAGGACCTCGTTTTGAATTTGTTAGTCGATTATCATCATAAATTGAACTGTCACGCAGGTCCCGACCTGCTAATGTCGCTCTTGCGTCAGAAGTATTGGATCCTTTCTGCACGCAATTTAATTAGGAATAGGATCCATAAGTGCCTTCCCTGCTTTCGGCTGCGCCCTAAGCAGAGCTTTCCTGAGATGGCCGATCATCGCTCTTGTCGTATCGTTCAAAACGCTAAGCCATTCGTCCACACGGGCACGGACTACGCCGGTCCGTTTAAGGTTACGATGTCTCGCGGTCGAGGTGTTCGCTCCACCAAGGCCTACGTGTGTCTGTTCGTCTGCATGACTACACGCGCGGTGCACATAGAGCTCGCTGGGGATCTTAGCACAGCTAGTTTTATGGGCGCCTTTAAACGGTTCCTGTCAAGGCGTGGCCCGGTTAGTAGAATTTATTCCGATAACGGGACTAATTACATAGGCGCTAAACGGAAACTCTCGGAACTTCACGCATTTCTTTGTTCGAAGTACCATAATTCGGAATATGGTCATACATTAGCTATAAATCGAATAGATTGGTCACTCAATGTCCCGACGGCTAGTCACTTTGGCGGCAATTGGGAAGCTAATATTAAAGGTTTAAAGTCACACCTATATCGGGTCATAGGCGATACTATTCTGTCGTTTGAAGAATTAAGTACCGTTCTTATTCAAATAGAATCGGTAATGAACACTAGACCTCTTTGTAGGACACTCTCTAGTGATCCTTCAGAGCCGCTCGCATTGACTCCAGCGCACTTTTTGAATCTCACGCCTCTGAAATACTTGCCTGCCGAGGAAATAGACGAGAGAACTCTTACTGCTAGACACGAGCTACTAGATAAGTTAGTACAGTCGTTTTGGAAGCGCTGGAGAATTGGATATCTCCATACTTTGCAATCTCGCCGCAAATGGAACACGCCGGTCGATCCGGTCTCTGTCGGCACGGTCGTGATTCTTATATCCGACAACTCGCCCCCACTACACTGGCCTTTGGGTGTCGTGGAGGAAATTTTCCCTGACTCAACCGGAGTCACTCGTATCGTTCGGGTTAAGACCACCGCCGGATCCTACTTGCGTCCCGTGGTGCGTCTTTGCCCATTGCCTAACCAGTAGTTTATTTAATTCGTCTTTAAGGTTAGGTTAATATTACTTATTAGGTATTTAGTTTCGTAGTTATAGGATAGTAATTATCGAATAGATTAGTTTTCTTGTGGTTTGCCTCACTCTTGAAGGCATCCCTTCAAGCCCGGGGGAATGGTTGCGCTGATATACGATTCTTTTCGTTTATATTTTTAATTATTGGCAACACGCATAATCGCTAATTGGTTAGACATTCCCCTTCCGCATATTATCCTTTCTCCCTTGCACTAGACCTTCGTCTATTCGAGAGTGAGGGAGAGAGACTATACCGCTCTAGAAAAATCGATCGCGTCTGGATCTTCCGATGGACAGGATCGGACCTTCAATGGCTGTCGAGTCGCGTTAGAGCACAAACGCATCGAATCGCATTCGAACGGTCGCGTCGTTTTGTGCGACCAATTCGTAGCAGAAGAACGGTTATACTGTGGTGGTGAACTGTGATCAGAGTGCTGGCAGTCCTGAATATCCTGGATTATCAAGGTTAGTGCTGCCTTTCCTATACGACGCTGGACTCTTATCTTTTGTTCCAACCAGCGCCGGTTCCCGTCAATTGTGTAACCGAAAACTTCTAAGTCGCATACGTTGCATTACCGCCCATCCATACTCCTTTGTGTTATCAATTTTCAAGAACATGTTTATATAGGTGAACGTTATTAATTAATAGTTTGTGCAAGCATGATAAGCCTAATTTTTACAATAAAAGAAGCACGTATAAACCAAAACGCTTTCGCAATTTTGAAGAAAGTGTAGACCCAAATTAATGTATAATACTTAGAAATATTCTTGGAAATCGTTAACCCAATATAGTATAAAACCTTTACCAATTACACTGGACATCATTCTTGTGTCAATACTCGAAACAAACTACAATGACTGTCAAGGCTATCCTCGTCCTCTGCGCTCAGGCGCTCCTGTTCAAGGTAAACAATATATTTTTACGTTCATGATTTATTCGATATTATTGAAGTAACTTTGAATAATTTCAATTAGTAGTATACGAAAATGAATAAAAAATAAATAAAAACTTCACTTTCAGTCCGCCCTCGGACAGTGCACCAGCCGCGCTGTGGTGGCCGATATCTCTGGACTTGCTGCTCCCTACGGCTTGGCTGGCCCTTGCGGCTTGACTGCTCCCTACGGCTTCTCTGCTCCTGGTCTGGCTGCCCCCTACGGCTTGTCTGGCTTGGCTTACGATGGACTCGCCTACCCTGCTGCTGCCGGTTATTGTGCTGCGTACGGCGGCGCCGGTGAAGGCAACGTGGCGGTCGTTGGTGAGTTGCCAGTCTGCGGTAACACCGCTGTTGCTGGTCAGGTCCCCATCATGGGCGCTGTGAACTTCGGTGGCGCTGTGCCGGCTTGTGGAGCCGTGTCTATCTCTGGGAAGTGCGCTTGTGGCTGCGGTACTCCCTGCGACTATCTGTACTAGGCTTCTTCAAAAGCCTGAAATAAATAACCTCGATATCAACGGAGAATTTAGTTTTTTTTTCTCGTTTAAAGCTACCATTATCTCCATTCTCAAGAAAAAAGACGTGACGACAACAAAATTAAAGAAGCTAGCACTCACCAGATAGTACATTAATTTATCCTTGTAATAGTATAGTTTAGTTTGCTACAATTTACGTCTATTTATCAAAAGTAGTGGTCGAATTTCATTTATCACCAAATATGTTTTTCGATTCTTAAGTTCCTTTGTCGGGGTCACCATTTGTAGGTATGTCCGAAGATTACACTTTTAAATCACGAACACCGTTGAGTTTTTAAAACGTTTATTAACAGTCTTTGAGCACAGATGTATAGTTATAAATAACACCAAAGCATATAGGAAGACACGAAGAAAATAGTCAGATATAAGAAAGCACTTTGACAACACGAAAAAGACTAGATTTAAGGTTGTCCTTATATAAGATAAGACCGCCCATTGTATCACCCTTTTAAATTGTAAAGTCCTTATTGTTTTACTGTTATGGTGTAATATAAAGAATACTATCTATCTATCTATTTGTTTATTTATTAAAACTTCATGCAACACAAAAATGTATAAGGTTGGGGAAAAGTCTTTTCGCATTATAGTATGTATGAACTTGTAATAAAATCTCTTTGGCTATAGTATTTGTATCTGGCTGGTTTTGGTATCATTGTAAGTTTAAATTTAAAAGAACATAATTCCAAATTCAAATTAGGAAAATGTGTGATTTTCATTTGTTTTTCGTACTGTCAAGATGAGTGAATCTAATGAAGAAATTCGATACATTTTAAAATTTTACTACAAAAAAGTTAAAAATACAACGCAAGCCGCGAAAAAAATTCGCGATGTTTATGGACCTAGTGCAGTGTCTGTGAGAGTAGCACAAATTTGGTTTAACCTTCCTATACCCGCGCGTTGGTCTGTGAGACCGACGGAATGATTTTTCGAATTTATTTAATATCACAGAAACGCTAGCGAGTCGCATCTTTTGCTAGCTGCCGGATTTGTAGCGAGCTTTATGTCAGTGCTCGCCACGAGCTTGTGGGGAATGCACGTGTGTGCGTATTTGGCGCCAATCGGTCCGTGATACCGATGCGGGTATAGGTGTAACTTTTTATGTAAGTATAAAATTATTGTTTATCAGGTTTTTTACTGTGTATGTAATTGTTTATTATGTATGTAATTGTGTATGTATATTTTGACTAATCTTATTATTTTACAGATTATATTCTGCGCCAGAATGGATGAAGAGCGAATCCGATCACTGTTGGAAGAAGAAAGTTCTGACACTGATTATGACGGAAATGACAAAGAGGTGGAAGACGCAGTTGAGACACAAGAGGTAAACTATCACACAGAGCAAGAAGATGATGAAGAAGACGAGATTGAAGTTTTGGCTGAGGAGGAAGACCGTCAAAGTTCCAGAGATTTTTACGTCGGAAAAGATGGACGGACTAGATGGAACAAAACTCCTGCCTCAAATCATGTAAGACGACGAGGTCGAAATATAGTTACACAACTGCCAGGACCTAGAAAAGAAGCTAAAAATTTAAAGGATTCAGGTGAGATTTGGAGGTTATTTTTCCGGAAAATGTTATAAATCTTATAATAAAATGCACTAATGAACAAATTAGTCGGATAAAACCTAATTTTACACGAGAAAGAGTTTTTGAGAGAGAAATTTGTCAGTTAGATGGTCCCGAGTCTTCAGCGACATCTAAAACAACGCAAAACACGATACAATTGTGCAACTTGCAAAAAATATTTTTGTTTGAACCATGCTGTTATGGTATGTCCTGATTGTTATGGTGAGACTGAAAACTAAGTCAACCTGTGATTTTTACTAGTATATTAAGTGTTTTTTAAAATGGAAAAGTTTATTTTTGTTTTTAGAAGAAAAAAAAATGTTTCGGTTGTGTTTTTGTAGTACCTAAGAAAAAACTCTGCACTTAGAAGGCTGTTTTTTATAAGACTGATAGTCTGTTAAATAATCTTACTATCTTATCTTACTATATTACTACTTACTTACTATAATATTATAAATGCGAAAGTTTGTGAGGATGGATGGATGTTTGTTACTCTTTCACGCAAAAACTACTTAACGGATCTGAATGAAATTTGGTAAGTAGATAGATAGATAGATACATAGATAGATAGATAGAATATACTTTATTGTACACCAATAATTGAATCACACTTAAATAACAATATTGTAAAAAATTGGTTACAATGGCGGTCTTATCGCTGAGAGCGATATCTTCCAGACAACTTTGGAAGGACTTTATGAGCTTTAATTAAAATGGGGAGGGCTATATTAGTGTACTACTGTACAAATATTCATTAATAACGGAAAAACAAATTAAAATAAAATAAATAAATATATTATGTGTTCTTTAACATCGTGTGGAGAAAGCAAAGGAATAATCATAAGTTCGAAATAAAATGATTGGCAACCGAGCTTTTAAAAACAGCAAGTGACTGAGCTTGTCTTACTGACACCGGCAATCCATTCCACAACCGAATGGCTTGCACCGTAAATGACTGGTCGTAAAATTTTGTGGAATGCGTAGGCATCAAAAGTCTCAAATTCTCTGATGATCTCAAATCTCTAACATGTGTGTCATGAAGGAACTTAAAACGTTCTTTGAGGTAAAAGGGAGTCGTTGGATTGAAAAGAATACTGTAGAGTAATGATAAAAAATGTGCATTCCGGCGAAGGCGGATAGGCAGCCACTTGAGTTTAGTGCGAAACTCAGAAACATGATCATATTTGCGCAATCCAAATATGAATCTGATACAAAAATTTTGGAGTCGCTCAAGCTTATCTAGCTGCACTTCAGTTAGATCTGGATAACTTGCATCAGCATAGTCAAGGATAGGGAGAAGAAGAGATTGGGCAAGCGCAGTTTTAGTAGCAGTCGGTAGGAAATTGCGCAATCTGCGCAAAGACCCCGCAGAGGCGAACAGTTTGCGGCTCACTTCTTGCAACTGGGGACCCCAAGATAAATCTTTATCAATATAAATACCAAGGTCTTTTACTGAGTCACAGTAGGGTATAACAGCTCCATCGAAAATGATTTGGGGAAGGGTCGTCCAGTCAATTTTGGAACGTAGCCTAGGGCTGCCAACAATAATGACTTTAGTCTTCGCAGGATTAACCTTCAAACCATGATCCAAACTCCAATCGGAAATACGCGCTAAATCTTTATTCACTGTCTTCACCGCCTCAGACAAATATTCAACGGGAGCTTGCGAATAAATTTGCAGATCGTCAGCATAAAGGTGGTAGGATGAGAGAAGTTCATTTGAAATAGAATTTATAAATATGGCGAAAAGAAGAGGAGAGAGAACGCCCCCCTGTGGTACGCCAGCAGTAGTATTGCACCATGAAGACAACGAACCTTCAATGCAAATACGTTGTCGGCGGCCACACAGGTAACTACGAAACCAATCAATAGCTGTTGGAGATATGTTAAGAGAGCATAGTATCCCGAGCAAGACATCAAAATCAACAGTGTTAAAAGCATTACTGAAATCAAGTAAAGAAAGGACCGTCAATTTCCTATTGTCCATACCCAGTCTTATATCATCCGTAATGTTAACAAGAGCTGTGGTAGTGCTATGCCCCGGACGAAATCCGGATTGGTAAAAATTAAGGAGTCTGTTTCTACCGAGGAAAGCACTAAGCTGACTATGAATAAGGCGTTCTAGGACTTTGGACAGAAACGGTAAAATGGAAATGGGACTAAATTCAGAGAAAGAAACAGGATTACATTTTTTTGGAAGTGGGGTTACATGAGCTTCTTTCCATGCAGATGGAAAAGCACCAGAGGATACAGAATGATTAAGGATATGGCAGATGACAGGAAGGATTTCGTCCAAAATAGGGAGTATCATCTTGCGACTTACACAGTCACTACCAACAGCATTTGACGTGATTGATAAAATACTCTTCTTAACATCACAACAAGCAAATTGATTAAAAACAAAAGGAGAATAATCGGGAGTGGGAAGAGACGAAAGATTATCTAAAGTTTTGGTTTTAACAGCCCCATTGAAATTACAAGAGGTGGAAAAATGTTGATTGAGTAATTCAAGATCTATATCTTTAGGAACAGACTCTTGACGTGACTTCCCAATTCCCATTGATCTAAGAAATTTCCAGACTTTAGCTGGATCACCTTTTTCAACGGACTTATGAATGTGGCGGCGTTGGGCATCCCTACAAACCAAGTTGCTGCGATTTCTGATAGCGACGTATTTTTCACGATTTAAGGAGCTAGGTCTGCACTTATACCTAGATTTAGCTGCTGCCTTTTTTTGTAAAATTGCTTTCACGTCATCTGTTAGCCACGGAGCAGGCAGATGCTTCATCTTGACCAACCGAACAGGTGCATGCACATCATACAGCCCGATGAGATTGGAATTAAGGAGGTTAATTTTTTCATCAATCGAGTCTGCATGAACAAGCTCAGACCAGTCAATACTGCTAGCATCTTCCCGAAGACCTTCCAAGTCCATTCCACCAAAACTGCGCTGAAGAATACTTTTAGGTTTAGTCTTAGGAGGGCGAATTTTGTAGGAAAGGAAAATCAAATCGTGGTAGGAGAAAGCGTCAGCTGAACATTGCCCATGCTTAGCGACGTGTTGTGTGGAGGAAACAAAGATGAGGTAAGGAGTGAAGGAGTACAGTTTGGAAAATGGTGAGTTGCGCTTAATGGAAGGAGAGATAAATTGCAGGATTGAGAAATATATTGAAGTGAGGAAGAGCGCGAATCATTTTTAAGGAGACAGGTGTTAAAGTCACCCATAACAATTGTATGCCTGTAAGAGGGCGCAAGGTTGACTATTAGGCTTTCAAATGAGGAGAAGTAATCGATACGCAGAGAGGGACAATAATAGACACCCAGCAAAACTTTCACATGGTTTAGGTCAATTTCTAAAAAGAGATGCTCGCCAGCATTCGACGGTGGTGGCTGCACTGAAATGTTAATAATGGAAAAGGGAACATGTGCACGCAGGTAGATGGCAACACCACCACCGCCGCCGCTTGTGCGGTCATTCCTTATTAGCTTGAACCCGGGGAGGGAATAGGATGTAGACGGAAGACAAGGTTTCAGCCAGGATTCGGAAACCAGAATTGCATGGATGTCCTTACAGTCCAAACTCACAAGCATATCATGATAGTGAGCCGGAATACTTTGAGCATTAATGTGGACTACATTTAGATTTTTGGGAACATCAGAAAACTGAAACTGAAGCGTGTCAGCAAGATTCGGAATACTAGTGAAGCTGTCATTGTCACTGCTTGCAGTTACAAAACTTTCATCATCACTATCAAATACACTATCAATCATTAAAAAAAAAAAGAACACAATAAATAATTAAAAAGGGAATATAAATAAAATATAAATGTATATATAAAGACGAACGGTACTTAAAAACGTAAAGTCCACCCGCCAGTTATGCGTTAACAGAAAAGAATAACAATACAAAACCTAAATCAAAAATATCTTATCAAATAATAGTGCACCGTTTGGGCACAAGCTCACAGCTTACACTTAGAGCAATATATAAAATAAAATATAACCACAAAAAAAAAATACAAAAAGAATTCCTATGTTGCATATTATTGCGGTATCAAATTTATATAATGTTTCCATAGATAATCTATGCTCAAAATGTAACAAATTACGAAACAAAAGGAAACGAAACGCGACATTGACATAACTCTTGGCATATGTCAAATGTCAGAAAACCGAAGATTACAAATGAAAAAGAAAAATTTTATAAACCAAAAAACGTGAGGTAGACGTTAAATATTATAAAATAGCTGTGAAGGTAAACCAGTGATTAAAAATACTGATGAAAATTTGTTACCCGAACGACGCATTGCGAGAGATAAATCACTTCTTCACCACAGGCTTCCTATATCTCTTTAATGGGGCTGCTGAGGCTAGTTGTCATTCTGGAATAACACATAGGCTACTTTTTATCCCGAAATTCCCACGGGATCAGGATTTGCGCGGGAAAACCTTCCCACGCGTACGAAGTCGCGGGCAGAAGCTAGTTAATAATAAAGTGATTATATGATATATTTCTTTTCATTATATCAAAGGATATAATGAAAAGAAATATATCATATAATCACTTAAATAATAAAGTTAGACCTTAAAAGTAAAGACTTTTAAGGTCTAACTTTATTAATATAGGTCTTCTAAAGAAAATCATGTAAAACGGCGTTCCAAACTTTCGGTCTGTGAGACCGTACGCGGGTATAGGTGTCACAGAAATTGGCGCGGGTATAGGAAGGTTAAGCGTTTTCAATCCGGAAATTTTGATGTCAAAGATGCACGTCGCTCAGGGGGCCTAGACAAAATCCATTTTCTGTAAGCGTTAACGCCAACGGAAAAATTAAATTGTATGGAGTTGACATTTGCTAACCACATGTCACGTGATTGTCACGTGTTAGTAAATGTCAACTCCATACAATTAAGTTTTCCGTTGGCGTTAACGCTTACAGAAAATGGATTTTGTCTAGGCCCGCTGGTCAGATATTACGGATAAAATGGATGCCATTTTTGAAAAAGTGTAGCAAGATCGGCATACCAGTAGTTACGACGTAGCTGAAGAACTGGGAATTGACTACAAAACAGTTTTAGCGCATTTGAAAAAAACTGGGTACACAAAAAAGCTCGATATTTGGGTACCTCACGAGCTCACTGAAAGAAACCTAATGAACCGTGTACTCATTTGTGATTCTTTATTACGACGTAATGAAACCAAACCATTTTTGAAGAAGCTGATAACTGGTGATGAAAAGTGGATCATGTACGACAAGAACGTGCGAAAAAGGTCGTGGTGAAAGGCCGGCCAGGCTTCACAGACTGTGGTGAAACCCGGGTTAACTCGCAACAAGGTGATGCTGTGTGTGTGGTGGGATTGGAAGGACATTATTCATTATGAGCTATTACAATCAGGCAGGGCCATCGATTCTGAACTTTACTGCGAACAACTGATGAGATTAAACCAAGAAGTTGAGAGAAAGCGGCCGGAATTAATCAACAGAAGGGGTGTGGTTTTTCATCATGATAACGCTAGACCTCACACATCTTTAGCCACTCAGCAAAAATTAAGAGAGTTTGGCTGGGAGGTGTTTATTCATCCGCCGTATAGTCCTGACCTTGCACCTTCAGATTTCCACCTGTTTCGGTCTCTTCAGAATTCTTTATGCAGTGTCAGGTTAACATCACGAGAGGACTGCCAAAACCACTTGTCGCGGTATTTTGATCAGAAGACCCAAAATTTCTATAGCAATGGGATCATGTCCCTACTTACAAGATGGCAAAAAGTTATCGAACAAAATGGTACCTACATACTTTAGTTAAATGTAAATAAACTATATTAAAAAATGTTTTGAATTGTCTTAAAAATGTGAAGAAACTTTTTCCCCAACCTATTACAAAGGCGGACTGAATGCGACCACCCATGTTTGGTAGAGAATGCCTAAAAAATCTATAAACAAATGCATGGCCACAAACTGGACATGCATTTGTTGATAGATTTTACATATTTTTAGGACCTTTTTAGGGTTCCGTAGTCAACAAGGATCCCTTATAGTTTCGCCATGTCCGTCTGTCTGTCCGTCTGTCCGCGGTTTAGCTCAGAAATTATTGGTACTAGAAAGTTGTACTTTGGCATGAGTATACACGTTAATGGCGCCGAAAAAGTGGTAAAATAAAATTTTGAAAAAAACAATTATTTAGGGTACCTCCCACACATGTAAAGTGGGATGATAATTTTTTTTTCGTTCTTTCCATAGTGTGGGATATCGTTGGATAGGTCTTTCAAAAATATTACGGGTTTGATAAGACCGTTTTTTGATTAAGTAAACCGTTCGTGACTTATCAAGCTTTAAAGTACCAATTTTCGTTAGAGTCAAGTGTCCCCCCCTCTATCAACTAAACGGTTGTAGTTAGAAATTCAAATGTCACGGCAGTAGTACTTATATATAACGAAATTCAAAGGAAAACTATCACACATAAGTGGGTTTTACAAGTTTACGAGTAATAGTCGACCAATTGTATTTGACTCGAAAATTTCAAACAACTCTATAGAAATGTCGATAGATGGCGCTAAGCGCCAGTTGTATCGTGCTAGTTTCTTGTGACGATTGAGTAGTGTAGTTCTGTGTCCGTATTTAAATTCAAAACACCGGCTATGACAAGTTTTATACAAATCTCTAAAGAAAATTAAAACTTTCCGTGCAAAATTGTCGGATCAGGTGAGGATTTGTATAGGAAGTCAAATTAGTTAGGTAGTCATGTTTGGCTTTTAGTTAGAGCATGGTACGGAACGATCAGTCAGCGAATACGACACGCACTTGGCTGTTATAAAAACTACGGAACCCTACACTGCGCGTGGCCCGACACGCACTTGACCGGTTTTTATATAATACAATTAATAAGATAATAGACATACATAGCAAAAATTACAAAAAATGCAGTATCATGTTATCGGAATATTTAGCTAAGCTTAATTATGCAGACACTGAGAATTTTTTACAAATTTAAAAAAAAAAAAGAAAATAGTTTTATGTGATTAGTTACTATTTTGAATTTTATATAATGTATCCATATTCCTGTTAATATTTATAATATAATTGTTCTTGTGTACACTAGTTTTATCTATACTATCTATACTAATATTATAAAGCTGAAGAGTTTGTTTGTTTGTTTGTTTGTTTGTTTGTTTGTTTGTTTGCTTGAACGCGCTAATCTCAGGAACTACCGTTCTGATTTGAAAAATTCTTTCAGTGTTAGATAGCCCATTTATCGAGGAAGGCTATAGGCTATATATCATCACGCTAACACCAATAGGAGCGGAGCAGTAATGAAGAATGTTTCAAAATCGGGGGATTTTTTTTTCCACGGGGACGAAGTCGCGGGCGGAAGCTAGTATATTATATATCTATACTAATATTATAAAGCGGAAAAGTTTGTTAGTTTGTTTGTTTGTTTGTTTGTTTGTTTGTTTGCTTGAACGCGCTAATCTTCGAAAGTACTGGGTGGATTTGGATGAAATTTGGTATGGAAGTAGCTTGAAGCTTGAGGAAGGTTATAGGCTACATTTTACCCGACTGCAAAAAGGAGAGTTATGTTTTTATCGTGATAGAATCCACGGGAGCGAAGCCCCGCGAGAGTACTAGTAATATTATAAAGCTGAAGAGTTTGTTTGTTTGTTTGTTTGCTTGAACGCGCTAATCTCAGGAACTACAGTTCTAATTTGAAAAATTCTTTCAGTGTTAGATAGCCCATTTATCGAGGAAGGCTATAGGCTATATATCATCACGCTAAGACCAATAGGAGCGGAGCACTAATGAAGAATGTTTCAAAATCGGGGGATTTTTTTTCCACGCGGACGAAGTCGCGGGCGGATGCTAGTAAATAATAATTGATCCTGCAATAAAAAACATTATTAGCGACAGCCTGAAACACAGGTTTAACCTAGCTCAGGCAAGCCGTTAAGAGGTATTTTAAGTACAGGTGATTTAATCTAAAAGTAAATAAATAATAGTTGTAAATCAATTATATACCTAAGCATTAGTTTTAACATTTACCTACTTTTTTGATTTATTGACCATTGACCATTAATTGTAAATTTTGGATGAAATAAATATTATATTATTATTTCCTTTATTTTACATAAGTACCTCCCAAAAATTACATTTTTAATATTTTTCTATAAAAAAGTGACAATAAAAAAACATTTAAAAATATAAAAGATGGCAGTCCACTGGTATCGGGAGCGGGGTCGAAGCTACCGGTAGTTAGGTCTCCAGAGAAAGGAACTTCCTCACAATACGAGCTGTATCAAGGAGTACTGCCTTCTGTATCAGGCCCTTTATCCAGCTGTGTAACGCCAGCTTCAACAGATGGTCATCGAAGCTTTTAGCTATCAGCCCATTGACTGATATGACAATCGGCACAATGACAGCCGAGTCCACATTCCACATGTCAACAATCTCATGAGCTAAGTCGAGATAATTTATGTGTTTCTCTTTCTCAGCTTTCACGAGATTCTCGTCATGTGGGATGGTAACATCGATTATCATTGCGCGGCGCACTAATCGGTCTATCACCACTATATCAGGCTTATTGGCAACAATAGTCCTATCAGTGATGATAGACCGATCCCAGTACAACGTGACATGGTCATTTTCGAGAACTGGGTCGGGCACATACTTGTAATACGGTACCTCAGAATCAACAAGTTTGTATTTCAAAGCAAGTTGCTGATGGATAATTCTGGCTACTCGGTTGTGTATATGCAAGTACTCGCCGTTAGCCAGACGAGAACAATAATATTATTATTCCATTTATTAAATCTATGTACAAAAAATGTAATTTATATTATAAATTACATTTTTAAATATTAATATAAAAAAAAACATTTAAAAATATAAAAAATAGTAGCCCACCGGTATCGGGAACAGGGTCCAAGCTACCAGTGGTCAGGGCTCCATAGAGAGGAACCTCCTCACAATACGCGCCGTTTCCAGGAGTACTGCTTTTTGGATCAAGCCCTTGATCTAGCTGCCCAACGAGAGCCTCCTTAGATGTTGGTCGAGGCTCTTGGCTATTAATTATACCATTGGCTGTGACGACTATCGGCACAATTATTGCTGTCTCCACATCCCACATGTCAACAACCTCGTGCGCCAGGTCAAGATATTTTTTTTTTTTTATCTATCTCAGCTTTCACGAGGTTCGTCATGGGGGACTGCTATATCAACAATCATTCTGCGACGCTCTAATCGGTCTATCACCACTATGTCAGGCTTATTGGCAACAATAGTCCTGTCAGTGATGATAGACCGATCCCAGTAGAGTGTAATATTGCCATTATCGAGAACTGGGTTGGGCACATACCTATAGTATGGTACTTCTGATTCCACAAGATTGTATTTAAGAGCAAGTTGCTGGTGAATAATCCTGGCTACGATCTTGTGTCTATGCAAATATTCTCCGTTAGCCAGACGAGAACAACCGGAGATAATGTGACGAATGGATTCTCCCGGTTTGTGACATCCACGACATATGTCTACAGTACCATCCTTCACAATATATTTCCGATAGTTATTCGTCATCATTACTTCATCCATAATCGCACAGACAAAACCTTCGGTTTCCCCGAAGAGGTTACCAAAACGTAGCCAGGCTACGGACGCTAATGTGTCTACGTCAGACCCATGAAGGGTCCGTTAATAGCGCCCGTGAAGCTCCTTGCTCTGCCATACTTCTCTGCGGTCATTAGTATCTAATACTACAGGTTTGCGCCAATTCTCGGTACCTAAAGAGAGCGGAGTGAGGCCTTTGTCCAACGCTACCACATCTCGATGCATACCCACGTCGGCTTCTAGGAAATATTCCCTAAGGCTGCATACCTCGCAGTTGTGTAGGGTCTTTGCATTTAAAATGCCACGACCCCCGTGCTTCCGCGGGATATACAGCCTCATCACCGATGAACGTGGGTGATGCATTCGATTTCCAGTCAGCGTTGTGCGGACCCGCCTGTCCAAGGCGTCAAGTTCAGTCTGAGTCCATTTGAGTATGCCAAAAGAGTACATCAATACTGGCATGACCCAACCATTGAAGGCACGCACCTTGTTTCCGCCTGATAGAAGACTATTCAGTACTTTATTCAGGCGGCAAAAGAAGCGTTCCTTCAATGACTGTTTAACATAAGCAACATTGATGCCTAGTGCCTCTGACATACCCAAATACTTGTAGGTTTCAGTTGAGCCGAGGGATCTTAGGTGTATTCTTATTAGGATTCTATAATCTCCCCTCGCTTTACATGCACGACCGCACATTTGTCCACTCCAAATTCCATTCTGATGGCGCTACTGAAAGTTTCCGTTACCTTCAGTAGCTCCATGAGTTGCAAGTTGCTGGGGGCAAAAAGTTTCAAATCATCCATGTAAAGCAAGTGTGATATGACCTGACCACCTCTTCTCAACTGGTAGCCTAGCCCCGAACCCTCCAGCAGTGTACTGAGAGGGTTGAGAGCCAGACAAAACCACAGTGGGCTCAGACTGTCGCCCTGAAAAATGCCACGCTCAATCCTAATCGGTTCGCTGTTTTCCTGGATCTGTCGACATCCTGGGTAGCGAAGGACCGTCTTCCATTGCCCCATACATGACTCAAGGAAGGTGCGTAGGGTTGGATTTATTTTGTATAACTCCAACACCTTCATAAGCCATGTATGAGGGACAGAGTCATAGGCCTTCTTATAATCTATCCAACATGTCGACAGATTCTTTCGGGAACGACGAACCTGTTGGTTAATGGCAATATCAATGAGGAGAAGCTCCTTAGTACCGCGGGACCCGTTCCCACATCCATTTTGAGAAGCAGACATGATTGAATTTGTATCAATATGATTATTAATTATGGCTCTCAAAATGGAAGTAAGAACTTTATAGACCGTCGGTAAGCACGTGATCGGTCTATAATTTTTAGGTTCCGCAGTACTACCTGATTTATGGAGCAGGTGGGTTATTCCTGTAGTTAGGAATTGTGGTAGCGATCCTGACTCTAAGGCAGGCTGGAACTGAGCGGCCAAGCGAGCGTGCGATCTTTGAAACCATTTTATCCAGAAATTGTGCAGCCCGTCCGGCCCTGGAGATTTCCAGTTAGATAACCAGTTGGATAACGGACGGACTGCACGGGTTACATATTATTATTTCCTTTATTTCTTATTATACACATATAAATTACATTTTTAAATATTTCTATAAAACACAAAAAACATTTAAAAATATAAAAAATAGTAGCCCACCGGTATCGGGAACAGGGTCCAAGCTACCGGTGGTCAGGGCTCTAGAGAGAGGAACCTCCTAACGATACGCGCCGTGTCCAGGAGTACCGCTTTCTGAAGCAAGCCCTTGATCCAGCCGCCTAACGAGAGCCTCCTAAGGTGTTGGTCGAGGCTCTTGGCTATTATGCCATTGGCTGAGATGACTATCGGTACAATGACTGCCGAGTTCACATCCCACATGTCGACAATCTCATGCGCCAAGTCAAGATATTTGATTTGCTTATCTTTCTCGGCTTTCACGAGGTTCTCGTCAAGCGGGATGGTTATATCGACAATCATGGCACGCCTCTCGTTTCGGTCCACCACCACTATATCAGGCTTATTGGCTACAATAGTCCTATCAGTGATGATGGACCGATCCCAGTATAATGTGATAAGGCCATTATCGAGAACTGGGTCGGGCACGTACCTATAGTACGGCACTTCCGATTCCACAAGAGAATATTTCAGAGCAAGTTGCTGATGTATAATCTTGGCTGCAAGGTTGTGCCTATGCAAGTATTCTCCATTAGCAAGACGAGAACAACCAGAGACAATATGACGGATTGATTCACCTGGACGGTGACATGCCCGACACATGTCAACCGTGCCATCCTTCACAATAAATTTCCGGTAGTTGTTCGTCATGATATTATTATTTCCTTTATTTCATATACCTCTCAAAAATTACATTTTTAAATATTTTTCTATAAAAAAGTGACAATAAAAAAACATTTAAAAATATAAAAAATGGCAGTCCACTGGTATCGGGAGCGGGGTCCAAGCTACCGGTGGTTAGGTCTCCAGAGAAAGGAACCTCCTCACAATACGAGCTGTATCGAGGAGAACTGCCTTCTGTATCAGGCCCTTTATCCAGCTGTGCAAAGCCAGCTTCGACAGATGGTCGTCGAAGCTTTTAGCTATCAGCCCATTGACTGATATGACAATCGGCACAATGACAGCCGAGTCCACATCCCACATGTCAACAACCTCATGAGCTAAGTCGAGATACTTAATGTGTTTCTCTTTCTCAGCTTTCACGAGATTCTCGTCATGTGGGATGGTAACATCGATTATCATTGCGCGGCGCACTAATCGGTCTATCACCACTATATCAGGCTTATTGGCAACAATAGTCCTATCAGTGATGATAGACCGATCCCAGTACAACGTGACATGGTCATTTTCGAGAACTGGGTCGGGCACATACTTGTAATACGGTACCTCAGAATCGACAAGTTTGTATTTCAAAGCAAGTTGCTGGTGGATAATTCTGGCTACTTGATTGTGTCTATGCAAGTACTCGCCGTTAGCTAGACGTGAACAACCGGAGACAATATGTCTGATGGACTCACCAGGACGATAGCATGCCCGACATATGTCAATCGTCCCGTCCTTCATAATATGTCTCCGGTAATTATTCGTCAAGATAACTTCGTCCATAATTGCACAGACAAAACCTTCAGTTTCTCCGAAGAGATCCCCGAAGCGTAGCCAGGCAACGGAAGCTGTCAAATCTACATCGGACCCATAAAGAGCCCGATAGTAGCGACCATGAAGTTCCTTGCTTTTCCATACCTCCTTGCGGTCATCTGGGGTAAGTATAATAGGTTTGTGCCAGTTCTCTTTAGCCATGGTCAGCGGGGTGAGTCCCTTGTCCACTGCAATCACATCTCGGTGCATACCCACATCGGCTTTAAGGAAATATTCCCTGAGACTGCAAATCTCGCGGTTGTGGAGAGTTTTGGCATTTAAAAAGCCTCGACCTCCACATTTCCGCGGGATGTACAGTCTCATCACCGATGATCGTGGGTGATGCATCCGATTTGCGGTTAGCAGTGTACGGACCCTCCTATCCAGGGCGTCCAGTTCGGTTTGAGTCCATTTGAGTATGCCGAAAGAATACATCAACACCGGCATGACCCAACCGTTGAAAGCGCGCACCTTATTTCCTCCCGACAAAAGGCTGTTTAATACCTTTGTCAGGCGGCCAAAGAAGCGCTCCCTCAGCGATTGTTTCATGTCAGCAACATTAATGCCCAAAGCTTCCGACATACCCAAATACTTATAAGTTTCGGTTAAGCAGAGAGATCTAAGGTGTATGGAATCTGAAAGTTCAATTCCCTCAGATTCCATAATCTCTCCTCGTTTTACATGCATGATTGCACATTTGTCCACACCAAATTCCATCTTGATGGCGCTACTGAAAGTTTCAGTTACCTTCAGTAGTTCCATCAGTTGCAAGTTGTTGGGGGCAAAAAGTTTCAAATCATCCATGTAAAGGAGGTGGGATATACTTTGACCTCCTCTTCTCAACCGATAGCCCAGGCCTGACTCCTCTAGCATTGTACTTAGAGGATTCAGGGCCAAGCAAAACCAAAGTGGACTCAAACTGTCGCCCTGAAATATTCCCCGTCTGATCCATATAGGCTCATCGTTTCCTCGAATCGGTCGACATCCTGGATAGCAAAGTACCGTCTTCCATTGCCTCATACATGACTCAAGGAACGTGCGTAGAGTTGGATGTATTTTGTAAAGCTCTAGCACCTTGATGAGCCAGGTATGAGGAACAGAATCAAAGGCTTTTTTGTAGTCTATCCAGCATGTCGATAGATCTTTTCGGGATCGACGAGCCTGTTGGCTAATGGCCATGTCAATGAGGAGTAGCTCCTTAGTGCCACGGGACCCTTTCCTACATCCATTCTGAGAAGCGGACATAATTGAGTTGCACTCAATGTGCATATTTATTTTCACTCTCAGAATGGACGTAAGAACCTTATAGACCGTAGACAGACAGGTAATCGGTCTATAGTTTTTGGGTTCCGTGGGACTACCACTCTTATGAAGCAGGTGGGTACAGCCTGTCGTTAAAAACTCTGGTAGAGACCCAGTCTCTAAGGATGCCTGGAATTGAGAAGCCAAAAGCGCGTGCGAGCTGCTATACCATTTGAGCCAGAAGTTGTGCAGTCCATCCGGTCCTGGAGACTTCCAGTTTGGTAACGGATGAACTGCTTTGGCTATATCAGAAGTGTTAATGATTATTTTATCCATTTGTGGTATAGCTTCACACACGCGTTCAACTTCACGCATCCAGTCACCCTCAACATGACAGACGGGTACCGACCAGATGTTGCGCCAGAATAAATTCGTGGCGGTATCATCCGGGCGGCACACGTCAGTCACATTTTGATTGGGTCGCTCCCAAGCTCTGTATACCCACCTCTCATCGCTCTGGAACATGCGATTCTGTGAGTACCGTTCAACCCGCCGCTTAAACCGTCGGATACGGCTTGCCCATGCATAAATTTTCTGCTTAAGGAAGTCAATGCGCTCCGTAATGTGGGGTGCGTATTCTCGAGGGCTGATTCCAGTCCCCGAGAAAGCCCGCCGTACAAAACGCATTACACGTGGACGTGCATTGCCTTCCTTGAAGCAGTATAGTTTGCCGATGAGTGCTCTGGCCTCATCGATACGCCTCTCGATCCTATACTGCCAGACTGGTACAGCAGGTTTTGGTCGAATAGCTTCGTCGTTATTAGGAAATTTGACGTTAGCTAAGCGACACGCCGCAACAGCCCCGCAATATAGGATTGAATGCGTATCAACAAGGTTTTCGCTGCTCTCAAAAATGTTCTCAAGCAGCGAATCCAAAGCACACACCAACGCCCTATTTTTTTTATGCATAGGTAACTGTGGTAACCGGGGTCTAAGTTCAGGCGGAACTGATCTATACTTGCGAAGCGCATCCTCCAGTGCGCTCCTCAGTCGATCGTTGCATTGGCTACTTACCGTGACAACCCTATCATCTAGCTCATTATTATGACTATTGAGCCGCGGTATCATTGCGCCACTAGCGGGCGCTTGTACCACGGCATGTGTCGGGGTCGAGATGATATGGTTGCTCAGTACCTCTGAGCGCAGCCTATCAAGTGTTGCATCATCCAGCCTGTGGCTACGCTGGATGACCCGCACCTGATCCGACAATCGTTGGGCCGAGACGTTGAAAGCTGGTTCTAGGTCCTGAAACAGAGACAGCATCCTGACACGATACGCAGTGAGGTTAGTTCCCCCCTCTGTAGATCCATAATATGCGCGCATGACGTTTTCGTTTATGGACTGAGTCCATCTCATGCGCTGCACACCACCGGCAGCGGGGACCCGACTCGGAGCCAGTTGGCTCCTAAGCCCCAAGCTGTTCGGTGGCCGGCCTCTCCCCTGCCGACGCACAGGTGTTGGCGACGTCGGCGGAGAGAAATACTATTATATAATATTATTATTTCCTTTATTTCTAATTATACACATATAAATTACATTTTTAAATATTTCTATAAAACACAAAAAAACATTTAAAAATATAAAAAATAGTAGCCCACCGGTATCGGGAACAGGGTCCAAGCTACCGGTAGTCAGGGCTCTAGAGAGAGGAACCTCCTAACGATACGCGCCGTGTCCAGGAGTACCGCTTTCTGAAGCAAGCCCTTGATCCAGCCGCCTAACGAGAGCCTCCTAAGGTGTTGGTCGAGGCTCTTGGCTATTAAGCCATTGGCTGAGATGACTATCGGTACAATGACTGCCGAGTTCACATCCCACATGTCGACAATCTCATGCGCCAAGTCAAGATATTTGATTTGCTTATCTTTCTCGGCTTTCACGAGGTTCTCGTCATGCGGGATGGTTATGTCGACAATCATGGCACGCCTCTCGTTTCGGTCCACCACCACTATATCAGGCTTATTGGCTACAATAGTCCTGTCAGTGATGATGGACCGATCCCAGTATAATGTGATAAGGCCATTATCGAGAACTGGGTCGGGCACATACCTATAGTACGGCACTTCCGATTCCACAAGAGAATATTTCAGAGCAAGTTGCTGATGAATAATCTTGGCTGCAAGGTTGTGCCTATGCAAGTATTCTCCATTAGCAAGACGAGAACAACCAGAGATAATGTGACGGATTGATTCACCCGGACGGTGACATGCCCGACACATGTCAACCGTGCCATCCTTCACAATAAATTTCCGGTAGTTGTTCGTCATGATAACTTCGTCCATAATTGCACAGACAAAACCTTCGGTTTCCCCAAAGAGGTCACCGAAGCGCAACCAAGCTACGGACGCTAATTGGTCTACATCGGGCCCATGAAGGGCCCGGAAAAAACGTCCGTGTAGCTCCTTACTCTGCCATATCCCCCTTCGATCGTTAGTGTTCAGCACTGCAGGTTTGCGCCAGTTCTCATTAGCTAAGGAAAGCGGGGTGAGTCCCTTGTCCACTGCTACTACATCTCGATGCATACCCACTTCAGAAGCAAGGAAATGTTCCCTGAGACTGTATACCTCGCGGTTGTGGAGAGTTTTAGCATTCAAAAAGCCTCGACCTCCACATTTCCGCGGGATATACAGCCTCATCACTGACGAGCGTGGGTGATGCATTCGATATGCAGTCAGCAATGTACGAACTCGCCTATCCAGGGCGTCAAGTTCAGTTTGAGTCCATTTGAGTACGCCGAAAGAGTATATTAACACTGGCATGACCCAACCGTTGAAGGCACGCACCTTATTTCCGCCCGATAGAAGGCTTTTAAATACCTTCTTTAGGCGTCCAAAGAAGCGCTCCTTCAGCGATTGCTTCATGTCAACTTCATTGATACCTAACGCTTCCGACATTCCCAAATACTTATAGGTTTCGGTTGGGGAGAGGCTTCTCAGGTTTATGGAATTCGAGGGTTGAAATCCCACGGATTCCACAATCTCCCCTCGCTTTACATGCATAATCGCACATTTGTCGACACCAAACTCCATCCTAATGGCACTACTGAAAGTTTCAGTTACCTTCAGTAGTTCCGTCAGTTGTAGACTAGTGGCGCCAAAAAGTTTTAAATCATCCATGTAAAGGAGGTGAGAAATAACCTGACCACCTCTTTTCAACCTATAGCCTAGGCCTGAATTCTCCAGCAGTGTGCTTAGAGGATTCAAGGCTAAGCAAAACCAAAGCGGACTCAAACTATTGCCCTGAAATATACCTCGCTCGATCCTTACCGGTTCGCTGTACCTTGGGATATATCGACATCCTGGATAGCGAAGAACTGTCCTCCATTGTCCCATACATGACGTCAGAAAGGTGCGTAAAGTTGCATTAATTTTATACAATTCCAGCACCCTCATGAGCCATGTATGGGGCACTGAGTCATAGGCCTTCTTGTAATCTATCCAACATGTCGACAGATCTTTTTTGGAACGTCGAACCTGTTGGCTAATGGCCATATCAATGAGGAGTAGCTCCTTAGTACCGCGGGATCCATTCTTACATCCATTTTGAGAGGTAGACATGATGTGATTGTCTTCAATGTGTTTGTTAATTTTAACCCTCAAAATGGATGTCAGAACCTTATAGACCGTTGGTAGACACGTGATTGGTCTATAATTTTTGGGTTCCGCGGTGCTACCAGATTTGTGGAGCAGGTGGGTAACTCCAGTGGTAAAGAACTCAGGTAGCGAGCCAGATTCTAGGGCAGATTGGTACTGAGACGCCAAGCGGGCGTGCGATCTTGTTAGCCACTTGATCCAAAAGTTATGCAGTCCATCCGGCCCTGGAGACTTCCAATTAGGCAGCGGACGGACTGCATGGGCTACATCTTGGGGGCTGATAGTGATTGCCCCCATTTCTGGTATTGGATCGCACACTCGCTCGACCTCCCGAGTCCAATCGCCTTCGGTGTGACTGACAGGTACCGACCAGATGTTGCGCCAGAATGTACATAAGGCGTCATCATCAGGTAGGCACATATCAGTCGCACCTTGCTCCGGTCGCTCCCAAGCCCTATATACGCACCTTTCGTTACTTCGGAATGTGCGATTCTGGACGAATCGCTCCACACGCCGTCCATACCTCCGAATACGGTTTGCCCATGCATACACCTTCTGCTTTAGGAAGTCGATGCGCTCTGTGATACAGGACATATAATTTTGTGGGTGAATATTGGTTCCCAAAAACGCCCGTCTCACAAAGCGCATCACTCTCGGGCGATTGTTGCCCCTCCTAAAGCAAAGAAGTTTTCCGATGAGTGCCCTGGCCTCACCAATACGGCGCTCGATCCTACACTGCCAAGCTGGCACAGCGGGTTTAGGTCGTGTAGCTATGTCATTAGGAATTTTAACATTAGCTACACGACATGCCGCGACAGCTGCGCAGTATAAGACAGAGTGGGTATCGGCGAGGTCTTCGCAGTTATCAAAATAGTCTGACAACTGCGAATCCAGAGCAGCCACCAGTGCCCTATTCCTATTATGCATGGGCAAACGAGGTAAGCGTGGTCTTATTTCAGGCGGCATGTTGCGATATTCCCGAATAGCACACTCCAAAGCACTCCTCAATTGCTCATTATACTGGGTACTTACGTTTGTAACTCTGTCACTACTCTCCTCAACTTGGATGTTGGGCTGTGGTGGTACCACCACAGTCGGCGTCGGATGTGAAGTGACACAGCTACTCATTTCCGAACGGAGGCGATCAAGTACGGCTTCATCCAACATATGGTTACGTTGGATGACACGCACTTGATCCGATAGACGCTGGGCCGAAACGTTGACAGTTGGCTCAAGTACCTGAAACAGAGAGAGCATCCGACCACGGTACGCAGTCAGGTTAGTTCCCCCCTCTGTAGCCCCATAGTATGAGCGCATGACGTTCTCATTAATGGATTGAGTCCATCGCATGCGCTGCACACTTCCACCGGCAGCGGGAACCCTATCAGAAGCCGGCGGGCCTCGGGATTCCAAGCTGGCCGGAGGTCGGCCTCTTCCCCGTCGACGCGCAGGTGGTGGTGTCGTCGGCGGCGAGAAGTATTCGTCGCTCGAGCTCGACACAACTGCAGCGGCCGGAGTCTCTTCACTCACGGTTGGAGCTGGTCCCGGCGGCTGCGAGGCGGAGCTGAGCGACGAATCCGAAGATCTTGGGCGTGTAGTTCTGAGCAATCGTGCCCGGTTTCTGGTCAACATGGTTTTCAATGCACGATGTTTTCTTTCGCATTAGTCCATTTTTATAGATATAGTATATAGTAGATGTAGTGTGGGATTAATAGTAGTAGTAGTAGTCGTTTTTTTTTACTATTTTCGTTTTATCGAACATTTTAAATAACTATTTTGTATCAAAATTATTAATAAAATCGGGTTGAAAAAATTTTTGACGTGCTTGTTGACAGCCGGGCCACAGATGGCCCATATTATTATTATTATTAATGTGTTAAATTAATGTGCAGCGTGCATTTACCGTCGGATCGCGTAGGGCACTGGTAAAAGTGCTCTGTGGGCACTGGCCTCCGTGACCGAGCGGTAGCGGATCGGTCGGTCGCAACAAGACAGGTAGGTGCGCGGGCGCAAGCGGTGAGGCATACAGTCGACGCGCTTGATTAGAGTCCAACTCTTATACGACGAATAAGTGTGCGTCTTGATATCGCCACAGCTTAAACTGTTCAGTGACCTATTAACCTCTGTCCAATACAGAGATTTTATCAGTAAAAAGAAAACTAGCAATGTGGGTGGAATTCACATTACTAGCAATTTTGTTAGCCCCTCCAACTAAGCTAAATATGCTTGTGTCTGGATTGAGTTCACGCCAATAGTGTAATGGGTGGAGTTCAAACGCGCGTCCTCTCGATCACAAGTCCCACACCTTAGCCTTAACGCTATTGACCAATATTATACTTACCCACATTCATAACAATACCTAAAATAACTAAAAATTTCGTTCGTTGCTTATTTTTAAAAAGTGAACAAATATTACAAATATGTTTATGTGTAATATTTGACGACACAGTATTGACGTAGTGATTGAGCGATTGGCTGCTACGCTACGTAACGCGGATTTGATTTTGATTCCGCGTACAGATAGTTATTTTAGGTTTGGGTGTTCTGCGACTGAATTTTAGTGTTTTTAAATGCACCCTCCATACACTTGAGTTATCAAAAATGTTTAGAATGGAACAAATTTTTAGATGACATAATTTGCAAAGTAATACCTACCAAAACTAAAATAAAAGCTTATATTTTTATCATTTCAAGCGAAAGTTAAATAATATGAGGTATTCCTCGAAGCACTACCATTTTGAAGCGCACCTAATGAAGCGCTCCTTTTTTATTCCTCGGAGCGCTCCTTTTCCGATAACATGGTATCGGGAGCGCTACTAAAAGGAGCGCTCCGAGGAATAAAAAAGGAGCGCTTCATTAGGTGCGCTTCAAAATGGTAGCGCTTTGAGGAATACCTCTATCAACGTTATCACATTTCAATACACGCCTCGCTGGCCTAGTGAGCTGCTGAGCAAGAGGTCTTGAGTTTGATTCCCGGGTCGGGCCAAAAGTTCTATCGGGTTTTTATGTTAGAAATTTCTCCGGGCCTCGGAATGCACGTGAAGCCGTTGGTCCTCCGCTTTATCTCTCTCCGGTCGTGTCATATTGTCGTCCCATCGGACAGTGAGAGTAAAGGAACAGAGAGTGCACCTGTACCTGCACATACTTGTCACTATATAGTATAAAACAAAGTCGCTTCCCTGTCTGTCTGTCCCTAAGTATGTTTAGATCTTAAAAACTCCGTAACGGATTTTGATGCGGATTTCTTTAATAGATAGAGTGATTCCTGAGGAAAGTTTTTTTTAAAATCTTTATTCATTTTAAAGAGGGTTTGATCAGACATGATCATGCCACCCTCATAGGCCTCACAATAACAACTTACTCTCTACACTTAATTCTAGTCTAAGTCTAATCTAGGTCTACGCTTAATTGCAAAATTTACTAATCTATAGACTCTCTTTGCGTTTTCTGACAGAGGCTGGGCAAGGACCATATTACACCTGCCTAATTCCCGCAGATCTAAATTGTAGGTGAGCATTAAGGTCATCCTTTCAAGCTCATTCCGGGCACACTCGGGCAACACGTGGTACACATCCTCAACTACACTACACTCGGTGCAGTTAGGAGTGTTGACTTTACCAATCATATGGGCAAATTTATTTATTGGTATGTGTCCGGAACGAAGTCTTAGGGCAGTCACGATATCTAATCTACTCAGTCCAGAATCTGCAAACCAAGGTGCACGCGTGAGACATGGCTGAAGGTTTTAGTGTATAATAAATTAAGGTCCTGTGTAGATTGAATGAAATACGACGATATTACTTCAACATGTCGGAAAGAATTAAGCCTATCGGGAGCTTTAATCGAAAACGCTGCCATAACCTTTTGAGTTATAAAAAAATACAATATATGGCGGGATTGTTTCTCTTTTATAGATCTACAAAAAAGTCCACGATGGCATATAATAATATACCATGCCCACAATAACAATATTTTTCTTTTACAAATTACATTAAAATGATGGGTTCTTTACGAATCTTTTTTAACAGTACAGTATTATTCCTTATCCAATTAAATACGTCAGATATGTTGAGGATTTCATATAGATCAAAATTGCTTTTTACGCTATATCAATAAGATGAATATCTTATGAGTTATCGCCGATATATGAGTGTGGCAAATTACCGGACGAGAAATTAATTAAGCAAAATCATATATTAGCAAATTTAAACTTTATTACCCGAGCGAAGCCGGGCCGGGTCGCTAGTGAACTATAATATCTCCTGCGCAGATGACTAATCAATTATGATATTGGTCGCCGAAGTCGAAATCGGTAAGGAGGAGTTTTATTACAACATAACTAAACTTTAATTACAATTTTAAGAATCCATGAACACTCATAAAAATTACACTGTTTGTAGTGTTCCATAACCGAATGAAAAATAACAGATTCGTCAAGTTTGTGTATCTACCTGTCTGTCCGTTCATATGTCACATTTTATTCCGAAAATATTAAGTTACAGAATACATGTACTTACCAAGTTTCAACTGTATATGAAACTTGTTAAGTAGATGTATTCTGTATACCACTTTTCGATGTTTATTCAAAAATGTTAAAAAACATCAGGGGGCGCTCCCCATATATAATAACTAGTACTCACGCGGGGCTTCGCTCCCGTGGATTCTATCACGGTAAAAACATAACTCTCCTTTTTTGCAGTCGCGTAAAAAGTAGCCTATAACCTTCTTCAAGCTTCAAGCTACTTCCATACCAAATTGCATCCAAATCCACCCAGTACTTTCGAAGATTAGCGCGTTCAAGCAAACAAACAAACAAACAAACTTTTCCGCTTTATAATATTAGTATAGAAGTATAGATATGGACTGGTTTTTTTTCATCAAATGTCTTTAAAAATGATATTGAGGTCTCTAAAGCTATTTTTGTCCGAAGTAGTAAAATATGTGTACCCCGGGGAAACCCTCTAGCTTTTGCAATAATAGAATTAACATTATTAAAACAATATATATGCTGTAAATGTAAATGAAAACCTTCATTAAAAATTAATTTAAAAGATGAAGTCAGCAGTTTTTGAGATATTTCACATTAAAAAACCGCAAATATAACTTCTGTCACTTATACGTAAGTAGGTACTTATATTATGAAAAACAAAGTTATTTTACGAAGCTTCTACAGAACCACTCATGGCCAAGTCCGTTGTTAGGTACTTGGCCATTTTTTTGTAATTCTCAAACTTTGAGCCTTTTTTTTTTTTTTTTTTTTTATTTAGAATAGGTTCGCGTTTGACCACCATCTCACCTGATGGTAAGTGATGATGTGGTCGAAGATGGAGCACGCTTACCTAAAAGTAACCTATTCACTCTTGACTTAAGCCTGCAAACAATATTATCTGCTTTATGAATCACTTAGCATGGCTTTCCCTAAGTGCCATTCTATAACACGTGTACCACAGTTACGTGTTAACTGACCAATATATGATATACATACTTATGTATTTTTACTTCACCTACGCCATGTCACTTAAAATTTTAGAAGTTAGAGTGAGAATCGAAAAGTTTTGAAAAATTAACCATGGAGTTTTTCTTGTTCTACATAACAAGCGACTAATTTTAACAGTCCATTTGCATCTTCTGACGTTTCATAAGTGCCAATGAAGGCCTTTGTGAAACATTTTTTAAATTTAGATTTCACTTCGTTAGAACACGGTAAAATTATCTTTTACTATCAAGAAGAAACGGCAAAAAACTTTAGAACACTATCTTCTAAAATATAATTAAAACTCAAGTTGGTTTGTAAATTCATATATTATGGATATGAATTGTTACTGTTGTTACATTGTTACATTGTTACTGAATTAATTATTATAATTAGGTAGCACTTAATCTACTAGCTTAGGAGTCACTTATCTATTATGTAATCCAGCGAACTGTCGGTGTCTTTTAGATGGCGCAGCCACATCTGCCAGCCAAACCTCCACAAAGACCGAAGTCAGGTGCAGCAAGAGCAGCGGGACCGAAGGTGGCCCCAGGACCATAAGCAGCAAGAGGGCCCACGCCGGCAGCCGGGCCAAAGGCAGCAGTCTCACTGATCATGGTGTTTATTCCATTACCACAGGCGTGGTTGATGGCACCAGCACCGGCAGTAGGCAACGCACCTTCCAAATCGATAGTACCTACGAACGGCAGCTCACCACCCACAGCTAGAGCACCCTCGTAAGCGAGGTCAGTCACTATGGAGATACCGACGGGAGCGATGGCGGAAGCGCTGGAGACAGGCAGGGCGCCGCCACTGGTGGGACTGAACTCAATGGAAGGACCGCATATTCCATCGTAAGCCAGGCCTCTGCATGCGCAGCCAGCGCCTGGGTAGCCGAATCCTCCGTATGACAAAGCTGGAACAGCCAAGCCGCAAGGGGCGGCCGAGCCGTAGGGAGCAGCAAATCCAGAGATATCAGCCACTGCAGCGCGGCTGGTGCACTGTCCGAGGGCAGACTGAGAAAAGGTAAATATAATTATAGGTATCAGCTGTTTAAGTGACATTGTGCTATCTAAGTTGTGTTCTTGCAAAATTTTCAAATATATTTCTTACCTGGAACAGGAGCACCTGAGCGCAGAGGACGAGGATAGCCTTCACAGACATTGTAATTTGTTTCGAGTGCTGACACAAGAATGATGTTCAGTACAACTGGTGGAGGCTTTATACTCCTTTGTGTTATCAATTTCCAAGAACATATGTATACCTATAGGTAAGTGTTATTAATTAATATTTCGTGCAAGCATGACAAGCCTAATGTACTACAAAAGTAACACGATTAAACCAAAACGCTTTCGCAATTTTGAAGAACGTGACGACCCACGTTAATTTATAATACTTACCTATGTACAAATATTCTTGAAACTTGTTAACCCAATATAGTATAAAACCTCTACCAATTGCACTGGACATCATTCTTGTGTCAGTACTCGAAACAAACTACAATGTCTGTCAAGGCTATCCTTGTCCTCTGCGCTCAGGCGCTCCTGTTCAAGGTAAACAATATATTTTTAAGTTCATGGTTTATTCGATATTATTGAATTAATTAATGAGTAGTATATGAAAATGAATATATATAGTATATAAAATAAATAAAAACTTCACTTTCAGTCTGCCCTCGGACAGTGCACCAGCCGCGCTGCGGTGGCTGATATCTCTGGACTTGCTGCTCCCTACGGCTTGGCTGGCCCTTGCGGCTTGACTGCTCCCTACGGCTTCTCTGCTCCTGGTCTGGCTGCCCCCTACGGCTTGTCTGGCTTGGCTTATGACGGACTCGGCTACCCTGCTGCTGCGGGTAATTGTGCTGCGTACGGCGGCGCCGGTGAAGGCAACGTGGCGGTCGCTGGTGAGCTGCCAGTCTGCGGTAACACCGTTGTTGCTGGTCAGGTCCCCATCATGGGCGCTGTGAACTTCGGCGGCGCTGTGCCGGCTTGTGGTGCCGTGTCTATCTCTGGCAAGTGCACATGCAGCTGCGGTACCCCCTGCGACTATTTGTACTAGGTTTCTTCAAAAGCCTGAAATAAATAACCTCGACATCAATTGCGAATTTAATTTTCTTTTTCTCGTTTAAATCTATCATTATCTCCATTCTCAGGAAAAGAGACGTGACGACAACAAAATTCAAGGAGCTAGCACTCACCAAACAGTACATTATTTTATCCTTGTTAATAGTATAGTTTCGTTTGCTACAATTTACGTCTATTTGTCAAAAGTAGTGGTCGAATTTCATTTATCGCCAAATATCGCCCGAAGCTCCCTCATTACTCTGCTTGCCTACTCCTAAATCGGTTTTCATCTTATTTTTCGATTCTAAAGTTCCTTTGTCGGGGTCATCACTTGTAGGCATGTCTGAGGATTACACTTTCAAATCACGAACACCGTTGAGTTTTTAAAACGTTTATTAAGTCTTTGAGCACAGACGTAAAGTTATAAATAACACCAAAGCATATAGGAAGACACGAAGAAAATAGTCAGATATAAGAGAGCACTTTGACAACACGAGAAAGACTAGAGTTAAGGTTGTCCTTATATAAGATAAGACCGCCCATTGTATCACCCTTTTAAATTGTAAAATACTTATTGTTTCACTGTTATGGTGTAATATAAAGAATATACCTATCTATCTATTTATTTATTTATTTAAACTTCATTCAACACAAAAATGTACAAATGCGCACTTAATACCACAGGCATTCTCCACCAGTCAACCATGGGTGATCTATCTATCCAATATTCGTAAGCGTGAGCGGTTAGCACGACGATAAAAATGTGCGTGCATTTGCCGTCGGATCGCGTAGGGCACTGGCAGCGTATATTACTTTACTCCAGTGTTGCCAACTATACTATCACCTCTGTAGCTAGATCTTTTGCAAAAAGTTGCCAGATTCCCACGTTATCTTACCCCAAAAAGTAGCTAAAAGTTGCTAAAGTTAAAAAAAAAAACTAAACTAATCGTTAAAATCGTTTTTCTACATTAAAACTAATGTGTGTAATGGATAACTTTACTTTCGTAATATATTTACAGGTACATACTTATGGTAAAACATTATTAATATAACTTAATCTAGGGAAGATGATGTAGATGGTTGTACATCCTGAGAATCCAGGGATTTTGTGTATTTCTCCACGGTTCCCATTAGTTGCCCATTTTTTGGAGAACTGTTAAAGGTAAGGTACAGTTGAAGCAACATTTGCAATTTTTCCTGAGCGAGTCTCTTATACATAAAATAGAATTTAGAGTTATCAGACTCATTCGGATTCTCTGCTTATTTTTAACTAGAATCATTTGAGAGAATTACCTCTCAACCTCTGCATTTGAGTGTGGAAGTGAAAGGCAAGATATAGCTGTTCAGCTCAGTTCACTTATATCCCTATATGTATTATCACCGCATGCATTTTTAAAGTGTCTGACCTCCACCCAAAATTTCACCTTTTCCTGTGATGTCTACTTAACCAAATGTAGTAAATGCGCGCCCTTTGTGCTTTTTAACTATTGTCTTGCTTTTACAATATAACTCAAAATGCTGACAAGTTTACGACTCTAAAAATTGCTTCCACAGACAAAAAACTAAAACTGAAAATCACACACACAAGCATCAATAATAGTGTGTAGATAAAGTCGCTATGTTGATAATTTGCTAAAAAAAAGTAGCTAAATCGTTTAGCTACAATTTTTTAGAAATTGTAGCTGACAGGGGTGCAAAAATAGCTAGATCTAGCTATAAAATAGCTAAGTTCACATCACTGCTTTACTCTTTGCTGGCAGCCATGCAAAAGTGACGAAATGATAACCGACTAGTTTAGGTAGGGTTCTGCTTTTGGATATAAACTACTCAATTCAATTGATTTTTAATTTATTCGTATAGCAATAATCAAAGTTTAAGTTACGTATTGATAGATGGCATTTTTCTCAAAATATTTACAAATTTGGCTTAAACTTGTTCTCCGTTTTACTCAGATATTCTAAATTATCTTTAATAAATAACTATTTTATTTTATATAAATTAAAATATTAGGACACCTTTTAAATTTCACACCTTTTATAATATATTAACACACGTATCTTCCTATTCCTATCCTATTTTTTCTTTAACTTATTTAATTTTAAACTAATATGGTAACGAAACTTGCGTTAATGCAGTGATGCCAGATTGGAGGGAATCCCCCCAAATTTGGGGGGTTTTTAAAGTTATGGAGGGAGAATTGAGAGACAATATTTTTGGGGGAATATTTGGACTGATGATGTCTGAACGCGATCAAACCACTAACTAATCTGTGAAAGCACACACACGAAAACAAAATGCTGTGCACGATGATAGCCGAGTGGCTCCTAAGTTGCCGCAGAATGGAATGATTTGCACAGAATGGAATGATTTGCATCGTACAAGTTGGAAATCCACGCAACACACCGAAGAGTTCCGGGTTGAAGTTAAAAATTTCAAAAATGCAGTCGGTGATAGAACATACCCGTGGAAATGTTAGCAAATTGGCACTAGGAATTTTGTCTTTATCTTTTTCTAACGCAATTGCGGAAAGACCCTTCTCTCAAGTAGCTATTATTGAAGACAAACGTCGAAACAGATTGGCCATTAACACTGCCGAATCCATCTTGAGAGTAAGATATAAATTGCTAGAAGGATGTGTTCATTTTAAACCCAGTTCAAAGATGCTAAACAGGATTAACTCAGAAAAAATGTACGGAACTGCAACCGGCGCCAGTGAAGAGGTTAATTTAGTCATGGACGCTATTGCTGAAATTGTATAAAATTGTATCAATAATAAAAAAGAATAGCCATTAATGAGTTTTTTTTTTACAAATCTTGAATTTTGGGGAGATTTCGGGGAAAGTTTGGGGAGAAAGCGAGTCGATCACTTGGCAACACTTTGTAAATGTCAAATGTTTAAAAAAAGTTAAATAATTTGTCAAATAAAAGTCAATAATTGCAAATAATTCAAGAAATTTAAGATATAATATATTCTTATTTAATTGGTGTGTACCTAAGGATACTTCTAAGTTATTGTGTGGATCACGAAACGATTATGGAAGATAAAATTCAGATGGCCATCAAATATTGTAACAGAAGATTTTAATAAAGTATTTGGTGTTGTAATTATATTGTTTTATTGTAAATCAACATAAATGACTAAGTACTAATTAAATAATTAGTAATTACATAAATAAAAAACTTTTTAGCAAAAAATAGAACCGACTTCCATATAAAAACACTACAAAGGCAAAAATAACTTTAATTTCGGAAGGCGGTGTCAAAAACGAAAATATATACAAAACCAAAGACACCGCCTTCCGAAATTAAAGTTATTTTTGGCTTTGTAGTGTTTTTATATGGAAGTCGGTTCTATTTTTTGCTAAAAAGTTTTTTTTCACGCTTTTTAGTGGGTCGGTTTGTAATTTATCTAGTTACAAAAGCCAAAATGTCAACTACTTATCACCTTTTACAAAATATTGCTTTTCCCGGTGCAGAGCCGTTAATTTTTGAGGAGTTTCCTGGTGCATCACCATCAGCTCTACTTCACTATAATATGCATTGTGACGAGCATAAAGTCATTCCATCATTCCACTCCACAGTCACATCCATATTCAAGTAATCTAATCGCAATCAACGAAATACTTATTATTGAGTAGTTTCGGTGGCTATCTGAGGTCTTTATCATCAGTTCCACTTCCTTAAATGGTGCTTTTCGAGAGCAACTGCACAAGGTACTATAAGAAATACCCAAAACGCTATAGGTGTGCCTATAATATTTGAAGACTTCCCTCGATTTCTCCATGATCCCATCATCAGATCAAAACGTGACGACAATGGGACCAATTAAAAAGTATACCCTTACAAACAAAAAAAGAATTTTCCAAATCGGTCCAGCCATCTCCGAGTTATGAGGTAACATACATAACAAAAAAAAGTTCATGACGAATTGTAAACCTCATTTTTTTGAAGTCGGTTAAAAAGGAATAAATAGGACGGCCTATGCAGTGGTACCCTGATTTGTAGGTAGCTATATCTATATGCTTTATATACATACATATGCTTCATACATTTTTTGTTGTTGTTGTTACTTGTTGCCAGAGGGCGCGGGCGCTCTGGAATCTTCGAGTGACGGCTCTATCTCAGTATATAAAATGTACTCTGTACTGGCAGCATAACTAGCAGGCTGTACAATCTTAGAACATTTGACCATGCAACTAGGCGAAAATAATGATACCAAATTGAAAGAGCACCGTCATCTAGTAACTAGTCTTTCTATGAATGCCTTTTTAATTTAGTTTTATTATAAAACCATGTATTTCCCGTTTGTAGATACAGATGTCGCTTGCTGCCGTTAACCGACTAAAATGAAAATTAGGTTTCAGTACATTACAGCTATAGTGATGAAGTGACTATTTTGTTCTTGAATAAGAAAGTGGATGCTAAATGTTGCCATTAATAAAATAAATTTTCTTTTTAGTAGTGTGGCACGGTTGAAAATTTTCGCAAGAAAATTACAACCATCACCAGCATTCCGACGTGGTAACAGAACAACTTTCGTGTCCAAAGACTTGGGAACAGCTAGTCATGTTTTTCTCAGAGATGAGTCTGACTCCCTGAGACCAGCATACGTGGGACCACACAGAGTCTTGCTGTTGCAAGACTCTGTGTGGTTCTTCTTAACGGAAAAATTGTCACAGTATCCATTGAGAGACTTAAACCTGCATACACATTAAACGACCCAAACACAAACACAGTCACAGAAAACAACACAAACATACCATCACCCACACTACATAAACCAACACCCACCATAATACCAGTTAACACAGGAAATAATATCAAAACGACAAGATCTGGCCGCAAAGTAAATTTTCCTGACTATTATCGCCCGTAGTGACGGTCTCTGGAGGGGGACGATATGGCGTAGATTTATACTAAAATTTATTATATGGTTTACCTTTCATTTATTACTTTCTTATTATTTGCAATGTATAAAAACTTAAATATGCAAAATTGTGATATACAACGTGTAACGGAAACCCCATATCTATCCGAAAGGGCTGAAGACAACATCTGATATGGAGTCTCTATGCACAGTTTCAGCACAAAATAACTGACTCAAATAATTGATACCAAATTATCAGTTTCATATATTTCTTGAATACCAATCATAACAAACGTGTTACAGCACTACGAGGGTCAATAACTTTCCACGTCACTTGCCAATAACACGAAAATTCTCTTCATTCTTCTTAATTTGAGAAATTCGGTCTCTGGTATCAATGTATTGAAATTTGTAATAAGTTCCACACATGTAGACTTAGGATTACAAAACCCTTGCCTATATATGGTTTGTTATCATCCAAAGAAGCCATGCACTTGGTATGTATGTATATACCCTTTAAATTACAAGTTGTATATAAAATTTCCGTTTCCGGTCTCTGGAACATTAACATCACTGTGATTCTATCCGTAACAAATCATTTAAAATAAATAGTTCGAAGCCGTCTTAGCCGTCAAAACTACTGTAAATCACAAAGTGACACTCCGGTGAACACTGAAGCAAGAAAACTCTGGGCTACGAGCAAGATATTTCCAGTATAGTGCAGAATAAAATCCAAAATAACATTTGAGGTTAGAACATTTCACATTATTCGAAATTCATTCTGTCAAAATACTTTACCCTGTCAAGTTGGCATTACCTTCAAAGAGCGAACCTAACGTTAATTTACTAAGTTGGCATTACCGCCAATGAATGAATGAATGAATGACAATTAACCTCACGTCAGGTCATTAAATTGGTATACCTGCGAGCGAACGATAGGGTGACCACCAGTGTTGCAAGTACACGAAAAATAATAACTACGATTTATAGTACGTTCCGTTCTACGCTACTTGTTCTAAAAATATGGAGGAACAATTTCAATTATTATTTAACAACATGAAATCAGAAATGCAGAAACAAATAGCGGAGCTAAACGAATCACTTACAAAGAACTTAATGGATAGGATGGATGAAAAACTTAACCCTATTATTGAAGAGAATGAACAATTAAAACAAAAAGTTAGCGATCTAGAGAAAGAGGTAGAATCTTTGAAAAGAGATAAGAAAAGTAACAACATTATTATTTTTGGGCTAGAAGAGGGAGAAAACTCGATTTTGGAGCTATTTGAAAGTGTCAAGGGGATCCTGAAGGAAGACCTAAACATAAATATGGAGCAATTTGAAATAAACAATTTATACAGACTGGGGAAAAATAAAGTTCAGAATAAACCACGACCGGTGCTTTGCTCTCTTATAAATGCATGGAAAAAAGATGAAATAATGAAGAACAGGAAAAATCTAAAGAAAATTTATATATCAGAGGATTACTCAAAGGAAGTCTTGGAGAAAAGGAAAGCACTGTTACCACGGTTAAAAGAAGAGAGAGAGAAAGGAAATATAGCTTTTCTGAATTACGACAAACTAGTAGTCAAAGAACTCAACGCAGAAAAAAGGAAAAGGGAGCCAACTACCTCACCGTCACCATCCAAAACTCAACCTAAAAAACAACTTACTCTAAACTCTGCTAAAAATAACAGGATGCATGCCTTCGATGCAACAAGACCCAGATCAAAATCTCTGACAAACAAACCTATACCCAATAAACAATAGCAATTAAACGAGAAACGGAAAACCCAAACAAACTATAAAAGCAAACAAACAGGAAAAACACATCTTCCCCCAAGCCGACTGGTCCTCGTGGGGGACAAAGACCATAACCCTTCAACAACACAGAGAAACAACTACAAAGAAACAAACATTTACGTCGCAGCCTTTAACGTGCGCACACTGAAAAATGAAGAAAACCTTATAGAATTAAATAATGCGTTAAAACAAATTAAATGGGATATCCTCGGCCTCAGTGAAGTAAGACGAATGGGAGAAAAAATTACCTCGGAACCAGACTTCTTAATGTATCATATAGGAACGACGCCAGGCCTTCATGGCGTTGGTTTCATCGTCAAAAAATATCTAGAACAATCTATTGAAGGATTTATCGGAATTTCGGAACGCATAGCAATGATGAACCTGAAACTACCGGGGTATAAAGATCCTTGGTCTATTGTACAAATTTATTCACCAACAGAACAATCGGACTTAGAAACCATAGATAAATTCTACCTCGATCTGAATAACACTATCCAAGAACAGGCCCACAAAAACTTAATTATCATGGGTGACTTCAACGGCCAAATTGGAAATAGGCGCCCGGGAGAAGAAACAACACTAGGACCATTCATCTACAGAAATAAAACTAGAAGCAGAAATGGAGAAAAACTTATAAACTTCACACTAGAAAATAACCTAACTATTCTAAACTCAGTATACAAGAAAAACAAAAAGAAGATGTGGACATGGATTTCACCAGATGGGAAAACAAAGAACCAAATTGATTACATGATTACTAACAGAAACAACTGCTTTACAAATTTTGACGTCATCAACAAGCTCAACTTCAATACCAACCACAGACTAATTAGAGCTGAAATAAAATCAGTACAACCAATAAACCCTAGACCGAGACAGGAACTACCAACTAGCAAGCTCAGCAAGCAACAAAACGAGCAACTAGTACTCACCCTAAAGGACAAATTTACAGACCTAGAAGAGTACGCAAAGATCGCAGGAACTCAGGAAAAATACAACTGGATAGAGACTACTATTAAAGTTCAACTACAACACATTAATAAGATAAAACCTGATCCGAGGAACGTGTTAACAACTAGTACCATAAAATTGCTAGAACAAAGAAACCAGCTAATCAACACAAAATATATAAACGACAGAAGAAAGTACATAGCGAAAATCAGTAAAGACATCAATGAATGCATAAGAAAAGACAGTGTTCACGCATGATGTTGACGACGTGCTTATTGCCATTGCTAAACAGTAGGCGCCCGTCGTTTTGAGACACCTACCTACACGTCATGAGTTCATGACTCAAAAACTAGCACATCGTCCTCGGATTGTCGGACAGCCAATGAGAGGAACCCTAGGGACGCTATCAAAGAAGGACCAATAGCAGCAGTCTACGAAGACTTCCGAACTCCTCTCCGTGAAACGGGACCCGCTCGGCGTGTCTTCAATACTAACGACATTCAAACCTCATCCTTGCTCTGTATAGCTTCATCTTCAAACATTTAAATCAAGAACGACTTTTTCCTGCTGTACATACTAACTCACATTGCAATAAACCATTTTATATATTGGAGAAACCAAGAAGTATCATTTCTTCTGATCCACAATCACAAATTGAAGAGGAAGACGCCTAACGCATAAACATAATTTTGTGGACCTTCGTGCCGTATAGAACAAACCAGTCCAGAGAAGCAGAGAATCAGACGTGGACACGAACGAGAGACGCGCAACTCGGTAATACGTGCCAGCCAAGACTTTTCCTCTTTCCTTGTGTTAATAGTGTTTCTCCTCTCAAATTCTAGTGCATCATACTTACTCGCGAGATCGGGCAGCACCGCAGTGGCTACAGCTTCTACGCTCCAGGCGCTGAAATCGTTTTCGCAAAACGTGAGTACTCCAGGTTTCTATATCTACCAGAATGGCGGAGTCAGGTTCTACTCATCTAACGGCTGCTCCTAAATCACCTCTTAAATCTCCGTTAATCACACAAATTAACGCCCTCACACGCAGAAGGGGAGTAATTAAGGGTCGATTGTCTAATTTGCAAAAATATGTTGAGTCATTCCAACAGCCGTTAGAAGCTAACAGAATTCTAGAATTCAAATTACGCATAGATAGTGCTACCTCCCTGTTATCTGAATTTAACGACCTTCAGTCGCAAATCGAAGAAATGTGTGATAATTTGGATGAACATCTGGAATATAGGGAACAGTTCGAACAAAGGTTTTTTAGTGTCATCGCGCAAGCTAAGTCTTTGTTGTCTGAGGATAGCAAAACATCTAAAAGTTTCAATAACTCTGAGGCAGTACAACCAGTGAAATTACCTACAATTCAATTACCAACTTTTGACGGTTCCTATGAGAATTGGTTAGAGTTTAGAGACACCTTTTTATCCTTAGTGCATAACTCCACACAAATAAGTCCTATTCAGAAGTTCCACTATTTAAAATCAGCTTTGAAGGGTAGCGCTGAATTAGTAATAAACTCACTGGAATTATCAGCCAATAATTACAGTGTTGCATGGGAGTTACTCACTAATAGGTTCAATAACAGCCGTCTATTAATACACAATCATGTAAAAGCTCTTTTTTCCACACAAGCTTTAACTAAAGAGTCACCCGTGTTATTACGAAAGCTCGTAGATACGATGTTAAAACATCTACGCGCACTAAAAGTACTCGGTGAGCCGACCGATTTCTGGGATACACTTATAATTTACATGATTACGTGGAAGGTTGACCCTGTTACCGAGCGGGAGTGGGAAGAGTATGTACTCGCACAAATGATAAAATGTCCTGACGATGCGAAGCTTAAGTTGAAGGTAGAGGATTTAATTCGTTTTATCGGGCGGAGAGCGGACATGCTAGATAAATTATTAGGTACGCATAGTAAAGGCACACACGATAATAAACACATCAATGCGACCACTTCTAAAGTACACTGTAACGCTTCTTCGTCCGACACTACGAAACCACTGTCACACAAAACACAGTACAAACCTTGCCCTATGTGTAAGGAAAAACATCCGTTATTCTCATGCCACAAATTCCTTGATCTGTCCGTAGCGGACAAACATAATTTTGTCACACAAAACAAATTATGTACAAACTGTTTGCGCTCAGGACACAAAGCGAACGACTGTCCGCTTGGACCGTGTAGGAAATGTTGTAAGAAACATAACACACTACTACATCGTAACGAGTCAGAGGATAACACGCAAAATCCGCCTCTCTCATTAGTGACAGTAGGACAATTTTCGCAACCCGCATTAGAATCACACACACATAATGCGAATAGCGACGGCAGCCCCACCACGCAAGGGCCAGTTGCCAAACCAGTTCTGTTGTCTACCGTGCTAGTTGAGATAGCCGATATTCATAATAATTATCACACGGCGCGCGCGCTGCTCGATAATGGTAGTACACGATGTTTTATCACAGATGCGTTATGTAACAAATTAAACTCACAAAAAATACAGTCCACTTACAATATAACAGGTGTAGGTAACTCAGTTTCCCAGTGCACACAGACCTGTAATGTTACAATTAGGTCCCTGGTAGGTTTCTACACTACACACATTCATTGTTTAATTTTACCCTCAATAACTGCACAATTACCAGCAGTGTCTTTATCTAAAGATGGTTTTAACATTCCTGTAAACATTCAGTTAGCCGATCCCTATTTCTTCGAGTCTCAACCCATAGATATATTGATTGGTGCTGACCACTTCTGGGATCTCCTCGAAAATGGAAGATTCTGGTTGAAAGGTGGTCCATACTTACAAAATACAAAATTAGGGTGGATAATTTCAGGGCCTTTGAATACTCTCGCACATAGTCATCACGTTTCATGTAACGTCACATCATCACTTGATGAACAATTGAGGAAATTTTGGGAGCTCGAGGAGATAGGCAGATCGACTGATGTCCGCAGTAATGAGGAGCAGGCTTGTGAGGATCATTTTATAAAGACAACCACACGTGACACTGATGGCAGGTTTTGCGTTTCCATGCCTTTGAAGGAGCCCCCTGACGTATTGGGTGACTCATTTCTTCAGGCTGAACGTCGGTTCTACGCACTAGAGAAACGTCTGCAACGCACACCGGCCTATAAACAGTTATACATGCAATTCATCCATGAATACATAGAAATGGGTCACATGTCACGTATCCGTACGTACAGCACACCACACTACTTTCTACCACACCACGGTGTATTCCGCGAGCACAGTACTACCACGAAACTGCGAGTTGTATTCGATGCAAGCGCCAAAACCACGACTGGAAAATCACTCAACGATATACAACGCGTAGGCCCAGCAATACAGGGTGACTTGTTTGCTATTTTGCTCCGGTTTAGACAACACAGATGGGTAGGGTCGTCTTTCCTTTCAGATCCGTCATTTAATATAGCCAATAAAAATAGCTCTGACCACTTAAACAATACAACACTTAATTTACCTGAGATTAGGTTTCAAACCCACACTCATAAAATCTCGGATACGGATAGTTGGTTCCCGTTTCATCGTTTCACTCGATTCAATCACATGAAACGTGTTTGTGCCTATATGTTACGTTTTGTATACAATATGCGAAACAAAGCTGCAAGGCGTACTGGCTCATTGACCGTAACCGAGTTAAACGAAGCACTAACTATTCTCACAAAGGCGTCACAGTCACAATCATTCCCCGACCTTTTAGATAGTTTAATTAAACACAAACCGTTAAAACACTCACACAATTTAGTAAAATTAAATCCATTCATCGATAAACAAAATGTAATTAGAGTCGGGGGACGTTTGTGTAATTCACCAGAGTTTTCGTATAGCAAGAAGCATCCAATATTATTATGCAGCAAGCACACATTCACACGGCTGTTGTTTAGCGCAGAGCATGAGCGACTAATGCACGCCGCGCCGCAGGCCCTCTTGTACACACTCAGAGAAACGTGGTGGCCGGTGGGTGGGAGAAATCTCGCGAAACAAGTTGTACATAGTTGTGTTCGATGCGCTAGGTTCCGTGCTAAGCCGATTGCACCTATTATGGGTAACTTACCTGCACAACGCTTGTCTCCAGGGTTTCCTTTTATGACCACTGGTGTGGACTATGCGGGACCGGTTCTCATATTGAACCGTAAAGGTAGGGGTGCTAGAACTGTGAAGGCATACATTTGCATATTTATATGTTTCATTACACGCGCGGTTAACTTGGAACTTGTAGGTGATTTGACAACAGACGCCTATCTATTAGCTCTCAAGCGCTTTGTCTCACGCAGAGGCAAACCGTCACACATTTTTTCAGACAACGGAAAGAATTTCGTTGGCTTAATGAATTTATTTTCAAAATTCCTTTCCTCTTGTTCACAAAATATCATAAATTACGCTACTTCACAAGATATCAAATTCAGTTTTATTCCCCCTTACGCTCCGCATTTTGGTGGATTATGGGAAGCTGGGGTAAAATCATGTAAACATCATTTACGCCGTGTTGTAGGGAATTTGCACTTGACGTATGAGGAGTTCAATACTGTTTTGACACAAGTGGAAGCAGTCCTGAACTCCCGTCCTCTTAGTCCTATGTCCACAGATCCCCATGATTATCAACCCCTATGCCCAGATCATTTCTTGGTTGGCCGTCCGCTGACAGCGCCGGTCTGTGAGGATCTGATCGACAAATCTCCACACAGTCTGTCACGTTACCAGCGAGTGGAGCAGATTCGTCAACATTTTTGGAGCAGGTGGTCCACAGAGTACATTTCTGAGATGCAGACCAGGACAAAGTGGAAGTCAAGGCAAGCTGATCTGAAGCCAGACACACTGGTACTTATAAAGGATGATCACGCACCGCCACTGAAGTGGTGTCTTGGCCGTATCATCAGCACCATTCCAGGCAGCGACGGAGTTGCACGAGTGGCGGATATCCAGACCGAAAAGGGCATCATAAGAAGGGCATTTTCTAAGATTTGTCCACTGTGGGAGAATGAAGCTGAGTGAACACGTTGAAAGACCATCTTTCAAGGCCGGGAGGATATTCACGCATGATGTTGACGACGTGCTTATTGCCATTGCTAAACAGTAGGCGCCCGTCGTTTTGAGACACCTACCTACACGTCATGAGTTCATGACTCAAAAACTAGCACATCGTCCTCGGATTGTCGGACAGCCAATGAGAGGAACCCTAGGGACGCTATCAAAGAAGGACCAATAGCAGCAGTCTACGAAGACTTCCGAACTCCTCTCCGTGAAACGGGACCCGCTCGGCGTGTCTTCAATACTAACGACATTCAAACCTCATCCTTGCTCTGTATAGCTTCATCTTCAAACATTTAAATCAAGAACGACTTTTTCCTGCTGTACATACTAACTCACATTGCAATAAACCATTTTATATATTGGAGAAACCAAGAAGTATCATTTCTTCTGATCCACAATCACAAATTGAAGAGGAAGACGCCTAACGCATAAACAGACAGCAAAAGAAGAAGAATGGAAATTATCGAAAAACATGTAATCAAAACAGGAGGTGTTAAAAAAGCTAACAAGGAATTAACAAACTCAAAAGACTGGATCGCAAAAATTAAAAACGAAAGCGGAAAATACAGCCACCACAGAAAAAACATCTTAGGAATTGCCACATCTTACTACAGAAAGATATACGAACACAACATTGCTCAAGACGAAGACGACTTGGACGAAACTTCAAACGTCCCTAACATCCTTATGAGTGAAGTTATAAATGCTATAGATAGCCAAAAGAGAGACAAGGCACCAGGACCAGATGGTATAAACAATGAAATCCTAAAAGAAAGTAAAGAAGTTATAGCACCAGTCCTTACCGACATATTCAACGAAATATTAATCACCGAAATTATCCCACAGCAATGGACAGAATCAAACATTATTCTTCTATATAAAAAAGGAGACAAATATGAAATCGGGAACTATCGCCCCATCAGCCTAATGTCCAATTTATATAAAGTATTTGCTAAGATCTTACTAAATCGGATTGAGAAAACATTAGACGAACACCAACCCATTGAGCAGGCGGGTTTTCATAAAGACTACTCAGTGCTCGACCACATCCACGTAGTACGCCAAGTTATGGAGAAGTATAAAGAATACCAATTGACCTACTACATAGGATTCATCGACTACAGCAAGGCGTTCGATTCTTTATTTCACGCAAAGATATGGGAGTCATTAAAAGAACAAGGAATTGACCACAAGTATATCCGCTTAATTAAAAACGTTTACAACAAGAGTACAGCGAGAATACAACTGGAAAAGAAAGGCGAATGTTTCAAAATTGGCAAAGGCGTACGACAAGGAGATCCTTTGTCACCAAAATTATTCTCGGCGGTGCTTGAGTCAATATTCAGAGGTCTTCATTGGGAAAATCTCGGTATCAACGTGGATGGTCGTTCACTAACTCATCTGAGATTCGCGGATGACATTGTGCTATTTGCAAAAACTCCCGAAGATTTAACTAAAATGATAAACGATTTAGCAATGGAGAGCAAGAAGGTGGGTTTACAACTGAACCCAGAAAAAACTAGGGTGCTGACCAACAGAGAGAGAACAGCTATAAACTTAGGGAGGAATCAAATCGAGTATACGGAAGAATATGTTTATCTGGGACAACTAATAACGAATGATAACCCCATGCGCAAAGAAGCTGAGAGAAGAATAACCAATGGCTGGAAAAGGTACTGGGCTTTAAAAGAGATTATGAAGGATAAAAATCTGCATATTAATATAAAAAGCAAACTTTTTAACACCTGCATACTGCCAGTTCTCATGTACGGCACTCAAACATGGACCTTGTCACAAAACCTGACTAACAAACTTGCAACATGCCAGCACGCAATGGAAAGAAGCATGATGAATGTGAAAAAATCGGACCGACTGAGAAACTGTGTAATAAGAAGCAAAACAAAGGTTACAGATATAACGTATAAAATTAGAAGACTGAAGTGGCGATGGGCGGGGCACATGATAAGCGGAAGAGATAAATGGAGCAAAAATGTGACGCAATGGTATCCAAGAGAAGGAAAGAGGAAAAGAGGGTGACCACAAAAGAAGTGGGATGATGACATCAGGCAAGTGGCAGGCGTCACATGGAACAGGGTGGCTCAAGAAAGACGTGAGTGGAAAAGGTTGGAGGAGGCCTTTGCCGACTGGCAAACAGATCTTCAAAAAATAAGAAAACCTCAAATAAAAGACTAGATTAAGGATAACAGTAGTATTAAGCTTTGCATGTATTTCTCTTTTTATGTAATTTTTGATCTGAATAAAAAGGCTATATATATATATAGAATCTATGAACGGACGGACAAGCGCATTAGTTATGTTATTAGGTGCCTGGCCGGCCGATCAACATTATATCTATTGTTCTGCGCGTGAGGTGGAGCTTGCATTCCTGAGCCGCGCGCGCGCATCATTTCGGTTTGTCGGCCCACCAGTCCGCTTACCGCACCCCATGTGACAGCTGTGTCTCTCGGACACATGCGCACTTTCGTAAACCCTAACGTTGCTACAAGATTAATCCTAGAATCGTAAAAACCTCTGTGCTTTCTTCCTATCTACTCCTTCTATCTATATTTCGTGCTCTTGACTCTTATGTTGGACCTATAACTTTCTGTGCTTATCATCTGTTATTAAACTTTATTTAACGTGCACGTGTACAAATTTTTATTCCTCTCCGCACACACTGTACCTACGTATCTATAACACGCAGAACTTGTTTTATTTTATAATGAATTAATTAGTTAAACTACCAAATATTAAAAAAAAAAATTAAATACGCTTAACGTATTTTAAAAAATCTTAAAATTTGGTTTTAACAAATAAATTATTACAACTGCCATCAATTTTAATGTAAATTAAACTCTAAAACCGGAACTAAACAATTAACAACAAACGTGTCGTAGTAGTTATTTTATACTTTTTACTTGCAGTAATGAAGCAGTGACATTACAGTACGGCCGTTTTAACTTGGCGAGTGTGAAGTTAGGCTCTGCGAACTTTAGTGCTTGTGCATTCGTACAAAAATAAAGGTTTTAAAAAAATAAATGCCGTTAGCAGTTGTTATTCCTGTTAACAACTATTATTGGCATTTATTTTTTTAAAACCTTTATTTTTGTACGGGTGCATAAGCGCTAAAGTTCCCAGAGCCTAACTTCACGCTCGCCAAGTTAGAACGGCCGTATTGTACCATGTCTAGTAAACGTTGTTGTGTTTCTCAGTGTGTGGAAGTCGAAGGTACCGGGTACGTAACCAGACTGTTAGATACCGTACACCTAACCAGTAATACGCCCTGTTTTTGCACTGCAAAGTAAAACATAGCCTTTTGAAAGTTATGCGCGTACAGACAGACTTGTTTCATACTTATGTAATGTAAAGATATAACACGACGCCTTACGCCATCTATCAGATTGTATATACAGTACCTGTAGAGTACTAGTGACATCTAACATACGACGTATGAAGTGTCGTGACGTTAACGAGTTACAAACACATACAAGGATCACATGATGAAGACGCACACTAACGTGTCAAGCCGCCTATATAAGCCCTCACCAAGGAGAAATGATTCATCGCCCGGTTGAGTAGTGACCAGCCTTAGTGTGCTGAACTACGAGTGGTCCTACTTATAAAAAAAAAAGATTCATTCGCAGCTTAGAAGGCACAGTGGTCGATAGCCCCGCAGTCACTACTGTTGTCTTAAGCTTGAACTGAGCGGAGGCCCCGTCGCCCTCAGGAATAGCCAGCTAGGAGGTTAAGGGATATGATAGCCCCACAGTCCATCCCTAGGACCACTAATAGATATTACGTCACTCTAACTTTGTTTGATAAAATCTGTCAAGTGTTTGAATTAAAGTAAATAAACCCTATGTGTCATCCAACGTTGGTTTTATTCCACCGCCACCATTATATTGGCGCCCAACGTAAATATTCTTCTACCCGCAACAATTTTGACGATGTACCCAAATATTGGCGAATAAACAGAAGCCTACCCTCAAGAGAATTAATATTATTTTGACACTTTTGACATGTCTGAGAAAAAAAAAACAAGAGATCGTGGTGATGACTCAGGAAGAATTAAACTAAATAAAATAACAGAAGAACAAAAGCGACAGAAGCGAATGAAAGTAGAAATAGATATTTTAATTGTCTTGCTGCGTGCACAAAACGTTGCGACGGCGAACTAAATATTAATAAACAAGAAGAATTTGTGACCAGTATCTCTGTTTGCAAAACAATCGAGAGTCTGGCCAAGCAAGCTGGAAATTAAATATTTAGGTTACCTTAAAGTTTCTGGAATGCCAAAGCAGATCCAAAGAAAATCTATGCTATTTCAAACCGTCAGACCCCTAAAAACCTAAAAGAATTAATATCATATTTACAAATCACATCACGCTATCGAAGATTTATTCATAACCTAACTGAAACAAGAACAAAATAAGTCGGGGGTGGGAACGAGAGCAACAAGAAGCATTTATTAAAAAATGCCTTGACTACGTGACCGCTGATAAGTGTTAAAACAGGCAAGTGACGAATTACCCTTTGCTATCAAGACTGATCCCAGCCAGAAAGCCATAGGCACAGCTTTAGTGCAGGGGGAGGGACCAATGAGCACCCTATTAAATACGCAAGTACTTAACAAAATGTACCGAATGCTTACCATGATTCACCTACTGATGGTCATATGGGAATAGAAGGCACAGTGGTCGATAGCCCCGCAGTGACCACTGTTGTCAAAAGATTGAACTGAGCGGAGGCCTGGTTGCCCTCAGAAATAGCCAGCTATGAGTTTAAGGGATAGGATAGCCCCGCAGTCCGTCCCTAGAACAACTTATAGGTTATCAGTCTACCCGAAACTCACTACGATTTGTAAAGTGCCCACTTCGCTGGGCACCATGATTATTTTTTAAGAAAGGGGGGTTCGGGGTATGTTCGTAAAAATGTGCCTGCGACCTATTCTTAGATCTACCAAAAATACTCTATACTTTTATTGCATTCCACATGTATTCTTAGGTGGGAAAACTTATGAATACACAATAAAAATCATATAAATTAGTCAAGCCATATCGGAGGAGTGCGATAACAAACATTGATGAGACCTGTTTAAGTTCTGGTTTGGTGTCTAGTGATAGCGAATATTCTCTGTGCATGTAAACTGTTATATAGAAATATAATGAAGAAAATGGTTTTAAAAATAATAATATGGGTCACAAGTGTTTTTTCTGTAAATGTAATGCTTAAACTCCTTTTTTGCAGGTTCTTACAGAGTTTTTCATTGGTTTCCAAACCTTGATATGGACATTGCTCGTTTCCGAACATGGGTATTGGTGGAGAAATTTTGAACCTGAGTAATGAAAATATTTACAAACTTCGTCGAGTATGTCATGCTCATTTCGAAGAGAAATATTGTTGCCGTAACAACATAATTTCTAACATAGCTGTACCAACATTACTTATGTCAGGTAGGTACACTATGTAGCTATATAATTGTATAGTAGCTATAAGCTTTTAATGTGTCATAATTATGGCATGTTATTGTCATTTCTAAACATTGAATTGCAAATTAATTATATCGCATGTATTGTATTTAGTAAAACATTTACTATAATTTAGCATTTTGCTTGTATATAGAAAGTTTCATCAGAATTGACCTGTTCCTTTTCAGAAAATTTTAATTAGAATTTCGAATGGAAGACAATATTTGGTACCCTTAAGATTTAGAGATATTATTCAGTTTGTTATTGATTGAATTCAATGTGTTGTTTTAGAGGTTGTTTCTTTCGTTTCCACAATTTGGTAGGATATTTGTATCGATCTTATTAAAGTTTCCTTCCTATTGTTGCAGGACTACTATCTATATCAAAATTTATCTGCACTGATAGAAAACCAATCAGGGAAGTTGAAAATTTACCGTCTACATCAAAAGGTCAATACACCTAAACTTCGCATAAAGATGCTCCCACACAACAGTTATGTAAGATTATAGAATGTTTCATGACATTTGTTGTCTGTAAGAAAATCTTCAAAATGATGCACATTGTAACATAATATTGTATTTGGTACACAATGTTTTATAATGTTATCTAACTGCTGTATGTCAGTACTTCAAAGAGATTCATTAATGTGACTTAGCATGTCTATCTTGCACGTTAATTGAAACTTTCAGTAGTGGTAGGGGAGCCCAAGAAGGGATTTCGGGATTTCCTAAAGCGCAGCAGATTAATATCCAGGGGCATACCTTGTACCCGGTTAAGTACCTCCACCAAATATGAGCCCCATATATAAGGCCGCCCGTGAAGGATACAGGATCAGATTAGTAAAAAAAAATTGACCATCAGAAATTCTCAAGCGCGTCAGATTAAGGTAGTGTGAATTAATAACATCCTAAAAAGTGTATATTCCACTAATCTGACAATTTGAGAGTGACGTAAAGAAAAGGGAGGGCAGCAAAGTTGTAAAAAAAAAACGTCATCTTGACATTCTCGAGCGTAACTAATTTTTTTTTATTTTGAAGGAAATAATTCAAGGATAACGAAAAATATATAATCTGACGATTTCCTTAAGCCGAAATAAAAAAAATTCGTCGATAAACTTAAATACGTGCAGCTGCGTGATGCCTATATTTCTGTTACATAGAGCAACACTACCAGCCTCGGTAGTCTATGGGTTAGTCTATGTTCAGCGTACAGACACGCACGTGTTAGAAGTGATAGATATATACATATATTACCATGATTACTAGGTGTTTTATCGAAATAATTAGCAGTCTGTATAGCAATATCAGTTTATTAATTTACCACACGGTTCGGAAGGTAGCTATCTATGGAGAAGAACCGGCAAGAAACTCCACAGTTACTCTTTTCAAAACATCGTCACTTTCACATAATTTCAAGTAAAAATTAACACAATATTATTAGGACACCGATACAACAACATAATTCTATATATAAAAATAAATCGTACATTAAGATGTTTACACTGTGGCTGTCCGAGAGAGACTGACTTAAACTACGGCGCTAAGGGCCTTTTACATGGGCAAATGACAGCTACAATGACAGATGATTCAACACACAAAGAAGGGTTATTTCTAAGTAACAAATTAGTGTTTTATACAATAAAATTATTAGATTAATGTGAATATCTTTAGCAAAATATAATATTAATTATATAATATAATAATCAGTTACTATTATCTAACACGGCCATACTGACATGTACTTCGTTCTCGAAGTACAATTATAATATTCTAACACGATCATTTCAACGTACAATTTAGGTACATATTATTAGAATAAACCAATAAGTAAGAAAAAATAAGTCACTAAATTAGCAACATCGTTTCGTTTTCATCATACAATATTTCGTTTTCATCATACAATATTTCGTATTCATCATACAATATTTCGTATTCATCATACAATATTTCGTTTTCATCATACAATATTCCGTTTTCATCATACAATATTTCGTTTTCATCATACAATATTTCGTTTTCATCATACAATATTTCGTTATCATCATACAATATTTCGTTTTCATCATACAATATTTCGTTTTCATCATACAATATTTCGTTTTCATCATACAATAATTCGTTTTCATCATACAATAATTCGTTTTCATCATACTTTAATTCGTTTTCATCATACAATAATTCGTTTTCATCATACAATAATTCATTTTCATCATACAATCATTATGTTATTGTACATAATCCATCATTATCGTACAATAACCCATCATTATTTCATCGTACAATAATCCATCATTATTTCATCATACAATAATCCATCAGTATTTCATCATACAATAATATACATAAATTCTATAATAAAGTCTTTCATTATACAATTATTTTTCTTCATTTATATCGAAACAGTATACATTATATAGAGAATTCAATTCAAAATAAAACAGTACCATTCAAATATTAAAAAAATATACATATCAAACAAATTTAAAGTGATAATAACCCACATTCAATGTAAAAATAATTAATAGTACAATAAAACAAATAATCAAATAAAAAGGAAAATCGAAAACCAAATTGGTATGAAAAGATCAACATCAAAGATTTATGACAACTAAATTTAAAAAAAAATTAAGCAATAAAATAATAAAAAAAAAAATGTGCAAAACTATTAACAATATGTCGTCTAATTGTAAAATAAAATGTCAAAGATAAAATCTATAATTATACTAGAGATAATATATCATTTAATTATATGAGTAATACAATAATAAAACAAAATGCCGTAAAAATATCAATATATAAAAAATAAAAAGAATCCAATTTAGAACAATAATTTAAATGTCGTCGCGTATCATCTAGATACTCAACGGCGCTGTATTACTATACACACTATTATCTTCTGGACTAACATTTTGTTCAATACCTAGACATAGATAGACGAAGTTTCGTTTTAGTAACTAGTATTTCTTAAATGGCCTATCATGATTTAATGTAATACAATTAAGGTCCTTTAAATTGTGCTTACTTCAACATCTACAATTTAGCCATCGTTATTATTATTTATCACTATTACTAATCAAGTTTGTATGGGTGGAATTAACGAATGGTAGCCTCACTACGGTCAAAAATCAATTGCTGAATCACAGTATTCATGGATAGTTGAACTTTCCACGCACCGCTCGGCCAGTCTGACACATCCGTACAAGAAGTGTTTATCATATTTGTAATCGTGGACACATTGTTTTACTTTCCATTACTTTTAGGGCTTCCTGAAGTTATTAAGTGGTAAGGTCCGTATTACAGTATCTACGTGACTCAGGTCCAGTACCAAATTTTTAAGAATAAAATATATGTATTGCACAGTTTCACTATAGAAATTAATATTTAAGAATTTGTAAGAGCAAATTCTTGAAGGTAAATGGTATTAAGGATTTTTTTCTAGCACATGAAGAGTAACTTGTTTTTGGAACGGAGTGGATCCTAAATAATATCTATGACAGTGCTGTTATAAATTGCTCACTGATTATATACTTAATAGTATTCAAATAAATATTGGAAAAAATATCAATAGATATATTAAAAGAAAAGAAAGTTATAGTTAAAACTAAACCGAAATGCATGTTTTTTTTTTAACAAGTTGCGAAAGCGGCGCCACTGTGCCACTGTTTACATCGTGTCCGCGTTAATTTGAGCTTTAAAAACAGTAAAAGTGACAAAAAATACCGTAACTGTGCTGAATATTTTGTATAAAACCGAACTATAAATGGACAAGTTAAAGTACAAAGTGATTAGTGCGTAAAATTTAAAATATTCCAAAAAACAAAAAATAACGGCAGCAATTTTATATAAGTGTCATTAGGCATTGTGCTCTAAAATAAAGGAAAAAACAAAATGCGTGGTAAAAGTACGACACCTTAAACTGTATAACAAACATCACGGTTTAAAAACAGTGAAATAAGTGATAACTTTTCTGATATTATAGATCAATAATGGCAAATCATTCTGTTGAATATAGTGAATACAGCACCATCTATTAGAACATATGTTAACAGCAACGCCACAAGAACATAACTAATGACATCTACCGAATGAAAACAAAAGTGCTGGACGTTAGAACTACTTTGCAGTTTGACTTCAATTGGCAACGTGAATTTGGCCGAGTGGCAGAGACCTCTGATTAAGGAACGTCAGTGCGCTGGTTCGAATCCCCTGGAGACAATACACTTTTTGAATTTGTAAAAATTTTCATCTTTAATTTATTCAAAAATGGAGGACTATGACAATATCAATACACAACAGCGACGAAGACTAAACTTCAATATTAGCGAAATCGACATGGACGTTTCGTACCTAAGGCCGACAGATACGTCACAACTATCTCCAAACCAACAACTGTCCAAGAGTATAGACGGTACTTTAATCGACACTGCAACATACTCCGAAATGCAAGACAGAATATCAACATTAACAAAAGAACTCGCTACTACACAGGGCGAATTAGAAAACGTAATATTAGAAAATAATGATTTGCGAACAAAAAATAAAAATCTTACTACACAAATCTCCGCTTTAAAGTCACTATGTCACTCCACGACGACTCCTAATAAGCCAAACAGTATGAAAAAGATTACAAGGCGTTTTGTGTTGGCCCAAAAAAGCGACGTATCCTTTACCCCTTCATCGCCAACCTCGACACCTAATACTAAAAGCGACCACATCTATACATCTGCAAATTTACATATTAAACTAAATGACTTGCAGAAACAATTATATGAATTAAGCAAGGAGATAACAAACTTAACAAAACAAATTGAAATACTACAAGTGAAACGGACAACACCAAAGAAAACAAGTACTACACATACTCAGAAATTACCTGCGTATGAAATCAAGAAAAAAGAAAACCCTGCAGTCTACAGAAAATTAATTATCCTCGGAGCTCAACAATGTGTAGGCCTCGCCTCAGCTCTCCTGTACTCAAGACAACGAACGCAATATGAGAAGTATGCGATTATAAGCGAAACGAAGCCGAATGCGTTGAGCAGCGAGATAATAAAAAACTATCGAAGTTTAAATCTAGCAACCAATGACAAGCTTGTATTATCTCTTGGTGAAAACGACTACAATCAAAAATCAGTGTTAGCACAAATTCAAAAAATTATAGAGTATTTCAGTTGCAACAAAATTATTATACTAAACATAACTAAAAACAATTATCTAAATGTAAACAAGCTGAATAATTCCATAATGCAAATTTGTAAAAAATACAAAAATTGTTCCTACGTAAATTGTAATAACCTTAATGATATTTGTAAAACTATTAACTATGTTATTGACTGTAATGACTATGACAACAAATTTTTGAAGTTTTCCGAAATTAAGAAAAGTATAAAAATTCTAAGCCAACGAAATAATACACTAAATTTGAATTACAACTGCATATCTAAAAAGGGTACAATACCCTATTATTTTAAAACTAAGATTGTGGAAATGTCGACAAATACTAAGAATAAAACAGTACTAAAATCCTTACCGCAAAAAATAGGGACTATACCGTACTATTTCCCTGTAATAGAAAAGTGTCAAATTGGCCTAACTTCTAAAGACAACAATCTTTTTCGTGTACAATAACCTACGCATACTACATCAAAACATAAATGGACTGCTAGCCAAAAGTGACATAATGACGGAATTTATAGACACTCTTTCAAACAGTGGCAAATATGTACATGTCTTATGTTTTACAGAACATAATATGACGATGAGCGATGTTGATCTTTTGAACATTCCAAATTACACTTTAGCTACCTCCTTTACTAGGCAAAAACGGAACGGTGGGTCTTGTATATTAATACACAACCATATTAGATATACAGAGATAGATTTTGTGAAAGTCGCAAATGTATGCAATGTTTTTGAATGCTGTGCGGTTGAGCTAACGGATCATAAAATTACAATAGTATGTATATATAGAGTACCAGGACTAAACAAAATGGAAATATTCTTTGACAATTTAACTTATATATTAGAACAAATCTGCTATAGAAATAAACATAAAATTATAATCTGCGGTGACTTTAACATTGATATGTTACAAAAAACAAAGTATTCCTCTCTATTTAAACGTCTATTAAAAGAGTTTAATCTTAAAATCGAAATACAGCAACCCACTAGACCCAGTAGTGGTACTTGCCTTGATAATATTTTTCACAATATACGGGGCTGTAATAGTGAGATACTAGAATTAGGGGTATCTGACCATTTAGCGCAACTGATGCAGTTTCCTGTACAACAAACGTGCGCATTGAAATATTATTATGTTCATAAACGTGATTACAGCAAGGAAAACATGTATAAATTTAGGCAATGCATAGGCAGTTTGAGCTTTTCCGATATTTTTGAAGAAAATGACCCCAATGAAAAGTTTAACGAGTTTTTTGACTTATTCAAACTTTTCTACGACCTATGTTTCCCAATAGTAAGATGCAAAATATCGACAACTCATAGACCAAAATGGATCACACCGGGCATTAAAGTCTGCAGCAAAAAAAGACGGTATTTGCTATGGCAATATAGGTTAAACCCAAACAAAGACACTAAAACTGCTTTATCGACATTTAGCGCCAGGTACCGTCGCGTTATCAAACAAACACAAAAAGCGCAAAACAGCTGCTACATAGAAACTAGTAACAATAAGTCTAAAGCTACCTGGAAAATAATAAACAATTTGAAAAGCAACGTACCGAAAACACATATTAACGCTATTGAAGTAAACAACAAATGTATCACAAACCCTCAAAATATTGCGCAAAATTTTAATGATTATTTCACAGACCTAGCTCAATCCAATGTAAATTGTCAAACTTATAATAATACGAATGTTTTAAAATCCCACAAATCTATGTTCATGGAACCAATAGTCCCAAAAGAGATGACAACTATAATAAATAACCTCAAAAATACAAATAGTACAGGGTATGATGACATCAAGACCAGCGTGATCAAATCAGTAGGACCTATTGTAGCACCAGTGTTATGCGATATAATAAATGCTTGTATACACAATGGAGTTTTTCCAGAAGCTCTAAAAATCTCGATTATCAAGCCACTACACAAAAAAGACGATAAAACAAAAATGTGCAATTATAGACCTGTAGCTTTAATACCAATATTTTCAAAAATTTTCGAGAAAGTTATTTACAATAGACTCAACAATTATTTTGAGAAAAACAACATTTTTTGTAAGGAACAAATGGGATTTAGGCAGAACAAAACTATAAATATGGCCGTGTACAATTTCCTTAAAAAGATACACCATAACATGGACAATAGGAAACCAGTTGTAGCAATGTATATGGACATGACGCGCGCTTTTGATTACGTTGACCATAAAATACTATTAAAAAAACTCTATAGCTACGGTATAAGAGGTAATGTACTTGATCTCATGCAATCGTATTTAGAAGGTAGAAAACAGGTTACTCAGATCAGCCAAGTCAACATTAAGACAAAAACTGAAACAATATACTCCTCAAGTACGCGAACAATTTCGTATGGTGTTCCACAGGGGTCTGTGTTAGGTCCATTACTTTTTATCTGCTATATAAATGACTTCCCCAATGTAACCAGTCATCAGATGTGCTTATTTGCAGATGATAGCACTATTGTTTTTGACAAGGGAGATTTTAAAGAAATTGAATCAGACATAAACACAAACCTAGTGTCTATCATAGAATGGTTGAATGCCAACAATCTAAAAATTAATTTGACTAAAACTAAAATAATGGACTTTAAACTTCGACAGAGAAAACCGACACAATATCAAATCAGGTACAAAGGAGACGCAGTATTAGAATCGAACACTACAAAGTTTTTAGGATTACACATTGACAATGATATGACATGGAAAGCTCAAATTGATAGTGTTTGTCTGAGACTTTACAGATTCTCTTATGCCCTTTATATGTTAGGTAAAATCGCAAACAAAACTGCCCTCCTAACGGCATACCATGGGTATGTAGCCTCCACGTTAAGGTATGGACTCATATTTTGGGGTAATGCTGCAAATATATCCTCCGTACTTTTGGCACAAAAAAGATGCATCCGAGCCATCTGCAAATTAAAAACGACAGATACATGTAAGCCACACTTTAGGGATTTAAAGATTCTGACAGTACCGTCGCTGTATATCTATGAGGTTCTGATGTTTGTAAAAACCAATATACACTTGTTTAGTCATGTAGAAAGTCAACGTCGCTCAGATAAGTTAAAAACAACAATCACCAAAACTGCTTTTGCTTATAAAAGTATCTATGCAATGGCACCTAAATTGTATAATAAATTACCTTGTCATATTAGAAACAGTAAGAATAATAATGAATTTAAAAATAATATCTTTAAGCTATTAAATGACAAAGTATATTATTCAGTCAATGAGTATTTGGATGACAAATTTTGATCAATTTTTATAATTTATATTTTTAATTTATTGTGTTTTTTATTTTGCAATCATTTGACATTGTGTATTATTATTCTTTCCTATTTTCATGACATTTTCCCTATTTTATTGAGACAATTTTATAATTTGACATGCATGTACTCGTATCTTTGACATTCTTTTATATCAAATATACTTACTAACATCGTAAGACTGATTTTGTATGCCTATCGGCGGAACATGGTTTGTACAATTGAAGTTTAAAATATTGAAAAACACCTGTAATCACCTATGTTCACAAAATGAATAAATGAATTTGAATTTGAATTTGAATTTGAAGTTTTGGTAAATATATGGCGGTCTTACAAATTGTAAATTGTACCACATCTTGTGAAAATGTATACCATTCCTTAAACTTATTAGCAAACTTGTATGGGATGCTGAAGTTCTGTTATTCTAATCAAATCATTATTGAAATAAATAATTATAGTAATCAATTTAAGTTTAGGAAACACAGGATTCATCTAGTAACTGAAAATGGCAAAAATTATGGAACTTGAATTGTTCAATGAATCTGTACTTGAGGAACATTCTAAAATTTAATCTCGACTCAAAACTAGTTTTAAAGAGAGATCAGTGCCTATGTGACCTAATTTGACTATTGAAATAAATTATATGGCAACATTTTAAAAACCATTTCTGATTATTTAATAATTAGCGACTATGGAACCCATAATGAATTTTGTTTTCAATTGTGATAAGTGTAAGTTTCAAAAATACAAATTAAATATTCTCTATACAAATCGAGTCGCATTACTACCTCACAAATTCGTCAACAAGTGAACAGATATCAAGTTTTCTAAATGATATAAATTATCATCATTCTGAAATTTATTAGCGATTTCTGTATAAAAATGAGTTACAAATGGTATACATTATCAAAACGTATAAATACTTCAGTAAAAACCACACAAAATTTATTTAATAAAAACAAACCGGTTTCGGATTTACACTTCTCACAATCAACGAGAAATCAAGTAAATATCCAGAAAAAATATCTTGGACTTTGGCTGAACGATAGGCTCAATTGGAAAGTACACATTGATCGTGTTAAAACAAAATTAAAAACATTGATAGGAGCGTTATGCAAATCTACAGAATATCGAAAAAAAGAAGTGCCTGATTCTTAAAATTTCATGTTGAATACTTAATCGAGACATGGGGATCAGCTTGTAAACCTAATCTTAACCCCCTACAAAGAACACAAATAAAATAATCAGAAAATCCTTATTTCACTATCAGTATCTTCATCCAACATAGAAAAATCATTAACAACATCACCATTAATTCATTACAACTGAATATTAATAAGTTGCAGCTAATGACTAACAAGTGCATAGACTAATTACGGGAAAAATACTATATTGTTTGTGTATGGCTGTACTTTGGTCTGCCGAAGGATTTGAAGCGAACTAATAGCGTCTATAAAAAATAAACTGAAGAAGCATGTTCGAACAAAGTAACATATCGCCTCCAACTTTTTCAAGAGTGAACACTACTTTATAATTATTATTCAAAAATATACAATACTTTGTATCTGATTTTAAGTGAATCATAATGTTCTTATGAGAAGTATATGACATACCTACACAGGTTCCAAAGAACTTTCCAAGAAACTTTCTCAGAGAAATTGTGATGATATAAAGCCGAATACATTTTTTTTTTCATATTTATGTCAAGACTACCTGTTTAGTACCGATCGTTTCCGAACGTACTCTTTTGACATAAAGAAATTTGATCTTGACATTACTCTGACTTGACAGATAGACTTTGCTTCCCCGTTGAAAATGTCGGTCATGGGACCCTGTTGAGTTAATTATAATTGGTAAAATATCGTTTGGAATCGCCTGTTGCAACCGATAATTGGGTCGCGATTATCAATTGTTTGAAATTGTAATCCCCATTTGACGAAAACCCCGGGATATTTTTTGATCTAACGCCGGTTGTGGCCTTCCGCGTGGCACGCGCTCGAGTTGGAAAAAAGTAGTGATAAATAGCTACTACAGTGTTTAATTGAACTTTGTAATCCCTGATTGACGAGAATCCAGGGATATTTCTCGGAACACATCGCCTTATTGCCTCATCCGCGTAGCACGCGCTTGCTGGAAACGAGTTAGGCTGTGATGCTGTTGGAACCGCGCCATCTGGAGACTGGCGCTATGTGAACGTCCACAAACTTGACTTGCATCACACTTTCATTTACTCACCTCATATTTACATACATACCACACTTGGGGCGTGACCTTGGAAGGTCGAAGCTTGGTGAACCCAGCACAGAAGGTTAGTGGTAATAATGTATTCATAAAGCCTCAGAGGCTATAGGCCTTTTGTTTATTGTTGATTGTAAGCAACGTTTATAGCTCCACGTACCGTGGACAGTTCAGACCATCCAGTTACCGTTGCACTGGCCTATTGTAGTCCTGAACATTTTGGTAAGCAGAGCGTGGGTTTAATATAAAATCCACATAGTAAATTTTGGTAGCAGGCGTGGCTCTTATCCACTGATTCATTCTGGTAGCAGGCGTGGCTCTTTTAATATAAGATCCACTGGTTTAATTGGAAGTTTTGAAAATAACTTTAGTTTGGTTACTTAACATAACGCTTCCCGGCAAAAAAAGTGTCAGAATACAAAAATAGTTGTTTCGAGAAAATGCAACTTTAATAGTTTTTTGTTCATCTAGACGTCAATAATTTAAAAACTATAATAGTCAGATCGCTGAAATATGGTGTGTAAATAGCTTATTTATATATTTATTATAGGGCATTAAATTTAATAGCAAAATTGTATTTTTATTTAACTAACTTTTAAGAAACTTTTAATTTGATGAATATTATGACTCTTTATTCGATAAAAATTTCTGTAGTTTAAAAAATAATACACATTATACTGTATGTAATCACCATTACTTTTATTATTAAAAGTCTTCAATATTAATTAAAAATAAATAAAACCTACCAAATTATAAACTTCGCATTAAAATAAAATAAAAACATCAAAAAATAAATTCTTAATTATAAATTACTAGTTTTGGCCTAATTAACAATTAGTCTTACTTCACTCCTTGGCCGATAACAATATAAAAAATTAATCTTAGATCTAACATGAAATTATTTGTCTTAAACATACGTCTAAATGCAATCATCATCATTACTTAATTTATTGGTTAACTGTCTTTACTTATAAAATTTAGGTACCTACAATAAGAAAAACTAACTAATTAAAACCTTCTCTTTAACATGTTTTTAAAATAAGAAAAAAATTCAAAACAAACTTCTTTATAGGTAAAAATATTTTTTTACGTGAACTTACAATCAACTAAAAAAAAGCTAAATTATTCACTTAAGAGACTTATAAAAAGACTCATAACAGGGGGAATATGACTATTTTGTAATAAATCCAATAGATCCTTCGGTTTATTTTCTTTGAGTTTCGGTTTCGGTTTGTTTCAGAGAACTAAGCGAGAAACGAAGCTACAATTATCAATTCTGCTGGACCGCATATGGCACAGTGTATCTTCGGAAAAAAAAAAGATTAACGATCCTCTAGTCAGAATAATTTCGGAATCTGATATTGAAAAACTAAAAGCTACTGAATGACTAGTCTCTAAAAGCCCACCATTTCAAAGTAACTTTAGTTTCTATGTTTTGCATGCCTTAAATATTTTATTTTTTATTTTTTTATAACTGTAAATCTCCTACAACATACACAAACACAAAACACTATACTCACTTTAATTCATATTACACATCTCATGTATCAAAGAGTAAACACTATAAATACCCTCTTAACAATATTTTCAGTAAACTCACCTTTATTTTCTATTACGGCTGTCATTTTGACCTTGACCAAGATTTCTTATATATTCATATTTGGTGAAATAATATCACTTTCAAATGAAATAGATAATAGTGCTGTCTCTAAAACCTCAGTATGTGATCTCAAAAAATGTCATAAATTAATCTCCTTTCCGCCCTACAAACGTTTGACTGTAATCACGCAAAATATTCGTAGCTTAAACTGTAATCTACCGGGACTGGAATTACTACTGAAAGCATTAAAAATTGATTGTGACATAATAGTTCTCACGGAGTGCTGGCTATTAAAAACTAGCGTAATTCCAAGTTTACCAGGCTTCCTATCGTTCTCTTCTGAAAGAAATTTAATACAAAATGACGGCGTTGTTGTTTACTATAGAGATTATTTGGAACTTATGTTTGAGGAACCGACTTTTCAGGAAGGAAACTGCCTTGTGGCTCGGCTAAGTAAGTATAATATGGCAATTGTGTGTATATACCGCTCTCCTTCATATAAAAATGCGGAACCCTTCCTTGACTCATTACACGAAACACTACTTACAGTAGAGAGCACGAATAATGTGATGTTGATAGGTGACATAAATATCCCGATAAATCATACGAAAATTGACCAAACAGGGGAGAAATACTTAACTTTAACAGCTTCTCATGGATTACTACCTGCACATACAGAAATTACGCGTAGTGCGAGTGGTACATGTCTGGATCATATATTGCTGAAGAGTTCATACAATACTCATACTCTAATTCCTCTAACGACTTTAACCGACCATTATCCTGTGCTAGCATGCATGAATCTTAAAATACAACGAACATTTAAAAATGAATCTCAAACAATAACTAATAAGGAAGGTCTTACTCAAGATTTGCTTAATATCGACCTAACCCCAATATACCAGTCGAAAGATCCTGAGCACTCTATTAATTACCTAATAAATACGATTCAGAGTGTAATCAATAAAAATACTGAAATTATAACTACATCTAGGCGTAAAAAAATAATTAAACCCTGGATAAAAAATGGATTATTGAGATGTATTAAAAATAGAGACCGACTACACCAAAAATTAAAATCGTCACCTGATAATGAAGTTCTGAAAATAACATATAATCGATACAGGAATTTCTGCAGTGTTATTTTAAAAAAGGTTAAATGTGCCTATGAAAAAAATGAGGTTGAGAAAGCAAAAAATGATCCCAAAAAGCTCTGGAAAGTACTTAAAGAAATTTCGAATCTAAATAAAACTCCCAGTAACTCCAATCAACTCCTAACCATTAAAGACTCGCCAGAAGAATCATTAAATGAAATCAATAATTATTTTATTGATGTAGGTAAAAACTTAGCTGAAGATTGCCAAAAAAGGAAACCGTACGACAGCTCTGACTCAGCTTTGTTGTCAAATAATAACTCTTGTCAAGAACTGAACTCGTTTGTGATGGAAGAGACTAGTGTAGACGAGATTACTTGCCTTGTGATGGGCTTGAAATCCGAATGCTCAGTGGGTAGGGATAACATATCCAACAAATTATTGAAACAGCATGTCAATCATCTAGCACCGGCACTTGCGCACATTTTTAATTTATGTCTCGACACAGGCATTTTTCCATCGCAACTAAAAAGCTCGGAAGTCCGTCCAATTTTTAAAGGTGATGATGAAAATGAAGTATCAAATTATCGTCCAATTTCAATTTTACCCGCCATGTCTAAATTATTAGAAAAGCTCATTAATAACAGACTTATAAGCTATATGGAAAAAAAGAAATACCTGGCAAAAAATCAGTTTGGTTTTAGAGTAGGTAAATCTACAGATGATGCAGTTAATACACTAACCAACTACATTAGTACTAATCTTGACATGGGGCAGAAATGTTTGTCTATATTCATAGATTTAAAAAAAGCATTTGATACTATTTCAATTCCCATCTTGATTACGAAGCTTTTCAAACTTGGTATTAGAGGAACGCAACTCCGTCTCTTTGAAAGCTATCTTAGCGGACGGAATCAATGTGTCCGAATTGGTTGTCATGTGAGCACTGACGGCGTAGTCTCCTACGGCATTCCTCAGGGCAGTATTTTAGGCCCTAGCCTCTTTCTCATTTATATTAATGATCTCACATCCATAAACATCCCAAAAGGAGATATAATATAGTATGCTGACGACACAGCTCTCCTATTCTCTGCTGACACATGGGATGAGGTCTTTAATGCGGCGCAAACGGGATTTAACATCGTAAACAACTGGCTTCGACTCCACCTTTTAACACTCAACACTGATAAAACAAAATATCTAACTTTTAGTATTCGCCAGTCAAAATTAATTAGGAGCAACTACAAAATAGTCCCGCATGTATGTTGCTTAGATATAAACTGTAGCTGTAAACCAATTGAACATGTAGACAACATAAAATATTTGGGGGTCATTATAGACAGTAACCTTAGCTTTAGAGAACATATAAAATTACTCAGTACCCGGGTCAGAAAACTCATGTTCGTTTAAAAAAGCTGAGACACGTTGTGGATGCTGTATTATTGAAACAAATCTACTTTGCCTTGTGCCAATCTGTAATATCATACTGCATCACATCATGGGGAGGAGCTCCAAAAACAATAATCAAACCGATTGAGATTGCACAACGTGCTATTCTTAAGATCTGCACTTTTAAACCGCGTCTTTTTCCTACCACCCTGTTGTACCAATATTGCGAAGTACTTAGTGTACGACAGCTGTTTTTACAAGGTATTGTTTTAAAGCAACATACAGTTTTAGAATATGACCCTAATCTAAAATATAGGCGAAGGAACAGGACAGTGTGTACTCGCAATCACCACCCTCATACGTCCTTTATTCGTAAATATTTTGCCTTTTTAGGCCCTTATATGTATATATAACAAAATCAATACTTCAATTAATATCTACTCTCTGAATAAGACCCAATGCAAAACTAGGGTAAAAAATTACTTACTAACACTAACCTATGAGGAGACAGAAAAGCTTATGGAAGTTACTGAATAATCAGGAGTCCTATTTTTTTTAATATTTCTTTTTTTCTATAGTTAACTCGAAAGATTGATACTCTTTGGCACAATGTAAGAATACAAACACTCTCATACACACTACACATGCACATACACCCTCACACGTACACTGACTCACACACATACACTCACCCATACATCCATACTCATACACACACGAAATAAACCTATAACTCACTTAGATTAAGTAAATTAATTCCTAATTCTAATTTTATAATTATTTGTATAAAGTATTACTCTTAATTGTTCTTTTTAAGTTTAAAGAAAGACTGTACTTGCTGATTTAATAAAATTTCAATGTCATAGACTGAGAGGATTGGCGCTGTATGCCGAGGTACAGGTGTTTACCTAGTTCGGCTGCAGATGATCCTATATTATTTTTACTGATACTTTTTTCTATGTGCTAGTTTTTAAGTAATATTGTAATCCTTTTTGATGCAAATAAAATAATTAATTGATCACGCCTACAATTAAAAGTTCAATTAAAAAGAGTTCAACTGATGTTCTTTAAAAGAGGTTTTAAACAACAGCTTCGTAGGATCGTCCTGCAACAGTTTGAAAATCTTCACCTCAGAAATTTTAAAAGACTTTGCTGTAGTTAACCCAATATCCTCAGACAGACGCTTCAATGAATAAAAATCACTAGATGACATTTCTGTCACGGTCTAGGGATTGCCTTTTTTCTTAGCACATTTAATAGCTTCAACGTATTGGCTGGGTACTTAAATTGGACCTGATCTGAGTCTTCTTTGTATTTGTTTTTCTATTTGCTCCTCTTCCGACAATATTGGTGAATTCCGCTTATAACGTTTTCTTATAGTCGGCCGACCAACGCTACTGCCTGAGGTAGAACTCTTATACCCACAGTCAGTTAGTTAAAATTTGAGTCTTTGACACTGTCATCACCGTCTTCGAAATAAAAATTTTCTTTATCTGATGTATTTCCATCTAAAACAATGAGAGTAATTTGATTTATCAAACCTTAAAGTAAGAGTACAATTTAAATATCAGTTCAATATTAACAAGCCTGTAAAAAAGGTTCTCTTATATCCTCAATAATATTTGTACTTGTACATTGTGTATGCATTATGTTTTAATCTTCAGTTTCGTACTGCTTATTTTCACATTTTTTCGAAGTAGATGTGTCGAGATCTAAAAAACAAAATAAATAAGTATCCCTGGACAACTGACATGCGGCTGTCTGATTCCGTACTGTATTATGGTAATCATGCAGCTGATAAATATACATAAAAGTGAAGTAATCAGCCTGTCCCACTGCAAGGCAAAGACCTCCATCATTGAATTCATGTCACCATTATAATGATAGGATCTGGGAAAATCACTACTCTTGGCAAATGCCAGTTGGTGATTATAAACTAGAGCAAAGTTCAAAATTTCGAGATACTTTTTGCTTGATCCGGGAAACGGCTCCAAGTCGTCAAGATCATGGTCCGGTACATAAACCACTAGAACATCGTGGCGTTACATTACATTTATTTATATTTGACTATAATATAAAACACTAACCTTGCATTATAACATCATCGTCTTTCAAATCATTTTGATTACAAATATTTTATACTATTATATTTTATACTACGACTATTATTATTATTCATATTGATCCTAAAAAAATAAACAGTTAGTAAAACTAGTACTATTAAATAAATAAAATACGCAACGTGGCATTAAGATTCAGTTCAATTTTATACAGAAAAAAAGACCGAACACAACATATAACTCGTGATTATTATAAAAGTTTACAACAAAAACGACATTACATGTGTTGCGTTTTTTATAAATTCTCTTAAATCGCGATTATAGATCAGAAACAGTAAAAAAGAGACACTTTATATGTTATGTCTCTTTTTTGTATGATCTGGCAATATTTACAATGCTTTTTCGTCAACAATACAGTCATAACACAGATTGTGCCGCCTTTTTAGTAACAATTCTAATATTTAAACGTAAAACTTATCGATAAAAAGTCACATCATACGTTAAAACACTTTTCTGGCGACACAGTTTATGTCAACTCTGTATTAACACAAATATGACACTGTTCACGCCGGTGTTCGGAGCGAAACGGCTCTGTGAAAAAGAGAACTTAGTGCCATCTAGCAGTAACCATGCGCAACATAATAGCGATATTTTTTGAGCCGGACAAATGAAATACGCGCTATTTAATGCTGTAATTATGTCATTTTGTACCTAATATGTGTTGTGACAGTTTTCTTGCCGGGAAGCGATAACTTATAACTTGTTAAGTTTGAATATATTGCTTTGTCAGCCGGGCTCAAATAGTACTTGTAGTTTGTACTGTAATTTGTAGTGCTAGCCCCTTGGTATTGTATTGACAAGTAGGATTTATTTGTGAAATTAGGAATTATTGGTATAATTTGGTACATAATTTGGTATATTTGTTGCAATTAAGAATTGAATGTCATTGATCTGAATTTAAAAGGTTATCTAAATAATAATTACACATAGTCTAACATAATAGGACTTGAATTGTGTGTATTGGTTGTTGCATTTGTGGTACTTGTTGGACTGTGTTGATAGAAATTGTCCGGCTCAATATTATACAGTCAATTGTTGTGTTTATTGATATTTATTTGAGGTTGATCCAGCATTGTATTATACATTCAATTGTTATTTATTTTGTGACTAGCCATCCTTAGCAAGCTAGATTCATACTTGGAATAAGTACAGGGTCGGATTTGGACTTGAAATAATTGAATTTGAGTTTTTATTTTGTTGAGATTGCTCGGTTGGCTAACAAGTCATTGTTTGTTTAGTTAGTGAATTTTAACCGATTTGTATTAACATTTGATTGTTGCAATGGCCTCATTAAGGGCAGTCAGGGAGGCTGCTGCCGGATTGACCTCACAGTTGAGATGGTTCACATCGGCAGCTGCAACGGTTGAGCGTATAGAATTGGAAGAGCTCACCCTTGCTCGGTATGGGCAAGTGATTGAGAGGATCAAGTCAGCTGATGCTGCGCTCACACGCTTCAGCGAGTACATCATGGACGTGGATTTGGGGGTGATGGATCAGACAGCCCGCGATAGGATTTTGGGTGACTATGACCAGATTGTCCACCTGGGGGATGTCATATGTCTACGAGAACGGGAAATTTTGAAGAGCCGGGTGCCTGATGCGGCCAAGCCGCAGACCCCCGTTGTTGCAGGCCCTGGACTATTGAGTAGGCTGCCCACCCTGGAGCTGCCATATTTTGACGGTCGCTTGGACCACTGGCTGGGCTTCCTAAATCTCTTTGAGAGTCTTGTCGATGCACGCTTGGACCTCGGACCTGCCCAGAAGCTGGCCTATTTATTGTCTGTCCTGGAGGGCGAAGCCAGAGCCTTGGTGCAGCACTTGCCGGTGACGGATTCCTCCTACCCGACCGCTCTGGAGCTTCTCTCCCGACGGTACCAGAACAAGCGCTGCCTGGCTGATGTGCACATCGACCAGATGTTGGGGCTACCGGCCATTGTCAGCACGTCGACGTTGCGCACTGACTTGCTGAACCCGTTGGTCTCAGCGACCAACGCCTTGAGACGTTTGGAGTTACCGGTAGAACATTGGTCCTACTTGTTGGTGCACATAGTGCTGCAGTTGCTCCCCGCGGAGTTGAGGTCACGTTTTGAACAGAGGTATGGTGGGGATAGTGCCACCCATGTTCCCCCCTTTGACGACCTCCTCGAATTTTTGGAAGACGAGTGTCGGTTTTCGGATAACACTCGTGGCGCCACGGGGTCAACCCCACTACCTTCTCACCCTAGAGACCAGGGACGGACTAGGGCTCGGGGGCCTGTTGATGTTCGCCCCGCCCCCCGTTTTGCTGGCGCCCGGAGTCCTCGGGCTATGGGGCCTGTTGATGATCGCCCCGCCCCCCGTTTTGCTGGCGCCCGGAGTCCTCGGGCTAGGGGGCCTGTTGATGATCGCCCCGCCCCCCGTTTTTCTGGCGCCCGGAGTCCTCGGGCTCGGGGGCCTGTTGATGTTCGCCCCGCCCCCCGTTTTGCTGGTGCCCGGAGTCCTTATCATTGTGACTTTTGTAAGGCAACGGGGCATGTCATGGCGCGTTGCCCGGACTTTTTGAATTTGCACGTAAGTGCCCGCCACCGTATTGTCAACGCACGCCATTTGTGCTTCTCGTGCTTGGGGTCCCACTTTCATCGGGACTGCCCCGACCCCCGCCCGTGTAGAATTTGTAAGGGGTCCCACTTGAAGATTTTGTGCGCCAACGCGAACCGCTCCAGCAGACCATCTTCTGGGGAGGGTTCGCGCAGGGGGGGGTACCCCGGAGACGAGCACCGGGCTGAGGCCCGCAATTCTGTACGCCGCACTCCACCCCCCGCGCAAGTTGAACGGGAGCCCCGCGAGTGCCATTTGGTCTCCCCTCGTCAGGGAGAACGCGCATTGGCTGCTAGGCAGCAGTGGCCGGGTCGGCGCCGCTGCCTTTCCCCTCCTTTGGCGGAACGTCCCCGGTTGGAGTCGCGCCCTCCGCCATTCGGGCATTCGATGGGATATGCCCCTCCAGTGATGGCGAGCGGCTCGGGACACCGCGCTGACAAATATTTTGATTGTTGGCCTCGTCGTGAACGAAGGCAGCCTGGATGCGGCGATCGGTCGCCGCCCAGGCATCACTAAGAGATTGACGCCTGCCCCGCTAAAGGACCCCCCCGATCAAGACGGTTTTGTTGCCAACGGCCTCGGTCAAGGTCTGGGGACCCTTGGGTGACTCGATTGTGGTCTGTGCCATTTTGGACACGGGAGTCCAGGGTTGCCTTTTGTCGTCTTGGTTAGCGGGACAGGTTGGCCTGAAGGTGAACGACCTTTCAGGCAAGATTTGGGGAAGTGGCGAACCGGCTGACACCACTGTTGAGGGAAGGACCTGGTTTGAAATCACCCTTGTGAGTTGTCCGTACCCTAAAATTGGTGCTCCTGCCCTTGTTATAACTGAACTTGGTTGGGACGAACCACTTCGGGAAACCCTGTTGGAGGACGGTTGAGGCACTCTAGCCTTCCTTATGGGGCCCGTCACCCCCTTTTGTTGCCCAAGGAGGGCCACTTGGTTCAATTGTTGGTGACTGATCGTCACACTAAGAACTCGCATGCCGGTTGCAATGCGCTGTTGGCCATTCTGCAGCGAGAATTTTAGATTTTGTCGGCTGATCGCGTCAATGAGACGAGGCCCTTTGCTGGCGTCGTAACGGACTTTGTTGGTCCCCCTTTGTTGAAGACGTCCACCCTTTGTAATAGTAAGATTGTTAAGGCTTATTTGTGTGTTTGTCTGCCTGTCAACCAAGGCAGTACATTTGGAGCTGGTAACCTCCCTCTCGACAAAGGCCTTTGAGGCGACTTTGGAAAGATTTGTGTCTCGCCGTGGTTACCTTCTTTGATTAGGTCTGATTGCGGTACGAATTACAAGGGTACAAGTAACTTTTGAAGGAGGTACACGCCTTCCTAATGAGAGCCAGGTTGACATTGGTAATAGTTTGGCTCGCCGAGGGGTCACTTGGTTGTTTGACCCGCCAGCCTGCCCCCATTGGGGGGGTATTTTTGAGGCCGCGGTGAAAGCGGCAAAGGGACGCTGGCGGAGATTGTTGGGAGACACCGTTCTCACCTTTGAGGAACTAGCCACGGTATTTGGCCGCATTGAAGCTGTGTTAAATTTGCAACCTTGTCAAGACTTCCAATTGATTAGCGGACGGGTAGGCCCGTCCGGGGGGGGGGGGGTAGATGTTTAGTACCGATCGTTTCCGAACGTACTCTTTTGACATAAAGAAACTTGATCTTGACATTACTCTGACTTGACAGATAGACTGCTTCCCCGTTGAAAATGTCGGTCATGGGACCCTGTTGAGTTAATTATAATTGGTAAAATATCGTTTGGAATCGCCTGTTGCAACCGATAATTAGGTCGCGATTATCAATTGTTTGAAATTGTAATCCCCATTTGACGAAAACCCCGGGATATTTTTGGATCTAACGCCGGTTGTGGCCATCCGCGTGGCACGCGCTCGAGTTGGAAAAAAGTAGTGATAAATAGCTACCACAGTGTTTAATTGAACTTTGTAATCCCTGATTGACGAGAATCCAGGGATATTTCTCGGAACACATCGCCTTATTGCCTCATCCGCGTAGCACGCGCTTGCTGGAAACGAGTTAGGCTGTGATGCTGTTGGAACCGCGCCATCTGGAGACTGGCGCCTTGTGAACGTCCACAAACTTGACTTGCATCACACTTTCATTTACTCACCTCATATTTACATACATACCACACTTGGGGCGTGACCTTGGAAGGTCGAAGCTTGGTGAACCCAGCACAGAAGGTTAGTGGTAATAATGTATTCATAAAGCCTCAGAGGCTATAGGCCTTTTATTTATTGTTGATTGTAAGCAACGTTTATAGCTCCACGTACCGTGGACAGTTCAGACCATCCAGTTACCGTTGCACTGGCCTATTGTAGTCCTGAACACTACCATTATTTGAACAACCCATGACAAAATTTAAGTTAGTTAGTAATTGTTCTTAGTTGGAAGTATATTTAATTAATTAATATTTTTCAGCTCAGGGGCATAAAAATCTAAATTATTTTTGAAACATACACATCATTATGGCGTCAATTTTAGGCATATTTTTACCGTGTGCTGTGACAAAATTAGTATCCGTTATCATAGATCTCTATCGAGTACAGTGTACAATTTTAATAAACCCTTTAACACATTGCGAAAAGTTAACGAAAATAAACACCATAACAGTAGTAATGAAGTGACATTGAAAAGTAGGGTTTAGAAAAAGAAAAAAAAAATCGATATTCTTTTATAAAATAATCGACTATAGTCAATTTTTAAACAAGAATATGCATAAAACTTGACGAAAACAAAAAAAATATCGATACTTATTACATTTCCTCGATAATAATCGTTACCGTTTTAAAAATAATGATTCCATATTTACCGATATATTTCTTTTAGTTAATTTATATGGATTACTTATAATAACACATTTTTATATATAGCTTATTGGTTCAATGTTATTTAGTAGTTTTTTTTTCTTACTTGACTCCCGTTATGATGTTGGTCCATCCAATTTCTTTGCAGTTTTTTGATTCCATAGCACCATCAGGCTGCACCGCTGTCACTGGACTGGAAGCGCCGCATAATCATTTGAACGGCGGTAATAGCCCGAGACAGCATCCGTGATGCTGTCTCGGGCTATTGCCGCCTTCCAATATTGCAGGATTCATTCTGAAACTTTCACTCCAATGCATTAGTATTTGGGCAAGAGCGATATACATACATGTACCTTCTACTTGAAATAAAGGCCTAAAACAAATGTACAGCTAACCAAAACTAACTTGCAAGAAAAGTAACTGCAAAACAATCTGACAATAGTGACCTATATTCAAGTACCCTCCGTTTAAAAAAAAAAAAAAATGACATGGGCTATGAATCAAACCTCAATACCGAAACAAAATAAGTGGGCTGTGAACTATCCCACTTCTGATGTTAGAAGTGATAGATATATACATATATTACCATGATTACTAGGTGTTTTATCGAAATAATTAGCAGTCTGTATAGCAATATCAGTTTATTAATTTACCTCACGGTTCGGAAGGTAGCTATCTATGGAGAAGAACCGGCAAGAAACTCCACAGTTACTCTTTTCAAAACATCGTCACTTTCACATAATTTCAAGTAAAAATTAACACAATATTATTAGGACACCGATACAACAACATAATTCTATATATAAAAATAAATCGTACATTAAGATGTTTACACTGTGGCTGTCCGAGATATGGGCAAATGACAGCTACAATGACAGATGATTCAACACACAAAGAAGGGTTATTTCTAAGTAACAAATTAGTGTTTTATACAATAAAATTATTAGATTAATGTGAATATCTTTAGCAAAATATAATATTAATTGTATAATATAATAATCAGTTACTATTATCTAACACACGCATGCGCGCCCGGTCCTCTAAATAAGAACTGAATACCCGTATCATCTATGTGAATACCTAATAAAGAATAAACCATTATTATTATGAACAGTTGTTTGTCATCAATCTAACATGGTGTCAGAAGAAGAAGACGCAGTCATGGCTGAGGAGAAGAAAAAGTCGGGAATGTCCACTTCACGATGCCAAGATGGCACACGCTCCAGCACAGCACCGGCATTACCTGTAGGTTCAGGACACCTCGGACCTCTAGACCAAAAAAGCCACAACATGGCTGTGATGTCACAGCCATGTTGTGGCTTTAATCCAGTTCTTCCATGTGGAAGAACTGGATTACGCAATTAAAAATTTACTTGCGAGCTAACAATCTCGAAAACGAGAGAGACAGCTGCAAGGTGGCCATCTTGCTTCACTTTATCAGAGCCGAGTCCTTAACAACATTCTACTCATTCAACGTACATATCGACGTAATCACGTTTGACGATCTCGTCACAAGATTCACCAATAACTTCACGCCACAGACCAACGTAACGATGGAACGCCACAAACTGTTTAATAGGCGTCAGGGCGCAGATGAGACAATTGATGACTACGTCACGGATTTAAAAAATATAAGCAGACAATGCGAGTTCAACTCTCTAGAGGACAGTTTCATCAGGGATATATTCAGCTGGAATCTCAACCCTCAAAACCATTACATAAAAGAAAGGATCTTAGTCAAAAAACCGAAAACATTGGAGGAAGCCGTACAGTTAGCCAGATACATGGAAACCACCAAAATTCAAGCCAAAGCATTAGAAGACACAGCAATGGTCGGCCAAGTACATGCAGGAAGACAGGAACGCGAGTCAAGACATCAAAAGCCATCAATTAATTATAAAACATTAAATTTTTTTAAGCATATTTTTAATATTTTTTTTATAAATACAAGTATTCTACTTAAAAAGCATACACTTATTTATTTGCATGTTATTTCCTGAGCTTTTCAATTAATTAAGTTCAATGATATAAAAAAATATATTTTTTTGTCAGATTAGGCGAATCCCTCTAGATAATCGTCAGATTATGAGACAGCACGTTTAGAACATAAAGATGAACCATATATATCTTAATCTGACGCGCTGGAGTATTTCAAAATGGCAATTTTTTTTTTGCACATTATAAAAATAGCCGCGTGTTTGCGTCACATCGAAATCGTCAGATTAGTGAATGAGAGCTGTTTTTTTGGTGCACTTAACACTCCCTTAGAAAATCTGACACGCTCGATTAAATTAATTTTTTTTTACATTTTCAACCCTTACATACAACCACCCGCATCATTCAAACGATCAGATTAACATATGTACATTATTAAAAATACGTAGGGCATTGATGCTATCAATATCTGACGCGCTCGAGAATGTCCATGCAACAGTATTTTTTTACATATTTAAAAATCTATAGCCGCTTCCCCCACCGATGAAAGGTATATATCATATAACATTTTTTTCTTCTTATCATCTAAGCTTTGCAACCCAATAGGTCTCTATGACGCTCGAGTAAATCCCCATTTAGCATCGTGGGCTCCCCTATTATAGTGCCATCAGGATGCAGTTTGGTGTCGACAAATGTGCGATTATGCATGTAAAGCGAGGGGAGATTATGGAATCCGTGGGATCTCAACCCTCGAATTCCATAAACCTGAGATCCCTCTCTCCAACCGAAACTGTACCCGTACCGTAACCGTATTTGGGTATGTCGGAATCGTTAGGTATCAATGTAGTTGACATGAAGCAATCGCTGAAGGAGTTCTTCTTTGGCCGACTAAAGAAGATTTTTAAAAGCCTTCTATCGGGTGGGAACAAGGTGCGTGCCTTCAACGGTTGGGTCATGCCAGTGTTGATATACTCTTTCGGCGTACTCAAACTGAACGTGACGCTCTGGATAGGAGAGTTCGTACATTGCTGACTGCATATCAAATGCATCACCCACGCTCGTCGATGATGAGGCTGTATATCCCGTGGAAATGTGGAGTTCGGGGCTTTTTGAATGCTAAATCTCTTCATAACCGCGAGGTATGCAGTCTCAGGGAACATCATTTCTCCCAAAGTGGGTATGCATCGAGATGTAGTAGAGGTGGACAAGGGACTCACCCCGCTCTCCTTGGCTAATGAGAACTGGCACAACCCTGCAGCGCTAGACACTAACGATCGAAGAGGGATATAGCAAAGTAAGGAGCTTCATGAACGTTTTCTCCGGGCCTTACATGGGTCCAACATAGACCAAGTAGCGTCCGTAGCTTGGTTGCGCTTCGGTGACCTTTTTACGGAAACCGAAGGTTTTGTTTGTGCAATTATGGACGAAGAACTACCGGAAAGGAGATGTTCCATTTTCGGCCATCAGATGTGCATTTATCGAAAAAGAGAAAAAAAAATACTACATATTGGGGAAAATATTCTCTGGTGAATTTGAGCCTGATTTGTTGTGCACAAAAAATAATAGCTTTTCAATTATTGCCATGTTTTATTCAACATGGCGTCCTGTTTGCTTGCATACTTAATTCGTTCTGAAATCATATATCATCAAATCAAAGTTACGTAGAAAATAATTAAAAAAATGTGTGTATTCTTGTAGTGTTAAAAATAAATTACTATTATTCTCTTGTACATATTTTTTAGTAAACATAATTAAGTGTGACGATTCATCGTTACAAAAATCTTTAGTCTCCATTTTTGAAACGTGTTTCTGAACGAATTCAAAATAAGCGCTTGTTGTCTTGACAGTTGAAACTCTATCAGTCAGTCAGGTCCCCGCTAGGCTAATAGTGTTCTGTGGGTTAGTTCTGATGAACAAAAACAAAACAAGGTTAAATAAACGTCATTTCTACCTGTCATGGCTGTCATAACTCTACAAAAGGACAAACGTCAAACATTTTTAATTTTTATTTTGTACATAAAAACCATTTGATATTATGAAAAAAATGTTACTTTATTCTATTCACGAGTTTCCCAGCTTCGTTGAAAGGTACATGTTATGGCCGGAGCCCCATATAAAAATGAAACATCTCCTTTGTTGTGAAGGATAGCACGGTTGACATATGTCGGACATGTCACCGTCCGGGTGAATCAATTCGCCACATTATCTCTGGTTGTTCTAGTCTTGCTAATGGAGAGTACTTGCACAGGCATAACCTTGCAGCCAAGATAATTCATCAGCAACTTGCTCTGAAAGATTCTCTTGTGGAATCAGTAGTGCCGTACTATAGGTATGTGCCCGACTCAGTTCTCGATAACGGCCATGTCACACTATACTGGGATCGGTCTATCATCACCATAGATTGGAATAGGTAGAGCTGTTTTATGTACTTGCCATAGGTTAGAATAATACGGATACTCCCCGAGTCCTGGGATTTGGTTTTTAAGTATTAAAATCATAAAAAAACTATTCTCGCCTTCGGGACTAATAAAAGATTACACTTCCTTTCTGACGGGTAAATATAAGAAGGACGAGATTAAGGATAGTATAATAAATAGATTAAACTTGATTCATTAAACCACATATATTTTTTTACGTAACAATTTCTTTTTTTATTGTAATAGGCTCGCATTTGACCACCATCTCATCTGATGGTAAGTGATGATGTGGTCGAAGAAGGAGCATGCTCAACAACAATCATTCAAACATTCTTATTCTGAAGTTGTACAAAAACATTTACAGTTGTAAAATTTACAACCTTGCTCATGCGCTTATTGGCTTACATAAACCATTTTTATACATATTGACAAAAATAATGAAATTCAATAAAATCCCGTAGTATCAGTCGTAATCCCGTGGAATATCCATATTAACATCAATGGTTGCGGTCAATGAACCTAAATAGCTCTACCTATTCCGATCACTGATCATCACTAACAGGACTATTGTAGCCAATAAGCCTGATATAGTGGCGGTGGACCGAATCGAGAGGCGTGCCATGATTGTCGACATAACCATCCCGCATGACGAGAACCTTGTGAAAGCTGACAAGATAAGCAAATCAAGTATTTTGACTTGGCACACGAGATTGTCGACATGTGAGATATGAACTCGGCAATCATTGTACCGATACTCATCTCAGTCAATGTCTTATTATACGTTTTTAAGCTAACATGGTCACCAACAGTATCAATGTCTTAATAGCCAAGAGCCACGACCAACACCTCAGAAGGCTCTCGTTAGGCGATTGGATCAAGGGCTTGCTTCAAAAAGCGGTACTCCTGGACACGGCGCGTATCGTCAGGAGGTTCCTCTCTATGGAGCCCTGACTGCCGGTAGCTTGGACCCTGTGCCCGATACCGATGGGTTACTATTTTTTATATTTGTAATGTTTCTTTTTAGAGAACATCTAAAAATATAATTGTATATTGGAAATAAAGGAATAAGAATATAAGACGTTTAATTTTCTCCACACAAAGTAACTTAAAGCTAAAAATTACAGTAAACTAAAGTAGGGGTTTGACTTTGTGAGAGACTGGTGCCTGAAGTGGGTTTCAACGAGAACCTGTACTACAGGTCATCAGTTCCCTCCCGCGGTCTGAGACCCGCTGTAACTTAAATAATGGATAGAGAATTGAATACAAGAATGAAGCAATATTACTTAAAGACTAAAATGATGAAAATTATTGTTTACATACATGAGAAAACGTGGAACCAGTTTGTTAAGTGTATCAGTGTATGAGATTGTTATGCAGTTTGAAGAGCGTAAATGTATGAAAAGAGGTATGAGTATGCATGATGACATTAAGTACAAAACAAGAAATACAGTATTATTTTAGCAGGACCATCAAATCTTCAGTTCCCTAGTCGAGGCTTTTAAGAAATTTTAATAGTTGATCTTTACATTTTATTTAGTAAGGAGGTATATTTATTGAGTCTATTATTAAGTTTGTTTTATAAGAACGGCCTAAGAAAGAAGAAGAAATTGTGAGAGTGCGCAGTTTTAATGGATTGTGTTAGACACACCCTACCTTTTCGGCGTTTATCCATGTGGAGTTTTGTATCGAAAAGCAAAGATGAATGTTGCTTTAGCACCGTACGGAGTATGAATGTTTGCCTAACAGTTAGAACGTCCCATTCCTTAAAAAGATCGACGCTTGGATACAAAAATTGGCCAAGTGCGAGTCGGACTCGCCCATGAAGGGTTCCGTAGTAACTATAATAAATATAATATAATTAAAATATTTATTTGAAAAAAAAAAAAACAAAAAACCTTACAAATTTCATAAAACTAGCTTATTTACAATTTTTACAACTACGCAAAATAACTTTGTTTTTCATAATATTTGTATGAATTACAAAGTTATATTTGCGGTTTTAGAAAAAATACTGTATCTCAAAAACTCCTGACTCGATCTCGTTCAAACCAATTTTGGTTGAAAGTTTACATTAAGATCTACAATATATGTTTTGTTAAGATTTTTGACTTCATTATTATAGAAGTTTGAGGGGGGACACACATTTTACCACTTTGGAAGCGTATATCTTTGAAACAATTAACTTTATGAAAAAGTCATTTTAGAAACCTTGATGTCATTTTTAAAGACCTGTCTATAAATACCACACACGTATAGGTTTCATGAAAAAAAATATTTTCAGTTTCCGTTCCATGTATGGAGAGCCCCCTTTATTTTAAATATTTTTTAAATTTTCTCTTAAAATCGGAATGCGGTTCACAGAATACATCTACCTACCAAGTTTTACATGTATAGTCCTAATAGTTTCGGAATAAAATGGCTGTGACATACGGACGGACGGACGGACAGACAGACGGACAGACATGTCGAAACTATAAGGGTTCCGTTTTTTGCCATTCGGCTACGGAATCCTAAAAAGGGGAGACTGGCTGCAACTTTGAGTATGGTACGCTGTGCCCTCTCTACTTCAATCAAATGACTCTTGCAGGTACCATCCCAGGAACTAATACAATACTAATAATCTAATACAATATAAGAGCATCATAGACCATCTTAATAACCCGCCTATCTGCTGCATATCTTAAAGTTTTAAGTACATAAATTAATTTCTGCAATCGGGAAATATTTTGTTCCGGCCGGTAATAGAGTTTTAGGAGCGTCAGCAAAACTATACGTATAAAATTCTTATAGTACCATTACTATAAGAATTTTATACGTATAGTTTTCCATAAACGTGTATGTTAGTATTGAGAAACAAAGGCTCTTAATTTTCATCTGGGCCAAGTTACCGCATCTGGTTTGGGCCCTTTTTAGGGTTCCGTAGCCGAATGCCAACAAACGAAACTCTTATGTAATTATTAGTTATTATATATAATAATATATAATAACTAATAATTACATAAGAGTTTAGATTTATAAGAGTCTTCTATCTAATAAGATAGAAGACTTAATTACTAATATCACTCCAGATTTTGTAACTTGTTTTATAAATGTTGTTAATATATTTATTCTTATTATTCTTATTTATACTTGCAAACATATGGGTGTGCATGGGCGGATCGACAAATTATGTTTTGTTGACTACGAGGAAACTTAGTGAGCATCCACGTGGAACAAAAAAGGTTTAATGTTTAAATGTAAGTTGTATGTAAGTTGAGTTTGAGCAACAAATTGCCTGTAACGAAACGTCATTGACAATCTAACTATCTAACAGCTATGTCAAAAAGTCATTCATTGACATTAATCTGCAATAATCCCGTATCCGATCCATTTATAAAAATAAAGATAGATTTATTTTAAACCTCTAAAACGGAAGCAATGTTTAAAAAAAAACGGGTTGCACTCCGGGAGTGCCGGCAGAAGTGAAAACTTGAATATTAACGTTGTGCATTTTTTATATTTTGGAATGGTTAGGGAATAATTTTGCACGAATTGATTTAATTATCAGTATAAAAGGGGTCCCCTATGTTGTTTCGAACGCCGCTGTTGCGACACACGCTGTTGCGAATTATTTTTCCACTGCCTCACAGGTGCGAAAGCTCATGGACTCGAATGAAGTAGTCGCGAAAGACGCTGTTTTGAAAAACATTTTCACTGCCTCATACGCTCGAATGCTTGTGATTTCGATTTAATTAGTCATAAAGTGTACAGAAAATATTTAAGGTGATACGTAAAAAATAAGACATAGCTCGAGGGGCGTAGCTTAACGGAAGACGCGGGGAGCACCCCCGCTAGAATACATTGCAAACTCGAGCGCACGCTCGCGGTGAGTTTGCGATGTAGTTTGTGTGTTTTGATGTTTTAGAATAGAGAAGGCACGGAGTCGCCAAAATCAAATACATTTCTTTTTAATCTGAATTAAACTAACTTATTCATTATAGGTATTTAGTGTTTTACTTTATTTAAGAATGACAAAAAATAATATAACGTGTGTAAATGAACAGACTGTAACAGTAAATGATCATATTGACCTAAGAAAAAGAACTACTAGTGTAGTAAACAAATTCTTACTATGATTTTATTTAATTCATTTACTTAAAATGAGTAGTAACAAAAAGTTGCTTAAAAACTACGCTTTTTAACACGCTTTTATTAGGTCGACCTGTATGTAACTAACTATGTAATGGAATCTAAGGTAACTACTTTAACAATCGTCCAAGGGTCGTAGCGTAATGAAAATTGGCAACTGTATGTAGTTCTGATGACAATACAATAATATGGTACTGTCGAACTGATCTGATGATGGAACCGGAAGATATGAACTGGAACTTCATGATGGAAAATCGTATCATAGCTGTTTTGGATTTCTTAGAAAAGTCTTGTAATGAACTTTGACCACGATTAGGTTTCAAGGTCTGATGATGAAGCCGGAAGATAGGCAGTGGCATTCCATGATGGAACATCGTATCATAGTCGTGTTTGTACTTGTGAGAAAAGCCACGTAATGGACTTTGAACACGATCAGGTTTCAAATCGCGAAGGCGCGGAGAGGCGAGGCGGCCCGCGAGGTGAGGAGCAGGTGGTTTTAACACTCGCCGCCACGGCTGAGGCTGGTCGGCGAAGCCAGCCAGCAAGCCGCAGCCGCGGTGGTGAGCGTGAAACACATCTGCGAGGATAAGCTTGCATGGGACCGCCGGAGCCCTGCAGCACCGGAGCCGTGACAGAAACTATGCCTGCTGCATGTTGCATGCTTGCTTGCATCAGGGGTGGATCTACCTATGGGCTATTTGGGCTGCAGCCCAGGGCCCCATGGATATAAGGGCCCCCCTGCCAGTTTTCATTAATAAAATAGACGATACTTTTAAATCTATATTATATAATAAATCGAAAATATGTAATATTCAAACACAATTTTGGCAACGCCATAATCGGCCAATCCGTATGTGCGACTATCGAGAACGAAGCAGGGAATTCCCTTGTCTCTTATAATGATCGGGTATTCAGTGTTAAAAAATACTTAATACCCCTAGGAAGGGCGTAGGGTAGTTTCCTAAAATATTTTATTTAGTCCGTCACGTAGTTTAACAAAAAACATTCGATACGTATTTTTTATTTTTTCACGTAATTGAAAAATTAAGACGATACAGTGAGTTGAAGTTTCGCGTGACGTCACACTCCGGTATAATTCTTGGCACTGTGTGACGTCAGCAGCCCCCACTCCTATACTTTGAAGCTTTCCATTTTGTGAATTTTTCTTGACTTGAAAGGGCAAAAAATACGTGATCAATATTTTTTGAAATTCTACCTGATGAACCAAATAAAATAATTATTTTGTAACACAGGAAACTACCCTATTGCGTTGGGTTGTACCGCCACAATTTTGTTATCGTCATCTAAATACAAACTTAGTGTTTAATTGTCACAACTGTGTGTGAGTATGGGTATTTAGTGTGCTATTAAGTGATAAGTAACTTATTCTAATCAAATTCAAATTATTTATAAAACGTAAGCTATTTCAGGAAGCTATTTACACAGTCAAAGATTATATTGAGGATTAAAAGGCTTGGGAATTAGTTGCTCCAATGATATACGTACTTATGTGCTCTTTTTTAATATATTTTGCTGAGTTAATGATTGACTTTCTAAAGTATTGTATATACCTACTTTGTATTTAATTATTTCTTTTTTCGTTTTTTGATCTTTTATATTTTTATTATTATGAATGTGAAGAATATGTAGGTTATTATTTCTTTTTATGTTATTTTCATTATAATTTATAGTTGATGTATGGCTGTTTGAGTATTTGTCTTACCTACCCAAATGTCCTTACTTTGATACTGTTCGTCAGATCGTTGAGCTCCTTAAGTTCAAAGTTGAGCTACACGATAACTGACAAATGTTTGCACTCTGGATGGTCCGCTCAAATTTGTGACTTATCGTACTTATAATGATTGAAAGTAATCTGATTATGATATGATCCTACAATGCTCCTAATTTAAGAAATCTACACTAATATTATAAAGCAGTAAAGTTTGTTTCTTTGAATGCGCTAATCTTTGAAAATACTGGGTGGATTAAGATAAAATTTGGTATTGAAGTAGGTTGAAGCTTGAGAAGTGTTATAGGCTTCTTTTTACCCGACTGCTAGTTTGTAAAGTCTTTGCATATTTTCCTTCAATATAAGATAAGATAAGATAAAATTTATTTGTACATAAGAAAAGACACGTAATACATAAAAGAAAAACAGTAGGTTGTACAGCAAATCTAAAAATTAGTGTCAGATTTCCGGCACCTAAACTAGGTACGCAGACCTGTATCTTAGGAGTCGGAGATATTTCGGCATTGGCAATAAATAACACGACCGTGACATTTCGGTTACAATATTTCTGTTGTCAACAGCAAAAGAAGGTTGTGTGTGTGTTTATGAGTGTCTGGAAGGTTTGTGTGTGTATGTGTTTGTGTGAGTGGGTGTGTGTATATGCGTGTGTGGGCGACGGTGTGCTTATGTGTGAATGAGAGATAGTATGATTCCATAGGAGTATAAATAAATTTAAGTTTCGATACACAATATTTTTTCAGCTTCGTCATAAGATAAAAGAAGTAGCCAGTTCTTAAGTTTTTTTTAATTCGTGAGTGGTGAGTCTATAAATGGAAATAATTTTATTAATTTTGTTATAAATACGTGAATTTTGTGCTAAAAATTGACGACTTGCAAATGCATATCGACAAGGGATTGCTTTGCATACTGGAAAACCTTTGCGCCTTTGAAGTAGGTTTTTGTCTAGAGGAAGAGTACGGTGTCTTCGCTGGATAGAACGGAGGATATATAGCTGTCTGACTGTGAGGATTTGTGCGTCAGAATATAGCTGGTCAGTAGAGAAGTCTCTTGGTTTAAAGAGCATCACTTTCAGTACTGCTCGTTGTCAGTTATGTTTAATTTTTAAATAATTTATAAATATTTGATATTTAATAACAGGGCTTTACCTATGAAATCGCTGTTTTGCCGTACTGGCAATTTCAAATTATAATATTAAATCATATACTGTCCTCTTAATCTGTATCATGGATACTGTGAAGTTTTTTTGCCGGTTTTTCTCCCTAGAAAACGACCAATTTCAAACCATGCACTAACTTCTGACGTATTTTAAGTGCCCATGTGGGCCTATGTTAAATAAATATGTTGAGTTTGAGTTCGATAATCATATTGTTTGGCTAATAATTATAATTTCAAATTAATTTTATTTTATAATTTGGAATTCTTGTTTCAAAGTTTGGCATAACCGTGCCCCTTGTACCTACGGCCCACAACCTCAACGACGTTTACAAAACGAACTCTAAAAATGAATGCACCACCCGTTATTAGTTTGCTCGTGTCCGATCTGAAAATTTCGACCTGAAAAATGAACCCTGTGGTTGTCGATGACGAATTAAAGGCGATTGTGGGAGCTGATGACACCCAATCTGCGGCTGAATTAGAAGCAGCTTTCAACGCTAGTATCAAAACAATATTGGTTTACTTGCGTCAAATTGGCAAGGTAAAAAAGTTTGACGTCTGCCCTACGAATTCAGTGATTATCACCGCGAAGGACGCATCGAGACGTACCTTGCACTGCTTAACAGGCACACAAACGAAATAATTTTGTTGCCTGCGGTGAAAAATGGATCCTGTTCGACAATCGTAAGCGAAATTGGTTGGATCCTGGATTAGCATCTAAACGTTTTCCTAAACGAAAACTGACCCCTAGAAAAGTGATGGTCCCTGTTTGGTGGTCTAACCCTGGTGTAATGAGTTATCTACCAAACAGGATGAGCATTACTGCAGAACTGAACACAATTATGGAGAAGCTTGCACATCTCCAACCAGCTTTGGTCAATCGCTTGGCTCCGCTGCTCTTGCACGACAACGCGCGTCCTCATACTACACAGCAGACGGTCTACAAGTTACAAGAGCTGGTGTTGGAAGTTCTCCGCCATCTGTCGTACTCACTAGACCTTGCACCTACAGACTTCTACTTTTTCCTGAATTCTAAACTTCTCGGAAAAAAATCAACATCATAGAGGCAGTAAAATGCCTTTGCAGAATTTGTTGCCTCCCGTCCAACTGATTTCTTCAAGAAGGGTATCAATAAGCTACCAGTGCGTTGGAAAAGATGCATCGATTGCATGGGTGATTTCTTTGATAAATAGAAATAAAATATATAGAAAAAAACACGATGACTGATTTCATGAATAACGGCAATATCATTGGTAATGGCTTTCAGTATTAATATACCAGACGTACTACAGGGCACCACCCTCACTTGGTCAATATACCACTTTGTCATACTATGTAATTCTCCTCTACATTTATCGTGCGCACTTTGTCGGTCGGACTTCGGTCGGACTTCGACCGGTCTTCGAATCGGTTTGGAACTCTCTGTCGGCTTCTGTGTTCTTTTCCACATATGACCCGTCTGCCACCTTTAAAGTAAGAGTGAAAAATCTCCGGCAGATGCCTTGCCACCACGAATTTTGGCCCTGGCAACGCACTTTCTTTCTATTTCATTAAGAAAAAAGCAGAAGAAAAATATTAGTTTAGTCCTGTCAAATTAAGATATTCCATAAACAATTTTAGACTCGATTAAAAAATTGGTTACTAAAAATACGTCAATTTACGTCAGGCGCTGACTAATTTGACAGAAATAAACTAATATTTTCTGTCCTTTTTATAATGAAATAGTAAGAAAAAGTTGCACTGAACTTTACTTTAGTTTGTGAACAAGACAATCCGCGCCAATGTATTTCTTTCTATCTTAATAGGAAATAAATAGTTTACTGACTAATTTTTTTCCAAGAAGTTAGTAGTTAGACACTGTTGATCATCCAAATTTAAAAATTATAATGGCGACTCTAATCTTCTGTTTTCCGAATCACATGTATTATCCGAGGTCTGCTCCGGCGCTGTGATTTTGTATCTGTAAAATAAAACTGGTATGTAAATACACTTCTGGACACATCTATTGGCCCACCTTAGAGTTTAGGTTTCGATGGCCCCTACCGAAATATGATTGCTAGATTGAACAAAAACTGTTGATGCAGTTTTAAACCTGATACATTTTACCATCTTTTTCGATCGTATAGTTTTAAATTTGAATTCAGAATACCATACGACATGGACCTACGCCTAACAAGTCGGATATGCGCCTTGTTAAAGGCAATTAATTTTTGAATAAAAAACATGTTTTATCAAATAAAGGTTTAATTTAATAACGCGTGTTGCCTCCATGGGCATCTACCACAGCTCTCATACGATTAGGCATAGAGTTTATCAACCGCTCTATGAAATTTTGAGGGATCATCTCCCATTCCTCTTCTATGGCAGTTTTCAACTCCTGCATCGTCTGGGCAACTGGCTGACGAGCCCTAACACGCCTTTTTAGCTCGTCCCACATGTGCTCAATGGGGTTCATGTCTGGGCTTCTGGCTGGCCAGTCCATAACTGTGATGTTCACATCCCGAAGATATTCCCTGACGATGCCGGCCGCATGGGCTCTTGCATTATCATGCATAAAAAGGAAATTTGGGCCCACATAGTCCGCGTATGGTATCACGTGAGGTTCTAAGCACTCACGAATGTATCTTTCAGCATTTAATGTCGGCAGCCGTGGTCCTGTAACAACCTCAAGTTGAGTTTTGCCGCTCGCGGATACACCGCCCCAGACAGTCCATGAGCCACCGCCATAAGCAACCCTCTCTTCAAAGCAGCATTGTGCGAAACGCTCTCCCTTACGCCGGTAGACCTTCTTCCTTCCATCATTGCCATGTAACACAATTTTAGACTCATCAGAAAAGAGTACACGGCTCCAATCTTGCTGTGTCCAATTTAAATGACTGCGTGCGAAATGAAGGCGCGCTGTTCGGTGGGCTCGCTTTAGTTTGGGCCCATTAGCTGGCTTGTGTGGTACCATATCGCGTTCTTTTAACCTTCTCCGAACAGTTCGAGCGCTCACAGATACTCCGTGGAAGTCGCGAAGTTGGTTTTGTATCTCAATGGAGGTAAGGTGACGATTTCTCAAGCTGGTCGTCACGATGAATCGATCCTGCCTTTCAGTTGTGACCCGAGATCGTGGCCTTCCTTGGCGACGAACAAAGCCGCCAGTCTCTAGGTACCTCCGATAAACATTTCGGACCGCAGATCGACTTAAATTAAGTTGAGCACTCACGTTTCTTTGGCTGTGTCCGGCCTGAATAAGTGCCACAGCTTGGGCGGCGACTTCAGGTGAAGTATCCATAGATTATTGATAGAACCTCACCTTAATGTTAAGAATAAGTAATGTTTGTTGCAAAAGCAAAGATATCAATCACTTTTTCAAGAATTAAATCCAAGTAAACCAATAAAACCAAGTTTTCTTAGTATTCGATTGTTTGATATCAACAAACAGGCTCCAAATTGTCTTTTGTTTCTTTAAATTCTGTGTTCGAAATTCAAAAAAAGACTATTGAATGAAATTGTGAATGTGCCAGGTTCAAAACTGCATAAAAACTTTTTGCTCGACCTAATATAAAATTTTAGCTAGGACCAAACGAAACTGAAAATACAAGGTGGGCCAATAGATGTGTCCAGAAGTGTATTAAAAAATATGGAACCCTCATAGTTCGTCATGTCTGTCCGTGCGTCCGTTCGTATGTCACAGACTATATATGTGAAAATTGGTAGGTAGATGTATTCTGTAAACCGCTTTCAGATTTTATAAAAGAAAATATTTAAAATAAAGGGGGGCTCACCATACATGGAACTAAAACTGATTTTTTTTTTTCATGAAACCTATGCGTGTGTGGTATCTATAGACAGGTCTATAAAAATGACATAGGGGTTTCTGAAACTACTTTTTATAAAGTCAATCGTTTAAAAGATATACGCTCCCAAAGTGGTAAAATGTGTAACTCCCCCCCCCCTCTAACTTCTGTAATAATGGAATGAAAATCTAAAAAAATATATGTCTGTAGATCTTAATGTATACTTTCAACCAAAATTGGTTTGAACGAGATCGGGTCAGCATTTTTTGTGATACAACATATTTTCTAAAACCGCAAATATAACTTTGTAATTCATACAAACACTATGAAAAACAAAGTTATTTGGCGTAGTGGTAAAAAATGTAAATAACTTAGTTTTAAGAAATTTGTAAGGTTTTGTTTTTCGTCAAATAAATATACATATTATATTATATTATAATAGTTACTACGAAACCCTTCATGGGCGAGTCTGACTCGCACTTGGCCAATTATTTTCTTTCATTTTACGAGCATGATCCCTCAGGCGTTCCAAATGTCGGTTTTTAGGGTTCCGTAGCCGAATGGCAAAAAACGGAACCCTTATAGATTCGACATGTCTGTCCGTCTGTCTGTCTGTCCATCCGTCCGTATGTCACAGCCATTTTATTCCGAAACTATTAAGACTATACATGTATAGTTGTAAGTTATTTGGCGTAGTTGTAAAAATTGTAAATAAGCTACTTTTAAGAAATTTGTAAGGCTTTTGGTTTTTTTTTTTCAAATAAATATATTAAGTATATTGTATTTATTATAGTTACTACGGAACCCTTCATGGGCGAGTCCAACTCGCACTTGGCCAATTTTTTCACCTTTCGTTGTCTTTTATGCTTATTCCCCATATCGGTAAACTAATGTTATATAAACCTTATTCACTTGTCAATTATAGATAAATAAAATCAGAAAACAAGACTAAACAATAACTATTTCGATAAAAAAATATAATCACGGTTGCGGGAGGAACCGACACAGGTCTATCACTGACAAAGGCCGCAGGCGAACTGGGTGGGCATAAGAAAGTGACAGAGTCTATTACTTCCACGTGCGAAAAAAAGAGAGCGCAACAATGCGCTGGAACCAAAATAAAATAACGTAAGCGCCAAACCAAATAAAAGTTGTTTAAAAATAAATTAAGCTATGTATCAAAAATATTTTCAGTCAGAGTTTTCAATTACCTATTATGCACATTTTGAATGCAATTTTGAAATAAAATTCCTTAGGATTTTAGAATTACAGAAAAAAAAAAAAAAAAAATAGAGGTCTTTTCGGAATCAAATTCGATGGAGCAAATTTAACCCAATTGCGTTTTCCTTCAGTCAAAGTATTAATGAAATAGTCAATAAACATATTACCAAAAATTAAATCCATACTTGCTGGAATAGTGAAATAAATGGTGACGAAATAACCCCTTATTTATTTTGGTATCGCCTTAAGCAGTAATTAAATAAAATCAACAAATTCGGTGTCAACATCATCATTTAATATTATTCGTTTCGGCATTATATCCGTCGTGTGTTTTACGATATTGCACTAATAGTTCAATTAATACGGCGAAGTGCAACGGAATAACTTTTCATCGGCGAGTAACTAGATATTCATTTTAAAATATAATTAGAAAAAGGATATTTGGCAGACGCCATGTGTCAAAGGGGAATGCCAGGACGCCATAGTGATTTAGGCCTTGAGTGCCTACATGTAAGACCGAATGCTTATATTAGTATACACCACAAATAATTTATTCACAAAAGAAACTTATTGAAAAAAGTCAGAGTTTCCAAATTATAAGGTTTTTTAATGTGCCGTACACACGTGTTAAAAAGTTATTGCAAACTCTTCCTACATAACATAATTATTATAGCATATTATAGTATTTAAGATTTTAGATGGTTGAAAATAAAACACCATATTACTAGTCAACATTTTATTCTTCCAATGTATTATCAATCATCATACACTATTAATACATCGTCCAAAAACTGAGCAGGAGGAAAAATATTAGATTGATGCCGTGCCCATCCCAAATACCATATGACTGTCATGACATGGGCACAGCATCCAACAGTACGACGGCCAACAATACAATTACAGCAATACTGCTTTATCGCCTCACGACCTGTTTCGGTATTACTAATTAAAATATACACGAAGTATGTTTTGCGACTGATATGGCGACTTGCAATTTTTGCTCTAATTAAATAACAATTGGACCCGAATATGAGTTCTTCCATAGTTCTATTCCTAGAGTCTCTGGATATTTCTATAAAGTACGATCCATTAAATCGGATGTGCTCTCCATAGTAAGAGCGGGCTTGTTTCAGCTGATATATCCCGCAGGCAATCAATATTAGCTCGCTGTAGGTCAATCTTGGGAAGTCCCTTATATTTTCCCTGTCTACATTTATATTGTGAAAATCTGCCCTAGCTCTATTGAGATTATGATCCCTAACATAATCTGAGAGATCATTGTTGATATTCATATTTCTTTGAACTATTTGGATTATTTCAGAGGCATCATCCCTATCCCTTAATTTAATGTGGTATTTATTTATAAGAGCAGCAGCTACAGAGAAATCTATCATAAGATGCTTAGATGCCCTATTAAAAAAGTTTTGTCTAAATATTTTAAACTTGCTTTTAAAAATACCATTCACCACCTCCACAACCCAACGACATAATGTAACAGCTCTGGATTTATTGGCTTGGCTTGTTGTCAATTGTGACTCATTATCTTCTGGAGATAATGGTATATGTACATTATAGCCACAACTTCGTAGTAATGGTAATGAGTCCCTGAAACCTTTATCCAAAATAAATACATCTCCTGATTGGAAAAATTGACGGCATGGACTGTTTTCATTTGCAAACTCTTGTTTCATAATATCTGCATCTGTGGTTGTAGCAGGATAGGGACCCAGCACATCTATGATGTAACCATCACTGCATACAAATAAGAATGGTTTAACCAGATTGCGGTATTTATGCAATGAATATGTTTTTTTCTGGTACAAGTAATTAGAACTCTTTTCTATATATATGTATGTACCATCAGCAATTATAATTGGTGTTCTCTCAGGCCCTCCATATAAAGAATTAGGAATCAGGAGATTCCTTTGTGCAATTTCTGCTCTTGAGGTATGATTTAAACCAAGATTTCTTGGAACGAAATCTTGATGTAATACTTCTCTTGCCATGTTCATTAGACCTTCTAATGTGCTCCTTGGGACTTGCAATAAAGATGAAATTCTCTCATTACTATCGCCTGTCCGCAATTTCATTAAATATGTTGCTAGTGCAAAAGCTCCCCTATGTCTATTTGATAGTCTAGGAATTTCTAAGAGAATTTGCTGAAACTGTTCTTTTGAAAAGCCCAAGTAATAATGAACAATATGCTCTGGCATATTAAAAATATTTTCAAAATCTAAATGCATTAGCATATTATCTTTAAATAAAGAAATTACTTCTTCCATATGCTCAGCACTGAATGTCCTGATAGGATTATAAATTGACTGTAGCAATAAATCCCATGAATTGCTTCTCAAGTGATAAGAGCATATTCTACAATCTGCAGGCACATAATAATTGTAGTTGCAAAGTAAACTCACTCGTAATACTGATGGTACTAAAAGTCGATCAGACTGGTTACATCCAGGAAAGAAGCATTGGCGTTGTGTGTCAGGAGCTCTAATATAATTAGGCAATTGTATGCCATGAGATGTATTTTGTACTTCAGCTTGCATTTGAGAAGAGTCTGTGTCCAATGATGGGAGGCTTGGTACTGCTGACTCCGGTTCTGAAGTTAAGCGTGAAGCTGCTCTTTCAGTCCTGCGCCAACAGGTATGACAGAGATAGGCTGATCTTGGCAACTGTTGAAAAAAAATAATAAACAACTGATATAATGATAACCTTTTCACATCACACAGCAATAAATTGGTGTACTTCTAACTCGCTGTAGTAAATAGAATTCTAACAATAGTATAGTTTGTTATCTAACCTGACGTGGTGATATTTGACGTGCAATCACACTCCTTATTTGTTCACCCCGTGGTGTATGACTGTTCAGCAAATGTGACCTTTGTCTTAGAAGAGAGGTACCACAGCTAATACACACATGAGTGTGACCAACAATAGGCTCTGTTGACTGTTGACTTGTTGGCTGCCTGATTTCACTCCATGCATTGGTCCAACATGCATGGCACACCAAATCATGACTCGAAATGGGCTGAAACAGTATAACAATATGTAAGTATATGCATGCATAGATGAACAGGTATCTTATTCAGAGTATAAATAACTCGAAATAATAATAGGCTCATCTTATTTGCATATTTTTATTCCAGTTGTGAAACTTATTATAGTTACCTGTCCAACCCATCTTTGTATGAGAGATCGAACTTCAACGATTTCTAATGGATGTCTTCGCATTCTTGATATGTTTAAATTACAATTAACACAGCGTACATATCCACTTGTAACAGTTTGCTGTGAAGAACTCGAACCAGGTTGAATGCCGGGGTCATCGATGGGTACTGACATCAAATCCAAGTTATCGCGGGGGTTGTCGTTATCAGCAGGAGCGGAATCCATATTAAGGCCGTGGTCGTCAGGTTTAGGAGAGTCGCCAGAGTCAGTATTCATGGTCAGAAATGTCGATTTTTATTAGCAAAATACACGCAAAGATTACTATGATGCAAAGGCAAACAAAGTAAATAACTATTAGTGATGTGTCAACTCAAGTTGGGCTTAACTCGAGTCAACTCGAATTGAATTCTCTGTGACTCGATTTAGTCGATTTGAATTCTCCCGCCCTAGCACGTCAACCGACGCATGTATTACTTTTCTTTTCTTATTTAAATGCTACCTACTTAAATATAATAGTCCCCATACATATTTATGCTGAATCTGTTCATTTTTTTTAAATGTTGTTACGATAACAAATCATTTACTCAGTTTCATTTCACCCAGTTAACCCGAGTTACTTAACTCGAGTTGAACTCGAGTTACGCGAATTTCAACTTGAGTTACGCGAATTTCAACTCGAGTTAACTCGAGTTGTGTTTATTCCGAGTTGGCACATCACTAATAACTATTGACACTTCTATTGTCAACTGACAAGTTCTAGTGCTGCCATTACATAAAAAAAGTAAAGATTGGCGCATTATGTAGATCATTCAATTTATTATAATGAATATACTAAGTCGATTGTAAATCGCTATTATGATTTAAGATTATATTTAAATGAAACTGTGATTTTCTATTTACATAAAAAACGTAATTCCACTTTATTCAGTACAGCCACAGATACAGAATGAGACAGATAATATCAAAATCGTAGATAAGGTTCACAGGTAATAGACGTGAGCTTGACTAATTAACTTTTTAACATAATAATTACTTTTATTTATATTTTAATGTTTCCAACTTCTATTGTGTCGTGAATAGCAGAGTTAATTACGTAATTTTTTTATAAGTTTTTGTAATAAAACGAATTTCGTAGGCAGTCTTGGGCCTAAAATCGGCATTATCATTTAAAGTGTCAATTTGTGTAATAAGTGTAGGTAGAAAAAGCTGAAAAATCTTTTTATAGCGGAAAATAATAAATTAACATACTTATATTTAGAAAAAAGCTGGCTGTGGTTATTGAACGAAAAAAGATAAAACTGAAACATTAAAATAATTATTGCATATTGTAAGACATAACTTGTTACATTTTGTTTATTTAAGGTTTTCACGTTTGGGCCGTAACGATAGAGAAAATTGGATAAAATTTGTCCAAAACAACCATAGTGAAGAGACCTGGTTACCATCCAGTCATACTTATTGTATATGCTCGTTGCATTTTCGCGTGTTTCATTATATAAATATACAAAAACAAAAGTTTGTTTTATTTTAAGTACTTTTAGGTTAAAGTCAATTAATAATAAAGTATGAAAAAAGAGTGCGAATGAAGATTGCTAGGTATAAAGCTATGTCACTTCTGTAGTCAGCAGTTTAATCTATATAACTGACATGCAGAACGTTGAAAAAAATGAGTAAGCGTCATGTAAATCACGGCGCGGCGCTTCCAACCTTTAGGTCGCGAGAAAACTACACCTTAAAAGCGCTTTAGCGCTGCGTGTTTTTATTGTTTTGTTATACGACTAATTATTGTTTCAGCGCTGCAGCGAAGTTAAATCTCTTGCCAAAATGGAACATATCCTTTGCTTAGGATAGCTCCTCTAGTACGTAGAACATATTACCTCAATGCAGATTAGGTAATATTTTTGTGTGCATACAAAAGATTCTCGTAAATATACTGAGATGGCACAGTCATAATATTAATCTCTTTAAATTTGTCTCTTAAGGCATGAATATGTACAGCCTGCCAGTGCCCTACGCGATCCGACGCGACGGCAAATGCACGCACATTTTTATCGTCGTGCTAATCGCTCACGCTGAGTCACGCTTACGTATATTAGATAGACTAGTACTCTCGCGGGGCTTCGCTCCCGTGGATTCTATCACGATAAAAACATAACTCTCCTTTTTTTCAGTCGGGTAAAAAGTAGCCTATAACCTTCCTCAAGCTTCAAGCTACTTCCATACCAAATTTCATCCAAATCCACCCAGTACTTTCGAAGATTAGCGCGTTCAAGCAAACAAACAAACAAACAAACAAACTTTTCCGCTTTATAATATTAGTATAGATTGACTGGTAGAGAATGCCTGGCATTAAGGTCGCCTTTGTACATTTTTGTGTTGCATGAAGTTTTAATAAATAAATATATAGATAGATATATTCTTTATTGTACACCATAATAGTAAAACAATAAGGACTATACAACTTAAAAGGGTGATACAATGGGCGGTTTTAACTTATATAAGGACAACATTAAATCTAGTCTTTCTCGTGTTGTCAAAGTGCTTTCTTATATCTGTCTATATTCTTCGTGTCTTCCTATATTATGCTTTGGTGTTATTTATAACTATACATCTGTGCTCAAAGACTGTTAATAAACGTTTTAAAAACTCAACGGTGTTCGTGATTTAAAAGTGTAATCTTCGGACATACCTACAAATGGTGACCCCGACAAAGGAACTTAAGAATCGAAAAACATATTTGGCGATAAATGAAATTCGACCACTACTTTTGATAAATAGACGTAAATTGTAGCAAACTAAACTATACTATGAAAAAGGGTAAATTAATGAACTATCTGGTGAGTGCTAGCTCATTTAATTTTGTTGTCGTCACGTCTTTTTTCCTGAGAATAGAGATAATGGTAGATTTAAACGAGAAAAAGAAAACTAAATTCTCAATTTATATCGAGGTTATTTATTTCAGGCTTTTGAAGAAACCTAGTACAGATAGTCGCAGGGGGAACTGCAGCCGCAAGCGCACTTGCCACAGATAGACACGGCACCACAAGCCGGCACAGCGCCACCGAAGTTGACAGCGCCCATGATGGGGACCTGACCAGCGACAGCGGTGTTACCGCAGACTGGCAGCTCACCAGCGACCGCCACGTTGCCTTCACCAGCGCCGCCGTACGCAGCACCACATCCGGCAGCAGCAGGGTAGGCGAGTCCATCGTAAGCCAAGCCAGACAAGCCGTAGGGGGCAGCCAGACCAGGAGCAGAGTAGCCGTAGGGAGCAGTCAAGCCGCAAGGGCCAGCCAAGCCATAGGGAGCAGCAAGTCCAGAGATATCGGCCACCGCAGCACGGCTGGTGCACTGTCCGAGGGCGGACTGAAAGTAATAATTTTATTTATTTTGTATTCATTTTCATATACTAAATCGAAATTATTCGAAGTTACTTCAATAATATCGAATAAACCATGAACTTAAAAATATATATGGCTTACCTTGAATATGAGCGCCTGAGCGCAGAGGACGAGGATAGCCTTGACAGACATTGTAGTTTGTTTCGAGTACTGACACAAGAATAATGTCCAGTGTAATTGGTAGAGCTTTTATACTATATTGGGTTAACAATTTCCAAGAATATTTGTACATTACCTATGTATTATAAAGTATTAGAAATTAATTTAGGTTTCTTCAAAATTGCGAAAGTGTTTTGGTTTAAACGTGTTACTTTTATTGTAAACATTAGGCTTATCATGCTTGCACAAACTATTAATTAATAACACTTACCTATATACTCATGTTCTTGGAAATTGATAACACAAAGAAATATAAAGCCTCCACCAGTTGCACTGCACATCATTGTTGTGTCAGCACTTGAAACAAACTACAATGTCTGTGAAGGCTATCCTCGTCCTCTGCGCTCAGGCGCTCCTGTTCCAGGTAAGAAATAAATTTAAAAATTTTGCTAGAACACAACTTAGATAGCACAATGTCACTTAAATAGCTGATACCTATAATTATATTTACCTTTTTTCAGTCTGCCCTCGGACAGTGCACCAGCCGCGCTGCGGTGGCTGATATCTCTGGACTTGCTGCTCCCTACGGCTTGACCGCCCCTTACGGCTTGGCTGCTCCAGCTTTGTCATATGGAGGACTCGGCTACCCAGGCGCTGGCTGTGCATGCAGAGGCCTGGCTTACAATGGAATCTGCGGTCCCTCCATTGAGTTCAGTCCCACCAGCGGCGGCGCCCTGCCTGTCTACAGCGCTTCCGCCATCGCTCCCGTCGGTATCTCCGTAGTGACTGACCTCGCTTACGAGGGTGCTCTAGCTGTGGGTGGTGAGCTGCCGTTCGTAGGTACTGTCGGTTTGGAAGGTGTGTTGCCTACTGCTGGTGCTGGTGCCGTCAACCACGCCTGTGGTAATGGAATAAACGCCATGATCAGTGAGACTGCTGCCTTTGGCTCGGATGCCGGCGTGGGCCCTCTTGCTGCTTACGGTCCTGGTGCCACCTTTGGTCCCGCTGCTCTTGCTGCTCCTGGCTTCGGTCTTTGTGGAGGTTTGGCTGGCAGATGTGGCTGCGCCATCTAAAAGACACCGACAGTTCGCTGGATTACATAATAGATAAGTGACTCTTAGTAGATTAAGTGCTACCTCATTATAATAATTAATTCAGTAACAATGTCTTATCCATAATATATGAATTTACAAACCAACTTGAGTTTTACTTATATTTTAGAAGATAGTGTTCTTAAGTTTTTTGCCGTTTCTTCTTGATAGGAAAAGAAAATTTTTTACCGTGTTAGAACGAAATGAAATCTAAATAAAAAAAAAGTTTCACAAAAGCTTTCATGGGCACTTATGAAACGTCAGAAGATGCAAATGCATGGTTAAAATTAGTCGCTTGTTATGTAGAAAAACAAGCAAAAACACCATGGTTAATTTTTCAAAACGTTTTTGATTCTCACTCTAACTTCTAAAATTTTAAGTGACATGGCGTAGGCGAAGTAAAAATACATAAGTATGTATGTCATAATTGGTCAGTAGGCACTTAGGGAAAGCCATGCTAAGTGATTCTTAAAGCAGATAATATTGTTTGCGGGCTCAAATATTGAGAATTATTAAAAAAAATAGCCAAGTAAAAGACGGACTTGGCCATGAATGGTTCTGTAGTAGCTTCGTAAAATAACTTTGTTTTTCATAATACAAGGCATAAGCGAAAAAAGTTATATTTACGGTTTTTTAATGTTTAATATCTCAAAAACTGCTGACTTCTTCTTCTTTTAAATGAATGATCTTTTAAATGATTTTTTAGTGAAGGTTTTCATTCATATTTACAGCATATATTGTTTTAAAAATAAACATTTTTAAAATTCTATTATTGCAAAAGCTAGAAGGTCTCCCCAGAGCACAGATATTTTACCACTTTGAAAATAAAATAGTTTAAGAGACCTCAATATCATTTTTAAAGACCATTGATGAAAAAAAAATCAGTCAACAAATGTGGAGCGCCCTCTGATGTTTTTAACATTTTTGTATGAACATCAAAAAGCGGTTTACAGAATACATTTACTTACCAAGTTTCATATACAGTTGAATCTTAGTAAGTACATGTATTCTGTAACTTAATATTTTCGGAATAAAATGTAACGTATGGTTGGACAGAGAGACAGATACACAAACTTGACGAATCTGTAATGGGTTCTGTTATTTGTCATTTTGCTATGGAACATTACTTACAAACAATGTAATTTTCATGAGTGTTCATAGATTCTTAAAATTGTATATTTTTGACATCATTCATCACATTAAGCACTCACATCATATTGTCTACGCTGATGATAAAAAAATTTATACATCCATCAACTCCATATCTGACTGTGTTTTGCTTCAAGAAGATCTCAACTCTTTATTTAACTACTATTTTAAAAACAATATCACGGTTAGCATAACAAAATGTCAATGTATATCCTTTACTCGTAACATAAATCCTATCAACTATCAATACACATTCAACGGCGTTGCAATTGAGAGGGTCAAAGTGGTGCGGGACCTGGGTATACTATTAGACGCGGAGATGGAGATGATGTGAAGTAGTTTATTTTTCTTTCGTTCGAAGTCTACTGGAATACGTTGTCAAATATGGTCTCCCTTTTACGCAGTACATAATAACAGTGTTGAACGCATTCAGAAGAAGTTTATAGATCACCTTAATTTCAAATTTCATCACTCCTCACGTGATTACAAAGAGAACTGTCGGTTATAAAATCTTTTAACTCTGCAGGAGAGGCGTATCCTAATGAATATGGGGTTGCTATATGATATTTTACGGGGACGGACCGATTGCCCTGTGCCTTTAAATAAGATTAAGTTTAATGTTCCAAGGAAACACACAAGACACACTACATTATTTTGCACTCCATTTCACTCGAGTAACTATGGTAAAAATAGTGTAATACCACGTTTACTCGACTCTTACAATAAACACTTTAACAGTGTGGACTTATCCATTGGATCTAAGAACGATTTCAAAAAACAAGTTTTGTTTGAATTGTTATCATAATCTATACTAATATTATAAAGCGGAAAAGTTTGTTAGTTTGTTTGTTTGTTTGTTTGCTTGAACGCGCTAATCTTCGAAAGTACTGGGTGGATTTGGATGAAATTTGGTATGGAAGTAGCTTGAAGCTTGAGGAAGGTTATAGGCTACTTTTTACCCGACTGCAAAAAAGGAGAGTTATGTTTTTACCGTGATAGAATCCACGGGAGCGAAGCCCCGCGAGAGAACTAGTAGGCTATAAATCTAAAATCTCAAACATTATATTAAATGGCTGGGTATCTAGTTAGTATATATTATAGTTCACAAATATGTGATCAAGATACAAGTGCCCTCTCTGTTCCTTTACTCTCATTGTCCGATGGGACGGCAATCTGACACGACCGGAGACAGATCAGGTGGAAGTCCAACGGCTTAGTGTGCTTCCGAGGCCCGGCGAAATTCCCAACTAACAATTTGGTGATAAGAATTAGTGCTACATGAGATATTTAAGAGAATTTTAAGAACCCTAGCTCCTGTAAAGGCACTAACATTTGGTGATAAAGCGTGTTTTAAGCGTCTCATAACCCTGATTTGGGCCCACGAATTTATAGTTTAAAGTTATAATAATAAAATAATATAATTTTATTGCCACAAACATACATACATCATTTACACAGATTGACAAGATGCTAACAATGCTGCAAAAGTCTGTATACAGATATAGTGAGCCCTGCCTCTCAAGCTAGGATATCTTGTATTTTGAGAGACAGTTTTCCGCTTAGAAATAAGATTCATACAACTGCGGACTTGTGCCAGCCTATTGTTGTTGTGAACATACAGATTTACATATTAATACAATCTAAGAAAGAAGAGAAGTAAAAGTTACTAGAGGAGTGATAATTCAGTGACAATAAATAACTACAATAGTGCTTTTGAAGCAGTACTAACCACATTAAGTGTATAGTAAGTTATACAAAGGTGACAACGGCAAGCTAAAGTAGTAATATAGTAATAAAATCCACTTTAATAACTTTTTTAGTAACATATGTTATAAATTATTCCTATTATAAATATATATCATAAGCAAGTATAATGGTGGGAAGTGTGCAGACATTTAGAGCTGGTATACTCGGCACTCTGGGGCATTCGCATAGAGTACTATAATACTACGATTCGTATCGGGACATCTGTCTAGTCACTTGCATTGTATACTATATAGTAACTGTAGTAATAAAAGTGGTTTTCAAAGTCTATAAAGAGTGTGTTTATATTCCAAGTCCTTACTTCTGAGTATTGAACCAGTACGGTTCACACATATTAGTACTTCCTCGACACAATGTATACCTTAAGAACATATTGTCAATATTTAGTAGCAATAAGCATCACCAAAAGCGCCATCATTTTCACCTTATTTCATAATTTTTGTACTTCGTTACCGTCAATAGCGTTAAAATATTTATCAGTATGTACGCATATTCATACCCGATATAGTGATATTAGTGTTTGAAAGTGACTTTCTGGAGAATAAAAGAGATAAGTCAACTAATTTATTTTAGACTAGCGACCCGCCCCGGCTTCGCACGGGTGCAATGCTTATATTAAATACAGGCAGCGTTCGCGAGAATCGTTAACGTACGGCAGTTTTTTCGACGCCTTACTCCACAATTTTCACTACCACGAAAAATCCTATCTATTTTCCGGGACAAAATATAGCCTATACGGATTCGGAAGAATCCCTCTAAGTAATGGTAAAAGAAATTTTGAAATCGGTCCAGTAGTTTTTGAGCCTATTCAATACAAACATACAAAAATACAAAGGTTTCCTCTTTATAATATTAGTATAGACTACTGCAATGTGTTATAATTATGAAAACTCATTACTATGGTAAGTTTTCTGTAACAATTGGTATACAGATGTTTTCATCTCATTTTTGAAACGCCTCAAAAATAAATTATATTTGATGATAATACTTAAAAAAGATATACCGTCTCAGTTGTTTTTTCATTTCAGTTATGAGGAATAATAGTTCCTAATACTGTCTATAAGTATTTTAATGGAAAACTGACATTAATATAGTAAATATGTGGGGCAATAATGAATAGACAAAGATTTTTCCTTTAAAAAGTTTATAGGCTAACTATTTATTTGATGGCGACAATTTTTAATTACTTGCGGTTACCAATAACACTTTTATTCCAAACAGAACGATTTTTAGCACTTCTATACCGCTTACAGTTCTACAATATGGTGCTAAAAGTGAAAAGACAACAAGTTTATAGGTTCGGTTTGTATAACGGTTCTATTTTAACCTGTAAGCTAAATATTTTCAGGGTTCTTCTATTGTTTAAAAAAACCTATACTTATCATGTAATTACTTGATCAAAGAATTTTAATTCTGTTATTTATAGTAATTATAACGTAAACTAAGTTATTACATTTTGAATTAAAAGTTGTCTTTTACTATAATATTGTACTTTTTGAATTTTGTAAACTAACACGAACTACAAAAAGAAATCCTGTTGGTTCAGAAACTATTCCCATATCATAGTGGTGGTGATGTTAAAGTATCTACCTACGTGACACCTCGCCTGGTCCCAGTCACACTCATCACGTTTCATCATCGTATTCGCGTTGCCACTCACTGTACTGTCTGTAATACTACTAATTATTAAGATATTTTGAATAAAACCACATTCATGATAGAATAATTAGTTTTATTTTCACACTGTATGTAAAAGGGTTAAGAAGTACAGAAAATCACTGTTGCTAATGCAAACTAATTTGCGTTTTACTAAGTTAATAAATAAAATGTCTATACCTATAGGTACAAGCCGTCGAAATGTATTATCTGTTTAAATCAAAGCACAGTGAGCAAGCAAATAAATGAACCTTGAATAAACGCGTGTACAGGGGAATCACAAATAAAACATCTTATTTTGATGTTCACATTAGTACCCTTAATAAAAACTCCGTGTTCTATTACGTAGCTTATTTCATTTACAAAATCTTCTAGAAATAAACTCAAGTTTTCAGGTTTTCCTTTTCCGAAATAAATACCAATAATAAATGGATCACTGTCAACTTCGCACGTGTTAGCCAAAATAGGCGACAATTTATATTTGGAGCTTTAAAAATTGGTAACCCATCAAGATTGATTTCATTTAATTATTGACTACCAAATACTCCTTGATATTGAAAATTACAATGTCTTTCCCATTAAATAATTGTGTACTATTTATTTATATCTAGCATGTTACTCTATTTTTATTGTAATTTAAGTCTAGACTGTAATTCATTGATGTGTAAAAATTTTGCATGCCCATATGCCGGCAGAGCATGGAGAACACAAACAAAACAAGTACAATAACTATCCCCTACCCGTGTTGGCAAAGAAATAAAGAATTTGATTTGATATTCAGATAAATATTTTTAGCAGCAATATACATTTTTAAAGTATATTTGACAATGGCTTAACAATCCCATGATGCCAATATGCACCACCTTCAATTATTTTAAGACAAACTTCTGGTGTTTATAAAATCTTTCAATCGTTCGTGGAATTGAAGAAAGAACGGAAATACCCAAAAGCATAGCACATCATATTTTACAAAGAGCCGAAATGCATCCGTTTCACGTACAACGAGTTCAAAGTCTTCTCCCTCGAGATTATCCTGAAAGGATTTCATTTTGCAGAACAATGCTACAGAGGCATAATGAAAATCCTCAATTCATCCAAAAAATTCTCTGGTCAGATGAATCTACATTTAAAAAAGATGGTTACATAAACTTACACAATTTTCACGAGTGGCATGTGTAGAATCCACATTTAATGCGTAGAAGACAGATCCCAATACCGCTTTAAAGTAAACATGTGGACCGGAATTTTAAACGGCAAAATTGTTGGGCCTTTTGAGCTGCCTGAGAACTTGAATGGCACGAATTACCTACATTTTTTACGAGAAAATTTTAGAGGACTTTGTTAGAGGACGTACCACTAACAGATCTTCGCCACATATGGTATCAACAAGATGGCTGCCCAGCGCATTACGTAGTGCAAGTAAGAAATTTTTGTGACCAGGAATATCCGGGAAGGTAGATTGGACGTTTAGGCACTATCTCGTAGCCAGCCCGTTCCCTAGATTTAAATCCCCTGGTTTTTTTTTTTATTGGGGCGTTCTCAAAGAAATAGCCCAACTTAGAACTTTAAGGAGATTTGAAGAACAATACATTTGGACAGATTATGACTTATGATTACGAAGTTATATGAATAGAATTGTCATTTTAAAAACAAAAGAGAGTCACAGTTTCTACATCAGTTGAGTAGAGGTGCATTACACACCTCACACTTGACACCGCACAGTCGGCTTACGACCACACAGGTCGCAGGGGCGAAAACGAGCATTGCGCGCCTCACGCCCCCTTTTGGCTGCCCTCCGTGGCCTGGACACCGACCTCCACCCACGGAGACAAGTCTTAATGAAGCCATCGGTTTAGAGCCGAAACTCGACAGCGTAGGACAGATTAGAGCAGCCCTATCCCGAACGCTGCATTACTGTGTAGAAAAGGACTCCCGAACGTATGAATTCGGAAGTTATTACTATCAGAATTTGCAGGAAAACTTTGATTGCGCGATGCAGGATACTGTTGGTTGGAATGCAATTTTAGGTTTTAATATAGTAGTGCTTACAGTTCACCATACTTGATAGCGTTGCATAATAGAGGGTCCAGACTGCGCGCATGCGTATTGAGACTGCGAATCGGGTTCTAACCTGACCGGAGGCAATTATTTTTACATTTTCCCAGTTTTGAACAGCTTTTTGTGGTTTTTTTTTAGCATTTTCGGTTTTACTAGTAAACACTTAGTGGAAATTTATTAAATTGCACATAATTCTCTGTTTAATGATATACTTTTAAGTTGCGTTTTGCAAAAGAAAACAGTTTTACATCGTAGAGTAATTCTAATGAATAACTTACTTTGTTTTTTGTTTTATTTTAGTATAAAAAATAAATGTTCTAATATTATGATGATTCTAAATCTAAACTTAAACCATTTGTTTTGTGTACCTATCCCAGATTTGAATTATTTTTAACCGGTAAGTAGGTACCGGTTACTCATCATAACTTAGAACAGATGTAAGTTATGATGAGTACCTATGATAAATATACTTTTTAACAAAAAATGGAATCGACTTCAAACGGAACGGACAAATAATCATTGGATGTCTTATTTAGATTATAATAAGGGCGAAGGTCACCTGGTTGACATTCTCACAAATATCTGAATACCTTTAGAAAGTATATGTAAAGGCCTAATGAGTTTCGATTAATGATAAATGATAGTTGTTTTGCAAATTGGTTATTAAATAACACTTTTACTCGTCATTTTTTATAAATTTAATCTAGATGAGGCCGGTGTTTCCTAACTGATTACCCTGAGAAGAAACACCGAAATAAACTCAGGGGTCCGTTTCTTTTAAAGTCCATACAATCTATATTTGTTAAAATATATTGGAACCTTGTAGGTTACCGTCTGAGGCGATCTTTTGAGGAAAGATGCTCACAGTTTTAATAAACATTATCTCAATATTATATATTTTAAACTATAGGCCTAATGATTTTCGATTAAATAAACATTATAAATCCAATAACGTTAGACGAAATAAGTTTTAGAGTAGATTTGTGTGTTTGTGGTATGTATTTTATATTATGATGTTTGGTTAGTATTATGTATGATGTTGTACACTGACAGCCCTAAATCTATCTCCTATGATTTCTGTCCATCCAAAGGTTGTCTGTTAGAGATTGCCCTGTGCGATAAGACCGCCCATTGTACACTAGTTTTATGATTTTTATCCTTAAGTGTATTGTAAGGTGTACAATAAAGTATATATAATAATAATAATATATATGAATGTTATATCTAAAGAAATTATATCTACAGTTGGTATAACTGACGTTTATTATATCTTGTGAACGTTATTGAAATGAAAATATAACAAATAACTTTATATTACATGAGACGCACCCCATTTAAATATATTTTTAATGATACCCCATTGGACATAGTTTGTCAATTTTATATATATATATATATTATAATATTTCGTCTGTTTGTCGTTGTGGTGATTTGTTTTTATTTTAATGAATCTAGTAACACTTACACCATCAAGACAAATCCAACGACGTATTATTTATCAAAATTCGTTCACTGGTTCAATAGTTACGAGGGAACATACATACATATGCTCCTCCTTGCTTCGCCGCAGTTGGGTAATAAATATAAATGCAAAGGTGTGTTCCTTTCACCCGAGTTTAAAAAAATTGGCCAAGTGCGAGTCGGACTCGCCCATGAAGGGTTCCGTGGTAACTATAATAAATATAATATACTAAATATATTTAATTGAAAAAAAAAAAAATCACAAAAAGCCATAAAAATTTCTTAAAACTAGCTTATTTACAATTTTTACAACTACGCCAAATAACTTTGTTTTTCATAGTATTTGTATGAATTACAAAGTTATTTTTGCGGTTTTAGAAAATATACTTTATCTCAAAAACTGCCAACTCGATCTCGTTCAAACCAATTTTGGTTGAAAGTATACATTAAGATCTACAACATATGGTTTTTTTTAGATTTTTCACTTCATTATTATAGAAGTTAGAGGGGGAGGACACACATTTTACCACTTTGGAAGCGTATATCTTTTTTTGAATGATTGTTCGGTACTTCGACGCATACAGACGTGCTCAACAAAATTTCCATAAAATAACAATTAAATAATAGTGACCTAGTTTAGTGTTTTAGCGTACTATACACATTCCAGTTGCAGTGATGAGTTTATTATTAAGTTATATATGTGTATAAACATTAGTGATATTTTTTTGCAAAAATGGATGGTAGTCCCTTTAACAGGAGTGGTATAACACGCCGCACTCCTCCACCTATGTCGCCTCAGAAGCCCAAGGATGATAAAGACGAAAAGATGGAAGTGGTCACAACTCCAGAAATGCAGAACTGGTTGGGATCTATTGAGCAGTGCTTAAATGAGGTCTGTACGATTGCATCCGACGGAAAGCTAAATTCGGACCAAAAAATAAAAATAAATAATTTGTGCCGTAAAATTGCAAGTAGTACCTCTCACATGGCTGTCCTATACTAGTCTTTAAAACAAAAAGCACTACAAACGCACTTCTCCTTTCAAGCGTTAGTCGAAAAACAGGAGTTGGCAAATAGCCTAAATGACCTTAAGAAAGCAGTATAACAGGCCAACACAGGATCAAATACGCCTAGCACATCTTTTGCGGATATGGTCAAAAAGGGAACCAACAGCTTTGTTCGTCCTAGCACTTTTAGTTCTGTTGCGATATATCCCAGTGATAGTTCAAAGACGAGTGACGAAACTAAAAATATAGTCCAAAAAATAATATGCCCTGAGGATATGAAACTGAAAGTTCGAGGAGTTCGCAAGACAAGAAACGGAGGTGTGATCGTCAGCACTGAGTCCAGATCTGATATTGAAAAAGTGAAACAAACCGTCCAACTTGCTTCAAAAGGCCTTACTGTTGATGAGCCAAATAAGCGCAAGCCTCGTATCATAGTTTAAGGAGTTCCGGCATCTATGGATGAGAGTGAGGTCTATAAATGCATATACGAGCAAAATTTAGTAGAGAAAATACCATCATTGACACGAGACGTATTTATGACCTCAATAAAACTGAGTCACAAATCGGGAAAGAAAAGTGAGGCCAATTGCAACTACGTCATTGAGGTCCCTGCGAACATACGTAGAGCCCTCATCACACAGGACAGAGTATTCATAAACTGGACATCCTGCCCAGTAAGAGACTTTACATTAGTCACAAGATGTTTTAAGTGTCAGCAGTATGGGCATGCAGCTAAAACCTGTAAAGCAATGGCTTCTACGTGTGGGCATTGCGGAGAAGACGGTCACTCAATCCAGGACTGTACAAAGAAGACAGACTCTCCTAAATGTGCAACATGCCTGCGATTTAAGAAGCCTCATGAACACAAGACTGGAAATGCCGATTGCCCAGCTAAAAAAGCAGCTGAATATAGGTATATTAACTCGGTGGACTATGACGGCGCCTAAGAGCGCCACATACTTATTTGTAATTAAGAGCTTAAATTATAATATTTAGTATAATGGATGTTAATTTGATTACAGAATTAGATAATATATTTCTATCGGAAGCAAAATCTTGTGAGGTCGAGGAGTGTAGAAAGTATCTTACCGGCTATCAAAATTCACTAACTGTACTAACACAAAATATTCGCAGTATTTTCAAGAACATAGACAGCTTTAATGTTTTCCTGAGTAGGCTAGACTTTGCATGCGATATAATAGTGCTTACTGAGTGCTGGATATCAAATCGACAAAGTAACATACCGGAATTACCGGGGTACAATTTATATTGCAGTACAATAAACCATAATCAAAATGATGGAATCATTGTCTATGCTAAGTCATCGCTAAAAGTCTCAATCGAACAACCAACCCTACAGGATTGTAATTGCTTGCAATTATTGCTATGTATAGATCCCCAGCCCATAAAAACTTACACTTATTTCATAATTCCCTTAACAGTACACTTCAGGCGACATGCTCTTTTCAAAACATAATACTAACAGGTGATATAAATGTAAATATAGGATCTGAATTTTATGATGCAGGCACCCACGACTATCTTGATATCTGTGCATACCATGGGCTTCTCCCCGCTCACAGATTGCCGACTCACAAGAGTGGTTCTTGCCTTGATCACATGTTAATAAAATCAAATTATCAATATATAACGCTTGTCACTAACTCAACGATCACTGACCATCATGCTGTCCTACTTACCGTAAATTTAACGCTGCCTAAGCTAAATCGCCGTCCGACTAAGTCTAAACTAAACATAAACAGACTCGAATATGATTTATGCAAGATTGACTTCAGTGACGTCTATAATACTGCTGACCCAAATGTGTCATTATCGTATTTTATAAAATCTGTCCAGCAAGCCATATTACATAATACAATAGAAATACCAATAAATAAGAAGTTGTATAACATTAAACCATGGATCACTCCCGGGCTTATTCGATGCTTAAGGCACAGAGACAGACTACATCAAAAGTCTAAGAAATACCCTAATAACTTAATTCTTCAAATATCATACAAGAGATACAGAAACTTCTGTAACAATTTATTGAAGAAAATTAAAATTGATTACGATAAAACCAAATTGCATAGCGCAGGTAAAAACACTAAGCAAATCTGGAAACACATCAAAGACGTCACTCATATCTCAAAACAGCACGAATCACATTCGAGTTCACTGTTAACGAATTCCTCACCGCTTTCGTCTGCCAATTATGTAAATAACTATTTTGTTAACGTGGGTAAAAACTTGGCTGAAATGAAAACTAACCTAACTGGCTATCAGACAACTCCACCTTCGCACAGTTCGAGCACTAGAGCTTCATCTTTCGTTATGCTGGACACAGATGAACATGAAATAGCGCGAATTATCACAGGGTTAAAGGACGACTGTGCTGTTGGTTGGGATAGTATAAGCAATAAGATCCTGAAAAGATTCATGCATATTTTTGTTCCTCCTTTAACATATATATTTCAAATATGCCTCTCTGAAGGTATTTTTCCTAAATTCCTTAAAAAGGCTGTAGTTATCCCTATCTATAAATCCGGTAGCAAAGATCTAGTTGCTAATTACAGACCAATATCATTACTTCCGTCGGTATCTAAAATACTTGAAAAGATTATAAATAGCCGACTAGTTAACTTTCTGGAGAAGACACATTATCTTTCACCCTTACAATTCGGGTTCAGAGCCAAATTATCAACAGCTGACGCGGTGCATAGCCTGACTAGTTATTTGACACAGGAATTAGGAAGAGGTAACCACACCTTAGGGATCTTTCTTGATCTAGCCAAGGCATTTGACACTGTTTGTACGACTTCGCTCTTACACAAATTAGAAGCTCTTGGTGTAAGAGGAACGCAGCTAAAACTTTTTGCGGACTACTTAGATGATCGGCATCAATGTGTTAAGATAGATAATATTACGAGCAATTATCAAAAGAACACTGGATTTGGTTTGCCTCAAGGAAGTATTTTGTCCACCACATTGTTCTTAATATATATTAATGACCTGTGCAACATTAATTTAGATCAAGGCAAAATAATATCATACGCCGACGATACCGCACTTGTATTTACCGCCACAACTACTGACGAACTATATGAGAAAGCGCAGTCAGGATTTAATATAGTAAACAACTGGTTGAGACATAATTTACTCACATTAAATGCTGACAAAACAAAATACATTCATTTTGTCATGCGCAGGCCTCAATACGCTACTTCTAACCCTCAGCTATACGCCCACGAATGCATGACACCATCTCTGAACATGTGTAACTGTCCTACTATATTCCCTACTAACAACATAAAATACCTCGGGATTACAATTGATGATACACTTTCCTTCCGACACCATATTAAAAACTTAGTTAGTCGAGTCCGTAAATTAATATTTGTATTTAAGAAACTACGATCAATCGCGGACTCCAAACTAATCACGCAAGTATATCTGGCCCTATGTCAATCTATAATTCAATATTGCATTACTTCATGGGGTGGCGCTCTGAAAACAAATATACTGCCTCTTGAACGAGCACAAAGGACGATCTTAAAAGTAGCAACCTCCCGCCCCTTTCTCTTTCCTACATCCCAGTTATATAAATCCTGTAATGTACTAACAGTCCGTCAACTTTTCATCATGCACATAGTTCTAAAACAACATACAATGCTTACCTATAATTCGCACATTACTAACAAGAGGCGGAAAGATATAGTCTGCGTCTCACATCCGACCTCAAAATTTATCTTTACAAATCGATTTTTTTCGTTTTTAGGTCCACTATTGTACAATAGATTAAATAGAATCTTAAATATATATAACTTAAATTATTTTAGTTGTAAAAAAGCAACATGTAATTATTTACAAAATATGACATATGACCAGACGGAAGAGTTACTTGCAATTTGCAAATAGAATGTAAAACACTAGGAACACATATTTAACTATTATTATCTAGATTTAGTTATTTCATGGATTATGTACTACTTAAGATAGTTTGTACTTCATCGCCTGAAGCACAGGTTTTTAACCTAGTACAGGCAAATATGTTAATTTTCCTTAATTTAATTAATTCTTAAGACTTATATTGTAACTGTATTTTGCACTATTTCTTAAATAAACAATTTATTATATTATATTTATTATATTATTATTAAATAATTAATTTTATGAAAAAGTCATTTTAGAAACCTTAATGTCATTTTTAAAGACCTGTCTATAGATACCACACATGTATAGGTTTCATGAAAAAAAATATTTTCAGTTTTAGTTCCATGTATGGGGAGCCCCCTTTATTTTAAATGTTTTTTAAATTTTCTCTTAAAATCGGAAAGCGTTTCACAGAATACATCTATCTACCAAGTTTTACATGTATAGTCTTAATAGTTTCGGAATAAAATGGCTGTGACATACGGACGGACGGACAGACAGACAGACAGACAGACGGACAGACATGTCGAAACTATAAGGGTTTCGTTTTTTGTCTTTCGGCTACGGAACCCTAAAAAACCCGGAGTTTTTTATGTATATCAATGTTTGTTCGCGTCAAAACGTTGCAACGACTTGATTTGATTTTCTGTGTGGATATATGGAGTTAAAGAGCTGAACAGTGACACAGCCTACTTTATTTTCGTTGAAAAATCCTTAAAACGTAAAACCGCGGGCAAAAGCTGTTTAATAGTAAATAACAAGATTGTTCGGTCCGACGTGAAACAGAACGCACCTTTTGGCTGGCAACATCAATTATCTGTGGGCTTGACATAACTTTTGCTACTTGACAGATAGACTTTGGTTCCTTGTTGAAAATGTCGGTCATGGGACCCTGTTGAGTTAATTATAATTGGAAAAATATCGTTTGGAATCGCCTGTTGAAACCGATAATTGGGTCGCGAGTTAACTATTGTTTGAAGTTGTAATCCCCATTTGACGAAAACCCCGGGATATTTTTGGATTTATCGCCGGGTTGATGCCATCGCGTGGCACGCGCATTTGTTGGAAAAAGTAGTGATAAATAGCTTCAATCCGGTGTGAGTTTGGGCTGTGATGCTGTTTGGACCGCGCCATCTGGAGACTGGCGCCTTGTGAACGTTCTACAATACGTGACTTACATCACACTTTTCACTTACTCACCACATATTACATACAAACCACACTTGGGCGTGACCTAGGAAGGTCGAAGTTGGCGAACCCAGCACAGAAGGTTAGTGGTACCGATTATTTATTTGAATATATTGTTGTAGGCTGAAGAGCCTTTTGTAAGTTTATTGTTCATTGAAAGCAACGTTAAGCTCCACGTACCGTGGACAGTTCAGACCGTCCAGTTACCGTTGCACTAGCCTTTTGTAGTTCTGCATTCTGGTAGCAGGCGTGGCTCTTATAATATAAGATCCACTGGTTTAATTGGAAGTTTTGAAAATAACTTGTACACTAGTTTTATTATTTTTATCCTTAAGTGTATTGTAAGGTGTACAATAAAGTATATAATAAATAAATAACTTATAACTTCAGAAGTTTTGAATATATTGCTTTGTCAGCCGGGCTCAAATAGTACTTGTAGTTTGTACTGTAATTTGTAGTGCTAGACCCTTGGTAATAACCACTCGATTGCTTGCGCGAAAAAAAATGGGTGCCTTACTTTGCCAGTGCTTTGGACCACTTATCACGCGTTCTGCCCGCTGTTACTAAAACTTAATTTATGAATTGCTCGAGTGGAGTACTTCAAATGTTTTTACTGTTATGAGTAGTCCATGAGATAAGAAATAATGTGTGATCGCTTTATTTTAAAAATATGATTACTATAATATTTTACAAGTGTTTAAATTAAAAGTACCACCCATTTTAACGACATTTTGTAAAACATAGGGGTTTTAAAAAAAATAAGAGCAATAAGTATAAAGTTATTTATTTTATTCTTAAACTAGGTTTATTATTATGCATATTTTACAGTATTTAAAAACAATTTACATGTAAGAAAGTAGTAAAAATATTATGTAAAACCAGGTGCAGAATTCGCGGATGCGTAAAAGATCGTAACTTTTTTCAGGTACAATTTAGGCCATATTACATTAAAACTAAAATACATAGAACAAAAATATTACCACCCCTATAAAGGTCATTTTCTTCACTCTTAGATGAATATATTAGTTTAAATGGGTTATTCTTAAATTTTTGTCAAATTTATAAATTAAAATAAGCGGCACATATTTTTGCCAATTCGCATTGCCTACCTAAATCTTTAAATCTGTAAATATAGACCGCCAAGTATTCATATTTACTCATACAATAAATAGGCCAAATCTTGACGTTTCGAAAGCGTCATAAATCTTAAAAATAAAGTATTATTTACATTAATAAAAAAATAAATAAAAACGGCTACATACGTAACCTGACTGGGACTTCTGACCTGACGGGTTAGTTTTCGCAATCTGTTACAATCTGAAGAACAATTTACACAACTTAATACCTTAAATTGAATAAATATAGTCAAATATCATTAATAATATTGTATGTTTAAGAAAAACATCGTATTTACGATAATATAGCAGTACAAAATTAAGTTCAGGACTACGACACTGCGAGTGTTTTTAAATGACGATTTTTTAAATGATGTCTTACAATGTACCTAAAATATTACTTTAATATAAAACACACACGTTAGAGATTAATTTAGTATATAAACATCAGCAGAAATCAGTAAAATAATAAACTTACGACATATTTTATCACCTCCTTGAAAACACTATAGCGACACTTCACTCACATAAATACAACTGACGATATTTCGTTATTTTTCTACCGTGATGTTGGTAATATGGGCACACGTCTATGAGAAATATATCTGTCTTTGGTTTAAATACATACTACTACGACTCTATGCGTTTGGTATAGTAACTAAATTAAAATAACAAACTTCGTCACCTTGCAACCACGGTTGCACGAAGCAAAATTGACAACTTTTTCTTTGCAACCGTGGTTGCGAGAAGCGATCAAGCGGTTATTGAATTGACAAGTAAGATTTATTTGTGAAATTAGGAATTATTGGTTGTATTTTGACATAATTTGGTATATTTGTTGCAATTAATAATTGAATGTCATTGATCTGAATTTAAAAGGTTATCTAAATAATAATCACACATTTGTTAACATAACAAGAATTGAATGGTGTGGATTGACTTATTGCATTTATTTGTTTATTGGATTGTTTGTTAGAGATTGTCCGGAGCAATATTATACAGGCAAATGTTGTATATAATTGGTGTGATCCTGCACAATATATACATTGAATTGTTATTTATTTTGTAACTAGCCATCTGTACCAAGCTAGATTCATACTTGGAATAAGTACAGGGTCGGATTTGGACTCGAAATAATTGAATTTGAGTTTTTATTTTGGTGAAATTATTTGGTCGGCTAACAAGTCATTGTTGTTTGTTTAGTTAATTTTAGCCTGTTGTATTAATATTTGATTGTTGCAATGGCCTCATTAAGGGCAGTCAGGGAGGCTGCTGCCGGATTGACCTCACAGTTGAGATGGTTCACATCGGCAGCTGCAACGGTTGAGCGTGTAGAATTGGAAGAGCTCACCCTTGCTCGGTATGGGCAAGTGATTGAGAGGATCAAGTCAGCTGATGCTGCGCTCACACGCTTCAACGAGTACATCATGGACGTGGATTTGGGGGTGATGGATCAGACGGCCCGCGATAAGATTTTGGGTGACTATGACCAGATTGTCCACCTGGGGGATGTCATATGTCTACGAGCGCGGGAAATTTTGAAGAGTCGGGTGCCTGATGCGGCCAAGCCACAGACCCTCGTTGTTGCAGGCCCTGGACTATTGAGTAGGCTGCCCACCCTGGAGCTGCCACATTTTGACGGTCGCTTGGACCACTGGCTGGGCTTCCTAAATCTCTTTGAGAGTCTTGTCGATGCACGCTCGGACCTCGGACCTGCCCAGAAGCTGGCCTATTTATTGTCTGTCCTGGAGGGCGAAGCCAGAGCCTTGGTGCAGCACTTGCCGGTGACGGATTCCTCTTACCCGACCGCTCTGGAGCTTCTCTCCCGATGGTACCAGAACAAGCGCTGCCTGGCTGATGTGCACATCGACCAGATTTTGGGGCTACCGGCCATTGTCAGCACGTCGACGTTGCGCCCTGACTAGCTGAACCCGTTGGTCTCAGCGACCAACGCCTTGAGACGTTTGGAGTTACTGGTAGAACATTGGTCCTACTTGTTGGTGCACATAGTGCTGCAGTTGCTCACCGCGGAGTTGAGGTCACGTGTTCGGTCCGACGTGAAACAGAACGCACCTTTTGGCTGCCAACATTAATTATCTGTGGGCTTGACATAACTTCTCTGACTTGACAGATAGACTTTGCTCTTGGAAAAAATGTCCGCGGCGGACCTGTTGAGTTAATTATAATTGGTGAAATATCGTTTGAAATCGCCTGTTGCAACCGATAATTGGGTCGCGATTATCAATTGGTTGAATTTGTAATCCCCGTTTGACGAAAACCCCGGGATATTTTGGGATTCCTCGCCGGTTGGTGGCCACCTCGTGGCACGCGCATTTGGTGGAAATAAGTAGTGATAATTAACTTCGATCCGGTGTGAGTTGGGTGTGATGCTGATCTGGACCGCGCCATTTGGACATTGACGCCTTGTGAACGTCCTAGAACACGTAACTTACATCACACGTTTCAATTACTCACCTCATATTACATACATATCACACCTGGGCATGACCTAGGACGGTCGAAGTTGGCGAACCCAGCACAGAAGGTTAGTGGTATTTATAAAGCCTCAGAGGCTATTATGTAACCTTGTTTATTGTATTTGAGAAGCAACGTTAAGCTCCACGTACCGTGGACAGTTCCGGACACCCCAGTTATCGTTGCAATGGGCTTCTTGTAGTCCTGAACATTTTGGTAAGCAGAGCGTGGGTTTTAATACAAAATCCACATAGTACATTCTGGTAGCAGGCGTGGCTCTTATAATATAAGATCCACTGGTTTAATTGGAAGTTTTGAAAGTAACTTTGGTTTGATTACTTAACACAACTTATAACTTAATAAGTTTTGAATATATTACCATGTCATCCGGGCTATCTAATTGAAGTTGAATCAATTGAAGTTGTATTTGTAATTTGTACTGTAGCGCTTTGTTGAATTGACAAGTAAGATTTATTTCTGAAATTAGGAATTATTGGTATAATTTGGTACATAGTTTGGTATTGTTGCAATTAATAATTGAATGTCACTGATATGAATTTAAAAGGTTATCTAAATAATAATTACACATAGTCTAATATAACAAGACTTAAATTGTGTGTATTGGTTGTTGTTTTTAGTAGTTATTGGACTGTGTTGATAGAGATTCTCCGGCTCAATATTATACAGACAATTGTTGTGCTTATTGATGTTTATTGGTGTGATCCTGCACAATATATACATTGAATTGTTATTTATTTTGTAACTAGCCATCTGTACCAAGCTAGATTCATACTTGGAATAAGTACAGGGTCGGATTTGGACTTGAAATAATTGAATTTGAATTTTATTTTGTTGAGATTATTTGGTCGGCTAACAAGTCATTGCTGTTTGTTTAATATTTGATTGTTGGTTGTTGATTGGTGTTTTGTATTATTATTTGATTGTTGCAATGGCCTCATTAAGGGCAGTCAGGGAGGCTGCTCGGATTGACCTCATAGTTGAGATGGTTCACATCGGCAGCTGCAACGGTTGAGCGAGTGGAATTGGAAGAGCTCACCCTTGCTCGGTATTGGCAAGTGATTGAGAGGATCAAGTCAGCTGATGCTGCGCTCACGCGCTTCAACGAGTACATCATTGACGTGGATTTGAGGGTGATGGATCAGACAGCCCGCGATAAGATTTTGGGTGACTATGACCAGATTGTCCACCTGGGGGATGTCATATGTCTACGAGCGCGGGAAATTTTGAAGAGTCGGGTGCCTGATGCGGCCAAGCTGCAGACCCCTGTTGTTGCAGGCCCTGGACTATTGAGTAGGCTGCCCACCCTGGAGCTGCCACATTTTGACGGTCGCTTGGACCACTGGCTGGGCTTCCTAAATCTTTTTAAAAGTCTTGTGGATGCACGCTCGGACCTCGGACCTGCCCAGAAGCTGGCCTATTTATTGTCTGTCCTGGAGGGCGAAGCCAGAGCCTTGGTGCAGCACTTGCCGGTGACGGATTCCTCTTACCCGACCGCTCTGGAGCTTCTCTGCCGACGGTATCAGAACAAGCGCTGCCTGGCTGATGTGCACATCGACCAGATTTTGGGACTACCGGCCATTGCCAGCACGTCGACGTTGCGCACTGACGTGCTGAACCCGTTGGTCTCAGCGACCAACGCTTTGAGACGCCTGGAGTTACCGGTAGAACATTGGTCCTACTTGTTGGTGCACATAGTGCTGCAGTTGCTCCCCGCGGAGTTGAGGTCACGTTTTGAGCAGAAGTATGGTGGGGACAGTGCCACCCATCTTCCCCCTTTGATGACCTCCTCAAGTTTTTGGATGACGAGTGTCGGTTTTCGGATAACACTCGTGGCGCCACGGGGTCACCCCCACTACCTTCTCACCCTAGAGACCAGGGACGGTCTAGTGCTCGGGGGCCTGTTGATGTTCCCCCCGCCCCCCGTTTTGCTGGCGCCCGGAGTCCTCGGGCTAGGGGGCCTGTTGATGATCGCCCCGCCCCCCGTTTTGCTGGCGCCCGGAGTCCTCGGGCTAGGGGGCCTGTTGATGTTCCCCCCGCCCCCCGTTTTGCTGGTGCCCGGAGTCCTTATCATTGTGACTTTTGTAAGGCAACGGGGCATGTCATGGCGCGTTGCCCGGATTTTTTGAATTTGCACGTAAGTGCCCGCCGCCGTATTGTCAACGCACGCCGTTTGTGCTTTTCGTGCTTGGGGGCCCACTTTCATCGGGACTGCCCCGACCCCCGCCCGTGTAGAATTTGTAAGGGGTCCCACTTGGAGATTTTGTGCGCCAACGCGAACCGCTCCAGCAGACCAGCTTCTAAGGGGGGTTCACGCAGGGGGGGTACCCCGGAGACGAGCACCGGGCTGAGACCCGCAATTCTGTACGCCGCACTCCACCCCCCGCGCAAGTTGAACGGGAGCCACGCGAGCGCCATTTGGTCTCCCCTCGTCAGGGAGAACGCGCATTGGCTGCTAAGCAGCAGTGGCCGGGTCGGCGCCGCTGCCTTTCCCCTCCGTTGGCGGAGCGTCCCCGGTTGGAGTCGCGCCCTCCGCCATTCGGGCATCCGGTGGGATATGCCCCTCCAGTGATGGCGAGCGGCTCGGGACTCCGAGCGGACGAATATTTTGATTGTTGGCCTCGTCGTGAACGAAGGCAGCCTGGATGCGGCGATCGGTCGCCGCCCAGGCATCACTAAGAGATTGACGCCTGCCCCGCTAAAGGACCCCCCCAATCAAGACGGTTTTGTTGCCAACGGCCTCGGTCAAGGTCTGGGGACCCTTGGGTGACTCGATTGTGGTCTGTGCCATTTTGGACACGGGAGTCCAGGGTTGCCTTTTGTCGTCTTGGTTAGCGGGACAGGTTGGCCTGAAGGTAAACGACCTTTCAGGCAAGATTTGGGGAATTGGCGAACCGGCTGACACCACTGTTGAGGGAGGGACCTGGTTTAAAATCACCCTTGTGAGTTGTCCGTACCCTAAAATTGGTGCTCCTGCCCTTGTTATAACTGAACTTGTTTGGGACGAGCCACTTCGGGAAACCCTGTTGGAGGACAGTTGAGGCACTCTAGCCTTCCTTATGGGGCCCGTCACCCCCTTTTGTTGCCCAAGGAGGGCCACTTGGTTCAATTGTTGGTGACTGATCGTCACACTAAGAACTCGCATGCCGGTTGCAATGCGCTGTTGGCCATTCTGCAGCGAGAATTTTGGATTTTGTCGGCTGATCGCGTCAATGAGGCGAGGCCCTTTGCTGGCGTCGTAACGGATTTGTTGGTCCCCCTTTGTTGAAGACGTCCACCCTTCGTAATAGTAAGATTGTAAAGGCCTATTATGTGTTTTTGTATGCCTGTCAACCAAGGCAGTACATTTGGAGCTGGTAACCTCCCTCTCGACAGAGGCCTTTGAGGCGACTTTGGAAAGATTTGTGTCTCGCCGTGGGTTACCTTTGATTAGTTCTGATTGCGGTACAAATTACAAGGGTACAAGTAACTATTTGAAGGAGGTATACGCCTTCCTTAATGAGAGCCAGGTTGATATTGGTATTAGTTTGGCCCGCCGAGGGGTCACTTGGTTGTTTGACCCGCCAGCCTGCCCCCATTGGGGGGGTATTTTTGGGGCCGCGGTGAAAGCGGTAAAGGGACGCTGGCGGAGATTGTTGGGAGACACCGTTCTCACCTTTGAGTAACTAGCTACGGTATTTGGCCGCATTGAAGCTGTGTTAAGAGCGCGTATTCGATTTAGAATAGGTATAAAATTGCAAGAACGACGTAATATTTATGCACACTGCAATAGTTATTCAGTGTGCGTAAGCTCGAACCTCGAAACCAAACGTTTTGATACTTTTATCTTAAATAATGATTTTGAGTTTATATTCTAAATTGTTTTACGTGATTATTATTATATTAGTACGCATAAACTTCAAGGGTGTGGTCAAATCTTAAAAAACAAATTTCACGACTGTAAGTATGAGGTTTTCTGGAAAACATACCTGGGACAATGTATACCGTAACCGTAAATAAAACTTTTAAACGACTTCAAAAAGGGAGGTTCTGTATTCGAATGTATGTATTTTGTTTGAAAGCATATTTTACAACAAAGGTTTTTAGTGCATAACATATCAGGTTCTGATAAAGATCATCGGAGACAAGAGATGGAACTATTTAATTAATAAAACTTCAAAACTTCCAAAAAAGACTACTAAACTACAAAGCACAAAATAACCTTAGATTGTTTCATTTGGTGTCTAGTTCCGTTTAAAATAAGAGACCTTCTCACCTTCTCATATGGCTGAAGTCAGTGCCAAGCCAATGAATACTTTTGATAGACATAGTACCTACAGCTACGCCGCATTCTGGGGGACACCCGAGGTGATCAAACCTATTAATTTATCTTGGCACCGACTTCAGCCATGTGAGATCATGTGTTACCTAGCTCTTATTTTGAACGGAATCAGACACCAAATGAAACAATCTAAGGTTATTTTCCGCTTCAGTAGTCTTTTTTTGAAGTTTTGAAGTCGGTTAAATTTTTAGTAAAAAAGTCTTTTTTTTATGCTTTTTAGTGTATCATTGTTTGTGTTACTTGAGGTACTAACATACCGTTCGCACAGTTATTTTTAATCGGTTAAAACAGAGAGTTTGCTGTATACGTCTTTTTTACCCACTAAAACGATATTTCAGACGTGATTCAGAAGCTGTGGTGATATTAATAGGCTGATTATGCTAAATAATACATAGAGGTACGAGGGCAGCAATCGCGGGAGATTTGCTGTTTTTAATTGAAGACATCCTTCACTTATCTCTGAAGATCTTTATCTGAACCTGATTTGTTATATACTAAAACCTTTCTTGTAAAATATGCTTTCACTTAGTTTGAACGCTATCAAAATTGGATCAGTAGGTTCTGAGAAAATCGCGGATATACAAACATACATACTAAAATAGCCCCACTAAAAAAGCTAGTTGAGTTACAAAATAAAACAAAATCGAAGATTTCATATTTTATTTCAATATCACACATTTTGATGTCCATTGACAGAATTTTCCTGGGATCAATCATCTCGGGCAAAAGACATTTATATTAGAAATCGAACAGCTAATGTTCCATTTTGGTCACCCAAAACGCATCATCTCTTGGCATCCTTATGGTCTTCAATTGAAATTCATTTCCTGCGCACATTGCAAAAAAAACAAACGTTTTTCTGGCTGAAAATTAATTACAATTTATAAGAAAAGCAATTTTACCTAACAACTACGTCACTACTTACACTTGATCTACCATACTGCTACAACATAGTGGCGCTGTCAGTGGATGTGGGTATAGCGAAATATAGATGACAGGCCTGTTAATCTAGTGGTCAGTGGCCCTGACTGCTATGCACAAGGTCGTGGGTTCGATTCCCACCCAGGACAAATGTTTGTGTGATGAGCACGATCATTATTCTGGGTGTAATTTATTTATTTATCTATAATATGTATGTATTTAGAAACATATATGTATGTTTATCAGTTGTCTAGCACTCATAGCACAAGCTCTGCTTAGTTTGGGACTAGATGGCGTTGTGTGAAAGTTGTGGAATATTATTATTATAGACGATTTATAGGGTGGACTAGAGCGATAATATAGTTATAGTGAATCTCATCTGACATGAAACTGCTCTTGGATAGGAAAGTATCAGTCGTGGTTGGTATTAGTAGTTCCATCGAATTAAAAAACAAATGTATGCTGGCCTGTTCAGCATCTATGTTCATGCTGAATATAGACATTCTATTTCGACTAACAGACAATTTCCTTCATCAAACAGACAGAAAAATAAACAAAAGAACAAAGGTCAATAAAAAATGAAGGGTCCCGTAGTAACTTTAATAAATATAATAATAATATATTTAATTGACAAAAAAAACCTTACAAATTTCTTAAAACTAGCTTATTTACAATTTTTAGAACTACTCCAAATAACTTTGTTTTGCGTAGTGTTTGTATCAATTACAAAGTTATATTTGCGGTTTTATAAAATATACTGTATATCTCAAAAACTGCTGACCCGATTTCGTTCAAACCGATTTAGGTTGAAAGTTTAGATTAAGATCTACAGCATATATATTTTTTTTAGTTTTTTCACTTTATTATTATGGAAGTTATTGGGGGGTGGGGGGAGGGGGGGTGGACGCACTTTTTACCACTTTGGAAGCGTATATCTTTTAAACGATTAACTTTATGAAAAAGTGGTTTTAAAAATCTCAATGTTATTTTAAAGACCTGTCTATAGATACCACACACGCATAGGTTTCATGCAAAAATATATTTTCAGTTTCAGTTCCATGTATGGGGAGCCCCCTTTATTTTAAATATTTTTTAATTTTCTCTTAAAATCGGAAAGCGGTTTACAGAATACATCTATCTACCAAGTTGTACATATATAGTTCTAATAGTTTCGGAATAAAATGGCTGTGACATACGGATGGACGGACGGACAGACAGACAGACATGACGAAACTATAAGGGTTCTGTTTTTTGCCATTTGGCTACGGAACCCTAAAAAGCACCGTTTTGCACAACGACGATTTCATGACGATCCAGCTGCTCTAGATCCGGTGGGAAAATCATCAAATGACTCCCACTCTAGGTAAAGTGGAAGGGAGTATCAGACTTCTACTGAATAAAAACCCACCATATTCCTTCAGTGGCCCATGTGTTCCGGGGCCGCGGTATCTTATTAGTACATTCCCGCAACCCTAGTATCTCTCCATTTGCTCTATTGCTGTGTTTTCGATAGTTTTACCGTACTCAATGCCACACGAAATTTGTTTTGTCTGAAAAAAAAACTGGTAAAAATAAGTAGGTACATAATACAAGTATAAAGATTTTTGTATATACAGAATATGTATGATTATGTTACACACATAAAAAATACACACAGCCGAACATAGAATCGCCTCCCTATTGAAAATCGGTTCAAAAGTACATAAAGACATGACTCACCTTTTTGCTTGTCTAGCGATAGCCAAAGTATTTTTTTTTATTTCCAAATAAATTTCGTTTATAACCCATTTCTGAAAAAAGAAATATTAAATTTAACATATAAATTATTTTTGATTGAAATAATAATTATTGACATCATTTGTTGTACACAAACATGTTAAAACTGATTATTAAATAAATTCAGTATATACAAATAATTACCTGCATATAACGTTTTTCAAAATTACTTACCGAATAAAAAATATTAGTTGCTCATGTATCAATACTATTGTGTCGCACTATGTCTCACCGACACTATGTATGTTTATGCGAGCAAGCGGCGGGCGGCGGGAAAAAAGTGATACGTCCTGTCGTTGGGAGGACCCGGCACGAACTGATTGGCAACGGTTTTTTTTTTTTTTTTTTTTTTTTTTAGGTAGGGCCACTTGTAGATCAGCACACTAAGGCTGTGAGTCTACTTAACCGGACTTTCCTGTGGTGACCTCTAATAAATTAAAGGCCCCCAGCCAGGGCTTACAAACTAAAATATACTTAAAAACTAATGACCGCACGCTAAGGGCACTCCCTGTGGAGTACGGGCCTCGGCATAGCGGGGTCATTTTGGGAGGGCAGCAAAGGGACAGGCTGGGTCATATTATTTACGGGAGTATTTATTGCTACTGGCTCAGCATCGCGGGCTGGCTCGTTTGGCAAAGGTCGGGGAGGATTTTCATTACAAGTACGCGGACGTCGCGATGGGCCTCGTCGGCGAGGCCGGAATAAGGAACGCGTTCTGTATTTGTGTTTTCTAAGAGTGCTGGTTTCCCTACTGCTCTCTTGTCGGATGGTGGTGGGGTCGTCAGGCTCGTCTAGGATGTTACGCGGGCGACGAACCCGAGAAATCTTGGAGGGTCTGTATCGGGCGGCCGATACGATCAGGGGGTTAGTGTGGGTCTCAGCAGAGGTGAAGTAACGCACTGACATGCGTTTCAACACTTGCTTTATGGTCGGGAGTTTGAGGTCTACGTGGAGATCCTCGTTCCTACAGAACCAGGGCGCGCCCGTGGCCTTTCGGAGAAAACGGTTCTGAATGACTTGCATCCTATGGATCTGATTGGGACTGGCATGAGCAAACACCGGACAGGCATACGTCATGATAGGACGTATGCATGTCGTGTATATTCGGATTTTACATTTAAGGGAGAGCTTGCTGTGTTTATTCAGCAGGGCGTGGAGCCTACCGAGAGCGAAAGCGGCTCGCGAGCGAACCGACTTTATGTGCTCACTGAAGTTAAGGAACTGGTCGAGGATCACACCTAAGTATTTGGCTCGCTTCTCCCAAGGGATTGGCTTGCCGAACATAGTGATCGGGCGAGGGGGGGTGAATTGTTTATGCTGGCGAGCCCTGCGAAACAGGACTGCTTGACTTTTGTCGGGATTTACCTCGATCCTCCATTTCCTAAACCAATCGCCTAGTGCGTTGGCTGAGGTCTGGAGGGTATGAGCGATGCTAACGGGATTATGTCCCGAGTAGTAGATGGCCGTGTCGTCGGCAAATAGGGATAACTCTACTGGGGGCTTTTTGGGGATATCGCTAGTGAATAGCGTGAAGAGTGGGGGGGAGAGCACGGCGCCCTGAGGGACGCCGGCTCTGATAGGGCGGGGAGTGGAAAGCGCTCCTTCGATACGATATCTGAAGGAGCGGTTCGACAGGAAGTCTCGAATGATGAGCACGAGACGGTCCGGCACACCTAGTTGGTAAAGCTTGTAAATTAAGCCATTGTGCCAGACTTTGTCGAAAGCCTTTGCTATATCAAAGAATAGGGCCCCCGTCACCAGACCGCGTTGAAAGCGGCCGCTAATGTGCTCTACGATGCGGTGGGCTTGGTGGACACTGGAATGATGGGCTCTAAAGCCAAACTGTTCGTTAGGGATTAGGCTCTTGGCCTCGACAAAGTCCTTGAGCCGATTAAGAATAATCCGCTCGTAGACCTTGCCGAGGGCGCTGAGCAGACTAATGGGTCTATAGCTAGTCGGGAGGTTCTTGGGCTTTTTGGGTTTTGGGATACCTATCACTATAGCCTCTTTCCAAGCTTGTGGAAACAAGTTGTTGGACAAGGCGCCATTGAAGATGGCAGCCAGTAGGACTATGATCGTACGTGGGAGGAGTTTAAGTGCCCTAGTGGTCAGTCTGTCAGTCCCGGGAGCTTTCCTAGGTTTGGCAACGGATTGCGCGCGTTGATTTATAGTGTTTTTAAAATAATTTTCTAAAATAAACGATTACATGAAATTGTCTGAAAAAAAATAACAGTGTATTTGGCAATACGTTTATTTTCATAAAATAAATAAATAATAGTTATGTTTCTATTCAAAACTCGGTTAAAAAAATGTTAAAGAGAACCAATTTTGCATTATTTAAAAATTGTTTCTTTAATATTAAATTGCCATATTTTCGTAATTGGGCTACGTAGTGCACTTTAAGACTATATATTCTATTGGACAAGCACATACAATAAAATGTGTTGGTACGTTATCATGGTTATTTTCGTCCTGAAAGACGACTCTGACGTCTATTTTCGTAAAACGCGTCGAACAGATTGCCTTGTCTTTAAAAAACTGTCAATAAAAATTATAATGTTACATCGTTATGTACTAAACCAAGACTTAATCTTTCTATAACCGTTATAATCTTTGAATAATCTGTTAACATCATTACGATATAGTTCTTGAAAAAACACCAAAACGCGTTGTTTTCGTCGCGAATGGAATACACGCTCTTAAATTTGCAACCTTGTCAAGACTTCCAATTGATTAGCGGACGGGTAAGCCCGTCCGGGGGGGGGTAGATGTTCGGTCCGACGTGAAACAGAACGCACCTTTTGGCTGGCAACATCAATTATCTGTGGGCTTGACATAACTTTTGCTACTTGACAGATAGACTTTGGTTCCTTGTTGAAAATGTCGGTCATGGGACCCTGTTGAGTTAATTATAATTGGAAAAATATCGTTTGGAATCGCCTGTTGAAACCGATAATTGGGTCGCGAGTTAACTATTGTTTGAAGTTGTAATCCCCATTTGACGAAAACCCCGGGATATTTTTGGATTTATCGCCGGGTTGATGCCATCGCGCGGCACGCGCATTTGTTGGAAAAAGTAGTGATAAATAGCTTCAATCCGGTGTGAGTTTGGGCTGTGATGCTGTTTGGACCGCGCCATCTGGAGACTGGCGCCTTGTGAACGTTCTACAACACGTGACTTACATCACACTTTTCACTTACTCACCTCATATTACATACAAACCACACTTGGGCGTGACCTAGGAAGGTCGAAGTTGGCGAACCCAGCACAGAAGGTTAGTGGTACCGATTATTTATTTGAATATATTGTTGTAGGCCGAAGAGCCTTTTGTAAGTTTATTGTTCATTGAAAGCAACGTTAAGCTCCACGTACCGTGGACAGTTCAGACCGTCCAGTTACCGTTGCACTGGCCTTTTGTAGTCCTGAACAAAGATGATGATTTAAATATAGATATTCCTACACTAGCTTCTGTCCGCTTCTTCGTTCGCATGGGAGGGTTTTGTATAATAGATCCCGGGATAAAAATTAGCCTGTGTTAATTCAGGATGTCAACTATTGGCGGGAGGAAACGCCCGAGAGTCACCACTGCGAGGATCGCCCTGAGGACACGGTGGAACACACAATGGAGGTTTTCTCTGCTTGGGCAGAGCTCCGCCGTGTCCTCGTAGGGGCGATAGGCGGCGACCTCTCGCTCTCGGCCCTAGTTTAATCCATGGTCCGGAGCGAGGAGGCATGGAAAGCAGTCACCTCTTTCTGCGAAGCAGTTATGCAAGCAAAGGAGGTGGCGGGACGCGCGAGGGATAGGCGAGCCTCAAGGCCCTCACAGCCCTTGCGTCCCAGCCGCCACAGGAGACGCTCCGGGCGTCGGGAGTCGCAGGGTGACTCCCAGCTACTGTAGGCGTGGGCCTGTGGGCTACGAGCAATAGGTAGCTTGCCGCTCGACTAAAACCAGGTCCGTCTAGACGGCGCGTCGTGTTCCACGCGCGCCTCAAAGAGTGTCAGCAAAATTGTCGGGGCCGTTGCTTGCCGGGGTTGCGGAATTGTTCGAAAGAGTTACCGCGGCCTCGGAACACGAAGAGCATAGGATGGAACATGGATAGGTTTTAGTCAGTAAAAGTCTGACACACCCTCCCGCTTCGCCCAGATCGGGAGGCAGTCGATCATTTCCCATCCTTAAAAAAAAAGGATTTCAAATATCTACTTACCAAATTTCTTTCAGATCCGTTAAGTCCATCTATCCTTACAAACTTTTGCAATTAGAATATTAGTCAGATAAGTGAGAGGTCAGCAATGCGATTAATTATAAAGTATTAAAATGCACGATGCAACTTGATACAATGTGGCACACGCTGTTTATAAACATAAGATCAAATTACTGTAATAAATGCCGCAACGATAAAACAACGCTAACATTCTCAGAACAATTAAGCGGAGCTTTAAAGGTAATAGAAACTACAAACACTATTATTTTCTTGAATGCACAATAAAAAACTTTTTTGCAAAAAATTAAACCGACTTCCATATCAAAACACTATTGGTTTTGTATTTTCTTTTTTTTCACACCGCCTTCCGAAATTAAAATTATTTTTGGCTTTATAGTGTTTTGATATGGAAGTCGGTTTTATTTTTTGCAAAAAAGTTTTTATTTTCGCGCTTTTTAGTGGATCAGTTTTAATTAATCTAGTTACAAAAGCCAAAATGTCGACTACTTATCACCTTCACCAGCAGAGTAAACGAAAAGGTCGTCAATGTAAATATTTTTTCAGACTTTTGTCTATTTTTCAGAAACGGCTTGTCCGATTTCAATAAAATTTTCATGGGGCCATTTGGAAAGTAAGTATACCCTTTCCAACAAAAAATAATTATTCAAATCGGTTCGCAAGCGACAGAGCTATGCCCGAACAAACATAAAAAAAATAAAATAAACAAACATCCGAATTGAGAACCTCCTCCTTTTTTAGAAGTCGGTTAAAAATACTGTTAATAGGCTCACGTTGGATGACTATTTTTTGTGGTTTCAAAAATAATACGTCTTTTAATCAATGAAACGGACTAGTAGAGGATACAATTTTCCCCGAGCATCGGAGTTTGCGAGCCGATCTCCGGCCATCGTAGGCGCGGGCCTGCAGACGGCGAGCAGGAGTAGCTCACCGCCTGGTAAGTACCACGCCCGAGTCGGTGGCGCGTCGTGATCCGCACGCGCCTAAAAGAGTCTGTCAGCATCATTGACGTGTCTCGTCAGGGTCATTGCCCGCTGCGGTTGCAGGAATGTTCTGAAGAGATATCGCGGCTCCGTAACGCATGGGAAATTGCAGGAGCAGCTGGGTTTCTAGTCAGTAAAGTCTGAAACTCCTATCCGCTCCGGCCACAGCGGGAGGAGTTATTTCATGATTTTCCCATCCATGAAAAAGGGGATACCGCATCCGCCCGGTACTAATTCGATGACTTAAAAGAAACACAAAATAATTTCCGAGTACCAATACAGAACTTTAACGGTTTTATATATTATACAACGTGTAATTTAAAGGGTATATACATACCAAGTGCACGGCTTCTTTGGATGATAATAAACGATATGGCAAGGTTTTCTAATCCTATGTGTACATGAATATTAGAAATTTCAATACATTGATACCAGAGACCGAATCTTTCAAATTAAGAAGAACGAAGAGAATTTTCGTTTTATTGGCAAGTGACGTGGAAAGTGATGTCCCTCATAGTGCTGTGAGACGTTTGTTATTACTGGTATTCAAGAAACATATGAAACTAATAATTTGGGGTCAATTCTGTGAGTCACTTATTTTGAGCTGAAACTGCATAGAGACTCTATACCAGATATTGTATTCAGTCCTTTTGGATAGATATGGGGTCTCCGTTACACGTTGTATAGTGTCATTGTCTCGGCAATTCGGATTTAGAAATAGCTAAGTCTTGTGTCGGATTTTTAGGAAGCAGTTACCATCACGTCGGTTCTCTTGAGTGTCGAGATAAAAATAAAATTTGAATAAAATAAAATAAATATTCAATTGATAATATGTTCTTTTCTTTTTCGAAGGTTCCCTTCCTAGTACAGGTAGTCGCAGGGAGCATGACAGCCGAAAGCGCACTTCCCGCAGATAGACACGCCACCAGCAGCACACACAGGACCACCGAAGTTCACTGCGCCCATGATGGGGACCTGACCAGTAACAGCGGTGTTACCACAGACTGGCAGCTCACCAGCGACCGCCACGTTGCCTTCACCGGCGCCGCCGTACGCAGCACCACATGCGGCAGCAGCAGGGTAGGCGAGTCCGTCGTAAGCCAAGCCAGACAAGCCATAGGGGGCAGCTAGACCAGGACCAGCCAAGCCGTAAGTGCCGGCCAAGCCGCAAGGGGCGGCCAAGCCGTAGGGAGCAGCAAATCCAGAGATATCAGCTACCGCAGCGCGGCTGGTGCACTGTCCCAGGGCAGACTGAAAATAAGGTATTTTTATTTCGTATTCATAGATAGATAGAATAGATAGATAGAATATACTTTATTGTACACCAATAATTGAATCACACTTAAATAACAATATTGTAAAAAAAATGGTTACAATGGCGGTCTTATCGCTGAGAGCGATATCTTCCAGACAACCTTTGGAAGGACTTTATGAGCTTTAATTAAAATGGGGAGGGCTATATTAGTGTACTACTGTACAAATATTCATTAATAACGGAAAAACTATTTATATATACTACTTGTAGAACATATACTACTTGTAAAAATGAAAGAAAGATTGAATGATTTCGGGTTAACCATAGACTTTAAAAAATAATTGCTTACTTTGAGCAGGAGCGCCTGAGTGCAGAGGACGAGGATAGCCTTGACAGACATTGTAGTTTGTTTCGAGTATTGACACAAGAATGATGTTTAATGCAAGTGGTAGTGTTTTTATACTATATTGGGTTATCACTATCCATGAATATTTGTATATAGGTAAGTGTTATTAATGAATAGTTCAGGTCGTCACGTTGTTCACAAATGAGAAAGCGTTTTCGATTTCTACAAAGGACTAAGACAATTTTTTTACTTTGCGTGATTTTTTCAAAATTCAGATAATATACATTTATAAATAGAAATCACGTTCTTTGTTTCAAAATAGTAGGCTTATCATACTTGCCCAAACGATTAGTTAATAACACTTAACTTTATACAAATATTCTTGAAAATTGATAACAGGACGGACAACCTATAAAACCTCCAACATTTGCACTGGACATCATTCTTGTGTCAGTACTCGAAACAAACTACAATGACTGTCAAGGCTATCCTCATCCTCTGCGCTCAGGCGCTCCTGTTCAAGGTGAGACACATTTAATTTTTGAATTATCTAACATCTATGTTGTTCAGTTATTATAATCTCTTAAATAATTGGTACTTAAAATTATGTTAACTTTATTTTCAGTCTGCCCTCGGACAGTGCACTAGCCGCGCTGCGGTGGCTGATATCTTTGGACTTGCTGCTCCCTACGGCTTGGCCACTCCTTGTGGCTTGGCTGCTCCAGCTTTGTCATATGGAGGACTCGGCTACCCTGGCGCCGGCTGCGCAGGCCTGGAGTTCAGTCCCACTTGTGGCGGCGCCCTGCCTGTTTCCAGCGCCTCCGCCAACGCTCCCGTCGGTATCTCCGTAGTGTCTGAGAACGCTTACGAAGGTTCCCTGGCTGTAGGTGGTGAGCTGCCGTTCGTAGGTACTGTCGGTTTGGAAGGTGTGTTGCCTACTGCCGGTGCTGGTGCCATCAACCACGCCTGTGGTAATGGAATAAACGCCATGATCAGTGAGACTGCTGCCTTTGGCCCGGCTGCCGGCGTGGGCCCTCTTGCTGCTTACGGTCCTGGTGCCACCTTCGGTCCCGCTGCTCTTGCTGCTCCTGGCTTCGGTCTTTGTGGAGGTTTGGCTGGCAGATGTGGCTGCGCTATCTAAGGCTATTTATCTGAAAATGATGTTACTTTTTTTTAAATAAATAATTAACGTAATTACCAAAATTATTTTTTAATATTATCTTTTGTTTGAGCACATTTTCGCTTTTTAATAACACCATGAACATAAACGCAAATTTTGGGTAGATATATTTTATAGAGTTGTAATTTAAATATATGGCTTGCGGTTTTGCCTTAACAAGGCATGGGTGGGTATAATTATCTAGCAGACCATAAAAATGGTCCCTTTGCATTCAGCATAGTTTCAATATTCCTGATATTATAATATTCCTCCGTTGGAAAAAGTTATAGCTTTTCTCACTGATAAAAACTTGAATGAAAAATTTTCATTTTAAAATTCGCAAATAATTATGTTTATCTAAGCACAAATAAGCTAAAACAATTTACTTTTCAATATTAAAACTGAAGTACGTAACATAATACACTTAAATTGCTATTCGCTATTTTTATTGACTTCAAAAAGGAGAAGGAACTTTATTCAGCTGTATGTATTTTTTAAATGTATGATCACCGATTACTCCCCAAATTGCGGACCGATTTCCAAAATTCATTTTTTGTTCTTAATCTTGTATTTCTGTAGTGGTTTCATTGTCACCAAGTAAAAATCTGATGATGGGATCCTGAGTAAATCGAGGTATACCTTCAAATTTAATTTATTTGTTCAGAGGAAACTCTACAGCTTTTTTTACAATTTCCATTAGGTGACAATATCATATGGGGTTCTGAAGCCTATTATAAAGTTTCACAGCATACATATTAAATAAAAAAAACAGAGTAGATCTAAGATTTTAACATTTTACCTAAATGAAAAGGAAAATATAACAACTGATATACATATACGAATATTATTCACTTACTGGTGAGTATTTACACAAGAAAGGAGATTGACAGGGTTTAGCATCACTAAAATATTTAAAAAGATAAAAATTAGAAAAACATCGCACCCTTCCTGGAAGAGACGCGTAACTCAACTTGCGTCATATTTTTTTTTATTATTGCAAAAAATCGAGCGTACTCTAATACACCTTCTCACAAATTTTTATGAAGCTAGCGCCAAAAATAAGGGTAGGTACTGTCACAAAAAATGTGTATTTTTGCGACAAAAAATAAAATAGTTTTACATTCTTATATAGATGTAAACATACATTCATTTATTTATCTTACAAATTTCCCTAGGTATAAAGCCATAAATACACATACCCATAACTAACAAGAAGAATTAACATCTATACTAATATTATAAAGCGGAAAAGTTTGTTAGTTTGTTTGTTTGTTTGTTTGTTTGTTTGTTTGCTTGAACGCGCTAATCTTCGAAAGTACTGGGTGGATTTGGATGAAATTTGGTATGGAAGTAGCTTGAAGCTTGAGGAAGGTTATAGGCTACTTTTTACCCGACTGCAAAAAAGGAGAGTTATGTTTTTACCGTGATAGATCCACGGGAGCGAAGCCCCGCGAGAGTACTAGTAACTTTATAAAAGTAAATAAACATAGGCAATTGTTCTTGGATATTATTGCAAAGGCGTGTCTTGCAAGTCCATTTACTTACTTATTGTACAAAACTTGTTGCCGAATTGTTTTGCGTTACTATCGTTACGTAGTTTCTCCAAGCAGTTGTCATAAATACCTGACGCGTTGCTGCACTTACTGCACGACACGCCTGTTTCGCCTTTCGCTAGAGACTGGAAAGGTGCCGAAAGCATGGAAGCTGGCTAACGTACAGCCTGTACCCAAAAAGGGCAGTCATGCTGACCCGGCCAACTACAAGCCTATTTCAGTCACGTCCATACTCTGTAAGAGTATGGAGCGTGTACTTAATAATAAGCTCCTGGCATACCTTGAAGCCAACGACATCCTCAGTGACCGACAATACGGCTTTCGCAAAAACCGGTCAACTGGGGACCTTCCAGCGTATGCCATTCATACGTGTAGTGAGGCCATTGAGAAGCACAGGGAAGCACTTGCTGTTTCCCTTGACATCTCCAAAGCCTTTGACAGGGTCTGGCACGATAGCCTTATTGCTAAGCTTCCTTCCTTCGGTTTACCCACTCAACTTTGCGTTTGGATTGAAGACTTCCTAAGAGATCGGTCCATTCGAGTGGTCATTGATGGCTGCTCTTTTGGCCAATTGGCAATTAATGCCGGGGTCCCTCAGGGGTCTGTTCTCTCAGCAACTTTATTTTTGCTGCACATTAACGATCTGCTGATTCCCGGTACCTTTGGGTATGCAGACGACAGCACAGTTTCTGAGAGATATCTGTCCAGCGCGCGAGCTGGTGGGTCACAGATCCAGTCTGGAGAGACTGGATCTGTGACCCACCAGCTCGCTCTACAAGTTCAAGCGCCCAACCATGTCCTCACGGAGGTGAGGACATAGTTGGGCGCTTGAACTTGTCCTTGAAGGCTGTCTCTGAATTAGGCGATGCCAACTTGGTCAAGTTTAATGCAGCTAAGACCCCGGCGTATCTCTTCTCCGCAAAAAAGAGTCAATTCGAACCGGCTCCTACTTTCCGGGGTGTAACCGTGCCGATAACCGACCGTATCGAGCTTCTGGGGGTTATACTTACTTCCACCCTCAATTTTGGTTCGTTCATCGAGGCTAAGGCTCAACTAGCATAAAAAAGTTGGGAATCCTAGCAAAGGTGAGACGGTACTTCACACCCGAATCTCTATCAAGCCCAGTAGGCTTACTCTCGACACTCGATCTCAATTAGAATTCGAAATTGGGATCGAGTTGTTGTCATTTGGCACTCTTGAACAAGGAACTTGTAGTTAGTAGGTAGAAGATCCTTGCTCTTGAATGTTACACTAGCGCACGATTAGAATCGAACTAGGTGGATTTTTTTGGAACTAAATGAAATCGACTTTACTCGAACGCATTTTTTCGGTACTCTTGACGAGATTTTGACGTTGACGTATCGAGTTTGAATTCGTGTTTATGCTCAAAGTTGAACGATTACAAAAAGTATACTTTTTCGAGATCGAGTGTGTTATTGTGACTGATTTGTGAAGTTCTTATTGTGAATAATGGCACGTGTAGAACTTATTTGTGATATTTTGGACAATGCTCATAAGTTAGATATGAGACAAAGGCGGAATTTGAGATGAATGGAGCGATATGCAGACAACGCGTTTGCCATGACCGACGATGAATTTAGGCGAAATTACCGAGTAGATAAAGAGCTTTTCGAAGTGATATACAAGGATTTGGAACGTTTGATGCCCCAGCCTACTCGCCGTAGCGACATACCAAGAAAATACAAGGTTTGTAACCAAGCAATTCCATTATCACATAGTATATTTTTATATGGGTAATATAAACAAGTTTTTTTCTTTAGGTTTTAGTGGCTCTTTCTTTCTACGCCACAGGCAGCCACCAAAGATTAGTAGGTGGGACACAAGGTACAATGATGTCCCAAGAATCAGTTTCGAGAGCAATAAGAGAAGTAACAAATGCTCTTAATTCAGGTGATGTTGTAAATAAATGGCTTAAGTTTCCACAGACTCGCCGACAACGGGACTTAATTAAACAAAGGTATTTAGGTACTTTTTTACCTTAAAACATTAAGTAGTAGTACTTACCATTTAATACTTTTGATATTTGATGTTTATTTTCAACTCATTTATTAAAATTAATATGATGATTATATATATTTTTTCAGATTTTATGAAAAGTTTAAAATTCCTGCAGTCATAGGATGTATTGATGGTACTCATGTGGCTATTGTAAGACCATCACAAAATGAAGAGCTGTTTTACAACAGAAAAGGTTACCATTCGAGAAATGTTTTAATTGTGAGTTAGGTTGGATATTTAAATAGTTATTCACTATTAGCTTATGTAACTTTCTCTATATAATATTTCTTTTACAGATTTGTGATGCAGATCTCAATACACTGAGTGTAGATTCTTCATTCGGTGGAGCCTCACATGATACTTTTGTTTGGAATCAACATCCTGTGAAGAATCACCTATCAAATTTAATATATGCAAGAGAAAGAGTTTTTTTACTTGGTAAGCTCTTCATAGTTGTTAAAATTGAAAATTAATTCACATGTTATTTTATATACATATAATTACTAAACTATTATAATATAATTATGGGTGATTCAGGTTATCCTCAAAGGGAATATATGATGACCCCAATAGTAGATGCACCGCCAGGCTCAGCTGAAGATTACTACACAAATCTGCATTGTGTGGCTCGCAATACTGTTGAGCGCACCATTGGTGTTTTAAAAAATAGATGGAGATGTCTTCTGGGCCATAGAGTTCTTCATTATCATCCAGACACAGCTGCTAAAATTATAAATGCATGCTGTGTTTTACACAACATTTGTAACCCAGTTCGATTAGGTCTGGATGATATTGAGGATGCCGTACCACCCATGGAAGACATGCAATTGGCACAGAGTGAGTTAGACGTGGATCGAGATGCTGCCTCCATCGAACTGCGCAGTGGTCACGAGGCTCGTGCACAGCTTGTGCAAGAACTGTGGACAGCTCGGCATTTTTATTAATGTAATTTTTTATTATGTAAGAACCATCTTTTGACTAAGACTTTTTGTACCTACATACAAAAAGTCTTATTCAAAAGGTTGTTGTTACATAATAAAAAATTGAAATTAATTATTTAATGAAACTACTTACCTACTACTAATGAACTTATTTTGTAAATTAATCTTTTTTTAACTGCACATACTATTTATAGGTAAATATTTGTGGCCAAGACTTGTACTCTCTTTTATTATAATTGTAAGACTATTGTGTTGTTTGATTTCTATTGTGTACTAAATAATTTAATTGTTGTGTAGCTTACTTAGTAAGTTTATTATAATATAATACATTTAAGTTAAGTATAATCATACAATTATTAAAGATCTTTAGTCTAATAATCTTAATATTAACAAGTATTTGAATAAATATAACTATAGCCTTTTTATTACGTATTTTTCATTCACCTATATTCACATAAAGGCATTTCAGTTACTTAGTTAGAACTTGAACTTGTGGTTTTGAATGTAGCACTCAAAGGTACATTCCAAACTAAACACTTGAAAACTTTTAGATAACATCCCTTTGAAACTTTTGTTTATCACAAGTCACAACATTAATAATTCACAGTTTTTATTAAAGTTTGTAGAACTTAAGATTTTTCAGTGGATGACAAATGCGCGGGAAGTTTTATTTTATTGTAACTAACGTAGGCAATGACATACACAATGAGCCAATGCTGCCTAAGTATTTAGTGTTAAAATACACACTATTGCAAGCAATGGACACCTAAATGATAATTTATGTTATAATAAACATCAGAATAAATCAATTTATAGATTTTAATGGGTTTTTCAATATTTTTAAATTTGGTAATTAATGTTTTGATTTGTGTGGCCACCCCATGTCAATCAGTTTAGTCGAACATGCAGACGATTCCAATCTCAATCTCGACTTCGTTCAAGAGTGCCAATTTTCTGAAGATTGGAATTGAAACTGGATGGAATTGGAATACGATCGAGATTCGGATTGATTTCAAGAGTAAGCCTGCAGGTTCGGTCGTGTATGGAGTACTGCTCTCATCTTTGGGATGGATCTGCTAAATACCAACTGGACGCGCTTCAGTCTATCGAGAAGCGGGCCAAGAGACTCATTGGCAATGATGCACTGGTCGAGTCAAAGCGCCAGAGCCTGAATATCGACGACGAGTTGCAAGTCAATCGGTTTTCTAACGGTTACATTTCGATGAGTGCGCGATCACAGTCAAATTCCACCAAGCCCGTTCCAACATCGGACTAAGAGACAAACGGCGAAGCGTCATCGTTACATTGTGGACATCCCACCCATACGCACAAAACGTTTTGGGAATACCTTCATTGCGTACGGCTAAGGAGTGGAATTCCCTGCTGGAGTCTGTGTTTCCCGATAGCTATAACCTAGGAGTCTTTAAGTCAAGAGTGAATAGGTTACTTTTAGGTAAGCGTGCTCCATCTTCGACCATATCATCACTTACCACCAGGTGAGATGGTGGTCAAACGCGAACCTATTTTTTAATAAAAAAAAAAAAACAACGAGGCGAGCATGTTGGAACTATATGCCCAACACGTCGGAGTAACAAGATAAATTAACAAGCTGCTTGTAGATTCAAGAAACTAGTTATGTCACAAAAACATGTCAAGCATGTTGAAACAACAAGGTGAGCATGTTGGAACTATATGCCCAGCACATAAGAGTAACAAGATAAATTAACAAGCTGCTTGTAGATTCAACAAGCTAGTCATGTCACAGCAACGTGCTGAGCATGTTAAATCTACTTGCTAAACTTGTAAAAACAATCGAAAAATGTTAACGTAAATTTGACCTGATGTAACGTAGAAATAAGATTATACGTAGCTTGTAGGATCAACAAGTTACACTTTACCGTGCATCCACACCGCAGTTAACTTTTGTGGAGCAACAAAATGCAACACGGTAGCATTAGGTAACTATCTGGTGACTCCTTGTTACTATTTGATGATTGTTACTTAAGGTTTGTCCAGAAAGGGCGAATTCGTCGCGATTCTCTCGTGTGAATCACGCGCGATCGTTGCGTCCAGAAAGAGCGTACTAACGCGCCAGCATTTGGGGACGAATTCATTGGTCAGTCAGTAGGGAGCATGGAGTTGAACGAAGCGGTCGCGTTGTGGTTAGCTTACCGTCGCTGGAAGATACAAAAACGGAGGGAAAATAGAATGTATTTCGTCTATAAACAATTCCGTATCAAAATTTTGGCGCTCCATTTTTCCCGATACGTCCACTCGGCCGGAGTTCGCGCGTTTAACTGGCAAAGAGTATGTAATACACTATGCTTTATTAACTGGACACAGACCGGTTAAGTAGTACATTAGCCGTATAGAGCTAAACTGAGAGTGGCCCTACCTAAAAAAAAAAAAAAAAATTAACTGGACGCAACAAGGGGTCCCTAGTAAAGATGGGCGTTTAAACGAAAAGCATATAATATAACATGTTATTTAAAATAAGCGAATAAGTAGATTCGTTTATATAAGCATTTAACGTTATCCGCTTATTCTGCTTTTTGTTAAAATTAAAACGTAACCGAAAATATTGCATTCCGTTGTTCACTTTTAAAAACGACAATTTAATTAAAACGGGTTTCCGTTAACTGCTTAAATTACTTATTTTGCTTTTTACGTTTAGTAGCGTTTTCTCCGCCCGGTTAAAAGCGTCATGTTTTGTGTATTTCCGAAACAATTTGTTTTAGAAGTTGTGACTTGGACTTGTTGAAATAGTGTAAAACATTTTTTCATGTGGTTTCGTACTAGTGTTGCCAGGTCTAATTTGTTTTAAATCTGGACAGAAGTTAAAGAAAATCGGGATTTAGGGTTGTAGATCGGGACAAACAAAAAAACAGGTATTTTTTTAAAGTATCTAATATCTGCGCGGTATCTCCAGGATCCGGTCTCCAGAATACCACTCCATTTGAGGAGGCCTAAATAAAAAAAAACCTTACCCATTTCCATAAAATGACCTATAGGTGAATAGAAATAAAATAATCTGATAACTGAAAATTAATGATATATTAGTGAAAATCAACAAAGTTAAGTATGAAAGTAGTTTACAGATAATTATTTTTTTTATTTAATTTATATTTTTCATTATTTTATGCTGCCTTTAGAAGACCCTTGTTTTTAACACACTTTTATTAGGTCGACCTGTATGTAACTATGTAATGGAATCTAAGGTAACTAATTTAACCATCTTCCAAGGGTCGTAGCGTAATGAAAATTGGCAACTGTCTGTAGTTCTGATGACAATACAATAATATGGTACTGTCGAACTGATCTGATGATGGAGCCGAAGATATGAACTGGAACTTCATGATGGAAAACCATACCATAGCTGTTTTGGATTTCTTAGAAAAGTCTTGTAATGAACTTTGACCACAATTAGGTTTCAAGGTCTGATGATGAAGCCGGAAGATAGGGACTGGCATTCCATGATGGAATATCGTATCACAGTCATGTTTGCACTTGTGAGAAAGGCCACGTAATGGACTTTGAACACGATCAGGTTTCAAGGTTATAACAAACCTAAAGAAAATCCGTCATCGGTTTTCTTAACATTTTTTTGTTTTTACGTGCATTTATAAAAGCGTGTTTTTCTAGTGTGTTTTAAACTAATAATTTATTTATTTATTACGTAGTTGTGAAATTCACCGCAAGTCATGCTGAAGTTAGTTTATATTTGAATTTCGGCTTTGACATGCTCCGGTGTCAAATGGTTTCGCCTCACAGATAAAATTAAGAGTTGGTTTGTGAAAATACTCTTTCCGTTGCTGCGTACGACACTCGCGGAATTGACGTCATAAAAAACTTTTTAGCAAAAAATAAAACCGACTTCCTTATCAAAACACTACAAAGCCAAAAATAACTTTAATTTCGGTAGTCGGTGTTATTGGTTTTGTATTTTCTTTTTTTGACACCGCCTTCTGAAATTGATAAAAAGTTTTTTCACGATTTTTAGTGGTTCGGTTTGTAACTTATCTAGTTACAGAAGCCAAAATGTGAAGTACTTATCACCTTTTACAAAATATTGCTTTTCCCGATGCAGAGCCGTTAATTTTTGAAGAGTTCTCCTGGTACTTTACCATCACTTCTACATCACCATATGCATTGTGACGAGCATTAAGTGCTTAACATCCATATTCAAGTAATCGAATCGCAACCCACGAAATACTTATTATTGAGTAGTTTCGGTGGCCATCTATGGTCTTCATCATCAGTTCCACTTCCTCAAATAGTGCTTTTCAAGAGCAACTGCACAAGGTACTATTAGAAATACCCAAAACGCTAAAGGTGTGCCTATTATTATATATTTGAAGGGTTCAATTGATTACTCCAGGATTCCATCATCAGATCTTGATTTCATAACAATGGGACCAACTAGAAACTATAACCTTTCAAACGAAAACAAAATATTTCCTAATCAGTCCAGCCGTCTTCGAGTTATGAAGTAACATACATAAAAAAAGAAGTTCTGGACGAACTGAGAACCTCCTCCTTTTTTTGAAGTCAGTTAAAAAGAAAATAACTTCAGAAGATTTGCGAAGTCTTGTTTCTCTTTAAACATTATTTGCCATATTGTAGCGGCGTCAGATCTTTGTTCTGCACTGCTACTTTCACTAAGTCTTTGATTGTACACACTTCTTCATAAAATTGATCCATGTTGAAGAACTTGTAGCTTCCGCACACATACATCACACATACATCTGCACGCTGCGGGCGCGCGCATACTAAACTAGCGCCGCCGCTCGCCGGCCACCATCAGCCCGAGGCGGGGCGCGGCGCTGCGATCGACGCGACCCCTACGGATGGAATGTGGAACCGAAGAATGAAATCCTGTAGTCTTATTGGCTAGATGTTTTTTAGGAATATTTGGCGCCAAAACGTTAGGCTATAAAGCGAACCTAATAAAGACTGCTATTCAGTACACCGTTCGATACAGTTCATCTGGAGTTTTACTTGTACACCCTACACTCGCTACAAACTCATTAATTTTTTAAAATAAATCTAATTTGCTATCGTCGAGTTCATATTTATTTGGTCTTTGGTGTAATGAGACATTTTTGTACCATGCACAGCAGTCGTTTCTTATTTTCGTAACTTTATCATTAGACAATTTTTTAAATAAATTGCTGCATGTGAATACCACAAACTCATCTTTGATCCTCAGACTTCAGCTTAATTATATTTAATGTAAGTATTTAAATAAGCAATTAAGCAATTAGCGTAAGTGACTTTTGATTAAAAATAAACGAATAAGTTCGTTAAAAGTTTTAAGTCGTTTATCACATCTCTGGCAATAAACAATAGTAGTGTCCTAATGTCCTTGCGGCGACGGACGCGACCGCATGTCTGTGTTTGGCGCCAAAAGTGAATTTCTAGGATTGTAGAGCTCGCGACCACTCGCGTGACATTTTTCTCGTAAGTTGCCGTTCATGTTTTTTGTTGTAATAATGTTTATTACCTTTTTATTTATTGTTATGTTTATTTATTTTTATGTACAACTTATTGTAAGGTTAGTAGTAACAAGAGTGGTCCTTTTTTTCAGAGAAATGGCTTCCCGCAGTGAAGAAGAGAGAATTAGTAGATGGCTGGACGGAGTAGACACATCAGTGTCTACTCCCTCCAGCCATCTACTAATTCTCTCACTAAGATCACCTAGTGATATAGCAGAGAATGACCCTGAAGATCGATTATTAGAAGAGGACTGGTTGGAAGAATCTCAGCACGATACGGACATTGGATACGGATATTTTGGACAAAATGTGCGGTTCTTACCACGTTTCCAGAAACTCTAGACGTTGGCCGCTCACTGTATTCTTTGATATGATGAATATAAGTGCCATAAACGGATATGTTGTGTATACAATAAAAAAGGGCTACAGTAACAAACCACGAAAAGATTATTTGTACGAAATTGGTTTTCAACTTGTCGCTCCATGCATAAAGCGCAGAATAACTGTAGAAAGCATTCTAAAATCCCTGAAAATAAAAGGAAAAGTTCTTTTGGGTCTAAATGATCCCTATGAGTTCAACCCAGGCCCAGCACAACCCTCAAACACCGGACGTGTTGGTAAATGTTCTTTATGTGGCAGAGGGCGCAACGAGTCCACGTTATCGTTATCCGTTATATGTATATGTAACAAGTGGATTTGTCCCGACCATCAGGTTCTTCTTTGTCCCGACTGTGCCAAAAACGAAGAAATGGAGGTGGAAGACATAACTGATTAAGAAATATGAGACTTATAATGTTAAGAGTAAAAATTTTGCGTTTTTTTTGTTATTTTCAAAAAGGCTGTTTTTTAGTTCCAAATATGATTATGTTTTGTTTGTTTCAGCTTTATAATAATAAAGTTTATCTCAATATTTTTTTATTTATGAAACTTTGATTTAAAACTCCATCATTAAATATGTTCTACAAATGTAGAGCGCGCGACTACTAACGTCCCAAATAGAGGTGCGCCTACTGGAGTGTTAAGAAACTCAGACTCCGGCAGAGTCCAGTCAGCTGTACGCACAATGAAAGTATTTGATCGTGTGAAATCAATCATTTATATAACGTACTAGTTAGCTTCTGTGTCCCTACTAATAATAAAACCAATTTCGAGAAATTGAGCAAAAATGTTTTTTCTTGTTTACGACGATTACTCCAAAATTTACTTTTTACAGTATTTAGTGTTTGGTATCAAATTAAAGATAGTTTTATAAGTTATCGAGCCCACTAATTACGTTGGGCTGCAGTCGAGGATGCAAATAAGACCGACACAATTTACTTAATTTAATATAAAAATTACATTAAAGTCGCTAAAACTAAGTTACGTGACAATTGTTCGATGTGAGAAACAAGAGTGAAGCACTAAACACAAAATTCACATTAATCACTGCTATTGAACAATCTTCGATCCCACGCTATCGGAATGCTGAGAAGGCGAATCTCACGGTGCACCGCACAGCGCGGTCTTAGTCATTTTCTTAGGAATATGTGGCGTCGTAAGTAGCAACATAACATCTCCCTCCACGAGATCGGCAACTATTTGAAGACTTTGGTTGAAAATAGTGTCGATGGCGAAGCTGGATCAATCCCGGTACGGCAGGCCTCCTCATGCTGTGCCTTGATATTGGTTCCTTCAGTGGTTTTCTGTACTTTATTCAGTCTGCGACGATGAAGTATAATGATGATAATGAGCACACATGCACCCGGATAGTAGAATGTATACCGGTATAGTAGTGTGATATATGGCTTCAGAGTTCGACGACTGTAGCGTTACAGGTTCTTGAAGAGTGATTTCAGAGTTACTTGAATGTAAACTGCCAAAACTATGGTTTCTAGTTTTATAGTTTTCATTGGTACATTATACGAATTTTCCTTTATAGTTGGTAAGTCCATAATTTTCAATATCTTGCCCTCAGTTTGGTCATGACGATTACTTGCAGTAAAGGTTGTAGTCTTCAGCGTGAATCTTATGGGTATGATAGATAAGTAGCTCCCCTTCAGCATTCTATAGTTATCTTCAGAACAAGTTAGGCGAACTTCGTAGGTTTAGGAAAGCTTACAATGAAGTGTTGGTCGTCTAGCTGCTCCATCGCTTCAGAAGACAGGATAACTGATGTGAATTGACAAGACTCATTAATTTTCTGATGTAGTATAAGCTGCCGGATACAGTCCGATTGTTTGCCATGGTGGTGACTTAAATTATCCTCGCAAGTTAACCGTGGTTATACTTCGGACATTCTGTCTCCATGTACAATAGATCTTTTTCGTGAACCGGTATAAAAGGATAAGATGGGAATTAGGGGCCAGGGATAATTTATATAGGATAAAGTTAGTAGGATAAAGTATCGGAAATTGAATAACTATCACTATTTTATTCTCGTTGTAATAATATCCTAGTCTAAAAATTGATCCTTATTATATAACATACCTAATCTATTCATCATGTCCTTAAACATAGCAAAGTTCAATATAGAATTATGAATAAGGACTTCTAGCCCTAATAAATGCTAAAAAATTCTGTAATTTGTCAAGTTCTTTAGACAAACTATATACATTATCTCCTAATATCATTAGTAACTGTGCCAAATGAGCATATTTAATAGTATCCGTTTCATGTCTAAAATTGCTAGCTGAAATTTAATTTTCTCGATTTTATCTTGGCTTTCTACTATTTTATCCGTAAAGTTTGTGCTACGTGAAACCCACTGCTTACTTAAACTTATTTGGTGATTCATTTCAGCAACTAAATTATTTTCCTTTTGCTTTAAGATTGCAATGTAATTTGAGTTGATTAAGCGAGCAACAGATCCTACAATTTTATTTAATATACCATTAATAAGCGCAGAGTTAATTAATACGGAACTACCTTGAACATTATAATATTTTTTCACTAAATGATCGCATAATTGAAGAAATCTAGTCAGCAGATTCGGGTTCCCGTTAAACTCGGGTACCAACCGTAATGCTCTAAATATAGTATCTAAATCCAAAGACATTTTGCTAGGCAAGGATTCTGCGTCCTTGTGTAAAAAAAAAAGTATCTAAATTAATATTTCTCCTAGAATCTATCACTAAATCTCTAATTATAACTATCCTAATATTCCTCGATTTTCGTGGAAAGAAAATTTTGAACATTTATGTTAGTACCTACAGGCTAGGGTAAGCGGTCACTAGAAATAATCTAATGTACTTACATGAACATTATGTCAGCCCCTTTGCGTAATCAATGTATGGATTCCTCGATGCAACACGACGTGAAGATTCTGGATACTCTGGAGCGACTGGATAGCCACACGGGCAGCTTTGCGATTACGGAAATCTTCCTTATTACGCGAAACCGACCGCGAGTATCCTACCGACCGCGACTGCGCCAATTACGTTGGGCTGCAGTCGAGGATGCAAATAAGACCGACACAATTTACTTAATTTAATTTAATTAATATAAAAATTACATTTAAGTCGCTAAAACTAAGTTACGTGACAATTGTTCGATGTGAGAAACAAGAGTGAAGCACCAAACACAAAATTCACATTAATCACTGCTATTGAACAATCTTCGATCCCACGCTATCGGAATGCTGAGAAGGCGAATCTCACGGTACACCGCACAGCGCGGTCTTAGTCATTTTCTTAGGAATATGTGGCGTCGTAAGTAGCAACATAACACACTAGGTTTCATATACAAGCAGAATATACACAATAAAGAATCGTGAATAACTTGTATTGCCATAACAATCGTCAGTAGCGAACGTAGAAATTGTTACGACAATGCACTGCATTTTAGAGTTACAGTATATTGCCTTGATAAACAGGGCCCAGAAATATATCATAGGAAATTACAGTAGGATAATTTTTTATTAGATGCAGTCTATCATAATTTATTGTTAAATAAAATATCGAGTTTATTAGTAGGAATTACATAAAAGTTAAACATATGAAGTACCAGCTTACAAAATAAACCTGACATACATACTTATAATGAATCTGTAGAGAGGTCAATTCTGTACATGAAATATATTTCCAAAATAACTATCAGGGGGTGATTAGGGATCGATACTGATGCCAAAAATGCAATCAGTAAATTTTTTGTCTGTCTGTATAACCGTTATAGAAACAAAAACTACTCAATTATTTTTCATACTCCTGAGCTGGTTATAGTATACTTTTCATCACGCTACAATCAATAGGAGCAGAGCAGTGAAGGGAAATGTTGGGAAAACGGGAGAAGTTACTCCATTTTTTAAGCTTCCGTCGCGTGTGCAACCTTAATGGTTAAAGCTACACAGAAATCATTCCATAACGGAAATGTTCTCCTTAAAATTATATAAAAATATCCCACGACAGCATATTATGTCTATCTTTTATGGTTGACTCACAATAACACGTGTAACTTCCGATAGCTTAGCAGTTCGAAGCTTTCTGATTATAATATTTATCTACTCTTACGTTTATAACACTCTCAGTCACCCCTAATTGAAAAGTTAACATTATTAACGATTCCATAAAAAAGAATCATATAAATCGGTATAGAAACACCAAAGTTATACGTAATTCCCTGTTTATTTAATTAATCTGTCTGTTACATCCAAATCACTGAACCGTGAGGAAGGACATAGGCTACTTTTTTTTACGAAAAACGACGGAAACGCGGACGAAATCGCAGGCAACAGCTATCTATACTAATAATATAAGACTGAAGAGTTTGTTTGTTTGAACGCGATAATCTCAGGAACTACTGGTTCGAATTGAAAAAATATTTTTTAATTAAATAGTCAATTTATAGAGAAAGGCATACATATCATTACGCTAAGGCCAATGGGAGCGGAGCGCCAATGAAGAATGCTTAAAAATCGGGGTTAAATTTAACGTTAGCCCAAAGTAATTATTCCACGCGGACGAAGTCGCGGGCAAATGCTAGTAATTTAATAAAACTCCGTAAAATACATTTCAAATGTTACGGCAACAGAATCAGTCTTACAGTTTCATATAAGAACTTGAAAATAACAGAAGAAATAATAGAATAATTTTACTTAGTTGTTCTTTTTAGGGTTCCGTAGTCAACAAGGAACCCTTATAGTTTCGCCATGTCCGTCTGTCTGTCCGTCTGTCCGCGGTTTAGCTCAAAAACTATTGGTACTAGAAAGTTGTACTTTGGCATGAGTATACACGTTAATGACGCTAAAAAAGTGGTAATATCAAAATTTGGAAAAAAACAATTATTTTGGGTACCTCCCATACATGTAAAGTGGGATGATAATTTTTTTTTTTCGTTCATCCCATAGTATGGGATATCGTTGGATAGGTCTTTCAAAAATATTATGGGTTTCAAAAGACCGTTTTTTGATTAAGTAAACCGTTCGTGACTTATCAAGATTTAAAGTACCAATTTTCGTTAGAGTCAAGTGTTCTCCCCCTCTATCAACTAAACGGTTACAGGTAGAAATTCAAATGTCACGGCAGTAATACCTATATATAACGAAATTTAAAGGAAAACTATCACACATAAGTGGGCTTTACAAGTTTACGAGTAATAGTCGACCAATTGTATTTGACTCGAAAATTTCGAACAACTCTATAGAAATGTCGATAGATGGCGCTAAGCGCCAGTTGTATCGTGCTAGTTTCTTGTGACGATTGAGTAGTGTAGCTCTGTGTCCGTATTTAAATTCAGTACACCGGCTATGACAAGTTTTATACAAATCTCTAAAAAAAATTAAAACTTTCCGTGCAAAATTGTCGGATCAGGTGAGGATTTGTATAGGAAGTGAAATTAGTTAGGTAGTCATGTTTGGCTTTTAGTTAGAGCATGGTACGAAACGATCAGTCAGCGAATACGACACGCACTTGGCTGTTATAAAAACTACGGAACCCTACACTGCGCGTGGCCCGACACGCACTTGACCGGTTTTATTTTTGTTATTTTCTATTATTATGAACTTACATAATTCACAATCAAAATTAATTAAGTTGATTCACTATTGTGTTCGTCAAGATCCAGCTGCCTATGCTGCCTGCTACCACGATATATTTATAAAAGTCTGATCTTGTAGAAAGCGTAGACTTGCACAGCTGTAATAATTCTATTTTCTTTATTTCACTTATGTCACTGGCTTTATTTCTCGTGGTAATGAATGGAACAGATCGGTTTAGGTTCTTTTCCCGAAAAACTTTTTTGGTTTTTACACATTTGACCATAGTAGAAAAATTTGTAGGGCGACCATAATGTTCATAATAAGTTCCTGTACATTTTGTTAAGACAAAATTGCAAAAGGCAAAACCGATCTGTTCCATTCATGATGTTTTTTTTTTCGTTTTAAGTTTAGCTAGATAAGGCTAGTGTTTCCTAACTGACTACTTTGAGAAATACCGAAACAAACTCAGAGGTCAAAGCCTCTTTTAACATACAATTCTTATTGGTCCAATCTTATGAAAAGCAAGTAGGTTCATGTCTGTGGTGCTCTTTTGAGAAAATAAGCATACAAATTTGAGCGTAGGTCAACTTATAACACTTATATCATAACTTAACTTATACATAAAAAGGCCCACGTATATAACTGGAGCAGCTCATTCCCAAGCCTTTTTGTCCTCAATATAATCTTTGACTGTGTAAAAAGCTTTCTGACATAGCTTACGTTTTATAAATGATTATATTTATAAACTAGCTTTTGCCCGCGACTTCGTCCGCGTGGAATAGTTACTTTGGGCTAAAGTTAAATTTAACCCCGATTTTGATTTTTTCAATTCGAACCAGTAGTTCCTGAGACTATCGCGTTCAAACAAAAAACAAACTCTTCAGCCTTATATTATTAGTATAGATAGCTGTTGACCGCGACTTCGTCCGCGTTTCCGTCGTTTTTCGTAAAAAAATGTAGCCTATGTCCTTCCTCACGGTTCAGTGATTTTGATGTAACAGACAGATTAACTTTCGTAATTTAGTAGAGAAATATAATATGTATGGAAATACAATCTATAATACTGATGAAAAATATCGCAATACGGACCCTCACAATATTATTGTTAATAGGTGTGCCCGCGACTCCGTCAGCGTGTAACTCCTTGTGTGTTATTAAGTTAATGTATTGGTAATATTGTTTACATCACGTTCACATGAGGCTTAAGTACCTATAGAACGAAATTTTATACCTTCGCCGCGAGACGCGTCGAGCGCGGCGACCGATTCTCAAAATAATCCTTAAAGCATGATTCAGTATTCACGCGCGATAGCTTATTATTAGCGTATTTCATGTATAACTTTGGTTTTTCTATACCGATTTATATGATTTTTTTTATGGAATAGTTAATTATGTTAACTTTTTCAATTAGGGGTGACTGAGAGTGTTATAAACGTAAGAGTAGACAAATATTATAATCAGAAAGCTTCGAACTGCTAAGCTATCGGGAGTTACACGTGTTATTGTGAGTCAACCATAAAAAATAGACATATGCTGTCGTAGGATATTTTTTATATAATTTTAAGGAGAACATTTTCGTAATGAAATGATTTCTATGTAGCTTTAACCATTAAGGTTGCACACGCGACGGAAGCTTAAAAAATGGAGTAACTTCTCCCGTTTTCCCAACATTTCCCTTCACTGCTCTGCTCCTATTGATTGTAGCGTGATGAAAAGTATACTATAACCAGCTCAGGAGAATGAAAAATAATGGTACCAAGTTTCGTTAAAATCCGTCGAGTAGTTTTTGTTTCTATAACGGTTATACAGACAGACAGACAGACAGACAAAAATTTTACAGATTGCATTTTTGGCATCAGTATCGATCCCTAATCACCCCCTGATAGTTATTTTGGAAATATATTTAATGTACAGAATTGACCTCTCTACAGATTTATTATAAGTATAGATATAGATTATGGTGTAGCGACATCTATCTCGCAACATACAAACTATCCTGTATCGCGCAAGCAGAGTTTACCGCACAACTAGCATACATACAAATCACCCGATCACAAAAAAGCGCGAAAATAAAAACTTTTTTGCAAAAAATAAAACCGACTTCCATATCAAAACACTACAAAGCCAAAAATAATTTTAATTTCGGAAGGCGGTGTGAAAAAAAAAAGAAAATACAAAACCAATAACACCGACTACCGAAATTAAAATTATTTTTGGCTTTGTAGTGTTTTGATATGGAAGTCGGTTTTATTTTTTGCAAAAAAGTTTTTTTTTAACCTTGTTCCTTGTATTTACATTTTGAATATCACTTTTTAAACAGATTAATATTTATGTGCGTACAAGAGATTCTCATAAATATACTGAGATGGCACAGTCATAATATTAATCTCTTTTTTGTCCCTTAAGGACAAAGGGTCTTTAGGACTTAATTTATGAATTGCACGAACAGCCCATTTTTGGAATACGTTTAGTGGGTGAATATCGGCGGCATTTCCGTAAAGTAAAATGCCGTATGACATCACACTGTGAAAGTAACTAAAGTAGACGAAATATGCTGTTTCGATATCAGTTAATCCCCGAATTTTTCTAACAGCATAAGCAGCAGAGTTCTGCAGTGTGCAGTTCGGTTTCAGTGTGACCCCCGTATAGATACATTGTCAAAAAAGCTAAACTTAGCTTTTCCGAACTCGTTTCCGAAGTTATGCCCAAGAATGCTGTGGTAACTATCTTCGGGCTTAAATCTTTCATCCTTTATTGATACACGAGTATTCACTTGTTTAACATGAGGTAACGTACATTTTAGGCATTTGGTTTTTTTCTCATTGAGAAGAAGATTACTAACATTAAACCAATTAACTGCAGTTTAAGGGCACTGTTTACTTCATTAGTAACGTTGTGTAATATTGATGTGTGATTTTAAATAAAAGAGAAGTATCGTCAGCTAATAACACTTTTAGTTCTTTTTAGTTTTTCTTCAGTTTTTCAGATTTCATCGAACATTCAGCGATAATGTATAATTTGGTATCAATTCTTTGGGTCAGTTATTTTGTGCTTAAAACTGTGCACAGAGACTCCATACCAGATGTTGTCTTCAGCCCTTTTGGATAGATATTGGGTTTCCGTTACTCGTTGTATATTAAAAACCTAACCCACTTCTAGATCACCTAGAAACATGATACTTGATATTAGGTACCAAGAGTATTATGTATATTTCAAAAAATCTTTACTAATATTATAAATGCGAAAGTAACTCTGTCTGTATGTGTGTTACGCAATCACGCCTAAACTACTGAACCGATTTTAATGAAATTCGGTACGGACATAGTCTAGAGCCTGAGAAAGGACATAAGTTGCTTTTTAATGCGAAAAATTGGCTGTAAGGGGTTGAAATAGGGGATGAAAGTTTGTATGGAAATAACTTCATTTTTAAAGCTAGAAGCTTGTAACTTATTTATTACACTTTTGATTAGATATTAATAAATACGACATTATGTATGAGTTTTATTTTCGAAATAATTAGCCTAAAAAATTAAAAACGCTAACGCGGACGAAGCCGCGGGCACAGCTAGTTAATAATAAAGTCGTGATTACATACTTGACTTTATTATTTACTAACTTTGGCCCGCGACTTCGCGTTCACGTGAGAGGGTTTTCTCTCGTAAATCCCGATTTCGTGAGAATTCCGAAATAAAAAGGAACCTATATGTTATTTCAGGGTGTCATCTGTCTACGTACTAAATTTCGTTTGGATCGGTTTAGTAGTTTAACATCGATACATCCAGCCTCTGAAACTTTTGCAATTATAATATTAGTGAGATACGATACTGAATAAAAATATAATTAAAATGTCTGTTTAAAATAACTGTTTTGTCAGGTACTTATAATTATTTAACTATACTAAAATTGCTAGGGAGTGGAATTCCCCTGCCAAAATCTGTGTTTCCTGATAGCTTTCTGTCCAGAATTATCTCTGGAACCGCCAAACTGATACAGGCTACTTTTTAGTATGTGGCCACTGTTTACCCTAGTTTAAGAGGCAGCGTACGTATATTGTCAATAGATGTATACCACCTCTTAGCATAATAATTATAGTTAATAAGTTTGTATATGGCATTTTAGTTTCTAGCTTAAGATCTGGTCAAGACTACAAGAAGCCCAGTGCAACGATAACTGGGGTGTCCGGAACTGTCCACGATTCGTGGAGCCCTACGTTGCTTTCAACAACAATAAACAAAAGACCTATAGCCTCTGAGGCTTTATGAATACATTATTACCACTAACCTTCTGTGCTGGGTTCACCAAGCTTCGACCTTCCCAAGGCCACGCCCAAGTGTGATATGTATGTAATATGAGGTGAGTAATTGAAACGTGTGATGTAAGTTACGTGTTCTAGGACGTTCACAAGGCGTCAATCTCCAAATGGCGCGGTCCAGATCAGCATCACACCTAACTCGTTTCCAGCAAGCGCGTGCTACGCGGTGAGGCAATAAGGCGATGTGTTCCGAGAAATATCCCTGGAATCTCGTCAATCCGGGATTACAAAGTTCAATTAAACACTGTTCACAATCAATCTGCTCATATCTCGTGAGATCCAATTCGATTTCCAACAAATTCCGCGTGTCAGCCCGACTGACGACAATACGGCGTATGATCCAAAAATATCCCGGGGTTTTCGTCAAATGGGGATTACAATTTCAAACAATTGATAATCGCGACCCAATTATCGGTCTCAACAGGCGATTCCAACGATATTTTACCAATTATAATTAACTCAACAGGTCCGCCGCGGACATTTTTTCCAAGAGAGCAAAATCTATCTGTCAAGTCAGAGGTTATGTCAAGATCAAATTTCTTTATGTCAAAAGGGTGCGTTCGGAAACGTTTGGTACTAAACAAGATCTGTATTCTACTTTCATCTGTACTTAGATTCAATAAATTATTATTATTGTTTCCCACGGGATCGGGATTGACGCGGGATGAACTTTACTCGCGCACTGAATCGAGAGCACATCTAGTCTATATGAAAATTAAATTGGCCAAGTGTGAGATGGACTCCCCCCTAAAGGGTCCCGTATAGTTTACGCAAAATAACTTTGTTTTTCACAGTGTTTGTATAAATACAAAACAAGTCTGCAGTTCTTGTACATATATGACCTGTATCTCAAAACTACAGACTTTATCTAGTTCAAACTATTATTTTGAAAGTTTCGGGGCACATACACATTTTACTACTTTGGAATTTTGTATTTTTCGAACGATTGACTTTATGTAAGCACCAATGTTTCACTCATAATATCCTGATTGATGGATTGCTTAAGAAAAAAAAATGTTTTAGAAACTTCAATGTAAATTTAAGACCCATCTATAGACACCCCGCAAGTTTGTGGATTAACGCGAAGATTTACTAAAAATACAGAAATATTGATGCATTAAACTTTATTAGCTTTTGGTAATTGTCATGTTTTAAACAGCTTCTTAGATGATCCACATCTTCCAGTCAAACCAGCACGCAGACCGAGGACAGGCGCAGCAAGACCAGCGGGAGCGAAGGTGGCACCAAGACCGTAAGCAGCAAGAGGGCCCACGCCGGCAGCCGGGCCAAAGGCAGCAGTCTCACTGATCATGGCGTTCCTGCCATTACCACAGGCGTGGTTGACGGCACCAGCACCGGCAGAAGGCACCACACCTTCCAAACCAATAGTACCCACAAATGGCAGCTCACAACCCACAGCCAGAGAACCCTCGTAAGCGTTGTCAGACACTACGGAGATACCGACGGGAGCAATGGCAGAGGCGCTGGAGACAGGCAGGGCGCCTCCACTGGTGGGACTGAACTCAATGGAGGAACCGTAGATTCCATCGTAAGCCAGGCCGCTGCCTGCGCCAGGGTAGCCGAGTCCTCCATATGCCAAAGGTGGAGCAGACAACCCGCACCAGTGCACCAGCCGCGCTATGGTAGCTGATATCTTTGGACTTGCTGCTCCTTGCGGCTTGGCTACTCCCTATGGCCTGGGTGCTTCTGGTCTGGCTGCCCCCTACGGTTTGACTGGCTTGGCTTACGACGGACTCGCCTACCCTGCTACTGCCGGTTATGGTGCTGCGTACGGCGGTGTTGGTGAAGGCAACGTGGCGGTTGCTGGTGAGCTGCCCGTCTCCGGTAACGTCGCTTTTGCTGGTCAGGTACGCGGAAAACCCTCCCACGCATGGGAGGGCTAATAAAAAATAAAGTCTTCAAGTCACACATTCTGTAATCATTTGAAGCTTCGTCTGATAGTTCTGACCCAGATGCAAAGAAACACGAACACGATACATACAAATAAAACAAAAACTTTATCAAATAAACAGCATTGCGTGTGCCTCACGGCTATGCCAAATAGACTAAAATGCCTGACATCTGTAATTTTTTTGCCGTGGTTGCGGGAATGTTCTTACGTGATATTGCGGCCCCAGAATGCAAGGGCAGCTGACGGAACGGGATGGGTTTTTAGTCAGTAGAAGTCTGACACTTCCGCTGTACCCACAGCGGGAGAAGTCATTTGAAAATTTTCCCACGCAGAAAAAAAACGACATCTATAAATTGCCTGGTATAATGGTTTCAGCACTTTTGCAGTAATTTGATGTATGCATGTTTATAAAACAGCACGTGCCACATTGTATCAAGTTGCATCGTTATAATATTTTCAAATGTTTTTATTAACAGACGCATTTGCTGACCTGAGCACTTTTGCAGTCATTTGATGTATGTATGTTTATAAACAGCACGTGCCACATTGTATCAAGTTGCATCGTTATAATATTTTCAAATGTTTTATTAACAGACGCATTTGCTGACCTGAGCACTTTTGCAGTCATTTGATGTATGTATGTTTATAAACAGCACGTGCCACATTGTATCAAGTTGCATCGTTCTAATATTTTCAAATGTTTATATTAACAGACGCATTTGCTGACCCATTGCTAATAGCGACACATTTAAATCATCAACTTGGTATTAATATAAACTAACTTCTGCCCGAGGTATCGCGTCCCAGATTTTTTTAAATTAAAATCTATTTAAATACTATACAGTGGAAAATTTTGTTTGCTTGTTTGAACACGCTAATCTTCGAAAGTACTGGGTGAATTTGGAAACTTTGAAATTTGGCACCTAATCAGTGCGCTAAAGATAGATTACATATACTCTTTATTGTACAACATAACAGAATTAAATAAGGACTTATACAACTATAAAGGGTGTTACAATGGGCGGTCTTATGGTTGGATAACTCATTGGAAGGTGATGGTGACTATATTGTGAACCCGTGGCGGACTTGTACATCACAGCTTCTTACTGAATGGCAAAACAGTGACGGCAGATGTCTATTGCCAAGAATTGCAAACAATGATGAAGAAGCTCGCTATTCAACAACCAAGACTGGTCAATCGCTCTTCTCCATTGCTTCTCGACAACAACACGCAAGCTCACACTTCATGACAGACCATCGCAAAGCTACAAGAATTACAGCTGGAAGCTTTCCGTCACCCACCGTACTCACCGGACCTTGCCCTTGAAATTTAGACAAATTAAGTGGGAAAAAATTAAACACCCGATGGGCAGTACCAAACGCTTTCGCTGACTTCATTGCCTCCCGTCCGGAAAACTTCTACAGCAAAGGGTTATACAAACTACCAACAAAATATCAAAATTGTATAGATAATTTGGGCCAGTACTTTGATTAGCTGAAATAAAAAACAATTAAACTTAGGTGGGTTCATAGGTAAAGACCTAATATTATAGGTGTTCGAATGGATATACTACTATAAATAATACTCCAACTAAATATTGTAACATTCTCTAATCTAACATATATTTTTAATGTGTGTAACTCGTAGACGACTACCTAGACAAAAAAATATTTGTTTGAAAGGGAATATAATACCTCAATGATGGTCCCATTGTAACCAAATCAGGATTTGATGGCAATGGGACCAAATCTGGGGGCACGGCAGTGCCCCCGCCAAGTCGAGCAAAAAAGCGGCACGGCCGCACCATACTTTTCTCGAAGCAATTCAGGCCATTTTGGACCCCCTATAACTTCATTGTGGATAAAACTATAAGCCTGAATTTTCAGTAACCGAGCAGATATTGTATAAACACGGTATACTTCAAATTTCATTCAATTTGAACCTGTAGTTTAAGAATTATAACGAGTCAAAGTTTGTTAATTTTGTTACTCACTGACTGACCGATCATCAAAAGTCTACCAGACCTAGAAGCTTCAAATTTAGAATTCAATTAGTGTTTATTGTATGAATCAAGGAAAAACTAAAATATTTATCAATTTCGTTTTCTTTTTTCTTTAATAATTTTTTTTTACCACCATATCATCTGATGGTAAGTGATGATGTGGTCGAAGATGGAGCACGCTTGCCTTGAAGTAACCTATCTGGAGGCTTCCCTCTTGACTTTGTAAGGTTTGTTTGTCATGGATGGGATGACGTGATATGTGGAGCGGCTGCAGGGCGTCTTCAGAGACACGATGGAATATAGAACTCACCAGTAAGTCTTATGTCTTTATTAATTAATCTTATACAGTATTATAACAAGGCATGGTGCATCGACCATTGTAGGAACAAGAAGGGGCGGAAGCCAGTGTTGCTACACTTAAATAATAAGAGGTAGTGTTGTACTACCTAACAGACTTAAAGACCCCAGGTTATAAGATGAACTTATAATTAACATGCAACAGCTCAATGATTCTGACTTTGTTGAAATGATAAATAGAATAAGATTAGATGTGACTACACAAAAAGACCGTGACTTACTCTCGACTAGATTATTACCTCACAAATCCGATTCAAATGGCGCAAATAAAAAAAATTAAAACAGATTACTTAAAACAATTGAACACCTCTCGAAACTTCCTAATGATATCGTTTGCTTATTACCTACAAAAAACTTTTTTGCAAAAAATAAAACCGACTTCCATATCAAAACACTACAAAGCCAAAAATAATTTTAATTTCGGTAGTCGGTGTTATTGGTTTTGTATTTTCTTTTTTTTTTCACACCGCCTTCCGAAATTAAAATTATTTTTGGCTTTGTAGTGTTTTGATATGGAAGTCGGTTTTATTTTTTGCAAAAAAGTTTTTATTTTCGCGCTTTTTAGTGGGTCAGTGAATTTTCCAAATCGATTCGTAAATGACGGAGTTATGCGCGAACAAAAAACGCAATGCAGAGTAAACGAAAAGATCATCAAGGTAAATTATTTTTTTCGACTTTTTTTGATTTTTCAGAAACGGCTCGTCCGATTTCGATAAAATTTTCATGGGACCATTTGGGAAGTATACCCTTTCCAATAAAAAAAAAAGAATTTTTCAGATCGGTTGGCAAGCGACGGAGTTATGCGTGGACAAACATAAAAAAAAAAAAAAAATACAAACATCCGAATTGAGAACCTCCTCCTTTTTTAGAAGTCGGTTAAAAACATGTGTCAACAACTAAATACTGCAATGCTTAGATCACTCCAACATCCCGAAATAAAACTTACAGCTGTAGATAGCATAGATTACCCCAGATACCTAACAAAAAGAGCTCATGAATGCATAAAAAAACATGAAGATGATTTTTCTATGACTGCGGGCCTGGAAGAGAATGTAATTATAAAAATAGGAGCAAAAGTCATGCTAAGGCGAAATATTAACGTGAGTCTTGGTTTAGTTAATGGTTCTATCGGTAGAGTGCAAAGACTAAAGGTTGATCCGGAAAATACAAGTCATTAAGAAAATATACAATACATATAGTAAAGAACATGTTTACGAGCTTGGTCCGGTCAAAACTAAATTTGAAATCTATACTTATAATAAATCTGTAGAGAGGTCAATTCTGTACAAGAAATATATTTACAAAATAACTATCAGGGAGTGATTAGGGATCGATACTGATGCCAAAAATGCAATCAGTAAAATTTTTATCTGTCTGTCTGTCTGTCTGTATAACCGTTATAGAAACAAAAACTACTCGACGGATTTTAACGAAACTTGGTACAATTATTTTTCATACTCCTGAGCTGGTTATAGTATACTTTTCATCACGCTACAATCAATAGGAGCAGAGCAGTGAAGGGAAATGTTGGGAAAACGGGAGAAGTTACTCCATTTTTTAAGCTTCCGTCGCGTGTGCCCCTATACCCTTTCAAATAAAAAAAGATTTTTCCTTATCGGTTCAGACGTCTTCGAGTAATCGGTGACCACACATAAAAAAAAAAACAAAAAGTAGTGTAACATGTGACTCCAACACGTTATTTATATTGAAATTTTAAAGTTTACTGGGTTTCGCGGTTTCACCTACATCCTGAAGGAACTAATTACCGGACCCGTGTAATTACCGGATTTTAATCTATATCCATACCAAATTTCATCTCAATGGTTTAACTGTTTTCCCATGAAAGCGTTATAGATAGATAGATACAGTTATTTTCACAGTTATAATATAAGTAGGAATATTATGCAAAACAAATAATAAAAAAGTCTTTTTTGATTTCTTTAAAATAATGTTTGTTTTAAATATATTTTACATTTTCGCTCTTAATAATATAAAACTTAAGGTAAAGGTCTCATTGTTTCAGTAAGTCTTATATATAATCCAAATCTCGGATATACAAATTATGTTATAAAATAGTTAATTACCCTGTTTGTTCAATCTTACAAATTATGACTAGCTAATTTTCATTTGTAGGCTTACAGTATACAATAAAAAGAAAAGTATCACGATGAAACAAACTACGTAATGATTAGAAGTCATTAGACATCCTCATTAAATGAAAATTATGGAAATGTAATTTTTTATCATAAAACTGTTTTTTTTTCATAAGTTTTTACAATAATTGTAAAATTTCTCAATAAGACGCCTTCATTACCTACTTTCTTATCACTTTAAATTAATCTTAATCGTATTCGCTACCCAATAGTAAATATGTATTGTATGTTTATAACTCAAACATAACCTTTTCTATCAAGTGTTAAGAGATGGCACTCTGAAGTCTGAACGCGCAATTTATTGATGTCTTAAGGATGGTTTATTCGGGATGATAATTAATACAAAATAGTTAAATTAAAACCATTTAATATTTTACACAAAATTTCAGGTTCTCAAAATGTCCACCTCATTGTTGTAGGCACAAAGCCACGCGAATTAAAATTTGGTGTTTCGCTCTTCTTATCATTTCAGGATAATTGCAAATGGCATTCGCAAATCGGCCTCACTGTTGATGGGGGTACTGTAGACGCGTTGCTTCATGGTCCTCCATAGGAAGTAATCAAGGGGCATAAAATCGGGTGAGCGCGCAGGCTACCCTACAGGTCCTTGCCGGCCGATCCATTTATCAAGATAAATATCGTTTAAAAATTATCTTACATTTGTAGCGTAATGGGCAGGGCATCCGTCTATCTGCAGAAACATTCTTCGACGCAAAGCCAGTGGTACATCCTCAAATAACTCAGGTAGTTCATTTGTCAATAGACTTAAAAATCTTTCACCTGTCAACGTCCTTGGCAATATTACTGATCCAATCAATATGTCATCGATAAGACCAGCCTAAACATTTATTGAAAATCGTACTTGAAAAGTCGATGAACGTTATAGTTTCGGGTTTTCACCTGCACAGCACCATCTGTGTAAATTTCGACGGTTAGTAATACCGTCTCTAGTGAATGTCGCTTCGTCCACCCATAGTATGGTTCTCGGAAAGTTTGGGTTTGCTCTGGTTTTTCTTTGAATCCAAGTGGACATCACATACCTTGGATGCCAGTCTTCGTCTTCATGTAAATGTTGCATCCTTTGGTAGTGATAAGGATGGAATCCTTCTTTTTTTTTTAAATGCGCCACGCTGATTTTTGGGACATTCCGTGACAAAGAGCCAGTCGTCTAGTACTTATGGATGGATCAGCAAATAAATCACTCAATACTGCTTGTTCAATAACCACATCAATAAGTAGTTGAGGCAGCTCGCGTTGATCTCTACTTGATCCAAGTTTAGTGATCGACAACCTTCTGTTCACTTTCTGGAAGTTGCGGGCAGATGGCACTGGTTGCCTGTTAGCAAACGCAGCTATGTAAGCTGCGCACGTGTTATATCTTTTAAATTTTTAGCACAATATTTTGAATTGTTTAAATAATATTAAAACTCTTTGATCCCAGAAGTTGATTCGGTTGTGATTCTTATCATAAAATCATTGTTAAAACCACTGTTATACTATGTATATAGCAATATTTAAATGCATAATATTGATACATTAAAAATAGTCTAGTTAAGCAACATTGTAAACCTCGTTAGCAACAGTTTGGTGGCGCCACTCATAATTCCAAACACGTGTCTTTTTCCAAGTAAAACGGCTTAGTGACTCGCCTCAGTTTTTTGTAAGACTTACTTAATTGGTTTTCGTAGAATCTTGTGCAGAATTCTAAGACAACTAATTAAGCATCTCGGAATCTTCAACTGTTAGTTTTTGTACTCACTACGACTTAATTGATTTTCGTGGAAGTCTTGCGACGAATTCTGAGAACCGGCCATTACGCATCAACGGTTATTTTTTATAGCAACAAAGTAACGACTGTACTTGTCTGTCACTGTCTATAAAAGGTGAACCGAACCTCTTGTAGATCATTCTAAGTCGAGCAGTCGGACCGAGCAGATCCTCAGCTAAGTACTTTTATGTGTAAGTAGCGAACAAAATTTTAAAAATTTCATAAAAAAAAATATATATTTAGATTTTTTTAATATTTTTACCAAAAATATAGTATTTATGTTCTAAAATGAATACAAACTTTCATCTTACTTTTTGCACAAAATTATTTCAACGCAAAGATGTAATACAACATGCAACCCAATAGCATAATGTCAGATCCCTTAAAAGTCACTAAAGTATGACAGAACCAATGAATACTCCAACAAATTAAAAATATTATTAATCACTTCACACTGACACCACATTCGTATCTACATTGCACCTGTGTGAAGCCAGGGCGGGTCGCTAGTAAATATGTATATATTTTTTAATTATTTTTTTTTACTCAGAATAGGCTCGCGTTTGACCACCATCTCACCTGATGATAAACGATGATGTGATCGAAGATGGAGAAGGCTTACCTAGAAGCAACCCATTTACTCTTGATGTAAAGACCCCTAGGTTGTAGCTATCTGGAAACATCATCAGACACATGAAGTATAGTTTTTTTTATTGATAATAACCTCGCGTTTGACCAGCATCTCACTTGATGGTAAGTGACGATGAGGTCGAAGATGGAGCACGCTTGGCAAGAAGTAACCTTTTCACTCTTGACATAAAGACTCCCAGGTTATAGCGACCAGGAAACACAGACTCCGGCAGGGAATTCCACTCCTTAGCCGTACGCACAATGAAGGTATTCCCAAAACGTTTTGTGCGTATGGGTGGGATGTCCACCGTGTAACGATGGCGCGTCGCCGTTTGTCTTACAGTCCGATGATGGAACGGGCTTGGCGGAATAAGATTGTGTAATTCCATCGCACACTCCCCGAAATATAACCGATAGACTAGCAACTCGTCGTCAATGTTTAAGGCTGTGGAGCTTTGATTCAACCAGTGCATCGTTGCCAATGAGTCTCTTGGCCCGTTTCTCGATAGACCCAAGCGCTTCCAGTTCCCAAAGATGAGAGCAGTACCTGATGACCGAACCTGGGCTTGATACAGATTGGGCAGCTGTTCCGGTGTGAATTATCGTCTCACCTTTGCTAGGATTCCCAACTTTTTTGCTGCTAGTTGAGCCTTAGCCTCGATGAACGAACCAAAGTTGAAGGTGGAAGTTAGTATAACCCCAAGAAGCTCAATCCGATCGGTTATCGGTACGGTTACACCACGGAAAGTAGGAGCCGGTTGGAATTGGCTCCTTTTTTGCGGAGAAGAGACACGCCTGGGTCTTAGCTGCATTAAACTTGACCAAGTTGGCATCTCCCCATTCAGAGACAGCTTTCAAGGACAATTTCAAGCGCCCAACCATATCCTCACGAAAAGACTGGATCTGTGACCCACCAGCACGCGCGCTGGATACATATCTCTCAGCAACTATGCTGTCATCCACATACCCAAAGGTATCGGGCATAAGCAGATCGTTAATGTGCAGCAAGAATAAAGTTGCTGAAAGAACTGACCCCTAAGGGACCCCGGCATTAATTGCCAATTGGCCAGACGAGCAGCCGTCAATAACCACTCAAATAGACTGAACCCTCAGGAAGTCTTCAATCCAAACGCAAAGTTGAATAGGTTGAGTTGAGTGGATAACCCAAAAGAACGAAGCTTAGCAATAAGGCTATCGTGCAAGACCTTGTCAAAAGCCTTGGAGATGTTTGTTGGGAATCGAACCCAACATACACGCGGCCGACGCGTGAGCAGCGCACTTACCTGCTCCTGAGTCATCGGCGGTGAGCGGCGGTGGGGACGTGTGCGGCGAGGGGGCGACGGAGCGAGAAGGGCTTGGACCGGCACTCGCGCTCTCGGACACCACCAACTACGGTCATTTTATCGTTCATTTAAATCTTTTTCTCTTTGTCCGCGAAGCTCTTATTTTTTGTAAAAGGGAAGGCAATAAACCGCGCCTACAAATTTTATATACAATGTCAAGGGAAACAGCAAGTGCTTCCCCGTGCTTCTCAATGGTCTCACTCCAGATATGAATGGCATACGCTAGAAGATCCCAAGTTGAGCGGTTTTTGTGGAAGCCGTATTGTCGGTTACTGAGGATGTCGTTAGCTTCTAGGTATTAATTACACGTACTGAGATAGGCCTGTGGTTGGCCGGGTCAATACGACTGCCCTTTTTGGGCACAGGCTGCACTTTAGCCAGCATCCATGCTTTCGACACCTTTCCAGTCTCTAGCGAAAGGTGAAACAGGCGTGTCAAGATTGGAAACAGTTCAGGCCCAAGTTCCGTGAATAATTGCTGGTATCCCGTCAGGACCACTAGCTTTGTTCACGTCGAGATTACGCAACACTCTACGGACGTCCTTCTGATAGATGCGAATGTCCGACATACACATCTCGCATCCAATAGGGTCAGCATAGCAATCAAGCATCAGGATGGTAAGTGCTACTACTATCCAGACGCGTAGACTCCGCAAAAAGAGTTTCCTCAGCGGAGTGGACCAGAGCACCGTCAGGTTTGAGCAGTGGTGGTAGTGAGAGGTGACAGAAGTTCGATTCGACCGACTTCACCAGGGACCAAAACGCTTTGTTGCCAGCAGGGTATGAAGCAAGCTTGTTCCCAATTCGGCTAACGTGGTCGAACAGAGCCCTCCGCAAAACCTTCTTTCAGGACTTGGCAGCCCTGTTAAAGGCTCCCTTCTTCTGATCCACGTCATTTGCTTTGCAATTTCGAGCATCGAGCCATGCTAGGTACGCCGCGTGTTTAAGCGCCTCAGCGTAAACACATTTGGCGCCAAACCAAGGTCGAGCTTTGCCGGACATTCTTAGGTCAGAGAACGAAATACAGTACTCTATCCCTGTTCTAAATAGTTCGAACGATGCAACCCTAATGTCACCAATGCGCGCGAAAGGGCGCTAGTTTGTTTTGAGAGATTGTAATGTACTCTGTGGTCATCTATCCGCCATATTACTAGGCTGTGACTTGTTCGTATTTTCGGAACGACGAGTCGACACAAACCCAAGAATTAAATAAATGGTTGAATATTAAATTGTACGTACCTGTGTAAACTGCTATAATAAAGTTCATGTCAAGAAATTCAGCGTATGATTGAAGATCCTAAGACATTTTGGTGACCCCGAATAAAATACAACACGCTTCCTACGTGTGACGCGACGAGGTGACGACGCCACGCGATCGACGCGTGCCCCGAGACCGCCAGCGGAGCCCGAGTGAAAAAATTGCCGATTTTCAGCGGGAATAGTCGCAACGCCACACGGTATACGTGACCCCCGAGGCCGCCAGCGGAGCCCGAGTGCAGAAATAGCGGATTTTTCGGCGGGAATCGTCGAGACGCCACGCGGTCTGCGCGACCCCCGAGGCCGTCAGCGGAGCCCGAGTGCAGAAATAGCAGATTTTTCGGCGGGAATCGTCGAGACGCCACGCGGTCTGCGCGACCCCCGAGGCCGTCAGCGGAGCCCGAGTGCAGGAATTGCGGATTTTTCAGCGGGAATCGTCGAGACGCCACGCGGTGTGCGCGACTCCTGAGGCCGTCAGCGGAGCCCGAGTGCAGAAATAGCGGATTTTTCGGCGGGAATCTTCGAGACGCCACGCGGTCTGCGCGACCCCCGAGGCCGTCAGCGGAGCCCGAGTGCAGGAATTGCGGATTTTTCGGCGGGAATCGTCGAGACGCCACGCGGTCGAGCACCCCCGAGGCCGCCAGCGGAGCCCGAGTGAAAAATCTACGGAGTTTTCGGCGGTAAACGACGCAACACGACGCGATCGTGCTCCTCCGAGGCCATCATCGGAGCCCTAGTGGAAAATTGGGACTATTGGACACCTACAAACGAATTGTACGACACGTAAGTGGGCAGGTGCATCCCCCAATTTTCCTTCCTTTACCAGGTATACTATTCTCCACTTATTTTTTTTTTAAACATGAGTATATACTCGGATTGCGAGGATATCAAAGATTTGATTAGAAGGAGAGGCACTTTAAAATGTAAGTTAACTTTGTATAAAAAATTTGTCACAGCTTTGCCCTTACCTACTATTTCTGGTGAACAGCTCATTCAATTAGAAATAAGAACCCAGTCTATGGCTGAGGTTTTCAAATCCTTTGAACAAATCCAAGATAAGATTGAGTTGTTGTGTACTGATTTAGAAGAGCAAGAAAAAGAAAGAGAGTCATTCGAGACCTCTTATTTTGATTTGATATCTAAAGCGTCAAATACTATACAAGCAAATAAACCAATAGTTGTAGTACCTAAAAATGATGTTCCATGTGTTAGTAACGATTGTGTAAAATTTCCAGAGATCTCTTTACCTAAATTTAGTGGGGATTTTAAAGACTGGCTTGAGTTTAAGGAAACATTTGATGCCTTAATTCACCAGAGTACACTGAAACCAATTCAGAAGTATAAGTACCTAAAAAGTTGTTTACAGGATGGAGCCCTAGAAGTTGTCAACTCTCTCGAGTACTCCGCTGACAATTATGCTATTGCTTGGAAGGTACTATGTGAGCGGTATAGCAATCCTAATCTACTTGCCACAAACCATATTAAATGTCTCTTTGATTTGAGTCCAATTGAGGACACAGCAAGCGCTCTCAGATCATTGATGGATAACATAACCCGTCACTTACGAGGTCTGCGAGCTTTAGAGGTTCCTAATGCCGATTGGGGTCCTATTATTATTCATTTTATGTCTATGAGACTACCCCATCACCTACAAGATAAGTGGGTAGAGCGAAATAACACAAGAGAACTGGCTTCTTTACAGGTTTTCATTAATTTCATCCGAGCCCGAGCAGACTACAATGAAAGTTTGCTGGCTAAGCGACCACCGGAGTCAAGCAAATCTAACAAGGCTTTGGTAACTACGACCTACAACAACAACAACAGTAATAGTAGTAAAAAACCTACCAACCGAACGGTAAGCTGTCCACTTTGTAAAGATAAACATTATATCAATCAATGTACCAAGTTTTTGGCTCTGGAGTCTGTGCAACGATTGCACACGGCTAAACGACTTAAGTTATGTACTAACTGCCTCAGTTCTAACCATGCAGTACCAAATTGCAAGGCTAGTGTATGTAAACATTGCAAGGGTAAGCACCACTCACTGCTTCACATGGAAAAACAGTTGCATGACACATCTACCGCTCCTCCTACAACACTTTTAAACTCGCATACCATTGAGTCAACCGAACAGGCTAGATCCAGGACAAATGCTGTCCCTAGCACCTCGCAACCAAGCAAACAAACTTTACTTACTCAAAATACACACACAAATACAGTTGCTTCGAGGCTGGTTTGTGACAAGGTTATTATTTTGTCTACTGCCATAGTGCATGTGACCGATAGTGTAAACAAGCGACATACATTGCGCGTCTTGTTAGACTCAGGTTCACAATCCAATATCATTACACAAAAAGCATTTAAGCTTTTAAACATACCTAAACATAAAATAGATATGGAAGTCATTGGTTTCAATGAAATTTCTTCTAAAATCGATTATTATTGTGAGGTAACATTACAATCGAAAAGTAAGAGTTACTCTAATACAATAACCTGCTTAATAGTGCCCATTATTTTCAATTTACCAAAATATCCTATTAACTTAAAATCATTACACATTCCAGGACATTACCAATTGGCTGATGAAAACTTCCATTTGGCTGGTGAGATAGATATGTTGCTGGGAATAGAAATGTTTTACGACCTAATTAATGTGCATTGGTCGTCACAATCTGGGGGATGGCCTACCAATATTGCAAAGAACTAAACTAGGATGGGTGGTAGCTGGTTCATTTTCACCAAGCCCTAAACCAAATATAAACCAGGTAAGGTGCAATTTTACTTTAAAATCCCAGTTGTGCAAATTTTGGGAAATCGAAGAGTGCACGGGGGATAATTTAGCTCAAAGTTATCACGAGTTGTCAGATGATGAGACACAATGCGAGAGGATATTCATGACTCACACCCGTACTTCTGATGGCAACTTCGTGGTTAACCTGCCACTTAAGGCGCCTACCAGCTTGCTAGGACAATCGAAGGGCATAGCGCTGCGTAGGTTCAAGCAACTCGAAAAAAGGTTCTCTAATGATGCACAGTACAAACAATTATATTCAGATTTCATGAGGGACTTCCAAAAAAAGGGTCGCATGATACAATTAGATTCTTCCGAGCTTTGCAACTATTTACCTCACCATGCTGTGGTTAACCCTCAAAAGGTTTCCACACCACTAAGGGTTGTTTTCAATGCTTCTATGCCTACTTCTACGGGTGTATCTCTCAATGATTTACAATATATGTGTACAATTAAGCAAGAACAACTTATCGATATTTTACTACGATTTCGCATGCACAAATTTGTGGTTAATACCGATGTGGAAAAAATGTTTTGTAGCATATACCTATCAGCACAACAACGCCATCTACAATGTATTCTTTGGCGAAACGAAACAAGCCAAGATATACAAACCTATGCTTTAAGCACTCTCAGCTTCGGGTTAAAGTCAGCTCCACACATTGCTACACGATGCTTATTGCAATTGTCGAAGGAAACTCATGCTTCTTTACTAACACAATCCATAGTTTCACCTGTAACTGCTGCAGCAGCCAACATGATTGCATCTGACTTCTATTTGGATGATCTGATCACCGGTTGTGATGACATCGAGGAGGTGACCAAAATTGCCCTTGAGATTGATAGGATTTTGAAGGGGGCTAACTTTATACTCCGTCAATGGAAATCCAACTCACCAGAAATACAAGGTATATTTACAAATAAAAATGACAATACTCAAGAGTCCTGTCAACACTCACAACATACACAAACATCAAACACACGATTAGGTGATGATTCACACAAAATATTAGGACTAGAATGGTCTAGTCACACCGATAGTTTAATGTTCACAATTAAAACACAGTCAAAACCATACAAAGTAACAAAACGTAACATTTTATCTCAAATATCAAGTGTTTTTGACCCACTTGGTCTTATAGGCCCAGTTCTAGTTGTCGCTAAGTGCCTAATTCAAAAGTTATGGCTAGACAAAGCTGATTGGGATCAAAAATTACCTGATGACCTGAAACAACAATGGGAAACATTTTATAATGGTTTGCAGAAGCTTAATACTATACAAATACCAAGACATATTAGAATTCCAGACTTTCTAATAGTCGAATTACATGGATTTGCAGACACTTCAGTTATTGCATACGGTGCTGCCATCTACGTACGTTCCATGAACACACAAGGTCAATTCCAATGTCGTTTACTTATGGCCAAATCTAGAGTAGCTCCTATAAAACAGAGAACCATTCCACGGTTGGAGTTATGTGCAGCTCACCTCCTAGTGGAAATTATGGTCAAGGTAAAATCAGCTTTAAAATGTCAAATTAATGCTGTAAATTACTGGTCTGATTCAAGTATAGTCTTAGCTTGGATAAGAACAGAACCATATAAGTTAAATTCCTTTGTAGCAAACCGAGTTGCTAAAATTCAAAAACTATCTGATGTAAACCACTGGAATTGGGTACCTTCTTCCGAAAATCCAGCCGATGTACTGTCGCGAGGTACAACTGCTGAAATGCTCATTTCTTTGAAGCTTTGGTCCGTTGTGGCTCTGCTAAACTTCTGATCATTGGCCAAAATTCAATGATAGGAATGACAGTAATATTATACTAGAGCTCAAACATTCACACAAAAACACTACACACTGTCACCTATCACACACACAACCTAGCCACTCTATAGTACAACAATTATTATTTCAATGGTCAGATATTACAAAAATGGTACGTACCTTAGCTTATCTACATAGATACATACACAATTGTAAACATAAACATAATAAACATAGTGGCTGGCTTACAACAAACGAAATTAATAAATCCATGGAATCACTAGCTAAATGTGCTCAGATAGATTCTTTTCCTAAAGAGTACGAACTCCTACAAAACAAACAAGATTTACCAAAAAATTCAAAGCTTATTAGCTTAAATCCATTTTATGACAATGGGGTAATACGAGTAGGTGGTAGAATTGGCTTATCACAGTACAACTATAATAAAAAACACCCTATTGTATTACATAACGAACATACACTTACGAAATTAATAATAACTCAAGAACACCTACGTCTACTGCATGCAGGTCCTCAGCTTTTACTTTCATCTATACGCGAACGCTTTTGGCCTATTAAGGGTAAGGTACTTGTCAATAGGGTCGTTAGGGAGTGTGTAAAATGCTTCAGAGCCAAACCTGATACTACTATACCAATTATGGGCAGCTTACCTGGTAGCAGAGTCAATCCAGCTCCGCCGTTTAATACTGTAGGTCTGGATTATGCAGGTCCTTTTCTTTTACGCGATAGGAGAGGTCGTGGGTACAAAACCTATAAGTGCTATATAGGTATATTTGTGTGTTTTGCTACGAAGGCAGTTCATTTTGAGTTAATTACAGGCCTACATACCGAGGCCTTTTTATCCGCTCTCAGACGATTCACCGCGAGGCGGGGTAAACCTAAAGAAATCGTAAGCGACAATGGTACTACATTTTTTGGTGCCAACAATGATTTGAGAGAGCTTCATGAGTTTATACAAAATTATACAGCAGATTTGACAATTTCTTGTTCCAACCAAGGTATAGATTGGAAATTCATTCCAGTATACACTCCACATATGGCAGGGCTAGCTGAAGCCGCTGTCAAGAGTTGTAAACTACACTTAAAACGGGTGTTACGGCAAAGCTTGCTTATTTACGAAGAATTCTCGACAATCCTAGTACAAGTGGAGTCTATCCTGAACTCCCGTCCCCTTTGTCCTCTACCTACTTCTGACAAACCCGACTTTATCCATGTCCTAACACCAGCCCACTTCCTCATCGGAAGACCTGCAGTTTCGTTGCCAGACTACGACTATGATGATGTCCCGGCCAACCGGCTAAGCCACTACCAACAACTCCAGCAGATACAGCAAGGATTCTGGAGGAGATGGTCTCGAGACTATATTGGCCTGCTGCAGGAGCGCACTAAATGGCGCAGCGCGAAGGGAGCTCGCCTTGCGGAAGGCACAATTGTCGTGATCAAGGACGAGCGTCTAGCGCCCTGCCAATGGGCCCTCGCCAGGGTCATTGCCGTGCACCCTGGACGCGACGGCATCGTGCGTGTGGCTACCTTAAGGACCAGCAAGGGAACGACTATCAAGCGCTCTTTTAATAACATCTGTCCATTACCGATAGATGACAATTTTTAATTTTTAATTTCTATTTCTCGAAACTTTTTATTTAACTTCACTAGACCTTATTTTGTCTTTTCATTTGTGTTTGAACTCAACTTACTTGCTAATATTCAATGTATATCCTTTTCTAGATTTGAAACAGTTTCAATTTAAATTAAGTACCTAGATTATTTTCACTGTTTCAAGGCGGGAGTATGTTCTAAATAGTTCGAACGATGCAACCCTAATGTCACCAATGCGCGCGAAAGGGCGCTAGTTTGTTTTGAGAGATTGTAATGTATTGTGGTCATCTATCCGCCATATTACTAGGCTGTGACTTGTTCGTATTTTCGGAACGACGAGTCGACACAAACCCAACAATTAAATAAATGGTTGAATATTAAATTGTACGTACCTGTGTAAACTGCTATAATAAAGTTCATGTCAAGAAATTCAGCGTATGATTGAAGATCCTAAGACAATCCCCTATCGCAAAATATCCGTCACGGCGTCTGCGCACAACGATGAATCATTTGAAGAAAAGCATGTAGGCTGCGAAGGATAACATGCAAAGAAAGACCGTATGCCATCCCAATCCACTGACTTGTATCGCCAAACCCGCCGGTTGTTTTTAAGGCTGGGATCGGGCGGGAAGTAGACGGATACTTACTTCACTAGACAGTGGTCGGAACTACCTAACGGCGAAGACATCGCCACCGAGTAGCGGTCTGGATCTGTAGTCAGCAGAAGGTCCAAGCAATTGGCTGTGTGTGTCTCAATATCCGGCACCCTCGTTGCTCCCTGGACCAGCTGAATGAGATTTAATGCAAGCGCAAGATTGTGCATCTCTCGCCCAGCATAATCTTTGTACTGGTATGGGAAGAGCCACTCATGGTAAAGGGCATTAAAGTCCCCCGGTAACACAAACTGAGCAGAAGGGTACCGTTGCTGAGCCGCATCTGCCACCTCACTGATGTACTGTGTGAGCCTGGTTGTCTCCTGATCCCCGCTGTGCGAGCGGTAGAAACAAGCATAAATATTTTATCTATGCGTGAGTCCACCAGAGCCCAGAGCGTAGAGAACCTGGAGACCTCAAAGTTGCGGAGACGCCGATAGCAGATGTCGTCGCGGGCGTACATGCATACGCCCGCTTGTGGTTTGAAGTTGTGCTCCAAGGTAAACCCTGGGTATAAAAGATACGACACGTCTGACGGACTTCTGATCTGCGTCTCCGAAAGAAACAAAAGAGCTGGTTTGTCAGTCTTGAGGTGGTAGTGGACTGTGACGAGATTTGAGTGCAGACCTCGGATATTGCTGAGGTGTACTTTGAGAGAGAAGAAGTGCAGTCGCTGTTTAACGTTACTCTTTTTGTTCCGTTTCATGTTTGTGAGAATGACGAGGAATGGAGAAGGTAGTGAATGAGGCTTCTCGTTGTTATCCCCTAGACACGCAGTAGATGGATGGTATCAATTGGGGGACTAGTTTGGAGACTGCGGCGATGCCCGAGCCCCTCCGGAAATGACCATTGGGCCCTCTCATCTGGTCGCTAACCAGCACGAAGATGCATCCCGGGAATTTTCGGCAGTCTTTCAAGCGTGGCTGGCGTACTACTTGGGCCCCATACTATCTGTGGTCGGCCAGCAGCGCACCGTGCTTCAGATCCCGCTACCCTCCGCGACTAGTCTCCCGATACTTCCGCACCATTGCGAGTCAGATTGGTCTTTCAGCAGTGAAGCAGCTGCTTCGACCCAACTCCATGAAAGGCTACACAGGGCATCGTACCGGAATACAGCTAGGCCGTTTGGCAGTACGTCTTTGCCCTATGGGTGGTCACTAGCCTGCGGTTTGAATCTACCTGTAGTTTAGTTTTGATTTGTTGTAGTTTTGACGTCACCTGATTAGCATCACCACGTGACCACGTGTAGGGATTCGCAAAGGGGTACTATCCTACGGACGCGATCAATAATTTATTTTAGATCTGTTAAGGTTACAAAATGTTATCGTCTAGTACAAGTAGTCATAGGGAGAACCACAGCCGCATGCGCACTTGCCGGAGATAGACACGGCACCAGCAGCACACACAGGGCCAGCGAAGTTCACAGTGCCCATGATGGGGACCTGACCGGTGACGGCGATACTTCCAGCGACTGCCAGCTCACCAGCGACCGCCACGTAGCCCTGGTGAGCACCACCGTATGCAGCAGTACCATAACCGGCAGCAGCAGGGTAGGCGAGTCCGTCGTAAGCCAAGCCAGTCAAGCCGAAGGGCGCAGCCAGACCAGGTGCAGCCCAGCCGCAGGGACCAGCCAGAACTGGGGCGATCGCCGGGGCGTAAGCCTAGCTACGCCTAGCTGAATACATTCTGAAAAGTAATAATAATAATTTATATAATCAAAATAAGTAATAAAGTAAACCTAAATATTGGCTGAAAGAAATGTCTACGAGTTATATGTAATATCAAATTTAGAGATAACCAACGGAGATAGCTGTAAAACCCACTTTATACAAGGAAAATTGTTAACTTAACTCTTCATTTACATATTAGACTAGCTTTTGTCTGTGGCTTCGCCCGCGTTAATTTACACTTTGTCAATAATTCTTGTTGCCAATCGGTACACCTTTTTGGGTGGTTAAAAACGCATATAATATTAAAAAAAACCACCAACAGGGTCCATCCATCCCCAAAAACAGACAGACTGTATTTAAAATGTATCTTTTTAAAACCAAAAACGTAGTTTACAATACATTTTTGTAAACTACGTTTCTGGTTTTCCTGTTCTTGGCTGAAACGTGTAGAATTTTGTTTAGCCCATTGGACAAGCAAAGCAGTATTTTTCGAAATATACACCTGCGACTTTCAGTGTCTGTCCTTGAGCTCTGTTTATGGTCATTGCGAATGCTGCTTTTAAAGGAAATTGGAGTCTTTTGAACTGGAATGGCAAATTGGTCGGGATTATTGGAATGTGAAGAATAAATACGTTTTCACCGCTTGCTGCTCATGTCATAATTATTGCTTGCACAACATTGCGTCCAAAGTGTGTGATTTCTAGTCGTCTGCCATTACAGAGACTTGGTGCGTCTAGATTACGCATCAACAGGACTGGGACACTAAGTTTAAGCCTGAACTAATGTGATAGGGTATACTAAGAATTCCAGGGAGTTGATAAACTTACAGGGTACCACGAAACTTGCTCAATATCCATGACATTGTCGACGGACAGATACTCGACAACATCACCATACGCATGAAACATAATCTTTTCATTGATATGCTCTACAATTTCGTTAGCTGGTGCCAAAATTTCTCTTACATGCAGCCATTCTCTATCCCTCATATTTGTTTTCAAATCCAAATAATTGTGGTTTATTAAATTATCTTGTGTGTGTGGCACATGGCGGCAGGCGGCCGGCCACGCTGTGAGAAGATCCTTTACGTACGTAAGATTTTCATACCAAATTTCATCTAAATCGGTTCAGCGGTCTAAGTAAATTATTATTTTTATTATTTTTTTTTATTGAAAATAGGTTCGCGTTTGACCACTATCTTACTTGATGGTAAGTGATTATGTGATCGAAGATGGTGCACGCTTACCTAAAAGTAACCTATTCACTCTGGACTTAAAGACTATCGAGGACTACTGCCTTCTGTATCATGCCCTTTATCCAGCTTTGCAACACCAGTTTCAACAGATGGTCGTCAAAGCTTTTAGCTATCAGCCCATTGACTGATATGACAATCGGCACAATGACAGCCAGATTCCACATGTCAACAACCGCTATGCTATGTCGAGATACTTTATGTGTTTCTCTTTCTCAGCTTTCACGAGATTCTCGTCATGTGGGATGGTAACATCGATTATCATTGCGCGGCGCACTAATCGGTCTATCACCACTATATCAGGCTTATTAGCAACAATAGTCCTATCACTGATGATGGACCGATCCCAGTACAATGTGACATGGTCATTTTTGAGAACTGTGTGGGGCACATACATACTTGTAATACGGTACCTCAGAATCGATAAGTTTGTATTTCAAAGCAAGTTGCTGATGGATAATTCTGGCTACTTGGTTGTGTCTATGCCAGTACTCGCCGTTAGCCAGACGAGAACAACCGGAGACAATAATTATGTCTGATACACTTACCAGGACGATGGCATGCCCGACACACGTTAATCGTCCCGTCCTTCATAATATGTCTCCAGTAATTATTCGTCAAGGTAACTGCGTCCATAATTGCACAGACAAAACCTTCAGTTACCCTGAAGAGATCCCCGAAGCGTAGCCAGGCAACAGAAGCTGTCAAATCTACATTGGACCCATAAAGAGCCCGATAGTAGCGACCATGAAGCTCCTTGCTTTTCATACCTCCTTGCGGTCATCTGTGGTAATTATTATAGGTTTGTGTCAGTTTTCTTTAGCCATGGTCAGCGGGGTGAGTCCCTTGTCCACTGCAACCACATCTCGGTGCATATCCACATCGGCTTTAAGGAAATATTCACTGAGACTGCAAATCTCGCGGTTGTGGAGAGTTTTGGCATTTAAAAAGCCTCGACCTCCACACTTCCGCGGTATGTACAGTCTCATGACCGATGATCGTGGGAGATGCATCCGATTTGCGATTAGCAGTGTCCGTACCCTTCTATCCAGGGCGTCCAGTTCGGTTTCAGTTCATTTGAGTATGCTGAAAGAATACATCAACCGTTGATGGCATAATCCTCCAGTCCATAATCTCTCCTCGTTTTACATGCATGATTTCACATTTGTCCACACAAAATTCCATCTTGATGGCGTTATTGAAAGTTTCAGTTACCTTCAGTAGTTCCATCAGTTGCAAGTAAAGATCATCATCCATGTAAAGAAGGTGAGATATATATACTTTGACCTCCTCTTCTCAACCGATAGCCCAGGGCTGAATCCTCTAACATTGTGCTTAGAGGATTCAGGGCCAAGCAAAACCAAAGTGGACTCAAACTGTCGCCCTGAAATATTCCCCGTCTGATTCATATAGGCTCATCACTCATCACATCACTGCATTTATTTCACTTAACACTTCCATGAATTCCAATAAATTATCCACACTGTCAGTTGGCATGTATACGGAAAATACCAACAAATTACGTCCACCGACACAAAACCCAATAATTGTAGTATTCTAGAATTTATGGAAGATAAAAACGTCTCAAATAATGTTAATTATTATAAATATATATTACTCTGTTACTAGTATTGTTAACCTAGCCAAAAGAATAATATTTATTTATAAACTAGCTTTTGCCCACGGCTTCGCCCGCGTTAATTTACACTTTGTCAATAATTCTTGTTGCCGAAAAGGTGTACCGCGCCTGTTTGGGTGGTTAAAAAACGCATACTTATAATATTTAAAAAACCATCATCATCCATCCATCCCCAAAAAGAGACTGACAGTATTTAAAATTTATCTTTTTAAAACCAAAAAGTAGTTTACAATACAGTTTTGTAAACTACGTTTCTGGTTTTCCCGTCCTTGGCTAAAACGTGTCGAATTTGTGAGCTTGATACTCGTGAGCACTCCACATACAGTTGCCCATGGAAAAAAACAGTATTTTTCTAAATGTACACGACTTTCAGTGTCTATCTTTGAGATTTGTTTATAGTCATTGCGAATGCTGCTTTTAGGGAAAATTTGAGTTTTTTGAACTGGAATGGCAAATCGGTCGGGATTATTGGAATGAGAGGAATAAATACGTTTTCACCGCTTGCTGTTCCTGTCATAATTATTGCTTGAACAACATTGCGCCCAAGGTGTGTAATTTATAGTCGCGTGCCATTACAGAGTCTTGGTGCGTCCAGATTACGCAGCAACAGGACTGGGACACCAAGTTTAAGTCTAAAATAATATGATGGGGTACCCTGACAATTCCAGAGAGTTGATAAACTCTACAGGGTACGACGTCACTTGTTCAATATCCATGATATTTTCGACGGACAGATACTCAACAACCCACATGAGGCATAACTTTTCGTTGATCTGCCCTAAAATTTCGTTAGTCGGTGCCAAAATTGCTCATATTTGTTTTCAAGTCCGAAAAATTTATTTATTTATTCTTTACTTCGGTATTACCCATAAATGTGTTAGTAATGACTTAAACTATGTTAGTATATACTTATAATAAATCGCGACAAAAAATAAAACTATTAAACAAACAAGACCAGGATCTACCATCCCCTGGGAACACCTGCTAGCAGCACATGCATTGCACACAGGTGTCCCATCAAGTTGTCCTCGGTCTTACTAACAATCACATTTAGGAGACTTTTGGCACTGTCACGCAAACGACGCAGCAATGATGCAGACCTTTTACGCATTATTGCAAAAAAGTCGTCAGTCCGTGGTTCTGCGAACATCCCTGACGCGCTACAAAAACGTGGTAGTGACAACAGTATCCTAAATGCATTGTTATATTGCACGCGCAAGGCATTGTACGTTTTCAGCGTGTATCTGGTCCATAGGCTGCATGTGTAAAAAGATTATATGCCCTAAACAGAGTTATCTTGACATTAATGTCGCATCTCGCAAATCTATGGGCCAGCATGTTGCATCTTACGGCCAATGCCCTGCGCTCTCTCTCTATGTCACAGGTATCCGAACCATCTTCTGTAACCCAGTAACCGGGATATTTAAACTGCTTAACTATATTAAGCACCGTACCACACAACGAGATTTGTGGTACTATTTCATAGGTCTTATTATGTGCTTCGAAAACGAGCAGCTCACTTTTCTTAGCATTATACCTCAGTCCATGAGCCCCAGCGTAAGATTCACAAATGTTCAGCAGTTTCCTGAGCGCACTGATTGACGAACTCAGCAGCACCATGTCATCAGCGTAGCTAATGTTATTAAAGGAAACTCCGTCCATCATGCATCCAACTCCAGAGCTGCTGAGTTCCTCAGTCAGCCTATTCCCATATAAATTGAATAGCTTGGGCGAGGTTAAACTTCCTTGCCTTACTAAGAGTGGTTTATTAAATTATCTGTAGCTTGGACTATGCTGCAGAATTCAGAGCTCAAATAAATCATCCCGTTGATATCTGTTGCCACACGATCTTCTCATATTTTCAAAAGGGCAGCAACATATTACCCCGATTTTAAAATAGAAATGATTCGTATATTAACTTGATTGGTTAAAATTTAAACGAAACGGTTGGCGTAACGGTTGACTGGTGCATGAGATGGGTTCGACCCCAGCCCTAAACAAAGATTTGTATTGCCTACATGTAGTTGAGTAGTTTAAAAAAAAATGTTTCGAGTGGTTCTTGAATATGCAATTTGAACGGATTGAGAGGGGGGAAACAAAGATCCATCATCCCTTTTACATCCTTAAGGGATGATTTCTGGGATAAAAACCATCGTATGTCTTTCCAGTGTCGAAAACTATCTCAATACCGAATTTCATCTAAATCGGTTCAGCGGTCTAAGTGTATTGTGTGTGGAGGGAGGGTGGGGATATTATTGATTCCCTATACGAAATTCCAACATGCTTTTTACATCCTTTAGGGATGATTTCCGGGATAAAAACTATCCTATGTCTTTCCCAGGGTCCTAAGCTATTCCCATACCAATAATAAAAGTCAAATTTAAGAAATTTGATTTAGCTTTTACTAGCGGCTGCATCTGCGTGCAATTCGAAAACTATCCTATGGGAACCATTTATCGGAAAAAAACTATCCTATGGCCTTCCTAGGGTCCCAAACTATTCCCGTGCCTAATTTCATCTGAATCGATTCAGCGGTTCAGGCGTGAAAAGGTAACAGACTGACAGAGAGAGTTACTTTCGCATTTATAATATTAGAATGGATATGGAAGTATGGATTCGCAATATTTCAGTTTTAAGTTAATTTGCTTATATTGGTTATAAGCCATACCTGTATATGTGTATAAATAAACACTAACTACATTCAAGAAAAAAACTATCGCATAACTTTAGAAAAAATAGTTAGGGCACAATTATAAGACACAAGGAATAAATAACACTCACCTGGACCAAGCAAGCTTGGATGCAGAGCAAAAGAACAGTGAAGGAAGACATGTTTGATGTTTGTTTGTGTTCAACGAGAAGACTGAGTGAAACTATTGACACATTTTATACTCAGCACCATGTTGATATGGACCGCGTTTTCGAAATTTTAGAAAACGTGACTTGATATAACTTCGTAAAATATTGAACGCTTTTATGTTTGTAAATAGTAGGCTTATCATGCTTGCACAAGTTATTAATTGATTGCTTATACCGACATACTTACATTGTTGGAAATTGATAACACGGCGGACTATAAAGATCCCATTAACTGCACTGGACATCATTCTTGTGTCAGCACTCGAAACAAACTACAATGTCTGTCAAAGCTATCCTCGTTCTCTGCGCTCAGGCGCTCCTGCTCAAGGTAAGACACTTTTATAATAATCAAATATACCATAGAGTACCTACTAAAGTAAATTATCAAGATACTTTAATTCCCACAAAATATCTTGCTTATTAATTTCTTGCTTTGTTTGTAGTCTGCCCTCGGACAGTGCACTAGCCGCGCTGCGGTGGCTGATATCTCTGGACTTTCTGCTCCCTACGGCTTGGCCGCCCCTTGCGGCTCGTATGCTCCAGCTTTGTCATATGGAGGTCTCGGCTACCCTGGTGCTGGCTGCACAGGCTTGGAGTTCAGTCCCACTTGTGGCGGCGCCCTGCCTGTCTCCAGCGCCTCCGGCAATGCTCCTGTCGGTATCTCCGTAGCGTCCGAGAACGCTTACGAAGGTTCTCTGGCTGTGTGTGGTGAGCTGCCATTTGTTGGCACTGTAGGTTTGGAAGGTGTGGTGCCTTCTGCCGGTGCTGGTGCCGTCAACCATGCCTGTGGTAATGGCAGGAACGCCATGACCAGTGAGAGTGCTGCCTTTGGCCGGGCTGCCGGCGTGGGCCCTCTTGGTGCTTACGGTCCTGGTGCTGCCTTCGCTCCCGCTGGTTTTGCTGCTTCTGGCCTCGGTCTCCGTGGTGGTTATGCCGGCAGATGTGGCTGCGCCATCTAAGAACATGAGCCATATAAATGATCTCCACTTGAGCTTAATAAATCGAAATACATGCTAGTTTTTGTTTTTTTATTCTATTTTACCTATTGAACTTGTTTTTTTTTTTCTAGTTTTATTTAATTAATATTTCGCAAAGCATGTTGATATATTGCTTCTTTTGAATATAAAGCGTAAGAGATCGGTCGATGTGTCATCACCAGTGATCGGAGTAGGTAGATTGTAATGGGGTCATTGATCCGAAACGTATATATTAATATGGACATTCCTCCGGAATTGGTGGATTATTAAAAAAAAACCGGAACTTATGTAGGAATTTTATTCTGCCAGAGTGGAAGGAGTCATTTGATGATTTGCCATCCTCAAAAAAAAGGTAGGAATTGTAATAAAATGAGCAATATTATTCTTTATTATTCTTCATATTTTTTTTTAACGGCATACAGTCACGATTTGACAAAACCCAACGACCAATCAGAACAAAGGATCATGGGTGGTACAATAACCGGTTATCAGAACAATGCGTACGCCCGCCGACGACATGCCAGGTAGCTCACTCGTTTACTTCGGTTCGTAGAGTGCGCATCTTTGTTTGTTACTGTGTTGTGAAAACGTTACTTGACCCTGGCTTGTGTACATACTGACTTCTGGAATCTGCTCTAAACCACGATTTGGCTCGAATATACGGACTCAGATTTTTCACTATTGAATTGCATCTACATAGGGGCTGTCCATTAATCACGTGAGGCTCGAAAGGGGGCGAGGGGGTCCATAAAAAACCACGAAATATCACAAGGGGGAGGGGGGTAAAGTAATATATCACGTGTATTTATTTTTTCGGCAAGCGCGTACAAAATCGAAAATGACTTGTAGTGTGACCTTGATTCGCCGTTGCCAGGCAATGAACGAACTAAAGTTCCCGCGAGCCGCAACAAGCGTCCGCAGGACTCAGCTTGTCAGTGTCAGTTATTCTGTTGTTTTAACACTGAATACACATGCGTAAATTGTTTAAATTCGTACGTTTTGAATGAACACATGTCTAAACTAGGTGATCTGTATAAAGACCTATTTGCAGAGTATAAGAAAAGTAAAAAATATAGCGTGGCTCAAAAAAAAAATTAATGAATTGTGGGCTAAAGCGAAACAAAAATATACTACAAAAAATAAAACCGACTTCCATATCAAAACACTACAAAGCCAAAAATAACTTTAACTTCGATAGTCGGTGTTATTGGCTTTGTATTTTAATTGTTTTTTACACCGCCTTTCGAAATTAAAGTTAATATTGGCTTTGTAGTGTTTTGATATGGAAGTCGGTTTTATTTTTTGCTATAAAGTTTTTTTTTCATGCTTTTTAGTGGGTCGGTTTGTAATTTATCTAGTTACAAAAGCCAAAATGTGAACTACTTATCACCGTTTACAAAATATTGCTTTTCCCGATGCAGAGCCGTTCATTTTTGAGGAGTTCTCCTTGTACTTCACCATCAGCTCTACATCACCATATGCATTGTGACGAGCATAAAGTGCATATTCAAGTAACCGAATCGCAATCCACGAAATACTTATGATTGAGTAGTTTCGGTGGCCATCTGTGGTCTTCATTATCAGTTCCACTGTCCCAAATGGTGCTTTACAAGAGCAACTACACAAGGTACTATTAGAAATACCCAAAACGCTATAGGTGTGCCTATAATATTTGAAGAGATTCCTCGATTACTCCAGGATTCCATCATCATATCCTGATTTCATAACAATGGGACCAACGAGAAAGTATACCCTATCAAACGAAAAAAAAAAATCCAAATCGATCCAGCCGTCTTCGAGTTATGAGGTAACATACATAAAAAAAAGTTGTAGTGTGACCGGTTCGACCACGTTAGCCGAATTGGGAACAAGCTTGCTTCATACCCTGCTGGCAGCAAAGCGTTTTGGTCCCTGGCGAAGACGGTCGAATCGAACTTCTGTCACCCCTCACTACCACCACTGCTCAAACCTGACGGGTCTCTGGCCCACTCCGCTGAGGAAAAAGCAAACTTGTTTGCCGCTCTTTTTACGGAAACTTCACGTCTGGATAGTAGTGATGCTCACCCTCCTGATGCTCCTATTGGATGCGAGACGTGTATGTTGGATATTCGCATACATCAGAAGGACGTCCGTAGAGTGCTGCGTAATCTCGACGTGAACAAAGCTAGTGGCCCCGACGGGATACCAGCAATTTTTCTTAGAACTTGTGCGCCTGAACTGTCTCCGATCTTGACACGCCTGTTTCGCCTCTCGCTAGAGACTGGAAAAGTGCCGAAAGCATGGAAGCTAGCTAACGTGCAGCCTGTGCCCATAAAGGGCAGTTGTGCCGACCCGGCCAACTACAGGCCTATTTCAGTCACGCAGGAACGTGTACTTAATAGCAAGCTCCTGCCATACCTAGAAGCCAACGACATCCTCAGTAACCGACAATACGGCTTTCGCAAAAACCAGTCTCTCCGTGAGGACATGGTTGAGCGCTTGAACTTGTCCTTGAAGGCTGTCTCCGAATGGGGTGATGCCAAATTGGTCAAGTTTAATGCAGCTAAGACCCAGGCGTGTCTCTTCTCCACAAAAAAGAGCCAATTCCGACCGGGTCCTACTTTCCGCGATGTAACCGTGCCCATAACCGATCGTATTGAGCTTCTTGGGGTAACGCTAACTTCCACCCTCAATTTTGGTCCTTTTATCGAGGCTAAGGCTCAGTTAGCAGCAAAAAAGTTGGGAATCCTAGCAAAGCTGAGACGGTACTTCACACCGGAACAGATGCTCAATCTTTATCAAGCCTAGGTTCGGTCGTATATGGAGTACTTTTCTTATCTTTGGGATGGATCTGCCAAATACCAACTGGACGCGCTTGAGTCTATCGAGAAAAGTGCCAAGAGACTCATTGGCAACGATTCACTGGTCGAATCAAAGCTCCAGAGCCTTGAACATCGACGACGAGTTGCAAGTCTATCGGTTTTCTATCGGTTAAATTTCGGGGAGTGTGCGATGGAATTACACAATCTAATTCCGCCAAGCCCGTTCCATCATCGGACTACAAGACAAACGGCGATGCGCCATCGTTACATGGTGGACATCCCACCCATACGCACAAAACGTTTTGGGAATACCTTTATTGTGCGTACGGCTAAGGAGTGGAATTCTCTGCCGGAGCCTGTGTTTCCTGATCGCTATAACCTGAGTCTTTAAGTCAAGAGTGAATAGGTTACTTCTAGGCAAGCGTGCTCCATCTTCGACCACATCGTCACTTACCATCAGGTGAGATGGTGGTTAAACGCGAGCCTATTATCAATAAAAAAAAAGTTCAAGAAGAACTGAGAACCTCCTCCTTTCTTGAAGTCGGTTAAAAAAAAGAATTTATGAAGTGGGCGAAATGATGACGCCGTGTGCCTTGATGAAACCGATGTTAATCTTCAACAAAGCACTGTGCCAACAACTGCTTGCTAATCCGTGGTCCGAAAATACTCTAAATTAAATAATGTTCATGTATTTCCAAACAAATATACATAATTATATACTAAAATACAAACTATAATAAAGCATCGAAAAATTGATCCTCAACGCTGTCGGCTGGCAACGTACCCAAGATACTGGCGGCATTGCCTCGTTGTATAGCAATGCTTAGCCGTTGACCAAAGAAATAGCCAGCCCTTGGGTCGCGGGAAGCGTCAATGAGTCTTTTCGATATTTCTTTAAAAAGGCTGTGAGCACACGGGCCCCGTGGTGCGAGAGTTTCGACCCCAAACGGCTCGAAAATATAGTTATCACCGAGATGACTATATTTACGCCGCTTCAGGTTTTCTGCAGCCGCAGCGAGAGCACCAGCACAACATGATGAACTGACCGTCCGGTCTCTTGCCATCGTCACGCGCCAGTCTATTGGGTTCCACTATGGCTGGAACGCCGACGGTGACAAGGGCTCGTCGGATAATGTCAATGATAATGTTCATGTATTAGTACAAAAAGTTTTTCGCATTTCTTTCATTATTTTTATGTCAGTCAAAAACAAACTGCAACCTTTCTGTATACCTCTGAACGTTATTATAGTAGTCTTTAATTTTCTATAATATAATCAGATGATACTTATACCAGTATTTTATAAATATTAAAAAAAAAGTAGATTCTTTGCAGGTACGAAAAAATACACGTGATATAGGGGGAGGGGGGGAGGGGTAGCCTTAAACCTCACCATGTATCACCAAGGGGGAGGGGGGGTCAAAAAATGCAAAAAAAAACATCACGTGATTAATGGACGGCCCCATATTTAAACCAAGCTTTGGTAAGTAATATTTTACTAGTTACAAGGAGTATAAAGGATGTTTGGATGTACTATAAGAATATTTTTAGTATTGTGTTTGTTCGCTTAACCTGCTGAACATACCCTGAGTCTTAATATTGTTAAATCTTTAATAGAGTATGAACCAGTGAGCTTAGTGCGAAACAAAATTATGATATTCTAGTAATGTAGTCGCAATTCAGCTAACTCCACTATTAACCGAAATTTTACTGGAATCCGTATATAATTTGAATGCCCTGTGTGCTGTGTCCTCTTGCAATGTATTGGTAAAATAAATTACTATAGGCCTTATCTACTTCTCTACAAAATATTTTACGTAACAAGCCCTTTCATTTGATACCCATATTGATGGGATTGAAAAAAAACTAAGTTGTCCGCCATCTTGTAGCGGCAACCATTTTGGATTGACAATAATATTGAATATACATAATTGTATTGTCACCAGAATCAAAGGCGAATACCAAATTTTAGATCAATCGGTTGACAGGAAGAGGGTGAAATTTCAATGACTAAATTTGATCCACGAAAAATAAAACAAACGGAGTAAGCTAAATAAACTAAATAAAATGTATTTTTTTCATGTCTTTGTTTTAGGTGATATATACGAGGTTCCATCTCTACAACAGAGTTCAGATATGGCAAATGTCAAGGCTGAAACTGTAGAAAAATGGATATCCGGTCATCCCGAACTACTTTACGATCACGCTAGTGGTACAATATACTGTTCAAAATGTGAAAGCCATTTGAAAACCATAAATAAAGGAAACGTTAAAAGACATATCGAAGGAGCAGTACACCAGGGAAAGTTTGAGCGGCCCGAAGAGGAATTTTATTTCGATCTTATAAAATTTCTCATTTTGTGCAATATTCCGTGGTCTCAGATGAAAAATACTACTTTTCAAGATTTCTTTAAAAAATATATGTGTAGTACCTGTTGTTGTACGTGTACTAATCGTACTCTGCCAGATGAATCACAGTTACGGAAAGTTTACTTGGACAAGTTTTTTAAGAATAAAATCAATTCGATTCGGCAAAATTATAAAAATGAGAAACTATGGATATCATTAGATGAAACGACAGACTTTTTAGGTCGCTATATAGTCCATTTTTTAATAAAACCATTACATCCTAGCAAATTGACCAGACCTTATTTGGTAGCATGTAAAATGCTAATTGTAGTTAATGGACAAACAATCACGCAATTTGTGTTAGAATGTTTGGAAAACTTTTGGGAAGATTCTTTTGAATCGAAGGTAGGTAACATTCTTGTCCTCTGCACTGATAGCGTTGCATATATGCTGTCTGCAGGACGAAATTTAAAACAATACTTACCTGAAATGAAGCACGTAACATGTTTGGCGCACTCTCTTCATCGCGTATCTGAGCAAATTAGGTTAGAATATCACGATGTTAACATTTTAATAGCAAATGTTAAAAAGGTATTTTTGAAAGCCCCAAGTAGAGTCAAAATTTTAAAAGAAAAATATCCAGGTTTGCCGCTACCTCCCCAACCAGTTGTTACAAGATGGGGCACTTGGTTAGAGGCAGCATTTTATTACGCTCAAAACTTTGAAAAAATAAAAGAAGTATTATCTTGTTTAAGCAGCTCTGATGCGGTATCTATTCGAGAGGCAAAAAATATTATAGAAAAAGAAAATTTAAAAGAAGATTTAAATTACATTAAAGACAATTATTTTATAATTCATTTGTCTTTAAAAGAATTGCAAAAGCATAATTTATCGTTGACAGATTCACTTTTAGCATTTGACAACGTCAGAGATGCTATAAATCAGTGCAATTCAGAAAATATAAAAAATAAAATAGAATGTGTTATGGAACGAAACCCAGATTTAGACACACTTAGAGAATATAGTGAGGCCATTGAAAAAAATGAAGCACATAATTTAATACCTTTTTTAAAATTTGCTCCTTTGACATCGTCAGATGTAGAACGGTCTTTTTCCATTTATAAATGGATTTTAGATGTTAAAAGAAATAGGTTGAAAATTGAAAATATAGAGAAACTCATAGTTATATATTTTAATTGTAAAGATCAGGATTACCAGGATGCTGACATTGTAATCGATGAAGATTAAAAATGTGAATAAATGTAAAATGTACATATTTAACTATAAACAATGTTGATTTTTATCTTTTTTCTTTATTCTACCCCTTTTTTTTTGGTTCTAAAATCTGACTAAAATCAACCTGTTCCTTCGTATGCCCTTTACGTTTCAGAGTCGTGGTGCATCCTTAGAACAGTCTCACGACCCCAGCAGGCATTGGCCGTCTATGGGGCCCCGTCATTAATTCTACCCTTAATGCAAATTACCATGATGAAATGATGAAAATATTTAAATTTAAGTGCAACAATTTATGTCTATCTATAAAAGTTCTAGCCATAAAAGGCTAAAAATAAAAATTAAAGCTTCGATCGGAATTAGATTGTTTTTATTATTCAACAGATAAATAATGAATTAATTTAGTTTTTATACCTTCCTTTAAATTTTGAATTGAGTAGGAATAATATCACTACCAACATTAACAATGTTTAATTGAATCCGGAAATACCGGAATTACTTTCCGGGAAAATGGTTTATCCATGTTATTCTTTCTGTGTGCATTTATGATACAAGTACCAAAAATCAATCTACCTACTCCGATCACTGGTCATCACGCAGGGTAGGTTTAGGTATATCCACTATTAAAATAACTTTCAAGCGAAATCCTAAAGGCACACCGAAAATATCAAAAATATAATTAAAATATTGACCCTCAAAGTTTTGAAACGAAACATTTCTTATTATTGATATGCAAGTCTCAGAACATCCAAACTTCACGGGAAACGAAAAAGCGGTTAATTTTGTCAATGTTTAAAATATTTTTATGTGCTGTTGTCTCATGTTTTGAATGATAAAAAGGACTTATTTATGTTTTCTGTTCTTATATCTACGTAGTTTTTTGTTTAAACGCCCATCTCTATAGGTAAGAGGTTTTCGTTTTACTCTGTATATGACACTTGTAGTCATATACTGGTTTCACAGTTTCGCGGTATTATAAAATACGTGGTTTCCATACGATTTTTACAAAAAGAGGAAAAATGATTGTTGAATACGATGATACGATGAATACGAGGTATTCATTCTACAGCGACGATATATATATATATATTATTACCAATGAACTTGCTCTTGACCCCGATCACACCTGATAGTAAGTGTACGATGAGGTCTATGATCGAATGAGGGAACCCAGAAGATGCCTGTTCACTCTTGCTTTAAAGGCTGACGGGTCATATGTGGCATGGAATACAAAAGACGGCAGAGAGTTCCATACCTTGGCTGTGTGTGTTGGTTAATTATTAGTGATAATATTGGTGTATACATAATAAATTCAGAGTTCGTAACAACAGTTCGTACATAATATATTGTTTGTATAGAATCACATTATATTTAAAAATTATACACATAAAATTAAACAAACTTAAAAATTTATAAAAACTTTTAACCAAAAAATTAAACCGACTCCCAAAAAACACTGCAAAGTGAAAAATAACTTTAATTTCGGTAGTCGGTGTCTTTAGTTTTGTATTTTCGATTTTGGCACCGACTTCCGAAATTAAAGTTATTTTTCACTTTGCAGTGTTTTTTGGGAGTCGGTTTAATTTTTTGGTAAAAAGTTTTTATTTCACACTTTTTAGTTGGTTGATTTTTAATTTACCTATTTACAAGAGCCTAAATGTCAACTACTTATAACATTTTACAAAATATTGCTTTTCCCAATGCTGGGCCATTAATTTTTGAGGAGTTCTCCTGGTACTTCACCATCAGCTATACATCACCATATGCATTGTGACGAGCATAAAGTGCTTAATATCCATATTCAAGTAATCGAATCGCAATCTACGAAATACTTATTATTGAGTAGTTTCGGCGGCCATCTGTGGTCTTCATCATCAGTTCCACTTCCCCAAATGGTACTTTTTGAGAGCAACTGCACAAGTTACTATAAGAAATACCCAAAACGCCATAGGTGTGCCTATAATATTTGAAGAGTTCCCTCGATTTCTCCAGGATCCCATCATCAGATCCTGACTTGACTTGGTGACAAATCGTACCAATTTCAAAGTATACCCTATCAAACAAAAAAAGAATTTTCTAAATCGGTTCAGCCGTCTTTGAGTACTCGGTGATCATACATTAAAAAAAAATATATATATATATACGTGTCGAATTGATAACCTCTTCCTTTTTTTGTCGTCGGTTGAAAATATCTTTTATGGTTTTTTAGAAACTCTTTTGTTGTTTAATATCAATTTTGTATCAAAATTTCTTGCAAATGCTGTATACTTATTTATACAGCATACAATAAAATAGCATTATTTTGGTATTTTAGTCAAGCAACACGAAAGAAGCTCTTTCTCATTAAAGCAGTTTGAAATTTTACACTACAACATTTATCGTCATATTGAGCACACATTCGAGTTTTCTTAACCGTTGATAACTGCTTAAACAATTAATCAGATTTTTTTAAACCATTGACGCAGTTTAAATAATCGTTTTTATAAGTTTATAATATTGACCGTTGATTGCAGGGTCAATATTTTATGTGTTTCAACCATCTGTAGACTAAACCAAACATTGATCATATACATCTTTTTATGTATTATTTTTCAAGATCGCTATTAGTCGATTGTCGCCAAAAATGACCATATCGTAGAGTAGGAACAACAAAATCATGATAAGCTTTTAGTAATAATGCAGTAGTAGTATTATTTTTTTAATTAGCGTATGTATTATGTCATACAAAGTATTATTCAGGTCATATTGATAATAATGCTTGGATTTGTGTTTCCATAGTAACCGTACTTATCTGCAAATCATATTTTTATTGCCTTGTTTTTGGTAGATCATCTATCTACACTCATATAAAATTCAAAGTCCTGACTGACTGACTGATATATCAACGCACAGCCCAAACCGCTGGTCCTAGAGACATGAAATTTGAAGCGTATAATTTTTGTGAAGAGTGGGTATCCACTAAGAAAGGGTTTTTTGAAATTCCCCCTCTAAGTACCTACTTAAGTGTGGAATTTCGAAAAACCCTTTCGAAATAAAAAGTTTCGTAAACCCCTTTTTAACATTTAAAAGGGGGTTTACGAAACTTTTTATTTCTTGAATGGATTCACTTGAAAGTTGGTATATAGGTTCGAACTCAAACTCAAAATGTTTTATTTCACATAGTCGTTCGTCGTAGTAGTTCCTACATGGGCACTTATAAAACGTTAGCAGTTCGGCACAGGGCACGGTTCGAAATTGGTCATTTTCGATGGAGTAGAACCGGCAAGAAACTCCACAGGTACTCTTACATTATATCCATAATACAGATTAATTAGGTATGAGAGGACAGTATATACCAATTAATACAGCACAATGGAATTACAAATAAAAAATTTTTAAACAAATCTAAGAGTCTACAGTGTTCTCCCATTGACAAAAAACCTTTTTATTATATTAAAATAAACTTGAGAAGCGACAACATTACACTTCAATAATGAAATATAAATTAATAATAAACTTGAAGCAAAAAGAAAATCTGTCAAATCGGATGAATTATCGTAGCGAAAAAAAAAATAAAAAGACACACTCACTAAAGTGCAGTTGTTAATAAACCATACATATCGACTACGATAACGCAATTACAATAAGCCAGGGAATCCACATGTGCAGAAGGAAGGAATCATCGCCAAGCAGTCATATCTTCAACGTAGTCCCGAATCATATAATACGCTTTTTTGATAAGAACACGTTTGATGTGGGTTTTAAATTTTCCCTCGCTAAGTTCTGTAACAGACTTTGGCAACTTGTTATAAAAGCGTATGCTATTTATAAGGAATGACTTGCTTGTCTTGGCTAATCTCCATTTAGGTATAACAATTTTATGTTTATTGCGTGTATTTATTGTGTAAATATCGCTTCTAATTTTATAATGTACTAAGTTTTTGCGTACATATAATATGTTTTCGAATATATAAAGTGAAGTCAGAGTCAGTAGATCGACATCTTTAAAAACATTTCGAAGGGACTCGCGAGGACCCATTTTATATATTGCCTGGATTGCCCTCTTTTGCAGTATAAAAAATTAATCTACGTCAGCTGCGGATCCCCACAGTAATATACCATAAGACATGATACTGTGGAAATAAGCAAAATAAACATCCGAGTTGCCGCTACATCAGTCAGTTGTCTAATTTTCTGCATATGCACCTGAGCTTAATCTACTAGAAAGAGTCCTAATATGATCGCCCCACTGTAACTTTGAATGGATAGTTATACCCAAAAATACAGTTTTCGTAACAACATCGAGTATTTTGTCATCAAAGATTAAATTGACACTAGCTTATGGTACATTAGGCAATGAAAACTTGAGACTTGGTTTTGTTCGCATTTAGTACGAGATTATTAGCAGCAAACCATTTCCCAAGAAGTGCCAAACCTTCATTTACATGTAAGACATCCATAGCTTTTCTATCTGATTTAAAAATCAGAGAAGTATCATCAGCGAATATAATTATATCCGATAAGTTCATCATCATGTAAGGTAGGTCATTGATGTACACTAGAAAAAGGAAAGGGTCAAGAATTAAACATTGCGGAACGCCCATCTTGACTAGGGATCCTGCAGATGTCGCTCCATTAACAATAACCTTTTGTTGCCTGTTTGATAAATAGGAAAGGACAAGGTCAGCAGCTTGTCCACGAATTCCGTAATGGTGTAATTTACAGATCAGTGTTTTGTGGTCAACGCAATCAAAAGCTTTGGAGAGGTCACAAAATATGCCAATATTGCATCCTGAGATTTCTCCCAAGATTCCAGAATGTGACGGATGAGCGCTACTCCTGCGTCTGTTGTTGACCTACCCTTCGTGAAACCAAACTGCCGACTATGTAGAATCCCATTTGAATTAATATGTGACAACATCTGGTCCATCTTCATCGTCTTCTCAGAGTAGTCAGTTAGGAAATACCGGCCTCATCTAGCTAAACTTAACACGCAAAAAAACATGACGTGTAAAAGTGTTATTTATAACCAATTTACAAAAATAAATATTTCATTTCATTTCATTTCATCATGATTTTTTCGTATATTTTGCTTAATGCTGGAAGCACAGATATCGGTCTATAGTTAGAGGGATCACTCTTACAACCCGACTTAAAAATTGGTACTACTTTACTAATTTTCATTAAATCGGGAATAGTACCGCTGTCTATACATTGATTATATATGCCTGTTAGGATAGGAGCAATTGAGTCAATAATATCACTAAGAACCCTAACAGGTATACCCCATAAGTCTTCAGTGTTTTTACGTTAAGACTTTGGAATGTTTTTTTAAATTACATCAATAGAAATGGGCTTAAGTGAAAATGTTGGTATATCCTTATTAAAGTTTTCCTTTAAAAAAGATTCAACTAATGATGGCGAAGAATGCAGAGATTTAGTAACCTCTATTGGAATATTGGTAAAGTACTTTTCCAACTTCTCAGCCACTTTTGACTTATCCGAGATGACCTCATTATGGATGTTCAAAGTCAAATCATTCTGATCCTGTTGGTTTGTGTTTCCAGTTTCTTTGTTTATCACCTTCCACACTTTCTCAAGTGGTGTAAGTGAGCATTAAGAAAGGACTTTTCAAAATTCCCCCCCTAAGGGGATAAAAAAGGAGGCCCGATTTTGTACGAAACTTTTCTTTTTTTGTTTCATACGTTTATGTAAAAGTATTAAAAGTACTAAGCTATTACTACTAAGATATTTTTATAATGTTTCTTATTCATTTATTGTGTTTTAAAAATATAAGAGTTGATTTAATTTTAGAAGTTTTACTTACATACCTGTAGAAACACTATTCTCGTCTCGTTACCAATTTAACTAAATTATACCTAGCATTTTTCTCTTAGTGCAACAGGTAGACATTATGTTTCGGAATAAAATGGCTGTGACATACGGACGAACGGGCAGACAGACAGACAGTTAGACAGACAGACAGACAGACGGACAGACATGTCGAAACTATAACAGACATGTCGAAACGAACAGACATATCGAATATATCAAATTTCTTAGTTTTATTGGCTTATTTCTTATTTTTATTTCTAATTACTCGCTAAGTTTCTAGGATGTTAATTAATTGTTTCGTGTTAGAATCATCCAGTAAAGTGTAAATAAGTGCAAAAAAGTGTACCAGTGTATAGATGACAGACTGACAGTTATAGGTTACCGGCTCAAATACATTTTTGCATTGTCATCTGGATATCAGGTACAAATAAGTTCTTTTTACTTGTTAATTACATTATTGTGTGCTATAAACTTACTTACAATCCCGCCGTGCACTTTCTATACGGCTAGAAATTAGACACGAATAGTTTTTAAACCATAAAATAACCTTGGTTAGTTGATGTCAGAACTTCTCACTTTATAACAAAATTTCCATTACCTTTTAACAAATTATCTCTTAACTTCATTTATCTGCTTTTCTTTGACTTTATTTCCATTTCCTTACAATCATGCCTATCACACGTAGCGCCTATATTTGTCAGGAAGAGTCCAAACTAAAGCTGGCTTTGAACGAATTGCAGGCGTCGAAGAAGTGCTGTGATCAATTAACTAAGGAAATAGATGACAGTGAAAGGATTCTCTTTGAGGCCCACGAAAAGAATAGGCAGTTAAAAAGTGAAATGTTTCAGCTATACATTCAATTCACTGAGGCTATAGAAGCCCGGGATAGGCTCCAATTATTTGTCGACGGGTTTAGTAAGTGTAGCTCAGAGTACGAACAAGCTCTAAATGACAGGTACTTGTTACAACAAGAGTTACATGAGGCTCAATGCCAAACATCCCAACTTGAAACAACAAATTTAAACATAACAGCCTCGTTGAATCAAAGTTTATTCAGCGAGCTAATGCCTATTGCTCCCACCATGGTTTCATTAATAAACCCAAGTGATAACGTAAACTTAATTAGTAATGACGATTCTAATTCAATTAAATAAGTAAGGATAGTAGCTAGTAAAAACAAACTTAAAAAATACATAAAAATTAATAAATATATTACAAAAACCAAAAAGTTAGTTAAAAAACATAAGTTTTTCATAAAAAATGTAAAATTAAATAGGGAAAGGCTAAATTTAGGTACTGAAACAATTAGATATATATTCTTTTAATCTGAAACAAAGTACTAGGAAGTACGAAACTGACACTGAGGACTTGCAATCTGAACTGAATCATTTACAGGAAAAACTCAGTTCAGTGACTAACAAGTATAATACCTCCGAAAGTCTTATGAGGGAATACGTGTTGGCAATGAATGAACTGGTAAGCTCACAAACTACCAACTGTGAGCATTGTCAACCAACTTCCAATATAGAGACGCCTGATCATTCAATGTCAACATACACAACCAATAACATCACATAGCGGCCTTGTGTTAGTTTACCACTTCCTATTATTGGTTCCCCAACAAATCATACACGCACTACGAAGAAGGATATAGTGATGTTTAGCGATGAAATTGGAAAGAATTTTGGCCTCTTAATGAAGAATGAATATCCGGGACAGACAATTTTAAACCACTGTATGCCTGGTTGCTCTTTACTTGACATAATGACAAAAATAATTAATTATAACTTTACCCAGGACTCAACATTGTTAATATTTATTGGTAATAGGGGTAACGTAAAAAAGGTGAAATATTAAATTTTCATAGGTCTTTGAGCAGCCTTAGCTTAGGAAAAATTGTAATGTTTACACTTCCTTATAGCAACAGTTTGCCACAGGAAGAAAATTACCTTAGATATAATATTAATAATACATTGCATAATTTGACTTATAATAGTAATAACTTTCAATTAATTGATATTAACAATTACCTTGGTAATAGTTTGTATTTGACAAAAAATAGATACTATCTTTCCAATTATTGTAAAAGACAGATAGCTGTATCGCTATCATATTATTTTAGTATTACAGCCAAGAATTTGGCTAAACAAGTTGCTTCTATTGAGCAATGCATTGACATTCATAATCATAATAATTCAACCAATTGCTTGGATTTAAGCCATAACATTAGTGATAATTTAAATTAGAAATAATGACAACAGAGGCAATCTCTAGCAATAATGCAGAGAATAATATTATTACATTAAATTCAAATAAAATTCATAAATTAGTAAATGGGATCAACCTGGTGCACCAAAACATTCAAGGATTATTGAACAAAGATTTAGAAGTAGAATTATTTATAAATTGTAACAAGGTTGATATTCTTTGCATTACCGAACATTGGTTAAAAAGTCATGAAATGATGTTTAATTTTAGTAATCACCCGGTTGGTAGTTCATTCAGCAGAAGTAATGCCATTCGTGGTGGCTCCTTAATTCTAGTACATAATGACCTTAAATTTAAAGAACGTAAGGATATAGTGAGCCTGTCTGTTGAGCGGACTATTGAAATAGCCTGTGTACGGTGGTTACCTTACACCTTGTTTGTTAATGTTAAAATGTTATGAGTACCGCGCCGCGACCCAGGTTAGGGAATTTGATTAGTAAAACGATGTTTACTGTTACACGGATTTATTGGTACTAAAGTAATTAATTGACAAATGGAACGCGATGCACCGCACCGTGAGTGCAAGCGTCAGCATTATTACTAAACAATACAAAATGTACGGGTTTGCTCGTACATACTCCCTACAGGAGAAATTAACAAGATACAAAATAAATGTTATCAGATCAAAGATCAAAATATTTGAAAACAAAGTTTCAAGAAAAATAGAACAATAATAAATGTTATACAAAAATAATGTTGATACAATATAATGCTAAAAGGACTTAATTAATTATAAAGTAAGTACTGTCTCTGAACGCATCATTAAACTTAACGAACGCAAATAGATGACGTAGCTTTATTCACTCGCGCACTATTGCGATTAGAAACACTGCTCTGATTGTTGTCATTTAACTCACTAACACTGTGGTAAAACACTCGGTCACCGAGAATCACGCACGGGTTGTCATTGTTATTGCAAGGAGGCACGGGCGCACCCTGTGCTTGCGCTGGTGTGGGCGCGGCCGGCACGCTCCAGGCGCGCACGCGACGCCACACGTACACCAGTCCCGCTATTCCTACGATGCCGACGAACATGTATATCAGCGTGTAGTGGTGTATATCATGAACAGAAATTCCTTCGGCTATAGCAGCATTAACTTTCAAGATCTTAATTTGCTGGCCAAGTTCTGCTAAATCCATTTGATTCTGGTCAGTTTCTGAATCATTCATGGATATCAGATGCGGGATCGTAATGTTGATAATACGATTTATCGGCGGTATCAGTGGAGTGTAAACATCAGGTTTAATGTTCAGTTGGCTAGACTGTTGTCTATGTGCAATCAAAGTAAATGCTTGCGTTTTAATAATACACCCCTTGTCTATAGCAACAAGACCCGCTCCGGTCAAAATAAATGTAGTTATTAATTGAGTTACTTTCAAACCAGCTGTTTTTGCAGGGAGAGATCCTTGTCTCACACTCAAACTCTTTAGTCTGACAGAAATCTTTATCTCCGTTTAGATGATAAATAGGTCTCTGAATATGACACAGATATGCATCTGATATAAGACATGATGTTAATGTTTTCTCTGTCATAGTTAAGTAGGTATCCTTTTTCAAGTTTATGGCTACATAATCTGATATTGGTTGGATGCTAACCATGTCAGTTCCTTTGACTTGAGGTATGGAAAATGTTTTGTATATCTCAAAAGTGTCTCTACTGATAAGAGGAAGTCTGATTTCAAAGATGAGGTATTCTTCCAGCATCCTGGCCTTTACTTTAAGAAGCTTATATATTTTCCTTAAATCCATTTGCACATTGTCTACAGGCAATGTCTCGTCCTTTGGGAGCTGACTAGCGATGGCACTCAGTTGATCTTGCAATTGAACGGGAGTCAAAAGGTGTGGATTAAACTGACCGTGATAGATGTCAGTGATAGTGTCCAGCAAGGTGCTTTGTAATGATTTCAAGTTATGTAGCATGTTACTCCCTATAATGGCTCCGACAGTCAGCTCATTTACAATAGACATGTTTTGTTTTTCAGATTGAAGTTGGTTTAGCGCCTTTTCGATGCTAAATATATGTTGGGAAACCATTTTATGTTGTCTGTTCATGGTTTGCTCTGTTCGTTTGAGAAGATTATATTCAACCTCTATGATCGATGTTTGGTTTTTCCAGTAAGAGGCAATATGACGTTGGTTGTCGCGTGGTAACGTTATGTCCTTGCGATATTGTTCGGCGAATCTCGCATCTAATACCCCGAAGAGGCTATTCGCAAGATATCCGACACCGTCGATAAGACCACGCCGCTGTCTAGCGCGCTGCTCGTTCGAGTGCTGACTGAGCAACATCTGGTTATAGTACTCAAGTTCACCGAAGCCTTGAACCAGCTGTAATAATATGATATCACAGTTCATAATATTACGTATTGTTTTGCATGATTGTTCTAGGGACTTCGTGTATTTGTTGAGAGCTTTTATGCCTTCCCAATATGGTTGCATATCGTAGTAGATGATAAGCTTCCACTCGTCCCGTATAATTTGCATGTTAGATAATTTATCGAAATAAAGGCTCTGATTAGGTCTAAATCTTGTTGATTGGAAATCGCAGTGTCCTCCTGTTACGATTGTCATGAAAAATAATAAAGACGTTGTTACGTACGTGCGAATCAAACGGCGAATTGCTTAGCACTGACAATTTATTATTTAAAAAGTGACATGAGCGTGAGGTTGCAACCTGCACAACTAAAACCTGCTTTCACATATATAACACCCCTCCCTTACAAGTAATGACTTAATTCTAAAAAAACTGTTTATAATCAAAACGAGGACGATTACGAGTTGACCTGGCTTGTGTAGCAGGAAGTGGTATATCAAGTCCCTGTACTTGAGATTCCGTTGACACGAGCTCATCGTCTGGGACAGTAGTTGGACAGACTTGTTCCGACTGTGATGTGATTTCAGGTACAGTTTCGATATCGGTCGCGTCGGAATCACTGTCAGTATCCCACGTTGAAGATGTGTGCTGACATTCGGCACTATGAAATTTCCTTATCTGATTCTTATGTCTTGTTACATATGAGTTCAATTCTGGAACGAAAACTTTATATAACACCCTGCCAATTTTTTTAACTATTGTTCCTCGTATCCAAAAATGTTTTATCTTATTCACATATTTTTTAATCATCACTTCTTCTCTTAAATTAAAGTCTTTACTCTTTTTACCACCGTAGTATTTACTCTGTAATGATTGTTTACATTTCACCGCTGCGGAGAGCTCCGATGAGGAAGGCGATGGAGTCGGTTTTAATAAGTCTAACCTACACCTGAGTGGGCGGCCATATAACAACTGTGCCGGTGATTTATTAGTCGAGCTATGTGTGGAGTTTCGATAATCAAATAAAAACTTGTTTATTCTATTGTCCAAGTTTTTCCTATCATGGCATGTCAATAAAATACTTTTGATACCTTTTTTTACAATTTTGACGGAACTCTCGACTTGGCCGTTACTGCTAGGATGGTACACGGCCGAAAAAAGTTGACGGATACCATTCAACCTACAAAACTCACTGAATCTTTGCGACGTGAAGGATGTACCGTTATCACTTACTATAATTGCCGGTACTCCCGTTCTAGACATCAACTCGTATAAACGCTCAATTACTGCGTCCGATGTGATGGTGGACTTCATCGAAAAACATTCAACCCATTTAGAATAAGCATCGACAACTATGAGATACATGCGATCATTTAATGGACCTAAAAAGTCGATGTGTATCCTATAGAAAGCATGTGGCGGAAACGGCCAAGGCGCGAGCGGGGCGCGCGGCGGAGCCGGTCGCAACTGAGCGCACACAGAACAAGCGCGCGCCGCGCTCTCGATCGCTGCGTCGATTCCTGGAAACCACAGCCGCGCGCGCGCTTCCGACTTCATTTTGACTACACCTAAGTGCGAACTATGTAACTCCTTAATCACCTTGTCATGTAATTCCGCTGGAATTACAATTTTATGACCTTTCATCAGACACCCTTCCTCTACTGAAAGTTGTGTCCTGCATAGATAGTAGGGTTTTAAAACCGAGTCCGTAACCTTTCGCGGCCAGCCGCGCTGTGTGTACCCCACTACCTTTTGCAATACTAAATCGCGGTCGGTAGACATACGAAGTTGATCCAGAGAGACCGGTAAATCACCCTCTACAATAAAATTTACGTATGCCGACCGATCCTCACATTCGTTCACCTCTTCACGTAAATCCAGGCCCGTACTCGGTTCATCCGTGCTTGTTGCAATAGAACGTGACAGGAAATCTGCTATATTATCGGCGCTTCGAACGTAGGTTATTTTGAAATTATAAGCCGCTAAAAATATTGCATAACGCTGTAATCTATTCGCTGTCACTTCTGGAATCCCCTTGTGTGACCCGAAAATCGATAGAAGTGGTTTATGATCTGTGCGTAATATAAACGGATCTTCCCTACCATATAAATATTGGTGAAACCGTTTCACGCCGAATATAATCGCGGTCGCTTCTTTCTGTATTTGAGAATATCTCTTCTCAGCTGGAATCAAGGAGCGAGACGCAAACGACACTGGCCTTTCAAGTCCGTCCCTGTCAACCTGCGATAACACCGCCCCGAGACCATACGGAGACGCATCGACTGTCAAAATAATAGTAGCGTTCTGATTGAAATGTGCTAATACATTATCTGAGGTTAAATATCGTTTAATTTCGTTAAACGCTTGTTGGTGTATTTCTGTCCATAACCATTTACTATTTTTATTTAGTAATTGGTACAATGGACAAAGTATTGTCGAGGCCCCCGGTACAAAATTCCTATAATAATTAATTAATCCTAAAAAAGATTGTAACTCGGTTACATTTGTCGGTATCGGGGCGTCACGAATAGCTTTTATTTTCTCAGGTGATTTACGTACACCATTCCTGTCAATTATGTGTCCTAAATAATTAACTTCGTTTTGAAAGAAAACACACTTATCCTTTCTTAAAGTCAACCCAGCTTCTGCTAACCTTGCTAACACTGTTCTCAGTCTCTCTAAGTGCTCCGATCTGTTTTTTCCCGTCACCAAAATGTCATCCATCAGACAGAGTACTCTATCTAACCCCGAAACAATACCTTGCATAGCCTTTTGAAAAATGGCGGGAGCACTAGATAAACCGAATACTAACCGCGTATACTTAAAAAGCCCTCTGTGCGTATTAATACAAGTTATTAATTGTGTATCATCATCATCCGCTAGTAATAATTGATTGTAAGCACTCGATAAGTCTAGTTTGGAGAACTGCTCTCCCCCGTGTAACTTTGCAAAAAGGTCATCGACTGTAGGCAATGGATATTTTTCGATTATAAGTTGTTTATTTATCGTTGCCGAGTAATCTGCGCAGATTCTGATTTCCCCGTTCTTTTTAAGGACAGGAACTATCGGTGAGGCGTAATCGGAATACTGCACCTGTGCTATTATGCCTAATGACAATAAGCGATCTAACTCGTTGTCTATTTTACTACAGAGTGCGTATGCTACCGGCCGAGCCTTACGAAAAACCGGTTTGGCATCAGGTCTTAACGATAATCTTATTTTGTATTTAGTGAAACAACCTATTTTATCTGAAAACACCGAAGGATAGTCATTCACGAGTTTGTCTATCAGAATATTTTCATTTTCGATGGCACAATATTTTATAGGGGAAATTTCTAATCTAAAAAGCCTTAAAAAATCTCTCCCCAATAATGGGGGTCCACCGTCGCGCACCACGTAAACATTAAGCGTGTGTGTGAGACCTTGGTACGACACCGGCACTCGTATGACGCCTAAGGTAACAATCCTACCTCCACCATAACTTTTTAAAGTTGTAGTAGTATGCGATATCGGAATTTTAGAAAAATATCTATTATAAGTTTTATTTGAAATAGCTGAAACGGCCGCTCCACTATCGATTTCAAATTGTAAATACAAACCGTTAATAAGAATGCGCTCTGACATTGGCTTCGATTCTGACTCACAGCGAATATTACTAATGCGTTCGACTTTACCTGTATTGCCTTCCTCTCCGGATTTCTCCTCAACATATTTCACTGAACTAGACGTTTTATCGGTACACATACGCCGTAAATGACCCTTTTGACTACACTTCCGACATGTAAAATTTTTAAAACGACAATCGATCGATTTGTGATTTTTAAAACCACACACAGTACATTTAGACACGTCGTTCACTTTCCTATCCGTAATTTTGAACATCTCACTGGACGCCGACGCCGAAACCGCGGGAACAGTAGCGGCGGCTGCGCGCGCACAGCGCACGCTCTCCGCCAACTCCACCGCCTTCGCCAACGTCAGCTCCTTGACATCCTTCGAAAACAGCTTGTCGCGCTCGGGTCCGCTCATCATACCCATGACGAACCGGTCTAGCAACGACTCCTCTAAGTTCCCGAAGCCGCAGTGAGCCGCTAGCCCCCTTAATCGGGCTGCCCATTGTGCGTGACCTTCGTCTGCCCTCTGAGTCGCCGCGTAAAATTTTGAGCGCTCGGCAAAACCATGACGCTTTGGTGTAAAATGTTGGTCCAATACGTTCAAAATGTTCTGGTACTCTTCTTCTTCCAATTTCCTTGGCAGGACTAGGTCGCTTGCGAGTTTGTAGGTGGACTCGCTGAGTGTCGTAAGCAATATCGCTTTGCGTTTCACACCCGACTTGTCATTTATCACAAGGTCGTTGGCGATATACCACTGCTGAAGACGATGTTTGAACGACTCCCAATCTTGAGATGTATAGTCAAAGGTATTAAGGATACCGAAAAAATTGGCCGCCATTTTGCAAGCGTTGTAGTTCCCTCGTCGCCACTGTTACGTACGTGCGAATCAAACGGCGAATTGCTTAGCACTGACAATTTATTATTTAAAAAGTGACATGTGCGTGAGGTTGCAACCTGCACAACTAAAACCTGCTTTCACATATATAACAGACGTAAACAATGTAGTAACGCTAACTCTCTTCGATTTCCTTTGAAGCTTTGTTTCTTTGCTGTTTGTTTTTAACTCTTTTATGCCACGCCCCTTGTTGGCTTTAAGGAGTAGGTGCCCAGTAAAATCTGTTCCAGTATGTTCAAACGGACGAGAGGGATTGCTCCTCGCTGCAGGTAAGTCACCCATGATTTGGTTATGCTTGTTAGGACTTAGCTTTTTATATTTAACGCATAGACGTATTTGCTTTTTCGTTGCATCATTTCCGCCTACAATCCAATACCTTTGTCGGATGAATCCCGAGGTACAGCGAGCTCCGCCATGGAAAGTAAGCTTGTGTGCATGTTCTATAAGAAGCTCTGTTAAACGTCCTCGTTGTGGAATAATTAAAGGATGTTGCATGTCTGCATGAATATGAGCATGTCTTAACCTTCCCCCGACACGAAGAAGCCCAAAGTCATCCAAAAATGGATTTAGATTTAGTATTCTACTTTTATTGCTAAGCTTTCCTTTCTCTCTTAAGCTTTTAATTTCTTCTGCAAACTCTTGCTGTTGTACTTGCTTTATGATCTTCATTTTGGCTTTACTTATCTCTTCTATCGTAAGATAGGAAGTCTGCGCATTGTTTTGCTTGCTTGTTAAAAATCTATACACGCATGCTAAAATTAATGTGTACATCTTTGGTAAAACAACTGTGATTTTTCAACAAGTTCATGATTATTCTGTCATCTTCTGTTTATTTTATGACAGTGTTAACTTGCTTCTGGACCTTGGTTTCCAATGTCGTTGTGTAATTTATTTCTTTACTTACTTGCTCGGCTTTAATTGTTTGTAGCCAAGATGGCCCTTGCCACCATAATGGATGTTGAATCAATTGCGACATCGATACGCCTCTACTTGCGCAGTCTGCAGGATTTTCGGCAGACTTGACATATCGCCAGCAGGCAGAAGGCATGATTTCCGTTATGGATCGGGTTCTGTTGGCAACAAAAGTTTGCCAACGGCCTGGATCTCCTTGCAGCCACCCCAGTACTGCTGTGGAGTCAATCCAGCCGTAAATATTAATCTTGTAGTCAGTTAAAGAAGCCTTGACCTTAGCCATGAGTTTAGCTAATAAATGAGCGCCGCAAAGCTCCAATCGTGGCAACGATATGTTTTTGTTAGCCGGGATTATTCTTGATTTTCCGGCCACCAATATGATGCTTGTTTGTTCGTTATAAACTTTACAGTAAATAACGCAGGCGTATGCCTTTGTTGACGAGTCACAGAAACCATGTAACTCGACTCTTTGGTAGGGTTTTGTGCCCAACCATCTTGGTATTTGAACCTGACTTATTTGCTCGATGTCCGCCTTAAGTTTATTCCATCCTTCAAAAATATCTTCAGGTATCTGCTCATCCCACTGAATTTGTGAAGTCCAAATTCGTTGAAATATAATTTTAAGGTTTGTTGTTGTAGGTGTGAGCCACCCCAAGGGGTCAAAGAACTTGGAGATATCGGATAACACGGATCGTTTTGTAGCTTTGTTGACAGTTGAGTTAATTTTTGGCTCGAACGTAAAATTATCCTTGACAGGGTTCCAGCGAAGTCCTAATGTTTTGGTAGACTCCGGCTGTCGAAAGCTTTTGCTTTGTTGTTGGCATGGGACTTCATCGTGCAGTAAATGCGGATCATTAGAAGCCCATTTTCTTAGATTGAATCCCCCGCGTTTCAGGAGTTCAATTAATTCTTGTTGAAGTTGGCGTGCCGCTGATACGCTGTGAGTACCATGGAGAAGGTCATCCATGTAGAATGACTCCTCGAGGACATTAGATGCTTCTTGATATTTGGAGCGTTCGTCGTCCGCCAGCTGTTTCAGCGTCTTCATTACGAGGAAAGGAGCCGCTTTAGTCCTGTATGTGACCGTGGTCAGCTGATATTCTTGTAGTTTATCTCTGGGACTATCTCCCCATACGATTTTTTGCAGACTCTGATCTTTATTATGTACCATAATTTGGCGGAACATCTTTTCGATGTCTGCAGTGAAGGCAAATTGATACTGCCTCCACTTAAGTATCAATGACTGAAGGTCCAGTTGCAGATTTGGGCCCTTGTGCATCAGATCATTTAAACTTTGGCCACTTGATGTTTTCGATGAGGCGTTAAAAACGACTCGAAGTGAAGTAGTTGTCGAATCGTCACGTAGTATACAATGATGGGGCAGGAAACACTCGAGTTTCGAGTTACAAATAGCTGGTTTCATATGTCCTAACGCTAGGTACTCGTGTATGAATGTTTTATATTCTTTTGCGAAGTTTTCATTTTTAATTAGTTTACGTTCCAAATGACTAAATTGTGCTATGGCCTTTGATTTCGAGTAGCCCATTTGTTCTTGCAAATTTGTTTTCAGAGGGAGCCTTACTACATATCTTCCATCTAGCAATCGGTTTGTTGTTGAGCTGTAAAATTGCATAAACTCTTGATCATGTGATGAAAGCGCAGTAGACTCTGCAATTTCCTCCGTTTCCCAAAATTTTTGTAACTGGTCAATATCAAACTGTACGACATTGCATTGCAGTGTGTTTACGTTGCCGCACAGGATCCACCCAAGCCGAGTCTGTTGTGCAATGGGTGTTGTTTGTTCAAGTCTGCAGATTCCCTCCATAATAATGTTGGAATATATGTCCGCGCCAAATAAAATATCAACCGGACGACTGACGTAAAATTCGGGATCTGCAAGTTCTATGTTTTCTAAGTAAGACCAAGTGGGCTTTGCAAAGGTATAAGTTGGCAGATTTTTTTGTTAAGCTATTCATGATGAAAACGTCAGTATTAAAGGAATAAGACCCTCTTCTTGATGAGCAGTTTATGTTGATAACTCCTTTGCAGGCACTATCCCTGGCTCCTATACCGGTTATTACGCCCTTGCATCGTTGACGGGGAAGTCCCAATAGTTGCGCCGCATTTTCGGTGATGAGTGAAGTTTGGGAGCCCTGATCAATCAAAGCTCGCATGTTAAGATAAGATCCATCATATTTTTGGACCTTAATCACGGCTGTGGACAATAATGTTTCCGGTACATCACATTGTTGAGCCACGTGAGTCCTAAGTTGCTGATTTTGCTCAGGCGAAGTACGGGCATTTTCTGCTTTAGGTATTGCTTGGTTAGGTGATGTGTTTGCGGATTGCGCAAACGCATCGTGAAGTATCGTATTATGAAGTCCGTCGCACTCATGGCACCATTTTGTTGAAATGCATTCCTTGCCTTTATGGCTAAAAAGACAATTTTCGCATAGCTTGTTTTCAACGACAAATTGTTTTTTGTCGATTGGGGACAATCCAATATATTGTTCACAATGGAATAATCCATGACCAATTTTGCATAATGGGCAAGTTCGTTTGTTAGGAAATTTTCCGTTCGATTTCGATACGTTTTTGTTGCTCGAATAAGATTGTTTCCAATTACGATTGATATTTTTGTTATTAAGATTGTTATCCTTAGATGATTTTGCATTGGAATTTGGAGATTTCTGATCTTGTTTACGCCGCGATGACTCCATACTCGTAAACTTGGCTTCCAAGAAGTTCAAAAAGTCCGATAAAATGGGCAGTTCACGAGGTTGCTTAAGAGACGCGATGTATTCGGAATGTGTGTTAGCATCTAATTTGTTCGACATCAAATAGCAAATTACGGGGTCCCATGTGCTTACGTCTGCTCCCATGTTCTTTATAGCGTTAACACATTCGATGGTTGTATCGTGGATGCGTTTTACATAGTGGACTGAAGGTTGTTGCATGATCGGAAGATTGGTTAGAGTATTCATGTGTGCGGTGAATATAAGCAGTTTGTTATTGTACCTATGGTTAAGGATTTCCCAACATGTTGAATAGTTTTCAGAGCTAATCGGAAGATGATGTATTAAACCCTCGGCTTCTCCTTTCAGTTTAGCTTTAAGGAACTGCATCTTTTGAGCTGGAGAGAGTGACGGATTGTTGTGGATGGCCTCCGTAAAAAAGTCTTTAAAGGATACCCAGTATTGATAATGGCCATTAAACGTAGGCACTTCCATCTTTGGTGTAGAATGTTCTCGGTGTGATACAGACCACAATTTGCTGTTCAGAGACTTCTTCATATTGTTGTACGTAATTTCATACGAGGTAAACTTGTCCTCATACGAATCATCTTGCCCGTCGAGTTCCCCTTCTAACTCCCAGTGAAGCATGTCAATGGCCGACCACCTTGTTTCCAATGTTTTTAACGTATCTTGAAACTCCCATTTCTCAGTTATAGCATCGACTTTGATGTTCGCCACCGTTCGATGGAAAGCCTTAAAGTTGATAGTCTGCTTCTTCAGTAATTCATCTAACTTGCTGTTGGTGCCCTGAGACTTGAATTTCGGCGTTTCAAGAAAGGTTGTAGCTTCGCTCTCCTCGGGATTCCTGTTCTCAAGGGTCCCGTCCACGTCAGCCCTGGATGTACCGGCTAACGGTGTTGCGGGTCTTAAAATAGACGGAGGTCCTGCAATTTTAATAGTTTCACGCGTCGAAAGATAGAAAGCATGAGTTTGTTGATAGTGATTCAATGCAAAATACTCAATCGATTTGTTGCTAAAGGGGTTCAATTGATCATGATTAGATTGAAACTCCTGCCAGTAGGAGTCTAAAGTTTCCAATCTACGTTTGATGTAGTCAGGAGTTTTGCGTTCCTGACCATCTTTCTTAAAGTTTGATAATAGTTGGTTCATGGCCACCATGATTTGGTTCTGGTTGGCCAGCAGATCCTCCATTGTGTGACTCATATTGTTAGGTCAAGCAAAAAAAGGAAAGATCTTACTTTGATTCTGCTGTCTGGTGGGTATATTGATTGCGCTCAAGACTGCTGTTTACTCCCTGAACTGCAACTCCACCGCTGTTGCTGCTACGGAACCACTCACACGAACTGACACAAATTGCCACTGATTGCTCGCGTTAATGATCCTCTCTCGATCTCGAAGGACCATAAAGATGTACGGTGGTTACCTTACACCTTGTTTGTTAATGTTAAAATGTTATGAGTACCGCGCCGCGACCCAGGTTAGGGAATTTGATTAGTAAAACGATGTTTACTGTTACACGGATTTATTGGTACTAAAGTAATTAATTGACAAATGGAACGCGATGCACCGCACCGTGAGTGCAAGCGTCAGCATTATTACTAAACAATACAAAATGTACGGGTTTGCTCGTACAGCCTGTATAGAATTGGAGCAGTTCATTGTATTGAGTGTGTACAGACCCCCCTCAGGATTGTATGACTTTTTTGAAAAGGGAATGAAGTGTTACACAAGATTAGTAATTCAAACAAGTACATTATCACTTGTGGAGATTTTAATGTCAATTTATTAGAAAACTCAGGTTTAACTACCAAAATTATAAATCTGTTTCGGTTCCACAATCTTGACAATTTATTCACAGAGCCAACAAGAATCACCCCTACCAGTGCTACATTCCTTGATAATGTTTATACAGATGTATCAGTTAAACACAAAGAGATCACTAATTTACTAGAATCAGATCATAGCGGGCAATTAATTATTTTTGAATATAAAAATAATAAAACGGCTAAAAAAGATATCACTGTTAACCCAAAAACTGTAAGTCGTTTAGAAACTTTCAAAGATTAACTCCGACATAGTTTACCAGTTTTGACGACCCTACATGATCCTAATCATTTATATAAGGTCTTTTTTAATATGTACTGTAAGCAGTTTAATTCCACTTTTAAACCAAAAACCATTTCAATTAACAGTACTGTATCTTTCGGTGATTGGGCTACTATTGGTATTCACAAAAGTAGAACTCGTCTTTATGAATTGTACAATGAAAGAGCACATATAAACACTGTTGAATTTAATTTGTACGTTAAGAAATATTCAAAATTATTTAAAAAGGTTTGTTGTATGGCATAGACGCGCCATTTGAGTTCTAAGATCAAAAATAGTAATAATATTATTAAAACAACTTGGGATATTATTAACAGTGAAACAGGCAGGTCTAAAAAACGGTGTAGTGACTACAACCTTGTAATTAATGATGAAATAATTAAATCTGACGCACAGGTTCTGCGGCTTTTGAAAACTTTTTTGCAGAGATCCCAGTATCAACAACGAAATCTCTGGATTCCTCACCCACAGCTGCAGAGTCTCTGCTAAAAGAAAATGTTGAAGTTTGTGATTCAGTATTTAATTTTCAACATGTTTCTTGTAAGGATATAATTAAAACTTTTAACACACTGAATGTAAAAAAGACAAAAGACTTATGGGGTAATTCTGTAGACATCGTCAAGTCCATTATTAATATTGTAGCTCCTAGTTTAGTATTTATTTTTAATAATTGTATTGATTGTGGTGAGTTTCCTGACCTAATGAAGTATAGCAAAATTATACCATTGTTTAAAGCAGGTAGTACATCAGACCCAACTAATTATAGACCAATTTCAGTACTACCCACTTTTAGTAAAATATTTGAAAAACTAATTTTAGAGCAGTTACAAAGTTTTTTTAGTAGACAAAAATTATTTCATGCTAAACAGTTCGGTTTCACAAAGGGTCGTTCAACAACAGATGCTGGTGTTGAACTTCTAGGATACATATACAATGCATGGGAAGACAAATGTGATGCCCTGGGCATCTTTTGCGACTTGTCCAAGGCATTTGACTGTGTTCATCATGAAACATTGGTCAGAAAACTACACCACTACGGTATTCGGGACTCCTCTTTGAATCTTCTTACTTCATATTTAAGTGACAGGATTCAGAGAGTCGATGTAAATGGGAAAATATCCCCAGGATCGGTGGTGACTATGGGTGTGCCCCAGGGCTCAATTCTTGGACCATTTTTGTTTCTTATATATATAAATGACCTGCCTTACCTCATAAAGGATAACAATAAAATTATGTTGTTTGCAGACGACACTTCACTTTTGTTTAAAATTAAACGTCAGCAACCTGATTTTGACGACATTAATAACGCCCTTTCAGAAATAGTACATTGGTTTAATGTTAATAATCTTCTTTTGAATGAAAAAAAAAACGAAATGTATAAAGTTTACGATGCCTCATGTTAGGCAAGTGCCAACTACTGTTTTGATAAATGGTAAAGAGTTGAACCCTGAGGATGCAACAGTGTTCTTGGGCATTACTCTAGATGCTAAGCTTCAGTGGGGTCCACATATAGATAAAATATCCAAAAAACTGAGTTCTGCCGCATATGCAGTTAGGAAAATTCGAAATTTAACTGATCTAGAGACGGATCGTTTAGTTTACTTTAGCTATTTTCATAGTGTAATGTCGTACGGTATTCTTTTGTGGGGAAATGCAGCCGATATTCAGACAGTTTATGTTTTACAAAAAAGGGCTATTCGTTCAATTTATAAATTAAGTCCTAGATGCTCCCTCAGAGATAAGTTTAAAGATATTAATATAATGACTGTGCCCTGTCAATATATTTATGAAAATATTTTGTACGCTCATAAAAATAAAAAATTGTTTAAAAAGTACAGTGATATCCATAATATAAATACTAGAAATAAGCACACATTTATTGTTCCTTCAACTAGGCTTAAGAAAATTGGGGGCTCATTTAGATGTCAATGTATACGCTTTTACAATAAACTTCCCAGTCATGTGCAAGAACTTAGCCTCAATAAATTTGAATCATTTGTGAAGCAGAAACTTTGCCAGAAAGCTTTTTATTCTGTTAAAGACTATCTTGCGGACAAAAATGCTTGGGATTAAGCTGCTCCAATTACTTACATCTGTTGAAATTATGTTTTTGTTTCATTTTTCTTATTACTCTTTTACTTATTTCTTTTTTTTAATTATAATGATTATTTCATATACATTTTGACATGACAATATTATTTACTTTTTCAAGTAATTGAATATATTTTTTATTTTTATACTTTAACATTTTTAATTTCGTTTTGTACACGATGACAATATTATTTTCTTTTCAAGTAATATTTTTTTTTTGTGTAAAAGTAAAAGCTATGTTGTGAATGTGAGAGCAATGTGGGATAACAACGATTATTATGAATAGATTATCAGACTGTCTGGCAGTTTGAGTGCTTTATACGGCCCACCCAAATGTCCTTACTTTGGTATTGTTCGTCAAATCGTTCCAGCTCCTTAAGGTCAGCCTGCGGACTCTCCGTCCGCATTCCGGCCCATCGTGCTGCTCGACGAGGCGGGCAAGCTCTTGGAAAGAGTAATTGCAGACCGCCTCTTCGGGCACCTGAATCGGGTGGGCCCGGATCTTGCGGAGTGCCAGTTTGGCTTCCGCAGGGGGCGCTCGACGGTGGATGCCATCATGCGCGTGAGAGCCCTCACGACGGGGGACGCGGTATCCCGGGGCAGGGTCGTCTTGGCGGTGTATTTGGACATCACCAACGCCTTTAACACCCTGCCCTGGAGTTGCATCAGGGAGGCACTCCGGTATCAACGGGTGCCGACCTACCTCCGTCGCATAGTCGAGGACTACCTGACGGACAGAGCCGTCATCTACCCCGGTCACCGGGGAGAGTGGAACCGGCGAAAGATGTCGTGCGGTGTCAAACAGGGATCGGTCTTGGGGCCGCCCCTGTGGAACATCGGATACGACTGGGTGCTGCGCGGCGACCTCCCTGACGGCGTCAGCGTAGTATGTGTTACGCTGACGACACGCTCGTCCTGGCGCAGGGAGAGTCGCACCAGGCGGCGGCTGACCTGACGACGCAAGCAGTTGCGACAGTCGTTCATAGGATCCGGCAGTTGGGACTCGACGTGGCGCTGCACAAGACCGAGGCCATGTGCTTTCATGGCGGTCGGAACCCGCCACGGTCCGAGTCCCGCATAACGGTGGAGGGGGTTCGCATCGGCATCGGGAGAACGATGAAGTACCTGGGACTCGTCCTCGACAGCCGGTGGAACTTCAGGGAGCACTTCCTGAGTTTGGCCCCAAAGCTGAACCGGGCAGCAGCCGCCTTCAGGCGACTCCTGCCTAATCTCAGCGGGCCAAACGCCTCCTGCCGAAGGCTGTACGCCGGCGTCGTGCGGTCCATAGCCCTCTACGGGTCCCCAGTGTGGGCCCTGTGCATCCGGACGCGACCACGAAAGTTGGTCGCATGCCAGAGGGTCATGGTTATCCGAATGATCCGGGGATACCGCACGATCGCCGGCGAAGCGGCCAACCTCCTTGCCGGATTGCTGCCCTGGGATCTGGAGGCGACTGCCCTCCAGCGCGTCTATGAATGGCGCGTGGAGGCGCAGCGCCGGGGTGTATCCCCGCTGCCTCGAGAAGTCGAGGCGCGGCGGGAAGAGCTCCGGCGCGATCTCAGGGCAGTATGAAGGGAACGACTGTCGTAACCGACGGCCGGGCACGCCGCAATTGCGGCGGTAAGACCCCTCTTTGAGGAGTGGCTAGATCGGCGTCACGGCGTCCTGACCTACCGCATGACGCAGGTCCTCACCGGACACGGAAGTTTCGGGAGGTACCTGTGTCTGATGGGTAAGGAAGAGTGATATGTATTTGTGAAGCAATAAAACGACTCAGTAGCGTGAACACTGGTTTATTACTAAAAGTACAAGGGCGCGCGCGTGTCGCCACTGCGCCGCGCGCGCTACAGGTAAATGCGTATACCTACATATAGCACATTCCTCCACCATTACTTGTTAAGTACTCTAAAACAATGAAAAACATACATGGTTACTTAAAAGAACTTCTTGTAACAAACATTCTTTCTATCTCTAACGGAACGGCCGGGCACGGACGTCTCACTGCTAGCTTTTACCTCATTATCAACACCAGACGGTACCGCAGCAACATCAGCAGGACGTTCGAGCTCAGCGCCTTCCGTTCCTTTTGACTCATCCCCTGCAGTCAATCCTTCCTCCCCACTACTAACTAAGACCTCAATATTCTCCTCAGAAGGGATGTCAGGTCCACCTTGGCACTCAATATTTGACTGTGAGGGAGTTGATAGGCATGATGGTGTGGCTGATGGCACATCACCAGGCAAACTTAACGTCGTCTGCTGTTGCTGGGACTCCGTGCATTCGGAAGTCTCGGCTGGCAAATACTCATTGCAATAATTATCAATCGGTTCAGAGGTAACATTCCCTTTTTGTTTACTTATTTGATCAAGATGCCTTTTACATATAGTATTAAACTTTTCAACATACACTTCAAAAAGTCTTATGCCTAATTTTCTTATTATTTTTCCTAATTGCCATTCAGCTTTCCTACCTGAAAACCATTTACACCATATAACCTCCCCCACCTGGAAACTCCTACTTGGTTTCAGTTTAACTGTATCGGCACTAATATTTTCATTTTTACATGGTAAAATTACATCTAATCTAGACCGTAAAGTTCTGCCAAACATTAACATAGCTGGCGTAATTCCCGTAGAACAATGCACGGTATTACGATATTCAATCAAAAAAGTCATTAACTTCTCGTGTATGTCACGCTGTGGAATACTTTTATTTTCTATAATACATTTTAACATCTTTTTACAGGTTTTCACAGAATTTTCTGCTTGGCCGTTACTGGCAGGATGGTAAACAGGGGAAGTTAAATGCTTTATACCGTTATTTATATAAAAGCTATGAAACTCGGTAGAATTTATTTTTGCGTCATTATCTGATACAATAACGTTCGGAATCCCAAAGGTTGAAAATATGCTTTTTAATTTAATAATCAATGCACTTGTGGAGGTGCCGCTATTCATATAAATACATTCCAACCATTTACTAAACGCGTCGATTACAACAAGGTAAACACTCTGACCTAAACTCATGTAGTCTATGTGAATACGATACCACGGCTGTGTGGGTCGCGGCCAAGGCGCGGGGGTCGCGCGGGGCGGAGCGCTGCGAACACGTGAGCACGCGCTGCATTCACTTACCCACCGCTCGATATCCTTATCAATCCCGGGCCACCACATTCTACTGCGAGCTGAACTTTTAGTTTTAATAATTCCAAAATGAGCCGAGTGTAATTCTTCTAGCATTTTTACTCTAAAAATCTTCGGAATCACTATTCTATGCCCTCTAAACAAGCATCCACTATTAACTTCTAAATCTGCTTTGCAATAAAAATAGGGTAATATCGACTGACATGTAACTTTACGCGGCCACCCATGATTCATATAATTTACGACGGTGGCTAACACTTTATCGAGCTTGGTGGCTTCCTTAATCTCATCGAATGAAACCGGTTTTGTAGTGGCGTCAAGAAACAGAAAAGACATATCTTTGTTAATGACCTCATTAGCGTCGTGTTGCGAATGTGTTAACGGTGCTCGAGAGAAATAATCAGCCACTAAATTATTTTTTGCTGTTATGTATTGGACTACGTAATTATATGCGGACAGTATAATTGCATACCGTTGCAATCTTAATGCCGCCGTTACAGATACACCATTTTTCTTTCCAAATATGGATAGAAGGGGCCTGTGGTCAGTTTTTAGAATAAAAGGCTCCTGCCTACCATAAAGGTATTGGTGGAAATGCTTAACGCCAAATATTATGGCTGTTGCTTCCTTCTGAATCTGACTATAGACTTTCTCACTAACTGATAATGACCGCGAAGCAAAAGCTATTGGACGCTCACTACCCTTATCATCTACGTGGGAAAGAACCGCGCCTAAACCCGCTGGCCCCGCATCTACGGTAAGTACCAGCGAAGCTGATGGGTCAAAATGAGCCAACAACCGGTCAGAGGCCAACTCTTCCTTAACTTTGTCGAACGCACTTTGCTGACTAACGCCCCAATGCCATGGTACACCAGTACGCAATAATGAGTGTAACGGGTTTAATAAAGAAGAAGCATTCGGTACAAAGTTTCTGTAATAATTCACAACGCCTAAAAATCTTTTAGTTTCCAGAATATTTGTTGGACGTGGCGCTTTCAAAATTGCATCAACTTTTTTGGGGCAAGTTCTAAGTCCCTTTTTATCGATAACGTAACCGAGGTACGTGATACTGTCTTGGAAAAACGCACACTTATCTTTATGCAATCTTAATCCCGCATCCTGCATTCTTCTAAATATCTCTCTAAGCCTACTCATGTGCAGTTCCCGAGTGGGGGCAGTACAACACACATCATCTAACCAGCAAGTTACCCCCTCTATACCTGCTAACAACGTCTCCATAACCCTTTGAAAAATCGCTGGCGCATTAGCAAGACCGTAAACCATACGGGTATATTTAAATAATCCTTTGGGTGTATTTATTGTTGTAAGATCTTGTGACGCACTACTTAATCGACACTGATTATATGCGTTACTTAAATCTAATTTAGAGTAATGCATACCCCCCCCAACTTTAGCAAATACCTCCTCTATACGCGGCAATGGATATTTATCGATTTTTAAGACTTTGTTCAGAGTACAAGAAAAATCTCCTGCTATTTTAACTTGCCCATTCGATTTTAAGACGGGAACTATAGGTGTCGCGTACTCTGAGAAATTAACCGGAATTAAAATTCCTAAATCTACAAGTCGGGTTAACTCGTCTTCAACCTTATTTTTAAGTGCAAAAGGAATAGCCCGTGGCTTAAAAAAAATAGGTCTAGCGTCCTCCTTGAGCTCAAAAACGATTTCAAACTTATTGAAACAACCTAATTCGTCCTTCCATAGGTCGGGGAACTCATTTAGCAGCTGTTGCACCTCTCCAGTACATTGGTCATTAACATTGATTTTATTAAGATAAGTTGAACTATAATACATGTTAAACTTTGACATGAAATCACGGCCTAGAAGTGGCGGTCCGCCATTTTGTACAACATAAAATTGAATGTTTTGGCATATATTTAAATACGAAACCTTACAAATGAAATATCCCAAGGGAATTATTTTATGCCCATTGTACAGGCACATTCTAAGATCAGTTTTAATTAAATTATAATGTTTGAAATGTTTTATATATAATTGTTCTGAAATTACATTAGTACCTGAACCAGAATCTAATTCCATTTTGAATTTTAATTCATTTATTTGTATAGAAATAAGAATGGGGTCATTATTTACATACCGCATATTAAATAAGTTGCATTCTTCACAATTGTGCTCCTGTTCATCACTTACTATATGATGCAATTTGGATTTTACATTTTTAACATTACACATTTTTTTTAAATGTCCTTTTTCACCACATTTTTGGCAGTTATAATTTTTAAATCGGCACTTCACTGCTTCGTGATTTTTATAACCACACACTGAACAACGTACACTGTTAACGGGATCACGTGCAGAAGAAGAAGTACTCGATGCTGTGCTTCGCCTCTCGCGATCCTGCCCAACCCTGTAAACAGGTTCTTCTTTCACAGCCGCCGCTCCTGGCCCACCCTCCATATTTGCTTGTGAGCGCGCACCGCGTGCGCAAGCCGCCTGCTGGGCAACTTCCACCGCTTTTGCAAAGGTTAAACTTGACGAATCCTTCTCGAATAGACGGTCCCGTTCACGCCCTTCTCTTAGGCCTAGAATGAACCTATCTCGCAACAACGTCTCTAATATCTCCGCGCCAAAATCACAATATACTGAGAGTCCTCTCAAACGCGCCGCCCAGTCTTCGATACTTTCGCCATCCAAAATTACAGCTTCGTAAAATTTGGCTCTGTCTACGAAAGTCGATCTTTTTGGCTTAAAATGCACGTTGAGCTTTGACACTAAATCTTCAAATGACACAGTGTCCAGTTCTTCAGGATGAACCAAGTTCCTTGCCAGACGATAAGTTTCATCTGACAGATGCGTGAGTAATAAAGACGCTTTATTCTCGCCTTCGATTTTATTTAGCTTCATAAACTGATTCAATCTTCCATAAAAGATTTGCCATTCTTGGTTTTTATGGTCAAATGTATGTAGTGATCCAATATAATTCATTTTGCTAACTCGACACACTTGTAGGTAAGTAAATATCCTCGTCGCCAAATGATATGTATTTGTGAAGCAATAAAACGACTCAGTAGCGTGAACACTGGTTTATTACTAAAAGTACAAGGGCGCGCGCGTGTCGCCACTGCGCCGCGCGCGCTACAGGTAAATGCGTATACCTACATATAGCACAAAGAGACGCCTGGGTGTCACCACTGCGAGGGTCGCCCTGAGGACACAGTCGACGTGTCCTCACGGCGACAATAGGCGGAGACCTCTCGCGCCCGGCCTTGGTCGAGGCCATGCTGCGGGGCGAGAGGGAGTGGGAAGCGGTCGCCTCCTTCTGCGAAGCAGTCATGCTTCCGAAGGAGGAGGCGGGCCGCGTGAGCGTGAGGATGGCATCCTCCCTCCAGCCCAGCCGCAGTGGTAGACGCCCACGGCGTCGGACGTCGGCCGACGATCTCCGGCCACCGTAGGCGCGGGCATGCGGACAGCGAGTAAAGGGCAACTCACTGTCCGACCATGGACCATGCCCGGGTCGACGGCGCGTCGTGTTCCACGCGCGCCTCAAAGAGCGTCAGCAACATGACGAGGCCCCCTCTGCAGAGGGCCGAAGCCCGCCGGGGTCGTGGGACTCATCCCGTTACCGTGGCCCCGGTATGTAAAGGGTTATTGAAGGAACACCGTGGATTTTAGTCAGTAAAAGTCTGACAGTCCGTCCCACCCTGCCCGGAGTGGGAGGACTTATTTGATAATTTTACCACGTTAAAAAAAAAAAAAAAGCACCTTAAGGTTCTAAGTTGAGCTACGCGATATTTGATAAATGCGTGCACTGTTTGGACGGGCCTGCTCAAATCTGTTTGATTCTCTCCTCTAAAGGGCGCCACAGACATTAACCTACATGGCTCTCATATGATTTGGATCACTACAGATTGTCTGGACTTTAAAAGAGACGTTGACCTCTGAGTTTGTTTCAGTGTTTCTTCCCAGAGTAGTTAGTAAGGAAACACTGGCCTCATCTAGTTTAAATTTACGAAAAAAAGACGTGTGAAAGTGTTATTTATAACCTATTTGCAAAATAAACATCACTATTTCATTATGGGTTCCGTTTTTTGCCATTTGGCTACAGAACCCTAATAAAAACCGGTACATTTTTACTTCTTGTAGCAGGACCTGCAGGACCCTCTATAAATAAGATTGTCTATTTGGGTAACCACGTAAAAACATAGTCTCTATAATTGTATTGATAAAAATTTAGGTGCCTTGAGTTCCCAATTATGCAGGTATTTTTGTATTAATATTTTAAGATAAAGCGGTGACCAATATTAAATATAAAGACGGGAAAATATAATTTACCGGTTTTATTTCTACCATTCTTTGTTATACCGCAACTATGTACATTTATATAATATTATACTCGGAATGGTTCATGGCTGAGTAATGTGACGGCACGGATTGATTTTAAAGATAAGCAACACTTGTTGAGGTCAATCCGTAGACGGGTGATCATCAAGCAATGCGCTTCCTTTAGTTATTGCTAGCTTCGTGGATCGTGCTTAGGGTTTTGTGCATGCAAGTAAAATCTCCGGGTTCCGATGGTTATTACTAACCTGTCTGTCCATATGTTAGTGAGCTATATATTATGAACCGTGACAGGTGGAGTGAGGTGAGTTTCCATAGGGTAAGCATTTCACATTATCATCTGCCTAACCTTTTCCCAACAATATTGGAGTTAGCTTCCAGTCTCATCAAAAATGCACTAAAACTTTTCCTGCCTGTCTGACCTGCAAACTACAATGATATAATATGTATATGTGATATGCTATAAATGATAAAAGATTTTTATTATAAAATAACACTTTTATTCGTCAATCTTAATAATTCGGTAAATTTAAAAACAAGATGAGGCAGGAGTTTCTCAGCTAACTACCGTCAAAAGAAACGCCTCTTTCTCGGTGATTTCAAAATATCTCTCTTTTCTCAAGTGCTTATAGTAATTTACACGAAACTAAAACATAAGCAATCCGCTTTTAAATTATAGTTCTGTCCGTCTTTCCGCCTGTTTGGCTGTCTGTATTTCTGCGGCTGTTCTGATATTAATAGGACATTTACTGGAATGTAAAGGTTATAGGGCAACAAATAAGCTACTCTTTTCTCGGAATTCCTATGGGTTCGGGATTTTTACGAGAAAGACTTGCTACGAGAACGAGGATGCGGGCACATCTTTTTTAACTGTTTTATGTATTACTATTCAAGTATTCATGGCATAACTTACAAATGTAGCCATTATATTAATCAGAAACTTTAAGCTTTCTAATCGCGCTTCGTTTACAAATATATCAAGTAAATTAGTATTAGTTCATAAACAAACAAAAATATTTATTTATGGTTACCAGCATTTACGATAAAGTTTTCCAACATTTTCACACAACAACCAGAAAAATTACCAAAAGTAAAGAAACAATTCATTCATATCATAATAAACATTACATTAATATCATTCTTTGAGGTTATTGTAACCTCAAAGAATGATATATGTAATTGATCTTTATGATATTTTATGATATTAAGCACTGAACATCTATCCTGGGGTTCGGTGCTTAACAGTAATACTAACTGTAATATCTGTATATTAATGATGATACTAAAATAACTGTGTACTGTCCTGTCTCAGTATGTATCTAAAATTTGTGGAAATCAAACCCTAACAAAGTACGGAACCCTGGCTGCCCGGCACGGTTGTTCTTAGCTGTATCATTTCGGAGGATTCATTTCATTCCGGTGCACATTCTATCATTTCGGTGGTCATTTTTATCATTTCGGTAAAGACTTTTCATTTCATTGGACTTTTAAAAATTCATTCTTAAATATTTATGTATGTTTTGATGATATTTGATGTCCACTCATGAACAATGTTATAAAATAGGCTAAAGTTTTATTTGTCACTAAAAATATGTAGATAGCATTGAAATAAAAAAATCCTACCGAAATGACACATAAAAATCTCTTGTTGAAATTCACCCAATTATATTTTGAAACTCAGCCTCTCATCAGTATCCAGAAGGAGTGCTTGTTAGACAATGTGGTTGACCCTGAACTTTTTCTGCTAGACATTTTCCAACATTAACAAAAAAAATATTTGCCATGTTGGCAGATGTCAGCTGTGACGAGTTTGCTTGCAATAAACCTGAAGAAGGTTATTTTTTATTCGAGGTATATGTTAAATCTTTAATATACTTCCAGATTTTTTACTATTTGTTCCAGCCTTTACCAATTCAGTTTTATTGTAGTTGCATTTAACTTTTTTGTGAAGGTCATTACAAAAATTACGATATCTTTTGTAGGACAGTTGCATCATTGCATTGTCTGGGTGTGATTTAGCTTTCATGTGCACTTTATCTCTATGCTCCATACAACGGATAAGACCCGTCGTGATCCATGGTTTTATGTTGCAATTTTTGTTGCAAAGATGAAAAGATTAAAGTGTGAATTAGCTAACAAATTTAGGATGATCTTGGACGGTTCGGTAAATTAACATTCATGCCTAAACATCTCTGTAGATGTTTAGGCATGAATGTTAATTTTGAAAAGGAAAAAGGTGTTATAAGTATTGAACAAAAAGGTTTATTTATCGCGTATGAGTTAATTTTCTCGCTATTTCAGGGGTATTACGTGTAATTTATAATCAAATTAATAATCTATGCCTACCTATGTTTTTTTATTGTTGATAAGCTCGCCTTTGACCACCATCTCACCTGATGGTAAGCCATGATGTGATCGAAAATGAAGCACGTTTGCCTAGAAGTATTTTATTCGCTCTTGACTAAATGAGAGCTGATGGATCATACAATTGCATAACAAAAAGCTAAGCAGATGATTATGAATGCATTTCGTAAATGTGTATAATTATGTATTAATAAGATCAATTCGTAAAGTTTGCGATCTCCCTGACACTATGTATTGTATAACTATAACACCCCGTTACCTGTAAGAAATGGTAAAAATGATAAACTATACAACGTGTCATTTAAAGGTACTAGTTTTTTAAGAGAAATAAAACTTAAAATTTCTTCCTTACCACGCCTGAGCACAGAGGACTAGGATAGCCTTGACTGACATGGTAGTTTGTTTCGAGTACAGACACAAGAATGATGTTCAGTGCAACCGTTGAAGACCTTATACTATATCTAGTTATCAATTTCCAAGAATATTTCTATATAGGTATGTGTGGTTTATTTATAGTTTGTGCAAGCATGATAAGCCTATTATATTCAAAAGAAGAAAAAAGAATGTTAAACGTGAAAACATGCTTTTGATTAATAAATGTAGATGTTAGTATATTTTGAAACTTTCACCCTGACTATAAAATATATGACTTAATTTGTTGATATCCAAAATGCTTTCTCAATTTTGAAGAACGTGACGACCCAAACTATTTATTTTATACCACTTACCAATACAACGTGTAATTTAAGGGTATATACATACCGAGTGCACGGCTTCTTTGGATGATAACAAACGATATGGCAAAGGTTTTCTAATCCTATGTCTACATGTGTGGAGCATATTAGAAATTTCAATACATTGATACCAAACGCCGAATTTTTCAAATTAAGAAGAACGAAGAGAATTATCGTTTTATTGGTAAGTGACGTGGAAAGTGATGACCGTCATAGTGCTGTGACACGTTTGTTATTACTGGTATTCAAAAAACATATGAAACCAATAATTTGGGGTCAATTCTGTGAGTCACTTATTTGAGCTGAAACTTTGCATAGAGACTCCATACCAGATATTATCTTCAGTCCTTTTGGATAGATATGGGGTTTCCATTACACGTTGAATACCTAACTTGTAGGTAAAATATATTATGCAAAATGTAAATGGTAAACTAGATATTAAATTATATTGGTAGGTATTGGTAGGTAGTAAATTAGATTGGAAAGCACATACAGAAGCCTTAAGCAAAAAAATTTGCTCATCCACATATGCACTATATAAATTAGCCCCGATGTTAAATGTAAATGCACTTCTAACTGCGTATCATGGCCTAGTGTCTTCTAACTTAAGGTATGGCATAATTTTTTGGGGAAATTCAACAAATAAAGATGTAATTTTTAAAACGCAAAAGAGGTGCATTAGAACTATTTTTGGACTTCAAGTTACTGAAAGATGCAAACCGTTTTTTAAAAAATACAAAATATTAACGCTTCCCTCAATGTACATTTTAGAGACCATTATGTTTGTAAAATCTAACCCACACCTATTTACCTTAGTGTCTGATAAGATAGTACGAAATAGGCGCGACAATAGCAAGCTATGTATCCCTCGGGCCAGGACGGCTCTATTGCGCAAAAGTGTATTCTGTATGGCGCCAATTTTGTATAATACGTTGCCAAAACATTGGAGGGAATATACAATAACACAATTGCGAAATCGATTAAAAAACCTTTTGTTAGAGAAGGTATATTACAGGACTGAAGAATTTTTGACTGAAAAATGGACTTGAATTTTATGTAAACATTTAATTATTAGTAAGACATTATAATAACTAATATTGACATTTTGTAATTAATCTTTTATTTTTTGTGTTTTATCTTGAATTTAATGTTAATTTCCATCGTTAATTATCTATTAATTTAATAATTACCTACTTGACTTATTATTGTTATTTAGCATACATGTATTTGTGCGCCGTTGAGGCAAAACATGACGGTGGTTTAATTTTATATAACATCTTGCATGCCATGTGTGTGTATACTCGTGTTTTGAACAAATAAAAGTTATCTTATCTTATCTTAAATGGTTTTGAATGCATGGTGTCTCTAATGATCGGAACTCGAACTGCTTCACGTTTTGATGAACGAGCGAGTGTGCACACGTGCGTCCGATGCAATTATATATAAGCGCTGAGTGTTTGATTAAAACTCAAACAACTTGTAAATAAACAAAACAGTTGCTAGGTATCAATCATTTATTTTTTAATTTGTTCAGGTTTCATTCTGACATTGTCTAGTAAAAGTAGTCGCAGGGGGAACCACAGCCGCAAGCGCACTTGCCACAGATAGACACGGCACCACAAGCCGGCACAGCGCCGCCGAAGTTGACAGCGCCCATGATGGGGACCTGACCAGCAACAGCGGTGTTACCGCAGACTGGCAGCTCACCAGCGACCGCCACGTTGCCTTCACCGGCGCCGCCGTACGCAGCACCACATCCGGCAGCAGCAGGGTAGGCGAATCCATCGTAAGCCAAGCCAGACAAGCCATAGGGGGTAGCCAGACCAGTACCAGCCAAGCCGTAAGGGGCGAACGCCGGGGTGTAAGAACCACAACACTGGCCACATGAGAATACATTCTGTAAAAGAAATAAACGTAATTAGCTTATCCTACTTCAAACAATGAGTTGAAACTATTACATTAATACATTATCTTATGACTTCTGAGAACAATAATGTCAGGAAACTAAAATCAGACACATGAAAAATAAAAAAATATAAATTTTTATATTTTTTTTATTTTTTACCTGTGGCTTGTCTGGTCCTGGCAGCTAGACCAGGACCAGCCAAGCCACAGGGACCAGCCAGAGCTGGAGCGATTACACCACGTTACGCTTGGCTCAATACATTCTGAAAAGTAATAATAATAATTTATTTATTTATCACAAACACAACTATCATTACAGGCAATAATCCTAATGCGGTAGCGTGGTCTTTAGTAACATTATAAATTACAATTAAAGCTACTAGTTATATATTAGCATAACACAATACAAACAATGTTACCTTTGTGAATTCATTCAGAGAGCAATTAAATAAATCTATCCTATCAGCAGTGTCATTCAGTGTATGCAAGGCTCGCGTCAGGGGCGCTTTACTGAGCAGGTTGGTTCGCGCGCGCGGCACTGCTAACAACCGTGGCCGTCGGCGCGGCGTCGCAATGCGTACTTATCAGGCACATTCAGACATATCTCCTTCAAAACACATGCATTAAACATTTTACCGCGCAACAGCTTAAAAATATACGTGGTAAAAGCCAGGTCCCTTCTAGTCTCCAGTTTGTTGTACCCAACCATGCCGATTACGAACAAAGTTGGGTACATCAACGGATAGAAGGGGTAGACCCCGTAAAGTTTCATGTACAAATACCTGATAAATTTGTTCTGTATGCGTTCCAACATAATACTATATTTAATCTCATGTGGAGCCCATAAGACAGCATTACACTCAAGTTGAGTTCTTATCAGAGCATTATACAATGCTGTTACCGCTGTAATGTTTGTAAAACCCGATGCCCGACGGAGTATGGATCCCAGGCTTCTATATGATTTTTTAAAAACATTTATAATATGTTCACGAAATGTTAACTCGGTGTTCAGGCGCACCCCCAGATCGCGTACCTTTTCTACCCGCTTAATTGGCGTGTCATCTAACGCATACCCGTGATGATGTGGCACTCTCATTCTACTAAAGGTTATAACGAGCATTTTTTAACATTAAATTGCAGTAGTAATAATATAAAGTAATAATATAAACCTAAATATTGGCTGAAAGAAACAACTGCGAATTGAATGTAATATTAAATCTAGATATAACTGTAAAGCCCGCTTTCTACAAAGAAAATTGCTAACAATTTACTATCCGTTTATATTATATTAGAATTAGCCTCTTATGTAAAAAAAAAATGTTAAGTTTTGATACGAAAGAGCTTTGCAAAAATAAATTGATCCTACCAACTCCTAGTCTACAAATGTATAAAATACCGAATAACGAAACAGCCTTTATGATAAAAAATTATTGGCCAAGTGCGAGTCAGACTCGCCCATGAAGGGTTCCGTAGTAACTATAATAATATAATATAATATGTTTATCTATATACGAATAAAAAAAAACCTTAAAAATTTCTAAAAACTAGCTTATTTACATTTTTACAACTACGCTAAATAACTTTGTTTTTCATAGTGTTTGTATGAATTACAAAGTTATATTTGCGGTTTTAGAAAATTTGCTGTATCTCAAAAACTGCTGACCCGATTTCGTTCAAACCAATTTTGTTTGAAAGTTTATATTAATATCTACACACGTACAGTGTGTGTAGATTTTTCACTCCATTATTATAGAAGTTAGAGGGGGACACACACACATTTTACCACTTTGGAAGCTTATATCTTTTAAACGATTGACTTTATGAAAAAGTGGCTTTAGAAACCCTTATATCATTTTAAATACATGTCTATAGATACCACACACGCATAGGTTTCATGAAAAAAAAAAATATTTTCAGTTTTAGTTCCATGTATGGGGAGCCCCCTTTATTTTAAATATTTTTTAATTATTTTCTTAAAATCGGAAAGCTGTTCACAGAATACATCTACCTACTAAGTTTCACATGTATGGTCTTAATAGTTTCGGAATAAAATGGCTGTGACATACGGACGGACGGACAGACAGACAGACAGACAGACGGACAGACATATCGAAACTATAAGGGTTCCTTTTTTGCCATTTGGCTACGGAACCCTAAAAATACTTGAAAGTATATGGGACACCAAAACACTACGTATATTTAGAGCTAAATTAAAATCAATACTATTAGAAAAATATCATTTTCTTATTCTAGAATTTATGGAAAATAAAGACGTCTGAAATAATGTTAATTGTTATTAATCTGGGAGCACGGTAGTGCCCAGGCCAAGTCGAGCAAAAAGCGGCACGGCCGTACCATACTTTTCTCGAAGCAATTCAGGCCATTTTTGACCCCGTATAACTTCGTTGTGGATAAAATTAGAAGCCTGAATTTTCAGTAACCAAGCAGACATTGTTTAAATACGGTATATTTTAAATTTTACTCAATTTGAATCAGTAGTTTAAGAATTATAACGAGTCAAAGTTCCTTAATTTTGTCACTCACTGACTGACCGATCATCAAAAGTCTATGGCACTTCTAGCAGACATAGAAGCTTCAAATTTAGAATACAATTAGTGTTTAGTGTATGAATCAAGGAAAAACTAAAATATTTTTCAATTTCGGTCCAGTTTTCTAGATAAATCAACTGCATAAATAACTTTGTAATCCCATATATTTATATGGGATTACAAAGTTATATTTACAGTTAATTAATCAGTGTACCTGTATATAATTATGTATAATATAATGGAATAATATGTGTAGATAGGTATCTAGATATAATTGTGTTCAAAGGTAACTTGTAAAATGGTCAACGGAATAAAAAAGCCAGAGAGAGGGCTTTAAGAAAATTCGTTATTGGTATACAAAAAGTAGAAGGCTCTCGACCATCGCATGAAAACACAATATGTATATCTCACAAGTAATACATACATATATAAATTACATTGTTTTTGCGATTGCCAAGTCAATCTATTTATTTAAAATGTTAAAGATTTTTAATATTGATATAGTCACTATAAGATGTGTTAGGTTAGATAATTACGTAACAACTTAACACAGAAGGTCCCTTAAGTAGGGACTGAATAATCGAATAACCGACTTGGTATTACATGGATCTCACAACTTTTTACGGTAGAAGAACTTGCGACTTGCGAGGCTTGGTATTTTTTACAAGTATTGTTTTTAATGGGATATATATTATTCTATTACTAGTATTGTCAACCTAGCCAAAAGATTAATATTTATTTATAAATAGAAAATACTTTACTTCGCAATATATCAGTTTTAAGTTAATTTGTTTTAATTGGTTATAAGCCATACCTGTATACGATGTGTATAAATAAACAGTACGTACATTCACGTAAAAAAACTTTTTTTCCAAAAAATAAAACCGACTTCCATATCAAAACACTACAAAGCCAAAAATAATTTTAATTTCGGTAGTCGGTGTTATTGGTTTTGTATTTTCTTTTTTTTTCACACCGCCTTCCGAAATTAAAATTATTTTTGGCTTTGTAGTGTTTTGATATGGAAGTCGGTTTTATTTTTTGCAAAAAAGTTTTTATTTTCGCGCTTTTTAGTGGGTCAGTGAATTTTCCAATTCGATTCGTAAATGACGGAGTTATGCGCGAACAAAAAACGCAATGCAGAGTAAACGAAAAGATCATCAAGGTAAATTATTTTTTTCAACTTTTTTTGATTTTTCAGAAACGGCTCGTCCGATTTCGATAAAATTTTCATGGGACCATTTGGAAAGTATACCCTTTCCAACAAAAAAAGAATTTTTCAAATCGGTTGGCAAGCGACGGAGTTATGCGTGGACAAACATAAAAAAAAAAAAAAAAAAAAAAATACAAACATCCGAATTGAGAACCTCCTCCTTTTTTAGAAGTCGGTTAAAAAACTATCGCATAACTTTAGAAAAAATAGTTAGGGCATAAATATAAGACAAAAGGAATAAATAATACTCACCTGGACCAAGCATGCTTGGATGCAGAGCAAAAGAACAGTGAAGGAAGACATGTTTGATGTTTGTTTATGTTCAACGAGAAGGCTGAATGATGACCTGAAACTATTGACACATTTTATACTCAGCACCATGTTGATATGGGCCGCGTTTTCGAAATTTTAGAAAACGTGACTTGATATAACTTCGTAAAATATTAAACGCTTTTATGTTTGTAAATAGTAGGCTTATCATGCTTGCACAATTAATTAATTAATTGCTTATACCGACATACATTGTTGGAAATTGATAACACGGCGGACTATAAAGACCCCAACAACTGCACTGGACATCATTCTTGTGTCAGTACTCGAAACAAACTACAATGTCTGTCAAGGCTATCCTCGTCTTCTGCGCTCAGGCGCTCCTGCTCAAGGTAAGACACTTTTATAATAGTCAAATATACCATAGAGTACCTACTAAAGTAAAGTATCAGGATACTTTAATTCCCACAAAATATCTTACTTATTGATTTCTTGCTTTGTTTGTAGTCTGCCCTCGGACAGTGCACTAGCCGCGCTGCGGTGGCTGATATCTCTGGACTTGCTGCTCCCTACGGCTTGGCCGCCCCTTGCGGCTCGTATGCTCCAGCTTTGTCATATGGACGTCTCGGCTACCCTGGCGCCGGCTGCACAGGCCTGGAATTCAGTCCCACTTGTGGCGGCGCCCTGCCTGTCTCCAGCGCCTCCGGCAATGCTCCCGTCGGTATCTCCGTAGCGTCCGAGAACGCTTACGAAGGTTCTCTGGCTGTGTGTGGTGAGCTGCCGTTTGTTGGTACTGTAGGTTTGGAAGGTGTGGTGCCTTCTGCCGGTGCTGGTGCCGTCAACCACGCCTGTGGTAATGGCAGGAACGCCATGATCAGTGAGAGTGCTGCCTTTGGCCCGGCTGCTGGCGTGGGCCCTCTTGGTGCTTACGGTCTTGGTACTGCCTACGCTCCCGCTGGTTTTGCTGCTCCTGGCCTCGGTCTCCGTGGTGGTTATGCCGGCAGATGTGGCTGCGGCATCTAAGAACATGAGCCATATAAATGATCTCCACTTGAACTTAATAAATCGAAACACATGCTAGTTATTGTTTTTTATTCTATTTTACCTATTGATCTTGTTTTTTTTTTCTAGTTTTATGTAATTAATATTTCCTGAAGCATGTTGATATATATATTGATTTTTTTATGTAAAGCGCAAGAGATGTATCGTCACGTGGGGTTGGTTTAGGTATATCCACTATTAAAATGACTCTCAAGTGAAATCGTAAAGAAATTACACCGAAAATATTGTTACGAGCTGGGGTTCGGGATAGAAATAATTAACGCCAATTAAACCAAAATTTACACTTTGATTAATTAAACACAAAATGAAAATTTAACACAATTATTCGTACCACAACACTTGTCACTTAACACTCAAATCGCACTGAAATTCACTCGTATAGCTTCGATTGTATCGCCTCGGATCTTCTAATAAGACTGACTGTCTGCGTTCCTTTGCGATCTATTTATACCCTGGTCTATGAAGTCTAGAACATTCTTATAAAATCTACTTACTGTTTATACTGCGTCAGAATATTCCAGAGCTACTTGAGATACACAGTACCACTATTCGCCGCTAGATGGTGTTAACGCACACTGTGCGTGTCACTACGGCGAACCCACTGTGCACCTACGACGTGAGCCTGCGGGACGCGGGGGACGGGGGCCCGACCGGCCGCGTCGCTTCGCCGCGAGCCAACCGCCAGCAGTCTGCTTGGGGTCACAATCAAGCGCATGCGTACACGCACTTACGCACCGCGTCCATTTTATAATAAGTTTGTAAAGTAATAATTTCTAATATTGTAATTCCAAAGAGTAGACTCGCCTATCATTGAAGTGACCCCTATATTCCCTACAAAATTGGCGACCGTCTAAGATAAATTTCGAACCTACAAACAATCCAATACCTACCTAAAAAACGAAGCTAAAAGAACGTTCGAGAATAAACGCGCGTGGAGACCGGATACGACGGGTATCAAGCTATCAAGGACAAGATTGGCGCGTATGCTGTTCTTCAGTCACCCACGGGGCCTTCGGACTACGCAAGCAGGCAACAAAATCATCATCGCCTGCACGTGCACCAGAGGTCTAGCCCGAGGGAAGTAAGCCCGTTTCCTATATTCCTGCCTATTCCACGATGCCTATCTATTTATTTCTATTTGTGTGAATAGCCTAGTTGGTTTCGCTCGAACATTTCGATCAGCTTGCCTAAAAATATTCGAAATACGATACGTAATTTCCTTGCCGCGCGTGGTGGGCGAGTCCATTTTTGAGTTTGTGTGTGCTATTGGCGTCTGTTGCGCGCCTACTTATTTGTTTGGTGGTTGTCTAAATAGCTTATCGAAGGGTGTAAATAATTGCCTAAAGCCTAAATCTAAGCACTAAAACCAGCCTATCTTAGCATCAACATTTTTCTTGCCGCACGTGAGGGCGAGTCCATTTTTGTGATTGTGTGCGCGGTTGGCGCCCCTGAGTATACCATCATAAATCTAAAATACTGCCACTGAACCCGTTCATAGATTCAGATGGTATACTCAGGGTGGGTGGTCGTATACAAAATCCAAATTATAATTTTGAGAAAAGGCACCCAATACTACTTGATTCAAAACATAATTTTACTAAATTACTAATGAGATACGAGCATATACGTTTATTCCATGCCGGTCCACAATTGCTTTTATCATCCATTAGGGAGGAATATTGGCCAATAGGTGGCAGAAACTTGGCTCGTAGCATATTAAGAAACTGTATTGTGTGTATACGTTTTAGAGGTAAAACAGTACAGCCTATAATGGGTAACCTTCCAAATGTTAGAACAAATCCTAGTTTTCCCTTTTATGCATGCGGAACAGATTTTGCTGGTCCATTCATGATATCGAGTAAGAAAGGCAGAGGTAATCGTGTAACTAAATGTTACCTTTGTTTATTTGTTTGCCTTACTATTAAAGCTGTCCACTTGGAGCTTGTAAGTGATCTGACTACTAAAGCGTTCCTAATGTGCCTTCGACGATTTGTAGCAAGAAGAGGTAAACCTTATGAAATTTATTCAGACAATGGCAAAACATTTGTAGGGGCAAACAATGAATTGGGTCGAGTCCTCAAGTCTAGTCGCGAAGCTGTGATAGAGTATGGCAGCACTGAAGGCATTAGATTTAAATTCAGCCCTGCATATTCACCTTATTTTGGGGGTATTTGGGAAGCTGGGGTAAAGTCATCGAAACACCACCTAAAAAGAGTAGCAGGCAACGCTGCGTTAACGTTTGAGGAACTTTCGACGTTGTTTACACAAATAGAGGCTATCCTAAATTCACGACCCTTATCTCCTCTCTCATCAGACCCATCAGATATCCTACCCCTTACTCCAGGGCACTTCCTCATCGGGCGGCCACTCACATCAGTGCCGCCTCTAACCATTAATAAAACAAGACCCAACAGATACGAGAGGATAGAGCAACTGCGGCAGCAATTTTGGGAGAGGTGGGGAGGGGCGTTAGTGTCTCGACTAGATATATTTAGTACTGCTATTCTCCGCAAGATGGCGTTAGTGTCTCGAACATTCTAGATTTATGTCGAAGTTTCTCGACGTACTTCGCTAAACGACTGGCGTAACAATATCAACAATAATTATGTGCAATATTGACCCTCAAAGTTTTGAAACGAAACAGTTCTTATTATTGATATGCAAGTCTCAGAACATTGTATATATATTTTTTTAAATTACTAATGAACCCGCTCTTGATCCCGATCACACCTGATAAGTGTAAGTGTAAGATGAGGTCTATGATCGAACGAGGGAACCCAGAAGTTGCCTATTTACTCTTGCTTTAAAGGCTGACGGGTCATATGTGGCAGGGAATACAGAAGCCGGCAGAGAGTTCCACACCTTGGCTGTGCGCACAATAAATCGCACACTTATTCCAATACTGTCACTATCCCAAAAAGTCAACTTTTCAGGAGAGGCAAAAAATGGAATGAGAAGTGGAACATTTTTGTTTAGTGACGAAGCGGACTACTGCCCGTATAGTGGTTATTTCTGTTACTTTTAGACTAGTGTAAGCGCGATTACGTATAGTTCCACGTTTCCCAACAGATGGCATTAAAAAGTCGATTTGGCAAAATTTTGGATAGTGACAGTATTGGATTAAGCGTGCGAAATGTAGAGAAGAAGCGCTTAGTACGACAATACGGCATATTGATCAAGTATGGATGGTATCCTGCAGTACGTCTAGAAGACCGGTAGTAGAAGGTGGATGAAGGGATTAGGTCGTGGAGCTCCTGTGCACACTCTCCGAAGTACAATCTGTAGAAGATAGACAGGCAAGCAATGGTTGTAATTATTAGAGACGCGAGTAGATTTATTCAATTATGCGATCATTTAGTGAAATAATATTATAACGTTCAAGGTGGTTCCGTATTAATTAACTCTGCGCTTATTAATGGTATATTAAATAAAATTGTAGGATCTGCTTCTCGCTTAATCAACTCAAATGGCATTGCAATCTTAAAGCAAAAGGAAAATAATTTAATTGCTGAAATGAATCATGACATGAGTTTAAGTAAGTAGTGAATTTTACGTAGCACAAACGTTATGGATAATATAGACAAAATTCAATTTCAGTTAGCAATGTTAGACATGAAACAGATTTATTAAATATGCTCATTTGGCATAGTTAGTAATGATATTAGGAGACAATATAGATAGTTTGTCCAAAGAACTTGACAAATTACAGAATTTATTAGCATTTATTAGGGTTAGAAGTATTCGTAATTCTATATTGAACTATGCTATGTTTAAGGACATGATAAATGGATTAGGTATGTTATATAATAAGGATCAATTTCTAGATATTAATTTGAGAGAATATTTTTACATCATTAGACTAGTATTACAACGAGATTAAAATAGTGATAGTTATTAAATTTCCGATTATTTATCCTACTAACTTTATCTTATATAAATTATCCCTGGCCCCTAATTATAACAATAAGCTCCTGATACTACCTTATCCTTTTATAGCGGTTCACGGAAAAGATCTGTTATACATGGAGACAGAATGTCCGAAGTATAACCACGGTTACCTTTGCGAAGATAATTTAAGTCACCACCATGGCTAACAATCGGACTGTATCCGACAGCTATACTACATCAGAAAATTAACGAATCCTGTCAATTCACATCAGTCATCCTGTCTTCTGAAGCAATGGAGCAGCGCGAGACGACCAACTCTTCATTGTAAGCTTTCGTAAACCTAAGAAAGTCCGCCTAACTTGTTCTGAAGATAACTATAGAATGCTAAAGGGGACTTACTTATCTATCATAACCATAGAATGCACGCTGAGAAAAACAACTTTTTATATGTTGGTATAGCGTCATTCTGTTCCGTTTTTGAATAAAATAATAAAATTAGGCTTGAGAATCGTTTAGGACTCTGGAAAGGACATAGGATAGTTTTTATTACGAAATTCCCACAAAATCGGGATTTACGCGGGAAAAACCTCCCACGCGAACTAAGTCGCGGGCATAAGCTAGTTAATATATATCTATATATATATAACTCAAAGGTGACTGACTGACTGACTGACTGACATAGTGATCTATCAATGCACAGCCCAAACCACTGGACGGATCAGGCTGAAATTTGGCATGCAGGTAGATGTTATGACGCAGGCATCCGCTAAGAAAGCATTTTGCGAAATTCCCACGGGATCGGGATTTACACGGGAAAAACTTCTCACGCGGGCAAAGCCGCTGGCACAAGCTAATAATAGGGGAGGGCTCAGCACGCTACCTTGGGGTACGCTATATTGTATGCGCCTTGTCTGAGAATAATAAATGTCGTTTCCGGTTTACTTTTAGGTCAAAATAGTAATTTATGTAAGTGTTCTGACTAAATATGATTCAACGAGTTTAAGGGCGTTTCTTTCTTCGTATGCCGTGGCTTTGTAATTTATTTTTGTGTCAGAATTTTGTGGTTTACAACAACGTAAGCCTTGGTCATATCTGTGAATAAAGCATGTACAGGATTTATTTTATCTACAGAGGACATCACACAAGAAAGTAAGTCAAATTTTAAAAGTGATTTAACCTGACCTAATTGATTTTTTGCTTTCATTTATGATTATGTCCACAGTCTAATAACTAAGGTCTCTAGTTATAACATTTTTTTATTTTAATGATGAATGAGTTATTTGTACTTGACAGGTTTCTGAAGCAACGCAATTTATTATATTATCCAAATACATTTATATTTTTACAAAAAATGATAATAGTATTTCAGTCAGATTTTTTCATCTTTCCCATCCGGTTTATTTATCGCGTAGGAGTTAATTTTCTCGCTATTTCAGGGGTATTACGACCGTTTACAATCAAATTATTAATCTGTGCCAACCTATATTTTTTATTGTTGATATACAATGAGTAATTTAAAGGATATATACATACCAAGTGCACGGCTTCTTTGGATGATAATAAACGATATGGCAAGGGTTTTCTAATCCTATGTATACATGTGTGGAACTTATTAGAAATTTCAATACATTGATACCAGAGACCGACATTTTCAAATTAAGAAGAACGAAGAGAATTATCGTTTTATTGGCAAGTGACGTGGAAAGTGATGACCCTCATAGTGCTGTGACACGTTTGTTATTATTGGTATTCAAGAAACATACGAAATCAACAATTTGGGGTCAATTCTGTGAGTCACTTATTTTGAGCTGAAACTTTGCATAGAGACTCCATACCAGATGTTGTCTTCAGTCCTTTTGGATAGATATGGGGTTTCCGTTACACGTTGTAGAAATATCTTATTCGCTCTTGACTTAATGAGAGATGATGAATCATACAATTGCATAACAAAAAAGCAAAGCAGATGATTATGAATGAATTTTGTAAATGTGTATATCGTCCCTTTATTGGTAAAACCGATTATCTACACTTTTTTTCAAAAATGAGTTATTTACACCAAGCTACTCAACTTTTTGAGCTCTATCTATAGATAAAACCGATTTTTCGATACGATGCATAGTTTCTGAGATAGTTACGCAAAAAAAAAACAATTATAATATAATTTTTTAAGTAACATCTGCATTCAATAACAACTAAAGTCTTATACCTGTACGATCTTTTTGAAGCCTTGCAATCAAAAACACATTCCGTTTCATATCTTATTTTAGTTGCAATTTGCTTCCACTCTGAATATACTGTAGCATTGTACTAATACAAATTAAAATACTTTAAATGGTTCTGGTTTTGCTGAATTATTTGAAATTACTTAGAATCTTACACATTAAAAAGAAAGTAAGTAGTTCTACTTGCTTTTAACAGAACATAATCCTTCGCACTTGTGCAGATTTCAATTCAATTAAAAGAGATTATTAGAGAGATTTTATTTTGTGCACTAGGTACTATCGCGCTAATCCAGAAGAACAAAATAAAATACAAGGTGAATATCAGACACACGTTGATAGGAAGCAAACTTGTAATCAAGAAAAAGATAAAAAGAGAGCTGAAGAAGAAACTAATTTTCTGTCTGCTACTTTTGATTTGCAGGCAATTCTACAATTGCCATACACTGATATTGGTCTCCTTTACTATACAAGAACATTAATTTTATACAATTTAACGCTGTACGAAAGTGCGCCTCCTAACGAACCTTATTGTTTTGTATGGTCCGAGGCAACTGGTAAAAAGGGAAGTTCAGAAATCGGAACTATTTTGTGTCACTATTTAATGAAATCTGTACCAGAGGAAGTCACGGAAGTCAGTTTGTTCTCTGACACATGTGGAGAACAAAATAAGAATCAATTCGTGGCTGCTATCCTATTGTGGGTAATTCAAAACAGCAACCGTTTAAAAATCATAGAACACAAGTTCTTAGAGTCAGGTCACAGTTACATGGAAGCTGGCTCAATGCACAGTGCGATTGAATCTGCCAAGAAAAATGTTGATCTTTTTTGTATGACTGACTGGATTAACATTTTCAAACGTGCTAGAACAGATGCACAGATGGACAGCAGGTGAAATAGTTAAAAATAAAACGGATGAGGTAAAAGGAGACAAAAAAATATACTATAACTATGACATGTCAAATTCATTTATGGCAATGGATGTAACTGGTTTAGACACACAAAATAACATTAATATAAATTCAGCATCGACATCTTCAGCACATGGACGCCACAGGTATGCAACAAGAAACAAAGCAATGCGATTGGCAGCAGAACAGGTAATGGAACTACCAACTACCTCGGAACTCCAGTTCGCACCGCTAGAACAATTGTATGATGGACCTCTTCCAATAACGGAAGCTAAGAAAAAAGATCTCATTAATCTATGTGAGAAGGGGGTTATACCAAAAGAGTATCATGGATGGTACAGAAGTTTGCTTGTAGATAGGGATCGCATTGAACGCGTCCCTGATGTTTCCGCCTCTGAAGAGTCACAATTTATCATTGTAAGACTTACATAGTTTAATTAAGTTTAATTTTGTACTTTACCTATTATGATTATTATTGAATAAAAAAAGATTATTATTATTATATTGAAATGTGAAAAATTGGCCAAATTTGTGGTAGGTATCTACCACATTAATAATGTTAAGGAAAATAAAATTAAAATTTAAAATTTTAAAATAAAGTTAAAATTGTATATCTGAGTCATCTGTGGACTCATCAGCTGATGAATGTAAGACACATTATTTTAGTTTTTCTATCTAAGTATACTAAACAATTTTTTTTATTGATAATAGGCTTGCGTTTGACCACCATCTCACCTGATAGTAAGTGATGATGTGGTCGAAGATGGAGCACGCTTACCTAAAAGAAACCTATTCACTCTTGACTTAAAGGCCCCTAGGTTATAGCTATCGGGAAACACTCACAAGACTCCGGCAGGGAATTCCACTCCTTAGCCGTACGCACAATGAAGGTATTCCCAAAACGTTTTGTGCGTATGGGTGGGATGTCCACCATGTAACGATGGCGCTTCGCCGTTTGTCTCGTAGTCCGATGATGGAACGGGCTTGGTGGAATTAGATTGTGTAATTCCAGCGCACACTCCCCGAAATGTAACCGATAGAAAACCGATAGACTTGCAACTCTTCGTCAATGTTCAAGGCTCTGGAGCTTTGACTCGACCAGTGCATCGTTGCCAATGAGTCTCTTGGCCCGCTTCTCGATAGACTCAAGCGCGTCCAGTTGGTATTTAGCAGATCCATCCCAAAGATGAGAGCAGTTCTCCATACACGACCAAACCTGGGCTTGATAGAGATTGAGCGACTGTTCGGGTGTGAAGTACCGTCTCACCTTTGCTAGAATTCCCAACATTTTTGATGCTAGTTGAGCCTTAGCCTCGATAAACGGGCCAAAATTAAGGGTAGAAGTTAGTGTTACCCCCAGAAGCTCGATACGTTCGGTTTTCGGCACGGTTACACCTCGGAAAGTAGGAGCCGGTTCGAATTGACTCCTTTTTGCAGAGGAGAGACACGCCTGGGTATTAGCTTCATTAAACTTGACCAAGTTGGCATCACCCTATTCGGAGTCAGCCTTCAAGGCAAGACAATTTGTGAAAACGTGAATTAATTTCATGGTTTCATAAATTGTTTTGTATAAGTACTTAGATAAAAATAAAAAGTTACTAATAAAGTTGATTATTTCCTAATATATCATTCTTATTACTTTCCTACTTTATTCAGTTTTTACTTTCATGTAAGTAATGATTTTTTTTGTAATTATGTAGTTCGTTGTATGAACACTTTGCATATAGTCTACCACAATTCTTAATTTTATTCAAGCAAAACCAATTATCATTTTTTTAAATTTCAATTTGTAGAATGTTTCAGAGTGTTATTTTTACAGTTGTTTTTGGTACCATTACTTTCTTCGAAAGGTTACGGTGAAGCTATAAGATAAGCTTCAAGTGATTTAATTAATGATATATGTGCTTATGTCGTTATTCAGGAAAAACCAACCAAATGACCTCCCTGAAGATAGTGTTTGGCATTTTTTCAAGCGTTATCAGTGAAGTACTTCTATTTATATGGTTTACAAACATACTTTATTAATTTTTTCATTATAATTACATGATTGCAGGTAAGATATATGTAATTTAGTTACATAATTATTCTGTCAAACTTTTAAATCGTTATTGCCACAAGTTTAGTTTTCGGTAGATAATCGGTTTTACCAATAAATAAGTTATCAATTCGTAAAAATTGCGATCTCCCTGATACTACGTATTGTATAATTATAGAACCCCGTTACCTACAAGAAATGGTAAAAATGATAAACTATATAACTAACTTGTAGGTAAAATATATTATGGAAAATGGTAATGGTAAACGGTTTTGAATGCATGGTGTCTCTAATGATCGGAACTCGAACTGCTTCACGTTTTGATAAACGAGCGCGTGTGCACACGTGCGTCCGATGCAATTATACATTAGCGCTGAGTGTTTGATTAAAACTCAAACAGCTTGTAAATAAACAAAACAGTTGTTAGGTATCAATCATTTATTTTTCAATTTGTTCAGGTTTCATACGGACATTGCCTAGTAAAAGTAGTCGCAGGGGGAACCGCAGCCGCAAGCGCACTTGCCACAGATAGACACGGCGCCACAAGCCGGCACAGCGCCGCCGAAGTTGACAGCGCCCATGATGGGGACCTGACCAGCAACAGCGGTGTTACCGCAGACTGGCAGCTCACCAGCGACCGCCACGTTGCCTTCACCGGCACCGCCGTACGCAGCACCACATCCGGCAGCAGCAGGGTAGGCGAATCCATCGTAAGCCAAGCCAGACAAGCCGTAGGGGGTAGCCAGACCAGTACCAGCCAAGCCGTAAGGGGCGAACGCCGGGGCGTAAGAACCACAACACTGGCCACATGAGAATACATTCTGTAAAAGAAATAAACGTAATTAGCTTATCCTACTTCAAACAATGAGTCGAAACTATTACGTTAATACATTATCTTATGACTTCTGAGAACAATAATGTCAGGAAACTAAAATCAGACACATGAAAAATGAAAAAATATAAATTTTTATATTTTTTTATTTTTTACCTGTGGCTTGTCTGGTCCTGGCAGCCAGACCAGGACCAGCCAAGCCACAGGGACCAGCCAGAGCTGGAGCGATTACACCACGACACGCCTGGCTCAATATTTATTTATCACAAACACAATAATCATTACAGGAAATAATCCTAATGCGGTAGCGTGGTCTTTAGTTACACTATAAATTACAATTAAAGCTACTAGTTATATATTAGCATAAGATAATACAAACAATGTTACCTTTCTAAATTTTTATTATATTTTTATTTGTTAATTCTTTCAGAGAGCAATTAAATAAATCTATCCTATCAGCAGTGTCATTCAGTGTATGCAAGGCTCGCGTCAGGGGCGCTTTACTGAGCAGGTTGGTTAGCGCGCGCGGCACTGCTAACAACCGTGGCCGCCGGCGCACAGTGGTCTGGAAATCGAGCTCCATACTCAAAGAAACTTAAAGTAAAGAATTAAAAAAATAAAAATTGTAATGGCTCTGGTATACCTCCCTTTACATAATATTAACGTATGGATGGTACAAGTCACACTACGCGTGAGAAAAAAAGATTTATGTTTTTTTTGTATGGGAGAAAACACTAAAAGTACGTTTTTTTGATACTTAATGGAACTGTTAGGCTGCTGCTTACACGAGCTATAGTCCCATACACGGCGATCAAGATGACATACAATTCATGTACATTTAGGCACCGCTTCGCACGTAGCAAATTTTTGAAATTTTGAAAGTCCGAAATGTGATTTTTCAAATATTTGCCGTGGTTAAATGACGTTTCCGATCGATTAACTTATATTATAGTTAGATTTAGCCTGCTTTATGATGATAATCATTAAAAAATATATTGATTGTATAGGTTTTTTTTTTTAATTTCATTCCAAGGACTAACTCATTTGTTAATCACCGTGATTAAGGTTAAGATATTATTAAATACTAATGACATGAGCATTAACTAGCTCTATCAGGGCCAAATGGGCCCTAGTCACAATACAATTCTAATGTCTGTAATATTGGTAACTAATTAGAGAATAGCGAACGATAATGAGGGTAGTTGTATTAAAAAAGGACATTTGAGTCTAATTTTATTAGTAGCTCTCAGTACTTGTGCGCGCTAACTTATTACCTTATACCTATTTTGTATTGTGTTGTGATGGAAGGTTTTGGTACCAATTTGGATATTTTCATGTTTGTGGCAAACAACAGTAGTTTTTCACAGCCCAATGTTTTATTTGAAGCTTGTGAGAATACTGTTGAATTGTAGGAAAATGAAAAGAAGGAATTGAAACAATTCTGTCAGAGTTATGTGAGTAACTTGAGGAAGAAATGGATCTCGTGTAATCGTACGAGATATACCTACATATATAAAAAAGTATGTGACATGGCTGCAAGAGATTATTAAATGGCCTGAGGTCGTGAGGAAAAAAATGACTACTTCTGTAGTGTCGCTAGAGCAGCAACTATGTTCCAGTTCCGACTTTGGTGTAAATGAGGGTGCATCAACATCCTACACACCGGAGACGTGCAGTGTTGGAACATCAACATCACTTGTGACGCCGAGAGAACCATCGTGGAGCTAAGCCCACTACAGAAGAGAAGGAGAGTGGAAGAGCTCCTAACGCATAGCACTGAAAGCCTTGCTCATGCAACTGGTTTGAAAGCACAAAACAAGAATGTAGCAGATATCATTAAACTGGTATTGGAGCATCCCGAAGAGGCTAAAAGGAATAAAGAAATTGTTAAATACAAAGAAAACTGTGCCTATATATTCCACTGACAAAGCTTTAGGTATTTTGACCTCATTGAAGCTTTCGAAGTGGCAGTATATAACATTAAGATCTTGTGCAAAAGAAGAAGGAATACCACTGTATCCTTCTTATACTGCCATCCTTGAGGCGAAGAAGGACTGCTACCCCCCAAAAGATACCATTGACATCACGGAAAGAGAGGTAAAAGTAAAGCTTCAAGCAATTTTGGACAAAACTGTGACTAGGCTTGGAAAATTATCCTTACCTACTCCTTTATTAATTAATTATCCTACTCCTTCGGAAATGAATAAATTGGAGAAGATCTCAAAGTGAGTTTTCAATAATTTAATAAATTAATGTCACTGCAGTACTTCAATATTTATATTCTTTTTATTAATTTAACCATTTTATTTTCAGAAAACCGGTTTCAACAGAAATGTTCAAGTATGGGTTATCTACTCTTCATGCTTGGATCAGGTGTATGGAGTGCCTTCTCCATATTTCATACAGACTGGACTTTAAAACATGGCAAGCCAGAGATGCAAGCAGTAAAGTGTCATTGAAAATTAGAAATCAAATCATACAGCAGAAGTTCCGTGATGAAATGGGCCTCCTGGTAGACATCGTCAAACAAGGTGAGATAAAATAACTTTTAAATCTACATTTTTTCAAGTAACATTATTCATTTACATCTTTTTCCTGCACAGAGTCAAGAATTTTTGTTTTGTTTCAGGTTCGGGAACTACAAATGATGGGAACACAGCTAGGAAATTTTTTAGTGATCCTGTGAAAACCGCAGCTATCACAGGATTGTATTCCTGTTTGATCCAAAGATTTTCAACACTTTTGCGTGTATTAGCCAGTGGGGAGCCTATAAATATTGACGCATTTGCAAACTTTGCACACGTTACTGCAGAAATGTACGTGGAGCTCTATGGCTGGTATTACATGCCTTCGAGTGTCCACAAACTTTTAATGCATGGTGCTGAAGTTATCAAACACTTCAATATTATGCCCATTGGCAAATTATCTGAAGAGGCAATGGAAGCCAGAAACAAAGATTTCAAAAAAATCCGAGAACACCATTCATACAAATTTTGCCGTAAAGCGACAAACGAAGACATTTTCAATGCTCTCCTTGTATCATAAGATCCCTGTCCAGCATAAGACCTGTGCTACGAAAGTCGACAAAAAGAGCTGTCACTGATGATATGAGACCTCTTCTCATTAGTGACGATTCAGATGTAGACAAAGAGAACATTGAATTTGTCGATGTTAATGTTAGTACGTTAATTAGGGACTCCGATTTAGAGGATTCTGATGAGGGTGAAGATACTGTCTGTTAGCAGTAGTTTTTATTTTTACTATAGATAATAGTCAAAAATATGTAAATAATTATAATTAAATGTAGTAGTCAGAGTTGTAATAGTGGTAAAATACCGCTAAAATAGTAATGAATGAACTAATGCTTATTTTACTACTATTTGAGCTATTTACTTATTTTTATAATTTTAATACTGGCCTTGTTATTTATTTTTGTTGTCCTTGCTGTAGATATTTGTAGTGGATCATAATATTATAGATGTATTTTGTTGCTATGTCTTGATATAAGTATAATTTTATAATAACAATTATTTATTTATTTCTATAAAATCGTTTAATTTTTCGAGATTTTTAACTTTATATTCTTTGAAAAAATTAAAATCAGTTTACTACGCATTCTTTATGTCATTAGTATCTAATAATATCTTAACCTTAATCACGGTGATTAACAAATGAGTTAGTTCTTGGAATTTAATTTAAAATAAAAACCTATACAATCAACATATTTTTTAATGATTATCATCATAAAGCAGGCTAAATCTAACTATAATATAAGTTAATCGATCGGCAACGTCATTTAACCACGGCAAAGATTTGAAAAATCACATTTCGGAAATTCAAAATTTCAAAAATTTGCTACGTGCGAAGCGGTGCCTAAAGGTACATGAATTGTATGTCATCTTGATTGCCGTATATGGGACTATAGCTCGTGTATGCAGCAGCCTAACAGTTCCATTAAGTTTCAAAAAAACGTACTTTTAGTGTTTTCTCCCATACAAAAAAAACATAAATCTTTTTTTTCTCACGCGTAGTGTGACTTGTACCATCCATACGTTAATATTATATAAAGGGAGGTATACCAGAGCCATTACAATTTTTATTTTTTTAATTCTTTACTTTGAGTTTCTATGAGTATGGAGCTCGATTTCCAGACCACTGTGCGGCGTCGCAATGCGTACTTATCAGGCACATTCAGACATATCTCCTTCAAAACACCAACATTAAACGTTTTACCGCGCAACAGCTTAAAAATATACGTGGTAAAAGCCAGGTCCCTTCTAGTCTCCAGTTTGTTGTACCCAACCATGCCGATTACGAACAAGGTTGGGTACATCAACGGATAGAAGGGGTAGACCCCGTAAAGTTTCATGTACAAATACCTGATAAATTTGTTCTGTATGCGTTCCAACATAAGACTATATTTAATCTCATGTGGAGCCCATATGACAGCATTACACTCAAGTTGAGTTCTTATCAGAGCATTATACAATGCTGTTACCGCTGTAATGTTTGTAAAACCCGATGCCCGACGGAGTATGAAACCCAGGCTTCTATATGATTTTTTACAAACATTTATAATATGTTCACGAAATGTTAACTCGGTGTTCAGGCGCACGCCCAGATCGCGTACCTTTTCTACCCGCTCAATTCGCGTGTCATCTAACGCATACCCGTGATGATGTGGCACTCTCATTCTGCTTAAGGTTATAACGAGCATTTTTTAACATTTATAATATAACATAAACATTTTAAATTGCAGTAGTAACGATATAAAGTAATAATATAAACCTAAATATTAGCTGAAAGAAACAACTGCGAATTAAATGTAATATTAAACCTAGAGATAACTGTAAAGCCCGCTTTCTACAAAGAAAATTGCTAACAATTTACTATCCATTTATATTATATTAGAAATAGCCTCTTTTGTAAAAAAAAATGTTAAGTTTTGATACAAAAGAGCTTTCCAAAAATAAATTGATCCTACCAACTCCTAGTCTACAAATGTATAAAATACCGAATAACGAAACAGCCTTTATAATAAAAAATAATTGGCCAAGTGCGAGTCAGACTCGCCCATGAAGGGTTCCGTAGTAACTATAATAATATAAAATAATATGTATATTTTATCTATATGACGAATAAAAAAAAACCTTTCGAAATTTCTAAAAACTAGCTTATTCACATATTTACAACTACGCTAAATAACTTTGTTTTTCATAGTGTTTGTATGAATTACAAAGTTATATTTGCGGTTTTAGAAAATATGCTGTATCTCAAAAACTGTTGACCCGATTTCGTACAAACCAATTTTGTTTGAAAGTTTATATTAATATCTACAGACATATACTTATTTCAGATTTTTCACTCCATTATTATAGAAGTTAGAGGGGGGACACATTTTACCACTTCGGAAGCTTATATCTTCAAACGATTGACTTAATGAAAAAGTGGATTTAGAAACCCTTATATCAATTTTAAATACATGTCTATAGATAACACACACGCATAGGTTTCATGAAAAAAAATATTTTCAGTTTTAGTTCCATGTATGGGTAGCCCCCTTTATTTTAAATATTTTTTAATTTTTTTTCTTAAAATCGGAAAGCGGTTCACAAAATACATCTACCTACTAAGTTTCACATGTATGGTCGTAATAGTTTCGGAATAAAATGGCTGTGACATACGGACGGACGGACAGACAGACAGACGGACAGATATATCGAAACTATAAGGGTTCCGTTTTTTGCCATTTGGCTACGGAACCCTAAAAATACTTGAAAGTATAAGGGACACCAAAATACTACGATATATTTAGAGCTAAATTAAAATCAATACTATTAGAAAAATATCATTTTCTTATTCTAGAATTTATGGAAAATAAAGACGTTTCAAATAATGTGAATTGTTATTGATCTGAGGGCACGGAAGTGCCCCCGCCAAGTCGAGCAAAAAGCGGCACGGCCGTACCATACTTTTCTCGAAGCAATTCAGGCCATTTTCGACCCCGTATAACTTCGTTGTGGATAAAACTAGAAGCCTGAATTTTCAGTAACCAAGCAGACATTGTATAAACACGGTATATTTCAAATTTTATTCAATTTGAATCAGTAGTTTATTTAAGAATTATAACGAGTCAAAGTTCCTTAATTTTGTCACTCACTGACTGACCGATCTTCAAAAGTCTAAGGCACTTCTAGCAGACATAGAAGCTTCAAATTTAGAATACAATTAGTGTTTAGTGTATGAATCAAGGAAAAACTAAAATATTTATCAATTTCGGTCCAGTTTTCTAGATACATCAACTGCATAAATAACTTTGTAATCCCATATATTTATATGGGATTACAAAGTTATATTTACAGTTAATTAATCAGTGTACCTGTATATAATTATGTATAATATAATGGAATAATATGTGTAGATAGGTATCTAGATATAATTATGTTCAAAGGTAACTTGTAAAATAGTCAACGGAATAAAAAAGCCAGAGAGAGGGCTTTAAGAAAATTCGTTATTGTTATACAAAAAGTAGAAGGCTCTCGGCCATCGCATGAAAACACATTATACTCGTGCATCGTCCTCGAGATTAGTATCCTGAAAACCTTGAAATATATGTAGTAACACGCTAGTGACACCACTCTTACACTGTATGTTTAGAGTCCTGCGCTCTTTTTTTTTTATTTGCTGGCAACCCCAGCGTCTCGGTCTTTCATTCACGTCACAGTGCGCCACCACTCGCACGTTTTATTTTAGGAAAAAACAAAAGTGATTAGTTTTATAGTGAAAATACGCAAGCAAAAATGCCAAAAAGGAAATTCGAAATAGAATACATAACTTGGAAGATCAAAAAACTGAAAAAGAAACAATAACAAACAAAAATGCGGCCACGCCGTTGGCGCCAACCGACAGCCAATTCTACAGGGACTATTTCGGAAGAGGATGATAAAGATCAAGGTACATATATAATATATTTATTATAATATAATAGTAAAGTGATCAAGTGCTATTATTATAACAAAAACAAGCCCTTATTAGTATATTTACCAAAATAACCTCGTATGTTTAAGATTGCCTTCGTGCAAAACATTTTCCACGAAATTGTGTGCAAAACATATTCCACGAAATTGTGTGCAATCTGATATGTCAAAACGAATTGCTGCAAAAGGTATTCATACAAGATCCTTACTGCAAACACACGAACTTTTACTTAAAGTTGATAGACGCTAATAATTATATATTTTACATGGCATTATGATCAGTATTTCTGGAAAACAAATGAAAAACAAGCAACTGCCTACATACCGATAGATTTACCCTAACTAAAGTTATTACCGATCAGTGCGGCTTCTGGGGCCGTATCGCCAGGTAAAACAAAATAAGTGTACTGTAAAAACCAACACCTAATACCTATCAGAGCGGCTTTTGGGGCCGTATCGCCAGGTTACACAAAATAAGTATATTGAAATAAACAACACCTATCAGCGCGGCTTATGGGGCCGTATCGCCAAGTAACACGACATAAGTATATTGAGGTAACCAACACCTGTCACCTATCAGAGTGGTTTTTGGGGCCGTATCGCCAGGTTTCACAAAATAAGTATACGGAAATAACCAATTCTTATCAGAGCGGCTTATGGGGCCGTAACGCCAGGTAACACAAAATAATTATACTGAAGTAACCAACACCTGTCACCTATCAGACATTGAGGTAATATGTACTCTATCAGAGCGGTTTTTGGGGCCGTATCGTCTGGTTACACAAAATAAGTTACATATTGAAATACCAACACCTATCAAAGCGGTTTTTGGGGGCCGTATTGCCAGGTTACACAAAATAAGTATACTGAAATAACCAATACTTATCAGAGCGGCTTATGGAGCTGTATCACCAGATAACACAAAAGTATACTGAAGTAACCAACACCTGTCACCTATCAGAGCGGTTTTTGGGGCTGTATCGCCAGGTTACACAAAATAAGTTACATACTAAAATAACCAACACCTATCAGAGCGGCTTATGGGGCCGTATCGCCAGGTAACACAAAATAAGTATACTGAAGTAACCACACATATCAGAGCAGCTTATGGGGCTGTATCGCCAGGTTACACAAAATAAGTATACTGAAGTAACCACACCGTATCGCAAGATTACACAAAATAAGTTTACTAAAGTACCTAACACCTATTAGAGCGACTTTGGGTTGTCAGTTTGCCTCAGGGTAACTTATTCAAGACGGTTGTGAGACCAATATAGATTAGTTTTTGGGATGGTTTCATTGGCTCAATTTTCATAGTGCATCAGTAAAACCTTAGAATGGTGTTACTAACACCTGCCTCATTTGTCTACTAACATACAATCATGGTAACAAACACCCATCAGAGCAGCTCCTGGGGATGTATCGCCAGGTTGCTTACTATACCACACTAATTCACAGACAATAACTACAGTTTATTTCTTGGGACTGCATTGGCATATCATATGGGTAGTTGCTGAAACTGCACCATAACTGATGTAATAAAAATTCCTTACTAGGTTAATCTGGTTTCAGTTGGGATGTCATTGGACAGCCCACGGACGATAAAACTTATAGAGGTTTTGCCGTCAAATAAGTGCGTCAAACCTATTGAAGAGGTCACACAGCCATCCACCTCAGAAAACTTACCGCAGCAGACGTTGGTTAAGGAAAAAGTCTTGGAAGTAAACCATAATGAAGAACTAGCTGACCCAAAATACCCCGCTCTTGAGCACAGGAATCCAGAAGTGCTGGATATTCTGGGAACTGATCCCTCTGCGGTTGTTAACTATGGGATTGACATACACAAAGTTAAAGCAACAAAACTGCAACACATAGACACTCTGGGACATAGCAAGTAAACCTGCGAAGAGCTTACAGAATGGTACCTCATCCCAGCTAACAGTATCTTGATTGGAGCACCTTACTAAATGTGGAAATAAAAGCAGCTGTAACATAAATCGTATTAAAGCGAGACAAGGGCATCAAAGAGCGCCAAAGCCAGCTCACAATGGCAATTTCTGGGCTAGCGAGTCCTCACCCAAGAACATGAGAACAAAAACAAAAATAAAGAGGCCCTCAAACAACTCATGGATGTGTACTGGATCTTGTGTGACACACAACATGCAGATTCAGTCACTAAGCGAAACTTCACCGTATTCTCCATAAACAAACATCTGAATGACACAAAAATTTACAAATAGTAAAAACCCAACCCAAAGTGTCTCCCAGTTTGCTGCAGAAATGTTAAAGCTGAACATGGTGGCTTCAAACTCTAAACTTAATGAAAGACCGAGACGCTGGGGTTGCCAGCAAATGAAAAAAAAAAGAGCGCTGGACTCTAAACATACAGTGTAAGAGTGGTGTCACTAGCGTGTTACTACATATATTTCAACGTTTTCAGGTTACTAATCTCTTCGGACGATGCACTTTGTATAATTATGACAGAACTTCACGTACAGGTAAGTTCGTTTAATCATTAAATATATCTCACAAGTAATACATACATATATAAATTACATTGTTTTTGCGATTGCCAAGTCAATCTATTTATTTAAAATGTTAAAGATTTTTAATATTGATATAGTCACCATAAGATGTTGTTAGGTTAGATAATTACGTAACAACTTAACACAGAAGGTCCCTTAAGTAGGGACTGAATAATCGAATAACCGACTTGGTATTACATAGATCTCACAACTTTTTACGGTAGAAGAACTGAGTTGCGAGACTTGGTTTTTTTGACAAGTATTGTTTTTTATGGGATATATATTATTCTGTTACTAGTATTGTCAACCTAGCCAAAGGATTAATATTTATTTATAAATAGAAAGTACTTTACTTCGCAATATATCAGTTTTAAGTTAATTTGCTTAAATTGGTAATAAGCCATACCTGTATATGATGTGTATAAATAAACAGTACGTATATTCAAGTAAAAAACTATCGCATAACTTTAGAAAAAATAGTTAGGGCACAAATATAAGACAAAAGGAATAAATAAATAAATAAATAACACTCACCTGGACCAAGCAAGCTTGGATGCAGAGCAAAAGAACAGTGAAGGAAGACATGTTTGATGTTTGTTTGTGTTCAACGAGAAGACTGAATGATGACCTGAAACTATTGACACATTTTATACTCAGCACCATGTTGATATGGGCCGCGTTTTCGAAATTTTAGAAAACGTGACTTGATATAACTTCGTAAAATATTAAACGCTTTTATGTTTGTAAATAGTAGGCTTATCATGCTTGCACAATTAATTAATTAATTGCTTATACCGACATACATTGTTGGAAATTGATAACACGGCGGACTATAAAGACCCCAACAACTGCACTGGACATCATTCTTGTGTCAGTACTCGAAACAAACTACAATGTCTGTCAAGGCTATCCTCGTCTTCTGCGCTCAGGCGCTCCTGCTCAAGGTAAGACACTTTTATAATAGTCAAATATACCATAGAGTACCTACTAAAGTAAAGTATCAGGATACTTTAATTCCCACAAAATATCTTACTTATTGATTTCTTGCTTTGTTTGTAGTCTGCCCTCGGACAGTGCACTAGCCGCGCTACGGTGGCTGATATCTCTGGACTTGCTGCTCCCTACGGCTTGGCCGCCCCTTGCGGCTCGTATGCTCCAGCTTTGTCATATGGAGGTCTCGGCTACCCTGGCGCCGGCTGCACAGGCCTGGAGTTCAGCCCCACTTGTGGTGGCGCCCTGCCTGTCTCCAGCGCCTCCGGCAATGCTCCCGTCGGCATCTCCGTAGCGTCCGAGAACGCTTACGAAGGTTCTCTGGCTGTGTGTGGTGAGCTGCCGTTTGTTGGTACTGTAGGTTTGGAAGGTGTGGTGCCTTCTGCCGGTGCTGGTGCCGTCAACCACGCCTGTGGTAATGGCAGGAACGCCATGATCAGTGAGAGTGCTGCCTTTGGCCCGGCTGCCGGCGTGGGCCCTCTTGCTGGTTACGGTCTTGGTACTGCCTACGCTCCCGCTGGTTTCGCTGCTTCTGGCCTCGGTCTCCGTGGTGGTTATGCTGGCAGATGTGGCTGCGGCATCTAAGAACATGAGCCATATAAATGATCTCCACTTGAACTTAATAAATCGAAACACATGCTAGTTATTGTTTTTTATTCTATTTTACCTATTGATCTTGTTTTTTTTTCTAGTTTTATGTAATTAATATTTCCCGAAGCATGTTGATATACGTATTGATTTTTTTTATATAAAGCGCAAGAGATGTATCATCACGTCGGGTAGGTTCACTAGGGTGTCCCGTTCATGTATGGGGGAAAAAAAATGAGCTACGGCTACGAAATAGGTATCAAAAGTTGCGTTTTGACACATATATTACGATTATTATAAAATTTAACTATATTGCCTTACTAATTATCGTGTTTACCAACGGGTATTTGTTACCCATATACTTGTGAGTGATGTCTGAAGATAGCAGTGATGATGGTGATAAAAGTGACTCTGAGGTAGTTAAGGACTGTGAACAGGAATTACAAAGAATGCAAGAGTCACAACAACACGATTGGAATGCCGTTGAGGGTAGTGAATTAGTAAATACCAATGATAATCCGAGAGGAGTGAAGAGATTGCGAGACATTAGTGAAGAAAGTAGTGAAGAGGGTTTTATTGCGGTTACGAGAAATAGAAAACCGAAGAGATTAATAAAAAGTGACTCCCTGTCAGATGATAAAAATTCGTCGGAAATTATGGAACATGAGGGTAGTATTGAAAAAACTGAGGTATGCTTATCATCTGTGGAGGTGTTACCTAAGCAAATGGCTCTAGCAAAGATACTTAGAAATGAAAACATTAATAGCATTATGAGGATTCATTACAAAAATCCGTATAAGGTTTTTATACAGTTCAACGACAAAAGGCAGGCCGAAAATCTTATTAAGTGTGGAAAACTTTTGCAAATCGGCGTGCGAGCTCAGCTTACTAGTGAGCTAACTATATCATTTGGAGTTGTCAAAGGGGTGGATCTTGATACCTCAGAAAAAGAACTATTGGATTCTTTGACCAGCTCATCTAAAATTCAGTCAGTTAAAAGGCTTAGACGTATGGATCCTGAAGGAAATTGGGTCAATAGTGAAACCGTTAGAATATGCTTTAATAGTCGCTCGCGACCTGCATTTGTGTATGCATACGGCTGCAGATTCCCTGTAGAGCGGTACACATTTCCTGTGAATCAATGTTCTAACTGCTGGAAATTTGGTCACATTAAAAGATTTTGTCCAAGTAAAAATGTCGTATGCCCTAAATGTAGTAAACATCATATGAATTGCGAAACAATTAATTTTTCATGTCCTAACTGCAAAGGCTCTCATATGGCCCTAGATAAATCCTGTAAAGTATATCTAAAAGAAAAAGAAATACGTTCAATCATGGGTGAAAAAGATCTATCATATAAGGAAGCATATGAGGTTTTTCGCAAGTCAGTGAAAGAAATGCATTACAGATATCCGGAAAATACTGCCATTTCATCAAATAAGGAGTCTTCTAAACCTTATGACCAATGTGAATCTACAAATAGACAGTCGCAGATTAGTACTTACGCCGATGTACTAAGCAAGTCGACGTCTTTAAATAGGGAAATCACTCAGGAGAAAGCAACGGAAAAGGAAATTCTATCTAGGCTTAAAAAGGGAAATATTGCAAGTAAGGAAAAAAAAACACAGAAGAACAAAGAACAGAAGAAGAACTGACATTTTGATAATGGAAACTGATAGTGAAACTGCAGAGAGTGAGCAAAGACTACGTGAAGAGAAGTCGGAGGAAAAAGAAAAATCTAGAGAAGAACGGAAAAATAAAATAAAATATATTACGCGTAAAGTTGAAGAAGTTATCCTATGCGAAAACAAGACTTTTGTTGAGAAAATCATTTTGCTGTTAAAAGTTATTTACGAAGAGTGTAAGTTTTATTTTGTTAATATGTTTTGTGGGAATGGAGTGTTGAAAACAATATTTAAGTTTTTAGATGGATAATAGTAATAAAAACGTTTCGATTAATATATGCCAGTGGAATGCACAGAGCTTAAAACCGAAGCTTTCTAGTTTCGACGCTTTATTGGTCCAAGAGAAAATACATATAGCTATTGTGAGTGAAACCTGGTTGAGCTCGGAAACCGACTTGTATATCAATAACTACTGTATATATAGGCGTGACAGAGACGATTCATATGGTGGGGTAGCAATATTTGTCCATAAGTCATTACAATCTAAAGCATGTACTATTAGCCTAAGTAACCTCAGCATTGAAGCAGTTCACGTCAAATTATATAACTGTAACGGTTTGGATAATATTATAGCTGTTTACAGCCCACCCGCAATACGTACTCAACAAACCGATTGGGACAATTTACTTTCTATTGCATCTAGGAAAACATTAATCGCCGGGGATTTTAATGCGCATCACTGTAATTGGTCGTACAAAACTAATCAAAGAGGAAATCAACTGTTAGATTCGTCATTAGATTGTGGGTTTACATATTTAAATAACGGAGATGCTACTAGAGTCAAGTTGGTTGGTGGAGTTGTGCAAAGAACTTCACCTGATGTAACCTTTGTTTCTACTGATCTGATTCTAAAATTTAAATGGCAAGTATTTAATGAAAATTTGGGGAGTGACCACCTCATTCTGAAGATGTTTTTTAACTTTAAGCAACATTTTCCACTTATCGAATATCGAAATTTCAAAATGGCTAATTGGAAAGCATACTCTGACGATCTTCACACATATTTTTCTAATCATGATTTTGTAACGATAATGTTCAAGAACTATATGACTATTTAGAAAACCACATTTATATTTCTGCTAATAAACATATTCCTAAAATTAAAGTGTGTAATAAACCGACAAGCAATTTTAGACCAAAAAAGTTTTGGAATCCCGAATTATCTGAGGCAGTAGCCTTAAGGAGATTAGCACTTAAAAATTTCAGGCAAAATCCTACACCAGAAAACCTAATAAAAATGGAAGAGAAAACCAAAAAAGCGCGATTATTAATTACACAGTCTCGTTCTCAAGACTACAAGAATTTCTGTTCAAGTATTAATGAATGTAACTCAGTGTCAGATATGTGGTGTAAAATGAAATGGCAAAAAAACCATCGTAAACCTACGTTTTATGTGCCGATGGATAAAAGTAAAGACTTATTATACACTTCTGGACACATCTATTGGCCCACCTTGTATTTTCAGTTTCGTTTGGTCCTAGCTAAAATTTTATATTAGGTCGAGCAAAAAGTTTTTATGCAGTTTTGAACCTGGTACATTCACAATTTCATTCAATAGTCTTTTTTTGAATTTCGAACACAGAATTTAAAGAAATAAAAGACAATTTGGAGCCTGTTTGTTGATATCAAACAATCGAATACTAAGAAAACTTGGTTTTATTGGTTTACTTGGATTTAATTCTTGAAAAAGTGATTGATATCTTTGCTTTTGCAACAAACATTACTTATTCTTAACATTAAGGTGAGGTTCTATCAATAATCTATGGATACTTCACCTGAAGTCGCCGCCCAAGCTGTGGCACTTATTCAGGCCGGACACAGCCAAAGAAACGTGAGTGCTCAACTTAATTTAAGTCGATCTGCGGTCCGAAATGTTTATCAGGAGGTACCTAGAGACTGGCGGCTTTGTTCGTCGCCAAGGAAGGCCACGATCTCGGGTCACAACTGAAAGGCAGGATCGATTCATCGTGACGACCAGCTTGAGAAATCGTCACCTTACCTCCATTGAGATACAAAACCAACTTCGCGACTTCCACGGAGTATCTGTGAGCGCTCGAACTGTTCGGAGAAGGTTAAAAGAACGCGATATGGTACCACACAAGCCAGCTAATGGGCCCAAACTAAAGCGAGCCCACCGAACAGCGCACCTTCATTTCGCACGCAGTCATTTAAATTGGACACAGCAAGATTGGAGCCGTGTACTCTTTTCTGATGAGTCTAAAATTGTGTTACATGGCAATGATGGAAGGAAGAAGGTCTACCGGCGTAAGGGAGAGCGTTTCGCACAATGCTGCTTTGAAGAGAGGGTTGCTTATGGCGGTGGCTCATGGACTGTCTGGGGCGGTATATCCGCGAGCGGCAAAACTCAACTTGAGGTTGTTACAGGACCACGGCTGCCAACATTAAATGCTGAAAGATACATTCGTGAGTGCTTAGAACCTCACGTGATACCATACGCGGACTATGTGGGCCCAAATTTCCTTTTTATGCATGATAATGCAAGAGCCCATGCGGCCGGCATCGTCAGGGAATATCTTCGGGATGTGAACATCACAGTTATGGACTGGCCAGCCAGAAGCCCAGACATGAACCCCATTGAGCACATGTGGGACGAGCTAAAAAGGCGTGTTAGGGCTCGTCAGCCAGTTGCCCAGACGATGCAGGAGTTGAAAACTGCCATAGAAGAGGAATGGGAGATGATCCCTCAAAATTTCATAGAGCGGTTGATAAACTCTATGCCTAATCGTATGAGAGCTGTGGTAGATGCCCATGGAGGCAACACGCGTTATTAAATTAAACCTTTATTTGATAAAACATGTTTTTTATTCAAAAATTAATTGCCTTTAACAAGGCGTATATCCGACTTGTTAGGCGTAGGTCCATGTCGTATGGTATTCTGAATTCAAATTTAAAACTATACGATCGAAAAAGATGGTAAAATGTATCAGGTTTAAAACTGCATCAACAGTTTTTGTTCAATCTAGCAATCATATTTCGGTAGCGGCCATCGAAACCTAAACTCTAAGGTGGGCCAATAGATGTGTCCAGAAGTGTATAACCTTGCACCAGATATGGCTTCGAATAAGCAACACGAAATTTTATCCAAAAATGAATTGTTGGAAGTACCATTTAAAATGTCAGAGTTAGTCAAATGCTTAAAGAGGAAGGATACTGCTCCCGGTAATGATGGGATCACATACTCTATGATCTATAATTTACCAAAGGACGGCAAGATTTTCTTATTGTATTTGTTCAATGTTATTTTTGCATCTGGTACAATACCCGATCAATGGCGGACCATATCGATTATTCCTATACCAAAGACATCAAGTGATCATAGTCCCGATGTGAAACTAAGGCCAATCTCTCTGATGTCATGTCTGTGCAAGATATTTCATACCATGTTGTTGAAAAGAATGGAATGGCATGTAGAACGGAACTTGATTTTATCCCAAAATACGACTAGATTCCGTAGAGGTCAGTCATGCTTAGATAATTTATCTAGAATCATAACACACGTTCAGGTAGGGTTCTCAAAAAAAATGTCAACCGTAGCTTGTTTTTTAGATGTTGAAAATGCGTACAATAATCTACTTACAGAACAAGTTATCAAAAAGTTAGACCTATTAAAGTTCGGGTATCGCATTTGTAATTATATATCATCATTCCTAAGTGCTCGGTGTTTAACGATAAAGGATAGAGTTTCCAATAGGACTAATGGATCTAGGTGGACTAGTATTGGCCTGGCCCAGGGAGACCCACTTTCACCATTACTGTTTAATGTGGCAACATACGATATATGCGGAGATAATGAGGATACACGTATCATGAAATCCCAATACGCTGATGACTTTGCCTTTTATATGAGCCATAAACAGATTAGCACTTGCAAAGAAAACTTGCAAATGTTGTTAAATACTATCGCGGATAAATTAAAGTGTATTGGTCTTGAGATCTCTTCCAGTAAATCAAAAGTTTGCATATTTAGCCGAAAGCGTTGTGAACAACACATTGATTTGAAAATAAATAATAATACTGTCCCGTGCGTTAATAATATTAAATATTTAGGTATGTGGTTAGACAAGTCCCTACTATGGAGTAAACACATAAACGAAGTAGTTCAGAAAACTTCAAGAAATCTAAATTTACTCAAAATTTTAACTGGTCCTTCCTGGGGTGTCCACCCTAAGCATTTGCGTAATCTTTATATATCTTTATTAAGAAGTAGGATTGATTACGGCTCCTTTTTATATGACAACAGCGCAAAATGCCATTTATATAAACTGGACAAAATTCAAAATCAGGCACTTAGAATTATTGGTGGTTTTATCAGGAGTACACCCATACATGTTATGGAGGCTGAGTTAGCTATACCCCCATTGCATAATAGAAGATTATATCTCGCGTTTAAATATTGTATTAAATGTATGTCTTGGACCAATAATGTGACCAATAAATTTATAGACGACTTAAATTCCTTTGAGCATTGTCAGTACTGGCGAAATAAAAAAACACCGTTACTTTGTACAGTGTGTAAAGATTGTAGAGTCTTTGAAATTTACTCTTCATATCCACTTGACATGTTTTCACTAGATATTTGGACTGCATATATAGATGAAAAGGAAGTTATCCAATGTAATTTAGATTGCGTAAAAGAAAGTAAGAAACATTTAGAAACTTCTGTAACTCATTTTGAGGTCGTTAAGGAACTAAATGAAAAATACGAGGGATGGCATAGAGTATTCACTGATGGATCCAAAAGTGCTAATGGACAGGGAGCCGCATGCTATGATGCGAGCCAGAAAAACTCACTTATGTTCAAAATTAATAATTGTAATGCATCGATCATGACATTGGAGCTCATTGCAATTTTAGAAGCAATTAACAGTATAAATACTTTGCAGTGTAATAAATTTGTTATACTCACTGATAGCAGAAGTGCTTTACAGCATATTGCTCGTTGCACCTCTGCGTCCAGAGGTGCATCGCTAGCTTATGCAATATTAAAGCACGCTTACAATTTCAAAAGCCGTGGACAGGAGATAAGATTGCAATGGGTTCCATCTCATGTCGGTTTAACTGGTAATGAGGAGGCTGACAGGCTGGCAAAATTAGCAACTACCAATGGTCATGAATATAATTTTAAACTGTTTTATATGGAATATCTTAATCTAGCGAAAGGAAAATGTTATAATCTATTCAAAGAATATTTCGATGAGCGAAGCAAAGAAAAAGGTATTTGATTTAAGACGATACAGTGTCAGCCTTCTCGAATACCATGGTTTATGAACGTCAAAATAAGTAGAAATATTATAATTACAGCAAATAGGTTGCGTTCAGGTCACTACCCTTCTAAGAAATTTGCATTTTTGATGAAAAAAGTTGATTCCCCTAATTGCGATGTATGTGGTGTACTTGATGACGTTCATCACTTATTAATAGGTTGTACTAAATATGAAAGAGACAGGGAATCACTGATGCGTGAATTTAAACTGAATATGCTGGATGTTGGTAATTTCCAAGTTATATTAGCAAATCCCATTTCGTCTGCTGCTATCAAACTGTTCAAGATGTTCGCGCGTCAGTGAGATCTTGTTTCTAATATTTTGATTTGTTTAGATTTATATTTTTTATGTAGCTGTAATGTGTACTTATGACTCAACGGGGCTGACATGTTCATAGAATAAAAGTCCCTAAAACAAAAGGTTAAAAAAAAAAAAAAAAATTAGATCTTGAGGCCTCTACCAGTCCTTGAAGTTTTTCATATTTGCTATTTTTAGGGGTTCCTAATATAAACTATAAATGATACAAAAATAACATTTAAATGGTTTTTATTAAATTTAAGGATACAACAATGAGTTAAAGCAAGGTTTAAAATAGTTGAAAGACAAAATCATCAATGGCAACTTTAAAAACGGAACTGGTTTTTGTGACCAAAATTAGGTATTTCTGAGCGAGATTTTAATCTGTTCCTAATAAAACCATCCCGAGCTGTAGCGTCCGTGACGCTTTGAGAAGCCTCCGTCACTAGTTTTACACATCTTTCCACTGACTGTGTGTGGCAGGGAAAGTCAATAATGTCGAGGATATGTTCTTTAGCCTTAATTCTATGTTCATCGTTGGAGACGTGTCGCAAAATTGGTGGAGCTGATATTTCACACTCTTGCCAAAATATTATATCGGTGTAGTCTCGCGCACAGAAGTTAAGCTTTGGTGCTTTAACTACCCTGCGAGAGTTGCTCTTTTCTGCTTCTCTGGCCTTTAATATTTTGCGAGATGCAAGCTCTCGAATGTGCTCTCTATCGTCAAATAACATGGCAATAAGCAAGTTTTCTGGGTGCGCAAATAAAGCGTTTCTTTCGATCACCGAATTTACAATAGATCTCTGACTATCAGGCAAAAATCGAGAGTATATAACCATTTGAAAAATATGCTTGGCTCCATCTTTAAATGATGAGTTTTGCTTGATTAGGAACCAAACAGGAGCGTAAACTTTGACCACGTAGTTCACAAGCAGCTGCAAATTATTTGACGGCGAAACAGTACTTACGTAAAGTCTGAGTATGCGATTGGCAGTAGTGAGCCATCTTGAATGCGCCATTTTTCCAGGTTGGCGGTTCGTTAGCTCAAGGGAACAGGAACCAGCCATCACAGCATGACTTATTTCGTACAGATACTTTTGATCCGTGCTTAGTTCCTTCACAATATTATCAGGTAATACTAGCAAATTGCCAGACACTGCACAAAAAGACGCTAGAGGTTTACTTTCACAAGCAGCTAGCTGTTTTCCAACAGGTCCTGAATATTCTTTTGGCCCAGATGTGCTACCATCCAGAGACATGAACAAATGACGAAGCAGTAATTCATTCGCGTGAAGCATAAAAACACACCATTGCAACGGTCTTTTTGAATAGTTTTCCAGGTATTGAATGATACCTCCCTTCCAACCTGTATTCGTAGCAGTACCATCGCACTCCACACAGATCACCTCTTCCAAGTTCAACCCTTGATTTTCTAACAAAGATATGATAGAAGAGACGATCCCTTTGGCAGTGCCACGACTTGGCGTCATATGTCCCAAATAAATAGATCCCGGCTCTGTGAGAACTGAAATGTGTTCTTGCAAGACTTCTCTGCGTTGGTACTGATCGCCTATTTTCTCGTTTATGAGTGTTTTGTCCTTTCGTCCATCAAAGTAGATACTTTTTATTACAATCGTATCAATGTCTTTGCTGGCCTTGGTCCGTGCTTTTGAAACAGCTCTATGAATTTTATTCTTATCAATAACAAGACTTAGATCTTCGGAAGATACCAATCCTACGTCAGCTAAGACCACCGAAGCGACCGCAGCCGCAGATCGCGTTGATAGTCCATACCGATCACATACCTTAGCTACTGTTGGCAGCGCCAGAGTGTTCCGATTCAAAGAATTAGATGGAGTCTCATTTACAGGCACGTCACTATTCGCAGAAAGCTCTGTTACAGGCGACTGCGGTCGAGGCGGCAACTTGCGCACCGGAACAGGATTGGTTTTTAGTGATGCACTGGGAAAACATGCGTGCTCTGACTCTTTCCGATTCAAATTTTCTTGTCTCTGATGTTTCTTTAAAAGTCTTGCTGTTTCTTTTGTGTCTATACCGCTTATTGCCATTTTTCTATCACTTCTTTGATCCTGTAAAAAGTCTCTTTCAGAAATAGGAACTTTCTTAGGTTTTATGCAGGAACAAATGTCAAACGAAGTGCACTTACAAGCAGCAATATCGAAGAGCTTGTTCGACGATTCCAAAAAACTTCACTTTGCTTTCGTAACTATCATTTCTTTTATTTTTGGGATATCTTATCAATTACAGGTATTTGTCGAAATATGATTTCAGCAATTGGGTAACTCGTACGTTGGAAACGATAGGAATCGAAGCTTTGGTCCAAATCGTATCAAGTTTTCCAGAAACGATTAAAAAAACTTCTGTGTTAGAAGGATCTTTTCCATTCTTCTGTAGTTTTAGTTCATTTTTAGTAAACAAAATTAATTTGATAACGTCACTTATCACTGGTAACTGGCGATCGTCAAGTTTTTTACATGATCCCAAAATAGCACAAGTAGTCTCACTTCGTCTTGAACCCATTATTATATATAACAAAAACACGTATTTTATCACAAGGAAGTGCAGAGCGACACCTTACAGCAATAAAACCGCAATAGAAATGAGACGAACTGCCTCACAGTAGAAGTAGAGAATTTAAGAAAAACAAGTCAAAACATGAATTTTGCGAGTTTGTTCCAAACCAATTCCTAACAAAAAAAATCCTGTCGTTGCCTGCAAATCATAACTTAAGGTTTCACTATCAATGAAATAAAAAATAAAATGGGAATAATGTACATAAAATAGAATAGACGACATTGACTGGAAGGTTATTTAAGTGATAAAAAAATAAAAAAAAAATGCCGGTAGAACCCTCAAGATATTTTTTTATGATTTTTTTTTATTATTTTTACGGTAGTCTAAAACTAATAATGCAACTTTTGAGGGGGCTTGAGTAGCGTAAAGCGAAAAAAAAAATTTTCTTTTAAAATTCTATTAAAATGACTCTCAAGTGAAATCGTAAAGGCATTACACCGAGAATATTGTTACGAGCTGGGCTTCGGGATAGAAATAATTAACGCCAATTAAACCAAAATTAACACTTTAATTAATTAAACACAAAATGAAAATTTAACACAATTATTCGTACCACAACACTTGTCACTTAACACTCAAATCGCACTGAAATTCACTCGTATAGCTTCGATTGTATCGCCTCGGATCTTCTAATAAGACTGACCGTCTGCGTTCCTTTGCGATCTATTTATACCCTGGTCTATGAAGTCTAGAACATTCTTATAAAATTGACTTACTGTTTATACTGCGTCAGAATATTCCAGAGCTACTTGAGATACACAGTACCGCTATTCACCGCTAGATGGCGTTAGTGTCTCGACTAGATATACTTAGTACTGCTATTCGCCGCTAGATGGCGTTAGTGTCTCGATCATTCTAGATTTATGTCGAAGTTTCTCGACGTACTTCGCTAAACGACTGGCGTAACAATATCAACAATAATTATGTGCAATATTGACCCTCAAAGTTTTGAAACGAAACATTTCTTATTATTGATATGCAAGTCTCAGAACATTGTATATATATTTTTTTAAATTACTAATGAACCCGCTCTTGATCCCGATCACACCTGATAGTAAGTGTAAGATGAGGTCTATGATCGAACGAGGGAACCCAGAAGATGCCTATTCACTCTTGCTTTAAAGGCTGACGGGTCATATGTGGCAGGGAATACAGAAGCCGGCAGAGAGTTCCACACCTTGGCTGTGCGCTCAATAAATCGCACGCTTATTCCAATACTGTCACTATCCCAAAAAGTCAACTTTTCAGGAGAGGCAAAAAATGGAATGAGAAGTGGAACATTTTTGTTTAGTGACGAAGCGGACTACTGCCGTATAGCGGTTATTTCTGTTACTTTTAGACTAGTGTAAGCGCGATTACGTGTAGTTCTACGTTTCCCAACAGATGGCATTAAAAAGTCGATTTGGCAAAATTTTGGATAGTGACAGTATTGGATTAAGCGTGCGAAATGTAGAGAAGAAGCGCTCAGTACGACAATACGGTATATCGACCAAGTATGTATGGTATCCTGCAGTACGTCTAGTAGACCGGTAGTAGAAGGTGGATGAAGGGATTAGGTCGTGGAGCTCCTGCGTACACTCTCCGAAGTACAATCTGTAGAAGATAGACAGGCAAGCAATGGTTGTAATTATTAGAGATAATATTGGTGTATTTATAATAAATTCAGAGTTCATAACATCAGTTCGTACCATAATATATTGCTTGTATGGAATCAATTTATATTTAAAAATTATACACATAAAATTATACAAAGTTAAAAATATAAAATATTTTTTATGGTTTTTTAGAAACTCGTGTGCTGTTTAATATCTATTTTAAATCAAAATTTATTGCAAATAGGCTTCAAACTTATTTAACAGCATACAATAAAATGTCATTATTTTGGTATTTTATTCAAGCAACACGAAACAAGCTCTTTTTCATTAAAGCAATTTGAAATTTTACACTAAACCATTTATCGTCATATTGAGCACACATTCGAGTTTTCTTAACCGTTGATAACTGCTTAAACAATTAATGAGTTTTGTTAAACAATAGATGCAAATTAAATAATCGTTTTTTATTGGTTTATAATTGCTTAGATTTGTGCGTTCCATAGTAACCGTACTTATCTGCAAATATTTTTTTTGTCTTGATTTTGGTAGATCATCTATCTACAAACATAAAATTCAAAGTCTTGACTGACTGACTGACTGATATCTCAAAGCACAGCTCAAACCACTGGTCCTAGAGACATGGAGTTTGAAGGGTATATTTTTTGTTAAGAGTAGGTATCCAATATGAAAGGGTTTTTCGAAATTCCTTCCCTAAGTAGGTTAAAAAGGGGGTTTATGTAACTTTTTATTTCTTGGATGGATTCACTTGAAACTTGGTATATAGGTTTCCCAAGTGATGCAAATGGGCATTAAGAAAGGACTTTTGGAAATACACCCCTAAGGGGATAAAAAAGGAGGCCCGATTTTGTACGAAACTTTTCATGTGTTCAACAGATTCATTTCAAATTTTGTGCATACGATTTTCAAGTGATTTAAATGAGCATTAAGAAAAGATTTTTGGAACCCCCTCCCCCAAAAGACAACAAACTTTTTATTTTTTCAATAGATTCATTTTAAACTTTGTGCATAGGTTATTAGGGTAGTCTCGCTACTAATTTACTGCCAGTGAGTCTGTTAATAAAACAAGGAAACAGAGTATCTTTTGCAGTTAATGTCTGTTATATTTACAACAGAAAGGATAAGCTTGTGGTAACAGCAAGTCTACAAGAACGTGTACATAAACTGGATATGAAAAATGTTGAATATTTTATATCTTGATTATCGAATAGTGTGTGGCATCGACGCCTAGGATACTTGAACAGCAGTGCCTTAGATAAAATCAAGGAAGGAGTGGTTACAGGTATGTCATATACAGGTTAATCCCAGATTACAAAGTCAAGTTGCAAAGTGTGCTGTGAGGGAAAACAGGCTCGGCTATCATTCCCAAATGCTGGTAATAGGAGTACAAATTTACTAGAAACAGTGCATGCTGATATCTAATTAAATATTTTCTCTTGTTCGTCGATGACTACAGTAGAATGGTTTATGTTTATTTCCTGAAAACAAAAGATGAAACATTTAGCAGTTTTAAGGCATACAAGTCATTAGTGGAGAATCAAACAGGAAATAAAATAAAAGTACTAAGGACAGACAACGGATTGAAATTTTAGTAAGGAATTTTATAAATACGTACAGAATGCAGGAATAATCCATCAAAAGACTGATCCATACACACCAGAGCAGAATGGGTTATGTAAAATGCTCAACAGAACCATTGTAGAGAAGGCAAAATGTTTGCTGTATGACTTACCAAAAATTTTTTGGCAGAAGTTGTTAACACGGCAGTGTATCTGAGAAATATATCAGTTGTGTCAGGCGTTAACAGCAAAATACCATTTTAGCAGTGGACAGGAAAGAAGCCAGATGTCAGTCATTTGCACATCGTTGGCGGTAAGATTATGGCACATATACCAAAAAAAGTAGATTGAAATTTGATAAGAAATCAAAAGAATGCATATTTATTGGCTACCCTGACCATGTGATTGGTTACATTGTTGTGGTAGAGGAAGGCGTTACCGATGATTAAGTTGAGGTAAAAATTGAAGACAGTACATCTTGGAGAAAGTGGAGATAAAACAAGAAATTAGTACAAAAGCAGTGGACAGTGTCTACTGTTTTCATGAAGAAAGAAGAAAAATCACCAGATAGAACTACAGAAGTTACAGGTGACAGAAGAGAAATAGGTGAAGTGTCAGAACAAGTAAGATCCAAGAATATGCGTAAACAATCAGATAGGAATGTTGTACGTGTAGCGAAATGTGATATCAGTGAATGTGAACTCTCCATAGACGATACTCTTAATGGACCTGGGAATATCCAGTGGAAACAGGCTATGGCAGAAGAACTAAAATTGTTTAAGGACAATGACGCGTGGGAGGTTGTACCATCAAGAAAATAAGGTCCTGTTGTTTCTTGTAAATGGGGTTTTCAAAAGAAACTAAACCCTGATAAAAGTGTGAGGTATAGGGCCAGGTTGGTTGCTAAGGGGTTTACCCAGAGATCATGCACAAACTTTGATGAAACGTTCTCGCCGGCTTAACATCATTCCACACTAAGATTAATGTTTGCCCTAGCAGTGCAGTTAGATTTAGTATTGTGTCATTTAGATGTAAATACAGCTTTCCTAAACCGAGTATTGTCAGAAGAAATATTTGTGCAAAAGCCAGTTTTCTTTTGTTTTTTTTTTTTTTTTTTATTGATAACTAGCTTCTGCCTGCGACTTCGTTCGCGTAGAAGGCGAAAGTATTCCACGAAATCCCGTCCCCGACTTGCTTGACAAAGATTATAATAGCTCGGCTAATATGCATGATATAAAAATAATTTAGCCTATAGCACTCAGGAATAATGGAGCTACATGCAAGCGAAAGAATTTTCAAAATCGGTTCGGTAGTTTCAGAGATTACCCCATACATACAAACTTACAAACTTACAAATTTTACCTCTTTATAATATTAGTATAGATAGGCTCGCGTTTGACCACCATCTCACCTGATGGTAAGTGATGTTGTGGTCGAAGATGGAGCACGCTTGCCTAAAAGTAACCTATTCAGTCTTGACTTAAGTCAAGAGTGAATAGGTCTTTAAAGACTCCCTGGTTATAGCGATCAGGAAACACAGACTCCGGCAGGGAATTCCACTCCTTAGATGAGAATGTTGTACTCGAACTTAAACCTGCTATTTATGGTTTGAAACATTCATCCAGAATGTGCTATCAGAAAGTCGAGGATTTGCTTAAAAGTATTGGTTATAAAAAATGACAACTAGCGCCGTGTTTATTTACTGAAATTGAACGTAATTCAAGAACAATTTGTTATGCTGCTACTTACGACACCCCATATTCCTAAGAAAATGACTAACACCGCACTGTGCGGTGCACCGTGAGATCCACCTTCTCAGCATTCCGATAGCGTGGGATTGAACTTAAATGTTGACTTAAATGTAATTATGATATGCACGATGAGAAAAACAACTTTTTATATGCTTTTTACATTCTGTTCCATTTTTGAATAAAATAATAAAGTAACTCTGTCTGCCTGTCTGTTATCTTTTCACGCCTAAACTAAAATTAGGCTTGAGAATCGTTTAGGATTCTGGAAAGGACATAGGATAGTTTTTATTACGAAATTCCCACAAAACCGGGATTTACGCGGGAAAAACCGCGGGCATAAGCTAGTTAATATATATTAATAATAGGGGAGGGCTCAGCACGCTACCTTGGGGTACGCTATATTGTATGCGCCTTGTCTGAGAATAATAAATGTCGTTTCCGGTTTACTTTTAGGTCAAAATAGTAATTAATGTATGTGTTCTGTCACTAAATATGATGCAACGAGTTTAAGGGCGTTTCTTTCTTCGTATGCCGTGGCTTTGTAATTTATTTTTGTGTCAGAATTTTATGGTTTACAACAACGTAAGCCTTTGTCATATCTGTGAATAAAGCATGTGCACACAAGAAAGTAAGTCAAATTTTAAAAGTGAATTTACCTGACCTAATTGATTTTTTGCTTTTATTTATGATTATGTCCACAGTCTAATAACTAAGGTTATAACATTCTAACTCTAGTTATAACATTTTTTTATTTTTATGATGAATGGGTTATTTGTACTTGAGAGGTTTCTGAAGCAACGCAATCTATTATATTATCCGAATACATTAATATTTTTACAAAAAATGATAATAGTATTTCGGTCAGATTTTTTCATCTTTCCCATCCGGTTTATTTATCGCGTAGGAGTTAATTTTCTCGCTATTTCAGGGGTATTACGACCGTTTACAATCAAATTATTAATCTGTGCCCACCTATATTTTTTATTGTTGATATAGTAGTATCTTATTCGCTCTTGACTTAATGAGAGATGATGGATCATACATTTGCATAACAAAAAAGCAAAGCAGATGAATTCATGATGAATGAATTTTGTAAATGTGTATATGTATTTATAAGTTATCAATTCGTAAAGTTTGCGATCTCCCTGACACTATGTATTGTATAACTATAACACCCCGTTACCTACAAGAAATGGTAAAAAAGTAACTAACTTGTAGGTAAAATATATTATGGAAAATGGTAATGGTAAACTGTTTTGAATGCATGGTGTCTCTAATGATCGGAACTCGAACTGCTTCATATTTTGATAAATGAGCGAGTGTGCACACGTGCGTCCGATGCAATTATACATTAGCGCTGAGTGTTTGTTTAAAACTCAAACAGCTTATAAATAAACAAAACAGTTGCTAGATATCAATCATTTATTTTTCAATTTGTTCAGGTTTCATACTGACATTGTCTAGTAAAAGTAGTCGCAGGGGGAACCGCAGCCGCAAGCGCACTTGCCACAGATAGACACGGCACCACAAGCCGGCACAGCGCCGCCGAAGTTGACAGCGCCCATGATGGGGACCTGACCAGCAACAGCGGTGTTACCGCAGACTGGCAGCTCACCAGCGACCGCCACGTTGCCCTCGCCAGCACCGCCGTACGCAGCACCATATCCGGCAGCAGCAGGGTAGGCGAATCCATCGTAAGCCAAGCCAGACAAGCCGTAGGGGGTAGCCAGACCAGTACCAGCCAAGCCGCAAGGGGCGAACGCCGGGGCGTAAGAACCACAACACTGGCCACATGAGAATACATTCTGTAAAAGAAATAAACGTCATTAGCTTAACCTACTTCAAAGAATGAGTTAAAACTATTACATGAATACATTATCTCATGACTTCTGAGAACAATAATGCCAGGAAACCAAAACAAAACACACGAAAAATAAAAAAATATAAATTTTTATATTTTTTTATTTTTTGTCTGTGGCTTGTCTGATCCTGGCAGCCAGACCAGGACCAGCCAAGCCACAGGGACCAGCCAGAGCTTGAACGATTACACCACGACACGCCTGGCTCAATACATTCTGAACAGTAATAATATTAATTTATATAATTAAAATAAGTAATTATATAAACCTAAATTTTGGCTGAAAGAAACAACTGTGAATTAAATGTAATATTAAACCTAGAGATAACTATAAAGCCCGCTTTCTACAAACAAAATTGCTAAAAATTTACTTTCCGTTTATATTATATTAGAAATAGCCTCTTTTGTAAAAAAAAATAATTGTTAAGTTTTGATACGAAAGAGCTTTGCAAAAATAAATTGATCCTACCAACTCCTAGTCTACAAATGTATAAAATACCGAATAACGAAACCAAAACACTACGATATATTTAGAGCTAAATTAAAATCAATACTATTAGACAAATATCATTGTCTTATTAGAACTTAAAACGGGATATTTACCATGTGTATTTATTGTTTTTAGCTTAAAAACTTATATCATTGTCTTATTCTAGAATTTATGGAAAATAAAGACGTCTCAAATAATGTTAATTGTTATTAATATATACTATTCTATTACTAGTATTGTCAACCTAGCCAAAAGATTAATATTTATTTATAAATAGAAAGTACTTTAATTCGAAATATTTCAGTTTTAAGTTAATTTGCTTATATTGGTTATAAGCCATACCTGTATATGATGTGTATAAATAAACAGTACTTACATTCAAGTAAAAAACTATCGCATAACTTTAGAAAAAATAGTTAGGGCACAAATATAAGACAAAAGGAATAAATAACACTCACCTGGACCAAGCAAGCTTGGATGCAGAGCAAAAGAACAGTGAAGGAAGACATGTTTGATGTTTGTTTGTGTTCAACGAGAAGACTGAATGCTGACCTGAAACAATTGACACATTTTATACTCATGTTGTTGTGATGACCCATGTTGATATGGGCCGCGTTTTCGAAATTTTAGAAAACGTGACTTGATATAACTTCGTAAAATATGAAACGCTTTTATGTTTGTAAATAGTACAAATAGCTTATCATGCTTGCACAAGTTATTAATTAATTGCTTATACCGACATACTTACATTGTAGGAAATTGATAACACGGCGGACTATAAAGACCACAACAACTGTACTGAACATCATTCTTGTGTCAGCACTCGAAACAAACTACAATGTCTGTCAAGGCTATCCTCGTCCTCTGCGCTCAGGCGCTCCTGCTCAAGGTAAGACACTTTTATAATAGTCAAATATACCATAGAGTACCTACTATAGTAAAGTATCAGGATACTTTAATTCCCACAAAATATCTTACTTATTGATTTCTTGCTTTGTTTGTAGTCTGCCCTCGGACAGTGCACTAGCCGCGCTGCGGTGGCTGATATCTCTGGACTTGCTGCTCCCTACGGCTTGGCCACCCCTTGCGGCTCGTATTCTCCAGCTTTCTCATATGGAGGTCTCGGCTACCCTGGCACCGGCTGCACAGGCCTGGAGTTCAGTCCCACTTGTGGCGGCGCCCTGCCTGTCTCCAGCGCCTCCGGCAACGCTCCCGTCGGTATCTCCGTAGCGTCCGAGAATGCTTACGAAGGTTCTCTGGCTGTGTGTGGTGAGCTGCCGTTTGTTGGTACTGTAGGTTTGGAAGGTGTGGTGCCTTCTGCCGGTGCTGGTGCCGTCAACCACGCCTGTGGTAATGGCAGGAACGCCATGATCAGTGAGAGTGCTGCCTTTGGCCCGGCTGCTGGCGTAGGCTCTCTTGCTGGTTACGGTCTTGGTACCGCCTACGCTCCCGCTGGTTTTGCTGCTCCTGGCCTCGGTCTCCGTGGTGGTTATGCCGGCAGATGTGGCTGCGGCATCTAAGAACATGAGCCATATAAATGATCTCCACTTGAACTTAATAAATCGAAACACATGCTAGTTTTTGTTTTTATTTTATTTTAGCTATTGATGTTGTTTTTTTTCTAGTTTTATGTATTTAATATTTTCCGAAATATGTTGATATATATATTGCTTTTTTTGAATATAAAGCGCAAGAGATCGGTCGATGTGTCATCACGTGGAGTAGGTTTAGGTATGTCCACTATTAAAATGACTCTCGAGTGAAACCGTAATGGAAAAAAAAAATAAAAAAAAAAATCAACAATAACTATGTGCAATATTAACCCTCAAAGTTTTGAATCCATACATTTCTTATTATTGATATGCATGTCTCAGAACATTGTATTTTTTTTTATTACCAATGAACCCGCTCTTGGTCTCGATCACAAGTGATGGTAAGTGTAAGATGAGGTTTATGATTGAACGAGGGAGCCTAGAAGATGCCTGTTTAGTTTTATTTTAAAGGCTGACGGGTCATATGTGCCACGGAATACAGAAGCCGGCATAGAGTTCCACACTTTGGCTGTGCGCATAGTAAATGTAGAGTTGAGGAGAAGTGCTTGGTACGACAAGACGGTATATCGACCGAGTGTGGATGGTATCCCGTAGTACGTCTAGTAGACCGGTAGTACAAGCGGGATGCAGGGATTAGATCGTAGAGCTCCTGCACACACTCTCCGAAGTACAATTTGTAGAAGATAGACAGGCAAGCAATGGTTGTAATTATTAGAGATAATATTGGTGTACTCATAATAAATTCAGAGTTCATAACAACAGTTCGTATATTATATTTTGCTTGTTGAATCACATTATATTTAAAAATTATGCACATAAAATTATACGAACTTAAATTATTAATAATTTTTATGTTTTTTTTTAGAAACTCGTCTGTTGTTTTATATCAATTTTGGATTAAAATTTCTTGTAAATAGCCTTTAAACTTATTTAGCAGCATACAATAAAATGGCATTATTTTGGTATTTTATTCAAGCATCACGAAAGAAGCTTTTTTTCATTAAAGCAGTTTGAAATTTTACACCAACATTTATCGTCATATTGAGCACACATTCGAGTTTTCTTAACCGTTGAAAACTGTTTGAACAGTTAATATGTTTTCTTAAACAATTGATGCAGTTTAAATAATCGTTTTTGTAAGTTCATAATACTGATCGTTGATTGTAGGGTCAATATTTTATGTGTTTCGACCATCTGTAGATTAAACCAACATCGATTGTATACATCTTTTTACATAATATTTTATAAGATCTCTATTAGTCGATTGTCGCCAAAAAATTACACCATATCGTAGAGTAGGAACAACAAGACCATGATAAGCTATTAGTAATATCTCATTACTCTTTTTGTCAATTGTAACAGTAAATATGTTGATTTACTTAGCCGCTTACTAATCTGCTCTGCGTGAGGTGACAAGTTAACTTATTGTCAATTGTTATACATATTATGTACCTACCTATGAATTTTGCATAGTAAATTCTTCTACTGTACATTCAATATAATAGGCGATATTGAAAAGCGGATTTTCACGACGCTGACGGAAATGAATTACTTACGGAAATAATACTTCTAAGATTTATTATGATATTGTTATTATTTTGTATTGTGTCATAAAGAGTATTATTCATGTCATATTGATAATAATTTTGCCTTGTGAATTTACAAACCAAGTTATACCAAATTTAATTGAAGTCCTTCAGCTGTTTTCGTGTAATTGAATAACAAACATCACAAAGTCCACGCGAACGAAGTCTCAGGCACCAGCTAGTTGACCAATAAACACACTACTAATACGTTTCATAACAAACTGTCTTGTTAGTCAATTTGTTGTAAGCGCGACTACTGAGCACGAGGTCTCGGGTTCAATTCCTGGGTCGGGCAAAAAGCCTTGAATTGTTTGATTACTATACCCCGTTACCTCCAAACAATGGTAAAAATTATAAACTATATAATGGTATAATGTATGGAACAATGGCATCGGTAAACGTTTGTTAGTGAATGGTATCTCTAATGATCCGAATGCGAACTGGCCCACGTTTTGGTGAACGAGCGAATGTGCATTCGTGCAATCAATGCAATTATGCATTATCACTGAGTGTTCAATTAAATCTGAAACAAGTTGTTTCAGATTTAATTGAATACTCAGTAAATAAAAAAAAAAACAGGTGCTAGGTATCAACCATATAATTTTCAATTTGTTGAGGTTACAAACTGACATTGTCTAGGTAGTCATAGGAAGCACCGCAACCGCAAGCGCACTTGCCGGAGATAGACATGGTACCAGCAGCACACACAAGACCACCGAAGGTCACTGCACCCATGATGGGGACCTGACCAGCAACAGCGGTGTTACCACAGACTGGCAGCTCACCAGCGACCGCCACGTTGCCTTAACCGACGCCGCCGTACGCAGTACCATAGCCGGTTGCAGCTGGGTAGGCGAATCCATCGTAAGCCATTGAGAAGCACGGGGAAGCACTTGCTGTTTCCCTTGACATCTCCAAGGCCTTGGACAGGGTCTGGCACGATAGCCTTATTGCTAAGGTTCCTTCCTTCGGTTTACCCGCTCAACTTTGCGTTTGGGTTGAAGACTTTCTGAGAGATCGGTCCATTCGAGTGGTCATTGATGGCTGCTCGTCTGGCCAATTGGCAATTAATGCCGGGGTCCCTCAGGGGTCTGTTCTCTCAGCAACTTTGTTTTTGCTGCACATTAACGATCTGCTGATTCCCGGTACCTTTGGGTATGCAGACGACAGCACAGTTTCTGAGAGATATGTGTCCAACGCGCGAGCTGGTGGGTCACAGATCCAGTCTCTCCGTGAGGACTTGGTTGGGCGCTTGAACTTGTCCTTGAAGGCTTCTCCGAATGGGGCGATGCTAACTTGGTCAAGTTTAATGCAGCTAAGACCCAGGCGTGTCTCTTCTTCGTAAAAAGGAGTCAATTCGAACCAGCTCCTACTTTCAGGGGTGTAACCGTGCCGATAACCGACCGTATCGAGCTTCTGGGGTAACACTAACTTCTACCCTCAATTTTGGCCCGTTTATCGAGGCTAAAACTCAACTAGCATCAAAAAAGTTGAGAATCCTAGCAAAGGTGAGACGGTACTTTACACACGAACAGTTGCTCAATTTCTATCAAGCTCAGGTTCGGTCGTGTATGGAGTACTGCTCTCATCTTTGGGATGGATCTGCTAAGTAACAACTATTTTTTCTATATATCTATCTATTCCTTGACAAGCCGTAGGGGCAGCCAGACCAGAAGCAGCCAAGCCGCAAGAGGTGGCCAAGCCGTAAGGAGCAGCCAGTCTAGAAATATTAGCCACCGCAGCGCGGCTGGTACACTGTCCGAGGGCAGACTAAAAAAAATATTTTATTTCGTATTTATATACTACTTTAAGGTAGGTATACAAAATCGATGAACGATTTGCGAGAACCATGAACTTATAAATACATTGCTTACCTTGAGCAGGAGCGCCTGAGCCTGCAGCTCTTGGAGGTTTTATACTATATTGGGTTATCAATTTCCAAGAATATTGGTATATAGGTAAGTGGTATAAAATTAATAGTTTGGGTCGTCACGTTCTTCAAAATTGAGAAAGCATTTTGGATATCAACAAAGTAAGTCATATTTTATAGTCAGCGTGACAGTTTCAAAATATAGTATACATACATCTACACTGATTAATCAAAAGCACGTTTTCACGTTTAACAAAGCAAACTGTATAACAAATGCAACCTATATACAAATATTCTTGGAAATTGATAATTAGATATAGTATAAGGTCTCAAACGGTTGCACTGAACATCATTCTTGTGTCTGCACTCGAAACAAACTACGAAGTTTGTCAAGGCTATCCTCGTCCTCTGTGCTCAGGCGTTCCTGCTCAGGGTAAGGAATGAATTTTGAGTTTTGAAACTACATAACACCTCTGTAGTTAATATGCACTGGTTCTCTTAAAAAACTGGTACTTAAAATTACGTTTATTTCAGACTACCCTCGGACAGAGCACCAGCCAAGCTGCGGTGGCTGATATCTCTGGACTTGCTGCTCCCTACGGCTTGGCCGCCCCTTGCGGCTTGGCTGCACCAGCTTCGTCATATGGAGGACTCGGCTATACTGGCGCCGCCGGCTGCGCAGGCCTGGAGTTCAGTCCCACTTGTGGCGGTGCCCTGCTTGTCTCCAGCGCCTCCGCCAACGCTCCCGTTGGTATCTACGTAGTATCTGGATACGCTTACGAAGGTTCTCTGGCTGTGAGTGGTGAGCTGCCATTTGTTGGTACTGTAGGTTTGGAAGGTGTGATGCTTTCTGCCGGTGCTGGTGCCGTCAACCACGCCTGTGGTAATGGCAGGAACGCCATGATCAGTGAGAGTGCTGCCTTTGGCCCGGCTGCTGGCGTGGGCCCTCTTGCTGCTTACGGTCCTGGTGCCACCTTCGATCACGCTGATTTTGTTACTCCTGGCCTCGGTCTCCGTTGTGGTTATGCCGGCAGATGTGGCTGCGCCATCAAAGAACATGAGCCATATAAATGATCTCCACTTGAACTTAATAAATCGAAACACATGCTAGTTTTTGTTTTTTATTCTATTTTACCTATTGATCTTGTATTTTTTTTCTAGTTTTATGTAATTAATATTTCCCGAAGCATGTTGATATATATATATATTGATTTTTTTTAATGTTAAGCGAGATGTATCATCACGTGGGGTAGGTTTAGGTATGTCCACTATTAAAATGACTCTCAAGTGAAATCGTAAAGGCATTACACCAAAAATATTGTTACGAGCTGGGGTTCGGGATAGAAATAATTAACGCCAATTAAACCAAAATTAACACTTTAATTAATTAAACACAAAATGAAAATTTACCACAATTATTCGTACCACAACACTTGTCACTTAACACTCAAATCGCACTGAAATTCACTCGTATAGCTTCGATTGTATCGCCTCGGATCTTCTAATAAGACTGACTGTCTGCGTTCCTTTGCGATCTATTTATACCCCGATCTATGAAGTCTAGAACATTCTTATAAAATCGACTTACTGTTTATACTGCGTCAGAATATTCCAGAGCTACTTGAGATACACAGTACCGCTATTCGCCGCTAGATGGCGTTAGTGTCTCGACTAGATATACTTAGTACTGCTATTCGCCGCTAGATGGCGTTAGTGTCTCGAACATTCTAGATTTATGTCGAAATTTCTCGACGTACTTCGCTAAACGACTGGCGTAACACTGCCCCCTCCTAAGACATGCTCGACCCGAGCATCGTTAGACCCGTAGTAACGCGCCAGTCGATCAACATGAACAATCTGTGGCGCAGCTCGTGGACCTTTCTGGATCCGATAAGTGACGTCATTAATCCTAGTCACAACGTGGTATGGTCCATCCTGGTATGTCTGTAACTTCGGCGACTTTCCTTTGCTGTGCACCGGATTATGTAACCAGACGTAAGATTCATCCTAAAAGATTCAGCCTTCATCAAATCCTGAATCGTTAGTTAGTAAAATCTTTCGGTCATATCGAGTTTACCATCTCACATGTTCGTATATGTCGTTCAGTATGTTTCGCAATTCACTCGCGTAGTCTGTTACACTACAAGGTGCATCCGGCGGTATACCAGTGATTAGGTCTGCAAGCAACCTAAGCTCTCGTCCGAAGTTCACGAAAGCAGGTGTAACAGCTGTACTCTCATGAACTGCACTTCGATATGACAGAAAAAATGGCTCAATGTGTTTGTTCCAATCCTTTTGCCTGCTTTTTACAACTTTAGCCAGATATCTCTCCAATGTCTGGTTAAAACGTTCCACCATTCCATCGGATTGCGGGTGATAAGAGGTGGTCCTGGTTTTATGAGTACCTATTACTCGACATGTCTCCTGAAATACCTGGGACTCAAAATTTCTTCCTTGATCGCTGTGAATTTCCAAGGGTACTCCGTAGCGACAAAATACTTCGTTAACCAATTTATCTGCCACTGTGGTAGTTTCTTGGTTAGGAATGGCAAAAACTTCTGGCCACTTTGTGAAATAATCCATTACGATCATAAAGTACCTTTCCCGCTCTCGCTCTCAGGAAATGGTTCCGCAACATCCACCGCTATCCGTTCCCATGGGACTCCCACATTAGAGATCTTTAAAGCCCCTCTACTGCATGTTTGAGGTCCCTTAACTGCTGCACAACTAGTGCATTTGCGGCACCAGTCTTTTACGTCATCTCGGCATTGGTTCCAGTAAAATCGCTCTAGTATCTTTAACATAGTCCTTTTTACTCCCATATGACCTCCTGTACATCCGTCGTGGTAAAGCTATAGAACTTCAGGTACCATCGCCTTTGGTACGACCATTTGTAGGTGACAATGGTCTCCTCGAGGATTTTCCCATCTGCGGCACAATACTCCCTCGTGGATCACCAAACTGTCCCACTGTGCCCAATAACGTTTTGTTGTGGTACTCATTCCAGCGACTTCACTTCATTTAGGCTTAGGAGTAGCGGCCTTCTTCCATTCCAGAATGGGTTTGACGTCTGAATCATCCTGCTGAGCACGCTGTAGCACTTCTTTCCACTCATCGCTAAGGTCTGTTCTCAGCATCTTGACGGGTACTATTACTTTTTCCTCTTGTATGACACAGTGCTTACGTTCTTCTAGGTCAGGTTTTCTTGAAAGTGCATTCACGTTATCGTGCCATCTTCCAATATTTCGCTTTGGGCAACTGGATCTCACATGGCCCTTCTCTTCACACTCATAGCATCTAGGGCTAAACTTTGGTCGACTACTAGAGGTTGGTAATGACACCGCTTTCCTGGTGCGACTCTCTTCCTTTCTAAAGTTTCGCTTCGGGCAATTGGATCTCAGATGGCCCTTTTCTCCACACTCGTAGCATCTAGGGCTAAACGTTGGTCGAATGCCACGGGTGGGTGATGACACCACTTCCCTGATGCGGTATGCTCGATGTTCCTGTCGTGCGGCTTCCACCTCAAAAGCATGGGCCAAGGCGTCCTTCAGAGACTCATGGTGCCCGAGTCTCACAGCAGCCCTCACTTCTAAGTCCAGAATCCCATCAACAAACGCCTGGACCAAATTACCGTCGATGAGTGCAGGCGATGATTGGTAAGCCTTTCGGACCAGCTTTTCTATTTCGAGGGCCCACTGCTGTAGATTTTCAGAACGATGTTGTACCAGGTCTTTCAACTGAGCACGGAACACGTGCTCTAAATGTGCGTCACCATAGTGAGATTCTAGCGCCTCTAGCAACTGTTCGTAGGTGACCTCCTTCCCGAGGGTCTCTAGAATGGTTAGGGCCTGGTCACGAAGGCCCAGTGTAAGCGCCGTCATAGCCTGCGCTTTGCTCCATCCGTTCGCCTTGACAACGGCCTCAAACTGGATCTTGTAGGCCGACCATGAAGAGCTTCCATCAAACAGAGGTACCTTGAAGCCTCGCACCGAAGGAGCAGCGGCCACAGGAACTGTAGTCAAATCGCCAGACTTCAGTACACCCAGAGCTTTTTTCATGTCAGCGATCTCGATTTCAGCTCCGGAGATACGATTCTCAGCTCCGGAGATACGATTTTCAGCTCCGGAGATACGGTTCTCAGCTCCGGAGATCCGATTCTCAGCTTCAGTAATCCGTTCCTCTTGCTGGTACACTCGTTCCTTTACAGCACTAAGGTCCTTGCAAAGATTCGCATTCATTTCCTTAGTGAGTAGCATTAACTCTTCCTGGCCGCGGGCTTGATCTTCCCGGTGGCGGGCTTCCTCTTCCTGGTGGCGGGCTAGCTCTTCCTGGAGACGAGCAGCCTGTTCTTCCTGGCGGCGGGCCTGTTCTTCCTGGCGGCGGGCTTGTTCTTACTGGCGGTGGGCTTGTTCTTCCTGGTGGCAGGCTAGCTCTTCCTGGAGACGAGCAGCCTGCTCTTCCTGGCGGCGGGCTTGTTCTTCCTGGCGGTGGGTTTGTTCCTGCAGCATAGCCATCAATGCAGCCATATCAAATGCAGCCGGAGACGTTGTCACTGGAGCAACTCTGGAAGTACTCGCAGACGCCTTCATCGTCTGCTGATTTCCACCCGGTGCTGGCGATGGTGAGCATTCAAACCATCTCTGGTCGATCTCCTGCTGGCGTTGATTTCTTGTCCTTACACCTTCCATATCCTCTTTCGGTAAAAATAAAAAAAAATTCTATCCCACTTCTGACACCAAATTATTACGAACTGGGGTTCAGGATAGAAATAATTAACGCCAATTAAACCAAAATTAACACTTTATTTAAAAAAAACACAAAATGAAAATTTAACACAATTATTCGTACCACAACACTTGTAACTTAACACTCAAATCGCACTGAAATTCACTCGTATAGCTTCGATTATATCGCCTAGGATCTTCTAATAAGACTGAATGTCCGCGTTCCTTTACGATCTATTTATACCCCGGTCTATGAAGTCTAGAACATTCTTATAAAATCGACTTACTGTTTATACTGCGTCAGAATATTCCAGAGCTACTTGAGATACACAGTACCGCTATTCGCCGCTAGATGGCGTTAGTGTCTCTAACATTCTAGATTTATGTCGAAGTTTCTCGACGTACTTCGCTAAACGACTGGCGTAACAATATCAACAATAATTATGTGCAATATTGACCCTCAAAGTTTTGAAACGAAACATTTCTTATTATTGATATGCAAGTCTCAGAACATTGTATATATATATTTTTTTTAAATTACTAATGAACCCGCTCTTGATACCGATCACACCTGATAGTAAGTGTAAGATGAGGTCTATGATCGAACGACGGAACCCAGAAGATGCCTGTTCACTCTTGCTTTAAAGGCTGACGGGTCATATGTGGCAGGGAATACAGAAGCCGGCAGAGAGTTCCACACCTTGGCTGTGCGCACAATAAATGTAGAGAAGAAGCGCTTAGTACTACAATACGGTATATCGACCAAGTGTGTATGGTATCCTGCAGTACTTCTAGTAGACCGGTAGTAGAAGGCGGATGAAGGGATTAGGTCGTGGAGCTCCTGCGCACACTCTCCGAAGTACAATCTGTAGAAGATAGACAGGCAAGCAATGGCTGTAATTATTAGAGATAATATTGGTGTATTCATAATAAATTCAGAGTCTATAACAACAGTTCGTACATAATATATTGCTTGTATGGAATCACATTATATTTAAAAATTATACGCATAAAACTATACAAACTTAAAAATATAAAATATTTTTATGGTTTTTTAGGGTTCCGTAGCCGAATGGCAAAAAACGGAACATAAGGGTTCCGTCCTTACGCAGACGCATACACTCCTACAAAATTAGAGGCCGATACGTACACGAGCGCATTTCCTTGAATTAAGGATTGTAGGTATTAATTTGTCATGATACCGTGTTTCCATTTTAAGTTAAATGAAAGATATTTCCGTCAAAATTTAACACCTATTTTTATGACGGAAATCGATTCAGAAGCCGATTCTGAACCTTCAGGAATTGCGTTTATTCTGTTACACGTTGTATAACAAGTATAAGCTGACTTCTGATTATACGAAAAACTTAGACCATGCGAGGTCAGCTAAAACTGGAAATGCATATGTGCATCACGTTTACGTATTAAAGTGAAGGAAAACAGCGTGAAGAAGTAAATATGCCCAAAAAAAAGGCTTTCGCATATTTTACCTATGGGTGGGAATGCCAGAGAGCAGTACTTTCTGTTAGATATATGGACCCTACTGAAAAACTAGGGAGATAATATTATAACGAGTGGTGGAATAAAAATAAAATAAGAGTTAATTTTTACCTTTGTTTATTGGTGTGATAATGATTAAAGTGTACCTTACAACCAGTGAAAAAATTTTAGAATGGGATAATTACTTCCAAAGAATACCCGCTATATACAAAATTGCAACTAAATTTATTTTTATAATATTAGTATAGATTTAAGAATATTTCGTCAAAAACCAAGGAACTTATCACAGGACGTGCACTTCCCTGCACTTTAATTTTTAAAGTTTCAAATGCTTCTTTCGTGAATCCCGGTTCGCAATTCATATGTTGGTACTATTTGCACAAAGTTCTCGTATGAGGTAAACATGTATTGTAAGTCCGCCTTATATAATTATAGGCCTCGGGGGATAAATAATGCAACGTTAGTGCGAACTTTCTGATTTCTTCACAGTATTTGTTTGGTGTAGGTAAACCTTTGTATTTATTAATTTGTCTTTTTAGAAAGTAGGTCCCACCAAATCTTCTATCACAACAGCCTGTTCCATGCTGATATAATTTTTCCTTCGAAGGTCTTCTACAATGTCTTTTAAATTAGCATTTTTTTTGTTTTTCTTACGATTCTTTTCGTTAAGGCGTTTAATTTTTTATGGTTGCTTGACACATTTTTCTTGTAAAACCTCAATTTTTTAATTTTCTACAATCTGTAAAATAAATTTCAAAGAACAGAAGGAAGTTTCGACATGTCTGTCCGTCTGTCTGTCTGTCCGTCCGTCCGTATGTCACAGCCATTTTATTCCGAAACTATTAAGACTATACATGTAAAAATTGGTGGGTATAGATGTATTCTGTGAACCGCTTTCCGATTTTAAGAGAAAATTTAAAAAATATTTAAAATGAAGGGGGCTCTCCATACATGGAACTGAAACCGAAAATATTTTCTTTCATGAAACCTATACGTGTGTGGTATTTATAAACAGGTCTTTAAAAATGACATTAAGGTTTCTAAAATGACTTTTTCATAAAGTTAATCGTTTAAAAGATATACGCTTCCAAAGTGGTAAAATGTGTGTCCCCCCCTCTAACTTCTATAATAATGAAGTGAAAAATCTAAAAAAAACATATGTTGTAGACCTTAATGTAAACTTTCAAACAAAATTGGTTTTAACGAGATCGAATCAGCAGTTTTTGAGATACTGTATATTTTCTAAAACCGCAAATATAACTTTGTAATTCATACAAATACTATGAAAACAGAGTAATTTGGCGTAGTTGTAAAAATTGTAAATAATCTAGTTTTAAGAAATTTGTAAGGTTTCTTGTTTTTTTTTTTCTTATAAATATATTAAGTATATTATATTTATTATAGTTACTACGGATTACGGAACCCTTCATGGGCGAGTCCGACTCGCACTTGGCCATTTTTTTAGAAACTCGTGTATTGTTTAATATCTATTTTAAATCAAAATTTATTGCAAATAGGCTTTAAACTAATTTAACAGTATACAATAAAATGGCATTGTTTTGGTATTTTATTCAAGCAACACGAAACAAGCTCTTTTTCATTAAAGCAATTTGAAATTTTCTACCACTCCATTTATCGTCATATTGAGCACACATTCGAGTTTTTTAACCGTTGAAAACTGCTTAAACAATTAATGAGTTTTGTTAAACAATTGATGCAAATTAAATAATCGTTTTTATTGATTTATAATTGCTTGGATTTGTGCGTTCCATAGTAACCGTACTTATATGCAAATATTTTTTTTTTTGCCATGTTTTTGGTAGATCATCTGACTGACATCCTGACTGACTGACTAACTGATATCTCAACGCACAGCCCAAGCCACTGGTCCTAGAGACATGAAATTTGAAGGGTATTTTTTTGTGAAGAGTAGGTATCCACTATGAAAGGGTTTTTCGAAATTCCTTCCCTAGTAGGTTAAAAAGGGGGTTTATGAAACTTTTTATTTCTTAGATGTATTCACTTGGAACTTGGTATATAGGTTTCCCAAGTGATGTAAGTGAGCATTAAGAAAGGACTTTTGAAAATACACCCGGAATAAAAAGGAGGCCCGATTTTGTACGAAACTTTTCATTTGTTCAACAGATTCATTTCAAATTTTGTGCATACGTTTTTCAAGTGATTTAAATGAGCACTAAGAAAAGATTTTTGGAACCCCCTCCCCCAAAAGGGTAAGGAGGGGGTACTTGTTTATATGAAACTTTTATTTTTGGAACGAAGTTCCTTATCGCGCGTTGCGAAAGGGGGCTAGCCGGAAAAAATTAAGACGAAAAGTTGTAACGACACTTTTTAAGGGGACTACAAGAGCTAAACGCGAGTTTTATAATGCTTTAAAGTATATGATTCACTGCAGTTAACACAATCAGAAAAATATATGGTATTCTTCAGGATATAATCTAGTTAAGTAGTGTGTTGAAAACATAATACAACAAATTTTAATTGATAGAAAAAAATCACAAAGTAACCTCTAAAAAAATCTTTTAACGAATAAAAACCATATTAAAATACAAACGATCTTTCTGATTTTTTGACAAATTATTCAACAAGAAATATACTAACGTAATACTGTTTTATTTTTTTAATCCATCAATATATTTTCAGTAAATCGCGTATACTTATTTCGCAATATAATACGTACGCATGTGTGCGTAAACGCCCGTGTACCGACAGTGCCGGCCAACGCCTGTTGCTATATATGGACGTGTCGCTCTTCTCGCCGATTTATTTCGTCTCAGAATTATTTGTAGTTATTATAAAGTTTCGTTTGTAAATTCATTATTTTATTTATATATTCATTGTTGGAACCGACTTCAAAAGAAAGGAGGTTCTCAATTCGTCTTGAACTTTTGAAGTGAAAACTTCTTTAGGGGAGTTGAGGTGGGATTTGAGGGGGGAGTTGAGGGGGGAGTTGAGGGGGAGTTGCGGGTCGAGTTGCGGGTCGAGTTGCGGGTCGAGTTGCGGGTCGAGCTACGGGTCGAGTTGCGGGTCGAGTTGCGGGTCGAGTAGCGGGTCGAGTTGCGGGTCGAGTTGCGGGTTGAGTTGCGGGTCGAGTTGCGGGTCGAGTTGCGGGTCGAGTTGCGGGTCGAGTTGCGGGTCGAGTTGCGGGTCGAGTAGCGGGTCGAGTTGCGGGTCGAGTTGCGGGTCGAGTTGCGGGTCGAGTTGCGGGTCGAGTTGCGGGTCGAGTTGCGGGTCGAGTTGCGGGTCGAGTTGCGGGTCGAGTTGCGGGTCGAGTTGCGGGTCGAGTTGCGGGTCGAGTTGCGGGATGAGTTGAGGCATGAGTTGAGGAGCGTCTCGTGGGGAGTTGAGGTAAAGAGAGAGAGAGAGAGGGCAACGGTATACCTTTGAAATTTCGTAAATTTTTGAAGGTTTCACTTCTACCACGTGTGAATTGTACACATGTTTTTTTTACAATTCCTTCACTAATTAATCGAAAGGAACTTCGTTCCATCCGGGTGTCCCTTGACACCTCTCAAGTTTTTTTTCAATAGTAGGTAGTCTCGCTACTAATTTACTGTCAGTGAGTCGGTTAATGAAACAAGGAAACAGAGTATCTTTTGCAGTTAATGTCTGTTATATTTACAACAGAAAGGATAAGCTTGTGGTAACAGCAAGTCTAACAGAACGTGTACATAAACTGGATATGAAAAATGTTGAATATTTATTATCTTCAGTATCGAATACTGTGTGGCATCGACGCCTAGGATACTTGAACAGCAGTGCCTTTTTTTTTTAACGTGGTAAAATTATCAAACAAGTCCTCCCACTCCGGGCAGGGTGGGAGGGACTATCAGACTTTTACTGACTAAAATCCACGGTGTTCCTTCAATAACCCTTTACATACCGGGGCCACGGTAACGGGATGAGTCCCACGACCCCGGCAGGCTTCGGCCCTCTGCAGAGGGGGCCTCATCATGTTGCTGACGCTCTTTGAGGCGCGCGTGGAACACGACGCGCCGTCGACCCGGGCATGGTCCATGGTCGGACAGCGAGTTGCCCTTTACTCGCTGTCCGCATGCCCGCGCCTGCGGTGGCCGGAGATCGTCGGCCGACGTCCGACGCCGTAGGCGTCAACCACTGCGGCTGGGCTGGAGGGAGGACGCCATCCTCTCCCTCACGCGGCCCGCCTCCTCCTTCGGAAGCATGACTGCTTCGCAGAAGGAGGCGACCGCTTCCCACTCCCTCTCGCCCCGCAGCATGGCCTCGACCAAGGCCGGGCGCGAGAGGTCTCCGACTATTGTCGCCGTGAGGACACGTCGGTGCTCTGCCCAAGCTGGGCAGTCCTGCACCGTGTGCTCGACTGTGTCCTCAGGGCGACCCTCGCAGTGGTGACACCCAGGCGTCTCTTCCTTACCCATCAGACACAGGTACCTCCCGAAACTTCCGTGTCCGGTGAGGACCTGCGTTATGCGGTAGGTCAGGACGCCGTGACGCCGATCTAGCCACTCCTCAAAGAGGGGTCTTACCGCCGCAATTGCGGCGTGCCCGGCCGTCGGTTGCGACAGTCGTTCCCTCCATACTGCCCTGAGATCGCGCCGGAGCTCTTCCCGCCGCGCTTCGACTTCTCGAGGCAGCGGGAATACGCTCCGGCGCTGCGCCTCCATGCGCCATTCATAGACGTGCTGGAGGGCAGTCGCCTCCAGATCCCAGGGCAGCAATCCGGCAAGGAGGTTGGCCGATTCGCCGGCGATCGTGCGGTATCCCCGGATCATTCGGATAGCCATGACCCTCTGGCATGCGACCAACTTTAGTGGTCGCGTCCGGATGCACAGGGCCCACACTGGGGACCCATAGAGGGCCATGGACCGCACGACGCCGGCGTACAGCCTTCGGCAGGAGGCGTTTGGCCCGCTGAGATTAGGCAGGAGTCGCCTGAAGGCGGCTGCTACCCGGTTCAGCTTTGGGGCCAAACTCAGGAAGTGCTCCCTGAAGTTCCACCGGCTGTCGAGGACAAGTCCCAGGTACTTCATCGTCCTCCCGACGCCGATGCGAACCCCCTCCACCGTTATGTGGGACTCGGACCGTGGCGCGTTCCGACCGCCATGAAAGCACATGGCCTCGGTCTTGTGCAGCGCCACATCGAGTCCCAACTGCCGGATCCTATGAACGACTGTCGCAACCGCTTGCGTCGCCAGGTCGGCAGCCGCCTGGTGCGACTCTCCCTGCACCAGGACGAGCGTGTCGTCAGCGTAACATACTACGCTGACGCCGTCAGGGAGGTCGCCGCGCAGCGCCCAGTCGTATCCGATGTTCCACAGGGGCGGCCCCAAGACCGATCCCTGTGGGACACCGCACGACATCCACTCTCCCCGGTGACCGGGGTAGATGACGGCTCTGTCCGTCAGGTAGTCCTCGACTATGCGACGGAGGTAGGTCGGCACCCGGTGATACCGGAGTGCCTCCCTGATGCAACTCCAGGGCAGGGTGTTAAAGGCGTTGGTGATGTCCAAAGACACCGCCAAGACGACCCTGCCCCGGGATACTGCGTCCCCCGTCGTGAGTGCTCTCACGCGCATGAGGGCATCCACCGTCGAGCGCCCCCTGCGGAAGCCAAACTGGCACTCCGCAAGATCCGGGCCCACCCGATTCAGGTGCCTGAAGAGGCGGTCTGCAATTACTCTTTCCAAGAGCTTGCTCGCCTCGTCAAGCAGCACGATGGGCCGGAATGCGGACGGAGAGTCCGCAGGGCGCCCGGCTTTCTGGATCAGGACCAGCTTTCCCGTCTTCCAGCGAAGCGGAAACTGGCCCCTCTCCAGGCATGCGCTAAAGAGCCCCCCTAGTCGAGGCCCGAGAGTCTCCGAGGCCAGGACCCACGCTTTCCCTGGCAAGCCGTCGGGTCCTGGGGCGGTATTTTTGGCCTTGAGCCGTTGTACCGCCGAACAGCAGTGCCTTAGACAAAATGAAGGAAGGAGTGGTTACAGGCATGTCATATACAGATAAATCCCAGATTATAAAGTCAAGTTGCAAAGTGTGCTGTGAGGGAAAACAGGCTCGGCTATCATTCCCAAATGCTGGTAATAGGAGTACAAAATTACTAGAAATAGTGCATGCTCATATCTAATTAAATATTTTCTCTTGTTCGTCGATGACTACAGTAGAATGGTTTATGTTTATTTCCTGAAAGAAAACAGGCTCGGCTATCATTCCCAAATGCTGGTAATAGGAGTACAAAATTACTAGAAAAAGTGCATGCTGATATCTAATTCAATATTTTCTCTTGTTCGTCGATGACTACAGTAGAATGGTTTATATTTATTTCCTAAACACAAAAGATGAAACATTTAGCAGTTTTAAGGCATACAAGTCATTAGTGGAGAATCAAACAGGAAATAAAATAAAAGTAATAAGGACAGACAACGTATTGAAACTTTGCAGTAAGGAATTTGATAAATACTTACAGAATGTAGGAATATTCATCAAAAGACTGAACCATACACACCAGAGCAGAATGGGTTATGTAAAAGGCTCAATAGAACCATTGTAGAAAAGGCAAAATGTTTGCTGTATGAAGCTAAACTTACCAAAAGTTTTTGAGCAGAAATTGTTAACACGGTAGTGTATCTGAGAAGTAGATCAGTTGTGTCCGGCCTTAACAGCAAAACACCATTTGAACAGTGGACAGGAAAGAAGCCAGATGTCAGTCATTTGCACATCTTTGGCAGCAAGATTATGGCACATGTCGCACCTTTGGGAACAAAGGGTCACTACTGCAACTTTTTGCAAAAAATGACTTAAATATGCAGAAAAAACCGCGATAATCGACTCTATATCCTCAGCAAAAATGGTGACAATCGCATGAATAACATCGGTTTGAGGGAGGGGGCGTCGTTTCATTATTTCTCGTAATTGGTCCGTTTGCTTGAAACGTAACGTCTCATCCTGTCAGTAGTGTTTTGACAGTCGAAGTGTGACCTTGCGCATTTGTGACAGTGAGGCACTATGGTAAGTAGTGACTTTTATTTTACATATTTCTTGCAAAATTCATGTCACTTATGGATAATAATCATGTCTTGTTACCAAATCTTGGTATTTGTTTGCTGCAAACATAACGTCACTTCTTTTTCTAAATGAAATTATAGCATAAAACTTTTCTTTTCATTGGAACCAAAACTTCATACGAGGGCAACTGGATTGAAGTTAATTGTATTCATACAGTAACATGAAGCACAAGAGTCCAACAACCTCACGAAGTAACATTAAGCAGGCTTATGACAGCAAAATCTCCTTAAGTGCTCGAAAGAAGGCAGAAATTCAAACCTTAATTAACACCAACATTATACCGAAAGTTTATGAAACTATTTACAACACAATATTTTGATATTTCTTTATTTTACAATTAAACAAGTGCGATGCGAGTCGTACTAGTACTTATTGCTATATTTTTAGCAGAGCATTTGATACTGATTTTCCTTATAATTTTGTTACCAAAGTTTTAGTTCCTAATTGGAAAATAAAGTTCAAATACCTATTAAACTGTGATGAATGTGATTTACTTAAGTAGAGTACTTTAAGAAATTTAATATTACAACGTAAGTATATAATAGATGTTTAAGTATTAGTGTTATTTGTAAGACTGTTTAATATTAAGCTAATATTGTTATATCAATTTTAGAATTTAACTTTTAGGAGAATGTTATAGAATTTTGTCAACGATACTCGTTTTATCAGATGATAAGTGCCGAACGGTAAACTCTTTAATCGTAGAATGCCTAGTTTTGTTTAGATTTTACATGCCATGCAGCTGATACATGGTCTTAAAGAGATTGTTTTGATTATTTTATTAAATATTAAGTACCTACTAGGGTGGGTCACTCTTGTATGAAAGAAAAAAATTGTTGACAAATCAAATTCTAATAGTAATATTATGTTGTAGTGTACCATTACAAATAGTTTTTATAAAAAAAAAGTTAAGGGAACATATATCTTCAGCCCGCGCATGCGCTTCAAACATTTACGTTTTATTAAAAATCACGTCTTACTAAATATCATAGTTCTTTATTGGATATAGCTTAAATACTATTGTAACAAAACAAAAATTTAGTTACGGACACACATTAACGTCCAAAATAAAATAAAATATCAAATAAACACAAAAAAGTTATCAAAAATCATATTTATTTTTGTGCATAAATTCCTGCTTGCTATCAAATTGTTTTCTGGAAGCAAGTTTTGCATGAATTATACCGTCCCTTGATTTTTTATCACATGCCGACATCGCAGCTTCTGTAACTATTTTAACAGATCGTTCAACCGCTTGAGTATGGATGGGAGCCTCACAAACAACAAACTTTCACCACCTTTATTCTCTATTATCTGAATAAGTTCTTCATTCGTGTGATTTCTTAGAATAGGTGGATCAAAGTTGACTTTTGGCCAGTTTATTAGATCAATGAAACATTTAGCATCAAATTTGAGTTTAGGCACTTCAAAAGTACGTGGTAGATTTCCAGTTACAGGTAAACTACGCGCCTTTAGAATTCTTCTAGCTGCGAGTTCTCTTATATTCTTTTCTTTATCTGTTAACATCGCTAACAATAAATTTTTGTGTAGAAGTGTTAGTGCAGAAAAGTAAAGACGCAAAATCCTGTTAGCTTTAGTCAACCAACGGGCATGTGACATTTTTCTAGGCGATTTATTTGCCAAGTCATCTGAACATCTTCCAGTAATTGCTGCTGAGGTAATTTCATACAAATATTTTTGGTCTGTACTTAAGTCATCAGGTTTTAGCTTTGGTAATTGACCCGGTATTCGCTCAAATTCAACTACAACTCGCGTTTCACACTTATCCAGCAACTTACCAATAGGAATATTTTATGAAGATGGAACAGAAGTTTTACCATCTATGTAATCAAACAAATGCCTCAAAGGCAATTCATTTAAATTTAGCTAAACATGTTTGTACCATTCTATTATATTTTACACCATTTTATACCATGTTTTATGCAAATAAATAATTATGAATTATGAATGAATTATGAATTATGAAGCATGCAAGTTATCCATTGCAAAGGTCTCTGAAGTCTTTTTTCAAATAGCCTTATGACACCACTAAATTTACCTGTATTTATTACTGTTCCATCGCATCCAATACCCAGGAGATCATCAGTACTAATATTTTTTGCAAAAAGTAGAGCGTTTATTGATATTTCAATGGTTTTAGCTATTCCTTGTGCTGGTGTCACATACCCTAAATAAAGAATCCGGTTCCTTAATAACAGGTACGTGTTCTTCAATAATTACTTGGCTGTACCTTTTCGTACCCTTTGTGACTATCTTCAGGGTTTTATCTTTCCGCCCATCAAAATATAAAGCAGGTAAATTCAGAATTGTTGAACGTCACGTGTTTTCCTTCTCTCTCTTCGCAGTTTTGATTTATCAATTACGACATCTGATGAAATCTCGTGTAAAACTGCAGAAGCAATCGCAGCACCAGCTCTGTCAGACACTCCATAACGGTCACATATTTGAGACAACACTGGTAAACTTTTGATGCTTTTTTTATTTTCCATAGTTTCTGATGCTTTTCCGGAGATGAAATACTTGTATCAGAATCACTACTTGTTAATGAGAGTGATTCTTGCTTTGGCATTTTGGTAAGGTCGTAGTGCATATACGATGAGGCAAATATAGGGCACTTGTACGACTGTCTATTATTAGACATGATGGTTAAATTTAACTCCAAGTTCTAAAACAAAAATGACAGTTTTACGAAATATCACAAGAATTTAGTCATCTTTTTACAAGAACTTTCTGAATGTACTTACCTCAAAACTGATTTTTTAGAATAAACAACACAATTTAAATATAACAATCGACATGTATTTTAGTGAATTCCAAGTAGAACACTAATCTACATCCAACCAAAAACGTGTTACTTGAGATGTAAAAGTACCCACTTGATCATTTTTTTTTTCAAAACATCAACGGCTTTGCGCGGGCTCTTCTTCGACTAAAAAAATTTTTTTTTGACCCACCCTTAGTACCTACAGCTTAATCTTTCATAAAGATTTTGGATACTTAAACAGCATGCTACTGTAATTTATCTATACTATAACGATTATATTTATGATAACTATTCAGAATAATTAAGGTTTTATCTGACAGTAATTTGAAAGCCATTTTCTATAGTTTAGAGCAAATACCTTGAGCTTGTGGTGCCTCCAACATACAAGTTGGCCAATATATCGTCCAAACGGGTATCGGTGTGGGACCTCTGTCAAAATGTATGTTATTCTTTTTTAATTTTAATGCCATTTGTTTATCATCCAAATAAAAAATAAAGACGATATCATCTATTTCATTTAATAACACTCTATTTTATCAATAAATATAGGATTCTTCTTTTTCTGCTTGTTTTAGTTTGTATTGGTTTCCAGTTAAATATATCTTTACTTAAAATAAACGTAAATCACCCGTATCAATAAAAAACTTTCTTGCAAAAAAATAAAGCGACTTCCATATCAAAACACTACAAAGCCAAAAATAATTTTAATTTCGGTAGTCGGTGTTATTGGTTTTGTATTTTCTTTTTTTTCACACCGCCTTCCGAAATTAAAATTATTTTTGGCTTTGTAGTGTTTTGATATGGAAGTCGGTTTTATTTTTTTGCAAAAAAGTTTTTATTTTCGCGCTCTTTAGTGGGTCAATTTGTAATTAATCTAGTTATAAAAGCCAAAATGTCAACTACAAAAAACTAAAAACGCGCGAACAAAAAACACAATATAGAGTAACCGAAAAGGTCATCAATGTAAATATTTTTTTTAGACATTTGTTGATTTTTCAGAAACGGCTTGTTCGATGTCGATAAAATTTTCATGGGACCATTTGGGAAGTATACCCTTTCCAACAAAAAAAGAATTTTTCAAATCGGTTGGCGAGCGACGGAGCTATGCCCGAACAAACATAAAAAAAAAAAAAAAAAAAACAAACATCCGAATTGAGAACCTCCTCCTTTTTCAGAAGTCGGTTAAAAAATACGTACTTTCATGAAGTTATTATTTTTTAAAAAGGTAATTTCTGCAATATAACAGTTAGCGATTTGTAACAAAAAGTCACTTTTGGTACCCTTTCCTCAGTTTATGGCTTGTTTCTCAGAAACCACTACTTGTATTTTTTTTTAATTATTCACGATTATCCGTGAAGAAGCTACGAATTTAAGGCGGTAAGAATCGCGTCAATACTCTAAAACATTACAGAGTTAAAAAAAAATACATGAAAAAAAAACGACAAATGCTCCTCCTGTAAAGTTGGAAAACATGCAGTAGTGACCCTTTGTTCCCAAAGGTGCGATGTACCCTGACTACTATGGTTACATTGTTGTTATAGAGGAAAGTGTTCCCAAAGATTAAGCGGAGGTAAACATTGATGACAGTACATCAGACATCTTGGAGAAAGTGGAGATAAAGAAAGAAGAAAAATCACCAGACAGAATTGCATAAGTTACAGGTGACACTATAGAAATGGGTGAAGTGTCAGAACAAGTAAGATCCAACATGTGCGTAAACAATCAGATAGGTTTGTTGTAGGTGTAGCAAAATGTAATATCAGTGAATTTGAACTCTCCACAGACGATGATGCTCTTAACGGACCTGAGAGTGTCCAGTGGAAGCAGGCTATGGTAGAAGAACTAAAATCGTTTAAGGACAATGACGCGTGGGAGGTTGTACCATCACCAAAATATTAAGGTCCTGTTGTTTCTTGTAACTGGATTTTTCAAAAGAAATTAAACCCTGATAACAGTGTGAGGTATAGGGCCAGGCTAATTGCTAAGGGGTTTACCCAGAGATCAGGCATATAATGTTGTAGCAAATTTGATGAAACCTTCTCGCCGGTTTAACGTCATTCCACACTAATATTATAGTTTGCCCTAGCAGTGCAGTTAGATTTAGAAATGTGTCATTTAGATGTAAATACAGCTTTCCTAAACGGAGTATTGTCAGAAGAAATTTTTATGCAAAAGCCAGTTAGTTTAGAATGCACAGATGGAAATGTCGTACTTAAACTTAAACGTGCTATTTATGGTTTGAAACAGTCATCTAGGATGTGGTATCAGAGAGTTGAGGACTTGTTTAAAAGTATTGGTTATAAAATGACAACTAGAGCCGTGTTTATTTACTGAAATTGAACATAATTCAAGAACAATTAATAATGTATTAATTTATGTCGATGTTTTCTTTTTCTTTGCAAATTGTTCTAAAGACATGAAAGGATTAAATTGTGAAATAGCTTACAATTTTAGGATGATCTTGGATGTATACAGAGATGTTTAGTCATGAATGTTAATTTTGAAAAGGAAAAAGGTGTTATAAGTATTGATCAGAAATGTTTATTTATCGCGTATGAGTTAATTTTCTTGCTATTTCAGGGGTATTACGACCGTTTGCTATCAAGTTATTAATCAGTGCCTACCTATGTTTTCTTATTGTTGATAAGCTCGCCTTTGGCCACCATCTCACCTGATGGTAAGCCATGATGTGATCAAAGATGAAGCACGTTTGCCTAGAAGTATTTTATTCGCTCTTGACTTAATGAGAGCTGATGGATCATACAATTGCATTACAAAAAAAATTAGCAGATGATTATGAATGCATTTCGTAAATGTGTATAATTATGTATTAATAAGTTATCAATTCGTAAAGTTTGCGTTCTCCCTGACCCTATGTATTGTATAACTCTAACACCTACTCTGTTACCTACAAGAAATGGTAAAAATGATAAACTACATAACTAACTTGTAGGTAAAATATATTATGGAAAATGTAAATGGTAAACGGTTTTGAATGCATGGTGTCTGTTATGATCGGATTTCAAACTGCTTTACGTTTTGATGAACGAGCGAGTGTGCATACGTGCGTCCGATGCAATTATACATTAGCGCTGAGTGTTTGATTAAAACTCAAACAGCTTGTAAATAAACAAAACAGTTGCTAGGTATCAATCATATATTTTTCAATTTGTTCAGGTTTCATACTGACATTGTCTAGTAAAAGTAGTCGCAGGGGGAACCGCAGCCGCAAGCACACTTGCCACAGATAGACACGGCGCCACAAGCCGGCACAGCGCCGCCGAAGTTGACAGCGCCCATGATGGGGACCTGACCAGCAACAGCGGTGTTACCGCAGACTGGCAGCTCACCAGCGACCGCCACATTGCCTTCACCGGCGCCGCCGTACGCAGCACCACATCCGGCAGTAGCAGGGTAGGCAAATCCATCGTAAGCCAAGCCAGACAAGCCGTAGGGGGTAGCCAGACCAGTACCAGCCAAGCCGCAAGGGGCGAACGCCGGGGCGTAAGAACCACAACACTGGCCACATGAGAATACATTCTGTAAAAGAAATAAACATAATTAGCTTAAACTACTTCAAAAAATGAGTTGAAACTATTAGATTCAAATCAAATCAAAATGAAATCAAAAATGTTTTTATTTTACATAGGCCCAAACTGGGCACTCATAAAACGTCAGAAGTTAGTGCACGGTTTGAAAGTGGTCGTTTCCTATGGAGAAGAACCGGCGAGAACTTCTTGATTTTCACAATCTTTGCAAAACAGATACAATTTTTAACCGACTTCTAAAAAAGGAGGAGGTTCTCAATTCGGATGTTTGTATTTTTTTTTTTTTTTTTTTTTTTTTTTTTTTTATGTTTGTCCACGCATAACTCCGTCGCTTGCCAACCGATTTGAAAAATTCTTTTTTTGTCGGAAAGGGTATACTTCCCAAATGGTCCCATGAAAATTTTATCGAAATCGGACGAGCCGTTTCTGAAAAATCAAAAAAAGTTGAAAAAAATAATTTACCTTGATGATCTTTTCGTTTACTCTGCATTGCGTTTTTTGTTCGCGCATAACTCCGTCATTTACGAATCGATTTGGAAAATTCACTGACCCACTAAAAAGCGCGAAAATAAAAACTTTTTTGCAAAAAATAAAACCGACTTCCATATCAAAACACTACAAAGCCAAAAATAATTTTATTTCGGAAGGCGGTGTGAAAAAAAAAAGAAAATACAAAACCAATAACACCGACTACCGAAATTAAAATTATTTTTGGCTTTGTAGTGTTTTGATATGGAAGTCGGTTTTATTTTTTGCAAAAAAGTTTTTATTATTTATTTTTTTGGTATGAGAGGACAGTATAGACTAATTGACATAATAAAATGTAATATAACTAAACAGAAATGAATCTTAGAGTCTATAGTGTTCATACATTTACATTAAAAATTAACTTTACAAAAGTGCAAATAAACTAAAGCAAATGACATAAAAATAAAAATTATATACAAGTAAAATAAAAAAATAAAAAAAACAAAATAAATACAAATAATAACAACAACAAAAAAAAAGTAGGGTTGTTAATAGACCTTTATACAATAACGCAGTCACAATAAGCCAGGGAAGCCACATGTGCAGAAGGAATCATTGCCAAGCAGTCTTATCTTCAACGTAGTCCTTAATCTTATAATATGCTTTTTTCAAAAGGACACGTTTAATATGGGTTTTAAATTTTCCCTCGCTAAGATCTGTCACATACTTTGGCAACTTGTTATAAAAGCGTATGCTGTTTATAAGGAATGACTTGTTAGTCTTGGCTAATCTCCATTTGGGTATAACAATTTCATGTTTATTGCGCGTGTTTATTGTATGGAAATCGCTTCTAATCTTAAAAAGTCCTATATTTTTGCGTACATACAATATGCTTTCTAATATATAAAGAGAAGGCAGAGTCAGTATATTTACTTCTTTAAATACATTTCTAAGGGATTCGCGGGGATCCATTTTATAAATTGCCCGGATTGCCCTCTTTCGTAATATGAAGATTGAATCTACGTCAGCTGCGGATCCCCACAGTAGTATACAATAAGACATAATACTGTGGAAATAAGCGAAATAAACTAACCGAGCTGTCGCTATATCAGTCAAGTGCCTAATTTTTCTTACTGCATATGCAGCTGAGCTTAATTTACCTGAAAGAGTCCTAATGTGAGGGCCCCATTGCAACTTTGAGTCAACAGTTACACCCAAAAATACAGTTTCAGTTATAAGATCAATTTGTTTGCCGTCAAGTATCAAACTGAGTCCAGCTTGTGGTACATTAGGTAGTGAAAACTTGAGACATTTTGTCTTATTCGCATTAAGTGCGAGATTATTAGCTGAGAACCATTTCGAGAGAACAGCCAGACTTTCATTGATTTGTAAAACATCTGTATATCTTCTAGCTATTTTAAAAATGAGTGAAGTATCATCGGCGAAAAGAATTATATTACATAAGTTGGACATCATGAGAGGTAGGTCATTAATGTATACAAGGAAAAGGAAAGGACCTAGAATTGAACCTTGTGGCACGCCCATCTTCACTACAGATCCTGAAGATATCGCTCCGTTTACATTAACTTTTTGTTGTCTGTCTGACAAATAGGAAAAAACCAGATCAGCAGCTAGTCCACGAATTAATACATTACTCATGACATCTGAGAACAACAATGTCAGGAAACAAAAAAAGACATGAAAAAAAAAATATATAATTTTTGGGACGAAGTTCCTTATCGTGCGTTGCGAAAGAGGGCTAGACGGAAAAATTAAAACGAAAAGTTGTAACGACACTTTTTGCTATAGTAAGCTATTGTAAGCCGTGCGGCGTGCGCATGTTTCTCTGTCTGTCTCTCTCTCTCTCTCTCTCTTATAGAAAGCAAGCTTATATTACATTATATTTGTTAATAATAAAAAAAATATTATTATAACTTAAAAAAATTAAAATTTAATTACAATTCCTTCACTAATTAATCGAAAAGAACTTCGTTCCATCCGGGTGTCCCTTGACACCTCTCAAGTTTTTATTTTTAATCTGTGGCTTGGCTGGTCCTGGCAGCCAGACCAGGACCAGCCAAGCCAAAGGGACCAGCTAGAGCTGGAGCGATTGCCAGGGCATAAGCACCACGACAAGCCTGGCTTAATATATTCTGAAAAGTAATAATAATAATTTTTATTATCAATATTTCGAGTATCAGTCTACCGGCTTTTATATCCTCGGTCCACGGCACTGAGAATTTAATCAGGAATATTCTAGCTCCGTCACTGGTTGATTTCAATGTGCCGTGCTTCACCGAGGTTATGGACACCTGGAGAATCGCTTGCCCGTATCTAAATCCACCCGATAACCCATCATCTCAGAGGCGGTGGGATGAGCCGCTCCGTAAAGCAGTTCAGAGTGACCTTGTTGTCACATCTGCTTTGGCTGCAGAGCGTGCGCGCCTGCTGGCTATTTAGTGAATGGGAATCCGGTCTCTGACTTCATGCACTTCCGTCGTCGAACATAGGCACCTTGTTCGATGATACTACTTTCCGCCACGCTGGTTCCCATCGATTAGGTGCCCCCTGTTGTTCTGCTCATCGCTGCCACTGTGGCGAAGTTGTCAACAGCCTCGTTCACCAAGGCCTTCCATACAGCCGTAGCGCGGGTCGCATATCACGGCACGCGAATGTTAACGACATTATACGACGAGCTCTTGTCACCGTCGGCGTTCCGGTTGTATTAGAACCCAACGGCCTGGCACGCGACGATGGCAAAAGACCAGACGGCATGTCTTTATTTCCTTGGAAGATGGGTATGGCTTTAGTGTGGGACGCAACTCTGCATCGATACTCTTGCTCCATCCCATCTTCCTAGCTCGTCTTGTTGTGTTGGCGCTGCTGCTGCGGATGCTCAGAACCTCAAGCGGCGGAAATATAATAACCTTGTTGGAGGTTATATTTTCGAGCCGTTTGGGGTGGAGACCTTGGGATCGTGGGGTCCGAGTGCTCACAAATTATTTAAAGAATTATCCAGGCGCCTAGTTGACACTTCGCATGACCCAAAGGCTGGCTTTTACCTTGGACAGTGGTTAAGCATTGCCATACAGCGTGGCAATGCCGCCAGTCTTTTGGGCACGTTACCAGTAGACAGCGATGGGCACGAATTTCTGGACGCCATATTTGAGTTTATTTTCAGATGTATATATGTAGTTTAGGGTTTTTATTTAAGTGTATATTCAATTATTTATTAAGGATATCAAAATAAGTAATAATATAAACCTACATATTGGCTGAAAGAAATAACTGCGAATTAACTGTAATATTAAAAATAGAGATAGCTGTAAAGCCCACTTTATACAAAGAAAATTGCTAAAAAAATTACTGTCCATTTATATATTAGAAATAGCCTCTTTTGTAAAAAAATAATTGTTAAGTTTTGATACGAAAGAGTTTTGCAAAAATAAATTGATCCTACCAACTCCTCGTCTACAAATGTATAAAATACCGAATAACGAAACATCTTTTATAATAAAAAATACTTGGAAGTATAAGGGCCACCAAAACACTACGATATATTTAGAGCTAAATTAAAATAAATACTATTAGAAAAATATCATGATATTATTCTAGAATTTATGGAAGACTAAAACGTCTCAAATGATCTTAATTGTTATAAATATATATTATTCTATTACTAGTATTGTCAACCTAGCCAAAAGATAAATATTTATTTATAAATAGAAAATACTTTATTTCGCAATATTTCAGTTTTAAGTTAATTTGCTTAGATTGGTTATAAGCCATACCTGTATATGATGTATAATAAACTATCGCATAACTTTAGAAAAAATAGTTAGGGAGTTAGTTACTCACCTGGACCAAGCAAGCTTGGATGCAGAGCAAAAGAACAGTGAAGGAAGACATGTTTGATGTTTGTTTGTGTTCAACGAGAAGCTGAAGACTGCATGATGACCTGAAACTATTGACACATTTTATACTCCGCAACATGTTGATATGGACCGCGTTTTCGAAATTTTAGAAAACGTGACTTGATATAACTTCGTAAAATATTAAACGCTTTTATGTTTGTAAATAGTAGGCTTATCATGCTTGCACAAGTTATTAATTAATTGCTTATACCGACATACTTACATTGTTGGAAATTGATAACACGGCGGACTATAAAGACCACAACAACTGTACTGGACATCATTCTTGTGTCAGCACTCGAAACAAACTACAATGTCTGTCAAGGCTATCCTCGTCCTCTGCGCTCAGGCGCTCCTGCTCAAGGTAAGACACTTTTGTAATAGTCAAATATACCATAGAGTACCTACTAAAGTAAATTATCAAGATACTTTAATTCCCACAAAATATCTTACTTATTGATTTCTTGCTTTATTTGTAGTCTGCCCTCGGACAGTGCACTAGCCGCGCTGCGGTGGCTGATATCTCTGGACTTGCTGCTCCCTACGGCTTGGCCGCCCCTTGCGGCTCGTATGGTCCAGCTTTGTCATATGGAGGTCTCGGCTACCCTGGCGCCGGCTGCACAGGCCTGGAGTTCAGTCCCACTTGTGGCGGCGCCCTGCCTGTCTCCAGCGCCTCCGGCAATGCTCCCGTCGGTATTTCCGTAGCGTCCGAGAACGCTTACGAAGGTTCTCTGGCTGTGTGTGGTGAGCTGCCGTTTGTTGGTACTGTAGGTTTGGAAGGTGTGGTGCCTTCTGCCGGTGCTGGTGCCGTCAACCACGCCTGTGGTAATGGCAGGAACGCCATGATCAGTGAGAGTGCTGCCTTTGGCCCGGCTGCCGGCGTGGGCCCTCTTGCTGCTTACGGTCCTGGTGCTGCCTTCGCTCCCGCTGGTTTTGCTGCTTCTGGCCTCGGTCTCCGTGGTGGTTATGCCGGCAGATGTGGCTGCGCCATCTAAGAACCTGAGCCAAATAAATGATCTCCACTTGAACTTAATAAATCAAAACACATGCTAGTTTTTGTTTTTTATTTTATTTTTAACCGACTACAAAAAAAGGAGGTTTACAATTCGTCCTGAACTTTTTTTTTTTTATGTATGTTACCTCATAACTCGGAGATGGCTGGACCGATTTAAAAAATTCTTTTTTTGTTTGAAAGGGTATATTTTTTAGTTGGTCCTATTGTCGTCACGTTTGGATCTGATGATGGGATCATGGAGAAATCGAGGGAACTCTTCAAATATTATAGGCACACCTATAGCATTTTGGGTATTTCTTATAGTACTTTGTGCAGTTGCTCTCGAAAAGCACCATTTGAGGAAGTGGAACTGATGATGAAGACCCCAGGTGGCCACCGAAACTACTCAATAATAAGTATTTCGTTGATTGCGATTAGATTACTTGAATATGGATGTTAAGCACTTTATGCTCGTCACAATGCATATGGTGATGTACCAGGAGAACTCCTCAAAAATTAACGGCTCTGCACCGGGAAAAGCAATATTTTGTAAAAGGTGATAAGTAGTTGACATTTTGGCTTTTGTAACTAGATAAATTACAAACCGACCCACTAAAAATCATGAAAAAAAAAACTTTTTTGCAAAAAATAGAACCGACTTCCATATAAAAACACTACAAAGGCAAAAATAACTTTAATTTCGGAAGGCGGTGTCTTTAGTTTTGTATATATTTTCTTTTTTGACACCGCCTTCCGAAATTAAAGTTATTTTTGCCTTTGTAGTGTTTTACCTATTGATGTTGTTTTTTTCTACTTTTATGTAATTAATATTTCCCGAAGCATGTTTGATATATTGCTTCTTTTGAATATTAAGCGCAAGTAATCGGTCGATGTGTCATCACGCGGGGTAGGTTTAGGTATGTCTACTATTAAAATAGACTTTCAAGTGAAATCGTAAAGGCATTACACCGAAAATATCAACAATAATTATGTGCAATATTGACCCTCAAAGTTTTGAAACGAAACATTTCTTATTATTGATATGCAAGTCTCAGAACATTGCATTTTTTTATTACCAGTGAACCCGCCTTTGAGATATTCTGTAATGAGTTACTACAGTTCTGTTCTGAATTTAGTTTTACTTGTGCAGATATAGATATGCTAGGTATTGACTCAGACACTTACACTTACATGAGTGACTCACACGGGTGTGTTAGATAGCTGGATCATTGCTTGGTGACAAGTGGTACCAGATGTTCTATTGTAAAAGTTAATGTAATTAATGACGTTTCATGGTCGGACCATTTCCCGTTGGTAATATCTTGTAATTTTAATGTATTTGTGCCTAAACATTGTGTAAATTATGACGAACAGAATAAAATTATTTGGCGAACTAGAACAAGTGAGCAAATACAATTCTATCATAAATACTGTCACGAAGCTTTGTGTAATATCGACTTTCCTAGCCAGCTTACGGAATTTGCGGATAAGATTTGCAATAATGATCAACATAAATTACTGATTGATGATGTGTATAAACGGATTATATTTGTGTTGCAAGAGGCTGCTGTGCGTAGTCATAACACTATCTTTCGAAAGAGAAAGCGTGTGCCATGGTGGAATAGATATGTAAAAGAAGCTCATTCCAGGGCGAGGCTTAGTTTTAGGAAGTGGGTTCTGCATGGTAAACCAAATGTAGGATGTTTATATAATGACATGAAAAAAACCAGACAATGTTTTAAAAGTAAGTTAAAACGTTGCCAGAACCAGAACCAGATCAAGATAGACCTTATTGCAACTCATCTTAATGATAAGAATTTTAGTTCATTCTGGAAGCGAACCAACTCCTTGAACCCTAAGCCTAGCCTACCAGCGAATGTTAGTGGTTTATCTAATAGTGGTGATATAGCCAATATGTTTGCTACTAGTTTTAATGTCGCTCCGCTCAACACACGCCCTTCAGTGCGAGGCACTCGGACCCAGTGTGAGGGAGATTTGCATGTGTTTTATTCAACCAAGGACGTTAAAATGGTTTCAAAAAATATGAAGCGAGGCAGGTCACCCGGACATGACGGTCTGAGTGTTGAGCACTTGAGATCGGCGGGCGTACACCTACCCAGAATACTTGCTATGTTATTTAATCTGTATGTGGGTCACTCATACTTGCCTGAGGATCTTGTTAAGATAGTTGTAGTTCCTATATTGAAGAATAAGACGGGTGATACGTGTTAAGTCCAACGTGAAACCGAACGCACCTTTGGTTGGCAACATTATTCTATTGTCTATAGCCTTTTTTCACTTTGACGTTTTTCCGTTCTTGCAAAAACTAACCACCGCTTGGGAGATTGATTTTATTGATTATAAGTGGAAATCAAATTGGATCTCACGTGATATTAGCAGATTAATTGTGAACAGTGTTTAATTGAACTTTGTAATCCCGGATTGACGAAAACCCAGGGATATTTTTGGATTTATCGCCGGTTTGGTGCCCCGCGTGGCAATTGCATTTGCTGGAAACGAGTTTAGGCTGTGATGCTGTTGGAACCGCGCCATCTGGAGACTGGCGCCTTGTGAACGTCCACACACTTGACTTTCACACTTTCAATTACTCACCTCATATTACATACATACCACACTTGGGGCGTGGCCTTGGGAAGGTCGAAGCTTGGCGAACCCAGCACAGAAGGTTAGTGGTAATAGTGTATTCATAAAGTCTCAGAGGCTATAGGTTGTCGTAGGGCCCAGGAGCCCATATTGTTCATTGAGAGCAACGTTAAGCTCCACGTACCGTGGACCGTTCAGCATACCAGTATCATTGCGCTGGCTTGGGACTGAACATTTGGTAAGCAGAGCGTGGTTTTTAATAATAAATCCACATAGTAAATTGGAAGTTTTGAAAATAACTTTAGTTTAATTACTTAATATAACTTATAACCTAATAAGTTTTGAATATATTGCTTTGTCAGCCGGGCTCAAATAGTACTTGTAGTTTGTACTGTAATTTGTAGTGCTAGTCTCTTGGTATTGCACTGACAAGTAAGATTGTTTGTGAAATTAGGAATTATCAGGTTAATTTGATATTTATTGTAAAAGCTGTTTGGTATATTCGTTGTGATTAATAATTGAATGTCACTAGTCTGAAGTTAAAAGTTTATCTAAATAATAATCACATAATCTAACATAATAAGACTTGAATTGTGTGTATTGGTTATTGTTTATAGTGTGATTATTGGATTGTGTTATTGGAGGTTGTCCGGAGCAATATTACACATCCTATTGTTGTATTTATTTGAGGTTGATCCAGCATTGTATTATACATTCAATTGTTATTTCTTTGTAACTAGCCATCCTTAGCAAGCTAGATTCATACTTGGAATAAGTACAGGGTCGGATTTGGACCTGAAATAAATTGAATTTAAGTTTTATTTGGAGAGATTGCTCGGTTGGCTAACAAGTCATTGTTTGTTTGTTTAGGTAATTTAGCCTATTTGTATTAATATTTGATTGTTGCAATGGCCTCATTAAAGGCAGTCAGGGAGTCTGCTGCCGTATTGGTCTCACAGTTGAGATGGTTCACATCGGCGGCAGCAACGGTTGAGCGTCCGGACTTGGAAGAGCTCACCCTTGCTCGGAACGGGCAAGTGAATGAGAGGATCAAGTCAGCTGATGCTGCGCTCACACGCTTCAACGAGTACATCATGGACGTGGATTTGGCGGTGATGGACCAGGCAGCCCGCGATAAGGTTTTGGGTGACTATGACCAGATTGTCAACCTGGGGGATGTCATAGGTCAACGAACCCGGGAAATTTTGAGGAGCCGAATGCCTGAGGAGGCCAAGCCTCAGACCTCCGTTGTTAAGGGCCCTGGACTGTTGGGTAGGCTGCCCACCCTGGAGCTGCCACATTTTGACGGTTGTTTGGACCACTGGCTGGGCTTCATTAATCTTTTTGAGAGTCTTGTGGATGCACGCTCGGACCTCGGACCTGCCCAGAAGTTGGCCTACTTGTTGTCCGTTTTGGAGGGCGAAGCCAGAGCCTTGGTGCAGCACCTGCCGGTGACGGACTCCTCCTACCCTACCGCTCTGGAGCTTCTCTCCCGACGGTATCAGAACAAGCGCTGCCTGGCTGATGTGCACATCGGCCAGATTTTGGAACTACCGGCCATTGCCAGCACGTCGACATTGCGGACTGACTTGCTGAACCCATTGGTCTCAGCGACCAACGCCTTGAGACGCTTGAAATTGCCGGTAGAACATTGGTCCTACTTGTTGGTGCACATAGTGCTGCAGTTGCTCCCTGCGGAGCTGAGGTCACGGTTTGAGCAGAAGTATGGTGGGGATAGTGCCACCCATCTTCCTTTGACGACCTTCTCAAGTTCTTGGAAGACGAGTGTCGGTTTTTGGACAACACTCGTGGCGCCACGTGGTCACGCCCACCACCTTCTCGGCCTAGAAACCAGGGACGGACTAGGGCTAGGGGGCCTGTTGATGTTCGCCCCCCCCCCCCGTTTTGCTGGCGCCCGGAGTTCTCACGATTGCGACTTTTGCAAGGCCACGGGGCATGTCATGGCAAGTTGCTCGGCCTTTTTGAACTTGCACGGAAGTGCCCGCCGCCGTATTGCCAACGCACGCCGTTTGTGCTTCTCGTGCTTGGGGCCCATTTCCATCGGGACTGCCCCGACCCCCGTCCGTGTAGAATTTGCACGGGGTCCCACCTGGAGATTTTGTGCGCCAACGCGAACCGCTCCAGCAGACCCTCTTCTGAGGAGGGTTCGCGCAGGGGGGGGTATTCCGGAGACGAGCACCGGGCTGAGGCCCGCAATTCTGCACGCCGCTCTCCACCCCCCGCGCAAGTTGTACGGGAGTCCCGCGAGCGCCATTTGGTCTCCCCTCGTCAGGGAGAACGCGCGTTGGCTGCTAGGCAGCAGTGGCCGGACCAGCACCGCTACCTCTCCCCTCCGTTGGCGGAACGTCCCCGGTTAGAGTCGCGCCCCCCGCCATTCAGGCATCCGGTGGGATATGCCCCTCCAGCGATGGCGAGCGGCTCGAGACACCGCGCGGACGAACCATTTGATGTTTACCCTCGTCGTGAACGAAGACAGTCTGGATGCGGCGAGCGGTCGCCGCTCAGGCACCGCTAGGAAATTGGCGCCTGCCCCGCTAAAGGACCCCCCCCCGATCGAGTCGATTTTGTTGCCAACGGCCTCGATCAGGGTCTGGGGACCCTTGGGTGACTCGATTGTGGTCCGTGCCATGTTGGACACGGGAGCCCAGGGTACCCTTTTGTCGTCTTGGTTAGCGGGACAGGTTGGCCTGGAGGTGAAAGACTTTTCAGGCAAGATTCATGGAGTTGGCGAAGCGGCTGTCACCACTGTTGAGGGAGAGACCTGGTTTGAAATCACCCCTGTGAGTTGTCTTTACCCTAAAATTGGTGCTCCTGCCTTTGTTCTACCGACTATAATGGGTAACCTTCCCGATTGTCAGTTGTCTTTGGATGTTCTACGGTTGACGTCAGGTCTGAATTTGGCTGACACCCGGTTTGATTCCCCTTGTACGGTGCATTTGTTGTTGGGTTCCGATGTTTTAGGGAAAATATTGTTGGGAAATATGACGGTCTTGCAGCCGGAGACCCCAGGGTGCCACCCGAGGGGCCTGGTGGCGGTCTCAACCATCTTCGGCGTTGCGATTATGGGCCCAGTGTTGAACGTGCCCCCTCCACCTGAACCTGTCTTTGCGTTGGTGTCCGGCTCAGCCCTCTCTGACGCCGTTCAGAGGTTTTGGGAGGTTGAGGAGCCCCCTCAGGTGGCCCGCTTGAATCCGGAACATGAAGAGTGCGAGTTATTCTATCAGAACAACACCGGTCGACTCCGCTCCGGTCGGCTTGAGACCCGGCTGCCTTTTGTTGCGGTGCGACCACCTCTCGGCCAATCCAGACCTACGGCTGAGAAAAGATTGTTGGCAATGGAGCGCCGCATGGCCAGGGACCCGGTGCTGCGGCAAAAATATGTAGAGTTTATGCGTGAGTATGCAGACTTGGGACACATGAAGGTGTCAGATTTGGATTGGCGCTCAGTAGAGCATTTCTTCTTGCCACATCACGCGGTCCTCAAGCCATTCACTGGTAAACTGCGCACAGTGTTTGATGGGTCTGCGCGGACTTCTTCCGGCGTCTCCTTGAATGATTGCCTGCATTCCGGCCCCAAATTGTTGAGGGATCTTTGTGATGTCATCACGTCTTTTCGTCGTCATCAAGTAGTCTTTGTGGCCGACATCAAAATGATGTTCCGGCAAACGGTTATTCACCGGGATGACAAACGTTATCAGTTGATCCTGTGGCGGGAACATCCCCAGGATCCCATGATTGTGTATGAGCTCAACACGAATACTTATGGCCTTCGGTCAAGCCCCTTTGTTGCTATTCGCTCGCTTTGGGAGCTTGCGGACCGGGAGCGTTTGAGGTTCCCTCGTGCGTCCGCCATCTTGAAAACGGACCTGTACGTCGACGATGTCTGTACTGGAGCTCCTACGGTTGAGGAAGCTATCCTGTTGCGTGACGAGTTGGTCCAGATTCTGGCTTCCGCTGGCTATGAGTTGCGTAAATGGGTGTCCAACTCGCCAGCGCTATTGGAAAGTGTGTTGGAGGATCATAAGCAGGATCCTCATTTGTTTGAAAACATTGACAATCCCGCCATGATGGCCGTCCTCGGCGTTCAGTACCGACCAGTTCAAGACACCTTTACGTATGATGTCGACTTGGAGTCTCCTCATACTTGGACTAAACGACTGGTGTTGTCTACTGTAGCAAGGACCTTTGACCCTAATGATTGGATCTGCCCGGTATTGTTTTGGGCGAAATGCTTCCTCCAGCGCCTTTGGACCGCTGAACTTGGTTGGGACGAGCCACTTCGGGAAACCCTGTTGGAAGACTGGCTCCAATTTGTATCCGTGCTCCCTGTGGTCAATGAGGTCGCGCTGCCACGCGCCATCCTCCCCCCTGGGGCTTATGCTGCCACCCTTCATGGGTTTTGTGACGCGTCCTCTCACGGTTATGCCGCCGCTGTTTATTTGCGCACCGTCAGCGCCACGGGCCAGGTGAAGTTGTCACTGGTCATGGCCAAGAGCAAGGTGCCCCCCCTCCGGAAGGCATTGACCATCCCTAAGTTGGAGTTGTCAGGGGCGGTGCTTCTTGTGCGTCTCCTAAATCACGTTGTGCATACTTTGGGTGAAACTGTTGACATTCGGGCTTCTTACGCCTGGACGGACAGTCAAATTGTTTTGTGTTGGTTGAAGACGTCCGTCCACTCTTTGGAGGTCTTTGTTGCGAACCGAGTGTCTCAGATTCAAGGTTCTGAAACGCCTTTGATTTGGAGGCACGTGCCTGGTGACCTGAACCCGGGCGACGTAGCCTCGCGCGGATGCATGGCCCCCCGCTTGATTGCTCACCCCCTCTGGTGGGGACCGGACTGGCTGACCCGCCCCGAGGACGATTGGCCTCGAATGCCAGTCTTGATGTCGGATCCTTTGCCCGGACTTAAGGTGTTCGCTGTTGGGACGCAGGATCCTCCGTTTGATCCTGATTTTTTGTTGAATCGATACAGCTCCCTCGACAAATTGTTGAACGTCACCTCGTGGATCAGGCGTTTTGGCCATAATTCTAGGAATCCAGGGGACAAGCGCCTTTCACCAGTTCTCTCTCCTCAAGAGCGACAGGAGCCACTCCTCCTTTGGGTCCGCTCTGTGCAGGCTGCACACTTTGAGAAGGAGATCGAGGTCTTGAAGTCTGGTAGGGTTAAGTTGTCGGGAGTTGTTAGCAAGCTGAATCCCTTCTTGGATAAGACGGGTCTTTTGCGTGTTGGAAAACGATTGAGGCACTCTAGCCTTCCTTATGGGGCCCGTCACCCCCTTTTGTTGCCCAAGGAGGGCCACTTGGTACAATTGTTGGTGACTGATCGTCACGTTAAAAACTCGCATGCCGGTTGCAATGCGCTGTTGGCCATTCTGCAGCGAGAATTTTGGATTTTGTCAGCTCGTCGTACTATTCGTAGCATTGTCTTCCGTTGTATGCCGTGTTATCGGACTAAGGCCTCCACTATGCAGCCACTAATGGGAGATTTGCCGGCTGATCGTGTCAATGAGGCGAGGCCCTTTGCTGGCGTCGGAACGGACTTTGCTGGTCCCTTTTCGGTGAAGACGTCCACACTTCGAAATAGTAAAATTGTCAAGGCTTATTTGTGTGTTTTTGTCTGCCTGTCAACCAAGGCAGTACACTTGGAGCTGGTAACCTCCCTCTCGACAGAGGCCTTTGTGGCGACTTTGGACAGATTTGTGTCACGCCGTGGGTTGCCTTCGTTGATTAGGTCTGATTGCGGTACGAATTACAAGGGTACAAGTAACTATTTGAAGGAGGTATACGCCTTCCTTAATGAGAGCCAGGTTGACATTGGTAATAGTTTGGCCCGCCGAGGGGTCACTTGGTTGTTTGACCCGCCAGCCTGCCCCCATTGGGGGGGTATTTTTGAGGCCGCGGTGAAAGCGGCAAAGGGACACTGGCGGAGATTGTTGGGAGACACCGTTCTCACCTTTGAGGAACTAGCTGCGGTATTTTGCCGCATTGAAGCTGTGTTGAATTCGCGCCCATTGTGCCCGCTCTCTTCGGACCCGAATGACTTGGAGGCTCTAACCCCGGGCCATTTCTTGATTGGACAGCCACTTGTCGCCTTGCCGGAGTACCCCTTTGTTGATGTGAGCCAAAATCGGCTCTCGCGGTTTCAGTTGGTGCAACAGCTCGCTCAGAACTTTTGGAAGCGTTGGAGCTTAGAGTATCTGCACATCCTCCAGCAACGCGTCAAGTGGACGGATAAAACTCATCCGCCCAAGATCGGAGACCTCGTCCTGATTAAGGATGCCAACCTTAAGCCTTTGTATTGGCGCAGGGGGCGCATTCTCAATTTGGTGGCTGGCACCGACGGGGTCCCTCGTTTTGCTGAGGTTTTGGTGGACGGATCCATCATAAAGAGAGCGGTCGCAACTTTGTCAAGGCTTCCAATTGATTAGCGGACGGGTAGGCCCGTCCGGGGGGGGGGGGTAGATGTTAAGTCCAACGTGAAACCGAACGCACCTTTGGTTGGCAACATTATTCTATTGTCTATAGCCATTTTTCACTTTGACGTTTTTCCGTTCTTGCAAAAACTAACCACCGCTTGGGAGATTGATTTTATTGATTATAAGTGGAAATCAAATTGGATCTCACGTGATATTAGCAGATTAATTGTGAACAGTGTTTAATTGAACTTTGTAATCCCGGATTGACGAAAACCCAGGGATATTTTTGGATTTATCGCCGGTTTGGTGCCCCGCATGGCAATTGCATTTGCTGGAAACGAGTTTAGGCTGTGATGCTGTTGGAACCGCGCCATCTGGAGACTGGCGCCTTGTGAACGTCCACACACTTGACTTTCACACTTTCAATTACTCACCTCATATTACATACATACCACACTTGGGGCGTGGCCTTGGGAAGGTCGAAGCTTGGCGAACCCAGCACAGAAGGTTAGTGGTAATAGTGTATTCATAAAGCCTCAGAGGCTATAGGTTGTCGTAGGGCCCAGGAGCCCATATTGTTCATTGAGAGCAACGTTAAGCTCCACGTACCGTGGACCGTTCAGCATACCAGTATCGTTGCGCTGGCTTGGGACTGAACAATACGTCTGACAAAAACAATTATAGGCCTATTTCGCTGGGCACGGTCATTGGTAAAGTCCTGGACAGTTTGCTTGAGAGTCAATTGAAGAGGCATGTTAAGTTACACGATGCGCAATTCGGGTTTAGATCTGGTTTGTCAACAGAAAGTGCAATCCTGTGTCTCAAGTAAACTGTTCGGTACTACACGGACAGGAAAACACCAGGGTATGGTGGTTTTCCTTTACCTTGTACCCTATGACATTTTATGGCAAAAGCTGTCAGATGAAACGGACTTGCCCGCTGAACTAATTAATATTTTTAAACATTGGTATTCAAACCAAAAGAACTATGTTCGGTGGGCAGGCTCTAATTCCGTTTTCTATGGACTGAACTGTGGTGTTAGGCAGGGTGGGCTGACCTCGCCCAGTTTATTTAATTTATATGTAAATAGCTTGATTGGTGAGCTGAGCAGCACTATGGTTGGCTGCTCTGTCGATGGAAAAATGATTAACAATATAAGTTACGCTGATGACATGGTGCTGCTCAGCCCATCAATTTGTGGTTTGAGAAAACTGTTGGCAGTCTGTGAGGGGTATGCGGAGATTCACGGGCTCACGTATAATGCCACCAAAATTGAGGCCATTGTATTTAAAGCGCACAATAAGATACCTGTCCATGTTCCGCCCATAACTTTGCGAGGAACACCGCTCAAAGTAGTCACTCACTTGAAATACCTCGGGCACGTGATCACGGATTCTCTCATAGATGACAAGGATATTGACAGGGAGCGCAGGGCGTTGGCAGCCCCAGGCAACATGCTTGCTCGCAGGTTTACACGATGTACTACTAAAGTAAAGCTGACTTTATTCAGGGCATACTGTCAATCTTTTTACTCGTGCAGCCTGTGGATTAGATATACGCAGAAGGCTTACAACGCTCTGCGCATTCAGTACAATAATGTGTTGAGAATGCTGTTGGGGTTGCCTAGGTTTTGCAGTGCATCAGGTATGTTTGCTGAAGCGCGGCTGAATGATTTCTATGCTATCATGCGCAAGCGATGTTTCTCGATGCTGCAGCGATTCAGAGTCAGCACCAACAGTATCCTCGCCACCTTATCGGAAAAAAATTGATAGTCCTTTTCTCAGGCACCGGGTGGGTGTACAGGTACACGTGAGAGCAGGAGTTCATGTGCCAAATTGAGTGTCTTTGTGTGTCTTATTTTTGTTTTTTGTATGCTTTTTATTTTTGTGTTCCTACTAAAATAGTTTTTAAGTTTATACTAACAAGTTTTAATGGATCCTTGGTCTGAAATAAAAAGTATATATCGATGGTGTAGAAGACAAATGTGCTAATTACAAAATTTTAATAATGTAACATTTTAATGCCAAAAGTATTGAAACTTTTAGCATTAAAATCTTACATTATCAAAATTTTGTAATTAGCTCATTTGTCTTCTAGACCATCGATATATATTTTTATTTTTATTACATGGAACAACAAACAGTTACGTTATAAAAACTTACAACTAGTTTAACAAAAAATGAAGTTTTGACTATAATGGAACCACAGATAAACATTAGAGTTTAGTAATAGAGAATATCTAATCGCTAGGTAGCGTTAAGTGCAACGTTTATATCAATTTGTAACAAGTGGTCATATATTTAAATAAATGTAACTAACTATAATGAACATAAAAAATAAGACAAATTATAAAGTACTTAGGTATATAAGATAAAATTATAAAATAATACAATATAACATCAGTTATTATCACTAATTGTGTTCAATAGAGTACAACGAATGAGTCTTTTAAAATTACTTATTGTGCAATTAAAGATATCAACTTCGAAAAAATTACTGTTGTATGTGTCAACTGTGAATTATTCATATTATATATGTATATTATAAGATGAGGTCTATGATTGAACGCCCAGAAGATGCCTGTTCACTCTTGCTTTAAAGGCTGACGGGTCATATGTTGCACGGAATACAGAAGCCGGCATAGAGTTCCACTTTGGCTGTGCGCACAATAAATGTAGAGGAGAAGCGCTTAGTACGACAAGACGGTATATCGACCAAGTGTGGATGGTATCCCGCAGTACGTCTAGTAGACCGGTAGTAGAAACGGGATGAGGGGACTAGGTCGCGATGCTCCTGCGCACACTCTCCAGGGTACAATTTGTAGAAGATAGACAGGCAAGTAATGGTAGTAATTATTAGAGATAATATTGGTATACTCATAATAAATTCAGAGTTTAAAACAACAGTACGTACATGATATTTTGCATGTACAGAATCACATTATATTTAAAAATTATACACATAAAATTCCACAAACTTAAAAATGTAAAATATTTTTTTATGTTATTTTTTAGAAAGTAGTCCGTAGTTTTATATTAATTTTGGATCAAAACTTGTAAATAGGCTTTAAACTTATTTAACAGCATACAATAAAATGGTATTATTTTAGTATTCTATTCAAGCATCACGAAAGAAGCTCTTTTTCATTAAAGCAGTTTGAAATTTTACGCCACCATTTATCGTCATATTGAGCACACATTCGAGTTTTCTTAACCGTTGAAAACTGTTTTAACAATTAATGTTTTTTTTTTTTAAACAATTGATTCAGTTTAAATATTCGTTTTAGTAAGTTTATAATATTGACCGATGATTGTAGGGTCAATATTTTATGTGTTTCGACCATCTGTAGATTAAACCAAACATTGATTGTATACATCTTTTTATATAATATTTTATAAGATCTCTATTAGTCGATTGTCGCCAAAAAAAAATACACCATATCGTAGAGTAGGAACAAGAAGACTATGATAAGCTTATAGTAATATTTCAGTGCTCTTTTTGTCAATTGTAACAATAAATATATTATGCTGATTTACTTAGCCGCTTAATAATCTGCTCTGGGTGAGGTGACGAGTTAACATATTGTCAATTGTTATACGTATATATGTACCTACCTAAGAATTTTGCAAAGTAACTTCTTCTGTACATTCATTACAATAGGCGATATTAAAAAGCGGATTTTCACGACGCTGACGGAAATGAATTACTTACTTTCGGAAATAATACTACTAAGATTTATTTTGATTTTGTTATTATTTAGCCAATGTATTGTGTCATAAAGAGTATTATTCATGTCATATTGATAATAATTGCTTAGATTAGTACGTTCTATAATAGTTTTACTCATCTGCAAATAATTTTTTTTTCCTTATGAACTTACAAACCAGGTTATACCAAATTTAATTGAAGTATTTCAGCTGTTTTGGTAGTCAGTAGTAGTTCAGCTAGTAGACCAATAAACACATTACTCTCCCTCGCGTCGTGCAGTCGTGTTAACAAAACTTGAGAAAACTGCGAGATACGCGTACGTATCTACATTTATTGCGAAGCGTGTAGATCACAATGTTTTAATACATGACATGCCCCAAAATTAACGGTAGGTATTTAGTCAGTCATTTACAAGATTAATACGTTTCATAACAAACTGTCACGTTAGTCAATTTGTTGTAAGCGCGACTACTGAGCATGAGGTCTCGGGTTCGATTCCTGGGTCAGGCAAAAAGTACTATTGAGTTTTCCTATTTCAAATTAGTCAGTAGTAGCCTGGAATTAGGAAGTCGGTGTGATACCCCCGTGCCTCGAAAAACACGTTAAGCCATTGATCCCGGCTTTCATTTGAACTAGAAGTGGGCAAAGTGTATCATTTTTGAGATTGGAACATTTGCATCTCGATCACTGAAATGATCCGGAACACTGATATGTTTCATTTGGCTCATTTGGATCATCGGCCAAATGATTCAGTGAACGCCCGCGACGCGACGTCATGTATAGAAACGTAAGATTTTTACGTTGCGTCTTGGGCGTTTACTATTGAGACATAGAAATGTTTTGAGGCATCAATACTGAATGTTTTATGTCTACATATTTATTGTAATAAGTGAGATTATAAATAAAGTCGATCTTCGTGCATACGATACGAGAGTCAATAGTTAAAGTAACTCAGTGTCTCTCAGTCTCCCTCTCTCGCTCGCTCACTGCTCAGTCGCCACACGAGCGACGCGTCGCGCGAAATGAGCCAGAGCAAAGTAATGTTTCAGATTCAAATGATGCATTAGAAAAGTTGTTACTGAACCAATCTTTTGAATCACTTCGATGATTCGGATCAGTGAGTCGGTTCCGTAAAGAGTTACACACGCATAATTTGAACATCTTAAACAGTCGTTACGGTTAGCCCGAAGCCTGAAAATCTGCACTGGTCTGGCCAAGGGGTATCATAAGGGATAAATTTAGCAATGTTGCGAATTAGTTGTGTTTTAATTATTGGTGTGCAATATACAATATTCTATCTATCTATCTATCGTGTTTCCCAGCTACTGTGGTATTGCAGTCAGAAAGGAAGTTGCTCGACGTAAAATTCTTATACTCAGCTGTTGTCGGTTAGACACGAAGCTGACCCTAATATAGTTGCTAAGCAGATGATGTTGAATGAGTATCGTAAATACTTGTATGTAAATGTTCCTATGCAATTCGTAAGGTTTGTGAACTCCCTGACACCCTGAATTGTTTAATTACTATACCCCGTTACCTACAAGCAATGGTAAAAATTATAAACTATATAACTAACGTGTTGGTACAATTCATGGAACAATGTCCTGTCGTACGGCTTTCACTTCCAAAGCATGGGCCAAGGCATCCTTCAGAGACTCATGGTGCCCGAGTCTCACAGCAGCCCTCACTTCTAAGTCCCGAATGCCATCGAAAACCGCCTGGACCAAATTACCGTCGATGAGTGCAGGCGATGATTAGTAAGCCTTTCGGACCAGCTTTTCTATTTCGAAGGCCCACTGCTGTAGATTTTCAGAACTATTTTGTACCCGGTCTTTCAACTGAGCATGTGCGTCACCATAGCGAGATTCTAGCGCCTCTAGCAACTGTTCATAGGTGACCTCCTTCCCGAGGGCTTCTAGAATGGTTAGGGCCTGGTCACGAAGGCCCAGTGTAAGCGCCGTCATAGCCTGCGCTTTGCTCCATCCGTTCGCTTTGACAATGGCCTCAAACTGGATCTTGTAGGCCGACCATGAAGAGCTTGCATCAAACGGAGGTACCTTGAAGCCTCGCACCGAAGGAGCAGCGACCACAGGAGCTGCAGTCAAATCTCCAGACTTCAGAACACCCAGAGCTTTTTTACATCAGCGATCTCGATTTCAGCTCCGGTGATACGATTTTCAGCTTCGGAGATACGATTCTCAGCTCCAGAGGTACGATTTTCAGTTCTGGAGATACGATTTTCAGCTCCGGAGATACGATTCTCAGCTTCAGTGATCCGTTTATCTTGCTGGTGCACTCTGTTTTTTATGTGTAGCATCAACTCTTCCTGGCGGCGGGTTTGCTCTTCCAGACGGCGGGCTAGTTCTTCCTGGTGGCGAGCAGCCTGCTCTTCCTGGCGACGGGCCTATTCTTCCTGGCGGTGGGCCTGTTCTTCCTGGCGGCGGGCCTGTTCTTCCCAGTGGTGGGCTTCCTCTTCCTGGCGGCGGGCTAGCTCTTCCTGGACACGAGCAGCCTGCTCTTACTGATGGCGGGCCTGTTCTTCCTGGTGGCGGGCTAGCTCTTCCTGGAGACAAGCAGCCTGCTCTTCCTGACGGCGGGCTTGCTCTTGCAGTATAGCCATCAATTCAGCCATATCAAATGCAGCCGGGGCTATAGTCACTGGAGCAACTCCAGATGTACTCGCAGACGCTTCCATCGTCGGCTGATTTCCACCCGGTGCTAGCGATGGTGAGCCTTCGAACCACCTTTGGTCGATCTCCGCCTGTCGTTGATTTCTTGTTCTTACACCCTCCATGTCGCCTTTCGGTAAAACCGGCATTTTTCTATCCCACTTCTGACACCAAATTGTTACGAGCTGGGATTCGGGATAGAAGTAATTAACGCCAATTAAACTAAAATTAACACTTTACTTAAATAAACACAAGATAAAATTTAAAACAATTATTCACACTTACAACACTTCTTACAGTACTTACAGTGAATTTCAGTGCGATTTAAGTGTTAAGTGACAACTTAACACTTAAATCGCAATGAAATTCACTTGTAGAGTTTCGATTATATCGCCTCGTATCTTGTAATAAGACTGGCGTTTGCGTTCCTTTGCAATCTCTTTATACCCCGAACTATGTGTTCTAGAACATTTTTGTACTGCCAAGAATATTCCAGAAGCTACTAGAGATACTCAGTACTGCTACTCGCCGCTAGATGTCGTTAGTGTCTCGAACGTATTAGAAGTCGGTCGAAGTTTCTTGATATAATCAGTACTGCTACACGCCACCAGGTGGCCTTAGTGTCTTGAACATTCTAGATTTCTGTCGAATTTTCTCGACGTACTTCGCTAAGTGACTGGTGTAACAATATTGGCCGTTGGTTGTAGGGTCAATATTTTATGTGTGTTAAACATTGATCGAGTAACTACAGACCTATTTCTATACTCCCAACACTATCAAAAATACTGGAGCGACTTATTAATAAAAGGTTAGTTAAATATCTTGAATATAATAAACTTTTATCTCCAGCACAGTATGGTTTCAGGTCTAAGAAATCGACTTCAGATGCAGTCCAAGAACTAATAAATTTTGTAGTCAGTAACTTGGATACTAAAACGAAAACTATAGCTATATTTCTAGACCTTGCGCAAGCTTTCGACACAGTCTGTGTTCCCCTCTTGCTAAAAAAACTTGAATGTTTAGGAATAAGGGACATCCAGTTGAAATTATTTGAAAGCTACTGAACAGAAAGAACCCAGTGTGTTAAAATTGGAAACTTCATGAGTCACGACTTGCCAGTACATTTCGGAGTTCCGCAGGGTAGCATCCTTGGCCCGACGCTGTTTCTTGTTTATATCAATGAGTTATGTCAACTGGATCTACCCAGGGCCAAAATTATTACTTTCGCTGACGACACAGTATTGCTCTTTAGTGGAAAAACCTGGAGTGAAGTTTTTCAAACTCCCAAAATGGCTTTAACATTGTCACAAACTGGTTAAATGAAAATATTCTAACCTTAAATGTAGGAAAGACAAAGTATGTAACCTTTTCCTTAAGAAATACAAACCTTAACAGTAACAAATTTGAAATAATATCCCATAAATGTAATGATTCCAATGGCTGTATCGATCAATGCTCCAATATTGAAAGAACTGATACGATCAAATACTTAGGTGTTATGATTAACAGTAAGTTAAGTTTCCAGGAACACATAGACCTAATAACTGCAAGGACTCGGAAACTAATTTATATATTTAAAAATCTAAGAGAAGTGGCAAACAAAGAATTGATTAAAACGGTATATCTTGCTCTTGCGCAGTCACTCATTACTTACTGTATTACTACTTGGGGAGGAGCAGCAAAAACCCTGATGCTAAAACTTGAGAGGGCTCAAAGAGCTGTACTAAAAGTTAGCCACTTTTTACCTTATTTATATCCCACCGTTGACTTATATAAAAAATGCAAGGTAATGACGGTTCGTCAACTTTATATTCTGCAAATTGTTACAAAGCAACACTCATTGTTATCATATGATCAAGTTGCGGCGTAAGTAAGTAAGTAACGGCGTAGAAAAGATATTGTCTGCAATAACCCCTCATTCAAAACACGTTTTGCCCATCGATTTTTTAGCTACCAAAGCTGTAAATTATATAATAAAATCGTTTGTTGCCCGTGGTACTACCGGTGGTACTACCAGTAGTACCACGGGCAATTTTTTTCTCCCGTGGTACTACCAAGCAGTCCAGTAGTACTACGGGCAAAAATAATTTACCCGTGGTACTACTAAGATTTTTATTTATTTTTGTAAGAAAATAATATTGGTGACATTACTAGTTCAAATTATTTACACATGTCATTTGCTGTGCTAGATCATTCCTATGTATCATCTATGATCATTCCACTTCAAGATTCATAATGCATTAATAATTATTTTATTTATTTATTTATTTACTTTATGGAGGACTTACAGCTAATAAAAACATAAAAAAAAGGAATACATAGTCGCCAGAGAGCCAATAACAAGTCCTCACGTTTAGACTTATACTAAAATAAAGTTATAAGCAATAAACAAGCAATAATAAAGCTAATTATAAATTAAAGATACAATTTACACAGTAAGAATACATAATATATAAAGATTTGCTTGCAATGAGTCAACAGCATAACATAACCACTAACGCTTGAAAAAGTTTAAGCTTAAGCACCTTCTGGCTGAGTTCACACTAGTTGTGAAAGGATCCAAATCATACTGCTTGCATATCTCATTAAAAGTTCTGCTTGCGCGCACAATATAGCTATTTTGCCTATAATTAGATGATGAATGAGGTATACATATAGGAGGATTAAAGCGCAATGTTTTGTTGGGTACGTTAAAATAAAATTTAGAAAGTAGTTCTGGACTATTAATATTATTGTGGAAGATTTTCAATGCAATTTTACGCCGATCTACCAGTGGCAACAGATGGTACTTCTTACAGAGTTGATGATAACCTGCTGAGTGATATGGAATCTTTTGATGGAAACAAAGATACCTGATGAACCGTTTCTGTATATTTTCAATCCGGTCGGTGTATTTATGATATCTTGGATTCCATATCTGAGACGCATACTCGAGCTGACTTCTTACAAAAGTGCAATACAATATTTTGAGCGTTTTAGCATCTGTAAAGCATTTAGAAAGACGCATTATAAATCCCAGCAGTTTCAATGCTTTTTTGACAATGTGTGTATCAAAAACTAACTTACTATCTTGAAAAACGCCCAAGTCACGAATAGTATTGCACCTTGGCAAGTTTTGGCCCGCCAAAGTATAAGTGGTGACCAGGACCGCACGTTTCCTAGTGAAAGTGATTACGGAACACTTTGAGGGGTTGAGATCCAATTTATTGATCTGACAATACTCTTCAAGCCGATATAAGTCAGCTTGAAGTGCCAGCAAATCATCAGCCGATTCAATAGTGGCAAAAAATTTCTTGTCATCAGCAAAACATAATAGTTTGGATGCATGGAGGCACAGATCAATGTCGTTCACATAGACCACAAATAAGAAAGGACCGAGCAGCGATCCCTGAGGCACCCCACTGGGCACATTCACCCAGCTAGACGTATAGTTATTAATTACTACCGCTTGTGACCTGTTACCAATGTACGAAGCGAACCACCTCAGCAGGTCTCCACGAATGCCTATGCGTCTCAGCTTCATTATTAATCATGGTCGATCCGATCAAATGCCTTACTGTAGTACGTGTAAACTACATCAACCTGCTTACCATTGTCCATAGCATCTGTAATAAAATCGTTAAATAGGATCAAGTTAGAACTCGTAGACCGTCCCTTTAGAAATCCATGCTGGAAGGTGCTCAATGAGTTTGCAAGGGCGGGGTATAACTAGTTATAGATTATCCTCTCAAATATTTTGGCAATAATGCACAGTTTGGATATAGGTCTATAGCCACCGTAGGCGCGGGCATGCGGACAGCGAGTAAAGGGCAACTCGCTATCCGACCATGGACCATGCCCGGGTCGACGGCGCGTTGTGTTCTACGCGCGCCTCAAAGAGCGTCAGCAATATGATGAGGCCCCCCCGTAGAGGGCCGAAACCTGCCGGGGTCGTGGGACTTATCCCATTACCGTGACCCCGGTACGTAAAGGGTTATTGAAGGAACACCGTGGATTTTAGTCAGTAAAAGTCTGACAGTCCCTCCCACCCTGCCCGGGGTGGGAGGACTTATTTGATAATTTTACCAGGATAAAAAAAAAAAAGTTAATCAATTTTAATATAATAGGTGGTTAAGTATTACTAGGTGAGATGTCTATACATGTTTATTTCTTTTAATTTGTAGTTATTGGATTAGCAAGTTTATCCTATCGATTCGATATACAGTAACTAGTTTTTTTATAATTACTAATGAATTAGTTACGTACGTACCTACTTTCATAGTCAAACTTCCAGAGCACTTTGACTTCTTAAACATACAACACCTCCATATCGAAGAAACGTTCTTGTAATCTTTTAATTTATAGTACTGATGACCATCATCGCCAATAAGAACATTGAAGCCCTTTCTTTTAATCATTGTTATTTTAGATTCAGCTGTTTCATGGCTGTTTCACACATTTTCGCGGAGTTGATACAGCACCATCTACATTTGACCTTTGCTGGAAAATTGTTTAGCTAATTCATTTCAAAATAATTATTAATGCATTATGAATCTTGAAGTGGAATGATCATAGATGATACATAGGAATGATCTAGCACAGCAAATGACATGTGTAAATAATTTGAACTTGTAATGTCACCAATATTATTTACTTACAAAAATAAATAAAAATCTTAGTAGTACCACGGGTAAATTATTTTTGCCCGTAGTACTACTGGACTGCTTGGTAGTACCACGGGAAAAAAAAATTGCCCGTGGTACTACTGGTAGTACCACCGGTAGTACCACGGGCAACAAACGAATAAAATAAACAAAGTTTTGACTATATATCCCCTCCCTAAAAGTAAATGTAAGTTGATCTTGAGAGACTGGCTGCAAAATCTAGACTACACAACTACAGAAAATCTTCTACACTAATAGTATCAATCACAAAATACACATGAAAACATACAAAAACAAAATTCCCACGAGCACAGACTACTCACTCATGCATCCAAACTTACAAACACATATTACTTCCCCACACACACACATCACATCCACACACACAAACACACTTTAAAGAGGCAATAAGATTTTTACAAAACAAAAAAAAATGTTCTTTATTTTTTTTTTCTTCATAAAAATGTTTATATTATTTTGTATACACACGCTATGTTTCAAACATTGTTTACACCTGTTTTTGTGGGGTAGGGGCCTGGTGATCTGTACTACAGGTTTACACCTATAACAGACACCAGCTCCCCACAATTTTTTTGACTGTAAGTGTTACTTTAAAATATCTTCCTATAACTATGTAAGTCATTATTTTGTGAGGAGAAATAAAGTTTTTTATTATTATCGAGTACCATATCGTAAAGTAGGAACAACGAGACCATGATAAGCTGTTAGTAATATCTCAGTGTTTACTCTTTTAATCCGCTCTAGGTTAGGTTACAAGTTAACTTATTACCAATTGTTATACTTTTTACTGTTTATCTTATTATTTTCTATGACGTCCCACTAACCACTTCATCTACTGTACAGTAATTTTATAAGTGATATTAAAATTTGGATTTTCAAGACGCTGATAGAAATGTATTACTTTTGTTTTATTAAGATTTATTATGTCATAAAGGGACTATGCATGTCATATTGATAATTACTTGGATTTGTGCGTTATATATTAGCCGTACTCATCTGCATATAATTTTTTTTTTGCCTTGTGAATTTTGGGAGATCTTTATACTATAGGTATATTAAGAATAGGGGTGGGCACAGTACAATTACTTGCTTTATATGTTATGCGCTTTGTCCACTTTCCACTATTTCGTCGTGCCGCACTAATGCAGGGCGCACCTAAGTACGCGCACTAAATGCGAAAAATTTCAACGAAGCTTTCTCAAACATATAAATTAAGAAATTCCAAGACCAACAAAACTCACAGTTTAGTTAAATAGAAATGTTAACTTGTTTATCAATTATAAAGTAGATTAAATGATTAATTAATAGATATTTTTGAAAAGTATTGAATCAAATTATTAATATTATTTTTTTAACTTTTATATAGGCCTGCGTGCCTGCAATAAATGATTTTTTTTTATTGTCTTACTCTCTTAATGTGTAAATAATGTTTTCTTGTTTTAATAAGTATGTAGGATTCACTCGCTTTCGCCTTTTTAGTCCAAATATAACATCGATGTGACCAATATGTCGATAATATCGTGACATATACATACTTTTCACATAGCAGCGTTGTCAAGTTCGCAAATGTTAAAATCTGTCGTGTATTGGGACGTATACCCTAATGGTAAACGGTTTTGACTGCATGGTGTCTCTAATAATCGGAACGCGAAGTGGCCCACGTTTTGATTAACGAGCGAATGTGCATACGAATGCAATTATACATAATCGCTTATTGTTCGATTAAAAGTCAAATAGCTTGTAAATAAACGAAACAGTTGCTTAGTATCAATCATTTATTTTTCAATTTGTTGAGGTTACATACTGACATTGTCTAGTACAAGTAGTCGCAGGGGGCACGACAGCCGCAATCGCACTTGCCGCAGATAGACACGGCACCAGCAGCACACACAGGACCACCGAAGTTCACAGCGCCCATGATGGGGACCTGACCAGCAACAACGGTGTTACCGCAGACTGGCAGCTCACCAGCGACCGCCACGTTGCCTTCACCGGCGCCGCCGTACGCAGCACCACATCCGGCAGCAGCAGGGTAGGCGAATCCATCGTAAGCCAAGCCAGACAAGCCGTAGGGGGTAGCCAGACCAGAACCAGCCAAGCCGTAAGGCGCGAACGCCGGGGCGTAAGAACCAGAACACTGGCCACATGAGAATACATTCTGTAAAAGAAATAAACGTAATTAGCTTAACCTACTTCAAACAATGAGTTAAAACTATTACATTAATACGTTATCTCATGACTTCTGAGATCAAGAATGTCATCAGACACATGAAAAATAAAAAAAAATAAAATAAAAAATTCTTAAACAAGAAAATCACTCACCTGGACCAAGCAAGCTTGGATGCAGAGCAACAGAACAGTGAAGGAAGACATGTTTGATGTGTTTTCAACGAGAAGCTGAAGACTGAATGATGACCTGAAATTGTTGACCCATTTTAAACCCAGCTTCATGTTGATTTGTACCGCGTTTTCGAAATTTTAGAAAACGTGACTTGATTAGACTTTATAAAATATGAAACGCTTTTTTGTTTAAGAATAGTACTAGGCTTATCGTGCTTGCACAAGTTACTAATTAATTTCTTATACCAACATACAGCCTTGGAAATTGATAACACGACGGAGTATAAAACCTCCAACAACTGCACTGGATATCATTCTTTTGTCAGCACTCGAAACAAACTACTATGTCTGTCAAGGCTATCCTCGTCGTCTGCGCTCAGGCTCTCCTGTTCAAGGTAAGAAACATAATAATTGGTGTTTTAATTTTGCTGTTTTTAATAACTAAATCGGTGGCCTGGCGCCATTGAAGGTAGAAAGTGTAGCATAGCGTAGCTCCATTCCTTTTTAGTGTGGTCAGCAAAGCTAAGCTGCAGGGTGTCATAGCGTGTTAGTAGTGCAGTTATTGCGGAGCTAGACTCATGCCTATACTGCAACTGAAATAAATACCCGCGTAAAAAACAGTCTGACTCGCGGTTCTGCTCCACCCAGAGCAGAAGAAGTCATACGACGATATTCCCGCACAGGAATATGAAATACTTATAGAGTGCTTAATTCGAACATAGGGAATAATCTAAATTAAAGCTAAGGAAGGGAAATTACTACTTAATTTATGATCTATAATCCTCACCGTTTTAAATAAATAGATTGACTCGGCCATCGCATGAAAACACAATATATCTCACAAGTAATACATATATAAATTAAATTGTTTATTGCGATTGCCAAGTCAATGTATTTATTTAAAACGGTAAAGATTTTTAATATTGATATGGTCACTATAAGATGTCGTTAGGTTAAATAATTACGTAACAACTTAATACAGAAGGTCCCTTAAGTAGGGACTGAATAAATTAATAACCGACTTGGTATTACATGGATCTCACAACTTTTTACGGTAGAAGAACTGAGTTGCGAGACTTGGGTTTTTGACAAGTATTGTTTTTTATGGGATCTCATTGCTTTTTGTAGAAAGTCCTACTTTTTTCCTTTCCGGTACCTTCTACTTCTTGTATACCAACAACGAGTTTTCTTAAAGCCCTCTCTCTGTCTTATGAGCTTTTCTTATTTTTGTAGGTAGCCTTCCTTTTTTATTTTCCGGTACTACTTCTTGAACTTCAGCTAAAGTTCTTTTCAAAGCCCTCTCCCTGTCTCTATGGGTTTTTTTCGGAGGCTTTGATACGCACATATGGATACGCACGTACGTCTTTTGCATTAGTTAGTAATAATTAATGCCGCACTCGTCAGACGTCTCGGTTAAAGTTAATCCATAAGTAAGTAATTATGCAATTTCGGGCAATTTACTCTACTTAATACTCCCCAATACTCTTAATACTTCTTGCTTTTTTATTCCGTTGACCATTTAACAAGTTACCTTTGAGCATAATTATTATATCTAGGTACCTCTCTACACTGGAAGACACGGTGGAGCATATGGTCGAGGTGTGCCCTGCATGGGTGGAGCACCGTCGTATCCTCATAGAGGCGATCGGCGGCGGCGACTTCTCGCGCCCTGCTCGTGTTTAGACCATGGTGCGAAGCGAGCGGGAATGGGATGCAGTCACCTCCTGCTGCGAAGCAGTCATGCTAGCGAAGGAGGAGGCCTAACGTGCGAGGGAGAGGCAACTCTCTTCCTCGCGCCCCAGCCGCCGGGGGAGACGCCCCGGGCGTCGTGGATCGCGAGTCGATTTCGGGCCACCGTAGGCGCGGGCCTGCGGATGGCGAGCAGGGGTCGCTCACCGTCCGGTAAGGACCAGGCCCGGGTAGGCGGCGCGTTGTGTTCCACGCGCGCCTCAAAAAGCTGTTAATACCAGTGACGGGGCCTCATAGGGCCATTGCCTGTCGGGGTTTATGGGAAAGTTCCATCGAGATACCGCGGCCCCGGAACTTTAGGGCTTACGAAGGAACAAGGTGGGTTTTTAGTCAGTAGAATTCTGATACACCCGAGCGGAAGGTCATTCGACGATATTTTTAACTAAAAAAAAAAGTACCCATCTACATCTATTATTTCATTATATTATACAGGTACACTGATTAATTAACTGCAAATGTAACTTTGTAATCCTATATATTTATATGGGATTACAAAGTTATTTATGCAGTTGATGTATCTAGAAAACTGGAACGAAATTGAAAAATATTATACTTTTCCTTGATTCATATACTAAACACTAATTGTATTCTAAATTTGAAGCTTCTATGTCTGCTAGAAGTGCTTTAGACTTTTGATGATCGGTCAGTCAGTGAGTGACAAAATTTACAAAATTAAGGAACTTTGACTCATTATAATTCTTAAACTACTGGTTCAAATTGAATGAAATTTAAAATATACCGTGTTTATACAATGCCTGTTTGGTTACTGAAAATTCAGGCTTCTAGTTTTATCCACAACGAAGTTATAGGGGGTCGAAAATGGCCTGAGTTGCTTCGAGAAAAGAATGGTACGGCCGTGCCGCTTTTTTGCTCGACTTGGCGGGGGCACTGCCGTGCCCCCCGATAAGATAGACATATGCTATCGTGGGATATTTTTATATAATTTTAAGGAGAACATTTCCGTCACAAAATGATTTCTGTGTAGCTTTAACCATTAAGGTTGCACACGCGACGGAAGCTTAAAAAATGGAGTAACTTGTTGATTGTAGCGTGATGAAAAGTATACTATAAGCAGCTCAGGAGTATGAAAAAGTATTGTACCAATTTTCGTTAAAATCCGTTGAGTAGTTTTTGATTCTATAACGGTTATACAGACAGACGAAGCGCCATCGTTACATGGTGGACATCCCACCCATACGCACAAAACGTTTTGGGAATACCTTCATTGTGCGTACGGCTAAGGAGTGGAATTCCCTGCCGGAGTCTGTGTTTCCCGATAGCTATAACCTAGGAGTCTTTAAGTCCAGAGTGAATAGGTTACTTTTAGGTAAGCGTGCTCCATCTTCGATCACATCATCACTTACCATCAGGTGAGATAGTGGTCAAACGCGAACCTATTTCCAATAAAAAAAAAAGACAGACAGACAGACAGACAGACAAAAATTTTACTGATTGCATTTTTGGCATCAGTATCGATCTCTAATCACCCCCTGATAGTTATTTTTGAAATATATTTCATGTACAGAATTGACTTCTCTACAGATTTATTATAAGTATAGATTATAATCATCATTTCTACAACGTGTAACGGAAACCCCATATCTATCCAAAAGGGCTGAAGACAACATCTAGTATGCAGTCTCTATGCACATTTTCAGCTCAAAATAAGTAACTCAAAGAATTGATACCAAATTATCGGTTTTATATATTTCTTGAATACCAATCATAACAAACGTGTCATAACACTACGAGGGTCAATAACTTTCCACGTCACTTGCCAATAACACGATAATTCTCTTCGTTCTTCTTAATTTGAAAAATTCGGCCTCTGGTATCAATGTATTGAAATTTCTTATAAGTTCCACACATGTAGATATAGGCTTACAAAACCCTTGCTATATCGTTTGTTACCATTCAAAGAAACCGTGCACTTGCCATGTATATACCCTTTAAATTACACGTTGTATAAGTGGGTATAAGATATATATAAATTTCCCCCGCCGCGTCAGTCTGTCTGTCTGTTCGCGATAAACTCAAAAAGTACTGCACGGATATTTTACAATTTTTACCAACAGATAGAGCGATTCCTAAGGAAAAAATTTGTGTTATAAGTTTAGGTTTTGTGTACATTGGACGAAATAAGACGATACTAATTCAACATGTTGGAAAAAAACTAAGCCGATCGGGAGTTTTCATCGAAAACGCTGCCAAAACCTTTTGAGTTATAACAAAACAATGCATGGTGGGATTGTTCCTTTTTACAGATTTTTAAAAAAATGCAATGACATATGTCTATCTACCAAAGATAACCCACAATAACCTTATAAAATGATGGGTTATTTACGAAGCTATTAAGATAATTTTAAGGATTTCAAGATTTTATTTAACAAACTTTCTTTGCTCCCGATATTGTTACTGCAATTTCGACAGTGATTATATCAATAGAAACTACCGGCGCACAGATATCGTCAATAATATAATTCTATACAACTATGTCTGTGTGCTTTCAAAGAGGGTTGTCAAAATAATGAACAAATCAGAGCATTTTTCAGAAGACCTACATAATATTAATAAATAAGAAAGTTAAGATAACTACCTAAATATTTTCTGCAAAACATACTAGTTTTACTATATTCTCAGTCTGCCCTGATAGCTGGTACTTAAAATTATTTTTGCTTTATTTTCAGTCCGCCCTCGGACAGTGCACTAGCCGCGCTGCGGTGGCTGATATCTCTGGACTTGCTGCTCCCTACGGCTTGGCCGCCCCTTGCGGCTCGTATGCTCCAGCTTTGTCATATGGAGGACTCGGCTACCCTGGCGCCGGCTGCTCAGGCCTGGAGTTCAGTCCCACTTGTGGCGGCGCCCTGCCTGTCTCCAGCGCCTCCGGCAATACTCCCGTCGGTATCTCCGTAGCGTCCGAGAACGCTTACGAAGGTTCTCTGGGTGTGTGTGGTGAGCTGCCGTTTGTTGGTACTGTAGGTTTGGAAGGTGTGGTGCCTTCTGCCGGTGCTGGTGCCGTCAACCACGCTTGTGGTAATGGCAGGAACGCCATGATCAGTGAGAGTGCTGCCTTTGGCCCGGCTGTCGGCGTGGGCCCTTTTGCTGCTTACGGTCCTGGTGCTGCCTACGGTCCCGCTGGTTTCGCTGCTTCTGGCCTCGGTCTCCGTGGTGGTTATGCTGGCAGATGTGGCTGCGCCATCTAAGAACACGAGCCATATAAATGATCTCCACTTGAACTTAATAAATCGAAACACATGCTAGTTTTTGTTTTTTATTTTATTTTACCTACTAGCTGTGCCCCGCAGTTTCACCCGCGTATAGACCTACTACTGTTATTAACTTGATGATTTCTGGATATTAATGAATATATGTTAAAATTTAAGTATACCTATCTAATTCGCACTGGATGTAAAGATAGTTGTTAATTATATTGTTAAGAATAGATTTATAGTATTTCGGTATATATAATATTTTAGTCCTACTTTCTGGTGGTATAAGTATGTTTTTGTTTTCCCTGCGTCCGGATCTACATAGATAAAGCAACATAGAATTGGCCATGTGAACAAAAATTAGTCAAGTGCGAGTCAGACTCGCCCATGACGCGTACCGTAGTGGCTACGCCGAATAACTTTGTTTATTCATAGTGTTTGTATGCATAACAAAGTTCAAAGGATCCATATTTTCAAAAATCTGATCAAAGAACACTACTTCTAATTACGGGGTGATTATCCCGTAATTTTGTAATTTATTTGTATATATTTTTACAGTATTAATATTAATACATATAAATATGTATTTTACCTCTATGTATGTTCATATTTGTTAATTGTATATTTATAATTTATTTTATTAGTTAAGTATGATTTTTAGTAATTTACGTAATTAATATTTATTCACACTGTCCATCATCTCTTATTCAACTCTCCTGTCGGATGAAATTTCTTATGAAGTAAGCAGCACCTTTGTGCTCTTTTGTTTGTATAATATATTTGCAGTTTCGGCTATATCTCAAAAGCTACTGACTGTATCTTGTTCAAACCAATTTTAGTTAAAATATTTCATTAAGATATACAGTATATAACCCATTTTTTTTTTGATTTTAGACTTTATTATTTTAAAAATTAGAGAGGACTTATTTTACTACATTGGAAGTGTATAGGTATGTTTCAAATGACTGGATTTGAGGAAAAATTATTCCAGGAAACTTAATTTCATTTTTATAGATCTATCTATAATATTTGGTTCCATGTATGGGGAGCCTCCCCTTAATGTTCTTTTTATTTAAATCTAATTAAAAACCTAAATAAATTAATCTATGTAGGTATATACCAAGTTTCAACTCAGTAATCTTAATACTTTCGGACAGACAGACGGACAGACACACATGACGAATCTATAAGGGTTCCGTTTTTGCCATTCGGCTATTGAAGTCTGACAACATCGCAATCATCGAATTACTTCTCTCGCTCTAAGTGGAGCAGTAAGGAGTGTCAGACTTCTACTGACATAAAACCCATCCTGTTCCTTCAGCTGCCCTTGCGTTCCGGGGTCGCGGTATCTCGTTAGCACATTCCCGCAACTTCGGCACTTTATTTATGGTGACTTCAAAAGATACCTTTGCAGGAAATTGTATCTTTTTAAAACTAAAAGTTAAATCTGTAGGTACCATGAAGATTCGAGTTCTAATACCTGCTGTTTGTCTAGCCTCTGGTCCAGTAAAAACTAGAGCAACTGTATGCGCCATTCACATTATTTTGTTTATGGTATTTTATCATAAACGCGTACTTGCAACATTATATTACACTTTACTCATTGACTCACTCTTTCCTGTTCCGTTCACCCACGCGATCAGCCCTTCACCCTCAACCACTCGCAAACCCGCTCGCTAACTGGCTACACGTATAACGTGCGCCCGCGCTCCGTTAAAACTAAAAAAAGTGATAAATTATCGGTGTTGTGTGGTGAATCCACAAACTCTCTCTCCTCTCGTGAAGCTTGGTGGAAATATCGTTTGAACCAGCGCGCTGGTTACTCATATCGAAGGAACTCATCATCTACATCATCCTGTAAGTATCTTTTCCTTCCAAGTCCTGGTCCTTCGAACCTTATAAAAACGCATATCTACTAGGCATCTATGCTACACTCATCACACACATCATATTTATCGCATTTATCTATTTATTCGCATAAAAACGCTCAATTACGCATCCGCTATTATACGTCTACGTGATATACTACACGAGACGTGCCCACGAGGGCACATTTCCCGCTCAATCTCTCAACAATGCTTAGTTGTTTTTTATAAAAACGCATCTTATTTCAATATAGACCCTTTATCATTCATCTCACGCATATTTTCGCATATTTCTCAAAACATAACACACACAGACGAGTCCATTTTGTTCACGTACGGTCGCACACAAAACTCAAAGAGGTATTTCTCAACGCATAAAAATGGCTTCTACGCGTTAGTAAATCTGATAAAGAATCCTATGTTTCTACCGAGGAAGATCCTAAAGTTATTTTATTTGAGTCGAAAAAAGAAAATTTATTTAGATCTCGGCCTACAAGTTTCCGTAAATAATTCATTAAAATCTCAATTTCAAGCTAGAATTTGAGAGCAAATTAGAACAAGCTTTGTGGAAACTCTTGATGCGTATAATCTAGCTTTATTAGAAAGTGGTTCGACGACAAAGCCGAACTACGCCCCTCTTTCCACATTTGATGAAATCTATTGTCAAATTAAAGCGATAGAATCTAACATTCTTAGGTCTCAAAATACGAGTAACGATAATAATAAATTCGAGTTTTTAAATCGTAAACCACCGCCTTTAAAACTTGTTTCATTTGATGGCAGGCCTAGCAAATGGACAACTTTTCATGAAAACTTCAAAAGTCTTATTCATGAAAATTCGCATCTGACGCCGAAAAATTTCAGTATTTAATAGGTTGTCTCTATGTACGTTGTATGTATGTTGTATTAATTGTTTGCTTAGGTATCATTCCTACCGCTAATAATTACCCACTCATTTGGTATGCTTTAATACCAAAATATCAAGATACGCGCGTACCCATGTATTTACATCAAATGGTTCAAATTAAACCTTATCAGTCTATTGATACATTTCTTGAGCAGTTTCATTCGGCACAAGCCACTTTACGTCTCTTAACCATAAAGGTTTTGTCAGATTTATAATAACTGATATTGCACTCAGTAAGCTCGATACAGAGGTCGTTAACCTTTTCGAACAATCGCATAGTCAAATTGCAATACCTACTTTGAATCATCTTTTGCAATTTTTAATAGAACAAAGTAAAATAATAACGCTTCGTAATCACTCTAATCCCTCTAAAGTTCGTAATAATAATAACAAAAATAATAAATCCTCATCTAAATCTAAAAATAGCCAAGCCTTCGTGAATACTTACCTGGACACTCCAGTGTGTTCCTGCAAGGTATGTGGATCCCCTGATTACATCCACTTTTTAGATGTTCTCATTTAATGTATCAAAACGCTAAAGATAGATTAGATCTTGTAAACAAACATAAGTTTTGTCGTAATTGTTTAGAATTTCATGATATTAAACTGTGCAGGTCAACAAATACATGTTCGATTTGCCACGGTAAACATCATTCGCTAATACATCTAGACAACTTTAACCATTCAAACAACCGGGTAGTTGAACATTGTTCCGTGCGGTCTATTGATGAACTCATTGGATGAACGATTTTAACACGAAAAAAAAATGTAAACGGGTTTCTCAAAAAATATATTCAATTTGAGGCCAATATAAGTCTGACTTGACTGAGAAAAATGAAATAACTGTCATTTTAAAAAACATGCTGCTGTAGAATAAATCTCATGAAAAACATAAATGTGAAATGAGAGCCAAGTTCAATTTTATCATAAATGCCTTGGTTGTTGACTTCAACGACAAAAGAAGTGAAATCTAAATGGGTGCCAAGTTCAATGGTCAGTCCTGAAATTTATTTATAACAACATAAAATAACTTTTATTCTTATAACTTAGGAGAATATATTGTAGCCTAAGGTTTGACCTGGCTAGTTCTTATATACGAATTATTATGTTCGATGGTTAGTTTATACCAGCAAGCCAAATTTTCAGAATAATAAAATAAGAACCACAAGTAACAGGTTTAGAACTTGCAAAGGCTATAATATAATTCGTATATCAAGACTAGCCAAGTCAGACCTTAGGCTACAATATATTCTCCTAAGTTATAAGAATAAATCCAAGGTCCAATATTTTCATAGGAAAGGTCCTATGAAAATATTGGACCGAAATAAAACCTTATTTTTATAAAGTTAACCGTGTATTAAGCTTTTTGCGTCTTTTTTTGTCACCCATTTTGATATTATAATAAGAATTAACGACAACTAGTAAACTAACTAACACTAAAATAACCTAATATTTACACACACTATACAACATATAACATAATTAATACACATCCTGAAATTAGTTTGTTCAGTATTGTTTACTGAATCGGTTTTTATTGTTTTTAATATCGATCATTTTAATCCCAAAGCAATTAAATCTACGTAAATTACAAATTACACTTTCGCTGTATAGTAAAAACAAACTAAGTATGGACCGTAAATTAAAGTAGTAACTTTTTAAATGCAGATTTATATAAATTCCGTCATTGAGTACACATTACAGAAAAATGAAACTCATTTAAATGAAGTTAAAGTCTTAAAAAAAAGTTATTTAAAAAATCTAAAAACCCGACTGCTCAACTGAAATGCGAGGAACAAGCACATTTTTATTTTAAAAAGTGACAAGCAGGCGGGACCCAATTGAACGTATTTTTTTTTTAATTCCGGGTCCGCCTTCTTGTCACTTTTTAAAATAAAAATGTGCTTGTTACTCGCATTTCAGTTGAGCAGTCGGGTTTTTAGATTTTTTAAATAACTTTTTTTTTCAACTTTTCAGTTAAAATATTAATTAATTTTTTTTTTAATTTTCCCGGTCGTGTCACATTGGCACCCCGTCCCCAACGGATTCAGAAAGTGAAAAAGTAAAATAGCTCAAGTCCATATTTTTAAACTTTCTCTTTGTATTATTTTTGCTGGTATTACACTAATGATAAATATGATATATCTTTTTGAAATCCTTGTGATAAGCCCTTTAATTTGATACCCATATAGGTAGTGGTATTCGAAAAATAAATGATTTTTTTTTACTGTATAATGACTTCGCACAGCCGCCATGTTTGATTTTTTCAAATATAACCTATCTAAGAACACTTGGGCTGCTAAGACAAATCTAACGATACCTCAATTATGTGAATCCGTTTAGTGGTTCTGGAGATATGAGGTAATAAAGAATATTACATACATACATACATACAAGATACGCGCGAAAAACATAACCCTTCCTTTGCAGTCGGGTAAAAAACTGTTTAAACAAGTACAACTAAAAATTCAGAGTATGTATTATGATAATAACATAATTTTCTAATTGGGGTGTGCGTTAATTACGATACATCGCTCATTTGCGACAAGAACTTTTTTGCGTTTTTTGTTGGTTAATTTAAGATGTTCCGTTACAGTTGATAATAAAAGTACAAAATGTTTGGCCTTAATGTTGGTTATCTCAAGTTAACACATTCTTGATAAAAAATAATATTTTTGTACAACGAATAGCTTACAATGTTGCATTATAAATGATATCTTTGTCACGTTCTTGTCGCAAATGAGCGACATGTTGTATATAAAACCAAAAATTTCTAATTGGTTGGGCTATCGGCAATAATTTTGTTTGCCTTGGTATTTTACTATAAAAAACGAGTTTTTATAGCAAAATACCAAGAGATAGCTTCCAAATCAGGCATCTTTCACAGGTTATGTTCAAACAACAATTTCTATTGCTAACCCACTAACTGTTTCGCAGGGTAACTGAGAGCAGTCCTTAAACCAACAAATACAACATTTTAAATTAGCCTTCCTTTAGGCAATGCTCGATTTAAGAGCCACTCTTCTTCTAAATACGGCGGTAATATATTTTTAATTTCTTCTCTAAATAGGGCGGCAGGATAACCTATAAAAAATTATGACTTTAATAAAAAGTACGTGATATTCAAATTGGTTGTTTTATTTTACAAAGTATGGATTAATGGTTTAAAATACAATACCGAATTATTTTCTAAATTTAACAATTTACACACTAGTACTTTTAATGTCAGTGCATGAAAAGCCATATAATTTTTTTGATTTACTATGAATGTATTCTATTCTATTTTTGGTTAATGGCAAGTGGAGCCGATGTCGACTATTCTGCCAATGTCTAAAGTAAATTGGAAAAGTAATCTTCACAATTATAAATATTAATTAATGAAGACTTTAAGGGGTAGTCAAAGGCGTCAACTAAATTATCCACGCGGTATCCTTCTAGTCGTATGTCTTCAGTTTCATTAATGTGTATTGCTCTTATTTCTATAAGTTGTTTGTTCATTGTTAAAAACCGTTTATCGTGTTTTGGGAAGATAACAGATTCAAAATACAGAACTAATATAGATCCATTTTTGCTGTTGCACTGTTTTTTCACTCTTATACTAAGTTCAATCGTCTTTTGCTCTCCAGTTAAAGTGGTAACTATGAAACCATTCTCAATTTGCTTCATTTAATTGACAAAACGATTTAAATATAAATTTAAATCGGTAGGTTTTGATTTCCTTTCATATATTCCCACCACGATAGGAGATATATTTTTAATTTCAGTAATATTGCACAGTACTGGCCATAGTTGATGATTCGAGCTTTTAGGTATCGGTAAGCCATCGATATTTGAATTCAAGGTTAATTTCTTGGGTACTTCATAGGTAAGGTAAGGTTTTTTGCAATTGTGTAAGTAATCCATTATGCCAATAATGTCCAGTACCGATTTCAGTAATGCATATTTCTACTTTATTTATTTTGAGCAATGTACGCGCATCCAATGGCATTTTGTTTGGCATTACATGGTGTAATATTTTTAATCAGTCACTTAAAGCGATATGGGAAATGTTGAATTTCACTGCCCATTCTCTGATATTACTATCAATATCTATATTCTTCAACTCTTCATTTAAATGTAAATTCCGCTCCGTTATAAATTCACATAATCTGCTGTACTTCAAAATGGCGAATCTGGTTATGTAAAACATTTTGATGTAACCATATAGAGAATAATATCTTTATAATCACTGTGCAAAGGAAAACGGACTGCTTTCATCCTTGTAAAGATCATATAAAATGTTAGCATTTGTTTGTTGGATAGACGTCTTATCAAATGCTCCTATAAGTTAAAAAGCATCATAGTTACCTTGTGTATTACTTTTCTAACAATAATTGGCCATATTAAAAGCCTTTATATGACTTTGAATATTATATGGCTAAAAAGCAATGTAACTAGCCTCTATAAGAAGAACACATTTTAAACCCTTATTGTAGCCGTATTAATTGGATTTATTAACGTACACCAACCAGCCAAATTATAAGAATAAAGGTAATATTAGCCAAATCTCATAATGTGCCACTATAAGGCACATTGACATAACAAATGCTCTTTTATAACTTAATTTTTTAAGCTTAGTTTTCTTGTTGGGTATGATTTATAGTAATGGAGGTACAAACTTTATTGGTGCAAAGCGCAAATTAAACGAAATTTACGCTTTAATTCAATCCAAATCTCATATAAATTACATAGGTGAACAGATAGCTGAACATCGTGTACGTTTTAAATATACTATGGTCCGCCTTACGGTCCTCATTTTAATGGTCTCAACGAAATTAATGTTCGTTGTGTTAAAACTTATCTTTTTAAAATAATTGGTTCTCAAATATTAACATACGAGGAGTTTAGTATCGTACTTGTTCAAATTTCTTCTTTCGTCTTTTAAATAATCGACCTCTAAGTATTTTAAGCTCTGACCCGTCTGATATTAGTGGTTTAACGCCTAATCATTTTTTAAATGTAACTCCGCTTAAATTTTTACCTGCTGAAGATATCACAGACATTTCAGACAATCGCTTATCGCGTTATCAACTTCTTAATACAATAACTCATTTCTTCTAGCATCGTTGGAGTCAGGAGTACCTCACTTCCTTGCAAACGCGGGAGAAGTGGAACACACCTTCAAAGCCTATTGAAGTAGGTAAGATTGTTGTTATCAATCAATCAAAGACAACCACGCTCACCCGTTTTGCTGGCCTTTAGGTGTCATAGATGTGACTTTCCTGGCAAGGATAATATAGTGCAAAGGTTAGGACTGCTTCCGGTTCCTACTTACGCCTGGTAGTGCGGCTTTGTTCTCTACCTACACAATAATTACTTTGCAAATTTTTATTAACTCTTTTTTTAATTAAATCCATTTATTTAATTTAAGTTCTCATAAAGTTTTAGTTTAGAGGAAACCTCTAGGCCAGGGAAGTTGTATGCGCCATTCGCATTATTTTGTCTATGCTTGTTATTATTGGTATTATATCATAAACGCGTACTTGCAACATTATATTACACTTCACTCATTGACTCACTCTTTCCTGTTCCATTCATCCATGCGACCAGCCCTCCACCCTCAACGACTCGCAAACTCACTCGCTAACTGGCTACACGTATAACGTGCGCCCGCGCTCCGCCAAAACTCTAAAAAGTGATAAATTATTGGTGTTGTGTGGTGAACCCTCAAACTCTCTCTCCTCTCGTGAAGCTTGGTGGAATTATCGTCTGAACCGGCGCGCTGGGTACTCATATCGAAGGGACACATTTTTTTTTTAAATGTTATTGATGTTAAGCGATGATGTGGTCGAAGATGAAGCACGCTTGCCTAGAAATAACCTATTCACTCTTGACTTAAAGACTCCCAGGTTATAACTATCAGAAAACACAGACTCCGGCAGGGAATTTCACTCCTTAGTGGTACGCACAATGAAAGTATTCCCAAAACGTTTCGTGCGTATGGGTGGGATGTCCACCATGTAACGATGGCGCATCGCCGTTTGTCTTGTAGTCCGATGATGGAACGGGCTTGGTGGAATAAGACTGTGCAATTCCATCGCACACTCCCCGAAATGTAACCGATAGAAAACTGACAGGCTTGCAACACGTCGCCGATGTTCTAGCCTCTGGAGCCTTGTCTCGACCAGTTTCTCGTTGCCGATGAGCCTTTTGGCCCGTTTCTTTATAGACTCAAGTGCATCAAGCTGGTATTTGGCAGATCCGTCCCAGAGATGAGAGCAGTACTCCATACACGACCGAACTTGCGCTTGATAGAGGTTGAGCAGCTGTTCCGGTGTGAAGTACCGTCTCACCTTTGCTAGGATTCCCAACTTTTTGGCAGCCAATTGAGCCTTAGCCTCGATAAACGGAGCAATATTAAGGGTGGATGTCAACGTAACCCCAAGAAGCTCGATGCGATCAGATATCAGCACGGTTACACCACGGAAAAAAGGAGCCGGTTGAAATTGGCTCCTTTTTGCGGAGAAAAGACACGCCTGGGTCTTGGCAGCATAATCTACGTCATCCTGTAAGTACCTTTTCCTTCCAGCAACTATGACATTGCCTGCGAAGGTATTTTAATAAAAGTAACGATTTAGTTATACCCAATATATTACCTACAATGAATAGGAATGGAATCCCTATTATATTATAGGCGCATGAAATTAAGAATCGTAAAATATAGGTTTCAAATACGCATTTTTAAACTGTATACATGAATGAAACTAAAATAAAACACAATTAATAAACTAACTATAAATTTTAAATGAAACGATGACATAAAAATTTGGATAAACGAAACAAAGTTCAAATTGAACATAAAATAAATTTAAAGGATGTAGGTATGTGCAATCTGGTCTTATCTAAACCCACACCTAATTTATCTATTGAGTTGTATTGTTTGATTGTAAAATTAATTATGTTAAGATCGTAGTTGTAAGTTATTTTTTACTCATTTTGTAAACCTACAGGGCTGACTAATCGCTCCGTGATTAAAGCCATTTTCCAAACAAGAATTAAAAAAAAACGCTATCAAAATTACTTATTCAACTAAACAGAAAGTAAAATGAAAATATTGAAATGTGTAGATATAAAAATACACATCTGACGTTAAAAAAGCTGAAACAATTTTACTTAGGAAGTCTTTTAGCAAAGAAGTCGAAATGAAACCAAGTTTATGTGGGCATTTTCACAAAAATGCTAATCTACCAATAGAGACACAATACGACTGAGTTTAAATAACAACTATCTTTAATTAAAAATACTGGTGAATTACGAAAATTAGTTAATTTAAAAGACACACAATGTTTTGGTATCAATATTAACTCTTGGGAACAAAATAACCATCAACGGCTTCTGCGGTTAAAAGTGTGTCATAGCGCCAAACACAGATAACTTTAAATAGCGCCAAACGACGAGTTCACGGAATAAACACGGTTACGCCAACTACATAACCATGAAAGCGCCGCGACAGTGCAACTATATCCTACTGATTCTTCCTATACCTTCATGGATTCTTCAGTGCTACCGTACCAACATAAATAAAAACGTAGCTGACAGAAACACGTTCCAGGTACGTCTTAAGTGTGCATAATATATTATTAGACCGAAGTGCGTTCCAGTTACGACTAATAATTGCGCAGTATAGACTCAAGCGCATTCCAGGTACGACTACAGTGTGCCCCATATATTGTGTACTGCATAGCAGGTGCTCCTCACAAATAGCTCCACCTGGATTTCAAGTAATATAGTTAATTATGAATTTTCTTGAGAATATAACTTTCCGCCGAAGCCGAATTCGTACACATTCAGATCCAACCTCTCCACATGACGATAGTAATGTCATTTCACGAACATTAGAAAGCATCAGTAATAGCCTACCAGAGATTTCAGGTGATGAAGATTGCTATCAAATATAGACACTGAAAGAAGAAATTCAAATTCTCCAATCGCAATTGAGTAGTGTTCATAGAGAGATTGAATTACTTAACCAGGAAAACAGTAAACTAAAACTAGAAAATGAGGATTTAAGTAAGAAAAACCAGTTATATAAAAAAATCACAACAGGTAGCCCTGCAAAAAGTACGAGAAATCAAAGCACACCAAAGAACAAAAAACCAACTAACACTAAAACAAGTGAAACGCAAACTGATATTTCACATCAGAACATTAGTACTGTAATAGATAGTCAGAGAAACAAGTTGATAAATACAAACACAAAAATTAGACATAAGGAACCCCAACAACAACCCAAAAAGAAGAAAATATGTATACTCAGCACAGATACAAACTACCATGTCTTAACTACCGCGCAAAGAGTATTAATAAAAGACAAAGATGAATTATGTCATTATCTAACTCCCAAGGTGGTAATAGAACATCTTCTACTAGGAATTGAATCGAAGTTAGCAGATTTTACATTTGAAGACTATTGCATAGTACTTATAGGACATAAAAGACTTTAAAATAACGAAAGATTATCTTAAGATGATCATCAACATTCGAGATGTCCTAAAAACAATTAAACACACTAATATAATAGTGTGCTTCCCTACATACACATTTAGGAGTCATAACAGCCCGTACAACGCAAGGATCGAAACATATAACAACTTACTCTACTTAGACTTACTAGTCCACAAATACGCTTACCATCTCGACTCCAACAAGAATCTAACGTGTGATTTTAGTATGTTTAACAAAAAGACAGGACTAATAAATGATACTGCATTAAAGAAAATCTTTGAAGATCTTAAAGTGTTAATTGATGATATAGACTATACAAACGTAAAAGACTTTGATGAACCTAGTGAAAATATAGATATGCAAACTATGAGAGTTGAAAATTAAAACAATTTATGTAATGAAAATATGACAGACTTTTTCGCAACTAAATATGTACACCTAATGCATCAAAACATTGCGGGATTATTGTCAAAATCTGATGCAATGGTAGTGTGCTTAGAAGAACTGGCAGAAAAAGGAAGCCCTGTGGACATCCTATGCATTACAAAACATTTTATTATGGAGGGTTTTGAAAACTATTTAACCATACCCAACTATCAGCTTGCAGCATGTTACAGCCGTAAAGGAAGCAAAAGAGGCGGAACGTGCATACTAACAAGAAATGTACACCAATTTAAGGAATTAAAGCAAATTGCTAGCATATCAGAGACCGGTGTTTTTGAGTGTTGCGCCATAGAGTTAACTACCTATAAGATAGCTATTGTTTGTATTTATAGAGTACCAAAAATGAACAATCTTAATATGTGCATGGACAAATTACATTTAGTTTTACAAGAACTTACTAAAAAGTCATTTAAAAATATTGTCGTTGCTGGAGATTTTAACCTAGATGTCCTAAAAAAATCTTATCAAGCAATAGAGTTTGAATGTTTGCTATTAAATTACAATTTAAAATTATCCGTTCGTGAAGCCACTAGATTAAAAAGTCAAACGTGCATAGACAATATTGCGCATAACTTTAGTAGATCCTGTAAGATACAAGTATTAGAATTGGCATTGTCAGACCATACAGCGCAATCAATAAAATTACTGGTGCAAAAGTGCTTACCTATTAAATATTGGCGTATAAAGAAACGTAATTATGGAAAAGAAAATATTTTAAAATTTAGGGATTGTCTCCGAAATATATCATTTTCTGATATTTACGAAACGAGTGATCCTAACATATCCTATAACGCTTTTATAGAAATATTCTCTCTATTCTACTACTTATGCTTTCCTGATGAAACTGTAACCATCCACGCAACCAAACAGTCATCGTGGATATCACGTGCGATCAAAACATGCAGTAAAAAGAAACAACAACTTTTGTGGGAATACAGGCGCAACCCTAGCGAAACAAATAAAACAAAATTAATTAAGTATTCAAAACTATTTAAAAAAATTACTAAGCTGACACAATTTGCCCAAAATAGTTATAAAATAAAAACATCAGACAATAAATCTAAGACCAGTTGGAAAATAATTAATGACTCAAAGCAAAACGTCCCTAGAAATCCTATAATAAAAATAAAACATGACAGTAACATTATAACAAATCCTCAAAAAATTGCAAATGCTTTTAATAGTTATTTCATTCATAAAGTTGTCCCAATACCAGACTCAGGACATAACGTTACCACGCAAATTCTAAATAGCGAAAAATCGTTTTTCATGCCTCCCTGTCTACCACAGGACGTGTTAAAAATAATTAAATCACTAAAGAATACAAATAGCGCTGGTCATGACGGAATATCAACAAAAATCGTTAAATCGGTTTCTGCAGAAATATCTCCGCATCTAAGTTATCTTATTAATTTGACAATAAGCACGGGTATATTTCCTGATGCTTTCAAAAAATCGATTGTCAAACCATTGTTTAAAAAGGGAAATAAAGAAGACATAGATAATTACAGACCAATTTCGATATTGAGTGTTTTTTCCAAAATTTATGAAAAATTTATACATGAAGAATTGAGCAAATATTTGGAAAAAAATAATCTGTTGGTTAAAGAGCAAAAGGGATTTAGAGAAAATCAAACCATTAATATGGCATTTTATGATTTTTTGTATAGATTTATACTTAATGTTGATAAGACGAACCCTGTTTGCACAGTATTCTGTGACATGACCCAAGCGTTCGATTCTGTAAGGCATGATATTCTTTTAAACAAACTTAAAAGGATATGAGGAGGAGGCATACGGTGTTAGAGGCAACGTTCTTAAATTATTTCAATCATATTTAGAAAATACGAAGCAAATAGCAGAAATCTCTTCAATAAATGCAAAAAATAAACGTGAAGAAATATTTCAATCACGTGAACGAGTAGTTAAATATGGAGTCCCTCAAGGCAGTGTTTTGGGCCCGTATTATATTGTATATTAATGACTTACCTAAATCTATTGAGCAACCCGTGACCCTCTTTGCTGACGAAAGTACAATAACAATTCAATGTGATACAAAAGACAAATATAATAGTGACATTAATAATTCTCTTATATCACTAATAAAATATTTGGATAATAATAATTTAAAAATAAATCTCAACAAAACCAAAATTATGCACTTCAGTCAGCGCTTACCAACTTTATCTGGTCTTAAGGTCCAATATAATGACAAAATAATAGAAGAAGTTAATACTGCTAAATTTCTCGGAGTGACTATAGACAAAAAATTAAACTGGAAAGAACATATTGAAATTCTAAGCAAAAAAAATAGTAACTCTTCTTATGCCCTATACAAATTAGTTCCTGTGCTTAATACTGACGCATTGCTTATAGCTTACCACGGCCTAGTTTCGTCACACCTAAGGTATGGAATTATTCTATGGGGTAATTCAACTGACAAGGATATACCTTTCAAAGCCCAAAAACGGTGTATTAGGACGACGTTTAAATTAAATTCGACTGAGAGTTGTAAACCATACTTCGTTAATTATAATATACTGACGTTACCGTCTTTATACATATTAGAGGTTGTCATGTTTGTAAAATGTAATCGGCAATTATTTCCACGACTGGCAGACAAAGTCAGTCGCAACAGACGCGATAACACTATGCTTTGTTCACATAGCTCCAAAACAGCATTAATGCGGAAAAAGTGTTTTTTGTATGGCGCCTTTAATATTTAATAAACTTCCAAAGTGGTGGTGGGAACTAAGTGCACATATACTAAAAAAAACGGCTTAAATTATATCTAGTTGAGAAAGCATATTATTGTATTTTAGAATTTTTAAACGACAAAGTTGAAATCTAACAAGAGTATTGTATTTTGTATAATTTAGATAATTTACAGTGACATTAATTATAATTAGATCATTGTATACATATGTACTTAAATTTTTTGATGTGACAATTTAATAATGTTTGTAGCTTTTTTTTATCTACACTTAACAAATACTTAATTAAGTACAGTCGCCAGCACGTCAACGTATACCATATACATATCTATAACTATGACGCGCTTTGCAGTGTTAGAAAGAAAGTAACCTTCACTTGATTGGTGAAGTTATCAACGTTTTTAAAATTGCCCAATGGTTGCACATACTAATAATTGGGAGCCAATCATGTCTCACTAGGAATAAGCCACACCCTCTCGCGCATGCGCGTACGCCACTACTCACGAGTTTTACCGAATCTTTACGAAATTGAACGAGTCCCTCGACACATGACATGACGTGACGTCCATTGTTTGTTTCGTTTACCTATGTTATGACAGTTGTTTTTATTGATATATTTTATACTGTGTTGTGTTGTGCTGTGCTGTGAAATGTATTTAAAGAAATTATAAACATAATAATATGCCGCCTCAATTGATGCAAATTCAGAGAGAGCGCATCAAAGCGCTTCGATTGAGTGGATGCCGGCTGATGGATATTTGTCTAGCCGCCATAATGGTGAGTAATATTTTTTGTAATTTTTGTATTTTTATATTGAATCTAGTTACCTCTATTCCATCTAGCGATGTTTATGTGTAAATTGTCGGGGTTAATGTGTAGATACCAAAGGAATTCAAGGATTTAATTAATAAGAGGTTATTATCCTTTACTTTATATTACATATACCGGAAGGTGTGTTTCAATAATATAACGTAAGACGTGTGATCCCAAGCAGGGCTAAGGGAATACAGTACTGTTTCACATAAGGAATATCAGTCAAGTGGTGACACTGGGCTCGGAACATTAAAAACAATATTTATGGGTTAGAAAAAAGAACGATAGATGTTGAAGTATGATTGATTTATGTTTGCTATACTCCAACACGCCCCCTCAAAAATAAATCTCTTTCTTTTACCTAATTACGATATAAAACTCCACATTATATCAAACATTATACAAGAATAGACACACCTTTTTATTTATCTCTGGGAATACAATATTATCATGGTCCAACATTTGTTGCGCAGGATTAGGTTAACCTAGTAGGAAACCCAGCAAAACCTAATCAGACCAATCATTTTCATCAATTAATGAAGCTATAAATGTTATTTATTTACTTATAACCAAGCTAATAATCCATATTGCATACTCATATTATGTTTACAACATCATCATCCCGAATTTCATTCTCATACTGGTGTAACGCTCCATGGAGAAACATTTCAGTATATCAGCCAGCTGGCTATCTGTAAAAACATAAAACATTTTAATTATTTCTCATCATTATATTCAGTAAGACTGCTTGCAATGCCTTTACATCAACTATTTTCATAAAACAAATAGTAGCCAATAGTCATCACTTCGACTTTAAGCACACACTGTTCATTGACCACATAATTTTAACAAGTAACACTGGATACTTTCCCTATTGCTAGTCAAAGTCAACAAATATCTACTTATAACATTATGAAATAATTTTGTTTAAAAGTTATCTTGAGATTTATACATATGTTTGGTTTCAATATCTCAGGACCCTTTTATTTCTTACATCAAGTATCCCATAAGATTGTTACAATAAGGCCCTTGTAATTTCTCATGGAACTTAAGCTTTTTAGTCTATAATATTTTGAAAGTGGAGTGTGAACTAATTTACAATCTCTCAGGTTAACTTCTCAGGAACTGTTATCAGCATTTACTAATTCAAAATAACTTGTTGTTTTCTGACTAAGCTACTTTGGTTCACAGTAAACATTTTATTTTAAAGTTTATGAGCTTCAGTGTTATTTAAGTATGTATGTTTTACACTAGATCGTCAATATTCAATAGTACTTACATATTCTTTATAACATGACAACACCACGCCTGTAATCCTCTAAAGGGAAGTCAGAGGTGCATGTAAAGTGCATTATCAGATCCACACCTTTTTATTTACCACATCCCACACCTTTACTATTAACAGTTTTAGAAATATATTTTGTTTTTGTTCTGCAAACAAAGTAAACAGTAGAACCAAATACTTTTAAATACATACTTTAATAGTGCTTTGTTCTGATTCCATTACTCAGGTGTGTTATTTATCCCAGTGCTCCCCAGAACAATCTAGAATGATATGTCATATTTAGACTTGAGTACCGAAACGACTCCATTCTGTATTCATTGTTCTTAATATACTTTAGGCATTAACATTGAAAGCCACAGTATAAAGTACTGTTTAGTGGTAATTAATACCTTTTTGAGCACACAACTCTTTAAATTATTTGGAAACAAATTTCTCTCTCTTATCACAATACAAGTTAATAATTCTTAGACCAAAATTAAACACATTATGTAATATAGTTTCGAAACAACAAAAACATTTCATCCGATTTATCCACAAAATCACAACAACCCCTGTTTATCAACAGACGAAGAAGTGATAGGACTGCAAACATCTGTGTGCACTTTAAATAGAGGTTGTTTCCAATCTTGTTTTCAATTTGTCAAATGGCCAACAAGCTTTTTATTCATACATTTAAGCTTCACATAATTTATCATTAGGCACAATAAATATCAATTGATATTTATTGTGCTTGTAACAGCACAACTTTTTAGCAACAATTTTACAGTGAATAAAAAAAACCTTCTGTAATCCATATTTTTCATTTAATAACTTAGAACTTTTGATCATTTATTCATGTTAATGTATTGCATTGAATATGTAACATTTTTTATTATTTATACCTACTGTTATGGAATATAATGATATCATAATATCGTTTTTTTTTTGTAAAAAAAATGCATATATATGTTAATTTTGTAAAAATAAAAGTAAAAGTTTTGCAATGAAAGACATCTAATTAATCATAATTAAGTAGTTTATTCATTCAAAAAATGTTTCAATCTCTGAATATCTTCCAGTCCCATTCGCACTTTATATTTGAAAGAACTCATTCTGAATTTTCGCGGAATAGAAACTGTATGTCTAGCAGCTGGAGAGGTAGATATCAAAGCCATCAAATATGCATCCTGTTCAATCTTGTTATCAAGGTTATTGAAATTGGCAAGTATCTTTTCACGATCTCTGGGTGACACTTTAATAAAACATTGGTAATGCTTGCATCTAAAACAATGTAATAGACTGAGTTAGGCCTACTATTTCAAGATACTAACGAAAAAAATAAATACAATGTTATCCTTTGTTGTTTGTCACCCTTTACTTTCTTGTTTTTAATAATAGTTTTTGAACATTATTAATTGATTAATGAACATAACATATATTTCACAAAACATTTTTGACAGCTATGACTGACGTAATGACGTTTTAGTTTTTCACAAAAACTACATAACTGCGTTCAGAAACGTCGTTTTTGTAAAAATTTTACAGTGTGACTCTGTGGTAATTATGCTGTTTTTATAAAATCGAATTAAACTGTCTATAAACTTTTCCTATAGATCATATTGCCATCATTAAAAACAAAACCTTAAAATTTATAACATAGGTTTTGTAAGAAAACCCTTCAATTGTATCACTTTCATAAAATAGTACTATTTTATGAAAGTGATACAATTGAAGGGTTTCTGTAGTATACCTGGTACACCCATTATCTTGGTAGCCCGTAAAATCCTACATTTCACCAGAATTTAATCTTAGCTTTTTAAGCTCAATGAAGCATACTGCCAAATATTCTTGATTTTCCAATGATTTAAAACTCCAGATCCAGATATAAATATATGGATACTTATCTTGCCCATTTTTACATATGGTTGAATCATATTGCATCATGTAGTTTTGAACTAACCAACCAAACCATTCTTTTATTTTAAATAATTAAACTTTTTTCCAATAATGTTCACTGTATGGCAATTCGTGTTTATAATAAATTACCTAATGTTGAGTGTTTTAAAGATCATAACTTCATGACATTTAAAAAGAAATTATTTAACTTCCTATTGGTAAAGTGCTACTACTCAACAGATGAGTTCTTAAATGAAAAGTTTGATTCTAAATTTAAATTGGACGACGACTTGCCTTTACATTCCTAATAATTGAATTGAATCTAATACCTATGATATTGTATTCAATAATTCTTAACATTGTATTTATTAATACCTGACATTATATTTAGTATTCCTTGACATTTCATCTGATAACTTTTGACATTATATTTAGCATGCCTTGACATTGTATTTAATCATTCCTGACATATTTAGTATTCCGTTAAATTGTATTTAATAACTCGTGGCATTCTAATTAGTATGCTTTGACATAGTATGTAATATTTCGTGATATTATATGTAGGATCCCTTGAAATTGTATTTGATAACAGTTACTGTTTTCCTTATCCTTGACATTGTATGGTTTTTATCAATTGATTTTAATTTAATTTAATTTCTTGAAAATATTTGTACGCTGGAAACAGCAGAATATTTTGGATGTAAAATTGTATGTAATACCTTGTAACAATAATATTCTAACAAATAAATTTATTATTATTATTTCATTTATTACATTTTATATACAGATTAATTACATTTTTAAATCTATACTAATATTATAAAGCGGAAAAGTTTGTTAGTTTGTTTGTTTGTTTGTTTGTTTGTTTGTTTGCTTGAACGCGCTAATCTTCGAAAGTACTGGGTGGATTTGGATGAAATTTGGTATGGAAGTAGCTTGAAGCTTGAGGAAGGTTATAGGCTACTTTTTACCCGACTGCAAAAAAGGAGAGTTATGTTTTTACCGTGATAGAATCCACGGGAGCGAAGCCCCGCGAGAGTACTAGTATTCCTATAAAAACAAAAAAAAATACATTTAAAAATATAAAAAAAACAGTAGCCCATTGGTATCGGAACAGGGTCAGACAGTAGGCATACCCAAATACTTGTTTCAGTTGAGCTGACGGATCTTAGGTGGATGGAATCCGAGAGTTGAGTTCCCACGGATTCCATAATCACCCCCCGCTTTGCATGCATGATCGCACATTTGTCCACCCCAAATTCCATCCTGATGGCGCTACTGAAGGTTTCCGTTACCTTCAGTAGCTCCATGAGTTGCAAGTTGCTGGGGGCAAAAAGTTTCAAATCGGTTGAGAGCCAGACAAAACCACAGTGGGCTCAGACTATCACCCTGAAAAATACCACACTCAATCCTAATCGGTTCGCTGTTTTCCTGGATCTGTCGACATCCTGGGTAGCAGAGGACCGTCTTCCATTGCCCCATACATGACTATTATTATTATTTATTTGCTTTCAAGTGACTTCTTTTTATTTCATAGGTATTCTTCCACAAATGTCCTTTTTTAACAACATGGTAACGTTTCTTGTGTTTAAAATTGTTCTTGAATGGTTTCATTAACTTTTGATTTTCCTGATGATTTCTTTAATTGATTGAAATTTCAGTCTGAATTACTTTTCAATTTAAATTTCGTGCTTTGCTTTTCCCTCGTTTAACCTAACATACTGTATAAGTATTAATACATCTTTGCCTATAGTAATTGAGTAATCATGGGCAAATAATCTATAGCTATTTGTTTCGTTCCAGAAAAAAACTGTTAAACTGCTTCGGCGGTGGGAAGAACCATAGAAGCCTACCGCCGGCAACTCCACGCGAGAGCTACTACGGCGATAGACGATGCGGCTATGGACTGGTCGCTGCACACTCCGCCGATCCTTTTTTGACCACACGAATAACATCAACAGCGTGAGTCCATGTGTAGCTTTCTTAAAAAGTGAATAACAAAATTGATTATAATAATACCTACTACCTAATAGACATGTAGGTAGTTGGAAGGGCGACGCAAACCGGTTTTACGCGCGCCGCGCGGCCAGTCTCAGTGATTGTTATTACTACTTATTAGTATTACTATTAGATAAATCTTCAGTTCTTTACAACCCACCTCAACAAAGAAGGAAGGAAGTTCTCAATTCGACAAATTGTTTATTTGATTATGTTTATATTTTGAATATTTTTAACTCTCCTATACTCATTTAAATTTTATTCTAACGAATGTTTCAAATTGATGTATTTTTTTATTGTTGTAGGCTTGCGTTTGACCACCATCTCACCTGATGTTAAGCGATGATGTGGTCGAAGATGAAGCACGCTTGCCTAGAGGCAACCTATTCACTCTTGACTTAAAGACTCCCAGGTTATAGCTATCAGGAAACATAGAATCCGGCAGAGAATTCCACTCCTTAGCTGTACGCACAAGGAAACTATTCCCAAAACGTTTTGTGCGTATGGGTGGGATGTCCACCATGTAACCACAGTATAAAGATCGTATTTAGACTGTGATGTAACGATGGCGCAACGCCGTTTGCCTAGTAGTCCGGTAATGGAACGGGCTTGGCGGATCTAGACTGCAATTCCATCGCACACTCCCCGAAATGTAACCGATAGAAAACCGATAGGCTTGCAACACGTCGCCGATGTTCAAGGCTCTGAAGCTTTCTCTTGACCAGTTTTTCGTTGCCAATTGGGTGGGATATCCACCATGTAACCACAGTATAAAGATCGTGTTTAGACTGTGATGTAACGATGGCGCAACGCCGTTTGCCTAGTAGTCCGGTAATGGAACGGGCTTGGCGGAACTAGACTGCAATTCCATCGCACACTCCCCGAAATGTAACCGATAGAAAACCGATAGGCTTGCAACACGTCGCCGATGTTCAAGGCTCTGAAGCTTTCTCTTGACCAGTTTTTCGTTGCCAATGAGCCTCTTGGCCGTTTCTCGATAGTCTCAAGTGCATCAAGCTGGTATTTGGCAGATCCGTCCCAAAGATGAGAGCAGTACTCCATACACGACCAAACTTGTGCTTGATAAAGGTTGAGCAGCTGTTCCAGTGTGAAGTACCGTCTCACCTTTGCTAGGATTCCCAATTTTTTTGGCAGCCAATAAGAGCAGCCAAAAAAAAAATTTAAGGTTGGATGTCAACGTAACCCCAAAAAGCTCGATGCGATCAGTTATCGTCACGATTACACCACGGAAAGAAGGAGCTGGTTGAAATTGGGTCCTTTTTGCGGAGAATAGACACGCCCGGGTCTTAGCAGCATTAAACCTGACCAAGTTGGCATCGCCCCATTCAGAGACAGTCTTCAAAGTCAAGTTCAAGCGCCCAACCATGACTTCTCGTAGAGACTGGATCTGTGACCCACCAGCACGCGCGCTGGATATATATCGGGCGTACATACACCCGCGCGTGCTCTTAAATTGTGCTCCAGGGTAAACCCCTGGAGGAGGTGGCCGCCATCGTCAGGGTGGGTGGCTGCTCTCCCGAGCAAGTGAGGGCGGGCATTCTACGCCCTGACCACTCGGGCATGCGAACCCTAGTGGTGAACTGCCCTGTAGCGGCGGCCAAAATAATTACAGAGGGCCGAAGACTCATAGTTGGCTGGGTATCCGCGCAGGTCAAACTGGAACCCAGAGCGGGAGAAGTTATTCGATGATTTTCCCACCCAGAAAAAAAAAACAAAAAGAAAAAAGCGTAAACCCCTGGGTGTCATACCCAGGGGTTTACGCTTTTTTTCTTTTTTTTTACGACACGTCTGACGGACTTCTCCGTTCGTTCGTCCGTTCTTCTCTCGGACGTCTCCGATAGAAATAATAGAGCTGGTTTTTCAGTCTCGAGGTGATGATGGACTGCGACGAGATTTGAGTGCAGACCTCGGATGTAAGGTGCACTTTAAGAGAGAGGGAGTGTAGCCGCTATTTAAAATTTCTCCTCCATGATGATAACCTTCAGGCCCACATTGGGCGGATGGCATCGATTGGGGGACTGGTCTGGAGACTGCGGGGACGCCCGAGCCCCCCGAGAATGTCCATCGGGCCCTCTCATCTTGTCGCCAACCAGCACGATGGTGCATTTCGGAATTTTTCGACAGTTGGCGGGGCAGCCTTTCATGTGTGGCTGGCACACTCCTTGGGCCCCCAACTACCTGCGGTCGGCTAGCGGTGAACCGTACCTCGGATCCCGCTACCCTCCATGACCATCATACGTCCGCACCAGTTTGAGCCAGATTAGTCTGCCCGCAGTGGAGCAGCCATTTTGACCCAACTCCTTAATAGGCTACACTGGGCATCGTACCGGAACACGGCTAGGCCGTTTGGCGGTATGTTTTTGCCCTGTGGGTGGTCACAAGCCTGCGGTTAAAACCTACCACCAGTTAGTGTTACCTGATTAGCACCACCCAGGGACCACGTGTAGGGATTAGCTGACGGGTATTCTCCTACGGACGCGGGTGACTCAGCCCCCTAAATGTTGTTATTTCAAGTTAAACAAGTATCAATTTTATTTTAATGGAAATTAGATGATTTCAGAGTGACTAGCACTACTAGACTAGCAGTTATAAAAATGTTTGAAGTTGTAGCGTATACTGATCTTTATTGTGTAGGAATTAAAGTTATTTTTCCATAAACTCATATTTCTCATACTAAAGAATATACGGTAAGTATTAAAATTGACAAAATTTTCTTTGTTTTAGATTTCAATGGACACAGTCAGTAGGCGCCTTAAGGATGCCGGAAAGAAGTGCTGCCGCCCTGCCAAGAAGATATTAATGAACCCATCCTATGTGTTAATCCAGGTCATGGTCTATTTAAGTGCCAAATCCGTTCAACCGTTAAGGCGTGAAAAGTAACAAACATCCAGCCATCCATTCTCACAAACTTTCACATTAAATAGTAGCACAGTTTTACAATCCATAAGTTGTATTTTAATATTGTATTTTTTTTATTTATCAAATTAAAGGTTTTTAGGTATTTCCAACCACTGTTTCTCAAAAGCTTATTCTTCCATTCCTTGATTTGGGAAAGACACCAGACATGTCGTCCGTTGATGTTGCGTCATAATAAACTAGCTTCAAACTATCTGGCCGTTCCGCTCCTATAAACAGGTTCTTGTGCAGTTATAATAAGTTGAGCACGCGTACCAATGACTTGGGCATATTTTCAAATAGTCTTAATAAATTCAGGCGTTATATCATGACCCTCGGTTCATAGTTGTTTCATTTATTTCTGTTGGAAAAATTACAATCTGTCTTGCTAAATACTTTGCTTTCGCTGTCGGATCCACAGTGACTTCATTTAATTTAATTTTTAAGTTTTTACATTCATATTTTAATTAATTTTTATCCTATTTATTGTTATTGCAATTAATTTTACTATGATGGTTACATTAATTTGTTAGTTAATATTGTTATTTGTATTGTTTTAATTTGAGTTCTCCATTTTAATGTGATTATTGATCACAATCAAATGAAATTATGTTGTACTAGCTTTTACCTGCGACTTCGTACGCGTAGGAAGGTTTTCCCGCGCAAATCCCGATCCCGTGGAAATTTCGGGATAAAAAGTAGCCTATGTGTTATTCCAGAATGGCATCTATCTACTTACCAAATTTCATTCAGATCCGTTCAGTAGTTTTTACGTGAAAGAGTAACAAACATCCATCCATCCTCACAAACTTTCGCATTTATAATATTAGTAAGATTTAAGTTTAAATAAATGAAAATTTATAGAAATTGTAATTAATGTATTAGGAAATAATTTATCTTTTATTTATATGTTTTAATTTCTTTTTACTTTTTCTGTCAATGTTATATTTAAAATTAATCAAACTTAATGATATTGTAATAATTTAGTGTTATTTATGGTATTCTGACTCACTGAAATCCCAATGTTATCTTTGCTTTGTTTCAATGCAACTTTAGCTCAAGATTTTAACGTTAATGTTCTCTTATTTTTTTTTTTTTTAATTTACCTACTCTTTATATAAGTGCTGTGGACACCTATAAGTGACGAATTCACCACAAACTATTTCATTCATGTCTTTTTTTATTTGTTAAATAACTAGTGAATAAGTCGTTGGTGTGTCAATAAATAAATAAATCTCCATATTTTTCATCACAATTAGCCAGCGGTTTGGCCGTGAAGGCGTAACAGACAGACAAATTTACTTTCGCATTTATAATAGTAGTATCGATAATTCTTCTAATAACGTGATAAAGATAGTGTAAATTGAAATTTTATACTTCTTTTCGCACCATTGTTATATTCTTGAGCATTTTTCCATTACTAATTGTTGATGATAATTTAAATTAGGGCCGTCACCCATTGGCGGCATGGCACGGCAAGGGATTTTCCAGGGTAAGCGCAAATTATTTGAGATCTTATATTATCTTGGTTAGCATTCACATTTCGGGATACTACGGCATGCCAGAACGTTCCGAAGGATGCCAAAGCAGGCTGTGACGTAACAATTAAATTGTCGCTCCGTGCCGCCTGTGGGTGCCGGGCCTTATACAGCCCAGTCAATCTAATAAGCAAATAAACTTTTTTTTTCTTTCTACAAAAAAAAAGCTTGTGAAAAATAAATATTATCTACTTAATTTTAGTCTATTGTATAGTTTGGTTTTATAAATTTTGTTGTAAGTATATTTTAATTTAGAGTAGGTATTTGTTTTTAAGTGTTCAATTTTTCAAATATTTTACCATTTATTACCTACATTAAATAAAAAAATTAAGATTGTTATTCCGCATTTTATTTTATTTAACCGTAGTAACCTATCGCATCCTATCGTAGATCTTAATGTAAACTTTCAAACAAAATTGGTTTGAATGAGATCGGGTCAGCAGTTTTTGAGATACAGCATATTTTCTAAAACCGCAAATATAACTTTGTAATTCATACAAACACTATGAAAAACAAAGTTATTTGGTGTAGTTGTAAAAAATGTAAATAAGCTAGTTTTAAGAAATTTGTAAGGTTTTTTTTTTCTTCACATGAGTTCCCATAGGAATAGGTTATTACGGGATCCCATGTCCTTTTCTGTACCCCTGACAACGTGTTACATGCAACATTCATTCGCAGGATGGCTGGTAGCAGCTGGACGAGAGTTTCCGAAAATCGAGATAAATAGCGTGCAATAGGAGAGGATGATGATGATGATGAAGTAACGATAATAATAGATTAGACTGCTATAAGCTGATGCTGATGATAATGAAGTAACGATAATAATAGATTACAATTTTATTTGAAAATTCATAATCTTCGAAATCGTATCTTATTACTAGCGCAATAAGGTTGAACTTGCATGTAAAAGCAAACTTCGGTAGGTTATCTCAAACACGGCGAACTGACAAGAGACTTTTTATAGGTATAATTAATTGGCTAAAATTCACACAGGTTCTTGATGGGGTACCTAAGTATCCATATTTTTTCTTTCAAGCAGATTGTGTTATGGGTTTCCAGCATCAAATTTCGTAAAAATACTTAGAACAGAAGAGCAAGGAACGCACGAAAACAGTTGACCGCCAGCCCGCCAGTAAGTAGGTAACAAAACCCGGAAAAGGTTATTGAAAAATGTGGTAATATGAGTAGGTAATACCTACTTAATACTTATAGGTAACTAACGACCCGGCCCGGCTTCGCTCGGGTAATAAAGGTTATAATTTACTTATATATAATTTTGTTTAATCAGTTTCTCGTCCGGTAATTTGCCACACCACACTCATTTATCGGTGATAACTCATAAGATATTCATTTTATTGATATAGTGTAAAAAGCAATTTTCATCTACATTAAATCCTCAACATATCTGAAGTATTTAATTGGATAAGGAGTGAAAAAAAGATTCGTATATGACCCATCATTTTAATGTAATTTGTAAAAGAAAAAAATTGTTATTGTTATTCTTGTGAGATAGACATAATATGCCATCGCGTATTTTTGTAGATCTATAAAAGAGTAGGTAACAATCCCGCCGTATATTGTATTTTTATACTTAAAAGGTTTTGGAAGCGTTTTCGATTAAAGCTCCCGATAGGCTTAATTCTTTCAAACATGTTGAAGTATAATCGTCGTATTTCATTCAATCTACACAAAACCTTAACTTATTATACACTAAAACCTTCCTCAAGAATCACTCTATCGATTCTATCTATTAAAAAACCCGCATCAAAATCCGATAGGGACAGACAGACAGAGAAGCGACTTTGTTTTATACTATGTAGTGATAGAAACAAATAAGTATGTAAAAATGAAGGATTGAGTAAAATATAATTTCAATAAAACAAATTGATAATAGATAAGCTTTCATAAGTATTTTAGGCAATGCGCGGGCCGCCTGCTTTTCTTACCATGCCATTATTTCGATTCGATTCAAGTATTCAACCTGCTACGCTATTTCTTATCGCATAGTATTTTATTCTACACTACGACGCGCACACACACACATCCTCAAGTACGCACTGCAGCACAAAACATTACAAGTAAGAACTGACAAAAAGCTATACATCTCTTTCGCACGATTCTCGCTGTTGTTACTCAAACGCGTTCAAGGTCAAAGTGTAGTAACTTGATGTGCTGGCGACTGTACATTTTTATAATATTGATAATTTATTTTGACATTGTTTATATTTAGACTGAATTAATTTAAATTGATAATGTATTATTTAAATAATTTGATTCTTATTTTAGTTGACAATTGTATCATATTCCAATACATCTTCTTAATTACTTTTCTTGTATATTTGTATGCCAAGAAGGCCAAACATGACGGATTTTATTTTCTTAGTGTGAACAACCTACATGCCTTGTGTGTATACTCATGTTTCGACAAATAAATTAATCTTGAATCTTGAATCTACCATGTTCATCTTGAAGTAAAAAGTCATGGATTGCTTTTCCTATCTTTTGAGTCATTCATCGTTTGTATCGTTCTTTTAGCACGTTATTCTTTCTTTTCTGGTTTACTACGTGTTCTTATACATCTCATTCTACATTTGGCCATTTTGTTTTTTTTTTATCGCTCCCTATCCTTTCTTCTTATTTCGAGGGTTTCGGCGTCCATTTTTATCCGAGTACGACGTTTACTTAGTTTTTCTCTGCTTGCGCATGCGTGGCATAGTAACTGAAATAAAATACCCCAACCATCATGTGCTGCAAGCGACACAATTATTAAAAATAAATTGCAAGCAGCTTGTCAAGCTCTGCATTCAAAAAAATTAATAAACAACTGAAAGTGAGCAAAATACATTATGAAATAATTATATAAGTTAAAATATATAATCTAATTGAGAACCTGAATAGTTTAAAAAGCGAGTAACACAACTGTTTTTTTCCAAAGGTAGTGAACATGCATTGCTTATTACAAGTTTATAGTATCCTTTGCACAGGAAAGAAGCACTGATCTCGACCGAAAACTTGTGTAATGTAATAAAATCGGGGATATTCACTTCACACGCTCTTTACGTAAAATTACAACCAAGCAAATGACAGAGAATACAGTGCCAGCAACACAAAAAACATAATAATAACGATGCGTTCATCTTTGGCAAATTTTGGCTTATTTTACGCGTCTACAGGAATAGACCTAAAATCTCTAAACAGCATGTTTATATAGTATGATTTATTTCAAAATTTGGAACGATATATATTTATAATAGGTTAACTTATGCATATTTGATGATATAACTGGTGTAATGAAATAAAACAAAACTATCGAAATAATGTGTATATATTTTTAATCTTCACTTAAACTCAACTACTTGGCATCCGAACAGTCTATCCTCCAGGGCCCACCTTACGAATTAATTAGTAATCTCTCTCTTGTCAGTGAAAGCTATGACAATGCATTGCAATTGTTAGACAAGCGATTTTATAACAAATATAAAATAGTAAATGAGCATGTAAACACTCTCCTAGACTTAGACAAGCTTACTAAGTTCCCTAATGCTAATGATATTGTAATATCGGGAAATAAAACTTGTTGGTAGCTCTTCTATATACATTTAATGACTAAAACTAACCGCGGTAGGCGTGCGGTATTTATACTTTACAACTTATGAATACCCTACATTACACCTCCACCCTTATTATCTAACTTACATTACAATTGAACTTATTTACTAGACAAACATTGGTACTTATAATCTATCTACAAACTAATAAACTAAACTTATAACTAATACTTAATCTAATTACAACTGAACTTAAGACTAGTTCGTAATCAATTATTTGTACAAGTACTTAATCTAAACCTTAAATTAGGGCTGACCATATCTTTGGGGAGGTCTCCTATTTCTAACGGGACGGGTTTCACCAGCGGTCGAGGCCACACTGTTAGGTTCATCCACAGACCCCTTTGCTAGCTCCGGAATTATTACCCCTGGTTCCGCATGAGCTTTGTCCCTACTGAATCCCGAACCTCCCACACCTCCACCTACGCACACCTCGGTGGGTGTTTCCACACATGGTTCTGTAGGAAAAACCAGTACATTGCCTAAAGGCCGGTCATAGTTTTTGGGCGATACTTTTGTGCTGACTATTACGTCATCAGTCTGCTGCGATTGATGTGCCTTACATTTTAACTTTAATTGATCTATATGTCTATGTATCTCTGTGCCATCTAATAATCTTATTTGATAATCTGTAGTACTCAAGCGTTCAATCACCGTACCTCTTACCCACCTCTTTAATCCTTGGTACACCCGGCACCAAACCTCGTCCCCCATATTGAGAGCGCGGTGCGTTCCACCTGCCCCGTTTTTCTGCCGGAGCTGCGCGTCAGCCACCTGCTTCTCGCGCGACGGTTTGAGCCGGTCTAACCGAGTTCTTAATGTTCTACCTTGTAATATTTTTGCTGGGCTTTCTTTTGTGGTACTATGTTCAGTGGTCCTGTACACTAGTAAGAACCGCTAAAGGGCAAGTTCTACATCTATATCTTGAATCATAGCTTTTTTTATAACCCTTTTACACTGCCTAACTGCATTCTCCGCTAAACCATTGGAAGCTGGGTGATATGGTGCGGAATATACATGTTCCGTTATTTTCTAAAAATAAATTAAATTCTTCACTACTAAAGGGTGGCCCGTTATCGGAGACTAATTGTTTAGGTATACCAAATCGTGACCAGATTTCTCTAATTTTACTTATTACTGCTTTAGCCGTAGTCGAAACGACCGGACATGCTTCTATCCATTTCGAAGTGGCATCGACCATTATTAAATACTTATGTCCATGTATTGGCCCTAAAAAATCCACGTGTAACCTAGTCCATGGACGAGACGGCCAGTTGCACGACTGCGGGGCGTGGTGTACTGGCGCCTCGGCCATTTCTGAGCAGATTGTGCAGTTGCGGCATAGGTTTTCCAACATTTCATCAATTCCCGGCCACCACACATAACTTCTTGCCATACATTTTGTCTTAATTATCCCCATATGAGTATCATGTAGCTCCAATAAAACCCTATCTTGACATGACCTTGGTACTATTTACCTATGACCCCACATAAGACAACCTAACTCAGTATATATTTCACTACGCCTATTAAAATAAGGTCTATGTTCCTTTATATCTACTTCCTTAGGCCAACCATCCCTAACATAACTCAATATACGCGTTAAAATTAGGTCTCTTTTTGTCGCCTCTCTAATATCGTCATGCTTAAGTATCAAGGCATCCGAGGCAAAATGTAGGTAAGTTTGTTCCGGAACTTCCTGTATGCCTGATCCGCTAATAGCTTTATAACTTTCTACTAATCGAGACAAAGCGTCTGCTGTGTTTGAATTTGTATTTACATATTCTATTTTAAAATCATAAGCTGATAATATTAACGCCCATCTCTGTAACCTACTAGCAGTCATGCTTGGAATTCCTAATTCTGAACCGAATATACTAACTAAAGGTTTATGATCAGTTTTTAAAACAAATGGCTTGCCATATAAATATTGATGAAATTTCTTCACTGCGAATACTATTGCTAAAGCCTCTTTATGTATTTGACTGTAATGATACTCCGCGGAGGTGAGGGACCTTGACGCGTACGCTATAGGATACTCGCGGCCGTCGGGCGCTCGCTGCGCAAGCACAGCGCCGACTCCCCGCGAGCTCGCATCACACGTTACTATCACGGGCCGTGATTCATCGTAGTGTGATAATATTTCGGAACTAATTAATAACTTTTTTATTTTATTAAATGCCTGAGAATGTGTATACCCAATGTTTACCCTTTTTCAGTAATTCGTAAAATGGTGATAAGTAGAAACTTAAGTTTTTTAATAAATTTCCCGTAAAAGTTCACCATACCTAAAAATTATTTTAGTTCGGATACATTTGTTGGCGAAGACAGTTTCAGTATGGGTTTAATCTTATCAGGATCCACTCTTACCCCCTCTCGACTAATTATAAATCCCAAATATTTTGCTTCTTTACTTAAAAAATCACACTTTTTTTTTTATTTTTAGCCCGTTTTCTTGTAATATTTGAAGAACTTTGTTTGTTGTATTTACATGTGCCTCCAGTGTATCTCCCGTGATCAGAATATCATCTAAAAATATTGTTTGTATTTTGTTTCCGTAGTGACACAGACACTAAACGCTCTACGCAACCTGAAGGCAGAAGTAGAGTCTTGGGACCCTATTCTGCTGGGCATCTTAGTGCGCAAGCTGGACGTCTACAGCTCTCGGTCCTATCAGCTGGAGCGAAATCAAGAGCAGGACTCTACCGTTGATGAATTTTTAGTATATATGGATAGGCGTGCTCTTGCTCTGGAGAACACAGATACCCGGACTGACGCAGTGGAAGGCGGAATGCGGCAGGGTGCAAATATACCGCCAGCCAAGGATAAGGTAACTCTAGCAGCAACAGCCAAGACAGCAATGGAGTGCATCTACTGTAAGTGTTCAGATCATTAATTATACTCATGCCCAAAGTTTAAATTACAACCTGATAAAGAGAGAGTCTCATTTGCAAAACAAAAAAGTTTATGTAGCATATGTTTAAATTCACACCCTGGCAAATGTAAATACCACTTTAGGTGTGGGCAGTGCAAGAAAACTCATCACACCCTGTTGCATTTCAATGATGAAGGTGATCCAGGACCAGTGGTCCTCCTATCTGGAGACCCTGCTAATAATATTTTAATTCCTACAGCACGGGTAAAGGTGTTTGCAAAAGATGGACGAGAAGTGCATATAAAGTGCATACTCGACAGAGGTTCTCAAGCATCGCTGATCACTGCAAAGGCAGTGGAGGTCTTAGGATATACTCCTAAGGGAAATGATATAAACCTCATTGGTGTAACAGAGAGCCAGAACAAAGTCAACTATTGTATTCCATCAAAAGTACATCCTTTGGCATCTCAATTTAATACTCTAGTTAACTGTCACGTAGTTGATAAAATCACTTGTAACTTACCTCAATGACCGGTCAGCTTAGAAGGTATACAAATCCCTGCTGGTGTCACTTTGGCAGATACAACCTTTAACCAACCTTCAGAAATAATAGGTGCTGATATCTTTATCCAGGTGCTGCTGCCGCATGAGGAACCTCAGCGCTTGCATGCATGCAGTGACCTAGACGACCAGCAGCAATCTTCATCTCCAGGCATCAGAAACACGAAGTTTGGCCATGTCATTGCATTGTACAAAGTGCGAAACAGAAGTAAGTGACAGTGTCAGGAAGCTTTGGGAGGTGGAGAGTGTTCCAGAGTTACTAGTAGAAAGGGATTCAGAGCAAAAATTAGCTGAAGATATCTTTATAAATTCAGTGAAACTTAAAAATAAAAAATCAGTTTTGACTTACCTTTATAGCTAGAAATCTGCAAGATAAATGAGGCTCTAGGGAATTCATTTTATCTAGCCTTACACAGGTTTCTCAATCTGGAAAAAAGACTGCGAAGCAACATTAATTTACTTACTGATTATCAAAAGCTTATAGATGAGTATGTAGAGCTTGGTCATGGTCACTTTGTTGATATTGACTCTTACAATTTCAATGAAGATCCTATTTATTTTATGCCACACCATGCGGTTATAAACGAGCAAAGCAAAAGCACTCATACTAGGGTTGTGTATGATGCTTCCATGAAAACTAGTAAAAAGATCTCATTTAACGATATTTTATTGAATGGGCCTACAGTATAGAAAGAATTATTTGATAGGGTTTTGTTATTTAGAATAGGAGAATTCACTTTGAGTTCAGATATTAAGAAAATGTTCCGCAATATACGAGTACACCCGGAACACACTTCACTCCAGAACATTCTATGGCGAGATGATTCTAGTCAGGCTATAAAATGCATGCGTCTTGACACCGTCACTTATGGGGTGAAGTCTTCAAGCTATTTGGCAACGCGATGTTTGCTTGACCTTGCACAAAGGCATGAGCATGAGTTACCGCTAGCATCATTTATAATTAAAAATTGTATGTATGTCGATGATGTACTTTATTCATGTTCAGATATGCACAAATTGCTTGAAGCTAAACGGCAGTTATGTGAAATATTAAGTTATGGGAGATTTAGGTTGCATAAATGGGCTTCCAACTCACCTTCTGTTCTCTCTGACATACCAAAGGTTGAACAGCAATTTATTGAGCTTGACCTTCAAAAGGGTAACTCTAATATGAAAGTATTGGGGCTTACACTTGATTTGCAAAAGGATTGTTTTAAAATAGACAGCTCAGAACCATTTGATGAAAATAAAATTACAAAAAGAGGGTTCTTAGCTATATATCAAAGTTCTATGATCCCATGGGTTTTGCTTGTCCGATTGTAATTAAAGCCAAAAGCATCATTCAAAAAATGTGGTCACATAATATTGGGTGGGATAAACGTATACCTAGTGAGCTAGTTGACGACTTGGTTCGAGCTAGAGCTAGTTGACGACGAGTGGCTTTAATTTGATAGAAGCCTAGTTGCCATGCAGACTATCAATTTAGACCGACACATCCCAACCAACGAAGCAACAGCAGTCCAGCTGATTGGCTTCGCGGACGCCTCCAGCACGACGGGGTACGGGTGCTGCATATATCTACGCGTGGTCCACAAAACAGGTAAGGCTAAATTATCCCTGCTCTGTTCGAAGTCGCGAGTAAACCCACGTGCGAACGCATTAACGATACCCAGACTGGAGCTTAATGCTACATTACTTCTATCCATTTTAATGGAGCGAGTTTATGATACTTTACATAAAAATATTAAAATTGATGATGTGTACCTATTCACTGACTCCAAAATAACTTTAGCTTGGATTCAAACTGAACTCACTAAACTACAGGCTTATGTATCGAACCGAGTGAGGGTAATTCAGCAAAAAACCAGAAGGTTGCGCTGGCTACATGTACCATCCGTGGAGAACCCTGCTGATTTGATTAGTAGGAGTATCTGCCCTTAGGAGCTTCCGACCTGTGCCCTCTGGTGGGAGGGGCCGAAGTTTCTGCAAGCGAGGTACAACTTTGATACTGAAAGGTTAGTCTTACCTGAAAACTTACCTAAAATAAAAGCGAAGTCCGCGTCCACTCTTCCGACTAAAGTTGTGTAATATTCAGAAATAGGAAAGATGACGAGAGTAATTGCATACGTTCAAAGATTTTGTCGAAACTTAAAAAAGAAAACAATGCTTACAGGCACGCTCAGTTCTAATGAGATGCAACATGCGTTGCATTCAATAATTAAACATGAGCAATCAATACATTATTGCGAAGAGATAGGCCTGTTGCGGAAAGGTAAATCTGTGCAAGGACCACTACAAACCCTACGTCCTTTCATGGATGCAGATGGCCTGATCAGGGTACGACTGACGTACGAAACGAGCCCCGTTTGGACAATTCGGATATACCGATTGCACAAAAATATCCTATCATTCTACCTCGAGAATCTCGGATAACTGAACTTATCATACAGAGTGAGCATGTCAGGTTGTTACATGCTGGACCTAAGTCACTCCTAGCTAACTTAAATCAAAAATACTGGCTAATTAATGGCATGCGGCAAGTCAAAAAAGTTACTCATAAATGCTTGGTTTGTTTTAGGCTGAAAGCTGGTGCAGTGAAGCAGATAATTGTATCCTTGCCTCAACACCGCGTGACATCATGCAGACCATTTCAAAAAGTAGGCATGGACTTCACTGGGCCAATCCAAGTCAAGAATTCGCGTGTAAGAAAAGGTATATTCGGTAAAGGTTACGTATGCATATATGTATGCTTTGTCACGAAGGCAATTAATTCACTTAGAGTTGACTTCAGATCTATCAACTGATGCATTCCTGGCTTCTTTCAAAAGGTTACCAAGTAGGCGTGGCTTGCCTTGCGACGTATTTTGCGATAACGGTGATTGTTTTCGTGGGGCAAGGAACCAACTAGCTGAGCTGTACAAGCTTAATAGTTCTGCCGATCACCAGAGGCTTGTGCAAGCTTATGCCGCAAAAGAAGGCATTAAGTTTTATTTTACGCCTAGTTATGCACCAGTATTCGCAGGGCTTGCAGAAGCGGCTGTGAAAAGTATGAAGTATCATTTCAAAAGAATTGTATTACATGCTACATTAACTTATGAGCAGTTACACACTGTTTTATGTCAGATAGAGGCCATGCTTAATTCGCGCCCTATTTTAGCTCTCTCGGAAGATGTCAACGATTACTGTTATTTGACTCCAAACATGCTTCGGGAAATATTAATTACATAAAACTAGAAAAAAAAAGATCAATAGGTAAAATAGAATAAAAACACAAAAACTAGCATGTGTTTCGATTTATTAAGTTCAAGTGGAGTTCATGTTCTTAGATGGCGCAGCCACATCTGCCGGCATAACCACCACGGAGACCGAGGCCAGAAGCAGCGAAACCAGCGGGAGCGAAGGCAGCACCAGGACCGTAAGCATCAAGAGGGCCCACGCCGGCAGCCGGGCCAAAGGCAGCACTCTCACTGATCATGGCGTTCCTGCCATTACCACAGGCGTGGTTGACGGCACCAGCACCGGCAGAAGGCACCACACCTTCCAAACCTACAGTACCAACAAACGGCAGCTCACCACACACACCCAGAGAACCTTCGTAAGCGTTCTCGGACGCTACAGAGATACCGACGGGAGCGTTGCCGGAGGCGCTGGAGACAGGCAAGGTGCCGCCACAAGTGGGACTGAACTCCAGACCTGTGCAGCCGGCGCCAGGGTAGCCGAGTCCTCCATATGACAAAGCTGAAGCATACGAGCCGCAAGGGGCGGCCAAGCCGTAGGGAGCAGCAAGTCCAGAGATATCAGCCACCGCAGCGCGGCTAGTGCACTGTGCGAGGGCAGACTAAAAACAAAAGAAATCAATAAGTAAGATATTTTGTGGGAATTAAAGTATCTTAATAATTTACTTAAGTAGGTACTCTATGGTATATTTGACTATTATAAAAGTGTCTTACCTTGAGCAAGAGCGTCTGAGCGCAGAGGACGAGGATAGCCTTGACAGACATTGTAGTTTGTTTCGAGTACTGACACAAGAATGATGTCCAGTGCAGTTGTTGGGGTCTTTATAGTCCGCCGTGTTATCAATTTCCAACAATGTAAGTATGTCGGTATAAGCAATTCTGTAGGTGAAAGCTAAATGACCTTAAGTCCATTTTTTGACATTTTTATATTTTAATTGATACTTATTCAGAATACCCCAATTGATCAAATGGTAAAAGCCATAAATTCCTACAGCCCCTAATTTCGCAGATGTAAAATTATAAATAACATTAAGTCCCTAGACGTGAAAAAGTAAATGATCGTATGGTTACTTAATATTGTTTACTATTTAAACAATAAATATAGATAAATGTTAAATGATCGTATGTGGGACTTACTGTTCTTTACCATTACGCTCGCGGGTTAGATTTGCACGGGTGCATCGTACCTACGATTCCCGCCACGCCCCCGGCCATGCTTTCCCTCCGTTTTGTTTGATTTGTGTTTCGTGCAATACTAGACGTACTCGCGGCTGCAATCCCTCTCTCTCAAAGTGCACCTCAGCAATATCCAGGGTCTGCAAATCTCGTTGCAGTCCACCACCTCCTCGAGACTGAAAAACCTGCACTTTTGTTTCTTTCGGAGACTCAGATCAGAAGTCCGTCAGACGTGTCGTATCTTTCATACCCAGGGTTCACCTTGGAGCACAATTTCAAACCACGTGCGGGTGTATCCATGTACGCCCGCGACGACATCTGCTATCGGCGTCTCCGTAACCTTGAGGACTCCAGGTTTTCGACGCTTTAGGCTCTGGTGGACACGGGAATGGACAAAATTATTTATGCCTGTGTCTACCGCTCGCACAGTGGAGATCAGGAGACAACCAGGCTCACACAGTACATCAGTGAGGCGGCAGATGCGGCCCAGCAGCGGTACCCTTCAGCTCAGTTCGTGTTACTGGGGGACTTTAATGCCCATCACCAGGAGTGGCTCTTCCCGTACCAGTACACGGGTAATGCTGGGCGAGAGATGCACAATCTTGCGCTTGCATTAAATCTCACTCAGCTGGTCCAGGGAGCAACGAGAGTGCTGGATGTTGAGTCGCACACAGCCAATTGCTTGGACCTTCTGCTGACTACAGATCCAGACCGCTACTCGGTAACGACATCTTCACCGTTAGGTAGTTCGGACCACTGTCTGGTGAAGTCTGTATCCGTCTACTACCCGTCCGATCCCAGCCTTAATGGCAAACGGTGGATATGGCGATACAAGTCAGCGGATTGGGATGGCATGCGATCTTTCTTTGCATGTTATCTTTGGCAGCCTACTTGCTTCTCTTCAAATGATTCATCGTCGTGCGCAGCCGCCGTGGTGGATGTTTTGCGACAGAAAATGAAGTACTACATTCCGTTCTATGACCTAACAATGTCCGGCAAAGCTCGATCGAAAGCTTGGTTTGGCGCCGAATGTGATCGCGCTGTAGCGCTTTAACACGCGGCGTACCTAGCATGGGTCGATGCTCGAAACTGCAAAGCAAATGACGTGATTAAAAAGAAGAGAGCTTTCAACAGGGCTGCCAAGTCCTGTAAAAAGGTTTTGCGGAGGGCTCGGTTTGACCACGTTAGCCGAATCGGGAACCAACTTGCTTCATACCCTGCTGGCAGCAAAGCTTTTTGATCCCTGGCAAAGTCGGTCGAATCAAACTTCTGTCACCCCTCACTACCACCACTGCTTAAACCTGACGGGTTTCTGGCCCACTCCGCTGAGGAAAAGCAAACTTGTTTGCCGCTCTTTTTGCGGAGTCTTCACGTCTAGATAGTAGTGGCGCTCACCCTCCTGTTGCTCCTATTGGATGCGGGACGTGTATTTCAAACATTCGCATCCATCAGAAGGACGTTCGTAGAGTGCTGCGTAATCTTGACGTGAACAGAGTTAGTGGCCCCGACGGGATACCAGCAATTGTTGTTAGAACTTGTGCGCCTGAACTGTCTCTAATTTTGACGCGCTTGTTTCGCCTTTCGCTTGAGACTGGAAAGGTGCCGAACGCATGGAAGCTGGCTCACGTGCAGCCTGTGCCCAAAATGGGCAGTCGTGCTGACCCGGCCAACTACAGACCTATTTCAGTCACGTCCATACTCTGAAAGAGTATGGAGCGTGTACTCAATAGTAAGCTCCTGGCATACCTAAAAGCCAACGACATCCTCAGTGACCGACAATACGGCTTTCGAAAAAACCGGTCTACTGGGGATCTTCCAGCGTATGCTATTCATATCTGGAGTGAGGCCATCGAGAAGCACGGGGAAGCACTTGCTGTCTCCCTTGACATCTCTAAGGCCTTTGACAGGGTCTGACACGATAGCCTTATTGCTAAGCTACCTTCTTTCGGTTTACCCACCCTACTTTGCGTTTGGATTGAAGACTTCCTGAGAGATCGGTCCATTCGAGTGGTCATTGATGGCTGCTCATCTGGCCAATTGGAAATTAATGCCAGGGTCCCTCAGTGGTCGGTTCTCTCAGCAACTTTATCTATACTTATAATAAATCTGTAGAGAGGTCAATTCTGTACATGAAATATATTTCCAAAATAACTATCAGGGGGTGATTAAGGATCGATACTCATGCCAAAAATGCAATCAGTTAAATTTTTGTCTGTCTGTCTGTCTGTCTGTCTGTATAACCGTTATAGAAACAAAAACTACTCGACGGATTTTAACGAAACTTGGTACAATTATTTTTCATACTCCTGAGCGGGTTATAGTATACTTTTCATCACGCTACAATCAATAGGAGCAGAGCAGTGAAGGGAAATGTTGTTGTCTGTCTGTCTGTCTGTCTGTATAACCGTTATAGAAACAAAAACTACTCGACGGATTTTAACGAAACTTGGTACAATTATTTTTCATACTCCTGAGCGGGTTATAGTATACTTTTCATCACGCTACAATCAATAGGAGCAGAGCAGTGAAGGGGAATGTTGGGAAAACGGGAGAAGTTACTCCATTTTTTAAGCTTCCGTCGCGTGTGCAACCTTAATGGTTAAAGCTACACAAATCATTTCATGACGGAAATGTTCTCCTTAAAATTATATAAAAAATATCCCACGACAGCATATATCTAACTTTTATGGTTGACTCACAATAACACGTGTAACTCCCGATAGCTTAGCAGTTCGAAGCTTTCTGATTATAATATTTGTCTACTCTTACGTTTATAACACTCTCAGTCACCCCTAATTGAAAAAGTTAACATTATTAACTATTCCATAAAAAAATTGGCCAAGTGCGAGTCAGACTCGCCCATGAAGGGTTCCGTAGTAACTATAATATAATATGCAAATTTATTTGACGAAAAAAAAACCTTACAAATTTCTTAAAACTAGCTTATTTACATTTTTTACAACTGCGCCAATTAAATTTGTTTTCAAAAAAAAAACCTTACAAATTTCTTAAAACTGGCTTTTTTACATTTTTTACAACTGCGCCGAATAAATTTGTTTTTCATAGTGTTTGTATGAATTACAAAGTTATATTTGCGGTTTTAGAAAATATGCTGTATCTCAAAAACTGCTGAACTGATTTCGTTCAAACTAATTTTGTTTGAAAGTTTATATTAAGATCTACAGACATATTTTTTTTTTAGATTTTTCACTCCATTATTATAGAAGTTAGAGGTTGTGTCCGCCACACAAACATTTTACCACTTTGGAAGCTTATATCTTTTAAACGATTGACTTTATGGAAAAGTGGTTTTAGAAACCCCGATGTCGTTTTTAAAGAACTGTCTATAGATACCACACATGCATCGATTTCATGAAAAAAAATATTTTCAGGTTTAGTTCCATGTATGGGGAGCCCCCCTTTATTTTAAATATTTTTTATTTTTTTTCTCAAAATCGGAAAGCGGTTCACAGAATACATCTACCTATCAAGTTTCACATGTATAGTCCTAATAGTTACGGAATAAAATTGCTGTGACAGACGGACGGACGAACAGACAGACAGACAGACAGACGGACAGACATGTCGAAACTATAAAGATTCCGTTTTTTGCCATTCGGCTACGAAACCGTAAAAAGAATCATATAAATCGGTATAGAAACACCAAAGTTATACATGAAATACGCTTATAATAATAAGCCATCGCACGTGAATACTGAATCATGCTATAAGGATTATTTTTGAGAATCGGTCGCCGCGCTCGACGCGTCTCGCGGTCGAAGCGTTCTCTAGGTACTTAAGCCTCATGTGAACGTGATCTAAACAATATTACCAATACATTAACTTACGCTGACGGAGTCGCGGGCACAGCTATATTGTATCATTACGCTAAGGCCAATAGGAGCGGAGCGCCAATGAAGAATGCTTCAAAATCGGGGTTAAATTTAACGTTAGCCCAAAGTAACTATTCCACGCGGACGAAGTCGCGGGCAAAAGCTAGTTCTTAATAAGAAATAGAAGGAGATCCCTAGAAGACTTTGCCATGCCTATATTGCAGCCTATTCGATTAGGCCACAAACTTATAAGCACTAAAAAATTTCAGGATTCACAGAAAGCTCTGCAATGGATTCCACCCATTTTTCATAATTTTTATAATACATTAGCCCACGAGGGTACAGCATGTGACTTACCAGAATAACATTAAGTGTTTTGTTTAATTTCATTTATTTTATTAAAGATTTTAAAATACAAAGATTTTTTTATTTTTATTAAATAAAACATATTATGAATAATGTTATTTCATTTTTAATGTCATTAAAACTTTTTAATATATATTTCTATGATGTTGTATCGTACCTAACTTATAAAATAATAAAATTTACTATACATTATTGATACAGGAGAGACGTAAGTACCGTCATACTCTATGATATCTAGTAAAGCTTCAAAGTTAAAGAACCTTAAGTCCGATAATACAGCCTTAAGGAACTATATTTGTTAAAAAAATATCTCAATATAATAGCTAAGTACCCATCATAATCATACTTTTTATTCGACAATGATACGATAATTCCTTTTTATACTCTGTCGATTTTAATGTCAAATTTGGGGTATGGACATCTTTAATGAGCTCTACTGAATACTTTATAAAATGTGACATAAGGCCCTTCACCTTTCACCCACAGAATTAAGTAATAACTTGTGCAAGCATGATAAGCCTACTATTTACAAACATAAAAGCGTTTAATATTTTACGAAGTTATATCAAGTCACGTTTTCCAAAATTTCGAAAACGCGGTCCATATCAACATGGTGCTGAGTATAAAATGTGTCAATAGTTTCAGGTCATCATTCAGTCTTCAGCTTCTCGTTAAACACAAACAAACACCAAACATGTCTTCCTTCACTGTTCTTTTGCTCTGCATCCAAGCTTGCTTGGTCCAGGTGAGTGTTATTTATTCCTTTTGTCTTATATTTGTGCCCTAACTATTTTTTCCAAAGTTATGCGATAGTTTTTCTCATGAATGTATGTATTATGTACGTATTGTTTATTTATACACATCAGATACAGGTATGGCTTATAACCAATATAAGCAAATTAACTTAAAACTGAAATATTGCGAAGTAAAGTACTTTCTATTTATAAAAAAATATTAATGTTTTGGATAGGTTGACAATACTAGTAATAAAATAATATATAATTATAACAATTAACATTATTTGAGACGTTTTTATCTTCCATAAATTCTAGAATAATACAATGATATTTTTCTAATAGTATTGATTTTAATTTAGCTCTAAATATATCGTAGTGTTTTGGTGGCCCTTATACTTTCAAGTATTTTTTATTATAAAAGATGTTTCGTTATTCGGTATTTTATACATTTGTAGACAAGGAGTTGGTACGATCAATTTATTTTTGCAAAGCTCTTTCGTATCAAAACTTAACAAACATTTTTTTACAAAAAAGGCTATTTCTAATAATTATAAAAACGGACAGTAAATTGTTAGCAATTTTCTTTTTATAAAGAGGACTTTACAGCTATCTCTAGGTTAAATATTACATTTAATTCGCAGTTATTTCTTTCAGCCAATATTTAGGTTTATATTATTACTTATTTTGATTATATAAATTATTAATATTACTTTTCAGAATGTATTGAGCCAGGCGTGTCGTGGTGCTTACGCCCCGGCGATCGCTCTAGCTCTAGCTTGTCTCTGTAGCTTGGCTGGTCCTGGTCTGGCTGCCAGGACCAGCAAAGCCACACGTAAAAATAAAATAAAAAAATATTTTTTTATTCATCATGTGTCTGGTTTTGGTTTCCTGACATTGTTGTTCTCAGAAGTCATGAGATAATGTATCAGGCCGTGCGCGCAGTCCGCTGCGTTTTGGAAACGCAAAATCTGTGAAGTATGGAGTGCTATAGAAGTGCGCGCACTGCGGTGGAATAAACGCGTGCGGTAGAGTCACCGGTGGCCTCGGTCATTCTACCGGTGCGGTAGAACTACCGCAATTGCGGCCACCGCAAGGCAGTGCGCGCACGGCCTTAATGTAATAGTTTTAACTCATTGTTTGAAGTAGGTTACGCTAATTACGTTTATTTCTTTTACAGAATGTATTCTCATGTGGCCAGTGTTCTGGTTCTTACGCCCCGGCGTTCGCGCCTTACGGCTTGGCTGGTTCTGGTCTGGCTACCCCCTACGGCTTGTCTGGTTTTGCTTACGATGGACTCTCCTACCCTGCTGCTGTCGGGTGTGGTGCTGCGTACGGCGGTGCCGGTGAAGGCAACGTGGCGGTCGCTGGTGAGCTGCCAGTCTGCGGTAACACGGCTGTTGCTGGTCAGGTCCCCATCATGGGCGCTGTCAACTTCGGCGGCGCTGTGCCGGCTTGTGGTGCCGTGTCTATCTGTGGCAAGTGCGCTTGCGGCTGTGGCTCCCCCTGCGACTACATTTACTAGACAATGTCAGTATGAAACCTGAACAAATTGAAAAATAAATGATTGATACCTTTTTTTTTTTTTTTTTTAACGTGGTAAAATTATCAAATAAGTCCTCCCACTCCGGGCAGGGTGGGAGGGACTGTCAGACTTTTACTGACTAAAATCCACGGTGTTCCTTCAATAACCCTTTACATACCGGGGCCACGGTAACGGGATGAGTCCCACGACCCCGGCAGGCTTCGGCCCTCTGCAGAGGGGGCCTCGTCATGTTGCTGACGCTCTTTGAGGCGCGCGTGGAACACGACGCGCCGTCGACCTGGGCATGGTCCATGGTCGGACAGCGAGTTGCCCTTTACTCGCTGTCCGCATGCCCGCGCCTACGGTGGCCGGAGATCGTCGGCCGACGTCCGACGCCGTGGGCGTCTTCCACTGCGGCTGGGCTGGAGGGAGGACGCCATCCTCTCCCTCACGCAGCCCGCCTCCTCCTTCGGAAGCATGACTGCTTCGCAGAAGGAGGCGACCGCTTCCCACTCCCTCTCGCCCCGCAGCATGGCCTCGACCAATGCCGGGTGCGAGAGGTCTCCGCCTATCGCCGCCGTGAGGACACGTCGGTGCTCTGCCCGGGCGGGGCAGTCTTGCACCGTGTGCGCTACGGTGTCCTCAGGGCGACCCTCGCAGTGGTGACACCCAGGCGTTTCCTCCTTTCCCATCAGACACAGGTACCTCCCGAAACTTCCGTGTCCAGTGAGGACCTGCGTCATGCGGTAGGTCAGGACACCGTGACGCCGATCTAGCCACTCCTCAAAGAGGGGTCTTACCGCCGCAATTGCGGCGTGCCCGGCCGTCGGTTGCGACAGTCGTTCCCTCCATACTGCCCTGAGATCGCGCCGGAGCTCTTCCCGCCGCGCCTCAACTTCTCGAGGCAGCGGGGATACGCCCCGGCGCTGCGCCTCCACGCGCCATTCATAGACGCGCTGGAGGGCAATCGCCTCCAGATCCCAGGGCAGCAATCCGGCAAGGAGGTTGGCTGATTCGCCGGCGATCGTGCGGTATCCCCGGATCATTCGGATAGCCATGACCCTCTGGCATGTGACCAACTTTAGTGGTCGCGTCCGGATGCACAGGGCCCACACTGGGGACCCGTAGAGGGCCATGGACCGCACGACGCCGGCGTACAGCCTTCGGCAGGAGGCGTTTGGCCCGCTGAGAGTAGGCAGGAGTCGCCTGAAGGCGGCTGCTGCCCGGTTCAGCTTTGGGGCCAAACTCAGGAAGTGCTCCCTGAAGTTCCACCGGCTGTCGAGGACGAGTCCCAGGTACTTCATCGTCCTCCCGACGCCAATGCGAACCCCCTCCACCGTTATGTGGGACTCGGACCGTAGCGCGTTCCGACCGCCATGAAAGCACATGGCCTCGGTCTTGTGCAGCGCCACGTCGAGTCCCAACTGCCGGATCCTATGAACGACTGTCGCAACCGCTTGCGTCGCCAGGTCGGCCGCCGCCTGGTGCAACTCTCCCTGCGCCAGGACGAGCGTGTCGTCAGCGTAACATACTACGCTGACGCCGTCAGGGAGGTCGCCGCGCAGCACCCAGTCGTATCCGATGTTCCACAGGGGCGGCCCCAAGACCGATCCCTGTGGGACACCGCACGACATCTCTCGCCGGTTCCACTCTCCCCGGTGACCGGGGTAGATGACGGCTCTGTCCGTCAAGTAGTCCTCGACTATGCGACGGAGGTAGGTTGGCACCCGGTGATACCGGAGTGCCTCCCTGATGCAACTCCAGGGCAGGGTGTTGAAGGCGTTGGTGATGTCCAAAGACACCGCCAAGACGACCCTGCCCCGGGATACCGCGTCCCCCGTCGTGAGGGCTCTCACTCGCATGACGGCATCCACCGTCGAGCGCCCCTTGCGGAAGCCAAACTGGCACTCCGCAAGATCCGGGCCCACCCGATTCAGGTGCCCGAGGAGGCGGTCTGCAATTACTCTTTCCAAGAGCTTGCCCGCCTCGTCGAGCAGCACGATGGGCCGGAATGCGGACGGAGAGTCCGCAGGGCGCCCGGCTTTCTGGATCAGGACCAGCTTTCCCGTCTTCCAGCGAAGCGAAAACTGGCCCCTCTCCAGGCATGCGCTAAAGAGCCCCCCTAGTCGAGGCCCGAGAGTCTCCGAGGCCAGGACCCACGCTTTCCCTGGCAAGCCGTCGGGTCCTGGGGCGGTATTTTTGGCCTTGAGCCGTTGTACCGCCACTCTCAAGTCTACCTCGGTCACCTCTGGAGCGTCGTAGACGTCGTCGTCGCTGTGGTCCGCGTTTGCGCCAGCTTCAGGTTCCGTCGGAGACGGAGCCATGGGCGGCGGAGCGTGCTCCCCTCGCGATGGGAACAGGGCGCTCACCACGTCCTCCAAGAACTGAGGCTGGAGACTCTGCGTCAACGGGGGAGCCCAGGGGCGGAGCTTCTCTCGCACCCACTTGTATGGGCGGCCCCCTTGGGTCCCCGTCCAGAGTCGCCAGCATCTCCTCCCGGGCCAGTTCCTTGGCCCGCCAGATCTCGTCTCGGAGGACGGCCTTCGCTGCCCTGTAGCCCTCGTACAGCTCCGCCTCTACAGTCGCCGCATCCGAAGGTCGGGTGCGGCGCCTGCGGAACCTGGTGTACCGGCGCACGGTGGGCTGAAAAACGGCTCTCATAGACTTAGGCATTTTATTTTGCAAGTGCCAGTTTTTGTGCCGGATATCACTTCTATTTGTTATAACAATATAAAAAAATGACACCAGAATTGATTCTGCACAAAAACGAAGGAATTATAATTTTTTTACGAAAATTTTGTATGGAGCCAGTAGGAAAAATCGAAATATCTCTGAAACGGCAGCGATAACCGTAATATCCTTATAGGAGGTTTTAGTACTAATTATTTATGATTTTTTGACATACGTTACATAATGGTTGTAGATGCCTTTTTTTTTTTTTAAATCGTCAAAATATTTTTATTTATTTTTACATATTAAACGTTCCTTTTAGTGTTTAAGTTGAAGAATTCAGAGCTTTAACAACTCTTAACATAAAATAGCATCACCCCTATAGACCTGAAGGACTAGACAGAGGTGTGTAGTATCTTGTTGATCTTGTAAGATTTCCAACAATACCAAATAGTTGAATATCAGTGTCAAAGTGCCCATGCTGTCGCTTCTTTTAGAAAGATAGGGGAATGAAATTGTTAATTGATCATACCCTAAAAGTATGATTACAACATAACCGGACACATAATAATATCGACACAAAAGGAATTTTAAAACCTTGCATACGTTCAAAATACAAAATAACATATTGTGTAGTCATCTAATGAGTCTGATGACAAGTAATTAAGTAATTAGAATGATGGTTGTAGTCTTCTGATTCTAATGAGCCTATTAAGTGATTAAATGATTTGAAATATCTCGCAACAATACCAACTAAGAACTGCATTCACCTTTTTATAATTAGTGAGCTAATGTGATTTGCTAATGTTGATTAGTTCTACTATGAGTTCTACGAAATGTTTTTGACGATTATAAATTTTTATTATCATATCTTTTATAACTTTAATGAGGGTAGTTAACTAATTATTGACTTTATACAATAAAAGGGCTATAATTTTGTTCCATAATTTAGATTGTTCACAACCGTGTAACTGCTAACACTAAAACTATTTGCTTTGCGACTACAAAATCTTAGAATGGAAAGTTTAATCACCAACTTAGATTTGTTTGTTCTTCTAAAAAGTGAGTGTCCTTCATTTAATCATGAAGTATTGTTTAGTGCAATTGTGTCCCGCATAGGCGATTGCCTTTCTGCCGAAGATCAAGTAACTCTCAAAGAATTTTGCCGGAGATTCACGCGAGCTGCTTTAAACAGGTGGCAGAAATCTAAACGATTCTTTGATAAGTTTAGAAATACGTACGGAGAGTGGTTGCAACCAAATATTGATTGGCCGAGTTGCGTGCAAACTTTAATAAATCAAGAACCAACTGTTGATGAGATACCAAGAGCACGCTCAGTCTCTCCAGAACCTTCGACATCATCGACTGTTGGAACAATGACAAAAAGGTCCCGAAAACCATTCAAAGATCTGGGAAGCAAACAGAAAAAGAGAAGATCTAGTGAGCACATAGGCGAGGATTCCTGTGAATTGGCATATGCAGCTGCAGCACGTTTAAAAGAAGAAGGTTATGAAGATATCGCATCTGTAATCAATTATATGATCAAAAATCCAGAAGCTGCCGTTAAAATCAAGGAAAGCATTAAGAAAACAGTAATATTTACACCAGATAAAGCACTTGGATTGCTTCTTTCACTTAAGCTTTCAAAGTGGCAATATATTACGTTGCGAGAGACTGCCATTCGGGAAGGTGCTAAGGATATTTACCCATCCTACTATAAACTGCAACAAACTAAGCTTGCATGCTACCCTCCTAATCAATCAGTATCAGTTACGGATTCATCAGCTAGAATTACACTTCAAGCTTTACTTGACATCACGGTGAAGCGGATTCTTCAAAGTCTTTCTGATAATGTGGAAAATAAGCAGTTAAAGCTGATATCGAAGTGGGGATTTGATGGTGCTTCCAATCAAAGCCGATACAAGCAGAAAATGGACGGCGAGCATGATGATTCAAGCATTTTCATGACCTCCTTGGTGCCACTGAAACTGACAGATGGAGATAATACTATATGGACAAACCCGAAACCATGCTCAACTTTTTATTGTCGTCCGGTTCAGTTCACTTTTGTAAAAGAAAGCCATGCAGTTGTCATTGATAACAAAAGAAAAATGGATGAGGAAATTGAGGCCCTTAACCCCACAGAGTGCATTAATAGTAACAGGGTGACTCATAAACTAATGATGACAATGATCGACGCAAAAGTCTGCACGTACCTTTCTGAAGCTAGATCAAATGCATCATGCTACCTGTGCTTAGCAAAACCAACAGAAATGAACCACTTAGATGCTGTAACATCAAAAACTGTGTGTTCTGACATATATGAATTTGGCCTATCATCCCTACATGCCCGTATAAATTGCATGGAATGTCTGTTACACATTGCGTACAGACTTGACTTCAAACAGTGGGCAGCAAGAAGTAATGAGCATAAAGATATGTTACAAAACAGAAAAAAAAACATTCAAAATAAATTTAAAGAGGAGCTCAATCTGTTAATTGATATAGTAAAACAAGGCTCGGGAACTACCAATGACGGGAATACCGCAAGGAAGTTTTTCGAGTTTCCCAATAAAACTGCAGCTATTACTGGGTTGGATCAAAACCTGATAAAAAGATTTGCTGTTATTTTGCAAGCAATAACATCTGGTGAGAAGATCGATGTCATCAAATTTAAAGATTTTGCTCGCAAAACAGCAGAAAAGTACGTGGAATTATACGACTGGTACTACATGTCATCAACCGTACATAAACTATTAATACACGGAGCTGACATAATCGAAAAAAATGATATTGTCCCGATTGGGACTCTCTCGGAAGAAGCCTCAGAGTCTCGAAACAAAGATTTTAGGAGGTTCCGGGAACATCATTCGCGGAAAAGAAGCAGGCAAGATTCTAATCAAGATATCCTAAATATGCTTGTTGTTTCTTCGGATCCTTTTCTAAGTGCACAAAGGCCGAAGTTAGATGCCAAAAGGAAGACAACCTTTTTTGCTGAAACTCTCGACCTAATACAGTTTCCGGAAACTGAGTTCGAGTTTGTAGGTATATCCGATCTGGATTCTGACTCGGAATTGGAGTCCGACAACGAAAGTTGTAAAGAAAATTTGTAAAATTTAATTATTTTTCTTTATGTTCTTTTGTTATTTATGTTAGTTTATTGTACCAATATGTTTAGTTAATAATTTCATAAATTATAGTTTCAAATATGTATTTTGTATAATTGAATTTATTAGATATTATTTTTGTTACTTCTGTTTTATTTAAATTACCTATCAATAAAAAGTTTATATACAGTCTTTTTTTTTCACATATTCTTAATATTTGGGGAAAAAGCATGCTTCCTAACGATGTTCTTAACTTTGACACAGTTCATGGATCGTTTTGAACAGTTTCATATGTTAAAATAAATAATGTTAGTACTATAATCCCCTATAAGGATATTATTATTATTATGTGTCCGGTTATGTTGTAATCATACTTTTAGGGTATGATCAATTAACAATTTCATTCCCCTATCTTTCAAAAAGAAGCGACAGCATGGGCACTTTGACACTGATATTCACTATTTGGTATTGTTGGAAATCTTACAAGATCAACAAGACACTACACACCTCTGTCTAGTCATTCAGGTCTATAGGGGTGATGCTATTTTATGATAAGAGTTGTTAAAGCTCTGAATTCTTCAACTTAAACACTAAAAGGAACGTTTAAATATGTAAAAATAAATAAAAATATTTTGACGATTTAAAAAAAAAAAAAGGCATCTACAACCATTATGTAACGTATGTCAAAAAATCATAAATAATTAGTACTATAACCCCCTATAAGGATATTACGGTTATCGCTGCCGTTTTAGAGATATTTCGATTTTTCATACTAGCTCCATACAAAATTTTCGTAAAAAAATTATAATTCCTTCGTTTCTGTGCAGAATCAATTCTGGTGTCATTTTTGTATATTGTTATAACTAATAGAAGTGATATCCGGCAAAAAAACTCGCACTTGCAAAATAAAATGCCTAAGTCTATGAAAGCCGATTTTCAGCCCACCGTGCGGCGTCGCGCCACAACGCACGCTTCGCGCAGCGCTGCTAGCTCACTCGACCACCAGTACAGCTGACGCCGGGCGCGTCCTTGCCGGACCCGGGGCATGGCCACGTCGCAGATCTCCGACATGGCCTCCCGGAACCACTCCGCCTCGTCGTTTATGTCGGCAGGCCTGTCCGGGGGTGACCCCCAGGCCTGCACGATCGAGGCTTCCAGGAATAGTACTCTGTATTGCTACTAAAATCAACTAGGCGCTATTAGCCACTTGTTCTCTGCAACTTATTGCTAACACTTTTTTGAAAGGAGCATTACTGTTCAGGACTGCAATAGGCCAGCCAACGGTAACTGGACGTGTCCGGAACTTTCCACGATACGTGGAGCGTACCGTTGCTTTTCAAACAATAAACAAGGTTACACAATAATGGTACCACTAACCTGAGTGCTGGGGACGCCAACTTCGACCTTCCAAGGTCACGCCCCAAGTGTGGTTTGTATGTAATATGAGATGAGTAATTGAAAAGTGTGATATAAGTCAAGTGTGTGGACGTTCACAAGGCGCCGTCTCCAGATGGCACGGTTCCAACTCAGCATCACACCCAACTCGTTTCCACCAAGCGCGTGCCACGAGGTGACGCAATAAGGCGATATGTTCCGACAATATCCCGGGGTTTTCGACAAGTGGGGATGTTCAAGACTGCAATAGGCCCAGTGCAACGGTAACTGGGGTGTCCCAAACTTGTCCGCGATACGCGGATTCTAAACGTTGCTTAATAATGATAACAAGGTTACACAATGGCCTGCCTCTACTAGGCTTCGGCCTACAACAATAAAAACAAAATGTACCACTAACCTGAGTGCTGGGGACGCCAAGTTCGACCTTCAAAGGTCACGCCCTAAGTGTGGTTTGTATGTGATATGAGGTGAGTAATTGTAACGTGTGATGTAAGTCAAGTGTTGTAGAACGTTCCCAAGGCGCCGATCTCCAGATGGCGCGGTCACAACAGCATCACACCTAACTCGTTTCCAGCAAGCGCGCGCTACGCGTGGTAGGCAATAAGGCGAAATGTTCCAAGAAATATCACTGGATTCTTGTTAATCCGAGCTTACAAAGTTCAATCAATCACTGAACACAATTAATCTGTTCATATCTCGTGAGATCCAATACGATTTACAACAAATTCCGCGTGCCGGCCGACCGACGACAAGGCGGCGTATAATTCAACAATATCCCGGGGTTTTCAACAAATGGGGAATACACTTCAACCAACAAATAATTCGCGACCCAATTATCGGTCTCAACAGGCGAATTCAACAATATTTTACCAATTACAATCAAATCAAAGTCCCAAATGTGCGGACATTTTTCCAACAAGCAAAGTCAATCTGTCAAGTCAAAAGAGGTTATGTCAAGTCCACAGATAATTAATGTTGCCGGCCAAAAGGTGCGTTCTGTTTCACGTCGGACCGAACAGGGGATTTCACTTCAACAATTGATAATTCGCGACCCAATTATCGGTCTCAACAGGCGAATCCAACGATATTTTACCAATTACAATCAAATCAAAGTCCCAAGGGCGGACATTTTCCAACAACGGAACCAAAGTCTATCTGTCAAAGTCAGGTAATGTCAAGATCAAATTCGTTATGTCAAAAGGGTGCGTTCTGTTTCACGTCGGACCGAACATCTACCCCCCCCGGACGGGCCTACCCGTCCGCTAATCAATTGGAAGTCTTGACAAGGTTGCAAATTCAACACAGCTTCAATGCGGCCAAATACCGTAGCTAGTTCCTCTAAGGTGAGAACGGTGTCTCCCAACAATCTCCGCCAGCGTCCCTTTGCCGCTTTCACCGCGGCCCCAAAAATACCCCCCCAATGGGGGGCAGGCTGGCGGGTCAAACAACCAAGTGACCCCTCGGCGGGCCAAACTATTACCAATATCAACCTGGCTCTCATTAAGGAAGGCGTATACCTCCTTCAAATAGTTACTTGTACCCTTGTAATTCGTACCGCAATCAGACCTAATCAACGAAGGTAACCCACGGCGAGACACAAATCTTTCCAAAGTCGCCTCAAAGGCCTCTGTCGAGAGGGAGGTTACCAGCTCCAAATGTACTGCCTTGGTTGACAGGCAGACAAACACACAAATAAGCCTTAACAATCTTACTATTACGAAGGGTGGACGTCTTCAACAAAAGGGGATCAACAAAGTCCGTTACGACGCCAGCAAAGGGCCTCGCCTCATTGACGCGATCAGCCGACAAAATCCAAATTTCTCGCTGCAGAATGGCCAACAGCGCATTGCAACCGGCATGCGAGTTCTTAGTGTGACGATCAGTCACCAACAATTGTACCAAGTTCAGTTACAACAAGGGCAGGAGCACCAATTTTAGGGTAAAGACAACTCACAAGGGTGATTTCAAACCAGGTCCTTCCCTCAACAGTGGTGTCAGCCGGTTCGCCAATTCCCCAAATCTTGCCTGAAAGGTCGTTCACCTTCAGGCCAACCTGTCCCGCTAACCAAGACGACAAAAGGCAACCCTGGACTCCCGTGTCCAAAATGACACAGACCACAATCGAGTCACACAAAGGTCCCCAGACCTTGACCGAGGCCGTTGGCAACAAAACCTTCTTGATCGGGGGGGTCCTTTAGCGGGGCAGGCGTCAATCTCTTAGCGATGCCTGGGCGGCGACCGATGGCCGCATCCAGGCTGCCTTCGTTCACGACGAGGCCAACAATCAAAATATTCGTCCGCGCGGTGTCCCGAGCCGCTCGCCATCACTCGAGAGGCATATCCCACCGGATGCCCGAATGGCGGAGGGCGCGACTCCAGCCGGGGACGTTCCGCCAACGGAGGGGAAAGGCAGCGGCGCCGACCCGGCCACTGCTGCCTAGCAGCCAATGCGCGTTCTCCCTGACGAGGGGAGACCAAATGGCGCTCGTGGGGCTCCCGTTCAACTTGCGCGGGGGGTGGAGTGCGGCGTACAGAATCGCGGGTCTCAGCCCGGTGCTCGTCTCCGGGGTACCCCCCCCTGCGCGAACCCTCCTCAGAAGCTGGTCTGCTGGAGCGGTTCGCGTTGGCGCACAAAATCTCAAGGTGGGACCCTTCACAAATTCTACACGGGCGGGGGTCGGGGCAGTCCCGATGAAAGTGGGCCCCCAAGCACGAGAAGCACAAACGGCGTGCGTTGACAATGCGGCGGCGGGAACTTACATGCAAATTCAAAAAGTCCCGGCAACGCGCCATGACATACCCCGTTGCCTTACAAAAGTCACAATGATGAGGACTCCGGGCACCAGCAAAACGGGGGGCGGGGCGAACATCAACAGGCCCCCTAGCCCGAGGACTCCGGGCGCCAGCAAAAGGGGGGGCGGGGCGATCATCAACAGGCCCCCTAGCCCGAGGACTCCGGGCGCCAGCCAAACGGGGGGCGGGGCGATCATCAACAGGCCCCCTAGCCCGAGGACTCCGGGCGCCAGCCAAACGGGGGGCGGGGCGAACATCAACAGGCCCCCTGGCCCGAGGACTCCGGGCGCCAGCAAAACGGGGGGCGGGGGGAACATCAACAGGCCCCCTAGCCCGAGGACTCCGGGCGCCAGCAAAACGAGGGGCGGGGCGATCATCAACAGGCCCCCTAGCCCGAGGACTCCGGGCGCCAGCAAAACGAGGGGCGGGGCGATCATCAACAGGCCCCCTAGCCCGAGGACTCCGGGCGCCAGCAAAACGGGGGGCGGGGGAACATCAACAGGCCCCCGGGCCCTAGTCCGTCCCTGGTCTCTGGGCTGAGAAGTTAGTGGGGGCGACCCCGTAGCGCCACGAGTGTTATCCGCAAACCGACACTCGTCTTCCAAAAATTTGAGGAGGTCGTCAAAGGGGGGAAGATGGGTGGCACTATCCCCACCATACTTCTGCTCAAAACGTGACCTCAACTCCGCGGGGAGCAACTGCAGCACTATGTGCACCAACAAGTAGGACCAATGTTCTACCGGTAACTCCAAGCGTCTCAAAGCGTTGGTCGCTGAAACCAACGGGTTCAGCAAGTCAGTGCGCAACGTCGACGTGCTGACAATGGCCGGTAGCCCCAAAATCTGGTCGATGTGCACATCAGCCAGGCAGCGCTTGTTCTGATACCGTCGGGAGAGAAGCTCCAGAGCGGTCGGGTAAGAGGAATCCGTCACCGGCAAGTGCTGCACCAAGGCTCTGGCTTCGCCCTCCAGGACAGACAATAAATAGGCCAGCTTCTGGGCAGGTCCGAGGTCCGAGCGTGGATCAACAAGACTCTCAAAGAGATCTAGGAAGCCCAGCCAGTGGTCCAAGCGACCGTCAAAATGTGGCAGCTCCAGGGTGGGCAGCCTACTCAATAGTCCAGGGCCTGCAACAACAGGGGTCTGCGGCTTGGGCGCATCAGGCACCCGGCTCTTCAAAATTTCCCGCGCTCGTAGACATATGACATCCCCCAGGTGGATAATCTGGTCATAGTCACCCAAAATCTTATCGCGGGCTGTCTGATCAATCACCCCTAAATCCACGTCCATGATGTACTCGTTGAAGCGCGTGAGCGCAGCATCAGCTGACTTGATCCTCTCAATCACTAGCCCATACCGAGCAAGGGTGAGCTCTTCCAATTCCACACGCTCAACAGTTGCAGCTGCCGATGTGAACCATCTCAACTGTGAGGTCAATCCCGCAGCAGCCTCCCTGACTGCCCTTAATGAGGCCATTGCAACAATCAAATATTAATACAAAACACCAATCAACAACCAACAATCAAATATTAAACAAACAGCAATGACTTGTTAGCCGACCAAATAATTTCACCCAAATAACAACTTAAATTCAATTATTTCAAGTCCAAATCCGACCCTGTACTTATTCCAAGTATGAATCTAGCTTGCTAAAGATGGCTAGTTACAAATTAATAACAATTGAATGTATAATACAATGCTGGATCAACCTCAAATAAATTTCAAGAAGCACAACAATTGACTGTATAATATTGAGCCGGAGAATCTCTAACAACAATCCAATAATTACTATAAATGCAATAACCAATACCTACACACAATTCAAGTCCTATTATGTTAGACTATGTGTAATTATTATTTAGATAACCTTTCAAATTCAGATCAATGACATTCAATTATTAATTGCAACAAATACCAAATTATGTACCAAAATACAACCTAATAATTCCCAATTTCACAAATAAATCCTACCTGTCAATGCAATAAAAGGGGCTACAGTACAAATTACAAATACAACTTCAATTGATTCAACTTCAATTAGATAGCCCGGATGACATGGTAATATATTCAAAACTTATTAAGTTATAAGTTGTGTTAAGTAATCAAACCAAAGTTACTTTCAAAACTTCCAATTAAACCAGTGGATCTTATATTATAAGAGCCACGCCTACTACCAGAATGAATCAGTGGATCTTATAAGAGCCACGCCTGCTACCACTTTGTTCAGGACTGCAATAGGCCAGCCAACGGTAACTGGACGTGTCCGGAACTTTCCACGATACGTGGAGCGTACCGTTGCTTTTCAAACAATAAACAAGGTTACACAATAATGGTACCACTAACCTGAGTGCTGGGGACGCCAACTTCGACCTTCCAAGGTCACGCCCCAAGTGTGGTTTGTATGTAATATGAGATGAGTAATTGAAAAGTGTGATGTAAGTCAAGTGTGTGGACGTTCACAAGGCGCCGTCTCCAGATGGCGCGGTTCCAACTCAGCATCACACCCAACTCGTTTCCACCAAGCGCGTGCCACGAGGTGACGCAATAAGGCGATATGTTCCGACAATATCCCGGGGTTTTCGACAAGTGGGGATTTCACTTCAACAATTGATAATTCGCGACCCAATTATCGGTCTCAACAGGCGAATCCAACGATATTTTACCAATTACAATCAAATCAAAGTCCCAAGGGCGGACATTTTCCAACAACGGAACCAAAGTCTATCTGTCAAAGTCAGGTAATGTCAAGATCAAATTCGTTATGTCAAAAGGGTGCGTTCTGTTTCACGTCGGACCGAACAATTACATCCCTTTTTTCCTGGACCGTCGCCGCAAGGACTGCATAAGTCGTTAAGAGGTGATTCAACTGATTAACTCCACCGCTCGTGAGAGCCAAAGCACCAGGCCCAGGCCTAAGTGTGCGCACTACTGCTGCCCTGCTACCGAGTCTCTTAATGAAATAAGACTAAACCTTCACTAATTCTCTGCCGCCGTGATACTGCAAAGGACCAAGGCTTGTGTATACGACCATCTGCGAGACGCAGATAGTGCTTCTGCTTGCTATTGCTAGCCTGTAGTCAGTAAAAAGCTTCTCCTAGCTTATTACTCACCTATATAAAATGGATAAATCACTCTTGGAATCCAATCTAACTGAAAAAAACGCAGAAGTTATGCTCTGTACTCCTCCAAACTATATCGCCCTACGCAGTAAAAGAAGGAGGGAGGATGAGATGGACACACTTAAAGAGGAAATGATCGATATGGTTAAATCTATGTTACAAGCACAGGAAAACGAGCTGAAAAAAATTGCACCAACACTCTTGGAAATTAAACAGACTAACTCCAACATCGAAAGTTCTGTGGCTTATCTTGCTGCCCAGAACGAGGAGTTCAAAAAGAAGATAGAACAAATGGAGATTCAAGCAAAAAAAGACAAGGAATACATTATCATTCTAGAAGAAAAAGTGGAAGACATACAACGAAGCTATCGTAAGTCTAACATAGAAATAAAAAACGTACCTAAGCAGATAAAGGAAACAAAAGAAGAATTAATTAATATGGTGCTATGCTTAACTAAAATGTAAACTGTGAAATCACAAAACATGATATACGAGATATATACAGAACTAAGGTAAAGAAACAGGGGATGAAAAATACCCCTATAGTAGTTGAAATCTCGTCTACTCTATTAAAAACTGATATTCTGAAGATGTGTAAGATTTACAACACCAAACATAAAACTAAGCTTTGCGCTAAACATTTAGGACTTAAAAGTAACGAAGACACTCCAATCTTTGTCTCGGAACAGCTTACTGCAAAAGGTGCAAGATTACACTTCCTGGCGCGGGATCTTGTTAAGGCTAAAGGATATAAATACTGCTGGACCGCATACGGTAAAGTTTACGTCAAAAAACAGGACGACTCGCCAACTTGCATAATTAGATCTGAATCCCAAATACAATCTTTAATGCAGATGATATGACTAGACTCAAAATGTTCTTTCTACTTTCTACAATGTTTAATCGTTTTTAATTTTTACACAAAGGATATTATTGTAATAGTTTTAATACTTTTAGATACTTCACTAAAAGGTATTTATTTTTTAAATAATATTATCATAACTGTTTTAACCCTCTTAAACACACATACCCACTCACCCAAAATAAACATTCAAAACTATGTTCTACAAAACGACTTCACATATACAGCTTTTCTTATATACTGTTGGCGCGAAAGGCTAATTTAGTGGACTGTATTTGCGGTGCGGAGCTAAACGATTGACAAACGCTTGGCGTTAGGTACTTCGAGTTGCAGTGGGTGTGGGACAATGGAATACAACCCGAAATAAGTAGGGAAGGAAAGCACAAACCTTTTGCGGGAGCCACGTGCTCGCGTCGTCGCCGGTGCACCGGTTCACTTTTCCAGGTTCAGGGCAGTTGGGCTTCAAGTTATTGTCCTCACACGTTAAACACAAGCACAAACTATGGATTATAAGTCTTATTACATGCGAAAATGCGGTGATTCCAAAGTTATTAATATTTTTAAGCGGAGCGCGTCGACGCCATTGTTAACTTCTTGCGGAGCGATTCGGAAGTTAGTTTTTTCGACAAAATGGCGGGCGAATCTTCTTACTCACTCGCGAGGTATGTGCGGGAAGGAGATGGATATAGGAAATAGCGGATGTCAATCATATTTTGAATGTTGGCGCAACCATTCCCCCCGGTTTGAAGGGTTACCTTCAAAAACTATAAGCGAAACTAATCAAAGAACTAAACTCTGGAGTAACATCTAACTTCTAACCTTATTCCTAAACTATAATATAAAGCGTTACCATAACTACTAAACTAATTTGAAGCCTGCTGCTGATTGGGCAGAGGACAGAGGCGAATAACCGGACGTAAATACGAACCGGTCGCGGTTTTAACCTTTACTATACGCGTTACTCCCTTTGGATCAGGGAAAACTTCCTCCACTACACCTAGAGGCCAGTGTAGAGGAGGCGCACTCTCGGCCATTAAAACCACTACAGTACCAACGGCGACTGGATTCGATGGAGTATTCCATTTTTGACGCGACTGAAGCGTGTGCAAATAATCTGCTCTCCAACGCTTCCAAAATGATTGAACTAATCTATCCAAAAGAGCATGACGCTTTAGGAGATGTAGTCTGTCTTCATCAACATCCATAGCGGGCAAATACTTAAGAGGAGTCGTGGTTAAGAAGTGAGCCGGAGTTAAAGCTAAAGATTCTGAGGGGTCACTAGATAGAGTTCGGCACAGTGGACGAGTATTCATTACTGCCTCTATCTGAGCGAGTACAGTACTCAGCTCCTCATAAGAGAGAATCTGTACGCCTACAACGCGGAACAGATGCGACTTGAGGCTCTTAATATTCGCCTCCCAATTACCACCAAAGTGACTAGCAGCGGGCGTATTAAAATGCCATTCAATACGATTTTCGGCCAAAACATGAGCGAATTCACTCTGATAATACTTTGACCGTAAGAACGCGTGCAACTCCGAAATATTACGGCGAGCTCCAACATAATTGGTACCGTTGTCAGAATATAAACGTTTGACGGGACCACGGCGCGACAAAAAGCGCTTAAACGCGGACATAAAACTTTGCGTACTTAAATCACCGGTCAATTCTATGTGAACTGCACGAGTTGTCATACAAATAAATAGACAAACGTAAGCCTTTGTGGAGCGTATTCCGCGACCACGGGCAACAGTTACCCTAAACGGGCCGGCGAAGTCTGTACCGGTGTGAACGAAAGGTTTAGCGGATTGAACAACACGACAAGAGCGATGATCGGCCATTTCAGGCGCGATAAAACGCGGGCGAAGCTTAAAACAGGGCACACATTTGTGTACTCTAGCACGAATCAAATTGCGAGCGGAAAGTATCCAATACTTCTGTCTAAGGATAGACATCAACAAGTCTGGACCTGCGTGGCAATTCAACCTATGATGATAATCTACAATCAAATCTAAAATATGGTCCTTGCGGGGTAAAACTACTGGATGCTTTTGCTCAAATCCTAAATCGGAATTTCTCAAACGACCACCTACTCGAATAAGACCATTCTGCAAAAAAGGTTTCAAATGTTGAAAGGCGCGGCTACAAGGTTTGTTGGACTCCAAACTACTAATTTCGGATGCGAAATAAAATCTCTGCAATTCACGTAGCACGACTGACTCAGCTTTATCCAGATCAGCGGCGGTTATAACACCGCGCGTGGGTAACAGTTTTAGAAAACGACATACATATACCACACAACGCAAAAGTCTCGACCAAGACGAGACGCGATTAGATAACGATAAAATAATCGACTCTTCACGTGGAACCGAAACTACAAGCGAATGCTTCTTCTCCTCGGGTGGTTCTGAAACGGCAGCTGGATTAAAGGGCTTAACCGGCCATTCCTCGAGCACGCTATGAATCCAAGACGGAGCGCAGAACCACAGCGGATGATCTAAAATTTGCGAAGGGAGCAACCCACGGGAGAGACAATCGGCGGGATTATCTGTGCCAGCAACGTGAAAGAGATTTTGTGGTGGTAATTCGGACTGGATTTTGGCCACCCTATTGGCGACGAATGTGTCCCAGCGATGGGGCGAATAATGTGCCCAACACAAAGCTACAGTAGAGTCAGAAAAAGCCATAATTCTATCAATAATAATGCGGTGCCTACAAGCATTGACAATCGAGCTGATTAATTGCACTAACAAAAGTATAGCGCACAGCTCCAGGCGCGCCAGAGAAACGACCTTGCGAGGGGAGACTTTGGATTTAGCGCTTATAAGACTAACCGAAACCTTGTCAGCATCCAAAACGTGAAAATAAACTACCCCCCCGTAAGCCTTTGCACTGGCGTCGGCGAAGCCTACAACAGTAACTATACTGTTCGACAATATACCAACATGGCGAGGAATTTTTATTTGATTGAGCAATGGAAGTTCTTTCCGGAAGCGAACCCACAATTTAACAATATTTTCGGGCGCGGGGTCGTCCCAATCACTATTGGAAAGCCAAAGTTCTTTTATAAGCAACTTGGCATATAAAACGACGGGAGCTACAAATCCCATAACATCCCATATACGTGCTACACACGACAGGATAATGCGCTTAGTACAAATTTGCGGAGTCGAACTAACTTTAAGACTGAACATGTCAGACGCGGGTGACCAACTTAAACCTAGAACCTTGTGCGTATCATCACCATCAAATTCCTTCACCGAAGATAATTGATGCGATAGTGGAATCGAATCTAGAGCGGTCTGCGAATTACTAGTCCACTTCACAAGATCAAACTGACCGGCCTTCATAAGACTTATTACTTGAGCGGCGGTCTCAACGGCATCCGCCTCGCTGGCTACACTATAAACAAAGTCATCCATGTATAGCCCAGTCTCAATAGTGTCTTTCGCTTTCGGGAATCTTTCACCCTCATCAGTGGCTAATTGCTTGATAGTGCGAAGCGCATGGAAAGGACTCGACTTAAGCCCAAAACAAACACGGTTAAACTCGTAAACTCTCAAAGGTTCTTGAGGCGAAAATCTATACAAAAAACGTTGAAATTTGCGGTCGCATTCGCGAATACCAATAGAAAGAAACATTTGCCTTATATCGGCGGAAAGCGCGACAGCAAACAAGCGGAAATTCACAATAATGTCAAATAAGTTACCTTGAAGGTTTTGACCACAATACAAAATATCATTGAGCGATACGGAAGTGCTAGTCTTAGCACTGCCGTCCAAAACCACGCGGAGCTTAGTAGTAAGCTTGTCTTCTCTAACAACTCCGTGGTGCGGGATGATGTAAGATGGATGATCAAGAGTCTCGTCAGTCTCGGCGGTGGATGCAGGTGAGATGTACCCTTTGTCTAAGTATTCGGTCACCACCTCATCATAGGCTTGCTTCAACTTCGGAGATGCTTGCATCTTACGTTCTAAACAAGAAAAGCGTTTTTCCGCGGAAGCGTAGGAGTCACCGAGCGAAAAAATATCTCCCTTGAATGGAAGCGCGACAATATAACGACCATCATTATCACGGGTAGTCGTGCCACAATAAATCTCCTCAGCCACCTTATCATTGGGGCTTAGGATAGGCGGGACATTGACCTCTTCAATTTCCCAGAACCTGCGGATGGTAGACTCCAGCGGCGGCTCAACAGTGCAGCAATGTGACACAGTCGAGTAACTATCTAAATGTGCGGGTGCGGAACCAACAATAACAAAACCTAGAACTGTTTCTAGGGCGTGCGGTGCGGGAAACGACGAATGACCTTGAATCTTACGAGATAACTGAAGGTGCGGGAGAATCGATGCGCCGATCAACATATCGACGTCTCCAGGGACACCATAAGATTCATCTGCCAACGGTAGGTCTTTAAATTTGGTCAATAAAGACGTGTCAACCGGGACAGTAGGCAATTGTTCCGTAATTTTATCTACGACAAGCGAATCCATATCAAAACAAATATTAGAATTAAAACGCGATGCAAATTTAATTTTAATCGAACCATGAATGGTTGATTTTAAACCACCGAACCCCTTAACTACTGAGCGGGCTGGTCGGTTATTAATACTAAAACCAAGGCGTTGACAACAATTTTGAGTTAAAAAATTACTCTGCGAAGCGCAATCTAACAACGCTCGAACAAGACACGGATTACCAAAAGCATCATCAACAACAACGTGAGCGGTCGCGAGCACCACGGTAGTGCACGTATTGCTTGCGGCGGACATCGAACACAACGTGACGTCAGTCACGGCGGCCTGCGAGCGGGCAACGTCGCGCGTTGATTGCGGCTGCGGCTGCGAAGCGGACGCGGAGTTCGCACCGACTGACTGCGACGACGTGTCACCGCTTGGTAAACTAACTGTGCTCACATTGGATGCGGCATTATTACAACTTTTCTCCATGTGAAGTAAAGTGTGGTGCTTCGAAGAACACTTACGACAACTTTGACTACTATTACAAGACGTAACCCGATGCTTGTCACTAAGGCAGTTAAAGCACAAATTTTTTTCGCGAACAAACTTATAACGTTCATAGGGCGTAAATTTTAAGAAACCAGAACACTTGTACAATTGCGAATGTTGACTATTACACAAAGAACAACTCGATTGTACAGGAGCAGGTGCTGTATTAACATACGTATGTGTCGACTTTTGTGACTTCGAAGCCGCATCTGTTCGACGGTCGGACTTCTTCGTAACTTCATGGGTTGACGAAGTGCGTTGTAATATTTTAATATGATCGCGAACAAAACATTCTAAATCATTGAATTTTGGCAGTTTACTACTGCGATGGTCTATTTCAAATAAACGAACAGTTTCACTATCTAATTTCTTTAAACCCAAATACAAAAACAAAAAGTCGCAGAGGTCATCGACCTTCAGGTTCTTTACTGCGCGAACAGATGATGCAAAAATATCTAAAAACTTCTCTAAATTATGTTCATTACAAACTGTAATATTTTTCAACTCGAATAGCTGATCTAAATATGCGGTAGCAACTAATCTTTTGTCTTCATATTTCGACTTTAAAGTTTTTAAAATTAATGAATAATTTTCGGCACTAAAAGTAATGCCGGCACAAACAGTTTTAGCTTTACCAGTTAACTTTTCAACCAGATAGTGTAACTTTTCATGATCTGTCAAAGAGACGTTCCCATTTATAGTGTTTTCAAAACTATCTATAAATAGATTCCAATTGCGAATATCACCATTAAATTCAGGTATCTGAATGGGCGGTAATTTGGGTCGATCGCGAGTGTGATTTGCCTGGCTCTGATGGACAGACGGCTTCTCCAAGCTCCTCGCGACGCGTTTGATGCGACAGAATAAATCATCAAATGACGCCAAAGCCTGATAACTCACAGCGTATTCTGGATTTAATTCTAACTCTAAAACGTTAATATTATGAATTACGGATTCAAATTCCGTGCGCAAACTATCCAAGTTTTCTATAGAACATAAGAACGAATCTCTAATAACTAGATCAAGTGTTTTAAGTGCATTATCACAAATAGATTGCACGCGAGAAAATATCATGTCTCTTTTAGCATATAAAAGTTTCAATTGAACTTTGATGTCCATATGAGACATCGTGAATAATAATTATTTATTACAAACAATCAATGCGGTAAACAAGCAAATAAAGTTATTTTAGCAAATAAGCGATGGAGAACAGCGACGCGGACAATATTAAATACCTAAAGTGGGTAGGTAGTTATAACGAACTGCGGGTGAAATAAAAGCACTGTAGGTAGTTTTTAAACAATCTTAATTTACCCACTAGGTTGTGTCTCTGTTTCTGATATACAAATAATTTTAGACTTCCGAATGAATAACTAATACGAGCGATCTATGGCTACGTAGGTATGTAGGTATTACGCACGTACGTAGGTAATAGATGAACAAACGACGAATTGGGTTAGGTATAAGACTGCGGTGCGGTGCGTTTATTCCTTATGGAATAAATACCAATGCGATAACTACAACAAATATGTATCTAATTCAAATAAGTACCTAACTATCCGGTGAGAGGGACCAAAGAAAATGTTGGCGCGAAAGGCTAATTTAGTGGACTGTATTTGCGGTGCGGAGCTAAACGATTGACAAACGCTTGGCGTTAGGTACTTCGAGTTGCAGTGGGTGTGGGACAATGGAATACAACCCGAAATAAGTAGGGAAGGAAAGCACAAACCTTTTGCGGGAGCCACGTGCTCGCGTCGTCGCCGGTGCACCGGTTCACTTTTCCAGGTTCAGGGCAGTTGGGCTTCAAGTTATTGTCCTCACACGTTAAACACAAGCACAAACTATGGATTATAAGTCTTATTACATGCGAAAATGCGGTGATTCCAAAGTTATTAATATTTTTAAGCGGAGCGCGTCGACGCCATTGTTAACTTCTTGCGGAGCGATTCGGAAGTTAGTTTTTTCGACAAAATGGCGGGCGAATCTTCTTACTCACTCGCGAGGTATGTGCGGGAAGGAGATGGATATAGGAAATAGCGGATGTCAATCATATTTTGAATGTTGGCGCAACCATATACACTCTACCTTATTACTACGTTAATACAATTTTAAGCGTAATCTGTCAGATGTTGAAACACAGTCTATCAAATTACTCTACCTATGGATAGTACAAACATGATAGTTCAAGAAATAGACGATTTAGCTATAGCACAATGTAATGAATTTCGATTTGAGGCTTTTCCAAACAATTTAATGCCCGGAGTTCAGACTTCACAATAGTCTCACAAAATATTAGAAGCATCTATAGTAATTTAGATGACTTACTAGTAACCTTAACAAAATTAAAGTCTGGTGTTGATCTTATAATTTTAAGTGAATGTAGATTGAACGCAAACAAAACCATTCCCGTAATTAAACATTATCAGTCTTTCTCCACGACAAACCACATAAACCACTGTGATGGTGTAGTAGCCTACGTTAAAAACACGCATAAAGTTAATGTCAAAGAAATAATATTGGACCACGCATCATGCTTACAGGTCAGCATGCCTAACCTCATTGTGCTAGGTATCTATCGTTCACCATCAAACAACAAAGCTGATCGTTTCATATCTTCTCTCAGTGAGCACCTGAATTCTCTCAAATCATATAAGAATATTATAATAACAGGCGACATAAATATAAATATTGTTCCTAGAAGTAATGAACAAACCAATGAGCGTACAAACCGATATAGCTACCTAAATATGTTGGCGATGCATGGCTTACTGCCTGGGCATTCACTGCCAACTAGAGGTGAAAACTGCCTAGATCATTTTATGTTAAAAATAGAGAAATCAAAAAAGAATGCCTCAATTGCTGTTTTAAACACTACGATAACGGATCACTTCATGATTTTATTAAATTTATCTGATATAATCAAAGCGAGTAAATGCCCCAAAACTAAAACAATTATTGATTTTGAGAAGGCAGTAGTTACTCTAAAGGAAAGTGATATTTTTGAACTAATTTCAGTTAATGATCCTTCGATACTTACTAGTCTTTTGATTGAGAAACTTAGATACTGCCTTCTACAAAATACTGTTACAATCTTAGTCCCCAGAAACAACCGAATAATTAAACCTTGAATAAGCTCAGGAATCTTACGGTGTATCCAGAATAGGAACAACATGCAGAGAAAATTAAGATTAGATCCCAACAACGATGTTTTGAAACTTACATACGAAGATATCGAAATTACTGTAACAACCTAATTAAAAAACTTAAAAGAAAATATGACCGGGAACAGATAGATAAGGCAAAGAAAGATAATAAAAAAATGTGGAAAGCTATAAATAATATTACTCATCGTAAGCAAAACCAAAATCAGAATTTAGAACTATTAGAAATTAAACCCACCCCTCAAGACTCAGTAAATCACATAAATAACTACTTTTCTAGCATAGGAAAGTTTTTGGCTGAAGAAATAATGTCTATAAATCAAGCACGAGATCTCGATACCTTTAACGTAAGGGACTCACAGACTTCATCGTTTGTACTTTTAGAAACTGATCCTTGGGAAGTGCATAGCGTATTGATGAGTCTCAAAACTGATAGTAGCCCTGGATGGGACCATATATCTACTAAATTCCTTAAATCTGCACACGAAGTGGTAGTAGCAGTACTTTCACATCTTGCCAACCTATGCTTTGCGCAAGGAATCTTTCCATCTGCTCTGAAACAAGCTATTATAACGCCTGTGCACAAGGGTGGCAAAAGAGATGATGTGAGCAATTATAGACCTATCTCAGTGTTACCTGCGATCTCAAAAATCATAGAAAAATTAATTAATACCCGTTTGGTAAATTATATGAACAAATACCACATATTGTCTCCTTCTCAGTATGGATTTAGACAGGGGTTGTCGACAGAAGACGCAGTTTCAGCATTAACCACATACATTGTTGAAAAAGTGGATTCGGGAAAAAAGTGTCTTACTGTCTTCCTAGATCTTAAAAAGGCTTTCGATACCGTCTCTGTTCCCATCCTTGTGCACAGTCTGGAACGTATAGGCATAAGGGGACAACCTCTGGCACTCTTAACAGATTATCTCCAGGAAAGAAAACAGTGTGTAAAAATAGGTAATCATGTTAGTAATGAGTTAAAGACGAATTTCGGAGTCCCGCAAGGTAGTGTCTTGGGACCTACGCTTTTCCTAATATATATAAATAACCTGTGTAAAATGAACATTGAGAATGGGCGTGTTTTCTCTTATGCAGACGACACAGCCCTCACGTTTACAGGAGATACATGGGAATCTGTTTATAGTAATGCTGAAAACGGCCTCGCAAAGATTGCAAGGTGGTTAAAGCTCCTTTTACTCACATTAAACGTCTCTAAAACGAAATATATCGCATTTACAAAATATAATAACACTCAACCTAAATAAATCCTTAGAATTCATAGTTGTGATAATCGCCGAAGCACAAATTGTTCCTGTACTGAAATAACAAAAGTGACTGATATCAAATATTTAGGTATTTTTGTTGACCAACGATTGTCCTGGCATTTGCACACAGAAATGGTCATGGCTCGTACCAGAAAGCTAATCTGGATTTTTCAGATTCTAAGACACATAACTTCCAAGTTTCTTTTAAATCAATTATACGTCTCACTTGCCCAGTCAGTTATGGTATACTGTATACCTGTTTGGGGAGGGGCTACAAAAGTCAAGTTTCTAGAATTGGAGCGAGCTCAACGGTCTCTCTTGAAAGTTATGTATTTTAAATCATATAGATTCCCTACAGAACACCTATACTCACTCAGTGGTCTTCTTTCAGTTAGAAAGTTATATGTCCTTCATGCTGTCTTAAAACGTCATAAAACCCTTCCCTATAATTGTAGCATTGATAAAAAAAGAAGGAAATATCTCGTTGCTCCAGAAATATCAGTCAAATCGTCATACGCAAAAAGACAATATATTAGGCAATCTGCATCTATTTATAATAAGTTGAACAAAATTTTAAACATTTTTCCTATGACGTATGGAGAATGTAAAAAAGTTTTAATAGAATGGCTAAAGTGTAAAAGCTATGACTGTATTGAAACCCTTCTAAAAATTGTGTGATAATTTTTATGTGACAACCAATTACATAGACATAAACATTCAACAATGCATTTCACATACACCCACACACAAATACACATAAACATACACACACATACATACACGCGCGCACACACACACACACACACACATACACAGACAGACCCATGTCACCATTATTTTAGAATTTCTTACTGTTTATTATTATATTCCTTTAGTTATTAAGTTTTCATATACTAAGGCAAGCACACTCCTACATAATATTGTAAATTCTAGTTTAAGAAGAGCAGGGCCTCCTAGCACAGGTTTTTCACAAACTTAAAAGGAGACCCTAACGTAAGACAAACTGTAGTAGTTCTAAGTTAATGAAATAAAAAGAATTTAAATAAAGAATTTAATAGCTCCCGGTCCATCTGCTTCAGCGCCCATCGCGGACCACTCAGGTCCCGTCGGACCGGCGCGTCTGGGGTCTGGGCGGAGACGTCGAACCGGATATACCGGTGGTCGGAATAGGTCTCCACCTCCTCCACAACGCGCCAGTCGGTGACGCGCGGTGACAGGCTGGGGGTGACTCGCCCGTAAACCGCACGCACGTAGGGACAGAACCCCGGTTCTCGATCACCAGGCCCTGCGCACGGGCCCAGTGCTCGAGCATCCTGCCCCGCCCATGGTCCATGGACCGGGAACCCCAAGCCGGATTTTTAGCATTGAAGTCCCCGAGGACGAGGGCGGGGAGGGAACCGAGGGCGACGATGACGTCTCCCAGCTCCGTTAGGGAGTTCTGGAACTCGGCGAGAGTTCGGTTCGGGGAGAAATAAACGCCTACCACAGCGATCTCCCCGAACCGTGCTGCGACGATCCCACGCCCTCTCTTGACGCGATCGAGGGGCGGGGGTACCGGCGGCGGCCGACGAAACGAGGGTCACCGAGCCGTCTAAGTCCGCCACCCAGTCATTCCTGGGCAGGACAAAATACGGCTCGGCGACCACGGCGACGTTGATCAACCACTGCGCCATGCTCTGGAGCAAAAGTTCCTGAGCAGCGGCGCAGTGGTTGATGTTCGCCTGGAGGAAGCGCAATGGGGCCATTAATCGGGATCCATTGCAGCCTCCTCCAGGGCCCCTCGCGGGGGTTTGGCCACGACTTCGGCGACGACGGCGGCAGTAGCGACGGCGGCGGCGGCGGCGGCGGTGGCGGTGACGGCGGCGGCAGAGGGCCTACCTCTGCGCCTGGCCTTGGTGGGTGGGGCGCAGGACTTGCCCCCAGCCCGGTGATCGGCCGGCTTGCCAACCGCCTCACATGCGAAGTAGTGAGGCGGGGCGGAGCACGAGCCGGCCTTGTGACCGGGCTGACCGCAGCGGAAGCACCTATCGCTGCGGTCTACCTCCGAGGTGCACACGCATGCCGCATGGTTGCCCACTTGGCAGCGGAAGCACCTCAGGGGTCTGGGGTCTAGGATTTTCACCTGCGCAGACACCCAACCAACCAGGAGCCTTCGGCCCTCCTGGATCTTTTTGGCCGCCGGGACGGGGCAGCTAACCGTAATGGTTTGCGTCCCCGTGAAGCCAGGACGCAGGGCGCCCGCCCTCACATGATCGGGAGGGCACTCTCCAGTCCTGGTTACGGCGGCCACCACTTCCTCGGCCGTCACGGAGTCATCCAGACCCAATATGCGCATGTCTGCGCGCTTGGTGGGTCTGGAGACTCGGGCCTCCTCTGCATTTAAGGACGCTCTAAGCCGTTCGGCCAGAGCGTCAGCGGTAGGGCCACTGTCCGCGCCGGGGATCTCCAACATCCGAGCCCCCGTCGCAGTGACCCGGTGACGGAGGCCACCGGTGATGCCGAGTTCCGTGATGTCTATCACCTGCCGCGCCTTCGCGAGCACGTCGCGGTACGACACGCCCCTCTTCACCGCGTCCGGCTGCAGTGTGATCACTACAGCCGCGGTCTTGAGGGCGCGCAGTCGCGCCGCGGCGTCTCGCCGCCGCCGTCTCTCCCTACGCCGCGAGGACCTGGCTGCGCCAGCAGCCTTCCTCTTCTCCCCGGCCACTTGCCAGTCGGCGCCGGCCGGAGGAGTCTTTGGAGGAGGCTGCTGGGACGGCTGGTTTCCGGCCTGGGCCTTCTTCTTTTTGGCCGCCTGCTTCGGCCCCGCAGGTGTCGGGGTCGGAGGCGGCTTTGATGGGCCCGATTTCGGCTTGGCCGGGGCCGTCTTTGCCCTCGCAGGGGCCGCCGTCACTGGTGCCGTCCGCACCGTGGCCGTCTTCGCCTGAGGCGGCCTCGTCGTCGCCTGGGGAGGCATGGACGCGGCCGCAGCCGCGTACGAGGTCGCCGCCAGCGGGGGTCGCAGCACGCGGCTCTCCAATACGGAGAACCGCTGCTGGAAGGCGGCCAGCTCCTGTCGCACCAGGTCGAGAACCGAGTCCTCCGCTGGTGTGGGCTGGCCTTTCTCCTTTTGGCCCCGCGGCGGCGCATTCCGCTGGCCGCCTCCCCGGATTGCGGCCAGGTCCGCCTTGAGGGCGGCGTTCTCCCTCTGGAGAGCCTCTATGGCGGCAGTCAGGCGGGTGACCTCCGGCCGCAGATCGGACATATCGTCCCTTGCAGCCGGAGCCCCGCCGTAAGTCCGCGTGGCCGCCATGATGGAGGCCGTGGCTTCGCCGATCGCGTCCTCCTTGCTCTTGCGGTTGCGCTTCCGCGAGATGGTGTGGATGGCAGCCGCCACGGCCTCTTCTAGTTTGGCCTCGCTCGAGGCCAGACCAGTGTTGGGCTCTCCAGAGGGAGGCACCCTCCCCGAGGTCTTGCCTCGGCCTTTACCCCGCACGCTAGTGGGGATCTTGCGGGCCGAGACAAGCCCCTCCTCCGACGACGACTCGTCGTTGCGGGGGCGCTTGAGGAACTCCTTCCACCTGTCAGCGCCCCCCTCGTCACTCCTGACTGCGCTCCCAGAGATTAAGCTCTGGAAGCTCTCGGCGTCCGATGCCGAGTCGGTCTCCGACCCGAGCACCAGCGCCCCCTTCCTCCGCGGAGCGGCGCTTAGCGCTCGCTCAACGTTCGGTGCCGGTGAGGTGGACGTGCTGGACAAGTCCAGCGACTCCACCTCACGGGCACGTGAGCCTCCCTGGCTCAATGCGGCGACTGCCGGGGTAAATTTGGGGTAAAAGTTGTCGCTGTCCCCCCCAGAATACGACGGGACTGACCGGACGTGTCCGGTGCGGGACTCCCCAGCTGCGGAGCAGCTGGGACCCGCCTGGGTAGTTTTTACAAGAACTTTGTCTGCCATTTTTTTGTTACTTTTTTAATGAGGTGAGTTCCTCCGACCCTATCTCCCATTTCTCTCCCCTGGTTCACTTCACGGTTACGTCTAAAGATTAGACGCATACCGGAAGTGAACCTTTCCTCCCCCTTGACCCGATCTCTGAGACCGGGCCCCGCGCCGTCTAGAAGCTCGAGCTAGCTGCTCGATCCTCCAGGCGGCGCGCCTTTCCCCCGGTGTGTCCCTCTTGGTCTGGTTTCTCCCTCTGGGCCCGTCCGGCATGAGTGCCTCTACCGGCATGGCCCCAGAGATCATCGAAACACGCAAGCCCCACCACGACGACAACGTGGGGACACAGTTGGTGGGGATGATTGATACCTAGCAACTGTTTTGTTTATTTACAAGCTGTTTGAGTTTTAATCAAACAATTAGCGCTAATGTATAATTGCATCGGACCCACGTATGCACACTCGCTCATTCAACAAAACGTAAACAGTTCGAGTTCCGATCATTACAGATACCATGCATTCAAAACCGTTTACCATTTATATTTTCCATAATATATTTTACTTACAAGTTACTTATATAATTTATCATTTTACCATTTCTTGTAGGTAATGGAGTGTTATAGTTATACAATACATAGTGTCAGGGAGATCGCAAACTTTACGAATTGATAACTTATATATCGATATACACATTTACGAAATTCATTCATAATCATCTGCTTAGCTTTATTGTTAGGTATGCAATTGTATGATCCATCATCTCTGATTAAGTCAAGAGCAAATAAAATACTTCGAGGCAAACGTGCTTCATCTTCATTCACATCATGGCTTACCATCAGGTGAGATGGTGGTCAAAGGTGAGCTTATGAACAATAAGAATACATAGGTAGGCACAGATTAATAATTTGATTGTAAACGGTCGTAATACCCCTGAAATAGCAAAAAAATTAACTCATACGTGACAAATAAACCTTTCTGATCAATACTTATATCAAGCCTAAACATCTCTGTATACATCCAAGATCATCTTAAAATTGTTAGCTAATTCACACTTTAATCTTTTCATCTCTTTAGAACAATTTGCAATGAAAAATAAATCATCGACATAAATTAATACATTATAGTTCTTGAATTACGTTCAATTGTAGTAAATAAAGTTCGTTGATTCTTTTTTTAAACCGATACTTATAAAAAAATCCTCGACTCTCTGATACCACATCCTAGATGACTGTTTCAAACCATAAATAGCACGTTTAAGTTCAAGTACGACATTCCCATCTGTGTCTTCTAAACGAACTGGCTTTTGCATAAAAATTTCTTTTGACAATACTTCGTTTAGGAAAGCTGACACATTTCTAAATCTAACTGCACTGCTAGGGCGAACAATAATCTTAGTGTGGAATGAAGTTAAACCGGTGAGAACGTTTCATCAAAGTCTATGCCTGATCTCTGGGTAAACCTCTTAGCAATCAGCCTGACCCTATACCTCACACTGTTATCAGGGTTTAATTTCTTTTGAAAAACTCAGTTACAGGAAACAACAGGACCTTAATATTTTGGTGATGGTACGACCTCCCACGCATCATTGCCCTTAAACGATTTTAATTCTTCTGCCATAGCCTGCTTCCACTGGATACTCTCAGGTTCATTAAGAGCATCATCGTCTGTGGAGAGTTCAAAATCACTGATAACACATTTTGCTACGCCTACAACAAACCTGTCTGATTGTTAACGCACATGCTTGGATCTTACTTGTTCTGACACTTCACCCATTTCTTTACCTGTAACTTATGCAGTTCTATCTGGTGATTTTTCTTCTTTTTTCATGACGACAATGTCCCCCACTGTTTCTGTACTCATTTCTTACTTTATCTCCGCTTTCTCCAAGATATCTGATGTACTGTCATCAATGTTTACCTCCGCTGAATCATTGGAAACGCCTTCCTCTATCACAACAATATAACCCTTCACATGGTCAGGGTAGCCAATAAATATGCATTTTTTTGACGTTTTATCAAATTTCAATCTTCTTTCTTTTGGTATATGTGCCATAATCTTACTGCCAAAGATGTGCAAATGACTGACATCGGGCTTCTTTCCTGTCCAATTTTCAAATGGTGTTTTGCTGTTAAGGCCACAACTGATCTATTTCTCAGATACACTGCCGTGTTAACAGCTTCTGCCCAAAAATTTTTGGTAAGATTTGCGTCATACAGCAAACAATTTGCCTTTTCTACAATGGTTCTATTGAGCCTTTTACATAACCCATTCTGTTCTGGTGTGTATGGTTTAGTCTTTTGATGAATATTCCTGCATTCTGTAAGTATTTATCAAATTCCTTACTGCAAAATTTCAATCCGTTGTCTGTCCTTAGTACTTTTATTTTATTTCCTGTTTGATTCTCCACTAATGACTTGTATGCCTTAAAACTGCTAAATATTTCATCTTTTATTTTCAGGAAATAAACATAAACCATTCTATTGTAGTCATCGACAAACAAGAGAAAATAGTTAATTAGATATCAGCATGCACTGTTTCTAGTTATTTTGTACTCCTATTACCAGCATTTGGGAATGATAGCCGAGCTTGTTTTCCCTCACAGCACACTTTGTAACTTGACTTTGTAATCTGGGATTTATCTGTATATGACATGCCTGTAACTACTCCTTCCTTCATTTTGTCTAAGGCACTGCTGTTCAAGTATCCTCGGCGACCATGCCATACACTAATCGATACTTAAGATAATAAATATTCAACATTTTTCATATCCAGTTTATATACTCCTTCTGTTATACTTGCTGTTACCACAAGCTTATCCTTTCTGTTGTAAATATAACAGATATTAACTGCAATTGTCCAATGATCTACAAAGCGCTCATCAAGAAATTGAAAACTTAAATTCTGAAAACTTTAGACTGAAAACTGATGTCCAAAAATATATTAAAATGATAAATGTCTACAAGAACATAAATGATATCGACATAAGTAACTTGACTCCGTGCTCAGAACGTAAACAAAATTCGAAACGAAACAATAAAGTAACACCTACACAAAAAAATACAAAGCAACCAATCACATCAATACCGAATGTAAAGTATGTTGAACCAACCGACATCGCTTTCACGACTCCTATAAAATTGGCTAGATCTACAAATATAGTGGAATGTATACCGTCAGCAAGTACTGGATTGAACTCAACGCCTGCAGACAGCGTCATTCAGACGAAATTAACAGTTAAACTTCCAGACCAAAATACCTCAAAAAAATCTGCGAATAACACAAATATATTACAGTGTGAACCAAAAAAAAGTATGGAATTGAACCATACCCTACGCTTACACAAAAAAGACGTTCAGGTTAATATGTCTAAACCGAATACTGTAATAACATTATCGAAATGCACGATGACACCGGAAAAAAGAAAAAATAAAGTAATTATCATAGCAGATCAACAGGGACGCTATATTCAGAGAATTCTTCAAAAACTTATAGGGGACGACTTTATAGTAAGATGTTTTTGGAAACCAGGAGCGTGCCTACAACAGATTTTAATAACTGAAAAAGTAGAAATAAGTTTATTAAATAAGGACGACTTCGTAATTGTATTGGGAGGTGTAAATGATACCAACCCAGAACTAACTCAACTATGCCTTAGTAACTTTTTAAATAATACAAGAAACACGAATGTAATGATCTCTGAAGTACTATTTAATAATCATTTAAATGAAAAAAAATTAAATTATAAACTGAAATTTATCTGTTCTCACTACTCTCATTCTACTTACGTGGACATGAATTACTCAATATTTACGCCAAAATATCGCTTTTTACCATTGCATATATGCCAATTAACTCTGAAGGAAATATTAAGAAACACTTATAAACAAAGCTATGACAAATATGCCATGATAAATCGTAAACCTAACATTTCAACTACTACTTATAATGACAAATGTACCCAGACAGAACTTAATTATCAAGATAATGAAAATTCTCCCTCAAATCAGGATCTTTTTCGCTTATAAACACATAAATATACTTCATCAAAACATTAATGGCTTAATAAGTAAATTAGATGAACTAACAGTACACTTACACTCGCTAGGTCAAATAAATAACCACTACCCGATCGACATTATATGTATAACTGAACATAACATGACAATTGATGATAGCAAATTACTTAAACTACCCTATTTCATACTAGGAGACAATTTCTCACGAAATAATAGACATGGAGGATCTTGTATACTGCTAAAAACAAATCATAATTTCAAAACTATACCTGAAGCCAAAAGCCTCAGTATTATGAATATTTTTGAATGTAGTGGTGTTGAACTAATCGATCACAAAATTATAATATTATGTGTTTATCGGCCTCCTAAAAACAAAAAAGATGACATTGACTTATTTTTTATGAGGCTAACGACTCTACTAAACAAAATATGTTACACACACAAAAAAGTTATAATATGTGGTGATTTTAATATTAATAGATTAGAGAATAATAACTTATCCCGACAGTTTGAACAATTACTTTTAAGTTACAATTTGAAATTAACGATAAACCAACCCACCAGATTAAGCAGCATGACTTGTATTGACAACATAGCCCATAATATTAGAGGATCAAAAACTACTGTCTTGGAGCTGTCGCTTTCGGATCATACAGCACAAATTTTAAAATGCCCAGTAAAGAAAAGCTATCTTTTTACACATTGGTATAAAAATAAACGAGACTATTGTGAGGATAATATTATTAAATTTATAAATTGTATAAAAAGTCTGAGTTTTGAAGAATGTTTCACATATAACGACCCTGAAACCGCTTATAATGCCTTCCACGATTTATTTAAGCTATTTTACGATTTGTGTTTTCCTTACATCAAACTAAAAATACCTATTTCTAAGAGGCCTAAATGGCTTAGCAATGGTATAAGGTCATGCTCTAAGCGTAAACGTCAACTATTATGGAATTATCGACTAAATTCAAACCTAAAAGACAAAATTTACTACAAAGAATATGCGAAGAGACTAAGAACAATTATTAAGAAAACCCAAAAATCACAAAATAATTACTTTATAAGATCAGCTGCTAATAAAGCCAAAGCGATATGGAAAGTTATAAATAATTATAAGACCGAAACACCAAAAGAGAATATTAACCAAATAAAGGTACAGGATAAAGTAGTTACAGCGCCAAAAGAAATAGCTCAAGCATTTAATAATTACTTCATTGACGATATTAAAAAGACGAAGAGGGACAAAAGAGTTTCTGTAAAAACACTGACATACAATAATGCTAATTCAATTTTTTTAAAACCGACAACTCCTCATGAGGTACACCAGATAATTAATGCGCTTAAGAATACTAACAGTACAGGCTATGACAACATAAACACAAAGATAATTAAAAAGGTGTCTCATCTCATTGCACCCATACTTAGCCATATTATAAATCTTTGCCTTGAACAGGGAGTGTTCCCCTCAAAACTAAAAACGACTGTTATAAATCCCTTATTTAAAAAAGGAAATAAAGATGATATGAGACATTATCGACCTATTGCTTTAATACCAGTTATTGCCAAAATTTTTGAAAGGGTTATTTATAATCATTTATATAACTACTTCGAAACCAACAACATATTTGCTAACGAACAATTTGGGTTCCGAAGAGGCAGATCAACATGTGATGCACTGTTTAATTTTTTAAAGAAAATCATGACTGGACTAGATAGCAAAAAACAAATTACCACGATTTTTATGGATATGTCAAAAGCATTTGATCATGTGGATCATCAGATACTAATAACTAAGCTAGAAAAATATGGAGTAAGAGGAAATGCACTTAATCTTATAAAATCGTACCTAACAAACAGATTTCAAATAACACAAATAACACGAATAGCAAGTGATACAAGGTTTGAACAGACTTATAAATCAGATCCAAAAGTAGTTCATTATGGAGTGCCCCAAGGAAGCATCCTTGGACCTCTTTTGTTCATAGTTTATATAAATGATCTCCCAAATGTCATAAACCAGCAAATGATACTATTTGCAGATGATAGCACTGCCATTTTTACTGACGATGACAAAGACGAATATGAGACGAATATAAATAAATCACTTGAAGCTATTATTAATTGGCTAACACAAAACAATCTTAAAATCAATCTGCACAAAACAAATTACATGACATTTACAAATAAAAACCAAAAACCTAAAAATCTGCAAATAAGCTATAAAGGAGAAATAATAAAAGAAGTTAATAGCACAAAGTTCTTAGGTATGTATATTGACCACGGACTGGACTGGAAAATCCAGGTTGATCAAGTTTGTAACAAATTAAACCAACAGTCCTATGCCCTTTATATGTTAAGAAAAGTTGTAAATGAAACTGCGTTATTAAGCGCTTACCATGCATATGTGGGTTCCACGATAAAATATGGTGTTTTGTTCTGGGGTAATTCCTCTAATAGAGAAAATGCTTTTAGAGCACAAAAAAAATGTGTGAGAAGTATGAGCGGGCTTAAACAGACTGACTCATGCAAAGAAGTGTTTAAGAGACTTAAAATTTTAACTCTGCCTTCATTATACATTTATGAAGCGGCAGCAATGATAAAAGGCGATTTAAGTAAATATGAAACACTAAAAAGTGCACGACATAAAAATGAACTGTCGGGAATTAGGTGCAGAACAGTTAAATTTAAATCTAGTATATTTGGAATAGGAGTGAAAATTTATAATAAACTACCAAATTTTGTTAAAAGTATTTCAGACCTCAATATTTTTAAACTTAAGCTCAAAGAACTCCTGATAGATAAAGCTTATTACTCAATAAACGATTTTTTAAATGACAAAAACTTGGTGTAAGGCGGTGTTTTTAATTGACATTGAATTACAATTTAATTTATATTAATATTCTAAAATAATTTAACCTTTATTACAATGATTATTACTTTTACATTTTTATTTTGACTCATAATTTAATAACATTGAATGTATAATTTGACTACCTAATGTATAAGAGTGACTAAATCAAATAAGTATATTTCTGTAATATTAAATTCTAATCACATTTATGAATATTGTACACCTTATAGGTATGTTACATTGATACAAACATGATAATTATAAGATCTTCTTTTGACATGTAACAAACAATAAATGAATTTGAATTTGAATTTGAATTTGAAAAGATACTCTGTTTCCTTGTTTCATTAATTATTGGTCAATGTCAATCGTTTCAAAGATAGAATCGTTGCAATGGTAAAATGCGTACCACCTCAAACTTTTAAAATAAGAAAGTGAAAAATTTAAATACGGAATGTTACCTAACAGAAGGTGTACGGGCACAAGCCTATACATATACTGTTTACTGTTTAATGTTGAGAGAGAGTAGGAAATGACTGTTACTGTTAACTGTTTAAAAACTGTTTAATTAATTATTAATAAAATAAATTATTATATTCTAAATACAATGTTATAAAACTGTTGTAGACTGTTAAAATTACTGTTGACTGTTACGACTGTTAAACTGTTGTGCCCGCTCGACCCGAACTGCCAGAGTTTTTACGCACTCTCGTACGTGATGGTACGAGATTTAATAAATTAACAAAATTATATCTGGGTCGAGGTCCACTGTGCGGTTGCTAACCGTACATCTTGGCCAGCAACATAAATAGTGTCAACTTAATAGACAGAAAAAATATAACGTTCTAACAACAAAAGTTAATTAAAACCAATCTAATTAACAGAAATGTAAAAAGAATGTACACTTAGATCTAAAAGTAATAAAAAATGTAAATTTAAAAATTAAAGTAATGAGGTGTTGCATATGTATCATTTCTGAACGTGGACATTTCTATGTTTTCGTTAGATGATGCAGCCCTCGGTGTTTTCGGTGGTGGTAGTCTAGTTGGAGCGGCACTGATGCCGACGGTGACACTGCTGCTACGTTTCCAGTAGACGTAGACTCCTCCCGCGACGAATGCTCATAAGATCAGAAGTCCCATCGTTGTATAAGAGACGATATATTGGTGTACATCATGTTGCGACATTTCCACCTGTTCAGTTTGATATATCAATCGGCTGAACCGATGTCAGATTGTTGATGTCCTCCAGATCTATCAGTGGTACTTCCGGGTTGACATACATGTTGTTAGAATAATACACTTGTGTATAATATGTTTCTTCACTGTTTCTGATGATACATCCTGCCTTGGCTTCTAAAATTCCTGTTGAATTTATAGCTTTAGAAGTCATACGACCTTCGCAGATAACTTGTAACTGACACTCGTTGCAGCAGACATAGAGCCACGTGTTAGGCCTTTGAAGTGGTACCCATTTGTTATTGCAGCCTGCGGATGCGTATACACATCTTGCTAATTTAATGTTTGTTATTGCACCAATTTCGCACGGAATTTGATGATTTCTTAGATTAAGTGTTGGTTTATTTAATGAACAAATATGGGTACTAGGTTCAATTTTAATGCAGTGTTTGAGATCCTTGCTCGTTAGTTGCATATATGTCTCTTGCCGTATATTGACTGCAACATATTCTGAGCTTGTTTTCATGACAAGCGACTGTTGGTTGTTTGTAATCATCGGTATAGGAACTGTTCGGTATATAGTGAACTGATTGTCGCCTGTTAATGGCAATGTAATTTCTATGATAAAATATTTATCTACTAATCTAGACTTAACCTCTAGTAGTTTATATATGTCGGCTAATTGAGCTTGAACATTGTCAACGGGAATAGATAAATGTGGTGGTAATTGTCCCGAGATTATGCTGATCTCCTGGAAAAGCTGGCCTTGTGGCAAAAGTCTGGTATCCACATGACCATGGTGAATATTGATAGCTGTGTCTAACAGCATTTGTTGGATGTGACGCAATATAGATAAAATTACTGATGTGGTCACTGCCATGATGCTGAAGTAGTCCATGGCTTCGTTAGCTTCAACAGCTTTACCCAATTTCCGTAAATAGTCATCTGTCATGTTAAGATGTTGCGATAAGAGATCGAATTGCATATTCATCGCCTCTTCATTTCTCTTTAAAATGTTATTTTGTGCCTCAATGATTGATGTTTGCCCTTTAACAAGATTTAACATGTGGTCTTTGTTTTTGTGTAACTGTTCGATATCTTCCTTGTATTGTTTTGCGAACCTTTCATCTAGCACGCCGAATAAGCTATTTGCAAGATAACCTATCCCATTAATGAGACCTCGGGTAACGCAACCCCTTGTCTGACCATGATGTGTTTCCAACAAGTAATTGTTATGATCAAGTTCGTTGAGCTCCTGTTCGAATTCAGTCGTAATGGTTCTGCACATCGTTTGATAGTCAAATTGCTCACACCTGTCTCCCAGGTGTTTCACAACTCGATGTATGTTTTCTATACCTTGCCAGTACGACGTCATGTTGTAGTAGGTCACAATCTTCCAATCGTCATGTACGCTTTGTAAACTGCCAATTCTGTCAAAATAAACTGCTATGTTTGCTTCAAACGGTGTGACCTTTACTACGTCGCTGTTTTGCTTAGTGGGCTGACATAACGTTAATAATGTTATGAGCACACATAGCAGACTGGAACTTATTTTTCCTGCTTTGGACCGCTGTTTTTGTTTAATATTACCTTTTTTTCCGTTTGTTTTTCCTTATAATTTATTACATTAAGTGTAGTGGTGTCAGGTTTTTCTGTCCAACTTTCAGATATCGGGAGTTTGATTAATTTCGTAATAGGTCTTGTTAGTAGCCCTGACTTTGTTTTAACTGTTACGACTCTAACCAGGTTGTCCTTTCCTGGATGAACATCCTGTATTCTGCCGAGTGCCCATTTCATAGGAGGAAGATTATCTTCTTTGATAAGAACAATATCATCGATCGATAGATTATTTGTTTTATTCAGCCATTTACTTCGTACTTGAAGTCGTTGCAGGTATTAAGAGGACCACCTGGTCCAAAAACCTTGCTGCATTTTGTTTAATAACTGCCATCTTTGGCGAATGTTAACGTCCTGCTCTCTTATAATATGTTCGTGTGGTAGAAATGTCGCTGGTCGGCCAATTAAAAAATGTGATGGAGTAATATAGTCAATATCCTCGATATCTTCTGTTAAAGGGCAAAGCGGCCTAGAGTTCATACAAGCTTCAATCTGTGTAAGTAGTGTCAAAAACTCCTCATAGGTCAACTTTTGCTCTCCTAAGACGCGTTTCAGGTGGTATTTCATGGATTTGACTGCAGCTTCCCAAAGTCCTCCTGCAGACGGCCAGCTCGGGGCATTGAAATGCCATTCTACCCCCATCTCGGTGTTAATTCTCGACAAACAGTCGTTGTTAAATGTTTGAGCTATACGCAACTGTTTAGCTAACTCCCTTTCAGCTCCCACAAAGTTTGTACCATTGTCGGAGTAAATATGTTTCGGGCAACCTCGTCGCGCAATCATACGTTTCAGAGCGAGTATAAATGTTTGTGCTGACAAATCCGATGCTAGTTCTAAATGTACAGCCTTTGTTGACATGCACACAAATACTACGACATAGCCCTTACTTGTCTTAACACCTCGGCCCTTGTTCAATTTGACATCAACGAATCCTGTGAAGTCTACCCCTGTATGGTAAAAGGGTGGCGATTGTGTTATTCTCTCCCTAGGTAAGTCTGCCATCAATTGATAATGTTTTAATGGCTTGAAACGACAGCACTTCACACAGTTTTGCAAATGTTTTTTGACAGTGCTGTTTCCTCCTGTTATCCAATATTTCTGTCTTAATGTAGCCAAAGTTAATCTCGCTCCACCATGTAGTGTTGTGGCATGTGCACGGTCAATGAGAAGATACGTCAGCTTGCTGTTTTTTGGTATGATAATAGGGTGTTTTGTTTCTTCAGGTAAGTTCGAATTCTGTAGTCGCCCTCCGACGCGTATAATGTTATTTTCATCCAAGTAGGGGTTGAGTTTCAAAAGTGCACTGTTGTGCTTAACCTTCCCTTTTGATTGCAATTCCTTAAATTCTTGTTCAAAGTGTTCCTTCTGAATGTGTTTTATAATAATGTTAGTGGCATGTCTAATTTCAGCGAGCGTCAAATGATATTTTCTATTGCTAAACATGTGACTCATTGCTTGACCTACACGACGATTACCTTGTGAAGTGTATGTTATGAAACGCGACACCCAGGCAATGACCCGTATTATAGTCATAATACAGCTGAACTTGAATAGGAATTGCGTAATAATGTTATTGTTTTTATTTTCACTCATTTGTATCGTAGCTGCATGCACCTTCTTAACTTCGATCTCTGGTATCGGGTACCCTTTACATGTCTCAAGCATGTCCTCGCTGCGCAGCCATTCGGGTCCGTTAAACCACAGGGAATAGTTTTGTAATTGCGAAGGCAGTAGTCCACGTGACGCGCAGTCAGCCGGGTTTTGCTCCGATCTCACATGCTTCCAATTCTCAGCGGGGACTATAGATGTTATTTCCCTTACTCTATTTCCGACATAGGCCTTCCATCGCGAGATATCGCCATTTAGCCAGCCAAGCACAATCATCGAGTCTGTCCATGCAGTTACCTTAATGTTAGGTTTATCGAGGCAATGTTTTATTTTATTCACCAACTGAGCTAACAGCTGAGCGCCGCATAACTCGAGTCTGGGAAGTGTTTGCTGTTTTTGAATTGGGGCGACCTTGGTTTTTGCCGCAATCAATGCAATTAGATATTTCTGTATTCCCTCCCGAACCTTACTGTATACCACACACGAGAATGCTTTTTCTGAAGCGTCACAGAATGCGTGTAATTCGCTATCCTTGCATGTTTCAAACCCGAGCCATCGGTTAATCCTAAAGGGTTGCATGTTCGTTAACTCGTTTTTTAATATCCTCCATTCCTTTTCTATTTCATCCGGTACAACATCATCCCATCAGATTTTGTACCTCCAAATCTGTTGGAATAGGATTTTTGCCTTGACTGTTATAGGGGACAACAACCCCAATGGATCAAAAATAGTTGATATGTCACTCAGGACTTGTCGTTTTGATGAGTTTTTGTTAACGTTGCAAGTGTTTTTATTTTTCAATGTTGGTGAAAAGATGAATTCGTCTTGTTTCGGATTCCATGCCAACTCTAACGCCTTCGATGGTTGCGCCTCTGTAAAGTTGAAATTGACAGGACTAACCATGTGTTCTGGTAGATCTTCCAATAATTTACTGTCATTGCTTGACCATTTTCTGAGATTAAAACCTCCCTCTTTCAATAGCTTTATTAGTTGATCTCTTGTGACGCGGGCTTCGTCCATGGTTTCCTTTCCAAACAACGCATCGTCGACGAAAAACTGGTTGAGCAATATGTTTTTTGCTTTCGGGTACTTGTCACCTTCGTCTATCGCTAACTGTTGAAGTGTACGGAGCGCTAAGAACGGGGCAGCTTTAGTTCCATAGGTGACTGTACACAGTTGATAATGTCTAAGTAGTTGACGTGGGTTATTTCTCCACACGATTTTTTATAAAGGTTGATGTTCAGGATGTACGACTATGAAGCGATACATTTTCTCAATGTCAGATGTGAACACATATTTGTACTGTCTCCATTTCAGTAAAATACTAAGAATATCCTTCTGTAAGTTCGGTCCTGCTAACATTAAATCATTTAAACTGTGTCTTGAACTCGTTTTTGCTGACGCGTTAAAAACAACCCTCAATTTTGTCGTGATAGCGCCTGGTTTAACTACCCGATGGTGTGGTAAAAAATATTCAAAGTTTTGAAGTTTCATGGTAGTTTCAACTTGTTTCATGTGGCCCATTTCTACGTATTCTTTTATGAATTCCTTATAATCCCTTCCAAACGTAAGGTTTTTTGCCAATTTCCTCTCCAGTTGTTGAAACTGAGCGATAGCCTGCGGTTTGGATGTTCCTAAATGTTCTACAAAGTTATCCTTAAGAGGCAGACGAACTTGGTATCTCCCATCAGGCAGTCGTGATGTTGTTTCTTTGTATAACTGTTCGCATTTATTATCAGGGTCCACATCGTCCTTATTATCTTGCAAAGACTCCTGTTCCCAGAAGTGGGCAAGGTCTTCAATGTTGTTAACTGTTACATGGCAACTGAATGTTTTATAATTGCCACACACTACCCAACCTAACTGAGTTTGTTGGGCGATGATGGAGGACGTGTTTGTTCTGATGAGCCCCTCTAACAATATCTCAGAATAAACATCGGCTCCCAGTAGTTAGTCTATTCCCTGAGATACATTGAAATCAGGATCAGCGAGTTGTAAATTTTGTACGTGCTCAAAGTTGTCTCTCTCTACTGTTTGACTCGGCAGTCTGTTTGTTATGGAGTTTATAATAAATGCATTTACATGAATGTTAAAGTTACTGTATAATGATTGACACTGTAAATGAAGAACTCCCTTACACTTGGTGGTGGCTGAAGCACCAACCCCTGACACCACAGCACTCATCCTGTTCCGTCTTAACTGTAATATCTGTGCAGCATTCTCTGTAATAAGGCTAACTTGAGATCCTTGGTCTAATAAGGCACGTAAAATAATCATAGTACCATCTTTAGTCATCGTTTTTACTTGAGCCGTGGCTAGCAACACTTCATTCGAATTGTCATAGGCCAAGTACGTGCTTAATTGGTGACCTACATTAGATTTCCTGGGTTTTGATTTTGCTGCTTCGATTGCTTCATGCAAAATGCTATTGTGCGGTTCGTGACAATGTTTGCATTTTTTGTCTGACATACATTTTCCGCCATTATGACTAAAAAGACAATTTAAACAAACATGTAGGTCGTTAGCGAGCTTCAGCATCTCTTCCGGTGTCCTACTTAAAAAATCTCTGCAGTTATAAAGACCGTGTGATTTTTTGCATTTGGGGCAAGTTATAACATAACTAAGAAATGTGGTTTTTCTTTGGGAAGCTCGAGGCACGTTCTGCGTTTCCCCTTGTACGTTTTGTTGTGTTTTAAGCTTACTGTGCATTGCGTTATACCCTTTTTTGGGTTGAATGTTATGCTTTTGACTGTTAATATTTCGTGGGCGGTTTGGGTGCGTATTCGATTCCATTGACATAAATTTATTTTCGATGAATTTCAGGAACTGTTTTAATGTCGGCATGCCTCTAGGATCATCCAATGATTCCTTAAAAGACTGGCTGGTCTCTGAATCAAGCTTTTGCATCATAATGTGAACAACTAAGGGGTCCCATGTTGAAGTATCGAAATGTAGGTTTCTAATAGCCTCAATGCACTCTATAGTCGTGTCATGCATTTTTTTCAGCTGATATGATGTTGCAGTCTGTATGTTGGGTTGATTTAGTAAAATGTTAGCTTGATATGAGAATAATAATCTTTTATTATCATATCTCTGTTGTAGGATCTGCCAACTGGCTTCGTAGTTGTCAGCACTAATGTTCATGTGCTGTATTAACCGCTCGGGCTCTCCCTTCAATTTCGATTTCAAATGTTGCATTTTTTGAGCGTTAGAAATAAAATTGTTACGGTGCACAGTTTCTAAAAATAAATCCTTAAATGTTGTCCACTGCGCATAACTGCCATTGAAAACTGGAAGTTCGATTTTTGGCGTCGACTTCTCCTGGTGAATACTATCCCAAATTCTCTTATTGAGTTGTTCCTTGCTGAATTCGTACAGGCGCTCTAATCTGTTATAATCAGTTTCAAAGGAATGCATGTCGTCTAACATTCTATCGAGCCTCCAATAAGTACTATCGACTTTTTCCCAGCGTTGTGTTACTGTTCTCAATTTATCTTCAAGTTGCCACTTTTCTTTCAGATCTTCAATGTTCATGTTCCGTACTACTCTCTCAAAAGCCTTGATGTTGGATTGTTGTTCGTTCATTATATCCTTAGTACGTTCGTCCACAATTTTCGTAACCTGTGACGTGTTTTTTATATCCTCCGTGACCTCATTGTCATCGCGATGGTCTGAAATCTCCTCTTGACTACCGCCCGTTTTACTACTTTCTCCTTGTTTATGAGATTGTTTGAATAAACTAAATTTGTCATCTTCAATTTTAGCCAATAATCTTTGCTTTGATTTATTGATCATACCCTTCGTTTCTTCGTACAATTGTTCTAAGCGTTCGAAAACCCTATTCTCGTAGTAGGCTCCAGACTTTGTGCCTTCCGACAACGATAACTGGATGTCGTTCTCCTTAAATTCGCTCCACAATGAATCTAGTTTGTTAAGCCTTTCATTGTGGTACTCAAGAGTAGTTTTACGAGAAGGACCATCTTTCATAACATTTTCACGGATTCTTTTAATAGTCTCAAGAATTGCAGATTGAGAACTAAGCAAAATATCGTAAGACGACATTGTTGTATGTTATACGGTACACAAAATGAAATTCAAAACTGTAGCGTCGTAGTAAAAAATGGAACGTGCTCACCGGGTTCGCCTCTACCGCTTTCTGGATACTTATACCGCAACGTCACTTTTATCACTGATTTTAATGTTTTAAATGTTCTGTTAGGAATACTGTTCTTAAAGTTCTGTTAAATGTTCAAATGTTCGGCAAACTGTATCACGGCACTGACTCTACTCTAAATACCCGAAGGACCAAAATGTACGGGCACAAGCCTATACATATACTGTTTACTGTTTAATGTTGAGAGAGAGTAGGAAATGACTGTTACTGTTAACTGTTTAAAAACTGTTTAATTAATTATTAATAAAATAAATTATTATATTCTAAATACAATGTTATAAAACTGATGTAGACTGTTAAAATTACTGTTGACTGTTAAACTGTTGTGCCCGCTCGACCCGAACTGCCAGAGTTTTTACGCACTCTCGTACGTGATGGTACGAGATTTAATAAATTAACAAAATTAACAAAATTATGTCTGGGTCGAGGTTCACTGTGCGGTTGCTAACCGTACAGAAGGCGTTCCCGTTAACCCGCAATAGTATCATCCATACATGCTAAAAAAATATTACCATTCGAAGACAAAATGTTTTTATTTTTTTAATATTAAAATATTCACTAAAAATTTTAAGTTGATACTTAAAGAAAACACTCTGTACACGCGTACTTGAAGGACGGCAACGTCGCAATTTATTTATGAATGTCGGCGTGTGCGGCAATCTAATTGATGTGCTTAGAACCGCCCCCTCCCCCGAATGTCCACCTAATTTTATTCGTAACTAATCTCACGCGCTGGCCGGACGCACATTATTTTCGCAAAGCAACATCTGGCGTCATTCTTGTGTGAAAAATGTCACGTTATCAGTTCAGTGCTCAGGAGTATGTAAATATGATGCTCATTTATGCTGAGTGTAATTATGATGGTGGACGTATTCTGAGGATGTATCCTGAGAGGTACCTCAATGCACATCACCGCGGAATTCTCGTGTTATTGTGAGTGCCCTGGTGCGTATTTGTAACAATGAACCGTCAGTGCCACGTCGTTCTGGTGGCCCCCGACCCGTGATCTCTGTGCGGCAGGACACACAGCACAGCATTCCGTGTTATCTTTCGCTTTTAATGCGACGAGTATACCAAAATAACCGTCGGCGATTGCAACAATGTGTAGACAGAGGAGTTAAGCATATTGAGCAGTTCAAAATCTAGATAAGTTTTTAACATTATTTAAATGTGTCACAATACCTAAAACATTTCGAAAATATTAAAATAAAAAAACTTTTTACCAAAAAATTAAACCGACTCCCAAAAAACACTGCAAAGTGAAAAATAACTTTAATTTCGGTAGTCGGTGTCTTTAGTTTTGTATTTTCGTTTTTGGCTCCGACTTCCGAAATTAAAGTTATTTTTCACTTTGCAGTGTTTTTTGGGAGTCGGTTTAATTTTTTGGTAAAAAGTTTTTATTTCACTCTTTTTAGTTGGTCTATTTTTAATTTACCTAGTTACAAGAGCCTAATTATCAACTACTTATAACCTTTTACAAAATATTGCTTTTCCCAATGCTGGGCCGTTAATTGTTGAGGAGTTCTCCTGGTACTTCACCATCAGCTCTACATCACCATATGCATTGTGACGAGCATAAAGTGCGTAACATCCATATTCAAGTAATCGAATTGCAATCCACTCAATACTTATTATTGAGTAGTTTCGGCGGCCATCTGTGGTCTTCATCATCAGTTCCACTTCCTCAAATGGTACTTATTGAGAGCAACTGCACAAGTTACTATAATAAATACCCAAAACGACATAGGTGTGCCTATAATATTTGAAGAGTTCCCTCGATTTCTCCAGGATCCCATCATCAGATCCTGACGTTTATGAAAATGGGACCAATATCGCAGTATACCCTTTCAATCAAAAAAAGAATTTTCCAAATCGGTTCAGCCGTCTTCGAGTAATCGATGATCATACATAAAAAAAAAAAAAAATATACGCGTCGAATTGATAACCTCCTCTTTTTGTCGTCGGTTGAAAAATAACACTCAACGACTGTGCCACAGAATGAATAAGTTCAGAAGGCCCAGTCTTTACTAAAACTGCTTTTATGCTCAGGGAGTACCCCATAGAAATATAAAATACAGGAGAAATGGTAAGGGGGCGTATCGGTGTCCGCGCGATATGGCCACAGGGCTCATGTCACAGGCAAGTGACCGTCTCCGTGAACTAGTGCGCTTTCGACGGTGATCGTGATAACATATAAGAATGCCGAGTTGTTCAGTGGTATCTTGTAAAAACCGAAGCCAAAACCAAAACTTTGTGAATAATGGAATCACTTACCATTATGTAAATACAAGTATTTTACAATATTAGTCTTTTAAATCATGAAAAACAATAAATCGTAAAATGTTTTCTCAAATATCACAGCGACTGTACTACTTTTGCTATAAATACATTGCTCCTTAAGCACTACCCGAGTTCGTCACTAAGTAACCGGACAAGCAATGTAAAAATAACGAAACGATACAGTATTACGCGGATTCATCGCGTAGTGAGGCCGCCGCTTCTTGCGACGAGTTAGTGATGTGCTTGTGCAGATCCACTAACGTAGCCTACGTTAGTGGATCTGCACAAGCACATCAACGTCGTATCGGCAACATAGTCGATTGACGAATGAACTATTGCTATTATAGTTTAGGGGTTTTATAACATACGGAAACCTCTAAGAAAATATGTTCAACTATAATTTTAAAGAATAAACAATTTATTTTACGCCCGCAGCATGCGTAAGGAGTTCCGACGTCGCCGTCGCTACAATAGTTTATTTTTCAATCTGTAAACCGTTTTAACCCGGTTGAAAGATCGATGTAAATAATATTTTTTTGCTTATTTGGATTATTTTACAGCGTAGTAGAGAAATGCGTAACCAATGTTCGTAAAGTAAGTTACTTAATTTTTAGGTTAATAATCGGTGGTGTTATTAGATTTCGAATGATCGTAGGTATGTTATGCCTTATCCTCGTGCTGTTTCTTTATTTTTTTTATGGTTTTTGTATTTTACTTCCTGTGAAGCTTCGAATGCGTTATAATAATCGGCATGGTTCAGATAATATATTAGTGAAGTAAAGTGCTTAAAATAAGTCAATACATTCGTGCTATTTATTTGTTATGCATGGGTGTGTGTTTGTTTTTATATATTTATCAATTTCTCTACTAACTAGGGTTTTTCTTTTAACAAAAACCTATTATAACGTACTAAACTATTTGTAAAAGAATGGAAATAGTCATGAAAACATTTTGTCTCACGGATGATAAATTTACAGTTAAAAGTAAAAATGTCAAACAGGAACTCGTGGCAAAGGCTTTGCCACATTTCATAGATGGCTTTGATAATATTAAGTTTCACCAGTTTGAGCAGTCCCCGATGAATATTCACATAATATTTCTTACCAAAACAGTCTTGGAAAATATATAAATTTAAGATTATTATTACTATTATTTTTTTTCATAGTAGTCTCGCGTTTGACCACCATCTCACCGGATGTTAAGTGACGATGTGGTCGAAGATGGAGCACGCTTGCCTAGAAGTAACCTATTCACTCTTGACTTAAAGACTCCCAGGTTATAGCGATTAGGAAACACAGACTCCGGCAGGGAATTCCACTCCTTAACCGTACGCAAAATGAAAGTATTCCCAAAACGTTTAGTGCGTATGGGTGGGATGTCCACCGTATCGATGGCGCATCGCCATTTGTCTTGTAGTCCGATGATGGAACGGGCTTGGCGGAATTAGATTTTGTAATTCCATCGCACACTCCCCGAAATGTATTATTATTATGTACTATTTGACAAAAACATGCCACCCCAGTAATATCAAAGCGTCAAGTGCTACACAAATACCTCCTCTTCAAAGGTCAGTGAGTAAACTTAAAGTTAAAGAGTACGTAATTATAATTAGGTTATGTTATGTTCTTAATAATATATTAATTTTTATATAATATTTTCTGGACAAGCCGTTTTTTTATTTTCAGGAGCCCAAAAAAAATTGTACAATAATAAATGGAAGAATCGATAACTTTCCGATTTAGTCAATCACTAGCGTATATGTAAAATAAATTGCTTTTGCGTAGTACAACGATAGCGACCGATGTTTTTGTGTGGGTAAATTATACGGTGCATGGTAAATACACGCTGTGTTTGATGGAATAGGGTTTATTATTGATTGTATAGTACGTTCTGATTTAAGAACTGCGGGTGTGTGCGCGATTGCGTATCTATTGATTTTATTAAACTGCATGTGTAGTTGTTGCCCCGCCGAGCGCCTAACTGGAGACACACGGTTCCGATATAATTTCGTCTGTCTGCCATATCTACTTGTTTATTTTATCTATGGAGTACCCCGTTCAACGAACATGTTACTTCTGTGACGTTACACGATTGCTATGTATAAACGCAAGTACTTAGGTATTACGAAGGCAACTGCATAAAGGAAAACTTTTTAAATTTCTGGTATTGAATAAACGTAATTTTAAGTACTAGTTTTTTAAGAGAACCAAAACTTAAAATTTCTTCTTTACCACGCCTGAGCACAGAGGACTAGGATAGCCTTGACAGACATGGTAGTTTGTTTCGAGTACAGACACAAGAATGATGTTCAGTGCAACCGTTGAAGACCTTATACTATATCTAGTTATCAATTTCCAAGAATATTTGTATATAGGTAAGTGTGGTTTATTAATAGTTTGTGCAAGCATGATAAGCCTATTATTTACAAACGAAGAAACTATGTTAAACGTGAAAACATGCTTTTGATTAATCAATGTAGATGTAAGTATATTTTGAAATTGTCACGCTGACTATAAATATATGACTTACTTTGTTCATATCCAAAATGCTTTCTCAATTTTGAAGAACGTGACGACCCAAACTATTAATTTTATACCACTTACCTATACAACGTGTAATTTAAAGGGTATATACATACCAAGTGGACGGCTTCTTTGGATGATAATAAACGATAAGGCAAGGGTTTTCTAATCCTATGTGTACATGTGTGGAGCATATTAGAAATTTCAATACATTGATACCAGAGACCGAATTTATCAAATTAAGAAGAACGAAGAGAATTATCGTTTTATTGGCAAGTGCCGTGGAAAGTGATGACCCTCATAGTGCTGTGACAGGTTTTTTTTACTGGTATTCAAGAAACATATGAAACCAATAATTTGGGGTCAATTCTGTGAGTCACTTATTTTGAGCTGAAACTTTTTCATAGAGACTCCATACCAGATGTTGTCTTCAGTCCTTTTGGATAGATATGGGGTTTCCGTTACACGTTGTATAGTAGAGTATTGAATTCTTGGTAATTGATAATCCAATATAGTATAAAACCTCCAACAGCTGCAGGCCCAGGCGCTCCTGCTCAAGGTAAGCAATGTATTTATAAGTTCATGGTTCTAGCAAATCATTCATCGATTTTGTATACCTTAAATTAGTAAGTATATGTATACGAAATAAAATGTCTTATTAGTCTGCCCAAGGACAGTGTACCAGCCGCGCTGCGGTGGCTGATATCTCTGCACTGGCTGGTCCCTACGGCTTGGCCGCCGCTGGCGGCTTGGCTGGTCCGTATGGCTTGACTGCTCCTAGTCTGGCTACCCCCTATGGCTTGTCTGGCTTGGCTTACGATGGATTCGCCTATCCAGCTGCAACCGGTTATGGTACTGCATACGACGGCGCCGGATAAGGCAACGTGGCGGTCGCTGGTGAGCTGCCATTCTGCGGTAACACCGCTGTTGCTGGTCAGGTCCCCATCATGGGTGCAGTGACCTTCAGTGGTCCTGTGTGTGCTGCTGGTACCATGTCTATCTCCGGCAAGTGCGCTTGCGGTTGCGGTGCTTCCTATGACTACCTAGACAATGTCAGTTTGTAACCTCAACAAATTAAAAATTAAATGATTGATACCTTTTTTTTTTTTTTTTTTGTTATCCGGGGGAAACCTTCAAAAGGCGCCTGAACCTTTGGGGAAAAGAACAGGGAGTGTGGGATTTTTACCTCACTAAAACCACCCCGGTGATCACCATCAACACATAGAAGAGGCCCCGTTACCTCTTAAAAGACCACTCCGGAGCCCCCTCTGTGCAACGCCCGTTGGGGCTCACCCCTGAGGAGACTGTAAAGGGGTCTCCTCTGAGCCTCGCTGTGAACAGTGGCACGTGATCATTGTGCTACCGTCTTCCCTGGGATCACTCGGTCGGCGAACAGGCTCCCCACTCTGAGCGCCCGTGACTCCGGAGACCCACCTGATCCAAAATATACAGGCGGGGATTTCGGCGTGTTAGGCGTCGAGTCGGTTGCCTCTTTGTCGCCTTCTTCTCCGAGCAGGATCGGCCCTCTCACGACCTCGCTCGGCTGCCTCCTTCTGGATCATTACAGTCTCACAGAAGGAGGCCATCGCTCTCCAGTTTTCTGTATCTGCAAGCATAGCTCTCACAACGGCTGGCAGAGACAGGTCTCGCCCGATCCTCGTGACCAAGATTTGCCGCTCAGCGGCCCATGCAGGGCACTCTTCGAGCGTGTGCTGTGCAGAATCCAGGTCGCCTCCGCAGTGATGGCAGTTTGCCGTGGTCTCTCGCCCGATCCTGTTCAGGTACTCACCGAAGCAACCGTGCCCGGTCAGTACCTGGGTGAGCCTGTAGGTGATGCGCTCTTCTCTTCTTAGCCAGGCTTCGAAGAGCGGCAGAATGGCTTCGACAATGCGCTTGCGTGAAAATTGCGGCTGCTGTAGTCGCTCACGCCACTGCTCGAGCGCGTGTTGTCGCTCCTGCCGTCTCAGCCTTACCAGAGCAACTCCTGGCACACTATTACCACTTTGACGGATGTCGGATGTCGGCTTGGCCGCCGCTGGCGGCTTGGCTGGTCCGTATGGCTTGACTGCTCCTAGTCTGGCTACCCCCTATGGCTTGTCTGGCTTGGCTTACGATGGATTCGCCTATCCAGCTGCAACCGGTTATGGTACTGCATACGACGGCGCCGGATAAGGCAACGTGGCGGTCGCTGGTGAGCTGCCATTCTGCGGTAACACCGCTGTTGCTGGTCAGGTCCCCATCATGGGTGCAGTGACCTTCAGTGGTCCTGTGTGTGCTGCTGGTACCATGTCTATCTCCGGCAAGTGCGCTTGCGGTTGCGGTGCTTCCTATGACTACCTAGACAATGTCAGTTTGTAACCTCAACAAATTAAAAATTAAATGATTGATACCTAGCAACTGTTTTTTTTTTCTTTTATTTACTGAGTATTCAATTAAAACTGAAACAACTTGTTTTAGATTTAATAGAACACTCAGTGATAATGCATAATTCCATTGATCACACGAATGCACATTCGCTCGTTCACCAAAACGTGGGCCAGTTGGTATTCCGATAATTGGAGATACCATTCACTAACAACCGTTTACCAGTGCCATTGTTCCATGAACTATACCAAGAAGTAGCGCCTTGCTGTTGTCCAGCACTTATTACAAGTGACAACGTAAAGTACCTAGGAGTTCTCATAGATGAGGGACTCACATGGAAAAAACAACTAGACGCCGTCACGACTAGAATCTTGCGCCTCATACATGTATTCAAATCCCTCCGTAACTCTGCTAATGCCGATATATCAAAAATGGTGTATTATGCACTATGCCAATCGGTAATAGGATATTGCATCTGTGTATGGGGTGCAGGAATGAAAAGTCACATTCTGAGGACAGAGAGAGCACAAAGAGCTGTACTAAAAGTAATGACAAAGAAGCCTCTTAGATACCCAACAGTACAACTGTACGCAGACTGCAAGGTACTTACAGTCCGTCAGCTTTTTTGCTTCAATCTGTCTTTAGGAAACATAGTACACTTCCCCCGTCTAACCCAAATAAACGCACAAACCTTCTCTCAGGCTCCCAACACAGGACTACTTTTGCTAAGCATCAGTATTATGTAATCAGCGCTTACATCTACAAAAAGATACATAAAATACTGAATATCTTAGACCTCAACAAACACAACCTAAAATCAAAAGTGACAGAATGGCTACTGTTCAAGACTACAATAAAGCCAGTGCAACGATACTGGTGTGTCCGAACTTGTCCACGGTTCGTGGAGCTTAACGTTGCTCTTCAAAACAAAACTACAGGCTCTCCGGCCGACAAAGCAATATATTCAAATAACTAATCGGTACCACTTACCTTCTGCGCTGGGTACGCCAACTTCGACCTTCCTAGGCCACGCCCAAGTGTGGTATGTATGTAAATATGAGGTGAGTAATTGAAAAGTGTGATGTAAGTCAAGTGTTCTAGAACGTTCACAAGGCGCCAGTCTCCAGATGGCGCGGTCCAGATCAGCATCACAGCACAACTTATTTCCAACAAATCCGCGTGCCATGAGGTGGCAACAAACCGGCGACAAATCCCAAAATATCCCAGGTTTTCATCAAATGGGGATTACAAATTCCAATTAATCGTTACTCGCGACCCAATTATCGGTTTCAACAGGCGATTCAACACGATATTTTCCCAATTACAATTAACTCAACAGGTCCCAACGTGCGGACATTTTTTCAACCGGGAACAAAGAGTGTCTGTCAAGTCAGTAATGTCAAGATCAAATTTCTTTATGTCAAAAAGGGTACGTTCAGAAACGTTCGGTACTAAACAGCTACTTAAACAGGACTATGCTGCTACGGAGACTTTACTTACCTATATCGTCTAATCAGCAAACATCCATCTCCATTCTGGACTAATACCTGTTCCTGTACTAGCATCCATACACACTCGCATATACAACAACTTTCCTCTCACTTACACACCAACACCACTCTACCTACTTATTCACCCTCCCACACAGACACCTACACCTTCAATTACATTCATTCACTCTCACCCTAGCACTCTTAATATATACTCACCCATTATATAAGTACCTACCTATAAATATATTTTTTTCCCTACTAAGGTAAATTGACACCACCCACTAATTTATTAAATAGGGCCCTCATTGTAAGACGCTGTCTCTTAAAAACTTTTTTGCAAAAAATAAAACCGACTTCCATATCAAAACACTACAAAGCCAAAAATAATTTTAATTTCGGTAGTCGGTGTTATTGGTTTTGTATTTTCTTTTTTTTTTCACACCGCCTTCCGAAATTAAAATTATTTTTGGCTTTGTAGTGTTTTGATATGGAAGTCGGTTTTATTTTTTGCAAAAAGTTTTTATTTTTGTGCTTTTTAGTGGGTCAGTGAATTTTCCAAATCGGTTCGTAAATGACGGAGTTATGCGCGAACAAAAAACGCAATGCAGCGTAAACGAAAAGATCATCAACGTAAACATTTTTTTAGACTTTTGTTTATTTTTCAGAAACAGCTTCTCCGATTTCGATAAAATTTTCATGGGACCATTTGGAAAGTATACCCTTTCTAACAAGATCAGAATTTTTCAAATCGGTTGGCAAACGACGGAGTTATGCGTGGACAAACATAAAAAAAAAAAATACAAACATCCGAATTGAGAACCTCCTCCTTTTTTAGAAGTCGGTTATAAATACAGGGTAACCTAGTTTAAGAGGCAGAGTTTAATTTTCAACTGACGACAAAAAAGGAGGAGGTTATCAATTCGACGCGTATATATATAATTTTTTTTTTAAATTTATGGTCACCGATTACTCGAAGACGGCTGAACCGATTTGGAAAATTCTTTTTTTGTTTGATAGGGTATACTTCGAAATTGGTACCATTTGTCACCAAGTCAGGATCCGATGATGATATCCTGGAGAAATCGAGGGAACTCTTCAAATATTATAGGCACACCTATGGCGTTTTCGGTATTTCTTATAGTAACTTGTGCAGTTGCTCTCAAAAAGTACCATTTGGGGAAGTGGAACTGATGATGAAGACCACAGATGGCCGCCGAAACTACTCAATAATAAGGATTTCGTGGATTGCGATTCGATTACTTGAATATGGATGTGAAGCACTTTATGCTCGGCACAATGCATATGGTGATTTATAGCTGATGGTGAAGTACCAGGAGAATTAACGGCCCAGCATTGGGAACAGCAATATTTTGTAAAATGTTATAAGTAGTTGACATTTAGGCTCTGGTAACTAGGTAAATTAAAAATCAACCAACTAAAAAGAGTGAAATAAAAACTTTTTACCAAAAAATTAAACCGACTCCCAAAAAACACTGCAAAGTGAAAAATAACTTTAATTTCGGAACTTGGTGCCAAAAACGAAAATACAAAACTAAAGACACCGACTACCGAAATTAAAGTTATTTTTCACTTTGCAGTGTTTTTTGGGAGTCGGTTTAATTTTTTGGTAAAAAGTTTTTATTTGTGTACAGATTTCTATGGCATCCAAATGTCTTATGTAAATTTTCTCTTCGATACACCATAAATTATAAAATACAAGTGCAATCTGTATATTTTGAGAAATAAATATATTTATTATTTACGATACCCCTTGGCCAGACCAGTGCAGATTTTCAGGCTTCGGGCTAACCGTAACGACTGTTTAAGATGTTCAAATTAGGCGTGTGTAACTCTTTACGGAACCGACTCACTGATCCGAATCATTGAAGTGATTCAAAAGATTGGTTCAGTAACAACTTTTCTAATGCATCATTTGAATCTGAAACATTACTTTGCTCTGGCTCATTTCGCGCGACGCGTCGCTCGTGTGTCGACTGAGCAGTGAGCGAGCGAGAGAGGGAGACTGAGAGACACTGAGTTACATTAACTATTGACTCTAGTATCGTATGCACGAAGATCGACTTTATATTTTATAATCTCACTTATTACAATAAATATGTAGACATAAAACATTCAGTATTGATGCCTCAAAACATTTCTATGTCTCAATAGTAAACGCCCGAGACGGAACGTAAAAATCTTACGTTTCTATACATGACGTCGCGTCGCGGGCGTTCACTGAATCATTTGAGCCGATGGTCCAAATGAGCCAAATGAAACATATCAGTGTTCCGGATCATTTCAGTGATCGAGATGCTAATGTTCCAGTCTCAAAAATGATACACTTTGCCCACCTCTAGTACAAATGACAGCCGGGATCAATTGTATAACGTGTTTTTCGAGGCACGGGGGTATCACACCGACTTCCTAATTCCAGGCTACTACTGACTAATTTGAAATAGGAAAACTCAATAGTACTTTTTGCCCGACCCAGGAATCGAACCTGGGACCTCATGCTCAGTAGTCGCGCTTACAGTAATTTGACTAACAAGACAGTTTGTTATGAAACGTATTAATCTTGTAAATGACTGACTAAATACCTACCGTTAATTTTGGGGCATGTCATGTATTAAAACATTGTGATCTACACGCTTCGCAATAAATATAGGTACGTAGGCGTATCTCGCAGTTTTTTTTTCAAGTTTTGTTAACTCGACTGCACGACGTGAAGGAGGGTAATGTATATATTGGTCTAATAGCTGAACTACTACTGACTACCAAAACAGCTGAAATACTTCAAAAAAATTTGGTATAACTTGGTTTGCAAGGTTCACAAGGAAAAAAAAATATTATTTGCAGATGAGCAAAACTATTATACAACGTACTAATCTAAGCAATTAGTATCAATATGACATGAATAATACTCTTTATGACACAATATGATGTGGAAAGTGGTTCGAAGGACCTGAGTTGTGATCTCAACGTAACCTGAGGCTAAGGCCGCGAAGAAGATCGTAGCGGTAAATTTAGTTTGCGGGCGGTGGAGTAATGAACACACAGCATTGAGTTGACTCGGTGTAGGAATAAAAGGTTGATGGACTTACTTGGATGTTCTGGAGCTGATTAGGTGGAGTAGAAGACGCACGTGGATTGAATCACTTTCTTCTTCGGATGTTTAATCACTTTCACTGTAGTCTTTGTTTTGTCACACGTGTGTGTCCAATACGGATATTTTTGATAGTTATAGATATACAGCGGTATTTAGTTAATCTCGGCTAGACGCGGGTGATCACTTGTTAAGCGGGCGAGTCGCGTGGTGGTGGTTTTTTCTGGAATACTCCGAGACAGAATATGGCGGAGGCAATTATATCCTTCCGCACCACAGTAAATGTACGGTGATTCGCTGGCGTTGAATACGCCAATCAGCGGAGCGTGTGATGAGCATTTCTTCTCTGATTAGTGGGAACAGTTTTGCTAGGAATGGATATTGAAGGAATGAACATGATTAGTCAACTCAAAACTGCGGTAATATATGAAATTGTATTCTAATATGTGATATGCTCGGACATATGTCAGTAGAAGTTACAAATCAAATAACTTGCGCAAGCATCCTGCCCGGTTTTGAGAATATGTAGTATTCTCAAATGGAGAGAAATATAATAATATATTAAAGCGTACCAAGGAAAGAAAATATTTTAAGCATGTTAACTAAAGCTAAAATTGGGTTATTGCGCGGTGATGTTATTGAGAAGGTAAAGGACATAGTTTGACAACGGGTCTCTTGAAAGAGCCACTGCATGTCTTCACCATAGCAACGCGGGTTGTCCCATCCTTGCCGGGAAAAACTTCGGTGATTACACCCATTGGCCAACGTAAAGGAGGGACATCATCCTGATGTATGAGAACCACTGTACCAATCTTAATATTGTCTGCGGAATTCAACCATTTTTGTCTAACTTGAAGATTATGTAAATATTCTAAGCGCCATCTCCTCCAGAAACTACAAATCATCTGGTCAAGCAATTTTTTGCGGCAAGTTAGAGACTTCGTCGTTTCGGGAACATTCATGACAGGCAACGAAGTCAACGGAGAAGCCATTATAAAATGAGTGGGAGTAAGCGGTTCTGGGTACGGATCCTCATTCAGGACACAAAGCGGTCTGGAATTTAGAACTGCCTCAATTTCAGTGAGAACAGTCGAAAGCTCCTCATAGGTAAGGAGTTGAGAACCGATAACACGGTATAAATGCGTTTTAATATTTGATTCCCACAGCCCTCCAAAGTGGGAAGCGCGGGGTGGAATCATTTTCCACTCTATGCGGTAGCGGTTAGCAAGTAGTTCTTGTAACTGAGCCTTGGCTCCAACGAAAGTTGTTCCGTTGATATGATAAAAATGCTTAGGATCAAGATTTTCTTGACATTTAGCGACGCGGTTACTAACACAAATCTTCCATTTGTGTAGTGAGGAATGAATCCATGAAAGCGTATTTGTATAATCGGAAAAGGCAAATATATTATTAATAGCGGTACGAGAGCGGTAAGTGTCATAAACTTGTTTAATTAATTTAGACAAAAGAATAGCGGTAAAGAGCTCTAGCCGAGCTAGATATACGACCTTAACAGGTGCAACTTTGGACTTAGCACACACCAAATTTACGTGTGTGTTACCATTTATATCAGTGACATGTAAGTATATGACGCAGCCATATGCATTCAAGCTGGCATCAGCAAAACCTACTATATTTGTCACGCAACCCATAGAAACGGCTACATGACGAGGTAATTTTGTTTTGTATAATTTATCATAAAGAATAATCCGTAAAAATCTCAGAATATATATAATTATGCGTAATATTTTATTTAATGATAGCTGGCGCACAGTGCGCATGGCTAGTAAGGGACTGGAGTTGAGAACAAATGCAACTCGGTTAAATTGAAATTCGCGAATAGGTTCAGCGGTATTAAATTTAAAAAGTAATTTTTGGTATTTTCGATGCTCATCAATAACAGCAATTCGAAGATACATCTGTTTTATGTCAGCTGTAACTGCAATAGGGAACAAACTGAATTTTAAAAGTAATAAAAATATGTCGGCCTGTAAATTTGGCCCTATGTGTAATAAGTCATTCAATGACACGCCAGTATGAGACTTGGCGCTCACGTCAAGAACGATGCGAACTTTAGTTGTTTGTTTATCATTCCTGATAACAGGGTGATGCGGTATGTAATAACCTACAGTCTGATTAGCAGAACTAGGCGTAATTTCAGTTAAATAATTTTTATCGATATACTCTTGGATTATTTCATTATAACTAGCGCGCAAAGCAGAGTCGCGAAGCTTAGTTTTTTCCAAATTGATTAGACGTAGATAAGCGACAGCGTAAGAATTTCCAATTGAATCTGGATTTTTACAGAATGGTAACGCGGTACAATACCTACCACTGGAGTCACGTGACACAGTAGAAACGTATAGCTGTTCACACTCCAGTTCTGCAGGGCTCATAAAAGATTTTGAAGGTACTTCTTCAATATTCCAAAATTTATGTAAAGATTCGTCTAAAGACAGAAAACAAGGACAATTATCTATATTTAGCGCGGTAGAAAAATATGAAGCGGTATTATAATTATTATTAGATAAACTAGCGGGTACCTCACCCATAAGAATGTAACCAAACACGGTTTCAATAGCGGACGGAGCGGTAGGTGAGGTAATTTTATTTTGAAGTAACAAATACGGGAACAGTTTTGCCCCTAAAAGCAATTCGATCTCTCCCGGGACATGTCATTGTGGATCTGCGAGCGGTAAGTCGAACAAATGTTGCACTGCAGAAGTGTCAACAAGTTGAGATGGCAAGTTGTCCGTGATACAATCGACAACCAGAGCGGTGATTTTAAAAGAATTAATTTTATTGTTAGCAGTAACTGTAATCTCAACGTAACCTATGATAGGTCGTGAGGAAGTTCCGACACCCTTTATAAACGAGTTTGAAAGCGGTATAATGTTTAATTGTAGTTTTTTACAACAGGCGGAATTAATTATATTATTTTGCGAAGCGTTGTCTATTAAACATCTCACAGAAACGTGTTTATAATATTTGTTATCAACGTAGACTCTCGCAGTTGATAAAAGTACTGTAGTACGCTGTGTGTTTGTACCTATGCGAGAGCACGCACACAGCGCCACCTGTTGCGAGTTCGCGGAGCTAGTGACAGCGTCATTTGTGGCCGATCTCGGCGGGTGACCGCTGTTTTCTAAATGTAAGAGAGAATGATGTCGTTTGTTACATGTTCTACAATTATGGATAGATTTACACTGTGAAGCAGTGTGCGTTAAACTAAGGCAGTTTACACATCCACGTTTGTTTTTAATAAAATCCAAACGCGAATTTGCTGAGCGTGATTGAAAGGTTGGACAAGTGTAAAGTTTACAATGATCACCTTTATTGCAATACAAACAAGTTTGGTTATTATCGCAAGCAACAAAAGTATGTACTGTACTATTACGTGACTGATTGCGAGACGAGTTATTATTTTTATTAGGGTTGTTACTTACTAACGCGGTGCGAGATGATACAGTTCGATCCAATATCTTAACTTGCGATTTTATAAATTCCACGAAATCCATATAAGTAGGAATTTCCTCATCTCTTTTATGCATTTCGAATAAATGTACGGTAGCAGGGTCCAACTTTCTCAAAGCTAAATATAACAAAATGAAATCCTTTAAGTCGTTAATTTGTAATTGTTCTAAAGCAGAAACAGACGCGTGAAAACTTTCAATGAAACTATTTAACGATGCGGAATTATTAATTGCGGGTTTAATATTTAATATGTTAGACATGTAATGTGAGCCTAATGCTCGTTTATCCTGATACTTTTTCACTAAACTGTCCCAGATAGCGGTATAATTATCACCTGACGGAATAATTCCGGCGGTAATTTGCAATGCATTTCCCTTTAGATTACCGATTAGATACTGCACACGTTGAGAATCCGTAAGGTTCAAATTACTATGTATATTTGATTTAAATGATTCATAGAAAACAGGCCAGTTATCAATCTTACCATCAAAGAACGGAATCTGAATCGGTGGGAGTGTGACTCCACCCTTATATATGTTTGCGTTATCATACGACGCTGCCTCGGTCGATGACCTTGAATATTGCGTTGTAATGAAAGAACTTACTCGTTCCACGCGCATATAAACGCCGTCGAAAGATATAAGACTATTGTAATCGATTTTATGATCAGGATTTAATTGTAAAGAATGGATATTTATTTTATCTATATTGAACTAAATTCTTGACGTGTTATGGACAGGATTTCCGTGTCCGCCATGAATGATTCCGATGAACGAAGCCCAATACTAGAAATATTTATTTTCTTAGAATTTTCATATAATGACGATAAACGTTCAAAGATTGCTTGATTTTTAGCTTGAAGTAATTTGACCTTTACTTTAAGATCTTCCATATTGGAATATTAACAGAAAATATCGGAGATTAATATTAAGTATAGCGGGTAGATTAGAATAATATTTTTTTAAGCGGGTATAAGTTAAGGAATGCGGTTGAATATAATTTGTAGTTAAGTTAGCCGAGATAACAAACGATAATAAGCGGTTAAAATATTTACCTATGCTATTTCAATGCAAATAGGAGAAATATTAAGTTGATATAGTAATCCTCAATGAATTATGTATTTAGCGTGAAAGTAAGTACGATAATAAGCGGTTAGAATATTTACCTATGCTATTTTAATGCAATAGGAGAAATATTAAATTGATACAATAATTCTCAATGAATGTATTGTACTATTTAGCGGGAAGTAGGAACGGTATATACGCGTCCAATATGGCGTTCTTACGAACTTTGTATTTTAGGTATTTTGACCTAAATACTAGGTATAAGACCTATAATTATATTGCGGTAAACTTATAAAAGTATAGAATATCGCTGATTCTATGAATCCGGCTCGTTTGGACCAGAAATTATGATGTGGAAAGTGGTTCGAAGGACCTGAGTTATGATCTCAACGTAACCTGAGGCTAAGGCCGCGAAGAAGATCGTAGCGGTAAATTTAGTTTGCGGGCGGTGGAGTAATGAACACACAGCATTGAGTTGACTCGGTGTAGGAATAAAAGGTTGATGGACTTACTTGGATGTTCTGGAGCTGATTAGGTGGAGTAGAAGACGCACGTGGATTGAATCACTTTCTTCTTCGGATGTTTAATCACTTTCACTGTAGTCTTTGTTTTGTCACACGTGTGTGTCCAATACGGATATTTTTGATAGTTATAGATATACAGCGGTATTTAGTTAATCTCGGCTAGACGCGGGTGATCACTTGTTAAGCGGGCGAGTCGCGTGGTGGTGGTTTTTTCTGGAATACTCCGAGACAGAATATGGCGGAGGCAATTATATCCTTCCGCACCACAGTAAATGTACGGTGATTCGCTAGCGTTGAATACGCCAATCAGCGGAGCGTGTGATGAGCATTTCTTCTCTAATTGGTGGGAACAGTTTTGCTAGGAATGGATATTGAAGGAATGAACATGATTAGTCAACTCAAAACCGTGGTAATATATGAAATTGTATTCTAATATGTGATATGCTCGGACATATGTCAGTAGAAGTTACAAATCAAATAACTTGCGCAAGCACAATACATTGGCTAAATAATAACAAAATCAAAATAAAACTTAGTAGTATTATTTCCGTAAGTAAGTAATTCATTTCCGTCAGCGTCGTGAAAATCCACTTTTTAATATCGCCCTTTGTAATGAATGTACAGAAGAAGTTACTATGCAAAATTCTTAGGTAGGTACATATATACGTATAACAATTGACAATAAGTTAACTTGTCACCTCACCCAGAGCAGATTAGTAAGCGGCTAAGTAAATCAGCATATTTACTGTTACAATTGACAAAAACAGCACTGAGATATTACTATAAGCTTATCATGGTCTTCTTGTTCCTACTCTACGATATGGTGTAATTTTTTGGCGACAATTGACTAATAGAGATCTTATAAAATATTATATAAAAAGATGTATACAATCAATGTTTGGTTCAATCTACAGATGGTCGAAACACATAAAATATTGACCTAACAATCAACGGTCAGTATTATAAACTTATAAAAACGATAATTTAAACTGCATCAATTGTTTAAGAAAACACATTAACTATTCAAACAGTTTTCAACGGTTAAGAAAACTCGAATGTGTGCTCAATGCTACTTGCTACTAATATTATAAATGCGAAAGTTTGTGAGGATGGATGGATGTTTGTTACTCTTTCACGCAAAAACTACTGAACGGATCTGAATGAAATTTGGTCAGTATATAGTTGGCAGCCTGGAATAACACATAGGTTACTATTTAACCCGGAATTCCCACGGAATCGGGATATACGCGGGAAAAACCTCCCACGCGAACGAAGTCGCGGGCAAAAGCTAGTATGACGATAAATGTTGGTGTAAAATTTCAAACTGCTTTAATGGAAAAAGCTTCTTTCATGATGCTTGAATAAAATACCAAAATAATGTCGTTTTATTGTATGCTGCTAAATAAGTTTAAAGCCTATTTGCAAGAAATTTTAATCCAAAATTGATATAAAACAACAGACGAGTTTCTAAAAACACCACAAAAAATATTTTACTAATTTAAGTTCGTATAATTTTCAAACGACGTCAAAAAAAGGAGGAGGTTATATGTGTATAATTTTTAAATATATTTATTTATGTACACACATGACCCTTACAAAAAAAATTAAATACAGACAAAAGAGCACAAAGGTGCTGCTTATTTCCCATGAAATTTCTTCCAGCAGACCTGCGACAGGAGAGTTCATGAGGAGATGATAGACACAGTGAGTATAAATACTAGTTACGATAAATAAAACATACTTAGCTATACAATGAAACTATAATGATATAATAAACAAATATTTACATACATAGAGTTAAAATACATATTTATATTAATGCTATAAAAATATATACCTATTATAAATATATAAAATTACGGGATGTTGGATAGGTAATGATCTTTGACCAGCTTTTTGAAAATATTAATGGATTTAGCTTCCCGGATTTTAGCGGGAAGTGAGTTCCACAGACGTACTTACTGCATGAAAGGAGAAGGAGTGGGAATAGAAACGGGTTTTATGGGATGGGAAATTGAGATGGAGTTTAAGGTGGGATCTACAAAGTGCGTCAGTAGGACAAGTGAACAACAAGCAAAATATAATGTACGAACTGTTGTTATGAACTCTGAATTTATTATGAGTACACCAATATTATCTCTAATAATTACAACCATTGCTTGCCTGTCTATCTTCTACAAATTGTACTTCGGAGAGTGTGTGCAGGAGCTCAACGATCTATTCTAATCCCTGCATCCCGCTTGTACTACCGGTCTACTAGACGTACTGCGGGATACTATCCACACTGGGTCGATATACCGTCTTATCGTACCAAGCACTTCTCCTCTACATTTACTATGCGCACAACCAAAGTGTGGAACTCTATGCCGGCTTCTATATTCCGTGGCACATATGACCCGTCAGCCTTTAAAACAAGACTAAACAGGCATCTTCTAGGCTCCCTCGTTCAATCATAAACCTCATCTTACACTTACCATCACGTGTGATCGAGACCAAGAGCGGGTTCATTGGTAATTAAAAAAAAATACAATGTTCTGAGACATGCATATCAATAATAAGAAATGTTTCGAAACTTTGAGGGTTAATATTGCACATAATTATTGTTGATATTTTTTTTAAATTTTTTTGCCATTACGATTTCACTCGAGAGTCATTTTAATAGTGGACATACCTAAACCTACCCCACGTGATGACACATCGACCGATCTCTTGCGCTTTATATTAGAAAGAAGCAATATATATATCAACATATTTCGGGAAATATTAAATACATAAAACAAGAAAAAAAAAACAACATCAATAGAAATAAAATAAAAAACAAAAACTAGCATGTGTTTCGATTTATTAAGTTCAAGTGGAGATCATTTATATGGCTCATGTTCTTAGATGGCGCAGCCACATCTGCCAGCATAACCACCACGGAGACCGAGGCCAGAAGCAGCAAAACCAGCGGGAGCGAAGGCAGCACCAGGACCGTAAGCAGCAAGAGGGCCCACGCCGGCAGCCGGGCCAAAGGCAGCACTCTCACTGATCATGGCGTTCCTGCCATTACCACAGGCGTGGTTGACGGCACCAGCACCGGCAGAAGGCACCACACCTTCCAAACCTACAGTACCAACAAATGGCAGCTCACCACACACATCCAGAGAACCTTCGTAAGCGTTCTCGGACGCTACGGAGATACCGACGGGAGCATTGCCGGAGGCGCTGGAGACAGGCAGGGCGCCGCCACAAGTGGGACTGAACTCCAGGCCTGTGCAGCCGGCTCCAGGGTAGCCGAGACCTCCATATGACAAAGCTGGTGCATACGAGCCGCAAGGGGCAGCCAAGCCGTAGGGAGCAGCAAGTCCAGAGATATCAGCCACCGCAGCGCGGCTGGTGCACTGCCCGAGGGCAGACTACAAACAAAGCAAGAAATCAATAAGTAAGATATTTTGTGGGAATTAAAGTATCCTGATACTTTACTATAGTAGGTACTCTATGGTATATTTGACTATTATGAAAGTGTCTTACCTTGAGCAGGAGCGCCTGAGCGCAGAGGACGAGGATAGCCTTGACAGACATTGTAGTTTGTTTCGAGTGCTGACACAAGAATGATGTCCAGCCAGCCAGCAGTAGTAGGTCTTTATAGTCCGCCGTGTTATCAATTTCCAACAATGTAAGTATGTCGGTATAAGCAATTAATTAATAACTTGTGCAAGCATGATAAGCCTACTATTTACAAACATAAAAGCGTTTAATATTTTACGGAGTTATATCAAGTCACGTTTACTAAAATTTCGAAAACGCGGCCCATATCAATATGGTGCTGAGTATAAAATGTGTCAATAGTTTCAGGTCATCATTCAGTTTTCAGCTTCTCGTTAAACAGAAACAAACATCAAACATGTCTTCCTTCACTGTTCTTTTGCTCTGCATCCAAGCTTGCTTGGTCCAGGTGAGTGTTATTTATTCCTTTTGTCTTATATTTGTGCCCTAACTATTTTTTCTAAAGTTATTCGATAGTTTTTCACTTGAATGTACACGTATTGTTTATTTATACACATCAGATACAGGTATGGCTTATAACCAATATAAGCAAATTAACTTAAAACTGAAATATTGCAAAGTACCTTCTATTTATAAATAATTATTAATCTTTTGGCTAGGTTGACAATACTAGTAATAGAATAATCCCATAAAAAACAATACTTGTCAAAAAAACCATGTCTCGCAACTCAGTTTTTCTACCGTAAAAGTTGTGAGATCCATGTAATATCAAGTCGGTTATTTGATTATTCAGTCCCTGGCTGCCAGGACCAGCCAAGCCACAGGTAAAAATTAAAAAAAAAACATTTTTTTATTTTTCATGTGTCTGGTTTTAGTCTCCTGACATTTTTGTTCTCAGAAGTCATGATATAATGTACTAATGTAACAGTTTCAACTCATTGTTTGAAGTAGGTTAAGCTAATTACGTTTATTTCTTTTACAGAATGTATTCTCATGTGGTCAGTGTTCTGGTTCTTACGCCCCGGCGTTCGCGCCTTACAGCTTGGCTGGTCCTGGTCTGGCTACCCCCTACGGCTTTTCTGGCTTGGCTTACGATGGACTCGCCTACCCTGCTGCTGCCGGATGTGGTGCTGCGTACGGCGGTGCCGGTGAAGGCAACGTGGCGGTCGCTGGTGAGCTGCCAGTCTGCGGTAACACCGCTGTCGCTGGTCAGGTCCCCATCATGGGCGCTGTCAACTTCGGCGGCGCTGTGCCGGCTTGTGGTGCCGTGTCTATCTGTGGCAAGTGCGCTTGCGGCTGCGGTTCCCCCTGCGACTACATTTACTAGACAATGTCAGTATGAAACCTGAACAAATTGAAAAATAAATGATTGATACCTAGCAACTGTTTTGTTTATTTACAAGCTGTTTGAGTTTTAATCAAACACTCAGCGCTAATGTATAACTTCATCGGACGCACGTATGCACACTCGCTCGTTCATCAAAACGTAAAGCAGTTCGAGTTTCGATCATTAGAGACACCATGCATTATAGCGGATCGGTTGGACACGCGGTACGTCCAACACTGGGTCACGACCCATATGTTAAAATAATAATAGTTTTCTTGTATTCTTTATTTTTCTTACTAACACTTATTTTAAGTTCCTACTGTACTAACATTCTATGGATTCCGTATATCTGAAATAAATATTTTTTTTTATTTTTATTATTTTATCATTATTGAAAACCGTTTACCATTTACATTTTCCATAATATATTTTACCTACAAGTAAGTTATATAGTTTATCATTTTTACCATTTCTTGTGGGTAACAGGGTGTTATAGTTATACAATACATAGTGTCAGGGAGATCGCAAACTTTATGAATTGATAACTTATAAAAAGTCATTAATCTTAGTCACAACGCGATATGGTCCATCCCATTTTGCCTGTAATTTCGGCGACTTTCCTTTGCTGCGCACCGGATTATTGAACCAGACGAATGAGCCTTCATCTAATCCCTGATTGTTCATCTTTCGGTCGTAACGAGTCTTCACCTTCTGAGACATTTGTTGACCAGATTGTTTGACATGCTCGTATATGTCGTTCATTCTGTTTCGCAATTCAATCGCGTAGTCTGTTACACTACAAGGTGCATCCGGCGGTATTCCAGTGATTAGGTCTGCAGGCAACCTAAGCTCTCTTCCGAAGTTTACGAAAGCAGGTGTAACAGCTGTACGCTCATGAACTGCACTTCGGTATGACAGAAGGAACGGCTGAATGTGTTTGTCTCAATCCTTTTGCCTGCTTTCCACAACTTTAGCCAGATATCTCTCCAATGTCTGGTTAAAACGTTCCACCATTCCATCGGATTGCGGGTGATAAGAGGTGGTCCTGGTTTTATGAGTACCCATTACTCAACATGTCTCCTGAAATACCTGGGACTCAAAATTTCTTCCTTGATCGCTGTGAATTTCCAAGGGTACTCCGTAGCGACAAAATACTTGGTTAACCAATTTATCTGCCACTGTGGTAGCTTCTTGGTTAGGAATGGCAAAAACTTCTGGTCACTTTGTGAAATAATCCATTACGATCATAAAGTACCTGTTCCCACTCTCGCTCTCAGGAGATGGTCCCGCAACATCCAGCGCTATCCGTTCCCATGGGGCTCCCACGTTATAGAACTTTACAGCTCGTCTACGGCGTGTTTGAGGTCCCTTAACTGCTGCACAACTAGTGCATTTTCGGCAACAGTCTTTTACGTCGTCTCGGCAGTGGTTCCAGTAAAATCGCTCTCGTATCTTTAACATAGTCCTTTTTACTCCCATGTGACCTCCTGAATATCCGTCGTGGTAAAGTTGTAGAACTTCAGGTACCTTCGCCTTTAAAGCATGAATATTCGGGACAGTCAATTTTAAACTACTGTATGCCTGGTTGCTCTTTACTTGACATAATGATGAAAATAATTAATTATAACTTTACCCAAGACTCAACATTGTTAATATTAATTGGTAATAGGGGTAATGTGAATAAAGGTGAAATAGTCCATTTTTATAGGTCTCTGAGCAACCTTAGCTTAGGAAAAATTGTTATGTTTACACTTCCATATAGCAACAGCTTGCCACAGGAAGAAAATGACCTTAGATATAATATTAATAATACATTGCATAATTTGACATATAATACTGATAAATTTCAATTAATTGATATTAACAATTACCTTCATAATAGTTTTTATTTAACAAAAGATAGATACTATCTTTCAAATTATTGTAGAAGACAGATAGCTGTGTCGCTATCATATTATTTTAGTATTACAGCCAAGAATTTGGCTAAACAAGTTGCTTCTATTGAGCAATGCAATATTGACATCCAGAATAATTCAACCAATTGCTTGGTTTTAAACAATGAACTTATTAATAATTTAAATTAGAAATAATGACAACAGAGGCAAACTCTAGCAATAATGCAGAGAAAATTATTATTACATTAAATTCAAATAAAATTAATAAATTAGTAAATGGGGTCAACCTGGTGCACCAAAACATTCAAGGATTATTGAACAAGGATTTAGAAGTGGAATTATTTATTAATTGTAACAAGGTTGATATTCTCTGCATTACCGAACATTGGCTGAAAAGTCATGAAATGATGTTTAATTTTAGTAATCACCAGGTTGGTAGTTCATTCAGCAGAAGTAATGCCATTCGTGGTGGCTCCTTAATTCTAGTACATAATGACCTTAAATTTAAAGAACGTAAGGATATAGTGAGCCTGTCTGTTGAGCGGACTATTGAAATAGCCTGTATAGAATTGGAGCAGTTCATTGTATTGAGTGTGTACAGACCCCCCTCAGGATTGTATGACTATTTTGAAAAGGTAATGGATGAAGTGTTACACAAGATTAGTAATTCGAATAAGTACATCATCACTTGTGGAGATTTTAATGTCAATTTATTAGAAATTTCTGGTTTAACTACAAAAATTATAAATCTGTTTCGGTCCTACAATCTTGACAATTTATTCTCAGAGCCAACAAGAATCACCCCTACCAGTGCTACATGCCTTGATAATATTTATACAGATGTATCAATTAAACACAAAGAGATCATTAATTTACTAGAATCAGATCATAGTGGGCAATTAATTACTTTCCAATGTAAAAATAATAAAGCGGCTAAAAAGGATATCACTGTTAACCCAAAAACTGATAGTCGTTTAAAAACTTTCAAAAGTAAACTCACACATAGTTTACCAGTCTTGACCACCCTACATGATCCTAATCATTTATATAAGGACTTTTTTAACATGTACTGTAAGCAATTTGATTCTACTTTTTTGCCTAAAACCATTTCTATTAACAATACTGTGTCTTTCGGTGATTGGGCTACCATTGGTATTCACAAAAGTAGAACTCGTCTTTATGAATTGTACAATAAAAGAGCACATATAAACACTGTTGAATTTAATTTATATGTTAAGAAATATTCAAAATTATTTAAAAAGGTTTGTTGTATGGCAAAGACGCGCCATTTGAGTTCTAAGATCAAAAATAGTAATAATATTATTAAAACGACTTGGGATATCATTAACAGTGAAACAGGCAGGTCTAAAAAACGGTGTAGTGACTACAAACTTGTAATTAATGACGAAATAATTAAATCTGATGCCCAGGTTGCCGCGGCTTTTGAAAACTTTTTTTCAGAGATACCGGTATCAACAACGCAATCTCTGGATTCCTCACCCACTGCTGCAGAGTCTCTGCTAAAAGAAAATGTTAAAGCTTGTGATTCAGTATTTAATTTTCAACACGTTTCTTGTAAAGATATAATTAAAACTTTTAATACATTGAATGTAAAAAAGACAAAAGATTTGTGGGGCAATTCTGTGGATATCGTCAAGTCCATTATTAATATTGTAGCTCCTAGTTTAGTATTTATTTTTAATAATTGTATTGATTGTGGCGAGTTTCCTGACCTAATGAAGTATAGCAAAATTATACCATTGTTTAAAGCAGGTAGTACATCAGACCCTACCAATTATAGACCAATTTCAGTACCGCCCACTTTTAGTAAAATATTTGAAAAACTAATTTTAGAACAGTTACAAAGGTTTTTTAATAGACAACAATTATTTCATGCCAAACAGTTTGGTTTCACAAGGGGTCGTTCAACAACTGATGCTGGTGTTGAACTTTTAGAACACATCTACAATGCATGGGAAGACAAATGTGATGCTCTGGGCATCTTTTGTGACTTGTCCAAGGCATTTGACTGTGTTCATCATGAAACATTGGTCAGAAAACTACACCACTACGGAATTCGGGACTCCTCTTTGAATCTTCTTACTTCTTATTTAAGTGACAGGATTCAGAGAGTCGAAGTAAATGGAAAAATATCCCCAGGATCGGTTGTGTCTATGGGTGTGCCCCAGGGTTCAATTCTTGGACCATTTTTGTTTCTTATTTACATAAATGACCTGCCTTACCTCATAAAGGATAACAATAAAATTGTGTTATTTGCGGACAACACTTCACTTTTATTTAAAATTAAACGTCAGCAACCGGATTATGACGACATTAATAACGCCCTTTCAGAAATAGTATATTGGTTTAATGTGAATAATCTTCTACTGAATGAAAAAAAAACGAAATGTATAAAGTTTACGATGCCTCACGTTAGGCAAGTACCAACTACTGTTTTGATAAAGGGTAAAGAGTTGAGCCCTGAGGATGCAACAGTGTTCTTGGGCATTACTCTGGATGCTAAGCTTCAGTGGGGTCCACATATAGATAGACTATCCAAAAAACTGAGTTCTGCCGCATATGCAGTTAGAAAAATCCGAAATTTAACTGATCTAGAGACAGCTCTTTTAGTTTACTTTAGCTATTTTCATAGTGTAATGTCGTACGGTATTCTTTTGTGGGGAAATGCCGCCGATATTCAGACAGTCTTTGTTTTACAAAAAAGGGCTATTCGTTCAATATATAAATTAAGTCCTAGATGCTCCCTCAGAGATAAGTTTAAAGATATTAATATAATGACTGTGCCCTGTCAATATATTTATGAAAATATTTTATATGCTCATAAAAATAAAACTATGTTTAAAAAGTACAGCGATATCCACAATATAAATACTAGGAATAAGCACACATTTATTGTTCCTTCAACTAGGCTCAAGAAAATTGGGGGCTCATTTAGATGTCAATGTATACGCTTTTACAATAAACTTCCCAGTCATATCCAAGAACTAAGCCTAAATAAATTTAAATCGTTTGTGAAGCAGAAACTTTGCCAGAAAGCTTTTTATTCTGTCAAAGACTATCTTGCTGACAAAAATGCTTGGGACTGAGCTGCTCCAATTACATTTATGTTGTAATTCTGTTTGTTTTTTGATTTTTTTTTTCTTATTACTTTTACATTACATTTTTCCTTATTTTATTTTATTTTATTTTAATGATTATTTGACAACATTATTTACTTTTTTAAGTAATAGAATATACTTTTAATTTTTTTTTTATTACTTTATAGTTTTTAATTTTGTTTGCATAAAATGACAATATTTTTTTTATATTTTTTGTAATAGCAAAAGCTTTATTGTGAATGTGAGAGCAATGTGGGATAACAACAAATATTATTAATAGATTACCGCAATGTTAGATTACCGCACTGTCTGGCAGTTTGAGTGCTTTATACGGCCCACCCAAATGTCCTAACTTTGGTATTGTTCGTCAAATCGTTGAAGCTCCTTAAGATATAAGTTGAGCTACACGATATTTGACAAATGCTTGCACTGTTTGGACGGACCTACTCAAATCTGTATGATTCTGTCCTTTAAAGGGCGCCACAGGCATAAACCTACATGGCTCTCATATGATTTGATTGTATTGTATGGACTTTAAAAGAGACGTTGACCTCTGAGTTTGTTTCAGTGTTTCTTCTCAGAGTAGTCAGTTAGGAAACACTGGCCTCATCTAGCTTATATTTACGAAAAAAAAAAAAATGACGTGTAAAAGTGTTACTTATAACCCATTTGCAAAATAAACATCATTATTTCATTATTTCATTATTTCATTATTATTTAGTACGACCATTTGTAGGTGACAATAGTCTCCTCGAGCATTTTCCCATTTGCGGGACAATACTCCCTCATGGATCACCAAACTGTCCCACTGTGCCCAATAAGTTTTTGTTGTGGTACTCATTCCAGCGACGTAATGCCAACTAAGCTTTGGAACAGCGGCTTTCTTCCATTCAAGAATGGGTTTGACGTCTAAGTCATCCTGCTGCGAACGCTGTAGTGCTTCTTTCCACTCATTGCTCAGGTCTGTTCTCAGCATCTTGACGGGTACTATTTCTTTTTCTTCTTGCCTAACACAGTGCTTACATTCTTCAGGGCAAGGTCTTCTTGATAGCGCGTCCGCGTTGCCGTGACATCTCCATTACGGTGCTCAGTTTCATAGTGGAACTCTTGCAGTTGTTCAATCCACCTTGCAACTTGCCCTTCAGGGTTCTTGAATTGCAAAAGACACTTTAATGCAGCATGGTCGGTCCGCAGATAAAATTTTCGTCCAAGCAGATATTTACTGAAATGCTGCAATGTTTTACAACTGCTAGTAGCTCCGTTCTCGTGACACAATAATTTCTTTCTGGTTTTGATAAAGCTTTACTGAAGTAGGCTATTACAACCTCCTTATCTTCTTTTCGCTGTGATAATACGCCACCAATTCCGGTATTACTTGCATCTGTGTCTACGACAAACTCATTCTCAGTGTCAGGAAATCCAAGAATAGGTGTATCGCACAGACGCTTCTTCAATTCGCGAAAAGCAGCATCGCAGTCTTCTTCCCAGCAGAATGTTTGCTTCTTTTCAGTGAGCTTGTGTAATGGCTTAGCAATATCAGCGAAATTTCTCACAAACCAGCGGTAATATGAGCACAACCCTAAAAACGCTCTGACCTGTGTCTTGTCTTTTGGTACTGGCCAATCCTTAACAGCGACTATTTTCTCCGGATCAGTTTGCACACCTTCCTGCGAAACTACATTGCCAAGGAAAGTCACTTGTCGTTTGAAATATGAGCACTTTTTAGGACTTAGCTTCAGATTGGCTGCACGGATTTTTGGTAGCACACGTTCCAGGTTCTTAGGATGATCTTGAAATGAGCGCCCGACAATAATAATGTCATCTAAATATACCAGACAGGAATCTCCAATAATCCCAGAGAGTACTAGCTCCATTAGCCTTTCAAAAGTTGCTGGCGCATTGCACAAACCAAACGGCATTACTTTGAATTGCCATAGACCTTTTCCCGTAGAAAATGCTGTCTTTTCCTTATCCTTAAGATATAGTTCCACTTGCCAGTAGCCACTTTTCAAATCTAGGGTTGTAAACCACTTCATTCCTGTCAGCGTGTCTAACGTGTCGTCAATTCTTGGTAGTGGATAACTGTCTTTCTTTGTTGCATCGTTCAACTTCTTTTTGACTAGCACTACGGGAGAGCACAATGGACTAGATGAAGGTTCTATCACACCATCCTTTACCATCCCTTCAATCATGGTCTCTACCTCTTTCTCTCTTGCAACTGGCAATCTTCTTGGCCGCTGACGGATTCATAATTTGTTACCAGTATTTATCGTGTGCTGAACCAGTCCCGTCCTTCCAATGTCAGCATCACTGGAAGAGAAAATATTGGCGTACCGAAGTAACATTTTCTTAGCCAATGCAACTTCCTCTTCAGACAGATCCTTGTGACAACTTTCTAGAAGAGATGGCACATTAAATGTGCTATTAAGTTTATTGCTACTGGATATTTCTCGGCATCTGCGTATCCAGGCAACTTCCTCACAGGTTCCCATCAATGTTCCCTTTTTAATTCTGTGCTCTTCATTACTCGGGTTCAAAATCGGATAACATTTGGATTATTTTATGCTTATTTTTTTATGCTGATATTTTTATTATAATCTATTAAAGATATAGATTAACGAGTTCAAGGGAACGCCCTCTGTTATTTAACATACTATAAAAATGCTGATCTTAATAAAAACTTACAACTGCTAGTTTGAAAGACTATGAAACACAACGTTATTTTGCGCTGCGCTTATTACTGCGGAACCCTTCATGTGGGAGTCTTACTACCACTTGGTCGCTTCTCAAGTGATTCCAAAACATTAAGAGTAAATGACAACAACGCATACCTAATAATGTTAAGTAGCTGGATCATACAGTCATACACTATGTTAATTTCGTTTAAAGAATCTTTACAGACGAGCGACACTGCGGGCAGAAAAAAAAATAAGTTGTAATCTTAATGCAACGGAATATATTTTTAGTAGTATTGTTCTCAAATTAACGCGGGTGAAACCTCGGGGCACAGCTAGTATACTTATACAAACTATTATTTAAACTACATTAATTGTTAAAAAAAAACAAAGTAATTGATAATCCAGGTCTGAAATTATAGAAAACTCAAATGCGTGCTCAATAGTTATGACGATAAATGGTGTAGTATAAAATGTCAAACTGCTTTAATAAAAGGAGCTTCTATCGTGTTGCTCCTAGTATTATAATAAAATAATGCGATGTATGCATTTAAGTAAGTTTAAAACCTACATGTGAGAAATGTTGATTCAAAATTGATATTAAACAACAAACGAGTTTCTAAAAGACCATAAAAGTATTTTAAATTTTTAAGTTTCTATAATTTTTAATTATAATGTGACTAGCTTCTACCCGCGACTTCGTACGCGTGGGAAGGTTTTCCCGCGCAAATCCCGATCCCGTGGGAATTTCGGGATATAAAGTAGCCTATGTGTTATTCCAGGCTGCCAACTATATACTTACCAAATTTCATTCAGATCCGTTCAGTAGTTTTTGCGTGAAAGAGTAACAAACATCCATCCATCCTCACAAACTTTCGCATTTATAATATTAGTGGGATTAGTAGGAAGTAGGATTAAATATTAAATTAAATTAAATATTAAATTCAATCAAATTAAATATTACTAGCTTCTGCCCGCGACTTCGTATGCGTGGGAAGGTTTTCCCGCGCAAATCCCGCTCCCGTGGGAATTTCGGGATAAAAAGTAGCCTATGTGTTATTCCAGAATGTCAACTATCTACTTACCAAATATCATTCGAATCCGTTCAGTAGTTTTTACGTGAAAGAGTAACAAACATCCATCCATCCTCACAAACTTTCGCATTTATAATATTAGTAGGAAGGAAGTAGGATTCTGTACAAGCAAAATATTATGTACGAATTTTTGTTATAAACTGTGTTTTTATTATCAGTATACCAATATTATCTCAAAAAATTACAACCATATTTCCCATTATTACTTGTTACTACAATTTTATTAGTAGACATACCTAAGCCTACCCCGCTTGATGACACATCGTCGTCCGCTATCTTGCGCGTTATATTCAAAAGAAACAATATAATCACCATGCTCCGGAAAATATTATGTACGGGACAACCTTAAATGATAAATTGTGATAGAGCTTATAATGATTTATTGATATAATGTTCCAGCTAATCGATATACTAAAAACTTATGATATAACGATTTTAAGATATCGAACTGCTACGATATTATGCTCGTGAATACACGCGGTGAAGACCGAACGCGAACTAAAGTAAATTGCGCACGCTGTACAAAACTGCTTACTTAAGGTAAAATATATGAATTGTACGGGTGGACTGTACAAATTAATTAAATAGAACTAGAAAAAAAAAAACAACATCAATAGCTAAGATAACCAAAAACAAACACTAGCATATGTTTACTTATTTAGTTCAAGTGGTTCATGTTCTTAGATGGTGGTAAACAACCCACACCACCACGGAGACCGAGGCCAGGAGCAACAAGACCAACGGGATCGAAGGTGGCACCAGGACCGTAAGCAGCAAGAGGGCCCAAGCCAGCAGCTGGGCCAAAGGAAGCAGTCTCACTGATCATGGTGTTCCTGCCATTACCGTTTATTAATAGTTTGTGCAAGCATGATAAGCCTATTATTTACAAACGAAGAAACTATGTTAAACGTGAAAACATGCTTTTGATTAATCAATGTAGATGTATGTATACTTTGAAACTGTCACGCTGACTATAAAATATGACTTACTTTGTTGATATCCAAAATGCTTTCTCAATTTTGAATAACGTGACGATCCAAACTATTAATTTTATACTACTTACCTATACACCAATATTCTTGGAAATTGATAACCCAACATAGTATAAGACCTCCAACAGCTGCAGGCTCAGGCGCTCCTGCTCAAGGTAAGCATTGATGTATTTTTAAGTTAATGGGTCTCGCAAATCATTCATCGATTTTGTATACCTTAAAGTAGTAGGTATATGAATACGAAATAAAATGTTTTATTAGTCTGCCCCAGGACAGTGTACCAGCCGCGCTGCGGTGGCTGATATCTCCATTGAGTTATAATGTACTACGTAGTACATTATAACTCAATGGATATCTCTGCACTGGCTGCTCCCTACGGCTTGGCTGCCGCTTGCGGCTTTGCTGGTCCCTATGGCTTGGCTGCTCCTAGTCTGGCTACCCCCTACGGCTTGTCTGGCTTGGCTTACGATGGATTCGCGTACCCAGCTGCAACCGGTTATGGTACTGCGTGCGGCGGCGCCGGTTAAGGCAACGTAGCGGTCGCTGGTGAGCAGCCAGTCTGCGGTAACACCGCTGCCGCTGGTCAGGTCCCCATCATGGGTGCTGTGATCTTCGGTGGTCCTGTGTGTGCTGCTGGAACCATGTATATCTCTGACAAGTGAGCTTGCGGTTGCGGTGCTCCCTATGACTACCTGTATTAGACAATGTCAGTTTGTAACCTCAACAAATTGAAAATTAAATGATTGATACCCAGCAACCGTAATTTTCAACCGACGACAAAAAGAGGAGGTTATCAATTCGACGCGTATATATATTTTTTTTATGTATGATCATCGATTACTCGAAGACGGCTGAACCAATTTGAAAAATTATTTTTTTGTTTGATAGGATATACTTCGAAATTGGCACCATTTGTCACCAAATCAGGATCTGATGATGGAATCCTGGAGAAATCGAAGGAACTCTTCAAATATTATAGGCACACCTATAGCGTTTTGGGTATTTCTTATAGTAACTTGTACAGTTGCTCTCAAAAAGTACCATTTGGGGAAGTGGAACTGATGATGAAGACCACAGATGGCCGCCGAAACTACGCAATAATAAGTATTTCGTGTATTGCGATTCGATTACTTGAATATGGATGTTAAGCAATTTATATTCGTCACAATGCATATGGTGATGTAGAGCTGATGGTGAAGTACCAGGAGAACTCCTCAAAAATTAACGGCCCAGCATTGGGAAAAGCAATATTTTGTAAAATGTTATAAGTAGCATTTAGGCTCTTGTAACTAGGTAAATTAAAAATCAACCAACTAAAAAGAGTGAAATAAAAACTTTTTACCAAAAAATTAAACCGACTCCCAAAAAACACTGCAAAGTGAAAAATAACTTTAATTTCGGTAGTCGGTGTCTTTAGTTTTGTATTTTCGTTTTTGGCACCGACTTCCGAAATTAAAGTTATTTTTCACTTTGCAGTGTTTTTTGGGAGTCGGTTAAATTTTTTGGTAAAAAGTTTTTTTTTATTTACTGAGTATTCCATTAAATCTGACATAACTTGTTTCTGATTTAATTAAACACTCAGTGATAATGCATAATTGCATGAATGCACATTCGCTCGTTCACTAAAACGTGGGCCAGTTCGCATTCGGATCATTAGAGATACCATTCACTAACAAACGTTTACCAGTGCCATTGTTCCATGAATTATACCAACACGTTAGTTATACAGTTTATAATTTTTACCATTGCTTGTAGGTAACGGGGTATAGTAATTAAACAATTCAGGGTGTCAGGGAGTTCGCAAACTTTACGAATTGCGTAGGAACACTTACATAGAAACATTTACGAAACTCATTCATCAGCAACTGCTTAGCAACTATATTAGGACCAGCTTCGTGTCTAACCGACAACAGCTGCGTATAAGAATTTTACGTCAAGCAACTTAGGTACGTAGGCGTATCTCGCAGTTTTTTCAAGTTTTGTCGACTCGACCGCACGACGGGAATGAGGGTAATATGTTTATTGGTCTACTAGCTGAACTACTGCTGACTACCAAAACAGCTGAAATACTTCAATTAAATTTGGTATAACTTGGTTTATAAATTCACAAGGAAAAAAAATATTATTTGCAGATGACTAAAACTATAGAACGTACTAATCTAAGAAATTACTATCAATATTATTTTTTTTATATTATTTTTTTTTATTTTATTTATTAGGGACAAAAAACAGTTACATGCCAAGCTTAATAATAGATTCTTAAATTAACACAAAAATGAGATATACTATTATACTTAATCTATTCTATATCTATGTTACTACACATGTAACCCACACCATTGTCCACGAAATCACAAAAAAATATTAAAAGAAAACAGACATATAGTTTGCATCATAGGTAAATGATAATTAAAAAGAAGGATAAAAAGGTTATACATACTTATGAAGTTAGTATCTCTATTGCTCTTGCCTTAAAACTATGTTTAGAAAGAGTAAATATGTCAAGCTCCATGAAGTACGTGTTGTATGTATCAACAAGGCGACGAAGAGGCACGCGCACCCCGGCATTAGTCTTACACGAATTTGTATGGAATAATCGAGGCACACGCACCCCACGACACATGACAGATCTAGGTACTATATAATGTAAACCATTTGACAATGGAATGCAGTCGAATCTGTTAGTACATATTCCATGCAGCATCATTACACCCAGTAGAAATCTTCTAGATTCCAGACTAAGAATATTATAGCGTTTCAATAATAGTTCATAGGAGACTTTAGGACGATAACATTTATAATTCATAGTACGTAAATACTTTTTCTGAACAATTTCTAGCCTATCCTTGTACTTATCATATAGGGGATCCCAAATTTGGACGGCGTATTCTAATTGCGAACGAATTAGAGTTGTATATAATGTTAAGAATGTAGAGGGTCGTACAAAGTTACTTGAAGATCTCATCACTAGTCCATACATCTGAAATGCTTTTTTTACAATATTGTCAATATGAACATCAAAATGCAGTCGAGAGTCAAGCGTAACACCCAAGTCGCGGACAAATTGAACTTCTTTAATTCTAATATTATTTATTGAGTAATTAAATTTTATCTGATTTATATTTTTAGTAAAAGATATTGTGTAACATTTAGGATATGACATGAATAATACTCGTTATGACACAATACATTGGCTAAATAATGACAATATCAAAATAAATCTTAGTAGTATTATTTCCGTAAGTAAGTAATTCATTTCCGTCATCATCGTGAAAATCCACTTTTTAATATCGCCTATTGTAATGAATGTACCTGCAGAAGAAGTTACCATGCAAAATTCTTAGGTAGGTACATATATACGTATAACAATTGACAATAAGTTCACTCGTCACCTCACCCAGAGCAGATTAGTAAGCGGCTAAGTAAATCAGCATATTTACTGTTACAATTGACAAAAAGAGTACTGAGATATTACTATAAGCTTATCATGGTCTTCTTGTTCCTACTCTACGACATGGTGTAATTTTTTGGCGACAATCGACTAATAGAGATCTTATAAAATATGATATAAAAAGACGTATGTATACAAACAATGTTTGGTTTAATCTACAGATGGTCGAAACACATAAAATATTGACCCTACAATCAACGGTCAATATTATAAACTTATAAAAACGATTATTTAAACTGAATCAATTGTTTAAAAAAAAAACCATTAATTGTTCAAACAGTTTTCAACGGTTAAGAAAACTCGAATGTGTCCCCAATATGACGATAAATGTTGGAGTAAAATTTCAAACTGCTTTAATGAAAAAGAGCTTCTTTCGTGATGCTTGAATAGAATACCAAAATAATGCCATTTTATTGTATGCTGTTAAATAAGTTTATAGCCTATTTACAAGTTTTTATCCAAAATTAATATAAAACTACAGACTAGTTTCTAAAAAAACCATAAAAAATATTTTACATTTTTAAGTTTGTAGAATTTTATGTGTATTATTTTTAAATATAATGTGATTCTGTACATGCGAAATATCATGCGTACTGTTGTTTTGAACTCTGAATTCATTAATAATAATATAATATAATATATATCGGCGCAAATACAATAATTTGTCTATTAAAATAATTAAAAATAAAAACAAAAAAATAATAATTAAAAACCGTAGTCTGTGTTTCCCGATAGCTATAACCTAGGAGTCTTTAAGTCAAGAGTGAATAGGTCACTTTTAGGTAAGCGTGCTCCATCTTCGACCACATCATCACTTACCATCAGGTGAGATGGTGGTCAAACGCGAACCTATTCTAAGTAAAAAAAAAAAAAAAGTTTCATAATTTGATTGTTTTACAAACCATTAATTGATTTTTAAGATGTAAAATTAACGTTTAACATGTTCCAACTTAATGCATTGTAATTTAAGTAGTTTAATATTTAACTAGAAAATGTGGGTACATGTGTGACAATGCCTCTGTATAAGGCCACACTGTGAGCGCTACATTCAGATTCAGATTCATTCTTGTTCGAGCCGCTGGACAGTGCGGACCTCTCTGTAAAGTCTTTACGCTGTCAGTTGAATAAACGAGTCTCCACCTTAACAAGTGCTTTTATTTGAAAATCAAACATGAGTGATTACCAAAACAACATTCGTGACGTTGGCTGAGCTCACGTCACACTTTTGGAAAAACACATACTACGCTGTCTCTCCGTCATCAGAAGTGGGATTCACTCACTCGAGTTGAAGTAAAACAGAACGTGACGTCCTGGATAGAAGCCGTACGGATCAAGTGGCCGTCAACGCTGAAATATTGAGATGATGAACCCTAGTGAGTCGTATTCATTTTATTTTGATTCAGGGGTCAAATACTCCCTGAAATATTATTTTGCGTCAAAGTTTACGCGCAAGCGTGTACATAAAATTGTAATTTTCTGATTACTTTAAATTGATTTGAAGTGTGTAAACCAAAGTAACCTGCAAATTTCATTTGAGGTTAAAATTAATGATCTGTTATCATAGATCTTGTCTAATTCCCGTAAAATTTTTGAATATCGCATAATATTCTGTTTCTTGAAATTCAATGCCAACAATAGTAGTGCAAGTATTAGTTTTGTATAGCCTTGTTTAGTGCGCCGGAATACATAACGTAGCCCACTCAATGTAGTTTTTTGGCGAGCTAAGGTTTTCTCGTTTTCCACCTAAACAACTGGAGACCGGATAACCGTATCGGCGGTGTGATCTCTTCCACGAGGCAGTATGGCCGAACAAAAAAAGTAAGGTCGCGAGTTCGAACCCCACCCATTACACTTGCTATGAACACACTCTAAGTTAACGGGAAAGCTAGTAGTGTGGATTCTATTTACATTGCATTGCTAGTTCTCTTTATAAAAAGAAAAAGAAAGAGAAAAAAAAAAAAAAAACTTCGAGAACCTCCGAGAAATCTACGAGAAACCCCGAGATATCTACGAGAAACCCCGAGATATCTACGAGAAACCCCGAGATATCTACGAGAAACTCCGAGAAATCTACGAGAACCTTTTTCTTTTTTGTTTCTTATTTTTTCCTAAAAAAAAAAAAATACTGGCAATGTGGGTGGAATTCGCATTGCTGGCAATCCTGTTAACCCTTCTAACTGTTAGGTTTAATTTAAAATGGAAGTATATTTTGTTAAACTCGATTCAATTATTGTTAGTTGAGGGTAGTTGTTAAATGATTATTCTCGTAAAACGCGGTAGAAGGCGTAATGACAGAAGGTATAAAAGGCTATCCGTGAGGCTGACTCGGCATTCTTGTTGTAACCAGCGAAGAGTGTAGTATTTCTCTAAGTATTGGAATATTTCACTGTACTGTTGAAATATAGAAAAAGTTATAAATGTATGAATAAAAGTAATACATGAGACGCACGGAGTTTTCTTTAAACGAGTCTAACACTTCAGAAGTGGGATGAAACTGCGTTTCACGTAAGTACACGTCCATAATCATTTTATTTCGTTAAAATTTGTGCATGAAAATTAAATAAACAGGTTGTTTGCTTTTCTGGTGCAAATCGCTAGCGGAATAATAAGAACTGCAATAGCACGAGCTTTGTTAGTTTTAATAGTTTTCTTGGGTGGCTTGCATCAGAAAATATAAATAATAAAATGATTTTTTTTTTCACGTTGTATAGGGACCTGCTTGTTGAATGTTTCTGACCGGGACTACTCTCCGGTGTTGTGTTTAATAAGCAATGGTTAAGCATTGTGTGTGGATCTTTCACTTGGTCGGGGTGACTCTCCGATAGTGTTGGAACTATAGACGATGATTTGATTTAATGTCTGTTTGATTCTTTTAAGACTGATCATTGTAGGTTAGGGTAGGTAAGTTCACTTATTGAATGTTTCTGACCGGGGCTACTCTCCGGTGTTGTGTTCAATAAGGAAGGATTGAAAATTGTCTGTGGATCTTGCACTTGGTTGGGGCTACTCTCTGACAGTGTAAGGTTGCAGACGGTTATTAGATTTAATTTCATAATTGTTTTAAGAATACCCACGTTTAGGTAGGGTCTTACTTGTTGAATGTTTCTGACCGGGGCTACTCTCCGGTGTATTTCTGTAGGGAAGATCGGTAATAAATTTTGTTATGGAATTATAAACAAGCGGGGCCATATAAACACAGCTGAATAATTCTATTCTAGGTACAGGCAATTTTAATTGATGTTGTTTAACTTTCCGCGTATTATTATTTTTATTAGCTTCAAAAAGTGAAGAATTATTTTTTTACAAATTTGGTTATTTCAAGTATCTAAATACAAGAAACTGTGAATAGGTTATTGGATTTAAATAATGGTTTGCAAGAATCAGTCCAGTCCATAGTAAAAGGACATTGTTCCGGCTCCATACATATCACGCCTAAGAATCGTTTGAATCGAAAATAACTTAGATAGACTCTAAATATTTTATGGAATCATAGTAAATCAATTTTTACTAACGGACACTTGAAGACACAAAAATAATCAATTTATCGAAATCAAGTCCGAAAATAGCCAGGTAGTAAGGGTCACAGAGTCCTTTATACACAGCCGAGTCTACCAAGAGAGTCCGTTATCAAGCCAAAGTTGTTAGAATAAAACCATAAAACGCATATAAAATTGCAAAGCAAAGAACGTTACAATAAAAATTGAAATAAATGAAGTATAAGCACACCAGTGTTGACAATTACGAAAAGCTATCATACCCGAATGCTATGCCAGAAATTCCCGGTTTCGGTTTTTGTTTTTAAAAATATTTTTTTAGATATTCATTTATTTAATGTCAATAATAGGATACAGTGCCCATTTGATTTATTGAAATTATATTATTATGTACCTATATGTGATCAAGAGTTATATCCAAAATTTTTGTTGTGTGAACCTGCTCAACTATTTGATCTCTAGGTGCAATTTTAAGGAGGATATGTTTACTTTTCTGGGATTTTTTTTTTTTTTTTTTTTTTTTTTTTTTTTTTTTTTTTTTTTTAAAGATTACTAGCAATGTGGGTAGAATTCACATTACTAGCAATCTTGTTAACCCCTCCAACTAAGCTAAATATGCTTGTGTCTGGAGTGGGTTCACGCCAATAGTGTAATGGGTGGGGTTCGAACTTGTGACCTCTCGATCACAAGTCCGACACCTTATCCATTAGGCTATTTATAATAATATTTAATATTTAATATTTTAGTTTTTTCAATGTACATTTTTAAAGCGTTTATTATCATCAACATAACATGAGGACTATTTAATTCTTGTATCTAACTGATCAGTCAGGATGGTTATCACCACGGGTTTTAATGAAAGACACGTATTTTCTAGCAAACTTAATTTCTACAATATAAATAGATGTATACTATGTTCTATGAAAAAGGGTATATAACGAATTCCTCCTTAATAATATGGATTACTTTTTACCCGACTACGGCAAAGCCAAAGGAGGGTTATGATTTTGACAGGCTATGTATGTATGTGTGTATGTTCATCTGTTCCCTCATAGCTCCAAAGCTGCTTATCGGAACTCGACAAATGAGGTATCGTTAGAACCGTCTTGACCGTCCGCTGAACATAGGCTACGTGACGTGTCACAAAACCCAATGTGGCGCCCTCTAGGGCCCAAAAAGTGTTGTGTTAAAAAATAAAAATAAGATAAACACATCGTATTTGATATCATTTGAAAGGGCGTGACATGCACATTTCCAAAACATTGTATAAATTTAAAGTGGCGCCCTCTAGTGGACAAAAAATCATGTGGTTAAAAATTAAAATAAGATAGATACACCGTGTTTGGTATCATTTGAAAAGGCTTCACTTGTACTTATCAAAAATATTGCTTAAATTAAACATGGCGCCCTCTAGCGGTCAAACAGTCATGTGTAAAAAATTCAATGGGGCTTTATGCCCCATTGAATTTTTTCAATACTAAACGGGGTAAAGGTTGGAGTTGGTAGAAACGGTGACATAAACCGTTTCCTAGACAAAATTTCCCAAGAGACCCGTGTTAACATACATTTGAAAACGCTTAGAAAACAAGTAAATAACATGGTTAATGGTGAACAGATAACAAAAGATTTATTGGGACAAAAATGGGATACCAGCTCACAAAATGACATAATTATATACAACGAAGGGATTCAGTTAAACTAACGCAAATGGCTTTTTACAATAACTGTAAAAGTATTCCTCCTATCGTATGTTCTTGTGTTTATTTCGCGTAGGGGATATTGGGAAATAAATGGTATAAAATAATATCCAGCGTACAGTAACATGAAGCACAAAAGCGGCTCTTCTGTAGCTGCAAACCGTATGAAATATTAATCCATGCAAGCTAATGACGATAGCAACATCGATAGAATAGGCGATGAAGTGGACAGCCATTATTAAATGAAATTAGTCTGTTTTGTCGAATCATATGTGAGCCTTGTAAAGATGCACACAGATTTGAGTGGGCTCGTCCAGAAAGCGAAAGCATGTGTCGAAAAAAAATGTATGTTTATCCCGATGTTTATACAACCTACATATTATTTCAAATATTCATAATAATTACACACACGTACACATTACAAATATATATTTATATATATGCTTTATAATTAAAGCAATTGTTCATGTCTAAAGAATTAAAAAGTCTTAAGTATGTCAATTTGTACAAGATAGAATAAAAGAAATTATAATTTGTAAGAATTACTAATGGCTCTTGTACAATATAATAATCTGAGCGGCTCAACCTCGAGCCTTTTAAACTTCAATATAGTATGTATTTCGGTTAAACCATATTTTATATATATATATATAAGTACATTGAAAGGCCGGATTATGGATCAGTATCTACATATTACATTAGTATTTATTATATTTGAGTAAGACTAATAAGTATGGGGTTAAAGTAATTTTGAAGTTTTTGTTGTTAGAACAATTTTTATGATAAAACTTCAGTATTATTTGCTTGTGGTACAAGTAAAAGTAATATAGATGTGTTCTGTAACTGTATTTGGTTGCAATTATTAAGATGATGATGTCTTTTGTTTGGATTATACGAGCAAGTGATATGTACTACAAAGTTACTGTTTAAGTTAAATTGTTGAAGTAGGCTATAACGTTGAATTTGTACTTACTGCATTATTTTCCTTGAGTGAGAACATATTTGCTCACTACCATATAACTATATATCACTGGGTTATAAGATTTTAAGTTTTATTTTTAGTAAATCTTTAGTGAGAACAGGTTAGCTCACTCTATATCGATAAATGGTTTTATGAACAATTGTAATAAACTTGCTGACTGATTGTAAACTTTTGTGAGAACAGGCTAGCTCACAGTCACACACTGTAGTGTTGTGGGAACAGATTTGCTCACTAGGTTAGTTAATAACTAATATTTCGAGACCACGTTTGCTCGTACTATATATTAAATGTTTTGATATGAGAACTGATTTGCTGTGTAATTTTTAATGAGAATGGATTTGCTCACTCTATATCTATATTATCTGTAAGAACAACCCACACATTCTCATGTTGTGGAAATAGTTTTGCTCACCAGAGTTAATTACCAATATTTTGAGATCAGGTTTCCTCTTGCTAGATTTTAGATGTAATGTACATGAGGACTGATTTGATCAGTAAAGCTGTAGAGAGAACAGAACTAATATTTCGAGACCACATTTGCTCGTACTATATTTTAAATGTTTTGATATGAGAACTGATTTGCTGTGTAATTTTTTAATGGGAATGGATTTGCTCACTCTATCTATATTATCTGTAAGAACAGCCCACACATTCTCATGTTGTGGAAATAGTTTTGCTCACCAGAGTTAATTACCAATATTTTGAGATCAGGTTTCCTCTTGCTAGATTTTAGATGTAATGTACATGAGGACTGATTTGATCAGTAAAGCTTTAGAGAGAATAGGTTAGCTCACAAATAACTCGTGTTATGTGGGAACAGATTTGCTCACATTAATTAATTACTACTATAGTGAGACCAGGTTTGCTCGTACTAAATTGTAGATGTAATAAAAATGAGCAATGAATTGCTTAGTAAATCTTTAGTGAGAATAAGTTTGCTCCTTCTATATTGATAAATGGATAATGGTTTGATTTTGTATTGATACTAATTGGTTTGAAACTATCTTTTGTGAGAACAGGTTAGCTCACACATCCTTGTCTTATGTGAGAACAGATTTGCTCACTGTAGTTAATTATTGCGAGACCAGGTTTGGTCGTACTAGATTTTAGATGTAATGGATATGAGGATTGATTAATGATGTTAATCGTAAAATTTTGATAAATTGTAAAGAATGTCTAGTCGGCCGAGTGTTAGGTTATCACAGGATACGTGTATGAGGGCATACACGCTGTCAGGATGGACGAGTGTTAGGTTTAATTTAAAATGGAAGTATATTTTGTTAAACTCGATTCAATTATTGTTAGTTGAGGGTAGTTGTTAAATGATTATTCTCGTAAAACGCGGTAGAAGGCGTAAGTATTGGAATATTTTACTGTACTGTTGAAATATAGAAAAAGTTATAAATGTATGAATAAAAGTAATACATGAGACGCACGCAGTTTTCTTTAAACGAGTCTAACATAACTAAGCTAAATATGCTTGTGTCTGAGAATATCATAAAAGGATGATATTCTCAAAATTTAATAACATAAAGATATTTGAGAGTTTGTGTAACAGTTAACATAAAGCAATACCTTACAAATATTTAACAAAAAAAAAATATATATTTAAACTTTTGCTACATGTAAAACCTCCGTACTTTAGGAGAACCTCCAGAATGAGAATATAAAGAATATAAAAACGATATCCTCAAATTTTAATAACTGAGTTTGTATAACAACATAAAGCATCACAAGTTTCTTACAGATATTCTACTCAAAAGAAACCTAATCTTTTGTTACAGGTAAAACCTCCGAAAACTCTACGAGAACCTCCGAGAAATCTACGAGAACCTCCGAGAAATCTACGAGAACCTCCGAGAAATCTACGAGAACCTCCGAGAACTCGTTATGATATTCCTAAAACATTATTTCACAACATAGAAAGACATTGGTGTTTGTATAACAGCTGATGATGACAGATTATCTGTTTTGTTTAAATTTTGTACCACAATGCTTTAGTTTCTATCCTTCATTAGTGAAATCTAATGTTGTCGTTTGTCAAGTCAATTTCAATATTTTATAAAGCTTCTCTTACATTGTGTAAATGAATGATGTTTTGAAAAGAGTAACTGTGGAGTTTCTTGCCGGTTCTTCTCCACAGAAAACAACCACTTGTGAACCGTGCGTAGCTTCTCATTTTTTTATTGTTATCCGAGACTCTTTAGTTAGTCAACGAATTGCTTTACATAATATTAACTTTTAATAAGTGCCTTTGTCAAATAGAATATTTTGAGGCTGGTGCAGAGCGCGCACCGCCTGTCAGTATGGCCGTATCGGCACAAATACAATAATTTGTCTATTAAAATAATTGAAATGATTAAAGTTTCATAATTTGATTGTTTTACAAACTATTAATTGATTTTTAAGATGTAAAATTAACGTTTAACATGTTTCAACTTAAAACATTGTAATTTAAGTAGTTTAATATTTAACTAGAAAATGTGGGTACATGTGTGACAATCCCTCTGTATAAGGCCGCACTGTGAGCGCTAGATTCAGATTCAGATTCATTCTTGTTCGAGCCGCTGGACAGTGCGGACCTCTCTGTAAAGTCGTTACGCTGTCAGTTGAATAAACGAGTCTCCGGCAACATTAACAAGTGCTTTTATTTGAAAATCAAACATGAGTGATCACCAAAACAACATTCGTGATGTTGGCTGAGCTGACGTCACACTTTTGGAAAAACACATACTACGCTGTCTCTCCGTCATATATAATAATAATATTCCACAACTTTTCACACAACGCCATCTAGTCCCAAACTAAGCAGAGCTTGTGGTATGGGTGCTAGACAACTGATAAACATACATATATATTTCTAAATACATACATATTATATACATATTACCAATATTATCTCCAATAATTACAACCATTGCTTGCCTATCTATCTTTTACAGATTGTACCCTGGAGAGTGTGCGCAGGAGCACCGCGACCTAGTCCCTTCATCCCGCTTCTACTACCGGTCTACTAGAAGTACTGCGTGATACCATCCACACTTGGTTGATATACCGTCTTCTCGTACGTACTAAGCGCTTCTCCTCTACATTTATTGTGCGCACAGCCAAAGTGTGGAACTCTATGCCGGCTTCTGTATTCCATGCAACATAATTATGACTCGTCAGCCTTTAAAGCAAGAGTGAACAGGCATCTTCTGGGCTCCCCCGTTCAATCATAGACCTCATCTTACACTTACCATCAGTTGTGATCGTGGTCAAGGGCGGGTTCACTGGTAATGAAAAAAAAAAACAATGTTCTGAGACTTGCATATCAATAATAAGAAATGTTTCGTTTCAAAACTTTGAGGGTCAATATTGCACATAATTATTGTTGATATTTTCGGTCTAATGCCTTTACGATTTTACTTGAAAGTCATTTTCAAAGTGGACTTACCTAAACTTACCCCGCGTGATGACACATTGACCGATCTCTTGCGCTTTATATTCAAAAGAAGCAATATATCAACATACTTCGGGAAATATTAATTACATAAAAATTTTTTTGCAAAAATAGAACCGACTTCCATATCAAAACACTACAAAGTCAAAAATAACTTTAATTTCAGAAATCGGTGTTATTGGTTTTGGATTTTCTTTTTTTTTTCACACTGCCTTCCGAAATTAAAGATTTTTTTGGCTTTGTAGTGATTTTTATATGGAAGTTGGTTCAATTTTTTGCAAAAAAAAATTTTTTACGCTTTTTGTGGGTTGGTTTGTAATTTATCTAGTTACAAAAGCCATAATGTCAACAACTTATCACCTTTTACAAAATATTGCTTTTCCCTGTGCATAGCCGTTAATTTTTGAGGAGTTCTCCTGGTATTTGACCATCAGCTCTACATCACCATATGTATTGTGACGAGCATAAAGTGTTTAACATCTGTACTCAAGTAATCGAATCGCAATCCACGAAATACTTATTATTGAGGAGTTTCATTGGCCATCTGTGGTCTTCATCATCAGTTCAACTTCCCCAAATGGTACTTTTCGGAAGCAACTGCTCAAGGTATTATAAGAAATACCCAAAATCCTATAGGTGTGCCTATAATATTTGAAGAATTCCTTCGATTTCTCCAGGTTCCCATCATCAAATCCTGATTTCGTAACAATGGGACTTACTAGAATGCCCCTTTACAACGCAAAAATAATTTTTCAATTCGGTCCAGCCATCTCCGAGTTATGAGGTAACATACATAAAAAAAAGTTCAAGAAGAATTGTAAACCTCCTTTTTTTGAAGTCGGCTAAAAAGTAGAAAAAAAAACAACATCAATAGGTAAAATAAAATAAAAAACAAAAACTAGCATGTGTTTTGATTTATTAAGTTCAAGTGGAGATCATTTATATGGCTCCTGTCTTAGATGCCGCAGCCACATCTGCCAGCATAACCACCACGGAGACCGAGGCCAGAAGCAGCAAAACCAGCGGGAGCGAAGGCAGCACCAGGAGCGTAAGCAGCAAGAGGGCCCACGCCGGCAGCCGGGCCAAAGGCAGCACTCTCACTGATCATGGCGTTCCTGCCATTACCACAGGCGTGGTTGACGGCACCAGCACCGGCAGAAGGCACCACACCTTCCAAACCTACAGCACCAACAAATGGCAGCTCACCACACACATCCAGAGAACCTTTATAAGCGTTCTCGGACGCTACGGAGATACCGACGGGAGCATTGCCGGAGGCGCTGGAGACAGGCAGGGCGCCGCCACAAGTGGGACTGAATTCCAGGCCTGTGCAGCCGGCGCCAGGGTAGCCGAGACCTCCATATGACAAAGCTGGAGCATACGAGCCGCAAGGGGCGGCCAAGCCGTAGGGAGCAGCAAGTCCAGAGATATCAGCCACCGCAGCGCGGCTAGTGCACTGTCCGAGGGCAGACTACAAACAAAGCAAGAAATCAATATGTAAGATATTTTGTGGGAATTAAAGTATCTTGATAATTTACTTTAGTAGGTACTCTATGGTATATTTGACTATTATAAAAGTGTCTTACCTTGAGCAGGAGCGCCTGAGCGCAGAGGACGAGGATAGCCTTGACAGACATTGTAGTTTGTTTCGAGGGCTGACACAAGAATGATGTCCAGTGCAGTTGTTGGGGTCTTTATAGTCCGCCGTGTTATCAATTTCCAACAATGTAAGTATGTCGTTATAAGCAATTAATGAATAACTTGTGCAAACATGATAAGCCTACTATTTACAAACATAAAAGCGTTTAATATTTTACGAAGTTATATCAAGTCACGTTTTCTAAAATTTCGAAAACGCGGTCCATATCAATATGGTGCTGAGTATAAAATGTGTCAATAGTTTCAGGTCATCATTCAGTCTTCAGCTTTTCGTTGATCACAAACAAACATCAAACATGTCTTCCTTCACTGTTCTTTTGCTCTGCATCCAAGCTTGCTTGGTCCAGGTGAGTGTTATTTATTCCTTTTGTCTTATATTTGTGCCCTAACTATTTTTTCTAAAGTTATGCGATAGTTTTTCACTTGAATGTACGTATTATGTACGTATTGTTTATTTATACACATCAGATACAGGTATGGCTTATAACGAATATAAGCAAATTAACTTAAAACTGAAATATTGCGAAGTACTTTCTATTAATAAATAAATATTAATCTTTTGGCTAGGTTGACAATACTTGTAATAATATATATTTATAACAATTAATATTATTTGAGACGTTTTTATCTTCCATAAATTCTAGAATAATACAATGATATTTTTCTAATAGTATTGATTTTAATTTAGCTCTAAATATATCGTAGTGTTTTGGTTGCCCTTATACTTTCAAGTATTTTTTATTATAAAAGATGTTTCGTTATTCGGTATTTTATACATATGTAGACTAGGAGTTGGTAGGATCAATTTATTTTCAACCGACGACAAAAAGAGGAGGTTATCAATTCGACGCGTATATATATATATATATTTTTTTTAATGTATGATCATCGATTACTCGAAGACAGCTGAACCGATTTGGAAAATTCTTTTTTTGATTGAAAGGGTATACTTCGATATTGGTTCCATTTTCATAAACGTCAAGATCTGATGATGGGATCTTGGAGAAATCGAGGGATCTCTTCAAATATTATAGGCACACCTATGTCGTTTTGGGTATTTATTATAGTAACTTGTGCAGTTGCTCTCAAAAAGTACCATTTGAGGAAGTGGAACTGATGATGAAGACCACAGATGGCCGCCGAAACTACTCAATAATAAGTATTGAGTGGATTGCGATTCGATTACTTGAATATGGATGTTACGCACTTTATGCTCGTCACAATGCATATGGTGATGTAGAGCTGATGGTGAAGTACCAGGAGAACTCCTCAACAATTAACGGCCCAGCATTGGGAAAAGCAATATTTTGTAAAAGGTTATAAGTAGTTGATAATTAGGCTCTTGTAACTAGGTAAATTAAAAATAGACCAACTAAAAAGAGTGAAATAAAAACTTTTTACCAAAAAATTAAACCGACTCCCAAAAAACACTGCAAAGTGAAAAATAACTTTAATTTCGGAAGTCGGTGCCAAAAACGAAAATACAAAACTAAAGACACCGACTACCGAAATTAAAGTTATTTTTCACTTTGCAGTGTTTTTTGGGAGTCGGTTTAATTTTTTGGTAAACAGTTTTTGCAAAGCTCTTTCGTATCAAAACTAAACAATTAAATTTTTTTACAAAATAGGCTTTTTCTAATATATAAATGGACAGTAAATTGTCAGCAATTTTCTTTGTATAAAGAGGGCTTTACAGCTATCTCTAGGTTTAATAATACATTTAATTCGCAGTTATTTCTTTCAGACAATATTTAGGTTTATATTATTACTTATTTTGATATCCTTTAATTAATCAATAATTGAATATACACTTAAATAAAAACCCTAAACTACATATATATGTTACCGGCCAAACCCGATTTCAGGACAAACTAGTTTTGCCTAGGCTAAACTAGTTCTTCCTAAACGCGATAGGATTAACTAGTATAGCCTAGTCCAAACTAATTTGTCCTAAGCCCGATAGGATAAACCAGTTTAGCCTAGGCCAAACTAGTTGATCCTGATATAAATACGCACACTCTGGGATAAACTGTTATGGCCTAGTCTAAACGTTATAGTATATCTATAAAGTAAAAATAAATAGGTAAACTGAATAAAATACACGTAGTATTTTATTCAGGTTATCTATTTATTTATTTTTTTGGAAAAATAATTATTTTTATTAAAATGAAAATACTATCTTCCATCCGATGAACTTTATGATGTGATTGGCGCAGCTCATGTGGCTGTCGGCCATGGTGGTCGTGACAATGCCAATATTACAAAAGAAATGATAAGCTTGTATTTATCTATGAGTAGTGTCTGTCATCGAAAGAAAACAAAGAAGAAAAGAGGATTAGTCTCTAAGCCCATTCTTCATTCGGAAATGAATAGTAGGTGCCAAGTATATCTGATCGATTTTCAGACACAACCAGATGGAAATTTTAAATTTATTATGGTTTACCAAGACCATCTAACAAAATTGTTCTGCTACGCGCTTTACAATCTAAGAGAGCGACAAAGGTGGCTTACCATTTGGATGATATATTCAGTTAAACATTCAGTTGAGTCAGGCGAAGGTTTTATGAAATGCAGCTGTATTATAATTGTTTGTATTACCAATTATGCATAACTTTTAACGATGAATCATTATCATTTTAATAAAAATGATTATTTTTCCAAAAAAATAATAAATAAATAGATAACCTGAATAAAATACACGTAGTATTTTATTCAGTTTACCTATTTATTTTTACTTTATAGATATACTATAATGTTTAGACTAGGCCATAACAGTTTATCCTAGAGTGTGCGTATTTATATCAGGATCAACTAGTTTGGCCTAGGCTAAACTGGTTTATCCTATCGGGCTTAGGACAAATTAGTTTGGACTAGGCTATACTAGTTAATCCTATCGCGTTTAGGAAGAACTAGTTTAGCCTAGGCAAAACTAGTTTGTCCTGAAATCGGGTTTGGCCGGTAACATATACATCTGAAAATAAACTAAAATATGGCGTCCAGAAATTCGACATGAAACCTACAAGGTTCCCATATAATTAAATCAGTGTAGATTGTATGGACTTTAAAAGAGACGGACCCCTGATTTTGTTTCAGTGTTTCTTCTCAGGGTAGTCAGTTAGAAAACACCGGCCTCATCCAGTTAATATTAACGGGAAAAAATGACGTGTAAAAGTGTTATTCAATAACCGATTTGCAAAATAAAGATCATTTATCATTCGTGCGCATCGCTGTCTAGTGGTAACGTGCCCAAAAGATTGGCGGCATTGCCACGCTGTATGGCAATGCTTAACCGCTGTCCAAGTTAAAAGCCAGCCTTTGGGTCACGCGAAGTGTCGACTAGGAACCTGGGTAATTCTTTAAATAATTTGTGAGCACTCGGACCCCACGATCCCATGGTCTCCACCCCAAACGGCTCGAAAATATAACCTCCAACAAAGTTATTATATTTCCGCCGCTTGAGGTTCTCAGCAGCCGCAGCGGCAGCGCCAGCACAGCAAGATGAGCTAGGAAGATGGGATGGAGCAAGAGTATCGACACAAGTTGCGTCCCACACTAAAGCCCTACTACCCATCTTCCAAGAAAATAAAGACATGCCATCCGGTCTTTTGCCATCGTCGCGTGCCAGGCCGTTGGGTTCTAATACAACCGGAACGCCGACGGTGACAAGAGCTCGTCGGATAATGTCGTTAATATTCTCGTGCCGTGCTATGCGACCCGCGCTACGGCTGCATGGAAGGCCGTGGTGACCGAGGCTTTTGACAACTTCGCCACAGTGGCAGCGATGAGTAGACCAACAGGAGGCACCTAATCGATGGGAAGCATCGTGGCAGAAAGTAGTATCATCGAACAAGGTGCCTATGTTTAACGACGGAAGTGCATGAAGCCAGAGACCGGATTCCCATTCACTCACAGCCAGCAGGCGCTCACGCTCTGCAGCCGAAGCAGATGTGGCAACAAGGTCACTCTGAACTGCTTAACAGAGCGGCTCATCCCACTGCCTCTGAGATGATGGGTTATCGGGTGGATTTAGATTCGGGCAAGCGATTCTCCAGGTGTCCATAGCCTCGGTGAAGCACGGCACATTGAAATAAACCAGTGACGGAGCTAGAATATTCCTGATTAATTTCTCAGTGCCGTGGACCGAGGATATAAAAGCCGATAGACTGATACTAGAAATGTTGATTATAAAAATTATTATTATTACTTTTCAGAATATATTAAGCCAGGCTAGTCATGGTGCTTACGCCCCGGCAATCGCTTCAGCTCTAGCTGGTCCCTTTGGCTTGGCTGGTCCTGGTCTGGATGCCAGGACCAGCCAAGCCACAGATTAAAAATAAATAATTATAAAAATTTGTATTTTTTATTTTTCATGTCTCTGGTTTTAGTTTCCTGACATTTTTGTTCTCAGAAGTCATGACATAATGTACTAATGTAACAGTTTCAACTAATTGTTAGAAGTAGGTTAAGCTAATTACATTTATTTCTTTTACAGAATGTATTCTCATGTGGTCAGTGTTCTGGTTCTTACGCCCCGGCGTTCGGACCTTATGGCTTGGGTGGTCCTGGTCTGGCTACCCCCTACGGCTTTTCTGGCTTGGCTTACGATGGACTCGCCTACCCTGCTGCTGCCGGATGTGGTGCTGCGTACGGCGGTGTCGGTGAAGGCAATGTAGCGGTCGCTGGTGAGCTGCCAGTCTGCGGTAACACCGCTGTCGCTGGTCAGGTCCCCATCATGGGCGCTGTCAACTTCGGCGGCGCTGTGCCGGCTTGTGGTGCCGTGTCTATCTGTGGCAAGTGCGCTTGCGGCTGCGGTTCCCCCTGCGACTACATTTACTAGACAATGTCAGTATGAAACCTGAACAAATTGAAAAATAAATGATTGATACATAGCAACTGTTTTGTTTATTTACAAGCTGTTTGAGTTTTAATCAAACACTCAGTGCTAATGTATAATTGCATCAAAAGGTAAAGCAGTTCGAGTTTCGATCATTAGAGACACCATGCATTGAAAACCGTTTACCATTTACATTTTCCATAATACACTCGAGAGCAATGAATCCGGGTCACTTAAAGAATCCTAAAAATCTCGGAAACTAAAAATGCTAGGTTAATGCAATAAATTGTATTTAATAGACAATGTAATACTCCTTAAATGAAAGTAAAAAAAATATGAGTCACCATACATTTTATTAACACAAAATTACATAAAGAAAAAAACTGCTGATCTCTCCTTAAAACAAAAATAGGAAACATGAAATTTTTGAACTTTATTACGATTTTCTTGAATTTTAATACTTTGTATTGCCTCCTCGTGCTTCCATTACTGCGTTTACGCGGTTTGGCATGCTGTACACCAAGTTCCTTATACGATTTTGGGGAATATTCTCCCATTCCTCTGTGAGAGCAATTTTGAGCTCACGAAGCGTGATTGGGGGAGGGTTTCGTTGTTTTACGCATCTGCCTAGCTCGTCCCAAGCATGCTCGATCGGGTTGATATCCGGGCTGCGCGCTGGCCACTCCATACGAGTAATGTTCATCTCTTGAAGGTAGTCATTCACAATCCTACCTGTATGAGGTCGGGCATTGTCATGCATAAATATAGCATCCTTACCTAAATTGATCATAAATGGACCAACGTGATCATTGAGGATTTCTTCCACATATCTTACGCTAGTTAAAGAGCAGTTTTCTATGATCACCAGCTCTGTGCGACTTTCAGAAGAAATTCCGGCCCACACAAGTACAGACCCACCACCGTAGGCTACTTTTTCTTCGATGCATGCTTGCTTGAATCTTTCAATATGATATGGTATACCCACAATGCGATATGGTCCATCCCATTTTGCCTGTAATTTCGTCGACTTTCCTTTGCTGTGCACCGGATTATGGAACCAGACGAATGAGCCTTCATCTAATCCCTGATTGTTCATCTTTTGGTCGTAACGAGTCTTCACCTTCTGAGACATTTGTTGACCGGATTGTTTGACATGCTCGTATATGCCGTTCATTCGGTTTCGCAATTCAATCGCGTAGTCTGTTACACTACAAGGTGCATCCGGTATTCCAGTGATTAGGTCTGCAGGCAAGCTAAGCTCTCTTCCGAAGTTCACGAAAGCAGGTGTAACAGCTGTACTCTCATGAACTGCACTTCGGTATGACAGAAGGAATGGCTGAATGTGTTTGTCTCAATACTTTTGCCTGCTTTCCACAACATTAGCTAGATATCTCTCCAATGTCTGGTTAAAACGTTCCACCATTCCATCGGATTGCGGGTGATAAGAGGTGGTCCTGGTTTTATGAGTACCCATTACTCGACATGTCTCCTGAAATATCTGGGACTCAAAATTTCTTCCTTGATCGCTGTGAATTTCCAAGGGTACTCCGTAGCGACAAAATACTTCGTTAACCAATTTATCTGCCACTGTGGTAGCTTCTTGGTTAGGAATAGCAAAAACTTCTGGTCACTTTGTGAAATAATCCATTACGATCATAAAGTACCTGTTCCCACTCTCGCTCTCAGGAGATAGGCCCGCAACATCCAGCGCTATCCGTTCCCATAGGGCTCCCACATTATAGATCTTTACAGCTCCTCTACGGCGTGTTTGAGGTCCCTTAACTGCTGCACAGCTAGTGCATTTGCGGCACCAGTCTTTTACGTCGTCTCGGCAACCACTGCCGAGACGACGTAAAATCGCTCTCGTATTTTTAACAGAGTCCTTTTAACTCCAATGTGACCTCCTGAATATCCGCCGTGGTAACTTTGTAGAACTTCAGGTACCTTCGCCTTTAGTACGACCATTTGTAGGTGACAATAGTCTCCTCGAGCATTTTCCCATTTGCGGGACAATACTCCCTCATGGATCACCAAACTGTCCCACTATGCCCAATAACTTTTTGTTGTGGTACTCATTCCAGCGACGTCATGCCAACTAAGCTTTGGAGCAGTGGCTTTCTTTCATTCAAGAATGGGTTTGACGTCTAAGTCATCCTGCTGCGCTCGCTGTAGTGCTTCTTTCCACTCATTGCTCAGGTCTGTTCTCAGCATCTTGACGGGTACTATTTGTTTTTCTTCTTGCCTAACACAGTGCTTACATTCTTCAGGGCAAGGTCTTCTTGATAGCGCGTCCGCGTTGCCGTGACATCTTCCATTACGGTGCTCAGTTTCATAGTGGAACTCTTGCAGTTGTTCAATCCACCTTGCAACTTGCCCTTCAGGGTTCTTGAATTGCAAAAGACACTTTAATGCAGCATGGTCGGTCCGCAGATAAAATTTTCGTCCAAGCAGATATTTACTGAAATGCTGCAATGTTTTACAACTGCTAGTAGCTCCGTTCTCGTGACACAATAATTTCTTTCTGGTTTTGATAAAGCTTTACTGAAGTAGGCTATTACAACCTCCTTATCTTCTTTTCGCTGTGATAATACGCCACCAATTCCGGTATTACTTGCATCTGTGTCTACGACAAACTCATTCTCAGTGTCAGGAAATCCAAGAATAGGTGTATCGCACAGACGCTTCTTCAATTCGCGAAAAGCAGCATCGCAGTCTTCTTCCCAGCAGAATGTTCGCTTCTTTTCAGTGAGCTTGTATAATGGCTTAGCAATATCAGCGAAATTTTTCACATGTATTAATATGAGCACAACCCTAAAAACGCTCTGACCTGTGTCTTGTCTTTTGGTACTGGCCAATTCTTAACAGCGACTATTTTCTCCGGATCAGTTTGCACACCTTCCTGCGAAACTACATGGCCCAGGAAAGTCACTTGTCGTTTGAAATATGAGCACTTTTTAGGACTTAGCTTCAGATTGGCTGCACGGATTTTTGGTAGCACACGTTCCAGGTTCTTAGGATGATCTTGAAATGAGCGCCCGACAATAATAATGTCATCTAAATATACCAGATAGGCGTCTCCAATAAGCCCAGTGAGTACTAGCTCCATTAGCCTTTCAAAAGTTGCTGGCGCATTGCACAAACCAAACGCCATTACTTTGAATTGCCATAGACCTTTTCCCATAGAAAATGCTGTCTTTTCCTTATCCTTAGGATCTAGTTCCACTTGCCAGTAGCCACTTTTCAAATCTAGGGTTGTAAACCACTTCATTGCTGTCAGCGTGTCTAACGTGTCGTCAATTCGTGGTAGTGGATAACTGTCTTTCTTTGTTGCATCGTTCAACCTCCGATAATCGACACAAAAACGTAAGTTGCCGTCCTTCTTTTTGACTAGCACTACGGGAGAACACCATGGACTAGATGAAGGTTCTATCACACCATCCTTTACCATCAAAAATCATGGTCTCTACCTCTTTCTCTCTTGCAACTGGCAATCTTCTTGGCCGCTGACGGATTGGTAATTTGTTACCAGTATTTATCGTGTACTGAACTAGTCCGGTCCTTCCAATATCAGCATCACTGGAAGAGAAAATATCGGCGTACCGAAGTAACCCTTTCTTAGCCAATGCAACTTCCTCTTCAGACAGATCCTTGTGACAACTTTCTAGAAGAGATGACACATTAAATGTGCTATTAAGTTTATTGCTACTGGATATTTCTCGGCATCTGCGTATCCAGGCAACTTCCTCACAGGTGCCCATCAATGTTCCCTTTTCAACCGACGACCAAAAGAGGAGGTTATCAATTCGACGCGTATATATTTTTCTTTTTTAATGTACGGTCACCGAGTACTCGAAGACAGCTGAACCGATTTAGAATTTTTTTTTTTGATAGGGTATACTTCGACATTGGTACCATTTGTCACCAAATCAGGATCTGGTGATGGGATCCTGGAGAAATTGAGGGAACTCTTCAAATATTATAGGCACACCTATGGCGTTTTGGGTATTTCTTATAGCAACTTGTGCAGTTGCTCTCAAAAAGTACCATTTCGGGAAGTGGAACTGATGATGAAGACCACAGATGGTCGCCGAAACTACTCAATAATATTTAATTTAATTTAACAGCACCGACTTCCGAATTTAATACTTTAATTTCGGAAGTCGGTGCTGTGGCGTAGGGGTTTAGGTGGTAGAATTAAAAGAAGGTGACCACAGAAGTTTACAGCATTTATTCGGTAGAGGGGTGGATACAGTTCACCAAGGTGTTCCTCCACTGGTCGTAGGTTTGTGGAAGGTACTGCCCTGGGATTAGGCCGCGACGCACGCAGACCGGCGGGCCGACCCCGAAGCCGGCAGCGACCACGTGTCAGACGCAGAGGTTATGCAGGGCAGGCCACGCGAGAGGATGTCTCTCCTGCGGTTAGCCGCGGAGGCAGCGTTGACACCCAACTCGCACGTGGCAGGCGCAGAGGTTATGCAGGCAGACCACGCGACAGGGCGTCTCTCTAGCGGTTAAACGTGGAGGCAGCGGTGACACCCGTCACGTGGCAGACGTTGAGGTAGTTGATATTAGAGATGAAGGCAGTAAAAGTAAAACCCCTTGGGCACAGAGGGATTTCAATATTAGTTACTTGTAGTAGTAGGCGGTGTAAAAAAAACTCAGCAGACCGGGGATTACAATTTATAGCCGGCACCGCATAAGTGTTGTCACTCAGTGAAACCATAGACATTAGGGATGAGTGTGGTAATCGATTCTAGTTTAATCGACTACCACGCTACGGTGCCAAAAACGAATACAAAAATAAAGACACCGACTACCGAAATTAAAGTTATTTTTCACTTTGCAGTGTTTTTTGGGAGTCGGTTTAATTTTTTGGTAAAAAGTTTTTTTAATTCTGTGCTCTTTATTACTCGGGTTCAAAATCGGATAACATTCGGATTATTTTATGCTTATTTTTTTATGCTGATATTTTTATTTTAATCTATTAATGATATAGATTAACGAGTTCAAGGGAACGCCCTCTGTTATTTAACATACTATAAATATGCTGATCTTAATAAAAACTTTCAACTGCTAGTTTGAAAGACTATGAAACACAACGTTATTTTGCGTTGCGCTTATTACTGCGGAACCCTTCATGTGGGAGTCTTACTACCACTTGGCCGCTTTTCAAGTGATTCCAAAACATTAAGAGTAAATGACAACAATGCATACCTAATAATGTTAAGTAGCTGGATCATACAGTCATACGCTATGTTTATTTCGTTTAAATAATCTTTACAGACGAGCGACATTGCGGGCAGAAAAAAAAAAATAAGTTGTAATCTTAATGCAACGGAATATATTTGTAGTAGGATTGTTCTCAAATTAACGCGGGTGAAACCTCGGGGCATAGCTAGTATACTTATACAAACTATTATTTAAACTACATTAATTGTTAAAAAAAACAAAGTAATTGATAATCCAGGTCTTAAAGAAAACTCAAATGCGTGCTTAATAATTATGTAATTATGACGATAAATGGTGTAGTACAAAATGTCAAACTGCTTTAATGAAAAGGAGCTTCTATCGTGTTGCTCCTAGTATTATACCTACATGTGAGAAATGTTGATTAGGGTGGGTCAAAAAAATGTTTTTTTAGTAATCGAAATAAACGATACCCTATTTCAACATATTTTAAGCTATTAGGCTTAAAATATGTTGAAACATCGACGACGAGTTGCAAGTCTATCGGTTTTCTATCGGTTACATTTCGGGGAGTGTGCGATGGAATTACACAATTTAATTCCAACAAGCCCGTTCCATCATCGGACTACGAGACAAACGGCTAAGCGCCATCGTTACATGGTGGACATCCCACCCATACGCACCAAACGTTTTGGGAATACCTTCATTGTGCGTACGGCTAAGGAGTGGAATTCCCTGCCGGAGTCTGTGTTTCCCGATAGCTATAACCTAGGAGTCTTTAAGTCAAGAGTGAATAGGTTACTTTTAGGTAAGCGTGCTCCATCTTCGACCACATCATCACTTACCATCAGGTGAGATGGTGGTCAAACGCGAACCTATTCTAAATAAAAAAAAAAAAAAAAAAAAAAAATAGGGTATCGTTATCGATCCTCTAAAATATTATTGAATTATTTTAAGAGGAAGAGCCCGCGCAAAGCCGTTGAAGTTTTGAAAAAATGTGTTCAAGTTGGTACTTTTACATCTCAAGTTAAACATTTGTGGTTGGATGTAGATTAGTGTTCTACTTGTAATTCATTAAAATACATTTCAATTGTGATATTTAAATTGTGTTGTTTATTCCGAAAAATCAGTTTTGAGGTAAGTACATTCAGAAAGTTCTTGTAAAAAGGTGACTAAATTCTTGTGATATTCCTTAAAACTGTCATTTTTGTTTTAGAACTTGGAGTCAAATTTAACCATCATATCTAATAATAGACAGTCGTACAAGTGCCCTATATTTGCCTCATCGTATATGCCCTACGACCCATTCAAAAATGCCAGAGCAAGAATCACTCTCATTAACAAGTAGTGATTCTGATACAAGTATTTCATCTCCGGAAAAGCAACACAAAAATATAGAAAAATCCATTTCTTCTACATCAGGAACAATGGAAAATAAGAAAAGCATCAAAAGTTTACCGATGTTGTCTCAAATATGTGACTGTTATGGAGTGTCTGACAGAGCTGGTGCTGCGATTGCTTCTGCAGTTTTACACGAGATTTCATCAGATGTCGTAATTGATAAATCAAAACTGCGAAGAGAGAGAAGGAAAACACGTGACGTTCAACACTTCTGAATTTACCTGCTTTATATTTTGATGGGCGGAAAGATAAAACCCTGAAGATAGTCACAAAGGGTACGAAAAGGTACAGGCAAGTAATTATTGAAGAACACGTATCTGTTATTAAGGAACCGGATTCCATTTATTTAGGGTATGTGACACCAGCACAAGGAATAGCTAAAACCATTGAGATATCAATAAACGCTTTACTGTTTGGAAAAATATTAGTACTGATGATCTCCTGGCTATTGGATGCGATGGAACAGTAACAAATACAGGTAAAAGTGGTGTTATATTGTTGATTCAAAATTGATATTAAACAACAAACGAGTTTCTAAAAGACCATAAAAGTATTTTAAATTTTTAAGTTTCTATAATTTTTAATTATAATGTGATTCAGTACAAGCAAAATATTATGTAGGAACGAATTTTTGTTATAAACTGGCCGGACGCACATTATTTTCGCATTGCAACATCTTGTGTGAAAAATGTCACGTTATCAGTTCAGTGCTCAGGAGTATGTAAACTTGATGCTCATTTATGCTGAGTGTAATTATGATGGTGCACGTATTCTGAGGATGTATGCTGAGAGGTACCCCAATGCAGATCACCGCGGAATTCTCGTGTTATTGTGAGTATCCTGGTGCGTATTTGTAACAATGAACCGTCAGTGCCGCGTCGTTCTGGTGGCCCCCGACTCGTGATCTCTGTGCGGCAGGACACACAGCACAGCATTCCGTGTTATCTTTCACTTTTAATGCGACGAGGATACCAAAATAACCGTCGGCGATTGCAACAATGTGTAGACAGAGGAGTTGAGCATATTGAGCAGTTCAAAATCTAGATAAGTTTTTAACATTATTTAAATGTCACAATACCTAAAACATTTCGAAAATATTAAAATAAAAAATAACACTCAACTACTGTGCCACAGAATTAATAAGTTCAGAAGGCACACTTCTATACTCAGGGAGTACCCCATAGAAATATAAAATACAGGAGAAATGGTAAGGGGGCGTATCGGTGTCCGCGCGATATGGCCACAGGGCTCATATCACAGGCAAGTGGCCGTCTCCGCGAACTAGTGCGCTTTCGATGGCGATCGTGATAACATATAAGAATGCCGAGTTGTTCAGTGGTATCTTGTAAAAACCGAAGCCAAAACCAAAACTTTGTGAATAATGGAATCACTTACCGTTATGTTAATACAAGTATTTTACAATATTTGTCTTTTAAATCATGAAAAACAATAAATCGTAAAATATTTCTTGCTTTTACTATGTTATTTTTGTTCTCAAATATCACAGCGACTGTACTACTTTTGCTATAAATACATTGCTCCTTAAGCACTACCCGAGTTCGTCACTAAGTAACCGGACAAGAAATGTAAAACTAACGAAACGAAAGCGTAATACTGTATTACAGTATTACGCGGATTCATCGCATAGTGAGGCCGCCGCTTCTTGCGACGAGTTAGTAATGTGCTTGTGCAGATCCACTAACGTAGGCTATCGACAACAATGTCGATTGACGAATGAAATATTGCTATTATAGTTTAGGGGTTTTATAACATACGGAAACCTCTAAGAAAATATTTTTAACTTTTATTTTAAAGAATAAACAATTTATTTTACGCCCGCAGCATGCGTAAGGAGTTCCGACATCGCCGTCGCTACAATAGTTTATTTTTCAATCTGTAAACCGTTTTAACCCGGTTGAAAGATCGATGTAAATAATATTTTTTTTGCTTATTTGGATTATTTTACAGCGTAGTAGAGAAATGCGTAACCAATGTTCGTAAAGTACGTTACTTAATTTTTAGGTTAATAATCGGTGGTGTTTTTAGGTTTCGAATGATCGTATGTTATGCCTTATACTCGTGCTGTTTCTTTATTTATTTTTTTTATGGTTTTTGTATTTTACTTCCTATGAAGCTTCGAATGCGTTATAATAATCGGCGTAGTTCAGATAATATATTAGTGAATTTAGCTTAAAATAAGTCAATACATTCGTGCTATTTATTTGTTATGCGTGGGTGTGTGTTTGTTTTTATATATTTATCAATTTCTCTACTAACTAGGGTTTTTCTTGTAACAAATACCTATTATAACCTACTATACCATTTGTAAAAGAATGGAAATAGTCATGAAAAATGTTTGTCTAACGGATGATAAATTTACAGTTAAAAGTAAAAATGTCTAACAGGAACTCATGGCAAAGGCTTTGCCACATTTCATAGGATTAGGTGTCTTTGATAATTTATTAAAATTAAGTTTCACCAGTTTGAGCAGTCCCCGATGAATATTCACATAATATTTCTTACCAAAACAGTCTTGGAAAATATATAAATTTAAGATAACACTATTTCTTTTTTTCATAGTAAGCTCGCGTTTGACCACCATCTCACCGGATGGTAAGTGACGATGTGGTCGAAGATGGAGCACGCTTGCCTAGAAGTAACCTATTCACTCTTGACTTAAAGACTCCCAGGTTATAGCGATCAGGAAACACAGACTCCGGCATGGAAATCCAATCCTTAGCCGTACGCACAATGAAAGTATTCCCATAACGTTTAGTGCGTATGGGTGGGATGTCCACCGTATCGATGGCGCATCGCCGTTTGTCTTGTAGTCCGATGATGGAACGGGCTTGGCGGAATTAGATTGTGTAATTCCATCGCACACTCCCCGAAATGTATTATTATTATGTACTATTTGACAAAAACATGCCACCCCGGTAATATCAAAGCGTCAAGTGCTACACAAATACCTCCTCTTCAAAGGTCAGTGAGTAAACTTAAAGTTAAAGAGTACTTAATTATAATTAGGTTATGTTATGTTCTTAATAATATGTTAATTTTTATATGATATTTTCTGGACATGCCGTTTTTTTATTTTCAGGAGCCCAAAAAAATTGTACAATAATAAACGGAAGAATCGATAACTTTCCGATTTAGTCAATCACTAGCGTATATGTAAAATAAGTCGCTTTTGCATAGTACAGCGATAGCGACCGATGTTTTTTTTGTGGGCAAATTCTACGGTGCATGGTAAATACACGCTGTGTTTGATGGAATAGGGTTTATTATTGATTGTATAGTATGTTCTGATTAAAGAAATGCGGGTGTGTGCGCGATTGCGTATCTATTGATTTTATTAAACTGCATGTGTAGTTGTTGCCCCACCCAGCGCCTAACTGGAGACACACGGTTCCGATATAATTTCGTCTGTCTGCCCTCTGCCATATCTACTTGTTTATTTTATCTATGGAGTACCCCGTTCAACGAACGTGTTACTACTCTGACATTACACGATTGCTATGAATAAACGCAAGTACTTAGGTATTACGAAGGCAACTGCATAAAGGAAAACTTTTTAAATTTCTGGTATTGGAGAAAACATTTACATGATAAAGTGTAATACCGTCATTGTCAATTGAAATAAACGTATTTTTAAATACTAGTTTTTTAAGAGAACCAAAACTTAAAATTTCTTCCTTACCACGCCTGAGCACAGAGGACTAGGATAGCCTTGACAGACATGGTAGTTTGTTTCGAGTACAGACACAAGAATGATGTTCAGTGCAACCGTTGAAGACCTTATAATATATCTAGTTATCAATTTCCAAGAATATTTGCATATAGGTAAGTGTGGTTTATTAATAGTTTGTGCAAGCATGATAAGCCTATTATTTACAAACGAAGAAACTATGTTAAACGTGAAAACATGCTTTTGATTAATCAATGTAGATGTAAGTATATTTTGAAACTGTCAAGCTGACTATAAAATATATGACTTACTTTGTTGATATCCAAAATGCTTTCTCAATTTTGAAGAACGTGACGACCCAAGCTATTAATTTTATACCACTTACCTATACAACGTGTAATTTAAAGGGTATATCAAGTAGACGGCTTCTTTGGATGATAATAAACGATATGGCAAGGGTTTTCTAATCCTATGTGTACATGTGTGGAGCATATTAGAAATTTCAATACATTGATACCAGAGACCGAATTTATCAAATTAAGAAGAACGAAGAGAGTTATCGTTTTATTGGCAAGTGACGTGGAAAGTGATGACCCTCATAGTGCGGTGACACGTTTGTTATTACTGTTATTCAAGAAACATATGAAACCAATAATTTGGGGTCAATTCTGTGAGTCACTTATTTTGAGCTGAAACTTTTTCATAGAGACTCCATACCAGATGTTGTCTTCAGTCCTTTTGGATAGATATGGGGTTTCCGTTAAACGTTGTATATCAATATTCTTGAAAATTGATAACCCAATATAGTACAAAACCTCCAACAGCTGCAGGCCCAGGCGCTCCTGCTCAAGGTAAGCAATGTATTTATAAGTTTATGGTTCTCGCAAATCATTCATCGGTTTTGTATACCTTAAAGTAGTAAGTATATGAATACGAAACAAAATGTCTTATTAGTCTGCCCAAGGACAGTGTACCAGCCGCGCTGCGGTGGCTGATATCTCTGCACTGGCTGCTCCCTACAGCTTGGCCGCCGCTTGCGGCTTGGCTGGTCCTATGGCTTGACTGCTCCTAGTCTGGCTACCCCCTACGGCTTGTCTGGCTTGGCTTACGATGGATTCACCTACCCAGCTGCAACCGGTTATGGTACTGCATACGACGGCGCCGGATAAGGCAACGTGGCGGTCACTGGTGAGCTGCCATTCTGCGGTAACACCGCTGTTGCTGGTCAGGTCCCCATCATGGGTGCAGTGACCTTCGGTGGTCTTGTGTGTGCTGCTGGTACCATGTCTATCTACGGCAAGTGCGCTTGCAGTTGCGGTGCTTCCTATGACTACCTAGACAATGTCAGTTTGTAACCTCAACAAATTGAAAATTAAATGATTGATACTTACCAACTGTTTCTTTTTTTATTTACTGAGTATTCAATTAAAACTGAAACAACTTGTTTTAGATTTAATTGAACACTCAGTGATAATGCATAATTGCATTGATCACACGAATGCACATTCGCTCGTTCACCAAAACGTGGGCCAGTTCGTATTCGGGTCAGCTTCGTGACTAACCGACAACAGATGAGTATAAGAATTTTACGTAGGGCTACTTCCTTTCTGACCGCAATACCACAGTAGCTGGGAAACACGATAGATAGATAGAATGTTGTTTATTGCACACCAATAATTAAAACACAACTAATTCGCAATATTGCTAAATTTACCCCTTACGATACCCCTTGGCCAGACCAGTGCGGATTTTCAGGCTTCGGACTAACCATAACGACTGTTATGTTCAAATTAGGCGTGTGTAACTCTTTACGGAACCGACTCACTGATCCGAATCATTGAAGTGATTGATCCCACTTATTACAATAAATATGTAGACATAAAACATTCAGTATTGATGCCTCAAAACATTTCTATGTCTCAATAGTAAACGCCCGAGACGGAACGTAAAAATCTTACGTTTCTATACATGACGTCGCGTCTTGGGCGTTCACTGAATCATTTGAGCCGATGATCCAAATGAGCCAAATGAAACATATCAGTGTTCCGGATCATTTCAGTGATCGAGATGCAAATGTTCCAATCTTAAAAATGATACACTTTGCCCACTTCTAGGTCATTTGACAGCCGGGATCAATGGCTTAACGTGTTTTTCGAGGCACGGGGGTATCACACCGACTTCCTAATTCCAGGCTACTACTGACTAATTTGAAATAGGAAAACTCAATAGTACTTTTTGCCTGACCCAGGAATCGAACCCAAGATCTCATGCTCAGTAGTCGTGCTTGCGGCAATTTGACTAACAAGACAGTTACTTATGAAACTTATTAATCTTGTAAATGACTGACTAAATACCTACCGTTAATTTTGGGGCATGTCATAGATAGATAGAATATACTTTATTGTACACCAATAATTGGACCACACTTAAATAACAATATTGTAAAAAATTGGTTACAATGGCGGTCTTATCGCTGAGAGCGATATCTTCCAGACAACCTTTGGAAGGACTTTATGAGCTTTAATTAAAATGGGGAGGGCTATATTAGTGTACTACTTTACAAATATTCATTAATAACGGAAAAACAAATTAAAATAAAATAAATAAATATATTATGTGTTCTTTAACATCGTGTGGAGAAAGCAAAGGAATAATCATAAGTTTGAAATAAAATGATTGGCAACCGAGCTTTTAAAAACAGCGAGTGACTGAGCTTGTCTTACTGACACCGGCAATCCATTCCACAACCGAATGGCCTGCACCGTAAATGACTGGTCGTAAAATTTTGTGGAATGCGTAGGCATCAAAAGTCTCAAATTCTCTGATGATCTCAAATCTCTAACATGTGTGTCATGAAGGAACTTAAAACGTTCTTTGAGGTAAAAGGGAGTCGTTGGATTGAAAAGAATACTGTAGAGTAATGATAAAATATGTGCATTCCGGCGAAGGCGAATAGGCAGCCACTTGAGTTTAGTGCGAAACTCAGAAACATGATCATATTTGTGCAATCCAAATATGAATCTGATACAAAAATTTTGGAGTCGCTCAAGCTTATCTAGCTGCACTTCAGTTAGATCTAGATAACTTGCATCAGCATAGTCAAGGATAGGGAGAAGAAGAGATTGGGCAAGCGCAGTTTTAGTAGCAGTCGGTAGGAAATTGCGCAATCTGCGCAAAGACTCCGCAGAGGCGAACAGTTTGCGGCTCACTTCTTGCAACTGGGGACCCCAAGACAAATCTTTATCAATATAAATACCAAGGTCTTTTACACGGTTAAGGTTATTCACAGTAGGGTATAACAGCTCCATCGAAAATGATTTGGGGAAGGGTCGTCCAGTCAATTTTGGAACGTAGCCTAGGGCTGACAACAATAATGACTTTAGTCTTCGCAGGATTAACCTTCAAACCATGATCCAAACTCCAATCGGAAATACGCGCTAAATCTTTATTCACTGTCTTCACCGCCTCAGACAAATCTTCAACGGGAGCTTGCGAATAAATTTGCAGATCGTCAGCATAAAGGTGGTAGGATGAGAGAAGTTCATTTGAAATAGAATTTATAAATATGGCGAAAAGAAGAGGAGAGAGAACGCCCCCCTGTGGTACGCCAGCAGTAGTATTGCACCATGAAGACAACGAACCTTCAATGCAAATACGTTGTCGGCGGCCACACAGGTAACTACGAAACCAATCAATAGCTGTTGGAGATATGTTAAGAGAGCATAGTATCCCGAGCAAGACATCAAAATCAACAGTGTTAAAAGCATTACTGAAATCAAGTAAAGAAAGGACCGTCAATTTCCTATTGTCCATACCCAGTCTTATATCATCCGTAATGTTAACAAGACCTGTGGTAGTGCTATGCCCCGGACGAAATCCGGATTGGTAAAAATTAAGGAGTCTGTTTTTACCGAGAAAAGCACTAAGCTGACTATGAATAAGGCGTTCTAGGACTTTGGGCAGAAACGGTAAAATGGAAATGGGACGAAATTCAGAGAAAGAAACAGGATTACATTTTTTTGGAAGTGGGGTTACATGAGCTTCTTTCCATGTAGATGGAAAAACACCAGAGGATACAGAATGATTAAGGATATGGCAGATGACAGGAAGGATTTCGTCCAAAATAGGGAGTATCATCTTGCGACTTACACAGTCACTACCAACAGCATTTGACGTGATTGATAAAATACTCTTCTTAACATCACAACAAGCAAATTGATTAAAAACAAAAGGAGAGTAATCGGGAGTGGGAAGAGACGAAAGATTATCTAAAGTTTTGGTTTTAACAGCCCCATTGAAACTACAAGAGGTGGAAAACTGTTGATTAAGTAATTCAAGATCTATATCTTTAGGAACAGACTCTTGACGTGATTTCCCAATTCCCATTGATCTAAGAAATTTCCAGACTTTAGCTGGATCACCGTTTTCAACGGACTTATGAATGTGGCGGCGTTGGGCATCCCTACAAACCAAGTTGCTGCGATTTCTGATAGCGACGTATTTTTCACGATTTAAGGAGCTAGGTCTGCACTTATACCTAGATTTAGCTGCTGCCTTTTTTTGTAAAATTGCTTTCACGTCATCTGTTAGCCACGGAGCAGGCAGATGCTTCATCTTGACCAACCGAACAGGTGCATGCACATCATACAGCCCGATGAGATTGGAATTAAGGAGGTTAATTTTTTCATCAATCGAGTCTGCATGAACAAGCTCAGACCAGTCAATACTGCTAGCATCTTCCCGAAGACCTTCCAAGTCCATTCCACCAAAACTGCGCTGAAGAATACTTTTAGGTTTAGTCTTAGGAGGGCGAATTTTGTAGGAAAGGAAAATCAAATCGTGGTAGGAGAAAGCGTCAGCTGAACATTGCCCATGCTTAGCGACGTGTTGTGTGGAGGAAACAAAGATGAGGTCAAGAAGTGAAGGAGTACAGTTTGGAACATGGTGAGTTGCGCTTAATGGAAGGAGAGATAAATTGCAGGATTGAGAAATATATTGAAGTGAGGAAGAGCGCGAATCATTTTTAAGGAGACAGGTGTTAAAGTCACCCATAACAATTGTATGCCTGTAAGAGGGCGCAAGGTTGACTATTAGGCTTTCAAATGAGGAGAAGTAATCGATACGCAGAGAGGGACAATAATAGACACCCAGCAAAACTTTCACATGGTTTAGGTCAATTTCTAAAAAGAGATGCTCGCCAGCATTCGACGGTGGTGGCTGCACTGAAATGTTAATAATGGAAAAGGGAATATGTGCACGCAGGTAGATGGCAACACCACCACCACCGCCGCTTGTGCGGTCATTCCTTATTAGCTTGAATCCGGGGAGGGAATAGGATGTAGACGGAAGACAAGGTTTCAGCCAGGATTCGGAAACAAGAATTGCATGGATGTCCTTACAGTCCAAACTCACAAGCATATCATGATAGTGAGCCGGAATACTTTGAGCATTAATGTGGACTATATTTAGATTTTTGGACACATCAGAAAACTGAAACTGAAGCGTGTCAGCAAGATTCGGAATACTAGTGAAGCTGTCATTGTCACTGCTTGCAGTTACAAAACTTTCATCATCACTATCAAATACACTATCAATCATTAAAAAAAAAAAAACACAATAAATAATTAAAAAGGGAATATAAATAAAATATAAATGTATATATAAAGACGAACGGTACTTAAAAACGTAAAGTCCACCCGCCAGTTATGCGTTAACAGAAAAGAATAACAATACAAAACCTAAATCAAAAATATCTTATCAAATAATAGTGCACCGTTTGGGCACAAGCTCACAGCTTACACTTAGAGCAATATATAAAATAAAATATAACCACAAAAAAGAAATACAAAAAGAATTCCTATGTTGCATATTATTGCGGTATCAAATTTATATAATGTTTCCATAGATAATCTATGCTCAAAATGTAACAAATTACGAAACAAAAGGAAACGAAACGCGACATTGACATAACTCTTGGCATATGTCAAATGTCAGAAAACCGAAGATTACAAATGAAAAAGAAAAATTTTATAAACCAAAAAACGTGAGGTAGACGTTAAATATTATAAAATAGCTGTGAAGGTAAACCAGTGATTAAAAATACTGATGAAAATTTGTTACCCGAACGACGCATTGCGAGAGATAAATCACTTCTTCACCACAGGCTTCCTATATCTCTTTAATGGGGCTGCTGAGGCTAGCTTCCCAGCCTGTACCTTATGGACACCTAGTTGGCCCTCCGGCTTATCGGAATCGACATCATGCTCAGCCACATTGATAGCAGCGAGCTCTCTGCAGTTGATGACCCGATGCTTACTCCCATCAGCTCCCAGCACAAAGATATTTCCCTGCTTGGTCCAGCAATTCATGACGCCGAACTTCTCACGAGCCTTCAAGAATATCTGATGTCGTGACTTTGTTAAGAATTCTGACAAGATCCTTTTAATGCGGTTTTAGCAAACCAAACCTTGTCACGAACATCTACATCCTGTAATTTGACCAGTATAGGTCTAGGCTTTCCGGCACTTCTGTGACTGCCCATTCTGTGGCACCGACGAATAGCAGCAACGGAAAAGTTATCCAACTTAAGTTTGTCATGGAACACTGAAGCAACCACCAGTGATGTATCCTCGTCACTCACCTCAGCAACACCATGGACAAGGAGCATCTTCCGACGACTTCTCATCTCCAATGCATCTACATCCCTAGCAAGGGCCTCCATCTGATGCTGAAGACAGCCAAGTGACTCCAGAACAAATTTCTTGAAACCTGCATACTCCGCTGCAAGACTGTCTGAACTGTAAGTTGCTGAATGAAGTGCTGGGTGTTGACTTGGTCAATTCTGCCTCAAATTTTGACATTCTGTCATGGAATTGTGCCATTAATTCAGACATTGACCCCTTGAGTGAATCCATTTTTCAGTTTTGTTTTTGTGAAAATAAGAGAGTGCAATATAGGAAATCCACACAACTGGCAGGTAGTATTACTAGTAGAAACTGTTATTCATAAAAAATTGTGAAGAAATACTATTAATTTGAATTAAATTACAATTTATTTAACAGAGCAAAATTATATGTGTGTTACTTGTAAACATTGTGATCTACACGCTTCGCAATTAATGTAGCTACGTAGGCATATCTCGCAGTTTTTTAAAGTTTTGTCGACTCGACTGCACAACGCGAAGGAGGGTAATGTGTTTATTGGTCTATTAGCTGGTGTCTGAGACTTCGTTCGCGTGGACTTTGTGATGTTTGTTATTCAATCACACCAAAACAGCTGAGGGACTTCAATTAAATCTATACTATATATATAATATTATAAAGCGGAAAAGTTTGTTAGTTTGTTTGTTTGTTTGTTTGTTTGTTTGTTTGTTTGTTTGCTTGAACGCGCTAATCTTCGAAAGTACTGGGTGGATTTGGATGAAATTTGGTATGGAAGTAGCTTGAAGCTTGAGGAAGGTTATAGGCTACTTTTTACCCGACTGCAAAAAAGGAGAGTTATGTTTTTACCGTGATAGAATCCACGGGAGCGAAGCCCCGCGAGAGTACTAGTTTATTATAACTTGGTTTGTATGTTCTAGACTGTCTATTGTGGATACCCATACCCGTAACAAATGTCAAAGATATTGAAATGACGGCTGGGACCAACGGCTTCACGCGCTTTCCGAGATAGATGTACATTAAATTGAATAGCAAAAATGGAACCCTTATAGTTTCGTCATGTCTGTCTGTCTGTCCGTCCTTCTGTATGTCACAGCCATTTTATTTCCAACCTATTAGCACTACACCTGTGAACCTTAGTAGGTAGACGCATTCTGTGAACAGCTTTCCGATTTTAAGACAAAAAAAAAAAAAAAAAATGGAGGGATCCCCCATACATGGAACTGAAACTAAAAATATTGATTTTTCATCATACCTATATGTGTGTGGTATCTATAGACAGGTGTTTTAAAATAACATCAAATGACAAGTCGGAGCCGCGTTTCTAATAAAGCGCGGCGAAACGTACTTACATACGTTTTGTACGAATTGTATTGTAAGAGAACGGTGCACGCGGCGCCAAGTGCGCGGCGAAGGTGCAACTATCATCCGGAGGTAACGGGTGACTAGGACTACGACTCAGTTTGAACTAACTCGTGTAGTGATTTCAACGTTTCGTTTGTTTTACTGTGCCTCAACAAGCAAGCAAGATCCGACGCCCGTTTTCAAAATATTTACATTATTTTGGTAAGTATTAACAATGATAACTGTCACTTTTTCTGATGTGTTTTTTCACTGTTGTTATGAGTATCTACAGCTCATATGTACTTTTTAATTTCCGTACCTACATTTCGTAACAGTGTTTTACGATTGATGTTTGGATGTCACACAGTGCCATGGTTTCTACATCCGGAAAAAAACGTTCGTGTAAAGAAGCATTTCTACAATGGGGTTTTACGAATCTTGTTGACAGTAATATAGAAAAACCTCACACTATACGAGACGATCTCATCAAGCCTTGTTTATGTGATGCAGTTTCGCTCGTCATTGGTGAGCAACATGTGGGTAAAATTAAACAGATATCACTCTCCAATACTACAGTTCAAAGTCGTATTTTAAAGTTGAGTAACGACATTTTGGTAACTGTTTAAAGCTGTTTGTTGTTTAAAAAAAAAAGCTATGTTTTCGCTGCAATTGGACGAGTCAACCGACGTAGCTTCGTGTTCGCAATTATTGGCATTTACGCGGTACATAAAAGATGATCATGACAAAGTGGAATACTTCTGCCACCACTACTACTCGCTACAACAGTTTATTGAAGAAAACGGACTGAACTGGTCAAAACTTGTTGGCGTCTGTACATACAGTGTGCCTTCCATGATGGGTATTCGTTCTGGATTTCAGGCACTCGTGAAAGAAGTTGCTCCTCAAGTTTTATCACATCACTGCCTCATACACCGTTACGCTTTAGCTGTTAAGACGCTTCCTACAGATTTACTAAACACGTTGAATTACATAGTAAAAATTGTGAATCATATTTGTGGGAGTGCTACGAATTCTAGATTATTCAAAGTATTGTGCGATGAAGTTGGCGCTAAATTTAATTCTCTTTTGTATCATACAGAGGCTCGTTGGTTGTCAAGAGGGAAAGTTTTAAACAGAATTTATGAGCTTCGTGAAGAAATAAGATTGTTTTTGGAAAACCAGAGAACACAAAAAAAAACAGAGTTATACTCAAAAGTCAAAGACAAAACATTTGTCCAGATGCTGGCGTATCTTGCTGATTTTTTCAGGAAAATTAGTAAATTATTTTGAATATCTCACTGCAAGGGAACATGGCGAATATCTTATCAGCGCAGGATAAAGTTGCAAGTTTTGTGCGTAAATTGGAACTTTACCAACGCAGAGTTCAAGTTGGCGATATGTTTACACAACTTTGTGAGCAACTGAAAACTGACAAAATTATGTTTGAAAATTCCATGATTCATCATTTATCGTCATTAATAAACTCATTGCAGCAATATTTCCCAGACATGGATAATCGTGAGTCCAACTCTTGGATAGTAAGACCATTTTCTACTGATGATAATATTTTTAAGGATGGAGATGCGTCAGCCAAAGTAGAATTTCTTGGACTACGTGAGGATAGTACTTTAAAAGTGGAATTCCAAAATTATGATCTCTGTACATTTTGGCGAAAAGTAAATACTGAATATCCTATTATAGCCGAAAGAGCTCTAAAAATGTTAATACCTTTTGCAACTACTTACAGACGTGAGAGTGGTATTTCAACTTTAGTGACACTAAAAACAAAGGCCAGAAATCGTCTCAATGAATTTAAGTGAAACAAAACCTAACATTAAAAAACTTGCGAATGTGAAACAGTATCAACCTTCACGCTAAAAATTTTGTATAATATATGCAAGTTTTTTAATGTTAGGTTTAGTAAAGTTTGTAAAGATTATATAGATATATAATATGATTGTAAGAACTTACTCAATATTTTTGTGCAATTTTTATATGTCTAATAAAGTAAATTTGGAATAATGTGTTGTTTTGTTTTGTGTTCATTGGTAAGATGAGGGAGAGCGGAAGGGGTAAATCAGATTCTCTAGCTAAGTCATAGGGGTAACAAGGTCGAAAAGGTTAGGAACATTGATACTAATTGTAATTAGTAACTAATCTAAGCAATTAGTATCAATATGACATGAATAATACTCTTTATGACACAATACATTGGCTAAATAATAACAAAATCAAAATAAATCTTAGTAGTACCTATTATTTCCGTAAGTAAGTAATTCATTTCCGTCAGCATCGTGAAAATCCGCTTTTTAATATCGCCTATTGTAATGAATGTACAGTAGGGTGTCCCGTTCATGTATGGGGAAAAAAAATGAGCTACGGCTACGCAAGAGGTATCAAAAGTTGCGTTTTGACACATATATTACGATTATTATAAAACTTAATTAGATATCCGGCATCTTGAGGCCTCTACTAGTCCTTGAAGTTTTTCAAATTTGCTATTTTTAGAGGTTCCTAATATAAACTATAAATCATACAAAAATAACATTTGAATGGTTTTTATTAAATTTAAGGGTACAAGAATGAGTTAAAGCAAGGTTTAAAATAGTTGAAAGACAAAATAATCAATGGCAACTTTAAAAACGGAACTGGTTTTTGTGACCAAAATTAGGCATTTCTGAGCGAGATTTTAATCTGTTCCTAATAAAACCATCCCGAGCTGTAGTGTCCGTGACGCTTTGAGAAGCTTCCGTCACTAGTTTTACACATTTTTCCACTGACTGTGTGTGGCAGGGAAAGTCAATAATGTCGAGGATGTGTTCTTTAGCCTTAATTCTAAGTTCATCGTTGGAGACGTGTCGCAAAATTGGTGGAGCTGATATTTCACACTCTTGCCAAAATATTATATCGGTGTAGTCTCGCGCACAGAAGTTAAGCTTTGGTGCTTTAAATACCCTGCGAGAGTTGCTCTTTTCTGCTTCTCTGGCCTTTAATATTTTGCGAGATGCAAGCTCTCGAATATGCTCTCTATCGTCGAATAGCATGGCAATAAGCAAGTTTTCTGGGTGCGCAAAAAAAGCGTTTCTTTCGATCACCGAATTTACAATAGATCTCTGACTATCAGGCAAAAATCGAGAGTATATAACCATTTGAAAAATTTGCTTGGCTCCATCTTTAAATGATGAGTTTTGCTTGATTAGGAACCAAACAGGAGCGTAAACTTTGACCACGTAGTACACAAGCAGCTGCAAATTATTTGACGGCGAAACAGTACTTACGTAAAGTCTGAGTATGCGATTGAAAGTAGTGAGCCATCTCGAATGCGCCATTTTTCCAGGTTGGCGGTTCGCTAGCTCAAGGGAACAGGAATCAGCCATCACAGCATGACACATTTCGTACAGATACTTTTGATCCGTGCTTAGTTCCTTCACAATATTATCAGGTAATACTAGCAAATTGCCAGACACTGCACAAAAAGACGCTAGAGGTTTACTTTCACAAGCAGCTAGCTGTTTTCCAATAGGTCTTGAATATTCTTTTGGCCCAGATGTGCTACCATCCAGAGACATGAACAAATGACGAAGCGGTAATTCATTCGCGTGAAGCATATAAACACACCATTGCAACGGTCTCTTTAAATAGTTTTCCAGGTATTGAATGACACCTCCCTTCCAACCTGTATTCGTAGCAGTACCATCGCACCCCACACAGATCACCTCTTCCAAGTTCAACCCTTGATTTTCTAACAAAGATATGATAGAAGAGACGATCCCTTTGGCAGTGCCACGACTTGGCGTCATATGTCCCAAATAAATAGATCCCGGCTCTGTGAGAACTGAAATGTGTTCTTGCAAGACTTCTCTGCGGTGGTACCAATCCCCTATTTACTCGTTTATGAGTGTTTTGTCCTTTTCTTTCGTCAATCAAAGTAGATACTTTTTATTACAATCGTATCAATGTCTTTGCTGGCCTTGGTCCGTGCTTTTGAAACAGCTCTATGAATTTTATTCTTATCAATAACAAGACTTAGATCTTCGGAAGATACCAATCCTACGTCAGCTAAGACCGCGGAAGCGACCGCAGCCGCAGATCGCGTTGATAGTCCATACCGATCACATACCTTAGCTACTGTTGGCAGCGCCAGAGTGTTCCGATTCAACGAAGTAGATGGAGTCTCATTTACAGGCACGTCACTATTCGCAGAAAGCTCTGTTACAGGCGACTGCGGTCGAGGCGGCAACTCGCACACCGGAACAGGATTGGTTTTTAGTGATGCACTGGGAAAACATGCGTGCTCTGACTCTTTCCGATTTAAATTTTCTTGTCTCTGATGTTTCTTTAAAAGTCTTGCTGTTTCTTTTGTGTCTATACCGCTTATTGCCATTTTTCTATCACTTCTTTGATCCAGTAAAAAGTCTCTTTCAGAAATAGGAACTTTCTTAGGTTTTATGCAGGAACAAATGTCAAACGAATTGCACTTACAAGCAGCAATATCGAAGAGCTTGTTCGACGATTCCAAAAAGCACTTCACTTTGCTTTCGTAACTATCATTTCTTTTATTTTTGGGATATCTTATCAATGACAGGTATTTGTCGAAATATGATTTCAGCAATTGGGTAACTCGTACGTTGGAAACGATAGGAATCGAAGCTTTGGTCCAAATCGTATCAAGTTTTCCAGAAACGATTGAAAAAACTTCTGTGTTAGAAGGATCTTTCCCATTCTTCTGTAGTTTTAGTTCATTTTTAGTAAACAAAATGAATTTGATAACGTCACTTATCACGGGTAACTGGCGATCGTCAAGTTCTTTATATGATCCCAAAATAGCACAAGTAGTCTCACTTCGTCTTGAACCCATTATTATATATAACAAAAACACGTGTTTTATCACAAGGAAGTGCAGAGCGACACCTTACAGCAATAAAACCGCAATAGAAATGAGACGAACTGCCTCACAGTAGAAGTAGAGAATTTAAGAAAAACAAGTCAAAACATGAATTTTGCGAGTTTGTTCCAAACCAATTCCTAACAGAAAAAATCCTGTCATTGCCTGCAAATCATAACTTAGGGTTTCACTATCACCGGGCCGTATCCCCGCTGCCTCGAGAAGTCGAGGCGTGGCGGGAAGAGCTCCGGCGCGATCTCAGGGCAGTATGGAGGGAACGACTGTCGCAACAGACGGCCGGGCACGCCGCAATTGCGGCGGTAAGACCCCTCTTTGAGGAGTGGCTAGATCGGCGTCACGGCGTCCTGACCTACCGCATGGAACAGGTCCTCACCAGACACGGAAGTTTCGGGAGGTACCTGTGTCTGATGGGAAAGGAGGAAACGCCTGGGTGTCACCACTGCGAGGGTCGCCCTGAGGACACCGTAGAGCACACGGTGCAAGACTGCCCCGCCTGGGCAGAGCACCGACGTGTCCTCACGGCGGCGATAGGCGGAGACCTCTCGCGCCCGGCATCGGTCGAGGCCATGCTGCGGGGCGAGAGGGAGTGGGAAGCGGTCGCCTCCTTCTGCGAAGCAGTCATGCTTCCGAAGGAGGAGGCGGGCCGTGTGAGGGAGAGGATGGCTTCCTCCCTCCAGCCCAGCCGCAGTGGTAGACGCCCACGGCGTCGGACGTCGGCCGACGATCTCCGGCCACCGTAGGCGCGGGCATGCGGACAGCGAGTAAAGGGCAACTCGCTGTCCGACCATGGACCATGCCCGGGTCGACGGCGCGTCGTGTTCCACGCGCGCCTCAAAGAGCGTCAGCAACATGACGAGGCACCCTCTGCAGAGGGCCGAAGCCTGCCGGGGTCGTGGGACTCATCCCATTACCGTGGCCCCGGTACGTAAATGGTTATTGAAGGAACACCGTGGATTTTAGTCAGTAAAAGTCTGAAAGTCCCTCCCACCCTGCCCGGAGTGGGAGGACTTATTTGATAATTTTACCACGTTATTTAAGTGATGAATAAATTAAAAAAAATGCCGGTAGAACCCTCAAGATATTTTTTTATGTTTTTTTTTTATTATTTTTACGGTAATCTAAAACTAATAATGCAACTGTTGAGGTGGCTTGAGTAGCGAAAAGCGAAAAAAAAATTTTCGGGACACCCTAATGTACAGAAGTTACTATGCAACATTCTTAGGTAGGTACATATATACGTATAACAATTGACAATATGTTAACTCGTAACCTCACCCAGAGCAGATTAGTAAGCGGCTAAGTAAATTAACATATTTACTGTTACAATTGACAAAAAGAGTACTGAGATATACTATAAGCTTATCATGGTCTTCTTGTTCCTACTCTACGATATGGTGTAATTTTTTGGCGACAATCGACTAATAGAGATCTTATAAAATATTATATAAAACATGTATACGATCAATGTTTGGTTTAATCTACAGATGGTCGAAACATATAAAATATTGACCCTACAGTCAACGGTAAATATTATAAACTTATAAAAACGATTATTTAAACTGAATCAATTGTTTAAAAAAACCCAATAATTGTTCAAACAGTTTTCAACGGTTCAGAAAACTCGAATGTGTGCTCAATATTACGATAAATGGTGGCGTAAAATTTCAAACTGCTTTAATGTAAAAGAGCTTCTTTCGTGATGCTTGAATAGAATACCAAAATAATACCATTTTATTGTATGCTGTTAAATAAGTTTAAAGCCTATTTACAAGTTTTGATCCAAAATTAATATAAAACTACAGACTAGTTTCTAAAAAAACCATAAAAAATATTTTACATTTTTAAGTTTGTAGAATTTTATGTGAATAATTTTTAAATATAATGTGATTCTGTACATGCAAAATATCATGTACGTACTATTGTTTTGAACTCTGAATTTATTATGAGTATACCAATATTATCTCTAATAATTACAACCATTGCTTGCCTGTCTATCTTCTACAGCTTGTACCCTGGAGAGTGTGCGCAGGAGCATCGCGACCTAGTCCCTTCATCCCGCTTCTACTACCGATCTACTAGACGTACTGCGGGATACCATTCACACTTGGTCGATATACCTTCTTGTCGTACTAAGCGCTTCTCCTCTACATTTATTATGCGCACAGCCAAAGTGTGGAACTCTATGCCGGCTTCTATATTCCGTGCAACATATGACCCGTCAGCCTTTAAAGCAAGAGTGAACAGGCATCTTCTGGGCTCCCTCGTTCAATCATAGACCTCATCTTACACTTACCATCAGGTGTGATCGTGGTCAAGGGCGGGTTCACTGGTAATAAAAAAAATACAAAGTTCTGAGACTTGCATATCAATAATAATAAATGTTTCGTTTCAAAACTTTGAGGGTCAATATTGCACATAATTATTGTTGATATTTTCCGTGTAATGCCTTTACGATTTCACTTGAAAGTCATTTTAATTGTGGACATACCTAAACCTATCCCGCGTGATGACACATCGACCGATCTCTTGCGCTTTATATTCAAAAGAAGCAATATAATATATTTATCAACATGCTTCGGGAAATATTCATTACACTAGCTGTGCCCCGCGGTTTCACTCGCATATAATTCTACTACTGTTATTAACTCGATGATTTCTGAATATTAATGAATAGATATTAACATTTAAGTATACCAATCTAATTCGCACTGGATAGAGAATCGCAAAGTAAAGATAGTTGTTAATTATATTGTTAGGAATAGATTAACAGTATTTAGGTATATACAATATTTTAGTCCTACTTTCTTGTGGTATAAGTATGTTTTGGTTTTCCCTGCGTCCGAATCTACATAGATAAAGCAACATATAATTGGCTATGTGAAAAAAAAATTGGCCAAGTGCGAGTCAAACTCGCCCATGACGCGTACCGTAGTGGCTACGCCAAATAACTTTGTTTAATCATAGTGTTTGTATGAATAACAAAGTTCAAACGATCCATATTTTCAAAAACCTGGTCAAAGAACACTGCTTCTCCATCATCCGGTAATTTTATATGTTTAAATTTGTTTATTGTATCTTTATAATTTATTTTATTAGTTAAATATGTTTTTTTTTTAGTAAATTGAGTAATTAATATTTATTCACACTGTGTCCATCATCTCTTGTTCAACTCTCCTGTCACAGGTCTGCTCGATGAAATTTCTTATGAAGTAAGCAGCACCTTTGTGCTCTTTTGTCTGTATTTTTTTTTCTCTTTTAAGTTTTTGTGTTTACATAAAGAAATACACATATTTGCGGTTTTTGAAAATGTTCTATATCTCAAAAACTACTGGCTGTATCTTGTTTGAAAACTAACTAAAATTTAATTACATTTTTCATTAAAATATACAGTATACATATGTTTATACAACGTGTAATTTATAGGGTATATACATACCAAGTGCACGGCTTCTTTGGATGATAACAAACGATATGGCAATGGCAAGGGTTTTGTAATCCTATGTCTACATGTGTGGAGCTTATTAGAAATTTCAATATTTATTTATTTATTTATTTATTATTTATTATATACTTTATTGTACACCTTACAATATTTCTATAGATACAAAAAAAATAAACTAGTGTACATAGGCGGTCTTATCGCACAGGGCGATCTCTTACAGACAACCTTTGGATGGACAAACTTAAAGGAGACAGATTAAGGGCTGTCAGTGTACAAACATATAATTGAACATAATAATATAAAATACATACAATACCAAAATTATATACTAATAAATGTTACATGTATAATTGAGAAAGAAGGGGAAAAGTTATAGGGAGAGGTAATGCTCCTTCACCATTCTTTTGAACGCTGGTAGCGTTTGAGCACGCCTCACTTCATCTCATCACTTTCATTGATCACTTTAATCTATTTCTCAATCCTGCAATTTATCTCTCCTTCCATTACGCGCAACTCACCATTTTCCAAACTGTACTCCTTCACTTCTTGACCTCATCTTTGTTTCCTCCACACAACACGTCGCTAAGCATGGGCAATGTTCAGCTGACGCTTTCTCCTACCACGACTTGATTTTCCTTTCCTACAAAATTCGCCCTCCTAAGACTAAACCTAAAAGTATTCTTCAGCGCAGTTTTGGTGGAATGGACTTGGAAGGTCTTCGGGAAGATGCTAGGAGTATTGACTGGTCTGAGCTTGTTCATGCAGACTCGATTGATGAAAAAATTAACCTCCTTAATTCCAATCTCATCGGGCTGTATGATGTGCATGCACCTGTTCGGTTGGTCAAGATGAAGGCATCTGCCTGCTCCGTGGCTAACAGATGACGTGAAAGCAATTTTACAAAAAAAGGCAGCAGCAAAATCTAGGTATAAGTGCAGACCTAGCTCCTTAAATCGTGAAAAATACGTCGCTATCAGAAATCGCAGCAACTTGGTTTGTAGGGATGCCCAACGCCGCCACATTCACAAGTCCGTTGAAAACGGTGATCCAGCTAAAGTCTGGAAATTTCTTAGATCAATGGGAATTGGGAAGTCACGTCAAGAGTCTGTTCCTAAAGATATAGACCTTGAATTACTCAATCAACATTTTTCCACTTCTTGTAGTTTCAATGGGGCTGTTAAAACCAAAACTTTAGATAATCTTTCGTCTCTTCCCACTCCCGATTATTCTCCTTTTGTTTTTAATCAATTTGCTTGTTGTGATGTTAAGAAGAGTATTTTATCAATCACGTCAAATGCTGTTGGTAGTGACTGTGTAAGTCGCAAGATGATACTCCCTATTTTGGACGAAATCCTTCCTGTCATCTGCCATATCCTTAATCATTCTGTATCCTCTGGTATTTTTCCATCTGCATGGAAAGAAGCTCATGTAACCCCACTTCCAAAAAAATGTAATCCTGTTTCTTTCTCTGAATTCCGTCCCATTTCCATTTTACCGTTTCTGTCCAAAGTCCTAGAACGCCTTATTCATAGTCAGCTTAGTGCTTTCCTCTGTAGAAACAGACTCCTTAATTTTTACCAATCCGGATTTCGTCCGGGGCATAGCACTACCACAGCTCTTGTTAACATTACGGATGATATAAGATTGGGTATGGACAATAGAAAATTGACGGTCATTGCTTTACTTGATTTCAGTAATGCTTTTAACACTGTTGATTTTGATGTCTTGCTCGGGATACTATGCTCTCTTAACATATCTCCAACAGCTATTGATTGGTTTCGTAGTTACCTGTGTGGCCGCCGACAACGTATTTGCATTGAAGGTTCGTTGTCTTCATGGTGCAATACTACTGCTGGCGTACCACAGGGGGGCGTTCTCTCTCCTCTTCTTTTCGCCATATTCATAAATTCTATTTCAAATGAACTTCTCTCATCCTACCAACTTTATGCTGACGATCTGCAAATTTATTCGCAAGCTTCCGTTGAAGATTTATCTGAGGCAGTAAAGACGGTGAATAAAGATTTAGCGCGTATTTCCGATTGGAGTTTGGATCATGGTTTGAAGGTTAATCCTGCGAAGACTAAAGTCATTATTGTTGGCAGCCCTAGGCTACGTTCCAAAATTGACTGGACCACCCTTCCCCAAATAATGTTTGATGGAATTGCTATACCCTACTGTGACTCAGTAAAAGACCTTGGTATTTATATTGATAAGGATTTGTCTTGGGGTCCCCAGTTGCAGGAAGTGAGCCGCAAACTGTTTGCCTCTGCGGGGTCTTTACGCAGATTGCGCAATTTCCTACCGACTGCTACTAAAACTGCGCTTGCCCAATCTCTTCTACTCCCTATCCTTGACTATGCTGATGCAAGTTATCCAGATCTAACTGAAGTGCAGCTAGATAAGCTTGAGCGACTCCAAAATTTTTGTATCAGAATCATATTTGGTTTGCGCAAATATGATCATGTTTCTGAGTTTCGCACTAAACTCAAGTGGCTGCCTATCCGCCTTCGCCGGAATGCACATATTTTATCATTACTCTACAGTATTCTTTTCAATCCAACGACTCCCTTTTACTTCAAAGAACGTTTTAAGTTCCTTCATGACACACATGTTAGAGATTTGAGATCATCAGAGAATTTGAGACTTTTGATGCCTACGCATTCCACAAAATTTTACGACCAGTCGTTTACGGTGCAGGCCATTCGGTTGTGGAATGGATTGCCAGTGTCAGTAAGACAAGCTCAGTCACTTGCTGTTTTTAAAAGCTCGGTTGCCAATCATTTTATTTCAAACTTTTGATTATTCCTTTGCTTTCTCCACACGATGTTAAAGAACACATTATATATTTATTTATTTATTTTATGTACTTATGTATTTGCATATATATATTTTAGTTCTATTTTCATTAGTTTTCCGTTATTAATGAATATTTGTACAGTAGTACACTAATATAGCTCTCCCCATTTTAATTAAAGCTCATAAAGTCTTCCAAAGGTTGTCTGGAAGATATCGCTCTCAGCGATAAGACCGCCATTGTAACCATTTTTTTTTTACAATATTGTAATTTAAGTGTGATTCAATTATTGGTGTACAATAAAGTATATTCTATCTATCTATCTATCTATCTATTATTACTTTTCAGAATGTATTGAGCCAAGCGTGTCGGGCTGCTTATGCCCCGGCGATCGATCCAGCTCTGGCTTGTTCCTGTAGCTTGGCTGGTCCTGGTCTGGCTGCCAGCACCAGCAAAGCCACAAGTAAAAAAAATAAAAAATAAAAAATATTTTTCATGTGTCTGGTTTTGGTTTCCTGACATTGTTGTTCTCAGAAGTCATGAGATAATGTATTAATGTAATAGTTTTAACTCATTCTTTGAAGTAGGTTAAGCTAATTACGTTTATTTCTTTTACAGAATGTATTCTCATGTGGCCAGTGTTCTGGTTCTTACGCCCCGGCGTTCGCGCTTTACGGTTTGGCTGGTTCTGCGGCCTTAGTATGAGTTTGCGATACTATTATCGTGTTCGAAAACTATAGCTTTGTCTCTTTCACACTAATATGGTACGTGTGAAAGAGACAAAGCGATAGTTTTCGAAAACGACAAAAGTATTTCAAACTCATACTAAGCACACTGGTCTGGCTACCCCCTACGGCTTGTCTGGCTTGGCTTACGATGGACTCTCCTACCCTGCTGCTGCCGGGTGTGGTGCTGCGTACGGCGGTGCCGGTGAAGGCAACGTGGCGGTCGCTGGTGAGCTGCCAGTCTGCGGTAACACCGCTGTCGCTGGTCAGGTCCCCATCATGGGCGCTGTCAACTTCGGCGGCGCTGTGCCGGCTTGTGGTGCCGTGTCTATCTGTGGCAAGTGCGCTTGCACCTGCGGTTCCCCATGCGACTACATTTACTAGACAATGTCAGTATGAAACCTGAACAAATTGAAAAATAAATGATTGATACCTAGCGACTGTTTTGTTTATTTACAAGCTGTTTGAGTTTTAATCAAACACTCAGCGCTAATGTATAATTGCATCGGACCCACTTATGCACACTCGCTCGTTCATCAAAACGTAAACAGTTCGAGTTCCGATCATTACAGATACCATGCATTCAAAACCGTTTACCATTTAATTTTCCATAATATATTTTACTTACAATTTACTTACATAATTTATCATTTTACCATTTCTTGTAGATAACGGGGTGTTATAGTTATACAATACAAAGTGTCAGGGCGATCGCAAACTTTACGAATTGATAACTTATAAATAGATATACACATTGACGAAATTCATTCATAATCATCTGCTTAGCTTTTTTGTTATGCAAATGTATGATCCATCATCTATGATTTAGTGAAGAGCGAATAAAATACTTCTAGGCAAACGTGCTTCATCTTCATTCACATCATGGCTTGCCATCAGGTGAGATGGTGGTCAAAGGCGAGCTTATCAACAATAAGAAAACAAAGGTAGGCACAGATTAATAATTTGATTGTAAACGGTCATAATACCCCTGAAATAGCAAGAAAATTAACTCATACGCGACAAATAATCCTTTCTGATCAATACTTATAACACCTTTTTCCTTTTCAAAATTAACATTCATGCCTAAACATCTCTGTATACATCCAAGATCATCCTAAAATTGTTAGCTAATTCACACTTTAATCTTTTCATCTCTTTAGAACAATTTGCAATGAAAAATAAATCATCGACATAAATTAATACATTATTGTTCTTGAATTACGTTCAATTGTAGTAAATAAACATGGTTGATTTTTTTTAAACCGATATTTATAAACATATCCTCGACTCTCTGATACCACATTATTGCGTCCCAAATGTATTTTTGAATGATCTTTGGTGTGGCAACATTCTATTGTATTTTTGATGTTGACACTTGACATAACTCTGACTTGACAGATAGCTCTTGTCCCCGGTTGGAAAAATGTCCACGTTGGACCTGTTGATTTAATTGTAATTGATAAAATATCGTTTGGAATCGCCGTTTGCAACCGATAATTGGGTCGCGATTAACTATTGTTTGAAGTTGTAATCCCCATTTGACGAAAACCCTGGGATATTTTTGGATTTATCGCCGGGTTGATGCGACTGCGTGGCACTCGCATTTGTTGGAAATAAGTAGTGATAAATAGCTTCAATCCGGTGTGAGTTTGGGCTGTGATGCTGATCTGAACCGCGCCATCTGGAGACTGACGCCTTGTGACCGTTCAGAACACTTGACTTACATCACACTTTCAATTACTCACCTCATATTTACATACATACCACACTTGGGCGTGACCTAGGAAGGTCGAAGCTTGGCGAACCCAGCACAGAAGGTTAGTGGTAATGAGGACGTGATCAAGCAGATCCTGGTTGCTGTCTACAGCTCAGGTGAGTGTTATTTGTATATATGGTTGTAGGCCGGAGAGCCTGTAGTTTTGTTTATTGTTGTTGAAAGCAACGGTAGGGCTCCACGAACCGTGGACAGTTCGGACACACACCAGTATCGTTGCACTGGCTTCTTGTAGTCCTGAACATTTTGGTAGCAGAGCGTGGTTTTATAAGATCCACTGGTTTAATTGGAAGTTTTGAATATTGTTGAAAATAACTTAATAAGTTTGAATATATTGCTTTGTCAGCCGGGCTCAAATAGTACTTGTAGTTTGTACTGTAATTTGTAGTGCTAGTCCCTGCATTGTATTGACAAGTAAGATTTATTTGTGAAATTAGGAATTATTGGTTGTATTTGGTACATAATTTGGTACATTGTTGTAAAATTTGTTTGGTATTTGTTGAAATTAATAATTGAATGTCACTGATCTGAATTTAAAAGGTTATCTAAATAATAATTACACATAGTCTAACATAATAGGACTTGAATTGTGTGTATTGGTTATTGCATTTGTGGTACTTATTGAGATTGATAGAGATTCTCCGGCTCAATATTATACAGTCAATTGTTGTGTTTATTGATGTTTATTGGTGTTGATCCTGCACAATATACATTGAATTGTTATTTATTTTGTAACTAGCCATCTGTACCGAGCTAGATTCATACTTGGAATAAGTACAGGGTCGGATTTGGACTTGAAATAATTGAATTTAAGTTGTTATTTTGGTGAAATTATTTGGTCGGCTAACAAGTCATTGTTGTTTGTTTAGTTAATTTTAGCCTGTTGTATTAATATTTGATTGTTGCAATGGCCTCATTAAGGGCAGTCAGGGAGGCTGCTGCCGGATTGACCTCACAGTTGAGATGGTTCACATCGGCAGCTGCAACGGTTGAGCGTGTAGATTTGGAAGAGCTCACCCTTGCTCGGTATGGGCAAGTGATTGAGAGGATCAAGTCAGCTGATGCTGCGCTCACACGCTTCAACGAGTACATCATGGACGTGGATTTGGGGGTGATGGATCAGACAGCCCGCGATAAGATTTTGGGTGACTATGACCAGATTGTCCACCTGGGGGATGTCATATGTCTACGAGCGCGGGAAATTTTGAAGAGTCGGGTGCCTGATGCGGCCAAGCCACAGACCCCCGTTGTTGCAGGCCCTGGACTATTGAGTAGGCTGCCCACCCTGGAGCTGCCACATTTTGACGGTCGCTTGGACCACTGGCTGGGCTTCCTAAATCTCTTTGAGAGTCTTGTCGATGCACGCTCGGACCTCGGACCTGCCCAGAAGCTGGCCTATTTATTGTCTGTCCTGGAGGGCGAAGCCAGAGCCTTGGTGCAGCACTTGCCGGTGACGGATTCCTCTGACCCGACCGCTCTGGAGCTTCTCTCCCGACGGTATCAGAACAAGCGCTGCCTGGCTGATGTGCACATCGACCAGATTTTGGGGCTACCAGCCATTGTCAGCACGTCGACGTTGCGCACTGACTTGCTGAACCCGTTGGTCTCAGCGACCAACGCCTTGAGACGCTTGGAGTTACCGGTAGAACATTGGTCATACTTGTTGGTGCACATAGTGCTGCAGTTGCTCCCCGCGGAGTTGAGGTCACGTTTTGAGCAGAAGTATGGTGGGGATAGTGCCACCCATCTTCCCCCCTTTGACGACCTCCTCAAATTTTTGGAAGACGAGTGTCGGTTTTCGGATAACACTCGTGGTGCCACGGGGTCACCCCCACTACCTTCTCGGCCTAGAGACCAGGGACGGACTAGGGCTCGGGGGCCTGTTGATGTTCACCCCGCCCCCCGTTTTGCTGGCGCCCGGAGTCTTTGGGCTAGGGGGCCTGTTGATGATCGCCCCACCCCCCGTTTTGCTGGCGCCCGGAGTCCTCGGGCTAGGGGGCCTGTTGATGTTCGCCCCGCCCCCCGTTTTGCTGGCGCCCGGAGTCATCATCATTGCGACTTTTGTAAGGCCACGGGGCATGTCATGGCGCGTTGCCCGGCTTTTTTGAATTTGCACGTAAGTGCCCGCCGCCGCATTGTCAACGCACGCCGTTTGTGCTTCTCGTGCTTGGGGGCCCACTTTCATCGGGACTGCCCCGACCCCCGCCCGTGTAGAATTTGTGAAGGGTCCCACTTGGAGATTTTGTGCGCCAACGCGAACCGCTCCAGCAGACCAGCTTCTGAGGGGGGTTCGCGCAAGGGGGGGTACCCCGTAGACGAGCACCGCACGCTGTACGCCGCACTCCACCCCCCGCGCAAGTTGTACGGGAGCCCCGCGAGCACCATTTGGTCTGCCCTCGTCAGGGAGAACGCGCATTGGCTGCTAGGCAGCAGTGGCCGGGTCGGCGCCGCTGCCTTTCCCCTCCGTTGGCGGAACGTCCCCGGCTGGAGTCATGCCCTCCGCCATTCGGGCATCCGGTGGGATATGCCCCTCCAGTGATGGCGAGCGGCTCGGGACACCGCGCAGACGAATATTTTGATTGTTGGCCTCGTCGTGAACGAAGGCAGCCTGGATGCGGCGATCGGTCGCCGCCCAGGCATCACTAAGAGATTGACGCCTGCCCCGCTAAAAGACCCCCCCGATCAAGACGGTTTTGTTGCCAACGGCCTCGGTCAAGGTCTGGGGACCCTTGGGTGACTCGATTGTGGTCTGTGCCATTTTGGACACGGGAGTCCAGGGTTGCCTTTTGTCGTCTTGGTTAGCGGGACAGGTTGGCCTGAAGGTGAATGACCTTTCAGGCAAGATTTGGGGAATTGGCGAACCGGCTGACACCACTGTTGAGGGAAGGACCTGGTTTGAAATCACCCTTGTGAGTTGTCCGTACCCTAAAGTTGGTGCTCCTGCCCTTGTTATAACTGAACTTGGTTGGGACGAGCCACTTCGGGAAACCCTGTTGGAGGACGGTTGAGGCACTCTAGCCTTCCTTATGGGGCCCGTCACCCCCTTTTGTTGCCCAAGGAGGGCCACTTGGTTCAATTGTTGGTGACTGATCGTCACACTAAGAACTCGCATGCCGGTTGCAATGCGCTGTTGGCCATTCTGCAGCGAGAAATTTGGATTTTGTCGGCTGATCGCGTCAATGAGGCGAGGCCCTTTGCTGGCGTCGTAACGGATTTGTTGGTCCCCTTTTGTTGAAGACGTCCACCCTTCGTAATAGTAAGATTGTTAAGGCTTATTTGTGTGTTTGTCTGCCTGTCAACCAAGGCAGTACATTTGGAGCTGGTAACCTTCCTCTCGACAGAGGCTTTTGAGGCGACCTTGGAAAGATTTGTGTCTCGCCGTGGGTTACCTTCTTTAATTAGGTCTGATTGCGGTACGAATAACAAGGGTACAAGTAACTATTTGAAGGAGGTATACGCCTTCCTTAATGAGAGCCAGGTTGACATTGGTAATAGTTTGGCCCGCCGAGGGGTCACTTGGTTGTTTGACCCGCCAGCCTGCCCCCATTGGGGGGGTATTTTTGGGCCGCGGTGAAAGCGGCAAAGGGACGCTGGCGGAGATTGTTGGGAGACACCGTTCTCACCTTTGAGGAACTAGCTACGGTATTTGGCCACATTGAAGCTGTGTTAAATTCGCAACCTGGTCAAGACTTCCAATTGATTAGCGGACGGGTAGGCCCGTCCGGGGGGGGGTAGATGTTGCGTCCCAAATGTATTTTTGAACGATCTTTGGTGTGGCAACATTCTATTGTCTTTTTGATGTTGACACTTGAAATAACTCTGACTTTACAGATAGCTCTTGTCCCCGGTTGGAAAAATGTCCGCGTTGGACCTGTTGATTTAATTGTAATTGATAAAATATCGTTTGGAATCGCCGTTTGCAACCGATAATTGGGTCGCGATTAACTATTGTTTGAAGTTGTAATCACCATTTGACGAAAACCCTGGGATATTTTTGGATTTATCGCCGGGTTGATGCCACCGCGTGGCACGCGCATTTGTTGGAAATACGTAGTGATAAATAGCTTCAATCCGGTGTGAGTTTGGGCTGTGATGCTGATCTGAACCGCGCCATCTGGAGACTGACGCCTTGTGACCGTTCAGAACACTTGACTTACATCACACTTTCAATTACTCACCTCATATTTACATACATACCACACTTGGGCGTGACCTAGGAAGGTCGAAGCTTGGCGAACCCAGCACAGAAGGTTAGTGGTAATGAGGACGTGATCAAGCAGATCCTGGTTGCTGTCTACAGCTCAGGTGAGTGTTATTTGTATATATGGTTGTAGGCCGGAGAGCCTGTAGGTTTGTTTATTGTTGTTGAAAGCAACGGTAGGGCTCCACGAACCGTGGACAGTTCGGACACACACCAGTATCGTTGCACTGGCTTCTTGTGGTCCTGAACACACATCCTAGATGACTGTTTCAAACCATAAATAGCATTCCCATTTAATAGTACGATATTCCCATCTGTGTCTTCTAAACAAACTGGCTTTTGCATAAAAAATTCTTTTGACAATACTTCGTTTAGGAAAGCTGTATTTACATGTAAATGACACATTTCTAAATCTAACTGTACTGCTCAGGCGAACAATAATCTTAGTGTGGAATGAAGTTAAACCGGTGAGAACGTTTCATCAAAGTCTATGCCTGATCTCTGGGTAAACCCCTTAGCAATCAGCCTGACCCTATACCTCACACTGTTATCTGGGTTTAATTTCTTTTGTAAAACTCTGTTACAAGAAACAACAGGATCTTAATATTTTGGTGATGGTACTACCTCCCACGCATCATTGTCCTTAAACGATTTTAATTCTTTTGCCATAGCCTGCTTCCACTGGACACTCTCAGGTCCATTAAGAGCATCATCGTCTGTGGAGAGTTCACATTTATTTATTTATTTATTTATTTAAGGTCAGCCAACAATTGTTTACACATATTATTACAATACGTTTGAAAAATTTACATATACAAGTGTAACAATCACTTTTAGGCTAACACCACATGCACAGAAAACGGATTAAACGTATACAAAATTAATTATTTTTACTAATTGATACAATAGTTTAGGTTAGTTTTGTTCTTAAGATTAGGTTAGTTACACACAATATAATGATCACAAATTCAATGCATTAATAATATGGATGTCAAATTTAAATATTAAGAAAGAACATTAATTATAATTAAAATAGTAATTAAGATAATAAAATAATAATTCAAAAAATTAAAGTCACATTCACTGATATCACATTTTGCTACACCTACAACAAACCTATCTGATTGTTTACGCACATGCTTGGATCTTACTTGTTCTGACACTTCACCCATTTCTTTACTGTCATCTGTAACTTATGCAGTTCTATTTGGTGATTTTTCTTCTTTTTTCATGACAACAATGTCTCCCACTGTTTCTGTACTCATTTCTTACTTTATCTTCGCTTTCTCCAAGATATCTGATGTACTGTCATCAATGTTTACCTCCGCTGAATCATTGGAAACGCCTTCCTCTATCACAACAATATAACCCTTCACATGGTCAGGGTAGCCAATAAATATGCATTTTTTTGACTTCTTATCAAATTTCAATCTTCTTTCTTTTGCTATATGTGCCATAATCTTACTGCTAAAGATGTGCAAATGACTGACATCGGGCTTCTTTCCTGTCCAATTTTCAAATGGTGTTTTGTTGTTAAGGCCACATCTGATCTATTTCTCAGATACACTGCCGTGTTAACAGCTTCTGCCCAAAAACTTTGGTAAGATTCGCGTCATACAGCATACAATTTTCCCTTTCTACAATGGTTCTATTGAGCCTTTTACATAACCCATTCTGTTCTGGTGTGTATGGTTTAGTCTTTTGATGAATATTTCTGTATTCTGTTAGTATTTATCAAATTCCTTACTGCCAAATTTCAAACCGTTGTCTGTCCTTAGTACTTTTATTTTATTTCCTGTTTAATTCTCCACTAATGACTTGTATGCCTTAAAACTGCTAAATGTTTCATCTTTTATTATCAGGAAATAAACATAAACCATTCTATTGTAGTCATCGACAAACAAGAGAAAATATTTAATTAGATATCAGCATGCACTGTTTCTAGTTATTTTGTACTCCTATTACCAGCATTTGGGAATGATAGCCGAGCTTGTTTGTCACAGCACACTTTGTAACTTGACTTTGTAATCTGGGATTTATCTGTATATGACATGCCTGTAACTACTCCTTCCTTCATTTTATCTAAGGCACTGCTGTTCAAGTATCCTAAGCGTCCATGCCATACACTATTCGATACTGAAGATAATAAATATTCAACATTTTTCATATCCAGTTTATATACTCCTTCTGTTATACTTGCTGTTACCACAAGCTTATCCTTTCTGTTGTAAATATAAAAGACATTAACTGCAAAAGATACTCTGTTTCCTTGTTTCATTAATTTTTTGTCAATGTCAATCGTTTCAAAGATAGAATCGTTGCAATGGTAAAACACCTCAAACTTTTAAAATGAGAAAGTGAATAATTTAAATGCAGAATGTTAACTAACAGAAGGTGTTCCCGTTAACCCGTAATAGTATAGCATCCATACATGCTAAAAAAATATTACCATTCGAAGACAAAATGTTTTTATTTTTTTAATATTAAAATATTCCCTAAAAATTTTAAGTTGATACTTAAAGGAAACACTCTGTACACGCGTACTTGAAGGACGGCAACGTCGCAATTTATTTATGAATGACGGCGTGTGGGGCGATCTAATTGATGTGCTTAGAACCGCCCCCTCCCCCGAATGTCCACCTAATTTTATTCGTAACTAATCTCACGCGCTGGCCGGACGCACATTATTTTCGCATTGCAACATCTGGCGTCATTCTTGTGTGAAAAATGTCACGTTATCAGTTCAGTGCTCAGGAGTATGTAAACTTGATGCTCATTTATGCTGAGTGTAATTATGATGGTGCACGTATTCTGAGGATGTATGCTGAGAGGTACCCCAATGCACATCACCGCGGAATTCTCGTGTTATTGTGAGTGTCCTGGTGCGTATTTGTAACAATGAACCGTCAGTGCCGCGTCGTTCTGGTGGCCCCCGACTCGTGATCTCTGTGCGGCAGGACACACAGCACAGCATTCCGTGTTATCTTTCGCTTTTAATGCGACGAGGATACCAAAATAACCGTCGGCGATTGCAACAATGTGTAGACAGAGGAGTTGAGCATATTGAGCAGTTCAAAATCTAGATAAGTTTTTAACATTATTTAAATGTCACAATACCTAAAACATTTCGAAAATATTAAAATAAAAAATAACACTCAACTACTGTGCCACAGAATTAATAAGTTCAGAAGGCACACTTCTATACTCAGGGAGTACCCCATAGAAATATAAAATACAGGAGAAATGGTAAGGGGGCGTATCGGTGTCCGCGCGATATGGCCACAGGGCTCATATCACAGGCAAGTGGCCGTCTCCGCGAACTAGTGCGCTTTCGATGGCGATCGTGATAACATATAAGAATGCCGAGTTGTTCAGTGGTATCTTGTAAAAACCGAAGCCAAAACCAAAACTTTGTGAATAATGGAATCACTTACCGTTATGTAAATACAAGTATTTTACAATATTTGTCTTTTAAATCATGAAAAACAATAAATCGTAAAATATTTCTTGCTTTTACTATGTTATTTTTGTTCTCAAATATCACAGCGACTGTACTACTTTTGCTATAAATACATTGCTCCTTAAGCACTACCCGAGTTCGTCACTAAGTAACCGGACAAGAAATGTAAAACTAACGAAACGAAAGCGTAATACTGTATTACAGTATTACGCGGATTCATCGCATAGTGAGGCCGCCGCTTCTTGCGACGAGTTAGTAATGTGCTTGTGCAGATCCACTAACGTAGGCTATCGACAACAATGTCGATTGACGAATGAAATATTGCTATTATAGTTTAGGGGTTTTATAACATACGGAAACCTCTAAGAAAATATTTTTAACTTTTATTTTAAAGAATAAACAATTTATTTTTCGCCCGCAGCATGCGTAAATAGTTCCGACATCGCCGTCGCTACAATAGTTTATTTTTCAATCTGTAAACCGTTTTAACCCGGTTGAAAGATCGATGTAAATAATATTTTTTTGCTTATTTGGATAATTTACAGCGTAGTAGAGAAATGCGTAACCAATGTTCGTAAAGTGAGTTACTTAATTTTTAGGTTAATAATCGGTGGTGTTTTAGGTTTCGAATGATCGTATGTTATGCCTTATCCTCGTGCTGTTTCTTTATTTTTTTATGGTTTTATTATTTTACTTCCTATGAAGCTTCGAATGCGTTATAATAATCGGCTTATTTCAGATAATATATTAGTGAATTTAGCTTAAAATAAGTCAATACATTCGTGCTATTTATTTTTTATGCGTGGGTGTGTGTTTGTTTTTATATATTTATCAATTTCTCTACTAACAAGGGTTTTTCTTGTAACAAATACCTATTATAACCTACTACACCATTTGTAAAAGAATGGAAATAGTCATGAAAACAGTTTGTCTCACGGATGATAAATTTACAGTTAAAAGTAAAAATGTCAAACAGGAACTCATGGCAAAGGCTTTGCCACATTTCATAGGATTAGATATCTTTGATAATATTAAGTTTCACCAGTTTGAGCAGTCCCCGATGAATATTCACATAATATTTCTTACCAAAACAGTCTTGGAAAATATATAAATTTAAGATAACACTATTTTTTTTTCATAGTAGGCTCGCGTTTGACCACCATCTCACCGGATGGTAAGTGACGATGTGGTCGAAGATGGAGCACGCTTGCCTAGAAGTAACCTATTCACTCTTGACTTAAAGACTCCCAGGTTATAGCGATCAGGAAACACAGACTCCGGCAGGGAAATCCAATCCTTAGCCGTACGCACAATGAAAGTATTCCCATAACGTTTAGTGCGTATGGGTGGGATGTCCACCGTATCGATGGCGCATCGCCGTTTGTCTTGTAGTCCGATGATGGAACGGGCTTGGCGGAATTAGATTGTGTAATTCCATCGCACACTCCCCGAAATGTATTATTATTATGTACTATTTGACAAAAACATGCCACCCCGGTAATATCAAAGCGTCAAGTGCTACACAAATACCTCCTCTTCAAAGGTCAGTGAGTAAATTTAAAGTTAAAGAGTACTTAATTATAATTAGGTTATGTTATGTTCTTAATAATATGTTAATTTTTATATAATATTTTCTGGACATGCCGTTTTTTTATTTTCAGGAGCCCAAAAAAATTGTACAATAATAAACGGAAGAATCGATAACTTTCCGATTTAGTCAATCACTAGCGTATATGTAAAATAAGTCGCTTTTGCATAGTACAGCGATAGCGACCGATGTTTTTTTGTGGGCAAATTCTACGGTGCATGGTAACTACACGCTGTGTTTGATGGAATAGGGTTTATTATTGATTGTATAGTATGTTCTGATTTAAGAAATGCGGGTGTGTGCGCGATTGCGTATCTATTGATTTTATTAAACTGCATGTGTAGTTGTTGCCCCGCCCAGCGCCTAACTGGAGACACACGGTTCCGATATAATTTCGTCTGTCTGCCCTCTGCCATATCTACTTGTTTATTTTATCTATGGAGTACCCCGTTCAACGAACGTGTTACTACTCTGACATTACACGATTGCTATGAATAAACGCAAGTACTTAGGTAGTACGAAGGCAACTACATAAAGGAAAACTTTTTAAATTTCTGGTATTGGAGAAAACATTTACATGATAAAGTTTAATACCGTCATTGTCATTGTCATTTGAAATAAACGTATTTTTAAGTACTAGTTTTTTAAGAGAACCAAAACTTAAAATTTCTTCCTTACCACGCCTGATCACAGAGGACCAGGATAGCCTTGACAGACATGGTAGTTTGTTTCGAGTACAGACACAAGAATGATGTTCAGTGCAACCGTTGAAGACCTTATACTATATCTAGTTATCAATTTCCAAGAATATTTGCATATAGGTAAGTGTGGTTTATTAATAGTTTGTGCAAGCATGATAAGCCTATTATTTACAAACGAAGAAACTATGTTAAACGTGAAAACATGCTTTTGATTATAAAATATATGACTATAAAATATATGACTTACTTTGTTGATATCCAAACTGCTTTCTCAATTTTGAAGAACGTGACGACCCAAGCTATTAATTTTATTACCTATACAACGTGTAATTTAACCCTAGATAACTAATCATTCGTCGACACGACGACGCACTTAAGCTCGAATGTGTCGTTTGCAAACTTCCCCGCGCCCCCCTAGTTCTTCTATTTTTTTACCTTAATAATATCCAAAAACAATGCACCGCGTGACCCGATTGCGTGCACATGCCTATTTAGAAGCTTCTTACAGGTATCGTGTCGCCCGCTCGACGAAAGTTTATTTACTACGTAACTTTTTTGTAAAGGTAAGTACTTTTGTTTTGATGGCCGCCGAAACTACTCAATAATAAGTATTTCGTGGATTGCGATTCGATTACTTGAATATGGATGGTAAGCACATTATGCTCGTCACAATGCATATGGTGATGTATAGCTGATGGTGAAGTACCAGGAGAACTCCTCAAAAATTAACGGCCCAGCATTGGGAAAAGCAATATTTTGTAAAAGGTTATAAGTAGTTGACATTTAGGCTCTTGTGACTAGGTAAATTAAAAATCAACCAACTAAAAAGAGTGAAATAAAAACTTTTTACCAAAAAATTAAACCGACTCCCAAAAATCACTGCAAAGTGAAAAATAACTTTTATTTCGGTAGTCGGTGTCAACCGACGACAAAAAGAGGAGGTTCTTATTTCGACGCGTATATTTTTTTTTTCTAATGTATGGTCACCGATTACTCGAAGACGGCTGAACCGATTTAGAAAATTGTTTATTTTTTATTGAAAGGGTATACTTCGAAATTGGTCCCATTTCCATAAAAGTCAGGATCTGATGATGGGATCCTGGAGAAATCGAAGGAACTCTTCAAATATTATAGGCGACCCTATGACGTTTTGAGTATTTATTTTAGTTACTTGCTCTCAAAACGTACTATTTGGGGAAGTGGAACTGATGATGAAGACCACTGATGGCCGCCGAAATTACTCAATAATAAGTATTGAGTGGATTGCGATTCGATTATTTGAATATGGATGTTAAGCAATTTATGCTCGTCACAATGCATATGGTGATGTAGAGCTGATGGTGAAGTACCTGGAGAACTCCTCAACAATTAACGGCCCAGCATTGGGAAAAGCAATATTTTGTAAAAGGTTATAAGTAGTTGACATTTAAGCTCTTGTAACTAGGTAAATTAAAAATCGACCAACTAAAAAGAGTGAAAGTGAAATAAAAACTTTTTCCAAAAAATTAAACCGACTGCCAAAAACACTACAAAGTGAAAAATAAATTTAATTTCGGAAGTCGGTGCCAAAAACGAAAATACAAAACTAATAAAGACACCGACTACCGAAATTAAAGTTATTTTTCACTTTGCAGTGTTTTTGGGAGTCGGTTTAATTTTTTGGTAAAAAGTTTTTTTAAATAACTTTTTTTTTTCAACTTTTTAGTTAAAATATTAATTAACAATTTTTTAGTTTTCCCGGTCGTGTCACATTGGCACTCCACCGGATTCAGAAAGTGAAGTCCATATTTATAAACTTTCTCATTGTATTATTTTGCTAGTATTTCACTAATGATAAATATGATATACCTTTTTGAAATCCCTGTAATAAGCCCTTTAATTTGATACCCATATTGAAGGATTGGAGAAAAAATTTTTTTTTCACCATGTATAATGGCTTCGCACAGCCGCCATGTTTAATTTTTTCAAATATCACCTTTCTAAGAACACTCGGGCTGCTAAGACAAAGCTAACGATACCTCAATTGTGTGAATCCGTTCAGCGATTCTGGAGATATGAGGTAATAAAGAATATTACATACATACATACAAGATACGCGTGAAAAACATAACCCTTCCTTTGCAATCGGGTAAAAAGAGCTTTTTTCGTGATGCTTGAATAGAATACCAAAATAATGCCATTTTATAGTATGCTGTTAAATAAGTTTAAAGCCTATTTACAAGTTTTGATCCATAATTAATATAAAACTACAGACTAGTTTCTAAAAAAAAACCATAAAAAATATTTTACATTTTTGAGTTTGTAGAATTTTATGTGTATAATTTTTAAATATAATGTGATTCTGTACATGCAAAATATCATGTACGTAATGTTGTTTTGAACTCTGAATTTATTATGAGTATACCAGTATTATCTCTAATAATTACAACCATTGCTTGCCTGTCTATCTTCTACAGATTGTACCCTGGAGAGTGTGCGCAGGAGCACCGCGACCTAGTCCCTTCATCCCGTTTCTACTACCGGTCTACTAGACGTACTGCGGGATACCATCCACACTTGGTCGATATACCTTCTTGTCGTACTAAGCGCTTCTCCTCTACATTTATTATGCGCACAGCCAAAGTGTGGAACTCTATGCCGGCTTCTATATTCCGTGCAACATATGACCCGTCAGCCTTTAAAGCAAGAGTGAACAGGCATCTTCTGGGCTCCCTCGTTCAATCATAGACCTCATCTTACACTTACCATCAGGTGTGATCGTGGTCAAGGGCGGGTTCACTGGTAATAAAAAAAATACAAAGTTCTGAGACTTGCATATCAATAATAATAAATGTTTCGTTTCAAAACTTTGAGGGTCAATATTGCACATAATTATTGTTGATATTTTCCGTGTAATGCCTTTACGATTTCACTTGAAAGTCATTTTAATTGTGGACATACCTAAACCTATCCCGCGTGATGACACATCGACCGATCTCTTGCGCTTTATATTCAAAAGAAGCAATATAATATATTTATCAACATGCTTCGGGAAATATTCATTACACTAGCTGTGCCCCGCGGTTTCACTCGCATATAATTCTACTACTGTTATTAACTCGATGATTTCTGAATATTAATGAACAGATATTAACATTTAAGTATACCAATCTAATTCGCACTGGATAGAGAATCGCGAAGTAAAGATAGTTGTTAATTATATTGTTAGGAATAGATTAACAGTATTTCGGTATATACAATATTTTAGTCCTACTTTCTTGTGGTATAAGCATGTTTTGGTTTTCCCTGCGTCCGAATCTACATAGATAAAGCAACATATAATTGGCTATGTGAAAAAAAATTGGCCAAGTGCGAGTCAAACTCGCCCATGACGCGTACCGTAGTGGCTACGCCAAATAACTTTGTTTAATCATAGTGTTTGTATGAATAACAAAGTTCAAACGATCCATATTTTCAAAAACCTGGTCAAAGAACACTGCTTCTCCATCATCCGGTAATTTTATATGTTTAAATTTGTTTATTGTATCTTTAAAATTTATTTTATTAGTTAAATATGTTTTTTTTAGTAAATTGAGTAATTAATATTTATTCACACTGTGTCCATCATCTCTTGTTCAACTCTCCTGTCGCAGGTCTGCTCGATGAAATTTCTTATGAAGTAAGCAGCACCTTTGTGCTCTTTTGTCTGTATTTTTTTTTTCTCTTTTAAGTTTTTGTGTTTACATAAAGAAATACACATATATGCGGTTTTTGAAAATGTTCTATATCTCAAAAACTACTGGCTGTATCTTGTTTGAAAACTAACTAAAATTTAATTAAATTTTTCATTAAAATATACAGTATACATATGTTTATACAACGTGTAATTTATAGGGTATATACATACCAAGTGCACGGCTTCTTTGGATGATAACAAACGATATGGCAATGGCAAGGGTTTTGTAATCCTATGTCTACATGTGTGGAGCTTATTAGAAATTTCAATACATTGATATCAGAGACCGAATTTTTCAAATTAAGAAGAACGAAGAGAATTATCATTTTATTGGCAAGTGACGTCGAAAGTGATGACCCTCATGGTGCTGTGACACGTTTGTTATTACGGGTATTCAAGAAACATATGAAACCAATAATTTGGGGTCAATTCTGTGAGTCACTTATTTTGAGCTGAAACTTTGCATATAGACTCCATACCAGATGTTGTCTTCAGTCCTTTTGGATAGAAATGGGGTTTTCGTTACACATTGTATATATATTTTATTTTTATTTTAGACTTTATTATTTTAAAAGTTGTAGAGCACATATTTTACTACTTTGGAAGTGTATAGGTATGTTCCAAATGACTGGATTTGAGGAAAAGTAATTTTAGGTAACTTAATTTCATTTTTAAAGATCTATCTATAGACACCCGCACGTACAGGTTTGATGAACCAAACATATTTTTAGTTCCAGTTCCATGTATGGGGAGCCTCTCCTTAATGTTTTTTTAACATGTTTTATAATTAAATCGGAGAGCGTTTTGCAGATTACATCTATATACCAAGTTTCAACTCGGTAAACTTAATAGTTTCGGACAGTCAGATGGACAAACAGACATGACGAATCTTTAAGGGTTCCGCTTTTGCCATTCGGCTATGGAAATCTAACAACATAGCAATCATCGAATAACTTCTCTCGCCCTAAGTGGAGCGGAAAGGAGTGTCAGACTTCTACTGACATAAAACCCATCCTGTTCCTTCAGCTGCCCTTGCGTTTCGGGGTCGCGGTATCTCGTTAGCACATTCCCGCAACTCCGGCGCTTTATTTATTGTGACTTCGAAACATACCTTTACAGGAAATTGTATATTTTTAAAACTAAAAGGTAAATATGTAGATACCATAAATATTCGAGGTATTAGTGCCGTTTGTCTAGCCGCTAGTCCAGTGAAAACTATAGTAACTATGAAATTGCTTCGAAGGTATTTTAATTAAATTAACGACTTAGTTAGACCCTATATATTACCCACAACAAATAAGAATTGAATCCCTATTATAGGTGCACATGAAATTAAGAATCGTAAATTATAGACCACAAATTCGCATTTTTAAACTTTATACATCAATGGAACTAAAATAAAACAATATGAATAAACTAACTATAAGCTTTAAATAAAACGATGACATAAAAATGGGATAAAAGAAATAACAACCTATCAAAATGACTTATTCAACTAAACAGAAAGTAAAATAAAAATATTCAAATGTATAGATACAAAATACACATCTGACGTAAAAAAAGCTGAAACAATTTAACATTCTCTTAGCCAAGAAGTCGAAATGAAACCAAGTTTAGGTTCACTATCAGTGCGGTATCTATCGCGGACGCGAGTTATGCTCGACGCGCCGTGCATCCGCGCGCCGTTTGGTGAATAGCGTTGTTGAATAATTTTAATTTTACATTTTCTCCTAAACTATAAGTCCAAATTATATACTGTCAAAAGCAAAGTTTATCTTCATAAAATTGTCTTGATGATGAAATTTCTTGCGAACGTAAATATTAATACGGTTGCATAATTATAATACTACAAATTCATGGCTTATTTTTTACATATTTTCTTTACATAATTTGCCTTATTGTGGATTATTTATAAAAGTTACATGTGTAATACCGCAAATTTTTTTTAGATCTTCATAAATCCTAAAATTTTTTGTAGTACGTGGTCTTTACGTATATCTCAGCTTTTCACCAGCGCATGCGATTATAGTAATTTAGCGGCGTATTTTCTTCCGACTTACTTCACTAATACCCATATTTTAGGAAAACCGAGAGCAGTAGCGTAATGCTAGATAGCCTATAGCCTTCCTCATGAAACTGTATATCATATAATCAGAAATAATTTTTGAATTCCATCCAGTACTTTCGAAGATTAATTAGCGCGTTCCAGCAAACAAACAAACAAACTTTTCCGCTTTATAATATTAGTATAGATAAAAGTAGAAAAAAACAACATCAATAGGTAAATAAAATAAAATAAAAAACTAAAACTAGCATGTGTTTTGATTTATTAAGTTCAAGTGGAGATCATTTATTTGGCTCATGTTCTTAGATGGCGCAGCCACATCTGCCGGCATAACCACCACGGAGACCGAGGCCAGAAGCAGCAAAACCAGCGGGAGCGAAGGCAGCACCAGGACCGTAAGCAGCAAAAGGGCCCACGCCGGAAGCCGGGCCAAAGGCAGCACTCTCACTGATCATGGCGTTCCTGCCATTACCACAGGCGTGGTTGACGGCACCAGCACCGGCAGAAGGCACCACACCTTCCAAACCTACAGTACCAACAAACGGCAGCTCACCACACACAGCCAGAGAACCTTCGTAAGCGTTCTCGGACGCTACGGAGATACCGACGGGAGCGTTGCCAGAGGCGCTGGAGACAGGCAGGGCGCCGCCACAAGTGGGACTGAACTCCAGACCTGTGCAGCCGGCGCCAGGGTAGCCGAGTCCTCCATATGACAAAGCTGGAGCATACGAGCCGCAAGGGGCGGCCAAGCCGTAGGGAGCAGCAAGTCCAGAGATATCAGACACCGCAGCGCGGCTAGTGCACTGTCCGAGGGCAGACTACAAACAAAATAAGAAATCAATAAGTAAGATATTTTGTGGGAATTAAAGTATCTTAATAATTTACTTTAGTAGGTACTCTATGGTATATTTGACTATTATAAAAGTGTCTTACCTTGAGCAGGAGCGCCTGAGCGCAGAGGACGAGGATAGCCTTGACAGACATTGTAGTTTGTTTCGAGTGCTGACACAAGAATGATGTCCAGTGCAGTTGTTGGGGTCTTTATAGTCCGCCGTGTTATCAATTTCCAACAATGTAAGTGTGTCGGTATAAGCAATTAATTAATAACTTGTGCAAGCATGATAAGCCTACTATTTACAAACATAAAAGCGTTTAATATTTTACGAAGTTATATCAAGTCACGTTTTCCAAAATTTCGAAAACGCGGTCCATATCAACATGGTGCTGAGTATAAAATGTGTCAATAGTTTCAGGTCATCATTCAGTCTTCAGCTTCTCGTTGAACACAAACAAACATCAAACATGTCTTCCTTCACTGTTCTTTTGCTCTGCATCCAAGCTTGCTTGGTCCAGGTGAGTGTTATTTATTCCTTTTGTCTTATATTTGTGCCCTAACTATTTTTTCCAAAGTTATGCGATAGTTTTTCACTTGAATATACGTATTATTTAGTTATACACATCAGATACAGGTATGGCTTATAACCAATATAAGCAAATTAACTTAAAACTGAAATATTGCGAAGTAAAGTACTTTCTTTTTATAAATAAATATCCCATAAAAACAATACTTGTCAAAAAACCAAGTCTCGCAACTCAGTTCTTCTACCGTAAAAAGTTGTGAGATCCATGTAATACCAAGTCGGTTATTCGATTATTCAGTGCCTACTTAAAGAACCTTCTGTCTTAAGTTGTTACGTAATTATCTAACCTAACAACATCTTATAGTGAACATATCAATATTAAATATCTTTAACGTTTTAAATAAATAGATTGACTAGGCCATCGCATGAAAACACAATATATCTCACAAGTAATACATACATATATAGATTGTTTTTGCGATTGCCAAGTCAATATATTTATTTAAAACGTTTAAGATATTTAATATTGATATATCCACTATAAGATGTTGTTACGTTAGATAATTACGTAACAACTTAAGACAGAAGGTTCCTTAAGTAGGGACTGAATAATCGAATAACCGACTTGGTATTACATGGATCTCACAACTTTTTACGGTAGAAGAACTGAGTTGCGAGACTTGGTTTTTTGACAAGTATTGTTTTTATGGGATCTCATTTCTTTTTGTAGATAGTCCTACTTTTTCCTTTCCGGTGCCTTTTACTTTTTGTATACCAACAACGAATTTTCTTAAAGCCCTCTCTCTGGCTTTTTTATTCCGTTGACCATTTTACAAGTTACCTTTGAACATAATTATATCTAGATACCTATCTACACCTATTATTCCATTATATTATACAATATTACACACAGGTACACTGATTAATTAACTGTAAATGTAACTTTGTAATCCCATATAAATATATAGGATTACAAAGTTATTTATGCAGTTGATGTATCTAAAAAACTGGACCGAAATTGAAAAATATTTTAATTTTTCCTTGATCCATATACTAAACACTAATTGTATTCTAAATTTGAAGCTTCTATGTCTGCTAGAAGTGCCTTAGACTTTTGATGATCGGTCAGTCAGTGAGTGACAAAATTTACAAAATTAAGGAACTTTGACTCGTTAAAATTCTTAAACTACTCGTTCAAATTGAATGAAATTCGAAATATGCCGTCTTTATACAATGTCTGCTTGGTTACTGAAAACTTAGGCTTCTTGTTTTATCCACAACGAAGTTATACGGGGTCGAAAATGGCCTGAATTGCTTTTTGCTCGACTTGGCGGGGGCACTGCCATGCTCCCAGATTAATGTTTTGGATAGGTTGACCATTCTAGTAATAAAATAATATATATTTATAACAATTAACATTATTTGAGACGTTTATATCTTCCATAAATTCTAGAATAATACTATGATATTTTTCTAATAGTATTGATTTTAATTTAGCTCTAAATATATCGTAGTGTTTCAGTGGCCCTTATACTTTCAAGTATCTTTTATTATAAAAGATGTTTCGTTATTCGGTATTTTATACATTTGTAGACAAGGAGTTGGTACGATCAATTTATTTTTGCAAAGCTCTTTCGTATCAAAACTTAACAATCATTTTTTTTTACAAAAAAAGGCTATTTCTAATAATTATACCATATAAAGCTAGATTACCACTCACTAACTGACTCATTGACATAATTATTTTTCTCCCAGATTATTACAGATGGTGGATGGGGAGGTGGGTATATTTTGACAGATTCGTAAACAACTAACTCTCAAACCTAAGGGAAAAGTGCCAAACCTCCCCATTTCACCCCCCTTCTCCCCCCTCCCTATTGTATATCGGAAACTACGAGACACGAATTTATTTTTACGGATTCGTATAGAGGAGGCTTGGTAAAGTAAAAACCATTTATCAAAGTCGCCCCCCTTGCCCCCTTCTTACCCCTTTAGGCGGATCTCGGAAATTAAGAGACTTGGAACATTTTTTTTTCAGATTCATTTAGAGGGGCAATGCTTTAGTCAAAATAATTGTGCAACCCCCCCCCATCACCACCCTCCCTCTTTTTTTTTTTAAGTGAACAATCCACCACCACATGCACGCGAGGTGCTTGCACCTCGCGCAACGCGCAAATACTAGTAATTATATAAATGGACAGTAAATTGTTAGCAATTTTCTTTTTATAAAGAGGACTTTACAGCTATCTCTAGGTTTAATATTACATTTAATTCGCAGTTATTTCTTTCAGCCAATATTTAGGTTTATATTATTACTTATTTTGATTATATAAATTATTATTATTACTTTTCAGAATGTATTGAGCCAAGCGTGTCGGGGTGCTTACGCCCCGGCGATCGCTCCATTTCTGGCTTGTCCCTGTAGCTTTGCTGGTCCTGGTCTGGCTGCCAGCACCAGCAAAGCCACACGTAAAAAAAAAATAAAAAAAAAAAAAAATTTCATGTGTCTGGTTTTGGTTTCCTGACATTGTTGTTCTCAGAAGTCATGGGATAATGTATTAATGTAATAGTTTTAACTCATTCTTTGAAGTAGGTTAAGCTAATTACGTTTATTTCTTTTACAGAATGTATTCTCATGTGGCCAGTGTTCTGGTTCTTACGCCCCGGCGTTCGCGCCTTACGGTTTGGCTGGTTCTGGTCTGGCTACCCCCTACGGCTTGTCTGGCTTGGCTTACGATGGACTCTCCTACCCTGCTGCTGCCGGGTGTGGTGCTGCGTATGGCGGTGCCGGTGAAGGCAACGTGGCGGTCGCTGGTGAGCTGCCAGTCTGCGGTAACACCGCTGTCGCTGGTCAGGTCCCCATCATGGGCGCTGTCAACTTCGGCGGCGCTGTGCCGGCTTGTGGTGCTGTGTCTATCTGTGGCAAGTGCGCTTGCGGCTGCGGTTCCCCCTGCGACTACATTTACTAGACAATGTCAGTATGAAACCTGAACAAATTGAAAAATAAATGATTGATACCTAGCGACTGTTTTGTTTATTTACAAGCTGTTTGAGTTTTAATCAAACACTCAGCGCTAATGTATAATTGCATCGGACCCACTTATGCACACTCGCTCGTTCATCAAAACGTAAACAGTTCGAGTTCCGATCATTACAGATACCATGCATTCAAAACCGTTTACCATTTAATTTTCCATAATATATTTTACTTCCAATTTACTTATATAATTTATCATTTTACCATTTCTTGTAGATAACGGGGTGTTATAGTTATACAATACATAGTGTCAGGGCGATCGCAAACTTTACGAATTGATAACTTATAAATAGATATACACATTTACGAAATTCATTCATAATCATCTGCTTAGCTTTTTTGTTATGCAAATGTATGATCCATCATCTCTGATTAAGTGAAGAGCGAATAAAATACTTCTAGGCAAACGTGCTTCATCTTCATTCACATCATGGCTTACCATCAGGTGAGATGGTGGTCAAAGGCGAGCTTATCAACAATAAGAAAACAAATGTAGGCACAGATTAATAATTTGATTGTAAACGGTCATAATACCCCTGAAATAGCAAGAAAATTAACTCATACGCGACAAATAATCCTTTCTGATCAATCCTTATAACACCTTTTTCCTTTTCAAAATTAACATTCATGCCTAAACATCTCTGTTTACATCCAAGATCATCCTAAAATTGTTAGCTAATTCACACTTTAATCTTTTCATCTCTTTAGAACAATTTGCAATGAAAAATAAATCATCGACATAAATTAATACATTATTGTTCTTGAATTACGTTCAATTGTAGTAAATAAACATGGTTGATTTTTTTTAAACCGATATTTATAAACATATCCTCGACTCTCTGATACCACATTATTGCGTCCCAAATGTATTTTTGAATGATCTTTGGTGTGGCAACATTCTATTGTATTTTTGATGTTGACACTTGACATAACTCTGACTTGGCTACGACTTGTTGGAAATAAGTAGTGATAAATAGCTTCAATCCGGTGTGAGTTTGGGCTGTGATGCTGATCTGAACCGCGCCATCTGGAGACTGACGCCTTGTGACCGTTCAGAACACTTGACTTACATCACACTTTCAATTACTCACCTCATATTTACATACATACCACACTTGGGCGTGACCTAGGAAGGTCGAAGCTTGGCGAACCCAGCACAGAAGGTTAGTGGTAATGAGGACGTGATCAAGCAGATCCTGGTTGCTGTCTACAGCTCAGGTGAGTGTTATTTGTATATATGGTTGTAGGCCGGAGAGCCTGTAGTTTTGTTTATTGTTGTTGAAAGCAACGGTAGGGCTCCACGAACCGTGGACAGTTCGGACACACACCAGTATCGTTGCACTGGCTTCTTGTAGTCCTGAACATTTTGGTAGCAGAGCGTGGTTTTATAAGATCCACTGGTTTAATTGGAAGTTTTGAATATTGTTGAAAATAACTTAATAAGTTTGAATATATTGCTTTGTCAGCCGGGCTCAAATAGTACTTGTAGTTTGTACTGTAATTTGTAGTGCTAGTCCCTGCATTGTATTGACAAGTAAGATTTATTTGTGAAATTAGGAATTATTGGTTGTATTTGGTACATAATTTGGTTCATTGTTGTAAAATTTGTTTGGTATTTGTTGCAATTAATAATTGAATGTCACTGATCTGAATTTAAAAGGTTATCTAAATAATAATTACACGTAGTCTAACATAATAAGACTTGAATTGTGTGTATTGGTTATTGCATTTGTGGTACTTATTGGACTGTGTTGATAGAGATTCTCCGGCTCAATATTATACAGTCAATTGTTGTGTTTATTGATGTTTATTGGTGTTGATCCTGCATAATATACATTTAATTGTTATTTATTTTGTAACTAGCCATCTGTACCGAGCTAGATTCATACTTGGAATAAGTACAGGGTCGGATTTGGACTTGAAATAATTGAATTTAAGTTGTTATTTTGGTGAAATTATTTGGTCGGCTAACAAGTCATTGTTGTTTGTTTAGTTAATTTTAGCCTGTTGTATTAATATTTGATTGTTGCAATGGCCTCATTAAGGGCAGTCAGGGAGGCTGCTGCCGGATTGACCTCACAGTTGAGATGGCTCACATCGGCAGCTGCAACGGTTGAGCGTGTAGATTTGGAAGAGCTCACCCTTGCTCGGTATGGGCAAGTGATTGAGAGGATCAAGTCAGCTGATGCTGCGCTCACACGCTTCAACGAGTACATCATGGACGTGGATTTGGGGGTGATGGATCAGAAAGCCCGCGATAAGATTTTGGGTGACTATGACCAGATTGTCCACCTGGGGGATGTCATATGTCTACGAGCGCGGGAAATTTTGAAGAGTCGGGTGCCTGATGCGGCGAAGCCGCAGACCCCCGTTGTTGCAGGCCCTGGACTATTGAGTAGGCTGCCCACCCTGGAGCTGCCACATTTTGACGGTCGCTTGGACCACTGGCTGAGCTTCCTAAATCTCTTTGAGAGTCTTGTCGATGCACGCTCGGATCTCGGACCTGCCCAGAAGCTGGCCTATTTATTGTCTGTCCTGGAGGGCGAAGCCAGAGCCTTGGTGCAGCACTTGCCGGTGACGGATTCCTCTGACCCGACCGCTCTGGAGCTTCTCTCCCGACGGTATCAGAACAAGCGCTGCCTGGCTGATGTGCACATCGACCAGATTTTGGGGCTACCAGCCATTGTCAGCACGTCGACGTTGCGCACTGACTTGCTGAACCCGTTGGTCTCAGCGACCAACGCCTTGAGACGCTTGGAGTTACCGGTAGAACATTGGTCCTACTTATTGGTGCACATAGTGCTGCAGTTGCTCCCCGCGGAGTTGAGGTCACGTTTTGAGCAGAAGTATGGTGGGGATAGTGCCACCCATCTTCCCCCCTTTGACGATCTCCTCAAATTTTTGGAAGACGAGTGTCGGTTTTCGGATAACACTCGTGGTGCCACGGGGTCACCCCCACTACCTTCTCGGCCTAGAGACCAGGGACGGACTAGGGCTCGGGGGCCTGTTGATGTTCACCCCGCCCCCCGTTTTGCTGGCGCCCGGAGTCTTTGGGCTAGGGGGCCTGTTGATGATCGCCCCGCCCCCCGTTTTGCTGGCGCCCGGAGTCCTAGGGCTAGGGGGCCTGTTGATGTTCGCCCCACCCCCCGTTTTGCTGGCGCCCGGAGTCATCATCATTGCGACTTTTGTAAGGCCACGGGGCATGTCATGGCGCGTTGCCCGGCTTTTTTGAATTTGCACGTAAGTGCCCGCTGCCGCATTGTCAACGCACGCCGTTTGTGCTTCTCGTGCTTGGGGGCCCACTTTCATCGGGACTGCCCCGACCCCCGCCCGTGTAGAATTTGTGAAGGGTCCCACTTGGAGATTTTGTGCGCCAACGCGAACCGCTCCAGCAGACCAGCTTCTGAGGGGGGTTCGCACAAGGGGGGGTACCCCGTAGACGAGCACCGGGCTGAGACCCACAATTCTGTACGCCGCACTCCACCCCCCGCGCAAGTTGAACGGGAGCCCCGCGAGCACCATTTTTTATTATTATTATTATTATTGTTTTAATTTGGAACAGCATAGGAACCGTTTTTGTTAGTACACACCTTAAATACTACAACTTATACACTAGGGTTAGTAACACATACAAATACAAATACAAAATAAACATTATTGAGTCATGTACTTACGAGGCATTTCATGCGGACAATGATTCCGCATGAGATGCCTCAGCACAGGAGCTCTCGGGTCCTCAGCCAAGGCTTTCAGGATGCTATTGCCACTCATTCGGTCTCCCCTCGTCAGGGAGAACGCGCATTGGCTGCTAGGCAGCAGTGGCCGGGTCGGCGCCGCAGCCTTTCCCCTCCGTTGGCGGAACGTCCCCGGCTGGAGTCGCGCCCTCCACCATTCGGGCATCCGGTGGGATATGCCCCTCCAGTGATGGCGAGCGGCTCGGGACACCGCGCAGACGAATATTTTGATTGTTGGCCTCGTCGTGAACGAAGGCAGCCTGGATGCGGCGATCGGTCGCCGCCCAGGCATCACTAAGAGATTGACGCCTGCCCCGCTAAAGGACCCCCCCGATCAAGACGGTTTTGTTGCCAACGGCCTCGGTCAAGGTCTGGGGACCCTTGGGTGACTCGATTGTGGTCTGTGCCATTTTGGACACGGGAGTCCAGGGTTGCCTTTTGTCGTCTTGGTTAGCGGGACAGGTTGGCCTGAAGGTGAATGACCTTTCAGGCAAGATTTGGGGAATTGGCGAACCGGCTGACACCACTGTTGAGGGAAGGACCTGGTTTGAAATCACCCTTGTGAGTTGTCCGTACCCTAAAATTGGTGCTCCTGCCCTTGTTATAACTGAACTTGGTTGGGACGAGCCACTTCGGGAAACCCTGTTGGAGGACGGTTGAGGCACTCTAGCCTTCCTTATGGGGCCCGTCACCCCCTTTTGTTGCCCAAGGAGGGCCACTTGGTTCAATTGTTGGTGACTGATCGTCACACTAAGAACTCGCATGCCGGTTGCAATGCGCTGTTGGCCATTCTGCAGCGAGAAATTTGGATTTTGTCGGCTGATCGCGTCAATGCGGCGAGGCCCTTTGCTGGCGTCGAAACAAATGAGAGAACAGAGGCCTTTGAGGCGACGTTGGAAAGATTTGTGTCTCGCCGTGGGTTACCTTCTTTAATTCGGTCTGATTGCGGTACGAATAACAAGGGTACAAGTAACTATTTGAAGGAGGTATACGCCTTCCTTAATGAGAGCCAGGTTGACATTGGTAATAGTTTGGCCCGCCGAGGGGTCACTTGGTTGTTTGACCCGCCAGCCTGCCCCCATTGGGGGGGTATTTTTGGGCCGCGGTGAAAGCGGCAAAGGGACGCTGGCGGAGATTGTTGGGAGACACCGTTCTCACCTTTGAGGAACTAGCTACGGTATTTGGCCGCATTGAAGCTGTGTTAAATTCGCAACCTGTTCAAGACTTCCAATTGATTAGCGGACGGGTAGGCCCGTCCGGGGGGGGGGGGTAGATGTTGCGTCCCAAATGTATTTTTGAACGATCTTTGGTGTGGCAACATTCAATTGTCTTTTTGATGTTGACACTTGACATAACTCTGACTTGACAGATAGCTCTTGTCCCCGGTTGGAAAAATGTCCGCGTTGGACCTGTTGATTGAATTGTAATTGATAAAATATCGTTTGGAATCGCCGTTTGCAACCGATAATTGGGTCGCGATTAACTATTGTTTGAAGTTGTAATCCCCATTTGACGAAAACCCTGGGATATTTTTGTGGTTGTAGGCCGGAGAGCCTGTAGTTTTGTTTATTGTTGTTGAAAGCAACGGTAGGGCTCCACGAACCGTGGACAGTTCGGACACACACCAGTATCGTTGCACTGGCTTCTTGTAGTCCTGAACACACATCCTAGATGACTGTTTCAAACCATAAATAGCACGTTTAAGTTCAAGTACGACATTCCCATCTGTGTCTTCTAAACGAACTGGCTTTTGCATAAAAATTTCTTTTGACAATACTTCGTTTAGGAAAGCTGTATTTACATCTAAATGACACATTTCTAAATCTAACTGTACTGCTCAGGCGAACAATAATCTTAGTGTGGAATGAAGTTAAACCGGTGAGAACGTTTCATCAAAGTCTATGCCTGATCTCTGGGTAAACCCCTTAGCAATCAGCCTAACCCTATACCTCACACTGTTATCAGGGTTTAATTTCTTTTGTAAAACTCTGTTACAAGAAACAACAGGACCTTAATATTTTGGTGATGGTACTACCTCCCACGCATCATTGTCCTTAAACGATTTTAATTCTTTTGCCATAGCCTGCTTCCACTGGATACTCTCAGGTCCATTAAGAGCATCATCGTCTGTGGAGAGTTCACATTTATTTATTTATTTATTTATTTAAGGTCAGCCAACAATTGTTTATACATATCATTACAATACGATTGAAAAATTTACATATACAAGTGTAACAATCACTTATAGGCTAACACCACATGCACAGAAAACGGATTAAACGTATACAAAATTAATTATTTTTACTAATTGATACAATAGTTTAGATTAGTTTTGTTCTTAAGATTAGGTTAGTTACACACAATATAATGATCACAAATTCAATGCATTAATAATATGGATGTCAAATTTAAATATTAAGAAAGAACATTAATTATAATTAAAATAGTAATTAAGATAATAAAATAATAATTCAAAAAAAAATTAAATTCACATTCACTGATATCACTTTTTGCTACACCTACAACAAACCTATCTGATTGTTAACGCACATGCTTGGATCTTACTTGTTCTGACACTTCACCCATTTCTTTACTGTCATCTGTAACTTATGCAGTTCTATTTGGTGATTTTTCTTCTTTTTTCATGACAACAATGTCTCCCACTGTTTCTGTACTCATTTCTTACTTTATCTTCGCTTTCTCCAAGATATCTGATGTACTGTCATTAATGTTTACCTCCGCTGAATCATTGGAAACGCCTTCCTCTATCACAACAATATAACCCTGCACATGGTCAGGGTAGCCAATAAATATGCATTTTTTTTTACTTCTTATCAAATTTCAATCTTCTTTCTTTTGCTATATGTGCCATAATCTTACTGCTAAAGATGTGCAAATGACTGACATCGGGCTTCTTTCCTGTCCAATTTTCAAATGGTGTTTTGCTGTTAAGGCCACAACTGATCTATTTCTCAGATACACTGCCGTGTTAACAGCTTCTGCCCAAAAACTTTGGTAAGATTCGCGTCATACAGCATACAATTTTCCCTTTCTACAATGGTTCTATTGAGCCTTTTACATAACCCATTCTGTTCTGGTGTGTATGGTTTAGTCTTTTGATGAATATTTCTGTATTCTGTTAGTATTTATCAAATTCCTTACTGCCAAATTTCAAACCGTTGTCTGTCCTTAGTACTTTTATTTTATTTCCTGTTTAATTCTCCACTAATGACTTGTATGCCTAAAAACTGCTAAATGTTTCATATTTTATTATCAGGAAATAAACATAAACCATTCTATTGTAGTCATCGACAAACAAGAGAAAATATTTAATTAGATATCAGCATGCACTGTTTCTAGTTATTTTGTACTCCTATTACCAGCATTTGGGAATGATAGCCGAGCTTGTTTTCCCTCACAGCACACTTTTTAACTTGACTTTGTAATCTGGGATTTATCTGTATATGACATGCCTGTAACTACTCCTTCCTTCATTTTATCTAAGGCACTGCTGTTCAAGTATCCTAAGCGTCCATGCCATAAACTATTCGATACTGAAGATAATAAATATTCAACATTTTTCATATCCAGTTTATATACTCCTTGTGTTATACTTGCTGTTACCACAAGCTTATCCTTTCTGTTGTAAATATAACAGACATTAACTGCAAAAGATACTCTGTTTCCTTGTTTCATTAATTTTTTGTCAATGTCAATCGTTTCAAAGATAGAATCGTTGCAATGGTAAAACACCTCAAACTTTTAAAATAAGAAAGTGAATAATTTAAATGCAGAATGTTAACTAACAGAAGGTGTTCCCGTTAACCCGTAATAGTATAGCATCCATACATGCTAAAAAAATATTACCATTCGAAGACAAAATGTTTTTATTTTTTTAATATTAAAATATTCCCTAAAAATTTTAAGTTGATACTTAAAGGAAGCACTCTGTACACGCGTACTTGAAGGACGGCAACGTCGCAATTTATTTATGAATGACGGCGTGTGCGGCGATCTAATTGATGTGCTTAGAACCGCCCCCTCCCCCGAATGTCCACCTAATTTTATTCGTAACTAATCTCACGCGCTGGCCGGACGCACATTATTTTCGCATTGCAACATCTGGCGTCATTCTTGTGTGAAAAATGTCACGTTATCAGTTCAGTGCTCAGGAGTATGTAAACTTGATGCTCATTTATGCTGAGTGTAATTATGATGGTGCACGTATTCTGAGGATGTATGCTGAGAGGTACCCCAATGCACATCACCGCGGAATTCTCGTGTTATTGTGAGTGTCCTGGTGCGTATTTGTAACAATGAACCGTCAGTGCCGCGTCGTTCTGGTGGCCCCCGACTCGTGATCTCTGTGCGGCAGGACACACAGCACAGCATTCCGTGTTATCTTTCGCTTTTAATGCGACGAGGATACCAAAATAACCGTCGGCGATTGCAACAATGTGTAGACAGAGGAGTTGAGCATATTGAGCAGTTCAAAATCTAGATAAGTTTTTAACATTATTTAAATGTCACAATACCTAAAACATTTCGAAAATATTAAAATAAAAAATAACACTCAACTACTGTGCCACAGAATTAATAAGTTCAGAAGGCACACTTCTATACTCAGGGAGTACCCCATAGAAATATAAAATACAGGAGAAATGGTAAGGGGGCGTATCGGTGTCCGCGCGATATGGCCACAGGGCTCATATCACAGGCAAGTGGCCGTCTCCGCGAACTAGTGCGCTTTCGATGGCGATCGTGATAACATATAAGAATGCCGAGTTGTTCAGTGGTATCTTGTAAAAACCGAAGCCAAAACCAAAACTTTGTGAATAATGGAATCACTTACCGTTATGTAAATACAAGTATTTTACAATATTTGTCTTTTAAATCATGAAAAACAATAAATCGTAAAATATTTCTTGCTTTTACTATGTTATTTTTGTTCTCAAATATCACAGCGACTGTACTTCTTTTGCTATAAATACATTGCTCCTTAAGCACTACCCGAGTTCGTCACTAAGTAACCGGACAAGAAATGTAAAACTAACGAAACGAAAGCGTAATACTGTATTACAGTATTACGCGGATTCATCGCATAGTGAGGCCGCCGCTTCTTGCAACGAGTTAGTAATGTGCTTGTGCAGATCCACTAACGTAGGCTATCGACAACAATGTCGATTGACGAATGAAATATTGCTATTATAGTTTAGGGGTTTTATAACATACGGAAACCTCTAAGAAAATATTTTTAACTTTTATTTTAAAGAATAAACAATTTATTTTTCGCCCGCAGCATGCGTAAGGAGTTCCGACATCGCCGTCGCTACAATAGTTTATTTTTCAATCTGTAAACCGTTTTAACCCGGTTGAAAGATCGATGTAAATAATATTTTTTTGCTTATTTGGATAATTTACAGCGTAGTAGAGAAATGCGTAACCAATGTTCGTAAAGTAAGTTACTTAATTTTTAGGTTAATAATCGGTGGTGTTTTAGGTTTCGAATGATCGTATGTTATGCCTTATCCTCGTGCTGTTTCTTTATTTTTTTTATGGTTTTATTATTTTACTTCCTATGAAGCTTCGAATGCGTTATAATAATCGGCATATTTCAGAAAATATATTAGTGAATTTAGCTTAAAATAAGTCAATACATTCGTGCTATTTATTTTTTATGCGGGGGTGTGTGTTTGTTTTTATATATTTATCAATTTCTCTACTAACTAGGGTTTTTCTTGTAACAAATACCTATTACAACCTACTACACCATTTGTAAAATAATGGAAATAGTCATGAAAACAGTTTGTCTCACGGATGATAAATTTACAGTTAAAAGTAAAAATGTCAAACAGGAACTCATGGCAAAGGCTTTGCCACATTTCATAGGATTAGATGTCTTTGATAATATTAAGTTTCACCAGTTTGAGCAGTCCCCGATGAATATTCACATAATATTTCTTACCAAAACAGTCTTGGAAAATATATAAATTTAAGATTATTATTACTATTATTTTTTTTTCATAGTAGGCTCGCGTTTGACCACCATCTCACCGGATGATAAGTGACGATGTGGTCGAAGATGGATTACGCTTGCCTAGAAGTAACCTATTCACTCTTGACTTAAAGACTCCCAGGTTATAGCGATCAGGAAACACAGACTCCGGCAGAGGAATCCAATCCTTAGCCGTACGCACAATGAAAGTATTCCCATAACGTTTAGTGCGTATGGGTGGGATGTCCACCGTATCGATGGCGCATCGCCGTTTGTCTTGTAGTCCGATGATGGAACGGGCTTGGCGGAATTAGATTGTGTAATTCCATCGCACACTCCCCGAAATGTATTATTATTATGTACTATTTGACAAAAACATGCCACCCCAGTAATATCAAAGCGTCAAGTGCTACACAAATACCTCCTCTTCAAAGGTCAGTGAGTAAATTTAAAGTTAAAGAGTACTTAATTATAATTAGGTTATGTTATGTTCTTAATAATATGTTAATTTTTATATAATATTTTCTGGACATGCCGTTTTTTTATTTTCAGGAGCCCAAAAAAATTGTACAATAATAAACGGAAGAATCGATAACTTTCCGATTTAGTCAATCACTAGCGTATATGTAAAATAAGTCGCTTTTGCATAGTACAGCGATAGCGACCGATGTTTTTTTGTGGGCAAATTCTACGGTGCATGGTAAATACACGCTGTGTTTGATGGAATAGGGTTTATTATTGATTGTATAGTATGTTCTGATTTAAGAAATGCGGGTGTGTGCGCGATTGCGTATCTATTGATTTTATTAAACTGCATGTGTAGTTGTTGCCCCGCCCAGCGCCTAACTGGAGACACACGGTTCCGATATAATTTCGTCTGTCTGCCCTCTGCCATATCTACTTGTTTATTTTATCTATGGAGTTCCCCGTTCAACGAACGTGTTACTACTCTGACATTACACGATTGCTATGAATAAACGCAAGTACTTAGGTAGTACGAAGGCAACTGCATAAAGGAAAACTTTTTAAATTTCTGGTATTGGAGAAAACATTTACATGATAAAGTGTAATACCGTCATTGTCATTGTCATTTGAAATAAACGTATTTTTAAGTACTAGTTTTTTAAGAGAACCAAAACTTAAAATTTCTTCCTTACCACGCCTGAGCACAGAGGACTGGGATAGCCTTGACAGACATGGTAGTTTTTTTCGAGTACAGACACAAGAATGATGTTCAGTGCAACCGTTGAAGACCTTATACTATATCTAGTTATCAATTTCCAAGAATATTTGCATATAGGTAGGTGTGGTTTATTAATAGTTTGTGCAAGCATGATAAGCCTATTATTTACAAACGAAGAAACTATGTTAAACGTGAAAACATGCTTTTGATTAATCAATGTAGATGTAAGTATATTTTGAAACTGTCAAGCTGACTATAAAATATATGACTTACTTTGTTGATATCCAAACTGCTTTCTCAATTTTGAAGAACGTGACGACCCAAGCTATTAATTTTATACCACTTACCTATACAACGTGTAATTTAACCCTAGATAACTAATCATTCGTCGACACGACGACGCACTTAAGCTCGAATGTGTCGTTTGCAAACTTCCCCGCGCCCCCCTAGTTCTTCTATTTTTTTACCTTAATAATATCCAAAAACAATGCACCGCGTGACCCGATTGCGTGCACGTGCCTATTTAGAAGCTACTTACAGGTATCGCGTCGCCCGCTCGACGAAAGTTTAGTTACGTAGTAACTAAACTTTCGTTCAACTTTCGTTCAACTAAACTTTAACGGCCCAGCATTGGGAAAAGCAATATTTTGTAAAAGGTTATAAGTAGTTGACATTTAGGCTCTTGTAACTAGGTAAATTAAAAATCAACCAACTAAAAAGAGTGAAATAAAAACTTTTTACCAAAAAATTAAACCGACTCCCAAAAATCACTGCAAAGTGAAAAATAACTTTTATTTCGGTAGTCGGTGTCAACCGACGACAAAAAGAGGAGGTTCTTATTTCGACGCGTATATTTTTTTTTTCTAATGTATGGTCACCGATTACTCGAAGACGGCTGAACCGATTTAGAAAATTGTTTTTTTGTTATTGAAAGGGTATACTTCGAAATTGGTCCCATTTCCATAAAAGTCAGGATCTGATGATGGGATCCTGGAGAAATCGAGGGAACTCTTCAAATATTATAGGCACCCCTATGACGTTTTGGGTATTTATTATAGTTACTTGTGCAGTTGCTCTCAAAACGTACTATTTGGGGAAGTGGAACTGATGATGAAGACCACAGATGGCCGCCGAAATTACTCAATAATAAGTATTGAGTGGATTGCGATTCGATTAATTGAATATGGATGTTAAGCACTTTATGCTCGTCACAATGCATATGGTGATGTAGAGCTGATGGTGAAGTACCAGGAGAACTCCTCAACAATTATCGGCCCAGCATTGGGAAAAGCAATATTTTGTAAAAGGTTATAAGTAGTTGACATTTAGGCTCTTGTAACTAGGTAAATTAAAAATCGACCAACTAAAAAGAGTGAAAGTGAAATAAAAACTTTTTCCAAAAAATTAAACCGACTCCCAAAAACACTGCAAAGTGAAAAATAACTTTCAATTTCGGAAGTCGGTGCCAAAAACGAAAATACAAAACTAATAAAGACACCGACTACCGAAATTAAAGTTATTTTTCACTTTGCAGTGTTTTTGGGAGTCGGTTTAATATTTTGGTAAAAAGTTTTTTTAAATAACTTTTTTTTTCAACTTTTTAGTTAAAATATTAATCACCAATTTTTTAGTTTTCCCGGTCGTGTCACATTGGCACTCCACCGGATTCAGAAAGTGAAGTCCATATTTATAAACTTTCTCATTGTATTATTTTGCTAGTATTTCACTAATGATAAATATGATATACCTTTTTGAAATCCCTGTAATAAGCCCTTTAATTTGATACCCATATTGAAGGATTCAAGAAAATTTTTTTTTTTCACCATGTATAATGGCTTTGCACAGCCGCCATGTTTATTTTTTTCAAATATCACCTTTCTAAGAACACTCGGGCTGCTAAGACAAAGCTAACGATACCTCAATTGTGTGAATCCGTTCAGCGATTCTGGAGATATGAGGTAATAAAGAATATTACATACATACATACAAGATACGCGTGAAAAACATAACCCTTCCTTTGCAGTCGGGTAAAAAGAGCTTCTTTCGTGATGCTTGAATAGAATACCAAAATAATGCCATTTTATAGTATGCTGTTAAATAAGTTTAAAGCCTATTTACAAGTTTTGATCCATAATTAATATAAAACTACAGACTAGTTTCTAAAAAAAAACCATAAAAAATATTTTACATTTTTGAGTTTGTAGAATTTTATGTGTATAATTTTTAAATATAATGTGATTCTGTACATGCAAAATATCATGTACGTAATGTTGTTTTGAACTCTGAATTTATTATGAGTATACCAGTATTATCTCTAATAATTACAACCATTGCTTGCCTGTCTATCTTCTACAGATTGTACCCTGGAGAGTGTGCGCAGGAGCACCGCGACCTAGTCCCTTCATCCCGTTTCTACTACCGGTCTACTAGACGTACTGCGGGATACCATCCACACTTGGTCGATATACCTTCTTGTCGTACTAAGCGCTTCTCCTCTACATTTATTATGCGCACAGCCAAAGTGTGGAACTCTATGCCGGCTTCTATATTCCGTGCAACATATGACCCGTCAGCCTTTAAAGCAAGAGTGAACAGGCATCTTCTGGGCTCCCTCGTTCAATCATAGACCTCATCTTACACTTACCATCAGGTGTGATCGTGGTCAAGGGCGGGTTCACTGGTAATAAAAAAAATACAAAGTTCTGAGACTTGCATATCAATAATAATAAATGTTTCGTTTCAAAACTTTGAGGGTCAATATTGCACATAATTATTGTTGATATTTTCCGTGTAATGCCTTTACGATTTCACTTGAAAGTCATTTTAATTGTGGACATACCTAAACCTATCCCGCGTGATGACACATCGACCGATCTCTTGCGCTTTATATTCAAAAGAAGCAATATAATATATTTATCAACATGCTTCGGGAAATATTCATTACACTAGCTGTGCCCCGCGGTTTCACTTGCATATAATTCTACTACTGTTATTAACTCCATGATTTCTGAATATTAATGAATAGATATTAACATTTAAGTATAAGTAAGATTGGTATCAATCTAATTCGCACTGGATAGAGAATCGCGAAGTAAAGATAGTTGTTAATTATATTGTTAGGAATAGATTAACAGTATTTCGGTATATACAATATTTTAGTCCTACTTTCTTGTGGTATAAGTATGTTTTGGTTTTCCCTGCGTCCGAATCTACATAGATAAAGCAACATATAATTGGCCATGTGAAAAAAAATTAGCCAAGTGCGAGTCAAACTCGCCCATGACGCGTACCGTAGTGGCTACGCCAAATAACTTTGTTTAATCATAGTGTTTGTATGAATAACAAAGTTCAAACGATCCATATTTTCAAAAACCTGGTCAAAGAACACTGCTTCTCCATCATCCGGTAATTTTATATGTTTAAATTTGTTTATTGTATCTTTATAGTTTATTTTATTAGTTAAATATGTTTTTTTTTTAGTAAATTGAGTAATTAATATTTATTCACACTGTGTCCATCATCTCTTGTTCAACTCTCCTGTCGCAGGTCTGCTCGATGAAATTTCTTATGAAGTAAGCAGCACCTTTGTGCTCTTTTGTGTGTATTTTTTTTTCTCTTTTAAGTTTTTGTGTTTACATAAAGAAATACACATATTTGCGGTTTTTGAAAATGTTCTATATCTCAAGAACTACTGGCTGTATCTTGTTTGAAAACTATTTAAAATTTAATTAAATTATTCATTAAAATATACAGTATACATATGTTTATACAACGTGTAATTTATAGGGTATATACATACCAAGTGCACGGCTTCTTTGGATGATAACAAACGATATGGCAATGGCAAGGGTTTTGTAATCCTATGTCTACATGTGTGGAGCTTATTAGAAATTTCAATACATTGATATCAGAGACAGAATTTTTCAAATTAAGAAGAACGAAGAGAATTATCATTTTATTGGCAAGTGACGTGGAAAGTGATGACCCTCATGGTGCTGTGACACGTTTGTTATTACTGGTATTCAAGAAACATATGAAACCAATTATTTTTGGGTCAATTCTGTGAGTCACTTATTTTGAGCTGAAACTTTGCATAGAGACTCCATACCAGATGTTGTCTTCAGTTGTTTTGGATAGAAATGGGGTTTCCGTTACACATTGTATATATATTTTTTTATTTTAGACTTTATTATTTTAAAAGTTGTAGAGCACATATTTTACTACTTTGGAAGTGTATAGGTATGTTCCAAATGACTGGATTTGAGGAAAAGTAATTTTAGGTAACTTAATTTCATTTTTAAAGATCTATCTATAGACACCCGCACGTACAGGTTTGATGAACCAAACATATTTTTAGTTCCAGTTCCATGTATGGGGAGCCTCTCCTTAATGTTTTTTTAACATGTTTTTTAATTAAATCGGAGAGCGTTTTGCAGATTACATCTATATACCAAGTTTCAACTCGGTAAACTTAATAGTTTCGGACAGTCAGATGGACAAAATTTCGTCAGTACAGTAAATTAAGCTATTCAAAACACACACTCATGTTAACGCAAACGCGTCCAGACTTCCAGACACACACACACCTACACACACACACGCAATTACGCACATACACTCAAACTTACACACACATACACGTTTCGCTTCTATTTCTTATTTCTTTTTGTTTGTAATTTATTACATAAAAATTGAAATGTGTTTTAATGTATAGCGTAGGACACTCATTCCTATAACACAGGCTCGCTTAGCATAGGAGTCAGGGCCTTCACTTGAAAGATGTAATATTTTTATGTTCAATAAATAATAATAATAATAAGTCTCTTTTACATCCCATCCTAGACTACGTTGATGTCAGTTATCTTGATCTCACAGAGGCACAACTTGATAAACTTGAGCGACTTCAAAATTTTTGCATAAGATTTATATTTGGTTTGCGCAAATATGATCACGTATCTGAATTTCGTACGAAACTCAAGTGGCTTCCTATACGTCTTCGCCGGAACTTACACATATAATCTCTGCTTTACAGTATTCTGTTCAATCCTAAGACCCCCTTTTATCTTAAAGAACGTTTTAAGTTCCTCCATGACACACATGCCAAATTTCTGAGGTCATCGGAAAACTTGAGGCTAGAGGTACCGAGTCACTCCACCAATTTCTTTGGTAAGTCGTTCGCAGCTCAAGCAGTACGACTGTGGAATACTCTTCCCGTGTCAGTAAGACAAGCACAAACCCTTCCTTCTTTCAAAAACATGGTAAAAGATCTCTATCTCTCTCTTTAATATGTTACTATTTTTTATATATCTCAGCTTTGTGATTTTTATGTATATATATGTATAATTATGTGTATTGAGTATGTAGGTTATTACTTATTTATTGTATATAAGTAAATAGTACACCACGGACTACCCGCGAATTTATTTTCTCCTGCTGTGTCAAATCCATCTAAAGGTTGTCTGTAAAAGATCGCTTTTAGCGATAAGACCGCCCATTGTAACACCCTTTGTAGTTTTTAAGTCCTTATTTAATTCTGTTATGGTGTACAATAAAGAGTATATCTATCTATCTATCTATTATTTATTTATTTTATTTATGAACATTAAAAAACCGTAAAATTGACGACCTCTTCTCCTTCAGTATATTTATATAATATACTGAAGGACGTATACATATTTGCCAAAAACTAAATTATTATTAATTATTGTAAAATAGATGTGTTTAACTTTTGGTGTACAATAAAGTTTATTTTGATCTATTCTAAATACTAGCTTTTGTCCGCGCCTTCGTTCGCGTAGAGGCTTTTCCCGCGTAAATCCTGATCGCGTGGGAATTTCGGGATAAAAACTATCTTATGTCCTTCCCACAGTCCTAAACTATTCCCATGCCAATCGGTTCAGCGGTTTAGGCGTGAAAAGGTAACACACAGACAAACAGAGTTACTTTCGCATTTATAATATTAGTATGGACAATAAAGAATAAACTTATTAATAAAAAAAAATACAATAAAAAAAAATCGACTCCATTATTTGTTCAACAGGGTAATTTTATTATGCGACTAAAATAAAAACGATGCCATAATACATTGTTTTGACACTGAAAACGCGGCCATTGAAATTGGACGCGATACTATTTGAAATGAGCGCATTATTTAGAATTAAGCACTCATTTTATGCGGACGGTTTTGAGACGTTGAGTGTGCATCTTGGGTTTTTAGTATATCAATGGAATAAACTAACTATAAGCTTTAAACAAAACGATGACATAAAAATGGGATAAAAGAAATAACAACCTATCAAAATTACTTATTCAACTAAACAGAAAGTAAAATAAAAATATTTAAATGTATAGATACAAAATACACATCTGACGTAAAAAAAGCTGAAACAATTTAACATTCTCTTAGCCAAGAAGTCGAAATGAAACCAAGTTTAGGTTCACTATCAGTGCGGTATCTATCGCGGACGCGAGTTATGCTCGACGCGCCGTGCATCCGCGCGCCGTTTAGTGAATAGCGTTGTTGAATAATTTTAATTTTACATTTTCTCCTAAACTATAAATCCAAATTATATACTGTCAAAAGCAAAGTTTATCTTCATAAAATTGTCTTGATGATGAAATTTCTTGCGAACGTAAATATTAATACGGTTGCATAATTATAATACTACAAAGTCATGGCTTATTTTTTACATATTTTCTTTACATAATTTGCCTTATTGTGGATTATTTAAAAAAGTTACATGTGTAATACCGCAAATTTTTTTTTAGATCTACATAAATCCTACAATTTTTTGTAGTACGTGGTCTTTACGTATATCTCAGCTTTTCACCAGCGCATGCGATTATAGTAATTTAGCGGCGTATTTTCTTCCGACTTACTTCACTAATACCCATATTTTAGGAAAACCGAGAGCAGTAGCGTAATGCTAGATAGCCTATAGCCTTCCTCATGAAACTGTATATCATATAATCAGAAATAATTTTTGGTTTCCATCCAGTACTTTCGAAGATTAATTAGCGCGTTCCAGCAAACAAACAAACAAAATTTCCGCTTTATAATATTAGTATAGATAAAAGTAGAAAAAAAAAACAACATCAATAGGTAAATAAAATAAAATAAAAAACTAAAACTAGCATGTGTTTTGATTTATTAAGTTCAAGTGGAGATCATTAATTTGGCTCATGTTCTTAGATGGCGCAGCCACATCTGCCGGCATAACCACCACGGAGACCGAGGCCAGAAGCAGCGAAACCAGCGGGAGCGAAGGCAGCACCAGGACCGTAAGCAGCAAAAGGGCCCACGCCGGAAGCCGGGCCAAAGGCAGCACTCTCACTGATCATGGCGTTCCTGCCATTACCACAGGCGTGGTTGACGGCACCAGCACCGGCAGAAGGCACCACACCTTCCAAACCTACAGTACCAACAAACGGCAGCTCACCACACACACCCAGAGAACCTTCGTAAGCGTTCTCGGACGCTACGGAGATACCGACGGGAGCGTTGCCAGAGGCGCTGGAGACAGGCAGGGCGCCGCCACAAGTGGGACTGAACTCCAGACCTGTGCAGCCGGCGCCAGGGTAGCCGAGTCCACCATATGACAAAGCTGGAGCATACGAGCCGCAAGGGGCGGCCAAGCCGTAGGGAGCAGCAAGTCCAGAGATATCAGACACCGCAGCGCGGCTAGTGCACTGTCCGAGGGCAGACTAGAAACAAAATAAGAAATCAATAAGTAAGATATTTTGTGGGAATTAAAGTATCTTAATAATTTACTTTAGTAGGTACTCTATGGTATATTTGACTATTATAAAAGTGTCTTACCTTGAGCAGGAGCGCCTGAGCGCAGAGGACGAGGATAGCCTTGACAGACATTGTAGTTTGTTTCGAGTGCTGACACAAGAATGATGTCCAGTGCAGTTGTTGGGGTCTTTATAGTCCGCCGTGTTATCAATTTCCAACAATGTAAGTGTGTCGGTATAAGCAATTAATTAATAACTTGTGCAAGCATGATAAGCCTACTATTTACAAACATAAAAGCGTTTAATATTTTACGAAGTTATATCAAGTCACGTTTTCCAAAATTTCGAAAACGCGGTCCATATCAACATGGTGCTGAGTATAAAAGGTGTCAATAGTTTCAGGTCATCATTCAGTCGTCAGCTTCTCGTTGAACACAAACAAACATCAAACATGTCTTCCTTCACTGTTCTTTTGCTCTGCATCCAAGCTTGCTTGGTCCAGGTGAGTGTTATTTATTCCTTTTGTCTTATATTTGTGCCCTAACTATTTTTTCCAAAGTTATGCGATAGTTTTTCACTTGAATGTACGTATTATTTAGTTATACACATCAGATACAGGTATGGCGTATAACCAATATAAGCAAATTAACTTAAAACTGAAATATTGCGAAGTAAAGTACTTTCTTTTTATAAATAAATATCCCATAAAAACAATACTTGTCAAAAAACCAAGTCTCGCAACTCAGTTCTTCTTCCGTAAAAAGTTGTGAGATCCATGTAATACCAAGTCGGTTATTCGATTATTCAGTCCCTACTTAAAGAACCTTCTGTCTTAAGTTGTTACGTAATTATCTAACCTAACAACATCTTATAGTGAACATATCAATATTAAATATCTTTAACGTTTTAAATAAATAGATTGACTCGGCCATCGCATGAAAACACAATATATCTCACAAGTAATACATACATATATAGATTGTTTTTGCGATTGCCAAGTCAATATATTTATTTAAAACGTTTAAGATATTTAATATTGATATGTTCACTATAAGATGTTGTTACGTTAGATAATTACGTAACAACTTAAGACAGAAGGTTCCTTAAGTAGGGACTGAATAATCGAATAACCGACTTGGTATTACATGGATCTCACAACTTTTTACGGTAGAAGAACTGAGTTGCGAGACTTGGTTTTTTGACAAGTATTGTTTTTATGGGATCTCATTTCTTTTTGTAGATAGTCCTACTTTTTTCCTTTCCGGTGCCTTTTACTTTTTGTATACCAACAACGAATTTTCTTAAAGCCCTCTGTCCGGCTTTTTTATTCCGTTGACCATTTTACAAGTTACCTTTGAACATAATTATATCTAGATACCTATCTACACCTATTATTCCATTATATTATACATTATTACACACAGGTACACTGATTAATTAAACTGTAAATGTAACTTTGTAATCCCATATAAATATATAGGATTACAAAGTTATTTATGCAGTTGATGTATCTAAAAAACTGGACCGAAATTGAAAAATATTTTAATTTTTCCTTGATCCATATACTAAACACTAATTGTATTCTAAATTTGAAGCTTCTATGTCTGCTAGAAGTGCCTTAGACTTTTGATGATCGGTCAGTCAGTGAGTGACAAAATTTACAAAATTAAGGAACTTTGACTCGTTAAAATTCTTAAACTACTCGTTCAAATTGAATGAAATTCGAAATATGCCGTCTGTATACAATGTCTGCTTGGTTACTGAAAATTTAGGCTTCTAGTTTTATCCACAACGAAGTTATACGGGGTCGAAAATGGCCTGAATTGCTTCGAGAAAAGTATGGTACGGCCGTGCCGCTTTTTGCTCGACTTGGCGGGGGCACTGCCATGCTCCTAGATTAATGTTTTGGATAGGTTGACAATACTAGTAATAAAATAATATATATTTATAACAATTAACATTATTTGAGACGTTTATATCTTCCATAAATTCTAGAATAATACAATGATATTTTTCTAATAGTATTGATTTTAATTTAGCTCTAAATATATCGTAGTGTTTCGGTGGCCCTTATACTTTCAAGTATCTTTTATTATAAAAAATGTTTCGTTATTCGGTATTTTATACATTTGTAGACAAGGAGTTGGTACGATCAATTTATTTTTGCAAAGCTCTTTCGTATCAAAACTTAACAATCATTTTTTTTACAAAAAAGGCTATTTCTAATAATTATACCATATAAAGCTAGATTACCACTCACTGACTGACTCATTGACATAATTGTTCTCCCAGATTATTACAGATGGTGGATGGGGAGGTGGGTATATTTTGACAGATTCGTAAACAACTAACTCTCAAACCTAAGGGAAAAGTGCCAAACCTCCCCATTTCACCCCCCTTCTCGCCCCTCCCTATTGTATATCGGAAACTACGAGACACGTATTTTTTTTACGGATTCGTATAGAGGAGGCTTGGTAAAGTAAAAACCATTTATCAAAGTCGCCCCCGTTGCCCCCTTCTTACCCCCTTTAGGTGGATCTCGGAAATTAAGAGACTTGGAACATTTTTTTTTCAGATTCATTTAGAGGGGCAATGCTTTAGTCAAAATAATTGTGCAACCCCCCCCCATCACCCCCACACCCTCTTTTTTTTTTAAGTGAACAATCCACCACCACATGCACGCGAGGTGCTTGCACCTCGCGCAACGCGCAAATACTAGTAATTATATAAATGGACAGTAAATTGTTAGCAATTTTCTTTTTATAAAGAGGACTTTACAGCTATCTCTAGGTTTAATATTACATTTAATTCGCAGTTATTTCTTTCAGTCAATATTTAGGTTTATATTATTACTTATTTTGATTATATAAATTATTATTATTACTTTTCAGAATGTATTGAGCCAAGCGTGTCGGGGTGCTTACGCCCCGGCGTTCGCTCCAGCTCTGGCTTGTCCCTGTAGCTTGGCTGGTCCTGGTCTGGCTGCCAGCACAAGCAAAGCCACACGTAAAAAAAAAAAAAATATTTTTCATGTGTCTGGTTTTGGTTTCCTGACATTGTTGTTCTCAGAAGTCATGAGATAATGTATTAATGTAATAGTTTTAACTCATTCTTTGAAGTAGGTTAAGCTAATTACGTTTATTTCTTTTACAGAATGTATTCTCATGTGGCCAGTGTTCTGGTTCTTACGCCCCGGCGTTCGCGCCTTACGGTTTGGCTGGTTCTGGTCTGGCTACCCCCTACGGCTTGTCTGGCTTGGCTTACGATGGACTCTCCTACCCTGCTGCTGCCGGGTGTGGTGCTGCGTACGGCGGCGCCGGTGAAGGCAACGTGGCGGTCGCTGGTGAGCTGCCAGTCTGCGGTAACACCGCTGTCGCTGGTCAGGTCCCCATCATGGGCGCTGTCAACTTCGGCGGCGCTGTGCCGGCTTGTGGTGCCGTGTCTATCTGTGGCAAGTGCGCTTGCGGCTGCGGTTCCCCCTGCGACTACATTTACTAGACAATGTCAGTAAGAAACCTGAACAAATTGAAAAATAAATGATTGATACCTAGCGACTGTTTTGTTTATTTACAAGCTGTTTGAGTTTTAATCAAACACTCAGCGCTAATGTATAATTGCATCGGACCCACTTATGCACACTCGCTCGTTCATCAAAACGTAAACAGTTCGAGTTCCGATCATTACAGATACCATGCATTCAAAACCGTTTACCGTTTAATTTTCCATAATATATTTTACTTCCAATTTACTTATATAATTTATCATTTTACCATTTCTTGTAGATAACGGGGTGTTATAGTTATACAATACATAGTGTCAGGGCGATCGCAAACTTTACGAATTGATAACTTATAAATAGATATACACATTTACGAAATTCATTCATAATCATCTGCTTAGCTTTTTTGTTATGCAAATGTATGATCCATCATCTCTGATTAAGAGAAGAGCGAATAAAATACTTCTAGGCAAACGTGCTTCATCTTCATTCACATCATGGCTTACCATCAGGTGAGATGGTGGTCAAAGGCGAGCTTATCAACAATAAGAAAACAAAGGTAGGCACAGATTAATAATTTGATTGTAAACGGTCATAATACCCCTGAAATAGCAAGAAAATTAACTCATCCGCGACAAATAAACCATTCTGATCAATATTTGTAACACCTTTTTCCTTTTCGAAATAAAAATTCATGCCTAAACATTTCTGTATACATCCAAGATCATCCTAAGATTGTTAGCTAATTCACACTTTAATCTTTTCATGTCTTTAGAACAATTTGCAAAGAAAAAGAAATCATCGACATAAATTAATTAATACATTATTAATTGTTCTTGAATTATGTTCAATTTAAGTAAATAAACATGGTTTTAGTTGTCATTTTTATAACCAATACTTTTAAAAACAAATCCTCAACTCTCTGATACCACATCCTAGATGACTGTTTCAAACTATAAATAGCACGTTTAAGTTCAAGTACGACATTTCCATCTGTGCATTCTAAACTAACTGACTTTTGCATAAAAGTTTCTTCTGACAATACTCCGTTTAGGAAAGCTATATTTACATCTAAATGACACATTTCTAAATCTAACTGCACTGCTAGGGCAACCAATAATCTTAGTGTGGAATGACGTTAAAACGGCGAGAACGTTTCATCAAAGTATATGCCTGATCTCTGGGTAAACCCCTTAGCAATCAGCCTGGCCCTATACCTCACACTGTTATCAGGGTTTACTTTCTTTTGAAAAACCCAGTTACAAAAAACAACAGGACCTTAATATTTTGGTGATGGTACTGTCGAGTTCATTAATATATTGGCCCTTTCAGGCTTCAAAAATATATGACCGTCAAAAAAAGTCATAATATTGTGACAACTATAAGCATCACTAAATTGTGGTCAAGATTTAGATTCATTAATATGTGACTGGTTTTTCTCAGTAATATGTATACAGCCACAAGCACATTATTATATGAACAACATTAAGATCATATTATCGGAACATTGCAGGATTCACAATTATGTATGCAAAAATGAATACAATAATATCTAAACAAGTAAATGTAATTCAAATTCAACCTCATTACTTACGCCATAAAGATGATTTTACTAGCAATCTTAAAATTGCATGGTCAAGGAGTTTGCAACATTATTTATCACTGGCTAGATTAACTTCAAATGACGTTATGTTTTTCTAATAAAATTATAACTGAGGCACATGCCATTCAACGATTTAATTCTAAGATTTACTATACAATATTAATTCTATTGAAATATACCTACCCATTTAAAATAAAAATGTATAGAATTGATGAGCATACGAAACATGAAATAGTTTATATGTGTGAGGAAGGTGTTTCTAATTCAGCCATTGCAGAAGAATTGGGCATATCGGAAAGTAAAATAATTTTAGGTATTCGTCCATGTTTTACTCTGATCTCTAATGTGGTAATTTAATAAAATCGTTCTTTAACAGAGAAATACTGTTACAGTATGGTGGAAAAGGTGGCAAGAAGAAGGAAGTCTTACAAAACCTGTATCTTTTGGCCGACCTAGGAAAACAACTCATGATCAAGATATGCAACTGGTTGAAAGTGTTTGAAATGCAAGATTTATCAGAACATCTACATTTGCAGCTGATCTGGCTGTTTCCAGCTTAACTATACGACGAAGACTTAATGAAGCGGGAATTCATCACCGAATTCCACCTAAAAAATGTTACTAACGGAAAGGTATAAAATGTTACGTTTACAATTTGCCAACAGATATTTAAATTATGATTTTGAACACGTCGCTTTCATGGACGAGAAAGTTTTTGTCTCTTCGGCGGACGGGCGGATCTCTTTGTATCGTGCATCCAATACACGATATGATGAAGAGAATGTATTGCCAAATAGACGCAATGGACGCATTACGATCGGGTTTTGGAGGTGGATAAATTCCGGTGGACCCATAAAATTGTGCGAAATATCTTGCCGAATGAGGAGTGATACCTATTTAGATATTCTAAAAGAAGTGTTTTACCAAGTGCAAAAATTGTCTACCCCCTGATAATCATCGAATTACTTTTATACAGGATCATAGTTCCGTTCACAATGCCAGACGAGTTCAAAATTGGATAGCTGAGCAAGTAGACTTGGAATTACTAAAAATTCCACCGAAAAGCCTGGACCTTAACCCCATAGAGAATCTTTGGGGGTTTATGGTACAAAATTGGTACTGTAATGAGGCTCGCACGGAAAAGAATTTAAAGGCTCATGCATATGACATCTGGAATAGTTTTGAAAATAGTGATTGTTGCCACAATATGGTACAGTCAATGAGAGCCCGACTACAAGCAGTGATTGATACGAACGGATCATACACAAGATATTAAGTAACTGTTCTCTCATTTTTAATTTGGCCGCCAATAATTGTTTATAACTAAGATTAATTTTAGTTTAAGATAAAATATTATTTGTTTTTTTTTTAACGTAAGTCATGTGCTATTTTGTTGCATATTACTTTATAACAGTGTATCGGGTTCATCAGGTGACATAGACATCTTTTGTAATACCGTAGGAAAATTTAGGTCATTAATCTGTACACACTTAAAAAGTCTGTGAAGATCATCAATCCCTATTTTAATTTCGTCTGAATCTTTTTAGTTATTTTTGCTAAAGTTAGGTTATGTATTTGTAATTTTAGATCAATCTATACTAATATTATAAAGAGGAAACCTTTGTATTTTTGTATGTTTGTATTGAATAGGCTCAAAAACTACTGGACCGATTTCAAAATTTCTTTTACCATTACTAAGAGGGATTCTTCCGAATCCGTATAGGCTATATTTTATCCCGGAAAATAGATAGGATTTTTCGTGGTAGTGAAAATTGTGGAGTAAGGCGTCGAAAAAACTGCCGTACGTTAACGATTCTCGCGATTGCACCCGTGCGAAGCCGGGGCGGGTCGCTAGTGTCTAATAAAATTATGTATTTGTTATTTTGATTATTGATGAATGAATAAATAATTGTTAATTAATTAATTAAATAACATAATGTAATTGTATAATTTAATTTTTAATTGTCTGTTAGCTATAATCACTATAATTGTTAAATAATTTATTTGAAATGTTCAATGCATGATGTGGTCTCCTATAATTGAAGAAGCACAATGTTATAAAAATCTGTATATTTATTGTTTTAGCTTGTAAGGTGTATTCTTTGTTGGAGATCCAAATTAAATAAATAAATAAATAAATATTTTCTTAGATTTACTTGTCAAATAATACAGTTTAAACTATAATGTAATGATATTATTTTATTCCCGTGACGTGAAATTCAATTCACTGCAAACAACTTAGTTAGTCACAAAAAAGTCATGGTGGCAAAGTAATCAAATTTTATGTCGAATCGTATTGCTATACACATGACAGGTGGCACATAATTTTTTTACAATTCTTAAATGGCCATGCTGTACGAAAAACATACGGCATTGAAAGACACTCATTTTAAAAACAAAAGCAAACGCGAGGAAAACAATGGAAACTACTGTCATTTTTGTAACAATGTAAACTAGATGTTATTTGTTCGAGAAAATAATTGACTTTCCCATGCATGTAGAGATAATTAAGAAGCTTACCCTGCTCAGATATAATAAAAGTCAATACTATATTTTTGAAAAGGGTGATCACATATTACCCAAGCAGCAAAATTGTACTATAACCAAAGCTTATTTCGCAAAAAAGTTTTGTAAATGTTATATAACGGTGTTTATGGTGGCAGCATGTTGAATAAAGGCGTTTGACTATACTTTTTTGCTCTATAAGCTTATACAGCGAAAACGTTCTATAAGCTAATGATGTAAACATTTACATTACCATTTTGTACAACTGTTATAGACATATACTATATAAGGCTTAAAGAAAACATGTATAAAACTACTTTGTTCTATATATTTGTTGACCGGTGCCCTTTTGTATCTAATTTGATCTGTAAAACTTATATATTTACCGTTATAGGCCTGGTTCATTAACGGTTATTGAAATTTGGTAATACGGCGATTTGGTAATAAAGTGGGTTTTTAAGTATCTGCTATAGTACAAAGTGTTTTAATAGTCACGACTGCTCAAAAATAGAGCAATTTGGTGATATAACTGAGTTTTGTGTTACTCCTTATGTGAGAAATTTACGCTACAAGAGTTTTTAAAACACTGTATATTTACCTTTTTATACTGGTTATGAAGACACTTTTTTAGAGCAGAATTGTTTTGTAACAGAGTTTTAGATACCTATAATACACTGTCATTTTTTATTAGAGTTTCTCTCTCTACTATAACATCATAATGATACATAAAGGAAGCAAACAAACACTATTAAATAACTAATGTGATTTAAACAAGAGTTAGCATTTCTATTTTAATACTTAACTGCGGGTTCTGCAAACAACAAAATTATATGATTCTGTGCTTATACTATGAATTCAGTAGGTACTTAAACGTCACTTAATTTATAAAGTGTAGTCCCTTTCCGAGCAATGCAGACCGCAATACAGTCACAGAGGCTCTGTCGCTGAGAAAATAAAATAAATTAAACCAACTCTTAAATTTATTTTATTTATTAATTAATAAAATAAATTTGGAGGATCTACTTTTGCTTCACCGCGACACAGGTGCTGCTGCTGTGTCGCGGCCTTTGACATAATTATATGTTACTGCGTAAGGACTGGGCGGACCGCATGTTACAATGACGCCTCGAACTTGGTCCCAAAGTGGTCTTCCCTTTATCGAAGTGAACTAGAACGCGATCGGCTATCTTCGGGAGCGGTCGTAACTTTTACCAGCACAAATGCCAAGTTGTGTCGTGAAGGGTTGCATGAACTACAACAAAAAGCACAATAAAATAAATTATAACATTTCATATCACCGGTAAGTTAAAAATATGTCATGTATGTCAAATCTACTTCTAACATTATTTAAAACAATTTTTCTTTGTTATTTGTCTCAACCTTTGGCCAAGACAACGCGAAGCTGCATAAAAGTGCGACATAACTTTGCAGCGGCAACTCAAAGGAACCCTAATTTATTTAACCACAATGGTGGTCACTACTTTGATCATAGTACTATAGAAGACCTGTAATCGCCAATGTTACACTTGTTGCTCTATAGTAGAAAATTATGGAACTAATCTACGATTAATTTATTTTAATTTATATAAAACTTATTAATTTGGGAGGGGCATTAAAAATTAGATACTAATCTATGCCTACTTTGTCAATAAAATTATAATCGTAACACTATTTCAATGCCTGGGTTGCTACTACTAGCGCATTTTGCTACTAGATAGACGCCATAATAAATATTTTGATATTGTAATTTTACTTACCACGATTTTTTGAAATTAGTAACTTAAGCCTAACACACAATCACTTTAATAACACTGACAGTATGAGAATGAACGAAAGATTGAACGATTTGTTGTGATATGGTAATCTAAAAGAACCATAATCACTTCTTTAAAACATAAAAGAACAATAACAGCGTTGCAGTGGGTACTACATCACCGTTTGGTGACATCTCTCACGGTAATATCAATCTTAGAGGTCAAAAATGGTACGCCGAAGCTGCTATATATCTGTTATATCAGCGATTAACGATATAACTGCGCCCAATCTGGGTTGTGTAAACGTTCTTTGGTCTTTTATAGAACCGCTCGGCAACATCAATTAGTTCTTTGAAAAACGTTCTATGGGCTGCTTTAGGACAAGGTTTTGCTGCTTGGGTATTGTCTAATGCATAGCATATTGTATTATTGAACCGTTCATGATCACATATTGTTGAACTGTTCATGATCACATATTATTGCATAATACACAGCATATATTATTGAACCGTTCACATGAGGACATATTTTTGATCTATAGGTTCTATAGAATTTATTGAGCTTTCCAACGCCCACAATATTTTGAATCCTTGACAGTGCCAATATATTAATGAACTCGACTGTACAACCTCCCACGCGTCATTGTCCTTAAGCGATTTTAGTTCTTCTGCCATAGCCTGCTCCCGCTGGACATTCACAGGTCTATTAAGAGCATCATCGTCTGTAGAAAGTTCACATTCACTGATATCACATTTTGCTACACCTACAAGTACAACCACCGTTTTTGCCATTCGGCTATGGAAATCTAACAACATAGCAATCTTCGAATAACTTCTCTCACCCTGTTGTGTGTGTCAAGTGGAGTGGAAATGAGTCTCAGACTTCTACTGACAAAAAACCCACCCTGTTCCTTCAGCTGCACTTGCGTTCCGGGGTCGCGGTATCTCGTTAGTACATTCCCGCAAATCCGGCGCTTTATTTATTGTGACTTCGAAACATACCTCTACAGGAAATTGTATATTTTTAAAACTAAAAGGTAAATCTGTAGATACCATAAATATTCGAGGTATTAGTGCCGTTTGTCTAGCTCCTGGTCAAGTGAAAACTATAGCAACTATGACATTGCTTCGAAGGTATTTTAATGAAAGTAACGACTTAGACCCTATACCCCGTGTAATTTAAAGGGTATACACAAGGTGGGTCAAAAAAATCTTTTTTTAGTGAACGAGTTCTAATAGCGAAAATATGTTGAAGTAGGGTATCGTTATCAATCCTCTAAAATATTATTGAATTATTTTAAGTGGAAGAGCCCACGCAAAGCCGTTGAAGTTTTGAAAAAAAAAAATGTTCAAGTGGGTACTTTTACATCTCAAGTTACACGTTTGTGGTTGGATGTAGATTAGTGTTCTACTTGGAATTCACTAAAATACATGTCGATTGTGATATTTAAATTGTGTTGTTTATTCCGAAAAATCAGTTTTGAGGTAAGTACATTCAAAAAGTTCTTGTAAAAAGGTGACTAAATTCTTGTGATATTCCGTAAAACTATCATTTTTGTTTTAGAACTTGGAGTTAAATTTAACCATCATGTCTAAATGTGTCAAATCTGTGTCATGTCAAAAGGTACGAAAAGATAGATATATTGAAGAACACGTATCTGTTATTAAGGAACCGGATTCCATTTATATAGCTAAAACCATTGAGATATCAATAAACGCTCTACTTTTTGCAAAAAACTATTGGACGCGATGGAACAGTAACAAATACAGATAAATTTAGTGGTGTCATAAGGCTATTTGAAAAAAGACTTCAGAGATATTTGCAATGGATAATTTGCATTCTTCATTTAAATGAACTGCCTTTGAGGCATTTGTTTGATTACATAGATGGTAAAACTTCTGGTCCATCTTCATAAAATGGTCCTATTGGTAAGTTGCTGGATAAATGTGAAACGCGAGCTGTAGTTGAATTTGAACCAATACCAGGCCAATTACCAAAGCTAAAACCTGATAACTTAAGTACAGACCAAAAATATTTGTATGAAATTACCTCCGCAGTAATTACCGGAAGATGTTCAGATGATTTGGCAAATAAATCGCCTGAAAAATGTCACATGCCCGTCGGTTGACTAAAGCTAACAGGATTTTGCGTCTTTACTTTTCTACACTAACACCATGAAGTAATTTAATTAATTTGGCCCAATACATTGTGAAAGTATATGCCCCTGTTTGGTTCCAAATATAGACACACCCATCATGTAAAGACGGATCACGGCATCTTTCGAAATTAATTGAAAGTTCGCGATACTTACCAAGTAGTAAGTACCTTACGGAACGCATATTTTGCTCACCCTGAAAACTTATTGTTGACGATGTTAACAGATGAAGAAACACATTTAAGAGAACTCGCAGCTGGAAAAATTCTAAAGGCGCGTAGTTTACCTGTAACTAGAATCTACCACGTACTTTTGAAGTGCCTAAACTCAAATTTTATGCTAAATGTTTCATTGATCTAATAAACTGGCCAGAAGTCAACTTTGATCCACCTATTCTAAGAAATCACACGAATGAAGATCTTATTCAGATAATAGAGAAAAAAGGTGACGAAAGTTTGTTGTTTATGAGGCTTCCTTGCCATACTCAAGCGGTTGAACGATCTGTTAAAATAGTTACAGAAGCTGCGATGTCGGCATGTGATAAAAAATCAAGGGACGGTATAATTCATGCAAAACTTGCGTCCAGAAAACTTATGCCGAAATTTGATAGCAAGCAGGAATTTATGCAAAAAAATATTTTTTTTTTCTTTTTTTTTTAAATTGAAAATAGGTTCGCGTTTGACCACTATCTCACCTGATGGTAAGTGATGATGTGATCGAAGATGGAGCACGCTTACCTAAAAGTAACCTATTCACTCTGGACTTAAAGACTCCTAGGTTATAGCTATCGGGAAACACAGACTCCGGCAGGGAATTCCACTCCTTAGCCGTACGCACAATGAAGGTATTCCCAAAACGTTTTGTGCGTATGGGTGGGATGTCCACCATGTAACGATGGCGCTTCGCCGTTTGTCTCGTAGTTCGATGATGGAACGGGCTTGGCGGAATTAGATTGTGTAATTCCATCGCACACTCCCCGAAATGTAACCGATAGAAAACCGATAGACTTGCAACTCGCCGTCGGTGTTCAAGGCTCTGGAGCTTTGACTCGACCAGTGCATCGTTGCCAATGAGTCTCTTGGCCCGCTTCTCGATAGACTCAAGCGCGTCCAGTTGGTATTTCGCAGATCCATCCCAAAGATGAGAGCAGTATTCCATACACGACCGAACCTGGGCTTGATACAATTTGAGCAGCTGTTCCGGTGTGAAGTACCGTCTCACCTTGGCTAGGATTCCCAACTTTTTTGATTCTAACTGAGCCTTAGCCTCGATATACGGGCCAAAATTGAGTGTGGATGTTAAAGTCACCCCAAGAAGCTCAATATGATCGGTTATCGGCACGGTTACACCACGGAAAGTAGGAGCCGGTTCGAATTGGCTCCTTTTTGCGGAGAAGAGACACGCCTGGGTCTTAGCTGCATTAAACTTGACCAGGTTGGCATCGCCCCATTCGGAGACAGCCTTCAAGGTCAAGTTCAAGCGCCCAACTATGTCCTCACGTAGAGACTGGATCTGTGACCCATCAGCTCGCGCGCTGGACACATATCTCTCAGAAACTGTGCTGTCGTCTGCATACCCAAAGGTACCGGGCATTAGCAGATCGTTAATGTGCAGCAAGAATAAAGTTGCTGAGAGAACAGACCCCTGAGGGACCCCGGCATTAATTGCCAATTGGCCAGACGAGCATCCATCAATGACTACTCGAATGAACCGATCCCTCAGGAAGTCTTCAATCCAAACGCAAAGTTGAGTGGGTAAACCGGAAGAAGGAAGCTTAGCAATAAGGCTATCATGCCAGACCCTGTCAAAAGCCTTGGAGATGTCAAGGGAAACAGCAAGTGCTTCCCCTTGCCTCTCCATGGCCTCACTCCAGATATGAATGGCATACGCTAGAAGATCCCCAGTTGACCGGTTTTTGCGAAAGCCGTATTGCCGATCACTGAGGATGTCTTTGGCTTCTAGGTATGCCAGGAGCTTACTATTAAGTACACGCTCCATACTCTTACAGAGTATGGACGTGACTGAAATAGGCCTGTAGTTGGCCGGGTCAGCACGACTGCCCTTTTTGGGTACAGGCTGTACGTTAGCCAACTTTTTTGTGTTTATTTGATTATTTTTTTTTTTGGCGGTAATGTGTGTCCGTAACTAAATGTTTGTTTTGTTACAATAGTATTTAAGCGATATCCAATAAAGAACTATGATATTTAGTAAGACGTGATTTTTTAATAAAACGTAAATGTTTGAAGCGCATGCGCGGGCTGAAGATATAAGTTCCCTTAACTTTTTTTTTACAAAAACTATTTGAAATGGTACACTACAACATAATATTACTGTTAGAATTTGATTTGTCAACTTTTTTTTTTCTTCATACAAGATTGACCCACCCTAATTATTACACATACCAAGTGCACGGCTTCTTTGGATGATAACAAACGATATGGCAAGAGTTTTGTAATCCTATGTCTACATGTGTGGAACTTATTAGATATTTCAATACATTGATACCAGAAACCGAATTTATCCAATTAAGTAGAACGAAGAGAATTATCGTGTTATTGGCAAGTGACGTAAGAAGTTATTGACCCTCGTAGTGCTGTGACACGTGTGTTATGATTGGTATTCAAGAAACATAATACCGATCATTTGGTATCAATTCTTTGAGTCAGTTATTTTGAGCTGAAACAGTGCATAGAGACTCCATACCAGATGTTGTCTTCAGCCCTTTTGGATAAATATAGGGTTTCCGTTACACGTTGTATATTACCTACAATATATAAGAATTGAATCCCTATTATAGGTGCGCATGAAATTAAGAATCATAAAATATAGACCAAAAATACGCATTTTTAAACTGTATACATCAATGGAACTAAAATAAAAAAAATATTAATAAACTTACTATAAGCTTTAAACTAAATGATGACATAAAAAATGGGATAAAAGGAACAACAACCTATCAAAATGACTTATTCAACTAAACAGAAAGTAAAATAAAAATATTCAAATGTTTATATACAAAATACACATCTGACCTAAAAAAGCTGAAATAATTTTACATTCTCTTAGCCAAGAAGTCGAAATGAAACCAAGTTTAGGTTCACTATCAGTGCGGTCTCTATCGCGGATGCGAGGTATGTTCGACGTGCCGTGCATCCGCGCGCCGTTTGGTGAATAGCGTTGTTGAATAATTTTAATTATAATTTTAATTTTACATTTTTTCCTAAACTATAAGTCCAAATTACATACTGTAAAAAGCAAAGTTTCTCTTCATAAAATTTTCTTGATGATGAAATTACTTGCGAACGTTAATATTAATATGGTTGCATAATTATAATACTACAAAGTCATAGCTTATTTTTTAAATTTTTCTTTACATAATTTGCCTTATTGTGGATTATTTATAAGAGTTAGATGTGCAATATCAAGGACTTTTTTTAGATCTACATAAATTCTACATTTTTGTACTACATGGTCTTTACGTATATCTCAGCATTTCGCCAGCGCACGCGATTATAGTAATTTAGCGGCGTATTTTAGGAAAACCGAGAGCAGTAGCGTAATACTATACCCTATTCATCTGGGCTTGAGAGAAAGTGTAAACAAAGAAAACAAGGTTTCTCAAACTTTTATTCCACTGTTTTTATTTCTATTTAATTTAATGTAAGGTTTCCCATTTGTGTATCTAGCAGCTAGCTATACTGTTCTTATGTTGTATTGTCTGAAAGCCTGACTCCATGATCAAAAACTATGCATTTAGTTTCTGTACTTTATCTTACATAATTCACCCGTACAAATAAATGCACAAGTTTTGTTAGAAGGTACTTAACTATGAGGATAATAAAACCAAAGATCTCTCTTATTTAATTATTTATTCAGAGAATTCTGAAGAACTGTCACCGACATGAATAACGAAACGGTCAACTACATTACTACTTTCTTTGCTTCAAATATCAATTCTCCTCCTTCCAGAAAGCCTGAGTTTGAGCCTGTAAACAAATTATGATTGAATTATAAATATCCGGAAACTTGATTTATGTATGTATCAAAATTTACTCGCCCCCTATTCTATGGGATTTCAACATAAACTGATGAAATGTGGGTGTGTACTATACACCACTGCCCACCCCGGGGGAATCCAGGTATGTTAGGTATTGTCAGGAATGCTATGTTTGTGTTGTATTAAAATTAAACTTTACCAATGTGAACTACAATGAGTTTTCCTTTTCCACTTAGATTTTTTAAACCAGTGGATAAACCTTGATGATGAGCTTCTTTCATTGACTTTATTGACTCGTCCTGCCAAACTTTGTTCATAGTGTGTCCTGTAACAGATTTGATGTTAATTTAGAGTATTCATTACAAAATCAATTCTTTGATTCTTAATTATAAAACATTAAGTACTTTAAAATCATTTTATACTTTTAAATAAACTATTATCCAGGTCTCCAGTAATTTAATCCAGTAATTAATATGTAATAATTGAAGTATATGATTGAAGTCTTAAAATATGTCTAAACTAACCTTCATTGAGCCAATTTTCATCTGTGTAATAAATGTTATGCCTTCACTCCTTAATTTTGTTATGGTGTTTAAATATTTGATATGCCATAACACTATATCATCTCTATCAATGAGTGCACTCTTGCGGCTACATTTCACATTATTTAAATTGGAGTTTAATTAATAATTTATAAAATGTAGTTCTTTTAAAACTGGGCAATGTATCATCTGAATTTACAGCCTCCAGTACCTTATCAATGGTAGGCAGTTCATTGTTAAAGTAAAACATGTGTACTTTACGGCGTATTCCACCCAAATCTATATTGGTTAAAGTGTTAATCTTCGATAGTCTCGGTGATGGTGGTGGAGGTGATCTCAGGCAGCCTGTGGTTTTTTTTCCTTTATAAACCTGTTTACAGTGGCTCGTGATATTCCCATAATTTCAGCGGCTTTATTGATAATATCGGTTTTCTACGAATAAACGATACGAATCCTTCAGCCACGTTTCTTCTATGTGTTTAAACACATTAATAACCGCCACCGTTTCCCTTGAATGCATTGGAGTTTTCTTTGATCGCTTTTTCTTCGGCGAAGAAAATCTGCAAGCGCTGTTTGGTCCAGGTTCACTCATGTTTTAAGCACGAAAATGTCAATATAACAAAAACAAAACAATCAATAAATAACTTTAAACTGAACAAAATAAGAAACTTAATGAAAACAACAAAAGTAACAACGAAATAACAAGAATTCAACGAAAATATTTGGAAGCTTATCAACAAGTTGATCGATAGTAAAGATGGCGGATATAACCCGACCGATGACAAAACGTCACATTTTTATGTAAAATGTTCACAGTACCTGTGGTACTTAATTTAGTAGTATTAAAATGCGTTCGAAGTTTGGGAATCAAGTCTGTTTTGGGTGTTTTTACATGTAAACGATTTAATAAATAATTAATTTAGATTTAACAAAATTAAGAAAATAATTTAAGGCATTTATGATATTCGAATTCAAATAAGTCTGAAAGAATTTCATAAGTTCTACAGACATCATTCTAAAATATCATTTACAGTGTTGTCAGCATTTTATTCCGTAGTTATTTTTATAAAATATATTCACTTCATCAATCGTGACCTTTAAAGTACCTTTTTTATGGTTTGTTTACCTTTTATCTCACGGGTTCCTGAATACGGTATAGATAGCCTATAGCCTTCCTCATAAAACTGCCTATCATAATCAGAAAGAATTTTTGATATCGACCCAGTATTTTCAAAGAAACAAACAAACTTTTCCGCTTTATAATATTAGTATAGATATTATTTAAGAGTTCCAATGAAATTGTATCTCCCCCGCTCGGGTTTTTCCTTTTTACTTTGCAATTGTTGAGTATACATATTGTTATTTTTATTCACAACTGTTCAAGCTTTTCAGCACGGTTATCGTAAACCTTATGTTTTAAGTCAATATCTAGTTCAACGCATTACCATAATTTAAATGTAGTTAATTGTTAAAATACTTAATATAAATACTTCATAATAATTAATATGCAAAAGTTCATTGTTTGTTACCAAATCAAGAACACTGTAGTAGTAAATTAAGAAGGACATTCCGTCAATAATGTCCTTAGTGGGCGGTATGTTCACGCTCAAAACCGGACCATAGTTGCACTAAAGCTCTCTAGATGGTGTTGCCGTCGAATTAGAAGTCGCTATGGTTTCGTTACCGGCGTTTGGTTGGGGTCTTTGCTATCGAAAATAAAGAGAGACAGCCTCCATAGATCAATATACGTTGTAGTTTTATTTAAAATCCAACTATAGCAGTATATACATGGAGTTTCTTGCACCTACACATTATTTCAGGATAACGTATTATAAAAAACCGATACTTGATTTTATTAACGTTAAGTTTCGATAGTGGCACATCACTATTTAAGATTTGCAAAAAACTGGCAATCGTCGTAATGTCAACTTTGTCTCTGAGATTAAAAAACAGGGTATAGTTTAGGGTTTTTATTTAAGTGTTAAAAATTTAATGTCAAAAACTAATAAAATACTTCTAGGATTGTATTAATTTGTTATATTGGGGATTAGGATTGTATTTATTGAATTTTGGGAGATCATTAATCAATCAATTTATATATTTCAGGCAACTTGGCCTATATAAATAAAATACATCCTATTACAATAAATAACTACAAAATTTGTAGTTATTTATTGTTTTGATTTGTAGTTTTTTTATATATATATGTCGCATCATGGGTGGCCGAGATGCGAAACATCGGGTCTTCATCACGATCCGACATAGTTCTAGGTAAATGTGGGCACTGACTTGGTTACTCGAACGAAAGATAATTTAAATCCAAGTAACTTTATTTTACTAACGGTTTTTCACAATATAGAAACAAACACGTGCGTTGGTACTGAGCTTCTGCCAAGACTATCCGAGGTAGACTATATCACTCCGTCCTCCCGCCAGTCCTCGCTACATCCCTTCTACCGACGATCGTGTCCAAGCGGAAGGGCTCCGCTTGCGTTTCCGGTAACGATTTATTAGTTCACCAAACTAATTGTTAGATGGCGCTGCCCGTCGCACCTTAGCGCCATCAATCAACGACATATATATATAATAATATATATGCATCCTAGAATCTTTTTGGCGTCATGCACGTCGTGCAACCTTACGACGCGCGACGTCCCCCAGTTCCCCTTATATTTTTTAACAAGTCTGAATGAATATTGCTTAGTTTATCGATTTCCAGCAACGTTCCAGTCATTTCCCGATAATTTTATTTTGTGCAATATTCTTCTTGCAGTCATGCCCCAACATTTTTGAACCCCGAACCATGGTAGTACATTCTAGGCGTCCTGGATATATTGATTGCGAATTAACTATGGCATTCACTACTTAACGTCCCCGCAGGTATTTGGGAGTGCGACGTTGCCAGCTTTCGATTTATCTATTCATCTCTTTCTTTTATTACCGCTTGACAGTAGTCCACAGTTTGAACATTACACTTATCACAATATTCATAAGATGTGCTAATATACGGATGCCCGATATTGATATCTATGAATATCACATATTATGCTATTAATATTATTAAAAAGTTTGTTGTGTTGTTAGGAGCGTAAATAAAAGGATTGAATACACGTTGATTGTAAACGTACGGCTTCTCTTTCATACAGAACTTCACGAACGGATTTTAATGACATTAGGGACTGAAATACTTAGTTTATAATAAGATGAACAATTATTGAGGTTCCAGTGAGATTTTTACATGAGAAGTCGCGGGACATATCTAGAATGACATACTATTGTAAATATTTCTCTATTTTTTTTTACAAATTTAAACAATGTGTACAGTAAGTTCATTGGTGAGTCAAGTTAAGATTTAGTATGATAGAACTAGCTTAGCTAAGCTTAGTATGTCTATGCAAAACATCACGAAGACGTCGGCATGTCTCTCTATTCCTCGTGGGGTCTGCTTACAAAGAGAGAGAGAGAGAGTTAAGTACTTCTGATCATCAGATCCTTATACATATAATGGGTCACATAGGTGATGAAGGCCTAGTGTCTCCATCGCCGGGTAAAGGCCAGTTTCCAGCAAGTACATGGTGGGATCTTATGAAGTTAGTAAAAATTTGTGAAGTTACAAACTGAGCTTCCCTGAACATGAAAGTGCAACCGAAAGCACTGTGGGCTTTCTCGTTCAAATCTGGTGCCGCCCGATTGGGTATACAGGGTTAAATGTAAAACACTGAAAGCCTCTCAGGACTATGTTACTAGCATCATAATCAACAACTTTTGTTCTATGACTTTTAAGAATTCGTCATATTTTAGTTCACCAGATTTTCATACAAAAATAAAAATATTTAAATTGAACGCCCTAAATGTTACGAACTCTATGCGAAGCAAAAGAAAGCAATTTATACTATCACTTTCTTATGCTTTGCATAGACGCTACATGCATTTAGGGCGTTCAATTTAAATATATTTATTTTTATATGAAAATCTGGTGAACTAAAATATGACGAATTTTTAAAAGTCATAGAACAAAAGTTGTTGATTATGATGTTAGTAACATAGTCCTGAGAGGTTTTTGGTGTTTTACAATTAACCCTGTATAGTACCTCCATCTTACAGTAGTTTGCAGCTAAATAGCATTCCTGCAATTAAGGTCACCAGGCTTTTGAACGTCCATATTATAGTTTTTGACGTCCGTATATACCTATTGCATGTCCGTATATATATTGTGGTTATTGATGATAGGCTCGATTCTGACTACTATCTCACCTGATGGTAAGCTGTATTTATTGTGAGCACGGCCAAGATGTGGAACTGTCTGCCGGCTCCTGTATAATTAAGAGTGAACAAACACTTCTGGGCTAGCTCATTCCTTCTTAGACCTCATCTTTATTAATAATATGCTCACATTTGACCACCATCTCACCTGATGGTGAAGCGATGATGTGGTTGAAGACTAAGCATGTTTATCTAGAAGAAACCTATTGACTCTTAACTTAAGGAGCCCTAGTATAGCTATAATAGATATTTAATACAGTTCCACTCCATAGCTATAAAATGAAATTTCTCAAAACGTTTTGCGCGTATGGGTGGGATGGACATCCCATGTGACGATGGCTCATCGCCATTCGTCTTGTAGTCTGATAATGGAACGGGCTTGATGGAATTAGATTGTGTGAAGTCCATGGCACACTCCCTAAAATTTAACCGATAGAATTGCATCGTGTCGCCGATGTTCAAGGCTCTAAAGCTTTGACTCGACCAGCCCCTCGTTGCTAATGAGACGTTTGGTCGTTTCTCGAATGAGTCAAGTGCATCAAGATATTCCGATGTGAAATACTGTCTCCTTTGCTAGGATTCCCAATTATTGGCAACCAGTTGAGTCTTAGCTGCGACGAACAGACTAAAAGTAAGGGTCAACGTTACCCCAAGAAGCTCGCTATTATCGCTTACTGGCTCATTTTCCCCACGGAATGATGGAGTCGGTCGGAAACGCCTGCGTCCAAGCGGCATTAAACTTAACCAAGTTAGCATGAACCCATTCGGGACAACCTTTAAGGACATATTAAGTGGCACATCATGACATCACGTAGACCGAATCTTTAACCTATTAGCATGGGCGCAGGATATATATCCTTCAGCAACTGTGTTGAAGAATGAATTAACCTTAAGTACCGTGCATTATTAATAGCTATTGAACGCCGTATATAGCTATTGAACGTCCGTAAATAGCTATTGAACGTCCATATATAGCTATGGAACGTCCGTATATGGCTATTGAACGTCCATATATATCTATCGAACATCCGTATATAGCTATTGAACTTACGTATTTCGGGCACTCTAATAGATAGGACATGGTTTTACCAGGCAAGAGTGCCCGAGTGCGAGATTCGCAGTCGAGAGATTGTTTTCCAAACTGGCTTCTGTAAGTCACATGTGGAGGTTCATCTCGGATGGACCGAGTGCAGCGAAAAAAATATATCCCGCACTTGTGTCCACCTGCTATTGTTAAAATTTCGTAAAGGAGATGACGGGAATCAATTTCTTGCTTGTATTTTTCAAGCGCGCATGCGACTTTCCTTCTTATGACAATGTTTTACTGCGGCCGGTTCTTACATTGAAACTCACGTGGTTGATCATGTATTGAGGTAAAATAAATACAAGAAGCTCAAATACAGTGCCCTATACAAACATACTATGTAGTTCGGCAATACAATACCCATTTGGGAGGTTTGGCTCTTACGCTCATGCTGATGGGGCTTTACTGTGGGGAAATGTGAGCCCATAGACATAGCTCTATTCTCGCAAATGGTTGACTTAAAATGTCCGAAACCTAGGAAGACTTCAGATACGCTATAAATAACAGTCTCATTATTGTGGTTGGGAAGTGTGTATTTTTGTATCGGAATGAGGATAGAAAAACATATAGAATGGTAAATGTATGTTTCTCTTTCACACAAAACATATTTTTCTAGTGTCTTTTCTCTCTCTATAGAGTTAATTAGTAGTCAAGTTCTTCTGGTCATCCATCCATCGTTATGAAGGCCTAGTCTCTCCCTCGGAGGAAGGTCGGTATCTCGGCGAGTACATGGTGGGAACATGTGAAGATAGTAAAACTGGTCGAATCGCAAACTGGAGTTCCCTGAAGACAAATGCGCGAACACTGTGTAATTTTTCGTTCAAATCTGGCGCAGCCGGACTGGGTACAGTGCTTCCATCTTATAGTAATTTGCAGCCAAATAGGATTACCTTAAATAGTATCCTATTCATGCAATAATGGCCGCTAGGCTATTGAACGTCCGTATAAAGCTATAAGACGTCCGTATATAGCTATTAATAAAATAAAATAAGGTTTGGATCTTGCGCACGTACCGATTGCGCTTTATCGTGCGAAAATGTGAGATAGATGTACATACCTCTATTCTTTTAAAATTGCAATTATCGACGCGACAGTAAATGTCCGAAACTTATGAGGATTATAGATGCACTATAGGAAGAAATCTAATTACTGTGGTTTGGAAAGTGGGGAAGTAAGTCTGAGTAACTATGTGTTACTAATAATATCAAAAATTTTAACTACTTTTCAGAGTTAGAGTTAGTGGTCATTAAATGAAGCTGCAATAATGTTTATTTATAATTAAAAGTTGATTTTATGTTCCTTCTTTTAATATTGCAAATTGAAAATGTGTCACACATAAATCCAATATATTAAAATACAAATCTTCTGATTTGTACACTCTGTCAAGCATGAGGTGAGCGAGCTGGCAACGTCACAAGTGCGGACGCCAAATATGCAGATTCGTAGTCAGGAAGTCCCCGAGATATACGGCTGTGAATATACGCGCTACAGCAGTGCCTCACCTGCGCTGAGATTTCTTCGGGAACTTTTTATTATATTTTTGCAGCCATTTATCAATTTTTTTGGCTTCTATCGAATTTTGTCCTACGGCTAACCAGGACTAATAGGCCCTAAGTGCCACCGACCAAAAAAGTGGCGTCCGGTATGCGGACGCCAAATGCCGGTGGACGCCAGTTTAAATGTAATTTTTCTTCAGAGGACGGCTAATTGGTTGCAGGATATATAAGTATTAGTTTATTTATATATATATAATGTAGGTATATTAAGAATAGGGGTGTGTCCTTGTGCTTGTGCTATATGTTATGCGCTTTGTCCACTTCCCGCATAAGGAAGCGCACCAAATGCGAAAAATTTCAACGAAGCTTTCTCAAACATATAAAATAAGAAATTCCAAGACCAAAAAAGCTCATAGTTTACTTAAAAAGAAATGTACTGTCTTACTCTCTTAATTTGTAAAGAATGTTTTCTTGTTTTAATAAGTATGTAGGATTCACTCGCTTTCCCTTTTTTAGTCCAAATATAACATTGATGTGACCAATATGTCGATAATGTCATGAGATACACATACCTTTCACGTAGGAGCGTTTTCAAGTTCGCAAATGTTAAAATCTGTCGGCTACTGGGACGTTTACCCTAATGGTAAACGGTTTTGAGCGCATGGTGTCTCTAACGGCCTGGCCACAGCCTCCGGCGGTGCGAATTGCAGCGCGGCGAGCGGCGCGGCGGGCGGCGCGATTTGCGTTGGTATGCCACAGCTCGACTAGCTACGACCACGGCGGCTTCAGCGATGGACGTATTTAGAGAACAACTAAACTATTAAAATAGCCCTAACAAAAGTGGCACGGTATTGCCTTATAACAAATGCGTTCTTAGTTCAAGATTCATTAAATCAAGAATAAGAGCGCACCCAGTTAACCAGAAAAGGAGAGAACTTAGCGAATTTCACATTATTTATTATGAAATAGGAAATATCCCGATAAATTGATTGAATACTAGCTATTGCCTGCGACTTCGTTCGCGTGGGAGGTTTTCCCGCGTTAATCCCGATCCCGAGGAAATTAAGGGATAAAAAAAAATTACTAAAAAATTAAACCGACTCCCAAAAAACACTGCAAAGTGAAAAATAACTTTAATTTCGGAAGTCGGTGCCAAAAACGAAAATACAAAACTAAAGACACCGACTACCGAAATTAAAATTATTTTACACTTTGCAGTGTTTTTTGGGAGTCGGTTTAATTTTTTGGTAAAAAGTTTTTATTTCACTCTTTTCAGTTAGTCGATTTATAATTTACCTAGTTAGAAAAGCCTAAATCTCAACTACTTATAACCTTTTACAAAATATTGCTTTTCCCAATGCTGGGCCGTTACTTGTTGAGGAGTTATCCTGGTACTTTACCATCAGCTTCACTTCATATGCATTGTGACGAGCATATTGTGCTTAATAACCATATTCAAGTAATCGAAGCGGAACCCATGAAATACTTATCATTCCTACTTATATGTATATTGAGTAGTTCCAGTGGCCATCTGTGGTCTTCATCATCAGGTCCACTTCACAAATGGTGCTTTTCGAATGCAACTACACAAGTTACTATAAAAAATACCCAAAACTATAGGTGTGCCTATAATATTTGGAGAGTTCCCTCGATTTCTCCAGGATCCAATCATCAGATCTTGACTTGGTGGTAATGGTACCAATTTCAAAGTATACTCTTTCAAACAAAAGAGAATTTTCTAAATCGGTTCAGCCGTCTTCGAGTAATCGGTGATCATACATAAAAAATATAAAAAAATATACGCGTCGAATTGATAACCTCCTCCTTTTTTGTCGTCGGTTGAAAACTATCCTATGTCCTTCCCAGGGTCCTACACCATTCCCATGCCAAACATGTAAATCGATTCAGCGGTTAAGGTGTGAAAAGGTACAGACAGACAGATAGACAGACAGAAAGACAGTCAGACAGACGGACATAGTTACTTTCGCGTTTATAATATTAAGTATCACTTCATAATTATGCATTGTGACGAGCATATTGTGCTTAATAACCATATTCAAGTAATCGAAGCGGAACCCATGAAATACTTATCATTCCTACTTATATATTGAGTAGTTCCAGTGACCATCTGTGGTCTTCATCATCAGGTCCACTTCACAAATGGTGCTTTTCGAATGCAACTACACAAGTTACTATAAAAAATACCCAAAACTATAGGTGTGCCTATAATACTTGGAGAGTTCCCTCGATTTCTCCAGGATCCAATCATCAGATCTTGACTTGGTGGTAATGGTACCAATTTCAAAGTATACCCTTTCAAACAAAAAAAGAATTTTCCAAATCGGTTCAGCCGTCGTCGAGTAATCGGTGATCATATATTAAAAAAAGAAATTAAAAATATACACGTCGAATTGATAACCTCCTCCTTTTTTTGTCGTCGGTTGAAAAACTATCCTATGTCCTTCAAAGGGTCCAACACCATTCCCATGCCAAACATGTAAATCGATTCAGCGGTAAAGTTGTGAAAAGGTAACAGACAGACAGATAGACAGACAGAAAGACAGACAGACAGACGGACAGTTACTTTCGCGTTTATAATATTAAGGATGGAGTATGGATTTTTTTTTCGTTGGGAAAATCATCGAATGACTTCTCCCGCTCTGAGTAGAGCGGAAGGCAGTGTCAGACTTCTACTGACTAAAAACCCACCCTGTTCCTTCAGCTGCCCTTAAGTCGCGAGGCCACGGTATCTCGTTAGAACATTCCCGCAACCCCGGATGGATAGCTTCTGCTCGCAATTTCGTTCGGGTGGAAGGTTTTCCCGCGTAAATCCTGATTCCGTGGGAATTAAGGGATAAAAATATCAATATTATGTCCTTCCCGGGGTCCTAAGCTATTCCCATGCCAAATTTCATCTCAATCGGTTTCGCGGTTTAGGTGTGAAAAGGTAACAGACAGACAGACAGACATAGTTTCGCATTTATAATATTAGTACGGATGGAGTATGAAATATTAGCATTATATCTTTTGAATGGAATGTCCGATTTTAATCATTTAAAAAGTATTTTACAGGTATTGAAACAGTATTTAATAAAATATCATTTACTGGGATAAGGATTAATACAGAGGTATAAATAATATGGTTTGATTATTGTCGGCACTTTTATCACCTTTTAAAATGTAAAAAGTAATTATAGTGGCATAACTACAGTAGTTGGATACGTGATATAGCAGACTTTTTTGTAGATATTGATACGATCTATAATTCTGTAAAACATTTTTTTGTTCTATCATCAAAAGCTTCCGCAGCTCACGCGATGACAGATTTTTTATGACAATTTTTTTCACACCTTGGGTTAATAAGCTCAATGCGCGTTTAAAACAAAATTATTTGTTTCGGTCGCGCGAGGCCTGAATGCGTCCACCGCTGTGGCCACCTCGATACTCGCTAGTACATTTGTTTCATTCGCATTCGCACACCGCGCAGCCCGTCGCCGCACGGTGGGCTGAAAAACGGCTTTCATAGACTTAGGCATTTTATTTTGCAAGTGCCAGTTTTTGTGCCGGATATCACTTCTATTTGTTATAACAATATACAAAAATGACACCAGAATTGATTCTGCACAAAAACGAAGGAATTATAATTTTTTTACGAAAATTTTGTATGGAGCTAGTATGAAAAATCGAAATATCTCTGAAACGGCAGCGATAACCGTAATATCCTTATAGGAGGTTTTAGTACTAATTATTTATGATTTTTTGACATACGTTACATAATGGTTGTAGATGCCTTTTTTTTTTTTTAAATCGTCAAAATATTTTTATTTATTTTTACATATTAAACGTTCCTTTTAGTGTTTAAGTTGAAGAATTCAGAGCTTTAACAACTCTTAACATAAAATAGCATCACCCCTATAGACCTGAAGGACTAGACAGAGGTGTGTAGTATCTTGTTGATCTTGTAAGATTTCCAACAATACCAAATAGTTGAATATCAGTGTCAAAGTGCCCATGCTGTCGCTTCTTTTAGAAAGATAGGGGAATGAAATTGTTAATTGATCATACCCTAAAAGTATGATTACAACATAACCGGACACATAATAATATCGACACAAAAGGAATTTTAAAACCTTGCATACGTTCAAAATACAAAATAACATATTGTGTAGTCATCTAATGAGTCTGATGACAAGTAATTAAGTAATTAGAATGATGGTTGTAGTCTTCTGATTCTAATGAGCCTATTAAGTGATTAAATGATTTGAAATATCTCGCAACAATACCAACTAAGAACTGCATTCACCTTTTTATAATTAGTGAGCTAATGTGATTTGCTAATGTTGATTAGTTCTACTATGAGTTCCTCGAAATGTTTTTGACGATTATAAATTTTTATTATCATATCTTTTATAACTTTAATGAGGGTAGTTAACTAATTATTGACTTTATACAATAAAAGGGCTATAATTTTGTTCCATAATTTAGATTGTTCACAACCGTGTAACTGCTAACACTAAAACTATTTGCTTTGCGACTACAAAATCTTAGAATGGAAAGTTTAATCACCAACTTAGATTTGTTTGTTCTTCTAAAAAGTGAGTGTCCTTCATTTAATCATGAAGTATTGTTTAGTGCAATTGTGTCCCGCATAGGCGATTGCCTTTCTGCCGAAGATCAAGTAACTCTCAAAGAATTTTGCCGGAGATTCACGCGAGCTGCTTTAAACAGGTGGCAGAAATCTAAACGATTCTTTGATAAGTTTAGAAATACGTACGGAGAGTGGTTGCAAGCAAATATTGATTGGCCGAGTTGCGTGCAAACTTTAATAAATCAAGAACCAACTGTTGATGAGATACCAAGAGCACGCTCAGTCTCTCCAGAACCTTCGACATCATCGACTGTTGGAACAATGACAAAAAGGTCCCGAAAACCATTCAAAGATCTGGGAAGCAAACAGAAAAAGAGAAGATCTAGTGAGCACATAGGCGAGGATTCCTGTGAATTGGCATATGCAGCTGCAGCACGTTTAAAAGAAGAAGGTTATGAAGATATCGCATCTGTAATCAATTATATGATCAAAAATCCAGAAGCTGCCGTTAAAATCAAGGAAAGCGTTAAGAAAACAGTAATATTTACACCAGAGAAAGCACTTGGATTGCTTCTTTCACTTAAGCTTTCAAAGTGGCAATATATTACGTTGCGAGAGACTGCCATTCGGGAAGGTGCTAAGGATATTTACCCATCCTACTATAAACTGCAACAAACTAAGCTTGCATGCTACCCTCCTAATCAATCAGTATCAGTTACGGATTCATCAGCTAGAATTACACTTCAAGCTTTACTTGACATCACGGTGAAGCGGATTCTTCAAAGTCTTTCTGATAATGTGGAAAATAAGCAGTTAAAGCTGATATCGAAGTGGGGATTTGATGGTGCTTCCAATCAAAGCCGATACAAGCAGAAAATGGACGGCGAGCATGATGATTCAAGCATTTTCATGACCTCCTTGGTGCCACTGAAACTGACAGATGGAGATAATACTATATGGACAAACCCGAAATCATGTTCAACTTTTTATTGTCGTCCGGTTCAGTTCACTTTTGTAAAAGAAAGCCATGCAGTTGTCATTGATAACAAAAGAAAAATGGATGAGGAAATTGAGGCCCTTAACCCCACAGAGTGCATTAATAGTAACAGGGTGACTCATAAACTAATGATGACAATGATCGACGCAAAAGTCTGCACGTACCTTTCTGAAGCTAGATCAAATGCATCATGCTACCTGTGCTTAGCAAAACCAACAGAAATGAACCACTTAGATGCTGTAACATCAAAAACTGTGTGTTCTGACATATATGAATTTGGCCTATCATCCCTACATGCCCGTATAAATTGCATGGAATGTCTGTTACACATTGCGTACAGACTTGACTTCAAACAGTGGGCAGCAAGAAGTAATGAGCATAAAGATATGTTACAAAACAGAAAAAAAAACATTCAAAATAAATTTAAAGAGGAGCTCAATCTGTTAATTGATATAGTAAAACAAGGCTCGGGAACTACCAATGACGGGAATACCGCAAGGAAGTTTTTCGAGTTTCCCAATAAAACTGCAGCTATTACTGGGTTGGATCAAAACCTGATAAAAAGATTTGCTGTTATTTTGCAAGCAATAACATCTGGTGAGAAGATCGATGTCATCAAATTTAAAGATTTTGCTCGCAAAACAGCAGAAAAGTACGTGGAATTATACGACTGGTACTACATGTCATCAACCGTACATAAACTATTAATACACGGAGCTGACATAATCGAAAAAAATGATATTGTCCCGATTGGGACTCTCTCGGAAGAAGCCTCAGAGTCTCGAAACAAAGATTTTAGGAGGTTCCGGGAACATCATTCGCGGAAAAGAAGCAGGCAAGATTCTAATCAAGATATCCTAAATATGCTTGTTGTTTCTTCGGATCCTTTTCTAAGTGCACAAAGGCCGAAGTTAGATGCCAAAAGGAAGACAACCTTTTTTGCTGAAACTCTCGACCTAATACAGTTTCCGGAAACTGAGTTCGAGTTTGTAGGTATATCCGATCTGGATTCTGACTCGGAATTGGAGTCCGACAACGAAAGTTGTAAAGAAAATTTGTAAAATTTAATTATTTTTCTTTATGTTCTTTTGTTATTTATGTTAGTTTATTGTACCAATATGTTTAGTTAATAATTTCATAAATTATAGTTTCAAATATGTATTTTGTATAATTGAATTTATTAGATATTATTTTTGTTACTTCTGTTTTATTTAAATTACCTATCAAAGAAAAGTTTATATACAGTCTTTTTTTTTCACATATTCTTAATATTTGGGGAAAAAGCATGCTTCCTAACGATGTTCTTAACTTTGACACAGTTCATGGATCGTTTTGAACAGTTTCATATGTTAAAATAAATAATGTTAGTACTATAATCCCCTATAAGGATATTATTATTATTATGTGTCCGGTTATGTTGTAATCATACTTTTAGGGTATGATCAATTAACAATTTCATTCCCCTATCTTTCAAAAAGAAGCGACAGCATGGGCACTTTGACACTGATATTCAACTATTTGGTATTGTTGGAAATCTTACAAGATCAACAAGACACTACACACCTCTGTCTAGTCCTTCAGGTCTATAGGGGTGATGCTATTTTATGATAAGAGTTGTTAAAGCTCTGAATTCTTCAACTTAAACACTAAAAGGAACGTTTAAATATGTAAAAATAAATAAAAATATTTTGACGATTTTTTTTAAAAAAAGGCATCTACAACCATTATGTAACGTATGTCAAAAAATCATAAATAATTAGTACTATAACCCCCTATAAGGATATTACGGTTATCGCTGCCGTTTTAGAGATATTTCGATTTTTCATACTAGCTCCATACAAAATTTTCGTAAAAAAATTATAATTCCTTCGTTTCTGTGCAGAATCAATTCTGGTGTCATTTTTGTATATTGTTATAACTAATAGAAGTGATATCCGGCAAAAAAACTCGCACTTGCAAAATAAAATGCCTAAGTCTATGAAAGCCGATTTTCAGCCCACCGTGCGCCGGCGCGATTCCCTCGACTCGCCGCACCGCAAGAAGCGCCGCTAGACGCGCCGCGGTTCGCGTCGCCGGTAGCTGTGGCATACTTCATAGGTTGTCTACCATTTATTTTCGCCGCTCACCGCTAGACGCGCCGCAAGACGCGCCGCAATTCACGCCGCGCTTAGATGTGGCCAGGGGGTAATGATCGTAACGCGAAGTAGCCCACATTGATGAACGATCGAATGTGCATACGTGCGCCAATGCAAAATGCAAAATGCATTACACATAATCGCTGAGTGTTCGATTAAAATTCAAATTGCTTGTAAATAAACGAAACAGTTGCTAAATATCAATAATTTATTTTTGAATTTGATGAGGTTGCATACTGACATTGTCTAGTACAGGTAGTCGCAGGGAGCACGACAGCCACAAGCGCACTTGCCGCAGATGGACACGGCACCAGCGGCACACACAGGACCACCGAAGTTCACAGCGCCCATGATGGGGACCTGACCAGCAACAGCGGTGTTACCGCAGACTGGCAGCTCACCAGCGACCGCCACGTTGCCCTCGCCAGCACCGCCGTATGCGGCAGTACCATAACCGGCAGCAGCAGGGTAGGCGCGTCCGTTGTAAGCCAAGCCAGACAAGCCGTAGGGGCCAGCCAGACCAGGACCAGCCAAGCCGCAAGGGGCGTAAGAACCACAACATTGGCCACATGAGAATACATTCTGTAAGAGAGATAATCGTAATTAGCTTAACCTACTTCAAAAAGTAAGTTAACATTAACACGTTATCTCATGACTTCTGAGAACAACAATGTCAGGAAACCAAAATCAGACACATGAAATATAAAAAAAATATAAATTTCTTAAACAAGAAAATCACTCACCTGGACCAAGCAAGCTTGGATGCAGAGCAACAGAACAGTGAAGGAAGACATGTTTGATGTTTGTTCAACGAGAAGCTGAAGACTGAATGATGACCTGAAATTGTTGACCCATTTTATACCCAGCACCATGTTAATATGGACCGCGTTTTCGAAATTTTAGAAAACGTGACTTGATATGACATTTAAAAACGCTTTTTGTTTGAAAATATTATGTTTTAGGCTTATCATGCTTGCACAAGAAATTAATTAATTTCTTATACCGACGGAGTATAAAACCTCCAACAGCTGCACTGGACATCATTCTTGTGTCAGTACTCGAAACCAACGACAATGTCTGTTAAGGCTATCCTCGTCCTCTGCGCCCAGGCGTTCCTGCTCAAGGTAAGAAAAATAATACTTTTTGGTGTTTTAATTTTGCTGTTTTTAATAACTACATTGGTGGCCTGGCGCCTTTGATGGCAGAAAGTGTAGCATAGCGTAGCTCCATTCCTTTTAAGTGTGGTCAGCAAAGATAAGCTACAGGGTGTCATAGAATGTTAGCAGTGCAGTTATTGCGGACTTATATATACCTAATATAGAGTTCTCCCTGGTTGCGGAAATGTTCTAACGAGACACCTCGGCCCCGGAACTTCCCCCGGCCTCGAACCCATCCTGTTCACCCTGAAGGAACATGGTGGGTTTATAGTCAGTACAAGTCTGACTCGCAGTTCCGCTCCACCTAGAGCGGGAGAAGTCATACGACGATTTTCCCACCCATGAAAAGGAAATGCTTGTAGAGTGCTTAATTCAAACATAGGAAATAATTTAAATTAAAGCTAAGGAAGAAAAATTACTACTTAATTTATATAGTGCTATAATCATCGTTTCTATAAGTAGGTATAATATGAATATAAATTTCATAATCTCTAAATATTATAAAACAAAGTCCCCCGCCGCGTCTGTCTGTCTGTCTGTTCGCGATAAACTCAAAAAGTACTGCACGGACTTTTTTCAGTTTTCACCAACAGATAGAATGATTCCTGAGGAAACAATTACTGCATAGTAAGTTTAGGTTTTGTCTACTTATTTGGATAAAAAAAGATGATATTAGTTCAACATGTCGGAAAAAAACTAAACCGATCGGGAGCTTTCATCGAAAACGCTGCCAAAACCTTTTGAGTTATAACAAAACAATGTATGGTGGGGTTTTTCCTTTTTTACAGATCTGTAAAAAAAATTGACTGTCTCCCAAACATAACCCACAATAACCTTACAAAATGATGGATTATTTACAAAGCAATTTTTAACAGTACCTATAGTATTATTCCTTGTTCAATTAAATACGATACATATGTTTTTAGCATTTAATGTAGATCAAAATTGCTTTTCACACTGTATCAAAAAATTTACTATCTTAACTTATCGCAAATAAAAAATACTGGACGAGAAATTAACTATGCAAAATATATAATATAAGTAAATATAACCTTTCACCTGAGCAATTGTAAGAATGTCAAAATAATAATAACTAATTAGACATTCACTTGTTCTGACCATATCGATGTATTCAGCCAAATAACGAATAAAAGCAAAGAAAGTTTGTTCAATAAAAGAAAAGCTTTAGGTATATATTAAACAAAATATTACAATTTTACGGAGAATTTTAAGGATTTCAAGATTTTATATAATAAACTTTCTTTGCTCTCCGAAAGAAAACTACCGGCGCACAGATATCGTCAATAATATAATTCTATACAACTATGTCTGTGTGCTTTCAAAGAGGGTTGTCAAAATAATGAACAAATCAGAGCATTTTTCAGAAGACCTATATAATATTAATAAGAAAGTTAAGATAACTACCTAAATAATTTCTGCAAAACATACTAGTTGAATTTTTACTATATTCTCAGTCTGCCCTGATAGCTGGTACTTAAAATTATTTTTGCTTTATTTTCAGTCCGCCCTCGGACAGTGCACTAGCCGCGCTGCGGTGGCTGATATCTCTGGACTTGCTGCTCCCTGCGGCTTGGCCGGCCCTTGCGGCTTGTCTGCTCCAGCTTTCTCATATGGAGGACTCGGCTACCCTGGCGCCGGTTGCGCAGGCCTGCAGTTCAGTCCCACTTGTGGCGGCGCCCTGCCTGTCTCCAGCGCCTCCGCCAACGCTCCCGTCGGTATCTCCGTAGCGTCCGAGAACGCTTACGAAGGTTCTCTGGGTGTGTGTGGTGAGCTGCCGTTTGTTGGTACTATAGGTTTGGAAGGTGTGGTGCCTTCTGCCGGTGCTGGTGCCGTCAACCACGCCTGTGGTAATGGCAGGAACGCCATGATCAGTGAGAGTGCTGCCTTTGGCCCGGCTGCCGGCGTGGGCCCTCTTGCTGGTTACGGTCTTGGTACTACCTTTGCTCCCGCTGGTTTTGCTGCTTCTGGCTTCGGTCTCCGTGGTGGTTATGCCGGCAGATGTGGCTGCGCCATCTAAGAACATGAGCCTTATAAATGATCTCCACTTGAACTTAATAAATCGAAACACATGCTAGTTTCTGTTTTTTATTTTATTTTACCTATTGTCAAGCACGATAATCTGTCTCCCGAATCTCCAGTCCTTAACTTGCACAATAAGGCTGTTAATGCAAAACTACCCCGATGCATATTCTTTAGCCTGGGTGTTGCTTCTAATATTTGTTGATGTGCTTGTTTACTTATGCCTATAAAGTACTGCACTTGGTTTTCAGGGTAGTTTTGAATATTCTCATAAGATATGTTATTGAGTCCTTCCATTAATATAAAAATAATTTCTTCTATGTGTGTGGAAGTAAAGTTATCCAGGCTATACTCAGCAGTATAGAAGCTTCCATAATTTGCTTCCTGTCTATTCAGAGAACAAATACGAGCACTTTTTGGTGTATAATATTGATACCTAATTAATACTTCTTGCCTGGTTTTTTCGGGCACAACATTTCGCTCGGATCCCATGCATTCTTGGAAAATGCAATGCGTTGGTGTATCAGCCGCTCTTCTTATATGTGGCAACACAATATGCTGGGCTCTTTCTTGTCTGTCGTATTGAACACGTAAGCTCAAATCTAGAACTTGCACCCAGCAAACTCTACAAACTTCATTCATGGATGACATCTGTAAATAATTCGTTTTATGAGATAGCTATAAATATCAAAGTATTATTATAGTTGAAATACAAATGAAACAAAGTTCGATGGACACAAGTTGAGCCCAACATGTTCAAGCAATAAAAATAGATACAAACAAAAACGAAATTCCCGATTGAATTTAAAAATAATTGTTTTCCTTCAAAACCTTTACCAAATAGCAATTTTGTGTTATTAGGGGTGAATAAGTTTATTTCTCATTGTATTATGCTGGCCACTAGGTTTGTTCCTTGTTCAGTAGAAGTTAACATTACTCTTTTCAGAGTGAAATTCTACAGCCTTTTTTAGGATTCCGTAGACGAATAGCAAAAACGAAACCCTTATAGTTTCGTCATGTCTGTCTGTCTGTCCGTCCGTCTGTATATCACAGCCATTTTATTTCCAACCTATTAGCACTACACCTGTGCACCTTAGTAGGTAGACGCATTCTGTGAACAGCTTTACAGCTTTCCGATTTTAAGACAAAAATTTAAAAAAAAAAATGGAGGGATCCCCCATACATGAAACTGAAACTAAAAATATTGTTTTTTCATCATACCTATATGTGTGTGGTATCTATAGACAGGTGTTTTAAAATAACATCGAGGTTTCTAAAACCACTTTTTCTTAAAGTCAATCATTTAAAAGATATATGCTTCCAAAGTGGAAAAATCTCTAACTTCTATAATAATGGAGTGAAAAATCTAAAAAGAAATATATGCTGTAGATATTAATAAAAAAAAAACCGGTCAAGTGCGTGTCGGGCCACGCGCAGTGTAAGGTTCCGTAGTTTTTATAACAGCCAAGTGCGTGTCGTATTCGCTGACTGATTGTTTCGTACCATGCTCTAACTAAAAGCCTAACATGACTACCTAACTAATTTGACTTCCTATACAAATCCTCACCTGAGCCGACAATTTTGCACGGAAGTTTCAATTTTTTTTAGAGATTTGTATAAAACTTGTCATAGCCGGTGTTTTGAATTTAAATACGGAGACAGAGCTACACTACTCAATCGTCAAAAGAAGCTAGCACGATACAACTGGCGCTGAGCGCCATCTATCGACATTTCTATAGAATTGTTCGAAATTTTCGAGTCAAATACAATTGGTCGACTATTACTCGTAAACTTGTAAAGCCCACTTATGTGTGATAGTTTTCCTTTAAATTTCGTTATATATAGGTACTACTGCCGTGACATTTGAATTTCTAACTATAACCGTTTAGTTGATAGAGGGGGGGACACTTGACTCTAACGAGAATTGGTACTTTAAAGCTTGAGAAGTCACGAACGCTTTACTTAATCAAAAAACGATCTTACCAAGCCCCTAATATTTTTGAAAGACCTATCCAAAGATATTCTTTACTATGGGAAGAACGAAAAAAAAAAATTATCATCCCACTTTACATGTATGGGAGGTACCCTAAATAATTGTATTTTTTTCAAAATTTTATTTTAGCACTTTTTGGCGTCATTACCGTGTATACTCATGCCAAAGTACCACTTTCTAGTACCAATAGTTTTTGAGCTAAACCGCGGACAGACGGACAGACAGACGGACATGGCGAAACTATAAGGGTTCCTTGTTGACTACGGAACCCTAAAAATGAGTGTGGCACTCGGGGACTGCCGCGGTAAAGCTATTGCATAGCATTTTTTATTTATGCAGTATTTTTTTTTCTTTGATATTAATTCAAGTTACACTTTTTGAGCATGGTGACCGATAAGAAAACAATTTTTTTCTTTTATTGAATAAATGAGAAGTTAATATTGTTTATTTAAAATATTTTTATGATCTTACATTACATGTATGTTATTCAGGAACTTTTATCATTGAAACTATAGGTTTATTAGCAGCTAATCTACACGCATACGTCTAGTCGCACGCACACAAACACCGTGCCGAAGTCTGCCGAAATGAAACGACGTTAGACGATGCACGCCTTTCGACGCCGCACCGCTGTGCCGCACAGTTTACGATTTGACCAATCTAGCAGGACAATAGGTATTTGAATGCTAATGTTTAAAACTATGTTTTTTTAATCTTCTTACACTTTCGAATACATCTTTTAACTGATGAAACAAGGAAAATAATCCATTATCACGCAAAACTGGTTTTAACAATGGGCGAAGACACGCGGGAGCGCGTCAAGCCAAGTTCTGGCGCGCAGCTCACCGTGTGTAATATTACACGGACCATTTGGAGCCACTTTTGAGCCCCTCATAACTCAATAACTGTTTCACCTAAACTTGTCAAATTTGGCTCATATATTGAGACTGGCAAGATACAAAGGTGTTCCAAATTTTATAAACATATCTCAAACGGTTATTTAGATATTAACGTCCAAACATCGTCATTTTTATGACTGACCAATAGATCAAAACTATAACCCAGTTCCAGATGACCTAGAAAGTTCAAATTTGGCATGCAGATAGGTAATTAGGTGAATACAAAGAAAAAATCAAAAACTCGTAATTTTTTATCATTTTATTATAATTTTCACTTAACTTATAATTAGTGCCTGTAAATCTCTATATGTGGATTTTAAGATCTTTACGTGAATATATAACGAGTTGAATACCACCCTTAATTTTTTTTAATCCAATGTTTCCGGTTTTGTACTTATGAATAAGAATATATTAGATTTTCGTATTTATTACGCGTAACTAACCGTATTCTACAACCACTAGCGCCACTTATTATCTTAGAGGGTCACTACACCATGCCGCCTGCGTTGATTTATTTAAAAGTGACACTAGATGGCGTTGTGCAATTACGTCACGATCCTGAATCAAGTATGGAGCAACCAGAAATTAAATTAAATTCGATAGACGAAATAGACTGTCCACGGTATCTAAAAAAACGAGCAAATTAAGTACTCAAAAAGAACGAGGATGATTCGTCGCTAACTGCTGGCTTAGAAAATGTCAACACGATAAAAATAGGCGCACGTGTAATGGAAAGGACTGGTAAACGGATCCATTGGAAAAATAGAGAAGGTACATTGGGACATCGACAACAGCAATAACGCACTTAAAATTACAATACAATTTAAACATAATTTAATTTACAAACCAGAACGATTCAAGACCAAGTTTCAGATATTAAGTAATGTATATGTTCACAGGGAACAATTCCCTATTTGCTTAGCATATGCTATTACTATCCACAAATCACAAGGCCTTAGCCTTGAAAGTGCTCTTCTCGACATAGGCTCCTCTATATTTAGTAACTTACGTTGGACTCTCTAGAGTTAAAACCTTAGATGGAGTACATCTTATCAATTTAGATCCAAGTCAAATCAAGGCACAAGAGAGCTCTATTGTAGAGTACAACCGTCTGCGCACGTTATACCGCCCCGACTTGGCCAAATTAACTATAAACAGAAAACGGTTAAAAAAAAGTTTCTGTCCAGTAAAGTTATAGTTGTGTTTAAGTAATTAAATTAGTTGAGGATTGTGTCAAACCAGTCTCATTTTTCAGTTTTGTGTAACAATTAGTACTTCTTTTCTAACTAGATGGCGTTGTCGTCGAATTATATCTCACAATGGTTTCGTTACCGCCAAAACTATAAGTAGGTAGTTATGAAAATTATTGAGTTTTTGCCCCGACCATAAAGCAAGTGCTGCAACGCCATTCAGTGCGTTACTTCACCTCTGCTAAAAACCACACAAACCCCCGATCGTATCGGCCGCCCGATACAGACCCTCCAATATTTCTAGGGTTCGTCGCCCGCGTAACGTCCTAGACGAGCCTGAGAACCCCACCACCATCCGACAAGAGAGCAGTAGGGAAACTAGCACTCTTAGAAAATACAGAAATAAAACGCGTTCCGGATTCCGGCCTCGCCGACGAGGCCCATCGCGACGTCCGCGTACTTGTAACGGAAACTCTCCCCGACCTTTGCCAAACGAGCCAGCCCACGATGCTGAGCCAGTAGCGATAAATAACCCATTAAATAATATGGACCCTGTCTGTCCCCTTTGCTGCCCTCCAACAATGACCCCGCTATGCCGAGGCCCGTACTCCACAGGGAGTGCCCTTAGCGTACGGTTGTTTAAAATGTAATTCTAGTTTGTAAGCCCTGGCTGGGGGCCTTTCATTTTAGAGGTCACCACAGGATCGCCCGGTTGAGTAGTGACCAGCCTTAGTGTGCTGAACTACGAGTAGCCCTACCTAAAAAAAATTAAGTTTTTGAGATTGTGTGTAGAAAAAAAAAGTTCTTGAGATTGTGTGTAGAGGCTTTTTTTTTTAGCGTGGCAAAATTATCAAATAAGTCCTCCCACCCCGGGCAGGGAGGGAGGGACTGTCAGACTTTTACTGACTAAAATCCACGGTGTTACTTCAATAACCCTTTACGTACCGGGGTCACAGTAATGGGATAAGTCCCACGACCCCGGCAGGCATCGGCCCTCTGCAGGGGGGGCCTCATCATGTTGCTGACGCTCTTTGAGGCGCGCGTGGAACACAACGCGCCGTCGACCCGGGCGTGGTCCATGGTCGGACAGCGAGTTGCCCTTTACTCGCTGTCCGCATGCCCGCGCCTACGGTGGCCGGAGATCGTCAGCCGACCTCCGATGGCGTGGGTGTCTACCACTGCGGCTGGGCTGGAGGGAGAACGCCATCCTCTCCCTCACGCGGCCCGCCTCCTCCTTCGGAAGCATGACTGCTTCGCAGAAGGAGGCGACCGCTTCCCACTCCCTCTCGCCCCGCAGCATGGCCTCGACCAATGCCGGGTGCGAGAAGTCTCCGCCTATCGCTGCCGTGAGAACACGTCGGTGCTCTGCCCAAGCGGGGCAGTCCTGCACCGTATGCTCTACTGTGTCCTCAGAGCGACCCTCGCAGTTGTGACACCAAGGCGTTTCTTCCTTTCCCATCAGACACAGTTACCTCCCGAAACTTCCGTGTCCGGTGAGGACCTGTGTCATACGGTAGGTCAGGACGCCGTGACGCCGATCTAGCCACTCCTCAAAGAGGGGTCTTACCGCCGCAATTGTGGCGTGCCCGGTGTGTAGAGGCTAGTGATAAAATTGAAATAGTTTAATTGTGAAAATCGTAATCAAATCTCGTTGAGTGTAGGAATTTGGAGATTGAAATAGTAATAATAGAATATATTTAAATTCAAAACACCGGCTATGACAAGTTTTATTTATACAAATCTCTAAAAAAAATTAAAACTTTCCGTGCAAAATTGTCGGATCAGGTGAAGATTTATATAGGAAATCAAATTAGTTAGGTAGTCATGTTTGGCTTTTAGTTAGAGGATGGTACGAAACGATCAGTCAGCGAATACGACACGCACTTGGCTGTTATAAAAACTACGGAACCCTTCACTGCGCGTGGCCCGATACGCACTTGACCGGTATTTTTATTTCTAGTTTTATGTAATTAATATTTCCCGACGCATGTTGATATATTGCTTCTTTTGAATATAAATCGCAAAAGATCGGTCGATGTGTCATCACGCGGCGTAGGTTTAGGTATGTCCACTATTCAATTAAATTTCCAATTAAAGATCGATAATCTAGCCGAGAAACATTTAAAAATGACTTTCGTGGGTTCTGGAAGAATACAACCAAGTTAAACACTAGATCCAGTCTGCCAGTGAATGTCAACGGAGTGAGTGACCACGGTGATATCGCTTTCGCTAATATATTTAGGCATCAGTTTTGTGTGCAGTCTCCCATTGGTTCAGTAGGTGGGCGAGCCGATGTTGAGATTCTTAGTGGCCCAGTGGAGTCGTAAAGAGCCAAAGAGATTTCAAATATAATAAAGTATATGACGAGGGGCAAATCTCTTGGGCACGACGGTCTTAGCATCGAGCATCTTCAGAATGCTGGCCCGCATATCTCTAGAGTTCTGGCGCTGTTGTTTTCTTTGTGCGTGAGCCACTCCAGATTTAATTAGGACGATAGTAGTGCCGTAGTAAGGAATAAAACAGGAGATCTTGCAGATAAGCATAATTATAGGCCTATTTCACTAGCAACGGTTGTGGCTAAGGTGTTTGGCGGTGTGCTTAATACGCAGTTAAGTAAACACATAACTCTGCACGCCAACCAGTTTTGTTTCAGGCCACAACTATCTACTGAAAGTGCAATATTGTGTATTAAGCATACCGTCGGATACTACACTAGACGCAATCCTAACTTCGCAATACTACGAAGTTGCTGGAATGAGCACTACAACAAAAAGTTATTGGGCACAGTGGGACAGTTTGGTGATCCACGTGGGAGTACTGTGCCGCAAATGGGAAAATGCTCGAGGAGACCATTGTCACCTACAAATGGTCGTCCCAGAGGCGAAGGTACCTGAACTTCTACGGCTTTACCACGATGGATGTTCAGGAGGTCATATGTTTTTGCGTGTTTCCTTGATTTATGCCGTGCTTTTGATCTGGTGTCGTATGATATCTTGCAGAAAAAGCTTAAAAGTGTGAACCTACCCATTGAATTAGTTGAAGTCTTCAAGTATTGGTACACGCACCAGATCAACAGCGTCAGATGGGCAGGTACAATGTCTGAGACGTATGAGTTGCAGTGTGGAGTGAGACAGGGTAGACTGACCACGCCTACCCTGTTCAACTTGTATATGAATGCATTGATTGCCGCGCTTAGCAGTCTGTCAGTCAGTTTGTGTTAACAATTTAAGCTACGCAAACGATATGGTGTTGCTGAGCGCGTCGGTCTGTGGTCTGAGGAAACTGGTGCGAATATGTGAGGAATATGTCAATAAGGTAGTAAATAGGTCTTACATATAATGTAGTAAAAGGTAACTGCATGATCTTTGTGAGTGGTACGAAGTGCCCGCTAGAAGTACCTCGCAGGTTTGCACGTAGTTCATTTGAAGTTAAGACTACGCTCTTTAGGGTGTATTGTACACCTTTATACGCGTGCAGCCTGTGGGCTAACTACACGCAGAAAAGTTACAGTGCTCTCCGTGTACAATAAAATAACGCATTTAGGGCAATTGTGGGGCTGCCCCGCTTCTGCAGCGCCTCAGGGATGTTTGCTGAGGCGCGTACTAGCTGCTTTTATGTGACTATGCGTAAGCGGAGTGCATCCCTAGTGCGCCGAGTGTGGACTAGCTCCAACACTAGTTTGAATATGATAGCAGATACGCTAGACTGTCCCTATATACGATATTGTTGTGGGAGACATGTCGCGTGTGGGGTGGGATAGCCTGTTTTGCATGTTTTTCTTTGATTTCATTGTATTTTTTATTGTTTTGTAATTTTGTGTGGATGTTTAAGGTAATTTATAATGTAATATTGTAATGTATCTGTCTTTAATGTATGTGTCTATATGGGCCTTTTGAATCCTGAATTAAATGTATTTTATTTATTAAAATAACTTTCAAGTGAAATCGTTAATGCATAATACCGAAAATATCAACAATAATTATGTGCAGTATTGACTCTCAAAGTTTTGAAACGAAACATTTCTTATTATCGATATGCAAGTCTCAAAACATTGTATTTTGGAAACCAATGTTTGCTATTTGAGATAATTTTGTTATACTGATAATGAATTTAGAGTTCATAATAACAGTTCGTATATAATATTTTGCTTCTTTGCTTCAATAACGTGTTATCTTGAAACGCACGATTTTACAGTAGGCATTTTTTTAACTTTTGGAGTCAGAATCATGAGAATCACATTATATTATAAAAACTTAAAAATGTAAATTATTTTTATATTCTTTTAGAAACTCGTCTGGTGTTTAATATTAATCTTGGGTCAACATTTCTTGCAAATAGGCTTTAAATGGATTTAATCGCATTATTTTGGTATTTTAAAATAAATATAAGAGCAACACGAAAGAAGATCTTTTTCGTTAAAGCAGTTTGAAATTTTACATAACACCATTTATCGTCATATTAAGCACGCATACGGGTTTTCTCAGTTTTTGAGACGTGAATTTGCAGCTGTCTATTAGCCATATTAAATAGTCTTGGGCCCAGAAACTTGGTGAATTTTTGAGTGAAGCCGGTTCTACAGGGAATAGATTTAAACAATTCATAGCGTCTTCTTCTTGTATTTTCTTCATTTTTTTGGAAATTTACCTTGACACAGGAATGCTGTTTCATAATTAAGGCCAGCACAAAGAGTTTGCGAACAATTAATACCTCACATTCCTTATAGAGACTAGTAGTACAATAATACCAGGGCCTAGAATATGCTACCTTAAGTAAGGCTCTTTGAGCTCTTTCAGCAATTAAAATATGCGTTTTAGATGCACCCCCCCAACAAGTTATACAATATGTTATTATCGCTTGACATAAGGAAAAATATATCATCTTCATAATTTTAGCATTAGCCGAGTGTCTGATTTGTTTAAATACATATACAAGTTTAAAAATTATATTCGAGAGATTAATTAAATGATTTTTGAAATTAAGATTTTTATCAAAAGTGAGTCCTAAATATTTAATATATTCAACCAATGACAGACACAATTTAAAGATTCACTACTGCAAATGTGAAAGGTTATACGGTGCTTCGATTGTAGCGGTTCACCAAGGTTGCGTATAGAGAATGCTATATATTTCGTTTTATCATTATTAAGTGAGAGATAATTTAGAGCAAGCCATTTTTTAACTATATTAAAGCCCGACTGCGCCTTTTGGTAGGTCTCACTCCAAGTGTCACCATGAAATGTCAGGGTGGTGTCATCTGCATATGAGATTATTTTGCAGTTTTCTATATTAATTAGTGTAAGATCATTAATATAGACTAGGAACAACGTTGGTCCTAGCATGCTGCCGTGTGGCACTCCATGAGTGACAGGTATGTATTCGCTTATATATTTGCCAATTTTTACCCTTTGAGACCTCCCAGATAGATAATCAGAGAGTAATTTGAGCTGATTTCCACGAATACCGAGTTTGTATAGCTTGTTAACAAAGGTAGGAATAGAAACCGTGTCAAAAGCTTTCGCCAGATCTAGGAAAATAGTAAGGCATTTCTTTTTGTTATCTATGGATTTAACAATGTGATCAGTAAAATCATTCAAAGCATCTTCCGTGGACTTGCCCGAATGGAATCCAAATTGAAATTTTGAAAGTAGGTTATATTTTTCTAAATAATTTGTAAGTCTTTTATTAATAATCCTTTCTAGGATTTTTGATAAGGAAGTCAAAATTTAAATAGGTCGAAAGTTAGTGACACGGCTTCTATCTCCACCCTTGAAAATAGATCTTACTATAGAACGTTTTAGTGATTCGGGAAAAATACCTGTCTGCAGGCACATATTAAATATATGTGTGAGCGGCGCTATAATATTATTTTTTAGCATTTTCAGTATATCAGATGAGATTCCATCATCACCTGCAGCACAGTTACCTTTCAGACCAATAATTAGTTTCTCAATTTCTTCTTCATCTGTGTCAAGGAGAACAAAGGAATTGCCCATCTGAGGTGTATCACAACACGTGACCCTATCAAAATCATGTAATCCACTTTTTTTTTTTTTTTTTTTTTTTTTTTTTTTTTCTGGGTGGGAAAATCATCGAATAACTTCTCCCGCTCTGGGTTAAGCGGGAGGGAGTGTCAGACTTCTACTGACTAAAAACCCACCCTGTCCCTTCAGCTGCCCGTAAGTTCCGGAGCCGCGGTATCTTTTTACTATATTTCCGCGACCCCGGCAGGCTATGGCTTTATGAGGCCCCGTCACCAATGCTGACGGCTCCTTGAGGCGCACGTGGAACACGACGCGCCGCCGACCCGGGCCTGGTCTTTGCCGGACGGTGAGCTACCCCTGCTCGCCGTCCGCAAGCCCGCGCCTACGGTGGCCGGAAATTGGCTCGCGATCCCCGACGCCCGGGGCGTCTACCACGACGGCTGGGGCGCGAGGAAGAGAGTTGCCTCTCCCTCGCGCGTTCGGCCTCCTCCTTCGCTAGCATGACTGCTTCGCAGAAGGAGGCGACCGCATCCCATTCCCTCTCGCTCCGCACCATGGTCTGAACCAGAGCAGGGCGCGAGAGGTCGCCGCCGCCGACCGCCTCTACGAGGACACGGCGGTGCTCCGCCCAAGCAGGGCATACCTCGACCGTATGCTCCACCGTGTCCTCCAGGTGGTCCTCACAATGACGACACCCGGGCGTGTCCTCCCGCTGAATCCGAAACAGGTACCTACCAAAACAACCATGTCCGGTCAGCACCTGCGTCAGGCGGAAGGTGAGGACGCCGTGGCCTCTCTCCAGCCACTCCTCAAAGAGGGGACTTATCGCCGCGATTGCGGCGTGCCCAGCCTTCGGTTGCGACAGCCGCTCTTTCCATACTGCCGTGAGATCGCGCCGGAGTTCTATCCGCTGAGCCGCGACTTGCCGCGGTAGCGGAGTTTCACCCCGGCTTAGCACCTCCGCGCGCCAATTGTGCACGCGCGCGAGGGCTACCGCCTCCAGATCCCACGGCAGCAATCCGGCAAGGAGGTTCGCCGCCTCCCCAGAGATCGTGCGGTATCCCCGGATCATCCGGATAGCCATGACCCTCTGAGACGCGACCAGCTGGCGAGCTGGTCGCCGCTGTAGATTCAGCGCCCACACAGGGGCCCCATAGAGGGCCATGGACCGCACAATCTCCGCGTATAGCCTCCGGCAGGAGGCGTTTGGCCCCCCTAGATTTGGTAGGAGCCGCTTGAGTGCAGCCCCCGCCCGGTCCAGTCTTGGAGCCAAACGTCGGAAATGTTCGACGAAGTTCCACCGGCTGTCGAGGACAAGTCCCAGGTACTTCATCGTCGTCTCGACGCCGATGTGAACCCCTCCCACCGTTACTTGGGAACCCGAAGGTGGCGCGTTCCGACGGCCATGAAAACACATGGCCTCGGACTTGTGCAAAGCCACCTCGAGTCCCAGTTGCCGGATCCTTTCTACGACTATCGCAACCCCTCGCATCGCCAGTTCGGCCGCCGCCTGGTGCGACCTCCCATGCGCCAAGACCAGCGATGTAATCCACTTGGCGGGGTAATTTTGCTTGCTAAATTTTCTCCTACGGTAGCAAAGAACTTATTTGTGGCATTGACAGATAGATGAGGGGTCAACTCCATCGAAAGAAGATCTAAAGAGTTATCTTTTTTAATGTTTCTATTAGTAATTTTCTTGATAGCTTTCCATATTTTCTTATTATTATTACCAGCTTCATTGAGTAAACTTTTTTCATATTCACGCTTTAGTTTACTAATAATCTTATTATAAAAATTACGATAAGGTTTATATGTTATTTCATGGACTATATTATCCGGATTTTGTTTATATTTTCTGTGTAGTCGATCCTTGTTACGAGTACATTTAATGAGCCCCATAGTCATCCAAGGTTTTAGTATTTTAGACCTATTTGATATATTTAACTTTTTTGTATTAGTTTATATAATATTATTTATTTTATTTATAAATTTATCCATGGCAGTATTTGGGTTGGTCTCATAAAAAATAGATATGAAATCAGTGCGATCACAAGCCAACTTTATGACTTCAAGATCAAGTTTTACTACTTGTTGTTTTGTCTGTTTATTAATGTTTTTTTATTTCGGCGCAACAAAGTATGGGTGCATGATCAGTTATAGGGGATTCTATTATAAAAGTGGTTATTGGAATTTTAGTCTTCAATATTACATGGTCTAGACAACTTTTTGCTCGTGTTGGTGTGTTGAAAGCTGGAAGTAGTCCATTAAGGGACAGAAAGTCCAAACAATCTGACAAGAAGCGATCAGAACTGTTATTAGAAATATTTATTTTGATGTCACCTATTATAATAATACTCTTGAAAGATGATAAACTATCAATTATTTTTTGTAAGGACACTAGAAAATTATTTATGGCTTTAAAACAAAATGGGCGGTATATCGCTAAAATAGCTACATCATTACCAATTTTAACGAGTAAGCAGTTTGCTTCCTGGATTTTTTATATAAACTACTACCCCATCATTATTGTTATAATGTGAAGATGTAGCCATACTTGAATATCCATCCAAAACTGGGAGATTTTGAACGCACGACATCCAGCATTCAGAAAGAACTAGAATGTCGCATTCAAATTGCAATCTTTGTAGGAGGATATTAAAATGATCAAAATTAGCATTAAGGCTGCGGATATTTTGCGATATAATTTTTAAGTAGCAATTTGGTTGTTTCAGAAACGATGCGCAACATTCAGGTTCACAGCTAATTGTATCGGATATAGAATAGTTATCAATCTCGGACAGTAAATCTTTATCGAATTTTGAGCTTAGATTTCATAATGGTGAACAACACAGTTACGCTAATTTTGGTTATAAGTGTTGTCGAATAGGTGACCTGTGGTTTATATTTTGATTAAAACTTTGTAAAACCGTGTAGGGGAGCACTAAGAAAGGATTTTCGAAAATTCTCCCCCTAGTGGATAAAAAGGAGTTCAAAAGGGAGTACGAGATCTTTTTATTTATTCAATAGATTCAGTTGAAACTTTGTACTTAGATTCCCCAAGTGAAATTGCTGACCGGAGTTGCTTGAATTTTCTAACGAGATACCACGGCGCCGCACGGTGGGCTGAAAAACGGCTTTCATAGACTTAGGCATTTTATTTTGCAAGTGCCAGTTTTTGTGCCGGATATCACTTCTATTTGTTATAACAATATACAAAAATGACACCAGAATTGATTCTGCACAAAAACGAAGGAATTATAATTTTTTTACGAAAATTTTGTATGGAGCTAGTATGAAAAATCGAAATATCTCTGAAACGGCAGCGATAACCGTAATATACTTATAGGAGGTTTTAGTACTAATTATTTATGATTTTTTGACATACGTTACATAATGGTTGTAGATGCCTTTTTTTTTTTAAATCGTCAAAATATTTTTATTTATTTTTACATATTAAACGTTCCTTTTAGTGTTTAAGTTGAAGAATTCAGAGCTTTAACAACTCTTAACATAAAATAGCATCACCCCTATAGACCTGAAGGACTAGACAGAGGTGTGTAGTATCTTGTTGATCTTGTAAGATTTCCAACAATACCAAATAGTTGAATATCAGTGTCAAAGTGCCCATGCTGTCGCTTCTTTTAGAAAGATAGGGGAATGAAATTGTTAATTGATCATACCCTAAAAGTATGATTACAACATAACCGGACACATAATAATATCGACACAAAAGGAATTTTAAAACCTTGCATACGTTCAAAATACAAAATAACATATTGTGTAGTCATCTAATGAGTCTGATGACAAGTAATTAAGTAATTAGAATGATGGTTGTAGTCTTCTGATTCTAATGAGCCTATTAAGTGATTAAATGATTTGAAATATCTCGCAACAATACCAACTAAGAACTGCATTCACCTTTTTATAATTAGTGAGCTAATGTGATTTGCTAATGTTGATTGTACTACTACGATTGTACCTACTATGAGTTCTACGAAATGTTTTTGACGATTATAAATTTTTATTATCATATGTTTTATAACTTTAATGAGGGTAGTTAACTAATTATTGACTTTATACAATAAAAGGGCTATAATTTTGTTCCATAATTTAGATTGTTCACAACCGTGTAACTGCTAACACTAAAACTATTTGCTTTGCGACTACAAAATCTTAGAATGGAAAGTTTAATCACCAACTTAGATTTGTTTGTTCTTCTAAAAAGTGAGTGTCCTTCATTTAATCATGAAGTATTGTTTAGTGCAATTGTGTCCCGCATAGGCGATTGCCTTTCTGCCGAAGATCAAGTAACTCTCAAAGAATTTTGCCGGAGATTCACGCGAGCTGCTTTAAACAGGTGGCAGAAATCTAAACGATTCTTTGATAAGTTTAGAAATACGTACGGAGAGTGGTTGCAAGCAAATATTGATTGGCCGAGTTGCGTGCAAACTTTAATAAATCAAGAACCAACTGTTGATGAGATACCAAGAGCACGCTCAGTCTCTCCAGAACCTTCGACATCATCGACTGTTGGAACAATGACAAAAAGGTCCCGAAAACCATTCAAAGATCTGGGAAGCAAACAGAAAAAGAGAAGATCTAGTGAGCACATAGGCGAGGATTCCTGTGAATTGGCATATGCAGCTGCAGCACGTTTAAAAGAAGAAGGTTATGAAGATATCGCATCTGTAATCAATTATATGATCAAAAATCCAGAAGCTGCCGTTAAAATCAAGGAAAGCATTAAGAAAACAGTAATATTTACACCAGAGAAAGCACTTGAATTGCTTCTTTCACTTAAGCTTTCAAAGTGGCAATATATTACGTTGCGAGAGACTGCCATTCGGGAAGGTGCTAAGGATATTTACCCATCCTACTATAAACTGCAACAAACTAAGCTTGCATGCTACCCTCCTAATCAATCAGTATCAGTTACGGATTCATCAGCTAGAATTACACTTCAAGCTTTACTTGACATCACGGTGAAGCGGATTCTTCAAAGTCTTTCTGATAATGTGGAAAATAAGCAGTTAAAGCTGATATCGAAGTGGGGATTTGATGGTGCTTCCAATCAAAGCCGATACAAGCAGAAAATGGACGGCGAGCATGATGATTCAAGCATTTTCATGACCTCCTTGGTGCCACTGAAACTGACAGATGGAGATAATACTATATGGACAAACCCGAAACCATGCTCAACTTTTTATTGTCGTCCGGTTCAGTTCACTTTTGTAAAAGAAAGCCATGCAGTTGTCATTGATAACAAAAGAAAAATGGATGAGGAAATTGAGGCCCTTAACCCCACAGAGTGCATTAATAGTAACAGGGTGACTCATAAACTAATGATGACAATGATCGACGCAAAAGTCTGCACGTACCTTTCTGAAGCTAGATCAAATGCATCATGCTACCTGTGCTTAGCAAAACCAACAGAAATGAACCACTTAGATGCTGTAACATCAAAAACTGTGTGTTCTGACATATATGAATTTGGCCTATCATCCTTACATGCCCGTATAAATTGCATGGAATGTCTGTTACACATTGCGTACAGACTTGACTTCAAACAGTGGGCAGCAAGAAGTAATGAGCATAAAGATATGTTACAAAACAGAAAAAAAAACATTCAAAATAAATTTAAAGAGGAGCTCAATCTGTTAATTGATATAGTAAAACAAGGCTCGGGAACTACCAATGACGGGAATACGACGGGATGACGGGAAGGAAGTTTTTCGAGTTTCCCAATAAAACTGCAGCTATTACTGGGTTGGATCAAAACCTGATAAAAAGATTTGCTGTTATTTTGCAAGCAATAACATCTGGTGAGAAGATCGATGTCATCAAATTTAAAGATTTTGCTCGCAAAACAGCAGAAAAGTACGTGGAATTATACGACTGGTACTACATGTCATCAACCGTACATAAACTATTAATACACGGAGCTGACATAATCGAAAAAAATGATATTGTCCCGATTGGGACTCTCTCGGAAGAAGCCTCAGAGTCTCGAAACAAAGATTTTAGGAGGTTCCGGGAACATCATTCGCGGAAAAGAAGCAGGCAAGATTCTAATCAAGATATCCTAAATATGCTTGTTGTTTCTTCGGATCCTTTTCTAAGTGCACAAAGGCCGAAGTTAGATGCCAAAAGGAAGACAACCTTTTTTGCTGAAACTCTCGACCTAATACAGTTTCCGGAAACTGAGTTCGAGTTTGTAGGTATATCCGATCTGGATTCTGACTCGGAATTGGAGTCCGACAACGAAAGTTGTAAAGAAAATTTGTAAAATTTAATTATTTTTCTTTATGTTCTTTTGTTATTTATGTTAGTTTATTGTACCAATATGTTTAGTTAATAATTTCATAAATTATAGTTTCAAATATGTATTTTGTATAATTGAATTTATTAGATATTATTTTTGTTACTTCTGTTTTATTTAAATTACCTATCAAAGAAAAGTTTATATACAGTCTTTTTTTTTCACATATTCTTAATATTTGGGGAAAAAGCATGCTTCCTAACGATGTTCTTAACTTTGACACAGTTCATGGATCGTTTTGAACAGTTTCATATGTTAAAATAAATAATGTTAGTACTATAATCCCCTATAAGGATATTATTATTATTATGTGTCCGGTTATGTTGTAATCATACTTTTAGGGTATGATCAATTAACAATTTCATTCCCCTATCTTTCAAAAAGAAGCGACAGCATGGGCACTTTGACACTGATATTCAACTATTTGGTATTGTTGGAAATCTTACAAGATCAACAAGACACTACACACCTCTGTCTAGTCCTTCAGGTCTATAGGGGTGATGCTATTTTATGATAAGAGTTGTTAAAGCTCTGAATTCTTCAACTTAAACACTAAAAGGAACGTTTAAATATGTAAAAATAAATAAAAATATTTTGACGATTTTTTTTAAAAAAAGGCATCTACAACCATTATGTAACGTATGTCAAAAAATCATAAATAATTAGTACTATAACCCCCTATAAAGATATTACGGTTATCGCTGCCGTTTTAGAGATATTTCGATTTTTCATACTAGCTCCATACAAAATTTTCGTAAAAAAATTATAATTCCTTCGTTTCTGTGCAGAATCAATTCTGGTGTCATTTTTGTATATTGTTATAACTAATAGAAGTGATATCCGGCAAAAAAACTCGCACTTGCAAAATAAAAAGCCTAAGTCTATGAAAGCCGATTTTCAGCCCACCGTGCGCCGGAACATAAGGGCAATTGAAGGAACAATTTGGGTTTTTAGTCTGAAGAGAGAGGGAGAAGGCATGAGATCATTTTCCCACCAAAAAAGGTTCATCAAGTGATGCAAGTGAGCACCTAGGATATTTAATTTTGGACCGAATTGGAATGAAGTTTCTCTCAACTGGACAACATCGATTTGCTCGCGAATCAACTCTTCTCTTACCGGCTTATACTGGCAAATAATAATACAACAAAGATATATTTCAATTAAAAAACCGCCTTCTATATAACTACATCACACAGGATCTAAAAAGTAAAAATAAGAAATCTCCGCTCCACCCAGAGCGGGAGGAGATATTTGATAATTTTCCCACCAGAAAAAATGTAAGTGAGTTTAATACATTTCTCAAATTTTTATTTTTTATAAGCCTAGGTACATACTTAACTGATTAAGATAAAATAAAATATAGGAACATATGAAACGGATGTTACTCTTTCAGGTAAAAATAGCTGCAGTGATCAGAAAGAAATTTTGTATGTAGATAGCTGAAACCTTGGGATAATACAAAAGTTTTATCCTGAAATTCCCACGGGATCAGAAATTACACGGTAAATACCTCCCACGCGAACGAGGTCGTGGACAACAGATAGCAGTTTTTATAAGTTTACTAGCGACCCGCCCCGGCTCCGCACGGGTGCAATGTTTATATTAAATATACTATAGAATGTCTTTATATACATCGTTGACAGCCTTTTTGTCATTCGACATACATGTTCTCTTTAGTAATTACTCTTGAAAGTGCGACACATAATTTACCTTGGGAAAAACATTCAACGCTCAAATCTAAGCAATATATGCACGCGCCTTGCCTCCGCCGGCACCGCGCCGCAACCGCTATGTCCTTGCATTTTAAATCTGTAATATCTTCGAAACTATTTATTTAAATTATATTCTGTAAAGGGCAATATTGATAAATATTAAATGCACCATGTATTTATGGTACTTAATCCGATAAGCATTAATGCTGTATTGCTTAAAATCGCTTCGTAAAATATGCTCGTATTTCTCGTAAAAAGTAAAGGATAAAAATGGTTGTTGTGGGTTATCTATAAAAGATAGCAGATGCTATTGAGTACATTTTTGTTGACCTTTTTAAGGTGTACAATACTGTAGTACATTATTTTGATCTATCTCGAAGGTTTCAGCCAGCGTTTGTAAAGCAAGCGCCAAAAATGTGTTTACTTGTGACATCACATTCGATACCTCAAAAATTATTAGTGTTCCTCTACTACATTATGCATGTTATATACTTAAAAACCTTCCTATTGATTCACTCTTTCTATTGAAAGAAACTACATCAAAATCCGATGCGTAGTTTTAAAGATTTAAGCATACATACATGTGCAGGGACAGAGAAAGCGACTTTGTTTTATAATATGTAGTGATAATATTGGCCGTTGATTGAAGGGTCAATATTTTATGTGTGTGTAACATTGACCCTGTACATCTTTTTTGCATCATAAATATAAGGACTAACCTTATTGTCCTCAAAAAATAACACCATATCGTAGAGTAAGAACAACGAGACTATGATAAGCTGTTAGTAATGTCTCAGTGTTTATTCTCAGTGTTTAATCTGCTCTAGGTGAGGTTACAAGTTAACTTATTATCTATTGTTATACTCTATTATTTTACTGTTTATCTTATTGTTTTCTATGACGACCCACTGACCGATTCTTCTACTGTACAGTAATTTTATAGGTGATATTAAAATGCGGATTTTCAAGACGCTGATGGAAATGTATTACTTTTGTTTTATTAAAATTTATTATGTCATAAAGAGACTATTCATGTCACATTTATAATAACTAGGATTAGTGCGTTCTATAGTAGCCGTACTCACCTGCATACTATTTTATTTTTGCCTTGTGTATTTTGGAAGATAATTAATGTAGGTATATTAAGAATAGGTGTGGGCCCAGCACGCTAACTTGCGCTATTTATTATGTTATGCGCTTTGTCCACTTTCCACTATTTCGTCGTGCCGCACTAATGCAGGGCGCACCTAAATATGTGCACCAAATCCGAAAAATTTCAACGAAGCTTTCTCAAACATATAAATTTACAAATTGCAAGACCAACAAAACTCATAGTTTAGTTAAATAGAAATGTATTGTCTTACTCTCTTAATTTGTAAAGAACGTTTTCTTCTTTTTAACCGACTTCTAAAAAAGGAGGAGGTTCTCAATTCGGATGTTTGTATTTTTTTTTTTTTTTTTTTTTTTTTTTTATGTTTGTCCACGCATAACTCCGTCGCTTGCTAACCGATTTGAAAAATTCTTTTTTTGTTGGAAAGAGTATACTTCCCAAATGGTCCCATGAAAATTTTATCGAAATCGGACGAGCCGTTTCAGAAAAATCAAAAAAAGTCGAAAAAAATAATTTACCTTGATGATCTTTTCGTTGACTCTGCATTGCGTTTTTTGTTCGCGCATAACTCCGTCATTTACGAATCGATTTGGAAAATTCACTGACCCACTAAAAAGCGCGAAAATAAAAACTTTTTTGCAAAAAATAAAACCGACTTCCATATCAAAACACTACAAAGCCAAAAATAATTTTAATTTCGGAAGGCGGTGTGAAAAAAAAAAGAAAATACAAAACCAATAACACCGACTACCGAAATTAAAATTATTTTTGGCTTTGTAGTGTTTTGATATGGAAGTCGGTTTTATTTTTTGCAAAAAATTTTTTAATAAGTATGTAGGATTCACTCGCTTTCGCCTTTTTAGTCCAAATATAACATTGTTGTGACCAACATATCGATAATGTAAAGAGATACTCATATTTTTCACGTAGCAGCATTGTCAAGTTCGCAAATGTTAAAATATGTTGGTTATTGGGACGTTTACCCTAATGGTTAACGGTTTTGAGCGCATGGTGTCTCTAAGGATCGTAACGCGAAGTGGCCCACATTTGATGAACGAGCGAATGTGCATACGTGCGTCCAATGCAATTATACATAATCGCTGAGTGTTTGATTAAAATTCAAAAAGCTTGTAAATAAACGAAACAGTTGCTAAGTATCAATCATTTATTTTCCAATTTGTTGAGGTTACATACTGACATTGTCTAGTACAGGTAGTCGCAGGGAGCACGACAGCCGCAAGCGCACTTGCCGCAGATAGACACAGCACCAGCAGCACACACAGGACCACCGAAGTTCACAGCGCCCATGATGGGGACCTGACCAGCAACAGCGGTGTTACCGCAGACTGGCAGCTCACCAGCAACCGCCACGTTGCCCTCGCCAGCACCGCCGTATGCGGCAGTACCATAACCGGCAGCAGCAGGGTAGGCGCGTCCGTTGTAAGCCAAGCCAGACAAGCCGTAGGGGCCAGCCAGACCAGGACCAGCCAAGCCGCAAGGGGCGTAAGAACCACAACATTGGCCACATGAGAATACATTCTGTAAAAGAGATAATCGTAATTAGCTTAACCTACTTCAAAAAGTAAGTTAACATTAACACGTTATCTTATGACTTCTGAGAACAACAATGTTAGGAAACCAAAATCAGACACATGAAATATAAAAATATATAAATTTCTTAAACAAGAAAATCACTCACCTGGACCAAGCAAGCTTGGATGCAGAGCAACAGAACAGTGAAGGAAGACATGTTTGATGTTTGTTCAACGAGAAGCTGAAGACTGAATGATGACCTGAAATTGTTGACCCATTTTATATCCAGCACCATGTTGATATGGACCGCGTTTTCGAAATTTTAGAAAACGTGACTTGATATAACATTTAAAAACGCTTTTTGTTTAAAAATATTATGTTTTAGGCTTATCATGCTTGCACAAGAAATTAATTAATTTCTTATACCGACGGAGTATAAAACCTCCAATAGCTGCACTGGACATCATTCTTGTGTCAGTACTCGAAACAAACGACAATGTCTGTTAAGTCTATCCTCGTCCTCTGCGCCCAGGCGCTCCTGCTCAAGGTAAGAAACATAATATTTATTGGTGTTTTAATTTTGCTGTTTTTAATAACTACATTGGTGGCCTGGCGCCTTTGATGGCAGAAAGTGTAGCACAGCGTAGCTCCATTCCTTTTTAGTGTGGTTAGCAAAGATAAGCTACAGAATGTTAGCAGTGCAGTTATTGCGGACCTATATATACCTAATATAAAGTTCTCCCTGGTTGCGGAAATGTTCTAACGATACACCTCGGCCCCGGAACTTCCCCCGGCCTCGAACCCATCCTGTTCACCCTGAAGGAACATGGTGGGTTTATAGTCAGTAGAAGTCTGACTCGCGGTTCCGCTCCACCTAGAGCGGGAGAAGTCATACGACGATTTTCCCACCCATGAAAAGGAAATGCTTGTAGAGTGCTTAATTCAAACATAGGAAATAATTTAAATTAAAGCTAAGGAAGGAAAATTACTACTTAATTTATATAGTCCTATAATCATCGTTTCTATAAGTAGGTATAATATGAATATAAATTTCATAATCTCTAAATATTATAAAACAAAGTCCCCCGCCGCGTCTGTCTGTCTGTCTGTTCGCGATAAACTCAAAAAGTACTGCACGGACTTTTTTTCAGTTTTCACCAACAGATAGAGTGATTCCTGAGGAAACAATTACTGCATAGTAAGTTTAGGTTTTGTCTACTAATATTGGATAAAAAAAGATTATATTAGTTCAACATGTCGGAAAAAAACTAAACCGATCGGGAGCTTTCATCGAAAACGCTGCCAAAACCTTTTGAGTTATAACAAAACAATGTAGGGTGGGGTTTTTCCTTTTTTACAGATTTGTAAAAAAAATTGACTGTCTCCCAAACATAACCCACAATAACCTTACAAAATGATGGGTTATTTACAAAGCAATTTTTAACAGTACCTATAGTATTATTTCTTGTTCAATTAAATACGTTACATACGTTTTTAGCATTTAATGTAGATCAAAATTGCTTTTCACACTGTATCAATAAATTTACTATCTTAACTTATCGCAAATAAAAAATACTGGACGAGAAATTAACTATGCAAAATATATAATATATGCAAATATAACCTTTCACCTGAGCAATTGTAAGAATATCAAAATAATAATAACTAATTAGACATTCACTTGTTCTGACCATATCGATGTATTCAGCCAAATAACGAATAAAAGCAAAGAAAGTTTGTTCAAAAAAAGAAAAGCTTTAGGTATATATTAAACAAAATATTACACTTGTACAGAGAATTTTAAGGATTCAAGATTTTATATAATAAACTTTCTTTGCTCTCCGAAAGGAAACTACCGGCGTACAGATATCGTCAATAATATAATTCTATACAACTATGTCTGTGTGCTTTCAAAGAGGGTTGTCAAAATAATGAACAAATCAGAGCATTTTTCAGAAGACCTATATAATATTAATAAGAAAGTTAAGATAACTACCTAAATAATTTCTGCAAAACATACTAGTTGAATTTTTACTATATTCTCAGTCTGCCCTGATAGCTGGTACTTAAAATTATTTTTGCTTTATTTTCAGTCCGCCCTCGGACAGTGCACTAGCCGCGCTGCGGTGGCTGATATCTCTGGACTTGCTGCTCCCTGCGGCTTGGCCGGCCCTTGCGGCTTGTCAGCTCCAGCTTTGTCATATGGAGGACTCGGCTACCCTGGCGCCGGCTGCGCAGGCCTGCAGTTCAGTCCCACTTGTGGCGGCGCCCTGCCTGTCTCCAGCGCCTCCGGCAACGCTCCCGTCGGTATCTCCGTAGCGTCCGAGAACGCTTACGAAGGTTCTCTGGGTGTGTGTGGTGAGCTGCCGTTTGTTGGTACTGTAGGTTTGGAAGGTGTGGTGCCTTCTGCCGGTGCTGGTGCCGTCAACCACGCCTGTGGTAATGGCAGGAACGCCATGATCAGTGAGAGTGCTGCCTTTGGCCCGGCTGCTGGCGTGGGCCCTCTTGCTGGTTACGGTCTTGGTACTACCTTTGCTCCCGCTGGTTTTGCTGCTTCTGGCTTCGGTCTCCGTGGTGGTTATGCCGGCAGATGTGGCTGCGCCATCTAAGAACATGAGCCTTATAAATGATCTCCACTTGAACTTAATAAATCGAAACACATGCTAGTCTCTGTTTTTTTATTTTATTTTACCTATTGTCAAGCACGACAATCTGTCTCCCGAATCTCCAGTCCTTAACTTGCACAATAAGGCTGTTAATGCAAAACTACCCCGATGCATATTCTTTAGCCTGGGTGTTGCTTCTAATATTTGTTGATGTGCTTGTTTACTTATGCCTATAAAGTACTGCACTTGGTTTTCAGGGTAGTTTTGAATATTCTCATAAGATATGTTATTGAGTCCTTCCATTAATATAAAAATAATTTCTTCTATGTGTGGGGAAGTAAAGTTATCCAGGCTATACTCAGCAGTATAGAAGCTTCCATAATTTGCTTCCTGTCTATTCAGAGAACAAATACGAGCACTTTTTGTTGTATAATATTGATACCTAATTAATACTTCTTGCCTGGTTTTTTCGGGCACAACATTTCGCTCGGGTTCCATGCATTCTTGGAAAATGCAATGCGTTGGTGTATCAGCCGCTCTTCTTATATGTGGCAACACAATATGCTGGGCTCTTTCTTGTCTGTCGTATTGAACACGTAAGCTCAAATCTAGAACTTGCGCCCAGCAAACTCTACAAACTTCATTCATGGATGACATCTGTAAATAATTCGTTTTATGAGATAGCTATAAATATCGAAGTATTATTATAAATTCGATAGACGAAATATACTGTCCACGGTATCTAAAAAAACGAGCAAATTAAGTACTCAAAAAGAACGAGGATGATTCGTCGCTAACTGCTGGCTTAGAAAATGTCAACACGATAAAAATAGGCGCACGTGTAATGGAAAGGACTGGTAAACGGATCCATTGGAAAAATAGAGAAGGTACATTGGGACGTCGACAACAGCAATAACGCACTTAAAATTACAATACAATTTAAACATAATTTAATTTACGAACCAGAACGATTCAAGACCAAGTTTCAGATATTAAGTAATGTATATGTTCACAGGGAACAATTCCCTATTTGCTTAGCATATGCTATTACTATCCACAAATCACAAGGCCTTAGCCTTGAAAGTGCTCTTCTCGACATAGGCTCCCCTATATTTAGTAACTTACGTTGGACTCTCTAGAGTTAAAACCTTAGATGGAGTACATCTTATCAATTTAGATCCAAGTCAAATCAAGGCACAAGAGAGCTCTATTGTAGAGTACAACCGTCTGCGCACGTTATACCGCCCCGACTTGGCCAAATTAACTATAAACAGAAAACGGTTAAAAACCAGTTTCTGTCCAGTAAAGTTATAGTTGTGTTTAAGTAATTAAATTAGTTGAGGATTGTGTCAAACCAGTCTCATTTTTCAGTTTTGTGTAACAATTAGTACTTCTTTTCTAACTAGATGGCGTTGTCGTCGAATTATATCTCACAATGGTTTCGTTACCGCCAAAACTATAAGTAGGTAGTTATGAAAATTATTGAGTTTTTGCCCCGACCATAAAGCAAGTGCTGCAACGCCATTCAGTACGTTACTTCACCTCTGCTAAAAACCACACAAACCCCCGATCGTATCGGCCGCCCGATACAGACCCTCCAATATTTCTAGGGTTCGTCGCCCGCGTAACGTCCTAAACGAGCCTGAGAACCCCACCACCATCCGACAAGAGAGCAGTAGGGAAACTAGCACTCTTAGAAAATACAGAAATAAAACGCGTTCCGTATTCCGGCCTCGCCGACGAGGCCCATCGCGACGTCCGCGTACTTGTAACGGAAACTCTCCCCGACCTTTGCCAAACGAGCCAGCCCACGATGCTGAGCCAGTAGCGATAAATAACCCATTAAATAATATGGACCCAGTCTGTCCCTTTTGCTGCCCTCCACCAACGACCCCGCTATGCCGAGGCCCGTACTCCACAGGGAGTGCCCTTAGCGTACGGTTGTTTAAAATGTAATTCTAGTTTGTAAGCACTGGCTGGGGGCCTTTAATTTTAGAGGTCACCACAGGATCGCCCGGTTGAGTAGTGACCAGCCTTAGTGTACTGAACAACGAGTGGCCCTACCTAAAAAAAATTAAGTTTTTGAGGTTGTGTTTAGAAAAAAAAAAGTTCTTGAGATTGTGTGTAGAGGCTTCTTTTTTGTTTTTTTTTTAGCGTGGCAAAATTATGAAGTAAGTTCTCCCACCCCTTACTATCAGACTTTTACTGACTAAAGTCCACGGTGTTCCTTCAATAACCCTTTACGTACCGGGGTCACAGTAATGGGATAAGTCCCACGACCCCGTCAGGCTTCGGCCCTCTGCAAGGGGAGCCTCGTCATATTGCTGACGCTCTTTGACGCGCGCGTGGAACACAACGCGACGTCGATCCGGGCATGGTCCATGGTCGGACAGCGAGTTGCCCTTTACTCGCTGTCCGCATGCCCGCGCCTACGGTGGCCGGAGATCATCGGCCGACGTCCGTCGCCGTGGGCGTCTACCACTGCGGCTGGGCTGGAGGGAGGACGCCATCCTCTCCCTCACGCGGCCCGCCTCCTCCTTCGGAAGCATGACTGCTTCGCAGAAGGAGGCAACCGCTTCCCACTCCCACTCGCCCCGCAGCATGGCCTCGACCAATGCCGGGCGCGAGAGGTCTCCGCCTATCGCCGCCGTGAGAACACGTCGGTGCTCTGCCCAAGCGGGGCAATCCTGCACCGTATGCTCTACTGTGTCCTCAAGGCGACCCTCGCAGTGGTGACACCCAGGCGTTTCTTCCTTTCCCATCAGACACAGTTACCTCCCGAAACTTCCGTGTCCGGTGAGGACCTGTGTCATGCGGTAGGTTAGGACGCCGTGACGCCGATCTAGCCACTCCTCAAAGAGGGGTCTTACCGCCGCAATTGTGGCGTGCCCGGTGTGAAGAGGCTAGTGATAAAATTGAAATAGTTTAATTGTGAAATTCATAATCAAGTCTCGTTGAGTGTAGGAATTTGGAGATTGAAATAGTAATAAAAGAATATATTTAAATTCAAAACACCGGCTTTGACAAGTTTTATTTATACAAATCTCTAAAAAAAATTAAAACTTTCCGTGCAAAATTGTCGGATCAGGTGAGGATTTATACAGGAAATCAAATTAGTTAGGTAGTCATGTTTGGCTTTTAGTTAGAGCATGGTACGAAACGATCAGTCAGCGAATACGACACGCACTTGGCTGTTATAAAAACTACGGAACCCTTCACTGCGCGTGGCCCGACACGCACTTGACCGGTTTTTTATTTCTAGTTTTATGTAATTAATATTTCCCGACGCATGTTGATATATTGCTTCTTTTGAATATAAATCGCAAAAGATCGGTCGATGTGTCATCACGCGGCGTAGGTTTAGGTATGTCCACTATTCAATTAAATTTCCAATTAAAGATCGATAATCTAGCCGAGAAACATTTAAAAATGACTTTCGTGGGTTCTGGAAGAATACAGCCAAGTTAAACACTAGATCCAGTCTGCCAGTGAATGTCGACGGAGTGAGTGACCACGGTGATATCGCTTTCACTAATATATTTAGGCATCAGTTTTGTGTGCAGTCTCCCATTGGTTCAGTAGGTGGGCGAGCCGATGTTGAGATTCTTAGTGGCCCAGTGGAGTCGTAAAGAGCCAAAGAGATTTCAAATATAATAAAGTATATGACGAGGGGCAAATCTCTTGGGCACGACGGTCTTAGCATCGAGCATCTTCAGAATGCTGGCCCGCATATCTCTAGAGTTCTGGCGCTGTTGTTTTCTTTGTGCGTGAGCCACTCCAGATTTAATTAGGATGATAGTAGTGCCCGTAGTAAAGAATAAAACAGGAGATCTTGCAGATAAGCATAATTATAGGCCTATTTCACTAGCAACGGTTGTGGCTAAGGTGTTTGGCGGTGTGCTTAATACGCAGTTAAGTAAACACATAACTCTGCACGCCAACCAGTTTTGTTTCAGGCCACAACTATCTACTGAAAGTGCAATATTGTGTATTAAGCATACCGTCGGATACTACACTAGACGCAATACTAACTTCGCAATACTACGAAGTTGCTGGAATGAGCACTACAACAAAAAGTTATTGGGCACAGTGGGACAGTTTGGTGATCCACGAGGGAGTACTGTGCCGCAAATGGGAAAATGCTCGAGGAGACCATTGTCACCTACAAATGGTCATCCCAAAGGCGAAGGTACCTGAACTTCTACGGCTTTACCACGATGGATGTTCAGGAGGTCATATGTTTTTGCGTGTTTCCTTGATTTATGCCGTGCTTTTGATCTGGTGTCGTATGGTATCTTGTAGAAAAAGCTTAAAAGTGTGAGCCTACCCATTGAATTAGTTGAAATCTTCAAGTATTGGTACACGTAACAGATCAACAGCGTCAGATGGGCAGGTACAATGTCTGAGATGTATGAGTTGAAGTGTGGAGTGAGACAGGGTAGACTGACCTCGCCTACCCTGTTCAACTTGTATATGAATGCATTGATTGCCGCGCTTAGCAGTCTGTCAGTCAGTTTGTGTTAACAATTTAAGCTACGCAGACGATATGGTGTTCCTGAGCGCGTCGGTCTGTGGTCTGAGGAAACTGGTGCGAATATGCGAGGAATATGTCAATAAGGTAGTAAATAGGTCTTACATATAATTTACATGATCTTTGTGAGTGGTACGAAGTGCCCGCTAGAAGTACCTCGCAGGTTTGCACGTAGTTCATTTGAAGTTAAGACTACGCTCTTTAGGGTGTATTGTACACCTTTATACACGTGCAGCCTGTGGGCTAACTACACGCAGAAAAGTTACAGTGCTCTCCGTGTACAATACAATAACGCATTTAGGGTAATTGTGGGGCTGCCTCGCTTCTGCAGCGCCTCAGGGATGTTTGCTGAGGCGCGTACTAGCTGCTTTTATGCGACTAAGCGTAAGCGGAGTGCATCCCTAGTGCACCGAGTGTGGACTAGCTCCAACACTAGTTTGAAGATGATAGCAGATAGGCTAGACTTTCCCTATACATGACATTGTTGTGGGAGACATGTCGCGTGTGGGGTGGGATAGCCTGTTTTGCATGTTTTTCTTTGATTTCATTGTATTTTTTATTGTTTTGTTATTTTGTGTGGATGTTTAAGGTAATTTATAATGTAACTAGCTTGTGCCAGCGGCTTCGCCCGCGTGGGAAGATTTTCCCGTTTAAATCCCGATCCCGTGGGAATTTCGCAAAATCCTTTCTTAGCGGATGCCTACGTCATAACAGCTACCTGCATGCCAAATTTCAGCCCGATCTGTTCAGTGGTTTGGGCTGTGCGTTGATAGATCACTATGTCAGTCAGTCAGTCACCTTTGAGTTATATATATTTAGATATTGTAATATATCTGTCTTTAATATATGTGTCTATATGGGCCTTTTGAATTCTGAATTAAATGTATTTTATTTATTAAAATAACTTTCAAGTGAAATCATTAATGCATAACACCGAAAATATCAACAATAATTATGTGCAGTATTGACTCTCAAAGTTTTGAAACGAAACATTTCTTATTATCGATATGCAAGTCTCAGAACATTGTATTTTGGAAACCAATGTTTGCTATTAATTATTAGAGATAATTTTGGTATACTGATAATAAATTTAGAGTTCATAACAACAGTTCGTACATAATATTTTGCTTCTTTGCTTCAATAACGTGTTATCTTGAAACGCACGATTTTACAGTAGGCATTTTTTTAACTTTTGGAGTCAGAATCATGAGAATCACATTATATTATACAAACTTAAAAATGTAAAATATTTTTATATACTTTTAGAAACTCGTCTGGTGTTTAATATCAATCTTGGGTCAACATTTCTTGCAAATAGGCTTTAAATGGATTTAATCGCATTATTTTGGTATTTTAAAATAAATATTAGAAGCAACACGAAAGAAGATCTTTTTCGTTAAAGCAGTTTGAAATTTTACATAACACCATTTATCGTCATATTAAGCACGCATACGGGTTTTCTCAGTTTTTGAGACCTGATTTATCAATTACTGGTTTTTTTTTTAAATTACTGTAGTTTAAATAATCATCAATCAATACACATAAAACGCTTCCGTTACTGACAGACAACACACAGCCGAAATTACCGGGCGCAAGAAGCTGAAATTTGGCATGTATCTTTCTTGGGGAGTGTAAAATAAATAAAAATAAAAAATAAAATGGTTTATTTGCACCTTCAAGTAAAATGGCAATGTTACAATGTAAATAGGCCTTAAGGTAATACATACAATGTTTATGTAAGAGTTGCAGCCAATACCTAAACTAATATAACTTAATATCTTGTATTTATAGGTAGCGCCCACCCACGTTATATAAGTTAGACATCTGAGCTTTAAGGTTAGTGAACTTAATTAGGTGCAAAATGTGTGTGTGTGTGTGTGTGTGGAATTGAAGTGAGTGGATGTGGTATAGAATATGCTTGTATGTATGTAGGTTGGGGCAAAACTTAGGATAAAACATTTTCAAATGTATTTATATGTAAAGAATTCAAGATATAAAATCGCCAATAAACTACGTTATCCAGATATATAAAACAGTCTCTCAGTTTCGTCATAATTTAGTGACAAGAGCCATGAAGTCACCTTCATTTTACATTCTCTTTTAGCCATCGCGTGAATTTGCAGCTGTCTATTAGCCATAATAAATAGTCTTGGGCCAAGAAACTTCGTGAATTTTTGAGCAAAGTTGGTTCTACAGGGTATAGATAACAATTCATAGCGTCTTCTTCTTGTATTTTCTTCATTTTTTGGGAATTTACCTTGACACAGGAATGCTGTCTCATAATTAAGGCCAACACAAAGAGTTTGCGAACAGTTAATACCTCACATTCCTTATAGAGACTAGTAGTACAATAATACCAGGGCCTAGAATATGTTACCTTAAGTAAGGCTCTTTGAGCTCTTTCAGCAATTAAAATATGCGTTTTAGATGCACCCCCCCAACAAGTTATACAATATGTTATTATCGCTTGACATAAGGAAAAATATATCATCTTCATAATTTTAGCATTAGCCGAGTGTCTTATTTGTTTAAATACATATACAAGATTAAGAATTCTATTCGAGAGATTAATTAAATGATTTTTGAAATTAAGATTTTAATCAAAAGTGAGTCCTAAATATTTAATATATTCAACGGATGACAGAGAGGGACAGACACAATTTAAAGATTCACTACTACAAATGTGAGAGGTTATACGATGCTTCGATTGTAGCGGTTCACCAAAGTTTCGTATAGAGAATGCTATATATTTCGTTTTATCATTATTAAGTGAGAGATAATTTAGAGCAAGCCATTTTTTAACTATATTAAAGCCCGACTGCGCCTTTTGGTAGGTCTCACTCCAAGTGTCACCATGAAATGTCAGGGTGGTGTCATCTGCATATGAGATTATTTTGCAGTTTTCTATATTAATTAGTGTAAGATCATTAATATAGACTAGGAACAACGTGGGTCCTAGGATGCTGCCGTGTGGCACTCCATGAGTGACAGGTAAGTATTCGCTTATATATTTGCCAATTTTTACCCTTTGAGACCACCCAGATAGATAATCAGAGAGTAATTTGAGCTGATTTCCACGAATACCGAGTTTGTATAGCTTGTTAACAAGGGTAGGAATAGAAACCGTGTCAAGAGCTTTCGCCAGATCTAGGAAAATTGTAAGGCATTTCTTTTTGTTATCTATGGATTTAACAATGTGATCAGTAAAATCATTCAAAGCATCTTCCGTGGACTTGCCCGAACGGAATCCAAATTGAAATTTTGAAAGTAGGTTATATTTTTCTAAATAATTTGTAAGTCTTTTATTAATAATCCTTTCTAGAATTTTTAATAAGGAAGTCAAAATTTAAATAGGTCGAAAGTTAGTGACACGGCTTCTATCTCCACCCTTGAAAATAGGTCTTACTATAGAACGTTTTAGTGATTCGGGAAAAATACCTGTCTGCAGGCACATATTAAATATATGTGTGAGCGGCGCTATAATATTATTTTTTAGCATTTTCAGTATATCAGATGAGATTCCATCATCACCTGCAGCACAGTTACCTTTCAGACCAATAATTAGTTTGTCAATTTCTTCTTCATCTGTGTCAAGGAGAACAAAGGAATTGCCCATCTGAGGTGTATCACAACGCGTGACCCTATCAAAATCATGTAATCCACTTGGCGGGGTAATTTTGCTTGCTAAATTTTCTCCTACGGTAGCAAAGAACTTATTTGTGGCATTGACAGATAGATGAGGGGTCAACTCCATCGAAAGAAGATCTAAAGAGTTATCTTTTTTAATGTTTCTATTAGTAATTTTCTTGATAGCTTTCCATATTTTCTTATTATTATTACCAGCTTCATTGAGTAAACTTTTTTCATATTCACGCTTTAGTTTACTAATAATCTTATTATAAAAATTACGATAAGGTTTATATGTTATTTCATGGACTATATTATCCGGATTTTGTTTATATTTTCTGTGTAGTCGATCCTTGTTACGAGTACATTTAATGAGCCCCATAGTCATCCAAGGTTTTAGTATTTTAGACCTATTTGATATATTTAACTTTTTTGTATTAGTTTATATAATATTATTTATTTTATTTATAAATTTATCCATGGCAGTATTTGGGTTGGTCTCATAAAAAATAGATATGAAATCAGTGCGATCACAAGCCAACTTTATGGCTTCAAGATCAAGTTTTACTACTTGTTGTTTTGTCTGTTTATTAATGTTTTTTTATTTCGGCGCCACAAAGTATGGGTGCATGATCAGTTATAAGGGATTCTATTATAAAAGTGGTTATTGGAATTTTAGTCTTCAATATTACATGGTCTAGACAACTTTTTGCTCGTGTTGGTGTGTTGAAAGCTGGAAGTAGTCCATTAAGGGACAGAAAGTCCAAACAATCTGACAAGAAGCGATCAGAACTGTTATTAGAAATATTTATGTTGATGTCACCTATTATAATAATACTCTTGAAAGATGATAAACTATCTATTATTTTTTGTAAGGACACTAGAAAATTATTTATGGCTTTAAAACAAAATGGGCGGTATATCACTAAAATAGCATCATTACCAATTTTAACGAGTAACCAGTTTGCTTCCTGGATAATAGGTTCAATAAGAGAAGCTTTAATATTATTTTTTATATAAACTAAGTACTACCCCATCATTCTTGTTATAATGTGAAGATGTAGCCATACTTGAATATCCATCCAAAACTGGAAGATTTTGAACGCACGACATCCAGCATTCAGAAAGAACTAGAATGTCGCATTCAAATTGCAATCTTTGTAGGAGGATATTAAAATGATCAAAATTAGCATTAAGGCTGCGGATATTTTGCGATATAATTTTTAAGTAGCAATTTGGTTGTTTCAGAAACGATGCGCAACATTCAGGTTCACAGCTAATTGTATCGGATATAGAATAGTTATCAATCTCGGACAGTAAATCTTTATCGAATTTTGAGCTTAGATTTCATAATGGTGAACAACACAGTTACGCTAATTTTGGTTATAAGTGTTGTCGAATAGGTGACCTGTGGTTTATATTTTGATTAAAACTTTGTAAAACCGTGTAGGGGAGCACTAAGAAAGGATTTTCGAAAATTCTCCCCCTAGTGGATAAAAAGGAGTTCAAAAGGGAGTACGAGATCTTTTTATTTATTCAATAGATTCAGTTGAAACTTTGTACTTAGATTCCCCAAGTGAAATTGCTGACCGGAGTTGCTTGAATTTTCTAACGAGATACCACGGCGCCGGAACATAAGGGCAATTGAAGGAACAATTTGGGTTTTTAGTCTGAAGAGAGAGGGAGAAGGCATGAGATCATTTTCCCACCAAAAAAGGTTCATCAAGTGATGCAAGTGAGCACCTAGGATATTTAATTTTGGACCGAATTGGAATGAAGTTTCTCTCAACTGGACAACATCGATTTGCTCGCGAATCAACTCTTCTCTTACCGGCTTATACTGGCAAATAATAATACAACAAAGATATATTTCAATTAAAAAACCGCCTTCTATATAACTACATCACACAGGATCTAAAAAGTAAAAATAAGGAATCTCCGCTCCACCCAGAGCGGGAGGAGATATTTGATAATTTTCCCACCAGAAAAAATGTAAGTGAGTTTAATACATTTCTCAAATTTTTATTTTTTATAAGCCTAGGTACATACTTAACTGATTAAGATAAAATAAAATATAGGAACATATGAAACGGATGTTTGTTACTCTTTCAGGTAAAAATAGCTGCAGTGATCAGAAAGAAATTTTGTATGTAGATAGCTGAAACCTTGGGATAATACAAAAGTTTTATCCTGAAATTCCCACGGGATCAGAAATTACACGGTAAATACCTCCCACGCGAACGAGGTCGTGGACAACAGATATCAGTTTTTATAAGTTTACTAGCGACCCGCCCCGGCTTCGCACGGGTGCAATGTTTATATTAAATATACTATAGAATGTCTTTATATACATCGTTGACAGCCTTTTTGTCATTCGACATACATGTTCTCTTTAGTAATTACTCTTGAAAGTGCGACACATAATTTACCTTGGGAAAAACATTCAACGCTCAAATCTAAGCAACATATGCACGCGCCTTGCCTCCGCCGGCACCGCGCCGCAACCGCTATGTCCTTGCATTTTAAATCTGTAATATCTTCGAAACTATTTATTTAAATTATATTCTGTAAAGGGCAATATTGATAAATATTAAATGCACCATGTATTTATGGTACTTAATCCGATAAGCATTAATGCTGTATTGCTTAAAATCGCTTCGTAAAATATGCTCGTATTTCTCGTAAAAAGTAAAGGATAAAAATGGTTGTTGTGGGTTATCTATAAAAGATAGCAGATGCTATCGAGTACATTTTTGTTGACCTTTTTAAGGTGTACAATACTGTAGTACATTATTTTGATCTATCTCGAAGGTTTCAGCCAGCGTTTGTAAAGCAAGCGCAAAAAATGTGTTTACTTGTGACATCACATTAGATACCTCAAAAATAATTAGTGTTCCTCTACTACATTATACATGTTATATACTTAAAAACCTTCCTATTGATTCACTCTTTCTATTGAAAGAAACTACATCAAAATCCGATGCGTAGTTTTAAAGATTTAAGCATACATACATGTGCAGGGACAGAGAAAGCGACTTTGTTTTATACTATGTAGTGATAATATTGGCCGTTGATTGAAGGGTCAATATTTTATGTGTGTGTAACATTGACCCTGTACATCTTTTTTGCATCATAAATATAAGGACTAAACTTATTGTCCTCAAAAAATAACACCATATCGTAGAGTAAGAACAACGAGACTATGATAAGCTGTTAGTAATGTCTCAGTGTTTATTCTCAGTGTTTAATCTGCTCTAGGTGAGGTTACAAGTTAACTTATTATCTATTGTTATACTCTATTATTTTACTGTTTATCTTATTGTTTTCTATGACGACCCACTGACCGATTCTTCTACTGTACAGTAATTTTATAGGTGATATTAAAATGCGGATTTTCAAGACGCTGATGGAAATGTATTACTTTTGTTTTATTAAAATTTATTATGTCATAAAGAGACTATTCATGTCACATTTATAATAACTAGGATTAGTGCGTTCTATAGTAGCCGTACTCACCTGCATACAATTTTATTTTTGCCTTGTGTATTTTGGAAGATAATTAATGTAGGTATATTAAGAATAGGTGTGGGCCCAGCACGCTAACTTGCGCTATTTATTATGTTATGCGCTTTGTCCACTTTCCACTATTTCGTCGTGCCGCACTAATGCAGGGCGCACCTAAATATGTGCACCAAATCCGAAAAATTTCAACGAAGCTTTCTCAAACATATAAATTTACAAATTGCAAGACCAACAAAACTCATAGTTTAGTTAAATAGAAATGTATTGTCTTACTCTCTTAATTTGTAAAGAACGTTTTCTTCTTTTAATAAGTATGTAGGATTCACTCGCTTTCGCCTTTTTAGTCCAAATATAACATTGTTGTGACCAATATATCGATAATGTAAAGAGATACTCATATTTTTCACGTAGCAGCATTGTCAAGTTCGCAAATGTTAAAATATGTTGGTTATTGGGACGTTTACCCTAATGGTTAACGGTTTTGAGCGCATGGTGTCTCTAAGGATCGTAACGCGAAGTGGCCCACATTTGATGAACGAGCGAATGTGCATACGTGCGTCCAATGCAATTATACATAATCGCTGAGTGTTTGATTAAAATTCAAAAAGCTTGTAAATAAACGAAACAGTTGCTAAGTATCAATCATTTATTTTCCAATTTGTTGAGGTTACATACTGACATTGTCTAGTACAGGTAGTCGCAGGGAGCACGACAGCCGCAAGCGCACTTGCCGCAGATAGACACAGCACCAGCAGCACACACAGGACCACCGAAGTTCACAGCGCCCATGATGGGGACCTGACCAGCAACAGCGGTGTTACCGCAGACTGGCAGCTCACCAGCAACCGCCACGTTGCCCTCGCCAGCACCGCCGTATGCGGCAGTACCATAACCGGCAGCAGCAGGGTAGGCGCGTCCGTTGTAAGCCAAGCCAGACAAGCCGTAGGGGCCAGCCAGACCAGGACCAGCCAAGCCGCAAGGGGCGTAAGAACCACAACATTGGCCACATGAGAATACATTCTGTAAAAGAGATAATCGTAATTAGCTTAACCTACTTCAAAAAGTAAGTTAACATTAACACGTTATCTCATGACTTCTGAGAACAACAATGTTAGGAAACCAAAATCAGACACATGAAATATAAAAATATATAAATTTCTTAAACAAGAAAATCACTCACCTGGACCAAGCAAGCTTGGATGCAGAGCAACAGAACAGTGAAGGAAGACATGTTTGATGTTTGTTCAACGAGAAGCTGAAGACTGAATGATGACCTGAAATTGTTGACCCATTTTATATCCAGCACCATGTTGATATGGACCGCGTTTTCGAAATTTTAGAAAACGTGACTTGATATAACATTTAAAAACGCTTTTTGTTTAAAAATATTATGATTTAGGCTTATCATGCTTGCACAAGAAATTAATTAATTTCTTATACCGACGGAGTATAAAACCTCCAATAGCTGCACTGGACATCATTCTTGTGTCAGTACTCGAAACAAACGACAATGTCTGTTAAGGCTATCCTCGTCCTCTGCGCCCAGGCGCTCCTGCTCAAGGTAAGAAACATAATATTTATTGGTGTTTTAATTTTGCTGTTTTTAATAACTACATTGGTGGCCTGGCGCCTTTGATGGCAGAAAGTGTAGCACAGCGTAGCTCCATTCCTTTTTAGTGTGGTTAGCAAAGATAAGCTACAGGGTGTCATAGAATGTTAGCAGTGCAGTTATTGCGGACCTATATATACCTAATATAAAGTTCTCCCTGGTTGCGGAAATGTTCTAACGAGACACCTCGGCCCCGGAACTTCCCCCGGCCTCGAACCCATCCTGTTCACCCTGAAGGAACATGGTGGGTTTATAGTCAGTAGAAGTCTGACTCGCGGTTCCGCTCCACCTAGAGCGGGAGAAGTCATACGACGATTTTCCCACCCATGAAAAGGAAATGCTTGTAGAGTGCTTAATTCAAACATAGGAAATAATTTAAATTAAAGCTAAGGAAGGAAAATTACTACTTAATTTATATAGTCCTATAATCATCGTTTCTATAAGTATGTATAATATGAATATAAATTTCATAATCTCTAAATATTATAAAACAAAGTCCCCCGCCGCGTCTGTCTGTCTGTCTGTTCGCGATAAACTCAAAAAGACGCACGGACGGACTTTTTTTCAGTTTTCACCAACAGATAGAGTGATTCCTGAGGAAACAATTACTGCATAGTAAGTTTAGGTTTTGTCTACTAATATTGGATAAAAAAAGATTATATTAGTTCAACATGTCGGAAAAAAACTAAACCGATCGGGAGCTTTCATCGAAAACGCTGCCAAAACCTTTTGAGTTATAACAAAACAATGTAGGGTGGGGTTTTTCCTTTTTTACAGATTTGTAAAAAAAATTGACTGTCTCCCAAACATAACCCACAATAACCTTACAAAATGATGGGTTATTTACAAAGCAATTTTTAACAGTACCTATAGTATTATTTCTTGTTCAATTAAATACGTTACATACGTTTTTAGCATTTAATGTAGATCAAAATTGCTTTTCACACTGTATCAATAAATTTACTATCTTAACTTATCGCAAATAAAAAAATACTGGACGAGAAATTAACTATGCAAAATATATAATATATGCAAATATAACCTTTCACCTGAGCAATTGTAAGAATATCAAAATAATAATAACTAATTAGACATTCACTTGTTCTGACCATATCGATGTATTCAGCCAAATAACGAATAAAAGCAAAGAAAGTTTGTTCAAAAAAAGAAAAGCTTTAGGTATATATTAAACAAAATATTACACTTGTACAGAGAATTTTAAGGATTCAAGATTTTATATAATAAACTTTCTTTGCTCTCCGAAAGGAAACTACCGGCGTACAGATATCGTCAATAATATAATTCTATACAACTATGTCTGTGTGCTTTCAAAGAGGGTTGTCAAAATAATGAACAAATCAGAGCATTTTTCAGAAGACCTATATAATATTAATAAGAAACACAAAACTAATACAAAACTTGCGAATGTGAAACAGTATCAACCTTCACGCTAAAAATTTTGTATAATATATGCAAGTTTTTTAATGTTAGGTTTAGTAAAGTTTGTAAAGATTATATAGATATATAATATGATTGTAAGAACTTACTCAATATTTTTGTGCAATTTTTATATGTCTAATAAAGTAAATTTGGAATAATGTGTTGTTTTGTTTTGTGTTCATTGGTAAGATGAGGGAGAGCGGAAGGGGTAAATCAGATTCTCTAGCTAAGTCATAGGGGTAACAAGGTCGAAAAGGTTAGGAACATTGATACTAATTGTAATTAGTAACTAATCTAAGCAATTAGTATCAATATGACATGAATAATACTCTTTATGACACAATACATTGGCTAAATAATAACAAAATCAAAATAAATCTTAGTAGTACCTATTATTTCCGTAAGTAAGTAATTCATTTCCGTCAGCATCGTGAAAATCCGCTTTTTAATATCGCCTATTGTAATGAATGTACAGTAGGGTGTCCCGTTCATGTATGGGGAAAAAAAATGAGCTACGGCTACGCAAGAGGTATCAAAAGTTGCGTTTTGACACATATATTACGATTATTATAAAACTTAATTAGATATCCGGCATCTTGAGGCCTCTACTAGTCCTTGAAGTTTTTCAAATTTGCTATTTTTAGAGGTTCCTAATATAAACTATAAATCATACAAAAATAACATTTGAATGGTTTTTATTAAATTTAAGGGTACAAGAATGAGTTAAAGCAAGGTTTAAAATAGTTGAAAGACAAAATAATCAATGGCAACTTTAAAAACGGAACTGGTTTTTGTGACCAAAATTAGGCATTTCTGAGCGAGATTTTAATCTGTTCCTAATAAAACCATCCCGAGCTGTAGTGTCCGTGACGCTTTGAGAAGCTTCCGTCACTAGTTTTACACATTTTTCCACTGACTGTGTGTGGCAGGGAAAGTCAATAATGTCGAGGATGTGTTCTTTAGCCTTAATTCTAAGTTCATCGTTGGAGACGTGTCGCAAAATTGGTGGAGCTGATATTTCACACTCTTGCCAAAATATTATATCGGTGTAGTCTCGCGCACAGAAGTTAAGCTTTGGTGCTTTAAATACCCTGCGAGAGTTGCTCTTTTCTGCTTCTCTGGCCTTTAATATTTTGCGAGATGCAAGCTCTCGAATATGCTCTCTATCGTCGAATAGCATGGCAATAAGCAAGTTTTCTGGGTGCGCAAAAAAAGCGTTTCTTTCGATCACCGAATTTACAATAGATCTCTGACTATCAGGCAAAAATCGAGAGTATATAACCATTTGAAAAATTTGCTTGGCTCCATCTTTAAATGATGAGTTTTGCTTGATTAGGAACCAAACAGGAGCGTAAACTTTGACCACGTAGTACACAAGCAGCTGCAAATTATTTGACGGCGAAACAGTACTTACGTAAAGTCTGAGTATGCGATTGAAAGTAGTGAGCCATCTCGAATGCGCCATTTTTCCAGGTTGGCGGTTCGCTAGCTCAAGGGAACAGGAATCAGCCATCACAGCATGACACATTTCGTACAGATACTTTTGATCCGTGCTTAGTTCCTTCACAATATTATCAGGTAATACTAGCAAATTGCCAGACACTGCACAAAAAGACGCTAGAGGTTTACTTTCACAAGCAGCTAGCTGTTTTCCAATAGGTCTTGAATATTCTTTTGGCCCAGATGTGCTACCATCCAGAGACATGAACAAATGACGAAGCGGTAATTCATTCGCGTGAAGCATATAAACACACCATTGCAACGGTCTCTTTAAATAGTTTTCCAGGTATTGAATGACACCTCCCTTCCAACCTGTATTCGTAGCAGTACCATCGCACCCCACACAGATCACCTCTTCCAAGTTCAACCCTTGATTTTCTAACAAAGATATGATAGAAGAGACGATCCCTTTGGCAGTGCCACGACTTGGCGTCATATGTCCCAAATAAATAGATCCCGGCTCTGTGAGAACTGAAATGTGTTCTTGCAAGACTTCTCTGCGGTGGTACCAATCGCCTATTTTCTCGTTTATGAGTGTTTTGTCCTTTTCTTTCGTCAATCAAAGTAGATACTTTTTATTACAATCGTATCAATGTCTTTGCTGGCCTTGGTCCGTGCTTTTGAAACAGCTCTATGAATTTTATTCTTATCAATAACAAGACTTAGATCTTCGGAAGATACCAATCCTACGTCAGCTAAGACCGCGGAAGCGACCGCAGCCGCAGATCGCGTTGATAGTCCATACCGATCACATACCTTAGCTACTGTTGGCAGCGCCAGAGTGTTCCGATTCAACGAAGTAGATGGAGTCTCATTTACAGGCACGTCACTATTCGCAGAAAGCTCTGTTACAGGCGACTGCGGTCGAGGCGGCAACTCGCACACCGGAACAGGATTGGTTTTTAGTGATGCACTGGGAAAACATGCGTGCTCTGACTCTTTCCGATTTAAATTTTCTTGTCTCTGATGTTTCTTTAAAAGTCTTGCTGTTTCTTTTGTGTCTATACCGCTTATTGCCATTTTTCTATCACTTCTTTGATCCAGTAAAAAGTCTCTTTCAGAAATAGGAACTTTCTTAGGTTTTATGCAGGAACAAATGTCAAACGAATTGCACTTACAAGCAGCAATATCGAAGAGCTTGTTCGACGATTCCAAAAAGCACTTCACTTTGCTTTCGTAACTATCATTTCTTTTATTTTTGGGATATCTTATCAATGACAGGTATTTGTCGAAATATGATTTCAGCAATTGGGTAACTCGTACGTTGGAAACGATAGGAATCGAAGCTTTGGTCCAAATCGTATCAAGTTTTCCAGAAACGATTGAAAAAACTTCTGTGTTAGAAGGATCTTTCCCATTCTTCTGTAGTTTTAGTTCATTTTTAGTAAACAAAATGAATTTGATAACGTCACTTATCACGGGTAACTGGCGATCGTCAAGTTCTTTATATGATCCCAAAATAGCACAAGTAGTCTCACTTCGTCTTGAACCCATTATTATATATAACAAAAACACGTGTTTTATCACAAGGAAGTGCAGAGCGACACCTTACAGCAATAAAACCGCAATAGAAATAAGACCAACTGCCTCACAGTAGAAGTAGAGAATTTAAGAAAAACAAGTCAAAACATGAATTTTGCGAGTTTGTTCCAAACCAATTCCTAACAGAAAAAATCCTGTCATTGCCTGCAAATCATAACTTAGGGTTTCACTATCACCGGGCCGTATCCCCGCTGCCTCGAGAAGTCGAGGCGTGGCGGGAAGAGCTCCGGCGCGATCTCAGGGCAGTATGGAGGGAACGACTGTCGCAACAGACGGCCGGGCACGCCGCAATTGCGGCGGTAAGACCCCTCTTTGAGGAGTGGCTAGATCGGCGTCACGGCGTCCTGACCTACCGCATGGAACAGGTCCTCACCAGACACGGAAGTTTCGGGAGGTACCTGTGTCTGATGGGAAAGGAGGAAACGCCTGGGTGTCACCACTGCGAGGGTCGCCCTGAGGACACCGTAGAGCACACGGTGCAAGACTGCCCCGCCTGGGCAGAGCACCGACGTGTCCTCACGGCGGCGATAGGCGGAGACCTCTCGCGCCCGGCATCGGTCGAGGCCATGCTGCGGGGCGAGAGGGAGTGGGAAGCGGTCGCCTCCTTCTGCGAAGCAGTCATGCTTCCGAAGGAGGAGGCGGGCCGTGTGAGGGAGAGGATGGCTTCCTCCCTCCAGCCCAGCCGCAGTGGTAGACGCCCACGGCGTCGGACGTCGGCCGACGATCTCCGGCCACCGTAGGCGCGGGCATGCGGACAGCGAGTAAAGGGCAACTCGCTGTCCGACCATGGACCATGCCCGGGTCGACGGCGCGTCGTGTTCCACGCGCGCCTCAAAGAGCGTCAGCAACATGACGAGGCACCCTCTGCAGAGGGCCGAAGCCTGCCGGGGTCGTGGGACTCATCCCATTACCGTGGCCCCGGTACGTAAATGGTTATTGAAGGAACACCGTGGATTTTAGTCAGTAAAAGTCTGAAAGTCCCTCCCACCCTGCCCGGAGTGGGAGGACTTATTTGATAATTTTACCACATTATTTAAGTGATGAATAAATTAAAAAAAATGCCGGTAGAACCCTCAAGATATTTTTTTATGTTTTTTTTTTTATTATTTTTACGGTAATCTAAAACTAATAATGCAACTGTTGAGGTGGCTTGAGTAGCGAAAAGCGAAAAAAAAATTTTCGGGACACCCTAATGTACAGAAGTTACTATGCAACATTCTTAGGTAGGTACATATATACGTATAACAATTGACAATATGTTAACTCGTAACCTCACCCAGAGCAGATTAGTAAGCGGCTAAGTAAATTAACATATTTACTGTTACAATTGACAAAAAGAGTACTGAGATATACTATAAGCTTATCATGGTCTTCTTGTTCCTACTCTACGATATGGTGTAATTTTTTGGCGACAATCGACTAATAGAGATCTTATAAAATATTATATAAAACATGTATACGATCAATGTTTGGTTTAATCTACAGATGGTCGAAACATATAAAATATTGACCCTACAGTCAACGGTAAATATTATAAACTTATAAAAACGATTATTTAACCTTCAAGCGGGCGCGCGTAGTCGAATCGACCGCGCTTAATACATTTTCGTTCATATTATTATTATTACCAATCACATGTACTTTCCATTTCTAGTAGCCTGTCGCTATGTCATTGGGACTTAAATAAACAATTTACCATCGGTGCAGGCGTTCCTCTGACCCCACAGATCGCGATTGTTTAAGTCACGGGACAGTCGTCGAAAGGACTACACGCGCCTGTCATCGAAAAGGTTACGCGTGATGTTCAACGCGACATAATATTACTTCGGTTATCACTCAATATTATTGAGTAATATATAGTTTATATATATAATATTTATATAGTAGTTGGAATATTGTTTTTTTTTTTATAAAATGAGTCGTAGACCGTTACCACAGAGTGCAATATTCGAGGAATTACTAAGAGAAGACGAAGAAGAGCTCTAAGGCTCTGAAACTTCCAACCTCATCGTGTCAGAGGGGAATGTGAGGGTGATTTGCCTCTTTCAGAAATATATAACTGTTTTACAGGGTGCAATAAAGTAACGAAGTGGCAAATATCTAACAATAACAGAGTGATATCTTTTAGATATGTTTACACAAAGCTGTCTTTTATCATATTCAGTGAGAGTTGTTGAATTGAATGTTTTGATCGATGAGATGATGGCAGGTTTTCCGGGAAAATGTCCTTTTCGATAGTACATTAAATCAAAGCTTCACAAATACGGCATAAAACTTTATCCACTAGTAGACGCTGCTACATTTTAACGTCCTCAGCATTGATCCAAAGAATATTTCAGTTATGTTAATTGATTTTATAATTGTTTATTTTTCATTATTTTAATTACTTTTTTTGACGAATTAGACTTAAAAGACCATGATAATATATCTGAGTACAAAAAAATAAATTATTATGGCTTTATTTCTCTGATTCATCCCATAGGTCTTTTCGGTTACGCGCGCCCGCTCCCGTTACAATTGACCGCGCGCCCGCTTGAAGGTTAAACTGAATCAATTGTTTAAAAAAACCCAATAATTGTTCAAACAGTTTTCAACGGTTAAGAAAACTCGAATGTGTGCTCAATATTACGATAAATGGTGGCGTAAAATTTCAAACTGCTTTAATGTAAAAGAGCTTCTTTCGTGATGCTTGAATAGAATACCAAAATAATACCATTTTATTGTATGCTGTTAAATAAGTTTAAAGCCTATTTACAAGTTTTGATCCAAAATTAATATAAAACTACAGACTAGTTTCTAAAAAAACCATAAAAAATATTTTACATTTTTAAGTTTGTAGAATTTTATGTGAATAATTTTTAAATATAATGTGATTCTGTACATGCAAAATATCATGTACGTACTATTGTTTTGAACTCTGAATTTATTATGAGTATACCAATATTATCTCTAATAATTACAACCATTGCTTGCCTGTCTATCTTCTACAGCTTGTACCCTGGAGAGTGTGCGCAGGAGCATCGCGACCTAGTCCCTTCATCCCGCTTCTACTACCGATCTACTAGACGTACTGCGGGATACCATTCACACTTGGTCGATATACCTTCTTGTCGTACTAAGCGCTTCTCCTCTACATTTATTATGCGCACAGCCAAAGTGTGGAACTCTATGCCGGCTTCTATATTCCGTGCAACATATGACCCGTCAGCCTTTAAAGCAAGAGTGAACAGGCATCTTCTGGGCTCCCTCGTTCAATCATAGACCTCATCTTACACTTACCATCAGGTGTGATCGTGGTCAAGGGCGGGTTCACTGGTAATAAAAAAAATACAAAGTTCTGAGACTTGCATATCAATAATAATAAATGTTTCGTTTCAAAACTTTGAGGGTCAATATTGCACATAATTATTGTTGATATTTTCCGTGTAATGCCTTTACGATTTCACTTGAAAGTCATTTTAATTGTGGACATACCTAAACCTATCCCGCGTGATGACACATCGACCGATCTCTTGCGCTTTATATTCAAAAGAAGCAATATAATATATTTATCAACATGCTTCGGGAAATATTCATTACACTAGCTGTGCCCCGCGGTTTCACTCGCATATAATTCTACTACTGTTATTAACTCGATGATTTCTGAATATTAATGAATAGATATTAACATTTAAGTATACCAATCTAATTCGCACTGGATAGAGAATCGCAAAGTAAAGATAGTTGTTAATTATATTGTTAGGAATAGATTAACAGTATTTAGGTATATACAATATTTTAGTCCTACTTTCTTGTGGTATAAGTATGTTTTGGTTTTCCCTGCGTCCGAATCTACATAGATAAAGCAACATATAATTGGCTATGTGAAAAAAAAATTGGCCAAGTGCGAGTCAAACTCGCCCATGACGCGTACCGTAGTGGCTACGCCAAATAACTTTGTTTAATCATAGTGTTTGTATGAATAACAAAGTTCAAACGATCCATATTTTCAAAAACCTGGTCAAAGAACACTGCTTCTCCATCATCCGGTAATTTTATATGTTTAAATTTGTTTATTGTATCTTTATAATTTATTTTATTAGTTAAATATGTTTTTTTTTTTAGTAAATTGAGTAATTAATATTTATTCACACTGTGTCCATCATCTCTTGTTCAACTCTCCTGTCACAGGTCTGCTCGATGAAATTTCTTATGAAGTAAGCAGCACCTTTGTGCTCTTTTGTCTGTATTTTTTTTTCTCTTTTAAGTTTTTGTGTTTACATAAAGAAATACACATATTTGCGGTTTTTGAAAATGTTCTATATCTCAAAAACTACTGGCTGTATCTTGTTTGAAAACTAACTAAAATTTAATTACATTTTTCATTAAAATATACAGTATACATATGTTTATACAACGTGTAATTTATAGGGTATATACATACCAAGTGCACGGCTTCTTTGGATGATAACAAACGATATGGCAATGGCAAGGGTTTTGTAATCCTATGTCTACATGTGTGGAGCTTATTAGAAATTTCAATATTTATTTATTTATTTATTTATTATTTATTATATACTTTATTGTACACCTTACAATATTTCTATAGATACAAAAAAAATAAACTAGTGTACATAGGCGGTCTTATCGCACAGGGCGATCTCTTACAGACAACCTTTGGATGGACAAACTTAAAGGAGACAGATTAAGGGCTGTCAGTGTACAAACATATAATTGAACATAATAATATAAAATACATACAATACCAAAATTATATACTAATAAATGTTACATGTATAATTGAGAAAGAAGGGGAAAAGTTATAGGGAGAGGTAATGCTCCTTCACCATTCTTTTGAACGCTGGTAGCGTTTGAGCACGCCTCACTTCATCTCATCACTTTCATTGATCACTTTAATCTATTTCTCAATCCTGCAATTTATCTCTCCTTCCATTACGCGCAACTCACCATTTTCCCAACTGTACTCCTTCACTTCTTGACCTCATCTTTGTTTCCTCCACACAACACGTCGCTAAGCATGGGCAATGTTCAGCTGACGCTTTCTCCTACCACGACTTGATTTTCCTTTCCTACAAAATTCGCCCTCCTAAGACTAAACCTAAAAGTATTCTTCAGCGCAGTTTTGGTGGAATGGACTTGGAAGGTCTTCGGGAAGATGCTAGGAGTATTGACTGGTCTGAGCTTGTTCATGCAGACTCGATTGATGAAAAAATTAACCTCCTTAATTCCAATCTCATCGGGCTGTATGATGTGCATGCACCTGTTCGGTTGGTCAAGATGAAGGCATCTGCCTGCTCCGTGGCTAACAGATGACGTGAAAGCAATTTTACAAAAAAAGGCAGCAGCAAAATCTAGGTATAAGTGCAGACCTAGCTCCTTAAATCGTGAAAAATACGTCGCTATCAGAAATCGCAGCAACTTGGTTTGTAGGGATGCCCAACGCCGCCACATTCACAAGTCCGTTGAAAACGGTGATCCAGCTAAAGTCTGGAAATTTCTTAGATCAATGGGAATTGGGAAGTCACGTCAAGAGTCTGTTCCTAAAGATATAGACCTTGAATTACTCAATCAACATTTTTCCACTTCTTGTAGTTTCAATGGGGCTGTTAAAACCAAAACTTTAGATAATCTTTCGTCTCTTCCCACTCCCGATTATTCTCCTTTTGTTTTTAATCAATTTGCTTGTTGTGATGTTAAGAAGAGTATTTTATCAATCACGTCAAATGCTGTTGGTAGTGACTGTGTAAGTCGCAAGATGATACTCCCTATTTTGGACGAAATCCTTCCTGTCATCTGCCATATCCTTAATCATTCTGTATCCTCTGGTATTTTTCCATCTGCATGGAAAGAAGCTCATGTAACCCCACTTCCAAAAAAATGTAATCCTGTTTCTTTCTCTGAATTCCGTCCCATTTCCATTTTACCGTTTCTGTCCAAAGTCCTAGAACGCCTTATTCATAGTCAGCTTAGTGCTTTCCTCTGTAGAAACAGACTCCTTAATTTTTACCAATCCGGATTTCGTCCGGGGCATAGCACTACCACAGCTCTTGTTAACATTACGGATGATATAAGATTGGGTATGGACAATAGAAAATTGACGGTCATTGCTTTACTTGATTTCAGTAATGCTTTTAACACTGTTGATTTTGATGTCTTGCTCGGGATACTATGCTCTCTTAACATATCTCCAACAGCTATTGATTGGTTTCGTAGTTACCTGTGTGGCCGCCGACAACGTATTTGCATTGAAGGTTCGTTGTCTTCATGGTGCAATACTACTGCTGGCGTACCACAGGGGGGCGTTCTCTCTCCTCTTCTTTTCGCCATATTCATAAATTCTATTTCAAATGAACTTCTCTCATCCTACCAACTTTATGCTGACGATCTGCAAATTTATTCGCAAGCTTCCGTTGAAGATTTATCTGAGGCAGTAAAGACGGTGAATAAAGATTTAGCGCGTATTTCCGATTGGAGTTTGGATCATGGTTTGAAGGTTAATCCTGCGAAGACTAAAGTCATTATTGTTGGCAGCCCTAGGCTACGTTCCAAAATTGACTGGACCACCCTTCCCCAAATAATGTTTGATGGAATTGCTATACCCTACTGTGACTCAGTAAAAGACCTTGGTATTTATATTGATAAGGATTTGTCTTGGGGTCCCCAGTTGCAGGAAGTGAGCCGCAAACTGTTTGCCTCTGCGGGGTCTTTACGCAGATTGCGCAATTTCCTACCGACTGCTACTAAAACTGCGCTTGCCCAATCTCTTCTACTCCCTATCCTTGACTATGCTGATGCAAGTTATCCAGATCTAACTGAAGTGCAGCTAGATAAGCTTGAGCGACTCCAAAATTTTTGTATCAGAATCATATTTGGTTTGCGCAAATATGATCATGTTTCTGAGTTTCGCACTAAACTCAAGTGGCTGCCTATCCGCCTTCGCCGGAATGCACATATTTTATCATTACTCTACAGTATTCTTTTCAATCCAACGACTCCCTTTTACTTCAAAGAACGTTTTAAGTTCCTTCATGACACACATGTTAGAGATTTGAGATCATCAGAGAATTTGAGACTTTTGATGCCTACGCATTCCACAAAATTTTACGACCAGTCGTTTACGGTGCAGGCCATTCGGTTGTGGAATGGATTGCCAGTGTCAGTAAGACAAGCTCAGTCACTTGCTGTTTTTAAAAGCTCGGTTGCCAATCATTTTATTTCAAACTTTTGATTATTCCTTTGCTTTCTCCACACGATGTTAAAGAACACATTATATATTTATTTATTTATTTTATGTACTTATGTATTTGCATATATATATTTTAGTTCTATTTTCATTAGTTTTCCGTTATTAATGAATATTTGTACAGTAGTACACTAATATAGCTCTCCCCATTTTAATTAAAGCTCATAAAGTCTTCCAAAGGTTGTCTGGAAGATATCGCTCTCAGCGATAAGACCGCCATTGTAACCATTTTTTTTTTACAATATTGTAATTTAAGTGTGATTCAATTATTGGTGTACAATAAAGTATATTCTATCTATCTATCTATCTATCTATTATTACTTTTCAGAATGTATTGAGCCAAGCGTGTCGGGCTGCTTATGCCCCGGCGATCGATCCAGCTCTGGCTTGTTCCTGTAGCTTGGCTGGTCCTGGTCTGGCTGCCAGCACCAGCAAAGCCACAAGTAAAAAAAATAAAAAATAAAAAATATTTTTCATGTGTCTGGTTTTGGTTTCCTGACATTGTTGTTCTCAGAAGTCATGAGATAATGTATTAATGTAATAGTTTTAACTCATTCTTTGAAGTAGGTTAAGCTAATTACGTTTATTTCTTTTACAGAATGTATTCTCATGTGGCCAGTGTTCTGGTTCTTACGCCCCGGCGTTCGCGCCTTACGGTTTGGCTGGTTCTGCGGCCTTAGTATGAGTTTGCGATACTATTATCGTGTTCGAAAACTATAGCTTTGTCTCTTTCACACTAATATGGTACGTGTGAAAGAGACAAAGCGATAGTTTTCGAAAACGACAAAAGTATTTCAAACTCATACTAAGCACACTGGTCTGGCTACCCCCTACGGCTTGTCTGGCTTGGCTTACGATGGACTCTCCTACCCTGCTGCTGCCGGGTGTGGTGCTGCGTACGGCGGTGCCGGTGAAGGCAACGTGGCGGTCGCTGGTGAGCTGCCAGTCTGCGGTAACACCGCTGTCGCTGGTCAGGTCCCCATCATGGGCGCTGTCAACTTCGGCGGCGCTGTGCCGGCTTGTGGTGCCGTGTCTATCTGTGGCAAGTGCGCTTGCACCTGCGGTTCCCCATGCGACTACATTTACTAGACAATGTCAGTATGAAACCTGAACAAATTGAAAAATAAATGATTGATACCTAGCGACTGTTTTGTTTATTTACAAGCTGTTTGAGTTTTAATCAAACACTCAGCGCTAATGTATAATTGCATCGGACCCACTTATGCACACTCGCTCGTTCATCAAAACGTAAACAGTTCGAGTTCCGATCATTACAGATACCATGCATTCAAAACCGTTTACCATTTAATTTTCCATAATATATTTTACTTACAATTTACTTACATAATTTATCATTTTACCATTTCTTGTAGATAACGGGGTGTTATAGTTATACAATACAAAGTGTCAGGGCGATCGCAAACTTTACGAATTGATAACTTATAAATAGATATACACATTGACGAAATTCATTCATAATCATCTGCTTAGCTTTTTTGTTATGCAAATGTATGATCCATCATCTATGATTTAGTGAAGAGCGAATAAAATACTTCTAGGCAAACGTGCTTCATCTTCATTCACATCATGGCTTGCCATCAGGTGAGATGGTGGTCAAAGGCGAGCTTATCAACAATAAGAAAACAAAGGTAGGCACAGATTAATAATTTGATTGTAAACGGTCATAATACCCCTGAAATAGCAAGAAAATTAACTCATACGCGACAAATAATCCTTTCTGATCAATACTTATAACACCTTTTTCCTTTTCAAAATTAACATTCATGCCTAAACATCTCTGTATACATCCAAGATCATCCTAAAATTGTTAGCTAATTCACACTTTAATCTTTTCATCTCTTTAGAACAATTTGCAATGAAAAATAAATCATCGACATAAATTAATACATTATTGTTCTTGAATTACGTTCAATTGTAGTAAATAAACATGGTTGATTTTTTTTAAACCGATATTTATAAACATATCCTCGACTCTCTGATACCACATTATTGCGTCCCAAATGTATTTTTGAATGATCTTTGGTGTGGCAACATTCTATTGTATTTTTGATGTTGACACTTGACATAACTCTGACTTGACAGATAGCTCTTGTCCCCGGTTGGAAAAATGTCCACGTTGGACCTGTTGATTTAATTGTAATTGATAAAATATCGTTTGGAATCGCCGTTTGCAACCGATAATTGGGTCGCGATTAACTATTGTTTGAAGTTGTAATCCCCATTTGACGAAAACCCTGGGATATTTTTGGATTTATCGCCGGGTTGATGCGACTGCGTGGCACTCGCATTTGTTGGAAATAAGTAGTGATAAATAGCTTCAATCCGGTGTGAGTTTGGGCTGTGATGCTGATCTGAACCGCGCCATCTGGAGACTGACGCCTTGTGACCGTTCAGAACACTTGACTTACATCACACTTTCAATTACTCACCTCATATTTACATACATACCACACTTGGGCGTGACCTAGGAAGGTCGAAGCTTGGCGAACCCAGCACAGAAGGTTAGTGGTAATGAGGACGTGATCAAGCAGATCCTGGTTGCTGTCTACAGCTCAGGTGAGTGTTATTTGTATATATGGTTGTAGGCCGGAGAGCCTGTAGTTTTGTTTATTGTTGTTGAAAGCAACGGTAGGGCTCCACGAACCGTGGACAGTTCGGACACACACCAGTATCGTTGCACTGGCTTCTTGTAGTCCTGAACATTTTGGTAGCAGAGCGTGGTTTTATAAGATCCACTGGTTTAATTGGAAGTTTTGAATATTGTTGAAAATAACTTAATAAGTTTGAATATATTGCTTTGTCAGCCGGGCTCAAATAGTACTTGTAGTTTGTACTGTAATTTGTAGTGCTAGTCCCTGCATTGTATTGACAAGTAAGATTTATTTGTGAAATTAGGAATTATTGGTTGTATTTGGTACATAATTTGGTACATTGTTGTAAAATTTGTTTGGTATTTGTTGCAATTAATAATTGAATGTCACTGATCTGAATTTAAAAGGTTATCTAAATAATAATTACACATAGTCTAACATAATAGGACTTGAATTGTGTGTATTGGTTATTGCATTTGTGGTACTTATTGAGATTGATAGAGATTCTCCGGCTCAATATTATACAGTCAATTGTTGTGTTTATTGATGTTTATTGGTGTTGATCCTGCACAATATACATTGAATTGTTATTTATTTTGTAACTAGCCATCTGTACCGAGCTAGATTCATACTTGGAATAAGTACAGGGTCGGATTTGGACTTGAAATAATTGAATTTAAGTTGTTATTTTGGTGAAATTATTTGGTCGGCTAACAAGTCATTGTTGTTTGTTTAGTTAATTTTAGCCTGTTGTATTAATATTTGATTGTTGCAATGGCCTCATTAAGGGCAGTCAGGGAGGCTGCTGCCGGATTGACCTCACAGTTGAGATGGTTCACATCGGCAGCTGCAACGGTTGAGCGTGTAGATTTGGAAGAGCTCACCCTTGCTCGGTATGGGCAAGTGATTGAGAGGATCAAGTCAGCTGATGCTGCGCTCACACGCTTCAACGAGTACATCATGGACGTGGATTTGGGGGTGATGGATCAGACAGCCCGCGATAAGATTTTGGGTGACTATGACCAGATTGTCCACCTGGGGGATGTCATATGTCTACGAGCGCGGGAAATTTTGAAGAGTCGGGTGCCTGATGCGGCCAAGCCACAGACCCCCGTTGTTGCAGGCCCTGGACTATTGAGTAGGCTGCCCACCCTGGAGCTGCCACATTTTGACGGTCGCTTGGACCACTGGCTGGGCTTCCTAAATCTCTTTGAGAGTCTTGTCGATGCACGCTCGGACCTCGGACCTGCCCAGAAGCTGGCCTATTTATTGTCTGTCCTGGAGGGCGAAGCCAGAGCCTTGGTGCAGCACTTGCCGGTGACGGATTCCTCTGACCCGACCGCTCTGGAGCTTCTCTCCCGACGGTATCAGAACAAGCGCTGCCTGGCTGATGTGCACATCGACCAGATTTTGGGGCTACCAGCCATTGTCAGCACGTCGACGTTGCGCACTGACTTGCTGAACCCGTTGGTCTCAGCGACCAACGCCTTGAGACGCTTGGAGTTACCGGTAGAACATTGGTCATACTTGTTGGTGCACATAGTGCTGCAGTTGCTCCCCGCGGAGTTGAGGTCACGTTTTGAGCAGAAGTATGGTGGGGATAGTGCCACCCATCTTCCCCCCTTTGACGACCTCCTCAAATTTTTGGAAGACGAGTGTCGGTTTTCGGATAACACTCGTGGTGCCACGGGGTCACCCCCACTACCTTCTCGGCCTAGAGACCAGGGACGGACTAGGGCTCGGGGGCCTGTTGATGTTCACCCCGCCCCCCGTTTTGCTGGCGCCCGGAGTCTTTGGGCTAGGGGGCCTGTTGATGATCGCCCCACCCCCCGTTTTGCTGGCGCCCGGAGTCCTCGGGCTAGGGGGCCTGTTGATGTTCGCCCCGCCCCCCGTTTTGCTGGCGCCCGGAGTCATCATCATTGCGACTTTTGTAAGGCCACGGGGCATGTCATGGCGCGTTGCCCGGCTTTTTTGAATTTGCACGTAAGTGCCCGCCGCCGCATTGTCAACGCACGCCGTTTGTGCTTCTCGTGCTTGGGGGCCCACTTTCATCGGGACTGCCCCGACCCCCGCCCGTGTAGAATTTGTGAAGGGTCCCACTTGGAGATTTTGTGCGCCAACGCGAACCGCTCCAGCAGACCAGCTTCTGAGGGGGGTTCGCGCAAGGGGGGGTACCCCGTAGACGAGCACCGCACGCTGTACGCCGCACTCCACCCCCCGCGCAAGTTGTACGGGAGCCCCGCGAGCACCATTTGGTCTGCCCTCGTCAGGGAGAACGCGCATTGGCTGCTAGGCAGCAGTGGCCGGGTCGGCGCCGCTGCCTTTCCCCTCCGTTGGCGGAACGTCCCCGGCTGGAGTCATGCCCTCCGCCATTCGGGCATCCGGTGGGATATGCCCCTCCAGTGATGGCGAGCGGCTCGGGACACCGCGCAGACGAATATTTTGATTGTTGGCCTCGTCGTGAACGAAGGCAGCCTGGATGCGGCGATCGGTCGCCGCCCAGGCATCACTAAGAGATTGACGCCTGCCCCGCTAAAAGACCCCCCCGATCAAGACGGTTTTGTTGCCAACGGCCTCGGTCAAGGTCTGGGGACCCTTGGGTGACTCGATTGTGGTCTGTGCCATTTTGGACACGGGAGTCCAGGGTTGCCTTTTGTCGTCTTGGTTAGCGGGACAGGTTGGCCTGAAGGTGAATGACCTTTCAGGCAAGATTTGGGGAATTGGCGAACCGGCTGACACCACTGTTGAGGGAAGGACCTGGTTTGAAATCACCCTTGTGAGTTGTCCGTACCCTAAAGTTGGTGCTCCTGCCCTTGTTATAACTGAACTTGGTTGGGACGAGCCACTTCGGGAAACCCTGTTGGAGGACGGTTGAGGCACTCTAGCCTTCCTTATGGGGCCCGTCACCCCCTTTTGTTGCCCAAGGAGGGCCACTTGGTTCAATTGTTGGTGACTGATCGTCACACTAAGAACTCGCATGCTGGTTGCAATGCGCTGTTGGCCATTCTGCAGCGAGAAATTTGGATTTTGTCGGCTGATCGCGTCAATGAGGCGAGGCCCTTTGCTGGCGTCGTAACGGATTTGTTGGTCCCCTTTTGTTGAAGACGTCCACCCTTCGTAATAGTAAGATTGTTAAGGCTTATTTGTGTGTTTGTCTGCCTGTCAACCAAGGCAGTACATTTGGAGCTGGTAACCTTCCTCTCGACAGAGGCTTTTGAGGCGACCTTGGAAAGATTTGTGTCTCGCCGTGGGTTACCTTCTTTAATTAGGTCTGATTGCGGTACGAATAACAAGGGTACAAGTAACTATTTGAAGGAGGTATACGCCTTCCTTAATGAGAGCCAGGTTGACATTGGTAATAGTTTGGCCCGCCGAGGGGTCACTTGGTTGTTTGACCCGCCAGCCTGCCCCCATTGGGGGGGTATTTTTGGGCCGCGGTGAAAGCGGCAAAGGGACGCTGGCGGAGATTGTTGGGAGACACCGTTCTCACCTTTGAGGAACTAGCTACGGTATTTGGCCACATTGAAGCTGTGTTAAATTCGCAACCTGGTCAAGACTTCCAATTGATTAGCGGACGGGTAGGCCCGTCCGGGGGGGGGTAGATGTTGCGTCCCAAATGTATTTTTGAACGATCTTTGGTGTGGCAACATTCTATTGTCTTTTTGATGTTGACACTTGAAATAACTCTGACTTTACAGATAGCTCTTGTCCCCGGTTGGAAAAATGTCCGCGTTGGACCTGTTGATTTAATTGTAATTGATAAAATATCGTTTGGAATCGCCGTTTGCAACCGATAATTGGGTCGCGATTAACTATTGTTTGAAGTTGTAATCACCATTTGACGAAAACCCTGGGATATTTTTGGATTTATCGCCGGGTTGATGCCACCGCGTGGCACGCGCATTTGTTGGAAATAAGTAGTGATAAATAGCTTCAATCCGGTGTGAGTTTGGGCTGTGATGCTGATCTGAACCGCGCCATCGGGAGACTGACGCCTTGTGACCGTTCAGAACACTTGACTTACATCACACTTTCAATTACTCACCTCATATTTACATACATACCACACTTGGGCGTGACCTAGGAAGGTCGAAGCTTGGCGAACCCAGCACAGAAGGTTAGTGGTAATGAGGACGTGATCAAGCAGATCCTGGTTGCTGTCTACAGCTCAGGTGAGTGTTATTTGTATATATGGTTGTAGGCCGGAGAGCCTGTAGGTTTGTTTATTGTTGTTGAAAGCAACGGTAGGGCTCCACGAACCGTGGACAGTTCGGACACACACCAGTATCGTTGCACTGGCTTCTTGTGGTCCTGAACACACATCCTAGATGACTGTTTCAAACCATAAATAGCATTCCCATTTAATAGTACGATATTCCCATCTGTGTCTTCTAAACAAACTGGCTTTTGCATAAAAAATTCTTTTGACAATACTTCGTTTAGGAAAGCTGTATTTACATGTAAATGACACATTTCTAAATCTAACTGTACTGCTCAGGCGAACAATAATCTTAGTGTGGAATGAAGTTAAACCGGTGAGAACGTTTCATCAAAGTCTATGCCTGATCTCTGGGTAAACCCCTTAGCAATCAGCCTGACCCTATACCTCACACTGTTATCTGGGTTTAATTTCTTTTGTAAAACTCTGTTACAAGAAACAACAGGATCTTAATATTTTGGTGATGGTACTACCTCCCACGCATCATTGTCCTTAAACGATTTTAATTCTTTTGCCATAGCCTGCTTCCACTGGACACTCTCAGGTCCATTAAGAGCATCATCGTCTGTGGAGAGTTCACATTTATTTATTTATTTATTTATTTAAGGTCAGCCAACAATTGTTTACACATATTATTACAATACGTTTGAAAAATTTACATATACAAGTGTAACAATCACTTTTAGGCTAACACCACATGCACAGAAAACGGATTAAACGTATACAAAATTAATTATTTTTACTAATTGATACAATAGTTTAGGTTAGTTTTGTTCTTAAGATTAGGTTAGTTACACACAATATAATGATCACAAATTCAATGCATTAATAATATGGATGTCAAATTTAAATATTAAGAAAGAACATTAATTATAATTAAAATAGTAATTAAGATAATAAAATAATAATTCAAAAAATTAAAGTCACATTCACTGATATCACATTTTGCTACACCTACAACAAACCTATCTGATTGTTTACGCACATGCTTGGATCTTACTTGTTCTGACACTTCACCCATTTCTTTACTGTCATCTGTAACTTATGCAGTTCTATTTGGTGATTTTTCTTCTTTTTTCATGACAACAATGTCTCCCACTGTTTCTGTACTCATTTCTTACTTTATCTTCGCTTTCTCCAAGATATCTGATGTACTGTCATCAATGTTTACCTCCGCTGAATCATTGGAAACGCCTTCCTCTATCACAACAATATAACCCTTCACATGGTCAGGGTAGCCAATAAATATGCATTTTTTTGACTTCTTATCAAATTTCAATCTTCTTTCTTTTGCTATATGTGCCATAATCTTACTGCTAAAGATGTGCAAATGACTGACATCGGGCTTCTTTCCTGTCCAATTTTCAAATGGTGTTTTGTTGTTAAGGCCACATCTGATCTATTTCTCAGATACACTGCCGTGTTAACAGCTTCTGCCCAAAAACTTTGGTAAGATTCGCGTCATACAGCATACAATTTTCCCTTTCTACAATGGTTCTATTGAGCCTTTTACATAACCCATTCTGTTCTGGTGTGTATGGTTTAGTCTTTTGATGAATATTTCTGTATTCTGTTAGTATTTATCAAATTCCTTACTGCCAAATTTCAAACCGTTGTCTGTCCTTAGTACTTTTATTTTATTTCCTGTTTAATTCTCCACTAATGACTTGTATGCCTAAAAACTGCTAAATGTTTCATATTTTATTATCAGGAAATAAACATAAACCATTCTATTGTAGTCATCGACAAACAAGAGAAAATATTTAATTAGATATCAGCATGCACTGTTTCTAGTTATTTTGTACTCCTATTACCAGCATTTGGGAATGATAGCCGAGCTTGTTTGTCACAGCACACTTTGTAACTTGACTTTGTAATCTGGGATTTATCTGTATATGACATGCCTGTAACTACTCCTTCCTTCATTTTATCTAAGGCACTGCTGTTCAAGTATCCTAAGCGTCCATGCCATACACTATTCGATACTGAAGATAATAAATATTCAACATTTTTCATATCCAGTTTATATACTCCTTCTGTTATACTTGCTGTTACCACAAGCTTATCCTTTCTGTTGTAAATATAAAAGACATTAACTGCAAAAGATACTCTGTTTCCTTGTTTCATTAATTTTTTGTCAATGTCAATCGTTTCAAAGATAGAATCGTTGCAATGGTAAAACACCTCAAACTTTTAAAATGAGAAAGTGAATAATTTAAATGCAGAATGTTAACTAACAGAAGGTGTTCCCGTTAACCCGTAATAGTATAGCATCCATACATGCTAAAAAAATATTACCATTCGAAGACAAAATGTTTTTATTTTTTTAATATTAAAATATTCCCTAAAAATTTTAAGTTGATACTTAAAGGAAACACTCTGTACACGCGTACTTGAAGGACGGCAACGTCGCAATTTATTTATGAATGACGGCGTGTGGGGCGATCTAATTGATGTGCTTAGAACCGCCCCCTCCCCCGAATGTCCACCTAATTTTATTCGTAACTAATCTCACGCGCTGGCCGGACGCACATTATTTTCGCATTGCAACATCTGGCGTCATTCTTGTGTGAAAAATGTCACGTTATCAGTTCAGTGCTCAGGAGTATGTAAACTTGATGCTCATTTATGCTGAGTGTAATTATGATGGTGCACGTATTCTGAGGATGTATGCTGAGAGGTACCCCAATGCACATCACCGCGGAATTCTCGTGTTATTGTGAGTGTCCTGGTGCGTATTTGTAACAATGAACCGTCAGTGCCGCGTCGTTCTGGTGGCCCCCGACTCGTGATCTCTGTGCGGCAGGACACACAGCACAGCATTCCGTGTTATCTTTCGCTTTTAATGCGACGAGGATACCAAAATAACCGTCGGCGATTGCAACAATGTGTAGACAGAGGAGTTGAGCATATTGAGCAGTTCAAAATCTAGATAAGTTTTTAACATTATTTAAATGTCACAATACCTAAAACATTTCGAAAATATTAAAATAAAAAATAACACTCAACTACTGTGCCACAGAATTAATAAGTTCAGAAGGCACACTTCTATACTCAGGGAGTACCCCATAGAAATATAAAATACAGGAGAAATGGTAAGGGGGCGTATCGGTGTCCGCGCGATATGGCCACAGGGCTCATATCACAGGCAAGTGGCCGTCTCCGCGAACTAGTGCGCTTTCGATGGCGATCGTGATAACATATAAGAATGCCGAGTTGTTCAGTGGTATCTTGTAAAAACCGAAGCCAAAACCAAAACTTTGTGAATAATGGAATCACTTACCGTTATGTAAATACAAGTATTTTACAATATTTGTCTTTTAAATCATGAAAAACAATAAATCGTAAAATATTTCTTGCTTTTACTATGTTATTTTTGTTCTCAAATATCACAGCGACTGTACTACTTTTGCTATAAATACATTGCTCCTTAAGCACTACCCGAGTTCGTCACTAAGTAACCGGACAAGAAATGTAAAACTAACGAAACGAAAGCGTAATACTGTATTACAGTATTACGCGGATTCATCGCATAGTGAGGCCGCCGCTTCTTGCGACGAGTTAGTAATGTGCTTGTGCAGATCCACTAACGTAGGCTATCGACAACAATGTCGATTGACGAATGAAATATTGCTATTATAGTTTAGGGGTTTTATAACATACGGAAACCTCTAAGAAAATATTTTTAACTTTTATTTTAAAGAATAATCAATTTATTTTTCGCCCGCAGCATGCGTAAATAGTTCCGACATCGCCGTCGCTACAATAGTTTATTTTTCAATCTGTAAACCGTTTTAACCCGGTTGAAAGATCGATGTAAATAATATTTTTTTGCTTATTTGGATAATTTACAGCGTAGTAGAGAAATGCGTAACCAATGTTCGTAAAGTGAGTTACTTAATTTTTAGGTTAATAATCGGTGGTGTTTTAGGTTTCGAATGATCGTATGTTATGCCTTATCCTCGTGCTGTTTCTTTATTTTTTTATGGTTTTATTATTTTACTTCCTATGAAGCTTCGAATGCGTTATAATAATCGGCTTATTTCAGATAATATATTAGTGAATTTAGCTTAAAATAAGTCAATACATTCGTGCTATTTATTTTTTATGCGTGGGTGTGTGTTTGTTTTTATATATTTATCAATTTCTCTACTAACAAGGGTTTTTCTTGTAACAAATACCTATTATAACCTACTACACCATTTGTAAAAGAATGGAAATAGTCATGAAAACAGTTTGTCTCACGGATGATAAATTTACAGTTAAAAGTAAAAATGTCAAACAGGAACTCATGGCAAAGGCTTTGCCACATTTCATAGGATTAGATATCTTTGATAATATTAAGTTTCACCAGTTTGAGCAGTCCCCGATGAATATTCACATAATATTTCTTACCAAAACAGTCTTGGAAAATATATAAATTTAAGATAACACTATTTTTTTTTCATAGTAGGCTCGCGTTTGACCACCATCTCACCGGATGGTAAGTGACGATGTGGTCGAAGATGGAGCACGCTTGCCTAGAAGTAACCTATTCACTCTTGACTTAAAGACTCCCAGGTTATAGCGATCAGGAAACACAGACTCCGGCAGGGAAATCCAATCCTTAGCCGTACGCACAATGAAAGTATTCCCATAACGTTTAGTGCGTATGGGTGGGATGTCCACCGTATCGATGGCGCATCGCCGTTTGTCTTGTAGTCCGATGATGGAACGGGCTTGGCGGAATTAGATTGTGTAATTCCATCGCACACTCCCCGAAATGTATTATTATTATGTACTATTTGACAAAAACATGCCACCCCGGTAATATCAAAGCGTCAAGTGCTACACAAATACCTCCTCTTCAAAGGTCAGTGAGTAAATTTAAAGTTAAAGAGTACTTAATTATAATTAGGTTATGTTATGTTCTTAATAATATGTTAATTTTTATATAATATTTTCTGGACATGCCGTTTTTTTATTTTCAGGAGCCCAAAAAAATTGTACAATAATAAACGGAAGAATCGATAACTTTCCGATTTAGTCAATCACTAGCGTATATGTAAAATAAGTCGCTTTTGCATAGTACAGCGATAGCGACCGATGTTTTTTTGTGGGCAAATTCTACGGTGCATGGTAACTACACGCTGTGTTTGATGGAATAGGGTTTATTATTGATTGTATAGTATGTTCTGATTTAAGAAATGGGGGTGTGTGCGCGATTGCGTATCTATTGATTTTATTAAACTGCATGTGTAGTTGTTGCCCCGCCCAGCGCCTAACTGGAGACACACGGTTCCGATATAATTTCGTCTGTCTGCCCTCTGCCATATCTACTTGTTTATTTTATCTATGGAGTACCCCGTTCAACGAACGTGTTACTACTCTGACATTACACGATTGCTATGAATAAACGCAAGTACTTAGGTAGTACGAAGGCAACTACATAAAGGAAAACTTTTTAAATTTCTGGTATTGGAGAAAACATTTACATGATAAAGTTTAATACCGTCATTGTCATTGTCATTTGAAATAAACGTATTTTTAAGTACTAGTTTTTTAAGAGAACCAAAACTTAAAATTTCTTCCTTACCACGCCTGATCACAGAGGACCAGGATAGCCTTGACAGACATGGTAGTTTGTTTCGAGTACAGACACAAGAATGATGTTCAGTGCAACCGTTGAAGACCTTATACTATATCTAGTTATCAATTTCCAAGAATATTTGCATATAGGTAAGTGTGGTTTATTAATAGTTTGTGCAAGCATGATAAGCCTATTATTTACAAACGAAGAAACTATGTTAAACGTGAAAACATGCTTTTGATTAATCAATGTAGATGTAAGTATATTTTGAAACTGTCAAGCTGACTATAAAATATATGACTTACTTTGTTGATATCCAAACTGCTTTCTCAATTTTGAAGAACGTGACGACCCAAGCTATTAATTTTATTACCTATACAACGTGTAATTTAACCCTAGATAACTAATCATTCGTCGACACGACGACGCACTTAAGCTCGAATGTGTCGTTTGCAAACTTCCCCGCGCCCCCCTAGTTCTTCTATTTTTTTACCTTAATAATATCCAAAAACAATGCACCGCGTGACCCGATTGCGTGCACAGGCCTATTTAGAAGCTTCTTACAGGTATCGTGTCGCCCGCTCGACGAAAGTTTAGTTACTACGTAACTTTTTTGTAAAGGTAAGTACTTTTGTTTTGATGGCCGCCGAAACTACTCAATAATAAGTATTTCGTGGATTGCGATTCGATTACTTGAATATGGATGGTAAGCACATTATGCTCGTCACAATGCATATGGTGATGTATAGCTGATGGTGAAGTACCAGGAGAACTCCTCAAAAATTAACGGCCCAGCATTGGGAAAAGCAATATTTTGTAAAAGGTTATAAGTAGTTGACATTTAGGCTCTTGTGACTAGGTAAATTAAAAATCAACCAACTAAAAAGAGTGAAATAAAAACTTTTTACCAAAAAATTAAACCGACTCCCAAAAATCACTGCAAAGTGAAAAATAACTTTTATTTCGGTAGTCGGTGTCAACCGACGACAAAAAGAGGAGGTTTTTATTTCGACGCGTATATTTTTTTTTTCTAATGTATGGTCACCGATTACTCGAAGACGGCTGAACCGATTTAGAAAATTGTTTATTTTTTATTGAAAGGGTATACTTCGAAATTGGTCCCATTTCCATAAAAGTCAGGATCTGATGATGGGATCCTGGAGAAATCGAAGGAACTCTTCAAATATTATAGGCGACCCTATGACGTTTTGAGTATTTATTTTAGTTACTTGCTCTCAAAACGTACTATTTGGGGAAGTGGAACTGATGATGAAGACCACTGATGGCCGCCGAAATTACTCAATAATAAGTATTGAGTGGATTGCGATTCGATTATTTGAATATGGATGTTAAGCAATTTATGCTCGTCACAATGCATATGGTGATGTAGAGCTGATGGTGAAGTACCTGGAGAACTCCTCAACAATTAACGGCCCAGCATTGGGAAAAGCAATATTTTGTAAAAGGTTATAAGTAGTTGACATTTAAGCTCTTGTAACTAGGTAAATTAAAAATCGACCAACTAAAAAGAGTGAAAGTGAAATAAAAACTTTTTCCAAAAAATTAAACCGACTGCCAAAAACACTACAAAGTGAAAAATAAATTTAATTTCGGAAGTCGGTGCCAAAAACGAAAATACAAAACTAATAAAGACACCGACTACCGAAATTAAAGTTATTTTTCACTTTGCAGTGTTTTTGGGAGTCGGTTTAATTTTTTGGTAAAAAGTTTTTTTAAATAACTTTTTTTTTTCAACTTTTTAGTTAAAATATTAATTAACAATTTTTTAGTTTTCCCGGTCGTGTCACATTGGCACTCCACCGGATTCAGAAAGTGAAGTCCATATTTATAAACTTTCTCATTGTATTATTTTGCTAGTATTTCACTAATGATAAATATGATATACCTTTTTGAAATCCCTGTAATAAGCCCTTTAATTTGATACCCATATTGAAGGATTGGAGAAAAAATTTTTTTTTCACCATGTATAATGGCTTCGCACAGCCGCCATGTTTAATTTTTTCAAATATCACCTTTCTAAGAACACTCGGGCTGCTAAGACAAAGCTAACGATACCTCAATTGTGTGAATCCGTTCAGCGATTCTGGAGATATGAGGTAATAAAGAATATTACATACATACATACAAGATACGCGTGAAAAACATAACCCTTCCTTTGCAATCGGGTAAAAAGAGCTTTTTTCGTGATGCTTGAATAGAATACCAAAATAATGCCATTTTATAGTATGCTGTTAAATAAGTTTAAAGCCTATTTACAAGTTTTGATCCATAATTAATATAAAACTACAGACTAGTTTCTAAAAAAAAACCATAAAAAATATTTTACATTTTTGAGTTTGTAGAATTTTATGTGTATAATTTTTAAATATAATGTGATTCTGTACATGCAAAATATCATGTACGTAATGTTGTTTTGAACTCTGAATTTATTATGAGTATACCAGTATTATCTCTAATAATTACAACCATTGCTTGCCTGTCTATCTTCTACAGATTGTACCCTGGAGAGTGTGCGCAGGAGCACCGCGACCTAGTCCCTTCATCCCGTTTCTACTACCGGTCTACTAGACGTACTGCGGGATACCATCCACACTTGGTCGATATACCTTCTTGTCGTACTAAGCGCTTCTCCTCTACATTTATTATGCGCACAGCCAAAGTGTGGAACTCTATGCCGGCTTCTATATTCCGTGCAACATATGACCCGTCAGCCTTTAAAGCAAGAGTGAACAGGCATCTTCTGGGCTCCCTCGTTCAATCATAGACCTCATCTTACACTTACCATCAGGTGTGATCGTGGTCAAGGGCGGGTTCACTGGTAATAAAAAAAATACAAAGTTCTGAGACTTGCATATCAATAATAATAAATGTTTCGTTTCAAAACTTTGAGGGTCAATATTGCACATAATTATTGTTGATATTTTCCGTGTAATGCCTTTACGATTTCACTTGAAAGTCATTTTAATTGTGGACATACCTAAACCTATCCCGCGTGATGACACATCGACCGATCTCTTGCGCTTTATATTCAAAAGAAGCAATATAATATATTTATCAACATGCTTCGGGAAATATTCATTACACTAGCTGTGCCCCGCGGTTTCACTCGCATATAATTCTACTACTGTTATTAACTCGATGATTTCTGAATATTAATGAACAGATATTAACATTTAAGTATACCAATCTAATTCGCACTGGATAGAGAATCGCGAAGTAAAGATAGTTGTTAATTATATTGTTAGGAATAGATTAACAGTATTTCGGTATATACAATATTTTAGTCCTACTTTCTTGTGGTATAAGCATGTTTTGGTTTTCCCTGCGTCCGAATCTACATAGATAAAGCAACATATAATTGGCTATGTGAAAAAAAATTGGCCAAGTGCGAGTCAAACTCGCCCATGACGCGTACCGTAGTGGCTACGCCAAATAACTTTGTTTAATCATAGTGTTTGTATGAATAACAAAGTTCAAACGATCCATATTTTCAAAAACCTGGTCAAAGAACACTGCTTCTCCATCATCCGGTAATTTTATATGTTTAAATTTGTTTATTGTATCTTTAAAATTTATTTTATTAGTTAAATATGTTTTTTTAGTAAATTGAGTAATTAATATTTATTCACACTGTGTCCATCATCTCTTGTTCAACTCTCCTGTCGCAGGTCTGCTCGATGAAATTTCTTATGAAGTAAGCAGCACCTTTGTGCTCTTTTGTCTGTATTTTTTTTTTCTCTTTTAAGTTTTTGTGTTTACATAAAGAAATACACATATATGCGGTTTTTGAAAATGTTCTATATCTCAAAAACTACTGGCTGTATCTTGTTTGAAAACTAACTAAAATTTAATTAAATTTTTCATTAAAATATACAGTATACATATGTTTATACAACGTGTAATTTATAGGGTATATACATACCAAGTGCACGGCTTCTTTGGATGATAACAAACGATATGGCAATGGCAAGGGTTTTGTAATCCTATGTCTACATGTGTGGAGCTTATTAGAAATTTCAATACATTGATATCAGAGACCGAATTTTTCAAATTAAGAAGAACGAAGAGAATTATCATTTTATTGGCAAGTGACGTCGAAAGTGATGACCCTCATGGTGCTGTGACACGTTTGTTATTACGGGTATTCAAGAAACATATGAAACCAATAATTTGGGGTCAATTCTGTGAGTCACTTATTTTGAGCTGAAACTTTGCATAGAGACTCCATACCAGATGTTGTCTTCAGTCCTTTTGGATAGAAATGGGGTTTTCGTTACACATTGTATATATATTTTATTTTTATTTTAGACTTTATTATTTTAAAAGTTGTAGAGCACATATTTTACTACTTTGGAAGTGTATAGGTATGTTCCAAATGACTGGATTTGAGGAAAAGTAATTTTAGGTAACTTAATTTCATTTTTAAAGATCTATCTATAGACACCCGCACGTACAGGTTTGATGAACCAAACATATTTTTAGTTCCAGTTCCATGTATGGGGAGCCTCTCCTTAATGTTTTTTTAACATGTTTTATAATTAAATCGGAGAGCGTTTTGCAGATTACATCTATATACCAAGTTTCAACTCGGTAAACTTAATAGTTTCGGACAGTCAGATGGACAAACAGACATGACGAATCTTTAAGGGTTCCGCTTTTGCCATTCGGCTATGGAAATCTAACAACATAGCAATCATCGAATAACTTCTCTCGCCCTAAGTGGAGCGGAAAGGAGTGTCAGACTTCTACTGACATAAAACCCATCCTGTTCCTTCAGCTGCCCTTGCGTTTCGGGGTCGCGGTATCTCGTTAGCACATTCCCGCAACTCCGGCGCTTTATTTATTGTGACTTCGAAACATACCTTTACAGGAAATTGTATATTTTTAAAACTAAAAGGTAAATATGTAGATACCATAAATATTCGAGGTATTAGTGCCGTTTGTCTAGCCGCTAGTCCAGTGAAAACTATAGTAACTATGAAATTGCTTCGAAGGTATTTTAATTAAATTAACGACTTAGTTAGACCCTATATATTACCCACAACAAATAAGAATTGAATCCCTATTATAGGTGCACATGAAATTAAGAATCGTAAATTATAGACCACAAATTCGCATTTTTAAACTTTATACATCAATGGAACTAAAATAAAACAATATGAATAAACTAACTATAAGCTTTAAATAAAACGATGACATAAAAATGGGATAAAAGAAATAACAACCTATCAAAATGACTTATTCAACTAAACAGAAAGTAAAATAAAAATATTCAAATGTATAGATACAAAATACACATCTGACGTAAAAAAAGCTGAAACAATTTAACATTCTCTTAGCCAAGAAGTCGAAATGAAACCAAGTTTAGGTTCACTATCAGTGCGGTATCTATCGCGGACGCGAGTTATGCTCGACGCGCCGTGCATCCGCGCGCCGTTTGGTGAATAGCGTTGTTGAATAATTTTAATTTTACATTTTCTCCTAAACTATAAGTCCAAATTATATACTGTCAAAAGCAAAGTTTATCTTCATAAAATTGTCTTGATGATGAAATTTCTTGCGAACGTAAATATTAATACGGTTGCATAATTATAATACTACAAATTCATGGCTTATTTTTTACATATTTTCTTTACATAATTTGCCTTATTGTGGATTATTTATAAAAGTTACATGTGTAATACCGCAAATTTTTTTTAGATCTTCATAAATCCTAAAATTTTTTGTAGTACGTGGTCTTTACGTATATCTCAGCTTTTCACCAGCGCATGCGATTATAGTAATTTAGCGGCGTATTTTCTTCCGACTTACTTCACTAATACCCATATTTTAGGAAAACCGAGAGCAGTAGCGTAATGCTAGATAGCCTATAGCCTTCCTCATGAAACTGTATATCATATAATCAGAAATAATTTTTGAATTCCATCCAGTACTTTCGAAGATTAATTAGCGCGTTCCAGCAAACAAACAAACAAACTTTTCCGCTTTATAATATTAGTATAGATAAAAGTAGAAAAAAACAACATCAATAGGTAAATAAAATAAAATAAAAAACTAAAACTAGCATGTGTTTTGATTTATTAAGTTCAAGTGGAGATCATTTATTTGGCTCATGTTCTTAGATGGCGCAGCCACATCTGCCGGCATAACCACCACGGAGACCGAGGCCAGAAGCAGCAAAACCAGCGGGAGCGAAGGCAGCACCAGGACCGTAAGCAGCAAAAGGGCCCACGCCGGAAGCCGGGCCAAAGGCAGCACTCTCACTGATCATGGCGTTCCTGCCATTACCACAGGCGTGGTTGACGGCACCAGCACCGGCAGAAGGCACCACACCTTCCAAACCTACAGTACCAACAAACGGCAGCTCACCACACACAGCCAGAGAACCTTCGTAAGCGTTCTCGGACGCTACGGAGATACCGACGGGAGCGTTGCCAGAGGCGCTGGAGACAGGCAGGGCGCCGCCACAAGTGGGACTGAACTCCAGACCTGTGCAGCCGGCGCCAGGGTAGCCGAGTCCTCCATATGACAAAGCTGGAGCATACGAGCCGCAAGGGGCGGCCAAGCCGTAGGGAGCAGCAAGTCCAGAGATATCAGACACCGCAGCGCGGCTAGTGCACTGTCCGAGGGCAGACTACAAACAAAATAAGAAATCAATAAGTAAGATATTTTGTGGGAATTAAAGTATCTTAATAATTTACTTTAGTAGGTACTCTATGGTATATTTGACTATTATAAAAGTGTCTTACCTTGAGCAGGAGCGCCTGAGCGCAGAGGACGAGGATAGCCTTGACAGACATTGTAGTTTGTTTCGAGTGCTGACACAAGAATGATGTCCAGTGCAGTTGTTGGGGTCTTTATAGTCCGCCGTGTTATCAATTTCCAACAATGTAAGTGTGTCGGTATAAGCAATTAATTAATAACTTGTGCAAGCATGATAAGCCTACTATTTACAAACATAAAAGCGTTTAATATTTTACGAAGTTATATCAAGTCACGTTTTCCAAAATTTCGAAAACGCGGTCCATATCAACATGGTGCTGAGTATAAAATGTGTCAATAGTTTCAGGTCATCATTCAGTCTTCAGCTTCTCGTTGAACACAAACAAACATCAAACATGTCTTCCTTCACTGTTCTTTTGCTCTGCATCCAAGCTTGCTTGGTCCAGGTGAGTGTTATTTATTCCTTTTGTCTTATATTTGTGCCCTAACTATTTTTTCCAAAGTTATGCGATAGTTTTTCACTTGAATATACGTATTATTTAGTTATACACATCAGATACAGGTATGGCTTATAACCAATATAAGCAAATTAACTTAAAACTGAAATATTGCGAAGTAAAGTACTTTCTTTTTATAAATAAATATCCCATAAAAACAATACTTGTCAAAAAACCAAGTCTCGCAACTCAGTTCTTCTACCGTAAAAAGTTGTGAGATCCATGTAATACCAAGTCGGTTATTCGATTATTCAGTGCCTACTTAAAGAACCTTCTGTCTTAAGTTGTTACGTAATTATCTAACCTAACAACATCTTATAGTGAACATATCAATATTAAATATCTTTAACGTTTTAAATAAATAGATTGACTAGGCCATCGCATGAAAACACAATATATCTCACAAGTAATACATACATATATAGATTGTTTTTGCGATTGCCAAGTCAATATATTTATTTAAAACGTTTAAGATATTTAATATTGATATATCCACTATAAGATGTTGTTACGTTAGATAATTACGTAACAACTTAAGACAGAAGGTTCCTTAAGTAGGGACTGAATAATCGAATAACCGACTTGGTATTACATGGATCTCACAACTTTTTACGGTAGAAGAACTGAGTTGCGAGACTTGGTTTTTTGACAAGTATTGTTTTTATGGGATCTCATTTCTTTTTGTAGATAGTCCTACTTTTTCCTTTCCGGTGCCTTTTACTTTTTGTATACCAACAACGAATTTTCTTAAAGCCCTCTCTCTGGCTTTTTTATTCCGTTGACCATTTTACAAGTTACCTTTGAACATAATTATATCTAGATACCTATCTACACCTATTATTCCATTATATTATACAATATTACACACAGGTACACTGATTAATTAACTGTAAATGTAACTTTGTAATCCCATATAAATATATAGGATTACAAAGTTATTTATGCAGTTGATGTATCTAAAAAACTGGACCGAAATTGAAAAATATTTTAATTTTTCCTTGATCCATATACTAAACACTAATTGTATTCTAAATTTGAAGCTTCTATGTCTGCTAGAAGTGCCTTAGACTTTTGATGATCGGTCAGTCAGTGAGTGACAAAATTTACAAAATTAAGGAACTTTGACTCGTTATAATTCTTAAACTACTCGTTCAAATTGAATGAAATTCGAAATATGCCGTCTGTATACAATGTCTGCTTGGTTACTGAAAATTTAGGCTTCTAGTTTTATCCACAACGAAGTTATACGGGGTCGAAAATGGCCTGAATTGCTTTTTGCTCGACTTGGCGGGGGCACTGCCATGCTCCCAGATTAATGTTTTGGATAGGTTGACCATTCTAGTAATAAAATAATATATATTTATAACAATTAACATTATTTGAGACGTTTATATCTTCCATAAATTCTAGAATAATACTATGATATTTTTTTAATAGTATTGATTTTAATTTAGCTCTAAATATATCGTAGTGTTTCAGTGGCCCTTATACTTTCAAGTATCTTTTATTATAAAAGATGTTTCGTTATTCGGTATTTTATACATTTGTAGACAAGGAGTTGGTACGATCAATTTATTTTTGCAAAGCTCTTTCGTATCAAAACTTAACAATCATTTTTTTTTACAAAAAAAGGCTATTTCTAATAATTATACCATATAAAGCTAGATTACCACTCACTAACTGACTCATTGACATAATTATTTTTCTCCCAGATTATTACAGATGGTGGATGGGGAGGTGGGTATATTTTGACAGATTCGTAAACAACTAACTCTCAAACCTAAGGGAAAAGTGCCAAACCTCCCCATTTCACCCCCCTTCTCCCCCCTCCCTATTGTATATCGGAAACTACGAGACACGAATTTATTTTTACGGATTCGTATAGAGGAGGCTTGGTAAAGTAAAAACCATTTATCAAAGTCGCCCCCCTTGCCCCCTTCTTACCCCTTTAGGCGGATCTCGGAAATTAAGAGACTTGGAACATTTTTTTTTCAGATTCATTTAGAGGGGCAATGCTTTAGTCAAAATAATTGTGCAACCCCCCCCCATCACCACCCTCCCTCTTTTTTTTTTTAAGTGAACAATCCACCACCACATGCACGCGAGGTGCTTGCACCTCGCGCAACGCGCAAATACTAGTAATTATATAAATGGACAGTAAATTGTTAGCAATTTTCTTTTTATAAAGAGGACTTTACAGCTATCTCTAGGTTTAATATTACATTTAATTCGCAGTTATTTCTTTCAGCCAATATTTAGGTTTATATTATTACTTATTTTGATTATATAAATTATTATTATTACTTTTCAGAATGTATTGAGCCAAGCGTGTCGGGGTGCTTACGCCCCGGCGATCGCTCCATTTCTGGCTTGTCCCTGTAGCTTTGCTGGTCCTGGTCTGGCTGCCAGCACCAGCAAAGCCACACGTAAAAAAAAAATAAAAAAAAAAAAAAATTTCATGTGTCTGGTTTTGGTTTCCTGACATTGTTGTTCTCAGAAGTCATGGGATAATGTATTAATGTAATAGTTTTAACTCATTCTTTGAAGTAGGTTAAGCTAATTACGTTTATTTCTTTTACAGAATGTATTCTCATGTGGCCAGTGTTCTGGTTCTTACGCCCCGGCGTTCGCGCCTTACGGTTTGGCTGGTTCTGGTCTGGCTACCCCCTACGGCTTGTCTGGCTTGGCTTACGATGGACTCTCCTACCCTGCTGCTGCCGGGTGTGGTGCTGCGTATGGCGGTGCCGGTGAAGGCAACGTGGCGGTCGCTGGTGAGCTGCCAGTCTGCGGTAACACCGCTGTCGCTGGTCAGGTCCCCATCATGGGCGCTGTCAACTTCGGCGGCGCTGTGCCGGCTTGTGGTGCTGTGTCTATCTGTGGCAAGTGCGCTTGCGGCTGCGGTTCCCCCTGCGACTACATTTACTAGACAATGTCAGTATGAAACCTGAACAAATTGAAAAATAAATGATTGATACCTAGCGACTGTTTTGTTTATTTACAAGCTGTTTGAGTTTTAATCAAACACTCAGCGCTAATGTATAATTGCATCGGACCCACTTATGCACACTCGCTCGTTCATCAAAACGTAAACAGTTCGAGTTCCGATCATTACAGATACCATGCATTCAAAACCGTTTACCATTTAATTTTCCATAATATATTTTACTTCCAATTTACTTATATAATTTATCATTTTACCATTTCTTGTAGATAACGGGGTGTTATAGTTATACAATACATAGTGTCAGGGCGATCGCAAACTTTACGAATTGATAACTTATAAATAGATATACACATTTACGAAATTCATTCATAATCATCTGCTTAGCTTTTTTGTTATGCAAATGTATGATCCATCATCTCTGATTAAGTGAAGAGCGAATAAAATACTTCTAGGCAAACGTGCTTCATCTTCATTCACATCATGGCTTACCATCAGGTGAGATGGTGGTCAAAGGCGAGCTTATCAACAATAAGAAAACAAATGTAGGCACAGATTAATAATTTGATTGTAAACGGTCATAATACCCCTGAAATAGCAAGAAAATTAACTCATACGCGACAAATAATCCTTTCTGATCAATCCTTATAACACCTTTTTCCTTTTCAAAATTAACATTCATGCCTAAACATCTCTGTTTACATCCAAGATCATCCTAAAATTGTTAGCTAATTCACACTTTAATCTTTTCATCTCTTTAGAACAATTTGCAATGAAAAATAAATCATCGACATAAATTAATACATTATTGTTCTTGAATTACGTTCAATTGTAGTAAATAAACATGGTTGATTTTTTTTAAACCGATATTTATAAACATATCCTCGACTCTCTGATACCACATTATTGCGTCCCAAATGTATTTTTGAATGATCTTTGGTGTGGCAACATTCTATTGTATTTTTGATGTTGACACTTGACATAACTCTGACTTGGCTACGACTTGTTGGAAATAAGTAGTGATAAATAGCTTCAATCCGGTGTGAGTTTGGGCTGTGATGCTGATCTGAACCGCGCCATCTGGAGACTGACGCCTTGTGACCGTTCAGAACACTTGACTTACATCACACTTTCAATTACTCACCTCATATTTACATACATACCACACTTGGGCGTGACCTAGGAAGGTCGAAGCTTGGCGAACCCAGCACAGAAGGTTAGTGGTAATGAGGACGTGATCAAGCAGATCCTGGTTGCTGTCTACAGCTCAGGTGAGTGTTATTTGTATATATGGTTGTAGGCCGGAGAGCCTGTAGTTTTGTTTATTGTTGTTGAAAGCAACGGTAGGGCTCCACGAACCGTGGACAGTTCGGACACACACCAGTATCGTTGCACTGGCTTCTTGTAGTCCTGAACATTTTGGTAGCAGAGCGTGGTTTTATTAGATCCACTGGTTTAATTGGAAGTTTTGAATATTGTTGAAAATAACTTAATAAGTTTGAATATATTGCTTTGTCAGCCGGGCTCAAATAGTACTTGTAGTTTGTACTGTAATTTGTAGTGCTAGTCCCTGCATTGTATTGACAAGTAAGATTTATTTGTGAAATTAGGAATTATTGGTTGTATTTGGTACATAATTTGGTACATTGTTGTAAAATTTGTTTGGTATTTGTTGCAATTAATAATTGAATGTCACTGATCTGAATTTAAAAGGTTATCTAAATAATAATTACACGTAGTCTAACATAATAAGACTTGAATTGTGTGTATTGGTTATTGCATTTGTGGTACTTATTGGACTGTGTTGATAGAGATTCTCCGGCTCAATATTATACAGTCAATTGTTGTGTTTATTGATGTTTATTGGTGTTGATCCTGCATAATATACATTTAATTGTTATTTATTTTGTAACTAGCCATCTGTACCGAGCTAGATTCATACTTGGAATAAGTACAGGGTCGGATTTGGACTTGAAATAATTGAATTTAAGTTGTTATTTTGGTGAAATTATTTGGTCGGCTAACAAGTCATTGTTGTTTGTTTAGTTAATTTTAGCCTGTTGTATTAATATTTGATTGTTGCAATGGCCTCATTAAGGGCAGTCAGGGAGGCTGCTGCCGGATTGACCTCACAGTTGAGATGGCTCACATCGGCAGCTGCAACGGTTGAGCGTGTAGATTTGGAAGAGCTCACCCTTGCTCGGTATGGGCAAGTGATTGAGAGGATCAAGTTAGCTGATGCTGCGCTCACACGCTTCAACGAGTACATCATGGACGTGGATTTGGGGGTGATGGATCAGAAAGCCCGCGATAAGATTTTGGGTGACTATGACCAGATTGTCCACCTGGGGGATGTCATATGTCTACGAGCGCGGGAAATTTTGAAGAGTCGGGTGCCTGATGCGGCGAAGCCGCAGACCCCCGTTGTTGCAGGCCCTGGACTATTGAGTAGGCTGCCCACCCTGGAGCTGCCACATTTTGACGGTCGCTTGGACCACTGGCTGAGCTTCCTAAATCTCTTTGAGAGTCTTGTCGATGCACGCTCGGATCTCGGACCTGCCCAGAAGCTGGCCTATTTATTGTCTGTCCTGGAGGGCGAAGCCAGAGCCTTGGTGCAGCACTTGCCGGTGACGGATTCCTCTGACCCGACCGCTCTGGAGCTTCTCTCCCGACGGTATCAGAACAAGCGCTGCCTGGCTGATGTGCACATCGACCAGATTTTGGGGCTACCAGCCATTGTCAGCACGTCGACGTTGCGCACTGACTTGCTGAACCCGTTGGTCTCAGCGACCAACGCCTTGAGACGCTTGGAGTTACCGGTAGAACATTGGTCCTACTTATTGGTGCACATAGTGCTGCAGTTGCTCCCCGCGGAGTTGAGGTCACGTTTTGAGCAGAAGTATGGTGGGGATAGTGCCACCCATCTTCCCCCCTTTGACGATCTCCTCAAATTTTTGGAAGACGAGTGTCGGTTTTCGGATAACACTCGTGGTGCCACGGGGTCACCCCCACTAGCTTCTCGGCCTAGAGACCAGGGACGGACTAGGGCTCGGGGGCCTGTTGATGTTCACCCCGCCCCCCGTTTTGCTGGCGCCCGGAGTCTTTGGGCTAGGGGGCCTGTTGATGATCGCCCCGCCCCCCGTTTTGCTGGCGCCCGGAGTCCTAGGGCTAGGGGGCCTGTTGATGTTCGCCCCACCCCCCGTTTTGCTGGCGCCCGGAGTCATCATCATTGCGACTTTTGTAAGGCCACGGGGCATGTCATGGCGCGTTGCCCGGCTTTTTTGAATTTGCACGTAAGTGCCCGCTGCCGCATTGTCAACGCACGCCGTTTGTGCTTCTCGTGCTTGGGGGCCCACTTTCATCGGGACTGCCCCGACCCCCGCCCGTGTAGAATTTGTGAAGGGTCCCACTTGGAGATTTTGTGCGCCAACGCGAACCGCTAAAGCAGACCAGCTTCTGAGGGGGGTTCGCACAAGGGGGGGTACCCCGTAGACGAGCACCGGGCTGAGACCCACAATTCTGTACGCCGCACTCCACCCCCCGCGCAAGTTGAACGGGAGCCCCGCGAGCACCATTTTTTATTATTATTATTATTATTGTTTTAATTTGGAACAGCATAGGAACCGTTTTTGTTAGTACACACCTTAAATACTACAACTTATACACTAGGGTTAGTAACACATACAAATACAAATACAAAATAAACATTATTGAGTCATGTACTTACGAGGCATTTCATGCGGACAATGATTCCGCATGAGATGCCTCAGCACAGGAGCTCTCGGGTCCTCAGCCAAGGCTTTCAGGATGCTATTGCCACTCATTCGGTCTCCCCTCGTCAGGGAGAACGCGCATTGGCTGCTAGGCAGCAGTGGCCGGGTCGGCGCCGCAGCCTTTCCCCTCCGTTGGCGGAACGTCCCCGGCTGGAGTCGCGCCCTCCACCATTCGGGCATCCGGTGGGATATGCCCCTCCAGTGATGGCGAGCGGCTCGGGACACCGCGCAGACGAATATTTTGATTGTTGGCCTCGTCGTGAACGAAGGCAGCCTGGATGCGGCGATCGGTCGCCGCCCAGGCATCACTAAGAGATTGACGCCTGCCCCGCTAAAGGACCCCCCCGATCAAGACGGTTTTGTTGCCAACGGCCTCGGTCAAGGTCTGGGGACCCTTGGGTGACTCGATTGTGGTCTGTGCCATTTTGGACACGGGAGTCCAGGGTTGCCTTTTGTCGTCTTGGTTAGCGGGACAGGTTGGCCTGAAGGTGAATGACCTTTCAGGCAAGATTTGGGGAATTGGCGAACCGGCTGACACCACTGTTGAGGGAAGGACCTGGTTTGAAATCACCCTTGTGAGTTGTCCGTACCCTAAAATTGGTGCTCCTGCCCTTGTTATAACTGAACTTGGTTGGGACGAGCCACTTCGGGAAACCCTGTTGGAGGACGGTTGAGGCACTCTAGCCTTCCTTATGGGGCCCGTCACCCCCTTTTGTTGCCCAAGGAGGGCCACTTGGTTCAATTGTTGGTGACTGATCGTCACACTAAGAACTCGCATGCCGGTTGCAATGCGCTGTTGGCCATTCTGCAGCGAGAAATTTGGATTTTGTCGGCTGATCGCGTCAATGCGGCGAGGCCCTTTGCTGGCGTCGAAACAAATGAGAGAACAGAGGCCTTTGAGGCGACGTTGGAAAGATTTGTGTCTCGCCGTGGGTTACCTTCTTTAATTCGGTCTGATTGCGGTACGAATAACAAGGGTACAAGTAACTATTTGAAGGAGGTATACGCCTTCCTTAATGAGAGCCAGGTTGACATTGGTAATAGTTTGGCCCGCCGAGGGGTCACTTGGTTGTTTGACCCGCCAGCCTGCCCCCATTGGGGGGGTATTTTTGGGCCGCGGTGAAAGCGGCAAAGGGACGCTGGCGGAGATTGTTGGGAGACACCGTTCTCACCTTTGAGGAACTAGCTACGGTATTTGGCCGCATTGAAGCTGTGTTAAATTCGCAACCTGTTCAAGACTTCCAATTGATTAGCGGACGGGTAGGCCCGTCCGGGGGGGGGGGTAGATGTTGCGTCCCAAATGTATTTTTGAACGATCTTTGGTGTGGCAACATTCAATTGTCTTTTTGATGTTGACACTTGACATAACTCTGACTTGACAGATAGCTCTTGTCCCCGGTTGGAAAAATGTCCGCGTTGGACCTGTTGATTGAATTGTAATTGATAAAATATCGTTTGGAATCGCCGTTTGCAACCGATAATTGGGTCGCGATTAACTATTGTTTGAAGTTGTAATCCCCATTTGACGAAAACCCTGGGATATTTTTGTGGTTGTAGGCCGGAGAGCCTGTAGTTTTGTTTATTGTTGTTGAAAGCAACGGTAGGGCTCCACGAACCGTGGACAGTTCGGACACACACCAGTATCGTTGCACTGGCTTCTTGTAGTCCTGAACACACATCCTAGATGACTGTTTCAAACCATAAATAGCACGTTTAAGTTCAAGTACGACATTCCCATCTGTGTCTTCTAAACGAACTGGCTTTTGCATAAAAATTTCTTTTGACAATACTTCGTTTAGGAAAGCTGTATTTACATCTAAATGACACATTTCTAAATCTAACTGTACTGCTCAGGCGAACAATAATCTTAGTGTGGAATGAAGTTAAACCGGTGAGAACGTTTCATCAAAGTCTATGCCTGATCTCTGGGTAAACCCCTTAGCAATCAGCCTAACCCTATACCTCACACTGTTATCAGGGTTTAATTTCTTTTGTAAAACTCTGTTACAAGAAACAACAGGACCTTAATATTTTGGTGATGGTACTACCTCCCACGCATCATTGTCCTTAAACGATTTTAATTCTTTTGCCACAGCCTGCTTCCACTGGATACTCTCAGGTCCATTAAGAGCATCATCGTCTGTGGAGAGTTCACATTTATTTATTTATTTATTTATTTAAGGTCAGCCAACAATTGTTTATACATATCATTACAATACGATTGAAAAATTTACATATACAAGTGTAACAATCACTTATAGGCTAACACCACATGCACAGAAAACGGATTAAACGTATACAAAATTAATTATTTTTACTAATTGATACAATAGTTTAGATTAGTTTTGTTCTTAAGATTAGGTTAGTTACACACAATATAATGATCACAAATTCAATGCATTAATAATATGGATGTCAAATTTAAATATTAAGAAAGAACATTAATTATAATTAAAATAGTAATTAAGATAATAAAATAATAATTCAAAAAAAAATTAAATTCACATTCACTGATATCACTTTTTGCTACACCTACAACAAACCTATCTGATTGTTAACGCACATGCTTGGATCTTACTTGTTCTGACACTTCACCCATTTCTTTACTGTCATCTGTAACTTATGCAGTTCTATTTGGTGATTTTTCTTCTTTTTTCATGACAACAATGTCTCCCACTGTTTCTGTACTCATTTCTTACTTTATCTTCGCTTTCTCCAAGATATCTGATGTACTGTCATTAATGTTTACCTCCGCTGAATCATTGGAAACGCCTTCCTCTATCACAACAATATAACCCTGCACATGGTCAGGGTAGCCAATAAATATGCATTTTTTTTTACTTCTTATCAAATTTCAATCTTCTTTCTTTTGCTATATGTGCCATAATCTTACTGCTAAAGATGTGCAAATGACTGACATCGGGCTTCTTTCCTGTCCAATTTTCAAATGGTGTTTTGCTGTTAAGGCCACAACTGATCTATTTCTCAGATACACTGCCGTGTTAACAGCTTCTGCCCAAAAACTTTGGTAAGATTCGCGTCATACAGCATACAATTTTCCCTTTCTACAATGGTTCTATTGAGCCTTTTACATAACCCATTCTGTTCTGGTGTGTATGGTTTAGTCTTTTGATGAATATTTCTGTATTCTGTTAGTATTTATCAAATTCCTTACTGCCAAATTTCAAACCGTTGTCTGTCCTTAGTACTTTTATTTTATTTCCTGTTTAATTCTCCACTAATGACTTGTATGCCTAAAAACTGCTAAATGTTTCATATTTTATTATCAGGAAATAAACATAAACCATTCTATTGTAGTCATCGACAAACAAGAGAAAATATTTAATTAGATATCAGCATGCACTGTTTCTAGTTATTTTGTACTCCTATTACCAGCATTTGGGAATGATAGCCGAGCTTGTTTTCCCTCACAGCACACTTTCTAACTTGACTTTGTAATCTGGGATTTATCTGTATATGACATGCCTGTAACTACTCCTTCCTTCATTTTATCTAAGGCACTGCTGTTCAAGTATCCTAAGCGTCCATGCCATAAACTATTCGATACTGAAGATAATAAATATTCAACATTTTTCATATCCAGTTTATATACTCCTTGTGTTATACTTGCTGTTACCACAAGCTTATCCTTTCTGTTGTAAATATAACAGACATTAACTGCAAAAGATACTCTGTTTCCTTGTTTCATTAATTTTTTGTCAATGTCAATCGTTTCAAAGATAGAATCGTTGCAATGGTAAAACACCTCAAACTTTTAAAATAAGAAAGTGAATAATTTAAATGCAGAATGTTAACTAACAGAAGGTGTTCCCGTTAACCCGTAATAGTATAGCATCCATACATGCTAAAAAAATATTACCATTCGAAGACAAAATGTTTTTATTTTTTTAATATTAAAATATTCCCTAAAAATTTTAAGTTGATACTTAAAGGAAGCACTCTGTACACGCGTACTTGAAGGACGGCAACGTCGCAATTTATTTATGAATGACGGCGTGTGCGGCGATCTAATTGATGTGCTTAGAACCGCCCCCTCCCCCGAATGTCCACCTAATTTTATTCGTAACTAATCTCACGCGCTGGCCGGACGCACATTATTTTCGCATTGCAACATCTGGCGTCATTCTTGTGTGAAAAATGTCACGTTATCAGTTCAGTGCTCAGGAGTATGTAAACTTGATGCTCATTTATGCTGAGTGTAATTATGATGGTGCACGTATTCTGAGGATGTATGCTGAGAGGTACCCCAATGCACATCACCGCGGAATTCTCGTGTTATTGTGAGTGTCCTGGTGCGTATTTGTAACAATGAACCGTCAGTGCCGCGTCGTTCTGGTGGCCCCCGACTCGTGATCTCTGTGCGGCAGGACACACAGCACAGCATTCCGTGTTATCTTTCGCTTTTAATGCGACGAGGATACCAAAATAACCGTCGGCGATTGCAACAATGTGTAGACAGAGGAGTTGAGCATATTGAGCAGTTCAAAATCTAGATAAGTTTTTAACATTATTTAAATGTCACAATACCTAAAACATTTCGAAAATATTAAAATAAAAAATAACACTCAACTACTGTGCCACAGAATTAATAAGTTCAGAAGGCACACTTCTATACTCAGGGAGTACCCCATAGAAATATAAAATACAGGAGAAATGGTAAGGGGGCGTATCGGTGTCCGCGCGATATGGCCACAGGGCTCATATCACAGGCAAGTGGCCGTCTCCGCGAACTAGTGCGCTTTCGATGGCGATCGTGATAACATATAAGAATGCCGAGTTGTTCAGTGGTATCTTGTAAAAACCGAAGCCAAAACCAAAACTTTGTGAATAATGGAATCACTTACCGTTATGTAAATACAAGTATTTTACAATATTTGTCTTTTAAATCATGAAAAACAATAAATCGTAAAATATTTCTTGCTTTTACTATGTTATTTTTGTTCTCAAATATCACAGCGACTGTACTACTTTTGCTATAAATACATTGCTCCTTAAGCACTACCCGAGTTCGTCACTAAGTAACCGGACAAGAAATGTAAAACTAACGAAACGAAAGCGTAATACTGTATTACAGTATTACGCGGATTCATCGCATAGTGAGGCCGCCGCTTCTTGCAACGAGTTAGTAATGTGCTTGTGCAGATCCACTAACGTAGGCTATCGACAACAATGTCGATTGACGAATGAAATATTGCTATTATAGTTTAGGGGTTTTATAACATACGGAAACCTCTAAGAAAATATTTTTAACTTTTATTTTAAAGAATAAACAATTTATTTTTCGCCCGCAGCATGCGTAAGGAGTTCCGACATCGCCGTCGCTACAATAGTTTATTTTTCAATCTGTAAACCGTTTTAACCCGGTTGAAAGATCGATGTAAATAATATTTTTTTGCTTATTTGGATAATTTACAGCGTAGTAGAGAAATGCGTAACCAATGTTCGTAAAGTAAGTTACTTAATTTTTAGGTTAATAATCGGTGGTGTTTTAGGTTTCGAATGATCGTATGTTATGCCTTATCCTCGTGCTGTTTCTTTATTTTTTTTATGGTTTTATTATTTTACTTCCTATGAAGCTTCGAATGCGTTATAATAATCGGCATATTTCAGATAATATATTAGTGAATTTAGCTTAAAATAAGTCAATACATTCGTGCTATTTATTTTTTATGCGGGGGTGTGTGTTTGTTTTTATATATTTATCAATTTCTCTACTAACTAGGGTTTTTCTTGTAACAAATACCTATTACAACCTACTACACCATTTGTAAAATAATGGAAATAGTCATGAAAACAGTTTGTCTCACGGATGATAAATTTACAGTTAAAAGTAAAAATGTCAAACAGGAACTCATGGCAAAGGCTTTGCCACATTTCATAGGATTAGATGTCTTTGATAATATTAAGTTTCACCAGTTTGAGCAGTCCCCGATGAATATTCACATAATATTTCTTACCAAAACAGTCTTGGAAAATATATAAATTTAAGATTATTATTACTATTATTTTTTTTTCATAGTAGGCTCGCGTTTGACCACCATCTCACCGGATGATAAGTGACGATGTGGTCGAAGATGGATTACGCTTGCCTAGAAGTAACCTATTCACTCTTGACTTAAAGACTCCCAGGTTATAGCGATCAGGAAACACAGACTCCGGCAGAGGAATCCAATCCTTAGCCGTACGCACAATGAAAGTATTCCCATAACGTTTAGTGCGTATGGGTGGGATGTCCACCGTATCGATGGCGCATCGCCGTTTGTCTTGTAGTCCGATGATGGAACGGGCTTGGCGGAATTAGATTGTGTAATTCCATCGCACACTCCCCGAAATGTATTATTATTATGTACTATTTGACAAAAACATGCCACCCCAGTAATATCAAAGCGTCAAGTGCTACACAAATACCTCCTCTTCAAAGGTCAGTGAGTAAATTTAAAGTTAAAGAGTACTTAATTATAATTAGGTTATGTTATGTTCTTAATAATATGTTAATTTTTATATAATATTTTCTGGACATGCCGTTTTTTTATTTTCAGGAGCCCAAAAAAATTGTACAATAATAAACGGAAGAATCGATAACTTTCCGATTTAGTCAATCACTAGCGTATATGTAAAATAAGTCGCTTTTGCATAGTACAGCGATAGCGACCGATGTTTTTTTGTGGGCAAATTCTACGGTGCATGGTAAATACACGCTGTGTTTGATGGAATAGGGTTTATTATTGATTGTATAGTATGTTCTGATTTAAGAAATGCGGGTGTGTGCGCGATTGCGTATCTATTGATTTTATTAAACTGCATGTGTAGTTGTTGCCCCGCCCAGCGCCTAACTGGAGACACACGGTTCCGATATAATTTCGTCTGTCTGCCCTCTGCCATATCTACTTGTTTATTTTATCTATGGAGTTCCCCGTTCAACGAACGTGTTACTACTCTGACATTACACGATTGCTATGAATAAACGCAAGTACTTAGGTAGTACGAAGGCAACTGCATAAAGGAAAACTTTTTAAATTTCTGGTATTGGAGAAAACATTTACATGATAAAGTGTAATACCGTCATTGTCATTGTCATTTGAAATAAACGTATTTTTAAGTACTAGTTTTTTAAGAGAACCAAAACTTAAAATTTCTTCCTTACCACGCCTGAGCACAGAGGACTGGGATAGCCTTGACAGACATGGTAGTTTTTTTCGAGTACAGACACAAGAATGATGTTCAGTGCAACCGTTGAAGACCTTATACTATATCTAGTTATCAATTTCCAAGAATATTTGCATATAGGTAGGTGTGGTTTATTAATAGTTTGTGCAAGCATGATAAGCCTATTATTTACAAACGAAGAAACTATGTTAAACGTGAAAACATGCTTTTGATTAATCAATGTAGATGTAAGTATATTTTGAAACTGTCAAGCTGACTATAAAATATATGACTTACTTTGTTGATATCCAAACTGCTTTCTCAATTTTGAAGAACGTGACGACCCAAGCTATTAATTTTATACCACTTACCTATACAACGTGTAATTTAACCCTAGATAACTAATCATTCGTCGACACGACGACGCACTTAAGCTCGAATGTGTCGTTTGCAAACTTCCCCGCGCCCCCCTAGTTCTTCTATTTTTTTACCTTAATAATATCCAAAAACAATGCACCGCGTGACCCGATTGCGTGCACGTGCCTATTTAGAAGCTACTTACAGGTATCGCGTCGCCCGCTCGACGAAAGTTTAGTTACGTAGTAACTAAACTTTCGTTCAACTTTCGTTCAACTAAACTTTAACGGCCCAGCATTGGGAAAAGCAATATTTTGTAAAAGGTTATAAGTAGTTGACATTTAGGCTCTTGTAACTAGGTAAATTAAAAATCAACCAACTAAAAAGAGTGAAATAAAAACTTTTTACCAAAAAATTAAACCGACTCCCAAAAATCACTGCAAAGTGAAAAATAACTTTTATTTCGGTAGTCGGTGTCAACCGACGACAAAAAGAGGAGGTTCTTATTTCGACGCGTATATTTTTTTTTTCTAATGTATGGTCACCGATTACTCGAAGACGGCTGAACCGATTTAGAAAATTGTTTTTTTTTATTGAAAGGGTATACTTCGAAATTGGTCCCATTTCCATAAAAGTCAGGATCTGATGATGGGATCCTGGAGAAATCGAGGGAACTCTTCAAATATTATAGGCACCCCTATGACGTTTTGGGTATTTATTATAGTTACTTGTGCAGTTGCTCTCAAAACGTACTATTTGGGGAAGTGGAACTGATGATGAAGACCACAGATGGCCGCCGAAATTACTCAATAATAAGTATTGAGTGGATTGCGATTCGATTAATTGAATATGGATGTTAAGCACTTTATGCTCGTCACAATGCATATGGTGATGTAGAGCTGATGGTGAAGTACCAGGAGAACTCCTCAACAATTATCGGCCCAGCATTGGGAAAAGCAATATTTTGTAAAAGGTTATAAGTAGTTGACATTTAGGCTCTTGTAACTAGGTAAATTAAAAATCGACCAACTAAAAAGAGTGAAAGTGAAATAAAAACTTTTTCCAAAAAATTAAACCGACTCCCAAAAACACTGCAAAGTGAAAAATAACTTTCAATTTCGGAAGTCGGTGCCAAAAACGAAAATACAAAACTAATAAAGACACCGACTACCGAAATTAAAGTTATTTTTCACTTTGCAGTGTTTTTGGGAGTCGGTTTAATATTTTGGTAAAAAGTTTTTTTAAATAACTTTTTTTTTCAACTTTTTAGTTAAAATATTAATCACCAATTTTTTAGTTTTCCCGGTCGTGTCACATTGGCACTCCACCGGATTCAGAAAGTGAAGTCCATATTTATAAACTTTCTCATTGTATTATTTTGCTAGTATTTCACTAATGATAAATATGATATACCTTTTTGAAATCCCTGTAATAAGCCCTTTAATTTGATACCCATATTGAAGGATTCAAGAAAATTTTTTTTTTTCACCATGTATAATGGCTTTGCACAGCCGCCATGTTTATTTTTTTCAAATATCACCTTTCTAAGAACACTCGGGCTGCTAAGACAAAGCTAACGATACCTCAATTGTGTGAATCCGTTCAGCGATTCTGGAGATATGAGGTAATAAAGAATATTACATACATACATACAAGATACGCGTGAAAAACATAACCCTTCCTTTGCAGTCGGGTAAAAAGAGCTTCTTTCGTGATGCTTGAATAGAATACCAAAATAATGCCATTTTATAGTATGCTGTTAAATAAGTTTAAAGCCTATTTACAAGTTTTGATCCATAATTAATATAAAACTACAGACTAGTTTCTAAAAAAAAACCATAAAAAATATTTTACATTTTTGAGTTTGTAGAATTTTATGTGTATAATTTTTAAATATAATGTGATTCTGTACATGCAAAATATCATGTACGTAATGTTGTTTTGAACTCTGAATTTATTATGAGTATACCAGTATTATCTCTAATAATTACAACCATTGCTTGCCTGTCTATCTTCTACAGATTGTACCCTGGAGAGTGTGCGCAGGAGCACCGCGACCTAGTCCCTTCATCCCGTTTCTACTACCGGTCTACTAGACGTACTGCGGGATACCATCCACACTTGGTCGATATACCTTCTTGTCGTACTAAGCGCTTCTCCTCTACATTTATTATGCGCACAGCCAAAGTGTGGAACTCTATGCCGGCTTCTATATTCCGTGCAACATATGACCCGTCAGCCTTTAAAGCAAGAGTGAACAGGCATCTTCTGGGCTCCCTCGTTCAATCATAGACCTCATCTTACACTTACCATCAGGTGTGATCGTGGTCAAGGGCGGGTTCACTGGTAATAAAAAAAATACAAAGTTCTGAGACTTGCATATCAATAATAATAAATGTTTCGTTTCAAAACTTTGAGGGTCAATATTGCACATAATTATTGTTGATATTTTCCGTGTAATGCCTTTACGATTTCACTTGAAAGTCATTTTAATTGTGGACATACCTAAACCTATCCCGCGTGATGACACATCGACCGATCTCTTGCGCTTTATATTCAAAAGAAGCAATATAATATATTTATCAACATGCTTCGGGAAATATTCATTACACTAGCTGTGCCCCGCGGTTTCACTTGCATATAATTCTACTACTGTTATTAACTCCATGATTTCTGAATATTAATGAATAGATATTAACATTTAAGTATAAGTAAGATTGGTATCAATCTAATTCGCACTGGATAGAGAATCGTGAAGTAAAGATAGTTGTTAATTATATTGTTAGGAATAGATTAACAGTATTTCGGTATATACAATATTTTAGTCCTACTTTCTTGTGGTATAAGTATGTTTTGGTTTTCCCTGCGTCCGAATCTACATAGATAAAGCAACATATAATTGGCCATGTGAAAAAAAATTAGCCAAGTGCGAGTCAAACTCGCCCATGACGCGTACCGTAGTGGCTACGCCAAATAACTTTGTTTAATCATAGTGTTTGTATGAATAACAAAGTTCAAACGATCCATATTTTCAAAAACCTGGTCAAAGAACACTGCTTCTCCATCATCCGGTAATTTTATATGTTTAAATTTGTTTATTGTATCTTTATAGTTTATTTTATTAGTTAAATATGTTTTTTTTTTAGTAAATTGAGTAATTAATATTTATTCACACTGTGTCCATCATCTCTTGTTCAACTCTCCTGTCGCAGGTCTGCTCGATGAAATTTCTTATGAAGTAAGCAGCACCTTTGTGCTCTTTTGTGTGTATTTTTTTTTCTCTTTTAAGTTTTTGTGTTTACATAAAGAAATACACATATTTGCGGTTTTTGAAAATGTTCTATATCTCAAGAACTACTGGCTGTATCTTGTTTGAAAACTATTTAAAATTTAATTAAATTATTCATTAAAATATACAGTATACATATGTTTATACAACGTGTAATTTATAGGGTATATACATACCAAGTGCACGGCTTCTTTGGATGATAACAAACGATATGGCAATGGCAAGGGTTTTGTAATCCTATGTCTACATGTGTGGAGCTTATTAGAAATTTCAATACATTGATATCAGAGACAGAATTTTTCAAATTAAGAAGAACGAAGAGAATTATCATTTTATTGGCAAGTGACGTGGAAAGTGATGACCCTCATGGTGCTGTGACACGTTTGTTATTACTGGTATTCAAGAAACATATGAAACCAATTATTTTTGGGTCAATTCTGTGAGTCACTTATTTTGAGCTGAAACTTTGCATAGAGACTCCATACCAGATGTTGTCTTCAGTTGTTTTGGATAGAAATGGGGTTTCCGTTACACATTGTATATATATTTTTTTATTTTAGACTTTATTATTTTAAAAGTTGTAGAGCACATATTTTACTACTTTGGAAGTGTATAGGTATGTTCCAAATGACTGGATTTGAGGAAAAGTAATTTTAGGTAACTTAATTTCATTTTTAAAGATCTATCTATAGACACCCGCACGTACAGGTTTGATGAACCAAACATATTTTTAGTTCCAGTTCCATGTATGGGGAGCCTCTCCTTAATGTTTTTTTAACATGTTTTTTAATTAAATCGGAGAGCGTTTTGCAGATTACATCTATATACCAAGTTTCAACTCGGTAAACTTAATAGTTTCGGACAGTCAGATGGACAAAATTTCGTCAGTACAGTAAATTAAGCTATTCAAAACACACACTCATGTTAACGCAAACGCGTCCAGACTTCCAGACACACACACACCTACACACACACACGCAATTACGCACATACACTCAAACTTACACACACATACACGTTTCGCTTCTATTTCTTATTTCTTTTTGTTTGTAATTTATTACATAAAAATTGAAATGTGTTTTAATGTATAGCGTAGGACACTCATTCCTATAACACAGGCTCGCTTAGCATAGGAGTCAGGGCCTTCACTTGAAAGATGTAATATTTTTATGTTCAATAAATAATAATAATAATAAGTCTCTTTTACATCCCATCCTAGACTACGTTGATGTCAGTTATCTTGATCTCACAGAGGCACAACTTGATAAACTTGAGCGACTTCAAAATTTTTGCATAAGATTTATATTTGGTTTGCGCAAATATGATCACGTATCTGAATTTCGTACGAAACTCAAGTGGCTTCCTATACGTCTTCGCCGGAACTTACACATATAATCTCTGCTTTACAGTATTCTGTTCAATCCTAAGACCCCCTTTTATCTTAAAGAACGTTTTAAGTTCCTCCATGACACACATGCCAAATTTCTGAGGTCATCGGAAAACTTGAGGCTAGAGGTACCGAGTCACTCCACCAATTTCTTTGGTAAGTCGTTCGCAGCTCAAGCAGTACGACTGTGGAATACTCTTCCCGTGTCAGTAAGACAAGCACAAACCCTTCCTTCTTTCAAAAACATGGTAAAAGATCTCTATCTCTCTCTTTAATATGTTACTATTTTTTATATATCTCAGCTTTGTGATTTTTATGTATATATATGTATAATTATGTGTATTGAGTATGTAGGTTATTACTTATTTATTGTATATAAGTAAATAGTACACCACGGACTACCCGCGAATTTATTTTCTCCTGCTGTGTCAAATCCATCTAAAGGTTGTCTGTAAAAGATCGCTTTTAGCGATAAGACCGCCCATTGTAACACCCTTTGTAGTTTTTAAGTCCTTATTTAATTCTGTTATGGTGTACAATAAAGAGTATATCTATCTATCTATCTATTATTTATTTATTTTATTTATGAACATTAAAAAACCGTAAAATTGACGACCTCTTCTCCTTCAGTATATTTATATAATATACTGAAGGACGTATACATATTTGCCAAAAACTAAATTATTATTAATTATTGTAAAATAGATGTGTTTAACTTTTGGTGTACAATAAAGTTTATTTTGATCTATTCTAAATACTAGCTTTTGTCCGCGCCTTCGTTCGCGTAGAGGCTTTTCCCGCGTAAATCCTGATCGCGTGGGAATTTCGGGATAAAAACTATCTTATGTCCTTCCCACAGTCCTAAACTATTCCCATGCCAATCGGTTCAGCGGTTTAGGCGTGAAAAGGTAACACACAGACAAACAGAGTTACTTTCGCATTTATAATATTAGTATGGACAATAAAGAATAAACTTATTAATAAAAAAAAATACAATAAAAAAAAATCGACTCCATTATTTGTTCAACAGGGTAATTTTATTATGCGACTAAAATAAAAACGATGCCATAATACATTGTTTTGACACTGAAAACGCGGCCATTGAAATTGGACGCGATACTATTTGAAATGAGCGCATTATTTAGAATTAAGCACTCATTTTATGCGGACGGTTTTGAGACGTTGAGTGTGCATCTTGGGTTTTTAGTATATCAATGGAATAAACTAACTATAAGCTTTAAACAAAACGATGACATAAAAATGGGATAAAAGAAATAACAACCTATCAAAATTACTTATTCAACTAAACAGAAAGTAAAATAAAAATATTTAAATGTATAGATACAAAATACACATCTGACGTAAAAAAAGCTGAAACAATTTAACATTCTCTTAGCCAAGAAGTCGAAATGAAACCAAGTTTAGGTTCACTATCAGTGCGGTATCTATCGCGGACGCGAGTTATGCTCGACGCGCCGTGCATCCGCGCGCCGTTTAGTGAATAGCGTTGTTGAATAATTTTAATTTTACATTTTCTCCTAAACTATAAATCCAAATTATATACTGTCAAAAGCAAAGTTTATCTTCATAAAATTGTCTTGATGATGAAATTTCTTGCGAACGTAAATATTAATACGGTTGCATAATTATAATACTACAAAGTCATGGCTTATTTTTTACATATTTTCTTTACATAATTTGCCTTATTGTGGATTATTTAAAAAAGTTACATGTGTAATACCGCAAATTTTTTTTTAGATCTACATAAATCCTACAATTTTTTGTAGTACGTGGTCTTTACGTATATCTCAGCTTTTCACCAGCGCATGCGATTATAGTAATTTAGCGGCGTATTTTCTTCCGACTTACTTCACTAATACCCATATTTTAGGAAAACCGAGAGCAGTAGCGTAATGCTAGATAGCCTATAGCCTTCCTCATGAAACTGTATATCATATAATCAGAAATAATTTTTGGTTTCCATCCAGTACTTTCGAAGATTAATTAGCGCGTTCCAGCAAACAAACAAACAAAATTTCCGCTTTATAATATTAGTATAGATAAAAGTAGAAAAAAAAAACAACATCAATAGGTAAATAAAATAAAATAAAAAACTAAAACTAGCATGTGTTTTGATTTATTAAGTTCAAGTGGAGATCATTAATTTGGCTCATGTTCTTAGATGGCGCAGCCACATCTGCCGGCATAACCACCACGGAGACCGAGGCCAGAAGCAGCGAAACCAGCGGGAGCGAAGGCAGCACCAGGACCGTAAGCAGCAAAAGGGCCCACGCCGGAAGCCGGGCCAAAGGCAGCACTCTCACTGATCATGGCGTTCCTGCCATTACCACAGGCGTGGTTGACGGCACCAGCACCGGCAGAAGGCACCACACCTTCCAAACCTACAGTACCAACAAACGGCAGCTCACCACACACACCCAGAGAACCTTCGTAAGCGTTCTCGGACGCTACGGAGATACCGACGGGAGCGTTGCCAGAGGCGCTGGAGACAGGCAGGGCGCCGCCACAAGTGGGACTGAACTCCAGACCTGTGCAGCCGGCGCCAGGGTAGCCGAGTCCACCATATGACAAAGCTGGAGCATACGAGCCGCAAGGGGCGGCCAAGCCGTAGGGAGCAGCAAGTCCAGAGATATCAGACACCGCAGCGCGGCTAGTGCACTGTCCGAGGGCAGACTAGAAACAAAATAAGAAATCAATAAGTAAGATATTTTGTGGGAATAAAGTATCTTAATAATTTACTTTAGTAGGTACTCTATGGTATATTTGACTATTATAAAAGTGTCTTACCTTGAGCAGGAGCGCCTGAGCGCAGAGGACGAGGATAGCCTTGACAGACATTGTAGTTTGTTTCGAGTGCTGACACAAGAATGATGTCCAGTGCAGTTGTTGGGGTCTTTATAGTCCGCCGTGTTATCAATTTCCAACAATGTAAGTGTGTCGGTATAAGCAATTAATTAATAACTTGTGCAAGCATGATAAGCCTACTATTTACAAACATAAAAGCGTTTAATATTTTACGAAGTTATATCAAGTCACGTTTTCCAAAATTTCGAAAACGCGGTCCATATCAACATGGTGCTGAGTATAAAAGGTGTCAATAGTTTCAGGTCATCATTCAGTCGTCAGCTTCTCGTTGAACACAAACAAACATCAAACATGTCTTCCTTCACTGTTCTTTTGCTCTGCATCCAAGCTTGCTTGGTCCAGGTGAGTGTTATTTATTCCTTTTGTCTTATATTTGTGCCCTAACTATTTTTTCCAAAGTTATGCGATAGTTTTTCACTTGAATGTACGTATTATTTAGTTATACACATCAGATACAGGTATGGCGTATAACCAATATAAGCAAATTAACTTAAAACTGAAATATTGCGAAGTAAAGTACTTTCTTTTTATAAATAAATATCCCATAAAAACAATACTTGTCAAAAAACCAAGTCTCGCAACTCAGTTCTTCTACCGTAAAAAGTTGTGAGATCCATGTAATACCAAGTCGGTTATTCGATTATTCAGTCCCTACTTAAAGAACCTTCTGTCTTAAGTTGTTACGTAATTATCTAACCTAACAACATCTTATAGTGAACATATCAATATTAAATATCTTTAACGTTTTAAATAAATAGATTGACTCGGCCATCGCATGAAAACACAATATATCTCACAAGTAATACATACATATATAGATTGTTTTTGCGATTGCCAAGTCAATATATTTATTTAAAACGTTTAAGATATTTAATATTGATATGTTCACTATAAGATGTTGTTACGTTAGATAATTACGTAACAACTTAAGACAGAAGGTTCCTTAAGTAGGGACTGAATAATCGAATAACCGACTTGGTATTACATGGATCTCACAACTTTTTACGGTAGAAGAACTGAGTTGCGAGACTTGGTTTTTTGACAAGTATTGTTTTTATGGGATCTCATTTCTTTTTGTAGATAGTCCTACTTTTTTCCTTTCCGGTGCCTTTTACTTTTTGTATACCAACAACGAATTTTCTTAAAGCCCTCTCTCCGGCTTTTTTATTCCGTTGACCATTTTACAAGTTACCTTTGAACATAATTATATCTAGATACCTATCTACACCTATTATTCCATTATATTATACATTATTACACACAGGTACACTGATTAATTAAACTGTAAATGTAACTTTGTAATCCCATATAAATATATAGGATTACAAAGTTATTTATGCAGTTGATGTATCTAAAAAACTGGACCGAAATTGAAAAATATTTTAATTTTTCCTTGATCCATATACTAAACACTAATTGTATTCTAAATTTGAAGCTTCTATGTCTGCTAGAAGTGCCTTAGACTTTTGATGATCGGTCAGTCAGTGAGTGACAAAATTTACAAAATTAAGGAACTTTGACTCGTTAAAATTCTTAAACTACTCGTTCAAATTGAATGAAATTCGAAATATGCCGTCTGTATACAATGTCTGCTTGGTTACTGAAAATTTAGGCTTCTAGTTTTATCCACAACGAAGTTATACGGGGTCGAAAATGGCCTGAATTGCTTCGAGAAAAGTATGGTACGGCCGTGCCGCTTTTTGCTCGACTTGGCGGGGGCACTGCCATGCTCCTAGATTAATGTTTTGGATAGGTTGACAATACTAGTAATAAAATAATATATATTTATAACAATTAACATTATTTGAGACGTTTATATCTTCCATAAATTCTAGAATAATACAATGATATTTTTCTAATAGTATTGATTTTAATTTAGCTCTAAATATATCGTAGTGTTTCGGTGGCCCTTATACTTTCAAGTATCTTTTATTATAAAAAATGTTTCGTTATTCGGTATTTTATACATTTGTAGACAAGGAGTTGGTACGATCAATTTATTTTTGCAAAGCTCTTTCGTATCAAAACTTAACAATCATTTTTTTTACAAAAAAGGCTATTTCTAATAATTATACCATATAAAGCTAGATTACCACTCACTGACTGACTCATTGACATAATTGTTCTCCCAGATTATTACAGATGGTGGATGGGGAGGTGGGTATATTTTGACAGATTCGTAAACAACTAACTCTCAAACCTAAGGGAAAAGTGCCAAACCTCCCCATTTCACCCCCCTTCTCGCCCCTCCCTATTGTATATCGGAAACTACGAGACACGTATTTTTTTTACGAATTCGTATAGAGGAGGCTTGGTAAAGTAAAAACCATTTATCAAAGTCGCCCCCGTTGCCCCCTTCTTACCCCCTTTAGGTGGATCTCGGAAATTAAGAGACTTGGAACATTTTTTTTTCAGATTCATTTAGAGGGGCAATGCTTTAGTCAAAATAATTGTGCAACCCCCCCCCATCACCCCCACACCCTCTTTTTTTTTTAAGTGAACAATCCACCACCACATGCACGCGAGGTGCTTGCACCTCGCGCAACGCGCAAATACTAGTAATTATATAAATGGACAGTAAATTGTTAGCAATTTTCTTTTTATAAAGAGGACTTTACAGCTATCTCTAGGTTTAATATTACATTTAATTCGCAGTTATTTCTTTCAGTCAATATTTAGGTTTATATTATTACTTATTTTGATTATATAAATTATTATTATTACTTTTCAGAATGTATTGAGCCAAGCGTGTCGGGGTGCTTACGCCCCGGCGTTCGCTCCAGCTCTGGCTTGTCCCTGTAGCTTGGCTGGTCCTGGTCTGGCTGCCAGCACAAGCAAAGCCACACGTAAAAAAAAAAAAAAAATATTTTTCATGTGTCTGGTTTTGGTTTCCTGACATTGTTGTTCTCAGAAGTCATGAGATAATGTATTAATGTAATAGTTTTAACTCATTCTTTGAAGTAGGTTAAGCTAATTACGTTTATTTCTTTTACAGAATGTATTCTCATGTGGCCAGTGTTCTGGTTCTTACGCCCCGGCGTTCGCGCCTTACGGTTTGGCTGGTTCTGGTCTGGCTACCCCCTACGGCTTGTCTGGCTTGGCTTACGATGGACTCTCCTACCCTGCTGCTGCCGGGTGTGGTGCTGCGTACGGCGGCGCCGGTGAAGGCAACGTGGCGGTCGCTGGTGAGCTGCCAGTCTGCGGTAACACCGCTGTCGCTGGTCAGGTCCCCATCATGGGCGCTGTCAACTTCGGCGGCGCTGTGCCGGCTTGTGGTGCCGTGTCTATCTGTGGCAAGTGCGCTTGCGGCTGCGGTTCCCCCTGCGACTACATTTACTAGACAATGTCAGTAAGAAACCTGAACAAATTGAAAAATAAATGATTGATACCTAGCGACTGTTTTGTTTATTTACAAGCTGTTTGAGTTTTAATCAAACACTCAGCGCTAATGTATAATTGCATCGGACCCACTTATGCACACTCGCTCGTTCATCAAAACGTAAACAGTTCGAGTTCCGATCATTACAGATACCATGCATTCAAAACCGTTTACCGTTTAATTTTCCATAATATATTTTACTTCCAATTTACTTATATAATTTATCATTTTACCATTTCTTGTAGATAACGGGGTGTTATAGTTATACAATACATAGTGTCAGGGCGATCGCAAACTTTACGAATTGATAACTTATAAATAGATATACACATTTACGAAATTCATTCATAATCATCTGCTTAGCTTTTTTGTTATGCAAATGTATGATCCATCATCTCTGATTAAGAGAAGAGCGAATAAAATACTTCTAGGCAAACGTGCTTCATCTTCATTCACATCATGGCTTACCATCAGGTGAGATGGTGGTCAAAGGCGAGCTTATCAACAATAAGAAAACAAAGGTAGGCACAGATTAATAATTTGATTGTAAACGGTCATAATACCCCTGAAATAGCAAGAAAATTAACTCATCCGCGACAAATAAACCATTCTGATCAATATTTGTAACACCTTTTTCCTTTTCGAAATAAAAATTCATGCCTAAACATTTCTGTATACATCCAAGATCATCCTAAGATTGTTAGCTAATTCACACTTTAATCTTTTCATGTCTTTAGAACAATTTGCAAAGAAAAAGAAATCATCGACATAAATTAATTAATACATTATTAATTGTTCTTGAATTATGTTCAATTTAAGTAAATAAACATGGTTTTAGTTGTCATTTTTATAACCAATACTTTTAAAAACAAATCCTCAACTCTCTGATACCACATCCTAGATGACTGTTTCAAACTATAAATAGCACGTTTAAGTTCAAGTACGACATTTCCATCTGTGCATTCTAAACTAACTGACTTTTGCATAAAAGTTTCTTCTGACAATACTCCGTTTAGGAAAGCTATATTTACATCTAAATGACACATTTCTAAATCTAACTGCACTGCTAGGGCAACCAATAATCTTAGTGTGGAATGACGTTAAAACGGCGAGAACGTTTCATCAAAGTATATGCCTGATCTCTGGGTAAACCCCTTAGCAATCAGCCTGGCCCTATACCTCACACTGTTATCAGGGTTTACTTTCTTTTGAAAAACCCAGTTACAAAAAACAACAGGACCTTAATATTTTGGTGATGGTACTGTCGAGTTCATTAATATATTGGCCCTTTCAGGCTTCAAAAATATATGACCGTCAAAAAAAGTCATAATATTGTGACAACTATAAGCATCACTAAATTGTGGTCAAGATTTAGATTCATTAATATGTGACTGGTTTTTCTCAGTAATATGTATACAGCCACAAGCACATTATTATATGAACAACATTAAGATCATATTATCGGAACATTGCAGGATTCACAATTATGTATGCAAAAATGAATACAATAATATCTAAACAAGTAAATGTAATTCAAATTCAACCTCATTACTTACGCCATAAAGATGATTTTACTAGCAATCTTAAAATTGCATGGTCAAGGAGTTTGCAACATTATTTATCACTGGCTAGATTAACTTCAAATGACGTTATGTTTTTCTAATAAAATTATAACTGAGGCACATGCCATTCAACGATTTAATTCTAAGATTTACTATACAATATTAATTCTATTGAAATATACCTACCCATTTAAAATAAAAATGTATAGAATTGATGAGCATACGAAACATGAAATAGTTTATATGTGTGAGGAAGGTGTTTCTAATTCAGCCATTGCAGAAGAATTGGGCATATCGGAAAGTAAAATAATTTTAGGTATTCGTCCATGTTTTACTCTGATCTCTAATGTGGTAATTTAATAAAATCGTTCTTTAACAGAGAAATACTGTTACAGTATGGTGGAAAAGGTGGCAAGAAGAAGGAAGTCTTACAAAACCTGTATCTTTTGGCCGACCTAGGAAAACAACTCATGATCAAGATATGCAACTGGTTGAAAGTGTTTGAAATGCAAGATTTATCAGAACATCTACATTTGCAGCTGATCTGGCTGTTTCCAGCTTAACTATACGACGAAGACTTAATGAAGCGGGAATTCATCACCGAATTCCACCTAAAAAATGTTACTAACGGAAAGGTATAAAATGTTACGTTTACAATTTGCCAACAGATATTTAAATTATGATTTTGAACACGTCGCTTTCATGGACGAGAAAGTTTTTGTCTCTTCGGCGGACGGGCGGATCTCTTTGTATCGTGCATCCAATACACGATATGATGAAGAGAATGTATTGCCAAATAGACGCAATGGACGCATTACGATCGGGTTTTGGAGGTGGATAAATTCCGGTGGACCCATAAAATTGTGCGAAATATCTTGCCGAATGAGGAGTGATACCTATTTAGATATTCTAAAAGAAGTGTTTTACCAAGTGCAAAAATTGTCTACCCCCTGATAATCATCGAATTACTTTTATACAGGATCATAGTTCCGTTCACAATGCCAGACGAGTTCAAAATTGGATAGCTGAGCAAGTAGACTTGGAATTACTAAAAATTCCACCGAAAAGCCTGGACCTTAACCCCATAGAGAATCTTTGGGGGTTTATGGTACAAAATTGGTACTGTAATGAGGCTCGCACGGAAAAGAATTTAAAGGCTCATGCATATGACATCTGGAATAGTTTTGAAAATAGTGATTGTTGCCACAATATGGTACAGTCAATGAGAGCCCGACTACAAGCAGTGATTGATACGAACGGATCATACACAAGATATTAAGTAACTGTTCTCTCATTTTTAATTTGGCCGCCAATAATTGTTTATAACTAAGATTAATTTTAGTTTAAGATAAAATATTATTTGTTTTTTTTTTAACGTAAGTCATGTGCTATTTTGTTGCATATTACTTTATAACAGTGTATCGGGTTCATCAGGTGACATAGACATCTTTTGTAATACCGTAGGAAAATTTAGGTCATTAATCTGTACACACTTAAAAAGTCTGTGAAGATCATCAATCCCTATTTTAATTTCGTCTGAATCTTTTTAGTTATTTTTGCTAAAGTTAGGTTATGTATTTGTAATTTTAGATCAATCTATACTAATATTATAAAGAGGAAACCTTTGTATTTTTGTATGTTTGTATTGAATAGGCTCAAAAACTACTGGACCGATTTCAAAATTTCTTTTACCATTACTAAGAGGGATTCTTCCGAATCCGTATAGGCTATATTTTATCCCGGAAAATAGATAGGATTTTTCGTGGTAGTGAAAATTGTGGAGTAAGGCGTCGAAAAAACTGCCGTACGTTAACGATTCTCGCGATTGCACCCGTGCGAAGCCGGGGCGGGTCGCTAGTGTCTAATAAAATTATGTATTTGTTATTTTGATTATTGATGAATGAATAAATAATTGTTAATTAATTAATTAAATAACATAATGTAATTGTATAATTTAATTTTTAATTGTCTGTTAGCTATAATCACTATAATTGTTAAATAATTTATTTGAAATGTTCAATGCATGATGTGGTCTCCTATAATTGAAGAAGCACAATGTTATAAAAATCTGTATATTTATTGTTTTAGCTTGTAAGGTGTATTCTTTGTTGGAGATCCAAATTAAATAAATAAATAAATAAATATTTTCTTAGATTTACTTGTCAAATAATACAGTTTAAACTATAATGTAATGATATTATTTTATTCCCGTGACGTGAAATTCAATTCACTGCAAACAACTTAGTTAGTCACAAAAAAGTCATGGTGGCAAAGTAATCAAATTTTATGTCGAATCGTATTGCTATACACATGACAGGTGGCACATAATTTTTTTACAATTCTTAAATGGCCATGCTGTACGAAAAACATACGGCATTGAAAGACACTCATTTTAAAAACAAAAGCAAACGCGAGGAAAACAATGGAAACTACTGTCATTTTTGTAACAATGTAAACTAGATGTTATTTGTTCGAGAAAATAATTGACTTTCCCATGCATGTAGAGATAATTAAGAAGCTTACCCTGCTCAGATATAATAAAAGTCAATACTATATTTTTGAAAAGGGTGATCACATATTACCCAAGCAGCAAAATTGTACTATAACCAAAGCTTATTTCGCAAAAAAGTTTTGTAAATGTTATATAACGGTGTTTATGGTGGCAGCATGTTGAATAAAGGCGTTTGACTATACTTTTTTGCTCTATAAGCTTATACAGCGAAAACGTTCTATAAGCTAATGATGTAAACATTTACATTACCATTTTGTACAACTGTTATAGACATATACTATATAAGGCTTAAAGAAAACATGTATAAAACTACTTTGTTCTATATATTTGTTGACCGGTGCCCTTTTGTATCTAATTTGATCTGTAAAACTTATATATTTACCGTTATAGGCCTGGTTCATTAACGGTTATTGAAATTTGGTAATACGGCGATTTGGTAATAAAGTGGGTTTTTAAGTATCTGCTATAGTACAAAGTGTTTTAATAGTCACGACTGCTCAAAAATAGAGCAATTTGGTGATATAACTGAGTTTTGTGTTACTCCTTATGTGAGAAATTTACGCTACAAGAGTTTTTAAAACACTGTATATTTACCTTTTTATACTGGTTATGAAGACACTTTTTTAGAGCAGAATTGTTTTGTAACAGAGTTTTAGATACCTATAATACACTGTCATTTTTTATTAGAGTTTCTCTCTCTACTATAACATCATAATGATACATAAAGGAAGCAAACAAACACTATTAAATAACTAATGTGATTTAAACAAGAGTTAGCATTTCTATTTTAATACTTAACTGCGGGTTCTGCAAACAACAAAATTATATGATTCTGTGCTTATACTATGAATTCAGTAGGTACTTAAACGTCACTTAATTTATAAAGTGTAGTCCCTTTCCGAGCAATGCAGACCGCAATACAGTCACAGAGGCTCTGTCGCTGAGAAAATAAAATAAATTAAACCAACTCTTAAATTTATTTTATTTATTAATTAATAAAATAAATTTGGAGGATCTACTTTTGCTTCACCGCGACACAGGTGCTGCTGCTGTGTCGCGGCCTTTGACATAATTATATGTTACTGCGTAAGGACTGGGCGGACCGCATGTTACAATGACGCCTCGAACTTGGTCCCAAAGTGGTCTTCCCTTTATCGAAGTGAACTAGAACGCGATCGGCTATCTTCGGGAGCGGTCGTAACTTTTACCAGCACAAATGCCAAGTTGTGTCGTGAAGGGTTGCATGAACTACAACAAAAAGCACAATAAAATAAATTATAACATTTCATATCACCGGTAAGTTAAAAATATGTCATGTATGTCAAATCTACTTCTAACATTATTTAAAACAATTTTTCTTTGTTATTTGTCTCAACCTTTGGCCAAGACAACGCGAAGCCGCATAAAAGTGCGACATAACTTTGCAGCGGCAACTCAAAGGAACCCTAATTTATTTAACCACAATGGTGGTCACTACTTTGATCATAGTACTATAGAAGACCTGTAATCGCCAATGTTACACTTGTTGCTCTATAGTAGAAAATTATGGAACTAATCTACGATTAATTTATTTTAATTTATATAAAACTTATTAATTTGGGAGGGGCATTAAAAATTAGATACTAATCTATGCCTACTTTGTCAATAAAATTATAATCGTAACACTATTTCAATGCCTGGGTTGCTACTACTAGCGCATTTTGCTACTAGATAGACGCCATAATAAATATTTTGATATTGTAATTTTACTTACCACGATTTTTTGAAATTAGTAACTTAAGCCTAACACACAATCACTTTAATAACACTGACAGTATGAGAATGAACGAAAGATTGAACGATTTGTTGTGATATGGTAATCTAAAAGAACCATAATCACTTCTTTAAAACATAAAAGAACAATAACAGCGTTGCAGTGGGTACTACATCACCGTTTGGTGACATCTCTCACGGTAATATCAATCTTAGAGGTCAAAAATGGTACGCCGAAGCTGCTATATATCTGTTATATCAGCGATTAACGATATAACTGCGCCCAATCTGGGTTGTGTAAACGTTCTTTGGTCTTTTATAGAACCGCTCGGCAACATCAATTAGTTCTTTGAAAAACGTTCTATGGGCTGCTTTAGGACAAGGTTTTGCTGCTTGGGTATTGTCTAATGCATAGCATATTGTATTATTGAACCGTTCATGATCACATATTGTTGAACTGTTCATGATCACATATTATTGCATAATACACAGCATATATTATTGAACCGTTCACATGAGGACATATTTTTGATCTATAGGTTCTATAGAATTTATTGAGCTTTCCAACGCCCACAATATTTTGAATCCTTGACAGTGCCAATATATTAATGAACTCGACTGTACAACCTCCCACGCGTCATTGTCCTTAAGCGATTTTAGTTCTTCTGCCATAGCCTGCTCCCGCTGGACATTCACAGGTCTATTAAGAGCATCATCGTCTGTAGAAAGTTCACATTCACTGATATCACATTTTGCTACACCTACAAGTACAACCACCGTTTTTGCCATTCGGCTATGGAAATCTAACAACATAGCAATCTTCGAATAACTTCTCTCACCCTGTTGTGTGTGTCAAGTGGAGTGGAAATGAGTCTCAGACTTCTACTGACAAAAAACCCACCCTGTTCCTTCAGCTGCACTTGCGTTCCGGGGTCGCGGTATCTCGTTAGTACATTCCCGCAAATCCGGCGCTTTATTTATTGTGACTTCGAAACATACCTCTACAGGAAATTGTATATTTTTAAAACTAAAAGGTAAATCTGTAGATACCATAAATATTCGAGGTATTAGTGCCGTTTGTCTAGCTCCTGGTCAAGTGAAAACTATAGCAACTATGACATTGCTTCGAAGGTATTTTAATGAAAGTAACGACTTAGACCCTATACCCCGTGTAATTTAAAGGGTATACACAAGGTGGGTCAAAAAAATCTTTTTTTAGTGAACGAGTTCTAATAGCGAAAATATGTTGAAGTAGGGTATCGTTATCAATCCTCTAAAATATTATTGAATTATTTTAAGTGGAAGAGCCCACGCAAAGCCGTTGAAGTTTTGAAAAAAAAAAATGTTCAAGTGGGTACTTTTACATCTCAAGTTACACGTTTGTGGTTGGATGTAGATTAGTGTTCTACTTGGAATTCACTAAAATACATGTCGATTGTGATATTTAAATTGTGTTGTTTATTCCGAAAAATCAGTTTTGAGGTAAGTACATTCAAAAAGTTCTTGTAAAAAGGTGACTAAATTCTTGTGATATTCCGTAAAACTATCATTTTTGTTTTAGAACTTGGAGTTAAATTTAACCATCATGTCTAAATGTGTCAAATCTGTGTCATGTCAAAAGGTACGAAAAGATAGATATATTGAAGAACACGTATCTGTTATTAAGGAACCGGATTCCATTTATATAGCTAAAACCATTGAGATATCAATAAACGCTCTACTTTTTGCAAAAAACTATTGGACGCGATGGAACAGTAACAAATACAGATAAATTTAGTGGTGTCATAAGGCTATTTGAAAAAAGACTTCAGAGATATTTGCAATGGATAATTTGCATTCTTCATTTAAATGAACTGCCTTTGAGGCATTTGTTTGATTACATAGATGGTAAAACTTCTGGTCCATCTTCATAAAATGGTCCTATTGGTAAGTTGCTGGATAAATGTGAAACGCGAGCTGTAGTTGAATTTGAACCAATACCAGGCCAATTACCAAAGCTAAAACCTGATAACTTAAGTACAGACCAAAAATATTTGTATGAAATTACCTCCGCAGTAATTACCGGAAGATGTTCAGATGATTTGGCAAATAAATCGCCTGAAAAATGTCACATGCCCGTCGGTTGACTAAAGCTAACAGGATTTTGCGTCTTTACTTTTCTACACTAACACCATGAAGTAATTTAATTAATTTGGCCCAATACATTGTGAAAGTATATGCCCCTGTTTGGTTCCAAATATAGACACACCCATCATGTAAAGACGGATCACGGCATCTTTCGAAATTAATTGAAAGTTCGCGATACTTACCAAGTAGTAAGTACCTTACGGAACGCATATTTTGCTCACCCTGAAAACTTATTGTTGACGATGTTAACAGATGAAGAAACACATTTAAGAGAACTCGCAGCTGGAAAAATTCTAAAGGCGCGTAGTTTACCTGTAACTAGAATCTACCACGTACTTTTGAAGTGCCTAAACTCAAATTTTATGCTAAATGTTTCATTGATCTAATAAACTGGCCAGAAGTCAACTTTGATCCACCTATTCTAAGAAATCACACGAATGAAGATCTTATTCAGATAATAGAGAAAAAAGGTGACGAAAGTTTGTTGTTTATGAGGCTTCCTTGCCATACTCAAGCGGTTGAACGATCTGTTAAAATAGTTACAGAAGCTGCGATGTCGGCATGTGATAAAAAATCAAGGGACGGTATAATTCATGCAAAACTTGCGTCCAGAAAACTTATGCCGAAATTTGATAGCAAGCAGGAATTTATGCAAAAAAATATTTTTTTTTTCTTTTTTTTTTAAATTGAAAATAGGTTCGCGTTTGACCACTATCTCACCTGATGGTAAGTGATGATGTGATCGAAGATGGAGCACGCTTACCTAAAAGTAACCTATTCACTCTGGACTTAAAGACTCCTAGGTTATAGCTATCGGGAAACACAGACTCCGGCAGGGAATTCCACTCCTTAGCCGTACGCACAATGAAGGTATTCCCAAAACGTTTTGTGCGTATGGGTGGGATGTCCACCATGTAACGATGGCGCTTCGCCGTTTGTCTCGTAGTTCGATGATGGAACGGGCTTGGCGGAATTAGATTGTGTAATTCCATCGCACACTCCCCGAAATGTAACCGATAGAAAACCGATAGACTTGCAACTCGCCGTCGGTGTTCAAGGCTCTGGAGCTTTGACTCGACCAGTGCATCGTTGCCAATGAGTCTCTTGGCCCGCTTCTCGATAGACTCAAGCGCGTCCAGTTGGTATTTCGTAGATCCATCCCAAAGATGAGAGCAGTATTCCATACACGACCGAACCTGGGCTTGATACAATTTGAGCAGCTGTTCCGGTGTGAAGTACCGTCTCACCTTGGCTAGGATTCCCAACTTTTTTGATTCTAACTGAGCCTTAGCCTCGATATACGGGCCAAAATTGAGTGTGGATGTTAAAGTCACCCCAAGAAGCTCAATATGATCGGTTATCGGCACGGTTACACCACGGAAAGTAGGAGCCGGTTCGAATTGGCTCCTTTTTGCGGAGAAGAGACACGCCTGGGTCTTAGCTGCATTAAACTTGACCAGGTTGGCATCGCCCCATTCGGAGACAGCCTTCAAGGTCAAGTTCAAGCGCCCAACTATGTCCTCACGTAGAGACTGGATCTGTGACCCATCAGCTCGCGCGCTGGACACATATCTCTCAGAAACTGTGCTGTCGTCTGCATACCCAAAGGTACCGGGCATTAGCAGATCGTTAATGTGCAGCAAGAATAAAGTTGCTGAGAGAACAGACCCCTGAGGGACCCCGGCATTAATTGCCAATTGGCCAGACGAGCATCCATCAATGACTACTCGAATGAACCGATCCCTCAGGAAGTCTTCAATCCAAACGCAAAGTTGAGTGGGTAAACCGGAAGAAGGAAGCTTAGCAATAAGGCTATCATGCCAGACCCTGTCAAAAGCCTTGGAGATGTCAAGGGAAACAGCAAGTGCTTCCCCTTGCCTCTCCATGGCCTCACTCCAGATATGAATGGCATACGCTAGAAGATCCCCAGTTGACCGGTTTTTGCGAAAGCCGTATTGCCGATCACTGAGGATGTCTTTGGCTTCTAGGTATGCCAGGAGCTTACTATTAAGTACACGCTCCATACTCTTACAGAGTATGGACGTGACTGAAATAGGCCTGTAGTTGGCCGGGTCAGCACGACTGCCCTTTTTGGGTACAGGCTGTACGTTAGCCAACTTTTTTGTGTTTATTTGATTATTTTTTTTTTTGGCGGTAATGTGTGTCCGTAACTAAATGTTTGTTTTGTTACAATAGTATTTAAGCGATATCCAATAAAGAACTATGATATTTAGTAAGACGTGATTTTTTAATAAAACGTAAATGTTTGAAGCGCATGCGCGGGCTGAAGATATAAGTTCCCTTAACTTTTTTTTTACAAAAACTATTTGAAATGGTACACTACAACATAATATTACTGTTAGAATTTGATTTGTCAACTTTTTTTTTTCTTCATACAAGATTGACCCACCCTAATTATTACACATACCAAGTGCACGGCTTCTTTGGATGATAACAAACGATATGGCAAGAGTTTTGTAATCCTATGTCTACATGTGTGGAACTTATTAGATATTTCAATACATTGATACCAGAAACCGAATTTATCCAATTAAGTAGAACGAAGAGAATTATCGTGTTATTGGCAAGTGACGTAAGAAGTTATTGACCCTCGTAGTGCTGTGACACGTGTGTTATGATTGGTATTCAAGAAACATAATACCGATCATTTGGTATCAATTCTTTGAGTCAGTTATTTTGAGCTGAAACAGTGCATAGAGACTCCATACCAGATGTTGTCTTCAGCCCTTTTGGATAAATATAGGGTTTCCGTTACACGTTGTATATTACCTACAATATATAAGAATTGAATCCCTATTATAGGTGCGCATGAAATTAAGAATCATAAAATATAGACCAAAAATACGCATTTTTAAACTGTATACATCAATGGAACTAAAATAAAAAAAATATTAATAAACTTACTATAAGCTTTAAACTAAATGATGACATAAAAAATGGGATAAAAGGAACAACAACCTATCAAAATGACTTATTCAACTAAACAGAAAGTAAAATAAAAATATTCAAATGTTTATATACAAAATACACATCTGACCTAAAAAAGCTGAAATAATTTTACATTCTCTTAGCCAAGAAGTCGAAATGAAACCAAGTTTAGGTTCACTATCAGTGCGGTCTCTATCGCGGATGCGAGGTATGTTCGACGTGCCGTGCATCCGCGCGCCGTTTGGTGAATAGCGTTGTTGAATAATTTTAATTATAATTTTAATTTTACATTTTTTCCTAAACTATAAGTCCAAATTACATACTGTAAAAAGCAAAGTTTCTCTTCATAAAATTTTCTTGATGATGAAATTACTTGCGAACGTTAATATTAATATGGTTGCATAATTATAATACTACAAAGTCATAGCTTATTTTTTAAATTTTTCTTTACATAATTTGCCTTATTGTGGATTATTTATAAGAGTTAGATGTGCAATATCAAGGACTTTTTTTAGATCTACATAAATTCTACATTTTTGTACTACATGGTCTTTACGTATATCTCAGCATTTCGCCAGCGCACGCGATTATAGTAATTTAGCGGCGTATTTTAGGAAAACCGAGAGCAGTAGCGTAATACTATACCCTATTCATCTGGGCTTGAGAGAAAGTGTAAACAAAGAAAACAAGGTTTCTCAAACTTTTATTCCACTGTTTTTATTTCTATTTAATTTAATGTAAGGTTTCCCATTTGTGTATCTAGCAGCTAGCTATACTGTTCTTATGTTGTATTGTCTGAAAGCCTGACTCCATGATCAAAAACTATGCATTTAGTTTCTGTACTTTATCTTACATAATTCACCCGTACAAATAAATGCACAAGTTTTGTTAGAAGGTACTTAACTATGAGGATAATAAAACCAAAGATCTCTCTTATTTAATTATTTATTCAGAGAATTCTGAAGAACTGTCACCGACATGAATAACGAAACGGTCAACTACATTACTACTTTCTTTGCTTCAAATATCAATTCTCCTCCTTCCAGAAAGCCTGAGTTTGAGCCTGTAAACAAATTATGATTGAATTATAAATATCCGGAAACTTGATTTATGTATGTATCAAAATTTACTCGCCCCCTATTCTATGGGATTTCAACATAAACTGATGAAATGTGGGTGTGTACTATACACCACTGCCCACCCCGGGGGAATCCAGGTATGTTAGGTATTGTCAGGAATGCTATGTTTGTGTTGTATTAAAATTAAACTTTACCAATGTGAACTACAATGAGTTTTCCTTTTCCACTTAGATTTTTTAAACCAGTGGATAAACCTTGATGATGAGCTTCTTTCATTGACTTTATTGACTCGTCCTGCCAAACTTTGTTCATAGTGTGTCCTGTAACAGATTTGATGTTAATTTAGAGTATTAATTACAAAATCAATTCTTTGATTCTTAATTATAAAACATTAAGTACTTTAAAATCATTTTATACTTTTAAATAAACTATTATCCAGGTCTCCAGTAATTTAATCCAGTAATTAATATGTAATAATTGAAGTATATGATTGAAGTCTTAAAATATGTCTAAACTAACCTTCATTGAGCCAATTTTCATCTGTGTAATAAATGTTATGCCTTCACTCCTTAATTTTGTTATGGTGTTTAAATATTTGATATGCCATAACACTATATCATCTCTATCAATGAGTGCACTCTTGCGGCTACATTTCACATTATTTAAATTGGAGTTTAATTAATAATTTATAAAATGTAGTTCTTTTAAAACTGGGCAATGTATCATCTGAATTTACAGCCTCCAGTACCTTATCAATGGTAGGCAGTTCATTGTTAAAGTAAAACATGTGTACTTTACGGCGTATTCCACCCAAATCTATATTGGTTAAAGTGTTAATCTTCGATAGTCTCGGTGATGGTGGTGGAGGTGATCTCAGGCAGCCTGTGGTTTTTTTTCCTTTATAAACCTGTTTACAGTGGCTCGTGATATTCCCATAATTTCAGCGGCTTTATTGATAATATCGGTTTTCTACGAATAAACGATACGAATCCTTCAGCCACGTTTCTTCTATGTGTTTAAACACATTAATAACCGCCACCGTTTCCCTTGAATGCATTGGAGTTTTCTTTGATCGCTTTTTCTTCGGCGAAGAAAATCTGCAAGCGCTGTTTGGTCCAGGTTCACTCATGTTTTAAGCACGAAAATGTCAATATAACAAAAACAAAACAATCAATAAATAACTTTAAACTGAACAAAATAAGAAACTTAATGAAAACAACAAAAGTAACAACGAAATAACAAGAATTCAACGAAAATATTTGGAAGCTTATCAACAAGTTGATCGATAGTAAAGATGGCGGATATAACCCGACCGATGACAAAACGTCACATTTTTATGTAAAATGTTCACAGTACCTGTGGTACTTAATTTAGTAGTATTAAAATGCGTTCGAAGTTTGGGAATCAAGTCTGTTTTGGGTGTTTTTACATGTAAACGATTTAATAAATAATTAATTTAGATTTAACAAAATTAAGAAAATAATTTAAGGCATTTATGATATTCGAATTCAAATAAGTCTGAAAGAATTTCATAAGTTCTACAGACATCATTCTAAAATATCATTTACAGTGTTGTCAGCATTTTATTCCGTAGTTATTTTTATAAAATATATTCACTTCATCAATCGTGACCTTTAAAGTACCTTTTTTATGGTTTGTTTACCTTTTATCTCACGGGTTCCTGAATACGGTATAGATAGCCTATAGCCTTCCTCATAAAACTGCCTATCATAATCAGAAAGAATTTTTGATATCGACCCAGTATTTTCAAAGAAACAAACAAACTTTTCCGCTTTATAATATTAGTATAGATATTATTTAAGAGTTCCAATGAAATTGTATCTCCCCCGCTCGGGTTTTTCCTTTTTACTTTGCAATTGTTGAGTATACATATTGTTATTTTTATTCACAACTGTTCAAGCTTTTCAGCACGGTTATCGTAAACCTTATGTTTTAAGTCAATATCTAGTTCAACGCATTACCATAATTTAAATGTAGTTAATTGTTAAAATACTTAATATAAATACTTCATAATAATTAATATGCAAAAGTTCATTGTTTGTTACCAAATCAAGAACACTGTAGTAGTAAATTAAGAAGGACATTCCGTCAATAATGTCCTTAGTGGGCGGTATGTTCACGCTCAAAACCGGACCATAGTTGCACTAAAGCTCTCTAGATGGTGTTGCCGTCGAATTAGAAGTCGCTATGGTTTCGTTACCGGCGTTTGGTTGGGGTCTTTGCTATCGAAAATAAAGAGAGACAGCCTCCATAGATCAATATACGTTGTAGTTTTATTTAAAATCCAACTATAGCAGTATATACATGGAGTTTCTTGCACCTACACATTATTTCAGGATAACGTATTATAAAAAACCGATACTTGATTTTATTAACGTTAAGTTTCGATAGTGGCACATCACTATTTAAGATTTGCAAAAAACTGGCAATCGTCGTAATGTCAACTTTGTCTCTGAGATTAAAAAACAGGGTATAGTTTAGGGTTTTTATTTAAGTGTTAAAAATTTAATGTCAAAAACTAATAAAATACTTCTAGGATTGTATTAATTTGTTATATTGGGGATTAGGATTGTATTTATTGAATTTTGGGAGATCATTAATCAATCAATTTATATATTTCAGGCAACTTGGCCTATATAAATAAAATACATCCTATTACAATAAATAACTACAAAATTTGTAGTTATTTATTGTTTTGATTTGTAGTTTTTTTATATATATATGTCGCATCATGGGTGGCCGAGATGCGAAACATCGGGTCTTCATCACGATCCGACATAGTTCTAGGTAAATGTGGGCACTGACTTGGTTACTCGAACGAAAGATAATTTAAATCCAAGTAACTTTATTTTACTAACGGTTTTTCACAATATAGAAACAAACACGTGCGTTGGTACTGAGCTTCTGCCAAGACTATCCGAGGTAGACTATATCACTCCGTCCTCCCGCCAGTCCTCGCTACATCCCTTCTACCGACGATCGTGTCCAAGCGGAAGGGCTCCGCTTGCGTTTCCGGTAACGATTTATTAGTTCACCAAACTAATTGTTAGATGGCGCTGCCCGTCGCACCTTAGCGCCATCAATCAACGACATATATATATAATAATATATATGCATCCTAGAATCTTTTTGGCGTCATGCACGTCGTGCAACCTTACGACGCGCGACGTCCCCCAGTTCCCCTTATATTTTTTAACAAGTCTGAATGAATATTGCTTAGTTTATCGATTTCCAGCAACGTTCCAGTCATTTCCCGATAATTTTATTTTGTGCAATATTCTTCTTGCAGTCATGCCCCAACATTTTTGAACCCCGAACCATGGTAGTACATTCTAGGCGTCCTGGATATATTGATTGCGAATTAACTATGGCATTCACTACTTAACGTCCCCGCAGGTATTTGGGAGTGCGACGTTGCCAGCTTTCGATTTATCTATTCATCTCTTTCTTTTATTACCGCTTGACAGTAGTCCACAGTTTGAACATTACACTTATCACAATATTCATAAGATGTGCTAATATACGGATGCCCGATATTGATATCTATGAATATCACATATTATGCTATTAATATTATTAAAAAGTTTGTTGTGTTGTTAGGAGCGTAAATAAAAGGATTGAATACACGTTGATTGTAAACGTACGGCTTCTCTTTCATACAGAACTTCACGAACGGATTTTAATGACATTAGGGACTGAAATACTTAGTTTATAATAAGATGAACAATTATTGAGGTTCCAGTGAGATTTTTACATGAGAAGTCGCGGGACATATCTAGAATGACATACTATTGTAAATATTTCTCTATTTTTTTTTACAAATTTAAACAATGTGTACAGTAAGTTCATTGGTGAGTCAAGTTAAGATTTAGTATGATAGAACTAGCTTAGCTAAGCTTAGTATGTCTATGCAAAACATCACGAAGACGTCGGCATGTCTCTCTATTCCTCGTGGGGTCTGCTTACAAAGAGAGAGAGAGAGAGTTAAGTACTTCTGATCATCAGATCCTTATACATATAATGGGTCACATAGGTGATGAAGGCCTAGTGTCTCCATCGCCGGGTAAAGGCCAGTTTCCAGCAAGTACATGGTGGGATCTTATGAAGTTAGTAAAAATTTGTGAAGTTACAAACTGAGCTTCCCTGAACATGAAAGTGCAACCGAAAGCACTGTGGGCTTTCTCGTTCAAATCTGGTGCCGCCCGATTGGGTATACAGGGTTAAATGTAAAACACTGAAAGCCTCTCAGGACTATGTTACTAGCATCATAATCAACAACTTTTGTTCTATGACTTTTAAGAATTCGTCATATTTTAGTTCACCAGATTTTCATACAAAAATAAAAATATTTAAATTGAACGCCCTAAATGTTACGAACTCTATGCGAAGCAAAAGAAAGCAATTTATACTATCACTTTCTTATGCTTTGCATAGACGCTACATGCATTTAGGGCGTTCAATTTAAATATATTTATTTTTATATGAAAATCTGGTGAACTAAAATATGACGAATTTTTAAAAGTCATAGAACAAAAGTTGTTGATTATGATGTTAGTAACATAGTCCTGAGAGGTTTTTGGTGTTTTACAATTAACCCTGTATAGTACCTCCATCTTACAGTAGTTTGCAGCTAAATAGCATTCCTGCAATTAAGGTCACCAGGCTTTTGAACGTCCATATTATAGTTTTTGACGTCCGTATATACCTATTGCATGTCCGTATATATATTGTGGTTATTGATGATAGGCTCGATTCTGACTACTATCTCACCTGATGGTAAGCTGTATTTATTGTGAGCACGGCCAAGATGTGGAACTGTCTGCCGGCTCCTGTATAATTAAGAGTGAACAAACACTTCTGGGCTAGCTCATTCCTTCTTAGACCTCATCTTTATTAATAATATGCTCACATTTGACCACCATCTCACCTGATGGTGAAGCGATGATGTGGTTGAAGACTAAGCATGTTTATCTAGAAGAAACCTATTGACTCTTAACTTAAGGAGCCCTAGTATAGCTATAATAGATATTTAATACAGTTCCACTCCATAGCTATAAAATGAAATTTCTCAAAACGTTTTGCGCGTATGGGTGGGATGGACATCCCATGTGACGATGGCTCATCGCCATTCGTCTTGTAGTCTGATAATGGAACGGGCTTGATGGAATTAGATTGTGTGAAGTCCATGGCACACTCCCTAAAATTTAACCGATAGAATTGCATCGTGTCGCCGATGTTCAAGGCTCTAAAGCTTTGACTCGACCAGCCCCTCGTTGCTAATGAGACGTTTGGTCGTTTCTCGAATGAGTCAAGTGCATCAAGATATTCCGATGTGAAATACTGTCTCCTTTGCTAGGATTCCCAATTATTGGCAACCAGTTGAGTCTTAGCTGCGACGAACAGACTAAAAGTAAGGGTCAACGTTACCCCAAGAAGCTCGCTATTATCGCTTACTGGCTCATTTTCCCCACGGAATGATGGAGTCGGTCGGAAACGCCTGCGTCCAAGCGGCATTAAACTTAACCAAGTTAGCATGAACCCATTCGGGACAACCTTTAAGGACATATTAAGTGGCACATCATGACATCACGTAGACCGAATCTTTAACCTATTAGCATGGGCGCAGGATATATATCCTTCAGCAACTGTGTTGAAGAATGAATTAACCTTAAGTACCGTGCATTATTAATAGCTATTGAACGCCGTATATAGCTATTGAACGTCCGTAAATAGCTATTGAACGTCCATATATAGCTATGGAACGTCCGTATATGGCTATTGAACGTCCATATATATCTATCGAACATCCGTATATAGCTATTGAACTTACGTATTTCGGGCACTCTAATAGATAGGACATGGTTTTACCAGGCAAGAGTGCCCGAGTGCGAGATTCGCAGTCGAGAGATTGTTTTCCAAACTGGCTTCTGTAAGTCACATGTGGAGGTTCATCTCGGATGGACCGAGTGCAGCGAAAAAAATATATCCCGCACTTGTGTCCACCTGCTATTGTTAAAATTTCGTAAAGGAGATGACGGGAATCAATTTCTTGCTTGTATTTTTCAAGCGCGCATGCGACTTTCCTTCTTATGACAATGTTTTACTGCGGCCGGTTCTTACATTGAAACTCACGTGGTTGATCATGTATTGAGGTAAAATAAATACAAGAAGCTCAAATACAGTGCCCTATACAAACATACTATGTAGTTCGGCAATACAATACCCATTTGGGAGGTTTGGCTCTTACGCTCATGCTGATGGGGCTTTACTGTGGGGAAATGTGAGCCCATAGACATAGCTCTATTCTCGCAAATGGTTGACTTAAAATGTCCGAAACCTAGGAAGACTTCAGATACGCTATAAATAACAGTCTCATTATTGTGGTTGGGAAGTGTGTATTTTTGTATCGGAATGAGGATAGAAAAACATATAGAATGGTAAATGTATGTTTCTCTTTCACACAAAACATATTTTTCTAGTGTCTTTTCTCTCTCTATAGAGTTAATTAGTAGTCAAGTTCTTCTGGTCATCCATCCATCGTTATGAAGGCCTAGTCTCTCCCTCGGAGGAAGGTCGGTATCTCGGCGAGTACATGGTGGGAACATGTGAAGATAGTAAAACTGGTCGAATCGCAAACTGGAGTTCCCTGAAGACAAATGCGCGAACACTGTGTAATTTTTCGTTCAAATCTGGCGCAGCCGGACTGGGTACAGTGCTTCCATCTTATAGTAATTTGCAGCCAAATAGGATTACCTTAAATAGTATCCTATTCCTGCAATAATGGCCGCTAGGCTATTGAACGTCCGTATAAAGCTATAAGACGTCCGTATATAGCTATTAATAAAATAAAATAAGGTTTGGATCTTGCGCACGTACCGATTGCGCTTTATCGTGCGAAAATGTGAGATAGATGTACATACCTCTATTCTTTTAAAATTGCAATTATCGACGCGACAGTAAATGTCCGAAACTTATGAGGATTATAGATGCACTATAGGAAGAAATCTAATTACTGTGGTTTGGAAAGTGGGGAAGTAAGTCTGAGTAACTATGTGTTACTAATAATATCAAAAATTTTAACTACTTTTCAGAGTTAGAGTTAGTGGTCATTAAATGAAGCTGCAATAATGTTTATTTATAATTAAAAGTTGATTTTATGTTCCTTCTTTTAATATTGCAAATTGAAAATGTGTCACACATAAATCCAATATATTAAAATACAAATCTTCTGATTTGTACACTCTGTCAAGCATGAGGTGAGCGAGCTGGCAACGTCACAAGTGCGGACGCCAAATATGCAGATTCGTAGTCAGGAAGTCCCCGAGATATACGGCTGTGAATATACGCGCTACAGCAGTGCCTCACCTGCGCTGAGATTTCTTCGGGAACTTTTTATTATATTTTTGCAGCCATTTATCAATTTTTTTGGCTTCTATCGAATTTTGTCCTACGGCTAACCAGGACTAATAGGCCCTAAGTGCCACCGACCAAAAAAGTGGCGTCCGGTATGCGGACGCCAAATGCCGGTGGACGCCAGTTTAAATGTAATTTTTCTTCAGAGGACGGCTAATTGGTTGCAGGATATATAAGTATTAGTTTATTTATATATATATAATGTAGGTATATTAAGAATAGGGGTGTGTCCTTGTGCTTGTGCTATATGTTATGCGCTTTGTCCACTTCCCGCATAAGGAAGCGCACCAAATGCGAAAAATTTCAACGAAGCTTTCTCAAACATATAAAATAAGAAATTCCAAGACCAAAAAAGCTCATAGTTTACTTAAAAAGAAATGTACTGTCTTACTCTCTTAATTTGTAAAGAATGTTTTCTTGTTTTAATAAGTATGTAGGATTCACTCGCTTTCCCTTTTTTAGTCCAAATATAACATTGATGTGACCAATATGTCGATAATGTCATGAGATACACATACCTTTCACGTAGGAGCGTTTTCAAGTTCGCAAATGTTAAAATCTGTCGGCTACTGGGACGTTTACCCTAATGGTAAACGGTTTTGAGCGCATGGTGTCTCTAACGGCCTGGCCACAGCCTCCGGCGGTGCGAATTGCAGCGCGGCGAGCGGCGCGGCGGGCGGCGCGATTTGCGTTGGTATGCCACAGCTCGACTAGCTACGACCACGGCGGCTTCAGCGATGGACGTATTTAGAGAACAACTAAACTATTAAAATAGCCCTAACAAAAGTGGCACGGTATTGCCTTATAACAAATGCGTTCTTAGTTCAAGATTCATTAAATCAAGAATAAGAGCGCACCCAGTTAACCAGAAAAGGAGAGAACTTAGCGAATTTCACATTATTTATTATGAAATAGGAAATATCCCGATAAATTGATTGAATACTAGCTATTGCCTGCGACTTCGTTCGCGTGGGAGGTTTTCCCGCGTTAATCCCGATCCCGAGGAAATTAAGGGATAAAAAAAAATTACTAAAAAATTAAACCGACTCCCAAAAAACACTGCAAAGTGAAAAATAACTTTAATTTCGGAAGTCGGTGCCAAAAACGAAAATACAAAACTAAAGACACCGACTACCGAAATTAAAATTATTTTACACTTTGCAGTGTTTTTTGGGAGTCGGTTTAATTTTTTGGTAAAAAGTTTTTATTTCACTCTTTTCAGTTAGTCGATTTATAATTTACCTAGTTAGAAAAGCCTAAATCTCAACTACTTATAACCTTTTACAAAATATTGCTTTTCCCAATGCTGGGCCGTTACTTGTTGAGGAGTTATCCTGGTACTTTACCATCAGCTTCACTTCATATGCATTGTGACGAGCATATTGTGCTTAATAACCATATTCAAGTAATCGAAGCGGAACCCATGAAATACTTATCATTCCTACTTATATGTATATTGAGTAGTTCCAGTGGCCATCTGTGGTCTTCATCATCAGGTCCACTTCACAAATGGTGCTTTTCGAATGCAACTACACAAGTTACTATAAAAAATACCCAAAACTATAGGTGTGCCTATAATATTTGGAGAGTTCCCTCGATTTCTCCAGGATCCAATCATCAGATCTTGACTTGGTGGTAATGGTACCAATTTCAAAGTATACTCTTTCAAACAAAAGAGAATTTTCTAAATCGGTTCAGCCGTCTTCGAGTAATCGGTGATCATACATAAAAAATATAAAAAAATATACGCGTCGAATTGATAACCTCCTCCTTTTTTGTCGTCGGTTGAAAACTATCCTATGTCCTTCCCAGGGTCCTACACCATTCCCATGCCAAACATGTAAATCGATTCAGCGGTTAAGGTGTGAAAAGGTAACAGACAGACAGATAGACAGACAGAAAGACAGTCAGACAGACGGACAGAGTTACTTTCGCGTTTATAATATTAAGTATCACTTCATAATTATGCATTGTGACGAGCATATTGTGCTTAATAACCATATTCAAGTAATCGAAGCGGAACCCATGAAATACTTATCATTCCTACTTATATATTGAGTAGTTCCAGTGACCATCTGTGGTCTTCATCATCAGGTCCACTTCACAAATGGTGCTTTTCGAATGCAACTACACAAGTTACTATAAAAAATACCCAAAACTATAGGTGTGCCTATAATACTTGGAGAGTTCCCTCGATTTCTCCAGGATCCAATCATCAGATCTTGACTTGGTGGTAATGGTACCAATTTCAAAGTATACCCTTTCAAACAAAAAAAGAATTTTCCAAATCGGTTCAGCCGTCGTCGAGTAATCGGTGATCATATATTAAAAAAAGAAATTAAAAATATACACGTCGAATTGATAACCTCCTCCTTTTTTTGTCGTCGGTTGAAAAACTATCCTATGTCCTTCAAAGGGTCCAACACCATTCCCATGCCAAACATGTAAATCGATTCAGCGGTAAAGTTGTGAAAAGGTAACAGACAGACAGATAGACAGACAGAAAGACAGACAGACAGACGGACAGTTACTTTCGCGTTTATAATATTAAGGATGGAGTATGGATTTTTTTTTCGTTGGGAAAATCATCGAATGACTTCTCCCGCTCTGAGTAGAGCGGAAGGCAGTGTCAGACTTCTACTGACTAAAAACCCACCCTGTTCCTTCAGCTGCCCTTAAGTCGCGAGGCCACGGTATCTCGTTAGAACATTCCCGCAACCCCGGATGGATAGCTTCTGCTCGCAATTTCGTTCGGGTGGAAGGTTTTCCCGCGTAAATCCTGATTCCGTGGGAATTAAGGGATAAAAATATCAATATTATGTCCTTCCCGGGGTCCTAAGCTATTCCCATGCCAAATTTCATCTCAATCGGTTTCGCGGTTTAGGTGTGAAAAGGTAACAGACAGACAGACAGACATAGTTTCGCATTTATAATATTAGTACGGATGGAGTATGAAATATTAGCATTATATCTTTTGAATGGAATGTCCGATTTTAATCATTTAAAAAGTATTTTACAGGTATTGAAACAGTATTTAATAAAATATCATTTACTGGGATAAGGATTAATACAGAGGTATAAATAATATGGTTTGATTATTGTCGGCACTTTTATCACCTTTTAAAATGTAAAAAGTAATTATAGTGGCATAACTACAGTAGTTGGATACGTGATATAGCAGACTTTTTTGTAGATATTGATACGATCTATAATTCTGTAAAACATTTTTTTGTTCTATCATCAAAAGCTTCCGCAGCTCACGCGATGACAGATTTTTTATGACAATTTTTTTCACACCTTGGGTTAATAAGCTCAATGCGCGTTTAAAACAAAATTATTTGTTTCGGTCGCGCGAGGCCTGAATGCGTCCACCGCTGTGGCCACCTCGATACTCGCTAGTACATTTGTTTCATTCGCATTCGCACACCGCGCAGCCCGTCGCGCGCCGGCGCGATTCCCTCGACTCGCCGCACCGCAAGAAGCGCCGCTAGACGCGCCGCGGTTCGCGTCGCCGGTAGCTGTGGCATACTTCATAGGTTGTCTACCATTTATTTTCGCCGCTCACCGCTAGACGCGCCGCAAGACGCGCCGCAATTCACGCCGCGCTTAGATGTGGCCAGGGGGTAATGATCGTAACGCGAAGTAGCCCACATTGATGAACGATCGAATGTGCATACGTGCGCCAATGCAAAATGCAAAATGCATTACACATAATCGCTGAGTGTTCGATTAAAATTCAAATTGCTTGTAAATAAACGAAACAGTTGCTAAATATCAATAATTTATTTTTGAATTTGATGAGGTTGCATACTGACATTGTCTAGTACAGGTAGTCGCAGGGAGCACGACAGCCACAAGCGCACTTGCCGCAGATGGACACGGCACCAGCGGCACACACAGGACCACCGAAGTTCACAGCGCCCATGATGGGGACCTGACCAGCAACAGCGGTGTTACCGCAGACTGGCAGCTCACCAGCGACCGCCACGTTGCCCTCGCCAGCACCGCCGTATGCGGCAGTACCATAACCGGCAGCAGCAGGGTAGGCGCGTCCGTTGTAAGCCAAGCCAGACAAGCCGTAGGGGCCAGCCAGACCAGGACCAGCCAAGCCGCAAGGGGCGTAAGAACCACAACATTGGCCACATGAGAATACATTCTGTAAGAGAGATAATCGTAATTAGCTTAACCTACTTCAAAAAGTAAGTTAACATTAACACGTTATCTCATGACTTCTGAGAACAACAATGTCAGGAAACCAAAATCAGACACATGAAATATAAAAAAAATATAAATTTCTTAAACAAGAAAATCACTCACCTGGACCAAGCAAGCTTGGATGCAGAGCAACAGAACAGTGAAGGAAGACATGTTTGATGTTTGTTCAACGAGAAGCTGAAGACTGAATGATGACCTGAAATTGTTGACCCATTTTATACCCAGCACCATGTTAATATGGACCGCGTTTTCGAAATTTTAGAAAACGTGACTTGATATGACATTTAAAAACGCTTTTTGTTTGAAAATATTATGTTTTAGGCTTATCATGCTTGCACAAGAAATTAATTAATTTCTTATACCGACGGAGTATAAAACCTCCAACAGCTGCACTGGACATCATTCTTGTGTCAGTACTCGAAACCAACGACAATGTCTGTTAAGGCTATCCTCGTCCTCTGCGCCCAGGCGTTCCTGCTCAAGGTAAGAAAAATAATACTTTTTGGTGTTTTAATTTTGCTGTTTTTAATAACTACATTGGTGGCCTGGCGCCTTTGATGGCAGAAAGTGTAGCATAGCGTAGCTCCATTCCTTTTAAGTGTGGTCAGCAAAGATAAGCTACAGGGTGTCATAGAATGTTAGCAGTGCAGTTATTGCGGACTTATATATACCTAATATAGAGTTCTCCCTGGTTGCGGAAATGTTCTAACGAGACACCTCGGCCCCGGAACTTCCCCCGGCCTCGAACCCATCCTGTTCACCCTGAAGGAACATGGTGGGTTTATAGTCAGTACAAGTCTGACTCGCAGTTCCGCTCCACCTAGAGCGGGAGAAGTCATACGACGATTTTCCCACCCATGAAAAGGAAATGCTTGTAGAGTGCTTAATTCAAACATAGGAAATAATTTAAATTAAAGCTAAGGAAGAAAAATTACTACTTAATTTATATAGTGCTATAATCATCGTTTCTATAAGTAGGTATAATATGAATATAAATTTCATAATCTCTAAATATTATAAAACAAAGTCCCCCGCCGCGTCTGTCTGTCTGTCTGTTCGCGATAAACTCAAAAAGTACTGCACGGACTTTTTTCAGTTTTCACCAACAGATAGAATGATTCCTGAGGAAACAATTACTGCATAGTAAGTTTAGGTTTTGTCTACTTATTTGGATAAAAAAAGATGATATTAGTTCAACATGTCGGAAAAAAACTAAACCGATCGGGAGCTTTCATCGAAAACGCTGCCAAAACCTTTTGAGTTATAACAAAACAATGTATGGTGGGGTTTTTCCTTTTTTACAGATCTGTAAAAAAAATTGACTGTCTCCCAAACATAACCCACAATAACCTTACAAAATGATGGATTATTTACAAAGCAATTTTTAACAGTACCTATAGTATTATTCCTTGTTCAATTAAATACGATACATATGTTTTTAGCATTTAATGTAGATCAAAATTGCTTTTCACACTGTATCAAAAAATTTACTATCTTAACTTATCGCAAATAAAAAATACTGGACGAGAAATTAACTATGCAAAATATATAATATAAGTAAATATAACCTTTCACCTGAGCAATTGTAAGAATGTCAAAATAATAATAACTAATTAGACATTCACTTGTTCTGACCATATCGATGTATTCAGCCAAATAACGAATAAAAGCAAAGAAAGTTTGTTCAATAAAAGAAAAGCTTTAGGTATATATTAAACAAAATATTACAATTTTACGGAGAATTTTAAGGATTTCAAGATTTTATATAATAAACTTTCTTTGCTCTCCGAAAGAAAACTACCGGCGCACAGATATCGTCAATAATATAATTCTATACAACTATGTCTGTGTGCTTTCAAAGAGGGTTGTCAAAATAATGAACAAATCAGAGCATTTTTCAGAAGACCTATATAATATTAATAAGAAAGTTAAGATAACTACCTAAATAATTTCTGCAAAACATACTAGTTGAATTTTTACTATATTCTCAGTCTGCCCTGATAGCTGGTACTTAAAATTATTTTTGCTTTATTTTCAGTCCGCCCTCGGACAGTGCACTAGCCGCGCTGCGGTGGCTGATATCTCTGGACTTGCTGCTCCCTGCGGCTTGGCCGGCCCTTGCGGCTTGTCTGCTCCAGCTTTCTCATATGGAGGACTCGGCTACCCTGGCGCCGGTTGCGCAGGCCTGCAGTTCAGTCCCACTTGTGGCGGCGCCCTGCCTGTCTCCAGCGCCTCCGCCAACGCTCCCGTCGGTATCTCCGTAGCGTCCGAGAACGCTTACGAAGGTTCTCTGGGTGTGTGTGGTGAGCTGCCGTTTGTTGGTACTGTAGGTTTGGAAGGTGTGGTGCCTTCTGCCGGTGATGGTGCCGTCAACCACGCCTGTGGTAATGGCAGGAACGCCATGATCAGTGAGAGTGCTGCCTTTGGCCCGGCTGCCGGCGTGGGCCCTCTTGCTGGTTACGGTCTTGGTACTACCTTTGCTCCCGCTGGTTTTGCTGCTTCTGGCTTCGGTCTCCGTGGTGGTTATGCCGGCAGATGTGGCTGCGCCATCTAAGAACATGAGCCTTATAAATGATCTCCACTTGAACTTAATAAATCGAAACACATGCTAGTTTCTGTTTTTTATTTTATTTTACCTATTGTCAAGCACGATAATCTGTCTCCCGAATCTCCAGTCCTTAACTTGCACAATAAGGCTGTTAATGCAAAACTACCCCGATGCATATTCTTTAGCCTGGGTGTTGCTTCTAATATTTGTTGATGTGCTTGTTTACTTATGCCTATAAAGTACTGCACTTGGTTTTCAGGGTAGTTTTGAATATTCTCATAAGATATGTTATTGAGTCCTTCCATTAATATAAAAATAATTTCTTCTATGTGTGTGGAAGTAAAGTTATCCAGGCTATACTCAGCAGTATAGAAGCTTCCATAATTTGCTTCCTGTCTATTCAGAGAACAAATACGAGCACTTTTTGGTGTATAATATTGATACCTAATTAATACTTCTTGCCTGGTTTTTTCGGGCACAACATTTCGCTCGGATCCCATGCATTCTTGGAAAATGCAATGCGTTGGTGTATCAGCCGCTCTTCTTATATGTGGCAACACAATATGCTGGGCTCTTTCTTGTCTGTCGTATTGAACACGTAAGCTCAAATCTAGAACTTGCACCCAGCAAACTCTACAAACTTCATTCATGGATGACATCTGTAAATAATTCGTTTTATGAGATAGCTATAAATATCAAAGTATTATTATAGTTGAAATACAAATGAAACAAAGTTCGATGGACACAAGTTGAGCCCAACATGTTCAAGCAATAAAAATAGATACAAACAAAAACGAAATTCCCGATTGAATTTAAAAATAATTGTTTTCCTTCAAAACCTTTACCAAATAGCAATTTTGTGTTATTAGGGGTGAATAAGTTTATTTCTCATTGTATTATGCTGGCCACTAGGTTTGTTCCTTGTTCAGTAGAAGTTAACATTACTCTTTTCAGAGTGAAATTCTACAGCCTTTTTTAGGATTCCGTAGACGAATAGCAAAAACGAAACCCTTATAGTTTCGTCATGTCTGTCTGTCTGTCCGTCCGTCTGTATATCACAGCCATTTTATTTCCAACCTATTAGCACTACACCTGTGCACCTTAGTAGGTAGACGCATTCTGTGAACAGCTTTACAGCTTTCCGATTTTAAGACAAAAATTTAAAAAAAAAAATGGAGGGATCCCCCATACATGAAACTGAAACTAAAAATATTGTTTTTTCATCATACCTATATGTGTGTGGTATCTATAGACAGGTGTTTTAAAATAACATCGAGGTTTCTAAAACCACTTTTTCTTAAAGTCAATCATTTAAAAGATATATGCTTCCAAAGTGGAAAAATCTCTAACTTCTATAATAATGGAGTGAAAAATCTAAAAAGAAATATATGCTGTAGATATTAATAAAAAAAAAACCGGTCAAGTGCGTGTCGGGCCACGCGCAGTGTAAGGTTCCGTAGTTTTTATAACAGCCAAGTGCGTGTCGTATTCGCTGACTGATTGTTTCGTACCATGCTCTAACTAAAAGCCTAACATGACTACCTAACTAATTTGACTTCCTATACAAATCCTCACCTGAGCCGACAATTTTGCACGGAAGTTTCAATTTTTTTTAGAGATTTGTATAAAACTTGTCATAGCCGGTGTTTTGAATTTAAATACGGAGACAGAGCTACACTACTCAATCGTCAAAAGAAGCTAGCACGATACAACTGGCGCTGAGCGCCATCTATCGACATTTCTATAGAATTGTTCGAAATTTTCGAGTCAAATACAATTGGTCGACTATTACTCGTAAACTTGTAAAGCCCACTTATGTGTGATAGTTTTCCTTTAAATTTCGTTATATATAGGTACTACTGCCGTGACATTTGAATTTCTAACTATAACCGTTTAGTTGATAGAGGGGGGGACACTTGACTCTAACGAGAATTGGTACTTTAAAGCTTGAGAAGTCACGAACGCTTTACTTAATCAAAAAACGATCTTACCAAGCCCCTAATATTTTTGAAAGACCTATCCAAAGATATTCTTTACTATGGGAAGAACGAAAAAAAAAAAATTATCATCCCACTTTACATGTATGGGAGGTACCCTAAATAATTGTATTTTTTTCAAAATTTTATTTTAGCACTTTTTGGCGTCATTACCGTGTATACTCATGCCAAAGTACCACTTTCTAGTACCAATAGTTTTTGAGCTAAACCGCGGACAGACGGACAGACAGACGGACATGGCGAAACTATAAGGGTTCCTTGTTGACTACGGAACCCTAAAAATGAGTGTGGCACTCGGGGACTGCCGCGGTAAAGCTATTGCATAGCATTTTTTATTTATGCAGTATTTTTTTTTCTTTGATATTAATTCAAGTTACACTTTTTGAGCATGGTGACCGATAAGAAAACAATTTTTTTCTTTTATTGAATAAATGAGAAGTTAATATTGTTTATTTAAAATATTTTTATGATCTTACATTACATGTATGTTATTCAGGAACTTTTATCATTGAAACTATAGGTTTATTAGCAGCTAATCTACACGCATACGTCTAGTCGCACGCACACAAACACCGTGCCGAAGTCTGCCGAAATGAAACGACGTTAGACGATGCACGCCTTTCGACGCCGCACCGCTGTGCCGCACAGTTTACGATTTGACCAATCTAGCAGGACAATAGGTATTTGAATGCTAATGTTTAAAACTATGTTTTTTTAATCTTCTTACACTTTCGAATACATCTTTTAACTGATGAAACAAGGAAAATAATCCATTATCACGCAAAACTGGTTTTAACAATGGGCGAAGACACGCGGGAGCGCGTCAAGCCAAGTTCTGGCGCGCAGCTCACCGTGTGTAATATTACACGGACCATTTGGAGCCACTTTTGAGCCCCTCATAACTCAATAACTGTTTCACCTAAACTTGTCAAATTTGGCTCATATATTGAGACTGGCAAGATACAAAGGTGTTCCAAATTTTATAAACATATCTCAAACGGTTATTTAGATATTAACGTCCAAACATCGTCATTTTTATGACTGACCAATAGATCAAAACTATAACCCAGTTCCAGATGACCTAGAAAGTTCAAATTTGGCATGCAGATAGGTAATTAGGTGAATACAAAGAAAAAATCAAAAACTCGTAATTTTTTATCATTTTATTATAATTTTCACTTAACTTATAATTAGTGCCTGTAAATCTCTATATGTGGATTTTAAGATCTTTACGTGAATATATAACGAGTTGAATACCACCCTTAATTTTTTTAAATCCAATGTTTCCGGTTTTGTACTTATGAATAAGAATATATTAGATTTTCGTATTTATTACGCGTAACTAACCGTATTCTACAACCACTAGCGCCACTTATTATCTTAGAGGGTCACTACACCATGCCGCCTGCGTTGATTTATTTAAAAGTGACACTAGATGGCGTTGTGCAATTACGTCACGATCCTGAATCAAGTATGGAGCAACCAGAAATTAAATTAAATTCGATAGACGAAATAGACTGTCCACGGTATCTAAAAAAACGAGCAAATTAAGTACTCAAAAAGAACGAGGATGATTCGTCGCTAACTGCTGGCTTAGAAAATGTCAACACGATAAAAATAGGCGCACGTGTAATGGAAAGGACTGGTAAACGGATCCATTGGAAAAATAGAGAAGGTACATTGGGACATCGACAACAGCAATAACGCACTTAAAATTACAATACAATTTAAACATAATTTAATTTACAAACCAGAACGATTCAAGACCAAGTTTCAGATATTAAGTAATGTATATGTTCACAGGGAACAATTCCCTATTTGCTTAGCATATGCTATTACTATCCACAAATCACAAGGCCTTAGCCTTGAAAGTGCTCTTCTCGACATAGGCTCCTCTATATTTAGTAACTTACGTTGGACTCTCTAGAGTTAAAACCTTAGATGGAGTACATCTTATCAATTTAGATCCAAGTCAAATCAAGGCACAAGAGAGCTCTATTGTAGAGTACAACCGTCTGCGCACGTTATACCGCCCCGACTTGGCCAAATTAACTATAAACAGAAAACGGTTAAAAAAAAGTTTCTGTCCAGTAAAGTTATAGTTGTGTTTAAGTAATTAAATTAGTTGAGGATTGTGTCAAACCAGTCTCATTTTTCAGTTTTGTGTAACAATTAGTACTTCTTTTCTAACTAGATGGCGTTGTCGTCGAATTATATCTCACAATGGTTTCGTTACCGCCAAAACTATAAGTAGGTAGTTATGAAAATTATTGAGTTTTTGCCCCGACCATAAAGCAAGTGCTGCAACGCCATTCAGTGCGTTACTTCACCTCTGCTAAAAACCACACAAACCCCCGATCGTATCGGCCGCCCGATACAGACCCTCCAATATTTCTAGGGTTCGTCGCCCGCGTAACGTCCTAGACGAGCCTGAGAACCCCACCACCATCCGACAAGAGAGCAGTAGGGAAACTAGCACTCTTAGAAAATACAGAAATAAAACGCGTTCCGGATTCCGGCCTCGCCGACGAGGCCCATCGCGACGTCCGCGTACTTGTAACGGAAACTCTCCCCGACCTTTGCCAAACGAGCCAGCCCACGATGCTGAGCCAGTAGCGATAAATAACCCATTAAATAATATGGACCCTGTCTGTCCCCTTTGCTGCCCTCCAACAATGACCCCGCTATGCCGAGGCCCGTACTCCACAGGGAGTGCCCTTAGCGTACGGTTGTTTAAAATGTAATTCTAGTTTGTAAGCCCTGGCTGGGGGCCTTTCATTTTAGAGGTCACCACAGGATCGCCCGGTTGAGTAGTGACCAGCCTTAGTGTGCTGAACTACGAGTAGCCCTACCTAAAAAAAATTAAGTTTTTGAGATTGTGTGTAGAAAAAAAAAGTTCTTGAGATTGTGTGTAGAGGCTTTTTTTTTTAGCGTGGCAAAATTATCAAATAAGTCCTCCCACCCCGGGCAGGGAGGGAGGGACTGTCAGACTTTTACTGACTAAAATCCACGGTGTTACTTCAATAACCCTTTACGTACCGGGGTCACAGTAATGGGATAAGTCCCACGACCCCGGCAGGCATCGGCCCTCTGCAGGGGGGGCCTCATCATGTTGCTGACGCTCTTTGAGGCGCGCGTGGAACACAACGCGCCGTCGACCCGGGCGTGGTCCATGGTCGGACAGCGAGTTGCCCTTTACTCGCTGTCCGCATGCCCGCGCCTACGGTGGCCGGAGATCGTCAGCCGACCTCCGATGGCGTGGGTGTCTACCACTGCGGCTGGGCTGGAGGGAGAACGCCATCCTCTCCCTCACGCGGCCCGCCTCCTCCTTCGGAAGCATGACTGCTTCGCAGAAGGAGGCGACCGCTTCCCACTCCCTCTCGCCCCGCAGCATGGCCTCGACCAATGCCGGGTGCGAGAAGTCTCCGCCTATCGCTGCCGTGAGAACACGTCGGTGCTCTGCCCAAGCGGGGCAGTCCTGCACCGTATGCTCTACTGTGTCCTCAGAGCGACCCTCGCAGTTGTGACACCAAGGCGTTTCTTCCTTTCCCATCAGACACAGTTACCTCCCGAAACTTCCGTGTCCGGTGAGGACCTGTGTCATACGGTAGGTCAGGACGCCGTGACGCCGATCTAGCCACTCCTCAAAGAGGGGTCTTACCGCCGCAATTGTGGCGTGCCCGGTGTGTAGAGGCTAGTGATAAAATTGAAATAGTTTAATTGTGAAATTCGTAATCAAATCTCGTTGAGTGTAGGAATTTGGAGATTGAAATAGTAATAATAGAATATATTTAAATTCAAAACACCGGCTATGACAAGTTTTATTTATACAAATCTCTAAAAAAAATTAAAACTTTCCGTGCAAAATTGTCGGATCAGGTGAAGATTTATATAGGAAATCAAATTAGTTAGGTAGTCATGTTTGGCTTTTAGTTAGAGGATGGTACGAAACGATCAGTCAGCGAATACGACACGCACTTGGCTGTTATAAAAACTACGGAACCCTTCACTGCGCGTGGCCCGATACGCACTTGACCGGTATTTTTATTTCTAGTTTTATGTAATTAATATTTCCCGACGCATGTTGATATATTGCTTCTTTTGAATATAAATCGCAAAAGATCGGTCGATGTGTCATCACGCGGCGTAGGTTTAGGTATGTCCACTATTCAATTAAATTTCCAATTAAAGATCGATAATCTAGCCGAGAAACATTTAAAAATGACTTTCGTGGGTTCTGGAAGAATACAACCAAGTTAAACACTAGATCCAGTCTGCCAGTGAATGTCAACGGAGTGAGTGACCACGGTGATATCGCTTTCGCTAATATATTTAGGCATCAGTTTTGTGTGCAGTCTCCCATTGGTTCAGTAGGTGGGCGAGCCGATGTTGAGATTCTTAGTGGCCCAGTGGAGTCGTAAAGAGCCAAAGAGATTTCAAATATAATAAAGTATATGACGAGGGGCAAATCTCTTGGGCACGACGGTCTTAGCATCGAGCATCTTCAGAATGCTGGCCCGCATATCTCTAGAGTTCTGGCGCTGTTGTTTTCTTTGTGCGTGAGCCACTCCAGATTTAATTAGGACGATAGTAGTGCCGTAGTAAGGAATAAAACAGGAGATCTTGCAGATAAGCATAATTATAGGCCTATTTCACTAGCAACGGTTGTGGCTAAGGTGTTTGGCGGTGTGCTTAATACGCAGTTAAGTAAACACATAACTCTGCACGCCAACCAGTTTTGTTTCAGGCCACAACTATCTACTGAAAGTGCAATATTGTGTATTAAGCATACCGTCGGATACTACACTAGACGCAATCCTAACTTCGCAATACTACGAAGTTGCTGGAATGAGCACTACAACAAAAAGTTATTGGGCACAGTGGGACAGTTTGGTGATCCACGTGGGAGTACTGTGCCGCAAATGGGAAAATGCTCGAGGAGACCATTGTCACCTACAAATGGTCGTCCCAGAGGCGAAGGTACCTGAACTTCTACGGCTTTACCACGATGGATGTTCAGGAGGTCATATGTTTTTGCGTGTTTCCTTGATTTATGCCGTGCTTTTGATCTGGTGTCGTATGATATCTTGCAGAAAAAGCTTAAAAGTGTGAACCTACCCATTGAATTAGTTGAAGTCTTCAAGTATTGGTACATGCACCAGATCAACAGCGTCAGATGGGCAGGTACAATGTCTGAGACGTATGAGTTGCAGTGTGGAGTGAGACAGGGTAGACTGACCACGCCTACCCTGTTCAACTTGTATATGAATGCATTGATTGCCGCGCTTAGCAGTCTGTCAGTCAGTTTGTGTTAACAATTTAAGCTACGCAAACGATATGGTGTTGCTGAGCGCGTCGCACGGTGGGCTGAAAATCGGCTTTCATAGACTTAGGCATTTTATTTTGCAAGTGCGAGTTTTTTTGCCGGATATCACTTCTATTAGTTATAACAATATACAAAAATGACACCAGAATTGATTCTGCACAGAAACGAAGGAATTATAATTTTTTTACGAAAATTTTGTATGGAGCTAGTATGAAAAATCGAAATATCTCTAAAACGGCAGCGATAACCGTAATATCCTTATAGGGGGTTATAGTACTAATTATTTATGATTTTTTGACATACGTTACATAATGGTTGTAGATGCCTTTTTTTTTTTTTAAAAATCGTCAAAATATTTTTATTTATTTTTACATATTAAACGTTCCTTTTAGTGTTTAAGTTGAAGAATTCAGAGCTTTAACAACTCTTAACATAAAATAGCATCACCCCTATAGACCTGAAGGACTAGACAGAGGTGTGTAGTATCTTGTTGATCTTGTAAGATTTCCAACAATACCAAATAGTTGAATATCAGTGTCAAAGTGCCCATGCTGTCGCTTCTTTTAGAAAGATAGGGGAATGAAATTGTTAATTGATCATACCCTAAAAGTATGATTACAACATAACATAATAATAATAATATCCTTATAGGGGATTATAGTACTAACATTATTTATTTTAACATATGAAACTGTTCAAAACGATCCATGAACTGTGTCAAAGTTAAGAACATCGTTAGGAAGCATGCTTTTTCCCCAAATATTAAGAATATGTGAAAAAAAAAGACTGTATATAAACTTTTTATTGATAGGTAATTTAAATAAAACAGAAGTAACAAAAATAATATCTAATAAATTCAATTATACAAAATACATATTTGAAACTATAATTTATGAAATTATTAACTAAACATATTGGTACAATAAACTAACATAAATAACAAAAGAACATAAAGAAAAATAATTAAATTTTACAAATTTTCTTTACAACTTTCGTTGTCGGACTCCAATTCCGAGTCAGAATCCAGATCGGATATACCTACAAACTCGAACTCAGTTTCCGGAAACTGTATTAGGTCGAGAGTTTCAGCAAAAAAGGTTGTCTTCCTTTTGGCATCTAACTTCGGCCTTTGTGCACTTAGAAAAGGATCCGAAGAAACAACAAGCATATTTAGGATATCTTGATTAGAATCTTGCCTGCTTCTTTTCCGCGAATGATGTTCCCGGAACCTCCTAAAATCTTTGTTTCGAGACTCTGAGGCTTCTTCCGAGAGAGTCCCAATCGGGACAATATCATTTTTTTCGATTATGTCAGCTCCGTGTATTAATAGTTTATGTACGGTTGATGACATGTAGTACCAGTCGTATAATTCCACGTACTTTTCTGCTGTTTTGCGAGCAAAATCTTTAAATTTGATGACATCGATCTTCTCACCAGATGTTATTGCTTGCAAAATAACAGCAAATCTTTTTATCAGGTTTTGATCCAACCCAGTAATAGCTGCAGTTTTATTGGGAAACTCGAAAAACTTCCTTGCGGTATTCCCGTCATTGGTAGTTCCCGAGCCTTGTTTTACTATATCAATTAACAGATTGAGCTCCTCTTTAAATTTATTTTGAATGTTTTTTTTTCTGTTTTGTAACATATCTTTATGCTCATTACTTCTTGCTGCCCACTGTTTGAAGTCAAGTCTGTACGCAATGTGTAACAGACATTCCATGCAATTTATACGGGCATGTAGGGATGATAGGCCAAATTCATATATGTCAGAACACACAGTTTTTGATGTTACAGCATTTAAGTGGTTCATTTCTGTTGGTTTTGCTAAGCACAGGTAGCATGATGCATTTGATCTAGCTTCAGAAAGGTACGTGCAGACTTTTGCGTCGATCATTGTCATCATTAGTTTATGAGTCACCCTGTTACTATTAATGCACTCTGTGGGGTTAAGGGCCTCAATTTCCTCATCCATTTTTCTTTTGTTATCAATGACAACTGCATGGCTTTCTTTTACAAAAGTGAACTGAACCGGACGACAATAAAAAGTTGAGCATGGTTTCGGGTTTGTCCATATAGTATTATCTCCATCTGTCAGTTTCAGTGGCACCAAGGAGGTCATGAAAATGCTTGAATCATCATGCTCGCCGTCCATTTTCTGCTTGTATCGGCTTTGATTGGAAGCACCATCAAATCCCCACTTCGATATCAGCTTTAACTGCTTATTTTCCACATTATCAGAAAGACTTTGAAGAATCCGCTTCACCGTGATGTCAAGTAAAGCTTGAAGTGTAATTCTAGCTGATGAATCCGTAACTGATACTGATTGATTAGGAGGGTAGCATGCAAGCTTAGTTTGTTGCAGTTTATAGTAGGATGGGTAAATATCCTTAGCACCTTCCCGAATGGCAGTCTCTCGCAACGTAATATATTGCCACTTTGAAAGCTTAAGTGAAAGAAGCAATCCAAGTGCTTTCTCTGGTGTAAATATTACTGTTTTCTTAATGCTTTCCTTGATTTTAACGGCAGCTTCTGGATTTTTGATCATATAATTGATTACAGATGCGATATCTTCATAACCTTCTTCTTTTAAACGTGCTGCAGCTGCATATGCCAATTCACAGGAATCCTCGCCTATGTGCTCACTAGATCTTCTCTTTTTCTGTTTGCTTCCCAGATCTTTGAATGGTTTTCGGGACCTTTTTGTCATTGTTCCAACAGTCGATGATGTCGAAGGTTCTGGAGAGACTGAGCGTGCTCTTGGTATCTCATCAACAGTTGGTTCTTGATTTATTAAAGTTTGCACGCAACTCGGCCAATCAATATTTGCTTGCAACCACTCTCCGTACGTATTTCTAAACTTATCAAAGAATCGTTTAGATTTCTGCCACCTGTTTAAAGCAGCTCGCGTGAATCTCCGGCAAAATTCTTTGAGAGTTACTTGATCTTCGGCAGAAAGGCAATCGCCTATGCGGGACACAATTGCACTAAACAATACTTCATGATTAAATGAAGGACACTCACTTTTTAGAAGAACAAACAAATCTAAGTTGGTGATTAAACTTTCCATTCTAAGATTTTGTAGTCGCAAAGCAAATAGTTTTAGTGTTAGCAGTTACACGGTTGTGAACAATCTAAATTATGGAACAAAATTATAGCCCTTTTATTGTATAAAGTCAATAATTAGTTAACTACCCTCATTAAAGTTATAAAAGATATGATAATAAAAATTTATAATCGTCAAAAACATTTCGTAGAACTCATAGTAGAACTAATCAACATTAGCAAATCACATTAGCTCACTAATTATAAAAAGGTGAATGCAGTTCTTAGTTGGTATTGTTGCGAGATATTTCAAATCATTTAATCACTTAATAGGCTCATTAGAATCAGAAGACTACAACCATCATTCTAATTACTTAATTACTTGTCATCAGACTCATTAGATGACTACACAATATGTTATTTTGTATTTTGAACGTATGCAAGGTTTTAAAATTCCTTTTGTGTCGATATTATTATGTGTCCGGTTATGTTGTAATCATACTTTTAGGGTATGATCAATTAACAATTTCATTCCCCTATCTTTCTAAAAGAAGCGACAGCATGGGCACTTTGACACTGATATTCAACTATTTGGTATTGTTGGAAATCTTACAAGATCAACAAGATACTACACACCTCTGTCTAGTCCTTCAGGTCTATAGGGGTGATGCTATTTTATGTTAAGAGTTGTTAAAGCTCTGAATTCTTCAACTTAAACACTAAAAGGAACGTTTAATATGTAAAAATAAATAAAAATATTTTGACGATTTAAAAAAAAAAAAGGCATCTACAACCATTATGTAACGTATGTCAAAAAATCATAAATAATTAGTACTATAACCCCCTATAAGGATATTACGGTTATCGCTGCCGTTTTAGAGATATTTCGATTTTTCATACTAGCTCCATACAAAATTTTCGTAAAAAAATTATAATTCCTTCGTTTCTGTGCAGAATCAATTCTGGTGTCATTTTTGTATATTGTTATAACTAATAGAAGTGATATCCGGCAAAAAAACTCGCACTTGCAAAATAAAATGCCTAAGTCTATGAAAGCCGATTTTCAGCCCACCGTGCGTCGGTCTGTGGTCTGAGGAAACTGGTGCGAATATGTGAGGAATATGTCAATAAGGTAGTAAATAGGTCTTACATATAATGTAGTAAAAGGTAACTGCATGATCTTTGTGAGTGGTACGAAGTGCCCGCTAGAAGTACCTCGCAGGTTTGCACGTAGTTCATTTGAAGTTAAGACTACGCTCTTTAGGGTGTATTGTACACCTTTATACGCGTGCAGCCTGTGGGCTAACTACACGCAGAAAAGTTACAGTGCTCTCCGTGTACAATAAAATAACGCATTTAGGGCAATTGTGGGGCTGCCCCGCTTCTGCAGCGCCTCAGGGATGTTTGCTGAGGCGCGTACTAGCTGCTTTTATGTGACTATGCGTAAGCGGAGTGCATCCCTAGTGCGCCGAGTGTGGACTAGCTCCAACACTAGTTTGAATATGATAGCAGATACGCTAGACTGTCCCTATATACGATATTGTTGTGGGAGACATGTCGCGTGTGGGGTGGGATAGCCTGTTTTGCATGTTTTTCTTTGATTTCATTGTATTTTTTATTGTTTTGTAATTTTGTGTGGATGTTTAAGGTAATTTATAATGTAATATTGTAATGTATCTGTCTTTAATGTATGTGTCTATATGGGCCTTTTGAATCCTGAATTAAATGTATTTTATTTATTAAAATAACTTTCAAGTGAAATCGTTAATGCATAATACCGAAAATATCAACAATAATTATGTGCAGTATTGACTCTCAAAGTTTTGAAACGAAACATTTCTTATTATCGATATGCAAGTCTCAAAACATTGTATTTTGGAAACCAATGTTTGCTATTTGAGATAATTTTGTTATACTGATAATGAATTTAGAGTTCATAATAACAGTTCGTATATAATATTTTGCTTCTTTGCTTCAATAACGTGTTATCTTGAAACGCACGATTTTACAGTAGGCATTTTTTTAACTTTTGGAGTCAGAATCATGAGAATCACATTATATTATAAAAACTTAAAAATGTAAATTATTTTTATATTCTTTTAGAAACTCGTCTGGTGTTTAATATTAATCTTGGGTCAACATTTCTTGCAAATAGGCTTTAAATGGATTTAATCGCATTATTTTGGTATTTTAAAATAAATATAAGAGCAACACGAAAGAAGATCTTTTTCGTTAAAGCAGTTTGAAATTTTACATAACACCATTTATCGTCATATTAAGCACGCATACGGGTTTTCTCAGTTTTTGAGACGTGAATTTGCAGCTGTCTATTAGCCATATTAAATAGTCTTGGGCCCAGAAACTTCGTGAATTTTTGAGTGAAGCCGGTTCTACAGGGAATAGATTTAAACAATTCATAGCGTCTTCTTCTTGTATTTTCTTCATTTTTTTGGAAATTTACCTTGACACAGGAATGCTGTTTCATAATTAAGGCCAGCACAAAGAGTTTGCGAACAATTAATACCTCACATTCCTTATAGAGACTAGTAGTACAATAATACCAGGGCCTAGAATATGCTACCTTAAGTAAGGCTCTTTGAGCTCTTTCAGCAATTAAAATATGCGTTTTAGATGCACCCCCCCAACAAGTTATACAATATGTTATTATCGCTTGACATAAGGAAAAATATATCATCTTCATAATTTTAGCATTAGCCGAGTGTCTGATTTGTTTAAATACATATACAAGTTTAAAAATTATATTCGAGAGATTAATTAAATGATTTTTGAAATTAAGATTTTTATCAAAAGTGAGTCCTAAATATTTAATATATTCAACCAATGACAGACACAATTTAAAGATTCACTACTGCAAATGTGAAAGGTTATACGGTGCTTCGATTGTAGCGGTTCACCAAGGTTGCGTATAGAGAATGCTATATATTTCGTTTTATCATTATTAAGTGAGAGATAATTTAGAGCAAGCCATTTTTTAACTATATTAAAGCCCGACTGCGCCTTTTGGTAGGTCTCACTCCAAGTGTCACCATGAAATGTCAGGGTGGTGTCATCTGCATATGAGATTATTTTGCAGTTTTCTATATTAATTAGTGTAAGATCATTAATATAGACTAGGAACAACGTTGGTCCTAGCATGCTGCCGTGTGGCACTCCATGAGTGACAGGTATGTATTCGCTTATATATTTGCCAATTTTTACCCTTTGAGACCTCCCAGATAGATAATCAGAGAGTAATTTGAGCTGATTTCCACGAATACCGAGTTTGTATAGCTTGTTAACAAAGGTAGGAATAGAAACCGTGTCAAAAGCTTTCGCCAGATCTAGGAAAATAGTAAGGCATTTCTTTTTGTTATCTATGGATTTAACAATGTGATCAGTAAAATCATTCAAAGCATCTTCCGTGGACTTGCCCGAATGGAATCCAAATTGAAATTTTGAAAGTAGGTTATATTTTTCTAAATAATTTGTAAGTCTTTTATTAATAATCCTTTCTAGGATTTTTGATAAGGAAGTCAAAATTTAAATAGGTCGAAAGTTAGTGACACGGCTTCTATCTCCACCCTTGAAAATAGATCTTACTATAGAACGTTTTAGTGATTCGGGAAAAATACCTGTCTGCAGGCACATATTAAATATATGTGTGAGCGGCGCTATAATATTATTTTTTAGCATTTTCAGTATATCAGATGAGATTCCATCATCACCTGCAGCATAGTTACCTTTCAGACCAATAATTAGTTTCTCAATTTCTTCTTCATCTGTGTCAAGGAGAACAAAGGAATTGCCCATCTGAGGTGTATCACAACACGTGACCCTATCAAAATCATGTAATCCACTTGGCGGGGTAATTTTGCTTGCTAAATTTTCTCCTACGGTAGCAAAGAACTTATTTGTGGCATTGACAGATAGATGAGGGGTCAACTCCATCGAAAGAAGATCTAAAGAGTTATCTTTTTTAATGTTTCTATTAGTAATTTTCTTGATAGCTTTCCATATTTTCTTATTATTATTACCAGCTTCATTGAGTAAACTTTTTTCATATTCACGCTTTAGTTTACTAATAATCTTATTATAAAAATTACGATAAGGTTTATATGTTATTTCATGGACTATATTATCCGGATTTTGTTTATATTTTCTGTGTAGTCGATCCTTGTTACGAGTACATTTAATGAGCCCCATAGTCATCCAAGGTTTTAGTATTTTAGACCTATTTGATATATTTAACTTTTTTGTATTAGTTTATATAATATTATTTATTTTATTTATAAATTTATCCATGGCAGTATTTGGGTTGGTCTCATAAAAAATAGATATGAAATCAGTGCGATCACAAGCCAACTTTATGACTTCAAGATCAAGTTTTACTACTTGTTGTTTTGTCTGTTTATTAATGTTTTTTTATTTCGGCGCAACAAAGTATGGGTGCATGATCAGTTATAGGGGATTCTATTATAAAAGTGGTTATTGGAATTTTAGTCTTCAATATTACATGGTCTAGACAACTTTTTGCTCGTGTTGGTGTGTTGAAAGCTGGAAGTAGTCCATTAAGGGACAGAAAGTCCAAACAATCTGACAAGAAGCGATCAGAACTGTTATTAGAAATATTTATTTTGATGTCACCTATTATAATAATACTCTTGAAAGATGATAAACTATCAATTATTTTTTGTAAGGACACTAGAAAATTATTTATGGCTTTAAAACAAAATGGGCGGTATATCGCTAAAATAGCTACATCATTACCAATTTTAACGAGTAAGCAGTTTGCTTCCTGGATTTTTTATATAAACTACTACCCCATCATTATTGTTATAATGTGAAGATGTAGCCATACTTGAATATCCATCCAAAACTGGGAGATTTTGAACGCACGACATCCAGCATTCAGAAAGAACTAGAATGTCGCATTCAAATTGCAATCTTTGTAGGAGGATATTAAAATGATCAAAATTAGCATTAAGGCTGCGGATATTTTGCGATATAATTTTTAAGTAGCAATTTGGTTGTTTCAGAAACGATGCGCAACATTCAGGTTCACAGCTAATTGTATCGGATATAGAATAGTTATCAATCTCGGACAGTAAATCTTTATCGAATTTTGAGCTTAGATTTCATAATGGTGAACAACACAGTTACGCTAATTTTGGTTATAAGTGTTGTCGAATAGGTGACCTGTGGTTTATATTTTGATAAAAACTTTGTAAAACCGTGTAGGGGAGCACTAAGAAAGGATTTTCGAAAATTCTCCCCCTAGTGGATAAAAAGGAGTTCAAAAGGGAGTACGAGATCTTTTTATTTATTCAATAGATTCAGTTGAAACTTTGTACTTAGATTCCCCAAGTGAAATTGCTGACCGGAGTTGCTTGAATTTTCTAACGAGATACCACGGCGCCGCACGGTGGGCTGAAAAACGGCTTTCATAGACTTAGGCATTTTATTTTGCAAGTGCCAGTTTTTGTGCCGGATATCACTTCTATTTGTTATAACAATATACAAAAATGACACCAGAATTGATTCTGCACAAAAACGAAGGAATTATAATTTTTTTACGAAAATTTTGTATGGAGCTAGTATGAAAAATCGAAATATCTCTGAAACGGCAGCGATAACCGTAATATACTTATAGGAGGTTTTAGTACTAATTATTTATGATTTTTTGACATACGTTACATAATGGTTGTAGATGCCTTTTTTTTTTTAAATCGTCAAAATATTTTTATTTATTTTTACATATTAAACGTTCCTTTTAGTGTTTAAGTTGAAGAATTCAGAGCTTTAACAACTCTTAACATAAAATAGCATCACCCCTATAGACCTGAAGGACTAGACAGAGGTGTGTAGTATCTTGTTGATCTTGTAAGATTTCCAACAATACCAAATAGTTGAATATCAGTGTCAAAGTGCCCATGCTGTCGCTTCTTTTAGAAAGATAGGGGAATGAAATTGTTAATTGATCATACCCTAAAAGTATGATTACAACATAACCGGACACATAATAATATCGACACAAAAGGAATTTTAAAACCTTGCATACGTTCAAAATACAAAATAACATATTGTGTAGTCATCTAATGAGTCTGATGACAAGTAATTAAGTAATTAGAATGATGGTTGTAGTCTTCTGATTCTAATGAGCCTATTAAGTGATTAAATGATTTGAAATATCTCGCAACAATACCAACTAAGAACTGCATTCACCTTTTTATAATTAGTGAGCTAATGTGATTTGCTAATGTTGATTAGTTCTACTATGAGTTCTACGAAATGTTTTTGACGATTATAAATTTTTATTATCATATCTTTTATAACTTTAATGAGGGTAGTTAACTAATTATTGACTTTATACAATAAAAGGGCTATAATTTTGTTCCATAATTTAGATTGTTCACAACCGTGTAACTGCTAACACTAAAACTATTTGCTTTGCGACTACAAAATCTTAGAATGGAAAGTTTAATCACCAACTTAGATTTGTTTGTTCTTCTAAAAAGTGAGTGTCCTTCATTTAATCATGAAGTATTGTTTAGTGCAATTGTGTCCCGCATAGGCGATTGCCTTTCTGCCGAAGATCAAGTAACTCTCAAAGAATTTTGCCGGAGATTCACGCGAGCTGCTTTAAACAGGTGGCAGAAATCTAAACGATTCTTTGATAAGTTTAGAAATACGTACGGAGAGTGGTTGCAAGCAAATATTGATTGGCCGAGTTGCGTGCAAACTTTAATAAATCAAGAACCAACTGTTGATGAGATACCAAGAGCACGCTCAGTCTCTCCAGAACCTTCGACATCATCGACTGTTGGAACAATGACAAAAAGGTCCCGAAAACCATTCAAAGATCTGGGAAGCAAACAGAAAAAGAGAAGATCTAGTGAGCACATAGGCGAGGATTCCTGTGAATTGGCATATGCAGCTGCAGCACGTTTAAAAGAAGAAGGTTATGAAGATATCGCATCTGTAATCAATTATATGATCAAAAATCCAGAAGCTGCCGTTAAAATCAAGGAAAGCATTAAGAAAACAGTAATATTTACACCAGAGAAAGCACTTGGATTGCTTCTTTCACTTAAGCTTTCAAAGTGGCAATATATTACGTTGCGAGAGACTGCCATTCGGGAAGGTGCTAAGGATATTTACCCATCCTACTATAAACTGCAACAAACTAAGCTTGCATGCTACCCTCCTAATCAATCAGTATCAGTTACGGATTCATCAGCTAGAATTACACTTCAAGCTTTACTTGACATCACGGTGAAGCGGATTCTTCAAAGTCTTTCTGATAATGTGGAAAATAAGCAGTTAAAGCTGATATCGAAGTGGGGATTTGATGGTGCTTCCAATCAAAGCCGATACAAGCAGAAAATGGACGGCGAGCATGATGATTCAAGCATTTTCATGACCTCCTTGGTGCCACTGAAACTGACAGATGGAGATAATACTATATGGACAAACCCGAAACCATGCTCAACTTTTTATTGTCGTCCGGTTCAGTTCACTTTTGTAAAAGAAAGCCATGCAGTTGTCATTGATAACAAAAGAAAAATGGATGAGGAAATTGAGGCCCTTAACCCCACAGAGTGCATTAATAGTAACAGGGTGACTCATAAACTAATGATGACAATGATCGACGCAAAAGTCTGCACGTACCTTTCTGAAGCTAGATCAAATGCATCATGCTACCTGTGCTTAGCAAAACCAACAGAAATGAACCACTTAAATGCTGTAACATCAAAAACTGTGTGTTCTGACATATATGAATTTGGCCTATCATCCCTACATGCCCGTATAAATTGCATGGAATGTCTGTTACACATTGCGTACAGACTTGACTTCAAACAGTGGGCAGCAAGAAGTAATGAGCATAAAGATATGTTACAAAACAGAAAAAAAAACATTCAAAATAAATTTAAAGAGGAGCTCAATCTGTTAATTGATATAGTAAAACAAGGCTCGGGAACTACCAATGACGGGAATACCGCAAGGAAGTTTTTCGAGTTTCCCAATAAAACTGCAGCTATTACTGGGTTGGATCAAAACCTGATAAAAAGATTTGCTGTTATTTTGCAAGCAATAACATCTGGTGAGAAGATCGATGTCATCAAATTTAAAGATTTTGCTCGCAAAACAGCAGAAAAGTACGTGGAATTATACGACTGGTACTACATGTCATCAACCGTACATAAACTATTAATACACGGAGCTGACATAATCGAAAAAAATGATATTGTCCCGATTGGGACTCTCTCGGAAGAAGCCTCAGAGTCTCGAAACAAAGATTTTAGGAGGTTCCGGGAACATCATTCGCGGAAAAGAAGCAGGCAAGATTCTAATCAAGATATCCTAAATATGCTTGTTGTTTCTTCGGATCCTTTTCTAAGTGCACAAAGGCCGAAGTTAGATGCCAAAAGGAAGACAACCTTTTTTGCTGAAACTCTCGACCTAATACAGTTTCCGGAAACTGAGTTCGAGTTTGTAGGTATATCCGATCTGGATTCGACTCGGAATTGGAGTCCGACAACGAAAGTTGTAAAGAAAATTTGTAAAATTTAATTATTTTTCTTTATGTTCTTTTGTTATTTATGTTAGTTTATTGTACCAATATGTTTAGTTAATAATTTCATAAATTATAGTTTCAAATATGTATTTTGTATAATTGAATTTATTAGATATTATTTTTGTTACTTCTGTTTTATTTAAATTACCTATCAATAAAAAGTTTATATACAGTCTTTTTTTTTTCACATATTCTTAATATTTGGGGAAAAAGCATGCTTCCTAACGATGTTCTTAACTTTGACACAGTTCATGGATCGTTTTGAACAGTTTCATATGTTAAAATAAATAATGTTAGTACTATAATCCCCTATAAGGATATTATTATTATTATGTGTCCGGTTATGTTGTAATCATACTTTTAGGGTATGATCAATTAACAATTTCATTCCCCTATCTTTCAAAAAGAAGCGACAGCATGGGCACTTTGACACTGATATTCAACTATTTGGTATTGTTGGAAATCTTACAAGATCAACAAGACACTACACACCTCTGTCTAGTCCTTCAGGTCTATAGGGGTGATGCTATTTTATGATAAGAGTTGTTAAAGCTCTGAATTCTTCAACTTAAACACTAAAAGGAACGTTTAAATATGTAAAAATAAATAAAAATATTTTGACGATTTTTTTTAAAAAAAGGCATCTACAACCATTATGTAACGTATGTCAAAAAATCATAAATAATTAGTACTATAACCCCCTATAAAGATATTACGGTTATCGCTGCCGTTTTAGAGATATTTCGATTTTTCATACTAGCTCCATACAAAATTTTCGTAAAAAAATTATAATTCCTTCGTTTCTGTGCAGAATCAATTCTGGTGTCATTTTTGTATATTGTTATAACTAATAGAAGTGATATCCGGCAAAAAAACTCGCACTTGCAAAATAAAATGCCTAAGTCTATGAAAGCCGATTTTCAGCCCACCGTGCGCCGGAACATAAGGGCAATTGAAGGAACAATTTGGGTTTTTAGTCTGAAGAGAGAGGGAGAAGGCATGAGATCATTTTCCCACCAAAAAAGGTTCATCAAGTGATGCAAGTGAGCACCTAGGATATTTAATTTTGGACCGAATTGGAATGAAGTTTCTCTCAACTGGACAACATCGATTTGCTCGCGAATCAACTCTTCTCTTACCGGCTTATACTGGCAAATAATAATACAACAAAGATATATTTCAATTAAAAAACCGCCTTCTATATAACTACATCACACAGGATCTAAAAAGTAAAAATAAGAAATCTCCGCTCCACCCAGAGCGGGAGGAGATATTTGATAATTTTCCCACCAGAAAAAATGTAAGTGAGTTTAATACATTTCTCAAATTTTTATTTTTTATAAGCCTAGGTACATACTTAACTGATTAAGATAAAATAAAATATAGGAACATATGAAACGGATGTTACTCTTTCAGGTAAAAATAGCTGCAGTGATCAGAAAGAAATTTTGTATGTAGATAGCTGAAACCTTGGGATAATACAAAAGTTTTATCCTGAAATTCCCACGGGATCAGAAATTACACGGTAAATACCTCCCACGCGAACGAGGTCGTGGACAACAGATAGCAGTTTTTATAAGTTTACTAGCGACCCGCCCCGGCTCCGCACGGGTGCAATGTTTATATTAAATATACTATAGAATGTCTTTATATACATCGTTGACAGCCTTTTTGTCATTCGACATACATGTTCTCTTTAGTAATTACTCTTGAAAGTGCGACACATAATTTACCTTGGGAAAAACATTCAACGCTCAAATCTAAGCAATATATGCACGCGCCTTGCCTCCGCCGGCACCGCGCCGCAACCGCTATGTCCTTGCATTTTAAATCTGTAATATCTTCGAAACTATTTATTTAAATTATATTCTGTAAAGGGCAATATTGATAAATATTAAATGCACCATGTATTTATGGTACTTAATCCGATAAGCATTAATGCTGTATTGCTTAAAATCGCTTCGTAAAATATGCTCGTATTTCTCGTAAAAAGTAAAGGATAAAAATGGTTGTTGTGGGTTATCTATAAAAGATAGCAGATGCTTTCGAGTACATTTTTGTTGACCTTTTTAAGGTGTACAATACTGTAGTACATTATTTTGATCTATCTCGAAGGTTTCAGCCAGCGTTTGTAAAGCAAGCGCCAAAAATGTGTTTACTTGTGACATCACATTAGATACCTCAAAAATTATTAGTGTTCCTCTACTACATTATGCATGTTATATACTTAAAAACCTTCCTATTGATTCACTCTTTCTATTGAAAGAAACTACATCAAAATCCGATGCGTAGTTTTAAAGATTTAAGCATACATACATGTGCAGGGACAGAGAAAGCGACTTTGTTTTATACTATGTAGTGATAATATTGGCCGTTGATTGAAGGGTCAATATTTTATGTGTGTGTAACATTGACCCTGTACATCTTTTTTGCATCATAAATATAAGGACTAACCTTATTGTCCTCAAAAAATAACACCATATCGTAGAGTAAGAACAACGAGACTATGATAAGCTGTTAGTAATGTCTCAGTGTTTATTCTCAGTGTTTAATCTGCTCTAGGTGAGGTTACAAGTTAACTTATTATCTATTGTTATACTCTATTATTTTACTGTTTATCTTATTGTTTTCTATGACGACCCACTGACCGATTCTTCTACTGTACAGTAATTTTATAGGTGATATTAAAATGCGGATTTTCAAGACGCTGATGGAAATGTATTACTTTTGTTTTATTAAAATTTATTATGTCATAAAGAGACTATTCATGTCACATTTATAATAACTAGGATTAGTGCGTTCTATAGTAGCCGTACTCACCTGCATACAATTTTATTTTTGCCTTGTGTATTTTGGAAGATAATTAATGTAGGTATATTAAGAATAGGTGTGGGCCCAGCACGCTAACTTGCGCTATTTATTATGTTATGCGCTTTGTCCACTTTCCACTATTTCGTCGTGCCGCACTAATGCAGGGCGCACCTAAATATGTGCACCAAATCCGAAAAATTTCAACGAAGCTTTCTCAAACATATAAATTTACAAATTGCAAGACCAACAAAACTCATAGTTTAGTTAAATAGAAATGTATTGTCTTACTCTCTTAATTTGTAAAGAACGTTTTCTTCTTTTTAACCGACTTCTAAAAAAGGAGGAGGTTCTCAATTCGGATGTTTGTATTTTTTTTTTTTTTTTTTTTTTTTATGTTTGTCCACGCATAACTCCGTCGCTTGCTAACCGATTTGAAAAATTCTTTTTTTGTTGGAAAGAGTATACTTCCCAAATGGTCCCATGAAAATTTTATCGAAATCGGACGAGCCGTTTCAGAAAAATCAAAAAAAGTCGAAAAAAATAATTTATCTTGATGATCTTTTCGTTGACTCTGCATTGCGTTTTTTGTTCGCGCATAACTCCGTCATTTACGAATCGATTTGGAAAATTCACTGACCCACTAAAAAGCGCGAAAATAAAAACTTTTTTGCAAAAAATAAAACCGACTTCCATATCAAAACACTACAAAGCCAAAAATAATTTTAATTTCGGAATGCGGTGTGAAAAAAAAAAGAAAATACAAAACCAATAACACCGACTACCGAAATTAAAATTATTTTTGGCTTTGTAGTGTTTTGATATGGAAGTCGGTTTTATTTTTTGCAAAAAAGTTTTTAATAAGTATGTAGGATTCACTCGCTTTCGCCTTTTTAGTCCAAATATAACATTGTTGTGACCAACATATCGATAATGTAAAGAGATACTCATATTTTTCACGTAGCAGCATTGTCAAGTTCGCAAATGTTAAAATATGTTGGTTATTGGGACGTTTACCCTAATGGTTAACGGTTTTGAGCGCATGGTGTCTCTAAGGATCGTAACGCGAAGTGGCCCACATTTGATGAACGAGCGAATGTGCATACGTGCGTCCAATGCAATTATACATAATCGCTGAGTGTTTGATTAAAATTCAAAAAGCTTGTAAATAAACGAAACAGTTGCTAAGTATCAATCATTTATTTTCCAATTTGTTGAGGTTACATACTGACATTGTCTAGTACAGGTAGTCGCAGGGAGCACGACAGCTGCAAGCGCACTTGCCGCAGATAGACACAGCACCAGCAGCACACACAGGACCACCGAAGTTCACAGCGCCCATGATGGGGACCTGACCAGCAACAGCGGTGTTACCGCAGACTGGCAGCTCACCAGCAACCGCCACGTTGCCCTCGCCAGCACCGCCGTATGCGGCAGTACCATAACCGGCAGCAGCAGGGTAGGCGCGTCCGTTGTAAGCCAAGCCAGACAAGCCGTAGGGGCCAGCCAGACCAGGACCAGCCAAGCCGCAAGGGGCGTAAGAACCACAACATTGGCCACATGAGAATACATTCTGTAAAAGAGATAATCGTAATTAGCTTAACCTACTTCAAAAAGTAAGTTAACATTAACACGTTATCTTATGACTTCTGAGAACAACAATGTTAGGAAACCAAAATCAGACACATGAAATATAAAAATATATAAATTTCTTAAACAAGAAAATCACTCACCTGGACCAAGCAAGCTTGGATGCAGAGCAACAGAACAGTGAAGGAAGACATGTTTGATGTTTGTTCAACGAGAAGCTGAAGACTGAATGATGACCTGAAATTGTTGACCCATTTTATATCCAGCACCATGTTGATATGGACCGCGTTTTCGAAATTTTAGAAAACGTGACTTGATATAACATTTAAAAACGCTTTTTGTTTAAAAATATTATGTTTTAGGCTTATCATGCTTGCACAAGAAATTAATTAATTTCTTATACCGACGGAGTATAAAACCTCCAATAGCTGCACTGGACATCATTCTTGTGTCAGTACTCGAAACAAACGACAATGTCTGTTAAGTCTATCCTCGTCCTCTGCGCCCAGGCGCTCCTGCTCAAGGTAAGAAACATAATATTTATTGGTGTTTTAATTTTGCTGTTTTTAATAACTACATTGGTGGCCTGGCGCCTTTGATGGCAGAAAGTGTAGCACAGCGTAGCTCCATTCCTTTTTAGTGTGGTTAGCAAAGATAAGCTACAGGGTGTCATAGAATGTTAGCAGTGCAGTTATTGCGGACCTATATATACCTAATATAAAGTTCTCCCTGGTTGCGGAAATGTTCTAACGATACACCTCGGCCCCGGAACTTCCCCCGGCCTCGAACCCATCCTGTTCACCCTGAAGGAACATGGTGGGTTTATAGTCAGTAGAAGTCTGACTCGCGGTTCCGCTCCACCTAGAGCGGGAGAAGTCATACGACGATTTTCCCACCCATGAAAAGGAAATGCTTGTAGAGTGCTTAATTCAAACATAGGAAATAATTTAAATTAAAGCTAAGGAAGGAAAATTACTACTTAATTTATATAGTCCTATAATCATCGTTTCTATAAGTAGGTATAATATGAATATAAATTTCATAATCTCTAAATATTATAAAACAAAGTCCCCCGCCGCGTCTGTCTGTCTGTCTGTTCGCGATAAACTCAAAAAGTACTGCACGGACTTTTTTTCAGTTTTCACCAACAGATAGAGTGATTCCTGAGGAAACAATTACTGCATAGTAAGTTTAGGTTTTGTCTACTAATATTGGATAAAAAAAGATTATATTAGTTCAACATGTCGGAAAAAAACTAAACCGATCGGGAGCTTTCATCGAAAACGCTGCCAAAACCTTTTGAGTTATAACAAAACAATGTAGGGTGGGGTTTTTCCTTTTTTACAGATTTGTAAAAAAAATTGACTGTCTCCCAAACATAACCCACAATAACCTTACAAAATGATGGGTTATTTACAAAGCAATTTTTAACAGTACCTATAGTATTATTTCTTGTTCAATTAAATACGTTACATACGTTTTTAGCATTTAATGTAGATCAAAATTGCTTTTCACACTGTATCAATAAATTTACTATCTTAACTTATCGCAAATAAAAAAATACTGGACGAGAAATTAACTATGCAAAATATATAATATATGCAAATATAACCTTTCACCTGAGCAATTGTAAGAATATCAAAATAATAATAACTAATTAGACATTCACTTGTTCTGACCATATCGATGTATTCAGCCAAATAACGAATAAAAGCAAAGAAAGTTTGTTCAAAAAAAGAAAAGCTTTAGGTATATATTAAACAAAATATTACACTTGTACAGAGAATTTTAAGGATTCAAGATTTTATATAATAAACTTTCTTTGCTCTCCGAAAGGAAACTACCGGCGTACAGATATCGTCAATAATATAATTCTATACAACTATGTCTGTGTGCTTTCAAAGAGGGTTGTCAAAATAATGAACAAATCAGAGCATTTTTCAGAAGACCTATATAATATTAATAAGAAAGTTAAGATAACTACCTAAATAATTTCTGCAAAACATACTAGTTGAATTTTTACTATATTCTCAGTCTGCCCTGATAGCTGGTACTTAAAATTATTTTTGCTTTATTTTCAGTCCGCCCTCGGACAGTGCACTAGCCGCGCTGCGGTGGCTGATATCTCTGGACTTGCTGCTCCCTGCGGCTTGGCCGGCCCTTGCGGCTTGTCAGCTCCAGCTTTGTCATATGGAGGACTCGGCTACCCTGGCGCCGGCTGCGCAGGCCTGCAGTTCAGTCCCACTTGTGGCGGCGCCCTGCCTGTCTCCAGCGCCTCCGGCAACGCTCCCGTCGGTATCTCCGTAGCGTCCGAGAACGCTTACGAAGGTTCTCTGGGTGTGTGTGGTGAGCTGCCGTTTGTTGGTACTGTAGGTTTGGAAGGTGTGGTGCCTTCTGCCGGTGCTGGTGCCGTCAACCACGCCTGTGGTAATGGCAGGAACGCCATGATCAGTGAGAGTGCTGCCTTTGGCCCGGCTGCTGGCGTGGGCCCTCTTGCTGGTTACGGTCTTGGTACTACCTTTGCTCCCGCTGGTTTTGCTGCTTCTGGCTTCGGTCTCCGTGGTGGTTATGCCGGCAGATGTGGCTGCGCCATCTAAGAACATGAGCCTTATAAATGATCTCCACTTGAACTTAATAAATCGAAACACATGCTAGTCTCTGTTTTTTTATTTTATTTTACCTATTGTCAAGCACGACAATCTGTCTCCCGAATCTCCAGTCCTTAACTTGCACAATAAGGCTGTTAATGCAAAACTACCCCGATGCATATTCTTTAGCCTGGGTGTTGCTTCTAATATTTGTTGATGTGCTTGTTTACTTATGCCTATAAAGTACTGCACTTGGTTTTCAGGGTAGTTTTGAATATTCTCATAAGATATGTTATTGAGTCCTTCCATTAATATAAAAATAATTTCTTCTATGTGTGGGGAAGTAAAGTTATCCAGGCTATACTCAGCAGTATAGAAGCTTCCATAATTTGCTTCCTGTCTATTCAGAGAACAAATACGAGCACTTTTTGTTGTATAATATTGATACCTAATTAATACTTCTTGCCTGGTTTTTTCGGGCACAACATTTCGCTCGGGTTCCATGCATTCTTGGAAAATGCAATGCGTTGGTGTATCAGCCGCTCTTCTTATATGTGGCAACACAATATGCTGGGCTCTTTCTTGTCTGTCGTATTGAACACGTAAGCTCAAATCTAGAACTTGCGCCCAGCAAACTCTACAAACTTCATTCATGGATGACATCTGTAAATAATTCGTTTTATGAGATAGCTATAAATATCGAAGTATTATTATAAATTCGATAGACGAAATATACTGTCCACGGTATCTAAAAAAACGAGCAAATTAAGTACTCAAAAAGAACGAGGATGATTCGTCGCTAACTGCTGGCTTAGAAAATGTCAACACGATAAAAATAGGCGCACGTGTAATGGAAAGGACTGGTAAACGGATCCATTGGAAAAATAGAGAAGGTACATTGGGACGTCGACAACAGCAATAACGCACTTAAAATTACAATACAATTTAAACATAATTTAATTTACGAACCAGAACGATTCAAGACCAAGTTTCAGATATTAAGTAATGTATATGTTCACAGGGAACAATTCCCTATTTGCTTAGCATATGCTATTACTATCCACAAATCACAAGGCCTTAGCCTTGAAAGTGCTCTTCTCGACATAGGCTCCTCTATATTTAGTAACTTACGTTGGACTCTCTAGAGTTAAAACCTTAGATGGAGTACATCTTATCAATTTAGATCCAAGCCAAATCAAGGCACAAGAGAGCTCTATTGTAGAGTACAACCGTCTGCGCACGTTATACCGCCCCGACTTGGCCAAATTAACTATAAACAGAAAACGGTTAAAAAACAGTTTCTGTCCAGTAAAGTTATAGTTGTGTTTAAGTAATTAAATTAGTTGAGGATTGTGTCAAACCAGTCTCATTTTTCAGTTTTGTGTAACAATTAGTACTTCTTTTCTAACTAGATGGCGTTGTCGTCGAATTATATCTCACAATGGTTTCGTTACCGCCAAAACTATAAGTAGGTAGTTATGAAAATTATTGAGTTTTTGCCCCGACCATAAAGCAAGTGCTGCAACGCCATTCAGTGCGTTACTTCACCTCTGCTAAAAACCACACAAACCCCCTGATCGTATCGGCCGCCCGATACAGACCCTCCAATATTTCTCGGGTTCATCGCCCGCGTAACGTCCTAGACGAGCCTGACAACCCCACCACCATCCGACAAGAGAGCAGTAGGGAAACTAGCACTCTTAGAAAATACAGAAATAAAACGCGTTCCGAATTCCGGCCTCGCCGACGAGGCCCATCGCGACATCCGCGTACTTGTAACGGAAACTCTCCTCGACCTTTGCCAAACGAGCCAGCCCACGATGCTGAGCCAGTAGCGATAAATAACCCATTAAATAATATGGACCCAGTCTGTCCCTTTTGCTGCCCTCCACCAACGACCCCGCTATGCCGAGGCCCGTACTCCACAGGGAGTGCCCTTAGCGTACGGTTGTTTAAAATGTAATTCTAGTTTGTAAGCCCTGGCTGGGGGCCTTTAATTTTAGAGGTCACCACAGGATCGCCCGGTTGAGTAGTGACCAGCCTTAGTGGCCCTACCTAAAAAAAATTAAGTTTTTGAGGTTGTGTGTAGAAAAAAAAAAGTTCTTGAGAGTGTGTGTAGAGGCTTTCTTTTTGTTTTTTTTTTTTAGCGTGGCAAAATTATGAAGTAAGTTCTCCCACCCCTTACTGTCAGACTTTTACTGACTAAAATCCACGGTGTTCCTTCAATAACCCTTTACGTACCGGGTTCACAGTAATGGGATAAGTCCCACGACCCCGGCAGGCTTCGGCCCTCTGCAAGGGGGGCCTCGTCATGTTGCTGACGCTCTTTGAGGCCCGCGTGGAACACAAGGCGCCGTCGATCCGGGCATGGTCCATGGTCGGACAGCGAGTTGCCCTTTACTCGCTGTCCGCATGCCCGCGCCTACGGTGGCCGGAGATCATCGGCCGACGTCCGACGCCGTGGGCGTCTACCACTGCGGCTGGGCTGGAGGGAGGACGCCATCCTCTCCCTCACGCGGCCCGCTTCCTCCTTCGGAAGCATGACTGCTTCGCAGAAGGAGGCGACCGCTTCCCACTCCCTCTCGCCCCTCAGCATGGCCTCGACCAATGCCGGGCGTGAGAGGTCTCCGCCTATCGCCGCCGTGAGAACACGTCGGTGCTCTGCCCAAGCGGGGCAGTCCTGCACCGTATGCTCTACTGTGTCCTCAAGGCGACCCTCGCAGTGGTGACACCCAGGCGTTTCTTCCTTTCCCATCAGACACAGTTACCTCCCGAAACTTCCGTGTCCAGTGAGGACCTGTGTCATGCGGTAGGTCAGGATGCCGTGACGCCGATCTAGCCACTCCTCAAAGAGGGGTCTTACCGCCGCAATTGTGGCGTGCCCGGTGTGTAGAGGCTAGTGATAAAATTGAAATAGTTTAATTGTGAAATTCATAATCAAGTCTCGTTGAGTGTAGGAATTTGGAGATTGAAATAGTAATAATAGAATATATTTAAATTCAAAACACCGGCTATGACAAGTTTTATTTATACAAATCTCTAAAAAAAATTAAAACTTTCCGTGCAAAATTGTCGGATCAGGTGAGGATTTATATAGGAAATCAAATTAGTTAGGTAGTCATGTTTGGCTTTTAGTTAGAGCATGGTACGAAACGATCAGTCAGCGAATACGACACGCACTTGGCTGTTATAAAAACTACGGAACCCTTCACTGCGCGTGGCCCGACACGCACTTGACCGGTTTTTTTATTTATAGTTTTATCTAATTAATATTTCCCGACGCGCGTTGATATATTGCTTCTTTTGAATATAAATCGCAAAAGATCGGTCGATGTGTCATCACGCGGGGTAGGTTTAGGTATGTCCACTATTCAATTAAATTTCCAATTAAAGATCGATAATCTAGCCGAGAAAAATTTAAAAATGACTTTCGTGGGTTCTGGAAGAATACAGCCAAGTTAAACACTAGATCCAGTCTGCCAGTGAATGTCGACGGAATGAGTGACCACGGTGATATCGCTTTCGCTAATATATTTAGGCATCAGTTTTGTGTGCAGTCTCCCATTGGTTCAGTAGGTGGGGGAGCCGATGTTGAGATTCTTAGTGGCCCAGTGGAGTCGTGTTTCAGAGCCAAAGAGATTTCAAATATAATAAAGTATATGACGAGGGGCAAATCTCTTGGGCACGACGGTCTTAGCATCGAGCATCTGCAGGGGTATAGAATCAAAACTGGTTGTGTCCACCAATTTTACAAAATGTCTTTTTAATGGTAACATTTTCATTTCGGGACTGCGTTATACCTCAAAAAACAATTTAGTGTCAAACATGGCTCAGTTGCTAGTAATATTAAATAAAAAAATAGGGTTAGTATCAAACTTGGTTTCGTCCCTTTGAATTGAGTTTCAAAGTTGGTTACGTCCAAACTAACCAATAGGAGTGCTCCATTTGAAACAAAACAGTAATGGCCGCTCTTTAGATTCTTTGCAAAGTGCTCGTTGTTTTAGTACCATTTTTAATAATATTTACCAAGTTTTAATGTGTTAACTGTTGTGAATCCTCAAAATGAATATAAATCCTACACCTGTTGGTAAAAATAATGCAAGAAAACGAACGCCACAGCCCGAAAAATGGAAAGCAAATCAAGCAAAAAAACTGAGGTAAGTTTGAATTTTCCAGGGCCGCATTCCTCGTCCATACGTCTGTTTAACTGTTTGTTATTATTTTATGAAAAAGTAGTTTTAAGTAACAAGATTATTTTAGAATGTCTAAAATTATGAATGAAATTTTGATGAACGTGAAGCTATAGACGATTGTTTTTTTTTTATGGAAAAACAACGAAAGGCTAGATTGCGTAAAATTTGGGATGGGGATAGTTAGATATATCTAGAGATATAGGCTCATTTATGTTGATTATTTTTCGTTCATTATATTTTATCCTAAGGAGTGTTTTTTTATAACCCATTTTTATTATGTTTTAGGTATACTGCAAAGAGTTTGCCAAGAATACCACGATGCGAACATAAAAGCAAAGCATTTCAGTGTAATAACGTTACGGGTCTTGTATTGCGCAAATTTCATACGGCATTCTATAAATATGCGACAAAATCTTATCAAGATGCAATTATATTAAAATGCTGCCAAGCGATCCCTATTAGAAGAAAAAGACCTAGGAGTCAGACCTCTTCGAAAGCCACCAAGCAGTTTACTATAAAATATCATATAAAAGTCGACAGCAAATCTGCACATGTGTGCCAAAAAATGTTTTTAGCAGCTCTTTGTTTAAAGAAAGGACGCATTGTAAATTTAGTTGCAAGATCTTTTGAAACTGGCGAGTTTCCTGTAGAAAAACGAGGAGGAGATCACAAAAGCCATTTATATAGGGACAAAAAGACAACAATACACGCATTTATACAAAAACTAGAGGTTTCCGAACCACACTATTGCCGTAGTCAATCTTCTATCCGCAAATATTTGCCCAGCGAACTGAACATACGAAAATTATACAAACTATATAAGTCTTCATGCTCAGACCCAGCAAAGGAGTCTTATTTTAGACACATTTTCAACACGGAGTACAATATAGGTTTTGGAAGTCCTCAAACAGACATGTGTTCTACGTGCTTACAGCTTCTAGAAAAAATAAAAACAGAAAAGGATGAAAGGAAGAAAGACCAGTACAGGATAGAAAAACGAGTCCATAGCTTAAGGGCAAAAGCTTTTTTTTCGCTTTTGAAGACAGAAGAAGAAGGTGTTAAAATAATTTCATATGACTGTCAAAAAAACTTAAACCTGCCTAAAGTTCCAGATCAATCATGTTACTACAGCAGACAGCTTTACCTTTACAATTTTACGATCGTAGAAGGAACTTCCAAAGCACCGCTAAATAAAAACAACGTATTCGCTAATGTCTGGACAGAAAACACCTACGCAAAAAATTCAAACACAATTGCATCTGCAGTTTACAACCACATGAACAAATGTGATTTGACCAATATAAACACTGTCAGACTCATTTCAGATGGCTGTGGAGGTCAAAATAAAAACTCCACCATGATTACAATGTGTTGTAAGTGGCTTTTGGAACAACCCACTATCAAAGTCGTTGAACTCGTGTTTCCAGTGACTGGCCACTCTTATCTGCCCGCAGACCGTGTTTTTGGAAATAGTGAGAAGGTTTTTCTTAAAATGGACACAATTCTATCACCACATCAATATATGGATATAATTTCACAGCAGGCGACTATCGTAAAAGTGGGCGAAGACTTTCCCGTATATGATTTTAAAAAGGAAGCAGAAACTATTATAAAGCTTCCTGGGCAATGGAAAGTGCAGTTTGCACAGTGCAAAAGATTTTTCATAAAAAGATCAAAAAGGGCCGGAAATGTATTGGTGGAGTCGGAAAGGTTTTATAAAACTAAAACAGGAAAATATGAAAATGTTTGCAGGCAAGGTAAACTGATGAATATGATCAATCCTAGCGTAATACATCCAAATATACCAGTGAAACAATTAAAAATCAGGGACATAAAGACTTTACTTACAAAACATTTTGGAGAAAATTGGCAGGATCTTGAGGAGTTAAAGTATTATTCATATGTTGTGAACAATGCTGAAATCCAACCCAATGAAGCAATAAATGACGCGGAAGAATTAGAATGCGAACCCAGAGAAGAGGCACCACTTTTATTAATTTAAGTTATTATTTAAGTTTATATTCTATGCTAAGTTTAATTATTTAATAATTTTAATAAATCTATGTACGTACCTACCTACCTAAATAAAATAAGCTTTATTTTATTATTAAGTCCTTGTTCTTAAATCCGACCCTGACCAACCTATTGGAATCAAACTTGGTTAAGTCCTGGGAACTTGGTATCAAACTAGGTTATGTCCAGTGCTTGGGAACAAAACTGGTTACGTCCAACAATTATTTAATATTTAGGCTTATTTCTGTTATAGTATGCACGATATTTTGATACCATTGTAATGAGAAAGTTACTCTTCATTTATTTAAATTTAGTATGTGGCAGTAAAGCGTTGGGAATACAAATGATACGTTTTTTTTTATATACTGTGATTTTTTTTTCTAAGGACATAACCAGTTTTGTTTCTATACCCCTGATTCTTCAGAATGCTGGCCCGCATATCTTTAGAGTTCTGGCGCTGTTGTTTTCTTTGTGCGTGAGCCACTCCAGATTTAATTAGGACGATAGTAGTGCCCGTAGTAAAGAATAAAACAGGAGATCTTGCAGATAAGCATAATTATAGGCCTATTTCACTAGCAACGGTTGTGGCTAAGGTGTTTGGCGGTGTGCTTAATACGCAGTTAAGTAAACACATAACTCTGCACGCCAACCAGTTTTGTTTCAGGCCACAACTATCTACTGAAAGTGCAATATTGTGTATTAAGCATACCGTCGGATAGTACACTAGACGCAATACTAAATTCGCAATACTACGAAGTTGCTGAAATAAGCACTACAACAAAAAGTTATTGGGCACAGTGTGGTGATCCACGAGGGAGTACTGTGCCGCAAATGGGAAAATGCTCGAGGAGACCATTGTCACCTACAAATGGTCATCCCAAAGGCGAAGGTACCTGAAGTTCTACGGCTTTACCACGATGGATGTTCAGGAGGTCATATGTTTTTGCGTGTTTCCTTTATTTATGCCGTGCTTTTGATCTGGTGTCGTATGATATCTTGTAGAAAAAGCTTAAAAGTGTGAGCCTACCCATTGAATTAGTTGAAATCTTCAAGTATTGGTACACGCACCAGATCAACAGCGTCAGATGGGCAGGTACAATGTCTGAGACGTATGAGTTGAAGTGTGGAGTGAGACAGGGTAGACTGACCTCGCCTACCCTGTTCAACTTGTATATGAATGCATTGATTGCCGCGCTTAGCAGTCTGTCAGTCAGTTTGTGTTAACAATTTAAGCTACGCAGACGATATGATGTTCCTGAGCGCGTCGGTCTGTGGTCTGAGGAAACTGGTGCGAATATGTGAGGAATATGTCAATAAGGTAGTAAATAGGTCTTACATATAATGTAGTAAATAGTAACTTTATACTATTTATACTTACATATAATGTAGTAAGTAGTAAATAGTAATCTTTGTGAGTGGTACGAAGTGCCCGCTAGAAGTACCTCGCAGGTTTGCACGTAGTTCATTTGAAGTTAAGACTACGCTCTTTAGGGTGTATTGTACACCTTTATACACGTGCAGCCTGTGGGCTAACTACACGCAGAAAAGTCACAGTGCTCTCCGTGTACAATACAATAACGCATTTAGGGCAATTGTGGGGCTGCCCCGCTTCTGCAGCGCCTCAGGGATGTTTTCTGAGGCGCGTACTAGCTGCTTTTATGCGACTATGCGTAAGCGGAGTGCATCCCTAGTGCGCCGAGTGTGGACTAGCTCCAACACTAGTTTGAAGATGATAGCAGATAGGCTAGACTGTCCCTATATATGACATTGTTGTGGGAGACATGTCGCGTGTGGGGTGGGATAGCCTGTTTTGCATGTTTTTCTTTGATTTCATTGTATTTTTTATTGTTTTGTTATTTTGTGTGGATGTTTAAGGTAATTTATAATGTAACTAGCTTGTTTCAGCGGCTTCGCCCGCGTGGGAAGTTTTTCCCGTGTAAATCCCGATCCCGTGGGAATTTCGCAAAATCCTTTCTTAGCGGATGCCTACGTCATAACAGCTACCTGCATGCCAAATTTCAGCCCGATCTGTTCAGTGGTTTGGGCTGTGCGTTGATAGATCACTATGTCAGTCAGTCAGTCACCTTTGAGTTATATATATTTAGATATTGTAATATATCTGTCTTTAATATATGTGTCTATATGGGCCTTTTGAATCCTGAATTAAATGTATTTTATTTATTAAAATAACTTTCAAGTGAAATCATTAATGCATAACACCGAAAATATCAACAATAATTATGTGCAGTATTGACTCTCAAAGTTTTGAAACGAAACATTTCTTATTATCGATATGCAAGTCTCAGAACATTGTATTTTGGAAACCAATGTTTGCTAATAATTATTAGAGATAATTTTGGTATACTGATAATAAATTTAGAGTTCATAACAACAGTTCGTACATAATATTTTGCTTCTTTGCTTCAATAACGTGTTATCTTGAAACGCACGATTTTACAGTAGGCATTTTTTTAACTTTTGGAGTCAGAATCATGAGAATCGCATTATATTATACAAACTTAAAAATGTAAAATATTTTTATATACTTTTAGAAACTCGTCTGGTGTTTAATATCAATCTTGGGTCAACATTTCTTGCAAATAGGCTTTAAATGGATTTAATCGCATTATTTTGGTATTTTAAAATAAATATTAGAAGCAACACGAAAGAAGATCTTTTTCGTTAAAGCAGTTTGAAATTTTACATAACACCATTTATCGTCATATTAAGCACGCATACGGGTTTTCTCAGTTTTTGAGACCTGATTTATCAATTACTGGTTTTTTTTTTAAATTACTGTAGTTTAAATAATCATCAATCAATACACATAAAACGCTTCCGTTACTGACAGACAACACAGCCGAAATTACCGGGCGCAAGAAGCTGAAATTTGGCATGTATCTTTCCTGGGGAGTGTAAAATAAATAAAAATAAAAAATAAAATGGTTTATTTGCACCTTCAAGTAAAATGGCAATGTTACAATGTAAATAGGCCTTAAGGTAATACATATGTTTATGTAAGAGTTGCAGCCAATACCTTAACTAATATAACTTAATATCTTGTATTTATAGGTAGCGCCCACCCACGTTATATAAGTTAGACATCTGAGCTTTAAGGTTAGTGAACTTAATTAGGTGCAAACTGTGTGTGTGTGTGTGTGTGCGTGTGGAATTGTCGTGAGTGGATGTGGTATAGAATATGCTTGTATGTATGTAGGTTGGGGCAAAACTTAGGATAAAACATTTTCAAATGTATTTATATGTAAAGAAAACAAGATATAAAATCACCAATAAACTACGTTATCCAGATATATAAAACAGTCTCTCAGTTTCGTCATAATTTAGTGACAAGAGCCATGAAGTCACCTTCATTTTACATTCTCTTTCATGGCGTGAATTTGCAGCTGTATATTAGCCATATTAAATAGTCTTGGGCCCAGAAACTTGTTGAATTTTTGAGCAAAGTCGGTTCTACAGGGTATAGATTTAAACAATTCATAGCGTCTTCTTCTTGTATTTTCTTCATTTTTTGGGAATTTACCTTGACACAGGAATGCTGTCTCATAATTAAGGCCAGCACAAAGAGTTTGCGAACAGTTAATACCTCACATTCCTTATAGAGACTAGTAGTACAATAATACCAGGGCCTAGAATATGCTACCTTAAGTAAGGCTCTTTGAGCTCTTTCAGCAATTAAAATATGCGTTTTAGATGCACCCCCCCAACAAGTTATACAATATGTTATTATCGCTTGACATAAGGAAAAATATATCATCTTCATAATTTTAGCATTAGCCGAGTGTCTTATTTGTTTAAATACATATACAAGTTTAAGAATTCTATTCGAGAGATTAATTAAATGATTTTTGAAATTAGGATTTTTATCAAAAGTGAGTCCTGAATATTTAATATATTCAACGGATGACAGAGAGGGACAGACACAATTTAAAGATTCACTACTGCAAATGTGAGAGGTTATACGGTGCTTCGATTGTAGCGGTTCACCAAGGTTGCGTATAGAGAATGCTATATATTTCGTTTTATCATTATTAAGTGAGAGATAATTTAGAGCAAGCCATTTTTTAACTATATTAAAGTCCGACTGCGCCTTTTGGTAGGTCTCTCTCCAAGTGTCACCATGAAATGTCAGGGTGGTGTCATCTGCATATGATATTATTTTGCAGTTTTCTATATTAATTAGTGTAAGATCATTAATATAGACTAGGAACAACGTGGGTCCTAGGATGCTGCCGTATGGCACTCCACGAGTGACAGGTAAGTATTCGCTTATATATTTGCCAATTTTTACCCTTTGAGACCTCCCAGATAGATTAATCAGAGAGTAATTTGAGCTGATTTCCACGAATACCGAGTTTGTATAGCTTGTTAACAAGGGTAGGAATAGATACCGTGTCAAAAGCTTTCGCCAGATCTAGGAAAATAGTAAGGCATTTCTTTTTGTTATCTATGGATTTAACAATGTGATCAGTAAAATCATTCAAAGCATCTTCCGTGGACTTGCCCGAACGGAATCCAATTGAAATTTTGAAAGTAGGTTATATTTTTCTAAATAATTTGTAAGTCTTTTATTAATAATCCTTTCTAGGATTTTTGATAAGGAAGTCAAAATTGAAATAGGTCGATAGTTAGTGACACGGCTTCTATCTCCACCCTTGAAAATAGGTCTTACTATAGAATGTTTTAGTGATTCGGGAAAAATAACTGTCTGCAGGCACATATTAAATATATATGTGTGAGCGGCGCTATTATATTATTTTTTAGCATTTTCAGTATATCAGATGAGATTCCATCATCACCTGTAGCACCTTTCAGACCAATCATCAGTTTGTCAATTTCTTCTTCATCTGTGTCAAGGAGAACAAAGGAATTGCCCATCTGAGGTGTATCACAACGCGTGACCCTATCAAAATCATGTAATCCACTTGGCGGGGTAATTTTGCTTGCTAAATTTTCTCCTACGGTAGCAAAGAACTTATTTGTGGCATTGACAGATAGATGAGGGGTCGACTCCATCGAAAGAAGATCTAAAGAGTTATCTTTTTAATGTTTCTATTAGTAATTTTATTGATAGCTTTCCATATTTTCTTATTATTATTGCCAGTTTCATTGAGTAAACTTTTTTCATATTCACGCTTTAGTTTACTAATAATATTATTATAAAAATTACGATAACGTTTATATGTTATTTCATGGACTATATGATCCAGATTTTGTTTATATTTTCTGTGTAGTCGATCCTTGTTACGAGTACACTTAATGAGCCCCATAGTCATCAAAGGTTTTATTATTTTAGACCTTTTTGATATATTTAACCTTTTTGTATTAGTTTGTATAATATTATTCATTTTATTTATAAATTTATCCATGGCAGTATTTGGGTTGGTCTCATCAAAAATAGACTGATATGAAATCAGTGCGATCACAAGCCAACTTTATGGCTTCAAGATCAAGTTTAACTACTTGTTGTTTTGTCTGTTTATTAATGTTTTTTATTTCGGCGCAACAAAGTGCATGGATGCATGATCAGTCATAAGGGATTCAATTATAAAAGTGGTTATTGGAATTTTAGTCTTCAATATTACATGGTCTAGACAACTTTTTGCTCGTGTTGGTGTGTTGAAAGCTGGAAGTAGTCCATTAAGGGACAGAAAGCCCAAATAATCTGACAAGAAGCGATCAGAACTGTTATTAGAAATATTTATGTTGATGTCACCTATTATAATAATACTCTTGAAAGATGATAAACTATCTATTAATTTTTGTAAGGATACTAGAAAATTATTTATGGCTTTAAAACAAAATGGGCGGTATATCGCTAAAATAGCTACATCATTACCAATTTTAATGAGTAAGCAGTTTGCTTCCTGGATAATAGGTTCAACAAGAGAAGCTTTAATATTATTTTTTATATAAACTAAGTACTACCCCATCATTCTTGTTATAATGTGAAGATGTAGCCATACTTGAATATCCTACCAAAACTGGGAGATTTTGAACGCACGACATCCAGCATTCAGAAAGAACTAGAATGTCGCAAATTCAAATTGCAATCTTTGTAGGAGGATATTAAAATGATCAAAATTAGCATTAAGGCTGCGGATATTTTGCGATATAATTTTTAAGTAGCAATTTGGTTGTTTCAGAAACGATGCGCAACATTCAGGTTCACAGCTAATTGTATCGGATATAGAATAGTTATCAATCTCGGACAGTAAATCTTTATCGTATTTTGAGCTTAGATTTCATAATGGTGAACAACACAGTTACGCTAATTTTGGTTATAAGTGTTGTCGAATAGGTGACCTGTGGTTTATATTTTGATAAAAACTTTGTAAAACAGTGTAGGGGAGCACTAAGAAAGGATTTTCGAAAATTCTCCTCCTAGTGGATTAAAAGGAGTTCAAAAGGGAGTACGAAATCTTTTTATTTATTCAATAGATTCAGTTGAAACTTTGTATGTACTTAGATTCCCCAAGTGAAATTGCTGACCGCAGTTGCTTGAATTTTCTAACGAGATACCGCGGCGCCGGAACATAAGGGCAATTGAAGGAACAATTTGGGTTTTTAGTCTGAAGAGAGAGGGAGAAGGCATGAGATAATTTTCCCACCAAAAAAAGGAGTTCATCAAGTGATGCAAGTGAGCACCTTGGATATTTAATTTTGGACCGAATTGGAATGAAGTTTCTCTCAACTGGACAACATCGATTTGCTCGCGAGTCAACTCCTCTCTAACCGGCTTATACTGGCAACTAATAATAAAACAAACAAATATTTCAATTAAAAAACCGCCTTCTAAATAACTACATCACACAGGAACTAAAAAGTAAAAATAAGGAATCTCCGATCCACCCAGAGCGGGAGGAGATATTTGATAATTTTCCCACCAGAAAAAATGTAAGTGAGTTGAATACATTTCTCAAATTTTAATTTTTTTAAACCTAGGTACCTACTTAACTGATTAAGATAAAATAAAATATAGGAACATATGAAACGAATGTTTGTTACTCTTTCAGGCAAGAATAACTGCAGTGATCAGAATGAAATTTTGTATGTAGATAGCTGAAACCTTGGAATAATGCAAAAGTTTTATCCCGAAATTCCTACGGGATCAGAATTTACACGGTAAATACCTCCCACACGGAAGAAGTCATGGACAACAGCTAGTAAAGAAAAGTATAACAATAGGTAACTTATTACCTATTGTTATACATTTTACTGTTTATCTTATTGTTTTCTATGATGACCCACTGACCTGCACTTCTCTGTTCAATAATTTTATAGGTGATAGTAAAATGCGGATTTTCTAGACGCTGTTGGAAATGTATTACTTTTGTTTTATTAAGATTTATCATGTCATAAAGAGACTATTCATGTCATATTCATGCATTTTTGAGATGTCAAATGTGTCCGTTAAATTTCAAATCCTATTATCCTAAATAAATAAATAAATCACTATATTAAAAAGTGATAGATTGTTGAGACAAAATGTTTGATTTATATTGTAACAGGGACCGAAAATTTACAGATATAAACATTCTAAACAAGAAAAACATAAACACAAATATATTCCCGGTGCAGAGCTGTTAATTTTTGAGGAGTTCTACTGGTACATCACAATCACTTTGCATTGTGATGAACATAAAGTGCTTAACATCTATATTCAAGTAATCTAATCGCCATCCACGAAATACTTATTATTGAGTAGTTTCGGTGGCCATCTGGGGTCTTCATCATCAGTTCCACTTCCTCAAATGGCGCTTTTCGAGAGCAACTGTACAAGGTACTATAAGAAATACCCAAAACGCTATAGGTGTGCCTGTAATATTTGAAGAGTTCCCTCGATTTCTCCATGATCCCATCGTCAAATCCAAACGTGACGACAATGGGACCAACTAGAAAGTATACCCTTTCAAACAAAAAAGATTTTTCCAAATCGGTCCAGCCATCTGCGAGTAATGAGGTAACATAAATAAAAAAAAGTTCAAGACGAATTCAGGACCTCCTCCTTTTTTTTGAAGTCGGTTAAAAATACCTCTAGGATTGTATTGATTTGTCATATTGATAATTACTTGGATTTGTGCGTTCTATAGCAGCCGTACTCCTCTATATATATATATATATTTTTTTTGCCTTGTGAATTTTGGGAGATCATTAATCAAACAATTTATACAGGGTTAATTGTAAAACACTGAAAACCTCTCAGGACTATGTTACTAACATCATAACCAACAACTTTTTTTCTATGATGGTTGCGCTGATATACGATTCTTTTCGTTTATATTTTTAATTATTGGCAACACGCATAATCGCTAATTGGTTAGACATTCCCCTTCCGCATATTATCCTTTCTCCCTTGCACTAGACCTTCGTCTATTCGAGAGTGAGGGAGAGAGACTATACCGCTCTAGAAAAATCGATCGCGTCTGGATCTTCCGATGGACAGGATCGGACCTTCAATGGCTGTCGAGTCGCGTTAGAGCACAAACGCATCGAATCGCATTCGAACGGTCGCGTCGTTTTGTGCGACCAATTCGTAGCAGAAGAACGGTTATACTGTGGTGGTGAACTGTGATCAGAGTGCTGGCAGTCCTGAATATCCTGGATTATCAAGGTTAGTGCTGCCTTTCCTATACGACGCTGGACTCTTATCTTTTGTTCCAACCAGCGCCGGTTCCCGTCAATTGTGTAACCGAAAACTTCTAAGTCGCATACGTTGCATTACCGCCCATCCATTTAATGGTCCTTCCCGAGTCGGATAATAATCAGCACAGCCATTCCCTAGAATTCGCTAGGTATATCGTAGTTTCGTATTCGTATTTCGTAGTCAACCCCGCATAGATACTTATTTGCCAACGCGTGGCAAGTAAGTACATCGTAATTCATTACGTCGTTTTCGTGTCTTCCTAGCTAATAATCGATTAGTAAGGAATTTCGCAACCCCGCTTAGTAGTTAATTATCGTTACTTGTAAAGTAAAATACCAATCGGTCGAGTCAAGGTTACCAGAGACCGAGTCGCGCACCCGGCCGTTATTTCGCAAAACGGTGGGTAGTTACTAAATATTTCTTATAATAATTAGTTTGATTCATAGCTCATAAATATGGCACCGACCGATATTACTCTTAAAAGATTGATAGCAAAGAGAGATCGTATCTTTGCTCGCATGCAGAGTATTGCAGATAAAATAAAACACATTCATTCGGATGAAAGCATTAAGGAATCATTTTTGTGCGACATCTCGTTAGTACAATCACTACGTGTGGATTTTGAAAGTGCTTTGGATGAAATTGTTATTCATGAGCTAAAATTAAACCCTGAATATGTTGTAGATTATCAATCGCTTTCTGCGTTCGAAGACCTTTTAGGGCGCATTTTACGGGCTGAGAAGAACCTGACGGCTCACTCTCATAGTGAGGTCCAAAGGTCACCTCGATTGCCGCCAATTGAAATACCCGAATTCAACGGAGATATTAAGAATTGGCCATTATTCGTCGCTAGTTATCGTAATGTCGTGCATAATAATGTTTCTCTAACAGACTGTGAGAAATTATATTATTTATTAGGTAAATTAACACATAAAGCTCGTACAATTTTCGCTGGTATTACCCCGTCTGCGGATAATTACCCACTCATTTTCGATTTGCTTTGTAAAAAATATGAAGATAGTCGACAATCGGCAACTTCATACTTAACTCAAATATTTGAATTTAAATCTATTACATCAGGTACCCCTAGTAGTTTAGAATTATTTATTGATAAGTTCGCTTCGTCGGTAGTTGCTTTAAAACATACAAAAGTCAGGGACCTGGCTGATTTTATATTATTGCATGTCGCGCTTAAAAAACTGGACCCAGACACCGTTCGTACGTTCGAATCCAATTATCAATTAAAGTCGAATGGATCCGAAATCCCATTGTTTTCCGATCTAGTTAATTTCGTTAGTGATCATATAAAGGTTTTAGAACGAACTTCGATACCTGTTGCTCGAGTCAATACTAATAAAAGGCCTTTAGATCGTAAATCAACTAACGCATATGTGTCCAGTTCTCAACCAGTCGCTTGTAGTTTGTGTAAGGAAAACCATGACTACATTTATAAGTGTACGGTTTTTAAGAGTTATAACCCCGATCAACGTTTTAAATTCGTTAAGTCAAACAACTTGTGTATAAATTGCTTAAGTAGTGGTCATCGCGTGTCTGGGTGTGAGTCGACGTCTACATGTAAAAAATGTAGGTACAAACATCATACATTGCTATGTTTTGGAAATAGGCCTGCGTCAAATATGTCGCCGTCACGCTCAGTCGAAGAGCCGAGCGCGGGTTCGATTCCCGCGAACTCGGATGTAGCATTATGCTCAAGTGCAGTCGGCCCTTATAAAGGCTCTAGAACTGTGTTGTTGGGTACCGCACGTATCGTTATTCTGGATTCTCGTGGTCACGAACACTGCGTTCGTGCATTGTTGGACAGCGCGTCTCAGAGTAGCTTTATTACTCGCGATTGCTGTCAACGTTTAGGATTAAACATAAATAATAGACCTACTTGTTCCACTGTTAGGGGTATAGGAGGTTCGAGTAAACCCATTCAAGGTTCCGTACAATTTAAAATTCATTCTCGTTTCGATCATAATATAACTTATGATATTGAGTCGTTGGTAATAGATAGGATTACCGAACGTCTGCCAACCGCGACAGTCGACACTTCGCGACTGTCTAACTTCGAAGACTTACCGTTGGCAGACGATACATATTATTCATCAGGCCCGATTCACGTATTGATCGGCGCTTCGATTTTTCCGCACCTGCTTTTGTCGAACAGAGTTCAAGGATCGACTTCGAATTTATCGCCGCTCGCATTAGAAACGGTCCTTGGCTATGTGATCGTAGGTGACGCACCAGCATGTACTGACGGTAATTCGACCGTATCGCATTGCTGTATCGCGGACACATTAGACTCTGCTGTCCGGAAATTCTGGGAATTAGAGGAAGTGAGTGTTCCCCCGGTATTCAGCCCGGACGACCAATTGTGTGAGGAATTTTACACCCGCACTACCACTCGGGATAGTGAGGGACGTTACGTAGTAGCTTTGCCTTTCAAGGCTGGTGTCGAATCCCTTGGCAATTCGCGCCAAGCAAGTGAACGTCGGTTTTACTGCTTGGAAAGGAAGATGCAAGCTTCTCCACAATTAAGGGTCGCGTATGACAGTGTCATCCGGGAATATTTAGAAAAGGGCTACATTTCATCTACGAATCCTGATTCGTCGGGAAGTTCGTATTTTATTCCGCATCATGGTGTGATCCGAGATGATAAGGTCACAACCAAACTTCGTGTCGTTCTCGATGGTAGTTGTAAAACTACTACCCGCATCTCGCTTAATGATCTCTTGTATGGTGGACAGAACCTACAAGGGAACTTGTTCAATATTATTATTGGTTTTCGTTTGTTTTCGATAGCGCTTTCCGCAGACATTCGTCAGATGTTTCTCAGCATTGGAGTCCGGGAATCTGATCGGCGTTTCCAACGCATTTTGTATCGCTTTTCCCCGCAAGAACCTTTACAGGTTTATGAATTTAATCGTGTCGTTTTTGGGCTTAAGTCTAGCCCCTTTCATGCACTTCGAACTATTAAGCAGTTGGCTGAGGATGAGGGTGACTCCTACCCTCAGGCCAAAGATATTGTCGCTGCGGGGTTGTATATGGACGACTACGTCCATTCCGTTCGCACGGAAGACGAGGGCATTTCCACCGCTTCGGAAATGATAGGTCTCATGAATGCTGGTCAATTTGAGCTAGTTAAGTGGACCAGTAATTCCCAAGTCGTATTAGATTCGATCCCACCCTCGCACCGCCTGCCAGTTGTCAAGGAATTCGATGAGTCCGACCAACATAAAGTACTGGGCTTGTGTTGGTCACCTACGTCGGACAACTTCGGCATGAAAATTAATACTCCCGCTCAGATTTGTACTAAGCGTACAATATTGTCGTGTGTCGCTAAAATATGGGACGTCATGGGATTTGTCGCACCTGTTGTCCTGTACGCTAAACTTCTAATCAAGCAGCTTTGGCTGTCTGATTGTGACTGGGATGATACTCCACCTGAAGATATAGTCAGGCTGTGGATTCGCTTCAAAGAAGAGCTTCCCTTGCTCTGTAATATAAGGATCCCACGTCACGTTGGTATCGTCGGCGATAGTGTGGTCACTATATTGGCTTTCGCGGACGCCAGTGAGAAAGCATACGGGGGGGTTATTTACTTCCACGTTCAAAATAGTGATGGCAATATCGTTAGGTTGTTGACCGCTAAGTCGAAGGTCTCCCCTAAAAAGGTCGTTTCTCTTGCTCGTCTGGAGCTGTGCGCTATTCTTGTGCTAGCTCAACTCATAAAAAATGTCGTAGTCGCTTGTCAAAACCGCATTATATTTCGCAACATATTCGCATTTTCGGATTCAACAGTCGCTCTCTGTTGGGTACATTCGTCGCCCCATCGGTGGAACACCTTCGTGGCCAACAGAGTCTCGAAAATACAGGACGACTTATCGCCACAAAACCTGTATCACGTGTCCGGTACGGACAATCCCGCAGATTGTCTGTCACGTGGGCTCACACCTTCCCAAATCATTGATCATCCGCTTTGGTTCAGTGGTCCTCCGTGGGCCAGCTTAGACGTTTCAAAGTGGCCTGTCGTCACCTTCAATCCCTCTTCGGTATGCGAAGTGCCTGAAGAGAAGAACCATTCGTTGCTCTCCGCTACACCAACCGAAAGATCTACTATTCTTTCTTTGGTCGATCGTATCTCGTCTTGGAGTAAATTACTTCGAGTAGTAATTTACATTTGTCGTTTCGCTAAACTATTGCCTATTGGTTACCGCATGGCGGCAGCGGATTACAACTTCGCTGAATTGCTCATACTTCGCGAGCTTCAACGCTTTTATTTCTCCACTGAATTGGTTAAACTCAGGAAAGGCAAACATTGTAGTCCTGCTTTTCGACACTTAAAACCGTTTCTCGAAGACGGACTCATTAGAGTCGGAGGCCGTTTAAGAAACTCGGATTTAAGTTATGATGGGAAACATCCCATTCTGCTTCCAAGCAAGGACCTCGTTTTGAATTTGTTAGTCGATTATCATCATAAATTGAACTGTCACGCAGGTCCCGACCTGCTAATGTCGCTCTTGCGTCAGAAGTATTGGATCCTTTCTGCACGCAATTTAATTAGGAATAGGATCCATAAGTGCCTTCCCTGCTTTCGACTGCGCCCTAAGCAGAGCTTTCCTGAGATGGCCGATCATCGCTCTTGTCGTATCGTTCAAACCGCTAAGCCATTCGTCCACACGGGCACGGACTACGCCGGTCCGTTTAAGGTTACGATGTCTCGCGGTCGAGGTGTTCGCTCCACCAAGGCCTACGTGTGTCTGTTCGTCTGCATGACTACACGCGCGGTGCACATAGAGCTCGCTGGGGATCTTAGCACAGCTAGTTTTATGGGCGCCTTTAAACGGTTCCTGTCAAGGCGTGGCCCGGTTAGTAGAATTTATTCCGATAACGGGACTAATTACATAGGCGCTAAACGGAAACTCTCGGAACTTCACGCATTTCTTTGTTCGAAGTACCATAATTCGGAATATGGTCATACATTAGCTATAAATCGAATAGATTGGTCACTCAATGTCCCGACGGCTAGTCACTTTGGCGGCAATTGGGAAGCTAATATTAAAGGTTTAAAGTCACACCTATATCGGGTCATAGGCGATACTATTCTGTCGTTTGAAGAATTAAGTACCGTTCTTATTCAAATAGAATCGGTAATGAACACTAGACCTCTTTGTAGGACGCTCTCTAGTGATCCTTCAGAGCCGCTCGCATTGACTCCAGCGCACTTTTTGAATCTCACGCCTCTGAAATACTTGCCTGCCGAGGAAATAGACGAGAGAACTCTTACTGCTAGACACGAGCTACTAGATAAGTTAGTACAGTCGTTTTGGAAGCGCTGGAGAATTGGATATCTCCATACTTTGCAATCTCGCCGCAAATGGAACACGCCGGTCGATCCGGTCTCTGTCGGCACGGTCGTGATTCTTATATCCGACAACTCGCCCCCACTACACTGGCCTTTGGGTGTCGTGGAGGAAATTTTCCCTGACTCAACCGGAGTCACTCGTATCGTTCGGGTTAAGACAACCACCGGATCCTACTTGCGTCCCGTGGTGCGTCTTTGCCCATTGCCTAACCAGTAGTTTATTTAATTCGTCTTTAAGGTTAGGTTAATATTAGTTATTAGGTATTTAGTTTCGTAGTTATAGGATAGTAATTATCGAATAGATTCGTTTTCTTGTGGTTTGCCTCACTCTTGAAGGCATCCCTTCAAGCCCGGGGGAATGGTTGCGCTGATATACGATTCTTTTCGTTTATATTTTTAATTATTGGCAACACGCATAATCGCTAATTGGTTAGACATTCCCCTTCCGCATATTATCCTTTCTCCCTTGCACTAGACCTTCGTCTATTCGAGAGTGAGGGAGAGAGACTATACCGCTCTAGAAAAATCGATCGCGTCTGGATCTTCCGATGGACAGGATCGGACCTTCAATGGCTGTCGAGTCGCGTTAGAGCACAAACGCATCGAATCGCATTCGAACGGTCGCGTCGTTTTGTGCGACCAATTCGTAGCAGAAGAACGGTTATACTGTGGTGGTGAACTGTGATCAGAGTGCTGGCAGTCCTGAATATCCTGGATTATCAAGGTTAGTGCTGCCTTTCCTATACGACGCTGGACTCTTATCTTTTGTTCCAACCAGCGCCGGTTCCCGTCAATTGTGTAACCGAAAACTTCTAAGTCGCATACTTTGCATTACCGCCCATCCATATGACTTTTAAAAATTCGTCATCATTTTAACCGACTTCTAAAAAAGGAGGAGGTTCTCAATTCGGATGTTTGTATTTTTTTCTTTTTTTATGTTTGTCCACGCATATCTCCGTCGCTTGCCAACCTATTTGAAAAATTCTTATACTGTAAGAAAGGGTATACTTTCCAAATGGTCCCATGAAAATTTTATTGAAATCGGACAAGCCGTTTCTGAAAAATCAACAAAAGTCTAAAAAAATGTTTACGTTGATGATCTTTTCGTTTACGCTGCATTGCGTTTTTTGTTCGCGCATAACTCCGTCATTTACTACTACGTCATTTACTTTATTTTCATTCCGTCGTACGTACACTAGCTAGAGCAGACGTGTTATCGTGTTTAAGCTCGGTTAATAATATTCGGTGTCATTTAAAATCGTATCCTGTCACTAAGACAATAAACCACAAAGTGCTTCGTCTACTTATTACAAATATTTAAATCACGGGTGACAGTAAAACAGTGCGATTCATACTTTTGTTTACCCGCTCATTGTGCAGTGAAACAGACAATCAAATTGTGAGTGTGCGACCACTTAACCGTTATCTTATCACACATCATTATCTCATACGTTTGCCCAATTGAACGCTGTTTGTACACAATGATGCATTCTCCGAAAGGTAGTAAATGCCAATCGGTTCCAGATCTGTACTCGAGCGAAGAGTCTGACCGCAACGTAACCCAGAGAAATCTCAAGAGGAAGCAACCCGACTGCGAGCTGACTATGGCTATATCTTCATTATCTGAAGAATTTAAGAGGTCAATGAATGCTCTGCGTAATGATATGCGTGACCAGTTTACAAATATAAACACGAACATCAGCAATCTGAGAGATGATTTTAATAATTTATCATCTACCTCCTGTCAAATTCAAAACGATTTGAAAGAATTACGTTCCGAGTTCTCTCATACCAAACAGGATATATTAACTCTAAATACAAAACACCAAGAATTATCGAAGATCGTGACTGAGTTGAAGTCGTCAGTTAACTTTAACTCAGCGAACAACGTTGATAACGTGAAGCGTATTACGGAGATGGAGTCAAGGATTAATACCTGTGCGTCCGCGACCATATCTTTATTGGAAAATAAAATAGATCGTCTGGAACAACATGCTAGACAATGCAACATTGAAATAGGAAACCTGCCTGAAAAACGTGGTGAAAACCTAGTCGTTATCTTGGAGTCAATTGCGTCGGCAATCAACATACCCTTAACGCAGAGAGATATAGTGGCTATTCACCGTGTTCCACACGGACACTCGCATAATTCTCGTCCGAAAAACATTATAGTGAAGTTGAGTTCCCGGCTGCTACGTGATAACGTGCTAAGCGCTTTTCGACTGTCTAAAGGTATTACGTCAGATCGTATTGGTCTCGCGGGTACTCAGTGCCGTATTTACATGAACGAACATTTGACGCTTCGTAATAAGGAGTTATTTCGTAAAGCTCGCGACGCTGCCAAATCAAACAAGTACAAGTATGTATGGGTCCGAAATGCAACAGTTTTGGTCAAGGAAACTGATGATTCATCTACCTTTGCGATCCGCTCAGAAGACGACATTGCTAGAAATATTAGGTCTAAAAACTGTTCGAATAACAATGTCGGTAACAACAAATCATAAACTGTATTGTATGTTTCACCTCATTAGTATAAGTAAGCTGTCATTTATGGGTTATTATGTTTGTATTATGTTATGTTTTTTTGCGGTCAGAAGTGTGATTGTTTTTCGTGTGATTTTAAAGCTCTGTTTACATTTTAAAATCATCCTACTCATTAATAACGTAAATATTATAGTCCTGCCACCTATCGTGATATTTTTGCCGAATATTATAATCACTTATGTCGATTGTGTCTACTTTTTGTTTTTATTTTCTAAGTTTATGGAAAAGTACCATGTAAGTAATAAGCAATGGGTTGCGTCAATTAATTATATGTCACTGCTTAATTTCATTATACCCTCACACATTATAAATGGCTGATAATAGTAATATTTCTATATATTATCAAAACTGTCGAGGAATTAGGACTAAATTAAATGCCTTATATTTAAATATTTTGTCGCATACATATGATGTCATTATTTTGACCGAGACCTGGTTGACGCCAGAAATATCTGATAACGAATTTATTGATCACCGATATTTGGTATTTAGATGCGATCGTGACCGTGTACTCACCAATAAAAAGGATGGCGGTGGTGTCCTTATCGCTGTATCTAAGGACCTGAAACCGACCTATCTTGCATTTTCGCCCCCGTTAACGTTACCAGAACATGTTATTGTAAAAGTTCCCTCCAACAAAAATAAGTATCATTTAATATGTGCTACGTACATACCGCCAAACACTATGGATGATGTATACATTACTTTTCTTGATTCTCTATCAACTTTATGTGATGACCCGTGCATAGATAATATTATTCTAACAGGTGATTTCAACTTGCCTTTAATTAACTGGGTAAAAAAATCATCATACATGGATTATGCCACAAATAATAAACTCACAAACGTTCATCGCTATTTAGCAAACTTCTGCTCACAACAAGGTATGAAACAATATAACCATATATCCAACTCTGTTGGTCGCATCTTAGACTTATTCTTTTGTAACGCACATACCTTAACGTTTTCTCCTGATACCTCCCTTTTACCCATGGACAACTATCATCCGGCTTTCTATGTACATATTTCTTTCAGTTGTCCTACACATATTATCTCCAAAAGAAGTGTTCATAACAAACTTAATTATCATAAAGCTAATTATCACAAAATAAATACCGATATAGGAAACGTTGAATGGAATTTCGTACTTGACAACATATCACCAAATGAATCTGTTTCTAAATTCTATGAAAAACTTTATGAAATTATAAGATCACACACGCCATATTGTAAACCCAAAAATATGAATTTCCCAAGTTGGTTCTCCAAGTCACTTATAAATATTTTTAAAAGTAAAAATCGGGCTTGGGTTAGGTGGAAGAAGTATAGCAATTTGAGCGATTATGAGATATTCTCTATCAACAGGACAAAGTTTAAAAAAGAAGCCGATAGATGCTATAAAAGTTACATCAATGCTGTTGAAGATAGTGTTTCTACCAATATTAAGACGTTCTGGACATACGTTGCCAGACGCAAAATTACAAATAAAATCCCATCAACGGTTCACTACAATCAAATCTCCTCTAATGATCCTGTAACTACCTGTAACTTATTCGCTACATTTTTCCGTTCTGTATATGAGCCGACAACTTTTGACAATCACTCTTGGACACCACCCCTTAACAGTGCTGACAATGATCTCAATTTGTGTAAGCTGCAGCTTTCTCTTGATGCTATACGAAGAGAATTGAAGTCACTCGATTCATCTAAAGGTCCAGGTCCGGACGGGATTCCATCAGTTTTTCTAAAAAATACGTGTGATACACTTTGCTATCCCTTATTTATCATATTTAATAAATGCTTATCTTTTGGTGTCTTTCCCGATGTCTGGAAACATGCAAATATTGTGCCAGTTCATAAAAGTGGATCCAAGCATGATGTAGCTACTTATCGACCTATCTCTATGCTATCTGCTTTTTCCAAGCTCTTTGAGAAGCTAGTACATAATGAGGTATATCCGGCTATTCACAGTGCTTTAATAAATGAACAGCATGGTTTTGTTAAGGGTAGATCGTGTATTAGCAATCTCCTTACTTTCACATCTCAGCTCTTTGAAAGTATAGACAATAGAGAACAAATCGATGCGGTTTATACTGATTTCCAGAAAGCATTCGATAAAATTGATCATACACTGCTACTTAATAAAATTGCGTATAACGGAATCAGAGGTGACCTTTTGCGGTGGTTTACATCTTACATAACTAACAGAACTCAAAAAGTGGTGGTTGATGGCTTCGAGTCCAGCGCTATTCAGGTCACATCTGGCGTTCCTCAAGGTTCCATCCTGGGTCCCTTATTATTTATCTTATTCATTAATGATATAAAAATCTGTTTCCAACATTCTAAATTTCTTTTATATGCGGACGATTTGAAGGTTTATAAAAAAATATCAAATCAACAAGATTCTATTGATTTCCAGCAAGATCTGGACCGTTTTTCTGACTATTGTTCTTCTAATAAGCTATATCTTAGTATTCCAAAGTGTCACGTTATAACATTTACCAAAAAGAAAAATAAAACAGAGTTCAACTACTGCCTTGCTAATACACTTTTAGATAAAGTTACTTCCCTCCGTGATCTTGGGGTTCAGCTTGATTCGAAGCTGCATCTAGATGCTCATATAGACAAAATAGTTAGTAAGGCTTACCAAATGTTTGGTTTCGTAATGAGAGCATCTAGGGAATTTCGTCGCCCTTCCACATTTTTGCATTTATACAAATCTATAATAAGGCCACAATTAGAGTTTGCGGTACCTATATGGAACCCACTGTACAAGAAATATAATGAGAGTTTGGAGTTGGTACAACGTAAATACCTTCGTGCTGTAAACTACAGATGTTTTCGAAAGAGAGTCTCATACAGCCTACTTCTAAAAAAATACGATCTCCTTACCTTGCAGTCGAGACGGAAGCTCCTGGATGTTATGACTCTGTTTAATGTGTGTCGGAATAAATTTGATTGTCCTGACCTAGTGAAGAATTTAAGTTACCTTGTTCCCCGAACAGTACATGTACGTGAGGTACGCACACGACACTTATTTGCTACTAGCCGTTGTAAATCCAATGCTGGTTCACGCTCACCTCTTCATCGTTTAGTTGAGACTTACAATAATGAGTTTGGCACAGTCGACATATTTTTCCTCAGCAAAAATTTATTCAGGAAACAAATTCGAGCAATTATTAAGGATTGGCAGTTGACTTTGTGATTAACGTGTAATTTCGTCTGCCCTGTTTATGAAATCATTTGTATTTTACATTTTCTGCACCGCACTTTATTAACTGTTGCTTTTCTTTTAGTTTATAAAGTAAATCACACCGTATTATAATTATGTCGCTCTAGTTTTTATATAGTAATCCGTGGAAAACGTTGTGGGTAGCATATTTACCATATTTTTGTATGTAAGCCTATGTATAACTATGTAATATGTTACTGTTTGTTTTTCCCTAAAATAAATAAATAAATAAATAAAATAAATTTACGAACCGATTTGGAAAATTCACTGACTTTGTTTGAAAGGGTATACTTTCTAGTTGATCCCATTGTCATCACGTTTGGATTTGACGATGGGATCATGGAGAAATCGAGGGAACTCTTCAAATATTATAGGCACACCTATAGCGTTTTGGGTATTTCTTATAGTACCTTGTACAGCTGTTGCTCTCGAAAAGCGCCATTTGAGGAAGTGGAACTGGACTATATATATGGACCACACTAAATTACATATAATGTAGTAAAAAGTAACTGCATGATCTTTGTGAGAGGTATGAAGTGCCCGCTAGAAGTATCTCCTGCATACCTCAATGGGAACCCTTTAGCATGGGTGACTCAATTCAAATATTTAGGGCACATCGTTACTGTCGACTTACGGGATCATGCAGATATTAAACGGGAACGGAGAGCACTGTCAAGGAATGAACATGATAGCTCGCAGTTTTGCACGTAGTTCATTTGAAGTTAAGACTACGCTCTTTAGGGTGTATTTTACACCTTTATACACGTGCAGCCTGTAGGCTAACTACACGCAGAAAAGTTACAGTGCTCTCCGTGTACAATACAATAACGCATTTAGGGCAATTGTAGGGCTGCCCCGCTTCTGCAGCGCCTCAGGGATGATTTCTGAGGCGCGTACTAGCTGCTTTTATGCGACTATGCGTAAGCGGAGTGCATCCCTAGTGCGCCGAGTGTGGACTAGCTCCAACACTAGTTTGAAGATGATAGCAGATAGGCTAGACTGTCCCTATATACGACATTGTTGTGGGAGGCATGTCGCGTGTGGGGTGGGATAGCCTGTTTTGCATGTTTTTCTTTGATTTCATTGTATTTTTTATTTTTTTGTTATTTTGTGTGGATGTTTAAGGTAATTTATAATGTAATGTAGTTGTGGGTCATTATCGAATTTTGGGCGGACGAAACACAACCGTTTTTCCGACGACGGAAACGGTTGCAGAAAACGGTCGTCGTTGGAACTGGTTTGAAAACGGCTCGATAGACGAAACTATCAACGAGTGAAGTAGTTGCACTTTCATGCAAGGTACAAAGTACAAACGGTTTCAAGTTGCAAATGTATGAAACGGTTTACTGAATGATACGTTTTATCCGACGACATTACGATTTTTAGCTTAATTTATCGTAACATAAATGGCATTTAGCTTTTTTATATTTAACTGTTTTTATCGAAATGCGAGCAAAAATTCTTCGTATTTTCGCGGTGCAAACATTGCGATGGGTTTTAAATTATTATATTGTGGCGTAGGGGTTTAAGTGGTAGAATTAAAAAATAGACCACAGGTTTACAGCATTTATTTTGTAGAGGGGTGGATTCAGTTCACAAGGGTTTTTTCCACTGGTCGTAGGTATGTGGATGGTACTGCCCTGGGCTCAAGCCGCGACGCACGCAGACCGGCAGGCCAACCCCGAAGCCGGCAGCGACCACGTGTCAGACGCAGAGGTTATGCGGGCAGACTCCGCGACAGGATGTCTCTCCTGCGGTTATGCGCGGAGGCAGCGGTGATACCCGTCGCGCGGCAGATGTTGCCGTAGTTGATATTCGAGATGAAGGCAGTGGTAAAAAAACCCTGGAATCAACACGAAGGGTGATTCCGTAAGCGTGGTGCCAGGACTCGTGAGCGCCAGCGATGCGTGCGTCTCCCAGCCGTAAGCCCAAGGAACAGTTCCAGGGAAACGAAGAGAAACTCACCATCGCGGCGGTTCACAAGGGTTAAAGATAAACGTGCGCATGCCGCGTGCAATGATATAGAAGGTAACCCCGTGACAAGGCGTTTAAGCTCGTAGCTGCTATGACACAGCAGGAGAGGAATGCTGCGGCCTGCGTACGCTTCACAAATTTAGAAACACTAGTGGAAAACAGATGACAATGAAATAGCACAGTCATGTTCTAGACGGAAGCCATCTTGACAACCGGGCAATTATATAAATTTACAAACGCTGCAGATTATGGCGAAATAAGAGGATTGCGATTGGCAAGATGGAGAAAAAATGGCAGATACGTTTGAGCACTTACCCTTGGGCACAGAGGGGTTTCAATATTAGTTACTTGTAGTAGTAAGTAAGGTGGAAAAGCACTCAGCAGACCGGGGATTAGAATTTATAGCCGGCACCGCATAAGTGTTGTCACTAAATGAAACCATAGACATTAGGGATGAGTGTGGTAATCGATTCTAGTTTAATCGACTACCACGCTACAATATTTAATATAAGTAGTTAGGTTATGAAATATTATAATTACCGGTCTCAGTTTGCGAGTACAAGATTTAAACTGATGAAATGACCAAAAACAATGTAAACAAACACGCGCTCTCACTGATTCAATTTCCAGAAATTATTCTAATTCATCATGCAAGGCGATTTTGTACCTTTTTTTTACCCACGAAGTAAAAACGGTTTCACCGTCGCAGAACGTAAAACGGTCCTTGAAAACGGTTCCTTGTCAAAACGCCCACGTCTAATGTAATGTATGTGTCTATATGGGACTTTTGAATCCTGAATGAAATGTATTTTCAACCGACGACCAAATGAGGAGGTTAATCAATTCGACGCGTATGTTTTTTTGTTTTATGTATGATCACCGATTACTCGAAGACGGCTGAACCGATTTGGAAAATTCTTTTTTTGTTTAAAAGGGTATACTTTGAAATTGGTCCCATTGTCACCAAGTCAGGAACTGATGATGGAATCCTGGAGAAATCGAGGAAACTCTTCAAATATTATAGGCAAACCTATGGCGTTTTGGGTATTTCTTATAGTAACTTGTGCAGTTGCTCTCAAAAAATACCATTTGGGGAAGTAGAACTGATGATGAAGACAACAGATGGCCGCCGAACCTACTCAATAATAAGTATTTCGTGGATTGCGATTCGAATACTTGAATACGGATGTTAAGCACTGTATGTTCGTCACAATGCATATGGTGATGTAGAGCTGATGGTAAAGTACCAGGAGAACTCCTCAAAAATTAAATTACTATAAAGAGTGAAATAAAAACTTTTTACCAAAAAATTAAACCGACTCCCAAAAACACTGCAAAGTCAAAAATAACTTTAATTTCGGAAGTCGGTGCCAAAAACGAAAATACAAAACTAAAAACCGACTACAGAAATTAAAGTTGTTTTTCACTTTGCAGTGTTTTTGGGAGTCGGTTTAATTTTTTGGTAAAAAGTTTTTATATTTATTAAAATAACTTTCAAGTGAAATCGTTAATGCATAACACCGAAAATATCATAAGATCTCTTGCTTCAACAACGTTTTATCTTGAAACGCACGATTTTACAGTAGGCATTTTTTAAATTTTTAGAATCCGAATCTTATTATATTATACAAACTTTAAAATGTAAAATATTTTTATATACTTTTACAAACTCGTCTGGAGTTTAATATCAATCTTGGGTCAACATTTCTTGCAAATAGGCTTTAAATGTATACATTTAATTGCATTATTTTGGTATTTTAAAATAAAAATTAGGAGCAACACGAAAGATCTTTTTCGAGTTTGAAATTTTACATTACACCATTTATCGTCATATTCAGCACGCTTACGGGTTTTCTCAGTTGTTAACACCTGATTTATCAATTACTGGTCTTTTTTTCAATTCTTGTAGTTTAAATAATCATCAATCAATATACATAAAACGCTTCCGTTACTGACTGACTGACTGAAAACACACAGCCGAAATTACCGGGCGCAAGAAGCTGAAATTTGGCATGTATGTTTCTTGGGGAGTGTAGGGGAGCACTTATAAAGGATTTTTGAAAATTCCCCCCCTTGTGGATTAAAAAGGGGTTCAAAGGAGAGTACGAGATCTTTTTAATTATTCAGTAGATTCACTTGAAATATTGTACTTAGATTCCTCAAGTGAAATGGCTAACCGGAGTTGCTTGAATTTTCTAACAAGACACCGTGGCACCGGAACATAAGTGCAGGTAAAAAAAAAGGATATTTAATTTTGGACCGATTTGGAATGAAGTTTCTCTCAACTGGACAACATCGATTTGCTCGCGAATCAACTCTTCTCTTACCGGCTTATACTGGCAAATAATAATACAACAAAGAAATATTTCAATTAAAAAACCACCTTCTATATAACTACATCACAAAGGAACTAAAAAGTAAAAATAAGGAATCTCCGCTCCACCCAGAGCGGGAGGAGATATTTGATGATTTTCCCACCAGAAAAAATGTAAGTGAGTTGAATACATTTCTCAAATTTTTATTTTTTATAAACCTAGGTACCTACTTAACTGATTAAGATAAAATAAAATATAGGAACATATGAAACGGATGTTTGTTACTCTTTCAGGCAAAAATAGCTGCAGTGATCAGAATGAAATTTTGTATGTAGATAGCTAAAACCTCGGGATAATGCAAAAGTTTTATCCTGAAATTCCCACGGGATCAGAATTTACACGGTAAATACCTCCCACGCGAACGAAGTCGTGGACAACAGAAAGCAGTTTTTATAAGTTTATAATATTGGCCGTTGATTGTAAGGTCAATATTTTATGTGTGTTAACATTGATCGTGTACAACTTTTTTGCATCATAAATATAATACTAACCTTATTGTTCTCAAACAAAAACACCATATCGTAGAGTAGGAACAACGAGACTATGATAAGCTGTTAGTAATGTCCCAGTGTTTACTCTCAGTGTTTAATCTACTCTAGGTGAGGTTACAAGTTAACTTATTATCTATTGTTATACTCTATTATTTTACTGTTTATCTTATTGTTTTCTATGACGACCCACTGACCGATTCTTCTGCTGTACAGTAATTTTATAGGTGATATTAAAATGCGGAATTTCATGACGCTGATGGAAATGTATTACTTTTGTTTTATTAAGATTTATTATGTCATAAAGAGACTATTCAAGTCACATTTATAATAACTTGGATTTGTGCATTCTATAGTAGCCGTACTCATATGCATACAATTTTATTTTTGCCTTGTGTATTTTGGGAGATAATTAATGAAGGTATATTAAGAATAGGTGTGGGCCCAGCACGCTAACTTGCGCTATTTATTATGTTATGCGCTTTGTCCACTTTCCACTATTTCGTCGTGCCACACTAATGCACGGCGCACATAAATATGCGCAGCAAATGCGAAAAATTTCAACGAAGCTTTCCCAAACATATAAATCAACAAATTACAAGACCAACAAAACTCAGAGTTTAGTTAAATAGAAATGTATTGTCTTACTCTCTTAATTTGTAAAGAATGTTTTCTTGTTGTAATAAGTAGGTATGCAGGATTCACTCGCTTTCGCCTTTTTAGTCCAAATATAACATTGATGTGACCAATATATCGATAATGTCATGAGGTACACATATTTTTCACGTAGCAGCGTTGTCAAGTTCGCAAATGTTAAAATCTGTCGGTTATTGGGACGTTTACCCTAATGGTTAACGGTTTTGAGCGCATGGTGTCTCTAGTGATCGTAACGCGAAGTGGCCCACATTTGATGAACGAGCGAATGTGCATACGTGCGTCCAATGCAATTACACATAATCGCTGAGTGTTCGATTAAAATTCAAAAAACTTGTAAATAAACGAAACAGTTGCTAAGAATTAATCATTTATTTTTCGATCTGTTGAGGTTACATACTGACATTGTCTAGTACAGGTAGTCGCAGGGAGCACGACAGCCGCAAGCGCACTTGCCGCAGATAGACACGGCACCAGCAGCACACACAGGACCACCGAAGTTCACAGCGCCCATGATGGGGACCTGACCAGCAACAGCGGTGTTACCGCAGACTGGCAGCTCACCAGCGACCGCCACGTTGCCCTCGCCAGCACCGCCGTATGCGGCATTACCATAACCGGCAGCAGCAGGGTAGGCGAGTCCGTTGTAAGCCAAGCCAGACAAGCCGTAGGGGCCAGCCAGACCAGGACCAGTCAAGCCGCAAGGGGCGTAAGAACCACAACATTGGCCACATGAGAATACATTCTGTAAAAGAGATAATCGTAATTAGCTTAACCTACTTCAAAAAATAAGTTAATATTAACACGTTATCTCATGACTTCTGAGAACAACAATGTCAGGAAACTAAAATCAGACACATGAAATATAAAAAAATATAAATTTCTTAAACAAGAAAATCACTCACCTGGACCAAGCACGCTTGGATGCAGAGCAACAGAACAGTGAAGGAAGACATGTTTGATGTTTGTTCAACGAGAAGCTGAAGAATTAATGATGACTTGAAATTGTTGACCTATTTTGCACCATGTTGATATGGACCAAGTTTTCGAAATTTTAGAAAACGTGACTTGATATGACATTTAAAAACGCTTTGTGTTTAAAAATATTAGGTTTTAGGCTAATCATGCTTGCACAAGACATTAATTAATTTCTTATACGGACGGAGTATAAAACCTCCAACAGCTGCGCTGGACATCATTATTGTGTCAGTACTCGAAACAAACGACAATGTCTGTCAAGGCTATCCTCGTCCTCTGCGCTCAGGCGCTCCTGCTCAAGGTAAGAAACATAATATTTATTGGTGTTTTTATTTTGCTGTTTTCAATAACAAAATTGGTGGCCTGGCGCCTTTGATGGCAGAAAGTGTGGCATAGCGTAGCCCCATTCCTTTTTAGTGTGGTCAGCAAAGATAAGCTGCAGGGTGTCATAGCGTGTTAGCAGTGCAGTCAGGCTTAGGCTAGGCTTGGCTCCGTGGTTTCGGAAATGTTCTAACGAGATACCTCGGCCCCGGAACTTCCCCCGGCCTCGAACCCATCCTGTTCACCCTGAAGGAACATGGTGGGTTTATAGTCAGTAGAAGTCTGACTCGCGGTTCCGCTCCACCCAGAGCGGGAGAAGTCATACGACGATTTTCCCACCCATGAAAAAGAAATGCTTGTAGAGTGCTTAATTCACACATAGGGAATAATTTAAATTAAAGCTAAGGAAGGAAAATTACTACTTAATTTATGTATTGGACTGCTCAATTATTTTTAGAATTGACATTGTATGATATAAAAACTTTTTAACAAAAAATTAAACCGACTCCCAAAAAACACTGCAAAGTGAAAAATAACTTTAATTTCGGTAGTCGGTGTCTTTAGTTTGGTTTTTTCGTTTTTGGCACCGACTTCCGAAATTAAAGTTATTTTTCACTTTGCAGTGTTTTTTGGGAGTCGGTTTAATTTTTTGTTAATAAGTTTTTATTTCACTCTTTTTAGTTGGATGATTTTTAATTTACCTAGTTACAAGAGCCTAAATGTCAACTACTTATAACCTTTTACAAAATATTGCTTTTCCCAATGCTGAGCCTTTAATTGTTGAGGAGTTTTCCTGGTACTTCACCATCAGCTCTACATCACCATATGCATTGTGACGAGCATAAAGTGCTTAACATCCATATTCAAGTAATCGAATCGCAATCCACTCAATACTTATTATTGAGTAGTTTCGGCGTCCATCTGTGGTCTCCATCATCAGTTCCACTTCCCCAAATGGTACTTTTTGAGAGCAACTGCACAAGTTACTATAAGAAATACCCAAAACGCCATAGGTGTGCCTATAATATTTGAAGAGTTCCTGCGATTTCTCCAGGATCCCATCATCAGATCCTGACTTTGGTGATAATGGTACCAATTTCAAAGTATACCCATTCGAACAAAAAAGAATTTTCCAAATCGGTTCAGCAGTCTTCGTGTACTCCATGATCATACATTAAAAAAAAAAAAAAATACGCGTCGAATTGATAACCTCCTCTTTTTGTCGTCGGTTGAAAATAACCGACTAATTGATTTTTTATTACTGTCCATGTTTCACTGTCGCAATAATTAATCAACCGCCATTAAATTAAATATCTGCTCAGTATGTTTTTCACCTGATCATAATAACATCTCAAATATTTAAATAACAGCTCAAAAAATTAGTTCCCAAAAACTAAGCCGATCGGGAGCTTTCATCGAAAACGCTGCCAAAACCTTTTGGGTTATAACAAAACAACGTATGGCGCGGTTTTTTCTTTTTTACAGATGTGTAAAAAAAATTGACTATCTCCCAAACATAACCCACAATAACATTACTAAATGATGGGTTATTTACAAAGCTATTTTTAACAGTACCTATAGTATTATTCCTTGTTCAAATAAATACGTTAGATACGTTTTTAGCATTTAATGTAAATCAAAATTGCTTTTCACACTATATCAATAAATTGACTATCTTAACTTATCGCAAATAAAAAAATACTGGACTAGAAATTAACTATGCAAAATATAATACATAATATAAGCAAATATAACCTTTTACCTGAGCTATTGTAAGAATGTCAAAATAATAATAACTAATTAGACGTTCACTTGTTCTGACCATATCGATGTATTCAGCCAAATAACGAATAAAAGCAAAAAAGTTTGTTGAAAAAAAGAAAAGCTTTAGGGATATATTATACAAAATATTACACTTGTAGGGAGAATTTTAAGGATTGCAAGATTTTATATACCTAATAAACTTTCTTTGCTCCCGATATTTTTATTGCAATCTTGACAGTAATTATATCAAAGGAAACTACCGGCGCACAGATATCGTCAATAATATAATTCTATACAACTATGTCTGTGTGCTTTCAAAGAGGGTTGTCAAAATAATGAAAAAATCAGAGCGTTTTTCAGAAGACCTACATAATATTAATAAATATGATAGTTAAGATAACTACCTAAATAATTTCTGCAAAACATACTAGTTGAAGTTTTACTATATTCTCAGTCTGCCCTGATAGCTGGTACTTAAAATTATTTTTGCTTTATTTTTAGTCCACTCTCGGACAGTGCACTAGCCGCGCTGCGGTGGCTGATATCTCTGGACTTGCTGTTCCCTGCGGCTTGGCCGGCCCTTGCGGCTTGTCTGCTCCTGCTTTGTCATATGGAGGACTCGGCTACCCTGGCGCCGGCTGCGCAGGCCTGCAGTTCAGTCCCACTTGTGGCGGCGCCCTGCCTGTCTCCAGCGCATCTGCCAACGCTCCTGTCGGTATCTCCGTAGCGTCCGAGAACGCTTACGAAGGTTCTCTGGGTGTGTGTGGTGAGCTGCCGTTTGTTGGTACTGTAGGTTTGGAAGGTGTGGTGCCTTCTGCCGGTGCTGGTGCCGTCAACCACGCCTGTGGTAATGGCAGGAACGCCATGATCAGTGAGAGTGCTGCCTTTGGCCCGGCTGCCGGCGTGGGCCCTCTTGCTACTTACGGTCTTGGTACAGCCTTCGCTCCCACTGGATTTGCTTCTTCTGGCCTCGGTCTCCGTGGTGGTTATGCCGGCAGATGTGGCTGCGGCATCTAAGAACATGAGCCATATAAATGATCTCCACTTGAACTTAATAAATCGAAACACATGCTTGTTTTTGTTTTTTATTTTATTTTACCTATTGATATTGGTTTTTTTTTCTAGTTTTACGTAATTCATATTTCCCGAACCATGTTGACATACTGCTTCTTTTGAATATAAAGCGCAATAGATCGGTCGATGTGTCATCACGCGGGGAAGGTTTAGGTATGTCCATTATTCAAATGACTTTCAAGTGAAATCGTTAATAAATAAAATAAAATAAAATTATTTATTGCAGGTCCATGACCCATATAAAATTAAATTAAAATACATGTTACTATTGCTTACAGTCATAAATACCAAATGTCAAAATAACATAAATATACAAGTAAACAGAGTTAAAAGAACAGAGTGAGAACAACTTATCCTGTTATAAAATGTCAAACTATCAAATTAAGTGTCAATATAAAAAAATAAAAATTAATAATGTCAGAATGTCAAATTAATTGTAATTTATATGTCAGAGTATGAGATTAGTCGTCAAACAACAGCTACGTGCAACAGTGCCAGTCGGTAGTAGAGACAGTCAACTCTACCCGCAATAATTACCAGGACAGCGTTGGAGCTGGCTCGCACCCTGCGCACCAAGGACGCGCACCGCTTGCGCATGGTGGCGTGGAAACAGCCGGTGCGCGCTTCCGCAAACATGCCCGAGGCGCTGCAGAAACACTGAAAAACTATCGACAATAATTATGTGCAATATTGACCCTCAAAGTTTTAAAACGAATCATGTCTTATTATTGATATGCAAGTCTCAGAACATTGTATATTGGAAACCAATGTTTACTATTAATTATTAGAGATAATGTTGGTATACTGATAATAAATTTAGAGTTCATAACAACAGTTCGTTCTTACCATAGAAATCTAAAATATAGTAGAAGTGGCAAGGGGGCGTATCGGCGTCCGCGCGACATGGCCAGAGGGCTCATGTCACAGGCAAGTGGCCGTCTCCGCGAACTAGTGCGCTTTCGACGGCGATCGTGATAACTTATAAGAATGTCGAGTTGTTCAGTGGTATCTTGTAAAAACCGAAGCCAAAACCAAAACTTTATGAATCATGGAATCACTTACCATATGTAAGTACAAGTATTTTACAATATTTGTCTTTAAAATCATGAAAAACAATAAATCACAAAATATTTCTTGCTTTTACTATGTTATTTTTGTTCTCAAATTTCACAGCGACTGTACTACTTTTACTATACATACATTGCTCCTTAACCATTAGCTGAGTTCATCACTAAGTAACTGTACAAGCAATGTAAAAATAACAAAGTATTACTGTATTACGCGGATTTATCGCGTAGTAAGGCCGCCGCTTCTTGCGACGGGTTAGTGATGTGCTCGTGCAGATCCACAAACGTAGGCTATCGACAACATTGTCGATTGACGCATGAAATATTCCTATTACAGTTTCGGGGTTTTATAACATACGGAAACCTCTAAGAAAATATGTTTAACTTTTATTTTACATAAGGTGACAGAAAGAAAAATGCGTTGAAAAGTCAAGTGTACAAAAAAGTAAAAAAGAATAAACAATTTATTTTACGACCGCAGCATGCGTAAGGAGTTCCGACGTCGCCGTCGCTACAATAGTTTATTTTTCAATCTGTCAACAATTTTAACCCGGTTGGAAAATCGATGTAAATAATTTTTTTTTTTTTGCTTTTTTGACTATTTTACAGCGTAGTAGAGAAATGCGTAACCAATCTTCGTAAACTAAGTTACTTAAATTTTAGGTTAATAATCGGTGGTGTTTTTGGGTTTCGAATTATCGTATGTTATGCCTTATCCTCGTGCTGTTTCTTTATTTTTTTATGGTTTTTGTATTTTACTTCCGTTAAAGTTTTGAATGCGTTATAATAATCGGCATGGTTCAGATAATATATAAGTGAATTTAGCTTAAATTAAGTCAATACATGCATGCTATTTATTTGTTATGCATGGGTGTGTGTTTGTTTTCATATATTTAACAATTTCTCGACTAACTAGGGTTTTTCTTATAATAAAAACCTAGTATAACCTACTAAACTATTTGTAAAAGAATGGAAATAGTCATTTTAAAGTCATAAAAAGAAAAGAAAGTCATAAATGTTATAGTCATTAAAGTCATAAACAGTTTGTCTCACGGATGATAAATTTTGCAGTTAAAAGTAAAAATGACAAACAGGAACTCATGGCAAAGCTGCCACATTTCATAGGATTAGATGTCTTTGATAATTTTAAGTTTCACCAGTTTGAGCAGTCTTGATGAATAATCACGGGTGTGATACGTGATTTCGAAAATGAAACACCGAAGAACACGTCACATAATATTTCTTACCAAAACAGTCATGGATAATATATGAATTTAAGATTACACTATTTGATAAAAAAATTGGCACCCCAGTAATATCCAAGCGTCAAGTGCTACACAAATACCTCCACTTCACAGATAACAGTGACTAAACTTAAGGTTAAAGAGTACTTAATTATAATTAGGTTATGTTACGTTCTTAATAATATGTTTTTTTTATTATAATATTTTCTGGACATGCCGTTTTTCATTTTCAGGAGCCCAAAAAAAATTATACAATAATAAATGGAAGAATCGATAACTTTCCGATTTAGTCAATCACTAGCGTATATCTTCTTACTATCTTTCTTACTATCTTACTTCTTTCTTACTTAATATTATAAATGCGAAAGTTTGTGAGGATGGATGGATGTTTGTTACTCTTTCGCGCAAAAACTACTGAACGGATCTGAATGAAATTTGGTAAGTAGATAGTTGACATTCTGGAATAACACATAGGCGACTTTTTATCCCGAAATTCCCACGGGATCGGGATTTTCGCGGGAAAACCTGCCCACGCGTACGAAGTCGCGGGCAGAAGCTAGTGTAAAATAAATTGCTTTTGCACAGCACAACGATAGATACCGATGTTTTTGTGTGGGTAAGTTCCACGGTGCATGGTAAATACACGCTGTGTTTGATGGAATAAGGTTTATTATTGACTAGCTTTTGCCCGCGACTTCGTCCGCGTGGAATAGTTACTTTGGGCTAACGTTAAATTTAACCCCGATTTTGAAGCATTCTTCATTGACGCTCCGCTCCTATTGGCCTTAGCGTAATGATACAATATAGCTGTGCCCGCGACTCCGTCAGCGTAAGTTAATGTATTGGTAATATTGTTTAGATCACGTTCACATGAGGCTTAAGTACCTAGAGAACGCTTCGACCGCGAGACGCGTCGAGCGCAGCGACCGATTCTCAAAATTAATCCTTATAGCATGATTCAGTATTCACGCGCGATGGCTTATTTATTATAAACGTAATCTTTAGAATAATCATGTATAACTTTGGTGTTTCTATACCGATTTATATGATTCTTTTTACGGTTTCGTAGCCGAATGGCAAAAAACGGAATCTTTATAGTTTCGACATGTCTGTCCGTCTGTCTGTCTGTCCGTCCGTCCGTCTGTCACAGCAATTTTATTCCGAAACTATTAGGACTATACATGTGAAACTTGATTATTCTTGGTATTCTGTAAACCGCTATCCGATTTTGAGAAAAAAATTTAAAAATATTTAAAATAAAGGGGGGCTCCCCATACATGGAACTAAACCTGAAAATATTTTTTTCATGAAATCGATGCATGTGTGGTATTTATAGACAGATCTTTAAAAACGACATCGGAGTTTCTAAAATCACTTTTCCATAAAGTCAATCGTTTAAAAGATATAAGCTTCCAAAGTGGTAAAATGTGTGTGTGGCGGACACAACCTCTAACTTCTATAATAATGGAGTGAAAAATCTAAAAAAAAAATATTTCTGTAAATCTTAATATAAACTTTCAACCAAAATTAGTTTGAACGAAATCAGTTCAGCAGTTTTTGAGATACAGCATATTTTCTAAAACCGCAAATATAACTTTGTAATTCATACAAACACTATGAAAAACAAATTTATTCGGCGCAGTTGTAAAAAATGTAAAAAAGCTAGTTTTAAGAAATTTGTAAGGTTTTTTTTTTCAAAACAAATTTATTTGGCGCAGTTGTAAAAAATGTAAATAAGCTAGTTTTAAGAAATTTGTAAGGTTTTTTTTTCGTCAAATAAATTTGCATATTATATTATAGTTACTACGGAACCCTTCATGGGCGAGTCTGACTCGCACTTGGCCAATTTTTTTATGGAATAGTTAATAATGTTAACTTTTTCAATTAGGGGTGACTGAGAGTGTTATAAACGTAAGAGTAGACAAATATTATAATCAGAAAGCTTCGAACTGCTAAGCTATCGGGAGTTACACGTGTTATTGTGAGTCAACCATAAAAGTTAGACATATGCTGTCGTGGGATATTTTTTATATAATTTTAAGGAGAACATTACCGTCATGAAATGATTTGTGTAGCTTTAACCATTACGGTTGCACACGCGACGGAAGCTTAAAAAATGGAGTAACTTCTCCCGTTTTCCCAACATTTCCCTTCACTGCTCTGCTCCTATTGATTATAGCGTGATGAAAAGTATACTATAACCCGCTCAGGAGTATGAAAAATAATTGTACCAAGTTTCGTTAAAATCCGTCGAGTAGTTTTTGTTTCTATAACGGTTATACAGACAGACAGACAGACAGACAGACAGAGAGACAGACAAAAATTTAACTGATTGCATTTTTGGCATGAGTATCGATCCTTAATCACTCCCTGATAGTTATTTTGGAAATATATTTCATGTACAGAATTGACCTCTCTACAGATTTATTATAAGTATAGATTGTATAGTACGTTTTGATTTAAGAAATGCGGGTGTGTGCGCGAGTGCGTATCTATTGATTTTATTAAACTGCATGTGTAGTTATTGCCCCGCCCCGCGCCTAACTGGAGACACACGGTTCCGATATAATTTCGTCTGTTGGCCATATCTACTTATTTATTTTATCTATGGTACTTACATAATATTTTTTTCTTTGCTTCAAGATCGTGTTATCTTGAAACGCACGATTTTACAGTAGGCATTTTTGTAACTTTTAGAGTCAGAATCACATTATATTAGACAAACATAAAAATGTAAAATATTTTTAACAACATTTCTTGTAAATAGGCTTTAATAGCATTATTTTGGTATTTTAAAATAAATATTAGGAGCAACACGAAAGAAGATCGTTTTCGTTAAAGAAGTTTGAAATTTTACATTACACCATTTATCGTCATATTGAGCACGCATTCGGGTTTTCTCAGTTGTTGAGACCTGATTTATGCATTACTGGTTTTTTTTTTTAAATTATTGTAGTTTAAATAATCATCAATCTATATACAATGTGTAATTTAAAGGTTACCTATATATATACCGAGTGCACGGCTTCTTTGGATGATAACAAACGATATGGCAAGGGTTTTGTATTCCTATGTCTACATGTGTGAAGCTTATTAGAAACTCAATACCAGAGACCGAATTTTTCAAATTAAGAAGAACGAAGAGAATTATCGTGTTATTGGCTAGTGACGTGGAAAGTGATGACCCTCATAGTGCTGTGACACGTTTGTTATTATTGGTATTAAAGAAACATATGAAACCGATAATTTGGTTCCAATTCTGTGAGTCACTTATTTTGAGCTGAAACTTTGCATAGAGACTCCATACCAGATGTTGTCTTCAGTCCTTTTGGATAGATATGGGGTTACCGTTGTACATAAAACGCTTCCGTTACAGACAGGCTGACATACAACACACAGCCGAAATTACCGGGCTCAAGAAGCTGAAATTTGGCATGTATCTTTCTTGGGGAGTGTAGGTGAGCACAAATAAAGCATTTTTGAAAATTCTCCTCCTAGTGGATTCTATAGTAGCCGTACTCATATGCATACAATTTTATTTTTGCCTTGTGTATTTTGGGAGATAATTAATGTAGGTATATTAAGAATAGGGGTGGGCCCAGTACGCTAACGCGCTATTTATTATGTTATGCGCCTTGTCCACTTTCCACTATTTTGTCGTGCCACACTAATGCACGGCGCACATAAATATGCGCAGCAAATGCGAAAAATTTCAACGAAGCTTTCCCAAACATATAAATCAACAAATTGCAAGACCAACAAAACTCAGAGTTTAGTTAAATAGAAATGTATTGTCTTACTCTCTTAATTTGTAAAGAATGTTTTCTTGTTGTAATAAGTAGGTATGCAGGATTCACTCGCTTTCGCCTTTTTAGTCCAAATATAACATTGATGTGACCAATATATCGATAATGTCATGAGGTACACATATTTTTCACGTAGCAGCGTTGTCAAGTTCGCAAATGTTAAAATCTGTCGGTTATTGGGACGTTTACCCTAATGGTTAACGGTTTTGAGCGCATGGTGTCTCTAGTGATCGTAACGCGAAGTGGCCCACATTTGATGAACGAGCGAATGTGCATACGTGCGTCCAATGCAATTACACAAAATCGCTGAGTGTTCGATTAAAATTCAAAAAACTTGTAAATAAACGAAACAGTTGCTAAGAATTAATCATTTATTTTTCTATCTGTTGAGGTTACATACTGACATTGTCTAGTACAGGTAGTCGCAGGGAGCACGACAGCCGCAAGTGCACTTGCCGCAGATAGACACGGCACCAGCAGCACACACAGGACCACCGAAGTTCACAGCGCCCATGATGGGGACCTGACCAGCAACAGCGGTGTTACCGCAGACTGGCAGCTCACCAGCGACCGCCACGTTGCCCTCGCCAGCACCGCCGTATGCGGCAGTACCATAACCAGCAGCAGCAGGGTAGGCGAGTCCGTTGTAAGCCAAGCCAGACAAGCCGTAGGGGCCAGCCAGACCAGGACCAGTCAAGCCGCAAGGGGCGTAAGAACCACAACATTGGCCACATGAGAATACATTCTGTAAAAGAGATAATCGTAATTAGCTTAACCTACTTCAAAAAATAAGTTAATATTAACACGTTATCTCATGACTTCTGAGAACAACAATGTCAGGAAACTAAAATCAGACACATGAAATATAAAAAAATATAAATTTCTTAAACAAGAAAATCACTCACCTGGACCAAGCACGCTTGGATGCAGAGCAACAGAACAGTGAAGGAAGACATGTTTGATGTTTGTTCAACGAGAAGCTGAAGAATTAATGATGACTTGAAATTGTTGACCTATTTTATACCCAGCACCATGTTGATATGGACCAAGTTTTCGAAATTTTAGAAAACGTGACTTGATATGACATTTAAAAACGCTTTGTGTTTAAAAATATTAGGTTTTAGGCTAATCATGCTTGCACAAGACATTAATTAATTTCTTATACGGACGGAGTATAAAACCTCCAACAGCTGCACTGGACATCATTATTGTGTCAGTACTCGAAACAAACGACAATGTCTGTCAAGGCTATCCTCGTCCTCTGCGCTCAGGCGCTCCTGCTCAAGGTAAGAAACATAATATTTATTGGTGTTTTTATTTTGCTGTTTTCAATAACAAAATTGGTGGCCTGGCGCCTTTGATGGCAGAAAGTGTGGCATAGCGTAGCCCCATTCCTTTTTAGTGTGGTCAGCAAAGATAAGCTGCAGGGTGTCATAGCGTGTTAGCAGTGCAGTCAGGCTTAGGCTAGGCTTCACTCCGTGGTTTCGGAAATGTTCTAACGAGATACCTCGGCCCCGGAACTTCCCCCGGCCTCGAACCCATCCTGTTCACCCTGAAGGAACATGGTGGGTTTATAGTCAGTAGAAGTCTGACTCGCGGTTCCGCTCCACCCAGAGCGGGAGAAGTCATACGACGATTTTCCCACCCATGAAAAAGAAATGCTTGTAGAGTGCTTAATTCACACATAGGGAATAATTTAAATTAAAGCTAAGGAAGGAAAATTACTACTTAATTTATGTATTGGACTGCTCAATTATTTTTAGAATTGACATTGTATGATATAAAAACTTTTTAACAAAAAATTAAACCGACTCCCAAAAAACACTGCAAAGTGAAAAATAACTTTAATTTCGGTAGTCGGTGTCTTTAGTTTGGTTTTTTCGTTTTTGGCACCGACTTCCGAAATTAAAGTTATTTTTCACTTTGCAGTGTTTTTTGGGAGTCGGTTTAATTTTTTGTTAATAAGTTTTTATTTCACTCTTTTTAGTTGGATGATTTTTAATTTACCTAGTTACAAGAGCCTAAATGTCAACTACTTATAACCTTTTACAAAATATTACTTTTCCCAATGCTGAGCCGTTAATTGTTGAGGAGTTTTCCTGGTACTTCACCATCAGCTCTACATCACCATATGCATTGTGACGAGCATAAAGTGCTTAACATCCATATTCAAGTAATCGAATCGCAATCCACTCAATACTTATTATTGAGTAGTTTCGGCGGCCATCTGTGGTCTTCATCATCAGTTCCACTTCCCCAAATGGTACTTTTTGAGAGCAACTGCACAAGTTACTATAAGAAATACCCAAAACGCCATAGGTGTGCCTATAATATTTGAAGAGTTCCCTCGATTTCTCCAGGATCCCATCATCATATCCTGACTTTGGTGATAATGGTACCTCATTCAAAGTATACCCATTCGAACAAAAAAGAATTTTCCAAATCGGTTCTGCAGTCTTCGAGTACTCCATGATCATACATAAAAAAAAAAAAAAAAATACGCGTCGAATTGATAACCTCCTCTTTTTGTCGTCGGTTGAAAATAACCGACTAATTGATATTTTATTACTGTCCATGTTTCACTGTCGCAATAATTAATCAACCGCCATTAAATTAAATATCTGATCAGTATGTTTTTCACCTTATCATAATAACATCTCAAATATTTAAATAACAGCTCAAAAAATTAGTTCCCAAAAACTAAGCCGATCGGGAGCTTTCATCGAAAACGCTGCCAAAACCTTTTGAGTTATAACAAAACAACGTATGGCGCGGTTTTTTCTTTTTTACAGATGTGTAAAAAAAATTGACTATCTCCCAAACATAACCCACAATAACATTACAAAATGATGGGTTATTTACAAAGCTATTTTTAACAGTACCTATAGTATTATTCCTTGTTCAAATAAATACGTTAGATACGTTTTTAGCATTTAATGTAAATCAAACTTGCTTTTCACACTATATCAATAAATTGACTATCTTAACTTATCGCAAATAAAAAAATACTGGACTAGAAATTAACTATGCAAAATATAATATATAAGTAATATAAGCAAATATAACCTTTTACCTGAGCTATTGTAAGAATGTCAAAATAATAATAACTAATTAGACGTTCACTTGTTCTGACCATATCGATGTATTCAGCCAAATAACGAATAAAAGCAAAAAAGTTTGTTGAAAAAAAGAAAAGCTTTAGGGATATATTATACAAAATATTACACTTGTAGGGAGAATTTTAAGGATTGCAAGATTTTATATACCTAATAAACTTTCTTTGCTCCCGATATTTTTATTGCAATCTTGACAGTAATTATATCAAAGGAAACTACCGGCGCACAGATATCGTCAATAATATAATTCTATACAACTATGTCTGTGTGCTTTCAAAGAGGGTTGTCAAAATAATGAAAAAATCAGAGCGTTTTTCAGAAGACCTACATAATATTAATAAATATGATAGTTAAGATAACTACCTAAATAATTTCTGCAAAACATACTAGTTGAAGTTTTACTATATTCTCAGTCTGCCCTGATAGCTGGTACTTAAAATTATTTTTGCTTTATTTTTAGTCCGCTCTCGGACAGTGCACTAGCCGCGCTGCGGTGGCTGATATCTCTGGACTTGCTGTTCCCTGCGGCTTGGCCGGCCCTTGCGGCTTGTCTGCTCCAGCTTTGTCATATGGAGGACTCGGCTACCCTGGCGCCGGCTGCGCAGGCCTGCAGTTCAGTCCCACTTGTGGCGGCGCCCTGCCTGTCTCCAGCGCCTCTGCCAACGCTCCTGTCGGTATCTCCGTAGCGTCCGAGAACGCTTACGAAGGTTCTCTGGGTGTGTGTGGTGAGCTGCCGTTTGTTGGTACTGTAGGTTTGGAAGGTGTGGTGCCTTCTGCCGGTGCTGGTGCAGTCAACCACGCCTGTGGTAATGGCAGGAACGCCATGATCAGTGAGAGTGCTGCCTTTGGCCCGGCTGCCGGCGCGGGCCCTCTTGCTACTTACGGTCTTGGTACAGCCTTCGCTCCCACTGGATTTGCTTCTTCTGGCCTCGGTCTCCGTGGTGGTTATGCCGGCAGATGTGGCTGCGGCATCTAAGAACATGAGCCATATAAATGATCTCCACTTGAACTTAATAAATCGAAACACATGCTTGTTTTTGTTTTTTATTTTATTTTACCTATTGATATTGTTTTTCTTTTTCTAGTTTTACGTAATTCATATTTCCCGAACCATGTTGACATACTGCTTCTTTTGAATATAAAGCGCAATAGATCGGTCGATGTGTCATCACGCGGGGAAGGTTTAGGTATTTCCATTATTCAAATGACTTTCAAGTGAAATCGTTAATAAATAAAATAAAATAAAATTATTTACTGCAGGTCCATGACCCATATAAAATTAAATTAAAATACATGTTACTATTGCTTACAGTCATAAATACCAAATGTCAAAATAACATAAATATACAAGTAAACAGATTTAAAAGAAAAATACAAAGGTGATTGAGTGAGAACAACTTATCCTGTTATAAAATGTCAAACTATCAAATTAAGTGTCAATATAAAAAAATAAAAATTAATAATGTCAGAATGTCAAATTAATTGTAATTTATATGTCAGAGTATGAGATTAGTCGTCAAACAACAGCTACGTGCAACAGTGCCAGTCGGTAGTAGAGACAGTCAACTCTACCCGCAATCATTACCAGGAGAGCGTTGGAGCTGGCTCGCACCCTGCGCACCAAGGACGCGCACCGCTTGCGCATGGTGGCGTGGAAACAGCCGGTGCGCGCTTCCGCAAACATGCCCGAGGCGCTGCAGAAACACTGAAAAACTATCGACAATAATTATGTGCAATATTGACCCTCAAAGTTTTAAAACGAAACATGTCTTATTATTGATATGCAAGTCTCAGAACATTGTATATTGGAAACCAATGTTTACTATTAATTATTAGAGATAATGTTGGTATACTGATAATAAATTTAGAGTTCATAACAACAGTTCGTACTTACCATAGAAATCTAAAATATAGTAAAAGTGGCAAGGGGGCGTATCGGCGTCCGCGCGACATGGCCAGAGGGCTCATGTCACAGGCAAGTGGCCGTCTCCGCGAACTAGTGCGCTTTCGACGGCGGAGTTGTTCAGTGGTATCTTGTAAAAACCGAGGCCAAAACCAAAACTTTATGAATCATGGAATCACTTACCATATGTAAGTACAAGTATTTTACAATATTTGTCTTTAAATTCATGAAAAACAATAAATCACAAAATATTTCTTGCTTTTACTATGTTATTTTTGTTCTCAAATTTCACAGCGACTGTACTACTTTTACTATACATACATTGCTCCTTAACCATTAGCTGAGTTCATCACTAAGTAACTGTACAAGCAATGTAAAAATAACAAAGTATTACTGTATTACGCGGATTTATCGCGTAGTAAGGCCGCCGCTTCTTGCGACGAGTTAGTGATGTGCTCGTGCAGATCCACTAACGTAGGCTATCGACAACATTGTCGATTGACGCATGAAATATTGCTATTATAGTTTCGGGGTTTTATAACATACGGAAACCTCTAAGAAAATATGTTTAACTTTTATTTTACATAAGGTGACAGAAAGAAAAATACGTTGAAAAGTCAAGTGTACAAAAAAGTAAAAAAGAATAAACAATTTATTTTACGACCGCAGCATGCGTAAGGAGTTCCGACGTCGCCGTCGCTACAATAGTTTATTTTTCAATCTGTCAACCGTTTTAACCCGGTTGGAAAATCGATGTAAATAATGTTTTTTTTTTGCTTTTTTGACTATTTTACAGCGTAGTAGAGAAATGCGTAACCAATCTTCGTAAACTAAGTTACTTAAATTTTAGGTTAATAATCGGTGGTGTTTTTGGGTTTCGAATTATCGTATGTTATGCCTTATCCTCGTGCTGTTTCTTTATTTTTTTATGGTTTTTGTATTTTACTTCCGTTAAAGTTTTGAATGCGTTATAATAATCGGCATGGTTCAGATAATATATAAGTGAATTTAGCTTAAATTAAGTCAATACATGCATGCTATTTATTTGTTATGCATGGGTGTGTGTTTGTTTTCATATATTTAACAATTTCTCGACTAACTAGGGTTTTTCTTATAATAAAAACCTAGTATAACCTATTAAACTATTTGTAAAAGAATGGAAATAGTCATTTTAAAGTCATAAAAAGAAAAGAAAGTCATAATTGTTATAGTCATTAAAGTCATAAACAGTTTGTCTCACGGATGATAAATTTACAGTTAAAAGTAAAAATGACAAACAGGAACTCATGGCAAAGCTGCCACATTTCATAGGATTAGATGTCTTTGATAATTTTAAGTTTCACCAGTTTGAGCAGTCCCGATGAATAATCACGGGTGTGATACGTGATTTCGAAAATGAAACACCGAAGAACACGTCACATAATATTTCTTACCAAAACAGTCATGGATAATATATGAATTTAAGATTACACTATTTGATAAAAAAATTGGCACCCCAGTAATATCCAAGCGTCAAGTGCTACACAAATACCTCCACTTCACAGATAACAGTGACTAAACTTAAGGTTAAAGTGTACTTAATTATAATTAGGTTATGTTACGTTCTTAATAATATGTTTTTTTTATTATAATATTTTCTGGACATGCCGTTTTTCATTTTAAGGAGCCCAAAAAAAAATATACAATAATAAATGGAAGAATCGATAACTTTCCGATTTAGTCAATCACTAGCGTATATCTTCTTACTATCTTTCTTACTAATATTATAAATGCGAAAGTTTGTGAGGATGGATGGATGTTTGTTACTCTTTCACGCAAAAACTACTGAATAGATCTGAATGAAATTTGGTAAGTAGATAGTTGACATTCTGGAATAACACATAGGCTACTTTTTATCCCGAAATTCCTACGGGATCGGGATTTTCGCGGGAAAACCTGCCCACGCGTACGAAGTCGCGGGCAGAAGCTAGTGTAAAATAAATTGCTTTTGCACAGCACAACGATAGCGACCGATGTTTTTGTGTGGGTAAATTCTAAGGTGCATGGTAAATACACGCTGTGTTTGATGGAATAAGGTTTATTATTGATTGTATAGTACGTTCTGATTTAGGAAATGCGGGTGTGTGCGCGAGTGCGTATCTATTGATTTTATTAAACTGCATGTGTAGTTGTTGCCCCGCCCCGCGCCTAACTGGAGACACACGGTTCCGATATAATTTCGTCTGTTGGCCATATCTACTTATTTATTTTATCTTTGGTACTTACATAATATTTTTTTCTTTGCTTCAAGATCGTGTTATCTGGAAACGCACGATTTTACAGTAGGCATTTTTGTAACTTTTAGAGTCAGAATCACATTATATTAGACAAACTTAAAAATGTAAAATATTTTTAACCACATTTCTTGTAAATAGGCTTTAAATGTATACATTTAATCGCATTATTTTGGTATTTTAAAATAAATATTAGGAGCAACACGAAAGAAGATCGTTTTCGTTAAAGAAGTTTGAAATTTTACATTACACCATTTATCGTCATATTGAGCACGCATTCGGGTTTTCTCAGTTGTTGAGACCTGATTTATGAATTACTGGTTTTTTTTTTAATTATTGTAGTTTAAATAATCATCAATCAATATACAATGTGTAATTTAAAGGTTACCTATATATATACCGAGTGCACGGCTTCTTTGGATGATAACAAACGATATGGCAAGGGTTTTGTATTCCTATGTCTACATGTGTGAAGCTTATTAGAAACTCAATACCAGAGACCGAATTTTTCAAATTAAGAAGAATGAAGAGAATTATCGTGTTATTGGCTAGTGACGTGGAAAGTGATGACCCTCATAGTGCTGTGACACGTTTGTTATTATTGGTATTAAAGAAACATATGAAACCGATAATTTGGTTCCAATTCTGTGAGTCACTTATTTTGAGCTGAAACTTTGCATAGAGACTCCATACCAGATGTTGTCTTCAGTCCTTTTGGATAGATATGGGGTTACCGTTGTACATAAAACGCTTCCGTTACAGACAGGCTGACAGACAACACACAGCCGAAATTACCGGGCTCAAGAAGCTGAAATTTGGCATGTATCTTTCTTGGGGAGTGTAGGTGAGCACAAATAAAGCATTTTTGAAAATTCTCCTCCTAGTGGATTAAAAAGGGATTCAAAAGGGAGTACGAGATCTTTTTATTTATTCAATAGATTCACTTGAATTTTTGTACTTGGATTCCTCAAGTGAAATTGCTGACCGGAGTTGCTTGAATTTTCTAACGAGATACCACGGTACTGGAACATAAGGGCAATTGAAGGAACAATTTGGGTTTTTAGTCTGAATTTTCCCACCAAACAAAAGGTTCATCAAGTGGTGCAAGTGATATGGTGACCAAGGATATTTAATTTTGGACCGAATTGGAATGAAGTTTCTCTCAACTGGACAACATCGATTTGCTCGCGAATCAACTGTTCTCTTACCGGCTTATACTGGCAAATAATAATACAACAAAGAAATATTTCAATTAAAAAACCGCCTTCTATATAACTACATCACAAAGGAACTAAAAAGTAAAAATAAGGAATCTCCGCTCCACCCAGAGCGGGAGGAGATATTGGATGATTTTCCCACCAGAAAAAATGTAAGTGAGTTGAATACATTTCTCAAATTTTTATTTTTTATAAACCTAGGTACCTACTTAACTGATTAAGATAAAATAAAATATAGGAACATATGAAACGGATGTTTGTTACTCTTTCAGGCAAAAATAGCTGCAGTGATCAGAATGAAATTTTGTATGTAGATAGCTGAAACCTTGGGATAATGCAAAAGTTATATCCTGAAATTCCCACGGGATCAGAATTTACACGGTAAATACCTCCCGTGCGAACGAAGTCGTGGACAACAGATAGCAGTTTTTATAAGTTTATAATATTGGCCGTTGATGGTAGGGTCAATATTTTATGTGTGTTTAACATTGATCGTGTACATCTTTTTTGCATCATAAATATAAGGACTTACCTTATTGTCCTCAAAAAATAACACCATATCGTAGAGTAGGAACAACGAGACTATGATAAGCTGTTAGTAATGTCTCAGTGTTTACTCTCAGTGTTTAATCTACGCTAGGTGAGGTTACAAGTTAACTTATTATCTATTGTTATACTCTATTATTTTACTGTTTATCTTATTGTTTTCTATGACGACCCACTGACCGATTCTTCTACTGTACAGTAATTTTATAGGTGATATTCAAATGCGGATTTTCAAGACGCTGATGGAAATGTATTACTTTTGTTTTATTAAAATTTATTATGTCATAAAGAGACTATTCATGTCACATTTATAATAACTAGGATTAGTGCGTTCTATAGTAGCCGTACTCACCTGCATACAATTTTATTTTTGCCTTGTGTATTGTGGAAGATAATTAATGTAGGTATATTAAGAATAGGTGTGGGCCCAGCACGCTAACTTGCGCTATTTATTATGTTATGCGCTTTGTCCACTTTCCACTATTTCGTCGTGCCGCACTAATGCAGGACGCACCTAAATATGTGCACCAAATCCGAAAAATTTCAACGAAGCTTTCTCAAACATATAAATTAACAAATTGCAAGACCAACAAAACTCATAGTTTAGTTAAATAGAAATGTATTGTCTTACTCTCTTAATTTGTAAAGTACGTTTTCTTGTTTTAATAAGTATGTAGGATTCACTCGCTTTCGCCTTTTTAGTCCAAATATAACATTGATGTGACCAATATATCGATAATGTAAAGAGATACTCATATTTTTCACGTAGCAGCATTGTCAAGTTCGCAAATGTTAAAATATGTCGGTTATTGGGACGTTTACCCTAATGGTTAACGGTTTTGAGCGCATGGTGTCTCTAAGGATCGTAACGCGAAGTGGCCCACATTTGATGAACGAGCGAATGTGCATACGTGCGTCCAATGCAATTATACATAATCGCTGAGTGTTCGATTAAAATTCAAAAAGCTTGTAAATAAACGAAACAGTTGCTAAGTATCAATCATTTATTTTCGAATTTGTTGAGGTTACATACCGACATTGTCTAGTACAGGTAGTCGCAGGGAGTACGACAGCCGCAAGCGCACTTGCCGCAGATAGACACGGCACCAGCAGCACACACAGGACCACCGAAGTTCACAGCGCCCATGATGGGGACCTGACCAGCAACAGCGGTGTTACCGCAGACTGGCAGCTCACCAGCGACCGCCACGTTGCCCTCGCCAGCACCGCCGTATGCGGCAGTACCATAACCGGCAGCAGCAGGGTAGGCGCGTCCGTTGTAAGCCAAGCCAGACAAGCCGTAGGGGCCAGCTAGACCAGGACCAGCCAAGCCGCAAGGGGCGTAAGAACCACAACATTGGCCACATGAGAATACATTCTGTAAAAGAGATAATCGTAATTATCTTAACCTACTTCAAAAATAAGTTACCATTAACACGTTATCTCATGACTTCTGAGAACAACAATGTCAGGAAACTAAAATCAGACACATGAAATATAAAAAAATATAAAAATTCTTAAACAAGAAAATCACTCACCTGGACCAAGCACGCTTGGATGCAGAGCAACAGAACAGTGAAGGAAGACATGTTTGATGTTTGTTCAACGAGAAGCTGAAGACTGAATGATAACCTGAAATTGTTGACCCATTTTATACCCAGCACCATGTTGATATGGACCGCGTTTTCGAAATTTTAGAAAACGGGACTTGATATGACATTTAAAAACGCTTTTTGTTTAAAATTATTATGTTTTAGGCTTATCATGCTTGCACAAGACATTAATTAATTTCTTATACCGACGGAGTATAAAATCTCCAACAGCTGCACTGGACATCATTCTTGTGTCAGTACTCGAAACAAACGACAATGTCTGTCAAGGCTATCCTCGTCCTCTGCGCTCAGGCTCTCCTGCTCAAGGTAAGATACATAATATTTATTGGTGTTTTAATTTTGCTGTTTTTAATAACTACATTGGTGGCCTGGCGCCTTTGATGGCAGATAGTGTACCATAGCGTAGCTCCATTCCTTTTTAGTTTGGTCAGCAAAGATAAGCTGCAGGGTGTCATAGCGTGTTAGCAATGCAGTTATTGCGGACCTAGGTTTATAGAGTTCTTCGTGGTTGCGGAAATGTTCTAACGAGATACCTCGGCCTCGGAACTTCCCCCGGCCTCGAACCCATCCTGTTCACCCTGAAGGAACATGGTGGGTTTATAGTCAGTAGAAGTCTGACTCGCGGTTCCGATCCACCCAGAGCGGGAGAAGTCATACAACGATTTTCCCACCCAGGAAAAAAAATGCTTGTAGAGTGCTTAATTCAAACATAGGGAATAATTTAAATCAAAGCCAAGGAAGGAAAATTACTACTGAATTTATGTAGTGTTATAATCATCGTTTCTATAAGTAGGTATAATATGAATATAAATTTCATGATCTCTAAATATTATAAAACAAAGTCCCCCGCCGCGTCAGTCTGTCTGTCTGATAGCGATAAACTCAAAAAGTACTGCACGGACTTTTTTTCAGTTTCCACCAACAGATAGAGTGATTCCTGAGGGAACAATTACTGCATAGTAAGTTTAGGTTTTGTGTATATTGGATGAAAAAACTTTTTTTCCAAAAATAGAACCGACTTCCATATAAAAACACTACGAATGCAAAAATAACTTTAATTTCGGTAGTCGGTTTCATTTGTTTTCTATTTTTAACCGACTTCTAAAAAAGGAGGAGGTTCTCAATTCGGATGTTTGTTTTTTTTTTTATGTTTGTCCGGGCAGAACTCCGTCGCTTGCCAACCGATTTGAAAAATTCTTATCTTGTTAGAAAGGGTATACTTTCCAAATGGTCCCATGACAATTTTATTGAATTCGGACAAGCCGTTTCTGAAAAATCAACAAAAGTCTAATAAAATATTTACGTTGATGATCTTTTCGTTTACTCTGCAGTGCGTTTTTTGTTCGCGCATAACTCCGTCATTTACGAACCGATTTGGAAAATTCTCTGACCCACTAAAAAGCACGAAAATAAAAACTTTTTTGCAAAAAATAAAACCGACTTCCACATCAAAACACTACAAAGCCAAAAATAATTTTAATTTCGGAAGGCGGTGTGAAAAAAAAAAAGAAAATACAAAACCAATAACACCGACTACAGAAATTAAAATTATTTTTGGCTTTGTAGTGTTTTGATGTGGAAGTCGGTTTTATTTTTTGCAAAAAGTTTTTTCCTTTATTTTTTTGACACCGCCTTCCGAAATTAAAGTTAATTTTGCCTTTGTAGTATTTTTATATGGAAGTCGGTTCCATTTTTGGCAAAAAAAAATTTCACGCTTTTTAACCGACTTCCAAAAAAGGAGGTTTACAATTTGTCTTGAACTTTTTTTTTTTTTTTTATGTATGTTACCTCATATCTCGGAGACGGCTGGACCGATTTGAAAAATTCTTTTTGCATTTGAATGGGTATAGTTTCTAGTTGGTCCCATTGTTACGAAATCAGGATCTGATGATGGAATCCTAGAGAAATCGAGGGAACTCTTCAAATATTATAGGCACACCTATAGCGTTTTGGGTATTTCTTATAGTAGCTTGTGCAGTTGCTCTCGAAAAGTACCATTTGAGGAAGTGGAACTGATGATGAAGACCCCAGATGGCCACCGAAACTACTCAATAATAAGTATTTCGTTGATTGCGATTAGATTATTTGAATATGGATGTTAAGCACTTTATGCTCGTCACAATGCATATGGTGAAGTAGAGCTGATGGTGATGTACCAGGAGAACTCCTCAAAAATTAACGGCTCAGCACCGGGAAAAGCAATATTTTGTAAAAGTTGATAAGTAGTTGACATTTTGGCTTTTGTAACTAGATAAATTACAAACCGACCCACTAAATAGCGTGAAAAAAAACTTTTTAGCAAAAAATAGAACAGACTTCCATATAAAAACACTACAAAGGCAAAAATAACTTTAATTTCGGAAGGCGGTGTCTTTAGTTTTGTATATATTTTCGTTTTTGACACCGCCTTGCGAAATTAAAGTTATTTTTGCCTTTGTAGTGTTTTTATATGGAAGTCGGTTCTATTTTTTGCTAAAAAGTTTTTTTAGTGGGTTGGTTTGTAATATTTAAGCAAAGAAATTTTGTTCAAAACAAGAAAAGCTGAACCGGAGAATTTTAGGGATTTCAAGATTTTATATAATAAACTTTCTTTGCTCCCGATTTTTTCTTGAAATCTCGAGAGTAATTATATCAAAGGAAACTACCGGCGCACAGATATCATCAATAATATAATCATATACATCTATGTCTGTGTGCTTTCAAAGAGGGCTGTCAAAATAATGAACAAATCAGAGCATTTTTCAGAAGACCTACATAATATTAATGAATAAGAAAGTTAAGATAACTACCTAAATAATTTTTGCAAAACATACTAGTTGAATTTATACTATATTCTCAGTCTGCCCTGATAGCTGGTACTTAAATTTATTTTTGCTTTATTTTCAGTCCGCCCTCGGACAGTGCATTAGCCGCTTGGCCGCCCCTTGCGGCTTGTCTGCTCCAGCTTTGTCATATGGAGGACTCGGCTACCCTGGCGCCGGCTGCGCAGGCCTGCAGTTCAGTCCCACTTGTGGCGGCGCCCTGCCTGTCTCCAGCGCCTCCGGCAACGCTCCCGTCGGTATCTCCGTAGCGTCCGAGAACGCTTACGAAGGTTCTCTGGGTGTGTGTGGTGAGCTGCCGTTTGTTGGTACTGTAGGTTTGGAAGGTGTGGTGCCTTCTGCCGGTGCTGGTGCCGTCAACCACGCCTGTGGTAATGGCAGGAACGCCATGATCAGTGAGAGTGCTGCCTTTGGCCCGGCTGCCGGCGTGGGCCCTCTTGCTGGTTACGGTCTTGGTACTACCTTTGCTCCCGCTGGTTTTGCTGCTTCTGGCTTCGGTCTCCGTGGTGGTTATGCCGGCAGATGTGGCTGCGCCATCTAAGAACATGAGCCATATAAATGATCCCCACTTGAACTTAATAAATCGATACACATGCTAGTTTTTGTTTTTTATTTTATTTTACCTATTGATGTTGTTTTTTTTTCTAGTTTTATGTAATTAATATTTCCCGAAGCATGTTGATATATTGCTTCTTTTCAATATAAATCGCAAAAGATCGGTCGATGTGTCATCACGCGGGTCAGGTTTAGGTATGTCCAATATTCTATTAAATTTCCAATTAAAGATCGATAATCTAGCCGAGAAACATTAAAAAAATGACTTTCGTGGGTTCTGGAAGAATACAGCCAAGTTAAACACTAGATCCATTCTGCCAGTGAATGTCGACGGAGTGAGTGACCACGGTGATATCGCTTTCGCTAATATACTCAGGCATCAGTTTTGAGTGCAGTCTCCCATTGGTTCAGTAGGTGGGGGAGCCGAAGTTGAGATTCTTAGTGGCCCAGTGGAGTCGTGTTTCAGAGACAAAGAGATTTCAAATATAATAAAGTATATGACGAGGGGCAAATCTCTTGGGCACGACGGTCTTAGCATCGAGCATCTTCAGAATGCTGGCCCGCATATCTCTAGAGTTCTGGCGCTGTTGTATTCTTTGTGCGTGAGCCACTCCAGATTTAATTAGGACGATAGTAGTGCCCGTTGTAAAAAGTAAAACAGGAGATCTTGCAGATAAGCATAATTATAGGCCTATTTCACTAGCAACGGTTGTGGCTATGGTGTTTGGCGGTGTGCTTAATACGCAGTTAAGTAAACACATAACTCTGCACGACAACCAGTTTGGTTTCAGGCCACAACTATCTACTGAAAGTGCTATATTGTGTCTTAAGCATACCGTCGGATACTACACTAGACGCAATACGTTTTTGCGTGTTTCCTTGATTTATGCCGTGCTTTTGATCTGGTGTCGTATGATATCTTATAGAAAAAGCTTAAAAGTGTGAACCTACCCATTGAATTAGTTGAAATCTTCAAGTATTGGTACACGCACCAGATCAACAGCGTCAGATGGGCAGGTACAATGTCTGAGACGTATGAGTTGAAGTGTAGAGTGAGTCAGGGTAGACTGACCTCGCCTACCCTGTTCAACTTGTATATGAATGCATTGATCGCCGCGCTTAGCAGTCAGCATGTCGGCTGCCACGTTGACGGAATTTGTGTTAACAATTATTTAAGCTACGCAGACGATATGGTGTTGCTGAGCGCGTCGGTCTGTTATCTGAGGAAACTGGTGCGAATATGTGAAGAATATGTCAATAAGGTAGTAAATAGGTCTTACATATAATGTAGTAAAAAGTAACTGCGTGATCTTTGTGAGAGGTATGAAGTGCCCGCTAGAAGTATCTCCTGTGTACCTCAATGGGAACCCTTTAGCATGGGTGACTCAATTCAAATATTTAGGGCACATCGTTACTGCCGACTTACGGGATCATGCATATATTAAACGGGAACGGAGAGCACTGTCAAGGAATGAACATGATAGCTCGCAGTTTTGCACGTAGTTCATTTGAAGTTAAGTCTACGCTCTTTAGGGTGTATTGTACACCTTTATACACGTGCAGCCTGTGGGCTAATTACACGCAGAAAAGTTACAGTGCTCTCCGTGTACAATACAATAACGCATTTAGGGCAATTGTGGGGCTGCCCCGCTTCTGCAGCGCCTCAGGGATGTTTTCTGAGGCGCGTACTAGCTGCTTTTATGCGACTATGCGTAAGCGGAGTGCATCCCTAGTGCGCCGAGTGTGGACTAGCTCCAACACTAGTTTGAAGATGATAGCAGATAGGCTATCCCTATATACGACATTGTTGTGGGAGACATGTCGCGTGTGGGGTGGGATAGCCTGTTTTGCATGTTTTTCTTTGATTTCATTGTAATTTTTTTTTTTTGTTTTTTTTTTTGTGTGGATGTTTACGGTAATTTATAATGTAATGTAGTTGTGGGTCATTATCGAAATTTGGCGGACGAAACACAACCGTTTTTCCGACGACGGAAACGGTTGCAGAAAACGGTCGTCGTTGGAACTGGTTTGAAAACGGCTCGATAGACGAAACTATCGACGAGTGAAGTAGTTGCAGTTTCTTGCAAGGTACAAAGTACAAACGGTTTCAAGTTGCAAATGTATGAAACGGTTTACTGAATGATACGTTTTATCCGACGACATTATGTTTTTTAGCTTAATTTATCGTAAAATAAATGGCATTTAGCTTTTTTTATATTTAACTGTTTTTATCGAAATGCGAGCAAAAATTCTTCTGTATTTTCGCGGTGCAAACATTGCGATGGGTTTTAAATTATTATATTTAATATAAGTAGTTAGGTTATGAAATATTATAATTACCGGTCTCAGTTTGCGAGTACAAGATTTAAACTGATGAAATGACCAAAAACAATGTAAACAAACACGCGCTCTCACTGATTCGAATTCCAGGAATTATTCTAATTCATCATGCAAGGCGATTTTGTACCTTTTTTTTTTACCCACGAAGTAAAAACGGTTTCACCGTCGTAGAACGTAAAACGGTCCTTGAAAACGGTTCCTTGTCAAAACGCCCACGACTAATGTAATGTATGTGTCTATATGGGACTTTTGAATCCTGAATGAAATGTATTTTCAACCGACGACCTTTTTACAGATCTGTAAAAAAGAAAAAACCGCACCATACGTTGTTTTGTTATAACTCAAAAGGTTTTGGCAGCGTTTTCGATGAAAGCTCCCAATCGCCTTAGTTTTTGGGAACTAATTTTTTGAGCTGTTATTTAAATATTTGAGATGTTATTATGATCAGGTGAAAAACATACTGAGCAGATATTTAATTTAATGGCGGTTGATTAATTATTGCGACAGTGAAGCATGGACAGTAATAAAAAATCAATTAGTCGGTTATTTTCAACCGACGACAAAAAGAGGAGGTTATCAATTCGAAGCGTATATATATATTTTTTTTTTTAATGTATGATCATCGAGTACTCGAAGACGGCTGATTCGATTTGGAAAATTCTTTTTTTGTTTGAAAGGGTATACTTTGAAATTGGTCCCATTGTCACCAAGTCAGGAACTGATGATGGGATCCTGGAGAAATCGAGGGAACACTTCAAATATTATAGGCACACCTATGGCGTTTTGGGCATTTCTTATAGTAACTTGTGCAGTTGCTCTCAAAAAATACCATTTTGGGAAGTGGAACTGATGATGAAGACCACAGATGGCCGCCGAACCTACTCAATAATAAGTATTTCGTGGATTGCGATTCGAATACTTGAATACGGATGTTAAGCACTGTATGTTCGTCACAATGCATATGGTGATGTAGAGCTGATGGTAAAGTACCAGGAGAACTCCTAGAAAATTAACGGCCCAGCACTGGGAAAAGCAATATTTTGTAAAAGGTTATAAGTAGTTGACATTTAGGCTCTTTTAACTAGGTAAATTAAAAATCGACCAACTATAAAGAGTGAAATAAAAACTTTTTACCAAAAAATTAAACCGACTCCCAAAAACACTGCAAAGTGAAAAATAACTTTAATTTCGGAAGTCGGTGCCAAAAACGAAAATACAAAACTGAAGACACCGACTACAGAAATTAAAGTTATTTTTCACTTTGCAGTGTTTTTGGGAGTCGGTTTAATTTTTTGGTAAAAAGTTTTTATATTTATTAAAATAACTTTCAAGTGAAATCGTTAATGCATAACACCGAAAATATCATAAGATCTCTTGCTTCAACAACGTGTTATCTTGAAACGCACGATTTTACACTAGGCATTTTTTAAACTTTTAGAGTCCGAATCACATTATATTATACAAACTTAAAAATGTAAAATATTTTTATATACTTTTAGAAACTCGTCTGGAGTTTAAAGCAGTTTGAAATTTTACATTACACCATTTTCAGCACGCTTACGGGTTTTCTCAGTTGTTAAGACCTGATTTATCAATTACTGGTCTTTTTTTTCAATTCTTGTGGTTTTAATAATCATCAATCAATATACATAAAACGCTTCCGTTACTGACTGAATGACTGACAAAACACAGCCGAAATTACCGGGCGCAAGAAGCTGAAATTTGGCATGTATGTTTCTTGGGGAGTGTAGGGGAGCACTAAGAAAGGATTTTTGAAAATTCCACCCCTTGTGGATTAAAAAGGGGTTCAAAGGAGAGTACGAGATCTTTTTAATTATTCAGTAGATTCACTTGAAATATTGTACTTAGATTCCTCAAGTGAAATGGCTGACCGGAGTTGCTTGAATTTTCTAACAAGATACCGTGGCACCGGAACAGAAGTGCAGGCTAAAAGAAAAAAAAGGATATTTAATTTTGGACCGATTTGGAATGAAGTTTCTCTCAACTGGACAACATCGATTTGCTCGCGAGTCAACTCCTCTCTAACCGGCTTATACTGGCAACTAATAATAAAACAAACAAATATTTCAATTAAAAAACCGCCTTCTAAATAACTACATCACACAGGAACTAAAAAGTAAAAATAAGGAATCTCCACTCCACCCAGAGCGGGAGGAGATATTGGATGATTTTCCCACCAGAAAAAATGTAAGTGAGTTGAATACATTTCTCAAATTTTTATTTTTTATAAACCTAGGTACCTACTTAACTGATTAAGATAAAATAAAATATAGGAACATATGAAAGGGATGTTTGTTACTCTTTAAGGCAAAAATAGCTGCAGTATTCAGAATGAAATTTTGTATGTAGATAGCTGAAACCTTGGGATAATGCAAAAGTTTTATCCTGAAATTCCCACGGGATCAGAATTTACACGGTAAATACCTCCCACGCGAACGAAGTCGTGGACAACAGATAGCAGTTTTTATAAGTTTATAATATTGGCCGTTGATTGTAAGGTCAATATTTTATGTGTGTTAACATTGATCGTGTACATCTTTTTTGCATCATAAATATAAGGACTAACCTTATTGTCCTCAAACAATAACACCATATCGTAGAGTAGGAACAGCGAGACTATGATAAGCTGTTAGTAATGTCTCAGTGTTTACTCTCAGTGTTTAATCTACTCTAGGTGAGGTTACAAGTTAACTTATTATCTATTGTTATACTCTATTATTTTACTGTTTATCTTATTGTTTTATACGACGACCCACTGATCGATTCTGTACAGTAATTTTATAGGTGATATTAAAATGCGGATTTTCAAGACGCTGATGGAAATGTATTACTTTTGTTTTATTAAGATTTATTATGTCATAAAGAGACTATTCAAGTCACATTTATAATAACTTTGATTTGTGCGTTCTATAGTAGCCGTACTCATATGCATAAAATTTTATTTTTGCCTTGTGTATTTTGGGAGATACTTAATGTAGGTATATTAAGAATAGGGGTGGGCCCAGTACGCTAACTTGCGCTATTTATTATGTTATGCGCCTTGTCCACTTTCCACTATTTCGTCGTGCCGCACTAATGCACGGCGCACATAAATATGCGCACCAAATGCGAAAAATTTCAACGAAGCTTTCCCAAACATATAAATTAACAAATTGAAAGACCAACAAAACTCAGAGTTTAGTTAAATAGAAATGTATTGTCTTACTCTCTTAATTTGTAAAGAATGTTTTCTTGTTGTAATAAGTAGGCATGTAGGATTCACTCGCTTTTGCCTTTTTAGTCCAAATATAACATTGATGTGACCAATATATCGATAATGTCATGAGATACACATATTTTTCACGTCTGCTACGTTGTCAAGTTCGCAAATCTGTCGGTTATTGGGACGTTTACCCTAATGGTTAACGGTTTTAAGCGCATGGTGTCTCTAGTGATCGTAACGCGAAGTGGCCCACATTTGATGAACGAGCGAATGTGCATACGTGCGTCCAATGCAATTACACATAATCGCTGAGTGTTCGATTAAAATTCAAAAAACTTGTAAATAAACGAAACAGGTGCTAAGTATCAATCATTTATTTTTCGATCTGTTGAGGTTACATACTGACATTGTCTAGTACAGGTAGTCGCAGGGAGTACGACAGCCGCAAGCGCACTTGCCGCAGATAGACACGGCACCAGCAGCACACACAGGACCACCGAAGTTCACAGCGCCCATGATTGGGACCTGACCAGCAACAGCGGTGTTACCGCAGACTGGCAGCTCACCAGCGACCGCCACGTTGCCCTCGCCAGCACCGCCGTATGCGGCATTACCATAACCGGCAGCAGCAGGGTAGGCGCGTCCGTTGTAAGCCAAGCCAGACAAGCCGTAGGGGCCAGCCAGACCAGGACCAGTCAAGCCGCAAGGGGCGTAAGAACCACAACATTGGCCACATGAGAATACATTCTGTAAAATAGATAATCGTAATTAGCTTAACCTACTTCAAAAAATAAGTTAATATTAACACGTTATCTCATGACTTCTGAGAACAACAATGTCAGGAAACTAAAATCAGACACATGAAATATAAAAAAATATAAATTTCTTAAACAAGAAAATCACTCACCTGGACCAAGCACGCTTGGATGCAGAGCAACAAAACAGTGAAGGAAGACATGTTTGATGTTTGTTCAACGAGAAGCTGAAGAATTAATGATGACTTGAAATTATTGACCTATTTTATACCCAGCACCATGTTGATATGGACCAAGTTTTCGAAATTTTAGAAAACGTGACTTGATATGACATTTAAAAACGCTTTGTGTTTAAAAATATTGGGTTTTAGGCTTATCATGCTTGCACAAGACATTAATTAACTTCTTATACGGACGGAGTATAAAACCTCCAACAGCTGCACTGGACATCATTATTGTGTCAGTACTCGATACAAACGACAATGTCTGTCAAGGCTATCCTCGTCCTCTGCGCTCAGGCGCTCCTGCTCAAGGTAAGAAACATAATATTTATTGGTGTTTTTATTTTGCTGTTTTCAATAACAAAATTGTTGGCCTGGCGCCTTTGATGGCAGAAAGTGTGGCATAGCGTAGCCCCATTCCTTTTTAGTGTGGTCAGCAAAGATAAGCTGCAGGGTGTCATAGCGTGTTAGCAGTGCAGTCAGGCTTAGGCTAGGCTTGGCTTCGTGGTTGCGGAAATGTTCTAACGAGATACCTCGGCCCCGGAACATCCCCCGGGCTCGAACCCATCCTGTTCACCCTGAAGGAACATGGTGGGTTTATAGTCCGTAGAAGTCTGACTCGCGGTTCAGCTCCACCCAGAGCGGGAGAAGTCATACGACGATTTTCCCACCCATGAAAATGAAATGCTTGTAGAGTGCTTAATTCAAACATAGGGAATAATTTAAATTAAAGCTAAGGAAGGAAAATTTCTACTTAATTTATGTAGTGTTACAATCATCGTTTCTGTAAGTAGGTATAATATAAATATAAATTTCATGATCTCTAAATATTATAAAACAAATTCCTCCGCTGCGTCAGTCTGTCTGTCTGTTCGCAATAAACTCAAAAAGTACTGCACGGACTTTTTTTAGTTTTCACCAACAGATAGGTATACTTTTAGGTAAGCGTGCTCCATCTTCGATCACATCATCACTTACCATCAGGTGAGATGGTGGTTAAACGCGAACCTATTTTCAATAAAAAAAAGATAGAGTGATTCCTGAGGAAAAAATTACTGCATAGTAAGTTTAGGTTTTGTGTATATTGGATGAAAAAAGATGATATTAGTTCGAAAAAAACTAAGGCCCTGATTTAAAGAGGCAGATGTAAATAGCGGTTTTGGTAAGTTAAATATTATAAATGGCACGTTTAATAACTAGTTCAGCAGTTAAAACTAAGCAGAAAAGTAAACAAAAATGAGTAATAAAAAATAATGAAATGGATCAGTGAATATATAATTGAGCAGGAAATAACTAAATGGGCGGTAAAAAATATTGAACGAGCGGTTACGTGTGGGCAGTAATAAATCGGAATTTGTCGGTAAAAAGCTCATTCTAACCATCTAACCCAAATGATTCACCAACAATAGAAGGGATCCGACGCAGGTATATATGAGGCCATCATTTTTACCGCTCATTCAGTTATTGGACTGCTCAATTATTTTTAGAATTGACATTGTATGATATAAAAACCTTTTAACAAAAAATTAAACCGACTCCCAAAAAACACTGCAAAGTGAAAAAACACTTTAATTTCGGTAGTCGGTGTCTTTAGTTTTGTTTTTTCGTTTTTGGCACCGACTTCCGAAATTAAAGTTATTTTTCACTTTGCAGTGTTTTTTGGGAGTCGGTTTAATTTTTTCAAATGGTACTTTTTGAGAGCAACTGCACAAGTTACTATAAGAAATACCCAAAACGCCATAGGTGTGCCTATAATATTTGAAGAGTTCCCTCGATTTCTCCAGGATGCCATCATCAGATCCTGACTTTGGTAATAATGGTACCAATTTCGAAGTATACCTATTCGAACAAAAGAAGAATTTTCGAAATCGGTTCAGCCGTCTTCGAGTACTCGATGATCATACATTAAAAAAAAAAATATATATATATACGCGTCGAATTGATAAGCTCCTCTTTTTGTCGTCGGTTGAAAATAACCGACTAATTGATTTTTTATTACTGTCCATGTTTCACTGTCACAATAATTAATCAACCACCATTAAATTAAATCGCACCTTTGGGAACAAAGGGTCACTACTGCATGTTTTCCAACTTTACAGGAGGAGCATTTTTCGATTTTTTTTTATGTATTTATTTTTTATCTCTGTACTGTTTTAGAGTATTGACGCGATTCTTACAGTCTTAAATCCGTAGTTTCTTCACGGACAATCGTGAATATTTAAAAAAAAATACAAGAAGTGGTTTCTGAGAAACAAGCCATAAACTGAGGAAAGGGTACCAAAAGTGATTTTTTGTTACAAATCGCTAACTGTCATATTGCAGAAATGACCTTTTTAAAAAATAATAACTTCATGAAAGTACGTATTTTTTTAATGATACGGGTGATTTACGTTTATTTTTAGTAAAGATGTATTTAACTGGAACCGAATACAAACTAAAACAAGCAGAAAAAGAAGAAGAATCGGTAAAATACTATATTTATTGATAAAATAGAGGGTTATGAAATGAAATAGATGATATCTTTTTTATTTTTTATTTGTATAATAAACAAATGGCATCAAAATTAAAAAATAATAACATACATTTTGAAAGAGGTCCCACACCGACACCCGTGTGGACGATATATTGGCCAACTTGTATGTTGGAGGCACCAGAAGCTCAACGTATTTGCTCTAAACTATTGAAAATGGCTTTCAAGTTACTGTCAGATAAAACCTTAATTATACTGAATAGTTATAATCATAAATATAATCGTTATAGTATAGATAAAATGACAGTAGTATGCTGTTTAAGTATCTAAAATCTTTATGAAAGTTTAAGCTGTACGTACTTAATATTTAATAAAATAACCAAAATAATCCCTTTAAGACCATGTCTCAGGTGCATGGCATGTAAAATCTAAACAAAACTAGGCATAGTCACACATTTCAACATAATAAATCAATCATCAGTCTTAATACGATTAAAGAGTTTGCCTTTCGGCACTTATCATCTAATAAAACGAGTATCGTGGACAAAATTCTATAACATTCTCCTAAAAGATAAATTCTTAAATTTATATAACAAAATTAGCTTAATATTAAACAGTCTCACAAATAACACTAATACTTAAACATCTTTATATACCTACGTTGTAATATTAAATTGCTTAAAGGTACTTAAGTAAATCACATTCATCACAGTTTAGTATGTATTTGGACTTTATTATCCAATTAGGAACTACAACTTTGGTAACAAAATTATAAGGAAAATCAGTATCAAATGCTCTGCTAAAAATATAGCAATAAGTAGGAGTACGAATCGCATCGCACTTGTTTAATTATAAAATAAAGAAATATCAAAATATTGTGTTGTAAATAGTTTCATAAACTTTCGGTATAATGTTGGTGTTAATTAAGGTTTGAATATCTGCCTTCTTTCGAGCACTTAAGAGGATTTTACTGTCATAAGCCTGCTTTAATGTTACTTCGTGAGGTTGTTGGACTCTTGTGCTTCGTGTTACTGTATGAATACGATTGACTTCAATCCAGTTGCCCTCGTATGAAGTTTTGAAGTAATAAGAATGGGCGTTATCAGCTGCACTTTGTGTATGCCCCCGAACAAGGAATTTATGTTCAATAGTATTTATTTGCAGTTTATTTACTGCATAATAATACAGGTTAATCATAAATCTGAAATCCAAAACAAAATAATCACTCAATAGATCAGCTCTACATAATAATGTAAATAGAAAACCATTTATCTAAGAAATATTGGCTAGATAGAAAGTGTCTTTTTGTTATAAAAATAAATGTTTAATTTAATGAGAACATAAAGTACGATTTGGTGAAACTTTTTTTTCGTTGATTGGATTCATTTGTGAGTTTTACCTAAAAGGGCCATTTAATTTTCAAAGATAAGAATCTCTCGCTTGATATTTTAATGTCACATCAGTTTTAAAATGGCATTATGTTTGTAATATTTATTTTTACAAAAGTCATTGTAACAAATATAACCTATTCATTTTATAAACAAAATATTTTTTTTTTTTTACGATAATAATCACGATCACAACAATGAGTATCTTTTGAAGCAAAAAAAAACACTTCTATACAATGATGATCAAAATGACTTTTTTCCTTAATATAAATACTAATCATTACAAAAATAATGTCACTTGTAAACAGAATTGACGTTTTGGTTTCAATGAAAAGAAAAGTTTTATGCTATAATGTCATTTAGAAAAAGATGTGATGTTATGTTTGCAGCAAACAAATACCAAGATTTGGTAACAAAACGTGATTATTCTCCATAAGTGACATTAATTTTGCAAGAAATATGTAAAATAAAACTCATTACTTACCGTAGTGCCTCACCGTCACAAATGCGCAAGGTCACACTTCGGCTGTCAAAACACTACTGACAGGATGAGACGTTATGTTTCAAGCAAACGGACCAATTACGCGAAATAATGTAACGACACTCCCTCCCTCAAACCGATGTTATTCATGCTATTGTCACCATTTTTGCTGAGGATATAGAGTCGATTATCGCGGTTTTTTCTGCATATTTAAGTCATTTTTGCAAAAAGTTGCAGTAGTGACCCTTTGTTCCTAAAGGTGGGAAATATCTGCTCAGTATATTTTTCACAGCATAATAACAAACAAATAAAATAATAAAAAGCATAATAACAGCTCAAAAAATTAGTTCCCAAAAACTAAGCCGATCGGGAGCTTTCATCGAAAACGCTGCCAAAACCTTTTGAGTTATAATAAAACAACGTATGGTGCGGTTTTTTCTTTTTTACAGATCTGTAAAAAAATTGACTATCTCCCAAACATAACCCACAATAACCTTACAAAATGATGGGTTATTTACAAAGCTATTTTTAACAGTACCTATACTATTATTCCTTGTTCAATTAAATACGTTAGATACGTTTTTAGCATTTAATGTAAATTAAAATTGCTTTTCACACTATATCAATAAATTGACTATCTTAACTTATCGCAAATAAAAAAATACTGGACTAGAAATTGACTATGCAAAATATAATATATAATATAAGCAAATATAACCTTTTACCTGAGCTATTGTAAGAATGTCAAAATAATAATAACTAATTAGACGTTCACTTGTTCTGACCATATCGATGTATTCAGCCAAATAACGAATAAAAGCAAAAAAAATTGTTCAAAAAAAGAAAAGCTTTAGGGATATATTATACAAAATATTACACTTGTACGGAGAATTTTAAGAATTGCAAGATTTTATATACCTAATAAACTTTCTTTGCTCCCGATATTTTTATTGCAATCTTGACAGTAATTATATCAAAGGAAAATACCGGCGCACAGATATCGTCAATAATATAATTCTATACAACTATGTCTGTGTGTTTTCAAAGAGGGTTGTCAAAATAATGAACAAATCAGAGCATTTTTCAGAAGACCTACATAATATTAATAAATAAGATAGTTAAGATAACTACCTAAATAATTTCTGCAAAACATACTAGTTGAAGTTTTACTATATTCTCAGTCTGCCCTGATAGCTGGTACTTAAAATTATTTTTGCTTTATTTTCAGTCCGCTCTCGGACAGTGCACTAGCCGCGCTGCGGTGGCTGATATCTCTGGACTTGCTGCTCCCTGCGGCTTGGCCGGCCCTTGCGGCTTGTCTGCTCCAGCTTTGTCATATGGAGGACTCGGCTACCCTGGCGCCGGCTGCGCAGGCCTGCAGTTCAGTCCCACTTGTGGCGGCGCCCTGCCTGTCTCCAGCGCCTCTGCCAACGCTCCTGTCGGTATCTCCGTAGCGTCCGAGAACGCTTACGAAGGTTCTCTTGGTGTGTGTGGTGAGCTGCCGTTTGTTGGTACTGTAGGTTTGGAAGGTGTGGTGCCTTCTGCCGGTGCTGGTGCCGTCAACCACGCCTGTGGTAATGGCAGGAACGCCATGATCAGTGAGAGTGCTGCCTTTGGCCCGGCTGCCGGCGTAGGTCCTCTTGCTACTTACGGTCTTGGTACAGCCTTCGCTCCCACTGGATTTGCTTCTTCTGGCCTCGGTCTCCGTGGTGGTTATGCCGGCAGATGTGGCTGCGGCATCTAAGAACATGAGCCATATAAATGATCTCCACTTGAACTTAATAAATCGAAACACATGCTTGTTTTTGTTTTTTATTTTATTTTACCTATTGATATTGTTTTTTTTTTACTAGTTTTACGTAATTCATATTTCCTGAACCATGTTGATATACTGCTTCTTTTGAATATAAAGCGCAATAGATCGGTCGATATGTCATCACGCGGGGAAGGTTTAGATATGTCCACTATTCAAATGACTTTCAAGTGAAATCGTTAATAAATAAAATAAAATAAAATTATTTATTGCAGGTCCATGACCCATATAAAATTAAATTAAAATACATGTTACTATTGCTTACAGTCATAAATACCAAATGTCAAAATAACATAAATATACAAGTAAACAGAGTTAAAAGAAAAATACAAAGGTGATTGAGTGAGAACAACTTATCCTGTTATAAAATGTCAAACTATCAAATTAAATGTCAATATAAAAAAATAAAAATTAATAATGTCAGAATGTCAAATTAATTGTAATTTATATGTCAGAGTATGAGATTAGTCGTCAAACAACAGCTACGTGCAACAGTGCCAGTCGGTAGTAGAGACAGTCAACTCTACCCGCAATCATTACCAGGACAGCGTTGGAGCTGGCTCGCACCCTGCGCACCAAGGACGCGCACCGCTTGCGCATGGTGGCGTGGAAACAGTCGGTGCGCGCTTCCGCAAACATGCCCGAGGCGCTGCAGAAACACTGAAAAACTATCGACAATAATTATGTGCAATATTGACCCTCAAAGTTTTAAAACGAAACATGTCTTATTATTGATATGCAAGTCTCAGAACATTGTATATTGGAAACCAATGTTTACTATTAATTATTAGAGATAATGTTGGTATACTGATAATAAATTTAGAGTTCATAACAACAGTTCGTACTTACCATAGAAATCTAAAAACCCGACTACGACAAAAAAATCGATGCTAAAAAGGGTGAAACAAGATTTTCAGGATGCTGAAATAAACAAGGTTACTGGAAAAACAAGAACAGAACAAAAATAAAAGCCGTAGTCACACGTCACGTTATTAATTGTTTTTTTACGGTTGATATCCTATATAACGTGTGACTACGGCTTTTATTTTTGTTCTGTTCTTGTTTTTCCAGTAACCTTGTTTATTTCAGCATCCTGAAAATCTTGTTTCACCCTTTTTAGCATCGATTTTTTTGTCGTAGTCGGGTTTTAGTTTTTTTACTTTTTATTATTTAAACTATTTTGGTGTTCAATCACTGTGCTTCTATACTACATATTTACTTTATTTTTTATAAGTTCAAGTGAAGCCCTTTCAAATGATACCAAACACGGCATATCTATCTTACTTTAATTTTTTACACATGACTTTTTGACCGCTAGAGGGCGCCTCGTTAAATTTAAGCAATATTTTTGTTAAGTACAAGTGAAGCCCTTTCAAATGGTACCAAACGCGGTGTATCTATCTTATTTTTATTTTTTTAAACATGATTTTTTGTCCACTAGAGGGCGCCACTTTAAATTAAAGCAACATTTTGGAAATGTGCATGTGACGCCCTTTCAAATGATATCAAACACGATGTGTTTATCTTATTTTTATTTTTTAACACAACACTTTTTGGGCTCTAGAGGGCGCCACATTGGGTTTTGTGACACGTCACGTAGCCTATGTTCAGCGGACGGTCAAGACTGTTCTAACGATACCTCATTTGTCGAGTTCCGATAAGCAGCTTTGGAGCTATGAGGGAACAGATGAACATACACACATACATACATACATACATACATAGCCTGTCAAAATCATAAACCTCCTTTGGCTTTGCCGTAGTCGGGTAAAAATATAGTAGAAGTGGCAAGGGGCCGTATCGGCGTCCGCGCGACATGGCCAGAGGGCTCATGTCACAGGCAAGTGGCCGTGTCCGCGAACTAGTGCGCTTTCGACGGCGATCGTGATAACTTATAAGAATGTCGAGTTGTTCAGTGGTATCTTGTAAAAACCGAAGCCAAAACCAAAACTTTATGAATCATGGAATCACTTACCATATGTAAGTACAAGTATTTTACAATATTTGTCTAAAATCATGAAAAACAATAAATCACAAAATATTTCTTGCGTTTACTATGTTATTTTTGTTCTCAAATTTCACAGCGACTGTACTACTTTTACTATACATACATTGCTCCTTAACCATTAGCTGAGTTCATCACTAAGTAACTGTACAAGCCATGTAAAAATAACAAAGTATTACTGTATTACGCGGATTTATCGCGTAGTAAGGCCGCCGCTTCTTGCGACGAGTTAGTGATGTGCTCGTGCAGATCCACTAACGTAGGCTATCGACAACATTGTCGATTGACGCATGAAATATTGCTATTATAGTTTCGGGGTTTTATAACATACGGAAACCTCTAAGAAAATATGTTTAACTTTTATTTTACATAAGGTGACAGAAAGAAAAATACGTTGAAAAGTCAAGTGTACAAAAAAGTAAAAAAGAATAAACAATTTATTTTACGACCGCAGCATGCGTAAGGAGTTCCGACGTCGCCGCCGCTACAATAGTTTATTTTTCAATCTGTCAACCGTTTTAACCCGGTTGGAAAATCGATGTAAATAATGTTTTTTTTTTGCTTTTTTGACTATTTTACAGCGTAGTAGAGAAATGCGTAACCAATCTTCGTAAACTAAGTTACTTAAATTTTAGGTTAATAATCGGTGGTGTTTTTGGGTTTCGAATTATCGTATGTTATGCCTTATCCTCGTGCTGTTTCTTTATTTTTTTAAGGTTTTTGTATTTTACTTCCGTTAAAGTTTTGAATGCGTTATAATAATCGGCATGGTTCAGATAATATATAAGTGAATTTAGCTTAAAATAACTCAATACATTCATGCTATTTATTTGTTATGCATGGGTGTGTATTAGGATGGGCCGTTTTTACTTTTTTCGAGTTTTCCGGGGGGCTTATTGCGGAAAGTATGCATAACGGCTTCAAATTAACGTGTGTAAAATATTATTCCTTTCCGATAAGTAATTCTGCCTCCGGATTGTACTCAAAGTTTCGATTTTGGTAGTTTATAGGGCAGTCTGCCGTAAGGACATTATGTACTAAAAATCAAATTAAAAGATTTTTTTAAATTAAATTACAATGTTTTAATAGTCTACTTAACAAATTAAATTTTGTTAGGTAACACCACTCACAGGGGTGAAGCGAGGGAAGTAAAATCAGCGCGTCGTAACACACCTTACGCACCCGCGCGGCCTTTTTAGTAGCGCTGCTGCTTCACGAGAGAATAAATTATCCACAAACAGCAAAAAGCTATGACTGAACAATGACGATCGAATGGTAGGTCACAGATCAAAGGAACTGTCAAAATTTTAGCAGATTACCGCTTAAGTCAGATATTCATTTGTCATTATGTACGAGATTACCAATATAGGCCATTTCGTTATGAAGTGTCAGTGGTTGACTACAATGAAAGCCATTATATTAGTAGATTACCAAACTTGTCCAAATCAACAATTTTGAAATCAATGATAGACCATTTTGACACTATTGTATAGCAGACTTGAGGCCCAGTACAGAAGTTATTGTTAAAAATCGGATTTGCCGAAAACGTGACCTCTCAAGGAAATGTTATGTGAAAAGAGCCAAATCTTTTAAGTACCAGCTTTATACTTTGATGGAAGAAAAGATAAAACATTACTTGTATCCAAAAAAGACGGAAAAATGTATAGAAAGAGCATTCTTGAAGAACATATTTCCGTTGCAGTGGATCGTCTGCCTTCTTCACATGAACGAACTGCCTTTTCATCACTTGTCCTGCACATAGACGAAAAAACTTTGGGACCCCAAACGCTTTCAGGGCCAATCGGCAAATATCTAGAAAACTGTGAGAAGAGGCCTATTGTTAAATTTCAAACCATTCACGTAGTGTTACATGATTCATCTGAAAAAAATATGAGTGCTGACCAAAAATGCCTCTACAGAATTGTATTAGTGGTAACAACAGGTGAATTTCCTTCTCATTTAGCAAACAAATCACCAGGAAAAATGTCCCACGCCAGATGGTTAACTCGCGCTAACAGAATTATGCGGTTATATGTTTCAATGGAATCTTCTTCTCAAAACCTGATTGTTCTTGCAACGTACGTCGTCAAAGCTTACTCTCCAACTTGGTTCGCAATCAAAACACATCCATCAACACGACACCTGTTCCATCTCATAGCTGCCACTAGCTATTTACCTACAGAACTGAAAATAATAGTTGATCGGGTAAATAAAAGAAATGGTTACTTCGCCCAGCCTGAAAATATATTATTGGCTATGTTGACTGATTCACATCGCACACATCCGAGAACTTGGGGCTCGTCGCATTTTGAAAGCTCGAAGCATCCAAGAAAATGGACTACGATTGTTCCAAATTCCTTCTTTGAATCTCGATGCATCGTCCTACATCAAACTCATTGACTGGCATAATAATATCCCGGAACCACCTATATTAAAACTGATATCCAATGAAGACATCGAAAATCTTATCGTACAAAAAGGAGATGGTGACATGCCAGTTTTACGTCTGTCTTACCACTCACAAGCAGTTGAAAGAGCAGTTAAGACTGTTACCGAGGCTTTAGCCAAGCGAAGTACAAAAATCGCTAGAGAAAGTTATATAAAAGCCCAAATTGAGTCGCGAAGAGCTATGCCAAAGTTTGAAAATAAACAAGATTTTCATGCTAACTAAAGTTAATTTTATGATGTCTGTAAATATTTTTGTTTTATTTATACGTGTAATCTATACTAATATTATAAAGAGAAAACCTTTGTATTTTTGTATTGAATAGGCTCAAAAACTACTGGACCGATTTCAAAATTTCTTTTACCATTACTTAGAGGGATTCTTCCGAATCCGTATAGACTATATTTTATCCCGGAAAATAGATAGGATTTTTCGTGGTAGTGAAAATTGTGGAGTAAGGCGTCGAAAAACTGCCGTACGTTAACGATTGTCGCGAACGCTGCCTATATTTAATATAAACATTGCACCCGTGCGAAGCCGGGGCGGGTCGCTAGTACATAAATAAGTACAGCCATTTTTGTGTTTTATTGATAAATCCGTATTATTCTGCCTTTTACCTCGCTGTAATAACTTATTGTAAATCAGGCTTTTTTTTTCTAAATTCTTTTCAGGTCCCATCCGGAGGCAGAAGATGAAATTCTATCGTTACCATATTTTGTATACAATCAAAATACATCATTTGGCACCCTTTTTGTGATAAGCCCGAAAGAAATCAAACATTATTTTTTTCCCCATACAAAAACGGCCCAGCCTAGTGTGTATTTGTTTTCATATATTTAACAATTTCTCTACTAACCAGGGTTTTTCTTATAATAAAAACCTATTATAACCTACTAAACTATTTGTAAAAGAATGGAAATAGTCATTTTAAAGTCATAAAAAGAAAAGAAAGTCATAAATGTTATAGTCATTAAAGTCATAAACAGTTTGTCTCACGGATGATAAATTTACAGTTAAAAGTAAAAATTACAAACAGGAACTCATGGCAAAGCTGCCACATTTCATAGGATTAGATGTCTTTGATAATTTTAAGTTTCACCAGTTTGAGCAGTCCCGATGAATAATCACGGGTGTGATACGTGATTTCGAAAATGAAACACCGAAGAACACGTCACATAATATTTCTTACCAAAACAGTCATGGATAATATATGAATTTAAGATTACACTATTTGATAAAAAAATTGGCACCCCAGTAATATCCAAGCGTCAAGTGCTACACAAATACCTCCACTTCACAGGTAACAGTGACTAAACTTAAGGTTAAAGAGTACTTAATTATAATTAGGTTATGTTACGTTCTTAATAATATGTTTTTTTTTATTATTATATTTTCTGGACATGCCGTTTTTCATTTTCAGGAGCCCAAAAAAAATTATACAATAATAAATGGAAGAATCGATAACTTTCCGATTTAGTCAATCACTAGCGTATATCTTCTTACTATCTTTCTTACTATCTTATCTTCTTACTAATATTATAAATGCGAAAGTTTGTGAGGATGGATGGATGTTTGTTACTCTTTCACGCAAAAACTACTAAACGGATCTGAATGAAATTTGGTAAGTAGATAGTTGACATTCTGGAATAACACATAGGCTACTTTTTATCCCGAAATTCCCACGGGATCGGGATTTTCGCGGGAAAACCTGCCCACGCGTACGAAGTCGCAGCAGAAGCTAGTGTAAAATAAATTGCTTTTGCACAGCACAACGATAGATACCGATGTTTTTGTGTGGGTAAGTTACACGGTGCATGGTAAATACACGCTGTGTTTGATGGAATAAGGTTTATTATTGATCGTATAGTACGTTTTGATTTAAGAAATGCGGGTGTGTGTGCGAGTGCGTATCTATTGATTTTATTAAACTGCATGTGTAGTTGTTGTCCCGCCCCGCGCCTAATTGGAGACACACGGTTCCGATATAATTTCGTCTGTTGGCCATATCTACTTATTTATTTTATCTATGGTACTTACATAATATTTTTTTCTTTGCTTCAAGATCGTGTTATCTGTAAACGCACAATTTTACAGTAGGCATTTTTGTAACTTTTAGAGTCAGAATCACATTATATTAGACAAACTTAAAAATGTAAAATATTTTTAACAACATTTCTTGTAAATAGGCTTTAAATGTATACATTTAATCGCATTATTTTGGTATTTTAAAATAAATATTAGGAGCAACACGAAAGAAGATCATTTTCGTTAAAGAAGTTTGAAATTTTACATTACACCATTTATCGTCATATTGAGCACGCATTCGGGTTTTCTCAGTTGTTAAGACCTGATTTATCCATTACTGGTTCTTTTTTTAAATTATTGTAGTTTAAATAATCATCAATCAATATACAATGTGTAATTTAAAGGTTACCTATATATATACCGAGTGCACGGCTTCTTTGGATGATAACAAACGATATGGCAAGGGTTTTGTATTCCTATGTCTACATGTGTGAAGCTTATTAGAAACTCAATACCAGAGACCGAATTTTTCAAATTAAGAAGAATGAAGAGAATTATCGTGTTATTGGCTAGTGACGTGGAAAGTGATGACCCTCATAGTGCTGTGACACGTTTGTTATTATTGGTATTAAAGAAACATATGAAACCGATAATTTGGTGCCAATTCTGTGAGTCACTTATTTTGAGCTGAAACTTTGCATAGAGACTCCATACCAGACGTTGTCTTCAGTCCTTTTGGATAGATATGGTGTTACCGTTGTACATAAAACGCTTCCGTTACAGACAGGCTGACAGACAACACACAGCCGAAATTACCGGGCTCAAGAAGCTGAAATTTGGCATGTATCTTTCTTGGGGAGTGTAGGTGAGCACACATAAAGCATTTTTGAAAATTCTCCTCCTAGTGGATTAAAAAGGGATTCAAAAGGGAGTACGAGATCTTTTTATTTATTCAATAGATTCACTTGAAACTTTGTACTTGGATTCCTCAAGTGAAATTGCTGACCGGAGTTGCTTGAATTTTCTAACGAGATACCACGGTACTGGAACATAAGGGCAATTGAAGGAACAATTTGGGTTTTTAGTCTGAATTTTCCCACCAAACAAAAGGTTCATCAAGTGGTGCAAGTGATATGGTGACCAAGGATATTTAATTTTGGACCGAATTGGAATGAAGTTTCTCTCAACTGGACAACATCGATTTGCTCGCGAATCAACTGTTCTCTTACCGGCTTATACTGGCAAATAATAATACAACAAAGAAATATTTCAATTAAAAAACCGCCTTCTATATAACTACATCACAAAGGAACTAAAAAGTAAAAATAAGGAATCTCCGCTCCACCCAGAGCGGGAGGAGATATTGGATGATTTTCCCACCAGAAAAAATGTAAGTGAGTTGAATACATTTCTCAAATTTTTATTTTTTATAAACCTAGGTACCTACTTAACTGATTAACATAAAATAAAATATAGGAACATATGAAACGGATGTTTGTTACTCTTTCAGGCAAAAATAGCTGCAGTGATCAGAATGAAATTTTGTATGTAGATAGCTGAAACCTTGGGATAATGCAAAAGTTATATCCTGAAATTCCCACGGGATCAGAATTTACACGGTAAATACCTCCCGTGCGAACGAAGTCGTGGACAACAGATAGCAGTTTTTATAAGTTTATAATATTGGCCGTTGATGGTAGGGTCAATATTTTATGTGTGTTTAACATTGATCGTGTACATCTTTTTTGCATCATAAATATAAGGACTAACCTTATTGTCCTCAAAAAATAACACCATATCGTAGAGTAGGAACAACGAGACTATGATAAGCTGTTAGTAATGTCTCAGTGTTTACTCTCAGTGTTTAATCTACTCTAGGTGAGGTTACAAGTTAACTTATTATCTATTGTTATACTCTATTATTTTACTGTTTATCTTATTGTTTTCTATGACGACCCACTGACCGATTCTTCTACTGTACAGTAATTTTATAGGTGATATTAAAATGCGGATTTTCAAGACGCTGATGGAAATGTATTACTTTTGTTTTATTAAAATTTATTATGTCATAAAGAGACTATTCATGTCACATTTATAATAACTAGGATTAGTGCGTTCTATAGTAGCCGTACTCACCTGCATACAATTTTATTTTTGCCTTGTGTATTTTGGAAGATAATTAATGTAGGTATATTAAGAATAGGTGTGGGCCCAGCACGCTAACTTGCGCTATTTATTATGTTATGCGCTTTGTCCACTTTCCACTATTTCGTCGTGCCGCACTAATGCAGGGCGCACCTAAATATGTGCACCAAATCCGAAAAATTTCAACGAAGCTTTCTCAAACATATAAATTTACAAATTGCAAGACCAACAAAACTCATAGTTTAGTTAAATAGAAATGTATTGTCTTACTCTCTTAATTTGTAAAGTACGTTTTCTTGTTTTAATAAGTATGTAGGATTCACTCGCTTTCGCCTTTTTAGTCCAAATATAACATTGATGTGACCAATATATCGATAATGTAAAGAGATACTCATATTTTTCACGTAGCAGCATTGTCAAGTTCGCAAATGTTAAAATATGTCGGTTATTGGGACGTTTACCCTAATGGTTAACGGTTTTGAGCGCATGGTGTCTCTAAGGATCGTAACGCGAAGTGGCCCACATTTGATGAACGAGCGAATGTGCATACGTGCGTCCAATGCAATTATACATAATCGCTGAGTGTTCGATTAAAATTCAAAAAGCTTGTAAATAAACGAAACAGTTGCTAAGTATCAATCATTTATTTTCCAATTTGTTGAGGTTACATACCGACATTGTCTAGTACAGGTAGTCGCAGGGAGTACGACAGCCGCAAGCGCACTTGCCACAGATAGACACGGCACCAGCAGCACACACAGGACCACCGAAGTTCACAGCGCCCATGATGGGGACCTGACCAGCAACAGCGGTGTTACCGCAGACTGGCAGCTCACCAGCGACCGCCACGTTGCCCTCGCCAGCACCGCCGTATGCGGCAGTACCATAACCGGCAGCAGCAGGGTAGGCGCGTCCGTTGTAAGCCAAGCCAGACAAGCCGTAGGGGCCAGCTAGACCAGGACCAGCCAAGCCGCAAGGGGCGTAAGAACCACAACATTGGCCACATGAGAATACATTCTGTAAAAGAGATAATCGTAATTATCTTAACCTACTTCAAAAATAAGTTACCATTAACACGTTATCTCATGACTTCTGAGAACAACAATGTCAGGAAACTAAAATCAGACACATGAAATATAAAAAAAATAAAAATTCTTAAACAAGAAAATCACTCACCTGGACCAAGCACGCTTGGATGCAGAGCAACAGAACAGTGAAGGAAGACATGTTTGATGTTTGTTCAACGAGAAGCTGAAGACTGAATGATAACCTGAAATTGTTGACCCATTTTATACCCAGCACCATGTTGATATGGAACGCGTTTTCGAAATTTTAGAAAACGTGACTTGATATGACATTTAAAAACGCTTTTTGTTTAAAATTATTATGTTTTAGGCGTATCATGCTTGCACAAGACATTAATTAATTTCTTATACCGACGGAGTATAAAATCTCCAACAGCTGCACTAGACATCATTCTTGTGTCAGTACTCGAAACAAACGACAATGTCTCTCAAGGCTATCCTCGTCCTCTGCGCTCAGGCTCTCCTGCTCAAGGTAAGATACATAATATTTATTGGTGTTATAATTTTGCTGTTTTTAATAACTACATTGATGGCCTGGCGCCATTGATGGCAGACAGTGTACCATAGCGTAGCTCCATTCCTTTTTAGTTTGGTCAGCAAAGATAAGCTGCAGGGTGTCATAGCGTGTTAGCAATGCAGTTATTGCGGACCTAGGTTTATAGAGTTCTTCGTGGTTGCGGAAATGTTCTAACGAGATACCTCGGCCTCGGAACTTCCCCCGGCCTCGAACCCATCCTGTTCACCCTGAAGGAACATGGTGGGTTTATAGTCAGTAGAAGTCTGACTCGCGGTTCCGATCCACCCAGAGCGGGAGAAGTCATACAACGATTTTCCCACCCAGGAAAAAAAAATGCTTGTAGAGTGCTTAATTCAAACATAGGGAATAATTTAAATCAAAGCCAAGGAAGGAAAATTACTACTGAATTTATGTAGTGTTATAATCATCGTTTCTATAAGTAGGTATAATATGAATATAAATTTCATGATCTCTAAATATTATAAAACAAAGTCCCCCGCCGCGTCAGTCTGTCTGTCTGATAGCGATAAACTCAAAAAGTACTGCACGGACTTTTTTTCAGTTTCCACCAACAGATAGAGTGATTCCTGAGGGAACAATTACTGCATAGTAAGTTTAGGTTTTGTGTATATTGGATGAAAAAACTTTTTTTCCAAAAATAGAACCGACTTCCATATAAAAACACTACGAATGCAAAAATAACTTTAATTTCGGTAGTCGGTTTCATTTGTTTTCTATTTTTAACCGACTTCTAAAAAAGGAGGAGGTTCTCAATTCGGATGTTTGTTTTTTTTTTTATGTTTGTCCGGGCAGAACTCCGTCGCTTGCCAACCGATTTGAAAAATTCTTATCTTGTTAGAAAGGGTATACTTTCCAAATGGTCCCATGACAATTTTATTGAATTCGGACAAGCCGTTTCTGAAAAATCAACAAAAGTCTAATAAAATATTTACGTTGATGATCTTTTCGTTTACTCTGCAGTGCGTTTTTTGTTCGCGCATAACTCCGTCATTTACGAACCGATTTGGAAAATTCTCTGACCCACTAAAAAGCACGAAAATAAAAACTTTTTTGCAAAAAATAAAACCGACTTCCACATCAAAACACTACAAAGCCAAAAATAATTTTAATTTCGGAAGGCGGTGTGAAAAAAAAAAAGAAAATACAAAACCAATAACACCGACTACAGAAATTAAAATTATTTTTGGCTTTGTAGTGTTTTGATGTGGAAGTCGGTTTTATTTTTTGCAAAAAGTTTTTTCCTTTATTTTTTTGACACCGCCTTCCGAAATTAAAGTTAATTTTGCCTTTGTAGTATTTTTATATGGAAGTCGGTTCCATTTTTGGCAAAAAAAAATTTCACGCTTTTTAACCGACTTCCAAAAAAGGAGGTTTACAATTTGTCTTGAACTTTTTTTTTTTTTTTTTTTTTTATGTATGTTACCTCATATCTCGGAGACGGCTGGACCGATTTGAAAAATTCTTTTTGCATTTGAATGGGTATAGTTTCTAGTTGGTCCCATTGTTACGAAATCAGGATCTGATGATGGGATCCTGGAGAAATCGAGGGAACTCTTCAAATATTATAGGCACACCTATAGCGTTTTATGTATTTCTTATAGTAGCTTGTGCAGTTGCTCTCGAAAAGTACCATTTGAGGAAGTGGAACTGATGATGAAGACCCCAGATGGCCACCGAAACTACTCAATAATAAGTATTTCGTTGATTGCGATTAGATTACTTGAATATGGATGTTAAGCACTTTATGCTCGTCACAATGCATATGGTGAAGTAGAGCTGATGGTGATGTACCAGGAGAACTCCTCAAAAATTAACGGCTCAGCACCGGGAAAAGCAATATTTTGTAAAAGTTGATAAGTAGTTGACATTTTGGCTTTTGTAACTAGATAAATTACAAACCGACCCACTAAATAGCGTGAAAAAAAACTTTTTAGCAAAAAATAGAACCGACTTCCATATAAAAACACTACAAAGGCAAAAATAACTTTAATTTCGGAAGGCGGTGTCTTTAGTTTTGTATATATTTTCGTTTTTGACACCGCCTTGCGAAATTAAAGTTATTTTTGCCTTTGTAGTGTTTTTATATGGAAGTCGGTTCTATTTTTTGCTAAAAAGTTTTTTTAGTGGGTTGGTTTGTAATATTTAAGCAAAGAAATTTTGTTCAAAACAAGAAAAGCTGAACCGGAGAATTTTAGGGATTTCAAGATTTTATATAATAAACTTTCTTTGCTCCCGATTTTTTCTTGAAATCTCGAGAGTAATTATATCAAAGGAAACTACCGGCGCACAGATATCATCAATAATATAATCATATACAACTATGTCTGTGTGCTTTCAAAGAGGGCTGTCAAAATAATGAACAAATCAGAGCATTTTTCAGAAGACCTACATAATATTAATAAATAAGAAAGTTAAGATAACTACCTAAATAATTTTTGCAAAACATACTAGTTGAATTTATACTATATTCTCAGTCTGCCCTGGTAGCTGGTACTTAAATTTATTTTTGCTTTATTTTCAGTCCGCCCTCGGACAGTGCATTAGCCGCTTGGCCGCCCCTTGCGGCTTGTCTGCTCCAGCTTTGTCATATGGAGGACTCGGCTACCCTGGCGCCGGCTGCGCAGGCCTGCAGTTCAGTCCCACTTGTGGCGGCGCCCTGCCTGTCTCCAGCGCCTCCGGCAACGCTCCCGTCGGTATCTCCGTAGCGTCCGAGAACGCTTACGAAGGTTCTCTGGGTGTGTGTGGTGAGCTGCCGTTTGTTGGTACTGTAGGTTTGGAAGGTGTGGTGCCTTCTGCCGGTGCTGGTGCCGTCAACCACGCCTGTGGTAATGGCAGGAACGCCATGATCAGTGAGAGTGCTGCCTTTGGCCCGGCTGCCGGCGTGGGCCCTCTTGCTGGTTACGGTCTTGGTACTACCTTTGCTCCCGCTGGTTTTGCTGCTTCTGGCTTCGGTCTCCGTGGTGGTTATGCCGGCAGATGTGGCTGCGCCATCTAAGAACATGAGCCATATAAATGATCCCCACTTGAACTTAATAAATCGATACACATGCTAGTTTTTGTTTTTTATTTTATTTTACCTATTGATGTTGTTTTTTTTTCTAGTTTTATGTAATTAATATTTCCCGAAGCATGTTGATATATTGCTTCTTTTCAATATAAATCGCAAAAGATCGGTCGATGTGTCATCACGCGGGTCAGGTTTAGGTATGTCCAATATTCTATTAAATTTCCAATTAAAGATCGATAATCTAGCCGAGAAACATTAAAAAAATGACTTTCGTGGGTTCTGGAAGAATACAGCCAAGTTAAACACTAGATCCATTCTGCCAGTGAATGTCGACGGAGTGAGTGACCACGGTGATATCGCTTTCGCTAATATACTCAGGCATCAGTTTTGAGTGCAGTCTCCCATTGGTTCAGTAGGTGGGGGAGCCGAAGTTGAGATTCTTAGTGGCCCAGTGGAGTCGTGTTTCAGAGACAAAGAGATTTCAAATATAATAAAGTATATGACGAGGGGCAAATCTCTTGGGCACGACGGTCTTAGCATCGAGCATCTTCAGAATGCTGGCCCGCATATCTCTAGAGTTCTGGCGCTGTTGTATTCTTTGTGCGTGAGCCACTCCAGATTTAATTAGGACGATAGTAGTGCCCGTTGTAAAAAGTAAAACAGGAGATCTTGCAGATAAGCATAATTATAGGCCTATTTCACTAGCAACGGTTGTGGCTATGGTGTTTGGCGGTGTGCTTAATACGCAGTTAAGTAAACACATAACTCTGCACGACAACCAGTTTGGTTTCAGGCCACAACTATCTACTGAAAGTGCTATATTGTGTCTTAAGCATACCGTCGGATACTACACTAGACGCAATACGTTTTTGCGTGTTTCCTTGATTTATGCCGTGCTTTTGATCTGGTGTCGTATGATATCTTATAGAAAAAGCTTAAAAGTGTGAACCTACCCATTGAATTAGTTGAAATCTTCAAGTATTGGTACACGCACCAGATCAACAGCGTCAGATGGGCAGGTACAATGTCTGAGACGTATGAGTTGAAGTGTAGAGTGAGTCAGGGTAGACTGACCTCGCCTACCCTGTTCAACTTGTATATGAATGCATTGATCGCCGCGCTTAGCAGTCAGCATGTCGGCTGCCACGTTGACGGAATTTGTGTTAACAATTATTTAAGCTACGCAGACGATATGGTGTTGCTGAGCGCGTCGGTCTGTTATCTGAGGAAACTGGTGCGAATATGTGAAGAATATGTCAATAAGGTAGTAAATAGGTCTTACATATAATGTAGTAAAAAGTAACTGCGTGATCTTTGTGAGAGGTATGAAGTGCCCGCTAGAAGTATCTCCTGTGTACCTCAATGGGAACCCTTTAGCATGGGTGACTCAATTCAAATATTTAGGGCACATCGTTACTGCCGACTTACGGGATCATGCATATATTAAACGGGAACGGAGAGCACTGTCAAGGAATGAACATGATAGCTCGCAGTTTTGCACGTAGTTCATTTGAAGTTAAGTCTACGCTCTTTAGGGTGTATTGTACACCTTTATACACGTGCAGCCTGTGGGCTAATTACACGCAGAAAAGTTACAGTGCTCTCCGTGTACAATACAATAACGCATTTAGGGCAATTGTGGGGCTGCCCCGCTTCTGCAGCGCCTCAGGGATGTTTTCTGAGGCGCGTACTAGCTGCTTTTATGCGACTATGCGTAAGCGGAGTGCATCCCTAGTGCGCCGAGTGTGGACTAGCTCCAACACTAGTTTGAAGATGATAGCAGATAGGCTATCCCTATATACGACATTGTTGTGGGAGACATGTCGCGTGTGGGGTGGGATAGCCTGTTTTGCATGTTTTTCTTTGATTTCATTGTAATTTTTTTTTTTTGTTTTTTTTTTGTGTGGATGTTTACGGTAATTTATAATGTAATGTAGTTGTGGGTCATTATCGAAATTTGGCGGACGAAACACAACCGTTTTTCCGACGACGGAAACGGTTGCAGAAAACGGTCGTCGTTGGAACTGGTTTGAAAACGGCTCGATAGACGAAACTATCGACGAGTGAAGTAGTTGCAGTTTCTTGCAAGGTACAAAGTACAAACGGTTTCAAGTTGCAAATGTATGAAACGGTTTACTGAATGATACGTTTTATCCGACGACATTATGTTTTTTAGCTTAATTTATCGTAAAATAAATGGCATTTAGCTTTTTTTATATTTAACTGTTTTTATCGAAATGCGAGCAAAAATTCTTCTGTATTTTCGCGGTGCAAACATTGCGATGGGTTTTAAATTATTATATTTAATATAAGTAGTTAGGTTATGAAATATTATAATTACCGGTCTCAGTTTGCGAGTACAAGATTTAAACTGATGAAATGACCAAAAACAATGTAAACAAACACGCGCTCTCACTGATTCGAATTCCAGGAATTATTCTAATTCATCATGCAAGGCGATTTTGTACCTTTTTTTTTTACCCACGAAGTAAAAACGGTTTCACCGTCGTAGAACGTAAAACGGTCCTTGAAAACGGTTCCTTGTCAAAACGCCCACGACTAATGTAATGTATGTGTCTATATGGGACTTTTGAATCCTGAATGAAATGTATTTTCAACCGACGACCTTTTTACAGATCTGTAAAAAAGAAAAAACCGCACCATACGTTGTTTTGTTATAACTCAAAAGGTTTTGGCAGCGTTTTCGATGAAAGCTCCCAATCGCCTTAGTTTTTGGGAACTAATTTTTTGAGCTGTTATTTAAATATTTGAGATGTTATTATGATCAGGTGAAAAACATACTGAGCAGATATTTAATTTAATGGCGGTTGATTAATTATTGCGACAGTGAAGCATGGACAGTAATAAAAAATCAATTAGTCGGTTATTTTCAACCGACGACAAAAAGAGGAGGTTATCAATTCGAAGCGTATATATATATTTTTTTTTTTAATGTATGATCATCGAGTACTCGAAGACGGCTGATTCGATTTGGAAAATTCTTTTTTTGTTTGAAAGGGTATACTTTGAAATTGGTCCCATTGTCACCAAGTCAGGAACTGATGATGGGATCCTGGAGAAATCGAGGGAACACTTCAAATATTATAGGCACACCTATGGCGTTTTGGGCATTTCTTATAGTAACTTGTGCAGTTGCTCTCAAAAAATACCATTTTGGGAAGTGGAACTGATGATGAAGACCACAGATGGCCGCCGAACCTACTCAATAATAAGTATTTCGTGGATTGCGATTCGAATACTTGAATACGGATGTTAAGCACTGTATGTTCGTCACAATGCATATGGTGATGTAGAGCTGATGGTAAAGTACCAGGAGAACTCCTAGAAAATTAACGGCCCAGCACTGGGAAAAGCAATATTTTGTAAAAGGTTATAAGTAGTTGACATTTAGGCTCTTTTAACTAGGTAAATTAAAAATCGACCAACTATAAAGAGTGAAATAAAAACTTTTTACCAAAAAATTAAACCGACTCCCAAAAACACTGCAAAGTGAAAAATAACTTTAATTTCGGAAGTCGGTGCCAAAAACGAAAATACAAAACTGAAGACACCGACTACAGAAATTAAAGTTATTTTTCACTTTGCAGTGTTTTTGGGAGTCGGTTTAATTTTTTGGTAAAAAGTTTTTATATTTATTAAAATAACTTTCAAGTGAAATCGTTAATGCATAACACCGAAAATATCATAAGATCTCTTGCTTCAACAACGTGTTATCTTGAAACGCACGATTTTACACTAGGCATTTTTTAAACTTTTAGAGTCCGAATCACATTATATTATACAAACTTAAAAATGTAAAATATTTTTATATACTTTTAGAAACTCGTCTGGAGTTTAAAGCAGTTTGAAATTTTACATTACACCATTTTCAGCACGCTTACGGGTTTTCTCAGTTGTTAAGACCTGATTTATCAATTACTGGTCTTTTTTTTCAATTCTTGTGGTTTTAATAATCATCAATCAATATACATAAAACGCTTCCGTTACTGACTGAATGACTGACAAAACACAGCCGAAATTACCGGGCGCAAGAAGCTGAAATTTGGCATGTATGTTTCTTGGGGAGTGTAGGGGAGCACTAAGAAAGGATTTTTGAAAATTCCACCCCTTGTGGATTAAAAAGGGGTTCAAAGGAGAGTACGAGATCTTTTTAATTATTCAGTAGATTCACTTGAAATATTGTACTTAGATTCCTCAAGTGAAATGGCTGACCGGAGTTGCTTGAATTTTCTAACAAGATACCGTGGCACCGGAACAGAAGTGCAGGCTAAAAGAAAAAAAAGGATATTTAATTTTGGACCGATTTGGAATGAAGTTTCTCTCAACTGGACAACATCGATTTGCTCGCGAGTCAACTCCTCTCTAACCGGCTTATACTGGCAACTAATAATAAAACAAACAAATATTTCAATTAAAAAACCGCCTTCTAAATAACTACATCACACAGGAACTAAAAAGTAAAAATAAGGAATCTCCACTCCACCCAGAGCGGGAGGAGATATTGGATGATTTTCCCACCAGAAAAAATGTAAGTGAGTTGAATACATTTCTCAAATTTTTATTTTTTATAAACCTAGGTACCTACTTAACTGATTAAGATAAAATAAAATATAGGAACATATGAAAGGGATGTTTGTTACTCTTTAAGGCAAAAATAGCTGCAGTATTCAGAATGAAATTTTGTATGTAGATAGCTGAAACCTTGGGATAATGCAAAAGTTTTATCCTGAAATTCCCACGGGATCAGAATTTACACGGTAAATACCTCCCACGCGAACGAAGTCGTGGACAACAGATAGCAGTTTTTATAAGTTTATAATATTGGCCGTTGATTGTAAGGTCAATATTTTATGTGTGTTAACATTGATCGTGTACATCTTTTTTGCATCATAAATATAAGGACTAACCTTATTGTCCTCAAACAATAACACCATATCGTAGAGTAGGAACAGCGAGACTATGATAAGCTGTTAGTAATGTCTCAGTGTTTACTCTCAGTGTTTAATCTACTCTAGGTGAGGTTACAAGTTAACTTATTATCTATTGTTATACTCTATTATTTTACTGTTTATCTTATTGTTTTATACGACGACCCACTGATCGATTCTGTACAGTAATTTTATAGGTGATATTAAAATGCGGATTTTCAAGACGCTGATGGAAATGTATTACTTTTGTTTTATTAAGATTTATTATGTCATAAAGAGACTATTCAAGTCACATTTATAATAACTTTGATTTGTGCGTTCTATAGTAGCCGTACTCATATGCATAAAATTTTATTTTTGCCTTGTGTATTTTGGGAGATACTTAATGTAGGTATATTAAGAATAGGGGTGGGCCCAGTACGCTAACTTGCGCTATTTATTATGTTATGCGCCTTGTCCACTTTCCACTATTTCGTCGTGCCGCACTAATGCACGGCGCACATAAATATGCGCACCAAATGCGAAAAATTTCAACGAAGCTTTCCCAAACATATAAATTAACAAATTGAAAGACCAACAAAACTCAGAGTTTAGTTAAATAGAAATGTATTGTCTTACTCTCTTAATTTGTAAAGAATGTTTTCTTGTTGTAATAAGTAGGCATGTAGGATTCACTCGCTTTTGCCTTTTTAGTCCAAATATAACATTGATGTGACCAATATATCGATAATGTCATGAGATACACATATTTTTCACGTCTGCTACGTTGTCAAGTTCGCAAATCTGTCGGTTATTGGGACGTTTACCCTAATGGTTAACGGTTTTAAGCGCATGGTGTCTCTAGTGATCGTAACGCGAAGTGGCCCACATTTGATGAACGAGCGAATGTGCATACGTGCGTCCAATGCAATTACACATAATCGCTGAGTGTTCGATTAAAATTCAAAAAACTTGTAAATAAACGAAACAGGTGCTAAGTATCAATCATTTATTTTTCGATCTGTTGAGGTTACATACTGACATTGTCTAGTACAGGTAGTCGCAGGGAGTACGACAGCCGCAAGCGCACTTGCCGCAGATAGACACGGCACCAGCAGCACACACAGGACCACCGAAGTTCACAGCGCCCATGATTGGGACCTGACCAGCAACAGCGGTGTTACCGCAGACTGGCAGCTCACCAGCGATCGCCACGTTGCCCTCGCCAGCACCGCCGTATGCGGCATTACCATAACCGGCAGCAGCAGGGTAGGCGCGTCCGTTGTAAGCCAAGCCAGACAAGCCGTAGGGGCCAGCCAGACCAGGACCAGTCAAGCCGCAAGGGGCGTAAGAACCACAACATTGGCCACATGAGAATACATTCTGTAAAATAGATAATCGTAATTAGCTTAACCTACTTCAAAAAATAAGTTAATATTAACACGTTATCTCATGACTTCTGAGAACAACAATGTCAGGAAACTAAAATCAGACACATGAAATATAAAAAAATATAAATTTCTTAAACAAGAAAATCACTCACCTGGACCAAGCACGCTTGGATGCAGAGCAACAAAACAGTGAAGGAAGACATGTTTGATGTTTGTTCAACGAGAAGCTGAAGAATTAATGATGACTTGAAATTATTGACCTATTTTATACCCAGCACCATGTTGATATGGACCAAGTTTTCGAAATTTTAGAAAACGTGACTTGATATGACATTTAAAAACGCTTTGTGTTTAAAAATATTGGGTTTTAGGCTTATCATGCTTGCACAAGACATTAATTAACTTCTTATACGGACGGAGTATAAAACCTCCAACAGCTGCACTGGACATCATTATTGTGTCAGTACTCGATACAAACGACAATGTCTGTCAAGGCTATCCTCGTCCTCTGCGCTCAGGCGCTCCTGCTCAAGGTAAGAAACATAATATTTATTGGTGTTTTTATTTTGCTGTTTTCAATAACAAAATTGTTGGCCTGGCGCCTTTGATGGCAGAAAGTGTGGCATAGCGTAGCCCCATTCCTTTTTAGTGTGGTCAGCAAAGATAAGCTGCAGGGTGTCATAGCGTGTTAGCAGTGCAGTCAGGCTTAGGCTAGGCTTGGCTTCGTGGTTGCGGAAATGTTCTAACGAGATACCTCGGCCCCGGAACATCCCCCGGGCTCGAACCCATCCTGTTCACCCTGAAGGAACATGGTGGGTTTATAGTCCGTAGAAGTCTGACTCGCGGTTCAGCTCCACCCAGAGCGGGAGAAGTCATACGACGATTTTCCCACCCATGAAAATGAAATGCTTGTAGAGTGCTTAATTCAAACATAGGGAATAATTTAAATTAAAGCTAAGGAAGGAAAATTTCTACTTAATTTATGTAGTGTTACAATCATCGTTTCTGTAAGTAGGTATAATATAAATATAAATTTCATGATCTCTAAATATTATAAAACAAATTCCTCCGCTGCGTCAGTCTGTCTGTCTGTTCGCAATAAACTCAAAAAGTACTGCACGGACTTTTTTTAGTTTTCACCAACAGATAGGTATACTTTTAGGTAAGCGTGCTCCATCTTCGATCACATCATCACTTACCATCAGGTGAGATGGTGGTTAAACGCGAACCTATTTTCAATAAAAAAAAGATAGAGTGATTCCTGAGGAAAAAATTACTGCATAGTAAGTTTAGGTTTTGTGTATATTGGATGAAAAAAGATGATATTAGTTCGAAAAAAACTAAGGCCCTGATTTAAAGAGGCAGATGTAAATAGCGGTTTTGGTAAGTTAAATATTATAAATGGCACGTTTAATAACTAGTTCAGCAGTTAAAACTAAGCAGAAAAGTAAACAAAAATGAGTAATAAAAAATAATGAAATGGATCAGTGAATATATAATTGAGCAGGAAATAACTAAATGGGCGGTAAAAAATATTGAACGAGCGGTTACGTGTGGGCAGTAATAAATCGGAATTTGTCGGTAAAAAGCTCATTCTAACCATCTAACCCAAATGATTCACCAACAATAGAAGGGATCCGACGCAGGTATATATGAGGCCATCATTTTTACCGCTCATTCAGTTATTGGACTGCTCAATTATTTTTAGAATTGACATTGTATGATATAAAAACCTTTTAACAAAAAATTAAACCGACTCCCAAAAAACACTGCAAAGTGAAAAAACACTTTAATTTCGGTAGTCGGTGTCTTTAGTTTTGTTTTTTCGTTTTTGGCACCGACTTCCGAAATTAAAGTTATTTTTCACTTTGCAGTGTTTTTTGGGAGTCGGTTTAATTTTTTCAAATGGTACTTTTTGAGAGCAACTGCACAAGTTACTATAAGAAATACCCAAAACGCCATAGGTGTGCCTATAATATTTGAAGAGTTCCCTCGATTTCTCCAGGATGCCATCATCAGATCCTGACTTTGGTAATAATGGTACCAATTTCGAAGTATACCTATTCGAACAAAAGAAGAATTTTCGAAATCGGTTCAGCCGTCTTCGAGTACTCGATGATCATACATTAAAAAAAAAAATATATATATATACGCGTCGAATTGATAAGCTCCTCTTTTTGTCGTCGGTTGAAAATAACCGACTAATTGATTTTTTATTACTGTCCATGTTTCACTGTCACAATAATTAATCAACCACCATTAAATTAAATCGCACCTTTGGGAACAAAGGGTCACTACTGCATGTTTTCCAACTTTACAGGAGGAGCATTTTTCGATTTTTTTTTATGTATTTATTTTTTATCTCTGTACTGTTTTAGAGTATTGACGCGATTCTTACAGTCTTAAATCCGTAGTTTCTTCACGGACAATCGTGAATATTTAAAAAAAAATACAAGAAGTGGTTTCTGAGAAACAAGCCATAAACTGAGGAAAGGGTACCAAAAGTGATTTTTTGTTACAAATCGCTAACTGTCATATTGCAGAAATGACCTTTTTAAAAAATAATAACTTCATGAAAGTACGTATTTTTTTAATGATACGGGTGATTTACGTTTATTTTTAGTAAAGATGTATTTAACTGGAACCGAATACAAACTAAAACAAGCAGAAAAAGAAGAAGAATCGGTAAAATACTATATTTATTGATAAAATAGAGGGTTATGAAATGAAATAGATGATATCTTTTTTATTTTTTATTTGTATAATAAACAAATGGCATCAAAATTAAAAAATAATAACATACATTTTGAAAGAGGTCCCACACCGACACCCGTGTGGACGATATATTGGCCAACTTGTATGTTGGAGGCACCAGAAGCTCAACGTATTTGCTCTAAACTATTGAAAATGGCTTTCAAGTTACTGTCAGATAAAACCTTAATTATACTGAATAGTTATAATCATAAATATAATCGTTATAGTATAGATAAAATGACAGTAGTATGCTGTTTAAGTATCTAAAATCTTTATGAAAGTTTAAGCTGTACGTACTTAATATTTAATAAAATAACCAAAATAATCCCTTTAAGACCATGTCTCAGGTGCATGGCATGTAAAATCTAAACAAAACTAGGCATAGTCACACATTTCAACATAATAAATCAATCATCAGTCTTAATACGATTAAAGAGTTTGCCTTTCGGCACTTATCATCTAATAAAACGAGTATCGTGGACAAAATTCTATAACATTCTCCTAAAAGATAAATTCTTAAATTTATATAACAAAATTAGCTTAATATTAAACAGTCTCACAAATAACACTAATACTTAAACATCTTTATATACCTACGTTGTAATATTAAATTGCTTAAAGGTACTTAAGTAAATCACATTCATCACAGTTTAGTATGTATTTGGACTTTATTATCCAATTAGGAACTACAACTTTGGTAACAAAATTATAAGGAAAATCAGTATCAAATGCTCTGCTAAAAATATAGCAATAAGTAGGAGTACGAATCGCATCGCACTTGTTTAATTATAAAATAAAGAAATATCAAAATATTGTGTTGTAAATAGTTTCATAAACTTTCGGTATAATGTTGGTGTTAATTAAGGTTTGAATATCTGCCTTCTTTCGAGCACTTAAGAGGATTTTACTGTCATAAGCCTGCTTTAATGTTACTTCGTGAGGTTGTTGGACTCTTGTGCTTCGTGTTACTGTATGAATACGATTGACTTCAATCCAGTTGCCCTCGTATGAAGTTTTGAAGTAATAAGAATGGGCGTTATCAGCTGCACTTTGTGTATGCCCCCGAACAAGGAATTTATGTTGAATAGTATTTATTTGCAGTTTATTTACTGCATAATAATACAGGTTAATCATAAATCTGAAATCCAAAACAAAATAATCACTCAATAGATCAGCTCTACATAATAATGTAAATAGAAAACCATTTATCTAAGAAATATTGGCTAGATAGAAAGTGTCTTTTTGTTATAAAAATAAATGTTTAATTTAATGAGAACATAAAGTACGATTTGGTGAAACTTTTTTTTCGTTGATTGGATTCATTTGTGAGTTTTACCTAAAAGGGCCATTTAATTTTCAAAGATAAGAATCTCTCGCTTGATATTTTAATGTCACATCAGTTTTAAAATGGCATTATGTTTGTAATATTTATTTTTACAAAAGTCATTGTAACAAATATAACCTATTCATTTTATAAACAAAATATTTTTTTTTTTTTTACGATAATAATCACGATCACAACAATGAGTATCTTTTGAAGCAAAAAAAAACACTTCTATACAATGATGATCAAAATGACTTTTTTCCTTAATATAAATACTAATTATTACAAAAATAATGTCACTTGTAAACAGAATTGACGTTTTGGTTTCAATGAAAAGAAAAGTTTTATGCTATAATGTCATTTAGAAAAAGATGTGATGTTATGTTTGCAGCAAACAAATACCAAGATTTGGTAACAAAACGTGATTATTCTCCATAAGTGACATTAATTTTGCAAGAAATATGTAAAATAAAACTCATTACTTACCGTAGTGCCTCACCGTCACAAATGCGCAAGGTCACACTTCGGCTGTCAAAACACTACTGACAGGATGAGACGTTATGTTTCAAGCAAACGGACCAATTACGCGAAATAATGTAACGACACTCCCTCCCTCAAACCGATGTTATTCATGCTATTGTCACCATTTTTGCTGAGGATATAGAGTCGATTATCGCGGTTTTTTCTGCATATTTAAGTCATTTTTGCAAAAAGTTGCAGTAGTGACCCTTTGTTCCTAAAGGTGGGAAATATCTGCTCAGTATATTTTTCACAGCATAATAACAAACAAATAAAATAATAAAAAGCATAATAACAGCTCAAAAAATTAGTTCCCAAAAACTAAGCCGATCGGGAGCTTTCATCGAAAACGCTGCCAAAACCTTTTGAGTTATAATAAAACAACGTATGGTGCGGTTTTTTCTTTTTTACAGATCTGTAAAAAAATTGACTATCTCCCAAACATAACCCACAATAACCTTACAAAATGATGGGTTATTTACAAAGCTATTTTTAACAGTACCTATACTATTATTCCTTGTTCAATTAAATACGTTAGATACGTTTTTAGCATTTAATGTAAATTAAAATTGCTTTTCACACTATATCAATAAATTGACTATCTTAACTTATCGCAAATAAAAAAATACTGGACTAGAAATTGACTATGCAAAATATAATATATAATATAAGCAAATATAACCTTTTACCTGAGCTATTGTAAGAATGTCAAAATAATAATAACTAATTAGACGTTCACTTGTTCTGACCATATCGATGTATTCAGCCAAATAACGAATAAAAGCAAAAAAAATTGTTCAAAAAAAGAAAAGCTTTAGGGATATATTATACAAAATATTACACTTGTACGGAGAATTTTAAGAATTGCAAGATTTTATATACCTAATAAACTTTCTTTGCTCCCGATATTTTTATTGCAATCTTGACAGTAATTATATCAAAGGAAAATACCGGCGCACAGATATCGTCAATAATATAATTCTATACAACTATGTCTGTGTGTTTTCAAAGAGGGTTGTCAAAATAATGAACAAATCAGAGCATTTTTCAGAAGACCTACATAATATTAATAAATAAGATAGTTAAGATAACTACCTAAATAATTTCTGCAAAACATACTAGTTGAAGTTTTACTATATTCTCAGTCTGCCCTGATAGCTGGTACTTAAAATTATTTTTGCTTTATTTTCAGTCCGCTCTCGGACAGTGCACTAGCCGCGCTGCGGTGGCTGATATCTCTGGACTTGCTGCTCCCTGCGGCTTGGCCGGCCCTTGCGGCTTGTCTGCTCCAGCTTTGTCATATGGAGGACTCGGCTACCCTGGCGCCGGCTGCGCAGGCCTGCAGTTCAGTCCCACTTGTGGCGGCGCCCTGCCTGTCTCCAGCGCCTCTGCCAACGCTCCTGTCGGTATCTCCGTAGCGTCCGAGAACGCTTACGAAGGTTCTCTTGGTGTGTGTGGTGAGCTGCCGTTTGTTGGTACTGTAGGTTTGGAAGGTGTGGTGCCTTCTGCCGGTGCTGGTGCCGTCAACCACGCCTGTGGTAATGGCAGGAACGCCATGATCAGTGAGAGTGCTGCCTTTGGCCCGGCTGCCGGCGTAGGTCCTCTTGCTACTTACGGTCTTGGTACAGCCTTCGCTCCCACTGGATTTGCTTCTTCTGGCCTCGGTCTCCGTGGTGGTTATGCCGGCAGATGTGGCTGCGGCATCTAAGAACATGAGCCATATAAATGATCTCCACTTGAACTTAATAAATCGAAACACATGCTTGTTTTTGTTTTTTATTTTATTTTACCTATTGATATTGTTTTTTTTTTACTAGTTTTACGTAATTCATATTTCCTGAACCATGTTGATATACTGCTTCTTTTGAATATAAAGCGCAATAGATCGGTCGATATGTCATCACGCGGGGAAGGTTTAGATATGTCCACTATTCAAATGACTTTCAAGTGAAATCGTTAATAAATAAAATAAAATAAAATTATTTATTGCAGGTCCATGACCCATATAAAATTAAATTAAAATACATGTTACTATTGCTTACAGTCATAAATACCAAATGTCAAAATAACATAAATATACAAGTAAACAGAGTTAAAAGAAAAATACAAAGGTGATTGAGTGAGAACAACTTATCCTGTTATAAAATGTCAAACTATCAAATTAAATGTCAATATAAAAAAATAAAAATTAATAATGTCAGAATGTCAAATTAATTGTAATTTATATGTCAGAGTATGAGATTAGTCGTCAAACAACAGCTACGTGCAACAGTGCCAGTCGGTAGTAGAGACAGTCAACTCTACCCGCAATCATTACCAGGACAGCGTTGGAGCTGGCTCGCACCCTGCGCACCAAGGACGCGCACCGCTTGCGCATGGTGGCGTGGAAACAGTCGGTGCGCGCTTCCGCAAACATGCCCGAGGCGCTGCAGAAACACTGAAAAACTATCGACAATAATTATGTGCAATATTGACCCTCAAAGTTTTAAAACGAAACATGTCTTATTATTGATATGCAAGTCTCAGAACATTGTATATTGGAAACCAATGTTTACTATTAATTATTAGAGATAATGTTGGTATACTGATAATAAATTTAGAGTTCATAACAACAGTTCGTACTTACCATAGAAATCTAAAAACCCGACTACGACAAAAAAATCGATGCTAAAAAGGGTGAAACAAGATTTTCAGGATGCTGAAATAAACAAGGTTACTGGAAAAACAAGAACAGAACAAAAATAAAAGCCGTAGTCACACGTCACGTTATTAATTGTTTTTTTACGGTTGATATCCTATATAACGTGTGACTACGGCTTTTATTTTTGTTCTGTTCTTGTTTTTCCAGTAACCTTGTTTATTTCAGCATCCTGAAAATCTTGTTTCACCCTTTTTAGCATCGATTTTTTTGTCGTAGTCGGGTTTTAGTTTTTTTACTTTTTATTATTTAAACTATTTTGGTGTTCAATCACTGTGCTTCTATACTACATATTTACTTTATTTTTTATAAGTTCAAGTGAAGTCCTTTCAAATGATACCAAACACGGCATATCTATCTTACTTTAATTTTTTACACATGACTTTTTGACCGCTAGAGGGCGCCTCGTTAAATTTAAGCAATATTTTTGTTAAGTACAAGTGAAGCCCTTTCAAATGGTACCAAACGCGGTGTATCTATCTTATTTTTATTTTTTTAAACATGATTTTTTGTCCACTAGAGGGCGCCACTTTAAATTAAAGCAACATTTTGGAAATGTGCATGTGACGCCCTTTCAAATGATATCAAACACGATGTGTTTATCTTATTTTTATTTTTTAACACAACACTTTTTGGGCTCTAGAGGGCGCCACATTGGGTTTTGTGACACGTCACGTAGCCTATGTTCAGCGGACGGTCAAGACTGTTCTAACGATACCTCATTTGTCGAGTTCCGATAAGCAGCTTTGGAGCTATGAGGGAACAGATGAACATACACACATACATACATACATACATACATAGCCTGTCAAAATCATAAACCTCCTTTGGCTTTGCCGTAGTCGGGTAAAAATATAGTAGAAGTGGCAAGGGGCCGTATCGGCGTCCGCGCGACATGGCCAGAGGGCTCATGTCACAGGCAAGTGGCCGTGTCCGCGAACTAGTGCGCTTTCGACGGCGATCGTGATAACTTATAAGAATGTCGAGTTGTTCAGTGGTATCTTGTAAAAACCGAAGCCAAAACCAAAACTTTATGAATCATGGAATCACTTACCATATGTAAGTACAAGTATTTTACAATATTTGTCTAAAATCATGAAAAACAATAAATCACAAAATATTTCTTGCGTTTACTATGTTATTTTTGTTCTCAAATTTCACAGCGACTGTACTACTTTTACTATACATACATTGCTCCTTAACCATTAGCTGAGTTCATCACTAAGTAACTGTACAAGCCATGTAAAAATAACAAAGTATTACTGTATTACGCGGATTTATCGCGTAGTAAGGCCGCCGCTTCTTGCGACGAGTTAGTGATGTGCTCGTGCAGATCCACTAACGTAGGCTATCGACAACATTGTCGATTGACGCATGAAATATTGCTATTATAGTTTCGGGGTTTTATAACATACGGAAACCTCTAAGAAAATATGTTTAACTTTTATTTTACATAAGGTGACAGAAAGAAAAATACGTTGAAAAGTCAAGTGTACAAAAAAGTAAAAAAGAATAAACAATTTATTTTACGACCGCAGCATGCGTAAGGAGTTCCGACGTCGCCGCCGCTACAATAGTTTATTTTTCAATCTGTCAACCGTTTTAACCCGGTTGGAAAATCGATGTAAATAATGTTTTTTTTTGCTTTTTTGACTATTTTACAGCGTAGTAGAGAAATGCGTAACCAATCTTCGTAAACTAAGTTACTTAAATTTTAGGTTAATAATCGGTGGTGTTTTTGGGTTTCGAATTATCGTATGTTATGCCTTATCCTCGTGCTGTTTCTTTATTTTTTTAAGGTTTTTGTATTTTACTTCCGTTAAAGTTTTGAATGCGTTATAATAATCGGCATGGTTCAGATAATATATAAGTGAATTTAGCTTAAAATAACTCAATACATTCATGCTATTTATTTGTTATGCATGGGTGTGTGGATGGATGGGCCGTTTTTACTTTTTTCGAGTTTTCCGGGGGGCTTATTGCGGAAAGTATGCATAACGGCTTCAAATTAACGTGTGTAAAATATTATTCCTTTCCGATAAGTAATTCTGCCTCCGGATTGTACTCAAAGTTTCGATTTTGGTAGTTTATAGGGCAGTCTGCCGTAAGGACATTATGTACTAAAAATCAAATTAAAAGATTTTTTAAAATTAAATTACAATGTTTTAATAGTCTACTTAACAAATTAAATTTTGTTAGGTAACACCACTCACAGGGGTGAAGCGAGGGAAGTAAAATCAGCGCGTCGTAACACACCTTACGCACCCGCGCGGCCTTTTTAGTAGCGCTGCTGCTTCACGAGAGAATAAATTATCCACAAACAGCAAAAAGCTATGACTGAACAATGACGATCGAATGGTAGGTCACAGATCAAAGGAACTGTCAAAATTTTAGCAGATTACCGCTTAAGTCAGATATTCATTTGTCATTATGTACGAGATTACCAATATAGGCCATTTCGTTATGAAGTGTCAGTGGTTGACTACAATGAAAGCCATTATATTAGTAGATTACCAAACTTGTCCAAATCAACAATTTTGAAATCAATGATAGACCATTTTGACACTATTGTATAGCAGACTTGAGGCCCAGTACAGAAGTTATTGTTAAAAATCGGATTTGCCGAAAACGTGACCTCTCAAGGAAATGTTATGTGAAAAGAGCCAAATCTTTTAAGTACCAGCTTTATACTTTGATGGAAGAAAAGATAAAACATTACTTGTATCCAAAAAAGACGGAAAAATGTATAGAAAGAGCATTCTTGAAGAACATATTTCCGTTGCAGTGGATCGTCTGCCTTCTTCACATGAACGAACTGCCTTTTCATCACTTGTCCTGCACATAGACGAAAAAACTTTGGGACCCCAAACGCTTTCAGGGCCAATCGGCAAATATCTAGAAAACTGTGAGAAGAGGCCTATTGTTAAATTTCAAACCATTCACGTAGTGTTACATGATTCATCTGAAAAAAATATGAGTGCTGACCAAAAATGCCTCTACAGAATTGTATTAGTGGTAACAACAGGTGAATTTCCTTCTCATTTAGCAAACAAATCACCAGGAAAAATGTCCCACGCCAGATGGTTAACTCGCGCTAACAGAATTATGCGGTTATATGTTTCAATGGAATCTTCTTCTCAAAACCTGATTGTTCTTGCAACGTACGTCGTCAAAGCTTACTCTCCAACTTGGTTCGCAATCAAAACACATCCATCAACACGACACCTGTTCCATCTCATAGCTGCCACTAGCTATTTACCTACAGAACTGAAAATAATAGTTGATCGGGTAAATAAAAGAAATGGTTACTTCGCCCAGCCTGAAAATATATTATTGGCTATGTTGACTGATTCACATCGCACACATCCGAGAACTTGGGGCTCGTCGCATTTTGAAAGCTCGAAGCATCCAAGAAAATGGACTACGATTGTTCCAAATTCCTTCTTTGAATCTCGATGCATCGTCCTACATCAAACTCATTGACTGGCATAATAATATCCCGGAACCACCTATATTAAAACTGATATCCAATGAAGACATCGAAAATCTTATCGTACAAAAAGGAGATGGTGACATGCCAGTTTTACGTCTGTCTTACCACTCACAAGCAGTTGAAAGAGCAGTTAAGACTGTTACCGAGGCTTTAGCCAAGCGAAGTACAAAAATCGCTAGAGAAAGTTATATAAAAGCCCAAATTGAGTCGCGAAGAGCTATGCCAAAGTTTGAAAATAAACAAGATTTTCATGCTAACTAAAGTTAATTTTATGATGTCTGTAAATATTTTTGTTTTATTTATACGTGTAATCTATACTAATATTATAAAGAGAAAACCTTTGTATTTTTGTATTGAATAGGCTCAAAAACTACTGGACCGATTTCAAAATTTCTTTTACCATTACTTAGAGGGATTCTTCCGAATCCGTATAGACTATATTTTATCCCGGAAAATAGATAGGATTTTTCGTGGTAGTGAAAATTGTGGAGTAAGGCGTCGAAAAACTGCCGTACGTTAACGATTGTCGCGAACGCTGCCTATATTTAATATAAACATTGCACCCGTGCGAAGCCGGGGCGGGTCGCTAGTACATAAATAAGTACAGCCATTTTTGTGTTTTATTGATAAATCCGTATTATTCTGCCTTTTACCTCGCTGTAATAACTTATTGTAAATCAGGCTTTTTTTTTTCTAAATTCTTTTCAGGTCCCATCCGGAGGCAGAAGATGAAATTCTATCGTTACCATATTTTGTATACAATCAAAATACATCATTTGGCACCCTTTTTGTGATAAGCCCGAAAGAAATCAAACATTATTTTTTTCCCCATACAAAAACGGCCCAGCCTAGTGTGTATTTGTTTTCATATATTTAACAATTTCTCTACTAACCAGGGTTTTTCTTATAATAAAAACCTATTATAACCTACTAAACTATTTGTAAAAGAATGGAAATAGTCATTTTAAAGTCATAAAAAGAAAAGAAAGTCATAAATGTTATAGTCATTAAAGTCATAAACAGTTTGTCTCACGGATGATAAATTTACAGTTAAAAGTAAAAATTACAAACAGGAACTCATGGCAAAGCTGCCACATTTCATAGGATTAGATGTCTTTGATAATTTTAAGTTTCACCAGTTTGAGCAGTCCCGATGAATAATCACGGGTGTGATACGTGATTTCGAAAATGAAACACCGAAGAACACGTCACATAATATTTCTTACCAAAACAGTCATGGATAATATATGAATTTAAGATTACACTATTTGATAAAAAAATTGGCACCCCAGTAATATCCAAGCGTCAAGTGCTACACAAATACCTCCACTTCACAGGTAACAGTGACTAAACTTAAGGTTAAAGAGTACTTAATTATAATTAGGTTATGTTACGTTCTTAATAATATGTTTTTTTTTATTATTATATTTTCTGGACATGCCGTTTTTCATTTTCAGGAGCCCAAAAAAAATTATACAATAATAAATGGAAGAATCGATAACTTTCCGATTTAGTCAATCACTAGCGTATATCTTCTTACTATCTTTCTTACTATCTTATCTTCTTACTAATATTATAAATGCGAAAGTTTGTGAGGATGGATGGATGTTTGTTACTCTTTCACGCAAAAACTACTAAACGGATCTGAATGAAATTTGGTAAGTAGATAGTTGACATTCTGGAATAACACATAGGCTACTTTTTATCCCGAAATTCCCACGGGATCGGGATTTTCGCGGGAAAACCTGCCCACGCGTACGAAGTCGCAGCAGAAGCTAGTGTAAAATAAATTGCTTTTGCACAGCACAACGATAGATACCGATGTTTTTGTGTGGGTAAGTTACACGGTGCATGGTAAATACACGCTGTGTTTGATGGAATAAGGTTTATTATTGATCGTATAGTACGTTTTGATTTAAGAAATGCGGGTGTGTGTGCGAGTGCGTATCTATTGATTTTATTAAACTGCATGTGTAGTTGTTGTCCCGCCCCGCGCCTAATTGGAGACACACGGTTCCGATATAATTTCGTCTGTTGGCCATATCTACTTATTTATTTTATCTATGGTACTTACATAATATTTTTTTCTTTGCTTCAAGATCGTGTTATCTGTAAACGCACAATTTTACAGTAGGCATTTTTGTAACTTTTAGAGTCAGAATCACATTATATTAGACAAACTTAAAAATGTAAAATATTTTTAACAACATTTCTTGTAAATAGGCTTTAAATGTATACATTTAATCGCATTATTTTGGTATTTTAAAATAAATATTAGGAGCAACACGAAAGAAGATCATTTTCGTTAAAGAAGTTTGAAATTTTACATTACACCATTTATCGTCATATTGAGCACGCATTCGGGTTTTCTCAGTTGTTAAGACCTGATTTATCCATTACTGGTTCTTTTTTTAAATTATTGTAGTTTAAATAATCATCAATCAATATACAATGTGTAATTTAAAGGTTACCTATATATATACCGAGTGCACGGCTTCTTTGGATGATAACAAACGATATGGCAAGGGTTTTGTATTCCTATGTCTACATGTGTGAAGCTTATTAGAAACTCAATACCAGAGACCGAATTTTTCAAATTAAGAAGAATGAAGAGAATTATCGTGTTATTGGCTAGTGACGTGGAAAGTGATGACCCTCATAGTGCTGTGACACGTTTGTTATTATTGGTATTAAAGAAACATATGAAACCGATAATTTGGTGCCAATTCTGTGAGTCACTTATTTTGAGCTGAAACTTTGCATAGAGACTCCATACCAGACGTTGTCTTCAGTCCTTTTGGATAGATATGGTGTTACCGTTGTACATAAAACGCTTCCGTTACAGACAGGCTGATAGACAACACACAGCCGAAATTACCGGGCTCAAGAAGCTGAAATTTGGCATGTATCTTTCTTGGGGAGTGTAGGTGAGCACACATAAAGCATTTTTGAAAATTCTCCTCCTAGTGGATTAAAAAGGGATTCAAAAGGGAGTACGAGATCTTTTTATTTATTCAATAGATTCACTTGAAACTTTGTACTTGGATTCCTCAAGTGAAATTGCTGACCGGAGTTGCTTGAATTTTCTAACGAGATACCACGGTACTGGAACATAAGGGCAATTGAAGGAACAATTTGGGTTTTTAGTCTGAATTTTCCCACCAAACAAAAGGTTCATCAAGTGGTGCAAGTGATATGGTGACCAAGGATATTTAATTTTGGACCGAATTGGAATGAAGTTTCTCTCAACTGGACAACATCGATTTGCTCGCGAATCAACTGTTCTCTTACCGGCTTATACTGGCAAATAATAATACAACAAAGAAATATTTCAATTAAAAAACCGCCTTCTATATAACTACATCACAAAGGAACTAAAAAGTAAAAATAAGGAATCTCCGCTCCACCCAGAGCGGGAGGAGATATTGGATGATTTTCCCACCAGAAAAAATGTAAGTGAGTTGAATACATTTCTCAAATTTTTATTTTTTATAAACCTAGGTACCTACTTAACTGATTAACATAAAATAAAATATAGGAACATATGAAACGGATGTTTGTTACTCTTTCAGGCAAAAATAGCTGCAGTGATCAGAATGAAATTTTGTATGTAGATAGCTGAAACCTTGGGATAATGCAAAAGTTATATCCTGAAATTCCCACGGGATCAGAATTTACACGGTAAATACCTCCCGTGCGAACGAAGTCGTGGACAACAGATAGCAGTTTTTATAAGTTTATAATATTGGCCGTTGATGGTAGGGTCAATATTTTATGTGTGTTTAACATTGATCGTGTACATCTTTTTTGCATCATAAATATAAGGACTAACCTTATTGTCCTCAAAAAATAACACCATATCGTAGAGTAGGAACAGCGAGACTATGATAAGCTGTTAGTAATGTCTCAGTGTTTACTCTCAGTGTTTAATCTACTCTAGGTGAGGTTACAAGTTAACTTATTATCTATTGTTATACTCTATTATTTTACTGTTTATCTTATTGTTTTCTATGACGACCCACTGACCGATTCTTCTACTGTACAGTAATTTTATAGGTGATATTAAAATGCGGATTTTCAAGACGCTGATGGAAATGTATTACTTTTGTTTTATTAAAATTTATTATGTCATAAAGAGACTATTCATGTCACATTTATAATAACTAGGATTAGTGCGTTCTATAGTAGCCGTACTCACCTGCATACAATTTTATTTTTGCCTTGTGTATTTTGGAAGATAATTAATGTAGGTATATTAAGAATAGGTGTGGGCCCAGCACGCTAACTTGCGCTATTTATTATGTTATGCGCTTTGTCCACTTTCCACTATTTCGTCGTGCCGCACTAATGCAGGGCGCACCTAAATATGTGCACCAAATCCGAAAAATTTCAACGAAGCTTTTCCAAACATATAAATTTACAAATTGCAAGACCAACAAAACTCATAGTTTAGTTAAATAGAAATGTATTGTCTTACTCTCTTAATTTGTAAAGTACGTTTTCTTGTTTTAATAAGTATGTAGGATTCACTCGCTTTCGCCTTTTTAGTCCAAATATAACATTGATGTGACCAATATATCGATAATGTAAAGAGATATTCATATTTTTCACGTAGCAGCATTGTCAAGTTCGCAAATGTTAAAATATGTCGGTTATTGGGACGTTTACCCTAATGGTTAACGGTTTTGAGCGCATGGTGTCTCTAAGGATCGTAACGCGAAGTGGCCCACATTTGATGAACGAGCGAATGTGCATACGTGCGTCCAATGCAATTATACATAATCGCTGAGTGTTCGATTAAAATTCAAAAAGCTTGTAAATAAACGAAACAGTTGCTAAGTATCAATCATTTATTTTCCAATTTGTTGAGGTTACATACCGACATTGTCTAGTACAGGTAGTCGCAGGGAGTACGACAGCCGCAAGCGCACTTGCCACAGATAGACACGGCACCAGCAGCACACACAGGACCACCGAAGTTCACAGCGCCCATGATGGGGACCTGACCAGCAACAGCGGTGTTACCGCAGACTGGCAGCTCACCAGCGACCGCCACGTTGCCCTCGCCAGCACCGCCGTATGCGGCAGTACCATAACCGGCAGCAGCAGGGTAGGCGCGTCCGTTGTAAGCCAAGCCAGACAAGCCGTAGGGGCCAGCTAGACCAGGACCAGCCAAGCCGCAAGGGGCGTAAGAACCACAACATTGGCCACATGAGAATACATTCTGTAAAAGAGATAATCGTAATTATCTTAACCTACTTCAAAAATAAGTTACCATTAACACGTTATCTCATGACTTCTGAGAACAACAATGTCAGGAAACTAAAATCAGACACATGAAATATAAAAAAAATAAAAATTCTTAAACAAGAAAATCACTCACCTGGACCAAGCACGCTTGGATGCAGAGCAACAGAACAGTGAAGGAAGACATGTTTGATGTTTGTTCAACGAGAAGCTGAAGACTGAATGATAACCTGAAATTGTTGACCCATTTTATACCCAGCACCATGTTGATATGGAACGCGTTTTCGAAATTTTAGAAAACGTGACTTGATATGACATTTAAAAACGCTTTTTGTTTAAAATTATTATGTTTTAGGCGTATCATGCTTGCACAAGACATTAATTAATTTCTTATACCGACGGAGTATAAAATCTCCAACAGCTGCACTAGACATCATTCTTGTGTCAGTACTCGAAACAAACGACAATGTCTCTCAAGGCTATCCTCGTCCTCTGCGCTCAGGCTCTCCTGCTCAAGGTAAGATACATAATATTTATTGGTGTTATAATTTTGCTGTTTTTAATAACTACATTGATGGCCTGGCGCCATTGATGGCAGACAGTGTACCATAGCGTAGCTCCATTCCTTTTTAGTTTGGTCAGCAAAGATAAGCTGCAGGGTGTCATAGCGTGTTAGCAATGCAGTTATTGCGGACCTAGGGTTCTTCGTGGTTGCGGAAATGTTCTAACGAGATATCTCGGCCTCGGAACTTCCCCCGGCCTCGAACCCATCCTGTTCACCCTGAAGGAACATGGTGGGTTTATAGTCAGTAGAAGTCTGACTCGCGGTTCCGATCCACCCAGAGCGGGAGAAGTCATACAACGATTTTCCCACCCAGGAAAAAAAAATGCTTGTAGAGTGCTTAATTCAAACATAGGGAATAATTTAAATCAAAGCCAAGGAAGGAAAATTACTACTGAATTTATGTAGTGTTATAATCATCGTTTCTATAAGTAGGTATAATATGAATATAAATTTCATGATCTCTAAATATTATAAAACAAAGTCCCCCGCCGCGTCAGTCTGTCTGTCTGATAGCGATAAACTCAAAAAGTACTGCACGGACTTTTTTTCAGTTTCCACCAACAGATAGAGTGATTCCTGAGGGAACAATTACTGCATAGTAAGTTTAGGTTTTGTGTATATTGGATGAAAAAACTTTTTTTCCAAAAATAGAACCGACTTCCATATAAAAACACTACGAATGCAAAAATAACTTTAATTTCGGTAGTCGGTTTCATTTGTTTTCTATTTTTAACCGACTTCTAAAAAAGGAGGAGGTTCTCAATTCGGATGTTTGTTTTTTTTTTTATGTTTGTCCGGGCAGAACTCCGTCGCTTGCCAACCGATTTGAAAAATTCTTATCTTGTTAGAAAGGGTATACTTTCCAAATGGTCCCATGACAATTTTATTGAATTCGGACAAGCCGTTTCTGAAAAATCAACAAAAGTCTAATAAAATATTTACGTTGATGATCTTTTCGTTTACTCTGCAGTGCGTTTTTTGTTCGCGCATAACTCCGTCATTTACGAACCGATTTGGAAAATTCTCTGACCCACTAAAAAGCACGAAAATAAAAACTTTTTTGCAAAAAATAAAACCGACTTCCACATCAAAACACTACAAAGCCAAAAATAATTTTAATTTCGGAAGGCGGTGTGAAAAAAAAAAAGAAAATACAAAACCAATAACACCGACTACAGAAATTAAAATTATTTTTGGCTTTGTAGTGTTTTGATGTGGAAGTCGGTTTTATTTTTTGCAAAAAGTTTTTTCCTTTATTTTTTTGACACCGCCTTCCGAAATTAAAGTTAATTTTGCCTTTGTAGTATTTTTATATGGAAGTCGGTTCCATTTTTGGCAAAAAAAAATTTCACGCTTTTTAACCGACTTCCAAAAAAGGAGGTTTACAATTTGTCTTGAACTTTTTTTTTTTTTTTTTTTTTTATGTATGTTACCTCATATCTCGGAGACGGCTGGACCGATTTGAAAAATTCTTTTTGCATTTGAATGGGTATAGTTTCTAGTTGGTCCCATTGTTACGAAATCAGGATCTGATGATGGGATCCTGGAGAAATCGAGGGAACTCTTCAAATATTATAGGCACACCTATAGCGTTTTATGTATTTCTTATAGTAGCTTGTGCAGTTGCTCTCGAAAAGTACCATTTGAGGAAGTGGAACTGATGATGAAGACCCCAGATGGCCACCGAAACTACTCAATAATAAGTATTTCGTTGATTGCGATTAGATTACTTGAATATGGATGTTAAGCACTTTATGCTCGTCACAATGCATATGGTGAAGTAGAGCTGATGGTGATGTACCAGGAGAACTCCTCAAAAATTAACGGCTCAGCACCGGGAAAAGCAATATTTTGTAAAAGTTGATAAGTAGTTGACATTTTGGCTTTTGTAACTAGATAAATTACAAACCGACCCACTAAATAGCGTGAAAAAAAACTTTTTAGCAAAAAATAGAACCGACTTCCATATAAAAACACTACAAAGGCAAAAATAACTTTAATTTCGGAAGGCGGTGTCTTTAGTTTTGTATATATTTTCGTTTTTGACACCGCCTTGCGAAATTAAAGTTATTTTTGCCTTTGTAGTGTTTTTATATGGAAGTCGGTTCTATTTTTTGCTAAAAAGTTTTTTTAGTGGGTTGGTTTGTAATATTTAAGCAAAGAAATTTTGTTCAAAACAAGAAAAGCTGAACCGGAGAATTTTAGGGATTTCAAGATTTTATATAATAAACTTTCTTTGCTCCCGATTTTTTCTTGAAATCTCGAGAGTAATTATATCAAAGGAAACTACCGGCGCACAGATATCATCAATAATATAATCATATACAACTATGTCTGTGTGCTTTCAAAGAGGGCTGTCAAAATAATGAACAAATCAGAGCATTTTTCAGAAGACCTACATAATATTAATAAATAAGAAAGTTAAGATAACTACCTAAATAATTTTTGCAAAACATACTAGTTGAATTTATACTATATTCTCAGTCTGCCCTGGTAGCTGGTACTTAAATTTATTTTTGCTTTATTTTCAGTCCGCCCTCGGACAGTGCATTAGCCGCTTGGCCGCCCCTTGCGGCTTGTCTGCTCCAGCTTTGTCATATGGAGGACTCGGCTACCCTGGCGCCGGCTGCGCAGGCCTGCAGTTCAGTCCCACTTGTGGCGGCGCCCTGCCTGTCTCCAGCGCCTCCGGCAACGCTCCCGTCGGTATCTCCGTAGCGTCCGAGAACGCTTACGAAGGTTCTCTGGGTGTGTGTGGTGAGCTGCCGTTTGTTGGTACTGTAGGTTTGGAAGGTGTGGTGCCTTCTGCCGGTGCTGGTGCCGTCAACCACGCCTGTGGTAATGGCAGGAACGCCATGATCAGTGAGAGTGCTGCCTTTGGCCCGGCTGCCGGCGTGGGCCCTCTTGCTGGTTACGGTCTTGGTACTACCTTTGCTCCCGCTGGTTTTGCTGCTTCTGGCTTCGGTCTCCGTGGTGGTTATGCCGGCAGATGTGGCTGCGCCATCTAAGAACATGAGCCATATAAATGATCCCCACTTGAACTTAATAAATCGATACACATGCTAGTTTTTGTTTTTTATTTTATTTTACCTATTGATGTTGTTTTTTTTTCTAGTTTTATGTAATTAATATTTCCCGAAGCATGTTGATATATTGCTTCTTTTCAATATAAATCGCAAAAGATCGGTCGATGTGTCATCACGCGGGTCAGGTTTAGGTATGTCCAATATTCTATTAAATTTCCAATTAAAGATCGATAATCTAGCCGAGAAACATTAAAAAAATGACTTTCGTGGGTTCTGGAAGAATACAGCCAAGTTAAACACTAGATCCATTCTGCCAGTGAATGTCGACGGAGTGAGTGACCACGGTGATATCGCTTTCGCTAATATACTCAGGCATCAGTTTTGAGTGCAGTCTCCCATTGGTTCAGTAGGTGGGGGAGCCGAAGTTGAGATTCTTAGTGGCCCAGTGGAGTCGTGTTTCAGAGACAAAGAGATTTCAAATATAATAAAGTATATGACGAGGGGCAAATCTCTTGGGCACGACGGTCTTAGCATCGAGCATCTTCAGAATGCTGGCCCGCATATCTCTAGAGTTCTGGCGCTGTTGTATTCTTTGTGCGTGAGCCACTCCAGATTTAATTAGGACGATAGTAGTGCCCGTTGTAAAAAGTAAAACAGGAGATCTTGCAGATAAGCATAATTATAGGCCTATTTCACTAGCAACGGTTGTGGCTATGGTGTTTGGCGGTGTGCTTAATACGCAGTTAAGTAAACACATAACTCTGCACGACAACCAGTTTGGTTTCAGGCCACAACTATCTACTGAAAGTGCTATATTGTGTCTTAAGCATACCGTCGGATACTACACTAGACGCAATACGTTTTTGCGTGTTTCCTTGATTTATGCCGTGCTTTTGATCTGGTGTCGTATGATATCTTATAGAAAAAGCTTAAAAGTGTGAACCTACCCATTGAATTAGTTGAAATCTTCAAGTATTGGTACACGCACCAGATCAACAGCGTCAGATGGGCAGGTACAATGTCTGAGACGTATGAGTTGAAGTGTAGAGTGAGTCAGGGTAGACTGACCTCGCCTACCCTGTTCAACTTGTATATGAATGCATTGATCGCCGCGCTTAGCAGTCAGCATGTCGGCTGCCACGTTGACGGAATTTGTGTTAACAATTATTTAAGCTACGCAGACGATATGGTGTTGCTGAGCGCGTCGGTCTGTTATCTGAGGAAACTGGTGCGAATATGTGAAGAATATGTCAATAAGGTAGTAAATAGGTCTTACATATAATGTAGTAAAAAGTAACTGCGTGATCTTTGTGAGAGGTATGAAGTGCCCGCTAGAAGTATCTCCTGTGTACCTCAATGGGAACCCTTTAGCATGGGTGACTCAATTCAAATATTTAGGGCACATCGTTACTGCCGACTTACGGGATCATGCATATATTAAACGGGAACGGAGAGCACTGTCAAGGAATGAACATGATAGCTCGCAGTTTTGCACGTAGTTCATTTGAAGTTAAGTCTACGCTCTTTAGGGTGTATTGTACACCTTTATACACGTGCAGCCTGTGGGCTAATTACACGCAGAAAAGTTACAGTGCTCTCCGTGTACAATACAATAACGCATTTAGGGCAATTGTGGGGCTGCCCCGCTTCTGCAGCGCCTCAGGGATGTTTTCTGAGGCGCGTACTAGCTGCTTTTATGCGACTATGCGTAAGCGGAGTGCATCCCTAGTGCGCCGAGTGTGGACTAGCTCCAACACTAGTTTGAAGATGATAGCAGATAGGCTATCCCTATATACGACATTGTTGTGGGAGACATGTCGCGTGTGGGGTGGGATAGCCTGTTTTGCATGTTTTTCTTTGATTTCATTGTAATTTTTTTGTTTTTTTTTTGTGTGGATGTTTACGGTAATTTATAATGTAATGTAGTTGTGGGTCATTATCGAAATTTGGCGGACGAAACACAACCGTTTTTCCGACGACGGAAACGGTTGCAGAAAACGGTCGTCGTTGGAACTGGTTTGAAAACGGCTCGATAGACGAAACTATCGACGAGTGAAGTAGTTGCAGTTTCTTGCAAGGTACAAAGTACAAACGGTTTCAAGTTGCAAATGTATGAAACGGTTTACTGAATGATACGTTTTATCCGACGACATTATGTTTTTTAGCTTAATTTATCGTAAAATAAATGGCATTTAGCTTTTTTTATATTTAACTGTTTTTATCGAAATGCGAGCAAAAATTCTTCTGTATTTTCGCGGTGCAAACATTGCGATGGGTTTTAAATTATTATATTTAATATAAGTAGTTAGGTTATGAAATATTATAATTACCGGTCTCAGTTTGCGAGTACAAGATTTAAACTGATGAAATGACCAAAAACAATGTAAACAAACACGCGCTCTCACTGATTCGAATTCCAGGAATTATTCTAATTCATCATGCAAGGCGATTTTGTACCTTTTTTTTTTACCCACGAAGTAAAAACGGTTTCACCGTCGTAGAACGTAAAACGGTCCTTGAAAACGGTTCCTTGTCAAAACGCCCACGACTAATGTAATGTATGTGTCTATATGGGACTTTTGAATCCTGAATGAAATGTATTTTCAACCGACGACCTTTTTACAGATCTGTAAAAAAGAAAAAACCGCACCATACGTTGTTTTGTTATAACTCAAAAGGTTTTGGCAGCGTTTTCGATGAAAGCCCCCAATCGCCTTAGTTTTTGGGAACTAATTTTTTGAGCTGTTATTTAAATATTTGAGATGTTATTATGATCAGGTGAAAAACATACTGAGCAGATATTTAATTTAATGGCGGTTGATTAATTATTGCGACAGTGAAGCATGGACAGTAATAAAAAATCAATTAGTCGGTTATTTTCAACCGACGACAAAAAGAGGAGGTTATCAATTCGAAGCGTATATATATATTTTTTTTTTTAATGTATGATCATCGAGTACTCGAAGACGGCTGATTCGATTTGGAAAATTCTTTTTTTGTTTGAAAGGGTATACTTTGAAATTGGTCCCATTGTCACCAAGTCAGGAACTGATGATGGGATCCTGGAGAAATCGAGGGAACACTTCAAATATTATAGGCACACCTATGGCGTTTTGGGCATTTCTTATAGTAACTTGTGCAGTTGCTCTCAAAAAATACCATTTTGGGAAGTGGAACTGATGATGAAGACCACAGATGGCCGCCGAACCTACTCAATAATAAGTATTTCGTGGATTGCGATTCGAATACTTGAATACGGATGTTAAGCACTGTATGTTCGTCACAATGCATATGGTGATGTAGAGCTGATGGTAAAGTACCAGGAGAACTCCTAGAAAATTAACGGCCCAGCACTGGGAAAAGCAATATTTTGTAAAAGGTTATAAGTAGTTGACATTTAGGCTCTTTTAACTAGGTAAATTAAAAATCGACCAACTATAAAGAGTGAAATAAAAACTTTTTACCAAAAAATTAAACCGACTCCCAAAAACACTGCAAAGTGAAAAATAACTTTAATTTCGGAAGTCGGTGCCAAAAACGAAAATACAAAACTGAAGACACCGACTACAGAAATTAAAGTTATTTTTCACTTTGCAGTGTTTTTGGGAGTCGGTTTAATTTTTTGGTAAAAAGTTTTTATATTTATTAAAATAACTTTCAAGTGAAATCGTTAATGCATAACACCGAAAATATCATAAGATCTCTTGCTTCAACAACGTGTTATCTTGAAACGCACGATTTTACACTAGGCATTTTTTAAACTTTTAGAGTCCGAATCACATTATATTATACAAACTTAAAAATGTAAAATATTTTTATATACTTTTAGAAACTCGTCTGGAGTTTAAAGCAGTTTGAAATTTTACATTACACCATTTTCAGCACGCTTACGGGTTTTCTCAGTTGTTAAGACCTGATTTATCAATTACTGGTCTTTTTTTTCAATTCTTGTGGTTTTAATAATCATCAATCAATATACATAAAACGCTTCCGTTACTGACTGAATGACTGACAAAACACAGCCGAAATTACCGGGCGCAAGAAGCTGAAATTTGGCATGTATGTTTCTTGGGGAGTGTAGGGGAGCACTAAGAAAGGATTTTTGAAAATTCCACCCCTTGTGGATTAAAAAGGGGTTCAAAGGAGAGTACGAGATCTTTTTAATTATTCAGTAGATTCACTTGAAATATTGTACTTAGATTCCTCAAGTGAAATGGCTGACCGGAGTTGCTTGAATTTTCTAACAAGATACCGTGGCACCGGAACAGAAGTGCAGGCTAAAAGAAAAAAAAGGATATTTAATTTTGGACCGATTTGGAATGAAGTTTCTCTCAACTGGACAACATCGATTTGCTCGCGAGTCAACTCCTCTCTAACCGGCTTATACTGGCAACTAATAATAAAACAAACAAATATTTCAATTAAAAAACCGCCTTCTAAATAACTACATCACACAGGAACTAAAAAGTAAAAATAAGGAATCTCCACTCCACCCAGAGCGGGAGGAGATATTGGATGATTTTCCCACCAGAAAAAATGTAAGTGAGTTGAATACATTTCTCAAATTTTTATTTTTTATAAACCTAGGTACCTACTTAACTGATTAAGATAAAATAAAATATAGGAACATATGAAAGGGATGTTTGTTACTCTTTAAGGCAAAAATAGCTGCAGTATTCAGAATGAAATTTTGTATGTAGATAGCTGAAACCTTGGGATAATGCAAAAGTTTTATCCTGAAATTCCCACGGGATCAGAATTTACACGGTAAATACCTCCCACGCGAACGAAGTCGTGGACAACAGATAGCAGTTTTTATAAGTTTATAATATTGGCCGTTGATTGTAAGGTCAATATTTTATGTGTGTTAACATTGATCGTGTACATCTTTTTTGCATCATAAATATAAGGACTAACCTTATTGTCCTCAAACAATAACACCATATCGTAGAGTAGGAACAGCGAGACTATGATAAGCTGTTAGTAATGTCTCAGTGTTTACTCTCAGTGTTTAATCTACTCTAGGTGAGGTTACAAGTTAACTTATTATCTATTGTTATACTCTATTATTTTACTGTTTATCTTATTGTTTTATACGACGACCCACTGATCGATTCTGTACAGTAATTTTATAGGTGATATTAAAATGCGGATTTTCAAGACGCTGATGGAAATGTATTACTTTTGTTTTATTAAGATTTATTATGTCATAAAGAGACTATTCAAGTCACATTTATAATAACTTTGATTTGTGCGTTCTATAGTAGCCGTACTCATATGCATAAAATTTTATTTTTGCCTTGTGTATTTTGGGAGATACTTAATGTAGGTATATTAAGAATAGGGGTGGGCCCAGTACGCTAACTTGCGCTATTTATTATGTTATGCGCCTTGTCCACTTTCCACTATTTCGTCGTGCCGCACTAATGCACGGCGCACATAAATATGCGCACCAAATGCGAAAAATTTCAACGAAGCTTTCCCAAACATATAAATTAACAAATTGAAAGACCAACAAAACTCAGAGTTTAGTTAAATAGAAATGTATTGTCTTACTCTCTTAATTTGTAAAGAATGTTTTCTTGTTGTAATAAGTAGGCATGTAGGATTCACTCGCTTTTGCCTTTTTAGTCCAAATATAACATTGATGTGACCAATATATCGATAATGTCATGAGATACACATATTTTTCACGTCTGCTACGTTGTCAAGTTCGCAAATCTGTCGGTTATTGGGACGTTTACCCTAATGGTTAACGGTTTTAAGCGCATGGTGTCTCTAGTGATCGTAACGCGAAGTGGCCCACATTTGATGAACGAGCGAATGTGCATACGTGCGTCCAATGCAATTACACATAATCGCTGAGTGTTCGATTAAAATTCAAAAAACTTGTAAATAAACGAAACAGGTGCTAAGTATCAATCATTTATTTTTCGATCTGTTGAGGTTACATACTGACATTGTCTAGTACAGGTAGTCGCAGGGAGTACGACAGCCGCAAGCGCACTTGCCGCAGATAGACACGGCACCAGCAGCACACACAGGACCACCGAAGTTCACAGCGCCCATGATTGGGACCTGACCAGCAACAGCGGTGTTACCGCAGACTGGCAGCTCACCAGCGACCGCCACGTTGCCCTCGCCAGCACCGCCGTATGCGGCATTACCATAACCGGCAGCAGCAGGGTAGGCGCGTCCGTTGTAAGCCAAGCCAGACAAGCCGTAGGGGCCAGCCAGACCAGGACCAGTCAAGCCGCAAGGGGCGTAAGAACCACAACATTGGCCACATGAGAATACATTCTGTAAAATAGATAATCGTAATTAGCTTAACCTACTTCAAAAAATAAGTTAATATTAACACGTTATCTCATGACTTCTGAGAACAACAATGTCAGGAAACTAAAATCAGACACATGAAATATAAAAAAATATAAATTTCTTAAACAAGAAAATCACTCACCTGGACCAAGCACGCTTGGATGCAGAGCAACAAAACAGTGAAGGAAGACATGTTTGATGTTTGTTCAACGAGAAGCTGAAGAATTAATGATGACTTGAAATTATTGACCTATTTTATACCCAGCACCATGTTGATATGGACCAAGTTTTCGAAATTTTAGAAAACGTGACTTGATATGACATTTAAAAACGCTTTGTGTTTAAAAATATTGGGTTTTAGGCTTATCATGCTTGCACAAGACATTAATTAACTTCTTATACGGACGGAGTATAAAACCTCCAACAGCTGCACTGGACATCATTATTGTGTCAGTACTCGATACAAACGACAATGTCTGTCAAGGCTATCCTCGTCCTCTGCGCTCAGGCGCTCCTGCTCAAGGTAAGAAACATAATATTTATTGGTGTTTTTATTTTGCTGTTTTCAATAACAAAATTGTTGGCCTGGCGCCTTTGATGGCAGAAAGTGTGGCATAGCGTAGCCCCATTCCTTTTTAGTGTGGTCAGCAAAGATAAGCTGCAGGCTGTCATAGCGTGTTAGCAGTGCAGTCAGGCTTAGGCTAGGCTTGGCTTCGTGGTTGCGGAAATGTTCTAACGAGATACCTCGGCCCCGGAACATCCCCCGGGCTCGAACCCATCCTGTTCACCCTGAAGGAACATGGTGGGTTTATAGTCCGTAGAAGTCTGACTCGCGGTTCAGCTCCACCCAGAGCGGGAGAAGTCATACGACGATTTTCCCACCCATGAAAATGAAATGCTTGTAGAGTGCTTAATTCAAACATAGGGAATAATTTAAATTAAAGCTAAGGAAGGAAAATTTCTACTTAATTTATGTAGTGTTACAATCATCGTTTCTGTAAGTAGGTATAATATAAATATAAATTTCATGATCTCTAAATATTATAAAACAAAGTCCTCCGCTGCGTCAGTCTGTCTGTCTGTTCGCAATAAACTCAAAAAGTACTGCACGGACTTTTTTTAGTTTTCACCAACAGATAGGTATACTTTTAGGTAAGCGTGCTCCATCTTCGATCACATCATCACTTACCATCAGGTGAGATGGTGGTTAAACGCGAACCTATTTTCAATAAAAAAAAGATAGAGTGATTCCTGAGGAAAAAATTACTGCATAGTAAGTTTAGGTTTTGTGTATATTGGATGAAAAAAGGTGATATTAGTTCGAAAAAAACTAAGGCCCTGATTTAAAGAGGCAGATGTAAATAGCGGTTTTGGTAAGTTAAATATTATAAATGGCACGTTTAATAACTAGTTCAGCAGTTAAAACTAAGCAGAAAAGTAAACAAAAATGAGTAATAAAAAATAATGAAATGGATCAGTGAATATATAATTGAGCAGGAAATAACTAAATGGGCGGTAAAAAATATTGAACGAGCGGTTACGTGTGGGCAGTAATAAATCGGAATTTGTCGGTAAAAAGCTCATTCTAACCATCTAACCCAAATGATTCACCAACAATAGAAGGGATCCGACGCAGGTATATATGAGGCCATCATTTTTACCGCTCATTCAGTTATTGGACTGCTCAATTATTTTTAGAATTGACATTGTATGATATAAAAACCTTTTAACAAAAAATTAAACCGACTCCCAAAAAACACTGCAAAGTGAAAAAACACTTTAATTTCGGTAGTCGGTGTCTTTAGTTTTGTTTTTTCGTTTTTGGCACCGACTTCCGAAATTAAAGTTATTTTTCACTTTGCAGTGTTTTTTGGGAGTCGGTTTAATTTTTTCAAATGGTACTTTTTGAGAGCAACTGCACAAGTTACTATAAGAAATACCCAAAACGCCATAGGTGTGCCTATAATATTTGAAGAGTTCCCTCGATTTCTCCAGGATGCCATCATCAGATCCTGACTTTGGTAATAATGGTACCAATTTCGAAGTATACCTATTCGAACAAAAGAAGAATTTTCGAAATCGGTTCAGCCGTCTTCGAGTACTCGATGATCATACATTAAAAAAAATATATATATATATATACGCGTCGAACTGATAAGCTCCTCTTTTTGTCGTCGGTTGAAAATAACCGACTAATTGATTTTTTATTACTGTCCATGTTTCACTGTCACAATAATTAATCAACCACCATTAAATTAAATATCTGCTCAGTATATTTTTCACCTGATCATAATAACATCTCAAATATTTCAATAACAGCTCAAAAAATTAGTTCCCAAAAACTAAGCCGATCGGGAGCTTTCATCGAAAACGCTGCCAAAACCTTTTGAGTTATAATAAAACAACGTATGGTGCGGTTTTTTCTTTTTTACAGATCTGTAAAAAAATTGACTATCTCCCAAACATAACCCACAATAACCTTACAAAATGATGGGTTATTTACAAAGCTATTTTTAACAGTACCTATACTATTATTCCTTGTTCAATTAAATACGTTAGATACGTTTTTAGCATTTAATGTAAATTAAAATTGCTTTTCACACTATATCAATAAATTGACTATCTTAACTTATCGCAAATAAAAAAATACTGGACTAGAAATTAACTATGCAAAATATAATATATAATATAAGCAAATATAACCTTTTACCTGAGCTATTGTAAGAATGTCAAAATAATAATAACTAATTAGACGTTCACTTGTTCTGACCATATCGATGTATTCAGCCAAATAACGAATAAAAGCAAAAAAAATTGTTCAAAAAAAGAAAAGCTTTAGGGATATATTATACAAAATATTACACTTGTACGGAGAATTTTAAGAATTGCAAGATTTTATATACCTAATAAACTTTCTTTGCTCCCGATATTTTTATTGCAATCTTGACAGTAATTATATCAAAGGAAACTACCGGCGCACAGATATCGTCAATAATATAATTCTATACAACTATGTCTGTGTGTTTTCAAAGAGGGTTGTCAAAATAATGAACAAATCAGAGCATTTTTCAGAAGACCTACATAATATTAATAAATAAGATAGTTAAGATAACTACCTAAATAATTTCTGCAAAACATACTAGTTGAAGTTTTACTATATTCTCAGTCTGCCCTGATAGCTGGTACTTAAAATTATTTTTGCTTTATTTTCAGTCCGCTCTCGGACAGTGCACTAGCCGCGCTGCGGTGGCTGATATCTCTGGACTTGCTGCTCCCTGCGGCTTGGCCGGCCCTTGCGGCTTGTCTGCTCCAGCTTTGTCATATGGAGGACTCGGCTACCCTGGCGCCGGCTGCGCAGGCCTGCAGTTCAGTCCCACTTGTGGCGGCGCCCTGCCTGTCTCCAGCGCCTCTGCCAACGCTCCTGTCGGTATCTCCGTAGCGTCCGAGAACGCTTACGAAGGTTCTCTTGGTGTGTGTGGTGAGCTGCCGTTTGTTGGTACTGTAGGTTTGGAAGGTGTGGTGCCTTCTGCCGGTGCTGGTGCCGTCAACCACGCCTGTGGTAATGGCAGGAACGCCATGATCAGTGAGAGTGCTGCCTTTGGCCCGGCTGCCGGCGTAGGTCCTCTTGCTACTTACGGTCTTGGTACAGCCTTCGCTCCCACTGGATTTGCTTCTTCTGGCCTCGGTCTCCGTGGTGGTTATGCCGGCAGATGTGGCTGCGGCATCTAAGAACATGAGCCATATAAATGATCTCCACTTGAACTTAATAAATCGAAACACATGCTTGTTTTTGTTTTTTATTTTATTTTACCTATTGATATTGTTTTTTTTTACTAGTTTTACGTAATTCATATTTCCTGAACCATGTTGATATACTGCTTCTTTTGAATATAAAGCGCAATAGATCGGTCGATATGTCATCACGCGGGGAAGGTTTAGATATGTCCACTATTCAAATGACTTTCAAGTGAAATCGTTAATAAATAAAATAAAATAAAATTATTTATTGCAGGTCCATGACCCATATAAAATTAAATTAAAATACATGTTACTATTGCTTACAGTCATAAATACCAAATGTCAAAATAACATAAATATACAAGTAAACAGAGTTAAAAGAAAAATACAAAGGTGATTGAGTGAGAACAACTTATCCTGTTATAAAATGTCAAACTATCAAATTAAATGTCAATATAAAAAAATAAAAATTAATAATGTCAGAATGTCAAATTAATTGTAATTTATATGTCAGAGTATGAGATTAGTCGTCAAACAACAGCTACGTGCAACAGTGCCAGTCGGTAGTAGAGACAGTCAACTCTACCCGCAATCATTACCAGGACAGCGTTGGAGCTGGCTCGCACCCTGCGCACCAAGGACGCGCACCGTTTGCGCATGGTGGCGTGGAAACAGTCGGTGCGCGCTTCCGCAAACATGCCCGAGGCGCTGCAGAAACACTGAAAAACTATCGACAATAATTATGTGCAATATTGACCCTCAAAGTTTTAAAACGAAACATGTCTTATTATTGATATGCAAGTCTCAGAACATTGTATATTGGAAACCAATGTTTACTATTAATTATTAGAGATAATGTTGGTATACTGATAATAAATTTAGAGTTCATAACAACAGTTAGTAGAAGCCCTTTCAAATGATACCAAACACGGCATATCTATCTTACTTTAATTTTTTACACATGACTTTTTGACCGCTAGAGGGCGCCTCGTTAAATTTAAGCAATATTTTTGTTAAGTACAAGTGAAGCCCTTTCAAATGGTACCAAACGCGGTGTATCTATCTTATTTTTATTTTTTTAAACATGATTTTTTGTCCACTAGAGGGCGCCACTTTAAATTAAAGCAACATTTTGGAAATGTGCATGTGACGCCCTTTCAAATGATATCAAACACGATGTGTTTATCTTATTTTTATTTTTTAACACAACACTTTTTGGGCTCTAGAGGGCGCCACATTGGGTTTTGTGACACGTCACGTAGCCTATGTTCAGCGGACGGTCAAGACTGTTCTAACGATACCTCATTTGTCGAGTTCCGATAAGCAGCTTTGGAGCTATGAGGGAACAGATGAACATACACACATACATACATACATACATACATAGCCTGTCAAAATCATAAACCTCCTTTGGCTTTGCCGTAGTCGGGTAAAAATATAGTAGAAGTGGCAAGGGGGCGTATCGGCGTCCGCGCGACATGGCCAGAGGGCTCATGTCACAGGCAAGTGGCCGTGTCCGCGAACTAGTGCGCTTTTGACGGCGATCGTGATAACTTATAAGAATGTCGAGTTGTTCAGTGGTATCTTGTAAAACCCGAAGCCAAAACCAAAACTTTATGAATCATGGAATCACTTACCATATGTAAGTACAAGTATTTTACAATATTTGTCTAAAATCATGAAAAACAATAAATCACAAAATATTTCTTGCGTTTACTATGTTATTTTTGTTCTCAAATTTCACAGCGACTGTACTACTTTTACTATACATACATTGCTCCTTAACCATTAGCTGAGTTCATCACTAAGTAACTGTACAAGCCATGTAAAAATAACAAAGTATTACTGTATTACGCGGATTTATCGCGTAGTAAGGCCGCCGCTTCTTGCGACGAGTTAGTGATGTGCTCGTGCAGATCCACTAACGTAGGCTATCGACAACATTGTCGATTGACGCATGAAATATTGCTATTATAGTTTCGGGGTTTTATAACATACGGAAACCTCTAAGAAAATATGTTTAACTTTTATTTTACATAAGGTGACAGAAAGAAAAATACGTTGAAAAGTCAAGTGTACAAAAAAGTAAAAAAGAATAAACAATTTATTTTACGACCGCAGCATGCGTAAGGAGTTCCGACGTCGCCGCCGCTACAATAGTTTATTTTTCAATCTGTCAACCGTTTTAACCCGGTTGGAAAATCGATGTAAATAATGTTTTTTTTTGCTTTTTTGACTATTTTACAGCGTAGTAGAGAAATGCGTAACCAATCTTCGTAAACTAAGTTACTTAAATTTTAGGTTAATAATCGGTGGTGTTTTTGGGTTTCGAATTATCGTATGTTATGCCTTATCCTCGTGCTGTTTCTTTATTTTTTTAAGGTTTTTGTATTTTACTTCCGTTAAAGTTTTGAATGCGTTATAATAATCGGCATGGTTCAGATAATATATAAGTGAATTTAGCTTAAAATAACTCAATACATTCATGCTATTTATTTGTTATGCATGGGTGTGTATTTGTTTTCATATATTTAACAATTTCTCTACTAACCAGGGTTTTTCTTATAATAAAAACCTATTATAACCTACTAAACTATTTGTAAAAGAATGGAAATAGTCATTTTAAAGTCATAAAAAGAAAAGAAAGTCATAAATGTTATAGTCATTAAAGTCATAAACAGTTTGTCTCACGGATGATAAATTTACAGTTAAAAGTAAAAATTACAAACAGGAACTCATGGCAAAGCTGCCACATTTCATAGGATTAGATGTCTTTGATAATTTTAAGTTTCACCAGTTTGAGCAGTCCCGATGAATAATCACGGGTGTGATACGTGATTTCGAAAATGAAACACCGAAGAACACGTCACATAATATTTCTTACCAAAACAGTCATGGATAATATATGAATTTAAGATTACACTATTTGATAAAAAAATTGGCACCCCAGTAATATCCAAGCGTCAAGTGCTACACAAATACCTCCACTTCACAGGTAACAGTGACTAAACTTAAGGTTAAAGAGTACTTAATTATAATTAGGTTATGTTACGTTCTTAATAATATGTTTTTTTTTATTATTATATTTTCTGGACATGCCGTTTTTCATTTTCAGGAGCCCAAAAAAAATTATACAATAATAAATGGAAGAATCGATAACTTTCCGATTTAGTCAATCACTAGCGTATATCTTCTTACTATCTTTCTTACTATCTTATCTTCTTACTAATATTATAAATGCGAAAGTTTGTGAGGATGGATGGATGTTTGTTACTCTTTCACGCAAAAACTACTAAACGGATCTGAATGAAATTTGGTAAGTAGATAGTTGACATTCTGGAATAACACATAGGCTACTTTTTATCCCGAAATTCCCACGGGATCGGGATTTTCGCGGGAAAACCTGCCCACGCGTACGAAGTCGCAGCAGAAGCTAGTGTAAAATAAATTGCTTTTGCACAGCACAACGATAGATACCGATGTTTTTGTGTGGGTAAGTTACACGGTGCATGGTAAATACACGCTGTGTTTGATGGAATAAGGTTTATTATTGATCGTATAGTACGTTTTGATTTAAGAAATGCGGGTGTGTGTGCGAGTGCGTATCTATTGATTTTATTAAACTGCATGTGTAGTTGTTGTCCCGCCCCGCGCCTAATTGGAGACACACGGTTCCGATATAATTTCGTCTGTTGGCCATATCTACTTATTTATTTTATCTATGGTACTTACATAATATTTTTTTCTTTGCTTCAAGATCGTGTTATCTGTAAACGCACAATTTTACAGTAGGCATTTTTGTAACTTTTAGAGTCAGAATCACATTATATTAGACAAACTTAAAAATGTAAAATATTTTTAACAACATTTCTTGTAAATAGGCTTTAAATGTATACATTTAATCGCATTATTTTGGTATTTTAAAATAAATATTAGGAGCAACACGAAAGAAGATCATTTTCGTTAAAGAAGTTTGAAATTTTACATTACACCATTTATCGTCATATTGAGCACGCATTCGGGTTTTCTCAGTTGTTAAGACCTGATTTATCCATTACTGGTTCTTTTTTTAAATTATTGTAGTTTAAATAATCATCAATCAATATACAATGTGTAATTTAAAGGTTACCTATATATATACCGAGTGCACGGCTTCTTTGGATGATAACAAACGATATGGCAAGGGTTTTGTATTCCTATGTCTACATGTGTGAAGCTTATTAGAAACTCAATACCAGAGACCGAATTTTTCAAATTAAGAAGAATGAAGAGAATTATCGTGTTATTGGCTAGTGACGTGGAAAGTGATGACCCTCATAGTGCTGTGACACGTTTATTATTATTGGTATTAAAGAAACATATGAAACCGATAATTTGGTGCCAATTCTGTGAGTCACTTATTTTGAGCTGAAACTTTGCATAGAGACTCCATACCAGACGTTGTCTTCAGTCCTTTTGGATAGATATGGTGTTACCGTTGTACATAAAACGCTTCCGTTACAGACAGGCTGACAGACAACACACAGCCGAAATTACCGGGCTCAAGAAGCTGAAATTTGGCATGTATCTTTCTTGGGGAGTGTAGGTGAGCACACATAAAGCATTTTTGAAAATTCTCCTCCTAGTGGATTAAAAAGGGATTCAAAAGGGAGTACGAGATCTTTTTATTTATTCAATAGATTCACTTGAAACTTTGTACTTGGATTCCTCAAGTGAAATTGCTGACCGGAGTTGCTTGAATTTTCTAACGAGATACCACGGTACTGGAACATAAGGGCAATTGAAGGAACAATTTGGGTTTTTAGTCTGAATTTTCCCACCAAACAAAAGGTTCATCAAGTGGTGCAAGTGATATGGTGACCAAGGATATTTAATTTTGGACCGAATTGGAATGAAGTTTCTCTCAACTGGACAACATCGATTTGCTCGCGAATCAACTGTTCTCTTACCGGCTTATACTGGCAAATAATAATTAAACAAAGAAATATTTCAATTAAAAAACCGCCTTCTATATAACTACATCACAAAGGAACTAAAAAGTAAAAATAAGGAATCTCCGCTCCACCCAGAGCGGGAGGAGATATTGGATGATTTTCCCACCAGAAAAAATGTAAGTGAGTTGAATACATTTCTCAAATTTTTATTTTTTATAAACCTAGGTACCTACTTAACTGATTAACATAAAATAAAATATAGGAACATATGAAACGGATGTTTGTTACTCTTTCAGGCAAAAATAGCTGCAGTGATCAGAATGAAATTTTGTATGTAGATAGCTGAAACCTTGGGATAATGCAAAAGTTATATCCTGAAATTCCCACGGGATCAGAATTTACACGGTAAATACCTCCCATGCGAACGAAGTCGTGGACAACAGATAGCAGTTTTTATAAGTTTATAATATTGGCCGTTGATGGTAGGGTCAATATTTTATGTGTGTTTAACATTGATCGTGTACATCTTTTTTGCATCATAAATATAAGGACTAACCTTATTGTCCTCAAAAAATAACACCATATCGTAGAGTAGGAACAACGAGACTATGATAAGCTGTTGGTAATGTCTCAGTGTTTACTCTCAGTGTTTAATCTACTCTAGGTGAGGTTACAAGTTAACTTATTATCTATTGTTATACTCTATTATTTTACTGTTTATCTTATTGTTTTCTATGACGACCCACTGACCGATTCTTCTACTGTACAGTAATTTTATAGGTGATATTAAAATGCGGATTTTCAAGACGCTGATGGAAATGTATTACTTTTGTTTTATTAAAATTTATTATGTCATAAAGAGACTATTCATGTCACATTTATAATAACTAGGATTAGTGCGTTCTATAGTAGCCGTACTCACCTGCATACAATTTTATTTTTGCCTTGTGTATTTTGGAAGATAATTAATGTAGGTATATTAAGAATAGGTGTGGGCCCAGCACGCTAACTTGCGCTATTTATTATGTTATGCGCTTTGTCCACTTTCCACTATTTCGTCGTGCCGCACTAATGCAGGGCGCACCTAAATATGTGCACCAAATCCGAAAAATTTCAACGAAGCTTTCTCAAACATATAAATTTACAAATTGCAAGACCAACAAAACTCATAGTTTAGTTAAATAGAAATGTATTGTCTTACTCTCTTAATTTGTAAAGTACGTTTTCTTGTTTTAATAAGTATGTAGGATTCACTCGCTTTCGCCTTTTTAGTCCAAATATAACATTGATGTGACCAATATATCGATAATGTAAAGAGATACTCATATTTTTCACGTAGCAGCATTGTCAAGTTCGCAAATGTTAAAATATGTCGGTTATTGGGACGTTTACCCTAATGGTTAACGGTTTTGAGCGCATGGTGTCTCTAAGGATCGTAACGCGAAGTGGCCCACATTTGATGAACGAGCGAATGTGCATACGTGCGTCCAATGCAATTATACATAATCGCTGAGTGTTCGATTAAAATTCAAAAAGCTTGTAAATAAACGAAACAGTTGCTAAGTATCAATCATTTATTTTCCAATTTGTTGAGGTTACATACCGACATTGTCTAGTACAGGTAGTCGCAGGGAGTACGACAGCCGCAAGCGCACTTGCCACAGATAGACACGGCACCAGCAGCACACACAGGACCACCGAAGTTCACAGCGCCCATGATGGGGACCTGACCAGCAACAGCGGTGTTACCGCAGACTGGCAGCTCACCAGCGACCGCCACGTTGCCCTCGCCAGCACCGCCGTATGCGGCAGTACCATAACCGGCAGCAGCAGGGTAGGCGCGTCCGTTGTAAGCCAAGCCAGACAAGCCGTAGGGGCCAGCTAGACCAGGACCAGCCAAGCCGCAAGGGGCGTAAGAACCACAACATTGGCCACATGAGAATACATTCTGTAAAAGAGATAATCGTAATTATCTTAACCTACTTCAAAAATAAGTTACCATTAACACGTTATCTCATGACTTCTGAGAACAACAATGTCAGGAAACTAAAATCAGACACATGAAATATAAAAAAAATAAAAATTCTTAAACAAGAAAATCACTCACCTGGACCAAGCACGCTTGGATGCAGAGCAACAGAACAGTGAAGGAAGACATGTTTGATGTTTGTTCAACGAGAAGCTGAAGACTGAATGATAACCTGAAATTGTTGACCCATTTTATACCCAGCACCATGTTGATATGGAACGCGTTTTCGAAATTTTAGAAAACGTGACTTGATATGACATTTAAAAACGCTTTTTGTTTAAAATTATTATGTTTTAGGCGTATCATGCTTGCACAAGACATTAATTAATTTCTTATACCGACGGAGTATAAAATCTCCAACAGCTGCACTAGACATCATTCTTGTGTCAGTACTCGAAACAAACGACAATGTCTCTCAAGGCTATCCTCGTCCTCTGCGCTCAGGCTCTCCTGCTCAAGGTAAGATACATAATATTTATTGGTGTTATAATTTTGCTGTTTTTAATAACTACATTGATGGCCTGGCGCCATTGATGGCAGACAGTGTACCATAGCGTAGCTCCATTCCTTTTTAGTTTGGTCAGCAAAGATAAGCTGCAGGGTGTCATAGCGTGTTAGCAATGCAGTTATTGCGGACCTAGGTTTATAGAGTTCTTCGTGGTTGCGGAAATGTTCTAACGAGATACCTCGGCCTCGGAACTTCCCCCGGCCTCGAACCCATCCTGTTCACCCTGAAGGAACATGGTGGGTTTATAGTCAGTAGAAGTCTGACTCGCGGTTCCGATCCACCCAGAGCGGGAGAAGTCATACAACGATTTTCCCACCCAGGAAAAAAAAATGCTTGTAGAGTGCTTAATTCAAACATAGGGAATAATTTAAATCAAAGCCAAGGAAGGAAAATTACTACTGAATTTATGTAGTGTTATAATCATCGTTTCTATAAGTAGGTATAATATGAATATAAATTTCATGATCTCTAAATATTATAAAACAAAGTCCCCCGCCGCGTCAGTCTGTCTGTCTGATAGCGATAAACTCAAAAAGTACTGCACGGACTTTTTTTCAGTTTCCACCAACAGATAGAGTGATTCCTGAGGGAACAATTACTGCATAGTAAGTTTAGGTTTTGTGTATATTGGATGAAAAAACTTTTTTTCCAAAAATAGAACCGACTTCCATATAAAAACACTACGAATGCAAAAATAACTTTAATTTCGGTAGTCGGTTTCATTTGTTTTCTATTTTTAACCGACTTCTAAAAAAGGAGGAGGTTCTCAATTCGGATGTTTGTTTTTTTTTTATGTTTGTCCGGGCAGAACTCCGTCGCTTGCCAACCGATTTGAAAAATTCTTATCTTGTTAGAAAGGGTATACTTTCCAAATGGTCCCATGACAATTTTATTGAATTCGGACAAGCCGTTTCTGAAAAATCAACAAAAGTCTAATAAAATATTTACGTTGATGATCTTTTCGTTTACTCTGCAGTGCGTTTTTTGTTCGCGCATAACTCCGTCATTTACGAACCGATTTGGAAAATTCTCTGACCCACTAAAAAGCACGAAAATAAAAACTTTTTTGCAAAAAATAAAACCGACTTCCACATCAAAACACTACAAAGCCAAAAATAATTTTAATTTCGGAAGGCGGTGTGAAAAAAAAAAAGAAAATACAAAACCAATAACACCGACTACAGAAATTAAAATTATTTTTGGCTTTGTAGTGTTTTGATGTGGAAGTCGGTTTTATTTTTTGCAAAAAGTTTTTTCCTTTATTTTTTTGACACCGCCTTCCGAAATTAAAGTTAATTTTGCCTTTGTAGTATTTTTATATGGAAGTCGGTTCCATTTTTGGCAAAAAAAAATTTCACGCTTTTTAACCGACTTCCAAAAAAGGAGGTTTACAATTTGTCTTGAACTTTTTTTTTTTTTTTTTTTTTTATGTATGTTACCTCATATCTCGGAGACGGCTGGACCGATTTGAAAAATTCTTTTTGCATTTGAATGGGTATAGTTTCTAGTTAGTCCCATTGTTACGAAATCAGGATCTGATGATGGGATCCTGGAGAAATCGAGGGAACTCTTCAAATATTATAGGCACACCTATAGCGTTTTATGTATTTCTTATAGTAGCTTGTGCAGTTGCTCTCGAAAAGTACCATTTGAGGAAGTGGAACTGATGATGAAGACCCCAGATGGCCACCGAAACTACTCAATAATAAGTATTTCGTTGATTGCGATTAGATTACTTGAATATGGATGTTAAGCACTTTATGCTCGTCACAATGCATATGGTGAAGTAGAGCTGATGGTGATGTACCAGGAGAACTCCTCAAAAATTAACGGCTCAGCACCGGGAAAAGCAATATTTTGTAAAAGTTGATAAGTAGTTGACATTTTGGCTTTTGTAACTAGATAAATTACAAACCGACCCACTAAATAGCGTGAAAAAAAACTTTTTAGCAAAAAATAGAACCGACTTCCATATAAAAACACTACAAAGGCAAAAATAACTTTAATTTCGGAAGGCGGTGTCTTTAGTTTTGTATATATTTTCGTTTTTGACACCGCCTTGCGAAATTAAAGTTATTTTTGCCTTTGTAGTGTTTTTATATGGAAGTCGGTTCTATTTTTTGCTAAAAAGTTTTTTTAGTGGGTTGGTTTGTAATATTTAAGCAAAGAAATTTTGTTCAAAACAAGAAAAGCTGAACCGGAGAATTTTAGGGATTTCAAGATTTTATATAATAAACTTTCTTTGCTCCCGATTTTTTCTTGAAATCTCGAGAGTAATTATATCAAAGGAAACTACCGGCGCACAGATATCATCAATAATATAATCATATACAACTATGTCTGTGTGCTTTCAAAGAGGGCTGTCAAAATAATGAACAAATCAGAGCATTTTTCAGAAGACCTACATAATATTAATAAATAAGAAAGTTAAGATAACTACCTAAATAATTTTTGCAAAACATACTAGTTGAATTTATACTATATTCTCAGTCTGCCCTGATAGCTGGTACTTAAATTTATTTTTGCTTTATTTTCAGTCCGCCCTCGGACAGTGCATTAGCCGCTTGGCCGCCCCTTGCGGCTTGTCTGCTCCAGCTTTGTCATATGGAGGACTCGGCTACCCTGGCGCCGGCTGCGCAGGCCTGCAGTTCAGTCCCACTTGTGGCGGCGCCCTGCCTGTCTCCAGCGCCTCCGGCAACGCTCCCGTCGGTATCTCCGTAGCGTCCGAGAACGCTTACGAAGGTTCTCTGGGTGTGTGTGGTGAGCTGCCGTTTGTTGGTACTGTAGGTTTGGAAGGTGTGGTGCCTTCTGCCGGTGCTGGTGCCGTCAACCACGCCTGTGGTAATGGCAGGAACGCCATGATCAGTGAGAGTGCTGCCTTTGGCCCGGCTGCCGGCGTGGGCCCTCTTGCTGGTTACGGTCTTGGTACTACCTTTGCTCCCGCTGGTTTTGCTGCTTCTGGCTTCGGTCTCCGTGGTGGTTATGCCGGCAGATGTGGCTGCGCCATCTAAGAACATGAGCCATATAAATGATCCCCACTTGAACTTAATAAATCGATACACATGCTAGTTTTTGTTTTTTATTTTATTTTACCTATTGATGTTGTTTTTTTTTCTAGTTTTATGTAATTAATATTTCCCGAAGCATGTTGATATATTGCTTCTTTTCAATATAAATCGCAAAAGATCGGTCGATGTGTCATCACGCGGGTCAGGTTTAGGTATGTCCAATATTCTATTAAATTTCCAATTAAAGATCGATAATCTAGCCGAGAAACATTAAAAAAATGACTTTCGTGGGTTCTGGAAGAATACAGCCAAGTTAAACACTAGATCCATTCTGCCAGTGAATGTCGACGGAGTGAGTGACCACGGTGATATCGCTTTCGCTAATATACTCAGGCATCAGTTTTGAGTGCAGTCTCCCATTGGTTCAGTAGGTGGGGGAGCCGAAGTTGAGATTCTTAGTGGCCCAGTGGAGTCGTGTTTCAGAGACAAAGAGATTTCAAATATAATAAAGTATATGACGAGGGGCAAATCTCTTGGGCACGACGGTCTTAGCATCGAGCATCTTCAGAATGCTGGCCCGCATATCTCTAGAGTTCTGGCGCTGTTGTATTCTTTGTGCGTGAGCCACTCCAGATTTAATTAGGACGATAGTAGTGCCCGTTGTAAAAAGTAAAACAGGAGATCTTGCAGATAAGCATAATTATAGGCCTATTTCACTAGCAACGGTTGTGGCTATGGTGTTTGGCGGTGTGCTTAATACGCAGTTAAGTAAACACATAACTCTGCACGACAACCAGTTTGGTTTCAGGCCACAACTATCTACTGAAAGTGCTATATTGTGTCTTAAGCATACCGTCGGATACTACACTAGACGCAATACGTTTTTGCGTGTTTCCTTGATTTATGCCGTGCTTTTGATCTGGTGTCGTATGATATCTTATAGAAAAAGCTTAAAAGTGTGAACCTACCCATTGAATTAGTTGAAATCTTCAAGTATTGGTACACGCACCAGATCAACAGCGTCAGATGGGCAGGTACAATGTCTGAGACGTATGAGTTGAAGTGTAGAGTGAGTCAGGGTAGACTGACCTCGCCTACCCTGTTCAACTTGTATATGAATGCATTGATCGCCGCGATTAGCAGTCAGCATGTCGGCTGCCACGTTGACGGAATTTGTGTTAACAATTATTTAAGCTACGCAGACGATATGGTGTTGCTGAGCGCGTCGGTCTGTTATCTGAGGAAACTGGTGCGAATATGTGAAGAATATGTCAATAAGGTAGTAAATAGGTCTTACATATAATGTAGTAAAAAGTAACTGCGTGATCTTTGTGAGAGGTATGAAGTGCCCGCTAGAAGTATCTCCTGTGTACCTCAATGGGAACCCTTTAGCATGGGTGACTCAATTCAAATATTTAGGGCACATCGTTACTGCCGACTTACGGGATCATGCATATATTAAACGGGAACGGAGAGCACTGTCAAGGAATGAACATGATAGCTCGCAGTTTTGCACGTAGTTCATTTGAAGTTAAGTCTACGCTCTTTAGGGTGTATTGTACACCTTTATACACGTGCAGCCTGTGGGCTAATTACACGCAGAAAAGTTACAGTGCTCTCCGTGTACAATACAATAACGCATTTAGGGCAATTGTGGGGCTGCCCCGCTTCTGCAGCGCCTCAGGGATGTTTTCTGAGGCGCGTACTAGCTGCTTTTATGCGACTATGCGTAAGCGGAGTGCATCCCTAGTGCGCCGAGTGTGGACTAGCTCCAACACTAGTTTGAAGATGATAGCAGATAGGCTATCCCTATATACGACATTGTTGTGGGAGACATGTCGCGTGTGGGGTGGGATAGCCTGTTTTGCATGTTTTTCTTTGATTTCATTGTAATTTTTTTTTTTTGTTTTTTTTTTGTGTGGATGTTTACGGTAATTTATAATGTAATGTAGTTGTGGGTCATTATCGAAATTTGGCGGACGAAACACAACCGTTTTTCCGACGACGGAAACGGTTGCAGAAAACGGTCGTCGTTGGAACTGGTGTGAAAACGGCTCGATAGACGAAACTATCGACGAGTGAAGTAGTTGCAGTTTCTTGCAAGGTACAAAGTACAAACGGTTTCAAGTTGCAAATGTATGAAACGGTTTACTGAATGATACGTTTTATCCGACGACATTATGTTTTTTAGCTTAATTTATCGTAAAATAAATGGCATTTAGCTTTTTTTATATTTAACTGTTTTTATCGAAATGCGAGCAAAAATTCTTCTGTATTTTCGCGGTGCAAACATTGCGATGGGTTTTAAATTATTATATTTAATATAAGTAGTTAGGTTATGAAATATTATAATTACCGGTCTCAGTTTGCGAGTACAAGATTTAAACTGATGAAATGACCAAAAACAATGTAAACAAACACGCGCTCTCACTGATTCGAATTCCAGGAATTATTCTAATTCATCATGCAAGGCGATTTTGTACCTTTTTTTTTTACCCACGAAGTAAAAACGGTTTCACCGTCGTAGAACGTAAAACGGTCCTTGAAAACGGTTCCTTGTCAAAACGCCCACGACTAATGTAATGTATGTGTCTATATGGGACTTTTGAATCCTGAATGAAATGTATTTTCAACCGATGACCTTTTTACAGATCTGTAAAAAAGAAAAAACCGCACCATACGTTGTTTTGTTATAACTCAAAAGGTTTTGGCAGCGTTTTCGATGAAAGCTCCCAATCGCCTTAGTTTTTGGGAACTAATTTTTTGAGCTGTTATTTAAATATTTGAGATGTTATTATGATCAGGTGAAAAACATACTGAGCAGATATTTAATTTAATGGCGGTTGATTAATTATTGCGACAGTGAAGCATGGACAGTAATAAAAAATCAATTAGTCGGTTATTTTCAACCGACGACAAAAAGAGGAGGTTATCAATTCGAAGCGTATATATATATTTTTTTTTTTAATGTATGATCATCGAGTACTCGAAGACGGCTGATTCGATTTGGAAAATTCTTTTTTTGTTTGAAAGGGTATACTTTGAAATTGGTCCCATTGTCACCAAGTCAGGAACTGATGATGGGATCCTGGAGAAATCGAGGGAACACTTCAAATATTATAGGCACACCTATGGCGTTTTGGGCATTTCTTATAGTAACTTGTGCAGTTGCTCTCAAAAAATACCATTTTGGGAAGTGGAACTGATGATGAAGACCACAGATGGCCGCCGAACCTACTCAATAATAAGTATTTCGTGGATTGCGATTCGAATATTTGAATACGGATGTTAAGCACTGTATGTTCGTCACAATGCATATGGTGATGTAGAGCTGATGGTAAAGTACCAGGAGAACTCCTAGAAAATTAACGGCCCAGCACTGGGAAAAGCAATATTTTGTAAAAGGTTATAAGTAGTTGACATTTAGGCTCTTTTAACTAGGTAAATTAAAAATCGACCAACTATAAAGAGTGAAATAAAAACTTTTTACCAAAAAATTAAACCGACTCCCAAAAACACTGCAAAGTGAAAAATAACTTTAATTTCGGAAGTCGGTGCCAAAAACGAAAATACAAAACTGAAGACACCGACTACAGAAATTAAAGTTATTTTTCACTTTGCAGTGTTTTTGGGAGTCGGTTTAATTTTTTGGTAAAAAGTTTTTATATTTATTAAAATAACTTTCAAGTGAAATCGTTAATGCATAACACCGAAAATATCATAAGATCTCTTGCTTCAACAACGTGTTATCTTGAAACGCACGATTTTACACTAGGCATTTTTTAAACTTTTAGAGTCCGAATCACATTATATTATACAAACTTAAAAATGTAAAATATTTTTATATACTTTTAGAAACTCGTCTGGAGTTTAAAGCAGTTTGAAATTTTACATTACACCATTTTCAGCACGCTTACGGGTTTTCTCAGTTGTTAAGACCTGATTTATCAATTACTGGTCTTTTTTTTCAATTCTTGTGGTTTTAATAATCATCAATCAATATACATAAAACGCTTCCGTTACTGACTGAATGACTGACAAAACACAGCCGAAATTACCGGGCGCAAGAAGCTGAAATTTGGCATGTATGTTTCTTGGGGAGTGTAGGGGAGCACTAAGAAAGGATTTTTGAAAATTCCACCCCTTGTGGATTAAAAAGGGGTTCAAAGGAGAGTACGAGATCTTTTTAATTATTCAGTAGATTCACTTGAAATATTGTACTTAGATTCCTCAAGTGAAATGGCTGACCGGAGTTGCTTGAATTTTCTAACAAGATACCGTGGCACCGGAACAGAAGTGCAGGCTAAAAGAAAAAAAAGGATATTTAATTTTGGACCGATTTGGAATGAAGTTTCTCTCAACTGGACAACATCGATTTGCTCGCGAGTCAACTCCTCTCTAACCGGCTTATACTGGCAACTAATAATAAAACAAACAAATATTTCAATTAAAAAACCGCCTTCTAAATAACTACATCACACAGGAACTAAAAAGTAAAAATAAGGAATCTCCACTCCACCCAGAGCGGGAGGAGATATTGGATGATTTTCCCACCAGAAAAAATGTAAGTGAGTTGAATACATTTCTCAAATTTTTATTTTTTATAAACCTAGGTACCTACTTAACTGATTAAGATAAAATAAAATATAGGAACATATGAAAGGGATGTTTGTTACTCTTTAAGGCAAAAATAGCTGCAGTATTCAGAATGAAATTTTGTATGTAGATAGCTGAAACCTTGGGATAATGCAAAAGTTTTATCCTGAAATTCCCACGGGATCAGAATTTACACGGTAAATACCTCCCACGCGAACGAAGTCGTGGACAACAGATAGCAGTTTTTATAAGTTTATAATATTGGCCGTTGATTGTAAGGTCAATATTTTATGTGTGTTAACATTGATCGTGTACATCTTTTTTGCATCATAAATATAAGGACTAACCTTATTGTCCTCAAACAATAACACCATATCGTAGAGTAGGAACAGCGAGACTATGATAAGCTGTTAGTAATGTCTCAGTGTTTACTCTCAGTGTTTAATCTACTCTAGGTGAGGTTACAAGTTAACTTATTATCTATTGTTATACTCTATTATTTTACTGTTTATCTTATTGTTTTATACGACGACCCACTGATCGATTCTGTACAGTAATTTTATAGGTGATATTAAAATGCGGATTTTCAAGACGCTGATGGAAATGTATTACTTTTGTTTTATTAAGATTTATTATGTCATAAAGAGACTATTCAAGTCACATTTATAATAACTTTGATTTGTGCGTTCTATAGTAGCCGTACTCATATGCATAAAATTTTATTTTTGCCTTGTGTATTTTGGGAGATACTTAATGTAGGTATATTAAGAATAGGGGTGGGCCCAGTACGCTAACTTGCGCTATTTATTATGTTATGCGCCTTGTCCACTTTCCACTATTTCGTCGTGCCGCACTAATGCACGGCGCACATAAATATGCGCACCAAATGCGAAAAATTTCAACGAAGCTTTCCCAAACATATAAATTAACAAATTGAAAGACCAACAAAACTCAGAGTTTAGTTAAATAGAAATGTATTGTCTTACTCTCTTAATTTGTAAAGAATGTTTTCTTGTTGTAATAAGTAGGCATGTAGGATTCACTCGCTTTTGCCTTTTTAGTCCAAATATAACATTGATGTGACCAATATATCGATAATGTCATGAGATACACATATTTTTCACGTCTGCTACGTTGTCAAGTTCGCAAATCTGTCGGTTATTGGGACGTTTACCCTAATGGTTAACGGTTTTAAGCGCATGGTGTCTCTAGTGATCGTAACGCGAAGTGGCCCACATTTGATGAACGAGCGAATGTGCATACGTGCGTCCAATGCAATTACACATAATCGCTGAGTGTTCGATTAAAATTCAAAAAACTTGTAAATAAACGAAACAGGTGCTAAGTATCAATCATTTATTTTTCGATCTGTTGAGGTTACATACTGACATTGTCTAGTACAGGTAGTCGCAGGGAGTACGACAGCCGCAAGCGCACTTGCCGCAGATAGACACGGCACCAGCAGCACACACAGGACCACCGAAGTTCACAGCGCCCATGATTGGGACCTGACCAGCAACAGCGGTGTTACCGCAGACTGGCAGCTCACCAGCGACCGCCACGTTGCCCTCGCCAGCACCGCCGTATGCGGCATTACCATAACCGGCAGCAGCAGGGTAGGCGCGTCCGTTGTAAGCCAAGCCAGACAAGCCGTAGGGGCCAGCCAGACCAGGACCAGTCAAGCCGCAAGGGGCGTAAGAACCACAACATTGGCCACATGAGAATACATTCTGTAAAAGAGATAATCGTAATTAGCTTAACCTACTTCAAAAAATAAGTTAATATTAACACGTTATCTCATGACTTCTGAGAACAACAATGTCAGGAAACTAAAATCAGACACATGAAATATAAAAAAATATAAATTTCTTAAACAAGAAAATCACTCACCTGGACCAAGCACGCTTGGATGCAGAGCAACAAAACAGTGAAGGAAGACATGTTTGATGTTTGTTCAACGAGAAGCTGAAGAATTAATGATGACTTGAAATTATTGACCTATTTTATACCCAGCACCATGTTGATATGGACCAAGTTTTCGAAATTTTAGAAAACGTGACTTGATATGACATTTAAAAACGCTTTGTGTTTAAAAATATTAGGTTTTAGGCTTATCATGCTTGCACAAGACATTAATTAACTTCTTATACGGACGGAGTATAAAACCTCCAACAGCTGCACTGGACATCATTATTGTGTCAGTACTCGATACAAACGACAATGTCTGTCAAGGCTATCCTCGTCCTCTGCGCTCAGGCGCTCCTGCTCAAGGTAAGAAACATAATATTTATTGGTGTTTTTATTTTGCTGTTTTCAATAACAAAATTGTTGGCCTGGCGCCTTTGATGGCAGAAAGTGTGGCATAGCGTAGCCCCATTCCTTTTTAGTGTGGTCAGCAAAGATAAGCTGCAGGGTGTCATAGCGTGTTAGCAGTGCAGTCAGGCTTAGGCTAGGCTTGGCTTCGTGGTTGCGGAAATGTTCTAACGAGATACCTCGGCCCCGGAACATCCCCCGGGCTCGAACCCATCCTGTTCACCCTGAAGGAACATGGTGGGTTTATAGTCCGTAGAAGTCTGACTCGCGGTTCAGCTCCACCCAGAGCGGGAGAAGTCATACGACGATTTTCCCACCCATGAAAATGAAATGCTTGTAGAGTGCTTAATTCAAACATAGGGAATAATTTAAATTAAAGCTAAGGAAGGAAAATTTCTACTTAATTTATGTAGTGTTACAATCATCGTTTCTGTAAGTAGGTATAATATAAATATAAATTTCATGATCTCTAAATATTATAAAACAAAGTCCTCCGCTGCGTCAGTCTGTCTGTCTGTTCGCAATAAACTCAAAAAGTGCTCCATCTTCGATCACATCATCACTTACCATCAGGTGAGATGGTGGTTAAACGCGAACCTATTTTCAATAAAAAAAAGATAGAGTGATTCCTGAGGAAAAAATTACTGCATAGTAAGTTTAGGTTTTGTGTATATTGGATGAAAAAAGATGATATTAGTTCGAAAAAAACTAAGGCCCTGATTTAAAGAGGCAGATGTAAATAGCGGTTTTGGTAAGTTAAATATTATAAATGGCACGTTTAATAACTAGTTCAGCAGTTAAAACTAAGCAGAAAAGTAAACAAAAATGAGTAATAAAAAATAATGAAATGGATCAGTGAATATATAATTGAGCAGGAAATAACTAAATGGGCGGTAAAAAATATTGAACGAGCGGTTACGTGTGGGCAGTAATAAATCGGAATTTGTCGGTAAAAAGCTCATTCTAACCATCTAACCCAAATGATTCACCAACAATAGAAGGGATCCGACGCAGGTATATATGAGGCCATCATTTTTACCGCTCATTCAGTTATTGGACTGCTCAATTATTTTTAGAATTGACATTGTATGATATAAAAACCTTTTAACAAAAAATTAAACCGACTCCCAAAAAACACTGCAAAGTGAAAAAACACTTTAATTTCGGTAGTCGGTGTCTTTAGTTTTGTTTTTTCGTTTTTGGCACCGACTTCCGAAATTAAAGTTATTTTTCACTTTGCAGTGTTTTTTGGGAGTCGGTTTAATTTTTTCAAATGGTACTTTTTGAGAGCAACTGCACAAGTTACTATAAGAAATACCCAAAACGCCATAGGTGTGCCTATAATATTTGAAGAGTTCCCTCGATTTCTCCAGGATGCCATCATCAGATCCTGACTTTGGTAATAATGGTACCAATTTCGAAGTATACCTATTCGAACAAAAGAAGAATTTTCGAAATCGGTTCAGCCGTCTTCGAGTACTCGATGATCATACATTAAAAAAATATATATATATATATACGCGTCGAACTGATAAGCTCCTCTTTTTGTCGTCGGTTGAAAATAACCGACTAATTGATTTTTTATTACTGTCCATGTTTCACTGTCACAATAATTAATCAACCACCATTAAATTAAATCGCACCTTTGGGAACAAAGGGTCACTACTGCATGTTTTCCAACTTTACAGGAGGAGCATTTTTCGATTTTTTTTTATGTATTTATTTTTTATCTCTGTACTGTTTTAGAGTATTGACGCGATTCTTACAGTCTTAAATCCGTAGTTTCTTCACGGACAATCGTGAATATTTAAAAAAAAATACAAGAAGGGGTTTCTGAGAAACAAGCCATAAACTGAGGAAAGGGTACCAAAAGTGACTCTTTGTTACAAATCGCTAACTGTCATATTGCAGAAATGACCTTTTTAAAAAATAATAACTTCATGAAAGTACGTATTTTTTTAATGATACGGGTGATTTACGTTTATTTTTAGTAAAGATATATTTAACTGGAACCGAATACAAACTAAAACAAGCAGAAAAAGAAGAAGAATCGGTAAAATACTATATTTATTGATAAAATAGAGGGTTATGAAATGAAATAGATGATATCTTTTTTATTTTTTATTTGTATAATAAACAAATGGCATCAAAATTAAAAAATAATAACATACATTTTGAAAGAGGTCCCACACCGACACCCGTGTGGACGATATATTGGCCAACTTGTATGTTGGAGGCACCAGAAGCTCAACGTATTTGCTCTAAACTATTGAAAATGGCTTTCAAGTTACTGTCAGATAAAACCTTAATTATACTGAATAGTTATAATCATAAATATAATCGTTATAGTATAGATAAAATGACAGTAGCATGCTGTTTAAGTATCTAAAATCTTTATGAAAGTTTAAGCTGTACGTACTTAATATTTAATAAAATAACCAAAATAATCCCTTTAAGACCATGTCTCAGGTGCATGGCATGTAAAATCTAAACAAAACTAGGCATAGTCACACATTTCAACATAATAAATCAATCATCAGTCTTAATACGATTAAAGAGTTTGCCTTTCGGCACTTATCATCTAATAAAACGAGTATCGTGGACAAAATTCTATAACATTCTCCTAAAAGATAAATTCTTAAATTTATATAACAAAATTAGCTTAATATTAAACAGTCTCACAAATAACACTAATACTTAAACATCTTTATATACCTACGTTGTAATATTAAATTGCTTAAAGGTACTTAAGTAAATCACATTCATCACAGTTTAGTATGTATTTGGACTTTATTATCCAATTAGGAACTACAACTTTGTTAACAAAATTATAAGGAAAATCAGTATCAAAAATGCTCTGCTAAAAATATAGCAATAAGTAGGAGTACGAATCGCATCGCACTTGTTTAATTATAAAATAAAGAAATATCAAAATATTGTGTTGTAAATAGTTTCATAAACTTTCGGTATAATGTTGGTGTTAATTAAGGTTTGAATATCTGCCTTCTTTCGAGCACTTAAGAGGATTTTACTGTCATAAGCCTGCTTTAATGTTACTTCGTGAGGTTGTTGGACTCTTGTGCTTCGTGTTACTGTATGAATACGATTGACTTCAATCCAGTTGCCCTCGTATGAAGTTTTGAAGTAATAAGAATGGGCGTTATCAGCTGCACTTTGTGTATGCCCCCGAACAAGGAATTTATGTTGAATAGTATTTATTTGCAGTTTATTTACTGCATAATAATACAGGTTAATCATAAATCTGAAATCCAAAACAAAATAATCACTCAATAGATCAGCTCTACATAATAATGTAAATAGAAAACCATTTATCTAAGAAATATTGGCTAGATAGAAAGTGTCTTTTTGTTATAAAAATAAATGTTTAATTTAATGAGAACATAAAGTACGATTTGGTGAAACTTTTTTTTCGTTGATTGGATTCATTTGTGAGTTTTACCTAAAAGGGCCATTTAATTTTCAAAGATAAGAATCTCTCGCTTGATATTTTAATGTCACATCAGTTTTAAAATGGCATTATGTTTGTAATATTTATTTTTACAAAAGTCATTGTAACAAATATAACCTATTCATTTTATAAACAAAATATTTTTTTTTTTTTACGATAATAATCACGATCACAACAATGAGTATCTTTTGAAGCAAAAAAAAACACTTCTATACAATGATGATCAAAATGACTTTTTTCCTTAATATAAATACTAATCATTACAAAAATAATGTCACTTGTAAACAGAATTGACGTTTTGGTTTCAATGAAAAGAAAAGTTTTATGCTATAATGTCATTTAGAAAAAGATGTGATGTTATGTTTGCAGCAAACAAATACCAAGATTTGGTAACAAAACGTGATTATTCTCCATAAGTGACATTAATTTTGCAAGAAATATGTAAAATAAAACTCATTACTTACCGTAGTGCCTCACCGTCACAAATGCGCAAGGTCACACTTCGGCTGTCAAAACACTACTGACAGGATGAGACGTTATGTTTCAAGCAAACGGACCAATTACGCGAAATAATGTAACGACACTCCCTCCCTCAAACCGATGTTATTCATGCTATTGTCACCATTTTTGCTGAGGATATAGAGTCGATTATCGCGGTTTTTTCTGCATATTTAAGTCATTTTTGCAAAAAGTTGCAGTAGTGACCCTTTGTTCCAAAAGGTGCGAAATATCTGCTCAGTATATTTTTCACCTGATCATAATAACATCTCAAATATTTCAATAACAGCTCAAAAAATTAGTTCCCAAAAACTAAGCCGATCGGGAGCTTTCATCGAAAACGCTGCCAAAACCTTTTGAGTTATAATAAAACAACGTATGGTGCGGTTTTTTCTTTTTTACAGATCTGTAAAAAAATTGACTATCTCCCAAACATAACCCACAATAACCTTACAAAATGATGGGTTATTTACAAAGCTATTTTTAACAGTACCTATACTATTATTCCTTGTTCAATTAAATACGTTAGATACGTTTTTAGCATTTAATGTAAATTAAAATTGCTTTTCACACTATATCAATAAATTGACTATCTTAACTTATCGCAAATAAAAAAATACTGGACTAGAAATTAACTATGCAAAATATAATATATAATATAAGCAAATATAACCTTTTACCTGAGCTATTGTAAGAATGTCAAAATAATAATAACTAATTAGACGTTCACTTGTTCTGACCATATCGATGTATTCAGCCAAATAACGAATAAAAGCAAAAAAAAATGTTCAAAAAAAGAAAAGCTTTAGGGATATATTATACAAAATATTACACTTGTACGGAGAATTTTAAGAATTGCAAGATTTTATATACCTAATAAACTTTCTTTGCTCCCGATATTTTTATTGCAATCTTGACAGTAATTATATCAAAGGAAACTACCGGCGCACAGATATCGTCAATAATATAATTCTATACAACTATGTCTGTGTGTTTTCAAAGAGGGTTGTCAAAATAATGAACAAATCAGAGCATTTTTCAGAAGACCTACATAATATTAATAAATAAGATAGTTAAGATAACTACCTAAATAATTTCTGCAAAACATACTAGTTGAAGTTTTACTATATTCTCAGTCTGCCCTGATAGCTGGTACTTAAAATTATTTTTGCTTTATTTTCAGTCCGCTCTCGGACAGTGCACTAGCCGCGCTGCGGTGGCTGATATCTCTGGACTTGCTGCTCCCTGCGGCTTGGCCGGCCCTTGCGGCTTGTCTGCTCCAGCTTTGTCATATGGAGGACTCGGCTACCCTGGCGCCGGCTGCGCAGGCCTGCAGTTCAGTCCCACTTGTGGCGGCGCCCTGCCTGTCTCCAGCGCCTCTGCCAACGCTCCTGTCGGTATCTCCGTAGCGTCCGAGAACGCTTACGAAGGTTCTCTTGGTGTGTGTGGTGAGCTGCCGTTTGTTGGTACTGTAGGTTTGGAAGGTGTGGTGCCTTCTGCCGGTGCTGGTGCCGTCAACCACGCCTGTGGTAATGGCAGGAACGCCATGATCAGTGAGAGTGCTGCCTTTGGCCCGGCTGCCGGCGTAGGTCCTCTTGCTACTTACGGTCTTGGTACAGCCTTCGCTCCCACTGGATTTGCTTCTTCTGGCCTCGGTCTCCGTGGTGGTTATGCCGGCAGATGTGGCTGCGGCATCTAAGAACATGAGCCATATAAATGATCTCCACTTGAACTTAATAAATCGAAACACATGCTTGTTTTTGTTTTTTATTTTATTTTACCTATTGATATTGTTTTTTTTTTACTAGTTTTACGTAATTCATATTTCCTGAACCATGTTGATATACTGCTTCTTTTGAATATAAAGCGCAATAGATCGGTCGATATGTCATCACGCGGGGAAGGTTTAGATATGTCCACTATTCAAATGACTTTCAAGTGAAATCGTTAATAAATAAAATAAAATAAAATTATTTATTGCAGGTCCATGACCCATATAAAATTAAATTAAAATACATGTTACTATTGCTTACAGTCATAAATACCAAATGTCAAAATAACATAAATATACAAGTAAACACAGTTAAAAGAAAAATACAAAGGTGATTGAGTGAGAACAACTTATCCTGTTATAAAATGTCAAACTATCAAATTAAATGTCAATATAAAAAAATAAAAATTAATAATGTCAGAATGTCAAATTAATTGTAATTTATATGTCAGAGTATGAGATTAGTCGTCAAACAACAGCTACGTGCAACAGTTCCAGTCGGTAGTAGAGACAGTCAACTCTACCCGCAATCATTACCAGGACAGCGTTGGAGCTGGCTCGCACCCTGCGCACCAAGGACGCGCACCGCTTGCGCATGGTGGCGTGGAAACAGTCGGTGCGCGCTTCCGCAAACATGCCCGAGGCGCTGCAGAAACACTGAAAAACTATCGACAATAATTATGTGCAATATTGACCCTCAAAGTTTTAAAACGAAACATGTCTTATTATTGATATGCAAGTCTCAGAACATTGTATATTGGAAACCAATGTTTACTATTAATTATTAGAGATAATGTTGGTATACTGATAATAAATTTAGAGTTCATAACAACAGTTCGTACTTACCATAGAAATCTAAAAACCCGACTACGACAAAAAAATCGATGCTAAAAAGGGTGAAACAAGATTTTCAGGATGCTGAAATAAACAAGGTTACTGGAAAAACAAGAACAGAACAAAAATAAAAGCCGTAGTCACACGTCACGTTATTAATTGTTTTTTTACGGTTGATATCCTATATAACGTGTGACTACGGCTTTTATTTTTGTTCTGTTCTTGTTTTTCCAGTAACCTTGTTTATTTCAGCATCCTGAAAATCTTGTTTCACCCTTTTTAGCATCGATGTTTTTGTCGTAGTCGGGTTTTAGTTTTTTTACTTTTTATTATTTAAACTATTTTGGTGTTCAATCACTGTGCTTCTATACTACATATTTACTTTATTTTTTATAAGTTCAAGTGAAGCCCTTTCAAATGATACCAAACACGGCATATCTATCTTACTTTAATTTTTTACACATGACTTTTTGACCGCTAGAGGGCGCCTCGTTAAATTTAAGCAATATTTTTGTTAAGTACAAGTGAAGCCCTTTCAAATGGTACCAAACGCGGTGTATCTATCTTATTTTTATTTTTTTAAACATGATTTTTTGTCCACTAGAGGGCGCCACTTTAAATTAAAGCAACATTTTGGAAATGTGCATGTGACGCCCTTTCAAATGATATCAAACACGATGTGTTTATCTTATTTTTATTTTTTAACACAACACTTTTTGGGCTCTAGAGGGCGCCACATTGGGTTTTGTGACACGTCACGTAGCCTATGTTCAGCGGACGGTCAAGACTGTTCTAACGATACCTCATTTGTCGAGTTCCGATAAGCAGCTTTGGAGCTATGAGGGAACAGATGAACATACACACATACATACATACATACATACATAGCCTGTCAAAATCATAAACCTCCTTTGGCTTTGCCGTAGTCGGGTAAAAATATAGTAGAAGTGGCAAGGGGGCGTATCGGCGTCCGCGCGACATGGCCAGAGGGCTCATGTCACAGGCAAGTGGCCGTGTCCGCGAACTAGTGCGCTTTCGACGGCGATCGTGATAACTTATAAGAATGTCGAGTTGTTCAGTGGTATCTTGTAAAAACCGAAGCCAAAACCAAAACTTTATGCATCATGGAATCACTTACCATATGTAAGTACAAGTATTTTACAATATTTGTCTAAAATCATGAAAAACAATAAATCACAAAATATTTCTTGCGTTTACTATGTTATTTTTGTTCTCAAATTTCACAGCGACTGTACTACTTTTACTATACATACATTGCTCCTTAACCATTAGCTGAGTTCATCACTAAGTAACTGTACAAGCCATGTAAAAATAACAAAGTATTACTGTATTACGCGGATTTATCGCGTAGTAAGGCCGCCGCTTCTTGCGACGAGTTAGTGATGTGCTCGTGCAGATCCACTAACGTAGGCTATCGACAACATTGTCGATTGACGCATGAAATATTGCTATTATAGTTTCGGGGTTTTATAACATACGGAAACCTCTAAGAAAATATGTTTAACTTTTATTTTACATAAGGTGACAGAAAGAAAAATACGTTGAAAAGTCAAGTGTACAAAAAAGTAAAAAAGAATAAACAATTTATTTTACGACCGCAGCATGCGTAAGGAGTTCCGACGTCGCCGCCGCTACAATAGTTTATTTTTCAACCTGTCAACCGTTTTAACCCGGTTGGAAAATCGATGTAAATAATGTTTTTTTTTGCTTTTTTGACTATTTTACAGCGTAGTAGAGAAATGCGTAACCAATCTTCGTAAACTAAGTTACTTAAATTTTAGGTTAATAATCGGTGGTGTTTTTGGGTTTCGAATTATCGTATGTTATGCCTTATCTTCGTGCTGTTTCTTTATTTTTTTAAGGTTTTTGTATTTTACTTCCGTTAAAGTTTTGAATGCGTTATAATAATCGGCATGGTTCAGATAATATATAAGTGAATTTAGCTTAAAATAACTCAATACATTCATGCTATTTATTTGTTATGCATGGGTGTGTATTTGTTTTCATATATTTAACAATTTCTCTCCTAACCAGGGTTTTTCTTATAATAAAAACCTATTATAACCTACTAAAGTATTTGTAAAAGAATGGAAATAGTCATTTTAAAGTCATAAAAAGAAAAGAAAGTCATAAATGTTATAGTCATTAAAGTCATAAACAGTTTGTCTCACGGATGATAAATTTACAGTTAAAAGTAAAAATTACAAACAGGAACTCATGGCAAAGCTGCCACATTTCATAGGATTAGATGTCTTTGATAATTTTAAGTTTCACCAGTTTGAGCAGTCCCGATGAATAATCACGGGTGTGATACGTGATTTCGAAAATGAAACACCGAAGAACACGTCACATAATATTTCTTACCAAAACAGTCATGGATAATATATGAATTTAAGATTACACTATTTGATAAAAAAATTGGCACCCCAGTAATATCCAAGCGTCAAGTGCTACACAAATACCTCCACTTCACAGGTAACAGTGACTAAACTTAAGGTTAAAGAGTACTTAATTATAATTAGGTTATGTTACGTTCTTAATAATATGTTTTTTTTTATTATTATATTTTCTGGACATGCCGTTTTTCATTTTCAGGAGCCCAAAAAAAATTATACAATAATAAATGGAAGAATCGATAACTTTCCGATTTAGTCAATCACTAGCGTATATCTTCTTACTATCTTTCTTACTATCTTATCTTCTTACTAATATTATAAATGCGAAAGTTTGTGAGGATGGATGGATGTTTGTTACTCTTTCACGCAAAAACTACTAAACGGATCTGAATGAAATTTGGTAAGTAGATAGTTGACATTCTGGAATAACACATAGGCTACTTTTTATCCCGAAATTCCCACGGGATCGGGATTTTCGCGGGAAAACCTGCCCACGCGTACGAAGTCGCAGCAGAAGCTAGTGTAAAATAAATTGCTTTTGCACAGCACAACGATAGATACCGATGTTTTTGTGTGGGTAAGTTACACGGTGCATGGTAAATACACGCTGTGTTTGATGGAATAAGGTTTATTATTGATCGTATAGTACGTTTTGATTTAAGAAATGCGGGTGTGTGTGCGAGTGCGTATCTATTGATTTTATTAAACTGCATGTGTAGTTGTTGTCCCGCCCCGCGCCTAATTGGAGACACACGGTTCCGATATAATTTCGTCTGTTGGCCATATCTACTTATTTATTTTATCTATGGTACTTACATAATATTTTTTTCTTTGCTTCAAGATCGTGTTATCTGGAAACGCACGATTTTACAGTAGGCATTTTTGTAACTTTTAGAGTCAGAATCACATTATATTAGACAAACTTAAAAATGTAAAATATTTTTAACAACATTTCTTGTAAATAGGCTTTAAATGTATACATTTAATCGCATTATTTTGGTATTTTAAAATAAATATTAGGAGCAACACGAAAGAAGATCGTTTTCGTTAAAGAAGTTTGAAATTTTACATTACACCATTTATCGTCATATTGAGCACGCATTCGGTTTTTCTCAGTTGTTAAGACCTGATTTATCCATTACTGGTTCTTTTTTTAAATTATTGTAGTTTAAATAATCATCAATCAATATACAATGTGTAATTTAAAGGTTACCTATATATATACCGAGTGCACGGCTTCTTTGGATGATAACAAACGATATGGCAAGGGTTTTGTATTCCTATGTCTACATGTGTGAAGCTTATTAGAAACTCAATACCAGAGACCGAATTTTTCAAATTAAGAAGAATGAAGAGAATTATCGTGTTATTGGCTAGTGACGTGGAAAGTGATGACCCTCATAGTGCTGTGACACGTTTGTTATTATTGGTATTAAAGAAACATATGAAACCGATAATTTGGTGCCAATTCTGTGAGTCACTTATTTTGAGCTGAAACTTTGCATAGAGACTCCATACCAGACGTTGTCTTCAGTCCTTTTGGATAGATATGGTGTTACCGTTGTACATAAAACGCTTCCGTTACAGACAGGCTGACAGACAACACACAGCCGAAATTACCGGGCTCAAGAAGCTGAAATTTGGCATGTATCTTTCTTGGGGAGTGTAGGTGAGCACACATAAAGCATTTTTGAAAATTCTCCTCCTAGTGGATTAAAAAGGGATTCAAAAGGGAGTACGAGATCTTTTTATTTATTCAATAGATTCACTTGAAACTTTGTACTTGGATTCCTCAAGTGAAATTGCTGACCGGAGTTGCTTGAATTTTCTAACGAGATACCACGGTACTGGAACATAAGGGCAATTGAAGGAACAATTTGGGTTTTTAGTCTGAATTTTCCCACCAAACAAAAGGTTCATCAAGTGGTGCAAGTGATATGGTGACCAAGGATATTTAATTTTGGACCGAATTGGAATGAAGTTTCTCTCAACTGGACAACATCGATTTGCTCGCGAATCAACTGTTCTCTTACCGGCTTATACTGGCAAATAATAATACAACAAAGAAATATTTCAATTAAAAAACCGCCTTCTATATAACTACATCACAAAGGAACTAAAAAGTAAAAATAAGGAATCTCCGCTCCACCCAGAGCGGGAGGAGATATTGGATGATTTTCCCACCAGAAAAAATGTAAGTGAGTTGAATACATTTCTCAAATTTTTATTTTTTATAAACCTAGGTACCTACTTAACTGATTAACATAAAATAAAATGTAGGAACATATGAAACGGATGTTTGTTACTCTTTCAGGCAAAAATAGCTGCAGTGATCAGAATGAAATTTTGTATGTAGATAGCTGAAACCTTGGGATAATGCAAAAGTTATATCCTGAAATTCCCACGGGATCAGAATTTACACGGTAAATACCTCCCGTGCGAACGAAGTCGTGGACAACAGATAGCAGTTTTTATAAGTTTATAATATTGGCCGTTGATGGTAGGGTCAATATTTTATGTGTGTTTAACATTGATCGTGTACATCTTTTTTGCATCATAAATATAAGGACTAACCTTATTGTCCTCAAAAAATAACACCATATCGTAGAGTAGGAACAACGAGACTATGATAAGCTGTTAGTAATGTCTCAGTGTTTACTCTCAGTGTTTAATCTACTCTAGGTGAGGTTACAAGTTAACTTATTATCTATTGTTATACTCTATTATTTTACTGTTTATCTTATTGTTTTCTATGACGACCCACTGACCGATTCTTCTACTGTACAGTAATTTTATAGGTGATATTAAAATGCGGATTTTCAAGACGCTGATGGAAATGTATTACTTTTGTTTTATTAAAATTTATTATGTCATAAAGAGACTATTCATGTCACATTTATAATAACTAGGATTAGTGCGTTCTATAGTAGCCGTACTCACCTGCATACAATTTTATTTTTGCCTTGTGTATTTTGGAAGATAATTAATGTAGGTATATTAAGAATAGGTGTGGGCCCAGCACGCTAACTGGCGCTATTTATTATGTTATGCGCTTTGTCCACTTTCCACTATTTCGTCGTGCCGCACTAATGCAGGGCGCACCTAAATATGTGCACCAAATCCGAAAATTTTCAACGAAGCTTTCTCAAACATATAAATTAACAAATTGCAAGACCAACAAAACTCATAGTTTAGTTAAATAGAAATGTATTGTCTTACTCTCTTAATTTGTAAAGAACGTTTTCTTGTTTTAATAAGTATGTAGGATTCACTCGCTTTCGCCTTTTTAGTCCAAATATAACATTGATGTGACCAATATATCGATAATGTAAAGAGATACTCATATTTTTCACGTAGCAGCACTGTCAAGTTCGCAAATGTTAAAATATGTCGGTTATTGGGACGTTTACCCTAATGGTTAACGGTTTTGAGCGCATGGTGTCTCTAAGGATCGTAACGCGAAGTGGCCCACATTTGATGAACGAGCGAATGTGCATACGTGCGTCCAATGCAATTATACATAATCGCTGAGTGTTCGATTAAAATTCAAAAAGCTTGTAAATAAACGAAACAGTTGCTAAGTATCAATCATTTATTTTCCAATTTGTTGAGGTTACATACCGACATTGTCTAGTACAGGTAGTCGCAGGGAGTACGACAGCCGCAAGCGCACTTGCCACAGATAGACACGGCACCAGCAGCACACACAGGACCACCGAAGTTCACAGCGCCCATGATGGGGACCTGACCAGCAACAGCGGTGTTACCGCAGACTGGCAGCTCACCAGCGACCGCCACGTTGCCCTCGCCAGCACCGCCGTATGCGGCAGTACCATAACCGGCAGCAGCAGGGTAGGCGCGTCCGTTGTAAGCCAAGCCAGACAAGCCGTAGGGGCCAGCTAGACCAGGACCAGCCAAGCCGCAAGGGGCGTAAGAACCACAACATTGGCCACATGAGAATACATTCTGTAAAAGAGATAATCGTAATTATCTTAACCTACTTCAAAAATAAGTTACCATTAACACGTTATCTCATGACTTCTGAGAACAACAATGTCAGGAAACTAAAATCAGACACATGAAATATAAAAAAAAAAAAAAATTCTTAAACAAGAAAATCACTCACCTGGACCAAGCACGCTTGGATGCAGAGCAACAGAACAGTGAAGGAAGACATGTTTGATGTTTGTTCAACGAGAAGCTGAAGACTGAATGATAACCTGAAATTGTTGACCCATTTTATACCCAGCACCATGTTGATATGGACCGCGTTTTCGAAATTTTAGAAAACGTGACTTGATATGACATTTAAAAACGTTTTTTGTTTAAAATTATTATGTTTTAGGCTTATCATGCTTGCACAAGACATTAATTAATTTCTTATACCGACTGAGTATAAAATCTCCAACAGCTGCACTAGACATCATTCTTGTGTCAGTACTCGAAACAAACGACAATGTCTGTCAAGGCTATCCTCGTCCTCTGCGCTCAGGCTCTCCTGCTCAAGGTAAGATACATAATATTTATTGGTGTTTTAATTTTGCTGTTTTTAATAACTACATTGGTGGCCTGGCGCCTTTGATGGCAGACAGTGTACCATAGCGTAGCTCCATTCCTTTTTAGTTTGGTCAGCAAAGATAAGCTGCAGGGTGTCATAGCGTGTTAGCAATGCAGTTATTGTGGACCTAGGTTTATAGAGTTCTTCGTGGTTGCGGAAATGTTCTAACGAGATACCTCGGCCTCGGAACTTCCCCCGGCCTCGAACCCATCCTGTTCACCCTGAAGGAACATGGTGGGTTTATAGTCAGTAGAAGTCTGACTCGCGGTTCCGCTCCACCCAGAGCGGGAGAAGTCATACAACGATTTTCCCACCCAGGAAAAAGAAATGCTTGTAGAGAGCTTAATTCAAACATAGGGAATAATTTAAATCAAAGCTAAGGAAGGAAAATTACTACTGAATTTATGTAGTGTTATAATCATCGTTTCTATAAGTAGGTATAATATGAATATAAATTTCATGATCTCTAAATATTATAAAACAAAGTCCCCCGCCGCGTCAGTCTGTCTGTCTGATAGCGATAAACTCAAAAAGTACTGCACGGACTTTTTTTCAGTTTCCACCAACAGATAGAGTGATTCCTGAGGAAACAATTACTGCATAGTAAGTTTAGGTTTTGTGTATATTGGATGAAAAAACTTTTTTGCCAAAAATAGAACCGACTTCCATATAAAAACACTACGAATGCAAAAATAACTTTAATTTCGGTAGTCGGTTTCATTTGTTTTCTATTTTTAACTGACTTCTAAAAAAGGAGGAGGTTCTCAATTCGGATGTTTGTATTTTTTTTTTTTATGTTTGTCCGCGCAGAACTCCGTCGCTTGCCAACCGATTTGAAAAATTCTTATCTTGTTAGAAAGGATATACTTTCCAAATGGTCCCATGACAATTTTATTGAATTCGGACAAGCCGTTTCTGAAAAATCAACAAAAGTCTAATAAAATATTTACGTTGATGATCTTTTCGTTTACTCTGCAGTGCGTTTTTTGTTCGCGCATAACTCCGTCATTTACGAACCGATTTGGAAAATTCACTGACCCACTAAAAAGCACGAAAATAAAAACTTTTTTGCAAAAAATAAAACCGACTTCCACATCAAAACACTACAAAGCCAAAAATAATTTTAATTTCGGAAGGCGGTGTGAAAAAAAAAAAGAAAATACAAAACCAATAACACCGACTACAGAAATTAAAATTATTTTTGGCTTTGTAGTGTTTTGATGTGGAAGTCGGTTTTATTTTTTGCAAAAAGTTTTTTCCTTTATTTTTTTGACACCGCCTTCCGAAATTAAAGTTAATTTTGCTTTTTTGTAGTATTTTTATATGGAAGTCGGTTCCATTTTTGGCAAAAAAAAAAGTTTCACGCTTTTTAGTGGGTTGGTTTGTAATATTTAAGCAAAGAAATTTTGTTCAAAACAAGAAAAGCTGAACCGGAGAATTTTAGGAATTTCAAGATTTTATATAATAAACTTTCTTTGCTCCCGATTTTTTCTTGAAATCTCGAGAGTAATTATATCAAAGGAAACTATCGGCGCACAGATATCATCAATAATATAATTATAATATAATTTATTTATTTTCAGTCCGCCCTCGGACAGTGCATTAGCCGCTTGGCCGCCCCTTGCGGCTTGTCTGCTCCAGCTTTGTCATATGGAGGACTCGGCTACCCTGGCGCCAGCTGCGCAGGCCTGCAGTTCAGTCCCACTTGTGGCGGCGCCCTGCCTGTCTCCAGCGCCTCCGGCAACGCTCCCGTCGGTATCTCCGTAGCGTCCGAGAACGCTTACGAAGGTTCTCTGGGTGTGTGTGGTGAGCTGCCGTTTGTTGGTACTGTAGGTTTGGAAGGTGTGGTGCCTTCTGCCGGTGCTGGTGCCGTCAACCACGCCTGTGGTAATGGCAGGAACGCCATGATCAGTGAGAGTGCTGCCTTTGGCCCGGCTGCCGGCGTGGGCCCTCTTGCTGGTTACGGTCTTGGTACTACCTTTGCTCCCGCTGGTTTTGCTGCTTCTGGCTTCGGTCTCCGTGGTGGTTATGCCGGCAGATGTGGCTGCGCCATCTAAGAACATGAGCCATATAAATGATCTCCACTTGAACTTAATAAATCGATACACATGCTAGTTTTTGTTTTTTATTTTATTTTACCTATTGATGTTGTTTTTTTTTCTAGTTTTATGTAATTAATATTTCCCGAAGCATGTTGATATATTGCTTCTTTTCAATATAAATCGCAAAAGATCGGTCGATGTGTCATCACGCGGGTCAGGTTTAGGTATGTCCAATATTCTATTAAATTTCCAATTAAAGATCGATAATCTAGCCGAGAAACATTTAAAAAATGACTTTCGTGGGTTCTGGAAGAATACAGCCAAGTTAAATACTAGATCCATTCTGCCAGTGAATGTCGACGGAGTGAGTGACCACGGTGATATCGCTTTCGCTAATATACTTAGGCATCAGTTTTGAGTGCAGTCTCCCATTGGTTCAGTAGGTGGGGGAGCCGATGTTGAGATTCTTAGTGGCCCAGTGGAGTCGTGTTTCAGAGCCAAAGAGATTTCAAATATAATAAAGTATATGACTAGGGGCAAATCTCTTGGGCACGACGGTCTTAGCATCGAGCATCTTCAGAATGCTGGCCCGCATATCTCTAGAGTTCTGGCGCTGTTGTATTCTTTGTGCGTGAGCCACTCCAGATTTAATTAGGACGATAGTAGTGCCCGTTGTAAAAAATAAAACAGGAGATCTTGCAGATAAGCATAATTATAGGCCTATTTCACTAGCAACGGTTGTGGCTATGGTGTTTGGCGGTGTGCTTAATACGCAGTTAAGTAAACACATAACTCTGCACGACAACCAGTTTGGTTTCAGGCCACAACTATCTACTGAAAGTGCTATATTGTGTCTTAAGCATACCGTCAGATACTACACTAGACGCAATACGCCGGTTTTTGCGTGTTTCCTTGATTTATGCCGTGCTTTTGATCTGGTGTCGTATGATATCTTATAGAAAAAGCTTAAAAGTGTGAACCTACCCATTGAATTAGTTGAAATCTTCAAGTATTGGTACACGCACCAGATCAACAGCGTCAGATGGGCAGGTACAATGTCTGAGACGTATGAGTTGAAGTGTAGAGTGAGTCAGGGTAGACTGACCTCGCCTACCCTGTTCAACTTGTATATGAATGCATTGATCGCCGCGCTTAGCAGTCAGCATGTCGGCTGCCACGTTGACGGAGTTTGTGTTAACAATTATTTAAGCTACGCAGACGATATGGTGTTGCTGAGCGCGTCGGTCTGTTATCTGAGGAAACTGGTGCGAATATGTGAAGAATATGTCAATAAGGTAGTAAATAGGTCTTACATATAATGTAGTAAAAAGTAACTGCATGATCTTTGTGAGAGGTATGAAGTGCCCGCTAGAAGTATCTCCTGTGTACCTCAATGGGAACCCTTTACCATGGGTGACTCAATTCAAATATTTAGGGCACATCGTTACTGCCGACTTACGGGACAATGCATATATTAAACGGGAACGGAGAGCACTGTCAAGGAATGAACATGATAGCTCGCAGTTTTGCACGTAGTTCATTTGAAGTTAAGACTACGCTCTTTAGGGTGTATTGTACACCTTTATACACGTGCAGCCTGTGGGCTAATTACACGCAGAAAAGTTACAGTGCTCTCCGTGTACAATACAATAACGCATTTAGGGCAATTGTGGGGCTGCCCCGCTTCTGCAGCGCCTCAGGGATGTTTTCTGAGGCGCGTACTAGCTGCTTTTATGCGACTATGCGTAAGCGGAGTGCATCCCTAGTGCGCCGAGTGTGGACTAGCTCCAACACTAGTTTGAAGATGATAGCAGATAGGCTATCCCTATAAACGACATTGTTGTGGGAGACATGTCGCGTGTGGGGTGGGATAGCCTGTTTTGCATGTTTTTCTTTGATTTCATTGTAATTTTTTTTTTTTGTTTTTTTTTTGTGTGGATGTTTACGGTAATTTATAATGTAATGTAGTTGTGGGTCATTATCGAAATTTGGCGGACGAAACACAACCGTTTTTCCGACGACGGAAACGGTTGCAGAAAACGGTCGTCGTTGGAACTGGTTTGAAAACGGCTCGATAGACGAAACTATCGACGAGTGAAGTAGTTGCAGTTTCTTGCAAGGTACAAAGTACAAACGGTTTCAAGTTGCAAATGTATGAAACGGTTTACTGAATGATACGTTTTATCCGACGACATTATGTTTTTTAGCTTAATTTATCGTAAAATAAATGGCATTTATCTTTTTTATATTTAACTGTTTTTATCGAAATGCGAGCAAAAATTCTTCTGTATTTTCGCGGTGCAAACATTGCGATGGGTTTTAAATTATTATATTTAATATAAGTAGTTAGGTTATGAAATATTATAATTACCGGTCTCAGTTTGCGAGTACAAGATTTAAACTGATGAAATGACCAAAAACAATGTAAACAAACACGCGCTCTCACTCTCTCGAATTCCAGGAATTATTCTAATTCATCATGCAAGGCGATTTTGTACCTTCTTTTTTTACCCACGAAGTAAAAACGGTTTCACCGTCGTAGAACGTAAAACGGTCCTTGAAAACGGTTCCTTGTCAAAACGCCCACGACTAATGTAATGTATGTGTCTATATGGGACTTTTGAATCCTGAATGAAATGTATTTTCAACCGACGACCTTTTTACAGATCTGTAAAAAAGAAAAAACCGCACCATACGTTGTTTTGTTATAACTCAAAAGGTTTTGGCAGCGTTTTCGATGAAAGCTCCCAATCGGCTTAGTTTTTGGGAACTAATTTTTTGAGCTGTTTTTTAAATATTTGAGATGTTATTATGATCAGGTGAAAAACATACTGAGCAGATATTTAATTTAATGGCGGTTGATTAATTATTGCGAGAGTGAAGCATGGACAGTAATAAAAAATCAATTAGTCGGTTATTTTCAACCGACGACAAAAAGAGGAGGTTATCAATTCGAAGCGTATATATTTTTTTTTTAATGTATGATCATCGAGTACTCGAAGACGGCTGATTCGATTTGGAAAATTCTTTTTTTGTTTGAAAGGGTATACTTTGAAATTGGTCCCATTGTCACCAAGTCAGGAACTGATGATGGGATCCTGGAGAAATCGAGGGAACACTTCAAATATTATAGGCACACCTATGGCGTTTTGGGCATTTCTTATAGTAACTTGTGCAGTTGCTTTCAAAAAATACCATTTTGGGAAGTGGAACTGATGATGAAGACCACAGATGGCCGCCGAACCTACTCAATAATAAGTATTTCGTGGATTGCGATTCGAATACTTGAATATGGATGTTAAGCACTGTATGTTCGTCACAATGCATATGGTGATGTAGAGCTGATGGTAAAGTACCAGGAGAACTCCTAGAAAATTAACGGCCCAGTACTGGGAAAAGCAATATTTTGTAAAAGGTTATAAGTAGTTGACATTTAGGCTCTTTTAACTAGGTAAATTAAAAATCGACTAACTATAAAGAGTAAAATAAAAACTTTTTACCAAAAAATTAAACCGACTCCCAAAAACACTGCAAAGTGAAAAATAACTTTAATTTCGGAAGTCGGTGCCAAAAACGAAAATACAAAACTGAAGACACCGACTACAGAAATTAAAGTTATTTTTCACTTTGCAGTGTTTTTGGGAGTCGGTTTAATTTTTTGGGAAAAAAGTTTTTATATTTATTAAAATAACTTTCAAGTGAAATCGTTAATGCATAACACCGAAAATATCATAAGATCTCTTGCTTCAACAACGTGTTATCTTGAAACGCACGATTTTACAGTAGGCATTTTTTAAACTTTTAGAGTCCGAATCACATTATATTATACAAACTTAAAAATGTAAAATATTTTTATATACTTTTAGAAACTCGTCTGGAGTTTAAAGCAGTTTGAAATTTTACATTACACCATTTTCAGCACGCTTACGAGTTTTCTCAGTTGTTAAGACCTGATTTATCAATTACTGGTCTTTTTTTTCAATTCTTGTAGTTTAAATAATCATCAATCAATATACATAAAACGCTTCCGTTACTGACTGACTGACTGACAACACACAGCCGAAATTACCGGGCGCAAGAAGCTGAAATTTGGCATGTATGTTTCTTGGGGAGTGTAGGGGAGCACTAAGAAAGGATTTTTGAAAATTCCACCCCTTGTGGATTAAAAAGGGGTTCAAAGGAGAGTACGAGATCTTTTTAATTATTCAGTAGATTCACTTGAAATATTGTACTTAGATTCCTCAAGTGAAATGGCTGACCGGAGTTGCTTGAATTTTCTAACAAGATACCGTGGCACCGGAACAGAAGTGCAGGCTAAAAGAAAAAAAAGGATATTTAATTTTGGACCGATTTGGAATGAAGTTTCTCTCAACTGGACAACATCGATTTGCTCGCGAGTCAACTCCTCTCTAACCGGCTTATACTGGCAACTAATAATAAAACAAACAAATATTTCAATTAAAAAACCGCCTTCTAAATAACTACATCACACAGGAACTAAAAAGTAAAAATAAGGAATCTCCACTCCACCCAGAGCGGGAGGAGATATTGGATGATTTTCCCACCAGAAAAAATGTAAGTGAGTTGAATACATTTCTCAAATTTTTATTTTTTATAAACCTAGGTACCTACTTAACTGATTAACCTTTAACTACTGACGTGGGTGTCTCATAGACGGCGAGTTCACAAATATAAGCCGTATTTCAAAGCCTTTAAAGATACACCCGCGCCCTTCCCTGTAGCTTCGGGATTGAACACGTCGATCATTCAGTCGAGCGCTCGCTGGCGGCGCGACAACACGTTAGGCTGTGGAGCTGCACAGTGTCTCTCAGACGTAAGGTCAGTATTAATGTTGCGAGTCTGTTAGACGTCAGATCATTATTAGTGTATATCTTTCTAAGTGTCTACAAGACGTTACCTCATTATTTATCGTATTGTTATAGATGGACCAACCAAGTACGTCAAAAAATAGCCGTAAAAGAAAGAGAGTGGTTGCTTCTACTAGTGAGGACTTCAAATATACTCTACAATGTTGGTTAGAAACGGAAATTGAGGGCAACTTTAGCGAGAATTGTGATTGACAATCGCACGCGTGCTAGGTCCAAATAAGCCTCCGGAACCTGAAACAATACCCCCTGATAGTACAGAAGCAACGAGAAAAACATGCAAAATCTGCCCATCAAGACTCAAAAGACATACTAAGTACAATTGCATCGAATGTCGCAAACCTATTTGTCTTGGATGTTCAAAAACTATATGCGTGGACTGTGTAGACAACAAGTAATTTGTCCCAAAATATTCACGTGATTTGAGAAGCAATCGCTACATAAGCAATACTTTAATTTAGACTGATATTTTAAATATAAGAAATTTGCCAAAAAACGTCCAAATAATTATATTGTAGCTAAGATTATGACATATATTTTTTTAGTTAAGCAAAATATAGTTTATATAATTTGATCCAAATAAATACTGATTTCATTTGAAAATGTTGTTGTTTTTGCACTCCCTTAATAGAATAATAATGAACAGATCATAATATAAGTAAATATTGTACAAATCAGTTAATAAAAATAATCCATTTCGATTATTTATTAAGCTGTCTGACATACGTCACGTCACCATTTATGATATGACTAAACCACGTCAGAACTTAAAGGTTAAGATAAAATAAAATATAGGAACATATGAAACGGATGTTTGTTACTCTTTCAGGCTTATATTAAGAACTAGTATTTGCGTGTTGCGCGAGGTGCAAGCACCTCGCGTGCTTGTGGAAATAAAAAATGGGGTGGTGATGGGGGGGTTTAGTATTTGCGTGTTGCGCGAGGTGCAAGCACCTCGCGTGCTTGTGAAAAAAAAAAAAGTGGGAGGGGCGGGGGTGATGGGGGGGGTTTAGTATTTGCGTGTTGCGCGAGGTGCAAGCACCTCGCGTGCTTGTGAAAAAAAAAAAAAAAAAGGGGGGGGAAATGGGGGGGGTTTGCACAATTATTTCGACTAAAGCATTGCCCCTCTAAATGAATCTGAAAAAAAAAATGTTCCAAGTCTCTTAGATTCCGAGATCCGCCTAAAGGGGGGGAGAAGGGGGGCGGGGGGGGGACTTTGAAAAATGGTTTTTACTTTACCGAGCCTCTTCTATACGAATCCGTAAAAAGAAAAAAATACGGGTCTCGTAGTTTCCGAGATACGATAGGGGGGGGGAGAAGGGGGGGGGGAAAGGGGAGGTTTGGCACTTTTCCCGTAGGTTTGAGAGTTACTTGTTTACGAATCTGTCAAAGTATACCCACCTCCCCATCCACCATCTGGGAGAACAATTATGTCAATGAGTGAGTCAGTCAGTCAGTCAGTCAGTGAGTGGTAATTTAGCTTTATATAATATAACTAGTATTTGCGTGTTGCGCGAGGTGCAAGCACCTCGCGTGCTTGTGAAAAAAAAAAATGTGGGGGGTGATGGGGGGAGATGGGGGGGTTTAGTATTTGCGTGTTGCGCGAGGTGCAAGCACCTCGCGTGCTTGTGAAAAAAAAAAAAAAAGGGGGGGTGGGGATGGGGGGGGGGGGTTGCAGAAGTATTTTGACTAAAGCATTGCCCCTCTAAATGAATCTGAAAAAAAAATGTTCCAAGTCTCTTAGGTTCCGAGATCCGCCTAAAGGGGGGAGAAGGGGGTGGGGGGGGACTTTGAAAAATGGTTTTTACTTTACCGAGCCTCCTCTATACGAATCCGTAAAAAGAAAAAAATACGGGTCTCGTAGTTTCCGAGATACGATAGGGGGGGGGGGAGAAGGGGGGGGAAAAGGGGAGGTTTGGCACTTTTCCCGTAGGTTTCAGAGTTACTTGTTTACGAATCTGTCAAAATATACCCACCTCCCCATCCACCATCTGGGAGAACAATTATGTCAATGAGTGAGTCAGTGAGTGGTAATCTAGCTTTATATAATATAATAGGGGTGGGCCCAATACGCTAACTTGCGCTATTTATTATGTTATGCGCCTTGTCCACTTTCCACTATTTCGTCGTGCCGCACTAATGCACGGCGCACATAAATATGCGCACCAAATGCGAAAAATTTCAACGAAGCTTTCCCAAACATATAAATTAACAAATTGAAAGACCAACAAAACTCAGAGTTTAGTTAAATAGAAATGTATTGTCTTACTCTCTTAATTTGTAAAGAATGTTTTCTAGTTGTAATAAGTAGGTATGTAGGATTCACTCGCTTTTGCCTTTTTAGTCCAAATATAACATTGATGTGACCAATATATCGATAATGTCATGAGATACACATATTTTTCACGTCTGCTACGTTGTCAAGTTCGCAAATCTGTCGGTTATTGGGACGTTTACCCTAATGGTTAACGGTTTTCAGCGCATGGTGTCTCTAGTGATCGTAACGCGAAGTGGCCCACATTTGATGAACGAGCGAATGTGCATACGTGCGTCCAATGCAATTACACATAATCGCTGAGTGTTCGATTAAAATTCAAAAAACTTGTAAATAAACGAAACAGGTGCTAAGTATCAATCATTTATTTTTCGATCTGTTGAGGTTACATACTGACATTGTCTAGTACAGGTAGTCGCAGGGAGTACGACAGCCGCAAGCGCACTTGCCGCAGATAGACACGGAACCAGCAGCACACACAGGACCACCGAAGTTCACAGCGCCCATGATTGGGACCTGACCAGCAACAGCGGTGTTACCGCAGACTGGCAGCTCACCAGCGACCGCCACGTTGCCCTCGCCAGCACCGCCGTATGCGGCATTACCATAACCGGCAGCAGCAGGGTAGGCGCGTCCGTTGTAAGCCAAGCCAGACAAGCCGTAGGGGCCAGCCAGACCAGGACCAGTCAAGCCGCAAGGGGCGTAAGAACCACAACATTGGCCACATGAGAATACATTCTGTAAAAGAGATAATCGTAATTAGCTTAACCTACTTCAAAAAATAAGTTAATATTAACACGTTATCTCATGACTTCTGAGAACAACAATGTCAGGAAACTAAAATCAGACACATGAAATATAAAAAAATATAAATTTCTTAAACAAGAAAATCACTCACCTGGACCAAGCACGCTTGGATGCAGAGCAACAGAACAGTGAAGGAAGACATGTTTGATGTTTGTTCAACGAGAAGCTGAAGAATTAATGATGACTGGAAATTGTTGACCTATTTTATACCCAGCACCATGTTGATATGGACCAAGTTTTCGAAATTTTAGAAAACGTGACTTGATATGACATTTAAAAACGCTTTGTGTTTAAAAATATTAGGTTTTAGGCTTATCATGCTTGCACAAGACATTAATTAACTTCTTATACGGACGGAGTATAAAACCTCCAACAGCTGCACTGGACATCATTATTGTGTCAGTACTCGAAACAAACGACAATGTCTGTCAAGGCTATCCTCGTCCTCTGCGCTCAGGCGCTCCTGCTCAAGGTAAGAAACATAATATTTATTGGTGTTTTTATTTTGCTGTTTTCAATAACAAAATTGTTGGCCTGGCGCCTTTGATGGCAGAAAGTGTGGCATAGCGTAGCCCCATTCCTTTTTAGTGTGGTCAGCAAAGATAAGCTGCAGGGTGTCATAGCGTGTTAGCAGTGCAGTCAGGCTTAGGCTAGGCTTGGCTTCGTGGTTGCGGAAATGTTCTAACGAGATACCTCGGCCCCGGAACTTCCCCCGGGCTCGAACCCATCCTGTTCACCCTGAAGGAACATGGTGGGTTTATAGTCCGTAGAAGTCTGACTCGCGGTTCAGCTCCACCCAGAGCGGGAGAAGTCATACGACGATTTTCCCACCCATGAAAATGAAATGCTTGTAGAGTGCTTAATTCAAACATAGGGAATAATTTAAATTAAAGCTAAGGAAGGAAAATTTCTACTTAATTTATGTAGTGTTACAATCATCGTTTCTGTAAGTAGGTATAATATAAATATAAATTTCATGATCTCTAAATATTATAAAACAAAGTCCTCCGCTGCGTCAGTCTGTCTGTCTGTTCGCAATAAACTCAAAAAGTACTGCACGGACGTTTTTTAGTTTTCACCAACAGATAGGTATACTTTTAGGTAAGCGTGCTCCATCTTCGATCACATCATCACTTACCATCAGGTGAGATGGTGGTTAAACGCGAACCTATTTTCAATAAAAAAAAGATAGAGTGATTCCTGAGGAAAAAATTACTGCATAGTAAGTTTAGGTTTTGTGTATATTGGATGAAAAAAGATGATATTAGTTCAAAAAAAACTAAGGCCCTGATTTAAAGAGGCAGATGTAAATAGCGGTTTTGGTAAGTTAAATATTATAAATGGCACGTTTAATAACTAGTTCAGCAGTTAAAACTAAGCAGAAAAGTAAACAAAAATGAGTAATAAAAAATAATGAAATGGATCAGTGAATATATAATTGAGCAGGAAAATAACTAAATGGGCGGTAAAAAATATTGAACGAGCGGTTACGTGTGGGCAGTAATAAATCGGAATTTGTCGGTAAAAAGCTCATTCTAACCATCTAACCCAAATGATTCACCAACAATAGAAGGGATCCGACGCAGGTATATATGAGGCCATCATTTTTACCGCTCATTCAGTTATTGGACTGCTCAATTATTTTTAGAATTGACATTGTATGATATAAAAATATTTTAACAAAAAATTAAACCGACTCCCAAAAAACACTGCAAAGTGAAAAAACACTTTAATTTCGGTAGTCGGTGTCTTTAGTTTTGTTTTATCGTTTTTGGCACCGACTTCCGAAATTAAAGTTATTTTTCACTTTGCAGTGTTTTTTGGGAGTCGGTTTAATTTTTTGTTAATAAGTTTTTATTACACTCTTTTTAGTTGTATGATTTTTAATTTACCTAGTTACAAGAGCCTAAATGTCAACTACTTATAACCTTTTACAAAATATTGCTTTTCCCAATGCTGAGCCGTTAATAGTTGAGGAGTTCTCCTGGTACTTCAACATCAGCTCTACATTACCATATGCATTGTGACGAGCATAAAGTGCTTGTAGGTGATAGGATAAAGAAAACTTGTTATTTATGGTAGACAAAGGGAAAAGAAGTTGGTGCGAGCGAAAAGGATTCAACGCGGCGGACACACTGATATTTTACTAACTTCGGGTGTATAAAACTTGCTTATAAAAATGTACCAATATTAAAGTAGCTACCCACCAACTTCTTTATGATTATTTATTTATATAATAGTCTGATAGATGGCGTTACATGTTCAGAAATAAAGTATCTTACAACTACTTACTATCTAAAATCTTATTGCTAATTTAAATTATAACAATATTAATATGCGTCGCCTACAATTCCACCCCCTAGTGATGACTAGTCATCACGATTACACTCAGGTGCGAGTAAGGCGACGCGTGTGGTTGGTCGTCGCAGCACGCCCGTACGAGTGCGCACGTCCACTACGCGAATGCGCCCGTCATCCCCGGGGAGTGTCGCACTCACTACACCATGCCGCCATGAACCACGTTCTAAGTTCGGTTCAACTATCAAAACATAATCTCCTACACGCAATGACCTCTGCTCACTACACCACTTTTGACGCGGCAAAAGTGTGGGCAAATATTCTTTAAGCCAACGAGACCAAAACATGTCCGTCAGTCTCTGTGCTATACGCCACTGCTTCCTAAGGTGGAGATCCACGTCTGTGTACCTTCCATAAGATGGTTCAATTGATGACGTACCTATTAAAAAATGATTAGGTGTCAGAGCCTCGGGGTAATTTGGATCCGTTGAAACATACGTGATGGGTCTACTGTTGACTAGAGCTTCAACCTTAGCCATCAAAGTCGAAAGGGTTTCAGGACGGGGCGCACGCTCCTTCAATATAACTCGGAGAGCTGTCTTAACGGTACGCACCATACGTTCCCAAGCTCCTCCCATTTCGGGTGCGCCTGGGGGTATAAAACGCCATTCAATACCTCTAAATAGCCCGTCATTACGCAGAATATCTACATCGAGCTCAGCGATGCTTCGTTTTAACTCGGTGTTCGCTCCTCTCAGGTTGGTACCGTTATCTGAGTAGATCACAGTAGGTGCCCCTCTACGGGCTATCATTCGTCTCAAGGCCATCAGTGTAGAATCAGTGGTAAGACTTTCAGTTATTTCTACGTGAACAGCTCGAACTGTTAAGCACGTAAATAACATGCCATAACGTTTTTGTCTACCACGACCCACTGTGACCTCCATTGGTCCAAAGAAATCAATACCTGAGAATCTAAACGGACGTCTGTTGTGCTGCAGTCGGGCCGACGGCAAGTCACCCATGCGTTGCGGTTGCGGCGTCGCACGTCGGTACCTGCAGAACAGGCAGCGCGCTGCCACCGCGCGCACAGTGGGGCGGAGCTTCAAGATCCAGTAGCGTTGCCTTAGCTCGTTGACTACTAGTTCATGATCTCCATGTAGGGCTCGTCGGTAGTAGTACTCTACCAGAAGTCTGGTCATCCTCCGTTGACCATCGAGAATAACAGGTCTCCTGGTATCCTCCGTGACACCTTCGATCTTGTCGATGCGGCCGCCCACTCGTAGTAAGCCCGCACTGTCAAGATAAGGTGTTAGATTTAATAATCGGCTATTTTTTAATAATGGCTTGTTTTGTTTTAAACTGTCTATCTCAGTAGCAAAAGAATCATATTGACACTTTTTTTTATCAACAGGTCCTCTGCCTTTCGCAACATTTCATTGTCAATTCGATTGCCTTTGCGTTGACATTTGTTGATAAACAGTAACACCCTTGCAGTTGTCATTAGCAAACGAATCCACGACGAAAAGTTGTTCTCATTAGGTACCGGTAACTCAGTACTATATATAGCTTATCGTAGTTATGACGTTAACAATTTTTTGCTCACAAATTGTCTCAACCAACTGTTTACATTTTTTAAGATCTTTAGGCCACTTACTTTCTGGTTCTCTTAAAAAACTCGGACCTTGAAACCATACATCCTGAAACTGTAGTGGTGGCGCATCATCGCGGGTGGCTACGTCAGCCGCGTTCAGTCCGGACGGCACGTACCGCCATTCCGTGGTGGTGGTCAGCTTATCGATTTCACCTAGACGATGTGCAACATACGGCTTATAGTCTCTAGGGTCGCCACGTATCCACTGAAGAACATTGTGCGAATCAGTCCAAAAGTATCTTTTGTCTGCCTTTATATCTTTATGTTCACTTTGAACTGTGCTCACAAGTCGAGCTGCGAGTACGGCTCCCTGCAGTTCAAGCCTCGGAACTGATACAGGCCGCAGAGGCGTAACCCTGCTTTTACCCGCTACAAAACAGACTGACACAGTACCATCTGAGCGAATAAATCGCCAATAAATCACGGCTGCGTAAGTCTTAGTACTCGAGTCACAAAATATGTGTAACTCAGTCCTAATAATATTAGATGCACTCACCTCATCCTTCATGTCATCGTAGCGTTGGGTCCAAACTCCTGCACTAGCATAGCATCTTGGTATGCGCAACGAGTCTAGAAGTTTTAATTCCTCGAGCCACCTTACCCATCTACTATGTTCGTCGGGTTGGATGCGGCAGTTCCAGTCAATGCCACTACGATGCACATTCTGAAAAAGTATTTTACTTTTTATAATAAACGGCGACAAAAAACCATGAATATCATAAACAGACATTATAATACTAAGCATTTTAGCTTTAGTAGAAGGCTCCAATCCATTTAATATCGCCTCCGAAAACCGATTAAATGATACTTTAAATCCAAAAGGTATCATCCGACGGATGCCACATCAAACCTAAGGTGCGCTCAGCTGTATTCATAGCTCAGTCCTTGAATTGAACAGCTGTGGGCGCGAGCGCGTCGTGCGGTATTGTTTCTAAAACCTGTTTGTCATTACTGAACCAACCTCTTATCTCAAATCCACCGTGTTTATGAATTTGAGTAATTTGTTGTATTAACTTGATAGCATTATTTGCATCAGGAGTCGAATACAAACAATCATCCATATAATGATTTTTTATAATTACTTGTACGGTTTCTGGGTATAAGTCGTCATATTTAAGTGCATTTTTATTTTTAATATACTGTGCTATAAACGGAGAACATGTTGCACCAAATATTAAACTTTGCATGGCGCATGTTTTTATGGGAGCGCTTGGTGATTCTTGCCATAAGAATCTAAGAACATGTTGATCCTGTGGCCTAATTCTAATCCTTAAGAACATGTCCTTGATGTCACCTACAATGACAACCTTATTTTCACGAAATCTTAACATAATTCCCATAAGCGAATTATATAAGTCTGGACCTGTTAATAAATAACTGTTAAGGCATAATCCATTTACCTTTGAGGCGGCGTCGAAGACAAGGCGTAGCTTTCCCGGCTTGTTAGGGTTCTGGACACCAAAATGTGGAAGGTACCATACGTGGTCAGCTGAGAGTTCATTTTCCTTTAGTTCCCGAGCGTAACCGTTAACAAACAGTTTGTTTACCTCCTTCCTATATTGATCTGCGTACGAGTCGTCTTTAAGAAATTTACGCATTAAAGTATGTAGTCGCAAAGATGCAGCTTGATATGAATCAGGCATGGTGAAAACGTTTTTATTGAAGGGCAAACCTACTTTCCATTGACTTCCGATAAGACGAGCCGTATCATCCAATATTTGCAGTGCTCTTAAATGATCACTATTTTCGCGGCATAAGGTTGAAATTCCAATGGAGTCTAAAGAAAAGTAATGTTTAATTAAATTATTGAATTCATCAGTTGGACCTAAATCTGTGTGAGAGAGAGTGAGCACATTGGCAGCGTTGGAGTGAGTGCGACCGCAATAACCATGAATTGACCAGCCTAACTTACAACGAGTAGCATAGGGCTCATTTTTAGTACCATGAATAATTTCTAGTGGCGCAATCAAAACATAATTATCTTCGCCAATAAGTAATCGAGGCACTACATGACTTTTACATACGTAATCTTTAACTTTAGACAAATGTTTACAATCTAATTCGTTAATTACAGATAAATTTTGTGCTGGCAATTTTAATTTAGACACTTTGCGTAACTTAATGTCATAATAATCGTTTTTATTATGTTTGCTTATCTGGGCACTTACGGTCGGTGCATCGGATTGATTCACCTCCAGTCCAAAGGCATCGATGAACTTAATGTCACATGATTGTTCACACTTAAGTCCTAGTTCGGTAGCAAGATCCGAGTCGATTATAGACACTGAGGCCGCATCGTCCAGTAGGACATACGTATTCACTATACCATTAGGTCCACTCACTTTCACTGCAACCACTTTTAACATGACGTGATCCGAAGATAAACGTTTATCACAGCTTGACGCGACGTGCGCCACGGTAGTGTTTACAGCGGGCGCTGGCGCCGGCGCGGGCGGTGACAGCGGCGGCGGTGGCGGTGATAACGGTTGCGCTTGCTCCGGGGCCGGCGGCGGCGAAGCAGCGGGCTCGCACCGCGCGGCTCCCGGCGCGTTGGTCGATTGTGATGACGTCGTTTTGCTCCAGTGTAGCAACTTGTGGTGTGCAAGCCCAGAATCATTTATGTCGCATACAGGTGCGGGGCATGCATTCCTATCATGTCGTGACGTCAGTAACAATAACACAAGCCATTCATTTTTACAAACTTCCATCTATCACGGCGCATTGCACGTTTGAAAGCGCGACACTCGGGCAGTGAATGATTGATCTTTGTGCAAAATTTACATTTATCGCCCTCCTCAACAGCTGTTGTAGCTAATATGGGTCGATTAGTGCGAAATTTGTTGTCATCTCGTTTCGCGGGCACTGTCCCCTCGGTCTGCTTCTTTTGTTCACGACATTGAGGTATTCCGATTAGCGACATTTCTGCTTCATGTTTAAGAAATGTTGCGACTAACTCCAACTTCGACTGATTTTCACTTAACTTCTGGTAGGCAAAGTCGGTCCATTTTGCTATCAGTGTGCTCGGCAGCTTAGATAGAACAGCTGACGCGAGTTCAGGGCTTCGTAAATAATCAGGTTGATTAAGTGCACGAATAGTGGCCACACAATTATTAATTTTAATAGAAAAATTTATTAGATCGTACTGGTACGAGGTAGGTAACGCAGGTTGCTCCCTTAACTGCGTCGTAAGGTTCAGTATAATCACTTCCGGTCGACCAAACCTTAAGTCTAGGGCTTCCATTACAGCTGCGGGCGGAGTATTACCGATTAGCAGGTCGGTAACTGCCTCCTTAGCGTCGCCTCGCAATGCTTTGCGTAGTCTCCACAGGTTTTCGGATTCACTAAATTTACACACTCGTGTGGATTCATCGTATGCACTCTTAAAATGTAGCCACTCAACACAGTCTCCACTGAAGACAGGTAAGTCACGCGGAGTAGACAAGCGACTGAGTAAACGGACCTCGCGTTGGCCTGACGAGGTTGCCATCATGTCTTTTAAGGTAAGTGCGAGTTGCTGAATACTATCAACAGGAACATCAGTGCACTGGACGGGGCCGACGTGAGCACGGCTAGTTGATGGTGCCGTTGGCTGATGCTGATAACTGCAGGTAGGTTCGGTTTGATCTTGATTTAGCCAATCCTCGACGTAAGAACATGCTTGCTCATCGAGGATCTCATTACTGCTAGCTTCGCTGCCATCACCTTGGAGCTCTTCAGCATCAACTTGTGCAAGGTCAGCTTCCAGCTTTTTATCTATGAGGGCCAGCTGAATCTGTGCTTTTGCTTCAGCGGCTTCTAATTCCAATTGCTTACGTCTAACAATGGATGATGACGTAGATCGCTTCGATTTTGCAGACGTAATCGAACTACTTTTCACGGACGCAAACGGTGTATTTATTTTTGCTGTTTTAATCTTCATTCGTTCCATGTCCTTAGACGGTATGAAACTATCGGTGCCTAGGACAGGTAATTTGACTTTAGGTTCCGCAGGTGAGTTGACCGATGTGCTCGCCATTTGCATTTGCTGGCGCTCGAATTCCCGATGCTGTTTGCGAGTCAAAATTTTACTCGGCGGTGTTGTAAACATTACACTGATTATTATTTGGCTCGAAGACCACTCTTATTGTAGGTGATAGGGTAAAGAAAACTCGTTATTTATGGTAGACAAAGGGAAAGGGAGTTGGTGCGAGCGAAAAGGATTCAACGCGGCGGACACACTGATATTTTACTAACTGCGGGTGTATAAAACTTGCTTATAAAAATGTACCAATATTAAAGTAGCTACCCACCAACTTCTTTATGATTATTTATTTATAAATAGTCCGATAGATGGCGTTACATGTTCAGAAATAAAGTATCTTACAACTACTTACTATCTAAAATCTTATTGCTAATTTAAATTATAACAATATTAATAAGCGTCGCCTACAGTGCTTAACATCCATATTCAAGTAATCGAATCGCAATCCACTCAATACTTATTATTGTGTACAATATCGAGAAAAGATACCTTGGAGATATGATACTATAATGAAACGCAATACCTCAGAGCAAGACAAATTTATTTAGTTCAACCCAAAACCTATATGCCTTGCCGTGAAACCAAACAATACCGAGATCTAACTCGATATTAACACCATCTATTGACCTAAGACAAAGTTAATCTGTCACACATATACACTATGCTATTAACATTGAACATTCCGCCCACCAAAAGGAATATATTCCTTTTAGTACCACCCACCATGAACCAACTCAGCAACTACATGAACAATGGACTGTATAACAATGACCAAATACTTAATAGTGGACGGCTTACATACGATTGCAATATGGTAGACAGATACGGTTCGGATCAAAATATGACAAAGACAACAATTTCATCTACTTGACAAGGTAGAATAACAAAACACAAGTGAAGCATTTTTATAACATTATTGAGTTCGGTTGAACTCCTTCAAAACACTAAGTAATAAGTTTAATTATACACAATCATAACCAAGTATTTGAAACAATAGCGTAACAAAGAAAAACATACAAACAAATAAATCTTAGCACAAAACATTTTCATACAATTTACAACTTATTCAGTAACAGGGAGTAAACACAATTTTGAAGTTGGACGTTTCATCGTAGTGCCCTTACAACTAATAGTGACAACGCGCGTCAAGTCATCTTTACCCGGATGCAGCTGTATAATTTTTCCAAATAACCATTTAGCTGAAGGTAAGTTATCTTCTTTTATTAATACTACACGTCACCTATTTTATACTCAGGGTTACGAACATTCCATTTATGTCTTTGGAAAAAATGTGTCAAATATTCCTGTTTCCATCTACGTGAGAAGTGCTGCACCATACGTTGTACCATTTGCCATCTGCGTAAAGTGCTAACTGTGGCATCCTCATAATTATAGTCGGGTGCTACTATTAATGGATGACCCACTAAAAAATGTCCAGGTGTTAAAGGTACAGGATCCTCTGGATCGTTACTACCCTGAGACAAGGACCTAGAATTTAGGCATGCCTTAATTTGAGAAAGAACTGTGGTCAGCTCTTCGAACGTCAACGTGGAGTCACCTACGACGCGCTTCAAATGATGCTTTACACCTTTAACCCCTGCTTCCCACAGTCCACCAAAATTTGGAGCGTGGGGAGGAATAAAGTGCCATTCGGTTTCAGAGTTTGCAAGAGCAGCTGCAATGTCTTTAAACATTGAACTCTCCCGGTTAAAAAGTATCCGCAGCTCCTTGGCAGCGCCCACGAAATTAGTGCCATTATCGATCCAGATATGACGACAATGTCCACGCCTGGAAACAAATCGTTTGAACGCTGCCAGGAAACCTTCAGTTGTTAAATCTGAAACCGCCTCAATGTGTACTGCGAGCGTGGCCATACACACAAATAAGCAGATGTATCCCTTATACGACCGCTGTCCACGACGCTTAGATACCCTCACATTAATGGGGCCCGCATAATCGACACCTGAGTTAAGAAATGGTTTACTTGGTGTCACTCTGCAAGCTGGGAGCTCTCCCATCAACTGGTGTTTTGTGGTCGCCGCATAACGAATACAGGGAACACAGCGATGTATATGAGCTCGTACCATATTGTTTACCCGACTGATCCAATACCTAGTGCGTATAAAATTGAGTACCAGTTGCTGTCCTCCATGAAAAGTCTTTTCATGCGCGTCGGCTACAATTAAATTGGCCAAACTTGAATCATGAGGAATAACAACTGTGTGCTTTGTATAGTCGAGTAGTTGAGAATAGCGCAGTTTTCCTCCAACTCGCAATATCTCATATTCATCAATAAAAACATTTAATTTATATAATGAACTCGTTTTTTTTAATGGAGCTTTATTTTTCAGAGCTATAAATTCCGCATGGAACCATTGCTGTTGGCTCTGCCTTATACATACATCCAATGCCTCACGAAATTCTGAAGCTGACAGGTATGCTGTAACTTTTATTTTTGCTTCACGAAGACTTGTTGACCGCAAAAACCTTTTACAGTATCCAACAACCCTCACTAAACGAGTAAGTGATGAATACCTGGATCCCAAAATGACTTCGAAATCAGACACGAGGTTGGCAGTGTGAACCTTAACAGTTTTCTTCTCCTCATTAGTGCGTATTGAGCTAGGCCTAGTATACTCTATTTGATCATTTCTTAACCAAACTGGTCCACGTTGCCATAGATCATCATTTAGCAGAACAGCAGAAGAAACTCCACGAGACGCGATATCCGCTGGATTGTCCTTGGATTTGACATAAGCCCATTGTGAATTGTCTAGCAAACTTAGGATCTCTGAAGTACGGTTGGCCACGTAAGTTTTCCAACGACTTGGATGGTCACTTAACCAGGCTAAAACAACAGATGAATCGGTGCAAGCATGGAGATTAGCCTTTGGAATGTTCATTACTTCAGCTACTTCGATCAATAGTTTTGCTAGTAAAACAGAACCACACAATTCCAGCCGCGGAATGGATATTTGTTTTATAGGAGCTACCTTTGTTTTTGCGGTTATGAGGTTTGAGTGTACTTGCCCAGTAGCATCGATAATGCGACAATACACCACAGCCGCATAAGCTATATTTGATGCATCGCTGAATCCATGTAGCCCTATCGTAATGTCCTCTTCGCTTCTACTTATCCATCTGGGAATGTGAAAGTCAACCAGTTTCTCTAATTCTGATCTGTAATATCTCCATTCTTGTAAGAGATCCGCTAGCAGTTCATCATCCCAGCCGATTCCACTAATCCATAGCCTTTGTATGAAGACCTTCGAGGTTATAATGCACGGCGCTATCCACCCTAATGGATCATAAAGCCGTGATATTTCTGATATGACCGTCCTTTTTGTTTCAGATGCAGCAGGAGGTGACATCTTCACAGAATAATCAAATTCGTCAGTGTTGGATTGATGGACAGTTCGTCAGTGGCGCATGACGTGCCAAAGGTGACAGTCAGAAGTCGGTAATCCTCTATCTCTTTGTTAGGATCCTCTCGCCAGACAATCCTCTGGAATTCAGTATCTGACCGCGCTACCTTGATTTGGCGATACATTTTAACAATATCTGGGTACGACTTTCCATTGACGTCCGCCGAATTGAGGGTGGTAGGGCCGTGGGGGGAGGGGGGGGGGAGGGGTACTACCCCCCTACCTAAGGAAAAGTTTCGAAGCCCCCCCCTTTTCGAGTATTTTTTAGTTTTAATTTTGAGGTTATTTTACTCATTTTATGGATTAAAATTAATAATAAGTGTAAAAATCCAGGGGCCCCCTAGAGGGGGGGGTAGGGGGTTCTCCCCTACGGAAGGGGGGAACCCGCTTCATCAGAATAAAATAGGGGGACTGATTCAAAGGGATTTCTGTATCTATTTTTAAACTGCAACGTCTCCGGCGCTGCGGGAAGAGCAGCCTCTACGCCTTTGCGTAACAAATCGCAGGCATTCATCCTCGCCTCCGCAGCTTCGGCTTGTTGGTCGCCTTCGGCGACCAGCCTCAGCCGCTCCGGCTCGTCCGATGCCTACGATTTGTTACAGCAGGCGGAGGCTGCTCCCCCTACGCGCCTCCGGGTCTATAAAAACACTCTAGGGGTAGGACAGACTCGTAACAGGTGGAGTCGGGGTCAATCAATTCGGTTCTTTGACATAAGTTGAACCTAACCTACACAAACGATGACTGACGATGACAGTGACAATACAAAATAGCGTCAGTTTTACGTTTCGTTGCACAAGCCGGCAAAAGACGGTAAACACAACACATTTTAATTTTAATAGCTCTTAATGAAAATAATGCCTAATTTAAATGTAAACTGTTAAATATAATTATGTGTGCATGAAAAGTATAGAAATAAGTACACAATATAATTATTTACGTAAATTTATATAAAATAAAATGTTACCGAACCTAAGACACCTTAACTGTAGGTAAAACGAAACGTTCAATGCTGAGAATTCTATATAATCTGTGGTAGGGATTGACATAAATACTGTAAAAATAATTGATTTTCAATAAATTTTTTTTCAAAAAGAACGCGTCTCCGCGTATTGAAACTTTGCGTGTGTGCTTATAATAATGTAACCTTTCTGTAAAAAAAATATCAACCCCCAACTCGTCGAACGTCAATGGAAAACTTAGCCAATATCTGCTGTCAGACAGATCGGATGCTGTCGCCATCTCATGACAATATGTCTCAAGTCTGCCTGAAGAGTGGGTCCTACCATTAAGGTGTCATTTAAGGAAACCCCGTTTTTTCCCTTACATGACGCGTCATAAACCACTCTTACCTTGGTGGTCAGTTTATCTGGTCTAACCACTGCGTGATGAGGCAAATAAACTGCATCACTTTTATTTCTTTCAGACTCGTCGGTGATTTTCTCTAAATGGCCCAGCAATAAATACTGGTTTATCACATCAGTATACTGTTGTTTTAATTCATGATCACTGGCTAGTGATCAGTGAGTTGGCTAACCTCCTTTCTAAACCTAGCAACCTTTTTACTGCTATATTTTTAGAATTACCGTATTTACAAGGTGGATCTTCCGATCGAAAAGGTAATTTAACGATATAACGCCCATCTGCGTCCCTTTCCGTCGTATTCGCGTAAAACTCCTCGCAAGCTTGTTCTTCAGGCGTAAGAAGTTTTTTCTTTGAAACAGGCTCAGAATCTAGTTCCCATAATCGTTTTAACATTTCATTCTCTTCAATTTGAGTGTACATAGCGATCACAGTATTATGAGACTCCAGAGACCTATCTGCTTCACTAACATGGCCTGACACAATCCAACCTAAATGCGTGTCTTGTGCAACCGGAGATCCCGCCGGGCTCTTGATCAGACCTTCCTTTAAAATACGGCAATATGTTTCAGTTCCTAACAAAATGTCGACTTTATTAGGGCAATTGAAGTTTGGATCGGCTAGACGTATACTACGAATTTCTGGCCAATTCTCGAGTTCAAAGTTTGTATCTAGCATAACTGAGGTCAGTGACCTTAATACATGCGCAGTCACTTTTAGAGTAAAAGAGGGATCGTGCAACGATTGAATTTTAATAATAACAGCATGTCTAGAGACGATATTGCCATGACCAACTCCTATACCTGCAATAGTAGTCTTCGAGACTACTCTCTTTAACCGAAGCAATTGCGCTGCTGCCTCAGTAATAAAGGATGCTTGCGATCCTTGATCCAACAAGGCTCTCAAAATTTGAGAGGACCCATTTTGTGATTCGGCCTTTACTAGAGCCGTGGCTAACAAGACTTGACCCTGTGCTTGTCCATTCACAAAATGAGTTGCTATATTTGTACTTACATCATGGACTGACTCTGAAATACATTCATGTGGGGTTACAGGCACCATTGGCGTAGTAGCCCCATTGACTCCACTAGGTTTTTTAGGATGCAACAACGTATGATGCTTCCGCTGACATATACGGCATTTTGAAAGAACACGACAATAATTGGAAGTGTGGTGACTGCCTAAACAATTAAAACAGACACCCAAGGATTTTGAAATGGTACGACGTTCGTCAACATCTAGTTGGCAAAACTTCTTACAATTAGGAAGCTTATGATTCTCAGAACAATGTGGACATGAAACATCAATAGCACCATGCATTACTTTAGCGCGAGATATTGAATTATTATCGCCTTTTGACTTTTGTTTAGGTTCAACGCATTCTAGGGCACGAAAACGCGTCTCAAAAAACTCACTAAACTGTTTAAAGGAGAGTAGAACGTCGGATGATTTGCTAACATGCAGTTCCCACTGCTTCCTAGATTCTACGTCCAACTTCAAGCTTACAACATAAACGATAATAACATCCCAAGAACTAACATCAATCCCAATATTGGTGAGTTCGTGCAAACAATCACTAGTAACATCAAGCAAATCTTTAAGAGCCTTTGATGATTCGATTCCAATATTACGTTGGCCAAATAGTCGGTTTAATATGCATTTTGACATAAATTTCTTATTATTGAACCTATGTTCTAACATTTCCCAACATTTTTTATAGTTGACATCGGTTATAGGAACATGCCTTATAAGCTGCTCTGCTTCACCTGACAGCTGAGTTTTTAAATAGTGGAGACGTTGTAAGTCATCAAGTTTTTTATTATTGTGAACTAATGACATAAACAAATCTCGAAATGACGACCATTCTGTATATTTTCCACTAAAGGTAGGCAAAACTATTTTTGGCAATCGTACGACACTGTCAGATGAATCATCGCTAACTTCTTTATTGCAACTATTGACTTTTAATTGTGAACGTGCATTTTTTAATTCAACCTTATATGTTAAATATGTTTCAAGAACCCTTTCATAAATATCTTCCTGAAAGTATTCATATAATTCATCACCTTCAAATTTGCCCACTGTTCCTTCGTATTTTGCAGTAAAATTCCTTAGTTGGGTTTCCAACAACTCTAGACGTGTATCCAAATAATTGCAATTTATCCAATTCGGAGACTTTTTGAAGTTAATTAAACCTTTTTCAATCTGTTTTTTGACATCCTTCAACTTTCTCAATTCTTTTTCCATGTTGACAGTTTGTTTTTCTAAGTGTCAACAACTATGAATATTCCAAGTCCAGTAAAGAATGTTTTTTCAAGAAAGCCACAAAAAGAGTAAATTATTCTAAGTTGCGCCAAGAGTGATTTTTCTAAGTCCCAACAGATGTGAAATTTTCTAAGTCCGGTGATGAGAAATTTTTCTAAGTTCGGCCAAGCGTAAATTTTCTAAGTGTTTTTTGGACTTATAAAATCGTTTCGAAATTGGGCATAGATTCGACGTCTGTTCGTTTTTTTCCGAAACTATTCTAAGTCCCTGATCGCACACTGATTTTTACGAAGTTCACGCGAAGACTAAGTTCCCGAACTTTGCACTATTTTATTTAACATATAATTGTACTCACAGTTTTGTCCACATATATGCACTTCACTACTCACGTGATCCAGTCTCTGTTCAAGTCCAATTATTCCAGTATATCCTCGGCATAATTAAACCGTCACTTGTGTTCTTCCAAAACCACCATCCGGCTCGAAGGACCATGTACAATATCGAGAAAAGATACCTTGGAGATATGATACTATAATGAAACGCAATACCTCAGAGCAAGACAAATTTATGTAGTTCAACCCAAAACCTATATACCTTGCCGTGAAACCAAACAATACCGAGATCTAACTCGATATTAACACCATCTATTGACCTAAGACAAAGTTAATCTGTCACACATATACACTATGCTATTAACATTGAACAATTGAGTAGTTTCGGCGGCCATCTGTGGTCTTCATCATCAGTTCCACTTCCCCAAATGGTACTTTTTGAGAGCAACTGCACAAGTTACTATAAGAAATACCCGAAACGCCATAGGTGTGCCTATAATATTTGAAGAGTTCCCTCGATTTCTCCAGGATGCCATCATCAGATCCTGACTTTGGTAATAATGGTATCAATTTCGAAGTATACCTATTCGAACAAAAAAAGAATTTTCGAAATCGGTTCAGCCGTCTTCGAGTACTCGATGATCATACATTAAAAAAAAAAATATATATATATATACGCGTCGAATTGATAAGCTCCTCTTTTTGTCGTCGGTTGAAAATAACCGACTAATTGATTTTTTATTACTGTCCATGTTTCACTGTCACAATAATTAATCAACCACCATTAAATTAAATATCTGCTCAGTATGTTTTTCACCTGATCATAATAACATCTCAAATATTTCAATAACAGCTCAAAAAATTAGTTCCCAAAAACTAAGCCAATCGGGAGCTTTCATCGAAAACGCTGCCAAAACCTTTTGAGTTATAATAAAACAACGTATGGTGCGGTTTTTTCTTTTTTACAGATCTGTAAAAAAATTGACTATCTCCCAAATATAACCCACAATAACCTTACAAAATGATGGGTTATTTACAAAGCTATTTTTAACAGTACCTATACTATTATTCCTTGTTCAATTAAATACGTTAGATACGTTTTTAGCATTTAATGTAAATTAAAATTGCTTTTCACGCTATATCAATAAATTGACTATCTTAACATATCGCAAATAAAAAAATACTGGACTAGAAATTAACTATGCAAAATATAATATATAATATAAGCAAATATAACCTTTTACCTGAGCTATTGTAAGAATGTCAAAATAATAATAACTAATTAGACGTTCACTTGTTCTGACCATATCGATGTATTCAGCCAAATAACGAATAAAAGCAAAAAAAAATTGTTCAAAAAAAGAAAAGCTTTAGGGATATATTATACAAAATATTACACTTGTACGGAGAATTTTAAGAATTGCAAGATTTTATATACCTAATAAACTTTCTTTGCTCCCGATATTTTTATTGCAATCTTGACAGTAATTATATCAAAGGAAACTACCGGCGCACAGATATCGTCAATAATATAATTCTATACAACTATGTCTGTGTGTTTTCAAAGAGGGTTGTCAAAATAATGAACAAATCAGAGCATTTTTCAGAAGACCTACATAATATTAATAAATAAGATAGTTAAGATAACTACCTAAATAATTTCTGCAAAACATACTAGTTGAAGTTTTACTATATTCTCAGTCTGCCCTGATAGCTGGTACTTAAAATTATTTTTGCTTTATTTTCAGTCCGCTCTCGGACAGTGCACTAGCCGCGCTGCGGTGGCTGATATCTCTGGACTTGCTGCTCCCTGCGGCTTGGCCGGCCCTTGCGGCTTGTCTGCTCCAGCTTTGTCATATGGAGGACTCGGCTACCCTGGCGCCGGCTGCGCAGGCCTGCAGTTCAGTCCCACTTGTGGCGGCGCCCTGCCTGTCTCCAGCGCCTCTGCCAACGCTCCTGTCGGTATCTCCGTAGCGTCCGAGAACGCTTACGAAGGTTCTCTTGGTGTGTGTGGTGAGCTGCCGTTTGTTGGTACTGTAGGTTTGGAAGGTGTGGTGCCTTCTGCCGGTGCTGGTGCCGTCAACCACGCCTGTGGTAATGGCAGGAACGCCATGATCAGTGAGAGTGCTGCCTTTGGCCCGGCTGCCGGCGTAGGCCCTCTTGCTATTTACGGTCTTGGTACAGCCTTCGCTCCCACTGGATTTGCTTCTTCTGGCCTCGGTCTCCGTGGTGGTTATGCCGGCAGATGTGGCTGCGGCATCTAAGAACATGAGCCATATAAATAATCTCCACTTGAACTTAATAAATCGAAACACATGCTTGTTTTTGTTTTTTATTTTATTTTACCTATTGATATTGTTTTTTTTACTAGTTTTACGTAATTCATATTTCCTGAACCATGTTGATATACTGCTTCTTTTGAATATAAAGCGCAATAGATCGGTCGATATGTCATCACGCGGGGAAGGTTTAGATTTATGTCCACTATTCAAATGACTTTCAAGTGAAATCGTTAATAAATAAAATAAAATAAAATTATTTATTGCAGGTCCATGACCCATATAAAATTAAATTAAAATACATGTTACTATTGCTTACAGTCATAAATACCAAATGTCAAAATAACATAAATATACAAGTAAACAGAGTTAAAAGAAAAATACAAAGGTGATTGAGTGAGAACAACTTATCCTGTTATAAAATGTCAAACTATCAAATTAAATGTCAATATAAAAAAATAAAAATTAATAATGTCAGAATGTCAAATTAATTGTAATTTATATGTCAGAGTATGAGATTAGTCGTCAAACAACAGCTACGTGCAACAGTGCCAGTCGGTAGTAGAGACAGTCAACTCTACCCGCAATCATTACCAGGACAGCGTTGGAGCTGGCTCGCACCCTACGCACCAAGGACGCACACCGCTTGCGCATGGTGGCGTGGAAACAGTCGGTGCGCGCTTCCGCAAACATGCACGAGGCGCTACAGAAACACTGAAAAACTATCGACAATAATTATGTGCAATATTGACCCTCAAAGTTTTAAAACGAAACATGTCTTATTATTGATATGCAAGTCTCAGAACATTGTATATTGGAAACCAATGTTTACTATTAATTATTAGAGATAATGTTGGTATACTGATAATAAATTTAGAGTTCATAACAACAGTTCGTTCTTACCATAGAAATCTAAAATATAGTAGAAGTGGCAAGGGGGCGTATCGGCGTCCGCGCGACATGGCCAGAGGGCTCATGTCACAGACAAGTGGCCGTCTCCGCGAACTAGTGCGCTTTCGACGGCGATCGTGATAACTTATAAGAATGTCGAGTTGTTCAGTGGTATCTTGTAAAAACCGAAGCCAAAACCAAAACTTCATGAATCATGGAATCACTTACCATATGTAAGTACAAGTATTTTACAATATTTGTCTTTAAAATCATGAAAAACAATAAATCACAAAATATTTCTTGCTTTTACTATGTTATTTTTGTTCTCAAATATCACAGCGACTGTACTACTTTTACTATACATACATTGCTCCTTAACCATTACCTGAGTTCATCACTAAGTAACTGTACAAGCAATGTAAAAATAACAAAGTATTACTGTATTACGCGGATTTATCGCGTAGTAAGGCCGCCGCTTCTTGCGACGAGTTAGTGATGTGCTCGTGCAGATCCACTAACGTAGGCTATCGACAACATTGTCGATTGACGCATGAAATATTGCTATTGTAGTTTCGGGGTTTTATAACATACGGAAACCTCTAAGAAAATATGTTTAACTTTTATTTTACATAAGGTGACAGAAAGAAAAACACGTTGAAACGTCAAGTATACAAAAAAGTAAAAAATAATAAACAATTTATTTTACGACCGCAGCATGCGTAAGCAGTTCCGACGTCGCCGTCGCTACAATAGTTTATTTTTCAATCTGTCAACCGTTTTAACCCGGTTGGAAAATCGATGTAAATAATGTTTTTTTTTTTGCTTTTTTGACTATTTTACAGCGTAGTAGAGAAATGCGTAACCAATCTTCGAAAACTAAGTTACTTAAATTTAAGGTTAATAATCGGTGGTATTTTTGGGTTTGGAATTATCGTATGTTATGCCTTATCCTCGTGCTGTTTCTTTATTTTTTTATGGTTTTTGTATTTTACTTCCGTTAAAGTTTTGAATGCGTTATAATAATTGGCATGGTTCAGATAATATATAAGTGAATTTAGCTTAAAATAAGTCAATACATTCATGCTATTTATTTGTTATGCAGGGGTGTGTGTTTGTTTTCATATATTTAACAATTTCTCTACTAACTAGGGTTTTTCTTATAATAAAAACCTATTATAACCTACTAAAGTATTTGTAAAAGAATGGAAATAGTCATTTTAAAGTCATAAAAAGAAAAGAAAGTCATAAATGTTAAAGTCATGTTAAAGTCATTAAAGTCATAAACAGTTTGTCTCACGGATGATTAATTTACGGTTAAAAGTAAAAATGACAAACAGGAACTCATGGCAAAGCTGCCACATTTCATAGGATTAGATGTCTTTGATAATTTTAAGTTTCACCAGTTTGAGCAGTCCCGATGAATAATCACGGGTGTGATACGTGATTTCGAAAATGAAACACCGAAGAACACGTCACACAATATTTCTTACCAAAACAGTCATGGATAATATATGAATTTAAAATTACACTATTTGATAAAAAAAATTGGCATCCCAGTAATATCCAAGCGTCAAGTGTTACACAAATACCTCCACTTCACAGGTAACAGTGACTAAACTTAAGGTTAAAGAGTACTTAATTATAATTAGGTTATGTTACGTTCTTAATAATATGATTTTTTATTATAATATTTTCTGGACATGCCGTTTTTCATTTTCAGGAGCCCAAAAAGAATTATACAATAATAAAAGGAAGAATCGATAACTTTCCGATTTAGTCAATTACTTGCGTATATCTTCTGACTATCTTACTTCTTACTAATATTAAATGCGAAAGTTTGTGAGGATGGATGGATGTTTGTTACTCTTTCACGCAAAAACTACTAAACGGATCTGAATTAAATTTGGTAAGTAGATAGTTGACATTCTGGAATAACACTTAGGCTACTTTTTATCCCGAAACTCCCACGGGATCGGGATTTTCGCGGGAAAACCTGCCCACGCGTACGAAGTCGCGGGCAGAAGCTAGTGTAAAATAAATTGCTTTTGCACAGAACAACGATAGATACCGATGTTTTTGTGTGGGTAAATTCCACGGTGCATGGTAAATACACGCTGTGTTTGATGAAATAAAGTTTATTATTGATTGTATAGTACGTTTTGATTTAAGAAATGCGGGTGTGTGCGCGAGTGCGTATCTATTGATTTTATTAAACTGCATGTGTAGTTGTTGCCCCGCCGCGCGCCTAACTGGAGACACACGGTTCCGATATAATTTCGTCTGTTGGCCATATCTACTTATTTATTTTATCTATGGTACTTACATAATATTTTTTCTTTGCTTCAAGATCGTGTTATCTTGAAACGCACGATTTTACAGTAGGCATTTTTGTAACTTTTAGAGTCAGAATCACATTATATTAGACAAACTTAAAAATGTAAAATATTTTTAACAACATTTCTTGTAAATAGGCTTTAAATGTATACATTTAATCGCATTATTTTGGTATTTTAAAATAAATATTAGGAGCAACACGAAAGAAGATCGTTTTCGTTAAAGAAGTTTGAAATTTTACATTACACCATTTATCGTCATATTGAGCACGCATTCGGGTTTTCTCAGTTGTTGAGACCTGATTTATCCATTACTGGTTTTTTTTAAATTATTGTAGTTTAAATAATCATCAGTCAATATACAATGAGTAATTTAAAGGTTACCTATATATATACCGAGTGCACGGCTTCTTTGGATGATAACAAACGATATGGCAAGGGTTTTGTATTCCTATGTCTACATGTGTGAAGCTTATTAGAAACTTCAATACCAGAGACCGAATTTTTCAAATTAAGAAGAACGAAGAGAATTATCGTGTTATTGGCTAGTGACGTGGAAAGTGATGACCCTCATAGTGCTGTGACACGTTTGTTATTATTGGTATTAAAGAAACATATGAAACCGATAATTTGGTGCCAATTCTGTGAGTCACTTATTTTGAGCTGAAACTTTGCATAGAGACTCCATACCAGATGTTGTCTTCAGTCCTTTTGGATAGATATGGTGTTACCGTTGTACATAAAACGCTTCCGTTACAGACAGGCTGACAGACAACACACAGCCGAAATTACCGGGCTCAAGAAGCTGAAATTTGGCATGTATCTTTCTTGGGGAGTGTAGGTGAGCACAAATAAAGCATTTTTGAAAATTCTCCTTCTAGTGGATTAAAAAGGGATTCAAAAGGGAGTACGAGATCTTTTTATTTATTCAATAGATTCACTTGAAACTTTGTACTTGGATTCCTCAAGTGAAATTGCTGACCGGAGTTGCTTGAATTTTCTAACGAGATACCACGGTACTGGAACATAAGGGCAATTGAAGGAACAATTTGGGTTTTTAGTCTGATTTTTCCCACCAAACAAAAGGTTCATCAAGTGATGCAAGTGATATGGTGACCAAGGATATTTAATTTTGGACCGAATTGGAATTAAGTTTCTCTCAACTGGACAACATCGATTTGCTCGCGAATCAACTGTTCTCTTACCGGCTTATACTGGCAAATAATAATACAACAAAGAAATATTTCAATTAAAAAACCGCCTTCTATATAACTACATCACAAAGGAACTAAAAAGTAAGAATAAGGAATCTCCGCTCCACCCAGAGCGGGAGGAGATATTGGATGATTTTCCCACCAGAAAAAATGTAAGTGAGTTGAATACATTTCTCAAATTTTTATTTTTTATAAACCTAGGTACCTACTTAACTGATTAACATAAAATAAAATATAGGAACATATGAAACGGATGTTTGTTACTCTTTCAGGCAAAAATAGCTGCAGTGATCAGAATGAAATTTTGTATGTAGATAGCTGAAACCTTGGGATAATGCGAAAGTTATATCCTGAAATTCCCACGGGATCAGAATTTACACGGTAAATACCTCCCGTGCGAACGAAGTCGTGGACAACAGATAGCAGTTTTTATAAGTTTATAATATTGGCCGTTGATGGTAGGGTCAATATTTTATGTGTGTTTAACATTGATCGTGTACATCTTTTTTGCATCATAAATATAAGGACTAACCTTATTGTCCTCAAAAAATAACACCATATCGTAGAGTAGGAACAACGAGACTATGATAAGCTGTTAGTAATGTCTCAGTGTTTACTCTCAGTGTTTAATCTACTCTAGGTGAGGTTACAAGTTAACTTAGTATCTATTGTTATACTCTATTATTTTACCGTTTATCATATTGTTTTCTATGACGACCCACTGACCGATTCTTCTACTGTACAGTAATTTTATAGGTGATATTCAAATGCGGATTTTCAAGACGCTGATGGAAATGTATTACTTTTGTTTTATTAAAATTTATTATGTCATAAAGAGACTATTCATGTCACATTTATAATAACTAGGATTAGTGTGTTCTATAGTAGCCGTACTCACCTGCATACAATTTTATTTTTGCCTTGTGTATTTTGGAAGATAATTAATGTAGGTATATTAAGAATAGGTGTGGGCCCAGCACGCTAACTTGCGCTATTTATTATGTTATGCGCTTTGTCCACTTTCCACTATTTCGTCGTGCCGCACTAATGCAGGGCGCACCTAAATATGTGCACCAAATCCGAAAAATTTCAACAAAGCTTTCTCAAATTGCAAGACCAACAAAACTCATAGTTTAGTTAAATAGAAATGTATTGTCTTACTCTCTTAATTTGTAAAGAACGTTTTCTTGTTTTAATAAGTATGTAGGATTCACTCGCTTTCGCCTTTTTAGTCCAAATATAACATTGATGTGACCAATATATCGATAATGTAAAGAGATACTCATATTTTTCACGTAGCAGCATTCTCAAGTTCGCAAATGTTAAAATATGTCGGTTATTGGGACGTTTACCCTAATGGTTAACGGTTTTGAGCGCATGGTGTCTCTAAGGATGCGAAGTGGCCCACATTTGATGAACGAGCGAATGTGCATACGTGCGTCCAATGCAATTATACATAATCGCTGAGTGTTCGATTAAAATTCAAAAAGCTTGTAAATAAACGAAACAGTTGCTAAGTATCAACAATTTATTTTCCAATTTGTTGAGGTTACATACCGACATTGTCTAGTACAGGTAGTCGCAGGGAGTACGACAGCCGCAAGCGCACTTGCCGCAGATAGACACGGCACCAGCAGCACACACAGGACCACCGAAGTTCACAGCGCCCATGATGGGGACCTGACCAGCAACAGCGGTGTTACCGCAGACTGGCAGCTCACCAGCGACCGCCACGTTGCCCTCGCCAGCACCGCCGTATGCGGCAGTACCATAACCGGCAGCAGCAGGGTAGGCGCGTCCGTTGTAAGCCAAGCCAGACAAGCCGTAGGGGCCAGCTAGACCAGGACCAGCCAAGCCGCAAGGGGCGTAAGAACCACAACATTGGCCACATGAGAATACATTCTGTAAAAGAGATAATCGTAATTATCTTAACCTACTTCAAAAATAAGTTACCATTAACACGTTATCTCATGACTTCTGAGAACAACAATGTCAGGAAACTAAAATCAGACACATGAAATATAAAAAAAAATAAAAATTCTTAAACAAGAAAATCACTCACCTGGACCAAGCACGCTTGGATGCAGAGCAACAGAACAGTGAAGGAAGACATGTTTGATGTTTGTTCAACGAGAAGCTGAAGACTGAATGATAACCTGAAATTGTTGACCCATTTTATACCCAGCACCATGTTGATATGGACCGCGCTTTCGAAATTTTAGAAAACGTGACTTGATATGACATTTAAAAACGCTTTTTGTTTAAAATTATTATGTTTTAGGCTTATCATGCTTGCACAAGACATTAATTAATTTCTTATACCGACGGAGTATAAAATCTCCAACAGCTGCACTGGACATCATTCTTGTGTCAGTACTCGAAACAAACGACAATGTCTCTCAAGGCTATCCTCGTCCTCTGCGCTCAGGCTCTCCTGCTCAAGGTAAGATACATAATATTTATTGGTGTTTTAATTTTGCTGTTTTTAATAACTACATTGGTGGCCTGGCGCCTTTGATGGCAGACAGTGTACCATAGCGTAGCTCCATTCCTTTTTAGTTTGGTCAGCAAAGATAAGCTGCAGGGTGTCATAGCGTGTTAGCAATCCAGTTATTGTGGACCTAGGTTTATAGAGTTCTTCGTGGTTGCGGAAATGTTCTAACGAGATACCTCGGCCTTGGAACTTCCCCCGGCCTCGAACCCATCCTGTTCACCCTGAAGGAACATGGTGGGTTTATAGTCAGTAGAAGTCTGACTCGCGGTTCCGCTCCACCCAGAGCGGGAGAAGTCATACAACGATTTTCCCACCCATGAAAAAGAAATGCTTGTAGAGAGCTTAATTCAAACATAGGGAATAATTTAAATCAAAGCTAAGGAAGGAAAATTACTACTGAATTTATGTAGTGCTATAATCATCGTTTCTATAAGTAGGTATAATATGAATATAAATTTCATGATCTCTAAATATTATAAAACAAAGTCCCCCGCCGCGTCAGTCTGTCTGTCTGATAGCGATAAACTCAAAAAGTACTGCACGGACTTTTTTTCAGTTTCCACCAACAGATAGAGTGATTCCTGAGGAAACAATTACTGCATAGTAAGTTTAGGTTTTGTGTATATTGGATGAACAAACTTTTTTGCCAAAAATAGAACCGACTTCCATATAAAAACACTACGAATGCAAAATTAACTTTAATTTCGGTAGTCGGTTTCATTTGTTTTCTATTTTTAACCGACTTCTAAAAAAGGAGGAGGTTCTCAATTCGGATGTTTGTATATTTTTTTTTTATGTTTGTCCGCGCAGAACTCCGTCGCTTGCCAACCGATTTGAAAAATTCTTATCTTGTTAGAAAGGGTATACTTTCCAAATGATCCCATGACAATTTTATTGAATTCGGACAAGCCGTTTCTGAAAAATCAACAAAAGTCTAATAAAATATTTACGTTGATGATCTTTTCGTTTACTCTGCAGTGCGTTTTTTGTTCGCGCATAACTCCGTCATTTACGAACCGATTTGGAAAATTCACTGACCCACTAAAAAGCACGAAAATAAAAACTTTTTTGCAAAAAATAAAACCGACTTCCACATTCCACAGAAATTAAAATTATTTTTGGCTTTGTAGTGTTTTGATGTGGAAGTCGGTTTTATTTTTTGCAAAAAGTTTTTTCCTTTATTTTTTTGACACCGCCTTCCGAAATTAAAGTTAATTTTGCCTTTGTAGTATTTTTATATGGAAGTCGGTTCCATTTTTGGCAAAAAAAAAAATTTCACGCTTTTTAGTGGGTTGGTTTGTAATATTTAAGCAAAGAAATTTTGTTCAAAACAAGAAAAGCTGAACCGGAGAATTTTAGGGATTTCAAGATTTTATATAATAAACTTTCTTTGCTCCCGATTTTTTCTTGAAATCTTGACAGTAATTATATCAAAGGAAACTACCGGCGCACAGATATCATCAATAATATAATTATATACAACTATGTCTGTGTGCTTTCAAAGAGGGCTGTCAAAATAATGAACAAATCAGAGCATTTTTCAGAAGACCTACATAATATTAATAAATAAGAAAGTTAAGATAACTACCTAAATAATTTTTGCAAAACATACTAGTTGAATTTATGACTATAGACTAGAATATTTTTAGACTATATTCTCAGTCTGCGCTGATAGCTGGTACTTAAAATTATTTTTGCTTTATTTTCAGTCCGCCCTCGGACAGTGCATTAGCCGCTTGGCCGCCCCTTGCGGCTTGTCTGCTCCAGCTTTGTCATATGGAGGACTCGGCTACCCTGGCGCCGGCTGCGCAGGCCTGCAGTTCAGTCCCACTTGTGGCGGCGCCCTGCCTGTCTCCAGCGCCTCCGGCAACGCTCCCGTCGGTATCTCCGTAGCGTCCGAGAACGCTTACGAAGGTTCTCTGGGTGTGTGTGGTGAGCTGCCGTTTGTTGGTACTGTAGGTTTGGAAGGTGTGGTGCCTTCTGCCGGTGCTGGTGCCGTCAACCACGCCTGTGGTAATGGCAGGAACGCCATGATCAGTGAGAGTGCTGCCTTTGGCCCGGCTGCCGGCGTGGGCCCTCTTGCTGGTTACGGTCTTGGTACTACCTTTGCTCCCGCTGGTTTTGCTGCTTCTGGCTTCGGTCTCCGTGGTGGTTATGCCGGCAGATGTGGCTGCGCCATCTAAGAACATGAGCCATATAAATGATCTCCACTTGAACTTAATAAATCGATACACATGCTAGTTTTTGTTTTTTATTTTATTTTACCTATTGATGTTGTTTTTTTTTCTAGTTTTATGTAATTAATATTTCCCGAAGCATGTTGATATATTGCTTCTTTTCAATATAAATCGCAAAAGATCGGTCGATGTGTCATCACGCGGGTCAGGTTTAGGTAAATCCAATATTCTATTAAATTTACCAATTAAAGATCGATAATCTAGCCGAGAAACATTTAAAAATTGACTTTCGTGGGTTCTGGAAGAATACACCCAAGTTAAACACTAGATCCATTCTGCCAGTGAATGTCGACGGAGTGAGTGACCACGGTGATATCGCTTTCGCTAATATACTTAGGCATCAGTTTTGAGTGCAGTCTCCCATTGGTTCAGTAGGTGGGGGAGCCGATGCTGAGATTCTTAGTGGCCCAGTGGAGTCGTGTTTCAGAGCCAAAGAGATTTCAAATATAATAAAGTATATGACGAGGGGCAAATCTCTTGGGCACGACGGTCTTAGCATCGAGCATCTTCAGAATGCTGGCCCGCATATCTCTAGAGTTCTGGCGCTGTTGTATTCTTTGTGCGTGAGCCACTCCAGATTTAATTAGGACGATAGTAGTGCCCGTTGTAAAAAATAAAACAGGAGATCTTGCAGATAAGCATAATTATAGGCCTATTTCACTAGCAACGGTTGTGGCTATGGTGTTTGGCGGTGTGCTTAATACGCAGTTAAGTAAACACATAACTCTGCACGACAACCAGTTTGGTTTCAGGCCACAACTATCTACTGAAAGTGCTATATTGTGTCTTAAGCATACCGTCGGATACTACACTAGACGCAATACGTTTTTGCGTGTTTCCTTGATTTATGCCGTGCTTTTGATCTGGTGTCGTATGATATCTTATAGAAAAAGCTTAAAAGTGTGAACCTACCCATTGAATTAGTTGAAATCTTCAAGTATTGGTACACGCACCAGATCAACAGCGTCAGATGGGCAGGTACAATGTCTGAGACGTATGAGTTGAAGTGTAGAGTGAGTCAGGGTAGACTGACCTCGCCTACCCTGTTCAACTTGTATATGAATGCATTGATCGCCGCGCTTAGCAGTCAGCATGTCGGCTGCCACGTTGACGGAGTTTGTGTTAACAATTATTTAAGCTACGCAGACGATATTGTGTTGCTGAGCGCGTCGGTCTGTTATCTGAGGAAACTGGTGCGAATATGTGAAGAATATGTCAATAAGGTAGTAAATAGGTCTTACATATAATGTAGTAAAAAGTAACTGCATGATCTTTGTGAGAGGTATGAAGTGCCCGCTAGAAGTATCTCCTGTGTACCTCAATGGGAACCCTTTAGCATGGGTGACTCAATTCAAATATTTAGGGCACATCGTTACTGCCGACTTACGGGATCATGCATATATTAAACGGGAACGGAGAGCACTGTCAAGGAATGAACATGATAGCTCGCAGTTTTGCACGTAGTTCATTTGAAGTTAAGACTACGCTCTTTAGGGTGTATTGTACACCTTTATACACGTGCAGCCTGTGGGCTAATTACACGCAGAAAAGTTACAGTGCTCTCCGTGTACAATACAATAACGCATTTAGGGCAATTGTGGGGCTGCCCCGCTTCTGCAGCGCCTCAGGGATGTTTTCTGAGGCGCGTACTAGCTGCTTTTATGCGACTATGCGTAAGCGGAGTGCATCCCTAGTGCGCCGAGTGTGGAATAGCTCCAACACTAGTTTGAAGATGATAGCAGATAGGCTAGACTGTCCCTATATACGACATTGTTGTGGGAGACATGTCGCGTGTGGGGTGGGATAGCCTGTTTTGCATGTTTTTCTTTGATTTCATTGTAATTTTTATTTTTTTGTTATTTTGTGTGGATGTTTACGGTAATTTATAATGTAATGTAGTTGTGGGTCATTATCGAAATTTGGCGGACGAAACACAACCGTTTTTCCGACGACGGAAACGGTTGCAGAAAACGGTCGTCGTTGGAACTGGTTTGAAAACGGCTCGATAGACGAAACTATCGACGAGTGAAGTAGTTGGAGTTTCTTGCAAGGTACAAAGTACAAACAGTTTCAAGTTGCAAATGTATGAAACGGTTTACTGAATGATACGTTTTATCCGACGACATTATGTTTTTAGCTTAATTTATCGTAAAATAAATGGCATTTAGCTTTTTTTATATTTAACTGTTTTTATCGAAATGCGAGCAAAAATTCTTCTGTATTTTCGCGGTGCAAACATTGCGATGGGTTTTAAATTATTATATTTAATATAAGTAGTTAGGTTATGAAATATTATAATTACCGGTCTCAGTTTGCGAGTACAAGATTTAAACTGATGAAATGACCAAAACCAATGTAAACAAACACGCGCTCTCACTGATTCGAATTCCAGGAATTATTCTAATTCATCATGCAAGGCGATTTTGTACCTTTTTTTTTTACCCACGAAGTAAACACGGTTTCACCGTCGTAGAACGTAAAACGGTCCTTGAAAACGGTTCCTTGTCAAAACGCCCACGACTAATCTAATGTATGTGTCTATATGGGACTTTTGAATCCTGAATGAAATGTATTTTCAACCGACGACCTTTTTACAGATCTGTAAAAAAGAAAAAACCGCACCATACGTTGTTTTGTTATAACTCAAAAGGTTTTGGCAGCGTTTTCGATGAAAGCTCCCAATCGGCTTAGTTTTTGGGACCTAATTTTTTGAGCTGTTATTTAAATATTTGAGATGTTATTATGATCAGGTGAAAAACATACTGAGCAGATATATAATTTAATGGCGGTTGATTAATTATTGCGACAGTGAAACATGGACAGTAATAAAAAATCAATTAGTCGGTTATTTTCAACCGACGACAAAAAGAGGAGGTTATCAATTCGAAGCGTATGTATTTTTTTTTTTAATGTATGATCATCGAGTACTCGAAGGCGCCTGATTCGATTTGGAAAATTCTTTTTTTGTTTGAAAGGGTATACTTTGAAATTGGTCCCATTGTCACCAAGTCAGGAACTGATGATGGGATCCTGGAGAAATCGAGGGAACACTTCAAATATTATAGGCACACCTATGGCGTTTTGGGCATTTCTTATAGTAACTTGTGCAGTTGCTCTCAAAAAATACCATTTTGGGAAGTGGAACTGATGATGAAGACCACAGATGGCCGCCGAACCTACTCAATAATAAGTATTTCGTGGATTGCGATTCGAATACTTGAATATGGATGTTAAGCACTGTATGTTCGTCACAATGCATATGGTGATGTAGAGCTGATGGTAAAGTACCAGGAGAACTCCTAGAAAATTAACGGCCCAGCACTGGGAAAAGCAATATTTTGTAAAAGGTTATAAGTAGTTGACATTTAGACTATTTTAACTAGGTAAATTAAAAATCGACCAACTATAAAGAGTGAAATAAAAACTTTTTACCAAAAAATTAAACCGACTCCCAAAAACACTGCAAAGTGAAAAATAACTTTAATTTCGGAAGTCGGTGCCAAAAACGAAAATACAAAACTGAAGACACCGACTACAGAAATTAAAGTTATTTTTCACTTTGCAGTGTTTTGGGAGTCAGTTTAATTTTTTGGTAAAAAGTTTTTATATTTATTAAAATAACTTTCAAGTGAAATCGTTAATGCATAACACCGAAAATATCATAAGATCTCTTGCTTCAACAACGTGTTATCTTGAAACGCACGATTTTACAGTAGGCATTTTTTAAACTTTTAGAGTCCGAATCACATTATATTATACAAACTTAAAAATGTAAAATATTTTTATATACTTTTAGAAACTCGTCTGGAGTTTAAAGCAGTTTGAAATTTTACATTACACCATTTTCAGCACGCTTACGGGTTTTCTCAGTTGTTAAGACCTGATTTATCAATTACTGGTCTTTTTTTTCAATTCTTGTAGTTTAAATAATCATCAATCAATATATATAAAACGCTTCCGTTACTGACTGACTGACTGACAACACACAGCCGAAATTACCGGGCGCAAGAAGCTGAAATTTGGCATGTATGTTTCTTGGGGAGTGTAGGGGAGCACTAAGAAAGGATTTTTGAAAATTCCACCCCTTGTGGATTAAAAATGGGTTCAAAGGAGAGTACGAGATCTTTTTAATTATTCAGTAGATTCACTTGAAATATTGTACTTAGATTCCTCAAGTGAAATGGCTGACCGGAGTTGCTTGAATTTTCTAACAAGATACCGTGGCACCGGAACAGAAGTGCAGGCTAAAAGAAAAAAAAGGATATTTAATTTTGGACCGATTTGGAATGAAGTTTCTCTCAACTGGACAACATCGATTTGCTCGCGAGTCAACTCCTCTCTAACCGGCTTATACTGGCAACTGATAATAAAACTAACAAATATTTCAATTAAAAAACCGCCTTCTAAATAACTACATCACACAGGAACTAAAAAGTAAAAATAAGGAATCTCCACTCCACCCAGAGCGGGAGGAGATATTTGATGATTTTCCCACCAGAAAAAATGTAAGTGAGTTGAATACATTTCTCAAATTTTTATTTTTTATAAACCTAGGTACCTACTTAACTGATTAAGATAAAATAAAATATAGGAACATATGAAACGGATGTTTGTTACTCTTTCAGGCAAAAATAGCTGCAGTGATCAGAATGAAATTTTGTATGTAGATAGCTGAAACCTTGGGATAATGCAAAAGTTTTATCCTGAAATTCCCACGGGATCAGAATTTACACGGTAAATACCTCCCACGCGAACGATGTCGTGGACAACAGATAGCAGTTTTTATAAGTTTATAATATTGGCCGTTGATTGTAAGGTCAATATTTTATGTGTGTTAACATTGATCTTGTACATCTTTTTTGCATCATAAATATAAGGACTAACCTTATTGTCCTCAAACAATAACACCATATCGTAGAGTAGGAACAGCGAGACTATGATAAGCTGTTAGTAATGTCTCAGTGTTTACTCTCAGTGTTTAATCTACTCTAGGTGAGGTTACAAGTTAACTTATTATCTATTGTTATACTCTATTATTTTACTGTTTATCTTATTGTTTTCTATGACGACCCACTGACCGATTCTGTACAGTAATTTTATAGGTGATATTAAAATGCGGATTTTCAAGACGCTGATGGAAATGTATTACTTTTGTTTTATTAAGATTTATTATGTCATAAAGAGACTATTCAAGTCACATTTATAATAACTTTGATTTGTGCGTTCTATAGTAGCCGTACTCATATGCATAAAATTTTATTTTTGCCTTGTGTATTTTGGGAGATACTTAATGTAGGTATATTAAGAATAGGGGTGGGCCCAGTACGCTAACTTGCGCTATTTATTATGTTATGCGCCTTGTCCACTTTCCACTATTTCGTCGTGCCGCACTAATGCACGGCGCACATAAATATGCGCACCAAATGCGAAAAATTTCAACGAAGCTTTCCCAAACATATAAATTAACAAATTGAAAGACCAACAAAACTCAGAGTTTAGTTAAATAGAAATGTATTGTCTTACTCTCTTAATTTGTAAAGAATGTTTTCTTGTTGTAATAAGTAGGTATGTAGGATTCACTCGTTTTTGCCTTTTTAGTCCAAATATAACATTGATGTGACCAATATATCGATAATGTCATGAGATACAAATTTTATTACATCTTTAGACGGTGTATTAAATGAACTTAAGTCTTATAAAAATATTTGCCTGCTTGGTGATATTAATATAGATATTGGTCAAGAAAATAAATTAACATATACCCTGGACTATCTGGATCTCTTAACTAATCATGGACTTTACCCAGGGCATACATTTCCTACACACGGAGCCACTTGTTTGGATCACGCTAATATAAAGGCCGTATTACCTATTAAGGTTCTTGTTCTGGAAACCACTGTTACAGACCACCATGCACTTGTAGTAGCTATCTCGATGAAGAAAACTGCCCCAAAACAACGTTCTTTTACAACCAAAGTCGATGAAGAGAGTCTAGCATATGATATGGATAAACTCAACTTTGACGCCGTCTTCACAGCACAGGACCCCAATCTTGCTGCTAAATTACTAATAGAGCCCATAATCTCTACTTTATCTGCAAACACCTCTGTTACTCCACTTTCAAGAAGACGTAGACCTATTAAAGCCTGGATCACCCCGGGAATACTAAAATGTATGCGCCATAGGGATAATCTTAAAAAACAGCATAAGAAAAATCCCAAGAACGAAGTTCTCGCTATCTCCTGCAGGAGATATCATAACTTCTGTGTATCTCTTTTAAGACGGGCGAGAATTAATTACGAAAAAAAGGAGTTGGAAACAACTGGCCAAAATTCCAAACAATTATGGAAAGCAATTAAATCAATTACAAATTCTAACAAGCCACGGGATTCTGCATCTGCTTTACTGGAAATTTGCGTGGATAAACAGGACTCAGTCAACGACATTAATTTGTACTTTGCGAACATAGGGAAACAACTTGCGGAAAATATAAAAAAAGTTCCATCGCCCTCTTTCCCAGTTATTTCCACCCTAGATTCTTTTGTACTGCTTGACACGGATGACGCTGAAGTAAATGCTTTGATAATGTCCCTGAAAAACGAATGTGCGGTTGGTTATGACGGCATCTCCTCGGGTTTCTTAAAGAAGTATAGGACTATTATTGTTCCTCCGCTCACCTATATTTGCAACTTGAGCATGAAGACAGGCATTTTTCCAGACCTGTTTAAAAGAGCCCTCCTTCATCCTATTTTCAAATCAGGGGATCGAAAGCGTGTTGAAAATTACAGACCTATTTCGGTGCTACCAGCGTTATCTAAAATCTTAGAGAAAATTATTAACATTCGATTGATCAATTATTTAGAATCACATAAATTACTTTCAAAAAATCAATTCGGTTTCCGGAAAAAGTTATCTACGTCTGATGCAGTACATAACCTGGTAGATCACATAGTAAGAAAGCTTGATAAAAAACAAAAATGTCTCGCTCTGTTCCTGGATCTTACGAAGGCATTCGACACGGTTTCAACTCCTATCCTCCTGAAAAAACTGGAAAATCTGGGAATAAGAGGCACTCAGCTATCTTTATCTCAGAGCTACCTTGAGAATAGATCTCAATGTGTAAAGATAGGGTCTCATATCAGTTCATCGTTGCAAATTGCTTACGGAGTGCCTCAGGGCAGCATCCTTGGATCGAGCCTGTTCTTGTGTTACATAAATGAGTTATGTAATCTCTACATAGAAAACGGAGAAATTTTTTCCTATGCGGATGATACGGCAGTCGTTTTTTCGTCGGGATGTTGGGCTGAAACGTATCGACTAGCACAGAAAGGTTTTGATGCTGTTAATGACTGGCTTAATCTTAATCTACTTACCCTAAACGTCTCTAAAACCAAGTTACTTAGCTTCTCGATTCGCAAGTCCAAGACCCCATCTGATGAGCTCCTCCAAATTAGGTCTTCTGATAAAATAATAGAAAAAGTAACGCATATAAAGTATCTTGGCATAGTCATAGACGACAACTTAACATTCAAAAATTATATTGAATGCCTATCTAACCGTGTTCGAAAACTTATATATATATTTAAACAATTGCGTCAATCCGCTAATACAAACGTTATGAAGATGGTCTATCAGGCGCTATGCCAATCAATTTTGTGTTACTGCAACTCCACCTGGGGAGGTGCTGCGAAATCTAATCTGATCAAGATTGAGCGCGCCCAAAGAGCGGTCCTCAAGGTCTGTTGTTTCAAGCCCCGCTTATTTCCCACAGAAATCAGAATCTTTGAATACTGCCAAGTGTTGACTGTGCGACATTTATTTATTTTGGCGATCGTGATGAAGCAACACGCTTTGACTCAGTATCTACCTGCGCTCACGCGTCGTTACCACCTTGTGGCCTCATCCGCTACTACTAAGACAGCCTTCAGCCGTCGATTCTCTGTTTTCCTTGGCCCTTACCTCTATAACAGTATCCATAAGAAATTAGATGTACACCAACTTAACCAACACAATCTCAAGATAGTAGTTCAGGATTGGCTTCTTAAGCAATCTTATAATGCAACAGAAGATCTGTTGCAAGTACTGAAATAGTTAACCTAATCCCGCAGACTAACATTTTATACACACGCACATACACCACATCACACCTCACACAACACACACCACACCATACCATTGTTTGTAACTGCACTAATCTCTTAAATTTCTTATTGAATCTTAATTTGCTTGCTTATCTTGTAATTTAGTATAGGTATCATAAAATTATTTTGTGTAAAACAGTTTCTGAGAGGTGAAATTCTGGTGACCTGTAATACAGGTTTTGATTACCTACCACAGGCACCAGTGTTTCTCGGCCAATGTACTTGTGTTCTTATGTATGCCAATAAATAAATAAATAAATAAATAAAAATACACATATTTTTCACGTCTGCTACGTTGTCAAGTTCGCAAATCTGTCGGTTATTGGGACGTTTACCCTAATGGTTAACGGTTTTGAGCGCATGGTGTCTCTAGTGATCGTAACGCGAAGTGGCCCACATTTGATGAACGAGCGAATGTGCATACGTGCGTCCAATGCAATTACACATAATCGCTGAGTGTTCGATTAAAATTCAAAAAACTTGTAAATAAACGAAACAGGTGCTAAGTATCAATCATTTATTTTTCGATCTGTTGAGGTTACATACTGACATTGTCTAGTACAGGTAGTCGCAGGGAGAACGACAGCCACAAGCGCACTTGCCGCAGATAGACACGGAACCAGCAGCACACACAGGACCACCGAAGTTCACAGCGCCCATGATTGGGACCTGACCAGCAACAGCGGTGTTACCGCAGACTGGCAGCTCACCAGCGACCGCCACGTTGCCCTCGCCAGCACCGCCGTATGCGGCATTACCATAACCGGCAGCAGCAGGGTAGGCGCGTCCGTTGTAAGCCAAGCCAGACAAGCCGTAGGGGCCAGCCAGACCAGGACCAGTCAAGCCGCAAGGGGCGTAAGAACCACAACATTGGCCACATGAGAATACATTCTGTAAAAGAGATAATCGTAATTAGCTTAACCTACTTCAAAAATAAGTTACCATTAACACGTTATCTCATGACTTCTGAGAACAACAATGTCTGGAAACTAAAATCAGACACATGAAATATAAAAAAATATAAATTTCTTAAACAAGAAAATCACTCACCTGGACCAAGCACGCTTGGATGCAGAGCAACAGAACAGTGAAGGAAGACATGTTTGATGTTTGTTCAACGAGAAGCTGAAGAATTAATGATGACTTGAAATTGTTGACCTATTTTATACCCAGCACCATGTTGATATGGACCAAGTTTTCGAAATTTTAGAAAACGTGACTTGATATGACATTTAAAAACGCTTTGTGTTTAAAAATATTAGGTTTTAGGCTTATCATGCTTGCACAAGACATTAATTAACTTCTTATACGGACGGAGTATAAAACCTCCAACAGCTGCACTGGACATCATTATTGTGTCAGTACTCGAAACAAACGACAATGTCTGTCAAGGCTATCCTCGTCCTCTGCGCTCAGGCGCTCCTGCTCAAGGTAAGAAACATAATATTTATTGGTGTTTTTATTTTGCTGTTTTCAATAACAAAATTGTTGGCCTGGCGCCTTTGATGGCAGAAAGTGTGGCATAGCGTAGCCCCATTCCTTTTTAGTGTGGTCAGCAAAGATAAGCTGCAGGGTGTCATAGCGTGTTAGCAGTGCAGTCAGGCTTAGGCTAGGCTTGGCTTCGTGGTTGCGGAAATGTTCTAACGAGATACCTCGGCCCCGGAACTTCCCCCGGCCTCGAACCCATCCTGTTCACCCTGAAGGAACATGGTGGGTTTATAGTCCGTAGAAGTCTGACTCGCGGTTCAGCTCCACCCAGAGCGGGAGAAGTCATACGACGATTTTCCCACCCATGAAAAAGAAATGCTTGTAGAGTGCTTAATTCAAACATAGGGAATAATTTAAATTAAAGCTAAGGAAGGAAAATTTCTACTTAATTTATGTAGTGTTACAATCATCGTTTCTGTAAGTAGGTATAATATAAATATAAATTTCATGATCTTTAAATATTATAAAACAAAGTCCTCCGCTGCGTCAGTCTGTCTGTCTGTTCGCAATAAACTCAAAAAGTACTGCACGGACTTTTTTTAGTTTTCACCAACAGATAGGTATACTTTTAGGTAAGCGTGCTCCATCTTCGATCACATCATCACTTACCATCAGGTGAGATGGTGGTTAAACGCGAACCTATTTTCAATAAAAAAAAGATAGAGTGATTCCTGGGGAAAAAATTACTGCATAGTAAGTTTAGGTTTTGTGTATATTGGATGAAAAAAGATGATATTAGTTCGAAAAAAACTATGGCCCTGATTTAAAGAGGCAGATGTAAATAGCGGTTTTGGTAAGTTAAATATTATAAATGGCACGTTTAATAACTAGTTCAGCAGTTAAAACTAAGCAGAAAAGTAAACAAAAATGAGTAATAAAAAATAATGAAATGGATCAGTGACTATATAATTGAGCAGGAAAATAACTAAATGGGCGGTAAAAAATATTGAACGAGCGGTTACGTGTGGGCAGTAATAAATCGGAATTTGTCGGTAAAAAGCTCATTCTAACCATCTAACCCAAATGATTCACCAACAATAGAAGGGATCCGACGCAGGTATATATGAGGCCATCATTTTTACCGCTCATTCAGTTATTGGACTGCTCAATTATTTTTAGAATTGACATTGTATGATATAAAAACATTTTAACAAAAAACTAAACCGACTCCCAAAAAACACTGCAAAGTGAAAAAACACTTTAATTTCGGTAGTCGGTGTCTTTAGTTTTGTTTTATCGTTTTTGGCACCGACTTCCGAAATTAAAGTTATTTTTCACTTTGCAGTGTTTTTTGGGAGTCGGTTTAATTTTTTGTTAATAAGTTTTTATTACACTCTTTTTAGTTGGATGATTTTTAATTTACCTAGTTACAAGAGCCTAAATGTCATCTACTTATAACCTTTTCCAAAATATTGCTTTTCCCAATGCTGAGCCGTTAATTGTTGAGGAGTTCTCCTGGTACTTCAACATCAGCTCTACATCACCATATGCATTGTGACGAGCATAAAGTGCTTGTAGGTGATAGGGTAAAGAAAACTCGTTATTCATGGTAGACAAAGGGAAAAGGAGTTGGTGCGAGCGAAAAGGATTCAACGCGGCGGACACACTGATATTTTACTAACTTCGGGTGTATAAAACTTGCTTATAAAAATGTACCAATATTAAAGTAGCTACCCACCAACTTCTTTATGATTATTTATTTATAAATAGTCCGATAGATGGCGTTACATGTTCAGAAATAAAGTATCTTACAACTACTTACTATCTAAAATCTTATTGCTAATTTAAATTATAACAATATTAATATGCGTCGCCTACAATTCCACCCCCTAGTGATGACTAGTCATCACGATTACACTCAGGTGCGAGTAAGGCGACGCGTGTGGTTGGTCGTCGCAGCACGCCCGTACGAGTGCGCACGTCCACTACGCGAATGCGCCCGTCATCCCCGGGGAGTGTCGCACTCACTACACCATGCCGCCATGAACCACGTTCTAAGTTCGGTTCAACTATCAAAACATAATCTCCTACACGCAATGACCTCTGCTCACTACACCACTTTTGACGCGGCAAAAGTGTGGGCAAATATTCTTTAAGCCAACGAGACCAAAACATGTCCGTCAGTCTCTGTGCTATACGCCACTGCTTCCTAAGGTGGAGATCCACGTCTGTGTACCTTCCATAAGATGGTTCAATTGATGACGTACCTATTAAAAAATGATTAGGTGTCAGAGCCTCGGGGTAATTTGGATCCGTTGAAACATACGTGATGGGTCTACTGTTGACTAGAGCTTCAACCTCAGCCATCAAAGTCGAAAGGGTTTCAGGACGGGGCGCACGCTCCTTCAATATAACTCGGAGAGCTGTCTTAACGGTACGCACCATACGTTCCCAAGCTCCTCCCATTTCGGGTGCGCCTGGGGGTATAAAACGCCATTCAATACCTCTAAATAGCCCCTCATTACGCAGAATATCTACATCGAGCTCAGCGATGCTTCGTTTTAACTCGGTGTTCGCTCCTCTCAGGTTGGTACCGTTATCTGAGTAGATCACAGTAGGTGCCCCTCTACGGGCTATCATTCGTCTCAAGGCCATCAGTGTAGAATCAGTGGTAAGACTTTCAGTTATTTCTACGTGAACAGCTCGACTGTTAAGCACGTAAATAACATGCCATAACGTTTTTGTCTACCACGACCCACTGTGACCTCCATTGGTCCAAAGAAATCAATACCTGAGAATCTAAACGGACGTCTGTTGTGCTGCAGTCGGGCCGACGGCAAGTCACCCATGCGTTGCGGTTGCGGCGTCGCACGTCGTTACCTGCAGAACAGGCAGCGCGCTGCCACCGCGCACACAGTGGGGCGGAGCTTCAAGATTTAGTAGCGTTGCCTTAGCTCGTTGACTACTAGTTCATGATCTCCATGTAGGGCTCGTCGGTAGTAGTACTCTACCAGAAGTCTGGTCATCCTCCGTTGACCATCGAGAATAACAGGTCTCCTGGTATCCTCCGTGACACCTTCGATCTTGTCGATGCGGCCGCCCACTACGTACGTAGTAAGCCCGCACTGTCAAGATAAGGTGTTAGATTTAATAATCGGCTATTTTTTAATAATGGCTTGCTTTGTTTTAAACTGTCTATCTCAGTAGCAAAAGAATCATATTGACACTTTTTTTTATCAACAGGTCCTCTGCCTTTCGCAACATTTCATTGTCAATTCGATTGCCTTTGCGTTGACATTTGTTGATAAACAGTAACACCCTTGCAGTTGTCATTAGCAAACGAATCCACGACGAAAAGTTGTTCTCATTAGGTACCGGTAACTCAGTACTATATATAGCTTATCGTAGTTATGACGTTAACAATTTTTGCTCACAAATTGTCTCAACCAACTGTTTACATTTTTTAAGATCTTTAGGCCACTTACTTTCTGGTTCTCTTAAAAAACTCGGACCTTGAAACCATACATCCTGAAACTGTAGTGGTGGCGCATCATCGCGGGTGGCTACGTCAGCCGCGTTCAGTCCGGACGGCACGTACCGCCATTCCGTGGTGGTGGTCAGCTTATCGATTTCACCTAGACGATGTGCAACATACGGCTTATAGTCTCTAGGGTCGCCACGTATCCACTGAAGAACATTGTGCGAATCAGTCCAAAAGTATCTTTTGTCTGCCTTTATATCTTTATGTTCACTTTGAACTGTGCTCACAAGTCGAGCTGCGAGTACGGCTCCCTGCAGTTCAAGCCTCGGAACTGATACAGGCCGCAGAGGCGTAACCCTGCTTTTACCCGCTACAAAACAGACTGACACAGTACCATCTGAGCGAATAAATCGCCAATAAATCACGGCTGCGTAAGTCTTAGTACTCGAGTCACAAAATATGTGTAACTCAGTCCTAATAATATTAGATGCACTCACCTCATCCTTCATGTCATCGTAGCATTGGGTCCAAACTCCTGCACTAGCATAGCATCTTGGTATGCGCAACGAGTCTAGAAGTTTTAATTCCTCGAGCCACCTTACCCATCTACTATGTTCGTCGGGTTGGATGCGGCAGTTCCAGTCAATGCCACTACGATGCACATTCTGAAAAAGTATTTTACTTTTTATAATAAACGGCGACAAAAAACCATGAATATCATAAACAGACATTATAATACTAAGCATTTTAGCTTTAGTAGGAGGCTCCAATCCATTTAATATCGCCTCCGAAAACCGATTAAATGATACTTTAAATCCAAAAGGTATCATCCGACGGATGCCACATCAAACCTAAGGTGCGCTCAGCTGTATTCATAGCTCAGTCCTTGAATTGAACAGCTGTGGGCGCAAGCGCGTCGTGCGGTATTGTTTCTAAAACCTGTTTGTCATTACTGAACCAACCTCTTATCTCAAATCCACCGTGTTTATGAATTTGAGTAATTTGTTGTATTAACTTGATAGCATTATTTGCATCAGGAGTCGAATACAAACAATCATCCATATAATGATTTTTTATAATTACTTGTACGGTTTCTGGGTATAAGTCGTCATATTTAAGTGCATTTTTATTTTTAATATACTGTGCTATAAACGGAGAACATGTTGCACCAAATATTAAACTTTGCATGGCGCATGTTTTTATGGGAGCGCTTGGTGATTCTTGCCATAAGAATCTAAGAACATGTTGATCCTGTGGCCTAATTCTAATCCTTAAGAACATGTCCTTGATGTCACCTACAATGACAACCTTATTTTCACGAAATCTTAACATAATTCCCATAAGCGAATTATATAAGTCTGGACCTGTTAATAAATAACTGTTAAGGCATAATCCATTTACCTTTGAGGCGGCGTCGAAGACAAGGCGTAGCTTTCCCGGCTTGTTAGGGTTCTGGACACCAAAATGTGGAAGGTACCATACGTGGTCAGCTGAGAGTTCATTTTCCTTTAGTTCCCGAGCGTAACCGTTAACAAACAGTTTGTTTACCTCCTTCCTATATTGATCTGCGTACGAGTCGTCTTTAAGAAATTTACGCATTAAAGTATGTAGTCGCAAAGATGCAGCTTGATATGAATCAGGCATGGTGAAAACGTTTTTATTGAAGGGCAAACCTGCTTTCCATTGACTTCCGATAAGACGAGCCGTATCATCCAATATTTGCAGTGCTCTTACATGATCACTATTTTCGCGGCATAAGGTTGAAATTCCAATGGAGTCTAAAGAAAAGTAATGTTTAATTAAATTATTGAATTCATCAGTTGGACCTAAATCTGTGTGAGAGAGAGTGAGCACATTGGCAGCGTTGGAGTGAGTGCGACCGCAATAACCATGAATTGACCAGCCTAACTTACAACGAGTAGCATAGGGCTCATTTTTAGTACCATGAATAATTTCTAGTGGCGCAATCAAAACATAATTATCTTCGCCAATAAGTAATCGAGGCACTACATGACTTTTACATACGTAATCTTTAACTTTAGACAAATGTTTACAATCTAATTCGTTAATTACAGATAAATTTTGTGCTGGCAATTTTAATTTAGACACTTTGCGTAACTTAATGTCATAATAATCGTTTTTATTATGTTTGCTTATCTGGGCACTTACGGTCGGTGCATCGGATTGATTCACCTCCAGTCCAAAGGCATCGATGAACTTAATGTCACATGATTGTTCACACTTAAGTCCTAGTTCGGTAGCAAGATCCGAGTCGATTATAGACACTGAGGCCGCATCGTCCAGTAGGACATACGTATTCACTATACCATTAGGTCCACTCACTTTCACTGCAACCACTTTTAACATGACGTGATCCGAAGATAAACGTTTATCACAGCTTGACGCGACGTGCGCCACGGTAGTGTTTACAGCGGGCGCTGGCGCCGGCGCGGGCGGTGACAGCGGCGGCGGTGGCGGTGATAACGGTTGCGCTTGCTCCGGGGCCGGCGGCGGCGGCGCAGCGGGCTCGCGCCGCGCGGCTCCCGGCGCGTTGGTCGATTGTGATGACGTCGTTTTGCTCCAGTGTAGCAACTTGTGGTGTGCAAGCCCACAATCATTTATGTCGCATACAGGTGCGGGGCATGCATTCCTATCATGTCGTGACGTCAGGCAACAATAATACAAGCCATTCATTTTTACAAACTTCCATCTATCACGGCGCATTGCACGTTTGAAAGCGCGACACTCGGGCAGTGAATGATTGATCTTTGTGCAAAATTTACATTTATCGCCCTCCTCAACAGCTGTTGTAGCTAATATGGGTCGATTAGTGCGAAATTTGTTGTCATCTCGTTTCGCGGGCACTGTCCCCTCGGTCTGCTTCTTTTGTTCACGACATTGAGGTATTCCGATTAGCGATAACATTTCTGCTTCATGTTTAAGAAATGTTGCGACTAACTCCAACTTCGACTGATTTTCACTTAACTTCTGGTAGGCAAAGTCGGTCCATTTTGCTATCAGTGTGCTCGGCAGCTTAGATAGAACAGCTGACGCGAGTTCAGGGCTTCGTAAATAATCAGGTTGATTAAGTGCACGAATAGTGGCCACACAATTATTAATTTTAATAGAAAAATTTATTAGATCGTACTGGTACGAGGTAGGTAACGCAGGTTGCTTCCTTAACTGCGTCGTAAGGTTCAGTATAATCACTTCCGGTCGACCAAACCTTAAGTCTAGGGCTTCCATTACAGCTGCGGGCGGAGTATTACCGATTAGCAGGTCGGTAACTGCCTCCTTAGCGTCGCCTCGCATTGCTTTGCGTAGTCTCCACAGGTTTTCGGATTCACTAAATTTACACACTCGTGTGGATTCATCGTATGCACTCTTAAAATGTAGCCACTCAACACAGTCTCCACTGAAGACAGGTAAGTCACGCGGAGTAGACAAGCGACTGAGTAAACGGACCTCGCGTTGGCCTGACGAGGTTGCCATCATGTCTTTTAAGGTAAGTGCGAGTTGCTGAATACTATCAACAGGAACATCAGTGCACTGGACGGGGCCGACGTGAGCACGGCTAGTTGATGGTGCCGTTGGCTGATGCTGATAACTGCAGGTAGGTTCGGTTTGATCTTGATTTAGCCAATCCTCGACGTAAGAACATGCTTGCTCATCGAGGATCTCATTACTGCTAGCTTCGCTGCCATCACCTTGGAGCTCTTCAGCATCAACTTGTGCAAGGTCAGCTTCCAGCTTTTTATCTATGAGGGCCAGCTGGATCTGTGCTTTTGCTTCAGCGGCTTCTAATTCCAATTGCTTACGTCTAACAATGGATGATGACGTAGATCGCTTCGATTTTGCAGACGTAATCGAACCACTTTTCACGGACGCAAACGGTGTATTTATTTTTGCTGTTTTAATCTTCATTCGTTCCATGTCCTTAGACGGTATGAGACTATCGGTGCCTAGGACAGGTAATTTGACTTTAGGTTCCGCAAGTGCGTTGACCGATGTGCTCGCCATTTGCATTTGCTGGCGCTCGAATTCCCGATGCTGTTTGCGAGTCAAAACTTTACTCGGCGGTGTTGTAAACATTACACTGATTATTATTTGGCTCGAAGACCACTCTTATTGTAGGTGATAGGGTAAAGAAAACTCGTTATTTATGGTAGACAAAGGGAAAGGGAGTTGGTGCGAGCGAAAAGGATTCAACGCGGCGGACACACTGATATTTTACTAACTGCGGGTGTATAAAACTTGCTTATAAAAATGTACCAATATTAAAGTAGCTACCCACCAACTTCTTTATGATTATTTATTTATAAATAGTCCGATAGATGGCGTTACATATTCAGAAATAAAGTATCTTACAACTACTTACTATCTAAAATCTTATTGCTAATTTAAATTATAACAATATTAATAAGCGTCGCCTACAGTGCTTAACATCCATATTCAAGTAATCGAATCGCAATCCACTCAATACTTATTATTGTGTACAATATCGAGAAAAGATACCTTGGAGATATGATACTATAATGAAACGCAATACCTCAGAGCAAGACAAATTTATTTAGTTCAACCCAAAACCTATATGCCTTGCCGTGAAACCAAACAATACCGAGATCTAACTCGATATTAACACCATCTATTGACCTAAGACAAAGTTAATCTGTCACACATATACACTATGCTATTAACATTGAACATTCCGCCCACCAAAAGGAATATATTCCTTTTAGTACCGCCCACCATGAACCAACTCAGCAACTACATGAACAATGGACTGTATAACAATGACCAAATACTTAATAGTGGACGGCTTACATACGATTGCAATATGGTAGACAGATACGGTTCGGATCAAAATATGACAAAGACAACAATTTCATCTACTTGACAAGGTAGAATAACAAAACACAAGTGAAGCATTTTTATAACATTATTGAGTTCGGTTGAACTCCTTCAAAACACTAAGTAATAAGTTTAATTATACACAATCATAACCAAGTATTTGAAACAATAGCGTAACAAAGAAAAACATACAAACAAATAAATCTTAGCACAAAACATTTTCATACAATTTACAACTTATTCAGTAACAGGGAGTAAACACAATTTTGAAGTTGGACGTTTCATCGTAGTGCCCTTACAACTAATAGTGACAACGCGCGTCAAGTCATCTTTACCCGGATGCAGCTGTATAATTTTTCCAAATAACCATTTAGCTGGAGGTAAGTTATCTTCTTTTATTAATACTACACGTCACCTATTTTATACTCAGGGTTACGAACATTCCATTTATGTCTTTGGAAAAAATGTGTCAAATATTCCTGTTTCCATCTACGCGAGAAGTGCTGCACCATACGTTGTACCATTTGCCATCTGCGTAAAGTGCTAACTGTGGCATCCTCATAATTATAGACGGGTGCTACTATTAATGGATGACCCACTAAAAAATGTCCAGGTGTTAAAGGTACAGGATCCTCTGGATCGTTACTACCCTGAGACAAGGGCCTAGAATTTAGGCATGCCTTAATTTGAGAAAGAACTGTGGTCAGCTCTTCGAACGTCAACGTGGAGTCACCTACGACGCGCTTCAAATGATGCTTTACACCTTTAACCCCTGCTTCCCACAGTCCACCAAAATTTGGAGCGTGGGGAGGAATAAAGTGCCATTCGGTTTCAGAGTTTGCAAGAGCAGCTGCAATGTCTTTAAACATTGAACTCTCCCGGTTAAAAAGTATCCGCAGCTCCTTGGCAGCGCCTACGAAATTAGTGCCATTATCGCTCCAGATATGACGACAATGACCACGCCTGGAAACGAACCGTTTGAACGCTGCCAGGAAACCTTCAGTTGTTAAATCTGAAACTGCCTCAATGTGTACTGCGCGCGTGGCCATACACACAAATAAGCAGATGTATCCCTTATACGACCGCTGTCCACGACGCTTAGATACCCTCACATTAATGGGGCCCGCATAATCGACACCTGAGTTAAGAAATGGTTTACTTGGTGTCACTCTGCAAGCTGGGAGCTCTCCCATCAACTGGTGTTTTGTGGTCGCCGCATAACGAATACAGGGAACACAGCGATGTATATGAGCTCGTACCATATTGTTTACCCGACTGATCCAATACCTAGTGCGTATAAAATTGAGTACCAGTTGCTGTCCTCCATGAAAAGTCTTTTCATGCGCGTCGGCTACAATTAACTTGGCCAAACTTGAATCATGAGGAATAACAACTGGGTGCTTTGTATAGTCGAGTAGTTGAGAATAGCGCAGTTTTCCTCCAACTCGCAATATCTCATATTCATCAATAAAAACATCTAATTTATATAATGAACTCGTTTTTTCTAATGGAGCTTTATTTTTCAGAGCTATAAATTCTGCATGGAACCATTGCTGTTGGCTCTGCCTTATACATACATCCAATGCCTCACGAAATTCTGAAGCTGACAGGTATGCTGTAACTTTTATTTTTGCTTCACGAAGACTTGCTGACCGCAAAAACCTTTTACAGTATCCAACAACCCTCACTAAACGAGTAAGTGATGAATACCTGGATCCCAAAATGACTTCGAAATCAGACAAGAGGTTGGCAGTGTGAACCTTAACAGTTTTCTTCTCCTCATTAGTGCGTATTGAGCTAGGCCTAGTATACTCTATTTGATCATTTCTTAACCAAACTGGTCCACGTTGCCATAGATCATCATTTAGCAGAACAGCAGAAGAAACTCCACGAGACGCGATATCCGCTGGATTGTCCTTGGATTTGACATAAGCCCATTGTGAATTGTCTAGCAAACTTAGGATCTCTGAAGTACGGTTGGCCACGTAAGTTTTCCAACGACTTGGATGGTCACTTAACCAGGCTAAAACAACAGATGAATCGGTGCAAGCATGGAGATTAGCCTTTGGAATGTTCATTACTTCAGCTACTTCGATCAATAGTTTTGCTAGTAAAACAGAACCACACAATTCCAGCCGCGGAATGGATATTTGTTTTATAGGAGCTACCTTTGTTTTTGCGGTTATGAGGTTTGAGTGTACTTGCCCAGTAGCATCGATAATGCGACAATACACCACAGCCGCATAAGCTATATTTGATGCATCGCTGAATCCATGTAGCCCTATCGTAATGTCCTCTTCGCTTCTACTTATCCATCTGGGAATGTGAAAGTCAACCAGTTTCTCTAATTCTGATCTGTAATATCTCCATTCTTGTAAGAGATCCGCTAGCAGTTCATCATCCCAGCCGATTCCACTAATCCATAGCCTTTGTATGAAGACCTTCGAGGTTATAATGCACGGCGCTATCCACCCTAATGGATCATAAAGCCGTGATATTTCTGATATGACCGTCCTTTTTGTTTCAGATGCAGCAGGAGGTGACATCTTCACAGAATAATCAAATTCGTCAGTGTTCCGGTTCCAGGTAAGACCCAAAATCTTAGTTACCCTATCAGTTTTGATTTCTAAATCTCTACCAGACCTTTCCTTTAAGTTCTGCAATACGCACATCTTATTGCTTGTCCATTTTTGCAATTGAAAGCCTCCTTTCTCTAATAAACTATCCATTTCACTATAGATTCTTTCTACTTCTGTTTCAGATTGGCAGCCAGTCATTAGATCATCCATGAAAAAATCTGACTTTACCCTTTCAGCAGCCAATGGATAAATATTACCTTCATCGCATGCAACTTGATGCAATGACTTGACAGCCAAGTAGGGGGCGCATGACGTGCTAAAGGTGACAGTCAGAAGTCGGTAATCCTCTATCTCTTTGTTAGGATCCTCTCGCCAGACAATCCTCTGGAATTCAGTATCTGACCGCGCTACCTTGATTTGGCGATACATTTTAACAATATCTGCTGTCAGACAGATCGGATGCTGTCGCCATCTCATGACAATATGTCTCAAGTCTGCCTGAAGAGTGGGTCCTACCATTAAGGTGTCATTTAAGGAAACCCCGTTTGTTCCCTTACATGACGCGTCATAAACCACTCTTACCTTGGTGGTCAGTTTATCTGGTCTAACCACTGCGTGATGAGGCAAATAAACTGCATCACTTTTATTTCTTTCAGACTCGTCGGTGATTTTCTCTAAATGGCCCAGCAATAAATACTGGTTTATCACATCAGTATACTGTTGTTTTAATTCATGATCACTGGCTAGTGATCAGTGAGTTGGCTAACCTCCTTTCTAAACCTAGCAACCTTTTTACTGCTATATTTTTAGAATTACCGTATTTACAAGGTGGATCTTCCGATCGAAAAGGTAATTTAACGATATAACGCCCATCTGCGTCCCTTTCCGTCGTATTCGCGTAAAACTCCTCGCAAGCTTGTTCTTCAGGCGTAAGAAGTTTTTTCTTTGAAACAGGCTCAGAATCTAGTTCCCATAATCGTTTTAACATTTCATTCTCTTCAATTTGAGTGTACATAGCGATCACAGTATTATGAGACTCCAGAGACCTATCTGCTTCACTAACATGGCCTGACACAATCCAACCTAAATGCGTGTCTTGTGCAACCGGAGAGCACGCCGGGCTCTTGATCAGACCTTCCTTTAAAATACGGCAATATGTTTCAGCTCCTAACAAAATGTCGACTTTATTAGGGCAATTGAAGTTTGGATCGGCTAGACGTATACTACGAATTTCTGGCCAATTCTCGAGTTCAAAGTTTGTATCTAGCATAACTGAGGTCAGTGACCTTAATACATGCGCAGTCACTTTTAGAGTAAAAGAGGGATCGTGCAACGATTGAATTTTAATAATAACAGCATGTCTAGAGACGATATTGCCATGACCAACTCCTATACCTGCAATAGTAGTCTTCGAGACTACTCTCTTTAACCGAAGCAATTGCGCTGCTGCCTTAGTAATAAAGGATGCTTGCGATCCTTGATCCAACAAGGCTCTCAAAATTTGAGAGGACCCATTTTGTGATTCGGCCTTTACTAGAGCCGTGGCTAACAAGACTTGACCCTGTGCTTGTCAATTCACAAAATGAGTTGCTATATTTGTACTTACATCATGGACTGACTCTGAAATACATTCATGTGGGGTTACAGGCACCATTGGCGTAGTAGCCCCATTGACTCCACTAGGTTTTTTAGGATGCAACAACGTATGATGCTTCCGCTGACATATACGGCATTTTGAAAGAACACGACAATAATTGGAAGTGTGGTGACTGCCTAAACAATTAAAACAGACACCCAAGGATTTTGAAATGGTACGACGTTCGTCAACATCTAGTTGGCAAAACTTCTTACAATTAGGAAGCTTATGATTCTCAGAACAATGTGGACATGAAACATCAATAGCACCATGCATTACTTTAGCGCGAGATATTGAATTATTATCGCCTTTTGACTTTTGTTTAGGTTCAACGCATTCTAGGGCACGAAAACGCGTCTCAAAAAACTCACTAAACTGTTTAAAGGAGGGTAGAACGTCGGATGATTTGCTAACATGCAGTTTCCACTGCTTCCTAGATTCTACGTCCAACTTCAAGCTTACAACATAAACGATAATAACATCCCAAGAACTAACATCAATCCCAATATTGGTGAGTTCGTGCAAACAATCACTAGTAACATCAAGCAAATCTTTAAGAGCCTTTGATGATTCGATTCCAATATTACGTTGGCCAAATAGTCGGTTTAATATGCATGTTGACATAAATTTCTTATTATTGAACCTATGTTCTAATATTTCCCAACATTTTTTATAGTTGACATCGGTTATAGGAACATGCCTTATAAGCTGCTCTGCTTCACCTGACAGCTGAGTTTTTAAATAGTGGAGACGTTGTAAGTCATCAAGTTTTTTATTATTGTGAACTAATGACATAAACAAATCTCGAAATGACGACCATTCTGTATATTTTCCACTAAAGGTAGGCAAAACTATTTTTGGCAATCGTACGACACTGTCAGATGAATCATCGCTAACTTCTTTATTGCAACTATTGACTTTTAATTGTGAACGTGCATTTTTTAATTCAACCTTATATGTTAAATATGTTTCAAGAACCCTTTCATAAATATCTTCCTGAAAGTATTCATATAATTCATCACCTTCAAATTTGCCCACTGTTCCTTCGTATTTTGCAGTAAAATTCCTTAGTTGGGTTTCCAACAACTCTAGACGTGTATCCAAATAATTGCAATTTATCCGATCTTTCGGAGACTTTTTAAAGTTAATTAAACCTTTTTCAATCTGTTTTTTGACATCCTTCAACTTTCTCAATTCTTTTTCCATGTTGACAGTTTGTTTTTCTAAGTGTCAACAACTATGAATATTCCAAGTCCAGTAAAGAATGTTTTTTCAAGAAAGCCCCAAAAAGAGTAAATTATTCTAAGTTGCGCCAAGAGTGATTTTTCTAAGTCCCAACAGATGCGAAATTTTCTAAGTCCGGTGATGAGAATTTTTTCTAAGTTCGGCCAAGCGTAAATTTTCTAAGTGTTTTTTTGGACTTATAAAATCGTTTCGAAATTGGGCATAGATTCGACGTCTGTTCGTTTTTTTCCGAAACTATTCTAAGTCCCTGATCGCACACTGATTTTTACGAAGTTCACGCGAAGACTAAGTTCCCGAACTTTGCACTATTTTATTTAACATATAATTGTACTCACAGTTTTGTCCACATATATGCACTTCACTACTCACTCACACACATATACACTATGCTATTAACATTGAACAATTGAGTAGTTTCGGCGGCCATCTGTGGTCTTCATCATCAGTTCCACTTCCCCAAATGGTACTTTTTGAGAGCAACTGCACAAGTAACTATAAGAAATACCCAAAACGCCATAGGTGTGCCTATAATATTTGAAGTGTTCCCTCGATTTCTCCAGGATGCCATCATCAGATCCTGACTTTGGTAATAATGGTACCAATTTCGAAGTATACCTATTCGAACAAAAAAAGAATTTTCGAAATCGGTTCAGCCGTCTTCGAGTACTCGATGATCATACATTAAAAAAAAATATATACATATACGCGTCGAATTGATAAGCTCCTCTTTTTGTCGTCGGTTGAAAATAACCGACTAATTGATTTTTTATTACTGTCCATGTTTCACTGTCACAATAATTAATCAACCACCATTAAATTAAATATCTGCTCAGTATGTTTTTCACCTGATCATAATAACATCTCAAATATTTCAATAACAGCTCAAAAAATTAGTTCCCAAAAACTAAGCCGATCGGGAGCTTTCATCGAAAACGCTGCCAAAACCTTTTGAGTTATAATAAAACAACGTATGGTGCGGTTTTTTCTTTTTTACAGATCTGTAAAAAAATTGACTATCTCCCAAACATAACCCACAATAACCTTACAAAATGATGGGTTATTTACAAAGCTATTTTTAACAGTACCTATACTATTATTCCTTGTTCAATTAAATACGTTAGATACGTTTTTAGCATTTAATGTAAATTAAAATTGCTTTTCACACTCTATCAATAAATTGACTATCTTAACTTATTGCAAATAAAAAAATACTGGACTAGAAATTAACTATGCAAAATATAATATATAATATAAGCAAATATAACCTTTTACCTGAGCTATTGTAAGAATGTCAAAATAATAATAACTAATTAGACATTCACTTGTTCTGACCATATCGATGTATTCAGCCAAATAACGAATAAAAGCAAAAAAAAAATTGTTCAAAAAAAGAAAAGCTTTAGGGATATATTATACAAAATATTACACTTGTACGGAGAATTTTAAGAATTGCAAGATTTTATATACCTAATAAACTTTCTTTGCTCCCGATATTTTTATTGCAATCTTGACAGTAATTATATCAAAGGAAACTACCGGCGCACAGATATCGTCAATAATATAATTCTATACAACTATGTCTGTGTGTTTTCAAAGAGGGTTGTCAAAATAATGAACAAATCAGAGCATTTTTCAGAAGACCTACATAATATTAATAAATAAGATAGTTAAGATAACTACCTAAATAATTTCTGCAAAACATACTAGTTGAAGTTTTACTATATTCTCAGTCTGCCCTGATAGCTGGTACTTAAAATTATTTTTGCTTTACTTTCAGTCCGCTCTCGGACAGTGCACTAGCCGCGCTGCGGTGGCTGATATCTCTGGACTTGCTGCTCCCTGCGGCTTGGCCGGCCCTTGCGGCTTGTCTGCTCCAGCTTTGTCATATGGAGGACTCGGCTACCCTGGCGCCGGCTGCGCAGGCCTGCAGTTCAGTCCCACTTGTGGCGGCGCACTGCCTGTCTCCAGCGCCTCTGCCAACGCTCCTGTCGGTATCTCCGTAGCGTCCGAGAACGCTTACGAAGGTTCTCTTGGTGTGTGTGGTGAGCTGCCGTTTGTTGGTACTGTAGGTTTGGAAGGTGTGGTGCCTTCTGCCGGTGCTGGTGCCGTCAACCACGCCTGTGGTAATGGCAGGAACGCCATGATCAGTGAGAGTGCTGCCTTTGGCCCGGCTGCCGGCGTAGGCCCTCTTGCTACTTACGGTCTTGGTACAGCCTTCGCTCCCACTGGATTTGCTTCTTCTGGCCTCGGTCTCCGTGGTGGTTATGCCGGCAGATGTGGCTGCGGCATCTAAGAACATGAGCCATATAAATGATCTCCACTTGAACTAAATAAATCGAAACACATGCTTGTTTTTGTTTTTTATTTTATTTTACCTATTGATATTGTTTTTTTTTACTAGTTTTACGTAATTCATATTTCCTGAACCATGTTGATATACTGCTTCTTTTGAATATAAAGCGCAATAGATCGGTCGATATGTCATCACGCGGGGAAGGTTTAGATATGTCCACTATTCAAATGACTTTCAAGTGAAATCGTTAATAAATAAAATAAAATAAAATTATTTATTGCAGGTCCATGACCCATATAAAATTAAATTAAAATACATGTTACTATTGCTTACAGTCATAAATACCAAATGTCAAAATAACATAAATATACAAGTAAACAGAGTTAAAAGAAAAATACAGGGGTGATTGAGTGAGAACAACGTATCCTGTTATAAAATGTCAAACTATCAAATTAAATGTCAATATAAAAAAATAAAAATTAATAATGTCAGAATGTCAAATTAATTGTAATTTATATGTCAGAGTATGAGATTAGTCGTCAAACAACAGCTACGTGCAACAGTGCCAGTCGGTAGTAGAGACAGTCAACTCTACCCGCAATCATTACCAGGACAGCGTTGGAGCTGGCTCGCACCCTGCGCACCAAGGACGCGCACCGCTTGCGCATGGTGGCGTGGAAACAGTCGGTGCGCGCTTCCGCAAACATGCACGAGGCGCTACAGAAACACTGAAAAACTATCGACAATAATTATGTGCAATATTGACCCTCAAAGTTTTAAAACGAAACATGTCTTATTATTGATATGCAAGTCTCAGAACATTGTATATTGGAAACCAATGTTTACTATTAATTATTAGAGATAATGTTGGTATACTGATAATAAATTTAGAGTTCATAACAACAGTTCGTTCTTACCATAGAAATCTAAAATATAGTAGAAGTGGCAAGGGGGCGTATCGGCGTCCGCGCGACATGGCCAGAGGGCTCATGTCACAGGCAAGTGGCCGTCTCCGCGAACTAGTGCGCTTTCGACGGCGATCGTGATAACTTATAAGAATGTCGAGTTGTTCAGTGGTATCTTGTAAAAACCGAAGCCAAAACCAAAACTTCATGAATCATGGAATCACTTACCATATGTAAGTACAAGTATTTTACAATATTTGTCTTTAAAATCATGAAAAACAATAAATCACAAAATATTTCTTGCTTTTACTATGTTATTTTTGTTCTCAAATATCACAGCGACTGTACTACTTTTACTATACATACATTGCTCCTTAACCATTACCTGAGTTCATCACTAAGTAACTGTACAAGCAATGTAAAAATAACAAAGTATTACTGTATTACGCGGATTTATCGCGTAGTAAGGCCGCCGCTTCTTGCGACGAGTTAGTGATGTGCTCGTACAGATCCACTAACGTAGGCTATCGACAACATTGTCGATTGACGCATGAAATATTGCTATTGTAGTTTTGGGGTTTTATAACATACGGAAACCTCTAAGAAAATATGTTTAACTTTTATTTTACATAAGGTGACAGAAAGAAAAATACGTTGAAAAGTCAAGTATACAAAAAAGTAAAAAAGAATAAACAATTTATTTTGCGACCGCAGCATGCGTAAGCAGTTCCGACGTCGCCGTCGCTACAATAGTTTATTTTTCAATCTGTCAACCGTTTTAACCCGGTTGGAAAATCGATGTAAATAATGTTTTTTTTTTGCTTTTTTGACTATTTTACAGCGTAGTAGAGAAATGCGTAACCAATCTTCGTAAACTAAGTTACTTAAATTTAAGGTTAATAATCGGTGGTGTTTTTGGGTTTCGAATTATCGTATGTTATGCCTTATCCTCGTGCTGTTTCTTTATTTTTTTATGGTTTTTGTATTTTACTTCCGTTAAAGTTTTGAATGCGTTATAATAATCGGCATGGTTCAGATAATATATAAGTGAATTTAGCTTAAAATAAGTCAATACATTCATGCTATTTATTTGTTATGCATGGGTGTGTGTTTGTTTTCATATATTTAACAATTTCTCTACTAACTAGGGTTTTTCTTATAATAAAAACCTATTATAACCTACTAAACTATATGTAAAAGAATGGAAATAGTCATTTTAAAGTCATAAAAAGAAAAGAAAGTCATAAATGTTAAAGTCATGTTAAAGTCATTAAAGTCATAAACAGTTTGTCTCACGGATGATTAATTTACGGTTAAAAGTAAAAATGACAAACAGGAACTCATGGCAAAGCTGCCACATTTCATAGGATTAGATGTCTTTGATAATTTTAAGTTTCACCAGTTTGAGCAGTCCCGATGAATAATCACGGGTGTGATACGTGATTTCGAAAATGAAACACCGAAGAACACGTCACACAATATTTCTTACCAAAACAGTCATGGATATTATATGAATTTAAAATTACACTATTTGATAAAAAAAATTGGCATCCCAGTAATATTCAAGCGTCAAGTGCTACACAAATACCTCCACTTCACAGGTAACAGTGACTAAACTTAAGGTTAAAGAGTACTTAATTATAATTAGGTTATGTTACGTTCTTAATAATATGATTTTTTATTATAATATTTTCTGGACATGCCGTTTGTCATTTTCAGGAGCCCAAAAAAAATTATACAATAATAAAAGGAAGAATCGATAACTTTCCGATTTAGTCAATTACTAGCGTATATCTTCTTACTATCTTACTTCTTACTAATATTAAATGCGAAAATTTGTGAGGATGGACGGATGTTTGTTACTCTTTCACGCAAAAACTACTAAACGGATCTGAATGAAATTTGGTAAGTAGATAGTTGACATTCTGGAATAACACATAGGCTACTTTTTATCCCGAAATTCCCACGGGATCGGGATTTTCGCGGGAAAACCTGCCCACGCGTACGAAGTCGCGGGCAGAAGCTAGTGTAAAATAAATTGCTTTTGCACAGAACAACGATAGATACCGATGTTTTTGTGAGGGTAAATTCCACGGTGCATGGTAAATACACGCTGTGTTTGATGGAATAAGGTTTATTATTGATTGTATAGTACGTTTTGATTTAAGAAATGCGGGTGTGTGCGCGAGTGCGTATCTATTGATTTTATTAAACTGCATGTGTAGTTGTTGCCCCGCCCCGCGCCTAACTGGAGACACACGGTTCCGATATAATTTCGTCTGTTGGCCATATCTACTTATTTATTTTATCTATGGTACTTACATAATATTTTTTCTTTGCTTCAAGATCGTGTTATCTTGAAACGCACGATTTTACAGTAGGCATTTTTGTAACTTTTAGAGTCAGAATCACATTATATTAGACAAACTTAAAAATGTAAAATATTTTTAACAACATTTCTTGTAAATAGGCTTTAAATGTATACATTTAATCGCATTATTTTGGTATTTTAAAATAAATATTAGGAGCAACACGAAAGAAGATCGTTTTCGTTAAAGAAGTTTGAAATTTTACATTACACCATTTATCGTCATATTGAGCACGCATTCGGGTTTTCTCAGTTGTTGAGACCTGATTTATCCATTACTGGTTTTTTTAAATTATTGTAGTTTAAATAATCATCAATCAATATACAATGTGTAATTTAAAGGTTACCTATATATATACCGAGTGCACGGCTTCTTTGGATGATAACAAACGATATGGCAAGGGTTTTGTATTCCTATGTCTACATGTGTGAAGCTTATTAGAAACTTCAATACCAGAGACCGAATTTTTCAAATTAAGAAGAACGAAGAGAATTATCGTGTTATTGGCTAGTGACGTGGAAAGTGATGACCCTCATAGTGCTGTGACACGTTTGTTATTATTGGTATTAAAGAAACATATGAAACCGATAATTTGGTGCCAATTCTGTGAGTCACTTATTTTGAGCTGAAACTTTGCATAGAGACTCCATACCAGATGTTGTCTTCAGTCCTTTTGGATAGATATGGTGTTACCGTTGTACATAAAACGCTTCCGTTACAGACAGGCTGACAGACAACACACAGCCGAAATTACCGGGCTCAAGAAGCTGAAATTTGGCATGTATCTTTCTTGGGGAGTGTAGGTGAGCACAAATAAAGCATTTTTGAAAATTCTCCTCCTAGTGGATTAAAAAGGGATTCAAAAGGGAGTACGAGATCTTTTTATTTATTCAATAGATTCACTTGAAACTTTGTACTTGGATTCCTCAAGTGAAATTGCTGACCGGAGTTGCTTGAATTTTCTAACGAGATACCACGGTACTGGAACATAAGGGCAATTGAAGGAACAATTTGGGTTTTTAGTCTGAATTTTCCCACCAAACAAAAGGTTCATCAAGTGGTGCAAGTGATATGGTGACCAAGGATATTTAATTTTGGACCGAATTGGAATGAAGTTTCTCTCAACTGGACAACATCGATTTTCTCGCGAATCAACTGTTCTCTTACCGGATTATACTGGCAAATAATAATACAACAAAGAAATATTTCAATTAAAAAACCGCCTTCTATATAACTACATCACAAAGGAACTAAAAAGTAAAAATAAGGAATCTCCGCTCCACCCAGAGCGGGAGGAGATATTGGATGATTTTCCCACCAGAAAAAATGTAAGTGAGTTGAATACATTTCTCAAATTTTTATTTTTTATAAACCTAGGTACCTACTTAACTGATTAAGATAAAATAAAATATAGGAACATATGAAACGGATGTTTGTTACTCTTTCAGGCAAAAATAGCTGCAGTGATCAGAATGAAATTTTGTATGTAGATAGCTGAAACCTTGGGATAATGCAAAAGTTATATCCTGAAATTCCCATGGGATCAGAATTTACACGGTAAATACCTCCCGTGCGAACGAAGTCGTGGACAACAGATAGCAGTTTTTATAAGTTTATAATATTGGCCGTTGATGGTAGGGTCAATATTTTATGTGTGTTTAACATTGATCGTGTACATCTTTTTTGCATCATAAATAAAAGGACTAACCTTATTGTCCTCAAAAAATAACACCATATCGTAGAGTAGGAACAACGAGACTATGATAAGCTGTTAGTAATGTCTCAGTGTTTACTCTCAGTGTTTAATCTACTCTAGGTGAGGTTACAAGTTAACTTATTATCTATTGTTATACTCTATTATTTTACTGTTTATCTTATTGTTTTCTATGACGACCCACTGACCGATTCTTCTACTGTACAGTAATTTTATAGGTGATATTCAAATGCGGATTTTCAAGACGCTGATGGAAATGTATTACTTCTGTTTTATTAAAATTTATTATGTCATAAAGAGACTATTCATGTCACATTTATAATAACTAGGATTAGTGCGTTCTATAGTAGCCGTACTCACCTGCATACAATTTTATTTTTGCCTTGTGTATTTTGGAAGATAATTAATGTAGGTATATTAAGAATAGGTGTGGGCCCAGCACGCTAACTGGCGCTATTTATTATGTTATGCGCTTTGTCCACTTTCCACTATTTCGTCGTGCCGCACTAATGCAGGGCGCACCTAAATATGTGCACCAAATCCGAAAATTTTCAACGAAGCTTTCTCAAACATATAAATTAACAAATTGCAAGACCAACAAAACTCATAGTTTAGTTAAATAGAAATGTATTGTCTTACTCTCTTAATTTGTAAAGAACGTTTTCTTGTTTTAAAAAGTATGTAGGATTCACTCGCTTTCGCCTTTTTAGTCCAAATATAACATTGATGTGACCAATATATCGATAATGTAAAGAGATACTCATATTTTTCACGTAGCAGCATTGTCAAGTTCGCAAATGTTAAAATATGTCGGTTATTGGGACGTTTACCCTAATGGTTAACGGTTTTGAGCGCATGGTGTCTCTAAGGATCGTAACGCGAAGTGGCCCACATTTGATGAACGAGCGAATGTGCATACGTGCGTCCAATGCAATTATACATAATCGCTGAGTGTTCAATTAAAATTCAAAAAGCTTGTAAATAAAAGAAACAGTTGCTAAGTATCAATCATTGATTTTCCAATTTGTTGAGGTTACATACCGACATTGTCTAGTACAGGTAGTCGCAGGGAGTACGACAGCCGCAAGCGCACTTGCCGCAGATAGACACGGCACCAGCAGCACACACAGGACCACCGAAGTTCACAGCGCCCATGATGGGGACCTGACCAGCAACAGCGGTGTTACCGCAGACTGGCAGCTCACCAGCGACCGCCACGTTGCCCTCGCCAGCACCGCCGTATGCGGCAGTACCATAACCGGCAGCAGCAGGGTAGGCGCGTCCGTTGTAAGCCAAGCCAGACAAGCCGTAGGGGCCAGCTAGACCAGGACCAGCCAAGCCGCAAGGGGCGTAAGAACCACAACATTGGCCACATGAGAATACATTCTGTAAAAGAGATAATCGTAATTATCTTAACCTACTTCAAAAATTAGTTACCATTAACACGTTATCTCATGACTTCTGAGAACAACAATGTCAGGAAACTAAAATCAGACACATGAAATATAAAAAAAAAATAATTCTTAAACAAGAAAATCACTCACCTGGACCAAGCACGCTTGGATGCAGAGCAACAGAACAGTGAAGGAAGACATGTTTGATGTTTGTTCAACGAGAAGCTGAAGACTGAATGATAACCTGAAATTGTTGACCCATTTTATACCCAGCACCATGTTGATATGGACCGCGTTTTCGAAATTTTAGAAAACGTGACTTGATATGACATTTAAAAACGCTTTGTGTTTAAAAATATTAGGTTTTAGGCTTATCATGCTTGCACAAGACATTAATTAACTTCTTATACGGACGGAGTATAAAACCTCCAACAGCTGCACTGGACATCATTATTGTGTCAGTACTCGAAACAAACGACAATGTCTGTCAAGGCTATCCTCGTCCTCTGCGCTCAGGCTCTCCTGCTCAAGGTAAGATACATAATATTTATTGGTGTTTTAATTTTGCTGTTTTTAATAACTACATTGGTGGCCTGGCGACTTTGATGGCAGACAGTGTACCATAGCGTAGCTCCATTCCTTTTTAGTTTGGTCAGCAAAGATAAGCTGCAGGGTGTCATAGCGTGTTAGCAATGCAGTTATTGTGGACCTAGGTTTATAGAGTTCTTCGTGGTTGCGGAAATGTTCTAACGAGATACCTCGGCCTCGGAACTTCCCCCAGCCTCGAATCCATCCTGTTCACCCTGAAGGAACATGGTGGGTTTATAGTCAGTAGAAGTCTGACTCGCGGTTCCGCTCCACCCAGAGCGGGAGAAGTCATATAACGATTTTCCCACCCAGGAAAAAGAAATGCTTGTAGAGTGCTTAATTCAAACATAGGGAATAATTTAAATCAAAGCTAAGGAAGGAAAATTACTACTGAATTTATGTAGTGTTATAATCATCGTTTCTATAAGTAGGTATAATATGAATATAAATTTCATGATCTCTAAATATTATAAAACAAAGTCCCCCGCCGCGTCAGTCTGTCTGTCTGATAGCGATAAACTCAAAAGTACTGCACGGACTTTTTTTCAGTTTCCACCAACAGATAGAGTGATTCCTGAGGAAACAATTACTGCATAGTAAGTTTAGGTTTTGTGTATATTGGATGAAAAAACTTTTTTGCCAAAAATAGAACCGACTTCCATATAAAAACACTACGAATGCAAAAATAACTTTAATTTCGGTAGTCGGTTTCATTTGTTTTCTATTTTTAACCGACTTCTAAAAAAGGAGGAGGTTCTCAATTCGGATGTTTGTATATTTTTTTTTTATGTTTGTCCGCGCAGAACTCCGTCGCTTGCCAACCGATTTGAAAAATTCTTATCTTGTTAGAAAGGATATACTTTCCAAATGGTCCCATGACAATTTTATTGAATTCGGACAAGCCGTTTCTGAAAAATCAACAAAAGTCTAATAAAATATTTACGTTGATGATCTTTTCTTTTACTCTGCAGTGCGTTTTTTGTTCGCGCATAACTCCGTCATTTACGAACCGATTTCGAAAATTCACTGACCCACTAAAAAGCACGAAAATAAAAACTTTTTTGCAAAAAATAAAACCGACTTCCACATCAAAACACTACAAAGGCAAAAATAATTTTAATTTCGGAAGGCGGTGTGAAAAAAAAAAAAGAAAATACAAAACCAATAACACCGACTACAGAAATTAAAATTATTTTTGGCTTTGTAGTGTTTTGATGTGGAAGTCGGTTTTATTTTTTGCAAAAAAGTTTTATCTTTTATTTTTTTGACACCGCCTTCCGAAATTAAAGTTAATTTTGCCTTTGTAGTATTTTTATATGGAAGTCGGTTCCATTTATGGCAAAAATAAAAAATTCACGCTTTTTAGTGGGTCGGTTTGTAATATTTAAGCAAATAAATTTTGTTCAAAAAAAGAAAAGCTGAACCGGAGAATTTTAGGGATTTCAAGATTTTATATAATAAACTTGCTTTGCTCCCGATATTTTTCTTGAAATCTTGACAGTAATTATATCAAAGGAAACTACCGGCGCACAGATATCATCAATAATATAATTATATACAACTATGTCTGTGTGCTTTCAAAGAGGGCTGTCAAAATAATGAACAAATCAGAGCATTTTTCAGAAGACCTACATAATATTAATAAATAAGAAAGTTAAGATAACTACCTAAATAATTTTTGCAAAACATACTAGTTGAATTTATACTATATTCTCAGTCTGCCCTGATAGCTGGTACTTAAAATTATTTTTGCTTTATTTTCAGTCCGCCCTCGGACAGTGCATTAGCCGCTTGGCCGCCCCTTGCGGCTTGTCTGCTCCAGCTTTGTCATATGGAGGACTCGGCTACCCTGGCGCCGGCTGCGCAGGCCTGCAGTTCAGTCCCACTTGTGGCGGCGCCCTGCCTGTCTCCAGCGCCTCCGGCAACGCTCCCGTCGGTATCTCCGTAGCGTCCGAGAACGCTTACGAAGGTTCTCTGGGTGTGTGTGGTGAGCTGCCGTTTGTTGGTACTGTAGGTTTGGAAGGTGTGGTGCCTTCTGCCGGTGCTGGTGCCGTCAACCACGCCTGTGGTAATGGCAGGAACGCCATGATCAGTGAGAGTGCTGCCTTTGGCCCGGCTGCCGGCGTGGGCCCTCTTGCTGGTTACGGTCTTGGTACTACCTTTGCTCCCGCTGGTTTTGCTGCTTCTGGCTTCGGTCTCCGTGGTGGTTATGCCGGCAGATGTGGCTGCGCCATCTAAGAACATGAGCCATATAAATGATCTCCACTTGAACTGAATAAATCGATACACATGCTAGTTTTTGTTTTTTATTTTATTTTACCTATTGATGTTGTTTTTTTTTTCTAGTTTTATGTAATTAATATTTCCCGAAACATGTTGATATATTGCTTCTTTTCAATATAAATCGCAAAAGATCGGTCGATGTGTCATCACGCGGGTCAGGTTTAGGTATGTCCAATATTCTATTAAATTTCCAATTAAAGATCGATAATCTAGCCGAGAAACATTTAAAAAATGACTTTCGTGGGTTCTGGAAGAATACACCCAAGTTAAACACTAGATCCATTCTGCCAGTGAATGTCGACGGAGTGAGTGACCACGGTGATATCGCTTTCGCTAATATACTTAGGCATCAGTTTTGAGTGCAGTCTCCCATTGGTTCAGTAGGTGGGGGAGCCGATGTTGAGATTCTTAGTGGCCCAGTGGAGTCGTGTTTCAGAGCCAAAGAGATTTCAAATATAATAAAGTATATGACGAGGGGCAAATCTCTTGGGCACGACGGTCTTAGCATCGAGCATCTTCAGAATGCTGGCCCGCATATCTCTAGAGTTCTGGCGCTGTTGTATTCTTTGTGCGTGAGCCACTCCAGATTTAATTAGGACGATAGTAGTGCCCGTTGTAAAAAATAAAACGGGAGATCTTGCAGATAAGCATAATTATAGGCCTATTTCACTAGCAACGGTTGTGGCTATGGTGTTTGGCGGTGTGCTTAATACGCAGATAAGTAAACACATAACTCTGCACGACAACCAGTTTGGTTTCAGGCCACAACTATCTACTGAAAGTGCTATATTGTGTCTTAAGCATACCGTCGGATACTACACTAGACGCAATACGCCGGTTTTTGCGTGTTTCCTTGATTTATGCCGTGCTTTTGATCTGGTGTCGTATGATATCTTATAGAAAAAGCTTAAAAGTGTGAACCTACCCATTGAATTAGTTGAAATCTTCAAGTATTGGTACACGCACCAGATCAACAGCGTCAGATGGGCAGGTACAATGTCTGAGACGTATGAGTTGAAGTGTAGAGTGAGTCAGGGTAGACTGACCTCGCCTACCCTGTTCAACTTGTATATGAATGCATTGATCGCCGCGCTTAGTAGTCAGCATGTCGGCTGCCACGTTGACGGAGTTTGTGTTAACAATTATTTAAGCTACGCAGACGATATGGTGTTGCTGAGCGCGTCGGTCTGTTATCTGAGGAAACTGGTGCGAATATGTGAAGAATATGTCAATAAGGTAGTAAATAGGTCTTACATATAATGTAGTAAAAAGTAACTGCATGATCTTTGTGAGAGGTATGAAGTGCCCGCTAGAAGTATCTCCTGTGTACCTCAATGGGAACCCTTTAGCATGGGTGACTCAATTCAAATATTTAGGGCACATCGTTACTGCCGACTTACGGGATCATGCATATATTAAACGGGAACGGAGAGCACTGTCAATGAATGAACATGATAGCTCGCAGTTTTGCACGTAGTTCATTTGAAGTTAAGACTACGCTCTTTAGGGTGTATTGTACACCTTTATACACGTGCAGCCTGTGGGCTAATTACACGCAGAAAAGTTACAGTGCTCTCCGTGTACAATACAATAACGCATTTAGGGCAATTGTGGGGCTGCCCCGCTTCTGCAGCGCCCCAGGGATGTTTTCTGAGGCGCGTACTAGCTGCTTTTATGCGACTATGCGTAAGCGGAGTGCATCCCTAGTGCGCCGAGTGTGAACTAGCTCCAACACTAGTTTGAAGATGATAGCAGATAGGCTAGACTGTCCCTATATACGACATTGTTGTGGGAGACATGTCGCGTGTGGGGTGGGATAGCCTGTTTTGCATGTTTTTCTTTGATTTCATTGTAATTTTTATTTTTTTGTTATTTTGTGTGGATGTTTACGGTAATTTATAATGTAATGTAGTTGTGGGTCATTATCGAAATTTGGCGGACGAAACACAACCGTTTTTCCGACGACGGAAACGGTTGCAGAAAACGGTCGTCGTTGGAACTGGTTTGAAAACGGCTCGATAGACGAAACTATCGACGAGTGAAGTAGTTGCAGTTTCTTGCAAGGTACAAAGTACAAACGGTTTCAAGTTGCAAATGTATGAAACGGTTTACTGAATGATACGTTTTATCCGACGACATTATGTTTTTTAGCTTAATTTATCGTAAAATAAATGGCATTTAGCTTTTTTTATATTTAACTGTTTTTATCGAAATGCGAGCATAAATTCTTCTGTATTTTCGCGGTGCAAACATTGCGATGGGTTTTAAATTATTATATTTAATATAAGTAGTTAGGTTATGAAATATTATAATTACCGGTCTCAGTTTGCGAGTACAAGATTTAAACTGATGAAATGACTAAAATTAATGTAAACAAACACGCGCTCTCACTGATTCGAATTCCAGGAATTATTCTAATTCATCATGCAAGGCGATTTTGTACCTATTTTTTTTTACCCACGAAGTAAAAACGGTTTCACCGTCGCAGAACGTAAAACGGTCCTTGAAAACGGTTCCTTGTCAAAACGCCCACGACTAGTGTAATGTATGTGTCTATATGGGACTTTTGAATCCTGAATGAAATGTATTTTCAACCGACGACCAAATGAGGAGGTTATCAATTCGACGCATATATTTTTTGTTTTTTTTTATGTATGATCACCGATTACTCGAAGACGGCTGAACCGATTTGGAAAATTCTTTTTTTGTTTGAAAGCGTATACTTTGAAATTGGTCCCATTGTCACCAAGTTAGGAACTGATGATGGAATCCTGGAGAAATCGAGGGAACACTTCAAATATTATAGGCACACCTATGGCGGTTTGGGTATTTCTTATAGTAACTTGTGCAGTTGCTCTCAAAAAATACCATTTGGGGAAGTGAAACTGATGATGAAGACCACAGATGGCCACCGAACCTACTCAATAATAAGTATTTCGTGGATTGCGATTTGAATACTTGAATATGGATGTAAAGCACTGTATGTTCGTCACAATGCATACGGTGATGTAGAGCTGATGATAAAGTACCAGGAGAACTCCTCAACAATTAACGGCCCAGCATTGGGAAAAGCAATATTTTGTAAAAGGTTATAAGTAGTTGACATTTAGGCTCTTTTAACTAGGTAAATTAAAAATCGACCAACTATAAAGAGTGAAATAAAAACTTTTTACCAAAAAATTAAACCGACTCCCAAAATCACTGCAAAGTGAAAAATAACTTTAATTTCGGAAGTCGGTGCCAAAAACGAAAATACAAAACTAAAGACACCGACTACAGAAATTAAAGTTATTTTTCACTTTGCAGTGTTTTTGGGAGTCGGTATAATTTTTTGGTAAAAAGTTCTTATATTTATTTAAATAACTTTGAAGTGAAATCGTTAATGCATATCACCGAAAATATCATAAGATCTCTTGCTTCAACAACGTGTTATCTTGAAACGCACGATTTTAGAGTCCGAATCACATTATATTATACAAACTTAAAAATGTAAAATATTTTTATATACTTTTAGAAACACACACACACACACACATTTCTTGCAAATAGGCTTTAAATGTATACATTTAATCGCATTATTTTGGTATTTTAAAATAAATATTAGAAGCAACACGAAAGATCTTTTTCGTTAAAGCAGTTTGAAATTTTACATTACACGATTTATCGTCATATTCAGCACGCTTACGGGTTTTCTCAGTTGTAAAGACCTGTTTTATCAATTACTGGTCTTTTTTTCAATTCTTATAGTTTAAATAATCATCAATCAATATACATAAAACGCTTCCGTTACTGACTGACTGACTCACAACACACAGCCGAAATTACCGGGCGCAAGAAGCTGAAATTTGACATGTATGTTTCTTGGGGAGTGTAGGGGAGCACTAAGAAAGGATTTTTGGAAATTCCCCCCGTTGTGGATTAAAAAGGGGTTCAAAGGAGAGTACGAGATCTTTTTAATTATTCAGTAGATTCACTTGAAATATTGTACTTAGATTCCTCAAGTGAAATGGCTGACCGGAGTTGCTTGAATTTTCTTACAAGATACCGTGGCACCGGAACATAAGTGCAGGCTAAAAAAAAAGGATATTCAATTTTGGACCGATTTGGAATAAAGTTTCTCTCAACTGGACAACATCGATTTGCTCGCGAGTCAACTCCTCTCTAACCGGCTTATACTGGCAACTATTAATAAAACAAACAAATATTTCAATTAAAAAACCGCCTTCTAAATAACTACATCACACAGGAACTAAAAAGTAAAAATAAGGAATCTCCGCTCCACCCAGAACTGGAGGAGATATTTGATGATTTTCCCACCAGAAAAAATGTAAGTGAGTTTAATACATTTCTCAAATTTTTATTTTTTATAAACCTAGGTACCTACTTAACTGATTTAGATAAAATAAAATATAGGAACATATGAAACGGATGTTTGTTACTCTTTCAGGCTAAAATAGCTGCAGTGATCAGAATGAAATTTTGTATGTAGATAGCTGAAACCTTGGGATAATGCAAAAGTTTTATCCTGAAATTCCCACGGGATCAGAATTTACACGGTAAATACCTCCCACGCGAACGAAGTCGTGGACAACAGATAGCAGTTTTTATAAGTTTATAATATTGGCCGTTGATTGTAAGGTCAATATTTTATGTGTGTTTAACATTGATCGTGTACATCTTTTTTGCATCATAAATATAAGGACTAACCTTATTGTCCTCAAACAATAACACCATATCGTAGAGTAGGAACAACGAGACTATGATAAGCTGTTAGTAATGTCTCAGTGTTTACTCTCAGTGTTTAATCTACTCTAGGTGAGGTTACAAGTTAACTTATTATCTATTGTTATACTCTATTATTTTACTGTTTATCATATTGTTTTCTATGACGACCCACTGACCGATTCTGTACAGTAATTTTATAGGTGATATTAAAATGCGGATTTTCAAGACGCTGATGGAAATGTATTACTTTTGTTTTATTAAGATTTATTATGTCATAAAGAGACTATTCAAGTCACAGTTATAATAACTTGGATTTGTGCGTTCTATAGTAGCCGTACTCATATGCATACAATTTTATTTTTGCCTTGTGTATTTTGGGAGATAATTAATGTAGGTATATTAAGAATAGTTGTGGGCCCAGTACGCTAACTTGCGCTATTTATTATGTTATGCGCCTTGTCCACTTTCCACTATTTCGTCGTGCCGCACTAATGCACGGCGCACATAAATATGCGCACCAAATGCGAAAAATTTCAACGAAGCTTTCCCAAACATATAAATTAACAAATTGAAAGACCAACAAAACTCAGAGTTTAGTTAAATAGAAATGTATTGTCTTACTCTCTTAATTTGTAAAGAATGCTTTCTTGTTGTAATAAGTAGGTATGTAGGATTCACTCGCATTCGCCTTTTTAGTCCAAATATAACATTGATGTGACCAATATATCGATAATGTCATGAGATACAAATATTTTTCACGTAGCAGCGTTGTCAAGTTCGCAAATGTTAAAATCTGTTGGTTATTGGGACGTTTACCCTAATGGTTAACGGTTTTGAGCGCAAGGTGTCTCTAGTGATCGTAACGCGAAGTGGCCCACATTTGATGAACGAGCGAATGTGCATACGTGCGTCCAATGCAATTACACATAATCGCTGAGTGTTCGATTAAAATTCAAAAAACTTGTAAATAAACGAAACAGTTGCTAAGTATCAATCATTTATTTTTCGATCTGTTGAGGTTACATACTGACATTGTTTAGTACAGGTATTCGCAGGGAGTACGACAGCCGCAAGCGCACTTGCCGCAGATAGACACGGCACCAGCAGCACACACAGGACCACCGAAGTTCACAGCGCCCACGATTGGGACCTGACCAGCAACAGCGGTGTTACCGCAGACTGGCAGCTCACCAGCGACCGCCACGTTGCCCTCGCCAGCACCGCCGTATGCGGCATTACCATAACCGGCAGCAGCAGGGTAGGCGCGTCCGTTGTAAGCCAAGCCAGACAAGCCGTAGGGGCCAGCCAGACCAGGACCATTCAAGCCGCAAGGGGCGTAAGAACCACAACATTGGCCACATGAGAATATATTCTGTAAAAGAGATAATCGTAATTAGCTTAACCTACTTCAAAAAATAAGTTAATATTAACACGTTATCTCGTGACTTCTGAGAACAACAATGTCAGAAATCTAAAATCAGACACATGAAATATAAAAAAATAAAAATTTCTTAAACAAGAAAATCACTCACCTGGACCAAGCACGCTTGGATGCAGAGCAACAGAACAGTGAAGGAAGACATGTTTGATGTTTGTTCAACGAGAAGCTGAAGAATTAATGATGACTTGAAATTGTTGACCTATTTTATACCCAGCAGCATGTTGATATGGACCAAGTTTTCGAATGTTTAGAAAACGTGACTTGATAAGACATTTAAAAACGCTTTGTGTTTAAAAATATTAGGTTTTAGGCTTATCATGCTTGCACAAGACATTAATTAATTTCTTATACGGACGGAGTATAAAACCTCCAACAGCTGCACTGGACATCATTATTGTGTCAGTACTCGAAACAAACGACAATGTCTGTCAAGGCTATCCTCGTCCTCTGCGCTCAGGCGCTCCTGCTCAAGGTAAGAAACATAATATTTATTGGTGTTTTTATTTTGCTGTTTTCAATAACAAAATTGGTGGCCTGGCGCCTTTGATGGCAGAAAGTGTGGCATAGCGTAGGCCCATTCCTTTTTAGTGTGGTCAGCAAAGATAAGCTGGAGGGTGTCTTAGCGTGTTAGCAGTGCAGTCAGGCTTAGGCTAGGCTTGGCTCCGTGGTTGCGGAAATGTTCTAACGAGATACCTTGGCCTCGGAACTTCCCCCGGCCTCGAACCCATCCTGTTCACCCTGAAGGAACATGGTGGGTTTATTATAGTCAGTAGAAGTCTGAATCGCGGTTCCGCTCCACCCAGAGCGGGAGAAGTCATACGACGATTTTCCCACCCAGGAAAAAGAAATGCTTGTAGAGTGCTTAATTCAAACATAGGGAATAATTTTAATTAAAGCCAAGGAAGGAAAATTACTACTTAATTTATGTAGTGTTACAATCATCGTTTCTATAAGTAGTTATAATATAAATATAAATTTCATGATCTCTAAATATTATAAAACAAAATCCTCCGCTGCGTCAGTCTGTCTGTCTGTTCGCGATAAACTCAAAAAGTTCTCTGCACGGACTTTTTTTAGTTTTCACCAACAGATAGGTATACTTTTAGGTATGCGTGCTCCATCTTCGATCACACCATCACTTACCATCAGGTGAGATGGTGGTCAAACGCGAACCTATTTTCAATAAAAAAAAAAAGATAGAGTGATTCCTGAGGAAAAAATTACTGCATAGTAAGTTTAGGTTTTGTGTATATTGGATGAAAAAAGATGATATTAGTTCGAAAAAAACTAAGGCCCTGATTTAAAGAGGCAGATGTAAATAGCGGTTTTGGTAAGTTAAAAATTATAAATGGCACGTTTAATAACTAGTTCAGCAGTTAAAACTAAGCAGTAAAGTGAACAAAAATGAATAATAAAAAATAATGAAATGGATCAGTGAATATATAATTGAGCAGGAAAATAACTAAATGGGCGGTAAAAATTATTGAACGAGCGGTTACATGTGGGCAGTAATAAATCGGAATTAGTCGGTAAAAAGCTCATTCTAACCATCTAACCCAAATGATTCACCAACAATAGAAGGGATCTGACGCAGGTATATATGAGGCCATCATTTTTACCGCTCATTAATTTATTGGACTGCTCAATTATTTTTAGAATTGACATTGTATGATATAAAAACTTTTTAACAAAAAATTAAACCGACTCCCAAAAAACACTGCAAAGTGAAAAATAACTTTAATTTCGGTAGTCGGTGTCGTTAGTTTTGTTTTTTCGTTTTTGGCACCGACTTCCGAAATTGAAGTTATTTTTCACTTTGCAGTGTTTTTTGGGAGTCGGTTTAATTTTTTGTTAATAAGTTTTTATTTCACTCTTTTTAGTTGGATGATTTTTAATTTACCTAGTTACAAGAGCCTAAATGTCAACTACTTATAACCTTTTACAAAATATTGCTTTTCCCAATGCTGAGCCGTTAATTGTTGAGGAGTTCTCCTGGTACTTCACCATCAGCTCTACATCACTATATGCATTATGACGAGCATAAAGTGCTTAACATCCATATTCAAGTAATCGAATCGCAATCCACTCAATACTTATTATTGAGTAGTTTCGGCGGCCATCTGTGGTCTCCATCATCAGTTCCACTTCCCCAAATGGTACTTTTTGAGAGCAACTACACAACTTACTATAAGAGTTCCCTCGATTTCTCCAGGATCATATCATCAGATCCTGACTTTGGTGATAGTGGTACCAATTTCGAAGTATACCGATTCGAACGAAAAAAGAATTTTCTAAATCGGTTTAGCCGTCTTCGAGTACTCGATGATCATACATTAAAAAAAAAAAAGTATATATGCGTCGAATTGATAACCTCCTCTTTTTGTCGTCGGTTGAAAATAACCGACTAATTGATTTTTTATTACTGTCCACGTTTCACTGTCGCAATCATTAATCAACCGCCATTAAATTAAGTATCTGCTCAGTATGTTTTTCACCTGATCATAATAACATCTCAAATATTTAAATAACACCTCAAAAAATTAGTTCCCAAAAACTAAGCCGATCGGGAGCTTTCATCGAAAACGCTGCCAAAACCTTTTGAGTTATAATAAAACAACGTATGGTGCGGTTTTTTCTTTTTTACAGATCTGTAAAAAAAATTGACTATCTCCCAAACATAACCCACAATAACCTTACAAAATGATGGGTTATTTACAAAGCTATTTTTAACAGTACCTACAGTATTATTCCTTGTTCAATTAAATACGTTAGATACGTTTTTAGCATTTAATGTAAATCAAAATTGCTTTTCACATTATATCAATAAATTGACTATCTTAACTATCTATCTATACTTATAATAAATCTGTAGAGAGGTCAATTCTGTACATGAAATATATTTCCAAAATAACTATCAGGGGGTGATTAAGGATCGATACTCATGCCAAAAATGCAATCAGTTAAATTTTTGTCTGTCTGTCTGTCTGTCTGTCTGTCTGTCTGTATAACCGTTATAGAAACAAAAACTACTCGACGGATTTTAACGAAACTTGGTACAATTATTTTTCATACTCCTGAGCGGGTTATAGTATACTTTTCATCACGCTACAATCAATAGGAGCAGAGCAGTGAAGGGAAATGTTGGGAAAACGGGAGAAGTTACTCCATTTTTTAAGCTTCCGTCGCGTGTGCAACCTTAATGGTTAAAGCTACACAAATCATTTCATGACGGAAATGTTCTCCTTAAAATTATATAAAAAATATCCCACGACAGCATATGTCTAACTTTTATGGTTGACTCACAATAACACGTGTAACTCCCGATAGCTTAGCAGTTCGAAGCTTTCTGATTATAATATTAGTCTACTCTTACGTTTATAACACTCTCAGTCACCCCTAATTGAAAAAGTTAACATTATTAACTATTCCATAAAAAAATTGGCCAAGTGCGAGTCAGACTCGCCCATGAAGGGTTCCGTAGTAACTATAATATAATATCCAAATTTATTTGACGAAAAAAAAACCTTACAAATTTCTTAAAACTAGCTTATTTACATTTTTTACAACTGCGCCTAATAAATTTGTTTTGAAAAAAAAAACCTTACAAATTTCTTAAAACTGGCTTTTTTACATTTTTTACAACTGCGCCGAATAAATTTGTTTTTCATAGTGTTTGTATGAATTACAAAGTTATATTTGCGGTTTTAGAAAATATGCTGTATCTCAAAAACTGCTGAACTGATTTCTTTCAAACTAATTTTGGTTGAAAGCTTATATTAAGATCTACAGACATATATTTTTTTTAGATTTTTCACTCCATTATTATAGAAGTTAGAGGTTGTGTCCGCCACACACACATTTTACCACTTTGGAAGCTTATATCTTTTAAACGATTGACTTTATGGAAAAGTGGTTTTAGAAACCCCGATGTCGTTTTTAAAGAACTGTCTATAGATACCACACATGCATCGATTTCATGAAAAAAAATATTTTCAGGTTTAGTTCCATGTATGGGGAGCCCCCCTTTATTTTAAATATTTTTTAATTTTTTTCTCAAAATCGGAAAGCGGTTATGTCACAGAATACATCTACCTATCAAGTTTCACATGTATAGTCCTAATAGTTTCGGAATAAAATTGCTGTGACAGACGGACGGACGGACAGACAGACAGACAAACAGACGGACAGACATGTCGAAACTATAAAGATTCCGTTTTTTGCCATTCGGCTACGAAACCGTAAAAAGAATCATATAAATCGGTATAGAAACACCAAAGATATACATGAAATACGCTTATAATAATAAGCCATCGCGCGTGAATACTGAATCATGCTATAAGGATTATTTTTGAGAATCGGTCGCCGCGCTCGACGCGTCTCGCGGTCGAAGCGTTCTCTAGGTACCTAAGCCTCATGTGAACGTGATCTAAACAATATTACCAATACATTAACTTACGCTGACGGAGTCGCGGGCACAGCTATATTGTATCATTACGCTAAGGCCAATAGGAGCGGAGCGCCAATGAAGAATGCTTCAAAATCGGGGTTAAATTTAACGTTAGCCCAAAGTAACTATTCCACGCGGACGAAGTCGCGGGCAAAAGCTAGTTCGCAAATAAAAAAATACTGGACTAGAAATTAACTATGCAAAATATAATATATAATATAAGCAAATATAACCTTTTACCTGAGCTATTGTAAGAATGTCAAAATAATAATAACTAATTAGACGTTCACTTGTTCTGACCATATCGATGTATTCAGCCAAATAACGAATAAAAGCAAAAAAGTTTGTTCAAATAAAGAAAATCTTTAGGGATATATTATACAAAATATTACACTTGTACGGAGAATTTTAAGGATTGCAAGATTTTATATACCTAATAAACTTTCTTTGCTCCCGACATTTTTATTGCAATCTTGACAGTAATTATATCAAAGGAAACTACCGGCGCACAGATATTGTCAATAATATAATTCTATACAACTATGTCTGTGTGCTTTCAAAGAGGGTTGTCAAAATAATGAACAAATCAGAGCATTTTTCGGAAGACCTACTTAATATTAATAAATAAGATAGTTAAGATAACTACCTAAATAATTTCTGTAAAATATACTAGTTGAAGTTTTACTATATTCTCAGTCTGCCCTGATAGCTGGTACTTAAAATTATTTTTGCTTTATTTTCAGTCCGCTCTCGGACAGTGCACTAGCCGCGCTGCGGTGGCTGATATCTCTGGACTTGCTGCTCCCTGCGGCTTGGCCAGCCCTTGCGGCTTGTCTGCTCCAGCTTTGTCATATGGAGGACTCGGCTACCCTGGCGCCGGCTGCGCAGGCCTGCAGTTCAGTCCCACTTGTGGCGGCGCCCTGCCTGTCTCCAGCGCCTCTGCCAACGCTCCTGTCGGTATCTCCGTAGCGTCCGAGAACGCTTACGAAGGTTCTCTGGGTGTGTGTGGTGAGCTGCCGTTTGTTGGTACTGTAGGTTTGGAAGGTGTGGTGCCTTCTGCCGGTGCTGGTGCCGTCAACCACGCCTGTGGTAATGGCAGGAACGCCATGATCAGTGAGAGTGCTGCCTTTGGCCCGGCTGCCGGCGTGGGCCCTCTTGCTACTTACGGTCTTGGTACAGCCTTCGCTCCCACTGGATTTGCTGCTTCTGGCCTCGGTCTTCGTGGTGGTTATGCCGGCAGATGTGGCTGCGGCATCTAAGAACATGAGCCATATAAATGATCTCCACTTGAACTTAATAAATCGAAACACATGCTTGTTTTTGTTTTTTATTTTATTTTACCTATTGATGTTGTTTTTTTTCTAGTTTTACGTAATTCATATTTCCCGAACCATGTTGATTTACTGCTTCATTATTATACTATATAAAGCTAAATTACCACTGACTCACTGACTCACTCATTGACATAATTGTTCTCCCAGATGGTGGATGGGGAGGTGGGTATATTTTGACAGATTTGAGTTACTTGTTTACACAAGTAACTCTCAAACCTACGGGAAAAGTGCCAAACCTCCCCTTTTCACCCCTCCCTATCGTATCTCGGAAACTACGAGACTCGTATTTTTTTGTTTTTATGGTTTCGTATAGAAGAGGCTCGGTTAAGTAAAAACCATTTTTCAAAGTTGGCCCCCTTGCCCCCTTTCTCACCCCCTTTAGGCGGATCTCGAAAATTAAGAGAATTGGGACATTTTTTTTTTCTGATTCATTTAGAGGGGCAATGCTTCAGTCAAAATAATTGTGCAACTCCCCCCCATCACCACCCCCCCCATTCTTTCTTTTTCTTTTTTTTTCACAAGCACGCGAGGTGCTTGCACCTCGCGCAACACGCAAAACTAACTCTCAAACCTACGGAAAAAGTGCCAAACCTCCCCTTTTCACCCCCCTTCTCGCCCCTCCCTATCGTATCTCGGAAACTACGACACCCGTATTTTTTTCTTTTTACGGATTCGTATAGAGGAGGCTCAGTAAAGTAAAAACCATTTTTCAAAGTCGCCCCCCTTGCCTCCTTTCTCACCCTCTTAAGGCGGATCTCGGAAATTAAGAGACTTGGAACTTTTTTTTTTTCAGATTCATTTAGAGGGGCAATGCTTTAGTCAAAATAATTGTACAACCCCCCCCATCTCCCCACCCCATTTTTATTTTAAAGAAAGCACGCGAGGTGCTTGCACCTCGCGCAACACGCAAATACTAGTTATTATTATACTATATATATAAAGCTAAATTACCACTGACTCACTGACATAATTGTTCTCCCAGATGGTGGATGGGGAGGTGGGTATAATTTGGGAGATTCGTAAACAAGTAACTCTCAAACCTACGGGAAAAGTGCCAAACCTCCCCTTTTCACCCCCCTTCTCGCCCTCCCTATCGTATCTCGGAAACTACGAGACCCGTAATTTTTTTTTTACGAATTCGTGTAGAGGAGGCTCGGTCAAGTAAAATCCATTTATCAAAGTCGCCCCCCCACCCCCCTTCTCACCCTCTTTAGCCGGATCTCGGAAATTAAGAGACTTGGAACATTTTTTTTTTAGATTCATTTAGAGGGGCAATGCTTTAGTCAAAATACTTCTGCAACCCCCCCCCATCACCTCCTCCCCCCCATTTTTTTCTTTTTCTTTTTTTCACAAGCACGCGAGGTGCTTGCACCTCGCGCAACACGCAAATACTAAACCCCCCCCATCTCCCCCCATCCCCCCCTTTAGTTTTTTTTTTTTTCACAAGCACGCATGGTGCTTGCACCTCGCGCAACACGCAAATTCTAAACCACCCCCATCACCCCCCCATTTTTTGTTTTTTTTTTTTAAGTGAACCGCGAGTTGCTTGCACCTCGCGCAACACGCAAATTCTAAACCACCCCCATCACCCCCCCTTTTTTTGTTTTTTTTTTTAAGTGAACCGCGAGGTGCTTGCACCTCGCGCAACACGCAAATACTAGTTATTATGCTATATAAAGCTAAATTACCACTGACTGACTGACTGACTGACTCACTCATTGACATAATTGTTCTCCCAGATGGTGGATGGGGAGGTGGGTATATTTTGACAGATTCGTAAACAAGTAACTCTCAAACCTACGGGAAAAGTGCCAAACCTCCCCTTTTCACCCCCTTCTCCCCCCCCCCCCCTATCGTACCTCGGAAACTACGAGACCCGTATTTTTTTTTTTACGGATTCGTATAGAGGAGGCTCGGTAAAGTAAAAACCATTTTTCAGTCACCCCCCCCCTGCCCCCCTTATCACCCCCTTTAGGCGGATCTCGGAAATTAAGAGACTTGGAACATTTTTTTTTCAGATTCATTTAGAGGGGCAATGCTTTAGTCAAAATACTTCGGCAACCCAGCCCCCCCCATCACCCCCCCCCTTTTTTTTATTTTTCACAAGCACCCTCGAGTGCTTGCACCTCGCGCAACACGCAAATACTTAACCCCCCCATCTCCCCACCCCCCATTTTTTTTTTTCCACGAGCACGCGAGGTGCTTGCACCTCGCGCAACACGCAAATACTAAACCCCCCCATCACACCACCCCATTTTTTTTTTTTTCACAAGCACGCGAGGTGCTTGCACCTCGCGCAACACGCAAATACTAAACCCCCATCTCCCCCCATCACCCCCCCTTTTTTTTATTTTCACAAGCACGCGAGGTGCTTGCACCTCGCGCAACACGCAAATACTAAACCCCCATCTCCCCCCATCACCCCCCCTTTTTTTTTTTCACAAGCACTCGAGGTGCTTGCACCTCGCGCAACACGCAAATACTAAACCCCCCCCCTATCTCCCCCCATCACCCTCCCATTTTTTTTTTATTCACAAGCTCGCGAGGTGCTTGCACCTCGCGCACCACGCCAATACTAGTTATTATACTATATAAAGCTAAATTACCACTGACTCATTGACATAATTGTTCTCCCAGATGGTGGATGGGGAGGTGGGTATATTTTGACAGATTCGTAAACAAGTAACTCTCAAACCTACGGGAAAAGTGCCAAACCTCCTCTTTTCCCCCCCCTTCTCGCCTCTCCCTATCTTATCTCAGAAACTACGAGACCAGTATTTTTTTTTTACGGATTCGTATAGAGGAGGCTCGGTAAAGTAAAAACCCTTTTTCAAAGTCACCCCCCTTGCCCTTCTTCTCACCCCCTTTAGGCGGATCTCGGAAATTAAGGGACTTGGAACATTTTTTTTTTAGATTCAGTAAGGGGGGCAATGCTTTAGTCAAAATAATTGTGCAAACCCTCCATCCCATCTCCCCCCCATCAGCCCCCCCCCCATTTTTTTTTTCAGATTCATTTTTTACTACATTTAGGGGTTTTTAAAGTGAACAATCTACCACCACAAGCACGCGAGATGCTTGAACCTCGCGCAACACGCAAATACTTGTTGTATTATATAAAGCTAAATTACCACTCACTGACTCATTCTCTGACTGACTGACTCATTGACATAATTGTTCTCCCAGATGGTGGATGGGGAGGTGGGCATATTTTGACAGATTCGTAAACAAGTAACTCTCAAACCTACGGGAAAAGTGCCAAACCTCCCCTTTCCCCCCCCCCTTCTCCTCCCTCCCTATCGTATCTCGGAAACTACGAGACCCGTATTTTTTTTACGGATTCGTATAGAGTAGGCTCAGTAAATTAAAAACCATTTATCAAAGTCGCCCCCCCCCCCGACCCCCCTTCTCACCCCCTTTAGGCGGATCTCGGAAATGAAGAGACTTGGATTTTTTTTGTTAGGTTCATTTAGAGGGGCAATGCTTTAGTCGAAATAATTGTGCACCCCCCCCTATCCCCCCATCACCCCCCCCCTTCTTTTTATTTTATTTTTCGCAAGCAACACGCAAATACTTTTGACAGATTCGTAAACAAGTAACTCTCAAACCTACGGGAAAACTGCCAATCCTCCCCTTTTCACCCCCCTTCTCCCCCCTTCCTATCGTATCTCGGAAACTACTAGACCCGTGTTTTTCTTTTTTACAGATTCGTATAGAGGAGGCTCGGTAAGGTAAAAACCATTTTTCAAAGTCGCCCCCCTTGCCCCCCTTCTCACCTCCTTTAGGCGGATCTCGGAAATTAAGAGACTTGGAAATTTTTTTTTTCAGATTCATTTAGAGGGGCAATGCTTTAGTCGAAATAATTGTTCAAACGCCCCCCCATCACCGTCCCCCCCCCTTTTTTTTTTCCACAAGCACGCGAGGTGCTTGCACCTCGCGCAACACGCAAATACCAGTTATACTATATAAAGCTCAATTACCACTGACTCATTGACATAATTGTTATCCCAGATGGTGGATGGGGAGGTGAGTATATTTTGATAGATTCGTAAACAAGTAACTCTCAAGCCTACGGGAAAAGTGCCAAACCTCCCCTTTTCACCCCCCTTCTCCCCCCTCTCCATCGTATCACGGAAAGTACGAGACTCGTATTTTTTTTACGGATTCGTATAGAGGAGGCTCGGTAAAGTAAAAACCATTTTTCAAATTTTCCCCCCTTGCCCCCCTTCTCACCTCCTTTAGGCGGATCACGGAAATTAAGAGACTTGGAACATTTTTTTTTCAGATTCATTTAGAGGGGCAATGCTTTAGTCAAAATAATTTTGCAAACCCCCCCTTCTTCCCCCCATAACCCCCCCACATTTTTTTTTTCAGATTAATTTAGAGGGACAATGCTTTAGTCAAAATAATTGTGCAAACCCCCCCCCCATCTCCCCTACAACCCCCCCCCATTTTACTACAATTAGGGGTTTCAAAAGTGAACAATCCACCACCACAAGCACTCGAGGTGCTTGCACCTCGCGCAACACTCAAATACTAGTTATACTATATTAAGCTAGATTACCACTCACTCACTCACTGACATAATTGTTCTCCCAGATGGTGGATGGGGAGGTGGGTATATTTTGACAGATTCGTAAACAAGTAACTCTCAAACCTACGGGAAAAGTGCCAAACCTCCCCTTTTCACCCCCCTTCTCCCCCCTCCCTATCGTTTCTCGGAAACTACGAGACCAGTATTTTTTTTTTTTACGGATTCGTATAGAGGAGGCTCGGTAAAGTAAAAACCATTTTTCAAAGTCACCCCCCTTACTCCCCTTCTCACCCCCTTTAGGAATCTCGGAAATTAAGGGACTTGGTACATTTTTTTTTTAGATTTAGTAAGGGGGGCAATGCTTTAGTCAAAATAATTGCGCATACCCTCCCCCCATCTCCCCCCCATCAGCCCCCACCCCCATTTTTTTTTCAAGATTCATTTTTTACTACATTTAGGGGTTTTAAAAGTGAACAATCCACCACCACAAGCACGCGAGGTGCTTGCACCTCGCGCAACACGCAAATACTAGTTTATTATAAACTCGATCGATTATGAAGGCGCCTAAGAGCGTCACCTAATAGTTTATTATTTTAGTACTTTTGTTAACTAGTTATTATTATAGTATGGATATTAATTTAATTACGGAAATAGATAATAGTTTTTCAACTGTGACCAAGGCATGCGATGTTGAAGACTGCAGACAATATCTCTCTGTTCTTCAAAACTCATTAACAATACTAACCCAAAATATTCGTAGTATATATAAGAATATAGATAGCTTCAATAGTTTTCTGCGTAGACTTAACCTGGCTTGCGATGTAATAGTGCTCACCGAAGGCTGGTTATCAAGCAGAAAAGGAAATCTCCCTCTTATTCCCGGATATCACTCCTTCTGTAGTAAAATAATTTACAATAAAAACAACGGTGTCGTAGTCTATGTCAAGGAATCATTACAGGTCACTGTCGAAGAACTAGACCTACAAGACTGTAACTGTTTAGTGTTAAAAATAGGAAATACTACAGCAATATTAGCTATTTATAGATCCCCTTCCTTTAAAAATCTGGATTCCTTTCTTTATTTCCTAAACCAGACTTGTGAAGCATTAACAATTTTCAAAAACATTATACTCACCGGTGATTTAAATATAAACATAGGCTCTAATAACTCTTCGGGCACCTGAATCGGGTGGGCCCGGATCTTGCGGAGTGCCAGTTTGGCTTCCGCAGGGGGCGCTCGACGGTGGATGCCATCATGCGCGTGAGAGCCCTCACGACGGGGGACGCGGTATCCCGGGGCAGGGTCGTCTTGGCGGTGTCTTTGGACATCACCAACGCCTTTAACACCCTGCCCTGGAGTTGCATCAGGGAGGCACTCCGGTATCATCGGGTGCCGACCTACCTCCGTCGCATAGTCGAGGGCTACCTGACGGACAGAGCCGTCATCTACCCCGGTCACCGGGGAGAGTGGAACCGGCGAGAGATGTCGTGCGGTGTCCCACAGGGATCGGTCTTGGGGCCGCCCCTGTGGAACATCGGATACGACTGGGTGCTGCGCGGCGACCTCCCTAACGGCGTCAGCGTAGTATGTTACGCTGACGACACGCTCGTCCTGGCGCAGGGAGAGTCGCACCAGGCGGCGGCCGACCTGGCGACGCAAGCGGTTGCGACAGCCGTTCAAAGGATCCGGCAGTTGGGACTCGACGTGGCGCTGCACAAGACCGAGGCCATGTGCTTTCATGGCGGTCGGAACGCGCCACGGTCCGAGTCCCACATAACGGTGGAGGGGGTTCGCATCGGCGTCGGGAGGACGATGAAGTACCTGGGACTCGTCCTCGACAGCCGGTGGAACTTCAGGGAGCACTTCCTGAGTTTGGCCCCAAAGCTGAACCGGGCAGCAGCCGCCTTCAGGCGACTCCTGCCTAATCTCAGCGGGCCAAACGCCTCTTGCCGAAGGCTGTACGCCGGCGTCGTGCGATCCATGGTCCTCTACGGGTCCCCAGTATGGGCCCTGTGCATCCGGATGCAACCACTAAAGTTGGTCGCATGCCAGAGGGTCATGGCTATCCGAATGATCCGGGGATACCGCACGATCGCCGGCGAATCGGCCAACCTCCTTGCCGGATTGCTGCCCTGGGATCTGGAGGCGACTGCCCTCCAGCGCGTCTATGAATGGCGCGTGGAGGCGCAGCGCCGGGGCGTATCCACGCTGCCTCTAGAAGTCGAGGCGCGGCGGGAAGAGCTCCGGCGCGATCTCAGGGCAGTATGGAGGGAACGACTGTCGCAACCGACGGCCGGGCACGCCGCAATTGCGGCGGTAAGACCCCTCTTTTAGGAGTGGCTAGATCGGCGTCACGGCGTCCTGACCTACCACATGACGCAGGTCCTCACCGGACACGGAAGTTTTGGGAGGTACCTGTGTCTGATGGGAAAGGAGGAAACGCCTGGGTATCACCACTGCGAGGGTCGCCCTGAGGACACCGTAGAGTACACGGTGCAAGACTGCCCCGCCTGGGCAGAGCACCGACGTGTCCTCACGGCGGCGATAGGCGGAGACCTCTCGCGCCCGGTACTGGTCGAGGCCATGCTGCGGGGCGAGAGGGAGTGGGAAGCGGTCGCCTCCTTCTGCGAAGCAGTCATGCTTCCGAAGGAGGAGGCGGGCCGCGTGAGGGAGAGGATGGCGTCCTCCCTCCAGCCCAGCCGCAGTGGTAGACGCCCACGGCGTCGGACGTCGGCCGACGATCTCCGGCCACCGTAGGCGCGGGCATGCGGACAGCGAGTAAAGGGCAACTCGCTGTCCGACCATGGACCATGCCCGGGTCGACGGCGCGTCGTGTTCCACGCGCGCCTCAAAGAGCGTCAGCAACATGACGAGGCCCCCTCTGCAGAGGGCCGAAGTCTGCCGGGGTCGTGGGACTCATCCCGTTACCGTGGCCCCGGTACGTAAAGGGCTATTGAAGGAACACCGTGGATTTTAGTCAGTAAAATCTGACAATAGGGAGTGGGAGGACTTATTTGATAATTTTACCAGGTTAAAAAAAAAAAAAAAAAAAGGCTCTAATAACTGTGACGTAGCAACTCAAAATTACCTTAACCTTTGCTCTTATCTTGGTTTTCTACCCGCTCATACTCTGCCCACACATCAGAGTGGATCCTGTTTAGATCATATTATGATGATTAAATCTAGTTTACCATATATAACCCTTGTAACTAATTCAACCATTACCGATCATCACGCTGTCCTACTAACACTAAATTTAATGCCACCTAACCTAAATCGTCCCAAGACAAAGGCTAAATTAAACATAAACAAACTTGAAAATGATTTACACAATATTGACTTTAATCCAAATTATAATACTGCTGACGCAAACTTGTCTTTATCATACTTAATAAAAAATGTCCATCAAGCTATATTACGCAATACGACTACCACGCCAAATAATAAAAAAATGCATAATATCAAACCTTGGATTACACCTGGACTCATCCGTTGTATTAGACACAGGGATAAACTTCATCAGAGAACAAAGCGGTTTCCAGATAATTTGATACTCAAAGTAACTTATAAGAGGTATCGAAATTTTTGCAACGATCTCTTAAAACGACTTAAAACTAACTATGATAAAAATGAATTGCAGAAAGCAGGTAACAATAGCAAATCACTATGGAAACACATAAAAAATGTCACTTATTTATCAAAACAGCGTGAACCAATCTCAAGTTTACTGTTTAATGATTCTTCCCCGCTTCTGTCAGCTAACAATGTAAATAACTATTTTGTAAATATAGGAAAAACCCTTGCCGAACAGATCCTAAAGTCAACAGGCATACAATCATCAAACATTCGAAATGCAAACACAAGAAGTAAAAAATCCTTTGTTATGCTTGACCCTGATGCACACGAAATAGCGCGAATTATTTCAGGACTGAAGGATGATAGTGCAGTCGGCTGGGATAACATAAGAAATAAAATATTAAAACGCTTCAAGCACATTTTGGTACCCACTTTAACGTACAGGGTGGGCCATGAATTAGTTAACATTTAAATGTAACTTACCGCGCAAACTATTGCAGCGCGGGGTGCGGGCGCGAGCTGGGGCACTAGCTCGCTTCTTGGAAATTTAGTCGCAATGGATCGCTTCACGGGGCCGCAACGCGCTTACTGCGTGAAACAGTTTTATTTAAACAACTTTTCGCTCATTACTGTGAGACGCTTATTTCGCGTTGAATATGGTTTACACGACTTAAGTCAGTGTCCAAGTGCTCCTTTAATAAAGAAATGGGTGAAGAAGTTCGAAAAGACAGGATCTACACTAAATGTGAAACAAACCGGCGGCCCGCGGACTTCTCGGAGCGAAGAGAACGTGCAGCAAGTTTCCGCTTCTGTTCGACGTGATCCAGATTTATCGACACGCAAACGTTCGGCTGAATTAGGATTATCCCGCACATCATTACGCCGTATTTTGAAATTAGATTTGAAAATACATCCATATAAGATCCAGCTAGTGCAAGAACTAAACCCTAATGATTTAAATTTGCGTAAGTCATATGCCGAAACAATGTTAACTCGATTCAGTAATTTTCACAACATCTTATTCTCTGACGAAGCCCATTTCCACCTAAATGGACATGTAAACAAATAGAATTGCAGGTATTGGAGCAGCGAAAATCCTAAAGCTAAACATGAGAGGCCACTTCACTCTCCTAAGGTAACTGTATGGGCTGCAATTTCAGCAAAAGGAATCATCGGACCTTACTTTTTTGAAGATTCTCGAGGCCGTTCAGTTACTGTTAATTCTGCCGAGTATGTGAAAATGTTACGGGAGTTCTTAGCACCGATGCTACTGGAATTTGCTGGCTATAATCGTAACACATGGTTTCAACAAGATGGAGCCACGTGTCACACATCGAACGAGTCCTTGCCGGTGGTCAAAGACATGTTTCCGGAAAAGCTGATATCCAGACGGGGTGACATCCCATGGCCACCCAGAAGTCCAGATCTATCACCAGCAGACTTCTTTTTATGGGGTTATTTAAAGAGTCGTATCTACATTGATAAACCGAATACACTGCGTCAACTTAAAGAAAAAATCATCGAAGAGATGTCGGCGATCTCGCGGTCTCTTTGCAGAAGAGTATTCGAAAACTTTAGGACTCGCTTAGATGAGTGCAAAAACCGAAACGGTGGTCATTTAGACGAAATAATTTTTAAAAAATAAATTACAACTAATTAGCTTTCTTGTAAATAAACGATTTCTAAAATATGTTAAATGGTTCTTTTTATACGATTTTTTCAAATGTTAACTAATTCATGGCCCACCCTGTATATATTCCGACTATGCCTCTCTAATGGAGTTTTTCCTGAATTTCTGTAAAAGGCTGTAGTAATCCCTATTTATAAATCAGGAAACAAAGATCTAATAAATAATTATAGACCGATATCGATACTTCCTTCAATATCCAAAGTACTAGAAAAATTATTAACAGCAGACTAATCAATTACTTGGAAAAACACGGCTTACTTTCGCCTATGCAATTCGGCTTTAGATCGAAATTATCCACAGCAGATGCGGTACATAGCCTGACTGATTATGTCACAGAACAACTCGGCAAGGGGAACCAAAGCTTAGCATCTTTATTGACCTAGCCAAAGCTTTTGTGACACAATATCCCTTGCTTTTACACAAACTAGAGGCTGTAGGTATACGAGGCACACAGCTAAAACTAATAGCTGATTACTTAAATTATCGTTATCAATGCGTTCGAATCGATACGACTGTGAGTAATGACCTGAAAAACCATGGTTTTGGTGTGCCTCAAGGTAGTATCTTAGCCCCAACCCTTTTCCTTATGTACATAAATGACCTATGTAATCTACATATAGAAAACGGCAAAATAATATCATACGCCGACGACACAGCGCTAATATTTACTGCAAAAACTACTAACGAACTCTACGAGAGCGCACAAACAGATTTTAATATTGTCACTAACTGGCTAAACAACAATCTATTAACACTAAATATTGATAAAACAAAATATTATATCCCATAAAAAACAATACTTGTCAAAAACTCAAGTCTCGCAACTTCGTTGTTCTACCGTAAAAAGTTGTGAGATCCATGTAATACCAAGTCGGTTATTAATTTATTCAGTCCCTACTTAAGGGACCTTCTGTCTCAAGTTGTTGTTGAGTTGTTGTGAAGAAAATAATTGTTAAAAGAGCTCGAGACAAATAGGTACGATGTTGGGATGTTCCATCATATTTTATCAACACCTAACTCCAGAGGTGCTCATAGTTTAATTAAATTTGTTTTGTTGCGATTTACTGTATAAGGTCCGATGGGACTGATATGTACAATTGTATAAAAGTCCCCAAATTAAAATAAACAGAAAAAAAAAAAGTTGTTACGTAATTATCTAACCTAACGACATCTTATAGTGACCATATCAATATTAAAAATCTTTACCGTTTTAAATAAATAGATTGACTCGGCCATCGCATGAAAACACAATATATCTCACAAGTAAATTAAATTGTTTATAACCTCATAATGTAGCTGGCCCAAGCGTTTAACCACTGTGCCAAACTCCCATTTCTTCTTCCCACTATAATTCCGTATTTGGACTCTCTGCCCTGAACGGAATGTTCTTAAATCAGGTCTAGTCTGGTTAGTGGGTGAGACGGGTGGTGCTGTCTGCGCATGTGGTTGCTGGAACATGGCGTGGAACAATGTTCTCACCAACCGCCCACCGAAGATTTGTTCGTAAGGACTTTTCCCAGTTTGCCTAGAGGGCGTTCTTCGCAGTTGGGATTTGATTTTTAAAATTTTCTCGTGTATTGAGCCAAGTTCATTTTCCATGCTATGCAAAGCTTTCTTTACTCTCTGGACGAATCGTTCAGCTTGACCATTCGTTGCTGGGTGATATAATTATAATAATAATAATAATTTATTTCAAATAATCAGATAACAGAGATCCGTAGTGTTAGTAAAGTACCTTATACCTAGTGTTAGTATATACATAAAATTAGGAAAACATTTTGGGTATTATATGGGTATGAGTCACTTTGTAAAGAAGACGAAACCAGTTTCTCAACCGGTCATCTTCTCCACAAAAAGCCTCATAAAAGGGGAAAACACATTCTCAGTCACTGTTTTTAGAAAGCTGTTGCCCCCGGCCCGGGTTCTAACAGCCACAGACGCTATTTTCTTCCGCACAACTGCGTGGAAGCCATCAGTCATCATCATATGGAGCCGAAGTTTTGTGAGTCACTCCGTTCTCATGTAAGAATGACAAAAATTCTTTTGAAGTAAACTGCCTCGCGTTGTCCGAGACCAGAACGTACGGTAAGCCAAAATCAATGAATACATTTCTAAGTTTTGAGATACACCACGTACTTGTGGTAGTTTGAGTTGGAATTATTTCTACCTATTTTGACATAGCATCAACTATTATAAAGAGATAATAACCGCGTAATGGACCTGCGAAATCAATGTGTATGCGTTGCCAGGGCGCTGTCGGAGCTTCCCAGTGGAGTAATGGGGCTTTCTCTGGTTCGTTTTGTTTGAGACGACATTCACGACATTTGTTGACCAATTCCTCGATGTCTTTGTCAATATTTTTCCAATAAACATAGCTCCGCGCTAAAAGTTTCATTTTAAGTATACCAGTATGGCTTGTAACTCCTTCAATATGTTATGTCGGAGATTTTGAAGAATCATAACTCTAGTTCTCTTAAAAAGACAGTCGTCTTCAATTGTAATTTCATTATCACCGTAGCCCAAGGTTCTTAGGGTCTGTCCATTCTTTAGTTTATGTATTATATTTTTGTATTCTGGGTCGTTCATTGATTCCTTCGCTATTACTTTGCGGTTAATTGTAAGTGCATTGAGTTGGTTCTGCTGAAATATACTGTGCTGGTCCATATGGTGTTCCGAAATTCGCTCCACTGGAAATCTTGAGAGATAATCAGCATTACTGTTGTTAGCTGAATTTCTGTATTCAATATTGTAGTCGAATCCGGAAAGAAAGTGTGCATAGTGAAACAACCGCATCGTGCTCATTGCGCCACGCCCTATCAATAACGCAGGATCTGCATTTTGCCGATTTTATTTTTATTACATAAAAGTACTTGAAAAAGTATGATAATATATTTCATATTAAAAATAAAAATATTTTACACGAATTTAAGAAGTTAATTACGTGAACATCATCGGTAGTAACGTTTGTGTCCGTTTAAAAACGTAGGTACTTACTAAGCGTCGTTGTTGATCGGACGGATCGAGTGAGCCAGAGCAGCAATCTGCCAGTTCCTGAGTTCCTGAGTTCAGGTGTGAGTCAGGGATCCGTGTTGGATCCACCGCTCTTTCTGATCATGATCAACGATCTTGTAAATAATGTGAAATCCGCGAAATGTCTACTTTATGCTGACGATCTGAAGCTAATTATGGAAATAGGATCGGCTGAAGATTGTGTTCTCCTACAAAATGACATAGACATCGTTAACCAATGGAGCATTAAGAATAAACTATTCTTCAACACTAGTAAATGTTATATCATGACTTTCGGTAGAAAGTTGCGACCAATACTCTATAATTACACATTAAATGGTCAAGAAATCACTCGTGCCACCAACATGAAGGACTTGGGAGTGACTTTCGACCGTGGTCTGACATTTAGGGATCATGTCTCTGACCTTGCTAAGGAATCATTTAAGCGCTTAGGATTCGTTATGCGTAATGCCCATGATTTCACGAACCCACAAGTTATCAGGCTTCTATACACCACTCTGGTGCGTAGTAAGCTTGAGACTAGCACCTGTGTTTGGAACCCCTACACTGCAAACCAAATCTTGATGCTTGAAAAAGTACAAAAGACCTTTCTCAGATTCCTATTTAAAAAACTGTACCAGTATTACCCTTATATGTACCCTACTAATTATCTCTTGGGAATGTTGGGATTTAATCTCTTGAGGTAAGAAGAGGCTTCGATCAGCTCACAGTAGCCTTTAAAACTCTACGTGGACAAATTGACTGCCCAGAGCTCCACAATCGTTTCTGTAGACTGAATGTCCCCGGTAACTATCTTGGTCGTCGGAGTCAACGTCACAAATTATTCGCGCGGCCACTATGTCATACAGTCGCCAGAGCCCAGTCCCCAATCTCTCGCACCCTTGAGGTGCTCAACGCCCTCCTGATTGAATATCCTGAATGTGATGTGTTTGTTGATGGATGGAGAGAAATTATACGAGTGTGTTTGATGTTTTACGAGAGAAAGTATGCGAGAGTGTCCACTGTTCCGTGTTAGTTTCAAAATAATTTGTAATAGTTTGTAATGTATATACTAGTTTATGTGTTTGTTATATGTACCTTTTATTTCTAAGTTAATTAATGTAATTGGTTTTAATCGTTTTAATTAACTATAAATAAATAAATAAATAAAATAAATAAATAATTGAAAATAATGATATTATTGTAAGTGCCTCAAACACTGAACGGGTAAAAATCTAATATTATTAAACATTCTTTTTAGCTATTATCAAGTGACTTGTAGTTGCAAAAAGTATTTACTATCTAGTTTTAGTTTTAGTCAGTATTTTAATAAGACAATTTATATTGTTGATTGATAGCAAATACTTATTGGTCCATTTATAAAGTACGTATTGGTCACATCCGACATTAATGAACGTAAATTATGGATTCAATATTGTGGGGTCTACCACAGCCAACGTTTTTGACTGTACCCTTTTTGGAGTATTTTGTTGGATCTGCCTTATCCGCCGTTTTTGATCGAAAATTTAAAAATGTATTATGTAGGATCTGGCACATTCGATGTTAATGGTCGTAAGCAATTAAATCGCTGATGATGGATCTTCCCTTTCTGACGTTATTTATTGTAAACGATAAAGTAAATTTTGTTGGATTTACAATAACAGACTATAATCGCTAATTTATTTTATTTTCTTTATACTGACTACAATCTAAATTTTAACACGTTCATTGTTTTTCATTTTACATAGATCTTAAAAATATTTACAAAAGTATAACTAACAAAAAAAATAAAAACTAATACTATGTTTGTGTTATTAAAAGTGTACGGAACCGTACATTAATCTAACAACTTACGCTCCGTGCATTCTGCACACACATCAATTATATCAATTACGCAAATCATTATGTTAAATCTATTTTTATAATAAATCAGTGTTTATCGAACATTCGCGACGGTCGGTTTTATTTCATCATCATCATCCTAATAGAATCACCCCGCTATCTATCACTAAGTGTAGGGATCCCCTACATTTTTTGGTCCTTCGAGCATCAGGACCTCTGCGGTTCACCAATATCATCAGGCGGAGCTTATCATCGGGTGCCAAGCAGGTCAGCGGTCGGTATCACCCCCGTTGGGAGCTGCAATACGTGGATCATCATATAATCAAGTAAGACTGTTCCTTTTTATCTAAAGCATGGAAGCTCTTTTCGCCCGTCAATCTGAAATCATCAGCAATATCACCACACTTAAGGTGAACTTTACCAAGGACTCGGATTCTCGCAAGACATCAGAATACCTTAGGAAACGGTTAGAGGCATTAGACAACCTCTGGGGAGAGTTCGAGCTAAACCATCAAAAACTTTCGGAGCATAAAAATGTGTCGGCTGCGTATTTCCTTGACGACACATATCAAAAGGGTAAAGACTGTTATCAATCTACTCGCAATCTCATATCATCCTACGGCAAATCATCAAAATCAACTCAACCAGACGGAAAGTTAGACGAATTGTTATCATTGCAACGCACTAATTTCAGGGCATTTAATCGTCTTATTAAGGGCATACAGGTTGATCAAATAGTAGACAAATGGGAACTAGAAGATGAGCTAAAAAACGTTCAAGCAAAGTGGGCAATTATCGATGCTCAACATTTGCAAATCGATCACATACTTGCTGGGGGAGATATATCATACGACGACGAATTTTCTCATCAGGAATTGGCCTATAAAACAATCAAGCGTGAGTTGAATAAAAAAATCTCATCAACGACTCATGCCGCATGAGGAGTCATGCCGCATATACATTTGAAATCTGAGCCATCTGTAAAGCCCTATCTATACAGGTTATTTTTGCTTCGGCTGACTTGGGTTCGTAGTCTATTAAGGTATTTCCAAGTTGGCCACGGTAACACGCGCTCAGACGGTTCGATGAAGCCATCAGGTGGATTGAAGACTTCCCATCAAACGTCGCACCTTGCTGTGCAGGCGTTGCTATTCGCTGAACAAGCTGGGTTAACGCACCCGAGAAAGTTTTTGCAGCTTTTCAGCCTCTGGGGCACTGGGTTGTGTCCGTGCATTGGGTGGCGCGAGTCAGCTTGTAGCTTGGTCCTCTTAATGCGACTTGCTATAATCCTGCGGACTTGGAAGCGCAATCCTAGTTAATGGATATAGCTTTCGTACCGGGGTCGGTATAAGGCAATCACTAATGATCTGGCACGTCTCATTCAAAGCTATATCGACAAGGTAGACGTGAGCGGAACGGTCCCATACTGGACAGGTATATTCACCAGCAGAGAGACAGAGTGCCATACCAGTTGTTCGCAGGACTTGAGGAGACGCTCCCCATTTGATGGATGTAAGGCGGCGCAGTAAGTTATTTCGAGCATGGACTTTTTATGGCTTGGCAGTTATTTAATTTTAAAAGTATGTCAAACCATGTTCTTAAATACTTTAATTGTAGGAGAACATTTTTAAAACAGCATGGGAGAAATACGATGGGTCTACTTCTATTGATAGACGAGAGAAATATAAGCATTGTCATCATCTGCTTAGCCTTTTCCCAACTATGATGGGGTCCGCTTCACAGTCTAATCGGATGCAGCTGAGAATTAGTGGAACGACTGCCTATCTGACCTCTACAACCCAGTAGCTGGGTAACACGATACCCATACTGGTCTAGCCAAGCCAGTGTCAGATTTACTGGCTTATGACTTTTATTATGAATTTATGATTAATTTTATTATTTAATTAGCTTATTTTAATTCAGTTTATGAATATTTTTATTTCATTGTTTTTGTGTCTTGTATAAATTAATAATATAGTCGTCTTCTTATAAATAAGTTCCACTGTTCCTAATTAATAAATATTATACTGGCGATAATTAATTAAACTTTAATTTATTATCCTCCTCGTTATTTTAATATTATTATAATTTGATAATGTATAATGACATGTATTAATATAATACTAGTAGTTATTTTATTTTTATATCTAAAACTAAGTAGATAGCAAACGTAACAAATAATATTTATTTTTTTAAATCCCGTCAAAAAGGGCGTAAGTGCCACTTCCGACCTTTATGATAGATGTTGTTCCGATCAAAATTGTAGGAAGTACCACATCCGACGTAAGCTAATAAAATTAGTCCGTGTAAAATGGCTTCATGTGCAAATTTTACCACTTTATCAATCAATTTCATGAAAACATTACATTAGCTTAACAGAAAATCGGATATATGACACTCATTCCAAAATTCAAAATCGTAATCCATAAAATAACATTTTTATCATGCTTTTAAACTTTAAACTGCTCTGCTGGAAAGTTGCATATTTTCAGATCCTGCGTTGTTGATAGGGCGTGTCGTGCAGGTAAGGTTTTGTGTGGGTGGAATATTGTCGTTAAAGGCTTGTGATCCGTAATCAGTGTGAATTTCCTTCCGTAACAATAGTGAAAAAACTTCTTCACTCCCCAGTAAATTGCTGTTGCCTCCTTATCTATTTGGCTGTACTTCTTTTCGCTAGATGTTAGTGAACGCGATGCAAAAGCAATTGGTCTGTCGGTCCCATCAGCCATTCGATGAGAGAGCACGGCACCCAGGCCGGACGGTGAAGCATCCGTAGCGAGGACCAGGGGCTTCTTTTGGTCGAAATGCAGTAAGACTCGTTCACTAATAATTTCTTCTTTAATTTTATTGAAACTATTTTCGCAGGCTTCTGACCACACAAATTTTGTGTTCTTTTGTAATAATTGGTTGAGCGGATTGGAAATCGTCGCAAGGTTAGGTATGAATTTGTTATAGTAATTAATCATACCTAAAAATGTTCTTAGTTCATTTACGTCGTTGGGTTTCTTTGCATCAACTATGGCTCTAACTTTTTCTTTATTTTTGTGCAGTCCGTGCTTGTCGATTGTATGGCCTAAATAATTTATACTAGTTTTGAAGAAATTACATTTATCTTTATTCAATTTGAGATTATGTTCTTGTAATATTTCTAACACTGTTTCTAATCTTTGTTGTAATTGGAGTTCTGTCGATCCTTGTATGATAATATCATCAAAGAAGCATTTCACACCCTGTATGTCTTGAAGAATTTTATCGATAAATTTTTGCCACAAGCTTGGGGCCACTTTTACCCCAAAAATCAAGCGGTTCACCTTAAATGTGCCTCTGTGAGTGCTCAGTGTCTGTAGGATATAGCTTTCTTCGTCCATTTGCATATTTAGGTACGCTCGACAAATGTCTAATGTGCAGTAAAATTCGCCACCGTTCATCTCTGAAAAGATGTCTTCTGATTCTGATGATAGGAATCGGATATTGTTCATCTTTAATTACTTTATTTAGGGTGACCTTATAATCGGCACATAGACGTATGCTTCCGTCAGGTTTAACAATTGGTACGACTGGAGTTCCCCATTCTGAGTTGTCCGTTTTTGTTATGACTCCTTCTTGACACAGGCAATCTATTTCTTTATCAACCTTTTCTTTCAATGCGTAGGGAATACGTCTAGGCTTAATGTAAATTGCAAACAGTTTTTCATCAAAAACTGGTGAAAATTTTGAAATGATCTTGTCCAACTTTGAGCTGTCGGCCCTTTCTAATGATATTTTCTTCATGTCTGCTATATTAATATTGATTTCTCTAATCCAAGCTCTTCCGAATATGGCGTCGACGTCTTGTCTGATAATAAAGAGTTTTCCATGGAAATATTGGTTTTCGTAATTGCACTTGACGTATGTAACTCCAACTGGCATAATCAGTTTACCTGTGTACGTTCTCATTCGTACTGCAGTTTTAAATATCTGTTTATTGAATTGTAAGCATCTGAAGTCTCTCAACGAAATTGATGAAAGTGCTGCACCTGTGTCTAGTGCCATCTGTACCTTTTTGCCTTCAATAGTTACGTCAACCATAAACTTATCTAACCCAATAGTGTTGACGGCATTGATATCACAAATGTTTTCATCGTCAGCTGAGTTCGGTTCTTCCACCTGGTGAGCTGTATTCTGTTTTAATACCTGTAGGCAAACACGAGCTAGATGTCCTGTCTTTCCGCATTTAATGCAATCTGTGTTAACGTGTCTCCATTTATTGGCTCTGTGATTGGCATCCCCACAGCGGAAGCATTTTCCTTGCATATCTTTGAATGAAGTGATATGGTTTGGTAGTGGTTTAACCGAGGTTTTGTATTTATTCTGAACTGAGTGTACTGGTACTTCGTTGCTTGGATCTTGTTTGTTTATCATGAAATCGTTGTCAGCTTTAGCTATTTCTGTTGCTGTCGCCATGTGTAGTATTTCCTTAAATGTACTTATTTTGTTGTCTTGCAATATTTTGGTTCTAATTTCGCCATCTCGGACTCCTCTGATGAATTGCAGTGATAAAAAGTTGTCATTTAGCGACTTTTGGCAATTATCACAGTTGAACTCGCAATCGTGTGCTAAATGTTTCAATTCTATACTGAAATTAGTTACGGTTTCATTCTCAGCTTGTGTACGCATTATAAACTTATGGCGTCGTGCCCATATGCTGGGTTTAGGATCTATGTATTGTTCCAGCAAATCCACTAGTATCTGAAACTTAATTTGTGATGGGTCTTCCGGTGCACATAAGTCGCATGCCCGTTTGTTTATGTAACTCTGGGCTTAAGGAACTGAGTAGTACGCAAGTCATCATATAATCCTCATTACAATTTGTCATTTTTATATATGTTTTCAGTCGTTTCACGAAATTTTTGAAACTTTCCTTTTCTTGGAATGGTTGAAAGTTAATCTTAGGTGCCTGGTACCGTGCGTTGTTCTCTGTAGTGCTCGTGCTCGCTATCGTGGTAGGTGGAACCGTATCATGAGTGCAAACAGTTGAAGCCGGAGATTGTGTAACAATATCTTTAAGTTTGTGAATTCTTGTGTTATTTCAAAGTGTAGGTCAATCTCTTCTTGGAGGTTTTGAGCGATAATATCGATTTTCTCTTGTATGGTGTCGAATTTTTCCTAATTTTTTTGAAGTGACGTAAGTCGTGAATCGTATTCGACATCCGAAATTTCTCTCAAGGTTTGTAAGTAGTTGGATAGTTTCGTCAATTGACCTTTAATAACACTTCTTGAACGTTTGAGTGTACTCAAATCTTCTTCCATTGTCGCCATTAATAAATACAAGAAAATAGTTGTATGAAGTAAACCATTTTAATTTTAGTCAAACAATAACTGACAAGTCACACATAACATTGCAATAAATTACTCTTCTTTGATGTGTCATACACTATGCTATCTATCAACAAAGAAAGAGGTAAGGATCCAATACTATCTAAACTGGAAGACACGGTGGAGCATATGGTCGAGGTGTGCCCTGCATGGGTGGAGCACCGTCGTATCCTCATAGAGGCGATCGGCGCGGCGGCGGCGGCGACTTCTCGCGCCCTGCTCTGGTTTAGACCATGGTGCGAAGCGAGAGGGAATGGGATGCAGTCACCTCCTGCTGCGAAGCAGTCATGCTAGCGAAGGAGGAGGCCTAACGTGCGAGGGAGAGGCAACTCTCTTCTTCGCGCCCCAGCCGCCGGGGGAGACGCCCCGGGCGTCGTGGATCGCGAGTCGATTTCGGGCCACCGTAGGCGCGGGCCTGCGGATGGCGATCAGGGGTCGGTCACCGTCCGGTAAGGACCAGGCCCGGGTCGGCGGCACATTGTGTTCCACGCGCGCCTCAAAAAGCTGTTAATACCAGTGACGGGGCCTCATAGGGCCATTGCCTGTCGGGGTTTGCGGGAAAGTTCCATCGAGATACCGCGGCCCCGGAACTTTAGGGCTTCCGAAAGAACAGGGCGGGTTTTTAGTCAGTAGAATTCTGATGATATTTTTCACCAAGAAAAAAAAAGTACTCATCTACATCTATTATTTCATTATATTATACAGGTACACTGATTAATTAACTGCAAATGTAACTTTGTAATCCTATATATTTATATGGGATTACAAAGTTATTTATGCAGTTGATGTATCTAGAAAACTGGAACGAAATTGAAAAATATTATAGTTTTTCCTTGATTCATATACTAAACACTAATTGTATTCTAAATTTGAAGCTTCTAAAAATCCTTTAATTAACTCATGTCATTGTCCTAAAATGCTTGAAACTAGTAATATTAAATATCTGGGTGTTATAATCTACGACACACTTTCCTTCAGACAACACATCGACAGCTTGGTGTCTAGAGTACGGAAATTAACGTTTGTTTTTAAAAAACTACGCACAATCGCAGAACCTAAGCTAGTGACGCAAATTTATTTAGCCCTATGTCAATCCATTCTCACATATTGTGTCACCTTATGGGGCGGAGCACCAAAAACTACAATGCTTCCCAAGATCGAGCCCAGAGAGCAATTTTAAAAGTAGCCCACTCCCGTCCTTTCCTCTTTCCCACAGATCAGTAATATAAATCCTGCAACGTTTTAACTGTGAGGCAATTATTTATAAAGACGTAATGATATAGTTTGCAGTTCAAACTCCACCTCAAAATATGTACTTATATACGAATAGATTCTTCAGATTTTTAGGCCCATTTCTGTATAATAAACTTAATAGTGAACTAAGTATTTACAGCTTAAACTACTTTAAATGCAGAAAAAATATAATTATCTGCATAGCCTGTCTTATGTCCACACGGAAGACCTACTTACAATGTGCAGTTAAATTTCAGACGTAAACGAAAATCACCAAATAATGTATTAGGTATAGGTATAAATATTATAATTGATGTAGCTCTTTAATTATACGTCTAGTTTTAGGTTGTTAATTTATAATGTCAAATAGGTATATATCATGTAAGCACTTTTCGCCTGAGGCACAGGTTTAACGTAGTTCAGGCAAATATAATGTTAGCACTTAAGTTTAGACTGTAAGACAAATTATTGTTTTTTCGTGTGCACTTTGATATGAATAAATGATGATGAAATGATGATGATGATTATGTCATAAAGAGACTATTCATGTCACATTTATATTAACTTGGATTTGTGCGTTCTATAGTAGCCGTACTCACCTGCATACAATTTTATTTTTGCGCAGCACGCTAACTTGTGCTATTTATTATGTTATGCTCTTTGTCCACTTTCCACTATTTCGTCTTACCGCACTAATGCAGGGCGCACCTAAATATGCGCACCAAATGCGAAAAATTTCAACGAAGCTTTCTCAAACTTATAAATTAACAAATTGCAAGACCAACAAAACACATAGTTTAGTTAAATAGAAATGTATTGTCTTACTCTCTTAATTTGTAAAGAATGTTTTCTTGTATTACTAAGTATGTAGGATTCACTCGCTTTCGCCTTTTTAGTACAAATATAACATTGATGTGACTAATATATCGATAATGTCATGAGATACACATATTTTTCACGTAACAGCGTTGTCAAGTTCGCAAATGTTAAAATCTGTCGGTTATTGGGACGTTTACCCTAATGGTTAACGGTTTTGAGCGCATGGTGTCTCTAATGATCGTAACGCGAAGTGGCCCACATTTGATGAACGAGCGAATGTGCATACGTGCGTCCAATGCAATTATACATAATCACTGAGTGTTCGATTAAAATTCAAAAAGCTTGTAAATAAGCGAAACAGTTGCTAAGTATCAATCATTTATTTTCCAATTTGTTGAGGTTACATACTGACATTGTCTAGTACAGGTAGTCGCAGGGAGCACGACAGCCGCAAGCGCACTTGCCGCAGATAGACACGCCACCAGCAGCACACACAGGACCACCGAAGTTCACAGCGCCCATGATGGGGACCTGACCAGCAACAGCAGTGTTACCGCAGACTGGCAGCTCACCAGCGACCGCCACGTTGCCCTCGCCAGCACCGCCGTATGCGGCAGTACCATAACCGGCAGCAGCAGGGTAGGCGCGTCCGTTGTAAGCCAAGCCAGACAATCCGTAGGGGCCAGCCAGACCAGGACCAGCCAAGCCGCAAGGGGCGTAAGAACCACAATATTGGCCATATGAGAATACATTCTGTAAAAGAGATAATCGTAATTAGCTTAACCTACTTCAAAAAGTAAGTTAACATTAACACGTTAACTCATGACTTCTGAGAACAACAATGTTAGGGAACCAAAATCAGACACATGAAATATAAAAAAGTATAAATTTCTTAAACAAGAAAATCACTCACCTGGACCAAGCAAGCTTGGATGCAGAGCAACGGAACAGTGAAGGAAGACATGTTTGATGTTTGTTCAACGAGAAGCTGAAGACTGAATGATAACCTGAAATTGTTGACCCAGCACCATGTTGATATGGACCGCGTTTTCGAAATTTTAGAAAACGTGACTTGATATTACATTTAAAAACGCTTCTTGTTTAAAAATATTATGTTTTAGGCTTATCATGCTTGCACAAGACATTAATTAATATCCTATACCGATGGAGTATAAAACCTCCAACAGCTGCACTGGACATCATTCTTGTGTCAGTACTCGAAACAAACGACAATGTCTGTCAAGGCTATCCTCGTCCTCTGCGCTCAGGCGCTCCAGCTCAAGGTAAGAAACATAATATTTATTGGTGTTTTAATTTTGCTGTTTTTAATAACTACATTGGTGGCCTGGCGCCTTTGATGGCAGAAAGTGTAGCATAGCGTAGCTCCTTTCCTTTTTAGTGTGGTCAGCAAAGATAAGCTACAGGCTGTCATAGCGTGTTAGCAGTGCAGTTATTGCGGACCTAGGCTTATAGAGTTCTCCGTGGTTACGGAAATGTTCTAACGAGATACCTCGGCCCCGGAACTTCCCCCGGCCTCGAACCCATCCTGTTCACCCTGAAGGAACATGGTGGGTTTATAGTCAGTAGAAGTCTGACTCGCGGTTCCGCTCCACCCAGAGCGGGAGAAGTCATACGACTATTTTCCCACCCATGAAAAAGAAATGCTTGTAGAGAGCTTAATTCAAACATAAGGAATAATTTAAATCAAAGCTAAGGAAGGAAAATTACTACTTAATTTATGTAGTGTTATAATCATCATTTCTATAAGTACGTATAATATGAATATAAACCCATAAAAAACAATACTTGTCAAAAACCCAAGTCTCGCAACTTAGTTGTTCTACCGTAAAAAGTTGTGTGATCCATGTAATACCAAGTCGGTTATTAATTTATTCAGTCCCTACTTAAGGGACTTTCTGTCTTAAGTTGTTACGTAATTATCTAACCTAACGACATCTTATAGTGACCATATCAATATTAAAAATCTTTACCGTTTTAAATAAATAGATTGACTCGGCCCTCGCATGAAAACACAATATATCTCACAAGTAATACATATATAAATTAAATTGTTTATTGCGACACGTTCACAGAATACATCTTCCTACCAAGTTTTATAAGTATAGTCCTAACAGTTTCGGAATAAAATGGCTGTAACATACGGACGGACGGACAGACAGACAGACGGACAGACATGTCGAAACTATAAGGGTTCCGTTTTTGCCATTCGGCTACGGAACCCTAAAAAGTACTGCACAGACCTTTTTTTTCAGTTTCCACCATCAGATAGAGTGATTCCTGAGGAAACAATTACTGCATAGTAAGTTTAGGTTTTGTGTATATTGGATGAATTTTTTTTTTGCCAGAAATAGAACCGACTTCCATATAAAAACACTACGAAGGCAAAAATAACTTTAATTTCGGTAGTCGGTGTCATTTGTTTTCTATTTTCTTTTATTTTTTTGACACCGTCTTCCGAAATTAAAGTTACTTTTGCCTTTGTAGTATTTTTATATGGAAGTCGGTTCTATTTTTTGGCAAAAAAAAAATTTTTCACGCTTTTTAGTGGGTCGGTTTGTAATTTATCTAGTTACAAAAGCCGAAATGTCAACTACTTATCACCTTTTAGAAAATATTGCTTTTCCTGGTGCAGAGCCGTTAATTTTTGTGGAGTTCTCCTGGTACATCACCATCAGCTCCACTTCACCATATGCATTGTGACGAGCATAAAGTGCTTAACATCTATATTCAAGTAATCTAATCGCAATCCGCGAAATACTTATTATTGAGTTGTTTCAGTGGCCATCTGTAGTCTTCATCATCAGTTCCACTTCCTCAAATGGTATTTTTCGGAAGCTTCTGCTCAAGGTCCTATAAGAAATACCCAAAACGCTATAGGTGTGCCTATAATATTTGAAGATTTTCCTCGATTTCTCCAGGATCCCATCATCAGATCCTGATTTTGTAACAATGGGATCAACTAGAACGTATACCTATTCAAACGCAAAACGAATTTTTCAAATCGGTCTAGCCGTCTCCGAGTTATGAGGTAACATAAATAAAAAATAAAAAAAAGTTCAAGACGAATTGAGAACCTCCATTTTTGAAGTCGGTTAAAAATATGATATTATTTCAACATGTCGGACAAAACTAAACCGATCGGGAGCTTTCATCGAAAACGCTGCCAAAACCTTTTCAGTTATAACAAAACAATGTATGGTGGGGGTTTTCCTTTTTTACAGATATGTAAAAAAAGAAAAATTGACCAAGTGCGAGTCAGACTCGCCCATGAAGGGTTCCGTAGTAACTATAATAATATAATATAATATGTATATTTATTTGCCGAATAAAAAAAAACCTTAAAAAATTCTTAAAACTAGCTTATTTACATTTTTACAACTACGCTAAATAACTTTGTTTTTCATAGTGTTTGTATGAATTACAAAGTTATATTTGCGGTTTTAGAAAATATGTTGTATCTCAAAAACTGCTGACCTGATTTCGTTCAAACCAATTTTGGTTGAAAGTTTACATTAGGATCTACACACCTATATTTTTTTTTAGATTTTTCACTCCATTATTATAGAAGTTAGAGGGACACACATTTTAACACTTTGGAAGCTTATATCTTTTAAACGATTGACTTTATGAAAAAATAGTTTTAGAAACTCTTATATCATTTTTAAAGACCTGTCTACAGATACCACACACGCATAGGTTTCATGAAAAAAAATACTTTCAGTTCTAGTTCCATATATGGGGACCACACTTTAATTTAAATATATTTGAATTTTCTTCTTAAAATCGAAAAGCGGTTCATTGAATATATCTACCTACTAAGTTTTACAAGTATAGTCTTAATAGTTTCGGAATAAAATGGCTGTGACATACGGACGGACGGACAGACAGACAGACGGACAGACATATCGAAACTATAAGGGTTCCGTTTTTTGGCATTCGGCTACGGAACCATAAAAATTGACTATCTCCCAAACATAACCCACAATAACCTTACAAAATGTTGGGTTATTTATAAAGCTATTTTTAACAGTACCTATAGTATTATTCCTTGTTCAATTAAATACGATACGGTTTTAGCATTTAATGTAGATCAAAATTGCTTTTCACACTATATCAATAAACTGACTATTTTATAGTAATCGCAAACAAATAAATACTGGAGCTACGCTATGCTACACTTTCTGCTATCAATGGCGCCAGGCCACCAATGTTGTTATTAAAAACAGCAAACTTAAAACACCAATAAATATTATGTTTCTTACCTTGAGCAGGAGCGCCTGAGCGCAGAGGACATGGATAGCCTTGACAGTCATTATGGTTTGTTTCGAGTACTGACACAAGAATGATGTCCAGTGCAGCTGTTGTAGTTTTTATACTCCGTGGGTATAAGAAATTAATTAATGTCTTGGGCAAGCATGATAAGCCTAAAACCTAATATTTTTTAAATAAAAAGCGTTTTTAAATGTCATATCAAGTCACGCTTTCTAAAATTTCGAAAACGCGGTCCATATCAACATGGTGCTGGGTATAAAATGGGTCAACAATTTCAGGTCATCATTGAACAAACATCAAACATGTCTTCCTACACTGTTCTGTTGCTCTGCATCCAAGCTTGCTTGGTCTAGGTAAGTGATTTTCTTGTTTAAGAAATTTATATTTTTTTATATTTCATGTGTCTGATTTTGGTTTCCTAACATTGATGTTCTTTTTTTATATTAATATTAGGCTCGCGTTTGACCACCATCTCACCTGATGGTAAGTGACTATGAGGTCGAAGATGGAGCACGCTTGCCTAGAAGTAACCTATTCACTCTTGAATTAAAGTCTCCCAGGTTATAGCGATCAGGAAACACAGACTCCGGCAGGGAATTCCACTCCTTAGCCGTGCGCACAATGAAAATAATCCCAATACGTTTTGTGCGTATGGGTGGGATGTCCACCGTGTAACGTCTTGTAGTTTGATGATGGAACGGGCTTGGCGGAATTGGATTGTGTAATTCCATCGCACACTCCCCGTAATGTGACCGATAGAAAACCAATAAACTTGCAACTCGTCGTCTATGTTCAAGGCTCTGGAGCTTTGATTCGACCAGTGAATCGTTGCCAATGAGTCTCTTAGCCCTTTTCTCGATAGACTCAAGCGCGTCGAGTTGGTATTTGGCAGATCCATCCGAAAGATGTGAGCATTACTCCATACATGACCGAACCTGGGCTTGATAGAGATTGAGCATCTGTTCCTGTGGGAAGTACCGTCTCACGTTTGCTAGGATTCCCAATTTTTTTGCTGCTAGCTGAGCCATAGCCTCGATAAATGGACCAAAATTGAGGGTGGAAGTTAGTGTTACCCCAAGAAGCTCAATACGATCGATTATCGGCACGGTTACATCGCGGAAAGTAGGAGCCGGTCGGAATTGGCTCCTTTTTACTGAGAAGAGACACGCCTGGGTCGTAGCTGCATTAAAGTTCACCAAGTTGGCATCACCCCATTCGGAGACAGCTTTCAAGGACAAGTTCAAGCGCCCAACCATGTCCTCACGGAGAGACTGGATCTGTGACCAGCCAGCATGCGCGCTTGACACATATCTCTCAGCAACTGTGCTGTCGTCTGCATACCCAAAAGTACCGGGCATAAGCAGATCATGAGATTTCTTATTAATGTAATAGTTTTAACTCATTTTTTGAAGTAGGTTAAGCTAATTACGATTATCTATTTTACAGAATGTGTTTTCATGTGGTCAATGTTGTGGTTGTTACGCCCCGGCGTTCGCCCCTTGCGGCTTGGCTGGTCGTGGTCTGGCTGCCCCATACGGCTTGTCTGGCTTGGCTTACGATGGACTCGCCTACCCTGCTGCTGCCGGTTATGGTACTGCCGCATACGGCGGTGCTGGCGAGGGCAACGTGGCGGTCGCTGGTGAGCTGCCAGTCGGCGGTAACACTGCTGTTGCTGGTCAGGTCCCCATCATGGGTGCTGTGAACTTCGGTGGTCCTGTGTGTGCTGCTGGTGGCGTGTCTATCTGCAGCAAGTGCGCTTGCGGCTGTCATGCTCCCTGCGACTGCCTGTACTAGACAATGTCAGTATTTAACCTCAACAAATTGAAAAATAAATGATTGATACTTGGCAACTGTTTCGTTTATTTACAAGCTATTTGAATTTTAATCGACCACTCAGCGATTATGTATAATTGCATTGGACGCACGTATGCACATTCGCTCGAACTTCAAAACGTGGGCCACTTCGCGTTACGATTATTAGAGACACCATGCGCTCAAAACCGTTTACCATTATGATAAATGTCCCAATAACAGACAGATTTTAACATTTGCGAACTTGACAACGCTGCTACGTGAAAAGTATGTGTATCTCACGACATTATCGAAATATTGGTCACATCAATGTTATATTTGGAATAAAAAGGCGAAAGCGAGTAATTCCTACAGACTTATTAAAACAAGAAAACATTCTTTACAAATTAAGAGAGTAACAATACATTTCTATTTAACTAAAATATGAGCTTTGTTGGTCTTGGAATTTCTTATTTTTATGTTTGAGAAAGCTACGTTGAAATTTTTCGCATTTGATGCGCGTACTTAGGTGCCCCCTGCATTATTGCGCCACGATGAAATAGCCCACCCCTATTCTTAATATGCCTAGTCCTTATATTTATGATGCATAAAAGATATATACAATCAATGTTTAATACACATAAAATATTGACCCTACAATCAACGGCCAATATTATAAACTTATAAAAACTGCTATGTGTTGTCCACGACTTTCTTCGCGTGGGAGGTATTTACCGTGTAAATTCTGATCCCGTGGGAATTTCAGGATTAAACTTTTGCATTATTCCAAGGTTTCAGCTACGTACAAAATATCATTCTGATCTCTTCAGCTATTTTTGCGTGAAAGTGCAACAGAACAGTGAAGGAAGACATATTTGATGTTTGTTCAACGAGACCGTACTTAAGTGCTACGTGCTGACGACACCCGGGCGTATCCTCCCGGATACGCTCGGGTGGCGTCATTGTGAGGATCACCCAGCGGGCACGGTGGAGCATATGGTGGACGTGTGCCCCGCTTGGTCAGAATACCACCGTGGGCGAAGTCGAAGTGCAGTGGCAGCCTCTCGCGCCCGTTCCTGGTTCAAGCCATGGTGCGGGGTGAGCGGGAATGGGATACGGTCGCCTCCTTCTGCGAAGCTGTCATGCTAGTGAAGGAGGAGGCTAAACGCGTGAGTGAACGACAACTTTTCCACACGTCCCAGCCACCGCGGCAGACGCCCCGGGCGTCGGGGATCGCGAGCTGATCTCCGACCACCGCACTGTGGAAAATCGTAGAACAACTGCTGATTAAAAATGGTTTTTGTCAATGTCGCTACTGCCATGCTTTTTTTATTTTAATCAATAGTTTAAGGACCAAACTAGACTATTTTATCAAAAAATTATACATATTATATGAAATGATTTTTTTACAATACCACAAACTTTATAGTTTTGACGGACATCCATGTTAAGCCCGTTCACTTCATCACTTTCAAATTGATTTTATTGTTATACGTTACAGGAAAAGGTATAATGTATTATATATTTCTGTAAATCTCGTCTTTTGAAAAATATGAAACAACTAATATGTAGTTAATATTATGTTAACATTTACCTTAAAATAATTGCAAAATAATGTATGGCGAAAAAAAAAGTTTTTTTAAAGTTCATCGAGACTTTTGACAGTTGCCCACGTTTATCCCTGCTTTACATTTAATGTTGATTTGGAGCCTAGCTATCCATAAACATATCCAAATAAAAAAAAGCTGCGGAAATTTGCGGTTTTCGGAGTAATTAGTAAAAATGTGATAAAAGTCAGAAAACGGAAAACCGCTCGCTATCTATTGCGGTTTGAAATGTTGGTGTTTACATCAATAGTTTGCGATAAGTTTTGTAATTTATCATTGATATTAGGGCGTTTATCTTTTTTTGCACTCATTTTGCGTGTGAAAATATTAATCAACAAGACGCACACTACCCTCATATTTCATATAGTATATAAACTGTTGTTTCATTTCATTGTAAATAACACAATAGTGGTGAATTAACAGAAGTGTAATTGTTACGAATTCAATATAACTAGGTAACTACGTGTTTTGTTGACTCTTCAAAATGTCTACTTTCAAGTGTTCTAAACGTGAAATAATACTTTCGTATATCGAAGGAGGAAAATCATTAGAGGCATTATCAACAGTTTTAAAATAAAATTATCATGTATCTGAAGACAACTTATGTTTCATCCTCAGTGATTTTCAAAGTAAAAAACAGTAATTGGTTAGAATCAGAATATTCAGTAACTTTACCGAACACTGAAGACGTTACAACCGTCTCCACACCATCTACTTCTTCTGGAAAACGTGGGAGACCGTCCGTATCTTATCCAGACTTGTCAGAATCCAGTAAAAGAAGAAAAAATATAATGTTACTTAATGAATATGGATTTGAACACGTCTATAATGCATATCTTCAAGGGTTACGTTCGATAGGAGAAGGAACAGAAGCTAAACTTGTGGAAACATTAAGGTTTGCTGAAACTGAAAATAAGACCTTATTCTCGATTCTCATAGAAGAAGCAAGGCAGACAAAAATGTTAACGGATGAAGAGGCATTGAGCGTATTTATTGACTTGGATTTAACGAAAGCACAGTATTTGTACTTGAGAAATTTAACGAACGAACGAAAATGTTTTGTGTTTCCACCATATTACAAAGTGCAAGAAGTTAAAACTACTTGCTATCCACCATCTTCAGCTATAGAAATTACAGACACAAGTGCAAAAATATTAAGACTTCAAGATTTATTAGATCACACTGCAGCTAGAATATTGAAAATAGATTCAGTGTATAGGAAATGATTGAATAACTTACTTCCATACAGTAAATGGGGCTGTGATGGCTCATCCGGTCAAAGCCAGTACAAACAGAAAACTGCCTGAAGAGTCTGAAATAATTTCTGATGCAAATTTATTTATCACTTCTTTGGTGCCTATTAAGTTAATTAACGAGCTAACAGGTGATGTTGTCTGGCAAAATCCGGTACCGTCATCTGTTCGTTTTTGCCGGCCTATATTAATAGAATTTTGCAAAGAAACTCCCGAGAAAACTAAAGCTGTTGTGGATGAAATAAAAGGTCAAATAAATTCTTTGGGTCCATCATTAATTAACAAAGAAGGTGAGGGAGTGCAAGTGAAGCATGATCTCTTTCTTACAATGATAGATGGCAAAGTAGCTCAGGTATTAACAGATACGCCTTCGGGTTCCACATGTACAATATGTAGAGCTACTCCACGCCAAATGAAGATTTGACTAAAGTGACTGCAGAAGCCGAGGATGCACCCGAACGGAAATCTGTTTCTCACCCCGTGATTGTTGAGGTAGCACAATCTCCGATCTATAGGTATGTCTGTAGGTTTTTTAGGCAACTACCTAATGGGGCTTCTGTTTCGAGCTCTGATCTTGAATTCGCAGAGTATAAATTATTGCGAGTTGTACAGGCTGTTCACTTTAGTAACGACATTCAAAATTTAAAAAATAATGTATCTTGTTCTCCCGCGCTTCTTAAGCTCAAGCCGTTTCTCGATGAGCACGGCATTATACGCGTTGGCGGTCGTCTGTCAAATTCGGACGAACCATACAACTACAAGCATCCTTGCGTCTTACCGCGTCATGACCACGTTGTCGACCTTCTTGTTGATTTTTATCACAAGAAACATCTCCATGCCGGTCCAGAGTTGCTTATGTCCTTACTCAGGCATAAACATTGGGTTTTAGCTGCACGGCGAATAATCCGCCACAGAATACACAAATGTAACGCGTGTTTTAAATTTCGTCCTCGCCCGGTCTTTCCTCTCATGGCTGACCTTCCTAGCCAGCGCGTCAATCAAGTAGATAAGGCGTTCACACATACCGGTTGTGATTACGCAGGACCGCTGCAGTACACGCCAGTGCGTGGTCGAGGTGTTAAAAGCCGTAAAGCCTGGCTGTGCATTTTTACATGTTTAACGACGCGCGCCACGCACATTGAAGTTGCGACGGATTTAAGCACGGTGTCATTTCTGGCAGCCCTAAAACGATTTCTTTCGCGACGCGGCCCTATACAATGTTTGTACACGGACAACGGCACTTGTTTCGTGGGTGCAAACTCTTATTTACGCGATCTTTATAAGTTTCTTAATAAAGAATATCGTACAAGTCTACAGGAAGAACTTTCCGTAAATCACATTGATTGGAAGTTTATTCCGCCTGCTTCACCACATTTCGGTGGATGTTGGGAGAGCATGGTCAAAGTAATTAAAACGCATCTCTTCAAAATCGTAGGTCAACAGATCCTCTCTTATGAAGAGCTTTTAACTGTCCTTGCTCAAGTCGAGGCACTGGTTAACTCGCGGCCGCTCACAGCACTGAGTAGCGACCCTGCTGAACCATCCGCGTTAACTCCTGCGCATTTCTTGAACACAGCGCCATTATCGTCACTTCCCGCTCCTAAAGCAGACTCTTCTAGCTTGCTTCAGAGACATACTCTGCTCGATTATATCGTACAGTCGTTCTGGCGGCGCTGGCGGTCGGAATACCTTCACCAGCTTCAGGCTAGATCCAAATGGAATAGTCCTGCATCCCCTATACAGGAGGGTACGTTGGTTATTGTCATAAATGACAATTCTCCGCCGCTTTCATGGCCCTTAGCCATCGTTGAGAAATTGCATACATCTAAAGACGGTACAACCCGCGTTGTTACTGTAAAAACCGCGAAGGGTAGTTACGTGCGCCCTGTTGTACGTCTCTGTCCGCTACCGACTCAGTGAGATCTAGCCTGAAGTTGGATCTCCCTCTTAGTTTAGGTATTTAGTTAATAGTTTCGCTATAATTGTTCCGCTAAAGTTAATTTAGATTAATTTAATATCATAACGCTGTTTTAGCTCGTGGATAGGTTATGCGGTACTATACCTAACGTAGCTTATTTTATTTGTTTCCTTTTAAAGGCAACCCTTTAAAGCCGGGGGAAAATGGTAACGCCATCTCATTTTGAAATTTGGTTAAATAGTTTGTTCCCACATTTTGACGTTTACTGTCAGAACGGACGACCATTCCCTCTCCCTACCCCAAAAAAGCATGTCTGCCACGAATCTATGGCAAGCAATGACACCGCAATGGCAGAACGTGTTAAGTACGCCTCTCCACGCGGACGTATTGTCGATGTCTTACCGTACTCCGCCGTCCGTGTGTTATACCGCTAAAACTCCGCTTATTTATCTATATAAATCGTGATTGAACTAAGATGAACCGCCCGCGGGTGTGATTGAGTGGTTTGGTACATTCTGATATCAACACGTCGTGTACTTCGAAGCTCGAAGCAGGCAGGCGCCAGCAGGCGCCATCTTGAAGACTTCAGGTAAGACGTGCTTTTCCTTCATAATCCCTGAAACTCGGTCGCCCGTTCATCATCCTGTTCTTTCTAGGCGAAACCAGCCATCCACAAAATACAGTCCACTTAAAATCAAACATTTTCAATTCGCCTACATAATTTGGTACATCTCCGTATCAGTAGGTATATTCTTTCAAAAAAATATAGAAGTTTCCAAATCGGCTAAACCGATCTTTGAGTAATCGGGAAACATACTTTAAAAAAGAGTTTCCGGCGAACTAAGTCCGTTAAAATCATCCAGACTTAAAACAACAGCCTATGTCGAGAATCGTACCCAGGACCATGAGATGACACCGATTTTAGCGACACACGATTCGGTCAGTCAAAGTAAGAAAGGGGGCCCGTGAATTCCATTGCTTAGGGGCCCCTGACAGGGTTAATTCAGCTCTGAGCCTATCTACAATAAAAAAATCATAGGTAGGCACAGTTCTGAAATAACGCGAGAACATAAACTAACTCATACTCGATAAATAAACCTTGAAGCACGAGTAAATAGGCATCTTCTGGGCTCGCTCGTCCCATCTTAGACCTCAAAAATCGCTTACCATCAGGCGAGATCGAGGTCAAGATTGGGCTCATCAGTAATAATAAAAAAACCGGATGGAAAAAGGTGAAAAAACTGACTAAAGTACTATTCTCATTTGTTCTTAAAATATAAGTGCGTTTGAAGTACGGAAAATATAATAAATTACGGTTAGAATTCATTTATTTCTAAAGATTACAATATCACTTATACAGAAATAAATACTTAAGATTACTTAATTTGTAAAACATTTGCGTTGTCCAGGAGTAGTACGAACTTATTGTGAATGATTTATATAATATACAAAATATGAAGGTACTTTTAAAAGTTTCACAAGTTAATTGTATTGCCTACCGCCGCCGCGCGTCGCGCTGTCGCGGCCGCCGTGCGATGACACAATATGTTAGCGAAATAAGGACTAGTTTACACTGGGTGCAAAATTAATTTTGTTCATTAATTAATTATTTTTGGTATTACCTTTTTAAGCCGGCTCTACACGTTGGCCAACACAGTGGCGAATGTAGTGGCCAATGCGTATTTGCCAACGTGTAGACGGCGTGTTTGTGCATGTTGGGTGCAGAAACACCCCTTCTACACGTTGGCGAATAGTCATTGGCCACTACATTCGCCACTGTGTTGGCCAACGTGTAGAGCCGGCTTAAGATGTAGCATTTTAATAATTTTTTAAAATTGCTTAGCTTCACCAATGTGTCAAGTCTAAAATTCCCCTTTTATCAAAACTATACATTTGTAAGGTTCCGTAGTCGACTGTCTGTCCGTCCATCTATCTGTCCGTCTGTCCGCAGCTTAGCTCAGAAACTATTCGAACCTACTAAAACGCTGAAATTTGGCATGGATATACACAACAAAGTGGTAAAAAGAAATCATGAGACATATTTTTTGAAGACTTTGTTTCTAGTGTGATGTCTTCTGTAGATAGAAGAAATCCCGTATGTGTTTTATTTACAGATATGACAAAGGCTTTCAATTTGGTAAATCATAAAATTCTGATGCAAAAATAAATAACAAAGCTACGGCATACAGAGAATCATGTTTAAGTGACAGAACACAATGTACTGAAATAACTAGAATTTGTCATAAAAGTAAACTGGAAACGACATATTATTCTCAGACAGGGCGCATAAAGGCACCAAAGACAATATGGGGTACCATGCTAGACCCTCCCCTATTCTTTTTTTTTTCTTAGCCTCCTCTGATCCACTCCACTTCCATTTCTCGCGTGACCGCGCGTCTTCACTCTAGTTCTTCTCATTCCTTTCTGGTTTGCCGTGACCCAGAGCGGAAGAAGTCATTCGATGATTTTCACACCCCAAAAAAAAAGTTATAGTACATAATGTGTTTCTTTTTAACCGACTTCAAAAAAAAGGAGGTTTACAATTCGTCTTGAACTTTTTTTTATATATATTTTACCTCATAACTCGGAGATGGCTGGACCGATTTGGAAAGTTCTTTTTTTGTTTGAAAAGGTATACTTTCTAGTTGGTCCCATTGTCGTCACGTTTGGATCTGATGATGGGATCATGGAGAAATCGAGGAAATTCTTCAAATTTTATAGGCACACCTATAGCGTTTTGGATATTTCTTATAGTACCTTGTGCAGTTGCTTATTTTATTTATTTATTTATTTATTTATGTACACACATGACACTTATAAAGGAAAAAAATTAAATACAGGCAAAAGAGCACAAAGGTGCTGCTTATTTCCTAAGAAATTTCTTCCAGCAGACCTGCGACAGGAGAGTTGAAGAGGAGATGATAGACACAGTGTGTATAAATACTAATTACGATATAAAACATACTTTTTTTTTTATCGTGGTAAAATTATCAAATAAGTCCTCCCACTCCGGGCAGGGTGGGAGGGACTGTCAGACTTTTACTGACTAAAATCCACGGTGTTCCTTCAATAACCCTTTACGTACCGGGGTCACGGTAACGGGATGAGTCCCACGACCCCGGCAGGCTTCGGCCCTCTATGGGGGGGCCTCGTCATATTGCTGACGCTCTTTGAGGCGCGCGTGGAACACGACGCGCCGTCGACCCGGGCATGGTCCATGGTCGGACAGCGAGTTGCCCTTTACTCGCTGTCCGCATGCCCGCGCCTACGGTGGCCGGAGATCGTCGGCCGACGTCCGACGCCGTGGGCGTCTACCACTGCGGCTGGGCTGGAGGGAGGACGCCATCCTCTCCCTCACGCGGCCCGCCTCCTCCTTCGGAAGCATGACTGCTTCGCAGAAGGAGGCGACCGCTTCCCACTCCCTCTCGCCCCGCAGCATGGCCTCGACCAATGCCGGGCGCGAGAGGTCTCCGCCTATCGCCGCCGTGAGGACACGTCGGTGCTCTGCCCAGGCGGGGCAGTCTTGCACCGTGTGCTCTACGGTGTCCTCAGGGCGACCCTCGCAGTGGTGACACCCAGGCGTTTCCTCCTTTCCCATCAGACACAGGTACCTCCCGAAACTTCCGTGTCCGGTGAGGACCTGCGTCATGCGGTAGGTCAGGACGCCGTGACGCCGATCTAGCCACTCCTCAAAGAGGGGTCTTACCGCCGCAATTGCGGCGTGCCCGGGTCAGGGGGACGGCGCGTACGCAGTCCCCACTACCAAAAATTACGCATCCGAGTTATCCACATTAGGGATAATCGCAGGGGTCAACCTAACCGCAGTGCAATGGGAAGGCCTCGCCCTGGGGGAACCGCCTTCTTGATCACGGTGTCCCCTATGCCAGGTAAGTAATATAAAACATACTTAGCTATAAAATTAAACTAAAATGATATATTTAATAAATATATACATACATAGAATTAAAATACATGCTATAAAAATATATACCTATAATAAATATATAAAATTACGGGATGTTAGATAGGTAATGATCTTTGACCTGCTTTTTGAAAATAGTAATGGATTTAGCTTCGCGGATTTTAGCGGGAAGTGAGTTCCACAGTCGTACTGCATGAAAGGAGAAGGAGTGGGAATAGAAACAGGTTTTTTGGGATGGGAAATTGAGATGGAGTTTAAGGTGGGATCTACAAAGGGTATCAGTAGGACGAGTGAATGAAAAACGATCGCGCAGGTAGCTAGGATATGCAGGATTGAATAGGATGTTGTACAGAAGGAATAATATTCGAGTGTTCCTGCGAAGACGGATAGGGAGCCACATGAGATCCTTGCGAAACTGAGAGACATGATCGTATTTCCTCAGACCAAAAACAAAGCGAGTACACAAGTTTTGCAAGCGCTCAAGCTTACATAAGAGCTCCTCAGTGGCATCCAAATAGCAGGCATCAGCATAATCAATAATCGGCTGAATTAAAGTTTGAGCTAAAGAGATTTTAGTTTTGAAAGGCAAGAAGCTTTGAAGGGATTTTAAAAAGTGGAAGGAAAAGTGCACCTTACGACTAACCTCACTTACTTGCGCTCGCCAAGAAAGATTGCTGTCAAGTAATACACCAAGATTCTTTGCAATATCCGTGTACGCAATGACCGAGCCGTTAAGGGATAATGGCCTCAAAGAGGAAGTGTCAAGTGCAGAGCGATAGTATCGACTACCTAAGATCATAGCCTGGGACTTGGACGGATTAATCTGTAATCCGTATGATTTAGCCCACTGACTAATATTCTCCAAGTCACAATTCATGGCACTAATCGCCGAGTCCGCGTCAGCCAGCAAGAAGTGTCGGTATAGCTGCAAATCGTCTGCATAGAGATGGAAGTTCGAGGTGATGATCTGAGTAACTGTATTAATAAAGACAGAGAAAAGAAGAGGAGAAAGAACGCCACCCTGGGGCACACCAGCAGTGAGATCACACCAATCAGAAAATTTTTCATCAAGGCGGACACACTGAGAGCGACCCCGAAGATACGAGTCAAACCAGGATAGTGCAGAAGGCGAAAAGTTAAATGAACGAAGGACTCCAAGAAGTATGTCAAAATCTACTGAGTTGAACGCGCAACTGAAGTCAAGTAGGACTAATACGGTGAGAGATTTATTGTCCATAGCCCAGCGGATATCGTCGGTGACTTTCAGAAGTGCAGTTACTGTGCTGTGACCAGTACGAAATCCAGATTGGAAAGGGGAAATTAGATTGTGTGCTGTAAGGTATCTAGAAACTTGGCCATGAACAATATGTTCAAGAACTTTAGAAAGGAAAGGTAAAATGGAGATAGGTCTGAAGTGAGATAACGACGATGGATTGTTTATTTTGGGAACAGGTATTATATGTGCCTGTTTCCAGGCACTAGGAAATGAGCTAGAAAATAAGGAATAGTTAGCAATGTGAGTTAGAATGGGGAGCAATTGAGGTAGAATAGGTATTATCATCCTCGAACACACATTGTCATGACCAACAGCCGAAGAGGAAATAGAAAGTAGAGATTTTTTAACATCGTCTTCAGAAACAGAAGTCAAATTTAAAGTTGGGCAATTTGGTAAAGGCAAATCAGTGAGCTCTTGCAAAGTTGAAATTTTGACACTAGGTTCAAGAGAAACAGGAGGAAGAGAAAAGTGTCTATTAAGAGCACATATGTCAACATCTTCACAAGTATTAGAGGGTGATTTGCCGATGCCAACTGACTTTAGAAATTTCCAGACATCAGAGGACTTTCGATTAATAAGAGATTCGTGGAAATAACGTCTTTTAGCATCCCGACACATACGATTGCAGCGATTACGCATAACTTTAAAGTGATCAAAATTCTGCTCCTTGGATCTACGTCTATACCTACTCTTCGCTTTATCCTTACGAGCAGTAGCATCTTTGATTTCAGCAGTAATCCAAGGAGCAGGATTATGTTTTACTTTAATTCGCCGACGCGGTTCATGTTTGTCATAGAGACCCAATAGCTCGGAATTGAAACAGCTGACTTTCTCGTCAATACTGGAGCTTTCGACTACGGAGGTCCAGTCGATATCTCCTGCATCACGTGCTAACTCAGCAAGATCTAGGCCATTGTAATTACGTAAATAGTAGAAGCGAGGTTTACGTTTGGGAGATCGGATACGATAGGAAAGAAAGATGAGGTCATGGTAAGAAAAGGTTGCAGTAAGCTGCCCATACTCAGCAACTTTTCTAGGTGAAGAAACAATCATTAGGTCCAATAGAGAAGGCGTGCAGTTGGGAAAATTATGAATCGCAGATAGAGGTAAAATTTCAAGATTAAAAGAGGATAAGAGAGTACGAAGTTTGCGAGAACGAGTGTCGTCTTTAAGTAAGCATGTATTAAAGTCACCCATTAAAATAACGTGCTCGTTCGCAGGGCAAAGTTCATTAAGAGATGATTCTAAGGAGTCAAAGTAATTAATATGTAAATTAGGGGAGTAGAATACCGCGAGTAGAACTTTGGTATGATTTAAAGTAATCTCAAGGAATAAAAATTCAGCCGACCCAGAGTACTGGGATGGAGACGAGCTAACAATTTTGTGTGGTATATCAGCACGTATGTAAATGGCAACACCACCACCACCCTTGCCGGTTCTGTCATTTCTGACCAGAACAAAGCCAGGGAGTGAATAGTGCGTAGAAAGAAGAGAAGGCTTAAGAAAAGTTTCAGAAATAAGAAGTGCATCTAGATGAGCACAGCTAAAGGATGCCAGAAGATCGGAGTAGTGACCAGTAACACTCTGAGCATTAATATGCGCTATATGAAAATTTTTGGGGTATTTAGAAAAAATAGTGGAAATATTATCATGCAAAGTGTGAAGTAGTTGTCTCACTTTCCGCGCTAATAAAACTGCAAGTCGAAGAAGAACAAGAGAAAAAGCTATCATTCAAGTCAATTAGATCATCCATAAATCAATATAAAGTAAAATAAATATATATAAATATATATATACAATAAAAATAAAATAAGTTAATACTAAATACTTTTTAGTTTTTGCTTTCAAGTTAACTACCCTAACTCGCTGATATGTTGGAAGAAATTAACAAATCATAACAATACCACAAACATAAAATACTAAAGATCGAATACAAACTAACGAATAATTTTGTAGGACATTTAAACAAAACTATTAAAATATTAACAAAAGCATACAATGCGATTACGGAACGAAAATAATTAAGTCAGAAATAACGTCAAATTGACAATGACAGTTCAAGCTAGATATGACATATTGTCATTGACATACAAAACAAGAAAATGTAAAAATTACACTGACATTTGATTATAATCTAATCACTATGAAGGTGATTCAAATAGTGCAAAATGCTTTAACTACCGACATATAACTGAAATCATACACTCCGACAAAATTAAGAAGCTACTTACTATCGGATCAGAAAAATAACTAAGTTAGTCACGCCGCGTCGCCGGCGCGCCCTTCTTTGCCTTAACATTCCTCGTAGTAACATGTTTCACAGGTTTTTCAGCCTTTCCAGAGTCACAGGAAGTATTTGGGAATTGCAAAACCAGCGCACGAAGTTCTCTCGGAGTTTCAATCCTGTGACGCTTAGTATCAGGTGTGACGATCACTATCCTGCCCTCCGCCGACCAGCAACTCTGAATTCCAAAATGTTTGCGTGCGTCCATGATTCAAATTCATTTATTGTTTGTTACATGTCAAAAAAGGATCTTATAATTATCATGTTTGTATAAATGTAACATACCTATAAGGTGTACAATATTCATAAACGTGATTAGAATTTAATATTACAGAAATATACTTATTTGATTTAGTCACTCTTATACATTAGGTAGTCAAATTATACATTCAATGTTATTAAATTATGAGTCAAAATAAAAATGTAAAAGTAATAATCATTGTAATAAAGGTTAAATTATTTTAGAATATTAATATAAATTAAATAGTAATTCAATGTCAATTAAAAACACCGCCTTACACCAAGTTTTTGTCATTTAAAAAATCGTTTATTGAGTAATAAGCTTTATCTATCAGGAGTTCTTTGAGCTTAAGTTTAAAAATATTAAGGTCTGAAATACTTTTAACAAAATTTGGTAGTTTATTATAAATTTTCACTCCTATTCCAAATATACTAGATTTAAATTTAACTGTTCTGCACCTAATTCCCGACAGTTCATTTTTATGTCGTGCACTTTTTAGTGTTTCATATTTACTTAAATCGCCTTTTATCATTGCTGCCGCTTCATAAATATATAATGAAGGCAGAGTTAAAATTTTAAGTCTCTTAAACACTTCCTTGCATGAGTCAGTCTGTTTAAGTCCGCTCATACTTCTCACACATTTTTTTTGTGCTCTAAAAGCATTTTCTCTATTAGAGGAATTACCCCAGAACAAAACACCATATTTTATGGTGGAACCCACATATGCATGGTAAGCGCTTAGTAACGCAGTTTCATTTACAACTTTTCTTAACATATAAAGGGCATAGGACTGTTGGTTTAATTTGTTACAAACTTGATCAACCTGGATTTTCCAGTCCAGTCCGTGGTCAATATACATACCTAAGAACTTTGTACTATTAACTTCTTTTATTGTTTCTCCTTTATAGCTTAATTGCAGATTTTTAGGTTTTTGGTTTTTATTTGTAAATGTCATGTAATTTGTTTTGTCCAGATTGATTTTAAGATTATTTTGTATTAGCCAATTAATAATAGCTTCAAGTGATTTATTTATATTCGTCTCATATTCGTCTTTGTCATCGTCAGTAAAAATGGCAGTGCTATCATCTGCAAATAGTATCATTTGCTGGTTTATGACATTTGGGAGATCATTTATATAAACTATGAACAAAAGTGGTCCAAGGATGCTTCCTTGGGGCACTCCATAATGAACTACTTTTGGATCTGATTTATAAGTCTGTTCAAACCTTGTATCACTTGCTATTCTTGTTATTTGTGTTATTTGAAATCTATTTGTTAGGTACGATTTTATCGGGCACGCCGCAATTACGGCGGTAAGACCCCTCTTTGAGGAGTGGCTAGATCGGCGTCACGGCGTCCTGACCTACCGCATGACGCAGGTCCTCACCGGACACGGAAGTTTCGGGAGGTACCTGTGTCTGATGGGAAAGGAGGAAACGCCTGGGTGTCACCACTGCGAGGGTCGCCCTGAGGACACAGTCGAGCACACGGTGCAGGACTGCCCAGCTTGGGCAGAGCACCGACGTGTCCTCACGGCGACAATAGGCGGAGACCTCTCGCGCCCGGCCTTGGTCGAGGCCATGCTGCGGGGCGAGAGGGAGTGGGAAGCGGTCGCCTCCTTCTGCGAAGCAGTCATGCTTCCGAAGGAGGAGGCGGGCCGCGCGAGGGAGAGGATGGCGTCCTCCCTCCAGCCCAGCCGCAGTGGTAGACGCCCACGGCGTCGGACGTCGGCCGACGATCTCCGGCCACCGTAGGCGCGGGCATGCGGACAGCGAGTAAAGGGCAACTCGCTGTCCGACCATGGACCATGCCCGGGTCGACGGCGCGTCGTGTTCCACGCGCGCCTCAAAGAGCGTCAGCAACATGACGAGGCCCCCTCTGCAGAGGGCCGAAGCCTGCCGGGGTCGTGGGACTCATCCCGTTACCGTGGCCCCGGTACGTAAAGGGCTATTGAAGGAACACCGTGGATTTTAGTCAGTAAAAGTCTGACAGTCCCTCCCACCCTGCCCGGAGTGGGAGGACTTATTTGATAATTTTACCACGTTAAAAAAAAAAAAAAAAAAAGGTACGATTTTATAAGATTAAGTGCATTTCCTCTTACTCCATATTTTTCTAGCTTAGTTATTAGTATCTGATGATCCACATGATCAAATGCTTTTGACATATCCATAAAAATCGTGGTAATTTGTTTTTTGCTATCTAGTCCAGTCATGATTTTCTTTAAAAAATTAAACAGTGCATCACATGTTGATCTGCCTCTTCGGAACCCAAATTGTTCGTTAGCAAATATGTTGTTGGTTTCGAAGTAGTTATATAAATGATTATAAATAACCCTTTCAAAAATTTTGGCAATAACTGGTATTAAAGCAATAGGTCGATAATGTCTCATCTCATCTTTATTTCCTTTTTTAAATAGGAGATTTATAACAGTCGTTTTTAGTTTTGAGGGGAACACTCCCTGTTCAAGGCAAAGATTTATAATATGGCTAAGTATGGGTGCAATGAGATAAGACACCTTTTTAATTATCTTTGTGTTTATGTTGTCATAGCCTGTACTGTTAGTATTCTTAAGCGCATTAATTATCTGGTGTACCTTATGAGGAGTTGTCGGTTTCAAAAAAATTGAATTAGCATTATTGTATGTCAGTGTTTTTACAGAAACTCTTTTGTCCCTCTTCGTCTTTTTAATATCGTCAATGAAGTAATTATTAAATGCTTGAGCTATTTCTTTTGGCGCTGTAACTACTTTATCCTGTACCTTTATTTGGTTAATATTCTCTTTTGGTGTTTCGGTCTTATAATTATTTATAACTTTACATATCGCTTTGGCTTTATTAGAAGCTGAGCTTATAAAGTAATTATTTTGTGATATTTGGGTTTTCTTAATAATTGTTCTTAGTCTCTTCGCATATTCTTTGTAGTAAATTTTGTCTTTTAGGTTTGAATTTAGTCGATAATTCCATAATAGTTGACGTTTACGCTTAGAGCATGACCTTATACCCTTACTAAGCCATTTAGGCCTCTTAGAAATAGGTATTTTTAGTTTGATGTTAGGAAAACACAAATCGTAGAATAGCTTAAATAAATCGTGGAAGGCATTATAAGCGGTTTCAGGGTCGTTATTTGTGAAACATTCTTCAAAACTCAGACTTTTTATACAATTTATAAATTTTATAATATTATCCTCACAATAGTCTCGTTTAGTTTTATACCAATGTGTAAAAAGGTAGCTTTTCTTTACTGGGCATCTTAAAATTTGTGCTGTATGATCCGAAAGCGACAGTTCCAAGACAGTACTTTTGATCCTCTAATATTATGGGCTATGTTGTCAATACAAGTCATGCTGCTTAATCTGGTGGGTTGGTTTATCGTTAATTTCAAATTGTAACTTAAAAGTAATTGTTCAAACTGTCGGGATACGTTATTATTCTCTAATCTATTAATATTAAAATCACCACATATTATAACTTTTTTGTGTGTGTAACATATTTTGTCTAGTAGAGTCGTTAACCTTATAAAAAATAAGTCAATGTCATCTTTTTTGTTTTTAGGAGGCCGATAAACACATAATATTATAATTTGGTGATCGATTAGTTCAACACCACTACATTCAAAAATATTCATAATACTGAGGCTTTTGGCTTCAGGTATAGTTTTGAAATTATGATTTGTTTTTAGCAATATACAAGATCCTCCATGTCTATTATTTCGTGAGAAATTGTCTCCTAGTATGAAATAGGGTAGTTAGAGTAATTTGCTATCATCAATTGTCATGTTATGTTCAGTTATACATATAATGTCGATCGGGTAGTGGTTATTTATTTGACTTAGCGAGTGTAAGTGTACTGTTAGTTCATCTAATTTACTTATTAAGCCATTTATGTTTTGATGAAGTATATTTATGTGTTTATAAGCGAAAAAGATCCTGATTTGAGGGAGAATTTTCATTATCTTGATAATTAAGTTCTGTCTGGGTACATTTGTCATTATAAGTAGTAGTTGAAATGTCAGGTTTACGATTTATCATGGCATATTTGTCATAGCTTTGTTTATAAGTGTTTCTTAATATTTCCGTCAGAGTTAATTGGCATATATGCAATGGTAAAAAGCGATATTTTGGCGTAAATATTGAGTAATTCATGTCCACGTAAGTAGAATGAGAGTAGTGAGAACAGATAAATTTCAGTTTATAATTTAATTTTTTTTCATTTAAATGATTATTAAATAGTACTTCAGAGATCATTACATTCGTGTTTCTTGTATTATTTAAAAAGTTACTAAGGCATAGTTGAGTTAGTTCTGGGTTGGTATCATTTACACCTCCCAATACAATTACGAAGTCGTCCTTACTTAATAAACTTGTTTCTACTTTTTCAGTTATTAAAATTTGTTGTAGGCACGCTCCTGGTTTCCAAAAACATCTTACTAGAAAGTCGTCCCCTATAAGTTTTTGAAGAATTCTCTGAATATAGCGTCCCTGTTGATCTGCTATGATAATTACTTAATTTTTCTTTTTTCCGGTGTCATCGTGCATTTCGATAATGTTATCACAGTATTCGGCTTAGACATATTAACCTGAACGTCTTTTTTGTGCAAGCGTAGGGTATGGTTCAATTCCATACTTCTTTTTGGTTCACACTGTAATATATTTGTGTTATTCGCAGATTTTTTTGAGGTATTTTTGTCTGGAAGTTTAACTGTTAATTTCGTCTGAATCACGCTGTCTGCAGGCGTTGAGTTCAATCCAGTACTTGCTGACGGGATACATTCCACTATATTTGTAGATCTAGCCAATTTTATAGGAGTCGTGAAAGTGATGTCGGTTGGTTCAACATACTTTACATTCGGTATCGATGTGATTGGTTGCTTTGTATTTTTTTGTGTAGGTGTTACTTTATTGCTTTGTTTCGAATTTCGTTTACGTTCTGAGCACGGAGTCAAGTTATTTATGTCAATATCATTTATGTTCTTGTAGACATTTATCATTTTAATATATTTTTGGACGTCAGTTTTCAGTCTAAAGTTTTCAGAATTTAAGTTTTCAATTTCTTGATGAGCGCTTTGTAAATCATTGGATAATTGCTTAACTTTTTCTTGCAGATCTAATATTGTTTGGCTGATATTTAATGAGGTATTCGGTATACTCATCATCGTTTGATCAAATAGATTCGAATTGTCTGCAGTAATATCAGGCAATGAGCTTGTTCTGAGTAGATTATGGTTACGGTAAGTTATGTTTTCATCCATAGCTATTTTGCTTTGTAGTCAACGGAAAATAATATTTTCCTACCAAATACAATTATATTTTTGCAATGGTAACCCTATGCGCGCCCTCTGGTGGCGAGTAGCAATGTTTTTTGAGCGCTAGTTGTCATAAAATATGACGGGTACAAAGGTCATTTTATGAATATTTTTTCCAAACGGTATTTGTTTTTATGTTTTTTTCCAAAAGATATCACTAACCTTGATGGAATCTGTACAGAATCTTGTAGTTAAGTTGCACTTTTATGGTAGAGGGTAGTATTATTGCGTGTAGTGTTATTGAGATCACTAAATTCTTGTTTATTGTTTGTTTTGAGACTGATTTAAATCGTCTTAAGAAATATTGGCATAATTGCTATCACACATGTCATAAGTTCTCACAATCATTATCACTTGTTAATTAGAGTCATTATAGTCCATCACATAACTAATTATAACCGTAACGTTGTTATTTTATTTATTTACGTGATTTAATAACGCGAGATATGCAAACAGCGCTAGTGTTGCCAGCGACCTCAAGCGATCAGATATAGTTATTCCTGAACCTTTCAAGGACTTTTTACTCTCCCATATCAAGTGACGGTGCTCAATATTGTATAATCTGACCAATATAGGCCGAGCTTTGCCTTGCGTTGATCCCAATCGATGGCAAACATGGATGTTGTCTTTCTTAATCTCGGACAAGCTCATTTGGTCGGTTAATATCTTATGGACTACATCGAGCAACTTTTCGCCAGGATGCTGTGCCACACCATGGAACAAAAGCACCTTTCGCCGCATCAGGGTTTCATGTCTGTCGAATCCAAGAGACAGTAGCTCAATTTGGCTCTTAAATTGGGAGAGTGCTTTCCAGACAAATGTTTTGAATTCTGTGAACTCACTTGACAGTGTTGTGATATCCGGAGGAGAACTTGCAGGAGATGAAGCATTTTTGAGCTTGTTTTCGTATTCAGTCATTCGCAAGTTAAAGAGCTGCTCCAAATCTTCCAAACTTGCTGTCAGCTTTGAGTCCATAGTGTGGTAGTAGAAAAGTAAGTAGAATAGAATTATTAGAAATAGAAGAGACTTGGAAATAGTGTGAAGTGAGTATAGGGTAGTAATAGACTATTAAATGTAATTAAAACATTAAAAATACTATTTAAAAAAATTTAAATGATTAAAAACTGGGAGCTGCCCAATAAGATGTGTTGACCCTGTGTCTACCCACACAGGAAAAAAAAAGCTTTTGTTGCTCTTGAAAAGCACCATTTGTGGAAGTGGAACTGATGATGAAGACCCCAGATCGCCACCGAAACTACTCAATAATAAGTATTTCGTTGATTGCGATTAGATTACTTGAATATGGATTTTAAGCACTTTATGCTCGTCACAATGCATATGGTGAAGTAGAGCTGATGGTGATGTACCAGGAGAACTTCTCAAAAATTAACGGCTCTGCACCGGGAAAAGCAATATTTTGTAAAAGGTGATAAGTAGTTGACATTTTGGCTTTTGTAACTAGATAAATTACAAACCGACCCACTAAAAAGCGTGAAAAAAAAACTTTTTAGCAAAAAATAGAACCGACTTCCATGTAAAAACACTACAAGGGCAAAAATAACTTTAATTTCAGAAGGCGGTGTCTTTAGTTTTGTATATATTTTCGTTTTTGACACCGCCTTCCGAAATTAAAGTTATTTTTGCTTTTGTGGTGTTTTTACATGGAAGTCGGTTCTATTTTTTGCTAAAAAGTTTTTTTAATGGATAAGTATTTCCTTTTATCTCCCGAAAAAAAAGATGTCTGGATTAATAAATAAAGTGAATAGAGTAAAGGAAAGTGATTGACACGAGTGAAATAGGTAGTTATAGGCGGTTCATGAATCATGATACAGTAGTACGCTTGTGTTAAACTCTCGGGGCATGTGTGTTTTGTTTTGTTAGTTTGTATAATTCAAAGTAAAGACGTGGTATTTTATTATTAATAATAGTTGTTTATTGTACTGTGTGTATGAATAATACTAGAAAAAATATAAACATGTTTTTTTATTAATTAAATCTACCAATCCAAAAACAACACGCATTTTTATTGAACACTTCCTATTCAATTCACAAACTACTTTATTTGTTTAAGTATAGGTATTTACAATCACACAACTAAATGGAAACACAAAGTAGGCAAATATAATTAAAATGCTGGAGGCGGGCAGCCCTATCGCATGTTTACGTACCGCGAGGCTGTAGGCATTTATTTCTCAAATAGTCTCAAATTCTCTGATGATCTCAAATCTTTAACATGTAAAAATGTCGAGAATGAAAAAATAAACTTAAAAAGTTCTTTGGGATAAAAGGGAGTCGTTGGATTGAAAAGAATAGGTACTGCAGAGTAAAAAAAAAAGATAAAATGTTTATTTATTTTTATTGTCTTTTATTGGGAAAACAAACAATTGTACACTTTGTCTTACAACTAAAATATATAAATAAATTAAGGTCAATGTACAATCAAAATAAGTATTAAACATTTAGATTTAAGAGGTAGTGTTTAAGGCAGTTAATTTATTTTATTTATTTTGTTTAAGATATTTAATATTTAAATCCATTAGGCGTAAGAGCAAATATATCAATATTAATAAGTGAGTTATCGTATGTTTTAACTAGTCTATGGAGGGGCACCCTTTCACCCGCATTTATGCAAATATCTGCATTCCGGCGAAGGCGGATAGGTAGTGATAGCTTTTTTTGTGTTTAATTAAACAAACAGATTTGAGTTAATGTAATAAACCAATTGAAATTATTAGAATAATCTATCACAGGCAACATAGGTACAACATGCTTCGAGAAATATTAATTACATCATTCGTAGAACTAGAAACGAAACAACATCAATAGGTAAAATAAAATAAAAAAACAAAAACTAGTATGCGTTTCGATTTATTAAGTTCAAGTGGAGATCATTTATATGGCTCCTGTCTTAGATGGCGCAGCCACATCTGCCAGCATAACCACCACGGAGACCGAGGCCAGAAGCAGCAAAACCAGCGGGAGCAGGACCGTAAGCAGCAAGAGGGCCCACGCCGGCAGCCGGGCCAAAGGCAGCACTCTCACTGATCATGGCGTTCCTGCCATTACCACAGGCGTGGTTGACGGCACCAGCACCGGCAGTAGGCAACACACCTTCGAAACCAACAGTACCCACGAACGGCAGCTCACCAGCTACATCTAGGATACCCTCATAAGCGTTATCAGAGGCCACAGAGATACCGACAGGAGCGATGCCGGAGACGCTGGAGACAGGCAGGGCGCCGCCACTGGTTGGACTGAACTCAATGGAGGGACCGCAGATTCCATTGTAAGCCAGGCCTCTGCCTGCGCAGCCAGCAGCCAAGCCGCAAGGGACGGCCCAGCCGTATGGAGCAGCAAGTCCAGAGATGCACTGTCCGAGGGTGGACTGGAAATAAAGTGAAATTAATTTTAAGTACCAGTTATCAGGGCAAACTGTGAACATAGTAAAAATTCAACTAGTATGTTTTGCAGGAACTTTTTAGGTAGTTAAAGATAAAGATAAAGATATTTTATTTTGCAAATACGGGTACAAGTCATGGTGGTACATAATATAAATACAGAAACAACTTTCTTGTTAATTAATATTATGTAGGTCTTCTGAAAAATACAAGGATTTGTTCACTATTTTGATAACTCTTTGAAAGCACACAGATACAGTTATATAGAATTATATTACTGACGATATCTGTGCGCCGATAATTTCCTTTGATATATAATAATAAATCTTGAAATCTTTAAAATTCTCCGCACAAGTATAATATTTGTATAATTGTATCCCATAGATAAAATGAACAATATCCCTAAAGCTTTTCTTTTTTTTTAAACTTTCTTTGCTTTTATTCATAATTTGGCTGAATACATCGATATGGTCAGAACAAGTGAATGTCTAATTAGTTATTATCATTAAGATATTCTTATCTATACTAATATTATAAAGCGGAAAAGTTTGTTTGTTTGTTTGTTTGCTTGAACGCGCTAATCTTTGAAAGTACTGGGTGGATTTGGATGCAATTTGGTATGGAAGTAGCTTGAAGCTTGAGGAAGGTTATAGGCTACTTTTTACGCGACTGCAAAAAAGGAGAGTTATGTTTTTACCGTGATAGAATCCACGGGAGCGACGCCCCGCGTGAGTACTAGTAATAGATAAAAGAGTTTATATTTTCTATACTAATATTATAAAGCGGAAAAGTTTGTTTGTTTGTTTGCTTGAACGCGCTAATCTTCGAAAGTACTGGGTGGGTTTGGATGCAATTTGGTATGGAAGTAGCTTGAAGCTTGAGGAAGGTTATAGGCTACTTTTTACGCAACTGCAAAAAAGGAGAGTTATGTTTTTACCGTGACAGAATCCACGGGAGCCAAGCCCCGCGTGAGTACTAGTAATAGATAAAAGAGTTTATATTTGCTTATATTATTTTGCTTAATTAATTTCTCGTCCAGTAATTTTTATTTTGTAATAACAACAAGATATTCAGTTTATTGACAAAGTGTGAAAAGCAATTTTAACCTACATTAAATGCTTAACGTATCTAAATTATTTAATTGAACAAGGCATAATACTGTAGGTACTGTTAAAATACCTTCGTAAATAACCCATCATTTTATAAGGTTATTATGGGTTATCTTTGGGAGATCAACGATTTTTTTTATAGATGTGTAAAAAAGGATCAATGCCACCATACATTGTTTTGTTATAACTCAAAAGGTTTTGGCAGTGTTTCGATGAATGCTGCCGATCGGCTTAATTTTTTCCGACATGTTGAACTAACATCGTTGTATTTCATCCAATATACACAAAACCTAAACTTACTATACAGTAATTTTTGCCTCAGGAATCACTGTATGTGTTGGTGAAAACAGTAAGAAAATCCGTCTAGAATGATTTGTTTATCGCGAACAGACCGACAGACTGACGCGGCGGGGGACTTTGCTTTATAATATTTAGGGATCATGATAGTTATCTTATACCTACTTATAGAAATGATGATTACAATGGAACGAAAAGTTAATTAGTAATTTTCCTTCCATAGCTTTGATTTAAATTATTCTCCGTCTGTGTGTCCGTCCGTCCGTCCTTATGTCACAGCCATTTTATTCCGAAACTATTAGGACTATGCATGTGAAACTTGGTAGATAGATGTATTCTGTGATTGATGTTTGAATAAAGCACTGAAGCACTCTACAAGTAATAATTATTTTTTGTGGGCGGGAAAATCATCAAATGATTTTTCCAACTCTGGGTGCAGCGGAAGGGAGTGTCAGATCTATACTGTCTAAAACCCACCCTTTTCTTTCAGATATCCTTACGTTCCGGGGCCTAAGAATCTGGTTAGAACATTTCCACAACTGCGGAGAACTCTATAAGCCTAGGTCCGCAATAACTGCACTACTAACACGCTATGACACCCTGCAACTTAGCTTTGCTGACCACAGTAAAAAGGAATGGAGCTACGCTATGCTATATTTTCTGCCATCAATGGCGCCAGGCCACCAATTTAGTTATTAAAAACAGCAAAATTAAAACACCAATAAATATTATGTTTCTTACCTTGAGCAGGAGCGCCTGAGCGCAGAGGACGAGGATAGCCTTGACAGACATTATCGTTTGTATCGAGTACTGACACAAGAATGATGTCCAGTGCAGCTGTTGGAGGCTTTATACTCCGTCGGTATACGAAATTTGTGAATGTCTTGTGCAAGCATGATAAGCCTAAAACCTAATTAATATTTTTGAACAAAAAGCGTTTTTAAATGTCATATCAAGTCACGTTTTCTAAAATTTCGAAAACGCGGTCCATATCAACATGGTGCTGGGTATAAAATAGGTCAACAATTTCAGGTCATCATTCAGTCTTCAGCTTCTCGTTGAACAAACATCAAACATGTCTTCCTTCACTGTTCTGTTGCTCTGTATCCAAGCTTGCTTGGTCCAGGTGAGTGATTTTCTTGTTTAAGAATTTTTTTTTTTTTTAATATTTCATGTGTCTGATTTTGGTTTCCTGACATTGTTGTTCTCAGAAGTCATGAGATAACGTGTTAATTTTAACTTATTTTTGAAGTAGGTTAAGATAATTACGATTATCTCTTTTACAGAATGTATTCTCATGTGGCCAATGTTGTGGTTCTTACGCCCCTTGCGGCTTGGCTGGTCCTGGTCTGGCTGGCCCCTACGGCTTGTCTGGCTTGGCTTACAACGGACGCGCCTACCCTGCTGCTGCCGGTTATGGTACTGCCGCATATGGCGGTGCTGGCGAGGGCAACGTGGCGGTCGCTGGTGAGCTACCAGTCTGCGGTAACACCGCTGTTGCTGGTCAGGTCCCCATCATGGGCGCTGTGAACTTCGGTGGTCGTGTGTGTGCTGCTGGTGGCGTGTCTATCTGCGGCAAGTGCGCTTGCGGCTGTCGTGCTCCCTGCGACTACCTGTACTAGACAATGTCAGTATGTAACCTCAACGAATTGAAAAATAAATGATTGATACTTAGCAACTATTTCGTTTATTTACAAGCTATTTGAATTTTAATCGAACACTCAGCGATTATGTATAATTGCATTGGAGGCACGTATGCACATTCGTTTGTTCATCAAATGTGGGCCACTTTGCCTTACGATCATTAGAGACACGATGCGCTCAAAACCGTTTACCATTAGGGTAAACGTCCCAATAACCGAGAGATGTCAATGTTATATTTGGACAAAAAAGGAGAAAGCGAGTGAATCCTACATACTTATTAAAACAAGAAAACATTCTTTACAAATTAAGAGAGTAAGACAATACATTTCTATTTAACTAAACTATGAGTTTTGTTGGTCTTAGAATTTCTTAATTTATATGTTTGAGAAAGCTTCGTTGAAATTTATCGCATTTGGTGCGCGTACTTAGGCGGAAAGTGGACAAAGTGCATAACATATAGCACAAGCACAAGGGCCCACCCCTATTCTTAATATACGTACATTATATATATTTTAGTGTATTTGTAGTTATTTATTGTAATAGGATGTATTTTATTTGTATGGACCAAGTTGCCTGAAATATATAAATTGATTGATTAATGATCTCCCAAAATTCACAAGGCAAAAAAAAATTATATATAGATGAGTACGGCTACTATAGAACGCACAAATCCAAGTAATTATCAATATGACAAATTAATACAATCCTAGAATTATTTTTAACTGACTTCAAAAAAAAAGGAGGAGGTTCTCAATTCGTCTTGAACTTGTTTTTTTTTATGTATGTTACCTCATTACTCGCAGATGGCTGGACCGATTTGGAAAATTATTTTTTGTTTGAAAGGGTATACTTTCTAGTTGGTCCCATTGTCGTCACGTTTGGATTTGATGCTGGGATCATGGAGAAATCGAGGAAACTCTTCAAATATTTATAGGCACATATAGCGTTTTGGGTATTTGGCCACCGAAACTACTCAATAATAAGTATTTCGTGGATGGCGATTAGATTACTTGAATATAGATGTTAAGCACTTTATGCTCATCACAATGCAAAGTAGAGCTGATGGTGATGTACCAGCAGAACTCCTCAAAAATTAATAGCTCTGCACCGGGAAAGCAATATTTGTGTTTATGTTTTTCTTGTTTAGAATGTTTATATCTGTAAATTTTCAGTCCCTGTTACAATATAAATCAAACATTTTGTCTCAACAATCTATCACTTTTTAATATAGTGATTTATTTATTTATTTAGGATAATAGGATTTCAATTTTGACATCTCAAAAATGCATCAATATGACATGAATAGTCTCTTTATGACATGATAAATCTTAATTAAACAAAAGTAATATATTTCCATCAGCGTCTAGAAAATCCACATTTTAATATCACCTATAAAATTACTGAACAGCAGAAAAAGTGCAGGTCAGTGGGTCGTCATAGAAAACAATACGATAAACAGTAAAATATATAACAATAGGTAATAAGTTACCTATTGTTATACTTTTCTTTACTAGCTGTTGTCCACGACTTCTTTCGTGTGGGAGGTATTTACCGTTTATATTCTGATCCCGTAGGAATTTCGGGATAAAACTTTTGCATTATTCCAAGGTTTCAGCTATCTACATACAAAATTTCATTCTGATCACTGCAGTTATTTTTGCCTGAAACAGTAACAAACATCCGTTTTAAAGGGTAGGTATACTTTTCATAATATGTTCCTACATTTTTTCTGGTGGGAAAATCATCAAATATCTCCTTCCGCTCTGGGTAGAGCGGAGATTCCTTATTTTTACTTTTTAGTTCCTGTGTGTTGTAGTTATTTAGAAGGCGGTTTTTTAATTGAAATATTTGTTTGTTTTATTATTAGTTGCCAGTATGAGCCGGTTAGAGAGGAGTTGACTCGCGAGCAAATCGATGTTGACCAGTTTAGAGAAACTTCATTCCAATTCGCTTCAAAATTAAAAATATCCTAGGTACTCAATTGCATCACTTGATTAACCTTTTTTTGGTGAGAAAATTATCTCATGCCTTCTCCCTCTCTCTTCAGACTAAAAACCCAAATTGTTCCTTCAATTGCCCTTATGTTCCGGCACCGCGGTATCTCGTTAGAAAATTCAAGCAACTCCGGTCAGCAATTTCACTTGGGGAATCTAAGTACAAAGTTTCAACTGAATCTATACTAATATTATAAAGCGGAAAAGTTCGTTTGTTTGTTTGTTTGTTTTTTTTGTTTGTTTGTTTGCATGAACGCGCTAATCTTCGAAAGTACTGAGTGGATTTGGATGCAATTTGGTATGGAAGTAGCTTGAAGCTTGAGGAAGGTTATAGGCTACTTTTTACCCGACTGCAAAAGAGGAGAGTTATGTTTTTACCGTGATAGAATCCACGGGAGCGAAGCCCCGCGTGAGTACTAGTCTATTGAATAAATAATAAGATCTCGTACTCCCTTTTGAACCCCTTTTTAATCCACTAGGGGGAGAATTTTCGAAAATCCTTTCTTAGTGCTCCCCTGCACTCCCCAAGAAAGATACATGGCAAATTTCAGCTTCTTGCGCCCGGTAATTTCGGCTGTAAGTTGTCTGTCAGTCTGTCAGTAACGGAAGCGTTTTATGTATATTGATTGATGATTATTTAAACTACAGTAATTTAAAAAAAAAACCAGTAATTGATAAATCAGGTCTCAAAAACTGAGAAAACCTGTATGCGTGCTCAATATGACGATAAATGGTGTTATGTAAAATTTCAAACTGCTTTAACGAAAAAGATCTTCTTTCGTGTTGCTCCTAATATTTATTTGAAAATACCAAAATAATGCGATTAAATGTATACATTTAAAGCCTATTTGCAAGAAATGTTGACCTAAGATTCATATTAAACACCAGACGAGTTTCTAAAAGTATATAAAAATATTTTACATTTTTAAGTTTGTATAATATAATGTGATTCTGACTCCAAAGTTTAAAAAAATCCCTACTGTAAAATCGTGCATTTCAAGATAACACGTTATTGAAGCAAAGAAGCAAAATATTATGTACGAACTGTTGTTATGAACTCTAAATTTATTATCAGTATACCAAAATTATCTCTAATAATTAATAGCAAACATTGGTTTCCAAAATACAATGTTCTGAGACTTGCATATCAATAATAAGAAATGTTTCGTTTCAAAACTTTGAGAGTCAATACTACACATAATTATTGCTGATATTTTCGGTGTAATGAATTAACAATTTCACTTGAAAGTAATTTTAATAAATAAAATACATTTCATTCAGGATTCAAAAGGCCCATATAGATACATACATTAAAGACAGACACATCTATACTAATATCATAAAGCGGAAAAGTTTGTTTGTTTGTTTGTTTGTTTGTTTGTTTGTTTGTTTGTTTGTTTGTTTGTTTGTTTGCTTGAACGCGCTAATCTTCGAAAGTACTGGGTGGATTTGGATGCAATTTGGTATGGAAGTAGCTTGAAGCTTGAGGAAGGTTATAGGCTACTTTTTACGCGACTGCAAAAAAGGAGAGTAATGTTTTTACCGTGATATAATCCACGGGAGCGAAGCCCCGCGTTTAAACATCCACACAAAATAACAATAAAAAAAAATACATTATTTCAAAGAAAAACATGCAAAACAGATAGGCTATCCCACCACACACGCGACATGTCTCCCACAACAATGTCGTATACAGGGACAGTCTAGCCTATCTGCTATCATCTTCAAACTAGTGTTGGAGCTAGTCCACACTCGGTGCACTAGGGATGCACTCCGCTTACGCATAGTCGCATAAAAGCAGCTAGTACGCGCCTCAGCAAACATCCCAGAGGCGCTGCAGAAGCGGGGCAGCCACACAATTGCCCTAAACGCGTTATTATATTGTACACGGAGAGCACTGTAACTTTTCTACGTGTAGTTAGCCCACAGGCTGCACGTATATAAAGGTATACAATACACCCTAAAGAGCGTAGTCTTAACTCCAAATGAACTACGTGCAAACCTGCGAACTATCATGATCGCCCTCCTTGACAGTGCTCGCCGTTCCCGTTTAATATCTGCTCGATCCCTTAAGTCGGCAGTAATGATGTGCCCTAAGTATTTGAATTAAGTCACCCATGCTAAAGGGTTCCCATTGAGGTACACAGGAGGTACCCTGTCTCACTCCACACTTCAACTCATACGTCTCAGACATTGTACCTATTCACCAGATCAACAGCGTCAGATGGGCATCTGACGCTGTTGATATGTTGCGTGTACCAATACTTGAAGATTTTAACTAATTCAATGGGTAGGTTCACACTTTTAAGCTTTTTCTACAAGATATTATACGACACCAGATCAAAAGCAAGGCATAAATTAAGGAAACACGCAAAAACCGTATTACGTCTAGTTTAGTATCCGACGGTATGCTTAAGACACAATATAGCACTTTCAGTAGACAGTTGTGGCCTGAAACCTAACTGGTTGTCGTGCAGAGTTATGTATTTACTTAACGGCGTATTAAGCACACCGCCAAACACCTTAGCCACAACCGTTGCTAGTGAAATAGGCCTATAATTATGCTTATCAGAAAGATCTCCTGTTTTATTCTTTACTACGGGCACTACTATCGTCCTAATTAAATCTGGAGTGGTTCACGCACAAAGAATACAACAGCGCCAGAACTCTAGAGATATGCGGGCCAGCATTCTGAAGATGCTCGATGCTAAGACCGTCGTGCTCAATAGATTTGCCCCTCGTCATATACTTTATTATATTTGAAATCTTTTTGGCTCTGAAACACGACTCCACTGGGCCACTAAGAATCTCAACATCGGCTCCCCCACCTACTGAACCAATGGGAGACTGCACACAAAACTGATGCCTAAATATATTAGCGAAAGCGATATCACCGTGGTCACTCACTCCGTCGACATTCACTGGCAGAATGGATCTAGTGTTTAACTTGGCTGTATTCTTCCAGAACACACGAAAGTCATTTTTTAAATGTTTCTCGGCTAGATTATCGATCTTTAATTGGAAATTTAATAGAATATTGGACATACCTAAACCTGACCCACGTGATGACACATCGACCGATCTTTTGCGATTTATATTCAAAAGAAGCAATATATCAACATGCTTCGGGAAATATTAATTACATAAAACTAGAAAAAAAAAAACAACATCAATAGGTAAAATAAAATAAAAAACAAAAACAAGCATGTGTTTCGATTTATTAAGTTCAAGTGGAGATCATTTATATGGCTCATGTTCTTAGATGGCGCAGCCACATCTGCCGGCATAACCACCACGGAGACCGAAGCCAGAAGCAGCAAAACCAGCGGGAGCAAAGGTAGTACCAAGACCGTAACCAGCAAGAGGGCCCACGCCGGCAGCCGGGCCAAAGGCAGCACTCTCACTGATCATGGCGTTCCTGCCATTACCACAGGCGTGGTTGACGGCACCAGCACCGGCAGAAGGCACCACACCTTCCAAACCTACAGTACCAACAAACGGCAGCTCACCACACACACCCAGAGAACCTTCGTAAGCGTTCTCGGACGCTACGGAGATACCGACGGGAGCGTTGGCGGAGGCGCTGGAGACAGGCAGGGCGCCGCCACAAGTGGGACTGAACTGCAGGCCTGCGCAGCCGGCGCCAGGGTAGCCGAGTCCTCCATATGACAAAGCTGGAGCAGACAAGCCGCAAGGGCCGGCCAAGCGGCTAATGCACTGTCCGAGGGCGGACTGAAAATATAGCAAAAATAATTTTAAGTAGCAGCTATCAGGGCAGACTGAGAATATAGTATAAATTCAACTAGTATGTTTTGCAGAAATTATTAAGGTAGTTATCTTAACTTTCTTATTTATTAATATTATGTAGGTCTTCTGAAAAATGCTCTGATTTGTTCATTATTTTGACAGCCCTCTTTGAAAGCACACAGACATAGTTGTATATAATTATATTATTGATGATATCTGTGCGCCGGTAGTTGCCTTTGATATAACTACTGTCGAGATTTCAAGAAAAATATCGGGAGCAAAGAAAGTTGATTAGGTATATAAAATCTTACAATCCTTAAAATTCTCCGTACAAGTATAAATTTTTTATATAATATATCCCTAAAGCTTTCCTTTTTTTGAACAAATTTTCTTTGCTTATATTCGTAATTTGGCTGAATACATCGATATGGTCAGAACAAGGGAATATCTAATTAGTTATTATTATTTTGACATTCTTATTATAGCTCAGGTAAAAGTTTATATTTGCTTATCGGGAGCAAAGAAAGTTTATTATATAAAATCTTGAAATCCCTAAAATTCTCTGGTTCAGCTTTTCTTTTTTTGAACAAACTTTCTTTGCTTAAATATTACAAACCGGGCCACGAAAAAGCGTGAAAAATTTTTTTTTGCCAAAATTGGAACTGACTTCCATATAAAAATACTACAAAGGCAAAATTAACTTTAATTTCGGAAGGTGGTGTCAAAAAAATAAAAGAAAATAGAAAACAAATGACACCAACTACCGAAATTAAAGTTATTTTTGCATTCGTAGTGTTTTTATATGGAAGTCGGTTATATTCTTGGCAAAAAAAATTTTTCATCCAATATACACATAACCTAAACTTACTATGCAGTAATTGTTTCCTCAGGAATCACTCTATCTGTTGGTGGAAACTGAAAAAAAGTCCGTGCAGTACTTTTTGAGTTTATCGCTATCAGACAGACAGACTGACGGGGCGGGGGACTTTGTTTTATAATATTTAGAAATCATGAAATTTATATTCATATTATACCTACTTATAGAAACGACGATTATAACACTACATAAATTCAGTAGTAATTTTCCTTCCTTAGCTTTGATTTAAATTATTCCCTATGTTTGAATTAAGCTCTCTACAAGCATTTCTTTTTCCTGGGTGGGAAAATCGTTGTATGACTTCTTCCGCTCTGGGTGGAGCGGAACCGCGAGTCAGACTTCTACTGACTATAAACCCACCATGTTCCTTCAGGGTGAACAGGATGGGTTCGAAGCCGGGGGAAGTTCCGAGGCCGAGGTATCTCGTTAGAACATTTCCGCAACCACGAAGAACTCTATAAACCTAGGTCCGCAATAACTGAATTGCTAACACGATATGACACCCTGCAGCTTATCTTTGCTGACCAAACTAAAAAGGAATGGAGCTACGCTATGCTACACTGTCTGCCATCAAAGACGCCAGGCCACCAATGTAGTTATTAAAAACAGCAAAATTACAACACCAATAAATATTATGTTTCTTACCTTGAGCAGGAGAGCCTGGGCGCAGAAAACGAGGATAGCCTTGACAGACATTGTCGTTTGTTTCGAGTGCTGACACAAGAATGATGTCCAGTGCAGCTGTTGGAGATTTTATACTCCGTCGGTATAAGAAATTAATTAATGTCTTGTGCAAGCATGATAAGCCTAAAACATAATATTTTTAAACAAAAATCGTTTTTAAATGTCATATCAAGTCACGTTTTCTAAAATTTCGAAAACGCGGTCCATATCAACATGGTGCTGGGTATAAAATGGGTCAACAATTTCAGGTTATCATTCAGTCTTCAGCTTCTCGTTGAACAAACATCAAACATGTCTTCCTTCACTGTTCTGTTGCTCTGCATCCAAGCGTGCTTAGTCCAGGTGAGTGATTTTATTTATTATAATTTTTATTTTTTTATATTTCATGTGTCTGATTTTGGTTTCCTGACATTGTTGTTCTCAGAAGTCATGAGATAACGTGTTAATGGTAACTTATTTTTGAAGTAGGTTAAGATAATTACGATTATCTCTTTTACAGAATGTATTCTCATGTGGCCAATGTTGCGGTTCTTACGCCCCTTGCGGCTTGGCTGGTCCTGGTCTAGCTGGCCCCTACGGCTTATCTGGCTTGGCTTACGACGGACGCGCCTACCCTGCTGCTGCCGGTTATGGTACTGCCGCATACGGCGGTGCTGGCGAGGGCAACGTGGCGGTCGCTGGTGAGCTGCCAGTCTGCGGTAACACCGCTGTTGCTGGTCAGGTCCCCATCATGGGCGCTGTGAACTTCGGTGGTCCTGTGTGTGCTGCTGGTGCCGTGTCTATCTGCGGCAAGTGCGCTTGCGGCTGTCGTGCTCCCTGCGACTACCTGTACTAGACAATGTCGGTATGTAACCTCAACAAATTGGAAAATAAATGATTGATACTTAGCAACTGTTTCGCTTATTTACAAGCTTTTTGAATTTTAATCGAACACTCAGCGATTATGTATAATTGCATTGGACGCACGTATGCACATTCGCTCGTTCATCAAATGTGGGCCACTTCGCGTTACGATCCTTAGAGACACCAAGCGCTCAAAACCGTTAACCATTAGGGTAAACGTCCCAATAACTGACAGATTTTAACATTTGCGAACTTGACAATGCTGCTACGTGAAAAATATGAGTATCTCATTACATTATCGATATATTGGTCACATCAATGTTATATTTGGACTAAAAAGGCGAAAGCGAGTGAATCCTACATACTTATTAAAACAAGAAAACGTTCTTTACAAATTAAGAGAGTAAGACAATACATTTCTATTTAACTAAACTATGAGTTTTGTTGGTCTTGCAATTTGTTAATTTATATATTTGAGAAAGCTTCGTTGAAATTTTTCGCATTTTTCACACATATTTAGGTGCGCCCTGCATTAGTGCGGCACGACTAAATAGTGGAAAGTGGACAAAGTGCATAACATAATAAATAGCATAAGTTAGCGTGCTGGGCCCACACCTATTCTTAATATACCTACATTAATTATCTCCCAAAATACACAAGGCAAAAATAAAATTGTATGCAGGTGAGTACGGCTACTATAGAACGCACTTATCCAAGTTGTTATAAATGTGACATGAATAGTCTCTTTATGAAATAATGAATTTTAATAAAACAAAAGTAATACATTTCTATCAGCGTCTTGAAAATCCGCATTTTAATATCACCTATAAAATTACTGTACAGTAGAAGAATCGGTCAGTGGGTCGTCATAGAAAACAATAAGATAAACAGTAAAATAATAGAGTATAACAATGGATAATAAGTTAACTTGTAACCTCATCTAGAGTAGATTAAACACTGAGAGTAAACACTGAGACATTACTAACAGCTTATCATAGTCTCGTTGTTCCTACTCTACGATATGGTGTTATTTTTGAGGACAATAAGGTTAGTCCTTATATTTATGATGCAAAAAAGATGTACACGATCAATGTTAAACACACATAAAATATTGACCCTACAATCAACGGCCAATATTATAAACTTATAAAAACTGCTATCTGTTGTCCATGACCTCGTTCGCGTGGGAGGTATTTACCGTGTAAATTCTGATCCCGTGGGAATTTCAGGATAAAACTTTTTCATTATCCCAAAGTTTCAGCTATCTATATACAAAATTTCATTTTGATCACTGCAGCTATTTTTGCCTGAAAGAGTAACAAACATCCGATTCATATGTTCCTATATTTTATTTTATCTTAATCAGTTAAGTAGGTACCTAGGTTTATAAGAAATAAAAATTTGAGAAATGTATTCAACTCACTTACATTTTTTCTGGTGGGAAAATTATCAAATATCTCCTCCCGCTTTGGGTGGAGCGGAGATTCCTTATTTTTACTTTTTAGTTCCTAGTCCTTATATTTATGATGCAAAAAAGATGTACACGATCAATGTTAAACACACATAAAATATTGACCCTACAATCAACGGCCAATATTATAAACTTATAAAAACTGCTATCTGTTGTCCATGACCTCGTTCGCGTGGGAGGTATTTACCGTGTAAATTCTGATCCCGTGAGAATTTCAGGATAAAACTTTTTCATTATCCCAAAGTTTCAGCTATCTATATACAAAATTTCATTTTGATCACTGCAGCTATTTTTGCCTGAAAGAGTAACAAACATCCGATTCATATGTTCCTATATTTTATTTTATCTTAATCAGTTAAGTAGGTACCTACCTAGGTTTATAAGAAATAAAAATTTGAGAAATGTATTCAACTCACTTACATTTTTTCTGGTGGGAAAATTATCAAATATCTCCTCCCGCTTTGGGTGGAGCGGAGATTCCTTATTTTTACTTTTTAGTTCCTGTGTGATGTAGTTATAAAGAAGGCGGTTTTTTAATTGAAATATTTCTTTGTTGTATTATTATTTGCCAGTATAAGCCGGTAAGAGAAGAGTTGATTCGCGAGCAAATCGATGTTGTCCAGTTGAGAGAAACTTCATTCCAATTCGGTTCAAAATTAATTATCCTAGGTGCTCACTTGCATCACTTGATGAACTTTTTTTTGGTGGGAAAATTATCTCATGCCTTCTCCCTCTCTCTTCAGACTAAAAACCCAAATTGTTCCTTTAATTGCACTTATGTTCCGGTGCCACGGTATCTTGTTAGAAAATTCAAGCAACTCCGGTCAGCCATTTCACTTGAGGAATCTAAGTACAATATTTCAAGTGAATCTACTGAATAGTTAAAAAGATCTCGTACTCCCTTTTGAACCCCTTTTTAATCCACTAGGGGAGAATTTTCGACATCCTTTCTTAGTGCTCGCCTACACTCCCCAAGAAAAATACATGCCAAATTTCAGCTTCTTGCGCCCGGTAATTTCGGCTGTGTGTTGTCTGTCAGTCTGTCAGTAACGGAAGCGTTTTATGTATATTGATTGATGATTATATAAACTACAATAATAAAAAAAAAACCAGTAATTATCCAGTAACAATCATTCTATAATGATTGATTTTTATGTACTGTATTGATTTTTATATGGGATGTTTTCCTGAATTAAATGATTCTATTCTATACTATTCTATAAATCAGGTCTCAACAACTGAGAAAACCCGTATGCGTGTTTAATATGACGATAAATGGTGTTATGTAAAATTTCAAACTGCTTTAACGAAAAAGATCTTCATTCGTGTTGCTCCTAATATTTATTTTAAAATACCAAAATAATGCGATTAAATGTATACATTTAAAGCCTATTTGCAAGAAATGTTGACCCAAGATTGATATTAAACTCCAGACGAGTTTCTAAAAGTATATAAAAATATTTTACATTTTTAAGTTTGTATAGGTAATATAATGTGATTCGGACTCTAAAAGTTTAAAAAATGCCTACTGTAAAATCGTGCGTTTCAAGATAACACGTTGTTGAAGCAAGAGATCTTATGATATTTTCGGTGTTATGCATTAACGATTTCACTTGAAAGTTATTTTAATAAATATAAAAACTTTTTACCAAAAAATTAAACCGACTCCCAAAAACACTGCAAAGTAAAAAATAACTTTAATTTCTGTAGTCGGTGTCTTTAGTTTATGCTTTAAAGGTTATTATATATTTTAAATAGACATATACATTAAGGGTTATTAATATGAACACAATTATTAAGATATTATACCTAGTATAAAATACAAACTACAATAAAGCATCAAAAAATTCATCCTCAACGCTGTCGGCTGGCAACGTACCTAAGATACTGGCGGCATTGCCTCGTTGTATGGCAATGCTTAGCCGTTGACCAAAGAAATAGCCAGCCCTTGGGTCGCGGGAAGCGTCAACGAGCCTTTTCGATATTTCTTTAAAAAGGCTGTGAGCACACGGGCCCCATGGTCCGAGAGTTTCGACCCCAAACGGCTCGAAAATATAGTTATCACCGAGATGACTATATTTACGCCGCTTGAGGTTTTCCGCAGCCGCAGCGGGAGCGCCAGCACAACATGATGAACTGGGAAGATGGGATGGCGCGACAGTATCGACACAAGTTGCGTCCCACACTAAAGGCCTACCCATCTTCCAAGGAAACAATGACATGCCGTCCGGTCTCTTGCCATCGTCACGTGCCAGTCCAATGGGTTCCAATACGGCTTGAACGCCGGTGACAAGGGCTCGATAATGTCATTTAAGTTGGCATGTCGTGCAAAACGACCCGCACTACGGCTGCAAGAGAGACCATGGTGCCCGAGGCTGTTGACCACTTCCCCACAATTACAGCGATGAGGGGAACAACAAGGGGCTCCTAGGCGTAGTGAAGCAGCGATGCGGAAAGTGGTGTCGTCGAACATAGTGCCTAGATTTAAGGACGGTAGAGCATGTAACCAAAGACCTGATTCCCACTTTCCCACAGCCAGCAGACGAGCACACTCAGCAGAAGTAGCAGACGTGGTTAGTAAATTATTCAGAACTACTCTGCAGAGCGGCTCGTCCCACCGCCTCTGGGAAGATGGTATAACAGGTACGTCAGAATTCGGATAAGCGAGATTCCAGGCGTCAATAGCCTCAGTGAAGCACGGCACATTGAAATCAATCAGTGTGGAAGCCAGGATATTCCTGATTAATTTCTCAGTGCTGTGGACCGAGGAAATGAAAGCCGGTAAACTAATACTAGAAATTTTGCGGATTCCGAGCCCTCCCATGCGGATGGGAAGAGAGGCTTGGGCCCAAGCTCGGTCATCCAAAGCCACATTCAGAATTAAGGACAAAGTTCGTCTGATAATTTGATCCATTTGAACTAAAATTTGATGGTGCTTCCACAAATGGGAAGCACGATGAGAGTATGTTAATTTAGGGCCGAAACAGCAGAAACGAATTATAGTGATGGCCGAGTGCATATTGATTTGGAGCAATCTTTCCGAAACGTCATTGAATTTATTAATTTGTTCTGCAATAAAGTCGGGAAAGGAAGTATCAAAGATTGGAGAACCAAGGAGACGGAGAGAACTTTTCTCAATAATTTGAATTCCAGGTGCTATTTCGTTAAATTTAGAGAGAGTCAGTAGTCTGTCAGTGTTATCTGTTAAAAATAATTCACATTTTGAAAGGTTGAGGTCAAGGCCAATAGAATGTAGTTCATTTTTTAAGAAATTTAGGTCTGCTAAAATATTTTCTACATCACCTCCCAAGGTTCCGTCGTCAAGATACCAAACATTGAATTTAGAATTTAGTTTTCTAATTATTGGGTGAATAGCTACACTGAAAATCACTGGCCCGAGAGGGTCACCTTGTTGACAGCCAACAGCTGATTCTAATAGATTGTCTCGAAACAATAATTTAGATGGATTTCTATAGCATTGCCAAAGGAAACTATAAATTTGGGGTAATTCTTTTTTAGTCTCAGCCAACAAAGTGTCCCTGTTAACTGAATTGAAGGCGTTTTTTATGTCAACCTTCAGAATGGCCTCGCTTTTCCCAGAATTTAGGTATGTCGACAAAGCGTGTACGGCAGCCTCACAGCCCCCTTTGGAACCGTAACCAAGTTGCAGGGGCTGAAATTTTTCCGAAACAGCCTCACCATAAAATTTACAGCAAATCTTGGCTGCCATACGGCGGTAGGTGGTTCCCACGGCAATGGGACGAATGCCGCCATCTTTCTTGCGTAGCGCACATAAATTGGCGCCATACAGAATATCGATGACAGAATCGTTTACCTTGCCAGAGAGCATAAGGTTAACTAGAGCCGTCAGCTCCCTCAAGAGCGACTCACCAGCTACCCCGGTGCCTGAACAAATGAGGTCCTTCAGGTGCTGCGGACTCAGGCCGTCGAGACCGCCAGCGGAGCCGCTCCGGAACGAGCTAACGGCTGTGATTACCTCTCGACCTGAAATGGTGAGGGAGTGAATATCAGGATCAGGAGGGTCGGGAAAAGCAAGATCATACGCTGGGGCAGGGTGTTTGGTCTTCAGAGCTTCGAGAGTCTCTGAAGAACAAGGTGCCACCACATCGCTGCTGAAGAGAATCCTGGCAGCTCCGCTAATATCACCGTCCCCTAGCTTCGTTTCTACCAAATGGGATATACCTCGTGAAGAGGTAATTCTAAGAGAGGGAGAATCGAAATCAAAACTTGGAGCCGAAACATTACAATTTTCTTTAATTTGAGCTGTTAAAGTCTTTTTTGTGGCCGAATTCTTTTTCACGTGAAGAACTTTGTAGGGGAAGGTAAGCAGTTGTTCTCAGGCGCTTTGTGAGTTCTCCCGGACAGCTTGGTGAACGCAACTAGCCAGGTGTTGAGCAACTAGAGGCTTGGCGCCGCGGGGAACTCGCTTCAGAACCGGAACGGAGTTTTTGAAATTTGTATTTTCGTTTTTGGCACCGACTTCCGAAATTAAAGTTATTTTTCACTTTGCAGTGTTTTTGGGAGTCGGTTTAATGTTTTGGTAAAAAGTTTTTATTTCACTCTTTATAGTTGGTGTGGTCTGTGGTCTTCATCATCAGTTCCACTTCCCCAAATGGTATTTTTTGAGAGCAACTGCACAAGTTACTATAAGAAATATCCAAAACGCCATAGGTGTGCCTATAATATTTGAAGAGTTCCCTCGATTTCTCCAGGGTCCCATCATTAGTTCCTGACTTGGTGACAATGGGACCAATTTCAAAGTATACCCTTTCAAACAAAAAAAGAATTTTCCAAATCGGTTCAGCCGTCTTCGAGTAATCGGTGATCATACATAAAAAAAAAAAAACAAAAAATATACGCGTCGAATTGATAACCTCCTCATTTGGTCGTCGGTTGAAAATACATTTCATTCAGGATTCAAAAGTCCCATATAGACACATACATTAAAGACATATACATTACATTAGTCGTGGGCGTTTTGACAAGGAACCGTTTTCAAGGACCGTTTTACGTTCTGCGACGGTGAAACCGTTTTTACTTCGTGGGTAAAAAAAAATAGGTACAAAATCGCCTTGCATGATGAATTAGAATAATTCCTGGAATTCGAATCAGTGAGAGCGCGTCCAATCCCGCAGCCTGAATTCAATCTCGGTATTTGCGGGACTACGAATTTTCAATCCCGGGGGATCTCGGTATTTGCGGGATCCCGCATATTGTAAATATTCACATTCATGTGAGGCAAATAAAACAATGAATTAATCAACTTCACGTTTATTTATGTATTACTATTAGTATGAGATCAATCAAATTACACCGTTTATTTATCACAAAAAGACAATGAATTAATCTACTAACTCCACATTTATTCCAGTATTACTACTAGTACGAGATCAATCAAATTACACCGTTTATTTATCACAAAAAACAATGAATTAATCAACTAACTCCACATTTATTTACGTATTAGTATGAGATCAATCAAATTACACCGTTTTTTCTTCACAAAAAACAGAAACAAATACTGAATAAAAAACTTAACTGATATTTTAGGCTACATACTTAGGCTACCATTGACTGAAATTCGGCTATATTAGGTAACATAAGCTGTGAAAAACGGGCGACATCGGCCCCCGCGTTGTTTGCAACACTGCCAGCCGCCAGTCACCGAGCGATCGCGCTCGTGAGAGGTCGTATGCATGCTTTTTTTCAGTCCCGCAAATCCCGCGGATCCAACGCCCGTAATCCCGCATCACGTGGGATTGGAAAATGACGCGGGATCCCGCAATACCGAGATCTCGGTATTCCGGGATTGGACGCCCTAGTTTGTTTACATTGTTTTTGGTCATTTCATCAGTTTAAATCTTGTACTCGCAAACTGAGACCGGTAATTATAATATTTCATAACCTAACTACTTATATTAAATATAATAATTTAAAACCCATCGCAATGTTTGCACCGCGAAAATACAGAAGAATTTTTGCTCGCATTTTGATAAAAAGAGTTAAATATAAAAAAGCTAAATGCCATTTATGTTACGATAAATTAAGCTAAAAATCATAATGTCGTCGGATAAAACGTATCATTCAGTAAACCGTTTCATACATTTGCAACTTGAAACCGTTTGTACTTTGTTCCTTGCAAGAAACTGCAATTACTTCACTCGTCGATAGTTTCGTCTATCGAGCCGTTTTCAAACCAGTTCCAACGACGACCGTTTTCTGCAACCGTTTCCGTCGTCGGAAAAACGGTTGTGTTTCGTCCGCCAAAAATTCGATAATGACCCACAACTACATTACATTATAAATTACCTTAAACATCCACACAAAATAACAAAAAAATAAAAATTACAATGAAATCAAAGAAAAACATGCAAAACAGGCTATCCCACCCCACACGCGACATGTCTCCCACAACAATGTCGTATATAGGGACAGTCTAGCCTATCTGCTATCATCTTCAAACTAGTGTTGGAGCTAGTCCACACTCGGCGCACTAGGAATGCACTCCGCTTACGCATAGTCGCATAAAAGCAGCTAGTACGCGCCTCAGAAAACATCCCTGAGGCGCTGCAGAAGCGGGGCAGCCCCACAATTGCCCTAAATGCGTTATTGTATTGTACACGGAGAGCACTGTAACTTTTCTGCGAGTAGTTAGCCAACAGGCTGCACGTGTATAAAGGTGTACAATACACCCTAAAGAGCGTAGTCTTAACTTCAAATGAACTACGTGGAAAACTGCGAGCTATCATGTTCATTCCTTGACAGTGCTCTCCGTTCCCGTTTAATATCTGTATGATCCCGTAAGTCGGCAGTAACGATGTGCTCTTAATATTTGAATTGAGTCACCCATGCTAAAGGGTTCCCATTGAGGTACACAGGAGATACTTCTAGCGGGCACTTCATACCTCTCACAAAGATCATGCAGTTACTTTTTACTACATTATATGTAAGACCTATTTACTACCTTATTGACATATTCCTCATGTTGCATCCCAAATGTATGTTTGAACGATCTTTGGTGTGGCAACATTCTATTGTCTTTTTGATGTTGACACTTGACAAAACTTTTTGACTTGACAGATAGACTTTGCTTCCTTGTTGAAAAATGTCCGCTTGGGACCTGTTGAATTAATTATAATTGGAAAAATATCGTTTGGAATCGCCGTTTGCAACCGATAATTGGGTCGCGATTAACTATTATTTGAAGTTGTAATCCCGGATTGACGAAAACCCTGGGATATTTTTGGACTTATCGCCGGTTGTCGCCACCCGCGTGGCACGCGCATTTGTTGGGAAAAAGTAGTGATAAATAGCTTCAATCCGGTGCGAGTTTGGGCTATGATGCTGATCTGAACCGCGCCATCTGGAGACTGACACGTTGTGACCGTTCAGAACACTTGACTTACATCACACTTTCAATTACTCACCTCATATTTACATACATACCACACTTGGGCGTGACCTAGGAAGGTCGAAGCTTGGCGAACCCAGCACAGAAGGTTAGTGGTACCGATTAGTTATTTGAATATATTGCGTTGTCGGCCGGAGAGCCTTTTGTTCATTGAAAGCAACGGTAGGGCTCCACGAACCGTGGACAGTTCGGACACACCAGTATCGTTGCGATGGCTTCTTGTAGTCCTGAACATTTTGGTAGCAGAAGCGTGGTCTTATAAGATCCACTGGTTTAATTGGAAGTTTTAAATATTGTTGAAAATAACTTAATAAGTTTGAATATTGCTTTGTCAGCCGGGCTCAAATAGCACTTGTAGTTTGTACTGTAATTTGTAGTGCTAGTCCCTTGTATTGCACTGACAAGTAAGATTTGTTTGTGAAATTAGGAATTATTAGGTTGTATTTGGTACATAATTTGGTATATTGTTGTAAAAGTTGTTTGGTATTTGTTGCAATTAATAATTGAATGTCACTGTTCTGAATTTAAAAGGTTATCTAAATAATAATTACACATAGTCTAACATAATAGGACTTGAATTGTGTGTATTGGTTATTGCATTTGTGGTACTTATTGGACTGTGTTGATAGAGATTGTCCGGCTCAATATTATACAGTCAATTGTTGTGTTTATTGATGTTTAATGGTGTTGATCCTTAAATTGAATTGCAGAATTGTTATTTATTTTGTAACTAGCCATCTGTACCAAGCTAGATTCATACTTGGAATAAGTACAGGGTCGGATTTGGACTTGAAATAATTGAATTTAAGTTGATATTTTGGTGAAATTATTTGGTCGGCTAACAAGTCATTGTTGTTTGTTTAGTTAATTTTAGCCTGTTGTATTAATATTTGATTGTTGCAATGGCCTCATTAAGGGCAGTCAGGGAGGCTGCTGCCGGATTGACCTCACAGTTGAGATGGTTCACATCGGCAGCTGCAACGGTTGAGCGTGTAGATTTGGAAGAGCTCACCCTTGCTCGGTATGGGCAAGTGATTGAGAGGATCAAGTCAGCTGATGCTGCGCTCACACGCTTCAACGAGTACATCATGGACGTGGATTTGGGGGTGATGGATCAGACAGCCCGCGATAAGATTTTGGGTGACTATGACCAGACTGTCCACCTGGGGGATGTCATATGTCTACGAGCGCGGGAAATTTTGAAGAGTCGGGTGCCTGATGCGGCCAAGCCGCAGACCCCCGTTGTTGCAGGCCCTGGACTATTGAGTAGGCTGCCCACCCTGGAGCTGCCACATTTTGACGGTCGCTTGGACCACTGGCTGGGCTTCATAAATCTCTTTGAGAGTCTTGTCGATGCACGCTCGGACCTCGGACCTGCCCAGAAGCTGGCCTATTTATTGTCTGTCCTGGAGGGCGAAGCCAGAGCCTTAGTGCAGCACTTGCCGGTGACGGATTCCTCTTACCCGACCGCTCTGGAGCTTCTCTCCCGACGGTATCAGAACAAGCGCTGCCTGGCTGATGTGTACATCGACCAGATTTTGGGACTACCGGCCATTGCCAGCACGTCGACGTTGCGCACTGACTTGCTGAACCCGTTGGTCTCAGCGACCAACGCTTTGAGACGCCTGAAGTTACCGGTAGAACATTGGTCCTACTTGTTGGTGCACATAGTGCTGCAGTTGCTCCCCGCGGAGCTGAGGTCACGTTTTGAGCAGAAGTATGGTGGGGATAGTGCCACCCATCTTCCCCCCTTTGACGACCTCCTCAAATTTTTGGAAGACGAGTGTCGGTTTTCGGATAACACTCGTGGCGCCACGGGGTCACCCCCACTACCTTCTCAGCCTAGAGACCAGGGACGGACTAGGGCTCGGGGGCCTGTCGATGTTCCCCCCGCCCCCCGTTTTGCTGGCGCCCGGAGTCCTCGGGGTAGGGGGCCTGTTGATGATCGCCCCGCCCCCCGTTTTGCTGGCGCCCGGAGTCCTTGGGCTAGGGGGCCTGTTGATGATCGCCCCACCCCCCGTTTTGCTGGCGCCCGGAGTCCTCGGGCTAGGGGGCCTGTTGATGATCGCCCCGCCCCCCGTTTTGCTGGCGCCCGGAGTCCTCGGGCTAGGGGGCCTGTTGATGTTCGCCCCGCCCCCCGTTTTGCTGGTGCCCGGAGTCCTCATCATTGTGACTTTTGTAAGGCAACGGGGCATGTCATGGCGCGTTGCCCGGATTTTTTGAATTTGCACGTAAGTGCCCGCCGCCGCATTGTCAACGCACGCCGTTTGTGCTTTTCGTGTTTGGGGGCCCACTTCCATCGGGACTGCCCCGACCCCCGCCCGTGTAGAATTTGTGAAGGGTCCCACTTGGAGATTTTGTGCGCCAACGCGAACCGCTCCAGCAGATCAGCTTCTGAGGGGGTTCGCGCAAGGGGGGGTACCCCGGAGACAAGCACCGGGCTGAGACCCGCAATTCTGTACGCCGCACTCCACCCCCCGCGCAAGTTGAACGGGAGCCCCGCGAGCGCCATTTGGTCTCCCCTCGTCAGGGAGAACGCGCATTGGCTGCTAGGCAGCAGTGGCCGGGTTAGCGCCGCTGCCTTTCCCCTCCGTTGGCGGAACGTCCCCGGCTGGAGTCGCGCCCTCCGCCATTCGGGCATCCGGTGGGATATGCCCCTCCAGTGATGGCGAGCGGCTCGGGACACCGCGCAGACGAATATTTTGATTGTTGGCCTCGTCGTGAACGAAGGCAGCCTGGATGCGGCGAGCGGTCGCCGCCCAGGCATCACTAAGAGATTGACGCCTGCCCCGCTAAAGGACCCCCCCGATCAAGACGGTTTTGTTGCCAACGGCCTCGGTCAAGGTCTGGGGACCCTTGGGTGACTCGATTGTGGTCTGTGCCATTTTGGACACGGGAGTCCAGGGTTGCCTTTTGTCATCTTGGTTAGCGGGACAGGTTGGCCTGAAGGTGAACGACCTTTCAGGCAAGATTTGGGGAATTGGCGAACCGGCTGACACCACTGTTGAGGGAAGGATCTGGTTTGAAATCACCCTTGTGAGTTGTCCGCACCCTAAAATTGGTGCTCCTGCCCTTGTTATAACTGAACTTGGTTGGGACGAGCCACTTTGGGAAACCCTGTTGGAGGACGGTTGAGGCACTCTAGCCTTCCTTGTGGGGCCCGTCACCCCCTTTTGTTGCCCAAGGAGGGCCACTTGGTTTAATTGTTGGTGACTGATCGTCACGTTAAGAACTCGCATGCCGGTTGCAATGCGCTGTTAGCCATTCTGCAGCGAGAATTTTGGATTTGTTGGCTGATCGCGTCAATGAGGCGAGGCCCTTTGCTGGCGTCGTAACGGACTTGTTGGTCCCCTTTTGTTGAAGACGTCCACCCTTCGTAATAGTAAGATTGTTAAGGCTTATTTGTGTTTGTCTGCCTGTCAACCAAGGCAGTACATTTGGAGCTGGTAACCTCCCTCTCGACAGAGGCCTTTGAGGCAACTTGGAAAGATTTGTGTCTCTCCGTGGGTTACCTTCTTTGATTAGGTCTGATTGCGGTACGAATTACAAGGGTACAAGTAACTATTTGAAGGAGGTATACGCCTTCCTTAATGAGAGCCAGGTTGACATTGGTAATAGTTTGGCCCGCCGAGGGGTCACTTGGTTGTTTGACCCGCCAGCCTGCCCCCATTGGGGGGGTATTTTTGGGGGAACTAGCTACGGTATTTGGCCGCATTGAAGCTGTGTTGAATTCGCAACCTGGTCAAGACTTCCAATTGATTAGCGGACGGGTAGGTCCGTCCGGGGGGGGGTAGATGTTGCGTCCCAAATGTATTTTTGAACGATCTTTGGTATGGCAACATTCTATTGTCTTTTTGATGTTGACACTTGACATAACTTTTTGACTTGACAGATAGACTTTGCTTCCTTGTTGAAAAATGTCCGCTTGGGACCTGTTGAATTAATTATAATTGGAAAAATATCGCTTGGAATCGCCGTTTGCAACCGATCATTGGGTCGCGATTAACTATTATTTGAAGTTGTAATCCCGGATTGACGAAAACCCTGGGATATTTTTGGACTTATCGCCGGTTGTCGCCACCCTCGTGGCACGCGCATTTGTTGGGAAAAAATAGTGATAAATAGCTTCAATCCGGTGCGAGTTAGGGCTGTGATGCTGATCTGAACCGCGCTATCTGGAGACTGACGCCTTGTGACCGTTCAGAACACTTGACTTACATCATACTTTCAATTACTCACCTCATATTTACATACATACCACACTTGGCCGTGACCTAGGAAGGTCGAAGCTTGGCGAACCCAGCACAGAAGGTTAGTGGTACCGATTAGTTATTTGAATATATTGCGTTGTCGGCCGGAGAGCCTTTTGTTCATTGAAAGCAACGGTAGGGCTCCACGAACCGTGGACAGTTCAGACACACCAGTATCGTTGCACTGGCTTCTTGTAGTCCTGAACACCTCACATATTTGCACCAGTTTCCTCAGATAACAGACCGACGCGCTCAGCAACACCATATCGTCTGCGTAGCTTAAATAATTGTTAACACAAACTCCGTCAACGTGGCAGCCGACATGCTGACTGCTAAGCGCGGCGATCAATGCATTCATATACAAGTTGAACAGGGTAGGCGAGGTCAGTCTACCCTGACTCACTCTACACTTCAACTCATACGTCTCAGACATTGTACCTGCCCATCAGACGCTGTTGATCTGGTGCGTGTACCAATACTTGAAGATTTCAACTAATTCAATCGGTAGGTTCACACTTTTAAGCTTTTTCTATAAGATATCATACGACACCAGATCAAAAGCACGGCATAAATTAAGGAAACACGCAAAAACCGGCGTATTGCGTCTAGTGTAGTATCCGACGGTATGCTTAAGACACAATATAGCACTTTCAGTAGATACTTGTGGCCTGAAACCAAACTGGTTGTCGTGCAGAGTTATGTGTTTACTTAACTGCGTATTAAGCATACCGCCAAACACCTTAGCCACAACCGTTGCTAGTTAAATAGGCCTATAATTATGCTTATCTGCAAGATCTCCTGTGTTATTCTTTACAACGTGCACTACTATCGTCCTAATTAAATCTGGAGTGGCTCACGCACAAAGAATACAACAGCGCCAGAACTCTAGAGATATGCGGGCCAGCAATCTGAAGATGCTCGATGCTAAGACCGTCGTGCCCAAGAGATTTGCCCCTCGTCATATACTTTATTATATTTGAAATCTCTTTGGCTCTGAAACACGACTCCACTGGGCCACTAAGAATCTCAACATCGGCTCCTCCACCTACTGAACCAATGGGAGACTGCACACAAAACTGATGCCTAAATATATAAGATATCACCGTGGTCACTCACTCCGTCGACATTCACTGGTAGAATGGATCTAGTGTTTAACTTGGCTGTATTCTTCCAGAACCCACGAAAGTCATTTTTTAAATGTTTCTCGGCTAGATTATCGATCTTTAATTAGAAATTTAATAGAATATTGGACATACCTAAGCCTGACGCGCGTGATGACACATCGACCGATCTTTTGCGATTTATATTCAAAAGAAGCAATATATCAACATGCTTCGGGAAATATTAATTACATAAAACTAGAAAAAAAAAACAACATCAATAGGTAAAATAAAATAAAAGACAAAAACTAGCATGTGTTTCGATTTATTAAGTTCAAGTGGAGATCATTTATATGGCTCAAGTTCTTAGATGGCGCAGCCACATCTGCCGGCATAACCACCACGGAGACCGAAGCCAGAAGCAGCAAAACCAGCGGGAGCAAAGGTAGTACCAAGACCGTAACCAGCAAGAGGGCCCACGCCGGCAGCCGGGCCAAAGGCAGCACTCTCACTGATCATGGCGTTCCTGCCATTACCACAGGCGTGGTTGACGGCACCAGCACCGGCAGAAGGCACCACACCTTCCAAACCTACAGTACCAACAAACGGCAGCTCACCACACACACCCAGAGAACCTTCGTAAGCGTTCTCGGACGCTACGGAGATACCGACGGGAGCGTTGGCGGAGGCGCTGGAGACAGGCAGGGCGCCGCCACAAGTGGGACTGAACTGCAGGCCTGCGCAGCCGGCGCCAGGGTAGCCGAGTCCTCCATATGACAAAGCTGGAGCAGACAAGCCGCAAGGGGCGGCCAAGCGGCTAATGCACTGTCCGAGGGCGGACTGAAAATATAGCAAAAATAATTTTAAGTATCAGCTATCAGGGCAGACTGAGACTATAGTATAAATTCAACTAGTATGTTTTGCAGAAATTATTAAGTTAGTTATATTAACTTTCTCTCTGCTGTCTTCTGAAAAATGCTCTGATTTGTTCATTATTTTGACAGCCCTCTTTGAAAGCACACAGACATAGTTGTATATAATTATATTATTGATATCTGTGCGCCGGTAGTTTCCTTTGATATAATTACTGCCGAGATTTCAAGAAAAATATCGGTAGCAAAGAAAGTTGATTAGGTATATAAAATCTTGCAATCCTTAAAATTCTCCGTACAAGTATAAATTTTTTATATAATATATCCCTAAAGCTTTTCTTTTTTTGAACAAATTTTCTTTGCTTATATTCGTAATTTGGCTGAATACATTGATATGGTCAGAACAAGGGAATATCTAATTAGTTATTATTATTTTGACATTCTTACAATAGCTCAGGTAAAAGTTTATATTTGCTTATCGGGAGCAAAGAAAGTTTATTATATAAAATCTTGAAATCCCTAAAATTCTCCGGTTCAGCTTTTCTTTTTTTGAACAAACTTTCTTTGCTTTAAATATTACAAACCGAGCCACGAAAAAGCGTGAAAAATTTTTTATGCCAAAAATGGAACCGACTTCCATATAAAAATACTACAAAGGCAAAATTAACTTTAATTTCGGAAGGCGGTGTCAAAAAAATAAAAGAAAATAGAAAACAAATGACACCGACTACCGAAATTAAAGTTATTTTTGCATTCGTAGTGTTTTTATATGGAAGTCGGTTCTATTTTTGGCAAAAAAAAAAATTCATCCAATATACACATAACCTAAACTTACTATGCAGTAATTGTTTCCTCAGGAATCACTCTATCTGTTGGTGGAAACTGAAGAAAAGTCCGTGCAGTACTTTTTGAGTTTATCGCTATCAGACAGACAGACTGACGCGGCGGGGGACTTTGTTTTATAATATTTAGAGATCATGAAATTTATATTCATATTATACCTACTTATAGAAACGACGATTATAACACTACATAAATTCAGTAGTAATTTTCCTTCCTTAGCTTTGATTTAAATTATTCCCTATGTTTGAATTAAGCTCTCTACAAGCATCTCTACATCCTCTTCCCCTCGGACCGCCGTAAGGTGTAGAAGTGTCCACTGATCTGTAGTGACTTGTTTTCGTATTATTTCTATTATAAATGTTAAAATTAATTCATTTAAAGTATTAGGAGTGCATAAGATCCGAAGAAGTTTACAATACATTACTAATAGTGGCAACAGGTGCGCGCCTGGTACTTGGTCTGGCCACACAGCGTAGGCTCCACCCTCAAGAATAGAAGAGTAAGAATACTGATATATTATTTGCTAATTACTTGCGCCTACGCTCCTCCCCAACCAAGCGCACGCGCCAAGGACACGCCCCAAGGCTAAACGATTGGAAGACTTCCGCATCGCAAACTCTGCCTACTGATTAGTGAAAGGCATAATTACCCAATTGTGTACAAATCTAAACATCGCACTAGAGACTAATTAGGGACGGATCCTATCAGCGAAGTACGCTCACGCATCGTCATACTATAGCTATTATACCTCCTTACTCAGCCCGAATGGATTCGTCTTTAAACAAATCAATGTCAGAAACTGATATTCATCGATCAGGAAAAGACACACATAAAACAACTCCTAATTACGTATTCCAACGCACTAAGAGAAGCCGCGAAGACACTTCTTTATGTGAGCAATTAGACGAGTTTAAAAAAGAAATTAAGGAGATGATAGCTCTTTTCTCCAGTAAACAGACTAGCGAGATACAGCAAGTAACTTCTACCTTAAAGGAAATTCAGCAATCCAATCTCAACATTGAAAACTCAATTACATTTCTCGCAGCTCAAAATGAGGAACTTAATAAAAAAATTGTTCAGTTAGAGAATCAAAATAGAGAAGATAAGGAACATATCGCAATTTTGGAAAATAAAATAGAAGAGATTCAGATCGGAACTCGGAAAACGAATTTCGTCATTAAAAATGTTCCTAAACGGAATAATGAAACTAAGGAATACCTCACTAACATGATAACTTGTTTAACTCATAACTTAGAGTGTACATTTCTAAAATCTGACGTGAAGGACATATATAGACTACGTGGGAAAAATAATGAGAGCCCTAATCAACCCATTATTGTTGAAACATGTTCTACCATTTTAAAATCCGAACTTATGAAGATGGGCAAGGCTTTTAATAAAAAAAAAAAAATCTAAATTGACGTGCAAACACTTGGGATTCACAACACAAGAAGACACTCCGATTTTCCTGTCTGAGCACCTCACCGCTAAGGGCTCCCGTCTCCATTTCCTGGCCAGAGAGTTAACAAAATCAGGCGCTTTTAAATTTTGCTGGACTGCGTACGGAAAGGTTTATGTCAAGAAAGATGAACAATCTCCAACCATAACGATTAGAAGTGAAGAGCAAGTACAGAAACTTATACTAGGTAAATGACTAGAAGTAGTATGTGGCAGTCAATTTAGTAACCTAAAATTAAGTAGAGAAATAATTATTAATATGTGCTTTAGTATAGCTTTTTTTTTTTTTTTTTTTTTTAACGTGGTAAAATTATCAAATAAGTCCTCCCACTCCGGGCAGGGTGGGAGGGACTGTCAGACTTTTACTGACTAAAATCCACGGTGTTCCTTCAATAGCCCTTTACGTACCGGGGCCACGGTAACGGGATGAGTCCCACGACCCCGGCAGGCTTCGGCCCTCTGCAGAGGGGGCCTCGTCATGTTGCTGACGCTCTTTGAGGCGCGCGTGGAACACGACGCGCCGTCGACCCGGGCATGGTCCATGGTCGGACAGCGAGTTGCCCTTTACTCGCTGTCCGCATGCCCGCGCCTACGGTGGCCGGAGATCGTCGGCCGACGTCCGACGCCGTGGGCGTCTACCACTGCGGCTGGGCTGGAGGGAGGACGCCATCCTCTCCCTCGCGCGGCCCGCCTCCTCCTTCGGAAGCATGACTGCTTCGCAGAAGGAGGCGACCGCTTCCCACTCCCTCTCGCCCCGCAGCATGGCCTCGACCAAGGCCGGGCGCGAGAGGTCTCCGCCTATTGTCGCCGTGAGGACACGTCGGTGCTCTGCCCAAGCTGGGCAGTCCTGCACCGTGTGCTCGACTGTGTCCTCAGGGCGACCCTCGCAGTGGTGACACCCAGGCGTTTCCTCCTTTCCCATCAGACACAGGTACCTCCCGAAACTTCCGTGTCCGGTGAGGACCTGCGTCATGCGGTAGGTCAGGACGCCGTGACGCCGATCTAGCCACTCCTCAAAGAGGGGTCTTACCGCCGCAATTGCGGCGTGCCCGGCCGTCGGTTGCGACAGTCGTTCCCTCCATACTGCCCTGAGATCGCGCCGGAGCTCTTCCCGCCGTGCCTCGACTTCTCGAGGCAGCGGGGATACGCCCCGGCGCTGCGCCTCCACGCGCCATTCATAGACGCGCTGGAGGGCAGTCGCCTCCAGATCCCAGGGCAGCAATCCGGCAAGGAGGTTGGCCGATTCGCCGGCGATCGTGCGGTATCCCCGGATCATTCGGATAGCCATGACCCTCTGGCATGCGACCAACTTTAGTGGTCGCGTCCGGATGCACAGGGCCCACACTGGGGACCCGTAGAGGGCCATGGACCGCACGACGCCGGCGTACAGCCTTCGGCAGGAGGCGTTTGGCCCGCTGAGATTAGGCAGGAGTCGCCTGAAGGCGGCTGCTGCCCGGTTCAGCTTTGGGGCCAAACTCAGAAAGTGCTCCCTGAAGTTCCACCGGCTGTCGAGGACGAGTCCCAGGTACTTCATCGTCCTCCCGACGCCGATGCGAACCCCCTCCACCGTTATGTGGGACTCGGACCGTGGCGCGTTCCGACCGCCATGAAAGCACATGGCCTCGGTCTTGTGCAGCGCCACGTCGAGTCCCAACTGCCGGATCCTATGAACGACTGTCGCAACCGCTTGCGTCGCCAGGTCGGCCGCCGCCTGGTGCGACTCTCCCTGCGCCAGGACGAGCGTGTCGTCAGCGTAACATACTACGCTGACGCCGTCAGGGAGGTCGCCGCGCAGCACCCAGTCGTATCCGATGTTCCACAGGGGCGGCCCCAAGACCGATCCCTGTGGGACACCGCACGACATCTCTCGCCGGTTCCACTCTCCCCGGTGACCGGGGTAGATGACGGCTCTGTCCGTCAGGTAGTCCTCGACTATGCGACGGAGGTAGGTCGGCACCCGGTGATACCGGAGTGCCTCCCTGATGCAACTCCAGGGCAGGGTGTTAAAGGCGTTGGTGATGTCCAAAGACACCGCCAAGACGACTCTGCCCCGGGATACCGCGTCCCCCGTCGTGAGGGCTCTCACGCGCATGATGGCATCCACCGTCGAGCGCCCCCTGCGGAAGCCAAACTGGCACTCCGCAAGATCCGGGCCCACCTGATTCAGGTGCCCGAAGAGGCGGTCTGCAATTACTCTTTCCAAGAGCTTGCCCGCCTCGTCGAGCAGCACGATGGGCCGGAATGCGGACGGAGAGTCCGCAGGGCGCCCGGCTTTCTGGATCAGGACCAGCTTTCCCGTCTTCCAGCGAAGCGGAAACTGGCCCCTCTCCAGGCATGCGCTAAAGAGCCCCCCTAGTCGAGGCCCGAGAGTCTCCGAGGCCAGGACCCACGCTTTCCCTGGCAAGCCGTCGGGTCCTGGGGCGGTATTTTTGGCCTTGAGCCGTTGTACCGCCACTCTCAAGTCTACCTCGGTCACCTCTGGAGCGTCGTAGACGTCGTCGTCGCTGTGGTCCGCGTTTGCGCCAGCTTCAGGTTCCGTCGGAGGCGGAGCCATGGGCGGGGGAGCGTGCTCCCCTCGCGATGGGAACAGGGCGCTCACCACGTCCTCCAAGAACTGAGGCTGGAGACTCTGCGTCAACGGGGGAGCCCAGGGGCGGAGCTTTTCTCGCACCCACTTGTAGGGGCGGCCCCATGGGTCCCCGTCCAGAGTCGCCAGCATCTCCTCCCGGGCCAGTTCCTTGGCCCGCCAGATCTCGTCTCGGAGGACGGCCTTCGCTGCCCTGTAGCCCTCGTACAGCTCCGCCTCTACAGTCGCCGCATCCGGAGGTCGGGTGCGGCGCCTGCGGAACCTGGTGTACCGGCGTCGCGCCGCAACGCACGCTTCGCGCAGCGCTGCTAGCTCGCTCGACCACCAGTACAGCTGACGCCGGGCGCGTCCTTGCCGGACCCGGGGCATGGCCACGTCGCAGATCTCCGACATGGCCTCCCGGAACCACTCCGCCTCGTCGTTTATGTCGGCAGGCCTGTCCGGGGGTGACCCCCAGGCCTGCACGATCGAGGCTTCCAGGAATAGCTCCCGGTCCATCTGCTTCAGCGCCCATCGCGGACCACTCAGGTCCCGTCGGACCGGCGCGTCTGGGGTCTGGGCGGAGACGTCGAACCGGATATACCGGTGGTCGGAATAGGTCTCCACCTCCTCCACAACGCGCCAGTCGGTGACGCGCGGTGACAGGCTGGGGGTGGCGAACGTAACGTCCACCACCGACTCGCCCGTAAACCGCACGCACGTGGGGACAGAACCCCAGTTCTCGATCACCAGGCCCTGCGCACGGGCCCAGTGCTCGAGCATCCTGCCCCGCCTATAGTCCGTGGACCGGGAACCCCAAGCCGGACTCTTGGCGTTGAAGTCTCCGAGGACGAGGGCGGGGAGGGAACCGAGGGCGACGACGACGTCTCCCAGCTCCGTTAGGGAGTTCTGGAACTCGGCGAGAGTTCGGTTCGGGGAGAAATAAACGCCTACCACAGCGATCTCTCCGAACCGTGCTGCGACGATCCCACGCCCTCTCTTGACGCGATCGAGGGGCGGGGTACCGGCGGCGGCCGACGAAACGAGGGTCACCGAGCCGTCCAAGTCCGCCACCCAGTCGCTCCTGGGCAGGACAAAATACGGCTCGGCGACCACGGCGACGTTGATCAACCACTGCGCCATGCTCTGGAGCAAAAGTTCCTGAGCAGCGGCGCAGTGGTTGATGTTCGCCTGGAGGAAGCGCAATGGGGCCATTAATCGGGATCCATTGCAGCCTCCTCCAGGGCCCCTCGCGGGGGTTCAGCCACGACGGCGACGGCGGCGGCAGTAGCGACGGCGGCGGCGGCGGCGGCGGTGGCGGTGACGACGGCGGCAGAGGGCCTACCTCTGCGCCTGGCTTTGGTGGGTGGGGCGCAGGACTTGCCCCCAGCCCGGTGATCGGCTGGCTTGCCAACCGCCTCACATGCGAAGCAGTGAGGCGGGGCGGAGCACGAGCCGGCCTTGTGACCGGGCTGACCGCAGCGGAAGCACCTATCGCTGCGGTCTACCTCCGAGGTGCACACGCATGCCGCATGGTTGCCCACTTGGCAGCGGAAGCACCTCAGGGGTCTGGGGTCCAGGACTTTCACCTGCGCAGACACCCAACCAACCAGGAGCCTTCGGCCCTCCTGGATCTTTTTGGCCGCCGGGACGGGGCAGCTAACCGTAATGGTTTGCGTCCCCGTGAAGCCAGGACGCAGGGCGCCCGCCCTCACCTGATCGGGAGGGCACCCCCCAGTCCTGGCTACGGCGGCCACCACTTCCTCGGCCGTCACGGAGTCATCCAGACCCAATATGCGCATGTCTGCGCGCTTGGTGGGTCTGGAGACTCGGGCCTCCTCCGCATTTAAGGACGCTCTGAGCCGTTCGGCCAGAGCGTCAGCGGCAGGGCCACTGGCCGCGCCGGGGATCTCCAGCATCCGAGCCCCCGTCGCAGTGACCCGGTGACGGAGGCCGCCGACGATGCCGAGCTCCGTGATGTCAATCGCCATCCGCGCCTTCGCCAGCACGTCACGGTACGACACGCCCCTCTTCACCGCGTCGGGCTGCAGTGTGATCACTACAGCCGCGGTCTTGGGGGCGCGCAATCGCGCCGCGGCGTCTCGCCGCCGCCGTCGCTCCCTTCTCCGCGAGGACCTGGCTGCGCCAGCAGCCTTCCTCTTCTCCCCGGCCACTTGCCAGTCGGCGCCGGCCGGAGGAGTCTTTGGAGGAGGCTGCTGGGACGGCTGGTTCCCGGCCTGGGCCTTCTTCCCTTTGGCCGCCTGTTTCGGCCCCGCAGGTGTCGGGGTCGGAGGCGGCTTTGGTGGGCCCAGTTTGGGCTTGGCCGGGGCCGTCTTCGCCCTCGCAGGAGCCGCCGCCGCTGGGGCCGTCTGCCCAGTGGCCGTCTTTGCCTGAGGCGGCCTCGTCACCGTCCGGGGAGGCTTGGACGCGGTCGCAGCCGCGTACGAAGGCGCCGCCAGCGGGGGTCGCAGCACGCGGCTCTCCAATACGGAGAACCGCTGCTGGAAGGCGGCCAGCTCCTGTCGCACCAGGTCGAGAACCGAGTTCTCCGCTGGTGTGGGCTGGCCTTTCTCCTTTTGGCCCCGCGGCGGCGCATTCCGCTGGCCGTCTCCCCGGATTGCGGCCAGGTCCGCCTTAAGGGCGGCGTTCTCCCTCTGGAGAGCCTCCATGGCGGCAGTCAGGCGGGTGACCTCCGGCCGCAGATCGGACATATCGTCCCTTGCAGCCGGGGCCCCGCTGTAAGTCCGCGCGGCCGCCATGATGGAGGCCATGGCTTCGCTCATCGCATCCTCCTTGCTTCGCCGGTTCCGCTTCCGCGAGATGGTGCGGATGGCAGCTGCCACGGCCTCTTCTAGTTTGGCCTCGCCCGAGGCCAGAACAGTGTTGGGCTCTCCAGAGGGAGGCCCCCTCCCCGAGGTCTTGCCTCGGCCTTTACCCCGCACGCTAGTGGGGATCTTGCGGGCCGAGACAAGCCCCTCCTCCGACGACGACTTGTCCTCGCGGGGGCGCTTGAGGAACTCCTTCCTCCTGTCGGCGCCCCCCTCGTCGCTCCTCACTGCGCTCCCAGAGACTAAGCTCTGGAAGCTCTCGGCGTCCGATGCCGAGTCGGTCTCCGACCCGAGCACCAGCGCCCCCTTCCTCCGCGGAGCGGCGCTCTGCGCTCGCTCAATGTTCGGTGCCGGTGAGGTGGACGTGCTGGACAAGTCCAGCGACTCCACCTCACGGGCACGTGAGCCTCCCTGGCTCAATGCGGCGACTGCCGGGGCAAAGATGGGGTAAAAGCCTTTGGTGTCCCCCCCAGAGTACGACGGGACTGACCGGACGTGTCCGGTGCGGGACTCCCCAGCTGAAGAGCAGCTGGGACCCGCCTGGGTAGCTTTTTCAACGACTTTATTTTCCATGGTTTTTTAACTTTTTTAGAGAGGTGGGTTCCTCTGTCCCTATCTCCCATTTCCCCTCCCCTTGTTCACTTCACAGTTACGTCTAAAGATTAGACGCATACTGGAAGTGAACATTTCCTCCCCCTTGACCCGATCTCTGAGACCGGGCCCCGCGCCGTCTAGAAGCTCGAGCTAGCTGCTCGATCCTCCAGGCGGCGCGCCTTTCCCCCGGTGTGTCCCTCTTGGTCTGGTTTCTCCCTCTGGGCCCGTCCGGCATGAGTGCCTCTACCGGCATGGCCCCAGAGATCATCGAAACACGCAAGCCCCACCACGACGACAACGTGGGGACACAGTTGGTGGGGCTTTAGTATAGCTAGTAAAACTTTCCGAACTTTTTATTGTTTAAAATGTATATTGACAAACATGATTATTAAGTATCTCAAATTGATAATTCATTACATTTCATCACACTTGTACTTACATACCATAGACCATAAAACATTCAACACTTACACACATACAAACATACACTGTACACTAAATAGTATAAATTCTTGCACGTCTACAAGTATAGTGTTTTTATCGCGGTGTTTTCATCCGGTATTTATCAGTATTTTTATCCTAAAATATAATAAAACTACGAGTAACATTTCGAATGCATTTGAAGCTACGATGTCAAGTAAACTTATTTATAAATTAAATGGATAACACTTTACAAACCGTCACGGAGATAGATGATATTGAAATCGCGCGAACTTACCAATGTAGCTGTACGGAGATACATAAATACATCAACATAAACAAAAATGATATGACTATTATATCTCAAAATATAAGGAGTATTTATTGTAACTTTGATGACTTCTCAGTTTTACTATCATCCTTGAAGTTTGAACCGGATATTATAATTTTGACAGAATGCAGGCTTGACTCTAAAAAACCTATACCACAAATCAATGATTACCTTTGTTTCTCGACTATTCGCAAATTAAACCAAAATGATGGCGTAGTGGTATATGTTAGGAAATCTTTAAAGCCAAAAGTTAGAGAAATAAACTTGGCACAGGCTTCGTGGCATCAGCTGGAAGTACTAAATAATATAGTACTAGGCATCTACCGTTCACCATCTAACACAAACACAGACAGCTTTATTGACTCTCTCAACACGCACCTTAATACATTAAATGCACACCAAAACGTGATAATTACGGGAGATCTTAACATTAATCTTATTCCCAGGGACAACGAGCCAACTTACGAATATAAAAATAGAGCTAACTATTTAAACATGTTGTCACTATACGGTATTCTACCCGGGCATACACTTCCTACGCGTGAAGCAAACTGTTTGGACCACTTTATGATTAAAATAAATACAAAGCAATCATTGGCAAGTATCGCTATTCTAGAGACCACCATAACCGACCACTACACAACTATTCTTTGCTTATCAAAATTAAAGAAGACTAAACGAATTGTAAATAAAACTACAACATCTATTGATTTCGAACAGGCTCTCAAATATCTCAGGGAAAATAAAATTGAAGAATTACTATTTTGTGACGACCCTGACCAACTAATCTATCTACTACTACATAAATTAACTAAATCTCTAAAGCAAAGCACTACTATAAAAACAATACCAAACAGCAAGCGTACGGTTAAGCCCTGGATAACTAGTGGCATATTAAGATGCATCAAAAATCGCAATAAACTACAGAAAAACTCCAAAAATGATCCTTTTAATGATATTCTAAAAATAACTAATCGTCGATATCGCAATTATTGTAATAACCTGATTAAAAAATTAAAAAGAAAATATGAGCGAGAACTACTTGGTAAATCAGTCGCTAATAGTAAATTACTTTGGAAAAATATTAAAACAATAACTTATACTAATAATTCTAAAAGCCCTAACACCGAATTGCTTAACATTAGAACAAGTCCTTCTGACTCGGTTAACTTTATAAACAATTATTTTGCAAACATTGGTAAGTCTTTAGCAGAAAAATTCAAAACCCATCACACCATACTGACACACCCAATATTGCCGGCACACAAGTCAACTCTTTTGCACTTTTGGATACTGATTTTGATGAAGTGAGTACGATTTTAATGAGCCCCAAAATTGACAGTGCACCTGGATGGGATAATATTCCCACTAGGTTTTTGAGATATATAGACCAAGATATTATCCCAATCGTGACACATTTGGCTAATCTTTGTTTTAGAAAAGGTATATTTCCTGCGCCTTTAAAAAAATCAGTCATCATCCCAGTTTATAAGGGCGGGGACAGAGACGATGTCAAAAATTACAGACCAATATCCATATTACCGGTTATATCAAAAATAATAGAAAAACTGATTAATAACAGACTTTTGAAATACCTTGAAAAATACAATATATTAAGCAAATCACAATTTGGATTTAGACAGGGCATGTCGACTGAGGATGCAATAACTGCTCTCACCACGTTGGTAGCTGATAGTATGGATAAGGGTGATAAATGTGTGACTGTATTTTTAGACCTAAAAAAAGCGTTTGACACCGTCTCTGTTCCCATCCTAATTAACAAATTAGAGGCTTCAGGGGTAAGAGGAATTCCATTAAAACTTTTTATTGACTATCTTTCTAATAGAAAGCAAATGGTTAAGGTAGAAGAGCATTTAAGTGGTGAAGCTAATATTACATTCGGAGTCCCACAGGGAAGTGTCCTGGGCCCTACGCTGTTCCTGCTTTACATCAATGACCTCAGTAACATCAGGATAAGTAATGCAAGTGTGTTTTCTTATGCTGATGATACTGCGGTCGTTTTTACCGGAAATTCCTGGCATAAAGTTGCTCGTCGTGCAGAGGCGGGTATGGCCCTAATAGCTCGATGTTTACAAAAAAATTTGCTCTCTCTAAACACAGCCAAAACGAATTACATATGTTTTGCAATCTCAAATCGCACTCAACCAAAACAAGATTTTAATATAAAGGTACATAAGTGTGAAGATACTAATATGTGTCAGTGTCCAACATTAGATAGAGTATCACATACAAAATACTTAGGAGTTGTTGTTGACCAAAGACTGTCCTGGTATCCTCATCTAGAGCAGGTGACTACCAGGATCAGAAAATTGAGCTGGATATTCAGGACATTAAGATATATTGTACCAAAAAATATTCCTAAGGAACTAGGCAAACCAAGAAACCTTCTAAAAGAAATTTATCGATGTTGAACGAGGACAGCGAGCTTTAATAAAAGTGATGTATTTTAAAAATATTAGATACCCTACACAATCTCTTTTCCAAGAAAGTGGTTTACTATCGGTCAGAAAATTATATATAGTTAAAATCATATTAAAAATACACAAAATACTACCGTACGACCGCAATTTAACATTGAGAAGAAGGAAAGACATAATCGCTGAAGTTCCCTATACAAAGACTAAATTTGCCAGTAGACAGTATAAAAAGAGATCGGCACAACTCTATAATAAACTGAATAAACAAATTTATATATATGAAGAAAAACTATGTGATTGTAAAAAAATTGTTAATAATTGGATAAAAACACTTACCTACGAAAATACGGAGGCATTGCTAGAGTAAAATCACCTTAACACTGCAAATTATACAAAAAACCAAATTTCTCAACACAGTACATTACAGACAAACACACAACACTCACACGCACACACCCTCAAACACACACACACACACACACACACACACACACGCACACGCACTACTTACATTCATTCAAAAAGTATAAATACATGGCATGGTTCTCATACACTCATACCCCATAGACATACCCAAAAATCCACTCACGCTCACTCAGCGACTAATATGTAGTTATTTTATAGGTATTATTATTCAGATTGTGTCATGTCATTGACAGTTTACGTGATCTTGTTTTAGTATAAGTAAACCAGCTTCTTAATTTTACATTCACATGTACGTAAATAACTATATGGAAGAGCGGAGTCTCCCAATACAGGCTTTATTAGCTTAACGGTAGGCTCCAATCACTACATGATATGTAAACTTTATAAACGAATAAAATATTTTGATTTTGATTTTTTTGATTTCTTTTTCCTGGGTGGGAAAATCGTTGTATGACTTCTCCCGCTCTGGGTGGAGCGGAACCGCGAGTTAGATTTCTACAGACTATAAACCCACCATGTTCCTTCAGGGTGAACAGGATGGGTTCGAGGCCGGGGGAAGTTCCGAGGCCGAGGTATCTCGTTAGAACATTTCCGCAACCACGAAGAACTCTATAAACCTAGGTCCGCAATAACTGAATTGCTAACACGCTATGACACCCTGCAGCTTATCTTTGCTGACCAAACTAAAAAGGAATGGAGCTACGCTATGCTACACTGTCTGCCATCAAAGGCGCCAGGCCACCAATGCAGTTATTAAAAACAGCAAAATTAAAACACCAATAAATATTATGTTTCTTACCTTGAGCAGGAGAGCCTGGGCGCAGAGGACGAGGATAGCCTTGACAGACATTGTCGTTTGTTTCGAGTACTGACACAAGAATGATGTCCAGTGCAGCTGTTAGAGATTTTATACTCCGTCGGTATAAGAAATTAATTAATGTCTTGTGCAAGCATGATAAGCCTAAAACATAATATTTTTAAACAAAAAACGTTTTTAAATGTCATATCAAGTCACGTTTTCTAAAATTTCGAAAACGCGGTCCATATCAACATGGTGCTGGGTATAAAATAGGTCAACAATTTCAGGTCATCATTCAGTCTTCAGCTTCTCGTTGAACAAACATCAAACATGTCTTCCTTCACTGTTCTGTTGCTCTGCATCCAAGCTTGCTTGGTCCAGGTGAGTGATTTTCTTGTTTAAGAAATTTAATTTTTTTTTTATATTTCATGTGTCTGATTTTGGTTTCCTGACATTGTTGTTCTCAGAAGTCATGAGATAACGCGTTAATGGTAACTTATTTTTGAAGTAGGTTAAGATAATTACGATTATCTCTTTTACAGAATGTATTCTCATGTGGCCAATGTTGTGGTTCTTACGCCCCTTGCGGCTTGGCTGGTCCTGGTCTGGCTGGCCCCTACGGCTTGTCTGGCTTGGCTTACAACGGACGCGCCTACCCTGCTGCTGCCGGTTATGGTACTGCCGCATACGGCGGTGCTGGCGAGGGCAACGTGGCGGTCGCTGGTGAGCTACCAGTCTGCGGTAACACCGCTGTTGCTGGTCAGGTCCCCATCATGGGCGCCGTGAACTTCGGTGGTCGTGTGTGTGCTGCTGGTGGCGTGTCTATCTGCGGCAAGTGCGCTTGCGGCTGTCGTGCTCCCTGCGACTACCTGTACTAGACAATGACAGTATGTAACCTCAACGAATTGAAAAATAAATGATTGATACTTAGCAACTATTTCGTTTATTTACAAGCTATTTGAATTTTAATCGAACACTCAGCGATTATGTATAATTGCATTGGACGCACGTATGCACATTCGTTTGTTCATCAAATGTGGGCCACTTCGCCTTACGATCATTAGAGACACCATGTGCTCAAAACCGTTTACTATTAGGGTAAACGTCCCAATAACCGACAGATGTCAATGTTATATTTGGACAAAAAAGGAGAAAGCGAGTGAATCCTACATACTTATTAAAACAAGAAAACATTCTTTACAAATTAAGAGAGTAAGACAATACATTTCTATTTAACTAAACTATGAGTTTTGTTGGTCTTAGAATTTCTTAATTTATATGTTTGAGAAAGCTTCATTGAAATTTATCGCATTTGGTGCGCGTACTTAGGCGGAAAGTGGACAAAGTGCATAACATATAGCACAAGCACAAGGGCCCACCCCTATTCTTAATATACGTACATTATATATATTTTAGTGTATTTGTAGTTATTTATTGTAATAGGATGTATTTTATTTGTATGGACCAAGTTGCCTGAAATATATAAATTGATTGATTAATGATCTCCCAAAATTCACATGGCAAAAAAAAATTATATATAGATGAGTACGGCTACTATAGAACGCACAAATCCGAGTAATTATCAATATGACAAATTAATACAATCCTAGAATTATTTTTAACTGACTTCAAAAAAAAGGAGGAGGTTCTCAATTCGTCTTGAACTTGTTTTTTTGTTATGTATGTGGCTGGACCGATTTGGAAAATTCTTTTTTGTTTGAAAGGGTATACTTTCTAGTTGGTCCCATTGTCATCACGTTTGGATTTGATGCTGGGATCATGGAGAAATCGAGGGAACTCTTCAAATATTATAGGCACATATAGCGTTTTGGGTATTTGGCCACCGAAACTACTCAATAATAAGTATTTCGTGGATGGCGATTAGATTACTTGAATATAGATGTTAAGCACTTTATGCTCGTCACAATGCAAAGTAGAACTGATGGTGATGTACCAGCAGAACTCCTCAAAAATTAATAGCTCTGCACCGGGAAAAGCAATATTTGTGTTTATGTTTTTCTTGTTTAGAATATTTATATCTGTAAATTTTCAGTCCCTGTTACAATATAAATCAAACATTTTGTCTCAACAATCTATCACTTTTTAATATAGTGATTTATTTATTTATTTAGGATAATAGGATTTCAAATTTGACATCTCAAAAATGCATCAATATGACATGAATAGTCTCTTTATGACATGATAAATCTTAATTAAACAAAAGTAATACATTTCCATCAGCGTCTAGAAAATCCACATTTTAATATCACCTATAAAATTACTGAACAGCAGAAAAAGTGCAGGTCAGTGGGTCGTCATAGAAAACAATACGATAAACAGTAAAATATATAACAATAGGTAATAAGTTACCTATTGTTATACTTTTCTTTACTAGCTGTTGTCCACGACTTCTTTCGTGTGGGAGGTATTTACCGTTTAAATTCTGATCCCTTAGGAATTTCGGGATAAAACTTTTGCATTATTCCAAGGTTTCAGCTATCTACATACAAAATTTCATTCTGATCACTGCAGTTATTTTTGCCTGAAACAGTAACAAACATCCGTTTTAAAGGGTAGGTATACTTTTCATAATATGTTCCTACATTTTTTCTGGTGGGAAAATCATCAAATATCTCCTTCCGCTCTGGGTAGAGCGGAGATTTCTTATTTTTACTTTTTAGTTCCTGTGTGTTGTAATTATTTAGAAGGCGGTTTTTTAATTGAAATATTTGTTTGATTTATTATTAGTTGCCAGTATGAGCCGGTTAGAGAGGAGTTGACTCGCGAGCAAATCGATGTTGACCAGTTGAGAGAAACTTCATTCCAATTCGGTTCAAAATTAAAAATATCCTAGGTACTCACTTGCATCACTTGATGAACCTTTTTTTGGTGAATTTTATCTCATGCCTTCTCCCTCTCTCTTCAGACTAAAAACCCAAATTGTTCCTTCAATTGCCCTTATGTTCCGGCGCCGCGGTATCGGTATCTCGTTAGAAAATTCAAGCAACTCCGGTCAGCAATTTCACTTGGGGAATCTAAGTACAAAGTTTCAACTGAATCTATACTAATATTATAAAGCGGAAAAGTTTGTTTGTTTGTTTGTTTGTTTTTTTTTTGTTTATTTGTTTGCTTGAACGCGCTAATCTTCGAAAGTACTGAATGGATTTGGATGCAATTTGGTATGGAAGTAGCTTGAAGCTTGAGGAAGGTTATAGGCTACTTTTTACCCGACTGCAAAAGAGGAGAGTTATGTTTTTACCGTGATAGAATCCACGGGAGCGAAGCCCCGCGTGAGTACTAGTCTATTGAATAAATAAAAAGATCTCGTACTCCCTTTTGAACCCCTTTTTAATCCACTAGGGGGAGAATTTTCGAAAATCCTTTCTTAGTGCTCCCCTGCACTCCCCAAGAAAGATACATGGCAAATTTCAGCTTCTTGCGCCCGGTAATTTCGGCTGTAAGTTGTCTGTCAGTCTGTCAGTAACGTAAGCGTTTTATGTATATTGATTGATGATTATTTAAACTACAGTAATTTAAAAAAAAACCAGTAATTGATAAATCAGGTCTCAAAAACTGAGAAAACCTGTATGCGTGCTCAATATGACGATAAATGGTGTTATGTAAAATTTCAAACTGCTTTAACGAAAAAGATCTTCTTGCGTGTTGCTCCTAATATTTATTTTAAAATACCAAAATAATGCGATTAAATGTATACATTTAAAGCCTATTTGCAAGAAATGTTGACCTAAGATACATCTTAAACACCAGACGAGTTTCTAAAAGTATATAAAAATATTTTACATTTTTAAGTTTGTATAATATAATGTGATTCTGACTCCAAAAGTTCAAAAAAATCCCTACTGTAAAATCGTGCATTTCAAGATAACACGTTATTGAAGCAAAGAAGCAAAATATTATGTAAGAACTGTTGTTATGAACTCTAAATTTATTATCAGTAAACCAAAATTATCTCTAATAATTAATAGCAAACATTGGTTTCCAAAATACAATGTTCTGAGACTTGCATATCAATAATAAGAAATGTTTCGTTTCAAAACTTTGAGAGTCAATATTGCACATAATTATTGCTGATATTTTCGGTGTAATGAATTAACGATTTCACTTGAAAGTTATTTTAATAAATAAAATACATTTAATTCAGGATTCAAAAGGCCCATATAGATACATACATTAAAGACAGACACATTACATTATAAATTACCTTAAACATCCACACAAAATAACAATAAAAAAAAATACATTATTTCAAAGAAAAACATGCAAAACAGATAGGCTATCCCACCCCACACGCGACATGTCTCCCACAATAATGTCGTATACAGGGACAGTCTAGCCTATCTGCTATCATCTTCAAACTAGTGTTGGAGCTAGTCCACACTCGGCGCACTAGGGATGCACTCTGCTTACGCATAGTCGCATAAAAGCAGCTAGTACGCGCCTCAGCAAACATCCCTGAGGCGCTGCAGAAGTGGGGCAGCCCCACAATTGCCCTAAACGCGTTATTATATTGTACACGAAGAGCACTGTAACTTTTCTACGTGTAGTTAGCCCACAGGCTGCACGTATATAAAGGTACACCTTTAGGGCGTATTGTACACAATACGCCCTAAAGAGCGTAGTCTTAACTCCAAATGAACTACGTGCAAACCTGCGAACTATCATGATCGCCCTCCTTGACAGTGCTCGCTGTTCCCGTTTAATATCTGCTCGATCCCGTAAGTCGGCAGTAATGATGTGCCCTAAGTATTTGAATTAAGTCACCCATGCTAAAGGGTTCCCATTGAGGTGCACAGGAGGTACCCTGTCTCACTCCACACTTCAACTCATACGTCTCAGACATTGTACCTATTCACCAGATCAACAGCGTCAGATGGGCATCTGACGCTGTTGATATGGTGCGTGTACCAATACTTGAACATTTTAACTAATTCAATGGGTAGGTTCACACTTTTAAGCTTTTTCTACAAGATATAATACGACACCAGATCAAAAGCAAGGCATAAATTAAGGAAACACGCAAAAACCGGCGTATTACGTCTAGTTTAGTATCCGACGGTATGCTTAAGACACAATATAGCACTTTCAGTAGACAGTTGTGGCCTGAAACCTAACTGGTTGTCGTGCAGAGTTATGTGTTAACTTAACGGCGTATTAAGCACACCGCCAAACACCTTAGCCACAACCGTTGCTAGTGAAATAGGCCTATAATTATGCTTAACAGAAAGATCTCCTGTTTTATTCTTTACTACGGGCACTACTATCGTCCTAATTAAATCTGGAGTGGCTCACGCACAAAGAATACAACAGCGCCAGAACTCTAGAGATATGCGGGCCAGCATTCTGAAGATGCTCGATGGTAAGACCGTCGTGCCCGAGAGATTTGCCCTTCGTCATATACTTTATTATATTTGAAATCTCTTTGGCTCTGAAACACGACTCCACTGGGCCACTAAGAATCTCAACATCGGCTCCCCCACCTACCGAACCAATGGGAGACTGCACACAAAACTGATGCCTAAATATATTAGCGAAAGCGATATCACCGTGGTCACTCACTCCGTCGACATTCACTGGCAGAATGGATCTAGTGTTTAACTTGACTGTATTCTTCCAGAACCCACGAAAGTCATTTTTTAAATGTTTCTCGGCTAGATTATCGATCTTTAATTGGAAATTTAATAGAATATTGGACATACCTAAACCTGACCCGCGTGATGACACATCGACCGATCTTTTGCGATTTATATTCAAAAGAAGCAATATATCAACATGCTTCGGGAAATAATAATTACATAAAACTAGAAAAAAAAAACAACATCAATAGGTAAAATAAAATAAAAAACAAAAACTAGCATGTGTTTCGATTTATTAAGTTCAAGTGGAGATCATTTATATGGCTCATGTTCTTAGATGGCGCAGCCACATCTGCCGGCATAACCACCACGGAGACCGAAGCCAGAAGCAGCAAAACCAGCGGGAGCAAAGGTAGTACCAAGACCGTAACCAGCAAGAGGGCCCACGCCGGCAGCCGGGCCAAAGGCAGCACTCTCACTGATCATGGCGTTCCTGCCATTACCACAGGCGTGGTTGACGGCACCAGCACCGGCAGAAGGCACCACACCTTCCAAACCTACAGTACCAACAAACGGCAGCTCACCACACACACCCAGAGAACCTTCGTAAGCGTTCTCGGACGCTACGGAGATACCGACGGGAGCGTTGCCGGAGGCGCTGGAGACAGGCAGGGCGCCGCCACAAGTGGGACTGAACTGCAGGCCTGCGCAGCCAGCGCCAGGGTAGCCGAGTCCTCCATATGACAAAGCTGGAGCAGACAAGCCGCAAGGGGTGGCCAAGCGGCTAATGCACTGTCCGAGGGCGGACTGAAAATATAGCAAAAATAATTTTAAGTATCAGCTATCAGGGCAGACTGAGAATATAGTATTAATTCAACTCGTATGTTTTGCAGAAAATATTTAGGTAGTTATCTTAACTTTCTCTCTGCTGTCTTCTGAAAAATGCTCTGATTTGTTCATTATTTTGACAGCCCTCTTTGAAAGCACATAGACATAGTTGTATATAATTATATTATTGATGATATCTGTGCGCCGGTAGTTTCCTTTGATATAATTACTGTCGAGATTTCAAGAAAAATATCGGGAGCAAAGAAAGTTGATTAGGTATATAAAATCTTGCAATCCTTAAAATTCTCCGTACAAGTATGAAATTTTTATATAATATATCCCTAAAGCTTTTTTTTTTTTGAACAAATTTTCTTTGCTTATATTCGTAATTTGGCTGAATACATCAATATGGTCAGAACAAGGGAATATCTAATTAGTTATTATTATTTTGACATTCTTACAATAGCTCAGGTAAAAGTTTATATTTGCTTATCGGGAGCAAAGAAAGTTTATTATATAAAATCTTGAAATCCCTAAAATTCTCCGGTTCAGCTTTTCTTTTTTTGAACAAACTTTCTTTGCTTAAATATTACAAACCGAGCCACGAAAAAGCGTGAAAAATTTTTTTTGGCCAAAAACGGAACCGACTTCCATATAAAAATACTACAAGGCAAAATTAACTTTAATTTCGGAAGGCGGTGTCAAAAAAATAAAAGAAAATAGAAAACAAATGACACCGACTACCGAAATTAAAGTTATTTTTGCATTCGTAGTGTTTTTATATGGAAGTCGGTTCTATTCTTGGCAAAAAAAATTTTTCATCCAATATACACATAACCTAAACATACTATGCAGTAATTGTTTCCTCAGGAATCACTCTATCTGTTGGTGGAAACTGAAAAAAAGTCCGTGCAGTACTTTTTGAGTTTATCGCTATCAGACAGACAGACTGACGCGGCGGGGGACTTTGTTTTATAATATTTAGAGATCATGAAATTTATATTCATATTATACCTACTTATAGAAACGACGATTATAACACTACATAAATTCAGTAGTAATTTTCCTTCCTTAGCTTTGATTTAAATTATTCCCTATGTTTGAATTAAGCTCTCTACAAGCATTTCTTTTTCCTGGGTGGGAAAATCGTTGTATAACTTCTTCCGCTCTGGGTGGAGCGGAACCACGAGTCAGACTTCTACTGACTATAAACCCACCATGTTCCTTCAGGGTGAACAGGATGGGTTCGAGGCCGGGGGAAGTTCCGAGGCCGAGGTATCTCGTTAGAACATTTCCGCAACCACGAAGAACTCTATAAGCCTAGGTCCGCAATAACTGAATTGCTAACACGCTATGACATCCTGCAGCTTATCTTTGCTGACCAAACTAAAAAGGAATGGAGCTACGCTATGCTACACTGTCTGCCATCAAAGGCGCCAGGCCACCAATGTAGTTATTAAAAACAGCAAAATTAAAACACCAATAAATATTATGTTTCTTACCTTGAGCAGGAGAGCCTGGGCGCAGAGGACGAGGATAGCCTTGACAGACATTGTCGTTTGTTTCGAGTACTGACACAAGAATGATGTCCAGTGCAGCTGTTGGAGATTTTATACTCCGTCGGTATAAGAAATTATTTAATGTCTTGTGCAAGCATGATAAGCCTAAAACATAATATTTTTAAACAAAAAGCGTTTTTAAATGTCATATCAAGTCACGTTTTCTAAAATTTCGAAAACGCGGTCCATATCAACATGGTGCTGGGTATAAAATGGGTCAACAATTTCAGGTTATCATTCAGTCTTCAGCTTCTCGTTGAACAAACATCAAACATGTCTTCCTTCACTATTCTGTTGCTCTGCATCCAAGCGTGCTTGGTCCAGGTGAGTGATTTTCTTTATTATAATTTTTATTTTTTTATATTTCATGTGTCTGATTTTGGTTTCCTGACATTTTTGTTCTCAGAAGTCATGAGATAACGTGTTAATGGTAACTTATTTTTGAAGTAGGTTAAGATAATTACGATTATCTCTTTTACAGAATGTATTCTCATGTGGCCAAGTTGTGGTTCTTACGCCCCTTGCGGCTTGGCTGGTCCTGGTCTAGCTGGCCCCTACGGTTTGTCTGGCTTGGCTTACGACGGACGCGCCTACCCTGCTGCTGCCGGTTATGGTACTGCCGCATACGGCGGTGCTGGCGAGGGCAACGTGGCGGTCGCTGGTGAGCTGCCAGTCTGCGGTAACACCGCTGTTGCTGGTCAGGTCCCCATCATGGGTGCTGTGAACTTCGGTGGTCCTGTGTGTGCTGCTGGTGCCGTGTCTATCTGCGGCAAGTGCGCTTGCGGCTGTCGTGCTCCCTGCGACTACCTGTACTAGAAAATGTCGGTATGTAACCTCAACAAATTGGAAAATAAATGATTGATACTTAGCAACTGTTTCGTTTATTTACAAGCTTTTTGAATTTTTATCGAACACTCAGCGATTATCTATAATTGCATTGGACGCACGTATGCACATTCGCTCGTTCATCAAATGTGGGCCACTTCGCGTTACGATCCTTAGAGACACCATGCGCTCAAAACCGTTAACCATTAGGGTAAACGTCCCAATAACCGACAGATTTTATCATTTGCGAACTTGACAATGCTGCTACGTGAAAAATATGAGTATCTCATTACATTATCGATATATTGGTCACATCAATGTTATATTTGGACTAAAAAGGCGAAAGCGAGTGAATCCTACATACTTATTAAAACAAGAAAACGTTCTTTACAAATTAAGAGAGTAAGACAATACATTTCTATTTAACTAAACTATGAGTTTTGTTGGTCTTGCAATTTGTTAATTTATATGTTTGAGAAAGCTTCGTTGAAATTTTTTACATTTGGTGTACATATTTAGGTGCGCCCTGCATTAGTGCGGCACGACGAAATAGTGGAAAGTGGACAAAGCGCATAACATAATAAATAGCGCAAGTTAGCGTGCTGGGCCCACACCTATTCTTAATATACCTACATTAATTATCTCCCAAAATACACAAGGCAAAAATAAAATTGTATGCAGGTGAGTACGGCTACTATAGAACGCACTAATCCAAGTTATTATAAATGTGACATGAATAGTCTCTTTATGACGTAATAAATTTTAATAAAACAAAAATAATACATTTCTATCAGCGTCTTGAAAATCCGCATTTTAATATCACCTATAAAATTACTGTACAGTAGAAGAATCGGTCAGTGGGTCGTCATAGAAAACAATAAGATAAACAGTAAAATAATAGAGTATAACAATAGATAATAAGTTAACTTGTAACCTCACCTGGAGTAGATTAAACACTGAGACATTACTAACAGCTTATCATAGTCTCGTTGTTCCTACTCTACGATATGTTGTTATATTTTGAGGACAATAAGGTTAGTCCTTATATTTATGATGCAAAAAAGATGTACACGATCAATGTTAAACACACATAAAATATTGACCCTACAATCAACGGCCAATATTATAAACTTATAAAAACTGCTATCTGTTGTCCACGACCTCGTTCGCGTGGGAGGTATTTACCGTGTAAATTCTGATCCCGTGGGAATTTCAGGATAAAACTTTTGCATTATCCCAAGGTTTCAGCTATCTACATACAAAATTTCATTCTGATCACTGCAGCTATTTTTGCCTGAAAGAGTAACAAACATCCGTTTCATATGTTCCTATATTTTATTTTATTTTAATCAGTTAAGTAGGTACCTAGGATTATAAAAAATAAAAATTTGAGAAATGTATTCAACTCACTTACATTTTTTCTGGTGGGAAAATCATCAAATATCTCCTCCCGCACTGGGTGGAGCGGAGATTCCTTATTTTTACTTTTTAGTTCCTTTGTGATGTAGTTATATAGAAGGCGGTTTTTTAATTGAAATATTTCTTTGTTGTATTATTATTTGCCAGTATAAGCCGGTAAGAGAAGAGTTGATTCGCGAGCAAATCGATGTTGTCCAGTTGAGAGAAACTTCATTCCAATTCGGTCCAAAATTAAATATCCTAGGTGCTCACTTGCATCACTTGATGAACTTTTTTTTTTTGGTCGGAAAATTATCTCATGCCTTCTCCCTCTCTCTTCAGACTAAAAACCCAAATTGTTCCTTTAATTGCACTTATGTTCCGGTGCCACGGTATCTTGTTAGAAAATTCAAGCAACTCCGGTCAGCCATTTCACTTGAGGAATCTAAGTACAATATTTCAAGTGAATCTACTGAATAATTAAAAAGATCTCGTACTCCCTTTTGAACCCCTTTTTAATCCACTAGGGGGAGAATTTTCGACATCCTTTCTTAGTGCTCCCCTACACTCCCCAAGAAAAATACATGCCAAATTTCAGCTTCTTGCGCCCGGTAATTTCGGCTGTGTGTTGTCTGTCAGTCTGTCAGTAACGGAAGCGTTTTATGTATATTGATTGATGATTATTTAAACTACAATAATTTAAAAAAAAAACAGTAATTAACCAGTAACAATGATTCTATAATGATTGATTTTTATGTAATGTATTGATTTTTATATGGGATGTTTTCCTGAATTAAATGATTCTATTCTATTCTATTCTATAAATCAGGTCTCAACAACTGAGAAAACCCGTATGCGTGTTTAATATGACGATAAATGGTGTTATGTAAAATTTCAAACTGCTTTAACGAAAAAGATCTTCTTTCGTGTTGCTCCTCATATTTATTTTAAAATACCAAAACAATGCGATTAAATGTATACATTTAAAGCCTATTTGCAAGAAATGTTGACCCAAGATTGATATTAAACTCCAGACGAGTTTCTAAAAGTATATAAAAATATTTTACATTTTTAAGTTTGTGTAATATAATGTGATTCGAACTCTAAAAGTTTAAAAAATGACTACTGTAAAATCGTGCGTTTCAAGATAACACGTTGTTGAAGCAAGAGATCTTATGATATATATAATAACTTTTTACGGAAAAATTAAACTGACTCCCAAAAACACTGCAAAGTGAAAAATAACTTTAATTTCTGTAGTCGGTGTCTTTAGTTTTGTATTTTCGTTTTTGGCACCGACTTCCGAAATTAAAGTTATTTTTGACTTTGCAGTGTTTTTGGGAGTCGGTTTAATTATTTGCTAAAAAGTTTTTATTTCACTCTTTATAGTTGGTCGATTTTTAATTTACCTAGTTAAAAGAGCCTAAATGTCAACTACTTATAACCTTTTACAAAATATTGCTTTTCCCAATGCTGGGCCTTTGATTTTCTAGGAGTTCTCCTGGTACTTTACCATCAGCTCTACATCACCATATGCATTGTGACGAACATACAGTGCTTAACATCCATATTCAAGTATTCGAATCGCAATCCACGAAATACTTATTATTGAGTAGGTTCGGCGGCCATCTGTGGTCTTCATCATCAGTTCCACTTCCCCAAATGGTATTTTTTGAGAGCAACTGCACAAGTTACTATAAGAAATACCCAAAACGCCATAGGTGTGCCTATAATATTTGAAGAATTCGCTCGATTTCTCCAGGATCCCATCATCAGTTTCTGACTTGGTGACAATGGGACCAACTAGCAACTAACAACCCATTCAATCGCAAAAATAATTTTTCAAATCGGTCCAGCCGTCTCCGAGTTATGAGGTAAACATACATAAAAAAAAAAAAGTTCAGGACGAATTGTAAACCTCCTTTTTTTGAAGTCGGTTAAAAAACGTATCGTATTTAATTGAACAAGGAATAATACTATAGGTACTGTTGAAAATAGCTTTGTAAATAACCCATCATTTTGTAAGGTTATGGTGGGTTATGTTTGGGAGATAGTAAATATTTTTACATATTTGTAAAAAAAATTTTTGGCAAAAAATAGTACCGACTTCCATATAAAACACTACAAAGGCAAAAATAACTTTAATTTCGGAAGGTGGTGTCAAAAACGAAAATATATATTTCTTCCGCCTTCCGAAATTAAAGTTATTTTTGTCTTTGTAGTGTTTTGATATGGAAGTCGGTTCTATTTTCTGCAAAAAATTTTTTTTCACGCATTTTAGTGGGTTGGTTTGTAATTTATCTAGTTACAAAAGCCATAATGTCAACAACTTATAACCTTTTACAAAATATTGCTTTTCCCGATGCATAGCCGTTAATTTTTGAGGAGTTCTCTGAGGAACACTTATTATTGAGGAGTTTCAGTGGCCAACTTTGGTCTTCATCATCAGTTCAACTTCCCCAAATGGTAATTTTCGGAAGCAACTGCTCAAGGTACTATAAGAAATACCCAAAACGCTATAGGTGTGCCTATAATATTTGAAGAGTTCCCTCGATTTCTCCAGGATCTCATCATCAGATCCTGATTTCGTAACAATGGGACCAACTAGAAAGTATACCCATTCAAACGCAAGAAGAATTTTTCAAATCGGTCCAGCTGTCTCCGAGTTATGAGGAACATACCTACATAAAAAAAAAAGTTCAAGACGAATTGAGAACCTCCTTTTTTTGAAGTCGGTTAAAAAAGGAAAACCCCACCATACATTGTTTTGTTATAACTCAAAAGGTTTTTTGCAGCGTTTTCGATGAAAGCTCCCGATTGGTTTAGTTTTTTTCCGACATTTTGAACTAATATCATCTTTTTTCATCCAATATACACAAAACGTAAACTTACTATGGCGTATTTTTTTCTTCAGGAATCACTCTATCTGTTGGTGAAAACTGAGAAAAGTTCGTGCAGTACTTTTTGAGTTTATCGCGAACAGACAGAACAGGGGATCGCAGGGGCGCCCTGTTCAACAAAATTGAACAGGGCGTTCAATTTTGTTATTTTTGAAATGAAAATCTGATGAACTAAAATATGACGAACTTTTAAAAGTCATAGAAAAAAAGTTTCTGGTTATGATGTTAGTAACATAGTCCTGAGAGGTTTTCAGTGTTTTACAATTAACCCTGTATAAATTGATTGATTAATGATCTCCCAAAATTTACAAGGCAAAAAAAAATATATATATAGATGAGTACGGCTGCTATAGAACGCAAAAATCCAAGTTATTATCAATATGACAAATCAATACAATCCTAGAGGTATTTTTAACCGACTTCAAAAAAAGGAGGAGGTTCTAAATTCGTCTTGAACTTTTTTTATGTATGTTACCTCATTACTCGCAGATGGCTGGACCGATTTCGAAAAATCTTTTTTGTTTGAAAGGGTATACTTTTTAGTTGGTTCCATTGTCGTCACGTTTGGATTTGATGATGGGATCATGGAGAAATCGAGGGAACTCTTCAAATATTATAGGCACACCTATTATAGCGTTTTGGGTATTTCTTATAGTACCTTGTACAGTTGCTCCCGAAAAGCACCATTTGAGGAAGTGGAACTGATGCTGAAGACCCCAGATGGCCACCGAAACTACTCAATCTGGGGGCACGGCAGTGCCCCCGCCAAGTCGAGCAAAAAAGCGGCACGGCCGTATCATTCTTTTCTCGAAGCAACTCAGGCCATTTTCGACCCCCTATAACTTCGTTGTGGATAAAACTAGAAGCCTGAATTTTCATTACCCAAACGGGCATTGTATAAACACGGTATATTTCAAATTTAATTCAATTTGAACCAGTAGTTTAAGTTCCTTAATTTTGTAAATTTTGTCACTCACTGACTGACCGATCATCAAAAGTCTAAAGCACTTCTAGCAGACATAAAAGCTTCAAATTTAGAATACAATTAGTGTTTAGTATATGAATCAAGGAAAAACTATAATATTTTTCAATTTCGTTCCAGTTTTCTAGATACATCAACTGCATAAATAACTTTGTTATCCCATATAAATATATAGGATTACAAAGTTACATTTGCAGTTAATTAATCAGTGTATCTGTATAATATAATGAAATAATAGATGTAGATGGTTACTTTTTTTTTGGTGAAAAATATCGTTGAATGACTTCTTCCGCTCGGGTGTATCAGAATTCTACTGACTAAAAACCCACCCTGTTCCTTCGTAAGCCCTAAAGTTCCGGGGCCGCGGTATCTCGATGGAACTTTCCCATAAACCCCGACAGGCAATGGCCCTATGAGGCCCCGTCACTGGTATTAACAGCTTTTTGAGGCGCGCGTGGAACACAACGCGCCGCCGACCCGAGCCTGGTCCTTACCGGACGGTGAGCGACCCCTGCTCGCCATCCGCAGGCCCGCGCCTACGGTGGCCCGAAATTGACTCGCGATCCATGACGCCCGGGGCGTCTCCCCCGGCGGCTGGGGCGCGAGGAAGAGAGTTGCCTCTCCCTCGCACGTTAGGCCTCCTCCTTCGCTAGCATGACTGCTTCGCAGCAGGAGGTGACTGCATCCCATTCCCTCTCGCTTCGCACCATGGTCTAAACCAGAGCAGGGCGCGAGAAGTCGCCGCCGCCGATCGCCTCTATGAGGATACGACGGTGCTCCACCCATGCAGGGCACACTCCGACCATATGCTCCACCGTGTCTTCCAGTGTAGATAGGTACCTAGATATAATAATTATGCTCAAAGGTAACTTGTTAAATGGTCAACGGAATAAAAAAGCAAGAAGTATTAAGAGTATTGGGGAGTATTAAGTAGAGTAAATTGCCCGAAATTGCATAATTACTTACTTATGGATTAACTTTAACCGAGACGTTTGACGAGTGCGGCATTAATTATTACTAACTAATGCAAAAGACGTACGTGCGTATCCATATGTGCGTATCAAAGCCTCCGAAAAAAACCCATAGAGACAGGGAGTGGGCTTTGAAAAAAACTTTATCTGAAGTTCAAGAAGTAGTACCGCAAAATAAAAAAAGGAAGGCTACCTACAAAAATAAGAAAAGCTCATAAGACAGAGAGAGGGCTTTAAGAAAACTCTTTGTTGGTATACAAGAAGTAGAAGGTACCGGAAAGGAAAAAAGTAGGACTTTCTACAAAAAGCAATGAGATCCCATAAAAAACAATACTTGTCAAAAACCCAAGTCTCGCAACTTAGTTGTTCTACCGTAAAAAGTTGTGAGATCCATGTAATACCAAGTCGGTTATTAATTTATTCAGTCCCTACTTAAGGGACCTTCTGTCTTAAGTTGTTACGTAATTATCTAACCTAACGACATCTTATAGTGACCATATCAATATTAAAAATCTTTACCGTTTTAAATAAATAGATTGACTTGGCAATCGCAATAAACAATTTAATTTATATATGTATTACTTGTGAGATATGTTTTCATGAGCATGTGCAAGCACCTCGCGTGCTTGCGAAAAAAAAAAAAAAAAAAAGGGCGGGATGATGGGGGGTTTAGTATTCGCGTGTTGCGCGAGGTGCAAGCACCTCGCGTGCTTGTGAAAAAAAAAATGGGGGGGGGTGATCGGGGGGGGGGGGGGGGGTTTTGCACGAATATTTTGACTAAAGCATTGCCCCTCTAAATGAATCTGAAAAAAAAATATTCCAAGTCTCTTAATTTCCGAGATCCGCCTAAAGGGGGTGAGAAGAGGGGCAAGAGGGGTGACTTTGAAGAATGGTTTTTACTTTACCGAGCCTCCTCTATACGAATCCGTAAAAAAAAAATACGGGTCTCGTAGTTTCCGAGATACGATAGGGAGGGGGGAGAAGGGGGGTGAAAAGGGGAGGTTTGGCACTTTTCCCGTAGGTTTGAGAGTTACGTGTTTACGAATCTGTCAAAATATACCCACCTCCCCATCCACCATCTGGGAGAACAATTATGTCAATGAGTCAGTGAGTCAGTCAGTGAGTGGTAATTTAGCTTTACATAATAGAACTAGTATTTGCGTGTTGCGCGAGGTGCAAGCACATCGCGTCCTTGTGAAAAAAAAATATAGGGGGGGGGGGGGGGTGTGATGGGGGGGGTTGCACAATTATTTCGACTAAAGCATTGCCCCTCTAAATGAATCTGAACAAAAAAAATTTCCAAGTCTCTTAATTTCCGAGATCCGCCTAAAGGGGGTGAGAAGGGGGGCAAAGGGGGCGACTTTGAAAAATGGTTTTTACTTTACCGAGCCCCCTCTATACGAATCCGTAAAAAGAAAAAGATACGGGTCTCGTAGTTTCCGAGATACTATAGGGAGGGGGAAGAAGGGGGGTGAAAAGGGGAGGTTTGGCACTTTTCCCGTAGGTTTGAGAGTTACTTGTTTACGAATCTGTCAAAATATACCTATGTCAATGAGTCAGTGAGTGAGTGAGTGAGTGGTAATCGAGCTTTATATAATATAACTAGTATTTGCGTGTTGCGCGAGGTGCAAGCACCTCGCGTGCTTGTGAAAAGAAAAAGTGGGGGGGGAGATGGGGGGGTTTAGTATTTGCGTGTTGCGCGAGGTGCAAGCAACTCGCGTGCTTGTAAAAAAAAAAGAAAAAAAAAAGTGGGGGGTGATGGGGGGGTTTAGTATTTGCGTGTTGCGCGAGGTGCAAGCACCTCGCGTGCTTGTGAAAAAAACTAAAGCATTGCCCTTCTAAATCAAGTATTTGCGTGTTGCGCGAGGTGCAAGCACCTCGCGTGCTTGTGAAAAAAAAAATGGGGGGTGGTGATGGGGGAGATGGGGGGTTTAGTATTTGCGTGTTGCGCGAGGTGCAAGCACCTCGCGTGCTTGTGAAAAAAAAAAGTGGGGGGGGAAATGGGGGGGTTTAGTATTTACGTGTTGTGCGAGGTGCAAGCACCTCGCGTGCTTGTGAAAAAAACTAAAGCATTGCCCCTCTAAATCAAGCATTTGCGTGTTGCGCGAGGTGCAAGCACCTCGCGTGCTTGTGAAAAAAAAAGTGGGGGGGTGATGGGGGGGGTTTAGTATTTTCGTGTTGCGCGAGGTGCAAGCACCTCGCGTCCTTGTGAAAAAAAAAATATAGGGGGGGGGGTGTGATGGGGGGGGTTGCACAATTATTTCGACTAAAGCATTGCCCCTCTAAATGAATCTGAACAAAAAAAATTTCCAAGTCTCTTAATTTCCGAGATCCGCCTAAAGGGGGTGAGAAGGGGGGCAAAGGGGGCGACTTTGAAAAATGGTTTTCACTTTACCGAGCCCCCTCTATACGAATCCGTAAAAAGAAAAAGATACGGGTCTCGTAGTTTCCGAGATACTATAGGGAGGGGGAAGAAGGGGGGTGAAAAGGGGAGGTTTGGCACTTTTCCCGTAGGTTTGAGAGTTACTTGTTTACGAATCTGTCAAAATATACCCACCTCCCCATCCACCATCTGGGGGAACAATTATGTCAATGAGTCAGTGAGTGAGTGAGTGAGTGGTAATCGAGCTTTATATAATATAACTAGTATTTGCGTGTTGCGCGAGGTGCAAGCACCTCGCGTGCTTGTGAAAAGAAAAAGTGGGGAGGGAGATGGGGGGGTTTAGTATTTGCGTGTTGCGCGAGGTGCAAGCAACTCGCGTGCTTGTAAAAAAAAAAGAAAAAAAAAAGTGGGGGGTGATGGGGGGGTTTAGTATTTGCGTGTTGCGCGAGGTGCAAGCACCTCGCGTGCTTGTGAAAAAAACTAAAGCATTGCCCCTCTAAATCAAGTATTTGCGTGTTGCGCGAGGTGCAAGCACCTCGCGTGCTTGTGAAAAAAAAATGGGGGTTGGTGATGGGGGAGATGGGGGGTTTAGTATTTGCGTGTTGCGCGAGGTGCAAGCACCTCGCGTGCTTGTGAAAAAAAAAAGTGGGGGGGGAGATGGGGGGGTTTAGTATTTGCGTGTTGTGCGAGGTGCAAGCACCTCGCGTGCTTGTGAAAAAAACTAAAGCATTGCCCCTCTAAATCAAGCATTTGCGTGTTGCGCGAGGTGCAAGCACCTCGCGTGCTTGTGAAAAAAAAAGTGGGGGGGTGATGGGGGGGTTTAGTATTTTTGTGTTGCGCGAGGTGCAAGCACCTCGCGTGCTTGTGAAAAAAAAAAAAATAAAAAAAAAAGACTGGGGGGGTGATTGGGGGGGGGGGGTTGCACAAGTATTTCGACTAAAGCATTGCCCCTCTAAATGAATCTGAAAAAAAAATGTTCCAAGTCTCTTAGATTCCGAGATCCGCCTAAAGGGGGGGAGAATGGGGGCGGGGGGGAGGGACTTTGAAAAATGGTTTTTACTTTACCAAGCCTCCTCTATACGAATCCGTAAAAAGAAAAAAATACGGGTCTCGTAGTTTCCGAGATACGATAGGAGGGGGGAGAAGGGGGTGAAAAGGGGAGGTTTGGCACTTTTCCCGTAGGTTTGAGAGTTACTTGTTTACGAATCAGTCAAAATATACCCACCTCCCCATCCACCATCTGGGAGAACAATTATGTCAATGAGTGAGTCAGTCAGTCAGTGAGTGGTAATTTAACTTTATATAATATAATAACTAGTATTTGCGTGTTGCGCGAGGTGCAAGCACCTCGCGTGCTTGTGAAGAAAACAAAAAAAAAAGTGGGGTGGGGGTGATGGGGGGAGATGGGGGGGGTTTAGTATTTGCATGTTGCGCGAGGTGCAAGCACCTCGCGTGCTTGTGAAAAAAAAATGGGGGGGGGGTGGGTGATGGGGGGAGATGGGGGGGTTTAGTATTTGCGTGTTGCGCGAGGTGCAAGCACCTCGAGTGCTTGTGAAAAAAAAAATGGGGGGGGTGATGGGGGAGATGGGGGGGTTATTTGCGTGTTGCGCGAGGTGCAAGCACCTCGCGTGCTTATTCAATTAATAAAAAAAAAATGGGGGAGAGGGGGGGGGGGGTTGCACAATTACTTCGACTAAAGCATTGCCCCTCTAAAAGAATCTGAAAAAAAAAATGTTCCAAGTCTCTTAATTTCCGAGATCCGCCTAAAGGGGGTGAGAAGGGGGGCAAGGGGGGCGACTTTGAAAAACAGTTTTTACTTTACCGAGCCTCCTCTATACGAATCCGTAAAAAAGAAAAAATACGGGTCTCGTTTTTTCCGAGATACGATAGGGAGGGGGGTGAAAAGGGGAGGTTTGGCACTTTTCCCGTAGGTTTGAGAGTTACTTGTTTACGAATCTGTCAAAATATACCCACCTTCCCATCCACCATCTGGGAGAACAATTATGTCAATGAGTCAGTGAGTCAGTCAGTGAGTGGTAATCTAGCTTTATATAATACTAGCTGTGCCCCGCGGTTTCACCCGCGTATAATCCTACTAACGATAAAGATAACACGGTAGGTGCATAAACAAAAGAAACTAAGTAGAAAATATATTAAGGTGTATAACTAACACAATAAAACTTATAATTATATAATTACTAGCTGTGCCCCGCGGTTTCACCCGCGTATAATCCTACTACTATTATTAATGTGTAATTTTATGCGTCAATCTAATTCGCACTGGATAGAGAATCGCGAAGTAAATATAGTTTAATTTAATTATATTGTCAAGAATACATTTAGAGTATTTCGGTATATATTTTTTTGGTATTAGTATGTACCTATTGGTTTTATCTGCATGATGAATCCGGATCTAGATAAAGCAACATGTAATTGACCATATGAAGAAAAATTGGCCAATTGTGAGTCAGACTCGCCCATGAAGTGTTCCGTAGTAACTACGCCAAATAATTTTGATTTTCATAGTGTTTGTATGAAACACAAAGTAATATTTGCGGTTTTATAAAATGTGCTATATCTCAAAAACTGCTGACCCGATCTCGTTCAAACCAATTTTAATTGAAATTTTTATTAATATCTACAGCATATATTTTGTTTTGGTTTTTGACTCCATTGTTATAAAAGTAAGAGGGGGTGGGGGGTGAAACACATTTTACCACTTTGGAAGCGTATATCTTTCAATTGACTCGCCCATGAAGAATTCCGTAGCTATGCTTGCTAGCATAGATGTTTGTATTAATCTTTCAAACGATTGACTTTGACAAAAATGATTATATGAACCTCAATATCATTTTTAAAGATCTATCTATAGACGCCGACACCCGCATAGGCGTACAGGCTTGATGTAAAAAATTTTTTAGTTCTAGTTCCATGTATGGGGAGCCTCCGCTTAATGTTTTTCTTACATTATTTATGTATAAAAATCGGAAAGCGGTTTGCAGAATACATCTATATCAAGTTTCAACTCAGTAGTCTTAATAGTTTCAGAATAAAATGACTGTGACATACAAAAAGACGGCAAGATAGATATGATGAATAGTATAAGGGTTCCGTTTTTTTGCTATTCGGCTTCAACATCGCTTTAAAACTATGCCAACGTTGAATGTCTGACCCCTTTTTTCGGGTGGGAAAATCATCGAATGACTTCTATCGCTCTAAGTGTAGCGAGAAGGACTGTCAGACTTCTACTGACTATAAGCTCACCCAGTTACTTCAGCTGCCCTTGCCTTCCGGGGCCGCGGTATCTCGTTACAACATACCTTTAAACTGAACGATGACATAAAAAAATGGGATGAACAAAACAACACCCTATCAAAATTACTTATTCAACTAAAGAGAAAGTAAAATATAAATATTCAAATGTACCTATAGATACAAAAATACACATCTGACGTAAAAGAAGCTGAAACAATATTACATAGGAAGTCTCTTAGCCAAGAAGTCGAAATGAAACCAAGATAAGGTTCACTATCAGTACGATATCTATCGCGGAGTGGTAGAGTACGCGAGTCATGCTCGAGGCGTCGTGCATCCGCGGGCCGCCGCGCCGCGGCCATTTCGGTGAATAGCGTTGTTGAATAATTTTAATTTTATATTTTCTCCTAAACTATAAGTCCAAATTATATACTGTAAAGGGCAAAGATAATCTTCATAAAATTGTCTTGATGATGAAGTTACTTTCGAACGCAAATATTAATATGGCCGCATAATAATTATACTACAAACTCATGCCTTATTTTTTAAATATTTTATTTACATAATTTGCCTTATTCTGGATTATTTATAAAAGTTAGATATGTAGTACCGCGGACTTTTTTTTAGATCTACATAAACCCTACCATTTTGTAGTACATGATCTTTACGTATATCTCAGCATTTCGCCAGCTCACGCGATTATAGTAATTTAGCGGCATATTTTCTTCCGACTTACTTCACCAATACCTTTATTTTAGGAAAACCGAGAAGAGTAACGTAATGTTAGATAGCCTATAGCCTTTCTTATGAAACTGCTTATCATAATCAGAAAGAATTTTTGAAATCCACTCAGTACTTCCGAAGATTAGTGCGTTCAAGCAAACAAACAAACAAACAAACAAACAAACTTTTCCGCTTTATAATATTAGTATAGATAATACTTGTACTTACATATGGTAAGTGATTCCATGATTCATAAAGTTTTGGTTTTGGCTTCGGTTTTTACAAGATACCACTGAACAACTCGACATTCTTATAAGTTATCACGTTTGCCGTCGAAAGCGAAAACTAGTTCGAGGAGACGGCCACTTGCCTGTGACATGAGCCCTCTGGCCATGTCGCGCGGACGCCGATACGCCCCCTTGCCACTTCTACTATATTTTAGATTTCTATGGTAAGTACGAACTGTTGTTATGAACTCTAAATTTATTATCAGTATACCAACATTATCTCTAATAATTAATAGCAAACATTGGTTTCCAATATACAATGTTCTAAGACTTGCATATCAATAATAAGACATGTTTCGTTTTAAAACTTTGAGGGTCAATATTGCACATAATTACTGTCGATAGTTTTTCAGTGTTTCTGCAGCGCCTCGGGCATGTTTGCGGAAGCGCGCACCGACTGTTTCCACGCGCAAGCGGTGCGCGTCCTTGGTGCGCAGGGTGCGAGCCAGCTCCAACGCTGTCCTGGTAATGATTGCGGGTAGAGTTGACTGTCTCTACTACCGACTGGCACTGTTGCACGTTGCTGTTGTTTGACGACTAATCTCATACTCTGACATATAAATTACAATTAATTTGACATTCTGACATTATTAATTTTTATTTTTTTATATTGACATTTAATTTGATAGTTTGACATTTTATAACAGGATAAGTTGTTCTCACTCAATCACCTTTGTATTTTTCTTTTTACTCTGTTTACTTGTATAATTATGTTATTTTGACATTTGGTATTTATGACTGTAAGCAATAGTAACATGTATTTTAATTTAATTTTATATGGGTCATGGACCTGCAATAAATAATTTTATTTTATTTTATTTATTAACGATTTCACTTGAAAGTCATTTGAATAATGGACATACCTAAACCTTCCCCGCGTGATGACACATCGACCGATCTATTGCGCTTTATATTCAAAAGAAGCAGTATATCAACATGGTTCGGGAAATATTAATTACGTAAAACTAGAAAAAAAAACAACATCAATAGGTAAAATAAAATAAAAAACAAAAACAAGCATGTGTCTCGATTTATTAAGTTCAAGTGGAGATCATTTATATGGCTCATGTTCTTAGATGCCGCAGCCACATCTGCCGGCATAACCACCACGGAGACCGAGGCCAGAAGCAGCAAAACCAGCGGGAGCTAAGGCAGCACCAGGACCGTAAGCAGCAAAAGGGCCCACGCCGGCAGCCGGGCCAAAGGCAGCACTCTCACTGATCATGGCGTTCCTGCCATTACCACAGGCGTGGTTGACGGCACCAGCACCGGCAGAAGGCACCACACCTTCCAAACCTACAGTACCAACAAACGGCAGCTCACCACACACACCCAGAGAACCTTCGTAAGCGTTCTCGGACGCTACGGAGATACCGACAGGAGCGTTGGCGGAGGCGCTGGAGACAGGCAGGGCGCCGCCACAAGTGGGACTGAACTCCAGGCCTGTGCAGCCGGCGCCAGGGTAGCCGAGACCTCCATATGACAAAGCTGGAGCATACGAGCCGCAAGGGGCGGCCAAGCGGCTAGTGCACTGTCCGAGGGCGGACTGAAAATAAAACACCAAGTACCAGCTATCAGGGCAGACTGAGAATATAGTTTAAATTCAACTAGTATGTTTGAACAGTAATTATTTAGGTAGTTATCTTAACTTTCTTATTTATTAATATTATGTAGATCTTCTGAAAAATGCTCTGATTTGTTCATTATTTTGACAACCCTCTTTAAAAGCACACAGACATAGTTGTATAGAACTATATTATTGACGATATCTGTGCGCCGGTAGTTTCCTTTGATATAATTACTGTCAACAAACAAAAAAAAAAAGCAAAGAAAGTTGATTAGGAATATAAAATCTTGCAATCCTTAAAATTCTCCGTACAAGTATAAAATTTTTATATAATATATCCCTAAAGCTTTTCTTTTTTTGAAAAAATTTTCTTTGCTTTTATTCGTAATTTGGCTGAATACATCGATGTGGTCAGAACAAGGGAATATCTAATTAGTTATTATTATTTTGACATTCTTACAATAGCTCAGGTAAAAGTTTATATTTGCTTTTATTATATATTACATTTTGCATAGTTAATTTCTCGTCCAGTATTTTTTTGTTTGCGATAACTATAAGATAGTCAATTTATTGATATAGTGTGAAATCAAATTTAGATCTACATTAAATGCTAAAAACGTATCTAACGTATTTAATTGAACAAGAAATAATACTATAGGTACTGTTAAAAATAGCTTCGTAAATAACCCATTATTTTGTAAGGTTTTGGTGGGTTATGTTTGGGAGATTTTTTTACAGATCTGTAAAAAAGAAAAAACCCCACCATACAATGTTTTGTTATAACTCAAAAGGTTTTGGCAGCGTTTTCGATGAAAGCTCCCGATCGGTTTAGTTTTTTTCCGATATGTTGAACTAATATCATCTTTTTCATCCAATATACACAAAACCTAAACTTACTATGCAGTAATTTTTTCCCCAGGAATCACTCTTTCTGTTGGTGAAAACTGAAAAGAAAAACTGAAAAAGTCCGTGCAGTACTTTTTGAGTTTTTCGCGAACAGACAAACAGACTGACGCGGCGGGGGACTTTGTTTTATAATATATAGAGATCATGTTTATATGCATATTATACGTTCTTATGGAAATGATGATTATAACACTACATAAATTAAGTAGTCAGTTTCCTTCCTTAGCTTTGATTTAAATTATTCCCTATGTTTGAATTAAGCTCTCTACAAGCATTTCTTTTTCCTGGGTGGGAAAATCGTTGTATGACTTCTCCCGCTCTGGGTGGAGCGGAACCGCGAGTCAGACTTCTACTGACTATAAACCCACCATGTTCCTTCAGGGTGAACAGGATGGGTTCGAGGCCGGGGGAAGTTCCGGGGCCGAGGTATCTCGTTAGAACATTTCCGCAACCACGGAGAACTCTATCTATAAGCCTAGGTCCGCAATAACTGCACTGCTAACACGCTATGACACCCTGCAACTTAGCTTTGCTGACCACACTAAAAAGGAATGGAGCTACGCTATGCTATATTTTCTGCCATTAATGGCGTCAGGCCACCAATGTAGTTATTAAAAACAGCAAAATTAAAACACCATAAATATATGTTTCTTACCTTGAGCAGGAGCGCCTGAGCGCAGAGGACGAGGATAGCCTTGACAGACATTATCGTTTGTTTCGAGTACTGACACAAGAATGATGGCCAGTGCAGCTGTTGGAGGCTTTATACTCCGTCGGTATACGAAATTAATTAATGTCTTGTGCAAGCATGATAAGCCTAAAACCTAATTAATATTTTTAAACAAAAAGCGTTTTTAAATGTCATATCAAGTCACGTTTTCTAAAATTTCGAAAACGCGGTCCATATCAACATGGTGCTGGGTATAAAATGGGTCAACAATTTCAGGTTATCATTCAGTCTTCAGCTTCTCGTTGAACAAACATCAAACATGTCTTCCTTCACTGTTCTGTTGCTCTGCATCCAAGCTTGCTTGGTCCAGGTGAGTGATTTTCTTGTTTAAGAATTTTTTTTTTTATATTTCATGTGTCTGATTTTGGTTTCCTGACATTGTTGTTCTCAGAAGTCATGAGATAACGTGTTAATGGTAACTTATTTTTGAAGTAGGTTAAGATAATTACGATTATCTCTTTTACAGAATGTATTCTCATGTGGCCAATGTTGTGGTTCTTACGCCCCTTGCGGCTTGGCTGGTCCTGGTCTAGCTGGCCCCTACGGCTTGTCTGGCTTGGCTTACAACGGACGCGCCTACCCTGCTGCTGCCGGTTATGGTACTGCCGCATACGGCGGTGCTGGCGAGGGCAACGTGGCGGTCGCTGGTGAGCTGCCAGTCTGCGGTAACACCGCTGTTGCTGGTCAGGTCCCCATCATGGGCGCTGTGAACTTCGGTGGTCCTGTGTGTGCTGCTGGTGGCGTGTCTATCTGCGGCAAGTGCGCTTGTGGCTGTCGTGCTCCCTGCGACTACCTGTACTAGACAATGTCAGTATGTAACCTCAACAAATTGAAAAATAAATGATTGATAATTAGCAACTATTTCGTTTATTTACAAGCTATTTGAATTTTAATCGAACACTCAGCGATTATGTATAATTGCATTGGACGCACGTGTGCACATTCACTCGTTCATCAAATGTGGGCTATTTCGCGTTACGATCATTAGAGACACCATGCGCTCAAAACCGTTTACCATTAGAGTAAAAGTCCCAATAACCGACAGATTTTAACATTTGCGAAGTTGACAACGCTGCTACGTGAAAAGTACATTTATCTCATGACATTATCGACTTATTGGTGACATCAATGTTATATTTGCACTTATATTTGGATTTTCTGGGGGAGGAGTGTGACGAACCACTCACCAAGACTATTTTACAACATGATCTGTATGTTGACGATTTGATCACGGGCTGTGATTCAGAGGAGGAACTGAAGCGCATTCAGGTTTCGGTGTCTGATGCTTTGAGGGCAGGGTGTTTTAACTTGCGTAAATACAAGTCTAATTCTTCTCATGTTCTAGAATCTTGTGCTTCAAAGTCTACGGACAAGTTAATTTTGAGTGAGTCTGCTAGTGCTCTCCGTTTAGGATGGGACTCGAGGTTTGATTGTCTGTATTATTGTTTTGACATGCCTCCTAGTACCGATAAGCTCACCAAGCGTTACATATTGTCCACTTCTTTCAAGATTTTTGACCCCTTAGGTTTCGTGAGCCCCTGCATGATAACTCCTAAATTAATCATGCAGCAGCTATGGCTAGACGGGGTTGGCTGGGACGACGATATTTCCAGTGAAATGAAGCGAGCCTGGATGAAGTTTTATAATTGTTTGCATAATCTATCTGTAATTACAGTTCCTAGACGGGTCCTGTGCAACTCGCCTGTTGTGACGGAGCTTCATTCATTCAGCGATGCCTCGCTGAAGGCATATGGTGCTTGTATTTACATGAGGTCTATTGATTCTGCAGGTCACGTGCACGTCAGTCTTTTATGTTCCAAGTCGAAGGTAGCACCTGTCAAGGCTTGTACTATACCTCGTCTCGAGCTATGCGCAGCCTTGCTAGCTGCATGACTGTGCCAGGCTGTCGTTGATTCCTTGAGATGTCCCATAAAGCGTGGTTTCCACTGGTGCGACTCCAGTGTAGTGCTGGCATGGCTGCGCGCTGGTTCTAATAAATTAAAAACATTTGTGGCAAATAGAGTAGCGGAAATTCTAGAAGTCACTAAGCTAGAGTCTTGGCGCTATGTACCTACCTCTGACAACCCTGCCAATCTTGTCTCGCTGGGGGCGTACTCTGATGAGCTTAGGGATAATTCTTTATGGTGGTCAGGTCCTAGTTTCCTATTGTTAAATGAGTCTTCCTGGCCTATTTTGTCTAGTGGTATTCAAGAACAGTGTGATGTGCTAGAGCTAAGATCAAATGTTGCAAATGTTGATCAGGATAACTCATCAATGATTCCTTTCACTAAGTTTTCTAAATTGAACAAATTGAAGCGAGTGTACGCCAATGTGTTACGATTTATGCATAATTTAAAGAACCCCAAGAACAAGCGTCTAGGACATGACCTCACGGTACCAGAATTGCAGGAGACATTTCACTTGCTATGCCGTGTGGCACAATGTGAATCTTTCCCACTAGAGTACAAATTGTTGGCTAGTAACAAATCTCTCAATTCTAAGTCTAGCATTATAGCCCTGTCTCCATTTATGGATGACAAGGGTTTGATACGTGTAGGTGGTCGCTTGGACGCCTCCTCTCTTCCGTATGATAGTAAACATCCTATTCTATTGCATTCATCACATCACTTCACTAAGCTTATTTTTGAGTGGGAGCACTTGCGTAAGCTACACGCTGGTCCACAGCTTCTCCTCGCGAGCGTCCGTGCGTATGTGTGGCCTATCAATGGTCGACACCTCGCCAGGAGAACTGTGCACAACTGTATACAATGTAGGAAGGTGCAAGGCAAGACGTTGTCCCCATTGATGGGAAACTTGCCCTCGCAGCGTGTTACGGTGGATTTCCCATTTCGAAGCGTTGGTGTAGATTTTGCCGGGCCCTTTTTTGTTCTGAATAAAAGGGGGCGCGGGACAAGGTTGACGAAATGTTATTTGTCTATATTTATTTGCTTGAGATTTAAATGCGTACACCTGGAAGCGGTGAGTGACCTCTCTAGTTCAGCTTTCATACTTACCTTACGTAGATTTATAGCACGTCGCGGCAAACCTGTAGAGGTTTTTTGTGATAATGGGCGAAACTTTGTGGCCGCGGCGAAAGAAATAGGTAATTTTTTAAAGGGCAATAAGAAGGCAATCATTCTCTTTTTCACTGAGAAAGAAATTAAATTTTTATTTTCTCCGCCATACGCTCCCCATTTTGGTGGCATTTGGGAGGCCGGGGTAAAGTCTGCCAAGTTTCATGTGAAGCGTGTAATGGGCAACACGCATTTGACGTTCGAGGAAATCAGCACATTGTTTGCATAAGTGGAGGCTATTTTGAACAGTCGTCCTATTTTTGTTGTTGTTCAAATTCTTTATTTAAAAATAAGTTTTACAAGATAGTTTAGTTATATAGTTAGTAGTATGTTAGATAGTTTAGATAGTAGTTTTTTTATTCTAATTGTATACGAGTCCTGATTTACAATGTTGAATAGGCTATACGTCGCCTCTATACACATTTAAACATGCTTTTATTATATATAGTATTCTTAACAGATTATTAAGATGATTTATAGTATACCTACATGATTAACATTGTATGTGCAAGTCTTTGTATGGACCCACATAATATGCTGTTTGGGTAACAAAATATAAGCTTTACTAATTTAAATCGTTATTTTGTTTGTAATAATCAACTAAGATTATAAATAATGATATCGTAGCATAAGTGGGTAGTTAGTACATAAAAATATTGGTAAAGTCGTCCTATTTGTCCTCTTTCTTCTTCTCCCAATGACCCCCTCACTCCAGGGCACTTTCTGCTTGGTCGGCCGCTGCCTGCGCTTCCCTCGCCGGATTTCGTGAACTCCAAGGCTACCCGTCTTCAGCGCTACGAACGGCTCGAGAAAATTAGACAGCACTTTTGGAAGAGGTGGCAACGCGAGTACCTGGCTGAGCTGCAGCAGAGGTCCAAATGGCGAATTCCTGACACTTCTCTGGCCCTGGGAGACCTCGTGCTGCTCCAAGAAGAGAACCTGCCCCCACTGTGCTAGCGTCTGGGGCGCATCAGCAAGCTGTTCCCCGGCCCTGACGGCATATGTAGAGTGGCGGAAGTGCAGACCAATCGAGGAAGTTTTCGAAGACCTTTCACGCGACTCTGTCCCCTACCTGCAACTACTCATCTTATGGAAGGTTAAAATCCCATCTCAGAACTACTGAAAGGAGGGATTTCAACGGGGGGGAAGATGTTCGCGCCATACAGCGCCGCAAGAGCGAAAAGCCTCGGTAGCCAAGCTGCGTTCAACTAGATAAAAACGCGAAGATTATTTTGACACTTCAATATACGAGTCAATGCTCGCCTGCGCATTCACCTACCAAGTACTTACGTTTGCAAACCTTAATCATCTAGAATCTTCTCAATCTGCCATAAAACCAAAAATGTACTAGAAGCAAGATACGTAATTAAACAAGTTAAGAGCATCAACTACAAGAGTTTTACTTCGATATAAGCATACTATGTCCCAAGTTCGGACACCTAATGATGTTGTTTCGTTTCTAGTTGTACGAATGGTGTAATTAATATTTCTCGAAGCATGTTGGTACCTATGTTGCCTGTGATAGATTATTCCAATTAATTTCAGTTGGTTTATTACATTAACTCAAATCTGTTTCTTTAATTAAACACAAAAAACTATCACTGCGCAAAATAACTTTGTTTTTCTTAGTGGTTGAATGAGAAACAATGTTATATTTGCGGTTTTAGAAAATGTGCTATATCTCAAAAACTACTGACCCGATCTCGTTCAAACTAATTTTCTTTGAAAGTTCTTATTAATATCTATAACATATATTGTTTTTAGATAGATAGATAGATATATTCTTTATTGTACACCATACTAGTAAACAATAAGGACATTACAACTAAAAAGGGTGATACAATGGGCGGTCTTATCGCTAAAAGCGATATTTTACAGACAATTTTTGGATGAATTTGACACATGGGAGAAAATAAATACGCGGGTACTATTACGTACGTGTAAGTACGGCGTACTATTTATCTACAGGGTGGCAGAGACATCGACGCACAAACGCTTACCAGGGATTCGGCACATGATTCTGGACACCCCTGTGTTGGAATTATTCGTCGGCTTTTTCTTAATTTTTCAGGATTTTTTAGTATCTTTTTTTACTGAAAACTGTATAAAATCATTGTTTCTATCTAACCCAATGATATTTTTATTAAAAAATAAAATTCACTTGTTTCACTTAACACTAGAAGAGCCGATGATTGAGGCCCCCCTTGTACCGCCACCGCGCCGTCGGGAGAAATTTATCCCAGTCTTATAATTCTTGGTAAAAGGTACGAAAATTATAATTTAAACTATTTTAAAACATTTGAAAGACGTTTATTTATTAAAATCAAATTAAATTCTTATTAGTATATAACAAAAATGTATCAAATTAGCGACTATTATCTCAAATATTATTATTTAGTAACAAAATCATCACAAATCAAATAGCAATTCTAACTGAACTTAATTATTGTTATTTAATAATTAATTGTTTTTATTTGGAGAACCTGTAACGCATAAATAATATTCTTTGCTGGTGCATTTATTGCATACAGTTATTTGCACAGATGATTTGAGCATTTTACCTTTACTTGACACCTTGTACGTTTTTCTTGTCTCTCTGGTGTGTGTTCCGGAATTGCTATGGTGTTTGTTTTTCTGGTGGCAATATAATTTACCCCTAATTATTCAACTAATTGCAATATAAAGTCTGCGTTTAATTTTACTATTAATGATTATTCTATACAATACCCATGGATTTATACCGACAAAATTAAAAATTATAAAACTAACGAACTGGCCAGAAGGTGCCTTTACAGTACATACTCATTTGGGCTACTACATCTAAGTACTCCGTATTTCGAGCTGTTGTAGAAGGTTTTTCTTTGGTAGTCTTGTGGCGGCTACACATACAAGCGGCACCGACCGTGCCGGCCACAATACAGAGGCGCGATGTTTTTTTTTTTTTTTTTTTGTGTGTGGCATCTCGCAGGTCAACCTCTGAGGTTGTCGGCTGCTTAACCGGGCTTGCCTGTGGTTGCCTTAATTAATAAATTAATTAAAGCCTCCAGCCAGGGCTTATTAGAAAACTTACAAACTAGGCGACTACACGCTAAGGGCACCCCCTGTGGGGTACGGACCTCGGCTTAGGGCGTCGCAGTGGGAGGGCAGCTAGGGACAGGCTGGATCATATCATTTTTATTATTAATAAGGGAATTTAAAGCTACTGGCTCAGCGTCGCGGGCTGGCTCTGGTAAGGGTCGGGGCGGACTATTACGGGGACGTCGCGGCGGGCCTCGGCGGCGAGGACGGAAGGACGGTCGGTTTTTGTTTTTGTGTGCCACTGTACTTGTTTCCCTACGGCTCTCTTGGAGCAGGGTGATTGCGTCATCGGGAGCGACAAGGGTATGCCTTGGTCGGCGAATCTTAGAGATACTCGAGGGTTCGTATTGGGCGGCCGATACGATAAGGGGATTCCTATGTTGGATTGCAGTATCAAAGAAACGCTTGGAGACACGTTTCATGAACTGCTGTATGGTGGGCATCTTGAGGTCTACGTGAAGAAGCTCATTTCGAACATAAAAGGGGGCTCCTGTGACTCTACGGAGGAATCGGTTTTGAAGGGTCTGCATCTTGTGGAGGAGGTAGGGCTTTGCGTGTGCGAAAACAACGCAGGCGTAGGTCATGATGGGACGGATGACCGCGGTGAAAATACGCAGCTTGCACCTGAGTGATAACTTGCTGCGGGAGCTAAGAATGAAGTGGAGCCTACCTAGAGCGAAAGCGGCGCGCGAAACGTGCCTGCTTTATGTGCTCAGCGAAGGAAAGGTGTTTATCGAGGACCACGCCTAAGTATTTGGCTTGCTTTTCCCAGGGGATCGGCTTGCCGTACATGGTAATCGGACGGGGGGAGGGTGGGTTTATCCGCGGCTTAGAAAAGAGGACTGCCTGGCTTTTGTCTGGATTGACTTCGATTCTCCATTTCCGGAACCACTTGGCCAGAGTGTTTGCGGAAGTTTGGAGAGTGCGAGCGATGGCATCGGGTTTAAGAACGGTATAATAGATAGCCGTATCGTCGGCAAATAGGGCTAGCTGAGTATTTTTATGCTTGGGGATATCGCTAGTGAATAGCGTGAAAACGAGGGGGGATAGTACGGAGCCTTGAGGAACTCCTGCGCGAATGGGATGGGGGGAGGAAAGCTCCCCCTCAATTCGGTAACGAAAGGTGCGATTCGATAAAAAGTCCCGTAGGATGAGCACGAGACGGTCAGGCACGCCGAGTTGGTATAGCTTATAGATTAAGCCATTGTGCCAGACTTTGTCGAACGCTTTCGCTATGTCGAAGAATAAGGCTCCCGTTATTGCGCCCCGTTGGAAGCCGGCGCTGACGTGTTCTATGATGCGGTGGACTTGTTGGATACATGAGTGTTCGGTTCTAAATCCAAACTGCTCATTGGGTATAAGACTCTTTGCTTCGGCAAAATCTTTGAGCCGCTTATATATAAGCCTTTCATAGATTTTACCAAGGACGTTGAGTAAGCTAATGGGACGGTAGCTAGACGGGTCAGACTTGGGCTTGCCTGGTTTGGGAATACCTATGACGGTGGCCTGTTTCCAGGTTGCGGGGAACATATTATTGCTCAATGCACCATTGAAGATGGCAGTCATTAGCACTATAAGCTGGGCGGGGAAAAGTTTGAAAACCCTATTGGTGATGCCGTCGGAGCCAGGGGCTTTTCGCGGTTGGAGACTTTTAATGATATCCTGGACCTCATCAGGAGTGATGGGGGCCAGTGGATTATCGGGATCTTCGACGGGCGGAAGGGAAGTTCTACGTTCGACTTCGGCGTTCACCATATCGAGGTGGGCTTGGTCTACTGGTTGAGAGCTGGGAGAACACTGGGACTCTAGGCTGTCGGCTAGGCATTCTGCTTTTTCAGAGTTATCGAAGGCGACACTCTTGTCGGGACGAATGAGAGGAGGCATTGTGGCCTCTTCAGTGGATCGTAACTTCCTCTGAAGCTGCCAGAAGGCAAGATGGGTGGGCTCAAGTTCGCTCAGCATCTTGTCCCAGCTCGCATTACGCTGCTCGGTAATGCGTTTCCTTACAGCACGCTGTAAGTTGCGCATGTGAGCTTTGTTTGCGGCGCAGGGAAAAGCGCTGTACGCACGGATGGCTGCGTTCTTCTCGGTTATCAGATTCCGTACATCTTCCGGGAGTTTCCAGCGGTGGTCTTCCACTACAGGAACTTCCCTTGAACAATCGTTCAGGACGGATTGTACGTGATTTGTAAGCGAGTCGATCGCCGCCGTCGTGTCAGCGACTGAGACTATGTGGTCAGGAATGGTGTCCAATTGAGGCGACATGGTGGACTTCAGTTTTTCACTTACTTTCCTCCAGTCGGTGATCAATTGGGTCGGAGGAGGTTGGGTAGGATCATGGTTACCCGAGCGGGAACCTAGGTGTAGGATAACGGGACGGTGATCCGAGTTGAGCTCGTGAAGCGCTTCTATGGAGTGTAAACGGAGGTTTACATTCTTTAGGAGCGCCACATCGAGGACATCGGGGTTATGGTTGGGGTCGTGTGGGTAGTGGGTGGGAGTCATCGGAGCGATGACGTCGTAGTTTAGGGTCGCGCCTAGGTTATACACGATTCTGCCTCTGGCATTTGTCGTGTTGCTGTTCCAAGCGGGGTGTTTGGCGTTGAGATCGCCCGCTAGTAAGACGGAGTCACTCAGGCCGAAGAGAGTCGTGAGATCGCTGGTGAGCGCGATAGGATCGTCTGAAGCAAGAGACGCGACCGATGGTGGGGGATGGTAGGCAGAGATGATGGTTATCGGAGGATGACCAGTCATGCCTAGTCGACAGGCAGAGTACTCTAGGTGAGAGAGTGGCGCGGGTGGGGTCAGAGGGAAGCAGTATAACTCCTTTCTATAATAAATAAGGGTACCGCCGCCGTGGCAACGTGTTCTGTCATTGCGAACTAGACGGTAATTCGCAATTTTGGGATCAGCGCGGTGGGGTTTCAAAAGGGTCTCCTGTATAAGGAGGACGTCTAATTGGTGGTCGCGGAGGAATTTAGTTATTTCGGCGCGTTGGTTGAAAATGCCATTGGCGTTGAAAAAACCTAATTTGAGGGATCGAGGCCTAGTGTGGTTTTTGCGTTGGGAATCCATTGGATCAGTCCATCGCATCCATCTGGTCGAGACCTAGCACCACATCACTGTGTGTGCTGAATATTTGGCTGTACATTGCCGTCGTAATTTTGCCGTTATTCTGCTGTTCGGCAGCCAGAAGGGCATCGCGGAGAGATCTGGCTTGACGGGTCATAAATAACCTATAATGGCGCAGTATAGTCTGGGCGCAAGCCTCGCCGTGCGCGACGGGTGAGGGATTGGGCGGTTGTTTGACTGCAGGAGCAGCAGTGGTTTGAGGCGCGGGTTTGTGACTGGCTGTGGGCTCTGTAGCCACGGCTATAGGCAGGATCTGCGCTGCGATGGGTAAATCCATCAGTGCCTGCAAAGGTTGGGCAGGGGCCAAGGAGGGAAAGGCTTTTTCGTGGTTTAGCCTGTTCCACGGGGACGGTCTCTGAGGAGCGAGACGTTGGGGAATTTGAGAAGAAGGTGCCTCTCTCTGTTGGCGGGCGTTGGCGCGCTTCGCTAATTTAGGAGCGAGTTTGGGGGCTTTGGGACAGCCGCGGTAGTTTGCCGGGTGACCGGTCTGGCCACAGAGAACGCAGCTGGGTGGTTCCGAACAGAGGGTTCGGTCTTTAGGCCGTGGGCAGTCCGCAGTGCTATGCTCGCCCAGACACTTGACGCATCTGGGAGTCGCATAGCAGTTGCTCTGCGCATGGCCATACAGTTGGCAACGGTGGCATTGTCCCACTGTTGCGGTTTTGTAGGGCTTTTCTATTGAGATACCGGATAGGGAGCAAATAGACTTAATCTTAAATATTGGGTGATGACCTTCGGTTGGTTCACAAATGACAAGAACCATGTCGTACAATTCACCGCCTCTCGCTTTATGTAAGCGATGGACGGCGATCACTGGTATACCTTGATCGGCAAGGTCGTCTTTAATATCCTGTACTAGGATTTCTTTAGGGACACGTTTAATAATAACACGAGTGGGCGTGTCCTCGGGGAAGGAGAAAGTGTGAAAGGAAATATTCCTTTCACGGAGGGTGCGATATAATTCCCTATAGTCGTTCGACGTAGGGACGGTGACTTTAATGCCATTTTGGCAGGCACGGGCGTTTGTGTAGTTGATCTTTCGATCAACACACATCTTAGACACATCAGTCCATTTCCCCTTGTCCTGGATGTAAAAGGGGGGCGGAGGGCGTTGCTTCCTTTGGATTGAGGAAGTTTGGGCTATCGGGCTGGGGGGACGACTATCCTGCGCGCGAGTGGAGGTCGTTGGGACGGGGCTAGCGGGTCGTACGGGCGTTTGAGTTGGGGACGGGGGTGACGCGGTGGTCTTTTTGGCCTTGCTGGCCTGGGAGGTTTTCCCTTTCTTCCTCTTGCCGCCGGTGACGACTTGAAAGTCGTCTTCCGAGGATGAGGGGCATGATGACAAATCATTGTCGGAGTTGTTATTGGACATAGGTTCGGTGATGTCCATTTCACGGAATTCAGGTGCAGCGCACACCTGCGCGGCGTCCATTGTTTTATGAACAATGGGATTAGTAGGTGGGCCGGAAACAATGGGTGATTTCGGGAATCGGGCGATCGGCACGACTTTGTCGGCGGGCGGGGGCAATAGAGGGCTATCTACCTGGAAGTCGTTCGTTGTTTGATGAACAATGGGATCGGAGTTAATAAACACTTCCGTGAATTGACCAACTGGGATGCCTTGATCGGCAAGCGGGGGAGATAATGGGCTGTCAAGCGCGTCACTAAAATCAGCGACGTTGGCTTCGGTAGCCGGAGGACTATTAGCGATTTCACGCTGGATTTTTCCGCCATATTTGGCGGAAATAGCAGGGTTTTCCCTAAGGATCTCTAACAATATCTCCAAAATATTGGAGTTCGCCATGATTGGCGAATGGATCAAAAATTTAATGAGGAAATTTTGGAGATTTCTCTCCCGCGGGGGGCCTATTTAAGCCTAACTGGCCTAACTCCCCGGATGGATGGGTCCGGGGATGTGTAACCCTCCCAGTCGGGTAGAGACTGGGAGGTGAGTACCTAATGGTGAGCCCTAAGCTTGTAACCGGTTGCCAGTCTTATTGTGCGAACCGGGCCCTATTGGGTCTAGTGCGAAGGGGTAGACACACCCAACCGACACTAGGTGAGTAGCTGAAAAGGAAACTCAGTAACTAGGTTTGACTAGGAGATCCCCCAAGGCCAAAACCTAGCACTCGACTCCAATTGACTGCTTCACCCTGAAGGGGATCAGCGGGTGCGTCGGGTCAGCACCCCCTTGGTTTTGTTGACACCGTGAGGTTTCCACCAAGGACCACGAAACTGTGGTTTTACCCTGAAGGGGCCAAACCAAATTGTTTTTGACGATACTCTGTTAGAGAAACAGGAAATCCTTCACCACCTCGAAAAAGGCGGATCCGGACCAGGCGTCGTAGTCAGCGACTACGAATGACGTCACGGCGAGCGCGACGAAGCGATGACACAGACACAGAACGATCGAGAGCGCGGAGCGGTACGACCGTCGCGGGCGAGCGTCGGAAGCGGAATGACTGAGGCGCGTTGAAGACCCTCGCCGTATTTACGTGCGCGCTCCTCTCTAACACACAGTGGCGAGACGATCCAAACCGCGCGCACTGAACAATCTGGCGCTGCTCGCTGATTGGTCAAACGCCTCGAGTACGAGCGCTCCCTGATACTAAGTGCCAAAGTTAAAACTAGACTTAAGCAGTGGTCAAAATAATAAATTAGTGGTAAATACACATCAATACTTTTATTCTCCTCAAACCTACAACATACTTGTAAAGTGGTGACCCCGACGTATGAAGGGCCATATCGAGTGTTGAACAGACAAGATAAAGTCTACACAGTACTAGTCAAGGATCGCCCGATGAACATTACCGTAGACCGACTAAAACCTGCATTTCTGGCCAACACAGAAGACAGCACAAATCACAACAATGCACCTTCTGTACTCCAACCATACATTACACGTTCCGGACGGACATCGAAACCTACTGTACGTTTTGATATTCATGCGTAACATCAACGTGCAGCCACAGCGGCGGTCGACCGCGCACTAACGCACACTCGCACAGCGGATGACTCGGCGACAACAGCGGTTTGGATCGTCTCGCCACTGTGTGTTAGAGAGCTTCGTCACGCCCGCCATGACGTCACTCGTAGTCGCCGACTACGACGCCTGGTCCGGATCCGCCTTTTTCGAGGCGGTGAAGGATATCCTGTTTCTATAACAGAGTATCGTCAAAAACAATTTGGTTTGGCCCCTTCAGGGTAAAACCACAGTTTCGTGGTCCTTGGTTGGAAACCTCACGGTGTCAACAATACCAAGGGGGTGCTGACCCGACGCACCCGCTGATCCCCTTCAGGGTGAAGCAGTCAATTGGAGTCGAGTGCTAGGTTTTGGCCTTGGGGGATCTCCTAGTCAAACCTTGTTACTGAGTTTCCTTTTCAGCTACACACCTAGTGTCGGTTGGGTGTGTCTACCCCTTCGCACTAGACCCAATAGGGCCCGGTTCGCACAATAAGACTGGCGACCGGTTACAAGCTTAGGGCTCACCATTAGGTACTCACCTCCCAGTCTCTACCCGACTGGGAGGGTTACACATCCCCGGACCCATCCATCCGGGGAGTTAGGCCAGTTAGGCTTTAAATAGGCCCCCCGCGGGAGAGAAATCTCCAAAATTTCCCAATTCAATTTTTAATCCATTCGCCAATCATGGCGAACTCCAATATTTTGGAGATACTGTTAGAAATCCTTAGGGAAAACCCTGCTATTTCCGCCAAATACGGCGGAAAAATCCAGCGTGAAATCGCTAATTGTCCCCCGGCTACCGAAGCCAACGTCGCTGATTTTAGTGACGTGCTTGACAGCCCATTATCTCCCCCGCTTGCCGATCAAGGCATCCCGGTTGGTCAATTCACGGAAGTATTTATTAACTCCGATCCCATTGTTCGTCAAACAACGAACGACTTCCGGGTAGATAGCCCTTTATTACCCCCGCCCGCCGACAAAGTCGTGCCGATCGCCCGATTCCCGAAATCACCCATTGTTTCCGGCCCACCTACTAATCCCATTGTTCATAGAACAATGGACGCCGCGCAGGTGTGCGCTGCACCTGAATTCCTTGAAATGGACACCACCGAACCTGTGTCCAATAACAACTCCGACAATGATTTGTCATCATGTCCCTCGTCCTCGGAAGACGACTTTCAAGTCGTCACCGGCGGCAAAAGGAAGAAAGGGAAAACCTCCCAGGCCAGCAAGGCCAAAAAGACCACCACGTTGCCCCCGTCCCCAACTCAAACGCCCGTACGACCCGCTAGCCCCGTCCCAACTACCTCTACTCACGCGCAGGATAGTCGTCCCCCTAGCCCGATAGCCCAAACTTCCACAGCCCAAAGGAAGCAACGCCCTCCGCCCCCCTTTTACATCCAAGACAAGGGGAAATGGACTGATGTGTCCAAGATGTGCGTTGATCGAAAGATCAACTACACAAACGCCCGTGCCTGCCAAAATGGCATTAAAGTCACCGTCCCTACGTCGAACGACTATAGGGAACTATATCGCGCCCTCCGTGAAAGGAATATTTCCTTTCACACTTTCTCCTTCCCCGAGGACACGCCCACTCGTGTTATTATTAAACGTGTCCCTAAAGAAATCCTAGTACAGGATATTAAAGACGACCTTGCCGATCAAGGTATACCAGTGATCGCCGTCCATCGCTTACATAAAGCGAGAGGCGGTGAATTGTACGACATGGTTCTTGTCATTTGTGAACCAACCGAAGGTCATCACCCGATTTTCAAAATTAAGTCCATTTGCTCCCTATCCGGTATCTCAATTGAAAAGCCCTACAAAACCGCAACAGTGGGACAATGCCACCGTTGCCAACTGTATGGCCATGCGCAGAGCAACTGCTATGCGACTCCCAGATGCGTCAAGTGTCTGGGCGAGCACAGCACTGCGGACTGCCCTCGGCCCAAGGACCGAACCCTCTGTTCGGAACCACCCAGCTGCGTTCTCTGCGGCCAGACCGGTCACCCGGCAAACTACCGCGGCTGTCCCAAAGCCCCCAAACTCGCTCCTAAATTAGCGAAGCGCGCCAACACCCGCCAACAAAGAGAGGCACCTTCCTCTCAAATTCCCCAACGTCTTGCTCCTCAGAGACCATCCCCGTGGCACAGGCTAAACCACGAAAAAGCCTTTCCCTCCTTGGCCCCTGCCAAACCTTTGCAGGCACTGATGGATATACCCATCGCAGCGCAGATCCTGCCTATAGCCGTGGCTCCAGAGGCCACAACCAGTCCCAAACCCGCGCCTCAAACCACTGCTGCTCCTGCAGCCAAACAACCGCCCAAACCCTCACCCGTCGGGAACGGCGAGTCTTGCGCCCAGACTCTACTGCGCCACTATAAAATATTTATGACCCGCCAAGCCAGGTCTCTCCGCGATGCCCTTCTGGCTGCCGAGCAGCAGAATAACGGCAAAATTACGACGGAAATGTACAGCGAAATATTCAGCACACACAGTGATGTCGTGCTAGGCCTCGACCAGATGGATGCGATGGACTGATCCAATGGATTCCCAACGCACAAACCACACTAGGCCTCGATCCCTCAAATTAGGTTTTTTCAACGCCAATGGCATTTTCAACCACGCCGAAATAACTAAATTCCTCCGCGACCACCAACTAGACGTCCTCCTTATACAGGAGACCCTTTTGAAACCCCACCGCGCTGACCCCAAAATTGCGAATTACCGTCTAGTTCGCAATGACAGAACACGCTGCCACGGCGGCGGTACCCTTATTTATTATAGGAAGGAGTTATACTGCATCCCTCTGACCCCACCCGCGCCTCTCTCTCACCTAGAGTACTCTGCCTGTCGACTAGGCATGACTGGTCATCCTCCGATAACCATCATCTCTGCCTACCATCCCCCACCATCAGTCGCGTCTCTTGCTTCAGACGATCCTATCGCGCTCACCAGCGATCTCACGACTCTCTTCGGCCTAAGTGACTCCGTCTTACTAGCGGGCGATCTCAACGCCAAACACCCCGCTTGGAACAGCAACACGACAAATGCCAGAGGCAGAATCGTGTATAACCTAGGCGCGACCCTAAACTATGACGTCATCGCTCCGATGACTCCCACCCACTACCCACACGACACCAACCATAGGCCCGATGTCCTCGATGTGGCGCTCCTAAAGAATGTAAACCTCCGTTTACACTCCATAGAAGCGCTTCACGAGCTTAACTCGGATCACCGTCCCGTTATTCTACACCTAGGTTCCCGCTCGGGTAACCATGATCCTACCCAACCTCCTTCGACCCAATTGATCACCGACTGGAGGAAAGTAAGTGAAAAACTGAAATCCACCACGTCGCCACAATTGGACACTATTCCTGACCACATAGTCTCAGTCGCTGACACGACGGCGGCGATCGACTCGCTTACAAATCACGTACAATCCGTCCTGAACGATTGTTCAAGGGAAGTTCCTGTAGTGGAAGACCACCGCTGGAAACTCCCGGACGATGTACGGAATCTGATAACCGAGAAGAACGCAGCTATCCGCGCGTACAGCGCTTTTCCCTGCGCCGCAAACAAAGCTCACATGCGCAACTTACAGCGTGCTGTAAGGAAACGCATTGCCGAGCAGCGTAATGCGAGCTGGGACAAGATGCTGAGCGAACTTGAGCCCACCCATCTTGCCTTCTGGCAGCTTCAGAGGAAGTTACGATCCACTGAAGAGGCCACAATGCCTCCTCTCATTCGTCCCGATAAGAGTATCGCCTTCGATAACTCTGAAAAAGCAGAATGTCTAGCCGACAGCCTAGAGTCCCAGTGTTCTCCCAGCTCTCAACCATTAGACCAAGCCCACCTCGATATGGTGAACGCCGAAGTCGAACGTAGAACTTCCCTTCCGCCCGTCGAAGATCCCGATAATCCACTGGCCCCCATCACTCCTGATGAGGTCCAGGATATCATTAAAAGTCTCCAACCGCGAAAAGCCCCTGGCTCCGACGGCATCACCAATAGGGTTTTCAAACTTTTCCCCGCCCAGCTTATAGTGCTAATGACTGCCATCTTCAATGGCGCATTGAGCAATAATATGTTCCCCGCAACCTGGAAACAGGCCACCGTCATAGGTATTCCCAAACCAGGCAAGCCCAAGTCTGACCCGTCTAGCTACCGTCCCATTAGCTTACTCAACGTCCTCGGTAAAATCTATGAAAGGCTTATACATAAGCGGCTCAAAGATTTTGCCGAAGCAAAGAGTCTAATACCCAATGAGCACTTCGGATTTAGAACCGAACACTCATGTATCCAACAAGTCCACCGCATCGTAGAACACGTCAGCGCCGGCTTCCAACGGGGCGCAATAACGGGAGCCTTATTCTTCGACATAGCGAAAGCGTTCAACAAAGTCTGGCACAATGGCTTAATCTATAAGCTATACCAACTCGGCGTGCCTGACCGTCTCGTGCTCATCCTACGGGACTTTTTATCGAATCGCACCTTTCGTTAGACCTCAAGATGCCCACCATCCAGCAGTTCATGAAACGCGTCTCCAAGCGTTTCTTTGAAACTTCAATCCAACATAGGAATCCCTTTATCGTATCGGCCGCCCAATACGAACCCTCGCGTATCTCTAAGATTCGCCGACCAAGGCATACCCTAGTCACTCCCGATGACGCAATCACCCTGCTCCAAGAGAGCCGTAGGGAAACAAGTACAGTGGCACACAAACACAAAAACCGACCGTCCTTCCGTCCTCGCCGCCGAGGCCCGCCGCGACGTCCTCGTAATAGTCCACCCCGACCCTTGCCAGAGCCAGCCCGCGACGCTGAGCCAGTAGCTTTAAATTCCCTTATTAATAATAATAATGATATGATCCAGCCTGTCTCTAGCTGCCCTCCCCTGCGACGCCCTAAGCCGAGGTCCGTACCCCACAGGGGTGCCCTTGGCGTGTAGTCGCCTAGTTTGTAAGTTTTTTAATAAGCCCTGGCTGGAGGCTTTAATTAATTTATTAATTAAGGCAACCACAGGCAAGCCCGGTTAAGCAGCCGACAACCTCAGAGGTTGACCTGCGACATGCAACACACAAAAAAAAAAAACACACAAACACTGATTTGAAGTCCATCACTGTTTGTAAAGAGCACGTGTTTTGTTTATAAGGGTGCAACTTACGTGCTATTTATTTCTACTCAACATCATAAAATAATAAATCAGCACGAAATTATAGCTTTTTTGAATGACATTTTGGAGGACAAATCGTATGGTGAACCTTTGGAATCCTCTGACGATAATTATCTGAATGAATCTGAAGAGAGCACTACTTGGATTGAAATACCACAAGGTAACTTTATTATTTGCATCCCAGTAACACTACAATGCGGTAGTTTTGTAGCTATTCAAATAGCTTTCGTAATATTCTTTGTATTTTAGGATCAACGAGTTTGATGAGCACTGTAAATAAGGCACAAGGTTGAAGTCAAAGATGAGGTCGAGCTCAAGGTATTCGAGCCCGTCGCGGCCAGTCGTCCGCAACTAGAGGATTATCTACACCATTTACAAACCCTCAGAATGATGATGATCATTATTCAAATGGGCTAACGTCAGATAACATCGGTAGAACACTTGTTCCTCCTGATGGTACAACCTGGACAGTAATTGAAATCAGTAACAAATCTGGTAAATATAGATGCCAAAAATATTTTTTGAAATCTCTCTTCAAATGAGACTGTGGCGGCTACACATACAAGCGGCACCGACCGTGCCGGCCACAACACTGAGGCGCGTTTTTTTTTTTTTTTGTGTGTGGCATCTCGCAGGTCAACCTCTGAGGTTGTCGGCTGCTTAACCGGGCTTGCCTGTGGTTGCCTTAATTAATAAATTAATTAAAGCCTCCAGCCAGGGCTTATTAAAAAACTTACAAACTAGGCGACTACACGCCAAGGGCACCCCTGTGGGGTACGGACCTCGGCTTAGGGCGTCGCAGGGGAGGGCAGCTAGAGACAGGCTGGATCATATCATTATTATTATTAATAAGGGAATTTAAAGCTACTGGCTCAGCGTCGCGGGCTGGCTCTGGCAAGGGTCGGGGTGGACTATTACGAGGACGTCGCGGCGGGCCTCGGCGGCGAGGACGGAAGGACGGTCGGTTTTTGTGTTTGTGTGCCACTGTACTTGTTTCCCTACGGCTCTCTTGGAGCAGGGTGATTGCGTCATCGGGAGTGACTAGGGTATGCCTTGGTCGGCGAATCTTAGAGATACGCGAGGGTTCGTATTGGGCGGCCGATACGATAAGGGGATTCCTATGTTGGTTTGAAGTTTCAAAGAAACGCTTGGAGACGCGTTTCATGAACTGCTGGATGGTGGGCATCTTGAGGTCTACGTGAAGAAGCTCATTTCGAACATAAAAGGGGGCTCCCGTGACTCTACGGAGGAATCGGTTTTGGAGGGTCTGCATCTTATGGAGGAGGTAGGGCTTTGCGTGTGCGAAAACAACGCAGGCGTACGTCATGATGGGACGGATGACCGCGGTGAAAATACGCAGCTTGCACCTGAGTGATAACTTGCTGCGAGAGCTAAGAATGAAGTGGAGCCTACCTAGAGCGAAAGCGGCGCGCGAACGTGCCTGCTTTATGTGCTCAGCGAAGGAGAGGTGTCTATCGAGGACCACGCCTAAGTATTTGGCTTGCTTTTCCCAAGGGATCGGCTTGCCGTACATGGTAATCGGACGGGGGGAGGGTGGGTTTATCCGCGGTTTAGAAAAGAGGACTGCCTGGCTTTTGTCTGGGTTGACTTCGATTCTCCATTTCCGGAACCACTTGGCCAGAGTGTTTGCGGAAATTTGGAGAGTGCGAGCGATGGCATCGGGTTTAAGACCGGTATAATAGATAGCCGTATCGTCGGCGAATAGGGCTAGCTGGGTATTTTTATGCTTGGGAATATCACTAGTGAATAGCGTAAAGTTACCTTGTGGTATTTCAATCCAAGTAGTGCTCTCTTCAGACACAAACACTGATTTGAAGTCCATCACTGTTTGTAAAGAGCACGTGTTTTTTTTATAAGGGTGCAACTTACGTGCTATTTATTTCTACTCAACATCATAAAATAATAAATCAGCACGAAATTATAGCTTTTTTGAATGACATTTTGGAGGACAAATCGTATGGTGAACCTTTGGAATCCTCTGACGATAATTATCTGAATGATTCTGAAGAGAGCACTACTTGGATTGAAATACCACAAGGTAACTTTATTATTTGCATCCCAGTAACACTACAATGCGGTAGTTTTGTAGCTATTCGGATAGCTTTCGTAATATTCTTTGTATTTTAGGATCAACGAGTTTGATGAGCACTGTAAATAAGGCACAAGGTTGAAGTCAAAGATGAGGTCGAGCTCAAGGTATTCGAGCCCGTCGCAGCCAGTCGTCCGCAACTAGAGGATTATCTACACCATTTACAAACCCTCAGAATAAGTATAATAAGTATAAGTATAATAAGTATATTTATTCAAAAAGTAAAATTCAGAAATTACAAAGTAACTCTTAGAAATAATGTAGGTAATACAATGTTTATGCCTGTACTAGGTTAATTAAAACCTGTATCACAGGCGACATGGGTTCTATTTACAATTGGTCAACAGAATTCTTAATGATACTTAATTTTTAATAGACTTAAAATACAAATTTTATTATTCTAAACCTAATTTAATTAAACGCTGAAATTACACACTGAAATAGCTGGTTGTTGTTATGATTGTGTCAGCATTTCTAAAGTTAGAGTGATATTACATAAATAGGCAATCAAATATGCGATCGATAATTACTTCAACAAATGTAAATGACAGTATGTTAGCGCACTATTCTTGAGTCAGCAATAAATGGTACCAATGTTGTCTTAGGTATGCGTATGACGCACTAGGCGCCCACGTAATCAACGGAGTTAATGTATCGCAGTTCAGCAATTTTCCTAGCTGGGCAATCCGCGTCACCTGTTTTGTGGTCACTAGGTTTTTCAAAGCGTGTGCAAGTAGCGCATTTCGGCGTGTCAGCTTTCTTGGTGCATTCAGTTGTCTTATGTCCTACTTCACTACAGTGGCCACATGAAGAATTGAGCTCTCTGCAAGTTTTTGCTGCGTGACCATAAAGATGACAATTGTAACACCTAGTAACCAAAGTAAAGTCCCTAACAGGACAGGACGACCAATTTATAAAAATCCTTGAAAGAGGTATAAGGCTTTTACGTATGTTGGCTGATACTTCAATAATGTAGTTTCAGGTTGTAGTGTCACGTTTCCCAGATTTGTGGCTTAGTTTAACCAAGGTGAAGAGGGTGTCTAAGGACATGTCTGGTAATTTTTCTGCTACATTTTGCTCGAAAATGCACCTCATGACCTCATTTTCTGCTAAGGAAGTCGGCACACCTACAATGACTATCCGAGGTTTGCGCTTGTTGGGTTCGTCGACGACAAGTCCAGATGTGGAGTGCTGAACTGCGTGCTTTAGCTTTACAGCGTCATCATTCGTCTCCGTGCTGATAATTATGCCTCCTTTCGTAGTTTTTCGGACTCCACGTACATGTAACTTCATCTGTTCAGGCCGTATGATTTTTTGAACTAACTGTTTGGTTTCGTCGCTTGTTTTAAATGCATCATTGGGATAAATAGCTACCGAGCTTACATTTTCAGGTCGCACGTAATGATTTGATCCCCTTTTCACCATATCGGCAAAAGAAGTAGTTCCCATAGAAGTAGAGTCTTGTATTGTCTTTTTGAGTTCGGAAATTTGCTGTGTCAGGTCGCACTGTTGGTTAAGGGCATCAATCATGATGTTCGCGTGAATAGCTTTCTGCTTCAACGACTGATACTGGACTGCCATCTGGGATGTACCAGATACTACTTTACGGCAATGGTTGGAAATCTTCATTTTCTGCTCCGTGTTTAGTTTACCATCCGCAGCAATAGAACAAACTTCGTTTAAATGTTGCTCGATGACTGTCATCCATCTTTGTATTTCAGGCGTTGATACAATACCATCGACCACAGTCGACTCCGGGGCTGAGTTTTTCGAAGGTGAAACAGAAGACTTGCTTGCCCCCCTTGGATGATAGGGGCTGTTATCCATTTTTTTTTAATAATAAGTTCACCGTATCGTGACCATTATTCACTAAACTGCACACTTAGAAAAAATGCTTATACATTACGATAGTACCTTTACACAACAAGTAGGTCACAGTTATTATATTAAGTATAAATAAATATTGCTAATAGGCACGTCTGTACGCTTCAACGCTTCAAAAAAAGCAAATGATGATGATCATTATTCAAATGGTCTAACGTCAGATAACATCGGTAACAGCTTAAACGCAGACATTATATTGCAACTAATTGAATAATTAGGGGTAAATTATATTGCCAACAGAAAAACAAACACCATAGCAATTCCGGAACACACACCAGAGAGACATGAAAAACGTACAAGGTGTCAAGTAAAGGTAAAATGCTCAAATTATCTGTGCAAATAACTGTATGCAATAAATGCACCAGCAAAGAATATTATTTATGCGTTACAGGTTCTCCAAATAAAAACAATTAATTATTAAATAACAATAATTAAGTTCAGTTAGAATTGCTATTTGATTTGTGATGATTTTGTTACTTAATAATAATATTTGAGATAATAATTCCTAATTCGATACATTTTTGTTATATAGGTACTAATAAGAATTTAATTTGATTGTAATAAATAAACGTCTTTCAAATCGATGGCAGCAAAGTAGAAACGGACATCTACATTTTTGTGAAAATGCTTTTTTTACAAAAATGAACTTATATTAACCGTATCTAAAACTCTGTATTAAAATTATTTCAAATTTTAAAATAATGAAAGAAAATCTGGCACGTAAATGAAGACATCTACACTCGATTTTAAAAAAAACATCGCAGTAGAAACGGACATTTGTATATGTCCGCTTTTACTTCAGAACTTTGACGGATGAATGAAACGTCAACAAAGACATCAGTCACTTGTCACATTCTAGTGTGTAATGGTTGTTTTCGTGCGTTTTAATTAAATTGCCAATGTTTAATGCATTCAACCTTAAATTAATCATTAAAATATCAGTTAATATTAAAAAATGAGTGCCTCAAGGAATAAATTACTTATAAATATGGCCCAAAAAGGTGTACAGAAGGAAATAAATGAGATTTCGGATTTGACAAACTTAAAGAAAACAATGCAAAATGCCTACGAAGGTGAGTAGCTGTAACTGTGACATAGTTATGTTATGATAAATATAGTTTTCATAGTTCAATATAAATGCTAGTAATGACATCTTAGTGTGAATAATAAAACTTTATTTTGAGGTTACGGTCCGACGTAAAAACGAACATCTGCCACTTGTTCTGTTATACATCGGACTTTTTACATATGTCTCAATTTAAGAATGTATGATTTATTGTTTTTATGAGGAAATCCATAGTTTTGTTTCTTAAAATAAATTAAGTATACTACTATATACTTTGGTTTCACTCATTTGTTTTTTTTTTTCAGATTCAGACACAGAAAATGTATTAATTCAGTTAAGTGATCTACAAGCAGAGATGTACGGTAATTTAGTTAATATAGGATCGTTTGATAAAAGCTGGTTAGTGAGATTTATTAAAACTACTTTAAATTATGTATGAAATGTATTCTTAAACCACATTTATATATTGCTTACAGCTTACCGCTCCTGGGAAATAGCACGCTTGAACAGACCTTAGCTAATAATGACGCTATTACGACCTCTGCTGAAAAACATTATAATCCAAATGCTAGTCCAGCTAAATTAACTGATTGCCTTCGATCGCACTCTGTCACACCCATACCTCCTGGATTTATTTCGTTTGAAACAGAGTTGCAATTTCCGGAACCTATTTCTGAAGCTGATGTTGTACGTCCATTCAGTTCACAAATCACTTCACCATTCGTTTTAGTCACTGATTCTAGTGCAACATCATCAGTAAGTGACGCTTCCAGTGAATGCTCTTCACCTTCGTCAACAGTTATGTCTAGGAGAAAACGACGTAAATTTACTATTGACATTACAAAGAGAAGGATAAAGTGCAAAAAAGAGAATTGGATTGATACAAGAAGAAAATTATTGCTAAATCTTGGTAAAACACACTTATCACGGGATGATAAAGAATAAAAACAAAAAGATATGCACCACCCATGCGAAAACTGCAAATTTAAGTGTTGCAAAAAATTAGTGAAGAAGTCGAAAATATTTTTGATTTATTTTGGGATCTGGGTAATCATGTTAAACAATGGGAATTCATTGTTAAATATATTTATAAAACGATACGTTTACGGTTTTGGCCACCGCAATTATTCCACCATAAGCCTGTATCCTTTACTCCTTCTTGCCTTTTTCTCTTTATGTAGTTGTAAAGGCAACTGGATACTTCATTCGAACCTCTTCTAGCTGTCTCATCCCACATGTAGCAAATGGTTTAATAAGAAGTTAATTCGTTTTATTACAAAATAAAATTTTCTTTTTATAACTTTACCGTCTTTGATATGGGTCGAATGAAATACTTCATTGTCCAAATCGTCATCCAGTTACCTTTACAACTACATAAAGAGAAAAAGCCAAGAGGGAGTAAAGGATATACGCTTATAGTTGGATAATTGCGGAGACCAAAATGGAGGTTTTTGCTGTGTATTCAAATGATGCCAAAAATTTTGGTATTCGCATTTGTCATATATTTTTAGAAAAGGGTCATACGCAGCACGAGGATGTGCAGCGTACATGCATTAATCGAACGATCCTCCAAAAATAAAATTATTTTCTAGCCGCAAGATTGATATACCTGTGTACGCTGGAAGTAAACAAATTATCAACACTATAAAGTTGACTAAATAAATTTATGTCTACTCGCGCACTTAATTCCATTTTCTAGTTAGTACAGCCTGTTAAAATATTTTGTAGATACGATTTGAATGAGAGGAGAACTTCAAGAGGACAAGCAGACGAGTTTTGCAAGTCAATAATACACAAGAACTTTGAAAAGTTTATAGTGAGACTTTACCCATTACTACAGCTAATTACAAGGACTAAATGTCTTTGTGTGAACAAAATGTAATCCCACCACGATACCATGATTATTACAAAAATATTAAGTGTACCAGCGTCATGGAAGAATCAGAAGCTACCGATGGCGCAGAATTTGAAGAATAATTTCGTTTTTCGTACCTAATCGTTATCGTTTTGATCTCTTTTTTAGGGTTCCGTAGTCAACAAGGAACCCTTATAGTTTCGCCATGTCCGTCTGTCTGTCCGTCTGTCCGCGGTTTAGCTCAAAAACTATTGGTACTAGAAAGTTGTACTTTGGCATGAGTATACACGTTAATGACGCCAAAAAAGTGATAAAACATACATGTAAAGTGGGATGATAATAATTTTTTTTTTCGTTCTTCCCATAGTGTGGGATATCGTTAGATAGGTCTTTCAAAAATATTAGGGGTTTGGTACGACCGTTTTTTGATTAAGTAAACCGTTCGTGACTTATCAAGCTTTAAATTACCAATATTCGTTAGAGTCATGTGTCCGCCCCCTCTATCAACTAAACGGTTGTAGTTAGAAATTCAAATGTCACGGCAGTAGTACCTATATATAACGAAATTTAAAGGAAAATTATCACACATAAGTGGGCTTTACAAGATTACGAGTAATAGTCGACCAATTGTATTTGACTCGAAAATTTCGAACAACTCTATAGAAATGTCGATAGATGGCGCTAAGCGCCAGTTGTATCATGCTAGCTTCTTGTGACGATTGAGTAGTGTAGCTCTGTGTCCGTATTTAAATTCAAAACACCGGCTATGACAAGTTTTATACAAATCTCTAAAAAAAATTAAAACTTTCCGTGCAAAATTGTCGGATCAGGTGAGGATTTGTATAGGAAGTCAAATTATTTAGGTAGTCATGTTTGGCTTTTAGTTAGATCATGGTACGAAACGATCAGTCAGCGAATACGACACGCACTTGGCTGTTATAAAAACTACGGAACCCTACACTGCGCGTGGCCCAACACGCACTTGACCGGTTTTTCCTACCTAGAAGTAGTAAGAATAATTATAGCGTTGATATTGCTAAGTTTAAAATATTGTTTTGTTTTGTGTTTCTTTCTAATTGTATATTAGTCTGATATTTACCTATTTACCAATGGTGCCTTAGATAATAAATAAAAATAGTAATTTATTGTATTTTTATTTAAAAAAATATGTTTTACGTGGTTTGGGTCCGAAATAAATCAGTTTAACTAATAGTTATAGATGGAGTTTAGTGGTAGATAACTCATTCATTGCTAATGTATAAAATGATAAGTGCAAAGTAAATAAAGACATGTACAACAAATCGTCAAAAAAGGAGAATTTACTTTTTGCATGTTGCTTAGATTTTCTTTAAATATCCTTAAAATTATTACTGGAGAGTATTATCTCAGTTCATTAGATATTTTTAAAGAAATGGGCGCTTTTTTATCACAACGTATTTATATAAACGGTTATCAGGCAGATGTCTTCTTCTACGTCAAAATTTTTACAGAGTAGAAAAAGACATCTACATTAATTCAGTAAAACAAAGACAAAACGATAAAACATATTACACAGTTCATAAAGAAGGTTATTTTAATGCATTGTAGAAAATTTCATGTTAATCGGTCCATAACTCTCAAAATGGCCACTATTTTTACTAAATCTGCTCTCCTGTAAAATTGCGATTTTGTAGATGTCCCTTCTACTTTGCTGCATTAAAATAGTTTAATAATTATAATTTTCGTACCTTTTACCAAGAATCATAAGACTGGGATAAATCTTCGGCACTTCTAGTGTTAAGTGAAACAAGTGAATTTTATTTTATGTTAAAAAAAAATCATTGGGTTAGATAGAAAAAATGATTTTATACAGTTTTCAGCAAAAAAAATACTAAAAAATCCTGAAAAATAAAGAAAAAGCCGACGAATAATTCCAACACAGGAGGGTCCAGAATCATGTGCCGAATCCCTGGTAAGCCTTTGTGCGTCGATGTCTCTGCCACCCTGTAGATAAATAGTACACTGTACTTACACGTACGCAATAGTACCCGCGTATTTATTTTTTTCTATGTGTCAAATTCATCCAAAAGTTGTCTGTAAAATATCGCTTTTAGCGATAAGACCGCCCATTTTTATTTTTTTATTATTATTTATTTATTTGTTATTAAAACATGTTACATTAACATCTTAAAAATAAGCCAATGTCCCACAAAACCGCTTACACGGTTTGTCTGTGAGTACAGATATTTAAAAAACTAGATATACATTTCTTATGACATACACATTATAGAAACATACACATACATATTTAAATAACTATAACATAAAAGTAAAAGAGAGAATGACATCACATTAATTATATTTCACAAAAGGTATATAGGTAAGTACATAATTATGTATTCTCGCCAAACTGTAAAGACTGGCGAGTAAAAATAACTGTATAAAATAAAAATAAAAAATACTTGAAAATATTGAATAAAAACAAAATTAAAAAAATATAAATGACTAATATATCACTTCTTGAGTGCTTTTGCAAATCTACTCTTTTTATTCTGATTTAAGATATCCTTTTTTTTTTTTTTTTGGATGGGAAAATCATCAAATGACTTCTTCCGCTCTGGGTCAAGCGGAAGGGTGTGTCAGATTTCTACTGAATAAAAACCCACCCTGTTCCTTCAGCTGCCCTAAATTTCCGGGGCCGCGGTAACTCGGTAGAACTTTCCCGCAAACCCCGGCAGGCAATGGCCCTATGAGGCCCCGTCACTAGTGTTGACAGCTCTTTGAGGCGCGCGTGGAACACGACGCGCCGCCGACCCGGGCCTGGTCCTTACCGGACGGTGAGCGACCCCTGCTCGCCGTCCGCAGGCCCGCGCCTACGGTGGCCGGAAATCGGCTCGTGATCCCCGACGCCCGGGGCGTCTCCCGCGGCGGCTGGGGCGCGAGGAAGAGAGTTGTCTCTCCCTCGCGCGTTCGGCCTCCTCCTTCGCTAGCATGACTGCTTCGCAGAAGGAGGCGACCGCAACGCCTCCTGCCGGAGGCTCTATGCGGAGATCGTGCGGTCCATGGCCCTCTATGGGGCCCCTGCGTGGGCGCTGAATTTGCAGCGGCGACCAGCTAGCCGGCTGGTCGCGTCTCAGAGGGTCATGGCTATCCGGATTATCCGGGGATACCGCACGATCACTGGGGAGGCGGCGAACCTCCTTGCCGGATTGCTGCCGTGGGATCTGGAGGCGGTAGCCCTCGTGCGCGTGCATAATTGGCGCGCAGAGGTGCTAAGCCGGGGTGAAACCCCGCTACCGCAGCAAGTCGCGGCTCAGCGGATAGAACTCCGGCGTGATCTCACGGCAGCATGGAAAGAGCGGCTGTCGCAACCGAAGGCTGGGCACGCCGCAATCGCGGCGATAAGTCCCCTCTTTCTCTTTGAGGAGTGGCTGGAGAGAGGCCATGGCGTCCTCACCTTCCGCCTGACGCAGGTGCTGACCGGACATGGCTGTTTCGGGAGGTACCTGTTTAGGATTCAGCGGGAGGACACGCCCGGGTGTCGTCATTGTGAGGACCACCTGGAGGACACGGTGGAGCATACGGTGGAGGTGTGCCCTGCTTGGGCGGAGCACCGCCGTATCCTCGTAGAGGCGGTCGGCGGCGGCGACCTCTCGCGCCCTGCTCTGGTTCAGAGTATGGTGCGGAGCGAGAGGGAATGGGTTTTAAGATATCTGCAGGCAATGTATTGAGTAGGTAAGGTACTCGCTTATCTATTGTTCTATCACCAAAGTAATTATTTACTCAAGGTACATTAAATTTACCTGCAGATACTGTCCTCGTTGCGTGGTTATGAGTAACTAGCGAGTGACGCTCCCAACTGCCATAACTGTTTACCAGGAGGAGATATTTATGCTTTACTCTAACAGGAAGAATTTTACAAATTTTGAAGAGCTTATAATAATTGTCTTTACATGAGTTTTTTGTTTTATTGCTAACTAATAGCTTCAAAAATTTAATTTGCTGAGCTTCTAATAAATCTAAATAACTTTTAAATGTGAGTCCATAGCAGTCAAGAGCGTAACTTACTATGGGGTCGACTAATTGTAGATAAAGGCACTTGAGAGTGCTGGTTGGCACCTTAAAACTAAGATGGTAGAACTTACCTAGTAATATCCTAAGTTTTTTACACAAATACTCTACATGATTTGCCCATGAAAAGTTCTCATCCACCTTCATACCGAGGTATGTTACACATTTGGCTAGTTCGATAGGTTTGCATTCACAGTTAATCTGGTTATTATGGATACATTCAAAGTTATGTGCATAAATTGGAGGAGGATCGTTGGGTGAAAGCGAGTAAGGAGAGCGTATTATTACGATTTTGGTTTTTTCTGCGTTTAAAACTATTCCGTTGTCATTGGACCATTCAACTACTCTGTTTACGTCAAGCTGCACAAGTCGACAAGTTTCGGCGAGGTCGGTACCGGCACGAAGCGCACACAGGTCGTCCGCAAACATGTATGCCGAGCAGTGGCGGAGTACGCCGCACAAGCTGTTCACGTGCATCAGGTAGCATACAGGTCCGCATGCCGAGCCCTGCGGCACTCCGCACCTCATTTCCCTCGCGTCGCTGTACGACTCGTCCACCTTTACACGGTAATGTCTTTCGGTGAGATATTCACGAAACCAATTTCCCCCACCCCACACTCCTCCATAGCATCTAACAAAGTATTTACATCCAACGTGTCGAATGCACGTTTATAGTCAAAAAAATACTGCTAAGTCTACAAACTGCTTCTTATTTAAACTATTGTTAATTTCGTCACAAAACTTAGATAAAAGAGTGTTCGTACTTTTATTTTTTTGAAAACCATGTTGGCATTCACTAATTATAGTATTTTTTTGTAGATAACTCCCTAGTTGGTTAACAACACACTTTTCTAATATTTTATCTACACTCGACAAAATGGCTATTGGTCTGTAATTCGACAATTCTTTGTGATCACCTTTTTTAAAAATAGGATGCACTATAGTTTCTTTTAATTTTCTCGGAAATTTGTTGGTACTTATGCATTAATTAATTAAGTGTACGAGAACTGGACTTACTTCATTTACTAAGTATTTATGATCAGACATGCGTATGAGATCACTTCCTGGCGATTTGTTTGTATCCATACCTATAATAACTTTCCGAACATCCTGACTGTTCACCGGTTGCCATCGCATACACACGCTCTTTTCTTTTACATATGTGCTTCGTTCTAACCATTTTACATCACAATCATGCTTTATACTTTGTATTTTCTTTGTAAATGTTAATGAGAACTTTTCACATATATCTTTTATGCTCCCTTGAACTTTAACATTATTTAATATAACACTATCTAAAGATTATTTATTTTTACCCATCATAGCGTTAATTCTATCCACAATTTCTTTATATTTTTGTTACAGTCTATATATACTTTGCTTATCATATTTAATTCTACATTTTGCTATTATTTTGTTACATTTATTTCTATATTTAGTGTATTCTAACCGTTTATTCATATTCTTTGGTTCATTATGCCATATTGCAAATAGTCTATCCCTCTCTAGTAATAACTTCTTATGATCATCCGTAATCCAGCTTTTATTATTTCGGATACTTTTACTTGAATTTTTATTCTTACAGCAACACTCATAAACATCTTCGAATATTTTTCTAAACGATTCGTATAATTTAACCGGGCATTCAATCAGTAAGAGATCATCAAAATCTATAGTCGATAATTTCTCCCGGACCGCGCGATTATCTAGGACGCGACGCCGTCGCGTATGCTCAGTGTGTCCGCGCGAGTGTGATACTTGCGCAGTTGAGCTCGTTGGTAATATTATGGCGTTATCTTTAAAGCATTCCCACTGTATCGCTACCGACACTGGGTAATGATCGGATATAACGGCTGACTGAACTCGCGCAAAAGGTACCCGAGTAAATATATGGTCTAAACATGATTCAACTAAGCTACCCATGACAATTTCACTCCGTGTTACTCGGTCTATTTTGTATCACCTCGGTGTATATTGTATCACCTTTTTAGTTGTAAAGTCCTTATTGTTTTACTAGTATGGTGTACAATAAGAATATATCTATCTATCTATCTGAAAACAATATATGCTATAGATATTAATAAAAACTTTTAAAGAAAATTAGTTTCAACGAGATCGGGTCAGTAGTTTTTGAGATATAGCACATTTTCTAAAACCGCAAATATAACTTTGTTTCTCATTCAACCACTAAGAAAAGCAAAGTTATTTTGCGCAGTTACTACGGAACCCTTCATGGGTGAGCCTGACTCGCACTTGGCCAATTTTTAGGTTTCCGTAGTCAACAAGGAACCCTTATAGTTTCGCCATGTCCGTCTGTCTGTCCGTCTGTCCGCGGTTTAGCTCAAAAACTATTGGTACTAGAAAGTTGTACTTTGGCATGAGTATACACTTTAATGACGCCGAAAAAGTGCTAAAATAAAATTAAAAAAAAAAAACAATTATTTAGGGTACCTCCCATACATGTAAAGGGAGATGATATTTTTTTTTCGTTCTTCCCATAGTGTGGGATATCGTTGGATAGGTCTTTTAAAAATATTAGGGGTTTGGTACGATCGTTTTTTGATTAAGTAAACCGTTCGTGACTTATCAAGCTTTAAAGTACCAATTTTCGTTAGAGTCAAGTGTCCCCACTGTTACCGTCGCGATATGACTGTATAGAGGAAGTGCGTGACGTATGAGGTTTGACGTCGTGGGGCGAGCCCGAGCCGCCATATTTTTTACCAATAGACAGTGCCATTACAACTGCCACTAACGACGTGCGCTTCCTCATGCTAAAAGTTTTGTGTCCAACCCTACATTTGGAAATATAAATCGTTTGCACATATCGTCGTTTTTAAATCTTTGATCCACACACTGAACAAGTGGTCAATCGAACCGGATTGCGAATATTCAGTACCCCGCCGCCAAGGTCAAAGATGGTCAACACCCGCAGTACCATCAGCAAACAACGAGAAAGAAAGAAAGAAAGAAAGATCATTTATTTGTCAAACATGCGTATACATAAACTGACTAATCAGACATGCAAGGTATTAAATTAATAGTATGTTGTGAGCGTCCATGTTTTGCCAATAACGGCGTACAAATTTTGTAGGTGTAAAAATTACATTTAATTGCATTCACATATAGTCATTTTAAATTAAATCACAAAATAAACAAGAAATAAATAATAAATTTGATGTCAAGACATTATAGTATAAGTATATTATATTCAAAAAATAAATTAAATTATGTCCAGTATATTCATTATTATTATGCAGTCAAATAGATTCAAAAGTCAATTGATTTAAATTTCACATAATAGATTGTTATACTTAACCATATCTATTTATTAGATGTCGGAATAGAAAAGTCCTTTTCATTCAAAAAATTTAAATCATTATAATACACTTTATTAACTAAAAAAATTCTCAGCTTTGTTTTGAAGAGTGACAAGGGCAGTTCTCTCCAACTTTTAGGCAATTTATTAAATATCATAGGAGCCATACAGAAAACACTTTTGCGCATGAGGGATGTTCTCGCAGTACTGCCGTGCAGACCCTAAAACGCAGTAACAGGTTTTTTGTCATTTTTTTGTTGAATATTGAACCTTAATGGACACGTTATAAGGAACATGAAGATCTAATCAGGTTTTTGTTAGGATGCTTTAAACGGTTAAAAAATCAAATTTGTGAAAGCAGTAACTTAACTTTGCATGTCTAAATATATTACAATACCAACTAAAATACAGTTATAGCAGTTACGTCTACCACAATCCGTCACTTTACCATGTTAAACGCAGTAAATATCTATATTAACACAAAAAATCTGTATTCTACACCCAAAAAAATATTGAGGGATATAAATTAAAACGCAGTAAGTAGTTTTTGTACCAACAGTGTTAATACTGCATGGTTGATCACTAGTTTATTTCACATGAACTACAGATTAAAATGCAGCAAAGTACTAAAATGTGGTATTTTATTTAGTGTTATTCATGTAAGTTTATATCGTGAAAACCAACTAAAGTGCAGCATAATCAAAACTTCTTTCTTTTACTTTTATCGTAATATGACTTTTAAGTATAAAGATACTATTTAAATTGCAGTATGTTCATTATTTACTGCAGTATAGTTGGTATTTTTCAAAAGATGAAAATAACTTAAATGCTAATTAAAACGCAGTATGACACTCTGTTACTGCATTATAATTGGTAACTTGAACGATTTTACTAATTTCACTGCAGTACAGGTCATATTTTACTGCGTTCTAGTCAGAATTTGTCGCTATCTCTCTCGCTCAATCAGTCTTGTAAGTTCGTGTGTCGATCGCTGCCGCGGAAGGAAGACATCTGCGCCGCGCCAGTGTAGGCAGCGAACGCTCGTCGAGCGAGTGTGTTTTGTGTTTGCTTCGGAATTCTCAAGGTTCGTAAATAACATTATTACACATAAAATATCAAAATCGAATATTAGCCAAAACTTGTAAATTTCGTACGTATACGGCAACCAACAGAAACCGATTTATTTAATAATACGGGCGTCTTAGTTGTGATATCCAAATAAAATTAATAAATACCTAGTATGCATATATATTGTATATATAGTTCATTATTTAGTTCAGACAAGGCATGATATCAAATGTATGTCAAATGTAGTATCAAAAGAAAGTAGTTTTGTATAATAAAGGTATTCCTGAGGTTTAGGTATATCAATAAGTATAGATAGAATAAAATAATTATATTGAATTTAAATATAACTTTTCATAGCTGTCAAACCAATAATAAAGCACCGTAAGTAGGTACCTAATAATAGTTAAAGTAAGTACCTACTTACGTTAGATTTTATTTTGATCTAGTTGTTCGTTTAAGATGAGTGAGTTTGAATTTTGAAAACATTTGTATAAACACAAAGAGTCGAGACTTTATCTACTTTAGTTCAACAGTTCTAAATATGTTTGTTTTGAATTAAATGCAGAATGGTTATTGTCGCAATCAAATAGGTTTCTAATTTTACTTTTGATAAATATTAAATATAATGCTTTATTTTCTGATGACTTTATAATACATTTTTTATTTACAGAATATATTTTAATCAGGAAGATGAGTACCAGGTCAAAAAAAATTCTGGCATTGGCGAATGGCCCAAAAAACAATACACCACCTATTATAATAACACATAACGAGGTCGATACAAAAAGTAAGTACCAAGATAAAGAAAATTACAACCAGCACAAGATTTCAAAAAAAAAAAAATTGATGATAAAGGAATTTGGTCTTATTATCTAACGTTGGAAGATATGAAAGAAATTAGAAACGGGAACTTTGAATATAATAATTCATATGGATACATCAAACAAATCAAATTATCCCAATTCACCCAAGCTTTACTTAACAAGCCGCTCATCCAACCACTACCAGAAACTGCAATGACTCCAAATCCTTTGCCACTAACTTTGGAATATCCAGCTAGGCCACGACCAGCTTCGCCACAACTAGCCTGGGCACAACCAGCTTCAACACTACCAGCTCCGTCACAAATAGCTTCAACACAGGTAGTATCAATACAACCAGCTTTTACAGATATGGCTTTGTCACCTCCAAATCTGACCCAGCTAGTTCCAGTACAACTGTCTCAAGAAGATCAAACATCTGCTTTATCGATTCTCCCTCAGTCTGGTCTAGCGGATTTAGCTACGACAGAAATAGCTTCTGAACATTCATTCAATGATCTTGTGACATTAGAAGATTTATTATGTTCTGAGGTTTTGCCAACATCAACAGATATTTTTCAGACCGCGACGCCATTAGCCAAAACACCAGTTTTTCAAGATTCTGACGACTCGGTAGCAGATAAAAATTATATTCCTGTGCCTTCATTAGAAAGTAGTTTTTCAGATCATACACAAGTAGTCGGAAAAGAAACCACCAATAAACGAAAAAGTAAAATAAGAAAAACCAGAACTATACCAAAATCTAGTAAAAAGTTAAAAAAGAACCTTGACAAATATTATATTAGACCACCATGTCACAATCTCTGCAAAAAACTGTGTTCTTTAAGTTTTAGTGAGGATAAAAGGCAATCTATCCATGCTGATTACTGGTCTATGGACTGGGAATCCAGAGGACTTTTTCTTAAGGGTCTAGTTCATACCAATGAACGTGCCAAGACAAATATTAAGACCAAAAAGAAACGCTACGTCACTCACAAATACCATTTCTTTAATGATGGAGTAAAAATTGAAGTGTGCAAAACGTTCTTTTTGTGCACATTAGGCTATGATAAAAAAAATGATCGGCATGTTTTGTCTGCTATAGGAAAGGAAATCGGGGACCAAAAAGATAAGAGAGATGGAAGAAATTTGAAAATTACTATAGTCGATAAAGACTTATTAACAAAACACGTGAACTCCTTTAACCCATGCGTGCATCACTATAGAAGAGCACATGCCCCGAATAAGAAATACTTACCTAGTGACATAACAATAAAGATGATGCACGAGGATTTCATTAATCTGAATCCGGGGGTAAAATGTTGCTTTGAAACATACAGGTATCATGTGTCCAACGTTATGAATATTTCTTTCGCCAGGCTTGGACACGAGGAGTGTGAATCGTGCGAAAAATTCAATATTCATAATCCTGACCATATGAAAAACGGACGAGATTCTGAGTGTGAAACTTGTAATCTTTACACAAAACATAAAGAAAAATATATAAAAGCGCGGAAGCATTATGAGGCTGATACCAAGAGAGTCTGTAAAGAAGAAGACGTTTATGTGTCTGTAGATCTCCAGAAGGTTATCATGCTACCGAGATTAGATTCTTTTAAAACTGCTATATTTTGCCCAGACTAGTGGTTTATAATGAAACGTTTGTGCCTCTTGGGAAGTATACAAGCACCAATCCCGTATATGCTGTGACTTGGCATGAAGCAATTTCCGGACGGAAACAAGAAGACTTAGTAAGTGCTTTTAGGGCGTTTTTTGTAAGCCAAAGAGATGCTGCGACAATAACAATATGGCTTGATAATTGTTCAGCTCAGAACAAAAACTGGTGCGTGATAACTTATTTGATCGGAATTATTAATAGTAGTGACATAGCCGCTTCAAAAATTGTATTGAAGTATTTCGAGCCGGGACATACTTTTATGTCTGCCGACTCGTTCCACCACAACGTGGAACAATCTTTAAACAAAAAGAAAAAGGTTTACGATTTCGACGATTTTTGCCATGCGATTGAGATTGCTAATTCCGGTAAAATATATGTTAAAAAGATGGAAATAAGTGATTTTTTCATTTTCAAATCTCATGTGTCATTAAACAAACTCAAAGACGGTACTGGAAACAGAGTCTATTTAAAAGATATAGTGGAATTAAAGGTAAATAGAGGAAGCTACTGCCTATATTATAAAAAAGACTTTGATGATGAACAATACAGTCAATTAAATTGCTTAAAATCAAAAAAACTTCCCAGACCTGATAAAAGATGCACTCCCAAAGGTATCACTTCTACCAGGAAGCTAAATATAATAAAAAACTTGGGGCCATTGATGCCAGAAAACAGAATGGCATTCTGGAGAATGTTACCTTTATCGGCTGTAGAAACCGAAGATGCACCAGAAGCATTTGCTTTTGATGATGATACCGAATCATAAGTAATTTGATTATGCATGTCATATAAAAATGTAACGAGCGTTAAGCATTTATGTTTTTTTTAATACATTCGTTTTTCTGTGTTTTATCTTTAACCAACTTTTGTTTTTGGTAATGAAACTGATTAAATGATACTCGTATCATTACCCTATTTTATTATTTTAATGTTTATGCATGCCATAATATAGAGATGTATCGAATGTTGAGCATTTATGTTATTTTTGATAGGTACTTTTGATATTTTTTGTGATTTATTTTTAGTTATATATAAATGTGCCATTTAATTGAAAGATCTCATGTTTCTTGCGAAACCAAAAAGCTTTATACCATTTATTTTTTATCGAAATTTATGTGTTTTATGTATGTTTAATAACCGCTTGTGTTCAAAGCACTTTAAATTTAAGTTACAATTACCTTATAATATTATAAAATAAACGACAATTTTATACATACATAAATGTAATTTTTTCTGTAAATTCCTACCTAAAACATACTCGTAAATTGGAAGAAATTGTTATATACTACATGTGCAATTAGTTCAAGACACAAATTAAAATGCAGTAAAGAAAGTCTTATGCTGCAAATTAGTCTGCAAAGTAGCAAAAAAAATCAAAGTTTTTGTAGTATCGAGTATTTTTACCGCATTTTAATCTGCATACGTGTAACTTTTTTCGTGCAGTAAGTGCTAAGATTTTAAAAAACCCGATTTTAATTAAAATCTAATAAACTAAATTAACTTTTGTTTTTGTAAATACCATCTTTGTTGTCACTTAGTCTTCGTAGCAATAATAATATGCACCATACACATTAATAATATTAAAAAAAACAGAGTTAAAAAGTTTTTTGCGGTTTTCTCGAAACCGCTTTTTTCCTCATACTGCACTTTAGGGCCTGCACGGCAGAGTATGAGAGCATATCCTACTGTTGTCGCGCCTGTTACGTGGGATTACTTCATCTAATCGTTTAAATCGATGTGGATTTGTTTTGACAAATACAGCTACCTCAAAAATGTACAAACATGGCAAAGTAAGTATTTTATATTTTTTGAAGTAAGGCACGCAACTATCAGTAGGTTTAATTTTAAATATTGAGCGAATGCACCTCTTTTGAGCCTTGAACACCGTGTCCTTTTCTGTTGAGTTGCCCCAAAAAATGACACCATAGCGTAGATGGGATTCAGTTAAACCATAGTAGGCTGTAAGTAATGCCTCCACACCTATTATAGACGACAACGAGTGCAGGGCATAGGCAGATTTACTGATTTTCTTGCATAAGATTTCGATATGGGTTTTCCAATTCAGTTTTTTATCAATGTGGAGCCCTAAAAATTTTGTTGTTTCTACCTCTTCTATAGGCTGGTCATCGTAGTGTATATTTAAATTACTTTTACTATTAATTCGTTGACTAAAATGTATTAATTTAGTTTTAGTCAGGTTAATTTTTAAATTATTATCATCTAGCCACTTTACCATTAAATTTATAGTATCATTTATGTCCTTTTCATAAGTATCAACACTTTTACAAGGTATCGTTATGGTGCTATCATCGGCAAATAGTGTCAGAGGTTGAGGGATGCCTTTCGGTAGATCATTTATGTATAATATAAATAACGGAGGCCCCAAAACACTCCCCTGTGGCACACCAAACGAAACTATACGTTCTGAGGACTGAAATACCATTTCACGTTTACTTTTCATATTAATTTGTTTTATATGTGTTATTTGAGTTCTGTTAAATAAGTAAGATTTAATTAAATTGTTGACATTTCCTCTAATTCCATATGCGTCAAGTTTATTTAAGAGTGTACCATAGTGCACACGGTTTTTTCTCTCATCGTGTCAGACATAAAGAGGATGAACAACCTTTCTACAGAGTACCATCGAGAAATAATACCCTTTTCGGTCAAAATAAAGAACTACGTCGCAACTGTACGAGCCCTCGGTCGCCATGAATACCTACAAGGCATAGAAGTAGCTAACATTATCCTATTGAAGCTACCTACCACTCTGCTCGCCAAGTGGACAGACTATAGTTTCCCGTTTATCACCGCTCAATCACCAAAACCTAGACTAGATGTACTATCGGATTTTCTCACCGAAGAAGCTGTAAAAATATCAACCTGTAGTGCTACTTTATTACAACCTAGAACTGACAATTTCAAACGTAAACAAAGTGATAAAGTGAACAATATACAAACTATTTTAGTACAAGATGGACAAAGTGAAGAAAAGTGTCGTTATTGTCGTACTGCTACTCACAAATTAACCGAGTGTAAAAAGTTTAAAAGATCACTACGAAAGGACAGATGGTCGCACGTAAGCGTAATGGTATATGTTATCAGTGTTTAATTGCGCGTCATCGAAGGGACGCATGCACCGCTCCCAGCTGTGACGTAGATAACTGTGGACAATCGCATCACCGATTATTACATTACGTGCCGCGTCAAAATAATAGTGAATCTGTGCCAGCAGAACAACCCGAGGTTCCAACCGAAACTGAAGTTCCATCTGAGACCATAACAAACATAAATGTCAGCTGTTCCGTGATGCTAAAGATTGTACCTATAAACATTCACGGACCGAACGGAAGTGTGTGCACGGTCGCCCTGCTAGACGACGGCTCGACTGTGTCGCTAGTTAGCGCTTCGCTGGCGGAGAAAGTGGGGCTGCGCGGGCGCCGGGAGTGTCTTCGTGTGTGTGGCGCGTGGAACGACACGGAGCTAGTGTGCAACGCACAGCGCGCAAAGGTCACGCTGTGTGGTGTTGATAACAAGATGTTTACAATCGACGCGCGAATCGTTGAAGAATTAAACTTACCGCAAAGTTTGTCTACAGTAAATAGAAATAACTATGCGCACCTATGTGACATAAGCCATGATTTATGCGCCACAACACAACTTCAACCACAAGTCTTAATCGGCTAAGATAACTGTCACCTCCTCTTACCTTTGGAAATGAGGGTGGGTAAAGCCAATGAACCCTGTGCCACCCGGACCCCTCTGGGTTGGTGCCTGCATGGAAGGGTGCCTAATGTTTACTTACCTGATGATTCTGCTGTACGTCACTCCTCATTGCTTGTCACTAGTGACGTCACAGAAGCTGAATACTTACTGCGAGAAATCCAGGAGGAGGTGTGAAGGTCATTCTCGATCGAATATATGGGCGTATCTGGAAAGCCAAGACAGAACTCAGAAGACTTACGTGCTATAGAATATTTAGAACGAACTTCAGAACACATCAATGGTCAATGGCATGTTGGCCTACCTTGGCGAGATGAGAAAAATGTGATGCCAGACTCGTACCCGACGGCTCTCTGCAGACTAAAAGGTGTGGAAATAAAATTAAAAAGAAGCAAAGAGTATGCGGATAAATACGAAGAACGCATTCGTCATCTATTTGATAATAACTACGCTACAGTATGTAAAAACTTAAAAGTAACTTCAAAAACTTGGTACTTACCTCACTTCGGGGTTGACAACCCCAACAAGAATAAACTGCGTCTAGTTTTTGATGCGGCTGCCAAAACAAATGGGTTATCCCTTAACGACTACTTGTTGAAAGGCCCTGACCTACTTATGTCGTTATTCGGGATAATGTTACGATTTAGAGAAAATCGAGTAGCCGTGTCAGGAGATATTAAGGATATGTTCCTGAGGGTAAAGTTACAACAAGAAGACCAGGACGCATTCCGATTCTTATATAGAGAGAAACCAGAAGGACCTGTAAATACGTATATTATGACTTCTCTAATATTTGGTGCTAATTGCTCGCCTTTTGTAGCCCAGTTTGTAAAAAAACAAGAATGCGAAACTGTATGAGTCATCAATGCCTGCTGCGGCGTCTGCTATATGTAAAAGTCACTACATGGATGATTATATAGACAGCCTACCTGACGAAGAGACTGCGATACAGATGATTCATGACGTCATGTCTATTCACAAAAATGGTGGTTTCGAGATGCGGAATTGGACGAGTAACAGTAAACAATTACTTGCGAGCCTACCTAAAGATTTACTCGGCGACGCGGCCGTCAAATTCAAATCAGGTCAACAGTATGAAGGCGAACGCACACTCGGATTGATTTGGCACCCAAGTGATGATACTTTGAGATTCGACGTATCTTTCAAGCGGATACCTGTAAATATTATAACTGGAACACAAAGACCTACCAAGAGAGAAATGTTACGTGTAGTTATGTCTATATTTGACGTATATGGCATCCTAGCCCCGTACACAATTAATGGAAAAATAATATTACAAGAAACTTGGAAGCATAATATTAGCTGGGACGATTATTTACCCGATGCAGTGTTTGAAAAATGGTCAAAATGGATTAACTTATACAAGAATTTAGCTTGCCAAGGCATTATCCATCTGCTACCATAGGAGTGAGCGAGAAGAAATATAAAATTCCTCCGCCAGCTACCTCAAGTGCTACGGCTACGAGTGCTACGAATATCGCTACGAACGTGGCGAGCGCGAGTGCTATGGCTACGACACACACCTGTGGCTCGTTAAATGAACAAAAGAATTCTACTCAAGCTAGTTATAGACACCTACAGATGCATATATTTTGTGACGCGTCTAGCAAAGCTTACTGCGCCGTTGCGTACTGGAGATGGATTGACGACAAGAGTATTGTGCGCGTAGCATTCATTGCAAGTAAATGTCGAGTTGTAGGAAACAAGCCGATAACTATTCCGCGCTTGGAACTTCAAGCCGCTGTCCTAGCAGCTAGATTAGCAGACTCTGTTGCACGAGAACATACAATAAAACCTGAGCAACGGATATTCTGGAGCGACTCGACAACAGTTCTACACTGGATCAAGAATAATGCTCGTGATTTTAAAATTTACGTAGCAAACCGGTTAGGCGAAATCGATGAGCTCACGCAGATGAATGAATGGCGATACGTACCTACAAAGTTAAACGTAGCCGATATTGCTACGAGAGAAAATTACACGTACCCTGTACTGCCAAATAAATGGATGTACGGCCCTACGTTCTTGCTATGCAAGGAAGATGAATGGCCGCTTGACGTCATATCTGTAGATAAGAAGGAAATATTACTGGAGTGTGTAACTTTAATAAAGGAAGATACACAACATTTGAACTTACCTGTACCTGATGCTACCCGATTTAGTTCATGGCTTCGTTTACGTCGATCGGCTTCTATGTTACTGAAGTTTATAAATAAATGCAAGAAGCTTACTTGTGAGTTTGACGACACTATGATGAATGCTGAAATATTATTACTGAAAAAATCACAAGCTGAATGGTTTAGCAAGGAATTAACTGCAATAAGAAACAACAGATGTGTACCCAAAACAAGTAAAATACTTACCTTGTCTCCTTACCTGGATGAACATGGAGTGTTGCGCGTCGGTGGCCGCATCGGTGCCGCAGCTGGTATACTTCCTGAAACTAAAAATCCTATAATATTAGATGTAAGAAGTTACATAGCAAGACTGATTGTTAAATATTATCATTTCTACTATGCGCATGGAAATCAAGAAACGCTAGTAAATGAAATAAAGCAAAGATACTGGATTACCAGACTTAGACCTACCATTAAACATATATCATCAAAGTGCTCAACTTGTAAAATAAGAAAATCCAAACCAGCACCACAGAGAATGGGAGACTTACCTGGTGCACGAGTGGCCCATCATGAGCGGCCGTTTACTTACTGCGGTGTGGATTTATTTGGTCCCATGGAAGTCACGGTGGGAAGGCGTCGCGAGAAAAGGTACGGCGTCTTATTTACCTGCTTGACAGTACGAGCAATCCATCTGGAAATAGTCACAAACCTCACAACTGACTCCTTTATCATGGCATTACGAAGGATGGCTGCGAGACGAGGATGGCCTCATTATTTGTATTCCGATAATGGAACAAATCTACGAGGAACGAATACGGAGCTGAAAAAAGCTATAAAGGAGCTAGACGAAGAGGTGCTGAAAGATGAGGCCTTGAATCGAGGAATAAAATGGACTTTCATACCGCCCGCGAGTCCCCACTGGTGTGGGGCATGGGAAAGACTCATCAGAAGCGTGAAAACCAGCCTGAAAGTAATCTTGAATGAACGTGCTCCCAGAGATGAAACCCTGAAAACTCTGTTAACTAAAATAGAGAATATGGTGAACAGCCGGCCGTTGACTCACGTATCTGTGAACCCGAATGATCCTGAGACGTTAACACCTAATCATTTCTTGCTGGGATCGTGTTCTGGTTTACCGCACATTGGAAAATTTGATGGTTCAGATGTTTATCTGCGAAAACAATGGCGAATTTCACAAAGATTGGCTGACATGTACTGGCGCAGATGGGTCAAAGAAGTACTACCAGACTTGCTCCCCCGTAAAAGGTGGCAGGAAGATCAGAAAATTGTACAAGTGGGAGACTTTGTACTTATAGTGGACCCAGACAGTCCCCGGAACTCCTGGCCGAAGGGAATTGTTCAGGAGGTTATTCCAGGAAAGGACGACCGAGTCAGAATGGTTCGAGTCAAAACCAAATCTGGACTTTTGACTAGATCGGTCACGCGCATCGCTCGGATACCAGTTGATGAAGAGTGCTGCTAAGGCAGCACTGGGGTGGGGAATGTTACCGTCGCGATATGACTGTTAAAGGAAGTGCGTGACGTATGAGGTTTGACGTCGTGGGGCGAGCCCGAGCCGCCATATTTTTTACCAATAGACAGTGCCATTACAACTGCCACTAACGACGCGCGCTTCCTCATGCTAAAAGTTTTGTGTCCAACCCTACATTTGGAAATATAAATCGTTTGCACATATCGTCGTTTTTAAATCTTTGATCCACACGCTAAACACCCACCCTCTATCAACTAAACGGTTATAGTTAGAAATTTAAATGTCACAGCAGTAGTACCTATATATAACGAAATTTAAAGGAAAACTATCACACATAAGTGGGCTTTACAAGTTTACGAGTAATAGTCGACCAATTGTATTTGACTCGAAAATTTCGAACAACTCTATAGAAATTTCGATAGATGGCGCTAAGCGCAAGTTGTATCGTGCTAGCTTCTTGTGACGATTGAGTAGTGTAGCTCTGTGTCCGTATTTAAATTCAAAACACCGGCTATTACAAGTTTTATACAAATCTCTAAAAAAATTAAAACTTTCCGTGCAAAATTGTCGGATCAGGTGAGGATTTGTATAGGAAGTCAAATTAGTCAGGTAGTCATGTTTGGCTTATAGTCAGAGCATGGTACAAAACAATCAGTCAGCGAATACGACACGCACTTGGCTGTTATAAATTTTTTTTTACAAAAAATAGAACCGACTTCCATATCAAAACACTACAAAGCCAAAAATAACTTTAATTTCGGTAGTCGGTGTTATTGGTTTTAGATTTTCTTTTTTTTTCACACCGCCTTCCAGGTTTAAAAAGTATTTTACTGCTAGATAAATACCCTTGATTACAAAACTTTTTATTTGAATGAGAATCAATATTACGACACGAATCGTAGCAAGCTTTGTTTCTACATAACCATGTACAACATAATATTTATTAATCATCAATAGTGTTCTCAGCGCAACCCATAAATGAATTTTTATGTGCAAAATTTTGATACTTTGGATATTATTTTCTCTGTTTTATTTTCGAAAATAAATTATGGGCTAGGTTTCATTCCGATAATGTAGCTTTCTATTGGTGAAAAATTGTTAAAATCGGTGCAGTACTTTCGGAACTTATTTGTTACAAATAAATAAGCAACCAAACACACAAAAAGTCTTTCCTGTTTTTAATATTGGTAAGGATTAAAATTAGGGATGTAACGATACATGAATTTGCCGATACGATACCGATACCGATAATCGAGAAAAATAATCGGCGATTCCGATACCGATAGCGATATCGATGGCTTAGTAGTGAATACACCCAGTAAATAAAGAATGATGTACTTTATATGCATAAAACTTACTTATGTTAAATAGACTAAATAGACACTCCATTTTGTAAAGTGTAGCAAAAATGGAAATTGTAAATAATGAGAAAAAGGTAAAATATCATATCAACATTTATTTGGGTAACATTTATCAAGGAATCAAATCAAAAGTAAATCAATATTAATAATCAAAGTTCACTTTAGCGCGTCCTTCGCCCCGCCCGCGCACCCTCTGAGACGGAATGGCAACGTGGCCGCGAGCGCGTCGTTTTTGTGCGCTTTTCAAACTGTGTTATCGGCTGTATTTAAATCGGCGATGCCGATATATCGGTATCGGTATCGTTACATCGCTTAAAATACAAAAATAAGATATGCATTTATTTTGTTTTAGTGATAATATTAATGAAGAAAAAGTTCTTAGATGGTGCAGCCACATCTGCCGGCATAACCACCTCGGAGACCGAGGCCAGGAGCGGGAAGACTAGCGGGAGCAAAGGCAGCACCAGGACCGTAAGCAGCAAGAGGGCCCACGCCGGCAGCCGGTCCAAAGACAGCACTCTCACTGATCATGGCGTTCTGGCCATTACCACAGGCGTGGTTGACGGCACCAGCACCGGCAGTAGGCAACACACCTTCGAAACCAACAGTACCCACGAACGGCAGCTCACCAGCTACATCTAGGATACCCTCGTAAACGTTGTCAGAGGCCACAGAGATACCGATGGGAGCGATGGCGGAGACGCTGGTGACAGGCAGGGCGCCGCCACTGGTGGGACTGAACTCAATGGAGGGACCGCAGATTCCATCGTAAGCCAGGCCTCTGCCTGCGCAGCCAGCGCCAGGGTAGCCAAGTCCTCCATATGCCAAAGCTGGAGCAGCCAAGCCGCAAGGGGCGGCCAAGCTGCAGGGAGCAGCAAATCCAGAGCACTGTCCGAAGGCAGACTGAAAATAAAGTTCTGATTATTTATAGCTATTCCCCGAAGAAATTATCGTACCTACTACAGAATATCGGTACAAAAATTAAATCTTTTTTACCTTGAGGAGGAGCGCCTGAGCGCAGAGGACGAGGATAATCTTGGCAGACATTGTAGTTTGTTTCGAGTGCTGACAAAAGAATGATGTCCAGTGCAACTGTTAGAGGTTTTATAGGTATTCCGTCGTGTTATCTAGTTCTAAGAAAATTGTACGTAAGTAAGTAGGTAAGTGTTATTAATTAATAGTTTGTGCAACCATGATAAGCTTACTATATACAAACGAAGAAACACGTGATATCTATACTTAAAACTATTAATATTTCGTAACTGTCACCGTAAGTGTAGAATGTGACTTACTTAAACCCTTTCACAATTTTAAAGAACGTGATAACCTTAACTATTGATTAATAACACTTCGCTATATACAAATATTCTTAGAAATTGATAACCGAATATAGTATAAAACCTCCACCAGCTGCACTGGACATCACTCTTGTGTCAGCACTAGAAACAAACTACAATGACTGTCAAGATGTCAGTGAAATTAGCAGATCATTGTACCACCCAATGTATCTTCTTCGGACCCCGTTATTTCTTTAACACCTACATTACCTTGTTCCAATTTGGATCCGTTTTGGAAAACCCTCTCAAAATTCAAAAACTCTGTTCCGGTTTTAAAGCGAATTCCCCGCGGCGCTAGACCTGTAGTGGCGCAAAACCTAGCAGGATGCGTTCGCCTTGCCGCTCGCGAACTCTCAAAGTGCCTGGGAACATCTGCTTACCTTCCCGTGTAGGATCCTACATGTTCGAAAGAATTTGGCAACCAAAAAAACTTTAACTTCACAAATTAAAGAAAATTGTAATATTTCGGCCCACATTCAGGATTCAAAATTACCGACACAGAGGGTTACTTCCACAAGAAGTATATCCCGCCTGGTCGAATCTAAATTAGGGGAAGATGACATTAGCGGAGCTGCCAGGATACTTTTCAGTAGTGATGTGGTGGCCCCGTACTCTCCAGATACTCTCGCGGCTCTGGAGAACAAATACCCTGCCCCAGCGGATGGTCTTTCCTTTCCCGACCCCCCCGATCAGGACATAAACACCCTCACCGTTACAGGTCAAGAAGTGATCACAGCCGTTTGTTCCTTCCGAAGCGGCTCTGCTGGCGGCCTCGATGGGCTGAGTCCGCAGCACCTGAAGGACCTACTCAGCTCAGGCGCCGGAGAGTCTGGTGAGTTGCTTTTGAAGGAGCCAACGGCTCTGATTAACCTTATGCTCTCGGGCCAGGTGAACGAAGCCATCACCGATATCTTGTACGGGGCCTATCTATGTGCCCTACGCAAGAAGGATGGCGGCATCCGCCCCATTGCCGTGGGAACTACCTACCGTCGTATGGCAGCCAAGATTTGCTTCCAATTTTATGGTGAGGATATTTCGACCAAATTTCAGCCCCTGCAACTGGGTTACGGCTCCAAAAGGGGTTGTGAGGCTGCCGTACACGCCTGGACGACCTATTTAAATTCAGGTAAAGGAGAGGTCATCTTGAAGGTTGACATCAAAAATGCTTTTAATTCAGTCAATAGGGACACTTTGTTGGCAGAAACTAAAAAAGAAGTACCATAAATTTTTAGTTTTCTTTGGCAATGTTATAGACATCCAACCACGCATCCCAATAATACCCAATAATTTACCTTTTAATTTCAAACGTTTGCAGTTCCCACTTAAAGTTGCATTTTCAAAGACCATCAATAAATTGCAAGGGCTAACTTTAAAGGTAGTAGGGATACATTTAGGCACGCCCTGTTTTTCCCATGGCCAGATCTACGTAGCTTGCTCACGTGTTTCTTACTTGCCATAGTTTACAGGAGTATTCAAAACTAAAAACACATTGATAAATAATTTTAGAATTAATTTTAGGATTAGAATAATTCTTAATATAAGGTATTATATTAAGAATTATTCTAATCCTTTCAGTATTGCTCGCTGCTACCGAACGAAGTAATGCATTTCAATAAATTCAATAACATTGCATACTAATCCTTGACTGGCCGAACAATAAACGAAAGTAACCTCTGTTGGTCCCATTTGTTAATCAGTGTCATTATATGTATCATGTCTGTGCTGATCTGTTTGTGATGAAATTTGATATGGATAATCTCAAGCCTGGGGAAGGACATAGACTACTTTTTATCAACACAACACACAGGCGAAGTTTATAATAAAATTGTAACTTGATTGACTAACACACCCAGCGGTCGACGCACAACCGAAACCACTGAGCTTAAATAAGCACTAAGAAAGGAATTTCGATAATTCCACCTCCAAGGGTTACCCCCTTAATATAATTGGGGTTCAAAGATTGTAGGAATCCATCAGTTTTGAAGTTAGACATCTGAAATTTTAGATACGGAGTGGAACTTATAGTTAAAAAAAAATATATTCAAAACGATTTGTCACGAAACTTTATGTGGCAGACCAAATTCCACGCGAGCGAAGCTGCAGGCAAAAGCTAGTATAACACAATTTTTATTAATCATCAATAGTGTTCTCAGCGCACACCAAAAATGATTTTTATATGCAAAATGTTGATACTTTGGATAGAATTTTCTCCATTACTTTCTTAAATAAATTATGGGCTAGGTTTCATTCCGATAATGTAGCTTTCTATTGGTGAAAAATAGTTAAAATCAGTCCAGTACTTTTGGAGCTTATTTGTTATAAATAAATAAACAAACAAACACACAAAAAATCTTTAGTACGAGCATTGCCACATGATATTAATTGTTTTACTTTTTAACATATTATGCTGTCTTGACATTTAGCTGAATAGGCGATCGTGCCTTTACTGCGCAACCTACATACTGTAATTCTATTTATAGTTGCTTTCATTTAATTGTAAAACACAACATTAAACATTCTCTTCGAAAACGGATACAAACCCAGTTATTTTATTTTCTGTGAACATCCCGTCTTCGGTGACAACATACAACAACTACATCTCAGTGTACGGGCAAACCACTCGTACATTAGTGGTCCTTCGAACCGGATGCTGCGCAACTGGAACAACAGCCCTGCAAACCTTATCAGGTACGTGAAGTCTCTTTGCGATAGCGAATCAGTTTGACCCGTCTTCCACAAACGGATCACCCCGGGCAAATTGAGAAGGCGCACATATCACACGTAGTGACATCATAACAAGAAACAATCAGTGATCCGGAAGCTATTTGAAGTTAACAGAGTTAGTGTTCCGTAACATTTCTATAACAACAATGGACTCTAAACAACAAGAACTTCTCAAACGGCAGCAAATCATTGCTGAAGGTATCAGGAAGATTGGTATCAATTTTGCAAAAGATGGTCCTGACCGCAAGAGCGCAACATACATCAAAGTTAGATTGGATAATCTCAGAGCTCTCTGGAATGAGTTTGAGATGAATCACGGCGTACTGCAGTATTCTGAAACCCAAACTCATGAATACTATACCAGCAAAGCATATGAACAGGTTAAACTTGAATACATAAACATACAACAGAAGTTACAATCGTGGCCGACATATGCTGGTGATCAAGATCAGGAAACAGCTGGAAGCTCAGGTGAGCTTAGCAAGAGCACTGGAGTTTATTCTAAGTCTGATGAGCTCAAAACTCTACAAGCCACTAACTTCAGAGCCTTCTCTCGCTTCATACGCAACATTAAACATTCTCTTCGAAAACGGATACAAACCCAGTTATTTTATTTCCTGTCAACATCCCGTCTTCGGTGACAACATACAACAACTACATCTCAGTGTACGGGCAGACCACTCGTACATCTTTCCTGTTATTATATTGGTATAGATTAAAATACAAGAATAAGATATGCATTCCGATTTATTATGTTCTTAGGTTCTTAGATGGCACAGCCACATCTGCCGCCATAACCACCTCGGAAACCGAGGCCAGGAGCAGCAATACCAGCGGGAGCGAAGGCAGCACCAGGACCGTAACCAGCAAGAGGGCCCACGCTGGCAGCCGGGCCAAAGGCAGCACTCTCACTGATCATGGCGTTCCTGCCATTACCACAGGCGTGGTTGACGGCACCAGCACCGGCAGTAGGCAACACACCTTCGAAACCAACAGTACCCACGAACGGCAGCTCACCAGCTACATCTAGGATACCCTCATAAGCGTTGTCAGAGGCCACAGAGATACCGACGGGAGCGATGCCGGAGGCGCTGGAGACAGGCAGGGCGCCGCCACTGGTGGGACTGAACTCAATGGAGGGACCGCAGATTCCATCGTAAGCCAGGCCTCTGCCTGTGTAGCCAGCACCAGGGTAGCCGAGTCCTCCATATGCGAAAGCTGGAGCAGCCAAGCCGCAAGGAGCGGCCAAGCCGTAGGGAGCAGCAAGTCCAGAGCACTGTCCGAGGGCAGACTGAAAATAAAGTTCCGATTATTTATAGCTATTCCCTGAAGAAATTATCGTATTAATACAGAATATCGGTTCAAAAATTAAATCTTGCTCACCTTGAGGAGTAGCGCCTGAGCGCAGAGGACGAGGATAGTCTTGACAGACATTGTAGTTTGTTTCGAGTGCTGACACAGGAATGATGTTCAGTGCAACTGTTAGAGATTTTATAGGTATTCCGTCGTGTTATCTAGTTCCAAGAAACCTGTACGTAAGTAAGTAGGTAAGTGTTATTAATTAATAGTTTGTGCAACCATGATTAGCCTACTATTTACAAACGAAGAAACACGTGATTTTGATTTCTAAATGAAACATATAAATATTAATATTTCCAAACTGTCACCCTAAGTGTAGAATGTGACTTACTTAAACGCTTTCACAATTTTGAAGAACGTGAAGGCCTTAACTATTAATTAATACCAATTACCTATTTACAAATATTCTTAGAAATTGATAACCCAATATAGTATAAAACCTCCACCAGCTGCACTGGACATCATTCTTATGTCAGCACTCAAAACAAACTACAATGACTGTCAAGGCTATCCTCATCCTTTGCGCTCAGGCGCTCCTGTTCAAGGTAAGACACATTTAATTTTTGTACCTTTATTCTGTTTTAAATACGAAAATTTCTTGAAGGAATTGCTATAAATAATCAGAAAAAATTACTTTCAGGCTGCCTTCGGACAGTGCACCAGCCGCGCTGCGGTGGCTGATACCTGTGGACTTGCTGCTCCCTACGGCTTCTCTGCCCCTTACGGCTTGACTGCTCCCTACGGCTTTTCTGGCTTGGCATACGATGGACTCGCCTACCCTGCTGCTGCTGGATGTGGTGCTGCGTACGGCGGCGCCGGTGAAGGCAACGTGGCGGTCGCTGGTGAGCTGCCAGTCTGCGGCAACACCGCTGTTACTGGTCAGGTCCCCATCATGGGAGCCGTGAACTTCGGTGGTCCTGTGTGTGCTGCTGGTGCCGTGTCTATCTGCGGCAAGTGCGCTTGCGGCTGTCGCGATCCCTGCGACTACCTGTATTAGACGATGAAGCATGCTACCGTGAAATTGCCATAAATAAATCATTACTACTCAGCTATTCTTTCGTTTCTCTACTTTTTGACCGTCAGTTGATTTAAAACCTGTTACTGTAACTGTTAGCCTGCATCATCCTACTGCTGAGCAAAAGCCCATGATTTTCAGGTGGTTCTATCCAAGACCAAAGTAAACCACTGGTCGTTAGTTTGATCCAGCTTGTCTCGCCATCTTCTACGAGTCTACCACGACGCCTACGCGCGCTACCTTCCAGCTGTATCAGGGCTCCAGAAAGTGGTGATTTTGGCCCACAAGCACACAATTTTTGTTTTCGTAATGTAGCAACTGAGCAGCATAATATTTCTTAGGCCGTGCGCGCACTGCCTTGCGGTGGCCGCAATTGCGGTAGTCCTACCGCACCGGTAGAATAACCGCAATCTCAGGTGCGTGCACTGCGGCGAGAAAAACGCACCTTTTGTCTGACAATGTTGCCATACATACAAATTTCTTCGTATTTATACATATTTTCGGTGCGTGATTCAGATTAGCACTCGATGCAGATTTTTTTACAAATTTCACACTGTATTGATAAAATTAACTGTTACAACTAAAGACAGAACTTGACAAAATAAATTACCTAGATACCGCATTTATTACGTTACACACACCATTGTATGATTCTATTCTTTATAGTTATTTTTTTATAAACAACGTTAATTTCATTCAAATTTTCTCTATAATACAAATACCTAATTAGAATGTTTAATTCTAATTAAGTATTTGTATTATAGAAAAAATTCCATATATTTTGTGATGATGCTGCCAAAAAAACGATTTCAAGCTCTTACATTGCAAGTACTACGTCAATAGACACTAGCCTATGTTAAAATAATGTACTACGGAAATTAATTAAAATAATAAATTAAAATAATTAGAATATTTAAATTAACGTTGTTAATAAAAAAATAAAAAATAACCATATAGAATAGATTCGTTCAATGGTCAATATGTCGTCTGTATAGATGTCATGTATGGGTTTAATATGTTTAAAGAATAATGTTCAATCATTCTGTTCTGTACAACGGTGTGTGTAACGTAATAAATGCGGTATCTAGGTATTTATTTTGCTAAGTTCTGTTTTAGTACAGTTATCTGCATATATATTTTAATAATATTTTTTTCTCTGTTTTTCAACCGACGACAAAAAGAGGAGGTTATCAATTCGACGCGTATATTTTTTTTTTTTTTTTTTTTTTTTATGTATGATCATCGAGTACTCGAAGACGGCTGAACCGATTTGGAAAATTCTTTTTTTGTTCGAATGGGTATACTTCGAAATTGGTCCCATTATAACAAAAGTCAGGATCTGATGATGGGATCCTGGATAAATCGAGGGAACTCTTCAAATATTATAGGCACACCTATGGCGTTTTGGATATTTCTTATAGTAACTTGTGCAGTTGCTCTCAAAAAGTACCATTTGGGGAAGTGGAACTGATGATGAAGACCACAGATGGCCGCCGAAACTACTCAATAATAAGTATTGAGTGGATTGCGATTCGATTACTTAAATATGGATGTTAAGCACTTTATACTCGTCACAATGCATGTAGAGCTGATGGTGAAGTACCAGGAGAACTCCTCAACAATTAACGTCCCAGCATTGGGAAAAGTAATATTTTGTAAAAGGTGATAAGTAGTTGACATTTAGGCTCTTGTAACTAGGTAAATTAAAAATCAACCAACTAAAAAGAGTGAAATAAAAACTTTTTAACAAAAAAATAAACCGACTCCCAAAAAACACTGCAAAGTGAAAAATAACTTTAATTTCGGAAGTCGGTGCTAAAAACGAAAAAACAAAACTAAAGACACCGACTACCGAAATTAAAGTTATTTTTCACTTTGCAGTGTTTTTAGGAGTCAGTTTAATTTTTTGTTAAAAAGTTTTTTATGAGTAGTAAGTACACTAATTTTGCCCTCCCCACTTTAATTAAATTTTTCAAAGTCCTTCCAAAGGTTGTCTATCTATCAATACAGTGTGAAATTTAGATAAAAATCTGTATCGAGTGCTAATCTGTATCACACATCAAAAATATGTATAAATACAAAGAAATCTGTATGTATGGCAACATTATCAGACAAAACGTGCGTTTGTTTCACCGCAGTGCGCGGTACTAAATACATTCCTATGCGATACAAAATATTTGCGGTAGACTCACCACAATTTTGCAGCGAGGGGCCACCGATGACTCTACCGGACGCGTTTATTCCACCGCAGTGCGCGCACTTCTATGACACTCCATACACTCTTGGATGCGGCGATCGGTCACCGCTCAGGCATCGCTAGGAATTTGACGCCTGCCCCGCTAAAGGACCCCCCCCCGATCGAGACGATTTTGTTGCCAACGGCCTCGGTCAGGGTCTGGGGACCCTTGGGTGACTCGATTGTGGTCCATGCCATTTTGGACACGGGAGCCCAGGGTTCCCTTTTGTCGTCTTGGTTAGCGGGATAGGTTGGCCTGAAGGTGAACGACTTTTCAGGCAAGATTCAGGGAATTGGCGAAGCGGCTATCACCACTGTTGAGGGAAGGACCTGGTTTGAAATCACCCCTTTGACTTGTCTGTACCCTAAACTTCGTGCTCCTTCCCTCGTTCTGCCGACTATATTGGGTAGCCATCCCGATTTAAAGTCAAAAAGTCCCGCAAGTCAGTGCGCAACGCCGACGTGCTGGCAATGGCCGGTAGCCCCAAAATCTGGCCGATGTGCACATCAGCCAGGCAGCGCTTATTCTGATACCGTCGGGAGAGAAGCTCCAGAGCGGTAGGGTAGGAGGAGTCCGTCATCGGCAAGTGCTGCACCAAGGCTCTGGCTTCGCCCCCCAAAACAGACAACAAGTAGGCCAACTTCTGGGCAGGTCCGAGGTCCGAGCGTGCATCCACAAGACTCTTAAAGAGATTTAGGAAGCCCAGCCAGTGGTCCAAGCGACCGTCAAAATGTGGCAGCTCCAGGGTGGGCAGCCTACCCAATAGTCCAGGGCCTTTAACAACGGAGGTCTGCGGCTTGGCCTCCTCAGGCACCCAGCTCCACAAAATTTCCCGGGCTCGTTGACTGATGACATCCCCCAGGTGGACAATCTGGTCATAGTCACCCAAAACCTTATCGCGGGCTGCCTGGTCCATTACCCCCAATTCCACGTCCACGATGAACTCGTTGAAGCGTGTGAGCGCAGCATCAACTGACTTGAGCCTCTCATTCAAGTGCTCGTACCGAGCAAGGGTGACCTCTTCCAAGTCCAAACGCTCAACAGTTGCTGCTGCCGACGTGAACCATCTCAATTGTGAGGTCAATCCGGCAGCAGACTCCCTGACAGCCTTCAATGAGGCCATTGCAACAATCAAATATCAAATACAAAGAAGTTAAAATTAACTAAACAGACAAGCAATGACTTGTTAGCCAACAATAATTTCAAACAAAAATAAAACTTAAATTTAATTTATTTCAAGCCTAAATCCGATTCTGTACTCATTTCAAGTATGAGTCTAGCTTGCTAAAGATGGCTAGTTACAGAAAATAACAATTGAATGTATAATATTGTGCCGGACAACCACCAATAAACACAATTCAAGTCTTGTTATGTTATGCTATGTTAACAAATGAATAAATAATTTCTAATTTCACAAAATAAATCTTACATTGTCAGTACAATAACAAGGGAGTAACACTACAAATGACACTACAAACATCAATTTGAGAGCCCGGCTGACACAACAATATATTCAAAACTTATTAAATTGTTTTAAAAATGTTCAAAACTTCCAATTTTCCTAGTGGATTTTTTAATGTAAAAAACCACGCTCTGCTACCAGAATGTTCGACCCTACAACCAGCGCAACGGTATTGGATGGCCGAACTGTCCGCGATTACACGGAGCCCTAACGTTGCTTAGTAAAAATAGTTATAATACATTTACCCAAGGCTCGAGACGACAGCGAGGACCTGTTCTCAGATCACGTCCGTGGTGTGTGTGTGTAAGTGTAATTGAGTGTGTAATGGTGTCAAGTGGTGTCACGGCAGTCAAAGGCAGACGCAGGCTTTCACAGCGTAGTCCAGGCCGTAGTGGTAGCACTAATTCTCACAATTCTTTTCACCAACTAACGTGCAGGTTAAATCTAACCTCAATTCGGCGTTATTGTTCCAAAACACAAAATTATCCCAGGGTTTTATCCACACGAGATTACAACGTCCAATAAATCGTTAATCGCGACCAACTTGTCGATAACAAAGAAGATTCACCCGGATACAATTACAAAATCAATAAATCAATGTCCCAACGCGGACTTTTTTTTTCAACAAGAAAAAGTTATGTCAAGTGTCAAAGTCAATGAGCATAGATTATTGCCATACCAAAAAGGGTGCGTTCGGTTATTCGTGTGGGACGGAACATCTATCCCCCCCCCCCCCCCCCCCCGGATGGGCCTACCCGTCCGCTAATCAATTGGAAGCATTGACAAGGTTGCGACCGCTCTCCTTATGACGGATCCGTCCACCAAAACCTCAGCAAAACGAGGCACCCCGTCGGTGCCAGCCACTAAATTGAGAATGGGCCCCCTGCGCCAATACAAAGGCTTAAGGTTGGCATCCTTAATCAGGACGAGGTCTCCGATCTTGGGCGGATGAGTTTTATCCGTCCACTTGACGCGTTGCTGGAGGATGTGCAGATACTCTAAGCTCCAACGCTTCCAAAAGCTCTGAGCGAGCTGTTGCACCAACTGAAACCGCTCGTCTCTCCGCGCAACCGCCGGAACGTACAATCATGGTCAAGGCACACCAATGTAACATCCGAAACAGCAATTGTACATGCCCTACCATAACCAGGGTCCCCGAGATAAGATATCTCGGATTGCAACTTGACGCCTGTCTGTCCTGGAAAACTCACCTCCAATCCCTGTCATCACGCATAGGGAAACTCATTTATGTTTTTAAAAAACTTAGATCATCTGCTCACATTGACGTCTTAAATACTGTTTACAATGCACTGTGTGGTTCAATAGTAGGGTACTGTATTACGGCCTGGGGCGGAGCTGCTAAGACAGCAATTATAAAGGTAGAGCGCGCCCAACGTGCTGTGATCAAAGTTCTCCTGGGGAGGCCTTTCCGTTATCCAACTCGCCAATTATATTTGGACTACAAAGCAATAACAGTGAGGCAACTATTTGTTCTTCGCACAGTCATGCGTAAGCACGCTACTCTACCCCTCCCTGATGCTAGTAGGTCCACGCCAAGGAGAAGACCAATTCCTGCTTGCCCCAAACTACATGTCAGTACAACTTTTCCACAGCGCCATTATCCATTTTTGAGCTCCCTACTGTATAACAAACTGCACACTAAACTTAAAATACACACATTAAATGCAAGTCAATGTAAACATAAAATTAAACAATATCTAACGTCGCTGGACTACGATGAAACAGAAAAACTAATAAACTCACCATACAAATGACAATCTGAGTAATTAATTAATAACTAATTATCTCAAATATTATAATACTTCTCAAATTCGTTTCTTTCTTACTCACACTCATATAGATGTATAAATACCATCTACTTCTAACACATCATACACCACTATACCATTCTACACACATATGCCATCATCTTACATAGCTTCTTGCACTCACATCACCTTCACACACACATACACACACCGCATACATAACTCATATACATATTTACATAATTTCACCTACGTTACTCTTTTTAAACTCATCCTTGACGGTTGGTCGGAACTTAAATCTAAATTAAATTGTTATTAACAAAAAACCGGTCAACTGCATGTCGGGCCACGCGCAGTGTAGGGTTCCGTAGTTTTTATAACAGCCAAGTGCGTGTCGTATTCGCTGACTGATCGTTTCGTACCACGCTCTAACTAAAAGCCAAACATGACTACCTAACTAATTTGACTTCCTATACAAATCCTCACCTGATCCGACAATTTTGCACGAAAAGTTTTAATTTTTTTTAGAGATTTGTATAAAACTTGTCACAGCCGGTGTTTTGAATTTAAATACGGACACAGAGCTACACTATTCAATCGTCACAAGAAGCTAGCACGATACAACTGGTGCTTAGCGCCATCTATCAACATTTCTGTAGAGTTGTTCGAAATTTTCGAGTCAAATACAATTGGTCGACTATTACCCGTAAACTTGTAAAGCCCACTTATGTGTGATAGTTTTCCTTTAAATTTCGTTATATATAGTTACTACTGCCGTGACATTTGAATTTCTAACTACAACCGTTTAGTTGATAGAGGGGGACACTTGACTCAAATTGGTACTTTAAAGCTTGATAAGTCACGAACAGTTTACTTAATCAAAAAACGGTCTTACCAAACCCCTAATATTTTTGAAAGACCTATACAACGATATCCCAAACTATGGGAAGAACGAAAAAAAATAATTATCATCCCACTTTACTTGTATGGGAGGTACCCTAAATAATTGTTTTTTTTTCAAAATATTATTTTACCACTTTTTTGGCGTCATTAACGTGTATACTCATTCCAAAGTACAACTTTCTAGTACTAATAGTTTTTGAGCTAAACCGCGGACAGACGGACAGACAGACGGACATTGCGAAACTATAAGGGTTCCTTGTTGACTACGGAACCCTAAAAAATGTATCACCTACTTTCAAAATATATTTGATCTAAGAAGTTCACATGGACGGATTCAATGTCCCCATAACACAGAATTTTCCTAGCATGGGGGTCATTAATCTTTTAGATAATTGTCTTTTCTTTAAAAGCTTTGATTGTATGTTTTAATGTACTGTGTAAATCTGTTAATGACAAATAAACTATTACTATTATTACTATTTCTACTTCTTGTATACCAACAACGAATTTTCTTAAAGCCCTCTCTCTGGCTTTTTTATTCCGTTGACCATTTTACAAATTACCTTTGAACATAAATGTATCTAGATACCTATTATTCCATTATATTATACATAATTATATACAGGCACACTGATTAATTAACTGTAACTATAACTTTGTAATCCCATATAAATATATGGGATTACAAAGTAATTTATGCTGTTGATGTATCTGGAAAAGTGGACTGAAATTGAAAAATATTTTAGTTTTTCCTTGATTCATACACTAAACACTAATTGTATTCTAAATTTGAAGCTTCTATGTTTGCTAGAAGTGCCTTAGAATTTTGATGATCGGTCGGTCAGTCAGTGAGTGACAAAATTAATAAACTTTGACTAGTTATAATTCTTAAACTACTGGTTCAAATTGAATTAAATTTGAAGTATACCGTGTTTATACAATGCCTGCTTGGGGTTACTGAAAATTCGGGCTTATAGTTTTATCCACAACGAAGTAATACGGGTTCGAAAATGGCCTGGACTGCTTCGAGAAAAGTATGATACGGCCGTGCCGCTTTTTGCTCGACTTGGCGGGTGCACTACCGTGCCCCCAGATAATTCAGGCTGTGCCACAGAAGATGTACCACAAGCAAGTCTGTTTAAGCAGCCGACAACCAACATCTCATAGGTTGTACTGCAAGACTCCAACGAGGACAGTGTTTAAACAAAACAGACTTGAAACTCAGCAACCCTGCTACCTGTCCTATTTTCTCCTTTTTTTTTCATTGTGAAAATTATCGAATGACTTCTTACGCTCTGGGTTCAGCGGATGGGAGTGACAGACTTCTACTGACTAAAAACCCACACTGTTCCTTCACTGCCCGTATGTTCCGCGGCCGCAGTATCACGTTAGAACATTGGCCCAACCCCAATAGGCAATGGAACCCTGCTACCTTGGGTAAAATAAATTGCTGAAATGTCAATTTATTCAACACGGCCTTATCTTACTTCTTTCTAATAATTATTACAGATGCGAAAGTCTGTGACGATGGATATACAACGTGTAACAGAATAAACGCAATTCCTGAAAGTAGTTAGTTCAGAATCGGCTTCTGAATCGATTTCCGTCATAAAAAATAGGTACATTTTGACGATATTTTTTTATTTAACTTAAAATGGAAACTAAGTATCATAACTAATTAATAAAATCTTTAATTCAAGGAAATGCGCTCGTGTGCGTGTCGGACGCTAACATTGCATGGGCGTATGCGTCTGCGTAAGGATATTGTACAATATCCTTACGCAGACGCATGTGTACATTTTAGTAAAGATAACTATTTTATAAAAAATATCTAGGTTTGGTTTCAATTTATTTAGCAGTAGTTGTTTTAGACTTATAATTTAATATTCTAATTAGGGTGTCTGAAGTATTGCGCACATCTTGTATAGATGTATGTATGTATGTTGCTTTTTCTCGCAAAAACTACTGAACGTATCTGAATGACATTTGGCAGGTAAATAACACATAGGTTTTATCTTACCTACAGTCTAATTTAAATTTATGAAGAAAATGACGTATAAGAATACAATTTATTACCCATTTGGAAAATATATGTATACCATATTTTTGTTAGGACTTTAGAAACAGATTTCAGTTCCAAAACAAATGCATGGTATGGGAGTCTCTCATAATAGGGATAAAGCAGGTGAGGTTGTATCGGTGCACACTATTGAAAGCTTAACATAAAGCGTCTATGTCAGCAAGTCGCTTTATGTTATACGCAAAAACTTCATTTTCTGCCATGGATGCTGGCGTACCTATGATGACAACCCTAGACTTACTTTTAAACGATATAAGATAATTTGACATTAATAGATAATACATTGACATTAATAGAATAATTTGACCAACTACATAATTTGACATTATTTTAATTCCCGACTTTTTTTTTGTATCAGTTGATTAATTTGTGATTTTTAGGGTTCCGTAGCCGAATGGCAAAAAACGGAACCCTTATAGTTTCGTCATGTTTGTCTGTCTGTCCATCCGTCCGTATGTCACAGCCATTTTATTCCGAAACTATTAGGTTTATACGCATGTGAAACAGTAGAAAATGGTAGGTTGATGTATTCTGCGAACCGCTTTCCGATTTTAAGACAAAAATAAAAAATAAATAAAATTAAGAGGGGCTCTCCCCATACGTAGAATTGAAAGTAAAAATATATTTTTTCATCAAACCTGTACGAGTGTGTTATCCATAGAGAAGTCTTTAAAAATGACATTGAGGTTTTTACAACAACTTTTTCTTAAAGTCAATCGTCTAAAATATATATGCTTCCAAAGTGGTAAAATGTGTGTCCCCCACCCCCTCTAACTTCTATAATAATAGGGTAAAAAACCAAAAAATATATATGCTATAGATATTAATAAAGACTTCCAAAGAAAATTAATTTGGATGAGATCGGGTCATCAGTTTTTGAGTTATAGCACATATTCTGAAACCGCAAATATAACTTTGTTTCTCATTCAACCACTATGACAAAGTTATTTTACGTAGTTACTACGGAACCCTTCATGGGCGAGTTTGATTCGCACTTGGCCAATTTTTTATTAATAATTTAGTAACATTACCCTGTGTAAGCCCAATGGGTAGACTTTTGAGCACATTCATATTTTTACCCCATATTCTGTATTTACCAAAAGTCACACTAATGAATGATGTATAATTAATTATGATTTAAAAAGGATTTTACTGCTTGATTTTTTATTTGAATGAGACTCAATATTACGATACGAATGTAAGCAAGCTTTGTTTCTTCTTTACGAGTACTTTAGGCATATATAATATAACTTTGATTAATCATCAATGGTGTTCTCAGCGCACACCAATAAATTAAAATAAAAATTAAAAAAAAAAATTATGTGTAAAATTTTACTATTTTGGATAGAATTTTCTCTATTGTTTTCTAAAATAAATTATGGGCTAGGTTTCATTCCGATAATGTAGCTTTCTATTGGTGACAAAATAGTTAAAATCGGTCCAGTACTTTCGGAGCTTCTTTGTTAGAAATAAATGAACAAACAAACACAAAAAATGTTTCCTGTTTTTAACATTAGTATAGATTAAAATACAAGAATAAGATATGCATCCCATTTATTTTGTTCAAGTGATAATATTAATGGAGAACAAGTTCTTAGATGGCACAGCCACATCTGCCGGCATAACCACCTCGGAGACCGAGGCCAGGAGCAGCAATACCAGCGGGAGCGAAGGCAGCACCAGGACCGTAAGCAGCAAAGGGGCCCACGCTGGCAGCCGGGCCAAAGGCAGCACTCTCACTGATCATGGCGTTCCTGCCATTACCACAGGCGTGGTTGACGGCACCAGCACCGGCAGTAGGCAACACACCTTCGAAACCAACAGTACCCACGAACGGCAGCTCACCAGCTACATCTAGGATACCCTCATAAACGTTGTCAGAGGCCACAGAGATACCGACGGGAGCGATGCCGGAGACGCTGGAGACAGGCAGGGCGCCGCCACTGGTGGGACTGAACTCAATGGAGGGACCGCAGATTCCATCGTAAGCCAGGCCTCTGCCTGCGCAGCCAGCGCCAGGGTAGCCGAGTCCTCCATATGCGAAAGCTGGGGCAGCCAAGCCGCAAGGGGCGGCCAAGCCGTAGGGAGCAGCAAGTCCAGATATATCTGCCACCGCAGCACGGCTGGTGCACTGTCCGAGGGCAGACTGAAAATAAAGTTACAACATTTAAACCTACACGTACATGAGTCCTATTTCTTGAATGAATCATAGTGTCTGAATCACAGAAACAGAATAAAATTAATGATTTAAATGTGTCTTACCTTAAGCAGGAGCGCCTGAGCGCAGAGGACGAGGATAGCTTTGACAGACATTGTAGTTTATTTCGAGTGCTGATACAGGAATGATGTCCAGTGCAACTGTTAGAGGTTTTATAGGTATTCCGTCGTGTTATCTAGTTCCAAGAAAACTGTACGTAAGTAAGTAGGTAAGTGTTATTAATTAATAGTTTGTGCAATCATGATAAGCCCACTATTTACAAACGAAAAAACGCGTGATTTTGATTTCTAAATGAATACATAATTATCGTCGGCGTCGTTGCGCGTGTAAAAGTCGCAATGTGTTCTTTAGTCATTTTCGTTTTTGTATGCAGTTTCAATCGTTATTTTAATACACACATGCTATAAAAACAGTTATGTGATAAACGCAATATTTAAAGAGTTGCGGAAAGTAGCTATGTGACATTCATACGAATTGCCGACTTACCACATATAATAAAAATTGCCTCGCAATGTGCGTATGTATTTATAATAAGTTACCGAGAAATCAATAATGTTAAATTCAAGATTAAACTGGACCATTGGTTAAAAGATTGTAATATCTATAGCTTGAAGGAATTTATGGAGATGAAATGTTGAGAAATCACCATATCACATCTATTACGATGCCTCCCACGTAAGTTGTTGTAAACCACAAATAGCAATTTTACAGGAGAGTGTTTCAAAGATACTATTAGCAATAAAAACTGCATTTTTCAATTAATCTTTATACAATTCAATATGTGAATATAGTTAGTAATACTGAATTGTATAAAGATTAATTGAAAAATGCAGTTTTTATTGCTTAGTATCTTTGAAACGCTCCTGTAATATTGCAATTTATGGGTTACAACAACGTACGTGGGAGGCATCGATTAGTTCCTTTTCCATTTATTAAAAATTTTAATTTTGCATGCTATGTTTTCATACTAGCTAAACATGTTTTTACCATTCTATTATATTTTACAGCATTTTATACCATTATTTATGCAAATAAATCATTATGATTACGATTATACATTGAAAGTTCTATGTTCACGCTAAGTGTTACAATTCACATAGCTAAAATAAGTTTACTAAAGCGGAAGCAAAAATTGCGCCCGATAAGTAGTTTACTGCACATAGCGAGTTTTTTGGTCAAGTTCAGGCTCGCTGGGTCACGCATAGATAGTTATATCCGGTCACATAGATAGTTTTGCCGAAGTAAATACTTATTAAGAAAACATACTTTTCAATCTGCTATTATTTAAAAGGTATTATACCGTTAAGGACTATTTAGAAGACAAATCAATAGAATCTGTAATCGGCAAGTTATAGTAATTTACAACACTGATTGTGAACACATTTGCACGCCATATTATGGCAGGATATGCTGAAACTAATTTACTGTAACACCTTATGTACCATATTCTAGCAAATAAATATTTTGATTGATTGATTGATTGATAGCAGTGAACAAAAAATTTTAATCAAATAAAAATAATGTTACTAAGTAAATCTTAGCAAGGCTTAGTTTTACCTAAAATTTAACTAAAGATTAAATTATACTTCAGCTAAACTAACAGGCTAGTTGACTTACTGTTTAAACTGCTTTTACAAGTTGTACACTTTCGTTTCGTTCATTATAGCCACGGAGATTATATCTACCCATTTATTGGGTGGGAAAATCGTTGCATGACTTCTCCCGCTTCCTTCTGCTTTACCCAGAGGTGGAACAAGAGGAAGTTTCAGACTGAATAAAAACCCGCCTTGTTCCTTCCGCTGACCTTACACAACTAACTTAACTTACACTTATAAGCTTAGCTTACTTTACAAAATTCATTCTAGCAACCCCGGCTTACGAAGTAACTATTTAGTCATCTGTGATCCCGGCAGGCAATTATGGCCCTATGGAGCCCCGTCACTAGTGCTGACGAATCTTTAAGGCACGTGTGGAACACAACGCGCCTCCGACCCGAGCCTGGTCCTTACCGGACGGTGAGCTATTCCTGCTTACCTGCAATTCCGCGTCTACGGTGGCCGGAGATCAACTCGCGATCCCCGACGCCCGGGGCGTTTCCCACGGTAGCTGGAGCATGAGGAAGAGAGTTGTCTCTCCCACACGCGTTCAGCCTCCTCCTTCGCCAGCGTGTCCAGACCTTGGCTGTGATAGCCGCTCTTTGCGGAAGCGCAGTTTCACCTCAGCTTAGCACTTCCGCACGTTTTCGTGGCCTTCTATCTCCAGATTCCACGGCAGCAATCCGGCCTCACCGGAGATGGTGCGGTATCCCTGGATCATCCGGATTGCCATAACCCTCTGGGACGCAACCAGCTGGCGGGCTGGTCGCCATAATTTGAAATCTATAAGTGAGTGACCCTTACTTTGCGAATTGCATCTGTGCCAGTCTCCGACCGCCTGGAGCTTCTGGGCATGGAATTGACGTCAGACCTCAACTTAGACTCAACCATCGAGTCCAGAGCTCAGACTGCAGCAAAAAAAAATCGGTATCCTACACAAGGTGAGGCGGTACTTCATGCCTGGACAGCTTCTGAATCTGTTCAAAGCACAAGTCCGTTCCTACGTGGAGTATTGCAGCTACTTGCAAAATACCAACTTGCTGCACTGGACTCGATCGAGCGCAGAGCTAGAGAAAAGGCTTATAGGCGACGGGGTGCTAGTGGACAAACTTCACAGCCTGGCTCAACGGCGAAACGTTGCTTACCAGTCAGTTTTCTACAGATTGTACTGCAGGGAGTTGCGCAGGAGCACCATGACCTGATCCCTCCATCTCCCTTTCACTACCAGACTTGATATTCCGTCTTGTCACACCGTCTTGTGGAACTCTCTGCCGGTTTCTGTGTTTCCTACCACTAATGACCTATCAGCCTTTAAAGCAAGAGTGAATAGGCATTTTCTGGGCTCGCTAATTCCATCGTAGACCTCATCTATCGCTTACCATCAGGCGATATTGTGGTAAAGAGTAGACTAATCCTGTGTAGAATAATAAAAAAAAACTTTTTTACAAAAAATTGAACCGACTTCAAAACTTACAAAAAAAAAACGCACTACAAAGAGTTAGGAGTAGCTTTGATAGGCAAAGAACGGCGCATTCTCGGGCACACCCGAGGTGATGAAACCTATTCATTTATCTTGGCACCGACTTCAGCCATGTGAGTAGATACACAGATTACTATATAGTTACTTCGTAAGTAGATACCTAAGCCCTTCTTTTTAACGGAATTAGACATCCAATAAAACAATATTTAAGGTTATTTCTCTCTTTGTAGTGCAAGTCTTTTTTGTAAGTTTTGATGTCGGTTCGATTTTTTGTAAAAACGTTTTTTTTTATGCTTTTTAGTGTATCATTGTTTGTGTTACTTGAGACACATACATACCGTTCGCACTTACTTTTTAAAAAGATAGTTTGCTGTACACGTCTTTTTTACCCACTTAAACCATATTTTAGACGTGATTCAGAAGGTCTGTGGCTCAGCTGTGGTGATATTAATAAGGTAATTGTGATAAACAGTATATAGATATACGAGGGCAGCAATCGCGGGAGATTTGCTGTTTTAAATTGACGAGTTCCATCACTTATCTCAGAAGATCTTCATAAAAACCTGATGTGTTATATACTAAAACCTTCCTTGTAAAATATGCTTATAAACAACGAAAATGCGATCGAAATCGGAGCAGTCGTTACTGAGAAAATCGCGGATATACAAACATACATACATACTGAAAGAATACAGAACCTCCTTTTTTGAAGTCGGTTAAAAACCCAAGAAACAGGGCACAAGAATCATAATGTGCCCTCGAAAAGTGTGTAAGATGAACTTTAGAAAAAAGGTTTAAAGGTATATACTCTCCATCTATTTGTGGATATCGAAGGAGAAGTGCCTGGACTTCACAAACTTACATTTTTCGTCACCTAGAATACTCATTTTTTTTTAGATTATGGGTATATATGTGATGGTTTTTCGACTAAAAGACTTGGAAGAAAAACCAGTGATGTTAAGTACAAACTACGCCACACAGATTAATGAAAGAATTTGCCGCAGAGGAAGATAAATGCGGCACCCACAAAGGAACTTTTATGCCTTTATGATGAGCCACTATGATTCTACCAAGTTTAATCACTTAAGTCTAAGCAATACATACATTACAATAACCACCGACATTTTGTTCTGATGAAATTATATTGATCTGGTATTGTGTATTGAAAAACATATAGGTTTTTTATTAATTTCTTAAGAATTAATTCTTTCCAAGAAACAGCTATATGTTATTGTTCAGGTACTTTCTTTAAGATTCCATAGAATTATACAGTAGTTATGTGTTGTTATTGCACATGGCTAGTATTTACGACACAAATAAATAACTCTATGTGCAAAATTTACCTATTTTATTTAATTAAGTTTAGCAGATTTGGGACTTCATTGTGGCATTCAAGATATAACACGTGAGGCAGTGGTCGGACACAGGCGCGTCGCGTAATGCATCGACCACGTCTTCATGCAAAATGTAAGTGGTAGACAAGTGTAAGTAATGCGAGTGATCCATCACACGTAATATCACCCGAGCGCGTACTGTAACATCACACATTACTCGACTAAAATAAGCATCACACGCGCGCGGTAGCAGCGCAGTACCTAGCTTGCGACATGACTAGCAGACTCGCTCGATCCGAGCCCTCCCGAATGCATCGCATCAGCAATGTTCGGTTTATATCGGAAGTCCGGAACTAGGCGCGTGCCATTTCGTATTTCGCCCAGTCAGGTGACTTAGTTTTTTTTTTTATTTTTTTTTTTATTTTTTAGGTAGGGCCACTCGTAGATCAGCTCAGTAAGGCTGTGCGTCTACTTAACCGGTCTGTAGGTGACTTAGTATGTTATTTAGAACTCTATTTTTTTATAAAAGGGTTTATATTTCCTTGACACCACCATCCGTTGTACGGTCGTAGGTATGTTTAGTCCCAAACGTGTTTCCGAACGCATCTCTTTGGTATGAGCTATTGTCTATTGATTTTTGACACTTGACATAACCTTACTTCTTGTTAGCAGAAAAAACTCGCGTTGTTGAGAGATTGATTTACTTTGATTATTGTGTGAAATCGTGAATCCGGTTGAATCCCCTTTGTTATCGACACGTTAGTCGCGATTCATGATTTGTTGGACATTGGAATCCCATTTTGAGTGAGACACTGGGATATTTTGAACAATAACGACGAACTGAGATTAAATTTAACCTGCACGTTAGTTGGTGATAAATAGCTGTGCGAATTGGTGCTACAATACGGCCTGGACCACGCTGTGGAAATCTGCGTCTACCTGTGACCGCCGTAACACCACTTGACACCGTTACACACTCAAATACACACACACCACGGACGTGATCTGAGAACAGTCAGGTTTGGACTTTATTAAAAACAAACGTGGATGTGTAAACTGCCTTAGTTTAACGCACACTGCTTCACAGTGTAAATCTATTCATAATTGTAGAATATGTAACAAGTGACATCATTCTCTTTTACATTTAGAAAACGCTGTCACTAGCTCCGCGAATTCGCAACAGGTGGCGCTGTGTGCGTGCTCTCGCATAGGTACAAACACGCAACGTACTACAGTACTCCTATCAATGGCGAGAGTCTACGTTGATAACAAATATTGTAAACATGTTTCTGTGAGATGTTTAATAGATAACGCTTCGCAAAATAATATAATTACTTCCGCCTGTTGTAAAAAACTACAATTAAACCACTTTCAAACTCATTTATAAAGGGTGTCGGAACTTCTTCGCGGCCTATCATAGGTTACGTTGAGATTACAGTTACTGCTAACAATAAAATTAATTCTTTTAAAATAACCGCTCTTGTTTACATTTACATTCTTATGAGTGAGGTACCCGCTAGTTTATCTAATAATAATTATAGTCCCGCTGAATTAAATACCGCTTCATATTTTTCTACCGCGCTAAATATATATAATTCTCATTGTTTTCTGTCTTTAGACGAATCTTTACATAAATTTTGGAATATTGAAGAAATACCTTCAAAATCTTTTATGAGCCCGCCAGAACTGGAGTGTGAACAGCTATACGCTTCTACTGTGTCAGTGGTAGGTATTGTACCGCGTTACCATTCTGTAAAAATCCAGATTCAATTGGAAATTCTTATGCTGTCGCTTATCGACGTCTAATCAATTTGGAAAAAACTAAGCTTCGCGACTCTGCTTTGCGCGCTAGTTATAATCAAATAATCCAAGAGTATATCGATAAAAAAATATTTAACTGAAATTACGCCTAGCTCTGTAAATCAGACTGTAAGTTATTACATACCGCATCACCCTGTTATTAGGAATGATAAACAAACCACTAAAGTTCGCATCGTTCTTGACGCGAGCGCTAAGTCTCATACTGGCGTGTCATTGAATGAATTGTTACACATAGGGCCGAATTTACAGGCCGACATATTTTTATTACTTTTAAAATTCCGTTTGTTCCCTATTGCAGTTACAGCTGACATAAAACAGATGTATCTTCGAATTGCTGTTATTGATGAGCATCAAAAATACCAAAAAGTATTTTTTAAATTTAATACCGCTGAACCTATTCGCGAATTTCAATTTAATCGAGTTACATTTGGTCTCAAGTCCAGTCCCTTTCTAGCCATGCGCACTGTGCGCCAGCTATCATTAAATAAAATATTGCGCATAATTGTATATATTCTGAGATTTTTACGGATTATTCTTTATGATAAATTACACAAAACAAAATTACCTCGTCATGTAGCCGTTTCTATGGGTTGCATGACAAATATAGTAGGTTTTGCTGATGCCAGCTTGAATGCATATGGCTGCGTCATATACTTACATGTCACTGATACAAATGGTAACACACACGTAAATTTGGTGTGTGCTAAATCCAAAGTTGCACCTGTTAAGCTCGTATCTCTAGCTCGTCTAGAGCTCTGTGCCGCTGTTCTTTTGTCTAAATTAATTAAACTAGTTTATGACACTTACTGCTCTCGTACCGCTATTAATAATATATTTGCCTTTTCCGATTCTACAATTACGCTTTCATGGATTCATTCCTCACCACACAAATGGAACATTTTTGTTAGTAACCGCGTCGCTAAATGTCAAGAAAATCTTGATCCTAAGCATTTTTATTATATTAACGGAAATGAAAATCCTAGTGATTGTCTGTCTCGAGGTCTCCTACCTGAACAGTTACTAAACCATTATTTATGGTGGCATGGCCCTGAGTGGCTTCTGCGCCCAACTGCTGAGTGGCCTATCACTCCTTTTGTTTCTTCATGCAACGAAAAATTGCCTGAATTTAATAATAAATCTCTAACATTGGTATCTACCGCTTTTAAAAGATTTATTTCCCGCAGAGGACCCGTCTCTTATTTATATTCCGATAACGGAACCAATTTCGTTGGAGCCAAGGCTCAGTTGCAAGAACTACTTGCTAACCGCTACCGCATATAGATATTACATATTACATATTATATTATTAGATACCGCATATAAATGATTCCACCCCCGCGCTCCCCCCACTTTGGAGGGCTGTGGGAATCAAATATTAAAGCTATTAAAACGCATTTATACCGTGTTATCGGTTCTCAACTCCTTACCTATGAGGAGCTTTCGACTGTTCTCACTGAAATTGAGGCAGTTCTAAATTCCAGACCGCTTTGTGTCCTGAATGAGGATCCGTACCCAGAACCGCTTACTCCCGCTCATTTTATAATGGCTTCTCCATTGACTTCGTTGCCTGTCATGAATGTTCCCGAGGCGATGAAGTCTCTAACTTGCCGCAAAAAATTGCTTGACCAGATGATTTGTAGTTTCTGGAGGAGATGGCGCATAGAATATTTACATAATCTTCAAGTTAGACAAAAATGGTTGAATGCCGCAGACAATATTAAGATTGGTACAGTGGTTCTCATACATCAGGATGATGTCCCTCCTTTACGTTGGCCAATGGGTGTAATCACTGAAGTTTTTCCCGGCAAGGATGGGACAACCCGCGTTGCTATGGTGAAGACATGAAGTGGCTCTTTCAGGAGACCCGTTGTCAAACTATGTCCTTTACCTTCTCAATAACACCACCGCGCAATAACCCAAATTTAGCTGTAGTTAACATATTTATAATATTTTTTTCTTAGTACGCTTTAATATATTGTTATATTTCTCTCCTTTTGAGAACATTACATATCCTCAAAGCCGGGCAGGATGCTTGCGCAAGTTATTTGATTTATAATTTTTGTACTATCATATATCCGAACGTATCACATATTAGAATACAGATTCTTTCTTGACCGTGGTTTTTTGTGTTGACCAACTATATTCCTTCCATAATATCCAACCATATTCCTTCCTATAATCCAATTCCCACAAATGAGAGAGGAGATGTTCACCGCACGCGCCGCTTATTGGCACATTCAACGCCGGCCAATCACCGTACAGATACGGTGGTTAGAGGGTATAATTACCCACGCCATATTGTGTCTCGGAGTCTTCCTAAAATTCCCGCCGTGAAGCTATCACGCGAAGATCACCCCGCGTCTTGCTGAGATAATTAACCGCTAATATACCTATCTATATATCTGAAAACTATCAACTATCCGTGTTGGCCAGACACAAGTGTGACAAATAAAGACTAAAGTGAAGTGCAGCAACTAAGAAGAAAGTGTTTCAATCCACGTGCAACATCCAGAATATCCAAGTAAGTCCCTCACAACCTTTCTTCATACCCTGGTCAGCCCATTACTGTGTGTGGTCAATAATTCACCGCTAAAAATTACACCCCGCTAAGGTCCTTCGAGAAAGTTCTAGTAATTCCCCCGCTTTCGCACCAACACGGTTTTAGGCTCAATAGAAGTACTGCTACTGTATTGGAGAAATTCACTGACGAAGTCAATAACCGTCTTGATGAAAAAAACTTAGTTATGGTTATTTTTATAGATTTCAAAAGAACATTTGATACACTGGATCACGGTGGCTTGTTGCGGGCTATGAGTGAATGCGGGATAAGAGGCCCCATGAATGAATGGTTTCGCAAGTACCTAGAAAACCGATCGCTCAGGGTGTGTATCAGTGGGGTTGAAAGTGTGATGGGCGAAATCAAATTTGGTGTTCCGACTGGTTCAATATATGAGCCATTAGGATACATATTGCACGTCAATAGTATGTCAAATGTGCTAAAAATTAAGGCTTTTATGTATTCTGATGATACTTGTTTGGTTTACAGTCATAAGAGTACTGGTTTAATACAAGAAGCAATGCAAAACGACTTTGATCATGTAGTTCAGTGGGCACATGATAATGGCATTATTATTAATTTAAGCGAAACGAAATGCATGCTTATTCACTCGCTATATCATAAAAAGAAAAATGAACTGTCAGTAAATGTTAAAGGACATTCATATGAATGTCTTCCACAGAAATCAAAAATACAGAGAAGTGGTAAGGGGGCGTATCGGTGTCCGCGCGACATGGCCACAGGGCTCATGTCACAGGCAAGTGGCCGTCTCCGCGAACTAGTGCGCTTTCGACGGCGATCGTGATAACATATATGAATGGCGAGTTGTTCTGTGGTATCTTGTAAAAACCGAAGCCAAAATCAAATCTATGTGAATCATGGAATCACTTACCATATGTAAGTACAAGTATTTTACAATATTTGTCTTTAAAATCATGAAAAACAACAAATCGTAAAATATTTCTTGGTTTTACTATGTTATTTTTGTTTTCAAATATCATTGCGACTGTACTCCTTGTGCTATAAATACATTGCTCCTTAACCACTACCTGAGTTCGTCACTAAGTAACTGGACAAGCAATGTAAACATAACATACGAAACTGTATTACGCGGATTCCGCGGCCGCCACTTCTTGCGACGAATTAGTGATGTGCTTGTGCAGATCCACTAACGTAAGCTATCGACAGCAATGTCGATTGACGAATGAAATATTGCTATTATAGTTTAGGGGTTTTTCAACCGATGACATAAAAAAGAGGAGGTTATCAATTCGACGCGTATATTATTATTATTTTTTTATGTATGATCACCGATTACTCGGAGACGGCTGAACCAATTTGAAAAATGCTTTTTTTGTTTGAAAGGGTATACTTTGAAATTGGTCCCATTGTCACCAAGTCAGGATCTGATGATGTCCCATCATCAGATCCTGACTTGGTGTAATTTTTTGGTAAAAAGTTTTTTATAACATACGGAAACCTCTAAGAAAATATGTTTAACTTTTATTTTACATGAGATGACAGAAATAAAAATACGTTGAAAAGTCAAGTGTACAAAAAAGTAAAAAAGAATAAACAATTTATTTTACGCCCGCAGCATGCGTAAGGAGTTCCGACGTCGCCGTCGCTACAATAGTTTATTTTTCAATCTGTCAACCGTTTTAGCCCGGTTGGAAGATCGATGTAAATAATGTTTTTTTACTTATTTTGATTTTTTTACAGAGTAGTAGAGAAATGCGTAACCAATATTCGTAAAGTAAGTTACTTTAATTTTAGGTTAATAATCGGTGGTGTTTTTCGGTTTAGAATTATCGTATGTTATGCCTTATCCTCATGCTGTTTGTTTACATTATTCTCAAAAGAGCAAGAAATACATTTTCAAGATTTAAAATCGAGTATGGAAGTTATGTCGAAAAAATATGATGAATTTTTAGTTAAAATTACTTCGCTTGAAAAAGAAAGAAAAGCTGACAGGGTTTTGATCAAACAGTTAGAGGAGAAACTGGAAACTTTGGAAAGAAAATCCCGGGGTACTGGTATCGAAATACGGAATATACCTAAACAAAATGCCGAGTCCAAAGAAACATTATGCAATGAAATTATGCAGCTCGGAAAGACCTTAAATGTCAATATTGATTCTTCGACTATAAAGGACATTTATCGGCTGAAGTCAAAAGACTCCTCAAACCCCGTTATTGTGGACCTAACGACGGTACTGCTGAAGGATAAGGTGATGAAGGCAGTTAAGAGTTTCAATAAATCTAAACCAAAGGGAGAAAAACTTAACGCAACTCATCTGAACTCTAAATACCAGCCAAAGCCATTATACATAGCGGAATCTCTCACTCAGAAAGCTCAAAGGCTTTATTTTCTGGCGAGACAGTTTCAAAAGAATCATGGATATAATTTCTGCTGGACGGTGAACGGAATTATTTATCTCAAACACACAGAAGGATCGCCATTTGTTCGAATAAATACGGACTCAGACCTAGAAAAATTAAGGATTGCTCTATGACTATATTTCCAAGTAACTTATCACTATTATTCTAATTTTGAAGATCTACATGATTTGAATCCAAATTATCTCCTCATATTATTTGTTTATCTCAATCATTTTAAATTTAATCTTACACTATACATACATAACACACACATTCATCATATTACCAAAATAAACCTTTTCCAACATACTCTCAGTTGTTCTGAATCTCGTTATTGCTGCAATACTTTCCTATTGCTCCCTGACTACATACCATGGCCATACACATTCTTTTTATTCCACATTCAATGACATAATAGAGCTAACAGAAAATATTGATGAAGTATCTGTATCTAAATCGCTCGTGGTTTCTGTCGAGGATTGTCATAAAGTATTGACCTCGTCTGGACAGGATCTGCTTATTCTAACACAAAACATTCGTAGCATAAACTGCAATATGCCAGAGTTAGAAATCCTGTTGAATAGAATGAATCTCAAGTGTGAATTCGTTATATTGACCGAATGCTGGCTATCGAATTCTACGGTAATACCGAATCTTCCGGGATATTGCTATGTAGGGTCTAGATTAAATGTTAAGCAAAACGATGGCGTGGTAATTTACTACAATGAAAATCTTAGCGTAAAGGTAGATGAGCCGACCATGCAAGAATGTAATAGCCTAATTGCTGTAGTGGACAATCGTATAGCCATACTCGCTATTTATCGATCACCATCTTATCGAAATATCGATCAATTTCTCTCATCATTAGATAATACTCTCCATAAACTTTCTGCTTACGAACATGTTATAGTGATGGGGGATATCAATATAAACATTAACCCTGAAAAAATAAACCAAATTGGGGAGCGCTATTTAACTTTAGCAGCTGCACATGGCCTTCTGCCAGCCCACACCTTAATCACTCGTAGTAATAGTGATACTTGTTTGGATCATGCGCTGGTTAAAACCAGTTACCCTACCACCACAATCGTACCTCACACTACATTGACAGACCACTACCCCGTCTTATTAAACATTAATTTAAAGATAACCAGACAATATGCCATTTCAAAAGTAATAAAAACAAATAAAGATGGAGTACTGCAGGATTTAAAGGAAATTGATTTCGGTGCGATTAACGAACTAGCTGATCCAAACGCCTCCCTTAACTGCTTCACACAATTAATACAGCAAATAATTCATAAAAATACTAAAGAAATAATATTACCTCAACGCCATAAAATTATAAAACCGTGGATGACTCAGGGGTTGCTACGTTGTACAAGACATAGGGATAAGCTACATAATAAATTAAAAAGGGATCCAACCAACGATATCTTAAAAGTTACGTACAATAGATACAGAAACTTCTGCACTTCCATAATAAGGAAAGTAAAAAGAGCTTACGAGAGGGAGCAACTTCTAGCAGCTAAACAAAATAATAAAAAGCTGTGGAAAGCAATCAAGGACATTACCAACACATCAAAGAAACTAAATTCTTCAAAAGAATTACTAGCGATTTCATCCAATCCTGAAAAATCACTCAATGAAGTTAACAACTTTTTTGTTAACGTAGGAACCTCATTAGCAGACAAAATTCACAAGAAAAATACACAAACCTCTAACATAAACTCTCAATCTACTAGTTCTGACACGTCAACAGTAAATTCATTCGTCTTAATGGATACTTCTGAAGCTGAGGTTGATCGTCTTATTCTTGGTTTAAAGTCAAACTGCCCCAGCGGGTGTGATAAAATTAGCAGCGAATTTTTAAAAACTTATAAAAATATCCTTGTACCTCACATAACGAAGATATTTAATAATTGCCTTCAGACAGGATCATTCCCTGAGGCTCTTAAGAAAGCCGAGATTTGCCCCATTTATAAAAATGGTGACAGAGATCGTATAAATAATTATAGGCCGATATCTATTTTGCCAGCTCTGTCGAAGATACTTGAAAGAATTATTAACTTAAGATTAGTAGACTATTTGGAAAAGAATAATTTGCTATCTGACAATCAATATGGTTTTCGGCAGAGTAAGTCAACTGAGCAAGCTGTCAATAAATTGACAACTTACATTAGCTCAAACCTAGACAAAAGAAAAAAATGTCTTATTATCTTCCTAGATCTGGCAAAGGCTTTCGATACGATCTCTGTCCCCATCCTCCTGGACAAACTCGAAAAGTTGGGAATCAGAGGCATGCAGCACAAGCTTTTCAAAAGCTATCTAACTGGGCGATCCCAACGTGTTCGCGTTGATGCATATAGGAGTCATGACCTCCAAACTACACACGGAGTACCGCAGGGCAGCATCTTGGGGCCTACCTTATTTCTGGTGTATATCAACCAACTCACTAATCTAAAGCTGTCACAAGGTGAAATTATCTCATTTGCTGATGATACTGCCCTTTGTTTTTCGGCCAATAACTGGGAGGAGGCCTTCGAAGTTGCTCAATGTGGTTTTAACACGGTTGAGAAGTGGCTTCAGAGGAACATTTTGACTTTAAATGTAGAGAAAACTAAATATATCTGCTTTGGCATTAGGAAAGTACATAGCGTCGCTAGTACCCTTAAAATCATCTCACACCATTGCCACGTAAATTCCAATTGCTCGTGCCCTACGCTGGAACGTGTTCAGATGATTAAATATCTTGGTGTAATAATTGACAGTTGTCTTAATTTCAAAGAACACATAAAGGTTTTAAGTGGTAGGATCCGTAAATTAATTTTTGTTTTTAGAAAATTACGGCATATTATTGATCCACCACTTCTGAAACAGATATATTATGCTCTCTGTCAGTCGCTTTTGACTTACTGTATTTCCTCGTGGGGTGGCGCTTGTAAAACAACTTTAAGACGCATTATAATCCCGTTGACCTTGCTCAATCGGGCGCACTCACAGACACATCACAGAGAATGCCCCGCGCACCCCCTCATTTGAGGGGGTGAAGCAGATGAAGTGGGACACGAGTAGTCCCGCCTACTGCGGGATGCACCGCGCGAATTTCGTCGATGCGTGTTTTTCATTACATTTAACATCGTAATTTCGCGGCTGGTTTACAGAGCTCGAGCGGTCCAGTGTGTCACCGTTCGGGTTTCGCAGCGCGTTTCCGCGGCGATCACCAAGATCGAATCTCATTCGCGGTATAGCTTTTTGTTGTCTTATTTATTAAATATTATGTATTTATAGATATTTACATATTTTCGTGTTGTTATTATTTTAAAATATGTGCATAGTTTTGTTCTCTTATTTTTTATTTAATTCATCAAAAAAATCAAAAAAAAATCAAAAAAATTTTTAGCAAAAAAATAGAACCGACTTCCATATCCACTACAAAGGCAAAAATAACTTTAATTTCGGTAGTCGGTGTCATTTGTTTTGTAGTTTCTTTTATATTTTTGACACCGCCTTCCGAAATTAAAGTTATTTTTGCCTTTGTAGTGTTTTTATATGGAAGTCGGTTCTATTTTTTTGCTAAAATTTTTTTTTTCACGCTTTTTGTAATTTATCTAGTTACAAAAGCCAAAATGTAAACTACTTATCACCTTTTACAAAATATTGCTTTTCCTGGTGCAGAGCTGTTAATTTTTGAGGAGTTCACCTGGTACATCACCATCAGCTCTACATCACCATATACATTGTGATGAGTATAAAGTGCTTAACATCCGTACTCAAGTAATCGAATCGCAATCCACGAAATACTTATTATTGAGTAGTTTCAGTGGCCATCTGTGGTCTTCATCATCAGTTCAACTTCCCCAAATGGTAATTTTCAAAAGCAACTGCTCAAGGTACTATAAGAAATACCCAAAACGCTATAGGTGTGCCTATAATATTTGAAGAGTTCCCTCGATTTCCCCAGGATCGCATCATCAGATCATGATTTCGTAAGAACGGGACCAACTAGAACGTATACCCTTTCAAACGCAAAAAGAATTTTTCAAATCGGTCCAGCCGTCTCCGAGTTATGAGGTAACATACATAAAAAAAAAAGTTCAAGACGAATTGAGAACCTCCTCCTTTTTTTTTTGAAGTCGGTTAATATCAATAATTTTTATTCCTATAGATATTTTATTTCAGAATCAAGAATAATATAATGAAAAAAAAAAACATCCAAAAAGTTTGATGGTGGATTCTGAAGAAAAATAATATACAGGGTGTAACAAAAGAGTTTAAGTAATACCAAAGGAGGTTATTGTACTCATAATTATGAACAAGTTTTACTATGGCACCAGCTCTGAAATCGCAATAAAAACAGCTGTTTCAATTATTTTTTTCCAAGTGAATAAACTTTTTGTATAAAATAGCAGTTTATTTTCGTCATTTTTATTTTCGCAATATACGGTTTATAAGAATACAGCGTGTGAAGTGAACATACCTACGGATGCGAGGAGAGACGAATAAAAGGGTGGGATACGGACTGGGTGGATGGATGGACAGGTGAACGAACAGGAAGGATACATAAAAATTAAACAAGCTAATTATTATAATTTTATTTTGTGATTTTTTGACGTATTTACGCATACGGAGCGCAATGTTAATACACAAATTTTGGAAAAAAATTACTCAAGTCACAAATCTTCAAAATTTAGTTTTCTACTACAACAAGTTTTGTTTTTAGGCATCCAAAACAAATACTGCCTTGTATGTGCTCGTGCAGAGAAAATACAAACTGCTGCACCGGAACAGTTTGCTTTCATTCCATTTCGCTTTTGTCTTTTTTGTCACTTTTATCTCTATCTGTATTTTCATCTCTATTTTTTACGTATGGTCCACGAATTTTCATATTTCTTGAAATTCGGGGATCAAGTATCTCAGGTAAAATACAGTCTAAATAGAACTTTTTCAATTTTTCTTTCATTTCTCTTTCCCAAAATGTATCATCTCTTTGAATGATTTCCGTCTTCAGCTTTTCTTTTTCATTCTCCCATACGGCAAACAAACAATTTTTTTTTGGGTTACGTGTAGCTGTCCTTGAACTTGGTAATACCAAGCATGTTTTTTGTTGATGGCTAGTTCACTAGTTTTTGTTTTTTGTCAGAAGTTTACTTTTTTATTTTCAATTGCTGCTGCTAGGCCCATTTTGTGGGCTGTCAAAGGACACTTTACTTCTACAACAGTATTTTCTCCAATTAATCCATCAGGCGTTGCACCCAAGAAACATAGTTCTTGGTCTATAAATAAACCACAGGGTCTAATCGTTTTGCGCTCTTGTACAGCCAATTGTGCAAGTGCGATTTTTTCATTCAATTGGCCATGTCTAATAGATTCCACGTGGTCAATTTTGTTCCGATAAAGAATATCTTTGACTAAATTAGCACATGGTGTATTAATACGCCTTTTTATAACTCTGCCGAAATTGGATGCAGTCAATAACGATCTTCACATCTCTAGCCATTCTCCACTATCACTTTGTAAAACAGTTTTTCTTTCAATTGTTGCTCGTTCCAAATCAGACTTTTTAATTTTTTTCATAAACTCGTTTTTCAGTTTATCCAGTATTTCTACCGGCATATCGGGCTTTTCACAGGACTGGCCATAATCCTTATCGTCTTGTTTTTTACTGAAAACAAGCCTTCTTTTTCTTTTTATATATCTTTTACTAAGGTGTTTTTGTTTCTTCTTTCTTTCTTCCCACAGTTTCAGTTTGCCTCTTGGGCTCTTATTGGTAATTTTTTTATAAAGCTTCGAAAGTGCATTTTCTTCATTGAACGACACTGCTGACGCAATGCATCGCGTCTGATATGAGTTTTTGAGGGAAAAATTAACTCTTTTTCCTCCTACATATTTTGCTATGATGCTATGATAGCGTTCTACAACGTTACTGTCCACGTCATGAAGTAAACTTCGAGCATGGCCAGCAATAATTTGTATCATTATACTAATTCTCTGCCACAGAGAACTTAGCTGAAAGTCACTTGGAACATCATTTTGCTCCAAATCTCCCGTTTTTTTGCAGAAATGTGTTTTGCATTCAATGTGGTTTCCAAAAGCGTGATGATGTGCTTGTAAAATGTCCTCAAATAATTTTTGCTCTTCTGGGCAGGGATCATTTTTATTTTTTTGTATTGCTTTGGTTATGCAGGATCTCATGCTCAAAACTCGCGATATGGTCAATAATTTTCTGTGACTTTTTAAATATTTGGTTTCAGTTTGCAATGTCATCATTTTGTTACAAAAATTCCTCAGTAAATGATTTCTGCATTCTACTTTTTCGACGGTAATATCAAGGTAAGGTCTTGCCTGCAAAATTTTGAAATAAGTACTTGAGTCACCAACAGATATTAGTCGTCCGTAAATCAAACCGTGGGTAGCTAATGACTGCTTAAAACCTTCCACTATAATTTCGCTCTCCATTCCTGTGGACGGACCGGAATAGTTTTTCAAACATAAATGTTCAGGCACTGTTGTTTTTTTCTTTTCGGCACGATCACAATGGTAGCAATATTTATTTCGGACTCCCAAATATAAAAGTTTGCCTGTTTTTCTACATAAGATTGCAGCAGCGCCGGATAAAGCTGAATAATTTTTTTTGTACGACCTTTTACCGTACACACCATCTGCTATCACATCTATGATAGGCGTACCATTCTTTGTGACCCTGCCTTCTGCTATAGCCATAATTTTCTCTTCCTCAGCTGCTTGATCCATGGACTGTTGTGCCAGTTGCTGCCAGTTTTCCGACAGTAATTTGTGGTTCTTTTGGTATGTTTTTTGGAAAATCATTGGCAAATTCATGGCTGATGAAAATTCTTGTAGCTGAGAATGACCACAACCAATAGAAATTGCACCAGCTACAGCACATGTATTTATTGATAAACAATTATCATTGTCGTTAATGATAACAAATTGTTGTTTACACATTTTACATAAAAAAGTAAATTTGGAAGATAAGCCGTGAAGCTTTTCACCAACTAACTCAAGAGAAGATAGCCCGCAGTCTAATGGTCCGTGATTTGAGATCTCACACAGCTTTAAAAAAAATAGGAAACATTAATAATCCTGCGTCCAATTTGTATGTTCTTTTTAGGAGTATAGTTTTCCGTCTGTAAAAATAAATTAATAATTTTTTTTTATATCATAAAACATTGTTTTAACTTAAAATAATTTTAAATAAGTATGTTTTCACGGAATAACTTACTTCTGCACTATAATTTAACCCATCAGTTTCTTGGTTTTCAGGTTGGACATCACAATGACTTTCTTCAGTAGCACTAGCCACCTAAAATTGAATTATACCATTTTTATTTATAAAACTAATTCTACACAACTCGCAAAATTATGTTACTGTAACGTGCGGTTGAAGTTTTGAATATTACCTGTGTATTAAAGGTTTCTTCTAATACTTGCTCAGATGAATATGTACTTTTATCAATAACTTCACGACCGTGATCATTCTGTGATGCCACAGTTTCCAATCTAAAAATACAAAAAGTTTGTGGTAATGAAATTCATTACAAATTAAAGCGGGACATTATTTACCATGTTTGTTATTTGTTTCGAGTTTCGATTGTGAAACAACTGAAAAAAATTGGCCAAGTGCAAGTCAGACTCACCCATGAAGGGTTCCGTAGTAACTATAATAATATAATATAACATGTATATTAATTTGACAAAAAAAGACCTTACAAATTTCTTAAAACTAGCTTATTTACACTTTTACAACTACGCCAAATAACTTTGTTTTTCATAGTGTTTGTATGAATCACAAAGTTATGTTTGCGGTTTTAGAAAATATGCTGTAATACAAAAACTGCTAACCCGATCTCGTTCAAACCGATTTTGGTTGAAAGTGTATATCTACAGACATATATTTTTTTAGATTTTTCACTCCATTATTATAGAAGTTAGAGGGGGGGGGAGGGAGAGACCCATTTTACCACTTTGGAAACGATTTACTTTATGAAAAAGTGGTTTTAGAAACTTCAATCTCATTTTTTAAAGACCTGTCTATAGATATCACACACGCATAGGTTTCATGTAAAGAAATATTTTCAGTTTTTAGTTCCATATATGGGGAGCCTTCCATGTATGGGGAGGTTCCATGTATTTTAATTATTTTTATTTTTTTTTCTCAAAGTCGGAAAGCGGTTTATCGGAAGACGGACGGACGGACGGACGGACGGACGGACGGACGGACGGACAGACAGAAACAGACAGACATGACGAAACTATAAACAACAAATACAGGGTGGCAGGGACATCTACGCGCAACCGCTTACCATGGATTCAGTACATGATTCTGGACCCCCCTGCATTGATAGTTTTCGTCGGCTTTTTCTTAATTTCATAAAATTACGAAAAATCCGACGCAATAACAAAACAGTAAATTCACTTATTTCAAACAGTAATGTAAACAAAACTCGAAAAGACTACCTGATTAGTTATGTTGATCTCGCAAATTAACCCTAGCAAAACAGCTGATCATGTAGCTCTTTCGAATTTTATTTACATTGCTGTTTCAAGTGAAACAAGTGAATTTTATATTTTAATTAACAATGATTTTATACAGTTTTCAGTAAAAAAATACTGAAAAATCCTGAAAAGTTAAAAAAAAAACGACGAAACATTCCAACGCAGGGGGTCCAGAATCATGTACCGAATCCCTGGTAAGCGTTTGTGCGTCGATGTCCCTGCCACCCTGTATATTACTTGTGCCAAAATATAGTAGTAAATATCCCGTTTTAAGACAGATTTAGTGACCATGTCAATTTTAAAACTGCGTGAAAATATCAATTCTAAATTTTCTAGTTCTGTGGTTCAGAAGTTGGTACATTTTAGATTTCATTTTTTAGGGTTCCGTAGCTGAATGGCAAAAAACGGAACCCTTATAGTTTCGATATGTCTGTCCGTCTGTCTGTCTGTCTGTCTGTCTGTCCGTCCGTCCGTATGTCACAGCCATTTTATTCCGAAACTATTAAGACTATACATGTGAAACTTAGTAGGTAGATGTATTCTGTAAACCGCTTTCCGATATTAAGAAAAAAACTAAATAAAATACCCCATACATGGAACTAGAAATGAAAATATTTTTTTTTATGAAACCTATGTGTGTGTGGTATCTATGGACAGGTCTTTAAAAATGATATGAGGGTTTCTAAGACCGCTTTTTCATAAAGTCAATCGTTTAAAAGATATAAGCTTCCAAAGTGGTAAAATGTGTGTCTAACTTCTATAATAATGGAGTGAAAAATTAAAAAAAAAATATTTCTATAGATCTTAATGTAAACTTTCAACCAAAATTGGTTTGAACGAAATCGGTTCAGCAGTTTTTGAGATACAGCATATTTTCTAAAACCGCAAATATAACTTTGTAATTCATACAAACACTATGAAAAACAAAGTTATTTAGCGTAGTTATAAAAATGTAAATAAGCTAGTTTTAAGAAATTTTTAAGGTTTTTTTCATTCTTCAAATAAATATACATATTATATTATATTATATTATATTATTATAGTTACTACGGAACCCTTCATGGGCGAGTCTGACTCGCACTTGGCCAATTTTTTGTATTCATTTCGTAAAATTGTTGAGCTACAAATAAAAGATTAGGCAACTAACATTCATAGTTAGGTACATACCTATTCTCTTACTTAGTTATGTATGAGAATAAGCAACATCTGAATTTTCAGATCAATCAGATATTTTGTCATGCACATTACTGCCCATATCAATAAACCGCGGTCTTGAAACAAAATGTTTCTTACTTTGTTTTATTCTTTATTATAGCCTAGATAATGTGTCGATACTTACTCATTGAAAATAACTTCGGCGTTGACATTTTCGACTTTCTTTCTCCTATAAAAAAAAATGAAAGCATTTATTTTTTTATTCAACAAAATATTTACAAAAATATCTAAATATAATATAAAAGTACTTTCAATAAAATAGAAGTGACAAAAAGACAAAATAAGACCCTAGGTTTGATCCAGGACACTGGCGGTTGCCAATCCGATTCACTACTATACACGCTAATAGAACTTAGGAATTGTGATGAAATAACTGACCGTATTCGAGTAAAATAAAGTGCTCAATACTGAGATGGTTCCAATAATGTGTCATAATATTTTAGAAATAATTTAGTAATCTAAAATATTCTTACCTTTTAACATCGTTCATATGTACGGCGTTTGATTTATATGAACGTTTTTTAGTCCTTTTAACTGGCTTCACTTTATTTCCCATATTTATAAAATAAAATTGAAATCAAGTTACGCTATTTTAACCTGAAGTATTTTATATTTACAAGAAAGAAGATTATTTATAGAAAATTGATATAAAAAATGAATTTTATAAATAAAATAATGAATTTACAGACGAAACTTTACAATAACTACAAACAATTCCGAGTCGAAATAAATCGGCGAGAAAAGCGACACGTCCATATAGCAACAGGCGTTGGCCGGCACTGTCGGTACACAGGCGTTTACGCACACATGCGTACGTATTATATTGCGAAATAATAATACGCGATTTACAGAAAATGTATTGATTGGATTAAAAAAATAAAACACTATTTCGTTAGTATGTTTCTTGTTGAATAATTTGTCAAAAAATCAGAATGATCGTATGTATTTTAATATGGTTTTTATTCGTTAAAAGATTTTTTTAGAGGTATCTTTGTGATTTTTACTATGAATTAAAATTTGTTGTATTATGTTTTCAACACACTACTTAACTAGATTATATCCTGAAGAATATCATATATTTTTCTGATTGTGTTAACTGCAGTGAATCATATACTTTAACGCATTATAAAACTCGCGTTTAAACCTATTTTCGCGTCTGGAGCGCCTTAAAGCGTCTTGAGATCGCTCAACGTGCAGTACTCAAAGTTAGTACTTTTAATCGTATTTTTTTCCCCACGAATCAACTTTACAAAGACTGTAAAGTCCTAACAGTCAGGCAATTATACATTCTTAATGTTATTCTCCTTCAACACAGTAAACAAATGTTCAATCCGCTATACAATTTGGGACGAAGAAAAGACAAGGCTTGTTTCAGACAAATTATTACTAATACTAACTTTAGCACAAGATTTACTAACTTTATTGGACCTTTCATCTACAATAAGATAAATAAAACTTTAAACATCTACCCCCTGACTAAAACCCAATGTAAGAAAAAAGTTACTGAGTTCTTACATAAGCATTCATACGAAGAGACTGAATTGCTTCTACATGTACCAAAGTGATTGATTGCTTATCACACCCACTCACATACACACACAGCCTCTTCACTCACACTTACACACCCTCTTCATCCACACATATACACCCTCTTCATTCAAAAATAGACACAATCTTCTTTCGCACTCCATATCATAATATTTACCCGAAGAGAGGACACTCATACACACTACCCATTAATTTTGGCTCATCCTGTAAATACTGTTTTTTTTTATTGATTTGTTTATTACTTGCCTAAATTATTTCAGTTTAATAGAGAGACATCATTGTAATAATTATGAATTTTGTTTTTTTTTTATTGTTTCTTAATTACCTAATTAATTTAATAGTATAATTATTAGTTTTAGATTTAATTTTCTAATATTAATTTAAATGTTAATATTTCTAATAATAATTAATTTAAATGTTAATATTTTTGTAATTCCTTTTTTTTCTCTCAAGTATGTATCTAAAATTATGTTTTTTTACGTTGCTACATTATTTTTAAATTAATAACATAGGTTGTACTCGAGGGGATTGGCGCTGATAGCCGAAATACAGGCTCTTGCCTAGTTCGGCTACAGATGTCTAATTATTTTGTAATAATAATTATGTATATAGCCTATAAGTAGTATAATATTGTAACATAGTTTGAAACTGAAATAAATTGAAATTGAAATAAAAAAATTGAAATTGTTTCTTTATTTTTTATGGTTTTTGTGTTTTGCTTCCATTGAAGCTTCGAATGCGTTATAATAATCGGCATGGTTCAGATAATATATTTGTGAATTGAGCTTAAAATAAGTCAATATATTCATGCTATTTATTTGTTATGCATGGATGTGTGTTTGTTTTCATATATTTAACAATTTCTCTACTAACTAGGATTTTTCTTATAACAAAAACCTATTGTAACCTACTAAACTATTACCTGCGGTTACCCCGCAGGTAATAGTTGCGTAACACACTTACAGTAGGAATCGGTTTCATTATGCTAAATCAACAACACTCACTGCGGTATTTACGTTGTTGAGCAGACCAATATTTCGAACATATGAAGCAATGGATTAGCAATATACGTCAAAATCATTCAGATCTTGATTTATAGTGTGTTACGTAATTATTGCGATGCTTATTATATGGTGACGTTTAGAAGTAGCTTAGGATGTATGTAAATGATAAATAAGTGCTTTTCGTACTTTTCAGCTTCCCAAAAGATGGTAACATAAAAAAGGAATGGATTGATGCCACAGGCATGCCACCTAACTGGTACCCTACAAAAAATAGCACCATATGCTCGGTTCACTTCAACGCAGAAATGTTCTAGTCTCTAAAGAAAAGTCGCAGGCTTTTTGAATGGACAATTCCAAAATTAAGAGTACAACTGATATTTGCAGAAGTGTGTTAAATTTTATTTTATTACTGAAAGCTATTCTCATGATTTAGGGTATTCATAAAATCAGTCATTCAACTTTTCAGGATACTATACAACCTATACGGCTGGTATGTTCCGATCAAGAGCGTAATGTAAGTTAACATCGACTTCTATTTGACCTATCACTATGATAATTAAATATTAAGATTTAAGTCGAAAGCGCCAGGGTAGCCCTTAATACTTAGTAGGTAGTACTTAATAATAATTATGTAATGTTATGTTCTTAATAATATGTTTATTGTTATTGTAATATTTTCTGGACATGCCATTTTTTATTTGGTTCATTTTCAGGTGCCCAAAAAAAAATTGTACAATAATAAATGGAAGAATCGATAACTTTCCGATTTAGTCAATCACTAGCGTATATGTAAAATAAATTGCTTTTGCACAGCACAACGATAGCGACCGATGTTTTTGTGTGGGTAAGTTCTACGGTGCATGGTAAATACACGCTGTGTTTGACGGAATAAGGTTTATTATTGATTGAATAGTACATTCTGATTTAAGAAATGCGGGTGTGTGCGCGAGTGCGTATCTATTGATTTTATTAAACTGCATGTGTAGTTGTTGCCCCGCCCAGCGCCTAACTGGAGACACACGGTTCCGATATAATTTCGTCTGTTGACCATATCTAGTTATTTATTTTATTTTTATCTATGATGTCTTCATAAACCAACCCTCCCCGACCTTTGCCAAACGAGCCAGCCCGCGATGCTGAGCCAGTAGCAATAAATACTCTCTTAAATAATATGACCCAGCCTGACCCTTTGCTGTCCACCATCAACGACCCCGCTGAGCCGAGGCTCGTACTCCACAGGGAGTGCCCTTAGCGCGCGGTTGTTTAAATGTAAATATTAGTTTGTAAGCCCTGGCTGGGGGCCTTTAAATTTTAGAGGTCACCACAGGATCGCCCGGTTAAGTAGTATATTAGCCTTAGCGAGCTAAACTACGAGTGGCCCTATCGAAAAAAAAAAAAAAAAAGTCATCATAAAAATAAGCATAACTGTACATGTTTATGTTTAGAAACAGTATCTTCTTATAAGTACTTGGGGGTAGTTATAGATAACACATTCACTCGGAACTTACATGTAAATAATATTTGTAATAAGTTACGAGCCATTTTAAGTAAATTAAGAAGTTTTTAGAATATATTATCAACAGAAAGATTATGTATGCGCTATATTATGCTCTGGCAGACTCAATTGTTGATTATGGTCTGGGAGCATACGGTCTTGCGTTCCCTACACATTTAAATAAAATTTACAACTTGCAGATTAGGATCCTTAAATTACTTGTCGACAAGAAAACTTAAGATAGCTTAAATATAAATTATGGTGAGTTGTTCAAAATTTATAAAACGCTCCCAGTTTATTTAAAATTCAAGGTGGTTATCTTGTCGGAACAATTTAATAATGAACGTAACAAAGTGGAACGTAAGCGTATCTACCCAACACGTCTGGCAAAACAAAAGTCACTTGCTGTACCCAAAGTGACTAATTACTTTGGAAAACGCACACGTAAGTATATGACGCCGATGTTAATCAATGAGCTGCCACCGAAGTTGGTATCGTGTGCTACAGCCAAAAAATGTCATAACACATTCATAACAAGCAGTTTAGAGATGAAATGTAGGTATAATATAGGTATAAATGTAATAGCTTCGCTTTTGTTTTTGTTTAGTAGATATAATTAATAGACTATAAGTGTATTATTAGTTAAATATAATAAGTTTTGTGAATACGGGTTATGTACGAAGTTACAAGATGAGCTGCTAACAAATTATTTTACAGTTTGTCAGAATTAAAGATTGTATTTTTATTAAATAATTTTCATCACTTATGGAAAATTTGGTGTACTTTATACAAAGAATAAAATGAATTATCAAAAGAAGCAAATCATAATTGTTTTAACAGCTAATCTATTAGCTGTTTGTTACCGGACTTTTTGTATTTCGTGCGACAGAGATACTACCTATATAAAGTATTCCGAAGTTAGTGTTTTCTATATCATAATTTTATGGTGGTCTTTCCCTTAATGGTAAATGTTGGTCTAATTGTTTGTCAAAGGTGTTTATTTCAAAAACTTCTTATATCAACTTCTTTGAAAGTATTTTTGCTAATTGAGTTTCTAACGTTAAAAAGGGCAAAAAAGAGGAAGTTAACAATTTATTAGTAGATATATATTTTAGTACTTTTTTTGTCAGCTGTGGCCTAGTTTAAAACTCTAGCATCAATTTTAAAGTTGACTACAGTTTCATTAATCTTGTATGATCAATTCCTACACACTAGCTAACTAAGGGTAGATTTCTGACTACTATCTTCTATTTTTTTTAGACTTATGGGCTGAGTTCTTGCGCATGATGCGCACATTAGAAATAAAACACTAGACAAGTTTGGTTGGTCATATCATTAAATATAATTAATCGTTCTTCAGACACGTGTTGGTTGTCATTGCTTCTAAATTTCAGAGTTTAAGTTAAATAATTAAATACACTTACAGTCTGGGGTTTCTAAATTACCCTAGAACAATAGATTTCAGTTGATTGAATCATGGTACGGGTTCTGGCAGCAGTATCGAGTCCGTGTGGTGAGTTTAATCAAAACGTGGCATTGCTCCTGTGCTCGGAAACAAACCGCATGTTTTGTTTTGTTTATATTTAACTCGAGTCCCTGCCTTTCTTTCGTCATTAATCGGCTATTACGCCTAAGAAAATATTTATATCTCTCGAGAGCTTATGACCTTGCTTCGTCCGCAGACCAAAAAGTAAAAGAAATAGAACTGCTCTCGTCTTAGCTGTCAAACTAATTGTCTCTGATCCATGATAATAGACAATTACTAATTGGGTCACCCCAGCATAGAATCTTAACAAATTATTTTTACACAATCTATGCATAAGGGGAATACCTACCATTAATTTAATTTTTATTTATTATTAAGTTTAAATATATTCTTTAACTCAAATTCTAATACTGGATACACATACGCCACGGTAGATGGCGCCAGCATATTGCTTTTCCATAATTATAACTTTTTTAAACGTTACAATCTGCGCAAATGTATTTTCGACTTGATTTGTCAACCATCATCATTGAAAAAATATATAATCAATAAAAAAAGAATTAGGTATTTATGCTTTTCGATTTATTCAAGTGACAATATTAATAAAGGACAAGTTCTTAGATGGCGCAGCCACATCTGCCGGCATAACCACCACAGAGACCAAGGCCAGGAGCAGCAAGACCATCGGGAGCGAAGGTGGCACCAGGACCGTAAGCAGCAAAAGGGCCCACGCCAGCAGCTGGGCCAAAGGCAGCAGTTTCACTGATCATGGCGTTCCTGCCATTACCACAGGCGTGGTTGACGGCTCCAGCACCGGCAGTAGGCAACACACCTTCGAAACCAACATTACCCACGAACGGCAGCTCACCAGCTACATCTAGGATACCCTCATAAGCGTTGTCAGAGGCCACAGAGATACCGACGGGAGCGATGCCGGAGGCGCTGGAGACAGGCAGGGCGCCGCCACTGGTGGGACTGAACTCAATGGAAGGACCGCAGATTCCATCATAAGCCAGGCCTCTGCCTGCGCAGCCAGCGCCAGGGTAGCCGAGTCCTCCATATGCGAAAGCTGGGGCAGCCAAGCCGCAAGGCGCGGCCAAGCCGTAGGGAGCAGCAAATCCAGAGCACTGTCCGAAGGCAGACTGAAAATAAAGTTCCGATTATTTATAGCTATTCCCCGAAGAAATTATCGTACTTAATACAGAATATCGGTACAAAAATTAAATCTTTCTCACCTTGAGGAGGAGCGTCTGGGCGCAGAGGACGAGGATAATCTTGGCAGACATTGTAGATTGTTTCGAGTGCTCACACAGGAATGATGTCCAGTGCAACTGTTAGAGGTTTTATAGGTAGTTCGTCGTGTTATCTAGTTCCAAGAAAACTGTACGTAAGTAAGTAGGTAAGTGTTATTAATTAATAGTTTGTGCAACCATGATAAGCCTACTATTTACAAACGAAGAAACGCGTGATTTTGATTTCTAAATGTATCTACGTATATACCGTAAAACGGGGTGAATAGATAAGTATTAGAACTTTGGTAACGATTTTCGTAATGTTGCAGAATTGATATCCATTTTTTAAAGCGTGTATTTATTGAGTCTTAGGCCAAATTATTGAAATATATATGTTTCTATTCGGATATGTTTGTAGTTAATAAAAAAAAAACACAAAATATACGTGATTTATAATTACCAGCCATCAGGGGACAATAAACACACCTGAGGGGTGATTAGAAATATTTCGTAGGGCTGCCTCATTGTATTCCCTAAATATTTTTTTAGGATAAAGGAAAGCAAACTCGAGAAGGTATCTTTAATTATTAGTTTAAAGTAAAATTATAATTCTAAATAGAAATCATCAATGATAAAAATTAATAAAACTGCAATCAATTAGAGACTATCACAAAAAAATAAAAAACAAAAAAAAATGCACTTGTCTTTAAAATAATTTTCTTTATAGGAATAATAAACAATATCATTAAAAATCAACAACTAAGAAATAAATAAAATAAACAAGAAAATTAGAAACGCTTTAGTAACTAAAATTGAAATATGAACTGTAGATAACCACTACAAACTTTGTGGCAGCCCTGTCATAATCATTGCTAATCACCCCTCTTTCGTAACTAATCACCCCTTTGCTGTATCTATTAACCATATTTGCGTGCCTACTAACCCCTCAGGCGTGTCTATTCACCCCTTTCGTGTATCTAATCGCCTCAAAAAATTAAAGAAAACAAGGCTTACGAAATAAGAATAATTTTATATAATAATGCATATTCTTACTATTATAAATACAGTACAATATATTTATAACTGCGCTGACCGTAATTTGAAGATAACTTTAAACTATTATGACCAAAATTCACCGAAATACGGAGGTTCAAACTCACTCGTACATAACGACTTGTTTTGTTGTCAACTTTGAGATTGAGTTTTTGACATGTTTATCGATGCTGCTACAAATAAAAAGTGGCCAGACTAAGACAAATTACACCAATAAATGATTAAAGTTGCGGGTTTTTTATTGGGGATACCGAGTTTACCATAAAAAACGTTAGAAATTATCCCAAGATTTTTTTCTATTCCCCCCGTCAGTTCTATTCACCCAACTATTAATATTTCGAAACTGTCACCCTAAGTGTAGAATGTGATTTACTTAAACGCTTTTACAATTTTGAAGAACGTGATGACCTTGATTAACTATAGACCCATAGCCATATTGTCTGTCTTTGATAAAATAGTAGAAAAACATATTGTTAGTCAAATTAGTAAATTTTTAGAACGTCACAATATATTGTCAGACACACAGTATGGGTTCCGGAAAGGGCGCAGTACTGTTTCAGCCCTAGCATCATTTGCCGACTATGTTAATGAGAGTCTGGACTCTGGATAACAGCTGATAGCACTCTTCATTGATTACAAAAAGGCATTTGACACACTGTATCACGACGTGTTACTGAAGGCGATGGATGACTGTGGAATACGCGGTCCCACGAATAAGTGTTTTGAAAACTATCTGAGTAACAGAAGAATTAGAACGATCATAGGGGGAGTGACTGGGTAGGAGGCAGTAGTGGACCTCGGAGTACCGACCGGATCAGTTTTTGAACCAGTAGGATATATAATGCACGTTAACAGTGAGTCAAATGTTGTAAACAAATGTCGAGTGTTTATGTATGCCGACGATATGTGTGTAGTATATGCTTCGAAAAATATACTAGAGGTACAACAGTACGTTCAAGAGGACTTCGAAAACAAAACCAACTGGGCACATGATAACGGAATAATATTAAACTTGACAAAAACAAAATGCATGCATATACACTCGCCACACAACCTACGAGCTAAAGCTGTGCTCAGTGATAATTTAGATATAACAGGACATACATATGAATGTTTACATAATGACAAACTTAATTTTGGGTGTGTAAAATTGGAGTACGTTAGTTCATTTAAATATTTAGGTCTTAGTATAGATACGAACTTTAACTGGAAAACGCATGTAATTGAAATTTGTAATAGACTTAGATCTGTGTTAGATAAGTTTTATCAGTTGAACAGGGTAGTGAATAAACAAACGCTATTCGTTGTTTATTATGCACTTGCAGACTCATTAATGAGCTATGGACTTATTGTGTATGGGCGAAATTTTAAAACATACTTACAAGATATAAAAAATGCACAAATAAGACTGCTGAAGTACCTATAAAGACACTAAGAAAAAATGTAACAAAGATTATGACAAATTATTTACCATTTGTAAAATCTTGCCAATAGATATGAAATAGGGTTGGAACATTATTACAGTGATGAGTACAAAGTGAGTGTTAAAAAAACTTTTTACCAAAAAATTAAACCGACTCCCAAAAACACTGCAAAGTGAAAAATAACTTTAATTTCGGTAGTCGGTGTCTTTAGTTTTGTATTTTCGTTTTTGGCACCGACTTCCGAAATTAAAGTTATTTTTCACTTTGCAGTGTTTTTGTGAGTCGGTTTAATTTTTTGGTAAAAAGTTTTTATTTCACTCTTTTTAGTTGGTCGGTTTTTAATTTACCTAGTTAAAAGAGTGTAAATGTCAACTACTTATAACCTTTTACAAAATATTGCTTTTCCCAATGCTGGGCCGTTAATTGTTGAGGAGTTCTCCTGGTACTTCACCATCAGCTCTACATCACCATATGCATTGTGACGAACATAAAGTGCTTAACATCCATATTCAAGTATTCGAATCGCAATCCACGAAATACTTATTATTCAGTAGGTTCGGCGGCCATCTGTGGTCTTCATCATCAGTTCCACTTCCCCAAATGGTATTTTTTGAGAGCAACTGCACAAGTTACTATAAGAAATACCCAAAACGCCATAGGTGTGCCTATAATATTTGAAGAGTTCCCTCGATTTCTCCAGGATCCCATCATCAGATCCTGACTTGGTGATAAATGGTACCAATTTCGAAGTATACCCTTTCAAACAAAAAAAGAATTTTCCAAATCGGTTCAGCCGTCTTCGAGTAATCGGTGATCATACATAAAAAAAAGTGAAAAAAAAAATATACGCGTCGAATTGATAACCTCCTCTTTTGGTCGTCGGTTGAAAATAAAGTTAATACAAGGAGTGTGAGAGAGAAAAGACTAGTTCAACCAAAAATAGCAAACTTTTATGCGAAAAGAACGTCTAAGTATTTGGTGCCAAAAGTTTTTAATGACATAGATTTATTAAGGAATAACCGGAACTTAAGTATAGGTGTGTTGAAATCTAGGCTTAGAAAACTGTTTCTCGGGGACAGAGGCACGGCGTCGGGCTGTGATGGGCAGTGGGCAGTGCTAGGGTGATCAGCACCCGCTGACCACTCTGCTGTGGAAGTCGCTGTCTATTGCAGATTTGGCGCCGGTCTATCGTTGTGGAGGGATGGTTTTCTTAGCCTAGATATGTATCATATGTGTAATGAAATAGAATGTTTGATGTAATGTAAATACCTACTTGTAGAATGCATAATTACGTCATGTAAACATAAATGTGAGTAGTACGTAAGTAGTTAGTAAGTTTATTGCTATTTTGTTTAATGTAAGTAACGAGCGATTCTCACCAACAAACTGCGAAGTTTGGCGAGTAAAATATAATTATAAGCCTATTTTAATAATGCAGAAAATTTTAATAAAAAAAACACTTACCTATACAACGTGTAATGGACACCCCTTATCTATCCAAAAGGGCTGAAGACAACATCTAGTATGGAGTCTCTATGCACAGTTTCAGCTCAAAATAAGTGACTCAAAGAATTGATACCAAATTATCAGTTTCATATGTTTCTTGAATACCAATCATAACAAACGTGTCACAGCACTACGAGGTTCAATAACTTTCCACGTCACTTGCCAATAACACGGTAATTATCTGCGTTCTTCTTAATTCGAAAATTTCGGTCTCTGGTATCCATGTATTGAAATTTCTAATAAGTTCCACAGATGTAGACATATGTTTACAAAACCCTTGCCATATCGTTTGTTATCATCCAAAGAAGCCGTGCACTTGGTATGTATATACCTTTTAAATTACACGTTGTATAGTTAATATTCTAAGAAATTGATAACCCAATATAGTATAAAGCCTCCACCAGCTGCACTGGACATCATTCTTGTGTCATCACTCGAAACAAACTACAATGAATGTCAAGGCTGTCCTCGTCCTCTGCGCTCAGGCGCTCCTGCTTAAGGTAAGACATAGTGTTGCCTAAACGAGAGTCTCGCAAGAGTCTTGCAATTAGCGATTATCCTATTGCTATCCATTGTTCTGAGATCTCAGAACAATGTAACAGACTCTGTTACATTGTTCTGAGATCTCAACTACCGTTTAATAAATAGCAATAGGATAATCGCTAATTGCAAGACTCTTGCGAGACTCTCGTTTGGGCAACACTAGTAAGACACATTTCATTTTTGTACTTTTATTCTGTTAATAATCAGAAAAAATTACTTTCAGTCTGCCCTCGGACAGTGCACCAGCCGCGCCGCGGTGGCTGATGTCTGTGGATGTGCTGCTCCCTACGGCTTGTCCGCCCCTTACGGCTTAACTGCTCCCTACGGCCTGACTGCTCCTGGTCTGGCTGCCCCCTATGGCTTATCTGGCTTGGCTTACGATGGACTCGCCTACCCTGCTGCTGCCGGATGTGGTGCTGCGTACGGCGGCGCCGGTGAAGGCAACGTGGCGGTCGCTGGTGAGCTGCCAGTCTGCGGTAACACCGTTGTTGCTGGTCAGGTCCCCATCATGGGCGCCGTGAACTTCGGTGGTCCTGTATGCGCTGCTGGTGCCGTGTTTATCTCCGGCAAGTGCGCTTGCGGCTGTCGCGCTCTCTGCGACTACCTGTACTAGATGATGAAGCATGCTACCGTGAAATTGCCATAAATAAATCATTATTCCTCAGCGATTCTTTTGTTTACTTTCCTTCTTGATATAGAGATTTATATGCTTTTCTATAGAGTTTAAATGCTTTTAAGCTTTTGGTGTTCTTTTTATTTGAATGAAGTAACATTATATCTTTTAAAATAATCATGTTGCTAGTAATGAAACAAAACATAACGCTCCTCCATATCAATCGTAATTATAATATATCTTAAAAATCAAAACACGATATTGCTGTCGGTAACGCCTACTCCAATCCTCCAGTAACGCTATAAGCCGAGGTCTGTACCCCACAGGGAGTGTTTAACTTAAAAATAAATATTATAATTAGAGTCTCCGAGGACAAGTCCGGTTAAATAGCCGACAACTAACCTCAAAGGTTGAACTGCAAGATCCCATTCGACAAAAAGTCGTTACACTAAATAAATAACAACAGCCTTGAAACACAGCAACCTTGCTTCGTCGCGTTGAATCAATTGATAGATTTTATTTTGAGGAAATATCTGCCAACGGAATAGTCCGATACTTAAGCTATTAAGTTACTGACTTAAAATACTACGCACATCTATAAAAGAAAGCGGTCTTACAACACATTAATGTATGATCTCAGACCTTTTTTATTTGGTCTGAGAGTATGATGTATACAACGTGTAATTTAAAGGGTATATACATACAAAGTGCATGGTTTCTTTGGATGATAACAAACGATATGGCAAGGGTTTTGTAATCCTACGTCTACATGTGTGGAACTTATTATAAATTTCAATACATTGATACCAGAGACCTAAATATTTAAATTAAGAGGAACGAAGAGAATTATCGTGTTTTTGGCAAGTGACGTGTAAAGTTATTGACCCTCGTAGTGCTGTAACACGTTTTCTATGATTGATATTCAAGAAACATAATTATGAAACCGATAATTTGGTATCAATTCTTTGAGTGACTTATTTTGAGCTGAAACTGTGCATAGAGACTCCGTACCAGATGTTGTCTTCAGCCCTTTTAGATAGATATGGGGCTTCCGTTACACGTTATATATACTCCCTCGATTTAAATGTATGCACTCAAGAAAATTCTGTTTAGTAACCACAAGGCAACATGCAGGCTACATTCCACCTCAAATATTTTTGGTCTTAAACCACATAATTATTTATACAGCTCACTCATAAAAAAGGATCTAAATCACTACATAAATTATAAAATAAAATCCTTCGCTGCGTTTATCTGTCCATCTTTTTTTCGTTCACGATATAGTCAAAAATACAGAGAACGAATTTTGTCATTTATGATGAAGGTAAAGCTGTAATATTTATCAAGGCTCTGTGGAAATTAGCTTGGCTCATACTGGGCTATTATATCATATTATGGCGTGCACCACGTAAACCAATAGAGATATTATAATTATAAAAACAATGATCGAAACATTAAGTCTTAAACAGGCCTATGTAGCAATATGCTACAGCGTGTATCTATCTCTGAGGGTATACTCACGGTGACTGTTTTTTTAAATGACTTTAAAAAAAGGAGGAGGTTCTCAGTTCGTTGGATTTTTTTTTGTATGTTGTATGCAAATATATTTTCAACTTGTTTTCTCAACCATCATCATAGAAAAAATATACAATCATTAAAAAAAAGAATTAGGTATTTATGCTTTCCGATTTATTCAAGTGACAATATTAATGAAGGACAACTTCTTAGATGGCGCAGCCACATCTGCCGGCATAACCACCACAGAGACCAAGGCCAGGAGCAGCAAGACCAGCGGTACCGAAGGTGGCACCAGGACCGTAAGCAGCAAAAGGACCCACGCCGGCAGCTGGGCCAAAGGCAGCAGTCTCACTGATCATGGCGTTCCTGCCATTACCACAGGCGTGGTTGACGGCTCCAGCACCGGCAGTAGGCAACACACCTTCGAAACCAACGGTACCCACGAATGGCAGCTCACCAGCTACATCTAGGATACCCTCATAAACATTGTCAGAGGCCACAGAGATACCGACGGGAGCGATGCCGGAGACGCTGGAGACAGGTAGGGCTCCACCACTGGTGGGACTGAACTCAACGGAGGGACCGCAGATTCCATCGTAAGCCAGACCTCTGCCTGCGCAGCCAGCGCCAGGGTAGCCGAGTCCTCCATATGCGAAAGCTGGGGCAGCCAAGCCGCAAGGCGCGGCCAAGCCGTAGGGAGCAGCAAATCCAGAGCACTGTCCGAAGGCAGACTGAAAATAAAGTTCCGATTATTTATAGCTATTCCCCGAAGAAATTATCGTACTTAATACAGAATATCGGTACAAAAATTAAATCTTTCTCACCTTGAGGAGGAGCGTCTGGGCGCAGAGGACGAGGATAATCTTGGCAGACATTGTAGATTGTTTCGAGTGCTGATACAGGAATGATGTCCAGTGCAACTGTTAGAGGTTTTATAAGTAGTTCGTCGTGTTATCTAGTTCCAAGAAAACTGTACGTAAGTAAGTAGGTAAGTGTTATTAATTAATAGTTTGTGCAACCATGATAAGCATACTATTTACAAACGAAGAAACGCGTGATTTTGAATTCTAAATGTATCTACGTATAACGATTAATATTTCGAAACTGTCACCCTAAGTGTAGAATGTGATTTACTTAAACGCTTTCACAATTTTGAAGAACGTGATGACCATAACTATTTATTAATAACACTTACCTATATACAAATATTCTTAGAAATTGATAACCCAATATAGTATAAAGCCTCCACCAACTGCACTGGACATCATTCTTGTTTCAGCACTCGAAACAAACTACAATGACTGTCAAGGCTATCCTCGTCCTCTGCGCTCAGGCGCTCCTGCTTAAGGTAAGACACATTTAATTTTTGTACCTTTATTCTGTTTTAAATACGAAAATTTCTTAAAGGCATTGCTATAAATAATCAGAAAAAATTACTTTCAGTCTGCCCTCGGACAGTGCACCAGCCGCGCCGCAGTGGCTGATGTCTGTGGATGTGCTGCTCCCTACGGCTTGTCTGCCCCTTACGGCTTGACTGCTCCCTACGGCCTGACTGGTCCTGGTCTGGCTGCCCCCTACGGCTTGTCTGGCTTGGCTTACGATGGACTCGCCTACCCTGCTGCTGCCGGATGTGGTGCTGCGTACGGCGGCGCCGGTGAAGGCAACGTGGCGGTCGCTGGTGAGCTGCCAGTCTGCGGTAACACCGCTGTTGCTGGTCAGGTCCCCATCATGGGCGCCGTGAACTTCGGTGGTCCTGTGTGCGCTGCTGGTGCCGTGTCTATCTGCGGCAAGTGCGCTTGCGGCTGTCGCGATCCCTGCGACTACCTGTACTAGATGATGAAGCATGCTACCGTGAAATTGCCATAAATAAATCATTATTACTCAGCGATTCTTTTGTTTACTTTCCTTCTTGATATAGAGATTTATATGTTAGACTTTAAATGCTTTCAAGCTTTTGGTGTTCTTTTTATTTGAATGAAGTAACAATATATCTTTCAAAATAATCATTTTGCTAGTAAAAAAACAAAACATAACGCACCTCCATATCAATCGTAATAATATTATATCTTTAAAATCAAAACACGATATTACTGTGTGGTTCACTTGATAATCCTTGTTCCAATACAAGTAGGTACAAACAATATCCGAGAAGAAATGAAGTCTATGCCTTGTCTGACCCAGCCCGTCCCTACCCGGTAACGCCTTCTCCAATCCTCCAGTAACGCTATAAGCCGAGGTCTATACCCCACAGAGAGTGTTTAACTTAAAATAATTATTATAATTAAAGCCTCCGAGGACAAGCCGACAACTAACCTCAAAGGTTGAACTGCAAGATCCCATTCGAAAAAAGTCGTTACACTAAATAAATAACAACAGCCTTGAAACTCAGCAACCCTGTTTCGTCGTGTTGAATGAATTGGTAGATGTTATTTTGAGAAAATATCTGACAATGAAATGAAATGAAATGAAATATTTATTGGTAAATTGGCTATAAATAACGCTTTTACACGTCATGTTTTTTTGCGTGTTAAGTTTAGTTTAGTTAGGGAGGTAAATAGTCTGATATTTAAGCCATTAAGTTACTGACTTAAAATACTACGCACATCAATATAAGCAAGCGGTCTTACATAGCGGTCAACACAACATGCAGGGTACATTCTACCTCAAATATGGCTCCTAAACCACATAATTATATGCAGCACACTCATTAAAAAGATCTAAATTACTACATAAATTATAAAACAAAATCCTTTGCCGCGTTTGTCTGTCCATTTTTTTTCGTTCGCGATAAAGTCAAAAATACACAGAATGAATTTTGTCATTTATGATGGAGGTAAAGCTGTAATATTTATCAAGGTTTTCTAGAAATTAGCTTGGATTATACTGGGCTATTATATTATATTTTGGCGTGCACCACGTAAACCAATAAAGATATTTTAATTATTAAAACAATATTCGAAACATTAAGTCTTAAACAAGCCTGAGTAGCATAAAGCACCATTTGGTGAATTGGAACTGATGGTGAAGACAGCAGATGGCCACCGGCGACCACTACTCAATAATAAGTATTACCGTAAAATAGGGGTAATAGGGATCCAGGGGTGAAGAGGGATAAAACCTGTAATAATTTTTGACGCTCAATATTAGTTACCAAATCGTTACAACTTTTACCATTTTTCGTGGGATAATAATAGATTCTTTGAACTTTTCTATGACAACATTGAATTTGCGTAAAATTAGCAGCAAACTGCCAAAAATTTCATTTAAAAATAGCCTAAACAAGACTCCGATTGATATAGTGTTTGAAACTTTGGTCTGTAAGGTTTATTTTGTAGAAAAAGAATACGCGTATATATTTAATACGTCATTTAGTGTTTGGGCCGTCATATAAATAAAACATAAGGTTCAGTTATTAATTAATACAAATATTACTTTAATTTTAAAAGAAACATGTGAAAAATCTGTTTTTTTTTGCGTGAATGGTTTCACCCCAAAAAACCGTGAGAGGTGGGACGTCTCAGGAATGAATCACAACGAAAGTGGGGTTAATCGGGATGACACTGAGGCGAATGGGAACGACTATTGTATGAATAGGTACAGCTTTATAGGGTTGACACTAAGCAGTTAAACAATTTTTTAAATAATAATTATTAATATAAATTGGTAATAATTTAGTTTATTAATTTAGGATATTTTTTATTTAATATATAAGGGAGTAATAGACTGCCTCGTTGATTTAGTGATCATAAGCGTGATTGCTGAGTGAGTTGTATTGGGATTTACGATTTCCGAAATTCTCAGTTTTAGCACGGAGTCTGGAATTGTGTCTGGTCTATCGATTATCCGAAAAGTGGATGTCACATTTAATATGTGCACATTTGTCTATCCCTTAGGGAAATGAAAAGCATAATGTTATGTATGTTTATGTGAGTATTATAAGGTAGATATGGTTCTACACTCTATGGGTTAAATATATTGATCATGTTATTTTATTTTTCATATATTGAGCGGAAATATAAGCAGTAATGAAATGTTTTTATTTCGTCAGATTTGCCTCGCGTGTATATCTCAAAAAGTACCTACAACACCTTCCAAGAGATATGTGATATGGGTATATGATATCCCTTAATATTAAAAACTGCAATAGAATCTTATGAAACTTGAAAGAAATATCTAGTGAAAAAACCTAAACGAAGTCATAAATGCATTTTATTTTAGTGAACATATACATAAATATTGTAATAATAATCAAATACTAGTAAAAAAGAAAAAAAACGCAAGAAATAGTGTCTTGTTAATAAACTAAAATAATAATAAAATAAATAGGTAGATAAAAATTATTATTTATGTATGATATAAGTGCCAGCCCTAGTTAATTAATTTATTATAGTATTCGAAAAAAAAAAAAATATTTTCACCATGTAACATGGCTTCGCACAGCCGCCATGTTTAATTTTATAAAATGGCACCTATCTTAAAACACTCGGGCTGTTAAGACAAATCTAACGATACCTCAATTGTGTGAATCCGTTCAGAGTTCTGGAGATATGAGGTAATAAAGAATATTACAAACATAATGGTTGCGCTGATATACGATTCCTTTTCGTTTGCATTCGTTTTTTTGGCAACACGATAATCGCTGATTGGTTGACACTTTTCCCTCCCGCCATCCCTCCTAGTACAAAACCTTTAGCTACCAGAGTGAGGGAGAGAGACTATACCGCTCTAGAAAATTCGATCGCCAAATCGAACATTCAATGGCTGTCGAGTCGCGTTCGAGCGTCGCTAGTGGCTGTCTGGAATCGCATTTGAACGGTCGCATCTTGTGCGACCAATTCGTAATAAAGAAGAACGGTTACATTGTGGTGGTGAACCATGATCAGAGAGCTGGCAGTTCTGGAATATCCTGGATTATCAAGGTTAGTGCTGCCTTTCCTATACGACGCTGGACTCTTGTCTTTGTTCCAATACAGCGCCGGTTCCCGTCAAATTGTGTAACCAAAAGCTTCTAATTCGCATACGTTTGCATTACCGCTTAACCACATACATACATACAAGATACGCGCGAAAAACATAACCCTTTCTTTGCAGTCGGGTAAAAAAAAGAGTCGAAATTTCGTACAACCAAAAGATGGTCGGCCGGTCGGGAAACGAGGTGACATAATATGTATGTACATAATCAGCCTATAACGTTACCACTGCAGGGTTGCAGACCTCCTCTCTGGGAGAGGGAATAGACCGTTATCCACGCGGGCCCAGTGCGAGATGGTGGATATTATTAATTGTTCAGTATTCCTTCTAGTAACAATAATGTTTCTGAAAACAATCCGTTGTCCAGAATATGTAGTAAGTATAACGTAATAAGCTCTAATTTAGATTTGTTTATGAATAATTTTAACGAATTTAGAAATTTGCTGTATAAAGTGTAATTACAACCATAATTATCATTTAGTAACTTTAAGTTTTATATTAACAGAATCCAACCGTCACTAATGAAGTATATTAAACAATGAATGCTGGGTACAATAATAATTGGACCTCAGATTTATGTAATGTATATTGTTATAGTTGTACTAAATGCCTTAGTCTGTTGTCTGTCTCTGTATTTATTAAAAAAAAAACATATCGCATGTCTTTGAAAGTTCTGGTCCTAAGTCTTGCCAGTTTTCTCACGGTGTTGTTTGTCACCGTTTGAGAGCAGTGGTTATAAAATATGCTTCCCGTTCGAAGCTCGGGCGGGTTGCTAGTGCAATATGAATAAATCAATACCTTTAGTATATATTATATTACAGGTATTTACTTTACCTTTATACCTTTGGAACCCATTGGACTGGCGCGTGACGATGGCAAGAGACCGGACGGCATGTCATTGTTTCCTTGGAAGATGGGTAGGCCTTTAGTGTGGGACGCAACTTGTGTCGATACTGTCGCGCCATCCCATCTTCCCAGTTCATCATGTTGTGCTGGCGCTCCCGCTGCGGCTGCGGAAAATCTCAAGCGGCGTAAATATAGTCATCACGGTAATAACTATATTTTCGAGCCGTTTGGGGTCGAAACTCTCGGACCATGGGGCCCGTGTGCTCACAGCCTTTTTAAAGAAATATCGAAAAGGCTCGTTGACGCTTCCCGCGACCAAAGGGCTGGCTATTTCTTTGGTCAACGGCTAAGCATTGCCATACAACGAGGCAATGCCGCCAGTATCTTGGGTACGTTGCCAGCCGACAGCGTTGAGGATGAATTTTTTGATGCTTTGTTGTAGTTTGTATTTTAGTACATAATTTTGTATATTTGTTGTAAATAATTGTTTAAATAAAAAATACCTTCTGTTCCAGATATTCATAACTAGCTGTTGCCCGCGATTTCGTTCGCGTGGAATTTTAACAAGTTTTCCCAGGATAAAATAAACACTATGTGTTGTTTCAGACTCTATCTCTATCTCTGCGCCACCTACATCCGAGTAGTAATTTTTGTAGGATTGAGTATCAAACATCCATCTCCACAACTGAGTTTTCACATATATAATAGTAAATAGTCCTCGCAACCGATTTTGGCCACGGCGGCCAATCTCATAATAGATTAGCCATCTGCGCAGGAGATATTATAGTGCACAAGTATGTGCAGGTACAGGAGCACTCTCTGTTCCTTTACTCTCATTGTCCGATAGGACTGCAATCCGACATCCAACGGTTTAACGTGCATTTCGCTGCACGGTGGTTATCAACACCGACCCGGGAATCGACCCGAGACCATCGAAGCAGTTTATATAAATACAACGTGTAATTTAAAGGGTATATACATATCAAGTGCATGGCTTCTTTGGAAGATAACAAACGATATGGCAAGGGTTTTGTAATCCTAAGTCTACATGTGTGGAACTTATTAGAAATTTCAATACATTGATACCAGAGACCGAATTTTTCAAAATAAGAAGAACGAAGAGAATTATCATGTTATTGGCAAGTGACGTGGAAAGTTATTGATCTTCGTAGTGCTGTGACACATCACTATGATAACAAACAACACAACAATAACAAACGTGTCACAGCACTCTGTGACACGTTTGTTATTACTGGTATTCAAGAAATATATGAAACCAATAATTTGGGGTCAATTCTGTGAGTCACTTATTTTGAGCTGAAACTTTGCATAGAGACTCCATACCAGATGTTGTCTTCAGTCCTTTTGGATAGATATGGGGTTTCCGTTACACAACGTTACGTTACGTTATACAACGTGTAATTTAAAGGGTATATACATACATAGTGCATGGCTTCTTTGGATGATAAAAAACGATGTGGCAAGGGTTTTGTAATCCTAAGTCTACGTGTGTAGAAATTATTACAAACACCAATACTCAGTGTATACCAGAGACCGAATTTTTCAAATTAAGAACACCGAAGAGAATTATCATGTTATTGGCAAGTGACGTGGAAAGTTATTGATCTTCGTAGTGCTGTGACACGTTTGTTATGATTGGTATTCAAGAAATATATGAAACTGATAATTTGGTATCAATTCTTTGAGTCAGTTATTTTGAGCTGAAACTGTGCATAGACACTCCATACTAGATGTTGTCTTCAGCCCTTTGGATAGATATGGGGTTTCCGTTACACATTGTATATTTTTATATATATATATATTTTTTAAGATCTTAGCGTACAGACAGTGGGAGCAACTTTGTTTAATACTATGTAAAGTATTCCGAAGTAAGTGTTTTCTATATCATAATTTTATGGTGGTCTTTCCCTTGATGGTGAAAGTTTGTCTGTTTGTTTGTCAAAGGTGTTAATTTCAGAAACTTCTACCATCAACTTCTTTGAAAGTATATCTGTTGATTGAGTTTTTTAACTAGGTGGAGGTTAACAACTTATTAGTAAATATATATTTTTACTACTTTTTGTCAGTGGCCTAGTTTAAAACTCTAGACTCAACTTTAAAGATGACTTAAGTTTAATTCATCCGCGCAAATGTATTTTCGACTAGATTTCTCAGCCATCATTAAAGAAAAAATATACAATAATTAAAAAAAAGAATTAGGTATTTATGCTTTCCGATTTATTCAAGTGACAATATTAATGAAGGACAACTTCTTAGATAGCGCAGCCACATCTGCTGGCATAACCACCACAGAGACCGAGGCCAGGAGCAGCAAGACCAGCAGGACTGAAGGTGGCACCAGGACCGTAAGCAGCAAAAGGGCCCACGCCGGCAGCCGGGCCAAAGGCAGTACTCTCACTGATCATGGCGTTCCTGCCATTACCACAGGCGTGGTTGACGGCTCCAGCACCGGCAGTAGGCAACACACCTTCGAAACCAACAGTACCCACGAATGGCAGCCCACCAGCTACATCTAGGATACCCTCATAAACGTTGTCAGAGGCCACAGAGATACCGACGGGAGCGGTGCCGGAGGCGCTGGAGACAGGCAGGGCGCCGCCACTGGTGGGACTGAACTCAATGGAGGGACCGCAGATTCCATCGTAAGCCAGGCCTCTGCCTGCGCAGCCAGCGCCAGGGTAGCCGAGTCCTCCATATGCGAAAGCTGGGGCAGCCAAGCCACAAGGGGCAGCCAAGCCGTAGGGAGCAGCAAGTCCAGAGATATCTGCCACTGCAGCACGGCTGGTGCACTGTCCGAGGGCAGACTGAAAATAAAGTTGAAACAATTAAACCTACACGTACATGAGTCCTATTTCTTGGATGAATCATAGTGTCTGAATCATAGAAACACAATAAAATTAATTATTTAAATGTGTCTTACCTTGAGCAGGAGCGCCTGAGCGCAGAGGACGAGGATAGCTTTGACAGACATTGTAGTTTATTTCGAGTGCTGACACAGGAATGATGTCCAGTGCAACTGTTAGAGGTTTTATATGTAGTTCGTCGTGTTATCTAGTTCCAAGAAAACTGTAAGTAAGTAGGTAAGTGTTATTAATTAATAGTTTGTGCAACCATGATAAGCCTACTATTTACAAACGAAGAAACGCGTGATTTTGATTTCTAAATTAATATTTCGAAACTGTCACCCTAAGTGTAGTATGTGATTTACTTAAACGCTTTCACAATTTTGAAGAACGTGATGACCTTAACTATTTATTAATAACACTTACCTATATACAAATATTCTTAGAAATTGATAACCCAATATAGTATAAAGCCTCCACCAGCTGCACTGGACATCATTCTTGATTCAGCACTCGAAACAAACTACAATGTCTGTCAAGGCTATCCTCGTCCTCTGCGCTCAGGCGCTCCTGCTTAAGGTAAGACACATTTAATTTTTGTACCTTTATTCTGTTTTAAATACGAAAATTTCTTAAAGGCATTGCTATAAATAATCAGAAAAAATTACTTTCAGTCTGCCCTCGGACAGTGCACCAGCCGCGCCGCGGTGGCTGATGTCTGTGGGTGTGCTGGTTCCTACGGCTTGTCCGCCCCTTACGGCTTGACTGCTCCCTACGGCCTGACTGGTCCTGGTCTGGCTGCCCCCTACGGCTTGTCTGGCTTGGCTTACGATGGACTCGCCTACCCTGCTGCTGCCGGATGTGGTGCTGCGTACGGCGGCGCCGGTGAAGGCAACGTGGCGGTTGCTGGTGAGCTGCCAGTCTGCGGTAACACCGTTGTTGCTGGTCAGGTCCCGATCATGGGCGCCGTGAACTTCGGTGGTCCTGTGTGCGCTGCTGGTGGCGTGTCTATCTGCGGCAAGTGCGCTTGCGGCTGTCGCGCTCCCTGCGACTACCTGTACTAGATGATGAAGCATGCTACCGTGAAATTGCCATAAATAAATCATTTTTACTCAGCGATTCTTTTGTTTTCTTTCCTTCTTGATATAGAGATTTTTATGCTTTTCTATAAAGTTTAAATGCTTTTAAGCTTTTGGTGTTCTTTTTATTTGAATGAAGTAACATTATATTTTTTAAATAATTATGTTGCTAGTAAAGAAACAAAACATAACGCTCCTCCATATTAATCGTAATTATAATATATCTTTAAAATCAAAACACGATATTGCTGTATGGTTCACTTGAAAAGATCTTATTTGCAATACGAGTAGGTACAAACATATCAATATCCGAGAAGAAATTAAGTCTATGCCTAGTCTGACCCAGCCTGTCCCTACCCGGTAACGCCTACTCCAATCCTCCAGTAACGCTGTAAGCCGAGGTCTATACCCCACAGGGAGTGTTTATCTTAAAAATAATTATTATAATTAAAGCCTTCGAGGACAAATCCGGTTAAATAGCCGACAACCAACCTCAAAGATTGAACTGTAAGTTTCCATTCGAAAAAAGTCGTTACACTAAATAAATAACAACAGCCTTGAAACTCAGCAACCCTGCTTCGTCGTTTTGAATGAATTGATAGATTTTATTTTGAGGAAATGTCTGCCAACGGAATAGTCCAACACATAAGCTATTAAGTTACTGATTAAAATAATACGCACAACAATAAAAGAAAGCGATCTTACAACACAACAATGTATGATGTATATGTATATACTACCTCGATTTAAATGTGTGCACTCAATAAAATTCTATTTAGTAACCACAACGCAACATGCATGCTACATTCCACCTCAAATATTATGGGTCTTAAACCACATAATTATATGCAGCTCACCCATAAAAAAGATCTAAATCACTACATAAATTATAAAATAAAATCCTTCGCTGCGTTTGTCTGTCCATCTTTTTTTCGTTCACGATAAAGTCAAAAATACAGAGAACGAATTTTGTAATTTATGATGAACTTAATTAAAGCTGTAATATTTATCGAGGTTTTGTGGAAATTAGCTAGACTTATACTGGGCTATTATATCATATTTTGGCGTGCACCACGTAAACCAATAGAGATATTATAATTATCAAAACAATGTTCGAAACATTAAGTCTTAAACAAACCTATGTAGCAATATGCTAAAGTGTGTATCCATCTCTGAGGGTAAACTCAAAGTGACTGTTTTTAAATGACTTCAAAAAAAGGAGGAGGTTTTCAATTCGTTGGATTTTTTTTTTGTACATTCCTCGATTTTTTGATGACGGCTGAACCGATATGAAAATTTCTTCTTTTGTTAAGGTAAAGGTAGCAGTTTTATTAACTAATTGTGACGACGAGAACATATTTCTGAACAGATATGATTAAAAAAATTGGCCAAGTGCGAGTCAGACTCGCCCATGAAGGGTTCCATAGTAACTATAATAATATAATATAATATGTATATTTATTTGACGAATAAAAAAAAAACCTTAATTATTTCTTAAAACTAGCTTATTTACATTTTAACAACTACGCTAAATAACTTTGTTTTTCATAGTGTTTGTATGAATTACAAAGTTATATATGCGGTTTTAGATAATATGCTGTATCTCAAAAACTGCTGACCCGATTTCGTTAAAACCAATTTTGATTGAAAGTATACATTAAGATCTACAGATATTTATTTTGGTTAGATTTTTCAGTCCATTATTATAGAAGTTAGAGGGGGGGGACACATTTTACCACTTTGGAAGCTTATATCTTTTAAACGATTGACTTTATGAAAAAGTTGTTTTAGAAACCCTTAAATCATTTTTAAAGACCTGTCTATAGATACTACACACGCATAGGTTTCATGAAAAAAAAAATAATTCAGTTCTAGTTCCATGTATGGGGAGGACCCACTTTATTTTAAATATTTTTTATTTTTTTTCTTAAAATCGGAAAGCGGTTCACAGAATACATCTACTTACTAAGTTTCACATGTATAGCCTTAATAGTTTCGGAATAAAATGGCTGTGACATACGGCCGAACGGACAAACAGACAGACGGACAGACATATCGAAACTATAAGGGTTCCGTTTTTTGCCATTCGGCTACGGAACCCTAAAAAAGAGTCGAAATTTCGAACTACTAAAAGATGTTCGGCCGGTCGGGAAACGAGTTGACATAATATGTAGGTACATAATCAGCCTATAACGTTACCACTGCAGGGATGCAGACCTCTACTCTGGGAGAGGGAATAGACCGTTATCCGGCCCAGTGTAGGTTGGTCGATATCGCATGTCTACGAAAGTTCTGGTCCTAAGTCTTGCCAGTTTTCTCACGGTGTTTTTCTTTTCACCGTTTTGAGAGCAGTGGTTATAAAATATGCTTCCCGTTCGAAGCTCGGGCGGGTTGCTAGTGCAATATGAATAAATCAATACCTTTAGTTCCAGATATTCATAGCCCGCGATTTCGTTCGCGTGGAATTTTAACATGTTTTCCCAGGATAAAATAAACACTATGTGTTGTTTCAGACTCTTATCTATCTCTGGGCCACCTACATCCGTGTAGTAATTTTTGTAGGATTGAGTATCAAACATCCATCTCCACAACTGAGTTTTCACATATAATAGTAAATAGTCCTCGCAACCGATTTTAGCCACGGCGGCCAATCTCATAATTGATTAGCCATCTGCGCAGGAGATATTATAGTGCACAAGTGTGTGTGCAGGTACAGATGCCTATAGGCGACGAGGTGCTGGTGGCCAAGCTTCATAGTCTGGCTCATCGGCGAACCGTTGCTTGCCTGTCGGTTTTCTACAGATTGTACTTCGGGGAGTGTGCGCAGGAGCTCCATGACCTGATTCCTCCATCTCCCTTTCACTACCGGTCTACCAGACGCACGGCTGGGTACCACCCTCACTTGGTTAATATACCGTCTTATCGTACCAAGCGCTTCTCTTCCACATTTATTGTGCGCACAGCCAAGCTGTGGAATTCTCTGCCGGCTTCTGTGTTCCCTGCCACTTATGACCTTTCAGCCTTTAAAGCACGAGTAAAAAGGCATCTTCTGGGCTCGCTCGTCCCATCTTAGACCTCATCTATCGCTTACCATCAGGCGAGATCGAGGTCAAGAGTGGGCCCATCAGTAATAAAAATAAAAAATGCACTCTTTGTTCCTTTAGTCTCATTGTCCGATAGGACTGCAATCCGACATCCAACAGTTTAACGTGCTTTTCGCTGCACGGAGGTTATCAACACCGACCCGGGAATCGACCCGAGACCATCGAAGCAGTTTATATAAATACAAAGGGTATATACATACCAAGTGCATGGCTTCTTTGGATGATAACAAACGATATGGCAAGGGTTTTGTTATCCTAAGTCTACATGTGTGGAACTTATTAGAAATTTCAATACATTGATACCAGAGACCGAATTTTTCAAAATAAGAAGAACGAAGAGAATTATCATGTTATTGGCAAGTGACGTGGAAAGTTATTGATCTTCGTAGTGCTGTGACACATCACTATGATAACAAATAACACAACAATAACAAACGTGTCACAGCACTCTGAAACACTTTTGTTATTACTGGTATTCAAGAAATATATGAAACCGATAATTTGGTATCAATTCTTTGAGTGAGTTATTTTGAGCTGAAACTTTGCATAGAGACTTCATACCAGTTGTTATCTTCAGTCCTTTTGGATAGATAAGGGGTTTCCGTTACACGTTGTATATACAACGTGTAATTTAAAGGGTATATACATACATAGTGCATGGCTTGTTTGGATGATAGAAAACGATATGGCAAGGGTTTTGTAATCCTAAGTCTACGTGTGTAGAACTTATTAGAAATTTCAATACACTGATACCAGAGACCGAATTTTTCAAATTAAGAAGAACGAAGAGAATTATCATGATATTGGCAAGTGACGTGGAAAGTTATTGATCTTCGTAGTGCTGTGACACGTTTGTTATGATTGGTATTCAAGGAATATATGAAACCGATAATTTGGTACCAATTCTGTGAGTCAGTTATTTTTAGCTGAAACTATGCATAGAGACTCCATACCAGATATTGTCTCCAGCCCTTTTGGATAGATATGGGGTTACCGTTACACATTGTATATATATATTTTTTTTTAAGATCTTATCGTACAGACAGTGGGAGCAACTTTGTTTAATACTATATAAAGTATCCCGAAGTTAGTGTTTTCTATATCATAATTTTATGGTGGTCTTTCCCTTGATGGTGAATGTTGGTCTGTTTGTTTGTCAAAGGTGTTTATTTCAGAAACTTCTACTATCAACTTCTTGGAAAGTATATCTGCTGATTGAGTTTTTTAACGTATAAAGGGCAAAAAACGAGGAGGTTAACAATTTATTAGTAGATATATATTTTTACTACTTTTTGTCAGTGGCCTAGTTTAAAACTCTAGATTCAACTTTAAAGATGACTTGAGTTTAATTCATCTGAGCAAATGTATTTTCAACTTGATTTCTCAACCATTATCATAATAAAAAAGAATTAGGTGTTTATGCTTTCCGATTTATTCAAGTGACAATATTAATGACGGACAACTTCTTAGATGGCGCAGCCACATCTGCCGGCATAACCACCACAGAGACCAAGGCCAGGAGCAGCAAGACCAGCGGTACCGAAGGCACCAGGACCGTAAGCAGCAAAAGGACCCACGCCGGCAGCCGGGCCAAAGGCAGCAGTCTCACTAATCATGGCGTTCCTGCCATTACCACAGGCGTGGTTGACGGCACCAGCACCGGCAGAAGGCACCACACCTTCCAAACCTACAGTACCAACAAACGGCAGCTCACCACACACAGCCAGAGAACCTTCGTAAGCATTCTCGGACGCTACGGAGATACCGACGGGAGCGTTGCCGGAGGCGCTGGAGACAGGCAAGGCGCCGCCACTGGTGGGACTGAACTCAATGGAGGGACCGCAGATTCCATCGTAAGCCAGGCCTCTGCCTACGCAGCCAGCGCCAGGGTAGCCGAGTCCTCCATATGCGAAAGCTGGGGCAGCCAAGCCGCAAGGGGCGGCCAAGCCGTAGGGACCAGCTAGTCCAGATATATCCGCCACCGCAGCACGGCTGGTGCACTGTCCGAGGGCAGACTGAAAATAAAGTTACAATAATTAAACCTACACGTACGTGAGTCCTATTTCTTGAATGAATCATAGTGTCTGTATCCTAGAAACAATAAAATTAATGATTCAAATGTGTCTTACCTTGAACAGGAGCGCCTGAGCGCAGAGGACGAGGATAGCTTTGACAGACATTGTAGTTTATTTCGAGTGCTGACACAGGAATGATGTACAGTGCAACTGTTAGAGGTTTTATAGGTAGTTCGTCGTGTTATCTAGTTCCAAGAAAACTGTACGTAAGTAAGTGGGTAAGTGTTATTAAATAATAGTTTGTGCAACCATGATAAGCCTACTATTTACAAACGAAGAAACGCGTAATTTTGTGTAACTACTAATATTTCGAAACTGTCACCCTAAAGGTAGAATGTGATTTACTTAAACGCTTTCACAATTTTGAAGAACGTGATGACCTTAACTATTCATTAATAACACTTACCTATATACAAATATTCTTAGAAATTGATAACCCAATATAGTATAAAGCCTCCACCAGCTGCACTGGACATCATTCTTGTTTCAGCACTCGAAACAAACTACAATGTCTGTCAAGGCTATCCTCGTCCTCTGCGCTCAGGCGCTCCTGCTTAAGGTAAGACACATTTAATTTTTGTACCTTTATTCTGTTTTAAATACGAAATTTTTTTAAAGGCATTGCTATAAATAATCAGAAAAAATTACTTTCAGTCTGCCCTCGGACAGTGCACCAGCCGCGCCGCGGTGGCTGATGTCTGTGGGTGTGCTGGTCCCTACGGCTTGTCCGCCCCTTACGGCTTGACTGCTCCCTACGGCCTGACTGGTCCTGGCCTGGCTGCCCCCTACGGCTTGTCTGGCTTGGCTTACGATGGACTCGCCTACCCTGCTGCTGCCGGATGTGGTGCTGCGTACGGCGGCGCCGGTGAAGGCAACGTGGCGGTTGCTGGTGAGCTGCCAGTCTGCGGTAACACCGTTGTTGCTGGTCAGGTCCCCATCATGGGCGCCGTGAACTTCGGTGGTCCTGTGTGCGCTGCTGGTGGCGTGTCTATCTGCGGCAAGTGCGCTTGCGGCTGTCGCGCTCCCTGCGACTACCTGTACTAGATGATGAAGCATGCTACCCTGAAATTGCCATAAATAAATCATTTTTGCTCAGCGATTCTTTTGTTTACTTTCCTTCTTGATATAGAGGTTCACTTCAAAAGATCTTTGTTGCAATACGAGTAGGTACAAACATATCAATATCCGAGAAGAAATGAAGTCTATGCCTAGTCTGACCCAGCCTGTCCCTACCCGGTAACGCCTACTCCAATCCTCCAGTAACGCTGTAAGCCGAGGTCTATACCCCACAGGGAGTGTTTAACTTAAAAATGATTATTATAATTAAAGCCTCCGAGGACAAATCCGGTTAAATAGCCGACAACCAACCTCAAAGATTGAACTGTAAGTTTCCATTCGAAAAAAGTCGTTACACTAAATAAATAAAAACAGCCTTGAAACTCAGCAACCCTGCTTCGTCGTTTTGAATGAATTGATAGATTTTATTTTGAGGAAATGTCTGCCAACGGAATAGTCCGACACATAAGCTATTAAGTTACTGATTAAAATACTACGCAAATCAATAAAAGAAAGCGGTCTTACAACACAGCAATGTATGATGTATATGTATATACTATCTCGATTTAAATGTGTGCACTCAATAAAATTCTATTTAGTAACCACAACGCAACATGCATGCTACATTCCACCTCAAATATTATGGGTCTTAAACCACATAATTATATGCAGCTCACCCATAAAAAAGATCTAAATCACTACATAAATTATAAAATAAAATCCTTCGCTGCGTTTGTCTGTCCATCTTTTTTTCGTTCACGATAAAGTCAAAAATACAGAGAACGAATTTTGTAATTTATGATGAACTTAATGCTGTAATATTTATCGAGGTTTTGTGGAAATTAGCTAGACTTATACTGGGCTATTATATCATATTTTGGCGTGTACCACGTAAACCAATAGAGATATTATAATTATCAAAACAATGTTAGAAACATTAAGTCTTAAACAAACCTATGTAGCAATATGCTAAAGTGTGTATCCATCTCTGAGGGTAAACTCAAAGTGACTGTTTTTTAAATGACTTCAAAAAAAGGAGGAGGTTTTCAGTTCGTTGGATTTTTTTTTTGTACATTCCTCGATTTTTTGATGACGGCTGAACCGATATGAAAATTTCTTCTTTTGTTAAGGTAAAAGTAGCAGTTTTATTAACTAATTGTAACGACGAGAACTAAAATAAATAAAAAAATAAACTAAAATTTCTGAACAGATATGATTAAAAAAAATTGGCCAAGTGCGAGTCAGACTCGCCCGTGAAGGGTTCCATAGTAACTATAATAATATAATATAATATGTATATTTATTTGACGAATAAAAAAAAAGCCTTAATTATTTCTTAAAACTAGCTTATTTACATTTTAAAAACTACGCTAAATAACTTTGTTTTTCATAGTGTTTGTATGAATTACAAAGTTATATATGCGGTTTTAGAAAATATGCTGTATCTCAAAAACTGCTGACCCGATTTCATTAAAACCAATTTTGATTGAAAGATTACATTAAGATCTATAGACATATATTTTGGTTAGATTTTTCAGTCCATTATTATAGAAGTTAGAGGGGGGACACATATTTTACCACTTTGGAAGCTTATATCTTTTAAACGATTGACTTTATGAAAAATTTGTTTTAAAAACCCTTATATCATTTTTAAAGACCTGTCTATAGATACTACACACGCATAGGTTTCATGAAATTAAAAATTTCAGTTCTAGTTCCATGTATGGGGGGGAACCCTTTATTTTAAATATTTTTTAATTTTTTTCTTAAAATCGGAAAGCGGTTCACAGAATACATCTACTTACTAAGTTTCACATGTATAGCCTTAATAGTTTCGGAATAAAATGGCTGTGACATACGGCCGGACGGACAAACAGACAGACGGACAGATATATCGAAACTATAAGGGTTCCGTTTTTTGCCATTCGGCTACGGAACCCTAAAAAAGAGTCGAAATTTCGAACTACCAAAAGATGTTCGGCCGGTCGGGAAACGAGTTGACATAATATGTAGGTACATAATCAGCCTATAACGTTACCACTGCAGGGATGCAGACCTCTACTCTGGGAGAGGGAATAGGCCGTTATCCGGCCCAGTGTAGGTTGGTCGATATCGCATGTCTTCGAAAGTTCTAGTCCTAAGTCTTGCCAGTTTTCTCACGGTGTTTTTTTTTCACCGTTTTGAGAGCAGTGGTTATAAAATATGCTTCCCGTTCGAAGCTCGGGCGGGTTGCTAGTGCAATATGAATAAATCTATACCTTTAGTTCCAGATATTCATAACTAGCTGTTGCCCGCGCTTTCGTTCGCGTGGAATTTAAACATGTTTTTCCAGGATAAAATAAAGACTGTGTTGTTTCAGACTCTTATCTATCTGTGCGCCACCTACATCCGTGTAGTAATTTTTGTATGATTGAGTATCAAACATCCATATACACAACTGAATGTTCACTGTTCCGTCCAATGAGAAACCGAACGCATATTTTTGGTATCGCAATATTCTATTGTCTTTCATTTTGACACTTGACATAACTTTTTCACTTGACATATAACCTTTTGCTTCCTGTTAGAAAAAAGTCCACCGTTTGGGAGATTGATTTTATTGATTGTAATTGGAAATCGAAGTGAGTCTCAGGTACTATTAACGGATCGATCGAATTGAAATCTAGAATCCCGAATTGAGTGGGAACCTGGGATATTTTGAACAATAACGCCGTATTGAAGTCAGACTGACTGATGCGCGCACTTTGTTGGAAGTAATTGTGAATTGGTGATAAATAGCTGCTCCAATCTGGTGCGAAGTTTGTGCTACATCCCGGCCTGGACCACGCTGTGGAAGCCTGCGTCTTTTGTGACCGCCGTGACACCACTTGACACCATTACACATTCAAATATACTTACACACATACCACACGGACGCGATCTGAGACCAGGTCGCACGCTGTCGTCAACCAGCCTTGGGTAAGTGTTGTGTTCCTCATGAAATCTCTAATTGTGTAATTGTTTGTAAAGCAACGTTAAAGCTCCACGTACCGTGGACAGTTCGGCCATCCAGTACCGTTGCGCTGATTGTAGGACTGAACATTCACATATAATAGTAAATAGTCCTCGCAACCGATTTTAGCCACGGCGGCCAATCTCATAATCGATTAGCCATCTGCGCAGGAGATATTATAGTGCACAAGTGTGTGTGCAGGTACAGATGCCTATAGGCGACGAGGTGCTGGTGGACAAGCTTCATAGCCTGGCTCATCGGCGAACCGTTGCTTGCCTGTCGGTTTTCTACAGATTGTACTTCGGGGAGTGTGCGCAGGAGCTCCATGACCTGATTCCTCCATCTCCCTTTCACTACCGGTCTACCAGACGCACGGCTGGGTACCACCCTCACTTGGTTAATATACCGTCTTATCGTACCAAGCGCTTCTCTTCCACATTTATTGTGCGCACAGCCAAGCTGTGGAATTCTCTGCCGGCTTCTGTGTTCCCTGCCACTTATGACCTTTCAGCCTTTAAAGCACGAGTAAATAGGCATCTTCTGGGCTCGCTCGTCCCATCTTAGACCTCATCTATCGCTTAGCATCAGACGAGATCGAGGTCAAGAGTGGGCCCATCGGTAATAAAAAAAAAGGCACTCTCTGTTCCTTTAGTCTCATTGTCCGATAGGACTGCAATCCGACATCCAACGGTTTAACGTGCTTTTCGCTGCACGGGGGTTATCAACACCGACCCGGGAATCGACCCGAGACCATCGAAGCAGTTTATATATATATACAACGTGTAATTTAAAGGGTATATACATACCAAGTGCATGGCTTCTTTGGATGATAACAAACGATATGGCAACGGTTTTGTAATCCTAAGTCTACGTGTTGTAGCGTAAAACCGCTACGGTTAAAACCTCCTCCAATCCTAATCCAAACTTTTCAATAAAAAATTTTTTCTTCATAGCTGTTATTCACATTTGAACCAGGAATCGTGAAAAAATCGTCGGTTGTTTGCCTTTTGACGGCGTCATTACATTTTTGGGACCCGATAAGTGATGGTCGACCTTATTTTTTGTGATTAATATCGAAATTATGAAGTGAAAGTTTTTTTTTTGTTGGTGTAAACCCAATAAAAAATATAAAGTGTCCTAGCAAAAGTATAGTCTGTGGGTGATTTTCTGGTTAATTTGGTATGTATTGTCGTCTTTTTTCTTTTCGATCCATTTCGCACTAGTTTCATAATTAATCAAAGATTCAGCTTGCATCGGTGGTCTGAAGTTTCTTTTTTGTTTAGATCCCGTTACAAGCCAATTTTTGGCTCCACCCTACGGGCAAGCGACGTCGGTTATCGACGACGGAGGTCGGGGCGCTCTCGCCCGATATCCGAGCACATCCTGTGCCTGAGACGTCCATCTCAAAGGCCTGAAGAGAGTACGAGGTAGATGCGGACTCCGCAGCGCAGTGGCTCCGTGATTTCTACGTTACTTCCCACAGTCGTGTTCAGCCGTCCAGGAATTACCGAGTTTTCGCAGCAGGAGTTCTATTTTAAATAGTGCACCTAATTTGTATATTTCTAATCTAAAAATTCTCACGTCAAAAACTCTTTCTAACCTAAGGCCTATCAAGACGCGTTGGATGCTCTTAGTGTTTTTGTAATTAAAATTACTAATAATGCGTATTCGCCTAGCTATAACCGATTGCAATCGATTTTTTTTTGTTAGGTAAGTTAAAAATATTTGCATAATACTTTCGATAACATTCTTTTTCTTTCCGCTAAGTTAACCCACGCCATCACTGAAAGGTTCCCAATAATAACCAATATTTAACTTTTTCATATTTTTTAATTAAGTACTTGTTTTCTATCTTTTTCCTTTTAATCAAAATTAAACGTTTTAAGTAGCGGTTTGTGTTTTACTGTGCACTTAATTTTATTTACGCTACAATATGGCGCCCGAATTAAAGTAAGTTTGCATATTAATTATTACTAAAATACCTTTTTTTTTTGTTATCTCGTGTGTGGTTGCTCTTGAGAGCAATCTTTAATTTTCATCTTTCTTGTTGTGAGTTTCAGGTTTTAGAATTGGTCAGATACCCGTATGGAAGTTAAAAGGATTACCTGTCTTGAATGTTTTCCCGATTCATACGACTGGACTACAGAATTGCTAACTGAATTTATGTTCTTTGCTAAATTGTGTGATGTTTGTGAAATTCAATTTTAAAGATTAACTTTGTAACTATACCCAATTTCCAATTCTTTTATTTTCTCCCAAAATGTACGTATCTATTCCGAGTTTTATTTTATCCCAGTAGGTAGCGGTAGTTAGTTTCCCGTAGAGTGTGTTTGATGTGTGGATGGTTAGGCATCGTGACCAAAGGTAAGCTTTTTGAATGGTCGTGCGCTAGTGTCTACCTTTTTTATTTTTTAGCCCGTCTGTTTGCTTTTCTGCTATTTGCTAGTAACTGTTTTTGTTGGATTCTTAGCCCAGCGGATTCCTTTGACGTTCATTTTGTTGTCTTCTTCCCGTATCGATATTACGGCACGATATCTAACGATTTCCTGCTAAGTCCCGCTCTCTTTCATTTAATCTATTTCTATTTTGTGTTTAAAAATGTCCGAAGAAGGTTCTATCGGTGAGACTCCTTTACACGAAAGTATTATTATTTCTAGACCTCCTCCCATTCCACCTAGGCCCACTCCGGGTACTAGTCGTTCTAACTTACCTTCTCCTATGAAATCCGAGGACTGTCCCGGTTACCTTCTAAAACGATTTTCGCTAAGAAAATGGAACATAAATTATACTGGAGATACCAGTGTTCGAAATTTTTTTACCAGTATCGAAGAAGAGAAGGATTCAGACGACATAACTGACAGATATCTGCTTAAACGCTTCCACGAAGTGTTATCCGGTCGCGCCTTAAATTATTATAGGTCAATCCGTCGACCTGATATGACTTACCCCGAATTAAAAGAAAATTTCTTCAATACATTCGGAGAAATTGATTTCGAGTTTAAAACCGGTCAACAAGTTAGAAATACAAAACAGAAATCAGATCAACCTGTTTTACATTTTGTGCATCAGATTTCTCAATTGAATGATACATTACGTAAACCAGTCGATAAATCTGAACTATTAGAAATTATCACTCACAACATGCATCCTAGATATTTTCCATGCTTATCGATACATAAATTTACTGACTTAGATGCGCTCATTGACACTGCATCGCATTTTGAAAGTTTTTTGCCCAAATCTACAAAATTAGTTTCAAGCGCAACAAATCAATCACAAATCTGTCCAAAATGCAATAAAACGGGACACCCCTATCGTACTTGCCCTGATTTCCCTGGTATGCTATGTTTTAAATGCCGCACACCTGGTTTTATAACTCGTGATTGCCCAAAATGCAATCCAAAAAATGTTTAGCCCACCGGCGACACGCATTACTCCGTACAGTGTCGCCGGTGATAGCGTCCGATTCGTCTGATAACCGTCCTTTCATCGAGATCATATTGTGTAACCGGGTCGTTAAAGCCCTACTTGACTCTGGTGCACAAATGTCCCTTATTAGTGATTGTTTAACCCAACAACTGGGTATTTCTTTAAAATCAAACGTTCAGTGCCCACGTGTTATTTCCGCTAATAACTCTCCTATTGATATTTTAGGAACTATCTTTCTCCCAGTTAAGTTTAATGGTACGACTTTTGTCCACGAATTTTTAGTAGCACGTTCTATGTCTTCTTCAGTTATTTTAGGTACCGAATTTTGGAATAAGTTCGGTTTGACTTCAGTTTTTAGTCAAGCTTTTAACAAAAATATCAAAGGTAATATGTACCTTCCTCCCGACTCTAATTCCCTACCTCCTGACTCACATACCCTTCCCTCTGACTCTCAATCCCTTCCTCAGATTAATTGCATTAGCGAGGTTCGATACATTTACCCTCGTAACGTTTTATTACCAGACCAAGAGCTAAAGTTACAACGGGTCATTGAGGAATTCGATGTCATTTCATCCGATAAAGTTGGCCTTGGTAAGACTACTTGGCTATCACACAAAATAAACACTACTGGACCACCAATTAGACAACGTTTTTACCCTCTTTCACCTGTTAAGTTAAAGTTGCTCAATGAGGAAATCGATAAGATGCTGGAGATGGGTGTCATTCGTCCCTCACGTTCTCCATGGGCCAGTCCTGTTGTGATGGTTACCAAAAAGGACGGTTCTGTACGTTTTTGCGTTGATAGTAGGAAATTGAATAGCGTTACTACTAGAGATTCTTATCCGCTCCCCCGTATTCACGATATTCTTGACAACCTTCGAGGTGCAAGGTATATAAGTTCTCTTGATTTTAGGAGTGCATTTTGGCAGATTCCCCTCGCTGATGATGAGAGTTGTGAAAGAACCGCTTTCATAGTTCCACAACGAGGTTTATTTGAGTTCGTCAGAATGCCATTTGGTCTCACGAATGCAGCTTCCGAGATGCAGCGCCTTACTGATATGATCGTCAATTTTGAATTCACTTCGACCAGTGATAATTGCGTTTTCGGTTACGTCGATGATCTAATCATAATATCAAAAGACTTTGATAGTCACCTCTCGCTCCTTAGAAAAGTACTAGACCGTCTCAAGGAGGCCGGTTTAACTATTAACCTAAAAAAATGCGAGTTCTGTAAAAGCGAATTGAAATATTTGGGTTATATCATTAACGAAAAGGGTTTACAAACTGATCCCAGCAAGCTCGATGCTATTAGGGATTATCCCGTTCCTACTACAGCTAAGTCACTACGTGGTTTTATTGGGTTATGCTCATATTATAGGCGTTTTGTTGATGGTTTTTCTTCTATTTTAGCTCCACTCACTGCCCTTATAGGAAAAAAGAAGGGTCGTGACCCTATAAGTTGGGATGATGCCGCCGATCAAGCATTCCTAAAATTAAAGGATGCGCTCATCAATACTCCCGTTATGGCATGTCCAGATTTCTCGAAGCCCTTCATTTTGCAATGTAATGCGTCAGCTGTTGGTCTTGGTTCAGTTCTTTCTCAAAAGTTCGATGGTGTTGAACATCCTATCGCTTATTATTCACGCTTATTCTCAAAAGCAGAACGCAATTATAATACAACTGAACGTGAACTTTTATCCGTTCTTGATTCCATTAAGCATTTTCGCTGTTATTTAGATGGAATGAAGTTTTCTGTTATAACCGATCATATGGCCTTGAAATGGCTCCTCACACTATGTAATCCCTCAGGGCGTTTGGCGCGATGGGCTACTGTGATTTCCCAATACACGTTTGATATCATTCATCGCAAAGGGTCGCAACACGTCGTTCCAGACGCTTTATCTAGAATGTACGCGAGTCCGGTTACATTCGATCAAGGACCTGACCATACCAATGATAGATGGTATAAAAAGGTGTATTTAGGGGCTCGTGACTCCCCTCAAACGTTTCCAGCTTACGCCATTCGGAACGGTGTTCTGTTAAGACGCATGCCAATCACTAACCCATTGTGCTCTGATCCTTGGCGCGTAGTTTTACCCGTTGAAAAAGTTAAATCCGCTATATGGGAAGCTCATAATAATCCTCTCTCCATACATCCTGGAGTTTCAAAGACTTATTTTAAGCTCAAGGATAACTTTTACTGGCCAAATATGTTTCGAGATGTTTCTGAGACTTTAAGGCAATGTGAGGTTTGTAAAGCTTATAAGATCGCGAATTCCCAACCACGTGGTCATATGTGTTATCCAAAGGAAGTTTCTTTAACTTTACAAATGATTTCTATCGACGTTATTGGACCGCTTCCAATCGCTTATTATGGGTTCAAATACATTTTATCTATGGTCGATGTTTTTTCTAAATATGTTTGGTTAGTGCCCCTTAAAAGGATTGACGCCAATTCAGTTATAAAAGCTTTGGAATCTGAAATATTTTTTAACTTCGGAGTTCCGCGGTCTATTCTCTGTGATAATGCTACCGTTTTTCGTAGTAATCAGTTTTTAAACTTTCTTAGATCGTTTCGCATTGAATCCCCTACATATACCCCTTATTACACTCTACAAGCAAACACGGTAGAACGTTATAACCAAAGTGTCGTTACTTGTTTGAACATATTGGTTGGCGAGAACCAAAGGAATTGGGCTAAATTGTTACCCAAGGTCAAACTTTACCTCAATTCATGTATTAATTTAGCCACAGGGTTTACACCAAACTTTCTCATATTCGGTAGAGAAGTCTGTATGGATTCATCGCGTGCGAATAACCAGACTCTAAGCACTAATTTAGCTGAAAGTCGGGAACAACACGCGAGTAATCTGACTTCGCTCGCCGAGATTTACGCAAAAGTAGCGGACAATCTTTCTTCTGCTTTTCTCCGTAATTCACGAAATTACAATACGAACCGGACGGCTATTACACTTAATGCCGGCGACATTGTATGGAGGCGTAATTTTTCAAAATCGTCAGCTGCTGAATACTTTACAGGAAAGCTTGCTCCTCGTTTCATTAAATGTCGTGTGATCAGAGTCATCTCCATGACTACATATGTCCTACAAGACTGTGATTCTCATCATATTGGACAATATCATATAAAAGACATACTTAAATGAATTAATTTGTTCCATATTCTTAACTTAATCAGCATTACTTATGTTAGGCCATTAGTTTTCAATTAACGACACCTCTTTTATTATTTCGACCCTCATTCCTCCCTGGAGTTAATATTTATTCATAACCATTTCCTCTCATTAGGCGTCGTATTTTTGATTTTGATTTAAGGTCCACCCTCTTCAAATTAACCCTCTCTCTTTAACTTAACCTTCTAACTTATCCCTCTATAACTTAAGCTCTTAAATTCTGTCTTGAGTCGTGTTTGACTTTGAGTCGTGTTTGACTTTGAGTCGTGTTTGACTTTGAGTCGTGTTTGACTTTGAGTCGTGTTTGACTTTGAGTCGTGTTTGACTTTGAGTCGTGTTCGACTTTGAGTCGTGTTTGACTTTGAGTTGTGTTTGACTTTGAGTCGTGTTGGACTTTGAGTCGTGTCTCACTTCGAGTTTTTATCTGACTTCGAGCTTTTGTGTTCGACTTCGAGTTTTTGTTTGACTTCCTTTGAGTTTTCGTCGTATTTTTAAGTTATTTCTTAATCTCAACTCTTATTTGTTTCGTGTTGATTATTGTTCTTTGTTCCTATATATATTTAAGAATATTACTCTAGATCTATCGTTTGTTTTTCTATTCTAATGTAGGTTTAGGAGACGCATCTGAAGCTCGCACTGTTAACGTCTAAACTGGAGGCCGGCTTTCAATTTTATTCAGTATCAGCTGCACTTCGATGTTGTTGATTTGATGTATTTAGTTTAAAGTTAGTTAGGCTAGTTTATTTAATTTGTATATTATGGTTTTCACTCTTGGTTGATGCTATCCCTTTTGTGTTGTCAGTCTGTTATTGTGTTTTCAATCTGTTGTTGTGTTTTTCAATCTGTTGTTGTGATGTCAATCTGTTATAGCGTTGTCACCCTCTCACTGGGTTGATACATTCACTTGGGTTGATCTCTCACCTTTCTTTTAGGGTTGTCAACCACCTTTCTTTTAGGGTTGTCACTCACCTTTCCTTTAGGGTTGCCACTCACCTTTAGGGTTGCTACTCTCATTTTTTTTTACTGGGAATGGGGTACTGTAGCGTAAAACCGCTACGGTTAAAACCTCCTCCAATCCTAATCCAAACTTTTCAATAAAAATTTTTTTCTTCATAGCTGTTATTCACATTTGAACCAGGAGTCGTGAAAAAATCGTCGGTTGTTTGCCTTTTGACGGCGTCATTACATTTTTGGGACCCGATAAGTGATGGTCGACCTTATTTTTTGTGATTAATATCGAAATTATGAAGAGAAAGTTTTTTTTTTGTTGGTGTAAACCCAATAAAAAATATAAAGTGTCCTAGCAAAAGTATAGTCTGTGGGTGATTTTCTGGTTAATTTGGTATGTATTGTCGTCTTTTTTCTTTTCGATCCATTTCGCACTAGTTTCATAATTAATCAAAGATTCAGCTTGCATCGGTGGTCTGAAGTTTCTTTTTTGTTTAGATCCCGTTACAAGCCAATTTTTGGCTCCACCCTACGGGCAAGCGACGTCGGTTATCGACGACGGAGGTCGGGGCGCTCTCGCCCGATATCCGAGCACATCCTGTGCCTGAGACGTCCATCTCAAAGGCCTGAAGAGAGTACGAGGTAGATGCGGACTCCGCAGCGCAGTGGCTCCGTGATTTCTACGTTACTTCCCACAGTCGTGTTCAGCCGTCCAGGAATTACCGAGTTTTCGCAGCAGGAGTTCTATTTTAAATAGTGCACCTAATTTGTATATTTCTAATCTAAAAATTCTCACGTCAAAAACTCTTTCTAACCTAAGGCCTATCAAGACGCGTTGGATGCTCTTAGTGTTTTTGTAATTAAAATTACTAATAATGCGTATTCGCCTAGCTATAACCGATTGCAATCGATGTTTTTTGTTAGGTAAGTTAAAAATATTTGCATAATACTTTCGATAACATTCTTTTTCTTTCCGCTAAGTTAACCCACGCCATCACTGAAAGGTTCCCAATAATAACCAATATTTAACTTTTTTATATTTTTTAATTAAGTACTTGTTTTCTATCTTTTTCCTTTTAATCAAAATTAAACGTTTTAAGTAGCGGTTTGTGTTTTACTGTGCACTTAATTTTATTTACGCTACAGTGTGTAGAACTTATTACAAACACCAATACACTGATACCAGAGACCGAATTTTTAAAATTAAGAAGAACGAAGAGAATTGTCGTGTTATTGGTAAGTGACGTGGAAAGTTATTGATCTTCGTAGTGCTGTGACGCGTTTGTTATGGTTGGTATTCAAGAAATATATGAAACCGATAATTTGGTACCAATTCTTTGAGTCAGTTATTTTGAGCTGAAACTGTGCATAGAGACTCCATACCAGATGTTGTCTTCAACCCTTTTGGACAGATATGGGGTTTCCGTTACACATTGTATATATATATATATATATATATATATATATATATATATATATATATATATATATTAAGATCTTAGCGTACAGACAGTGGGAGCAACTTTGTTTAATCTATACTAATATTATAAAGATGTAAAATTTGTAAGTTTTTATGTATGGGGTAATCTCTGAAACTACCGAATCGATTTTGAAAATTCTTTCGCTTACATGTAGCTGCATTATTAAAATATCTTTATATAAAAATATAAATTATCTTTATATCGTGCATATTAGTCGAGCAAGTCGAGGACGGGATACCGCGGAATATTTTCGAGTTCTACGCGGATGAAGTCGCGGGCAGAAGCTAGTAGGTACTATATAAAGTATTCCGAAGTTAGTGTTTTCTATATCATAATTTTATGGTGGTCTTTCCCTTGATGGTGAATGTTGGTCTGTTTGTTTGTCAAAGATGTTTATTTCAGAAACTTCTACTTTCAACTTCTTTGAAAGTATATCTGCTGATTGAGTTTTTTAACGTAAAAGGGCAAAAAAGGAGGAGGTTAACAATTTATTAGTAGATATATATTTTTACTACTTTTTGTCAGTAGCCTAGTTTAAAACTCTAGACTCAACTTTAAGATGTCTTAAGTTTAATTCATCTGAGCAAATGTATTTTCAACTTGATTTCTCTACCATTGTAATAAAAAAAGAATTAGGTGTTTATGCTTTCCGATTTATTCAAGTGACAATATTAATGATGGACAACTTCTTAGATGGCGCAGCCACATCTGCCGGCATAACCACCACAGAGACCGAGGCCAGGAGCAGCAAGACCAGCGGTACCGAAGGCACCAGGACCGTAAGCAGCAAAAGGACCCACGCCGGCAGCCGGGCCAAAGGCAGCACTCTCACTGATCATGGCGTTCCTGCCATTACCACAGGCGTGGTTGACGGCTCCAGCACCGGCAGAAGGCACCACACCTTCCAAACCTACAGTACCAACAAACGGCAGCTCACCACACACAGCCAGAGAACCTTCGTAAGCGTTCTCGGACGCTACGGAGATACCGACGGGAGCGTTGCCGGAGGCGCTGGAGACAGGCAGGGCGCCGCCACTGGTGGGACTGAACTCAATGGAGGGACCGCAGATTCCATCGTAAGCCAGGCCTCTGCCTGCGCAGCCAGCGCCAGGGTAGCCGAGTCCTCCATATGCGAAAGCTGGGGCAGCCAAGCCGCAAGGGGCGGCCAAGCCGTAGGGACCAGCTAGTCCAGATATATCCGCCACCGCAGCACGGCTGGTGCACTGTCCGAGGGCAGACTGAAAATAAAGTAACAACAATTAAACCTACACGTACATGAGTCCTATTTCTTGAATGAATCATAGTGTCTGTATCATAGAAACAGAATAAAATTAATGATTTAAATGTGTCTTACCTTGAACAGGAGCGCCTGAGCGCAGAGGACGAGGATAGCTTTGACAGACATTGTAGTTTATTTCGAGTGCTGACACAGGAATGATGTACAGTGCAATTGTTAGAGGTTTTATAGGTAGTTCGTCGTGTTATCTAGTTCCAAGAAAACTGTACGTAAGTAAGTGGGTAAGTGTTATTAATTAATAGTTTGTGCAACCACGATAAGCCTACTATTTACAAACGAAGAAACGCGTAATTTTGTGTAACTACTAATATTTCGAAACTGTCACCCTAAAGGTAGAATGTGATTTACTTAAAGGCTTTCACAATTTTGAAGAACGAGATGACCTTAACTATTCATTAATAACACTAACCTATATACAAATATTCTTAGAAATTGATAACCCAATATAGTATAAAGCCTCCACCAGCTGCACTGGACATCATTCTTGTTTCAGCACTCGAAACAAACTACAATGTCTGTCAAGGCTATCCTCGTCCTCTGCGCGCAGGCGCTCCTGCTTAAGGTAAGACACATTTAATTTTTGTACCTTTATTCTGTTTTAAATACGAAAATTTCTTAAAGGCATTGCTATAAATAATCAGAAAAAATTACTTTCAGTCTGCCCTCGGACAGTACACCAGCCGCGCCGCGGTGGCTGATGTCTGTGGATGTGCTGCTCCCTACGGCTTGTCTGCCCCTTACGGCTTGACTGCTCCCTACGGCCTGACTGGTCCTGGTCTGGCTGCCCCCTACGGCTTGTCTGGCTTGGCTTACGATGGACTCGCCTACCCTGCTGCTGCCGGATGTGGTGCTGCGTACGGCGGCGCCGGTGAAGGCAACGTGGCGGTTGCTGGTGAGCTGCCAGTCTGCAGTAACACCGTTGTTGCTGGTCAGGTCCCCATCATGGGCGCCGTGAACTTCGGTGGTCCTGTGTGTGCTGCTGGTCTGCGGCAAGTGCGCTTGCGGCTGTCGCGCTCCCTGCGACTACCTGTACTAGAAGATGAAGCATGCTACCGTGAAATTGCAATAAATAAATCATTATACCTCAGCGATTCTTTTGTTTACTTTCCTTTTTGATATAGATTTATATGCTTTTGTACACAATTTAAATGCTTTTAAGCTTTTGGTGTTCTTTTTGTTTGAATGAAGTCAAGAATCATGTTGCTAGTAAAGAAACAAAATATAACGCACCTCCATATCAATCGCAATTATAATATAAACAGCCGACAACCAACCTCAGAGTTTGAACTGCAAGATCCCATTCGAAAAAAAGTCGTTACACTAAATAAATAACAACAGCCTTCAAACTCAGCAACCCTGCTTCGTCGCGTTGAATCAATTGATAGATTTTATTTTGAGGAAATATCCGTCAATGGAATAGTCCGACATTTAAGCCATTAAGTTACTGACTTAAAATACTACGCACATCAATAAAAGCAAGCGGTCTTACATAGCGGTCAACACAACATGCAGGGTACATTCCACTTCAAATATGGCTCCTAAACCACATCATTATATGCAGCTCACTCATAAAAAAGATCTAAATCACTACATAATTATAGAATAAAATCCCTCGCTGCGTTTGTTTGTCCATCTTTTTTCGTTCATGATAAAGTCAAAAATACAGAGAACGAATTTTGTCATTTATGATGAAGGTAAATATTTATCAAGGTTTTGTGGAAATTAGCTTGGCTCATACTGGGCTATTATATCATATTATGGCGTGCACCACGTAAATCAATAGAGATATTATGAATATCAAAACAATGTTCGAAACATTAAGTCTTAAACAAGCCTATGTAGCAATATGCTACAGCGTGTATCTATCTCTGAGGGTATACTTACAGTCACTGTTTTTTAAATGACTTCAAAAAGAGGAGGAGGTTTTCAGTTCGTTGGATTTTTTTTGTACATTCCTCGATTATTTGATGACGGCTGAACCGATATGGACAGTTCTTCTTTTGTTTGAAAACGGTAGTTGCTCCCATTGTCATCAAGTCGGGATCTGAAGATGGATCCTGGATAAATCGATGGAACTCTTCAAATATTAAAGGCGCACCGCATAGCGATTTGGGTATTTTTACGGTAACTGGGCATTTGCTCTCGAGAAACATTTGGTGAATTGGAACTGATGGTGAAGACACCAGATGGCCACCGAAACTACTTAATAATATGTATTTCATGATGAGGATTTAGGATTACTTGAATATAGCTGTTAAGCACTTTATGCCCGTCAGAATGCATACGGTGAAGTAGAGATGATGGTGAGAATTTCTCTCTCCTCAACAATGAACGGTCCTGCATCGGGAAAAGCAATATTTTGTAAAAGATGATAATTACATTAAGGCTTTTGTAACAAGATAAATTACAAACCGATCCACTAAAAAGCGAGAAATCTCAAATGAGATTTTTATCTATTAGGTACAGAATATTAGAAAACGTTCTTAATAAGATTTAATAATAACATTTAATAGGTATTGTAGATACGAATGAAAATGAAATACATTTTAATTCTGTGGTATCTTCTAAACATTCACGAATAGGTTAAAAAAATATCACAGAATAGTAATTGCTAGTAATTTAAAAATAAAAATTGGCCAAGTGCGAGTCGGACTCGCCCATGATGGGTAGTAACTATAATAAATATAATATACTTACTATATTTATTTGAAAAAAAAAATACCTTACAAATTTCTTAAAACTAGTGTTAAAGTGTCAAAAAGAAAACATATCAATCGATACTAATTGTCTATGCACAGTCACATTTCCTCATTCTAATCTTTTCCCATCCCTAATTCATTCACTTCCTCCCAATCCAAAACCATAGTCCATAAGTCAGTCTGATACCACTCTCAACAAGAAAATGGCGCGGTAATTTTATCGGCTCTAAATCATACTTCTACCTACCAAGACAAATACTTTATCAATCTACGTTGGTGATAAGTGACAATTAAGGTGAACGCAGACCTAGCCGCACCGCACGCACCGCAGTGTTCGCATTCAAATTCTTTATATGAAGTTCTATGCAACCTCGCACGCAGCGCACGCTGCGGCTAGCGCGATGCGGATGACGTCATTCGCATCCACGGCGTGCAGTGTTGCCAGATATACAGATTTCGCGGTATCCATACAGATTTTCAATATGTCATACCGATAAAAAATTAAGAGTAAAATTTATACAGATTTTCAACATTACATTTTTTTTTTCATACAGAATTACCTCAAATGTTAGTATTATAATGTAGACGGAGAATCTCTGTCAACGGTTTATAATAAAATTACTTGTAGAATTACGTATTAATAATCTGTGGTTCTGGTTTATTTTGTTCGTGTAACTACCGGAATAATTGAGATAGGAAATGTAAATCAGTGACCGAAACTATCGAGAAGGATACGTTTTGAGTCTGCGATTAGTTTCACCAAAAACACGCAACATAAAATAATGAATTGTAAAAGAAATTATGAACCAGTAAAAATCTCAAGCCTTCCCAAACATATACAGGTTAAGAAGAACGACCTGACTATTATCTCCCAGAATATACGGAGCATATATCGTAACTTTGACGATTTTGTGGTTATGCTGTCTACGTTTGAATTTGAAATTGACGTAATTGTTTTGACGGAGTGTAGATTAAGTAATAAAAAACCTATTCCACAGTTAATTAATTATCAGTCCTATATAACTACACGCCAGATGAATAAAAATGACGGAGTAGCTGTTTATGTGAAAAATACGTTAAATCCCAAAATCCGAGAAGTACAACTAACTCAAGCGTCATGAATTCAGGTGGACATTTTAAATAATACTATTTTATGTATTTATCGGTCTCCCTCCACATCCAACATTGATAGTTTTATTGATACACTTAGTTCTCACTTAGAATCATTGCCCTCGCAGGAAAATTTAATAATAACAGGAGACTTAAACATTAATATTAGACCCAGAAACACTGAATCTTCTCACGAGCAAAAGAACCGTATAAGTTACCTAACCATGATGTCGACTTTTGGTGTATTGCCTGGTCATATATTGCCCACGCGTGAACGTACCTGTCTAGACCACTTCATGTTGAGAATTAATACGAAAAAGTTTTCTGCATCGATCGCTATTTTGCATACAACCATAACAGATCACTTCACAACATTTTTAACACTCTCTAAAATAAAAAACCAAGTGGGCAGAAACAAAACCACTAAAACTATAAATTTTGAGCTAGCCTTAAAATATTTACAAGAACAAAATATAGCAGAATTACTATTTTGTAACGATCCCAACGTATTAACTGACCTCCTAATTAACCCTTAACTGCTCGCATGGGGTCATAGCACTTTCACGCGTCGAAAAAATGCACTTGCAATGGTCGGAACCCCCCCGCGCGCCCGCTAGCCTCTTAATATGCACTAAAGAACATATTCTAGTACCGTTTAGACCGCTGCAGGTGTAGGTCGCTCCGCTGCTCTCTTGAGTCGTGACCCCGAGCGAGTATTTACGTAACTTTTTTTAGAAAGGTAAGTTTTTTATATTCTATTATTTTTATTTAGATATTGATATAATTTTGAATGAAATATGATAGTGAATGATATTTTCCATCGTTTTACTAGTTCAGATTTTTTTATTGTTTTTTTTTTTCTACAAAAATGTTATTTACATTGGTTTTTTTACTCCTCAGTTGTCAAAGATGGATGAAAGAGACGAGCGTATTGCACAGTGACTACTGGAGGTACCTGATGAAGAACATGATGTTGGGGGCGACTTTTAGAAGTACATGGTTTGGAAACCCTACCTGCTCCACCTACCACTAAACGTGGGCGGTGCTATAATTGCCCGAGTAGGAGTGACCGAAAAGTGTCCACAAAATGCAGTAAATGCAAAAAGTTTTTATGTAATGAGCACTTCATTGTCTACTGCCTAACCTGCAATAGCGACGATTCCCTTAGTTCCTAAGAATTCATGAAATTTTAATACATGATCTCATATTGTGCCAAAAATGTTCCCTATTGTAGAAGTTTATATTTTGTGTTATTTTGATTAGAAAATTTTATTTTAGGTTGTGGTTTTTATGTATTATAGTTTAAATAAAGTACTTTCATAATTGCTATTGGCATGTTTCATTAAAAATAAGAAATAATTAAATTTCATCCATAGAAATTGGGGTCACCACGGACCCCGTGCGGGCAGTCAAGTGATTTTCTTCGTGCGAGTAGTTAAGAGTTAAAACCATAATGAATTCAATTGAAAACAGCACTACTACGAAACAAGTCCCTAATAGTAAACGGATAATCAAACCTTGGATCACCCCGGGAGTGCTGTGATGTATACAAAATCGAAACAGACTACAGAAAAAGTTCCGAGGTGACCCACATAATGAAATCATAAAAATTACTTACCGTCGCTGTAGAAACTACTGTAATTACCTAATCAAAAAATTAAAAAGACAATACGAAAGAGAGTTACTTACTAAATCGGTCACAAACACAAAACTACTTTGGAAAAATATAAAAACAATAACCTATACAAATAAAACTAAAAATCAAAGCACACAATTATTAAATATTATGCAATCCCCAAAAGATTCTATTAACTATGTAAACAATTATTTTGCTAGTATTGGTAAACAATTAGCTCAAGATATTCAGCCAAGACTCTCTAAAAGATCTACTATACCCAATATGCCAAATACACAATGTAATTCTTTTGTGCTTCTGGAGATAAACCATAAGGAAGTGGGGGAAATACTAATGAACTTGAAATCGGACATTGCCCCGGGATGGGATAACATACTCACTAAGTTCCTAAAATACATTAGTAAAGATATCGTTCCAATAATTTCCCATCTAATTAATCTCTGCTTTAATAATGGTGTTTATCCGGCCGCATTAAAACAATCAATTATTACACCAGTTCACAAGGGAGGGAACAGAGATGATGTCAACAATTATAGACCAATCTCCGTCTTGCCTGCCATATCAAAAATTATAGAAAAAATTACTAATATCAGACTCATAAACTATTTTAATAAATATCAAATGATATCTTCTAATCAATTTGGGTTTAGGCAAGGAGTATCGACAGAAGATGCTGTGGCTGCTCTCAGTTCACTAGTAACTGAACATCTAGACACTGGAAGCAAATGCCTAACTATATTCCTAGATCTAAAAAAAGCGTTTGACACCGTCTCTGTTCCAACCCTTGTGAGAAAGTTAGAAAATGTGGGAATAAGAGGATTCCCTCTTAATTTTTTTAAAGATTACCTTGCAAAAAGACGACAGAGAGTGAAGATAGACCAATTCATTAGTGACGATGCGGATGTATCCTTCGGCGTTCCGCAGGGAAGCGTACTGGGACCGACACTATTTTTAATGTATATTAACGATCTCTGCAATTTAAAAGTCCCAAACGCTAAAATCTTTGCCTACGCCGATGACACAGCAGTTGTTTTTGTTGGGAATAGCTGGTCGCAGGTTAGACTCCATGCTGAGTTGGGTATAGCCCAAATTGCTAGCTGGCTCAATGATAACCTGCTTACCCTAAATACATAAAAAACGAATTACATCTGTTTCAGCATTTCCAATCGTTCGCAACCGGATGAGGATTTTACGATTAAAATACATTCTTGCGATAATATTTTACATAACAACTGCAATTGTCCCAAAATTAATAAAGTATCGCAAACAAAATATCTTGGTGTCATAATTGACCAAAGGCTATCTTGGTACCCTCATCTGGAACACGTTAATGGAAGGCTAAGGAAACTAGGGTGGATATTTAAAACCTTACGTTTTATCGTTCCCACAAAAATAAATAAAAATAAGAGTACGGATCCGTCCAGAAATATATTAAATGAAATCTATAGGGCACTAGCGCAATCAGTTTTGGTATACTGTATCCCAATATGGGGGGGTGCTGCAAAATCAAAATTTTTAGAAATTGAGCGAGGACACCACGCATTAATAAAAATAATGTATTTTAAAAAAGCTAGATACCCCACAGAAAGTCTTTATCAAATAAGCGGGCTGCTTTCTGTTAGGAAATTATACATAGTTTACACTAGTCTAAAAAAACATAAGACCTTACCATATGATGTAAACATATTAAGAAAAAGGCGAAAAGACATTATTGCACTAGTTCCACAAACCAAAACTAAAATTGCCGCCATGCAATATGACAAACAGTCTGCTATGCTATATAATAAGATAAATAAAGAGATATATATATACACTAAAACATTAAGTGAAAGTAAAAGAACACTAGAAAGTTGGCTAAAGAATCTTAACTATGAAGACACTGACTTACTCTTACAGCAAATAAAATAACACATACACACACACACATTCACACACACATACACACAAACAAATACACCCATGCACACAGTTACACATACACAAAACATTACTCGTTTAGATTTATACATACACATGTTATGATAATTTAAGATACATTTAGTTATAAAATTATCACTGTTTAAAGCTATGGAAGAGCGGAGTCTCCTATTACAGGCACTATTTGCTTAAAAGGAGGCTTCAATCACGAACTATTGTAATTGTTTTTCCTTTAGTACTGAATAAAGATTATTATAAAGATTATTATTATTATATTAAAAATACTTATCTAAAAAACCCGACTGCTCAACTGAAATGGAACAACCAGCACATTTTTATTTTAAAAAGTGACAAGCAGGTGGGACCTAATTGAACCTAATATAATTTTAGTTTAAAAAAATGGGATGGGTCCCGCCTGTTTGTCAAAAAATGTGCTTGTTTCTTCCATTTTAGTTGAGCAGTCGGGTTTTTTTTGATTTCTTAAATATTTTTTTTTTATTTTCAGTTTTTTTAGTATTTAGTTCCGTTTTAAAACGTTATATATCCTAAACGGTTGCTAAAAACGAAAAATAGTTAAAGAAACCTCAAAATCATTTTTAAAGATCTATTTAATGATACCCCACTTGACATAGTTTGTCAATATGTTTATTTTTAACAATATGGCGCCTGGTTGTTGTTGTGGTGATTTATTTTTATTTTAATCTATCTTATAACACTTACGCCATCAAGAAAAATCCAACGACGTATCATAAAATCAAAATCCATTCACGGGTTTAATAGTTACGAGGGAACAAACGAATGGACATACATAAATACATACGCGGTAAAAACATAACCCTTTTCCTTGCTTTGCCACAGTCGGGTAAAAAATTAAACAAGTGCACCACATCTTTTCTATCTATGGTCCAATACAATGCATATTTAAAAATAAAAAAATCAATTACTTGCTTATTCCCTATTATAGCACCTACAGATAAAATTACACAAAAGAGCAAAATACCAATATCAAATACAGATTTTCTACTACAGATTCTATACAGATTTTTTTAATCTTCGGTACAGATAATGCTTTCAAAAATCTGGCAACACTGCAAGTTCGATGCGTGTGGCGACGGGAACGACTGCAGCGACTGCGGCGCGGATAGGTGTGCGAGGCCATTAACAAAAAGCGATGACTGCGGGGACTGTAGAGACTGCGTTGCGGCTAGGTCTGCGTTCACCCTTAATGGGGCGCCCCGGAGCAGTATAGTGATAATTGGCCACGGATTCAACTCGCCGACGAAGACCCGTGAGTTACCTTAATTTCCTAACCCTGCTCTCATGTGTATGTGCACGGCTAAAATTCCCCTAAGGACGCAGTTCCATTTATCGAAGGTTTAATCAATCATAACAACAGCATTTTGGTCCTTTAGAGTCGGATTTATATACATGTACATCTTAGTTGTAACATAACACGCGCGGCGTCCATATTTGCCATTTACATTTAACTAAAAACACGATATACATCACAATATTTAGTGTTTTATCACAATTATCAATTAATAACATATATAAACAAGCATATTATCATCATAACAAGTGGTTTTTAAGATTTTTAAACTTCGAATTAAAAGTTTGAAATCTTGAATCAGTTTTGACCGGTCGTAGGTAGGTAGATATTCAGTTCAACCGTTCAACAGAAACGTGATTTTGAACATTTCAAGCATTGTTTTAAAGTGTAACATATAACACTAAAACAAAACATTATAACATAATCATTAATTTAGCGTATTTATTACGTAAGTTTGTTTGCACACGTAACATATAACGTTGCAATTAATACTTTATAACTTATGAGTACCTATCATTCAGTTTTCTTTTCAAGCATTGTTTTAGTGTAACATATAACACTAAAACATTACCTTATAACATAATCATTCATTTAGCGTATTTTTTTACGTAAGTTGGTTTGCAAACGTATCATATAACGTTGCAATGAATACTTTATAACTTATTAGTATCATTCTGTTTTCTTTATTCGTAACATTTATAAAATATCATTCAATTTATAAATAACTTAGCATTTGAATTTCATCATATAAGGTCCTTCGTAACATTTCAAACATTATTTCATTTTCGATGAATAGGCATACATAGGCTAATAGCGATCTTGTGTCCACTAGCGTAACAAAACATATTCAATCGTCTTTGTATTTAACTTCACTCAATATTCAGGGTTGTCAGCCTAAATTATTACCATACTTAGAAAATTACTACTAATTGGTAGTTTTTTTGAATTCTACCATTGCTGTCATCAAACAATATTTTGAACTATTTGGAAACATTATTATAACTTATTGTAGTAACAATAAGATACTTTAACATATTTCACCGAGTAAATTAATTAAATTTATTCATCATGAGTCAATCTATGGCAGCTCATCATGAATCAAAGCGCAACATGGCGCACAAGCGATTAACAGTAGCTGTTGTCTGCGCTCGTAAATGCATCAGTTATACAAGTCTTCTACCACGGTTGGAAACATGGGGATCGCGGATAGAATCACTTATGGAAGCATTTAATGATGCTCACATAAATCTTTTAGCAGAATATAAAAACCTTGATATTAGTGAGGAACAAATGTTAAAACAAACAATATATCAAGAACAAGCAGATGACATGTATTTTGAGATTTTAGAAACTATACGTAAACTCTTACTTGATCATAAAACAGATGTGGTACAGGATTCCACATCCTCAACAGAAAACAGGAAACCTAAAAAATTGCCTGCGATAGAGCTACCTACTTTCTCAGGTCAGTTTAAGGATTTTCCTGGTTTTATTGATTTGTTTAACACATTAGTCCATAACAGGACAGATTTGTCAAATGTAGAAAAATTCCAATATCTTGTGACTTCCCTTTCAGGAAAACCAGTTAAACTTATCAGAGCCTTTCCAATTTCAGAAGCTAATTATATTAGCGCTTATGAAGCACTTGTTAATAGATATAATAACAAGCGATATCTCTCATTTTTATGTTGAGAGCAAATATGCAACCTCAAATCAATAAACACACCATCTGCTCAAAGCTTGAGAAATCTTCTAGACACATTTTCGGAAAATCTTTCAATGTTAAATTCATTCGGTTTACCCACTTCCAATTGGGACTTTGTTTTATTTCATTCACTTTTGGTAAAATTAGATAAAAACATCGTGAAGCTTTTGAACTATCATGCAGTGGTTGTGACTTTCCACGGTTTGATCAATTAAAAACATTTTTAGTAGAAAGATGTAATGCATTAGAGCGCTCATCTTTAACAAATACTTCAGTAACAGTGGCTTTGCCTAATAACAATAATATTATCAAAAATAATTCAAACTTAAATAATAATTTTAACAACAATAACAACAGTTTATCATGCCGTACTCAACATAAAAACCATTTAACAAATCAAGCATCAACTATGTTACTGGCTCAAACGCCTCAATTATCAAATTGCATCATTTGCGAAGAAAATCATCCTCTTTTTTCATGTAATAATTTTGTAGCCAAATCAACTCAAGAGCGCTTTCAAATTGCAAAGCAACATAAACTTTGTTTAAATTGTCTGCGGTCAAATCATAACACTTCTAAATGTGTATCAACTCATGTATGTAAAACATGTAGCTTACTACATTTTCCAAAGGGTACGCAATCATACCAGGCTCCCCAAAATAATAATTCAAATCAACAAAATTCATCACAAATTCAAGCTGCAGCAAATCAAGCTAGTACTTCTGATACCCCACCAACTGTGTCCCCACGTTGTCGTCGTGGTGGGGCTTGCATGTTTCGATGATCTCTGGGGCCATGCCGGTAGAGGCACTCATGCCCTCATGCCGGACGGGCCAGAGGGAGAAACCAGACCAAGAGGGACACACCGGGGGAAAGGCGCGCCGCCGCGCCTGGAGGATCGAGCAGCTAGCTCGAGCTTCTAGACGGCGCGGGGCCCGGTCTCCGAGATCGGGTCAAGGGGGAGGAAAGGTTCACTTCCGGTATGCGTCTAATCTTTAGACGTAACCGTGAAGTGAACCAGGGGAGGGGAAATGGGAGATAGGGTCGGAGGAACTCACCTCATTAAAAAAGTAAACAATATGGCAGACAAAGTTTTTGGCAAAGATACCCAGGCGGGTCCCAGCTGCTCCGCCGCTGGGGAGTCCCGCACCGGACACGTCCGGTCAGTCCCACCGTACTCTGGGGGGGACAACAAGAGCTTTTACCACAAATTTACCCCGGCAGTCGCCGCATTGAGCCAGGGAGGCTCACGTGCCCGTGAGGTGGAGTCGCTGGACTTGTCCAGCACGTCCACCTCACCGGCACCGAACGTTGAGCGAGCACAGAGCGCCGCTCCGCGGAGGAGAGGGGCGCCGGTGCTCGGGTCGGAAACCGACTCGGCATCGGACGCCGAAAGCTTCCAGAGCTTGATCTCTGGGAGCGCAGTCAGGAGTGACGAGGGGGGCGCCGACAGGAGGAAGGAGTTCCTCAAGCGCCCCCGCAACGACGAGTCGTCGTCGGAGGAGGGGTTTGTCTCGGCCCGCAAGATCCCCACTAGCGTGTGGGGTAAAGGCCGAGGCAAGACCTCGGGGAGGGGGCCTCCCTCTGGAGAGCCCAACACTGGTCTGGCCCCGAGTGAGGCCAAACTAGAAGAGGCCGTGGCGGCTGCCATCCGTACCATCTCGCGGAAGCGCAACCGCAAGAGCAAGGAGGACGCGATCGGCGAAGCCACGGCCTCCATCATGGCGGCCGCGCGGACTTACGGCGTGGCTCCGGCTGCAAGGGACGATATGTCCGATCTGCTGCCGGAGGTCACCCGCCTGACTGCCGCCATGGAGGCCCTCCAGAGGGAGAACGCTGCCCTTAAGGCGGACCTGGCCGCAATCCGGGGAGACGACCAGCGGAATGCGCCGCCGCGGGGCCAAAAGGAGAAAGGCAAGCCCACACCAGTGGAGAACTCGGTTCTCGACCTGGTGGGACAGGAGCTGGCCGCTTTCCATTAGCGGTTCTCCGTATTGGAGAGCCGCGTGCTGCGACCCCGCCTACGTACGCGGCTGCGGCCGCGTCCAAGCCTCCCCGGATGGCGACGAGGCCGCCTCAGGCAAAGACGGCCACTGGGCAGATGGCCCCAGCGACGGCGGCTCCTGCGAGGGCGAAGACGGCCCCGGCCAAGCCCAAACCAGGCCCACCAAAGCCGCCTCCGACCCCGACACCTGCGGGGCCGAAACAGGCGGCCAAAGGGAAGAAGGCCCAGGCCGGGAACCAGCCCTCCCAGCAGCCTCCTCCAAAGACTCCTCCGGCCGGCGCCGACTGGCAAGTGGCCGGGGAGAAGAGGAAGGCTGCTGGCGCAGCCAGGTCCTAGCGGAGAAGGGATCGACGGCGGCGGCGAGACGCCGCGGCGCGATTGCGCGCCCCCAAGACCGCGGCTGTAGTGATCACACTGCAGCCGGACGCGGTGAAGAGGGGCGTGTCGTACCGCGACGTGCTGGCGAAGGCACGGATGGCGATCTACATCACGGAGCTCGGCATCGTCGGCGGCCTCCGTCACCGGGTCACAGCGACGGGGGCTTGGATGCTGGAGATCCCCGGCGCGGCCAGTGGCCCTGCCGCTGACGCTCTGGCCGAACGGCTCAGAGCGTCCTTAAATGCGGAGGAGGCCCGAGTCTCCAGACCCACCAAGCGCGCAGACATGCGCATATTGGGTCTGGATGACTCCGTGACGGCCGAGGAAGTGGTGGCCGCCGTAACCAGGACTGGGGGGTGCCCTCCCGATCAGGTGAGGGCGGGCGCCCTGCGTCCTGGCTTCACGGGGACGCAAACCATTACGGTTAGCTGCCCCGTCCCGGCGGCCAAAAAGATCCAGGAGGGCCGAAGGCTCCTGGTTGGTTGGGTGTCTGCGCAGGTGAAAGTCCTGGACCCCAGACCCCTGAGGTGCTTCCGCTGCCAAGTGGGCAACCATGCGGCATGCGTGTGCACCTCGGAGGTAGACCGCAGCGATAGGTGCTTCCGCTGCGGTCAGCCCGGTCACAAGGCCGGCTCGTGCTCCGCCCGACCTCACTGCTTCGCATGTGAGGCGGTTGGCAAGCCGGCCGATCACCGGGCTGGGGGCAAGTCCTGCGCCCTACCCACCAAAGCCAGGCGCAGAGGTAGGCCCTCTGCCGCCGTCGTCACCGCCACCGCCGCCACCGCCGCCGCCATCGCTACTGCCGGCGCCGTCGCCGTCGTGGCTGAATCCCCGCGAGGTGCCCTGGAGGAGGCTGCAATGGATCCCGATTAATGGCCCCATTGCGCTTCCTCCAGGCGAACATCAACCACTGCGCCGCTGCTCAGGAACTTTTGCTCCAGAGCATGGCGCAGTGGTTGATCAACGTCGCCGTGGTCGCCGAGCCGTATTTTGTCCTGCCCAGGAATGACTGGGTGGCGGACTTGGACGGCTCGGTGACCCTCGTTTCGTCGGCCGCCGCCGGTACCCCGCCCCTCGATCGCGTCAAGAGAGGGCGTGGGATCGTCGCAGCACGGTTCGGGGAGATCGCTGTGGTAGGCGTTTATTTCTCCCCGAACCGAACTCTCGCCGAGTTCCAGAACTCCCTAACGGAGCTGGGAGACGTCGTCGTCGCCCTCGGTTCCCTCCCCGCCCTCGTTCTCGGGGACTTCAACGCCAAAAGTCCGGCTTGGGGTTGCCGGTCCACGGACTATAGGCGGGGCAGGATGCTCGAGCACTGGGCCCGTGCGCAGGGCCTGGTGATCGAGAACCGGGGTTCTGTCCCCACGTACGTGCGGTTTACGGGCGAGTCGGTGGTGGACGTTACGTTCGCCACCCCCAGCCTGTCACCGCGCGTCACCGACTGGCGCGTTGTGGAGGAGGTGGAGACCTATTTCGACCACCGGTATATCCGGTTCGACGTCTCCGCCCAGACCCCAGACGCGCCGGTCCGACGGGACCTGAGTGGTCCGCGATGGGCGCTGAAGCAGATGGACCGGGAGCTATTCCTGGAAGCCTCGATCGTGCAGGCCTGAGGGTCACCCCCGGACAGGCCTGCCGACATAAACGACGAGGCGGAGTGGTTCCGGGAGGCCATGTCGGAGATCTGCGACGTAGGCATGCCCCGGGTCCGGCAAGGACGCGCCCGGCGTCAGCTGTACTGGTGGTCGAGCGAGCTAGCAGCGCTGCGCGAAGCGTGCGTTGCGGCGCGACGCCGGTACACCAGGTTCCGCAGGCGCCGCACCCGACCTTCGGATGCGGCGACTGTAGAGGCGGAGCTGTACGAGGGCTACAGGGCAGCGAAGGCCGTCCTCCGAGACGAGATCTGGCGGGCCAAGGAACTGGCCCGGGAGGAGATGCTGGCGACTCTGGACGGGGACCCATGGGGCCACCCCTACAAGTGGGTGCGAGAGAAGCTCCGCCCCTGGGCTCCCCCGTTGACACAGAGTCTCCAGCCTCAGTTCTTGGAGGACGTGGTGAGCGCCCTGTTCCCATCGCGAGGGGAGCACGCTCCCCCGCCCATGGCTCCGTCTCCGACGGAACCTGAAGCTGGCGCAAACGCGGACCACAGCGACGACGACGTCTACAACGCTCCAGAGGTGACCGAGGTAGACTTGAGAGTGGCGGTACAACGGCTCAAGACCAAAAATACCGCCCCAGGACCCGACGGCTTGCCAGGGAAAGCGTGGGTCCTGGCCTCGGAGACGCGAGAATTTGAATTATTATTTTGGGGAGCCTGGTATGATTGCGTACCCTTTGGAAAATGTAGTAAGCTACATGTTTTACATACATGAGTTGATACACATTTAGAAGTGTTATGATTTGACCGCAGACAATTTAAACAAAGTTTATGTTGCTTTGCAATTTGAAAGCGCTCTTGAGGTGATTTGGCTACAAAATTATTACATGAAAAAAGAGGATGATTTTCTTCGCAAATGATGCAATTTGATAATTGAGGCGTTTGAGCCAGTAACATAGTTGATGCTTGATTTGTTAAATGGTAAACGGCATGATAAACTGTTGTTATTGTTGTTAAAATTATTATTTAAGTTTGAATTATTTTTGATAATATTATTGTTATTAGGCAAAGCCACTGTTACTGAAGTATTTGTTAAAGATGAGCGCTCTAATGCATTACATCTTTCTACTAAAAATGTTTTTAATTGATCAAACCGTGGAAAGTCACAACCACTGCATGATAGTTCAAAAGCATCACGATGTTTTTATCTAATTTTACCAAAAGTGAATGAAATAAAACAAAGTCCCAATTGGAAGTGGGTAAACCGAATGAATTTAACATTGAAAGATTTTCCGAAAATGTGTCTAGAAGATTTCTCAAGCTTTGAGCAGATGGTGTGTTTATTGATTTGAGGTTGCATATTTGCTCTCAACATAAAAATGAGAGATATCGCTTGTTATTATATCTATTAACAAGTGCTTCATAAGCGCTAATATAATTAGCTTCTGAAATTGGAAAGGCTCTGATAAGTTTAACTGGTTTTCCTGAAAGGGAAGTCACAAGATATTGGAATTTTTCTACATTTGACAAATCTGTCCTGTTATGGACTAATGTGTTAAACAAATCAATAAAACCAGGAAAATCCTTAAACTGACCTGAGAAAGTAGGTAGCTCTATCGCAGGCAATTTTTTAGGTTTCCTGTTTTCTGTTGAGGATGTGGAATCCTGTACCACATCTGTTTTATGATCAAGTAAGAGTTTACGTATAGTTTCTAAAATCTCAAAATACATGTCATCTGCTTGTTCTTGATATATTGTTTGTTTTAACATTTGTTCCTCACTAATATCAAGGTTTTTATATTCTGCTAAAAGATTTATGTGAGCATCATTAAATGCTTCCATAAGTGATTCTATCCGCGATCCCCATGTTTCCAACCGTGGTAGAAGACTTGTATAACTGATGCATTTACGAGCGCAGACAACAGCTACTGTTAATCGCTTGTGCGCCATGTTGCGCTTTGATTCATGATGAGCTGCCATAGATTGACTCATGATGAATAAATTTAATTAATTTACTCGGTGAAATATGTTAAAGTATCTTATTGTTACTACAATAAGTTATAATAATGTTTCCAAATAGTTCAAAATATTGTTTGATGACAGCAATGGTAGAATTCAAAAAAACTACCAATTAGTAGTAATTTTCTAAGTATGGTAATAATTTAGGCTGACAACCCTGAATATTGAGTGAAGTTAAATACAAAGACGATTGAATATGTTTTGTTACGCTAGTGGACACAAGATCGCTATTAGCCTATGTATGCCTATTCATCGAAAATGAAATAATGTTTGAAATGTTACGAAGGACCTTATATGATGAAATTCAAATGCTAAGTTATTTATAAATTGAATGATATTTTATAAATGTTACGAATAAAGAAAACAGAATGATACTAATAAGTTATAAAGTATTCATTGCAACGTTATATGATACGTTTGCAAACCAACTTACGTAAAAAAATACGCTAAATGAATGATTATGTTATAAGGTAATGTTTTAGTGTTATATGTTACACTAAAACAATGCTTGAAAAGAAAACTGAATGATAGGTACTCATAAGTTATAAAGTATTAATTGCAACGTTATATGTTACGTGTGCAAACAAACTTACGTAATAAATACGCTAAATTAATGATTATGTTATAATGTTTTGTTTTAGTGTTATATGTTACACTTTAAAACAATGCTTGAAATGTTCAAAATCACGTTTCTGTTGAACGGTTGAACTGAATATCTACCTACCTACGACCGGTCAAAACTGATTCAAGATTTCAAACTTTTAATTCGAAGTTTAAAAATCTTAAAAACCACTTGTTATGATGATAATATGCTTGTTTATATATGTTATTAATTGATAATTGTGATAAAACACTAAATATTGTGATGTATATCGTGTTTTTAGTTAAATGTAAATGGCAAATATGGACGCCGCGCGTGTTATGTTACAACTAAGATGTACATGTATATAAATCCGACTCTAAAGGACCAAAATGCTGTTGTTATGATTGATTAAACCTTCGATAAATGGAACTGCGTCCTTAGGGGAATTTTAGCCGTGCACATACACATGAGAGCAGGGTTAGGAAATTAAGGTAACTCACGGGTCTTCGTCGGCGAGTTGAATCCGTGGCCAATTATCACTATACTGCTCCGGGGCGCCCCATTAAGGGTGAACGCAGACCTAGCCGCAACGCAGTCTCTACAGTCCCCGCAGTCATCGCTTTTTGTTAATGGCCTCGCACACCTATCCGCGCCGCAGTCGCTGCAGTCGTTCCCGTCGCCACACGCATCGAACTTGCAGTGTTGCCAGATTTTTGAAAGCATTATCTGTACCGAAGATTAAAAAAATCTGTATAAAATCTGTAGTAGAAAATCTGTATTTGATATTGGTATTTTGCTCTTTTGTGTAATTTTATCTGTAGGTGCTATAATAGGGAATAAGCAAGTAATTGATTTTTTTTATTTTTAAATATGCATTGTATTGGACCATAGATAGAAAAGATGTGGTGCACTTGTTTAATTTTTTACCCGACTGTGGCAAAGCAAGGAAAAGGGTTATGTTTTTACCGCGTATGTATTTATGTATGTCCATTCGTTTGTTCCCTCGTAACTATTAAACCCGTGAATGGATTTTGATTTTATGATACGTCGTTGGATTTTTCTTGATGGCGTAAGTGTTATAAGATAGATTAAAATAAAAATAAATCACCACAACAACAACCAGGCGCCATATTGTTAAAAATAAACATATTGACAAACTATGTCAAGTGGGGTATCATTAAATAGATCTTTAAAAATGATTTTGAGGTTTCTTTAACTATTTTTCATTTTTAGCAACCGTTTAGGATATATAACGTTTTAAAACGGAACTAAATACTAAAAAAACTGAAAATAAAAAAAAATATTTAAGAAATCAAAAAAACCCGACTGCTCAACTAAAATGGAAGAAACAAGCACATTTTTTGACAAACAGGCGGGACCCATCCCATTTTTTTAAACTAAAATTATAGTAGGTTCAATTAGGTCCCACCTGCTTGTCACTTTTTAAAATAAAAATGTGCTGGTTGTTCCATTTCAGTTGAGCAGTCGGGTTTTTTAGATAAGTATTTTTAATATAATAATAATAATCTTTATAATAATCTTTATTCAGTACTAAAGGAAAAACAATTACAATAGTTCGTGATTGAAGCCTCCTTTTAAGCAAATAGTGCCTGTAATAGGAGACTCCGCTCTTCCATAGCTTTAAACAGTGATAATTTTATAACTAAATGTATCTTAAATTATAATAACATGTGTATGTATAAATCTAAACGAGTAATGTTTTGTGTATGTGTAACTGTGTGCATGGGTGTATTTGTTTGTGTGTATGTGTGTGTGAATGTGTGTGTGTGTATGTGTTATTTTATTTGCTGTAAGAGTAAGTCAGTGTCTTCATAGTTAAGATTCTTTAGCCAACTTTCTAGTGTTCTTTTACTTTCACTTAATGTTTTAGTGTATATATATATATCTCTTTATTTATCTTATTATATAGCATAGCAGACTGTTTGTCATATTGCATGGCGGCAAATTTAGTTTTGGTTTGTGGAACTAGTGCAATAATGTCTTTTCGCCTTTTTCTTAATATGTTTACATCATATGGTAAGGTCTTATGTTTTTTTAGACTAGTGTAAACTATGTATAATTTCCTAACAGAAAGCAGCCCGCTTATTTGATAAAGACTTTCTGTGGGGTATCTAGCTTTTTTAAAATACATTATTTGTTCGAACTTTAATCGAACACTCAGCGAAAATGCATAATTGCATCGATCGCAAGTATGCACATTCGCTCGATCACAAAAATATCAGTCAGTTCGCGATCAGATCTCTTTGGAGACACCACGCACTCAAGAAAACCATTACCATTTTACCATTACCATTTTACCATTACCAATAAGTTAAGTTACATAGTTTACCAGTTTACCGTGTAATTCCTTATAGTGTTTGAATATAACTATTTTCCTTTTAATTGAAGACTTTAACTTTTACCAAATATACCATATCTTATCTATACGAGAAAGTAGTGTTAGGTCACCATAGCATCGAACAATACTTTCTACATGGTCCTTCGAGCATTTACTTACCAGTGATTACCAGTGACACAGTGCCACACAAACCAGGAGATCGCTGCAATTTGCCGGTCGGAGCAGATAAGGTCAGATCGAACCATTTATTTATACTAACCATTTTCAACAACTCCAAATATGGATTCCGATGCTTTGTTCATCAACCAGACAGAGCTCTATGAAATCTTGAATAAGTTTTTAACCAATATAAAAAAGGATGGATCCGAGAGGAAGACCATCGATAATTACAAGCGCAAGGCTAACATGTTGGAAGCATACTGGCGAGATTACCAAGAAAATCATAGAAAAATGCGTGAGCTTGCGAACTTTGAGCACATTTATTTCAAAAAGGGTTGTTTCGATACAGCCCAGGAAGTATATTTGAAAATTAAGGACATTATTGATAAAACCCTGAGGCAGTTAAGCACAACGCATCTTCAGGAAGATAGCCCCCGTAGACCAGGAGCGGAGGAAGTGAAACCATCGCCAGGCATCCGAACTAAGCAACACCTGAGTACTGACCATCGTAAGCCGGAAGATGAGGCAACGCATGCACGACAAGGTACCTCATCTTACTGTGAGGAGTCCTCACAGCGAGATAAATTGTTCTATGCAGAGAGTGGGACAAGCAAGCTGAACGAGTTAATGAAGAAACAGAACATATATTTTAAGGCATTTATGAGAACCGTATGTAATATACAAGTAGATAAGTTTGAGAATCAATGGCAATTCGAGAACGCTCTTAAATCACTGGATAGCCGATGGGGCGAGATTGACAAACTACATTGGGAAATTGAAGGTGAGGATGGAGGTGACGATATTACGTACCAAATGGAATTCTGCAAGCACGAGGAAAAGTACAGTGAGTTGACAAACGACATCAATAAAAAGATGTGGGCAGTAAAGCACCGTGAGAAGTCGGCTCCAAAGATGGACATCCCCGCGTTCAACGGGACTTACAACCAGTGGGTTCCGTTCAAAGACTTGTTTAGCGAAGCTATCGATAGAAACCCGTCGATGTCCAATGCGCAAAAAATGCAGTTCCTTAAGAGTAAGGTGACTGGAGAAGCAGAGCGTCTGATTCATCATTTACAGATTAGCTCTGACAATTATCGAGTATGTTGGGAGATTTTAAATCACAGGTACGGTAACAAGAAATTAATTTTTACGTCCCATATTAACATTCTCCTCGGCCTTCCTAACATGCAACAGCAATCGGTGGCCATGATTAAGAAGCTGCATGACGTAACCAAGGAGACGCTTCACGCTATTCAGAATCTGGGAGTGGATATAGCAACTTGGGATCCGCTTTTAGTGCATCTACTAGCACAAAAGCTTGACAACGAGACCTTCACCGAATACATAGAATCGGTTAAGAATCCTAGAGAGCTACCCGATCTGCTGGAATTCCTGAAGTTCTTAGAGACGAAATTTACAGCACTAGAAGCGTCCCGTCGCAAGCAAGAACCAGCTAACCAGAAAACCACACCGCAGCAACCACATAAAAACTGCAACCAAAACCAGAAGAAAAGTTTTTACCGGAACCATCATCAATCGGGCAACAAAGATCATCCCAAGCCTAATATGAATTCATGTCATGTGTCGCGGTCAACAACCTGTGCATTGTGCAATGCTGAACACGGATTGTGGCGTTGCCCTGATTTTCTGCAAATGACGCACGAACAAAAACTAAACAAAATTGAGCAATTAAATTACTGTCATAACTGTCTATGCAGTCATAACAAGAAACCATGTCAATCGAAAAAACGTTGTCGTAAATGCTTAGCTGCACATAACACTTTGCTTCACGAAGCATTGGCAAGTCAAAGTCCAGATGCGTCAGCAGAAGAAATCACCAACAATATTGCAACCAAGAAAAGCACATCTAGGTCATCTCACGTGTCTTGGGATGACATGTCAGAAATACTTTTAGCTACAGCTATCATAAAAGTAACGGGAGTGGATGGAACTCAGCACAAGGTGAGAGCTTTAGTTGACCAGGGTTCACAACTATCGTTGATTAATGAAAGGGCAGCCCAAGCCTTGGGATTAAAGAGGGCTTATTTTAAAGGTCAAATATTTGGTGTCGGTGCAAGACAAAATAATGCGAAAGGAATGATACAGGTAACACTACAATCTGCAAATAGTGATTTTACTTGCGAGACAAACGTTACTGTTATGAACAGTTTGATAAAACGACTGCCAAATAACACGTTTACCAAACCAACATCGTGGAATCATATCCAAGGGATTCAATTGGCCGATCCGGAGTTTCATATAAGCAGACCCGTAGACATGCTTCTAGGTGCAGACGTTTATAGCAAAATAATGTTAGGAGGTATTTTGAGAGGAGACAAAGACGAGCAACCAATCGCTCAACAGACACAACTGGGATGGCTACTCTGCGGTTCCATGAAACCACATTACCAATGCAATGTAGTTCTAAACAATACAGAGGACCTACTCAAATATTGGGAGAACGAAGACATAAGCCAAAAGATAGAGATGTCAAGCGATGACCATGAGAGTTTGCAGTATTTTATGAAAACCACTAAGAGGCTTGAGGATGGAAGGTACGAAGTCCGACTACCATTTAAGCCGGAACATAAGGATAAGTTGGGTGTAACCAAACCACAAGCATTAGCCCAATTTAGAAACTTAGAAAAGAAATTTGAGAAGAACAGCAAATTGAAAACAGATTACCAAAAATTCATGGACGAATATTTTGCGTTAAACCACATGATACCATGCAAAGTTAACCAGGCGCCCGAATATTACTTACCGCACCATGCAGTCATTCGGGCTGAATCTACCACCACCAAACTGAGAGTAGTTTTTAACGCCTCAGCTAAGTCGTCAACAGGGTACAGTCTAAATGACGTCATGTACAGGGGTCCAAATATACAAAAGGATCTCCAAGAGCTTATTCTGAAATGGAGACAATTCCAATTTGCATATACTTCTGACATCGAGAAGATGTACAGAATGATCCGAGTGCACCAAGAAGATCAAGCTTACCAAAAAGTACTATGGCGAGAATCAAACGACTAACCTATACAATCATTTCAACTCGTCACGCTTACATACGGAACCAAACCAGCAGGATTCTTAGCGATGATGTGCATGAAAAAATTGGCGTCTGATGAAGGGCAGAACTTTCCTGACGCTGCAAAAGAATTGGAAGACAGTTTCTATATGGATGACTTTTGCGGGGGCCGTCATACCATTGAAGCAGCAAATAAACTGAAATCTGATCTCATAAAATTGTGTCGATTGGGAGGATTTAATCTTAGAAAATGGACCTCGAATAAACCAGAGTTATTAACTAATTTAGAGAGAGAGCAATGTGACCAGTCAACATACGAATTCAAGCAAAGCGACTCTACCAAAACATTGGGTCTCTGTTGGAACCCGCAAAGGCATAATTTCACCTTCAACTCGAAGATAGAACCCGAATCTCCTGCAATTATTACCAAGAGAGTTCTACTTTCGGACATTTCCAAGCTGTTCGATCCATTAGGGTGGTTAACTCCCCTAAGTACTACCATGAAACTACTGTTTCAAAATGTCTGGTTATCTAAATTACAATGGGATGACCGCCTACCGGAGAAAATGAGCTCCGAATGGACTAAACTGAAACAAGAATTTACGGACATAAACGCTATGCAGGTCAACAGATGGCTAGGAATGGGAGAAAAACAAAATATAGAATTGTTGGGATTCTGCGACTCCTCAAACAAGGCATACGCGTGTGTAATCTACTGTAAGGTAGTAAATAAGGAAGGGACAACCATCACATTAGTTGCAGGGAAGGCCAGGTTGACACCCCTCAGCAAAGTCTTATCCATACCGAGACTAGAGTTAATGGGCGCTCACCTGCTAGCTCAGCTAATGCAAAAAGTCCAAAGTTGCTTATCAGATTACCCTACAGATGTCTACTGTTGGACTGATTCAACTGCAGTATTAGGATGGATACAAGGAGATCCAGCCCGTTGGAAACCATTCGTAGCAAATCGGGTAACGACAATCACCAAAATCATACCATCAACACATTGGCGATATGTTAAGACGACAGACAATCCAGCTGACTGTGCAAGTCGTGGTTTGACTGTCAGTAAACTCAAAGACCAAAAGTTATGGTGGGAAGGGCCGTCATGGCTCCCATCGTACACGAACCAAGAGAACCACGAAACCATTTATGAGACGAATTTAGAAGTAAAGCCGTCTATTTTAAAACAAACCAACGCGGTAGTCATTGGCCAACCAGGAAAATCGTCGATTACCGAAATTATCAATTATTTGATTAACAAATATAGCTCAATTACAAAAATCATACGCATTTTTGCGTGGATATTGAGATTGCCTACCTCGCATAAACAAGTTCGCCGACCCTACCTCGAATTACACGAGCTTCGCCGCGCCAAGCAGCTGATAATTAAAAACATTCAGCAGGCGGAATTTGCAAACGACATAAATTATTTAAACAAACACGGAAAAGTGCACTCCAAAAGCAAGATTTTGAAGTTAAATCCAAATATAGATGAACAAGGAATTTTACGAGTAGGCGGCAGATTGGAAAATGCCCACATGAGTCTCGAGATGAAACATCCCATCATCTTACCACATGATCATCTGCTAACCACATTACTCATAGGCCAAGCTCATGAGTTGACTTTCCATGGCGGAGCGCGTCTAACGTTAGCAAACCTTCGACAGCAGTTTTGGATTATCGGTGGATATATGGCAACTAAAAAGTATATAAGAAAATGTGTCACTTGCAGAAAGCATAATCCCGTAAGGCAACACCAGCTCATGGGAGATTTACCAGAACCAAGAGTGAATCCAGAACATGCGTTTTATCACTGCGGTGTAGATTACACAGGTTTCGTAGAGGTCAAGGCTAACAAAGGACGAGGAATCAAAACTACTAAGGGATACATAGCAGTTTTTGTATGTATGGTCACGAAAGCTGTTCATCTAGAACTCGTGTCAGATCTGAGCAGCTCCGCCTTTTTGGCAGCTCTAACCAGAATGGCAGCCAGAAAAGGGGCACCACGACATATATACAGTGACAATGGCACTAACTTCGTGGGAGCGAATAGGATGATGCAGGAAGAATTTAACCAGCTTCAGGAAGTATTCAGTGAAAGTTTTATAACGGAGATAACGGAAATGGGTATAGAATGGCACTTTAACGTACCTAGCTGGCCCAACGCCGGCGGTCTATGGGAGCGAGCAGTACGCAGTCTAAAACACCATCTCAAGAGGGTCATCGGTCAACAAAGACTAACCTTCGAGGAATACACCACATTATTAGCCAGACTAGAAGCTTGCCTCAATTCTCGACCTCTTTGTGCGATATCCGAGGATCCCGATGATGTAAACTTTCTCACACCAGCTCATTTCTTATCAGGAAGACCAGGAACTACTATAATAGAAACAGAGCAAGATGCTAAAACTAGATGGCATCTAACCAACAAATTATTTCATGATCTTTGGAAACGATGGAAGACTGAGTACTTGGTACAACTCTCATCTAGGAATAAATGGGTGGAACCACAGAAAAATATAGATATTGGAGATTTAGTGGTGATTCATGACGAGAATCTACCTCCAGGAAAATGGGCTCTTGGACGTGTGCTCGACACGCATCCAGGAAACGATGGTCTAACCAGAGCGGTTTCATTAAAAACAAAGAATGGGGTCATGAAACGTCCCATTGTGAAACTCTCAGTTTTGCCCGTTAACCAAAATAATGTAACGGAATCAAAACAACATACAAAACCATCTACGAAATTACCAGAAAGAAAAAGACCACCAAGATCAAAAATAGTGACTGTTTTGCTGAGTTTTCTTATGCTAATTTTTCCAACATACGGTTCAGACGACATAAAACCATTTCCAAGCAACCAGACGCTTTATTTTGACCCTATTTCAAAAGTACAATTAATCAGGGATAAATGGGCATTAGTCATGTACTACGACATGGAACCCTATTGGACGGGCATAAGCACATATAAAAAGATAGCTAATTATCAAGAACAATTATGTGCAACTATTGAAACACAAAACCATTGTAATATGATCGTAGAGCAAGCCCGCCACGATTACCAGGAATTCGAATACTACAATGAACTTTTGCTGTCACAGCATTTCGATGTCTACGCTAGACGGCGACGCGCTACAGGGCAGACGGGTCGGCACCGACGAGGTTTAATCGATGGTGTCGGGTATCTAGCGAATGACTTATTCGGAGTGTTGGGCTCACGTTTCGCAAACCAATATGAAAAGGACATCGAAACCATACATCGCAACGAGAAACATCTTTCTAATTTATGGAAAAACCAAACTTCTATAATTGAAGCAGAGTTTAACCTTATGAAGAAAATGGAGATTACTGTAAACAAACAGCACAAATTAATAAACAAAAAGCTAATGGATTTGCGAGAAAATGCGAGCATTCTCCAGCGTAACATTCAAAACATTTCATACGCTAATGAATTCACATTGTTAGCTATGTCGGGAAATGGCTTGCTGCAAGGATTAAGGCGACTTCAAGACACGTTGCTCGATGCATTAACAGACATCTTCCACGGTCAAATTAGTATACATTTACTGCCACCAACGCAACTTAAACGTGAACTCCAACCATATACGGCCAGATGCCAGGAGATCTCACACTACCAATTACTAATGTAGACACTGATCTTCAGTATCTTTACAAACTACTGAAAGTCAAAGCCAGAGCTACGCAAAAATATGTTATAATTGAAGTTACTTTCCCACTTGTGTCCAGAGAAAGTTTCAAATTGTATAAGATAGTACCTATACCGCACCAAACAAACACTCGTATGACAAGAATAATACCAGTCTCCGAATATGTAGCAGTCAACCTAAAGAAAGATTCCTACTTTAGCATGTCCACAGGTGAACTAACAGCATGTCTACACCATGGACCCACTTATATGTGTCAGTTGCTGAAACCAATTCTAGACCTAAAAAATTATGAAAGTTTTTGCGACAAAAACTCAGAAACCAACAAATGCAAAGTTGAAAAATCTAACTGCTCCAATATATGGATTGAATTACATTCGACTTCTCAGCACTTATACTTTTGTTGTGACACCTACACAATAAAAATAATATGTGGCGATCACGTAACAGTTCGTCAGCTGAGCCAAGCCGGAGTCATTGGCATAGGTCAAGAGTGCGTCATCAGGGGCAAGGACTTCTCATTATATTCGATTCGTCACCAATCCAACCATATGAACGTCTCACCATCAATTTACATGCCTGAATTCGATCAAATCAACCACTTGGTTAACATAAAAATCCCTGACGAAAAGCAAAGTGACGACGGAAACCTAACCATATCTATGAACAGTCTTGGGGAAACAATAGAAAAACTAAAGAAAAGCGATCTGGAAATAGAGGATATATCGCCCCATGATATCCACCAGTACGTAATTTGCTACGTGTTATTGTCGATCGCTCTATGCGTGGCAGCAGTCTGGATGTGGAGAACTCGGCGATGTCGCCTGTGCCGTAAGGCTGCCGCTAGGCAACGTGGCGAGGGATCCCGCCGGCACGAGACTGCGGTGACCCCACCACTTCCCAAACCTCGACGCCGCAGCGAGAGTCGCCATGAGCAGGAGTTAGCAGCGGATCCGCCGACACCGAAACCAACCAGAAGAGACAATTATAGTGAAGTGCTCAGTGCAACGGATCTAAATAATAAAAGTGAAATCGGGTTTTGTTTACACAATTATGCCAAACGCTGGCCTAGCACAAACTATAGTGCATTCAAACGGAATAAAAATAAAGACTCGGGTAATCAAAATACCGCCTTTACTGTGGAAGACTCGATAGTTTAACTTTAAATCTAATTTAATGTTTTTTAACAATTGTAATTATTTAAGTAGATCATTATGCCTTTATTCAGCTTTTATTATGCACGCATTATGTTTTTATTTTAGATGTTATACTTGGTAAGATTACTTGAAGCAAAATGTGTTTTATTGCTGGCATGTATTTTATACACCTTATCGTAATGTTAGCTTTCATCCCGCATTTCTTCTCGCTCTTGGGAATATGTTCGAACTTTAATCGAACACTCAGCGAAAATGCATAATTGCATCGATCGCAAGTATGCACATTCGCTCGATCACAAAAATATCAGTCAGTTCGCGATCAGATCTCTTTGGAGACACCACGCACTCAAGAAAACCATTACCATTTTACCATTACCATTTTACCATTACCAATAAGTTAAGTTACATAGTTTACCAGTTTACCGTGTAATTCCTTATAGTGTTTGAATATAACTATTTTCCTTTTAATTGAAGACTTTAACTTTTACCAAATATACCATATCTTATCTATACGAGAAAGTAGTGTTAGGTCACCATAGCATCGAACAATACTTTCTACATTATTTTTATTAATGCGTGGTGTCCTCGCTCAATTTCTAAAAATTTTGATTTTGCAGCACCCCCCCATATTGGGATACAGTATACCAAAACTGATTGCGCTAGTGCCCTATAGATTTCATTTAATATATTTCTGGACGGATCCGTACTCTTATTTTTATTTATTTTTGTGGGAACGATAAAACGTAAGGTTTTAAATATCCACCCTAGTTTCCTTAGCCTTCCATTAACGTGTTCCAGATGAGGGTACCAAGATAGCCTTTGGTCAATTATGACACCAAGATATTTTGTTTGCGATACTTTATTAATTTTGGGACAATTGCAGTTGTTATGTAAAATATTATCGCAAGAATGTATTTTAATCGTAAAATCCTCATCCGGTTGCGAACGATTGGAAATGCTGAAACAGATGTAATTCGTTTTTTATGTATTTAGGGTAAGCAGGTTATCATTGAGCCAGCTAGCAATTTGGGCTATACCCAACTCAGCATGGAGTCTAACCTGCGACCAGCTATTCCCAACAAAAACAACTGCTGTGTCATCGGCGTAGGCAAAGATTTTAGCGTTTGGAACTTTTAAATTGCAGAGATCGTTAATATACATTAAAAAACTAAAACCCGACTACGACAAAAAAATCGATGCTAAAAAGGATGAAACAAGATTTTCAGGATGCTGAAATAAACAAGGTTACTGGAAAAACAAGAACAGAACAAAAATAAAAGCCGTAGTCACACGTCACGTTATTAATTGTTTTGTTACGGTAGATATCCTATATAACGTGTGACTACGGCTTTTATTTTTGTTCTGTTCTTGTTTTTCCAGTAACCTTGTTTATTTCAGCATCCTGAAAATCTTGTTTCATCCTTTTTAGCATCGATTTTTTTGTCGTAGTCGGGTTTTAGTTTTTTTACTTTTTATTATTTAAACTATTTTGGTGTTAAGTCACTGTGCTTCTATACTATTTACTTTATTTTTTATAAGTTCAAGTGAAGCCCTTTCAAATGATACTAAACACGGTATATCGAACTTACTTTTTTTTTACACATTTCTTTTTGACCGCTAGAGGGCGCCATGTTTAATTTAAGCAATATTTTTGATAAGTACAAGTGAAGCCCTTTCAAATGATACCAAACACGGTATATCTATCTTATTTTTATTTTTACACATGACTTTTTGTCCGCTAGAGGACGCCACGTTAAATTTAAGAAATATTTTTGATAAGTACATGTGAAGCCCTTTCAAATGATACCAAACACGGTGTGTTTATCTTATTTTTATTTTTTAACACAACACTTTTTGGGCCCTAGAGGGCGCCACATTGGGTTTTGTGATACGTCACGTAGCCTATGTTCAGCGGACGGTCAAGACGGTTCTAACGATACCTCATTTGTCGAGTTCTGATAAGCAGCTTTGGAGCTATGAGGGAACAGATGAACATACACACATACATACATACATACATACATACATACTTACATACATACATACATACATACATACATAGCCTGTCAAAATCATACCCTCCTTTGGCTTTGCCGTAGTCGGGTAAAAATAGTGTCGGTCCCAGTACGCTTCCCTGCGGAACGCCGAAGGATACATCCGCATCGTCACTAATGAATTGGTCCATCTTCACTCTCTGTCGTCTTTTTGCAAGGTAATCTTTAAAAAAATTAAGAGGAAACCTCTTATTCCCACATTTTCTAACTTTCTCACAAGGGTTGGAACAGAGACGGTGTCAAACGCTTTTTTTAGATCTAGGAATATAGTTAGGCATTTGCTTCCAGTGTCTAGATGTTCAGTTACTAGTGAACTGAGAGCAGCCACAGCATCTTCTGTCGATACTCCTTGCCTAAACCCAAATTGATTAGAAGATATCATTTGATATTTATTAAAATAGTTTATGAGTCTGATATTAGTAATTTTTTCTATAATTTTTGATATGGCAGGCAAGACGGAGATTAGTCTATAATTGTTGACATCATCTCTGTTCCCTCCCTTGTGAACTGGTGTAATAATTGATTGTTTTAATGCGGCCGGAAAAACACCATTATTAAAGCAGAGATTAATTAGATGGGAAATTATTGGAACGATATCTTTGCTAATGTATTTTAGGAACTTAGTGGGTATGTTATCCCATCCCGGGGCAATGTCCGATTTCAAGTTCATTAGTATTTCCCCCACTTCCTTATGGTTTATCTCCAGAAGCACAAAAGAATTACATTGTGTATTTGGCATATTGGGTATAGTAGATCTTTTAGAGAGTCTTGGCTGAATATCTTGAGCTAATTGTTTACCAATACTAGCAAAATAATTGTTTACATAGTTAATAGAATCTTTTGGGGATGGCATAATATTTAATAATTGTGTGCTTTGATTTTTAGTTTTATTTGTATAGGTTATTGTTTTTATATTTTTCCAAAGTAGTTTTGTGTTTGTGACCGATTAAGTAAGTAACTCTCTTTCGTATTGTCTTTTTAATTTTTTGATTAGGTAATTACAGTAGTTTCTACAGCGACGGTAAGTAATTTTTATGATTTCATTATGTGGGTCACCTCGGAACTTTTTCTGTAGTCTGTTTCGATTTTGTATACATCACAGCACTCCCGGGGTGATCCAAGGTTTGATTATCCGTTTACTATTAGGGACTTGTTTCGTAGTAGTGCTGTTTTCAATTGAATTCATTATGGTTTTAACTCTTAACTACTCGCACGAAGAAAATCACTTGACTGCCCGCACGGGGTCCGTGGTGACCCCAATTTCTATGGATGAAATTTAATTATTTCTTATTTTTAATGAAACATGCCAATAGCAATTATGAAAGTACTTTATTTAAACTATAATACATAAAAACCACAACCTAAAATAAAATTTTCTAATCAAAATAACACAAAATATAAACTTCTACAATAGGGAACATTTTTGGCACAATATGAGATCATGTATTAAAATTTCATGAATTCTTAGGAACTAAGGGAATCGTCGCTATTGCAGGTTAGGCAGTAGACAATGAAGTGCTCATTACATAAAAACTTTTTGCATTTACTGCATTTTGTGGACACTTTTCGGTCACTCCTACTCGGGCAATTATAGCACCGCCCACGTTTAGTGGTAGGTGGAGCAGGTAGGGTTTCCAAACCATGTACTTCTAAAAGTCGCCCCCAACATCATGTTCTTCATCAGGTACCTCCAGTAGTCACTGTGCAATACGCTCGTCTCTTTCATCCATCTTTGACAACTGAGGAGTAAAAAAACCAATGTAAATAACATTTTTGTAGAAAAAAAAAACAATAAAAAAATCTGAACTAGTAAAACGATGGAAAATATCATTCACTATCATATTTCATTCAAAATTATATCAATATCTAAATAAAAATAATAGAATATAAAAAACTTACCTTTCTAAAAAAAGTTACGTAAATACTCGCACGGGGTCACGAATCAAGAGAGCAGCGGAGCGACCTACACCTGCAGCGGTCTAAACGGTACTAGAATATGTTCTTTAGTGCATATTAAGAGGCTAGCGGGCGCGCGGGGGGGTTCCGACCATTGCAAGTGCATTTTTTCGACGCGTGAAAGTGCTATGACCCCATGCGAGCAGTTAAGGGTTAATTAGGAGGTCAGTTAATACGTTGGGATCGTTACAAAATAGTAATTCTGCTATATTTTGTTCTTGTAAATATTTTAAGGCTAGCTCAAAATTTATAGTTTTAGTGGTTTTGTTTCTGCCCACTTGGTTTTTTATTTTAGAGAGTGTTAAAAATGTTGTGAAGTGATCTGTTATGGTTGTATGCAAAATAGCGATCGATGCAGAAAACTTTTTCGTATTAATTCTCAACATGAAGTGGTCTAGACAGGTACGTTCACGCGTGGGCAATATATGACCAGCCAATACACCAAAAGTCGACATCATGGTTAGGTAACTTATACGGTTCTTTTGCTCGTGAGATCCTTCAGTGTTTCTGGGTCTAATATTAATGTTTAAGTCTCCTGTTATTATTAAATTTTCCTGCGAGGGCAATGATTCTAAGTGAGAGCTAAGTGTATCAATAAAACAATTCTATTATTAATTTGACGCGCCGTCGACCCGGGCATGATCCATGGTCGGACAGCGAGTTGCCCTTTACTCGCTGTCCGCATGCCCGCGCCTACGGTGGCCGGAGATCGTCGGCCGACGTCCGACGCCGTGGGCGTCTACCACTGCGGCTGGGCTGGAGGGAGGACGCCATCCTCTCCCTCACGCGGCCCGCCTCCTCCTTAGGAAGCATGACTGCTTCGCAGAAGGAGGCGACCGCTTCCCACTCCCTCTCGCCCCGCAGCATGGCTTCGGCCAATGCCGGGCGTGAGAGGTCTCCGCCTATCGCCGCCGTGAGGACACGTCGGTGCTCTGCCCAGGCGGGGCAGTCTTGCACCGTGTGCTCTACGGTGTCCTCAGGGCGACCCTCGTAGTGGTGACACCCAGGCGTTTCCTCCTTTCCCATCAGACACAGGTACCTCCCGAAACTTCCGTGTCCGGTGAGGACCTGCGTCATGCGGTAGGTCAGGACGCCGTGACGCCCATCTAGCCACTCCTCAAAGAGGGCCGGCCGTCGGTTGCGACAGTCGTTCCCTCCATACTGCCCTGAGATCGCGCCGGAGCTCTTCCCGCCGCGCCTCGACTTCTCGAGGCAGCGGGGATACGCCCCGGCGCTGCGCCTCCACGCACCATTCATAGACGCGCTGGGGGGCAGTCGCCTCTAGATCCCAGGGCAGCAATCCGGCAAGGAGGTTGGCCGATTCGCCGGCGATCGTGCGGTATCCCCGGATCAATCGGATAGCCATGACCCTCTGGCATGCGACCAACTTTAGTGGTCGCGTCCGGATGCACAGGGCCCACACTGGGGACCCGTAGAGGGCCATGGACCGCACGACGCCGGCGTACAGCCTTCGGCAGGAGGCGTTTGGCCCGCTGAGATTAGGCAGGAGTCGCCTGAAGGCGGCTGCTGCCCGGTTCAGCTTTGGGGCCAAACTCAGGAAGTGCTCCCTGAAGTTCCACCGGCTGTCGAGGACGTGTCCCAGTTACTTCATCGTCCTTCCGACGCCGATGCGAACCCCCTCCACCGTTATGTGGGACTCGGACCATGGCGCGTTCCGACCGCCATGAAAGCACATGGCCTCGGTCTTGTGCAGCACCACGTCGAGTCCCAACTGCCGGATCCTATGAACGACTGTCGCAACCGCTTGCGTCGACAGATCGGCCGCCGCCTGGTGCGACTCTCCCTGCGCCAGGACGAGCGTGTCGTCAGCGTAACATACTACTCTGACGCCGTCAAGGAGGTCGCCGCGCAGCACCCAGTCGTATCCGATGTTCCACAGGGGCGGCCCCAAGACCGATCCCTGTGGGACACCGCACGACATCTTTCGCCGGTTCCACTCTCCCCGGTGACCGGGGTAGATGACGGCTCTGTCCGTCAGGTAGTCCTCGACTATGCGACGGAGGTAGGTCGGCACCCGGTGATACCGGAGTGCCTCCCTGATGCAACTCCAGGGCAGGGTGTTAAAGGCGTTGGTGATGTCCAAAGACACCGCCAAGACGACCCTGCCCCGGGATACCGCGTCCCCCGTCGTGAGGGCTCTCACGCGCATGATGGCATCCACCGTCGAGCGCCCCCTGCGGAAGCCAAACTGGCACTCCGCAAGATCCGGGCCCACCCGATTCAGGTGCCCGAAGAGGCGGTCTGCAATTACTCTTTCCAAGAGCTTGCCCGCCTCGTCGAGCAGCACGATGGGCCGGAATGCGGACGGAGAGTCCGCAGGGCGCCCGGCTTTCTGGATCAGGACCAGCTTTCCCGTCTTCCAGCGAAGCGGAAACTGGCCCCTCTCCAGGCATGCGCTAAAGAGCCCCCCTAGTCGAGGGAACAAAACAATTCATCGTTTAACAGAAGCTGAGCTAAACAACGCCCTTGTGGTGCTTGTTAAACACGTACAACATATTGAATTCAAAGATGAAATCAAACAATTATTAGCAGGAAAAGTTTTACCTAAACCTTTTAGGAAACTTAACCCATTTATAGATAACTCTGGTGTTTTACGGGTGGGGGGAAGGCTCTCTCGTTCTGATTTAGATTTTGAAACAAAACATCCATCTTTGCTTCCTCGTAAACATTTTTTAACTCAGCGTATCATTGAATCTGTTCATAACGAAAACATGCATCCAGGATTACAAACACTTCATTTTCTACTCCTTCAAAATTTTTGGATTTTGTCCCCAAGACGAGCAATTCAACAAGTTTTATCTAATTGTTATCGCTGTTTTTGTATCAAGCCAACAACTCTTGAGCCTAAAATGGCAGACTTACCAAAATCACGCATCACTCAATTAAAAGCATTTCAATCAGTCGGTTGCGATTACGCAGGACCCTTCAATGTAACCCCCATCAGAAATCGTGGGACTCGTGTTACGAAGGCGTATTTGTGTCTTTTTGTGTGCTTTGCCACAAAAGCGCTCCATTTAGAGTTAGCATCTGACATGTCGTCTGCAGCATTCTTAGCGGCATTACGTAGATTTATTGCTCGACGTGGTAGATGACATCATCCATTCAGATTGTGGAACAAATTTTATAGGCGGTCAATCAGAGTTGACCAATGTTATGAAATCGGCTTGTGAGACCGAGCATATAGCATTTTATTTCAACCCTCCTGGGGCCCCCCACTTCGGAGGACTCTAGGAAGCTGGGGTTAAGTCTGTAAGGACGCACCTCTATCGTGTTATAGGTACACAAAACCTCACATACGAAGAGTTAAACACACTTCTTGTCCAGGTGGAATCCTTACTAAACTCTAGACCATTGTGTTCAGTTAGTACGTATCCCAATGACATCACGGTACTCACACCAGGTAATATTTTAACATTGGCACCATGAACAACGTTACCAACACCAAATTATACAGACACACCAACTAACAGGCTGACACGTTGGCAACTTTTGCAACGAATGCATCAAGACTTTTAGTCACGATGGCATTCTGAGTATTTAACCAGTTTAATACAACGCTTGAAATGGAACAAGTCCACACGTGATGCTCATATCAATCAGTTAGTCATTATCAAAGACGAATGTAATCATCCGTTACGATGGCGGTTTGGTAAGATTATAAAATTATATCCTGGTCGTGATGGGATTCCTCGTTCGGCTACGGTCAAAACTGCTCAAGGTACTATTGACAGACCTTTAGTAAAATTATGTCCTCTCCCTGATGGACACGAGTAAATTTTCATTACTTTAATAAAAAAAAAATATTATACATATATATATATATATATATATATATATCAAATCATAATTTCGTATTGTATTTATGAAATACACATCATCATAACATATTTTATTATTCACCAATCATATCATAACACATGTTTTTGGTTAATATGGACGTAGCTTTCATTGTAGAGTTCTGTCTCCATAATTTCGCCAGCAAGGGGGAAGAATGTTAAAGTATCAAAAAGAAAACATATCAATCGATACTAATTGTCTATGCACAGTCACAATTCCTCATTCTAATCTCTTCCCATCCCTAATTCATTCACTTCCTCCCAATCCAAAACCATAGTCCATAAGTCAGTCTGATACCACTCTCAACAAGAAAATGGCGCGTTAATTTTATTGGCTCTAAATCAAACATACTTCTACCTACCAAGACTAATACTTTATCTATCTACGTTGGTGATAAGTGACAATTAGTGGGGCGCCCCGGAGCAGTGTAGTGATAATTGGCCACGGATTCAACTCGCCGACGAAGACCCGTGAGTTACCTTAATTTCCTAACCCTGCTCTCATGTGTATGTGCACGGCTAAAATTCCCCTAAGGACGCAGTTCCATTTATCGAAGGTGTTCAAGACTACAAGAAGCCAGCCAACGTTAACTGGTATGGTCGAACAGTCCACGGTACGTGGAGCTCTAACTACGTTGCTTACAACCGATGGCCTTAGGCCCTATCAATACATATTACTTTACACAATTTGACTTACCAGTTCTAGACGCCAAGCGAGGATCTGAAGAGAAGTGTGGATGGACGAAGGTTCTCAAAATGCAGGTCCTCCCAACGCGGTCCATCAGCAATCACAGCAAAAACTTCGCACCAGATTGAAGAAGCTATTTATCACTATGAACAATTATTCTCAGCAAAGTTCGCGTGTCAGACTGGCTGACGACATTCGGCGTTATGCTCCAAAATATCCCAGGGTTTTCGTCAATTCGGGATTACAATTTCAATTAATCGTTAATCGCGACCCAATTATCGGTTACAACGGGCGATTCAACACGATATTTCCAAAAACAATAAAATCAAAGTCCCAAGGCGGACATTTTTCAACCACACCCAAAGTAATCTGTCAAGTCAAGTCAAAGACCACAGATAATTATTGCCATACCAAAAATATACGTTTGGTTCCTTATATCGGACGGAACAGAAGGTTTAATCAATCATAACAACAACAACTAGCTTATTTACAATTTTTACAACTACGCCAAATAACTTTGTTTTGCATAGTATTTGTATGAATTACAAAGATATATTTGCGGTTTTAGAAAATATACTGTATCTCAAAAACTGCTAACTCGATCTCGTTCAAACTAATTTTGGTTGAAAGTTTACATTAAGGTCTACAACATATCTTTCTTTTAGATTTTTCACTCCATTATTATGGAAGTTAGAGTGGGGTGGACACATTTTACCACTTTGGAAGCGTATATCTTTTAAACGATTAACTTTATGAAAAAGTCATTTTAGAAACCTTAATGTCATTTTTAAGGACCTGTTTATAGATACAACACACGTATAGGTTTCATGAAAAAATATATTTTCAGTTTCAGTTCCATGTTTCACCCCCCTTTATTTAAAATATTTTTTAATGTATTTCTTAAAATCAGAAAGCGGTTTACAGAATACATCTATCTACTAAGTTTCACATGTATAGTCGTAATAGTTTCGGAATAAAATGGCTGTGACATACGGACGGACGGACAGACAGACAGACAGACAGACAGACGGACAGACATATCGAAACTATAAGGGTTTCATTTTTTGCCATTCGGCTACGGAACCCTGAAAAAAGAATCAGAATTTCGTACAACCAAAAGATGGTCGGCCGGTCGAGAAACGAGGTGACATAATATCGCCTAACCTCCGATAAAATAGAGTTACAACTCGAAAAACCTGGATTTATAGAAAAGCGAAAATAAACTCACGGATTTGTTAATCATTCTTTATTCTTACACTATTATTATTATGTTATCAAAATTATACATATTTGAAAAACTTACAAAAAAAATATGTTTTAATGGCATACGCTGTTTTTCAATTTTCCTGAATAACAATCTGAAAATTCCCAATTGTAACAGTATTTTAGATAAGTATTCGAACTTCTTCTAACAAAAATACAATATGACAAATGTAACAATTCTTATTATAATAAAAATCAGGCAGTTCTTTAAACTTTTTTTTATTTAATAAAATATTCATACAGCTCAAGACTTGGAAACAAAATCAATTTTTACAAAAACCTAAAAAAAAATAACAATTATAGTCATCATACGTTCAACGAACCACTTTACAATACAAGTTTAGGTAGTCTTTAATTAAGCTATGCTTAAATAATATTTGTTTAATGTTCTCCTTAATTAAATAATATTACTACGTAGGAACTATCATCACTATAAAAATCAAAACCACAGATACAGTGTAAATTTCAGTCGTCTCATAATTAGAGTGTATGATATAAAAAAAATGTAGATTTTAGTATTAGGTAATTCAATATTCAATTACAGGCGCATAGAACCGTGGTATACGATTACTATTAACCAAACTCATCAAATCAGCTTTCTTCCTCTCGATTATTGAGAGCGGTCTGACGTAAGCAGGCTTTAGTCCAGGCAGAACCTCAGGGTGTGTTCGCCAAATTTTAGATTCCCATAATCCTTCGTCTTCGTAAGAGTTCTTGTAATAAAGAACACAAGGTGTTTCTTTCATGAATTTAACGATTTTGATGTCTTTCAATTTCATGTTACCCGTACCGAAGCGTAGTTCTGCATGTAACTTCTTCAGGGATATAAAATCATTATAGGAAAACTCATTTACCGAGTATGGGGTTCCAGCTTTTTTGGCTATTCTTATAATTTCTGCACGTAAATTGGGCCAGATTTTAAACTTCTTTTAATGCATTTCTCAATTACCGAATGCACCGAGTCGCCTTCATTTTAAGTATGTCCCGTCACTAAAAATTTGTGTGTAATAGATTTCAGTTTATCGTATTTGAGTACGTAACCATGGCACCATATATATACGAAAGGCACGGCTTCTTTGGGTGATATCAAACGATATTGGAAGGGTTTTTTAATCCTATCTCTACATGTTCGGAAGTAATGAGAATTTTTTAATACATTGATACCAGAAACCGAACTTTTCAAATTGAAATAAGCACATTACTAGCCCTAAGTTAGCTGATCGGTGTCAGTGACCTATTTGTAAATAAAAATAAACCTCTTACTCCTGGTATTTCTGAATAAAAGGTTCCGCATGTTTTATTTTTTGTTTACAAAATATTATTACTGACTTTTCCTAAACTTTGATTATTTTTGGGAACTAGCTACAATACAATTAATTAGTCTAGGTATCAAATTTATCCAAATAAACCTGCTTGCATTGTCACGTTTATCATTTACACACTTGTTGGTTTTTTACGTAGTTGTCCTTTTGTAGAAGATTACTTTGTAGATAATTATTATTTACAAAGTAATCTTCCACCCCCCTATTTATTCAATTCACAGATCGAATCCCGTGCTCTTGAATCGATCTTCTAAAAATTCATTAAAAATCGTAACCAAAATTTTAAATAACATTTAACACACCTTTATTTTGTGACATATTTACAGTTGCCAGTCAGGTAGGTAGGCACGTCTAAACTTTTAATAAATAATAATTGATAACCTCTCCGGCGTAATTCAATGACTTTCATACAGATGGTACAGCTACAGATGTAGTCGGTTAACATAACAATACTAACTAAACTAATACAGAATACGACCGACGCCGAGCGATTAATTTATTAATTACAGATATGTCATTCGAAATAAGAACTTCTATCAAACCGTAAAATGTTTCAATCTTTGCTTAGTGCTAACATAAACAATGCGGACAAGTTAAAAAGTGTCGGCATATTATGTAATTAATCTTGTTTGAAATAGATAAACCTACCTATTCGCTGTTTATGATTGTCAGCACAATACTTTGGGCAAATATGAACTTATTTATATGCCCTTATCATAATAATTTTTACACATACGATCCAGGAGATTCGATTCACCTTACTATTGGATCGAGTTGCTTATTGTTTCGAAAAATCGTCAGCTCGTACCATTGAATTGATAATAAAAATGGAATCCTTACGTGCATCCTACCACAAATTGCTTAAATAAACATTATTATTTGCCATTAGAACTTAGAATAGAAAAAGGATTTAGTAACAATTAAAGTTCAACTGAACCTAAAACATCATTTCAATACACCTCTTCGGAATTTATTCCTCTCCTGGTAGGCAAATAAAATTACAGTGGGTTCCGTTCGTAATTTTTAAAATAAAGTTATTTTTATAATTATGACAAAAGTTATTAACAACAAGTTAATAGTTTTTTTTATTACAAAATAATAGCAAGCACGCATGATTTTTGTCTGTATGACTAACCTAAATAATTATCGGAAGTTCACGTTTTGTCGGTACTATTTGAGTGGTAAATGGGTTTTATTGGTTTGAGCATTAGTTTAGTCTTTATTTAATTCAAAATTAAGTCAATAAAAAATGTCGCAAAACTGCATCTAACTGTGAAAAGAAATTAATAAAAAGTACGAAGACCGCACGAGTAACAGGAATTGTTAATGCCGAATTGAAAATCCTTTGCTCACAGAACCCTGATTACGTTATTACACACACAATGTACATCATAGTGTGTGTAAACCTAATGGGTTAGGATCTTCGGGTATGTGAAACAATTGCTGGCCATGTAGTTTCAATTATTTATTCCTGGTAAATTCAACTTCTAATTCAGACTTCTAACGAGATACCGCAGCCCCGGAATGCAAGGGCAATTAAAGAAACAGGGTGGTTTTTAGTCAGTAAGAGTCTAACACTTCCTTCCGCCCCACCCAGGACGGGAGCAGAGTCATTGATAATTTTCCCACCCAAAATAAAATGAATGATTTTTCAATTTTGAATTTGAATTGCGTAATTAGTTTGCTCTGGTGTGTTAGATTTACTTAACAGTTTAAAGGAGTTTAGTTGAAATTACTGTTATTATGTAAAATAATCTTGAATTCTGGAACAATATTTTTTAATAGTAGTGGATGGACATCAACTGGGACAGCTACCCTACAACGAAATAATATTTAGGTACCAGGATAGCAGAGCTTTATTTATTTAGCATTATTGGTTTGCTAGTCAGTCGACATTCCGCGTTTAGCTATTGCACTCGTGTTTATCCTTGTGATACGCATATCAGTTCAGTACGGCTACACCTAATTGTTTTTTTTTTTGTTGTGTTTGCAAAATGTCGGGTCAGTGGGTCGTCTCAGGGGTGTGTGTGTGCAGTGCAGTGTGATACGATGGCCCTAATGAAAGTGCGGATTGAGGCCACTTTCAGGAAATCAGGACAATAACACCAGAAATGCTACGCAATGTTCAGGTATCTGTTAACAAACGAGCGGCCTTGTGCATACAATACCAAGGTCACCACATCGAACCCCATCTTTAAAAATGTAAGTCAGTTTACTAAATTAAGCAAAGCTTTAAGATTTTACAGTTTACTCGGTAATAAGTAATAATAAGGGATGAAACTAGTTAACCTACCTAAACTATGATTCGATTTTTTACGTAAGTTTTGTTATCTCAGTGTTTACGTGCAATTTGCTGGCTTGATATTAACGAGTAAACTGTAAATCAGTAATTACGTATTAATTTTTACATCACGGTAAACAAAGAAGGTAGTAGGTATGGTTTATTGCGCGCGCGCTTTGGCGGCGCGGCGGCCGGCGGCCCGGCGGCGTCTTTTATTCGTCAGTTCGCGCCGACAAAAGAACACCGCTTTGCTGTAGGCTACAACTACTAGGCGCACAGAATTACGGAAGAGATTTATCGTGATATTTGTAAGTAACGTGGACAGTTATTGACCTACGTAGTGCGGTGACACGTTTGTTATGATTTCAATTTAAGAAACATACGAAACCGAATATTTGGTATCAATTTTTAGAGTATTTTATTTTGAGTTGAAACCCTTCCAATATCGTTTGATATCACCCAGGGAGGCAGTGCGTTTAGTATGTGTATGGCCGCTTCGTTACACGTTGTATAGTCATTATAAACTTGTTTTTATTTTGTCCTCCGCAGATGTCCGAATAAAAAGTTATATCAATGGCAGAACCAAAATCTCTTTTGCGGTTAATATCTTTTCTATCTACTTCTGAAAAATTTTCTCTGTACTTTAACCGACAGCGTTCGCTACACGATGGCTTAATTTTTCTAGCATCCTTCTGCACCTTTGTTTTTAGTGTTACGTGAGCATTTCTAAGGTTTTTACATTTATTTTGTAACCATTCGGTCGGTTCAGCTACGCGTTTTCTACTTCGTTTTTTCGTGTCCGGTATTGGCGTGTCATCTGGGTTTAAGTTCAACGATGGAAGTTCGTCTACAGCTGGCCCTGAAGATATAGCTGCGGATGTAGCTTCAAAGTTAGCTTAGTTACCAATGTTGTCTTCAGTTTCGGAATCGTCAGACACTTCAATGGAACGACGTTGCTCAGTTTTAAAATCGGGGTCTTTCAAGTTTCACCGAATCATCACTGTCCTCATTTAAAGTTGAACTGGAAGAGTCTGAGGAAGATGTACTTTCTGTATCTGAAGAAGAATCAGTTGAGTCATCAAACTCATCAATTATAGGGTTGCCAATTTGCTGGGAGCTCTGGTCTCTAACTTCGATTGAACTTGTAGATGGTATTGCTTCAGTATTATTGGCGGCAGAATTACTTATTGTTATATCTGTAAATGCAAAATTAAATCAACAATAATAATGACGACTCAACTTCGAGCCAACTTTTGTAATAAAATAAATAAAATCTTTGTCACTTTCAGCTTCGGGGTCAGCTATGAAATCTTGATTGGCTCTGGCGAGGATACATTGGGGTTTATCGACGTAAATTTTCTCGGTTCCGGGTTGTCAATAATATCAAAATCCGATATTTTACCTGATTCTGAAAAAAAACATGATAAAATTAAGTTGTTTACATAAAGTTACTTAAATAAGAACATCATACAAAATAACTTTTAGACAAAAAAAAGAGCGTGGTAAAACAGGTAGGGAAGGTAAGTATAGTAGGCATCTTACCTTGCAACTTTGTTCCCCCAATCTTTTGATGATCATCGGCGGGTATTTTGTTTTTATCCCTTAGGGCTAAATGCAGAATTGCGTCATTACGTTTCATCTTAACCCTAGAATCATAAATCATATTCCTAACCTAAACTTTGTTATAAATCAAGATTACAAGTCGAAATATTAAGACAACACAGTCATGTACAAATAATAATTTTAGTCAAATACTGTAACAACGTGAAGAGTAACACTATATTACAATAAATCCTATCTAAAATACTGATACAAAACAAAATATATCACTTTATTATAGAAATATTGAAATAGTTTAATTCAATCTTTTAACAATAAACTGTAATAATTCGATTTTACCTGTCTGAAACACTGTTATATTTCAAATTGTAACACTACTTGTCGCAACAAACGCACGTCCACCTATCATAAAACTAAATGTAACACTAATTGAGATCATTCTGGAATCAAAATGCTTTAGTCGTGTAGCGTTACAACTCTATCTACCGGCGAGTTTTAAAGTTACAGATGTAACCATATTGGAGAAGATAGATAATAAAATTTTAAGTATTTCTGTATCGTTAACTCAAAATTCGACCTTTTCGAGTTGTAACCCTATTTTATCGGAGGTGCGATATGTAGGTACATAATCAGCCTATAACGTTACCACTGCTCGGATGCAGACCTCCTCTCTCAGAGAGGGAATAGACCGTTATCCGGCCCAGTGCGGGTTGGTCTGGTCCTAAGTCTTGCCAGTTTTCTCACGGTGTTTTTTTTTTTTTTCACCGTTTTGAGAGCAGTGTTTATAAAATTTTGTTAATAATTTTTGTTAATAATTTATTGATAAATAAAAATGTTGGTACAACTCGTCTATCTTAATCTAAAACAAAGTACATAGATACACATTAAAGTTTCTAAAGATAGAGTGAAACGTTGATGTCCGCGCTAGTTGGAACTGTGTGACAGACATCGACGCCTTCCCCCTGCACTATTAGTTACAGATTATTCCGTATGACAATTTTAGTGATTAAAGATTATACAAATAGCAATACAAAGTCTACATCTACATTTTATTATATAAAATAGAAGAATTTAAATAATTAATTAATATTAATAATTCTATTCAACATAAATTAAATTAAAAAGTAATGGCAACATTAATTATTGAAATATAAAATTAAATTTAAGAGCATGCAAGAAAATACGAAAGTGTGGGTGTTCGAAAGTGTGTATGGGAGAGTATTAGTGTGAGTGTAGTGTGTGTTTGAGTATAGTGTGTGTATGCGTTAGATATACGCTTTTTCACGACTATCGGGCGAACAGTCTTTCAGTATCGTCGTAGGAAAGACTCATTAAGTATTCTCTTACAACCATCTTGCATTTGCGCTTTGTTAGTGGATATATGTTACACTTCTTGTTAACGACGTTCTATAGGCGGCCGCTCAAACTTGAATAGCCACGGCTTGCTAGAGCAATCTTGGTTAAAAACGAAGAGCACACCAAATCTTTCCGTCGTTTATTTATTGTCAGGTTACTATCATAAATAAGAGTAGAATGCTTACGGAGGATTATTTGGAGAACACAGAGTTGCCGGCATGTAAGTACAGACGAGTCCTTGTATAACTGAGCTGTAGGGTAACGGTACGGTTTCTGAAGCATCACCTTCAGAACAGCCCTCTGTGCCCTCTCAAGTCGAAGCATCCGTGTCTTAAAAGTGCCGCCCCAAACTGAAATGCAGTAAGTTAGGAGCGACTGATATATGATACCCACCTCCCCATCCACCATCTCGGAGAACAATTATGTCAGTGAGTGAGTGAGTCAGTCAGTGGTAATTTAGCTTTATATAATATAATATATACAATGTGTAACGGAAACCCCATATCTTAAAGATCTTAAAAAAAAAATATATATTTTTTTTTTTTTTTTAAGGTCTTAGCATACAGACAGTGGGAGCAACTTTGTTTAATCTATACTAATATTATAAAGATTTAAAATTTGGAAGTTTGTATGTATGGGGTAATCTCTGAAACTATCGAACCGATTTTGTAAATTCTTTCGCTTACATGTAGCTGCATTATCCCTCAGTGGTATAGGATACAAATTATCTTTATATCATGCATATTAGTTGAGCAAGTCGGGGACGGGATACCGTGGAATATTTTCGATTTCTACGCGGACGAAGTCGCGGGCAGAAGCTAGTACTATACATATAAAGTATTCCGAAGTTAGTGTTTTCTATATCATAATTTTATGGTGGTCTTTCCCTTGATGGTGAATGTTGGTCTGTTTGTTTGTCAAAGGTGTTTATTTCTGAAACTTCTACTATCAACTTCTTTGAAAGTATATCTGCTGATTGAGTTTTTTAACGTAAAAAGGGCAAAAAAGGAGGAGGTTAACAATTTATTAGTAGATATATATTTTTACTACTTTTTGTCAGTGGCGTAGTTTAAAAGTCTAGACTCAACTTTAAAGATGACTTGAGTTTAATTCATCTGAGCAAATGTATTTTCAACTTGATTTCTCAACCATTACCATAAAAAAAAAGAATTAGGTGTTTATGCTTTCCGATTTATTCAAGTGACAATATTAATGACGGACAACTTCTTAGATGGCGCAGCCACATCTGCCGGCATAACCACCACAGAGACCAAGGCCAGGAGCAGCAAGACCAGCGGTACCGAAGGCACCAGGACCGTAAGCAGCAAAAGGACCCACGCCGGCAGCCGGGCCAAAGGCAGCAGTCTCACTGATCATGGCGTTCCTGCCATTACCACAGGCGTGGTTGACGGCACCAGCACCGGCAGAAGGCACCACACCTTCCAAACCTACAGTACCAACAAACGGCAGCTCACCACATACAGCCAGAGAACCTTCGTAAGCGTTCTCGGACGCTACGGAGATACCGACGGGAGCGTTGCCGGAGGCGCTGGAGACAGGCAAGGCACCGCCACTGGTGGGACTGAACTCAATGGAGGGACCGCAGATTCCATCGTAAGCCAGGCCTCTGCCTGCGCAGCCAGCGCCAGGGTAGCCGAGTCCTCCATATGCGAAAGCTGGGGCAGCCAAGCCGCAAGGGGCGGCCAAGCCGTAGGGACCAGCTAGTCCAGATATATCCGCCACCGCAGCACGGCTGGTGCACTGTCCGAGGGCAGACTGAAAATAAAGTTACAACAATTAAACCTACACGTACATGAGTCCTATTTCTTGAATTAATCATAGTGTCTGTATCATAGAAACAATAAAATTAATGATTCAAATGTGTCTTACCTTGAACAGGAGCGCCTGAGCGCAGAGGACGAGGATAGCTTTGACAGACATTGTAGTTTATTTCGAGTGCTGACACAGGAATGATGTACAGTGCAACTGTTAGAGGTTTTATAGGTAGTTCGTCGTGTTATCAAGTTCCAAGAAAACTGTACGTAAGTAAGTGGGTAAGTGTTATTAATTAATAGTTTGTGCAACCATGATAAGCCAACTATTTACAAACGAAGAAACGCGTGATTTTGATTTCTAAATTAATATTTCGAAACTGTCACCCTAAGTGTAGAATGTGATTTACTTAAACGCTTTCACAATTTTGAAGAACGTGATGACCTTAACTATTCATTAATAATACTTACCTATATACAAATATTCTTAGAAATTGATAACCCTATATAGTATAAAGCCTCCACCAGCTGCACTGGACATCATTCTTGTTTCAGCACTCGAAACAAACTACAATGTCTGTCAAGGCTATCCTCGTCCTCTGCGCTCAGGCGCTCCTGCTTAAGGTAAGACACATTTAATTTTTGTACCTTTATTCTGTTTTAAATATGAAAATTTCTTAAAGGCCTTGTTATAAATAATCAGAAAAAATTACTTTCAGTCTGCCCTCGGACAGTGCACCAGCCGCGCCGCGGTGGCTGATGTCTGTGGGTGTGCTGGTCCCTACGGCTTGTCCGCCCCTTACGGCTTGACTGCTCCCTACGGCCTGACTGGTCCTGGTCTGGCTGCCCCCTACGGCTTGTCTGGCTTGGCTTACGATGGACTCGCCTACCCTGCTGCTGCCGGATGTGGTGCTGCGTACGGCGGCGCCGGTGAAGGCAACGTGGCGGTTGCTGGTGAGCTGCCAGTCTGCGGTAACACCGTTGTTGCTGGTCAGGTCCCCATCATGGGCACCGTGAACTTCGGTGGTCCTGTGTGCGCTGCTGGTGGCGTGTCTATCTGCGGCAAGTGCGCTTGCGGCTGTCGCGCTCCCTGCGACTACCTGTACTAGATGATGAAGCATGCTACCGTGAAATTGCTATAAATAAATAACTTTTACTCAGCGATTTTTTTGTTTACTTTCCTTCTTGATATAGAGATTTATATGCTTTTCTATAAAGTTTAAATTCTTTTAAGCTTTTGGTGTTCTTTTTATTTGAATGAAGTAACATTATATTTTTAAAATAATCATGTTGCTAGTAAAGAAACAAAACATTCCATATTAATCGTAATTATAATATATCTTTAAAATCAAAACACGATATTGCTGTATGGTTCACTTGATAAGATCTTTGTTCCAATACGAGTAGGTACAAACATATCAATAACCGAGAAGAAATGAAGTCTATGCCTAGTCTGACCCAGCCTGTCCCTACCCGGTAACGCCTACTCCAATCCTCCAGTAATGCTATAAGTCGAGGTCTATACCCCACAGGGAGTGTTTAACTTAAAAATAATTATTATAATTAAAGCCTCCGAGGACAAGTCCGGTTAAATAGCCGACAACCAACCTCAAAGATTGAACTGTAAGTTTCAATTCGAAAAAAGTCGTTACACTAAATAAATAACAACAGCCTTGAAACTCAGCAACCCTGCTTCGTCGTTTTGAATGAATTGATAGATTTTATTTTGAGGAAATGTCTTCCAACGGAATAGTCCGACACATAAGCAATTAAGTTACTGACTTAAAATACTACGCACATCAATAAAAGAAAGCAGTCTTACAACACAGCAATGTATAATGTATATGTATATACTACCTCGATTTAAATGTGTCCACTCAAAAAAAATCTATTCAGTAACCACAACGCAACATGCATGCTACATTCCACCTCAAATATTATGGGTCTTAAACCACATAATTATATGCAGCTCACCCATAAAAAAGATCTAAATCACTACATAAATTATAAAATAAAATCCTTCGCTGCGTTTGTCTGTCCATCTTTTTTTCGTTCACGATAAAGTCAAAAATACAGAGAACGAATTTTGTAATGTATGATGAACTTAAAGCTGTAATATTTATCGAGGTTTTGTGGAAATTAGCTAGACTTATACTGGGCTATTATATCATATTTTGGCGTGCACCACGTAAACCAATAGAGATATTATAATTATCAAAACAATGTTCGAAACATTAACCCTTATCGTGGCAAGATATTTTTTTTTAAGAAAAGCAAAAAAAATATATATTTATAGTTTCATTGGGTAATAAAACAAGTCAGTAAAATAAATAAAAAAATCACGATATGAAAATTTTGGAAAAACAATATGTATAGTATAATATACAGTGCTACGCTTGCAGTGATTAGCGCATTTTTGGGACTGTATATTATGCTATACATTGCTACGTCTATGGAGAGTTTGAATTTAATTGCTAGTTTTTTACATAGATCAAAAAAGTATTGTAAATTAAATAATTTTAAATAAAAATACCTGTTTTTATGCAAGTATTTTTTTTATATTATAAAATCGTTCTTAAACACGATCTCTTACAAAATACTAGTAATAATAAAACTCAGAGACCCTATTGCTTGCGGTGGTACTCCAAAAAAAAATTCCGGTTCTTCACGTAGCAAAGATGAACCTTACATTTCGTGCACATCGTACTTGCCTGGCCAGCTTTGCAGTACTTGCACCTCTGATATCCGGTTATTTGAGGCCAGTGGTCATATTTGTCATACCGTACATCATGGTATGGTCGTTCAGTTACCGATTAATAAAAATAATCTAAAGGTGACCAATTAGATGGTACATTTTCCAAAAATGTAGGTCCTGCTATTTCAGCCTTGTGTTGAAAATGTGCTTTTTGCCAGTGAAAAGATAAATTAATTCTTCTGCAACACTGTCTTTTTATTTTTCGCGCAACGCTGGCAGGGGCTTTGCGTTTAATTTTTTGAGTGCGTGTCAAAGGTGTACTAACAGGCGTGGATGCAAGTAGCTGATTTGAAGGCAACGAGGGCAAAGATGAAATTGAAGGTAGAGCGTCATAATTACTTTCTGAAGGATTAGGAAATACCTGATTAAGAATAGGTGTAAGAGGAACTTCAGTTGTATCGACATACATAGTTGAGCTACATGATAACTGACAAATGCTTGCACTGTCTGGCGTGGTTATTTCCTCAAAAAAATACCACAGACATGAACCTACATGCTTCTCATGTACAGATACAAATTGTCTGGACTTTAAAAGAGACTATGACCTCTGAGTTTGTTTCGGTGTTTCTTCTCAGAGTAGTCAGTCAGGAAATACCGGCCTCATCTTGCTAAACTTAACTCGCAAAAAAACATGACGTGTAAAAATGTTATTTATAACCAATTTACAAAATAAATATTTTATTTCATTTCACACACCATTTGCATGCGTATCTAACTCATCCTCAGAACTTTGTAGGAGGTTCAACCTTTCGAAACTGGAATTTATAGATGGTGCTGCAGAACTTTTTGCTGAACTAATCATTCTAGCTTCATCACCGCTACTTGCTCCGTCACTTGCGTCAGAGTCTGCATTCTTCTCAGGCACCAGGGATAAAATGTGCCTAGCTCTTTCACTCATAGCAGTCTAAAACCAAAGCAAAAGAAATATGCAAAGAAACCATCACCAAAGTAAAGCCAAACAATACTGTACTGAGATAACTAAATAATTTATTATTTGTCCCTTATATATAGATAGGTAGTTATAGTCATGCAGTAGTAATCATAATACAAAATAATAATATGTAGTAGTACTTTTTTATGAGGATCGAACCGACACCCTCGAGGCAGTAGAAATCAGTACTCAGTACAACTACCTATCTTTTAAACTGTAATAAAATTGGTTCAGTAGTTCGAACAGACATAGGTACTTGAAATTTTAATTTTATATTGAAGAATAAAAACAAATGTAGATCCCGTGAAGTTAGCAATGTATATTATTCTATACACAACAAACGAAAGGTAAATTACTGCTACTACGGTATTGTATAGTATAATACACGTTAGTAAAAAACACGACAAAAACATGCTAATTCCCATAGCAACACCAGCTTTTTTTATAAAAATACGAAAGAACACACATTTAGGCATTTTTATTTTCTAATAAACTTGCATATTTATGTGTTCAAACATAAAAATAAAATAAAACTTACCTTAGATAAAACTAACCGGCGCATCTTGACGGTTATTTTTCACAAATGATTTAAAATTATGACAGCTAGCGTACTATTTTTATTTTTGAAGTGTGAAGAAACGTTTAGAAATGTGATGTGTTTAATAAACCTAAGTTAAAAAGTATTTGCAGTGATCGTGAATTTTTTTGAAGTTGTATGTATGGTATACTATACAAAATGAACTTAAGGGTTAAGTCTTAAACAAACCTATGTAGCAATTTGCTAAAGTGTGTATCCATCTCTGAGGGTAAACTCAAAGTGACTGTTTTTTAAATGACTTCAAAAAAAGGAGGAGCTTTTCAGTTCGTTGGATTTTTTTTTTTTCGTACATTCCTCGATTTTTTGATGACGGCTGAACCGATATGAAAATTTCTTCTTTTGTTAAGGTAAAGGTAGCAGTTTTATTAACTAATTGTGACGACGAGAACATATCTCTGAAGAGATATGATTAAAAAAAATTGGACAAGTGCGAGTCAGACTCGCCCATGAAGGGTTCTATAGTAAATATAATAATATAATATAATATGTATATTTATTTGACGAATAAAAAAAAACCTTAATTATTTCTTATAACTAGCTTATTTACATTTTAAAAACTACGCTAAATAACTTTGTTTTTCATAGTGTTTGTATGAATTACAAAGTTATATATGCGGTTTTAGAAAATATGCTGTATCTCAAAAACTGCTGACCCGATTTCGTTAAAACCAATTTTGATTGAAAGTTTACATTAAGATCTACAGACATATATTTTGGTTAGATTTTTCAGTCCATTATTATAGAAGTTAGATGGGGGGGGGACACATTTTACCACTTTGGAAGCTTATATCTTTTAAACGATTGACTTTATGAAAAAGTTGTTTTAAAAACCCTTATATCATTTTTAAAGACCTGTCTATAGATACTACACACTAATAGATTTCATGAAAAAAAAAAAAATTCAGTTCTAGTTCCATGTATGGGGAGGACCCCCTTTATTTTAAATATTTTTTAATTTTTTTCTTAAAATCGGAAAGCGGTTCACAGAATACATCTACTTACTAAGTTTCACATGTATAGCCTTAATAGTTTCGGAATAAAATGGCTGTGACATACGGACGGATGGACAGACAGACAGACGGACAGACATATTGAAACTATAAGGGTTCCGTTTTTTGCCATTCAGCTACGGAACCCTAAAAAAGAGTCGAAATTTCGAACTACCAAAAGATGTTCGGCCGGTCGGGAAACGAATTGACATAATATGTAGGTACATAATCAGCCTATAACGTTACCACTGCAGGGATGCAGACCTCTACTCTGTGAGAGGGAATAGACCGTTATCCGGCCCAGTGTAGGTTGGTCGATATCGCATGATTTCGAAAGTTCTGGTCCTAAGTCTTGCCAGTTTTCTCACGGTGTTTTTTTTTTTATCACCGTTTTGAGAGGAGTGGTTATAAAATATGCTTCCCGTTTGAAGCTCGGGCGGGTTGCTAGTGCAATATGAATAAATCAATACCTTTAGTTCCAGATATTCATAACTAGCTGTTGCCCGCGATTTCGTTTGCGTGGAATTTTAACATGTTTTCCCAGGATAAAATAAAGACTATGTGTTGTTTCAGACTCTTATCTATCTCTGCGCCACCTACATCCATGTAGTAATTTTTGTATGATTGAGTATCAAACATCCATCTACACAACTGAATGTTCACTGTTCCGTCCAACGAGAAACCGAACTCATATTTTTGGTATGGCAATATTCTATTGTCTTTGATTTTGACACTTGACATAACTTTTTCACTTGACATATAACCTTTTGCTTCCTGTTAGAAAAAAGTCCACCGTTTGGGAGATTAATTTTATTGATTGTAATTGGAAATCGAATTGAATCTCAGGTGCTATTAACGGATTGATCATGATTAGTGATTAATTGAAATCTAGAATCCCGAATTGAGTGGGAACCTGGGATATTTTGAACAATAACGCCGTATTGAAGTCAGACTGACCGATGCGCGCACTTTGTTGCAAGTAATTATGAATTGGTGATAAATAGCTGCTCCAATCTGGTGCGAAGTTTGTGCTACATCCCAGCCTGGACAACGCTGTGGAAGCCTGCGTCTTTTGTGACCGCCGTGACACCACTTGACACCATTACACATTCAAATATACTTACACACATACCACACGGACACGATCTGAGACCAGGTCGCACGCTGTCGTCAACCAGCCTTGGGTAAGTGTTGTATTCCTCATGAAATCTCTAATTGTGTAATTGTTTGTAAAGCAACGTTAAAGCTCCACGTACCGTGGACAGTTAAGCCAACCAGTACCGTTGCGCTGATTGTAGGACTGAACAAAGTGGTAGCAGAGCGTGGGTTTTATAATATAAAATCCACTAAGTAAATTGGAAGTTTCGAACTTTGGTAAAAATATCTTAATAAGTTTGAATATATTGTTGTGTCAGCCGGGCTCAATTGTATTTGTAATTTGTTCTGTAGTCCCTTGCTATTGTACTGGCAAAGTAAGATTTATTTGTGAAATTAGGAATTATTAGGTTGCATTTTGGTACATTATTTGGTATATTTGTTGTAATTAATAATTTAATGTCACTAATCTGAATTTAAAGGGTTTATTCAAATAATAATCACACATTTGTTAACATAGCCTAACATAACAAGACTTGGATTGTGTGTATTGGTTTATTGCTTATTGGGTTTATTGGATTGTGTTATTGGAGGTTGTCCGGCGCAATATTATACATTCAATTTTTGTTGTTAATTGGTGTTGATCCAGCACAATATTATACATTAAATTGTTATTTTTTCTGTAAGTAGCCATCTTTAGCAAGCTAGATTCATATTTGAAATAAGTGCAGGGTCGGATTTAGACTTGAAATAAATTGAATTTTAGTTTTATTTTGGTGAAATTGTTCGGTTGGCTAACAAGTCATTGTTTGTTTGTTTAGTTAATTTTAACTTGTTGGTATTGATATTTGATTGTTGCAATGGCCTCATTAAAGGCAGTCAGGGAGTCTGCTGCCGGATTGGCCTCACAGTTGGCAACGGTTGAGCGTTTGGACTTGGATGAGCTCACCCTTGCTCGGTACGGGTGCTTGAATGAGAGGATCAAGTCAGCTGATGCTGCGCTCACACGCTTCAACGAGTACATCATGGACGTGGATTTGGGGGCCCGGACCAGGCAGCCCGCGATAGGGTTTTGGGTGACTATGACCAGATTGTCCACCTGGGGGATGTCATCAGTCAACGAGCCCGGGAAATTTTGAAGAGCCGGGTGCCTGAGGCGGCCAAGCCGCAGACCCCCGTTGTTACAGGCCCTGAACTATTGGGTAGGCTGCCCACCCTGGAGCTGCCACATTTTGACGGTCGCTTGGACCACTGGCTGGGCTTCCTAAATCTCTTTAAAAGTCTTGTGGATGCACGCTCGGACCTCGGACCTGCCCAGAAGTTGGCCTACTTGTTGTCCATTATGGAGGGCGAAGCCAGAGCCTTGGTGCAGAACTTGCCGGTGACGGACTCCTCCTACCCGACCGCTCTGGAGCTTCTCTCCCGACGGTATCAGAACAAGCGCTGCCTGGCTGATGTGCACATCGGCCAGTTTTGGGGCTACCGGCCATTGCCAGCACTACGGCGTTGCGCACTGACTTGCTGAACCCGTTGGTCTCAGCGACCCAAGCCTTGAGACGCTTGGAGTTACCGGTGGACCATTAGTCCTACTTGTTGGTGCACATAGTGCTGCAGTTGCTCCCCGCGGAGTTGAGGTCACGTTTTGAGCAGAAGTATGGTGGGGATAGTACCACCCATCTTCCCCCCTTTGACGACCTCCTCAAGTTTTTGGAAGACGAGTTTCGGTTTTTGGATAACACTCGTGGTGCCACGGGGTCACGCCCACCACCTTCTCGGCCTAGAGACCAGGGACGGACTAGGGCTAGGGGGCCTGTTGATGTTCGCCCCGCCCCCCGTTTTGCGGGCGCCTGGAGTCCTTTTGATTGCGAATTTTGTAAGGCAATGGGGCATGTCATGGCTCGTTGCCCAGCCTTTTTGAATTTGCACGTAAGTGCCCACCGCCGCATTGTCAACGCACGACCTTTGTGCTTCTCGTGTTTGGGGGCCCACTTCCATCGGGACTGCCCCAACCCCCGCCCGTGTAGAATTTGTAAGGGGTCCCACTTGGAGATTTTGTGCGCCAACGCGAACCGCTCCAGCAGACCATCTTCTGAGGAGGGTTCGCGCAGGGGGGGGTACCCCGGAGACGAGCACTGGGCTAAGGCCCGCAATTCTGTTCGCCGCACTCCACCCCCCGCGCAAGTTGAACGGGAGCCCCGCGAGCGCCACTTGGTCTCCCCTCGTCAGGGAGAACGCGCTTCGGCTGCTAGGCAGCAGTGTCCGGACCAGCACCGCTGCCTTTCCCCTCCGTTGGCGGAACGTCCCCGGTTGGAGTCGCGCTCTCCGCCATTCAGGCATCCGGTGGAATATGCCCCTCCAGCGATGGCGAGCGGCTCGGGACACCGCGTGGACGAACAATTTGAATATTACCCTCGTCGTGAACGAAGACAGCCTGGATGCGGCGATCGGTCGCCGCCCAGGCATCACTAAGAAATTGACGCCTGCCCCGCTAAAGGACCCCCCCCCCGATCAAGACGGTTTTGTTCCCAACGGCCTCTGTCAAGTTCTGGGGACCCTTGGGTGACTCGATTGTGGTCCGTGCCATTTTGGACGGGAGCCCAGGGTTGCCTTTTGTCGTCTTGGTTAGCGGGACAGGTTGGCCTGAAGGTGAACGACTTTTAAGGCAAGATTTGGGGAATTAGCGTAACGGCTGTCACCACTGTTGAGGGAAGGACCTGGTTTGAACTCACCCTTGTGAGTTGTCTTTACCCTAAAATTGGTGCTCCTGCCCTTGTTATAACTGAACTTGGTTGGGACGAGCCACTTCGGGAAACCCTGTTGGAAGACTGGCTCCAATTTGTATCCGCATTCCCTGCGGTGCTTCTTGTGCGTCTCTTAAGCCACGTTGCGCGCACTTTGGGTGTAACTGTTGACATTCGGACTTCTTACGCCTGGACGGACAGTCAAATTGTTTTGTGTTGGTTAAAGACGTCCGTCCACTCTTTGGAGGTCTTTGTTGCGAACCAAGTGTTTCAGATTCAAGGTCCTGAGACGCCTTTGATTTAGAGGCACGTGCCTGGTGACCTGAACCCGGGCGACGTAGCCTCACGCGGGTGCATGGCCCCCCACTTGATTGCTCACCCCCTTTGGTGGGAACCGGACTGGCTGACTCGCCCCGAGGACGACTGGCCTCGAACGCCAGTCTTGATGTTAGATCCTTTGCCCGGACTTAAGGTGTTCGCTGTTGGGACGAAGGACCCTCCGTTTGATCCTGATTTTCTATTGAATTGATACAGCTCCCTCGACAAATTGTTGAACGTCACCTCGTGGATCAGGCGTTTTGGCCATAATTCTAGGAATCCAGGGGACAAGCGCCTGTCACCAGTTCTCTCTCTTGAAGAGCGACAGGAGTCACTCCTCCTTTGGGTCCGCTCTGTGCAGGCTGCACACTTTGAGAAGGAGATCGAGGTCTTGAAGTCTGGTAGGGTTAAGTTGTCAGGAGCCATTAGTAAGCTGAATCCCTTCTTGGATAAGACGGGTCTTTTGCGTGTTGGAGGACGGTTGAGGCACTCTAACCTTCCTTATGGGGCCCGTCATCCCCTTTTGTTGCCCAAGGAGGGCCACTTGGTTCAATTGTTGGTGACTGATCGTCACGTTAAGAACTCGCATGCCGGTTGCAATGCGCTGTTGGCCATTCTGCAGCGAGAATTTTGGATTTTGTCGGCTCGTCGTACTATTCGTAGCATTGTCTTCCGTTGCATGCCGTATTATCGGACTAAGGCCTCCACTATGCAGCCCCTAATGGGAGACTTGCCGGCTGATCGCGTCAATGAGGCGAGGCCCTTTGCTGGCGTTGGAATGGACTTTGCTGGTCCCTTTTCGGTGAAGACGTCCACTCTTCGTAATAGTAAGATTGTCAAGGCTTATTTGTGTGTTTTTGTCTGCCTGTCAACCAAGGCAGTACATTTGGAGCTGGTAACCTCCCTCTCGACAGAGGCCTTTGTGGTGACTTTGGAAAGATTTGTGTCTCGCCGTGGGTTACCTTCCTTGATTAGGTCTGATTGCGGTACGCACTACAAGGGTACAAGTAACTATTTGAAGGAGGTATACGCCTTCCTTAATGAGAGCCAGGTTGACATTGGTAATAGTTTGGCCCGCCGGTGGGTCACTTGGTTTTTTGACCCGCCAGCCTGCCCCCATTGGGGGGGTATTTGTGAGGCCGCGGTGAAAGCGGCAAAGGGACACTGGCGGAGATTGTTGGGAGACACCGTTCTCACCTTTGAGGAACTAGCTACGGTATTTTGCCGCATTGAAGCTGTGTTAAATTCGCGCCCATTGTGCCCGCTCTCTTCGGACCCGAATGACTTGGAGGCTCTAACACCGGGCCATTTCTTGATTGGACAGCCACTTGTCGCCTTGCCGGAGTACCCTTTTGTTGATGTGAGCCAAAATCGGCTTTCGCGGTTTCAGTTGCTACAACAGCTCGCTCAGAACTTTTGGAAGCGTTGGAGCTTAGAGTATCTGCACATCCTCCAGCAACGCGTCAAGTGGACGGATAAAACTCATCCGCCAAAGATCGGAGACCTCGTCCTGATTAAGGATGCCAACCTTAAGCCTTTGTATTGGCGCAGGGGGCGCATTCTCAATTTAGTGGCTGGCACCGACGGGGTCCCTCGTTTTGCTGAGGTTTTGGTGGATGGATCAATCATAAAGAGAGCAGTCGCAACCTTGTCAAGGCTACCAATTAATTACCGGACGGGTATGCCCGTCTGGGGGGGGGGGGGGTGGTAGATGTTCCGTCCAACGAGAAACCGAACGCATATTTTTGGTATGGCAATATTTTATTGTCTTTGATTTTGACACTTGACATTACTTTTTCACTTGACATATAACCTTTTGCTTCCTGTTAGAAAAAAGTCCACCGTTTGGGAGATTGATTTTATTGATTGTAATTGGAAATCGAATTGAATCTCAGGTGCTATTAACGGATTGATGGAATCGAAATCTATAATCCCGAATTGAGTGGGAACCTGGGATATTTTGAACAATAACGCCGTATTGAAGTCAGACTGACCGATGCGCGCACTTTGTTGCAAGTAATTGTGAATTGGTGATAAATAGCTGCTCCAATCTGGTGCGAAGTTTGTGCTACATCCCGGCCTGGACCATGCTGTGGAAGCCTGCGTCTTTTGTGACCGCCGTGACACCACTTGACACCATTACACATTCAAATATACTTACACACATACCACACGGACGCGATCTGAGACCAGGTCGCACGCTGTCGTCAACCAGCCTTGGGTAAGTGTTGTATTCCTCATGAAATCTCTAATTGTGTAATTGTTTGTAAAGCAACGTTAAAGCTCCACGTACCGTGGACAGTTTGGCCATCCAGTACCGTTGCGCTGATTGTAGGACTGAACATTCACATATAATTGTAAATAGTCCTCGCAACCGATTTTGGCCACGGCGGCCAATCTCATAATTGATTAGCCATCTGCGCAGGAGATTTTATAGTGCACAAGTGTGTGTGCAGATACAGATGCCTATAGGCGACGAGGTGCTGGTGGACAAGCTTCATAGCCTGGCTCATCGGCGAACCGTTGCTTGCCGGTCGGTTTTCTACAGATTGTACTTCGAGGAGTGTGCGCAGGAGCTCCATGACCTGATTCCTCCATCACCCTTTCACTACCGGTCTACCAGACGCACGGCAGGGTACCACCCTCACTTGGTTAATATACCGTCTTGTCGTAAGCGCTTCTATTCCACATTTATTGTGCGCACAGCCAAGCTGTGGAATTCTTTGCCGGCTTCTGTGTTCCCTGCCACTTATGACCCTTTCAGCCTTTAAAGCACGAGTAAATAGGCATCTTCTGGGCTCGCTCGTCCCATCTTAGACATCATTTATCGCTTACCATCAGGCGAGATCGAGGTCAAGAGTGGGCCCATCGGTAATAAAAAAAAAGGCACTCTCTGTTCCTTTAGTCTCATTGTCCGATAGGACTGCAATCCGACATCCAACGGTTTAACGTAATTTTCGCTGCTCGGGGGTTATCAACACCGACCTGGGAATCGACCCGAGACCATCGAAGCAGTTTATATATATATACAACGTGTAATTTAAAGGGTATATACATAACAAGTGCATGGCTTCTTTGGATGACAACAAACGATATGGCAAGGGTTTTGTAATCCTAAGTCTACGTGTGTAGAACTTATTACAAACACTAATACACTGATACCAGAGACCGAATTTTTCAAATTAAGAAGAACGAAGAGAATTATCATGTTATTGGCAAGTGACGTGGAAAGTTATTATCTTCGTAGTGCTGTGACACGTTTGTTATGATTGGTATTCAAGAAATATATGAAACCGATAATTTGGTACCAATTCTGTGAGTCAGTTATTTTGAGCTGAAACTGTGCATAGAGACTCCATACCAGATGTCTTCAGCCCTTTTGGATAGATATGGGGTTTCCGTTACACATTGTATATATATATATATTTAAGATCTTAGCGTACAGACAGTGGGAGCAACTTTGTTTAATCTATACTTGTTAGTGGCGATCAAGCAAAGTCGACGGCGTTTAGTTTTACATTCATTTATTCGTTAAAGTTACAATTTAGTTTTTACAAAGGGTGCGCGACATAATGCGTACGCGCGATCAGTAGCAGAGAAAAAAAAGGGAAGAGAAGATGGCCGCCACAGGATCTTGTCATCGCGTCGCGTTCCATCTTTTTGTGGTGATGCTCGGTTCGCGAGCATTAGTGCGTTCCGGTTTCGTTGTAAACATCCTCCCCCCCCCTTGGGGACATGTTCCCCAAGGAGCTCTTGGGAATTTAGTAGGGCTAGTCGAGAGACGGGCCTATGAATGACGCCATTCTCTGTCTTGACGTCGACTACCCTGCATACACCGTCAGTTCCTGGATACAGCTTCAAAATGCGGCCCATGAGCCACTTCATAGGTGGCAGCTGGTCATCCAATATTAAGACCAGGTCGTCGACACGAACTTGGTGCTGTGCTTGCTGCCATTTGACGCGTTGCTGCAGAGTGACTAGGTAGTCCTTTGTCCATCGAGACCAGAAGTGCTGTCTTAAGCGCTCAATCAGTTGGTATCTATTGATACCGATTCGTTCAGTAACGGGTGAAGGTAGCGAGGTTAATGGTCTACCCACAAGAAAGTGCCCAGGTGTAAGTGCGGACAGATCGGATGGATCAACAGACATTGAAGTAATCGGACGCGAGTTCATGATAGCCTCAATCTGTGCAAAGAGTGTATATAATTCCTCGAAAGTTAAACTTGAGTTACCCGCTATTCTTTTTAAGTGATATTTGGCCGTTTTGACTCCGGCTTCCCAGATACCGCCGAAATGCGGTGCATATGCGGGAGAGAATTTAAACGTTATACCTTCCTTGCTCGCGTAGTCGCTAACTAAACGTTCACTTTCCTTAAGCAGTCTGTTCAGTTCATTATTCGCACCTACAAAATTTTTACCGTTATCACAGTATATAGTGTGAGGTTTGCCTCGTCGTGAAACAAATCTACGCAAGCATAAAATAAAGGCATCGCTACTTAAGTCGCTTACGACTTCTAAGTGAACAGCCTTGGTGCTGAAACAAACAAATATGCATAAGTAGCACTTAGAGGTTTTGGCACCGCGGCCCTTTCTATTTAAGATTAAAAAAGGTCCTGCAAAGTCAGTGCCACAAGTCGCAAATGGTGGAGCAGGAGTTACACGAGGTTGCGGTAAATTACCCATTATGGGGTTTAAAGGCTTAGCTCTAAATCTTTGACAACGAACACACTTTCTAACAGTAGTTACAGCTAATACCTTTCCACTTGTAGGCCAGAATTGCTCACGAATAGTATTTAAAAGTTGCTGAGGGCCACAGTGTAGAAGACGAAGATGTTCTTGCTCAAATAGAAGTTTCGAGAAAGTGTGTTTGGAGTCCAGTAGTATAGGATGTCTTTTCCCATAAGGACAGTGAGATGCATTATCGATTCGTCCACCGACACGCAACACACCGTGTTCATCCAAAAATGGATTCAAAGAGAGAACTCTTGATTTAGAATTTAATTTATGTAAAGTTTCAAGTGAGTGAATTTCTTTTGAAAAGCATTCTTTCTGTGACGCCTTAGCTATTAGTACCAGTGAGTTGTTCAATTCAGAACAGGTAAGTTCACCATTAAATTTAGTATGCATATTTTTTATGTTATTAATAAATCTTAGTACATAAGCAAATATCCTTTGCAGTTTATATAGTTTAGAGTATTTTTGAAATGGAACAATATTAGTAGGCATAGTTTGAACATTTAAACTTATTTTTATTTCAGGTAAAGTAGAAGAAGTAGATTTAAATTGGGGCCATTCATTTTCAGACTTGACCAGAAATGAAGGGCCATGCCACCAAAGAGTATTATTATAGAGAAAACGTGGTTGAATGCCCCTGGACGCCATATCAGCAGGATTATGCTCAGATGGTACATGACGCCAAGTAGTTATATCAGTCAACTCCCGAATTTGTTCAATCCGGTTGCTTACATAAGTTTTGAGAGTTTTGGGTGGAGTGTGTAACCACCCTAAAACTATAGTTGAATCTGTCCAAAATACTGAGCGTGAAATCTTAATTCTTAAAGACTGAAGTACTTTAGAGTATAGTTTTGCACTAAGTAAAGCACCTAACAATTCCAGACGGGGAATCGTTTCAGTTTTCAAAGGAGAAACTTTAGTTTTAGCACATAACAAGTTACATTTAATCTCAACTAAACTATTCGTTGATTTTAGATAAATGCATGCACCATATGCATCTTGTGAGGCATCAGAAAAGCAATGTGCCTCTATATAAATAGGAGAACTACAGAAAATGTATCTAGGTATCTGAATCTGAGTGAAACATTGAGTTTCATTATAGAATTCTATCCATCACAGTTTTCAATATTCTTTGGAATTTCATCATCCCAGTCGATTTTAAGTAACCAAAGTTTCTGTAGTAAGATTTTATGAAAAATAGTGCAAGCAGATAAGAGACCTAAAGGATCAAATATTCGACACGAGTTTGACAATATAGAGCGTTTCGTTATTTTAGGAATAGATTTAATTTCGACTGAATAGTGCAAAGTATCAGAGCCAGGTGTCCATCCCAATCCCAAGACAGAGGCTTGTTTACTGAAATCCTGAGATTGGTCAGTAGTAGGTATGTCATCAAAAATATCAGGTGAATTTGATCTAAATTTACGCAAAGGGAAACGGGCTTCAGCAAGTTTGTCGATTACTCCTGAAATGTTAGCTTTTAACTGCGATTTTGAGTCCGATCCAGTATTCAAATCGTCAAAAAAAAGTCATGTCTAATAATATTGGCAACAGCTTCATTAGTACACTCCGCTGCGAGTTGAACAAGACACCTAGTACTCAGATACGGAGCTGAAGATGTTCCATAAGTGACAGTATTCAGCTGTAAGATTTTCAGTGGTTGACTTTCGTCTTTCCTCCAGAGTATCAGCTGTAAATGACGCTGTGATTCATTTACCATAACTTGTCCATACATTTTTTCAATATCACCTGTCACTACATAGGTATACTGACGAAACCTGAGTAAAATTGCCATTAAATCGTCCTGAACTACAGGTCCAACAAATTGGATATCATTTAGCGATTTGTTTGAGGAAGTTTTACAAGATGCATCAAATACTACTCTTAAGCGAGTGGTTTCACTACTTTCGCGAATCACTGCATGATGAGGAATATAGTATCCGAAGTTCGGACGTGTTACTTCAATTAAATGTCCTAATTGTTGATACTCATTAATAAATTTAGCATAGTCATTTTTCATTTTAGATTTATTCAGTTTCTTTTCCAAATTCAAGAAACGCCTTTTAGCAATAAGATAAGAGTCTCCTAAAGCCTCATTAGGTACTTCACGCAAAGGAATTTTTACACAAAACCTTCCATCATTCAGACGGACAGTGTTCTCGATAAAGTGGTTTTCACAATAATTTTCCTCATTGGAAAATTTAACATTTTTATTTGGCAGAGTAGGAATACTTTCAACTTCCCAGAATTTAGCCAGAGAGTCCCTAATCTCTTGAGAAAAGTTAGAACAAGTAGTAGCAGTAGTAGGCCTCACACCGGTAGGGCCTGACACGAGCCAACCCAGTTTAGATTTTTGTAGTGTAGGTTTATTTTTCCCTAATTTAATTTGTCTAGTTTCCATAATTTCCCAGTAAACATCAGCACCTAGCAGTTAATCTATTTCAGAGGGTATATAGTAGGTAGGATCTGCTAGGTCTACAGATTTAGGAAGGTTTAAATCAGAAGAGTTAATCACGGAGCTAGGCAACATGCCAGTTCTCAGGCACTACAAGACATGTTACATTTGTCTGGAATAAGTTAATCCGCGATTTAAGTTTTATCTTACACATTTTACTAGTATGAGTCACTTTATTATTTATGCCAGCAATTGATATGTCTGTATTAGAACAAGACAAATTCATTTTTCTCTGCATTCTTTCAGTTATAAATGAGGACTGGCTGCCATTATCTAAGAGTGCCTTAACAATGTGTGTTTCAGAGGATTGATTATCAATTATTTTTACTTGAGCAGTGCATAGCAGGATCTGCCCAGGCATTGCCACAGAGAGTGACACAGGATTGAACATAGCAATTGTAGAAGTTGCCTGGGAAGAACTCGCCTCTTGAGGAAGTGATATTGCAGAAGTCTTATCAACAGATGAGTTTGTCTTGTCATTATTGGACTGTGAATTATGTAGCAGTAAATTGTGCTTTCTGTTGCAGAATTTGCAAGAGTTATGTTTGCAGTGAGCAGAGAAATGACCAGGACGCAGACAATTATAACAGAGTTTGTGCTTGGAAACTTCACTATATCTAGCGTCTATAGACATATCCTTGAATTTTTTACATTTATATAGTAAATGATCTTGTGAACATACAACACAGTTTTTATCATAATTTGTGTTAGAAGAAACAAATGATTTAGTTTGTTTAATATCTTTAGAATAAGAATGTTTTTCAGATTTACTAGTATTAGTACTGTACTGCAAGGTTTCTAAAACATCAGCTCGATTTCTTAAAAAAGTATAGAAATCCTCAATCGTTGGAGCAGCAGCAATAGTATTCCTATGCTCCTCCCATTGGCGACCCGTGGCGCCATCTAGTTTTGACACCATTATGTATACAAGTAAAGTATCCCAGCGGGATTCAGGATCATTTAAAGTAGATAGGGCTCGAATATTTTTAGAATAGTAATCTATCATGGAACGCAGAGATTTGTAATTTTCTTTATTTATAGTGTCATAATTCAAAATAGCCTTTAAATGATTATTTGTAAGTATCCTCTTGTTATCAAAGCGTTCAGTAAGTAAATTCCAAGCTAATTTATAATTGGTAGCAGTGAAGTCTATTGACTTGATTATATCAGACACTCCTGACTCTAATGAAGAACGGAGGTAATGGAACTTATTTATTTCTGGAATATTATCATTATTATTTATTAAAGAATCAAAAGTGTCTCGAAATTCCATCCACTTCAAATAGTTACCATCAAAGGAAGGCAGCTGAATGGTAGGCAATTTAATATTATAGTTACGACAATCTTGTTTATTATTCTGACAGCTAGTTATAGAATTGCAGTTAGTATTTTTAGTAGGACCAAGATTTTCAATCAATAATTGAGCTTTAGCAATGTTAGAACAAAATTCACTTTCTATCGTGTCATTTTCTTCCAACTGATCAGGATCTAAACTTTCAATTTTAGTTTTTAAATAATCAAACTGTAAGAACAATTCTTTAAATCTAGATAACTTTATCTCAGTTTCGACAAGTATTTGCTTAGGAATGCTGTCAGTTTCTATCAGTTTTATAGTATTTAAGTATTTTGAAAATAAAGTTATTCTAGCCTTTATCGTACCACGTTGCTGAATAAGAGCTTTCAATTCAGCCGACATAGTGAAAGCTTATAAGAACTGAACTGAAAATTTGTTAGTTTGTATGTATGGGGTAGTCTCTGAAACTACCAAACCGCATTTGAAAATTCTTTCGCTTACATTTAACTGCATTATCCCTGAGTGCTATACGCTATAAATTATCTTTATATCATGCATAGTAGTTGAGCAAGTCGGGGACGGGATACCGTGGAATATTTTCGACTTCTACGCGGACGAAGTCGCGGGCAGATGCTAGTACTATATAAAGTATTCCGAAGTTAGTGTTTTCTATATCATAATTTTATGGTGGTCTTTCCCTTGATGGTGAATGTTGGTCTGTTTGTTTGTCAAAAGTGTTTATTTCAGAGACTTCTACTATCAACTTATTTGAAAGTATATCTGCTGATTGAGTTTTTTAACGTAAAAAGGGCAAAAAAGGAGGAGGTTAACAATTTATTAGTAGATATATATTTTTACTACTTTTTGTCAGTGGCCTAGTTTAAAACTCTAGACTCAACTTTAAAGATGACTTGAGTTTAATTCATCTGAGCAAATGTATTTTCAACTTGATTTCTCAACCATTATCATAAAAAAAAAAGAATTAGGTGTTTATGCTTTCCGATTTATTCAAGTGACAATATTAATGACGGACAACTTCTTAGATGGCGCAGCCACATCTACCGGCATAACCACCACAGAGACCGAGGCCAGGAGCAGCAAGACCAGCGGTGCCGAAGGCACCAGGACCGTAAGCAGCAAAAGGGCCCACGCCGGCAGCCAGGCCAAAGGCAGCACTCTCACTGATCATGGCGTTCCTGCCATTACCACAGGCGTGGTTGACGGCTCCAGCACCGGCAGTAGGCAACACACCTTCGAAACCAACAGTACCCACGAACGGCAGCCCACCAGCTACATCTAGGATACCCTCATAAACGTTGTCAGAGGCCACAGAGATACTGACGGGAGCGATGCCGGAGACGCTGGAGACAGGCAGAGCGCCGCCACTGGTGGGACTGAACTCAATGGAGGGACCGCAGATTCCATCGTAAGCCAGGCCTCTGCCTGCGCAGCCAGCGCCAGGGTAGCCGAGTCCTCCATATGCGTAAGCTGGGGCAGCCAAGCCGCAAGGGGCGGCCAAGCCGTAGGGACCAGCTAGTCCAGATATATCCGCCACCGCAGCACGGCTGGTGCACTGTCCGAGGGCAGACTGAAAATAAAGTTCCAACAATTAAACCTACACGTTCATGAGTCCTATTTCTTGAATGAATCATAGTGTCTGAATCACAGAAACAGAATAAAATTAATGATTGAAATGTGTCTTACCTTGAGCAGGAGCGCCTGAGCGCAGAGGACGAGGATAGTTTTGACAGACATTGTAGTTTCTTTCGAGTGCTGACACAGGAATGATGTACAGTGCAACTGTAAGAGGTTTTATAGGTAGTTCGTTGTGTTATCTAGTTCCAAGAAAACTGTACGTAAGTAAGTGGGTAAGTGTTATTAATTAATAGTTTGTGCAACCATGATAAGCTAACTATTTACAAACGAAGAAACGCGTGATTTTGATTTCTAAATTAATATTTCGAAACTGTCACCCTAAGTGTAGAATGTGATTTACTTAAACGCTTTCACAATTTTGAAGAACGTGATGACCTTAACTATTCATTAATAACACTTACCTATATACAAATATTCTTAGAAATTGATAACCCAATATAGTATAAAGCCTCCACCAGCTGCACTGGACATCATTCTTGTTTCAGCACTCGAAACAAACTACAATGTCTGTCAAGGCTATCCTCGTCCTCTGCGCTCAGGCGCTCCTGCTTAAGGTAAGACACATTTAATTTTTGTACCTTTATTCTGTTTTAAATATGAAAATTTCTTAAAGCATTGCTATAAATAATCAGAAAAAATTACTTTCAGTCTGCCCTCGGACAGTGCACAAGCCGCGCCGCGGTGGCTGATGTCTGTGGGTGTGCTGGTCCCTACGGCTTGTCCAACCCTTACGGCTTGACTGCTCCCTACGGCCTGACTGGTCCTGGTCTGGCTGCCCCCTACGGCTTGTCTGGCTTGGCTTACGATGGACTCGCCTACCCTGCTGCTGCCGGATGTGGTGCTGCGTACGGCGGCGCTGGTGAAGGCAACGTGGCGGTTGCTGGTGAGCTGCCAGTCTGCGGTAACACCGCTGTTGCTGGTCAGGTCCCCATCATGGGCGCCGTGAACTTCGGTGGTCCTGTATGCGCTGCTGGTGGCGTGTCTATCTGCGGCAAGTGCGCTTGCGGCTGTCGCGCTCCCTGCGACTACCTGTACTAGATGATGAAGCATGCTACCGTGAAATTGCTATAAATAAATAACTTTTACTCAGCGATTTTTTTGTTTACTTTCCTTCTTGATATAGAGATTTATATGCTTTTCTATAAAGTTTAAATGCTTTTAAACTTTTGGTGTTCTTTTTATTTGAATGAAGTAACATTATATTTTTAAAATAATCATGTTGCTAGTAAAGAAACAAAACATTACGCTCCTCCATATTAATCGTAATTATAATATATCTTTAAAATTAAAACACGATATTGCTGTATGGTTCACTTGATAAGATCTTTGTTCCAATACGAGTAGGTACAAACATATCAATAACCGAGAAGAAATGAAGTCTATGCCTAGTCTGACCCAGCCTGTCCCTACCCGGTAACGCCTACTCCAATCCTCCAGTAACGCTGTAAGCCGAGGTCTATACCCCACAGGGAGTGTTTAACTTAAAAATGATTATTATAATTAAAGCCTCCGAGGACAAATCCGGTTAAATAGCCGACAACCAACCTCAAAGATTGAACTGTAAGTTTCCATTCGAAAAAAGTCGTTACACTAAATAAATAACAACAACCTTGAAACTCAGCAACCCTGCTTCGTCGTTTTGAATGAATTGATAGATTTTATTTTGAGGAAATGTCTGCCAACGGAATAGTCCGACACATAAGCTATTAAGTTACTGACTTAAAATACTACGCAAATCAATAAAAGAAAGCAGTCTTACAACACAGCAATGTAATAATAGTAATATAATAGTATACTACCTCGATTTAAATGTGTGCACTCAATAAAATTCTATTCAGTAACCACAACGCAACATGCATGCTACATTCCACCTCAAATATTATGGGTCTTAAACCACATAATTATATGCAGCTCACCCATAAAAAAGATCTAAATCACTACATAAATTATAAAATAAAATCCTTCACTGCGTTTGTCTGTCCATCTTTTTTTCGTTCACGATAAAGTCAAAAATACAGAGAACGAATTTTGTAATTTATGAAGAACGTAAAGCTGTAATATTTATCGAGGTTTTGTGGATATTAGCTAGATTTATACCGGGCTATTATAATAATATTTTGGCATGCACCACGTAAACCAATAGAGATATTATAATTATCAAAACAATGTTCGAAACATTAAGTCTTAAACAAACCTATGTAGCAATATGCTAAAGCGTGTATCCATCTCTGAGGGTAAACTCACAGTGACTGTTTTTTAAATGACTTCAAAAAAAAGAGGAGGTTTTCAGTTCGTTGGATTTTTTTTTGTACTTTCCTCGAATTTTTGATGACGCCTGAACGGATATGGAAAGTTCTTTTTTTGTTTGAAAAGGGTCCCATTGTCATCAAGTCGGGATCTGACGATGGAATCCTGGATAAATCGATGGAACTCTTCAAATGTTAAAGGTCTACGCACCTGTAGCGATTTGGGTATTTTTACAGTAACTATTTTTCTCTCGAGAAACATTTGGTGTATTGGAACTGATGGTGAAGACAGCAGATGGCCACCGGAACTACTCAATAATATGTATTTCATGAGGAGGATTTAGGATTACTTGAATAAGCTGTTAAGCACTTTAGGCCCGTCATAATGCATATGGTGAAGTAGAGCTGATGGTGAGAAGTTCTCTCTCCTCAACAATTAACGGCCCTGCATTGGGAAAAGCAATATCTTGTAAAAGATGATAATTACATTAAGGCTTCTGTAACAAGATAAATTACAAACCTATTCACTAAAAAGCGAGATATCTCAAATGAGATTTTTATGTATTAGGTACAGATTATTAGAAAACGTATAGCTGTCGCCATATAACTTGGCTTCAATGCACAAAAATCGATTTTTAGGTGTCAGCGGTTGTCAGCGGGACGCAGGGTATGACGTAACGCCGCTCCGAGCGCGCGATTGGTGCGTCAGTAGTTCTCGTTCAATTTGCTCCCGAATACACTTGCGTATACGAAAGTTGATTCACTGGAAAGTGGGCCGTATCGCCAGGTTACACAAAATAATTATTCGGAAATAACCAACACTTATCAGAGCGGCTTATGGGGCCGTATCGCCAGGTAACACAAAATAAGTATACTGAAGTAACCAACACCTGTCACCTATCAGAGTGGTTTTTGGGGCCGTATCGCCAGGTTGCACAAAATAAGTATATGGAAATAACCAACACCTATCAGAGCGGCTTATGGGGCCGTATTGCCAGGTAACACAAAATAAGTATACTGAAGTAACCAACACCTGTCACCTTATATCAGAGCGGTTTTTGGGGCCGTATCGCCAGGTTACACAAACGTCTTACACGTCTTACGTCTTGATCGGGGGGGGTCCTTTAGCGGGGCAGGCGTCAATTTCTTAGCAATGCCTGGGCGGCGACCGATCGCCGTATCCAGGCTGCCTTCGTTCACGACGAGGGTAACATTCAAATTGTTCGTCCGCGCGGTGTCCCGAGCCGCTCGCCATCGCCGGAATATCCCACCGGATGCCTGAATGGCGGAGGGCGCGACTCCAACGGGGGACGTTCCGCCAACGGAGGGGAGAGGTAGCGGTGCCGGTCCGGCCACTGCTGCCTAGCAGCCAACGCGCGTTCTCCCTGACGAGACGAGGGGAGACCAAATGACGCTCGCGGGGCTCCCGTTCAACTTGCGCGGGGGGTGGAGTGCGGCGAACAGAATCGCGGGCCTCAGCCCGGTGCTCGACTCCAGGGTACCCCCCCTGCGCGAACCCTCCTCAGAAGATGGTCTGCTGGAGCGGTTCGCGTTGGCACACAAAATCTCCAAGTGGGACCCCTTACAAATTCTACACGGGCGGGGGTTGGGGCAGTCCCGATGGAAGTGGGCCCTCAAACACGAGAAGCACAAACGGCGTGCGTTGACAAAGCGGCGGCGGGCACTCACGTGCAAATTCAAAAAGACCGGGCAACGCGCCATGACATGCCCCGTTGCCTTACAAAAGTCGCAATCATAAGGACTCCGGGCGCCAGCAAAACGGGGGGTGGGGCGAACATCAACAGGCCCCCTAGCCCTAGTCCGTCCCTGATCTCTTAGCCGAGAAGGTGGTGGGCGTGACCCCGTGGCGCCACAAGTGTTATCCAAAAATCGACACTCGTCTTCCAAAAATTTGAGGAGGTCGTCAAAGGGAGGAAGATGGGTGGTACTATCCCCACCATACTTCTGCTCAAAACGTGACCTTAACTCCGCGGGGAGCAACTGCAGCACTATGTGCACCAACAAGTAGGACCAATGGTCCACCGGTAACTCCAAGCGTCTCAGTGCATGGGTCGCTGAGACCAACGGGTTCAGCAAGTCAGTGCGCAACGCCGGCGTGCTGGTAATGGCCGGTAGCCCCAAAATCTGGCCGATGTGCACATCAGCCAGGCAGCGCTTGTTCTGATACCGTCGGGAGAGAAGCTCCAAAGCGGTCGGGTAGGAGGAGTCCGTCACTGGCAAGTGCTGCACTAAGGCTCTGGCTTCGCCCTCCAAAACGGACAACAAGTAGGCCAAATTCTGGGCAGGTCCGAGGTCCGAGCGTGCATCCACAAGACTTTCAAAAAGATTTAGGAAGCCCAGCCAGTTGTCTAAGCGACCGTCAAAATGTGGCAGCTCCAGGGTGGGCAGCCTACCCAATAGTCCAGGGCCTGTAACAACGGGGGTCTGCGGCTTGGCCGCATCAGGCAACCGGCTCTTCAAAATTTCCCGGGCTCGTTGACTTATGACATCCCCCAGGTGGACAATCTGGTCATAGTCACCCAAAACCTTATCGCGGGCTGCCTGGTCCATCACCCCCAAGTCCACGTCCATGATGTACTCGTTGAAGCGTGTGAGCGCAGCTTCAGCTGACTTGATCCTCTCATTCAAGCACCCGTACCGAGCAAGGGTGAGCTCTTCCAAGTCCAAACGCTCAACCGTTGCTGCTGCCGATGCGAACCATCTCAACTGTGAGGCCAATCCGGCAGCAGACTCCCTGACTGCCTTTAATGAGGCCATTGGAACAATAAAATATCAATACCAACAGGCTAAAATTAGTCAAACAAACAAACAATGACTTGTTAGCCAACTGAGCAATTTCAACAAAATAAAACTTAAATTCAATTATTTCAAGACCAAATCCGACCCTGTACTTATTCCAAGTATGAATCTAGCTTGCTAAGGATGGCTAGTTACAGAAAAAATAACAACTTAATGTATATATTATGCTGGATCAACACCAATTAAACACAACAATTGAATGTACAATACCGTGCCGGACAATCTCTAATAACACAATCCAATAATCACACTAAACAATAAATCAATATACACAATTCAAGTCTTGTTATGTTAAGAAATTTGTGATTATTATTTAGATAAACTTTTAAATTCAGATCAGGGACATTAAATTATTAATTACAACAAATATACCAAATTATGTACCAAAATACAACCTAATAATTCCTAATTTCACAAATAAATCTTATTTGTCAATACAACAACAGAGGCTACAGTACAAATTACAACTACAACTTCAATTTGATAGCCCGGATGACGTGGTAATATATTCAAATTTATTAAGTTATTTTCAACAATGTTCAAAACTTCCGATTTACTTAGTGGATCTTATATTATAAAACCACGCTCTGCTACCAGCTTGTTCGATCCTTCAATCAGCCAGCCAACGGTAACTGGATGGTCCGAACTGTCCACGGTTCGTGGAGCCCTAAACGTTGCTTACAAACACAATATGGGCTCTTGGGCCCTACCAATAAATAGGTAAACTTATAGCCTAGACTTACCTGAGCTGTAGAGACGACAAGCTACGACCTTCCTCAGGCCACGTCCGTGCTATGTGTGTAGGTAGTTAATGAGTAATTGAAACGTGTAATGTGGACAAGTGTTGATGGACGAAGGTTCCCAAAGACGCAGGTCCTCACAATGCGGTCCCGGCAGCATTCAAAGCACCACTCTGCTACACTTTAGCACCAGATTGGTAGCTATTTATCACCAATTTACAATTACTTTCAACAAATTTCGCGTGCCATTCGGTCTGGCGTCATCATGGCGGTATTGTTCCAAAATATCTCGGGTTTTTCGTCAATTCGGGATTACAATTTCAACTTATCGTTAATCGCGATCAAATTATCGGTTACAACGGGCGATTCAACCAGATATTTCCAATTACAATAAAATCAAAGTTCCCAAAGAGCGGACATTATTCCAACAAGCAAAGGTTATCTGTCAAGTCAAAAGTTATGTCAAGCCCACAGATAATTAATTGCCATACCAAAAATATGCGTGCAGATATTCTCGTTGGACGGAACAATGGGATTGACATACACAAAGTGTTAGCAACAAGACTGCAACACATAGACACTCTGGGACATAGCAAGGAAACCCGCGAAGAGCTTACAGAATAGTACCTCATCCCAGCTAACAGTATCTTGATTGGAGCACCCCTACTATATTTGGAAATAAAAGCAGCTGTAACAGAAACCGTATTAAAGCGAGACAAGCGCATCAAAGAGCGCCAAAGCCAGCTCACAATGGCAATTTCGGGGCTAGCGAGTCCTCACCCAAGAACATGAGAACAAAAATAAAAATAAAGTGTGCCTCAAACAACTCATGGATGTATATTGGATCTTGTGTGACACACAACATGCAGAGTCAGTCACTAAGCGAAACTTCACCATATTCTCCATACACAAACAACTGAAAGACACAAAAATTTACAAATACTGAAAACCTAGCAAAAACAAGACCCAAAACTTTTCCTCAACTTAATAATAATTTAAGAACAATTTAAGCTGGAGAAAAACGGCTCCAGTGCGCAGGATTACAATGAGGTTGCGAAGCAGGTCCCCTGCCGGTGCCGGGCCCCTCAGCGTGAGACAGTCGCAACAAGTCGCCGCGAAAGCATCGTGACGTCCGTGGAACTGCAACCATCGCCGATAAATACGGTAAAACACAATGGTCTGTAATCACTGAAAACCAAACTATGTTGTCATAAGTTAACGTGTATAAACTATCAATGTCTTTCTTTTTATGCTCAATGGCTTCTAAACACCGAAGACTAAACTATGTTGTCATGGGTTTAAGGTGTATAAACTGGCAATTATTTCCTTGTATATGCTCCACGATCTCTAATCAATGAATATCAAACTATATTGTCATAGGTTTAATGGATATAAACTACAATTAAAAAAAAAAAACTTAATCAGATTACCTAACTAAAAAAGGTCAAAGATAAAGTCTGAACTAATAAGATATATTGCATAAGGTGTAAAATTTGCGAAATTCTTTGGACTACTTGCATGGATGAATATGAGATACTTTACACTTAATAAAGAGTAAATACAAGAATAGACCTAACTCTATGCAAGATTCTTTTAAATGATGAGACGCATACTGCTAAGAAATATAGACTGACGCCTCAACTATGGGGGGGAGTAGCCACATGTGGGGGTGAACGAGCCAGCGGAGGATGGTGGCGAGATGAGAGAAAAATCCATATAAATCAGCTCGAGCTGCTGGTAGCTTATTATGGCCTTAAAGTATTTGCCTAAAACCTCAGAAACTGTGAATTCTTCTTCACATACATAACTCTATAGCCATTGCTTACATAAACCGTAAGGGGAGCATCCAATACCTACATCTCACCCAGTTGCTAACGAGATATGGAAGTGGTGTGATGCTCGTAATATCTTTATATGCATTTCATATATTACAGATAACAAAATTGCGGATGCAGACTCTCGTCGAGTACACCCAGATATAGATTGGATACTGGCAGACACTGCTTTCCAAAGTATAGTTTAAAAATTCGGCCGGTGGACCTCTTCACAAGTAGGGTAAATACAATCCAAACACTTTGGCAGTTAATGCATTCATAATCAAATGGACAACAATTATTTTTTATGTCCCTTGGTCCTTTCACAATAATGTTATAAACCTTCAGAAAAATTATTACTAAGAAGGCAAGGCAATCGTGGTGGTTCCTAAATAGCCCATACAACCATGGTTGCTCATATTCCAACTTTAACCTAACAACATTATCATTTTACAAGACAACCTCAAACTGGTTGCCGGATCATTGTGCGCTGCGGCGACGCAGGGTACGACGATCATCCACAGCGGACACCATGATAGGCTCGTTGTCGGAAAATCCTTACCAGCAATATGACGTACCTAGCACTTGAAAAATTAAATTTTGAGTTATATGAAGCATCAATCCCAAACATTTTGTATTTTCTCACAGGTTCACTCAATCAGGGAAACTACTTTGAATTCATGTAGGTTCGCCCTGGCCCTTATATTCGGACCACTCATCAAGGTTTTTTTCAGGGGAGTTTATCGGCTTGACCACGGCCTAAATATTCTTCGCTTGTACTAGAAATTCCAAAAGAAAATTTGCCGTTAAAAATTAACTTAAAATGATGATAACGTATACAAAAATTATTATAAAATAAATAAATTATTTTTAAATAAATAAATAATAAATATACCTGACCAGTGACGTTTTTAAAACTTCCAGGCCGGGCTCAAAACAACCAACCTTTAATTAAAATTTAATTAAAGTTCTTTGAGACGAAAATGGAAATGTGCCCAAAACCTTACTTTTTAATATTAGTACAAAACCAAGCCAGGTCTTTTTTGTGGGAAACACATAAAGCCGTTCAATGGTTTTAGGAAACCGCATAAACGGTAAAAACACAGTCCTTACGTCCGTCGGTGGATTATAGCCGTCCTTAAAGATAGCGGGATTGACACCTCTGAGTGCACACGACACAAGGCACGCTGCTACGTCTAAACCTAACCAATGCGACTTCTCATCGATCTTATCCGCGACAGGGCAAGCTAGAGTGGAAGCTCTAACGGTTTTGGAAAATTCTATAACCGAGCAATGATTAACTCTAACGAAACGTAACTGCCACGACAGTGCTAACTGATTTGTAATTAGTTAATTACTCTTAGATATAAAACTAGATTTTTAAGAAGAACAAAATTGAATTACAAATTTAAAAAAAAAGGTGATACTAATTAAGTAGTTTTAGAAATAAACCAATTGATTAATACACAGGTATTTTTTGGTAGTTGACATTTCCTCAGCTATCTCTCAAGGTCTACATATATTTCAACGTTTTCAGGTTACTAATCTCGAGGACGATGCACGAGTATAATTAATGATTAAACGAACTTACCTGTACGTGAAGTTCTATCATAATTATACAAAGTGCATCGTCCGAAGAGATTAGTAACACCCACCCAACCCAGTGTCTCCCAATTTGCTGCAGAAATGTCAAAGCTGAACATGGTGGCGTCAAACTCTAAACTTAATGAAAGACCGAGACGCTGGGGTGGCCAGCAAAAGAAAAAAATTAATAAAATAAGAGCGCAGGACTCTAAACATACAGTGTAAGAGTGGTGTCACTAGCGTGTTACTATGTAGTAACACGCTAGTGACACCACTTACCTGAACCTGAAAACGTTGAAATATACATATATTAGGTTACTAATCTCTTCGGACGATGCACTTTGATGAAATTCACGTACAGGTACAGGTCGGTATCTCTGTGGCCTCTGACAACGTTTATGAGGGTATCCTAGATGTAGCTGGTGGGCTGCCGTTCGTGGGTACTGTTGGTTTCGAAGGTGTGTTGCCTACTGCCGGTGCTGGAGCCGTCAACCACGCCTGTGGTAATGGCAGGAACGCCATGATCAGTGAGAGTGCTGCCTTTGGCCCGGCTGCCGGCGTGGGCCCTTTTGCTGCTTACGGTCCTGGTGCCACCTTCGGTACCGCTGGTCTTGCTGCTCCTGGCCTCGGTCTTTGTGGCGGTTATGCCGGCAGATGTGGCTGCGCCATCTAAGAACTTTTCCTTCATTAATATTGTCACTTGAATAAATCGGAAAGCATAAATACCTAATTCTTTGTTTTTATGAGAATGGTTGAGAAATCAAGTTGAATACACATTTGCGCAGATGAATTAAATTCAAGTCATCTTAAAAGTTGAGTCTAGAGTTTTAAACTAGGCCAGTGAAAAAAAAAGTAGTAAAGATATAAATCTACTAATAAATTGTTTAATTATCGTAATCAGTTTACAATTTTAACCTGTTTTTTTTCATGCTGTTTCATTTCAGCACAAATACACAGTGAGTTTCGAAGTGCTAAATAATAATTAGGTACATTCCAACCCTCTATTTCTGAAAGGCTGATCCAAGCAGCTCTGTCAAATCACCTATCAAGTGTAATTTGGGTTTTAAAAGGAAATTTAACTGACTTTCTACTGTTCATGAGCAGTAATCCAAAATCCCTAGTTTCCCTTTCCCTTTTCCTTTCAATCTCCAAACCATCAAAAAATACTATTCAACACGACCTCAAAGCAAAGAAACGTAACGAACGATATTTTTTTATCATAAAAAAATCTATTTTACGATGCCAGGAGGCTTAGATTAACCCATTTTAATGTTTTGTGTATTAATTTTAGCTTAAATAAAAAAATAGGTTAAGTTTTACGGTTTGTTTACATTTTGCCTAATTAATCTAGTTTGAATAGGGTATAGGCATGGTAAAGGTACAGCTGACACACATGGGCGCACACACCTTAAATTATATTATATTTATGATGCCACCAATAAATCGTTGATTGCACATCGATAAAATACATTTTTCACGTTTTATATTGTCTGGAGACAGATTTCGATCGAATCTATCCATATTGTCGTTTCGTGAAGATTACAATCACAAAATTATCAATATAAAAATAAGAAAGAAGTGGGGTAGGTATGATTAAAATGTAGTTTTATTTGCGTACAATGTGAACAAACCTTAACCGTTCATATCTGTTACGTCACAGAAAAAGTAACCGATATGATAACATATATGAATGAATTGCTTGTATCTAACCTAAAAAAAATGTCTTTCACAGTATCAATTTTTACCCTCTTACGAATCTTTTTTTATAGCAATTGCACCATTACCCATTTATTCTAAGCTGTGTCATAAAACAATAAAAGTACTTACCAAAGCTTTAAACGTCTCATAGTAAAATGTAACTCTCAATTGTCGAATAATCACTGCACCACAAAAATCTCGACACCGTATGATCAACAAAATGGCTGAACGTTTTTAATTAGTCAATGAGTAGGACAGTTAAGCGACTAATGTTACAGTAAAATAATTTTCATAACTACCATAAAAAGAATAAAAATATTACATAACAGAAAGGGATAACAGAAATTAGTGAAATCGGGACACGCATTAATTAATTTATTATAAATTACACGTTTTGTAGATTATAATGATCTTTATCGAATTCATTGGGCTTGAACCATACTCTATTAAAAAATAAAATGCTTCTGAATTGTAACACTAATATTGAATAATTAATTATTAAACGAACTTACCTGTACGTGAATTTGTGCGTGTTACTACATAGTAACACGCTAGTGACACCACTTACCTGAACCTGAAAACGTTGAAATATACATATATTAGGTTACTAATCTCTTCGGACGATGCACTTTGATGAAATTCACGTACAGGTAAGTTCGTTTAATAATTAATTATTCAATATTAGTGTTACAATTCAGAAGCATTTTATTTCTTAATAGAGTATGGTTCAAGCCCAATGAATTCGATAAAGATCATTATAATCTACAAAACGTGTAATTTATAATAAATTAATTAATGCGTGTCCCGATTTCACTAATTTCTGTTATCCCTTTCTGTTATGTCATATTTTTATTCTCTTTATGGTAGTTATGAAAATTATTTTACTGTAACATTAGTCGCTTAACTGTCCTACTCATTGACTAATTAAAAACGTTCAGCCATTTTGTTGATCATACGGTGTCGAGATTTTTGTGGTGCAGTGATTATTCGACAATTGAGAGTTACATTTTACTATGAGACGTTTAAAGCTTTGGTAAGTACTTTTATTGTTTTATGACACAGCTTAGAATAAATGGGTAATGGTGCAATTGCTATAAAAAAAGATTCGTAAGAGGGTAAGAATTGATACTGTGAAAGACATTTTTTTTAGGTTAGACACAAGCAATTCATTCATATATGTTATCATATCGGTTACTTTTTCTGTGACGTAACAGATATGAACGGTTAAGGTTTGTTCACATTGTACGCAAATAAAACTACATTTTAATCATACCTACCCCACTTCTTTCTTATTTTTATATTGATAATTTTGTGATTGTAATCTTCACGAAACGACAATATGGATAGATTCGATCGAAATCTGTCTCCAGACAATATAAAACGTGAAAAATGTATTTTATCGATGTGCAATCAACGATTTATTGGTGGCATCATAAATATAATATAATTTAAGGTGTGTGCGCCCATGTGTGTCAGCTGTACCTTTACCATGCCTATACCCTATTCAAACTAGATTAATTAGGCAAAATGTAAACAAACCATAAAACTTAACCTATTTTTTTATTTAAGCTAAAATTAATACACAAAACATTAAAATGGGTTAATCTAAGCCTCTTGGCATCGTAAAATAGATTTTTTATGATAAAAAAATATCGTTCGTTACATTTCTTTGCTTTGAGGTCGTGTTGAATAGTATTTTTTGATGGTTTGGAGATTGAAAGGAAAAGGGAAAGGGAAACTAGGGATTTTGGATTACTGCTCATGAACAGTAGAAAGTCAGTTAAATTTCCTTTTAAAACCCAAATTACACTTGATAGGTGATTTGACAGAGCTGCTTGGATCAGCCTTTCAGAAATAGAGGGTTGGAATGTACCTAATTATTATTTAGCACTTCGAAACTCACTGTGTATTTGTGCTGAAATGAAACAGCATGAAAAAAAAACAGGTTAAAATTGTAAACTGATTACGATAATTAAACAATTTATTAGTAGATTTATATTTTTACTACTTTTTTTTTCACTGGCCTAGTTTAAAACTCTAGACTCAACTTTTAAGATGACTTGAATTTAATTCATCTGCGCAAATGTGTATTCAACTTGATTTCTCAACCATTCTCATAAAAACAAAGAATTAGGTATTTATGCTTTCCGATTTATTCAAGTGACAATATTAATGAAGGAAAAGTTCTTAGATGGCGCAGCCACATCTGCCGGCATAAACGCCACAAAGACCGAGGCCAGGAGCAGCAAGACCAGCGGTACCGAAGGTGGCACCAGGACCGTAAGCAGCAAAAGGGCCCACGCCGGCAGCCGGGCCAAAGGCAGCACTCTCACTGATCATGGCGTTCCTGCCATTACCACAGGCGTGGTTGACGGCTCCAGCACCGGCAGTAGGCAACACACCTTCGAAACCAACAGTACCCACGAACGGCAGCCCACCAGCTACATCTAGGATACCCTCATAAACGTTGTCAGAGGCCACAGAGATACCGACGGGAGCGATTCCGGAGGCGCTGGAGACAGGCAGGGCGCCGCCACTGGTGGGACTGAACTCAATAGAGGGACCGCAGATTCCATCGTAAGCCAGGCCTCTGCCTGCGCAGCCAGCGCCAGGGTAGCCGAGTCCTCCATATGCGAAAGCTGGGGCAGCCATGCCGCAAGGGGCGGCCAAGCCGTAGGGACCAGCTAGTCCAGATATATCCGCCACCGCAGCACGGCTGGTGCACTGTCCGAGGGCAGACTGAAAATAAAGTTACAATAATTAAACCTAGACGTACATGAGTCCCATTTCTTGAATGAATCATAGTGTCTGAATCACAGAAACAGAACAAAACTATTGATTTAAATGTGTCTTACTTTGAGCAGGAGCGCCTGAGCGCAGAGGACGAGGATAGCTTTGACAGACATTGTAGTTTATTTCGAGTGCTGACACAGGAATGATGTACAGTGCAACTGTTAGAGGTTTTATAGGTAGTTCGTCATGTTATCTAGTTCCAAGAAAACTGTACGTAAGTAAGTGGGTAAGTGTTATTAATTAATAGTTTGTGCAACCATGATAAGCCTACTATTTACAAACGAAGAAACGCGTGATTTTGATTTCTAAATTAATATTTCGAAACTGTCACCCTAAGTGTAGAATGTGATTTACTTAAACGCTTTCACAATTTTGAAGAACGTGATAACCTTAGCTATTCATTAATAACACTTACCTATATACAAATATTTTAGAAATTGATAACCCAATATAGTATAAAGCCTCCACCAGCTGCACTCGACATTATTCTTGTGTCAGCACTCGAAACAAATTACAATGACTGTCAAGGCTATCCTCGTCCTCTGCGCTCAGGCGCTCCTGCTTAAGGTAAGAGACATTTAATTTTTATACCTTTATTCTGTTTTAAATACGAAAATTTCTTAAAGGCATTGCTATAAATAATCAGAAAAAAATACTTTCAGTCTGCCCTCGGACAGTGCACCAGCCGCGCCGCGGTGGCTGATGTCTGTGGATGTGCTGCTCCCTACGGCTTGTCTGCCCCTTACGGCTTGACTGCTCCCTACGGCCTGACTGGTCCTGGTCTGGCTGCCCCCTACGGCTTGTCTGGCTTGGCTTACGATGGACTCGCCTACCCTGCTGCTGCCGGATGTGGTGCTGCGTACGGCGGCGCCGGTGAAGGCAACGTGGCGGTTGCTGGTGAGCTGCCAGTCTGCGGTAACACCGTTGTTGCTGGTCAGGTCCCCATCATGGGCGCCGTGAACTTCGGTGGTCCTGTGTGTGCTGCTGGTGGCGTGTCTATCTGCGGCAAGTGCGATTGCGGCTGTCGCGCTCCCTGCGACTACCTGTACTAGATGATGAAGCATGCTACCGTGAAATTGCCATAAATAAATCATTATTCCTCAGCGATTCTTTTATTTATTTTCCTTCTTGATTATAGAGATTTATATGCTTTTGTATAGAGTTTAAATGCTTTTAAGATTTTGGTGTTCTTTTTATTTGAATGAAGTAACATTATCTGGGGGCACGGCAGTGCCCCCGCCAAGTCGAGCAAAAAAGCGTCACGGCCGTACCATTCTTTTCTCGAAGCAACTCAGGCCATTTTCGACCCCCTATAACTTCGTTGTGGATAAAACTAGAAGCCTGAATTTGAACAAACAGGCATTGTATAAACACGGTATATTTCAAATTTTATTCAATTTGAACCAGTAGTTTAAGAATTATAACGAGTCAAAGTTCCTTAATTTTGTAAATTTTGTCACTCACTGACTGACCGATCATCAAAAGTCTAAAGCACTTCTAGCAGATATAGAAGCTTCAAATTTAGAATACAATTAGTGTTTAGTATATGAATCAAGGAAAAACTATAATATTTTTCAATTTCGTTCCGTTTTTCTAGATACATCAACTGCATAAATAACTTTTTTTTTTTGGTGAAAAATATCATCGAATGACTTCTTCCGCTTGGGTGTATCAGAATTCTACTGACTAAAAACCCACCCCGTTCCTTCGTAAGCCCTAAAGTTCCGGGGCCGCGGTATCTCGATGGAACTTTCCCATAAACCCCGACAGGCAATGGCCCTATGAGGCCCCGTCACTGGTATTAACAGCTTTTTGAGTCGCGCGTTGAACACAATGCGCCGCCGACCCGGGCCTGGTCCTTACCGGACGGTGAGCGACCCCCGCTCGCCATCCGCAGTCCCGCGCCTACGGTGGCCCGAAATCGACTCGCGATCCACGACGCCCGGGGCGTCTCCCCCGGCGGCTGGGGCGCGAGGAAGAGTATTTTAAATAAATAGATTGACTTGGCAATCGCAATAAACAATTTAATTTATATATGTATTACTTGTGAGATATATTGTGTTTTCATGCGATGGCCGAGTCAATCTATTTATTTAAAACGGTAAAGATTTTTAATATTGATATGGTCACTATAAGATGTCGTTAGATTAGATAATTACGTAACAACTTAAGACAGAAGGTCCCTTAAGTAGGGACTGAATAAATTAATAACCGACTTGGTATTACATGGATCTCACAACTTTTTACGGTAGAACAACTAAGTTGCGAGACTTGGGTTTTTGACAAGTATTGTTTTTATGGGATATCTTTTAAAATAATCATGTTACTAGTAAAGAAACAAAACATAACGCACCTCCATATCAATCGTAATTATAATAAATCTTAAAATCAAAACACGATATTGCTGTCAGGTTCACTTGATAAGATCTTTGTTTCAATACAAGTAGGTACAAAAAATATCCGAGAAGAAATGAAGTCTATGTCTTGTCTGAGCCAGCCTGTCCCTACCCGATAACGCCTTCTCCAATCCTCTAGTAACGCTATAAGCTGAGGTCTGTACCCCACAGGGAGTGTTTAACTTAAAAATAATTATTATAATTAAAGCCTCCGCGGACAAATCTGGTTAAACAGCCGACAACCAACCTCAAAGTTTGAACTGCAAGATCCCATTCGAAAAAAAGTCATTACATTAAATAAATAACAACAGCCTTGAAACTCAGCAACCCTGCTTCATCGCGTTTAATCAATTGATAGATTTTATTTTGAGGAAATGTCTGACAATGGAATAGTCCGACATTTAATCCATTAAGTTAGTGACTTATAATACTACGCACATCAATAAAAGCGAGCGGTCTTACAACTCAGCAATGTATGATGTATATGTATATACTCCCTCGATTTAAATGTGTGCACTCAATAAAATTCTATTTAGTAACCAAAACGCAACATGCATGCTACATTCCACCTCAAATATTATGGGTCTTAAACCACATAATTATACGCAGCTCACTCATAAAAAAGATCTAAATCACTACATAATTATAGAACAAAATCCTTCGCTGCGTTTGTCAGTCTATCTTTTGCTGGTTCGCGAAAAAGTAAAAAATACAGAGAACGAATTTTGTCATTTATGTTGAAGGTAAAGTTGTAATATTTATCAAGCTTTTGTGGAAATCAGCTTGGCTTATACTGAGCTATTATTTTGGCGTTCACCTCGTAAACCAATAGAGATATTATAATTATCAAAACAATGATCAAAACATTAAGTCTTAAACAAGCCTATGTAGCAATATGCTACAGCGTGTATCCATCTCTGAGGGTAAACTCAAAGTGACTGTTTTTAAATGACTTTAAAAAAATTGGCCCAGTGCGAGTCAGACTCGCCCATGAAGGGTTCCGTAGTAACTATAATAATATAATATAATATGTATATTTATTTGACGAATAAAAAACCTTACAAATTTCTTAAAACTAGCTTATTTACATTTTTACAACTACGCTAAATAACTTTGTTTTTCATAGTGTTTGTATGAATTACAAAGTTATATTTGCGGTTTTAGAAAATATGCTATATCTTAAAAACTGCTGACCCCATTTCGTTCAAACTAATTTTGGTTGAAAGTTTACATTAAGATCTACAGATATGTGTTTTCTTAGATTTTTCACTCCATTATTATAGAAGTTAGAGGGGGAGGGACACACATAATACCACTTTGGAAGCTTATATCTTTTAAACGATTGACTTTATGAAAAACTGGTTATAGAAACCCTTATATCGTTTTAAAAGACCTGTCTATAGATACCACACACGCATAGGTTTCATGAAAAAAAATATTTTCAGTTCTAGTTCCATGTATGGGGACCCCCCTTGATTTTAAATATTTTTTAATTTTGTCTTAAAATCGGAAAGCGGTTCACAGAATACATCTACCTACTAAGTTTCACATGTATAGTCTTAATAGTTTCGGAATAAAACCGCTGTGACATACGGACGGACGGACAGACAGACAGACAGACGGACAGACATATCGAAACTATAAGGATTCCGTTTTTTGCCATTCGGCTACGGAACCCTAAAAAGGAGGAGATTCTCAGTTCGTTAGATTTTTTTGGATGTTCCTCGATTATTTGATGACGGCTGAACCGATCTGGAAAGTTCTTCTTTTGTTTGAAAGGGGTAGTTGCTCCCATTGTCATCAAGTCGGGATCTGACGATGGATTCCTGTATAAATCGATGGAACTCTTCAAATATTAAAGGCTAGTGTTTGGGTTTTTTTATAGTAACTGGTGCATTTGTCTCGAGAAACATTTTGGTGAATTGGAACTGATGGTGAAGACAACAGATGGCCACCGGAACTACTCAATAATATGTATTTCATGACGAAGTTTTAGGATTACTTGAATATAATTGTTAGGCACTTTATGCCGTGTTGTGAAGTAGAGCTGATGGTGAGAAGTTCTCTCTCCTCAACAATTAACGGCCCTGCATCGGGAAAAGCAATATCTTGTAAAAGATGATAATTACATTAAGGCTTTTGTAACAAGATAAAATACAAACCAACCCATTAAAAAGCGAAAAATCTCAAATGAGACTTTTATCTATTAGGTACAGATTATTAGAAAACGTACTTGCTGCAGTTATTATTCATCCTTATTCGATTAAATATATTTTCAGCCGACGGCAAAAAAGGAGGAGGATATCAATTCGACGCGTATATTTTTTTTTGTTTTTTTTTTTTATGTATTATCACCGATTACTCGGAGACGGCTGAACCGATTTGGAAAATTCTTTTTTGTTTGAAAGGGTATACTTTGAAATTGGTCCCAGTGCCACCAAGTCAGGATCTGATGATGGTATCCTGGAGAAATCGAGGGAACTCTTCAAATATTATAGGCACACCTATAGTGATTTGAGTATTTTTTATAGTAACATGTGTAGTTGCATTTGAAAAGCACCATTTGTGAAGTGGACCTGATGATGAACACCACAGGTGGCCACTGGAACTATTCAATATATAAGTAGGAATAATAAGTATTTCATGTGTTCCGACTTGAATGTGGTTATTAAGCACAATATGCTCGTCACAATACATATGGTGAAGTGAAGCTGATGGTGAAGTACTAGGAGAACTCCTCAATAATTAACGGCCCAGCATTTGGAAAAGCAATATTTTGTAAAAGGTTATAAGTAGTTGAGATTTAGGCTTTTGTAATTAGGTAAATTATAAATCGACCAACTAAAAAGACTGAAATAAAAACTTTTTACCAAAAAATTAAACCGACTCCCAAAAAACACTGCAAAGTGAAAAATAACTTTAATTTCGGAAGTCGGTGCCAAAAACGAAAACACAAAACTAAAGACACCGACTACCGAAATTAAAGTTATTTTTCACTTTGCAGTGCTTTTTGGGATACGGTTTAATTTTTTGGTAAATAGTTTTTATTGTTTGAACAATAAATAAGTATTGTAGATACGAATGTAAATGAACGTACGTTTTACTTCTGTGGTATCTTCTAAGCATTCAGGAATAGCTTAGAAGATATCACAGAATAGTAATTGCAATATCCAATGGTTTATCGTGCTTTCCGCTGCACGAGGGTTATCAAACCACCAACTTCCGACTTCCGGGCTACTACTGAGAAATTTCTTACAGAAAAACCCAATAGCATTTTTTTGCCCAACCCGGAAATCAATCCGAGAACATCGAAGCAGTTAATATGGGGGCATGGCAGTGCCCTCGCCAAATCGAGCGCAAAGCAAACACTGCCGTACTATCCTTTTCTGGAACCATTTCGGCGTATTTTCAGGCCCCTATTTGGGGACCTTTGGATAGATTTAGAACATTGAAATTATCACTATTTAGTAAGCTACCAGCACACACTTAAACCACAAAATTTCATGTGTGTAACTTGTTTATTTCCTAAGTTATGCAAAAGCAAAGTTGTACTATTTCGACATATACAGGGTTAATTGTAAAACACCGAAAACCTCTCAGGACTATGTTACTAACATCATAATCAACAACTTTTGTTCTATGACTTTTAATAATTCGTCAGATTTTAGTTCACCAGATTTTCATACAAAAATAAAAATATTTAAATTGAACGCCCTAAGTGTCACGGAGTCCGGGCACGCCGCAATTGCGGCAGTAAGACCCCTCTTTGAGGAGTGGCTAGATCGGCGTCACGGCGTCCTGACCTACCGCATGACGCAGGTCCTCACCGGACACGGAAGTTTCGGGAGGTACCTGTGTCTGATGGGAAAGGAGGAAACGCCTGGGTGTCACCACTGCGATGGTCGCCCTGAGGACACAGTCGAGCACACGGTGCAGGACTGCCCCGCTTGGGCAGAGCACCGACGTGTCCTCACGGCGGCAATAGGCGGAGACCTCTCGCGCCCGGCATTGGTCGAGGCCATGCTGCGGGGTGAGAGGGAGTGGGAAGCGGTCGCCTCCCTCTGCGAAGCAGTCATGCTTCCGAAGGAGGAGGCGGGCCGCGAGAGGGAGAGGATGGCGTCTTCCCTCCAGCCAAGCCGCAGTGGTAGACGCCCACGGCGTCGGACGTCGGCCGACGATCTCCGGCCACCGTAGGCGCGGGCATGCGGACAGCGAGTAAAGGGCAACTCGCTGTCCGACCATGGACCATGCCCGGGTCGACGGCGCGTCGTGTTCCACGCGCGCCTCAAAGAGCGTCAGCAATATGACGAGGCCACCCCGTAGAGGGCCGAAGCCTGCTGGGGTCGTGGGACTCATCCCGTTACCGTGACCCCGGTACGTAAAGGGTTATTGAAGGAACACCGTGGATTTTAGTCAGTAAAAGTCTGACAGTCCCTCCCACCCTGCCCGGGGTGGGAGGACTTATTGGATAATTTTACAACGGTAAAAAAAAAAAAATGTGTCACGGAGTCTATGCGAAACAAAAGAAAGTGATAGTATAAATTGTTTTCTTTTGCTTCGCATAAACTTCGTAACATTTAGGGCGTTCAATTTAAATATTTTTATTTTTGTATGAAAATCTGGTGAACTAAAATCTGACGAATTATTAAAAGTCATAGAACAAAAGTTGTTAATTATGATGTTAGTATCATAGTCCTGAGAGGTTTTCGGTGTTTTACAATTAACCCTGTATAGACTCACTGATCATCAAAATAGAACTAGTACTTCCCATAAACCTAGAGAGCTGAAATTTGGCATTGAGGTAGGGTTTAGTACCTTTATGAAAGGAAAACTATCAAAACTAGGATCATGGAAGATCTGGAGTACCTTACGACCCTGAGGAGAAACCGTAACAGACCAGCTAAACTATTGAAATTATCGACATGCTATGATCACAAAGTTTATTGAGCGTAGTTATTCCTTTCTATTAAAATTTAAAATTTGAAGGTCTGAAGTATCTGATGAAGAACCCTAAGAGCTCAGCTGAACTATGGGAGGTATGGAAATGCGCCTTGACAAAAGTTATTCAGTGTGACGAACCCTTTCTACTGATGTGTATAAAAAATTTAAGGTCTGAAGTATCTGATGAAGAACCCTAAGAGCTCAGCTGAACTATGGGAGGTATGGAAATGCGCCTTGACAAAAGTTATTCAGTGTGACGAACCCTTTCTACTGATGTGTATAAAAAATTTAAGGTCTGAAGTATCTGATGAACAACCCTAAGAGCTCAGCTGAACTATGGGAGATATGGAAATGCGCCTTAACAAAAGTTATTCAATGTGACGACTGTGACGAGCTCCTTCTTATAAATGAATATGAAACTGGAGTCTGAATAATTAAGAAACTAATCAAGTAAAAAATAGCTTTCTGCAAAAAGAAGTGAAATCCCACCAAAAACATCCTGTAAAAAATTTGCCAAGTCTCGCTTAAGCTGTTTGTTTCTCTATAAAAAAATGGCCAAGTGCGAGTCAGACTCGCCCATGAACCCTTCATGGGCGTCATGGGCGACCCAATTTCGTTCAAACCAATTTTGGTTAAAAGTTTACATTAAGATCTACAGACATATATTTTTTTGGATTATTCACTCCATTATTATAGAAGTAAGAGGGGGGGAGGGGACACATTTTACCACTTTGGAAGCTTATATCTTTTAAACGATTGACTTTATGAAAAAGTAGTTTTAGAAACCCTCATATCATTTTTAAAGACCTGTCTATAGATACCACACACGCATAGGTTTCATGAAAAAAAATATTGTCAGTTCTAGTTCCATGTATGGGGACCCCCCTTTATTTTAAATATTTTTTAATTTTTTTCTTAAAATCTGAAAGCTTTTCATAGAATACATCTACCTACTTAGTTTCACATGTATAGTCTTAATAGTTTCGGAATAAAATGGCTGTGACATACGGACGGAGGGACAGACAGACAGACAGACAGACGGACAGACATATCGAAACTATAAGGGTTCCGTTTTTTGCCATTCGGCTACGGAACCCTAAAAAGTAATGAAAGCAAAGCGAAGCCAAGTCTAAGGATCTTTACTGCGATTTCTTTATTAATATAAGTAGTTAGATTTTATGTGACTTGGCCGTTGACTTCGATGTATTAACTAGTAAAGGTGCACAGAGTATGTTCAACGGCCGGTTACATAAAATCTTACAGGATGTTTTTGGTGGGATATATGTATATATTACTAGCGACCCGCCCTTAAGAATCACTATATCTATAACTGTAAATTTAGTAAAATATACAGCAGTATTAAAATCTATTGCGTAGCGTGTAGACAGCTGGAGCAACTTTGTTTTATAGTATATAAAGTATTCCGAAGTTAGTGTTTTCTATATCATCATTTTATGGTGGTCTTTCCCATCTGTTTATTTGTCAAAGGTGTTATTTTCAGAAACTACTACTATCAACATCTTTGAAAGTATGTCTGCTAATTGAGTTTTTTAACGTAAAAAAGGGCAAAAAAGAAGGAGGTTAAAAATTTATTAGTAGATATATATTTTTACCACTTTTTTGTCAGTGGCCTAGTTTAATACTCTAGACTCAACTTTAAAGATGACTTGAGTTTAATTCATCTGCGCAAATGTATTTACAACTTGATTTCTCAACCATCATAGAAAAAATATACAATCATAAAAAAAAGGATTAGGTATTTATGCTTTCCGATTTATTCAAGTAACAATATAATTTAAGGACAAGTTCTTAGATCGCGCAGCCACATCTGCCGGCATAACCACCACAGAGACCGAGGCCAGGAGCAGCAAGACCAGCGGTACCGAAGGTGGCACCAGGACCGTAAGCAGCAAAAGGGCCCACGCCGGCAGCCGGGCCAAAGGCAGCACTCTCACTGATCATAGCGTTCCTGCCATTACCACAGGCGTGGTTGACGGCACCAGCACCGGCAGTAGGCAACACACCTTCGAAACCAACTGTACCCACGAACGGCAGCCCACCAGCTACATCTAGGATACCCTCATAAACGTTGTCAGAGGCCACAGAGATACCGACGGGAGCGGTGCCGGAGGCGCTGGAGACAGGCAGGGCGCCGCCACTGGTGGGACTGAACTCAATGGAGGGACCGCAGATTCCATCGTAAGCCAGGCCTCTGCCTGCGCAGCCAGCGCCAGGGTAGCCGAGTCCTCCATATGCGAAAGCTGGGGCAGCCAAGCCGCAAGGGGCAGCCAAGCCGTAGGGAGCAGCAAGTCCAGAGTTATCAGCCACCGCAGCGCGGCTGGTGCACTGTCCGAGGGCAGACTGAAAAAAAAAGTTACAACGATTAACCTACATGTATATGAGTCCCATTTCTTGAATGAATTACAGTGTATGAAACCCAGATATAGAATAAAATTAATGATTTAAATGTGTCTTACCTTGAGCAGGAGCGCCTGAGCGCAGAGGACGAGGATAGCCTTGACAGACATTGTAGTTTGTTTCGAGTACTGACACAAGAATGATGTCTAGTGGAACTGTTGGTGGTTTTATACTCTATCGTGTTATCGATTAACAAGAATGTATTTATGTCGGTATAAGTAATTAATTAATAACTTGTGCAAGCATGATAAGCTTGCTATTCTTGACCAAAAAAGCGTATAATATTTTTTATCTAGTCACGTTTTCTAAAATTTCGAAAACGCGGTCCATATCAACATGGTACTGGGTATAAAATGTGTCAATATTTTCAGGTCATCATTCAGTCTTCAGCTTGTTGTTGAACAAACATCAAACATGTCTTCCTTCACTGTTCTGTTGCTCTGCATCCAAGCTTGCTTGGTCCAGGTGAGTGACTTTGTTTGAAACCCTTTGAATACTTTTTCCTTTTTATGTTAGCTTGACCTGAAGAGAAGCTAGATAAATAATTACACCCACAAGGGTCGGTCTGTCGATTTAAAGCGTTGGACGCTGATTCCTGTAACACAGGCTGGCTTAGCACAGGAATCAGGGGCTTCACTTGAAAGATGCCTATATTTCAAAAATATAAAATTCTTCCACTGCCCTGTATGTATATAAAAGATATCTGCATTTTTACAAAGAAACACATGCATTACTTTAAGCAACGTAGTGAGGTTCTGCCGAGGCAGAAAAGGGCTAAATTCCATAACCTATTGTATCAACCACCCGGTCATAAAGATATTTATAAGAAAAATGTGTATAATATGTGTATTCTGATTTATAATAACCTCCCAAACGAATTGAAATTGTTACAGGGTAATGTATTTAAAACAAAATTGACAGAGTGGCTACAAAAAAACTGTTTTTATAGTATTAGGAAATTTATGGAATTTGGAAATAGAAGTGAATAATTTAATTAGTAAAACAATGTTGACGATAAAATTGTATGTAATAATGATATTAATCGAATTTATGAAAATTGTATATGATAATAATAATTTAATTGCATGTAGTAATAATAATTTAATGACATAAATATAAATAATTTGCACGCTTGCTTGCAGGCAGAATACAGACTTTTAGGATATAAGATCTTTCCTTATAAACAATGTATTTCTTGCAAATAAACATTTTGATTTGATTTGATTTGATTAATATTTATTATTTCCTTTATTCAACAAATATCTCAAAAATTACATTTTTAAATATTTTTCTATAAAAACTTACAATAAAAAAACATTTAAAAATATAAAAAATGGCAGTCCATCGGTGTCGGGAGCAGGGTCCAAGCTACCGGTGGTTAGGTCTCCAGAGAAAGGAACCTCCTCACAATGCGAGCTGTATCGAGGAGAACTGCCTTCTGTATCAGGCCCTTTATCCAGCTGTGCAACGCCAGCTTCGACAGATGGTCGTCGAAGCTTTTAGCTATCAGCCCATTGACTGACATGACAATCGGCACAATGACAGCCGAGTCCACATTCCACATGTCAACAACCTCATGAGCTAAGTCGAGATACTTTATGTGTTTCTCTTTCTCAGCTTTCACGAGATTCTCGTCCTGTGGGATGGTAACATCGATTATCATTGCGCGGCGCACTAATCGGTCTATCACCACTATATCAGGCTTATTGGCAACAATAGTCCTGTCAGTGATGATAGACCGATCCCAGTACAACGTGACATGGTCATTTTCGAGAACTGGGTCGGGCACATACTTGTAATACGGTACCTCAGAATCGACAAGTTTGTATTTCAAAGCAAGTTGCTGATGGATAATTCTGGCTACTTGGTTGTGTCTATGCAAGTACTCGCCGTTAGCAAGACGAGAACAACCGGAGACAATATGTCTGATGGACTCACCAGGATGATGGCATGCCCAACACACGTCAATCGTCCCGTCCTTCATAATATGTCTCCGGTAATTATTCGTCAAGATAACTTCGTCCATAATTGCACAGACAAAACCTTCAGTTTCTCCGAAGAGATCCCCGAAGCGTAGCCAGGCAACGGAAGCTGTCAAATCTACATCGGGCCCATAGAGAGCCCGATAGTAGCGACCATGAAGCTCCTTGCTTTTCCATACCTCCTTGCGGTCATCTGCGGTGAGTATAACAGATTTGTGCCAGTTCTCTTTAGCCATGGTCAGCGGGGTGAGTCCCTTGTCCACTGCAACCACATCTCGGTGCATACCCACATCGGCTTGAAGGAAATATTCCCTGAGACTGCAAATCTCGCGGTTGTGGAGAGTTTTGGCGTTTAAAAAGCCTCGACCTCCACACTTCCGCGGGATGTACAGTCTCATCACCGATGATCGTGGGTGATGCATCCGATTTGCGGTCAGCAGTGTGCGGACCCTCCTATCCAGGGCGTCCAGTTCGGTTTGAGTCCATTTGAGTATGCCGAAAGAATACATCAACACCGGCATGACCCAACCGTTGAAGGCAGGAAGGAAGGTTTATATTATTATTATTATCTTTATTTATTTGCATAAAAACATGGTATACAAAGATGTTACATGAGTTAGGGATGAGATCATACATGTTTTGCTTAAGATTAAAGCATGCAAAATGGTTAACACAACTTATGTTCAAAGTATTCCTTAATGCTATAAAAATTATTATCATTTCGCCATTTATACAAGTGAATTTTAAACAGTCTGCTATTTAGTAGTTTAAGTTTACATGGTAATTTATTGTATATACGCACAGCCATAGCTAAACAGCTTTTACTATATTTTGTTAATCGAGGGATTACATCTAAAACAAGTCTAAATTTGTCACGCCGATTCCTAGAGCTTACATCTGCTGCTGTTCTGAATAGATCTTTGTGTTTCCGTACAAACATACATGTTTCATATAGATATAGTGAGGGTAATGGTAGCAGGCCAAGTTTTTTAAATATTGGACGACAAGATACGTCCGGTGGAATGCTCTGAATCGCTCGAACACATTTCTTTTGAGCGATAAATGCTCTGTTATGGTCGGTACTATTGCCCCATACAATCAGCCCATACCGCAGCGAGGACTCAACATATGCACGATAGGACATTATAGCTGTTTTCATGTTTGTAACATTTTTAATCCGTCTGAGAGCGTATACGAATTTATTGATTTTATTACATACACTATCGATTTGAGCTTTCCAGTCTAGATATTCGTCTATGATCGTTCCCAAAAACTTAGTTTGAGCTACTTGTTGAAGTTTTGATATATTCATTGTAAAATTAAATTTGTTATTATTGGATTTATTAAATTGTACATATACTGATTTATTAAGGTTAATAGATAAATTATTTTTATTAAGCCAACTTATAAGATTTTCTATTGTATTATTAATATCTGTTTCATGATCAATTATTGATTTACTTTTTTTATCCGTAGAAACAATTATCGAAATGTCATCAGCAAACAGATATCATTTATGATTAGTCATATCAACAATATCGTTCACATATAGGAGAAACAAAATCGGGCCCAATATACTGCCCTGAGGAACGCCTCGGTTGGTGTTTTCCGAGGTCTATTGATGGATGGGTGACTATCTTGACATATCGATATTCTTCGGTGACTTGGAAAGCACACTGAGCGGTTGGCCCGGGCTGCTATTTTAAGATCTTTGTAAGTCATCACGGGTTGATATACGCTTTATAACAATAAAACAACAACAATAAAATAATTTAACAATAAAATAATAAAATAATTTATAACAATAAAATAAGGACTTAACAATTACAAAGAATGTTATTAGAAGATAAATAAGACCTAAGAATAGTCTTGCCAAAGAGTATTTCTCCAATTAGCATCATACTACCTATATAAAGTTATGAGTATGTACCAGTATGTAAGTACCTAAGTATCTATATAGTCCACACCTTAAGTTGATTTTGTTAGTGCAAATATAAGGATCGTACCGAAAACACGTTGTTTTAGTAAAAATCTAATCCCGCGAACGAAAAGAGTTCTTATTCACCTAAACATGGTCCATAATGAGCCGGATTGTGTTAACGCCTACCGAGTTAAGAGCCATTTCAAAAACTTTGAATGTTAAAATTGGTATCTGCGCGTGGCGATGCAGACATATGCAACACAAATAGTGTAGAGCGAATGTCATTCTGCTTCCGACGCTCGCCCGCGACAGTCGTGCCGCTCCGCGCTCTCGATCGTTCCGTGCCTGAGTCATCGCTCCGTTCGTCACGCCCGCCGTGACGTCACTCGTAGTCGCCGACTACGACGCCTGGTCCGGATCCGCCTTTTTCGAGGCGGTGAAGGATATCGTGCTTCTCTAACAGAGATTGTCAAAAACAATTTGGTTTGGCCCCTTCAGGGTAAAACCACAGTTTCGTGGTCCTTGGTTGGAAACCTCACGGTGTCAACAATACCAAGGGGGTGCTGACCCGACGCACCCGCTGATCCCCTTCAGGGTGAAGCAGTCAATTGGAGTCGAGTGCTAGGTTTTGGCCTTGGGGGATCTCCTAGTCAAACCTAGTTACTGAGTTCTCTTCACAGCATACACACCTAGTGTCGGTTGGGTGTATCTACCCCTTCGCACTAGACCCAATAGGGCCCGGTACGCACATTAAGATTGGCGACCGGATTACAAGCTTAGGGCACACCATTAGGCACACACCTCCCTGCTATCCCCGCAGGGAGCGAACTCACCTCCGGGTCATTCCCGCCCGGAGGGTTAGGCAAATAGGGCCCCTCAGGCCACATCAGACGGCAACACAGCTACCGAGTTTGTCTGGGTTTCTCTTCTCGGTAGCGAAGTGTTAGGAGAAACTCCGGGGCAGGGCTCTTTGGGGACCGTCTGCTCGGGGAGCTCACGTTTGACGTGTCTCCTCGAGGCGCTTATGTTAGGTTTAGGAGAATAGGATCCCCACTTTTACGCCTCCAACATGGAGACCTTAGAGACTCTATCCGCTCAGGTAAAGTACCTATCCGATAGGCTACTTAAAACCACCGAGGTTTTAGGGCTTATTATATTTAAAAACCCCGACTTAAAAAAGGAGTTTGAGGAGGAGATTGACTCCATAAAAATCAATCCCATGCTCAAACACCACCCCGCGTTGCCACCCATCCCGCAGCCGGAGATAGATCCCACCCCCGCGCCCATCGCAGATAGGTCCCCCTCCCCCCCAGACGTCGAAATGGACTCTGAGGAGGAGGAAAAAGAAAAAGAGAGCTCGGAAGGCGAGCGCTCGGAGCGCGCAGAGAGCATGCACTCTGGGCGCTCGGAGCGAGCGGAGTCCGAGCACTCCTCCTCCGATCAAACCTCTTCCTCCGACGATTTTATCCTCGTCGAGGGAAAGAGGAAGAAGAGGTCGCAGGCCTCGTCCTCCACTCAGGCCCCTAAGGCCAAGAAACCCTCCCCTCCCGAGCCAGCACGCTTAGTGCAGAGCCAGCCCTCCACTTCCTCGGCCACTAGGCCCAGCCCTACCCAAACCCCAGTCGTCAGCGCCTCAGTGCGCAAGACCATCCCTCCCCCACCCATATTCATCCACGATAAGGGGGCTTGGACAAACGTGTCCAAAGCGTGTGGCGAGCAACGTATCGCCTACACGAATGCCCGCGCCGTTCAGAACGGCATAAAAGTAGGGTTAGCGACAGCTAACGACCACCGCGCGCTTTCGAAGCTTCTCAAGGCTCGAAATATCCCCCACCACACTTATACGCTCCATGAGAGCAAGCCCGTTCGGGTGGTCCTCTGCCGGATCCCCAGTGAGATCCCCACCACCGAGATCGTCTGCGACTTAGAGTCACAGAACATCCCGGTGATTGAGGTGCACCGTATGCACGGCAGAGGTGGCAGGGCGTCTAACAACGTCCTCGTCATCTGCCACCCCGTCTCCGAAGGTCCCCACCCCATCTTTGCGCTGAAGACTGTATGCAGTCTCTCAGGAATACTCATTGAGAAGCCACACAAAAGTGGCACAGTAGGCCAATGCCACCGTTGCCAGTTGTATGGGCACGCGCAACGGAATTGCTTCGGCAAACCCCGGTGCGTAAAGTGCCTGGGCGATCACGGCACTGCGGAGTGCAGTCGCCCAAAAGATAGGTCCCAATGCCCAGACCCGCCCAGCTGCGTGCTGTGCGGGCAATCGGGCCACCCCGCCAATTACCGAGGCTGTCCGAAAGCCCCGAAAACCTCCGCCCCTAAACTGGCAACGCGCGCTAGCGCACGCCAGGGACGAGAGTGTCCTACACTCTCGTCTGAGCTCCCCCAGACCCTCAGTCCCCAGCGTCCAACTCCTTGGACGGCGGCGAATCACGCCCAAAACTTCCCGGCACTAAGGCCGAAAGTCCCTGGGCTAATGGATCAACCCATCATGCCCTCCGCCCCGGTTGTTGTGGCTTCTCAGCCCCCACCCCCTCCCCAGTCACTCCCTCGCTCGGATGAGCCGGAACTCGATGCGTTCCTCATCCTTGGGAATACTTTCAGTTTCTTTCAGTCCCCCCGCGCCATCCAAATGGCAAAGGAGGTCGTGGCCTGCAGAAGTGTTGAATCCCTGATTCAGGTATACTATAAGTATCCTGATGTAAAAAGCCATTTTAACAACCTTTTTAAACAGCCATAATGTATAACACGGCTAGTAAGAGATTAAAGCCCCGATCCCTAAAGCTAGGTTACTTCAATGCCAATGGCATCATCAATCAACGGGACGAGATCGCGACTTTCCTTCGTGATCATAGTCTCGACATCCTTCTGGTCCAAGAGACCTTCCTCAAACCCCACCTTAGGGATCCCAAGGTAGCCAACTACCGGCTAGTTAGGAACGATAGGACTAGATGCCACAGAGGTGGCACTCTAATATATTATAGGAACTCCCTGCACTGCATCCCTATGGATCCGCCGCCCCTTGCCCACTTAGAGGTATCCGTTTGCCGGCTAGGCATGACGGGCCATCCCTCTATCACAATAGTATCCGCGTATCTCCCACCGTACAACGACGCAGATTCAAATTCTTCGATAAACGCCTCACTTCGAAGCGACCTTACAGCCCTTCTAGACATGAGTGACTCCGTCCTTATGGCGGGGGATCTCAATGCCAAACATCCCGCATGGTGTAGTCGTATTACCAACCCCCGTGGGAAGGTACTATACGACCTTTGCACACCTCTCCACATAGATATCATAGGTCCTATGCGGCCTACTCATTACCCGTTCGAGCCATCCCATTTGCCCGACGTACTCGACATTGCCCTCCTGAAGAATGTGAACTTACGTTTGCACTCTTTAGAGACGGTAGACGAACTTGACTCTGACCATAGACCGGTGATCATGGAGTTAACTCCAAGATCGGGCCCCTATGACCCTAACCGCCCCACTCCCACACAGGTGATCACTGACTGGAGGAAAGTAGGCGAATTGCTGAAATCCAACACGTCTCCTCACCTGGACAAGATCCCCGACCACATCCAGTCCGCCGCCGACACGACGACTGCGATCGACTCACTCACAGAGCACGTACAATCTGTCCTGAACGACTGTTCAAGGGAGATTCCGGTGTCAGAGCACTGGCGCCGGAAGCTCCCGGACGATGTACGGGCCCTGCTGACTGAGAAGAACGCAGCAGTCCGTGCCTACAGAGCCTTCCCCTGCCAGAATAACAAAACTTTCATGCGGTACTTACAGCGCAAAGTAAGTAACAGCATCAGAGAGTGGCGTGAAGCCGGCTGGGATAAGACCCTGAGCGAACTGGAACCCACCCACCTTGCCTTCTGGCAACTTCAGAGGAGAATGCGCGCCACTGAGGTTACCACAATGCCTCCCCTTATCCGCCCGGATCAAAGCATTGCCTTCGACGACGAAGACAAAGCTGAATGCCTAGCCGACAGCCTAGAGGCCCAGTGCTCTCCCAGCTCCCAACCAGTCGACCCAGCCCACCTTGCCCACGTGGATGCTGAGGTAGAACGTAGATCTGCCCTACCCCCTGTCGAGGACCCTGATGCTCCCCTCCCCCCCGTCACGGAAGACGAGGTGGAGGAGATCATCAGGAAACTCAAACCTAGGAAAGCTCCCGGGACTGACAGACTGACCACTAGGGCACTTAAACTCCTCCCACGTACGATCATAGTCCTACTGGTTGCCATCTTCAATGGCGCCATGTCCAACAACTTGTTTCCGCAAGCTTGGAAAGAGGCTATAGTGATAGGTATCCCAAAACCCGGAAAGCCCAAGTCCCTCCCGACTAGTTATAGACCCATAAGTCTGCTCAGCGCCCTCAGCAAGATCTACGAGCGGATTATTCTTAATCGGCTCAAGGACTTTGTCGAGGCAAAGAGCCTAATCCCTAACGAGCAGTTTGGCTTTAGAGCCCATCACTCCAGTGTCCACCAAGCCCACCGCATCGTAGAGCACATTAGCGGCCGCTTTCAACGCGGTCTGATGACGGGGGCCCTATTCTTCGACATAGCGAAGGCCTTCGACAAAGTCTGGCACAATGGCTTAATTTATAAGCTATACCAACTAGGTGTGCCGGATCGTCTCGTGCTCATCATTCGAGACTTTCTGTCGAACCGCTCCTTCAGATATCGTATCGAAGGAGCGCTTTCCACTCCCCGCCCTATCAGAGCCGGCGTCCCTCAGGGCGCCGTGCTCTCTCCCCCACTCTTCACGCTATTCTCTAGCGACATCCCAAAAAGCCCTCCAGTAGAGTTAGCCCTATTTGCCGATGACACGGCCATCTACTACTCGGGAAAAAGTCCCGATAGCATCGCTCATACCCTCCAGACCTCAGCCAACGCACTAGGCGATTGGTTTAGGAAATGGAGGATTGAGGTAAACCCTGACAAAAGTCAAGCAGTCCTGTTTCGCAGGGCTCGCTATAGACAACCCACCCTCCCCAGCCCGATCACTATGTTTGGCAAGCCGATCCCCTGGGAGAAGCGAGCCAAATACCTAGGTGTAATCTTAGACCAGTTCCTCAAATTCACTGAGCACATAAAGAAGGTTCGCTCGCGAGCCGCTTTCGCTCTCGGTAGGCTTCACTCCTTGCTGAATAAGCACAGTAAGCTCTCCCTTAGGTGTAAAATCCGAATTTACACGACATGCATACGTCCTATCATGACGTACGCCTGTCCGGTGTTTGCCCATGCCAGTCCGGCTCAGATCCATAGGATGCAGGTCCTTCAGAACCGTTTTCTCCGAAAGGCCACGGGCGCGCCCTGGTACTTGAGGAATGAGGATCTCCACGTAGACCTCAAACTCCCTACCATAAAGCAAGTGTTGAAACGCATGTCAGTGCGTTACTTCACCTCTGCTGATACCCACACCAACCCCCTGATCGTATCGGCCGCCCGATACAGACCCTCCCAAATTTCTCGGGTTCGTCGCCCGCGCCACGTCCTAGACGAGCCCGACGACCCCATCACCATCCGACAAGAGAGCAGTAGGGAAACTAGCACTCTTAGAAAACACAAACACAAAACGCGTTCTGTATTCCGGCCTCGCCGACGAGGCCCATCGCGACGTCCGCGTACTTGTAATAGAAATCCTCCCCGACCTTTGCCAAACGAGCCAGCCCGCGATGCTGAGCCAGTAGCAATAAATACTCCCCTAAACACGACCCAGCCTGTCCCTTTGCTGCCCTCCCAAAATGACCCCGCTATGCCGAGGCCCGTACTCCGCAGGGAGTGCCCTTAGCGTGCGGTCATTAGTAGTAAGTAAAATTTTAGTTTGTAAGCCCTGGCTGGGGGCCTTTAATTTAATTATTAGAGGTCACCACAGGAAAGTCCGGTTAAGTAGACTCACAGCCTTAGTGTGCTGATCTACAAGTGGCCCTACCTAAAAAAAAAAAAAAAAAAAAAAAAAAAAAAGAGCGAATGTCGAGTCGGACTAAAAAATCTTGAGCTGTTACTTCTGAAAAATTACGAGTTAATACGAATAACAGTCATAATGATGGAACAAAGTTTAGTTAAACTCGTTAGTTTCAACTGTAAATCTATTCATAGATCTATTGACTGTGTAAGATCACTATGTCAATCGGCTGATATAATTGCGCTTCAGGAGACGTGGCTATTGCCACACGACGTAGCCTTCCTAGGAACTATCCATAATGAGTTCGCATTCACGGGCAAGTCTGCTGTAGATACGTCAAGCGGTGTAGTGCGCGGGCGGCCGTATGGTGGCGTAGCGTTAATCTGGAGAAGAAGTTTGTTTACATCGGTCTCTGTCATTGAGTGTAACAGTGTGCGGCTAGTGGCGGCTAAAGTTATAGTCGCGGGCCGTGCGTTTTATTTTTCTCGGTGTATATGCCTACGGACTCGGTTGATAATCTTAATGAGTTTACGGAATGTTTAAGCGAAATTAGCGCAATTATTGAGAACGAAAACGTAGAAAGTGTTTATGTGTTGGGAGATTTTAATGCACACCCAGGCGAGCGCTTTGGTGTTGAGTTACTTGATTTTTGTAGTGAGCAAAAATGGTTATGTGCGGATATACTGAAACTCGGTCAGAACCCTGATACGTACACTTTCGTTAGTGATGCTCATGATAACTGTCGTAGATGGCTTGACCACTGTGTGGTCACTGAGGCGGCCCTACGTACTATTATTGATGTAAACGTTAATTGTGATGTTTTCTGGTCGGACCACTTACCTTTGGAGATTACATTTAACTTAAAAATATTGCAGACAAAAATGGTTAGCAGTAAAATTGTAAATAATAGGGTAAAGTGGGGTATAAGAGATGCTAGTCAGATAAAAAAGTTTCATGAATTGTGTTATAATGAGATGAGAGAGGTTGGTTTTCCTAGTATTTTCCACGAATGCTGTGATAATGTATGCCATAATATAGATCATAGAGTACATATAGATAGTTTATACAGTACCCTTGTGAGCATATTGAGTGAGTCAGCAGCCGCGACTTGTAGTCGGCCGGCTGACTGGAAGCGGAGGTATGTCACGGGTTGGAATAGACATGTTAAGGAGGCTCATGCACAGGCTCGGCTTTGTTTTCAGCTTTGGGTCCAGTATGGAAAACCCGGTGCGGGTTCCATTTATACAAAAATGTGTGAAACTCGAAAAGCTTTCAAGGCTAAATTGAAGTGGTGTCAGAACAATGAGCAAAAAATTAAAATGGAAATTATTGCTACCCACCACTCAGCGAGAAATTTCAACAGAACCAGTTGATATTGCTAACTTATTCCAGCAACAATTTAAAGTTGAATCACCCCTAGGTCGAGTAAATCAAACGGCTAATATGAGCTGTAAAAACTTGAGTGTGCGTTTCTCGGCCCGTGATGTGTCTTCTGTTATTAAAAATATGTCTAGGGGTAAGTCACCCGGTCATGATAGCCTAAGTATAGAGCATTTGCAAAACGCAGGAGTCCATCTCCCAAGGATTCTTTCTTTACTGTTTAACTTGTGTATCAGTCACTCTTATTTACCGGTGGATCTAGTAAGGACTGTTGTGGTGCCCGTTCCTAAAAATAAGACCGGTGACATGTCGGATACCACCAATTACCGACCTATATCCTTAGCAACAATTACTGCCAAAGTGTTAGATAGTTTGCTGGACAAATATCTGGCTAAGCATTTAAATATTGATGACAGGCAGTTTGGTTTTAGGAATGGGTTATCAACTGAGACTGCGATTATGACACTAAAGAGCACAGTACAATACTATACTGGGAGAAGGACGCCTGTCTATGCATGCTTTCTGGACTTATCCAGGGCATTCGACCTTGTTTCCTACGACATCCTGTGGAACAAATTGTCGAGTGAAACTAGCCTGCCGCCAGAAATAATTAATGTATTTAAGTTCTGGTATAGTAACCAACATAACACTGTGCGGTGGGCAGATTCCTACTCTGATGTATACAGGCTAGAATGTGGAGTAAGGCAAGGAGGTTTAACCTCGCCCAAGCTATTCAATTTGTATGTGAATAAGCTGATTGAGGAACTCAGCAGCTCTGGAGTTGGATGCATGATGGACGGAGTTTCCTTTAATAACATTAGCTACGCTAATGACATGGTGTTGCTGAGTCTATCAATCAGTGCGCTTAGGAAACTGCTGAACATTTGTGAGTCTTACGCTGGTGCTCATGGACTGAGGTATAATGCTAAGAAAAGTGAACTGCTCGTTTTCAAAGCACATAATAAGACCTATGAAATAGTACCACAAGTCTCGTTATGTGGTACGGTGCTTAATAGAGTTAAGCAGTTTAAATACCTCGGTCACTGGGTTACAGAAGATTGCTCGGATACCTGTGACATGGAGAGAGAGCGCAGGGCATTGGCCGTAAGATGCAACATGCTGGCCCATAGGTTTGCGAGATGCGACAGTAATGTCAAGATTACTCTGTTTAGGGCATATTGCCAATCATTTTACACCTGCAGCCTATGGACCAGATACACGCTAAAAACGTACAATGCCTTGCGCGTGCAATATAACAATGCATTTAGGATACTGTTGTCACTAACACGTTTTTGTAGCGCGTCAGGGATGTTCGCAGAAGCACGCACTGACGACTTTTTTGCAATAATGTGTAAAAGGTCTGCATCATTTCTGCGTCGTTTGCGTGACAGTGCCAACAGTCTCCTGAATGTGATTGTTAGTAAGACCGAGGGCAACTTGATGGGACACCTGTGCGCAATGCATGTGCTGCAACCGGGTGTTCCAAGAGTATGGTAGATCCTGGTCTTGTTTGTTTAATAGTTTTAATTTTGTCGAGATTTATTATAAGTATATACTAACATAGTTTAAGTCAATACTAACACATGTATGGTTTAATACCGAAATAAAGAATAAATAATAATAATAATAATAATCGTCTTTATGAGAAAAAGTAATTTGACTAATTAAATGACTTAAGATAAAAAAAATTAAACACATGTATTTGTTGTAAAGTATACAGCGTGGAGACTGAGAGGACGATACGATCTTAAATTAAACTTCGTAATTAGTTATTATATTCCCAACCTGCACGCAAACAATCAATCGAATATATATATAGCCACAGGGCATTATTTTTATTTTTAGCATTTTTTACATGATGTATAAAAATACATCATGTAAAAAATGCTAAAAATAAAAATAATGCCCTGTGGCTAAAAAAACGGAACACGTTAACGACCCCCGGACGCATCGGTATTATCCACGTTGCCAGCTCGCTACTACAAAAACATAAAACTTTTATTTCTAAAACTGATTGCCTGATACAAATCAATGCAAATTATATCGTATGCTTGAGTCGTAAGAGTCATAAATCATGCCGATATCGTTCCGCGAACGGGCGAGGCGAGCGCGGGTCATCGTGGGGTTATACGGGAGGGGTAGTCATATTTTCTGTCTAGGTCACGGTCAATGTATCACCGGACGTGCTTCGTGTCTGTGACGCATTTTGGAATTTCTGATGTGCCCACGCTCTTCGAAAGTCGAGCTGCTACTGGTAACCTATTATCAAGATTGAGAAATAACATTATACGTCAGTGTACATTGTGTATTCAAAAACACGGCGGTAATGTTGAAAATAAAAAAAATTAATAATGACTACTTAGCGAAGTGATCGAAAAGTGATTGTGGTTAATAAATTGATTACTAAATAACTCGCTGGTGAATGGTGCCTGACTATTTCGTTAATAATCTGTGATTTGATTTAATGTAATTGAACATTAATAATAATATTAATGGCGCCAAAACATTACGTCGTAGCTACGCGATGTCCATATTGTCGTCGCCGGCCACCGCGAACCGCGGGCGCTCGTACTGAAACTGCGCTTTTTTGCCATTCTGCGTCTCTTCGTACAGGTCATTGAACCAATATTTCTAAATTATGTTCTATTTGGTGTATAGTTTTATGCTATTTAGTTTGTTTGAGAAAATCGTTTTTTTTTTAATTTCGATGTTAGGATATATTTGATAGTTTATAAATGTTTCTAGGAACCAGCAATGCCAGTGTTTTCAGTTAAAGTCATATCGTCGTATCCACGCTGTATATTTAAAAGAAAAATGTAAGCTATGTGACAACCGAATTCAACAAAATTAAACTCAAAACCTACTTAACTAAGAAAGATTACAGTTTTTGTGTCGATGATATATTATTTCTATAAATAGGTGACAAGTAAGAAAAAGTGTTGGTGTGTCTATACAAAAATACGTTACCTATATATATAAATACCAGGTACTTTAAATATTATATTAATTATACGAGTATATAATATTGCCGTGTGCTCTTACTGCTTTAATTTCTTGTTTATCAGCATTATGTCATTGTTCTTTCGGCACCAGCTTTCCACATAATTATCAGAAATAGCATTTTGCGTATTACTGTACAGTAAGTATGGCATTGTCCGTAAATCCATCGATGCAGTGTGCTCATATTGGTTTGAAATGCCAATTCCTGTCATAATTGAACCAGATACCGCTCCTTGATTAAGAGTGAGTTTAGATTTTTCAGCTGCTTTGGTGTCTGAAGTTTTCAAAATAAAGCTCACACATCTCACATTTGAAGTAAAATTTGGATATGAGACTCATCTGTTTCTCTTTTTAGATAGCTCATTTTGTAGCCGAATTTTACACTATGTTTGCTTATATTTATTAATTGACTCTAAAATTACTGAAAATCTATTATTCGCCTTCCATGCACTTTATAATTATTCTAAAAAATAAAAATAAGCATTTGAGAAATTTGAACCTTGATTACAATCTAGTATAGATACACAGTGTAATAGAATACACGTCGACGTAAAACTGGAATAGTTATAATCATCATTATGAATATCTTTTACTATAGGACCAACCTTAAAATTGCGAAAAAGAAAAGATGACCTCGTTCATTTATAAGTGTGCATAACTTTACAAAATTTACTTAACAGCTGATTATTTTTCATGTTCATAATAATGAGTACAATTTCACTTTTTAAGCGTTTATGTATATTCGGGTGAATTGCCCAAGCAAAAAAATACACGGAAAACCTGAGAACGGTAGTGCAATGTGCTGATTTTTAATTTTATATATTTTTTCTCAACAACGTAAGTACTTCTCTACCTTGGCAGAAAAAGTCATTGATTTCTACCCACTAATATACCGAAAAAAATATTACAAAGTGTTATTTTATCATCACGGTGGCCTGTCCTGAACCCAATTCCGCTCATAAAATACCTTCCCCTGCAAATACATTCGTAATATGGATTTAAATCAATTTTGTTATCATTAAATTATAATATATTCTATCAAATAAAACTGTTTTTGTTTGTTTATCTTTTTTCTCATGGATTTGACAGGCAGTCAACTTTTGTCTTGAAAAAAGTTATCATTTCAGAGGACAGTAAGTTTTAGTAGAATAGCCATGTCAACATTGAGTTGTTACGTCCTTCTCACCTTTCCTCACTTCGGATCAGTCCGGCTCAAGCTCTCGGTGCGAACGCATCGGTCCCAACGTCTTGCGGTTTCCCGCAAAAAAAGCAAGTTTATCATTTCAGTAATATGAGGACAAAAATAGTTTCATTTCGGTGGCTCCGAAATGATAAAACCATAAAGTTTTAGAGATCCTTGTGTCAAATACAAAGTCATAGTTTTGTAATGTACTTTTACCTAGAGTGTTGATTAGATTATTTGGGTGTATTTGTTGTGTAATATTTGTGTTTAAGATATAAAAAATATATACATATATCTATGTAGTTAGTACATGTACATACTTTAGATACACATTTGTTCGGCTCAACGATAATGTGATTATAAAAAATATCATCGACGACGAGTTGCAAGTCCATCGGTTTTCTATCGGTTACATTTCGGGAAGTGTGCGATGGAATTACACAGTCTAATTCCACCAAGCCCGTTCCATCATCGGACTACGAGACAAACGGCGAAGCGCCATCGTTACATGGTGGACATCTCACCCATACGCATAAAACATTTTGGTAATACCTTCATTGTGCGTACGGCTAAGGAGTGGAATTCCCTGCCGGAGTCTGTGTTTCCCGATAGCTATAACCTAGGAGTCTTTAAGTCAAGAGTGAATAGGATACTTTTAGGTAAGCGTGCTCCATCTTCGACCACATCATCAATTACCATCAGGTGAGATGGTGTCAAACGCGAACCTATTTTAAATAATAAAAAAAATATATATAAAAATATTTATTTATGGTTAGGTACCAGCATTTACGATAAAGTTTTCCAACATTTTCACACAACAACAACCAGAAAAATTACCAAAGGTTATAAAATAAAGAACAATTCATTCATATCATAATAAACATTACATTACATTAATATCAATGATATATGTAATAATAACTGTAATATCTGTATATTAATGATGATATTAATAATAATAATAATATTCCACAACTTTTCACACAACGCCATCTAGTCCCAAACTAAGCAGAGCTTGTGGTATGGGTACTAGACAACTGATAAACATACATATATATTTCTAAATACATACATATTATAGATTTACACCCAGACAAAGAACAAATGACCGTGCTCATCACACAAACATTTGTCCTAGGTAGGAATCGAACCCACGACCTTGTGCACAGCAGTCAGGGCCACTGACCACTTTACCAACGGGCCTGTCAAAATAAAAAAAAATAACTGTGTACTGTCCTGTCTCAGTGTTTATCTAAAATTTGTGGAAATCAAACCTTACAAAGTACGGAACCCTGGCTGTCCGGCACAGTTGTTCTTAGATGTATCATTTCGGTGGATTTATTTCAATCCGGTGCACAGTCTATCATTTCGGTGGTAATTTTTATAATTTCGGTAGACATTTTTCATATCAGTGGACTCTTAAAAATTCATCCTTAAATATTTATGTAAGTTTTGATGAAATTTGATGTCCACTTACGCACAATGTTATAAAATAGGCTAAAGTTTTATTTGTCATTAAAAATATGTAGATAGCATTGGAATAAAAAATCCCACCGAAATGACACATAAAAATCTCTTGTTGAAATTCACCCATTCCATCATACCCTGTATAACATGTTCAAAAATATAGTACCCTAAAATTAGTTAGATTGTCTTCAGACATGTAGTTGTTACACTACATATCTGAAGATTTTTGTATGTTATACGTGATTATGCACTGGTGCCTAATGCTGGTTTATATATATAGTTTTAGACTATCGCCGTTGTTTACATATCTTAATCTTTTCGGCTTTTTTACCAAGTACCTTTTATTCGAGCTCTGATAACTTTCTACCTACTTTATCTTTCTGTGATTATGACGTTTCCAATATTACCGAAATACCGGGTCCCAAACAAAAGGCACGCTGTAGAAGACCTAATTTATATAAGTGATGCTATTTTGTATTACCTAAATTCAGAACTAAAAAAGTAAAAGTAAAAAGTAAAAGTAAAATTTATTTCATCAAACTATGAATTATACAATATCCATGTTAGGAAAAAACCTTGTAAGCCATAATTGGCTTGTGATAGGTAGTTCCGCTCTTCCAGTTATCGTTGACAATATTTTGATTCTAAAAGTAAACAGTAAACTGAACCACAAGGGAAAAATAAAATGAAATAAAAATATATGTAAACTAAACCAAATACATATAAACCAAAGAGAAAAGGAAACTTATTATAATAACAAAATTGATTAAAACTAAATTAATTAAAACTCGGGATATAAAACAAAAGTAATTGTGCACGCGTGTGTATGGGTATGTGTGTGTGTGTGTGTGTTACTCCCTGACTATGTAACCTTAGAGTGTAATATAGACTCAGTTTTCTCGTAGTTTTTAGTTGTTAACCATCGCATGAGTGTCTTTTTACCCGACTGCAAAGGGTTATGTTTTTCACGCGTATCTTGTATGTATGTATATATGTATGTATGTTTGTAATATTCCTTATTACCTCATATCTCCAGAACCGCTGAACGGATTCACACAATTAAGGTATCGTTAGATTTGTCTTAACAACCCGAGTGTTCTTAGATAGGTGATATTTAAAAAAAAAAAACATGGCAGCTGTGCGAAGCCAATATACATGGTGAATTTTTTTTTAAATTTATTAATACAACAATATGGGTATCAAATTAAAGGGCTTAATATAAGGATTTCAAAAAGGTATATCATGTTTATCATTAGTGTAACACTAGCAAAATAACACAATGAGAAAGTTTAAAAATATGGACTCACTTTCTGAATCCGATGGAGTGCCAATGTGACACGACCGGTAAACTAAAAAATTGTTAATTAATATTGTAACTAAAAAGTTGAAAAAAAAAACTTATTTAAAAAATCTAAAAAACCCGACTGCTCAACTGAAGTGTAAGAAACAAGCACATTTTTATTTTTAAAAGTGACAAGCAGGCGGACCCATCCCATTTTAAAAAAATATGTTCGATTGGGTCCCGCCTGCTTGTCACTTTTAAAAATAAAAATGTGCTTGTTTCTTACACTTCAGTTGAGCAGTCGGGTTTTTTAGATTTTGTAAATAAGTTTTTTTTTACAGTCACGGAATGTCAGCGGATAGATGGTAAGCTCTTTGTTTAAAACATTGTACATGTGGGATGATTGCTTAGTGTACTGCCTGGTAGCAAATGTAGTTTTGACTGGGGTTTCTGGAGCTACTTTATACATTCGCCTTGTTTGAGCAATCGTCCGGACAAAGGGAAGGTTTTTGTGTTTGGTCAGAACCGTTTGGAGTATGTACAACTTCCTAACCGACAAAAGATTTGAGCTTAAGTACAGGCTTTCAGTAGGGAATCTACGTGGTTTAAAAAACATGACTTTTAGCAGCGCCCTCTGTGCCCTCTCTAGCTCTAGAAATTTTGTTTTAGTTGCACCTCCCCATATTGGTAGACAGTACTTCAGTATAGATTGACCCAGCGAGACACGAGTCCTTGTAGCCACGTATCGCAATGATTTGAAAGTCCATATTAATTTCCTAACTCTGTTCATAATAAGCTCCAGGTGCAAATGCCATGATAGTCGTTGGTCTACTAAAACCCCAAGTTACTTAGTGCTACTAACTTGTGCAATTTTCAGACAAGAACATTTGGCGTTTGACGAGTTCCCGCAGGTGTGGATTTTAATTTGGAGATCTTGTGATGGCTGAGAACGGTTTGATATGGAGAAACAGATGTAATTAGTCTTCGAAACATTTAAGGTCAAAAGATTGCGGTCTAGCCAAGAGGCTATCTTCAACAGGCAACGTTCTGAAAACTGCTAGGCACTTACTTCCACTGTCAACTTCTTTGGTAACCATTGATGTAAGAGCCAGAACTGCGTTTTCCGTAGACATGTCTAAAGCCAAATTGTGAGGAAGAGATTATTTTGTTTTTATTTAAATATTTAATCAGCCTGTGGTTCAACATTCTTTCAACTATCTTAGACAAGGAAGGAAGGACAGATATTGGCCTGTAGTTACGTCTAACTGACAGTGGTGGAGTGGTGGTGGGGACAGAGCTGACCCGTCGGTCAGCTCTGTCCCCACCCTTATACACAGGCGTTATTACAGCATGTGTCAAGGTAGTAGGAAAGGTACCCTGTTCAAAACAAAGATTGACAAGGTGTGAGAATTTTTGGCGAAACGATTAAATGAGCAGCTTTTAAAAAGCATATAGGGATTAGGTCCCATCCAGCTGCGCTATCAGATTCGAGGTTCCTAATAACGTCTGAAACTTCCTCAGGGTCTGAATTAATTAGTGCAAAGGACGAGACGAGTCTTTTGGAGGTATGACAGATTTGTCGATAGCTTTTAATGCAGTCTTTTTTAATATATCTTCGGCTAGTGTCTTACCTATAGTGGAAAAGTATTTGTTTATTATGTTATCGGACTCCTTAGGAGATGTGGCAGACTCCAGTAATTCGGAATTTTGGGATTTGGGTGGCTTTCGATGGGTTATTTTATTAATAGTTTGCCATTTTTTTTTTTTTTGGGATTTTGTGCGTCTTGTCTAGTTGCTCGCGGTCGTATATTCGTTTTTGTTTTTTAATTATGCAATTGCAGTAATTCCCGTATCTCCTAAAAGTGATTTTCAGTATCTCATTGTGTAGGTCTAGTTTTAACTTTGCCTGCATATTGTTTTGATTCTGTATGCAGCGCAACAAGCCTATGGTCATCCAAGGTTTAAGCAATCTATTTTTTACGGGGATGTTTACAACGACAGTATTAGTGATAATACATTCTTGAATTAAACTGATAAGGTTATTTGTTAATATATTAGGGTTATTCAAGTTTAATAATTCCTGGAAGTTTTTAGTTTTTAAATGTTCGATTGCTTTATTTAAGTTCAAAGTTGTTTTTGTTTTAGTTACTTCATGTACTTTGGTCAAATCAGTTAGTTTTAAGAAAATCGTAGAGTGATCAGTGATAGTGGTGTCGATAATCCCTATAAATGCAGACTTTTATTAGGCCTAAGCTTAACAATGAAGTGGTCTAAACAACTATGATCTCTAGTGGGAAATTGTGAAGTCGCTATTTTTGATTCGTATTGCTGCGTTAATGGTATGCAATGTGTAGTTTGCCGCTTGAGCTATTTCTGTGTTGTCTATTTCGGCTATAGTTTCTAGTATGTTAGCCATAATTATTGCTTTTAAGTATACATAAAGTCATTATATTGTGGGAGATTCGGTATGAGTGTGTATTTATATGGATAGAATAAAAGATGCTAACTTGCAAAGGCTCTATATCTATATGTTTTTTGTGTGTGTGTGTGCGCGCGTAAACATTACATAAAATGACAACCTTAACCTATTTAAATTTAACTTAAATGTTATAATACTTAATCTAATTGAGCATGACTTATTACAGTTACATTCAGCAATGTGCATATACGTTATACATTCTGCAAAGTAATTCATTAGAAGTAGTCATACTTGTTGCATAAGTTTATTCACTTGTATTTCACTTTTAATTGTTATTTTAGGGGAGCTATCATCCTTTCTGACGTATACTTGGCCAAAGGCTGTCCAACAGTACTTATAGCTTTTGGATTTAATCAGGTCGCGAGCGAGGAAATGCAGGTGTGCTCCCTTTGCGGTCAGTTGCTCACTCACGAAGATGGGGCTATTTTCATTAGTGAGTCCTAAATGCTTTGCATTTAATTTGTCTTTGTTCGCTTTGTTGAAGCTTCGAACTGACTTCAAGAAGTTAGTTTTTAAAATCGCTGAAGTTAGCTCAACTACGATCGGCCTATTTTTCCCATCAGTTCGCTTGTATTGTTTGTTGTAAGAAATACAGAAAGTTCAAAAAGTGTTTACTATTGAGTCCTAAACTTCCGCTGAATCGTCAATTCTGATGTCTTATGCAACGGGTGGTTATTCTTATAAAATTTAAGATAACATATAATAATTTACCTCTGAGTAGACTAGAAACCACACAGTCACTCTGAAGGGTAACTGAAAAGACAATGCTTAATGACGGTCATTCAGTTCAACACCTAAATTGAAGTAACTAGATAATAAATAGTCCAAAAAATATTTACGTTTGCGTTTGAAAGTTCCATTGCATCAACAATTCCAAGGCCTAAAGCTACAGGATTAATGCGATTACAATACAATCTAATTTTAGCTTTTGTTTGGGGTGGAAAAAGCAACAAATGACTTCTCCCGCTCTGGGTGGAGGAAGGGAGTGTCAGACTTCTACTGACAAAAAACCCACCCTGTTCCATCAGCAGCCCTTAAGTTCCGGGGCCGTGGTATCTCGTTATTTCGATGGGTCCTATGTAGGTATATGGCCCAAAATGCTAAATGACAACTACAGGAGAGGCTTCCAAAGTTTCTATTTACTATAACTTCAGATTGATAAAACCGAAGTTTACGAATCTTTGCTTTGTTTGCTAAGACAACTATCCTCCTCATTTGTACTATAGTATTTTATATATACATATATCGGTTCTTTTTTTACGTCACATTGGCCCTTCTACGTTAGTTTTTGTTAAAATTATTTTTCTCTAAAACACTTTAAAAGGGCCAATGTGTCATATTGGCCATTATACACTATAGTATTTGTTATTACAAATACCAAATAACTTACGTTTTCTTTGTAATCATAATCCATAATTCATCCATCAAAACAAATATTTTCTTGTCATGACATTTTTTACGTCAAGGCTGACAAACTGTAATTTCTTCTTCTTTGTAGTCACTGAATGGCTAATAGACTAAAAAGGTTGTTCATACTTTTATTATATAATTGTTATTCACTTTTATCGATAGGACTAGCTTAATATTGTATATTATATTGTGGTTGTCTACTGATTAACGGCATTTTAAATTATAATTATAAATTTCTAAAACACACTCTCAGATTTTATCGAAGAGGTTTAATAAATTATGCTCGAATATAACTGGCTGATCAAATAACTGGCAAGATGGACTATTTTGGACTCTACAATTTGAATTCTGGTACAGAATGAGAATGGAATGGATTTTGAACGCTGAGCTGGGTATAAAAGGCGCTGGGGGCCATCTCCGGGAGTTCAGTCTTTGACCAGTTTTTGAAGAGTTTAGTTCTCGACGAGTTTCGACGAAGAGTGGTGGAAGAGGAAGTGCAGTACCTGCTGCCCTGACGCCTTGCTGAGAGCCTACTGCCCTGACGCCTTGCTGAGAGCCTGCTGCCCTGACGCCTTGCTGGGAGCCTGCTGCCCTGACGCCTTGCTGAGTACCCGCTGCCCTGACTCCTTGTTGGGAGCCTGCTGCCTTGACGCCTTGTTGGGAGCCTGCTGCCCTGACGCCTTGCTGGGAGCCTGCTGCCCTGACGCCTTGCTGAGAGCCTGCTGCCCAGACGCCTTGTTGGGGGCCTACTGCCAGACCGCCTTGCTCAAGCTGCTGTACGACGAAGACATCGTGGAGGAGAAGGCGATCCTGGAGTGGCCTGCCAAGCCGTCCCGCAAAAGTTAATGGCTTTGGCGGCGTTGGTGGAATTGGCGGCGCGGGCCCTCGTGGTGTGTCTCCAGGAAGACCTTTGTTAACGGCTGCTGAGGAAGCCTCTCTTGTACCTCCTCCTCCGGCTCCTCTTGTGCGTGCCACAAAAGCTACACCTATGCATATTCGTTACAACACGTATTACGTTAATTAGCATACGTTATATATTTTAATATTATTTACTCATATAATCAAGTAACAATTGAAGTAGTTGATAATTCATTAATTAGAATATAAGCTATTTAGATATTTAGTCATTTATGTCACATTGACACTTATACGTTTTACAATTGGCTTACCTACTAACTCAGTCTTCAGTTAGATCATTTGAATAATTAAAAAACACGCAATAGTTTTATTCATTTATTGAAATAAAAATTAAAGTAGCCTTGAAACTACACTTATGAAAAAAAAAACAATAAAAATAATAAGTAAGAACGAAACTTTTACTGGAGATCTTAGTTTGATTGACAAAATAATGTACCTATTTCACATTATTATTTTCTCAATAAAATTACAAAAAAAATAACAAAATTAAAAACCTATCTTGTGTAAACAAACTAAAAAAAAAATCTCTGTGTAATAAAGTAATAAAATTAACAAAATCAACATTAGTATTGATTTTTTTTTTTTGTTAATTGGTTCGCGTTTGACCACCATCTCACCTGATGGTAAGTGATGATGTGGTCGAAGATGGAGCACGCTTACCTAAAAGTAACCTATTCACTCTTGACTTAAAGATCCCTAAGTTATAGCTATCGGGAAACACAGACTCCGGCAGGGAATTCCACTCCTTAACTGTACGCACAAAGAAGGTATTCCCAAAACGTTTAGTGCGTATGGGTGGGATGTCGACCATGTAACGATGGCGCATCGCCGTTTGTCTAGTAGTCCGATGATGGAACGGGCTTGGCGGAATTCGATTGTGTAATTCCATCACACACTCCCCGAAATGTAACCGATAGAATACCGATAGACTTGCAACTCGTCGTCGATGTTTAAGGCTCTGGAGCTTTGACTTGACCAGTGCATCGTTGCCAATGAGTCTCTTGGCCCGTTTCTCAATAGACTCAAGCGCGTCCAAATTGTATTTGGCAGATCTATCCCAAATATGAGAGCAGTACTCCATACACGACCGAACCTGGACTTGATACAGATTGAGCAACTGTTCCGGTGTGAAGTACCGTCTCACCTTTGCTAAGATTCCCAACTTTTTGATGCTAGTTGAGCCTTAGCCTCGATAAATGGACCAAAATTGAGGGTGAAAGTTAGTGTAACCCCAAGAAGCTCAAGATGATCGGTTATCGGCACGATTACATCACAGAAAGTGGGAGCCGGTTCGAATTGGCTCCATTTTGAGGAGAAGAGACAAGCATGAGTATTAGCTGTATTAAACTTGACCAAGTTGGCATCACCCCATTCGGAGACAGCCTTCAAGGAGAAGTTCAAGCGCCTAACCATGTCCTCATGGAGAGACTGGATCTGACCCAACAGCACGCACGCTGGACACATATCTCTCAGCAACTATGCTGAGAGAACCGACCCCTGAGGGACCCTGACATTAATAGCCAATTGGTAATTTAGCAGTCATCAATGACCACTCGAATGGACCGATCTCTCGGGAAGTCTTCAATCAAAACGCAAAGTTGAGTGGGTAAACCGAAAGAAGGAAGCTTAGCAATAAGGCTATCGTGCCAGACCCTGTCAAAAGCCTTGGAGATGCCAAGGGAAACAGCAAGTGCTTCCCCGTGCTAATTCTTAAAAAGTCTTCATTAATTATTTTCATTATCGCTTTCATTATTTGACGCAATGTCATTAGACGCTACTAAATTTTCATAATAACTGTGATATGCAGGTGGGATAATATCTTTTCTTTCACTAAATTCCGACTTCTAGACAACTTAGCGCGATAATTGGATGTCATCTTTTACTTATTAAACTAAATTGTAACCCAAAAACACAACAATTACAATTTGTATTCATCACAGTGCGGCCTATGCTCCGTTCAATGTATTGTCAAATCAGCTGATTGGTCCAAACAATAAATAAACGCGCGGCAACTCCGCGCTATCCGATATCTGGATCACCATACGGCTTAAAAAAATGAAATCACGTGAGTACGTTAACTTACATATTTGCGGTGTCTATTTATGTAAACAGAACAGAGGCTTCTCGTTCTCGGAACAACTTAGTAATTTCTTGTCCAAATTGAACCATACAGCATTGAATGAAACTTCTGGTGCCATACCATGACGTGTTAAAGCGAGAATTGTTCGAGCGAGAAAGAGGGACGAAGCTATGCACGCTATATAGCTCCATCTCTCTTTCTCGCTCGAACGACTCTCGCTTTAACACTTCATGGTATGGCCCCTGATATATTTTTAGTTGTGGGTGATTTTAATATGAGTAGAATCTCGTGGGCTCCATCCGTTAATCTTTCGCTGGTCCCGGAGAACCCAGCCACTAGTGATGAATGTATGCTGGCGGATGAGTTGTGTATGTTGGACTTTGGCCAGTATAACAGGGTAGTTAATAGGAACGGGAAATTATTAGACTTAGTCATTTCAAGTAGGTTTGCCTGTGTTAGTGAGTGTTCTGACCCTCTAGTGCCTATTGATCTCTATCATCCGGCTTTATTAATTTATATTGATTATTTTTAATATATTATCTTTGAACTTTCTTCCCTCGACCATGCACCGCGATTGCGATATATCTATAGTAAAGGTGATTTTGAGTCTATAAATAACGAGATATATGCCATTAACTGGGAGCGTGAGTTCTCAGCCAGATTATTGGATGACTCCGTTGCGTACTTTATAGACAATATCATCAGTTTCAAAACAAGTATATACCGCAAAAGCTAGCACGTAATAAATCATACCCAATCTGGTACAGCACATTCCTTATTAAAACAGTTAAGGAAAAATATAAATACCTGAAAAAATTCAATACTTATGGCAACAAGTCTGATGAGTTTACTTTTAAATATTTGCGTGAAAGAGTGAAGACTATGGAAGCCTCATGTTATAAGTGTTATCTCAATCAAACTGAAAGCTCAATTAAAAACAAACCTAAACATTTTTGGTCCTTTGTTAAAAATCGCTACAACTCGAATGCTATTCCCAATACATTATACTATATAATGCTTTAAATTATAATGATGAAACATTGCTTACAGGAGAATCTATTTGTGAGGCTTTTTCTTCTTACTTCTTATCGACTTTTCTCGATAGCACTTCAGCTAATACTCCTCCCAGCTCAGCCTCTTTCCTCCCCTTCGACAGTGATGAAATGTCGTCTTACATTTGTCACATAGAAATAAATATCGATGCTGTTGCCGGTCTACTTCGCAACTTGGATCCATCTAAAGGAGCCGGGCCTGATAACTTGACATCTACATTTCTTATTAAATGTGCTCCTTTCATTGCCGTTCCTATCTCAATATTATTTACTAAGTCTTTGTCTCAAGGTGTCGTCCCTAAACTATGGAAATCTGCATTTATTACACCCATGCATAAGAAGGGTTCAAAGACTGAAATTACCAATTTTAGACCTATATCCAAACTGTGCATTATTGCCAAAATATTTGAGAGGGTAATCTATAACCAGTTGTACCCCGCCCTTGCAAACTCATTGAGCACCTTCCAGCATGGATTTCTAAAGGGACGGTCTACGAGTTCTAACTTGATCCTATTTAACGATTTTATTACAGATGCTATGGACAATGGTAAGCAGGTTGATGTGGTTTACACGGACTACAGTAAGGCATTTGATCGGATCGACCATGATTCCCTAATAATGAAGCTGAGACGCATAGACATTCGTGGAGACCTGCTGAGGTGGTTCGCTTCGTACATTGATAACAGGTCACAAGCGGTAGTAATTAATAACTATACGTCTAGCTGGGTGAATGTGCCCAGTGGGGTGCCTCAGGGTTCGCTGCTCGGTCCTTTCTTATTTGTGGTCTATGTGAACGACATTGATCTGTGCCTCCATGCATCCAAACTATTATGTTTTGCTGATGATATGAAAATTTTTGCCACTATTGAATCGGCTGATGATATGCTGGCACTTCAAGCTGACTTATGTCGGCTTGAAGAGTATTGTCGGATCAATAAATTGGATGTCAACCCATCAAAGTATTCCGTAAACACTTACACTAGGAAACGTGCGGACCTGGCCACCACTTATACTTTGGCGGGCCAAAACTTGCCAAGGTGCAATACTATCCGTGACTTGGGCGTTTTTCAAGATAGTAAGTTAGTTTTTGATACACACATTGACGCCATAGTCAAAAAAGCATCAATACTTCTGGGATTTATAATGCGTCTTTCTAAATGCTTTACAGATGCTAAAACGCTCAAAATATTGTATTGCACTTTTGTAAAAAGTCAGCTCGAGTGTGCGTCTCAGATATGGAATCCAAGGTATCACAAATACATCGACCGGATTGAAAATATACAGAAATGGTTCATCAAATATCTTTGTTTCCATCAAAAGATTCCATATCACTCAGCAGGTTATCATCGACTCTGTAAGAAGTACCATATGTTGCCACTGGTAGATCGGCGTAAAATTGCAGACTGTTTGTATTTATTGAAAATCTTCCACAATAATATTGATAGTCCAGAACTACTTTCTAAATTTTATTTTAACGTACCCAACAAAACATTGCGCTTTAATCCTCCCATATGTATACCACATTCATCATCTAATTATAGGCAAAATAGCTATATTGTGCGCGCAAGCAGAACTTTTAATGAGATATGCAAGCAGTATGATTTGGATCCTTTCACAACTAGTGTGAACTCAGCTAGAAGGTGCTTAAGCCTAAACTTTTTCAAGTGTTAGTGGCTATGTTATGCTGTTGACTCATTGCAAGCAAATCTTTATATATTATGTATTCTTACTGTGTAAATTGTATCTTTAATTTATAATTAGCTTTATTATTGCTTGTTTATTGCTTATAACTTTATTTTAGTATAAGTCTAAACGTGAGGACTTGTTATTGACTCTCTGGCGACTATGTATTCCTCTTTTTATGTTTTTATTAGCTGTAAGTTCTCCATAAAGTAAATAAATAAATAAAATAAACCCAAATTACAAAAAACACCGCAAAGAGAAAAATAACTTTAATTTCTGAAGTCGTTGTCAAATACGATACTACAAAACCAAAGACACCGACTCACAAAATTAAAGTAATTTTTCACTTTGCAGTGTTTTTTTTTAAGTTTTATTATATCTCATTTTTTAGTGGGTTAGTTGGTAATTTACCTAGTTTAAAAGCCTAAACATCAACTTTTTATCACTTTTTGCAAAATATTGTTCAAAGAGGTGACTGAAAGTGAGGAGTGTGAGAAATTATTTGATTTAACTACTACTAGAGATGATAAAGGTAGATTTATAGTAAGATTACCTTTTGCAACGGATGATCCTAAATGTAAGTACGGTCATACAAAAGAGAGAGCTATCAAGATGTTGGAGAGTTTAGAGAGAAAATTAGCATGAGATCCTAAATTGAGAATAGAGTACAATAAAGTTTTTGAAGAATATTTACGAAAAAGCTAAGCGCGAAAGAGAATACACGAGCTGCTTATCTTCCCCACCATGCAGTGGTGAGGGAAGACAAGGATACTACAAAGGTGAGATTGGTTTTCAATGCGTCAAGCAAAGGAAACAACAATGTGTCGTTAAATGATGATCTTCTTGTTGGACCAAACCTGCAACAGGACCTGAGGCACATATTAATGAGATGGAGAAATAATAAAATATGTTTGGTTGCAGACATCACAAACTTTTATAGAATAGTCCGAGTCACAGATGAAGACGCCGATTTTCAGAGAGTAGTTCGGAGATTTGATCCATCTGAGTCCATACAGCATTATAAGCTAACCAGATTGACGTTTGGTACAGCATGCGCACCATACTTAGCAGTTAAAGATTTACAAAGACTAGCCGAGCTTGAAGAAAGTTAAACTTAAGAAGAACATAAGTATCCGTTAGCTGCAAAAATAACCAAGAAGGACTATAATATGGACGATTTGATGTCAGGAGTTGAAATGAACATGATGAGATGAACAAAAAGATGAAATCAGGTGGATTTGAACTTCAAAAGTGGAACAGTAACAGTGAAGATTTTCTAGATCAAATTGGTAATATTGGAGAACAAGCGAGGGACCAGAAAACACCTATCAAGGTTAATAATTCAACAAACGTACTGGGAGTAAGTTGGTGTTGACAATCTGATAATTACCCGACTGCCCCAGAAGGAGGGTTATGTTTTTCGAGAGTATGTATGTATGTATAATTGTTTGGCACGCTCTGTGGCCTGAATGGCTCGATGGATTTTAGCTTGAGAGGTATTGTTAGATTCGTATTGACTGTGAAAGTGACACTGGTTATATCAAAATAAAACAAAACCAAAATGGCGGATTTTGGCGCCATATTATGCCTTCAAAAAACTTTTTTTTTCTCAAAACCTATCGAGTGGGGTATCAAAATAAAGGGTTTTAAAAGGTGATTACCTACAATCATATATGCAACTTATATGGTTAAAAGTAATTCAAAGTGACAAATCGTAAAAAACACGTATGAAGAACTAAATCGTCTGCGAAATCTTTCACATTTGTAAACTAAAAAGCTGGAAATAAAAAAAAAGTAATTAAAAAACCCGACTGCAACCTTATACTAAAACTAACTGAAAAGCTAATAAAAACAAGCCCATTTTAAATTAAATAAAAGTTGGAAGCAGGCGGGACACATTTGAGTTTGAAACTATAATAATGGTATGGGCCCCGCCTGCTTCCAACTTTTATTTAGTTTAAAAAGGGCTTGTTTTTATTAGCTTTTCAGTTAGTTTTAGTATAAGGTTGCAGTCGGGTTTTTTAATTTTTTTAATTACTTTTTTTTATTTTGCATATGTGCTTAACTTACCTCAAACCGAAGAGCCGGTCACTACAAGGTACATACTGTCAGTCATAGCAAGACTGTATGACTCACTAGGCTGGATTGCCCCTGTGGTAGTTATTATAAAAATATTTATTCAAAAGCTTTGGAAATCAAGCCTTGGTTGGGATGACTACTTAACAGAAGAGCTACTTAAACAATGGTTAATGGATTGAGCTTATGGATTTAAAGGAACTTACCATTCCGAGGTATTTAAATGTCACGCGAGATGCTAAAACAGAATTATATGTTTTTTCAGATGCCTCAACTTGGTAAAATTATCAAATAAGTCCTCCCACTCCGGGCAGGGTGGGAGGGACTGTCAGACTTTTACTGACTAAAATCCACGGTGTTCCTTCAATAACCCTTTACATACCGGGGCCACGGTAACGGGATGAGTCCCACGACCCCGGCGGGCTTCGGCCCTCTGCAGAGGGGGCCTCGTCATGTTGCTGACGCTCTTTGAGGCGCGCGTGGAACACGACGCGCCGTCGACCCGGGCATGGTCCATGGTCGGACAGCGAGTTGCCCTTTACTCGCTGTCCGCATGCCCGCGCCTACGGTGGCCGGAGATCGTCGGCCGACGTCCGACGCCGTGGGCGTCTACCACTGCGGCTGGGCTGGAGGGAGGACGCCATCCTCTCCCTCACGCGGCTCGCCTCCTCCTTCGGAAGCATGACTGCTTCGCAGAAGGAGGCGACCGCTTCCCACTCCCTCTCGCCCCGCAGCATGGCCTCGACCAAGGCCGGGCGCGAGAGATCTCCGCCTATTGTCGCCGTGAGGACACGTCGGTGCTCTGCCCAAGCTGGGCAGTCCTGCACCGTGTGCTCGACTGTGTCCTCAGGGCGACCCTCGCAGTGGTGACACCCAGGCGTCTCTTCCTTACCCATCAGACACAGGTACCTCCCGAAACTTCCGGGTCCGGTGAGGACCTGCGTCATGCGGTAGGTCAGGACGCCGTGACGCCGATCTAGCCACTCCTCAAAGAGGGGTCTTACCACCGCAATTGCGGCGTGCCCGAACTTTGGCTGCTAAAATGATTTTTGAAGTATCCCAGGTAATGGAGATACCCAAGGAAAATTTGTACGGTTGGACAGACTCTACGGTTGTTTTAGCATGGCTCAAAGGAGGTTCTAGTAAATGGACTACTTTTGTAAGTAACCGAGTGTCCACAATTATAAATATTTTAGATTATGAGCAGTGGGGTCATGTTTCTACCGCTGTGAACCACGGGGTTTAGTAAATCATTCATTGTGGTGTAGCTGATCAAGATTGTTCTAATTTTAATGTGTTAGGCTGAGACAGATGGCGGTTCACACAAAAATTTGTAAATGACTTCTGAAATAGGTGGTCAAAAGAGTATCTTGTAAATCTTATTCAAAGGTATAAGTGGAATTCAAAGGGTTCAGAGCCAGAAATTGGTGATGTTGTTCTATTAAAAGAGGATAATATTCCTTCTTCGAAATGGTTACTCGGTAGAATTATACAGAAACATCTGTATGTTTCTGTATAATTCTGATGATGCCTGATGATATAACACGTATTGTATCAGTTAAATGTAAAACCGGGGAATTTAAACGTCCACTTAGTAAGATTTGTTTTATAACAAAATGAAATATGTATATTTTGTTATACTCCATAGGTTTAGGTAGTTAAAAAAGGGTAAACAAAAAAAAACCACGTCACTCATAGATGCAAAACCTTTTATTTCAAAGATTAAAATCATATTATTTATAATCACATATTAATAGCCTCTATTCTGACTCTGAATCTGATGAACTATCTGTCACATTAATAATAAAACGATCAGTGGTATTGTCCATTATTTTGTCTAATTTAAACATTTTCTGTTCCTCTTTTATAACATGGCCTTCGCATTGTTTCCAATTCTCTGCAGTTACACTAGCTAAAGCCTCTGGCAAAAGAATTTTTAGGTCAGCCATTTTAAAAGTTTTATTTTTCTCAGCTACAAACCCCTTAACTTGAGCCCATATTAATTCAATTAGATTGAGCTCACAGTGATATGGCGGCAGGCGCAATACTGTAGCACCATTTTCCTTAGCTAATTCATCCACAACATAGGATTGGTATTTGTGTTTTTCATATTTAACTTTTATTAATAATTGTGCTTTTAATTCTGCTTCTTCAATAGCAATATTTTTTTCATTTAACCACTTCTGAATATCAGCCTTTCTTGATGCGGTTGTTGGCACTTTTTCTTTTTTTCTGCTGTGATAGGGTGCATTATCCATCACCAAAATTGAGTCTTTTTCCAGTTTGGTGAAAATTGTGGTGATCCATTTCTCAAAATTATGTGCATCCATTTCTGAATGGTAATCACCATCACCCTTAGTGGCTTGAAATATTAATTCACCTCCTTCAACAAAACCACTTGATGAACCTGAAACATAGTTTTAAATAAATTCAACAACTGATGAATAATTATGTTTTCTTGTAATATGAGCATCTCATATGTACTTGACTTAAATTGTGAATTTATTATATATTGACTGCCTCATTGGTCTAGTAGTCGCGAGCACTATAGCTGACCATGAAGTTCACAGTTCGATTCCCAGGTCAGTTAGTATTACTGGCTTTTCTATCTGGAATTTTCAGTAGCAGCCTCGACTCGGGAGTTGTGCCCGGTTAATGGCAATAGGCTCGCCCCTATTACGTGTACCTTAATCATAACTGGTGAAATATGGGTGTACTATAGGTGCACCTCTGCCCAACCCATTGGAGAAACAAAGAAGTGATTTATTAAGTTTATTATATATGATGCTTTTCACATGCTTATAAAATAAAATTATCATCTTGGCATTTCTATTAAAGGCTATTTAAGTAATATTCTTACCAACCTGGCCTAAAATAAGGCGTTTTCCTTTCCCGCTGGGATTCTTTAATCCTGTAGACAAACCCTGCCTGTGAGCCTCCTTACAGGATGTTATGGTAGTGTCTTGCCATGTTGAAGATTTAGTGTGTCCTGTAAAAACAATATTTATGAGTTTACAAGATATTTCCAAAGGTAACGGTGCACAATATTTATTTTAAAAACATATTAACGTTGTTATCATACCTTCATTGACCCATGTTTCATCCAAATAATATATTTTCTTCCCGTCTCTTCTATATTTTGCAATCTCATTTAAATACTTTACACACCATACTGCAATGTCTGGTTTGTCAATAAGCATACTCTTGCGACTGCGTTTGGAGTATTTAAAGCCTAATTTCTTCATCAACTTATACATTACATCTCTTTTTATATTAGGTAGACTGTCATCATTATTGACACTTTCCAATACTTTTTCAATAGTTGGCATTTCATTTGCAAAAAAAACATATGTACTTTTCTCCTCACTGCGGCTAAATCCATATCATCGAAACTGTCAATTTTGCTTGGTTTTGTTGCCGGTGGAGGAGGAGACTCCACTCTATGTGATGTTTTGTACTGGTTAATGACCTTGTACACAGTTGGTACAGAGATACCCATTATTTCACCAGTTTGTTGCACTATGTCTGTTTTTGACGGAAAATACTCTTTGGGCCTTGTTTCTTCTACATATTTAAATACATTTATCAATGTCTGTTTCTCAGATGATGAAAGAGGTCCGGTTTTGAAGCGTTTCTTCTTTGGTGATGGAAATGTGTGTACGAAGTTGGTCTGGCTAGTACCAGCCTCGGGTTCACTCATTTTTCCACGATACGAATTTAAAAACGAATAACAATTAATAACAAACCTTAACAATAACTAAATAACAAAAACAAAACAAAGAAACAAGCTAATAATATCACAATTCAACAAAAACACGTACGATAAATGTCGAGAGCGTTTGTCAACAATGGCGTCTGGTTAACCGACTAAACGTAATACCTGCCACTTCAGTTGCCAGATTACGTCACTTTTGTACTCTTTAATTTAGCAACGTTATCTAATTCGTTGTATTTTCTAAAAGGTTTGGGGAACCCGTCTTTTTAGGCTCTTTATGATGGACAGAATACAAAATATTATATTATTTTATGAATCAAACTAAAAAATTGTGCTCAAGCAGTTAAATCTACGAAGAGTAGTTTAAGAATAAATGTTAAAGTTGAACATACTATAACAAAAGAGAAAACTATCGTGTAATCGAAAATAAATTTAATTTTGTCAGAACGTATTTTTAACGAAGAAAGTGTCAAGTATAAACAACCCTTTTTACGATTTGTTTACCCTTTTTTAATTACCTAAACCTTTCGAGTATAGATAAATATTTTTATTACTTTTCTTTAGATGTTAATTTTGTATACTTTTACTTTTAAGTTTGTATACTTTTACATATTTTTTTTGTTGGGTTTGTGAATATTATACTATTTTTTGGTGAATTACATTTTTTTGCTATTGTTTACTTATTGAGTTGTATACTGCGTCGAGTTACTAACCAACTGTTTTGTTAGATAACCAGAACTAACTTTAGCTTAGTTTTTCTTTGTGTTATGAATTTGAGTTAGTTATTTACAATGTGTAATTAAAGAACTATGGTCTTTAATGGGCGGAATGACTAATTAGCATCACACTACCTATACAAAGTTATGAGTATGTATCTAAACAGTCCACACCTTAAGTTGATTTTTTAGTGCAAATATAAGGATCATACCGAAAACACGTTGTTTTAATCAAAATCTAATCCCGCAAACGAAAAGAGACCTTATTCACCTAAACAAGTATCGTGTTACCCAGTTACTGGGTTGTGGAGGTCAGATAGGCAGTTATTTTTTTTTATTATTTTATTTCATTTAATTTTTTTTTTATTTTTTAAAACACTAGTACGAGGGGCGGCTGAAAAGTTTTGAGCCTAACGTATTAAAAATGCTGGTAAAAATGTATAAAAAATTCATTTTTCAATATAGTCTCCCTCTATTTCAATACACTTCTTACATTTATTATAAAGGGCTTTTAACCCGGTCAAAAAATTTTCACCGTTTTTGTCTTCGAAATGTTCATTTACGGCCATCTTCATTTCTTCGTCACTGGAAAATCTACGTCGCCGAAGGTCTTTTTTCAAATTTGAAAAGAGAAAATAATCGCTAGGAGTCAGGTCTGGACTGTAGGGTGGGTGGTTAATTTCTTTGAATCCTGTCTCAGCGAGGGCACTCCTTGCAACTCGCGCAGTGTGGAAGGGCGCGTTGTCTTGCAAAAACTCCTTTCGCCAGTTTGCCTCTCCGTTTCTGAACAACCACTCGACCTACCTTTGTCAACAATACGGCATAGTAATTTCCATTCATTGTAGTATTTTTAAGAAAGTAATCAATGAACAAAATACCTTCACAATCCCAAAAAACAGTGGCCATGAGCTTGGACGCCGATCTTTCCACTTTGAACTTCCTCGGCGGCTTTTCTCCATTTTCTATCCACTGCATTGACTCCTGTTTTGACTCCGGATCATACTGTCGAATCCAGGTTTCATCGATAGCAATAAGGCGAAAAAAACATCGTCGGATTATCGCCACAGATCTCCAAAAACTCCTGCAAAGTTGTGACTCGACGTTACTTGTCCAGTGGCGTCAGCATTTTCGGCACTCATCGCGCGAACACTTTTTTCATGTGCAGGTGATTATGCAAAATGGTTCCGATTCATGCCTTCCTAATGCCCATAGCTTCAGCTATTTGCCATAACTTGATTCGCCAATCTTCCAGAACAAGTTTTTTTTACTTTTTCAACATTTTCTTCGGTAACGGCGGTGTTTGGGCGTTCCGACCTGGGATCATCTTCGAGCGACTCCCTGCCGTGTTTGAACTCTCGGTTCCAACGTTTAATGATTGCAAATGAAGGGTCAGACTCCCCATAAACTGCTGACATCTATTCAAATATTTCCGTCGGCGCTTTGTTCATCTTTGTTAACAATTTTATGACAGCTCTGTACTCCAATTTCGTGCAAAGTGCGGATGACTCGGACATGGTGACGTTTATGGTTCAATTACTAAAAGCGTAATGATGCTAATGACATGAAACTTGACATATATATTTCTTAGGATACCCACAATTAGTGGTATGATGCGCGAGTAATTAGTAATACTTAAAGGTACTTAGGCTCAAAACTTTTCAGCCGCCCTGGTACTCAGCTGCATTCCATTTGATTTACCTATTTGATTCTAAGAGACTAATGTTAACCCCTAATTTGATGACCAATATTTTTTAAAGTAGGCAGTAATATATATTTTAATCCACATTCCTAGCAATCTTGTTAACCCCTCCAAATAAGCTAAATATACTTGTGTATGGAGTGGGTTCACGGCAATAGTGTCATGGATAGGGTTCGAACTCGCGACCTATCGATCACGAGTTCGACACCTTAGCCACTGGGCTGCAAACCATTGTCTCTACATTTTCTGTATTCATTATTGTTTTTCATGGTTATTACTTAATTTTCAGAACGTATTCAGCCAGACCTGCCTCACTCCCCGGCGATCGCCTCTCCCCTCCTAGCTGGTCCCTGCGGCTTGGCTGGTCCTGGTCTGGCTGCCCCCTACGGTTTGTCTGGCTTGGCTTACGATGGACTCGCCTACCCTGCTGCTGCCGGATGTGGTGCTGCGTACGGCGGTGCCAGTGAAGGCAATGTGGCGGTCACTGGTGAGCTGCCAGTCTGCGGTAACACCGCTGTTGCTGGTCAGGTCCCCATCATGGGCGCTGTGACCTTCGGTGGTCCTGTGTGTGCTGCTGGTGCCGTGTCTATCACTGGCAAGTGCGCTTGCGGCTGTGGTGCTCCCTGCGATTACCTGTACTAGGCTACAAAGCGTTTTACCGTCAATAATAAATTACTGATCCTTAGCTATTTTTATTTTTTACCTATATTTTTTACAGATAGTACTAGAACACACTTTTACACACAGACACACTATTTAAGCTGCTACAGATCCACAACGTGTTTGTGTTGTGTGTTATTATAAATTTTAATATGATTTTGGATTAGTAAAATACGCTCAAAGGAGCCCTTTTGAATTGTCCCCTACTTTTCGAAGTACATCTGTGCCAGTTACCGACCGCATGAATGTTTTGGGCATAGAGTTGACGTCAGACCTCAATTTTGTCTCAACCCGTCCAGAGTCCAGACTGCAGCAAAAAAGTTTCCTACACAAGGTGGAAATCCTAAACAAGGTGAGGCGGTACTTCACGCCGGGACAGCTTCTGAATCTGTATAAAGCACAGGGCCGTTCCTGCGTGGAGTATTGCAACTAGTGTTGTGAGAAACGAGCTCCGAGGCGGAAACTCGGGCTCCGAGTCGAAGCTACTGAGTCTTCAAAGCTCGAGCTCTGAGCGCTCGTAAGTCTAAAAGGTTCGAGCCCTAAAAGCTCGAACCTTGAAGGCTTAAGAGCCTTAAATGAAGGACTCTAGTCGAAGCTCGAGCTTTATTTATATGCCTGGTAATATTAAAATGAAATATTTTGGTTTTAATGTGGTAAGTATGTATAAAAAAATGAAATAAAAATAAAATTATATTTTAAATTTTGACACGAATTTTATTTTATTTTTTATTTTATTTTATTCTATTCGGGAAACTTACAGCTAACTTATACTATGTTAATAAGCAATATACAATTGAAGGCCATTTACAAGTTTCCACTGATAAACACTAAAAACAAAAACAAGAAGAGAAAAAAATAATAAAAGAAAGGTAGTTACAAAATACCTATAACATAAATTAGGAAGTAAATAGAACACGATCGAAAAATACATACAAACAGAAAATCATTTAGACGCAAATCATTACTTTTCCATAAAAAAGCTTTTCACCAACAATTGCGTAAGTCAAGAAGCACTGGTATTGAATATATCCAAATCATGTTCACCAGATAGTTTATTAAAACTTCTGCTCGCACGGATTAAATAAGAATTCTGCCTGTACGCTGACTTGGAATGAGGGACATGCAACAAGGTAGGATTACGAAGCATTTTGCAATGTGTAACTAATCCCAAACAGCTTAACAGCTCAGGGCAATCTATAGTACCATTCGCAATCTTAAATAAGTACGCCATATCCGCAATGCGTCTTCGCTCATGTAGTGGTAAGATGTGAAACCTCTTACATCGCGCTATATAATTGGGAGTATATTTCCTAGTCTTGTACTGCAAGAAACGTAGGAAGCGCTTTTGAATCCCCTCAATTCTGTCAATATAAATATTGTAACTAGGATTCCACACTTGGGAGGCGTATTCCAAATGGCTACGGACAAAAGCACAATAAAGAATTTTATACGTTTTTACGTTTTTAAAATCAGCTGACAACCTAAGTATAAATCCAAGTGCTTTGGAAGCTTTATTAACAACGTTATCGATGTGTGCATCAAAAAGCAACTTAGAGTCAAACGTTACACCCAGGTCCCTAATAACGCTTATCCTGTTTATAACAGTATTATGTAACTTATACTGAAACTCGATTGCACGTGGTTTACGAGTGTAGGTACTAACAAAACCTCTATCAGTCTTTGAAGAATTTGTTGACTCCTGTCTGGGTGATTTATTTAAGAAGGGCATCAATAAGCTACCACTACTTTGGTAAAGATGCATCATTGTTAAGGAACATTGGTTAACATCCAAGAAAAAATAATTAAAATATATTAAAATTAAAAAAGCATGAGGTCTCGCGACCAATCAGAATAAAGTACGATGAACCTTAATCTTGGTCGGAACAGATTTAACCGACTTGCTTCGGTTATAACTGATATTTAATTTCGAGCATTAATTCATTCTGGTTTTAACAAAGGAATTTAGTAAAAACTAGTTCTGACTAGGGAAAACGCATTCTTTCTAAAAACCGGTTTTAACAGTAGAATTTACACTCGGAGTTTGTATTTTTCATACATCTCCTGTCGCAGGTCTGCTGGAAAAAAACATCTTTTTAAATAAGCATCACTATTGTGTTACTGTCTTAATTAATTCCTATTTTTAAGTCTATTGAGTAATACATAAATACATACATAGGCATTTTGTTTTGTGGTCTTATTGCGGAGAATACGAGTTTTTGGGTAAAATTACATTTCAGGATTTAATTACAAAATTTTTATTTATTGAAATTAATAGTAATTCAAATCTTAGTAAGCACAACTACAGCCTCTAGCAAGACCACGGTATCCAAGCCCTGCAGCACCAAATCCTGGTCCAAACGCATTTGGCGCAAAAGCAGAAGAAGGACCGTACGCTCCGAAAGAATACGCTCCAGCCGGACCAAAGGCAGCATTCTCACTGACCATGGCGTTCCTGCCATTACCACAGGCGTGGTTGACGGTACCAGCACCGGCAGAAGGCACCACACCTTCCAAACCAACAGTACCCACGAATGGCAGCTCACCACCTACAGTCAGAGCACCCTCGTAAGCGTTGTCAGATGCTACAGCGATGCCGGTAGGAGGGACGGAAGACGCACTGGCGACAGGGAGGGCTCCACCACTGGTGGGAGTGATTTCAATGCCGTCAACGCATGTCAAACCATCACACGCCATGGCTGGAGCATCGCAGGCATAAGCGTTGGCACCGCAGCCTGGACCGGACAAACCAGTGCCATAGAATCCATCGCAAGACAATTCATTACTGTATACGGGGCCAGATGATGTTGCTACTGATGCAGGAGAGGAAGTATCGCTGAGAGCAGACTGAAAATAAAAAGAGCAATATTGAGTAACTGTATATGATGGCATCATGCACAGATTTGATTTATTTTTGTTACTGATGAGCCCACTCTTGACCCCTTTCACGCCTGATGGTACGCGTTAGATGTGATCTACAACTGAAAGAGTGTGCCCAGAAGATGCGTGTTCACTTTTGCATTAAAGGCTGATGTATTTAGATTTGTGTCAAATTTAATAGGAATTCTTAGTGATTATATTTAAGAAACTGCAAAAATTCGAATACATAAATGAAATGAATGAAAAGAACACTATTGACAGTTATTGCTCGAAAGCAAATCTCCCTAATTTAGTCTCAATATTGTGTCTGCAAATAAACAAGTTCTCCTTCTTAAAAATGTATCAACTAGATTTTTAGACCAATGTAAACTTACCATAGTATTAAGTCCATTGCCACAAGCGTGGTTGATGGCACCAGATCCAGCGGTGTTCAAAACACCGTCAAAAGCAGTAGTTCCTACAAAGGGCAGCTCACCAGCGACGTTCAAAGCACCCTCATACACATTGTCTGACTGAATGGAGATACCAACAGGAGCCATAGCAGAAGAACTTGTAACTGGTAAAGCTCCACCACTGGTAGCAGTGAATTCCATAGCAGGAGAGTAATATCCATCATAGGCCAGTCTTCTGCCACAGCCAGTACCAGAGTAAGCTAATCCATTATACGCCAAACCATTGAAGCCAGAAGATAGAGGGCCGATACCGTAGGGAGAACCGATTCTTGATGCGTCGACCGCAGCGCGGCTGGTGCAAGCACCAAATGCCGACTGAAAAAATAACAAATTGTGAGTTTTGGAGAGTTCTTGTGGATGGCATTACTGGAAATATCTATACATAGTATAAAACAAAGTCGCTTCCTGCTTCTATGTCTTTCGAACTACGCAACGGGTTTTAATTCAATTTTCATCAGTAGATAAAGATTCAAGAGGAAGGTGTATCTATTATTTACAATCTGTACTAATATTAAGAAGAGGTAAAATTTGTTTGTATGTTTGTTTGTGGGAGGTAATCTCTGGAACTAATGATGCAATTCTAGTTATTTTTTTTCATTGGTAATAACCACCACCTATACATAATAATATGTAAGTGGATAATAGTGGAGGATTTCATTATTTCAAAACCTATGCGGACGAAGTCGCGAGCGAAATATTAGTACATGCATATTATAGTAGAGAAAAGCCAAGAATTTCAAAGATTTGCACTATGATGTTGTAAATGACATATTTTGTGCGCGTCTACATTGTAAACGCTACCGAGATAGATCAAAATATCCATAAAAATAAATAAAAAACCCGTGATAGTGATAGTATATGTCTGTCTTCAGAGGACATTCACAGCAACCAGTGTTGTCTTTTACATATTGCAAAAAAATATTTACGGAGCTATTTTAAAACAGTATTATTAACCGACTTCAAAAAAAAGAGAAGGTTCTCAGTTCGTATTAAACTTCTTTTTTTTTCATTAATCAAAGTTTCTCTTTAAAGCATGTGATTAAAATGATAAATGGGGGCAAAGCGGACATCGGGCCTCATGGTCTAATCATGAAAATAATATTAAAAATCACTACACCTTGATACTATTTAATATTGGTATCTACATTAAGAGGAGGCTCCCTAAATTATATGTAATTTTGCATTCATATTCTGAAACAATCACGCATACAATCAAAATGGAACTTTAGTATATGATTAATTTGATCTTCTTCTTTGTATGTCTAAGACCAGTTACGTAATTGGAACATTTTCGCTCCATTCATTTTTTAATCGAAAATCATGTCTTCTTTAAAGATTATTCAAAATTAAATCAAGATTACTTGGCTTTTATGTCTAAAATTTCTATTGATAGTCAGAAAATTTAGTTTATTATCCAAACATACGATATTTTTAGTTATAAACGAAATAAGAATTGAGACTTACGACATTTAGTTTTGAACCCAAACATGGTGAAAGAGCGCACGCAATATTCAACTTTATTACTGCTGCGTTAGCGTTTAGCACACAACGGCCTAACCAGGGGTGCATGGGGGCGGAGCTTGTGTGAAAATTATTTTAGAGTGCCTGGTCTTAAACCCCAGCGATGTTTCGACGAGTCGCTAGTGGTGTAAGTGGAACATAAATATGATTATGTAAGAACTATGACAGAAAAGTGCAACGAACGCATTACTGAGTCAGGTACTCAGAAAATGCTGAGAGAGCATTCTTAATAAATGGACATGAGTTATTCGTAATACGCTGCAATAAAAATGTAAACAAAATACCATACTTACGTTTATTAACCTTACTAAGCCTTGAACTTGAAATTATTAGAAACAAACAATTTTATTAGAAGTATAATGTTGTCATCTGCTTAGCCTTTTCCAAAGAATGTTTGGGTTGGCTTCCAGTCTAACCGGACACAGCTGAGTATTTCATATACAGTCGCACACTGTTCACACCTGTTTTGTGTCTTGTATAAGGCCATGCGCGCACTGCGTTGCGTTTTGGAAACGCAAAATTTGTGAAGTATGGAGTGTCAAAGAAGTGCGCGCACTGCGGTCAGTCTACCGGTGCGGTAGAACTACCGGAATTGCGGCCACCGCAAGGCAGTGCGCGCACGGCCTAAGTTTAATGTTATTTTAATATTTTTGTAATATTAAGTCAGTGGTAAATTATGTTAATGTCTTTTTATAGAGTGAATTTATTTGGTCCGGAAGAAGGTGACGGCATTCGTGATACAGGGTAATTCTAGTACGAATGCTAAAGCACTCCGTTTTGAAGATACTATATTATTTATTTATTTATTATTTACTTTATTGTATTTAAGGATACAAATAACAAAACTTGTGAACAATGGGCGGTTTTATCGCACAGGGCAATCTCTTACAGACAACCTTTGAATAGATTTAGGGCTGTCAGTGTACAACATCATACATAATACTAACCAAACATCATAATATAACATACATACCACAAAATATAATATATAAATATATACCAATACATATCAAATTCATAATAGAGAAAGAGGGGAAAAAATTATCAAACACGGCGGTTGAAAATACGCGAGATATTTCTCACAAATATATACTTATTTACTAGTGTTTTACATGGACTGCCTATGTTACCTCTACAACCCAGTAGCTGAGTAAAAGTTGGTAAGACTAGTGTCACTTATTTTCTGACTTCTGACTACCCGTAACGACTGCCATAGATGTACAAATGACAACCAGGATCAACGATTTAATATGCTTTCCGAGGCAGAGAAGAATCACGCTATGTCATTTTTTTTTATCGTATCTTTTTTGATCCTATTGTAAATACTTATTGTTATTAATCCCTTTTTATAATTCTATTTTATTATTTATTATTCTAAATTTTAATATCCTGACATGTTAAATTACCTGTTTTTGATGTTTTTTATTTCGTATTATATTTGAGATTTTTTTTTCATTTTGTTTAACTGCCAGTTTTTTTTCTGTTTTTTTTTTTTTCTTATTGAGCGGAATGCACTGGCTCCTGTCATACAGTTTACAAATAGTTCAGGAGTCAGGGAATTTCAACTGTAATGGGTATACAACGTGTAACGGAAAGGGTATATACATACCAAGGGCACGGCTTCTTTGGATGATATCAAACGATATTGGAAGGGTTTCAACTCAAAATAAAATACTCTAAAATTTGATACCAAATATTGAAATCATAACAACCGTGTCACCGCACTACGTAGCTAACTTAACTTAACTTTCCAAGTTACTTGCAAATATCACGATAAATCTCATCCGTAATTCTGTGCGCCTAGTACTGTAGTAGCCTACCGTACAGGCGGTGTTCTTTTATCGGACTCATTACTTCCAAACATGTAGAGATAGAATTAAAAAGCCCTTCCAATATCGTTTGATATTACCGAAAGAAGCCGTGCCCTTGGTATGTATATACCCTTTCCGTTACGCGTTGTATAATCTTTCTGGTAATAAATAATGTTTTATGTAAAGACGGTCACACATTCACGGACTGACCTTAGCAAGGGTTGCTTAACCTTCAAAATCGAATCGTGCGGCTGTTATTATTTAGCCACGAATTCCTTGATTTGAAGACTATTAAAAGGAATATGAAAACTGAAGTGACAATAACATACCCCACCAATGACAACTATTGCCGTAAACCCACACCAGACACTAGCATATTAGCTTAGCTGTTAGTGAGTAGGGGTTAACAATATCCGGAGTTGCGAGAATGTTCTAGATAATATAATATAATATTCCACAACTTTTCACACAACGCCATCTAGTCCCAAACTAAGCAGAGCTTGTGCTATGAGTACTAGACAACTGATAAACATACATATATATTTCTAAATACATACATATGATAGATAAATTACACCCAGACAAAGAACAAATGACCTTGCTCATCACACAAACATTTGTCCTAGGTGGGAATCGAACCCACGACCTTGCGCACAGCAGTCAGGGCCACTGACCACTATACCAACGGGCCTGTGTATGTGATAGAACGAATGATAGAAAGAGATACCGTGGCAACTAAAAGAGCAGGGCGGATTTTTAGTCAGTAGAAGTCTGACACTCCCTTCCGCTCCACCCAAAGCGGTTGCAGTCAAATATGCTAAATTTTCACCCAGAAAAAGAATGGGTGAACAAGATTGCTAATAATGTGAATTCTACCCACATTGCTAGTTCTCTTTTTAACCGGCTTCAAATAAAGGAGGTTAGTTCGTCTTGAACTTTTTTTATGTATGTTACGGTTACCTCATATCTCAAAGACGGCTGGACCGATTTGTAAAATTCTTTTTTCGTTTGAAAGGGTCTTTCTAGTTGGTCCCATTGTCATCACATTAGGATCTAATGATGGAATCATGGAGGAATCGAGGGAACTCTTCAAATATTATAGGCCTATATCGTTTTGGGTATTTTTTGTGCAGTTGCTCTTGAAAGCACCATTTGGGGAACTAGAACTGATGATGAAGACCACAGATGGCCACCGAAACTACTCAATAATAAGTATTTCGTGGATTGCGATTCGATTACTTGAATATGGATGTTAATCATTTTATGCTGTAGAGTAGAGATGATGATGTTGAAGTACCAGGAGAACTCCTCAAAAATTAACGGCTCTGCATCGGGAAAAGCAATATTTTGTAAAAGGTGATAAGTAGTTGACATTTTGGCTTTTGTAACTAGATAAATTACAAACCGACCCTCTAAAAAGCGTGAAAAAAACTTTTTTGCAAAAAATAAAAACCGACTTCAATATCAAAACACTACAAAGCCAAAAATAACTTTAATTTCGGAAGTGGTGTGAAAAAAAAATACAAAACCAATAACACCGACTACCGAAATTATAGTTATTTTTGGCTTTGTAGTTTTTTGATATTGAAGTCGGTTTTATTTTTTGCAAAAAAGATTTTTAAAATAAAACAGTGAAAAGCTTACTTGGATGAAGAGCGCCTGAGCGCAGAGGATGAGAATAGCCTCGGCTGCCATTTCAGTGAAAGAACTTCGGTTGGTACTGCTGTAAACGCTAACAGCTGAATGATTTCTGTCCCACCAAACGAACCATTTATACCATACAACAAATATTACTTTTCCAGGAATCATTGGTACCTAAGTAGGTAATTCAAAATTCTCAAAAATGATAAGCCTGAAATTTTGTAATGTCAATAAAATAACTCAATGTATTGGTGAAATTAAATGATAACACTTGAAAGCTGATAAGAAATATCGTTAAGTATAACATTGTTACGGATTAGAGGTCATTAATTCAGTCTTCAGCTTTTCGTTGATCAACATCAAACATGTCTTCGTTCACTGTTCTGTTGCTCTGCATCCAAGCGTGCTTGGTCCAGGTAAGGGTTTTTTTTACGACATTTTTAATATCATTTTCAAACATTTATTGTTTAACTTAACGTTTACTAATAAATTTATAATAGACTAAAATGCTTATTGCGAGTGAACTAATAGGTAGGTGCTTATGCGGACTTTTATGTAGGCTTTAGGCAGTTGCCCACTGCCAGCGATGTACGAGTAGCGAGTAGAACAAGCATCTGAAAACGATTTGGCGAGCAGTGAGTATGTAAGTAGTTTCGATAGTTGTATCGCTGGGCTATCGTCATACATATTCGTCTCTTGACGTGAGTTCTGACCGCCACACGAGCATCGCCGAGCAAGTTTAATCGTTGATAGCTCTTGTCGCTTTTTTTTTAACGTTGTAAAATCATCAGATGAGTCCTCCCACCCCGGGCAGGGCCGGAGGGACTGTCAGACTTGTATGTACCGGGGTCACGGTAATGGGATAAGTCCCACGACCCCAGCAGGCTTCGGCCCTCTACAGGGGGGGCCTCGTCATCTTGGACGCTTGCTGACGCTCTTTGAGGCGCGCGTGGAACACAACGCGCCGTCGACCCGGGCATGGTCCATGGTCAGATAGCGAGTTGCCCTTTACTCGCTGTCCGCATGCCCGCGCCTGAGCTATAGCGACAAACTAGTGGAGCGAGTCATAAGTCATTTATTTCAGAACAATATATCTGTAAATTGTGTAGAAATTGTGTAAAACAAAACATTACCATTAAATAAAATATATCAAACGAAGAGAGACCAAAAAAAGTACTCGCCGGCAGTGTGAACAGTCAGCGATCGAGTATTAATACATGCATCTCCTTTTTTAACACAGAAAGTAAATCTATTGTACGTTTGTTGAGCGAGCAAAACAGCCGATAGTTAGTCGCTTCCTCGCTGACGGTGGGATCACTGCCATTTTAAAACCTTTACATTTTCTATATCAGCGTTTTGGCACAAGCTAGTATAGCGCTCACTCAGCATGATATTTTCAGACATCCTCAACATTTTGTTGTTCTTCCGTTAACTAGTTTTTTAGTTTCCTGATCAGTGATCACAGACGCGGCGGGGAAGACTTTGTGTTATAATTAGTGATACTTAATGATACACCAAAAATAGATAGCTTAGCCTGTGCCTTTTAAACATCTGCATAGATGTTCGAATGTCAAAAGCCAGAAAAATCTGTGCCTAATAGTACCAAGAGGTATCATATCACTCAGTTACCGGGTTATGAATGTTATAACTCTCTACTACCATAAGTTAATACTTATAATAGCCGGGACTAATAACTTTATGTATTTTCTAAGGCACGACAAACATTATTTCTCAGACTTTGATTTTGCTAAGGAGTGGAATTCCCTGTCGGTGTCTGTGCTTACTGATAGCTATAACCTGTGGGTCTTTAATTCAAGAGTGAATAGGTTACTTCAAGGTAAGCGTCCTTCATCTTCAACCACATCATCGCTTACTATCTGGTGAGATGGTGGTCAAATCTGGCATTTGAGGCTATGAACATTAAAAAATAAGTGTGTAAACCACCTATTCTTATAGACAAATTTCTGAATTGGGGATTTAAGTGAAAACGCTATTTTTGAAACAGATATTAAGCTAAGCGGTTTTCATATTTTGATTTGACCATTACGAATTCTATGGAACTTAAAAGAAACTTTGACCCCGAGTTTGTTTCGGTGTTTCTTCTCAGAGTAGTCAGCTAGAAAACAACATCTGCGTCATCTAGATTAAAGTGGCCAAAAAGACGATGTATAAAAGTTATTTTCAACCATCTATACTAACACTATAAAGAGGAAAAGTTTGTTTGTTTGTTTAAACGCGCTAATCTTCGAAAGTACTGAGTAGATTTGGATTCAATTCGGTATACAACGTGTAACGTAAACCCCATATATATCCAAAAGGACTGAAGACAACATCTGGTATGGAGTCTCTATGCAAAGTTTCAGCTCAAAATAAGTGACTCACAGAATTGACCCCAAATTATTGGTTGTGTTAATTGTTGGTTGGTTGTGTGTATGTTTCTTGAATACCAGTAATAACAAACGTGTCACAGCACTATGAGGGTCATCACTTTCCACGTCATCTGCCAATAAAACGTTAATTCTGAGCTTCGTTCTTCTTAATTTGAATTATTCGGTCTCTGGTATAAATGTATTGAAATTTCTAATATGCTCCACACAGTCATGTAGACATAGGATTAGAAAACCCTTGCCATGTCGTTTATTATCATCCAAAGAAGCCGTGCACTTGGTATGTATATACCCTTTAAATTACACGTTGTAGAATAAAAGAAGCTTGAGTAAGTTTATAGGCTACATTTTAGCCAACTGCAAAAGAAGGAGGGTTATGCTTTATCGTAATAAAGTCCACGGAAGCGAAACTCCACGTGACTGCTCGTTTACAAAATAAATATAATTTGAATACTACGTTAGCTTGCGCCATAATTTCGCATTACACTTTCAGTGGTACTAAACAGTGTGGTATTTTTGCGAATTGTATGGGACATCGATAAGGAGCGAGACGAGCTCGTGGCTAAATAATGAAAGCCACAAAAGCCAACTTTCAAGGTTAAGCAACGCTTGCCAAGGTTGTTATGCAGATGGGTGACCATCATAACAAATCGAGGTTTCTCCTTGCATCAAACAGCACGTTATACCGTTGATCCAGGTTGCAATTTTGTACATATGTGACAGTCGTTACCGATTGTCAGAAGTCAGAAAATCTTACACCAGTCTTGGGAAAGGGTTAGTGATGTGTCAACTCGATGTACTAAATCGAGTTAACTCGAGTTGGATTCTCTTTGACTCGATTTAGTCGATTTGAACACTCCGTCCTAGCGCGTCAGCCGAATGACAGACACTGAGATGGCGCGAAGTTTTCCGATCATTTATGACTATATTCATTCATTTCATTTGCTACAAATGTCAATTATGTCAATGTCACAACAACACAACATTGAATTGTTGCAGATTTGAGGTTATTTTGGAGTGCCAGTTGTTATTATTGTTAGTTTTTCGAATTATTAAGTACTGTATAGAAAAAATGCCGGGACCTAAAAGGAAATCTGTTGTTTGGGATGTATTTGAATCGCCAGTGAATGAACATGCTAAGTGCAAACAGTGTTCAGATTCATACAAATATAATGAAATAATTTTTTTTTTTTTTTTAATTCTACCTACTTAATTGTTTATAATTGTCCCCATACATATTTACGCTAAAATCTGTTCAGTTTTTTTAAATATCGTTACAATGGTGAGTCATTACATTGGTAAAAACAAAACAAAACAAATTATTTACTCAGTTTCATTACACCCAGATAACTCGAGTTGAACTCGAGTTACGTGAATTTCAACTCGGGTTAACTCGAGTTGTGTTTATTCTGAGTTGGCACATCACTAGAAAGGGTATCATAGTACCCAGCAACTGGGTTATGGATTTCAGGCAGGCAACCGCTCCACGTGATACATTAGTTTTCAACTACGTCTAGATTTCGACTGCTAGTCGATCTCAATTATGTTGGAAAAAGGCTAAACGGACGGCCGTATCGATAAAGACTTCAAGAAAATAGAGTTAGCAACAATAGTTTTTAGTATATCAGGCTATTTTCACACAGACTCTCCACTTTTGTAAAGTGCACCCTAATACTCATTAATTTTCTTACAGAATGTATTCAGTCAGGCCTGCCTTGGTGCTTACTCCCCGGCGATCGCCTCTCCCCTGCTAGCTAGTCCCTGCGGCTTGACTGGTCCTGGTCTGGTTGCCCCCTACGGTTTGCCTGGCTTGGCTTACGACGGACTCGCCTACCCTACTGCTGCCGGATGTGGTGCTGCGTACGGCGGTGCTGGTGAAGGCAATGTGGCGGTCACTGGTGAGCTGCCAGTCTGCGGTAACACCGCTGTTGCTGGTCAGGTCCCCATCATGGGCACTGTGAATTTCGGCGGCGCTGTGCCGGCTTGTGGTGCCGTGTCTATCTCCGGCATGTGCGCTTGCGGCTGTGGTTCTCCCTACAACTACCTGTACTAGACGATGAAGCGTGTCACCGCCAAATTACTTCAAATAAATCATTACTTCTCAGCAATTTTTGTTTACTTTCTGTTTCAACCAGCAGCTGATTTAAAAATTGCGCAATCTTCATGGTTAGGTTAGGTTAGTATATATTAATGCCGACATGATTTTAGTATTTTATGATTTCTTACAAAAAAGTCCACGATGTTACGTTTATTTTCTCCTCACAAAATATACTTGCATTTTAAGTTTAAAGAATCTTTATTTCTCAAAGGATCATTGTACAGTTTATTCTATATGAGATTTAAAGTTTAACAAACGTATGCAAAAAGGCAGGTACATTACATTTTTAAACATAACACATTTGAAGGGTAGGTCTATCTAAGATTTGAAATCATAGTTGGCCAGTTAGAAACCAAGTACCCTCATAATTATAATTATTTCTAACTATTTACAAAGTGATGCAAAATGTCTGGTCTCCCCTTTTCAATTAAAGCTTGTCCTTCCAAAGATTATTTCGAAGATATCGCTCTCGGCAATAAGACCACCGTTTTAACCAAAGCTTTTAAATTTCGTTACTTAAGTGTGTTTCAAGTTTTGGTGTACAATAAAGTATATTCTATCTATCTATAATTAAAACTTGTATATGACTTGTAAATGTGAGAAGCTGGTGTCTGCGTTAGGCTTGGAGATCTAAAAGATGAAAAACACAAAACTCATTAAATATTAATTAATTACAATATACATAATATATTAATTCTAACTTTAACCTTGTATGCGCGTGTGTTTGATTGTACTAGTATTTTAGTAATTTTCTGTAGCCATGTAGTTAAGATTTTACAACCATTCCTTAACCAGTGAATTATATCATCTTTCGATAATAAATAATTTGATAAAATCTTTGCTTCAAATTTTTGCTTCGGGTCTAACGTGCGCAAAGAGCTGCCCTTAAGGTACTGGCAAGGAAACCAATCCGATATCCCACTTCCTCTCTATATACCCTCTGCCAGGTCCTCACCGTAAGACAATTATTTATACTTCAAACTGTTCTTCGCAAACACAGCCAAATTAAATTTGATCCTAAATTCTGTACTGCGCGCCGCTCGAATAGGGTTTGTAATACTGAGTCTCGTCGAACCGTAGCTGCAAGTCGTCATTTCAAACACACAAGCTCAAAATTATACAATAAATTAAATAAAAACTTACACATCTACCCATTAACTAAATGCAAATGCAAAAAGATAGTAGATTCTTGGTTAAAATCACAAAATTATGCGGAGACTGAGAAGCTCGTGGAAGTGTAACACATCCATCACACAGCTCAACAAAACTTCACAACACACATTCCACAAACACCCCTTACACACCTCATTTACACTCACCCACACATCCACACATTCACCTTACATTATATTACTACATCTAAACACATCCCATTTTCATTGTCTTTTGTTGTTTATTTTTATCTTTTAAATTATTGCTTTTTTCTGTTTAAATTATTTATGTTATTCATGTTCCAATTAAATACGTTAGATACCTTTATTGAGCTATCACAGTTTACAGGGAGACTCACAGTACAATATCACTCACCTACACACGATATGGTTCAGCAATCTTTACCGTGACTGGCTATCTCTGGAAGCAGCCCACATCGGAGCCACACTCTGTCCGTAGCTTCGTCCACGTCATCCAGGTAATTAGAGGTCTCATCAATTTTTTTTATTTATTTAGTTGACAGAATATAATTTACATGCCACAGGTTTACACAGCGGATCCCGAGCTAGGCACAACCTGTAGTTTGGTGACCCATACAACTCATTTAGTCTTTATCTGACACTGTTCTGCTAGCGCACTAAAAACTAAATGAAAAGTAAACAGAAAATGTTGTAGAAAAAACTAATAATTTTGACTTTAAAAATAAAACACACAAGGTACAAAAACAACAGATAGGTGAGTAAGAACGGGTGTGTGTGTGGTAGTGAGTGAGGGTGTGTATTACAGCAGAGGTATGAGGGTATCAACATGGGTTATAAAGAAAGTCCTTTAGTTTGGTTTTGTCCTCATAGCAGTTTTTGGGTATACTGAAGACTTTGCCTATAGCATTAAATACTTTAATGGGTAGGTATAATGAAAGCCGAACAGCAAAGAGGGGTTTTGTTTTTGGAAGCAGGATTCTTTCTGCAATTTTCCTACCCCTTTTACTGCAACTACAGCGTCTAATGTTTACTTTAATGAAATTTAAAAGTGACCATAGGATGTACAGTTGACGAACGCATAAAACCCTTGCCTCCCTATATAGTTCTTCCGTAGAAGTACCTTGCAGGGATAGAAGACCAAAGCGGCGTGAAGAAAGGTTGCCGAACTACAAGCTTAAGGTTAAGCAATACTTACCTGCCAAGGTTTGTTCATCTGAACATATCTGATGAGCTCGCTCTTGACCTCAATCTGATTGTAAGCGATGATGAGGTCCATGATAGGACGAGCGAGTCCAGAGACGATGCATGATTACTCTTGCTTTGAAAAATTACGGGCTTCCCATCGATAAACTGATCTCGGTAAGCGTTGCTTAACTTCGAAGATTGAACCCTGCAGCTGTTATCATTTGGTAAGGAGCTCCTCTTAGCCAATATACTACAGCTTAGTTTATTCTTATTTTTTACTAGTTGTGCCCACGATTTCGTTCGCGCATGCTTTTTGTATTTAGAAAGAAATTTTGATATTAAGTGTATACAAAAGTGTACAAACTCACTAATGTATGTATGTTCTCATCATGATTATGACATACCTTACAAAATTACGAAGCAATACATGAAGAAATACACGAAAAAATTTATAGGTACGTGTAGGTAACACTCAAAAATTTCTCAATAAAATTATTGGGAACGCCGAAAGAACAAAGACGTATCCTGGCCTACACAACTTTTAAATTTAAAATGGCTCGGCCATTTATCTTTAATGTATAAGAATCTATACAATAAAATCTAAACTATAAGTTTGTATTTCATTTATTTAGAGAACTTCTTCATTAGAATTTATTTATTAATAAACAAATAGCTGACCGGAAATTGTCGAAAAAAGGTTGAGTTGTCAATATGCTGCAATTAAACTTATTAATCAGTTTTTATTTCAAATTCTTTATTGTTTTATGTATTCTTTTCTATACTAAAAATAGTAACAATATGTGGTGAACAATAATCTCATTTTATTACATAAAAAATCTGAAATAATATTTTAATCATTGAGAATAAAACTCTATTCTATTTTTATACATGGCAAGCAAAGGCGATGTTGACTAATCTGCCAAATAAAAACTCGAACAAGTGTAAAAGTGACACAAAGGGAATTGATTGATATTACAAACACAAACAGTTGTTTTGAGTTGTTCTTGTCGGTGATATTGCGAAATGCATGCGTTTACGTTTCCTCCTCTGTTTTTTGAGACTCTTTTGCTTTTCGAAGTGTTGAAGTACATCCATTATTGTGACCATGTCTAACCAACAACGTTGCACTAATTGTGGATTGAATGTTTTCCGAATGCGGAGGTATTTAGTAGAATGCGAAGAAGTTCGTTCATTGTTACAGCAGTGGACCTCTATTCTCGAAGTAAAGTACTTTTATTTAATTAGACAGAAGTAATTACTTTAGTGCTAAATGTTAGCGTATACAAACATGTATAGAGATCGTCAAATTGTAATAACCTCAAAATTCCATATTTGTATTTATGCTAATATTTTTTTGTTAGAGCTTCTATACAATATTAAATGCTAAGAAACAGTTCTTAGTATTGAACTACACACAATAAAATTATTTTCATCACTGGCCATGAGAATTTTATATTGAGCCAAAGTTACTATGGACACTCAGCATTGCTCTTTAATTTGATAACATAATATGCCAGCTGGTGCAGTACGTTCTAATCTAAGATCCATTTCCATCCATATCCATATCCATACTAATATTATAAATGCGAAAGTAACTCTGTCTGTCTGTTACCTTTTCACGTCTTAATCACTGAACCGATTTAGATGAAATTTGGCATGGGAATAGTTTAGGACCCTGGGAATCACATAGAATAGTTTTTATCCCGATATAAGGTTCCCTTGGGATAGTTTTAATATAGCGCACGGTCACAGCCGCTGGCAAAAGCTAAATTAGATTTTTTATAGTTTAGGACCCTGGAGAAGACAGGATAGTTTTTATATTGAAAATCATCCCTTAAGGATGTAAAAGGGGTGTTGAAACTTTGTTTCCCCCCCTCCCAATTCATTCAAATCGCGTATTCAAGAACCACTCGAAACAATTTTTTTTAAACTACACAACTACGTCGTGTAAGCTATACAAATCTTTGTATAAGGCTGGGGTCGGACCCAGGTCATGCACCAGTCAACCGTTACACCAACCGTGACGTTTAAATTTTAACCAATCAAGTTAATATACAAATATTTTTTATTTTAAAATGGGGGCAATATGCGGCGACCCTTTTGAAAATAGGAGAAGATCGTGTGGCAACAGATATCAACGGGATGATTTATTTGAGCTCTGAATTCTGTAACATAGTCAAAGATAGAGATAATCCACCAATTTCCCACATCATCAATTATTCCCTGGATTCCGGACAATTCCCATCCTTGTGGCGTATGGCCTATATCCGTCCACTTCCTAAAATATCAAATCCTTCACTACCTAACCATTTTAGACCTATATCCATTCTCCCTTTCCTGTCAAAAGTGCTCGAAGCCTGTGTTCACAAACAGTTTTCTGGATTTGTTTACCGGAATAATCTTGTAAGCTCATTCCAGTCTGGATTCAGACCCGGGCACAGTACATCCTCTGCTCTTCTTAAAGTGACTGGCGACATTAGAGAAGCTATGGAGGATACTAAAGTTACTGTATTAGTATTAATTGATTTCTCCAATGCCTTTAACGCTGTCAGTCACGATATACTCCTAGCTATCCTCTCCCATCTTATAGTTTCTCCCGAGGCGCTGGAATGGTTCACTTCTTATCTTCGGGGACGTCAGCAGTCGGTCCGCGTTGATGAGAGATCTTCAAATTGGCGTGGTCTGGATGCTGGTGTTCCACAAGGCGGTATTCTTTCTCCATTATTATTCTCTGTCTTCATTAACTTTATAACTCACTGTCTTCGGTGTTCGTATCATCTTTACGCCGATGATCTACAATTATATACTGCTGTGCGGGTTGAAGATTTGTCGGATGCTATAAGGGATGTAAACCGAGATTTGGATGCTATTAATAGCTGGTCTGACAAATTTGGGGTGTCAGTAAACCCCTCAAAATGTCAGGCTATCATTATTGGTAGCTCACGCATGATGGGTAGAGTGGTGGCTAACTCTCTTCCACCTATTATTTTTAATGGTACCGTCATTCCCATCAGCCCCAGCGTAAAAGATCTCGGTTTGCATCTTGACGCGACACTTGGTTGGCAAAATCAAGTTTCTAGTGTCAGCCAAAGGGCCAATGGCACTTTGCGTTCCTTGTATCGTCTGAGAAACTTTTTGCCTGTTAAGACGAAGACTATGCTTGTGCAGACTTTAATTTTCCCTTTAATCGACTATGGTGACGTGTGCTACTTTGACCTGAATGCGGTCTTGCTCGATAAGCTTGATCGTCTCCTCAATAACTGCATTCGGTTCATATTTAATTTAAGGAAATATGACCATGTCTCAAGTTTCAGGTCTGAGCTTAAGTGGATGACCATTCGCCAGAGGAGAAGTTTGCGCGCTTTGACAACTCTTTTCTCTTTACTCAACTCTCCCAGCCCTCCTTCTTATCTAATGCCTCACTTTCAATTTCTATGTTCTTCACACAATAAGAATCTACGTTCATCCAATAATCTTCTCTTACTCTGCCCTTCTCATACATCTGACTTTGTTCATTCTTCTTTTCATATCCAGTCGATTCTCCTCTGGAATGCACTTCCTCTGGAGATCAGAACGGCTGACAGTTGCTATGCATTTAAAAAGAAATTGCGGATCTATTTTCTACACCAATAAGCAGAATTTCCACATTCGGTTTTCATTTACTTCTTCATTATTTATATATTTGTATATGTATATATATATAAGTATTTATTTATATATATTATTTATGTAGATTTCTATTTTTTTAATGATACTAGGGTTTTTGTGTTATTACTATTATTATATATATATATATTTTTTTTCTAATTTTACATCACACGTTCATATTGCACCTCCCACACTATCTCTTCACCACTCATGGTTGACTGGTAGAGAATACCTACGGCATTAAGTCCGCCTTTGTACCTATGTGCATATAGTGTAAATAAATAAATAAATAATTTAATAAAACATGTTTATTTGGATTTAAAAACAAATATGAGGGATAGAGAATGGCTGCGTGAAAGAGCAATTTTGGCACCGACTAATGAAATTGTAGGGCAGATCAACGAAAAGATTATGTCTCATGTGGATGGTGATATTGTAGAGTATCTGTCCGTCGACAATGTCATGGATATTGAGCAAGTGACGTCGTACCCCACGGAATAGAAAATACAGTGGAAGTACCGCTCAGATAACGCACGCGTGTCAACATTAAGCACAGATGCGCGACATTAGCTTATTCGCTGTCAGATTCATGTCGCGATTGGTTGTCTCTAAAATACACGAAATATTAGAAATTATGCCTTGTTGTGCGGTTTGGACCTGCAAAAACGAAAGCAGTAAATAAAATGTATCTTGTGGAGGCGTATCGTATCATCGATAAGTATTAAAGTTTGTTAATTTTAAATATATTTGATTTTAATCACAATACCACATTTCATGACTTCAATTCAAACTATAAACAACCTTATTTTCATTAGCACAATGTTTAAATCTACTTGGTCGTTATCTGGAGGAACATACTATAAATTCTAGTAACTTCGACGCTACTCAACTAGGGATGGGACACATTCGTAAAGTAGGTCTGTATCGATAATTTTTATTTATTTCTAACTCTTCATTTTATAGCTGACACCATCATTCAGAAATTTGATTTCAGACGGTTTATGTCTAAAATTCATAATGTTTAACTGAGATTGCACAGAAATGTCGACGTTTTAACCACACGTAGCCTGCATCCGTCTGTAGTAGATACGGGTCACTAATCACACCGCCTATTGTACACTCATTTTTATAAATGATTGTCCTGTGTTAAATTGAGGTGTACAATAAAGTATATAATAATAATAATAATAATCACACTAATATTATAAGTCAAAAATTTGTGTTTGTTACTTCTTCGCACTCGAAAGGCTGAACGGATTTCAATGAAACTTGGTACACGGGTAGACCATGTCCTGGAATAGAACATATGATTTTTTCCTGAGACTATGTTCCCTTGGGATAATTTTCTACTTTCACGCGGGTGAAGCCGCTGGTAGCAGCTAGTAGTTGATAAAGATACAATGTATAATGATAAGGTATAATGTAAACCGTAACACATCAATTTCTGGATATTGACCTCAAAAAAGTAAAAAAGTAATTTAAATATTTCAGTTTTCCCCAAGATCCTTTTAATAAAGAAAATGGATGTTTATTGGGTCGTCAATATTCCAAATCATAAGGGAATTTCTTACGTCTAATCATATTACCGACTTAACGAAAGCCATCACGGCAAAAAATATTAATATACGCTTTCATCACCTATTAAAATTAAACATAAAACTATCAAAACGGCAATTATTAAACAAATATGTATAAATTCATGGTCAATAAATATTTTTAATACTATCTATTAACATTTCATTAAACACTAGCTTGTGCCAGCGGCTTCGACCGCATGAAATTAATACTTTGTTATATGATTTATAGCCTATCTATAGCACTCAAGAATAATGCAGCTACATTAGGGAAAGAATTTTCAGAATCGGTTCAGTAGTTTCAGAGATTACCCCATACATACAAACTTACAAATTTTACCTCTTTAATATTAAAATAGATTCAATTTTTTTGAAGATGATCAACGTTTTTTTATTACTGACCATTTGTATGATGTCGATAAATTATTACATTGCTCACACGAATAAAATACGTAACATCGATATTAAAATATCGATATTTGTCTACATCTCTATCTGAGTAGTGAAAGATATTACATGTGCATGCAAATATGACATCTATTTCAAAGTACTTAGCATTCTGAATAGAATAAATTGGTTACAGTGCCATCTAGCGTTGAGTAGCTGAACTCGTTGTAAATTGTTCGATTTATGTTTTTTAAACGATAAACGCCTTTATTGATTATGTCATGTCAAATAATAACAACTTTCGGTCCTTGTAATAAGACTCAATATTTTTGACAGCATTAAGAAGATGATTTGTTAAAGTTGCATTTCAACTTTGTAGCCAATTATATCACTGTTTTTTATGCGTGTTATGGACATTTTGATTTGCAAATGTGTGAGTTTAGCGACACTGGTTCTCGTTTTGAGAGAGTGTAGGGGCACTTCTACTTAATTTTCTGTTCTGTGTCGTACCCTGTAGAGTTTATCAACTCTCTCGAATTGTCTGGGTACCCCATCGCATTAGTTTAGGCTTAAACTTGGTTTCCCAGTCCTGTTGATGCGTAATCTAGACGCACCAAGGCTCTGTAATGGCACGCAACTACAAAATACATACCTTGGACACAATGTTGTTCAAGCAATAATTATGACAGGAACAGCAAGCGGTGAAAACGTATTTTATTCTCGCACTCCAATTATCCCAAGCGGTTTGCCATTCCAGTTCAAAACACTCCAATTTTCACTAAAATCAGCATTCGTAATGATCATAAATAAAGCTTAAGGATAGGAAAGTCGCAGGTGTACATTTAGAAAAAGACATCAATATTCAAAGGATTTTTCCAACTGAACAACATAAACCAATTGAATCTTTTGGCCATTTAAAGCACACATTTATATTATGCTACTTATTCAAATGTAGGTGACATTTGAATAAGTAGCATAGTCCATAGTTGATGCTCAGACCAAATAAAAAGTCACTACGGAACTCTGCGAACAGCAAAGTGAGGCCGGCCAAATTACGTCTTGCCGTGTAAATACACAATTACACGCACACACGTACAACGTAATTACGTCTTGAGTTGTCAGTCTAGCTATCGCAGCTCGTGGGTGTTTATCAGTGAAAATGCCGAATTTTGTTGTGAAAGGTTATACGAATTACTCCGCAAAAGATAAAAAGCTCGATGGAATCACATATCACACGTAAGTTATTTTGGAAACCCATATTTTCAATAAATCAAAATAAAACTTTGATGTTATTGCTTAACACAAGTGTTGCCAGTATGAAGTGTTTTCGTTTACCCTATTATTAAGTAATAATGTGAGACGCAACGTAATGTTACTCGTTTCTTATAGGATGGTTATCAGTGTACATATTTTAACTTACTACACAAAACGACTTGATTTTTTTTTTTATGTTTATGACTACGCGACGCGATATCTTCGCCGTTTTTGAACCGATATTTATGATTATTTTTTCTTTAAATAGGTCATATATTAATATTTTCTATATTAATAGAGGTTTGAGATATTTTTATTTCTCATAAGTTTCACTTATATGAGAAATATTAAACTAATGAATACAAAAACAATATTGATAATACGTACAGTTTGTATAACAAAACACGAAACAATTTAAAACATTATAAAACTCAAACTAAAACTATCACACATAAGTGGGCTTTACAAGTTTACGAGTAATAGTCGACCAATTGTATTTGACTCGAAAATTTCGAACAACTCTATAGGAATGTCGATAGATGGCGCTAAGCGCCAGTTGTATCGTGCTAGCTTCTTGTGACGATTGAGTAGTATAGCTCTGTGTCCGTATTTAAATTCAAAACACCGGCTATGACAAGTTTTATACAAATCTCTAAAAAAAAAATTGAAACTCCGTGCAAAATTGTCGGATCAGGTGAGGATTTGTATAGGAAGTCAAATTAGTTAGGTAGTCATGTTTGGCTTTTAGTTAGAGCATGGTACGAAACGATTAGTCAGCGAATACGACACGCACTTGGCTGTTATAAAAACTACGGAACCCTACACTGCGTGTGGCCCGACACGCACTTGACCGGTTTTTTTTGTTTATGTTTTGACATATTACTGCTACACAATGTTTTCACCGAGCATATTGAATACGTCAGTGTCCATATATTTTTCTTTTAAATCTTTTAAAATAGTTTTAGTGTCACGTTTTTCTTTTTAAGGCGTCTAACTTTCTGATTGAGTGTTTTGATTTTACGTGCATGAATTTTAGACCGTAATTCATAAGTACTTTCTAGCTTGATGTGTAAGTTTATTTTTTCTTCTATTTGTAGGTAAATACATATTTGATTTTAATCCAATAAACAAACAAACAAAATATTATTTAAATAAAATAAATTGGATATATCAAAACAAGTTTTATTTCTGAAACATTTTTTCATTTCCTTTCTTCTATCGCACTCACCAGGGCCGGCAGTCTCGACATAGTTAACGGCGCTGACGCAAACTTTTGATCGCTAATAATTACTAACGAAAAAATTCGGTTGCATCCAGGATGCGTTTCTCGCAAGCATCGTTATTGCAACCGAATTTTCGAAAGATCGATCGAGAATGATCGAAAGTTTGCGACAGCGTCATTATCTATGTCGAGACTGCTGGCCCGGGATTAAACGTTTTTAATTTACAAATTGATAAAAAATATTTTTTCGTTATTAATTAGCAACGTTATTTTGGGGTAATTTGAATTATCATGGCAACACCGGCCCACGCACCACATGTTTAGAAAACTGGCCTCACTTCTATGTTCACTGAGTTCCGTCTTGACTTTTTATTTCGTCTGAGAGTAGATGTATACGAAAATCCTCTTCTTTCTAAATTAGTCCATATCAATGATTCATTAGGGACGAAAGCCTGATCTAACACGTCTTATTCTTATCATCAGAGGAAATCAATATCCTATTTAGTAAATAGCAGATACGATCACTATCTTATCGAGCTTCATGCTGACTTTCCGTATCTGTATACGTATATTGTTACGACTTCTCTAGTTAAAACGATTTGTGCAGTGTAAATACCTACAAATATCAGTCATAATTTCATGACTTTGCATAATTGTAGTCTCGCGTTTGACCACCTTCTCTCTTGATGGTAATCGATGACGTGGTCAAAGATGAAGCACGTCTGCCTAGAAGTAATCTATTCACTTTTGGATTAAATACCCCTAGGTTGTAGCTATAGGCGCGAGAACTTGTGATACGGTCTTGGTCAACTGCAAATCTTTCTTCCCTTTGTGTGGCTGTTTCCAGAGAAAAAGATTCAGCATAATGTTTTCGCCTTGCAGCTAAGCGTGCTTCATGTTCTTCCTCATTTTCTTCTGCTCTAACATGCCTCATTCGCTTAGAGTTTCTCGAATATTGAGAAAGACTTGTTTTCTGTCGCCTAGACATTTTGGTATTTGTTACAATAATGCCATGATTTAAGATTTCGCTATATAAAGTATACGAAAAGCTTGATGGCTGTATGTACACTGCAAAATCAACACAAGTCTGAACGCAAAGATTAGGTATTTCAAAATGGGAGTTTAGCCAGTTAGCAGAACTGTTACCGCCATCACCGCGTGAAGATACTCCCAAATTGTGTTTTTTTTATTATTATTAGTAAACACATATTTCCAAATTACCACTTACGACCTTTCAACCTTATATGCAAGAGTAAACAGGCATCTTCTGGGCTAGCTCGTTCCATCATAGACCTCATCTATCGCTTACCATCAGGCGAGATCGAGGTCAAGAGTGAGCTCTTTCTGAATAAAAATAAAAAACCTAAACCATATACTGTTAGTGATTAACACTACACAGTGATGATAGTTGGAACTTCATTGAAATAAAAAACAACTAACGATTTGTTGATACGAAACTTGTAGGACATTTTTTTAAATAATAATATAATAATAATATTCCACAACTTTCAAACAACGCCATCTAGTCCCAAACTAAGCAGAGCTTGTGCTATGAGTATTAGACAACTGATAAACATACAAATATATATCTAAATACATACATATTATACATAAATTACACCCAGACAAAGAACAAATGATCGTGCTCATCACACAAACATTTGTCCTGGGTGGGAATCGAACCCACGACCTTGTGCATAGCAGTCAGGGCCACTGACCACTAGACCAACCAATTAAGGTGATAAGCTATACTAATATTATAAAGCGGAAAAGTTTGTTTGTTTCTTTGAACGTGCTAATCATCGAAAATACTGGGTGGATTTAGATGAAATTTGGTATAAAAGTAGTTCAAGCTACTTTTATACCAAATTTCATGCTTGAGGAAGTATAGTCTTATAGTCTACTTTTCACTCGACTGCAAAGAAGGAGTGTTAAGTTTCTATGTTAAGTTTTTACTTGATAAAGGCCACGGAAGCGAAGCCTCGCACTAATGAGAGATGCTAGTGTAAATAAACGAAAGGTCGCGAGCCTCCAGGGCATATACTGTTAATGATTAACACTACACAGTGGGGATAGCTTGATGGTTGGAAACTCGTTCAATTCGTAGGCACGCACAGATGGCTTTCTAGCGATTATTTGAAAAAAGGTTGTTAGGCTCGTGAGAGTCAGTAGCAGCAGTATCTTGAAGATGATTGCTTCACGTGCTGATTGCTTAGTCCATCAGCGATCTATCAGTACTGTGTTGGATCTTAGACGTCAGCAAATAAGCGCAAGGCAGTGTCTAGGATTACACTATAAATATTTATTTATTTCAGGCTACTAAGGCCCATAGAAAACTAAACATACATAATAACTAAATATAAACTAATACATATTTTTATATTTACACACTAAATTAAATACATTGTATTGCATCACAAAAAAATTAAAGATAAACTAATACATGACGGCGGGATCGGTAGCGTAGCGGCAGTAAGCTCATCATCTTCGCTTCTCGGTACAGATTCCATGAGGAAAATGATTATTCAGGTAAACCAAGTAAATCGTAGATTGTAGGTTATAAATCACAATCACTTTATTCGGTAGGTATTTCCACAATCAAAGTAAATCCCATAAAAAACAATACTTGTCAAAAACCCAAGTCTCGCAACTTAGTTGTTCTACCGTAAAAAGTTGTGAGATCCATGTAATACCAAGTCGGTTATTAATTTATTCAGTCCCTACTTAAGGGACCTTCTGTCTTAAGTTTTTACGTAATTATCTAACCTAACGATATCTTATAGTGACCATATCAATATTAAAAATCTTTACCATTTCAAATAAATAGATTGACTCGGCCATCGCTTGAAAACACAATATATCTCACAAGTAATACATATATAAATTAAATTGTTTATTGCGATTGCCAAGTCAATCTATTTATTTAAAACGGTTAAGATTTTTAATATTGATATGGTCACTATAAGATGTCGTTAAGTTAGATAATTACGTAACAACTTAACACAGAAGGTCCCTTAAGTAGGGACTGAATAAATTAATAACCGACTTGGTATCACATGGATCTCACAACTTTTTACGATAGAACAACTAAGTTGCGAGACTTGGGTTTTTGACAAGTATTGTTTTTTATGGGATCTCATTGCTTATTGTAGAAAGTCCTACTTTTTTCCTTTCCGGTACCTTTTACTTCTTGTATACCAACAACGAGTTTTCTTAAAGCCCTCTCTCTGTCTTATGAGCTTTTCTTATTTTTGTAGGTAGCCTTCCTTTTTTATTTTCTGGTACTACTTCTTGAACTTCAGCTAAAGTTTTTTTCAAAGCCCACTCCCTGTCTCTATGGGTTTTTTTCGGAGGCTTTGATACGCACATATGGATACGCACGTACGTCTTTTGCATTAGTTAGTAATAATTAATGCCGCACTCGTCAAACGTCTCGGTTAAAGTTAATCCATAAGTAAGTATTTATGCAATTTCGGGCAATTTACTCTACTTAATACTCCCCAATACTCTTAATACTTCTTGCTTTTTTATTCCGTTGACTATTTAAGAAGTTACCTTTGAGCATAATTATTATATCTAGGTACCTATCTACACTGGAAGACACGGTGGAGCATATGGTCGAGGTGTGCCCTGCATGGGTGGAGCACCGTCGTATCCTCATAGAGGCGATCGGCGGCGGCGATTTCTCGCACCCTGCTCTGGTTTAGACCATGGTGCAAAGCGAGAGGGAATGGGATGCAGTCACCTCCTGCTGCGAAGCAGTCATGCTAGCGAAGGAGGAGGCCTAACGTGTGAGGGAGAGGCAACTCTCTTCCTTGCGCCCCAGCCGCCGGGGGAGACGCCCCGGGCGTCGTGGATCGCGAGTCGATTTCGTCACCGTAGGCGCGGGCCTGCGGATGGCGAGCAGGGGTCGCTCACCGTCCGGTAAGGACCAGGCCCGGGTCGGCGGTGCGTTGTGTTCCACGCGCGCCTCAAAAAGCTGTTAATACCAGTGACGGGGCCTCATAAGGCCATTGCCTGTCGGGGTTTATGGGAAAGTTCCATCGAGATACCGCGGCCCCGGAACTTTAGGGCTTACGAAGGAACAGGGTGGGTTTTTATTCAGTAGAATTCTGATACACCCGAGCGGAAGAAGTCATTCGATGATAATTTTCACCAAAAAAAAAAGTACCCATCTACATCTATTATTTCATTATATTATACAGGTACACTGATTAATTAACTGCAAATGTAACTTTGTAATCCTATATATTTATATGGGATTACAAAGTTATTTATGCAGTTGATGTATCTAGAAAACTGGAACGAAATTGTAAAATATTATAGTTTTTCCTTGATTCATATACTAAACACTAATTGTATTCTAAATTTGAAGCTTCTATGTCTGCTAGAAGTGCTTTAGACTTTTGATGATCGGTCAGTCAGTGAGTGACAAAATTTACAAAATTAAGGAACTTTGACTCGTTATAATTCTTAAACTACTGGTTCAAATTGAATGAAATTTGAAATATACCGTGTTTATATAATGCCTGTTTGGTTACTGAAAATTCAGGCTTCTAGTTTTATCCACAACGAAGTTATAGGGGGTCGAAAATGGCCTGAGTTGCTTCGAGAAAAGAATGGTACGGCCGTGCCGCTTTTTTGCTCGACTTGGCGGGGGCACTGCCGTGCCCCCAGATAAATAGCTTGTACGGTGAACGTCACAGGTTAGATCGTATGTTCTGCACCACAGAGTACATTTTTATATACTGAGATAGAGCCATCACAGAAGATTTTTGGGCGCCCTCTGGCAACAAAGAAAGAATGAAAGAAAGAAAGAAAGAAAAACGTTTATTGACACATGCCACAAGTACACACGGTAAAAAAAAAAAAAAACTTACAAGAAACAAACAAAATCATATTATTATGAAAATAAAATATATTAAAAAAGTGAAATTGAATAGATCCAGGATGATTAGGTAATATTACTGTGTGACTCACGGATGCGCCAAATAGGCCCAGTTCAGCAAAAGCCGGACAACTAGTGCCCAACGCTGGTTTTCAACTGGTCCTAATAGTGAGTGTACGGATGTCAATCAGTTTATCATATAATATAATAATAATATACATAATGTAATAAAGGAAATATACATAAAATAGAAATATAAAGTACTTTACGAATCCAATAAATATTTATATACAATACATAATAATTATATGTGTATTTCCAGTAGTTGCACGCGCATCGCCCGTAAACACAAACATTCCACTCAAATTGACACAGCATCATATCAGGGACACATTTATATTGACCATGTCCAGTCTTCGCTGTGCGTCTATCAAATACTGTCGCAAACGTTTTCTGAACAGATTTAACGAGTTGCATGTTCTAATAGGAGGCGGCAGATTGTTCCAGATTTTTGAAGCCGCATAACGGAAACTGCCTCTGAATGCTGCCGTGCGATGAGAACGAGACGCAAGCTGCTGTGAACATTGCCTTCTTTCACAACCCCGTGTACTAGTCAGCCATCTTAGTTTATTGTACAAGTACTCTGGCTTTTTATGTTTTAGCACACCGAACAGAAGGCATGCCAGGTGCAACTTGCGTCTTGATTTCATTTTGAGTGTGTAGTGCTCATTAAATACGGGCGTTACGTGGCTCCTAGGAGGAATTGTGTAACAGAACCGGGCACAGGCGTTTGCACCCTTTGAATAAGGCGGTCTGTGCGGGCTAATAGACGTGGGCCGTAAACTGCATCCGCATAGTTTAGCCTAGACAACACCAGAGTCTCAATAAGCTGCTCGCGTAGAGTAACAGACAAGTAAGGCCTCACTTTGTACAGAACCTTTAGTCGGTAGAAGCAGTTACGAACAGAGTCAGCTACATGTTTTTCGAAACGGAGGTCTTTGTCCATATTAAGACCAAGATTGCGCGCTTCAAAAACTCTGTCAATTTGTTCACCCATCAATTCTAGGTTAAGGGTGGCGGGTAGTTTATATAATTGCTGTTTAGTGCCGAATATCAGATACTTTGTCTTAGTTGGATTAAGCGACAAGCAATTTTCTTGCGACCAGAGGGCAATTCTAAGAAGGTCTTCATTAAGAACCCTGATGGCACTATCGTATTCATCCGGCATAAATGATAAATACAGTTGGACGTCGTCAGCGTAAATATGGTATTTACATTTCTGGATACACTTGATAATATCAGCACAGTACAGGATGAAAATGATAGGGCCCAATATAGATCCTTGCGGAACGCCTCTTACTATCGGAGTCAAATCTGATGTTAAAACAGTGGAGGTACTGCGCTGTTTCCTGAAACCAGACTGCAAGTCAGGTAACACATTACTGTGTTCCAAGAAATACGTTAATTGCAGACTCACGACTTTCTCTAGTACCTTCGATAAGCAGGGTAAAACACTTATAGGACGTAAGTCTTTTACTTCGACGGGATTGGCGTGTTTCGGTAATGGCCTAACGGATGCTATTTTCCATTGATCAGGGAACATTGAAGTTAAAATAGAACGGTTTATAATGTCCGTTATAGTGTTTAAAACGCGTGGAAGAATCATATTAAGCATATGAAGGGTAATGTGGTCATAACCTTCAGCATTACTTCTCAGATTAGAAATAATGCGGGAAATGTCCTCCTGTTCCACTGGATTGAGCTTGAAAATGGCTTCACCATGTCTATTGTTTTCAAAATAAGTTGTAAGGGGCAAGCTTGCTACAGAGTTACCGGGAACTACCAAAAAGGTGTTATTAATAAGATTAGGGTCATTAAAATGCGACGGAATGTCTTGTCTAGGTTTAAAGGGACTTAAGGTAGATTTAAGATTTTTCCACAGCTGTTTAGGATCTTTCATCTTGTTATTGATGTTATGTTTGAAGTATGCAACTTTTTCATTGTATAAAGAACTTGACACAAGGGACTTTAATTCTTTGTAGTATTTTTTTTTGGCATCTGATTTAGTAGCCTTGTAACAAGTTAAAGCATTGTCACGTAGACGCATCATGACTTTAATCGTGTCTGTAATCCACGGGTAAGACTTCTCCTTAACCCTAGAGTACTAATCATCGCCTGAGAGGCCGCCCGCGGTCGGTTTTTTCTGGTTATTTTGAAATTGCGGGGACGTGTCGCGCCGTGCTTTCGCGCCAACTCAGTGTAGCCCACGACGCGGCGGGGAGAGCTTGCGCGCTCGGCGAGGATACAGCGTTCCCGAGATATTGCCTAGGTGATCGCCTGGGAGGCGATCATTAGTATTAAAGGTAGGTTTTTTACTATTGACTTAATTTACATTTTTGAGTTTTTTCTTTGTTTACTCACTATTATAAGATATAAAATACATGTTTTATTTCATAGATGGATCTCAACGAGCAGCAGATAGCAAATTACTTTGAAGATGACACCTCTGATAGTGAGACCGAGGATAATTTAGAAGTCGCGGATTACGATTCTGATGACAGTGTGGTTGATGCAATCATATTGTCTTACAATAAAACTAAAGGTGCTGTAGATAAATTTGACCAAATGTGTGGTCACTTGAGTTGTAATCGCAAAACTAGACGTTGGCCGCTTTGCTTCTTTTATGGAATGATAAACATGGGTGTACTGAATAGCTATATATTGCATATATCTAATTCGAAATCTTGCGGGACTAAACCAATCAATATTCATTCAGAGATTTCATGAAAGAACTAAGCGATGAATTGTGTCGACCGTGGTGTGCAAAACGAGCTGAAGAAAGACCAAAACTGAGGAAACGAGTTAGAGATGCTATACATGAGGTGATAAACACTGAAACTACAGAAAAGAATGAAGAACCAAGTATAAAAAAAGGCAAACGCAGTATGTGCAGTTATTGCCCCGCTAAAAAAAGACGCATGAGTGTTTATTACTGTGCTAAATGTAAAAAAAATATTGTTTGGAACATCGATCTCCTAACTGCTATTCGTGTGATAAAAAATAGAAGTCTGAGTTCGACTTAGTCTGCAGTAAGCTATATGATGATTAGACTAGTTTTTTGTTATGTTTTTCATACTTTATATATTATATTGTAGTTTTTATACCAAAACAGTGGTCCAATGTCAAAATTTTTTTTTTAAATAAAATATCCCTTAAGGCTGTGTTAGAAAGTTAAGTATTACGTGTAAGGCTGATTTTAAGACAAATAAGAGTTTCTCAGATATATTTTTTTTTGCATTTCATAAAGGCAGAGGTATGCCTGTTATTTTGTTATAAATTTTGTTACATTTTAATAAAAAATGAGTACTAAAATTTTGCTTTATTTATAAAGTAGCCTCCCAGGCGATAATTAGTATTAAGCAGTAATAAATTTATATTAGTACTCTAGGGTTAATAACACAAGTCTTGATTGGTGCGTGAAGATCAAACAGTGAAATTATATGAGAGTTAAATACACGCACCATGTCATTAACATTGCCTAGCGATGAGATATGATCAAGAGATTGTTGCAATAAGTCCAGGTCCATATTAAAGATGTCCATGCATATATTTTTAAGGGGCCTGAATTTTATTATATAAGGTTTAAACTTTTCTCGTAATACGTGAAATTCTTTACTGCAAAAGTATAATCTTCTCACACTAAAATCTAGACGTACTCTACTGGAAATGATGACTCTTTTTAGTATATGTCGCAACAAGTTTGACTGCATCGAACTTGTGAACAATTTGTGTTTTCTGGTCCCTCGCACTGTACACGGTCGAGAAACACGTACGAGACATTTGTTCGCAACCAACCTCCGTCGTACCAACTCTGGGGCACGCTCCCCATTACACCGTCTAGTTGATACTTATAATAAAAACTTCAGTTCCATTGATATTTTGTTTCTTGGTAAAAATATATTTAAAAAAGATATTACATCTGCCTTAAAAGATAGCAGTTTATAATTAAATTTATAGTCATTAAATAAGTAATTGTAGTCGTAAGCTCTAAGTTAACAATGTAATTTTATTAATCAACAGCTAGCTAAACTCTATTATAATTTGTGAATAACGTAGTGAGTAGTATATTTGTAACTATGATTCGATCCTGTACTATTTATAATCTTTAATATACTACTGTTTGTTATTCCTATGAAATAAAATAAAATAAAATAAACTACAATAGAATGGCCGTTCATTGAACCAAACGATTCCACTGACGTGTATCTTGCCCTTAAATCCGTACAAAGGACGTCGATTAGTGTTTCACTAGATGCCGTAAAGTGAGTAGGAGTTTTAACCAATTGAGTGAGACTGAGGCTATCCAAAAACTCACAAATCTTTTTTGTTTTTGTGCCGCTCATATCTAACATATTGACATTAAAATCACCCAGCAATATGTAGTGGTCACAATGACCCAATGAACTAAGTGAGTCGGTTAAGGCGTCCAAGAAAAGAACAAGGTCTAGCCACGGTGGTCGGTATGCGGTACCTATAGCGACTTGTTTACCACTCATTGTAATCGTTAGCCACATTTGTTCCACGGATTCGAACCTAGAATCGACTGCGCGAGACCAAGTACGCGCGCTTAATCCCCGCCGCAGGTAAAATCCGACGCCCTCACCACGACCGGAGCGAACGCTCGCTGGGCGCGGCGAGTGACGTAGACGGTAGCCAGGAATCACCGGTGCGCGCCCCTCCTCGCCAGCACGGAGCCAAGTTTCATTGATGGCCAAAACGTCAAAACAATGGCGATCCAGTGCGCCAATCAGATCGTCATGCCCCGTACCCAATGACCCAGCGTTTAGAAAACCAACTTTAAGAAACCTTTCTCTTTTAGTCATTATTATAATAGTAAAAAATTCTAAGTTCACCCCTGTTCATTATGGCATACAATATATCCGAATAACGCAATTGAAAATATGTAAAAAGTGTATCTATACAATATATAATAAACATAATATAACGTAAATAAGACATAAACGGTATAAAGCTGCGATACGTATGTAATAGTTTTGTAAATAGTGAAAATATAAACAATAAGATTAAAAAAGTACGTAGTAGAATATATATTATTATAAATACAAGTGGGTGAATATGTGTGCATGTATGTGTATGTGTGCGTATACGAAGGAATACATAGATATGGATAAGTGACTGACTTACGCACAATAAACAGGTGCACCGTGAGACCCATACCTATCGGAATAAGACGTAACAAGCAGTAAATACTATAATACACAGTTGACATTATTTTTATGACAATATCACTTATAACTATAACTAGAATAATTTTAAAATTCAGGATGACTACTAACAGTTTAACTTGCACAAAAATATAAAATAAGGTAAACAAAAACAATATTTTAAGACGCGCTGTTATTAATATTACTGAGACCAAAGACGCGTTGCAAGTCAGCGTCAGAGCGGATGTGACAAGTGGCGTCCCCAGGCTTGTATCGCGCAAGAATGCGGCCGCGCTTTGACCATATAAATTGCCAACCCAGGCGACCGCCAGCTTCGCGCGCGTTCCGAAATAACTCACGATTAATTTTTGTAAGCCGTTCGTTGATGTAGATGCGCGTTGGTGGGCCCGGCACATCGAGGTCGGCCGTAGTAATCCCGCGCCGCACTCGCGCACCCTCCAGCAGTTCGTCACGTAGGTCGCGGCGCGCGAGACGAACGACGATGAAGCGCGGGCGGGTCTCCACTGGCCCCGTCGCCTGCGTCGCGTTGATGCGCCGACCTCCAACACGCTCGGCACTCACTATGTCGCGCGTCTTCAGTTTGACGCCAATCTTAGCCGCCACCAAAATGACCGTGTGTGAGAGGTTTTCACCACCGGTTTCTGGTATATTTGAGATCTGGAGATCGTTGGCGAGCAACTCCTGGTCACGGTCATTTATATCATTTCTCAACTGAGTTATTAGTTCATCCACATCCGATGACCGCGACGCTTGGGGCTGAGCCAGTTTGGTCTCGACTACAGCCACTCTCTCTTCCAAGTTGCTCATCCTATCGTTGGTCGACTTTAGAGATGACCTTAGCTCTGACAGATCGTCACGCAGAAGCTGGAACTCGCTCCGCACAAGCTTTAAAAACTCCTCCTTAAAACTGCTCAACTCTGTCCTGAAGATGTCCAGATTGAACTCCTGAGTGGCATCTAGAGCTGTACTATTAATGGGGCTGGTGTCCATGAGGTTCACAGGGCTGTCCTCGTGTGCTGGTGGTGGTGCCCGTCCCCTAACAGGCGTATCATCCCGGTTATCCCTCACTGCGTACTTCTCACATTCATGGCAGTGCCAGGGGGTAGCTACAGGACCTGAAGTCGGGATACCTACGCACCCTCGGTGGTACGAGTGCCTACATTTGTTGCAGTTTGCAGCCTCCGCCGAAGACAGGAATTTACCACAAGCTCCGCACTTAACCATGTTGTGTCGAAACTTGTTTGTTTATATTTTCGAAGCAATCGAATACTCTAATTAGTACGCAGATCGTAAAAACAGATGGCGCTATTTACAGAAACACGTTTATGGGAATTTGCACGGCGAGTATGGTACCGATAGACACCATAGGTTCAACACAGTATCTGGTTATGGGAGCGCACACACTATCAGTTCGGTCACAGTTTGTTTTTCGTACAACGATAAAACACTATTTATTTATCTTGGGTTGTGGGTACTTTAGTGCTTTTTGGGGTTTACCAGAAAGTAATTTTGAGTTTTTCGCTATTTAAACAGTATATAAACACTTCCCAATGTTCGCACATGTAAGTTGCACTATTAGTAGTAATTACACACCTAATTTATGAGAATTAAACTATTATATTATTATTTTATTGCAAGAAGTACACAAAGTGCTTATGGCTGATTTGACATCCGTGACGTCACTCCCAACTCCCACTCAACAAGTAAAAACAACAATGGATGAAGCATATATATATATATATATATATATATATATAGAGCATATAGATATAGCTACCTACAAATCTGGGTACCACTGCATAGGCCGTCCTATTTAATTAATATTAAAATATTAACACACCAATTAAATAAGAATATATTATATCTTAATTTTTTTAAATTATTTGCAATTATTGACTTATTATTTGACAAATTATTTGACTTTTTTCAAACCTTTGACATTTACGCAGTGTTGCCAGGTGACCGTCTCGCGTTCTCCCCAAACCTTCCCCGAAATCCCTCCAAATTCAAGATTGAAAAAAAAAACCCCACAAATGGCCATTCTTTTTTATAAATGATACAATTTGATACAATTTCAGCAATAGCGTCCATGACCAAATTAGCCTCTTCACTCGCGTCGGTTGCAATCCGTACATTCTTTCTGAGTTAAACCTGTTTAGCATCTTTGAACTGGGTTTAAAATGAACACCTTCCTTCTAGCAATATATATCTTGTTCTCAAGATGGATTCGGCAGTGTTAATGGCCAATCTGTTTCGATGTTTGTCTTTAATAATAGCTACTTGAGAGAAGGCTCTTTCCGCAACTGCGTTGGAAAAAGGTAACGACAAAATTCCTAGTGCCAATTTGCTAACATTTCCACGGGTATGTTCTATCACCGACTGCATTTTAGAAATTATAAACTTCAACCCAGAACTCTTCGGTATGTTGCGTGGATTTCCTAGTTGTACGATGCAAATCATTCCATTCTTGCACCATTGAGTCGACATCATTCACGCCCCCCGCGCGGCAACTTCGGAGCCACTCGGCTATCATCGTGCGCAGCATTTTGTTTTCGTGTGTGTGCTTTCACAGATTAGTTAGTGGTTTGATCGCGTTCAAACATCGATCTATTAGTGATCGATGTATTCAGATAATATATTTTATAATCATCACGGCTAGCCGCGGCTTTTCCCAGATTGTGTTAATAAAAATCACCCAATTCCCTCCACACACAGTTTTCTCTCTTCAATTAATATTCCCCAAAAAATATTGTCCCCCACTTCTCCCCCATAACTTTAAAAAACCCCCAAATTTGGGGGGATGCCCCCCAATCTGGCATCACTGCATTTGCGCAAGTTTCGTTACCATTTTAGTTTAAAATTAAATAAGTTAAAGAAAAAGTAGGATTGCGTAATTGGAAGATTTGTTAATTTGAAGATACGTGTGTCAATATATAACAAAAGGTGTAAAATTTAAAAAGTGTCCTTATGTCCCTAATATTTTAATTTATCTGTACTAATATTATAAAGCGGATAAGTTTGTTTGTTTGCTTGAACGCGCTAATCTTCGAAAGTATTGGGTGGATTTGGATGCAATTTGGTATGGAAGTAGCTTGAAGCTTGAGGAAGGTTATAGGCTACTTTCTACGCAACTGCAAAATAGGAGAGTTATGTTTTTACCGTGATAGAATCCACGGGAGCGAAGCCCCGCGTGAGTACTAGCATAAAATAAAATGGTTATTAGTTAAAGATAATTTAGAATATCTGAATAAAACGGAGAACAAGTTTAAGCTAAATGTGTAAATATTTTTATATTATAACTTAATCTTTGCATATTGCTATACGAATAAATTAAAAATACATTGAGTTGAGTAGTATGTCTCCAAAAGCAGAACCCTACCTAAACTAGTCGGTTATCATTTCGTCACTTTTGTTCTAAGTTATAGCACCATGGTCTGCACCCTACGGTGTCCACTATGTTATGCGGTGCTCCTCGATCGACTCTGTCCACGAGGAAGGCAGCGCCCTCTCACGGTGTTCACTGTACTAACCCTCCAACCAATAGGAATAAAGTTACATTTTAGTACTTATGAAACTAGTAATTTGATAATGTTATCGTATAATTTAAATCACTTTCGACGACATAAAAATAACTAACTGAATACGAAGTGGCGGTGTCGTGTTACGCTGCGAGGTGTTAGTTGTCACGTAGTGCCCCACGGAAACGTCGAAACACGACACCTTTAAATATGACTGTGACGTCACATCTAGCTCGCCATTTAAAAAATTTAGAGATTTGTATAAATAAAACTTGTCATAGCCGGTGTTTTGAATTTAAATATATTCTATTATTACTATTTCAATCTCCAAATTCCTACACTCAACGAGACTTGATTATGAATTTCACAATTCAACTATTTCAATTTTATCTCTAGCCTCTACACACAATCTCAAGAACTTATTTTTTTTTCTACACACAATCTCAAAAACTTAATTTTTTTAGGTAGGGCCACTCGTAGTTCAGCACACTAAGGCTGGTCACTACTTAACCGGGCGATCAACAAAAACTCATTTTTTTTTTGATAGGGCCACTCGTAGTTCAGCACATTAAGGCTGGTCACTACTCAACCGGGCGATCCTGTGGTGATCTCTAAAATTAAAGGCCCCCAGCCAGGGCTTACAAACTAGAATTACATTTTAAACAACCGTACGCTAAGGGCATTCCCTGTGGAGTACGGGCCTCGGCATAGCGGGGTCGTTGGTGGAGGGCAGCAAAGGGACAGGCTGGATCCATATTATTTAAGGGGTTATTTATCGCTACTGGCTCAGCATCGCGGGCTGGCTCGTTTGGCAAAGGTCGGGGAGAGTTTCCGTTACAAGTACGCGGACGTCGCGATGGGCTTCGTCGGCGAAGCCGGAATACGGAACGCGGTTTATTTCTGTATTTTCTAAGAGTGATAGTTTCCCTACTGCTCTCTTGTCGGATGGTGGTGGGATCGTCGGGCTCGTCTAGGACGTTACGCGGGCGACGAACCCGAGAAATATTGGAGGGTCTGTATCGGGCGGCCGATACGATCAGGGGGTTTGTGTGGTTGTCAGCAAAGGTGAAGTAACGCACTGAATGGCGTTTCAGCACTTGCTTTATGGTCGGGGCAAATACTCAATAATTTTCATAACTATCTACTTATAGTTTTGGCGGTAACGAAACCATTGTGAGATATAATTCGACGACAACGCCATCTAGTTAGAAAAGAAGTACTCATTGTTACACAAAACTGAAAAATGAGACTGGTTTGACACAATCCTCAACTAATTTAATTACTTAAACACAACTAACTATAATTTTACTGGACAGAAACTGTTTTTAACCGACTTCTAAAGGAGTAGGTTATCAATTCGTCACGTATATATAATATATATTTATTACGTATGTGCACCGATTACTCCGTCAATTGTGGATCGATTTAGAAAATTATTTTTTCGTTTGAAATGGTATGCTCTCGAGGTAGTACCATTGTCACCAAATTAGAATTTGATGAAGGGATCTCATGGAAATCGAAGGAAATCCTCAAATTTTAAAGGCAATTGTATAGCGATTTTGCTATTTTTTATAGTAACTTGTGCATTTGCTCTCAGAAAGCACCATTTGGTGAAGCGGAACTGATGAAGAAGATCACAGATGGCCTCACCGCAACTCGTGAAATACTTATTATTGAGTAGTTCCACTCAATAATAAGTATTTCACGAGTTGCGGTTCGATTACTTTAAAATGGTTGCTAAGCAATTTATGGTCGTCACAATGTGAATGGTGAAATGGAGCTGATGGTGAAATACCAGGAGAACTCCTCAACAATTAACGCCCCTGCATCGGGAAAAGCAATATTTATTACTTTAATATTACTTTAATTTTGGAAGTCGGTGGCAAAGAACTAAAATACAGATCCAAAGACACCATCTTCTGAAATTAAAGTTATTTTTCACATTGTACCTAGTGGTTTTTTGGAAGTCGGTATTTTTTTGTTAAAACGTTTTTTTTTATAAAACTTATTTAAATATGAAACTAGCGCGATACAACTGACGCTTAGCGCCATCTATCGACATTTCTATGGAGTTGTTCGAAATTTTCGAGTCAAATACAATTGATCGACTATTACTCCTAAACTTGTAAAGCACACTCATGTGTGATAGTTTTCCTTTAAACTTCGTTATATATAGGTACTACTGCCATGACATTTGAATTTCTAACTACAACCGTTTAGTTGATAGAGGGGGAGGACACTAATTGACTCTAACGATAATTTTATGTTTTATGTTTAATTTATTTTAGAATTCTCATTTTCTATATTATAAATAAGTTTGTACTGGCTGGCTTAATTTCTTCTATTACATAGACTGAGAGGATTGGCGCTGTCTGCCGAGATACAGGTTTTCTCCTAGTTCGGCAGCAGATGCTCCTATGTTGCATTGTTTTATATTTTGAAGTCACTAGTTACATAAGCAATATGATTGTAATTTTTGTATGATAAATAAATAATAATAATAATAATAAAAAAATTGGTACTTTAAAGCTTGATAAGTCACGAGCGGTTTACTTAATCATAAAACGGTCTTCCTAAACTCCTAATATTTTTGAAAGACCTATCCAACGATATCCAACACTATGGGAAGCTCTCAACTCACTTTACATGTAGGGGAGGTACCCTAAATAATAGTTTTTTTTTTTTCAAAATTTTATTTTACCACTTTATCGGCGTCATTAACGTGTATAATCGTGCCAAATTACAAATTTCTAGTACCAATAGTTTTTGAGCTAAACCGCGGACAGACGGACAGACAGACGGACGTGGCGAAACTATAAGGGTTCCTTATTGACTACGGAACCCTAAAAATAGACTAGTTAATCGTTTGTCAGACCTCTCTGGGAAAACGACTGGACACAAATCTTTCAAAAGAACGTCAGATACAATAAAAAAGACCTCTATTCTAATTGAGAATGGTTCTTCTTCTAAGAAATAACGTTGACCCATACTATTTTCTTCTGTATCGGGAATGCCGTTGCAAATATTTTAATTCACTTGCACAAACACACAGACCTGGAACAAATATCTGTAGGCCAACAATTTTTTTTCTGGTGTGGAATTCGAACCTGCAACATAAAACTTAGCAGTCAATCGCTCAATCGCTGCGCCAACCGCGTCGAAAAATTATTTCATCAAGACATTCAATACGGAACCAATAGGCTGAAACCTGCAGTGAATAAGTGTGTGGTTAAAGAATTAATCAACGCAAATATTACTGAAATATATAAATAGTTTTATTATTATAATGACATTCATTTATAATGAGTAAGAAGCGATATTTTTATCATTGAGGCGTATTATCATCACTTTTATAATCGGAATAATTACTCATGTTACAAAATCTTACGTAGATACATAAACGTACTCCGATGTTAGTCAAGCCAATGTGCCAAACAGGAACCGAGGAACAGAGCGTTTTCAATATAATTATAAAGGATTTATAATGAATAATAATCATAAAGCAAATACGCAGAAACAGAAAATAAACTACAACCATTCTATTAGGCGCTACTGCGTTCAGTTTTTAGGGTCCCTGTTTTTTCTTTTTATATAGTTAATAGGCTTGCGTTTGACCATAATCTCACCTGATCTTAAGCGATGATGTGGTCAAAGATGAAGGACGCTTGCTTAGAAGTAACCTATTCACTTTTGACTTAAAGACTCCCAGGTTATAACTATCAGGAAACACAGACTCCGGCAGGGAATTCCACTCCTTAGCCGTACGCACAATGAAAGTATTCCTAAAACGTTTTGTGCGTATGGGTGGGATGTCCACCATGTAACGATGGCGCATCGCCGTTTGTCTTGTAGTCCGATGATGGAACGGACTTGGTAGCATTAGACTACAATTCCATCGCACACTCCCCGAAATGTAACCGATAGAAAACTGATAGGCTTGCAACACGTCGCCGGTGGGCACTAGTACAGAACCAGAAGACTAAGATGGGAGCGTCGTCCTCAGAACATGAAGGGCATTTATGATGGAACACGGGTGGGTTTTAGTCAGTAAAAGTCTGACACACCCTCCCGCTTCGCCCAGATCGGGAGGCAGTCATTGGACGATTTCCCATCCTTAAAAAATGGGTTTTCAAACTCTTCGCATGGAAACTGACCTCGTCCTAGTCCACCTTTTTTACTCTTAACAATGAATGCCATGTGACGTTACGCTCTGGTGTCAAATTACGTTATTATTCTTATCTCTACCTAGCAGTCACGCGGAGCACTTCCGTGGACTTCATCGCGATAAAAACATAACCTCCTTCTTTTGCAATCGGGTAAAAAGTAAAATAACCTTCTTCAAGCTTCAAGCTATTTCAATACTAATTTCATCCTTATCGACACAGTACTTTAGAAGATTAGCGCGTTCGACCAAACAAACAAACAAACTTTTGCGCTTTATAATATTACTAGCGACCCGCCCCGGCTTCGCACGGGTGCAATGTTTATATTAAATATACTATAGGATGTCTTTATATACAACGTCGACAGCCTTTTGATAGGGCCACTCGTAGTTCAGCACACTAAGGCTGGTTACTACTTACCGGACGCGCTATTCATATTTGGCACGCGCACGCGCGCTGGACCACTATGTCCTTGCATTTTAAATCTGTAATATCTTCGAAACTATTCATTTAAATTAAATGCTGTAAAGGGCAATATTGATTTATATTAAATGCACAATAATAAGGATTAATGCTGTATTGCTTAAAATCGCTTCAAAAAAATATGGTCGTATTTCTCGTAAAAAGTAAAGGATAAAAAATGGTTGTTGTGGGTTATCTATAAGAGATAGATATATACCATCTCGACTTTTTTGTTGATCTCTTTAAGGTGTAAAATTCTGTCGTACATTATTTTGATCTATCACGTAGGGTTCAGCCAGCGTTTGCAATGCAAGCGCAAAAAATGTGTTTATTTGCGACATCACATTAGAAACCTCAAAAATCATCAGTGTTCCTCTACTATATTATCCATGTTATATACTTAAAAACCTTCCTATTGAATCACTCTTTCTATTAAAAAAAAACTGCATCAAAATCCGTTGCGTAGTTTTAAAGATTTAAGCATACATAGGGACAGACAGACGGAAGCGACTTTGCTTTATACTTTGTTAAGAAGTATACATTTTTTTTTATTCATAATGAGCTCACTCTTGATCTCAATCTCGCCTGATGGTAAGCGATAGATAAGGTCTACGATGGAACGAGCGAGCCCTGAAGATGCCTGTTTACTCTTTCTTTAAAGGTTGAAAGGTCATCAGTGGCAGGGAACACAGAAGCCGGCAGAGAATTCCACCGCTTGGAAGTGCGCACAATAAATGTATCGCCGATATGTATGTACGTGTTACGAAGTTCACCGGGTCAGCTAGTGTATTATATTTATGTTTTAGGTTTACTATGTCGAAATTCTTTGAGAAACACAATCTCAATCAGAAGACAGTCGTTACGAATTACGATAGATTGAATAAAACTACCCGAAAAATGCATACAGTTTGAAGATTATATCTACTTGATGGAAATTGCTACGACCTGGACTGGGTCGCGGAGACCGGTGGCGGGTCTGTGCCTCTTGTCCACAAGCAGTTGGTATACAGAACCCCGAACATTACGGGTCCGTTCATTTTTAACCCCTTAAACTAAGCTCAATATGCTTGTGACTGGATTCGGCATTAGTGTAATAGGTTGGGTTCGAACCTGGGACCTCTCGATCACTAAGCCGACACCATTTTTTTCATCCTTCATTAGGATTTCGTCGAAAGTCGATTCGAGAGACGATCGATCGCCTTAAGTGGTTATGAGATTACCCCTTTACCCCTAAGAAATCGTACCGTGACCAGCTTGCTCTGGAAACAGGCCAGACGGGAGCCTCATACACGTCTAAGTTGGTACCATCGTTACTGTTTGTCCCTTACTGAGCTTCCTCCAGGTAAATGAAAGTCTCACTTGGTGCGGTAACACTGCTGAGGTATCGCGAAGAAGCGGTGCGCCTTCAGAAACATGATAAGCAATTTCACACATGGGTGCTCATGCTATTCACTTTTTGGTAGGCACACGCACCTGTATAGATTCTCTTAGTCACTTAAGGCAATAAAAGGGCAGAAGGGTGAGTTCCCGTTTATTTGTTGATAGGCTTGCGTTGACCATAATCTCACCTGATGTTAAGCGATGATGTGGTCGAAGATGAAGCACGCTTGCCTAGAAGTAACCTATTCACTCTTGACTTCAAGACTCCCAGGTTATAGCTATCAGGAAACACAGACTCCGGCAGGGAATTCCACTCCTTAGCCGTACGCACAATGAAAGTATTCCTAAAACGTTTTGTGCGTATGGGTGGGATGTCCACCATGTAACGATGGCGCATCGCCGTTTGTCTTGTAGTCCGATGATGGAACGGACTTGGTAGCATTAGACTACAATTCCATCGCACACTCCCCGAAATGTAACCGATAGAAAACTGATAGGCTTGCAACACGTCGCCGGTGGGCACTAGTACAGAACCTGAAGACTAAGATGGGAGCGTCGTCAACACACTCCGTAACCTCAACTGTGAATAATTGCTACATCCAACGAACTATGAAAAAATCACACGATAGCGGCGCTAAAGCTTGTAAGATATCCTCGTTTCTTTTATAACATTAATGTGTTAAATGATTTTGTTCACGATAACATGAAGTTTATTATTATTATCTTTATTTCAGACCCAAGGGCCCATAAAACAAACAATGTTAGTAGGTTGTTAATAGGTTCAAAAAGCATTATTGTGTTAGTAAACAGGACAAAAAATACTTTTTACTGGATTGCCGGTAATATACAATATACGGACTGTTTTTTATTTGTCCGCCCTGACGATACTGCTGGAACTACCACGGACCCTGATTTATATTTACGTCTATAATTTTATGTTTGCGGTTATCATTTAAGTCTATTATATAGCTGTCACTGCTCATTGGCATTGGGCGGCGACGGCACCATCTTTTGGCGTGTCCGCCGGCATGGCGTACACATCAGTGTAACAACAGCCTAACTGCGAGAGCAATTTCTTTAATTAATAGTTACCTTGACAGTAGACAAAATGTCGACATATTTGTAGATAATATTAACAGCTCAAGGAAATATGTAAAGTTGTTTTTGAATAAATTTAATCTTTGACATTTCTGTAACATTTTATAACTTGACATGTATAATTTTTGACATTTATTTGTTTTGAATTTTAAAACTTGACATGTACAATTTTTGACATTTATTTATGAATTTTATAACTTGACATGTATACTTTTTTTTTCTTATATATATGGATCTGTATAATTAGTTATGTAACTATGACAGTCACTTACTTACAATAATTTAATTTTTCTTTTTTTCCCCTCATATCTGAATATTTCATTGTTAACATATAATCGTTTTGGTTTTACTGTGAGCTTGTATTGTGTTTTGACGTGACAACGTCTTATAATTCGATGAAGCTGGCTGCACGCACGAAAATACATGACTCATGCGGCGTTAGGCCGTGCGCGCACTGCCTTGCGGTGGCCGCAATCCCGGTAGTTCTACCGCACCGGTAGACTCACCGCAGTGCGCGCACTTCTATGGCACTCCATACTTCACAAATTTTGCGGTGCGGTAGAACTACCGGAATTGCGGTACCGCAAAATTTGTGAAGTATGGAGTGTTATAGAAGTGCGCGCACTGCGGTGAGTCTACCGGTGCGGTAGAACTACCGGAATTGCGGCCACCGCAAGGCAGTGCGCGCACGGCCTTACCTCGCTCTGAGGCGTTCCATCGCTCTGAGGCGTTCCAAAGCAAATCAAATTGGATCTACAAGTTGACATTTATGTATGACTCAACGAGTCAAGTACTAGGCTATCATAAAACGGTATGAGATGACGTCACTGTGTAGGGATTCTTTGACATTTATGTATGACTCAACGAGTCGATTACTAGGCTATCATAAAACGCTAAGAGATGACGTCACTGCGTAGGGATTCTTCCATTGTCATGAGAAGTGCAGTAATAGTGATGTAAAATTAAAATTTTCTTTTGAAAAATGCAACCATTCCATCAGTATTTTCTTATGACGTTGTCACGTTCAACTATCGTCAGTAAACCGACTTTACAGACGACCGATTTTTTTTGAATAAATAAATACATTATTACAAAGGGCTTTTAAAGGTTCCTAAACTCACGTACCTAATTATAATAGATCTCCTAGCCGATTTCGGTGACGGCGATCAATCTCATAATCGATTAGCCAGCTGCGCAGGAGATATTATAGTGCACAAGAACGTGCACAGGTACAGATGCACTCTCTGTCCCTTTACTCTCATTGTCTGATGGGACGGCAATCCAACACGACCTGAGAGAGATCAGGCGCAGGACCAACGACTTAACGTATGCAACGAGGCACGGAGGTTATCACACCGCAAACTTCCAAACTCCGGGCTACTACTGAGAAATTTCTAACAGAAAAATCCTATAGCACGTTTATAGTCGCCGAGGTCCGAGGTAGCACTCACGTAATTACACATATACTAAATAAAAAAATAAGCCTTTATTGCTGTTACTTATACAATGGGTAACCTTATAAACTATTTCTTATTTATTATACTTGACAATTTATATAATAACTAGCTTGTGCCAGCGGCTTCGCCCGCGTGGCAAGTTTTTCGCGTGTAAATCACGATCCCGTGGAAATTTCGCAAAATCCTTTCTTAGCGGATGCCTACGTCATAACATCTACCTGCATGCCAAATTTCATCCCGATCCGCCCAGTGGTTTGGGCTGTGCGTTGATAGATCACTATGTCAGTCAGTCAGTCAGTCAGTCACCTTTGAGTTATATATATTTAGATTATTTTTACATAGCGGCAATCGGTTCACATTTATATATATAACATTGTAACAGCTTATCCTGCGACAAAGGCCTCCTCAAAGGCTTCCATAATTCTCGATCCTTGGCTATACGGGTCCATTCAGGGCCTGCTACTTGCCTTATGTCATCTTCCCAGCGTTTACGCTGTCTCCCTTTGCTTCTTTTGTCGCCCCTTGGGTACCACTCTGTTATTAACCTGGTCCACTTTTCCTTTGTGTCCCGCAACATATGTCCCGTCCATCGCCATTTTAGCGTTTTGCAAACATTGTGCGCATTTTTTAATTTCGTTTTGTTTCTTATTGTATCCAACTTTACCTTGTCTCTCCTTCTTACGCCAGCCACGCTTCGTTCAATGCTGTTCTGGCACACTTTTATTCTATTTGATAATTGTTCTGTTAGGGCCCATGTTTGGCAGCCGTATGTTAAGCAAGGGAGTATACACATGTTATACACTTTTCTTTTCTCTTTGATAGGCATGTCCTTGTTTTTCTTAGTACATATAAATAAAACGTAAGTGTCTTTGCGATTCTACAACGTGTAACAGAATAAACGCACTTCTTGAAAGTAGTTGGTTCAGTATCGGCTTTTGAATCGATTTCCGTCATAAACAATAGGTGTTACATTTTGAATGTGAATCTTTCATTTAACTTGAAATGGAAATACAGTATCATTACAAATGAATACAATCCTTAATTCAAGGGAATTGTGTGCGTGTCGCGTCGGCTGCTAACGTTGCATGAGTGTATGCGTCTGCGTATGGATATTGTATGACGCACATACGTTTTGCGTTTAGTAAGGACAACTACTTTATAAAAAATGCCTAGGTTTGGTTTCAATTCATTTAGCTACGGATGTAGTTTTAGACTTATAATTTAATATTCTAATTGGGGTGTCTGAGGTATTGCACTTAATCTGTTACACTTTGTATTTGTGTAATTTTTTTAAAGGAATCGACAAAGTAATTTATTATATTATCATAGCTGTAGACTGCGTTGTATTATAGATTCATCATTATCATTTTATTTTTTATACAAGACTAATTTCTGCCCACGGCTTCACTAGCATAAAAAGTTTATCAGCAAAAATGTAGCCTATGTCAGGAAAAATGTACACTCGCGAGCAAAAGCATGGATTCACTTACTTAGACAAGTACACAGTACTTAATAACTAGTTAAGAATAATAAAAATGGTACCATTTTGAAGGTTTAGCTGTTAACTTTAAATTGATACCAAATTCATTCAAATCACGCCATCATTTAAGGAGCTATCCCGGATTACGTGAAGAAGTAAGGAAAAAGATATGTTTCAATTGTTTGATACGTCGCGAGTTGCGGTCTATTGACCCCCTATAAAAGCACGTGTTATCGGATTATCTTTATCTTACCGACCGTCCTTCCATCCTCGCCGCCGAGGCCCGCCGCGACGTCCCCGTAATTGTCCGCTCCGACCCTTGCCAGAACTAGCCCTCGACGCTGAGCCATTAGCTTTAAAATTCCCTTATTAATAATAATAATGATATGACTCAGCCTTTCCCTAGCTGTCCTCCCCCTGCGACGCCCTAAGCCAAGGTCCGTACCCCACAGGTGGTGCCCTTAGCGTGTATTCGCCTAGTTTGTAAGTTTTTTTAATAAGCCCTGGCTGGAGGCTTTAATTAATTTATTAATTGAGGCAACCACAGGCAAGCCCGGTTAAGCAGCAGATGAACCTCAGAGGTTGACCTGCGAGATGTCACACACAAAAAAAAATTCTTACCAGTCGGTTTTTACACGTTGACCGGTACACATCTCCGCTAATTTTGACTCTTGAACTTGGACGGCAATGGATATTACACCTACTGAAGCAGCACAAATCGTCACCCTATTGCAAGAAAGGCTCAGCCAGCGGGCTGTCACACGTCAGCTCCATATAAGCCAGTCCTGTGTTTCGAAAGTTTATAAACGCTTACGGTAGACTTTGGATTGGCTTTATCCTGATACCAAGATCTGGACGGCACCGGTGCACTTCGGAGAGGAATAACCGTTTAAAAGCTCGGTTGCCAATCATTTTATTTCAAACTTATGATTACTCCTTTGCTTTTTCCACACTATGGTAAAGAACACATTATATATTTATTTATTTTATGTACTTACGTATTTGTATATATATATATACATATTTGTTGTATTTTTATTAGTTTTTTCGTTATTAATGAATATTTGTACAGTAGTACACTAATATAGCCCTCCCCATTTTAATTAAAGCTCATAAAGTCCTTCCAAAGGTTGTCTGGAAGATATCGCTCTCAGCGATAAGACCGCCATTGTAACCAATTTTTTACAATATTGTTATTTAACTGTGATTCAATTATTGGTGTACAATAAAGTATATTCTATCTATCTATCTAACCGTTTTATCGTGTCAACTTCTCTCCGAAATCGACATTTGACTGGTGTCGACATCCAACAGGAGCTCCGAAATGTTCGTAGGGTAGCTGCCAGTGAGTGGACAGTTTGTCGAAGACTAATCAATCAAGCTAATTTGACTCTAAAAAGGCCTGCCACAGGCCCGAAACTGACGGCAGGTCACCGACAAGCACGCCTTCAATTTGCTCGATCCCATCTTGATTGGGAGGTTGAACAATGGAGGCGAGTCCTGTTCTCCGACGAGTGCAGAATGTGTTTGCACGGCAGCGACCGAAGGGGTCAGGTCTACAGGCGGCCTGGGGAGTGATTTGCGCAGTGTTGTTTCGCTGAGACAGTGGCTTATGGGGGGCGGTTCTTGTATGATGTGGGACAGCATTTCCTTCGACGGTAAAACGAGCTTGTTTTCGTGCCTGGCGGGGGACGAGGAGGCGGTTTACTAACTTCAGACCGCTACATTTCCGATATTCTGCTGGAATATGTCGTTCCTTATGCGGGATGTTCGGTGATGACTTCTTCCTTATGCACGATAACGCTCGTTGTCACACTTCCCGTGCCACAACTGAATACCTCGAAGAAGTTGATATTGCCACATTGGACTGGCCAGCACTCAGCTTGGACTTGAATCCCATTGAGCACATGTGGGGTGAACTGAAGAAGAGGGTTCGTTCCAGAAATCCTGCTTCTTCAAGTGTGAATGAGCTGAAATCGGCTTTGATAGAGGCGTGGGTAGGTATCCCGCAAGAATCTATTCAGAAGCTGATTAGGTCAATGAAAAACCATCTTCGAGCAGTTATTAGGGCGAGGAGAGGAAATACAAAATATTGAAATTTAATTTTAAGGCCAATTTAATTTAATATTAATTAATTTTTGTTGTCTTTTTTTTTCATTTATTATTTTTCCATTATCCTTATGTTTTCCTAACTCCTTCATCCAATCCGGGAAAGCTCCTTAAATACTGGTGCGATTTAAATTAATTTGGTATCAATTTAAAGTTAACAGTTTAATCTTTGAAATGGTACCATTTTTATTATTCTTAACTAGTTATTAAGTACTCAATATCGGGCGGAATGAATTCCAAGTAAGTGATTCCATACTTTTGCTCGCGAGTGTAGCTTTCTGTTCATGAAAGGCTCAATTTATATCGCTGTGGAATGGAATGGATGCGACTTTTTGCAACGAAATTGTACATAGCAGAACTTTATGTCAACTGTATAACATTCTCCTATTTAGTTTGTATGTTATACAATTACCATAAAGTTAAATTAATTAGTAAGTAATAGATTTAATTATATAGAGTATTTAAATATCTTTATTTATTATTTTAAAGACTAGCTTTATGGCGTTTCTTTTTGGGTTCGTAGTTCTTTATATTATCGAAGAATGAATAATGTCTCTGTTTTTAAATATACCTGAATAAAAAAGGTAACGTAAGGTTCTTAGAAACAAACACAGAACTAAAGAATTTTCATATATTAAAACACAAATGAAAACATAACATTTAACAATGTAAAATTAAATCATAAACTAGAAGATACCCTTGTAGCCACAGCTGGGACCAGCGAGGCCATTGAAACCCAAGCCAGGACCATAGGCAGCTCTGCCAGGGGCAATGCCAGCAGCAGGGGCAATGGGACCGTAAGGACCAACCGCACCACCAATACCCTCGCTCACGATAGCAACAGTGCCGCTCCCGCAGCCGTAGTTGATACCACCAGTGCCAGCAGTAGGCAGGGCTCCCTCCACGGCCACAGCACTCAAGAACGGTAGCTCTCCATTCACATCCAGCGAACCCTCGATAGCGTTCTCAGAGATCACAGTGATGCCAGTAGGAGCGATGGGAGAGAAGCTTTGGACGGCGAAACCACCACCGCTAGAAGGTACAAAGGAGTTTGCAGCCAGGCCATAGTTATTGCAGCTAGGGTAGGCTACGCCTCTTCCAGCTAAGTTGGAGCCGTAAGCGAGCGCATTGCTGGCTAAAGCCAGTTCTTCAGCGGCTGTGTTGCAGGCACCGATGGCTTGGCCTGAAATGGTCTGGAATAAAGAAGAACAAAAGTTATATAAAATACAGTCTAAGTATTTGATTCTGTGATCTTAAAGTCTGCTCAGCTTTTTTTTAACTATATTAGGGACAGTTTCCAGTCTAAGCGTATGCAGCTGGTTACTAGTATTTTACATAGAGCGAATGTCTATCTGACCCACAACCCAGTGACTTTTTTTTTTTTATCGTGGTAAAATTATCAAATAAGTCCTCCCACCCCGGGCAGGGTGGGAGGGACTGTCAGAGTTTTACTGACTAAAATCCACGGTGTTCCATCAATAACCCTTTACGTACCGGGGTCACGGTAACGGGATGAGTCCCACGACCCCGGCAGGCTTCGGCCCTCTACGGGGGGGCCTCGTCATATTGCTGACGCTCTTTGAGGCGCGCGTGGAACACAACGTGCCGTCGACCCGGGCATGGTCCATGGTCGGACAGCGAGTTGCCCTTTACTCGCTGTCCGCATGCCCGCGCCTACGGTGGCCGGAGATCGTCGGCCGACGTCCGACGCCGTGGGCGTCTACCACTGCGGCTGGGCTAACATTAGGTCCCTTAGTATAACTGGTATCAGATGTATCTAGGTCCTAACTCCTCGCAACCACTGTCTAAGATGTACAAATAACATCCAGGACTAACGGTTTAGTGTGCTTATCTGAGAGAAACCACTGTTTAACAAAGAAAACTAAATAATTCAACAATAACCTTGTGAAAATGCAATTAATGATAGAAGAAAAAATATTCACCTGAACCAAAACAGCAGAAGCGCAGATGACAAAGAAAGCTTTGGCGGCCATTTTGTTTTTGATTGTTGTTTTTTTTTTTTTTGTTTTGTATGTAGTTGTATTGTACACAAACAACTGAATGATGTCGACCAATATGCTTCAACATTATATACTAAATTATTACAATATTTCTACGCAATCGAAGATCAAGTAATACATATATTACGTGAGTTTGATATCAAGTAGTGGAATATGCAATAACCTGTTTTTGCTTAAAGATAATGGATCCGACTTTTGGTGTGGATATTGATGGAAAATCACGTTTTTGAGCTAATAATAGATCCGAGAATGTGATTACGTTAAATGGTGGGCCATTTCAAAAGGACGGGCCATTTTATTTCATCTTTCACTTAGAATGATGTGCATATCTGTAAGTGATAATTATATTTACACTGAATCTGAAACTTTTGTCTGCTTGTATTATAAAAAAAATAAAAATAAAAAAAAAACAAATAAAAAAATAATAATATTACATTATTCCTATAGTTCTATCCACGACAGGGGTAATCCCCAACCACCTCCTCAATAGTCTGAAATTAATAGATTTAGAAGAATCCGTTTATATAAACCTCCAGAAAGCAGCCATACGAAATACCTATAGAATCGTTCGAAAATTCATGCAGTTGGAAGAAGAAAACACACTCTTATAAAAACACACACCACACGTTACATTTATTTGACTTTGGTCCGTAAATGTAGCAGAAACCAGCCTAGAGCTGAGAAAAGGAAACGATTTGATAATAATAATAATAATAAAAAATTTTCTTCTTGATTCTTTTAAAATAAATATTTAATAAAATAATAGTTAATACATCATGTTCAACCCAAACAAGTCCTTTAAAAAAAAAACCAAAGAAGCATACAGAAATGAAGAACTTAACGTATCTTGTTAAGAAAAACCCAAAACGAACTGACACGCATACGAAACCAAGACGAAGAAAAAATGTTGACTAGACGCCGGGCTCGATTACTACAATTGACACGCCCAACGCCTGCGGAATCGTCGCTCAGCTCCGCCTCGCAGCCGCCGGGACCTGCTCCAGCCGTGAGTGAAGAGACTCCGGCCGCTGCAGCTGCGTCGAGCTCGAGCGACGAATACTTCTCGCCGCCGACGACACCACCACCTGCGCGTCGGCGAGGAAGAGGCCGCCCTCCGGTCGGCTTAGGACTTCGAGGCCCTCCGGCCTCCGATGGGGTCCCCGCTGCCGGTGGAAGTGTGCAGCGCATGCGATGGACACATTCCATCAATGAAAATGTCATGCGCTCATACTTTGGGGCTACAGAGGGGGGAACTAACCTGACTGCGTACCGTGGTCGGATGCTCTCTCTGTTTCAGGTACTTGAACCAGCTGTCAACGTTTCGGCCCAACGATTATCGGATCAGGTGTGGGTAATCCAGCGTAACCGTATGTTGGATGACGCCGTACTTGATAGACTACGCCTTGAATCACGGTGCAGCCGTGTCTCATCTGCTTCACCAGTGGCCGCGGTGCAACTACTACCCAATGTCTCACCGCGACCCGACCACGTCGTTGAAGATGATGATGACGAGGCTATAACCGTGAGTACCCAGTGCAGTGAACGATTGAGGAGTGCTTTGGAATGTGCATTACGGGAGTATCGCTCCACACAGCCTGAGCTTAAACCTCGTCTGCCTCGTTTGCCCATGCATAAGAAAAATAGGGCGCTAGTGTGTGCTCTAGATTCACTGCTGTCAAATTATTTTGACAATAGTGAAGACCTCACCGATACTCATTCGATCCTGTACTGTGGAGCTGTAGCGGCTTGTCGGGTAGCTCATGTCAAGTTCCCGAAGACTGACAGAGTTATACGACCAGCTGTACCAGCTTGGCAGTGCAGGATCGAGCGTCGTATTGCTGAGGCTAGAGCACTCATTGGTAAACTTATCTGCTTCAGGCAGGGCAACACTCGTCCTCGAGTGATGCGCTTTGTGAGGCGGGTGTTCGCGGGGACTGATGTTAGTCCTCGAGATTATCTGACCCGAGTCACAGAGCGTATCGACTTCCTGAAGCAGAAAGTCTATGCGTGGGCAAATAGGATTCGCAGATATAAGCGGCGGGTGGAGCGATACACTCAGAATCGCACATTTCAAAGTAATGAACGGTGGGTTTATAGGGCTTGGGAGCGACCAGACCAAGGTGTGATTGATACTCGCCTACCGGATGATGACGCCATGTGTTCGTTCTGGCGCAGCATCTGGTCGGTGCCTGTCAGTCACACTGAGGGCGACTGGATGAGGGAGATCAAGCGCACGTGCGATCTTATACCAGAAATGGGGGCAACCACGATCATCCCCCAAGATGTAACCCGTGCAGTCCGTCCGTTATCCAACTGGAAATCACCAGGGCCGGACGGGCTGCACAATTTCTGGATAAAATGGTTTCTAAGCTCGCACGCTCGCTTGGCCGCTCAGTTTCAGTCTGCCTTAGAGCTAGGATCGCTACCTCAATTCCTAACTACAGGAATAACCCACCTGCTCCATAAATCAGGCAGTACTTCGGAACCTAAAAATTATAGACCGATCACGTGCTTACCGACGGTCTATAAAGTTCTTACATCCATTCTGAGAGCCAAAATTAATAATCACATTGATACAAATTCAATCATGTCTGCTTCTCAGAATGGATGTAGGAATGGGTCCCGCGGTACTAAGGAGCTTCTCCTCATCGATATTGCCATAAACCAACAGGTTCGTCGTTCCCGAAGGTATCTGTCGACATGCTGGATAGATTATAAGAAGGCCTATGACTCGGTTCCACATACATGGCTCATGAAAGTGTTGGAGTTGTACAAAATAAATCCAATACTCCGCACTTTCCTTGAGTCATGTATGGGGCAATGGAAGACGGTCCTCTGCTACCCAGGATGTCGACAAATCCAGGAAAACAGCGAACCGATTAGGATTGAGCGTGGTATTTTTCAGGGCGACAGTCTGAGCCCACTGTGGTTTTGTCTGGCTCTCAACCCTCTCAGTACATTGCTGGAGGGTTCGGGGCTAGGCTACCAGTTGAGAAGAGGTGGTCAGGTCATATCTCACTTGCTGTACATGGATGATTTGAAACTTTTTGCCCCCAACAACTTGCAACTCATGGAGCTACTGAAGGTAACGGAAACCTTCAGTAGCGCCATCAGGATGGAATTTGGGGTGGACAAATGTGCGGTCATGCATGTAAAGCGAGGGGAGATTATGGAATCCGTGGGAACTCAACTCTCGGATTCCATACACCTAAGATCCCTCGGCTCAACTGAATCCTACAAGTATTTGGGCATGTCAGAGGCACTAGGCATCAATGTTGCTTATGTTAAACAGTCATTGAAGGAACGCTTCTTTGGCCGCCTGAATAAAGTACTGAATAGTCTTTTATCAGGCGGAAACAAGGTGCGTGCCTTCAATGGTTGGGTCATGCCAGTATTGATGTACTCTTTTGGCATACTCAAATGGACTCAGACTGAACTTGACGCCTTGGACAGGCGGGTCCGCACAACGCTTACTGCAAATCGAATGCATCACCCACGTTCATCGGTGATGAGGCTGTATATCCCGCGGAAGTACGGGGGTCGTGGCTTTTTAAATGCAAAGACCCTGCACAACCGCGAGGTATGCAGCCTTAGGGAATATTTCCTAGAAGCCGACGTGGGTATGCATCGAGATGTGGTAGCGGTGGACAAAGGCCTGACTCCGCTCTCCTTAGGTACCGAGAATTGGCGCAAACCTGTAGTATTAGATACTAATGACCGCAGAGAAGTATGGCAGAGCAAGGAGCTTCACGGGCGCTATTACCGGGCCCTTCATGGGTCTGACGTAGACACACTAGCGTCCGTAGCCTGGCTACGTTTTGGTGACCTCTTCGGGGAAACCGAAGGTTTTGTCTGTGCGATTATGGATGAAGTTATGATGACGAATAACTATCGGAAATATATCGTGAAGGATGGTACGGTAGACACATGTCGGGCATGTCACAAACCGGGAGAATCCATTCGTCACATTATCTCCGGTTGTTCTCGTCTGGCTAACGGAGACTATTTGCATAGACACAACCTTGTAGCCAGGATTGTTCACCAGCAACTTGCTCTTAAATACAATCTTGTGGAATCAGAAGTACCGTACTATAGGTATGTGCCCGACCCAGTTCTCGAAAATGGCAATATTACATTGTACTGGGATCGGTCTATCATCACTGACAGGACTATTGTTGCCAATAAGCCTGACATAGTGGTGATAGACCGATTAGAGCGTCGCACAATGATTGTTGATATAGCGGTCCCTCATGACGAAAACCTCGTGAAAGCAGAGAAAGATAAGCAATTTAAGTATCTTGATCTGGCTCGCGAGGTTGTCGACATGTGGGATGTGGATACAGCAATCATTGTGCCGATAGTCGTCTCGGCCAATGGCATAATAGCCAAGAGCCTCGACAAACATCTTAAGAGGCTCTCGTTGGACGGCTGGATCAAGGGCTTGATCCAGAAAGCAGTACTTCTGGACACGGCGCGCATTGTTAGGAGGTTCCTCTCTCAAGAGCCCTGACCACCGGTAGCTTGGACCCTGTTCCCGATACCGGTGGGCTACTGTTTTTTATATTTTTGAATGTTTTTTGTTTTTATAGGAATATTTAAAAATGTAAATAATATGTTTTTAAAGTGTAATAAATGAAATAATAATAAATATAAGCTGGCAACACTAGCCGTCAAATCAAGTTTTGTTTTCTGTTCGCACAAAATAAATCCGCAAAAAATTGTGTTACGTTTTCCCCACCCAAATTTTTCAACTTATACGAAAAGAGGACCGATTGAACCAAGAAAAATAATATCAACTTAAAAAACCACCAATATTATAATGAAAATGAAGAAAAATATTCCATCGGCAACTGTCAAATCCTCTGTCATTGTCACCAATAATGAAAAAATGCGAGAAATAGAAATAATGTAAACAAACCAAACTTGGATGATGCTAACGAGAGCAGCTTCGCGACGTGCACACCCACCATCCCCGGACCTGTCGCTCAGCTCCGCCTCGCCGCCGCCGGACTTAGGATTACCAATGTCACCGGCGGCTGCAGCCGCGTCGAGCTCGAGCGACGAGTATTTCTCTCCGCCGACGTCGCCAACACCTGTGCGTCGGCAGGGGAGAGGCCGGCCACCGAACAGCCTGGGACTTAGGAGCCAACCGGCCCCGAGTCGGGTCCCCGCTGCCGGTGGTGTGCAGCGCATGAGATGGACTCAGTCCATAAACGAAAACGTCATGCGCGCATATTATGGGTCTACAGAGGGGGGAACTAACCTCACTGTGTATCGTGTCAGGATGCTGTCTCTGTTCCAGGACCTAGAACCAGCTGTCAACGTCTCGGCCCAACGACTGTCGGATCAGGTGCGGGTCATCCAGCGTAGCCACAGGCTGGATGACGCAACACTTGATAGGCTGCGCTCAGAGGTACTGAGCAACCATATCATCTCGTCCCCGACACAAGCCGTGGTACAAGCGCCCACTAGTAGCGCAATGACATCGCGGCTCTATAGTCATAATAATGAGCTAGATGATAGGGTTGTCACGGTAAGTAGCCAGTGCAACGATCGACTGAGGAGCGCACTGGAGGATGCGCTTCGCGAGTATAGATCAGCTCCGCCGGAACTTAGACCCCGGTTACCACGGTTAACTATGCACAAAAAAAATAGGGCGCTGGTGTGTGCTTTGGACTCGCTGCTTGAGAACATTTTTGAGAGCAGCGAAAACCTTGTTGATACGCACTCAATCCTGTATTGCGGGGCTGTTGCAGCATGTCGCTTAGCTAACGTTAAATTCCCTAATAACGACGAAGCTATTCGACCAAAACCTGCTGTACCAGCCTGGCAGTATAGGATCGAGAGGCGTATCAATGAGGCCAGAACACTCATCGGCAAACTATACTGCTTCAAGGAAGGCAATGCACGCCCACGTGTTATGCGTTTTGTACGGCGGGCTTTCTCGGGGACTGGAATCAGCCCTCGAGAATACACACCCCACATTACGGAGCGCATTGACTTCCTGAAGCAGAAAATTTGTGCATGGGCAAGCCGTATCCGACGGTTTAAGCGGCGGGTTGAACGGTACTCACAGAATCGCATGTTCCAGAGCGATGAGAGGTGGGTATACAGAGCTTGGGAGCGACCCAATCAAAATGTGACTGACGTGTGCCGCCCGGATGATACCGCCACGAATTTATTCTGGCGCAACATCTGGTCGGTACCCGTCTGTCATGTTGAGGGTGACTGGATGCGTGAAGTTGAGCGCGTATGTGAAGCTATACCACAAATGGATAAAATAACCATCAATAAGTCTGATGTAGCCAAAGCAGTTCATCCGTTACCAAACTGGAAGTCTCCAGGACCGGATGGACTGCACAACTTCTGGCTCAAGTGGTATAGCAGCTCGCACGCGCTTTTGGCTTCTCAATTCCAGGCATCCTTGGAGGCTGGGTCTCTACCAGAGTTTCTTACTACTGGCTGTACCCACCTGCTCCATAAGAGTGGTAGTCTCATGGAACCCAAAAACTATAGACCGATTACTTGTTTGTCTACGGTCTATAAGGTTCTTACGTCCATTCTGAGAGTGAAAATAAATATGCACATTGAGTGCAACTCAATTATGTCCGCTTCTCAGAATGGATGTAGGAAAGGGTCCCGTGGCACTAAGGAGCTACTCCTCATTGACATGGCCATTAGCCAACAGGTTCGTCGATCCCGCAAAGATCTATCAACATGCTGGATAGACTACAAAAAAGCCTATGACTCTATTCCTCATACCTGGCTCATGAAGGTGCTAGAGCTTTACAAAATAGATCCAACTCTACGCACCTTCCTTGAGTCATGTATGAGGCAATGGAAGACGGTACTTCGCTATCCAGGATGTCGACCGATCCGAGGGAATGATGAACCTATATGGATCAGACGGGGAATATTTCAGGGTGACAGTTTGAGTCCACTTTGGTTTTGCTTGGCCCTGAATCCTCTAAGCACAATGTTAGAGGACTCAGGCCTGGGCTATCGGTTGAGAAGAGGAGGTCAAAGTATATCCCACCTCCTTTACATGGATGATTTGAAACTCTTTGCCCCCAACAACTTGCAACTGATGGAACTACTGAAGGTAACTGAAACTTTCAGTAGCGCCATCAAGATGGAATTTGGTGTGGACAAATGCGCAATCATGCATGTAAAACGAGGAGAGATTATGGAATCTGAGGGAATTCAACTTTCAGACTCCATACACCTTAGATCTCTCTGCTTGACCGAAACTTATAAGTATTTGGGTATGTCGGAAGCTTTGGGCATTAATGTTGCTGACATGAAGCAATCGTTGAGGGAGCGCTTCTTTGGCCGCCTGACAAAGGTATTAAACAGCCTTTTGTCGGGAGGAAATAAGGTGCGCGCCTTCAACGGTTGGGTCATGCCGGTGTTGATGTATTCTTTCGGCATACTCAAATGGACTCAAACCGAACTGGACGCCCTGGATAGGAGGGTCCGCACACTGCTAACCGCAAATCGGATGCATCACCCACGATCATCGGTGATGAGACTGTACATCCCGCGGAAGTGTGGAGGTCGAGGCTTTTTAAACGCCAAAACTCTCCACAACCGCGAGATTTGCAGTCTCAGGGAATATTTCCTTCAAGCCGATGTGGGTATGCACCGAGATGTGGTTGCAGTGGACAAGGGACTCACCCCGCTGATCATGGCTAAAGAGAACTGGCACAAACCTGTTATACTCACCGCAGATGACCGCAAGGAGGTATGGAAAAGCAAGGAGCTTCATGGTCGCTACTATCGGGCTCTCTATGGGCCCGATGTAGATTTGACAGCTTCGGTTGCCTGGCTACGCTTCGGGGATCTCTTCGGATAAACTGAAGGTTTTGTCTGTGCAATTATGGACGAAGTTATCTTGACGAATAATTACCGGAGACATATTATGAAGGACGGGACGATTGACGTGTGTCGGGCATGCCATCATCCTGGTGAGTCCATCAGACATATTGTCTCCGGTTGTTCTCGTCTTGCTAACGACGAGTACTTGCATAGACACAACCAAGTAGCCAGAATTATCCATCAGCAACTTGCTTTGAAATACAAACTTGTCGATTCTGAGGTACCGTATTACAAGTATGTGCCCGACCCAGTTCTCGAAAATGACCATGTCACGTTGTACTGGGATCGGTCTATCATCACTGACAGGACTATTGTTGCCAATAAGCCTGATATAGTGGTGATAGACCGATTAGTGCGCCGCGCAATGATAATCGATGTTACCATCCCACATGACGAGAATCTCGTGAAAGCTGAGAAAGAGAAACACATTAAGTATCTCGACTTAGCTCATGAGGTTGTTGACATGTGGGATGTGGACTCGGCTGTCATTGTGCCGATTGTCATGTCAGTCAATGGGCTGATAGCTAAAAGCTTCGACGACCATCTGTCGAAGCTGGCTTTGCACAGCTGGATAAAGGGCCTGATACAGAAGGCAGTTCTCCTCGATACAGCTCGTATTGTGAGGAGGTTCCTTTCTCTGGAGACCTAACCACCGGTAGCTTGGACCCCGCTCCCGATACCTGTGGACTGCCATTTTTTATACTTTTAAATGTTTTTTTATGGTCACTTTTTTATAGAAAAATATTTAAAAATGTAATTTTTGAGAGGTATATGAAATAAAGGAAATAAATATATTTGTAAATATATCGTTGGTTTGCCTTGCGTAAACAAATAAATCAGCCCTTTTCTAACCACATCTGGGTCTGTTTCCAGTCTAACCGCACGCAGCTGGCCTCCACAACACAGTTTTTAACACGCTTTTATAAGGTCGACCTGTATGTAACTAACTATGTAATCTAAGGTAAGTAAGTAATTTAACCATCTTTCAAGGGTCGTAGCGTAATGAAAATTGGCAGCTGAATGTAGTTCTGATGACAATACAATCATATGGTACTGTCGAACTGATCTGATGATGGAGCCGGAAGATAGGTACTGGCATTCCATGATGGAATATCGTATCATAGTAGTGTTTGCACTTGTGAGAAAGGCCACGTAATGGACTTTGAACACGAGCAGGTTTCAAGGTTATACCAAACCTAAAGAAAATCTGTTATCAGTTTTCTTAACATTTTTGAATTACCGCGTAATCCATAGATTTATTTTTTATAGATGTCACTTTCAAATCCTCTGGGGGGATCGACCGTTTAATTGTTCACTACTCGTGGGAATAATATGGCAAAAACTACAAAAAAAGAATCAGCAACATTTGTTTTTACGTGCATTTATTAAAGCGTGTTTTTCTAATGTTTTTAAACATTTTTTTTTAATGGGTCCTCGCAAAATGTAAGAACTCACATTACTAGTAATCCTGTTAACCTTTTTGTTACCCAAAATATGCTTGTCTGGAATGGGTTCACGGCAATAGTGTAATGGTAGGGATTAGAACCTGTGATCTTTCGTTCACAAGTCCATCACTTTAGCAATTAGGCTATTGACGCTTGCTAGGTTACAGATAGTTGCTACTCCCTTTTCTCCCTTCTTAAGAGCATGGCACAAGTGTACGGCCGGCCAGAATGGTCACCCCTGTGTGCTCGTTAGTTGTAGTAAATAACTGTTACTTTTTTTGCTTATACCTCCAATGTAATTTAATTATTTGAACAAGTAATTATTTTAAGATTGTAAAATTATGTAGTCGATGTTTTTTGGTGCACGGTAAAACTCTACTGAGTTTATGTTGGCACCAACTTAAATGTAAATAATGTGTGTGAACTATGGAACAAATAAATAAATAAATAAAATAAAAAATCTTGCTCCAGACATGCTAATAGGATGACCAATACTGACAGCTCCTCCATGAACATTGAGCTTAGAAAGGTCAAGTTCCAACAGCTTTAGGGTAGCAACAGCAACAACAGCAATAGCAACACTGAAAGCTTCATTAATCTCCCACATAGCTACATCTTCCTTTTTGACGCCAGTTTTAGACAGAAGTTTCGGAATAGCTACTGCTGGTGCAATTGGGAAGTCAATTGGGTCACACTCTCCATCAGCATAACTAAGAATACGGGTAATGGGCTTGACATTCAATCTTTGAGCAGCCTCAGCAGTAATGAGAACCATGGCTGCAGCACCATCATTCAATGTTGAGGCATTTCCAGCAGTCACTGTACGAATGGTACAGTCCTTCTGGAATACAGTTCCAAGTTTGTTGAATTTTTCAAAGTTGACCCTTACTCCTCATCTTCTGAGAACATAATTGGTGCAGCTCCTCTCTTCTAAGGTACAGGTACTGGCACAAGTTCATCAGCAAAAGATTTAGCTTCATATGCTGCTGCATTTCTCTTGTAACAACCACACTTTGTTGATATACCGTCTTGTCGTACCAAGCGCTTCTCCTCCACATTTATTGTGCGCACAGCCAAGTTGTGGAATTCTCTGCCGGCTTCTGTGTTCCCTGCCACTTATGACCTTTCAGCCTTTAAAGCAAGAGTAAATAGGCATCTTCTGGACTCGCTCGTCACATCGTAGACCTCATCTATCGATGAGATCGAGATCGAGGTCAAGAGCGGGCTCATCCGTAATAAATAAAAAAAAAAACTAGAAATTGTATAGTCATCCTGCTGCTGCCTAGAGATGTTTAGTTTTTTGCTGAGTTTTCAGCACAGTTGCCCACATGGAATTTGTTGTAGACATCTGTTAAGCTTTGGTTTCCTAGGAAAGCGGTGCCGTCATATAGCGGCCGTAATATTACGGACGCAAAAAGGCGGCCGTCTTTACGGTGACGATATGTGGAAAGTTCCACGGCCGTTTTTTCACACTGTCAGTCATTTTTTTTAAAGCAAACGTCAAACGAAAAGTATCCAAGATAGAAAATGGACGACCTTGATTTAGCTTTATTAATTTACTTGGAGGATGATATCATCAGAAGAGGAAAATAGTCGTATGGTGGAAGACGATTTATTCCAATCTCGTGGTACTGAAGGTGCATTTGAGATTTTAGTACGTCCAAGAGTTGGAACTCATTTTGTACGTTGTTCCGGTAAAAAAAAACACAAATACGTATTAAAAATAGCTTCACCGCTATCAATGAAACGTTCACGAAACTATCTGACACCGACAAGACGGCCGTCATGCAAATGGCGGCACCGCTTTTTGACGTTACGGTGTCAGTTACCGTTCTCTAGGAAACTGCGCCATTTTGTTTACATGGACAACGTTCTAGTGACGTCATTCACCGCTGTATAACGGCCGCTATTTGACGGCACCGCTATCCTAGGAAACCAAAGCTTTAGACCATCAAACACGATACCATCAAGTAACTGTGTACCTCTATATGGGGTATCACTTCTCCTTAAAAAGAAAGGTACATTTGACATAGATTCCATTCGTCCAGCTAATATGACATCTTGTGTACCAGTTTGTAAGCCTTGGACCGCTGGCTATTGACACTAACACGATAGCTATAATTACAAATACAAATATTTTTATTGACATCAATGTAATGATACACTATAGATTTTAACCCTGACTTCTGAGCTAGGCAAAGCCTGTGTTTCAGGAGTCAGTATCTTCGCCTTTTATAGTCGCTAATGTACAATAAAAAATTAAATTAAAGCTAAAATAAAAAGTTAAACATAAAAACCTATAATTATGCATGCTTTATCTGTGTGTGTGTGTGTGTATGTATGTATGTGTGTGTGTGTGTGCGTGTTTGTGAATTAGTGTACGTTTGTGAGTGTGGACAGGAAATATGTATCACATCAAATCATTTATTCAAATTTTCTTACAACTAGATGTATACTTAAAGTCATGTTTAGCTTAAGGTAATTGAATACGGTAAATAATAACAGGTAAACCTGTGTTTCAGGCGATATGTGAAAATATTATCTTAAATATTCACCTTATAATAAAACATTAATCTTTAATTGCATGTAACGTTAAACATAAAATATAATTATAAATAAAACAAGACACTGGCTATAACTATAAAATAATTAGATAACTAGAATAGGTACATAATTATGAAGTCTAATAATTATATGATTGTAATAAAATTCTTAATAGCTATTTTAGCACAATTATGAACTTTATATCTGACTAGTACCCACGCGGGGCTTCGCTCCCATGGATTTTATCACGGTAAAAACATAACTCTCCTTTTTTGCAGTCGGGTAAAAAGGAGCCTATAATCTTCCTCAAGCTTCGAGCTACTTCCATACCTATATATTATAAATTATATTTATATATAAATTGCATCCAAATCCACACAGTACTTTCGAAGATTAGCGCGTTCAAGCAAACAAACAAACTTTTCCGCCATATAATATTAGTATAGATATATGTATGTATCTGATGTGTTGTTTTATAATTTATTCAGTGTCATTGTAGTCGTGCGACTGAAGCCAGTGGCATGGCAGTGGTGTCTGATTTTCTGGCTTCTAGCTACTTATAACGACTGCCAAAGACGTACAGACGCCAGCACATCAAGCTACAACAATCTGTCAAATTTCTTTAATAGATTTTCAACTTTATTGTTAAAGAAATTAGGTTCAAGGTTGATTGGGAAAATTTGACGGTTTCGGGAAGCTTCATGTGCTGGCATGTCTGTACAAGTGACAGCTAGGACCCAAGGTTTAACGTGCTTTTCGAGGCACGGAGGTATCTCGATATAGTAAGATGGTTACCCATCCACGGACCGGCCTCGACAAGCACTGTTTAACGTTGAAGATGGTGTGAACGTGTGGCTATAATTTTTTGGCCACGAGCTAGTTACGTATACGAGTATTAGGTAATAATCATACGTACCTCTTCGGGGAAACCGAAGGTGTACGGTGAAACCATACATCAATAACATCAATAATGCACTCGTGCAATTTTACCTTATTTTACGCATTAATAGCAGTCGACTATTTAGTACACGATTGGCGGTCATCGCGTGTGCTCCCTCGCTCCTTTGTATTTACCTTTGGTCCGAAAATATATTTCGCTTATTTATAATCATCCGCCGTATCATTCAGCAATCTTCCTAACTTCTACATGGTCCTTCGAGCCGGATCTGAACCAGCGACCTATGGATTTGTTTGTGCGATTATGGACGAAATTATGATGACGAATAACTATCGGAAATATATTGTGAAGGATGGTACGGTAGACACATGTCGGGCATGTCACAAACCGGGAGAATCCATTCGTCACATTATCTCCGGTTGTTCTCGTCTGGCTAACGGAGACTATTTGCATAGACATAACCTTGTAGCTAGGATTGTTCACCAGCAACTTCCTCTTAAATACAATCTCGTGGAATCAGAAGTACCGTACTACAGGTATGTGCCCGACCCAGTTCTCGAAAATGGCAATATTACACTGTACTGCGATCGGTCTATCATCACTGACAGGACTATTGTTGCTAATAAGCCTGATATAGTGGTAATAGATCGATTAGAGCGTCGCACAGTGATTGTTGATATAGCGGTCCCTCATGACGATAACCTCGTGAAAGCCGAGAAAGATAAGCAAATTAAGTATCTTGACTTGGCTTACGAGGTTGTTGACATGTGGGATGTGGATACAGCAATCATTGTGCTGATAGTCGTCTCTTCCAATGGCATAATAGCCAAGAGCCTAGACAAACATCTTAGGAGGCTCTCGTTGGGCAGCTAGATCAAGGGCTTGATCCAGAAAGCAGTACTTCTGGACACGGCGTGAATTGTTAGGAGGTTCCTCTCTCAAGAGCCCTGACCACCGGTAGCTTGGACCCTGTTCCCGATACCGGTGGGCTACTGTTTTGATATTAATAATTTTTTTTGTTTTTATAGGAATATTTAGAAATGAAAATAATATGTATATAAAATTTAATAAATGGAATAATATGTAATAATAAAAATTAAAAAAAATTAAAAAATAAATGAAAAAAATAATAAAATTAGAAATTAAAATTACCTGATAATCAAACAAACGTAACGCTGTATAGTTCTTAGTAACCTGTAGAGCTTCAAAAGCAAAGACGAATTGGTACAAGTAAAACCAAACTTAATGGCAGCCGGTTCTTCACGTCGTGATACCTGGGATAAAGGATGGAAAGACATAACAGACGCCATTAAGTTTGCATCGCTAGTTAATCGTTTGCTGCGTCAAGACAGCCCCGATATAATAAATTAACTGGCGATTAAAGAAGCATTTTTATTTGAATAAGAGAACAAGCAATGTGGGAAGAATTCACATCACTAGCAATCTTGTTAAGACCAGGCAGTCTAAAATATTTTACACGCAAGCTCCGCCCCCATGCACCCCGGTTAGGCCGTTGTATACTAAACGCTAACAAAACAGTAATAAAGTTGAATATCGCGTGCACTTTTTCACCGTGTTTGAGTTCGAAACTGCCGTTGTGTACTAAACGCTAACACAGCAGTAATAAAGTTGAATGTCGCGTGCACTCTTTTATCATATTCAGGTTTGAAACTAAATGTCGTAAGTCTCAATTCTTATTTCGTTTATAACAAAAGTAATAATTGATCTAGAGAAAAATATCCTATATTTGGAATATAAACTATAATTTCTTACTATCAATACTAATTTTAGACATAAAAGCTGAGTAATCTTGATTAAATTTATATATAATAAAATTTTAGTGCGCAGGCGGTGTCAAAAATGAAAATATATACAAAACTAAACACACCGCCTTCCGAAATTAAAGTTATTTTTGCCTTTGTAGTGTTTTTTACTTTTTGTACATAAATTAGTAGTAGGTACTTATTTATAACAAAATTAATACTAAATGGTTTTTTGTTAAACTACTGTATTTTCCTACGTTTACGGGGTATAATTGTCCTTTTTATGTTATTTTCTATATTTTCTTGTACCTTTGAAATGTTTGACTGAATTGCCCATTCAGTATTCGGAATTCTTTTTTACGCGTTTTGCCTCCATGGTGTAGTGACCCTCTAAGATAATAGGTGGCGCTAGTGGTTGTAGAAATACGGTTAGTTACGCGTAATAAATACGAAAATTTACTATATTCTTATTTATAAGTACAAAAATGGATAAATTTGTATTAAAAAAAATTAAGGTTGGTATTCAACTCGTTATATATTCACGTAATAATCTTAAAATCCACATATAGAGATTTACAGGCACTAATTATAAGTTAAGTGAAAATTATAATAAAATGATAAAAAATTACCAGTTTCTGATTTTTTCCTTTGTACTCACCTAATTACCTATCTGCATGCCAAATTTGAACTTTCTAGGTCATCTGGAACTGGGTTATAGTTTTGATCTATAGGTCAGTCATAAAAATGATAATTTTTGGACTTTAATATCTAAATCACCGTTTGAGATATGTTTATAAAATTTAGAACACATATGTATCTCGCCAGTCTCAATATATGAGCCAAATTTGACAAGATTAGGTGAAATAGTTTTTGAGTTATGAAGGGCTCCAAATGGTTCGTGTAATATTACACACGGTGAGCTGCGCGCCAGTACTTGGCTTGACACGCTTCCGCGTGTCTAGATATGGAAGTCGGTTCTATTTTTTGCTAAAAAGTTTTTTTTCACGCTTTTTAGTGGGTCGGTTTGTAATTTATCTAGTTACAAAAGCCAAAATGTCAACTACTTATCACCTTTTACAAAATATTGTTTTTCCGGGTGCAGAGCCGTTAATTTTTGAGGAGTTCTCCTGGTACATCACCATCAGCTCTACTTCACCATATGCATTGTGACGAGCATAAAGTGCTTAACATCCATATTCAAGTAATCTAATCGCAATCAACGAAATACTTATTATTGAGTAGTTTCGGTGGCCATCTAGAGTCTTCATCATCAGTTCCACTTCCTCAAATGGTGCTTTTCAAGAGCAACTGCACAAGGTACTATAAGAAATACCCAAAACGCTATAGGTGTGCCTATAATATTTGAAGAGTTTCCTCGATTTCTCCATGATCCCATCATCAGATCCAAACGTGATGACAATGGGACCAACTAGAAAGTACACTCTTTCAAACAAAAAAAGAATTTATCATATCGGTCCAGCCATCTCCGAGTTAAGAGGTAACATACATAAAAAAATAAAGTTCAAGTCGAATTGTAAACCTCCTTTTTTGAAGTCGGTTAAAAAGACATGATTTTCGATTAAAAAATGAATAGAGCGAAGATGTTCTAATTATGTACCTAACTGGTATGTAAGATATATAGTATGTACAGATATCTCAAGAAAAAACTTTTTTGCAAAAAATAGAACCGACTTCCATATAAAAACACTACAAAGGCAAAAATAACTTTAATTTCGGAAGGCGGTGTCAATAACGAAAATATATACCTACAAAACTAAAGACACCGCCTTCCGAAATTAAAGTTATTTTTGCCTTTGTAGTGTTTTTATATGGAAGTCGGTTCTATTTTTTGCAAAAAAGTTTTTTTCACGCTTTTTAGTGGGTCGATTTGTAATTTATCTAGTTACAAAAGCCAAAATGTCAACTACTTATCACCTTTTACAAAATATTGCTTTTCCCGGTGCAGAGCCATTAATTTTTGAGGAGTTCTCCTAGTACATCACCATCAGCTCTACTTCACCATATGAATTGTGACGAGCATAAAGTGCTTAACATCCATATTCAAGTAATCTAATCGCAATCAACGAAATACTTATTATTGAGTAGTTTCGGTGGCCATCTAGGGTCTTCATCATCAGTTCCACATCCTCAAATGGTGCTTTTCGAGAGCAACTGCAAAAGGTACTATAAGAAATACCCAAAACGCTATAGGTGTGCCTATAATATTTGAAGAGTTCCCTCGATTTCTCCATGATCCCATCATCAGATCCAAACGTTATGACAATGGGACCAACTAGAAAGCTAATAAACTATACCCTTTCAAAGAAACAAAAAAAATTCCATATCGGTCCAGCCATCTCCGAGTTAAGAGATCATACATAAAAAAAAAAGCTCAAGACGAATTGTAAACCTCCTTTTTTTGAAGTCGGTTAAAAAGACATGATTTTCGATTAAAAAATGAATAGAGCGAAGATGTTCCAATTATGTAACTGGTATGTAAGATATATAGTATGTACAGATATGTTAAAAAAAAGATCCAATAAATCATATATTAAGTTCCATACAACTAAGGGAGCCTCCTCTTAACCCCTCCAACTAAGCTAAATATTCTTGTGTCTGGAGTGGGGACCGCGACCTCTCGATCACAATCTTAGCCATTACGCTATTGTCTTACTAATAATATAGGTAATTCAATATGTAATTATTTCCAAAATATGACATGACCAGACGGAAGAGTTACTTGCAATATGCAAATAGAATATTAAACACTAGGAACATAATATCTTTAACTATTATTATGTAGATCTAGTTTTAGTTATTTCATGGATTATGTATACCTACCACTTAAGATAGTTTGTACTTCATCGCCTGAAGCACAGGTTTTAACCTAGTACAGGCAAATATGTTAATTTTCCTTAATTTAAATAATTCTTAAGTCTTTTATTGTAACTGAATTTTGCACTATTTCTGAAATAAACATTTTATTTATAATTATTATAAATGCGAAAGTTAAGAGGATTGATGTATGGATGTATGGATGTTTGTTATTCTTTCACGCAAAACTACTGAACGGATCTGATTGAAAGGACAATGAGTAATGGTGGGCCCACCTCTCAATAGAAATAAGATACTCCCGAATGAATATGTATTTTTATGCAGAATAAAACTTGATATTACGACTAAGGTTAGGAGGTAAGGAGATAAACTACCCATTATACGCCATAAAAGTAATCACATTCTAAGCAATCAATAATATGTTTACTTCATTATAAGATAAACATTACCCAGACACAAACCGTATCGTGTAAAGAATCATTGCTTATCTCCCTACCTGCTTCCCTCTCTACCCGCCGGCCGCACCGTGCCTAGGCGTATTTGTAAATGGAAGAAGAAGACGACATCATGTTTATTACTTTGGGTTCCTACCACATGAAGTTAGCAGTCTTTGTAGTGAACATCTTCGAGACGGTTTATACGTCATAGAAATCTACCGAGAAAAAGAATTGCATGATCTAATGGAATAAAATATACCCGCAGAGAATGTGTGGTTCCTGCGTAGAAGGATACAGTCACGCCACGTAAGAGCAAGAACATACTATTGCTATATATTAATTTATCGAAACCAAGTTGAAAGAAATGCGATAATACAATATTATTGCTCTTGCTTGACCGGACGGTGAACTGTAGGAACTTGCACTCATATTATATTTGCTTTGATTTGGTACCTAGGAGTTGCGAGATCATTCCTGGCTCCTGCGGGGTTTTTAAATGATGTAATTATCATTGATGGCCAGGACCAATAATAAATCTTTTTTAAAGTGAAATACATACAGTATTCTTACTATTCTATCTTATAAATGTCCATAAAGAATATATTAGACTGAGACGACTTTAAGACGTCGTATTTCCGAAAGTACTAATATTTGACAATAGTTTTATTAGTAACTAATGTTCCGCTAATAATTATGTTAAAAAAGTTACTAATTATCAAACGGTATATCAAATGTTACTATTGAGGGGTGGGCCCAGACCCCATACATTTGTTTCCCACTCTCCTTTGGTGAGTAGATAGTGGACATCCTGAAATAAAACCTAGGCTACTTTTTGTCCCATGGAACCGGAATTTACGCGGGAAAACCTTCCTAAGCAAACGAAGTCGGGGGCAGAAGCTTGTACTGCATATTATATTCAGTTGCTACCTATGTTTTCAACTTTAATTTACTAATTAAATCTGCAACATCACACAATCTCAAGTTCAGTAGACATGGAAGAGTGAAATTCCCTGGTAGTCTTATTAGGGTTCCGTCGCCGAATGAAAAAAACGGAACCCTTATAGTTTCGTCATATCTGTCTGTCCGTCCGTCCGTATGTCACAGCAATTTTATATACCCGATACATGGAACTGAAACTGAAAATATATTTTAATTAAACCTATACGTGGGTGGTATCTATAGACAGATCTTTAGAAATGGCATTGAGGTTTCTAAAACCACTTTTTCATAAAGTTAATCCAAAATGGTAAAATGTTTGTCCCCCCTCTAACTTCTATAATAATGGAGTGAAAAATCTAAAAAAAAATGTATGCTGTAGATCTTAATGTACACTTTCAACCAAATGGTTGGTCCGATTTAAATCGGGTCAGCAGTTTTTGAGATACAGCATATTTTCTAAAACCGCAAATATAATTTTGTAATTCATACAAACACTATGAAAAACAAAGTTATTTGGCGTAGTTACTACGGAACCCTTTATGGGCGAGTCTGACTCACACTTGGCCAATTTTTTTATGTATGGCTAGCGTTTGACTTGAATTGAATTCCATATGAGCCCGCCTTTGACCGATAACGCCTAATTTTAAGCGATAGATGAGGTCTCCGGAGGAACAAGTGAGCAAAAAAGAAGCCTGGTCACTTTTGCTTTAAAAGTTGAAGGGTCACAACAACATAGAAGCTGGCAGATAGTTCCATAGCTCGGCTGTGTGCACAATAAATATGGAAGTGAAGCACTCAGTACGATAAGACCAACCAAGTGTAAATAATACCCTGCGGCCTGCAGTACGTCTGGTACACGAGTAGAGACAGGGAGATGGAGGAATTAGGTCATAGAGCTCCTACGCACACTCTCCGAATTACAATCTGTAGAAGACAGACTGTGCAGCTTGCCTGCCAGCACCTCATTGCCTATAAGCCTTTAAGCCTTTATTTTAGCAGCTACAACACTAAAACTGGTTTAGTGATTACATCCGTAAAACCACACAATCTCAAATTCAGGAGGAGAGGAATTCTCTGCTGGAGTCATTTTCCTAGTTTTAAATCAAGAATGAATAGGTTACTTTTAGGTAAGCGTGCTCCATTTTCGACCTCATCATCACTTACCATCAGGTAAAATGGTGGTCAAACGCGCCTATCAACGAAATACAAAAGAAAGACTGGATATCTGGCATTTATGCTGAACTGAGCGGACTGAAGCTAGTTCGTTCGACTTCGTTCGCGTGGGAGGTTTTTGCATGTAAATCCCGATCTCGTAGGAATTCCGTGATAAAAAGCCTATGTGTTACTCCAGGATGTCAACTATCTACTCACCAAATTTCATTAAGATCTGTTCAGTATTTTTGCGTGAAAGAGCAACAAACATACATACATCCTAAGAAACTTTCACATTTATATTATTAGTAGGATGTACTACACAGCATTGTAGTCTTATTAGTCAGCAAAACCGTATTTAGCACTCGTTGTTTAAAAATATCACTAAAGCAATATAATTGACAGCGTAATGTAATTTTTTGTGATGATATGACTAAAATTATTGCTTCTGTAGTATTTATGATGTAAGGAGCTCATAGTAGAATAACATCGAATGAACACGACATTTTTCAAGGTTAAGTATATGGTTGTAACCGGAGGCCTTCTTATAGGAGGCGGAGGCGGATGCAGAGGCAACGAGTTTCATCTCCGGGGATGCGGAGGTTAACAGAGGCAGATGCGGCGGTGAAAGTGGATGTAGAAAAAATAATAAATTGTGATTCATTAAAACTATTAAAACAAATGATACATGAGAGTTTGATTCCTGTCGTGTATCATTTGACAAATGACATACGCCCGCTCCCACCCCAACCGCGTTCCCGCCACGCACTCGTTGATTCTTGACCATTTCGAGCGTAGCACGAGGCCGGACGGCTGAGTCGTCTTTAAAAAAGTTCCATTACAACTCTGCAAAAGTTGTACGGAGGTGGAGGCGGAAGCGAAGATACGATTTCTTGCGGAACTTCCGCAGTTACGGAGGCAGAGGCGAAGTTCCGTTACAACCCTAGTTAAGTACCGTTTGTATGGGTACCATCTAAACATATTGACATTCCTCCGTTCCTCGGAACTTATTTGATCCCAGCTGACATATTTTGTCCATATTTGACAGTCGTTACGGGTTACGGGTATTCAGGAACCAGAAAATCTGACACCAGTTTTGCCTCGCTCGCTCGACTCGCCCATGAAGAGTTCCGTAGTAACTACGCCAAATAGCTTTGTTTTTCATAGTGTTTGTATGAATTACAAAGTTATATTTGAGTTATATTTTTAAAATCTTTTAGAAAATATGCTGTATCTTAAAAACTGCTGACCCGATCTCGTTCAAACTAATTTTGTTTGAAAGTTTACATAAAGATCTACAGCATATATATTTTTTTAAATTTTTGACTCCATTATTTTGGAAGTTAGATAGAAGTTATATGGAGGGAGGACACATTTTACCACTTTGGAAGCGTATATCTTTTACACAATTAACTTTATTAAAAAAGTGGTTTTAGAAACCTCAATTTCATTTTTAAAGACCTGTCTATAGATATCACACACGCATAGGTTTCATGAAAAAAAAAATCAGTTTCAGTTCCATGTATGGGGAGCCCCCCCTTTATTTTAAATATTATTTAAATAATTTTCTTAAAATCGGAAAGCGGTTTACAGAATACATCTACCTACCAAGTTTCATGTGTATAGTCTTAATAGTTTCGGAATAAAATGGCTGTGACATATGGACGGACGTACAGACAGACAGACATGACGAAACTATAAGGGTTCCGTTTTTTGCCATTCGGCTACGGAACCCTAAAAATCGACAGTGGAACGCTAAAATCTCTGAAACGCCATTTTTTTTAAAGTATAATTGTTTTCTCATGGTACTTAGTTAATAGGTTGTGAAGCTCCCTCAGGTGCCATAACAGGCGTTGTACAGAGAGAGATACGGACTGGTCGTCGTAGAAGTAAGGGGGCCATTTCTATGTGCAGATGGTAATCGCCGGGGTGTTTTATTGAGGTAAAAATCCCACACCACCTAGTCTTACGTATCCTTTACGTGCCCAATACTATAACAAACTATGTAATGTTAAATGCAAAACATCCTTAATGCGTAAAAGCTTTTTCGGCAATGCATCAAAAATTTATAATAAAATACCAGATGCGATTAAAAATAAGCCATTAATTAAATTCAAAAGGCACTTCATAAGCTGCTCATTAATAAATGCTATTACACATTAGAGGCTTACTTGAATGACGTTTCAATATGAACAAAATAAAATAACTAAAATTAACTAAGACATTCTTAAAAGTATTGTGTTTGTTGCGTTTGTTTTAATTAATCATATTTATTTTGTAATTTTTAATCTAATATTGTGACATAACTAATCTTTAATTCTAATATTTGTTTGTCTAATTGACAAAACATGGCGGACCTCTTATTAATGTAAGACCTGTATGTATTTACCTAAGGTATTTACCTATGTTTAACAAATGAATAATTGAAGCCGCGAGCGCAAAAACGGCCTAAGTAACATTTTATAAATAAAATTAGTTAGTGGACCAAAAGTCTCCTTGAAGAGGATAGGTCTAATAACTATTCTTTTTTATAAAATGTTACTTAGGCCGTTTTTGCGCTCGCGGCCTGAATTCTGATTCTGATTCTTCTCCCCAAAAGTCAAGCCGCCTTTTGAAGGCCTTCCCCCCGACAGCAAAAATAGAAAACGCACTGTCCGTATAGACTGGAAGCCGACTTAATCATAATTATGTAGTTGGCAAAAGGTTAGATAGACGAGATGATATCGGTTTATAACCGTTCTTCAGTTGTTACTTACGGTCGTCACAACGATCACAACACGTCTCTATTTGTATTACCTACGTGCTTCGAATCAAAACATTATCATCAATTTTAATTTTATCTAGTAGTGTCGCAAGTCGCAACTGTGTTTGCATGGGAGGTTTTTAAATCCCGATCCTGTGGCATAAACACTAGCCTATATTTTTTATTTATTTGTTCCATAGTTCATACATTATTTACATTTAAGTTGGTGCCAACATAAACTCATTAGGGTTTTACCGTGCACCGAAAACATCGACTACATAATTTAACAATCTTAAGAAATACTTGTTTAACAAATTAAATTACATTGGGGGTATAAGCTAAAAAGGTAATAGTTATTTACTACAACTAACGAGCACACATGGGTGACCATGCTGGCCGGCCGTCTTTATAACAAAAGTGGTGGTGGAATGTTAGACGATACAGGTTGTTCCCAAAAAAAGTAAAATGTTTATTATTAATAGTTATTTTTTTCTTAATTAAGTATTTTGTTTTGATATCAAGTTCTTGATTCTTATAATACATTTTTAGGTATTTATATTTTGTATAAAATATTGTGTTAATTTTGCCATATAACCTCTTCTATCTTCCAGTGAATCTCTCATTAAAAACAATTTTTAAGCCGTTTCAGAGATTAGTCTAGGCAAACAAAAAGTAAGAATAAAATCTTTTTAAAAGGCTACTAGGCTGAAATGAGATTGGGTGGATCACGTCAACCGCATGCACGAGAACCTCTGGGCAAAAGTCTGTACACAATGGGTGCTGGAGAACGGACGGAACCGCCGAGGCTGGCCCAGGAAGAGGTGGCGAGACGACCTCGACGTGTTCCACGAGTGGTTGTTTGAGGCAGATCGTGAAAAGAGATTATGGATGTAATTGGACACCTTTGGCAAGCAGTGGGACAGTATAGGCTATAGAAAAACGAAGGTTTACGATCGTGTAAATAACTTTAAGAACTCGAGAAAACACATCACCTGCTTAGCCTCTTTTTAACCAACGAAAAAAAAACGGAGGAGGTTATCAAGTCGACGCGTATTTTTTTTATGTAGCATCACCGATTACTCGAAAATGGCTGAACCGATTTAAAAATTATTTTTTGTTTGAAAAGGTATACTTCAAAGTTGGTCTCATTGACACCAAGTCAGGATCTGATGATGGAATCCTGGAGAAATCGAGGGAACTCTTCAAATATTATAGGCACAATGATTTGAGAATTTTTTTATAGTAACTTGTGTAGTTGCATTAAAAAAGCACCATTTGTGAAGTGGACCTGATGATGAAGACCACAGATGGCCACTGGAACTACTCAATATATAAGTAGGAATAATAATTATTTCATGGATTCCGCTTCGATTACTTGAATATGGTTATTAAGCACAATATGCTCGTCACCATATGCATTATATTATGAAGTGAAGCTGATGGTGAAGTACCATGAGAACTCCTCAACAATTAACGGCCCAGCATTGGAAACAGTTATATTTTGTAAAAGGTTATAAGTAGTTGACATTTAGACTTTTGTAACTAGGTAAATTATAAATCGACCAACTAAAACGAGTGAAATAAAAACTTTTTACCGAAAAATTAAACCGACTTACAAAAAACACTGCAAAATGAAAAACAACTTTAATTTCGGAAGTCGGTGCCAAAAACGAAAATACAAAACTAAAGACACAGACTAACGAAATTAAAGTTATTTTTCACTTTGCAGTGTTTTTTGGAAGTCGGTTTAGTTTTTTTTGGTAAAAAGTTTTTATTTATTTGTTAATAGGCCCACGTTTGACCACCATCTCACCTGGTAGTAAGTGATGATATGTGGTTTTCTATAAGAAATTTCTGAGTAGTAGCCCGGAGTTTGGAAGTTGGCGGTGTGATACCTCATGCTTCATTTGGACCTCTTTGATGGACGTTACGGGTAGTCAGAAGCCAGAAAATCTGACATTGGGCTAGCTAAGGGGTTTCGTATTACCCAGCTAATGGATTGTGGAGGTCAAATAGGGAGCCGCTTCATATAAAAGACTAATACTCAAATGCATTCGGTTTAACTGAAATTCGACCGAAACATAGTTTGGAACAGGCTGTAGATGTTTTTTTATTCATATTTTTTTAATACGATTGAGCTCGCTCTTGTCCTCAATTACACCTGATGGTAAGTGTAAGATGAGGTCTACGATCGAAAGAGCAAGCCCAGAAAATGCCTATTCACTCTTGCTTTAAAAGCTGACGGATCATATGTGGCAAGGAACACAGAAGCCGGCAGAGAATTCCACACCTTGGCTGTGCGCACAATGAATGTTGAAGAAAAGTGCTTAGTACGACAAGACGGTATATCGACCAAGTGTGGATGGTATCCTGCGGTACGTCTGGTAGACCGGTAGTAAAAGGGGGATGAAGAGATTAGGTCGTGGAGCTCCTGCGCACACTCTCCGAAGTACAATTATACAAGACTTGAGTGTTTGCGTAGCGTAGTAGAGGACTTATAAAACTGGCAATGCAGTATACACGTGGAGTAACATACCTGGTAAAGATTGGCACTCATAACCGAAATTTAGACAAAACTATTATCATAAGTAATCATTTATACTACACGATAACTGACTAATGCTTGCACTGTCTGGACAGGTCCGCTCAAATATGCGTGGTTATTTCCTCAAAAGAATACCACAGACATAAACCTACATGCTTCTCATATATAAATACAAATTGTCTGGACTTTAAAAGAGACTGACCTCTGAGTTTGTTTCGGTATTTCTTCTCAGAGTAGTCAGTTAGGATATACCGGCCTCATCTAGCTAAACTAAACTTAACACGCAAAATAACATGACGTGTAAAAGTGTTATTTATAACCAATTTACAAAAATAAAATAAATATTTCATTTCATTTATTTATAAAAAAAATATTACGTACTTTCTACTCATAAATAAAATAATTTATAATTATTTAAAACAAATAACTAATCACTTAAACTTAATACGCATAAGGCTTATTGCCATACACCGGCATTTTGCCAAAAGAAGGCGCCTCTGATCCACAAGAAGTGCAACCTCCTGTAATAGTGACAATACCAGCACAAGGCACGTTGCCACTGAACGCCACTTTGCCGGTCAATGGCACATTGCCTGATAAAGATGTCGTGCCAGCGACTGGCAACTCCCCATTAACAGCTACCGCTCCGTTACCAGCTCCGCCATACGCTGAGTTTGGCACGCCAGGACCGTTATAAATCTGATTGGGATTGGCAGCAGCGTTGTAATTTTGGTTTTGGCCAACAGCACTGGAAAGAGCTTGATTTGGTTGAAATGCTTGGCCGTTTGGCATAATTTGGCCATAAGGACCCATAGGTTGATTGGGTCCTATTGGAGCCAATCCAGGGCCATTCATGACCGTGCCAAGTGGTATTTGTCCTTGTAATGGGGCACTGTTTGGCCCATATTGGGGGCCATTATTTGGCCCATACTGAAGACCATTGTTCACCATTGCGGGGCCATTTGCGTTGACTCGTTGATTGAATGCAAACTGAAACAAATAAATGAATTCATTAGTCACATATTATATTCGAATCTATACTAATATTATAAAGCTGAAGAGTTTGTTTGTTTGTTTGTTTGCTTGAACGCGCTAATCTCAGGAACTACGGTGCTGATTTGAAAAATTCTTTCAGTGTTAGATAGCCCATTTATCGAGGAAAGCTATAGGCTATATATCATCACGCTAAGACTAATAGGAGCGGAGCACTAATGAAGAATGATTCAAAATCGGGGGATTTTTTTCCCACGCGGACGAAGTCGCGGGCGGAAGCTGGTCAACAATAAAAATGGCCCGCCGGGGTTGCGGGAATGTTCTAACGAGATACCGCGGCCCCGAAACGCAAGAGCGTCTGAAAAACAGGGTGGATCTTTAGTCAGTAGGAGTCCGACACTCCCTTCCGCTCCCGCTCCAAAGCGCGAAGTCACTTGATGATTTTCTCTCCGAAAAAAGATGTGTTTGTACGAACGAATTCTACGTCTATCGTCACAAAAATCATCGCAAAAATGAATGACGAGGCATTTTTCCGGAATCCAAAGATTGTCAAGAATTTAGTTGGATATAAAACATTATGTTTACTATTATAGTTAATAAAATGAACCAACCTGAATCAAGCAAATCTGAACACAGAAGAACAATGAAGACTGCATGTTGTTTTTCTCAAACATTAGAATCTCTTATGACCATCAAACAATCTTAAAATTCCTTTTATATTAAAACTCGATGGATTTTGAAATGCATTTTGTTTTCATTTGGGAAATGATGCTAGTTATCAGTGAGATTCTTAGAATAATCGATATTGTAGATCTTTTGATAACGATAAAAGATATTGATTGCTATCGGAACGACATCTGTTGATTTGTGAAAGAAATTATGATTTCCATTTTATCAAAGTTTTGTGATGGTTGATTAGACTGCATGTCTATGTATTTACATTCAATAAACATATATACACTTAAATAAAAACCCTAAACTAAATACATACAGTATCTAAAAATAATCAAAAATATGGCGTCCAGATATTCGTGCGCATCGCTGTCCACTGGTAATGTGCTCAAAAGTCTGGTGGCATTGCCACATTGTATGGCAATGCTAACCATAGACGGCAACCCATGGCTGGTATTCATGTAGATGGATACAAATGATTTGTTATAGGATATCTTGTAGGCACCTAATAACTGGGTTGTGAATGTCTAATAAGTAGCTATTCTGTGTAAAATACTTGTATTTTAAGTCCAGTTCTGAAGCTAGGAGAAAAGTCACACGCGCCAGTACTTGATATCATTAAATTTAATATAATACATTTATTTTCTCTACAAACTTATAAAATAAGTATATACGATGTTAATTCTATGCTATGTTAACAAATTTGTAAGAGACTGGTGCCCATGGTAGGTATATCAATACCTGTATTACAGGTCACCAGGTCCCCACTCCGCTGACAAAACTTGGAAAGCATATTGTGAATGATAAGATCATTTTTCTATTTCATTTTATAAACGTCTTACTGATGACCAATTTACATTTACGAACATAACTTTGATTTAAATTAAATTATTAAGCATGTAATATTTCCGGCGAGGTGGCGTATCTCCTTGCCGGATTGCCGCCATGGGACCTGGAAGCGAGAACCCTCGCGCTCCTGCACGATGAGCGCGTGGAGGCGCTTCGCCGGGGCGAAACTCCGGTGCCGCGACTTGTTGTGGCACGGCGGACGGAGCTCCGGCGCGAGATCATGGCGACATGGGAAGACTGACTATTGCAATCCAGCGCTAAGCAGGCCACAATAGCGGCGATAAGTCCCCTCTTTGAGGAGTGGCTAACGAGGTGTCATAGCGTAACCTTCCGCCTGACGCAAGTGCTCACCGGACACGGATGTTTTGGGAGTTACTTGGGTCGGATTCGGCGGGAGGAAACGCCCGTGTGTCACCACTGCGAGGATCGCCCTGAAGACACGGTGGAACACACAGTCGAGGTTTGCCCCGCTTAGACAGAGCTCCGCCGTGTACTCGTAGGGGCGACCTCTCGCTCCCGGCCCTGGTGCAATCCATGGTCCGGAGCAAGGAGGCATGGGAAGCAGTCACCTCTTTCTGCGAAGCAGTTATGCAAGTAGAGGAGGTGGCGGGTCTCAAGGTCCTCACAGCTCTTGCGCCCCAGCCGCCGCAGGAGACGCTCCGGGCGTCGGGAGTCGCAGGATGACTCCCAGCTACCGTAGACGTGGGCCTACGGGCTGCGAGCAATAGGCAACTCGACGTCCGACTGAAACCAGGCCCGTGTAGACGGCGCGTCGTGTTCCACGCATGCCTAAAAGAGTTTCAACAAAATTGTTGGGGCCCACAAGGTGGCCGTTGCCTGCCCCCCGGCAGAATTGTGCGACAGAGTTACCGCGGCCTCGGTACACGAAGGGCATATGATGGAACACGGATGGGTTTTAGTCAGTAAAAGTCTGACACACCTTCCCGCTTCGCCCAGTTCAGGAGGCAGTCATTGGATGACTTCCCATCATTAAAAAAGCATGAAACGAGTACATACAAAATAGTACACTTGTAAGGCTAATTAATAGGTAGGTAATATTGTTATTGTCTTAGAGTAGGATCCAGTGCAAAATAATAATTTATGTACTTAAATAATTTAAAAAGAAAGGTAAACAATAAATAATTTTTTAAACATTTTGATTGGAGTCCGTAATCCCTACTAATAATATAAATGCTAAAGTAACTCTGCCAGTTGGTCTGTCTGTTCACAATTCTACGTATAAACCACTGAACCAGTTTTGATAAAATTTGGTACAGAGATAGATTAGAGCCTTACGGGGTTGCGGGAATGTTCGAACGAGATACCGCGCCCCCGAAACGCAAGGGAAACTGAAGGTGCAGGGTGGGTTTTTAGTCAGTAGGAGTCTGACACTCCCTTCCGCTCTACACACAGTGGGAGAAGTTATTTGATGATTTTCCCGCCCAGATAAAAAAAGGATTGAATAATATAAGTTGAAAGCCAATTTTAAATTTTGGTGTGCACTCAGGATCTTCCAATTTCTATATTCCACTACGGTTTGCTGTAAGAAAATCCATTTATGAGATACCAAACTCGCGTACCTATAACACCTTAATGTTATTTGTCTGTCTATTTTTTGTTTACAATAGATAGTTTAAAATAAATGGTTTTTTTGTTTCCAACGGTTTCCGTTTTAACCGACTTCAAAAAAGGAGGAGGTTCTCAGTTCGTCTTGAATATTTTTTTTTATGTAGGTATGTTACCTCATAACTCGGAGACGACTGGACCGATTTGAAAATTCTTTTTGCGTTTAAATGGGTATACTTTCTAGTTAGTCTCATGGTTACGAAATTAGGATCTGATGATAGGATCCAAGAGAAATCGAGAGAACTCTTCAAATATTATAGGCACACCTATAGTGCTTTAGGTATTTCTTATAGTACCTTGAGCAGTTGCTTTTGAAAAGTTCCATTTGCGGAAGTTGAACTGATGATGAAGACCACAGATGGCCACTGAAACTACTCAATAATAAGTATTTCATGGATTGCGATTTGATTACTTGATTACGGATGTTAAGCACTTTATGCTCTTCACAATGCATATGGTGATGTAGAGCTGATGGTCAAGCACCAGGAGAACTCCTCAAAAATTAACGGCTATGCATCGGGAAAAGCAATATTTTGTAAAAGGTAATAAGTTGTTGACATTATGGTTTTTGTAACTATATAATTTACAAACAGACCCACTAAAAAGCGTGAAAAATATTGTTTGCAAAAAATAGAACCGACTTTCATATCAAAACACTACAAAGCCAAAAATAACTTTAATTTCGGAAGGCAGTGTGAAAAAAAAAATACAAAACCAATAACACCAACTACCAAAATTAAAGTTATTTTTGGCTTTGTAGTGTTTTGATATGGAAGTCGGTTCTATTTTTTGCTAAAAATGTTTTTTCATAAGTACACAAAGCCAAAAACCTTAATACTTAAAAAAAAATGTTTTATTTTAAAACATACGACGTGACTTTCATCGTCTAGTAAGTATTTATATTGGGTCAATGTACCTATTTTCAACCGACGACAAAAAAAGGAGGAGGTTATCAATTCGACGCGTATATATATATTTTTTTTTTTATGTATGATCATCGAGTACTCGAAGACGCCTGAACCGATTTGGAAAATTCTTTTTCTGTTTGATAGGGTATACTTCGAAATTGGTACCATTTGTCACGAAGTCAGTATCTGATGATGGGATCCTGGAGAAATCGAGGGAACTCTTCAAATATTATAGGCACACCTATGACGTTTTGGGTATTTCTTATAGTAACTTGAGCAGTTGCTCTCAAAAAGTACCATTTGGGGAAGTGGAACTGATGATGAAGACCACAGATGGCCTCCGAAACTACTCAATAATAAGTATTTCGTGGATTGCGATTCGATTACTTGAATATGGATAGTAAGCACTTTATGCTCGTCACAATGCATATGGTGATGTATAGCTGATGGTGAAGTACCAGCAGAACTCCTCAAAAATTAACGGCCCAGCATTGGGAAAAGCAATATTTTATAAAATGTTATAAGTAGTTGACATTTAGGGTCTTGTAACTAGGTAAATTAAAAATCAACCAACTAAAAAGAGTAAAATAAAAACTTTTTACCAAAAAATTAAACCGACTCCCAAAAACACTGCAAAGTGAAAAATAACTTTAATTTCGGAAGTGGGTGCCAAAAACGAAAATACAAACTAAAGACACCGACTACCGAAATTAAAGTTATTTTTCACTTTGCAGTGTTTTTTGGGAGTTGGTTTAATTTTTTGGTAAAAAGTTTTTATTAACTGCCTAGACAAAAGTTTTTTTTTCTAGTAAGTATTACATAAAAGTTACATGTATATTACGAAAGAGAACTCATGTGATAATGCGTAAGCCCTTATCAACCACTTACTAACATAATCTTTCAAAATTACATTACTAATCATTAATGCAATAAATTGGTATAAATTCTTCGATATTAGATTCGGATATTATTCTAAAGTTTATGTCATATAGACAAACACAATTCCAAGATGACCGCTAAGTCTGTCCTCGTTTTATTTGCTTCTGCTTGCTTTGTCAAGGTGAGTTTTTTTTTGGTTTCTTTTTTATTAGTTATTATTTTTTTTTCTGCCCGTATTTTGTTACCTTATTCCATCTACGTAGGAGTCATATATATTATAATAAATAAAAAAATTAATAAAATTCCTTTAAGTTCTAAATTGAGTTTTGCGATAACTAACAAGTGCCTGCACTATCTGGATAGGTCCACTCAAATCTATATGTTTATTTCCTCAAAAGAATACTACAGACATTAACCTACCTACATGGTTCTCATAATTTATGAGTTGACTAGTAGGTAAGAATTGTATTTTTTTATTGAAAATAGAGCCAAGTTTGACCACTATCTCACCTGATGGCAAGTGATGATGTGGTCGAAGATGGAGCACGCTTACCTAAAAGTAACCTATTCACTCTTATAACACAGACTCCGGCAGGGAATTCCACTCCTTAGCCGTACGCACAATGAAAGTATTCCCAAAACGCTTTGTGCGTATGGGTGGGATATCCACCATATAATGATGGTTCTTTGCCGTTTGTCGCGTAGTCCGATGAAACTTGAACTTCAAAAGAGATTAATTAACTTTGAGTTTGTTTCGGTGTTACTTTTCAGGTTAGTCTTCTAACAAAACAGGCCTCATCAAGTTTAAAACGGAAAAAAGATGTGTAAAAGTGTTATTTATAACCGTTTTGCGAAATTAATTAAGAGAGAAATTAGAGAGGTGTTACATAATAAAAGCCAGCAACCGTTGTCGAGATTGGTCCGTGGGTGACTAGCTTAATTTATCAATATTCCCCGTGCCTCTGAAAGCACATAAGCCATTATTCCCGGCTGTAATTTGTCCATCATTGGCAGTCATTACGGGTAGTCAAAAGCCTAAACATTTCACACAAGTCTTTCCAAAAGATCTCGTGTTACCCAGTTACTAGGTCGTAGAGGTCAGATAGATAATTCGAGATTTTGTCCCTCTAGAGGTAATGGAACAAAAGCCCAGATGCTAGGTGGGTTGGTATTGAAACAACAAACTGTTTCAAACAACAAAAGTTTATTCAAACAAGGAAAATATACAATAAAGAAGGTTATTGCCAGCCAGCTTTATATTCAGTCGGTGGAACTACAGGTGGTGGGGGGTTGAAGATAATCCCAGTACTGTTCTATTCTTGTAAAGTTTAAATTAAATTTTGTCCAATTTGCTTTTCTAAAATATCAAGGCCATCAGTAAAAAAAAAGTACGACCTACAAGTTTTGCGAAAGTGGATTATTACTAAACGGGCGCCAGGGACTCTAATAGTCCCGGATCGTAGTGTGAAGTCACTTCATGTAAAACAATAGGTAGTACACAGCTGCATCTGGTTGTCGTATGGAAGCCGACCACAACTATGTTGGGGTAAACAGAAGTAGGCATAGCAGATAGTGAAAATAAATCAAATGTCTGCGTAGGGATCGCCTACAGTCTTACCGATGAGTATCAGTATTTTACGTGGTGAGCGTAAGGCTCAACTTACACCGCCGCGGAATGGAATGGAAGCGACTTTTTGCAACGAAATTGTAAAAAGCATAATGAGTTTTATGTCAATTGTATAACGTACAAAATAAATAGGAGTCAAAAAAAGGTCGTGCATCTTCCGCGGAATCCTCGCGCATTCTCGAGAATTCCCCTAGCTACTGTCATTTGTATGTCATACAATTGACATAAAGTTCATTATGCTATGTACAATTTACGTCCCTTCCATTCCATTCCGTGGCGGTGTAAATTGAGCCTAACAGTTTAGCCTCAATAAACAAGTGACAGGGCGACCCGTCTTTAGCAAGAAAAATCTTGAATATCGGCCTATTATACTTCAGATTTCCAGTACTGCCATACAACTAAATCCTCTCACCATTTCACAGATCATCTCAGCCCAGCAATGCCTTGGTGCTGTGAACAACATCATCGGTACTTCTTTAGCAGCTGATGAGTTTTTAGCTGGTAACGCTTTCGCTAACAACGCATTTGCCTACGGTAGAGGAACCGGAGCATCATTTGCTGGCCCAGCATTAGGCTACGGCTGTGCTGCGAACGCTTATACCCCAGCCAGCGGCGGTGGTTTCGCAGTCCAGAGTTTCTCCCCTATCGCTCCTACTGGCATAACTGTTATCTCTGAGAATGCTATCGAAGGCGCTTTAGCAGTGAATGGAAACTTGCCTTTCCTTGGAGCTATTGCTTTGGAAGGCGCTCTACCCAGTGCTGGAGCAGGTGGCATCAACTATGGCTGCGGCAGCGGTGCTGTGGGTATCATTAGCGAAGGCATAGGTCCTGCTATGGGCCCTACGGCCTACCCGGCTGGATTGGGTTATGCTAACGGCCTGACCGGTGGTGTCGGCTATGGGGCACCTGTGGGCAAAGGATTGGGCTACAATGGACGCCCTGGATTTGGACTGGGATGTGGAAATGTTTATTAGGTACATAGTGTTTTGTTTTTATTTAATAAATAAATGTTATTATTTGTAGTGCGTATATTGTATTTTGATTTGATTACATACATACCTTAATCTTAACATGAGTGAGTACAGTTTAATAAAAAAATACTGCTCAAAATTTAAAAACCTTACTGCTCAACTGAAATGTAAGAAACAAGCACCTTATAAAAAAAATCTTATAACATTAAAATCACCACAAATTATGATACTTAGACTTGCATGAATTACAAATTTTATGCAAAACTTCATCCATTACTTTTCATGTTTTGAAAATAAAATCCTGAAGGTGGTTTGTACACACTTAATTATAATAAACTGCTTAATTCAGTACAGGCTATATCAATTATCCGTTCAACTGAGAAACGCGTAATATTCATAAGATATTATTAGTTAAATTAATTTTTTGTAAGTAATCAACTTAAATTCAAGGAATTTAATTGGTTACTTACAACATTTTAAGAGCCACCATTATTATAGCAGTTACTCTGCTGAACGCACTACCAAACTGGTGATTTTTAAAATTGTAAATAAATTGATGGCTTTTTAGCCATGTTCTGTTATGCAGAGACTATCAATACTAAAAAAAATTGTGAATCCTTGAATATTTTGATGTGCCAGGTTATTAATATTTATTATTGTTTTTATTTTATTTTTATTGATAATAGGCTCGCGTTTGACCACCATCTCACCTAATGGTAAGTGATAATGTGGTCGAAGATGGAGCACGCTTACCTAAAAGTAACCTATTCACTCTTGTCTTAAAGACCACACGGTTTTAGCTATCGGGAAACAGACTCCGGCAGGGAATTCCACTCCTTAGCCGTACACACAATGAAAGTATTCCCAAAACGTTGTGTGCGTGTGGATGGCCACAATAATTCATGTATTTTTAGGAATATTGTCACAGAGTTGTAACATTTTTATAAAGTTCCATAATATTATGCCGTTTGCGGCGTACAAACAATAATACACAATTTCATTTAGGGAAATTAATAAACAAAGTCATTTTAAGTCTGATATACATAAATAACATGATTAGCTAGTCATAATACCATATTTTAAGCAGTTAATATACCATGTTAAATTTAATTCAATTTCATTCATAGAATACATTGATATTATTTAAGACTATTGGATTTTTTTTTTGTTTAAAATTATGCTAAAATTTGTCTCTCTTGTCTTAATATTTCAATATTGAAAGCCAAATAATTAATTAAAATGAAAAAATAATAAAATATATTATTCAGTTCGTGTAAGTACAGGGTCTTTCATTAAGCGTGTCCTATCTTTAAATTTAAATAAAACAAAGTGCGTGTGAGATATTATCGAAATTATTTATTTATTTGAAAGATGTAGTGATGCCATTATGTGTGGAATATGACTACATTCAAGTGTCCGCCACGGCTTCTCTGGGTGGAGCGCATGCGAGATATCCAATTTTCCATGACTTTTGCGCATAAATCAGGCTGAATTCGACCTATGCCATAGGTTATGTTGGCTTTGAGGGCCGCTGTGGTTTGTGGTTTATTCGCATAGACCTGCGACTTAAGAAAACCCCACAAGAAGAAGTCTAGCGGGGTTAAGTCACAAGATCTCGGTTAGTAATTAATTACGGTCAGTTGCTAACTGCTCCATTGCCTATTCAGCGAACACACGTCGTTATCTATGGTCGTTTACCTTCAATTTCTGGGTGAGCATTAACATATATATTACTGCGTAAGGACTGGGCGGACCGCATGTTATAATGACGCCTCGAACTTGGTCCCAAAGTGATCTTACCTTTATCGAAATGAACTAGAACGCGATCAGCGTCAGTTTTACAAGCAAAAATGACAAATTGTGTCGTGAAGGGTTGCGTGAACTACGACATAAAGCACAATAAAAAATATAACATTTCATATCACCGGTAAGTTAAAAATATGTCATTAAATCAACTTCTAACATTATTTAAAACAATTTTCTTTCTTGTTTGTCTCAACCTTTAGCATAGTCAACGCGAAGCCGCGTAAAAGTGCGACATAACTTTGCAGCGGCAGCGTTGCAGCCGATGAAATAAAAATATCAAAAAATATTACTATTCTATAAGATTAAATTATGTACCGTAAAACGGGGTTACTTTGAGAGCTGGGGTAACTTTGATGATAGCTAAACTTAGTACATTTTTTCGGATTTAAAGCGTGATTTCGAACGCAGCCTAAATTTTGTTTGTTTTGTTAGCCAGATTGATAGATCGACCATATTTTGCCGAAGCTCCAACGATTTGATATGTTCAGAAATAAATAAAATTATTTAGTAAAGTTTTGTGTTAAAAAGGCGTAAAAAATTTGGCTGAATAACTTCAGTGACACAGGTGTAAGTATAATTGTTTGCTTTCTAATGTTTCACTATTTTAATTTAACAGTTCTTAAGGATTTAAAGTACGTTAACATTTTTGGTTTTGGTCGCCATTTTGTTTTGCAGGAACACTTTAAGTTCACCGGGGCAACTTTGATAGGATATACTTTGATAGTTATCAAATTTACCCCAGTGGTCGTGGTACCCAATCTTATAGGATTAATATACAAATTATCAATTTAACCCCGTTTCTTTCTTTTATTTTAGTCTCCTCATGGTTCGCACCTACAAAAAGACCTCGGGTACCCGCAATTATAAAAATTACACAGAGGAGGCAATGGAAGAAGCAATAGAGATAATTACTAATACCGAATTGTCTATTAATGCTTCTGCAATTCAATATAAAATTCCGTTTGGAACACTTTATAATAAATATAAAGGATTACACGGAAGAACGCCTGGTGCCCAACCTGTTTTCATGCATCATGAAGAAATAGCAATCTTACGTGCTGCGGCTAGATGTGGTGATTGGGGTTTTCCACTTAATTGATCTCGAAGTAAATGTTAAGACTGATTAATGTTACTGCAAATTTTACTTTATTTTCTTACATAATAATGAAAAATATTTGGTTTATATCGGTTGTAATAATTATAATACCCATTATCTTGACCCCTTGACTCAAAGTAATCCCAAAAATATTTAAAACGAAGTTTTTTAACGAAGTGTCTTTTCGATAAATAGTTAAATGAGTGGATTATCAAAATAGCCCCATAATCAATAAAACTTTGATAACTAGGTATTATTTTTTTTTTTTCTAAAAACGTATTTACAAATTAATATTTTTTTGTTGCAATAATTAATTTACGTAATGAGTCTACACTACTGTTTTTTTTAAACATTTTTATCGTTGAAATTGCAAGTGTGGCATCCATTTGAAGTTTAAAACTAATCAATGTCACCCCGTTTTACGGTACAAAATTAATTTTTATTGTTTATTAAAAGCAAATTAAAATGTATTTTTATGTACAACAAATATAAAATTCAAAAACTAAAAGGTTTTTTTTTTATTTCTTTGTACCTCGAAAAATACTACACCCCGCTCTTACAAGGCTACGTCTAGGAGCAGACCACGCCGATTGACATCTTAGTTTTAATAATAGATGGCGCTAGTGTGTTTTGTAGGGCGACCACGTCCGTCAAATGTTCTGATGACCGTATCTTTACTATTTAAATCAATGTGGGTGAGTTGAATTTTATACGGGTGCAGGCCCAAGTCACGACGCAAAATTCGCCAAGTTGTGGTCTGTGAAAGGCCGAGTTCTTGTGAGCGACGCGAAATCGACTGCCTCGGATTCTTCTGCACACTCTCACGGACAGCGGCGATGTTTTCGGCAGACCTTGCGTTTTGTTGACGTACGGGTGTTGGTCGATCATTTACCGAACCAGTGGACTCAAATTTATCCACCACACGACGAATACTCCTCTCGGTAGGACGATTATGGCGACCGTAAAATGGGCGAATCGCGCGGTACGTTGCCCGAACAGAACACTCATTTTAATAAAACAATTTTATCCTTTGCGCGTGTTGTTGAATGCTATAGCTATCCATGATGATTTGGCAAAACAGATGAATCAATGACAACCAATTTGACAGATGTAGCTTCAACAAGATGGCCGCTACTAACTGTCAAAGTTCGGACGTGTCTATTGGAAGACCCGTTACGAGGTATTAAAAAAAAAATTGGCCAAGTGCGAGTCAGACTCGCCCATGAAGGTTTCCATAGTAACTACGCCAAATAACTTTGATTTTCATAGTGTTTGTATGAAATACAAAGTTATATATTTTGCGGTTTTAGAAATTGTGCTATAACTCTAAAACTACTCACCCGACCTCGTCCAAACCAATTTTTGTTGAAAGTTTTTATTGAGATGTAAAGGATATATTTTTTTTAGGATTTTCATTTAATTATTATAGAAGTTAGAGGCGGGGGACACATTATACCACTTTGGAAGTGTATATCTTTTAAACGATTGACTTTAAGAAAAAGTGGTTTTTAAGACCTAGAGCTATGGCCCCAGGTCTTAAAAAACGACTCACGTTTTAACACGTCATGGTATGGCCCCTGTCTATAGATACCACACACGTATAGCTTTGATGAAAAACAATATTTTTAGTTTCAGTTCTACGTATGGGGAGCCCCCCTTAATTTTATCTTTTTTATTTTTGTATAAAAATCGGAAAGCGGTTTACAGAATATATCTACGTACCAAGTTTCACATGTATAGTCCTAATAGTTTCGGAATAAAATAACTGCGACATACGGATGGACAGACAGACAGACATGACGAAAATATAAGGGTTCCGTTTTTTGCCATCCGGCCACGGAACCCTAAAAAAGGAAATCGCTAGACCCCACAGTAACCTTGCCTGCTTAATTGTCTGTGTCGTAGGATCCAGTCTCTTCCTAAAAATTGGCCAAGTGCGAGTCAGACTCGCCCATGAAGGGTTCCGTACTAACTACGCCAAATAACTTTGGTTTTCATAGTGTTTGTATGAATTACAAAGTTATATTTACGGTTTTAGAAAACATGATATTGTATGTAATGGGTGTTCAGAAGTGAAAATAGAAACACGAAACACTCACTCTTATTTTATATTTCCAAAAATTAGCAATAAACACAGATTATCCTCCAACGTCTCACTCACCCAAAAACAAGAGTACTGCTCCCGCAGGAAGTCAAACTACATTCTCTTTATATTATTGAAAATTAATTTAAGCACTTACATAAATTAACATACCTACTTATAACATAAATCTTAAGATTGAAAACTATAGGTTTAAGAACTACAATTTTATAATTGAATGTAATTTACAGTAATATTTCCGGGATAATAAATAAATGCTCAGAGAATAAAGGACAAGACATTAAATATTTAAAATTAACACAACATATTAGTGTATATATGAGCTGATAGATGGCGCCAGTGAGTCTGATAAGCTGATTGCATCGGTCAATCCTGTCCAAAGACTATAGATGGCGATGGTTGTTTGTACTCTTGAGTTGACTAATTACTGCTGTTATATTAGTTTACTTCAATGCCGGTAGATGGCGATGGTTGTTTGTACTCATGAGGCCTCCTGGGCTCACAGCTGCACAGCTGGCGAATAACCGTTACACTATATCTCAAAAACTGCTTACCCGATCTCGTTCAAACAAATTTTCGTTGAAAGTCTATATTAAGATCTACAGCATATATTGTTTCTAGATTTTTCACTACATTATTATAGAAGTTAGAGGGGGGAGGGGGGAACACGTTTTACCATTTTGGAAGCGATTATTTTTTAAACGATTGACTTTATGAAAAAGTAGTTGTAGAAACCTTAATGTCATTTTTAAAGACCTGTGTATAGATACCACACATGCATAGGTTTCGTGAAAAAAAAAAAATCAGTTTCAGTTCCATTTATGGGAAGACCCCCTTAATTTTATCTGGTTCACAGAATACATCTACCTACCAAGTGTCACATGTATAGTCCTAATAGTTTCGGAATAAAATGGCTGTGACATACGGACTGACAGACAGACAGACATTCGGCTACGGAACCCTAAAAATTGCATTTCTTTTACAATTAGCAGAATATTCTATCTTGTCAGTGCATTTCTCAATAGGAGCAACTTGTTTAGTTTTTGTCTGTAAGCTACACGCATAAAAATACTAAAGTAATAATTGTGATAGTGAAACAGCTCGAAATATATTGCCTATCTACAAGATATCTATATTTTGTGAAATAAAAATGATTGCCAACATAATTGTTGGCATCAACTAAATGAAATAAATTACTATTTTAATGCCACATTATGCAATATCATATCAATATTATATCTAATAAGGTTTTTCCTATGGCAAACATTTGCTACTTATAAAATTTAATTAAACTAAAATTTCACATACTTAATAATTTTATGTTTTAAGTATTTTTATTTTTATAATGATTAATCTAAATATAATATATATATTCTTCTAAATATATACTCAAAGGTGACTGACTGACTGACATAGTGATCTATCAACGCACAGCCCAAACCACTGGACGGATCGGGCTGAAATTTGGCATGCAGGTAGATGTTATAACGTTGGCATCCATTAAGAAAGGATTTTGCGAAATTCTCACGGGATCGGGATTTACACGGGAAAAACTTCCCACGCGGGCGAAGCCGCTGGCACAAGCTAGTTACAAATAAAATGTATATGGATAAATGAACATCACAATGTTTCTTACTATCAGGTTACTTAGGGTTTTATAGTATTGGGGCAGCTGCCCCTTGTTCGCCGTACCCCTATTACCAACAAAAATTACAAGTGTAGTTTCTTAATTAAATTAACATTTTATGATTTTATTATATAAAATAACTAGCAGTCGTGCTCGGCTTCGCTCCCGTGGACTTTATCACGATAAAAACATAACGCATCTTCTTTTCCAGTCGGGTAAAAAGCCAATAGCCTTCCCCAAGCGTCAAGCTACGTATACTGCCATTTCATACAAATCCACCCAGTACCTTCAAAGATTAGCGCGTTTTAACAAACAAACTATACAACGTGTAATTTAAAGGGTATATACAAACCAAGTGCACGGCTTCTTTGGATGATAACAAACGATATGACAAGGGTTTGGTAATCCTATGTCTTCATGTGTGGAACTAATTAGAAATTTCAATGCATTGATACCAGAGACTGAATATTTCAAATTAAGAAGATTGAAGAGAATTATCGTATTATAGGCAAGTGACGTGGAAAGTTATTGACCCTCGTAGTGCTGTGACACGTTTGTTATGATTGGTATTCAAGAAACATATGAAACCGATAATTTCGTATCAATTCTTTGAGTCACTTATTTTGTGCTGAAACTGGGCATAGAGACTCCATACCAGATGTTGTCTTCAGCTCTTATATATATTTTTTAAAGATAAATATCAATGTGGGTATAATACACATTACTAACAATCTTGTTAACCCCCCCAACTAAGCTTGAACGCACTCCAGTTAATGCTTGTTTCTGGAGTGGGTTCACCGCAATAGTGTCATGGTGGGTTCGAACTTGCGACCTTCTCGATCGCAAGTCCAACCTTAGGGTGTTACCACACCAATCGATCCATCGTCGATATATGCCATCGATAGATGGTAGAGTGGATTAGTCGGCGTCGATCGATAGTTTCTGCCAGACCAATCGATCGATGGTAGAATGGATTAGTCGACGTCGATCGATTGTAGAATGGATTATACGACGTCGATCGAGCTGCTTGAGCCCATTGTCACCCCTCCCCCCTACATCGTACTGGCCAACAACAACGCGTCCTCTTGTGAATACATTTCGAAAGAAACTGATGGAATATAGATGATATCGACGGCATCAATCGACGATCGATCGATTGGTGTGGTAACACCCTTAGCCATTAGGCTATTGACGCTTTTAATATTAGTATAGATGAACAGGGATGCAATTGTATATTATTCCTGGCCCAGATGTATTCAACTGTTAAAAGGTGGCCTACAATTTTTCCAATTCATCACAAAATCCATTATCAGGGAAGTAAAATTTCACTGTTAACCCACAATATTCTTCAGAAGTGAACCATTGTAGTCCCACAAAAGGCAGCTTCATGAAGAATTGAGCCAGTGATCCTTCCAAACCTACAAAAATAATAATCAATGTATTGTATTATTTAATTACCTATGTATTGTATTGTATTTATATATATTATACTATATAAAGCTAAATTACCACTGACTGACTGACTCACTCACTCATTGACATAATTGTTCTCCCAGATGGTGGATGGGCAGGTGGGTATATTTTGACAGATTCGTAAACAAGTAACTCTCAAACCTACGGGAAAAGTGCCAAACCTCCCCTTTTCCCCTCCTTCTCCCCCCCCCCCTATCGTATCGCGGAAACTACGAGACCCGTATTTTTTTCTTTTTATGGATTCGTATAGAGGAGGCTCGGTAAAGTAAAAACCATTTTTCAAAGTCCCCCCCCCGCCCCCTTCTCCACCCCTTTAGGCGGATCTCGGAATCTAAGAGACTTGGAACATTTTTTTTTTTCAGATTCATTTAGAGGGGCAATGCTTTAGTCAAAATACTTCTGCAACCCCCCCCCCATCACTCCCCCCCATTTTTTTTTTTTTTCACAAGCACGCGAGGTGCTTGCACCTAGCGCAACACGAAAATACTAGTTATACTATATAAAGCTAAATTACCACTCACTCACTGACTGACTCATTGACATAATTGTTCTCCCAGATGGTGGATGGGGAGGTGGGTATATTTTGACAGATTCGTAAACAAGTAACTCTCAAACCTACGGGAAAAGTGCCAAACCTCCCCTTTTCACCCCCCTTCTCCCCCCTCCCTATCATATCTCGGAAACTACGAGACCCATATTTTACTTTTTTTACGGATTCGTATAGAGGAGGCTCGCTAAAGTAAAAACCATTTTTCAAAGTCGCCCCCCTTGCCCCCCTTCTCACCCCCTTTAGGCGAATGTCGGAAATTAAGAGACTTGGAACATTTTTTTTTTCAGATTCATTTAGAGGGGCAATGCTTTAGTCGAAATAATTGTGCAACCCCCCCCCCCCCATCAGCCCCCCTTTTTTTTTTTTTTTCACAAGCACACGAGATCCAAAGTAACATTATGGTATGCAAATAAATTTATGAATATGAATATGAATATGTGCTTGCACCTCGCGCAACACACAAATACTTAACCCCCCCCCTTTTTTCTTTCTTTTTTTCACAAGCACGCGAGGTGCTTGCACCTCGCGCAACACGCAAATACTAGTTATACTATATAAAGCTAAATTACCACTGACTCACTCACTGACATAATTGTTCTCCCAGATGGTGGATGGGGAGGTGGGTATATTTTGACAGATTCGAAAACAAGTAACTCTCAAACCTACGGAAAAAGTGCCAAACCTCCCCTTTCCCCCCCCCCCCCCTTCTCCCCCCTCCCTTTCGTATCTCGGAAACTACGAGACCGGTATTTTTATTTTTTTACGGATTCGTATAAGCGAGGCTCGGTAAAGTAAAATCCATTTTCAGTCGCCCCCCCCCCCCCCCCCCCGCCCCCCTTCTCACCCCCTTCAGGCGGATCTCGGAAATTAAGAGACTTGGAACATTTATTTTTTCAGATTCATTTAGAGGGGCAATGCTTTAGTCAAAATACTTCTGCAACCCCCCCCCATCACCCCCCCCTTTTTTTTTTTTTTTCACAAGCACGCGATGTGCTTGCACCTCGCGCAACACGCAAATACTGAACCCCCCCATCACCCCCCCCCCATTTTTTTTTGTCACAAGCACGCGAGGTGCACACGCAAATACTAAACCCCCGCATCTCCCCCATCAACACCCCTTTTTTTTTTTTTTTTACAAACACGCGAGGTGCTTGCACCTCGCGCAACACGCAAATACTAGTACATATATATATTTGCATATATATTTATTTATTTTAATATTTAAATAATTTTTGTTTCTCTGTTTTTATGAGTAATGTAGTAAGTGCACTAATTTAGCCCTCCCCACTTTAATTAAAGTTTTTAAAGTCCTTCCAAAGGTTGTCTGGAAGATATCGCTTTCAGCGATAAGACCGCCATTGTTACCATAGAATAAGCAATATTGTTAAATAGGTGTGTTTAAATTTTGGTGTACAATAAAGTATATTCTATCTATCTATCTATCAATAACTTATTACACATAAAGACTGCCTTGGAAGAAGTTTAGTAGTCACAATCGTGACTGCTGAACATGAGGTCTTGGGTTCGATTCACGGGTCAGGCTAAAAGTGAGCCAAAGGATTTTATGACTGATTAAGTTATTTTGAATCTTATTTCAATGAGTTTAGAATTCATGTTACTTTATTTCGATACCACTATGCCGCGACGCACCGCGGCATACTGCGGCATGACGGGACGCGCCGCGGCATGCTGCGGCATGACGTGTCATGCCGTTTCATTCCACGGGATGCCGCGGCGCGCCATTGCATCCCGCGAGACGTAATGGGTCACTTTGTGTCGAGGAATTATGATTTCCAAGTTAGATGAAATATGGTTGAAACTTGCGCAGCAGTCATTTCGGTTAATGTGGTCCGGTCGGTGCGCGGGGGCAAGGGAGGGAGAAGACGCACTTGCGCGCGCGTTTTTGTCTCTCAAACTGACCGATAGCACAGAATGCCGCGGGATGCCGTATCGCAAACTGCCGTGCCATGCCGGCAGTGAGCGCCGGCCCCTAAAGGGTTTTTCTGTAAGAAAATTCTCAGTAGTACCCCGGAGTTTGGAATTGGCAGTGTGATACCCCTGTGCCTCAGAAGCATATTAAACCGTTACTTCCAGTTTTTGGACATCATTGACAGTCGTTTCGGCTAGTCACAAAGCTGAAAATTTGACACTGGTCTGACCAAGGGGTATCGTGTTACCCAGTTACTGGGTTGGGGGGGTCAGATAGGCAGACGCTCCATGTAAAATACTAGTACTCTGCTGCATCTGGTTAGGCTGGTAGGAAGCTCTAGTATGGGTGGGAAAAGACTAAGCCGACAATGATGACTATTACACATGAAAGACCATTCATACAAACAATGATTGTGTGACCAGGTCTTTCTAATGAAAGTCAGGTTTTATTTTTATTTTTTATGAATGAGCCCGCTCTTGACCTCGGTCACACCTGATGGTAAGTGTAAGATGAGGTCTACGATCGAACGAGCGAGCCCAGAAAATGCCTATTCACTCTTGCTTTAAAGGCTGACGGGTCATATGTGGCAGGGGACACAGAACACGGCAGAAAGTTCCACACCTTGGCTGTGCGCACAATGAATGTTGAAAAAAAGCGCTTAGTACGACAAGACGGTATATCGGTTATTAGGTTGTTTCTGTTTTCGAGAAACCATAGCCCCACAATGTTGAAGAAACAGGGTGGGGTTTTCAACAGAAACAGTCTGAAACTCCTTTCCACTCCACCCAGAGTGCAGTGATTTTCGCACCGAAAAAGAAAGGCTAGCTAAACATGCTAGAAACATTACTACTTACCTCAACTCAAACAAAAATGGTGAATCACTCTGATGTTTGGCAGTTGAAAAAATCATATTAAGGACGCATTTACGTTTTCTCGCAAATATCAATGTTTTTGTAGTACCATTTTGATACATAAGGAGTTAAAATTTTGCCAATGTTATGGTATCAATTTCAAGATAATTTATTCATATCTACATTGAATGCATTACAATTACACAGTCCTATACATCTTTTTCACACAAATACGTTTTTATCGCCGCAATAATCGTAGAAAATTACAAAAAATGGGGTCTGAATACGTAACTGTAAGCCAAATCTGGAGCATATTCTTAACTTCAAAATAACAAGAAATTATAGCCTGTGTATTTACCTACACGTTAAGCTAATTATTTTGTTCACATATAAAAAACTTTATGATTTATGAGAAAAATAAAATCAGGCTCAAATTTCTTCATACATTTTTCTACCGAACGCACGGCTCCGACCGTCATTCTGCGCTCAGACGCGCTCGTGAACGCAGGGGTGTATCGCTTTCCTCCAATGATATTATTACTATAAAATATCATTGCTTTCCTCGAAAAAAATAAATACGTCGAAACCTATAATAGAGTGGCACCTTGTATACTGTGACTAAAATACGTTGATACTTTTTCGTACCGAAACAAAAGTAAGAACGAGAACCATACTTATTTTTAGAATTGGATGGATATTGGTTACTGAACCTAGCATGAAACAACATTTTTTTTTTTAACCGAGTTCAAATAAGGAGGTTTCGCAATTCGACCGTATAAATGTTTTTTTTCATTAAGTATCTTAAAGTACTACAAATTAAGGAAGCTCTAGAGTTGATCTGATGATGGAGCCTTTCATAAGATTGACTCCTGATAGTCGAGGGAACTCCTCAACGATTTACAGCAGTAACCTTGTGTTTGGGCTTGATTAATTTGAATTGACCAGAACTTTACACCTAGATAGTTTGTGACTGTCATTAGAGGTCTGATGATGAAGACGAAGGACAGTTAAGGGAACTCCTCAACGGTTTACAGTAGCTACCTTGTGTTTGGACTTAATTCATTTATATTGATAAGAACTTTGCACCCATATGGGTTATAAGTGCCATTACAGGTCTGATGATGGAGACCATAGACAGTCGAGGGTATTCCGCAACGATATACAACAGTTACCAAAATTAGTAGTATGCCAAAATGTTCAGTTCATACAAAAACTAAAAAATTGGCCAAGTGCGAGTCAGACTCGCCCATGAAGCGTTCCGTAGTAACTACACCAAATAACTTTGTTTTTCATAGTGCTTGTATGAATTACAAAGTTTTATTTGCGGTTTTATAAAATATGCTGTATCTCAAAAACTGCCAACCCGATCTCGTTCAAACCAATTTTGGTTGAAAGTTTACGTTAAGGATCATAGCATATGTTTTTTGTATAATTGTTTACTCCATTATTATAGAAGTAAGAGGGGGGAAATTTTACCACTTTGGAAGTGTATAACTTTTAAACGATTAACTTTATGAAAAAGTGGCTTTAGAAACCCGTATGTCATTTTTAAAGACCTGTCTATTAATACCACATACGCATAAGATTCATGAAAAAAAAATATTTTCAGTTTCAGGTCCATGTGGGGTACACGGAACTGAAACTGAAAATATTTTGTTTTTATATTGTTTTAATATTTTTTTAATTTTTTTCTTAAACTCACAAAGCGGTTTACAGAATACATCTACCTACCAAGTTTCACATGTATAGTCCTAATAGTTTCGGAATATAAAAACTTTTTACCAAAAAAATTAAACCAAATTCCAAAAAACACTGTAATGTGAAAAATACCTTTAATTTCGGTAGGTAGGTGGTGTTTGACTTCTGAAATTAGTTAGAAAGTAGACAAAATATTGCTTTTCCCAATGCTGGGCTGTTAATTGTTGAGGAGTTCTCCTGGTACTTCACCATCAGCTTCACTTCATCATATGCATTGTGACGAGCATATTGTGCTTAATAACTATATTCAAGTAATCGAAGCGGAACCCATGAAATACTTCTTATTCCCACTTATATATTGAGTAGTTCCAGTGGCCATCTGTGGTATTCATCATCAGATCCACTTCACAAATGGTGCTTTTCGAATGCAACCACACAAGTTACTATAATGAAATACTCAAATCACTGTAGGTGAGCCTATAATATTTGAAGAGGTCCCTCGATTACTCCAAGATCCCATTATCAGCTCCTGACTTGGTGACAATGGGACCAATTTCGAAGTATACCCTTTCAAACAAAAAAAGAATTTTCCAAATTGGTTCAGCCGTCTTCGAGTAATCGGTGATCAAACATTAAAAAAAAAAAACATACGCATCGAATTGATAACCTCCTCCGTTTTTTTCGTCGGTTGAAAATGGCTGTGACATATAGACGGATGGACAAACAGACAGACAGACTGACAGGCATGACGAAACTTTTCTCTATTTCTTATTAATTTTTTTATCACATATGAGTATTTTATTTCCAAAGTCCCCTAGTACTCCTAATCGGGCGTCAAACACATTAATACAAAATTGAAACTAACATCTAATCAATAAGCATGTAACCCTTTGTAAACAATAAGTTACAACTTATTACGATCAAACAATATTAAAGAAAATATAATATTACCATCAAGTATCAATATTAGTTAAGTAATGTATAAAATCGGGCGAACAATGGTTTGTAAGTGTGTGTGCGCGCAATGTTGTTGTGTTGCTACTAGGATACCTAAAATTGAGCGAGTGATAAATGTAAATGCGTCCTTAATGCTATCAGTAGTTATTTTCAACCGACGACAAAAAAAGGGAGGTTATCAAGTCGCCAATTTTTTTTTATGTATGATCACCGGTTACTCGAAGACGGCTGAACCGATTTGGAAAATTCTTTTTTGTTTGAAATTGGTCCCATTGTCACCAAGTTAGCATCTGATAATGGAATCCTGGAGAAATCGAGGGAACTCTTCAAATATTATAGGCACAACTATAGTGATTTGAGTATTTTTTATAATAACTTGTGTAGTTGCATTCGAAAAGCACCATTTGTGAAGTGGACCTGATGATGAAGACCACAGATGGCCACTGGAACTACTGAATATAAGTAGGAATAATAAGTTTTTCTTGCGTTCCACTTCGATTACTTGAATGTGGTTATTAACAATATGCTCGTCACAGTGCATATGGTGAAGTACCAGGAGAACTCCTCAACAATTAACGGCCCAACATTGAGAAAAGCAATATTTTGTAAATGATTATAAGTAGTTGACATTTCGATGGGTCCTATGTATATGGGCCAAACTAACAATTTGGCCATTTTGACTTTTTTATGGTAAACGCATCTTATCGATATAAAGAATTATGTGAGCTATTAAAAAAAAGATTTCTGCATAGAAACACGATTTTTTATTACAGTATAAAGGCGTATGTGACATGAATTTAAACGTACAAGGTCCTAATAGTAGTTAGAGACTTATACGCGGGGAGTTGCCGCGCGTTTATTTATTGTTTGGACCAATCAGTTGATTTGACAATACATTGAACGGAGCAACGGCCGCACTGTGATGAATACAAATTGTAATTGTTGTGTTTTTGGGTTACAATTTAGTTTAATAAGTAAAAGATGACATCCAATTATCGCGCTAAGTTGTCTAGAAGTCGGAATTTAGTGAAAGAAAAATATTATCCCACCTGCATATCACAGTTATTATGAAAATTTAGTAGCATCTAATGACATTGCGTCAATTAATGAAAGCGATAATGAAGAAAATTAATGAAGACTTTTTAAGAATTAGCACGGGGAAGCACTTGCTGTTTCCCTTGGCACCTCCAAGGCTTTTGACAGGGTCTGGCATGATAGCCTTATTGCTAAGCTTCCTTCTTTCGGTTTACCCACTCAACTTTGCGTTTTGATTGAAGACTTCCCGAGAGATCGGTCCATTCGAGTGGTCATTGATGACTGCTAAATTGCCAATTGCCAATTGGCTATTAATGTCGGGGTCCCTTAGGGGTCGGTTCTCTCAGCACAGTTGCTGAGAGATATGTGTCCAGCGTGCGTGCTGGTGGGTCAGATCCAGTCTCTCCATGAGGACATGGTTAGGCGCTTGAACTTGTCCTTGAAGGCTGTCTCCGAATGGGGTGATGCCAACTTGGTCCAGTTTAATACATCTAATACCCAAGCTTGTCTCTTCTCCTCAAAAAGGAGCCAATTCGAACCGGCTCCCACTTTCTGTGATGTAATCGTGCCGATAACCGATCATATTGAGCTTCTTGGGGTTAGGTACACTAACTTCCACCCTCAATTTTGGTCCATTTATCGAGGCTAAGGCTCAACTAGCATCAAAAAAGTTGGGAATCTTAGCAAAGGTGACACCGGAACAGTTGCTCAATCTGTATCAAGCCCAGGTTTGGTCGTGTATGGAGCTACTACTGCTCTCATATTTGGGATAGATCTGCCAAATATAATTTGGACGCGCTTGAGTCTATCGAGAAGTGGGCCAAGAGACTCATTAATATTCCACAACTTTCCACACAACGCCATCTAGTCCCAAACTAAGCAGAGCTTGTGGTATGGGTACTAGACAACTGATAAACATACATATATATTTCTAAATACATACATATTATAGATATATTACACCCAGACAAAGAACAAATGACCGTGCTCATCACACAAACATTTGTCCTAGGTGGGAATCGAACCCACGACCTTGCGCATAGCAGTCAGGGCCACTGACCACTATACCAACGGGCCTGTCAAAATCTCATTGGCAACTTTGCACTAGTCGAATCAAAGCTCCAGAGCCTTGAACATCGACGACGAGTTGCAAGTCTATCGGTTTTCTATCGGTTACATTTCGGGGAATTCCGAATTCCGCCAAGCCCGTTCCATCATCGGACTATAAGACAAACGGTGATGCGCCATCGTTACATGGTCGACATTCCACCCATACGCACTAAACGTTTTGGGAATGCCTTCGTTGTGCGTATAGTTAAGGAGTGGAATTCCCTGCCGGAGTCTGTGTTTCCCGATAGCTATAACTTAGGGATCTTTAAGTCAAGAGTGAATAAGTTACTTTTAGATAAGCGTGCTCTATCTTCGACCACATTATCACTTACCATCAGGTGAGATGGTGGTCAAACGCGAAACAATTAACAAAAAAAATACTAATGTTGATTTTGTTGATTTTATTACTTAATTATACTACAGAGATTTTTTTTGTTTATTTACACAAGATAGGTTTTTAATTTTGTTATCTTTTTTTAAAATTTTATTGAGAAAATAATAATGTGAAGTAGGTACATATTTTTGTTAATCAAACTAAGATCTTCAGTAAAAGTTTCGTTCTTACTTATTACTTTTTTGTTTTTTTTTTTTTCATAAGTGTAGTTTTAAGGCTACTTTAATTTTTATTTCAATAAATGAATAAAACTATTGCGTGTTTTTTAGTTATTGATATGATCTAACTGAAGACTGAGTTAGTAGGTAAGCCGATTGTAAAACGTATAAAGCTTTGGTTTCCTAGGAAATCGGTGCTGTCATATAGCGGCCGTAATATTACGGACGTAAAAAGGCGGCCGTCTTTACGGTGACGACATGTGGAAAGTTCCACGGCCGTTTTAACACAGTCTGCTACATCGCTATCAATGAAACGTTCACGAAACCATCTGACACCGACAAGACGGCCGTCATGCAAATGGCGGCACCGCTTTTTGACGTTACGGTGTCAGTTACCGCTCTCTAGGAAACCGCGCCATTTTTTTTACATAGACAACGTTCTAGTGGCGTCATTCACCGCTGTATTACGGCCGCTATATGACGGCACCGCTATCCTAGGAAAACAAAGCTTTAGTGTCAATGTGACATAAATGACTAAATATCTAAATAGCTTATATTCTAATTAATGAATTATCAACTACTTCAATTGTTACTTGATTTTATGAGTAAAAAATATAAAAATATATAACGTATGCTAATTAACGTAATACGCGTATAATGGCCAATATGACACATTGGCCCTTTTAAAGTGTTTTTAGAGAAAAATAATTTTAACAAAAACTAACGTAGAAGGGCCAATGTGACGTAAAACAAAAACCGATATATGTATATATAAAATACTATAGTACAAATGAGGAGGATAGTTGTCTTAGCAAACAAGCAAAGATTCGTAAACTTCGGTTTTATCAATCTGAAGTTATAGTAAATAGAAACTTTGGAAGCCTCTCCTGTAAAGTTGTAATTTTGCACTTTGGCCCACATACATAGGACCCATCGATTTAGGCTCTTGTAACTAGGTAAATTAAAAATCGACCAACTAAAAAGTGAAATAAAAACTTTTTACCAAAAAATTAAACCGACTCCCAAAAAACACTGCAAAGTGAAAAATAATTTTAATTTCGGAAGTCGGTGCCAAAAACGAAAATACAAAACTAAAGACACCGACTACAATTTTTTTGGTAAAAAGTTTTGATTTCACTGTTTTATTCAGGATAACACAGGATTTTTCCTAGCATAGGTGTTAGTAAAAATCCTGTGTTATAAGTAGGGCTGCCAACCATACTTTATAATAACGTATCCTACTTTATTTTTTGGTAATTATACTTTATACTTTTGCGTACAAATAAAGTATGTGAAAATACTTTATTTCCAACCTTTACTGCGATGAATAGAACAAAACACTCATTATGGGATTTATGGGTAAGACAGTACTTAACTATTTAACGGTACATATAACATAAAACAGATGCTAGAAACGATTTATTTACTGAACGAAATGTTAGATGTCAGATGTTAACGTGACAGTGATAGGTCACATTATCACAGATGTCACTATCGACGAAATAGTATGAAAATTGTCCGTTGTTTTTGTTTATAATTAAAGAATCCTTTTTAAAGTGAAAATTAATGCTTAAAATGACGAGTAATTCTGATAGTGATACGCCAGTGACTCCTAAAAAAGTTAAAATGACCAAAGTCTTACAAAAGTATAAGCTTTCAATAAGCTTTCACTGAGAGGGTTTTTTCAGTAATGAATCTGAAGTGGCGAGAAGAGACAAATAGAGCGTCAATAAATATAATTAGAAAAGAATTGTTTATTTATTTAAATTTAAATTTTGATTGTCAAACAAGCTTTGAAACATTTAAAAATAGTAAAAAATTGTTAGCTTATGCTAACAGCATACAAAGATACGTTTTTAAGGCAATTAGGCTGCGTTTCCACCACAGATGTGCGATGGAAATATGTCGTGCGAAGATGTCTAGCTGTGCTGTGAAAATGTGTGGGCGTTTCCACCAAAGCTGCGCGATGAAAATGTGCCTACGAGGATGTGTAGCGGAGCTGTGAAAATACGCATTAATGTGTGGTGCGAGGATGTGCAAACCTCGCAACACATCCTTCTCAACACACATTCCTCGCAACACATCTCTCGCACACATCCCTCGCACACATTCCTCGCTTGTTTTGTATGCGCAAAAATCTAGCTCCGCTGAGCCGTTTCCACCAGAGCTGTGCTGACCGAGACGAGGTAAATGAAGCGATTCTATTGGTTCTTTATAAACACATCCCTCGCTACGCATCCTCGCACATCTCTGGTGGAAACGCAGCCTAAAACCATGAAATTTAAAAATACATATTTTTCTTTCAAATACTTTTTTTCCTATTCAAACAATTTTATAGTTGGCAACCCTAATCCGGTTAGACAAGAAGCCGACCCTAACATAGGGAAAGGCGAGCAGCTGATGATGATCAAAGATTTAATATAAACATACCAACCAATTGCATTGCATAAAAAAAGAATGAAAATACATGACGTTAATTACGCGTTCTTTGATTTCTAGTTATTTCGTAGACTTAACACGCACATGTACATGTAACTTCATTATAATCTATGTCATAGGAAAATTGCTCTGGGCAACATAATTGAAACTAATATGTAGATTACGTTATTAAAAACCCATATCTAATCATTTAAGATGTTATACCCAATTAATGCAACGAATTCTTAGATTAATTTAAACATTGAAAAATGTTATCATGACACGCACAATTGTTAACAAATTGATATATTTCAGTGAAATAATTCGTATAAAAAGTCCTGTCATTTTTGTGATAATATCATTCAAGTGTCAGTTGATCAGTACAGCACTACAACAAAAAACAAAATGGCCGCCAAATTTGTACTTTTCATCGCTTCAGCGCTTTTTGTAAAGGTATATTATTTATTACTAATATAGTGTACATAATCTATACATACATAATACATATAAATAACATTGAAATTACTGTATGTGATTTCAAAGTAAATATGTTTTGTCAATAGTTATTCACAAGATACTAAAACACAAACAATCTTTTAAATAATGTTTGCCAGTTGGGAATCTCTGAACTCAACCTGCCTTAATTTTTTCAACTTGATACATATTCAGTTTGGCTTCAAATCTAAATGGATGAGGACCCGTATTATATATGGAGCCTATCAAACGAACGCAACTAAAAACGGTATTCAAAATGTTTAAAAATCTTAATGTTAATATTAAACAATGTACTAAATAAACAAACATTAAGAATAGTTTACTTCGCACTTGCCGACTCGCTAATGAGTTATGGACTTCTTGTTTACGGGCGAACCTTTAGAACATATTTAAATGACATTAAAGACATACAAATAAGACTGCTAAAGTACCTCATTAGTAAAAATGTTAAAGATAAGTGCAACAAAGAATATAATAAGTTATTTTCTATTTGTAAAATTGTACCTATAGATAAAAAAGTAGATTATTTGGTAGGACTGAAATATTATTATAACGATGAACATAAAGTTAATTATAAAAACAAGTACAATACACGTAGGGTTCGAGAAAATAAACTGGTTCAACCCAAGATAACTAATTATTACGGTAAGAGGACATCTAAGTATTTGGTACCTCAAGTATTTAACAAAATAGAGTTATTAAGAGAAAAAATAAAAATAAGTAAAGGAACACTAAAGAAAAAACTAGAAAATATATTGGAATGCTAATCATATATTTAGGTAATTAACACATTTTCACTGTGAGATTATAGATATAAGATTATATTGCAACATATTCTGTAGAAGTAATTGGATGTTAATGTATAAAGAGCGCCTCTCGCCATCAAACGCAAAAGTTTGGCGAGTTTAGATTTAAGTGATACCTCTGTATGGAAATAAATTAACTAACTAAATAAATAAATAAAATGAGTGTTCCTGTTTTCAGACTATCTCAAGCCAAGCTATCGGAGCCTGCAACAGCATTGCAGGCACTGCTTTAGCGGCTGAAGAACTGGCTTTAACCGGCAACGCGCTCGCTTACGGCTCAAACTTTGCTGGAAGAGGCTTAGGTTACCCTAGCTGTAACAACTACGGCCTGGCTGCAAACGCCTTCACACCTTCAAGCGGTGGAGGTTTCGCCGTCCAAAGCTTCTCTCCCATCGCTCCTACTGGCATCACCGTGATTTCTGAGAACGCTATCGAAGGTTCACTGGCTGTGAATGGAGAGCTTCCGTTCTTGAGTGCTGTGTCCGTGGAGGGAGCTCTGCCTTCTGCTGGCGCTGGTGGTATCAACTACGGCTGCGGGAGCGGCACTGTTGCTATCGTGAGCGAGGGTATTGGTGGTGCACCTGGTCCTTACGGTCCCATTGCTCCCGCTGCTGGTATTGCTCCTGGCAGAGCTGGTTTCGGACCTGGTCTGGCTGGACCTGGTTACGTAGGACTGGGAGCCCCTGGTCTAGGTATGGGCCCAGGTCTAGGCTTCAATGGTCGTGTTGGAGCAGGCTGTGGCTTCAACGGAGTGTATTAAGTTTAAGAAGTTATTGTACAATAAATTGTTAAATTTGTCTAATTTTAAATATATGGATATTAATTATTGAATTTAATGGGTCTTATTTCCTCATAATGTTACCTACTGGATTTGGCTGAATTGTAATATAAAGTATTGTTGATACAAATATGTAGATTAAAACGTCTCATTTCTGTCCCGTGCAGATATTGCAATATTTTAATATGGGTAATGTGTACGCACCAAATAATAATACATATTTTTAGCCGACTACGGCAAAGCCAAAGGAGGGTTATGATTTTGACAGGCTATGTATGTATGTGTGTATGTTCATCTGTTCCCTCATAGCTCCAAAGCTGCTTGTCGGAACTCGACAAATGAGGTATCGTTAGAATCGTCTTGACCGTCCGCTGAACACAGTCTACGTGACGTGTCACAAAACCCAATGTGGCGCCCTCTAGGGCCAAAAAGTGTTGTGTTAAAAAATAAAAATAAGATAAACACATCGTGTTTGATATCATTTGAAAGGGCGTCACATGCACATTTCCAAAACATTGCTTAAATTTAAAGTGGCGCCCTCTAGTAGACAAAAAATCATGTGTAAAAAAATAAAAATAAGATAGATACACCGTGTTTGGTATCATTTGAAAGGGCTTTACTTGTACTCATTAAAAATATTGCTTAAATTTAACGTGGCGTCCTCTAGCGGACAAAAAGTCATGTGTAAAAATAAAAATAAGATAGATACACCGTGTTTGGTATCATTTGAAAGGGCTTCACTTGTACCTATCAAAAATATTGCTTAAATTTAACGTGGCGCCCTCTAGCGGTCAAAATTCATGTGTAAAAAATAAAAGTAAGATAGATATACCGTGTTTGGTATCATTTGAAAGGGCTTCACTTGAACTTATAAAAAATAAAGTAAATAGTATAGAAGCACAGTGATTTAACACCAAAATAGTTTAAATAATAAAAAGTAAAAAAACTAAAATCCGACTACGACAAAAAAAATCGATGCTAAAAAGGATGAAACAAGATTTTCAGGATGCTGAAATAAAGAAGGTTACTGGAAAAACAAGAACAGAACAAAAATAATAGCCGTAGTCACACGTTATATAGGATATCAACCGTAAGAAAACAATTAATAACGTGACGTGTGACTACGGCTTTTATTTTTGTTCTGTTCTTATTTTTCCAGTAACTTTGTTTATTTCAGCATCCTGAAAATCTTGTTTCATCCTTTTTAGCATCGATTTTTTTTGTCGTAGTCGGGTTTTAGTTCTTTTACTTTTTTACTACTTAGGCTTGAGTTTTACATAAATAAAATGATGTAGACATATTTTACACCCTCATCTAGGTAACGGCTCAGTAACGGGAGTAGTTACTATATCTTGTTCAAACCAATTTTCGTTGCAAGTTTTCATTGAGATCTACAACATAATTTTTAGTGTCCTTATTTTAAAAGTTAGAGGGGGGAGAAGACACAAATTTTACTATCTTTCAAACGATTGAATTTGAGATAAAATGGTTATCATTTTAAAAACTTATCTATAGACTCCCACACGTATAGATTTTGATGAACATTATTATTTTTAGTTTCAGTTTCATGTTTGGGGTTCCACTCTTAATCTATTTTTTTATTTGTTTTAAAATCGTGAAGCAGTTCACAAAATACATCTACCTCTAGTCTTAAAAGTTTTGGAATAAAATGGCTGTGTAATTTTGTGTAATTTTATTTAATACTAGCTTTTGCCCGCGACTTCGATCGCGTGGTAGGATTTTCCCGCGTAATTACCGATCCCGTGAAAATTCCGGGATAAAAACTATCCTATGTCCTTCCTAGTGTCCTAAACTATCTACATGTCTTTCATCTAAATCAGTTCAGCGGTTTAGGCGTGAAAATGTAATAGACAGACAGACACACAGACAGACAGAGTTACTTTCGCATTTATAATATTAGTATGGATAGTATATAGTATGGATTTTAATTTAGTTTTAAAAAGTTACTAATAAAGTTTTAAATAGTACTAATAATAATGATATTTTAATCACTCCGTGTAGAAAACGAGGCTTATTGTCACGCAGCTTAGCAGTAGGCGGGAATCATTTTTTTTTTTATAGATTATTGGCAATGTTTGTAGAATTCATATTACTAGCAATCTTGTTGACCCCTCCAACCACAGAACAGATAAAAGAGGTTAGAAAGGAAATAGTTCCTAATTTCTATGAGAACGCGTGTTGCCGCTTGTCTCCCACTCCCACAGCTCAACTACAAGCAAGAGGCCCGTTACGTGTGCGAATTACGCACACAAATAAATTACACACACTTAAATCGAGAGCTTGCTACTGATGGTAAGTCACTGTCGATAAACATGCGCCGTGCATCACGGCCAATCAGGGCAAAGGACGAAACGTCAATGGCTGAAGTGAGAGGATGCAATACATTGTAAACGGACTTGTTCATTGCGTTGATTAAGCGAGTACACATCGGGCAATGTATATTTTTTGTATCTTGTTGCAATAATGTTGTTAATGTTCGGAATTTCATAGTGATCAGAATATTTTTATGTTTTTTACAAATAAAATTGTAATTAAATGTTATTTTCGACTTACTGATGGAAAGATATACCTCCTCGCTCTATACTTACGGTCTAACTTTTTGTTTTACAGGTTATAATTGCACAACACGGAATTTTAAAGCAGAGCTCTGTGTTCCAAAGTATTCCGAAGCGCACTAAACGCGGTGAATGAATTAATCGGTCGAGCTATGATATTTGTATCATAAATGTGGCGCGCTCGCCACACCCACATTACCATTCCAACCTTATTCATCTATTCCGTGCCTCCAACTAATCTAAATATGCTTATGTCTGGAGTGAGTTCATTGCAATAGTGTATTGGGTGGGGTTCGAATCCGCGACCTTTCGATCACAAGGCCGGAATTGCAAAGGGTTTCTCTTACTACTAAAATTAAAACTTTGACTTTCAGCTCATAATATCTATTACAACGAAAGTACGAAGTAGAGTTTACTTTGTTTATTTATAAATACATACGTCATAGTTAAATTTAAGTTTGTTTTCTCTACTCAATCTTGTTTCGGTCACTTTAGGCCGTGCGCGCACTGCCTTGCGGTGGCCGCAATTGCGGTAGTTCTACCCCACCGGTAGAATGACCGGGGCCACCGGTGACTCTACCGCACGCGTTTATTCCACCACAGTGCGCGCACTTCTATGACACTCCATACTTCACAAATTTTGCGTTTCCAAAACACAACGCAGTGCGCGCACGGCCTTAGTGAAATTACTTTTAAATTGTATTTTTTTATGCCGGTTTTATGATATTTTTAACTATGCATTTGTTTTATTGTATCTTATTGACCTATATTTTTGAGGACATATGAAGGTATTCTTCATTTCCTCACTGAACTTCATTGAACTTACGTTTTATTAATTTCCAAGAGGAAAACTTATTTACTCTCATTCTAGGATTCCACACACATTTAGAGGGAGTGGGAAGCGGTCGCCTCCTTCTGCGAAGCAGTCATGCTTCCGAAGGAGGAGGCGGGCCGCGAGAGGGAGAGGATGGCGTCCTCCCTCCAGCCCAGCCGCAGTGGTAGACGCCCACGGCGTCGGACGTCGGCCGACGATCTCCGGCCACCGTAGGCGCGGGCATGCGGACAGCGAGTAAAGGGCAACTCGCTGTCCGACCATGGACCATGCCCGGGTCGACGGCGCGTCGTGTTCCACGTGCGCCTCAAAGAGCGTCAGCAACATGACGAGGCCCCCTCTGCAGAGGGCCGAAGCCTGCCGGGGTCGTGGGACTCATCCCGTTACCGTGGCCCCGGTATGTAAAGGGTTATTGAAGGAACACCGTGGATTTTAGTCAGTAAAAGTCTGACAGTCCCTCCCACCCTGCCCGGAGTGGGAGGACTTATTTGATAATTTTACCACGTTAAAAAAAAAAAAAAAAAAAAAGGATTCCACACAAATATATGACAAAAAGTAATGTATCTTTCAACTTTTTATTTTCTTGCAACTCACTAAACTGGTACGAACTCCTCAGTGGCCAAAGGAAAATAAAACCAAGTCGTTTGTTAATTTTGATGACACGGTTTAGCGCAGTAGTTAAGCTATTGCCTGCTACGCTCCGTGTGGTGGGCTCGATTCCCACTCCACAATAGTTGTTTCAGATTTGGGTGTTTTTAAAACTGCAGTCACGATATAGGAGAAATTCTTAGCGTGGAATAATGTTTTATAAAAAGAAAATAAAAAATAAATAATGTTTAAATTTCAGCCATTTATTTTACAACTAACTAAATGATATTACTATTACACTACACTAATATATATACACTATAATGACTATTACACACAATTACACTTTAAATAAATATTAATCATATATCGTAACAGCATTTATCATCTAGTATGGCTTGTTGCATCCACAATTATTGTTAGTAGCAACACTGACCATACCACCGGCTGGCACTGTACCTTCAAAGGTCACATAGCCAATGACTGGCACATTGCCAGCCACAGCCGTGTTGCCACCTACTGGCAACTCACCAATGACTCCAATATCACCATAACCGACATTGCCTGTGTTTGGCATGCCATTGTTGAAAGCGAAGTTGTTGTTAAGACCATTATTTGCGGCAAAGTTATTGCCAGCAAAATTATTTGCGGCAAAGTTGTTGGCAGCCAAATTATTTCCCCCAAAGTTGTTGGCAGCGAAATTATTTGTGGCAAAGTTATTGCCCGCACAATTTCTTGCAGCAAAATTGTTAACACCGAAGTTAGGTGATAGGCCATTAGAAGAAGTCAGCCCATTCATGCCAAGTCCATTTCCAAGTAAGCCATTTGATCCCAGGCCATTTCCGAATCCAAGACCGTTTGATGGTAATCCGTTCAATCCAAATCCATTGCTGAAACCGAGATTTTGACCGAATGCATTCTGTAAAAAAATATAATTTATGAAAATCTATATTAATTCCGTATAAACATAGTATACAGTTCAAGTTTATCGCAATATTTAAGCTAAAAACGTTTTGGGAATACTTTCACTGTGCGGTATAGCTAAGAAGTGGAATTCCCTGCCGGAGTCTGTGTTTCATGATGCTATAACCTACGGGTCTATAAGCCAGCAAGCGTGCTTCACTTCGACCACATCATCGCTTACCATCAGGTGAGATGGTGGTCAAATGCGAACAAATCATCAACAGAAAAAAAAAATTATCATTTTGTAACGGAATTTTTATAAGCAGAACCTTAGCCATGTTTGTGTTCTTGTTTTGCGTCGAAATGTAGTAGTAAAAGTTTCCACGAGAATACTGCTGTCGAACTGTGTATACTGCAGTTTGGCAGAAAATATGATATGTCCATATTTGTGAATAATTGCCTTAATAAATAATAAAAGAAACAAAACCGTGCTTCACATACCTGGATCAAACAGATGACTGATAAAATAATAATTAAAGACGACATGATGAATTGATGAAAATAATTGATATGAATCTCACAACTCAGCCCATAACTTATATACTTCAAATATTTCATAACATTATTTTATGTAATGTCTAGATAGTTTATTATTAAGATAGATAGATTCTAAAATTTGTTAAATATCACGAAATTTGATAACATTATCTGCAGGTTTCGCATGTTTTACATTAAATGTTGTGTTACAATGAAAAAATACTCTTATTAAATAATCACTTGCTTAACCTTTTCTCAACGGAATTATTGGGACCCGCCACAAATAATTTACAAAAAATTCGGGGCTGCGAGACACGAGACCTCCTTTTTTAGAGTTCCGTAGCCGAATGGCAAAAAATCGGAACCTTTATAGTTTCATCATATCTGTCTGTCCGTCCGTCCTTATGTCACAGCCATTTTATTCCGAAACTATTAAGACTATACATGTGAAACTTCGTAGGTAGATGTATTCTGTGAATCCTTTTCCGATTTTTAGATAAAAATTAAAAATAAATGAGGCAATATATATATACATGAAACTGAAAATATTTTTATTAATGAAACCTATGCGTGTGTGGTATCTATAGATAGGTTTTTAAAAATGACACTGAGGTATCTACAATCACTTTTTCATAAAGTTAATCGTTTCAAAGATATACGCTTCCAAAGTGGTAAAATGTGTCCCCCCCCTCTAACTTCTATAATAATGGAGTGAAAAAAAAATATATATGCTGTAGATCTTAATGTATACTTTCAACCAAAATTATTTTGAACGAGATCAGGTCAGCAGTATTTGAGACACAGCATATTTTCTAAAACCGCAAATATAACTTGGCATTTCATACAAACACTACGAAAAAAAAAGGTTTTTGGCATAGTTACTACGGAATCCTTCATGAGCGAGTCTGACTCGCACTTGGCCAATTTTTTTAAGGATGGGAAATCATCCAATGAATGCCTCCCGATCAAAGCGAAGCGGGAGCGCGTGTGGAACTTTTACCGACTAAAATCCATCCGTGTTCCGTCACTTTCCCTTTGTGTTCCGAGGCCGCGGTAACTCTTTCGAATAATACTGCAACCCTGGTAGACAACGGCCCCATAGTGAGCCCCACAATTTTGTGGAACACGACGCGCCGTCTCCACGGTCCTGGTTTCTGTCCGTTACTCGCAGCCCACATTCCCGCACCCATGGTGACACGAGCTCTCTGGAAACGCAACCCCAACATCTTAAGCTTTGGTTTTCTAGGATAGTGGTGCCGTCAAATAGCGGCCGTAATACAGCGGTGAATGACGTCACTAGAACGTTGTCTATGTAAACAAAATGGCGCGGTTTCCTAGAGAGTGGTAACTGACACCGTAAAAGCGGTGCCGCCATTTGCCTGACGGCCGTCTTGTCGGTATCAGATGGTTTCGTGAACGTTTCCAAAGAGAATGTAATACAATAGATAGCGATGAAGCAGACAGTATGTTAAAACGGCCGTGGAACTTTCCACATGTCGTCACCGTAAAGACGGCCGCCTTTTTGCGTCCGTAATATTACGGCCGCTATATGACGGCACCGCTTTCCTAGGAAAACAAAGCTTTATTGTAGAAAACAAAACAGCAAACTCAAAACAAGAGTGCACCACGCAAAATTCATATTTATTCCAACATCGTTGTCCCTAGCGTTTTTCCTACTATATCGGGTTCTGTTTCCAGTGTAACTGAATGCACCTGAGTGTTTTCATGGACCGACTGCCTATTTGACCTTGAGAATCAAATAGCTGGGTACCACGGTACCGTTTGGTCAGATGTTCTGACTTTTGACTACCCGTAACGACTGTCAAAGATGTACAAATGAGAGCCAGAACCCACGGCTAAACGTGCTTTCTGAAGCACGGAGGAAGCTCGATATGTATGGATAGTCATCCATCTATATACCGACCACGGCTAGCTCTAATAAACCTTGAAGATTGATCCGTGAGGCTGTTATTATTTAGCCACTAGCTGCTCTCTAAAATACACTTATCTATACAACGTGTAACGGAAACCCCATATACAAAGGGGCTGAAGACAACATCTGGTATGGAGTCTCTATGCATAGTTTCAGCACAAAATAACTGACTTAAAGAATTGATACCAAATTGTTGGTTTCATATATTTCTTGAATACTAATCATAACAAACGTGTCACAGCACTACGAGGGTCGATAACTTTCCACGTCACTTGCCAATAACACGGTGCTTCTCTTCGTTTTTCTTAATTTGAAAATTCTGCCTCTGGTATTAATGTATTGAAATTTCTATTGTACTTCACACATGTAGACATAGGATTACAAAACCCTTGCCATATCGTTTATTATCATCCAAAGAACCGTCCACTTGGTATGTACATACCCATTAAATTACACGTTGTATATATAAAAATTTAGCCAAGTGCGAGTCAGACTTGCCTACGAAGGGTTCCGTAGTAACTACGCCAAATAACTTTGTTTTTCGTAGTGTTTGTATGAATTACAAAGTTATATTTGCGGTTTTAGAAAATATGCTGTATCTCAAAAACTCCGGACCCGATCTCATTCAAACTAATTTTGGTTTAAATTTTATATTAAATTCTACAGATTTACATTTTTTTTTAGATTTTTCACTCCATTATTATAGAATTTAGAGAGGGGACACATTTTACCACTTTGGAAGCGTATAGCTTTTAAACGATTACTTTTATGAAAAGGTGGTCTTAGAAACCTCAATGTCATTTTTAAAGACCTGTCCATATATCACACCATATACCATACCACACACGCATAGGTTTCATGAAAAAAAATATTTTCAGTTTTAGTTCCATGTATGGGGAATAAGAAAAAAATATTTTTTTCTTAAAATCTGAAAGCGGTTCACAGAATACATCAACCTACCAACTTTCACATGTATGATCCCAATAGTTTCGGAATAAAATGGCTGTGACATACGGACGGACGGACAGACAGACAAACAGACATAACGAAACTTAAAAAACAGGGTTCCGTTTTTTGCCATTCGGCTACGGAACCCTAAAAATGAACCCCTATTTTCCTTGGACACGGCATCACGCGTGAACGGCTGGACCAATTTCGCTAATTATTTTTATGTTGTGTGTGTTATTGTCAGGAAACGGTTCTCATGAAAGAAAAAATTAAGAAAGTTTCGCGGCCAATTAGAAAATTTAACAATACTTAACCACCATATTTACTTATATTTTTTTTTTTATTTTTATGTATTCTTAGTGCTTTTTACAATCTTAACTTCATAGCCAAGTGGGACGTCAGAAAATGGGATAAAATATTCCATTCCCTGACGTACCACGTCAACAATAGCGTCAGCATAGATTGATGGGTTGCACGACGAGTAGCAAGTTTGCCGCCAAGGGTAAGAAGCAAAGAAGTGCCGTATCTCATCCCAGTCTACCGACCCGTACTTCCATACTCGCCTCGTGCCCCTAGGGCTATTATCCGGAGGCGAGAAGATAGATACCGTTTTCAAAGCGGGTAGCTTGGTGAACCAGCTGGTCGAGAGTTAGCGATGAGGCAAACCTGCGCGCCTCTCTACTAGCGTGGTCTGTTTTCTGGTACGGTAATAACCATTCTTTATGATGGGGATTAAAATCCCCCAGAAAAACAAGCTCCGCCATCGAGTATTTGTGCTGGGCCAATTCAACTGCCTCTGTAAAGTAATTGAAGAGCCTTGTTGTCTCCCGATCTCCGCTATGCGACCTATAAACACCGACATAGATGGTCTTAAAAACGTCGGTGTTCACTAACAGCCATAGAGTGAAAAAACCCGCAACCTCGCAGCAGCGAAGACGTTGACAGCAGATATCATCGCGGACGTACACACAGACCCCAGCCTGCTTCTTAAACTTGTGTTCAAGTGAGTATCCTGGGTAGTTGAGGTACGCTATGTTTGCGGTAGTCGCTATCTTGGTCTCCGTCAAAAAGAGTAAGTGAGGCTTTTCAGTCTCGAGATGGTGATGGACTAGATCGATATTTGAGTGCAATAAACGGATATTAGTGAATTGCACTTCAAGAGGGAGGAGGTGCAGCAATTGTTCAACTTACAACTTTTTGATTTGCACTTCATACTGTTTCAGAGTTAAAAAGGGGAAATGAAGAGAGGAAGGGAGGCGAGTCCAATAGACTAAGCAGCTCCCATGAGCTTACCTCGGCATAAATGGACACTCATCTGGAGACTGCGGGGATGCCCAAATACCCCCCGAAAATGTCCACCGGGTCCTCCCTTCCAGTCGCCGACTGGCACATACCGGTATAAAGGGGTCCATATCGGGATTTTTTGCAAGGTGACGGGACAGCCTTTTGTACGTGGCTAGCGTGCTACTTGGGCCCTCAACTTCCTGCGGTCGGCCAACAGCAAGACCGTGCTTTGGATTCCGCTACCCTACAGAATGAGCATCCACGCTGAAGCTCGCTCTGAGGCCGAGACCAGTCTTGGGCAACGCATCTGCTTTCACACTATTTCCTCCAAAGACATTGGCACTCCCACGTGTGCGGCAATCATATTAATATTATAAACGCAAAAGTTAGTGAGGTTGAATGGATGGATGGGTGGGTGGATGGATGCTTGTAACTCTTTCACGCAAAAACTACTGAATAGATCTAAATGAATATTTGGTAAGTAGATAGCTGGAATAACACATAGGATAATTTTTATCCCGGAGTTTCCACGAGACCGGGATTTACGTGAAAAACCTTACCACGCGAATGAAATCGCAGGCAGAAGCTAGTGTTTAATTAAAACAAAATAAATGTAAGTACAAATTACAACCGTTTATTTTACAACTAACTAAATGCACATCTATAACACACAAATAAATATTAATCATAAATCATAACAACATTTATCATCTAGTATGGCTTGTTGCATCCACAATTATTGTTAGTAGCAACACTGACCATACCACCAGCTGGCAATGTGCCTTCAAAGGTCACATAGCCAATGACTGGCACATTGCCAGCCACAGCCGTGTTGCCACCTACTGGCAACTCACCAATGACTCCAATATCACCATAACCAACATTGCCTGTGTTTGGCATGCCATTGTTGAAAGCGAAGTTGTTGTTAAGACCATTGTTTGCGGCAAAGTTATTGCCAGCAAAATTATTTGCGGCAAAGTTGTTGGCAGCCAAATTATTTCCCCCAAAGTTGTTGGCAGCGAAATTATTTGTGGCAAAGTTATTGCCCGCACAATTTCCAGTGGCCAAATTTCTTGCAGCAAAATTGTTAACACCGAAGTTAGGTGATAGGCCATTAGAAGAAGTCAGCCCATTCATGCCAAGTCCATTTCCAAGTAAGCCATTTGATCCCAGGCCATTTCCGAATCCAAGACCGTTTGATGGTAATCCGTTCAATCCAAATCCATTGCTGAAACCGAGATTTTGACTGAATGCATTCTGTAAAAAATATACAATTTGTGAAAATCTAGATCAATTCCGTATAAACAAAGTATACAGTTAAAGTTTATCGCGATATTTAAGCTAAAATCGTTTTGGGAATACTTTCACTGTGCGGTATAGCTAGGAAATGGAATTCCCTGCCGGAGTCTGTGTTTCGTAATAGCTATAACCTACGGGTCTATAAGCCAGTAAGCGTGCTTCACTTCGACCACATCATCGCTTACCATCAGGTGAGATGGTGGCCAAATGCGAACCTATCATAAATAGAAACAAAAATGATCGTTTTGTAACGGAATTTTTATAAGCAGAATCTTAGCCATGTTTGGCTCGCCTGCCCCTTTTTCTACCTCTTGTTACGTTACCACAGGAATCAGCAAAACTTTTTGCTTACTTTGCAAACTCCTTTGTTGACGTATGGTGGTTTTTTTTTATAATCTGATACGGCATATATTGCAGAAATATTTTCACAACTAATTAATAATTTTGGCAATCATCTCGAAAAAATAGACTATCAAGCAATTTAATGCACATTTCGTGATATATTCATAACAATTCCGTAAAAAAAAAATCATAAAATCTCCGCATTATAAAAAGTAAACAAAGGGAAAATCTCCAAGAATGGGTTTAATAATGTGACGTAATGAGACATCTATTTGACGAAATGATAGGCGAACCAGATAATGTGCTGCGTGTCGCAGATTCGATTCCCACTTCGGAACAAATGTTTGTATGGCCTAAAGAATGATTTGATTTCGGGTCTATTGTTTATACAACTGAATTTAAAAGTTTGAAAACGTACCCGTGATACAGGAGAAATTCCCAGAATGGGTCGACGTTTCTTTAAAAAACTCTAGTCATCTTTGATGTAAATTAATAATACTTAATTGAGTGCCATTTAAGTTTAATAACTCGCAAATCTATTGCAAATGAAAATTAATAATACATTTGTTGTGAATGTGTTCTTTTTTTGGGTCGAAATATAGTAGTCAGTTTCCACGAGAATATTGCTGTCAAATTACTGCAGAAGATATGATATGTCCATATACAATTGTGAATAATTGCCTTCATAAATAATAAAAAACCGGTCAAGTGCGTGTCGAGCCACGCGCAGTGTAGGGTTCCGTAGTTTTTATAACAGCCAAGTGCGTGTCGTATTCGCTGACTGATTGTTTCGTACCATGCTCTAACTAAAAGCCAAACATGATTACCTAACTAATTTGACTTCCTATACAAATCCTCACCTGATCCGACAATTTTGCACGGAAAGTTTCATTTTTTTTTAGAGATTTGTATAAAACTTGTCATAGCCGGTGTTTTAAATTTAAATACGAACACAGAGCTCCACTACTCAATCGTCACAAGAAGCTAGCACGATACAACTGGCGCTTAGCGCCATCTATCGACATTTCTATAGAGTTGTTCGAAATTTTCGAGTCAAATACAATTGGTCGACTATTACACGTAAACTTGTAAAGCCCACCTATGTGTGATAGTTTTCCTTTAAATTTCGTTATATATAGGTACTACTGCCGTGACATTTGAATTTCTAACTATAACCGTTTAGTTGATAGAGGGGGGGACACTTGACTCTAACGAAAATTGGTACTTTAAAGCTTGATAAGTCACGAACGGTTTACTTAATCAAAAAACGGTCTTACCAAATTCCTAATATTTTTTAAACACCTATCCAACGATATCCCACACTATGGGAAGAACGAAAAAAAAAATTATCATCCCACTTTACATGTATGGGAGGTACCCTAAATAATTATTTTTTTTTAAATTTTATTTTACCACTTTTTCGGCGTCATTAACGTGTATACTCATGCCAATGTACAACTTTCTAGTACCAATAGTTTTTGAGCTAAACCGCGGACAGACGGACAGACAGACGGACATGGCGAAACTATAAGGGTTCCTTGTTGACTACGGAACCCTAAAAAACGAAACAGTGCTTTACATACCTGGATTAAACAGATGACTGATAAAATAATAATTAAATACGACATGACGGTTTGATGAAAATAATTAATATGAATCTCACAGCTCGGCCCATAACTTATATACTTCAAATATTTCATAACATTATTTTATGTAATGTATAGATAGTTTATTATTAAGATAGCAAATGAATAGATTGAAATATTTTAAAATTAGTTAAATAGCACGAAATTTGATAACATTATCAGCAGGTTTCGCATGTTTTTCATTAAATATTGTGTCACAATGAAAAAAATACTCTTATTTCATCATTACCTGCTTAACCTTTTTTCAACGGAATTATAACACAACATTTAATGAAAAACATGCGAAACTTACAGATAATGCTGTAAGTTTCGCATGTTTTTCATTAAATGTTGTGTTACAATGAAAAAATACGCTTATTTCATCATCATCTGCTTAAACAAAAAAAAAAAAAAAGAAAAAAAAAAAAAAAAACGTTTCTCAACGGAATTATCGGAACCCGCCACAACTAATTTACAAAGATTCCGGGGCTTGGAGACCTCCTTTTGTTTAAGGATAGGAAGTCATCCAATGAGTGCCTCCCGGGGCGAAGCGGGGACGTGTGTGGGACTTACTGACTAAAATCCATCCGTATTCTGTGACCTGCCCTTTGTGTTCCGAGGCCGCGGTAACTCTTTCGAATAATCTGCAACCCCGGCAGGCAACGGCCCCCTAGTGGGCCCCGACAATTTTACTGGAACTCTTTGGGGCACGCGTGGAACACGACGCGTCGTCTACACGGTCCTGGTTTCTGTCCGTTGCTCGCAGCCCGCAGGTCCGCGCCTATGGTGGCACGAGCTCTCTTGAAACGTAAACCCAACATCTTATTTTAGAAAACAAAACAGCAAACTTAAAACAAAAGAAGTGCACCACGCAAAATTCATGGTTAACCTAAAATCGTTGTCATCTCCTTAGCTTTTTTCTTACTATATCAGCGTCCAGTCTAACTGTGTGTTTTAGGATGTAAAAAATTGTGGCTTCTAAGGTAAGTTGCTGTGATAACGTTTAACTACAAGGCTTGTTTACAATTCAATACTATACAAAATTATCACTATATTTTGGAGAGGATGCTTTGTAAACAAGTTACTTTAGGCGTGTTAAGGCGTTTCACCCAAAGTGAGCAGGCTTCATTTGATGATGTGTCCCGAAAAAAAGGTAGCTAAGAAACATGGATCTCATAATTATAATTTGAATATTCGAAAATATAACTGACGTGTTAAAGTGTTACTTTGGAATCAATTTTAAAAATGGATATGGAATCTTTTAGAAACAAACAAACTGTTGAATGCCATTACAAAAGGTACCTACAGGATTTGATATAATTCATTTTGATTTTTGCTGGCGCTCCTAACACGATTGCCTCAATTTTTTATTAAGTTTTTTTATTACACTTTAGCTCGCTCTTAACCTCGATTACGATACCCTATGGTAAGTGATAAATGAGATCTACGATGGAACGAGCGAGCCAAGAAAGTACCTGTTTACTCTTGCTATAAAAGCAGGCGGGTCATATGTGGAAGGGAACACAGAACCCAGCAGAGTTCCACACTTTGACCGTGTACACAATAAAATATGTAGAGAAGAGCTTAGTACGACAAGATGGTATATTGATCAAGTAAGGATGGTACCCTGCGTCTTTTTTTTATTAAAAATAGTTTCGCGTTTGAGTACAAAGACTATATATATTAGAGGTTATAGCTATTGGGAAACATAGACTCCGGCAGGGAATTCCACTCCTTAGCCGTACGCACAATGAAGGTATTCCCAAAACGTTTTGTGCGTATGGGTGGGATGTCCACCATGTAACGATGGCGCTTCGCCGTTTGACTCGTAGTCCAATGATGGAACGGGCTTGGTGGAATTAGACTGTGTAATTCCATCGCACACTCCCCGATATAGAAAACCGATAGACTTGCAACTCGTCGTCGATGTTCAAGGCTCTGGAGCTTTGACTCGACCGGTGCATCGTTGCCAATGAGTCTCTTGGCCCGCTTCTCGATAGACTCAAGCGCGTCCAGTTGGTATTTAGCAGATCAATCCCAAAGATGAGAGCAGTACTCCATACAAGACTGAACTTGATAGAGATCTGAAGATAGAGAGAGAAGGACGGTCCGTGGATATGTGACCATATTAACTTATAGAGATTCCTCCGTGCCTCGGAATGTACGTAAAGCCGTCAGGCCTAGCTGTCATTTGAACATATATGACAGCCGATACGGGAAGTCAGAAGTCAAGGAACATCGTGGTACCTAGTTGGAATCCGATAGGCAGTCGCTCTATGTAAAACACTTGTACAACAGACTGTATTCTTGTTAAAGCCTCTTTGGAGTTCTTCAGCTGAAGTGACATAAGTTTTGAATGTGTTTCTTTTTCAGTATGACGTGTTGTTGTCACTGTTCAACTGTCGTTTAATATACATAATTATATTTTCTATTATTCCTTTTACAAGCCTATAAGTTTCACTTGAAACGCTTCACCGCAAAGTTGGCATTCTGATACAGGTTATGGGCCCAGGACGCTTCCACTACGAAGTCAACACTCTGCTACAATTCTGTTAAACTGTACGCTATGCAGATAATGATTAAACCATTGAGGTAATATGTACGTAGTACAGATAAATATACAACACACAGAACAGAACAGATAAATATTTGATTTGATTTCAAGGAATACAGTTGTTATTTTCTGTTTGTTTGTATTTATTTTATTAAACACTAGCTTCTGTACGGGGGCTTAGCCGCAAAAAAAAACTATATTACCCAGGGAAGGGTAATTCATTCTTCCGTTTAGATGTGAAAGAAAATAAAAAAATAATATAAGGTATAAAGGACTTGTGAGCGAGAGGTCACGAGTTCGAACGCCTCGGCGTCTGCGCTGCGCATACGTTTATCGAACGCCTATGCTGGACAAACGTTAGTGTGAAGACGCTCTAATACACAGCTGGAACTGGTTAGACTATAAGCCGACTCCAAAATAGTTGGGAAAATGATAAAATACCTACTCAAATATACCTCATATGGTTTGACCAGTACTGATGTTTGGACTTTTTTAATTGTATGGACTTCAAAAGAGACTTTGATCTCTGACTTTATGTGTTTCTTCTCAGGCTAGTCAGTTATGGAACAAGGGACTCATTACGTAGAAAAAATACGTATAAAAGTGTATAAATCACCAGCTTTCCTCTTGCGGCTTCACCAGGGTGGACAACACCCCGCGGTTATCCCGCGGAAATATGATGTTTCCGGGATAAAAAGTAGCCTATGTCCTTTCCCAAGGTCAACTCTATATCTTTATCTAATTACTTACTTTCGCATTTATAATATTAAATAGGAACGTCAATGACCTCTATCTGTCAAATTTCACTCCAAAAGTACAGTTTTTTTTTTAAATCATTATTTTTATTGAAAGGGGGTTTTTTCAATAGCGAAAATGTCACCCCCATTATTGAATACAAAAAATCTTAACCTAACTTACTCGTAACCTTAAGCCTAAAATCACAATTTTGAAAAGCTTCCTGGCCTCATCCGACAATGGGCAGGACAGGATACTGTTATAAAATCCTAAATTATAAATCTGATCTCCAAAACTTGACTGTCTCTGTGGCCTCGTCCGGGCACATTCCGTTAAAATATGTTGAGCGTCTTCCACAACCCCACACACACTGCAGTTAGGCGAGTCTATCTTACGCATGAGGTAACCAAAGTTGTTTAGCGGGATGTGACCGGACCGAAGCCTAAAAGCTGTCACCAGTTCTTGTCTATGGATCCCGCTCTCGCCGAACCATAACATACGAGGGAGAGATGTTTGGATTGTTTTGTACCAAATGCCCTTTGTCAAAGATCTTTTATCAAAATACTCCGACCAAAAATCAAAACAGTTATTTTTAACAATGGGAAGTAATTCTGTGTAGAAGGGCAAGCAATCATAAGGTAATCCATCCGACCCAGCTTTATTTGCTAAATGGTCGACTACTTCATTAAACTCCAATCCGACGTGAGAGGGAATCCATTGTAATACAACTATTTTGTGTGTGGAGATAATTTCAGCAAGCAACCTTAAGATAGTATATGCCAGTGGAAGTCCCCTATATGGTGATGAACATTTAATCAAATGTAATAACGAGGTCTTAGAATCAGTAAAGATCACAAAACGATTCCCACCTAGAGATTTTACATAAGCCAAAGCCTCCGCTATAGCAATAAGTTCCACATGCATGATGGATAAATTTGCAGAAATTTGAAACTTCATAGAAGCGCCTGTTTGTGGGTCTAAGAATGCAGCACCTGAGGAATTATTTCCTTGCTTGGAACCATCCGTGTAAATATGGTAGAAGTCAGGGTACTGCTCATTTATTGCGTTACTACAAAGAGTTCGTAAATTATAAGAATTGTAGCAATGTTTAGGTTTATCAATAGTGACTAAATTAGGTTTAATATAGGAAGTGTCCATACTGCTAACCCATGTGTCCATGGAAAACATGTCTAATTTTTTATTGCAATAAATAGGTTCTGGTTTCAAAAAATCATGAGTGGTAACTAAAAGAGGATTTTTCTTACGTCTCCAATAAAAGGTGTGACAACACTCACTCAATTTAACGATAGCATTCATAACAGGTAAATCATTGGATTTTGATTTCAGATAGAATTTTCCAGCCAGATATCTACGGCGCACACTTAACGGCGGCATCAGTAACTCGGCCTCCATAACATGGATCGGAGTTGTTTTGATAAAGCCACCAATCAATCGTAAACACTGGTTTTGAAGTCTATCAAGCTTGATTAAATGCATATCGGCGCTATTGTCAAAAAGAAAACTCGCAAAATCCATTCGACTACGCACCAGGGCCACGTATAATCGTCGTAAATGCCTACCAAAACTTTAAAAATATTAATTAATTTAACTATTCTATCGCACATCTCATTGATATGTTTACTCCAGCGAAGTCCTTTATCCAGCCACATTCCCAAATAGCGAACGCTGTGGACTAACTCCAGAGACGACCCGTTTAAGCGGATGTCAACGTTCAAATTGCGAAATCCTCTGTTAAACAAACAAATTTTGGTTTTACTTGGAGAAATATCTAAGCCTACCTGAGTGAATAAAGAGTCCATCAAAATAAGTGCTGATTGTATCTTAGATTGCCCCTCTTGAATGGACGAACACTGTACATAAATGGCAAAATCATCCGCGTACTGGGATATGTAAACATTATTTTGCAAGTGTTTACAAACTTGAAGAGTCACTATATTGAATAATAACGGTGATAAAGGATCACCCTGAGCCAAGCCATGGCCCGAAAACCTGCTAATTATAGTATTTCCTGTTTTAATTGTAAGCCTTCTTTCATGAAGGAAGTTCCATAAATATTTGCAAATATTAGTCCCAACTTGAAGGTTATCTAAAATATTAATTAAAGTAGAAATATTAACATTATTATAAGCATTATTTAAATCTAAAAAACAACCTAAGGTAGATACACCCTCGGTGAATCCTATGTGTATTTTCGTTACAAGAACGCTTAAGCTATCTATACATGATCTACCCCTACGGAACCCCACAGTATTTTCTAAAAAAGAACCATTTTTCTCAAAAAACCATTCTAGTCGCCGATACAAAATATAATGGAAAATTTTACAAACGCATGATAATAAAGAAATCGGGCGGAGAGATGACACGTCGCTAGGGTCACGTCCAGGTTTTGGAATAGGTATAATCGAAATATCACGCCACTGATAGGGAACGAAGCTGTTGGCTAGAAAACTATTATATAAATGTAGTAGTATACGTTTGCCTGAAGCAGGTAGATTTTTAACCATAGAATACGAAATATCATCGCACCCAGGAGATGTATCCTTAGATTTAATACATTTTTCTAGCTCCTGTATTGAGATATCGCGTTCTAAAGTGGGATTATGGTGATGCGTAATTGGGCACGAGGGAGACACATAATCAGGTGTTAAAGAATCTAACAGGTTTCTAGCATATTGAGAGTCTACGAACCGTCTGGGAGTAAGGTACCCTTTTAGCCATTTCATTTTGCGCCACATGTCGCTAGAGGTAGTAGACTCATCAATCGAGGAACAAAAACTATGCCAGTTCACAGCTTTAGACTGCCGTAACAATTTTTGCGCTGCGTGTATCCTATCCTTTAGAATATCTAGATTTTGCGGAGTAGGATTGCGCCTGAATGAAGCTAACGCTAGTCTACGGCGAGCAACGAGGTGCGACAGTTCAGTATTCCAATACGGCTTAGGGGAGAACGTTGAAGAAGGGTTTTGATTTATTTTAACTAACGGAATATATTTGTTTGCCGCGTCGTTAACAATATTTAGAAATAAGTCGTAGGCTTCTTGAAGGTCACTAGGTAAACATAAACTACAAAATTTTTGCTCTAAATAATTAGTATAGGACAACCAGTTAGCCTTGTAAAAATTTCTTTTGATAACTGGCGGAACATCAGACTTACAAATAGCAGATAATTTGATTATTAAATGGTCACTTCCTAAATTTTCGTTTAAAACCTTCCAATTGAAGTGTAGTGCAATATCTAATGACACAAAAGAAATATCGGGTGACGATTGTTGGAGATTATTATCTACATAACGAACACGGGTGTGTGACTCATCGTTCAATGATATAAAACTACTGTCGACAAGAGCGTCGTGAATGAGTCGACCTCTGTGATCCGTTTTGTACGACCAACTGTTGTGGTGGGCATTAAAATCACCTAGAATTAGCGTATTAGATTGCTGGAGGGCAAAAATATTCTCCCAATCTAGTTGCGAGGTGACGATCCTAGATGGACAATATATAGACATTATATACTTAACCGGCAAACAATTAAATAACTGCACGCACACTACCTCAATACCGCTATTGCTTACGCTAGCGAAGCGTAGCTGCGCTTTAATAGATTTATGTACGATGATAGCCACACCGCCGTATGAGTCATCACGGTCCGCGCGGTAAACAACATAATCTCCAACTTTAAAATTGCTTTCGGGTTCAAGCCATGTCTCACTTAGGGCAGCAATATGGACCTTTTCCTGACATAAAAGTTGAAGGAAGGATGCCAACTTAGGCCTGATACTTTGGGCATTCCACTGCAGAATATTTAATTTAATTAATTTGTTGGCCATCGCTAGTAATAAAAAAGTTAAACAAAGCTTTTATCCACGGCCACTCAGAAATAAAACTCGATGACACAACACTAAACCATTGCCGACACACTTGGACGACACTCTTTATCTTAAATATTAGGTTAGTCTTTTTAAGGTAGATAATTTCCTTTATTCTACTCCACAAATCATTGAAAGATGGGCATTCCTCGTAGCTGTTTATATTATCCTGTGCTTGATCAGACGCAGGCTTCTCTGAGTTCAAAAACATCCAGTTTTCCTTGGTGGCATGGCTCCTGGTTTTTGGAGACTGTATAGTCGAGGTTTAGGTGGCCCAACATCCTCCAAAACTTGTGCTCTGTGTACGGTGGCCTTATTGCGTATAATCTCGGCATATGTGGGACGAGAAGAGGCTTCTGAATTTGTTTCTCTAGTTGGTGGGGGGGAGTGTGAACGAAGGGGACCTGGTTCTTGCATCGAAACGCCAGTTGAGGTGGGGATGGTATTTTATTTACAATTATTACTAATTATTAGGAGCTTCAGGGGCGCTATTACCGGGCCCTTCATGGGTCTGACGTAGATTTATTAGCGTCCGTCGCCTGGCTACGTTTTGTTGACCTTTTTGGGGAAACCGAAGGTTTTGTCTGTGCAATTATGGACGAAGTTTTGATGACGAATAACTCTATCTATCTAAAATATATTGCGAAGAATGGTACGTTAGACATATGTTGGGCATGTCACACACAGGGAGAATCCATTTTATACATTATCTCTGATTGTTCTCGTCTAGCTAACGGAGAATACTTGCATAGATACAACTTTGTAGGCAAAATTATTCACCAGCAACTTGCTCTTAAATACAATCTTGTGGAATCGAAAGAACCGTACTATAGGTATGTGCCCGACCCAGTTCTTCAAAATGGAAATATTACACTGTACTGGGATCGGTCTATTATCACTGACAGGACTATTGTTGCCAATAAGCCTGACATTAGTGGTAATAAACCGATTGGAGCACCGCACAATGATTGTTGATATAGCGGTCCTTCATGACGAGAACCTCGTGAAAGCCGAGAAAGATAAGCAAATGAAGTATCTTGACTAGAGATGAGTCGTATATACTGGTACAGGTATATATACCAAGTATGAGCTTCCCAGTACGCAGCCCGGGTATAGACCAAAATACTAAGTCATACCTTGAAGGTATGACGTCATACGTATGGGCCAGTATGATACGATACGAACCACTACTACAAGGTAGCGGCCAGTTCGTGCGACATCGGCAGTAATCAGCATGCCGAAGTTACCCGACAGCTTACGACAGGACCCGAAACGTCATTCGTGCTGTGAACGCTCGGACGATCTAATTCAGTTAGGAAATAAAAGCTTTATACCAAAAAATTTAACCGACTCCCAAAAAACACTGCAAAGTGAAAAATAACTTTAATTTCGGTAGTCGGTGTCTTTAGTTTTGTATTTTCGTTTTTGGCACCGACTTCTGAAATTAAAGTTATTTTTCACTTTGCAGTGTTTTTTGGGAGTCGGTTTAATTTTTTGGTAAAAAGTTTTTATTTCACTCTTTTTAGTTGGTCTATTTTTAATTTACCTAGTTATAAGACCCTAAATGTCAACTACTTATAAACTTTTACAAAATATTGCTTTTCCCAATGCTGGGCCGTTAATTGTTGAGGAGTTCTCCTGGTACTTCACCATCAGCTCTACATCACCATATGCATTGTGACGAGCATAAAGTGCTTAACATCCATATTCAAGTAATCGAATCGCAATCCACTCAATACTTATTATTGAGTAGTTTCGGCGGCCAGCTGTGGTCTTCATCATCAGTTCCAGTTCCTCAAATGGTACTTTTTGAGAGCAACTGCACAAGTTACTATAATAAATACCCAAAACGTCATAGGTGTGCCTATAATATTTGAAGAGTTCCCTCGATTTTTCCAGGATCCCATCATCAGATCCTGACGTTTATGAAAATGGGACCAATTTCGAATCTTTTAATCAAGAAAAGAATTTTCCAAATCGGTTCAGCTGTCTTCGAGTAATCGATGATCATACATAAAAAAAAAATATATACGCGTCGAATTGATAACCTCCTCTTTTTGTCGTCGGTTGAAAATATAAATATGTCTACGTCCTTAGGAAACATAATTGCGTAATAATGTTATTGCCTAACAATTTTACATTTTTTGTCATACCTACCAAAGAGTTCATTAGAATTCTTAATGTTAGAGAATATTATTGCGTGTATGAAGGAAATTTACGATGTTTAGTGTAAGTAGGTACGTACGTACATACGTAGGTCGAGGTCAACAATATTTTGATTTTTTATTACGTCAGTTGTGATTGCGAATTCTTAAACACCTGTTTGTTTTTATCTGAAAAAGTTTATAGTAGGTACACACGCATAGTAATAGTTTTTATTTATGTGTACATAGTTAACTTTGTAGTGTAAGTTTTCTTACTTCCGTGTGTAAATATATTCAGAAGAGTGTGTAAATATTAGTATTAGGTAGGCAGTAGATAATTCTCTACATAATTTATAAATTAGTAAATAACGGCTCCAAAAAAAAGTGTGGCATTGGATCACTTTACCGATAAAGGTGATTTTAAAGCAGAGTGTAAAATATGTAATCCTGTTTTCTCATACAAATCAGGACTCACAAATCTCACAAAACATATCCAGAAAAAACATCTTGCGGTAAATTTAGTTAGGAGGGTCAATAATTTGAATCAACTGGAAAATCAACCTATTCAAGAAGTACAGATGAATGCCCCACCGATGTCACAAACTACTGCAGCCGGCATTTCCTCTCATACTGTGCCGACGTCGAGTATGGTAAGAACTCATCCGTCCAAAAAAACCGCACAAAAATAAACAAAAAAACACAAATAAAAATTTAAACCAAAAATAAAATTACACATAAAAATTATAATTGTAAATAAAGTGATTTGAAATCTTTTAACTACACCGGCTACTTAGTCAGTTGAAATATAATTAATGTTGCATTTAATTATACCTAAATAAGTAACCAACCATTAATAACCATCATCATACTAGCCGAGTCCTAAGCCTGGTAAAGTAGGAAGGAAAGATTTCATATCTCATAACGCGTACGTATGTATACTTGAATCGTCGTACAGTCAGCGTCAAATAATTAGTGACACTCAAGGTATTCAAATTAATAGACGCAATCAAAAAGTCAATAATATCGGTACAAACAAAGTTTCCTTATTGTTGTTAACACTACATTCGCTCAAAATGTCGAGACGTTTTAAATGACATATAGATCGGTTCATTCAAACCGCCGTAAATATCGTTACAGTCATCTCGACAATGGTATCCAAGTATTCTAAGTGTTCAATAATATGGAACATATTAGAAAAATAAGAACATGTTATAGAAATAAACGGTTTCCAGAAGATGAAAACCTCTTTAGACAATCTTGTGTTGTTTGATGATTTGATCATCGCATGTCAATTATAATGTCAAGCAAGCAATAATACTATTGAAGCAATAATAGTGTTTCATGTTTAAATATGGCTACATATCGCATTAGTCACGATACAAAACATCGAATTATATATTTGAGGGAGGAAGGTGTCTCCGTAACAGATATTTCAAACGAACTGGGAATATCCGTAAATATCGTTTTAGATGAGTTACCTATCGATTTTTTTTTATTTATTATTCGCATCTCTTCAGATTCTTCTTCTTTCTTTTATTAAGAGAAACATCGTCTACCGTTGGCTAGAGAAATGGCAAAGTGCACCATGCATTGCAAAACCATGTTTCATTTGGTCGTCCACGTCAAACTAGTACAACTCAAGACAGAGATATAGTGCCGCGAGCTATTAGCAATCGCTTTATAAACTCCAGGAGTATGTCTGTGAAATCTGCAAGAACATGGATTACGCTATCGTATTCTTGCTAAAAAGCTTATATTAACACCGAAGCTTAAAGCGCAGCGTTTACAATTCGCACGACGATATTTCAATTTCAATTTTGATAATGTAATATTTGTAGATGAAAAAGGTTTTTATTCATCTGCCCAGGGACGATTATCTCTATACCGATCATCGAACACAAGGTATGATGAAAGAAATGTCCTCCCTAACAATTGCAGTGGTCGAATCACCTTAGGATATCGGGCTACACTCGATTTTAATTATAAAAATAAAGATAATCAGATCTAAAATGTTTGTTTATTTTTCAACCGATGAAAGCTTTGATTGTTCTGTATGTTCGAAAGTGACATTAAAATGGAATGTGTTTATTTCAATTAGGTACACAAGTAAAATTAAATAAGAAATAATTTCGAATTTATATCAATTTTTGACATGAACATAATATTGAATGACTTTTGCTCTATGATATATATATACTCATACTCATTATCAATGAGGTTACCATTTACTCGGCTATTTATTATTTACAATATAAGTACCGTAAACGGCTATGCACGAAATTCTTTCCAATACAAAAGACATGTCTATGATGTCATGCTTAAAATGAAAAGGACAGCAGTAGTTTATATCCCTTTATTTTGAGTATAAATGTTATAAAATTAATTGATGTGAGAAATAACATTTAAATTATATAGCAGTAAAGTTTATTTTCCTAATGTGCTCCATATTTTTGAACACCCAGAATGCTTGGATACCATTGGCGGGATGACTGTAACTATATTTATGGCGGTTTGATTGAACCGATCAATCAATCAATCAAATATTTTATTGTGGATCATAGGTAGTACATAATACAGGTCTTACATAATAATACAGATCAGCTATGTCCCGCCCTTAGGGCATACAATAGTCATAAAATAAATTAAATTACATTAAAACATTATTACCTCAAATTGCTTATTAATAGGAATTACATATGAAAAATAAGGCAAAAAAAAAAAAATCATAGGTACATATCAGTTGGTCACTGAACACATGAAGACTGAGGGAGACTGTATTGGAGCAGTGATTTGTTTAACAGGAAGTCTTTTACAGAGTAGTAGCACTTGTTTACTAACAGATCATGGAGATTCTTTTTAAATTGTCTCATTTCCGGAATTATTCTAATCGGCCCCGGAATATTATTATAAATACGTGAAGCTGTACAAAAGATACTCTGATGCATTAGGTGAGTCTTGCTAGATTCTGTTCGGAGTTGGTCCTTGCGCCGTATACGCGTGTAGTAATTATACATGCCAATATTATTTTTTACAAATACTGCAGCTTCAAATATATAAACACAGGGTAATGTTAATACGTTCATCTTTTTAAAAAATGGCTTACATGACTCAGTTTGCTGTATGTTAAATATAGCCCTGATGCAACGTTTCTGTGCAATGAAAGCACGCTCCTTGTCTGTACTGTTACCCCAGAATATTACACCGTATCTGAGGATAGAGCTAACGTAACCATGGTAAGCTGTTAGTAGAGTAGTCTGATTCGCTATTTTCCTCAATCTGTTAAGCGCATATGAAAACTGAGCCAACTTTTTACAGATATGATCAATATGTGATTTCCACTTAAGTTTGTTGTCGATATGCAACCCTAGAAATTTTGTTTCTTCGGTTTCTTCAATTTCGTTATCTAGGTAACAGATTTTTAAAGTACCTGTACGTCGAGCTCGTATTTTAAAATTCATTATTTTAGTTTCTTCAAAGTTAATCTTCAAATTATTCCTCTTTAGCCAGTTTATAATTGATAATATTGTTTGGTTAATGTCAGATTCTAAATCGATTTTATTATCATTAACGAATAAAACAGTGCTATCATCAGCAAATAGTGTAATGTCGTGATTTGTTATCGAAGGCATGTCATTTATATATACAAGGAAGAATAAAGGACCCACAATAGTCCGATTTATATGACGTTTTAAACGTCTCATACTTTTGAGCGAATATATTGTTGACAACAATAAGGGAACTTTGTTTGTACCGATATTATTGATTTTTTGGTTGCGTCTATGTATTTGAATACCTTGAGTGTCACTAACTATTTGACGTTGACTGTACCTTCATTGTAATGGTGGCATACCATACTGATCGCATACGTTTACTTATAGAAATCATAACACACCCAAATACTTAGAAGTATTTTGAAAACCGGTTTTCGTACTAGGTATTTAGCGATACCCATACCTTGAAGGCCGGGTATGGAGATTAGCAGGTATATCTCATCTCTAATCTTGACCTGGCTCGTGAGGTTTTCGACATGTGGGATGCGGATACAGCAATCATTGTGCCGTCGTCTCAGCCAATGGCATAATAACCAAGAGTCTCAACCAACATCTGAGGAGGCTCTCGTTGGGCAGCTGTATCAAGAGCGTGATCCAGAACACAGTACTTCTGAAAACGGCGCGGATTGTTAGGGGGTTCCTCTCTCAAGAGCTCTGACCATCGGTAGCTTGAACCCTGTTCCCGGTGGGCTACTGTTTTTTTATATTTTTAAATGTTTTTTTTTTGTAGGAAGATTTAAAAACATAATAAATCTGTATACATATTGTAATAGGTAAATGACATAATAATACGACTACTTACAATGTTTGTTTTTATATATTTCTTTTTCTTTCTTTTATATATTATTATAAGTAGTTATTATTCATTATGAAAATATTTAATTGACTAATTGTTTCTTTTTTGTATGTGGCCACAGGTTATTTCGCAGGTTAAATCATTTTCGGATGCTTATCAGGACTTACCTATCACATAATTTAAATAGATTGAACCAACCAGCTTGACCTCATAGGCTCTCACAAATTAAGCGACTACACGCGTACCCTATGGGGTACGCACGGCTTAGGGCGTCACTAGAGGAGGACAGCTAGGGACGGTCTTGACTAAACTATGATATTTATAAACAACTTTACAACTACAGTTCGGCTAGCTTGAGTTATGGTCGGGCGATTGATGTTTCAACCGACTATAGCTGGTACCTAAATTCCTTAAGATAAGGGAATGACAACCACAGAAAGTAAAACGCTGAACCGCCAGTTTGGTTGAAAATATGTTTTGTATAACAAGAAAACAAATATCAGAATTTATCTCTAAATATGTTTAGGTTTCGTGTTAATCAGAGCAGTTTTTGGTCCGTACTTAGTATTAACAAAAACCTAATTTGGAAAATAACAAAATAATTAAAATTATTTTCAGGAATATCTTTCTTTTTTTATTCATAATAGGCTCGCGTTTGACCACCATCTCACCTGATCTGCTGATTGCTCAACTGAAATGCAAGAAACAAGAAGTGTTTGTCTGTATTTTTAAAATAACAGTGTTTTCTTAAGTGATTACAGTTACTTACACAATAGTAAACAAACTATGAAAAGCTGTCTGTCTGTCTTTCTGTTTCTCCGCTCTCTGTTGAACAGTTTTTAATTGGACTTTCACTAGCAGATAAAAGAGCTTATAGGGCAACACACAGGTTGGGTATTGAGCAAAAAAAATGATAATAGCGACTCTCACGCGAGTGAAGTCGCGGGGAAAGCTAGTTTTGTACAAAATCTCAGTAATTCATTAGGAGATTATATTTAAAAAAAAAATACCAGAATCAGATCAATAAATAACTTTAATAACTAAAATAAATTAAAAAACTTATAATCACTAAGCAGTTGAAGAACCACAACCATAATTAACAGACGCTTTGCCATCCGATGGCACATTTCCATCCAATGTCACCGCGCCAAGGATTGGCATTTTACCAACTACACTCACTACGCCCTTCACTTCCAGGTTATCCGCCATAATGTTGATGCCGACGGCATTATTGCCAGTTGATCTGCCACTAACTGTTACAGGAATAGGGCTATTGCCAAAGTTATATGTTGCCACGTTTGGCACGTTGTCTTTAACAGCTGGCATGGCAATGTTCGTCATGAGATTGGCGTTGGCATAGTTTTCTAGTGCTGTAGTAGTAATATCATTTGCCAATGTAGATTCTAGAGTACTGGCAAAGTTAGTTTTTACCGTTTTTGGGTTTGTATATGCCATATTGTTAGTATTTTTGTAATAAGGGTTGGCTAGATTCTGACGGATATTAATGTTTCTTTGAGCCATGTTATTGGTCGTGATTGGCATAGTCCTGCCAATTCCATTTGGCAAACCTCTATTTATATCTATCTGTTTGGCAGTGTTGCCAAAATTTGTGGCTCTGTTTGGCATGCCATATGGTATTACTTGCGCTGAAGTATACTGTAAAAAATAAAAACACATTTTATTTAAGAATTCAGCTAGTTAGCTTTATAAGAGCTTCTTAAACTAAATTTTTCATAATCGAGTGGCAAATAATTTGCTGTCTTAGATTAATAACAATTATGATGTTTTATTACAACTTTTTTTAAATAAAATAAACATTATTTACCTGTACAACTACAATTAACAAAAATCCTAAAGTAATCATTTCAAGTATTATATTCTCAATCACAACTTAAAGTTAAGACAATTTTAAAGAAGTCTGTTCTGAATTTAAAAATTATTAGAATACAGCAAGTTCTAAAACATTGACCATTTTCTCGGAGGGAGCGAATGATTATGAACAATTGAAGCTGAAAAAAAGCAATATAGGTAGCGTGTTTGTCAATTCATTTAAAATTAAAAAACTACTGATACGATATTTGATAACGGCAAAATGATAGGACATGTCCGAAGAATGTATGATGAAGGAAATAATAATGTAAATGTGGTAATTTTAAGATAAAATTTTTCGTCACATATATTCCTAGTAAATTCAGGCTAAAAATAACTGTAAACCCTACCTCAATGTATACCTACCAGAAATGTGACCTCCATATCCATTGTATACTTACTTAAAATTTAATGATTTAATGTAACAAAGCTGTTGTCGTGTTCCACGCAAACCGTCTACACGTGCCTGGTTTCAGTCGGGCGGCGAACTACCCATTGCTCGCAGCCCGCAGGCCCACGCTTACGGTGGCTGGGAGTCTGCGACTCCCGACGCCCGGATCGTTTCCTGCGGCAGCTGGGGCGCAAGGGCTATGAGGGCCTTGGGACCCGCCTCTCCCTCGCGCGTCCCGCCACCTCCTTCGCTTGCATAACTGCTTCGCAGAAAGAGGTGAATACTTCCCATGCTTCCTCGCTCCAGACCATGGATTGAACCAGGGCCGGGAGCGAGAGATCGCCGCCTATCGCCCCTACGAGGACACAGCGGAGCTCTGCCCAAACGGAGCAAACCTCCACTGTATGTTCCACCATGTCCTCAGGGCGATCCTCGCAGTGGTGACACCCGGGCGTTTTCTCCCGCCGAATCCGACTGAAGTAGCTCCCGAACAGCTCCCCTACACACTCCAAGGAACATAGGTACATGCCAAATTTCAGAATCTTGTGCCTAGTAGTTTCGGCTGTGCGTTATCTGTCAGTCAGTCAGTAACGGAAGCGTTTTATACAAGGTGTAACAGATTAATTGGGGTGTCTGAGGTATCGCACCTCAGAGACCCCAATTAGAATATTAAATTATAAATCTAAAACAAGATCCGTAACTTAATAAATTGGAACCAAACCTAGACATTTTTTTTATAAAATAGTTATCCTTACTAAACACAAAACGTATGTGCATCATACAATATCCTTACGCAGACGCATACACTCATGCAATACTAGTGGCCGACACGCACACGAGCGCATTTCCTTGACTTAAGGATTGTATTAATTTTTTTTCATGATACTTTGTTTCCATTTTAAGTTAAATGAAAGATTTTTCCGTCAAAATGTAACACCTATTGTTTATGACGGAAATCGATTCAGAAGCCGATTCTGAACCAACTGCTTTCAGGAATTGCGTTTATTCTGTTACACGTTGTATATAAGGTGTATCTATTCATACACGAAATATTTTAAGAGATATACCTATTATATAGCTGGTAAAGAAACCATAGCAACAAAAAAATTGGTATATTATTTAAAAAAATAAATAATTTAATATTACTTACTTACTAGTTCCTTCTTATTTTTTGACATTCAATACGTCAGTTAACGCGGGCGGCATGGCAGCGGTATTTGAGACGGTGCGCGACATTTTTGATGATCAAAGAGAGTTTTTCTCTTTGATCATATGAAATTGATAATAATTACGTAAAATAAAAAACATTGAGATCAATTTTTTTTCGTGTTTATAGATTCTTTACCAGCTATAGGTATGTCTCTTAAAATGTTTCGTATATGAATAGATACACCTTATACAAAGTGGAGAAGACAATACGACCTTAAATTACCATAGCCTAAATGGCGATCTCCTGAGTCTGTACAAAAACATGTATTCAGTATATTTTTTCTATTTTCATATTTTGTCCATAAGGAAAAGGGTGGGTTTTTAGTTAGTTGTCGTCAGACGTTTCCTTCCACTTCGCCCAGAGCGGAAGAAATTATTTTATGATTTCCCTCTCTCAATTTCATCACTTTTTTATAGAGAAACGAGTGGCTCCACTGAGACTTGGCTAGTTTTTACAGGATGATTTTGGTGGGATTTCAGTTCTTTTTGCAGAAAGCTATTTTTTATTTGATTAGTTTGTTAGTTATATACTCCAACACCGCAGACTTAGCCTGTTTCCACCTTCACCACAGGGAGGTACTTCCAGCTTATGTTATTTTATTAAAGACATCAATAGAAGGGGCTCGTCATACTGAATAACTTTTGTCAAATCGCATTTCCATATCTTCCATAGTTCAGCTGAGCTCTTAGGGTTCTTCATCAGATATGGCCACTTAATCCTACCTCTGTACCAAATTTCAGTTCTCTAGGTTTATGGGAAGTACTAGTTCTATTTTGATTCCAGTGAGTCAGTGAGTGTCTAATTAGCACAACTTTGCTTTGGCATAACTTACCCAACTAGCACAAATGGGCTGCATTAGGGCTTTGGAGCGTATCCAATTATTACTTATGGTATTAGACGTAAGCGCTAGAGCGTCTACTATAGACTTAAAGCAGCCGCTTTATCGCTATTAGGGCGCCATTTTATGCAGCCTAAAGTTCCATTTAACCCGCACAACGGTTGCATAAAGGTTCCTTAATAGCTATAACGATTTATTAACGCTATACTAAAGCTCTCGAAGCGCTACTTTTGAATGATTTTGAACTACTTTGAACGAATGAATTGATTATAGTTCTTTATTGTATATCTTCAGTTGACATTATTTGTAATATTTCGGTAAAGTGTTTTCGTCGTCATCATGAAAATAAAACAAAAGTACTTAAGTAAACGTTTGTATTCTGTATTAGCAAGATATATAAAGATACTTAAAACGCTGTCCAGTTTACTGTAGATATATAAGATAATTTTCGAGTAATTTTAACGCGCTATTATGATATTTAAAAAATTAACAAAAGATATGTGATATTTTTATTTGTTATACAGAATAAATTTTATTTCCGTATTTTTACGTGTCGATAACTTACTATTCTCAAGTGGCCGATTGTTTACCGGTACATTTAATGCACATTTAACTGAAAAACCAATGTATATCAAATCAATTTTGCAAGTGAATTATAAGTTTTCTTAAAAAATCATGGCGTCATTATAATGTAGTCATAACCTGCAGTTTTACCTCTAATAACTCCCTTTTGAGAATCATAGCGCTAATTTTCACCCTTCTAACGCTTCCAGTGATTTTTGTTCCCCAAGTGCAACTCACAGCCACAAAAAGCTCCTATTTTCCTGTTTTTGAGGTTATAAGATCTAGTTACGTACTTATTCGAATGGTTTCCATTTTGGAGATCCGTGGTCTACCCTTAAAAACGTTCACTTAACATAGACATTGTACGCTTCTCAACTTTAAAAACAAATCCAAGATTACGGTGTTTTAATTACGATACTTGACTTTACACCCGTTATTTCTACATAAACATGATACAGGTTATTTTTCAAATAGATAATCATCAAACGTCTCAATAATAGTTTACATTATTTTGTTGTCGGTAGAAATAAGATCCGGTTACTTTATGGTTTAGTTATACCTACTTATACTATAATATGAAGTTTAAACATTTCAATTAACTACCTATTATTGTTTTATTACAGAATGCCTTTTAAAATAGTTAAAACTATAAATGCAGACAAGGAAGAGCTGTAAATCTGCCCTTCAGGATGGGAAATATCGCTAGATCAGAATAAAGAAAATTTGTTAAACGAAGACAATATTCCGATTGAAAAGATATTGCCTAATGATGATGAGAACGTTGCACAAAAAACCGTAATTTGGCTAAAGAGGTTAATGGATCCTGTGATGGTACTGCGCCAAATCCAAATGTTGAGACTGATATCTTTATACAATAAGAACCCAAGAATAGGCTTTATTTTATTAAGTTTGTGATTTGTGAAATGTTGAGATTAATATTATTTAAAATTAAAAGCTTAAAAATTAAAATACTTTAGTATTAGATGATTAGCAGATTCACTGGAATGTTCAGCAATGTTTGACGATTTTAGCAGGTTTTCATAAACCTTGCGTACTTTCCTGCGATAACCTCCACTTTTCTTTATTAATTTCCATCGTTTAGCATACATTTTTATTAAATGTTTTATAATATTTACAAAAGCGGCTGTAAAATGGCGAATGGATTGAGCCTGCAAGGAATGACTATTGCTACTAAAGGCAGTAGTAGTTTTTAGTTACACTGATGAATTTTTTGTAACTATAGTATGCATATGCAGATGGCCTTCGTAATTCTCATATAAAGGTGTAAGTGGTAAATGAGTTCTACCGTGAACTACTGTGAAGGCTAGGGTAGTATTTGATTCAGGTAATAGTACTTTGAGTAACTTTTATAGCTATAGACGTTTACGGATGCAGATATGCAACTTTGAACTGCTTTTTGAACCCTTAAACCGCTATTTTACAGCCGAAAGTAACAAAATAGGCTGCTATTTCCACTAATGTACTCGTTGGGTAGGAAATAATTAAGCTAAAAATATGAAATTTTGTGGTTATAGCTTACTAGATAATAATATAATTTCAGCATTCTAAACCTATCCAGAGGTCAGAGAAATAGAGGCATAAAAATACGCCGAAATGGTTACAGAAAAGGATGGTACGGCAGTGTCTGCTTCGCGCTCGACTTTGCGAGGGTACTGCCATGCCCCTAAATTGTGGGTACAGCTAAGGAGTGGAATTCCCTGCCAGAGTCTATATTTCCTGATAGCTCTGACTTAAGGTCTTTAAGTCAAGAGTGAAAAGGTTACTTATAGGCAAGCGTGCTTCATCTTCGACCACATCATTACTTACCTTACTTTGTCAGGTGATATAATGGTCAAACGCGAACCTATTATAAATTAAAAAAAAAGGTTGACCATATCTTGTAAGGTGCTGTTGTGGAGCCCTTGACCCATTGCATCTGAAATGGGTCAAGAAACTCCATTTGGCTAGATTATACAGTATGTTAACTAACAGAGGGCGTTCCCGTTAACCTGCAATAGTATAAGCACATCCATTAGATCGCCGCACATGCGGCCCGTCATTCATAAATAAATTGCGACGTTGCCGTTCTCAAGTACGCGTGTACAGAGTGTTTCTTTTACGTACCAATTTAAAAAATTTTTAGTGAATATTTTAATGTTAAAAAAATAAAAACATTTTGTTGTCGAATGGTAATATTTTTTATAGCATGTATGGATGCTATACTATTGCGGGTAAACGGGAACGCCCTCTGTTAGTTAACATACTGTATTGACAGCAGCCAGTTTTGTTAATTATTACCTTTGGATTAACAAAAATGAGCAGCAATCCTGACACGGCCAGAGGCTGGTACCATGCCACTGAACTTCACCGGGCCAGCATTGCTTACATCCGTAGGTACAGTTGTTGTGACTACTATAAATGGCATCGGCGTGGCTGGCACAAATACTGTAGATGGCATGGTGTCTATAAATGGCATTTTGATAGGTGTGTTTGACAAGATGACTTCTGGTAAACTGGTTATGGTTGGCAATGATGATGTGGCTGACTGCATACATGGTTTGGTTGGCACTGCTAGTTGAGGTTTTACAGTCATGGGTGAAGAAAATGTGGAGTAGAATGGGAAGCCTGGAAAGAATTTTGTGTATAGTAAGCCTCGGTTTTAGGGTTCCGTAGCCGAATAGCAAAAAAACGGAACCCTTATAAATCTATAAGTGTTCCTTTATGTCTGTCTGTCTGTCCATCGGTATGTCACAGCCATATTATTCAGAAATTATTAAGACTAAACAGTTGAAACTTAGTAGGTAGATGTATTCTGTAAACTGCTTTAGGATTTTTATACAAAAAGTAAGAAAGGACTCTCCGTGGGAGTTAATATTACCTATGCGCTAATTTTCGCGTATATTCTGAGATAACAAGGAGCTTTATCATCTCTTCTATCTTCCAGTGAATGTCTTACTAGAATTGGTTTATCCATTCCAAAGATTAGCTCGGACAAATAGAAAGATAGACGGGCTAACAAAACAAAATTAAATATATTGTTTGTATTTTAGAATCGTGTTTAAATCACATTGAGACACTTCAATTTTGTTTTTGTTTGGTGGCATAGATGATCTCAACATTTAGTCTGTTACACTTTATAGACTGCATATTTCGTTTTGAAAGAAAAACGCACTAATAAAAAAATCTTTTCTAATTGTTTTAATTTTGAGTCTGTGCTATTTTTTTATTTCGCAACATATTCAAGTTAAGGGTATTTCTTGGGATTTTTTGCCCTAATAAACATTTTTTATTTAAAAGGAAGGAAAAATAATAAAGGCTGATTTGAAAAAGCTTTTTTAGGCTGGTTGAAAAAAATAACTAAAAAAAATAATGAAAAGTACACTCACTTCCAAACCCATTGTTTCCAAAATATCTCATTATTTGGACAGTTTCTTTAGCTTTAACCGGTCCCCCAAATATCACGGGACCTGTAGTCTGAGGGTAAGGAGATCTGACAATTGGAACCATCGAGCTTTGATAGTACCAGGGGTCGACATCATTGCTGTAATATAGCGCTGGTAATACTTCAATGTTCTGTAAAATTGGAAAAGGACAAATAGAAAATAATGTAACGGTGTAGCAAACAGCATTGTTTTATATCACTGGGTGCTTGAATTGGTTCAGATTCTAGAATTTACTCACGAGCCAAGCAAGGGCTCGCTCGTTCCATCGTAGACCTCGTCTATCGCTTATTATCAGGCGTAATCGAGCTCAAGAGTGGGATAGTTTATGGTACATAACAGAATTCAATAATAAAATACGTGGGTAGTCCATGGTGTACCATTTACTTATATACAATACTTATGTAATAAACTACAGACTCAATCAATACATCTGTACTAATATTATAAAGAGGAAACCTTTGTATTTTTGTATGTTTGTATTGAATAGGCTCAAAAACTACTGGACGGATTTCAAAATTTCTTTTACCATTACTTAGAGGGATTCTTCCGAATCCGTATAGGCTATATTTTATCCCGGAAAATAGATAGGATTTTTCGTGGTAGTGAAAATTGTGGAGTAAGGCGTCGAAAAAACTGCCGTACGTTAACGATTCTCGCGAACGCTGCCTATATTTAATATAAACATTGCACTCGTGCGAAGCCGGGGCGGGTCGCTAGTATATATATATTTTAAAGATAACTAGCAATATATACATACATAAAAAAGCTGAGACATACAAAAATAGTATCAAATTAAAGAGAGAGATAGAGATCTTTTACCATCATTTTGAAAGAAGGAAGGGTTTGTGCTTGTCTTACTGGCACAGGAAAAGTATTCCACAATCGTAGTGCTTGAGCTGCGAACGACTTACCAAAGAAATTGGTGGGGTGACTTAGTACCTCTAGTCGCCAAATTGTCCGATGACCTCAGAAATTTCGCATGTGTCATGAAGGAACTTGAAACGTTCATTAAGATAACAGGAAGTTTTAGGATCATTAGCAAAGAAAAAGAAATCTTACCTGTGGTAAATATGCAAGTTCTTCAATCGGTATGTACGCAAGTATGTAGTCAGTGTTAGGGTACGCTGTGACATGCTGAAAACACGTTAGTTACGTTTTAAAATTGGGTAAACCTTTTTTAACTATCTATTTCAACAATTTGAAAATATTGAATAGTACTCGAGCTGCCCGCGATTTGGTTGTTTGAAAGTTTTCCTGCGAAAATCCCGACTCGGGAATTTCGAATAAAATGTATTCTTTATTTTACTTTATAATGCAATCATAGTCATCTGCTTTTTCCAACCATGTGTTTGTTTTTTTTTTCCTGTTTCCATTCAGCTTCCAGTCAGATAGATGCAGTTACATTTCGGGGAGTGTGCAATGGAATTGCACAATCTTATTCCACCAAGCTTGTTCCATCATCGGACTACAAGACAAACGGCGATGCGCGATCGTTACATAGTGGACATCCTACCCATATGCACGAAACGTTTTGGCAATACTTTCATTGCGCGTACGGCTAAGGAGTGGAATTCGCTGCCAGAGTCTGTGTTTCCTGATAGCTATAACCTGGGAGTCTTTAAGTCAAGAGTGAATAGGTTACTTCTAGTCAAGCGTGCTTCATCTTCGACCACATCGCCGCTTAACATCAGATGAGGTTATGGTCAAACGCAAGCCTATTAACAAAAAAAAGCTTAATATTCACATGGAGCCACTACATATCTGACTTCCACAACCCAGAAGCTGGATTGCCACGTTGTATGGCAATGCTTATTATATTCATTGGGCAAAGAATGAGCCAGCTGTCTGGTCTTGCAAGGAATCGATAAGCCGGCGAGACAATTTCTTATAAAGGAGAATTTTCGCCACTGAAAATTCCTTAGGCCACCAGGCAAACTATGCGTTTAAGAGAAACCGGTTTGCGGGATTACTTTCGAAACAAATAGTGGAAGCAGAGTTTTCATAACCCCCTTTCTATGACTTTTTTTTTTTTAATATACAACGTGTAACGGTAAGGGTATATACATACCAAGGGCACGGCTTCTTTGGATGATATCAAACGATACTGGAAGGATTTCAACTCAAAGTAAAATACTCTAAAAATTTATACCAAATTTGCGGTTTCGCAAGTTTCTTGAATTGAAATCATAACAATCGTGTCACCGCAATACGTAGGTCAATAACTTTCCACATTACTTGCAAATATCACGATAAATCTCTTCCGTAATTCTGTGCGCCTAGTACTGTATCTGGTATCAATGTATTAAAAATTCTCATTACTTCCGAACATGTAGAGATAGGATTAAAGAACCCTTCCAATATCGTTTGATATCACCCAAAGAAGCCGTGCCCTTGGTATGTATATACCCTTTCCATTACACGTTGTATAGTATTTATATTATATATATTTGGTATATATTATGATAAATATGTATGTAAGTTAATAATAGTTATTTATGTATATATACTTGTAATAAGACTTTTACTTTGAATAAATATATTCAAAGTAAAAGTCTTATTACAAGTAAGGTTACTTAGGTTTTTTTTTTATGCACCTGCCATGTTATCTCTTCTCCACCCATGTTTGACTGGTAGAGAATGCCTATGGCATTAAGTCCGCCTTTGTACATTTTTGTTTTGCATAAAGTTTTAATAAATAAATCATTTATTAATAAAATTACTTGCCTCTTGTATCAACACTAGTAAAACAAAGAAAATTAATGGAACACACATTATATTGTATACGTTAAAACACTTGCACAAAACAAGAGCATTTTACGTGACCCACTTTTATATGAACTAACCTGTATTATCTTGTAATAATGAATATGCATAAAATTCAAGTAAATGTTGTTTGTGTGTACAAATTATTTATTACTAGCGACCCAGTGTGATTTTGCATGGTCTTCTGGTAATTGATACAAAACCTTAATTATATACTGAAACGTTCCTCATGAATCAGTTCATCTATTGGTGAAAACCGCCTGAAAGTTTAGTATTTTTTGAGTTTATTGCGAACAGAAAGACAAAGAAATGCCACGGGAGACTTTGTTTTATAATATAAATAATAATAATAAATACTAAAATAAATAAATTTTGTATTTATTTTTATTATTTATATTATCATCAAAAAGTAAAAAGTTAATATGTAACACAATGTTGGTATATGCTTGCAGCAACTAAGTATAGCACACTGATTCCCAAACTGAGACAAACTCGTATTTTGGGCTTCGGCTACTCTCCACTCTAGTGTCAACAATATGTAAGGATTACATATAATTACTTTGGACGGTTTTAATATTGTCATTCATGCTGGTACTTTGCATGAATGACAATATTAAAACCGTCCAAATGTCCGTGTGTATGTCCGTCCGTGGCAGAATGCTGTCGCAACGCAGCAAACCGGCGAAAATAGACATTGCCAGAAAAGCAGTTGCAGCCTAAATGCCCTCTGATGCATGACCATGTACTCGTACCTCCGATCTCACACGTCATCGGAACAACCATGACCAACTCTGTCAAGAGTGTACGGTTGAGAAGAAGAAGTAGGAATACATTTGCTGGAGCTCGTGACAGTCGTGACTAATAACCTCTCGCGTGTCTTAAGTTACACAGTGCGAAATAAGAAAAAAATGCTCCAAATGTCTTAAGTCGAATAGTTACACTTAAGATCTTGGTCAGGATGGGTCGATAAATATCTGTGGTTGTGTTGCAAGTAGCAATACGTTCTGCATACACCGCTAATATGAACGAAAAAAAAATTACTAAATGCATCTGTGGTTTTTCTTGTGACGCCGCAGACTTTTTCGTTGTGTTATCAAATAGTTTTTATTACTTTTTATAATAGTTTTTATTATTTTTTTTGGAATAATTTGTGTTAAAATTGCCTAAACATTTTTTTTTTCGAATGTGAGTGAAAATTATAAAAGTGAAAACATATCACATCACTGCGAGATAAGGTCAGTTTGATTTGATTATTGAATGACATAAATAGTTAGATAAACTCATAACGAATCCAGGAAGGTATAATATATACCATGATAATGGCCATAAATTGCCGATTTATCATTTTTTCTGAAGTCCTACCCAAAAATCATAAGAAAATTCAACATGCGACACTCGACGGGATAATAACAGCAGAGTTAATCTTCAAGGTTAAATAACCCTTGCTGGAGACATCGAGACGACCGAGATATCTCCGTGCCTCAAAAATCACGTAAAGCCATTTTCTGTTCCTTTGTTCTGAATAACTCTACAAGTAAAGCAAAATGCTGGCCTATAACTTGTTTAATAAATGAAACGTGCTTAGCAGAATATTACGTTTTGTTATATCAGTAGTTCTTTGTTGAAATGGTAAAAATATATTATGGACTTACATAATTAATATCAAACTTTATTTTTCCACTGCCAATTTTATAATAGTAACTATGCACTTTTGGTACCTATGTGTAGCGACATCTATCTCGCAACAAACAAACTAATGATAGAAATCCTGCATCGCGCAAACAAAGTTTACCGCACAACTAGCCCGCATACAAATCACCCGATCACAAACATCGGGCAGTTGCCCACCAGACAAAAACACCTGTCTGGTCGGAGGATCCTCCCTTTTAAGTGCCCACTCTGAATGGACCGGTAGAGATTATCAGAGGTCTACAATTGATTAAAATCCCACCCTGTTCCTTCGGCTTGTCCTGGTGCAATGCCCTAAGCCAAAGTCCGTACTCCCTGGGGATGCCCTAAGCGAGTAGTCGCCTTGTTTTATGGTATGCTAGCTGTGGACTTTAATTATTATGTTTAAAGCCACCACAGACAACTCACTCACAACCTGTTGCTTCAGTTGCATTCCAGGACCGCGGTATCACGTAAGAAGATTTCCGCAACTCTGGCAGGCTTTGATCAATCGGGCCCCGCATAGGTGCTGACTACTCATTGAGGTGCACGTGGAAAACGATGCGCCGCGGCGACTCGATAAAGCATGCTTACAACATCAATGGCGGACATTTTTCACTACAAAAACGTCGTTAAATAATTAAAGGCGAAAAAACTTTTTTTAACTTTATTTTCACTTAAACAAATTACAATAAATAGTAATAATAAATAACTCTTCTTTATTTACAGTGTAAATCGCTTTAATCAAGTCAAGAAAGACAATTAAACACACGTTCTTACCTACTCAAACTATTTACAAACAAAAAGTTTTCAATACGGACTCAATATGGATTTAACACCGTCACTCTTTCAGTAAAGCTAGCAACTGGCAAGCCATTTAAAAATGGCATGTTGGTCAAATCTTCTGTTTTCAAATTATTAACTAACTCCTGCGCTAAACTCAAATTATTTGATATTAAGGCAGGCTGTAGATCATTTGGCATATCTGAAGACATTCGCGCACCCTCATGCATAAAATTTTGGATACTTGGCGTATTTATTGGTACAAATTCAAAATGCCAATTATTGACTGGCATTTCAGCATTGCCAGGTTGGAAATTATTGCTTGTAACTCCGTTGTCATCGCTATTTTGTACGTATACTTCTGGCATATTAACGACCATACCATTGTTGGCAGAAATCTCATTTAAATTTCCTCCGTTCGAAATTGGCATGCCATCATTTATGGCATTCATTAGTCTACTATTTGAATTTTGCATCAAGGTATTGGCAGGAAGATTGTTCATAGCCGAAAAATCATTATTAAGTGGAACATAATTGATAAATCTTTGTTCATTGACTGACATGACGTTGTAGTTTGGTGAATTGGTGATATCAGGCCAACCATTGTTTACTGGCATATTTGTTGCTTCACTGGCAACGCCGTTGCTGATTGAAAAATGATTGACACTGGTTGGCGACGCCGTTGCAAGAGGAATATTCGTGATATCAGAAAACCCATTGTAGCTTTGGTAGTTTTCTATATTTGAAAATTCGTCAGGAATATGTGATGGTGATCCATTACCATTGTGAAATTGATTTCCGTCTGGTTTGTTGTCTCGGGGATATCTATTGATATCTGCTACTTCATTTGCAAACTTAAACCCAGTTATTCGAAAGTTATCCAAAAATGACAGTATATTGTTGATCGGTAACATTTTGCCGTCTGGCAAATTGTTTTGTTGCAAACCATTACCGTTTTGCAAAGGTTGTACGACGTTACCACAGGGCAAGGGATCTCCGCTTGGTGAACCAAGATTTGGTATATTATTAATATTTGGCAATGAGTTTGCGTCTGGTAAATTATTTAGGTTCATAATATTATTTCCTGTGGGTAAATTAATAAAGTTTTGATATTTATTGTTCGGCAATCCATTTGGTACATTATTCAAACCTGGAAAATCATTTGGCACATTATTAAGGCCTGGCAATCCATTTGGCATAATATTTAATCCTGGCATAATAGTTGGCACATTGTTAGTACCAGGCAAAACGTTTGGCATACTATTAAAGCCTGAAAATCCATTAGGCAAATTATTTAAACCGTTAGGCACATAAGCATAGCCGGGCAATACATTTGGAAGATTATTTAAACTGGGCAAACCGTTTGGCACTGTATCAAAATTTGGCAATCCATTTGGAATATTATTTAAACTTGGTAAACCATTTGGTATATTACTAAAACTCGGCAATCCATTCCTTTTATAAGGCAATCCGTTATTATTTAAACCATTTATGTTAGGTAATAGTCGGTTTTGCGGCATTATATTCATATTTGAAAATGGAAAATTGAATGATGGGACTGGCGAATTAATTGGGAACCCATGATTAAATGAAAAGTTATTTGTCAATCTATTGCCACGAAGATATTTGCTGAATGGCATTCCGTTTCTAAGTGGCAAGCCATTGCTCAAGCCGTTTACTGGCAAATTCTCGTTTTCTGGCAAGCCAACTGGTGGGTTATTGGTCTGCCTTCTAGACCTGCCATAACCTGCAAGTGGTGTATTAGCCACGTAACTCAGTACATTCTGGCGTGCAACATCTCGAGTCGAGATATGAGCAGAAATTTTCTGTGAACAAAATAAATAGCAAATGATGAAAATAATAATTATTAACAAATAACTAAGGAGATTATACCTATATTCTGCTGACGATCTTTTAATATTTTATTTCTCTTTATTTAAATTTAGCTGAGATCGTCTCTGCTACAACCCATTTCATTTTCATTAATTACAGTAGTTTAAAAAATTGGCCAAGTGAGAGTCAGACTCGCCCATGAAGGGTTCCGTAGTAACTATAATAATATAATATAATATTTTTTTTTGACAAAAAGACTTAAAAAATTCTTAAAAATAGCTTATTTACATTTTTTACAACTACGCCAAATAACTTTGTTTTTCATAGTGTTAGTAGGAATAACAAAGTTATATTTGCGGTTTTAGAAAATATGCTGTATCTAAAAAACTGCCAACCCGATCTCGTTCAAACCGATCTTGTTGAAAGTTTACATTAAAATCTACTAATATTTATATATATTTTAGACTTTTCACTCCATTATTATATAAGTTAGAGGGGGGGACACATTTTACCACTTTGGAAGCGTATATCTTTTAAACGATTAACTTTATGAAAAAGAAGTTTTATAAAGCTCAATATAATTTTTAAAGATAACAATATTTTAAGTTTTATTTCCATGTATTTTTTGCCATTTGGCTACGGAACCCTAAAATGTGCCTTTACATGCCTCATGAAAATGAATGTTTTAAAATAATTTCAATTAATTTGTTTCCCATTGTCTGAAAAGAAATCATAACAAAAAACCAGTCGAAACTGTATATGAAGCAGCCTTGGTCTCAGAGACCTATATCGACCAGCATTAAAACCTAAACTGATCACAAAACACAAGCCTTAGACCTAAAATTGTACATTGTAATTGTAAAAAAAAAACTTTGTCCTTCACTCGGAAGTTTTCATGTATGGTGGATGTTTCAAATATATAAACTTACATGCACAAAGAAAAAGACTCGGAAAAATTATCTGCAAGTCATACAAATATGTGTTCCAGTATGGGAATCGAACCCGGGATACACAGCAGCACAAAAATCAATCTCTCAACCACGCGAACCGAATAGCGAAAACAAAATTGAGTATCGAAAAAATACATTTACCTGAATCAAAACCAATTGTAGAACACCAAAAACTTTTAAAATCATTTTACTCTTTTAGATCTCATCACGGTGTCTATTTTGATGCAACTAAGATTTAAGCTGGAACTTATCTAGAACTTATATATAGAAAGACAACTTATATGTAGATATGCATATCAATATACTGAGGATTTATATTACAAATACGCGTTCTATCTCCAATTGATCCTTAGAATCACAAACGTTGAGTTTATGTCATATTTATATCATTTAAGACGTGATATTTACCGTATCTCAGGCTTATCGATATTTTATTTTAATTTAGGTGTAATATTGTGTAATAGTGTTAACGTATTATCATATCGAGATGAGTCGGTTGAAAATAAGTAGATTTTTATTTAAATGTGTACCTGTATTCACCAGATTTTCAAATAACAGTTCGAAAAAACACGTGGGTTCCGTACAAAGTTATCTAAGTATTATAAGTTCAATAGTAAAGAACTAACTACACAATATTTTGGCGGGGTTGCGGGATTTTTTTAAGAAGCAGCTGAAGGAACAGGGTGGGTTTTTAGTCAGTAGAAGTCTGACACTCCCTTTCTTCCACCCAGAGAGGGAGAAGGCATTCGATGATTTTCCCAACCCAAAAAAAAACTACATCATATTTACAGTTCACAGATATTTTCCTTTAAATGTCAAAGACATTGCTTCTTACCGAATTTCATAATTTCAGGTCAACGAGAAGTACGCTATAGGTTGATTCCCTTGTGAAATCACAAACTATACGACATAAAAAATAAATAGTTTTACAGTTAAATTTTATTAAATCCGTTATCGTTTTCCATTCAATATGTTATTGATTAATCCGTGGACAATAGTGTGGGTTATGTGTTTACCTATATATCTGAAGAACTTTAATGTAATATCATAACATGTAACTGTTTTTTACCCGACTACGGCAAAGCCAAAGGAGGGTTATGATTTTGACAGGCTATGTATGTATGTATGTGTGTATGTTCATCTGTTCCCTCATAGTTCCAAAGCTGCTTATCGGAACTCAACAATTGAGGTATCCTTAGAACCGTCTTGACCGTCCGCTGAACATAGGCTACGTGACGTGTCACAAAACCCAATGTGGCGCCCTCTAGGGCCCAAAAAGTGTTGCGTTAAAAAATAAAAATAAGATAAACACATCGTGTTTGATATCATTTGAAAGGGCGTGACATGCACATTTCCAAAACATTACTTAAATTTAAAGTGGCGCCCTCTAGTGGACAAAAAATCATGTGTAAAAAATAAAAATAAGATAGATACACCGTGTTTGGTATCATTTGAAAAGGCTTCACTTGTACTTATCAAAAATATTGCTTAAAAGAAAATGCCAAGTTTCGGCTCACAAATCATATAGCGTCCGACAGACTTTCTAAATTAATGATAATTCATTATATAAAATAGTAAGAATTATAGAGTATAAATAAAATCTGTAGAAGTACACCGTTTAAAAGTAATTTTAAATAGTTATTCAATTTATCAACACGTTTTCTATCTACAATTTTAATTAGAAATGTTGCCAATACCAAAATAAAATAATATCGATATAAAATTGCACTTGCAAATCGATTACATTAATATAATTATGAACCTACGTAAGTGAATTGATTACTTACAAAAGTCCTCTTAATTCTTATAATAATAAATAATGTTTAGTTATATTTTTGACTATTTTATAATAATTTAAAATAATTCAATTCAATTATTGATACAGTTTAGAATAGTTATATAGTGCTGGTAACACTTAATCTTGTAGTTGTCACTGACAATTGTCAAAAGTTTTACTTCTCCCGCGTTTTATGACGAGCGACGAAGTGTCTTGCGTGTTTTTTAAATTTTGTGTTGTTTATTGCTGTGTTACCGGACCCCGATTTCTATATTACTAACGACTACCGTGGCTGTTGAAACTGAATTCAGAATTCATTATTCAATCATTTAATAGTTTATTTCATGTTATTGTTAAAATTAGAAGTATTAGGTGGTCAATTTCAAAGAACTATAACTTTTTTCGTGTACTTCTTATAGAAAACAAATTATATAGTGAAATTCTATAATTATTTTCCTTTTTTATGATATATAGTTCATCTTTGTCGGTTCTGGCCGAGTGTTGAAGGAAGCCTCGGCATTCTCCTTTAACGTGGCGTCCTCCAGCGGACAAAAAGTCATGTGTAAAATAAAAATAAGATAGATACACCGTGTTTGGTATCATTTGAAAGGGCTTCACTTGTACTTATCAAAAATATTGCTTAAATTAAACATGGCGCCCTCTAGCGGTCAAAAAGTTATGTGTAAAAAATAAAAGTAAGTTAGATATACCGTGTTTGGTAACATTTGAAAGGGCTTCACATGAACTTATAAAAAATAAAGTAAATAGTATAGAAGCACAGTGATTTAACACCTAAATAGTTTAAATAATAAAGTAAAAAAACTGAAACCCGACTACGACAAAAAATCGATGCTAAAAAGGATGAAACAAGATTTTCAGGATGCTGAAATAATCAAGGTTACTGGAAAAACAAGAACAGAACAAAAATAAAAGCCGTAGTCACACGTTATATAGGATATCAACCGTAACAAAACAATTGTCCCTTATAAATAAATGAATAAGTGGTAATGTCTTTTGATTGCGTTGACTTGCAGCTGAAGGCGAACATAGACACGAGTATCTGATATTAATATCAGTCTAACCGTTCCTAAGATAAAAAGTCATGACAGATAGACGGCCAATCAGGTAACGGACCCCTAAAAAGAAAGACATTTTTAGAATATTTTTGTTTATTTTTGTAATTCAGTAGTCTATATGTTGGCTACCCTGATTGACATTTGGCGGGAACTATGCTCTATATTGTTTGTGTTTGTTTAATAATTGTCCATGGTCTTATCTTATAAAATGTTATAACGTACTGTGCGGATTTTGAAATAATTTATAGCTTAAATAATTTAACGAGACTTGTGGTACCTATGAAATAAGTAAGTCTCGTTGTGTGGTACGGTGCTTAATAGAGTTAAGCAGTTTAAATACCTCGGTCAGTGGGTTACGGAGGATGGCTCGGATACCTGTGATATGGAGAGAGAGCGCAGGGCATTGGCCGTAAGATGCAACATGCTGGCCCGTAGGTTTGCGAGATGCGACAGTAATGTCAAGATTACTCTGTTTAAGGCATATTGCCAATCATTTTACACCTGCAGCCTATGGACCAGATACACGCAGAAAACGTACAATGCCTTGCGCGTGCAATATAACAATGCATTTAGGATACTGTTGTCGCTACAACGTTTTTGTAGCGCGTCAGGGATGTTCGCAGAAGCACGCACTGACGACTTTTTTGCAATAATGCGTAAAAGGTCTTTTCGTTTATAACTAAAGTGACAATTGATCTAGAGAAAAAATGTCCTATATTTGGATTATAAACTATATTTCCTTACTGTCAATACTAATTTTAGACATAAAAGCCGAGTAATCTTGATTAAATTTTGAATAATCTTTAAAAAAGACATGATTTTCGATTAAAAAATCAATCGAGCGAAAATCCCAACAAACAAAAATTGCTCTTGTAGTGGCTTATATTGCCAAAAATAATATTCTTATAAGAGCCATATTATCGCTAATAAGGGTGCGTTTGGGCACAAATTATAAAGACAATACCTTATACCCCCCTTATAGTTGCTTTCTTGTCCGCTTTTTTTCCTTATACGTGTTTTATTATGGTCCGATACAAGGGAGTTAAACTCATTGCGGCAAATAAAAGGCTCTTAAAAAGCCGTAAGCCCTTATAGCCGTCTGCTTATGATTCTGCAATAAGTCTTTTTCTTAGTAATTTACATTTTCGAAACAGTTTGGCGAATAAAGAGAAACGTCAACCATTTTACTGAAAAGTGAACGGTAAGTTATTATTTTGTGTAGTTTATCTACCTGATTTATGTGCTCGTTTATAGTGAAAAGTGGATGGGAATTCAAATGCATGATAAAATGTGGTACGCTGAGTGTTGTAGTATCAACCCGCCCTTGAATTTAAGCGGTTTTTGTGCTATAATCTTTACTAATTATTTAGTCATGTTATATAAAGTGCTTTTATGAGAGCAAAACGATTCGCACATCGTCTACAAGGAATCTATGAGATTGAAGACTTTTTAATGGAAACATTTGCTGCTTATGTTATCGTCATTTTTCACATCGTTAGGGTTCCTTTCTCATGAACAAAATCCTGTACCTAGTCAGTCTTGTTCCCATAATTATGTATAAAATTTATGTTTCACTATGGTTGGGTTGGCTGGAAGAGATCTCCTTATGCTAGTAGGGATAGGGATAAGCTTGCTTTAATGCACTTGTTTTAAGTTTGGAATATAATTATAAGTACACAATAAAGAATAAAATTATATATATAATATGTTTGTCCGCAGATATTGCAATGGTAGTATACATATTGGCAAGAGTTGACAAATTCCTACAAAGAAGATACCTTAATTTACATAATATGCGATGGCCATGGAAGTGGACCCATTTTATTTTAAGAAAGGAATCTGTTCAGGACTGCAATAGGCCCAGTGCAACGGTAACTGGGGTGTCCTAAACTTTCCACGATACGTGGAACTTAACGTTGCTTACAATAAACAAGGTTACACAATAATGGTACCACTAACCTGAGTGCTGGGGACGCCAACTTCGACCTTCCAAGGTCACGCCCCAAGTGTGGTTTGTATGTAATATGAGATGAGTAATTGAAAAGTGTGATGTAAGTCAAGTATGTGGACGTTCACAAGGCGCCGGTCTCCAGATGGCGCGGTTCCAACTCAGCATCACACCCGACTCGTTTCCACAAAGTGCGTGCCACGAGGTGACGCAATAAGGCGAATGTTCCGACAATATCCCGGGGTTTTCGACAAAATGGGGATTTCAACTTCAAACAACAAATAATTCGCGACCCAATTATCGGTCTCAACAGGCGAATCCAACGATATTTTACCAATTATAATTATCTCAACAGGTCCCAAAATGCGGACGGCCTTTTTCAAGCGCAAAGTCTATCTGTCAAGTCAAAGAGGTTATGTCAAGTGCAACGTCAAAGACAATAGAATGTTGCCACACCAAAAAGAGCGTTCAAAATTACATTTGGGACGCAACATCTACCCCCCCCCGGACGGGCCTACCCGTCCGCTAATCAATTGGAAGTCTTGACAAGGTTGCAAATTCAACACAGCTTCAATGCGGCCAAATACCGTAGCTAGTTCATTAAAGGTGAGAACGGTGTCTCCCAACAATCTCCGCCAGCGTCCCTTTGCCGCTTTCACCGCGGCCCCAAAAATACCCCCCCAATGGGGGGCAGGCTGGCGGGTCAAACAACCAAGTGACCCCTCGGCGGGCCAAACTATTACCAATATCAACCTGGCTCTCATTAAGGAAGGCGTATAGCTCCTTCAAATAGTTACTTGTACCCTTGTAATTCGTACCGCAATCAGACCTAATCAACGAAGGTAACCCACGGCGAGACACAAATCTTTCCCAAGTCGCCTCAAAGGCCTCTGTCGAGAGGGAGGTTACCAGCTCCAAATGTACTGCCTTGGTTGACAGGCAGACAAACACACAAATAAGCCCCAACAATCCTGCTATTACGAAGGGTGGACGTCTTCAACAAAGGGGGACCAACAAAATCCGTTACGACGCCAGCAAAGGGCCTCGCCTCATTGACGCGATCAGCCGACAAAATCCAAAATTCTCGCTGCAGAATGGCCAACAGCGCATTGCAACCGGCATGCGAGTTCTTAGTGTGACGATCAGTCACCAACAATTGTACCAAGTTCAGTTACAACAAGGGCAGGAGCACCAATTTTAGGGTAAGGACAACTCACAAGGGTGACCTCAAACCAGGTCCTTCCCTCAACAGTGGTGTCAGCCGGTTCGCCAATTCCCCAAATCTTGCCTGAAAGGTCGTTCACCTTCAGGCCAACCTGTCCCGCTAACCAAGAAGACAAAAGGCAACCCCGGACTCCCGTCTCCAAAATGGCACAGACCACAATCGAGTCACCCAAGGGTCCCCAGACCGTGACCGAGGCCGTTGGCAACAAAACCGTCTTGATCGGGGGGTTCCTTTAGCGGGGCAGGCGTCAATCTCTTAGTGATGTCTGGGCGGCGACCGATCGCCGCTTCCAGGCTGCCTTCGTTCACGACGAGGCCAACAATCAAACCATTCGTCCGCGCGGTGTCCCAAGCCGCTCGCCATCACTGGAGGGGCATATCCCACCGAATGCCCGAATGGCGGAGGCCGCGACTCCAGCGGGGGACGTTCCGCCAACGGAGGGGAAAGGCAGCGGCGCCGACCCGGCCACTGCTGCCTAGCAGCCAATGCGCGTTCTCCCTGACGAGGGAATACCAAATGGCGCTCGTGGGGCTCCCGTTCAACTTGCGCGGGGGGTGGAGAGCGGCGTACGGAATCGCGGGTCTCAGCCCGGTGCTCGTCTCCGGGGTACCCCCCCCTGCGCGAACCCCCCTCAGAAGCTGGTCTGCTGGAGCGGTTCGCGTTGGCGCACAAAATCTCCAAGTGGGACCCATCACAAATTCTACACGGGCGGGGGTCGGGGCAGTCCCGATGGAAGTGGGCCCCCAAGCACGAAAAGCACAAACGGCGTGCGTTGACAATACGGCGGCGGGCACTTACGTGCAAATTCAAAAAATCCGGGCAACGCGCCATGACATGCCCCGTTGCCTTACAAAAGTCACAATGATGAGGACTCCGGGCACCATCAAAACGGGGGGCGGGGCGAACATCAACAGGCCCCCTAGCCCGAGGACTCCGGGCGCCAGCCAAACGGGGGGCGGGGCGATCATCAACAGGCCCCCTAGCCCGAGGACTCCGGGCGCCAGCAAAACGGGGGGCGGGGCGATCATCAACAGGCCCCCTAGCCCGAGGACTCCGGGTGCCAGCCAAACGGGGGGCGGGGCACTGCCCTTAATGAGGCCATTGCAACAATCAAATATTAATACAAACAACAATCAACAACCAACAATCAAATATTAAACAAACAGCAATGACTTGTTAGCCGGCCAAATATATTCAACAAAATAAAAATTCAAATTCAATTATTTCAGGTCCAAATGCGACCCTGTACTTATTCCAAGTATGAATCTAGCTTGGTACAGATGGCTAGTTACAAATAAATAACAATTCAATGTATAATACAATGCTGGATCAACCTCAAATTAAACATCAATAAGCACAACAATTGTCTGTATAATATTGAGCCGGAGGATCTCTAACAACAATCCAATAATTACTATAAATGCAATAACCAATACACACAATTCAAGTCCTATTATGTTAGACTATGTGTAATTATTATTTAGATAACCTTTCAAATTCAGATCAATGACATTCAATTATTAATTGCAACAAATACCAAACAACTTTTACAACAATATACCAACTTATGTACCAAATTATGTACCAATTATACCAAATTATACCAATAATTCCTAATTTCACAAATAAATCCTACCTGTCAATGCAATGAAAGAGGCTACAATACAAACCACAAACACAACTTCAATTGACTCAACTTCAATTAGATAGCCCGGATGACATGGTAATATATTCAAAACTTATTAAGTTACAAGTTATGTTAAGTAATTAAACTCAAGTTTTAAGTTTTCAACAATATTCAAAACTTCCAATTAAACCAGTGCATCTTATATTATAAGAGCCGCGCTTCTGCTACCAATTTGTTAAAACCACGCTCTGCTACCAATTTGTTCAGGACTGCAATAGGCCCAGTGCAACGGTAACTGGGGTGTCCTAAACTTTCCACGATACGTGGAACTTAACGTTGCTTACAATAAACAAGGTTACACAATAATGGTACCACTAACCTGAGTGCTGGGGACGCCAACTTCGACCTTCCAAGGTCACGCCCCAAGTGTGGTTTGTATGTAATATGAGATGAGTAATTGAAAAGTGTGATGTAAGTCAAGTATGTGGACGTTCACAAGGCGCCGGTCTCCAGATGGCGCGGTTCCAACTCAGCATCACACCCGACTCGTTTCCACAAAGTGCGTGCCACGAGGTGACGCAATAAGGCGAATGTTCCGACAATATCCCGGGGTTTTCGACAAAATGGGGATTTCAACTTCAAACAACAAATAATTCGCGACCCAATTATCGGTCTCAACAGGCGAATCCAACGATATTTTACCAATTATAATTATCTCAACAGGTCCCAAAATGCGGACGGCCTTTTTCAAGCGCAAAGTCTATCTGTCAAGTCAAAGAGGTTATGTCAAGTGCAACGTCAAAGACAATAGAATGTTGCCACACCAAAAAGAGCGTTCAAAATTACATTTGGGACGCAACAGAATCTTTTAATTGTACCTACATATCCGACCCTTTCTAGTATAACTTTACACTTTGTAAAAACTATATTCTAATTACTATGTTACAACATAGTAAGTTTCTCTACTGTTTTATTATTAAACTAGCTGTTTCCAGAGAACTTGTTCGCTTATGTTAATTTCTAATTTTTTTTTTTTTTTAATTTTTGTTAGAAAGATTTATGATTGAAGTCCTGTCTTAGGTAAGGTTTAAAAAACGAGTTTTGATAGTAAACCAAGTAGTAGTAGTATACCAAGAGATAGCTTCCAAATCAGGCATCTTTCACAGGTTATATTCAAACAGCAATTTCTGTTGTTAACCCACCAACTGTTTCACAGGCTAACTGAGAGAATATTGAGGTCAGTCCTTAAACCAACAAATACAACATTTTAAATTAGCCTTCCTTTAGACAATGCTCGATTTAAGAGCCACTCTTCTTCTAAATACGCCGGTGATATATTTTTAAGTTCTTCTCTAAATACGGCGGCATGATAGCCTATAAAAATGATGAATTTAATAAAAATACGTGATATTCAAATTGGTTGTTTTATTTTACAAAGTATGGATTAATGGTGTAAAATACAATACCGAATTATTTTCTACATTTAACAATTTACATTTAATGTCAGCGCATGAAAAGTCACATAATTTTTTTGATTTACTATGAGTGTAATCTTCACATTTATAAATATTAATTAATGAAGACTTTAAGGGGTAGTCAAATACGTCAACTAAATTATCTATGCAGTATCCTTCTAGTTGTATGTCTTCAGTTTCACTTCAGGGCACTTCATAGTTTTGTATGGTTTTTTGTAATTGTGTAAGTAATCCATTATGCAAATAATGTCCAGTACCGATTTCAGTAATGCATATTTCTACTTTATTTGTTTTGAGCAATGTACGCGCATCCAATGGCATTTTATTTGGCATTACATGGTGTAATATTTTTAATAAGTCACTTAAAGCGATATGGGAAATGTTGAATTTCACTGCCCATTTCCTGATATAACTATGAATATCAATATTCATCAACTCTTCATTTAAAAATATGTCTGTATAACTTTCGCTACAATTATATTCTTCCTCACTGGTTTCCTTTTCATTCTTATTTTCTATAAAATAATCCTCTGCGGAACCACTGGCTGATTCGTTGGTATTGGCTTGGACGTTTTGTAGTATCATAGGACTACTATCTATGAAAACATGGTTGTGAGCATTACACCCACTACCTCTACAGGTAGGGGGTGTAATGCTCACAACCATGTTTTCATAGACCTTTTACTTTTCTTCTGTGTGTCCAGTCTTTTGAATCCATTTTTTTCCGCTCCATAATAAATTTACAAAATCTCCTGTACTTCAAAATGGCGAATCTAGTTATGTAAAACATTTTAATGTAATGTAGTGTAATCACTGTACAAGGGAATATGGATTGCTTTCATCCTTGTAAAGATCATATAAAATGTTAGCATTTGTTTGTTGGATAGACGTCTTATCAAATGCTCCTATAAGTTAAAAATCATCATAGTTACCTTGTGCATTACTTTTCTAAGAATAATTATGTCCGTAAGGATTGAGGAGCCACATTAGATTTTTTAAATCTGATCTCACCATTATTTAGCAGCAATGTAGCTTATTTTGCAGGCCGAATTCTAGATTTAGCAGCAAAATATATCACTAGTTATTTTAATACAAAAGTGGCTCCTCGATCTAAATGTCTGAATTGAGGAGCCACCTGGAACTCGTTAAGTAATAGATGAATATTTATGAAAATTTTGTATCATTTAGTAGTAATTTTGCATATTACCGTCTAAAAATTTGGCTTCTCTAGCGCTAAAATAAAAGAAATTACAATACTTTTAATATGGCTCCTCAATCTAAACTCAAGAGGTGAATTTCTATTGGGTGTGAGCGATCAATTAATATATTCGACATAATTATCATTTAGCAGGTGTTGTGTTTGTTTTTGCAGTATAGGAATAAAATAGTAAAACAGAGTAAATTTTGTATATGAACGCATTTTCTTTGGCTCCTCAATCCTGACGTTCTAATTATATATGTTTGACTGTAGCCACCTGAGATCTCAACGGAATCTAAAGCCAGAGATACTAACATTTAGCAGAAATGTCTGCTAAATATATCTGCACAGTTCAGCAATGTATATATTTTGGATTCTAAAAAAACAATACTTAACTATTTTCTTGTAAATTCAGTGTGTAGGGTGACCACATTTTGGGGGTACCAACAAATTAATATTTCACTTACGTACCCACAATAATATTTATTTAGTAACAAAACATTCATCAGCGGTGAAGTATTCTCGTTTGCACATAAATAATGTTCAATTACAAAACTGGTCTAGACATGGAAAGAAAAAGATCCAATAAATCGTATATTAAAGTTCCATTTTGATTGTATGCGTGATTATTTCAGAATATGAATACAAAATTACATACAATTTAGGGAGCCTCCTCTTAATATATGTAGCTTAGTTGAAGGGGTTGACAATATTGCTAAAAATGTGGATTACCCACATTGCTACATAGTGTTCTTATAAAATAAAAATCAGCGTGGCACTCGGGGACTGCCGCAGTAAAGCTATTGTATAGCATTTTTTATCAACTTATTCAATTATAATTATTTATTTATTTTATTTATGCAGAATATTTTTTTCTTTGATATTAATTCAAGTTACATGATTTCGGAGCAGCTCGTCTCGATCCGTGCGAGCTTCGTAAAGTCGCACCATATACATACACGTTAAGGTTCAACTAGACGCGGGCTCGAACTCACTCGTGGACTCAGTTATGAGCAGTTAGCAGCTAGTCTACACGCCAGTGTTGCCAACCTAACCGAAGCATAAAGCAGTAGATCAGACTTAAAAAAACAGTAGAAAACAGTAAAATGGCAATTCTAAAACATTAAGTCTACTAGGTACTTTATTAGAATTGAAATTGAAACCCTTAATGAAATTAAAAACACAAGTACATAATCATTATTATTTATTTATTATGATAAAAAATTAATAATTTACATTTTTTTAATATTCTTACAAATAATTATTAATTATTTTAAAGTTCACTGTCTCGACATTTTCTGCCTCTCGTTTTATTAAAATCATACATATTTTTATTGAATTTATTCACATGTTTTTAGTTGCATTAAATGTATAGCATTCTTTTATTTCTGTTTTACTAGAGTCAACGGTCAAGTCAAACAAAATATTGGCAATGTCATTACTGACATTATTTTTGTCAGACTTTGACATGTTATGACTTATGACTTGTTTTGTTAGACATAGATAAAATTTATACGGATACATTATGCATATCATGAGGCTAAGGTATTTAAGTTTTATCGTTTTAGACGAAATCTCCAGTAAATATAATAATAAAAACAGTAGAAATTGGTACTTAAACAGAAAACAGGGATGTCACGGTAAAAACAGTAAATCTACTGTTAAAACAGTAGGGTTGGCAACGCTGCTACACGCATACCTCTAGTCACACGCACGCAAACACCGTGCCGAAGTCTGCCGAACTGAAACGACGTTAGACGATGCACGGCTTTCAACGCCGCACCGCTGTGCCGGTTGGAGTGGGGGGTGTTAGATTTATTTTCGTTACGTAATTTCTTGATTCGGTCGCCGCGCTCAAAGCCCGCGGTAAAAGCTATGCAATAGCTTAAAATACAAACCTTTGAAGTTCCAAATCGCCAAAAAGGGGTCAGTGGCCATAACCAACCGAACCAAGATCCTAAGAAGGATCAGAAAGACAATGAAGGCTTCATAATAATACAGACGAGGAAAAGGAAGCCTTCCTGTATATATAAGTGCGGTACAGCACCGACAGGACCGAACTATATGTTGCGTCCAGCAGTACCAGTGACGCCGCTATACGTGTCTAGGCTGCATTACTCTACAAAGGCCAAAGAGATTGTAGAGTAAATTAAAATCAAGACCAAGTTATCGCTGAGGCCGAACGGTTGGATTCTCGTCACAATACGAATTTTAATTATTTTGTGGCTTCCTACTGAACATCTGTTGACTTTCATGAAGGAAGAGTTTTGACCGAAAGGTGTTGTGTTCCAGCGATTCCGTGGACAGATACCCGATACTGCGCGACACACGACGCCGTAAAGACTATTCGTGTGAAATAGTGTTTATGTTATGATTATGTATTCGTTTATTGATAATAGTATACTATAATAGTTTTTATTGTGTAAATATAAAATATGTATTAGTTTATAGTCACTTATTATGTATATATAGTTTTCTATGGGACTTTGGTAGCCTAAAATAAATAAATAACCAGGTCACCTGCCCTATATATTGCAAAATCCCACTGACAGCCCTAAATCTGTCTCCTTTAAGTTTTGTACATCCAAAGGTTGTCTGGAAGAGATCGCCCTGTGCGATAAGACCACCCAGTGTACACCAGTTTTACTTTTTAGGGTTCCGTAGCCGAATGGCAAAAAACGGAACCCTTATAGTTTCGTCATGTCTGTCCGTCTGTTTGTCTGTCTGTCAGTCCATCCGTATGTCACAGCCATTTTATTCCGAAACTATTAAGACTATACATGTGAAACTTAGTAAGTAGATGTATTTTGTGAACCGCTTTCCGATTTTAATAAAAAAAAAAAAATTAAAATAAAGGGGGGCTCCCCATACATGGAACTAAAACTGAAATATTTTTTTTTCATGAAACCCTTGCGTTTGTGGTATCTATAGACAGGTCTTTAAAAATGACATAGGGGTTTCTCGGGAAAAATCACTTTTTCATAAAGTCAATTGTCTAAAAGATATACGCTTCCAAAGTGGCAAAATGTGTCCCCCTCCCCCTCTAACTTATATAATAATGGAGTGAAAAATCTAAAAAAATATATATGTCTGTAGATCATAACGTAAACTTTCAACCGGAATTGGTTTGAACGAAATTAGTTCAGCAGTTTTTGAGATACAGCATATTTTCTAAAACCGCAAATATAACTTTTTAATTCATACAAACACTATGAAAAACATAGTTATTTGGCGTAGTTGTAAAAAATGTAAATATGCTAGTTTTAAGAACTTTGTAAGTTTTTTTTTTGTCAAATAAATATACATATTATATTATATGATTATAGTTACTACGGAACCCTTCATGAGCGAGTCTGACTCGCACTTGGCCATTTCTTTTATCCATAGCAGTATTGTAAGGTGTATGTACTTACAATAAAGTATATAATAAATAAATAAAAAGTCCAAAGCTCCCCATTGAGTTACATCAAAGCCACATTGTCTGTCCCACAATAAGGTCGAAGCGTCCTCGCTCCAAGGTCATTAGAATACCTTTCCTTGACCTCAAGGTAACGCCCAGGGTGGCGGAAAGTCCTTGTCCTTCGCTACAAGGTTAGACCTTGGGGAAGGACAAGGCTCCGGAAAATCTTGCGTGGATATATTTTATGTATTTTTAGAACTGTAACTTTACTTCTTACTAGCTTCTACCCGTGACTTCATCCGCCTGGGAATTCCGGATTAAAAAGTAGCTTACTTACAAAATTTCATTCAGATCCGTTCAGTAGCTTTTGCGTGAAAGAGTAACAAAAATCTTTACCGTTTTAAATAAATAGATTGACTCGGCCATCGCATGAAAACACAATATATCTCACAAGTAATACATATATAAATTAAATTGTTTATTGCGATTGCCAAGTCAATCTATTTATTTAAAACGGTAAAGATTTTTAATATTGATATGGTCACTATAAGATGTCGTTAGGTTAGATAATTACCTAACAACTTAAGACAGAAGGTCCCTTAAGTAGGGACTGAATAAATTAATAACCGACTTAGTATTACATGGATCTCACAACTTTTTACGGTAGAAGAACTGAGTTGCGAGACTTGGTTTTTTGACAAATATTTTTTTTTTTTATGGGATCTCATTGCTTTTTGTAGAAAGTCCTACTTTTTTCCTTTCCGGTACCTTCTACTTCTTGTATACCAACAACGAATTTTCTTAAAGCCCTCTCTCTGTCTTATGAGCTTTTCTTATTTTTATAGGTAGCCTTCCTTTTTTTATTTTCCGGTACTACTTCTTGAACTTCAGCTAAAGTTTTTTTCAAAGCCCTCCCTGTCTCTATGGGTTTTTTTCGGAGGCTTTGATACGCACATATGAATACGCATGTACGTCTTTTGCATTAGTTAGTAATAATTAATGCCGCACTCGTCAAACGTCTCGGTTAAAGTTAATCCATAAGTAAGTAATTATGCAATTTCGGGCAATTTACTCTACTTAATACTCCCCAATACTCTTAATACTTCTTGTTTTTTTATTCCGTTGACCATTTAACAAGTTACCTTTGAGCATAATTATTAGACCAAGAACATGGTGCGAAGCGAGAGGGAATGGAATGCAGTCACCTCCTGCTGCGAAGCATTCATGCTAGCGAAGGAGGAGGCCTAACGTGCGAGGGAGAGGCAACTCTCTTCCTCGCGCCCCAGCCGCCGGGGGAGACGCCCCGGGCGTCGAGGATCGCGAGTCGATTTCGGGCCACCGTAGGCGCGGGCCTGCGGATGGCGAGCAGAGGTCACTCACCGTCCGGTAAGGACCAGGCCCGGGTCGGCGGCGCGTTGTGTTCCACGCGCGCCTCAAAAAGCTGTTAATACCAGTGACGGGGCCTCATAGGGCCATTGCCTGTCGGGGTTTGCGGGAAAGTTCCATCGAGATACCGCGGCCCCGGAACTTTAGGGCTTCCGAAGGAACAGGGTGGGTTTTTAATCAGTAGAATTCTGATACACCCGAGCGGAAGAAATCATTCGATGATATTTTTCACCAAGAAAAAAAAAGTACCCATCTACATCTATTATTTCATTATATTATACAGGTACACTGATTAATTAACTGCAAATGTAACTTTGTAATCCTATATATTTATATGGGATTACAAAGTTATTTATGCAGTTGATGTATCTAGAAAACTGGAACGAAATTGAAAAATATTATAGTTTTTCCTTGATTCATATACTAAACACTAATTGTATTCTAAATTTGAAGCTATTATGTCTGCTAGAAGTGCCTTAGACTTTTGATGATCGGTCAGTCAGTGAGTGACAAAATTAACAAAATTAAGGAACTTTGACTCGTTATAATTCTTAAACTACAGGTTCAAATTGAATGGAATTTGAAATATACCGTGTTTATGCAATGCCTGTTTGGTTACTGAAAATTCAGGCTTCTAGTTTTATCCACAACGAAGTTTGAGGGGGTCGAAAATGGCCTGAATGCTTCGAGAAAAGAATGGTACGGCCGTGCCGCTTTTTTGCTCGACTTGGCGGGGGCACTGCCGTGCCCCCAGATACATAGCAAACAGATAGATATTGTGTAACGTCAAAATGAATTAAAAATAATAATAATAATAATAATAATATTCCACAACTTTTCACACAACGCCATCTAGTCCCAAACTAAGCAGAGCTTGTGGTATGGGTACTAGACAACTGATAAACATACATATATATTTCTAAATACATACATATTATAGATAAATAAATCATGCAATCCAGTTTCTTTGACGCTTGCAATTATTCTTATAACGCAGTCTGGACATTTACCTATTATAATGCTAGTTATAGTTAAACATTATTAATTTATTACCTATTGATACTTGTGCTCAAAACACGTAGTATAATAAAACACAAATTACAAGCAAACAAATAATTTAATTGTCAATAATTTAAAGAATTATTTTTTAAACATCAAGGATATCTGTCATATCTGACATTTACCGCTCTATTGGCCAAAACGTTATTCCCAACTGTCATTGGACGTTGAGGCAAAGGAATTCTGCCTATAGCCTTTGGCGAATATTTGCAGGCATTGGCCGCAAGCATCAGACTTTCTAAGGCTGTCTTTTTCAATGCCTCTGCCATATAAATCCGTTTCTGACTTATTCCAAGATTTTTAGTAGGTAATTTCTGGATCACAGCTGCAAGTGTATTTAGTTTATCGGCAAAAGGTATGTTCGATGAGTAAGTTGAGAGCAAAGTGTTTACTAATTGTGGTTGAGGTGTTTGTTTTTGAATCTGTGGTCTGCTTGGCACTTTCGGTAATGTGTACACATTGTACTGGGCGAGAGTATTCTGGAAAAGAAATAAAAATAATTAGGTATTATGTAACATAAGACATTCCAAACGAATTTTAATACCAATTACACAAGCTTAACCGGATTTTTTCCAAGAATTCTATTATTATTTCGAAAAATTATTCGATGTGCTGAATTCCGATCAAAAGAGTTGACGTTGAGTTGTGTTTAATTGTTGTTGTTGTTGAGGAAACAGATGTCGACGGAACAAAAAAAAAAAAGAAATAGTTGTAAACTAATGCTATTATTATGCGTACGGCTAAGGAGTGAAATTCCCTGCCGGAGTCTGTGTTTCCCGATAGCTATAACCTAGGAGTCTTTAAGTCAAAAGTAACCTATTCATACTTTTAGGTAAGCGTGCTCCATCTTCAACCACATCATCACTTACCATCAGGTGAGATGGTGGTCAAACGCGAGCCTATTATAAATTCAAAAAATATATATATTTTATTTTGCAAATTGATTAGAAATAACAATTATTATTTGCCTTTGTATTTTGAATTGTTTTTGTTGTTGTGTTTTTTTATTATTCTTATCTACAAGCAAAAAATTTTTTTTTTAATTTATTGCACCAAATGCTTTTAGCTATAATATTGTTTGCTTGGCTTCCACCCAGACACTGGGTTGTGGAGTTCAGATAAGACGGAGGTAAGACTCACTCAGACTCAGAGTCTGTGAGTACTAACTCAACTGCATCAGGATTTTTTTACCTCTCGCCTCAAATTATGTGCATTTTTACAGTTATTAGGGACACGTTTTATACTGTAAACATATTGTGGGAAAATGTTACGTAAACTGGCCTTTGAGCCTGTATTTCAGGACACCAGGTCTCTACCCTTTAGGTTCCCGGTCAAGTAATCTAAAGGGTGACTTGACTAGAAAAGTCAAATGTTTCACTGGAAGCCACAACATCATTGGAAAGAGACTAAGAAGATTTAAGTTATAAGTACTAAATTATACTTACACTCAATAATAAAGTATGGAACAGCAATGCACCAAATATTTTGAACATAACGGCCATTTTGGTTTTCACTGCAATTCAATAGCGTTTGAAATTAAATCACCAATAATTTTGAGTTTTTGCTGCAACTCTGCACTCTCTGTTTTTACAACCTTTTTCTAATATATAATTATAAAGTCAGTATATTTAATTAATAGGATATCTTAGCTAGTAATTCTATGTATAACTTACAATTCGATGTGTCACCTGTTTATGTATGAATACTTTATCATTTCTTATCTATAACATCAGTCTATGATGTAACTGCATTTGCTGCATTTACAGTTGTATTGATATTAATTTGATTAGATAAGTTATTACAACATTTAACATGGACGAAAAACAGAAAAGATTAGTCATGTCATGAGCAAAGGGGTCACTATTATTTCTTATAATTATTAGTGTTCCTGACTGCTAGCTATATACAGTATGTTAACTAACAGAGGGCGTTCCTGTTAACTCGCAATAGTATAGCATCCATACATGCTAAAAAAAATATCACCATTCGAAAACAAAATGTTTTTTTTTTATATTAAATTATTCACTAAAAATATTAAATTGATACGTAAAAGAAACACTCTGTACACGCGTACTTGAAGGACGGCAAAGAGCTGTCAGCACCAGTGACAGGGCCCCATAAGGCCTTTGCCTACTGGGGTTGCGGTAATGTTCTAATGAGATACCGCGGCCCCGGAACCTACAGGGAGCTGAAGGAACAGGGTGGGTTTTTAGTTAGTAGAAGTCTGACACTCCCTTCCGTTTTGCCCAGAGCGGGAGAAGTCATTCTAAGATTTTAGCACCCAGGAAAAAAAAATACTGTAATGTTATAATGCTAATGAAAATAAACATTTTTTTTTTTAATTGAGCTTCTGCCTATCTGATCTTCACAACCCAGTAGCTGGGTAACACGATGCCCCTATTCCATATACAGTATGTTAACTAACAGAGGGCGTTCCCGTTAACCCGCAATAGTATAGCATCCATACATGCTAAAAAAAATATTACCTTTCGAAAAAAAAATGTTTTTATTTTGTTTAATATTAAAATATTCACTAAAAATGTTAAATTGATACGTAAAAAAAACACTCTGTACACGCGTACTTGAAGGACGGCAACGTCGCAATTTATTTATGAACGGCGGGCCGCGTGTGCGGTGATCTAATTGATGTGCTTATACTATTGCGGGTTAACGGGAACGCCCTCTGTTAGTTAACATACTGTATATGGAATAGGGGCATCGTGTTACCCAGCTACTGGGTTGTGAAGATCAGATAGGCAGAAGCTCCATGAAAAAAATTAAATAAAATGTTTTTTTCATTAGCATTATAAAACTACAGCAATTTTTTTTCCTGTGTGACGGAACGAAACGGAAGAGAGTGTCAGACTTCGACTGAATAAAAACCCACGCTGTTCCTTCAGCTGCCCGTAATTTCCGTGGCCGCGGTATCTCATTAGAACATTACCGCAACCCCGGTAGGTAATGGCCTTATGGGACCCTGTCACTGGTGCTGACAGATCTTTGAGGCGCGCGTGGAACACGACCGCCGACCCGGGCCTGGTCCTTACCGGACGGTTTTTAGCATGTATGGATACTATTGCGGATTAACGGGAACGCCATCTGTTAGTTAACATACTGTATATGTTCGATATAGATGTTCTAGTTTTCGATTAACCTTAATTGTCAAAGATCTCCAAATGGAAGCCGGGACCAACGGCTTAGTGTACTTTTCTAAGCAAGGAGGAATCTTTATCAAGATTTTCACCCATCCACAAATCGACCCTGACAAGTGTTGCTTAACCGTGAAGATTGACCCTTGCGTTATTGAGCCACGACCTCCTCCAATCTCTGTGAGCTATCTATCTCTGAGCTAAATTTCATACAGATCTGTTTAGCTATTTCGGGGTTGAGTAACCTACATCGACCAAAACATCTAAGCTTACGCATTTTTAGTACACCTAAGTAAAGATATCTTCTATGATAACGCAATAGGTTTTTGTAATAGTAAAACTTTATCACTGTCAAATTACGACAATCTTTCTAGATTCGTTACAATAGTTTTCGTAATACTAAGTATTTAAACAAATGATTTTAATTGATTTTCCACAGTTCAATAAGTCCATCACGCATAATGAATTTAATTATTTTTGTTACATTCTCCATTTTCGTTGGTGTAAGTATCTTCAATCACTTGTTTTTAACCGACTTCCAAAAAAGGACGAGGATCTTAATTCATTTCTATAAACATACCTATTATTTGAGCCGTGGGCTCAGTGGTTATAAGCTCAAATTACGAGTTAGATCATGAGTTCCAGTGAGACGCAGGGGAGACCCCTTTACAGCATCCCTAGGGATGAGCCCTAATAGGCGTTACACAAAGGGGGTTCCGGAGTAGTCTTTTAAAAGGTAACGGGGTCCCTTCTATGTGCTGACGTGATGACCTGGGTGGTTTTAGTGGGGTAAAAATCCCCCCAAACAAAAAGTTCAGGCATTTGATTTTGAAGGAAAACAAAAAAAGATCGTGAAATGGAACAAGTTCGTATTCAAGTTCTAGTTATCTGCAGATACTTTTTGTGTCTTCGAAGCAAGAAGAATGTGGGGTCGTTGAAGACTTACAACATTTATTGTTGGAATGTGTGCGATCTGAGTCTGCTAGAAATAATTTAATATCGGCCTTGAATTTGAACAAGACTGACGTAGGCATATTTCATAAAATCTTGTCCCAGCCGAATGGAGATGATGCGAAAGTTTTGTTCGAATTTACGGCCTACTTATCTATACTAATATTATAAAGAGGTAAAGTTTGTAAGTTTGTAAATTGTAAGTTTGTTTGTATGGGGTAATCTCTGAAACTACCGAACCGATTTTGAAAATTCTTTCGCTTACATGTAGCTGCATTATCCCCGAGTGCTATAGGCTATAAATTATCTTTATATCATGCATATTAGCCAAGCTATTATAATCTTTGTCAAGCAAGTCGGAGACGGGATCCCGTGGAATATTTTCAACTTCTACGCGGGCGAAGTCGCGGGCAGAAGCTAGTAGTATATAATTTCCTTATGTATGTATGTTCAGGGTACGATTGAACTGACATACGCTATGCGTAAAAGTTCTTTATAATAATATAATACTAAAGATTTTCATTTTTTACAGGCCCAAGCCCAAATCTTCGCCCCAGCATACCAGAGAACCATTCCAGGTGCGATGCCAGGCTACCCATGTGCACCCGTGCCAAAACCGCCCTGTGCTTGCGAGGCTGCGTTACCAGTTGACCTGCCATTGTGTAACCCATTCCTGCCAGCCGCCTCACCAATTTCTGCGTATGCGCCGTTTTGTCCTTGTATACCACCAGCCAACACTTGTAGTAGGTGCCAGTATTTGAAAAAGATTCCCATTCCCCCTCCTTGCATTTAAGTTTTTATATTGAACTAGCTGTCCCGGCAGATCTTGTTCTGCCTTATTTCTCTAAAACAAAGTAATAATGTTTTTTTTATGTTAATATTTGCCTCGACAGATTTCGTTCTGTCAAAAGTGATTGGCCTGTCGCAGTCTAATAGAAATAAAATTACATTGAAAGACTTCAGTAATATCTAATGTGGTGATAATGCAAGTTCAACGCTTATGTTCTTATCACTTATTTTCCTTCATATTATTCACGATTACTGCTCATAATTAAGTAAAATAACACAATTATTTACGCAATAAAAATGACTATAAAACAAATTTGTCGGACCTCGTTATATTATTTTCATCTGTAACATGTAACCTCTGATCAACTTGAAGGCAGATAATACTAACGCGACTTTGTTTTGCTTTGGTAGACGTCAATGTTTGACAGCCCCTACCCTACCCTACCAATACCCTACCCCTTCCCTACCCTACCGTACCATACCCTACCCCTACACCAACCCTACCTCTACCCTACCCTACCCCTACCCTTGAGACCTTTCCTACTTTTTTTTTCAAAGAACCTTCTCCTGACAAAACCAAACACAACAAAAAAAGAATCAGCCAAATTGGTCCAGCCGTTTTCGTGTTTTGCGCTTAGCAACACATTTAGCGATTCATTTTTATTTATATAGACTAGCTGACACGCCACGACTTCGTTCACGTGGTTACCTACCCATACCCAACCGATACCACTACCCCTATCCTACCGATACCCTATCCATACCTTACTCTACCCCTACCCTCACCAAACCCTACACTACCCCTACCCTACCGTACTGTACCGTACCCTACCCCTACCCCTACCCTACCTCTACCCTACCCTACCCGTACCCTTGAGACCTTACCTACTTTTTTTTTCAAAGAATCTTCTCCTGACAAAAACAAACACAACAAAAAAGGAATCAGCCAAATTGGTCCAGCCGTTTTCGTGTTTTGCGCTTAGCAACACATTTAGCGATTCATTTTTATTTATATATACTAGCTGACCTGCCACGACTTCATTCGCGTGGTTACCTACCCGTACCCAACCGATACCACTACCCCTATCCTACCGATACCCTACCCATACCTTACTCTACCCAAACCCTACACTACCCCTACCCTACCCTACCCTACCGTACCGTACCCTACCCCTACCCCTACCCTACCTCTACCCTACCCTACCCCTACCGTTGAGACCTTTCCTACTTTTTTTTTTTCAAAAAACCTCCTTACAAAACCAAACACAATAAAAAAAGGAATCAATCAAATCGGTTCAGCCGTTCTCGAGTTTTGCGCTTAGCAACACATTTAGCGATTCATTCTTATTTATATAGATGTAAATTATTTTGTTGATTTACACAAGTATTTTAAAAGCAAGCGCTATAGTACATTGTGTATTAAGGGCGGTAAGTAAGGAATTACGATCGAGGCTCTAGTAGAAGCCCGAAGTCGGAGACTGAGGGCTTTCTGAGTCGAGGTTCGTAATTCCCGTACCGCCCGTGAAACATACAATGTTTTTCATCACATTTGCGAGTAAATAAATAAAATTACAGGGCAGAAAAAACTTTTCATTAATTGTTTTTTCTGCATGGATAATATCTGGCGGTATTGCATTTAAATCACACTCATCGGACGACGACGACGACATTTTTATAACTTTTTTACTTGTCTTCAAATACAAAAGGTAAATAATTATGAATTATAGCTTAGTCAGCACAACTATTATTACGAAACTTACGAAATAAGTAAACTTTTTTGAAGCGGATGGCGGGTTCTTTGCCCACACCACAGATTATACAAATGTTTCGTTCAGAAACGTTAAGGGCAAATACTTACGTAGGTATACAGCCATGACGGAGTGTAAGTTTTGATACATAAAACTATTAAAATTGATTATTAAGAACATTAGTTGAGTATTTAAGTAACATGTAGCGAGATTGCAATGAAATTCCTGTTTAGATAACATTTTAAGACAATTTTTCAATTGCGTGTAAACTCCTTGTTTGAACTTGCATGACCTGTGTGCTGTAATATAAATAAAAAAAAATTACTTACCGACCTTGGGTTTCATGACAAAAAGAAAGCTCGAGGGTTTTATATGGGGCATTACGACCAAGTTAACCTGTATGTTTAGATACTGTTTACGTGCGAGTGTGATGAAAAATAATAAAAGCTGCACGATCTTGCCTAGATCAGTCCGTAAAGCTTTGGTTTCCTAGGAAAGCGGTGTCGTCATATAGCGGCCGTAATATTACGGACGCAAAAAGGCGGCCGTCTTTACGGTGACGACATGTGGAAAGTTCCACGGCCGTTTTAACACAGTCTGCTTCATCGCTATCAATGAAACGTTCACGAAACCATCTGACACCGACAAGACGGCCGTCATGCAAAAGGCGGCACCGCTTTCTGACGTTACGGTGTCAGTTACCGCTCTCTAGGAAACCGCGCCATTTTGTTTACATAGACAACGTTCTAGTGACGTCATTCACCGCTGTATTACGGCCGCTATATGACGGCACCGCTATCCTAGGAAACCAAAGCTTTACGCATGTTTGGCCTTTTCCAAACCACGTTGAGGTCGGGTTGTAGTCTAACTGGATGCAGCTGAACATTAATGTTTTACATGAAGCGACTGCCTATCTGACCTCCACAACCCAGTTACTGGGTAACACGATACCCCTTGACTAGTCCAGTCTTCTGACTACCCGTAACGACTGTCAAAGATGTTCAAATGACTGTGTTTTCCGAGGTATTCTATCACACCACCGACTTCCAAAAGGCCGAGAAATTCCTTACAGAAAAACCCGATAGCATTGTTTGCCTAACCCGGGAATCAAACCCGAGACCTAGTGCTTAGCAGTCACGAAGTCCGTGACCCCAACATATTTGGGAACAAGCTAAGCAGGATGATGATGATGATGTTAAGTTTTGTTGTGATAAATAATATGTTAACATTTCAAGTTTGTTTCAAGTTGAGCTACACGATAACCGACTAATGCTTGCACTGTCTGGATAGGTCCGCTCAAATTTGCGTAGTTATTTCCTCAAAAGAATACCACAGACATGAACCTACATGCTTCTCATATACAAATACAAATTGTCTGAACTTTAAAAGAGACTTTGACCTCTGAGTTTGTTTCGGTGTTTCTTCTCAGAGTAGTCAGTTAGGAAATACCGGCCTCATCTAGCTAAACTAAACTTAACACGCAAAACAACATGACCTGTAAAAGTGTTATTTATAACCAATTTACAAAATAAATATTTCATTTCATTTCGTTTCATTTCAAACAAGCAAGTGACACTGAGATACGTAAGGAGCGACTTTACGATTAAAACATCGTTTGGGACATCGAGTTTTATTGTTTCTTGTTTTTATTGTTGTTAAGCTTGTGTTTGACCACCATCTCACCTGATGGTAAGCGATGATGTGGTCGAAGATGAAGCACGCTTACCTCTTGTTTAAAAGTGCAAACCACAGATCATATAAACACAAGAGATATGGCAAGGGGGCGTGGCGCTTGCAAACGCATCTAGCCTCAAAGCGTCTGGATACCAGTTTCGGCCATTAGTCGAATGTCAACTTGCGACGTCTTCGCTGCTTATGATTTTTGATAAAATAACACGTTCTTCAGTGCTTGTAAGCAATTCAAAAATAACAGCTGTATTGTGAATTACGTCAAAGATGGCATCTCATTTCACACGTAAGTACTAAAATAATATTGTTTATCTTATTAAATTCGTTAAAACATTACTTCGTGATACTACAAACACGATGAAGTAACAAAAGCAATTATTTTTATTAAGAACAAAAACGATTGATTGTTTAGTACATATCGATCAATGAAGCGGCAGGTGTAATAGCGCAATGGATAAGTGTTTTATTGATATCCTTACTCACGATAGTTTTGTGAAGCGGCCGCTGCCGGCTTTTGTTGGTTAGGGATGTAACTACACGTTTAATAATATAAAATAATAAAATTGTTTATTTCATCTTATGGTATTTGTACATGATGTTAGCAAAATTTATGTTGTTACTATTACAAATCGACAAATTTTTTGGGTGACCAGCTGTTCTCCTAGCTAGGTTGCTGGGCAACCTGTATTAAGGAGAGACAGTTTGCCTTCCCGGTTGGTGTTTTACAAAATTAAATTAAATTAAATTAAATTAAATTAAATTAAATTAAATTAAATTAAATTATTTACTAAGATTATGTTTGTGGTTGTCGATATTTTATACGTTCCTACTTATTACGAATGATTACACAAGGGAATAAAATTAGACATTTTGTTGCATGGAATTTATGGCTGTTGTGTAATTGTAACGCCAATGAATAACCATTTAATAATACTTATAAAAGCCGTAATGGAAAAATATATAAACGTAAGATTACACTATTTAACTAAGAACGCAACACCTAAACTGTAAAAGCGGCAAGTCTTAAATAAATATTTACATTTTACTGGTAAATAAAATCCACATCAATAAAAATATTAAAATTTTACTTGTGCTCTCCTAATATAGATTCGAGAAGTTGATATCCTAGTTTCTTGGTATCAGATATCCGTTAAAATATACAGTTTTGAAGTTTCACTGATTAGTGCTATTACTGAAGTTATACACAGATATAGATATATTGTAGTATTGTATTTTATAGCCTCTAGATCATAATTGTATTGTTTACAATGACAAAATTTTACAAACTTTAGTTAGTTAATATTCCAATTATGATCACACTTCACTTGTTTAGAGTGGCAAGTAGACGAAAACTCCTGTTTTATTTTATTTTCCCAGTCAATAAAACCTTTTAGAAAAAGATCAGATATTAAAGGATTTCTAGGAGGGAAAGGAATGTTATCGATATTTTTCTACGATTACAACCACATTCAACTTAACATCACTATTCGCGTAACTTGTTTATGTGTGTTTATTCTCGCGTCCGTAGCTACTGATAAAAGAGCCGCCCCTGTTTTCATGTATTCTATTAGTGAGTTTTTTTGTGTTGCTGTAAGTTTCTTTGTGTGCGGGAGAAATGTGAGCTCATGTGTCGTTCTTATAGTTTTTGCTTTTGTGTTAGTAAATTGAGTGGGAGAAATGTGGAGACACCTGAACACGTAATATTTCTTTACAAAGCATATCTCTGTGTTTATATGATCTGTGGTGCAAACTAACCATAAGTTGTAACCTGACTACGGAAGAATAAAGTGATCTAAACAGTACGAAAATAACTTTTCATAGTTTTTCATTTTTTGATTATCTATGTATCTTTATTTTATCTTATTTTATCTTTATTATCTATGTATTACCGAAACTACCATTTTTTTTTTATTTTCCATTAGTTCGCACCTTTTAAACTTCCTAGAGTTTTAGCGAGATTAACGAACAGCAATTGATGATTAGTTTGGATAAATAAACCTGCCATGTATAGTCTCGAGATTAAGATAGTCAAATCGACTGGTAAAAATGCCTTAAACATCAAATCTGTCTTTTTACAGGTACTTAAGTGCGTCAATGTTACTCAAATGTATCTAGATTCATTAGAAACTGTTCATTCCTTTCTTCTTTCTGTTTTCTTTCCACGAACTGACTGCGGCATTCGTTGCATAATCTTCAAGATCAACTCGTGCAGCTGTTATTATTTAATAAACCACAAGGCCCTCCACGAGTATTTCATATATTTTTTTGTTATTGATAATAGGCTCGCGTTTGACCACCATTTCACCTGATGGCAAGTGATGATGTGGTCGAAGATGGAGCACGCTTGCCTAGAACTAACCTATTCACTCTTGACTTAAATACCCCAGGTTATAGCGATCAGAAAACACAGACTCCGATAGGGAATTCCACTCTTTAGCTGTATGCACAATGAAAGTATTCCCAAAACGTTTTGTGCGTATGGGTGGGATGTCCACCTTGAAACGATGGCGCATCGCCGTTTATCTTGTAGTAGGAGTTCTGTGGGGCTATATCCTTAATTTATTTTAAGACTTTTGTATTTACATCTCATTCGCAACCTGTCAATCACACCTATCTTTACATCAGCAGTTAAAAACTGCGATTACTACAGCACCGTGTGTCGTGGTTTGGGTCTCGCAGGAACAATTATTTGTATGGTCTACAGATAAACTAATACTTCAGAATAATATCACGACAATTGCGCCAATAACTAGATGATCAATCTTGCGTGCATTATCCAGCATCGCCCTCCCGCCCACAAATATATGCACATGCAAAGTATGCAATAAAAACATATCATATGCAACCAAACCTGCTGATTAGCAGCAAACGTGCTGATGCACGGAGCATCAGGTTTTGTTTATACCTAGTGAACATCTGATGATTCAGATGTTCACTAGGTATAAATTTCCGTAAAGTAACGCCTCATTCCATTCTGTAGGTTTACATAATAGTTGTACCGGGTCTGGCTGTTTGTGTAAGTAAGTTTATAATTATGTTTGTAAGCTCTCCCACGATGTAGGAGTTAGCCCTAAAACGCACTAGCGGCAGGCCTTGATGCGGCGTGCCGTTGCGGTTGGCCGCAGTTTAACGGTCTGCCGCAACGGCACGCCGTATTCCGGCTAACCGTATGGTCTCGGTTCTGTAGCGGTCCGCCGCATTTCGTCGTCAGTGCTTCTAGAAATGTTGGTCATGATGGACGTAGAAGAAGTTGCTGTAGTTATTTATTTAAATTATGCGTATATATTAATTATTTCCTCCCAACATTTTAACTTTTTATTTCTGTCTGCGTAATCAGCGCATTTACTATTCCATATAGCAGGGCGTTCTTTGATCTCTAAAATAAAATTTTCTGTATCAAATTCCATGACACGCGCGCCCTGCATACAATGTCTAGCGACTGATTGGCCGGTAGCGGGGAGCGCGGTAAGCGTTTGCGGCAGGGATGTTATGGATATGAAATTTCGGATACGGATATAGGAATGATTATTATACCGGATACGGATAAGGATACGGATATGAAATTATTTCGGATTATCCGTTAGTTTCGGATAAATTCAGTTACGAATATTAGATTTTTAAGGAATTTGAAAAGTAAAATACAAATAGATACATCATACCATAACGCGCTATCTCATCTCATGTAATGATGTATTACATTTTATAACGCGAGAATTTCAATACAATAACCATCGTGTGGTGCTTCATTACACGTCATGTTTAGAGTCATGGTGTAATGCAACATTCCCCGGTACTAAATGTAATAGCATATAACATCACTTTCTAACGCACTGTTTTGCGCATGCCTACTTGTGTGTTTCGCCGCCGCCCGGCCGACAAAACAACTTGTCATAACGTGTCTCAATTAGGCTCCGCCCCTATCCGATATTATCCGAAACTTTCTGATTCGGTTACGGTTACGGATAAATTTTTATATCGGATATCCGAAAGTTTCTGTTACGGTTACGGAGCTCCCTAACATCCCTAGTTTGCGGCATACCGCGCTGAGTGCGTGGAGGGGGTGCGATGCGCCGCTACATTCAACCGGTGCGGCCCACCGCAGCTCCAAGACAACGGGAGCGGTTGACGGCTGGCTGCAAGTCAGTGCGTTGGTATCGAGCGGTTTCATATAAAAATTGAAGTGCGGCCAACCGCAACGGCACGCCGCGTCACGGCCTGCCGCTAGTGCGTTTCAGCCCTACCAACTACCAAAAAAATGGCTGTGACATCCGGACGGACGGACAGACAGACAGACGGATAGACATATCGAAACTATAATGGTTCCGTTTTTTGCCATTCGGCTACGGAACCCTAAAAAGAGTTTTTAACAAAAAATTGAACCGAATTCAAAACAAACAAAAGTACTACTGCACAAAAAAAGTGAAAAAATATCTTAAAGACAGTTTCAATGGGTGGCTTATTTCGTTGGTATGAAGGGTAGTAACCTACTAACCTACTCATCTGGTTGAAATTGGTGCCAATATATATGGTGTGTCTATAGATTTGACAGGCTACGTACGCCGCATTCCGGGGCACACGCGGAGGGATTAATCCAGTTTGTTTTTAAGTCGGTTCAAATTATTGTTATTTTTTTTCTGTAATTATATAACACTGTTAAAAGGTTAAAGGTATCAGCATGGGCAGACCATATAAAGGTGCAAGAGGCAAAATAGTCTGTCCAAGAATCCCAAACGTAATGCATTCGTTGCGAGTTTCGTCCCCAAGAAAACAAACAAAACAACTTATAAGAAAGCAAAATACGCGTTTTTTTTACTTCGATAACATATTTTTAAAAGTTATATCGCCCTAAGCTAAGCTCTCCCGAGCTCCTAAGCTAGAGAGAGAAATTTCCTGACGGAGTCTGTGTTTCCTGTTAGTTATAACCTGGGAGTATTTAAGTCAAGATAGAATAGGTTACTTCTAGGCAAGCGAGTTTTATTTTCAACCGTTATCGCTTAACGTTACGTTAAAATCAGTTCATAAACCACTAAGATTTGGCTGGAAATATACTTAAGATTACACAGAGCAATTGAGAATCTCCTCCTTTTTTGGAACAGACCAGCTCAACGTCCTGTTCCCTCAATCTCGCTTTCACTAGGTACCGGTTTTCCAGACGCACCTTAAGGCGCATACTGTCTACACTTGGTTGATATACATATATTATATCGTCTTGTAGTACTAAGCACTTCTCCGCCACTCTTGTTGTGCGCACTGCCAAGGTGTCGAACTCTCTGCCAGCTTTTGTGTTCTCTACCACATATGACCAGCCTTTAAAGCAAGTGCATACAGGCATCTTCTGGGCAGGCTCATTATATCGTAGACCGCATCAATCGCTTCAATAAATTCAATCGAGAGCGGGATAACTCAAATTAAAAAAGTATGCTCTTGTTAAGTGTAACTAGCAAACAAACATTTCAAGAATAATACATTTATTTCCTCAGAGTTAAATACAAATAAATTAATACCTTAAAACTAGTAACTGAAATACCAGAAACGATCATTCTTCTTAATAGCCATAATATACAAAATACAGAATAAATAAATCTTAGCCTTACACAAAATTACGACCTACAAATTAGTGACCATCTTTTCCAAACAGGACAAGATCTAAGTCATATGCATGGAGGTGGAATAAGAATTTTCCTCAAGAACTGTCCTCTACACTTTGGCATAGCTGATGGTATACCATCTGAAGACAATGCTGTCAAAGGTGATATAGGGGAGGCTGCTGGCAAAAAAGGATTTTCATTGCGAGCGAAACCTTTTTGCTCGGGCACTTTCACGTATTTAGTCATTTCAGGTTGAGTTATCGATAATTTTTGCCGTACAACCTCTGGCTTACCCATCTGTGAAACCCCCATAGCAATGTCATTGTTTTGTACAACCATTCTATTCGGCATTTCATTATTCTGAACAATAACATTTCTTGGTAATTTTACGTCACCACCACCATTTTGTATTATGTATTTTTTTGGTGAAACTGTTTCGGGTTTTCTTTGCACGACCATGTTTTTCGGTAAGACTATTTGATTACCATTTTGTATGATGACATTATTAGAATTTGGAATCAATACTACATTCCTTTTCATACTTTTTTTTGATGGTCTTTGCACAAATTGTATCTTTGGCGCATCAGGTCTGATTACAGTTCCGGGCTCGTCAGTCAAGACAAATCTTCTCTTGACCATCCCTGGCATATTCGGCATTGCCCTCTTCGTGTTGCTTGCTGTTGATAATATCTGCACCAGTTGTTCTTTGTTTCTCGGAAACAACATGCCTTGCAGGAGAACCGAATTTGGCGTTAGCTCCTGACTTATAGATGGTGTTAAATAGATTGATAGGATTACCAGTAGTTTTGTTAACTGCATTTTTATCTAAAACAAAAGTAAAAAATGTTAATTATTGAATGTAGGTATGTATTAATGGAGCTAACATAAACCTTTCATAAACTTGTGTATATCTTTCAGTGTTGTTTCTCATCAAGAACATCCAGCCTTATCTAGTTAAAAGTGTTCTTTGTAATCATATACCATTAAAAGCAGGAAAGATTTGTAATTTTTGTCATTTTTTGTTTGTTTTATAGACATAAAAAAGCGAATAAATACAAAAACTAATAGATTGATGACAAAATATATTTTAAAATATCACCGTTACAATGCTGTTGTCACTGAGTGAGTTAGATGAAGAAAACAGTATTTTCGCGAGCGAAGCCGCGGGCTAAAGCTAGCTAACAACAAAGTACTCCTTAACCAAGGTACGACAGGTTTTACACCTGAGCGTTATCGAAAAAATAAGTGTATATATCTTACCTTTCCTACACAGTACAATTGAATATACTCGTATGCTCAAATGATAATGTTTTTATAACAAATCAAGTTTATTTATCGGCTAAGTTACAAAAATCGATTGACAAATAGTGAGTTTCGGCATCGATTATTTTATCGATTCAAGTCGTGATTTATCTGATATCTTCAGCAATTGCTTTCTTTTGCAACTTTTTGTGTGTCTTTATCGGTAGTTGGATAGTGGAGATTGCCCATCTGCTTAGCGGGTCTTTAGGAAACTTCAAAACGATGCAAAGTAGTTTTGGAAACAAATTATTAAGACAATTGAAGGTCACTAGAATATTTTTTCAGCGAAAAAAATATTGCTTATGTCCTTCTCCAAGGTCTAGTCTACCACTATGCCCAATTTTATTAAAATCTGGTAAGACGTGACATTTTAATAGACAGACAGCAATATATTCGCATTTATAATATTAATACGTTGTACAAGGGGCACTTACCTGCATTTGAACTGTGTGTTGTCAGAAACGACTTGTAACTTAATTTGATTGTCTTAGTTAACTTGTGTGGTCGAATACAAGGAGTCTGTAAGGTTTATATTTTGCTAGTTGAGATTTTAACATAGTCTACATATTAAATAATTTTGTATTTATCTGTGAGGGCTTGTAATTTGCAACTTGGTCTAAATATATTATTCAATCCCAACATAAAATAAATAAATAAATACTTACCCATTTTTACAAAAATTACGCGTACGGAAGAGTATGAAATATGGCACTCTTAAGTTAATATATAGAAAAAAGCAGAAATCCCACGAAAACATCCTGTAAAAAACTAGCCAAGTCTCGATGGAGCTGCTTGTTTTTCGATAAAAAGTACTGAAATCTCTAAGCAAAGCCAAGCCAATCTAAGGTTCTTTACTGCGATTTCTTCTTTAACAAAGTTAGATTTTATGTGACCAACCGTTGAACATTCTTTATGCACATTTACTTGTTGACACATCCAAGTTAACGGCCAAGTTACATAAAATCTGACTATATTAATAAAGAAATCGCAGTAAAGAACCTTAGACTTGGCTTGGCTAGATTTTACTCAGTGAGAGTTTTTAGAGTCAGTGAGTGTCGAATTAGCACAACTTTGCTTTTTCATAACTTAGGAAATAAGTAAGATACAAATATGAAATTTTGTGGATTAAGTATGTGCTTATTGATGACGATAATTTCAACGTTCAAAATCTATCCAGAGGTCCTCAAATAGGGGCATGAAAATACGCCGAAATGGTTCCAGAAAAGGATGGTATGGCAGTGTTTGCTTCGCGCTCGACCGGGTGGGGCACTACCGTGCCCACAGAACTAATTTAATCGTTAATAATACTTATAACTATGTGTATGATATTAATTCAGAACGCACAATGAAATTAAGAAACTATTAGCATATAAACGCAGCAATGAGAGTAGGAGAACGAGCCAATAGAGCTAAGATGCAAAAACGTTATGTAATTGTAAGAAGTTAATCAAATAAAAGATAACATAATTATTCTTTCGGGAAGTTAAGAGTATTATTTTGGTCATTCACACCACCTAACATAACAAATGTTAGGTGGTGTGAATGACCAAAATAATAGCTAGGTTTTAGCCTATAACATACCCACTGCTAGAACACAGATCTCTCTATGAGAGTGGTATAATTCTTAGACATCACAATTTCTTCGAATTTTGGGTCCTAGTCCTAGAACAGGTAAAATAAAATAAAAATAACAACAACAAACACACACAAAAAAATGCAGTCGTTAATAGACCTTTATACAAAAACGCAGTCACTATAAGTCAAGGAAGCCACATGTGCAGAAGGAATCATTGCCAAGCAGTCTTATCTTCAACGTAGTCTTTAATCGCTTTTAAAACGAAAGTTTAAAACCCATATTAAACGTAATATTCTGTCACAGACTTTGCACTTTTGCTATAAAAGTGTATGCTGTTTATGTGTTTATGTATGTTTTGTTTGTTTATGTTTGAATGAATGGAAATTTGTTGGAAAATAATTTCTTGTTTATTGCGTGTGTTTATTGTATGAAGATCGCTTCTAATCTTAAAAAGTCCTGTGTTTTTATGTACACACAATACGCTTTCTAATATATAAAGTGAAGGCCGATTCAGTATATTTACTTCTTTAAATACATTTCTAAGGGAGTCGCTTTCTAAGAGTCTGGGTTAACAAATAGCTTTGTTGGGGTCCCCAATTGCAAGAAGTCAGTCGCAAATAATTTGCTTCTGCCTATTCCTTAAGACGGTTGCGTAACTTTCTGCCAGCTGCTACTAAAATTGCGCTAGCACAGTCTCTTAGTCTCTTTTACTCCCCATCCTGGACTTCGCTGATGTCAGTTATCTTGATCTTACTGAGGCACAATTTGATAAACTTGAGCGACTCCAAAATGTTTGTTTTAGATTTATATTTGGCTTGCGCAAATATGATCACGTATCCGAATTTGGTACGAAATTCAAGTGGCTTCCAATACGTGTTCACCGGAACTTACACATTTTATCTTTTTTACAGTGTTCTGTTTAATCTTAAAACCACCACTTATCTTAAAAAACGATTCAAGTTCCTGCATTCAAGACACACATGCAAAATCTCTGAGGTCATCAGAAAAATTAAGGCTTGCGTTACCGAATCACGTCACCAATATCTGTGGTAAGTCGTTCGCAGCTCAAGCAGTGCAGCAGTGGAATGCTCTACCCGTGTCATTAAGACAAACACGAACTCTATCGTTTTTCAAAAATTTGGTAAAAGATCTTTATCTTGTTAAATTGTCTTCTTTAAATTGTTGTTATTATATGTGTCTTTGTTTCTTTTTTTTTAATATTTATATGTATATAATATATTATGTTTTGAGAATGTATTTTTTTTTGTATTTTATATAGGTAAATAGTACACCGTGTGCTACCCGCGTATTTATTTTTCTTCGTCTGTGTCAAATCCACAGAATAGAAAATTAAGTAGAAGTGCCCTTACACTCTCAAAACGAGGACCAATGTCGCCAAACTCACACATTTGCAAATCAAATTGTCTGTTACATACATAAAAAACATTGATATAATTGGCTACAAAGTTAAAACGCAACTTTAACAAATCATCTTTTACTGTTAAAAATTGAGTCTTATTACAACGACCGAAAGTTGTTATTATTTGACATGACATAATCAATAAAGGCGTTTATCGTTTAAAACACTAAAATCGAACAATTTATAACGACTTCAGCTACTCAACGCTAGATGGTGCTGAAACCAATTTATTCAATTCGGAACGCTAAGTGCTTTAAAATAGATGTCATATTTGCATGCACATGTAATGTCTTTTGGTACTCAAATATAGATGTTAAGAAACATCAATATTTTAATATCGTATCTACTACAGACGGATGCAGGCTACGTGTGGTTAAAACGTCGACATTTCTGTGCAATCTTAGTTAAACATTTATGAATTATACACATAAACCGTCCGAAAACAATTTTCTGAATGATGGTGCCAGCTATGAAATGAAGAGTTAGAAATTTAAAAAAAATATCGATACGGACCTACTTTACGAATGTGTCCCATCCCTAATTGAGTAGCGTTGAAGTTACTAGAATTTATAGTATGTTATATAATACTCCAGATAACGACCAAGTAGATTTAAACGTCGTAGTAATGAAAGTAAGGTTGTTTATAGTTTGCATTGAAGTTATGAAATGTGGTATTGACATTAAAATCAAATATGTATATTTAAAATTAACAAAGTTTAATACTTACCGATGATACGATACAACTCCACAAGATACATACTTTTTCTGCTTTTGTCTTTGCAGGTGAAAACCACACAACAATGCATAATTTCTAATATATTTCGTGTATTTTAGAGACAACCAATCGCGACATGAATCTGTCAGAGAATAAACTAATGTTGCGCATCTTTGCTTAATGTTGACACGCGCGCGATATTTGAGCGGCACTTCCATTGTATTTTCTATTCCGTGGTCAAATCCATCCAAAGGTTGTCTGTAAAAGATCACTTTTAGCGATGAGACTGCCCATTGTATCAGCCTTTTTAGTTGTTAAGTCCTTATTTGTTTTCTTGTTATGGTGTACAATAAACAATATATCTATCTAACCGAGCTGTCGCTATATCAGTCAATTGTCAAATTTTTCCTACTGCATATGCAGCTGACCTTAATTTACCTGAGAGTCCTAATGTGAGGGCCCCATTGCAACCTTGAATCAATACTGTTTCACCCAAAAATATTGTTTCAGTATTAAGATCAAGTGGTTTGCCGTCAAGTATCAAATTGAGTAATGAAAACTTAAGATTCTATTGAACTATTATACTTATACAATTTTTCTATATATACGAGTATATAATACATATATACACACACATACACCCACCCAATTTAATTAATTTAATACTGTGCCCGTCTTACTGTTCTCGTACTATATATTATGGTCACATTAAAGCCGAGGACGCTGCCATCCTAAACACAACTTAGGTCTTGCATTGGGTGCCAAAGCTCATTAAAAACACTAACTACGCTAGTTGCTGCATGCATGCTGGATGGTGTTTATTGTATGTTAAAAAAAATATCTATTGGCTCCTGTAATACAGTTAATACTAGCGCAGGAGCCAGGGAATTCTTGAATATATTACAAGAAAACTGTCAATAAATGATTATGATTATGATTGTAAGTATTCGATATTTATATTGTATCCCCTATGTAACTATGATAAAACGATCCTAGAAATTTTTTTTAACTAAAAATAGAACCGACTTCCATATCAAAACACTACAAAGGCAAAAATAACTTTAATTTCGGTAGTCGGTGTTATTGGTTTTGGATTTTCTTTTTTTTCACACCGCCTTCCGAAATAAAAGTTATTTCTGGCTTTGAAGTGTTTTGATATGGAAGTCGGTTCTAGTTTTTGTTAAAAAAAATTTTTCACGCTTTTTAGTGGGTCGGTTTGTAATTTATCTAGTTACAAAGCCATAATGTCAACAACTTATCATTTTTTACAAAACATTTCTTTTCCCGATGCATAGCCGTTAATTTTTGAGGAGTTCTCCTGGTACTTGACCATCAGCTCTAGATCACCATACTCGTATGTATTGCGACGAGCATAAAGTGTTTAACATCCGTACCCAAGTAATCGAATCGCAATCCACGAAATACTTATTATTGAGTAGTTTCAGCGGCCATCTGTGGTTTTCATCATCAGTTCAACTTCCCCAAATGGTACTTTTCGAAAGCAACTGCTCAAGGTACAAAACGCTATAAGTGTGCCTATAATATTTGAAGAGTTCCCTCGATTTCTCCAGGATCCCATCATCAGATCCTGATTTCGTGACAATGGGACCAACTAGAAAGTATACCCTTTCAAACGCAAAAAGATTTTTCCAAATCGGTCCAGCCGTGTTCGAGTAATGAGGTAACATAAATAAAAAAATAAAAAAAAGTTCAAGACGAATTGAGAACCTCCTTTTTTTGAAGTCGGTTAAATATTAACAAACGCGAACAAATTGGCGGGCGGTTTGTTAATTTTTCTATTTGTAAATAGGCATCTTCTGGGCTCGCTCGTCCCATCGTAGACCTCATCTATCGCTTACCATCAGGCGAGATCGAGGTCAAGAGTGAGCTCATACGTAATAATAATTTAAAAAATTGTAGGTGTATTTTCTCTGAATGACAAATAGCTTATATGATATTCTAGATTGTAATCTATGGGCTTCGGGGATCACGAGCCGATCTCCGGCCACCGTAGGCTTGCGGACGGCGAGCAGGTGTAGCTCGGACCAGTCCCGGCTCGGTGGGTCGGCTCTAGAGCAGTCAGCACCATCGACGACGCCCGAAAGGGCACCGGACCGCGGACGGTAGGGGACCGGGGTTACGCCAAATGTTCTAACAAGATACCGTGGCAGATAAGGGCAGTTGAAATAACAGGGTGGATTTCTAGTCAGTTAAAGTCTGACACTCCCTTCCGCTCCATCTAGAGCGGGAGAAGTCATATTTTTATGATTATCACGCCGAAAAAAGGAAAAAAAAGTCTGTAATGTAAACGTATGTAAACTATGACTGAGTCAAACGTCATCTACATAGATCCGATCAGCTATTTTAGCGTGATTCATTTAAAAATATCCATACATCCATCATTATTTCTCATCTAGACTTACGGATATACAGTATGTTAACTAACAGATGACGTTCCCGTTAACCCGCAATAGTATAAGCACATCAGTTAGATCGCCGCACACGCGGCCCGTCATTCATAAATAAATTGCGACATTGCCGTCCTTCAAGTACAGAGTGTTTCTTTTACGTATCAATGTAATATTTGTAGTGAATATTTTAATATTAAAAAAAATAAAAACATTTTGTTTTCGAATGGTAATATTTTTTTAGCATGTTGGTATGCATGCTCCGCTCGCATAAAAATATTTCCTTCTACTTCAAATATTTCCTATTCTAACGTCTAATCTATCTCTGAACCAAAGAAGTTCGAACCTTTTTGTTTGGAAGCTGGCATATCGACTCGCCGCCATTTTCAGATTTTTTCGAAATCCTGGCGACGTAATAAGTCTATTTTTAATGATTGTGGTTGTACTAATATGTCGATATTTACCTTCAAATATTTGACATGTGACACTTTGGGGTATCATGTTCCATGACTTTTTTTTCGTCTGTGTCCTCCATCCATATATGCCACTTTCATTGTGCGCCGTGATTTCGAAAAATACTCAAAATGGCGCCGGGTCGATATGATAGATCGGTTCTATCCCCTTTCATTTATATCGATTAAGTGGTTCAGACGTAAAAATATAATAGAAAGAGAGACAGAAGTACAGAGTTACTTTAGCATTTATTATTTGGTAACTAGGGGTGGGCTGTTTTACCAGCCACAATTAAGTCCTCATTACACGCCTTTTTTGGCAGATAATTATATACAAATTGTGTTCCATTTTCAAATTTAGTAGATGATTCAACATCGTGAAACATTTTTGGACCAAACACGTGTTATCTTCAGTTGTTGAAATGGTCTTAATGCAAAGAATTATATAATTTAGACATGACTCATCCAGATCGTAACACATTATTTTAGTGACGAGGAAAGTTTCACAAGAAAACCAACATACAATTTTGTATCACATCATTTATTTAATTAAAAACTTAAATTATCATAATTTAACTATAAACAATTCACAAGAAAGGCGGCTGTAGTGTAACTTGACGCAAATACTTGGGGCAACATTCACAACCGGTCAGCCCACATCCGCAGCCGGTCTCCACACATCCGCAACCGCAAGATGGAACCTCTATCGCAGGCAACTGGCAACCACATGACGGCATCTGTATCCCTAAACAGCTGCAGGGCCCGGAACATCCACAGGACGGGGCTGTTATGCCAGTACAGCTGCAGGGGCTTGAACAGCCACAAGTCGGGACTGACAACCCTAAACATCCACATGGACCAGAACAACCACAAGATGAAACCGCTAATCCTAAACAATCACAGGGTCCAGCGCTTCCACAGGCAGAAACAGGCATTGCTGAACACCCACAAGGGCTTGAGCAACCACATGATAAAACCGCCAGTCCAGAGCAACTACAAGGTCCATTACAGCCACAAGACGCTATAGGCATTGTCGTGCAAGCACATGGGCCGTTGCAGTCGCAGGACGATACCGGAATTGCAGCACAGGAACACGGCCCCATACATTCACAGACTGTCACAGGAATACCGGCACAGCTGCAGGGGCATGAACATCCACAAGGTGATAACTGGATTCCAGAACAGCTGCAAGGACCGAGACATTCACAAGATGACACTGGAACACCTGCGCAGTTACAGGCTCCTTGGCATCCACAAGCATTTACAGGATATGAAGGCAGTTCAATGACAGACATACAATAAGGATAGGTAGGAAGCTGAAGTTCTTGACATCCACATTTTGGGACTTCTATAGTCGTTAGAGCCCCATATGGGCATGCTGGGAGTTTGACAGCAGGGACACTGTTGCAACCACATTTAGGGCCAGGGCAGCCACAGTAGTTTGAACAACCGCAGGGGCTGGAACATCCACAGGCGCTGGAACATCCACAGGACCCAGAACATCCACAGGTGCCGGAACATCCACAGGACCCAGAACATCCACAGGGTAGGTCCACCACAGGTGTTATAATCTCAATGGTAGACACAGACATAGGAGAAGCACGGACTCCATAACAAGGTATATCAGTGGTCGGGAAAAGGCACCCTAAAGGGTTAAATTCCATAGGTTCTACATATCTATAGTTAGGGACGTCGATAACCGGCCCAGGAGGTAGAGCTACGGGTGCGTATACAGGTTCAACGACAGGTCCTCGACATCCACAGTTCAGGATGTCTATTAAGTTCTGGCATCCACAGCTGGATATTCCAAGGTTCTGAAGGCCAGATTTCTTTATTTTAGACTTTGATTTCGTAAGTTTTCGCTTCGATGACCTTTGGGCGTTGATCTGAAAGAAAAAAAACGTATTATTTTACATCTATTAACTTTGCTTGTGACTTTGCAAAAGGTATCTTATAGCTAGTACCGTCTGTTTAGAAAATGTTCACTTTAAAAAAAATTGGTACCCAAGTACAATTGGGACACTGTGACAAAAATAGCTTACACTTTATACTATACTGTTAAATTACATTATTAATATTTTTTATAGGCTTACGTTTGACCACCATCTCACCTAATGTTAAGCGATGATGTGGTCGAAGATGAAGCACGCTTGCCTAGAAGTAACCTATTCACTCTTGACTTAAAGACTCCTAAGATGTAGCTATTAATACGCTGTTTATAGGCACAAACAACTACGATGTTACAGTCAACCCTGCATCAATATACATTGGACATAGAAAGCGCCCGTAAGTTTTATGAATACGTTACAATGGGTGATTTTATTAGCACAAGCCTTCTTCTTCTTCTTCTTTGGGTTTGGTTTCCGCACTTAGTCCCTGCACGGGACCATTGTGCATGGGCCATGTTGGCAGTCACAGCACAAGCTTGACATACGGGATTACGAGAATGTTCTTCAGTGGCTCCTAACGCAACTGAAGGAACGGTGGGTTTTAGTCAGTAGAAGTCTGACACTCTTTTCCGCTCCAACCAGAGTAAGCAGCGTCATTTGATGATTTTCGCCCCGAAAAAAAGCCTTGCATTGATATGCAAGGCTTTTTTTCGGGGCGACTCTACCTACATAGAATACAACATTACCAGTATTCTCAGACAAATCCATATTAAGATTGTAGTTTGATTTATTTACATAGGGAATGGAAATAATATATAGTTGAGACCTGGTGACCTGTATTACAGGTATTGATAGACTTACAATGGGCACCTACGAATTTGTTACCATAGCATAGTATTAACAGCTTGTATGTTTGTTTACTTTTTACGTTTGTGGAGAGAAATAAATGTATTTTATTACTAGCATTTCGCCCACGACTTCGAATGTATGGATTTCGAGATAATGTATAACCTAAAGCAGTTACAAATAATGCACCACCACCAATCAAAATATTTTAAGAATTTGATCATTAGTTCCGGACATTATACACTTTTTTTTTTTTTTTTTTTTATCGTGGTAAAATTATCAAATAAGTCCTCCCACTCCGGGCGGGGTGGGAGGGACTGTCAGACTTTTACTGACTAAAATCCACGGTGTTCCTTCAATAACCCTTTACGTACCGGGGTCACGGTAACGGGATGAGTCCCACGACCCCGGCAGGCTTCGGCCCTCTATGGGGGGGCCTCGTCATATTGCTGACGCTCTTTGAGGCGCGCGTGGAACACGACGCGCCGTCGACCCGGGCATGGTCCATGGTCGGACAGCGAGTTGCCCTTTACTCGCTGTCCGCATGCCCGCGCCTACGGTGGCCGGAGATCGTCGGCCGACGTCCGACGCCGTGGGCGTCTACCACTGCGGCTGGGCTGGAGGGAGGACGCCATCCTCTCCCTCACACGGCCCGCCTCCTCCTTCGGAAGCATGACTGCTTCGCAGAAGGAGGCGACCGCTTCCCACTCCCTCTCGCCCCGCAGCATGGCCTCGACCAATGCCGGGCGCGAGAGGTCTCCGCCTATCGCCGCCGTGAGGACACGTCGGTGCTCTGCCCAGGCGGGGCAGTCTTGCACCGTGTGCTCTACGGTGTCCTCAGGGCGACCCTCGCAGTGGTGACACCCAGGCGTTTCCTCCTTTCCCATCAGACACAGGTACCTCCCGAAACTTCCGTGTCCGGTGAGGACCTGCGTCATGCGGTAGGTCAGGACGCCGTGACGCCGATCTAGCCACTCCTCAAAGAGGGGTCTTACCGCCGCAATTGCGGCGTGCCCGGGACATTATACCCTACGTACAAACTTACAAACCACAAACAAACAAACAATTTTTCTTTCTTTATTATTAGTCATTGTAAATATATAAAGGTACGTACCACAACACAAGCCACAAGCAATAGGATAATCGATAACTTTCCAAAATGCATTTTTAAATAAATTCAAGAAGTTAATTTATTGCAACTAAAAATAAATACTAATGACTACTTACAATGTTTAAAAAAAACAAATGTTGTATTTTATATAGCTCCTTGTTTGTCAATATTTTTGATAAGTCCAAAAAATTGCGTTAAAATGCAATCGATTACAATGTTCGGAAATCGATTGTTTGTAATTAAATCGGATATTAAACAGATAGTTCGATTGTTGTAATATTATTATTATTTCAATGATAAGGATTTAATTGCCAAACTATCAATCAATTTCATCGTTGTTTTCATTATTCGCCTTGCAACATTAAAACATACATGACAATTATTATTATTATTTAGGGCAAACGTGATGCTTTCTTAGATCTAGGCTAGTTTTAAGCTACATTCACGGGCCAAGCCCAGTCAATGTAGCGTATGTGTGTTAATGTATGTGTGTTATGTGAGTAGATATCATTTTCGTCGGTTTGCATGAACTTCCTTACTATTCTGCAGGTGTTTAAAATTGCGGCTTTTTGGAGGGTCATGTAAACTGAGTCTTTTAAGTCTAGTAGTTTTAGGCTATGGTGAAGGTGATTAGGTACTACTACCCCCGTGGTGGAGATTATAATGGGCACAACATACACTTTTTCCTGTCTCCAAATTCTGGCTATTTCGTCTTTCAGTTCAGCATATTTACTTAATTTTTCACTGATTGTTTTTTGTAAATTATGTGTATTAGTGACAGCGATATCAATAAGGTAAGTGACTTTATCTGGGGGCACGGCAGTGCCCCCGCCAAGTCGAGCAAAAAAGCGGCACGGCCGTACCATTCTTTTCTCGAAGCAATTCAGGCCATTTTCGACCCCCTATAACTTCGTTGTGGATAAAACTAGAAGCCTGAATTTTCAGTAACCAAACAGACATTGTATAAATACGGTATATTTCAAATTTCATTCAATTTGAACTAGTAGTTTAAGAATTATAACGAGTCAAATTTCCTTAATTTTGTAAATTTTGTCACTCACTGACTGACCGATCATCAAAAGTCTAAGACACTTCTAGCAGACATAGAAGCTTCAAATTTAGAATACAATTAGTGTTTAGTATATGAATCAAGGAAAAACTATAATATTTTTCAATTTCGTTCCAGTTTTCTAGATACATCAACCGCATAAATAACTTTGTAATCCCATATAAATATATAGGATTACAAACTTACATTTGCAGTTAATTAATCAGTGTACCTGTATAATATAATGAAATAATAGATGTAGATGGGTACTTTTTTTTTCTCGGTGAAAAATATTATCGAATGACTTCTTCCGCTCGGGTGTATCAGAATTCTACTGACTAAAAACCCACCCTGTTCCTTCGGAAGCCCTAAAGTTCCGGGGCCGCGGTATCTCGATGGAACTTTCCCGCAAACCCCGACAGGCAATGGCCCTATGAGGCCCCGTCACTGATATTAACAGCTTTTTGAGGCGCGCGTGGAACACAACGCGCCGCCGACCCGGGCCTGGTCCTTACCGGACGGTGAGCGACCCCTGCTCACCATCCGCAGGCCCGCGCCTACGGTGGCCCGAAATTGACTTGCGATCCACGACGCCCGGGGCGTCTCCCCCGGCGGCTGGGGCGCGAGGAAGAGAGTTGCCTCTCCCTCGCACGTTAGGCCTCCTCCTTCGCTAGCATGACTGCTTCGCAGCAGGAGGTGACTACATCCCATTTCCTCTCGCTTCGCACCATGGTCTAAACCAGAGCAGGGCGCGAGAAGTCTCCGCCGCCGATCGCCTCTATGAGGATACGACGGTGCTCCACCCATGCAGGGCACACCTCGACCATATGCTCCACCGTGTCTTCCAGTGTAGATAGGTACCTAGATATAATAATTATGCTCAAAGGTAACTTGTTAAATGGTCAACGGAATAAAAAAGCAAAAAGTATTAAGAGTATTGGGGAGTATTAAGTAGAGTAAATTGCCCGAAATTGCATAATTACTTACTTATGGATTAACTTTAACCGAGACGTTTGACGAGTGCGGCATTAATTATTACTAGAGACCGGATATTATGCATTTGCATATTTGCATATGCCCTTTTCAGCGCTAATAGCATATTTTTCCTAAGATCTAGTGATGATGCATATTATCGCTATAATTTACAGTATTTTTCGAGCGCAGTGCACTCCGCAGCGTCTTTTGTTTTGGTACGATAATAAAATAAAAGAGACAAATGATCGTCGCGCTCGCCTACCGCACTACTCCTTCCTCGCACCTATTATGCATATTATTGTTTTCATTGTTGACGTGCGTGCACATTGATCTGCAGTTAAAGTTTTTGTGTCAAATTGTACAATGCCTCCCGAAAAAAAGTGTGTTTTCGTGGATAAGCCACTTTCCTGAAACATTTACTTACGACGGAACTGTTTTTTATTGTCGAGTTTGCGAGAAAAATATTTCGTGGACTAAAAAGTTCCTAAGTATTTTATTTTATTAAAAAACAATAAATTATAAAGATACATACTTAATAAAGTAAAACTTAAAACAAGTATTTACTAACAATAAACTTAAATCTAAAGGAATAACTTTACAAAACAAAAAAAAAATTTAGTCATTTAATGTTGCATATCGCACCCTTAATAAAGTAAAGGCATATTTCAAAAATATCAACTTTTGGGAAAACATGTTTTAAGATTCAGGGAATCCGATGTTCTTAGTCTATTACTAATAACATCATAATTTAAAGTGCTATAGCTCTGATTTTTTTTTGTACCTATTCTACGTTACATATACTACGGTATTAATAGCAGAAAAAGTACAAAACAAAATATTTAAGTACTAATAAATATATTTTTTAAAGCTCTTCCGAGTTAGGCCTCTTTTTTACTATTTTTATTTTTGGTTTTGAAGGAAATATTTGTAATAAGCCTTTACAAGACTAATGATATTCAAAATAATAAGGACTATCACGAAATAATGCTTTATCACACAATATATCCTATCATAAATTAGTAAAAGTGCCCTAATGTAAAATACGAATGAAATAAAAAAAAAAAACAAAATGTAAAAAAAATTAAGCTTTATTATTCTTAAAATTAAAACATACGAAATGGCAAATAATTAATTAAGTAAGAACTTTTCAAATGTTAAATAAACTTCAAATAAACATTTTTATAAACTTGACATTACAAACTTAAAATAGATCCTTTAATAATAATAAAAAACAATATTATATAATATTCACCAGCAACTTGCTCTTAAATACAATCTTGTGGAATCAAAAGTACCATACTATAGGTATGTGCCCGACCCAGTTCTCGAAAGTGGCAATATTACACTGTACTGGGATCGGTCTATCGTCACTGACAGGACTATTTTTGCCAATAAGCCTGACATAGTGGTGATAGACCGATTAGAGCGTCGCACAATGATTGTTGATATAGCAGTCCCCCATGACGAGAACCTCGTGAAACCTGAGATAGATAAAACAAATATCTTGACCTGGCGCGCGAGGTTGTCGACATGTGGGATGTGAAGACAGCAATCATTGTGCCGATAGTCGTCACAGCCAATGGTATAATACCATTGGCGCTTGCCTCTACCAACATCTAAGGAGGCTCTCGTTGGGCAGCTGGATCAAGGGCTTGATCCAGAAAGCAGTACTTCTGGAAACGGCGCGTATTTTGAGGAGGTTCCTCTCTCAAGAACCCTGACCACCGGTAGCTTGGACCCTGTTCCCGATACCGGTGGGCTACTATTTTATATATTTTTAAATGTTTATATTTTTTATATTAATATTTATAAATGTTATTTCTATGTACATAGACTAAATACATGGAATAATAAAAAATAATACAATATATAAAAATAATAATTCGACAATAAAACTTTTTTATTACAAGTCTTAGAACAAAACATTTTTTAATCATTTAATAATAAAACTTTTGTATATTTTCTTCATTTCAGTCATATCTTATATAATAATTATAATCAACCTTTAGTTATAATATAAGATGGATGATAATGTGATTTTATTTGTTATTTAAATAGCATACCATTTAAATAACAAATAGCCTCAAATTATCTCTGATGTACTCTAGTAGACGTATTTCAAATTTAAACAAAAATATTAACTACTCAAGACGATAACATACTATCAAAATAGGTCGCGTAATAAGGATCAATTAGTCTCTTCGAAACTAATTCCTTAAGGTCTCACGGCCATGTGCTCGAAGAACACTGTCTAGCTACCGGTTCTCCGTTATAGGTTGGATCGTTATCACTAAGTTCAGCATCACTTTCTGCAGAATTAATCGGTGAAATGCAATAATCCACGGTAGGAACTTGCTGTGTTATTATTGGTTCAACATTTTGAAGAGTCAAAGAAGACAGAAAATTTTTGGCCATAATCTACGTCTCCCACGTAGATTGTTGCCGAGAAATTAGTGGTTGTTCATCAGATAGTATAAAATCATCTTTAGAAATAGGTAGTGCTCGAGATACTGGGGAACATTTGCGGGACGATAGGCGGCTGCTAGAAGTTGTACTCGTGGAACTACTACTATCGGAACTTGAAGATGAGCTGGAACTACTTGACGACGATCTGGATGAACGTTTTGATGGTGTTGCGATAAAACCATTGGTTTCAGTCAAGGCCACGGGTGTATCGACTGATGGTTGAATATATTCAGCAGTTTTTGGGTTTAGAATCATAATATCAAACGTAATTTCGTTACCTGTGTAATGTTTAAGTGAACATTACACAGGTAACGAAATTACGAAATCTTGGGAATTGTGTTGGGAATATTCTCTTTTTCCAAAATGCGTCCAGTAATATACTGAAATAAAAATTAAACGATTAGATGCTGTACTTATGTAAGTACTTACCTAGTAAGATTTAACCAATAAAGACACGTAGCAAAACAACTTACTTTTGATCCTTAGGCAAATCGCTTAGCTGTTGATCTGGTGATTCTGGGCGATTGAGTAAGTTCAAATGGTTTTTGCGACCGCGACGTCATGCTTCTGTAAATAAAAATAATAATAGTAGGTACCTATTTTGTTTAATTACGTACTTCAACATGTTTAATACCTACTTAACCAATCAATAAAGCGCTTAATTATTGTATGTATTTACTAATCATACTTGAAACTATCGACGTAACTTGTAATTTGATTAAATATTTTACATCATGTAAAGACCTAATATTAAATGCAAACACAGATCGTTCATAAAGTTTTGTGAAACAAGGAATTATTTCTAGATAAACATCGTAAAAACATAATATTTTCGTAAAATAAGGAACTAATTTGATATAATGATGACATATTTTAATACATTGTGGTGATAAGAGGGCCTAACTCTAAGTCGACCTTTTAAAAACTAAAAAATATTGCGATACTTACCCGATAATTTGTAATAAAAAGGCACAACTCCAATTTTGCCAGGGCGTCAGTAGTCCGGCTTCGACAAGTACTGGCACCTTACTGGTTGGGCCTCTCTAGTGGGAAGACGCGGGTACGGGAGAGGGTAATGTAAAAGAGACACAATTACAGTATTCGCTTTAATATTGTATTTTTTCTCTCTCTGTGAAAGCCAAGTGGTAGAACAGGTGATTTTGTGCCCATCTATCACAAAAACTCGAAAACTCAAAATTTCGAATTGTGCCCTTACATTACCTTAGTAATGTAAGGGCACAATTCGAAATTTTAGTGCGATATTCTGTCAGTTTTCGTGCATATTTCAAGCATTTTTCATGCATATTTGCATGCATATTTCAAGCTTTTTATGTTGCATATAATCCGGTCTTTAATTATTACTAACTAATGCAAAAGACGTACGTGCGTATTCATATGTGCGTATCAAAGCCTCCAAAAAAAACCCATAGAGACAGGGAGTAGAGCTTTGCAAAAAACTTTAGCTGAAGTTCAAGAAGTAGTACCGGAAAACAAAAAAAGGAAGGCTACCTACAAAAATAAGAAAAGCTCATAAGACAGAGAGAGGGCTTTAAGAAAACTCGTTGTTGGTATACAAGAAGTAGAAGGTACCGGAAAGGAAAAAAGTAGGACTTTCTACAAAAAGCAATGAGATCCCATAAAAAACAATACTTGTCAAAAACCCAAGTCTCGCAACTTAGTTGTTCTACCGTAAAAAGTTGTGAGATCCATCTAATACCAAGTCGGTTGTTAATTTATTCAGTCCCTACTTAAGGGACCTTCTGCCTTAAGTTGTTACGTAATTATCTAACCTAACGGTCACTATAAGATTATAGTGACCATAACAATATTAAAAATCTTTACCGTTTTAAATAAATAGATTGACTTGGCAATCGCAATAAACAATTTAATTTATATATGTATTACTGTGAGATATATTGTGTTTTCATGCGATGGCCGAGTCAATCTATTTATTTAAAACGGTAAAGATTTTTAATATCAATATGGTCACTATAAGATGTCGTTAGGTTAGATAATTACGTAACAACTTAAGACAGAAGGTCCCTTAAGTAGGGACTGAATAAATTAATAACCGACTTGGTATTACATGGATCTCACAACTTTTTACGGTAGAACAACTAAGTTGCGAGACTTAGGTTTTTGACAAGTATTGTTTTTTATGGGATTAACTTTGTCTTGGAGAGTAATATCTGGTCTATTGTAGAGAATGGTTTTGTCAGTCAGTATGGCGCGGTCATAGTAGAGTTTTTGGGTTGTATTTTCTAAAACTGTTTGTGGTACATATTTGTAGTAAGGAGTGTTTGTGTCTTGTAAGAGCTTATTTTTGAGTTCTAGATTTAGATTTACGGCGATTGCTACTTGGTTATGTCTATGTGTATAATCTGTTTGTGTGAGTGTGCATGCCTCTGTAATATGTTAAATGGTCTCTGGCTGACTATGGCATTTCCCCAATTTATCATTTGTTATCGTGGGGTCTTTAATAATGAACTTTCTATAATTTTTGGTTTTTATAATCTGATCCTGTATCGCAATTATAAATCCCTCAGTCTCCGGGAATAAGGTACTGTAGAGGAGGTCTGCTATGCGAGTGGTCAGCCTATCACACTGGCTGGCATAATTTGAAATATTTAAATTTAGATTGCAATGTTGGACATGCAAAGAAATTGTTTTTTTAACAAAAGGGAGAATGGCTTGGGACGCCGCCGCCCGCATTTATGTACTACTGACTCAATATTATAATAACGTAAAAATGTAATTAGAATAATCTTCCCAATCTTCCATAAAAATATAAACATATTATTGTACAAAGTGTAAAACCTACCGCGTTTTATATTGAAAATCCCGTGTACACATACGACCCCCTTACAATTGGTGGAGGCGCTTTTTCAGTTCGCGTTTAGAAAAGTACGTGAAAAAAAATTGCGGAATATGATTCTTATCAGGAAAATAGAAAATAAAGAAGAAGGAAATAAATAAAAGAGAATTATCGCCGAAAATACCGCAGGAAAGTATACAGTATCATTCATTATTTATTTTGCATCATGGAGCAAATTGTAACCATTGATTGTAACTATGTTCTCGGGCTACGCCAATGAATCTGTGAAAGAATTCGTTGAGCAAAATTATAAGGGGGTCGTATGTGTACACGGGATTTTCAATATAAAATGCGGTAGGTTTTACACTTTGTATAATAATATGTTTATATTTTTATGGAAGGTTATTCTAATTACATTTTTACGTTATTATACTATTGAGTCTGCTTATGCGGGCGGCGTCCCAAGCCATTCTCCATTTTGTTAAAAAACAATTTCTTTGCATGTCCAACATAGCAATCTAAATTCAAATATTTCAAATTATGCCAGCCAGTGTGATAGGCTGACCACTCGCATAGCAGACCTCCTCTACATTTACACTCTATTAATTGAAACATAATAATATAAAATACCTACATACCTATAATAAAATACAAAAATCATATAAGTACTAATAAGTATTACATGCACAGTTAAGAAAGAAGGGGAAAAGCTACACGGAAAGATAATGCTCCTTCACCATTCTTTTGAACGCTGGTAGCGTTTGAGCACGCCTCGCTTCTATGGATAATAATAATAACCGAGAGAATCCATTCAACACATTATCTCCGGTTGTTCTCGTCTGGCTAACAGAGAATATTTGCATAGACATAGCCTTGTAGCTAGGATTGTTCACCAGCAACTTGCTCTTAAATACAATCTTGTGGAATCAGAAGTACCGTACTATAGGTATGTGCCCGACCCAGTTCTCGAAAATGGCAATATTACACTATACTGGGATCCATGGGCGTGCGCTCCTTGTAGGCAGAAATGCAGTGCTTTACTTGCCATTCACAGATATTTTAATTAAACATTCGTACGTTTTAGATGACTTTAATTAATAGTAAATAAATGAATAAACAAAATATAATAACTTAATAACGCCTAATATTTTATAAATAGCACCTATTTGCAAGCACACAAACATTATGTTTGCCAGGCACTGCAAATTAATGTACCTAATCTCAAGTCATCCCGCGGACTCGCGAGGAAATTTGTTCGCATGTGTGTAGTAATTTTGCTGTCCGTATAAGTTCGCAAACGCACACACCCATGAATGTCGAAAGCCGCCTTGTCCTGCGGCAGACTACGAAATTTCGTCAGTTGTCGGGAGTAATCGGAAATGTTCGTTGCCTATAATCCGAGTAAAAATAATAGACAGAAATCTGATGAATCACGTATGCACATTATGCATTTTTGTTTAGTAAGGTTTTATTATTTGTTTAAATAGCAGAAATGTTTTTTTTAACTTTATTCATAACCATGGATACAAGTCCTTCAGTCGTAGTCATTAAACTAAATCAAATCGATTAAATTTTTTCCACAGTGTTCAATATAAATGTGTAAATGGATTAAAATAAACCGCATTGGAAAGTAATTCCTGAACGTGGCGGGGAACACTTAGAGAGTTTTGTTCAGCAATGTCACTAACTTCACTGACAAGTATTAACCTTTACATGGCAAACGATTCACAATTAAATAAAACGTGTTTGATATCCGCATTTTCCTTATAGCAAAAGGTTGTTGTCAGTAATGATTCTCATCCTGTAGAGATGTGCTGGGACTAAACAATGTCCAGAGCGCAAGCGATTAATGCAGGTTATGAACTTTCTGTTGGAATATTTGAATTTGTTGTACCACGGCGTTGTTGGTAAGTCTTGCTGTAGTTCTGCATACCATTTTCCTTTTGTTTCTGTCATTGCGTCCCAGTAATCCTTCCATATCTTCTTAAATAAACTTTTAAATTGTTGATAATAATCCGTGAAAGGAACCTTGAAAGATTCTGTAACATCCTCGTTGTGATCCTGACGAGTCGCCAGATCCACGACTTCATTACCGGTATTTCCGATTGGAGTTTGGATCATGGTTTGAAGGTTAATCCTGCGAAGACTAAAGTCATTATTGTTGGCAGCCCTAGGCTACGTTCCAAAATTGACTGGACGACCCTTCCCCAAATCATTTTCGATGGAGCTGTTATACCCTACTGTGACTCAGTAAAAGACCTTGGTATTTATATTGATAAAGATTTGTCTTGGGGTCCCCAGTTGCAAGAAGTGAGCCGCAAACTGTTCGCCTCTGCGGGGTCTTTGCGCAGATTGCGCAATTTCCTACCGACTGCTACTAAAACTGCGCTTGCCCAATCTCTTCTTCTCCCTATCCTTGACTATGCTGATGCAAGTTATCCAGATCTAACTGAAGTGCAGCTAGATAAGCTTGAGCGACTCCAAAATTTTTGTATCAGATTCATATTTGGATTGCGCAAATATGATCATGTTTCTGAGTTTGTCACTAAACTCAAGTGGCTACCTATTCGCCTTCGTCGGAATGCACATATTTTATCATTACTCTACAGTATTCTTTTCAATCCAACGACTCCCTTTTACCTCAAAGAACGTTTTAAGTTCCTTCATGACACACATGTTAGAGATTTGAGATCATCAGAGAATTTGAGACTTTTGATGCCTACGCATTCCACAAAATTTTACGACCAGTCGTTTAAGCCCGATTTACACTTCAACAAGTACAGTAGCGAGTTAACTTGCGTCATTGGCGGTTAAGTTATAAAAAAAAAAAAAAAAATAACGTTTATTACACAAGAACCTTAGTATACAAAGCTATTACAAAAACACTATAGGAACTTTGAATTTTAGTGAAAGGTTGCATACATAGTGAAAGACCCTGCCTCCTAAACTAGGGGGACCCTGTGACTTAGGAGTCAGTGTTCTACTGTAACTTCGTGTACAAAAATACCTTTATATACGTGTGATAACATAATGATCCTACATAATATAATGACATGGTTTACTAAGAACTACTATGAATATATAGGTATGTGTGTTAAAGGAGGGAGATGTGGCTTAGTAGTGTGGTGTGATGTGGTGTGGTGTAGTTGTGTCGTGTTATGGTGTGGTGTGGTTTGTTGTGTTATGTTATGGTGTGGTGGGTTGTGTCGTGTTGTAAGGGGGAGGAGGGGCTGTGTTTTGTGGGGTGTGTGTAGCAGTGAGAGGAATGTTCTTGTGAAGTGGCATGAGTTCCTGTAATCGGTTTGTAGAATAGAGATTATTATTACGTGCCTACACTATTTTAGAAATAAGGTTTTCTGTACGGGTATAGTCCTGATTATACAGCCAGTTTTGTAGTTTGATTTTAACTTCATGTTTGTTCAAATTATTTATTTGGATATGTTTATCCACCCTTCTGTAAATAAGTGAACTTTTTACATAAAACTGGCGGCTAGCGAAGGCTGTTTTGTGAGAGACAGATGGGCAAGCGGATTTGGCTTTACGTATTGTTGGATTTAATACAGGAACCTGACTATGCTTTCTGAGGGTGGCATTGAGCACAAAGAGCTGCCGCACAGTGAGTACCCTGCATTTCGCATACAATTCACTTGTGGGAAATCTATACGGCTTGCTGAGCATCACCTTAAGCACAGCCCTCTGGGCGCGCTCCAACCCAAGTAGCTTAGTCTTCGCGGTGCCACCCCAAACCGAAATGCAATAATTGATGACAGACTGGCAAAGTGCAAGATATACCATTTTTAATGTTTTGGAGTCAGCGCGGTGTTGAAGAGACTTGAAGATATAGATAAGTTTCCTTACCCTTGACATTAGACTATCAACTTGGGAGTACCACTTTAGTCCGTCATCAATCACTACTCCCAGGTATTTGGTTTGACTGACACGAGATAGTGATGTACAAGAACATGAAGAAGAGTCAAACAAGAATGAGCAAAAACATGTAGATCAGATGGGGCTTTGGTGCTGCGACTAATGGAGAAGGGAATGTAGTTGGTTTTAGCCAAATTAAGTGTAAGAAGGTTATTTTGCAGCCACCTCATGACTGTTTGTAGTGATTGTTCTGCATGATATTTCACGTCTGTCCATGAGTCCCCATATACTACAATCGCAGTATCATCAGCATACGTGAAAATCTTGGTGTTGGGCAGCGTCAATGTGCAAAGGTCGTTTATATATATTAAGAAGAGCGTAGGCCCTATTACACTGCCTTGCGGAACTCCGTATGTGATGATTTCTTCATCACTACTGTATGAATCAATCTTGACACGGAGTTTTCGGTTTTCGAGATAGCTCTTGAACAGGTCGTGCGCTGTTCCTCGAATGCCTATGGCTTCCAATTTTGACAGGAGGATAGGAACAGAGACTGTGTCAAAGGCTTTCTGTAAGTCCAGGAATATTGAAAGGCATTTACGATGATCATCTAAATTCTTAGCAACAATTTCCGTTAGGTCGGCAATTGCATCTTCGGTAGATACACCTTTTTTAAAGCCATATTGGTTGCGCGCTATGATTTGATGTTTGTGTAGAAAGTTTAGAAGACGACTATTTATCAACCTTTCCATAACCTTTGATATTGCCGAAAGAACCGAAATTGGTCTGTAATTATTCACACAGTCCCTGCTTCCGCCCTTGAACACCGGATGAACCAAGGCCTTCTTAAAGGGTTCTGGAAAAATTCCTTTTGCTATTGAGATATTTATTATATGTGTGATGATGGGTACAAGAGGTTTGCGACACAGTTTGAGGAGGAGAGAAGATATACCGTCCCATCCAGTGGCACTATCATGTCTTAAATTCATGATCGTAGACTCAACCTCAAAATAGTCAACGTCAAGAATGACCAAAGAATTTGCGGAGGAAGTTTTTGGCGGAGAAAATGGCTGTGACCGGGCCGCAATATTAGCTGCTAGATCTGTACCTATGCTGGCAAAGAACTTAGATACTTGATTGACTGCAGTATACGGGTCCGCACATATTTTTAAAAGCTCTAAAGGGGGAGTACATATTTTTTTGGTATGTGTAATCTCTTTTATTTTGTTCCAGAGTGTTCTAGGGTTACTTGTAGCTTTTTCCAATTCTGACTTTTCATTTTTAAGCTTCTTGAGAAGATGATTACAATAATTGCGGTATCGTTTATACGTGATTTGGACGATATCATTATTAGGTGAATTACGGGCTTTTTTATGGAGTTTATCGCGATGACGAATGCAACGCAATAAACCCGGGGTAATCCAAGGCTTTAGGTTTCTAGCTCTTTTAGGAACATTGGTTATACGTGTATGTTTTCTCAAAATAGATTGAACTATGTTTATCAGACAAGTGGCAGCTATATTAGGGTCTTCCGTGTTAGTGACTTGAGTGAAATCCTGACTTTCTATTTCCTTTATGAGATTAGGATAATCTATTTTAGGGGTCTTATAAGCAGGGGCCGTCTGTTTTACTGAACATGGCCCATCTATACATATTAGTAGTGGAAGGTGGTCTGTGATGTGCGATTCCAAGACAAGAATACTAGTAGATTTATTGGATTTTAAGAGGACGTGATCAATACAATTATTAATTCTAGTGGCGAGGTAATGTCCTGGTAAAAGACCATGGGTGGCATTGAGGGTTAGGTAGCACAGCGTTCATCTGTATTGGACGGTTTAATATCTATGTTTGCATCTCCGATAAGGTATATACTATTACACTTATTTAGTGTTGTAAGAACGCAGTCCAGACTGTCTAGAAAATTATCAAAATCTACTTTAGAGTTTAAAGCGGGCGAACGATAAATGGCAATTATTGCTAACTCGTGATTGATTTGACAAGTTAGACAGTTACCACTAGTAAAAACAGGCTCCTGAACGTTACACTGGATATGGTTTTTTATATACATTACTACTCCTTCATTTTGATTTTTATTGTTGTGAGTTAAGTGGGAGTTGTAGCCATCTAACGCAGGAAGGTTTGCAATTTTACTCAACCAACACTCAGTCAATATTATAATATCACAATCAACAGTTGTTAATGTACTACTACTTAACTCGCTTTTGCCGTTCAAACTACAATAACAACTTAACTCGCCGATGACGCAAGTTAACTCGCTACTGTACTTGTTGAAGTGTAAATCGGGCTTTACGGTGCAGGCCATTCGGTTGTGGAATGGATTGCCGGTGTCAGTAAGATAAGCTCAGTCACTTGCTGTTTTTAAAAGCTCGGTTGCCAATCATTTTATTTCAAACTTATGATTATTCCTTTGCTTTCTCTACACGATGTTAAAGAACACATTATATATTTATTTATTTTATGTACTTATGTATTCGTATATATATACAGGGTTAAATGTAAAACACTGAAAACCTCTGAGGACTATGTTAATAACATCATAATCAACAACTTTTGTTCTATGACTTTTAAGAATTCGTCATATTTTAGTTCACCAGATTTTCATACAAAAATAAAAATATTTAAATTGAACGCCCTAAATGTTCCGAACTCTATGCGAAGTAAAAGAAAGCAATTTATACTATCGCTTTCTTTTGCTTTGCATAGACGCTACATGCGTTTAGGGCGTTAAATTGAAATATTTTTATTTTTATATGAAAATCTGGTGAACTAAAATATGACGAATTTTTAAAAGTCATAGAACAAACGTTGTTGATTATGATGTTAGTAACATAGTCCTGAGAGGTTTTTGGTGTTTTACAATTAACCCTGTATATATACATATTTGTTGTATTTTTATTAGTTGTTCCGTTATTAATGAATATTTGTACAGTAGTACACTAATATAGCCCTCCCCATTTTAATTAAAGCTCATAAAGTCCTTCCAAAGGTTGTCTGGAAGATATCGCTCTCAGCGATAAGACCGCCATTGTAACCAATTTTTTACAATATTGTTATTTAAGTGTGATTCAATTATTGGTGTACAATAAAGTATATTCTATCTATCTATCTATCTATGCCACTGTGAGATGGAACCCACAAAAATTCTACATGTTTTCCCATATTTTGTAGAATGTGCTTAATTCTATGTACAATATAATTTTGTTTATAACTCAAGTTACAATTACATAAGCTAAATAAAACACCCTTAGAATCACTTATTATTAATATATTATTTACACTATTTATACTTTTGTTTACACTGTTCATTGGCATTTACAATATTATTTACATATGTTAAAGCAGCTAGTATAGCAAAACTCTGCAGTAAAATACAGCATTTTAAAGCATTTGGTTATTCTCATTTGTGGACGGATCACCGGATTTCGATCTGTGTATAATAAATAGAAATTTGATTTGTCATTCAAAAATTCCAAGAATTCATTTTATTTTTGACAGTATCTAAAAAACACTTGATATTGAAATAAGCTAATATATATTATATGGAAATTCATATACTGGCCACTTATTATTGATGTACATGTCTCTTGTCAGGTTTCTTACTTTAACTAGAATAGTTGGAATTTCAGGTAATAAACCAGAAATTAAAGTATTTGCTGAGATGGAGGATGTTACTGCTGACTGTATGACTTCTAAAGGATAGTCAATATTATTGAGAACCATAGCATTATTGCAGGATAACTCTTTGAGACAAAATCTTTCAGCCAGCTGTAAACGTCGCAAGGATAAGGGAGGTATAACATTTTCAATTTCCATAGAATTTATAGGGATGGTGCGCATTGCTCCACTAATTATTCTTAAACGCATACCCAGTGTCATAATCCTGTGCACGCCCATGCTGGGATCGATCTATTATCACTGACAGGAGTATTGTTGCCAATAAGCCTGACATGGTGGTAATAGACCGATTAGAGCGTCGCACAGTGATTGTTGATTTAGCGGTCCCTCATGACGAGAACCTCGTGAAAGCCGAGAAAGATAAGCAAATTAAGTATCTTGACTTGGCTCGCGAGGTTGTTGACATGTGGGATGTGGATACAGTAATCATTGTACCGATAGTCGTCTCACCCAATGGCATAATAGCCAAGAGCCTCGACAAACATCTTAGAAGGCTCTCGTTGGGTAGCTGGATCAAGGGCTTGATCCAGAAAGCAGTACTTCTGGACACGGCGCGAATTATTAGGAGGTTCCTCTCTCAAGAGCCCTGACCACCGGTAGGACCCTGTTCCCGATACCGGTGGGCTACTGTTTTTTTATATTTTTAAATGCTTTTTTTATATGATTATTTAAAAATGTAAATAATATGTATATAGAATGTAATAAATGAAATAATAATAATATTCCACAACTTTCACACAACACCATCTAGTCCCAAACTAAGCAGAGCTTGTGCTATGAGTGAGCTTGTGTATAGGTGGGAATCGGACCCACGACCATACGCAGTTGCTTTGATGTTGGATTATAATAATAACTAGGAGTCGCGCGGGGCTTCGCTCCCGTAGACGAATAAAAAAATAACCTCCTTATTTTGCAGTCGGGTAAATAACTTATAACATTCTTCAAGAGTCAAGCTATTTTCATACTAAATTTCATCCAAAACCACCCCGTACCTACCTACTTTCGAAGATTAGCGCGTTCAAACAAACAAACAAACTTTTCCGCTATAATATTAGTATAGATAAAATAGACATGATAACAAAACTGCAAATGAACTCATCATCTCCTTAGGTTTTTCCCAGCTATGATCCAATGACTGCCTCCCAGGCGCATGCATAGGATTATCACAGGGCATGCGGCGGAGTAAAAACACACAAAAACTTCTTCTTTTATAGATTTTTAGCATAGCCACAGCCACGCATCGCCACCATGCTACGATGCGTGGCTGTGGCTATGCTAAAAATCTATAAAAGAAGAAGTTTTTGTATGTTTTTACTCCGCCGCATGCCCTGTCATAATCCTATGCACGCCCCTGCTGCCTCCTGATCTGGGTGAAGCGGGGAGGTGTGTCAGACTTTTACTGATTAAATCCCATCCGTGTTCCATCATATGCCCTTCGTGTTCCGAGGCCGCGGTAACTCTTTCGAACAGGCAATGGCCCTCTTGTGGGCCCCGACACTCTTTGAGGCGTGCGTGGAACACGACGCGCCGTCTACACGGGCCTGGTTTCAGTCGGGCGGCGAGTTACCCATTACTCGCAGCCCGCAGTCCCACGCTTACGGTGGCTGGGAGTCACCCTGTGATTCCCGACGCCCGGAGCGTCTCCTGTATGTATACTTATTGTTTTTTATTCTTAGAAAATATTAGAAGTTCACCATAAAAGTTGATTCAGGGTAGCTTTGTCTCACCTTTGCAACTCCGAACGCAAGCGAACGAGGAAAATACATTATTCCGGTACGAAAATCATCTAATGACTGTGACTCCTCGCGCTCGGATGCGGATGGAGCGGAAGGGAGTGTCAGACTTCTACTGACAAAATACCCACGTTGTTCCTTCAATTGCCCTCACGTTCCAAGGCCGCGGTATCTCATTAAAACATTTCATTTCCGCAACAAAAACGAGGTAATACCTACCTTGTTGGTTTCATTAAGTACGAATCCGACAGATCCCAGCTTGGAGGCCATCCCTGACGATTTCCTCATCGAGAAAATAAAAGTATAGCTTGAGAGTCTGGCGATTATGAACATAATTAGATAGGTCAATTACCATTGACCCTTGGCTATACCCTTAGTCCTTGACCCTACCGCAAAATTCAGTGTTGACCATAGTATTCATAAAACAGGAATAGCTGTGAAGTATTTTAAGTCAATCAAGATTACTTTATTTCACTTATAAAACGTGAAGCTAGCGCACGGTTCGAAATAATCGTTTCCTATGGAAAAACTCCACGGTTACTCTTTAACAAAAAAAATATTCAAGTAAAAAAGTTACAACTCTTTATGATTCAACATTATTTTATTGTTCTCTAAACTTTAGGTGTACATAAATTATCCTACTAAATAACTAATCAATGAAATATGATGACAAAAAATGGTTACAAAATAGTGTTTTTATGCAGTTTGAGCAGTAGTGCACACTTTCAAATTGGTTTGCGCTTATGTAGTTTTTAATTATTTACATCTGCACTTTTGCAGTTAAACAATATTTATCTGTTCAAGATTCAATCAATCTCCTGGCTCATTCCCTATTCGACGTGTGAGCGTCTAATAAGAAGCCTGTTATTCCAGGATATCAACTACTTAATTAGCAAATTTCATTCTGATTCGTTTAGTAATTATTGCGTGAAAGAGTAATATCCATCCTTTTTCGTATTAATAATATCAGTAAAAAGATCAGTAAAAAGAGACACGATTTATTTACTGTTTTATTAGGTATATAGTAGGAACGTAGGAATATGAAGTAAAAAAAGAAATAGAAACTGTTTTTGATTCAACATTTATTATTCTCTAAACTGTACACATAATTAGAATACTACTAAATAATTTTATACAACGGCAACAATCAGTTACAAAATAGTGTATATAAGTATTTTGAGCAGAGGTAAAACACTGCTCTGGCTGGAGGATTTAATTAATTAATTAAAGCAACCACATGCAAGTCCGGTTAAGCAGCCGACAACCTCAGAGGTTGACCTGCGAGATGCCACACAAAAAAAGGTAACACACATTCAAATCTATAGTTATTGCTCTGACGCAGTTCTTAATTACATATATCAGTACTGTTGCTGTTATATTTAAGTATAATATTTCTTTCTGTCTTGTCGGCTATTTTTTTAAGTATTTACAAACATGTTCAATATAATACAAAATGTAAACGTGAACATTTTAAATGCATTTAAGTTAAGGGGTAGCTCACCGTTTGGTAAGGACCAGACACGGGTCGGCGGCGCGGCGTGTTCCGCGCGCGCCTCAAAAAGCAGTCAGTAGCATTGATGGGGCCCGATAGAGCCATTGCCTTACAGGGTTGCGGGAATAGTTCTGACGAGACACTGCGGCCTCGGAATGCAAGGTCAACAGAAGGAGCAAGGTTTTTAGTCAGTAGAAGTCTGACACTCCCTTCCGCTCCACCCATGATGATGATTTTCCCACCCAGAAAAAAAAAAGGTTATGTTTATGGGTGACCATTTTAAGGCAGTCGCTCCAAGTAAAATACTAGTACTTAGCTGGATCCAGTTTGGAAACCGACCCCCAACATAGCTGGAAAAGGCTAAGCAGATAATATTTCATCTCCATAAAAATCTATGCTTGGAAATCGATTATTCCCGACGTCCACCACTTGTCTGGCCACCACTGGGGGACAGCGTCACAACTTTGTAAATTATGACTCTGTGCAGCTTTTAAAGGTACCATCACATAAGAAATGATGAATCTCACACATTACATTTTTGGCTTCTTCAATACAAAACACTACAGTTCGGTTGCAGTTATATGAGTAGTCTGCTAAAAGAAAGTCCTTATAATCTTTTGGAACATGGAATTCTTTCACATTTTTGCATTTAAGTCTTTTCATTCCAGCGATTGTATTTCTATATCTGTATAAACTTGACTTGATGCTTTGAAATGACGGTATGTTTTGAATCAAACTCGGTATGACTTTGAATTGACTCACCATAGGTGAGTGGCGGCCACCAGTGGTGGCGAATGGAAATAAGTAATTTAAAAGTTGTGACGCTGTCCCCCAGTGGTGGGCAACGAGAATAATGTTTTAAAGTTGTCTCGCTGTCCCCCAGTGGTGGCCAGAAAAGTAGTGGACATCGGGAATAATCGCTTGGAAATAGATATTAGAGTCACTTTATTATTAGAAAATGCTAACTATAAAAAAAATTCAAGACAAACTGAGAGCCTTCTCCTTTTTTTGAAGTCGGTTAAAAAATTGCCTTTTTTTAGTGATTGAAATAAATGAATTGACTTCAAAGATATAATAAACTCCGTCATTGTTTGACTTAAGGTTTTTACACGTCTACAAACAGGACAAACTAGGTTTTGGATAAATGCAAAATAAACGAAATTGTCACATGGTAACGAAAACAAAGTAAGTTTAACAATACAATAAATATAGGCTAGTTGACACTTTCTTGGAATAGGTGCCGTAAAATCTTACAAGATTGCCCAACTAATATAACTTTGCCCTGCAAGGTACTTTTCACAAATATTGAAATAACCGGTAACATTTTTTAATTACTTCTATTATTTAATCTATGGAAGAAATTTAAATATGTGTCTGGTAACACTACGTTTCGTTTCTAATGTCAATTCAGTCGGCTGTCAAACTGTGTCGAAGTTGGTGGTGTATTATGCGGGCCAAAAGTTGTGTGAAAAACTTTTTGTGAAAATTTATTTATAATAGAGGCAATTTGAAATACAGGCAATGCCTAGTTCGGCTACAGACGCTAAACTCAACGCCTTAACAGAAATTGTTCGCAACAATGCGATTGTTAAGTATTTATAAGTTGTTTTTGGAAATAAATAAATAAATAAAATAAAAATAAATAAATAAATAACAGCAGGTAAGTAAGTTTTTAACCACTGTAAGTTTGTAATAAGTACACATGAATAATCGAATATTCAACGCAAAATCTCTCTTAAATTCGAAAATATGATGGTTTTAAATTAGTTTTTCTAAGGCAATTGTCATTACCATTTACCGTTAGGGTTGTCACCTCAATATGTTAAATTGATCTGAGATACGTAGGTACTTACTCTATGTATTCAAAGGATTACAATAATAATAATTAACCAATAAATGTGTGAAAAATGTAAATTTTGTTGCAAAAAGTACCTACCTACATTGAAAGTATTTGCAAAATAATTAGTTAAGAATGAGCAATAAGTTAATTTCTTTCTTTTTTTTCAAATTTATTATTATAGGGTAACTGCTATAGTAATTGGCCACGCTATAGTAACCGGCCACTCATAACAAAACTGGTAGAAACAAGGTAGGGGAAAGTGGGGTAGACTCATACAAGGGGCACCGTCATACACCAAACATATCTGATGTTAGGCGCACATCAACAGAATGACTTCTGCGTGTATGCGTAGCTTAGTTTTGTGTATGGTTGCTCACGGAGTTTGAAAGCAGTCGGTGTGAAACGCGCGTCGGTGTGACACAGAACGTGATTCGGCCAGGCATAAGTATTTTTATAAGCTCACTTTAACGTCTTTTTTTTTAATAAAAGCTGCCCTTTAGATTATTCAGTTCTATTTTATCTAAAAGATAATAGGGTCAAGTTTGTGAATTAATCTGTGAATAATTTTGTATATGCTTGCTTTTTTTCTGGAAATATTTTGATTTCATTTTCTTGTGATGGGGTAGATTCATACAGGAGTGTACGGGGCACATTCATACTGTATGAATGTGCCCCATTTTTTGTTTGTTTATAAAATTATACCATAATTTTGTTTTGCAGAACGATTATGTTCAGAAATTACAAGAAAAAGGGAACTAGGAGTGGAGTGGTGGACGAAGAGGCAATTTTTAAAGCTATCGATAAAGTTTTGGAAAACAAACTCTCATTTCGGAAATCAGCAGCCAAATATGGAGTATTAATAAATAAGAATTAAGCAATAGGATGTAGATATTTAAAAAGTGATGTGACTGCTCAGAAAGACTGTTTTTTTTTATAACTGGTGGGCCCACTTCTTGATCTCGATCTCGCCTGATGGTAAGCGATAGATGAGGTCTAAGATGGGACGAGCGAGCCCAGAAGATGCCTATTTACTCGTGCTTTAAACGCTAAAAGGTCATAAGTGGCAGGGAACACATAAGCCGGCAGAGAATTCCACAGCTTGGCTGTGCGCACAATAAATGTGGAGGAGAAGTGCTTTGTACGACAAGACGGTATATCAACCAAGTGTGGGTGGTACCCAGCCATGCGTTTGGTAGTCCGGTAGTGAAAGAGATATGGAGGAATCAGGTCATGGAGCTCCTGCGCACACTCCCCGAAGTACAATCTGTAAAAAACCGACAGGCAAGCAACGGTTCGCCGATGAGCCAGGCTATGAAGCTTGTCCACCAGCACCTCGTCGCCTATAAGCCTTTTAGCTCTGCGCTCGATCGAGTCCAATGTAGCAAGTTGGTACTTTGCAGAGCCATCCCACAAGTGGCTGCAATACTCCATGCAGGAACGGACTTGTGCTTTATACAGAATTAGAAGATGTCCAGGCGTGAAGTACTACCTCACCTTGTGTAGGATTCCCAGTTTTTTTGTTGCAGTCTGAGCTCTGGACTCGATGGTTGAGCCGAAGTTGATGTCTGACGTCAACTCCATGCCCAAAAGCTCCAGGCGATTGGTAACTGGCACAGATGTACTTCGAAAAGTAGGGGTCAATTCAAAAGGGCTCCTTTTAGCGCTGAAAAGTCAAGCAGAGCATTGAATTTGACCAGATTGTCGTCACCCCATTGGGAAACGAAATTTAAGGTCAAATTCATGCGCTCTACCATGGCCTTTCTGAGTGACAATTTCGTCGCTGTCAGCTCTAGAACTGGATAAGTATCTCTCTGTGTGCTGTGTGTGTTAGGTTAAGTTAGTTGCTTCGGTGCCATAAAAATAAAAACTAACTATATTTGTCTTTTTTATAATATGATTATGTAAGTAATATTTGATAATAGAGACTAATATTGCTTTTGTTTACATGAACGTTATGTTTTGATACTTTCATTTTGATAAATAAATAAACATTTCACGCAAAACTTGTGTATTTTGTCACATGTATGAATCTGCCCCATAGGCTGTATGTAAGTGCCCCGCATGTGGGGTACATTCATACATTTTTAATTTTTTCTTTCAAGTGTTACAAAAAGTACAAATGTATTTACACAAATTTCATGTTTTTTATATAAAGTCAGATAGTAAGACTATTGATTTTTGATGAATCAATAAAGATATCGATACCCGAGAGCATTCTATAAGATGAAATATAAAAACTGTATGAAGCTGCCCCACCTTCCCCTAATGCAAGCAAGCCCATGAATGCAAGGGACAAAAAATATTTCTTTATCTATTGTATTTTCGTTTTAGTTCATAAAATGTGACCTAGATGGCATTTTACATCACCCAAACGGTCAGTTTGAAATAGTTTTGACAGAAGTTAAGCAAGGGCGGTTTGTTAAGAAAAAAATAAGGTAAGAGTTTTTGGAACAATTTGATTTGTTGTGCAACTTACTTTTCCAGTGCCTAAATATTATGTGTTTCTTTTAGTATATTAAGTGAAGTTTAATTCTGTGTAATTTCAAAGTTCGCAAATTCTTTATAACCTTAAATGTTTACCGGCTAATAACTAAATTCAAATTTGGTTAAATTTCAATTATTGGCCATCCCTGGCCAATTACTAATTTTCCATTATACGTTTCTTCAATGCAGTTTCGACCTTATAAGGGTATAATATACGGTATACAAAAATTCTACAGTTCTAAATTCAATGAATCAGTTATTAGCCGGGGGTGGCCAATAGCTGGCAAGTAACATGGCCAATTACTAAATACTTTTTTTTAATTTCTTTCAGACTGCTTTAACATGCCAAAGACACCGCAATATACCAAAGAACAATTAGACAAAGCTTTAGAAGACGTTAGTCAAGGTATATCAGTTCGTACAGCAGCCAAAAAATATGGTATACCTAGAGCAACACTACAATTTAAATTGAAACACCCGGGTAGCAAGAGTGAATTTGGACCAGAACGCTACTTGACTAGAGAAGAAGAAAAACAGTTAGAAGAATGGCTGTGCGATATGGGCAAAAGAGGGTTTCCTAGAAATGCCAAAGATATTCTAGATTCTGTTCAAAACTTTCTGAATAAAACCCCAGAGAGACTCCATTCTGCGAAAATAGACCTGGAAAAGGATGGTAAAAAGGTTTTCTGAAACGCCATCCTAGAATAACTAAAAGAACGTGTGAAGCTGTTACGCAGGCGAGCGCATGTGTATCCGAATCTGACATCAGAAACTGGTTTAGTCAAATCATGGATCAGATAAACAAGTCTAATCTAACCCACATTTTAGATGACCCTTCCAGAATTTTTAATGCTGATGAAAGCGGTTTTCAGACCTGTCCATCTACCGGAAAAGTCTTTGCTGAAAAAGGAGAGAATAATGTCTACATTATCGATAAAGTAAAAGCCAAAAGAAAATATGACAGTACTTTTTACAATATCTGCTGATGGACAGATGGTGTTGCCTACGATTGTGTACCCCTATCAGCGTTTACCTGAAAGAATAAACAAACTATACCTGATGACTGAGGTGTAGCAACTAGCAGTTCAGTAAGGATGACGGCGGATACATTTAAATATATTATCGAGCATGTTTTTCACCCTTTTTTGAGAAATAACATTCAGCTACCAGTTTTGTAGTTTGTTGACGGACACAAATCTCATTTAACCTACGACCTAAGTGTACTAGCTCGCTCTCTTCAAATAGAAATATTTGCTCTGTATCCAAACTCCACTAGGATTCTTCAGCCAGCTGATGTGTCACTATTTAGACCCGTAAAACAGTTCTGGAAATCGGCATTTAGAAAATGGTTGCTAGAGAACATTGGTGAAGTTGTTACTAAGCAAAATTTTGCTTTCGTTCCAAAAAAAGTTACAGATAAAATTAGTTCTGCCTGCATTGTAAATGGCTTTCGAGCTTGCGGTCTCTACCCTTTTGATCCAAATGCTGTCTATTATTCTAAATGCTTAGCAAAGTCAGAATCCAGATCTGAAGACACTGTAGACATTTTAAATGATGAACCCGAAAAATTACTATCATTGACAACATTTTCGGAAATCGTAGGTGTAGAAATGATTAACAAATTTAAAGATATTAAAAATATAATGCAAGATGTCCAAAACAACGAATCATTTTTCACTCTTTATCAAATATGGAATTTTTATCATTCGAATACGGAAAATACGATAGAGAATACTAATGAAAAGATAACAGAAACTACTAATGAAAATACGACAGAGAATACTAATGAAAGTGAGGAAGGAGAATATGACATGGAACCAGAACCGAAAATTGCACAAGAAAGAAACTTTAACACAACAATTATAAATAACAATATTTCTGAAAACGAAAGTCAGAATATAATTATAGCAACACACATGTAGATGGATGAACAAAATAGCGCGAGAATCCAGACCTGTGAATATCAAAACTTTCCTCACTCTTTCTCTCCTTTACCATTCAACCTTCAAATAATGAACAAATCAACATTACTATTGATCTACAGAATAACGATCAAGAACTTGTAACTTTAGAAGACCTAGGAATAGCAAATGCAGAAAACCATGAAAGAAACCTACCATCCTGTTCAATTACAAGACTCGAAGATTTTTTATCAATACCTCCAGGACCAACCAGAAAAGGGAAACGTAACACTGAGAGGCTACCTTACCACATGTCAGGACCAGAATACCAATAGATTAAAGAAAAATCCAAAGAAAAGAATAGACTAGAGGAAGAAAAGAAGGCAAAGAAAGTTGCGAGAGAGCAAAAAAAAAGAAGAAAGAAAGGAAACTGGAGGAAATAAAGACAAAAAGTTGGAAAAGACTAGAAAAATTGAGTCTATTTCTTGCTGTGGTGTGTGTAAAAGAGTTGTAAAGAGCATAAAATTGAGATGTTGTGAATGTCAGAAAGCATATCATAAATTATGTATTCCTAAATCTCATCTTATGCATATACCTCAGGAGGAAGGAGACAATTTCTTATGCCATAACTGCTTTTGTATGGAAAATTATGAAAGTATTTCTAAGAACGAGGAGAGTGAAAGTGACGAAGAAAATCAGGAATTTTTAAATATAATAAGATCAGGACAAAAAGAATTAGGTTTGAGCTGCGTAAAATTTTAATTCAGATAAAAAAGATTCAATAATTTAGGTACTAAGATTTCACAATTAAATTGGTTGGCTAATTACTGTGACTTGTCATGATAATTACTGTGATTTCATGGCCAATTGCTAAATTTCTTAAGTGATTGAATTTGATTGAGATTTTTAAACAATAAAAATGTGATTTTATCTTATTTGTTTTATTACCTATGACTAACTATGTAACAGAGTCTGTTACATTGTTCTGAGATCTCAACTACCGTTTAATAAATAGCAATAAGATAATCGCTAATTGCAAGACTCTTGCGAGACTCTCGTTTGGGCAACACTACCTATGACCCCATCTCATTCACTTTTATTTGGTATGGGATAAGTGTATCTTTATCAACATGTTTTTTATTGATGTCAGAAAATAAATTTTACGTTAAGTGGCCAATAACTACAGCATTCACCCTACACAGATCTCGATGAGACTGTCCTAAAGGGTCTTTGTTAATTTTGTTGATGAAACCTAAAAACAAGAAAAAAAGAATATTAGGATCGCGATCCTACAGAAATTATTCAGAGGATATGTTGAAATTAGCGGTTGGCATGGTAGAGAATAAGAGGATGTCAAGTCGGGAAGCAGAAAAGAGGTTCGGGATTCCTCGACGGACGATATTGAACAAAGTTAAAAAAGTCCACTTGAAACCAGCTAGAGAACAGAAGAAACTCACTGGCAAAGAGGAAGAGAAACTGACAAACGTATTGTTAGCTTCAGCAGATTACGGCAGCCCATGACAAAATCAAACGTAAAAATGTTAATATATAAATATTTAGAAAAAAATTCACGAACTGATTTGTTCGATGGCAAATTACCCAGTGATACTTGGGTGGAAGAATTTTTAAACAGACATCGTTCGAAATTGACCATCAGATCGACTCAAAATATTAAAAAAGTACGGGCAGAGAAAGGATTAGAAGAAATGGAGCAATTTTATACTAATTTAAGTGTAACCCTAAATGGTGTACCACCGGTGAACACACCGAACTATGACGAGACTAACTTGTCCGAAAATCCAGGCACTTCAAAATGTGTTTTTAGAAGGGGCGTCAAACATCCTGAAAGAATTCTAAATAGCAGCACAATGAGTTGCGCTTCCATCATGTTCACTGCAAGCGCAGCTGGGACATGTCTACCCACATATGTGGTTTATAAATCCTCAAATTTATATTCAGAATGGCTTGAAGGAGGCCCAACTGGAACTAGATACAATTGTTCGAAATCAGGTTGGTTTGATACGGCTTCATTCGAAGATTATTTCAAAATTATTGTGGTTGAGTGGGCGAAACAAATTCCGGGCCCAAAAGTAGTCATTGGTGATAATTTTTCTTCCCACATAAATATTGAAGTGGTAGAGTTGTGTCAAAAACATAACATAAAGTTGGTATTTTTACCACCAAACTCCACTCACCTGACACAACCATTGGACATAGCGTACTTTGGCCCACTAAAAAGAGAATGGAAAAAGATCTTATCGGATTACAAATTGAAGAATCCAGGACAGACCACTTTGACTAAAAAACACTTTCCAAAACTTTTGGCCCAATTACTAGAAAATATGAAACATAAGGAAAACAATAACATAATAAGTGGCTTCAGAGCTACAGGAATATGGCCTGTAAATCCACGAAATGTTTTAAAGAGAATACCAGAGTATTTCGACGACTTACTAACGTAAACTATTGATATGCCGTCGACCTCATCTGGAATCATTGGAAAACCAGCACTACGACCCCTATTTAACACGCTTTTATTAGGTCGACCTGTATGTGACTAACTATGTAACATAATGAAATCTTAGGTAACTAATTTAACCATCTTCCAAGGGTCGTAGCGTAATGAAAATTGGCAGCTGTATGTAATTCTGATGACAATACAATAATATGGTACTGTCAAACTGATCTGATGATGGAGCCGGAAGATATGAACTGGAACTTCATGATGGAAAATCGTATCATAGCTGTTTTGGATTTCTTAGAAAAGTCTTGTAATAAACTTTGACCACGATTAGGTTGCAAGGTCTAATGATGAAGCCGGAAGACAGGCACTGGCATTCCATGATGGAATATCGTATCATAGTCGTGTTTGCACTTGTGAGAAAGGCCACGTAATGGACTTTGAACACGATCAGGTTTCAAGGTTATAACAAACCTAAAGAAAATTCGTTATCGGTTTTCTTAACCTTTTTGAATTACCGCGTAATCCATAGATTATTTTTTTTATAGATGTCACTTTCAAATCCTTTGGGGGATCGACCGTTTAATAGTTCACTAACTCTTGGGAATAATATGGCAAAAACTACAAAAAAAGAAACAGCTACATTTGTTTTTACGTGCATTTATAAAAGCGTGTTTTTAACCGACTTCTGAAAAAGGAGGAGGTTCTCAATTCGGATATTTGTTTGTTTTTTTTTTTATGTTTGTTCGGGCATAACTCCGTCGCTTGCCAACCGATTTGAAAAATTCTTTTTTTGTTGGAAAGGATATACTTCCCAAATGGTCCCATGAAAATTTTATCGAAATCGGACAAGCCGTTTCTGAAAAATCAACAAAAGTCTAAAAAAGATATTTACATTGATGATCTTTTCGTTTACTCTGCATTTTGTTTTTTGTTCGCGCGTTTTTAGTTTTTTGTAGTTGACATTTTGGCTTTTATAACCAGATTAATTACAAATTGACCCACTAAAAAGAGCGAAAATAAAAACTTTTTTGCAAAAAAATAAAACCGACTTCCATATCAAAACACTACAAAGCCAAAAATAATTTTAATTTCGGAAGGCGGTGTGAACAAAAAAGAAAATACAAAACCAATAACACCGACTACCGAAATTAAAATTATTTTTGGCTTTGTAGTGTTTTGATATGGAAGTCGGTTTTATTTTTTTGCAAAAAAGTTATTTTCTAGTGCTTTTAAACTATTAATTTTTATTTTACATTAGTGTTTAAGAGCCAGTCACGTGACCATAACGTACCTGCGTACCCCAGTATTAACAATAAAAAGTGACAAACCTAGTTCATTGTTTTATTTGTATGAAAAATTACAAAAAAAAATGTTTTGACTTTGCCCACTCAAATTTGACAGGTAATATGAACGTTTAAACGTTTATTATTAAGGTCCTATGACAGATTGACTATTTTTCTAAAATTATCCTTAAACATTATGTTCTTAAAGTAGAAAATACTGAAGTAACGGAGGTTTCTGTAAAATGGGCAAACTTGTAAAAAATCCTATATATTTGGCCCATTGTAAAAATTGAGATTTTTAGCACATAAACATTCATTATCTTGATATTATCATAATTCTGTGCAAAGAACACCGCATTTATGAACGATGTAGCACAATCACAAGTGAAAAGTACCTATTATTAGTTAAAAAAAATATTTAAGGTGGAACAAAAAAATCCGGGCAAAGTTGTACGGTTTTACGGTGTTAAATTGATTTCTTCATGACGTACTTGATAATGTTTTTTATTTTATGATCGCTTAGGAAACACCAAATATTTCAATAAAAAATAAAAATAACTTTTTTTGGATGGTTATTTCGTTATACGTTTTTTCGGTTGTGTTTATTATCTGTTATACAGCAAAGAGAGTATTAGGCGGCTGCATATCTGATAAGCATGAATGAAATTTATAAATAACTAGCAGTTGCTCGCGACTTCGTTCGCGTGGGAAGTTTATCCCGTGTAATTCCCGATCCCGTGGGAATTTCGCAAAATCCCGTCTTAGCGAGCATCTACGTACTGAAAGGAAACCCCATGCAAAATTTGAGAACCCTACTACTTCTAGTTTCTGATATTTCGTGATTAATCAGTGAGTGGTATTTCGCTTTTATATATTTTATATTTAGATTTATATATTTTTGTTAAAATACACATATGTATTCGTATTCGCGCTTATATGTGGAGTCGATATGGACACTAGCGAGTTGACATTACAATATATACTTTGAAATATTTACAGCCATCTTTTAATTTTATGTAAACATAAGTTTCCATAAGCCAATAAACATGTTTTAAACATAATTGAATATAACATCAACTGGCCTTTCGTGAATTTTGGACACCATTTTGCTACTGACAAAAATATAAATACATCATTGTAATTACTACATCTGAGTAAATGCCGAGACATAAAATACTCAACTTGGTTTCTGAAAAAATGTTCAAATCACGCTCTCTATCAATAAAATTGACGTAAAAATTGTGAAGTGAAGCAAGCATAATTTCTCTTCATTTACTTCTCAACTTGTAGTCTCTGACAATAGGACTCAGGCACAGTTATAGGACTACAAGACGAACGGCGATGCGCCATCGTTACATGGTGAACATACACACAAAACATTTGGGAATACTTTAAGCTAAACTAATGAGGTTGCTAGAATCTGTATCTTAATAGCTATAACTTGAGAAATATTTCCCCAAAATAAAGCTATAACTTAAAGATTGAGAAAGAGTGAAAAGGTTACTTCTACCTTCGAGCTTTAGCTAGCGATTTTATTTAGTACAGCTAAGGAATGTAATTCTCTGCACCGGAGTCTGTATTTCCTGATAGCTATAACCTGGGAGTCAAAGTCAACAGTGAATATTTTACTTCAAGGTAAGCGTGCTTCACTTTCAACCACATCATTGCTTACCATCAGGTGAGCTGAATGTCAAATGCTAGCCTATCATCAATAAAAAGAGCTTTAAAACATAAAATTTGCTAAAACTTTTTCAGAAAACCAGATACTAACATTACAATATCTGCATACATTAACACATCACCGTCTTCACTTCACTTCACATTTGCTTCACTTCACTTAATTTCATTCGTTCCTCGGTGATGGGGGTTTTCCACTGGCGAGGACCGATTTCATTGTCTTCAGCATGTTAGGAATGATGCTGATGTGCTTATCTACGCACTTTACTGCACAATTCTCGAACTCTATCGTGGCTTTGTCGACCTGTGAATGGAATGGAAAATAATAAGCTTTGGAAGTTTATGTTAGGACAAATAACATCGGAATCGTAAATGAGGTCTTCCAAACTACGAACCGTAAAAAAAATTGGCCGTTTAAGTTCAAATTGAAGGGTTCCGCAGTAACTATAATAATATAATATAACTAGCTTCTGCCCGCGACTTCGTCCGCGTAGAAGTCGAAAATATTCCACGGGATCCCGTCCCCGGGATAAATAGTATCTTATGTTTTATTCCAGGACATATTAGCAAAAAATTCATAGTAGCAAAAAATTCATAGTAGCAAAAAATTCATTTCAACGTTTAGGTTTCGTACTACGCAATGCTAAGGACTTTAAGAACATAAGTGTTATAAGATCTATATTTAACGTACTAGTTCGCAGTAAGCTGGAGTCTAGCGCATGTGTCTGGAATCCTTTTGAAAAGAAATACACATTAGTTTTAGAGAGGCTTATCTTAGGTACCTTTATAAGCGTACTTTTGGTTTCTATCCCTTTTTGTATCCTTCTAACTTTCTCCTAGGCAGTTTAGGGTATAATTCTCTAGAAGTTAGACGGAAAAATGATCAAATCATTAATATGTTTAAAATATTTCGCGGAAAAACAGATGCTCCTGATCTCCATGATGAACTAAGCCATCTATTTGCTCCGATCAACTTTAACCGAAATAGGAGACACAGATTGTTCGCTGTGCCCAGGAGTCGTACCGTCGCTCGAGCCCAGTCCCCTATTCCTCGCACACTCTCCGCGCTCAACGTTCTCTTGGATGCCAAACCTGATTGTGATGTGTTTGCGGATGAATGGAAGAAGATCTTGTCTGTATGCCTGGAGTACTGTGAGATGAGTGTATGACTGTTAGATGTTTTTTATAATGTCTTCAATTAATGTAATTGGCCTTCGGCCGCGTTATTTTGAAGTAAAATAAATAAATAGATAAAATAAAAATAAATAAATATTTATCTATCTGTGTGCCAAATTTCTTTCAAATCCGTTCACCCGTTATAGCGTGATTTAATAACAAACATCCATCAAAACTCGCATTTATAATATTAGTATAGATATAGATTTACAATCCCAATTTTAAATATGAAAGATTTCGCCTATGACTTCGCCCGCGTGCAATTTTTACAGGCGGTGTTTTTTTTTTCGAATTAAATACAATACTAATCTAAGAGCTTTCAGCTCTTTAACGTCCCACGGCTGGACAGGAGACTCAAAGGTAATGTAGGCAAATTATTTCAATATATCCCGCTGGCTAGATAGATTTAAAAGAGTGTTTTTTTACCGTAACTATACGGATAATAATATAAACGTAGGTAATATTTAATAACATAAAATTTAAGTAAGGGCCCTGTTTAATTTAAAGCTTCTCTGTATACAATATTTGAGGTTGTTTTATTTTGCGGTAACAAAATAATCTGCTTTTCAGATGATCCAACTCGTGATAGACCAACATATAATTGCCCATTGGCTTATATTTATTAGTTTTTAACATTAAAAGTTTTAACACTTTAAACACTTAAATAAGAACCCTAAACTACATAGGTATATACATCTAAAAATAAACTAAAATATGGCATCCAGAAATTCGTGCGCATCGCTGTCCACTGGTAATGTGCCCAAAAGACAGGCGGGATTTGCCCATGGGAAAAACATTCTTTACGTAAGTCAATGCCAACTAAAGAGAAAGTTTGTCCTTGGGACTTGTTTATAGTCAGGGCAAAAGATGTTTTTATGGGAAACTGGAGTCGCTTAAACGGTATAGGCAGGTCCGTAGGAATCATTGGAATTCTCGGGATAGCCAACTGGCCAGCTCCTGGTCCAATGAGAATAGTCGCCACAATTATTTTCTCTTTTTTTAGCCCATTTTTGCGAATTGAGCATACCGACTGCTGCTCCAATGAAACTGAAACGTATTTTTACGCTTTTTTTACATAAATCCTCCTATATCTGCTAAAATTTAAAATATAATTATTTAAGACGGACCAGATTGCCATACATTGTTTTCAGTTTTATGCAACTGTTTAGGCAGCGCATGCAAATAATTCTATTTTAAGAGGTACAATTTTCCGACTTGCTTGACAAAGATTATAATACCTCGGCTAATATGCATGATACAAAGATAATTTATAGCCTATAGCACTCAGGGATAGTTTCAGAGATTACCCCCTACATACAAACTTACAAATTTTACCTCTTTATAATATTAGTATAGATATGTATATTTATTTGACGAAAAAAAACCTTAAAAATTTCTTACAACTTTGTTTTTCAAAGTCTTTGTATGAATTACAAAGTTATATTTGCGGCATGCGCCGTGCATCACGGCCAATCAGGGCAAAGGACGAAACTTCAATGGTTGAAGTGAGAGGATGCAATACATTGTAAACGGACTTGGTCATTGCGTTGATTCAGCGAGTACACATCGGGCAATGTATATTTTTTGTAACTTGTTGCAATAATGTTCGGAATTTCATAGTGATCAGAATATGTTTATGTCTTTTACAAATAAAATTGTAATTAAATGTTATTTTCAACTTACTGATGGAAAGATATACCTCCTCGCTCTATACTTGCGGTCTAACTTTTGGTTTTACAGGTTATAATTGCACAACACGGCATTTTAAAGCAGAGCTCTGTGTTCCGAAGTAATCCGAAGCGCACTAAACGCGATGAATGAATTAATCGGTCGAGCTATGACTTTCGTATCATAAATGTGTCGCGCTCGCCACACCCACATTACCATTCCAACCTTATTCATCTATTCCGTGCATTTTACCACTTTGGAAGCGTATATCTTTTAAACGATTGACTTTATAATTATAGTCCTAATAGTTTCGGAATAAAATGGCTGTGACATACGGACGAACGGACAGACAGACAGACAGACAGACGGACAGACATGACGAAACTATAAGGGTTCCGTTTTTTGCCATTCGGCTACGGAACCCTAAAAACGTCCTTTTATACATTAGCTTTGCCTCAGACCCAAACATATTAGGGAAAGGATTTATTTATTTAAACTTTATGTACAATAGTGTTACATGGGCGGACGCAATTCAGCAAGGCATTCTCTACCGGTCAACCCTAATATCAGGGGCGTAGCTACCGCCGTATTTGCCGTATCAATTATACGGGGCCCCCGGGCCACGGGGGCCCCCAAAGTGTGTAAGGAAAAAGAATAAAAACTTTCTAATTTATTTTATTTTACAAATGACAAAATTCTATAAAGCAATTCCTTTTTTTCCCGCCTTAAGCGTGCGTTCAAAAGTTGGCAACACTACATCGTTATGGCGGGCTGCGGGACTTCCCTGTTTTACTTACTTCATCTTCAACTCAGCGGGGAATCCCCGGGAATCCTTCATCGATATCGCGATGTACGTGTACGTTGTTGTACTTTGCATTGGATGTTAAACCACGGAGTGCAGTGCACTGTTTATTTACGCGCTTTATATAAATGTGCATTACATTGTAATTCAGTACAAACAATATTGTTCTTCTGGTTTAGCAGTATTAGTAACGATTTGTAAAAGAAATGAGTGAAAGGAAAAGAGATTATCCCAGCGGCGCTGAGAAAAGAAAAATTAAACAGAAAAGGGACGAGGTTATAAAAAAAGTGCCCAAAATTTCTTCATTTTTTCAGAGACAAGATACTGTGAGTGATTTAGATTGGAAAGGTAAGTACTACACTACTACCCAACCCATTTATTAGGGGCCCGTAGTGATAAACAAGGAAATCTTTTAATTTCGGTCTGTCCATCTGTCCGTCACAAAAAGTTGTCTCCCCCCTCGATTTTCACAATTATACTGTTTTTAGGGTTCCGTGCCTTGATTAAAAAAAACAAAATTCTAACTTATCTATAGGATCGATTTGTTTTGTTGTTTGTTTATCAGTCCGTATCGTATCGTTAATTGCGTGTCGAGAACTTCAGATGTGCAGACTCGCTTTCGGGTTCTCGTTTTGTATGGCCACTACACTACGCGCTGCGTTTAAATAGCACGCAGGTGTATAGTAATGCACGGACGGGCTGCAGGTGATTTTGTATCTACTAATAGGTACGAGCACAATCCGCGTAGAATCTGTGTGCGTCTGAACTGAACACTCTCTAACTGTGACCCTTAGTAACGTTATTTATTTATATATAATTCTTTTTAGTTTAGTATCAAAGCATTCGTATTTATTTTTTAACAATTACTCGTTTATTTTTAGATTCTTCTGAAGCATGTTCTTCGTCACATATCCATCCGGAAATAGAAGAAAGCCAAGCACATACTTTATCGGATGTCCATCCAGAAATCGAGGAACCCCAAGTCAACGATTCTGATATATCTGCAGATAATGTAGATTGTAATATAATTTCATCAGATAGAGGAAATTTTGGTGACAATTTAACTGAATGCGAACGAAAAATAATTTTTAAATTGGGTCCATTTAAACCACAAGGACCATTTCCAAAAGTTTCAGAAAATAACCGACCTTTTTCAGCTTATTATTATTCATATTTCAATCAGAAAGGCATAAAAATTATAAGACCATGGTTATGTTATTCTAACGTTTTAAACAAACCGTACTGTCATTTCTGTTGGTTATTAGCAGATCGTCAAAACAAATCGTACTCCTCTGCTTGGGTTAACGGTGTTTCGGTTAGAAGCAATTTCACACAAACTATTCTTGACCATGAAAAGTCACAGCAGCATATTAGTGCCTCACTCTCTTATAATAATTGGTTGCAAGGAAATACCATCGATACTCTATTGAAAAGTGAAATCGATAGTAAAATTACATTCTGGAGAGATGTACTGCATCGTATAATTAATGTTATAATTACTTTAGTATCTTGTAATCTACCTTTGAGGGGGCATGATTCTGATTCTGGCAATTTTATGGCAATTTCACGTCTGCTATCTAACTATGATGCAACTTTAAAAGAACTTTTTCTAAAACCGAAAGGTGAAATAAATTATTTAAGCCCTACGATTCAAAACGAAATTATTAGTTTGCTTGGTACTAACGTTAGGAATAGTATTATCTCAGAAATTAAAAAAGCTCCATTTCTGACAATAATTCTGGATACAACACAAGACTTGTCAAAAATTGACCAACTATCTGTAGTTTTTCGATATATCTCGGTTACAGAAAATGATGATAATGTGCCTAAAGAAATAAAAATCTGTGAGTCCTTTTTAGGATTCATAGCAGTAACCGATTGCAGTGCTGCAGGTCTGAAAACTGTCATTTTAAATTTGACTAAAGAATATGGAATTGATTTGACTAAATGTAGAGGACAGGGATACGATGGAGCAAATGTTATGTCGGGTGTGTATGGAGGATTACAAACCCTAATAAAAGAGCATGCTCCAAATGACGATTATGTTCATTGTGCTGCGCACGCTTTAAACTTGGTTTTGAACGATGCTGCGAGACATGTTCGTGAAGTATCGACTTTTTTCGATAATTTAGAAAAAATATATACTTTTTTTGGCAATAGTATAAAACGCTGGGCTATGCTAAGTGACGATTCATCTGAAAAATATTTGATTACCCTTAAAAAGGTATGTCCTACCAGATGGTCTTCTAGGAACGACGCTTTATTAGCAGTAAAGAAAAATTTTTTACTAATCATGAAAACTTTGTACCAACTAAATTTAATTTCAAATAAAAAAGATGAACGTGAAGAATGTAAAAGTATAATTAATATTTTAGAGAGTTTTGATTTCTTAGTGCTCGTTACATTTTTTTCTTCACTATTTGAAATTATTAATCCTGTTTCTAAAGCTCTACAGCATGATAATAATGACTTACAGAAATCTAGTATTTTATTAAGTAATCTTTTAAATAGACTGTGCCAATTAAGAAATCAGAATTCATTTAATAGTTTGCTAAATGAATCCAAAGATTTAGCAAAAAAGTGGGGGGTAACAACTGTTTTTAAAAACAGTAGGCGAAAGATAACGAAGCGTTTTTTTGATGAGTTATCACAAGATGAGAGAATTTCCGACCCGGAATCCTATTTCAAAGTCAATGTATACTATTGCTGTTTAGATATATTAATTTCTCAAACTAAAGAAAGATTTCAGAGCCTTTGCAACCTGAGTAGTATATTCGAAATATTACAACCGAAGAAACTCCTATCTTCTTCAAGCGAAGAGATATTAAACGCTTCCGGAAAACTGTCTGCTAAATACAGTAAAGACATCTGACTTAATCTTTGTGACCAATTAAAGGCTCTAAAAACATGCTTAAATTCTGAAATTAAAAAAATTTATTCCATTAAAGAACTCATTGAATTATTGCTAGTAAAATTCAATAGTCTTGCATCCAGTTTTCCCGAGGTAATCACAGCATGCTTTTTATTCTTGACCCTTCCAGTTACAACCGCAACGGCAGAAAGAAGTTTTTCAAAATTAAAACTAATAAAAAATTACTTAAGAACTTCGATGGGACAAGAACGGCTGTCAGACATCTCACTATTGTCCATAGAGGCAGAAACTTTAGAAAAACTAAAATCATCATCAGCCATAAATGATTTAATAAATCAGTTTGCCGATAAAAAGGCAAGGAGAGTGAATATTTAAAATTCTATTTTTATTTGTAAAATGGGTAAATTATGTGATAAATAAATATTACTTCTCACAATATTTTTTTTCTTTTGTGAAAAATCTTTACCTCCAAATAAGGGCCTCCAAAAAAAATTTTATACGGGGCCCCGACAAGGCACGCTACGCCACTGCCTAATATGTTTAGTTCGGCGAGACTGGGGTCAGACAGCCGAGACCAACCAGACCCGGAACAACAATTTGTAGATTATATAAATTTGGTCAATTGCGACACGCAGCAAAGCAGCCAATCGCTCAACCGATGCGCCTTTTTGTCGGATGCAGCAACGAGTGTCAGACTTCTACCGACTAAAAACCTACCCTGCTCCTCCAGTTGCGTTCTGCTGCCGCGGTATATCGTTATTACAATCCCGCAATCCGCGACCCAACTAATGTAACGCCTACTATCTCGTAAAATATTGATATGTTGATATAGTCATCTACATAAAGATATCGCTTTTAGCGATAAGACCACCATTGTAACTATAATTAAGAAATATTGTTAAATAGGTGTGTTTAAATTTTGGTGTACAATAAAGTATATTCTATATATCTATCTATCTCGGTAAGCATTGCTTCACCTCAAAGATCGAGCTGTATGGATGTAAGCTATGTATATGATGTGAGCTTCCACACGGGTTGATCATGGGATTTTTAGCTTTAGCTTCGAGATCCTGAATCCTGGACGCGCTTGAATCTATCGAGAAACGAGCCAAGAGACTCATTGGCAACGATGCACTGGTCGAATCAAAGCTTCAGAACCTTGACATCGACAACGAGTTACAAGTCTATCGGTTACATTTCGGGGAGTGTGCAATGGAATTACACAATCTAACTCCACCAAGCCATAATCGGAGTACAATACAAACAGCGATGCGCCATCTTTTTCTACCCATACTCAGAAAACGTTTTGGGAATACTTTAATTGTGCATACGGCTAAGGAGTGGAACTCCCTACCGGAGTCTGCGTTTCCCGATAGCCATAATCTTCTAGGTAAGCGTGCTCCGTCTTCGACCATATCATCACTTACCATCAGGTGAAATGGCGGTCAAACAAGAGCTTATTACCGATAATAAAAAACCTAACTATGAATACATACCTTCTCCTGACTAGGATCTGAACCCAATCTGTCTCGAGCCAAGTCATTGCAGTCCATCACACATCGCTGCAATCTGTTCTGCAAGTGATTGATCTCACCCTGGAAAATATTATTAAGAAGAACTTAAACAACTGAAGGAAACTGATAAAAAGACAGGTTTAAATATAACCACAATGAACTACATAAAAGTTCCAAATACATAAGTTATGTCACAAACTGTAGTATTTTCGAAAAATAAGTAATTTTTATTCAATTTAAAATTGATTTTATAATTTTTATTGAATTTAAATGACGTTAACTTCATGAATGAAATGAATGATGTTAACTTCTAAAAACTATAAAATTTTCATTATTATTTTTAGTAATGAAAATGTTATAGTTTTTAGAAGTTTACCCTATTTGGAAGAGGAAAGCTATAAACTTTTTTTTTTTTTTAAAAAGGAGGTGCTTAATTCAATTGACAATATAGATATAATATATATTATACATTGAAATATCGAAAAGGCTCATTGACGCTTCCCGCGAGGGAAGCGTCAATGAGCCTTGATGAATTGACCAAAGAAATAGCCAGCCCTTGGGTCGACCCAAGGGCTGGCTATTTCTTTGGTCAACGGCTAAGCATTGCCATACAACGAGGCAATGCTGCCAGTATCTTGAGTACATTGCGAGCCGACAGCGTTGAGGATGAATTTTTTGATGCTTTATTGTAGTTTGTATTTTAATACATAATTTTGTATATATGTTGTAATTAATTGTTTAAATATATCGTTGACAATAAATTGCTGAGAAATACCTATCAAAATAATTATTATTTTGATAGGTATTTCTCAGCAAAATATTATCAGATTTCCACATGCGATAATTATTTTCTTCTATTATAAGAGACTCCTGGATTCTCAGCTTACTTAAAAAAATAAAGCAAACTAGCAATGTAAGTAGAATCCACATTACCATCAATCTTGTTAACCCTTCCAAATAAGCTAAATATGCTTGTGTCTGGAGTGTGTTCATGACAATAGTGTAATGGGTGGGGTTCGAACCTGCAACTAAATAACACTAGCTTGGCTTGGTGTTTGCTTGTTTGCCTTCGCTGTTGTGTAAAGGTTCAGGTGCAAATAAGTACTTTGATATAATTCAGTGATCAGTGAGAGATCAGTGGTCAGTGGCTCTGACTGCTATGCGCAAGGCCGTGGATTCGAATCCCACCCAGGACAAATCTTTGTGTGATGAGCATGATCATTTGTTCTTTGTCTGGGTGTAATTTATCTATAATATGTATGTATTTAGAAATATATATGTATGTTTATCAGTTGTCTAGTACTCATAGCACATGCTTTGCTTAGTTTGGGACTAGATGACATTGTGTGAAAGTCGTGGAATATTATTATTATTATTTGACTGTTGAAAGAATTTATCGATTTGGATAAGTAGTTTTAACAACAACCTTCTACACATACAAGCTCACAACATTACCTCTTTATAATATTAACTAGGAGTTGCATGGGGCTTCACTCTCATGGACTTTATCAGGGCAAAAACATAACTTCCTTTTTTTGCAGTTGGGTAAAAAGTAGCCTATAATCTTCCTCAAGCTTCAAGGTACTTCCATATTAAATTTCATCCAAATCCACCTAGTACTTTCGAAAATTTGTGCGTTCAAACAACCAAACAAACTTTCCCGCTTAATAATATTAGTATAGATTATCATAATAGAGATATTGTTGCATCAATTCTTGTTAGTACTTGAAGCGCCATCGTTACATGGTGGACATCCCACCCATATGCACAAAACGTTTAGGGAATACCTTCATTGTGCATACGGCTAAGGAGTGGAATTCCCTGCCCGCGTCTGTGTTTCCCGATAGCTATAACCTAGGAGTCTTTAAGTCAAGAGTGATAGGTTACTTTTAGGTAAGCGTGTACCATCTTCGACCACATCATCACTTACCATCAGGTGAGATGTAGGTCAAATGCTAACCTATATTTAATAAAAAAAAAGTACTACAATTGCACAAATTCAAAGCCATTAAAGAACTTTTTGTTAAGTAACTAAATAAATTATCTCTGGGAGCTAGCCAATTGCAAATAACATTACCTGCACATAATTATTAGCTTGGTTGAGAGGTCCAGTACAAGATTCTATGCAGCCATGCACCCGTTCCAATGAAGTTTGAGGGTCATCACAACACTTGGCTGCACATCTGTGCATATCCCCCTGAAAACACATGAATTTTCCATTGAAAATGAGGCAATGTTTATTTTTATCTAATTGCAAAAGTTGTGTCCATTACTCTAGTAAGAGAGTAGCTCCTAGAGCCAAGGGCGGATCTAGCTTTGTTGCTGGGGGGGGGGGTCACATTATGGTGGTCAAGTCACAAGAAGTTATAATTTGTATTTCCTGACTCCGCTGCCACTTGGCCATCCACTGCCAATATTCGTTTACAATGACTGAAACGAGTATTATCTGGTAACAATGTTTAAACATTTTAATTAGTGGTCCACCTAGGTCCTGGACCCAACCCAGGGGGTGGTCATGACCTTATGACCCCCCCCCCCTGGATCCGCTCTTGCCTAGAGCAATATGAGTGGAACATGTAATTAGTGCATCCCCCAAAACATCAAAATGCACAATTTTTATGCTGTGCACTTATTATACATTCCACTCATATCTTTCTCAGAGCTACTTTCTTGCTAAGCTAAAAGGCACTCAGATGTTGGTGAATATTCCTACTCATAAGACAAAGCTGAATTCGTTCGCATGGGGGGTTTTTCCCGCTTAAAATCCTGATCCCACAAAAATTCCAGGATAAAAGTAGCATATATGTTAACAAATGATATATTTGTTGTTTTCCCCTGAAAATACCATTATCAATTCAGCTTAACCAGAAATTTGCCTAGACAAACAGAAAGTCAGATAGACTGAAAGACTAAAAAACTCTTGTGTTTTAGTATTGTGTAAATAACTAGCACATAAGCAAACACAGTTATTTTTGAATTACAGACTGGTACTTCAATTTTATTTATTTTATGTATTTGATGAACAAATGGCAGTATTTAGAAAGCTACCAAAATTATGAGTATTTTCTAATAGCGGCAAACTCAATTTGGCTTAAGTAGGATGTATGAACATTAAATTTTAAAGTAAAGCCTTGTGTTTAGTGTGCAATGTGCACTTAAGTAATTGCTTCTTTATTTGTGTTCAATAATCATCCCAAACTGGGAATCTAACCCAAGATCTCATGCTCAGCTGTTGCACTTATAACCACTTGACCAATGAGGTAATTTATTTTCAGTCATTTTATCTTACTCTTTGACAAAGAGTTGATAAACTATAAGTATTACTTTCATAGAAAATTTCATAATAAATTACAGAGTGCCAAATTATTTTTATTTCATGAAACTGTGTGGTTTTTGCAAGCCAGTACAAACAAAAACCTAATACATACATGCATTTGTTAGCGTTATAATTCGGAAATGATATCCTGGAGATAACTTTAATATTTATTACAAGTTTTTCCCGTACAATACCACTAGACATTTTATTTTTATTATTGTTTTTTTTTTTGTCATATATATATATTTCTTAGGTAGGCACAAGACGGGTTTATATCCATCCAAAAATTATTGCATAAGTCTTGCATGCTATCGGGAACATAACCTAACTTACTTGCATCTTACGTAAATAACTCCTGTCCAACTCATTCACAAGATTCGTCATCTCTTGCTCCACCCGATACTTTTGTGCTTCAACCATTTTGACGCCTTTGATTCAGAAATTCTGAATAATTTCAAAAAAATTTGGATTCACAATTTCTGATTGGAATGACAGCCGTATTCAGCAAACGATGTTTGACAGATGACAGAATGACAGCAAGTATTTGATTTTTTTTTTTTTTTCCCTTCGTAGCAAGTATTTGAGTTTTGACAGCTGTCAATTACTGACGAGAATTCGTTGTCAGATAACTTTTAAATTTTTGTGTATGAGAATCTTTGTATTTATCTTAAATACCACGAAATATAAATAAAAATAATAAAATGAATGGGCCATAAGTTAAATAAAAAAGCAGTACATTATTATATAATTTAATTTAAAAAATAATCATATTCCAATACCTGCTAAAAATCCTTCCAGCAATTCCTGATCAGAATTAAAAATCGGTAATTTCTTTATTAAAGCAGCGCACGTTTCGCATACTGGAGGCTTTTCTCCATATTCTGCTAAACGACTTATTCTATCCTTTACTTTTGCAGGAATGTCATCCATTAAGTCTGGCAACCCAGTTGGAGATGGAGGTGGTGGCGGTAAAGTTACACGAGTTGACATTTCGATTGGAGGCGGGAAGTTTGGAGCCGAAACTTCTTTGAAAATATTTAAAGGTTTGTCTTGTACATTTTGGATACCATTGGCAGTAATATCTTTTGGTTTTGGATCTAAAATGGTGATTTTTGGTGATGACGGGGGTGCTGGTAGGAAATAAACAGTAGCAGTTTCAGGGTAACATTTCGGCGTTTGTGCAGATGGCGCTGGTGCGTTGGGCAAATCTCGGCTGGTGGGCTGAGCATGACATATCTGAAAATATCAATATTAATCTAATCAGACAAATCGTTACACGTTTCTGGTCAAGACCCTACAAAGATTTTTTTATGTACGCCGCCGCACGATATATGTTGCCAGCTGATAAAACCAGTGTATCAAATATGATTTCGTGGTTTAATAGCATTGACATGAAGTGGTATAAACAATATATTTTAGCACAGCAATTTAAATACTTGAAACAAAAACTTTGGACCCCTTTTCACGAAAATCATGCAGACGGAGAAGAATCATATTTGGCACAGTTGAAGTTTATATGGAGAAAGGGTCCAAAAAGCTAAATTTCATATAATTCTTAGCATTCAACTATTTACCTTGAATATTATAAAATAATTCATAAAAAATAACCACACTTTCGTTGTCATTTTCCGATTAGGACCTTTCACCAAAAAATAAATTTTAACATTTACGGGCAAATTTATAGGAAAAACTATGAGTGTTGCATATTTTTCATAACAGATAGCACAATCTATTTATTAACAAAGTACTTAATCGAAATGATTATTGTATTAATTATGTAATAACATTGCATTAGTATCGAGTTTCTTTATAATTCTTTGGCAGTCATTCTGATGTAAAGGTTTTTTATGGAACATAATTATGTAAATTGATAATAGTTGCTGAACTATTTGCTGCTCGCAACTTCACTCCTGTAAGTAATAATTAGAAGACCATTTTCTATTTAGTTCAGCATGAGGCTTTACAATACAGTCGATCCGGAATAGATATCTACACATCGCTCATTATGCCCCATAATGGCCATAACGACGTCGTCGCTAGAGAGAGATACCTAAAGCTAGATGACTATCTCTTTTTTACAACAGATTCTTGATGACATTCACAATACACTTTGGCACATTTCAATTAGAAGATGAAAGTCTTTCAACTGAAATAAAAATGATGAAAAAAAAATTATATATACTACAAATTTATTCCATCATAGGCGTCAAGCTAACTGATGACATACGCAACACCATACTGTGCTCCAAGACGCAAATTACTGACGTTGCTTAAGAAGCTGCTAAGTTGAAGTGGGCCTGTGCTGGCCACGTCTGCCGCATGCCCAATGAGTTGTGGGCCAAAATCACCACTTTCTGGAACCCTAATACAGCTAGAAGGCGTCGAGGAAGACCTCATCGAAGATAGCGGGACGAGCTAGATCAAACTAACGACCAGTGGACTACGTTGGCCCTGGACAGAACCACCTGGAAATCATGGGAGAGGCCTTTGCCCGGCAGTGGTATGATGCAGGCTAACAGTAACAGTAACAAATTTAATTCAAAGCGTTGATTCAAGTCTAAGCAACATTTGGCGAGGTTGGGCCCTAACTGAGTGACTAACTGAACGTATCGAGATGTCATCCATGCCTCGGAAAGCATATTAATCAGCTGGTTCCAGCTCGCATTTGTCCATCTCTAACAGTCGTTACGGGTGGTCAGAAACTTCTCTGATCTGACAACAGTCTTGCCAAGCGGTATCGTGTTATCCAGCTACAGGGTTGGAGAGGTCAGTGATAGGATAGGTTCTCATAATTATGATTTGACCAATACAGATTGTATAGTCTTCAAAAGAGACCTTGACCTCTGAGTTTGTTTCGGTGTTTCTTTTCAGAATAGTCGGCCTCATCTAGTAAGACATGTTAAAATTTTATTTAATAACCAACTTGCAAAAAAGATATTATTTTATAGAATGGAAGTCCCTGCCCGACTCTGTGTTGTCTGATAACTATAACCTGGGGGTTTTAAGTCATGAGTGAATAGTTTACTTCTAGGCAAGCGTGCTCCATCTTCGACCACATCATCGTTTACCATCGGGTGAGATAGTGATCAAACCATGTATAAAAACAATTATAGGCAGACGTTTCATATTGAATACTAGTACTTAGCCGACCCCAAACATACATAGTTGATAAACGGCTAAGCAAATGCACGAGTTTCTCATGGAATTTTCGTTTTTTTTCGGGTATCTAAAGCAAAGAAACTATACTCAGTTTTGAGTCCATTGCACGAGCAAAGTAATGGGTTACTAAACTACATGACATAACCTAACAATGCAGTCGACAGATAGCGTTATTAGGACATCTATGATATTTCACTAGAATATAAACAATTTGTCACTGTTTGGGCTTTATTTTTAGCAATAGAGTATTGAATATGGAGGTCGAACGCCTGTTATTTTTACTGGCTGTCTGCGCATTATGTGTGAGTATTTTACATACATCATAATTACACTAAGTTTACTTTTTTTTTTTAAATTGTAAATAGGTTCGCGTTTAACCACTATCTCACCTGATGGTAAGTGATGATGTGATCGAAGATGGAGCACGCTTACCTAAAAGTAACCTATTCACTCTGGACTTAAAGACTCCTAGGTTGTAGCTGTCGGGAAACACAGACTCCGGCAGGGAATTTTCCCAGTGTTTGACCGCCTGTTTCCGAAATACGGCGACCGTGTATTCCCATTACCCTAAGGTTAACTGCTTTAAAACCCAAATTCTGGCCAAACACGACTTTGTTCTTAGCGGTCCTGTCAGGTTGTTCTGTTCACATGTCACCACGAAATTTTAAGTTAAATAAGCTTGAAGTGAGTCGTCAATATTGTCCTTATAGTGGATGGAATCGGCGCTCAGGTGGAGTGAGTTTTTACTGGAAATTTTAACATAAGTAGGTACAATCGACAAATTTGAATCATGGCCCACTTTGACGATAAAGTTTGAAGCCGTCAAAATAACAAAGTTTCCCCTCATTTACAGTACATAGGAAGTTTCCTTCCCTACCCTTCCCTTAGGAAATTTTAATTATGTTATCTGTCATTTAATTCTACATTTAATTCGCAGTAATTATTGTAGAATTAAACGGCAGTTAACAAGGTCGCTACCATGGAAACGTATGTTTATGCGAATGTCGACCTAATTGTATTGGAATGTCTGTAAGAAAATAAAATTATGGTGGGTCATGATTCAAATTTGTTGATTATACAAGAAATAACTAAATAATTTATGTCTTTAATATTTGTGTTAAGTTTAGAAACGTCCAATAGCCTAATGGGTAAGGTCTATGAACCACAAGCATGTTGAGCTTAAATTTGTTTTAATTCTACCCACATTGCTAGTTCTCAAAAAAATAATAATTGGAAGGTCTAGCAGTATTAATTACATGAGTATTAATTATTAACCTGCGTATGTATCTACTTTTTACAGATGACAACAACCCATGCGCGTTACATTCCCTGCTGCTGTGCTTCATGCGAGTGTCCACAAGAGAAGATCTATTATTCGAATCTGGCAACACCTTGTAAAACTTGCATCGAATCCATAGACTACGTCCCTAATTGTAACAAACCTTCTTGCAAGTGTGGTTGCAAATGTTGCAATGAACAGCTCATTCTGCCTCCTTTGTCAGTTGAATTACCATGTGGCTTAGGATACTTTCCGTCAGCTTCACCATTGGTTGCCAAGTATTTTGCGCCAGCGATAGATTTTTTGACAACTGGAGCATACATTCCCATCGCATCGCCTTGCAGTAACTTAATTTTAGCAGCTCCTGTGAGCCCTGAGTATGCGCCTTTGGTTAAGCCAATTTTTTTGTAAATAAAAATGATTTTATGAATTACTTTTCTGTTTTATTTTTATCACACATTGTTATTACTTAATCTACCTATAACGTTGCCACTGCTGAGGCACAGGCCTCGCTCTATGAGAGAGAATGGGCCATAATACACCACGCGTGCCCAGTGTCAGTTGGTGGAAGTTGCATTTCTTCGAATTTATTTATTTATTTTAATTAGATCTACCAATAATTATGTACACCGCTTCATTGCGGATGTGTTCCTGACATTCGTAAATAAGTATATTAAAGGCACACATGCATTACTACAAGAATTGCGATAGTTAAGGCGAGGTTATACCTACGAAAAAAACGTCAATTTCAATTGTGTTTTATTCGTAGATAACACGGATTTAAATTTTGAGAAAAACTTATTACATAATTCATACTTCGTTCTTTCTATTTTGGTTATCCGATACAAGATTACTTGCATTTCACTGCATCCAATTAAATCGCAAAGACAAGTCTAAATTACGGACTTATTCTTATTTTATTTAAATTTTATTAGGCTTTGAATAATAAAACTTATACCATAATAAAGGTCGTAAAAAATGTCATATATAATAATATGTCGGTCGTCATAATGTGAAATTTGAAAACTAACTTACATAACATTAAGCGCTGATGAACGATTTTTTACCAAATTTATAAAATTAGAATTGTGTTTTTTTACATCTTGAAAATATACTTGAATTAATTAATTTAGGTTTAATTAAAACAAAATTAAAATGATAATAAATTGAAGAATTAATTTATAGTTAATTAAAACGGTACAACACCAATTACATTAATTAACATAGAAATACATTTATGAAAAGAATAGTAATCATTGTGTTTGAAAATTAAAATTATATAAGATAAAAATAAAAATAAAATTGAATAGTAGACTCTCTTGCATACTGCCTCTCACAGAACACCAGACATGCACGCATAATTTTACTCCATTCGTCAGCAAACACATCACATTCAGGATTGGTAGTCAGAAGAGCATTGAGCATCCTTAGAGTGCGACATACTGGGGATTCAGCTCTGCCGACAGTTTTGGAAGTCGGTGGAGCAAACAAATTGTGCAAGCGGTACTGACAGTGTCCGATGTACTTGTCAGGCACAAATAGTCGGCAGAAAAAAAGGCCATGGAACTCGGGACAGTTAATACGTCCGTAGTTTATAAAATTGATGGCAATTAACGATCACATAACTAATGGGTTAGGTTAGGAAAAACATTGAAAGATTTTGAAATATCTTGCGAAGTTTATTTAACTTATCTACGTAAAATAGCCAGTTTTAGTATTAAAACGTAAGCTATATCTGAGCCATTCTTAAAAAAATTGGCCAAGTGCGAGTCAGACTCGCCCATGAAGGGTTCCGTAGTAACTATAATAATATAACATAATATGTATATTTATTTGACGAAAAAAACCTTACAAATTTCTTAAAACTAGTTTATTTACATTTTTTACAACTACGCCAAATAACTTTGGTTTTCATAGTGTTTGTATGAATTACAAAGTTATATTTGCGGTTTTAGAAAATATGCTGCATCTCAAAAACTGCTGAACTGATTAGTTCAAACCAATTTTGGTTGAAAGTTTACGTTAAGATCTACAGACATATATTTTTTTAGATTTTTCACTCCATTATTATAGAAGTTAGAGGGGGGGGACACACACATTTCACCACTTTGGAAGCGTATATATTTTAAACGATTAACCTTATGAAAAAGTGGCTTTAGAAACCTCAATGTCATTTTTAAAGACCTGTCTACAGATACCACACACGCATACATTTGATGAAAAAAAATATTTTCTGTTTCAGTTCCATGTATGGGGAGCCCCCCTTTATTTTAAATATTTTTTATTCTTTTTCTTAGAATCGGAAAGCGGTTCACAGAATACATCTACCTACCAAGTTTCACATGTATAGTCCTAATAGTTTTGGAATAAAATAGCTGTGACATACGGACGGACGGACAGACAGACAGACAGACAGACAGACGGACAGACATGTCGAAACTATAAGGGTTCGTTTTTTGCCATTCGGCTACGGAACCCTAAAAAGCAGGGTAGACAAGGCGTACTTAATTTCCGGCCCTAGTCCGTTGGACCTATTTGGGAGGGCCGCCAGAAACATTATTATCTGCCTATTGTTCATATTCGTTAATTTTCATTTTCACCTTCAGCCGAAAAATGCCTTTTGTGTTGATTTTTTTTTTTGGTAGATATTATATTTAATTTATTTTAGCTGACTCAGCGAACTTCTTTCCCTAGATTTTCACGAATAGTTTAAAACCAAAACAAGCCAAATCTAACTCTATGGTTGTCTAATAAAAAAGCTATTGTAATAATTAATTTTACTTAAAAACGTGTCATTTTATTAAAGTTGACTGCAGTTTACCTAATGTTGTTGCTTGTCAAGTTTATGTATGTATGATGATGTATGTACTCTACTCGTATTTTTGTTGCTCTTTCACGCAAAAACTACAGAACGGATCTCAATGAAATTTGGTAACTAGGTAGATTGTTGATATCCTAGAATAAGACATAGGCTACTTTTATCCCGGAATTCCAACGGGATCGGGATTTACGCGGAAAAAACCTCCCACGCGAACGAAGTTGCGGTCAAAAGCTATAGCGTATCTATTAATAGCTAATATTAGCGTATTTTATAAAGCTTTTTATTGGAATGGGAGAACACTGTATTACATTATGCTGAGTAACCTATTAAAATACCTATTAAATCTGTATTATTGATACAATGTGAAAATGAATGATGTTTTGAAAAGAGTAACTATAGAGTTTCTCGCCAGTTCTTATCCATAGGAAATGACCAATTTCGATCCATGCATCAGCTTAGACGTTTTATAAGTTCTCATGTAGGCCTATGTAAAATAAAATAGGTATTTAGAGTTTTAGTTAAATTAGATTTCATAATTAGTGTGTGTGTGTAGATTTTTAGGAAATGAGAGAAAACAAAAGTCTTACCATAACGGCTTACGGGCAACATTACTCAACTTTTTAATCAAGATTTATGCAATTGCACCATCACTGCCTTTTGTCACATAATTTGATTATAAATATCAATTCAACAATATAAGATAAGGCACGATTTAAAGATAGCCACAAAATAAATAATGAAGTAATGTTTTAAATTGTTTATTTCATTAAAAGCCGTTGAATGACCACTGTTTAGTAATAATAATTTATTTTCAAAATGAAGTTTCTACTAGTTGTTTCAACCGCGAGTTTGCTCAATCAGGTACATGTACAAAATAATACACTCGTGTATATTACAAAAATTTACAGTAATTGTATTCTTTTAACCTTTGCATAATAAAGAAAATATCCTGTATATCAACAGTGTGTAATCTAAATCTTAATTGGACTTTATATTTTTTTAAATGATAGTATTTATAATATATTTTCCAGATGGCAACAACACAATTGCTCGGCCCACCACCGTACAACTTCATCAACAGACCATTAGGAGAGAAAATAATCGAAACTGACAACTTCATCAATCAGCCTACACCTACAGTGATCAACGAGCCTCCTTGCAACAGTTTTGTTCCTATTCCTAGTGTAGGCTCCCCGCCTAGCACTACCATCATTACCGATTGTTCGCCTGAAATATGCCAAAACCTAGCAAATACCATACAACTAATGATAGTTGCTAATTTATTGCAGAATCAGAATTTAGATATTGGTAGACAATTAGCAACACCGATTTTAAATGAGATCATATCATCGCCTTCTTTGTCATGCGGATGTCTGAATCCACTTTCTCCCAATTTAATTTCTCCTAGCATAGCCAATCCAATTTATTCTCCTAATGTTGTAGCTAACTATATTCCTTCTAATGTAGTTGGCCCTAGTATTTACTCTCCTAACTTTGTAGCTCCTACGCCTAACGTTATTGCACCAAGCATATTGCCGTTTCCTCCTAGAGTAGTTGCTCCCACAGTCCCATGCTCCAATGCACCTCAAGCAGGGCCTGCTAATGGGTTACTAAACACAATTATGGGTATGCTAGGTAATATACAGGGTTGATTTTAAGAGCTATCAATTATAAATTTAATTTATTTTTTATCAACGATTAAAATGTTTTTGTACTCAACTAGTTAAAATGTGTCTCATTTTTGTTTTCCTTATCATGCGTCTCCTGAAAAACATCAGTAAGTATTTAAGTATAATTACCGCGAATAACTGCTATGCAATGCTGCTGTATTATTAATATCACATTCAATGCAATGGAATTAAAATTTATTTATTTACTAGGAGTTGCTCGCGACTTCGTTCGCGTGGGAAGTTTCTCCTGTGTAAATGGCGATCTCGTGAGAATTTCGCAAAATCCCGTCTTAGCGAGCATCTACGTACTAAAAGGAACCCCCATGCAAAATTTGAGAGCCCTACTACTTGTATTTTCTGAGATTTCGTGATTAATCAGTGAGTGGTATTTCGCTTTTATATATATATTTAATTAAGGTTCACCTTTGATTAGTGTGTTATATACAGTGTAGTGTAGTTGATATGGCACACATTTAGCAATATTTCGTTGAGCTCCAGTCAACGGAATCAATCTGTTTCTTACGTAATCGATGTGTGGTCTGAATGCTAGTCTACTGTCCAGGATCAGGCCCAGGTACCTATTTCTCATGGTTTGATCTCAACAATTGTTGGCTATCTACCGTAAGAGGAGGGAAAACAGGAATCTTTTTGTTCTTAGGCGCAAATATTATGTATGCAGTTTTGTTAACATTAATAGTCAGTAAGTTCTACTTAAGCCACGTATTTAAGATATGGAGGTCTTGTTGTGCTTCAGTAATAACGTTAAGTATGGAGTGTCTCAAATAAAAAAGACATGTGTCATCTGCGTATAGTGAGATAAATATGTCCCGCCAACCCAACATTATTTATATGTTTTATATAGATTAGGAAAAGCAATGGTCCCAAAACTGCGGCACCCCGCAAACAATTTCAGCAGCTGTACTTTCAAAACGTTCCATTTTTAGGGTTCCGTAGCCGAATGGCAAAAAACGGAACCCTCATTGTTTCGTCATGTCTGTCTGTCTGTCCGTTCATTCGTCCGTACCTATGTCACAGCCATTTTATTCCGAAACTATTAAGACTATACATGTGAAATTTGTTAGGTAGATGTCTTCTGTGAATCGCTTTCCGATTTTAAGAAAAAAAAATAAAAAGAAAATATTTAAAATAAGGGGGCTCCCCATACATGGAACTAAAACTGAAAAAATATCCTTTTTATGAAACCCATCCGTGTGTGGTATTTATACACAGGTCTTTAAAAATGACATTGAGGTTTCTAAAACCACTTTTTCATAAAGTTAATCGTTTAAAAGATATACGCTTCCAAAGTGGTAAAATGTGTGTCCCGCCCCCTCTAACTTCTATAATAATGGAGTGAAAAATCTAAAAAAAAATATATGTCTGTAGATCTTAATGTAAAATTTCAAACAAGATTGGTTTAAACGAGATCGGGTCAGCAGTTTTTGAGATACAGCATATTTTCTAAAACCGCAAATTTAACTTTGTAATTCATAGTATGAAAAACCAAGTTATTTGGCGTAGTTCTAAAAAATTTAAATAAGTTAGTTTTAAGAAATTTGTAAGGTTTTTTTTTGTCAAATAAATGTATATATTATATTATATTATTATAGTTACTGCGTCTCAAAATCAAATCAAATCTCTCAGTCTGACTCGCACTTGGCCAATTTTACTATCTGATATCTGTTTGCAAGATAATATTCTTGTTGTCTTAAATCTAACTGCACAACCAATGACAGGCAAGCCACGAGCAATATGCTCTTGGTAATTTAAGATAAAAAAGATATGTAAGTACCTACTTAAATCTATACTAAAATTATAAAGAGGTAAAATTTGGTTACAATTTTGTATGCAGGAGGTATTCTTTGAAACTTGGAAGGAAAAGGTACTTACAGGAAGATGTAAATGAGTCCCTTCGATATGAGTCTTCAGCGCTCCGGTTCAAGCGATATTTCCATCAAGCTTCACGAGAGGAGAGAGAGTTTGAGGATTCACCACACAACACCAGTAATTATCACTTTTAGAGTTTTGGCGGGAGTGCGGGCGCACGTAGATACGTGTAGCCAGTAAGCGAGCGGTTTTGCGAGTGAGTGAGGGCGGGGGTTGTTCTTAATGAACGGAACAGAAAAGAGTGGTAGTAAGGAATCGATTTTGAATGGAAGATCCTTCTCAAGTGAGTGAAGTGTAATATAATGTTGCAAGTACGCGTTTATGATAAAATACTAATAATAATAAGTATAGACAAAATAATGCGAATGGCGCATACAGAACTAATGATCCCATTCTAATTTTTTTTTTGTTGGTTGCAAGGTGCACCATTTGCGAGCGCTCTAGGCTATTAAATAATTTTGAAATCCACGCGGACGAAGTCGTGGGCAAAGTCTTAGTTTGCATTCATTTTTATACATATTACGCAATTAAGTCGCTCGGTCTATCGTAGATCATAATATCCACTGTAACATAAACCCTAAAAAAAATGGTGTCGGGAATGGCGTTATAGCTGATGCTAACTTCACTGCTGCATGTTGGAGAAGCAATAGGTCAAAAAAACACTGAGTGGGTCCCAACTGGCAGTAACGACAGCGCGGCTCAGATCTTTTTGAGCCTGCCACGCTGTCGTGCTATGAACTTGACTCATTCTACTATCGACGATAAACACGACTGATGGGCTGACCAAGTCATCGAAACAGTACACGGAGCTGATGAAGAAGGAAGCGGAAATAATCGGACGGTTCATGATGCAGAATATGATGGCCGTTTAGTAACGAGCTTCGCAAAAGTGCTTGGAAATTTACGCGTGTGCTCAGTCCCTTTTGCATTATTCAATCATGGCAGCTGCTCCAGACATCGGGGGACCAACCAACTGAGCCTACTGTAAATTATAAATACACTATTATTCGTAATGCCCTTTACAGCTTTTATAAAAGTCGTAATTAAAATGGATATATTATAAAATGCTTAATCATCCTTTAGACACACGCTCACACCTATTTCACGCATGCATAAGTGATACAAACTAAGATTTTATTTTGGCAGGTAAGAAAAAACACAGAGTAGGATATAGGTAAAACAATTTATTTATTTTCTCTAGAACATAATAACATATCTTAAAATAATTATCTAATAATATACAGAGTATTTATTGGGACATCCACAAGAATCAACACAGCAACAGTTGCAGTTTTGTGGAGGGCACAATGGCCCATCACACCCACCACATCTCGAACCTAACAAATTGACGATTAAGTCCTGTATGCCAAACTTTCCGCAAGAATCACACCCACAGCCAATATTAAACTTATCACAGCCACAACTGTATTTTGGACAACTCGCACAGTTATCACAGCTGCACCCGCATCCTACATTGGGAAGGCTGTATTTTGGACTACAAGTATCACATCCACATCCAACATTCAGTGATCCATAGTTAGGGCCAAAACAATCACATCCACAGGCTATATTTGGCAGTCCATAGTTGGGCCCATCACATCCACAGGCTATATTTGGCAGCACATAATTGGATCCATCACATCCACACCCAACGTTTGGTAATCCGTAATTTGGTCCATATCCGTTACAACAACATCCGTTGGTATTCGGCAGTATCGTCGCTACGCAGTAATTTGTTCCATCGCACCCACAACCACAACCAACACTGGGGACCAATACTTCTGGGTAGCAGACTTTTGGTATGATTTCAACGGGATCGCAACATGGGGTTATGATATCACATGGAGTGATGATGGGGTTATATTGATTGTAAGGATTGATGTATTCTATTTGAGGAGTTAGGCAGTCGTAAGTGGGACAATTACACGTTTTACAATTACAAGTTTGAATTGGATCACAATCACATTGAGGTTTCATGGTATTCTCAATGAGATTGCTGACGATTAGCAGTTGGAGAGCGTTTGCAAGGGCATTGGAAACGGAGTTGTCTACAATAGTGGTAACAGTTTGTGGCAGTAATGCCGTAGTGCAAATTTGAGGAGGTGTATTACAGATTATTGGAGGTGGGTTACAGATTACTGGAGGTGGATTACAGGTTACTGGAGGTGGTTTACAGATTATTGGTGGTGGCTCACAGATCTGCGGAGGTGGGTTGCAAATTTTTGGCGGTGGGTTACAGAGTACTGGCGGCGGGTTACAAATTTGTGGAGGTGGGTTACAGATTAATGACGGTGGGTTAAATATTTGCGGTTGCGGGTTGCAAGGTGGGATTGGTGACGGCCGTGGCAGAAATTGGGCTTGCGTCTGAAAAAGAAAAATGAAGATTATTTGTAATTTGTCTATCAAATTCACGTTTATTTCACATATAGGTCTTATACATATTACTTATTCCTTATAACGCTATTCTTTAACAGAAGTTTGTAAACGGTAGATATTATGGTTTACGATTGAACGGCCGAGTTTAACAGGGTAATTACGTAATAAAAAAATTAATGCAATCATTTTGAAATTGCAAAAGTATTCATTGCCTTTATTGCCACATCAAGCAGACATTTTTTTAACAAATAAAGCAATGTGTCTGGAATTCCTTTCTTTTAAGAAAGAATATAAGTGCGGAAGATGTGTGGTGATAGGTGATTTAAAACCTTACCTGACAAACCAAAAACGCGAAAGCAATTAATATTAAAGCGGCCATCTTGTACAATCTAATAATAACAACGTACCACCTCTTTTTATACTATATTGATTGTGATTTCAAAAAAGAAATTAACACATTGACATAAAATTTATTTCGAAAAAAAAAGATAACATAATTACGCTCTGCGATAATATTTATTTTGTTGTACATGATTAATGCAAGAAATTAGGCAAATATATCTTATCGTTACATAATATAAGTTATACTTCTTGTTACATTAATATATATAATTATAAAAACAAATATAATACAGGCGAAAATAAAAGGGAAATTATAGGGCATCGAAAAATTCATCAACATCGCTATCAATGGGAAAAGTGCCCAGAACACTGGCCGCATTGCCACGTTGAATGGCAATGCTGATTCTCTGTCCAAAGAAAAGGCCAGCCCTCTGGTCACTTGTGGAGTCGACTAAACGTTTGCTGATGTCACGAAATAGTCGATGCGCATTCGGACCCCATGGTCCTAACGTTTCAACCCCAAACGGCTCAAACATATAGCACCCAATTAGGTTGTTGTATTTGCGCCGTTTGAGATTTTCCCCACCTACTTCTTGTTTATTTTTCTTTTCAGTGGGACTTCTCCCGCTCTGGGTGGAGCGAAGGAAGTGTTAGACTTCTACTGAATAAAAACCCACCCTGTACCTTCAGTTACTCTTGCGTTCTGGAACCGGGGTATTTCGTTAGAATATTCCCGCAAACACGATAGGCAATTAAATGGACGTAGATATGCAAAAAGGATCCAACCCACAGCATACTGTGGTCGAAAATGAGCTGAGTATGCCAAATTAGTCTCTATGGTCTATATTTTCGATTAGTAAAAACACCCTAGTCAAAATATGTGAATTTGACCTTTTTATTAGTATGGGGTACCAACTCACTTCTATGACAGGTTTATGTTTTAATTCCGCAAAAACGACCCCATATTTACTTAAATATCTATAAAAATATTTATTTATTCCCAATAAAACATATTTCTATAAAAAGGACCCCAATTTTTACAACTATGTCCCAAATCAACAAAATCACAAAATAGAATATCAAAGAGCAAATACAACTTAAACTTCAAACTTCATTATCTCAAAAGTAACATTTTGTGGGTTGGATCCTTTTTGTGTATCTACGTCCAAGTGGCCCTATCATCCCCATTACTAGTGCTCATTGCTCTGCGGAGCGTCATGTTCCACGCGCCCCTAAAAACCCAGGCCTTGTTATTATCATCATGATCATTTTCTTATCATTTTTCCACCTGCGTTGCAATTGGTTTCCTATCTAACCTGGAGCAGGTTGCTTACATAATTTACACGGGGTGACTACCTATGCACCCTTTTAAGTGCATTACATAACTTCGTATAGTGAAACACCGAATAATTACTAAAACGAAACAATTAAAAACGAATGCACGCTAACACGAAAAACTTAACGCAGCTATTAGAATAACTAAAAAAATATTTATTTATTTAAATTTTATGTACAGTTATAGTGGTACATGTGGCGGACTTAACGCAACAAGGCATTCTCTACCAGTCAACCTTTGGGTTAAAAAGACCACAATGTGGTAGGTGTACAAGTAAAATAAATGTCATTATCGAAAGAATATATGTATAAATATATATAATAATAAAATAAATATATATATTAAAATAATAGACTAATAAATACGGTGCTTTACAATAATCTTTGTGACTAAGAGAACTCATGTTCCAGAGTTTAATGGTAGAAATAGCATAGGAATTAGCCATGAACCCGGTTCGGTGAGAAGGAATGTAAAGAAGTAAGTTTTTGGATGCGCGAAGGTTAAGGCTATGAGAACTGCCTAAAACTTTAAAATTTTGTTTTAAGTAATCAGGAGTACAAGGATCGTTCAAAATAGTGAAGAGCATGCAGAGGAATCTGAGGGATCTCCTTTGACGGATAGGCAACCATTTAAACTGAGAACGGAAGGAAGAAATGTGATCATATTTACGAAATCTAAAAATGAATCGGATACAGTTGTTAAGAAGTCGATCCCGTTTGTTAGGAAGTTCTTGGGATAGATCAGAGCAGCAAAAATCAGCATAATCAATAACAGGAAGCAAAAGCGATTGAATCTTGCTGTACCATAACTCTTCTCTGAAAACTGCTGTTTCTTGTATGTAACTTACCATCTTCTGAATTGTTTTTATTTACTTGTTATACCAAATGTTTACAAGTATGTTTCAATTCGACGTACCTATAGTTTGTAAGTTTAGTTTTAAGATACGTATTTTTTATATTTTTTTATATGTATAATTAATTAGATTATTTTCACGAAATGTACCTGTTAACTGGCCACCTCGTTCATCCGATTTGACGCCTTTACATATTTTTTTCTGGGGATATGTAAAGTGACATGTCTACGCCGACAATCCAGAAACAATTGAGTACTAAGAAGCCAACATTCGACGTGTCGTTGCTGAAATAAGTACAGCTCGATTTACTGAGGTGAGTATGTGAAAATTGGACACTCAAAAGACCGCCCATTGTACACTAGTTTTAATTTTTGTATCCAATGAAATATTGTAAGGTGTAAAATAAAGTATATAATAAAATAATCATAAATAATTCAGATTACGCCAAGTACGCGCGAGCCGCGGCGGCCACATACCCGGAATTGTATTCAAATAAAATCATTTCTCAAATAAAGCCAAATTCGTGCATATTATAAACTTTATTCTGTTCTTTATTTCAATTTAAAGTTCTTTGCCTCTAAAAAAACACCCATTATTTTTTACAATTATTAGCAAATAGTTGCAAAAACCCAGTTTTCTTTAACGTTTTTATAATTACAATACCATTGTTCTCAAAAAGTGACAAATGTTTTTATTGGGAATAAAGTTTCTTTAAACTGAAAGCAAACTGTATTATCTCTATTTGTTACTTTTATTTTTATGCAAGAACTTTTCTGAACAGGTTTTGTTTGATTTATTTTGGGTGAGCCCGCTCTTGGCCTTGTTTATGCCTGATGAGATCTAAGATGTGACCAGCGAGCCAGGAAAATGCCTGTTCCCACTTTCTTATATGCGGTAGAGAACACAGAAGCCAGCAGAGAGTTTCACACCTTTTCCTGAAGGTATATATATCAACAAAAATCTTAACTAAATAATCCAAAATAAGGCTTCGTTAAATTCATACGCATCGATATGCGCTGGTAGTTTGCTCAAAAGACTGGCTGCGTCGCCACATTTTATGGCAATGTTTAATCTTTGTCCAAGGTAAAAGCCAGCCCTTTGGTCACGGAAAGGGTCAACTAGTTGTCTGGAAAGCAGTCAACAGCATTGACGGAGCCCAATAGGGCCTTTGCCTGTTGGGGTTTTGGAAATGTTCTAACGAGTAAAGTAAATTTATTTGCATAGATTATAGGTACAGACGCCAGCACATGAAGCTACCCGAAATTGTCAAATTTTCCCAATCAACCTTGAACCTAATTTCTTTAAAAATAAAGTTGAAAATCTATTAAAGAAATTTGACAGATTGTTGTAGCTTGATGTGCTGCCGTCTGTACATAAAAAATCAAATGGGTGATCCTTGTACAATCTACCTTATCTTAGGCATGCAAACATTATTATTTAGGACATTAAATTATTAAAATAAAATTAGTCAATACATTAGGTATGTCAAGAACAAATTATTTTCACAAACTTAATTGCATAATTTATGGTAGGTACTTAAAATGGTATTATCAATAAAAATAAAGTTATAGGATTGATACTGTCATAAAAAAAATACATTATTTTTAATTATTAATTACAATAACTTACATACTAACATACAATTACAAATGTCTAAATAACACATTAAACAACTAATTATATTAAATTTTAACAATATCTATACTAATATTATAAAGAGGTAAAATTTGTATGTTTGTAAATTGTAAGTTTGTATGTAGGGGGTAATCTCTGAAACTGCCGAACCGATTTTGAAAATTCTATCGCTTACATGTAGCTGCATTATCCCTGAGTGCTACAGGCTATAAATTATCTTTATATCATGCATATTAGCCGAGCTATTATAATCTTTGTCAAGCAAGTCGCGGACGGGATCCCGTGGAATATTTTCGACTTCTACGCGGACGAAGTCGCGGGCAGGGCGGGTATACTCAATAAAAATACTCAACCGTGTTAACTGAACACTGTCTCTTTAAGATACTGGCCTATCCTTGTTTAAGAGAATTTACACAATGTGAAACTTGTGTCTATGCATGGTTTTTTTTTCGGTGGGAATATCATCTAATAGAATAGAACAGTAAATGCGAAAGTTTGTGAGGATGGATGGATGTGTTTGTTAGTCTTTCACGCAAAAACTACTAAACGGATCTCAATGAAATTTGGTTAATAGATAGTTAATATCCTGAAAAAACACATAGGCTACTTGTTATCCCGAATTCCCACGGGATCGGTATTTACGCGGGAAAAACATCACACGCGAACGAAGTTGCAGGTAAAAGCTAGTCCTCCATAAACTCGGCTACGAAGTAACATTTATTAATTAAAAATTCTTTCAGTTTTCTTTTAAACATAACATTGTGTAGGTTCTTTATTTCTCGTGGGATTTTATTGTAAACTAGCTTTTGCCCGCGACTTCGTTCGCGTGGGAAGGTTTTCCCGCGTAAATTCCGATCCCGTGGGAATTCCGGGATAAAAAGTAGCCTATGTGTTATTCCAGGATGTCAACTATCTACTTACTAAATTTCATTCAGATCCGTTCAGTCGTTTTTGCGTGAAAGAGTAACAAACATCCATCCATCCTCACAAACTTTCGCATTTATAATATTAGTAGGAGTAGGACTAGTACTCACGCGGGGCTTCGCTCCCGTGGATTCTATCACGGTAAAAACATAACTCTCCTTTTTTGCAGTCGCGTAAAAAGTACCCTATAACCTTCCTCAAGCTTCAAGCTACTTCCATACCAAATTGCATCCAAATCCACCCAGTACTTTCGATGATTAGCGCGTTCAAGCAAACAAACAAACAAACAAACTTTTCCGCTTTATAATATTAGTATAGATTACAGGAGCCATTCGATAAATACTCTTACTTAAGAGGGCTGTTTTACTGCGTTCAATACACAAAATATTCGATTCTCTTTTCCTTAACCGTGTATCTGCTGGGGCTCTCGTATGAAATAAGTGTGGATTTGTCTTAACAAATACGGCCACTTCAAAGATGTATGAGGACGGAAACGTCAGAAGCTTCAATTATTTAAAAACTGGTTTACAACTGTCCATTGATTGTAAGTTACATATAGCGCGTACGCATTTTTATTTGTGCAATAAATACATAATTTTTGTCTGTCGAGTTACCCCAGGAGATAACTCCATACCGTAGAACATTCTACGTAGCTATGATAGGCAATAAGCACGGCATCGCGGTTTACAAATTTTGACAGCTTATGAAGAGCAAAAGCAAAACTATTTAGCTTTTTTTCAAATTTCTTCAGCATTCAGTTTCCATGTAAGTTGACTGTCTATCACTAAACCTAAAAAATTTGTGGAGTCTATTTTTGTTACTAAATGCCCATTGTGTCTTATATTTACCGGTGGTTGTTGCCTTTGTCGCTGACTAAAATGCATTATGTAAGTCTTTTCTAAATTAATTTGTAAATTATTTGAGATACTGCGAGAGAGATACACGACATACTGTGGCTCCGGACCAGAAAGGTAACTGCAAGAACAAGGTGGGTTTTTAGTCAGTAGAAGTCTGACACTCTCTTTCGCTCCACGCTCCACCCCATAGCAGGAGGAGTCATTTGATTAATTTCCTACCGAAGAAAAAAAAGCGTCTGGAAATGTATGTACAAAATTGATATTAAAATAAAGGTCACGTTATTTTTTGTTATTTTTTTTTAAAGATTAGTAGCAATGTGGGTAGAATTCACATTACTAGCAATCTTGTTAACCCCTCCAACTAAGCTTAGTGTAATGGGTGGGATTCGAACTTGCGACCTCTCGATCACAAGTCCGACACCTTGTCCAAAAGGCTATTGACGCTTATTTATTATTTCATTTTTGCAATTCCGGAAATGAAGTTGTCAGTGCAGATTCCGGCCACTCCAAATGCATTCATAATGTATATGTATGGGTCGAATATCCAGTTGGTTTTAATGAAATAATTAATTTACTGAAGTACCACTTTATAGAGGTTCGTCATCAACATCTGCATATCTCTTTCCCAACTATGTTTGTACAGTAAGCTTCAGAGAAAAGGAACCCCTTCGTGACGCGCCCGCCGGGCGATATTCTTTAAGTCTTTGGGGGGTTCCTTTTTTCTGACGCTGACTGTACTAGTGTTTTACATGGAGCGTCTGCCTACTTGATCTCCACTACCCAGTAGCTGGGTTACTCTGGGTGGTCCTAGTCAGATTTTCTGGCTGCTGACCACCCGTGACGAAGAAGTTTACAAAAAATTTGCTAAGTTGTGAACGGCCATGCGTCATTGTTAAGAGGAGGCTCCCTAAAAAAAGTATGTAACTTTGCATTAATATTCTGAAACAATCACGGATACAATCAAAATGGAACTTTAGTTTATGATTTATTGGACCTTTTTCTTTACATGTCTAGACCAGTTTTGTAATTAGAACATTTTCGCTCGATTCATTTTTTAATCGAAAATCATGCCTTTACTACTACTCACGCGGGGCTTCGCTCCCGTGGATTCTATCACAGTAAAAACATAACTCTCCTTTTTTTCAGTCGCGTAAAAAGTAGCCTATAACCTTCCTCAAGCTTCAAGCTACTTCCATACCAAATTGCATCCAAAGTCACCCAGTGCTTTTGAAGATTAGCGCATTCAAGCAAACAAACAAACAAACAAACAAACTTTTCCGCTTTATAATATTAGTATAGATTAGTATTGACAGTAAGAAAATATAGTTTATTATCCAAATATAGGACATTTTTTTTCTAGATCAATTATTACTGTAGTTATAAACGAAATAAGAATTGAGACTTACGATATTTAGTTTCGAACCCGAATATGGTAAAAGAGCGCACGCGATATTCAACTTTATTACTGCTGCGTTAGCGTTTAGCACACAACGGCCTAACTGGGTTGCATGGGGGCGGAGCTTGCGTGAAAATTATTTTAGACTGCCTGGTCTTAATAGTGGATACACCGCCCATACGCACAAAACGTTTTGGGAATACTTTCATTATGCGTACAGCTAAGGAGTGGAATCTGTGTTTCCTGATAGCTATAACCTGGGGATCTTTAAGTCAAGACTGAATAGCTCACTTCTTGCTAAGCGAGGATCATTTCAACCACATCATCGCTTACCATCAGGTGAGATGGTGGTTAAACGCAAGCCTATCAACGTTAAAAAAATATTTATATGCGTACGCTTCATATTTAACACTAATACTTAGCCAATTATAATTAGAGTTATATTATGACAGCATGAGTATGTGCGAGTATCTAAAGCAAAGAAAATATACTCGATTATGAGTCCATTGCATGAGCAAAGTAATGGGTTACTAAACTACAAAATGACATAACCTAATAATGCAGTCGATAGATAGCGTTATTAGGACACCAATGATATTTAACTAGAATATAAACGATTTGTCACCACTGTTTGGGCTTTATTTCTTGTAATAGACTATTGAAAATGGAAGTTGAACGCCTGTTATTTTTACTGGCTGCCTGCGCATTATGTGTGAGTAATTTCCATAGATTATAATTACGCTTAGGTACGATACTTTTTCCCAGTGTTTGACCGCCTGTTTCCGAAATACGGCGACCGTGAATTTGCCGCCAGGTTATTCCAAATGCCCGCGCCGCCGCGCCGCCAGTTTGTAATAAATCGCATGTTGTGTATTTAAAACTGTATTGTCTGTAATATCTAATCCTGTGGTATGAATTTTTGTTAAGGTAAGGTTAAATACTTTAAAACCCAATTTCTGGCCAAACACGACTTTGTTCTTAGCGTTCCTGTCAGGTTGTTCTGTTCACATGTTACCACGAAATTTTAAGTTAACACGTTCGCTGATAGTGACCACTTACCCTGACACCACATTACGACAGTAGAATTTTCGACGACGTACTCTTAAAAATAAGTGGCCCGTCCCTCGACGTACTGTCATAATGCATTATTTTAATTTCCCGCCTAACGACGTACTGTTAGCGAACGTGTTAAATAAGCTTGAAGTGAGTTGTCAATATTAACCTTATAGTGGATGGAATCGGCGCTCAGATGGAGTGAGTTTTACTGGAAATTTTAACATAAGTACAATCGATAAATTTGTTAAAAAAAATATATTTCTAATCAGTATCTCCTTGCACTAGAGACTGTGTTGAGAAAGAGATACATCACATTTACGATCTTATCTGTAGACGAATATAAGATTACAATTACATCACTATACAGTTGAGAGATAACAGTGTCTATATTAATGATCATCTTAATAATACGAGAGTAATTAATTAAACTATTGATTTGTGTCAACATGGCGCAGGGAATCTTTAGTCTTTTATTGGTGCAAGGTTTAGTTTGTAAGGTAAGTACGTGGTGCTTTTTAATTTCTCTAAAGTGGCGGCCATTTTACATGAGTCCGCTTATTTGTGGCGCTACTTTTGGGTGATCGGCTAGTTTTATATAAAAATAAATAAAATATAAAATTATATAAAAAAAAATATAAAATAAAATAATATAAAAAAATATAAAATATAAAAAATATAAAAAAATAAAATAAAATAATAATAATAAATAATAATCTATATAAAATTTATGTCGTTGGTATCCTTATCATCGATCAATCGGTTGGTCTTCGACGTTAAGCAGCACTAGCCGAGGCTGGTCATTGGATGGGTAACCGCCTCAACATATAGAGTTTCCTCCATACCTCTGGCAGATCTTTCAGCGGTTTAGAAGTGAAAAGGTAACAGACTGACAGACAGACTAGTGCAGCTGTTATTTAGCCACTCTTTCTTTCTGATACAATTGAATGTGTTGCAATTGAACCAATTTTGTTCAAGGAGATACTTAGTTGAAGATTTGTGGTCGAATACTTTTTTTTTTAACAGCCTCTTAGTGGTTGTTATAGAGCATGAAAGTTTGTATTCAAAACCGTGAGAACAAAGTCGCGAGCAACAGCTAGTTCGTATTTTATATAACGCTTCTGTTAAGTTTGAAAAGTTATGCACGTAGATGTGCAGTAAGCATTATTTTGTTTATAATATTCATGTGCCACACACACACTCTCGCACACAAATTTTTATAATTATTGTATAGTCTCACGACTGTCATAAATATTATATTTTATTATTTAAAAAGTAAATTAGTAACAAGAATGTAAGAATACACTGGCTCCTGTAACACATTACCTTGCTCAGAAGTCAGGACTTCACCGTCTAATGTAACATTTTTTTATAACAGTAAATAAATTATATAAGAACATACATTCATAAACAAAATTCACTAAAAAGTACTTCTCCACATCGCTGTCATCCGTAAACGTGGTCAAAAGATAGCATACAGTATGCCTATTGCAGTTTGCCATGGGCAAAAAGAAAATTTTTCTTCAAATAAATTTACTGAACACGCATCAAATTTTATACAATCTCTCATTTGAAACACTTTTTATCTTCCAGATCTTATCAATATACGCACAGCCATCAATCCAGCAATACATGCAATTAGCAGGATTACCACAATCGGGTCACACCTTCGCAGTTCCAACCCCGCCAACATCCAGCATAGCAGCAACCAAGCCACCAAAACCTGCTGCCGGACTAACTTCACTCTCAGCCTTACCTCTACCGGAACTGATTTCGAGACTACAACAGCTGCCTACAATTCAACAGGCAGTAGCACTTCCTAAGCAATTCGCCAATCAAGCTAGACCTACCACGGGGTTGAATTCATTATCAGCTCTAGGTCTTCCTAATATGGTACCATGTCAAAAACATACTGAAGTCAATACGGCATCGTCAAGTATAGATTATAATTTGTTAAACAATTTGGCTATAGCGTTACAGTTACTTATAGTAAGTAATATTTTAAATGCTCCTCCTCCTGTAGATTCTTTTACAGCAAAATCGAAGGAAATTGAACCTTGTTCCGACCCAGATCCTCAGTATACTCAAGCATCCATGCCAAATTACAACTTTTTAGGTCACTCAAGTTTTTCTGAACCTAACTTGGGTTCAGCTTATACGCCTACAAGGAACAGTATGTTTTTAATGTCCCCTTATGAAGTATTGGGGTCTACTTCACCATATTCCGATACGATCCTAAATCAGTATGCACCTTCAAATCCGAGGCAAGATTTCCAGTCTCCGTATTCAATAATGACTGATACGGATATGTTTTCTATGAGTGATCTGTTTTGAGTTTTATTGATAGTTCTTTACAATTGTAACCACATTGCTAGTAATCTTTAAAAAATAGAAACAAAATTGCAAAAGATTTCATGTAGAAAGTCATTATTCCCTTGCGGTTTTCCGAATTTCTGCTAAATTAATAAATCATATATGATATTTCATTTCTCTTGACCGGTCGTCTATAGTATTTCGAGATTTATATTCTGTAGTCTTTCGATATATTCTTCATCATTGCATCATTCTTCAGTCCCCTCCACCCACTCACTTTTCCTGAAGATTGTTTTAAAGACTATAATTTTGACTTTCAATTGGAAGACACAGGGTACCCTTTTTTCTATAACCTAAATGGAGGGAAATGGGATTTAGAACAGTTAATGTTAATATGGAGAAGAAGTGTAAAAAGCTGAGCTTTTTAATAACGATGAAACTTAAAATTTCATACAATTATGATCGAATTTGGAACAGTAGGTGGTCATTGGTCTCATGAAAAATACGTACATAGGATGATCCTGTTGGCAACACTTCTGTGTTTTATACCAACGTAAAAATGTCAACGTCACTTGTACTGTACAACGCTACATTAAAAGAAGCGCACGGTTTTCTATCAATCTGCATCTTTTATATTTTAACAGTTCGACTATAAATTCAAGTTTCCCAACATCCCACACAAACAACAGATTTCAGAATCAGATACGGTATTTTTGTTTGTGTCTTATTGCCATCAGATTATGAAGGTAATGAAACAGAGAGTACATCTGCCTTTGCGCATATACTTGTGCACTAATATCTCCAGCATTTTTGGCAAATCTTTGTTGGGATAGGACACCGTGAAGGTTAATCTCATGTTGATGTCCACATATTAATGTTAAGGTTATTTATTTATTTTGTAAATGTTTTAATAAAAATAAATTATTGTTACAGAAGGATTTTTTCATTCATTTAATACAGGGTTACAGGTCAGGTCGACCTAGATCCTTTAAGGGCATGTAGTTTCCATTGTTTCTGACTGTTTTGACTATGAAACACCCTACCCTAAACCAAACCATTTTTAATTAAAGAATGATATTCGATTTTTATAAAATGTGTATGTATATGATTATAATATAACTAGCTTTTGCCTGCGGCTTCGCCCGCATTAATTTACACTTTGTCAATAATTCTTGTTGCCAAAAAGGTGTACCGCACCTTTTTGGCAACGAGGGAAAAGCAATCTTTTTCTAAATGTACTCGGTCTGCGACTTTCAGTGTCTGTCCTTGAACTTTGTTTATGGTCATTGCGAATACTACTTTTAGGGCAAATTTGAGTTTATTGAACTGGAATGGCAAATCGGTCGGGATTATTGGAATGTGAGGAATTAATACGTTTTCACAGCTTGCTGTTCCTGTCATAATTATTGCTTGAACAACATTGCGTAACATTGCGCATTGTGTAATTTGTAGTCGCGTGCCATTACAGAGCCTTGGTGCATCCAGATTACGCATTAACAGGACTGGGACACCAAGTTTAAGCCTCAAATAATGTGATGGGGTACCCTGACAATTCCAGAGAGTTGATACACTCTACAGGGTACGACGTCACTTGCTCAATATCCATGACATTGTTGACGGACAGATACTCGACAACAAAACAATCCACATGAGATATAATCTTTTTGTTAATCTGCCCTACAATTTCTTTAGTCGGTGCCAAAATTTCTCTTTCACGCAGCCATACTCTATCCCTCATATTTGTTTTCAAATCCGAATAAACGTGGTTTATTAAATTATCTGTATCTTGGACTATGTTACAGAATTCAGAGCTCAAATAAATCATCCCGTTGATATCTGTTGCCACACGATCTTCTCCTATTTTCAAAAGGGCAGCCGCATATTGCCCCGATTTTAAAATAGAAATGATTCGTATATTAACTTGATTGATTAAAATTTAAACGACACGGTTGGTGTAACAGTTGCCTGGTGCATGACGCGGGTGACCCCAGCCCTAAACAAAGATTTGTATGGCCTATATGTAGTTGTGTAGTTTAAAAAAAATAGTTTCGAGTGGGAGGGGGAGGAACAAAGTTTCAACACTCTTTTTACATGCTTAAGGAACGATTTCTGGGATAAAAACTATTCTGTCTTTCCCACGGTCCTAAACTATTCCCATACCAATTTTAAAAATCAAATTTAATTAATTTGATTTAGCTTTTGCCAGCGGCTGCGTCCGCGTTTAATTCTAAAACTATCCCACGGGAACCTTATATCGGGATAAAAACTATCCTATGTCCGTCTCAGGGTCCCAAACTATTCCCATGCCAAATTTCATTTAAATCGGTTCAGCGGTTTAGGCGTGAAAAGGTAACAGACAGACAGAGTTACTTTCGCATTTATAATACTAGCTTCTGCCCGCGACTTCATGCGCGTGGGAGGGGATTCCCGCGTAAATCCTGATCCCGTGGGAATTCCGGGATAAAAACTATCCCATGTCCTTTACAGGGTCCTAAACTATCCCCATGCCAAATTTCATCTAAATCGGTTCAGCGGTTTAGGCGTGAAAGGTAACAGGCAGACAGAGTTACTTTCGCATTTATAATACTAGCTTCTGCCCGCGACTTCATGCGCGTGGGAGGGGGTTCCCGCGTAAATCCTGATCCCGTGGGAATTCCGAGATAAAAACTATCCTATGTCCTTTCCAGGGTCCTAAACTATCCCCAAGCCAAATTTCATCTAAATCGGTTCAGCGGTTTAGGCGTGAAAAGGTAACACACAGACAGACAGAGTTACTTTCACATTTATAATATTGGTATGGATTAGTGAGTATAGTAAGTATGGATATCCAAATACATGGACGGCGTTCTTACTCACTACAAACAGATTATATGCCTGTTCCCCTATTAAACTTACTTGACTTAAGAGATCTAACTCTTGACGCAGTAAGGATCGAACCTATAAACCTGAAGGGAGTTAACTTGGATGACATACGTCAGCTAAATTATATTCTGAAGAATAGTGCTAATAACGTGAAAAGTGAAATCAAAAGTGAAAGTGTTAGTGTCGCTCTTTATGTCTTGTACGCTGTCGTCTTTTTATTGTCAGTAGTTATGATTATATATATAAGTATTCAGATGTTGTAAGAAAATTGTGTAAACAGCGAGATCGTCGCCCAAGAACTATTGAAGACAATTCCGCTCAACCTGAAGAAGGTAGAGTTAATCAAAGACCTATTAGTGTAATTAACTCTATAATTTTCAGGTTACGATTTTGTTATAGGAATAGTTTGATCTTTTTATTATTTCATAATTGATAAATTGTAATTTCTTAATTTGTAATTATACAAAGTTCTCGGAAAGCTCCTGTTTTTCCGATAACTTTGGTCCAAGGGGAGGTGATATATTTCCTAATCTTACGTTGTGGTTGTTTTGATGCTGACCTAGCTAGCGATGTATTACAATTAAGATAGGCTAAGTTAGTCTTACATCAACTTCTGTAAAGCTCGGTTTGAAATAATAAACTCTGATTTCGATTTCCACTCAAACTCCGTTTCATTTGCGCTCCCGAAATCTAACTACCTACATATTTATTGTGATCTTCAGGGGATAGCCGATAGCCCTACAAAAAAACATAATTATTGTAACTGTAGTAAGCGAAGAGAATCATAATTGATTTGTTAAATCAGTAATATAAAACATAGTTATAAGAGAACACACCTACACCCATGTATACCAGTCAAAATTATAGCCCACCTATTAACACTGCTATAGTTAGGTTAAAAATAGAGTTATTTATTTGATGTAAAGGTATGATGTGTTTGACGATGAAGCTTGCTTGCCTAGAAGTACCTTAGTGATTCTTGACTTAAAACCACACATTTTCTGACACGAAGCTCTGTAAACGGCTATCAATTTGTCCTACATGTAAAAATTAGAGAATATCTGTCATTTACTTATTCACGCTTGGCCCGCATGACAGATATTCTGTTCACAAACTCCCGTCTATGCCTGTTTACGATGATGATGAGAAAACATGCTCGATTTACTTATGTAGGTCAGCTTGTAAATATGCATAATTTTCACGAGGTCACCCTTCGATAATATTATGTATATCATTGTTTGAATTCAGAAAGGAGACAATTTTTAAATCATGCAACAATAAACTCTAACTCGTTTACGTTCAAATTCCATTACTAATCTTTTTTTTTTTTTTTTTTATTAGGAATAACAAACAGTCACATAATAAAACATATACAAAATATTACAAAGAAACTACAATTATGTAACCAACAGCGTTTTCCACAACATACACATGAGAAACATAGGACGCGCTATAAAAATAATAATGAAATGAAACGAAAAACAAGATTAACAAAGATAGTGCACTAACAAACAATGAATGCAATAATTAAAACTAAGATTCGACTACAAGACAAAACTAATTAAAACATATAATATATGTAAATATCTTAAACAAATCAAACATGTTTTCTTAAAATACAACAAAGAAAAAAAATGGATATTTAAGGAAACAATAAAAATCAATTATAAATAAATACGTTACTTGACTTAACATTCTTATAAATTATTTATTATTATATGCATATTTGAGCCTTTGATTGCTTTGAGAGTAGAATTCCTAAATCTTCCTGGACTTAAATGAAAGATATCAATATCGAGAAAGAACCTATTGTAGTTGTCGGTTAGACGACGCAGTGGTGCTCGTACTCCGGCATTTGTTCGACATGGCCTTATAGCGAACAGTGGTTGTTTACGCACAGCACGGATGTGGACTCTACTAGGAACCAAATAACAAATTTTGTTACAAATGCCAGAACAATCAAGGGAATTACTACAAAAGTCGTACAAAAGCATAGTCTCTAGAAAAATTCAACGACTGGCTAGGCTTAGGAGATTGTATTTCTTCAGGAGTTCAGCGTAAGAGGCCGTAGAGCGGGAGCACCTATAATTTACTGATCTCAAAAATTTCTTTTGCACCTTTTCAATACTATCAGTATATTTATTATAGAGAGGGTTCCACACCGCAACTGCATACTCCAACTGAGATCTAATTAAGGTCTTGTACAGGTATAAGTAGGTTTCGGCGAGCATGAATCCTCAAGTTTTCCGATGACCTCAGAAATTTGGCATGTGTGTGTGTGTTTGGTGTGTGTGGAACTTAAACGTTCTTTAAGATAAAAAGGGGTTTTACGATTGAACAGAATACTGTAAAGCAGAGACAAGATGTGTAAGTTCCGGCGAAAACGTATAGGAAGCCACTGGACTACACTTGATACCTACATGTATTAATTGGTTGTATCAATGGAGTACGGAGTTATTAATTTATTGAATGCTAACAAGAAATCAGCAATGTATGTTGTATGCGCTGTTGAGTGAGGCGCACACAGCTTGGATGTTTGAAATGAAAGTCACTGATAGCTAACTAATATGAAATACTATATTAATAACTGACTATCACGTAACTATGCTAAAATGTATGAACTGTGAATGATTGCTAGTGAGTACAAGTGTGTATGAATCTTGAACGAGTACTGACGCGTAACAATATAATTTGTACGAATTGACATAAAATTGCTGATCTTGCGTTGCGCGCCCATCATGTATGATGCATAGCTCGTACATAATTATGTTAAATGCAACAGTGCTGCAAATTATTTTAAGGATTACAAAAAAATAACAGATTTAAGTAATTTGACATATTGGTGAATACCTATACCCGGACTTTTTCTCAACTCAATTCGATACAGTACGCTGACATAAGCTAGTGTCACTTACTAATACAATGATACCCTATTTAACCTAATAGTGATGGATTCAATCAATCAAATAATAAATTAGCGAGTTTTAATCGTGAGAAATATAAATAAATGGTAAAATTTATACTATTATCTTTTATTTTGAAGTAGTTACTAGATTTTATTATTAATAAATCTAGTTCTATTAAAAATATTCATATCTTACCAGACAAGACAAAAGCCACTCTTAAAAATTGTTTCATGTCATGAATATTTTAATAAATTGCAAAAGATTACTATTAAAAAGACTGCCCCCGCACCATGGCGACCTAAATCCCCTTGGAATGGGTACAGTCTATTGCAAAAAATAAAAATATTATCATGAAGTATTCGTGTTCTTTTTCACGCCCCTTTATTATTTTCACACAATATTATTAAAAAACATAGTTTACATCGTTATTCAATTTTATTCCTGAATCGATTAATTTAGTTACATCACAATTTCGTAGTCGTCATTATCTGACAACTCAGAAACTGTCAGTCTACTGCATCCAATTAAAAGTCCGGGTATACTCTTACATGAACAGCCGATCTGCAATTGTCAAAATTCCTATATTTAATTTTTCTCTTTCTAAAACAGAAATAAATATTTACTCATAATAAAATAATAATAATTCAGCCAATTACGTTCCCACTGCAGCTGGGATACAGGCCTGTTTTTAGGGTTCCGTAGCCGAATGGCAAAAAACGGAACGCTTATAGTTTCGATATGTCTGTCCGTCTGTCTGTCTGTCCGTCAGTCCGTATGTCACAGCCATTTTATTCCGAAACTATTAAGACTATACATGTGAAACTTAGTAGGTAGATGTATTCTGTGAACCGCTTTCCGATTTTAAGATAAAAATTAAAAAATATTTAAAATAAAGAGGGACCCCATACATGGAACTAGAACTGAAAGTATTTTTGTTTCATGAAACCTATGCGTGTGTGGTATCTATTACACTGGTCTTTAAAAATGATATAAGGGTTTCTAAAGCCACTTTTTCATAAAGTCAATCGTTTAAAAGATATAAGCTCCCAAAGTGGTAAAATGTGTGTCCCCCCTCTAAGTTAGAGGCTTTAACTTCTATAATAATGGAGTGAAAAATCTAAAAAAAAATGTATCTGTAGATCTTAATGTAAACTTTCAACCAAAATTGGTTTGAACGAAATCGGGTTAGCAGTGTTTGAGATACAGCATCTTTTCTAAAACCGCAAATATAACTTTGTAATTCATACAAACACAATAAAAACAAAGTTATTTAGCGTAGTTGTAAAAATGTAAATAAGATAGTTTTAAGAAATTTTTAAGGTTTTTTTTTTATTCGTCAAATAAATAAACATATTGTATTATATTATTATAGTTACTACGGAACCCTTCATGGGCGAGTCTGACTCGCACTTGGCCAATTTTTTTTCTTTATTGATAATAGGTTCGCGTTTGACCACCATTTCACAGCCACACCGTAATTTATTTCCTAGATTTAGTGGATGTCACATGAATTTTTGGGCCCAGGACATAGGGACGTAGGTTTCCTCTGCCGGGGTTGTGGGAATGTTCTAACGAGATACCACGGCCCCGGAACATAAAGGCAGCTGAAGGAACAGGGTGCGTTTTTCGTCAGTAGAAGTCGCCGATTTGAGAGCAGTGGCTTTGAAATAAATTACACAAAGTAACCTAACGGGGTTAGAACCCACGACCGCATATAGCATGTCGAGCCCGTAACGACTGGGCTACTACTGCTTGATTTTTTAAATATTTAACAAAATCCACAGATCTTAAACAAAGTTTTTACAATACATATCATCATCATCCACAACCTAACTTCACCCACTACTAGGCTTCCATTCGCTCCTGCCGGGGTTGCGGTAATGTTCTAATGAGATACCGCGGCCCCGGAACTTAAGGGCAGCTGAAGGAACAGGGTGGGTTTTTACTCAGTAGAAGTCTGACACTCCCTTCCGTTTTGCCCAGAGTGGGAGAATTCAATCAATGATTTTTCCACTCAGGAAAAAAAAGGCTTCCATTTGCTTGTGCAAGCTCTACGTTAATGTGCCAACTGCCAGTCTCATCTAGGATATAATAGCCATGGCGTCAAAAAAAAAAAAATCTTCTCGCTGGCGGGCAATAAACGCTCCTCTTACCAGTCTTTGGACGCCAATCAGTCAGAGCTTTACATATCAACCAATCCAGAACTCTTAAACAAAGTTATCTTACACTCGAGATATCTTTGACTGCCCATGTCAGAGCCAGACACCAATCTTGCGTGTAAGGGTGTTACCACACCAATCGATCGATCGTCGATCGATGCCATCGATCAATGGTAGAATGGATTAGTCGACGTCGATCGATAGTTTCTACCAGACCAATCGATCGATTGATAAACAATTTGGTTTTACAAAGGGTCGTTCAACAACTGATGCCGGTGTTGAACTTTTAGGACACATTTATAATGCATGGGAAGATAAATGCGATGCGTTGGGCATTTTTTGCGATTTGTCTAAGGCGTTTGACTGTGTTCCCCATGAGACATTAATCAGGAAACTGCACCACTACGGATTCCGGGACTCCTCTCTGAATCTTTTAACCTCATACTTGAGTGAAAGGATTCAGAGAGTCGATGTGAACGGCAAAAGATCGCCGGGATCTGTGGTCAAGATGGGGGTCCCCCAAGGCTCAATTTTAGGTCCCTTTTTGTTTCTTATTTATATAAATGATTTGCCGTACCTGATCAAAAATCATGACATAGTGTTATTCGCTGACGATACTTCTCTTTTATTTAAAATTAAACGTCAACAGCAGGTTACTGAAGAAGTAAACAGAGCCCTTGCGACTGTAGTTAGCTGGTTTAATGTTAATAATCTTCTTCTTAATGAGAAAAAAACCAAATGCCTAAAATTTACGTTACCTCATGTTAGACAAGTGAATACTAGTGTATCAATAAAGGGCGAAATATTGAAACCCGAAGATACCACAGTATTCTTGGGCATAACTTTGGATGCGAAGCTTCAGTGGGGCCCCCATATAGATAAATTGTCAAAAAAGTTAAGTTCTGCAGCATATGCCGTTAGAAAAATACGTGGATTAACTGATATCGAAACAGCACGTTTAGTCTACTTTAGTTACTTTCACAGTGTGATGTCATACGGCATTTTACTTTGGGGAAATGCTGCCGACATTCACACAATATTTGTATTACAAAAAAGGGCCATTCGTGCAATTTATAAATTAAGTCCTAAGCACTCCTTAAGAGACAAATTTAAAGAGATTAATATTATGACTGTGCCATCTCAGTATATTTATGAGAATCTCTTGTATGCACACAAAAATATTAATCTGTTTAAAAAATACAGTGATATTCATAGTGTAAATACAAGGAACAAAGACAAATATGTCATTCCTAAAACAAGGTTGAAAAAAATAGGTGGTTCGTTTAGATGCCAATGTATACGTTTTTATAATAAAATTCCTAGCCATATTCAAGAACTAAGTATTCATAAATTCAAATTGTTTATAAAACGTAAGCTATGTCAGAAAGCTTTTTACAGTGTTAAAGATTATATTGAGGACAAGAAGGCTTGGGAATGAGATGCTCCAGTGATATACGTGTGCCTTTTTTATTTCTTTTTAAAATTATGATTGATGATTTATTTTTGATTAATTAAAATTTTGCTTTCTCAAGTATTGTATATACCTATTAATTTTTGTTCTTGTTTGTTGTTTTTTTTATATTGTTGTTTTTTTTTTTTATATATATATAATTATTTCATTATTGTAAATGTGAGGACGATGTAGGTTATTCTTTCTTCATTGTTTTTGCTTTCACTATAATTTATTTAATGATGTCAAGCAGTTTGAGTACTTGTGTGGCCTACCCAAAGGTCCTTACTTTGGTATTGTTCGTCAAATTGTTGAGCTCCTTAAGTTCTAAGTTGAGCTACACGATAACTGACAAATGCTTGCACTGTCTGGACAGGTCCGCTCAAATTTGCGTGGTTATTTCCTCAAAAGAATACCACAGACATGAACCTACATGCTTCTCATATACAAATACAAATTGTCTGGACTTTAAAAGAGACTATGACCTCTGAGTTTGTTTCGGTGTTTCTTCTCAGAGTAGTCAGTTAGGAAATACCGGCCTCATCTAGCTAAACTTAACACGCAAAAAAACATGACGTGTAAAAGTGTTATTTATAACCAATTTACAAAATAAATATTTCATTTCATTTCATTTCATTTCAATCGATGGTAGAATGGATTTCGAAAGGAACTGATGGAAATCAGCCGGGGTTAATCGATCAACGTCGAACGATGCCATCGACCGGCAATCGATCGATTGGTTAGTCGACCGGTATCCGTCGAACAATTAAAGCTACCACACCAATCGATCAACGTCGACCGATGTCGATCGATGATCGATCGATTGACAAGGACACACAATCCCTGGACCCTTAACAAGTCAGATACGGTGTTTTGGAGGTCAGATAACTGGTCGCACCATGTAAAACACTAGTGCATCCGTATAGACTGAAAGCTAACCCTATCGTAGTTGGGAATAGGCTATGCAGATGATAACAATCAAAGACACATTCATACATTCTTTTTATAACCTCCAACAAGGTTTATATTTCCACCGCTTGAGGTTCTCAGCGGCTGCAGCGGCAGAGCCAGCACAGCAAGACGAGCTAGGAACATGAGATGGTGCGGAGTATCGACACAAGTTACGGCCAACACTAAAGGCCTACCCATCTTCCATGGAAATAAAGACATGCCGTCCGGACTTTTGCCATCGTCGCGTGCCAGACCATTGGGTTCTAATACAGTCGGAACGACAAGAGCTCGTCGGATAATGTCTTTAATATTCGCGTGCCATGCTATGCGACCCGGGCTGCGGCCGCATGAAAGGCCGTGGTGACCGAGTCTGTTGACAACTTTGCCACAGTTGCAGCGATGAGCAGAACAACAGGGAGCACCTAATCGAAGGGAACAGCGAGGCGGAAAGTAGTATCATATTATTAATATAGATAAATGGTGATGGAAATTCAGCCTTTTACGATCTCACTTCTAGAACACAGACCTGTAAGACAGGGATATAATGCATGCGTTGCATCGCGATCCGCTGATGTCGTCAACTCGACACCGATCGAGGTAGTGACGCATGTAGGCACATCGTCCCCTAAACGTGCCTACACAGAAAAACCAGTTGTGTCGCAAACAAAATGGCCAGCAGAGCATGTAAAGAGGGACAAACAGAGTCCTGTCATCGAGCAGCCGAAACAGCGTGGCCTTGAAAAGGGCGAGTGTGACAAGGATGGCTTTATGAAAGTGGAGAAATAGAAGAGAAGGCAGCCTCCTTGTCGTAACCAGTGTAGTACCGCACTGACTGGACTCAACTTCCTGCTGCATGCAGCTGCACCAACGACACAGCTCTACGTGTTCAGGCTGCACTACGCTACGAAAGTTGAGGAAATCATGGAGTACGTGCGAGCTAAGACCAACTGGAATTTGAGGGTCGAGGAGTTGAAGTCGCGTCATGAAACGAATTTTAAATCTTTTGTAATGCGGGTTCCAAAATCCAACTCATCTATTAGAGTCATTCCTCAAGCAAAAATTTTGGACGTATCGACGATTTCGCGGAAGATTACGCGGCACCTCACAGCGTAACACGACGCCGTCTATTCGTATTAACTAGAATTTGTTTTAAAGTGTTTAAAATTTGTTATGTATTAGTTTATTTATAAGATTTTGTATTTGTTTATTGTTTTGTATGGGCCTAGTTGCCTGAAATAAACGATATATTATTATTATTATAATTCACTATGCGTACCAAATGTGTGTTAGTGGATGTCACATGTGTTAAAATTTTTGGTCCTGGACATGTCGGTTTCCTCACGATGTTTTTCTTCATTGATTTGAGAGCAATAGTGATACAAATTACACAAAATAATGTGCCTGATGTCTGGAACCTACGACCTGTAACTCGCAAGTCGGGCGCTTAACCACTGGGCCACCACATTACATTACTATTTTAAAAATGCGAAAGTTTATTTGTATGGACAGATGTATGATTTTGTAGATGAGAATATTATCTAGATCTAATTTAAATTTTCCACGTAAATTCTTTGTGTTTCCTGATCGCTATAACCTGGGAGTCTTTAAGTCAAGAGTGAATAGGTTACTTCTAGGTAAGCGGGTCATACTCAGAAAAAGTGTACATTTTGGATTTGTAACTAAACTGATAGGTGACGATACTGAGAATCTCCGTTACGAAACTGATGTCATAAGGCATTGTACACACGGATTGGGTGAAAAAGCATTATTTTTGGAGTATCACTTTTATTTAGATTACTTAAAAAAAACCACTAAAATCTTACTTATAAACAAAATAAATTTATACCAAGTATAACAAAGGAATAACCTTGTCTTTTCTGAAATGGGAATGGAAAATTTAGTTAGGTTACACACAACAACTTTTTATCCTTCTGAACTAAGCTTAATAATTTCTCAGTTTCGTAACATAACGCAATATAACGAAAATGAGAATAAAATCGGAGAAATTATAATCTCTAAAAATATTTTTACGTTAACCACGTGTTTATCGCACAAGCCCTGAGCTTATTCTTTAAGATAATACAAAAAGCAAGAAAAGGACATAGTAAGTAAACCATAATGTTATAAACTTCACACAATAATAGTCGTTTATAACCCTGAGGTATTTTTTTTGTTAATATTCACTTGATACACGTCTTAACTTCACGACTACGACGAAAACTCCACCCTGTTTCTTCACTTACCCTTAAGTTCTGGGGCCCCGGGGTTCACGTTAGAACATGTCAGCAACTCCGGCAACAAGAATAGACTTAATTTTCTGTTACATCTTTAAGGAACCATTTCTTTTACCTTTACAAATGTATGTACCCAAATGTACCAGTTCATGTCCCTAATGTGCCAGTGGATAAGACAGGCATTAATTAAGTATGTTATGAAAACTTCAATACCCACCCATACGCACAAAACGTTTTGGGAATACCATCATTATGCGTACGGCTAAGGAGTGGAATTCCCTGCCGGAGTTTGTGTTTCCCGATAGCTACAACCTAGGAGTCTTTAAGTCAAGAGTGAATAGGTTACCTTTAGGTAAGCGTGCTCCATCTTCGACCACATTATCACTTACCATCAGGTGAGATAGTGGTCAAACGCTCTTTGGGAATTCTTTCATTGTGCGTACAGCTCAGGAGCGTGTTTCCCTGCCGGAGTCTGTGTTTCCTGATATCTATATCCTGGGGTCTTTAAGTCAAGAGTGAGCAAGTTACTTCTAGGTAAGCGTGCTTCATCTTCGACCACATCATTGCTTACCATGGTGAGGTGAGACAAAGGTCCAACGCGAGCCTATCATCAATAATTAGAAAAAAAACCGCAATATTTGATCATTGAGGCTAAGCAGCACTTGCGAAGGTCGTTCCTTGGATGGGTGAGACATCCATGTCTCAAAAAGCATGTTAAGTCTTTGATTTGGCTGCGATTTCAATATCTCAGGGCGTCTTACGTGTAGTACAGACGCCAGCTCATGAAGCTATCCGAAACTGTCAAAATTTCCCAGTCAACCTTGAACCTAATTTCTTTAACAATAAAGTTGAAAATCTATTAAAGGAATTTGACAGATTGTTGTAGCTTGATGTGCTGGCTTCTGTACCTACCCTGTAATTGTATAACACGATGCCTCTTGGCACAAAAAGTGTCGGATATTATAGGGTTGAGAGGGTTGATCAGGAAAACTGGAAGCCAACCCCTGCAACTTATTTTTTTAGGGTTCCGTAGCCGAATGGCAAAAAACGGAACCCTTATAGTTTCGACATGTCTGTCCGTCTGTCTGTCTGTCCGTCCGTCCGTATGTCACAGCCATTATTTGGCGTAGTTGTAAAAATTGTAAATAATCTAGTTTTAAGAAATTTTTAAGGTTTTTTGTTTTTTTTTTTTTCAATGAATATATTAAGTATATTATATTTATTATAGTTATCAGGGAACCCTTCATGGGCGAGTCCGACTCGCACTTGGCCAATTTTTTTTTTAAATAATATTCCACAACTTTCACACAACGCGATCTAGTCCCAAACTAAGCAGAGCTTGTGCTATGAGTACTAGACAACTGATAAACATACATATATATTTCTAAATACATACATATCATAGATAAATTACACCCAGACATCTTTGTCTGGGTGTAATTTATCTTCTTTTGTTCTTACAAATGATCGTGCTCATCACACAAACATTTGTCCTTGGTGGGAATCGAACCCACGACCTTGCGCATAGCAGTCAGGGCCACTGACTACTAGACCAACAGGCCTGTCAAATTGAGGAAAGGCCAAGCAGATGATGATAACACTTAGTTTAATTGTTACAAAAAAAATTGATTGTCAGACTCGCCCAACGGAACCCCTTTTTATAGTATTACTGCTAACCTGATCTCGTTCAAATTAATTTTCATTGAAAGTTTACATTAAGATTTTTCTCTCCATTATTATAGAAGTTAGACTGGGGGGGAACATTTTTCCACTTTGGAAGCGTATATCTTTTAAACAATTAATTATATGAAAAAGTGGTTTTAGAAACCTCAATGTCATTTTTAAAGACTTTTCTATGAATACCACACACGTATTCATGAAAAAAAAAATATTTTCAGTTTCAGTTCCATATAATATGAGGAGCACCCCCTTAATTTTAAATATTTTTTTCTTAAAATCGGAAAGCGGTTCACAGAATACATCTACATATCAAGTTTCACGTGTATAGTCTTAATAGATTTGGAATAAAATGGCTGTGATATACGGACGGACGGAAGACATACAGACAGACATGACGAAACTATAAGGGTTCCGTTTTTTGCCATTCGGCTATGGAACCCTAAACACATTGTACTCATTATCATACACCTCTAAGTTATTGCACAAAATAAGATAGTAAGTAATCACATAACATAACATCAGATAAAATATAAGTATATAAAGTTGATTAGAAACTGAACGACACAGTATTCAATTCGAAAATTTCTTAGAGTCATATACATTTAAATATGGCGTCTAGAACAATCTCTTTCATCTGTTTCCAATTAGTGTTAATCAACGTAAGTGTTCCTAATTTTGTTTGTTTTATTTAAATAAGTTTTTAATAGGCAGGAGAGTAGCTCATCGCTAATTAGTTCGCACGGTTCAATATTCAAGATTAATTTACGGTTGTAGAGGTTCTTCTGTAGATGTGTGACCATTGTAGTGCATTTTAATGCCCTTTTAAGTCATCAAAAGCGGGAATAGTCTCCCACTATGGAAGTAGCGGAAGGGTGTGTCACACTTCTACTGACTAAAAACCTACGATGATTCTTCAGTTCCTCTTGAATTCAGGGGCCGCGGTTTCTCATTAGAACATTCCGCAGACTCAGGAAAAGTAGTGGCCTTGTCTTTATAACTTTGTTTAGCCCTTCTGGTAAAGCATGAGTGATTTTGTTCAGTTTCCTTGAATAATTCAAGTTGAAGCGTCAAGAGCCTAACCGCTAAGGTGTTCAACATGAACTTGGTGTTGATCGAGAGGATGCGGGATCGAATCCCACCCATTAATTATCATAAAATCGTTACCCGATCCATGATAACCTAGGTGTTATTTTTTTATTGGAATTATACAGTATGTTAACTAACAGAGGGCGTTCCCGTTAACCCGCAATAGCATCCACACATGCTAAAAAAAATATTACCATTCGAAAACAAAATGTTTTTATTTTTTTAATATTCACTAAAAATGTTAAATTGATACGTGAAAGAAACACTCTGTACACGCGTACTTGAAGGACGGCAACGTCGCAATTTATTTATGAATGCGTATGCGTGTAATGCGGAGTAATTGCGGGTTAACGGGAACGCCCTCTGTTAGTTAACATGCTGTATTATTTTTAAAGATGTAGTTAGTTTTATTGTGTTATAAAAGGCACAATCTTAAGGTTAGATTAGGTACTAAAATAAGAATAATGTGCATGTGGTGTTTACCTTTAAGTGGTTGTTACACTATTACTCTTGGATATCCATAGTTATTAAGATATAAATAAATAAAATAAATAAATAAATTACACTATTGCCGTGAACCCACTTTAGACCAAGCATATTTAGCTTAGTTGGAGAGTTTAACTAAATTGCTAGTAATTTTAATTCTACCCACAACGCTAGTTCTCTTAAAAAAGAAGGTTTAGGTTAGTGTATTTTTTTTCGGGGAAAATTCATCTCTTGACACCGCCCGTTCTGCGTAGAGTGGAAAGGAATTGATAGAGTTTTTTTTTTAGTTGATAGTCTTGCGTTTGATCATAATCTCACCTGATGTTAAGCGATGATGTGGTCCTTGGAACTTGACTCCCAGGTTATAACTATCAGGAAACACAGACTGCGGCAGGGAATTTCACTCCTTAGCCGTACGCATAATGAAAGTATTCCCAAAACCTAGTTCCTTCAGTTACCCTTACGATCTGGGGCCGTAACATCTTGTTAAAGCATGTCGACTCGGGGAAGGTAGTGCCCGTAACTTTACATCTACGTATAGCCCTTCTGAAAATGTAGGAGTGATTTTTACGTATACAACGTGTGACAAAAACCCCATATCTATCCAAAAGGGCTGAAGACAACATCTGGTATGGAGTCTCTATGCACAGTTTCAGCACAAAATAACTGACTCAAAGAATTGATACCAAATTATTGGTTTCATATATTTCTTGAATACCAATCATAACAAACGTGTCACAGCACTACGAGGGTCAATAACTTGCCAATAACACGATAATTCTTTTCGTTCTTCTTAATTTGAAAAACGGTCTCTGGTATCAGTGTATTGGAATTTGTAATAAGTTCTACACACGTAGACTTAGGATTACAAAACCCTTGCCATATCGTTTTGATATACCCTTTCCGTTACACGTTGTATAACGCTGTCCCTTACGTAAATTATTGAAGTATTTACTTAGGGTGAGTCTGTCAAAATAACCATAGGTCGTAAAGGAGCATCAAGGGAGTACGTTCAAAGGATTGTCCTTTTGAAGTAGCTATCTCTGTACGGTAAGATAATTATCATACAAAGTATTTCTTTATCTAAATAAATCTCTGGATTTATTTTGGTAAGAAACCTTTTCATACTGTCGTATTAATTCGGTCTGCTATTACACGTCTACGACGTGCCGCGTGTTTTTTGTTTCGTTTCCCGGAATATATATTGATTTGGCGTGGGCCAGCCTGCCGGGGTTGCGGGAATCTTCTAACGAGATACCGCGGCCCCGGAATGTTAGGCACTGTTTTCAAATCGATGAAGAAATACTTCATAAGGAAAACGGCCTATCATAGGACCTAAAATCCGCAAAAATATGACATCCCGTAGTTACTATGAAATAAAAATAAGTATGGTGGGTCACGCGAAGTGTCAACTAGGCGTCTGGATAGATCTTTAAATAATTTGTGAGCACTCGGACCCCACGACCCCAAGGTTTCAACCCCAAACGGCTCGAAAATATAACTACCAAAAAGGTTACACTTCGCGTGACCCAAGGGCTGGGCTTTTACCATGGACAGAGGAATGCCGCCAGTCTTTTGGCCACATTACCAGTGGACCGCGATGCGCACGAATTTCTGGATGCCATATTTTAGTTTAGTTTTAGATGTGTATATGTAGTTTAGGGTTTTTTTATTTATGTAATGTTGTAGTAATTATTTTAAATAAACTAGACAGAAATGAATGTTAAAAAAAATAAGTATGTTTATTTTACAATTAGGTTATAAATAACACTTTTACACGTCATTTTCGTTGTAAATGTAAACTAGATGAGGCCAGTGACTATCTGATTACCCTGAGAAGAAACACTGAAATGAAATTCATAGGTCAACGTTTCTTTTGAATTCCATACAATCCGTAGTGTTCAAATCATATGCACTGAGCCTGCGTGGTGGATTACAGCCCATTTTTAGGGTCCTGTAGCCGAATGGCAAAAAACGGAACACTTATAGTTTCGTCATGTCTGTCTGTCTGTCCGTCCGTCCGCATGTCACAGCCATTTTATTCCGCAACTATAAGGACTACACATGTGAAACTTTATATATAGATGTATTCTGTGAACCGCTTTCCGATTCTTAGACAAAAAATAATAATATTAAGGGGTCTCCCCTACATGGAACTGAAAATAAAAATTATATTTTTTTTTTCATCAAACCTATACATATGTTGTGTCTATACACAGGTCTTTAAAAATGACATTGAGGTTTCTAACACTAATTTTTATTAAAGTCAATCGTTTAAAAGATATACGCTTCCAAAGCGGTAAAATGTGTGCCCCTCCCCCTCTAACTTTTATAATAATGGCGTGAAAAATCTAAAAAAAATATGCTATAGATCAAAATAAAATAAAAACTTCTGTCGAAAATTAGTTTGAACAAGATTGGGTCAGCAGGTTTTGAGATATAACACATTTTCGAAAACCGCAAATATAACTTTGTATTTATTTTTTTTTCTTTTGAATTCCATACAATCCGTAGTGTTCAAATCATATGCACTGAGCCTGCGTGGTGGATTACAGCCCATTTTTAGGGTCCTGTAGCCGAATGGCAAAAAACGGAACACTTATAGTTTCGTCATGTCTGTCTGTCTGTCCGTCCGTCCGCATGTCACAGCCATTTTATTCCGCAACTATAAGGACTACACATGTGAAACTTTATATATAGATGTATTCTGTGAACCGCTTTCCGATTCTTAGACAAAAAATAATAATATTAAGGGGTCTCCCCATACATGGAACTGAAAATAAAAATTATATTTTTTTTTTCATCAAACCTATACATATGTTGTGTCTATACACAGGTCTTTAAAAATGACATTGAGGTTTCTAACACTAATTTTTATTAAAGTCAATCGTTTAAAAGATATACGCTTCCAAAGCGGTAAAATGTGTGCCCCTCCCCCTCTAACTTCTATAATAATGGCATGAAAAATCTAAAAAAAATATGCTATAGATCTAAATAAAATAAAAACTTCTGTCGAAAATTAGTTTGAACAAGATCGGGTCAGCAGGTTTTGAGATATAACACATTTTCGAAAACCGCAAATATAACTTTGTATTTTTTTATTTTTTATTTAGAATATGTTCGCGTTTGACCACCATCTCACCTGATGGTAAGTGATGATGTGGTCGAAGATGGAGCACGCTTACCTAAAAGTAACCTATTCACTCTTGACTTAAAGACTCCTAGGTTATAGCTATCGGGAAACACACTCCGGCAGGGAATTATACAAACACTATGAAAACAAAGTTATTTTGCGTAGTAACGTAACCCTTCATGGGTGAGTCTGACTCGCACTTGGCCAATTTTTTCTCATACAGAAGAGGCCTTCGACCCATCAATGGAAACATAATAGACTGCATTATTGTTTACAAGAAAACGAAGATTTTAAAGTGAACATTTTATTTTTCAGAGTATCTCAGGAAACTGCGTGAACCGCTTCATTCCCGGCTTACAACAAAACATCCTGCCAATGTCTCTACCATTAACCGAAACTTGTTTGCAAAACCAGATGTTAATAGGTCCTAACTACGCTCCACAAATGTTGGACATTAATCCTTATGGAGTTGATACTTTGGTTGCAAATCAATTGCCAGGTCCTACTATCATTCAGGATAGTACTGTAGCTAATAATTTGGCAAATGCTTTGCAGCTAATGGTTGTTAGCAACCTCCTTAGTAACACTCTACCTTTGTCTACTCCAGAGGTTGTAGTTCCAACCTTAGGCTATGGTTGTCCTCTTGACTATGGTTTAATGTCACCAGTTGTATCTCCTTTAAATTCTTGTGGATTTGGACCTTATAATTATATTTATTGAGTCTGTGTTACTTATGTATTTATTTTTAAATGATAAGTAATTTAATAAATCTACTTTTCGACATAATATTTATTATTTTTGTTTTATTAACTCACTATTTAATTTATTTTATTACTCTCATTATGCACATCTTATATGCGACAGTAAAGATGGAGAAAATATGTATAGTATAAAATTAATCCACTCGCTGAAAGTGATATGTTTCAAAGATTTTGCTTAAAAAAGTAATTTACTTTGTTGACTGGCAGAGAATGCCTTCAGTATTAAAAAAAAATAAAAAAAATAAAAAAAAATAATCTTTAATTCCCATAAGCAACATCCACATGGGTTAGTAAAAAAAACAAAAGATAACTTATACCTATGTTAGTACCTAAACTTATGTATTTTCTATTTTACAACAAGGCTGTTGTTCAAAATGCATCTTTGAACAACATCACCTAACAAAGGAGAATCGTACCTCTCCGCTATGGTCTTCAGGATAGAGCCCGCCCGCCCGATTAAGCCCGCCTTTGTACCTATGTGAATGAAGTGTAAATCCACAGAACAGATAAAAGAGTCTATTCTGTGAGTAAATCAATTTTTTTTTTTTTATTTCGGATGAGCCCGCTCTTGACTTCGATCTCGCCTGATGGTAAGCGATCTAGATGAGATCTATGATGTGATGAGCGAGCCCAGAAGATTTTTTTTTAATTTTTTTTAATTTATTTATTTCCAAAAACAACTTATAAATGCTTAACAATCGCATTGTTGCAAAGATAGAATTGTTAGAAAGATACCTATTTACGCATTGTTAGAAAGATACCTATTTACTCTTGCTTTAAAGACTGAAAGGTCATAAGTCGCAGGGAACACAGAAGCCGGCAGAGAATTCCACAGCTTGGAAGTGCGCACAATAAATATGGAGGAGAAGCGCTTGGTACGACAAGACGGTATATCAACCAAGTGTGGGTGGTACCCAGCCGTGCGTCTGGTAATAATAATTTAAAAAACCCGAATATTGAACTGCGACTATTCAATTTTAAAAGTGACAAGCAGGCAGAACCCAATTAAACGAACGTATAAAAATGGGATGGTTCTCTTGTAATTTTTTGAAGTAAAATTTTATTCAACGATGCCCTCCTTGACGACTCGGAAATCTAACCCAAGTCCTCATGCTCAAAAGTTGCACTTACGGCCACTAGACTAACGAGACAGTTTGCATGCACCAACGTTTGCTGACTAATAAATACTCTCAGCATATCACAATGGAAGAAAGAAAGAAAGCTATGTAGTTTATTGAGAACACACAGGCACACAAAATATAGGAAAACAAATAAAGAGATTTAATTTCTAAATTAAAGCAATAACATTGCGTGTCTCGCAATTTCGCCAACTAAGTTTCAGGTAAACCGAGTTGATTTACCAGACCTGGTGGTCTGTAAGATCAGGCAGTCCAAAATAATTTTCACGCAAGCTCCGCCCCATGGACCCCAGTTAGGCCGTTGTATACTAAACGCTAACGCAGTAGCAATAAAGTTGAATATCGCGTGCGCTCTTTCACCATGTTCGGTTTCGAAACTGCCGTTGTGTGCTAAACGCTAACGCAGCAGTGATAAAGTTGAATATCGCGTGCGCTCTCCAAATTCGGGTTCGAAACTAAATGTCGTAAGTCTCAATTCTTATTTCGTTTATAACTAAAGTAATAATTGATCCAGATAAATAATGTCCTATATTTGGATAATAAACTATATTTTCTTACTGTTAATCCTAATTTTAGACGTAAAAGCCGGGTAATCTTGATTAAATTTTGAATAATCTTTAATACAGACATGATTTTCGATTAAAAAATGAATCGAGCGAAAATCTTCCAATTACAAAACTGGTCTAGACATGTAAAGAAAAAGATCCAATAAATCATATACAAAAGTTCCATTTTGATTGTATGCGTGATTGTTTCACAATATTAATGCAAAGTTACATACAATTTAGGGAGCCTCCTCTTAATTCAAGAGTGAATAGGTTACTTCTAGGTAAGCGTGTTTCATGTTCGACCACATCATCGCTTATCATCAGGTGAGATGGTGGGCAAACGCCTTATAGGTATGGTGGGCGATTGCGTTTGCCCACCATATAAGGAATAACTAAATTGACAAACGCTGATTAAAAAACCCAGATGCCTGTTCAGTTTTGCTATAAAGGATGTCATAAGTGATAGGGAACACAGAAGCCAGCAGTTGACCTGAGCCATGCGCACAATACATTAAGATATTATTACACTAACTGACCCGCTATGACTTCGTTCGCGTGATACCCTACCCAACCGATACCACTACCCCTATCCTACCGATACCCTACCCATACCTTACTTTACCCCTACCCTACCCGAACCCTATACTACCACTACCCTACCCTACCCCTACCCTACCTCTACTCTTCCTTGAGACCTTTCCTACATTTTTTTTTCATAAGAACCTTCTCCTGACAAAACCAAACACAACAAAAAAAGAATCAGTCAAATCGGTCCAGCCGTTTTTGTGTTTTGCGCTTAGCAACACATTTAGCGATTCATTTTCATTATACAACGTGTAACGGAAACCCTATATCTATTCACAAGGGCTGAAGACAACATCTGGTATGGAGACTCTATGCACAGTTTCAGCTCAAAATAAGTGACTCAAAAAGTTGATACCAAATTATCGGTTTCATATGTTTCTTGAATGCCTATCATAACAGACCTGTCACAGCACTACGAGGGTTAATAATTTTCCACGTGACTTGGCAATAATCATGCAATAACACGATAATTCTCTTCGTTCTTCTTAATTTGAAAGATTCGGTCTCTGGTATCAATGTATTGAAATTTCTAGTAAGTTCCACACATGTAGACATAGGATTACAAAACCCTTGCCATATCATTTGTTATCATCCAAAGAAGCTATGCACTTGATATGTAGTTACACGTTGTATAGATTAAATAAATACTTACACTTTGCCTTCGAGAAAAAAAAACAAATACCTACCTAACAAAGAGCTTTATGCAGCTAATTAAGAAATATAAAACGTTAAAAGCATTTAAAAGCATTTCAATTTAAACTGCAAGATTTATTCGTTAATTAATCCTACAAGGGAATACTAACAGATAGGTACAGCGCTCTCTAGGGAAGGTTGAATGTTATAGCAATAGTATAAAACGTGTAATTTAAAGGGTATATACATACCAAGTGCATGGCTTCTTTGGATGATAAAAAACGATATGGCAAGGGTTTTGTAATCCTATGTTTACATGTGTGGAGCTTATTAGAAATTTCAATACATTGATACCAGAGACCGAATTTTTCAAATTAAGAAGAACGAAGAGAATTATCGTTTTATTGGCAAGTGACGTAGAAAGTGATGATCCTCATAGTGATGTGACACGTTTGTTATTATTGGTATTCAAGAAACATAATGAAACCGATAATTTGGGGTCAATTCTGTGAGTCAATTATTTTGAGCTGAAACTTTGCATAGAGACTCCATACCAGATGTTGTCTTCAGTCCTTTTGGATAGGTAGATATGGGGTTTCCGTTACACGTTGTATATAGATTTTAATAACTTTTACCGTTCCGTAGCTGAATGGCAAAAAACAGAACCCATATAGAAGACTCATCGGCAACGATACACTGGTCGAATCAAAGCTCCAGAGCCTTGAACATCGACGACGAGTTGCTAGTCTATCGGTTTTCTATCGGTTAAATTTCGGCGAGTATGCGATGGAATTACACAATCTAATTCCGCCAAGCCCGTCCCATCATCGGACTACAAGACAAACGGCGATGCGCCATTGTTTCATGATGGACATCCCACCCGCACCCATACGCACAAAACGTTTTGGGAATACCTTCATTGTTCGTACGGCTAAGGAGTGGAATTCCCTGCCGGAGTCTGTGTTTCCTGATCGCTATAACCTGGGGGGTCTTTAAGTCAAGAGTGAATAGGTTACTTCTAGGCAAGCGTGCTTCATCTTCGACCACATCATCACTTACCGTCAGGTGAGATGGTGGTTAAACGCGAGCCTATTATCTATAAAAGAAAAAAAAATCCTTATAAAAAACCCAATAGCACTCTTTGCCTGATCTGGGAATCGAACCCAAGACATCGTGCTCACCAGTCGTGCTTGCGATCACTCCACCAACGAAGCAATAAGTAGCTAACAATAGCTCGACAAATAGGAGGCTCATCTTTATTCGAGACACGTGGGAGGACTATCGATAATGTATGACCTCTAACTTCCTTGTGCCGCATTCAGTAACGTGAAATATACGGGTATACGTAACGTTTAGCAATGAATGACTTTTGATAGATGTATCGTTCGCATGGGACATTTTTCCCGCGTAAATCCTGATCCCGTGGGAATACCGGAATAAAAATTGGCTAAGGGCAAGTCAGACTCGCCCATGAAGGGTTCCGTAGTAACTACACCAAATAACTTTGTTTTTCATAGTATTTGTATGAATTAGAAAGAAATTTTTGTGGTTTTAGAAAATATACTATATCTCAAAAACTGCTGACCCAATCTCGTTCAAATTAATTTTGGTTGAAAGTTTACATTAAGATCTACAGCATATATTTTATTTTATTTATTTATTTATTTGTCTCAGACCATTGATCCATAGAGTGTTAGTAAAAAACTTAACCTATTGTTAGTACAATAAATTAAAACACAAACATCAATTTAATTGGCGACTTGCACGCCTGTGCGCACCTGCCTACCAGCCCAGTGCCTGACAAATGGCCCATCAATTTTGTCCGCCAGTGTAACTAGAATGTTGTTGGGGCTACCCCTGAATCGCAGCAGCGCAGATGCACATCGCTTGCGCATAACAGCATAAAAGTCATCTACTCTTGCTTCAGCAAACATGCCCGACGCGCTGCAAAACCGAGGTAGCCCCAACAAAACCCTCAGCGTATTATTATACTGAACGCGCAGAGCGCTGTAGGCCTTTTGCGTATACCTGATCCACAGGCTGCACGAGTAAAACGATTGACAATAGGCTTGGAGTAGAGTCAGTTTTACCTCTTTAGTACACCGTGCAAACCTGCGGGCCAGCAAATTGCATCTGGCCGCCAACGCTCTGCGCTCCCTATCTATGTCTTGGTCGTCTACGAGGCAATCCGTGACCACATGACCGAAGTATTTTATATGAGTGACGAGCTCCAATGGAGTTCCTCGTAACCTTACGGGTGGAATACTTGATGGAGTATTATTGCGACTTTAAAAACGATTACTTTGCTTTTAGTTTCATTATACCTCAAGCCATGAGCCTCCGCATAACTCTCACAGACGGCCAGACGGCCAACAATTTCCTTAAGCCACAGATTGATGGACTGAGCAACACCATGTCATCAGCATAACTTATGTTGTTGATCATTCTTCCATCAATAGAGCATCCGACCATGGTGCCGCTAAACTCACCAACCAGCCGATCTATATATAGGTTAAAAATACTTGGTGAAGTTAACCCTCCCTGCCTTACGCCACAATCTAACCCGTAAAACTCAGAATGAGCATCAGCCCACCTGACATAATTCTTTTGATTTTTATAGCAATATTGAAATATGTTAATGAACTCTGCAGGTAGCTCGGTATCATCTGATAATTTCTGCCACAAAATGTCATAGTTTACCAGGTCAAAAGCTTTTGACAGGTTCAGAAAGAAAAGAAGAAGAAGAGAAGAAAGAATATAATTATGTTTTTTAGATTTTTCCCTCCATTATTATAGAAGTTAGAGGGGGAGGGGCACACATTTTACCACTTTGGATGCGTATATCTTTTAAACGATTGACTTTAAGAAAAAGTAGTTTTAGAAACCTCAATGCCATTTGAAATAAATAAAGACCTTTCTATAGATATCACACACGCATAGGTTTCATGAAAAAAAAAAAAAATATTTTCTGTTTCAGTTCCATGTATGAGCCGCTTTACGATTTAAAGAAAAAATTAAAAATATTTCAAATGAAAAGGAACTAATTTAAAAAAAAAAGTTTCTTAAAATCGAAAAGCGGTTTACAGAATACATCTACCTACCAAGTTTCATGTGTATAGTCCTAATAGTTTCGGAATAAAATGGCTGTGACATACGGACAGACGGACAGACAGACAGTCAGACATGACGAAACTATAAGGGTTCCATTTTTATCCAATCGGCTACAGAACCCTAAAAAGTAGCCCATGTGTTATTCCAGGATGGCAACTATCTGCTTACCAAGTTTAATTCAGATCTGTTCAGTACTTTTTGCGTGAAAGACTAACAAAAATTCATACATCTATACATCCCAAACTTTCGCATTTACAATATTAGTAAGATCAAGTAAGTAAGAAGGTTCTACAAAGTGTCTGTTCTTTCTGCGACTCTTTTTCTGCTGCATATCAATGACCTACTTCAGCTGGTAGCAGTTGGGTAGGCGGATGACAGCACAGTCACAGAGAGATACTAATCCAGTTCTAGAGCTGACAGGGACGAAATGGCCACTCTCAGAAAGGCCACGGTAGATCGCATGAATTTGATCTTAAATCTCGATTCCCAATGTTTTCACAGCGTTGAATTTGACCAGATTGTCGTCAATTTGGTCAAATTCAACGCTCTGAAAACACAGGCTTGATATACCGTCTGGTCGTACCAAGCGCTTCTCCTCTACATTTATTGTGCGGCTCTGCCGGCTTCTGTGTTCTCTGCCACTTATGACCTTTCAGCCTTTAAAGAATAAAATAGAATAAAATAGAAATTTATTTGCTTAGATTGTAGGTACAGTAAATGATTGGTCTTAATTACATAAATATGAGATCCTTATACAATCTACCTTATACTAGGCATGCAAACATTTGGAGCAGTAACAAAAATAAATATCAAAATTCAATGTTCCAATTTCAAATTAAATATTTAAAAATAAATGTTTCATATCAAATTGGATTTTCCTTGTGTATAATGTTAATTAGGCATGTAAACAATTGAAGTATCCTAATAATAATAATAAAAAAGTATAATACAAATAACTATGTCAAAAAAAAACGATAATTCCAGAAATTCAGTTGTCTCAAAAAATTCAATTTGCTATGTCATATAGTAATAATGTCAACAGAAAAAGTCAAATAAATTACAATTACAATAATTAGTCAAATTTACAATAGGACAATAGGTAGGTACAACAAGAAATTTGGCTACATTACATTAGGAATTTAAGTCACTGTCATTCAGAAAATCGCTTATGGAGTAATAACATTTTTCAATTAATAGTGCTGTTAACTTCTTTTTAAATTTATGTATTGTGTCATTCTTTATTATATCAGGTATTTTATTAAATATTGTAGGACCCATACTTATGACATTTTTTTATGTAATGCAGTGTTCCATCTTTCCAGATTCAAAATATTCTTGTACTGGTTTCTGACTGGTCTCTTACTAGTTTGGGACATAGTAGTAAAGAGGTACAAGTTAGATTTAACAAAAATTGATATTTCTAGAATATACATTACCGGAAATGTTAATAGCTTTAGGGATTTAAACACAGGAACACAACTATCAGTCGACTTCATGTTCAACATCGACCTTAAACAACGCTTTTGGGCTTTGAATACCTGTTCTCGTAAGCAAGAATTTCCCCAGAAGATGATACCATAAAAGAAAGCGGGCAAAAGCTTGTTATATAAAGTACACAGGCACACATTTATAAAAGAAATATTTCCTAAATACTATGCCCCCTACTACCAGACGCGTTGTGCGTTATCACAGGCGTCTGAATTATTGTACTTGTTCTAGATCTTAATACACTTGTAATTTTACGGCTGTGTTCCAAATAAAGATTATACCTTAGTAACTTTCAACGCCTTGACCTTCCCCGTATGCCTCACGTGAGGTCCCCTGCACAGGTCAATGAGCGGGCCACATCTGTAGACCGTGGTCTTGGGAGTGTTGACCTTCTCGTTCAAAATAGGCATCTAACCTCATCATCTCACCTGATGGTAAGCGATGATATGGTCGAAGATGAAATACGATTGCCTAGAAGTAACCTATTCACTCTTGACTTAAAGAATTAGAAATTAGAATTAGAATTCCACTCGTTAGCTGTACGCACAATGAAAGTATTCCCAAAACGTTTTGTGCGTATGGGTGGGATGTCCACCATGATTTTTCTTTGATTTGTTGGTCATTATCTTAATTATTTAGCAGTTTAAGTAAATCTGATGTGAACAATATTAGTACAGGACAGCATGGTTAGCGAAATGGTTGGTAAGTACCTGTTTTTGGTGAAGTGAAACATTTCACTCGAAGTAAATAAAATAAAAAATATAATAAGCGCGCACCGACTGTTTCCACGCCACCATGCGCAAGCGGTGCGCGTCCTTGGTGCGCAGGTTGCGAGCCAGCTCCAACGCTGTCCTGGTAATGATGGCGGGTAGAGTTGATTGTCTCTACATAAGACACTGTTGTGGCACATGTTGTTGTGGTTTGACATCTAATTTAATACTCTGACATATAAATTACAATTAATTTGACATTCTGACATTTTTTTTTAACATTTTTTTTATAATTTCTCACATTTAATTTGTTAGTTTGACATTTTATAACAGGATAAGTTGTTCTCACTCAATCACTTATGTATTTTTTTCTTTTAACTCTGTTTAGTCGTATAATTATGTTAATTTGGCATTTGGAATTTATGATTGTAAGCAATAGTAACATGATTATTACCCGAGACCTAACTAGTTTATAAAAAAATACTAAGCAACAATAAATAGTCCACGATACTCGCATTTTTATTACCCGTATATTTATACTCAAGAAATGTGTAGGAAGAAGTTCTATCGGTGATTGATTACGTGTTTCCCACCCTGTATATCGTCTGTATTGATATTTCTCCCCGTCTTTTGTTATATATACTACTAGCTTTTGCCCGCGACTTCGTACGCGTGGGAAGGTTTTCCCGCGCAAATCCCGATCCCGTGGGAATTTCGGGATAAAAAGTAGCCTATGTGTTATTCCAGAATATCAACCATCTGCTTACCAAATTTCATTCAGATCCGTTCAGTAGTTTTTGCGTGAAAGAGTAACAAACATCCATCCATCCTCACAAACTTTCGCATTTATAATATTAGTAAGAAGAAATAAGAAATATTAGTAAGAAGTAAGATAAGATATTAGTAAGATATTAGTAAGATTTGAAATGTATTTGGGAGTTGAGACAGAAATATTATTTGTTGTCTGGTAAATCAACTGTCTTGGATGTCTCTCGTGGTTGCGAGCTCTCGGGCTGAGCGGAAAAAACTGGTCAAGTGCGAGTCAGACTCGCCCATGAAGGATTCCGTAGTAATTATGCCAAATAACTTTGTTTTTCATAGTGTTTGTATGAATTACAAAGTTATATTTGCGGTTTTAGAAAATATGCTATATCTCAAAAACTGCTGACCCGATCTCGTTCAAACCAATTTTCTTTGAAAGATTACATTAAGATCTACAGCTTATATATTTTTTTTTCACTCCATTATTATAGAAGTTAGAGGAGGGAGACATACATTTTACCACTTTGAAAGCGTATATCTTTTAAACGATTAAATTTTTGAAAAACTGGTTCTAGAAAATACAATTTCATTTTTAAAGACCTGTCTATAAATACTACTCACGCATAGGTTTCATGAAAAAAAAATATTTTCCGTTTTAGTTCCATGTATGGGGAGACCCCTTTATTTTAAATATTTTTTTCTTCAAATCGGAAAGCGGTTCACAGAGTAAATCTACCTACAAAGTTTCACATGTATAGTCGTAATAGTTTCGAAATAAAATGGCTGTGACATACGGACGGGCGGACAGACAGACAGACATGACGAAACCATAAGGGTTCCGTTTTTTGCCATTCGGCTATGGAGCCCTGAAAAACTGGACTTGCCAAATTTTATCGTGTTACCCAGCTACTGGATTGTGGAGGTTAGATAGGTGCAAGATGATATTTCCCGATGTTTAAAATCTTTCATTGTGCGTACGGCTAAGGAGTGGAATTCCCTGCCGGAGTCAGTATTTCCCGATATTCCCGGTATTTAAGTCAAGAGTGAATAGGTTACTCCAAAGTAAGCGTGCTTCATTTTCGACTACATCATCGCTTACCATCTGGTGACATGGTGGTCAAACCTGAGCCTATTATCAATAAAAAAAAATAAATATAAAGTTGGGAAAAGGGTACGCGGGAGATGTAATTTTCAATCTCTGATATCTGCGGGTCTCGTCGTTTCGAGTTCGGTCCATAAGACATGATTTTACGCCTGGTACAGAATCATCACTAAATATTACAATTTCACAATACTGAGTATTAGGTAGATAATATAGTTCTTTCGTAGTAATATCACGTACGCCCCGGGCAATCATATTATCAATATTTTCGTTACTTAATATAATATTATTACAGTATTCTATTATAATCTAATGTAACAAAATTATATATTTATGTTATCTGTTATAGATTTTCTTTATCACCTCTTTTCTCTTACGAAATCACTCGTATCTATTAGATAAAAAAATGACAAAGAAAGTCTTACTATCTTTTGTCTATTTATATTTAAATTCACGACCATATCATCACTTACCATTAGGTGAGATGGTGGTAGAACGCAAGCCTATAAACAATGATTGGTAGTCGTTACAGTTTTTTTTTTTTAAATTACTGATGACCTTGACTTGACCTCGATCTCGCCTGATGGTAAGCGATAGATGAGGTCTACGATGGAACGAGCGAGTCCAAAAGGTGCCTAATCACTCTTCCTTAAAAGGCAGACGGGTCATGTGGAAGGGAACACAGAAGCCAGCAGAGAGTTCCAAACCTTGGCCGTGCGCACAATTAATTTAAAGGAGAATTCCTTAGTACAACAAGACGGTATATTAACTAAGTGAGGATGATACCCTGCAGTACATCTCGTAGACCGGTAGTGAAAGGGAGACGAAGAAATTAGGTCGTAGAGCTCCTGTGTACACTTTCCAAGTAAAATCTGTAGAAGACCGACACGCAAGCAGGCATTTAGTATTTCAACAATAAGTGGGCTAGGCAAACACATAGTTTTATTTAATACTAGCTTCTGCCCGTGGGCAGAAGCTAGTATTAAATATTAACGAAGTCGTGACTTCGTTCCGCGTGGGAGGTTTTTCCCGCGTAAATCCCGATCCCGTGGGAATTCCGGGATAAAAAGTAGCCCATGTGTTATTCCAGAATGTCACCTATCTACTTACCAAATTTCATTCAGATCCGTTCAGTAGTTTTTGCGTGAAAGAGTAACAAACATCCATCCATCCTCACAAACTTTCGCATTTATAATATTAGTAGGAAGTAGGATAGGATAGGATATTAGTAGGAAGTAGGAAGTAGGAAGTAGGAAGTAGGAAGTAGGATAGTAGGATATATATATATATATTTTATTGAAAATAGTTTCGCGTTTGACCACCATGTCACCTGATATACCACTTGACATAGAGAAGTTAAATATCAAATATATTCTTGAAGATACAGAAGCAGGCATTCATTTGTGGAAATCAATAGCCTAATATTCTTAAGCTCAGTCATCATTTCCATCAGTCAGACGACGTGTTGCAAGTCTATCGGTTTTCTATCGGTTACATTTCGGGGAGTGTGCGATGGAATTACACAATCTAATTCCGCCGAGCCCGTTCCATCATCGGACTACGCGACAAACGACGAAGCGCCATCGTTACATGGTATACATTCCACCCATACGCACAAAACGTTTTGAGAATACCTTCATTGTGCGTACGGCTAAGGAGTGGAATTCCCTGCCGGAGTCTGTGTTTCCCGATACTATCGGGAAACACAGACAGAGGTTATGGCTGTCGGGCCGATAGCCATAACCTAGGAGTCTTTAAGGTCAAACGCGAAACTATATTTATTTATAAAAAAAAAATGTAGGTATAGTCAGTTTCCAATTAAACCAAATGCAGCTGATTACAAGTTTTTATAAGTAGCGACTGACTTTATGACCTCCAAAATCCAGCAACTGGGTATCAAGTTATTCCGTGGCAGGACTGGCGTCAAATTATTTGATTTATCCCGTAACGACAGTTGAAGAGTTACAGACGCCAGCACATCAAGTTAATACAATCTGTCAAATTTCTTTAATAGATTTTCCACTTTATCCCTAAAGCATTAGGTTCAAGTTTGCTTGATGTGCTGGCGACTGTACAAATGAAATCCGTGACCAACTGCTTTCCGAAACACGTGTTGTGTGTGTAGGTAACCAAAAACATCGAGATTGCTACATAGCAATCTCGATGTTTTTGGTTACCTATTCATGGTTCGACCTGGCTGTCATTATTTTATACTAACTGTGCCCGCGACTTCGTCCGCGCGGAATAGTGACTTTCGGCAGCATTATTAATTTTTTAGGCTAATTATTTTGAAAATAAAACTCATACATAATTTTTTTTATCTTTTGTTTTAGGGACTTTTATTCTATGAACATATCAGCCCCGTTGAGTCATAAGTACACATTACAGCTACATCTATACTAATATTATAAAGCGGAAAAGTTTGTTTGTTTGTTTGTTTGCTTGAACGCGCTAATCTTCGAAAGTACTGGGTGGATTTGGATGCAATTTGGTATGGAAGTAGCTTGAAGCTTGAGGAAGGTTATAGGCTACTTTTTACGCAACTGCAAAAAAAGAGAGTTATGTTTTTACCGTGATAGAATCCACGGGAGCGAAGCCCCGCGTGAGTACTAGTAAAAATATAAATCTAAACTAATCAAAATATACTAATATTATAAAGCGGAAAAGTTTGTTTGTTTGTTTGTTTGTTTGCTTGAACGCGCTAATCTTCGAAAGTACTGGGTGGATTTGGATGCAATTTGGTATGGAAGTAGCTTGAAGCTTGAGGAAGGTTATAGGCTACTTTTTACGCAACTGCAAAAAAGGAGAGTTATGTTTTACCGTGATAGAATCCAAGGGAGCGAAGCCCCGCGTGAGTACTAGTAAAAATATAAATCTAAACTAATCAAAATATTAGAAACAAGATCTCACTGACGCGCGAACATCTTGAACAGTTTGATAGCAACAGACGAAATGGGATTTGCTAATATAACTTGGAAATTACCAACATCCAGCATATTCAGTTTAAATTCACGCATCAGTGATTCCCTGTCTCTTTCATATTTAGTACAACCTCATACATAATTTGAATGTCGTATTTATTAACATCTAATCAAAAGTCTAAAAAATAAGTTTCAAGCTTCTAGCTTTAAAAATGACGTAATTTCCATACAAACTTTCATCCCCTATTTCAACCCCTTACAGCCCTTTTTTCGCATTAAAAAGCAGCCTATGTCCTTTCTCAGACTCTAGACTATGTCCGTACCGAAGTTTATTAAAGTCGGTTCAGTAGTTTAGGCGTGATTGCGTAACACACAGACAGACAGAGTTACTTTCGCATTTATAATATTAGTAAGGATTAATAAGCCTAATGGATAAGGTGTCGGACTTGTGATCGAGAGGTCCCGAGTTCGAATCCCACCCATCCCTATTGCCGTGAAACCACTCCAGACACAAGCATATTTAGCTTACTTGGAGGGGTTAACAAGATTGCTAGTAATGAGTGTGTAAAAAAAAATTAAGCACGAGCTTCATTTAACTCAAAGAAACATTTCACATTTACTCAACAAATAATTACAAAATTTTCAAATATGTTTAGAAACACATATCACTTTCAACGAAATTGGTTGTATAATTTCAATCGTGTTGAATTTATAAATTGATGTCAGTGTGTTACGTATCATTTTAAAGTTGTCAGTATGGGGGTGAGATTGTTGCTTCTATATGTGTTATATCAGGTAAGTTTCTCTTTGAAATTTTGTAGTCATAACATTCGTGATCTTGCTGACATATCGGAACCTCGAAATAATTAATACACATAGTTAACAGTGGCGAAGGGTGAATTTTCATAAAAGGGAAGCCGGACCAAAAAATGCTTACCTTGCTCAAGTGTGATGCATGAATTCCAGTAACTGTGGCCCTGTGGTTAACTTCGAAATCTTGTAACTTCGTAAATAATTATTTGTTGAACTGAAAATAATAGATTACTATTTATACAACGTGTAACCATTGGCGTATCTAGAGATATTTCCCAGGGGGGCCTGGCCCACAGTAGTAGAAGCGATTGGCCAGATTTATAAATTTTTCAGCCATAATTTTGTTTGTTAGTAAAAATTCTCGGGTGGGCACCAGACCATTCTGGGGTGGGCACGGCCCACCCGGCTAGCCTTGTTAGGGCGCAGCAAATTAACTCAAAACTAATATTGTTGCAAAGTAAGGTATAATTATGTACAACGTGTAACGGAAACCCCATATCAATCCAAAAGGGCTGAAGACAACATCTGGTATGGAGTCTCTGTGCCCAGTTTCAGCACAAAATATGTGACTCAAAGAATTGATACGAAATTATCGGTTTCATATGTTTCTTGAATATAACAAACGTGTCACAGCACTACGAGGGTAAATAACTTTCCACGTCACTTGTCTATAACACGATAATTCTCTTCAATCTTCCTAATTTGAAAAATTCAGTCTCTGGTATCAATGTATTGAAATTTCTAATTAGTTCCACACATGAAGACATAGGATTACCGAACCCTTGTCATATCGTTTGTTATCATCCAAAGAAGCCGTGCACTTAGTATGTATATACCCTTTAAATTACACGTTGTATATTCATATATAAAATACTAGACTAATATTTGCCATATTTCAAAAGGTAAGCCGGTAGGAATCGAGTTGTATGGAGCCTTCGCCACTGATAGCTGTTAATATCCTGTCCTCATATCCTATCGTCCTGCTGTACCGAGGAACACGCTTTCAAAAATGTATGTATCTACTAGCTTTTGCCCGCGACTTCATACGCGTGGGAGGTATTTCCTACGCAAAACCCGCAGCCATGGGAATTCCAGGATAAAAAATAAATTTCCCTCAGATCCTTTAAGTAATCTTTCAGATTAACAAACCTTCATGATATTTGTAAGATTGGACTATTGTAATGTATGTTGGCTGGTAATAAAGTTGTTATTGCTATACCGTTTTGATCCCCCATCGCAAAAAGAGGGGTGTTATAAGTTTGACGTGTCTGTGTGTCTGTATATGGCATCGTACCTCTTAAACGATAAACCGATTATGATGCGGTGCTTTATGCTGCAAACCTGACGTGATCGAGGTGGTTCTTAGCTACAATTTATCAAGATCTTTTCAGGTCTTGATAACTACCTTTTTCTTGATACGTTTTTTGTTCTGGATGAGGAAATCATCAAATGACCCCTCTCGCTGTGGGTAGAGCGGAAAGGAGTGTCAGACTTCTACTGACTAAAAACCCACCCTGCTCCTTCAGTTGCCTTTGTGTTCCGGGGTCGCGGTATTTGTTTAGAACAATCCCACAACCCCGTAAGGCAATAGCCCTATCGGGCCCCGTCAATGCTGCTGACAGCTCTTTGAAGTGCGCGCGGAACATGGCGCGCCGCCGATTCGAGCCTGGTCTTTACCGGACAGTGAGCTACCCTTGCTCGCCATCCGCAGGCTCGCGTCTAGGTGGCCGGAGATCGGCTCACGATCCCCGACGCCCGGGGCGTCTTCCATAGCGCCTGGGGCGTGAGGAAGAAAGTTGCCTCTCCCTCACACGTTTAGCCTCCTCGCCCCGCACCATGACCTGAACCAAGGCCGGGCTCGAGAGGTCGCCGCCGCTGATCGCCTCCACGAAGACACGGCGGTGCTCCGCCCAAGCGAGACACACCTCCACTGTATGCTCCACTGTGTCCTCCGGGTGAATTAAAGACCCCTAGGTTATAGCTATCGGGAAACACAGACTCCGGCAGGAAAGTAATTGATTACGGAAACTGGAACACCTATTCCAGAACATTACACGCGAGCGAAGCCGCAGGGAGAAGCTACTTTATCATATAAATGCAATGAAAGCTTTCACCGACTCTCCTTGGTCAATAACAAAAGGCAATGTTTTAGAAGAGTTTTTTTTTTGTACATTTTTCTATATTACAAAGGTTAGATCGTGCGAAGCGATACTTTTTCAAGTTAACTATACCCATGAGAGTCGTAACAGCAACAAACGAGAGCCAATTATTGAATTTCCAGCCCATTGAGTCTGCATCGTTACAATTTATTTAACAAAATAAAGTACAAATTTTACATAAATCGAACAATCAGGGGATCGGCACTGTCTCTCCTTAACACAGGCATTGAGGTAATACGACGACATATTACTTCAATGAACACAGGCTGACTTTTAACCTAACTAGGGGAACAGTATCTCACCTGTTTTATTTTGCATTGTAGAACCTAAAATTAAAGATTTCCAACAATTTTAAACTTTGCAATGCAACAGTGAAAAGACAGGTTAGAGAAATAAAAGTAGCGAATGTATGTATACAACGTGTAACGGAAACCCCATATCTATCCAAAAGGACTGAAGACAACATCTGGCTTGGAGTCTCTATGCAAAGTTTCAGCTCAAAATAAGTGACTCACAGAATTGACCCCGAATTATTGTTTTCATATGTTTCTTGAATACCAGTAATAACAAACGTGTCACAGCACTATGAGGGTCATCACTTTTCACGTCACTTGCCAATAAAACGATAATTCCCTTCGTTCTTCTTAATTTGTAAAATTCGGCCTCTGGTATCAATGCATTGAAATTTCTAATATGCTCCACACATGTAGACATAGGATTACAAAACCCTTGCCATATCGTTTGTTATCATCCAAAGAAGCCGTACACTCAGTATGTATATACCTAACTGCTTATCTGCTTAGTCTTTTTCCATCTATGTTTGGGATTGGCTTTTAGTGACCCGGACTTTTAACTCAATGCAGTAGACTGACAGTTTCTGATGACGACTACGAAATTGTGATGTAACTAAATTAATCGATTCAGGAATAAAATCGAATAACGATGTAAACAATTTTTTTAAACAATATTGTGTGAAAATAACAAAAAGTAAAATTATAAATGGGGCGTGAAAAATAAAACGAATACATCATGATAATATTTTTCTTTTTTTTCAAAGGGCCCTGTACCCATTCCTTTGGAGTTTAGGTCGCAGAGGTGCGGGAGTAGTCTTTTGAATAATAATCTCGCATAATTTGATAAAATATTCATCACATGAAACAATTTCCAAAAAACGTGGCTTTTATCATGTCTGGTTAGATATGAATATTTTCAATGAAATTAGATTTATTTACAGTATAATCAAGTTACTACTTAATAAATTTATAGTTAAAAAAACACTAGAAAAACACGCTTTTATAAATGCACGTAAAATAAAAAAAAAAATGTTAAGAAAACCTATAACGGATTTTCCTTAGGTTTGTTATAACCTTGAAACCTGATCGTGTTCAAAGTCCATTACGTGGCCGTTCTCACAAGTGCAAACACGACTATGATACGATATTCCATCATGGAATGCCAGTGCCTATCTTCCGGCTTCATCTTCAGACCAGTTCGACAGTACCATATTATTGTATTGTCATCATAACTACACATAGCTGCCAATTTTCATTACGCTACGACCCTTGGAAGATGGTTAAATTAGTTACCTTAGATTCCATTACATAGTTAGTTACATACAGGTCGACCTAATAAAAGCGTGTTAAAAATAGATGATATTAGTATAAATTTCATCATTTAGTTATATTTTTCACGATTAAAAATCGCTAATTTATTATTCGATTGATAGAATTCATCACTATTAGGTTAAATAGGGTATCATCATTTCAGTAAGTGACACTAGCTTATGTCAGTTTACTGCATCGAATTAAAAGTCCGGGTATAGTGTTTTACGTCGGGCGACTGCCTATCTCCTCCACAGCTCAGTAGCTTGGTAACACGACTGGTGACCCTGGCAAGACTAGATTTTCTGACTTTTGAGTACTGGTATAGTCCTCGTCACGTAAGTTGGCAAGATATTGGCGTAGTGGGGGTAAGTTCGCGCATCGTGCACTTAGTGGAAGAAAAAAGTGGTCACTTTTACTGCTTGCCATTATTCTATGGTTATAGCCATCATTTATTTTTAATCATGTCTGTTCAGAAGAATGTTAAAGAAAGAAGAGGAATTCATTCGTTAATTCGGTATTATAAATAAAATAGATATAATACACTAGCTGTGCCCCGCGGTTTCACCCGCGTATAATCCTACTACTATTATTACCTCGAAAAACTCTGAATATCGATGAATGGGTGTTAAAATTTAAATATACCTATCATAAGATAGGTATTTTTAAATTTTCGCACTGGATAGAGAATCGCAAAGTAAAGATAGTTGTTAATTATATTCATAAGAATAGATTTAGAGTATTTCAGTATAGTATACAATACAATATTTTTGTCCTATTTTCTAGTGACATGAGTATGCATTGGATTTCCCTGCGTCCGGATCTAGATAAAGCAATGTATAATTGACCATGTGAAAAATAAATGGCCAAGTGCGAGTCAGACTCGCCCATGATGGGTTCTGTAGTAGCTACGCCAAATAACTTTTGTTTTTCATAGCGTTTGTATGAATAACAAAGTTCAAACGATTCATATTTTCAAAAAACAAAGTAAATGAACACTACCATTCCGTAATTTTATATATTATAGCTACAAATTTTTACAGTATTAATATAAACATGTATTTTACCTCTATGTATGTTATATTTGTTTATTGTATCTTTATAATTTATTTCAACTCTCCGTGTCCTCTCTGTCGCAGGTCTGCTGGAAGAAATTTCTTATGAAATAAGCAGCTCTTTTGTTTGTATTTGTTTTTCTCTTATACCTAAGTGTCATGTGTGTACCTAAAAAAATAATATTTGCGGTTTCTAAAAATGCGGTTTCTGAAAAAACCTATATCTCTAAAACAACTGACTGTATCTAATTCAAACCAATTTTAATTAAAAGTTTTCATTAAAATCTACAGCATACATATATATATTTATTTTTATTTTACACTTTATTATTTTAAAATAAATTTTAAAATATTAAAGTGTAAAATAAAAAAAAAATAAAAAAAAAGCAAAAGTGGCAAAGTTTTGGAAGTGTATAATATCTTCCAAACGATTGACTTTGAGAAAAAAATATTTTAGGAATCATCGTCGACACTGTCAATTTTAACTATCTATCTATATACACCAACACTCACACGTACAGGTTTGATTAAAAAATATTTTTTTAGTTCCAGTTCCATGTTCCTTCCTTTAATGTTTTCATTTAATTATTTTTGTTTAAAAACCGGAAAGCGGTTTGCAGAATACATCTATATACCAAGTCCCAACTCTGTAGTCTTAATACATAGTTTCGGCATAAAATGACTGTGACATACGGAAGGACAGACGGACTGACAGACATGATGAATCTATAAGGGTTCCGTTTTTTGCCATTCGGCTATGGAACCCTAACAACATGACTTTAAATCCATGCAGACGTATTTGAATGTCTGACCCTTTTTTTTTGGGTGGTCAAATCATCGAATGACTTCTACTGACTAAAATCCCACCCTGTTCCTTCAAGTGCCCTTGTGTTCCGGGGCCGCGGTATCTCGTTAGAACATTCCCACAACTACGGCGTTTTATTTATTGTGACTGCGAAAGATACCTTTGCAGGAAATTGTATCCTTTTAAAACTAAAAAGTAAATCCGTAGGTACCATGGGTATTTGAGGTATTAGTGCCGTTTGTGTAGCCACTGGACTGGTCCTATGAAAACTATAGCAACTATGATATTGCTTCGAAGATATTTTAATAAAAGTAACGACTTAGTTAGACCCTATATATTACCTACGATTAAATAAAAAATTTAGGTAACCCTCGACAACCTTGAAACACCTGAACAGATCGTGATAAATTGTAGCTAAGAACCATTTCTATCATGTCAGCTTTCTAACAAAAAAAAAACACATCATAATCGGTCCTACGATGCCACAGATAGACTCACAGACACGTCAAACTTATAACACCTCTCTTTTTGCGTCGGGGGGGTTAAAAAACGAATTGAATCCCCTACAACAAATTACTAATCGTAAAAATATAGACTAATACGTATTTTTATAACTGTATATATCAATGGAACTAAAATAAAACAAAATGAATAAACTAACTACTTATAAACTTTAAAGTAAACGATGCTTAACGTTCTCCTTTTAAAAGTCGGTTAAAAAATTGCATAAACAAAACAACACGCTATCAAAATTACTTATTCAAGTAAAATAAAAATATTCAAATGTATAGACAAAGACACACATCTGACGTAAAAAAAGCTGAAACAATTTTCACTTACATAGGAAGTAGGAAATCGAAATGAAACCAAGTTTAGGTATGTTACTATGTATCGGAGATTGTAGGTGTTACTGTGCTCGACGCGCCATTTCGATTAATAACGTTGTTGAATAATTTTAATTTTATATTTTCTCCAAAACTATAAGTCCAAATTAAATACTGTAAAAGTCAAAATTTATCTTCATATTTTCGAACGTAAGTATTAATATGGCCGAATAATCATAATACTACAAAGACATGCATTATTTTTTTGATACTTTCTTTACATAATTTGCCTTATTGTGGATTATTCATAAAAGTTAGATATGTAGTACCACGGACTTTTTTTTCGATCTACATAAACCCTACATTTTTGTAGTAGTTACATGATATTTTGGTAAATCTCAGCATTTCGCCAGCGCACGCGATTATAGTAATTTACCGCCATATTTTCTTCCGACTTACTTCACTAATACCCTTCTTTTAGGCAAACCGAGAGCAGTAGCGTAATTCTAGATTGTCTATAGCCTTCCTCATAAAATTGCCTATCATAATCAAAACAGAATTTTTGAAATCCACCCAGTACTTTCGAAGATTAGCGCGTTCAAACAAACAAACAAACTTTTCCGCTTTATAATATTTGTATAGATAGATAAATACATTTAAAAGTGAAAAATATGTATTTAATAAAATCATTAAAAATAATATTTATGTTCTCGTCGTCGCAATTAGTTAATAAAACTGCTACCCCTTTTATTATCTGGGGGCACGGCAGTGCCCCAGCCAAGTCGAGCAAAAAAGCGGCACGGCCGTACCATTCTTTTCTCGAAGCAATTCAGGCCATTTTCGACCCCTTATAACTTCGTTGTGGATAAAACTAGAAGCCTGAATTTTCAGTAATCAAACAAACATTGTATAGACACGGCATATTTCAAATTTCATTCAATTTGAACCAGTAGTTTAAGTATTATAACGAGTCAAATTTCTTAATTTTATCACTCACTGACTGACCGATCATCAAAAGTCTATGGCACTTCTAGCAGACATAGAAGCTTCAAATTTAGAATACAATTAGTGTTTAGTATATGAATCAAGAAAAAACTATAATATTTTTCAATTTCGGTCCAGTTTTCTAGATACATCAACTGCATAAAAAATAACTTTGTAATCCCATATAAATATATAGGATTACAAAGTTACATTTGCAGTTAGTTAATCAGTGTACCTGTATAATATAATGAAATAATAGATGTAGATGGGTACTTTTTTTTTTGCTTGGTGAAAAATATCATCGAATGACTTCTTCCGCTCGGGTGTGTCAGAATTCTACTGACTAAAAACCCACCCTGTTCCTTTGGAAGCCCTAAAGTTCCGAGGCCGCGGTATCTCGATGGAACTTTCCCGCAAACCCCGACAGGCAATGGCCCTATGAGGCCGCGTCACTGGTATTGACAGCTTTTTGAGGCGCGCATGGAACACGACGCGCCGCCGACCTGGGCCTGGTCCTTACCGGACTGTGAGCGACCCCTACTCGCCATCCGCAGGCCCGCGCCTACAGTGGCCCGAAATCGACTCGCGATCCACGACGTCCGGGGCGTCTCCCCCGGTGGCTGGGGCGCGAGGAAGAGAGTTGCCTCTCCCTCGCACGTTCGGCCTCCTCCTTCGCTAGCATGACTGCTTCGCAGCAGGAGGTGACTGCATCCCATTCCCTCTCGCTTCGCACCATGGTCTAAACCAGAGTAGGGCGCGAGAAGTCGCCGCCGCCGATCGCCTCTACGAGGATACGACGGTGCTCCACCCATGCAGGGCACACCTCGACCATATGCTCCACCGTGTCTTCCAGTGTAGATAGGTACCTAGATATAATAATTATGTTCAAAGGTAACTTGTTAAATGGTCAACGGAATAAAAAAGCAAGAAGTATTAAGAGTATTGGGGAGTAGAGTAAATTGCCCGAAATTGCATAATTACTTACTTATGGATTAACTTTAACCGAGACGTTTGACGAGTGCGGCATTAATTATTACTAACTAATGCAAAAGACGTACGTGTGTATTCATATGTGCGTATCAAATCCTCCGAAAAAAAAACAATAGAGACAGGGAGTGGGCTTTGAAAAAAACTTTAGCTGAAGTTCAAGAAGTAGTACCGGAAAAGAAAAAAAGGAAGGCTACCTACAAAAATAAGAAAAGCTCATAAGACAGAGAGAGGGCTTTAAGAAAATTCGTTGTTGGTATACAAGAAGTAGAAGGTACCGGAAAGGAAAAAATTAGGACTTTCTACAAAAAGCAATGAGATCCCATAAAAAACAATACTTGTCAAAAAACCAAGTCTCGCAACTCAGTTGTTCTACCGTAAAAAGTTGTGAGATCCATGTAATACCAAGTCGGTTATTAATTTATTCAGTCCCTACTTAAGGGACCTCCTGTCTTAAGTTGTTACGTAATTATCTAACCTAACGACATCTTATAGTGACCATATCAATATTAAAAAACTTTAACGTTTTAAATAAATAGATTGACTTGGCAATCGCAATAAACAATTTAATTTATATATGTATTACTTGTGAGATATATTGTGTTTTCATGCGATGGCCGAGTCAATCTATTCACTATAGCAACTATGACCTATGCCTTATGCCTATGCCTTAACAGGCGTTGCACAGATGCAACGCCTGTTAAGGCACATCTCTGGGGAGACTGTAAAGAGATCTCCCCTGAGTCTCGCTGTGCATGGTGGCACGTGGTCACTGTGCCACCGTCTTTCCAGGGATCACTTGGTAGGCGGACAGAGACCCCACACTGAACGCCTGCGATCCCGGAGTCCCACCTGCCTTAAATAAAGCAGGCAGGGTTTCGGCATTTTAAGCATCGAGGCGGTTGCCTCCTCGACGCCTCCTTCTGCGAGCGGGATCGGCCCTCTCACGATCGCGCTCAGCGGCCTCCTTCTGGACCATCACTGTCTCAAAGAAGGAGGCTACTTTCTTCCAGTTTTCGGTCTCTGCCAGCATAGCCCTCACTATTGCTAGCAAAGACAGGTCTTGCCCGATTTTCGCGACCAATATTCGCCGCTCAGAAGCCCACGCAGGGCACTCCTAGAGCGTGTGCTGCGCGGAATAGAGGTCGCTGTTGCAGTGGTGGCAATTCGCTGCGGCCTCTCTCCCAATCCTTTTCAAGTACTCACCGAAGCAACCATGCCCGGTGAGTACCTGAGTGAGCCGGTACGTGATGCGCTCTCCTCTCTTCAGCCAGGCTTCGAAGTGCGGCAGTACGGCTTTGACAACACGTTTGCGCGAGAACTGCGGCTGCTGCAGCCGCTCGCGCCACTGTTCGAGTGTGTCTCGCCATTCCTGCCGCCTCATTCTAGCGATTAAGACTCCCGGCACACTATTGCCATCCTGGCGCATGGTGCGAATCCGGTTATATACCCTTGCATTCATATCCGCCAGGATGTCCAGCGGTGGAAAGCATGCCAGGATTGTTGCCGCCTCAAAGGACACTGTTCGGTACCCACGTGCGATACGAATGGCCATTTTCCTTTGTAGGCTGTTGATCTTAGTCCTACAACGTCGGACACCAGACAGTCTATTTGACCATACAGGTGCCCCATAAAGGACCATTGATCGCACGACGCCAGCGTAGAGGCGGCGAACTTCTTCCCGTGGCCCACCGAGATTGGGCAGCAGTCTATGCAAAGCACCCACTACCCTCCCGACGCGGGGGACCAGGCTCTCAAAATGTTCTTCGAAGCCCCACCGACTGTCCAGAGTTAGGCCAAGATACTTGATGTATTTACCTATCTGGACTTGCGCATCGCCAACGGTCACTGTCAAGCTGGGTGGCTCCCTGGTCCTCGGAAGTTTGAGAAACCATAGCGCCTCAGTTTTGTGGGGCGCTATTTCTAAACCCAGCCCGCGGATTGATGCCACAACCTTTGCCACTCCTTGCTCGGATAGCTGGATGGTTTCGCTGAAGGTGTCCCCGCTGGCTAATACTAGGGTATCGTCTGCGTAACAAACGGTATTTACACCGACGGGGAGATCGACACGTAGGACCACATCATATGCGAGATCCCACAAGAGAGATCCTAAAACCGACCCCTGCGGGACCCCACACGTGATCTCCCTCCGATAAACGCTACCATCCCGCCCCACATAGCGAATGTGCCTGTCGCGAAGGTAGGCCTCGACGATATGCTGCAGGTAAGGGGGCACTCTGTGATAAATTAGTGCCGCCCGTATTGCTTCCCAGGGCAGGGAGTTAAAAGCGTTTACAATATCCAAGCTTACTTCCAACGCCACCCCACCCCGAGACACGGCCTGTTCAGACAGCGCGCGGACGCGTAAAATTGCATCCACTGTGGAACGCTGCTGCCGGAAACCATACTGATGACAATCAGCAAGGTCAGGACCTACTCGCGACAGGTGCTCAACGAGTCTTTCAGCAATTATTCTTTCGAATAGCTTGCAAACCTCGTCGAGCAGGCAAATGGGACGATATGCAGAGGGAGACTCTGAGTCTCTACCTTCCTTATTCAACAAGACCAATCCAGCCTCCTTCCAATCAGAGGGAAAGACACCCATACGGAGGCAGCTATCAAAGAGCCGTCTTAGGCGGTCCCCCAGAGAAGACAAAGCCAGAACCCAAGCGCGACCAGGAATTCCATCTGGGTCTGGAGCAGTGTTCCGCGCTCCCATACGCCGAACAGCCCGGTCCAGTTCTCCTTCAGTCACCCCCAGCTCTTCGATCCAATCCAAAGAAGGAAGGACCGACAGGAGGCTGTCGCTAGTTACTGGGAAGAGCGTGGTTACGACTCTGTCCAGCAATTCTGGATTGGATCATCATGGTTTGAGTAATAGGGTAAACCCAAGGTCGCAATCTGGTCATAACCATCTTATAAGGTCTTCCCCATGGATCCCTGTCCAGCCCTTCAAGCAGCTCCCTCCAGGACCTTGATTTGGCCTCAGCAATGGCGTGTTGGATTTGTTTGTTGCCTCTCTATACGCTCTATATGTCCTAGCTATTTCCTCATCTGTAGGCCTTGGCTGTCTTCTGCGTCGAGTGCGTTGAAACTGGCGTCGGGACCTAAGACAGGTAGCACGCAACTGTGCAATGTGTTCCGACCACCAGTAAACAGCACCCGGACGTTGAGTGCACTTGACCCGGGGCATAGAAGCATCACAGATTGACGTCATTTTGTCTCGGAACCAAACCGCCTCCTCTTCTGGATCGGAGGACACCTCCGGAGATCTAACATCCTCTGGCCACGCCGCGATGTTAGCAGCTGTAATGAGCATGTCTCTATTGATCTGTTTGAGGGCCCAACGACGCGCCGGAGAGTTGGAAACTGCATGGCGTGAACTCGCCGTCGTGTCCTCGTGGAGGCGATCGGCGGCGGCGACGGTATGGTATGCAGTCGCCTCCTTCTGCGAAGCAGTTATGCTAGAGAAGGAGGAGGCTGAACGCGTGAGGGAGAGACAACTCTCTTCCTCACGTCCAACCGCCGTATATACCCAATATTTGACAATATTCAATTATTCATCCCCACTTTTACCCCCTTACCTAGTAAATAGCTGAACTCATTTTAATAAAACATTTCTGATTGTCATATACACGTCATACCCTTTCATTTGATACCCCACTTGGGTATATTTGACAACATTAGATTAATCATTCTTACTTTCAGCCCCCATACCTGGTATGTGGCTGAACCGATTTTGACATAACATATCTAAGAACCATCACCGCAAAAAATATAGCATCTAAATCGGTTCACCCGGTTAGACGCTACGGTGCCACAGACAGACACACAGACACACATTGTCATAATTACAATTAACTCAAAAAAAAAAAATGAAATGTTGGGAAATCGCACTTTTGTTTTACCGTATGCTCCACCGTGTTCTCCGGGTGGTCCACGCAATAACAACACCAGGGCGTGTCTTCCCGCTGAATCCAAAACAGGTACCTCCCGAAACAGCCATGTCCGGTAAGCACCTGTGTCAGGCGGAAGGTGAGGACGCTGCCGTGGCGTCTCTCCAGTCACTCCTCAAAGACGGGACTTATCGCCGCGATTGCAGCGATAAGTGTCCAGCCTTCGGTTGCGACAGCCGCTCTTTCTATGCTGCCGTGAGATCGCGCCAGAGCTCTGACCGCTAAGCCGCGATTTGCCGCGATAGCTTATCAAATGGAATGGGACAATGTGTACTACATTTCAAAAAGTCCATTCCATGAAATTGGTCAAAGTGACAAAAGCTATAAGTAATAGTAGTAGGTCAAAAGTTTAAAAAGCCCCTACACAAAAATAACTTATAAGTTATTTTTGTGTAGGGGCTTTTTTACACTACTGTTTAAGAAAAATTCTTTGAAAAGTAAAAATATAATAGTCGTGGCGGGGTATCACTGTGTAAAATACTTTAAATATCTATTCTGAATTGCCGATACCCTGCTGCGACTACCTGAACTGAAACTCTAGGCTAAAAATCAGCACATTTATCGTCAAAAATTTACATGAAGACAGTTCTTCAAAGGCCTGCTCGTCACCACTTCCTACTGTTTTAGCTTTGAACAAGAAGTGGCAAAATAAACTTTCCAACAACACATCTATCTGTTATGTTTGAAGCACTGAAGAAAATAACATTAAATGGTCAAGAGTATGAGTGTGGTGCGTGAACTCTGTATGATGTATGCGTATATGTAGCCATAAGGCTATACATGAAGAAATAGTTAATTATATTCATAAACAACATTCTAAATTCTTCATTTGTTTTCAGGCGGTCACCACAGCAACTTTGGGTGGCGTGATACCACCATACTCAGATTCAATAGGTAAAGCGACACCTATTAAACCGAAGCCCTTAACCACGCCAACTGTATCATCAGCAGTCACAAACCCATCATTAATATGTGACGAAAAAGACATAATACCTAAATTGATTCCAGCAACTGCAAAAGAATCAGTGAAAAGAGAATTTTTTTCACCATTAGCATTTACGTCATCGTCCAGAGCATTGCCTGTACCAAAGATTGATTCCTTATCAATGGAAGATGTTAAAATACCAGAAAGGTTAAGAGACAAGTTTTTATCGATATACAACGCTTCCATTAGAAATGCAAAGTCGGATAAGCGGCCAACAGAAGTATCCATGCAATATAAATACCCATTTTCATCATCTCCAACAAACCTACCAAATGCTACATCAACAAATTATTTGTCTGATATGTGTACAATACCGTTAAATACATTGTCTCCCTTACCCAGCATCAACTCCTTGCCTTATGTTCGTGTAAAATCATTGATAGTTAATAGCTTTATTTCGCCTTCGTTTAATACCAATAAATTTGTTACACAACCAACTATTAAATTATTATCATCCGAAGTGATAGATTCATCAAAATCTTTGGGAACAATAACACCCTCTTTTTCTGAACAGTCTACTTCAAATACTTTTCAGTTGGATGCTCCGTGCTCGTGGCCATATTCATTAATCTACAAATCTATGTATTTACCTGGAGTAAATACTCCTTCTGTTTCTTTGAGTAATAGTCCCTTCTCTTTTAAAGAAGCTGGCAATTTTAATTTTCCAAGTCAATCTAGCTCCTATAATTTACTAACAACAACTTTTGACACCAGTTGTAATTCGCTCCCTAGTAGCAATTACCCTTGTTTGACACCATCTTCCTATACAATTAAAACTGGAGAGATTCTGAAACCAATTAATCCCATAGAACTATCAAAATTGCCATCGAGTATACCGATTTCAACGAATACCATGTCGTTAGTACAAGATGCGGGCAGTAATAGTCTATGGCCTTCAAAAGAAGTGTATACTGGGTCAGCCTCCATAGCTTTCGAATCTAAATTTGAACCATCTAAGTCAGCGTCACCGTCAATAAGAGTAAGAAGTGATCAGGATCCCTTCGGTTCTTTACCGCAGATGTGTCCTGGTAGAACCTCAGACATCCAACTGAAACCTTATTCTTCACCCTTAATGAACCCACCTAGATGTATACCAGAAACCGGTTTGTATTTACCAAAACCACCTCTGGTGCCAATTTCATCACCTTTTCCAATTGTCCAGCTGTTTTCAAATAGGAGAAGCTATTCTGACAGTTCAAATTATTTAGATACACCTGATGTATTTCCCATAATAAATGTTTGTACAGACACTATTGAAAGACTAAACCCCAATAATTATCTAACTTCCTTTGATTCAACAAATGTTCCTATTTTGAACCGAATAAATTGTCATGGTACATCTTATTATCAAAAACCGTTGTTTACTAAGGAATGTACATGTATACCGTTTAATTATTCACCGCCTACAATTCCATCTGAACCTATACCCACCATATTTTCTCAAACCTCTTCTTTTTCTCCTAATACTCACTGTCCTTCTATTATATCGAAAATTCCTGCAACTCCTGTTTCTTATATAAACGAGGCTCCAAGTTCTTCAATTGCTCAAGGTACTTCAAACATGGTACAGTCAATTACCAATTTGTTGTCAAACATAATCCAGAATATTCTGTTACAATATTTGAAGTCTTGGGTTACGTCAGCACCTAAAAATACACAGCAATCACAAAATTATGCTAAATCAGATCATTATGTTGTAAAACCTGAAGAAACATTATCAGTGTCATCAGGTCTACCATTCCCAGATGTCAGCCCAGTGAATACTATTTCAAAATTACCCAATATAAATTCACGGATTGACTATTTAAATGCACCATATTCTCCAACCATGAAATCTTTAGATGTACCTTGCCAATCATCAACAATTGAAGTTCCTTCTGGTTATCCTGTGTTCATAACTTCACAACAGCTTGTATTACCTCCTACCTCATCGATCACCTTTCCATTACCAGAAATCTCCCCTTCATTTTTACCATCGCCATGTTTACCTTCATATCCTACTATGTCACCATCATTTTACACGGAGGCTCCTGTTTTCAAACTAAGTTCATCTAAAAAAGATTGTGATGCGGAAAAACTGATCGAGTTGATGTTATTAGCCGAGATATTGAATAATGATGAGAGTTTTGATTGGGATGACTTAGACACGTTGCTGGCATATCTGTCTATGAGTTAAAATTTTAAATGAATACTAAGATTATCATCAAAGTAAGTGCCATTTTAAAGAATGGAATCAGGCGTTATTTTGTGGAAATCGCCAGAAACTAGATGTTCATGCATCAATGCGGTTTTAGAGCAAATACTGGCCGCAAATACATAAATGCGTAATTTCATATATACAGAAGGTAGGATATCACAACATGCGTCGTTCCTATACTAGATACGTGTTTCGTCCCTCTGCGGGTCAACCTCTGGACATGTTGTATCGTAGATAGCTAAGGGATCAATTTGCGTGGGGAAGGGGAGGTGGTGATGATGGACTGCATTCAAAAATGAACAACTAGTTGACTGTGATGAAGAAAGTGACATCACGGAAAACTTTTTTACTTTATTATTTACCAATTTTATTTATTCTTCATTTAAATATTAAGGATACACACAAACTGATGGAAAAAGATATTGTATGTATCTAAGGTTAAGCGCGATTTCTTCTGTCAGCTATAGCATTAGGAATCCTATTTTAGATCATAATGTATTTACGTTGAATTGTTCAAAGTCCGAAATGTTTTGAGCTGACCACACGACATTTCATTCATAACACTGGCCTCATCTAATATTGTTAGGCTGTGTTTTATAAAACAAGTTAACAATAGTTTTATGTTTTTTCTTTTATATCAGATACAATACATCATATAGATACGCACTCTTAAAATACCTGTATATAAAGTGTCATAACATCAGTTATTTCTAAGATATAAGTTAGATTAAGATATAAATGTAAATAAAATCGTGTTTTTAAGATTATTTTGCTGTTTTATTTGAACTTGCTTTCCCCGAGGCTATATTCGCATAGACTATAACACTGTACCCGTTTTAAGTCCCAATAATTTTAGAGATAACTGATTACTATCTATAAAGAAACAGTCATAAACGTAGTTAATATTTTAACTAGCGACTCGCCCTGGTTTCGCATGGGTGCTATGTGTGCAAACTAATTGGTGACAGTGAGAAGTAATTAATATCACTCAGATTGCCTCATTGCTTTAGTAGTCGTAAGCACGACTTTTTATTATTTTTTAACGTGGTAAAATCATCAAATAAGTCCTCCCACCCCGGGCAGGGCCAGAGGGACTGTCAGACTTGTACTGACTAAAATCCACGGTGTTCCTTCAATAGCCCTTTATGTTCCGGGGTCACGGTAATGGTATAAGTCCCACGACCCCGGCAGGCTTCGGCCCTCTACAGAGGGGGCCTTGTCATATTGCTGACGCTCTTTGAGGCGCGCGTGGAACACAACGCGCCGTCGACCCGGGCATGGTCCATGGTTGGACAGCGAGTTGCCCTTTACTCGCTGTCCGCATGCCCGCGCCTACGGTGGCCGGAGATCGTCAGCCGACGTCCGACGCCGTGGGCGTCTACCACTGCGGCTGGGCTGGAGGGAGGACGCCATCCTCTCCCTCACACGGCCCGCCGAGCAAGAGGTCTTAGGTTCAATTCCCGAGTCGGACTAAAAGTGCTATTGGGGTTTTCTAAATGAAATTTCTCATTACTAGCCCGGAGTTTGGGAATTGGCGGTGTCATACCTCCGTGCCTTGGAAAGCACGCTAAACCGTTGTTCCTTCCCCTGATCTCTTTCCGGTCGAGTTGGGTTTCCGTCCCATCGGTCTATGAGAGTAAAGGAACAGAGAGTGCCTATACCTGCACACATATTTATGTACTATAATATCTCCTGCGCAGATAGCCTCCGTTGAGATTTGCCACCGTGGCCGAAATTGGTCAGGAGAGCTATACAGGGTTATTGGAAATACGTCACGATCCTGTTAAGGGCGTGTAGATGAAATCATTAACTAAAAAATCAACCCTAAGTTTCTAGGCCTAAAGTATACCATTATCGAGATTTTTTTTAATATTAAAATAATATATCCGTTATCTCTTTTAAAAATTTATAAAAAAATAACGAAAACACGTTTTAGCATTCTTATTTATTAAATAGCTAAAGAATTAAGTTGCGCATAATAAGAAAACATAAAACAATTAAAAACCTCCGTATTTTTGAAAAAAGAGATCCAATACTTATTTTATTTTTATGATTTTTGCAACGTCTTATGAAATAATTTTATTTTTCTCCTAAAAATCACTAATCTATTTTGACGGCGGAACATTTTATTTGTTAGTTAATGACCTCATCAACACGCCCTTAACAGGATCGGGACATATTTCTAATAACCCTGTATATATATATATTATCAGATTAAGTGGTTACGTATTTACTAAACTAACCAAGAAATTCAAATACCTAAGTATACTAACTTTCATAAATAATCACAAACAGACGGATCCTAAATAAATATTAAACAATCAAGTCTATTCAGAAGGCAAATACTGGCATAAGTAATTTTAGCTCATAAGAAGTTGAGCTGAGGTTGGATAGAATTCGTCTTTTGAGGGGCTCATGGCTTAATAATACCTAAATAATAAATAACAATTTTTGGGTAATATAGTACTACTTAAGACGGCGGATAGTCGCACAGTCATAGACGAGTACATACATATTAGGAAGTAAAGATCATATCAGATATATATATTAAGAAGAAGTACGCAATAAAGAATTGAGAATTAAAACATGCAAAAATCAGTACAACATATATACATCATTTGATAGTAATTTAAGAAAAAATAATATTTTAAGTCATCATTTGTCAAAAAAAAGCTACATAGGCGTTTTTTAATTGCTGAATACTGGTTCTGAATAAAACCAATTCCGTGTCCTGGCACACCATATTGAAGGTTCGACAAGCTCGTAACATAAACGAATTATGGGTAGTTAGATGCAATAAAATCTAACATCAGTCTTGCCAAGGAGTACATTTTCACCCAGCTACGGAGTTGTAGAGGTCAAACCTTTGTTGTCATAGATATTATGATAATCTTGTGTGCCTACATTTATAAGAGCCAGTTTTCTATTTAAAGGCCTAACAGCGCACAGCAGAGCCGAAATCACGCATACCAATTATTATTCACGCACCTACAATTATCTATATTCCTATTGGAAATACTTTTATTGTACGTACAGCTAAAAGTACAAATAGCTATAAAAAGTAAGTCTAAGTAAGTCTAAAAAAGAGTGAAAAAAAAACGATAAAAAAATTGCATGTCTTAAACGAGCTGATAGAAACGTAGGTAACGTTTATATTTATATTTATAATAAAATTCCTAGCCACATTCAAGATCTAAGCATTAATAAATTTAAATTATTTATAAAACGTAAGCTATGTCAGAAAGCATTTTACACAGTTAAAGATTACATTGAGGACAAAAAGGCTTGGGAATGAGCTGCTCCAGTGATATACTTGGGACTTTTTTTAATTTTTAAATTTTATTGCTCATTTTTATTTTTTTATTTTACTGATTTAAATATTTGCTTTCTAAAGTATTGTAAATATATCAATTTATTTTGTTTTTTTTTTATGTTACTGTAAATGTGAGGACTATGTAGGTTACTGTTTCTTCTTTGTGTTACTTTCGCTATAATTTATTTAATGATGTCAAGCAGTTTGAGTACTTGTGTGGCCTACCCAAATGTCCATACTTTGGTATTGTTCATCAGATCGTTGAGCTCCTTAAGGCCGGGTTATCCAGAGCACCGTAGGTATTCGACGCTTACCCCAGGCCCCGCAACGAATAGCAAAACGTAACAAATTACGACGCGCGGGAGACGCGCGCGCCAAGCGCACCGCTCATGAGTTCACGAACTCAAGTAGGTACGAAGATGCGTCACAGAATAGAGCAATGCAGTAGATCAACTTGAATTGATTAGTATATGTTTATTTTGTTTTGTTTTAATAGTAAGTATTTTCAAGTTTATAGATAGAATAGGTGCGTATTGTATAAACTTGAACCTAATTAGTAATAATTAAAAATAAGTATATTTATTTATATTTGGGGACAAGGTGAATAAAAAATCTGACTGACACGCAGATCATGAATACGGGTATGATTCAAAATTATACGCCGCGCGCTATTCGACTTTCCCAAAGGGTGCGAAATCTTCATGGCACAGTATAAAAAATCAAGTATTAGGTAGGCACACTTACATTAGGAGAGTTGAATTACAATTCAATTATTGTTATATTGAATGAGGGCTTAGAGGTATTCTGTGTGAAATATTATGTTTAAAAAATATAAATATTTTTCAATCAAATAGTTATACCAATAATAGCAACACACAAACAATTTTTGGAACGAATTTATTTTACGCGGTCTAAACTGGCAGAAATTGTAACGCAAAAGTGTAAATACTTACGACTATCTTCTGACGAGAGAGACGACGAGGGTCCCTCAACCGCACACTTTTTTTTCTCTAAAAACTACAATCATTTATGCACAACTGCCTAATCTTCAACTTCAACTCTTGCGGCTTTTGTGGAGGACTCACCACAATTTCACAAGCGCTGGAGGTTGTTTGGTAAAGTATTTTGGATGATAAAAAGTATTAAAATTGAAGTAAAAAAAAAACAAAATCATTTTGTACGCAAACATGACATTTTGCAATGTCAAATGTATTTCACTCAATGTGTTACCAGTTTACCAGTGGCAGCAGGAATAAAATGAGTATGAATAGAGAAAATTATAAATATGGCATAGAACTGTTAAAACGATAATACAGTACGCTACAGCTTTATTTTATTTATCTCACTGAACCTACATAGATCATAAACAAATCGAGTAAATACAAAAGGGAGAAGGCATTTAATGGAGGTTGGACGGGGAACATTAGGGAGTGCGCGTGATTCGAAATGCATTTAAAAGCCATAGCTCATGACACGATATGTCACATTTTTGACATTTTACAACATATTATCTGTTTCCCTTTGGTACATGAATACTTTATTGGAAAACACTTAAAAAAGTAGACATACACAAAAATGTGAAACTTTTTCTAATTTATCATTTTCATGAAAAAGAAATGTAAGCACTTTTCTCTAGACCATCTATGCTCGTTGTTGGTGTTGTTTACTGATTACATAACGGTGAACAGGAGACGACTAGGCTCTTCGACCACCTTACGGAGGCAGCTGCAGGAGCTGAACTGGCAAAGCACAAATATCCGATGGCAAAGCTTGTTTTTCTAAGAGATTTTAATTCCCACCATAAAGAATGGTTGTTCCCGTACCAACAAACAGAGCACGCTGGTAGAGAGGCCCGCAGGTTTTTTTATCGCTAGATCTCGAACAGCTGGTTCACCAAGCAACCTGCATTCCAGAAGTCGACGGCCACATGCCCAATGGCTTGGACCTAGTGCTCACAAACGTTGCGTCGCCAGAGACTGTCAGTCTCGGTCTGGGCCTCGCTCGGATCGTATGACCACTTTCTGGTGAAAACGGTATCTACCTTTTCTCCTCCAGATAAATGCCCCAGGGGCATACGGTGAGTAGTAGTAGTCAGCAGACTCCGAAACTGCGAAGCGAAACTCGAACTTTTACCGTCCTTCGCTGCCTCCTAGTTATGATAAAATTGGATGGAACACTGGCTCACACCGCACAAGAAAAAGCAAATTTAAATGCCTCCGTCTTTGCGGTAAGTTTACGTCTCGACACGGCGTCTAACTTACCACCTAAAATACTTCACTTTGGCTCCGTAATGCTGGAAACTGCATTTCATGTTAAGGAAGTCCGTAAAGCCCTTTCTAGTCAAAATGTGAACAAAGCCAGTGAACCGGAAGGAATACCTGCTCGAGTCTTAAAGAGTTGTACCCCGGATTTGTCTCCTGTATCGCATACTCGTCTGTATCGCGTTCTATTAAAACCGGAGTGGTGCCAGTGTCCTGGAAGCCAGGTAATGTGCAACCAGTACTCAAAAAAGTAGCCGTGCCGTACGGACGATACAGGCATCGCATAGTCCCGTTGACTCTTTGGCTTACACAGTACACTGCAAACCTGACTTTGCCAGCCAAGCAGAGTCAAGATGCAAACCGAGATCTTTAATTGAAAATGATAGGAGGAAGTGAACTAGTTGCCACTCTAACGATCATACGTGAGCTTCCGATCACAATGGTCTGACACTTTGAGGGGCTTACAGTCACCCCAAATCAATTAGACCAGTTTTGATAGCATCTAAATATCGGTTTAAATCTCCTATAGCGTATGACAAACTTTCCACCCGCGTAGATGCATACAACTGCAGATCATCATTGTAAAGTTGATACGAACACCGAAGACAGAGAGTTATAAAGTTTACCGAAGTTTACCGAAAATAATAAATGATATTTTTGTAGGAAATGGTCATGCTGTATATTTCCACACTATGGCACGAGTGTGCTGCGCGTAATAAATATTGTTGACTTGTGACAACCCTGGCCGTTGCGATACTGTCTAGACGTTGTCGGCATTTTCCACAAGATCAAAGGTGTCGACCTACTGTATGATCTTTATACTGTGGTCATAGCGACGAATGATCGACTGTACCATAATAACCATTATTACATTTACGAAAATAAAACCTAATACAGTCGAATACGGTCAGTTATTTCAACTCGGGTTACTAACGTTATATTAGCGCGTTTAGTAAAGAATCGGATTGATATTCATCAGTATTCTGGATCAAACCCAGCAGACTCTGACACATCTTTTTGTGATTTCTTTTTATTGTAAGTACTTTTATATTATATTTAGGTATTTTTGTAAATATTTTGTTGAATAAAATAAGAAACATTTTCATTTTTTTATAGGAGAAAGAAAGTCAAAAATATTTTTGTTTTACACACATATTTGCGGTTTGTAAATCTATTCCGCGTAGGTACTTATCTACTTGGTAAAGTAAAATATTAATTTGTATACCTATAATAATATTGTCAGTTTCCTTTGAGTCTGACATTTGAAAATATATTTAAAGCAAAACTCAAGCAGTATGTCATTAAGAACACTAAGCTATTAAGATAAAAAAAAACAATTTAATGTTACTCACAATAATATGTCGACATCATACCTACCTACTCCAAGTAAAAATACTGTTAGCTACTGGACCAAACCTACCTTAATTATGTATTTATTCGCTAAGTGAACAATGTATGTTCTTTTAGAATAAATAAAGAATCTTTAAACCGAAAAGAGCATTTGCGCACGCGGCGGCTTTATACTCTTTGACATAGGGTTCAAATTCAATTGTTCACACACTTTTTGCGGTTGGCAAATCTATTCCGCGAGAAAAATAAACTATTATAGCTTTTGCGCGCGTGGCGTCTTTATTTACACACATATTATTTTGTGGTTTCGATAGTACCTCAGAATACAGAAAGAACCTAGTTAGTAAAGAAAAATATTTATATAGATCTAAATATTTATATTGTCTAAGCCTTCTTACTTTTTTTGTTTATTCAGCCTTCGTAGAGCCAGCGATGACGACTTCTTTTTGTTGATTTTGTCCATTAGTTTTACTGACCAAAATCATAACTAAAATACCTAATAAAAACAATTTATATTACAACTATTTAAAACTAAACGATAGGAATTAATATTTTATAATGATTTTTTAGCTCGACCGGAACCAAACTTAGTGGGGGTGGCAGGTTCGCTAAAAATTGGCATACGTCCGACCTCCAACACGTTCCGCTCGGGACTAAAGGACGCGAGGCGCGCGGCCGCGCACATGAAAATAATAGGAAAACACTTATTTTTGAATTTAGTGGTATAAATATTTTCAAATTTCACATTATGACGACCGACATGTATGTCATTTTATACGACCTTTATTATGGTATAAGTTTTATTATTCAAAGCTTAATAAAACTCAAATAAAATAAGAATAAGACCGTAATTTAGACTTGTCTTTGCGATTTAATTAGATGCAGTGAAATGCAAGTAATCGTGTATCGAATGACCGAAATAGAAAGATCAAAGTATGAATTATGTAATATGTTTTTTTTTTTCAAAATTTAAATCCGTGTTATCTACGAATAAAACACAATTGAAAACGACGTTTTTTCGAATAACCTCGCCTTAAGTTCTAAGTTGAGCTGCACGATAACTGACAACTGCTTGCACTGTCTGGACAGGTCCGCTCAAATGTGTGTGGTTACTTCCTCAAAGAGCACATGAACCTACATGTTTTTCATAATATGAAAAACATGTAGGTATGATTGGACCAACACAAATTGTATGGACTTTAAAAGAGACGTTGACCTCTGAGTTTGTTTCGGTGTATCTTCTCAGAGTAGCCAGTTAGGAAACACCGGCCTCATCTAGCAAAACTAAACTAAACACGCAAAAAAACATGACGTCTAAAAGTGTTACTTATAACCAATTTACAAAATAAATATTTCATTTCATTTCATTTCTTATCTGCTCTTTTAAGATTTTTTTTTAATTTGTTTTGTAAAGATTTCTACTCTTACCAAAAGATAAATAAGATTAATTTGTAGTTAAAAAAAATGTTCTTCAATTCAACAATAATATGTGCGTCATATCCTCTTGCGTCATAACTCTGTGTTGTGTTGTAGGTGATTTTTATTTAAAATGGGTTCCTGATGAAATAATGACCCACATTTATATCTTTTATACATGTAAATAAAATTGAAATGTCTGTCTTATATATATATATATATATATATATATCTTATATATATATATAGACCCTTATATATATATCTTATATCGTGATGAAGTCCAGGGGAGCTACACCCCGTGCGACTGCTAGTTCTGGATAAAGACATATAAATGATCTATGGGATAGCAAAAATAAATATTATGTACAGGTACGTAAAAAGATTGGCTATTAAAAAAAATAAATACAATGAATAGCAAAAGTGCACATTACACCAGAGCAGTAGGTATTGCCTTCTGATGTAGCAATCAGCGTTGTCACATTCAATTAGTAATTTCTATGATAAAATTCAGGACGATTTTAAATTTAATAAATACTAAAATAATCTTGATTTCCAAGAAAAATACCTTCATTAAATAAATTAATACTTGCACAAACATTTATTGGAATAAGTACTTTAAAAATCACAAGATTTGATACTGTAACCTTTTTTTACCAAGTCATTATAGGGTGATCTAAAGAAGTAGCTAAAACGTAAGTAATGCCGCCATCTTTAAAATAGCTGTCATCTGTCAAAACTTGCTGACTTGTACCCGCAGAAACAGAATCTTCATCTACCGGATTATAGACAGGACCGTAACTTACAACGTTGGATTTAGCGAACACTGTTTCAACATCTTTAGGTTTATCTTTTTGTATTTTCTTGCTATCGTCTTTAGCTCCTGTATAATGTGGGTTTTTTGTTTCAGAATAGAAAGATGCATTGTCTTCTAAATATCTTGGATCGATGTTATCATTTTCATCGTAGCTATAGTGTCCTGAGTTAATTTCACTCCATTCCACTTTTCTGGTTTGGAAATCAGGAAATTCTAAATATGGTGGACTGCGAAATTGTACAACCTCTTCTTGTATATTTGGTTTAAAGTCAGTATTCATCGCTTCTTTTTCAGTGTCGTCGTACTTCTTATTTACTTCATAATCTTTAATAATGCGTTCAGGAAGTCCAAAGCTCTCAAATCGCATTTTTTTTAAAAATTCTGGGTTACTGTTATCTACTGCATAGTAATATTTATTATCTCCTAAATTTTTGATGAAGACGTCTCTATTGTTTGCAGTATGAGCACCAGCACTATCAGTAAACTGTGGATAGTAATCATCGATGTACCGTTCATAGCTAGTAACAGGGTAATTTATGTTTGATTCGATATCTTTATTTTCTTCATTTACAAATTCATTTATAATCTTTTTCGCCTCAGGTAATTTCTCTACAGATTTTGAATTTTCTGCTTTTGAAATTGGGTCGATATTTGTACGCGATGTTCCATTTGTTAAAATAGGTTTTTCAGTAGTTACTATATTAACGTTCAGAGTCACTGTAGATTTAGGTTTTTTCTGATTACCAGTTGTTACAGCAGTAGAATTTTTACGTGTTTCTACGATTTTTGGTTTGTTCCTAATCGTGCTTTTTTGAGGTCTTTTTCTTTTTATTACTACATGTTCGTTTGTCCCTTCATTCTTAGCCGTCATAGACTGGTAGATATTTTCGTAATTAGCAAAGAAATTACTCATTGCAGGATTGTTAAACTGTGGCAGTCCTTTAAAACTGTAAGCAGGCAGATTGGAAATTGATTTGAATAATTCGCCGCCGTCTTGTATTTTTCTTGGAACTCTAATCTCTTCAATTATTCCTTCGTTAAAATGATTCACGTCTATACCTTCTTGTATTTGTTTTGGCTTATTTGTTGTTTTGATTGTCTCTGTATTATCTTTTTCTGATTTAGGTTTTTTGTTAAAGCGTCTTCGTGGTTTTGGATTTTCTTCATTAACAGGATTCTTCTTTCTTTCGTTTTCGTTTCGTCTTTTCTTTTTACTTTTCTTACCATCGTTGTTTTCAATATTTTCTGTGCGATAGCTTCGAGAATTAGCTTCTGTTTTGGGTTTATGAGAACGTTTTTTTGATTTATTACTTGTTTCTACATCATTGATATTGGTTTTTTGTGATTTTTTATGATTCTTTGGCGACCCATCATGCTGTCTGCTAGATTTTGATTTCCTTTTTTTAGTCTTTCTACGTTTTTCTTCTGTATTAATATCGACTGTTTTACCTTCCTTATTAGCTCCAGTTTGTGAATTTTTCATTGCAGAAGTTGCAAAATTGTTATTTACAGTATTCGAAGCAATTGCATTGTTCGGAAATTCAACTAAATTGGAACCGTAACCTCTTGAATTTTGGTTGAAATTCGCTTGCATTGATTGACTCGACATTAATCTATTCAATAAAATTTGTCCAATATTTGATGGTGGTAAGTCCAAAGTGGGCGATTGATTTTGAACCATCAAGCTTTGTAAATACGGTGTGATATCGTTTGGTTGGTTAGCTGAGGGATTCGTGTATCCATTCTGTTGGTAAATAGGATATGTTTGCGCGGGTATTATCGGGTATCCATTGTTGGACGATACCTGAAATGAAAAGATGATTGATTATCACAAATGGATTATAGAAAATAATGTAGATATGTTTAAAAATGAAAAACGCATTTGTTTGTTTCATTTTCTTTAGAATAACAGTAAATTAGAATAGCCTGTTTTATTTTTGTGCAAAATAGAAAAAGCGATTAAAAGTCACGAAACAAAATAAAACAGCCAAGGACGTGTCGGGCCACGAAAAGTCTTTAGGATTCTGTTACCTGTCATAACCATTAAAAGGAGACTCATCCCATGTCAAGAAATGTTACGGACCCTCGTAGTATGTATGTATTTCGGCCCATTTTCGTTGTTGCGGACCCGAAAATGTGTCATCTTGGTTTTTTATTTCGAGACCACTCACCTACATATAAACAATTATCGTCTATGCCCATTACTAGTATACTACTACAAAGAAAGTAAGTTTCATAAGTAAAATCTGACTATCTATTGAAAAATTACGCTGTAAACAGTGTGATTCTTGAATTTTTTTTACCTATTGTAGAAAGCAGAAGATCCCAAGGTTGCTCGCCAACTAGATGGTCTGACCAAGTTAAAAATGCAGCAGCCTTAAAGAAATTTCCAGTGGAGGACCATCATCTAAGCAGCAATAACTAGTGATCACGTTCCTCAGTAATAAGCGAACGATCAGAGAGAGAGAGACAGTAAGAGATTATAGCCGAATTTGAATTTAATAATATTTATTAGAACATAAATTTGCATGGCAAAATAGTCATAAATAACACTTTTACACGACATTTTTGTACGTAAATTAATATTAGATTAGGCTGGTGTTTCTTATCTGACTATCCTGAGAAGTCTATACAATCTCTTTTGTTTCCATACAGGTCAAATCGTATGAAAACTATGTAGGCTTAAATCTGAAACGCTCTTTAGTAAAAAATAAACAAACAAGACGCGGGCAAACTGCTAGTATAGAGAATTTGCAATGTGGGTAGAAATTACATTACTAGTCATCTTGTAAGCCCTCCAACTAAGCTAAATATGCTTGTGTCTGGAGTGGGTACACGTCAACAGTGTAATGGTCGGGGTTCAAAACCGCGACCTCTGGATCACAAGTGCGACACCTGAGCCATTAAGGTGTGTCCAAACATCGAGCGGCAATCGAGCACGGTCGCCGCGTGCGGCCCACCGCCCTTTGTTTAAAACGACTGCCGCACAAACATTAGTCGGCTTTGTCCTAACTAGAGCGTGGCAGAAATGTGTTCTAGAAATGCCGCGTGTTGCTGCCGCGCTCTTGTCGCTCAATGTTTGGACACACCCTTAAGCTATTGACGCTTGAACGCTTGATTAACTTTATGTGAGTGACACAATATTGTTACTTACCAACATTCCACATGAGAGAAACAAAACTACATTTAGTATCATCTTCTCTTATAATCATTATTCACAAATACAAACAAACATTAAAACACCGATGTTCAGATATTGATTTTTTTCTACAAAATATCACTGTCCGTATCAAAATCTTGTATTCAAATACGTGCCAGTTATATAATATTGTATTTATATTCATTTATATCAAATGATAATGGCTTCAATTAAATGTTAAGATCGATAAGTCATCTCGATTGAGCACGAAATAAGTTTATCGGTTTCTAACTATTCGATTTGTTTATCAATTTTGTTGTGTCGTAATAGTCTTGTTTAGTGCCGGAATATCCATAAGGCAATGTAGGCAATTGCCTAGGGGCCCCGGATCGACTAGGGGCCCCGATTCAAGTCGAACCTCGGCTCGGGTAGGTACCTAGCCGCCCGAGAAAAAGTGACTGCTCTCAAATTTAATTATCAACGTGTGCCTGAAATTAGAAATGATCTAGCTAGGAAGGTAAGCAATGGTTAAAATATGTTAAAGTATTAAGGTCGCCCTGAGGACACCGTAGAGCACACGGTGCAAGACTGCCCCGCCTGGGCAGAGCACCGACGTGTCCTCACGGCGGCGATAGGCGGAGACCTCTCGCGCCCGGCATTGGTCGAGGCCATGCTGCGGGGCGAGAGGGAGTGGGAAGCGGTCGCCTCCTTCTGCGAAGCAGTCATGCTATCGAAGGAGGAGGCGGGCTGCATGAGGGAGAGGATGGCGTCCTCCCTCCAGCCCAGCCGCAGTGGTAGACGCCCACGGCGTCGGACGTCGGCCGACGATCTCCGGCCACCGTAGGCGCGGGCATGCGGACAGCGAGTAAAGGGCTACTCGCTGTCCGACCATGGACCATGCCCGGGTCGACGGCGCGTTGTGTTCCACGCGCGCCTCAAAGAGCGTCAGCAACATGACGAGGCCCCCTCTGCAGAGGGCCGAAGCCTGCCGGGGTCGTGGGACTAATCCCATTACCGTGACCCCGGTACGTAAAGGGTTATTGAAGGAACACCGTGGATTTTAGTCAGTAAAAGTCTGACAGTCCCTTATTTGATAATTTTACCACGCTAAAAAAAAAGAAAAAAGAAAAAAAAAGACCCAGGGAATATAATTAAAATAAGTTATACGTTAAGAGAGATCTCAAGGAAAATTTAAATATCGTCAATTTTGGTCCTTATCAGAATGCAAATTATGTTGGTAGAAAAACATATTTCTGGGGGTTAGATTTGAGTAAAGGGGCCCCGTAGATCGCCTTGAGATCCCGACATAGTTAATCCGGCCCTGGTATTGCTCGTTTTCACACTAGGAACTTTTACTATATCGTGGGTGCGTAATTACATTATCAGTATATCACGTCAACAGTGGGTGTTGGGACACAGGCCTCTTCCCTTTGAGAGGTAATGCACCTTGATCCGCAACGTGGGCACATGGTCTCATGTCTTCAGATTTTTGGTCCTAAGACATGAAGTTTTCGTCACGATGTTTTACTCTACAGTTTTGAGAGCATTGGCGATGTTGACTATTTATTTATTTAGTTATTTTATTTTACAGAAAGCTTACACACTAATAACAAAAATAAAATACATTCGTGGATAAGTAAATTTGCTAATTTGTAATTAGCAAATTTACTTATCCACGAATGCTTCCACATATTATATGCTATCAAGTTACCTACATCTAATTTTTATTTTTTACACAAACTAAAGTGCCTGCTCAGGATTGAACCTATGTCCTTCAATTTGGAAGACGTGCATGTTTTCAGTCGGCCACCAACATTCAAATGCAAAACGACTATCTGTAGCCCGAAAGAAAATTTTATCCATGCGGCAATCGAACCCACGACATGCAGCGCTGCAGCTTATCGCTCAACCACCGTGTCTTTACTTATGAGATAATAGCTTACGCTTATTTCGCATATACATAAACTACAAAACACAAACCGTGTGGTCTTCACATACACGTTTTGCTTCGTGTACCCACGGACATACATGTATACCTACTACAAAACCTATTTATTATTGCACAATATACACGAAGTTACAGGCATGGCTTATAACTAATGCCCGTTGGTATAGTAGGCAGTGGTCCTGACTGCTATGCGCAAGGTCGTGGGTTCGATTCCCACCTAGGACAAATGTTTGTGTGATGAGCACGGTCATTTGTTCTTTGTCTGGATGTAATTTATCTATAATATGTATGTATTTAGAAATATATATGTATGTTTATCAGTTGTCTAGTATCCATATCACAAGCTCTGTTTAGTTTGGGACTAGATGGCGTTGTGTGAAAAAGTTGTGGAATATTATTATTATTATATTATTATTATTATAACCTTGTTAGGGCGCAGCAAATTAACTCAAAACTAATATTGTTGCAAAGTAAGGTATAATTATGTACAACGTGTAACGGAAACCCCATATCTATCCAAAAGGACTGAAGACAACATCTGGTATGGAGTCTCTATGCACAGTTTCAGGTCAAAATGAGTGACTCAAAGAATTGATACTAAATTATCAGTTTCACATGTTTCTTCAATACCATACATAACAAACGTGTCACAGCTCTACGAGGGTCAATAACTTTCCATGTCACTTGCCAATAACACGATAATTCTCTTCGTTCTTCTTCATTTGAAAAAATCGGCCTATGGTATCAATCTATTGAAATTTCTAATAAGTTCCACTCATGTAGACATAGGATTACAAAAACCTTGCCATATTATTTGCTATCGTCCAAAGAAGGCGTGCGATTGTTATGTATATACCCTTTATGTTACACGTTGTATATTATAAGTAATACTAAAGTAGAGGTCTTTATCTTCCATAAATTCTAGAATACTATAATAACACATGGGCCCAGTGCAGGGGCCATATCATGACGTGTTAAAACGTGACTCATTCGAGCGAGAAAAAGGGATAGAGCTATAAAGCGTACTTCATCCCTCTTTCTCGATCGAAAGACTCACGTTTTAACATGATTGTCATGGTATGGCTCCAGGTCGGTCTGCCGAGTTACCGCGTCCCCGGAAATTTAGGGCAGCCGAAGGAACAGGGTGGGTTTTAGTCAGTAGAAATCTGACACACCCTTCCGCTTGACCCAGAGCGGAAGAAGTCATTCGATGATTTTCCCACCCCAAACAAAAAAAAAAGGTCGGTAGATGTCACCTGGTAAAGAATCTTTGTCACTCTTCTTAAATTGCTGTGATTATGTATGTCTTTATTTCTTTTTAGGGTTCCGTAGCCGAATGGCAAAATCGGAACCCTTATAGTTTCGATATGTCTGTCCGTCTGTTTGTATGTCTGTCTGTCTGTCCGTCCGTATGTCACAGCCATTTTATTCCGAAACTATTAAGACCATACATGTGAAACTTAGTAGGTAGATGTATTCTGTGACCCGCTTTCTGATATTAAGATAAAAATTAAAAAATATTTAAAATAAACAGGAAACCCCATACATGGAACTAAAACTGATTTTTTTTTTCATGAAACCTATACGTATTTGGTATCTATAGACAGGTCTTTAAAAATGATATAAGGGTTTCTGAAACCACTTTTTCATAAAGTCAATCGTTTAAAAGATATAAGCTTCCAAAGTGGTAAAATGGGTGTCCTCCCCCTCTAACTTCTATAATAATGGAGTGAAAAATCTAAAAAAAAATATATGTCTGTAGATCTTAATATAAACTTTCAACCAAAATTGGGTTGAACGAAATCGGGTCAGCAGTTTTTGAGATACAGCATATTTTATAAAACCGCAAATATAACTTTGTAATTCATACAAACACTATGAAAAACAAAGTTATTTAGCGTAGTTGTAAAAATGTAAATAAGCTAGTTTTAAGAAATTTTAAAGGTTTTTTTATTCGTCATATAGATATACATATTATATTATTATAGTTACTACGGAACCCTTCATGGGCGAGTCTGACTCGCACTTGGCCAATTCTTTTATATTTATATGTATATATTTGTTACCCGCGTATTTATTTTGTCCTGTGTCAAATCTATCGAAAGTTTGTGTGTAAAAGATCGCTTTTAGCGATGAGACCGCCCATTGTATCACCCTTTTTAATTGTAGTCTTTATAGTCCTTATTGTTTTACTGTTATGGTGTAAAATAAAGAATATATCTATCTATCTATCCACTCTGTGTTAAGCGGAAAGGAGACCTCTACTGACTAAAAACCTACCCTGTCCCTTCAGCTGCCCATAAGTTCCGGGGCCGCAGTATCTTATTAGTACATTTCCGCAACCCCTGCGGGCTGATTGTCGGTCCTAGGACATGCCAATTTCCTCATGATGTTTTCCTTACCATTTATGAGCAGAGTGGCATTGATGACATTTACACAAAGTGATGTGCCTGCCAGGGTTAGAACCTACAACGCGTCGTCGTGTCGTGCCTGTAAGGACTGAGCCACCAATGCCCAGTCATTAATATGATAAAAAACTGTTCAATTTTATTATAATATTTTATAATATTATTCAATAATTTATAATATTATTATTATGTATTTATTATATACTTTATTGTACACCTAATATTAACTTAACCTAGCTAGGATAGCAGGACTTCACCCACTAGATAGTGAACAACAAGGTACAAATTATGTTATCAACTTTGAATACGACGATATGCCTTATGTACTACAATCACCTTTTAATGCAATAAATTTATGATTATGATTATTAATATAAATAATGATAGAAATAATAAAACTAGTGTACAATGGGCGGTCTTATCGACGAGCGCAGGGCTAAAAGGCTTATAGGCGACGAGGCGCTATCGGGCAAGCTTCATAGCCTGGCTCATCGGCGAACCGTTGCTTGCCTGTCGGTTTTCTACAGATTGTACTTCGGGGAGTGTGACGCACGGCTGGATACCATCCACACTTGGTTGATATACCGTATTGTCGTACCAAGCGCTTCTCCTCCACATTTATTGTGCGCGCTTCTAAGCTTTGGAATTCTCTGCCGGCTTCTATGTTCCCTGCCACTTATGCCACCCTTCAGCCTTTAAAGCAAGAGTAAACAGGCTTCTGCTGAGCTCACTCATTCCATAATAGACCTCATCTATCGCTTACCATCAGGCGAGATTGAGGTCAAGAGTGCTGAGGCTCAAGAGTGAGAGGCTCATTCTGAATAATAAAAAAAAGCCGTTCCTAAGAAGTTCGGCTTCTTATCGTAATCACTTCTCTAGATGGACGGATATCTTTTGAAACTCGAATTTCCTGCCGGAGTCTGTATTTTCTGATGGCTATAACCTAAGTATCAAAGCAAGAGTGAATAGGTTACTTATAGGTAAGCGTGCGTCATCTTAAACCACATCATCGTTTACCAGGTGAGATGGTGGTCAAAAGTAAGCGTATTATCAATATTAAAAAAAATACCATTCGGCACCCCTTGTAACTTAAACTATCAAAAAACCGGTCAAGTGCGTGTCGGGCCACGCGCAGTGTAGGGTTCCGTAGTTTTTATAACAGCCAAGTGCGTGTCGTATTCGCTGACTGATCGTTTCGTACCATGCTCTAACTAAAAGCCAAACATGACTACCTAACTAATTTGACTTCCTATACAAATCCTCACCTGATCCGACAATTTTGCACGGAAAGTTTTAATTTTTTTTAGAGATTTGTATAAAACTTGTCATAGCCGGTGTTTTGAATTTAAATACGGACACAGAGCTACATTACTCAATCGTCACAAGAAACTAGCACGATACAACTGGCGCTTAGCGCCATCTATCGGCATTTCTATAGAGTTGTTCGAAATTTTCGAGTCAAATACAATTGGTCGACTATTATTCGTAAACTTGTAAAGCCCACTTATGTGTGATAGCTTTCCTTTGAATTTCTTTATATATAGGTACTACTACCGTGACATTTGAATTTCTAACTACAACCGTTTAGTTGATAGAGGGGGCGGACACTTGACTCTAACGAAAATTGGTACTTTAAAGCTTGATAAGTCACGAACGGTTTACTTAATCAAAAAACGGTCTTACCAAACCCCTAATATTTTTGAAAGACCTATCCAACGATATCCCACACTATGGGAAGAACGAAAAAAAAAAAATGATCATCCCACTTTACATGTATGGGAGGTACCCTAAATAATTGTTTTTTTTTCAAAATTTTATTTTACCACTTTTTCGGCGTCATTAACGTGTATACTCATGCCAAAGTACAACTTTCTAGTACCAATAGTTTTTGAGCTAAACCGCGGACAGACGGACAGACAGACGGACATGGCGAAACTATAAGGGTTCCTTGTTGACTACGGAACCCTAAAAACGAATAAAAATGGGCTTGAAAGGAACAAAGTGGCGGATACCATTAGGTAATTCGAGTCTTACTTTTTAACGCACTTAACTAAGACTATTATTAACTAGCTTCTGCCTGCGGCTTGGTCTGCACCCGTAGCCGTACTTAAGCAGTTTCTGTATACTCGTAATTTTTAAAACATTCTCTTTGATATTAATTTCCGCAAAAGCGCGTGTGAATTGCTTCCACACAATAATGCATAAACAGTGCACATTCCTGTTGCATAGAGTGCAGGCCCGCCGCAACAGTATCCCGAACACCTTTACAGAACGTTTCGACTCAGTCGTGAACCATTGCTGCATGTTTCACGTACTGACTAATGTTGTTTTTTTAATAGACTACTGACAATGTGGGTAGAATTTCACAATACAGACTCTAAGATTTATTTCTGATTAGTTATCACATTGTATTTAGTGTTGCCCAAACGAGAGTCTCGCAAGAGTCTTGCAGTTAGCGATTATCCTATTGCTATTTATTAAACGGTAGTTGAGATCTTAGAACAATGTAACAGACTCTGTTACATTGTGATGAGAATTGTATTATGTCAATTGGTCTATTCTGTCCCCTCATACCATTTAGGTACCAGAGATTGTGAAATAGTACATTTTAATACAAGTGGAGAAAGTTTGTTATTGCAGCCGAGGCGGAGTTACGCCCGAGCCGCAGGGCGAGGGGATTATGGAGCCGAGTACTGCAGTAACAAATGTTCACGTGTATCAAACGACGTTTTTCAATACACTTTCGAAGAAATAAAATAATAACTAGTACGAAAAGTATTTTTGTCATTCAAATATTTAATTTTCCCCGCGCTTTACCTTCGCGGGTTAAAGGAGAAGCAAAGGTATGAATTCGCAAAACAGCCTGACATTAAAATATATTTTTTTTTTATTTAGAACACAAATAAATATTAATTTGTTGATAAAAGAAAATTTATGTTATAAAAAATAATAATGTTTATTTCTGATATTCTGTTCATAAACACAATTTATTTTAATCTGATATGTCTGCTCTTTACATAAATCAAAGTCTGTCTATCACAAAAATGAAAAAAGTATTTTGTTCTGTATTATCTTCTATTTTTTTTTCACTTATATCAAGTTACAGATTTTTTTCTAGTATTTATTTTATTTTATTATTATTACGGATGAGCCCGGTCTTGACCTCGATCTCACCTAATGGTAAACGATAGATGAGGTCTATGATGTGACGAGCGAGCCCAGAAGATGCCTATTTACTCTTGCTTTAAAGGCTGAAAGGTCATAAGTGGCAGGGAACACAGACGCCGCCAGAGAATTCCACAACTTGGCTGTCCGCACAATAAATGTGGAGGAGGAGCGCTTGATACGACAAGACGGTATATCAACCAAGTGTGGGTGGTACCCAGCCGTGCGTCTGGTAGACCGGTAGTGAAATGGAGATGGAGGAATCAGGTCATGGAGCTCCTGCGCACACTCCCCGAAGTGCAATCTATAGATAACCGACAGGCAAGCAACGGTTCGCGGCGCTGATGAACCAGACAATGAAGCTTGCTCGATAGCACCTCGTCGCCCAGAGAGTATATAAGCGTCGCCTATAAGCCTTTTAGTCCTGCGCTCTATCGAGTCCAATGCAGCAAGTTGGTATTTTGCAGAAAAATCCCACAAGTGGCTGCAATACTCCACGCAGGAACGGAACCTGTGCTTTATATAGATTCAGAAGCTGTCCAGGTGTTGGCGATTTTGTAACAATCGACACACCGTCGAACAAAACATTAATCAATATATATGTATAAAACGCTTCCGTTACTGACTGACTGACAGACAACGCATAGCCGAAACTACTGGACGCAAGAAGCTGAAATTCGGCATGTATGTTCCTTGGGGTGAGTAGGGGAGCACCAAGAAAGGATTTTTGGAAATTCGCACGGGATCGAAATTTACACGGAAAAACCTCCGACGCGAACGAAGTCGCGGGAACAGCTAGTATATTATAAAATATATGTTGACGGTGGCACTATTGCTCTGTGCCACAAGCAAACCATCGCAGTTTTAAAGTTTTTTTTGTATTTCTGTATCTATAATTCATCATGTTTAATGTATACCACGGCATGCATTAAACATGACAAAAAATAAATGAAAAAATCATCTGTCATATTTGATCAAAGAAAAATAAGTATAAAATAACAACAAAAACAAATAAAGTAAAGAGATATTATGAAATACCCATTACCTCTATATGCCTTGATCACACGTACCGGGCAAAGGGGCGAGACAGTAAAATGTTTCTCGGCCGAGACAGTGATATAAGCGAGTAGCTGTTCACACATCATTTGAAATTAGTACAGTGAGTTCAATTCTAATGAGACTTCAATTCGGACACGATGGATTGTAAAAAGATTTGAACGAAGTGAAGTGACAACAATCATGTCAGCCGAGTGGGGAGACACGGAGGCAGTGCACGTTCAGACCTGCCGAGTGAGCGAGAGAGACAGTGCGGGGAAGCCGGAGGCTAACACTTGGCCTAGTACGTAGAACGGAAGCCGAGCTACTGTCTCGCCACTTCGTTCGGCCGAGCGCTCGGCCGAGTACTCGGCGCCATGTTTATACATACCGAGTACTCGGCCAAGAGCACTGTCTCGCCCACTGTTTGCTCGGTACGTGTGATCAAGGCAATACAGATAAGGCCTGTGTCCCAGCAATGGCAACGTAAATTATAATATCTGGGGGCACGGTAGTGCCCCCGCCAAGTCGAGCGCAAAGCAAACACTGCCGTACCATCCTTTTCTGGAACCATTTAGGCGTATTTTCAGGCCCCTATTTGGGGACCTCTAGATAGATTTAGAACGCTGAAATTATCGTTATCTAGTAATCTACCAGCACACACTTAAACTACAAAATTTCATGTTTGTAGCTTGTTTATTTCCTAAGTTATGCAAAAGCAAATTTGTACTATTTCGACATATATAGACTCACTGACTCGCTGATCATCAAAATAGAACTAGTACTTCCCATAAACCTAGAGAGCTGAAATTTGGCACAGAGGTAGGGTTTAGTGTCTATATGAGAAAACTATCAAAACTAGGATCATGGAAGATCTGGAGTACCTTATGACCATGAGAAGAAACCGTAACAAACCAGCCAAACTATTGAAATTATCGACATGCTATGTTCACAAAGTTTATCGAGCGTGGTTAGCCCTTTCTTTTGAAATTAAAAAAAATGAAGGTTTGAAGTATCTCATGAAGAACCCTAAGAGCTCAGCTGAACTATGGGAGATATGGAAATTTGCCTTGACAAAAGTTATCAGTGTGACGAGCCCTTTCTACTGATATGTATAAAAAATTGAAAGAATGAGGTATCTGATGAAGAACCCTAAGAGCTCAGCTGAACTATGGGAGATATGGAAATGCGCCTTGATAAAAGTTATTCAGAGTGACGAGTCCCTTCTACTGATGAGTATAAAAAATTTAAGGTCTGAAGTATCTGATGAAGAACCCTTAGATCTCAGCTGAACTATGGGAGTTATGGAAATGTGCCTTGACAAAAGTTATTCAATGTGACGAGCCCCTTCTTATAAATGAATATGAAACTGGAGTCTGAAGTATTTTAAAATTACTTAGAAACATTAAAATGTGCTAGAGTCACACTAAGTACTTCAATAAAATAACATAAGCTGGGAGTACCTCCTCGTGCTGAAGGAGGAAACAGGCTAAGTCCGCAGTTGACCGGAAAAAAGAAAAGAAGATTACTAATAAAAAAAAAACTTCACCAAATAAGAAAAAAAAAACAATTCTAATAAGAAAACCTAAAATAATGAAAGGTATAATTAAGAAACTAATCAAGTAAAAAATAGCTTTCTGCAAAAAGAAGTGAAATCCCACCAAAAAGATCCTGTAAAAAATTAGCCAAGTCTCGCCTAAGCTGCTTGTTTCTCTATAAAAAGTAATGAAATCTCTAAGCAAAGCGAAGCCAAGTCTAAGGATCTTTACTGCGATTTCTTTATTAATATAGTTAGATTTTATGTGACTTGGCCGTTGACTTCGATGTATTAACTAGTAAAAGTGCATAGAGTATGTTCATAGGGTTACATAAAATCCCTAGACTTGGCTTCGCTTTGCTTAGAGATTTCATTACTTTTTATAGAGAAACAAGCAGCTTAGGCGAGACTTGGCAAATTTTTTACAGGATGTTTTTGGTGGGATAATATTTATTTTATAAACTAAGGTTGATGTGAGCTATTCAAACAGCTAAACACGTATTTTGAGTAAGTGCAAATGGACAGACGACGACGACGATACTTTGTATTCTAAATACCCATTAAAAAGTAAGGTAAGACGCCGTTAAAAGCTTTACGATCCATTACGAGGTCCGGTTACGTCTAGTATCACTCTTTTTCCTACTATAAAGTCAGTTTAGAGCTTTACGGAAAATCATATATCTGTTTTTAGGGTTCCAAAGCCGAATGAAAAAAAAAAGGAACACTTATTGATTCGTCTGTCTGTCCGTGTGTCATGCTATTTCACTCCATGTCTGGAGTGTCCTAATACCTCAGATTATAAAACAAAAGGCAGATGGAGCGCACAGAACTCGCGGGTGACCCCACCAAATCTAATACAAATTCAAAAGCAAATACAAACCCGCGCCAGTGCTAGACGCGACTTTTTCGACGCAACGCGTAAGGACTGGTTCGTAATTTTAGATAAAAAAATGCCGTCTTGTGTTATTAAACACTGTAAAAGTTGTTCTCAAAAAGAAAAAAGAAAGAAAATGGAATATCCTTTCACAAGTAACTATTGATTATTTGGCTTATTTAATTTTTTAGACCGTGCGCGCACTGCTTTGCGTTTTGGAAACGCAAAATCTGTGGAGTATCGAGTGTCATAGAAGTGCGCGCACTGCGGTGGAATAAACGCGTGCGGTAGAGTCACCGGTGGCCCCTCGCTGCAAAATTGCGGTGAGTCTACCGCAAATATTTTGTATCGCATAGGAATGTATGTAGTACCGCGCACTGCGGTGAAACAAACGCACGTTTTGTCTAATAATGTTGCCATACATACAGATTTCTTTGTATTTATACATATTTTTGATGTGTGATACAGATTAGCACTTGATACAGATTTTTATCTAAATTTCACACTGTATTGATAGATAGACAACCTTTGGAAGGACTTTAAAAACTTTAATTAAAGTGGGGAGGGCAAAATTAGTGTACATACTACTCATAAAAACAGAGAAAAAAATTATTATTAAAATATATATGCAGATAGCTGTTACAACTAAAACAGAACTTAGCAAAATAAATTACCTAGATACCGCATTTATTACGTTACACACACCGTTGAACAGAACATAATGATTGAACATTATTCTTTAAATATTTTAAACATATTAAACCCATACATGACTTCTATACAGACGATATATTGACCGTTGAACAAATCTATTTTTTATGGTTATTTTTTTTTTTTATAAACAACGTTAATTTAAATATTCTAATTATTTTAATTTATTATTTTAATTAATTTCCGTAGTACATTATTTTAACATAGGCTGGTGTCTATTGACGTAATACTTGCAATATAAGAGCTTGAAATCGTTTTTTTTTTTTGGCAGCATCATCACAAAATATATGGAATTTTCTCTATAATACAAATACTTAACACTTTCGCGGACGCTACCACTTGAGACTATGTTCTAGAATGACACAGTAAATGGCCATACAAAGTTATATGACGTATGAGTACGTAGAGCCCCATGATATTATATGTTTTAAAGGCATCATGACAGAATCGTTTTATCACGTCATCGTTTGCATACGTTCTGTCATCACAAGTAAAGTTTACGAGTCCTGTATGGACACAACGTATAATAACGTCCAACGTGTATATACGTTCTTGCACATCATATTATGTTGATGACAAGCAGTTTCATGACAACGTTATTATGCGTCCAATGTGAAATAACGTTGATCTGGCCACCAAGCAGCACAATCCCAAAAACTTCAACATCTCATTTCTGTCCGTCAATTTAAATTTCTATGATCGCCTGTGCCTAGTGTTTGGCCGATTAGTTTGAAACATATTTGTCCCGTATGCATTCGTGCACTCAATGAGATAATCTAGAATGAGAGGTGGAAATAGGCGGTAAAATACGTCAAATACGGCTGTGTTACTGTATATAGTAAACTTCACCCCCACAGAATTAGCGTCAATATTGAACCCTGGTATGGGTGCTGTAGTTTATGTCCAATCTTCGGTAGTTGTCATAGTTTCATATGAGTATGACGAACCCCCAGGTCTATCGTGTAATGCGTTGGAATTGTTGGTCGGTAGTCCAGTAGAACACCTATGCTTCTCTTAGACTATCTCGTTTTGACGGTTTTCAGGAAATTTAAGACCAATTGCACATGTCGTTATGTGTAATTGGTGTTAAATTTCCTAAAGCCAATGTCTCATTCAGATACGCGTTAAATAAAGGTGATGGTAGTTCGTCAAGGTTCGCCAAGACATTAAAAATTTGTGATAACGTTAACAAACTTTCATTTACAGTAGGTGCGGTCGTAATTAGAGATTTAAACAACTTTAAATGATTGGTTAGGAGAAAATTTTCACGTCCTCAGGAGGAGAGTGTTCGCAGTGTTTCGTGTATGATCACTCCCAGCCCATTGCGTATCGTCTTCATCACTACTAGATTCAAAACTAACAATAGTTTCGGGTTTCTGAGTCGAAGTGCCAACGGAATTTGATTGAAACTTAGCAGTGGGTTTTCTCGATTTCTGTCGGTATTAAAAGGACTAGAATTTTCACTACTTGATGTATTTCCTTGTGGGTCAAAATCTTTATCCGAACTAAAGTCTCCATCATCATCCTGGTAAGAATCCACCTCGGTTGAGCTGTCAGGATCATCAAAAATCCTCATCAGTTTTATTTTGCCCTTATTCATCTAAAACAAATAAAAAACTCATTAGATGTCAATTTTATGCAATCAGCTTATTCATTCACGTTATACTAATATAGTTTCCAGCAAATTAACAATAAAATGATAACATAAACTAAGTACTTACGATGTTTTGTCTCGGAAAAAATTACGATACGCCAACGACAGTGACACAGCCGCACTGAATGTAGAAGCGCGGAAGGCGCGAGTGACGTATAAACACGTTGTGCGGGTGTGCGTACCATTGCTGCACAGTATCAACGGCTCTTAGTTGAAATGGTATAAAACTTACTGTGTGTGACAGTAAAGTGTCGGATATTTCACATGTAGTGACACAAGGTACATCCAATAGGATTTTAACTTGAAAGTTCATCGGATATGAACGTACTGTCGTAAATAATATTTTTTATTTGAACGTCATCAGACGTTGTGCCATATCAAAAACTTAAATTATGACGTACAATCACGTTCTGTCCTCGAACGTGTTAATTAGAATGTTTAAATTAACGTTGTTTGAAAAAATAAATAAAAAATAACTATAAAGAATAGAATCATACAATGGTGTGTGTAACGTAATAAATGCGGTATCTAAGTAATTTATTTTGCCAAGTTCTGTCTTTAGTTGTACCAGTTGATTTTATCAATACAGTGTGAAATTTGTATAAAAATCTGTATCGAGTGCTAATCTGAATCACACATCGAAAATAAGTATAAATACGAAGAAATCTGTATATATGGCAACATTGTCAGACAAAAGGTGCGTTTTTCTCGCCGCAGTGCGCGCACCTGAGATTGCGGTCATTCTACCGGTGCGGTAGAATTACCGCAATTGCGGCCACCGCAAGGCAGTGCGCGCAGGGCCTTATCCACAGAATAATTTTACATGTGATTGAGTGACATGTGATACGAATAATTTTATTCCGAAACTATTAGGTTAAAAATAAAATGTTGTATATGATAATCTAGGTTAAAAATTACCTGTGTGCCAAATTGTATCCAAATCAGTATAGTAGTTTTTGCGTGAAAGAGAAATAAACATCCATACATAGGTACATATTAGGTACTTCCATTCTCACAAACTTTCGCATCTATACTAATATTATAAAGCGGAAAAGTTTGTTAGTTTGTTTGTTTGTTTGTTTGCTTGAACGCGCTAATCTTCGAAATTACTGGGTGGATTTGGATGAAATTTGGTATGGAAGTAGCTTGAAGCTTGAGGAAGGTTATAGGCTACTTTTTACCCGACTGCAAAAAAGGAGAGTTATGTTTTTACCGTGATAGAATCCACGGGAGCGAAGCCCCGCGAGAGTACTAGTATACAATAATTAGAAAAGTAGGACATAATTTAAAAAATTAACAATAAATAAATAAAAAATTAATTGTGATATATTTACCGATACCTTTTTTATTTATTGTAATTTATTTAGTGATTAATAACCGTTATTTTGTCCTTATATTACTTTAGTACTTTATGTTACAAAAGAACGTTACCAATGTTACAACAATTTATTAGAAAAAATAAGGGAGTTAATTTTTCAATATCTAGTATCTTTACACGCACACAGATGCACGTGTACGCACAGTTCAGCGGCTCGTTGTCACGCACACATAACTATAGAAGTGGGGCCACTCGCGAGTTAGGCCGTGCGCGCACTGCGTTGCGTTTTGGAAACGCAAAATTTGTGAAGTATGGAGTGTCATAGAAGTGCGCGCACTGCGGTCAGTCTACCGGTGCGGTAGAACTACCGGAATTGCGGCCACCGCAAGGCAGTGCGCGCACGGCCTTAGGTGCGCGCCATCTGCCTTTTGTTTTATAATCTGAGCCTAATACGTACACCTCTAACGACTCTATAAAGCCACTGAGGCCGCTACTAGCGTGGCTACGTACTGGGCCCAACATAATATTTAAATGAAAACTAACATCGATTCTAAGAAGATGGAACATTGGCCCATAGATAAAATAAATTTTATTTCTGTGATTGGCCCAGTGGTTACAAGCACGACTTCTGAGTTGTAGGTTGAAGGTTCTGAAGACGGTTTTTAAAAAAAACAATTAATGAAACACTTAAACTGAATTTTAATTAGATTTAGGTAAATACAGTAAAAGTATGTATCCGCGACGACGTTCAAATCCACGCTAGCTGTAGGGTTCTCGAAAAATAGCCGTGTGGCGGAAAAGCTGACACAGCAAAGGAAAAGTACAATGATTCGACGTGTAAAGACTAGCGTGGTCATCACTATTATTTTATATGCATTCACGTGTATTATAAGATATAATAGTTCCAACTAGGGTTGTTGCGAACATCAGTATCAGCATCAGCATCCGCTGAACTTCAGCATCATTTTCTATATCAGCATCAGCATCCGCATTGATCGATGCTGATTATTAATGCTGAAGTTCGAGTCAGTTTTGGTCAACCGCGGGGATTTCGATTGCAAACAAACACAAACTTGTCTCATTAAGTTATAATTCATCATTGCGCGTGAAAGTTTTTGATTGTTTTTGTAAATTGTTGAGTTTTTGTGTGATAATATAATGCCGCCCCCGTTGAAAAGTGGAATATGGACGTATTTCAAATTAAAGAGTCAAGAAACTGCAAACTGCAACATATGTAACAAGGATTATTCACGCAAAGGGCGTATCAATACCTCACTTAAAAATCACTTAAAGAGCAAACATCTTGAAGAGTGTGAAATTTTTTTAACCAGTGAAAATTACAAACAACAAGCTTCGAGTTCCGATTTGACTACAAAAAGTAAGTAAGATCGTAACTTCAAAAATAGGTATTTATACCACCTGTAACGTATTTAATTAATGCACACCCTCAGACACCCAGTTTATAATGTTAAGATCATAATAATACATTCATTGAATTTTTAGTTTATCATGTATAGGCATTGTTATTTATTAAAATAGATACCTACGCGTGCAACTGTGTGCGTGCAGAAACGTGCCGACAATGTTGGGAATTATTGTTTATTTCGTGCTAATAAAACATGCACTTGAAAAACTGAAATGGACCGTAAGTCAAAACTTACGGTCCATTTCAGTTTGTTTTGACTGTACAGCGGTAGTGTGACTGTAATTTACGTAGTTTTAATTATTTTTGGGATAAAATATAAACAATATTAAAAATGATAAAAAACGATTCAGTAAACGATTCTGAACAAACTAATTTCAGGATGTGCGTTAATAATGTTACATGTTGTATGGTTCAGTTAGAGTCCATTCATATCAATGGTCCATCCAGCTGCTAAACACAGAGTCACAGACACTGACCAACATGATGACCCCTTAACAGCGTGGTTTACTATTTAAATACCTATACCTACAAGACCTATAAATTCATCTATTTACCTTTTGTGTTAATCTGTCGCTCTAGGTCTGTTTTCAATCTAAGTTGATGTTCATGAGTTATGCGTGGCATGGCCTATGAGTAACGTGACCAGACGTCCCGTTTTGAACGGGACTGTCCCTTTTTATAATTACAAAAGAACGTTACCAATATTACAACAATTTATTAGAAAAAATGAGGGAGTTAATTTTTCAATTCGGCTCAAAAGCGGCTCGTTGTCACGCACACATAACTATAGAAGTGGGGCCACTCGCGAGTTCGGTGCGCGCCATCTGCCTTTTGTTTTATAATCTGAGCCTAATACGTACACCTCTAACGACTCTATAAAGGTGAACAGCGGACGCTGCGGCTAGCGCAGCGCGGATGATGTCATTCGCATCCACGGCGCGCAGTGTTGCCAGAGTTATAATGTAGACAGAGAATCTCTGTCAACGGTTTATAATAAAATTAATTGTTCTCGTATAAATAATTACTTGCTTATTCCCTATTATAGCACCTACAGATAAAATTACACAAAAGAGCAAAATACCAATACCAAATACAGATTTTTTAAATCTTCGGTACAGATAATGCTTTCAAAAATCTGGCAACACTGCAAGTGCCATGCGTGTGGCGACGGGAACGACTGTAGAGACTGCGGTGCGGATAGATGTGCGAGGCCATTAACATAAAGCGATGACTGCGGGGACTGTAGAGACTGCGGTGCGGCTAGGTCTGCGTTCACCATAAAGCTACTGAGGCCGCTACTAGCGTGGCTACGTACTCGGCCCAACATAATATTTAAATGAAAACTAACATCGATTCAAATAAGATGGAACATTGGCCTAGTGGTTACAAGCACGACTTCTGAGTTGTAGGTTGAAGGTTCTGAAGACGGTTTTTAAAAAAACAATTAATGATACACTTAATCTGAATTTTAATTAGATTTAAATATAAACAATATTAAAAATGATAAAAAACGATTCAGTAAACGATTCTGAACAAACTAATTTCAGGATGTGCGTTAATAATGTTACATGTTGTATGGTTCAGTTAGAGTCCATTCATATCAATGGTCCATCCAGCTGCTAAACACAGAGTCACAGACACTGACCAACATGATGACCCCTTAACAGCGTGGTTTACTATTTAAATACGTATACCTACAAGACCTATAAATTCATCTATTTACCTTTTGTGTTAATCTGTCGCTCTAGGTCTGTTTCCAATCTAAGTTGATGTTCATGAGTTATGCGTGGCATGGCCTATGAGTAACGTGACCAGACGTCCCGTTTTGAACGGGACTGTCCCTTTTTATAATTACGAGTCCCGGTGTCCCCGCAATGATCTCTGGGACACAAAATTGTCCCGTTTTCTGAGACCGCGTCAACGGACTCATCGGTCGATGCGAATATAGCCGAGAATGGCCAAGACGTCGTCGCTCGCGCTTTGTTGACTATTTATTTGACAGATTTTTCGTTCGCCCACTTCTCGATATTTGTTTTGTTGTTGTTGTTACGTGTTTTTTACGTAGTTTATATTTGACATTAACATTCATATCTGGAGTGAGGCCATTAAGAGGCACGGGGAAGCACTTGCTGTTTCCCTTGACATCTCCAAGGCCTTTGACAGGATCTGGCACGATAGCCTTATTAGACAATAGCACAAAAAGAACTAAATGCTATTCAAGATCGACTTAATCAACCACGGTTGACAGTTTTTCAAGATTTGTATTACGAGATGTAACAGTTCCTTTTATATGATGGAGAGGTACTTAAAGGTCAAGGATTCACTGAGCATATACAGCAATAACCACAGTGTACCAGGAATCCTTCCTGAAGAATGGAAGATCATGGAAGACTGTGTAGATTTGTTGCGACCGTTTGAAGAAAGTACACGAGAATTGAGCAGTCCAGTTTCTTTTTTAGTAAATGAATGATGGGAATAACAGATGAAATCGACGCATTTGAACTGGTTGAGCAGTTCAAATGCGTCACAAAATTTTAGTTATGTTACAAAACCCACTTGATTGGTGGAGAGTCAATGGACATAAATATAGTGCCCTTTCAAAATTGATTCAAAAATTTCTGTCACCACCGCCAGCGAGTGTTCCTAGCGAACAGTTATTCAGCAGTGTTGGAATAATTAACAAACCTTCTAGGAACAGACTTGAAGCCGAAAAAGCAGCACAGCTACTTTTTTTTAAATACAACTTGCCTTTGATTAAATTCCAATATTAATTAAACGAAAGATAGCAGGTTATGTACTAGGTAGTCTAGGTAGTACCTAGATTACCTAGTACATAACCTACTATCTCATCTCATCATAAGTAAAAATAAATCAAAATACTTTCGTCAGCGATACTGAGTGTGCCGGTGCAGCAAATGCATCACTGGGCGTCAATAGTGCAAGCAAAGCAGTTTGTTCCGCCGCCGCCGTGCCTGTATCGATACCGACCGAGGCTACGTCATGCGCAGGTACGTCGACCCCAAAACGTGCCTACGCAGCTGTTGCAGCGACCAGTAAACCCGCTGTGTCGCAATCGCATAAAGCGAAAAAGGGGAAACAGAGCCGCAATAAGCCCATCCCTGAGGAGCCCCAGCGTGATTCAAGGAAGGACATGTGTGGCAAAGATGGTTTCGTCAAAGTGGAAAAGAAGAAGAAGAGGAGGCCTCTTTGTCAGAACCAGTGCGGTACCGCGCTGGCAGGACCCAACATGCTGCTGCGTTCAGCTGTACCAACAACGCAGCTGTATGTGTCCAGATTGCATCACTCCACGAAGGTTGAGAAGATCGTGGAGTACATTTGTGTGAAGACCAACTGGACTTTGAGGGTTGTGAAGTTGGAACCGCGCCACAATACGAATTTCAAATCGTTCGTGGTACGAGTTCCAACCCTCCACCTGGAGACTTTTCTCAAAGAAGAGTTTTGGCCAAATGGTGTCGTGTATCGACGATTTCGTGGGAGACTCCGTGACACCCCGCAGCGTAACATGACGACGCCACTTCGTGCATAGTGATAGTGTTATGAAAATATGTGTTAGTATGTAGTTTATTTTGTAATAGAATGTATTTTTTTTTGTATGAATTAGAAAAATATGTATTAGTCTATTGTTACTTATTATGTATGTATATTTTCTATGGGCCTTAGAAGCCTGAAATAAATAAATAAAATAAAATAAAAAATAAGTTCCTTGTAGGTACTTCTAATTATTACTAAACTGTTGTGTTTGATATATGATGGGTTTGATATTTTTTATTAAAATTCCCAAAATTATTGATACAATCTTTTATTTGAGCACCAAGGAAAAATATGCAACTTTTAGATGTATATTTACAATGGTAACTACTTTTCTCCTGTTTTTTTTTTTAAGAAAATAATTAAAATCAGCATCAGCATCCGATGATGTCAATGATAGTAGGTCAGCATCAGCATCAGCACACGCTGATGTGAAAAAAATATGCATCAGCAACAACCCTGGTTCCAACCCAGTTAGACAGTTTGATGCGGCAATAGCCCAATGGCTAAGGTGTCGGACTAGTGATCGAGAGGTCACGGGTTCGAACCCCACCCATTACACTATTGCCCTGAACCCACTCCAGACACAAGCATAGTTAGTTGGAGCAAGCCCGTTCCATCATCGGACTACGCGACAAATGGCGAAGCGCCATCGTTACATGATAGACATCCCACACATACGCGTAAAACATTTTGGGAATACCTTCATTGTGCGTACGGCTAAGGAGTGGAATTCCCTGCCGGAGTCTGAGTTTCCCGATAGCTATAACCTAGGAGTCTTTAAGTCAAGAGTGAATGGGTTACTTTTAGGTAAGCGTGCTCCATAATCGACCACATCAGTACTTACCATCAGTGGTCAAAACAGAAACTATTAAAAAAAAAACATTAGAGAAGTTAACAAGATTGCTAGTATTGTGAATTCTACCCTAATTTTTAGTTCTCTTAAAGAAAAAGAAGTTAGTGTAGTCAAGTTGTCAATAAGTTGTCGGTGTGCCTTGAAATCTACAACGTGTAACGGAAACCCCATATCTATCCAAAAGATTGAAGACAACATCTGGTATGGAGTCTCTATGCACAGTTTCAGCACAAAATAACTGACTCAAGGAATTGATACCAAATTATTGGTTTCATATATTTCTTGAATACAAATCATAACAAACGTGTCACAGCACTACGAGGGTCAGTAACTTTCCACGTCACTTGCCAATAACACGATAATTCTTCTCCTTCTTCTTAATTTGAAAAATTCGGTCTCTGGTATAAGTGTATTGGAATTTGTAATAAGTTTTACACACGTAGACTTAGGATTACAAAACCCTTGCCGTATCGTTTGTTATCATCCAAAGAAGCCATGGACTTGGTATGTATATACCCTTTAAATTACACGTTGTATACTAATATTATAAAGTGGAAAAGTTTGTATGTTTCAACGTGCTAATCTTCGAAAGTACTGGGTGGATTTGGATGAAATATGTAAGTAGTTTAAACCTCGAGGCTTTACCGTTTGCAAAAAGGAGGGTTGTGTTTTTATCGAGATAAAGTCCAGTGCATATGCTGCTGTCGCGGGCGAAGTTCTAGTGTGGAATAATGCCTACGTGTGGTCCCACTATTATATTTCAAACTCCTTACCTTCTGTATTATAATGCCATCCCAAAAATTGTTACGATGCCTCCGGTTTTTACAATAAATCGTTTGTTTTATTTATTTTACTATAATACTTGCGTCCTCATCAAAATTATCACCACCAATTCATTACAATCTATACTTATAATAAATCTGTAGAGAGGTCAATTCTGTACATGAAATATATTTCCAAAATAACTATCAGGGGGTGATTAAGGATCCATACTCATGCCAAAAATGCAATCAGTTAAATTTTTGTCTGTCTGTCTGTCTGTCTGTCTGTCTGTCTGTATAACCGTTATAGAAACAAAAACTACTCGACGGATTTTAACGAAACTTGGTACAATTATTTTTCATACTCCTGAGCGGGTTATAGTATACTTTTCATCACGCTACAATCAATAGGAGCAGAGCAGTGAAGGGAAATGTTGGGAAAACGGGAGAAGTTACTCCATTTTTTAAGCTTCCGTCGCGTGTGCAACCTTAATGGTTAAAGCTACACAAATCATTTCATGACGGAAATGTTCTCCTTAAAATTATATAAAAAATATCCCACGACAGCATATGTCTAACTTTTATGGTTGACTCACAATAACACGTGTAACTCGATAGCTTAGCAGTTCGAAGCTTTCTGATTATAATATTTGTCTACTCTTACGTTTATAACACTCTCAGTCACCCCTAATTGAAAAAGTTAACATTATTAACTATTCCATAAAAAAATTGGCCAAGTGCGAGTCAGACTCGCCCATGAAGGGTTCCGTAGTAACTATAATATAATATGCAAATTTATTTGACGAAAAAAAAACCTTACAAATTTCTTAAAACTAGCTTATTTACATTTTTACAACTGCGCCAAATAAATTTGTTTTGAAAAAAAAAACCTTACAAATTTCTTAAAACTGGCTTTTTTACATTTTTTACAACTGCGCCGAACAAATTTGTTTTTCATAGTGTTTGTATGAATTACAAAGTTATATTTGCGGTTTTAGAAAATATGCTGTATCTCAAAAACTGCTGAACTGATTTCGTTCAAACTAATTTTGGTTGAAAGTTTATATTAAGATCTACAGACATATATTTTTTTTAGATTTTTCACTCCATTATTATAGAAGTTAGAGGTTGTGTCCGCCACACACACATTTTACCACTTTGGAAGCTTATATCTTTTAAACGATTGACTTTATGGAAAAGTGGTTTTAGAAACCCCGATGTCGTTTTTAAAGAACTGTCTATAGATACCACACATGCATCGATTTCCTGAAAAAAAAAAATATTTTCAGGTTTAGTTCCATGTATGGGGAGCCCCCCTTTATTTTAAATATTTTTTAATTTTTTTCTCAAAATCGGAAAGCGGTTCACAGAATAGTTTCACATGTATAGTCCTAATAGTTTCGGAATAAAATTGTTGTGACAGACGGACGGACGGACAGACAGACAGACGGACAGACATGTCGAAACTATAAAGAATCCGTTTTTTGCCATTCGGCTACGAAACCGTAAAAAGAATCATATAAATCGGTATAGAAACACCAAAGTTATACATGAAATACGCTTATAATAATAAGCCATCGCGCGTGAATACTGAATCATGCTATAAGGATTATTTTTGAGAATCGGTCGCCGCGCTCGACGCGTCTCGCGGTCGAAGCGTTCTCTAGGTACTTAAGCCTCATGTGAACGTGATCTAAACAATATTACCAATACATTAACTTACGCTGACGGAGTCGCGGGCACAGCTATATTGTATCATTACGCTAAGGCCAATAGGAGCGGAGCGCCAATGAAGAATGCTTCAAAATCGGGGTTAAATTTAACGTTAGCCCAAAGTAACTATTCCACGCGGACGAAGTCGCGGGCAAAAGCTAGTCAAACATAAAACTACACAAAAAATAGTGACATACAACACACGGAGTATAACCAAGTTACAGCTAATGACCTCACGTGCACGGACTAATTACGGAAAAAATGGCCAAGTGCGAGCAGACTCGCCCATGAAGGGTTCCGTAGTAACTATAATAATATAATATAACATGTATATTTATTTGACGAATAAAAAAAACCTTAAAAATTTATTAAAACTAGATTATTTACATTTTTACAACTATGCTAAATAACTTTGTTTTTCATAGTGTTTGTATGAATTACAAAGTTATATTTGTGGTTTTAGAAAATATGCTGTATCTCAAAAACTGCTAACACGATTTCGTTCAAACCAATTTTGTTTGAAAGTTTACATTAAGGTCTACAGACATGTGTTTTCTTTAGATTTTTTACTCCATTATTATAGAAGTTAGAGGGGGGATACATTTTACCAATTTGGAAGCTTATATCTTTTAAACGATTGACTTTATGAAAAAGTGGTTTTAGAAATCCTTATATCATTTTTAAATACCTATCTATAGATACCACACACGCATAGGTTTCATGAAAATTTTTTTTTTCATTTCTAGTTCCATGTTTGGGGACCCCCCTTTATTTTAAATATTTTTTAGTTTTTTTCTAAAAATCAGAAATCCGTTCACAGAATACATCTACCTACTAAGTTTCAGATGTCTTGATGAATAGTCTTAATAGTTTTGGAATAAAATGGCTGTGACATACGGACGGACGGACAGACAGACAGACAGACAGACAGACGGACAGACATATCGAAACTATAAGGGTTCCGTTTTTTGCCATTTGGCTACGGAACCCTAAAAAGTACTATATTGTTTGTGGGAGTACGGCTGTACAATAGTCTGCCGGAGGATTTGAAACGAATTAATAGTATCAATATATTTCAAAAATAAACTTAAGAAACATGTCCGAACAATGTAACATAACGCCTCCAACATTCCAAGAGCTAGCGCTACGGAACAATTAATATTCAAATATATCAATACTTTGTATCTCATTTTGAGTGAACCATAATATTCTTATGAGAAATAAATGTCTTTAAACATAGATTTTGCTTCATTTTGGTTTTAACCAATCATTCTTTTTACAATATTTATGTAGATGCATTTAAGGCCATCAAATAAAAAAATCAGTGTTTCAGAGTGTCGTTACTTTGCCACTTAGCTATCTTCACGACTTTAGCAAACGAGTATTCTATTATAGTTGTAACACTTATAGAAATTGGTTGATTACTTAAGAGCGAACACCTTAAGATGTTGTACAAACGTACACGATCTTATTATTGAAAAAACTTTTTGGCAAAACATAGAATTTAGCAAAATATGTCATTTGTTTTGTAGGTATTTTCTTTTTTTTTTTTGACACCGCCTTCCGTAATTAAAGTTATTTTTGCCTTTGTAGTGTTTTTATATGGAAGTCGGTTCTATTTTTTGATAAAAAGTTTTTTTCACGCTTTTTAGTGGGTCGGTTTGTAATTTATCTAGTTACAAAAGCCAAAATGTCAACTACTTATCACCTTTTACAAAATATTGCTTTTCCCGGTGCAAAGCCGTTAATTTTTGAGGAGTTCTCCTGGTACATCACCATCAGCTCTACTTCACCATATGCATTGTGGCGAGCATAAAGTGCTTAACATATATATGGATGTTAAGCACTTTGACACTTGAATATTCAAGTAATCTAATCGCAATCCACGAAATACTTATTACTGAGTAATTTGGGTGGCCATCTGGGGTCTTCATCATCAGTTCCACTTCCTCAAATGGTGCTTTTTGAGAGCAACTGCACAAGGTACTATAAGAAATATACAAAACGCTACAGGTGTGCCTATAATATTTGAAGAGTTCCCTCGATTTCTCCATGATTCCATTGTCAGATCCAAACGTGATGACAATAGACCAACTAAAAAGTATATACTTTCAAACAAAAAAGAATTTTCCAAATCGGTCCAGCCATCTGCGAGTAATGAGGTAACATACATAAAAAAAATGAAAAAGTTCAAGACGAATTGAGAACCTCCTACTTTTTTTGAAGTCGGTTAAAAATTCAAGTAAAAAAAAAAAACGGCGTAAATACCTTTCTAGTAATTACAGTTTTGTGCCGTTTGGGATCGAAACGCTTGGGTCATGGGGCCCGAGTGCGCGTCTCCTTTATAAGGAATTAACTCGCCGGCTGATCGATTCCTTGCGTGACCGGAGAGCTGGCTCGTTCTTTGCCCAAAGAATAAGCATTGCCATACAACGTGGCAATGCTGCCAGTCTTCTGGGTACGATTCCGGACGACAGCGATGTGGACTAGTACTTTGACGCCTAAGCTTGTTTTTTTGATTTTTATTTAAATTTTTATGTACAGACGCCAGCACATCAAGCTACAACAATCTGTCAAATTTCTTTAATAGATTTTCAATTTTATTGTTAAAGAAATTAGGTTCAAGGTTGATTAGGAAAATTTTATAGTTTCGGGTAGCTTCATGTGCTGGCGTCTGTACTATCGGCCAAAGATACGCATGCTCACTTAAGAAAATATTTCCGTGGAAGCGCAGCTAGTGACAAACCACATCCCTTCCTGGTTTCGCCCAATTAGAGACAATATACATTTTGTGAGTACAGGGCGTGTAACATTATAATTATTAATACTTACTATTACGAACACTACTAAAATACGCTTCGTGCATGCTATTGGTCAAAATACATGCATTAGGAGATTGAGTTGTGAGCCGTGCTATGCGATTAGATTGGTTGATAGTACCTACATACTTAGGTTTAGCAGTGTTTTTTAAAATGCAATGTTTTATTTTGTTATCTAATAAATAAATCTCAAAAGTAAAAAAGAATTTGAATTAGACTTGGTACACATACACAAGATAACTAGGACTAAATAATTAATTACAAACATTTACTTATTTATTTCCTTATTTAGATATGTGGCGATAACTAATCTATTGATAACTACATAATGTCATCATTTTATGAGCCGTTTCCCAACTAATTTGGGGTAGACTAATATTCTAACCGAATGCAGCTGAGTATAACCATAAAGATCACCGTGTGGCTATTATTATTTAGCTCGAGCTAGAGATAATAGAAATCGGTATTTTAAGGCTAAAAATAAGTAACATTAGTGAAAAACTCTTCTTTAATTCAGTATTCTCTTCTTCTCACGGCGCAAATACAACAACCTAATTGGGTGCTATATGTTTGAGCCGTTTGGGGTTGAAACGTTAGTACCATGGGGTCAGAGTGCGCATCGACTCTTTCGTGACATCGGAAAACGATTAATCGATTCCACAGGTGACCAGAGGGCTGGCCTTTTCTTTGGACAGAGAATCAGCATTGCCATTCAACGTGGCAATGCGGCCAGTGTTCTGGGCACTTTTCCCATTGATAGCGATGTTGACGAATTTTTCGATGCCCTATAATTTATTTTTATTTTCGCCTGTATATATTTTTATTAAATATAGAAACACTTTTCAAGTTTAATTGTTCCAAAATAATTCCTTATATTTTTTACATAGTTAAAAAAAGTAACATTAGTGAAAAACTCTTCTTTAATTTGAAGTTGTCAACACAGGCAGGAGCACAAAATGATAATCACAGCAAATCTATTTATTTATTATTTATTTATATTTTAGACAAAATCCATACAAAATTTATTACTAAAACATCTTACATAATGTTACTAAAATTATGAACTAAATACTAATTCCAATATATTTCTCTCGGCATCATCTTTATATCGGTATCGGAAATGCTGCCGCTGTCAATATTGCACAAAATATTTCGCATGGCACTACTCTCATGTTCTTTTTATTATTTAATTGTACCTACGCCACCTGCTCGATGTCCGTAAGTACGGCTACTGGGATCCAGCAGAATACCAGCGTCAGGCATATTTGCCTAGCACATGCTGAGCTGGACTCCCATTTGGTGCAATTTGGAGACACACACCGCACCGACTTTCCATGTTGCATTTTTAATGGTCGTTTGTTTCTTTTTTCGTTTATAATATTTTTGATTGTATGTATACGTTTTACATTTGTTCTGTTCTTTTTTATATAATTTATGTGTTATATTTAATGTGCTTAATGTATTGTGTCTTCTGTTGACTAATAAAAGTTTTATCTATCTATCTAAAAAATAAGGTCTGCTCCTTCGTTCTCTCTTCCACTTTGATATGATTTTCTCATCCAGCAAAACAAAAATACACAATGCACGTAACAAAATTTTATTATAACATTGCAAAAAAAAAACTAAAGCAACAACTTCTCCAACTCACAAATAATATTTGTGATCAACTTAATCAATTTACTCAATAAACCGGTGCCATCTGTCAAACCGCTTAACAAATTAAGCACCAAATTCAGAATTTGAGCTACCAATCCCATTAATAAGCCAGGAGCTGCTAGTACATTAGATCTAAATAAAGATATTAACACACTAATGTACAAGAATAATACGGAAGCCAGATCTGTCAATGTTGCGTAAAGTAATGGAAGAGTACAGCCAAAGTATGGCAGCAAAGCTGGTGTTAAATTTTGCACAATGTTTGACAAGTTATTCAGATTGTTAATTAGGTTTATTAAGAATGGTAGGAGGAGAGCGGCGAGTTGGTTGACTATCGGCATTACGGTTGACATTTCGTCGAAAGCAAATCGCAGAGCTGCGACGGAGTATGCCGGAATCATGGCGTGGGTTTGGCCGATCTGAAAGACAAATGAGCAACGTTAGTGATGAGGAATGAATAACCTAACTGGGGGTCTTTAAGTCAAGAGTGAATAGGTTACTTCTAGGCAAGCATGCTCCATCTTCGACCACATCATCACTAAATATTTCTTCGACCACATATCAATAAAAAAAAACTGCCTCCGTGGTCGAGTGGTTTAGGCGTTTGCCTTGTGACCCGGTGGTCGTGGGTTCAATTCCCGCGGGAAGCATATTTTGTAAAGTTGTTTCCAGTTTAGCTAGGGCATTGCAGGCCTGAATCACCTGATTGTCTGATATAAAGATGGTTCCGTGCTTCGCAAGGCACGTATAAGCCGGTGGTCCCGGTCGCCAAATGGCGGTCGTCAAAATAGACCACGTCAGAGGCCCTTGAGGCGGTCTCGAAACTCTGACACTAGGGTGTATGGGGTCGGGCACACCGCAATTGACCTCTTGCGCCCGGCATTGGTCGAGGCCATGCTGCGGGGCGAGAGGGAGTGGGAAGCGGTCGCCTCCTTCTGCGAAGCAGTCATGCTTCCGAAGAAGGAGGCGGGCCGCGTGAGGGAGAGAATGGCGTCCTCCCTCCAGCCCAGCCGCAGTGGTAGACGCCCACGGCGTCGGACGTCGGCCGACGATCTCCGGCCACCGTAGGTGCGGGCATGCGGACAGCGAGTAAAGGGCAACTCGCTGTCTGACCATGGACCATGCCCGGGTCGATGGCGCGTTGTGTTCCACGCGCGCCTCAAAGAGCGTCAGCAATATGACGAGGCCCCCCCGTAGAGGGCCGAAGCCTGCCGGGGTCGTGGGACTCATCCCATTACCGTGACCCCGGTACGTAAAGGGTTATTGAAGGAGCACCGTGGATTTTAGTCAGTAAAAGTCTGACAGTCCCTCCCACCCTGCCCGGGGTGGGAGGACTTATTTGATAATTTTACCACAATAAAAAAAAAATGGTGTATGGGGTAGTTTAGACCTTACAACCCACACGATAAAAAGAATTTTAAAAAAATTGTGATCGATTGTCAAGCTATCATATTTTACTATGCAAGCTGTCTGCATTTCAAGATTATTCAAATATTGAAAACACAATTGAACCAGTTTATCTATAGTTAAAAACTAGCACTGCACCCGTGACTTTGTCTGCGTGGATTTCGAAATAATTTATACCATATCGCACTCCCCAATAATGTAGCTTACTACATAAGAATTTTTCTTAGAATTGGATCATTAGTTCCGAAGATTACTATCTACATACAAACTTCAAACAAATTTACTTATTTTAGTATAGATTAATAAAACTGAGCGTCTGTCTGTGAATTTCTAAGCAACTGTGTGTTTCACAAGTGCTTATATTTATTTCCATGATACAAAAACACAAACACTTTATTTAAATTTTTTGTATCGATCTGTCAATATGTTTGTCCTCGGTAATAGTAGTTTTATTTCGGGAACGGTTGTCCCGATTTTAATGAAACTGTTCGCGTGGTCGTCAGTATTTCCCACGCGGTGTTCCCACGTTAATCCCGATTCAGTTGAAACGCCGGTATAAAAAGTAGCTTTAGTAGAAATTTTTAGTAGAAAGTGCCTTCTTACTTTTTAACAAGTTTGACAGAAAGGACGTCATTACTGTAGTAAAAATGTGCGGGTCGCAAGTGTATGAGAATTCATTACTAACGTGCTGGAGACACTTGAGAGGGAGGGAAATTAAGTGTATGAAAATCCTTTACTAACACGCTGTTTTTTTTTTTAATTTAGACCTATTCATTAGCTAACTTAAAAGTACTTATAATGCCAAAAGACAAGAGACAGATTATTATTATTCTCTCTTATTTTCCTCGTAGGTATAGTATAAAGCACTATGTATCACTCGGAAGAAAGTGCGATTCCCAACTCGTGTGTATTAAGTACTCAAACTACACTGTCGTTGGTAATCGGTCACTTTCTCCCCTCGATGAACAATGTACTATTATTTTACCTTGTAACTTCCTCTACCTTCCAGTGATAGTTCCGTTAAAACCGAATCAGCCGTTCAATCTTTTGAATCCCTAAACAAATATAAACAGACTAAAAATTTTTTGTGTTTTAGTATCGTGTATTCATAACACAGTTATTTCGAAAACACTGATTCCTCTATTTTATTTACATTATACAACGTGTAACGGAAACCCCATATCTATCCAAAAGGGCTGAAGACAACATCTGGTATGGAGTCTCTATGCACAGTTTCAGCACAAAATAACTGATTCAAAGAATTGATAACAAATTATTGGTTTCATATATTTCTTGAATACCAATCATAACAAACGTGTCACAGCACTACGAGGATCAATAACTTTCGACGTCACTTGCCAATAACATGATAATTTTTTCGTTCTTCTTTATTTGAAAAATTCGATATCTGGTATCAATGTATTGAAATTCCTAATAAGTTCACACATGTAGACTTTGAAAAATTCGGTCTCTGGTATCAGTGTATTGGAATTTGTAATAAGTTCTACACACGTAGACTTAGGATTACAAAACCCTTGCCATATCGTTTGTTATCATCCAAAGAAGCCATGCACTTGGTATGTATATACCCTTTAAATTACACGTTGTATAATTATGTAATACTAACTCAATATTATAAACGCGAATGTTTATGAGGACGTATGCATGTTTGTTGCTCTTTCACACAAAAACCACAAAACGGAACTCAATGAAATTATTATTATTATTTATTTTTATTGTTTACAAGGTATTGTACCTTGACAAGGTATTTTTTATAATTTCCAACGATGTCCCACAAAACTGAACAGACAGTTTGACTGTGGGATCAATTTATAATCTATTTTTAACTTATGTATACAACGTGTAATGGAAACCCCATATCTATCCAAAAGGGCTGAAGACAACATCTGGTATGGAGTCTCTATGGACAGTTTCAGCTCAAAATAAGTGACTCACAGAATTGACCCCAAATTATTTATGTTTCTTGAATACTAATAATAACAAACGTGTCACAGCACTATGAAGGTCATCACTTTCCACGTCACTTGCCAATAAAACGATAATTCTCTTCGTTCTTCTTAATTTGAATAATTCGGTCTCTGGTATCAATGTATTGAAATTTCTAATAAGTTCCACACATGTAGACATAGGATTACAAAACCCTTGCTATATCGTTTGTTATCATCCAAAGAAGCTGTACACTTGGTATGTATGTACCCTTTAAATTACACGTTGTATAGTTAATAAATATACTATATAATTAATTAACTTAAAAATAAAATAATAACATTAAGGTAGGGTGCCAAGTAAATAGTTTTTTAATTACGTTTGAATTTTTTTATATAATTTTCTTTTCTAATGCCCTCGGGTAAACCATTAAGTATATATGGGTGCGTAGATAATTGACATCCTGGAATAGCACAGGCTACTTTTATCCCGCAATTCCCACGGGATCGGGATTTACGCGGGAAAAACCTCCGATACGAATGAAGTTGCGGGCAAAAGCTAATGTAATAAATAAATAAAATGACTAATAAATGATTGATAGACAAAACACAAAAGTATACTAACCAGGACAGCCACAGACAATCCAAACACAAAAATGGAAGGACGCATATTGAACGTCAACACTAATTCTAAATTTAAATTATATTCGTCTATATTTACCAAGTTTAGTCTTTATAAACGCAACTGTTATCTTTAGTTAAACTTATGTGCAATTAGTTTTACATAATTCGTTAAGTAATTTAATCGTATCGACTTTGATTATTATGCGTTCAAAAATTGTTATGTCATTATGTTGGTAAATTTCATTAAATTATCGCGCGAGCACGTGGTCTCGGGTTAGGGCAAAAAGTGCTATTGGGTTTTTTCTGACAGAAATTTCTCGTTGGAAGTTGGTGATTGATAACCCCGTTTTTCGGAAAGCACGTTAAGCCGTTGTTCCTTAGGTGGAGACCTCTCGCGCCCGGCATTGGTCGAGGCCATGCTGAGGGGCGAGAGGGAATGGGAAGCGGTCGCCTCCTTCTGCGAAGCAGTCATGCTTCCGAAGGAGGAGGCGGGCCGTGTGAGGGAGAGGATGGCGTCCTCCCTCCAGCCCAGCCGCAGTGGCAGACACTCACAGTACATTAAAAATCCCCCTAAATTTACAAAGCAAAAATTGTATTATTTGCAGACGAGTAAAACTATTATAGAAGGTACTAATCTAAGCAATTAGTATCAATATGACATGAATAATACTCTTTATGACACAATACATTGGTCCTCACCGGACACGGAAGTTTCGGGAGGTAACTGTGTCTGATGGGGAAGGAAGAAACGCCTGGGTGTCACCACTGCGAGGATCGCCCTGAGGACACAGTAGAGCATACGGTGCAAGACTGCCCCGCTTGGGCAGAGCACCGACGTGTTCTCACGGCGGCGATAGGCGGAGACCTCTCCCGCCCGGCATTGGTCGAGGCCATGCTGCGGCGCGAGAGGGAGTGGGAAGCGGTGGCCTTCTTCTGCGAAGCAGTCATGCTTTCGAAGGAGGAGGCGGGCCGCGTGAGGGAGAGGATGGCGTCCTCCCTCCAGCCCAGCCGCAGTGGCAGATGCTCACGGCGTCGGACGTCGGCCGACGATCTCCGGCCACCGTAGGCGCGGGCATGCGGACAGCGAGTAAAGGGCAACTCGCTGTCCGACCATGGACCATGCCCGGGTCGACGGCGCGTTGTGTTCCACGCGCGCCTCAAAGAGCGTCAGCTATATGACAAGGCCTCCCCTGTAGAGGGCCGAAGCCTGCCGGAGTTGTGGGACTTATCCCATTACCGTGACCCCGGAACGTAAAGGGTTATTGAAGGAACACCGTGGATTTGAGTCAGTAAAAGTCTGACAGTCCCTCCCGCCCTGCCCGGGGTGGGAGGACTTATTTGATAATTTTACCACGATAAAAAAAAAGCCGTTGTTTCTGCGCCTGATCTCTCTCTGGTCGTATCAGATTGCCGTCCCATCGGACTATGAGAGTAAAGGAACAAAGAGTGCACCTGCGCATACTTCTGCACTATAATATCTCCTGCGCAGATATCTAATCAATTATGAGAATGGCCGTCGTGACCTGAATCAATTAGGAGGACTTTTATTTAATAGATAGATAGATAAAACTTCTATTGGACAATAGAAGACACAACACACAAAAGCACATTAACATATAACACATAAATTACAGAAAAAAGAACAGAACAAACGTATACACACAATCAAAAATATTATAAACGAAAAAAGAAACAACCTTTAAAAATGTAAATTGGTGAGGTGTGTGTCCAGCTCAGCATGTGTCAGGCAAATATGCCTGACGCTGGTATTCTGCTGGATCCTAGTAGCCGTACTTACGGACGTCAAGCAGGTGGCATAATTACAATTAAATAATAATAAAAAAGAGCTTGAGAGTGAGAGTAGTGCTGTAATGTCATTATTATCTAAGTCTATTAGTTGCATTTTTTAATATATCAAGATCCATCCGTGTTCCGAACAAGCATGGCTGTTATTTGTTCTTGTTTGACAGTCGTTAAGGGTAGAAGTAAAACACGAGTAAACCAAGAGTTATCGAGTTATCCTACTTATCCTTATCCTACTTGCTTATGTTAAATTTTGATATGATCCAAATTATTTAATTTAATCCAGTAGGTATTTTTATTATTTTTTTATTCATAATAGGTTCGCGTTTGACCACCATCTTACTTAATGGTAAGTGATCACGTGTACTGGGTTCAGTTAACAATGTTACAGTATTTGTGGTCGCTCGGGAGATCGTGGTCCCTAAATAATAAGTCGCACGGGTGGATCTCGCCGAAGCGTCAATAGCCTTTAACCCCTCGCGCGTCGCAAGTTAAATGTATTTTTTGATTCTTGGGTAGGACTTCAGAAAAAGAAATATGGCCATTATTATGGTATATATTATACCTTCCTGGCTTCGTTATGAGTTTTTCTAACTATTTATATCATTCCATAAGCAAATCAAACTGGCCTTATCTCGCAGTGATGTGATATGTTTTCACTCACATTCGAAGTCATACACACGAAAAAACACATATTCACGTAACAAAACACACGATAACACAATAATATGTAAGAAATGTTAACACATATTATTCCACTTAGACATTGTAAACAGTAATAAAAACTATTTGATGACACAACGATAAAGTCTGCGGCGTCACAACATAAACAACGGATGCATTTTGTAATATTCTTTTTTCGTTTGTTTAATCGGTGTTCCTTTTAAAATGTTACTAAAACCGGTCAAGTATGAATCGATTAGTCGAATGATACAGCCACATCGTGTTACTTGCAACAGAAACGTAAAATACATCGTCAAATGCCACAACGATAAAGTCTGCGGCGTCACAACATAAACAACGGATGCATTTTGTAATATTCTTTTTTCGTTTGTTTTATTAATAGCTAAAACTAACTAAAAAAAATAATTAATAGCTAAACTAAAACAACAAGTTGAGAAACTAACCCTTCAATTAAGTTGTGCAGAAGAAGAAATTGCGACACTTACATTGGAAAATAGAAACCTTAAACAGTCTAACCTAGAGTTGGAAAAGAAAAATGAACTCGACAATAATATTACCAACACTCCTACTAAGAAAAATAGACCAAAATCATCTACCCCCAAAAAAAGAGAACCATCACTTAACAAAATCACACAGACCGAGCAAGTAAATACGTCTAATAGGAAGAAAAATAGTAAAGGAACTCAAACAATTGCAATGGATACTAAGAGGTCGTCTAAGGAAGAATCTGCGGCATCGCAAGCAACCCTGCATAAAAAAAGCCTTAATGAAGAAGCGGAGAAAAAAGTTAGTAAAATCTGTATTATAAGCGAAAATAAGTTAAATAAAATACGTACAATTGCAGAAAATAAGTTCGACAACTGTGAATTATGTCATTACCTAACACCATACTCAGGAATAAATTATATGTTTTGCGACTTGGAACTAAAGCTAAAGAAATTCACTATGGATGATTTCTGTATTATTTTAATTGGTGAAACAGATTTCAAATCTACTAAGGATTATTCTGACATCATTCATAACATAAGAAAAATACAAATGTTATTCTCTGCATGCCGTCAATGCGTCCTAAACCTACAGTCAATGCGTTAGTAATGTTACACTATATAACATGAGAGTAGAAAAATTTAATAATCTGCTATACCAGGACATTTTAGCACACGAACATGCCTATTTCATTGACTCTAATAAGAACCTTACGTGGGACTTCAAAATGTACCATCAAAATACCGGTTTAGTAAATAATTACGGCGTGAAAATTATTTTCCAAGATATCGCCGCACTTGTGAACTACATACGTGAAAATACCCCCGCAAATAAAGAAGGTGGAAAAAGCAATAATATGGACGAACAACAAGCTGCAGTGCAGTTTTTTCGATTATAAGCACCTTAACGTGATACATCAAAATATTGCGGGTTTACTGAATAAGAGCAGTGACCTGACTGTATGCCTTGAAGAGATGTCAGAAAAAAATACCGAAGTCGACATAATCTGTTTATCTGAACACTTCATGATGGCTGGCCATGAACAACTATTGTATATTGCTAATTACACTTTGGCGGCATGCTACTCCAGAAAGGGTAGTAAAACAGGCGGTACATGTATCCTTGCAAAAAATGGTCATCAGTTTAAGGAACTCCGAGATATAGCGAAACTGTCCGTAAATGGAATATTCGAATGTTGCGCGATTGACCTGACATTCTATAATACGATTATTGTCTGTGTGTGTGTACCTAAGTCCACTAACTTACCTGTATTCTTTGAGCAGTTAGAAAATGTGTTAAGTATCATTTGTAAAAAATATATAAAAAGAAATGTTGTAATTGCAGGCGACTTTAATATTGACTGCCTTAAGCGCAATAATACTTTGATAGATCTAGAATGTTTGCTCTTAAGTTATAATTTAAAGTTAGAAATAAATCAGCCAACTCGACTCGCGAGTAACACTTGTATCGATAACTTTGCACATAATGTGGGGAAGAAGTGTAAATCTGATGTGATTGACTTCGGCCTATCAGACCACACAGCCCAGATACTAAACTTACCGGTTAATAAAAAAAAAACTATTGGCGCAAAAATAGACGAGACTACAATAAAGATAACATGGAAAAATTCAAAAACTATATAAAAGCATTAACTTTTTCTGAAATATATAATACAAATAATCCTGACACAGCATATAATACATTTTTAGACTCTTTCATGATGCTGTACAATCTATGTTTTCCTTTCCGAAGTGTTACAATAAGAACCAAAGTAAAACCGCAGTGGGTATCACGGGGCATAAAAATCTGTAGTAAAAAAAAAGCGAGAGCTTATGTGGAACTATAGGCTAAATCGCAATGATGTAAACAAAACTAAATTTAAAAAATACTCTAAAATATACAAAAATATAATTAATTTAACGAGCCCAAAACAATCATAAAATAAAATCTTCTGCTAACAAATCCAAAGCCACATGGGCCATTATAAATAGGTCTAAACTCAATTTACCAAAGAGCAGTATCACTTCCATTGAAACAAATCATAAAACTATAACCAAGCCGCGAGAGATTGCGAATGCTTTTAACAACTTCTTCATAGAAAAGATAACACCAATACCAGAAGCTGGTAAGGATGTAACCGTAAATATTTCCAAATCTAATCAATCTATGTTTATGGCACCAAGTACTCCATACGACATACTTCAAATTATAAGATCGCTTAAAAATACTACAAGTGTTGGATATGATGGGATCTCTACTAGAATCCTAAAGTCTATTGCTTATCATATTTGTGACCACCTAAGTCATATTATTAATATGTGTATAACCGCTGGACTATACCCGGAAAGTCTAAAAACTGCCATCATTAAACCCATCTTCAAAAAATGCAATAAGCAGAGTATGAACTGTTACAGACCTATTGCACTTATTCCTATAATTTCTAAAGCTTTTGAAAAATACATATATAATCAAATCTATAATTATTTAGAAAAATTCAACATTCTTACAGTAGACCAGAAAGGTTTCCGCAAAAATAAAACAATAAATATGGCTATTTTTGATTTCATAAATAACGTCATGGGTAACATGGATAAAAGGACGCCGGTATGTTCCATTTACTGCGATATGACTCAGGCTTTCGATTATGTCAATCATGACATTCTCCTCCGTAAACTGGAAGCTTATGGCATTAGAGGCAATTTACTCAATCTCATAGAATCTTATCTAAAAAATCGTAAACAATATACTGAAATTTCCAGAATAAATATTAATACCAAAAAAGAAGAACCATATGCATCAAGAAAACGTATATCTAGATATGGAGTCCCGCAAGGGAGCGTATTGGGCCCTTTGTTATTCATAATTTACATAAATGACTTGCCATTAGTAACTAATTATCCAGTATCCCTATTTGCCGATGACAGCACAGTCACGATTAATTCTATAAATGAAGATAGCTATCAAAATGAAATTAATACTACAATCAATTCAATAATTAACTGGTTAGATAACAATAATTTAAAAACAAATCTTGAAAAAACTAAAATTATGTTCTTCAGTCAACGTCTAGCAGCACCAAATATTAATGTTCAATACAAATCAACTGTTATAAAAAGGGTAGACACAGCTAAATTTTTAGGTGTAACCATTGACAAATACTTGAACTGGAAAGCACACATAGAAGAATTAAATAATAGAGTATGTTCTTCTGGCTATGCCCTATATAAATTAAAACCAATTATAAGTACCAATGCACTTATAACTGCCTATCATGGTATCGTCGGCTCCTTATTGAGGTTTGGAGTTATATTTTGGGGAAATTCTACGAATAAAGAAATTATCTTCAAGTCACAAAAGAGGTGTATTAGGGCTATGTTTGGATTGAAAATAACTGATAGTTGCAAACAGTATTTTACTGATTATAACATTTTAACTCTACCTTCCGTATTTATTTATGAAATAGCAATTTTTATAAGAACCAATCCAAAACTATTTAAGAAATTATCAGACGTCTGTATTCGTAATCGGCGGGATAATAGTAGATTATGTGTACCAAAATCAACGACGGCATTGATGCAAAAGAGTATTTTTGGTTTAGCACCAATCATTTATAATAAAATTCCTAAAACTATTAAACAAATGCCTACTGCTTTGTTTAAAATACATTTAAAAAAATATCTCATAGCCAAATGCTATTATTCCATATCAGAATTTTTAAATGACCGCAAATAATCCAATAGATTAACCTACAATTACAACATTTTCACAACTTGTCTCCAAAATTTATAAATACTAACTTCCATTATTTATTAGCATTAAGATTTAGTTTATTAATTTCATAGCTTGCTGTGTAAACTCAAATAGTCTTTATTTTATTTTTTTGGTTTATTGTAAACCAGAATTATTTTGTTTTTGTACGCCATGAATGGCAAAACATGTAGATCTAATAACTGTTTTTATTTTAAGACCTTACACATTTGATGTATACTCATGTTTTTACAATAAAAGTTTATTCTATTCTATTCTATTCAATGCGAGCCGTGACGTTATGCATACGCTGTACCGTTGAAACTTGAGGAGGAAAAAAAAAGTAATTAAAAAACCCGACTGCAACCTTATACTAAAACTAACTGAAAAGCTAATAAAAACAAGCCCATTTTAAATTAAATAAAAGTTGGAAGCAGGCGGGGCCCATACCATTATTATAGTTTCAAACTCAAATGGGTCCCGCCTGCTTCCAACTTTTATTTAATTTAAAATGGGCTTGTTTTTATTAGCTTTTCAGTTAGTTTTAGTATAAGGTTGCAGTCGGGTTTTTAAATTTTTTTATAACTTTTTTTTATTTCCAGCTTTTTAGTTTACAAATGTGAAAGATTTCGCAGACGATTTAGTTCTTGAGACGTGTTTTTTACGATTTGTCACTTTGAATTACTTTTAACCATATAAGTTGTATCTATATGTTTGTAATCACCGTTTAAAACCCTTTATTTTGATACCGCACTCGATCGGTTTTGAGAAAAAATAAACTTTTATGAAGGCATAATATGGCGCCTAAAATCCGCCATTTTGTTTTTTTATTGTTTTGATATACCCAGTATCACTTTCAGAGTCAATACGAATCTAACGATACCTCTCAAGCTAAAATCCGTCGAGCCGTTCAGGCCACAGAGCGTGCCAAACAATTATACATACTCTCGAAAAACATAACCCTCCTTCTGGCGCAGTCGGGTAAAAAGAAAAAGTACGTTGCGTTCTTTTGTGTTATAATTAAGGGTTCAATTTCATAAGCTTTCTATCGTCTGCTTAGACTATTCTCAACTATGTCGTGATTGCCTTCCAGTCTAACCTGACGCAACTGAGTATTAGTGCTTTACATGGTGCAACTGCCTAGCTGACCTCCGTAACCCAGTACCTCCAAAGCTCCAGAACCTTGAACATCGACGACGAGTTGCAAGTCTATCAGTTTTCTATCAGTTACATTTCGGGGAGTGTGCGATGGAATTACACAATCTAATACCGCCAAGCCCGTTCCATCATCGGGCTACAAGACAAACGGCGATGCGCCATCGTTACATGGTGGACATCCCACCAATACGCACAAAACGTTTTGGGAATACTTTCATTGTGCGTACGGCTAAGGAGTGGAATTCTCTGCCGGAGTCTGTGTTTCCTGATCGCTATAACCTGGGAGTCTTTAAGTCAAGAGTGAATAGGTTACTTCTAGGCTAGCGTGCTCCAACTTCGACCACATCATCACTTACCATCAGTTGAGATGGTGGTCAAACGCGAGCCTATTATCAATAAAAAACCTGGATTAATTAAGATTAAATTAAACAACTTAGATCATATCAAAATTTAACATAAGCAAGTAGGATAAGGATAAGTAGGATAACTTCTACCCTTAACGACTGTCAAACATGTACAGTCAGCGTCAGAGAAAAGGAACCACCCAAAGACTTAAAAAATATCGCCCGAGCGACGGTGGCGCGCGGCGGGTGCGTCACGAAGGTGTTCCTTTTCTCTGAAGCTTACTGTACAAATGACAGCCGGGACCACGGGCTTGGCATGTTTGTTGGAACACGGATGGATCTTGATATATTAAGATGTTCACCCACCGACGGACTGACCTCAGCAACCGTTGCTTAACCTGGAAAATCAACCCATATGGCTGTTATCTATTATTTAGCCACGGACCAACCAACCAACCAGGGCCGGATTAACCATTAGACAGAGTAGGCAACTGCCTAGGGGCCCCGCATCCGCTAGGGGCCCATTGCACACACTAAAAAAAACATTTTTCAGCAAACGCTAATTTTGATGTGCGTGTGAACTGACAGATCACACTCGTATCTCACAAAATTAAAACAATTTCAAATCTGGGAATTTGTAAACACGTCTACAATTGTTTTAAGTCTGCTACTAAATGCTACAATTTTCATTTTGCATTGCCTCAGTTCATATGCACATAAATATTGTATCCTTTTTCAATAACAATATTTTGACTTTTTCGTTGCACGAAATATTAGGTCTTTACCTTTCAAATTGAAGTTTTGTATGATCATTTTAATTTTTTTTTATTTCATTAATCAAAGTACTGGCCCAAATTATCTATATTTTGATGGCAGTTTGTTTAAATCCCTTTACTGCAGAAGTCTGCCGGATGGGAAGCGATGAAGTCAACGAAAGTATTTTGTACTGCCTCTCGGGTGTTGATTTTATTTCCAACAAAAGAATTCTCTAAATTTTGAAATAGTAGAAATCTGTTGGGGATAAACGATGGGTGACGGAGAACTTCCTGCTGTTACTCTTGTAGCTTTGCGATGGTCTGACGTGAAGTGTGAGCTCGCGCATTGTCGAGGAGAAGCAGTGCGGAAGAGCGATTTGCCAGTTTTATGAATTACGACTTTCTCCATCATTGTTTGCAATTCTTGGCAATAGACATCTGCCTGTTGTGCTATTCAGTAAAAAGCTGTAATGTGTGCAGAACTGATCCAGACAGTCACCATCGTCTTCCTATGAGTAATCTTTATTTTAGCGCACTGGTTAGGTGCTGTACCCGGGTCCACCCACTGAGACGAACGCTTATGGTAGTCGTACAGGATCCACTTTTCATCGCAAGTAATAATTCCATTAAGAATTCCCTTATTTCAATACTGATTCAATAGTGCTATGCATGCTTCAACGCGTATGTCAAGCTTTTGGTCGCTTAGTTCGTGTGGCATCCATTTATCTAGCTTTTTTATCTTTCCGATTTGACGCAAGTGCTTTAATGTTATTTTGACACTAAGTCGAAGGCTCATAGCAAACTCAACCATAGATTGAGTTAGATCCGCTTCCACAATCGCCGTCAATTCGTCGTTGTCGACAATCGTTACCGGCCGACCGCGAGACTTGTTCTTCAACTTAAAATTTCCAGATTTAAAACGATTCAACCAATAATGGACCGCATTTAATTGTTTATGCAAGCAGTGTTAGGCCTGTATACATCATCAATGTTTAGTGTTATTTGCGCAGCGGTATTTCCACGTAGGAACTCACATCCACAATTTCACAAACGCAAAAAATAAATGACTGAATAAAATTTATACGAATTTCGATTTGCGGGCCAATCCATAGATAGTTAAATCTGAAAGTGCTGGTTATAGAATCTCCAATTAGATAGGTAAAGACCTATTACTTCATACGTATACAGAAACATCTAGTATCGAGGCTAAAAAATGGGTGCACCACGAACTCAATGATCACCAGCGCAAAGTACGTGTCGAGACGTGCCTTGCACTGCTCAACAGGCACAAGGCACGTCTCGACGCGTACTTTGCGCTGGTGATCATTGAGTTCGTGGTGCACCCATTTTTTACCCATTTAATTCGTTACATGGTGGACAACCCACCCATACGCATAAAACGTTTTGGGAAAACTTTCATTGTGCGTACGGCTAAGGAGTGGAATTTCCTGCCGGAGTCTATGTTTCCTGACAGCTAAAACCTGGGGGTCTTTAAGTCAAGAGTGAACACGTTACTTCTAGGTAAGCGTGCGCCATCTTCAACCACATCATCACTTACCATCAGGTGAGATGGTGGTCAAACGCGAGCCTATTTTCAATAAAAAAGAAGTCAAAGTAACAAAAGGGGCCCCGATAAATTCAATGCCTAGGGCCTCTGACTGGGTTAATCCGGCCCTGAGATCAACGGCTTAGCATGCTGTATTGCTGTCTAATCTTCAAACATGGAAGAATCTCGATTTGCTTATATGGTTACCCATCCAGAAGTCTACCTCGGCAAGTGCTGCTTAACCTCAATAAGCATCCTGTGTGGCTCCTCAACATCATAAAACTTATATAATAGGTACTAGCTTTTGGCAGCGACTTCATTCGCGTGGGACGATTTTCCCGCGTTAATCCCGATCCCGTGGGAACTCCGGGATAAAAAGTCCTTTAAAAAATGTGGCATGGGTATTCCCATGCCAAATTTCATCTAAATCGGTTCTGCGGTTTAGACGTGAGAAGGTAACAGACAGACAGACAGAGTTACTTTCGCATTTATAGTATTAGTATGGATAGTATGGATCCAGAGATCCTCCACACGCTCACCCTTTCTGGTAAAACGTGATATGATGCAATGAAAATTGATTGAAAAAGGTTGACAGAGCAGAATCATGTTCCCCTTGAAAAATGATCGCCGAGTGGTTTCTGAAATCCCAAAGATGTAGTATAATAAGTATGGATTATTCCGAACACGGATACCTGTTGGAATTCAACTGATATGTTGCTGTCTTATAACGAACCCTGACATCTTTCAGGAAGTTACGAATCTGACAAATCTCCTTCTCTTATATTGTCGTTATTTCATTGTACAGAGGTGAAAATTATTTAAAGTAAAGTGGAGCATGGTAATTGAAGAGCGCTGATATCTGAAAAACAGAATACGTTATTATAATTATGCATTTTACCTATATCTGTAACTACGTTGTTGTTCAAAACAATAATAAACATCATTAGGTCTTTAAACACATCGGGCACGCCGCAATTGCGGCGGTAAGACCCCTCTTTGAGGAGTGGCTAGATCGGCGTCACGGCGTCCTGACCTACCGCATGACGCAGGTCCTCACCGGACACGGAAGTTTAGGGAGGTATCTGTGTCTGATGGGGAAGGAAGAAACGCCTGGGTGTCACCACTACGAGGACCGCCCTGAGGACACAGTAGAGCATACGGTGCAAGACTGCCCCGCTTGGGCAGAGCACCGACGTGTCCTCACGGCGGCGATAGGCGGAGACCTCTCGCGCCCAGCACTGGTCGAGGCCATGCTGCGAGGCGAGAGGGAGTGGGAAGCGGTCGCCTCCTTCTGCGAAGCAGTCATGCTGCCGAAAGAGGAGGCGGGCCGTGTGAGGGAGAGGATGGCGTCCTCCCTCCAGCCCAGCCGCATTGGTAGACGCCCACGGCGTCGGACGTCGGCCGACGATCTCCGGCCACCGTAGGCGCGGGCATGCGGACAGCGAGTAAAGGGCAACTCGCTGTCCGACCATGGACCATGCCCGGGTCGACGGCGCGTTGTGTTCCACGCGCGCCTCAAAGAGCGTCAGCAAGATGACGAGGCCCCCCTGTAGAGGGCTGAAGCCTGCCGGGGTCGTGGTACTTATCCCATTACCGTGACCCCGGAACGTAAAGGGTTATTGAAGAAACACCGTGGATTTTAGTCAGTAAAAGTCTGACAGTCCCTCCCGCCCTGCCCGGGGTGGGAGGACTTATTTGATAATTTTACCACGATAAAAAAAAAGGTCTTTAAACACATAGTAACAATCATCCTTAAATAATATTGCTTAAGTTAATGTTTGATATTTTTAAGTGTAGGTAATACATTTATTTATATATATATATAGACTATTAATAAATCTCGAAAACATAATTCTTAATTATATCTTAAGGAAGGTTTTCAGTTCCTCTGTGACACACATTCTAAATCCTTGAGATCATCGGAAAATCTAGAGTTTTCGTATGCATTCCACTTCTTTCTTTGACAAATCTTTTACTATACAAGCAGCTCGTTTGTGGAATGCATTACCCATAGAAGTGAGGCATGCTCAAACGCTACCAGCGTTCAAAAGAATAGTGTGTGAACTTTTCCCCTTCTTTCTCAATTATACATGTAATATTTATTAGTATATGATTTTGGTATTGTTCAACTACTATTATGATGTTTGTACACTGATAGTCCTTAATCTGTCTCCTTTAAGTTTGTCCATTCAAAGGTTGTCTGTAATGCCAGCAATACATGTTGGCCGAGCGTTGTCGAGTGAAGGAACATGTAGACGGTATATTTGCCTTGTCTTGCTATCGCTCGGTGTCACTTGCCTAGTTGGCCGAGTGGAGGCCAGCGCCAACGTGTATAGAGCTCAGCGCAGCTCATTTGGTGCAACTTGTCTTCGCTCGCCGTTGCTCGTGATCACTTGCCTCACTTCGGATCGGTGTCGGTTTTTGGTCACAAATCAAAGGCGCTCGCCTACGCTCTGCCAACGTGTGGGCAGCTCTACAGACCCTCTTCTACATTGGTCATCTGCATTGGCGTTTGACGAACTTGTCGAACGTGTGGACATTATTTCTTGCCTTGTACCTATTTGCCAACGCTCGTGTTGGCCTACGCTCGGCCAACATGTATTGCAGGCTTAAGAGATCGCCCTGTGCGATAAGACCACCCATTGTACACTAGTTTAACTTTTTTGTATCCATAGAAATATTGTAAGGTCTACAATAAAGTATATAATAAATAATTAAAATATATAAGATTATAATGTTATATAGATAGATAGAATATACTTTATTGTACACTAAAAATTTAAACACACCTATTTAACATTATTTCTTAATATTTGTTGTGTTATTAAATATTTAATAGGATAAAATAACCAAAGCATTTAGAAAGAATATCAAAAGTATGTACTTGCAAACTGCCTGCTACTCGTCTAAAAATAGGTTAGTGAAAGAATAGCTTGCTTATCAATACTGCAAATTCCGCAGTAATAAGCATTATTTGTGCTGACTCGAAAAAACAACGATTCTGCACAAGCAGCACTTTTAAATGCAGGTCAAGATCAAGTGCTTGTTATTATAATATATTATGCAACACCTAACAACGTGTAATTTAAAGGTATTTTAAGGTAAGGTATATACATACCAAGTCCACGGCTTCTTTGGATGATAACAAACGATATAGCAAGGGTTTTGTAATCCTATGTCTACATGTGTGGAGCTTATTAAAAATTTCAATACATTGAAAAATAGCTAAACTAAGACAACAAGTTGAGAAACTAACCCTTCAATTAAGTTGTGCAGAAGAAGAAATTGCGACACTTACATTGGAAAATAGAAACCTTAAACAGTCTAACCAAGAGTTGGAAAAGAAAAATGAACTCGACAATAATATTACCAACACTCCTACTAAGAAAAATAGACCAAAATCATCTACCCCCAAAAAAAGGGAACCATCACTTAACAAAATCACACAGACCGAGCAAGTAAATACGTCTAATAGGAAGAAAAATAGTAAAGGAACTCAAACAATTGCAATGGATACTAAAAGGTCGTCTAAGGAAGAATCTGCGGCATCGCAAGCAACCCTGCATAAAAAAAGCCTTAATGAAGAAGCGGAGAAAAAAGTTAGTAAAATCTGTATTATAAGCGAAAATAAGTTAAATAAAATACGTACAATTGCAGAAAATAAGTTCGACAACTGTGAATTATGTCATTACCTAACACCATACTCAGGAATAAATTATATGTTTTGCGACTTGGAACTAAAGCTAAAGAAATTCACTATGGATGATTTCTGTATTATTTTAATTGGTGAAACAGATTTCAAATCTACTAAGGATTATTCTGACATCATTCATAACATAAGAAAAATACTCGAAAAGATTCAACACACAAATATTATTCTCTGCATGCCGACCTACAGTCAATGCGTTAGTAATGTTACACTATATAACATGAGAGTAGAAAAATTTAATAATCTGCTATACCAGGACATTTTAGCACACGAACATGCCTATTTCATTGACTCTAATAAGAACCTTACGTGGGACTTAAAAATGTACCATCAAAATACCGGTTTAGTAAATAATTACGGCATGAAAATTATTTTCCAAGATATCGCCGCACTTGTGAACTACATACGTGAAAATACCCCCACAAATAAAGAAGGTGGAAAAAGCAATAATATGGACGAACAACAAGCTGCAGTGCAGTTTTTTCGATTATAAGCACCTTAACGTGATACATCAAAATATTGCGGGTTTACTGAATAAGAGCAGTGACCTGACTGTATGCCTTGAAGAGATGTCAGAAAAAAACACCGAAGTCGACATAATCTGTTTATCTGAACACTTCATGATGGCTGGCCATGAACAACTATTGTATATTGCTAATTACACTTTGGCGGCATGCTACTCCAGAAAGGGCAGTAAAAGAGGCGGTACATGTATCCTAGCAAAAAATGGTCATCAGTTTAAGGAACTCCGAGATATAGCGAAACTGTCCGTAAATGGAATATTCGAATGTTGCGCGATTGATCTGACATTCTATAATACGATTATTGTCTGTGTGTATAGAGTACCTAAGTCCACTAACTTACCTGTATTCTTTGAGCAATTAGAAAAAGTGTTAAGTATTATTTGTAAAAAATATATAAAAAGAAATGTTGTAATTGCAGGCGACTTTAATATTGACTGCCTTAAGCGCAATAATACTTTGATAGATCTAGAATGTTTGCTCTTAAGTTATAATTTAAAGTTAGAAATAAATCAGCCAACTCGACTCGCGAGTAACACTTGTATCGATAACTTTGCACATAATGTGGGGAAGAAGTGTAAATCTGATGTGATTGACTTCGGCCTATCAGACCACACAGCCCAGATACTAAACTTACCGGTTAATAAAAAAATTTTAATAAACTATTGGCGCAAAAATAGACGAGACTACAATAAAGATAACATGGAAAAATTCAAAAACTATATAAAAGCATTAACTTTTTCTGAAATATATAATACAAATAATCCTGACACAGCATATAATGCATTTTTAGACTCTTTCATGATGCTGTACAATCTATGTTTTCCTTTCCGAAGTGTTACAATAAGAACCAAAGTAAAACCGCAGTGGGTATCACGGGGCATTAAAATCTGTAGTAAAAAAAAGCGAGAGCTTATGTGGAACTATAGGCTAAATCGCAATGATGTAAACAAAACTAAATTAAAAAAATACTCTAAAATATACAAAAATATAATTAATTTAACGCAACGAGCACAAAACAATCATAAAATAAAATCTTCTGCTAACAAATCCAAAGCCACATGGGCCATTATAAATAGGTCTAAACTCAATTTACCAAAGAGCAGTATCACTTCCATTGAAACAAATCATAAAACTATAACCAAGCCGCGAGAGATTGCGAATGCTTTTAACAACTTCTTCATAGAAAAGATAACACCAATACCAGAAGCTGGTAAGGATGTAACCGTAAATATTTCCAAATCTAATCAATCTATGTTTATGGCACCAAGTACTCCATACGACATACTTCAAATTATAAGATCGCTTAAAAATACTACAAGTGTTGGATATGATGGGATCTCTACTAGAATCCTAAAGTCTATTGCTTATCATATTTGTGACCACCTAAGTCATATTATTAATATGTGTATAACCGCTGGACTATACCCGGAAAGTCTAAAAACTGCCATCATTAAACCCATCTTCAAAAAATGCAATAAGCAGAGTATGAACTGTTACAGACCTATTGCACTTATTCCTATAATTTCTAAAGTTTTTGAAAAATACATATATAATCAAATCTATAATTATTTAGAAAAATTCAACATTCTTACAGTAGACCAGAAAGGTTTCCGCAAAAATAAAACAATAAATATGGCTATTTTTGATTTCATAAATAACGTCATGGGTAACATGGATAAAAGGACGCCGGTATGTTCCATTTACTGCGATATGACCCAGGCTTTCGATTATGTCAATCATGACATTCTCCTCCGTAAACTGGAAGCTTATGGCATTAGAGGCAATTTACTCAATCTCATAGAATCTTATCTAAAAAATCGTAAACAATATACTGAAATTTCTAGAATAAATATTAATACCAAAAAAGAAGAAACATATGCATCAAGAAAACGTATATCTAGATATGGAGTCCCGCAAGGGAGCGTATTGGGCCCTTTGTTATTCATAATTTACATAAATGACTTGCCATTAGTAACTAATTATCCAGTATCCCTATTTGCCGATGACAGCACAGTCACGATTAATTCTATAAATGAAGATCAAAATGAAATTAATACTACAATCAATTCAATAATTAACTGGTTAGATAACAATAATTTAAAAATAAATCTTGTAAAAACTAAAATTATGTTCTTCAGTCAACGTCTAGCAGCACCAAATATTAATGTTCAATACAAATCAACTGTTATAAAAAGGGTAGACACAGCTAAATTTTTAGGTGTAACCATTGACAAACACTTGAATTGGAAAGCACACATAGAAGAATTAAATAATAGAGTATGTTCTTCTGGCTATGCCCTATATAAATTAAAACCAATTATAAGTACCAATGCACTTATAACTGCCTATCATGGTATCGTCGGCTCCTTATTGAGGTTTGGAGTTATATTTTGGGGAAATTCTACGAATAAAGAAATTATCTTCAAGTCACAAAAGAGGTGTATTAGGGCTATGTTTGGATTGAAAATAACTGATAGTTGCAAACAGTATTTTATTGATTATAACATTTTAACTCTACCTTCCGTATTTATTTATGAAATAGCAATTTTTATAAGAACCAATCCAAAACTATTTAAGAAATTATCAGACGTCTGTATTCGTAATCGGCGGGATAATAGTAGATTATGTGTACCAAAATCAACGACGGCATTGATGCAAAAGAGTATTTTTGGTTTAGCACCAATCATTTATAATAAAATTCCTAAAACTATTAAACAAATGCCTACTGCTTTGTTTAAAATACATTTAAAAAAATATCTCATAGCCAAATGCTATTATTCCATATCAGAATTTTTAAATGACCGCAAATAATCCAATAGATTAACCTACAATTACAACATTTTCACAACTTGTCTCTAAAATTTATAAATACTAACTTCCATTATTTATTAGCATTAAGATTTAGTTTATTAATTTCATAGCTTGCTGTGTAAACTCAAATTGTCTTTATTTTATTTTTTTGGTTTATTGTAAACCGGAATTATTTTGTTTTTGTACGCCATGAATGGCAAAACATGTAGATCTAATAACAGTTTTTATTTTAAGACCTTACACATTTGATGTATACTCATGTTTTTACAATAAAAGTTTATTCTATTCTATTCTATTCTATTCTATTGATACCAGAGACCGAATTTTTCAAATTAAGAAGAACGAAGACAATTATCATTTTATTGGCAAGTGACGTGATAAGTTATGACCCTCATAGTGATGGGACACGTTTGTTATTATTGGTATTCAAGAAACATATGAAACCGATAATTTGGGGTCAATTCTGTGAGTCACTTATTTTGAGCTAAAACTTTGCATAGAGACTCTATACCAGATGTTGTCACCAGTCCTTTTGCATAGATATGGGGTTTCCATTACACATTGTATAAAAATAATAACAGTACGGATCGATCTTAGAGGTTAAGCAACGGTTACCAAGGTCGGGCCGTAGATGGGTCAATCTTAACATATCAAATTCAAATTTATTTATTCATTTTGTGAACATAAGTGTTTTTCAATATTTTAAATTTCAAGTGTACAAACCATGTCCCGCCAATAAGCATACAAAATCTGTCTTACGAAGTTAGTATATTTGATATAAAAGAATTTCAAAGATACGAGTATATGCATGTCAAATTATAAAAACAATAAAATAGCGTAAATGTCATGAAAATATGAATGAATAATAATACACTAAAAAAACACTGAAAAACACTGAAAAGATTGCAAAAAAAAACAATAAATAAAAATAATAATAATTAAAAATATAAATTGTAAAAAATTATCAAAATTTATCATCCAAATATTTCTTGACTGAATTTTTGAAAACAAACAAAATTTTCATGTTATGTACCTATATCTTTGACAGCCTTTACAGAAATTCAGAAGCTTCAAAGACTTGGTAAGAAGTGTTGTGCTTTCCAGTAACTGGGTTGTCGAGACCAATTAGGTGGTGACTGTATGTAAAATACTGGAAAATTTGTAGCGGCTGTGGTAAGAATGAACCCGACCCAAATTATTTAACTAATTACTACAAAGTTAGTAGACGTAAAAAGTTATTTCTTGCCGAACCACAAACTTAGCATTAGACAGTACTAACTTTTGAAAGCGACTTTGTTTGTGTGGAAACTGCACATTTTCCTAGGATAAAATGGCAAAGTGCGAGTCCAAACTCCGGGTAATATATAAATAAAGGGTTCCGGAGTTTGTATGAAATACAAAGTTATATTATTTTGCATTTTAGAAAATGTGCGTTGTGTGTGTTTTCAAATTCTACTGACTCTATCTGATTCAAACTAATTTTCGTTGATAGTTTATGTTTAAATCTACAGCATTTATATATTTTCCATCCAATCCATCCATTCATTATTTAAGTAGTAGGAGTAGTTGGTAGTAGTGTTGGTACACACTTAGAAACGTTTTCGAACCTAACTCAAATCCGAATCGAAATAATGATAATATAAGTAAAGTACGTCAAGGTTCGGGAATAATCCTTCATGGAGAAATCTTCCTTTATTTTAAAAAAATTTCTTTATTTTTTTTTTTAAATATAATTTGATGTCAACGCTCACACTGTAAAACTGTAATACGTAAAACTTATATTATCTCCATGACAGATGAATGGGTGGCCCTTATAACGCAGGATTTTATCTAGCATAAATCATAGCATCGAACAAAAATAAGATGAAAAATCATGTGTACATCTTTGTAAATACTAGATATATAAAAAAAAATATTATTGAAGTTCGAAGGGGGGGACACTTGAGAAGTGTAAAAATGGGTTTAAAAATCTCAATGTAATTTTTCGAGACGATAGAATGTAGGTTTGATAAAAATTATATTTTTAGTTTAGCTTTAAAGACATTGATTTCTCATAAGAACATTATGGTTCACTTAAAATGAGATACAAAGTATTGCATATTTATTTGAACATTAATAATTAAGTAGCCTTCACTCTTGGGATGTTGGAGGCGTTATGTTACATCGTTCGAACAGGTTTCTCAAGTTTATCAAGTTACACTATTCAGTTCCATATGTGGGGAGCCCCTCTTAATTTTTTTTAACACGCTTTTATTAGGTCGACCTGTATGTAACTAACTATTTAATGGAATCATAATAAGGTAACTAATTTAACCATCTTCCAAGGGTCGTAGCGTAATAAAAATTGGCAGCTGTATGTAGTTCTGATGATAATATAATAATATGGTACTGTCGAACTGATCTGATGATGGAGCTGGAAGATATAAACTGGAACTTCATGATGGAAAATCTTATCATAGCTGTTTTGGATTTCTTAGAAAAGTCTTGTAATGAACTTTGATCACGATTACGTTTCAAGGTCTGATGATGAAGCCGGAAGATAGGCACTGGCGTTCCATGATGGAATATCGTATCATAGTCGTGTTTGCACTTGTGAGAAAAGCTACGTAATGCACTTTGAACACGATCAGGTTTCAAAGTTATAACAAACTTAAAGAAAATCCGTTATCGGTTTTCTTAACCTTTTTGAATTACCGCGTAATCCATAGATTTATTTTTTTATATAATATATGTTACTTTCAAATCCTCTGGGGTGATCGACCCTTTAATTGTTTACTACTCGTGGGAATAATATGGCAAAAATTATAAAAAAGAAACAGCAACACAAAGAAAACAGAGACTACAAAAAAACTTTTTACCAAAAAATTAAACCGACTCCCAAAAACACTGCAAAGTGAAAAATAACTTTAATTTCGGTAGTCGGTGTCTTTAGTTTTGTATTTTCGTTTTTGGCACCGACTTCCGAAATTAAAGTTATTTTTCACTTTGCAGTGTTTTTGGGAGTCGGTTTAATTTTTTGGTAAAAATTTTTTATTTCACTCTTTTTAGTTGGTCGATTTTTAATTTACCTAGTTAAAAGAGCCTAAATGTCAACTACTTAAAACCTTTTACAAAATATTGCTTTTCCCAATGCTAGGCCGTTAATTGTTGAGGAGTTCTCCTGGTACTTCACCATCAGCTCTACATCACCATATGCATTGTGACAAACATAAAGTGCTTAACATCCATATTCAAGTAATCGAATCGCAATCCACAAAATACTTATTATTGAGTAGGTTCGGTGGCCATCTGTGGTCTTCATCATCAGTTCCACTTCCCAAATGGTATTTTTTGAGAGCAACTGCACAAGTTACTATAAGAAATACCCAAAACGCCATAGGTGTGCCTATAATATTTGAAGAGTTCCCTCGATTTCTCCAGGATCCCATCATCAGATCCTGACCTGGTGACAATGGGACCAATTTCAAAGTATACCCTTTCAAAGAAAAAAAGAATTTTCCAAATCGGTTCAGCCGTCTTCGAGTAATCGGTGATCATAAATAAATAAAAAAATAAAAAAAAAACAAAAAAAAATATACGCGTCGAATTGATAACCTCCTCTTTTGGTCGTCTGTTGAAAAAAAAAGGGAAAGTGCGAACAATTTTTTTTTGTTTTTACGTGCATTTATAAAAGCGTATTTTTCTAGTGATTTTTAAACTATTCATTTATTTGTATTAATATCGGAAAGCGATTTACAGAAAACATCTACTTACCAAGTTTCACAAGTGTAGTCCTAATAATTTCTGAATAAAATGGCTGTGACATACGGACAGACATGAAACGTACAGAAGATATGACAAGTATGAATATAAAATACGAGTAAGGTATTAGGTAAGTGTACTGTCGCACTTACAGGACCACAGGATTCACAAAATGAAAAATAATACAACTAAGCTGATACGATAAGCCGCCGCGGGGGACGCCCCGGGGCGTCGGGGATATCGAGCCGATCTTCGTCCGCGTAGGTGCGGGCCTGCGGGCGGCGAGCAGGGGTAGCTCACGGTCCGGTAGCCTGCAATACATGTTGGCCGAGCTTAGACCAACGCGAGCCTAGACAAATTGACACAAGGCAAGCGTTACTGTCTAGATGTTCGGCAAGTTTGAAGGAAGCCAATGCAAATGGCCAATATGGAGGAGTTTTGAGGAGACGGCCACATGTTGGGCACTGTCAGTTTTTATTGGCCGAGCGCGCGCGAGCGCCTTTGATTTGTACAGAAAACCCGACGGCGCCGCTCCGAAGTGAGGCAAGTGATCGCTAGCGACTGCAAGTTGTGATAAGCTACGTCAAATGAGGTCTATACACGTTGACACTTGTCTTACGTAACCAACTAGGCAAGTGACACCGAGCGATAGCAAGACAAGGCAAATATACGGTCTACATGTTGGTATTGGCCTTCACTCGACAACGCTCGGCCAACATCTATACATGTAGGCTTAGGCAGGGAGTCGATGGCGGGTCGTGTTTCACGCGCGCCTCAAAGAATAGTCAGCAACATTGACGGGGTCCCAGGGCCATTGCCTGTCGATGTTGCTTGAATGTTCTAACGAGATACCACAGCCCTCGAAGTAACGGGGTAGGTTTTTAGTCAGTCCAAGTCTGACACTACCTTCCCCTCCACCCAGACCGCGAGGAGTCACTTGAAAATAGATTTTCGTTTTTCATATTCGGAAAGTAGTGTTTGTTGGATCCGAGTAGCGAGTGGAAGATGCCACTTCCCACCTTTGAGCGAGTGTATTACATACTCTTTGTTTGAGCGGAAAAGGCTCATAGTAATTGTTTCCCTCTCTAGGGTGGAAATAAATTTTAAAAATAGAACTAAATTTGGTTTGACAGTCGGCTGCAAAAAGTCTAACATAATTAAGAAAAATACTGTGTTCTTGTGAGTGCATAAATAGCCAGTGTGAATTAAAAAATAAAAAACAAAGCATGTCCGCCCGCGGCAGTGACGCGGTGTGTTTCATAGCTAAAATTTTAAATAAACTAGGTACATAATTTGGCGGGATACTAACTCTGTAAGCTGTATCAAAATCTCAGTTTAAATTTAGACTAAAATCTTATTAAAAATGAGTTGAAGTGATTCTGAAATGTTGACCCCAGATTCTGTAGACGAGGCAAATACAGTCATCGAAAATCTTTTGCCAGGAATTTCAAACGAAAGATACTTAAATACATACAATGACTTTATGAAGTGCAGCAGATAATAAAATAAAATCATTTTAGAAAAACTACTATTTTTTACTTTCCTTAATATTCAAAATGAAAAGTAGAGTGCTGAAAAACGGGTGAAAAACATCAATTCCTAGTCGGACTACAGCCGTACTCGCTGTGCTCGGGCGTCTAAATACCTCGTATGACAATTGATTCTTTTCGACCCTCGTGTAACAATCTACTATTACGCACTACTTCTACTTCTTTTAGTATTTTATAAATGCTAAAAAATAAACAGGACAAAAATGTTTGTCTGACTTACAAATATTTGTTCCGGGTGTTTGTGAAAATACACCACGATACAGGCCAAATTCTTCCTCGCAATCATCATTATCTGCTTTTTAGCCTTTTACATGGAGCAACTGCCTATCTGACCTCCACAACCCAGTTACTGGGTACCACGATACTCCCTGGCTAGACCACTGTCAGATTTTTTTATAGTAGGGCAATGTACTTAAAAAAAAGCTTGTGGGTTGGCAAAAAAACGACTTAGTAACACATCTTCCTAATTTATGAAAAAAAAAATTCATAGAACATTCTGTGATTTCCCTCGACCCACACTCTAATTATACACAGGACTAATATAAGGTCACTCAGCAATATTACTTGTCATCAAAAACACATTTGGTTCTTTTAACTTTATTACTTGCATGGAATAGATGAATAAGGTTGGAATGGTAATGTGAGCGTGACGAGCGCGCCACATTTATGATACAAAAATCATAGCTCGACCGATTAATTCATTCACCGCGTTTAGTGCGCTTCAGATTACTTCGGAACACAGAGCTCTGCTTTAAAAAGCCGTGTTGTGCAATTATAGCCTGTAAAACAAAAAGTCAAACCGCAAGTATAGAGCGAGGAGGTATATCTTTCCATCGGTAAGTCGAAAATAACATTTCTTTTTTTTTATTGATAATAGGTTCGCGTTTGACCACCATCTCACCTGATGGTAAGTGATGATGTGGTCGAAGATGGAGCACGCTTACCTAAAAGTAACCTATTCACTCTTGACTTAAAGACCCCTTTTTTTTAACGAGGTAAAATTATCAAATAAGTCCTGCCACCCCGGGCAGGGTGGGAGAGACTGTCAGACTTTTACTGACTAAAATCCACGGTGTTCCTTCAATAACCCTTTACGTACCGGGGTCACGGTAATGGGATAAGTCCCACGACCCCGGCAGGCTTAAGCCCTCTACAGGGGGGACCTCGTCATATTGCTGACGCTCTTTGAGGCGCGCGTGGAACACAACGCGCCGTCGACCCGGGCATGGTCCATGGTCGGACAGCGAGTTGCCCTTTACTCGCTGTCCGCATGCCCGCGCCTACGGTGGCCGGAGATCGTCGGCCGACGTCCGACGCCGTGGGCGTCTACCACTGCGGCTGGGCTGGAGGGAGGACGCCATCCTCTCCCTCACGCGGCCCGCCTCCTCCTTCGGAAGCATGACTGCTTCGCAGAAGGAGGCGACCGCTTCCCACTCCCTCTCGCCCCGCAGCATGGCCTCGACCAATGCCGGGCGCGAGAGGTCTCCGCCTATCGCCGCCGTGAGGACACGTCGGTGCTCTGCCCAAGCGGGGCAGTCCTGCACCGTATACTCTACTGTGTCCTCAGGGCGACCCTCGCAGGACTTAAAGACCCCTAGGTTATAGCTATCGGGAAAAACAGACTCCGGCAGGGAATTCCACTCCTTAGCCGTATGCACAATAAAGGTATTCCCAAAACGTTCAGTGCGTATAGGTGGGATATCCACCATGTAACGATGGCGAATCGCCGTTTGTCTTGTAGTCCGATGATGATGTAGTCTGATCTGATGGAACGGACTTGGCGGAATTAGATTGTGTAATTCCGTCGCACATTCCCTGAAATGTAACCGATAGAAAACCGATAGACTAGCAACTCGTCGTCGATGTTCAAGGCAACTTTATTTGTAAAAAACATAAAAATATTCTGATCACTATGAAATTCCCAACATTAACAACATTATTGCAACAAGTTACAAAAAATATACATTGCCCGATGTGTACTCGCTTAATCAACGCAATGACCAAGTCCGCTTACAATGTACTGCATGCGTTGCGTCCTCCACACTTCAACCATTGACGTTTCGTCCTTTGCCCTGATTGGCCGTGATTCACGGCGCATGTTTATGGACAGTGAGTTACAATCAGTAGCAAGCTCTCAATTTAAGTGTGTGTAATTTATTTGTGTGCGTAATTCGCATACGTAACGGGCCTCTTGCTTGTAGTGGAGCTAAGTAGTGGGAGACAAGCGGCGACACGCGTTCTCATACAAATCAAGAACTATTTCCTTTCTAACCTCTTTTTAACCGACTTCAAAAAAAGGAGGTTCTCAATTCGTCTTGAACCTTTTTTTTATGTATGTTACCTCATAACTCAAAGACGGCTGGACCGATTTGAAAAATTCTTTTTGCGTTTGAATGGGTATACTTTCTAATTAGTTTCATTGTCACGAAATCAGGATTTGATGATGGGATCCTGGAGAAATCGAGGGAACTCTTCAAATATTATAGGCACACCTATAGTGTTTTGGGTATTTCTTATAGTACCTTGAGCAGTTACTTCCGAAAAGTACCATTTGTGGAAGTTGAACTGATGATGGAGAACACAGATGGCTACTGAAATTCGTCAATAATAAGTATTTATTTCGTGGATTGCGATTCGATTACTTGAGTACGGATGTTAAACACTTTATGCTCGTCACAATACATATGGTGATATAGAGCTGATGGTCAAGTACCAGGAGAACTCCTCAAAAATTAACGGCTATGCATCGGGAAAAGCAATATTTTGTAAAAGGTGATAAGTTGTTGACATTAAGGATTTTGTAACTAGATAAATTACAAACCGACCCACCAAAAAGAGTGAACAAAAAAATTTTTGCAAAAAATAGAACCGACTTCCATATCAAATCACTACAAAGCCAAAAATAAATTTAATTTTGGAAGGCGGTGGAAAAAAAAAAGAAAATCAAAACAATAATAACACCGACTACCGAAATTAAAGTTATTTTTGGCTTTATAGTGTTTTGATATGGAAGTCGGTTCTATGTTTTGCAAAAAAAAAATTATCTGTCCGTGATTACTTGCAATGATCTTTATTTTGCAAATTGGTTATTAAAAACTTTTTTCGACGTAATTTTCTTCTTAAACTACATATATGAGGCCATATAAGTTTTTAAGCTAACATGGTCACTGAAAATATCATTAGAACTTAAAACGGGGTTCATCCGTGATCATGGCGCTTGCAACAGTGCTGAAAATCGGAAAATCGAAACAAAAGATACTCGTGGTAATTATCCCGTTTTAAGTTCTAATGATAGATGAGGCCAGTGTGAATGACATACTTACCTTACCTGGAACATTATCCACATAATTATAGTCATGAAAGGAACCTAATACTTATCACTGACATATTCTAGTAACATTAGGGAGAAATGTACCAAATCGAATTTTAAGAATATTTACATCAACACCACACTAGAAGTTTCTTCTGTATCGTGGAACGACTAATGAAATAATGATGTTTATTTTGCAAATAAGTAATAAATTACACTTTTACACATAATTTTTTTCGTAAATGTAAACTAGATGAGGCCAGTGTTTCCCAACTGACTACTCTGAGAAGAAATACTGAAACAAACTCAGAGATCAACGTCTCTTTTCTGTAGTGATCAAATCATATGAGAGCCTTGTAGGTAAATGTCTGTAGCGCCCTTTATTGAACAGAATCACACAGATTTGAGCAGGCCCGCCCAAAGAGCAGTGCATGCATTTTTGTTGACAAGAATGCTTGCACTGTTTATAATATTACGTTCCAGTGCGGATATCAAACCCGAAATACGCAGCGTAGCAGCCATTTGCTCAATGCGCAAACAGTGTACATAAATCATAACCGGCATGAATTACTTAACATGTTTTCAGAGGCATGGACTTATCTCGACATATTTAGATGGTCACACTCGGTAAGCGTTGCGTAACATTCAAGATACGAGAATCTACGAGGTCTTACGTATTTAATGTCATCGTCGTCGTTACATGGTGCCTTTGTAATCAAATATTATAATTATGTTGTATTCTAATGTATTTTACTGTATGTACATAAATAATAAAATAAATAAATAAATGTTTCGGGAATACCTTAATTGTGCGTACGCCTAAGGAGTGGAATTCCCTGCCGGAGTCTGTGTTTCCCGATAGCTTTAACCTGGGGGTATTTAAGTCAAGAGTGAATGGGTTAGTTCTAGATAACCGTGCTCCTTTTTCGACCACATCATCACTTACCAACAGTTGAGATGGTGGTCAAACGCGAGCCTGTTATGCAATGAAAGTATTATGTTGAAATGGTAATAATTCTGCAAAGAAACAAAGTAATACTAGAAAAACTTACGCAAAAATTCTTGTTGTCAATTATTATATAATTAGGTAACTATTTTGTGAAATTATAAAAGATAAAGATATACTTACTTACCTTTCATTATCGATACTACGTTAGTAATAAATTAAGTAACTTCCAAGTATATAAAACTGTTTTTTGAATTCCAATAAACATTGTAAATATATTTTAAGGGAAGGTGAAACATTAGTCTTGTAAAATGTCGAAGATTTGTTTTGGTGGGCTGTTAGTTGTTTTGTGCGTCGCATCTGCTTTTGCTACGGTAAGAGAAATCATCATTATGAATTATTTTATTATTCACAATTATTTTCTTGTATTTTTCCAAGTCCGTCCCATCACCGTTGTACAACACGAACGGCGGCGATGAGCCATCGTTACCTGGTACATCCCACCGACACGCACGAAAAGTTTTGGGAACATACTTTCATTTTGCATACAGTACAGTTTTTTGATAGCTAACTTTGTTCTAACGAGATACCGCGGCCCCGGAACTTATGAGCAGCTGACGGAACAGGATAAGTATTAAGTCAGTAAAAGTCTGACACTCTCTTCCGCTCCTCTTGGAGAGGATCATTCGATGATTGTCCCAACCGGAAAAAAGTGGCCTGTCGAGAGTGAATACTTCTAGGTAAACGTGCTTCATCTTCAACCACATCATCGCTTACCATCAGTTGAGATAGTGGTCAAACGCGAGCCTATGATCAGTATTTTTTACCGACTTCTGAAAAAGGAGGAGGTTCTCAATTCGGATGTTTATTTGTTTTTTTTTTTTTTTTTTATGTTTGTTCGGGCATAGCTCCGTCGCTCGCCAACCGATTTGAAAAATTCTTTTTTTGTTGGAAAGGGTATACTTCCCAAATGGTCCCATGAAAATTTTATCGACATCGAACAAGCCGTTTCTGAAAAATCAACAAAAGTCTAAAAAAATTATTTACATTGATGACCTTTTCGGTTACTCTATATTGTGTTTTTTGTTCGCGCGTTTTTAGTTTTTTGTAGTTGACATTTTGGCTTTTATAACTAGATTAATTACAAATTGACCCACTAAAAAGCGCGAAAATAAAAACTTTTTTGCAAAAAAATAAAACCGACTTCCATATCAAAACACTACAAAGCCAAAAATAATTTTAATTTCGGAAGGCGGTGTGAAAAAAAAAGAAAATACAAAACCAATAACACCGACTACCGAAATTAAAATTATTTTTGGCTTTGTAGTGTTTTGATATGGAAGTCGGTTTTATTTTTTTGCAAAAAAGTTTTTTTTAAGTTATATCAAAAGTCGTTTTCTCTCACTGACAAACCCCTCCCTCTTACCTTATTTCTCATTTTCGATTTCTGTGTTCTTCACACGCTAAAAGCTTGCGCTCTTCCAATAATTTTCTCTTACTCTGTCCTTCTCATACTTCTGATTTTATTCATTCTTCCTTTTATATACAGTCTATTCTTCTGTGGAATGCACTAGCTCTTGATATCAGGACGTCAATATGCGTTTCAGAGAAAGTTGCAGGATTATTTTCAAAACAAATAGTGGAAACAGAGTTTTCATAACCCCCTTTCTATGAATTTGTATTAAAATATATTATACAACGTCTAATTTAAAGGGTATATACATACCAAGTGCATGGCTTCTTTGGATGATAACAAACGATATGGCAAGGGTTTTGTAATCCTAAGTCTACGTGTATAGAACTCATTTTTCAAATTCCAATACACTGATTCATTCAACCAGAGACCGAATTTTTCAAGTTAAGAAGAACGAAAATAATTATCGTGTTATTGGCAAATGACGTGGAAAGTTATTGACCCTCGTAGTGCTGTGACACGTTTGTTAAGATTGGTATTCAAGAAATATATGAAACCAATAATTTGGTATCAATTCTTTGAGTCGGTTATTTTGTGCTGAAACTGTGCATAGAGACTCCATACCAGATGTTGTCTTCAGCCCTTTTGGATAGATATGGGGTTTCCGTTACACTTTGTATATATTTGGTATGTATTATGATAAATATGTATGTAAGTTTATTTTAGTTATTTATGTATACTTGTAATAAGACTTTTACTTTACATTATATTATCTACTTAATTTATTTTTTTATGCACCTGCCATGTTATCTCTTCACCACCCATGGTTGACTGGTAGAGAATGCCTATGGCATTAAGTCCGTCTTTGTACTTTTTGTGTTGCATAAAGTTTTAATAAATAAATAAAAGCATCGGAATCAGTGTTATATAGTGTATCCTTACGAGCACTTGCTTTAAATACTCTTATCTTAAATCAGCAAACCTTTCCCTAGTGGAAGTTATTAAGTTATATTATATAAGAAATTCATTTATGCAGTTTAAGAACACGATGAGTGGGTGTCATAAGAATAAGAAATGTGTACAAAATCTCCATGTATGTTTAAGCCATCTCAAATCACTGATGCTAGTTTCCGTTTTTAGCGCCATGGTCACGGATTGATCAATATAATTATGAATTAATAATTAAAGATTATTTTAAGAGTATGAATGATGTTTTTCCGTAAATGGTTAAGGAAATTTGAAACGATGAATACACATGGCTATGTCATGCCCATGTGGTGCTTGCAACAGTGCCGAAATTTCGGAAACACGAAACGATAATAAAATAAATATCCCGTATTAATTTCTAATGATACTGTTAGTAAATATATCAGTTTAACAACTTACTTATTAAATTATTTAAAACCACGAAATAACATTCAAAATTGGTGAACGCGCCATCTGTTGGATACCCATGTTACTAGTTAAATCTAATTATTATTTAATGACGGGTATTCCCAAAGTTATAGTTGCTATAGTTTCTACGATTTACCTATAGATTTAGCCCACGACTTCGTTCGTGTGGGAGGTTTTTCCCGCGTAAATTCCGACCCCGTGGGAATTCACGGATAAAAATTGTTATTCATGTTCTTATCTTTTATTATTCATCTATGTTATTCCAGGATGTCAAATTTAATTGAGATTCATTCAGTAGTTTTTGCGTGAAAGAGCAATAAACATACATACATCCTCACATACTTTCGCATTATTGTAATATTAGTAGGATCGTTGTGAAATAATAATCAAGATTGCTCAACGCGCCATCTGTTGGACACCCACGTAACTACTTAATTTTTTTCTTAGTTTCACATAGATTATGGCGCGTACTACCAAAATTATAGTTGTGACAGTTTCTACGATTATAAACCTATTTCCGTTTCTCCATGTGGAAATCCATGGATGTCGTCCACCCTTTGACTAAAAGTACCCCGTGTTAGCTCTCATACTTGTGCCGGTGGCTTTGTTAGTAGTACATAAGTAGGTATTCTTCAACATGGCTCCCGCCTACAGTCAAGCATCTTAGTCAAATAGTGTTTTCATAATAATGAATGCCATATTTAATTTTATAAAGTTCTCAAAACTGTGAAGAAATAGATTTTATTTCAGTTCATTTAATTAAAGCACGTGTAAGTTGATAAAACATGTCTTATTTAATAACAGGTGGGATTACGTTGAAATAATTTGGACACTGAAATAAAATATGAGTAGCTTTGTTTCTTAGTTAGACATAAAATGGGTATCGAATAAAAATGGCTACAAGCATGTCATATTAATTTATACATGAAGCGTTTCGTACCATATATCAAATGAAGGGTGTTTGTTTCTATCTATTATATTAATACGTAAAGCATAAAATTTGTACCTTTTCAACAAAAAAATAACCGACGAAGGAGTATAAAATTACTGGCGTACAGAAAACGTTCATTTTAACTTTAAGTTTAAACGTCAATCATTTAAACTTAAAGTTGGAATGAATTATGGTCAAATATCGACCACTGGACTGATCCACTCAAAGCTGTGTAATACCTACTTTCCTCAAAATTCCTAATTCAGACATTAAAATTCCCTGTTCTCACATGATTTGACTAGTTAGTACGAATTGTATGGACTTTAAAAAAGATTTTGACCACTGTGTTTGATTCGTTGTTTCTTCTCAGGGTAGTCAACTAGAAAAAACCAGAAAAACACCTCATCTAGTTTAATTTGCTCAAAAAGATTGGCGTTGAAAAGATTGAAATGAAATGAAATATTTGTTTTGTAAATAACACTTTTACACGTCATGTTTATTTTTTGCGTGTTAAGTTTAGTTTAGCTAGATGAGGCCGGAATTTAATACCCAAATCTCTTTCTGTTTCAGCAATCAGTCTGCAGCGTGCCTAGCGTCCAACTACCCGCAGTCTACCCCCTCGTAAACATACTCCTACCCCTCCTCAACAACGTTTACAACCTCTTGTTATCCCTCCTCTCAATCTTCGACACCTTACCAGCGAACATCAGCTGCATGATACCAATAGACCTTGGGGCTTTAGAAACCTCCTTGCTTAAACTATACTCCCAAGCCTTAGCTATAGTCAACTTCCTGAGGTCTTTGCCGGAGTATGCTGCAGGAGCGAACCCGAGCACTCCACCAGCGAATGTGTTGAACCTTCAAGAGCTTTTGACAGCTTTGATAACGCTAGTGACGGATCTGGCTGATGATGTGTTGATCGTCATTGGAGGAAAATTGTTGCCAGGGTTGTTAAAGCTAGTCGTGATGGTGGTTAAGGCTTTGCTGTGTTTGTTACTATAGATTAGTTTGTGTCGTTATTTAAATAAACGTTTTTTGTTGTTGTATTTTTGTTGTTTTATTTGCAAGCCTATCGGTTACATTTCGGTTAGTCTACGATCTAATTCCACCAAGCCCGTTCTATCACCGGACTACAAAACGAACGGCGATACGCAATCGTCACTAAAACTAAGAAAAAAGGCGTAATTATCAGTCCGGTAACGAAATATGACGCTGTAAAACTAAAGCACGCAGTTCAGCACTCTACATCTGGACTTGTCGTTGACGAACCCAACAAGCGCAAACCTCGGATAGTCATTGTAGGTGTGCCGACTTCCTTAGCAGAAAATGAGGTCTTGAGGTGCATTTTCGAGTAAAACGTAGTAGATAAATTACCAGGTATGTCCTTAGTTACCTTTTTGACATTGGTTAAACTAAGCCACAAATCTGGGAAACGTGACGCTACAACCTGTAACTACATTATTGAAGTATCAGCCAACATACGTAAAAGCCTTATACCTCTTTCAAGGATTTTAGAAATTGGTCGACCTGTATTGTTAGGGACTTTACTTTGGTTACTAGGTGTTACAGTTGTCATATTTATGGTCATGCAGCAAAATCTTGTAGAGAGCTCAATTCTTCATGTGGCCACTGTAGTGAAGTAGGACATAAGACAACTGAATGCACCAAGAACGCTGACACGCCGAAATGCGCTACTTGCACACGCTTTAAAACCTACTGACCACAAAACAGGTGACGCGGATTGCTCGGCTAGGAAAATTGCTGAACTGCGATACATTAACGCCGATGATTATGTGGGCGCCTAGTGCGTCATACGCATACCTAAGAATGAACATTGGTACCATTTATTGCTGACTCAAGAATAGTGCGCTAGTAACGGGATGAGTCCCACGACCCCGGCAGGCTTCGGCCCTCTGCAGAGGGGGCCTCGTCATGTTGCTGACGCTCTTTGAGGCGCGCGTGGAACACGACGAGCCGTCGACCCGGGCATGGTCCATGGTCGGACAGCGAGTTGCCCTTTACTCGCTGTCCGCATGCCCGCGCCTACGGTGGCCGGAGATCGTCGGCCGACGTCAGACGCCGTGGGCGTCTACCACTGCGGCTGGGCTGGAGGGAGGACGCCATCCTCTCCCTCACGCGGCCCGCCTCCTCCTTCGGAAACATGACTGCTTCGCAGAAGGAGGCGACCGCTTCCCACTCCCTCTCGCCCCGCAACTTGGCCTCGACTAATGCCGGGCGCGAGAGGTCTCCACCTATCGCCGCCGTGAGGACACGTCGGTGCTCTGCCCAGGCGGGGCAGTCTTGCACCGTGTGCTCTACGGTGTCCTCAGGGCGACCCTCGCAGTGGTGACACCCAGGCGTTTCCTCCTTTCCCATCAGACACAGGTACCTCCCGAAACTTCCGTGTCCGGTGAGGACCTGCGTCATGCGGTAGGTCAGGACGCCGTGACGCCGATCTAGCCACTCCTCAAAGAGGGGTCTTACCGCCGCAATTGCGGCGTGCCCGGCCGTCGGTTGCGACAGTCGTTCCCTCCATACTGCCCTGAGATCGCGCCGGAGCTCTTCCCGCTGCGCTTCGACTTCTCGAGGCAGCGGGGATACGCCCCGGCGCTGCGTCTCCACGCGCCATTCATAGACGCGCTGGAGGGCAGTCGCCTCCAGATCCCAGGGCAGCAATCCGGCAAGGAGGTTGGCCGATTCGCCGGCGATCGTGCGGTATCCCCGGATCATTCGGATAGCCATGACCCTCTGGCATGCGACCAACTTTAGTGGTCGCGTCCGGATGCACAGGGCCCACACTGGGGACCCGTAGAGGGCCATGGACCGCACGCCGCCGGTGTACAGCCTTCGGCAGGAGGCGTTTGGCCCGCTGAGATTAGGCAGGAGTCGCCTGAAGGCGGCTGCTGCCCGGTTCAGCTTTGGGGCCAAACTCAGGAAGTGCTCCCTGAAGTTCCACCGGCTGTCAAGGACGAGTCCCAGGTACTTCATCGTCCTCCCGACGCCGATGCGAACCCCCTCCACCGTTATGTGGGACTCGGATCGTGGCGCGTTCCGACCGCCATGAAAGCACATGGCCTCGGTCTTGTGCAGCGCCACGTCGAGTCCCAACTGCCGGATCCTATGAACGACTGTCGCAACCGCTTGCGTCGCCAGGTCGGTGCGACTCTCCCTGCGCCAGGACGAGCGTGTCGTCAGCGTAACATACTACGCTGACGCCGTCAGGGAGGTCGCCGCGCAGCACCCAGTCGTATCCGATGTTCCACAGGGGCGGCCCCAAGACCGATCCCTGTGGGACACCGCACGACATCTCTCGCCGGTTCCACTCTCCCCGGTGACCGGGGTAGATGACGGCTCTGTCCGTCAAGTAGTCCTCGACTATGCGACGGAGGTAGGTCGGCACCCGGTGATACCGGAGTGCCTCCCTGATGCAACTCCAGGGCAGGGTGTTGAAGGCGTTGGTGATGTCCAAAGACACCGCCAAGACGACCCTGCCCCGGGATACCGCGTCCCCCGTCGTGAGGGCTCTCACGCGCATGACGGCATCCACCGTCGAGCGCCCCTTGCGGAAGCCAAACTGGCACTCCGCAAGATCCCGGTCCACCCGATTCAGGTGCCCGAGGAGGCGGTCTGCAATTACTCTTTCCAAGAGCTTGCCCGCCTCGTCGAGCAGTACGATGGGCCGGAATGCGGACGGAGAGTCCGCAGGGCGCCCGGCTTTCTGGATCAGGACCAGCTTTCCCGTCTTCCAGCGAAGCGGAAACTGGCCCCTCTCCAGGTGCGCTAAAGAGCCCCCCTAGTCGAGGCCCGAGAGTCTCCGAGGCCAGGACCCACGCTTTCCCTGGCAAGCCGTCGGGTCCTGGGGCGGTATTTTTGGCCTTGAGCCGTTGTACCGCCACTCTCAAGTCTACCTCGGTCACCTCTGGAGCGTCGCAGACGTCGTCGTCGCTGTGGTCCGCGTTTGCGCCAGCTTCAGGTTCCGTCGGAGACGGAGCCATGGGCGGGGGAGCGTGCTCCCCTCGCGATGGGAACAGGGCGCTCACCACGTCCTCCAAGAACTGAGGCTGGAGACTCTGCGTCAACGGGGGAGCCCAGGGGCGGAGCTTCTCTCGCACCCACTTGTATGGGCGGCCCCATGGGTCCCCGTCCAGAGTCGCCAGCATCTCCTCCCGGGCCAGTTCCTTGGCCCGCCAGATCTCGTCTCGGAGGACGGCCTTCGCTGCCCTGTAGCCCTCGTACAGCTCCGCCTCTACAGTCGCCGCATCCGAAGGTCGGGTGCGGCGCCTGCGGAACCTGGTGTACCGGCGTCGCGCCGCAACGCACGCTTCACGCAGCGCTGCTAGCTCACTCGACCACCAGTACAGCTGACGCCGGGCGCGTCCTTGCCGGACCCGGGGCATGGCCACGTCGCAGATCTCCGACATGGCCTCCCGGAACCACTCCGCCTCGTCATTTATGTCGGCAGGCCTGTCCGGGGGTGACCCCCAGGCCTGCACGATCGAGGCTTCCAGGAATAGCTCCCGGTCCATCTGCTTCAGCGCCCATCGCGGACCACTCAGGTCCCGTCGGACCGGCGCGTCTGGGGTCTGGTCGGAGACGTCGAACCGGATATACCGGTGGTCGGAATAGGTCTCCACCTCCTCCACAACGCGCCAGTCGGTGACGCGCGGTGACAGGCTGGGGGTGGCGAACGTAACGTCCACCACCGACTCGCCCGTAAACCGCACGCACGTAGGGACAGAACCCCGGTTCTCGATCACCAGGCCCTGCGCACGGGCCCAGTGCTCGAGCATCCTGCCCCGCCCATGGTCCATGGACCGGGAACCCCAAGCCGGATTTTTGGCATTGAAGTCCCCGAGGACGAGGGCGGGGAGGGAACCGAGGGCGACGATGACGTCTCCCAGCTCCGTTAGGGAGTTCTGGAACTCGGCGAGAGTTCGGTTCGGGGAGAAATAAACGCCTACCACAGCGATCTCCCCGAACCGTGCTGCGACGATCCCACGCCCTCTCTTGACGCGATCGAGAGGCGGGGTACCGGCGGCGGCCGACGAAACGAGGGTCACCGAGCCGTCTAAGTCCGCCACCCAGTCATTCCTGGGCAGGACAAATTACGGCTCGGCGACCACGGTGACGTTGATCAACCACTGCGCCATGCTCTGGAGCAAAAGTTCCTGAGCAGCGGCGCAGTGGTTGATGTTCGCCTGGAGGAAGCGCAATGGGGCCATTAATCGGGATCCATTGCAGCCTCCTCCAGGGCCTCTCGCGGGGGTTTGGCCACGACTTCGGCGACGACGGCGGCAGTAGTGACGGCGGCGGCGGCGGCTGCGGTGGCGGTGACGGCGGCGGCAGAGGGCCTACCTCTGCGCCTAGCCTTGGTGGGTGGGGCGCAGGACTTGCCCCCAGCCCGGTGATCGGCCTGCTTGCCAACCGCCTCACATGCGAAGCAGTGAGGCGGGGCGGAGCACGAGCCGGCCTTGTGACCGGGCTGACCGCAGTGGAAGCACCTATCGCTGCGGTCTACCTCCGAGGTGCACACGCATGCCGCATGGTTGCCCACTTGGCAGCGGAAGCACCTCAGGGGTCTGGGGTCCAGGATTTTCACCTGCGCAGACACCCAACCAACCAGGAGCCTTCGGCCCTCCTGGATCTTTTTGGCCGCCGGGACGGGGCAGCTAACCGTAATGGTTTGCGTCCCCGTGAAGCCAGGACGCAGGGCGCCCGCCCTCACCTGATCGGGAGGGCACTCCCCAGTCCTGGCTACGGCGGCCACCACTTCCTCGGCCGTCACGGAGTCATCCAGACCCAATATGCGCATGTCTGCGCGCTTGGTGGGTCTGGAGACTCGGGCCTCCTCCGCATTTAAGGACGCTCTGAGCCGTTCGGCCAGAGCGTCAGCGGTAGGGCCACTGTCCGCGCCGGGGATCTCCAACATCCGCGCTCCCGTCGCAGTGACCCGGTGACGGAGGCCACCGGTGATGCCGAGCTCCGTGATGTCTATCACCTGCCGCGCCTTCGCGAGCACGTCGCGGTACGACACGCCCCTCTTCACCGCGTCCGGCTGCAGTGTGATCACTACAGCCGCGGTCTTGGGGGCACGCAGTCGCGCCGCGGCGTCTCGCCGCCGCCGTCTCTCCCTACGCCGCGAGGACCTGGCTGCGCCAGCAGCCTTCCTCTTCTCCCCGGCCACTTGCCAGTCGGCGCCGGCCGGAGGAGTCTTTGGAGGAGGCTGCTGGGACGGCTGGTTCCCGGCCTGGGCCTTCTTCTTTTTGGCCGCCTGCTTCGGCCCCGCAGGTGTCGGGGTCGGAGGCGGCTTTGATGGGCCCGATTTCGGCTTGGCCGGGGCCGTCTTTGCCCTCGCAGGGGCCGCCGTCACTGGTGCCGTCCGCACCGTAGCCGTCTTCGCCTGAGGCGGCCTCGTCGTCGTCTGGGGAGGCATGGACGCGGCCGCAGCCGCGTACGAAGTCGCCGCCAGCGGGGGTCGCAGCACGCGGCTCTCCAATACGGAGAACCGCTGCTGGAAGGCAGCCAGCTCCTGTCGCACCAGGTCGAGAACCGAGTCCTTCGCTGGTGTGGGCTGGCCTTTCTCCTTTTGGCCCCGCGGCGGCGCATTCCGCTGGCCGCCTCCCCGGATTGCGGCCAGGTCCGCCTTGAGGGCGGCGTTCTCCCTCTGGAGAGCCTCTATGGTGGCAGTCAGGCGGGTGACCTCCGGCCGCAGATCGGACATATCGTCCCTTGCAGCCGGAGCCCCGCTGTAAGTCCGCGTGGCCGCCATGATGGAGGCCGTGGCTTCGCCGATCGCGTCCTCCTTGCTCTTGCGGTTGCGCTTCCGCGAGATGGTGCGGATGGCAGCCGCCACGGCCTCTTCTAGTTTGGCCTCACTCGAGGCCAGACCAGTGTTGGGCTCTCCAGAGGGAGGCCCCCTCCCCGAGGTCTTGCCTCGGCCTTTACCCCGCACGCTAGTGGGGATCTTGCGGGCCGAGACAAGCCCCTCCTCCGACGACGACTCGTCGTTGCGGGGGCGCTTGAGGAACTCCTTCCTCCTGTCGGCGCCCCCCTCGTCACTCCTGACTGCGCTCCCAGAGATTAAGCTCTGGAAGCTCTCGGCGTCCGATGCCGAGTCGGTCTCCGACCCGAGCACCAGCGCCCCCTTCCTCCGCGGAGCGGCGCTCTGCGCTCGCTCAACGTTCGGTGCCGGTGAGGTGGACGTGCTGGACAAGTCCAGCGACTCCACCTCACGGGCACGTGAGCCTCCTTGGCTCAATGCGGCGACTGCCGGGGTAAATTTGCGGGACTCCCCAGCTGCGGAGCAGCTGGGACCCGCCTGGGTAGTTTTTACAAGAACTTTGTCTGCCATTTTTTTGTTACTTTTTTAGTGAGGTGAGTTCCTCCGACCCTATCTCCCATTTCCCCTCCCCTGGTTCACTTCACGGTTACGTCTAAAGATTAGACGCATACCGGAAGTGAACCTTTCCTCCCCCTTGACCCGATCTCTGAGACCGGGCCCCGCGCCGTCTAGAAGCTCGAGCTAGCTGCTCGATCCTCCAGGCGGCGCGCCTTTCCCCCGGTGTATCCCTCTTGGTCTGGTTTCTCCCTCTGGGCCCGTCCGGCATGAGTGCCTCTACCGGCATGGCCCCAGAGATCATCGAAACACGCAAGCCCCACCACGACGACAACGTGGGGACACAGTTGGTGGGGTCGTTACGGACCTAGAGCATTTTCTAGCGTGATGCAATCTGAATTTTTTGTAATCTTTATTACGAGATTCTTGGGTATCCTCAGATAAATTACCAATGGGCAGAACAGCAAAATGTCTTATTATACTTTCCCCATGTATTAAGATTTTATGTACTGAAGAAGGCATATTATACCACATATATTTTGTTATGTAGGTACAGTTGTGCGGTTGCGCGAGTATATTCACAATTTTTTTCTGGATTTATAGCAATGCCGGATACCAAAGTTTGAAGAATAACATAGAACTTTTTAATAAGTTCCTCGTCAACTCCTGTAATTTCTGAAGCGCAATAGTAGTTCTAAAAAAAAAAAAAAACGCCGAGCTGTATTGCCGTCATTGCTGCTTCCACTTCCTTGTCGGGGCTTATCAACGTGAAATCCCATTCGGCTTCGAAACAAACTTTGTACAAGCTTTTTCTTGTCTTCTTTACTTGTTTTATCTTCCGGAGTTCGCGCAGCCCATTTTTTAAATGAAAGGTTATGTAAAATATATAAAATTAACTCCATGCACCTAATCCACGCGTGCAATGTAGACAAACCGTATTCGTAAGCATTTATATTATATGGCTTTGATTCAATCTTCTCCAAATTATTCATTTCGCTTGGTTTAGCCCCACACACTGTACATACAGCTCCAGAACTTGTGTCAGTTAGAACTTGTGTAACTTTTCCATCCACCATAGTTAGAAATAGGTCGTGACTTATTTCAATTACCTGCTCCTCCTTATGTGTCTTTTAAGTTTGCAAATGATTAATTTGACCCCGAATATCACCAACTACTGATCGGGTTATCTCGGGCGTTTCTTTTGCAAGTTCCATCAGGATTAGTCCACAATAACGAATAGAAGAACAAGCCGGATTTTGCCAAATTACCTCATTTGTTTCTGTGTCAGTCAGCTTTATTGGTACCAAAGACGCTATAAATAAGTTTGCATCTGAGACTAAGTCACTCTCATCTGTTAAAACTTGTTTATAATTACTTTGCCCCGGTGAACCATCACATCCCCACTTGGTAAACAATTTAAGAGATTTTCTTGTTGGGTTGGAAACATTTTCAATCTTTAAGATGCGAGCAGAAGTGTGACTGTGATTAACTTTGGCACTTATATCGGTTATTTTAATGCTGGATGGTGCAGGATAACACAGTTTTTTGGCGTTCGTCAGTATATTATATGATGGCAATATGTCGAAGTTTTTGTTAATCAGACTTGCTCGAAGTAATCCGTATTGTGATTTCGAAAGATCTAAATCTGCAAATATACTTAAAGCTTCATCCACCGTGAAATTTTTTGCATTGCGACTTTCATGCAATAATTTTTCCTTCATGATCCTTTTTATGGTTCCGTAGCCGAATGGCAAAAAAACGGAACCCTTATAGTTTCGACATGTCTGTCCGTCTGTCTGTCTGTCTGCCCGTCCGTATGTCACAGCCATTTTATTCCGAAACTATTAAGACTATACATGTAAAACTTGGTAGGTATATGTATTCTGTGAACCGCTTTCCGATTTTAAGAGAAAATTTAAAAAATATTTAAAATAAAGGGGGCTCTCCATACATGGAACTGAAACTGAAAATATTTTCTTTCATGAAACCTATACGTGTGTGTATTTATAGACAGGTCTTTAAAAATGACATTAAGTTTTCTAAAATGACTTTTTCATAAAGTTAATCGTTTAAAAGATATACGCTTCCAAAGTGGTAAAATGAGTGTCCCCTCTAACTTCTATAATAATGAAGTGAAAAATCTAAAGAAAACATATGTTGTAGATCTTAATGTAAACTTTTAACCAAAATTGGTTTGGACGAGATCGAGTCAGCAGTTTTTGAGATACAGTATATTTTCTATAATCGCAAATATAACTTTGTAATTCATATAAATACTATGAAAAACAAAGTTATTTGGCGTAGTTGTAAAAATTGAAAATAAGCTAGTTTTAAGAAATTTGTAAGGTTTTTTTTTTTCAAATAAATATATTAAGTATATTATATTTATTATAGTTACTAAGGAACCCTTCATGGGCGAGTCCGACTCGCACTTGTCCAATTTTTTCATGTCTATCACAACTCCACGTCATTGCAACAACAGCAACATATTCTTCGACTTCTCCTTCAGACCACAATCCTTGAACGTATGCATTATGTATATACTCGAGTCCATATTCTTGTACCAAGTACATATTCTTCCTTTTTTTCGATTTCTCTGACAGATCTTCATAAGACTTTGGCGGACGTCCACGTTCTCCAGATGTTGTAGGTGTAATATCCATAGGTGCTTCTTCGAATTGTACCTTAAATTCACCGTCTAACCACGATGCATTTTTATTAAAGAAACGTTCTTTAGTTCGGTTAGATGTGGTCCACCGATTGTTAAACGCTGTTATAAGCCATTTTTGAATATGTTTTACAACTAATTCACTTTTTTCAGACGACAAATGGTGGTGCTCTTCTAAGTATTTTTGAATACCTATCTTCTGATTTTATTCCATGATCAATGAAACATTCGCATAATACTCGTCGAGGCACAACAAATTCACTCTTTTTTAGGGTTCCGTAGTCAACGAGGAACCCTTATAGTTTCGCACGGCACGGTAGCACGGTCGAGCGTAGAGTAAAGCTTAGTATTATCTGTGGAGGTTGAATAACCTTATTGACAAATAACACAGATTTTGTCTACATATTATAAATTAATGTAAATTGCTGTGCCCGAAAGGCTTATATTAAGATCTTGTTCACACATAATTATGATTGCAATAAAGATTGAATTATGGAACTATTCTGATTGAATTGAAAGGGGTTTGAACTTTTTTGTATGAAGACTGGCATGTCGACCCACTGCCAATTTGATTTTTTTTTAGAAATCGTGGCGCATGCTGAAAGCGGCATGTGTCTAACAAAAAGATCAGTAACATGGTACCCCAAAATGTCACATTACCGAAATATTTGAAGGTAAACATCGACATATGACTACAAGAACAATCATTAAAAGTAGACTTATTACGTGTCTATAAGCATCAGATTGTATCCAAATAATCGTTCGTACAATATCAAACATAAGTGAATATTAATACTAAGATTTAACATTTTAAAAGATTTCTAATATATCTGATACGTATCATAAATACTACTGTACTACATAATCCATAAATTCAGCAGGAGGTCGGGGTTCTAGATGCCGAGCCCAATCCTTGTACTAAAGAAAGACATGTACCAAAACACTTTTTGTTCATTTTATAATACGGTGGGATGAAAGACAGCCAATACACGCGTGTGGTATTCTTTGAAATCTTCTCTTTATTGCGATGCAATGCGATGAATTAGTAGGCAAATAATTAATTACAGTAGCGATTTTGTCGTACTGCTAGACTAATAAGCTAAATATTAATAAGCGTATGGACGCGTAATGAGTCTATTTGAATGATTTTCGTTCTTATATGTCGATTACCTTCAAACGTTTACGTGACACTTTGGGGTACCGTGTTACTGGACATTTTTTGTTCCTCTAGTCATGCATACCACTTTCATTATGCGCCGCGATTAAAAAAAACAAAATGGTGACATTGATACGCCAGATAGGTTCTATCCCCTTTCATTGTGAAAGCGCGAAGTGGTACTAAGTAGTATCCCTCTAGCGTACAAGCAGAAAGAGCTTTTTCTAATGCGGGTTACTTTATCAGCCAACATACGTAAAAGCCTTATACCTCTTTCAAGGATTTTAGAAATTGGTCGACCTGTATTGTTAGGGACTTTACTTTGGTTACTAGGTGTTACAGTTGTCATATTTATGGTCATGCAGCAAAATCTTGTAGAGAGCTCAATTCTTCATGTGGCCACTGTAGTGAAGTAGGACATAAGACAACTGAATGCACCAAGAACGCTGACACGCCGAAATGCGCTACTTGCACACGCTTTAAAACCTACTGACCACAAAACAGGTGACGCGGATTGCTCGGCTAGGAAAATTGCTGAACTGCGATACATTAACTCCGATGATTATGTGGGCGCCTAGTGCGTCATACGCATACCTAAGAATGAACATTGGTACCATTTATTGCTGACTCAAGAATAGTGCGCTAACATACTACTACTTACATTTGTTAAAGTAGTTATCGATGGCATATTTGATTGCCTATTTATGTAATAACACTCTAACTTTAGAAATGCTGACACAATCATAACAATAACGAGCTATTTCAGTGTGTAATTTCAGCGTTTAATTAAATTAGGTTTAGAATAATAAATATGTATTTTAAGTTTTAAAAAAAATAAGTATTGTTAAGAAGTCTGTTGACCAATTAGAAATAGAACCCATGTAGCCTGTGATACAGGTTTTAATTAACCTAGTACAGGCATCAAATATTGTATTACCTACATTATTTCCAAGAGTTACTATGTTATTTCTGAATTTTACTTTTTGTATAAATATAAATGTACTTAATATACACAGGACAGGACTGTGCGTGCCGTCTGCTGGTTAATATAATAGCTGTTTGGCATGTAGTATCTCCAGTGTGTATACAATCCAATAATGACATATTTAGTGTCAAATATTTAATTGACAATATTAAAATATATTTTTTTTTTCTTATTTTTATTGAAAATAGGTTCGCGTTTGACCACTATCTCACCTGATGGTAAGTAATGATGTGATCGAAGATGGAGCACGCTTACCTAAAAGTAACCTAATCACTCTGGACTTAAAGACTCCTAGGTTGTAGCTGTCGGGAAACTCAGACTCCGGCAGGGAATTCCACTCCTTAGCCATACGCACAATGAAGGTATTCCCAAAACGTTTTGTGCGTATGGGTGGGATGTCCACCATGTAACGATGGCGCTTCGCCGATTGTCTCGTAGTCCGATGATGGAACGGGCTTGGCGGAATTAGATTGTGTAATTCCATCGCACACTCCCCGAAATGTAACCGATAGAAAACCGATAGACTTGCAGCTCGTTGTCGGTGTTCAAGGCTCTGGAGCTTTGACTCGACCAGTGCATCGTTGCCAATGAGTATCTTGGCCCGCTTCTCGATAGACTCAAGCGCGTCCAGTTGGTATTTCGCAGATCCATCCCAAAGATGAGCGCAGTATTCCATACGAACGAACCTGGGCTTGATACAAATTGAGCAGCGGTGTGAAGTAACGTCTCACCTTGGCTAGGATTCCCAACTTTTTTGATGCTAACTGAGCCTTAGCCTCGATAAACGGGCCAAAAATGAGTGTGGAATTTAAAGTCACCCCTAGAAGCTCAATATGATCGGTTATCGGCACGGTGACACCACGGAAAGTAGGAGCCGGTTCGAATTGGCTCCTTTTTGCGGAGATGAGACACGCCTGGGTCTTAGCTGCATTAAACTTGACCAAGTTGGCATCGTCCCATTCGGAGACAGCCTTCAAGGTCAAGTTCAAGCGCCCAACCATAATAATTTTTAATATTAAACCATAGTTTGTTTAAGTTATTGAATTATAATTTAGAGTTTTATGATATTAAACCTATTTTATTTTATATTAAGTACATATAAATAATAAATTTTAATAAATGACAAATATGATATAATAATCCACTCCAATAATATATTTTACAATTAATGAACGTAATTACTTCTATTTAAATAGCTAAGAGGTTCTTAGCTTCGTCTAACAATTCCTTGGAAATAGTGACTGATGGTTTTCTGATAGGTACTTGATATGTATGGATCGGACGTAAATATAAGACCATGAAATACCTCTTGATTCGTTACGGACCTTTTTTTTTTTTTTTTTAACGTGGTAAAATTATCAAATAAGTCCTCCCACTCCGGGCAGGGTGGGAGGGACTGTCAGACTTTTACTGACTAAAATCCACGGTGTTCCTTCAATAACCCTTTACATACCGGGGCCACGGTAACGGGATGAGTCCCACGACCCCGGCAGGCTTCGGCCCTCTGCAGAGGGGGCCTCGTCATGTTGCTGACGCTCTTTGAGGCGCGCGTGGAACACGACGAGCCGTCGACCCGGGCATGGTCCATGGTCGGACAGCGAGTTGCCCTTTACTCGCTGTCCGCATGCCCGCGCCTACGGTGGCCGGAGATCGTCGGCCGACGTCAGACGCCGTGGGCGTCTACCACTGCGGCTGGGCTGGAGGGAGGACGCCATCCTCTCCCTCACGCGGCCCGCCTCCTCCTTCGGAAACATGACTGCTTCGCAGAAGGAGGCGACCGCTTCCCACTCCCTCTCGCCCCGCAACTTGGCCTCGACTAATGCCGGGCGCGAGAGGTCTCCACCTATCGCCGCCGTGAGGACACGTCGGTGCTCTGCCCAGGCGGGGCAGTCTTGCACCGTGTGCTCTACGGTGTCCTCAGGGCGACCCTCGCAGTGGTGACACCCAGGCGTTTCCTCCTTTCCCATCAGACACAGGTACCTCCCGAAACTTCCGTGTCCGGTGAGGACCTGCGTCATGCGGTAGGTCAGGACGCCGTGACGCCGATCTAGCCACTCCTCAAAGAGGGGTCTTACCGCCGCAATTGCGGCGTGCCCGGCCGTCGGTTGCGACAGTCGTTCCCTCCATACTGCCCTGAGATCGCGCCGGAGCTCTTCCCGCTGCGCTTCGACTTCTCGAGGCAGCGGGGATACGCCCCGGCGCTGCGTCTCCACGCGCCATTCATAGACGCGCTGGAGGGCAGTCGCCTCCAGATCCCAGGGCAGCAATCCGGCAAGGAGGTTGGCCGATTCGCCGGCGATCGTGCGGTATCCCCGGATCATTCGGATAGCCATGACCCTCTGGCATGCGACCAACTTTAGTGGTCGCGTCCGGATGCACAGGGCCCACACTGGGGACCCGTAGAGGGCCATGGACCGCACGCCGCCGGTGTACAGCCTTCGGCAGGAGGCGTTTGGCCCGCTGAGATTAGGCAGGAGTCGCCTGAAGGCGGCTGCTGCCCGGTTCAGCTTTGGGGCCAAACTCAGGAAGTGCTCCCTGAAGTTCCACCGGCTGTCAAGGACGAGTCCCAGGTACTTCATCGTCCTCCCGACGCCGATGCGAACCCCCTCCACCGTTATGTGGGACTCGGATCGTGGCGCGTTCCGACCGCCATGAAAGCACATGGCCTCGGTCTTGTGCAGCGCCACGTCGAGTCCCAACTGCCGGATCCTATGAACGACTGTCGCAACCGCTTGCGTCGCCAGGTCGGTGCGACTCTCCCTGCGCCAGGACGAGCGTGTCGTCAGCGTAACATACTACGCTGACGCCGTCAGGGAGGTCGCCGCGCAGCACCCAGTCGTATCCGATGTTCCACAGGGGCGGCCCCAAGACCGATCCCTGTGGGACACCGCACGACATCTCTCGCCGGTTCCACTCTCCCCGGTGACCGGGGTAGATGACGGCTCTGTCCGTCAAGTAGTCCTCGACTATGCGACGGAGGTAGGTCGGCACCCGGTGATACCGGAGTGCCTCCCTGATGCAACTCCAGGGCAGGGTGTTGAAGGCGTTGGTGATGTCCAAAGACACCGCCAAGACGACCCTGCCCCGGGATACCGCGTCCCCCGTCGTGAGGGCTCTCACGCGCATGACGGCATCCACCGTCGAGCGCCCCTTGCGGAAGCCAAACTGGCACTCCGCAAGATCCCGGTCCACCCGATTCAGGTGCCCGAGGAGGCGGTCTGCAATTACTCTTTCCAAGAGCTTGCCCGCCTCGTCGAGCAGCACGATGGGCCGGAATGCGGACGGAGAGTCCGCAGGGCGCCCGGCTTTCTGGATCAGGACCAGCTTTCCCGTCTTCCAGCGAAGCGGAAACTGGCCCCTCTCCAGGTGCGCTAAAGAGCCCCCCTAGTCGAGGCCCGAGAGTCTCCGAGGCCAGGACCCACGCTTTCCCTGGCAAGCCGTCGGGTCCTGGGGCGGTATTTTTGGCCTTGAGCCGTTGTACCGCCACTCTCAAGTCTACCTCGGTCACCTCTGGAGCGTCACAGACGTCGTCGTCGCTGTGGTCCGCGTTTGCGCCAGCTTCAGGTTCCGTCGGAGACGGAGCCATGGGCGGGGGAGCGTGCTCCCCTCGCGATGGGAACAGGGCGCTCACCACGTCCTCCAAGAACTGAGGCTGGAGACTCTGCGTCAACGGGGGAGCCCAGGGGTGGAGCTTCTCTCGCACCCACTTGTATGGGCGGCCCCATGGGTCCCCGTCCAGAGTCGCCAGCATCTCCTCCCGGGCCAGTTCCTTGGCCCGCCAGATCTCGTCTCGGAGGATGGCCTTCGCTGCCCTGTAGCCCTCGTACAGCTCCGCCTCTACAGTCGCCGCATCCGAAGGTCGGGTGCGGCGCCTGCGGAACCTGGTGTACCGGCGTCGCGCCGCAACGCACGCTTCGCGCAGCGCTGCTAGCTCACTCGACCACCAGTACAGCTGACGCCGGGCGCGTCCTTGCCGGACCCGGGGCATGGCCACGTCGCAGATCTCCGACATGGCCTCCCGGAACCACTCCGCCTCGTCATTTATGTCGGCAGGCCTGTCCGGGGGTGACCCCCAGGCCTGCACGATCGAGGCTTCCAGGAATAGCTCCCGGTCCATCTGCTTCAGCGCCCATCGCGGACCACTCAGGTCCCGTCGGACCGGCGCGTCTGGGGTCTGGTCGGAGACGTCGAACCGGATATACCGGTGATCGGAATAGGTCTCCACCTCCTCCACAACGCGCCAGTCGGTGACGCGCGGTGACAGGCTGGGGGTGGCGAACGTAACGTCCACCACCGACTCGCCCGTAAACCGCACGCACGTAGGGACAGAACCCCGGTTCTCGATCACCAGGCCCTGCGCACGGGCCCAGTGCTCGAGCATCCTGCCCCGCCCATGGTCCATGGACCGGGAACCCCAAGCCGGATTTTTGGCATTGAAGTCCCCGAGGACGAGGGCGGGGAGGGAACCGAGGGCGACGATGACGTCTCCCAGCTCCGTTAGGGAGTTCTGGAACTCGGCGAGAGTTCGGTTCGGGGAGAAATAAACGCCTACCACAGCGATCTCCCCGAACCGTGCTGCGACGATCCCACGCCCTCTCTTGACGCGATCGAGAGGCGGGGTACCGGCGGCGGCCGACGAAACGAGGGTCACCGAGCCGTCTAAGTCCGCCACCCAGTCATTCCTGGGCAGGACAAATTACGGCTCGGCGACCACGGTGACGTTGATCAACCACTGCGCCATGCTCTGGAGCAAAAGTTCCTGAGCAGCGGCGCAGTGGTTGATGTTCGCCTGGAGGAAGCGCAATGGGGCCATTAATCGGGATCCATTGCAGCCTCCTCCAGGGCCTCTCGCGGGGGTTTGGCCACGACTTCGGCGACGACGGCGGCAGTAGTGACGGCGGCGGCGGCGGCTGCGGTGGCGGTGACGGCGGCGGCAGAGGGCCTACCTCTGCGCCTAGCCTTGGTGGGTGGGGCGCAGGACTTGCCCCCAGCCCGGTGATCGGCCTGCTTGCCAACCGCCTCACATGCGAAGCAGTGAGGCGGGGCGGAGCACGAGCCGGCCTTGTGACCGGGCTGACCGCAGTGGAAGCACCTATCGCTGCGGTCTACCTCCGAGGTGCACACGCATGCCGCATGGTTGCCCACTTGGCAGCGGAAGCACCTCAGGGGTCTGGGGTCCAGGATTTTCACCTGCGCAGACACCCAACCAACCAGGAGCCTTCGGCCCTCCTGGATCTTTTTGGCCGCCGGGACGGGGCAGCTAACCGTAATGGTTTGCGTCCCCGTGAAGCCAGGACGCAGGGCGCCCGCCCTCACCTGATCGGGAGGGCACTCCCCAGTCCTGGCTACGGCGGCCACCACTTCCTCGGCCGTCACGGAGTCATCCAGACCCAATATGCGCATGTCTGCGCGCTTGGTGGGTCTGGAGACTCGGGCCTCCTCCGCATTTAAGGACGCTCTGAGCCGTTCGGCCAGAGCGTCAGCGGTAGGGCCACTGTCCGCGCCGGGGATCTCCAACATCCGCGCTCCCGTCGCAGTGACCCGGTGACGGAGGCCACCGGTGATGCCGAGCTCCGTGATGTCTATCACCTGCCGCGCCTTCGCGAGCACGTCGCGGTACGACACGCCCCTCTTCACCGCGTCCGGCTGCAGTGTGATCACTACAGCCGCGGTCTTGGGGGCACGCAGTCGCGCCGCGGCGTCTCGCCGCCGCCGTCTCTCCCTACGCCGCGAGGACCTGGCTGCGCCAGCAGCCTTCCTCTTCTCCCCGGCCACTTGCCAGTCGGCGCCGGCCGGAGGAGTCTTTGGAGGAGGCTGCTGGGACGGCTGGTTCCCGGCCTGGGCCTTCTTCTTTTTGGCCGCCTGCTTCGGCCCCGCAGGTGTCGGGGTCGGAGGCGGCTTTGATGGGCCCGATTTCGGCTTGGCCGGGGCCGTCTTTGCCCTCGCAGGGGCCGCCGTCACTGGTGCCGTCCGCACCGTAGCCGTCTTCGCCTGAGGCGGCCTCGTCGTCGTCTGGGGAGGCATGGACGCGGCCGCAGCCGCGTACGAAGTCGCCGCCAGCGGGGGTCGCAGCACGCGGCTCTCCAATACGGAGAACCGCTGCTGGAAGGCAGCCAGCTCCTGTCGCACCAGGTCGAGAACCGAGTCCTTCGCTGGTGTGGGCTGGCCTTTCTCCTTTTGGCCCCGCGGCGGCGCATTCCGCTGGCCGCCTCCCCGGATTGCGGCCAGGTCCGCCTTGAGGGCGGCGTTCTCCCTCTGGAGAGCCTCTATGGTGGCAGTCAGGCGGGTGACCTCCGGCCGCAGATCGGACATATCGTCCCTTGCAGCCGGAGCCCCGCTGTAAGTCCGCGTGGCCGCCATGATGGAGGCCGTGGCTTCGCCGATCGCGTCCTCCTTGCTCTTGCGGTTGCGCTTCCGCGAGATGGTGCGGATGGCAGCCGCCACGGCCTCTTCTAGTTTGGCCTCGCTCGAGGCCAGACCAGTGTTGGGCTCTCCAGAGGGAGGCCCCCTCCCCGAGGTCTTGCCTCGGCCTTTACCCCGCACGCTAGTGGGGATCTTGCGGGCCGAGACAAGCCCCTCCTCCGACGACGACTCGTCGTTGCGGGGGCGCTTGAGGAACTCCTTCCTCCTGTCGGCGCCCCCCTCGTCACTCCTGACTGCGCTCCCAGAGATTAAGCTCTGGAAGCTCTCGGCGTCCGATGCCGAGTCGGTCTCCGACCCGAGCACCAGCGCCCCCTTCCTCCGCGGAGCGGCGCTCTGCGCTCGCTCAACGTTCGGTGCCGGTGAGGTGGACGTGCTGGACAAGTCCAGCGACTCCACCTCACGGGCACGTGAGCCTCCTTGGCTCAATGCGGCGACTGCCGGGGTAAATTTGGGGTAAAAGTTGTCGCTGTCCCCCCCAGAATACGACGGGACTGACCGGACGTGTCCGGTGCGGGACTCCCCAGCTGCGGAGCAGCTGGGACCCGCCTGGGTAGTTTTTACAAGAACTTTGTCTGCCATTTTTTTGTTACTTTTTTAGTGAGGTGAGTTCCTCCGACCCTATCTCCCATTTCCCCTCCCCTGGTTCACTTCACGGTTACGTCTAAAGATTAGACGCATACCGGAAGTGAACCTTTCCTCCCCCTTGACCCGATCTCTGAGACCGGGCCCCGCGCCGTCTAGAAGCTCGAGCTAGCTGCTCGATCCTCCAGGCGGCGCGCCTTTCCCCCGGTGTATCCCTCTTGGTCTGGTTTCTCCCTCTGGGCCCGTCCGGCATGAGTGCCTCTACCGGCATGGCCCCAGAGATCATCGAAACACGCAAGCCCCACCACGACGACAACGTGGGGACACAGTTGGTGGGGTCGTTACGGACCTAGAGCATTTTCTAGCGTGATGCAATCTGAATTTTTTGTAATCTTTATTACGAGATTCTTGGGTATCCTCAGATAAATTACCAATGGGCAGAACAGCAAAATGTCTTATTATACTTTCCCCATGTATTAAGATTTTATGTACTGAAGAAGGCATATTATACCACATATATTTTGTTATGTAGGTACAGTTGTGCGGTTGCGCGAGTATATTCACAATTTTTTTCTGGATTTATAGCAATGCCGGATACCAAAGTTTGAAGAATAACATAGAACTTTTTAATAAGTTCCTCGTCAACTCCTGTAATTTCTGAAGCGCAATAGTAGTTCTAAAAAAAAAAAAAAACGCCGAGCTGTATTGCCGTCATTGCTGCTTCCACTTCCTTGTCGGGGCTTATCAACGTGAAATCCCATTCGGCTTCGAAACAAACTTTGTACAAGCTTTTTCTTGTCTTCTTTACTTGTTTTATCTTCCGGAGTTCGCGCAGCCCATTTTTTAAATGAAAGGTTATGTAAAATATATAAAATTAACTCCATGCACCTAATCCACGCGTGCAACGTAGACAAACCGTATTCGTAAGCATTTATATTATATGGCTTTGATTCAATCTTCTCCAAATTATTCATTTCGCTTGGTTTAGCCCCACACACTGTACATACAGCTCCAGAACTTGTGTCAGTTAGAACTTGTGTAACTTTTCCATCCACCATAGTTAGAAATAGGTCGTGACTTATTTCAATTACCTGCTCCTCCTTATGTGTCTTTTAAGTTTGCAAATGATTAATTTGACCCCGAATATCACCAACTACTGATCGGGTTATCTCGGGCGTTTCTTTTGCAAGTTCCATCAGGATTAGTCCACAATAACGAATAGAAGAACAAGCCGGATTTTGCCAAATTACCTCATTTGTTTCTGTGTCAGTCAGCTTTATTGGTACCAAAGACGCTATAAATAAGTTTGCATCTGAGACTAAGTCACTCTCATCTGTTAAAACTTGTTTATAATTACTTTGCCCCGGTGAACCATCACATCCCCACTTGGTAAACAATTTAAGAGATTTTCTTGTTGGGTTGGAAACATTTTCAATCTTTAAGATGCGAGCAGAAGTGTGACGTGTGTGTGTGTGTTAAGTGTGTGATTAACTTTGGCACTTATATCGGTTATTTTAATGCTGGATGGTGCAGGATAACACAGTTTTTTGGCGTTCGTCAGTATATTATATGATGGCAATATGTCGAAGTTTTTGTTAATCAGACTTGCTCGAAGTAATCCGTATTGTGATTTCGAAAGATCTAAATCTGCAAATATACTTAAAGCTTCATCCACCGTGAAATTTTTTGCATTGCGACTTTCATGCAATAATTTTTCCTTCATGATCCTTTTTATGGTTCCGTAGCCGAATGGCAAAAAAACGGAACCCTTATAGTTTCGACATGTCTGTCCGTCTGTCTGTCTGTCTGCCCGTCCGTATGTCACAGCCATTTTATTCCGAAACTATTAAGACTATACATGTAAAACTTGGTAGGTATATGTATTCTGTGAACCGCTTTCCGATTTTAAGAGAAAATTTAAAAAATATTTAAAATAAAGGGGGCTCTCCATACATGGAACTGAAACTGAAAATATTTTCTTTCATGAAACCTATACGTGTGTGTATTTATAGACAGGTCTTTAAAAATGACATTAAGTTTTCTAAAATGACTTTTTCATAAAGTTAATCGTTTAAAAGATATACGCTTCCAAAGTGGTAAAATGAGTGTCCCCTCTAACTTCTATAATAATGAAGTGAAAAATCTAAAGAAAACATATGTTGTAGATCTTAATGTAAACTTTTAACCAAAATTGGTTTGGACGAGATCGAGTCAGCAGTTTTTGAGATACAGTATATTTTCTATAATCGCAAATATAACTTTGTAATTCATATAAATACTATGAAAAACAAAGTTATTTGGCGTAGTTGTAAAAATTGAAAATAAGCTAGTTTTAAGAAATTTGTAAGGTTTTTTTTTTTCAAATAAATATATTAAGTATATTATATTTATTATAGTTACTAAGGAACCCTTCATGGGCGAGTCCGACTCGCACTTGTCCAATTTTTTCATGTCTATCACAACTCCACGTCATTGCAACAACAGCAACATATTCTTCGACTTCTCCTTCAGACCACAATCCTTGAACGTATGCATTATGTATATACTCGAGTCCATATTCTTGTACCAAGTACATATTCTTCCTTTTTTTCGATTTCTCTGACAGATCTTCATAAGACTTTGGCGGACGTCCACGTTCTCCAGATGTTGTAGGTGTAATATCCATAGGTGCTTCTTCGAATTGTACCTTAAATTCACCGTCTAACCACGATGCATTTTTATTAAAGAAACGTTCTTTAGTTCGGTTAGATGTGGTCCACCGATTGTTAAACGCTGTTATAAGCCATTTTTGAATATGTTTTACAACTAATTCACTTTTTTCAGACGACAAATGGTGGTGCTCTTCTAAGTATTTTTGAATACCTATCTTCTGATTTTATTCCATGATCAATGAAACATTCGCATAATACTCGTCGAGGCACAACAAATTCACTCTTTTTTAGGGTTCCGTAGTCAACGAGGAACCCTTATAGTTTCGCACGGCACGGTAGCACGGTCGAGCGTAGAGTAAAGCTTAGTATTATCTGTGGAGGTTGAATAACCTTATTGACAAATAACACAGATTTTGTCTACATATTATAAATTAATGTAAATTGCTGTGCCCGAAAGGCTTATATTAAGATCTTGTTCACACATAATTATGATTGCAATAAAGATTGAATTATGGAACTATTCTGATTGAATTGAAAGGGGTTTGAACTTTTTTGTATGAAGACTGGCATGTCGACCCACTGCCAATTTGATTTTTTTTAGAAATCGTGGCGCATGCTGAAAGCGGCATGTGTCTAACAAAAAGATCAGTAACATGGTACCCCAAAATGTCACATTACCGAAATATTTGAAGGTAAACATCGACATATGACTACAAGAACAATCATTAAAAGTAGACTTATTACGTGTCTATAAGCATCAGATTGTATCCAAATAATCGTTCGTACAATATCAAACATAAGTGAATATTAATACTAAGATTTAACATTTTAAAAGATTTCTAATATATCTGATACGTATCATAAATACTACTGTACTACATAATCCATAAATTCAGCAGGAGGTCGGGGTTCTAGATGCCGAGCCCAATCCTTGTACTAAAGAAAGACATGTACCAAAACACTTTTTGTTCATTTTATAATACGGTGGGATGAAAGACAGCCAATACACGCGTGTGGTATTCTTTGAAATCTTCTCTTTATTGCGATGCAATGCGATGAATTAGTAGGCAAATAATTAATTACAGTAGCGATTTTGTCGTACTGCTAGACTAATAAGCTAAATATTAATAAGCGTATGGACGCGTAATGATACGATATTTGAATGATTTTCGTTCTTATATGTCGATTACCTTCAAACGTTTACGTGACACTTTGGGGTACCGTGTTACTGGACATTTTTTGTTCCTCTAGTCATGCATACCACTTTCATTATGCGCCGCGATTAAAAAAAACAAAATGGTGACATTGATACGCCAGATAGGTTCTATCCCCTTTCATTGTGAAAGCGCGAAGTGGTACTAAGTAGTATCCCTCTAGCGTACAAGCAGAAAGAGCTTTTTCTAATGCGGGTTACTTTTGTAACAAAATTAAGGTTAAATGCCCTTTGATTTTACGTGCCCACTACAAAAATGAAAAAAAAAAACTGTCATATTTTTTTATTTGCGCTTTTTTATGAAAGTAACAACTTGATTAAAATATCTTGATTTGACTCTAATTGCATAGCTTATAAATTAGAAACGTAGTTTTGAAATAGTCTCGAAAGTCTCGTTTTTCTCGGGAGTTTCGAGACCACACCTAGTCTCGTTTTTTTTTTCCCGGGACTCAGTTATGCATTATTACCCAATACTCCCACCTTACCTAAAAATTAAGTAAACAGATAATATTATTTAAGAAAAAATGGTCAAAAGTAATCTAAATATCCAAAAATCTCATCAATCACAACTAAAATAACTTTTGGTATATTTTGTATTTTCCCCCCACCAGGCATTTTTCGTTTCATTTCAAGGGGGGCAGACTCGGGCTATTTTTTTTTGACCTGACTTGTTTATTAGCTGCTCTATGTGATGCTATCAAAATTACGACATGGGCAGTCATTGCTAACTGTCAAAAGTCTATGTAAAATTTCTAATAAAGATAGAATTCCAGAAAAAGGTCCTGAAATAAAAATTCTATACCTCCCCAGTTTTCACATAATGGTCTAACTAAATTATTTTTAAATAGAGTGCTTCATAACCATTCTAGCCATGTATCACACTTAAAAATTTGCTGTGAAAATAATGGAAATATGACCATGTGAACTGGTGAAATTGTGTTCTACATAATTGACATAATTTTGAGCGTCAACTTGCAAGCCTTAGTCTATAAGTAAAAATGAGAAATAGTATATTTTAACTGCTATATAATATGCATTGGACATTCAGTTAGACATATGCATTAACAAAATATTCAATATAGAACATTACGAAAACCTACTTTTGAGACGGTACGCACGGTTCTGGCCCATAGTGCGCCGCGCCGCAATTCGTAGCTGTGGCCACTTGGCCAGGGGGCAGACTGTCAAAGATCTTCAAATGACAGCCGGGTCCAGTAGTTTAACGTGTTTTCCGAGGCATGGAGAAATCTCGATAATATATTAAGATGGTCACCCATCTTCAAAACAACCTTGGCAAGAGTTGCTTAACCTAGAAAATCAACCCGTGCGGCTGTTATTACCTATTGAACAACAAGCGCCTCTCAAGGAGTATGCTCTTAATTTTTATTTTATTTAATTTATTTAGGGATTACAAACAGTAACACATTACATCAAGTTGAAGAAATCAAATAATGTGCCACCAACAACATTTTCCACAAAATACATAAAATCTTTTTATTTCTATTATTTTCATATTTAATTGCTTTTTAGTATTAATATAAGTATTATAGTTGTAAGGTATCGCATTCATTGCACAAGAATGCGATATAATTTAAAACCTTACAACTATAATGCTGATAAAAATAATGGAAATAAAAAAAATGTAGATTGAATTATAATTAAAAATGATAGATAGATAGATAGATATATTCTTTATTGTACACCATAACAGTAAAAACAAAATTATGGACTTAACAATTAAACGGGTGATACAATGGGCGGTCTTATCGCTAAAAGCGATCTTTTACAGACAACCTTTGGATGGATTTGACACAGAAGGAGAAAATAATTACGCGGGTAGTCCACGGTGTACTAATTATCTATATAAAATACAAAACTATAAATAACGTTCTCAAAACATAATATATACATACAAATATTAAAAAAAGAAAGAAACAAAGACATACATAATAACAATTTAAGGGGAGAGATAAAGATCTTTTACTAAGTTTTTGAAAGAAGATAGTGTTTGTGCTTGTCTTACTGACACGGGTAGAGCATTTCACAGCCGTACTGCTTGAGCTGCGAACGACTTACCATAGAAATTGGTGGCGTGACTCGGTACCGCAAGCCTTAAGTTTTCTGATGACCTCAGAGATTTTGCATGTGTGTCATGAAGGAACAAATCGTTCTTTAAGATAAGTGGGGGTTTTAGGATTAAACAGCACACTGTAAAGCAGAGACAGAATGTGTAAGTTCCGGCAAAGACGTATTGGAAGCCACTTGAGTTTCGTACGAAATTCGGATACGTGATCATATTTGCGCAAGCCAAATATAAATCTAATGCAAACATTTTGGAGTCGCTCAAGTTTATCAAATTGTGCCTCAGTAAGATCAAGATAACTGACATCAGCGTAGTCTAGGATGGGGAGTAAAAGAGACCGTGCTTTTTTTTTTAACGTGGTAAAATTATCAAATACGTCCTCCCACCCCGGGCAGGGTGGGAGGGACTGTCAGACTTTTACTGACTAAAATCCACGGTGTTCCTTCAATAACCCTTTACGTACCGGGGTCACGGTAGTGGGATAAGTCCCACGACCCCGGCAGGCTTCGGCCCTCTACAGCCCTCGTCATATTGCTGACGCTCTTTGAGGCGCGCGTGGAACACAACGCGCCGTCGACCCGGGCATGGTCCATGGTCGGACAGCGAGTTGCCCTTTACTCGCTGTCCGCATGCCCGCGCCTACGGTTGCTGGAGATCGTTGGCCGACGTCCGACGCCGTGGGCGTCTACCACTGCGGCTGGGCTGGAGGGAGGACGCCATCCTCTCCCTCACGCGGCCCGCCTCCTCCTTCGGAAGCATGACTGCTTCGCAGAAGGAGGCGACCGCTTCCCACTCCCTCTCGCCCCGCAGCTAGGGCGTCCAATCCCGCAGCCTGAATTCAATCTCGGTATTTGCGGGACTACGAATTTTCAATCCCGCGGGATCTCGGTATTTGCCGGATCCCGCATATTGAAAATATTCACATTTATATTAGGCAAATAAAACAACGAATTAATCAAGTAACTCTACGTTTATTTACGTATTACTATTACTATGAGATCAATCAAATTACATCGTTTATTTATCACAAAAAAAAACAATGAATTAATCTACTAACTCCACATTTATTCCAGTATTACTACTAGTATGAGATCAATCAAATTACACCGTTTTTTCTTCACAAAAAATAGTAACAAATATTGAATAAGAAACTTTACTGATATTTTAGGCTACATACTTAGGCTACCACTGACTGAAATTCGGCTATATTAGGCTACATAAGCTGTGAAAAACGGGCGACATCGGCCCCCGCGTTGTTTGCAACACTGTACCTCCCGAAACTTCCGTGTCCGGTGAGGACCTGTGTCATGCGGTAGGTCAGGACGCCGTGACGCCGATCTAGCCACTCCTCAAAGAGGGGTCTTACCGCCGCAATTGCGGCGTGCCCGAAAAGAGACTGTGCTAGCGCAATTTTAGTAGAGATAAAACAATGGAGATTAAAGTTTGAATTTAAATAATAAGAGATCGATTTTTAAATTAATTATGTTATTTATCAACCATTGATTATTGACTCAGTGTCTTAAGCACTCTATCTTTGATATGAATTAATGTCTAACCTAGTTCTCAAAGATAGGTTCAACCATAAATAAACGGACGACCATTTTATGAATAAATAAAACCTCTACGTCACAGTGTCACAACCAGATATACAAGCTACGTAGACAAACACAAGCACTTGGAAACATATAACTTAATTCTATCGAAATAAGGTTAAAATTACAATGACTGCGAAGTTCAAAGATAAGGTACTGAAATAACTCTTACGTCATCAGGTTACGTTTCAAAATAGATAATTTATTACTCTTTCGTGTGACGTTAACGTGAATGGAAGACATTTTACCTGAAAACATCCTTATTTCCTTGTAAAAAGGCTCTAATTTGCTTGACAGGGTCCTTGTACAGAATGAGGATTAAGTACCCGCATTTTGGGTATACTTTCATTGTACGAACAGGTGTAACCATCATTCATGAACTTAAACGATGTTTGCCAGTTTTTGAATTAATCTCCACTTAAAAAAATTGGACAAGTGCGAGTCAGACTCACCCATGAAGGGTGCCGTAGTAACTACGCGACGCCCAATAACTTTGTTTTTCCTAGTATTTGTATGAAATACAAAGTTATATTTGCGGTTTTAGAAAATGTGCTATATCTCAAAAACTACTGACTCGATCTCATTGAAACAAATTTTCTTTGAAAGTTTTTATTAATATCTACAGCATATATATTTTTTTAGATTTTTCACTCCATTGTTATAGAAGTTAGATTGGCGGACACACATTTTACCACTTTGGAAGCGTATATATACGCGTGTATCCGCTAATCTAACTTCTATCTTTTTAACGATTGACTTTAAGAAAAAGTGGTTTTAGAAACCTCAATATTATTTTCAAGGACCAGCCTATAAATACTACAAAAAAATTTTTTTTTCATCTAATCTATACGTGATAGGTTAGATGAAAAAAAATATTTTTAGTTTCAGTTCTATGTATGGGGAGCCCTCCTTAAATTTATATATTTTTTAAATTTTTAATATAAATCGGAAAGCGGTTAACAGAATGCATCTACCAACCAATTTTCACATGTGTAATCCTAATAGTTTCGGAATAAAATGACTGTGACATATGGACGAACGAACAGACAGACAGACAGACAGTCAGACATGACGAAACTATAAGGGTTTCGTTTTTTGCCATTCGGCTACAAAACCCTAAAAAAGCCAACACGCAATTCAATACTAATAGCCTCGACGCAAGATTATTATAATCTGTCTTTTTTTTTTTTCGGTGGAAAATCTCCGTCTCTAGGTGGGGTAGAGGGGAGTGTTAGAATGCTTCTGACTAAAAACTCACCCTGTTCATTCAATTGCCCTTATTTTCCGAAACCGCAGTATGTCGTTAGAACTTCTCACAACCCCGGCAGGCAAGGTCTCTGTCGATGACGGCCACCGTCAATGCTCCTGATGGCTGCTCTTTGAGGTAAGCATGGTCGTGACCGAGCACGGGTCATGGCTTGGCGTGCCATTAGCATGGTTGCGACATGCTAATGGTATGCCGACAGCGCTTACGGTAGCCGAAGATCGGCTCGTGATCTCTAACGCCCGGGGCGCCTCCCACGGCGGCTGGGACGCGAGGAAGAGTGTTGTCTTTCCCTCACGCGTTCAGCCCCTTGCTGGTATGTATATAATATAATATAATCCTTACCAATATAATAAATGCGAAAGTAACTCTGTCTGTCTGTGTGTTACGCAATCACGCCTAAACCACAGATTACTAAATAGTTCCTAAACTACTGAACTGATTTAAATGAAATTACACGGACATAGTCTCTCTAGAGCCTGAGAAAGGACATAGGCTACTTTTTAATGCGAAAAAGTGCTGTAAGGGGTTGAAATAGGTGATGAAAGTGTGTATGGAAATTACGTCATTTTTAAAGCTAGAAGCTTGAAACTTATTTGTTTGACTTTTAATTAGAAAAATGTTCTTAAATAAACTATTAACAGTAAATTATTGTAAATAGCTTATATATGTATGAGTTTTATTTTCAAAATAATTAGTCTAAAGAACTAAAAATGCTACCGAAAGTCACAATTACGCGCGGACGAAGTCGCGGGCACAGCTAATATAATATAAATAGCCTTTATTCGCTGACCAAAACACAACAGTTTCATCTTAATCTAAAAGTAATTGATGTCATCTGATGTTCTTTTGAGATTAGGTTGTCCTCCGACATAGGCCTCCCGCACGCTCTTCCACTTATCTCTATCGTCTGCTAATGTTCTCCATCCTCTTGGCAGGTCATCTTCCCATCTTTTGACTTGGCGTCCCTTTTGTCTTTTCCATTCCTAGGATACCACTCCATCACGTCTTTCGTCCATTTCTCCCTTTTCGCTCTCATTATATGACCAGTCCAGTTCCATTTTAGTTTTATGATTTTCCGAATAACGTTGCTCACTCTTGTCTGTTTCCTTATTTTGACAGTCGTCCACCTGTCACGTAGTTTGATGTTAAGCTTCGCTCCATGCTACGTTGGCAAACCATGAGTTTGTGGTTGCTTTTGTTCGTAGCAGACTATAAGTTGCTAGTATGACTGCTTCGCAAAAGGAGGCGACTGCATCCCGTTTCCGCTCGCCTCGCACCCATGATACTACGCACTAACAAGATCTTCATCATTTGCCTAGACTTGTTTCAACTACGTTGCGGATGGGTTCCAGTCTAACCAAATTTAGATGCGGTATTTTACAAGGAACGACTGCTTATCAGGAGCTTGGCATCACGCAGCGTATGTCGGCCGTAGTACAGTCGCGCATACTGCAGTACTTCGGTCACGTCTCTAGGCGGGGGAACGACTCTATAGAGCGGCTGGTCGTTCAAGAAAAGGTGGAGGGAACCAGGTCGTGTGGGAGGTCATTAATGCGCTGGACTGACCAGGTGAAATCAGCACTGGGATGCGGCGTATCTGAGTGCGCCAAGCACTCTGCCAACCGGGACAGATGGCGGGAGATCGTGCGAAGAGCTGTTTCCGCCCCTACCACCAACGCGGAAGCCTCAACGTGACCCCGACCGCTCTGTCAAGAGCGAAGCGACAAGGAAGAAAGAAGAAGACTGTGCTTATCTGACCTCCACATTCCAGCCAACCAATGGTTTACATAACCAGCTTATAACGGGTTAGTGGTTATCGCATGTCTTCTCATTATCACGTTCGAGGACATACCAGTTTCCTCACGATGTTTGCCTTTACCGTGCTGAGAGCAGTGGTAGTGTGTTATTTTCAGTTCGAAATTTTTAATGCTTTATTTTAGTTTGTACTTTATTTTTAGGGTTCCGTAGCCGAATGGCAAAAAACGGAACCCTTATAGTTTCGTCATGTCTGTCTGTCTGTCTGTCCGTCCGTCCGTATGTCACAGCTATTTTATTCCGAAACTATTAAGACTATACATGTGAAACTTGCTAGGCAGATGTATTCTGTAAACTGCATTCCGATTTTAAGAAAAAAATAAAAAAAATATTTAATATAAATGTGGGCTCCCCATACATGGAACTGAAACTGATTTTTTTTTTCGTGAAACCTATTCATGTGTTGTATTTATAGACAGGTCTTTAAAAATGACACTGAGGTTTCTAAAACCACTTTTTCATAAAGTTAATCGTTTAAAAAAATATACACTTCCAAAGTGGTAAAATGTGTGTAACTCTATAATAATAAACTTCTATAATAATGAAGAGAAAAATCTAAAAAATGATATATGCTGTAATCTTAATGTAAACTTTCAACCAAAATTAGTCTGAACGAGATCGGGTTAGCAGTTTTTGAGATACAGCATATTTTCTAAAACCGCAAATATAACTTTGTAATTCATACAAACATTATAAAAAACAATGTTATTTGGCGTAGTTACTACGGAACCCTTCATGGACGAGTCTGACTCGCACTTGGCCAATTTTTTTTTTATTTAAATTGTATAATTATTACAAATTTTTGGAATTTCTGAATGCCGTATTTTAGTTTATTTTTAAATGTGTATAATACGTAGTTAAGGGTTTTTATTTAAGTGTTTAAAGTATTACGGAATATATAGTACTATGATGGTGGCGGTGGAATAAAACCAACGTTGGATGACAGATAGGGTTTTATTTACTTTACTCAAACACTTGACAGGCTTTATCGAACAAAGTTAGACTGACGTAATAACTATTAGTGGTCCTAGGGATGGACTGCGGGGCTATCCTATCCCTTAACCTCCTAGCTCGCTATTCCTGAGGGCGACGGGGCCTCCGCTCAGTTCAAGCTTAAGACAATAGTAGTGACTGCGGGGCTATCGACCACTATGCCTTCTAAGCTGCGGATGAATCGTTTCTTTTTTTTTTTTTTTTATTTTTTTTTTATTTTTTAGGTAGGGCCACTTGTAGATCAGCACACTAAGGCTGTGAGTCTACTTAACCGGACTTTCCTGTGGTGACCTCTAATAAATTAAAGGCCCCCAGCCAGGGCTTACAAACTAAAGTTTACTTAAAGCTAATGACCGCACGCTAAGGGCACTCCCTGTGGAGTACGGGCCTCGGCATAGCGGGGTCATTTTGGGAGGGCAGCAAAGGGACAGGCTGGGTCATATTATTTACGGGAGTATTTATTGCTACTGGCTCAGCATCGCGGGCTGGCTCGTTTGGCAAAGGTCGGGGAGGATTTTCATTACAAGTACGCGGACGTCGCGATGGGCCTCGTCGGCGAGGCCGGAATAAGGAACGCGTTCTGTATTTGTGTTTTCTAAGAGTGCTGGTTTCCCTACTGCTCTCTTGTCGGATGGTGGTGGGGTCGTCAGGCTCGTCTAGGATGTTACGCGGGCGACGAACCCGAGAAGTCTTGGAGGGTCTGTATCGGGCGGCCGATACGATCAGGGGGTTAGTGTGGGTATCAGCAGAGGTGAAGTAACGCACTGACATGCGTTTCAACACTTGCTTTATGGTCGGGAGTTTGAGGTCTACGTGGAGATCCTCATTCCTACAGAACCAGGGCGCGCCCGTGGCCTTTCGGAGAAAACGGTTCTGAATGACTTGCATCCTATGGATCTGATTGGGACTGGCATGAGCAAACACCGGACAGGCATACGTCATGATAGGACGTATGCATGTCGTGTATATTCGGATTTTACATCTAAGGGAGAGCTTACTGTGTTTATTCAGCAAGGCGTGGAGCCTACCGAGAGCGAAAGCGGCTCGCGAGCGAACCGACTTTATGTGCTCACTGAAGTTAAGGAACTGGTCGAAGATCACACCTAAGTATTTGGCTCGCTTCTCCCAAGGGATTGGCTTGCCGAACATAGTGATCGGGCGAGGGGTGGTGAATTGTTTATGCTGGCGAGCCCTGCGAAACAGGACTGCTTGACTTTTGTCGGGATTTACCTCAATCCTCCATTTCCTAAACCAATCGCCTAGTGCGTTGGCTGAGGTCTGGAGGGTATGAGCGATGCTAACGGGATTACGTCCCGAGTAGTAGATGGCCGTGTCGTCGGCAAATAGGGATAACTCTACTGGGGGCTTTTTGGGGATATCGCTAGTGAATAGCGTGAAGAGTGGGGGGGAGAGCACAGCGCCCTGAGGGACGCCGGCTCTGATAGGGCGGGGAGTGGAAAGCGCTCCTTCGATACGATATCTGAAGGAGCGGTTCGACAGGAAGTCTCGAATGATGAGCACGAGACGGTCCGGCACACCTAGTTGGTAAAGCTTATAAATTAAGCCATTGTGCCAGACTTTGTCGAAAGCCTTTGCTATATCAAAGAATAGGGCCCCCGTCACCAGACCGCGTTGAAAACGGCCGCTAATGTGCTCTACGATGCGGTGGGCTTGGTGGACACTGGAATGATGGGCTCTAAAGCCAAACTGTTCGTTAGGGATTAGGCTCTTGGCCTCGACAAAGTCCTTGAGCCGATTAAGAATAATCCGCTCGTAGACCTTGCCGAGGGCGCTGAGCAGACTAATGGGTCTATAGCTAGTCGGGAGGTTCTTGGGCTTTTTGGGTTTTGGGATACCTATCACTATAGCCTCTTTCCAAGCTTGTGGAAACAAGTTGTTGGACAAGGCGCCATTGAAGATGGCAGCCAGTAGGACTATGATCGTACGTGGGAGGAGTTTAAGTGCCCTAGTGGTCAGTCTGTCAGTCCCGGGAGCTTTCCTAGGTTTGAGTTTCTTGATGATCTCCTCCACCTCGTCTTCCGTGACGGGGGGGAGGGGAGCATCAGGGTCCTCGACAGGGGGTAGGGCAGATCTACGTTCGACCTCAGCATCCACGTGGGCAAGGTGGGCTGGGTCGACTGGTTGGGAGCTGGGAGAGCACTGTGCCTCCAGGCTGTCGGCTAGGCATTCGGCTTTGTCTTCGTCGTCGAAGGCAATACTTTTGTCCGGGCGGATAAGGGGAGGCATTGAGGCAACCTCAGTGGCGCGCATATTCCGCTGAAGTTGCCAGAAGGCATGGTGGGTGGGTTCCAGTTCGCTCAGGGTCTTGTCCCAGCCGGCTTCACGCCACTCTCTGATGCTGTTACTTACTTTGCGCTGTAAGTACCGCATGAAAGTTTTGTTATTCTGGCAGGGGAAAGCTCTGTAGGCACGGACTGCTGCGTTCTTCTCAGTCAGCAGGGCCCGTACATCGTCCGGGAGTTTCCGGCGCCAGTGCTCTGACACCGGAATCTCCTTTGAACAGTCGTTCAAGACAGATTGCACGTGCTCCGTGAGTGAGTCGATCGCAGCCGTCGTGTCGGCGGCGGACTGGATGTGGTCGGGGATCTTGTCCAGGTGAGGAGACGTGTTGGATTTCAGCAATTCGCCTACTTTCCTCCAGTCAGTGATCACCTGTGTGGGAGGGGGGCGGTTAGGGTCATAGGGACCCGATCTCGGAGTTAACTCCAAGATCACCGGTCTATGGTCAGAGTCAAGTTTGTCTACCGTCTCTAAAGAGTGCAAACGTAAGTTCACATTCTTCAGGAGGGCAATGTCGAGTACGTCGGGCAAGTGGGATGGCTCGAACGGGTAATGAGTAGGCCGCATAGGACCTATGATATCTATGTGGAGAGGTGTGCAAAGGTCGTATAGTACCTTCCCACGGGGGTTAGTAATACGACTACACCATGCGGGATGTTTGGCATTGAGATCCCCCGCTATAAGGACGGAGTCACTCATGTCAAGAAGGGCTGTAAGGTCGCTTCGTAGTGAGGCGTTTATCGAGGAATTTGAATCTACGTCGTTGTACGGTGGGAGATACGCGGATACTATTGTGATAGAGGGATGGCCCGTCATGCCTAGCCGGCAAACGGATACCTCTAAGTGGGCAAGGGGCGGCGGATCCATAGGGATGCAGTGCAGGGAGTTCCTATAATATATTAGAGTGCCACCTCTGTGGCATCTAGTCCTATCGTTCCTAACTAGCCGGTAGTTGGCTACCTTGGGATCCCTAAGGTGGGGTTTGAGGAAGGTCTCTTGGACCAGAAGGATGTCGAGACTATGATCGCGAAGGAAAGTCGCGATCTCGTCCCGATGATTGGTGATGCCATTGGCATTGAAGTAACCTAGCTTTAGGGATCGGGGCTTTAATCTCTTACTAGCCGTGTTATACATTATGGCTGTTTAAAAAGGTTGTCAAAATGGCTTTTTACATCAGGATACTTATAGTATACCTGAATCAGGGATTCAATGCTTTTGCAGGCCACGACCTCCGTTGCCATTTGGATGGCGCGGGGGGACTTGAAGAATTTAAATGTATTCGCTAGGATGAGGAACGGATCGAGTTCCGGCTCATCTGAGCGAGGGGGTGACTGGGGAGGAGGAGGCTGAGAAGCCACAACGACCGGAGCGGGGGGCATGATGGGTTGATCCATCAGCCCTGGGACTTTCGGCCTTAGTGCCGGGAAGTTTTGGGCGTGATTCGCCGCCGTCCAAGGAGTTGGACGCTGGGGACTGAGGGTCTGGGGTAGCTCAGACGAGAGTGTAGGACACTCTCGTCCCTGGCGTGCGCTAGCGCGCGTTGCCAGTTTAGGCGCGGAGGTTTTCGGGGCTTTCGGACAGCCTCGGTAGTTGGCGGGGTGGCCAGATTGCCCGCACAGCACGCAGCTGGGCGGGTCTGGGCACTGGGACCTATCTTTTGGGCGACTGCACTCGGCGGTGCCGTGGTCGCCCAGGCACTTTACGCACCGGGGTTTGCCGAAGCAATTCCGTTGCGCGTGCCCATATAACTGGCAACGGTGGCATTGGCCTACCGTGCCACTCTTGTGTGGCTTCTCTATTAGAATTCCTGAAAGACTGCATACAGTCTTCAGCGCAAAGATGGGGTGGGGACCTTCGGAGACGGGGTGGCAGATGACGAGGACGTTGTTAGACGCCCTGCCACCTCTGCCGTGCATACGGTGCACCTCAATCACCGGGATGTTCTGGGACTCTAAGTCGCAGACGATCTCGGTGGTGGGGATCTCACTGGGGATCCGGCAGAGGACCACCCGAACGGGCTTGCTCTCATGGAGCGTATAAGTATGGTGGGGGATATTTCGAGCCTTGAGTAGCTTCGAAAGCGCGCGGTGGTCGTTAGCTGTCGCTAACCCTACTTTTATGCCGTTCTGAACGGCGCGGGCATTCGTGTAGGCGATGCGTTGCTCGCCACACGCTTTGGACACGTTTGTCCAAGCCCCCTTGTCATGGATGAAGATGGGTGGGGGAGGGATGGTCTTGCGCACTGAGGCGCTGACGACTAGGGTTTGGGTAGGGCTGGGCCTAGTGGCCGAGGAAGTGGAGGGCTGGCTCTGCACTAAGCGTGCTGGCTCGGGAGGGGAGGGTTTCTTGGCCTTAGGGGCCTGGGTGGAGGACGAGGCCTGCGACCTCTTCTTTCTCTTTCCCTCGACGAGGATAAACTCGTCGGAGGAAGAGGTTTCATCGGAGGAGTGCTCGGACTCCGCTCGCTCTGAGCGCTCAGAGTGTATGCTCTCTGCGCGCTCCGAGCGCTCGCCTTCCGAGCTCTCTTTTTCTTGTTCCTCCTCCTCAGAGTCCATTTCGACGTCTGGGGGGGAGGGGGACCTATCTGCGATGGGCGCGGGGATGGGACCTAAATCTGGTTGCGGGGTGGGTGACAACGCGGGGGGTATTGAGTCAATCTCCTCCTCATACTCCCTTTGTAGGGCGGGGTTTTTAAATAGGATATTTCCTAATATCTCGGTTGTTCGATTCAACCGTATCGTTAGGGATTCTACCTTGGTCATGAGATCCTCCACTGTGTTTGTCAAGTCCTCCATGTTGGAGGCGACAATGGTGGGCATCCTAATCTCCTAACCCTAACATGTGAGCCTCGAGGAGACACGTCAAACGTGAGCTCCCCGAGCAGACGGTCCCCAAAAAGAGCCCTGCCCCGGAGTTTCTCCTAACACAATGTTACCGAGAAGAGAAACCCAGACAAACTCGGTAACTGTGTTGCCGTCTGATGTGGCCTGAAGGGCCCTATTTGCCTACCCCTCCGGGCGGGAATGACCCGGAGGTGAGTTCGCTCCCTGCGGGGATAGCAGGGAGGTGTGTGCCTAATGGTGTGCCCTAAGCTTGTAACCGGTCGCCAGTCTTAATGTGCGAACCGGGCCCTATTGGGTCTAGTGCGAAGGGGTAGATACACTCAACCGACACTAGGTGTGTATGCTGTGAACAGAACTCAGTAACTAGGTTTGACTAGGAGATCCCCCAAGGCCAAAACCTAGCACTCGACTCCAATTTACTGCTTCACCCTGAAGGGGATCAGCGGGTGCGTCGGGTCAGCACCCCCTTGGTATTGTTGACACCGTGAGGTTTCCAACCAAGGACCACGAAACTGTGGTTTTACCCTGAAGGGGCCAAACCAAATTGTTTTGACAATCTCTGTTAGAGAAACACGATATCCTTCACCGCCTCGAAAAAGGCGGATCCGGACCAGGCGTCGTAGTCGGCGACTACGAGTGACGTCACGGCGGGCGTGACGAACGGAGCGATGACTCAGGCACGGAACGATCGAGAGCGCGGAGCGGCACGACTGTCGCGGGCGAGCGTCGGAGCAGAATGGTGAATCGTTTCTCCTTGGTCAGGGCTTATATAGGCGGCTTGACACGTTAGTGTGCGTCTTCATCATGTGATCCCTGTATGTGTTTGTAACTCGTTATCGTCACGACACTTCACACGTCGTATGTTAGATGTCACTAGTATTCTACAGGTACTGTATACACAATCTGATAGATGGCGTAAGGCGTCGTGTTATAGTACCTATTTCTTTAAATATTATGAATGCGAAAATTGGTGAGGATGAATGTATAGGTGGATGGATATTTGTTACTCTTTAAAACTACAAAACGGATCTGAATGAAATTTAAGAAGTACATAGTTAACTTCCTGGAATAACACAGGCGACTTTTTATCCCGGAATTTCCACGGGATTGGAATTCACACGGGAAAACCCTCCCACGCGAACGAATCGAAATATGTTTGTCTAAATGAATGAGCATGAGTAATGCAAAAGCAAAAATAAAGTGCCTGTTTGAGTTTTAATCTGTGACCCACAACCCGAAAGTCGCGACTGTAACCACTGGGCCTCCACTGCTCTTTTAATAATGCAATCTCTTCTATACAGAGTTGATACGACCGAGGGGCTTTCCTTTAAACTGCGTATACTAGGTACCATTTTCAAGCTTTGTACCAAAAATCAATTAAATGGGTGAAGTAGTTTAGTCGCAAATGATTTTGATGAGATGCACCTTAAAGCGATAAATCTGACCAAGACAAGAGATAACACACACTGCGCTACGTTGCCACTTTGTTACCTAGGTATTTAAGGTCAGTCACATTTATTTACAAAGGGTGGTTGCGTTTTACTCTGATTTGTAAGCTATTTAGATTGATTGAAAAAAAAAATGTTGGCTCTTTATTTTTTAACTGTATCAAATTAATAGGTACTAAACACGTATAGTATACGCAGTGTAATTTAATGTCCCTCTGTCGTATCAACTCTGTATATCTTACTTCTTACTATAATCTATATATATAAAAGAAAGTCGTGTTAGTTACACTATTTATAACTTGAGAACGGCTGAACTGATTTGGCTGAAAATTGGTAGGGAGGTAGCTTAAAACCAGGAGACGGATATAGAATATTTTTTATCCCGGAATTCCCACGGGATCGGGATTTAAGCGGGAAAAACATCCCACGTGAACGAAGAAGAAATGGAGAGTAGGGTAGGGGTAGGGTGGGGGTTGGGTAGGGGTAGGGTAGTGGTAGGGTAGGGGTAGGGGTAGGGTAGGGTTAGGGTAGGGTAGGGGTAGGGTAGGGTTGGGGTATGGTAGGGGTAGGGTTAGGGTAGGGGTAGGGTAGGGTTAGGGTAGGGTTAGGGTAGGGTTAGGGTAGGGGTAGGGTTAGGGTAAGGGTAGGGTAGGGTAGGGTAGGGATAGGATAGGGGTAGGGTATCGGTTGGGTAGGGGTAGGATACCACGTGAACGAAGTTGCGGGCAAAAGCTAGTCCTACTAATATTATAAATGCGAAAGTTTGTGAGGCTGGATGGATGTTTGTTACTCTTTCACGCAAAAACTACTGAACGGATCTGAATGAAATTTGGCAAGCAGATAGTTTACATCCTGGAATAACACATAGGCTACTTTATATCCCGAAATTCCCACGGGATCGGGATTTTACGTGGGAAAACCCTAACACGCGAACGAAGTCGCGGGCAAAAGCTAGTATATTATAAATGCGAAAGTAACTATCTGTCTGCTAAGCTTTCATGCCTAAACTATTCAACCGATTAGAATAAAACTTGGTACAGATATTTGTCCGACTGCGAGCGAGAAAACTACTAACTATCAGCGATTTTATCTGTCAAGAAACGCACAATTAAATATACATTCCGTGACGAAAGAGATACATATATTAATAGTTGCTCTCTGACTGTTCACACTGCCGGCGACGACTCGCTTCATTAGTTTTGTCGCTGAGCGAGAAGAGCTGTCAAAGATATCGTTCATCGTCGGCGGTGGGACAACTGCCATAAAATTGACATTGGGAAAGGACTAAGGCTAAGGCTAAGGTCCCGGAAAAATTTCATATATCCGCGGGAACGTTATGTCGCCACACAGGCGAAGGCGTCTATGCAAATACTTTGCCGGTGCGCCGGCAACGTATTTGTCCTGCTCTTCTTGGTGCAGTACTTTAGCCGGTGTTATTCAGGGTGGCGTTTTTTCTGCTTTACTCTTCGCAATATTCATAAATTCTATTTCCAAAAAACTTCACACTGAGAGTAAAAAAAAACATGTGTGCAATTCACACGTGGTAGAAGTGAAACCTTAAAAAATGTACGAAATTTCAAAGGTATACGTTTGCCCATATGAAATTTCCACGACATAAGAAACACTGTATAATGCTTCCTATCTCATTTTCTCCCACGTTAAATCTTATGAATTTATGTGTCTGTCTCTTATTACTGTCGCTTTTTCGTTTCATAAAATTTCTAAAACTTATTTTTATGTTAAAATAATTGATTACTGACAGTACACTGAAATGGGCACAAACAGTAAAGAGCTAAAGAGTTATTTCAATTGGATGAACATTAAAGTTTACTGAAACAAACAGTTCCTTTTAAGTATTGCCGTTTTCAGAGCTTTATTGATATCGTAGCAGTTATTTTTACTGCTTCTGAACAGTTATTGTAGCATACAAGGAGTAAGGAGCTAAACAGTTATTTCAGTTGTTTGAACATTAACGTTAACTAAAACAAGCAGTTTTTTAAAGTGTTTTCGTGTTGATTTACTGTCCTACAAACAGTAAGAAGAACTGACCAGAAAATAGCTGCAGATAGTTTAATAAGTTTAATAATAAGTTTATTTCAGAAACAACTGGTTTTAACAAAAAACACAGATGCACAGTAAAATCTACTGTTATAACTCAACTGTTTTTTTTTCAGTTAGTTTAACTTCTTTGGACAATAGGCTCTATTTTTACTGACCAAAGCGGTGAATATAACCGAAAAATCGATTGGGTTTGCCGATATATTTTTTTGTTCTGTGCAGCCCTTCTGCCAACTTTATGCTGATAACTTGAAAATTTGCAGACAAGCTTCCTATGCAGACTTACGTGCCTCATTTAATACTATAAACCAGGACTAGGCTTCTGTTTACGAATGGAGTGAGGCACAGGGTTTGTAGATTAACCCGTCAAAAATCCAGGTCATTGTTGGTATATCTAGGTTGGCACCTCAGGTCAAGTGGTCGCAGCTTCCTCAGGTTATTTTCAACGGCACTGCTATTTTAATTACAAGAGGTGAGTCGCAAACTATTTGCTTCTGCCAATTCCCTTAGTCGGTTGCGTAACTTTCTGTCAACTGCCACTAAAATTGCGCTAGCACAGTCACTTTTACTTCCCATCCTAGACTACGCTGATGTCAGTTTTCTTGATCTCACAGAGGCACGATTTGATAAACTTAACGATAATTTGGCTTGCGCAAATATGATCACATATCCAAATTTCTCACGAAACTCAATACGTCTTCGTCGGAACTTACTCGTCTCTGCTTTTGCAGTGTTCTGATCAATCCTAAAACCTCCACTTATCTCAAAGAACGTTTGAAGTTCCTTCATGACACACATGCAAAATCTCTGAGGTCATTGCAAAATTTGAGGTTAGAGGTACCGAGTTATTCCACCAATTTCTTTGGCGATTCGTTTGCAGCTCCAGCTGTACGGCTGTGGAATGCTCTACCCGTCTCATGTCAATAAGACAAGCGAAAACACTCTCTAATTCTAAAAACATGATAAAAGATCTCTATGTCTCTCAATAATTATTTAATTTGTTGTTATTAATCTATACTAATATTATAAAGCGGAAAAGTTTGTTTGTTTGTTTGTTTGCTTGAACGCGCTAATCTTCGAAAGTACTGGGTGGATTTGGATGCAATTTGGTATGGAAGTAGCTTGAAGCTTGCAAAAGGTTATAGGCTACTTTTTACGCGACTGCAAGAAAGGAGAGTTATGTTTTTACCGTAATAGAATCCACGGGAGTGAAGCCCCGCGTGAGTACTAGTTTCTTATATGTCTTAACTTTTTATACGTATATGTTTTGAGTATATAGTTAATTAATTTTGTATTTTATATACTAAGTAAATAGTACACCATCAACTACCATTTATTTTCTCCTTCTGTGTCAAATCCATCCAAAGGTTGTCTGTAAAAGATCGCTTTTAGCGATAAGACCGCCCATTGTATCACCCTTTCTTATAGAAAGTCCTTAGTTGTTTCTGTTATTGCGTACAATAAAGAGTATATATCTATCTATCCTTTATTAAAATTTCAAACTTTTTGACTGTTTCTTTTCTTTATCCCAAATCGGTTGGGGGAAGGCTTCTCTCTTGTTCCTCTCTCCCGTTTTATATCTTTGTTAACCCTGAGTTCACTAGCGACTTGAATACTTGAATTTATCTACTACCTTCAGTGGCATTTCATTGAGCAGAATAGGGGACACATGGGTGGGCTGATAATTGACAGCTATAAACCAGCTTTACCTATCTCTCTGTATGAGTGAAATGACTGTATCACGTTTGGGTAATCTTTCTCGTCCTTAGAACAGTAAACACACACGTCTATTCACGTCACGCAACAGATGAAATCGTCGCATTTAACAAACTGTGGTGTAAATAAATAATATGTGCGTGTAAGGGACGGTTATTGCGTAGGTACAATTTTAATATGGTAAATGTGAGACTTTATAAGCAATCTTATTGTGGTACTCCCACACTGCTGTTAGAATAACAAAGCTGGAATTGTGAAATTATGTTTGAAAATGTTCGATGCTTTGAGTACTCCTACGCTGACGGAAAATATTCAAATAAATCTTAACAATGGAAAACATTACATCTGCTTAGAATTTAGTTTATATTCCGAGTACACGGAGATGGAAGAAAATCTGCTCATTGGATTAGATTTTATGTTTTGTTTTAACAAAAATCTATTAAAATGCACACAGCAATAAATGATAAGTATTTGTTTATTTAGACATTTCATTCAGATGTTAGGTACATCCATACATTGAATAGTAATACTTACAGTTAGTGTTATTACAATATCTATACTTATAATAAATCTGTAGAGAGGTCAATTCTGTACATGAAATATATTTACAAAATAACTATCAGGGGTGATTAGGGATCGATACTGATGCCAAAAATGCAATCAGTAAAATTTTTGTCTGTCTGTCTGTCTGTCTGTATAACCGTTATAGAAACAAAAACTACTCGACGGATTTTAACGAAACTTGGTGCAATTATTTTGAATACACCTGGGCTGGTTATAGTATACTTTTCATCACGCTACAGTCAATAGGAGAAGAGCAGTGAAGGGAAATGTTGGGAAAACGGGAGAAGTTACTCCATTTTTTAAGCTTCCGTCGTGTGTGCAACCTTAATGGTTAAAGCTACACAGAAATCATATATGACGGAAATGTTGTCCTTAAAATTATATAAAAAATATCCCACGACAGCATATATCTATCTTTTACGGTTGACTCACAATAACACGTGTAACTCCCGATAGCTTAGCAGTTCGAAGCTTTCTGATTATTATTTTGCTCCGAAATTTAAAACCACCACAACTTTGCAATGGAACTCGGCTAAAAGTAACCCAGTTACAACAAAATATAATAGAGGCTCAAATTTTAACAGGTTGCGGTGCAGGAGGAACCGTCTTTATTCCCAGAATTCCCATAATACCAAATAATTTTCCATTCCAATTTAAAAGAACGCGATTCCCAGTATCGGTGTTTTATGCAATGACAATTAATAAGGCTCAAGGGCAGACTTTTCGTGTTGCTGGAGTAGATCTCGGTGTCAGTTGTTTCTCGCATGGTCAGTTGTACGTCGCTCTTTCCCGGGTTAGCAGTTCTAGAAATCTTTGTGTTCACGTGCCGCACGGGTCAACATTCAACATAGTTTACCCGGAAGCTTTGCGCTGAAGTATTGTCATTCTATAGGTACTTAAGCCTCATGTGAACGTGATCTAAACAATATTACCAATACATTAACTTAATTACACACAAGGAGTTACACGCTGACGGAGTCGCGGGCACAGCTATTAACAATAATATTGTGCGGTTCGGTATTGCGATACTTTTCAACAGTACTATAGATTGACATATTATATTTCCCTACTAAATTACGAAAGTTAATCTGTGTGTTACATCAAAATCACTGAACCGTGAGGAAGGACATAGGCTACTTTTTTTTACGAAATACGATGGAAACGTGGACGAAGTCGCAGGCAACAGCTATCTATGCTTAATAATATAAGGCTGAAGAGTTTGTTTGTTTGTTTGAACGCGATAATCTTAGGAACTACTGGTTCGAATTGAAAAAATATTTTTAATTAAATAGTCAATTTATAGAGAAAGGCTATAGGCTATATATCATTACGCTAAGGCCAATAGGAGCGGAGCACCAATGAAGAATGCTTCAAAATCGGGGTTAAATTTAACGTTAGCCCAAAGTAACTATTCCACGCGGACGAAGTCGCGGGCAAAAGCTAGTTTTAAATAAATAAAAAGTTTAGAATGGTCAACCAATTTTGTAAACATTTTTAACAACAGTGTCGGAGCATTATTAAGTTTGTATACATATTATATCATTATTAGTAGTAGATAATGATATTAAGTAATTCTAAATAAGTTTAAGTTAAATATTTAGAGGACGGAGCTCGTAAATAAATAATAACCTTTTCTCAACTATGTTCATAAGTCTCAATTTCAATTTCTATGTTCTTCACACAATAAGAATCTAAGTTCATCCAATAATCTTCTCTTACCAGAGTAAGAGAAACTCTCACAAAGTCAGAAGTATGAGAAGGACAAATCCTTTTCATACTTCTGACTTTGTTCATTATTCTTTTCATATCCAGTCGATTCTCCTCTGGATTGCATTTCCTCTCGAGATCAGGACGGCTGACAGTCGCTATGCATTTAAAAGGAAATTGCGGATCTAATTTCTACACCAATAAGCAGAATTTCCACATTTAGTTTTCATATAGCACCTCCCACACTATCTCTTCACCACTCATGGCTGACTGGTAGAAAATGAGTCCGCCTTTGTACCTATGTGCATAAAGTGTAAATAAATAAGTTTATTTTAATATAATCAATAATGGAATATACACTTAAATAAAAATCCTAAACTACATTATATACAGGGTGGCCCGTTTACAGTGGTCCAAAGATTTTTTTCAGCTTGAGAGCATCATAAGGAGGTATTCCTCGAAGCGCTACCATTTTGAAGCGCACCTAAACAAGCGCTCCTTTTTATCCTTGGAGCGCTCCTTTTAGTAGCGCTCCCGATACCATGTTATCGGAAAAGGAGCGCTCCGAGGAATAAAAAAGGAGCGCTTCATTAGGTGCGCTTCAAAATGGTAGCGCTTCGAGGAATACCTCTCATAAGTGATAATTTAAAACATACTTTAGTTAAGCGAAAACTTATGGTTTCGAAATTATGACCACTGTAAACGGGCCACCTTGTACATCTAAAATAAACTAAAATATGGCATCCAGAAATTCGTGCGCATCGCTGTTTACTGGTAATGTGCCAGTGTAATGTAACTATGTTGGGTCCGGCTTCCAGTCTCACTGGATGCAGCTGAGTATGATGGTTTTACATGGAGCGTCTGCCTATCTGACCTCTACAACCCAGTAACTGGGTAACACAATACCCCTTGGTCAGACCAGTGTCAGATTTTCTGGCTTCTGACTACCAGTAACGACTGTTAAAGATGTACTAAAGACCGGGATCAACAGCCTAACGTACATTCTAAAGCATGGAGGAATCCCAATTAATAAGAAAGTAACCCATCTATGTGTTGACCTTGGCAAGCGTAGCCTTTAAAATCAAACCGTGTGGTAGTACGGCCGTTCTAACTTGGCGAGTGTGAAGTTAGGCTCTGCGAACTTTAGCGCTTGTGCAGTCGTACAAAAATAAAGGTTTTAAAAAAATAAATGCCAACAACCGTTGTTAACAGGAATAACAACTGCTAATTGCATTTATTTTTTTAAAACCTTTATTTTTGTACAAGTGCACAAGCGTTAAAGTTCGTAGAGCCTAACTTCACACTCGCCAAGTTAGAACGGCCGCATTGTAACTATTACTTTGCCACAAGCTTCTCTCTCGAATCTAATCATTATTCAGTCTTGTAAGAGATTCATTAATAAGTAAAGTGCTTTGTTTATTGCTGCTTTTAGCACCAATTGAGCGTAACACTTCATTAATATTAATCTAGGTATATGGTAGTGCTGAAAAGCACTTCAATTTAGTAACTAATCTGGTCCGTTTATCGAGGCTAAGGCTCAACTAACAGCAAAAAGTTTGGGAATCCTAGCAAAGGTGAGACGGTACTTTACACTGAATAGATACTTAAACTGTATTAAGCCCAGGTTCGATCGTGTATGGAGTTCTGCTTCTCATCTCTGGGATGGATTTGCCAAATACCAACTGGACGCGCTTGAGTCTATCAAGAAACGGGCCAAGACACTCATTGGCAACGATTCACTGGTCGAATCAAAGCTCCAGAGCCTTGAACATCGACGACGAGTTGCAAGTCTATCGGTTTTCTATCGGTTACATTTCGGGAAGTGTGCGATGGAATTACACAATCTAATTCACCAAGCCCATTCCATCATTGGACTACAAGACAAACGGCGATGCGCCATCGTCACATGGTGGACATCCCACCCATACGCACTAAACGTTTTGGGAATACTTTCATTGTGCGTATTGCTAAGGAGTGGAATTCCTTGCCGGAATCTGTGTATCTGTGTATCTTTTCTGATAGCTATAACCTGGGAGTTTTTAAGTCAAGAGTGAACAGGTTACTTTTAGGCTAGCGTGCTCCATCTTCGACCAAATCATCACTTACCATCAGGTGGTCAAACGCGAGCCCATTGTCAATAAAAAGAAAACATAAAGGTAATATAACACAAATTAACTTCATCTTGCTGGCAGGTCCTATGTAATAAAAATTAATCAAGGAAAGGTTACTTTACTCCACTCTCTTACTCTTTTTTGAGGGGAAATACATGTTATGAGTTCTCCCGCTGTGGATGAGCTGAAGCGAGAGACAGACTTCTACTGACTGGAAAACCCTGATGCTTCAATTGCTATTGCGGGGTCGCGGTATCTTGTTAGAACAATCTCGCAACAACACCAGGTTTTGACCCTATCAAACCCCGTCAATGGTGGTGATTGATCTTTGAGGAGCGCAAACACGACGCGTTATTGACTTACGGTAAAAACACTCCGAAAACGCTAACTGCACGGAAGTTCGTATTGCTTGCTGATAGAAAATTCCATTCAACACACATCATATGTACAAAACTTGACTCCAAAAACCTGGACTCCTGTCGATATCATAAATTTAATACCTTGGAAGAGAGACGACAGTTAAATGATATGGTTTTATTATACGACATAATTAATAATAAATTTGACTGCCCACAATTGCTTAGCAATGTTCACTTTAACGTACCACTCAGACGTAGTAGACATACAACTCTGTTTGCTGTCCCTTCGTCCTCCACAAATTACCTAAAGATGTCACCGTTGTTGCGTCTACCCGCATTATTCAATGACAAGTTCTCAACACTGGACCCCTTCTGTACCACACGAAACCGTCTTAAGAAGGAGATAGTCAGTATCTTTGGTCAAGGATCCGGATGATCTTCTTTTTGGAGACACAGACTGCTCAGTCATACCAGTAGTGCCAGTAAGATACACTCATACACATCACCTATTCACACACATCCACACTATTCAGATACACTTATACATACACTGTAAATTATAATAACAGACATGTCTACTTTGTATTTAATCTACCTCTAATATTCTTCGTAATTGGCGTAACTTTTAAGTAACTGTTTTGATATCTGTACCTGCAAGCTGTGAAGCTACCTTTTATAAATAAATAAATAAATACTTTAATTGTGCGTACAATTAAGGAGTGGAATTCCCTGCCGGAGTCTGTGTTTCCTGATACCTAGCTATAACCTGGGGGTCTTTAGTCAAGAGTGAATAAGTTACTTCCGGGTAGTCGTGCTTCATCTTCGACCACATCATCGGTTAACAACAGGTGAGATAGTAGTCAAACCTATAAAAAAAGGGTTTTTGTCCTAAATCTCTGCTTACCCCATTATATAAAAGCTTAAAGCATACGTTAACTCGCATCTATCTGACGTCAGGTATATTTTCGTGCCTCCTTTACTGTTAAATAAGGAATCGTTCATACAATTGCATTTGAGTACGCGACTTTGCGGTTTCATACAATAATTAATATATTTATTAACAAAATACAATAATCTAGAAACAATATGTCATTCCTAAAACAAGGTTGAAAAAATAGGTGGTTCGTTTAGATGCCAATGTATACGTTTTTATAATAAAATTCCTAGCCATATTCAAGAACTAAGTATTCATAAATTCAAATTGTTTATAAAACGTAAGCTATGTCAGAAAGCTTTTTTTACAGTGTTAAAGATTATATTGAGGACAAGAAGGCTTGGGAATGAGATGCTCCAGTGATATACGTGAGCCCGTTTTATTTTCTAATTTTTGATAGTTGATTTATTTTTTATTGATTAAAATATTTGTATTAAAATATAATGTGAGGACAATGTAGGTTATTCTTTATTCGTTGTTTTTACTTTCACTATAATTTATTTAATGATGTCAAGCAGTTTGAGTACTTGTGTGGCCTACCCAAATCTCCTTTGTTTTTTTTTTGTCAAATTGTTGAGCTCCTTAAGTTCTAAGTTGAGCTACATGATAACTGACAAATGCTTGCACTGTCTGGACAGGTCCGCTCAAATTCGCGTGGTTATTTCCTCAAAAAAATACCACAGACATGAACCTACATGCTTCTCATATACAAATACAAATTGTCTGGACTTTAAAAGAGACTATGACCTCTGAGTTTGTTTCGGTGTTTCTTCTCAGAGTAGTCAGTTAGGAAATACCGGCCTCATCTAGCTAAACTTAACACGCAAAAAAACATGACGTGTAAAAGTGTTATTTATAACCAATTTACAAAATAAATATTTCATTTCATTTCATTTCATTTCAATCTATTAAGTACTAAGGTCAATAGCCTAATGGATGAGGTGTCGGACTTGTGGTCGAGAGGTCACGAGTTCGAACCCCACCCATTACACTATTGCCGTGAACCCACTCCTGACACAAGCTTAATATAATTATTTAGCTTGGAGGGGTTAACAAGATTGCTTGTAATGTAAAATCGACCCTGATTGCTAATTATCTTAAAAAAAACTTTTAATTTGACATCCAAATATAGGTCTCCACAAATCTAAATATATATAACTCAAAGGTGACTGACTGACTGACTGACATAGTGATCTATCAACGCACAACCCAAACCACTGGACGGATCGGGCTGAAATTTGGCATGCAGGTAGATGTTATGACGTAGGCATCCGCTAAGAAAGGATTTTGCGAAATTCCCACGGGATCGGGATTTACACGGGAAAATCTTCCCACGCGGGCGAAGCCGCTGGCACAAGCTAGTTAAAAATAAAACTGTTAAATAATGTTTCCATCTTTTTCTTTGAGATTTAACACGTTTCTGTATGTAACTAATAGATAATAAGTGCTTTTAAGTTTGATCTGTTAACAGCTAGCTATTCTGTATGCTAATTTGTGGATAGCGTAATAAGTACTATACTTATTTAAATAATATTGTTACTTTAATCATTAATATGTATATTGAGTGTCTATTTAATATATTAATATTTGGTATCCCTTTTTAAAACAGTAAAATGGACTGTTCAATTCACTATGACAAGCAGAAAAACTATGCTTTTGCTATTATTATATATAGTATACAAGTTTTTTATCCAACATAGTTACTAACAGTATCATTAAAACTTAAAATGGGATATTAATTCATGTGTTATTAATTCGAGTTAACAATATTTTGGCACTGTTGTAAGCGCACTGTAAACACATGGTAAAATCCCGTTTGAAGCTCTAATGATACTTATATATATATATATATGTATATTTTATAATCTGGCTTTAAATCTGCTTCAATTTCTAGCACAAAGTTTATGGATTCTTTGGTCCGTAATATAAGTTTATTCTTTGAAAATAATACATTGCGCATAGACTTTGACCAATTATCTGTTGTCGTAGATAGAATACATAAGTTATTTCTAATGTTTGTTACACTTAAAAGTTATCGTAGTACAATTTAACTTTAAATGGTCTTACTCTCAAATTGAGCTACAAAACTTTTTGTTTCTATAAAAAATCAATTACATACTATATAAATACTAGCTGACCTGGAAAATGTTGTATGGCCTAACAAACCCCGGTATCTCTTAAAAAACACTCCCGTGACCCCAGCAAGTTCCTACGCACCTAGGGACACGAAAAAAGTATCGATACTTTGTGGTATCGAGTACGTTTCGTTTCGATACCGATACTTTTGTACTCGATATTTTGTATTTGATACTTTTACTCAATGAGTACTTTTTGACAGGTATCGTATCGAATAAATCTTGGACGGCAACGCCATCTGGTTCAATTAAACTAAACCTTCTAAATCATTACATTGAGCTCGAAATCGTTCTTTCAGTCTTTCTGTTCACAGTTCAGATCCTTTCCTTCTCTAATCAATCACTCAATCGTTCGCCGTTAGAAAATTGTTTAGTTAATATTATTTATTTATTGTTTATATGGTATAATGTAGTTCTTATAATATACAAAGATTTCCTACAAAACCGTATTATTTGTAATATTCTTCGTTTTCGTCTCTCAATTTGTTTTTCTCAGGTTGATCGTTATTGTGCTTGACTATTATTTGACTTAATAAATGTGAATGTATGCCTTCTAAAAGAACCTATTGTTCCATGCTGTATATATATTAGCGATTGTACGGAGGAGGAATGGGTACTATAATATGTTGCTAAAGGAATAAATAATATAATATTGTTTAAATAATATGTAAAGTCACAGATGTCTTTTTTATAGTACTATTACTACACTAGTGTACCAATACCACGGGCACGCCGCAATTGCGGCGGTAAGACCCCTCTTTTAGGAGTGGCTAGATCGGCGTCACAGCGTCCTGACCTACCGCATGACGCAGGTCCTCACCGGACACGGAAGTTTCGGGAGGTACCTGTGTCTGATGGGAAAGGAAGAGACGCCTGGGTGTCACCACTGCGAGGGTTGCCCTGAGGACACAGTCGAGCACACGGTGCAGGACTGCCCAGCTTGGGCAGAGCACCGACGTGTCCTCACGGCGGCGATAGGCGGAGACCTCTCGCGCCCGGCATTGGTCGAGGCGATGCTGCGGGGCGAGAGGGAGTGGGAAGCGGTCGCCTCCTTCTGCGAAGCAGTCATGCTTCCGAAGGAGGAGGCGGGCCGCGTGAGGGAGAGGATGGCGTCCTCCCTCCAGCCCAGCCGCAGTGGTAGACGCCCACGGCGTCGGACGTCGGCCGACGATCTCCGGCCACCGTAGGAGTGGGCATGCGGACAGCGAGTAAAGGGCAACTCGCTGTCCGACCATGGACCATGCCCGGTTCGACGGCGCGTTGTGTTCCACGCGCGCCTCAAAGAGCGTCAGCAACATGACGAGGCCCTGCAGAGGGCCGAAGCCTGCCGGAGTCGTGGGACTTATCCCATTACCGTGGCCCCGGTACGTAAAGGGTTATTGAAGGAACACCGTGGATTTTAGTCAGTAAAAGTCTGACAGTCCCTCCCACCCTGCCCGGGGTGGGAGGACTTATTTGATAATTTTACCACGCTAAAAAAAAAAGTGTACCAATACCATTAGTGTTGATATTCTGTTCTTTTGTCCTACTGTACTGAATCTAAATTGACATTACTGACTGACATTGACGTATGCGCATTAGGCCCTAAGAAAAGTACTCGTTACTTTGAAATATCGATACTTTTGTTTCGATACATTTATGAGTACGATTCTTTTTTTTCGATATTACTCATGAGTACAATATCGATACTTTCTTATCGATACCGTGTCCCTATACGCACCATGGTCTAACGATATTATTGGCACGTTTATACGTGGCAATTATCGTAACGATTCTCTAGTACTTTGACTATTCGCATCGTGCTACGGCGTAGCTTGTATGTGCTACGACTGTTTACAGCGTAGCACGCGAAGGTACTCAAAATCTTTTCGATTTGGTTTTTCTTCTAAATGGAGGAGGAGAATGGAAGATCAGGAGCAAAAATAAAAAGAAAACATACCAGCTTGGTCTAGCTACAAAAAAGTCGCCCCCATAAGACCCACATCCTATAAATCGCACTGCCTTATCCGCCCACCTGGCCGCACCCTATACCGCCCCATCATGCGCAGTGGGCAGCCCGGTATGGATCGCCAGTTCTCCACGAGACGCCAACGATAGCAGTCATGCATCGGTAAGTACCCTTATCCAGATAACTGCTTTGATTTTTTTTGACAATTTGATTTAAACGTGATAACAGAGAGTTCAAGGCGTGAATAGGATTCTTTAGCTGCATTTACTTTATATTTACGGGTTTTTAAATTTGGAATGTGTAAAAAAGTTTGAGTTTCTAATATTTATGCCTGGATTTTGTGTCGAGAGAAGTTTTGAATTTAGAATGTTTGGGGCTCAAGAAGTGAAAGTATATTTTTTTTCTGTTTGTGGTGATTTTTGATAACTTGTAAGTTTCGATGTTTTTTTTTTTAATATATTTTACAGACTGTAATATGCATAATAAGATTTAATTAAGACACATTAATGTTTATTTGTTGCGTTGTCTAAAAATAACCTTTTTGTAACAATACAATTTTCTAAATGGCGCGCTTTGGGAAATTATTTGACTAACACAATTTAAATGCGTTTTTAATCACATCTATAAACGAAACGCGTTTTGCTGTCACTAAAAAGTGTGTTGTAAAACGTAGATGCCATAATTTATGCGGGCAGTTTTTTCAAATTTTACTAAAAATATTTTCGCGCGTAAAACTCAGTCACGATGCTTGTATTTTTTTAATCGTACCAAAACTATGAGTATGTTTACCGGTTTGCGTTTGATAATGTAAAAACAACAAATACTCCAATGTGTATGTAATCTAATTCAAACATCCCCTCTAATGGATACCTATAAAAAGCTCCATTCATAAATTTGGCGGGTGGAAAATATCCATTCCAGTTAGAGTCTAACATAACTTGAACTCTCAGCGCGGCGCTATTAGCAACAGTATAAAGCAATTGTGGTACTTTGTGTATAGTTCCTCAAACCTCCGTATGTCAACTTACAGTGGGTAATCTTTGTTAGATATTATAGGTGCATTAATAGACTATAAAACGTGATTTGTATCATAATTAAATTCGACGCATAAGGTTATCGAAACAGGTAAATAAATTTGCCTAGCTAAGGAGTTCGTGGCTAAGTAATAACAGCCCCCGGATCATTCTGCAAGGTTAAGCAACCCTGGCCAACGTCGCTCCGTGGATGGGTAATTATTTTAAATAATTTAAATAAAAAAGATTCTCTGTTTTTTATGAGTAATGTAGTAAGTACACTAATTTAGCCGTCCCCACTTTACTAATTTTTCTTAAAGTCCTTCCAGAGGTTGTCTGGAAGATATCAATCAATCAATTTATAATTTTCAGGCAACTTGACCCATACAAATAAAATACATCCTATTACAATAAATAACTACAAATAAACTAATATATATACACAACGTGTAACGGAAAGGGTATATACATACCAAGGGCACGGCTTCTTTGGATGATATCAAAAGATATCAAGGGTTTCAACTGAAAATAAAATAATCAAAAAATTGATACGAAATTTCTTGCAAATATCACGATAAATCTCTTCTGTGATGTGCTTAATTGAAAAGTTCAGTTTCTGGTATCAATGTATTAAAAATTCTCATTACTTCCGAACATGTAGAGATAGGATTAAAAAACCCTTCCAATATCGTTTGATATCACCCAAAGAAGCCATGCCCTTGGTATGTATATACCCTTTCCGTTACACGTTGTATATCACTTAACCAAAACTTATACATATTATATTATTACACGAGTTAGAGCCGGGGCACACGATGCGTTGCGGCGGCGGTGCGGCGCCAGAGCGGTGTCGCTGCGTCGTCTTACATAGAAATATCTGTGGCATGCACACGATGCGCTCCGGCGCCGCACCGGACTTGCAACCACCAAGACGAGGCGGGGAGGGGTGAATGCGTTGCGACGTCAGAGCGGCACCGCTTAGTTGTTTTGCGTCACAAGGAAGGACACACGCTCGCTGGTTTCGATTGTCTGTCAACAGACTGTCCAAATCTGCTACGGCGCCACTGCGACATAACAACGTTACGGCGCCGCACCGCTCGTGTGCCCACTGACACGGTGAAATCTTTGCGGTGCGGCGCCGCAACGCATCGTGTGCCCCCACCCTTATCGGAGTCGAGTGTAGCGCAGTGTCCGATCTGTCGCTTTCAGCGATAAGACCGCCATTGTTACCATAGAATAAGCAATATGGTTAAATAGGTGTGTTTAAATTTTGGTGTACAATAAAGTATATTCTATCTGTTTATCTATCTCATCCGTGCCTCGGTAATCATTTTAAGCTTGGTCTCGGCTGTCATTTAAACATACTTGACAGTAGTTACAGGTAGTCAAAAACCATAAGATCAAGGGGTACTTTGGCAAGACCGGTGTCAGATGTTCTGGCTAACGTGATATCTCAAGAACTTCTTAACAAACTGGATCGACTTCTCAACAATTGTATTCGTTTCATTTTTGGCCTTCGAAAAAATGATCACGTTTCTTCCTTCCGTTCTCAGCTTAAATGGTTGCCTATCCGTCAAAGGAGATCCCTCAGATCCCTCTGTATGCTCTTCACTATTATGAACGATCCTTGTGCTCCTGTTTACTTAAAACAAAATTTTAAATTGTTGGGCAGCTCTCATGATCTTAACCTTCGCGCATCCAAAAACTTAGTTCTTCACATTCCTTCTCATCGTACCGGGTTTCTATCTAATTCTTACGCTATTTCTACTATTAAAGTCTGGAATTTGCTACCCCTTGACATCAAGAAGGCTGAGTCAAAATTTTCTTTTAAGCGCAAAATTAAAAACCACTACTTAAGGGGCTGTTATTCTTAGTTTGGTCTTCGTCATAATTATCATGAGCTCTCTTATTTTTATATTCTTCTTATATTATTCAGAAAGAATATTATAAAGCACCGTATCTATTAGTTTGTCATTTTAGCATATATGTGTATTTTATTAGTATTGTTATATATTAGTATTATATTTATTAGTATTAAATATATTATTTCATTCCTTTTTCTTGTACACCTACCACAGTGTGTTTTTTTTTTAACCCAAAGGTTGACTGGTAGAGAATGCCTTGCTGCATTAAGTCCGCCCATGTAATACATTTGTAAATAAAGTTTAAATAAATAAATAAATACCTCGTGTTACCCAGTTACTGGGTTGTAGAGGTGAGATAGGCAGTCGCTACCGTACTCAGCTGCATCCACTTAGACTGGAAGCCGATCCCAACATGGTTAGAAGAAGGTTAAGCAAACGATGATCTTTTTATTAAGATTCAAACGAAATCGTGCTGATTATTCTATTGTTTAAATTGTGTGTTTGATAGGAAGTAAAGACGGATCTGCCTAGTTTCATAGCTACATTTATTTATTTATTAAAACTTTATGCAACACAAAAATGAACAAAGGCGGACTTAATGCCATAGGTATTCTCTACCAGCCAACTATGGATGGTGAAGAAATAACATGGCAGGTGCATAAAAAAACCTAAGTACATAATATATTCAAAGTAAAAGTCTTATTACAAGTATATATACATATAAATTACTATTATTAAGTTACTTACATATTTATCATAATACATACCAAATATAATATATACTATATATTAATAAAAAGTCATAGGAACAGCAACTTTCTCTTAAGCGCATATTGACTGTGTGGCTGTCCTGATATCAAGAGGTAGTGCATTCCACAGAAGAATAGATTGTATACAAAAGGAACAATGAATAAAATCAGAAGTATGAGAAGGACAGAGTAAGAGAAGATTATTGGAAGAGCGCAGACTTTTAGCGTGTGAAGAATGAGTCTTTTTTTGGGTGGGGAAAATCGTCGAATGACTTCTCACGTTCTGGGTGGAGCGGAAAGGAGTAACTTCTTCTTTGTACATTTTTGACACTCGTTACTTGTAATCTGAACCCAAAAAATCTGACACCAGTCTTGCCAGGGTGATCGTTACCCAGTAACTGGGTTGCGGTAGTCATATAGGCAGTCGATCTATGTAAAATATTAATCAATAAAAAAAAAAAGTTAAAACAAAAATAAATAAAAATAAAATAAATACTCAGCCTGTCTAAAAAACCCACCCTGCTCCTTTAGCTGCTCTTGCGTTACGGCATCACGGTGTCTTCTTAGAACATTCTCGCAGGCAATGGCCCTAAGGGACTCCGTCAGATGTCCGATGAGCCTATCATATAATAGGTAATATTCCAAAGAAAACGTCTTGTCTTTCTAATATTTTCTGCACTGACACATACTTATAGATATGAAATAGTTCTTTACAGTCAATGAATTGACTTATTTCATTAATAATAATAAATTCATTTATTCAGGTAAATTACACTCATTGCCATTAATCAAATTACAAGTACGATTAAAATCAATTTATTGATAATAGGTCCGCGTTTGACCATCTCACCTGATGGTAAGTGATGATGTTGTCGAAGATGAAGCACGCTTACCTAGAAATAACCCATTCACTCTTGACTCAAAGACCCCTAGGTTATCAGGAAATATAGTCTCCAGCAGGGAATTTCACTCCTTAACCGTACACACGACCAAAGTATTCCCAAGAAGTTTTATGCGTATGTGTGTGATGACCATCATGTAACGATGGCGCATCGCCGTTAGTCTTGTAGTCCTATGATGGAACGGGCTTGGTGGAATTAGATTGTGCAATTCCATCGCACATTCCCCGAAATGTTACGGGTATCTTGTTAGAACATTCCCGAAACCCTGACAGGATTCACCAACAGCTGTAGTTACTGAATGAAATCGCTTTACATTACTGCCATTTACATTAATGGTAATGAATTGTTACGGTTAATTGGTGCTAAAAGGATAAACAAAGCACTTTAGGTACTTATTAATGAATCTCTAACAAGACTGAGTAACGATTAGATTTATCATTAGAACTTAAAACGGGATATATACCATGTGTATTTTACACATGAAATACACAAAGTAATTATAGTCGACTCTCGTTAATACAAACCTGCGATAATTCGAACCTCTCTATAATTTAAAGTTCCCTAGAAAATCTCTTTATATTTCGAACTAAATCAATACATTTTTATATTCTTAGTAATTCGAACGAAAAATCATCGCTACATACCAAAACGACGCGTTAATTCAAACTCGTCGGCGTGATACACTCGACAATTTAAAGTTCCAGAGAGAAAGAGACAGAAAGATGCAGAATTCGCAGAGGTTAGAAAATAATTTCAGGCACTTTTTTTCTTAAAAAAAGTTATTAAGCAGTCTGAGCAGCAGCAATGTGCTGTGAAGCAAACTAATATAACAGAGTTATTTCAAATAAAAGATTAACTAATTCACATAATGAATATGTAGTTAAACAGTAATAATTGATTATCAACATTCAGTAATTCAAATTTTTATTTCTTTTCTCTCAAAACTTTCGAACCATTTCATATTTTCAACACTCGATAATTCGTAATATTTTAAGAGTCCTTCGAGTTTCGAATTAACGAGAGTCGACCGTATCCCGTTTTAGGTATGATTCAGACCAACCGGCTCGCATCGGGCCGGGCCGGGCGGTATTTTACAATGCGGTAAAGAACATTGAAATGTATTAACAGTAATTACAGTTCATATTTGCATGCAACTTACGCATAGTTACCTTCGTCGGCATCCCGCGACGCGTCGCGACGTGTCGCAGAATGCATTCGGCTGTCGCGACGGCCGACCGGCCCCGACCGGCTCCGAACGGTGCCGTCGGCATCCAATCGGTTGCCGTCGGGTCCGTTTGGGGCCGGTCAGCCGTGCGTCGTGGAATACGAACGGAGATTACGGTGCAGCAACTAGTGAATCATTCACTTTACGTCTGCGCGGCGCAATGTGAGCAGCACTTCTGGGCGCTTGTTGGAGTGCGTACGGATTCCAGCGGACACTGTCGGCTGCCGCGGCACGCGTACGGCTACCGCGGCAGCCGTAGGCATTGTATTGGTGGGGCGCATCTTCGTGGATAGCACTATCTATAACATTTAATACTTTGACTGGTTTATATTGTGAATTGGACGTAGTTATACAACAAGGATCCATTCCACACTCTTCCGAAAATGAGTTATATTGATATCTTTAATATATCATCCTGAAGATGCGCTTGGTACAAATAACTCAATTTCGGAAATGATAGATAGATAGATATACTCTTTATTGTACACCATAACAGAATTAAATAAGGACTAAAACTACAATAGGTGTTACAATGGGCGGTCTTATGGGCGATGAAAGTGTGGATTGGATCCTTTTTACATAACTACGTCCAATTTTTGTTGTGACACTATTATTATTATTTTATTTTTGATCTATCGAGTTTTTAAATAATCCATTGACATTTTTATTATTCTTTTGATAAGTTTAGGAATATCTTGACATCTTTAATTATTATTGTAAATTGGATTAATTTTATGATTTGCTGTGCCCTTCGGGGTCCATAATTGTATCCTAGCTTTAAGCAATTATTTTCACATCTAAAACAACATTTTGGAATGCAAATAAATATATATGAATATGTATATGTGGTAGGGAACACAGAAGCTGGGAGAGAGTTCCGAACCTTGGCTGTGTGCACAATAAATCTAGACTATTAATATTTAACTCAGAGTATTATGTCTCTTTCTGTATTATATTGGATTCATTCCACCGATAAGTGGTGAACTTGTAGCCATTCAAGTACTCATGTCATCCTTAATACTCGCGTATAATCCGTACTGATCCAAATTAAGCTTACGACCGAAGTTTACAATGTTATAATTATCTTATCTTAGTTAATCTTCGCTCGGGTAATAGAGTTTTTATTTGATTACTGTGAGCGACGTCTTTGCTTCGCTAAATCGATATTTTAACTATTCAATTTCTCGTCAGGTAATTTTTATTTTGCGATAACTCATAAGATATTCATTTTGTTGAAATAGTGTAAAGAGCTATTCTGATCTACATTAAATGCTTAGCTTATCTAACGTATTTAATTGGATAAGGAATAATACTGTACTGCCAAAAATAAGTTCGTAAATAACCCATCAGTTTATTGTAATTTGTAAAAGAAAACAATGGTTATTGTGGGTTATCCTTGGGAGATAGATATATGCCATCGCGGACATTTTTGTAGATCTATAAAAGAGGAACAATCCCACTATACATATTTTTGTTATAGTCAGATGGTTTTGGCAGCGTTTAAAACTCCTGATCGGCTTAATTTTTTCCGACATGTCGAACTAACATCGTCGTATTTTACCCAGTTCACACAAAACCTTAACTTATTATACTTATACTAAAACCTTCCTCAAGAATCACTCTATCCATTGGTGAAAATCCGTCTAGATCGTTTTAGGTTTATCGCGAACAGACAGACAGACAGACGTGGCGAGGGACTTTGTTTTATAATATTTAGAGATTAGAGATATAATAATATACGGATAGTTTACGGATACGGTTTAGTATACGGATACTTTTCTGTTTTAAGTTACCTATATTGTTAGTTTTTTTTTTTTTCTGGACATAATATTCATACAAATTATTACTATTAAATTTTTTCTTGTAATATACAAATGAGAAATAATGTACACCTATAAGGTAGATTTTTGAGGAACCAATTAATGTAATAAGATCTCATATAAATATGTATCCAAAAATCACATTAATAAAATGAATTGAATTGAATTGAATTGATGGATGTTTGTTTTCCTTCCCCGTAAAAGTTACTGAACGGATTTGATTGAAACTTGGTATATAATAGATAGTTGAAATTTTGGAATAACAGGCTATTTTGTTGTCCCGAAATTCCCACGGGATCGGGATTTACGTAGACTAAACCTCCCAAGCTGTTTTTTTATTGAAAATAGCTTCTCCACGTAACTTCGTACGCTTCTCCACGTGTACGAAATTGCGTGGAGAAGCTAGAATTAATTAATATGTATTAGATAATTAACATGTATCTCAGTGTCTTAATAGGCAAATATAACATGCGTAAAGATGTTTACACGTAAGCAAACTATTAGATAATTTACAGACTAAATCGAATAAACAGACAAGGATAAACATCAAATTTCTCTTATTTTGTTTTCGAATATATTATTGCGAGCTGGGGTTCGGTATAGAAATAATTTACGCCAATTAGAGCAAAATCAACACTTTAATTAAATAAAAAATACACGCAAAAATAAAAATTAACAGCGTTATTCACTCTACAATACTTCTCACTTGACTGTTAAATTGCACTGTAATTCACTTGTAGAGCTCCGATTATATCGCGTCGTATGTTATGTAATAAAAATGTGTGCGTTCCTTTACGAACTGTTTATACCGTGATGTATGAGTTCTAGAACGCTCATGTACAATCGACACACTGCCAATACTGCCAAGAATGTTCCAGATGCTTCTTGGTATACTCAGTACTGCTACTCGCCGCCAGGTGGCGTTAGTGTTTCCAACGTTCTAGAAGTCGGTCAAAATTTCTCGACGTAGGTAGTTAGCTATGCGACTGGCGTAATAATATTGAGAGAATTGCTAAAAATATCTGTACAGGGTGTGCATTAATTACGATTCATCATCATCAATTAATAACAATAATAATTAATGAATACATTGTGTCCCAGAAATCAACGTCAAGCCGAAAACTGGCAATAGGCCAAGTCGTGATAGTTATTAGAAAAATATTTTAAAAAATCTTGGTCATGTACTTTTCAAATTTTATGGTTTCAAAAATAAATCTCAAAAGTGACAACTTGTGATGATCTTTCAAGTCCTGTGATTACAAATATTAACGTTTTGTCAGTTTTTTTCTGTGACGTTACCATGAATAATCCTTCTGTAAATTACAGTTAAAAGTTAAAACAAAACTACCTCAGTTTTAAATAAAATGTTAGATTTTTGCCTAACATTGAATTCAAAATATTATATCACCCAACTTTAACCACGTGTATTGTAAAAAAAATGTACTACACTATTTTGGCAAATAACTTTAAAAGATGGCGCGTTTAGTCTGAATTCCAAAATGGTATGTCACTTACTAATTGCTACTTCTTAATTGAGGAAAAACGTTTTTGTTTTATTGAAGCCGGATTTCATTCAAGTTTGATTGAGACGGAGAGTGACGTTATTTGACTAGTGTGAGCGAGACAGATGGTGACGCTACTTTGTTAAGTGTGAGCGAGATAGATAGTGACGCTACTTTTATCTAAGAGCGAGACGGATTGACACATCATTTCGTCTGTGTTCGTGAAACAGATAGAGACGCCACTCTGGCGAAACAGAGACGCGTTAGGTAAATTCTGCAATACTGCAGTACGTTACGCTCTTTTGTTTACTACGCATCTTTCTGTATTTGTATCGACTTCATACTTACAACTGTGGCTTTGTTTATTGGACTTGATTTGGATTTATCTGCACTGTTTCTGACGACCCTGGACTTGTTTTAATCCTAATCCCGTGTTTTGTGTAGTGTGTTATCATGCCATCTCGATACACCGCACAGGAATACGCCAACATGCATCTCATTTATGGAGAATGCTTATGCAACGCCAATGCTGCAGCAAGAATGTATCGTGAGAGATACCCAAATGCTGAGCGTTATCCCAATCATCGAGTATTTATTAATGTGCATCGGTCATTATCAGAGAGTCGATTCCCTAGTCAAATGGTTAGCGAGGGAAGACCCGTAATGCCCTACGAGGCCGAAGTCCTGCAAGAAGACCCAAGTATCTCAGTACGTGGAATTCAACAGAGCATAGGAGTCCCCAAAAGTACTGCACAGCGTATTTAAAAAAGAAACGAGTTTTACCCATACTATGTATGATAAGTACAAAGTCTGCTACCCCGAGATTACCCAGAGAGAGTGCGATCTTGTCAAACGATGTTGCAGAAGCACCGAGAGGATCCGCGATTCTTTGAAAAAATTCTATGGTCAGATGAATCAACATTTAAAAAGGACGGTTACATGAACCTCCACAATTTGCATGAATAGCACGTGTGAAATTCCATTTGATGCGGGAAGACAGATCGCAGTACCAGTTTAAAGTGAACATGTGGACGGGAATTTTGAATGGTAAAGTTATTGGTCCAATCGAGCTGCCGGACAACTTAAATGCCCAGGGGTATTTGGACTTTTTACAAAACCAATTACCAGAATTATTGGACGAAGTGCCACTGAACATTTACTGCAGCATGTGGTACCAACAAGATGGCTGCCCAGCGCATTATGCTCTAACAGTACGTGAGTTTCTCAATCGTGAATACACCGATAGGTGGATAGGGCGGGGTGGTACAATTTCGTGGCCTGCTCGTTCACCCGATTTAAACCCCATACATTTCTTTTACTGGGGTACGATACAGGATATCGTGTACTCTAAACAAATTCAAAATTTAGACGATCTGCGCCCAAGAATTGCAGAAGCCGCTGAATACATCAACTCGAGAAGATACGCCCATCTTATTACGCGATCATTTTTAAAGAGATGTAGAGCTTGCATTGCAGCTGAAGGTAAACAGTTCGAACATCTATACTAATATTATAAAGCTGAGGAGTTTGTTTGTTTGTTTGCTTGAACGCGCTAATCTCAGGAACTACGGTTCTGATTTGAAAAATTCTTGTGTAAGTGACTCAGTGTTACATAGCCCATTTATCGAGGAAGGCTATAGGCTATATATCATCACGCTATGACCACTAGGAGCGGAGCACTAATGAAGAATGTTTCAAAATCGGGGGATTTTTTTTCCACGCGGACAAAGTCGTGGGCGGAAGCTAGTTTAATATAAACTTGGTAAATCTGATTTAATTAACAATTATAACAGAACAAATCCATCAACTGAATTTTATTTCAAACGCACCTAAAAATAACAAATAACTTTTTCCCCAAAATAAAGAAGTAGCAATTAGTAAGTGGCATACCATTTTGGAATTCAGACTAAACGCGCCATCTGTTAAAGTTACTTGCCAATATAGTGTAGTACATTTTTTTTACACTACACGCGGTTAAATTTGATTGATGTAATAATTTTGAATTCAATTTTAGGCAAAAATCCAACATTTTATTTAAAACTGAGGTAGTTATGTTTTAAATTTTAGCTGTAATTTACAGAAGGGTTATTCATGGTAACGTCATAGAAAAAATACTGATGAAAGGTTAATATTTGTAGTCACAGGACTTGAAAGATCATCACAAGGTGTCACTTTATGAGATTTATTTTTGAATCCATAAAATTTGAAAAGTACATGACCAAGATTTTTTTAAATATTTTTCTAATAACTGTCACAACTTGGCCTATTGCCAGTTTTTGCTTGATGTTTATTTCTGGGGCATGTTGTATATAAAACTCTTCCGTTACTGAGTGACTGACTGACAGACATAGCTGAAACTACTCGGTGCAAGAAACTGTTTTTTGGCATGTATGTTTGAGGAGTTTGGAAGGGTACTTAGAGAGATTTTTTGGAAATTAGCCCCCTAAGGGATTAAAAGGAGGAAACAGAATTTATATGAAACTTTTTATTTCGTCAAGGAATTCACTTGAAACTGTCTATATGTCGCAGATTTTTCATAAAATTTGGTTTTTGACCAAAAACCTAGGTTTTTGATGAAAAGCCGGAAGATGACACATTTTAAACTCAATTTTATCATAAACCTGCAACAATCCAGATTTTTGATCAAAAACCTGAACTAGTTTGGGGTTATGATCAAAGAGTTAGGAAAATCCATAGTTATATGTGACACTCCATAGTTACTGTAAACATAGATTTAATTTGTTATTAGATTAAGAAATTTGTACTTTGATGGAAATAAATCATTTATTATTATTATTACATTTTATTCTTTTTTTTTAATTTGACTCGGTTTAGTCGTATTTAATAGTTACGAAATTTAATTTTCGCGACTTATCAAAATCAGATTAATATAGGTACCTTCGTGAAATTGAAACATTTAATTTCATAATTGGATTATTAATGGAAGAGAATATCGATTGGATCATGGATGTAAAATTTTGATAAATAAATAATTGTTTTCTTTCTACTAAGTTGCAAATGATGAATTATTTATTTGGATTGTTTTATTTATTTCATTTAAATTGTTTTATTTGTCATAAAACAAAGCAAACCCGTGATTTTGACAAGAACTTTATCATAAACCCAAACTAGTTCAGGTTTTTGATAAAAAATTTGGATTGTTACAGGTTTATGATGAAACTGAGTTTAAAATGTGTCATTTTCCGGTTTTACATCAAAAATGTAGGTTTTTGATCAAAAACCTAATTTTATGAAAAACCTGCGACATATATAGGTTTCTCGAGGGATGTAATTGAGCACTAAGAACGGGATTTATACGGGCAAAACCACAGACGCGAACGAAGTCCCGGGCAACAGCTAGTGTTTTATATTGTACATAAAGAAAAGACACTAACTTTAATTAATTTATTCATTTTCCTTTGTTAGCAATACACTATAAAAGCTGTCATGTCTGAATGGAAAATTAAATCCGTAAAATTTTCACAAATTATGTATTTCTGTTGCCGCTATAATAACAAATACTAAAAACAAAATAAAATAAATATTTAAGGGGGCTCCCATACAACAGACATGATTTTTGCCGGTTTTATAGAAAATGGTACGGAACTCTTCGTGCGCAAGTCCGACTCGCACTTGGCTGGTTTTTAATTTATTGCTTTTCACCAAACTATATTTTACCGAACAACTTCCTAAGTTTGATAGTCTATCATTGTAAGTACACACGGCGTTAATAAATGTCCTCAATTTTTAAAATGATATATTGCTACAGCATTGAATTCGTCACGAAGAAACCAAAAAGCAAAACTTATACAGTACTCGCTTCTACCCGCGATTTCGTTCACATGGGAGAATTTTCTATCGTAAATTCCGATCCCGTGGGAATTCCAGGATAAACACTAGCCTACATCATTTTTATGTAGCAACAATTTTTTTTCTCAACGCAAGCCAAATAATGAATTTTTATAGGCAAAATTTTGCTGCTTAGGTTACATTATTGCAATTTCCTTAAAAATCTCTATGGTTTTTCAAAATGAATTAAAGCATATGTTTGGTTCCTTCAGATGAGTAAATAGTTGAAATCGGTCCAGTAGTTTCGGAGCCTATTGGGTACAAACAAACAAACAAAAAATCTTTCCTCTTTATAAAGTTAGTAGGTATAGACAATAATTTATTTCACAAAAAAACTTAGTAGGTTACAAAATTATAGTTTGGCAATATATTAATTCGTTTCCCAAGTGTATAAGTATCATCTTCAATTAATCCGCAAACATATCCAGATCCGTGCTTGAGTCCAAGAGAGCGTTAATAGCTGGTATGTTTGCTGAAGCGCGGCTGGATTATTTCTATGCTATCATGCGCAAGCGATGTGCCAGAGTCAGCACCAACAGTCTCCTCGCCACCTTATCGGAAAAAATTGATAGTCCTTTTCTCAGGCACTGGGTTCAGTTCACGTGCCAAATTGAGTGTGTTTGCTTGTGTGTCTTATTTTCGTATTGTGTATGCTGTTTATTTTTGTATTCCTACTAACATAGTTTTTAAGTTTAAACTAACAAGTTTTAATGGATCCTTCGTCTGAAATAAAAAGTATATTATTATTATAGCGGCTAGAGTTCGATGAATAGACAACTTGAAGTGTGCAACTGTACGTATTATAACTACCCGTGCCTCGGAAAACTCCCATCGGACTCGTACTATCGACTCGAGAGTATCGGAACAGAGAGTGCGCCTGTACCTGTGCACATACCTTGTGCACTATAATATATGAGACTAGCTTCTGCCTGCGACTTCGTCCGCGTAGAAGTCGAAAATATTCCACGGGATCCCGTCCCCGACTTGCTTGACAAAGATTATAATAGCTCGGCTAATATGCATGATATAAAGATAACTTATAGCCTATAGCACTCAGGGATAATGCAGCTACATGTAAGCGAAAGAATTTTCAAAATCGGTTAGGTAGTTTCAGAGATTACCCCATACATACAAACTTACAAATTTTACCTCTTTATAATATTAGTATAGATTGGCCGCTGTGGCAGAAATCAGCTAGGAGATCTATTAATTACGTTAATTACGATTACAATAAAGCTAATAAAATTTTAAACGTCTATCCTATGTGCAAATTAAAATGTAAAAGAGCGGTCACTAACTGGCTCCTTGAATTAGACTATGCAGAGACTGAAAATATCTTAAACATTTTGAAATGATTTTTGATCAGAATTTCTATACACCTAACTTCGTCATTTCACCTTATTTATCACACACACACACTCACGGACATCTGTAGGTACTCACACTCAATGCGTGAGGACTTATATTACACTCACAATTACACACTCTTCAAAACACAAAAATAATTCTTTCCTATTATTATTTCTTTTTGTAATTGTTTAAATTTACCTCCTCTCAATACTTGGAGCTCTTATGTTTATAGTTGTAGTACCTCAATGTAAGTAATTCACAATTTTAAAGGGTGTGAGCCTGGAGATCTGTAATACAGGTTGCGAACCCAGTACAGACTCCAGCTCTCACTAAGGTCTACAACGTGTAATTTAAAGGGCATATGTACATACCAAGTGCACGGCTTCTTTGGATGATAACAAGCAATATGGCAAGGGTTTTGTAATCCTATGTCTACATGTGTAGAATTTATTAGAAAATTCAATACATTGATACCAGAGACCGAATTTTTCAAATTAAGAAGAATTTATTTATTTACTAGCTGACCCGCCACGACTTCGTTCGCGTGGTATCCTACCCCTACCCAACCGATACCACTACCCCTATCCTACCGATACCCTACCCATACCTTACTCTACCTCTACCCTACCCAAACCCTACCCTACCAATACCCTACCCCTACCCTAACGTACCGTACAGTACCCTACCCCTACCCATAGAAATATAATATCTATGCCCCTACCCCTACCCTTGCGACCTTTCCTACTTTTTTTTTCATAAGAACCTTCTCCTGACAAAACCAAACAAAACAAAAAAAGAATCAGCCAAATCGGTCCAGCCGTTTTCGTGTTTTGCGCTTAGCAACACATTTAGCGATTCATTTCTTATTATATAGATTATCCACTTTACATCTATCATTACAGGGTAACCTAATGCGATAGTGTACTTATTCTAGTATTTCAACTATTTAATTTTTTTTATAACAAATTACAAATAAAGCACTCCTAGTGAATTCACCCAGTGAACAACAGAATAAGTCTAACTCGGTCGCAATGATGTTGAGAGTGCGGAGTGCACGCGTCAGTGGCGCCTCCCCCAACAGATTGGTGCGCCCGCGCGGCTCCACCACCAGCCGTGGCGGCCGACGTCGCCACACGTATGTATGATGTTTGTTTTATAATTAAACACCTTTTTATATGGTTTATACCATTTATTAGTATAATTATTGTACATTACAGTTACACCTCGTGCCGCGATCCAGAGCGTCTCTCCGGTGTCTGCGGTGTTGCCAACCCTATATGTTAGTGTTGTTACTACTAATTATGTCTCCTCTCACATCCCTTCTCTTTTCTTAAAATAATTAATCATTACAATATTCATGCAAATAATTTGGTTTCTTAACAATTCGACCACTTCTAGTTTTTTTATTTTCTACAACAATATTGTCAAAATTAAATGTAACAGACTTCTTGGCTTTACTATTTACTATGTCATTATTAGCTCCAAGATCAGTCTGTTCATCAAGACAATCTACAAAGTTATCCACATCACAATTAACATATTCAAAATTTAAATTATCATTATTTTCCACAATGTCATTCATAATATCTTTGTTACAATTATTAAAGTCTATATCTCTAAAAGCTAAATTCTCAGTACAGTCATCATCTGTTACATTAACATTCGTTACCTTATCATAACATCTTTCATTTAATGTGTTATTTTGTATTATACATTCTAGGTCCTCATCATCATAATCATATGTATTTTTAACATTAAATTTTCTATATTTTGAACCTTTAAATATATTATATCTGTTTCTCAGAACTTTCTGCCCATTTTCCAATAATATTACATAGGATCTATCTTTATCCCCTTCTTTTACAATTTTACCTGGGATTAACTTATTCTTATTTCTATCTCTAATATAAACATTTTGTCCATTAAAGAATATTATTCCTTTACCCTTAAATTTCTTATCATGATACAATTTATATCTTTCATTTTTCTTTTGTACATAGTTTTTTATTTTCTTATACTTTGTTTCATAACCATTTCTATTCACAGGTAACAAAGAAGCTACTTGTCTACCAATCATCATCTCATTTGGCGACTTTAACTCATTATCAATAGGCGTATTCCTGTATTCTAACATAGCTAAATCAATATTTTTATTTTCTAATATACATTTTTTTAACATCCTTTTAACTGTTTGAATGTGGCGCTCAACCATCCCATTAGACCTAGCATAATAAGGTGTTGATGTCTTATGTTTAAACCCAAATTGCTGACAGAAATCTACAAATACAGAACTTCTGTATTGAGCTCCATCATCTGTATATAATAATTTAGGGATTCCCCATCTAGAGAATGATGTTTGTAAAGCTTTTATATGCTCCTCCGCTGATTGATTTTTTAATACACTTATCTCTACATACTTAGTAAGATAATCTACTATTAATAAAAATATTTTATTATTTAAGAAAAACATATCCGCTCCTATTGTACTCCATGGTTTATTGGGAACTTCTCTTAATTTTAATGGTTCATAACTATGACTTTTTTGAAACTGTAAACAGATGTCACAATTTTTAATCATATCTTCTATTTCTTTATTCACATGTGGCCAATATAATAATCCTTTTATTCTATTTTTACACTTTTCATAACCCATATGATTGTAATGAATTTGCTTTAACATGTCAGAACGTAATGATTTTGGTACTAACAAAGCTGAATCTTTGAATATTAAACCGTTAGCTACATATAAGCTTTCTTTAATAGAATGATAAAACTTTAATTGAAATGGAATATCAGAATATTTAGGCCAATCATTTTGAATATAATTAATAAGCAATACCAAGTTTTCATCTTTAGCTGTTTCTTCTTGAAATATTTTTAATTTTTGCTCACTAATATTTAAATTTTCTATAATCATACAGACATGCATTTCTATCTTTTCATCAATATCCTGATTACATATGTTATCTTGTACATATGCCCTAGATAATGCATCAGCCACTAGGAGTTCTTTACCAGGTTTATATTTAATATCTAAGTCATAACCTTGTATGCGCATTCTTAATTTTTGCAATCTTAATGGAGTTTCGTTCATAGATTTTTTAAATATCTGTTCAAGTGGTTTATGGTCAGTTTCTACTGTAATTTGTTTGCCATATATGTATTGATGGAACTTTTCACATGCATATACAATTGCTAATAATTCCTTCTCAATTTGTGCCCATGATTTCTGCGACTCAGTTAATGATTTAGAAGCATAAGCTACTGGTGCATTATGTTGCAATAAAACTGCTCCTAACCCTGTACTACTACTATCAACCGACAATGTAATAGGACTATTTATCTCAAAATATTTTAAAACCGGTTCTGTAGTTAAGATTTGTTTTAATTTATTGAAAGCTTCCTTTTGTTTTTCACTCCATACAAATACAGAATTCTTTTTCACTAATTCTCTCAATGAATTTGTAATATCTGATAAGTTAGGTATAAATTTAGATACATAAGTTATGATTCCTAAAAATGTTTGTAACTCTTTTTTACTTGTGGGCTCTTTCATATTAACAATAGCTCTAATTTTCTCTGTATCAGGTCTAATACCTGTGCTACTCAATATATGGCCTACATATTTGACCTCAGTTACCCCAAACTGACACTTATCTTTGTTGAATTTTACTCCTGCTTGTTTAGCCCTGTTCAAAACTTGTTTTAATCTCTTATCATGGGATTCCTTAGATTCTCCCCATATTAACAATTCGTCAACATATTGTTCTACCCCTTCAATGTCACAAAATATGTCATGAAAACATTTACTAAAAACTTCAGGTGCTGAGTTTAAACCAAAAGGTAATCTTTTATAACAATACCTACCAAAGTCACCAGCATTAAATGTTGTATATATTTGACTCTTTTTTGATAATTTAATCATGTAAAATCCTTTAGAGGCGTCTAGCACCGAAAAATACTTGGCATTAGGCATTCTAGCGACTAATTCCTCAAAAGTACTCATTTTAAATCTTTCTCTGATTATACATTTGTTCAAATTCTGTGGATCTAAACAAAGTCTGATAGAACCATCGTTTTTCTTTGCCACAACCATAGAATTAACCCATTCAGTAGGCTCATTTACCTTTCTAATGACACCTAACTTCACTAATTTATCTAATTCACTTTTAATTTGATCTTGTAATTTAAATGGAATTTTTCTAGGTCTTTCTGCAATTGGTACACAATTTTCCTTTAATTTAATATCATATTCATATTTTAACTCACCTAAACCAGTGAATAATTCACTATATTCTGACACAATGTCACTTTTATTTACCAACTTTACCCTGTTAATAATACCAAGCTTTACTGCAGTTGAGTAACTTAAAATACTGGGTGTGTTAAAATCCACTACAAAGAGTTTACATAAACAGTCACTGTTGTTGTATCTTAATTTTGTATCACAAGTTCCAAGTATTTTGATCTCAGATCCATCAAAATTTGTCAATCTTATATTCCTACATGTATTTAGTTGCAATTTTAATTGATTCATTGTATTTCTATTTATGATATCCACTTGAGAACCTGTATCAATTTTAAATTTCATATATTTGTTATTTACTTGTATATTTATATACCACTCCTTGCTTACTGAGTTTACTGCATAAACTGTATCTATTCTAAGCTGTTCTATATTTTCACTGTTGACTACTGAACATTTATAAGTACAACATGAAGTAAAATGATTAAATTTATGACATTTTATACATTTTTTACCGTATGCTGGGCATTTACCATAACCATGAAACTTATTGCATTTTCTACATGGTCTTGATGTACTGGCATCTTTTTTAAAATGCTCACCTGACCTTTCTTGATAATTTGATTGTCTGCCACTGGATGTTCCTCGCGCACCATAACTTGCTTGACCTGGAGTTCTACTACGACCCCTGGCTTTTGGTTCTCGTTTATTTGCTGATAGGCGACTGTATGTTCCTTTGTTTACTGCACCTACTTCATTTGAGAATTCACTATTTAAAGTTTTTATTTGACTTTGAGCCACTTGTGCGGCTTTACATATACTCATGCACTTGTCAAGTGTCAGGTCTGGTATTCTTAGTAATTTTTCTCTGATATTACCATCAGTAATTCCAAGTACTATTTGATCTTTTATAAGACTATCCTTTAAGGTTCCAAAGTTACAATCTAAACTGAGAGATTTTAGTGCTGTATGGTATTCTTCGTATTGTTCGTCAGTTTTTTGTTTTCTTGAGAAGAATAGATATCTGTTATACGTTTCATTTGTAGGTGGACTACAGTTTTTCTCCAGACGTATGAGTACCTCATTGTATGATATGCTCGCCTTGTCCTCGAAACTATTATATATTAGCAGACCCTCTTCACCGATGCAGTGTAATAATAGAGCTTTTTTCTGTTCATCATTTAGACGTGTATCTGCTCCACTGGCGAGAAAATATAGGTCAAACCGCTGTTTCCAGTTTTCGAAACTTCTCTTTTTCGATTTCGACCCAACCAAAGATAATGGCGGCGGCGGTTGTAGTTGTTCCATCTCTTACCTCTTTTTACTTTGTTCAGCGGCAATTTTTAGTTATCCTCAGCGCCATGTATGATGTTTGTTTTATAATTAAACACCTTTTTATATGGTTTATACCATTTATTAGTATAATTATTGTACATTACAGTTACACCTCGTGCCGCGATCCAGAGCGTCTCTCCGGTGTCTGCGGTGTTGCCAACCCTATATGTTAGTGTTGTTACTACTAATTATGTCTCCTCTCACAACGTACTTGTCCGGAACACACAAACTTATTTGCCCTAATACGTCCACATTATGCACCTTCACTCTAAATATTTTGAATATGTACGAGATGAGTGCGAGTTCCCTCCTGACGCTCAGCTCGTTATATCCTACCATACCCAAAATAAATAAAGTTGGGTACATTAATGGGTAAAAGGGATATACTCCATAAAAACTTTTTTGCCAAAAAATAAAACCGACTTCCATATCAAAACACTACAAAGCCAAAAATAATTTTAATTTCGGTAGTCGGTGTTATTGGTTTTGTATTTTCTATTTTTTCACACCGCCTTCCGAAATTAAAATTATTTTTGGCTTTGTAGTGTTTTGATATGGAAGTCGGTTTTATTTTTTTGCAAAAAAGTTTTTATTTTTGCGCTTTTTAGTGGGTCAATTTGTAATTAATCTAGTTATAAAAGCCAAAATGTCAACTACAAAAAACTAAAAACGCGCGAACAAAAAACACAATATAGAGTAACCGAAAAGATCATCAATGTAAATATTTTTTTAGACTTTTGTTGATTTTTCAGAAACGGCTTGTTCGATGTCGATAAAATTTTCATGGGACTATTTGGGAAGTATACCCTTTCCAACAAAAAAAGAATTTTTCAAATCGTTTGGCGAGCGACGGAGCTATGCCCGAACAAACATCAAAAGAAAAAAAAAAAACAAACAAACATCCGAATTGAGAACCTCCTCCTTTTTCAGAAGTCGGTTAAAAAGCGTAAGTATAAATGCCTTACAAATTTATTTTGTACTTTTGTAAGAGAATTATCATTTTATTGGCAAGTGACGTGGAAAGTGATGACCCTCATAGTGCTGTGACACGTTTGTTATTACTGGTATTCAAGAAACATATGAAACCAATAATTTGGGGTCAACTCTATGAGTCACTTATTTTGAGCTGAAACTTTGTATAGAGACTCCATACCAGATGTTGTCTTCAGTCCTTTTGGATAGATATGGGGTTTCCGTTACACGTTGTATATCTTGTTGTGACTTATATTCTGTACCTTTTTGAGAGAAATAAATAAAGATTATGATTATGAACTATTACTAGAAAATTAAACTTTGATGTATCATAATATGCTTAGCCTTTTTCCAGCTATGTTAGTGTTTTACATTGAGCGACTCCCTATCAGACTTCCACCACAAATACTAACCTCAACTTATTTATTCACTCAAACTAGGAATACCTTCATTTTGCGTACCGCTAAGGAGTGGAATTCCCTGCCGGAGTCTGTGTTTCCTGATCGCTATAACCTGGGTGTCTTTAAGTCAAGAGTGAATAGGTTACTTCTAGGTAAACGTGCTCCATCTTCGACCACATCATCACTAACCATCAGGTGAGATGGTGGTCAAACGCGAGCCTATTATCAATAAAAAAAACAATACATTAATTATAATAAAATTGTGGTGTTGACTCCACAAAAGTTACTTTTGAAGAGTTGAAGTTAATTTATTCATTTAAACTTTATGCTAATCAAAGATACAAAAGCGGACTTAATGCCTTAATCCAATATTAATCTATTAATTTGCCAACACTTTCCTAACTATGTAAGATTCGATTTTCAGTCAGACTCAGTTAAATACTGGTACATATTGTTCATAGAACTATTGCGTCTCTGACCTCTACTGTAATTGGGCTCTACGATACCCATTTTGTTTCTGGGTAGGAAAAACATTAAATGAATTTTCCCGCTGTCGGTGGAGCGAAAGGGAGCTTAGACCACGTCATAGCTTACCATCAGGTGAGATCGTGGTCAAACGACCCATCTCGAAAGTCCAAATCGAAAGTGTGAGGATGTATGTATGTTTGTTGCTCTTTCACGCAAAAACTACTGAACGGATCTCAATGAAATTTGATAAGTAGATAGTTGACATCCTGGAATAACACATAGGGATTGAATTCCCACGGGATTGATACTTACGCGGGAAAAACTTCTCACGCGAACGAAGTCGCGAGCGAAAGCTAGTCATCAATAAAACAGCAAACAACATTGTGGTCTTTTTAACCCAAAGGTTGACCGGTAGAGAATGCCTTGTTGCATTGTCCAACCATGTACCACTATTAGATAGATAGATATATTCTTTATTGTACACCATAACAGTAAAACAATAAGGACTTTACAACTAATAAAAACTTTTTATCAAAAAATTAAACCGACTCCCAAAAAACACTGCAAAGTGAAAAATAACTTTAATTTCGGTAGTAGTTTTGTATTTTCGTTTTTTATTATATTCATTCATATATTCATTTACAAAATATTGCTTTTCCCAATGTTGGGCCGTTAATTGTTGAGGAGTTCTCCTGGTACTTCACCATATGCATTGTGACGAGCATATTGTGCTTAATAACCACATTCAAGTAATCGAAGCGGAACACATGAAATACTTATATATTGAGTAGTTCCAGTGGCCATCTGTGGTCTTCATCATCAGGTCCACTTCACAAATGGTGCTTTTCGAATACAGCTACACAAGTTACTATAAAAAATACTCAAATCACTATAGGTGTGCCTATAATATTTGAAAAGTTTCCTCGATTTCTCCAGGATCCCATCATCAGATTCTGACTTGGTGACAATGGGACCAATTTCAAAGTATACCCTTTTAAACAAAAAAAGAATTTTTCAAATTGGTGCAGCCGTCTTCGTGGTGATCATACATTAAAAAAAAATATACGCGTCGTATTGATAACCTCCTCTTTTTGTCGTCGGTTGAAAAGGGTGATACAATGGGCGGTCTTATCGCTAAAAGCGATCTTTTACAGACAACCTTTGGATGGATTTGACACAGAAGGAGAAAATAAATACGCGGGTCCACGGTATACTATTTATCTATATATAAAAAATTTTTACCAAAAAATTAAACCGACTCCCAAAAAACACTGCAAAGTGAAAAATAACTTTAATTTCGGTAGTAGTTTTGTATTTTCGTGTTTGGCACCGACTTCCGAAATTAAAGTTATTTTTCACTTTGCAGTGTTTTTTGGGAGTCGGTTTAATTTTTTGGTAAAAAGTTTTTATTTCACTCTTTTTAGTTGGTAAATTTTTAATTTACCTAGTTACAAGAGCCTAAATGTCTACTACTTATCACCTTTTACAAAATATTGCTTTTCCCAATGCTGGGTCGTTAATTGTCGAGGAGTTCTCCTGGTACTTCACCATCAGCTCTACATCACCATATGCATTGTGACGAGCATAAAGTGCTTAACATCCATATTCAAGTAATCGAATCGCAATCCACTCAATACTTATTATTATTATTATTATTTTATTATTTTTTTTTATTTATTCTAAGTTTCACAAATAGGTTTTTTTTATTTGTTAGCAATGTGAGGAGCTGGTGTCTGAATTAGGCGTAAAATGCCTGTATTACAAATCATTATTGAGTAGTTTCGGCGGCCATCTGTGGTCTTCATCATCAGTTCCACTTCCTCAAATGGTACTTTTTGAGAGCAACTGCACAAGTTACTATAAGAAATACCCAAAACGCCATAGGTGTGCCTATAATATTTGAAGAGTACCCTCAATTTCTCCAGGATCCCATCATCACATCCTGCCTTGATGACAATGGGACCAATTTCGAAGTATTCACTTTCAAACAAAAAAAAGAATTTTTCAAATCGATCCAGCCGTCTTCGAGTAATCGGTGATCATACATTAAAAAAAAATATATATATATATACGCGTCGAATTGATAACCTCCTCTTTTTGTCGTCGGTTGAAAATATAAAAACAATAAATAACATTCTCAAAACATATACATATATACATAATAACAACAATATAAGAAGAGAGGTAAAGATCCTTTACCAAGTTTTTGAAAGACGATAGGGTTTGTGCTTGTCTTACTGACACTGGTTAAGCATTCCACAGCCGTACTGTTTGAGCTACGAACGACTTACCATAGTAATTGGTAGCATGACTCGGTACCACAAGCCTTAAGTTTTCTGATGATCTCAGAAATTTAGCATGTTTATCATGAAGGAACTTTAAGATAAGTGTGTGTTTTATGATTACACTATTGAATTTGAATACACTATCTAAATATATATAACTCAAAGGTGACTGACATAGTGATCTATCAACGCACAGCCCAAACCACAGTACGGATTGGGATGAAATTTTGCATGCAGGTAGATGTTATGACGTAGACATCTGCTAAGAAAGGATTTTGCGAAATTCCCACGGGATCGGGATTTACACGGGAAAAACTTTCCACGCGGGCGAAGCCGCTGGTACAAGCTAGTAAAATATAAAAACAATAAATAACATTCTCAAAACATATAACATATAAATATAAAAAAGAAACAAAGACATACATAATAACAACAATTTAAGAAGAGAGATGAAAATCCTTTACCAAGTTTTTGAAAGACGATAGGGTTTGTGCTTGTCTACAATTTGAATACAATACATAAAGTTTAAATAAATAAATAAAAACAGAAGCAGTTTATTAGCATGATTTAGATAGATCACACAGTAACTATACCGTTTATAGCTTTGACTTTTATAGAACTTTCCGAAACCGACCGTATTATTTACAATCATTTGGTCCGAACTTTAAGCGTCAATGGCCCAATGACTAAGGTGTCGGTCTTGGGACCGAGAGGTCACAGGTTCGAACCCCACCCATTACACTATTGCCGTGAACCCACTCCAGATACAAGCATATTTAGCTTAGTTGGACGAATTAACAGTATTGCTAGTAATGTGAATTCTGGTACCCACATTGGTAGTAATCTTTCTTTTTAGAAAGATTACTACCAATGCGCTGCTCCTCCACATTTATTGTGGGCACAGCCAAGCTGTGGAATTATCTGCGGGCTTCTGTGTTCCCTGCCACTTATGACCTTTCAGCCTTTAAAGCACATCTTCTGTGCTCGCTCGTTCTATCTTAGACCTCATGTATTGCTTACCATCAGGCGAAATCGAGGTCAACAGTGGGCCCATCAGTAATAAAACAAAGATTACTATGAAACAACTCACACACTACAACAACAGTCTTTAAGTCCAGAGTGAATAGGTTACTTTTAGGTAAGCGTGCTCCATCTTCGACCACATCATCACTTACCATCAGGTGAGATGGCGGTCAAACGCGAACCTATTTTTAATAAAAAAAAACGACGGATTGCACTCCTTGAGTGCCGGCAGAAGTGAAAACTTGAATATTAACGTTGTGCATTTTTTATATTTTGGAATGGTTAGGGAATAATTTTGCACGAATTGCTTTAAGGACGCATTTACGTTTTCTCGCAAATATCAATGTTTATCTGGTACCATTTTCATACATAAGGTGTTAAAATTTTGACAATGTTATGGTATTAATTTAAAGATAATTTATTCATCTCCACATTGAATACATTATAATTACACAGTCCTATACATCTTTTTCACACAAATACGTTTTTATCGCCGCAATAATCGTAGAAAATTACAAAAAAATGGGGTCTGAATACGTACCTGTAAGCCAAACCTGGAGCATATTTTTAACTTCAAAATAACAATTAATTATAGCCTATGTATTTATCTATAAGTTAAGCTAATTATTTTGAACATACATAAAAAACTTTATGATTTATGAGAAAAATAAAATCGGTCTCAAATTTCTTCATACATTTTTCTACCGAACGCACGGCTCCGACCGTCATTCCGCGCTTAGACGCGCTCGTGAACGCAGGGGTGTATCGCTTTCCTCGAAAAAATAAATACGTCGAAACCTATAATAAAGACAGTGGCGTCTTGTATACTGTGACTAGAATACGTTGATACTTTTTCGTACCGAAACAAAAGTAAGAATGAGAATCATACTTATTTTTAGAATTGGATGGATATTGGTTACTGAACCAAGCATGAAACAACATTTTTTAACCGACTTCAAATAAGGAGGTTTTGAAATTCGACCGTATAAATGTTTTTTTTTTTTCATTAAGTATCTTAAAGTGCTACAAATTAAGGAAGGCCTAGAGTTGATCTGATGATGGAGCCTTTCATCAGATTGACTCCTGACAGTCGAGGGAACTCCTCAACGATTTACAGCAGTAACCTTTTGTTTGGGCTTGATTAATTTGAATTGACCAAAACTTTACACCTAGATAGTTTGTGACTATCATTAGAGGTCTGATGATGAAGACGAAGGACAGTTAAGGGAACTCCTCAACGGTTTACAGTAGCTACCTTGTGTTTGGACTTAATTCATTTATATTGATGAGAACTTTGCATTCTACATCTTTGCATGATAAACGTAAATGCGTCCTTATTTATCAGCATAAAAGTACTATCATTTATGTGGTAGAATACAATATTTATTTATTGCGCTATCGTACACAAACATGACAATTTATATTACATTAAAAAGTTTGCGCAGGCATACATTTTCGCCGCGCCGTTGAAAGAGAGGGGGATACTTCCTCTCCTACGCCGTGCCGGCTGTCTACTCTCCGTCCGTCTTACGAATTTTCGATCAGGTCACGTGTCCTGACGCGAGTTTAACATTTTTTACCCATTACAAAAAAAGTGCACAACGCCGATAAAGAAGTCTTCACTTCAAAAAAAAACAACTGCTTTCCCACGACTGTGTCCATTAACTTTTATATCAGAAACCAGCATTTGCCTTAATCTATGTCTAACTTCGAGGTCTAACCTATGTCTTATACGTGGTATATCGTTAGTACATTCCCGCAACCCCGGCGGAAATGGCGCTATCCGGTCCCGTTATTATGGCTGATTGCTCTTTGAGACGCGCGTGGAACATAGACGCGACTTTGACTCGGGCCATAGAGTACTTGAGCCGAACATATTTAATTAGGTCCATCGAGAAATGATGGTTAATCTTGAAGGTTGATGAGAAATTCGTGCTAAATAACATTGTATTTAATTGGTCTATACTGTCTTCTTATACCTATTAAAACTGTAACTATTATGACTACATTGTAAGAATCAATTATTTATTTATTTCGGGAAAACAAACAGTTACACAAAGCACTTAGTCTCTAGTATCATTAAGCAAACAATAACATATGTGTAACCCACTGCGTTATCCACAGATTACATTTTACGACGAGATAAGGTTACAACTTACAACACTCACAAAACAAAAATAATAATTATAAAAATAAATAAAAAAAAAACAGAAAACATTAGCGTCAAAATAAAATTGAAATAATATGAAAGAAAAACAAACGGTATCAAATCATATTGAAATTAAAAATAATTACAATTAAACAAATTAAAATAAATAATCAATAACGTACCTATGTAATAATTATGTTTTGGAAAGAGTAACCGTGGAGTTTCTTGGCGGTTCTTCTCCATAGGAAACGACCATCAATTTCGAACCATGACTTCTGACGTTTTTTAAGTGTCCATGTAGTCCTATGTGAATTAAATATCTTGTGTTTTTTTTTTTTTATTTGATAGGTTCACGTTTGATCACCAACTCACTTAATGGTAAGCGATGATATAGTCGAAGATGAAGCACGCTTGCCTAGAAGTAAGCTATTCCCTTTTGACTTAAAGACCCTCAGGTTATAGCTATCAGGAAACATGATGGTTGTTATGCAGTGTGTGGAACTTAGAATACAGGGTGGCAGGGACTCAGTATATGATTCTGGAAGCATTGAAATTTTTCGTCAGCTTTTTCTAAAATCTTCAGGTCTTTTCAGCAATTTTTTTTTAATGAAACCTATATAAAATAATTGTTTCTATCTAACCCAATGAGATTTAATTAAAAAATAAATTTCACTTGTTTCATTTAAAACAGCAATGTAAATAAAACTCGAAAGGGCTACCTGATCAGCTGTTTTGCTAGAGTTCATTTGCGAGGTCAACACAGCTGATCAGGTAGCCCTTTCGAGTTTTAATTACATTACTGTTTTAAATGAAACAAGTGAATTTACTATTTTTTTTATGCATTGGCTTTTTATTAGTTTTATTAAATTACGAAAAAGCCCACGAAAAATTTCAACGTAGGGGTGTCTAACGGGCACGCCGCAATTGCGGCGGTAAGACCCCTCTTTGAGGAGTGGCTAGATCGGCGTCACGGCGTCCTGACCTACCGCATGACGCAGAACCTCACCGGACACGGAAGTTTCGGGAGGTACCTGTGTCTGATGGGTAAGGAAGAGACGCCTGGGTGTCACCACTGCGAGGGTCGCCCTGAGGACACAGTCGAGCACACGGTGCAGGACTGCCCAGCTTGGGCAGAGCACCGACGTGTCCTCACGGCGACAATAGGCGGAGACCTCTCGCGCCCGGCCTTGGTCGAGGCCATGCTGCGGGGCGAGAGGGAGTGGGAAGCGGTCGCCTCCTTCTGCGAAGCAGTCATGCTCCCGAAGGAGGAGGCGGGCCGCGTGAGGGAGAGGATGGCGTCCTCCCTCCAGCCCAGCCGCAGTGGTAGACGCACACGGCGTCGGACGTCGGCCGACGATCTCCGGCCACCGTAGGCGCGGGCATGCGGACAGCGAGTAAAGGGCAACTCGCTGTCCGACCATGGACCATGCCCGGGTCGACGGCGCGTCGTGTTCCACGTGCGCCTCAAAGAGCGTCAGCAACATGACGAGGCCCCCTCTGCAGAGGGCCGAAGCCCGCCGGGGTCGTGGGACTCATCCCGTTACCGTGGCCCCGGTATGTAAAGGGTTATTGAAGGAACACCGTGGATTTTAGTCAGTAAAAGTCTGACAGTCCCTCCCACCCTGCCCGGAGTGGGAGGACTTATTTGATAATTTTACCACGTTAAAAATAAAAAAATAAAATAAAATAAAGGGGTGTCTAAAATCATGTATTGAATCCATGGTAAGTACCCCGTATGAAGACATGGTTTTGTCTTCCATTATTATCGCTTATCAATAAAATTACCAATCTGATATATTATTTTCCCGGTCATTGACCATCAATTAGACAAAGCGTGTTTATCTGCTATCAGAAAGCTTACCTAGGCTATACAGGCCCTGGATGGCGGATCAATACTGCATAGGGTGGGGCCCAAACGTTTCAGTACGCATGATTGTGCAAGCTACCTAGAATTGAATATTTTGCCGGGTCCGGTCTGTTAGTTTGTGATAAGTCGGGACGTGGATAATGTGTATTCATTTAATAACATAACTTGGACGGCGGCTGGATATTAAATTATTGGTAAGCGTATTTGTTTTTAACACACTTTTATCTCTATATAAATATAAGAATCTAAATTACACGCACTTCTAATTGTTGTATCATCTTGAAATTTGGCAATTATATGTAGATTAGATGGCAATACAATATTACGGTACGATCGAGCTAGGGCGTCCAATCCCGCAGCCTGAATTCAATCTCGGTATTTGCGGGACTACGAAATTCAATCCCGCGGGATCTCGGTATTTGCGGGATCCCGCATATTGAAAATATTCACATTTATATGAGGCAAATAAAATAATGAATTAATCAACTAACTCCACTTTTATTTACGTATTACTATTAATATGAGATCAATCAAATTACACCGTTTATTGATCACAAAAAAAACAATGAATTAATCTACTAACTCCACATTTATTCCAGTATTACTACTAGTATGATATCAATCAAATTACACCGTTTATTTATCACAAAAAAAAAACAATGAATTAATCAACTAACTCCACATTTATTTACGTATTACTATTAGTATGAGATCAATCAAATTACACCGTTTTTTCTTCACAAAAAACAGTAACAAATACTGAATAAAAAACTTTACTGATATTTTAGGCTACATACTTAGGCTAACACTGACTGAAATTTGGCTATATTAGGCTACATAAGCTGTGAAAAACGGGTGACATCGGCCCAGCCGTTGTTTGCAACACTGCCGGCCCCAAGTCACCGAGCGATCGCGCTCGTGAGAAGTCGTATGCATGCTTTTTTTCAGTCCCGGAAATCCCGCGGATCCCGCGCCCGTAATTCCGCATCATGCGGGATTGGAAAATGACGCGGGATCCCGCAATACCGAGATCTCTGTATTCCGGGATTGGACGCCCTAGATCGAGCTGGTCTGATGATGTAATAGGAAGGTGATTGATGGAACCTTGGGCTGCCTACTAGTAAACATATCGAGTTTGGGCTCATTAAAACTACTTAAAATATGTATGCATTTGCTATACAAATAAGCTGAATATTTAGTAGGTCAACCAACACATATTTTATGCCAACCAAAAATTTTTGTTTTTTATTACTGATGAGCCCACACTTGACCTCGATCTCACCTGATGGTAACCGATAGATGAGGTCTACGATGGGACGAGCGAGCCCAGAAGGTGCCTGTTCGCTCTTGGTTTGAAGGTAGTTCCCGTTAACCCGCAATAGTATCCATACATGCTAAAAAAATATTACCATTCGAAAACAAAATGTTTTATTTTTTTTTATATTAAAATATTCAAAATGTTAAATTGATACGTAAAGTAAACAGTCCGTACACGCGTTCTTGAAGGACGGCAACGTCGCAATTTATTTATGAATGCGTCATGTCTGTCAGCTCTAGATGTTAAGTAGGTAATCTCTTGTGTTTGATCATGACTTTGTACGACGTAGTTTTTTTATTTAAAAAAAAATTCAATAGTAATATACCAATTCAGCCTGTTAAATTTCCACGGCTGGTGTAACCTCTCTATTAGAGGAAGTGGGCCGTAATCCATCAAACGATGGGTCCAGTATCACTTAAATCCCCGAACGTATAATTTACAGTTAATGACGCTTGAATCATTTCACCTGTTTCTAAACAACATTGATTGTTCAAAAGGCATTTTTAATCAAGCAACATAATATAATTATATTCTTATATAGTTAAAAACCACCATAAATGAAAAATAAAAGTGTCTAAATTAATGCAGATTAAGTCAAAGTAAACAACAAATGCCGTTTTTTCGTAAACATACCTTTAATTTTTTTTTACTGGGTGGGAAAATCATCGTATAACTTCTACCGCTCTGGGTTAAGCGGAACGGAGTGTCAGACTTCTATTGACTAAAAACCCACCCTGTCCCTTCAGCTGCCCGTAAGTTCCGGGGCCGCGGTATCTTGTTAGTATATATCCGTAATTCCGGCGGGCAATGGCCTTATGAGGCCCTGTCACCAACGACCAGCTGGTAAGCTGGTCACCGCTGCAGATTCAGCGCCCACACAGGGGCCCCATAGAGGGCCATGGACCGCACAATCCCCGCATATAGCTTCCGGCAGGAGGCGTTTGGCCCCCCTAGATTGGGTAGGAGCCGCTTGAGTGCAGCCCCCACCCGGTCCAGTCTTGGAGCCAAACGTCGGAAGTGTTCGACGAAGTTCCACCGGCTGTCGAGGACGAGTCCCAGGTACTTCATCGTCGTCTCGACGCCGATGTGAACCCCTCCCACCGTTATTTGGGAACACGAAGGTGGCTTGTTCCGACGGCCATGAAAACATATGGCCTCGAACTTGTGCAAAGTCACCTCACCAGTTCGTAAACGTACCTATGCTTACGATATATTTTTCGAAAATTGAAACTTTGAAGCGCTCTCAGAAGAAATGGTAGGTCTAGAATAACTACTCCGGGTCGGCGGCTCGTCGTGTTCCACGCGCGCCTCAAAGAGCTGTCAACACCAGTGACGGGGCCTCATAGGGCCATTGCCTGCCGCGGTTTGCGCAGTTTTAACCCAGAGCAGGAAAATTCATTCGATGATTTTCCCACCCAGAAAAATAAAATAAAAAAAATGTCTGGAATAGGTACTCTACTTAAATTTACATGCACAGACAGACACTAATAAATTAATTATTTGTAAGCTACACAAACATCTGATTTGTGGTAAACGAACCCGCGACACGCAACGCAGCCGAAAACGTGTAAAAATTCAGTTAACATCCGGATTAAAACCATTAATATCCTCTTTTTACATATACCGTAAAAAAATATGCATATATTTTTAACGTAAATACGTATATTTTTAACAGAATTGCCTGTTGCTTTCCGTTTTAATTGAGAACCAACAATTTCCTGTTTTTAATTTTATAATTAACAACCTTTTTAGTTAAGGGGCCGTAAACGTTAAGCGCGCTCATGGTTTCAAAATGGCGGATATCACGCTTAAACTTTTTGTAAGTTATTGGAATAATTACAGATTATCATGGTTTGTGCGGTGTAGCAAGTAACATAATATTGTAATAACAATTTTAAATTAATTTGAATACTTTCAATGTGCGTACGGCTAAGGAGTGGAATTTCCTTCATGAGTCTGTGTTTCCCGACAGTTATAACCTTCGGGTCTTTAAGTCAAGAGTGAATAGGTTACTTCTAGGTAAGCATGCTCCATCTTCGACCACATCATCCCTTACCATCACGTGAGATAGTGGTCAAACGCGAGCCTATTATCATTATTTTTTATTAAGTATGGCGTGTTGTTTTTTGTAATTTATATTTTTACGAAATATTTTATAGACGACTAGCTTCTGCCCGCGTCTTCGTTCATGTGGGAGGTTTTATCGCGTAAATCCCGATCCCGTGGGAATTCCGGGATAAAAGTAGCCTGTGTGTTATTCCAGGCTGTCAACTATCTACTTACCAAAGTTCGATTTACGCGAAAAAACCCTCGACGGAAACGTAGTCGTGGGCAAAGTTACTACATACCTATACAACAACAGAAAAGTTACAGAATAAACGCAATTCCCGAAAGTAGTCAGTTCAGAATCAGCTTCTGAATCGATTTCCGTCATAAAAAACAGTTGTTAAATTTTGACGGAAAAATCTTTCAATTTCAATTTTCATTTTCCATTATGGAAACACAGTATCATGACAAATGAATACAATCCTTAATTCAAGGAAATGCTCTCGTGTGCGTATCGGCCGCTAACATTGCATGAGTGTATGCGTCTGCATAAGGATATTGTATGACACACATACGATTTGTGTTTAGTAAGGATAACTATTTTATAAAAAATGTCTAGGTTTGATTTCAATTTATTTAGTTACGGATGTTGTTTTGGACTTATAATTTAATATTCTTATTGAGGTGTCTGAGGTATTGCGCTTAATCTGTTACACCTTGTATACAACGTGGAATTTAAAGAGTATATACATACCAAGTGCACGGCTTCTTTGGATGATAACAAACGATATGGTAAGGGTTTTGTAATCCTATGTCAACACGTGTGGAACTTATTAGAAATTTCAATAGGTACATTGATACCAGAGACCGAAATTTTCAAATTAAGAAGAACGAACAAAATTATCATGTTATTGACAAGTGACGTGGAAAGTTATTGACCCTTGTAGTGCTGTGACACGTTTGTTATGATTGGTATTCAAGAAATATATGAAACCAATAATTTGGTATCAATTCTTTGAGTCACTTATTTTAGCTGAAACTGTGCATAGAGACTCTATACCAGATGTTGTCTTCAATCCTTTTGGATAGATATGGGGTTACCGTTACACGTTGTATACGATACATATACGCATGTGTATTGCCTGCATTTGCACTAAATAAAGAATATGTGATGCATACATTCAAGATACGCGCGAAAAACCACCCTTCCCTTGCAATCGGTTAAAAACAACGTCTCTGAGGTAAACTAGTCTACATATACTAATATTATAAAGCGGAAAAGTTTGTTTGTTTGTTTAGACGCGTTAATCTTCGAAAGTACTGGGTGGATTTGCATGAAATTTAGTATAGAAGTAGCTCGAAACAGGTTATAAGTTAGTTTTTTACCCGACTACAAGATAAGGAGGGGTATGATGTAATCGTGATAAAGTCCACACGACCGCTTTTTTTTTTTTTTTTTAACGTGGTAAAATTATCAAATAAGTCCTCCCACTCCGGGCAGGGTGGGAGGGACTGTCAGACTTTTACTGACTAAAATCCACGGTGTTCCTTCAATAACCCTTTACATGCCGGGGCCACGGTAACGGGATGAGTCCCACGACCCCGGCAGGCTTCGGCCCTCTGCAGAGGGGGCCTCGTCATGTTGCTGACGCTCTTTGAGGCGCGCGTGGAACACGACGCGCCGTCGACCCGGGCATGGTCCATGGTCGGACAGCGAGTTGCCCTTTACTCGCTGTCCGCATGCCCGCGCCTACGGTGGCTGGAGATCGTCGGCCGACGTCCGACGCCGTGGGCGTCTACCACTGCGGCTGGGCTGGAGGGAGGACGCCATCCTCTCCCTCACGCGGCCCGCCTCCTCCTTCGGAAGCATGACTGCTTCGCAGAAGGAGGCGACCGCTTCCCACTCCCTCTCGCCCCGCAGCATGGCCTCGACCAATGCCGGGCGCGAGAGGTCTCCGCCTATCACCGCCGTGAGATTTATTTTTTGATTTATAAATTATTAAAATACAGTATCACAGTGACAGAAAATGTTGTTTTACGACTTTTAAACGCAGTTAGCAATCATAAATCTTGATTTCCACAAGATTGTTCTAAGTTTATCATTTAGTTATCAACATGCATTATAAAGTCATTTCATTAGAAATTTCCCTTTGTTCTAAAATGTATAAAGGCCCTCTTGGATCCTATTGTTTGGGACTTTGTGCTGCATACACAGGCTTTGTAAAGTACGGCTGGCGTTGTTACCAAGCAGTGTAGGTACCTAAAACCACAGATTACTAAATAGTTACTTCGCTAAATTACTAACTTGGCTGATTTTGTTGGAGGAAGATGTGGTGTGTTGGGTTTTAACACAGTGTTAGAAGTACGTAATAACAATATTAGGCATCGAATAGGGTAGTTTCCTGTGTTACAAAATGATTATTACATTTGGTACATTAGTTAGATTTAAAAAAATGTTCATATATATTTTGCCTTTTCAAATCAATAAAACTTTAAAAAGATCAAAAGTTCAGGAGCTGCTGACGTCACAGAGTGCTAAAAAGTATACCACAGCAGCGTGACGTTACGTGAAATTTCAACTCACTGTGTCGTCTTCATTTTTCAATTACGTAAAAAAAAAAAAAAACTTGGCCAAGTGCGAGACAGACTCGCCCATGAAGGGTTCCGTAGTAACTACACCAAATAACTTTGATTTTTGTATGAATTACAAAGTTATATTCGCGGTTTTATAAAATATGCTGTATCTCAAAAACTGCTGACCCGATCTCGTTCAAATTAATTTTTATTTAAAGTTTACATTAAGAACTACAGCATATATATTTTTATAGATTTTTTACTTCATTATTATAGAAGTTAGGGACACATTTTACCACATTGGAAGCGTATATCTTTTAAACGATTAACTTTATAAAAAAGTGGATTTAAAAACCTCAATGTTATTTTTAAAGACCTGTCTATAGATACCAAACAAGCATAGGTTTCATGAAAAAAAAATCAGTTTCAGTTTCATGTATGTATGTAGCCCCCCTTTATTTTAAATATTTTTTAATTTTTTTCTTAAAATCAAATAGCGGTTCACAGAATACATCTACTTACAAAGTTCCATATGTCTTAATAGTTCCGAAATAAATGGCTGTGACATACGGACGGACGGACAGACAGACAGCCAGACAGACAGACAGTCATGACGAGACTATAAGGGTTCCGTTTTTTGCCACTGTACCCGAATGGCATGGAACCCTAGAAATACGTGTCCAATATTTTTTGTTAATATAACTGACGGAATAAATAAAATATTTTAGGAGACTACCCTATTTCAACCTTTTAAAAATCTCAGAGTTATTATTATGTGCTTGCGCAAGTTTTATTTAATTTATAATTTTCTACTGTCACATTTCGGAACGCGCCTCTAATGGTATAATTATGTTGTTATCATCATATTTCCCAACGTATCTTACATATTAGAAAACAGATTCTTTCTTGACCGCGGTTTTTGAGCTGACCAATCATATCACATCCCTCCTATCTAATTCCCACAAACCAGAGATGTTCGCCGCACGCGCCACTGATTGGTGTATTCAATGCCAGCCAATCACCGTACAGATACTGTGGTTCGAGAAAGTATAATTACTTCCGCCATGTTGTGTCAAAAAGTCTTCATCAAAAAATCGCCGTGAAATTACCACGCGAAGACAAGTTATCACCCCGCGCCTTGCTAAGATAACTAATTAACCGCTAATATATCTATATATCTAAAAACTATCAACTATTCGTGTTGGCCATACATGTGTGTGACGAAATAAAGACCAAAGTGAAAGTGCTCAGCCACTAAGAAGAAAGTGATTCAACCCACGTGCTACATTCAGAATATCCAAGTAAGTCCCTCACAACCTTTCTTCATACCCTGGTCAGCTCATTACGGTGTGTGGTCAATATTTCACCGCCAAAAATTACACCCCGGTAAGGTCCTTCGAGAAAGTTCTAGTAATCCCCCCGCTTCCGCACCATTATGTTTTGTTTAGTTGGCACTGTAAGAACAAAACACTCGCTGGAGTTACGGGAAAGTTCTAACGAGATACCGTGGCCCCGGACCACAAGGGTAACTGAAAAAGCAGGGTAGGTTTTTAGTCAGTAGAAGTATGATACCCGCTTCTGCCCCAACTAGAGCAGGAGGAGAAATTTTATGACGTTCCTACCGAATAAAAAGGGTTTTGATACAGTGTTATAGGCACGTAATAATGAGAATATTTTACAGCATATCTGTTATAGGAAAAGCCAGTTCCTTCATAGAACTACAAGATAAACGGCGATGCGCCATTACTACATGGTGAACATCTCACCCATACGCATAAAACGTTTTGGGCATACTTTCATTGTGCGTACGGCTAAGGAGTGGAATTCCCTGCCGGAGTCTGTGTTTCCTGATAGCTATAACCTGGGGGTATTTAAGTCAATAGTGATTAGGTAACTTTTAGGTAAGCCTGTTCTATCTTCGACCACATCATCACTTACCATCAGGTGAGATGTTGCTCAAACGCGATCATAAAAAAATATGAACATAAAAATAAAAATAAAAAATAATAATAATATGAACTGTTGTTTATTACATTTAAAGTTAGATACTAAATAAGGGTATCAAGGGATATTAATATGACCTTTTGGCCTTTAAAGCAAGAGTGAACAAGCATATAAGCTTCTTCTGGGCTCGCTTATTCCATCGTAGACCTCATCCATCGCTTACTATTAGGTAAGATCGAGATCAAGAGTTTCCAGAAGAAATTCCAGATGAACCTACCACATCAAGTACCCAATATTTCTTTACGAATGCTACCTCTAACAAGGCCGCATTATAACAGACTTTTTTCAAGATATAATTTCATTACAAAAACCCCTCGGGGTTCAACTAACATTAACTGAAGAAAATGTTTCTATTCAATTATTATAATCTGCCTTTGTATAACCCGGAGGCGATTGAATACGAGCATTTTATGAGGAAGTTTTGTTTAACAAAATATGTATATCGCTTTCGATCTGAAATTGGCTAAGGAACTGATTCAGTGTGGGTTGGTTTTGGAAAATAATTCAACCAGTAACGTTTTCAATGTTAGAATAGAGGCGTCTTCTCAGAGTGTTTTATTTAATGTTTTAATTGTAAATACAGGTCAAATTAAAACAGCGTGCGTGTAGATCCTCCATTATTTATCTATAATAGAAGCGTACAAATATTATTTAGGTGACATTGTCGAATAAAGTGTCAATGTAAACGTTCTCTAAGAGGTTTCTTTTTTATTGATAATAGGCTCGCGTTTGAACACCATCTCACCTGATGGTAACCGATGATGTGGTCGAAGATGAAGCGCACTTACCTAGAAGTAACCTATTCAATCTTGACTTATGCCTTGATTACACGTACCGAGCAAATGGGCGAGACAGTAAAATGTTTCTCAGCCGAGACAGTGATATAAGCGAGTAGCTGTTCACACATCATTTGAAATTAGTACAGTCAGTTCAGTTCTAATGAGACTTGAACGAAGCGAAGAGACAACAATCATGTCGGTCGAGTGGGGAGACACGGAGACATTGCACGTTCAGACCTGCCGAGTGAGCGAGAGAGACAGTGCGGGGAAGCGGGAGGGTGGACACTCGGTGGCCTAGTATGTAGAACTGGACCCGAGCTACCTGTCTCGCCGCTTCGTTCGGCCGAGCATTCGGCCGAGCACTCGGCGCCATGTTTATACCTACCGAGTACTCGGCCGAGAGCACTGTCTCGCCCGTTTGCTGGGTACGTGTGATCAAGGCATTAAATACCCCCAGGTTACTGGTACACTAGAAAAGAAGGAGGGTTATGTTTTTATCGTGATAAATTCTACTGGAAAGAAGACCACTATTAGACTAGATTAGACTATTAATGATAAAAAAGCCCTGGAAATGGTTATGAAAATCAAATAAAATAGTTTACAATTTTCAGTATTAAAACTCTCTATAGATAGATAGATATAGATAGAGGAGCTCGTGGCTTAATAATAACAGCCATAAAGATAAAGATAATTTTGTTTGTTCATACGGGTGGATCTTCAAAGTTAAGCAACGCTTGGTGAGGTTTGTTTGTGGATGGGTGACTATCTCAATATATCAAGATTCTTCCATGCCCGGAAAGCACGTTATTTGTACATCTCTGACAGTCGTTATGGGCAGTCAGAAGCCAGAAAATCTGATACTGTTCTTTCTAAGGGGTATCTTTTACACAGCTACGCGGTTGTGAAGGACGGGAAAACAGTCGCTCCATGTAAAACATTAAGGCTCAATTTACACCGCTACGGAATGGAATGGAATGGAAGCGTCAATTTCGCCTAATGACGCGAGAAGTCGCGCGAATTCACTGGAGTGCTCGAGTATTCTCGCGCATTCCAGCGAATTCGCGCGACTGCGCCTTACTTGAAGAAAGAAGAAGAAAAGAAAAAGTATTTATTGCCAACAGACAAACGACATGCTAACAATATTAAAAACTTATTTAGTTCCTTAAGACTAGAGTTAGTAATTGGTACTTATAATTATGTTAGTAAGTAAGGACAAAGACTTAGATATTGACGATATACGAAGAAAAAGGAAACAACAAAAAACAAGGCAAATGCACGTCGTGGTCGTGGCAACAAGGCTCCCACTCAGCATAATGCTATGCCATGGGTATGCCCACAGCACGGCGCTGGTTTTCAGTGGTTGCCTTATAAATATGACGTACGGAAATCAAATCTGGCAAACAATATTACTTAAATAATTGATACAATAATATAAAATAAATACAGTAAAATAAATAAATACCATAATCCTTACTAATATTATAAATGCGAAAGTAACTCTGTCTGTCTGTGTGTTACGCAATCACGCCTAAACTACTGAACCGATTTTAATGAAATTTGGTGTGTTATAAATTTGATGTGAGTATATTGCTTACATATTATTGTATTATTTATAAAATTGTTGTTCATTAAGCTTTTGATTTTCTAAAAGATACTTTTTTTACAAACTTTTTTTAAAACTTGCTTTGCACCGCACTGCTGTGACCGACCCAACCGACTCCCCGTTTGCGCCACTTCCCGCGGATTCCACAGACGGCGCCGACAGTAGCTAGGGGAATTTTAGAGAATGCGCGAGGATTCCCCGGAAGACGCGCGACCTTTTTTTGGCTCCTATTTAGTTTGTATGTTGTACAATTGACATAAAGTTCATTATGCTATGTACAATTTCGTTGCAAAAAGTTGCTTCCATTCCATTCCGCGGCGGTGTAAATTAAGCCTAATACTAGCTGCATCCGAGTAGATCGAAAGCCGACCCAACAGCTGGGAAAATCTACGCAGATAATGGTAGATAAATAGAAATAGATAGGTAATATCGAAATTTCGTATACGAAATATCTCAGTAAACTTTCACAATTTATAAAGGCAAGTAGGTACCATAATTTATTAGTATCCTTTTCATCCAGCAAACTACACAGGTACCCATATTATATTTCAACAACTATGTTCGTAATTAGACTTGATCGACGCTATTAATATCAAGCAAATTAGATCGTGATTTGAGCGCAGACATTTTGATTGGATTTGGTAGATCGTAGACTGAACTTAATTTAGACTAAGGTTTATTAAATCAAATTGATATGACTAGGTTTATAATAGACACGGAGATTTAAACTTATACCTGACTACTTAATCTGACTACGTTTTTTTCTCGGTAGTAATCTGAATGAATATCCTCCGTTTAGGAGCGGGTGGAATATTAGTGAGACTGTTTATTTTACATTGATGATAACCTCCCGTTTGGCCACCATCTCACCTGATGGTAAGCAAAATATGTGTTTGTAGATGAAGCATGCTTACCTAGTAATTACCTATTCACTCTTGACTTAAAGACCCTCAGGTTAAAGCTTTCAGGAAACACAGACTCGGACAGGGAATTCCACTCTTCCTACGCATAATTAAAGTATTTCCAAAACGTTTTGTGCGTATGGGTGGGATGTCCGCCATCTAACGATAGCGCATCACCGTTCGTCTTGTTATCCGACGATGGAACGAGCTTGATGGAATTAAATTGTACAATCCCATCCAATTTAAAAACGGAAATTAAAATTAATGGGTTTCATTTGCTGCTAAAATTGATCCGGTGTTTAACTTCGGCTTTTAGCTAATAATATTGTCTTTCAAACCGAAATAGAGCTTATTTTGTGTACAGTTCTTTTGTTTTGGTCTTTTTAGAGAGTTACTTTTTTGAAGTCAGGTTTTTGTTTCAATTTTAAGGGTTTATTTTCTTAAATCGAGATTTTTGTGTTATATTGGGCATGTGATGATGAGAGATGACACGCATGTGACTAAAAGTGTGGGTTGAAAGGTTGAAATATTGATACCGATGGCAGTTTAAAAAAATTGGCCAAGTGCGAGTCGGACTCGCCCATGAAGCGTTCCGTAGTAACTATAATAAATATAACATACTTAATATATTTATTTGAAAAAAAAAAACAATAACCTTACAAATTTCTTAAAACTAGCTTATTCACAATTTTTACAACTACGCCAAATAACTTTGTTTTTCATAGTATTTGTATGAATTACAAAGTTATATTTGCGGTTTTATAAAATATACTGTATCTCAAAAACTGCTGACTCGATCTCGTTCAAACTAATTTTGGTTGAAAGTTTACATTAAGATCTACAACATATGGTTTTTTAGATTTTTCACTTCATTATTATAGAAGTTAGAGGGGGTGGACATACATTTTACCACTTTGGAAGTGTATATCTTTTAAACGATTAACTTAATGAAAAAGTTATTTTAGAATCCTTAATGTCAGTTTTAAAGACCTGTCTATAGATACTACACACTTATAGGTTTCATGAATGAAAATATTTTTAGTTTCAGTTCCATGTATGGAGAGCTCCCTTCATTTTAAATACTTTTTTTAAATTTTCTCTTAAAATCGGAAAGCGGTTCACAGAATGCATCTACTTACCAAGTTTTACATGTATAGTCCTAATAGTTTCGGAATAAAATGGCTGTGACATACGGACGGACGGACAGACAGACAGACGGACAGACATGTCGAAACTATAAGGGTTCCGTTTTTTGCCATTCGGCTACGGAAAGGGTTCCGTAGCCGAATGGCAAAAAACGGAACCCTTATAGTTCACAATCCATCCATCTTTTTAGGGAAAAAGATGGATGGATTGTGTGAGGACCAGTGGCGAAGGGTGAATTTTCATAAAAGGGAAGCCGGAACAAAAAATGTTTACCTTGCTCAAGTGTTATGCGTGAATTCTAGTAACTGTGGCCCTGTGGCTAACTTCGAAATCTTGTAACTTCGTAAATAATTATTTGTTTAATTGAAAATAATAGATTACTATTTATATATTCATATATAAAATAATAGACTAATATTTGCCATATTTCAAAAGGGAAGCCGGTAGGAATCGAGTTGTATGGAGCCTTCGCCACTGGTGAGGACTGATATGAAAAAAAAGGATTAAATGACACCGTGACGTCTATTATGATTTCCACAATTCAGGTTCCCAAGACAAAGGCATGACCTAGTTTGGGGACCACCGTATAAAATAAGAAATTGTCATACGGTTACAAATGAAATAATAATTGTAGTACCTACAGAATTAAAAACATCATTGTAACAATGAAAAATAAATTTATTCTTATTCTTAACATAAGGAGGTCTATTCTTTTTTAGTGCATTTATCTTCTTTTCTCCAACCTCTTCTTCTTTGCCCACAGCACGACGATGGCTGTAACCGCAGTGCTGGTGTTGAGCGTGGCCGGCGCTGCCCACGCGTGGGGAGGCCTGTTCAATAGGTTCAGCTCGGACATGTTGGCGAACCTGGGCTATGGACGTTCGCCGTATCGCCATTATCCTTATGGACAGGTGAGTGTTTCAGCCATAGATATAATAAACAAGTAGATATGGCAGGCGAACGACATTATATCGGAACCATATGTCTCCAGTTTAGGCGCTGGGCGGGGCAACTACTACACACGCAGTTCAATAAAATCAATAGATACGCAATCGTGCACACACCCGCATTTCTGAAATCAGGACGTAGTACACAACCAATTATAAACCTTATTCCATCAAGCACAGCGTGTATTTACCATATACCGTACAACTTACCCACACAAAAACATCGGTCGCTATCGTTGTGCTGTGCAAAAGCAATTTATTTAACATATACGCTAGTGATTGACTAAATCGGAAAGTTAAAGATTCTTCTATTTATTATTGTACATTTTTTTTTTGGTTAATAAAGAAATCGTTAAATATATTAAAACAAACACACACCCATGCATAACAAATAAATAGGATGAATGTATTGATTTATTTTAACTAACATAGTTGTGAAAAGGCTAAGCAATGGTGATGATGATTTACACAATCTCCCTAACCTCTATTAAAATAACTTTTTACAAAAAATAAAACCGACTTCCCAAAAAACACTGCAAAGGGAAAAATAACTTTAATTTCGGAAGGCGGTGTCAAAAACGAAAATATGTATAAAACTAAAGACACCGACTACCTATTATATATATTATTTTTTGTTAAAAAGTTTTTTTCTCGCTTTTTAGTGGGTCGGTTTGTAATTTACCTAGTTACAAAAGCCTAAATGTCACCTTCTTATCACCTTTTGCAAAATATTTCTTTTTCCTATGCCCAGCTGTTAATTTTTGAGGAGTACTCCTGGTACTTCACCATCAGCTCCTCAGCACCATATACATTGTGACGAGCATAAAGTGTTTTACAACCATATCCAAGTAATCGAATCGCAACCAATGAAATACTTATTATTGAGTTGTTCTAGTAGCCATCTGTGGTGTTCATCATCAGTTCCACTTCACCAAATGGTGCTTTTCGAAAGCAACTGCACAACTTATTGTGAAAAATACCCAAATCGCTATAGGTGTGCCTATAATATTTGAAAAATTCCCTCGATTTCTCAAGGTTTCCATTATCAGATCCTGACTTCATGACAATGGAACCAACTAAAAAGTATACCCTCTCAAACAAAAAAAGATTTTTCCAAATCGGTCCATCCATGTTCGAGTTATGATATGTAAAAAAATAAAAAATTATAAAAAAAAGTTCAAGCCGAACTGAGAACCTCCTCCTTTTTTGAAGTCGGTTAAAAACGTATGACATTAAATTACCTCGAAATTACGGGGATAATTCCTCGTCTATTTTAAACATAAATCCGTAGCCATTAACGGGTCAACGCGCATTATATCAATGTAAACCTTTCAGCCCTTTAAACTTAAGCCTTTTAATTGGTATTTATAGAAGCATGGATTAGGAAAGTTCTGTATTGTAATTTATAGCTTAATTCTGTTTAGATAAATTTATAGGGAAAAGTTTTGGGCTGGGAAGAATAGTGGATGAAAGGGAAAGAAAGAATGTTTATTTAGAACACACAATGTAGGAACAGAAAATACTATGAGACTTAATTTAGGGCTAACGTCGTGTGCCTTGCGACTAGGGCTTTCAAATACCGGACTTTTTCAATACCGGTATCAATACCCGTATTGGAAAAGTCAATACCGCGATCCCGGTATCAATACCGGTAATCCGGTATTTTACGCAAGTTCAATTAGTACGTTAATAAAATAAAGAAAATACATGTTTTTTATTTATATGAAGTGGAGCCTACCTAAAGCCAAAGCGGCGCGCGAACGTGCCTGCTTTATGTGCTCAGCGAAGGAGAGGTGTCTATCGAGGACGACGCCTAAGCATTTGGCTTGCTTTTCCCAAGAGATCGGCTTGCCGTACATGGTAATCGGACAGGGGGAGGTTGGGTTTATCTGCGGTTTGGAAAAGAGGACCGCCTGACTTTTGTCTGGATTGACTTCGATTCTCCACTTCTGAAACCATTTTCAGCCCCCATATCTAGTAAACGGCTAAACAGATTTTTTTAAACATATCTAATTGTAATATACACGTTGTACTCTTTTATTTGATACCATACTTGGATATATTTGAAAGCATTCGATGAATCATCCCCACTTCCACCGCCCAAATCTAGTAAATGGCTGAACCGATTTTGTCAAAACTTATCTAAATCTAAATCACTGCCAAAAAACCTGCTTTCTAACAAAAAAAACCGCATCGAAATCGGTTCAGCTGCTTAGAAGCTACGTTGCCACAGACAGATACACACGCTAAACTTATAACACCCCTCTGTTTTCATGGGGGTTAAAAAAGCACTTATAGCCTTATAGCCAGCTTAGTCCTACAATTATTATTTGTATACCTTTTATATTAATAAAGAATTTTATAAAACAAACCACAGTCGTGTCGACTTGCCATTCCAGTGGACTATGATAGCAAAGAAAGCACGTGTGTTTGCTCACACTTGTAAATCTCCTACACACATGGTTATCCTACCTTAAGATTAACCACCATCATATAAATTCAGCCGGATGGATTTAAAACATCAGTTCCTATCACAACTGTATTTGTTTTCCTTCTCCCAACAGGAGCCAGAAGAGGTCTACGCTGAGGCCCTAGAAGGCAATCGTATCGATGACGTCATCGACGAGCCCGGCCACTGTTACAGCGCTCCCTGTACTACCAACGGGGACTGTTGCCGAGGTCTCCTGTGTTTGGATACCGGTAAGTGCTAGATCATAGTACCGACAACCACATATTTATTTAAGGTTTAAGACAGTTATTTCACAAAAAGAATACAATTCACTTATCATGAGAAATACAAGTTAATTTTAATACTAAATACATTAATACTGTTATAAAAAGGTAAGTTTTTTATTTATTTATAATAGGTTCGCGTTTGACCACCATCTCACCTGCTGGTAAGTGATGATGTGGTCGAAGATGGAGCACGCTTACCTAAAAGTAACCTATTCACTCTTGACTTAAAGACCTCTAGGTTATAGCTATCGGGAAACATAGACTCCAGCAGGTACTCATAATTAATTTGCTTATCTATAGGTATAAACTAATAGGTAAGTGAACAATTACATGTCGTTTCTTGATAGCAACTGTATATAGTTATGTTATAATTTGTTTTATTTAAATTTAAACCAATTTATAGTTCACTAACAGATGTTACAGCTAAACATGATTGATATTTGTTAAGATAACAATTAATAATACTGCACACCTAATTAAAGGTAAACTCCGCATGCGTCGTGTAACAAAGAAAGATAAACAGTTTGGCAATTATGAGTGTTAATAGCTTAGACTACTTATTACTATGTGCTTCTACATGCTATCAATTAATCCATTTATTTCAGGCAAACTTGACCTCTACAAATAAAATACTCACATACTTTTAACTAAACTAAAGCTATGTTAAGCAAAATACACAAAATAATCTTATACTATAGTAAACTAATACAGTCATATTTCGTGACAGATTCATTGATTAGCGTTACGGATAAATTCAGACTGTCAGTTTGTATGGATGTCTATAAGATTGATGTGTTTACATAACCAAGGATATCGGGTAAAGGGACCCCCCCCCCTTTCGTAGAACTAAATTGAAAAAACCAAGGGCGTGATCTGTTTCAGGGAGGTTTCCGAGGCACTCGGAGAGCAAATTTGCTTAGGAGATGCGGACACATTGTATTCAATCAGTTTAGTTCACGCTCGGCCACGCCTTAGCGACACATACAATGTTCACAAATGCGTGAGGGTTCAAGCAAGAAAGTGACGCATTAACGCTGTTAAATTGTTTAGTTATTATTATTATTATTTATTATTTATAAGGTACAATGTAGTTCTTATAATGTACAACGAGATCCCACAAAACCGTATTATTTGTATTATTCGTCGTGTTCATCTCGCGATTTGTTTTTTTTCCGGTTGATCGTTATTGTGCTTGACTATTATTTGATTACTATAAAATGTGTCTAAAGGAACAAATAATATAACTGATTAAATCATTTGTAAAGTCACAGTTGTCTTTTCTATAGTACTATTATTATACTAGTGTACCAGTACCATTATAGTGTTGATGTTCTGTTCTTCTGTTCTACTGTACTGAAGCTAAATTGACTTTACTGACTGATATTGACGCCCTGACGTATGCGCATTACGCCCTAAGAAAAGTACTCGATACTTTGAAGTATCGATACTTTTGCTTCGATACATTTATGAGTACGATATTTTTTTTTCGATATCTCATGAGTACAATATAGATACTTTCTTATCGATACCGTGTACCTACTTCATCATAGTACGGGCAACCGCACATCATATCAATCAGTCCAGTTACCACGTTGACCTCATAGCGACACATTCAATGTTCGCAAATGCACGTGTTGAATTGTTGGACAGGTCCGCTCTTTGCGTGGTTATTTCCTCAAAAGAACACCACAGACATGAACCTACATGCTTCTAATATACAAGTACAAATTGTCTGGACTTTAAAAGAGACTATAACCTCTGAGTTTGTTACGGTTTTTCTTCTTAGAGTAGTCAGTTACGAAATACCGGCCTCATCTAGCTAAACTAAACATAACACGCAAAAAAAACATGACGTGTAAAAGTGTTATTTAAGTAAGAAAGCGTCGCTCTTTCAGAAAATACACGGCAGCAACAACATCGTTTTGCAAATAATTGCATCTTGTAACGACTGCCCTATTCAGAGGCACACTGGGTTAGTATTGTTACAAGGAAACAGGTATTCTTGTCTTTACTAACATATATCGTAAGAAAATAGCTACTTAAACTTTTATGGATTTAGTCCGAAATAAATGATGCATATTTATTCATATAGAATAGAATTAGAACATTTCCCACAACCCCGGTAGTTCTTGAGCTTGCAAAGTATATGGTCACGTTTGGACGAATTACGGTTTATTTTTAATGAATCCTATACAACGTGTAATTTAAAGGGAATATATTATACCTACATACCAAGTGCATGGTTTCTTTGGATAATTATATTTGGATAATTATATTTGGCAAGGGTTTTGTAATCCTACGTCTACATGTGTGGAACTTATTAGAAATTTCAATACATTGATACCAGAGACCGAAATATTCAAATTAAGAAGAACGAAGAGGCAATTATTGGCAAGTGACATGGAAATTGATGACCCTCATAGTGCTGTAACACGTTTGTTATTACTGGTATTCAAGAAACATATGAAATCAATAATTTGGGGTCAATTCTGTGAGTCACTTATTTTGAGCTGAAACTTTGCATAGAGTCTCCATACCAGATGTTGTCTTCAGTCCTTTTGGATAGATATGGGGTTTCCGTTACACTTTGTATACTAAAACCTTCCTTGTAACATATGCTTTCAAACATAGAAAACGCAATCGAAATCGGATCAGTAGTTTTTGAGAAAATTGCGAATATACAAACATACATATTTACATACATACTGGTCGGAATACAGAACCTCCTCTTTTGAAGTCGGTTAAAAATATACTGAATCTCGTTAATTACGACTATAATAATGTAATAAGATAAAGCCTTATTAAGAGCATTTTATAGGAACAATAATGCCAACATAATATTTGTTAAAATTAGTATATTTTTAGAACACACATATGTATAGAAAAAGAATAGAAGAAACAGATGAAGATATCTTCGGTCAGTATCGTAGACCCCAATAAAAGTCCATGTCCAATATGAATTTTTATTGGCGTTTAAGATTCTGCAGACTTCGGCTTCGAGGGATAACAGCTGCAGACTTCTAAAACGTGACCTTTCAGCCTTTGAAGCAAGAGTAAATCATCTTCTGGGCTCGCTCGTTCTATCGTAGACCTCATCTATCACTTACCAACAGGCGAGATCGAGGTAAAAGTGGGCTCACCCGTAAAAAAAAAAACACCTGTAGCAATAATTCAAGGAATACTTGCGTAATCTACACTTAATATTATAAGTGTGTAAGTTTGTAAGTTTATATGCAGCGGGTAATCTCCGGTACTCTGTTTGACTAGTAAGTGCTATGAATTATTTCGAAATCCATGCGGTTGAAGTCGCGGGCGAAATGCTAGTATTTTATGATTATTGACATCAGAATTTGCATTATTCTATCTATATTTATAGTTATTAGTATTTTATCATACTCGCATACTTGCAACATTATATTACACGTCACTCATTGACCCACTCTTTCCTTTTCCATCCTATTCGTAACAATCCCCCTCCCTCACCCACTCGCAAACTCGCTCGCAAACTGGCGACACGTATCATCGTGTGCCTGCGCTACCGCTAAAACTCTAAAAAGTGATAAACTAATGGTGTCGTGTAGTGACCACTCAAACTCGCTCTCCTCTCGTGAATCTTAGAGGACTCCTATCGAAGGGACTCATAATCTACATCATCCGACATCCTGTAAGTACCTTTTCCTTCCAGTACCAATTACATAGGTTATTAATAATTCGATAATACTTTTGTCACATTCATCATCATTCGCTTGTCCGAATTTATAGGTCTATACAAAAAAAACTTATTCCTTACTTCTGTGATCATCTCAATCTATATTAAAAAGATTATAATCTATACTAATATTATAAACTGAAAAAGTTTGTATGTTTGAACACGCTAATCTTCGAAAATCCTGTGCGGATTTGGACGCAATTTGAAATGAAAGTAGCTTGAAGATTGGAGAATTATAGGCTAATAGACCTTCAAAAAGGAAGATTTTTTTTGACGTGATATAGTCCACGGGAGCGACGTCCCGCGCGACTGCTAGTGTGAAATATTTATTTAGCAACAATTTTAATTCGTGAAACATCATTTTTGACAAATTATGCTTGATGACGCTAATGTTTTCTAATTGATTACCCTGAGAAGGAGCAACAAATAATTAATTCATTAAATCATTTTTACAATTATAGTTGTCTTTTTTTATTGATAATATGCTCGCATTTGACCACCATCTCACGTGATGGTAAGTGATGATGTGGTCGAAGACGGTTTTGTGCGTTGGGATGTCCACCATGTAACGATGGTTCTTAATAATATGAATGTTATGATGATAAAATACATTTAGATAGTATCTGACGGTTTCTAGCTCGTTGATGTTAATCAAACGACTGCAAATCAAGAGATCTCGGGTTCAATTTCCGGGTCGGGCAAAATATGCTATTGGATTTTTCAATCAAACATTTGTCATTAGTGGCTCGGAAATTAGAAGTTGGTGGTGTGATAATCCCATGCCTTGGAAAGCACGTTAAAGGTGAACGCAGACTTGGCCGCACCGCAGTCTTCGCAGTCCCCGCAGTCATCGCTTTTTGTTAATGGCCTCGCACATCTACCCGCACCGCAGTCACTGCAGTCGTTCTTGATTTCTTTCCTCCAGCTCCGGTTCGACTCGCGCCGTGGATGCGAATGAACAATGCAGCGTCCGCTGCGTGCGGGACGGCGTTGGTGACGTCATCAGCTGTGGCTTGCGGAGTTCGGTCGTTTCAGGGACTGCGACGCGGGTGGGTGTGCGAGGTTGCATAGAACTTCATATAAAGAATTCGAATGCGAAGACTGCGGCACGTGCGGTGCGGCCAAGTCTGCGTTCACCTTAAACCGTTGATTCTGCGCTTGAATTATCTCCGGTCGTGTCGGATTGTCATCCCATTGGACTATGAGAGTAAATCAACAGAGAGTGCACCTGTACCTGCACATACTTGTGCACTATAATATCTCCTGTGCACTATAATATCTCCTGTGCACTATAATTACAATAGGTTTTGGATTTTGAAAACAAGCAGCTTTCTAAAATGTCGTAGTTGTTTTTGAACGCGGCGCGATCAGGTGCCAACGATGAGCCACCGTGTTTCTGAAATTACGCCACAGATAAATTATTTTATACAGGGTGGCAGGAACATTGACGCACAAACGCTTCCCAGGGATCCGGTACATGATTCTGGACCCCCCTGCGTTGGAAATTTTCGTCGGATTTTCTTAATTTTTCAGGTATTTTCAGCATTTTTTTTTCTGAAAACTATAAAATAATTGTTTCTATCTAACCCAATGAGAATGTAATTGTAAAATAAAATTCTCTTATTTCACTTAAAACAGCAGTGTAAATAAATCTCGAAAGGGCTACCTGATCAGCTGTTTTGCTAGAGTTAACTTGTGAGGTCAATACAGCTGATCAGGTAGCCCTTCCGAGTTTTATTTACATTACTGTTTTAAGTGAAACAAGTGAATTTACTGTTTTTTTTTGCGTCAGTTTTTTCTTAATTTTAATAAATTAAGAAAAAGCTGATGAAAAATTTCAACGCAGGGGAGTCCAGAATCATGTACTGAATCCATGGTAAGTGGTTGTGTGTCAATGTCCCTGCCACTCTGTATATAAAATCTGTACCTACATTTTTGTTTTATAATACATGCTTGTCTTCGTCTCATTGTTAAATCCGGATACGAACTATGCATGTACCATATTAGCAACTACCAGAAAATTACGGTATTACCAATTTCCTATCTTTTATACAACATAGGTATATCGTAATTAATGCGGTGTGCATTGATATAAGCAACAAACTCAAACACCACAATAAGAAAATTATGTTATAATCATAATTATAGTATTTCTATACATAATAAAAATATATACAGACGAAAATAAAGATAAATTATAGGGCATCGAAAAATTCGTCAACATCGCTATCAATGGGAAAAGTGCCCAGAACACTGGCCGCATTGCCACGTTGAATGGCAATGCTGATTCTCTGTCCAAAGAAAAGGCCAGCCCTCTGGTCACCTGTGGAGTCGACTAATCGTTTGCCGATGTCACGAAAGAGTCGATGCGCACTCGGACCCCATGGTCCTAACGTTTCAACCCCAAACGGCTCAAACATATAGCACCCAATTAGGTTGTTGTATTTGCGCCGTTTGAGATTTTCTGCATCTGCAGCTGCCGCCCCAGCACAGCTCGCCGTACTGAGAAGATGGGATGGCGCAAGGGTGTCAACACAAGTAGCATCCCACACCAAAGGCCTACCCAACTTCCAAGGCATTATAGTCATCCCGTCTGGTCTCTTCCCATCGTCCCGTGCCAAGCCGTTGGGTTCTAAAACAGATGGTACTCCAGCGGTGACAAGAGCCCGACGAATGATGTCATTTATGCTGGCATGCCGTGCTATCCGACCAGAGCTTCTGCTGCAGGAAAGGCCATGATGTCCGAGGCGGTCGACTGCCGCACCGCATTGACAGCGATGTGGAGCACCGCTGGAAGCACCCAGACGTAGACATGTAATTATAGTTGAAATTGTATAAAAATTGTTTTATTATTTTGATTTACGGTGCATTTTGGTTTGTTTTGACTGTACAACGATAGTGTTGGAAAGGACATTGTTCGATTTTAGCCTATGAAACCTATATGAATATAAATTATATGATAATTTTCATTTCTTTTATACTGCTTGAAACATATTTTAGTATTCCACGGACACTTGAAATAAATAAATTCAAAATAAGAAAGAGAAAGAAAGAAAAAAAAAAACTTTATTCGGCACATGCCACAAAGCACACAACACAAAGTATACAAAAGGAAAGAAACCAAATATGAAAAAAAAAGAAAAACAATTTAAGTACATATTTGCATTTACACGAAAATAGACAAATTACGTGTGCCTCGCGACTGCGCCAAAAAGGCTCGGTTCAGCAAAATGCCAGACAACTAGTGCCTGACGCTGGTTTTCAACCGGACCTAGTGTTGAAGTGACTACCGGATGTGAACCAGCTTTGTATAGAATATAAATAATTAATAATATTTATTTATACATATGTGTGTGTGTGTGTGTGTATTTATGTAGGAAATATAATATATATTATATGTTTTGTCCATACGTAAAAATAAATAAAAAATTTAAGCGTCTCGCGATCTAAAAAGAAGTGTGCTTGCTGCATAATAATATAAAGTTGGGTTACGATTAACGAATGCGTGGTGCCGTAAAAAATGTCTATTGGCCAGCTAGTGTTGTCGATTTACGGGATTTTTCCCCGATTTCAGGAAATACGGACGGTTGTCGGGAATAAATCAGATATTGATAAAATTCAGAATATTTCGGGTATTTTAAACGTATAGATAGAAATAAAAAATATTGAATGGGTTACGTTATTAATTTAACCCTAGTAAATAATATATAATCGTCAGCTAATTGAGGATGAGAAATCCCCCATGCTTCTTTAGTCTGACACTTTGTCTCATTGACTTAGTGAAGCTCACATTCGTCTGTTCAATTGACTGATTATTTCTGAATTTTAGTTGATCACATATAGGTACATAATAATATAAATTAAATAGGCACTGTATCCTATTATTGACAATAAATAAATCAACCTCTAAAAAAAATAATTTTTAAAAACAAAAACCGAAACCGGGAATTTCTGGCATAGCATTCGGGTATTGCGGTGTGCTTATACTTCACTTCATTTCAATTTTTATTGCAGCGTTCTTTGCTTTGCGATTTTATATGCATTTTATGGTTTTATTCTAACAACTTTGGCTTGATAACGGACTCTGATCAGATTGCATACTTGGTAGACTCGGCTGTGTATAAAGGACTCTATGAATCTTACTACCTGGCTATTTTCGGACTTGATTTCGATGAATTGATTATTTTTGTATTTTCAAGTGTCCGTTAGTAAAAATTGATTTACTATGATTCCATAAAATATTTAGAGTCTATCTAAGTCATTTTAGATTCAAACGATTCTTAGGTGTGACATATATGGAGCCGGAACAATGTCCTTTAATGGATCCTTGGTCTGAAATAAAAAGTATATTATTATTATATTAATAATTTTTGGATTATTAATATAGTAATATTAATATATTATTATATTTTATTATTTTTTACATTACTTATATTGAAAATGATTTAATTCAATACAGTAAACGATTCTGCATTAATTGTGTTATAAACTATAATTCAATGACGTGTTGTATGTTTGTACTTTAGCACAGATACTCGGATCGTCGTCTTCACAGCTAATGTCGCTACTTCTTTTGCGATTTGCATGATTGAATCACAAGAATACTATGCACTATCGCAAAAAAAATAGTGCTGTTAGCTCAGAACAACGGGCGTTGAAGATTTGGCGAAGAAGATATTTTCTCACGTTACATTTGTTGTTATAAAAATGTGAAAAGTAAAGCGTTTTCTTTGAATTTTTGTTTACATCTATACTAATATTATAAAGAGGTAAAATTTGTTTGTAAGTTTGTATGTAGAGGATAATCGAACGAATGAACTAATTCTTTCATTGGTAGTAAGGTGCATTATTTGTGAGTGATAGGCTATGAATAGTTTCCAAGTCGCGGTCGAAGTGATAGTATAATTTTGGTTTTCTCTTCTGTAACTAATGTAGGTACTTTTTTTGCGATTTGCATTATATTACTGCACATATATGAACAATCGCAAAAACCCTAGCTGTGTCAGTTTTTCACTGGATCTCTACCCTGAAGAAAATTAAGAAAAAACCTGATTATATTGTTACGAGCTGGGGTTCGGGATATAAATAATTAACGCCATTAAACGAAAATTAACACTTTAATTAAATAAACACAAAATAAAAATTTAACACAATTATTCGTACCACAACACCTGTCACTTAACACTTCAATCGCACTGAAATTCACTCGTATAGCTTCGATTGTATCGCCTCGGATCTTCTAATATCACGCGTTCCTTTGCGATCTATTTATACCCCGGTCTATGAATTCTAGAACATTCTTATGAAATCGAGACTCTGTGATGGGCAAAAAGTGCTGTTGGGTTTTTCTATCAGAAATTACTCAGTAACTAGTAGCCTGGACTTTGAAAGTAGATAGATAGACTACGAGACAAACGGCGATGCGCCATCGTAACGTGGTGGACATCCCACCCATACGCACAAAACGTTTAACGTTTAACGTAAAACGTTTTGGGAATACTTTCATTGTGCGTACGGCTAAGGAGTGGAATTCCCTGCCGGAGTCTGTGTTTCCCGATAGCTATAACCTAGGGGTCTTTAAGTCAAGAGTGAATAGGTTACTTTTAGGTAAGCGTGCTCCATCTTCGACTACATGATCACTTACCATCAGGTGAGATGGTGGTCAAACGCGAACATGTTGTCGTATAAAAATAAAAGTTGTAGGGATATTTTTAATAAAAAAAAAAAATATGTAGATCATTCGTGTATCGCCATTTATTGGCATACAAATATTTAAACACTAATTTGTTCATTTTATATATTACTAATATTATAAAGCGGAAAAGTTCGTTTGTTTGTTTGCTTTAACGCGCTAATCTTCGAAAGTACTGGGTGGATTTGGATGCAATTTGGTATGGAAGCAGCTTGAAGCTTGAGGAAGGTTATATGCTACTTTTTACGCGACTGCAAAAAAGGAGAGTTATGTTTTTACCGTGATAGAATCCACGGGAGCGAAGCCCCGCGTGAGTACTAGTATATTATAACACATGCTTACTTAATTTAAATTCTGTAATTAATTATTTTTGTAAATATATTTTTTTTTATGACTGGTAAACTAAATATTATTAGTCTATAATCAGGTAATCAGCAATAACTTTAAAAAAATCAGTAGCGATATTTATCTGTTAACTTCTTATAAAAAAAAATCCTTTACACTATAAAAACAATTATCTATAAGCCATTTTTTTAGTATGGAACGGATCACAATTATTTATCAATAGATTAAAATTTTGGAAGATATCTTACAAAGTAATGAATGTTATACATGATGAATATAAACAAAAAAATTAACAAAAACTTTGAGAAGAGTACTTAACTAGGAGAAGTATGTTTTAGTAAAATTTGCAATACAAATATTTGGTCATGTTCACTGTGTGTGACCCAACAGTTTTTGTGCGGGTTTTTCACATTCTGAGACCAGGGCCGAGCCGTCCCTATGTGCGAAGTGTACGGCGCACACAGGCGCCAAGACAGAAGGGGCGCCGGATGTAATGCAAGCATTAATTATTGAAATTATTTTTGTAAAACTACAGCATATTATTTTTTATAATTGAGTAGGTACAAACAGTGTAAAGTTAAACCACAGGCGTGAGTACTGTCTTGGCGGACCCCAAGACAATACTCATGCCTGTGGAAAAAATTTTAGGCGCTTCATAGATTTTGCACACAAGCGCTGTCTTAGGTCAGCGCGGCCCTGTCTGAGACATATTGCAGGCGGAAAATATTGTTCCCACGAACACACTCAGTAAAAACAGACAGTCTCTGATTTCTTCTGTCACTAATTCTGTGTGCAAATCTGGGTACACACGAAGGTGCTTTGCATAAACGTCAGGATAAAAATGAGAGTACTTCTTTAACTTTGCGTGAAAATGTGGGCTAACTTTTCCTGTTATTTATTTTTTGTTTAGAAGGAAAGTTTGGAAATAAGCATAAAAGGTACAATTTTCTCAGGATTATCTTTGAGTGTGTTTTATGGAAGCAACGCAAGTCTTTTCTTCAGTCTAATGACTCCTCACGGTCAGGGTGGAGGTTAGGTTGTTAGAATTATTTATTATATTTTATGAACTTTTAATAAATATACTAATTATGTACTAAAATACTTAAAACACAAACTAGAATAAATTGGTCACGGGAAGCGTCAACGAGCCTTTTCGATATGTCTTTAAAAAGGCTGTGAGCACACGGGCCCTGGTCCGAGAGTTACGACCCCAAAAAAACTCGAAAATATAGTTATCACTGAGATGACTATATTTACGCCCCTTGAGGTTTTCCGCAGCCGCAGCGGGAACGCCAGCACAACATGATAAACTGGGAAGATGGGATGGCGCGAGAGCATCTTTTTATTTCATTATACAACGTGTAACGGAAACCCCATATCTATCCAAAAGGACTGAAGACAACATCTGGTATGGAGTCTCTATGCAAAGTTTCAGCTCAAAATAAGTGACTCACAGAATTGACCCCAAATTATTGGTTTCATATGTTTCTTGAATACCAGCAATAACAAACGTGTCACAGCACTATGAGGGTCATCACTTTCCACGTCACTTGCCAATAAAATGATAATTCTCTTCGTTCTTCTTAATTTGAAATATTCGACCTCTGGTATAAATGTATTGAAATTTCTAATATGCTCCACACATGTAGACATAGGATTAGAAAACCCTTGCCATATCGTTTGTTATCATCCAAAAAAGCTGTGCCCTCGATATGTATATACACTTTAAATTACACGTTGTATAAGGTACTCCAACAACTTTTCATATTACATATTATGAAAAAGTCGTTGCTGTCGTCGCTTTTTCATACAACATATTACATATCCAACTTATACATCTATTATTTTGGTGAATTTGTCACTTATAGAAGTTCACAGCTTGTTAAAAAAGCACAGCACATTGTTAGTCAGATTGTTCGTGTTTATTAAGTTCTAAGTTGAGCTCATGTCGAGGGTGGAGCAGATGGAAGTGACAAACTTCTACCGACTAAAAACCCATCCGTTTCTTTAGTTGCTCTAGCGTTCCGAGCCGCGGTATCACGTTAAAAAATCTCCGGCAAGGTTGATATCCCATGAATGTGTATTAAAATATAGTTTCTCGTGGCAGGGACATTAGTAGGCAAAAAGTTAACAGCCATGTCACGTTAAAAAAGTCATCTATCTTGCCTTTTCATGTCACTACTTATACAAGAGCAAGAGAAAACAATACAATCAATCAACTAAAGAAGAATTCATTTCTTTAAAGACACGTCCATTCAATCAGAGTTACGGTTATAAATATAGAAACATTTCGTATGTTAAGTGAAAATCAATTGAGTTTCTCAATCACTGAAAAGGTTTTCATTTTCATTTGAATATTTTACCGCCTTGAGCTTATTTTTTATATTTCACGTATCTTGAATGTTAATAAAGGAGAAATTGGTGTAAGTATACTTTAATGCTTTTTTTTGTTAAGGATGGGAGGTCATCCGATGACTGCCTCTCGATCTGGGCGAAGCGGGAGGGTGTGACTTTTAATGACTAAAACCAATCCGTGTTTCACTCTTTCGAACAATTCCGCAATTCCGGCAGGCAACGGCAACGACAATTTTGCTGACACTGTTTGAGGCGCGCGTGGAATACGACGCGCCGTCTTCTCGGGCCTGGTTTCAGTCGGGCGGCGAGCTACCCATTGCTCGCAGCCCGCAGGCCCGCGCCTGCGGCCTGACATACTTTAATACTAGTGCATATATAATGTACTTTATCAGGCTAAAACATAAACGTAGCGGTCATAGAAAATACGAAATTATAGGTACTTCCTTTTCCAACTATATTGGAGTCCACTTCCAGACTTCCAATCAGAGCCGGATTAACCCTGTCACAGGCCCTAAGGCCGTGGCATTCTTGGGGCCCCTTTTCTTACTTTGACTGACCAAATCGAGTGTGAACTGAGGAAACGCACATTAAGGGCTGTGGTTTTTAATAAATTTGTTTACTTATTCTCAGATTTGTTCTAAAATTGTTTTAATTCTACTACTAAATCTAACGATTTGTAAGATAAAAGTGAGGCCCCTAAGTTCACATGCACATCAAATTCTCGTTCGAAGAAACATGTTTTCTTGGCGCGTGCTTTGGGCCTGGGCCCCTAGTGGATGCGGGGCCCCTAGGCAGTTGCCTACTCCTTCTAATAGTTAATCCGGCCCTGCTTCCAATCTATCCAGATACAGCTGAATACTAGTGTTGTACATGGAGCGACTGGTATGCTGCATCCCGGTACACTGGAAGCTGACCCAGACATAGTTGGAAAATGGCTAAGCAGATAATGATATGTGCTGTGTTTCTATATTTTTTAAGATAATTAGGAAATGGGGTAGAGACCGCATTACTCGCAATCTTGTTAACCCCTCCAACTAAGATAAATATGCTTGTGTCTGGAGTGGGTAAATTGCAACAATGTAAACGGCAACATTGTTGCGATTCAAAATATTGAAAAACACCTGTAATCACATATAATAATAATAATATTCCACAACTTTCACACAACGTCATCTAGTCCCAAACTAAGTACAGCTGATGCTATGAGTACTAGACAACTGATAAACATACATATATATTTCTAAATACATGCATATTATAGATAAATTACACCCAGACGAAGAACAAATTCAATCCTACAATCAGCCAGCCAACGGTAACTGGTGTGTCCGAACAGTCCACGGTACGTGGAGCCCTAACTACGTTGCTTTACAAACAATAGCCTCTTAGGCCTCAGTACAATAATTAAGCTTACACAATCAATAATAATAATCACTTACCCTCTGAGCTGGAGACGACAAGCTTCGACCTTTCTCTGGTCACGTCCGTGTGATATGTATCAGTGTGTAATGAGTAATTGAAACGTGTAATGATGTCAAGTGTTGATGGACGGTGGTCTCCAAAGACGCAGGTCTTCACAACATGGGCCAGGCAGCGTTCAAGTTCGCGCCACAGGCCGTATTTTAGCACCAATTCACAATTACTTGCAACAAAGTTCGCGTGTCATACAATCTGACTTCATTCGGCGTTATTGTTCAAAATATCCCAGGTTTTTAGTCAATTCGGGATTACAACTATCTACTATCGTTAATCGCGACCAAATTGTCGGTTACAACAGGCGATTCAACAGGATTTTTCAATTACAACAATAAATCAAAAGTCCCAAAAGCGGATATTTTTTCCAACAGGAAGCAAAAGGTTATGTCAAGTGTCAAAAGCAAAGACAATAAAATATTGCCATACCAAAAATATGCGTTCGGTTTCTCGTTGGACGGAACAGTGCTCATCACACAAACATTTGTCCTGGGTGGGAATCGAACCCACGACCTTACGCATAGCAGTCAGGGATACTGACCACTAGACCAACAAGCCTGTCAAAAATTAATAAATGAATTTTAACTCTCGACCTCTCGATCACAAATCCGACAACATAGCCATTAGACTGATTTGTGTTTGTTTCATTGTGTCTGGCAAAACGAAAAAGTTTTCGTCATTTCTACACTTTTCTCCATTTTAGTCATGCAAAGTTATGCCATAATCAAAGGCGACTTTCGCGTAAAGTACTCAAAAAGTGGTTGCTAATGTAATTAAAATCATTTGCAATGTAAATGAGCGAAAAACACAAAGTTTTGTATGTTAATTCATGTAGGTAACTAATTACTTGTAAGTATGTGCTTCTGTTTTAATTATAAACAATTTTAGCCTTGAACTTTAGAGAAAGCACCTTCTTGCGCATTAGTATTTTTGTACAAGCATCTGCTAGCGATTTCACCTGCATCACCTGCACTAAACAATTTAATTTATATAATTATGTATGTATTACTTCTGAGATATATTATGTTTTCATGCGATGGCCGAGTCAATCTATTTATTTAAAACATTAAAGATTTTTAATATTGATATGGTCACTATAAGATGTTGTTAGGTTAGATAATTACGTAACAACTTAAGACAGAAAGTCCCTTAAGTAGGGACTGAATAAATTAATAACCGACTTGGTATTACATGGATCTCACAAATTTTTACTGTAGAAAGAACTGAGTTGCGAGACTTCGTTTTTTTGACAAGTATTGTTTTTTATGGGATGGTATTTTCTATGACCACAACGACAGTGTTTTTAACCTATACTGAAATGAAAGAGTACCTATTCCACTAGTAACAAAGTATATAACTCCAATTTCCGCTTTATTATCATTCAAGATGGGTGATATATCAAAAAACCAGCTAAGTGTGAGTCGGACTCACGCACGAAAGGTTCCGTACCTATAAAAACGGCAAAAAAGTCACGTTTGTTTTATGGGAGCCCCACTTAAATATTTGTATAATTTTAGTTTAATTATTTATTTTTAAAGTGAACATAACTAAATATTCTGTGAATATTTCAAGCGTCTACCTGTTGCCGTTATCAAAATCGACAAAAACGAGCAAAAAAAAGTCACGTTTGTTATAATTATGGGAGCCCTCTTAAATATTTATTTTATTCTGTTTTTTAGTATTTGTTGTTTCAGTGGCAACAGAAATACATCATCTGTGAAAATTTCAACTGTCTAACTATCACGGTTCATGACATACAGCCTGGTGAAAAACGGACAGACAGACAGACGGCTGGACAGCGGAGTCTTAGTAATAAGGTCCCGTTTTACCCTTTGGGTACGGAACCCTAAAAATAAGCTCGAGGCGGTAAAATATTCAAACGAAACTGAAAACATTTTCCGTGATTGATTTATTGATTTTCACTTAACGTACGAAATGTTTCTATATTTATAACTGTACAGTTTGATTTAGCCTACAGCGTGCCATTGAAGAAATGAACACGCTTGAATAGACCTATCTTTAAAGAAATGAATTCTTGTTTAGTTGATTGATAGAAGTTTTTTCTCTTGCTTTTGTGATAATATAAGGAGCGACATGAAAAGGCAAGATGAGTTTGTTTTAGGGTTCCGTACCCAAAGGGGGGACGAAGGGGAAACGGGACCCTATTATAATGTACTTCTGTAGCCGGTATAACAACAAATACTAAAAACAGAATAAAAAAATATTTTAGAGGCATAAACAACAAACGTGATTTTTTTGCCGTTTCTTGTAGATAATAGTACGAAACCCTTCGTGCGCGAGTCTGACTCGCACTTTGCCGGCTTTTTAACCGACTTCAAAAAAAGGAGGTTTACAATTCGTCTTGAACTTTTTTTTTATGTATGTTAGTTACCTCATAACTCGGAGACGGCTAAACCGATTTGAAAAATTCTTTTTGCGTTTGAATGGATATAGTTTCTTGTTGGTCCCATTGTTACAAAATCAGGATCTGATGATGGGATCCTGGAGAAATCGAGGGAACTCTTCAAATATTATAGGCACACCTATAGCGTTTTGGGTATTTCTTATAGTACCTTGTACAGTTGCTCTTGAAAAGCACCATTTGAGGAAGTGGAACTGATGATGAAGACCCCAGATGGCCACCGAAACTACTCAATAATAAGAATTTCGTTGATTGCGATTAGATTACATGAATATGGATGTTAAGCACTTTATGCTCGTCACAATGCATATGGTGAAGTAGAGCTGATGGTGATGTACCAGGAGAACTCCTCAAAAATTAACGGCTCTGCACCGGGAAAAGCAATATTTTGTTAAAGGTGATAAGTAGTTGACATTTTGGCTTTTGTAACTAGATAAATTACAAACCGACCCACTAAAAAGAGTGAAAAAAAAACTTTTTAGTAAAAAATAGAACCGACTTCCATATAAAAACACTACAAAGGCAAAAATAACTTTAATTTCGGAAGGCGGTGTCTTTAGTTTTGTATATATTTTCGTTTTTGACACCGCCTTCCGAAATTAAAGTTATTTTGTTTTTTTTAGTTTGCCTTTGTAGTGTTTTCATATGGAAGTCGGTTCTATTTTTTGCTAAAAAGTTTTTTTTTAATATAGTAATGCTGCCACTGTTTTTCTAGGAAGGTAGGTAGGTAGACAAGGGGAGATAAGCTTACAAACTGACTGTTTTAACATAATTATTTTATTTCTAGTTTTATTTTTTTCTGTACCTTTTATATTTATTTATTTTTTTAATTTAAAGAACCAATAGTCGATTGTAATTAAATTATTTATTTTTATTAATTCATTCATTCTGTTATGTTTCCTTTATTTCCAATACATACATATAAATTACATTTTTAAATGGTCTCTAAAAAAAAAACATTTAAAAATATAAAAATAGTAGCCCACCGGTATCGGGAACAGGGTCCAAGCTACCGGCGCGGCGGTCAGGGCTCCATAGAGAGGAACCTCCTGACGATACGCGCCGTGTCGAGGAGTACCGCTTTCTGAAGCAAGCCCTTGATCCAACCGCCTAACGAGAGCCTCCTGAGGTGCTGGTCACTGCTGGTCGAGGCTCTTGGCTATTAAGCCATTGGCTGAGATGACTATCGGTACAATGATTGCCGAGTTCACATCCCACATATCGACAATCTCGTGTGCCAAGTCAAGATACTTGATTTGCTTATATTTCTCAGCTTTCACGAGGTTCTCGTCATGCGGGATGGTTATGTCGACGATCATGGCACGCCTCTCGATTCGGTTCACCACCACTATATCAGGTTTATTGGCTACAATAGTCCTGTCGGTGATGATGGACCGATCCCAGTATAATGTGATATGGCCGTTATCGAGAACTGAGTCGGGGACATACCTATAGTACGGCACTTCCGATTCCACAAGAGAATATTTCAGAGCTGCAAGGTTGTGCCTGTGCAGTACTCGCCATTAGTAAGACGAGAACAACCAGACATAATGTGGCGGTTTGATTCACCCGGACGGTGACATGCCCGACATATGTCAACCGTGCCATCCTTCACAATTTTCCAGTAGTTGTTCGTCATGATAACTTCGTCCATAATGTTGTTCGTCATTCTATTTATTATTATGATTAATTCTATTTAAAATAATTTTGTGTTGCGTTGTGTGTGTTAATTATATTTAAGATACTGACATTAATTTTAATAGCACCTACTAACAAATGTATGGATACTTTTGTCTGATTAATAAATAAATATATAATGTAATAGTATTCTGAGAATTGATTATAAATAACACATTTAATAATACATTTGTAAGTTTTTTTTTTAAACTAATGATACTGTGCTAACCACTCTGAGAGGAAACACCGAAACAAACTCAAAGATAATCAACTCTTTTGAAGTATATTCTGTGCTGATCAAACATTATCAAATCCACGTAGTTTTATATCTATGGTGCTCTTTTGAGAACAGAAACACACATAATTGAACACACCCGTCCAAAAAGTGCAAAGCATGTATCAGTTATCGCATAGCTCAAGTTAGAACTGAATGGGACTCGAACAATTTGACGAACAATACCTAAGAAAGGACATTTGGGTTTTAGCATGAAAATAGTTAAAGACCCGGGAGCAAATATAAGCTCCTGCCAGTTTGCAGGAATGTTCTAAGAAGATACCGCGCCCCGGAACGCTGGGGAAAATTATTGAGCAGGTTGGGTTTTATTTATTGACATTGTCATAAGTTACTGTCTTCCCCTTAATATACAACGTGTAATTTAAAGGGTATATACATACCAAGTGCATGGCTTCTTTGGATGATAACAAACGATATGGGAAGGGTTTTGTAATCCTAAGTCTACGTCTGTAGAACTTATTACAAATTCCAATACAAAATACCAGAGACCGAATTATTCAAATTAAGAAGAACGAAAAGAATTATCGTGTTATTGGCAAGTGACGTGGAAAGTTATTGACCCTCATAGTGTTGCGACACGTTTGTTATGATTGGTATTCAAGAAATATATGAAACCAATAATTTGGTATCAATTCTTTGAGTCAGTTATTTTGTACTGAAACTGTGCATAGAGACTCCATACCAGATGTTGTCTTCAGCCCTTTTGGATAGATATGGGGTTTCCGTTACACCTTGTATAGTGACAATATTCTCATTATATGATATCATTATCTTATATCATAGACAAACCAAAAATAAGATTAATCTAGAGAAAATAATATAAATTAATAATTTAAAAAACTTAATTTAATATTATAATACTTAATACAAAATAAATTCACAATAAAATATATATTCCGTGTAAACGAAAGAGATGGATATATTAATAGCCGGCGACGACCCGCTTCACTAGTTCTGTCGCTGAGCGACAAGAGCTGTCAAAGATAATACTCGCTCAGCAATTCTTGCTTGGCGGTCAGAACTCGCGCCCAGAGACCAACTAGCGGTCCAGTGGACCAACTAGCGAGTAATCACCCATCGCACTCGCCAACTCGCTTATAGTCTAGCGACAAAACCATCGGAACTACACGCTTGCTGCTCGCTGCTCGCCAACTCGTTTTCAGATGCCAGCGGGCCTAGACAAAATCCATTTTCTGTAAGCGTTAACGCCAACGGAAAAATTAAATTGTATGGAGTTGACATTTACTAACACGTGACAATCACGTGACATGTGGTTAGCAAATGTCAACTCCATACAATATAATTTTTCCGTTGGCGTTAACGCTTACAGAAAATGGATTTTGTCTAGGCCCGCAGCTCTACTCGCTACTCGTTCATCTTCGGCGGTGGGACAACTGCCTTAACAAGCGACAATTTGTCACGCGAATTTATAGTCAGTGTGTTTTAGTCAGTGAAAGTCTGAAACTCCTTTCTGTTTGATCCCCAGCAGTCATTTGATAATTTTCCGCCCAAATCAGAAGAGGGTCAAGTGGAGGATACTTAACTCAAATCAATCAATTAATAAAATAGTACATTTTGATACAAGTGGAGAAAGTTTGTTATTGCGGCCGAGGCGGAGTTTGGCCCGAGCCGCAAGGCGAGGGGGTTATGGGGCCGAGTACTGCAGTAACAAACTTTCTCCACTTGTATAGCAAAATTATTTTATAAATAATAATGTTTATTTCTGATATTCTGTTCAGAAACACAATTTAAATTTTCATTAAATATAAGGCCTTAAAAACATGCGACTCTTTGCTGTGAAAAAAACAATCACCGCCTAATATAGGGAATTCAATAGTTGTTTAATGTTATTTGTGGCAAAATTTGGAATGGAAAAACCAACCTCTCGCGTGTGAAAAATGATAAAAATCCATGAGTGTGAAATACATTGCATGTAACCTAATCGTAGTGCCATAAGAGCCAGTTTTCGAGGGTGTTTTGAAAAATGTAATGTCAAAAGTTAGTGCACGGATCGGATTGGTCGTTTCGTATGTAGAAGAACCGGCAAGAAACTCCTTGGTTACTCTTCTCAAAACATAATTGATATTCATAATTTTTCCATAATACAATTTTTATTAGTATACAGTAAAGACCAATAAAAACATGACAACGTACTTAATTACTAATGAAAAAACGAATCTAAGAGTCTACAGTGTTCTCGCATTCATATTAACAAGCAAGCCTTATAGCTGAGGTGTCGGCCTTGTGATCGAGAGATCGCGGGTTTGAATTCCACTTATTACACTTTTTCCGTGAACCCACCCACACATTTTACTCACATTACTAGTGCTCGTTTAAAGGAGATGTTTCATTTTTATATGGGGCTCCGGCCATAACATGTACATTTCAGCAAAGCTGGGAAACTTACCCCTGAATAGAACAAAGTAACACTTTTTTCATAATATCAAATGGTTTTTATGTACAAAATCAAAATTAAAAATGTTTGACGTTTGTTCTAAGAGTTATGACAGCCATGACAGGTTGTAGAAATGACGTTTACTTAACCTTGTTTTGTTTTTGTTCATCAGAACTAACCCACAGAACACTATTACCCTAGCGGGGACCTGACTGACTAGTGACTGATACTAACTAATAGAGTTTCATGACAACAATAGTGGTTATTTTGAATTCGTTCGAAACACATTTCAAAAATGGACACTAAAGATTTTTGTAACAGTGAAAGCATCACACTTAATTATGTTTACTCAAAAATATGTACAAGAGCATAATAGTAATTTATTTTTAACACTACAAGAATACACACATTTTTTTATAAAATTATCTTCTACGTAACATTGATTTGATGAGACATGATTTTAGAACGAATGAAGTATGCAAGAAAACGAGACGCTATGTTGAATAAAACATGGCAATAATTGAAAAACTATTATTTTTTATACACAAAAATCAGGCTCAAATTCACCAGAGAATATTTTTCCCCAATTTGTAGTATTTTTTCCTCTTTTTCGATAACTGTACATCTGATGGCCGAAAATTAAACATCTCCTTTGTCACGCGTTATCCCCATAAAACACACAAAAAAGAACCCTTAAGAAAATCGTACCTTTTTATGCTTATTTCCGAGATTTTCTTCTAAACAAATGAATTACAGAGAAACATAGCCAACATTTTCACGTAAAGTTAAAGAAGTACTCTCATATTTCATCCTGACGTTTATGCAAAGCGCTTTCGTGTCTTTCCAGATTTGCACACTGACTTTGTGATAGAGGAAATCAGACACCGTCTGTTTATACTGGGTGGGTTCGTGGGAATAATATTTTCCACCTGTAATTTATGTCTTAGAGCGTGAAAAACTTGCACAAAATATGTCGTGTCACACACAGTGAACATGACTAAATATGTATTGCTTTCACTAAAACATACTTCTCCTAGTTGAGCACTCTCCCCAAAGTGTTTTGTTAGCATACACAATAATCGACGATTCTAACTGATCTATTCAATGGGTGGGAACACTGTTACCTGTTAATGAAGCTTTAACGTAAAAGTCATAATATTATTCATGGCAACCCAGTGTTAGCAAACACAATAATTGACTATTAAACTATTATAGTTGTGGGTTGCAAACGATTATGTTTAATGTCAAAAATGATGGCTTGTTGTGACAGCCCATAGAGCCATCTTTTGATTATAAAAGACGGCACTGTCTCTAATCATTAATCATACACACTTGTTTTTCCAATTTACTTTAGACATTGGCAGAATAGTCGACATCGGCTCCACTTGCCATTAACAAAAAATTGAATAGAAAACACGGCACGCGCGTTAATTTGAATATAATACAGACGACAAAAGAGGACTCGGGTTACATTTTATAGTGTGAAGAAGTATTAAAAGTGATTATACTCGTAAGAAGTATTTCCAGTATGTTTCTTTCAGTTTGTTTATATTTTTCGGTTCATATTCACCGCTAAGTTGCAAAAACTGTATAATATATCTTCCGAGATTGTAATTTAAGTATTGATACATTGTGATCCAGACCATACTGCTTCTACCTGTAACGACTGTCACAGATATAAAAACATCCCGGACAGTCGGGACCAACGACTTAAAGTGTTTTCCAAAGTACGAGGAATTCAGACACCATCTGTTTTAAATGAGTGGGTTCGTGGGAATAATATTTTCCGCCTGTAATATGTCTTAGAGCGTGAAAAACTTGCACAAAATGTGTCGTGTCACACACAGTGAACATGACTAAATATGTATTGCGAATTTCACTAAAACATACTTCTCCTAGTTGAGCACTCTTTTCAGAACGTTTGTTTACATTTTTTGGTTAAAATTCATCGTGTAAATGTCACCGTAAAATTGCAAAAATTGTTAGATTATAATATACTAGCTTTTGCTCGCGACTGCCTTCACGTGTGAGGGTTTTTCCCGCGTAAAAACTATCCTAAGTCTTTTCTCAGGCTCTATACTATGTCCGTACCAAATATCATTTAAATCGGTTCAGTAGTTTAGACGTGATTGCGTAACACACAGACAGTGACGACGATGTGACGAGATTGTAATCTATCGATAAATTGTGATCCGTACGTACAGCTTGTAATTTACCGCATTATTTTTTTATAGATTATAATCTTTCAACCTGACACCATCCGATTACAATATGCAATCCTATTCAATATTTTACCGACAATAAGATATAATAACACTTATCTTAATAATCTTTACTAATATTATAAAGCGGAAAAGTTTGTTTGTTAAAACGCGCCTATTTTCGAAAGTTCTTGGTTATATACTACTTTTCACCCAACTGCAACAGGAGGGTTATATTTTTATCGCGATAAAGTCCACAGGAGATAAGCCCCGCGTGACGAATAATATTATAAATTTTCGGCGTTTGTAGGACCTAGTGGACTAGGTTCAGCAACGGTTACCGAGGTCAGTTTGATGATGAGCGCCAATCTTGACATATCGAGATTTCACCGTGTCTCGGAAAGTACATTGAAAATTATACATTTTTTTTACTATTGTTACGCCCACAGAAGAGATAAAAGAAGTTAGAAAGGAAATAGTTCCTGATTTGTATGAGAACGCGTGTCGCCGCTTGTCTCCCACTATTTAGCTCCACTACAAGCAAGAGGCCCGTTACGTATGCGTATTACGCACACAAATTAATTACACACTTAAATCGAGAGCTTGCTACTGATTGTAACTCACTGTCGATAAACATGCGCCGTGCATCACGGCCAATCAGGGCAAAGGACGAAACGTCAATGGTTGAAGTGTGGAGGACGCAACGCATGCAGTACATTGTAAGCGGATTTGGTCATTGCGTTGATTAAGCGAGTACACATCGGGCAATGTATATTTTTTGTAACTTGTTGCAATAATGTTCGGAATTTCATAGTGATCAGAATATTTTTATGTCTTTTACAAATAATATTGTAATTAAATGTTATTTTCGACTCACTGATGGAAAGATATACCTCCTCGCTCTATAGTTGCGGTCTAACTTTTTGTTTTACAGGTTATAATTGCACAACACGGCATTTTAAAACAGAGCTCTGTGTTCCGAAGTAATCCGAAGCGCACTAAACGCGGTGAATGAATAAATCGGTCGAGCTATGATTTTCGTATCATAAATGTGGCGCACTCGCCACGCCCACATTACCATTCCAAACTTATTCCTCTATTCCGAGGTTACGCCAGTCGCTTAGCGAAGTACGTCGAGAAACTTCGACCGAAATCTAGAATGTTCGAGACACTAACGTCACCTGGCTGCGAGTAGCACTACTGAGTATCTCGAGTAGCTTCTGGAACATTCTTAGCAGTATAGACAGTGAGTCGATTGTACAAGAATGTTCTAGAACACATAGATCGGGGTATAAATAGATCGCAAAGGAACGTTAGAAGATACGAGACGATATCATCGAAATTCTACAAGTGAATTTCAGTGCGATTTAAGTATTAAGTGACAAGTATTTAATGTGAATAACTGTGTTAATTTTTATTTTGTGTATATGTAATTTAAGTGTTAATTTTGGTTTAATTGGCGTAAATTATTTCTATCCCGAACTCCAGCTCGTAACACTATGATATCCTCCTCCTAAGTCGTGCATTCTTGACAGAATGCTCGTAGTTGACGCGGATGCCTTTTCTCTAGATATGCGTTGTGCCTTGCGATGTGCCTCCACTTCCTGCTGTCTTCAGCGTCTCGGGAGCTTTGCACTAAAGTCGACTTGTTTCAGTTTGACGTAGTTAAGTAATAAGAGTCTCATAATAATATATCCGTCTCAAGTTACGACCCTTACGACGCAATGGTTTCCGTAACGAAAATAAACATTCCTTGAACTTTAAACATGACCTTTATTAAGCAAACAAGCAAAGGACCTACAATAAACTTAATTGCGGCCCACTTAGCGATGTTCTTGGAAAATTGGAATATTTTTTATTTCTTGGAAAGACTGTTAAGAGATTATTTTTTGGAGGTTAAGCAACACTTGCTGACTTCGGTGGGTAGATGGGTTGACCATCCATATCTCTGTGCGTTGGAAAGGACATTATAAAATATCGAGGCAGCCCTCTGATAGTCATGAGGAACCATAAAATCTGACATTGTAAACATATATGCAAATCTGCCGGTTAGCAATATTTGTTATAAAAGATTAATTGCAAATTCTAATTTGTATAGGTATATACTTCCCAGCAAAGCATTTAAATAAATGCTAGTAAAAACTAATTTTCTGTGTGCGCTGCATGTATTTATTAATCTTATTCTGCTCGACAAATGTATTATAACCATAGATTTTTGTTTCGTGACGGTTCCCTTATTGAAAAAAGGAAATATATAAATACATACTTATAGTAATGAGTCTATTTACCAAGAACGATCGCCAAATGATAAAAAAAAAACTAAAAATAAAATAAAATACCCCACTTACGAGGCAGTCACGTACGCAATAAAAATAAAAGCTTTATAGTTATAATTTTCTATTCTATTTACAACTGTTTTAATACCATAATATGTTAATAAATCTTTTATTTATAGATTTTTCTAATCCTTTTTATCAATACATTACCATACCATTTATAACGTGCGATCGTGTCGACCTCTTTAGAAAATGACATGTATTTTTCTTCAACATCGTTTAAGGCCTTTTCAAATGAATTACAATACACGGAAATCTACTTCACGACCCTTTTTCTGAACCACCGTTATCTTTGTTTCTTACAAACTCGCATTTATTGTGGGTTTGTTGTTTACCCACTTTTCGTAACACACAGGAATCAGTAACAGATGCCACACATACGCACAAAACGATTTGGGAATACTTTCATTATGCGTACGGCTAAGGAGTGGAATTACCGGCCGGAGTCTGTGTTTCCCGATAGATATAACCTAGGGATCTTTAAGTCAAGACTGAATAGGTTACTTTTGGTAAGCACGTTCCATCTTCAACCACATCATCACTTACCGTCAGGTGAGACTGCGGTCAGTCGCGAGCCTATTATCAATAAAAAAAATAGCATGCAAATCCCACTTTAACTGACTCAAGGTAAAATTGACTTGATTTGATTTATAAAGCAGATAATTGACTTACGAGTTATTTAACTAAAGACGCAGATACATATAGGTGGCATTTCGTACGTTAGTTGTGACTTTATGAAAAACACATGATCAAGTTATACATTTTTTCTTAATAATTTGATATGCCCATATTTTATACGTTATTGGTAAAACACTAACAACCTCTCAGGAGTATGCCAGTAACATCATAAACAAAAACTAAATAAAAATAATAAAATAATTTATCATACTTTAGTTCATCAGATTTTCATACAAAAAAATAATAGTACATTTTGATACAAGTGGAGAAAGTTTGTTATTGCGGCCGAGGCGGAGTTAGGCCGCTATCCCACTGGCGTTTTACGAACGTTGGCGCTTGTCCAACGTCTGCGCAACGTTGGCGCTGCGCAGACGCGACGTCGGCGCTGCGCAGACGCGACGTCAACGTCGCGAGTTTCTAGTGGTAAAGCGCCAACGTAGCGCAGACGCGACGTTAACGTCGCGAGTTTCTTGCGTTTTTTGGCAACAGGTACAACCAAACAAAAATAAATTAATTGTATTATTGTTCTTACATACCTCAAAGTTATAACAAGCCTCTCTTCTGGTGACACTGAATCTCTGAGGTGAGTGTCTAAATACTGTATGTCAATTTGAATCACTTTTAAAAGTTCGTCAAATGTAGTCTCCAGCATTTGCAAATACTTACAAAATTAAGGTTTATTATTTTTGATATTATTAGAGTACAGTACGAAATTCCCTTTCTTGTAATCGATTGGACCATAAAGGAATTTCCCAAAATTGACTATGAGACTTTCTTTTACATTATTTTCGTCAAAATAGCAAAGCCAATCTCCAGAATCCATATCCATTTTGTCTCTGATTATACACCTCAAATCGCAGCATGTGTGTGACGTTAACGTTGCGTTCAGCGGATGTAACGCTTGCCACTCAGAAACTCGCGACGTTAACATCGCGTCTGCGCAACGTTGGCGCTGCGCAGACGTCGAAGAAGCGCCAATGCTCGTAATACGCCAGTGGGATAGCGGCCTTACAAGGCGAGGGGGTTATGGAGCCGAGTACTGCAGTAACAAATGCCCACGTGTATCAAACGACGTTTTTCAATACACTTTCGAAGAAATAAAATAATAGAACGAAAAGTATATTGTCATTAAAATATTTAATTTTCCCCGCGCTTTACCTTCGCGGGTTAAAGGAGAAGCAAAAACAAAAGCCGCAAAACAGCCTGATATAAAAACAAAATATTTTTATTTGTTTTTATTTACAACACAAATAAATGTTAATTTGTGATATTCTGATATTCTGTTCATAAACACAATTTTAATTTTCATTAAATATAAGGTCTTAGAAACATGCGCCTCTTTGCAGTGAAAAAAAAAAAAACAATCACCGCCGAATATAGGGAATTGTTGTTTAATGTTATCTGTGGCAAAATCTGGAATGGTAAACCCTCGTTTGTGAAAATGAAAAAATTCCACGAGTGTGAAATACATTGCATGTTGAACCTAATCGTAGTGCGATAAGAGCCGGTTTTCGAGGAAGTGTATTGAAAAAATATTACCATTGAACGCTGTAAATGTTACGTAATCTGCGAAGCAAAACAAAGCGCTGGTAATGTAGGTAAACTGATAGTACAAAAGGCAGCGGAGAGGATCTTGAAGGTTTGTATTTTGGTTTTAATATGTTTTCTAAAAAGTCATAGATCAAAAGTTATTGTTTATGATTTTAGTAATACAGTCTGGCAAGGTTGTTAGTGCTTTAGTAATAACTCAATACAGTAACATCTTACTCAATATCAATCTAGCCACCGTAATTTTAATAACATTTCACGTCTCATATCCGTGGACACCTCTAAGAGGATTAGAACATCTAAATTAAAATTTAAGGCGTTTTATTTCCAAGTCAAAACAAATAATGTTTTTTTCAACAAAATTAATTTGGGTGTGTTCCATTTCAGTGACACCATTAAGCCCAAGACACCATTACAATATTGTTATTTCTGGCAAAATTTTGTGTTCTTGGAATTTAAGCCACACCCAGACACATTTGTCACGGGCCAACCTTTTTGTATGATTAATGGGTAAAAATGCCTCGTTGGTCGATTGTTCGTAAGCGCGACTGTTGAGTATGATGTCTCAGATTCGATTCCCGGGTCGGGCAAAAAGGGCTATTGGGTTTTTCTGTAAGGCATTTCTCAATAGTATCCCGGAGTTTTTTTTTATTTTTTATTTTTTTTATTTTTATTTTTTATTAATGATTACTAGCAATGTGGGTAGAATTCACATTACTAATAATCCTGTTAACCCCTCCAACTAAGCTAAATATGCTTGTGTTTGGAAGTTGGTAATGTGACTCCGTGCCTCGGAAAGCACGTTAAGCCTTTACGGGTAGTCAGATGCCAGTAAATCTGACTCTGGTATAGCTAAAGGGTATCGTGTTACCCAGTTACTGGGTTGTGGAGGTCAGATCATCTGGTTAGACTGGAAGTCCAAAATACAAACGCTACCAGCGTTCAAAAGAATGGTGAAGGAGTATTACCTCTCCCTATAACTTTTCCCCTTCGTTCTCAATTATACATGTAATATTTATTAGTATATGATTTTGGTATTTTTTGTATTTTATATTATTATGTTCAATTAATATTATGATATTTGTACACTGACCGCCCATTGTACACTAGTATAACTTTTATGTACAACAAAGTATTTTTAATATTTACAATAAAGTGTTTTTATTTTAATTTATTTATTTAGGGAAAATAAATAGTAACACATTACATCAAGTTGAAGAAAAAATACAATATTAAATTGGCAAATTTGCCATCAACAACATTTTCCAAAAAATACATAAAATGTTTCTGCAATGAATGCGTTATAATTTAAAACCATACAACTAAAATGCATATATTAATACTAAAAAGCAATTAAATATGAAATAATGGAAACAAAAAAATGTAGATTGAAATATAGATAAAAATAATTAAAATAACTAATTGGAGATTTAAATTGAAATTTAAATAATAAGAGATTGAATTTTTAGTAAATAATAAATAAATAAATACTTGGGAAAAGGCTAATTAGATGATGATAACGATGATCACCGTTTGTTTGAGCAATGCCGTGTCAAATAGAGGCAAATAAGAATTACAGCTGTAGCGACATCTATCTCGCAACATACAAACTAAACGATAGAAATCCTGTATCGCGCAAGCAAAGTTTACCGCACAACTAGCATACATACAAATCACAAACATCGGGCAGTTGCCCACCAGACAAAAACACCTGTCTGGTCGGAGGATCCTCCCTTTTCAATGGGAATGCCGGACCTCACACCCTGTTCCGCATACCCCAAAAACAGCAAATGCTGAGTTGGTAACCCTTTCAGTATGGACATGCTCAAGGATTATTTAAAAAATAATATTGTTTGTAATTTTGTATTGTATGTTGTTGTATGTATTTATTGTTGATAGGCTTACGTTTGACCACCACCTCACCTGATGTTAAGCGATGATGTGGTCGAAGATGAAGCACGTTTGCCTAGAAGTAGAGTCTAGGATTCCAGGTTATAGCTATTTGGAAACACAGACTCCGGCAGGGAATTCCACTTCTTAGTCGTACGCACGATGAAACTATTATACTCATCGCATTGACAGCGATGTGGAGCACCACTCGAAACACCTAGAGACAGATTTGCGATTCGGAAGGTGTTGTTACTCAACATAGTATCTACTTGTATATTACTGACATTTTTCTATGGACTGTAGTGTTGTCCGATACTTTTAAGTATTTTTGATAGGCTTATGTTGGACCACTATATCACCAGATGGTAAGCGATGATGTGGTCGAAGATGAAGCACGTTTGCCTAGAAGTAACCTATTCACTCTTGACTTAAGTGTCTAGGTTATAACTATCTGGAAACACAGACTCTAGGGAATTCCACTCTTTAGTCCTGAGCACGATGCAACTGTTACCAAAACATTCGAATAAATTTCTTTATTCGAATAAATGTTTTTCAATTCAATTCAAAAAAGTAACTAACTTAATGGTTAATTTGCGATAGAGCAGGTAAATGCCCTGCTCTGTGGCACAACCATTAAAAACCCATTATTCTGTTAAAGAACTAGCGTGGAAAATGTTTATTTTTAATTCCTTTTTTATTGATGGTTTTCCATTTAAAAGAAAACGTGACGTTTTTGCAATGTTGTGTGCGTTTTTATAAAAATAAAACTAGCCTTTGTGAAGGCACGGACTGTTTTTATTTTTTCAAATGTTTATTTATACAACTTGCATGTTTATAACAGTTGTGAACGAACAACTGGTTTCTTAAGAATAATGTATTTTATTTCTTTAAATAATAATTGCCTTTTAAGTTTTTGTGATAGGTAGTTAGGGTTAGATAGGAGTTTTCTCGGATTCACGATAAATTAAACTTTTAAAGAACATACTCGATGAAATTTACCACGTATTATTTTCGAAATTTCCGAGCCAAAAAAACAGGTATTGAACTAAAACAAATCAGACAATTATTCCATACTCGTTTGAAGACTAACAAAAATACCGTGGTTTTGAAATAACACACAATATACAATTAGATTTCGTTCGGAAAACTTAGCTAACAAATCCAATTTTCCCGGAATTGTGATACACAAATAGTTACTCATATCAGTTTATACATTTTGTATCACATCATTACTGGATAACAATGAAATAAAATACCTACAATGTACATAAAACAGATATTTTTCGAGCTTATATATTATGACATACGATTCACGTACACCTTAATAAAACAAAGAGATAGACTGACGTAATCATATCGTGGTACATAATATAATATTATGTACAATCGTACATGTTCTGAATACTACGGGTTTTACGAAAATGATTGGTATATTCTGTTACGAGCAGAATGTTTTATATGAAATATTGAATTATAGACACTACACGCCGCAATTGCGGCGGTAAGACCCCTCTTTGAGGAGTGGCTAGATCGGCGTCACGGCGTCCTGACCTACCGCATGACGCAGGTCCTCACCGGACACGGAAGTTTCGGGAGGTACCTGTGTCTGATGGGAAAGGAAGAAACGCCTGGGTGTCACCACTGCGAGGGTCGCCCTGATGACACCGTAGAGCACACGGTGCAAGACTGCCCCACCTGGGCAGAGCACCGACGTGTCCTCACGGCGGCGATAGGCGGAGACCTCTCGCGCCCGGCACTGGTCGAAGCCATGCTGCGGGGCGAGAGGGAGTGGGAAGCGGTCGCCTCCTTCTACGAAGCAGTCATGCTTCCGAAGGAGGAGGCGAGCCACGTGAGGGAGAAGATGGCGTCCTCCCTCCAGCCCAGCCGCAGTGGTAGACGCCCACGGCGTCGGACGTCGGCCGACGATCTCCGGCCACCGTAGGCGCGGGCATGCGGACAGCGAGTAAAGGGCAACTCGCTGTCCGACCATGGACCATGCCCGGGTCGACGGCGCGTTGTGTTCCACGCGCGCCTCAAAGAGCGTCAGCAAGATGACGAGGCCCCACCTGTAGGGGGCCGAAGCCTGCCGGGGCCGCGGGACTTATCTCATCACCGTGACCCCGGAACGTAAAGGGCTATTGAAGGAATACCGTGAGTTTTAGTCAGTCAAGTCTGACAGACCCTCCGGCCCTGCCCGGGGTGGGAGGACTCATTTGATGATAAAAAAAGTAGGTACATTAATATAATATTATGTACAATCGTACATGTTCTGAATACTACGGGTTTTACGAAAATGATTGGTATATTCTGTTACGAGCAGAATGTTTTATATGAAATATTGAATTATAGACACTAGCCACGCGCGCCTCAAAGAGCGTCAGCAACATGACGAGGCCCCCTCTGCAGAGGGCCGAAGCCTGCCGGGGTCGTGGGACTCATCCCGTTACCGTGGCCCCGGTACGTAAAGGGTTATTGAAGGAACACCGTGGATTTTAGTCAGTAAAAGTCTGACAGTCCCTCCCACCCTGCCCGGGGTGGGAGGACTTATTTGATAATTTTACCACGTTAAAAAAAAAAACAGCTGTTGCTAGTGACTTTTGTCACGTAAAATTTGATAGGTATAAAACTCAACGCACCGTTTGGCTAGACTGGTAACCAACCCTAACGGTTACTGTTAACCTGCATCATCCAAGTGCTGGGCAAAGGTCTCTCCCCATGATTTCCAGTTGGTTCTGTCCAGATCCACAGTAATCCACTGGTCGTTAGTTACATAGTTACCTAAGTTATGGTAGGTGGTCCTTGATACCATCGGAAAATTTAGAGTTAAGTATTCATATGCATTCCACTTCTTTCTTCGACAAATCTTTCACTATTCAAGCAGCTCGTTTGTGGAACCCATTCCATGCCAGTAACGCACTCGTGTGCGTTTTAGTGTTTTTTATTTGTGTTCCTGCAACGCACCCGTACGCGTTTCGAGTATGTTTTACTTAAGTATAATTTTTTCATAGTGCGTTTCCTAAAATGTTGCCGTTTTTTTATTAACCTCAATTTAAATTATATTTCTGATATAATAACACTGTGACGGTAGTAATAAACAATGTAACATTTTAATTGACGTCAGCTTTTTTACTTGTGATTTTTGCTCGTAATGTGAATCAAGTTTTTGCAGTAATTTATGTGATAACAAGTAAGTAAATATGATTATTTAATCAAATTTAGTCATTTAATTATTACAATAACATTATTTTATATCTACTGATAATATTTTGGATATTATTTAGAGTTCAAAACATACCAACGATAATGGTGCGTTCAATGGCATTTACGAATGACTTTGTTCGTGGATGGTGTTATAAATCGACAATAATCGGTCACTCAATATTACCTACTACTGCTATTATAACTTAATTTTATTACTTGAAATATTTTACTAGTCAACGTATTACATACCTGCTCACATGGTATTCACCGACGGTTTTATTTTTAAATGTAGATGGTATGAATTTTGTAAAGTTACTAGTATTTTCGTCTTTTCTAGGTTTTTAGTTTTCTGTTCAAGCATTATGGCAAACAATAGAGGTCGTCGCTTGGTTGAATTATCACTTAATATTGGCGAAGGTACTAATTTACAAAATATAAAAGAAAGTAATTCACAAGATAGGTGAGCTATGTTACAGACAGTTGATTTTTAAATCTATTTAATATCAATATAATGTTTTTATTATTAAAAATCCACAACTTGGATAAAAAAAATGTTTCAGAGATAAAAGTACCACATCACATTTTTGTAATTAAATATATAGTTTTCACCTAACTATAATTATGAAAATACCTACTTATATTATAATTATGAAAAATGAGAATTAAAAGACTGATTTGAATTAATACAAGATTTTTTATTTTTGTACCTACACTCTAACAATTTAGATTCTTTGTTCATGTTTCGAATCGTGCATAAAGCCATCCACTATATACTACCAAAGGTGCGTCGGATCTCTCGAAAAACTTTTTTCACCTTGTGCCACCCACGCACCATATGCGTTTGGTGTTTTTTTTTTCGTATTTATCAACAATATCTATACTTATAATAAATCTGTAGAGAGGTCAATTCTGTACATGAAATATATTTACAAAATAACTAACAGGGGGTGATTAGGGAACGATACTGATGCCAAAAATGCAATCAGTAAAATTTTTGTCTGTCTGTCTGTATAACCGTTATAGAAACAAAAACTACTCGACGGATTTTAACGAAACTTGGTACAATTGTTTTTCATACTCCTGAGCTGGTTATAATATACTTTTCATCACACTACAATCAATAGGAGCAGAGCAGTGAAGGGAAATGTTGGGAAAACGGGAGAAGTTACTCCATTTTTTAAGCTTCCGTCGCGAGTGCAACCTTAATGGTTAAAGCTACACAGAAATCATTTATGACGGAAATGTTTTCCTTAAAATTATATAAAAAATATCCCACGACAGCATATATCTATCTTTTATGGTTGACTCACAATAACACGTGTAACTCCCGATAGCTTAGCAGTTCGAAGCTTTCTGATTATTATTCTGCTCCGTTTAAAACCACCACAACTTTGCAATGGAACTCGGCTAAAAGTAACCCAGTTGCAACAAAATATAATGAGGCTCAAATTTTAACAGGTTGTGGTGCAGGAGAAACCGTCTTTATTCCCAGAATTCCCATAATACCAAATAATTTTCCATTCCAATTTAAAAGAACGCAGTTCCCAGTATCGGTGTGTTATGCAATGACAATTAATAAGGCTCAAGGGCAGACTTTTCGTGTTGCTGGAGTAGATCTCGGTGTCAGTTGTTTCTCGCATGGTCAGTTGTACGTCGCTCTTTCCCGGGTTAGCAGTTCTAGAAATCTTTATGTTCACGTGCCGGACGGGTCAACTTTCAACATAGTTTACCTGGAAGCTTTGCGCTGAAGTATTTTCGTTCTATAGGTACTTAAGCCTCATGTGAACGTGATCTAAACAATATTACCGATACATTAACTTAATAACACACAAGGAGTTACTCGCTGACGGAGTCGCGGGCACAGCTATTAACAATAATATTGTGCGGTTCGGTATTGCGATATTTTTCAACAGTATTATAGATTGACATATTATATTTCCCTACTAAATTACGAAAGTTAATCTGTCTGTTACATCAAAATCACAGAACCGTGAGGAAAGACATAGGCTACTTTTTTTTACGAAAAACGACGGAAACGTCGACGAAGTCGCGGGCAACAGCTATCTATACTAATAATATAAGGCTGAAGAGTTTGTTTGTTTGTTTGAACGCGATAATCTCAGGAACTACTGGATCGAATTGAAAAAATATTTTTAAATTAAATAGTCAATTTATAGAGAAAGGCTATAGGCTATATATCATTACGCTAAGGCCAATAGGAGTGGAGCGCCAATGAAGAATGCTTCAAAATCGGGGTTAAATTTAACGTTAGCCCAAAGTAACTATTCCACGCGGACGAAGTCGCGGGTAAAAGCTAGTTTATTAATATTTTTAGTAATTACACCATAATTAATCTATTTTCAATCATATTACATAATAAAAACCGGTGGCACCTGTCAACAATTTTTTTTTAAATGGTCGCATCGAATGGGTTAATGCATTACCCATAGAAGTTCTACCAGCGTTCAAAAGAATGGTGAAGGAGCATTACTATACATTATACATGACAATTATACATGTAATATTTATTAGTATAAGACTTTGGTATTGTATGTATTTTATATTATTATTTTCAATTAATATTAAGTTGTTTGTACACTAACAGCCCTTAATCTGTCTCCTTTAAGTTTGTCCATCCAAAGGTTGTCTGTAAGAGATAGCCCTGTGCGATAAGACCGCCCATTGTATACTAGTTTACATTTTTGTATCCATAAAAATATTTCGAGGTGTATAATAAGGTATATAAGAAATAAATAATCCACTGGTCGTTAGTTTGGTCCAAGCCTAACATAGTTGAGAAAAGACTAAGCAAATAGTGAAATCTCGACACACGCTATTGGGTTTTCTATAACAAATTACTCAGTAGTATAGTATAGTATAGTAACTCTTAGAAATAATGTAGGTAATACAATGTTTGATGCCTGTACTAGGTTAATTAAAACCTGTATCACAGGCGACATGGGTTCTATTTCCAATTGGTCAACAGCGTTCTTAACAATACTTAATTTTTAAAAGACAAAATACAAGTTTATTATTCTAAACCTAATTAAATTAAACGCTGAAATTACACACTAGAATAGCTCGTTGTTGTTATGATTGTGTCAGCATTTCTAAAGTTAGAGTGTTGTTACATAAATAGGCAATCAAATATGCGATAAATAATTTCTTTAACAAATGTAAATGACAGTATGTTAGCGCACTATTCTTGAGTCAGCAATAAACGGTACCAATGTTCAGTCTTTATGGGTATGACGCACTAGGCGCCCACGTAATCAACGGAGTTAATGTATCGCTGTTCAGCAATTTTCCTAGCCGGGCAATCCGCGTCACCTGTTTTGTGGTCACTGGGTTTTTTAAAGCGTGTGCAAGTAGTCTTGAAAGTTGACGGTGTGACATTCCCCTGCGTTGGAAAGTGCGTTAAGCCGTTGGTTGGTCCCGGCTGTCATTTAATCATCTTTCACAGTCATTACGGGTAGTCAAAAGCCAGAAAATTTGACACTGTTCTGGCCAAGGGGTATCCTGTTACCCAGCAACTGGGTTGTGATAGTCAAATAAGCAATCGCTCCATATTTTTTTTTTTATTAATAATATGTTCGCGTTTTACCACCATCTCACCTGATGGTAAGTGATGATGTGGTCCAAGATGGAGCACGCTTACCTAAAAGTAACCTATTCACTCTTGACTTAAAGACTCGTAGATTATAGCTATCGGGAAACATAGACTCCGGCAGGGAATTCCACTCCTTAGCTGTACGCACGATGAAGTTATTCCCAAAACGTTTTGTGCGTATGGGTGGGATGTCCACCATGTAACGATGGCGCTTCGCCGTTTGTCTCGTAGTCCGATGATGGAACGGGCTAGGTGGAATTAGATTGTGTAATTCCATCGTACACTCCCCGAAATGTAACCGATAGAAAACCGATAGACTTGCAACTCGTCGTCGATGTTCAAGGCTATGTAGCTTTGACTCGACCAGTGCATCGTTGCCAATGAGTCTCTTGGCCTGCTTCTCGATAGACTCAAGCGCGTCCAGTTGGTATTTAGCAGATCCATCCCAAAGATGAGAGCAGTACTCCTTACACGACCGAACCTGGGCTTGATAGAGATTGAGCAACTACTCAGCTCCGTACAAACTTTTTGTAACAATATGATGAATGTTGACACTTCACAACTGAAGGTATAGTTTCTTTTTGATAATCATTTGTCGAGTTATGGTAAGAGCTATGATCGACGCAAATGAACTCTCAATCATTCACCATTAATTTAAAAAAAATGTGAATCTCATAAAGCTTTTTTTTAAGATAGGAAATCATCCAATGACTGCCTCCCGATTGGGTGAAGCGGGAGGGTGTGTCAGACTTTTACTGACTAAAACCCATCAATGTTACATCATATGCCCTTCGTGTTCCGAGACCACGGTAACTCTTTCGAACAATTCCGGAACTCCGGTAGGCAACGGCCCTCTTTTTGGCCCCGACAATTTTGCTGACACTTTTTGAGGCACGCGTGGAACATGACGCGCCGTCTACACGGGCCTGGTTTCAGTCGGACGGCGAGCTACCCATTGCTCGCGGCCTGCAGGCCCGCGCCTACGGTGGCTGGGAGTCACCCTGTGATTCTCGACGCCTGGAGCGTCTCCTGCGGCGGCTGTGGCGCAAGGGCTGTGAGGGCCTTGAGACCAGCCTCTCCCTCACATGTCCTGCCACCTCCTTCGCTTGCATAACTGAATCTCAAAATGCTAGTTCATCATCTTCATGCCCTTCTCCCTGTTACTTATGGTCGACGCAACACGTTTTCTTCTTCCATTCTCCTCTGTCAGAAGTCACAGCATCATTTACTGCTTTTTCTTTCATATCAGTCCTCACACAAACCATCCAACTTTCACCATCAACTACCCAAGTATTTATGTTCTCCTGCTGTGTCAAATCCATTCAAAGGTTGTCTGTAAACGATCGCTTTTAGCGATAAGACCGCCCGTTGTGTAACCCTTTTCTAATTGTTAAGTCTTTATTTGTTTCTGTTATGGAGCACAATAAAGAGTATATCTCTACCGCTCCATCCACCAAGATTCAAGAAATGTGGTTCGTTACTTTGTAAAAATACAGCCAGTATTAAATTAATCATAAAACGTAAACATATTAATACATAAAACATTTTTTATTACCAGAAAGATTATATATACTCATTACAATTGAAATTCCCTGACTCCTGAACTAGTTGTAAATTATAGGAGCCAGTGCATTCCGCTCAATAAAGTACCGTACAGAAAGAAAAAACTGGAAGTTATACAAAATGAAAAAAAAGTTAAAAACGAAAATAAAATACGAAATAAAAAAAAACATCAAAAACAGGTAATGTAACATGTCAGGATATTAAAATTTAGAATAATAAATAATAAAATTGAATTATTGAAATGAATGAATAACAATAAGTATTTACAATAGGATCAAAAAAGAATAAGATAAAATCAAAGCTAAATTACCTCAAAGATAATTTATACATACTAATTATACTGTGAGGCAGCGTTTTTGGTGTGTGTTGGTGACATATTTAGCAGTGTTTTGGAGAACAAAAGGAAATGGACGTGTTAAGCAAAATATGGGTATTTTCCTGTTTTAAGATCAAAGGGAGCTAACGTCTAAAATCAAAATTGTTATGGTAGCTAAATATTTTTAAACTCGGGACACCTTTTATTCGGTGGTCATCAAATGACTCCTTCCACACTGGGTGCAACAGAAGCGAGTATCAGACTCCTGCTAACTAAAAACCTACCCTACTCTTTCAGCTGCTATTACGTTCCAGTACCACGATATTACGTCAAAACATTTACGCAAGCCTGGCAGGCAATGGCCCCGATTCTGCTAACTGCTCCTAGAGGCGCGCGCTGAACATTGCACGCGGACCCGGACCTGGTCCTTACCCGACGGTGAAATCTCAGGTCCCCTAGTAACCTATCCCATTGCTTTCATAATTATGTGTTTATGAAAAGTGATTATTATCACAAAGAAATTCACAAAAAAATTATCAATTGATTTGAGAGATTGATGAAAGCTATATTTAGAGTGTAAATGCTGAATTGATAATACGCTGCACTCTGCGCGATCTATTCTGTAGTATTTGGGTGGAAGAGCAACAAACAAACATACATCCTCAGAAACTTTTACACTTATAATATTACTAGAATAAAGGAAAGTCTTAACTCTTTTGCCCCGAAGGAGTGTAATTACCTACTAAGATTCCATAAATATTGAACAAAATTTTTAAACTAAAACCCAAACTCGTCTACTTTTCAGCCAACACCCACCTAAGACTCCTTAATTCCCATAATAAGTCAGTTTCGTCCCCAGACAATGCTCAAAGGCGTACATAATTAAATTTTCCGTCTACCCGCGTACTGAAAAATTTAACAGGAAGCGACTAACATAATTTTCATCTCGTCTAAACTGCGTGAAATGGAATTCATCCCTTTATCCCCTTTGATTAAGAATTCATCCCGTTGTTAGACTGGTGTATATCCCAAAATGTACGGTTTAAAAAATTACTTCAAAAGGCTTTTCGTGAAAATAATTACAACGTTTAGAGTAAACTGCGGAAAAATTTAAAATTCGTTAGAAGCGTGAGCGTTGGTTGTTCATTTTTCGGGGTGAATTTGAAGGTTTTTCAGGGTTGTAATTGAAATGGGTTAGTTGGTGGTAATATCACATATGACCCGTCTGTTTTTAAAGCAAGAGTGAGCCTGTTTACTCACGTCTGGACTCGTTCTACAACTTCTCGAGTCGCTCATTCTATCGTAGACCTCGTCAATCACTTACCATCACGCGTAATCGAGGTTAAGAGTAAGCTCATCCGTAAAAAAATGCTTTTGTCACCCCTTTCAAATAGCAATCGCACAAAGTTCCAACTCATCACCATCATCCACAGCCTAACTACACCCATTGCTGTAAAGTAACGTAGAGCTTGGCACAGGTGAAGGTGCCAAGCTCTACGTTACTGTGCCAGTCTCACCTAACACATACCTGCGATGGCAACAATGTCGTCTGCCAATCTCGCTGGCGGTACCAACACAATTCTTCCAAGTTCCAAATACCAACCACATAAACGTTCGAAGAAAATGCATATTATGAAATCTATTTAGAAGCAGACACAACAAGGCTGTTACCGAACCCGTTAGGTTGATCATCCACTGCTACATAAGATATGTACAAAGAGTGCCACGATAGCTAAGATAATTTGTTCACTAGCCACAAATCCAAGCGTCAGTAGTTCTGATGCCTTATGTATCCCGGGTCAAATGGCACATCGTATTCCACGTGCGCCTCAAAGAGATATCAGCACCATGGGATGCGGTCTGAGAAATTAAAAATGCATTTATTTCAAGTCACTAGAACTCATAATATTATCATAAATACACTCACACGCACCAAAAATTATTTTTTATTTATTGCAAGAACAAATTGCACGGGCAAATTAAAATAATTACGCTACGAGCGCTGAGAACTTCTATAAGTGACGTACTTACCTACTATGTATGTGTATAACTTTCTGTGATTTCTGTGTCTTTATGTCTTAGTGAGTAAGTCGTTGAAGTCATCAAATCAATAGATAAATAAATAATTAATTACAAATTAAATTTGATACGGTCAATGCTGCTAGGTGAATGCGAATGTTCTAACGAGAGACCACGGCTCCGATCGCAAGGGCAACTAAATAAACAGGATGGGTTTTTAGCCAGTAGAACTCTAACACTCCCTTCGGCGCCACCAAGAGCGCGATTAGTCATTTGGAGATATTCCCCACGAAAATAAAAATGCTCTTTGTATAATGCCTATGTCGTTTCCTCCATTTGTCTTAACTTAGGATCAGCCTCACCGATGCGAATTTAAAAAAATCACTTACGTAGGTGCACGAATCAAATTTGTTATTTTCTACGGTAGCAAATATAGCTCAGCTAAGTACTCACGAGCGTAGTTTATTTTTCTCTTCCGTGGAGCATCACCTGAACTACCTTACACGACCTTCAATAAAAACGGCTCCCTTTTTCCCGCTACCTTAATCGAACGAAGCTTTGTAATATAAATCTGAAGTCTTTCCCCCAAACAGTATACTTATTAGACATTCTACACACATCCCAGTTCCATTAAAGGGAGGAAATAAGATTTTTTATCGGTAATACTTAGATCGAGTGATAAATACAAGATTTTATGTCAATTTGGCTTTGACGTTAACAGGAAATACCGCTTATTGGGGACGGCTTCCATAGGCATCGTTTGTCAATTTGTGTCAGTAGTAGATAAGAATCCTCCCCTCTTTGTTTTATGTTCTTAAAGTCCATCCAAATGTTGTCTGGAAGATATTGCTATCAGCGATAAGACCGCCATTGTAACCATATGTTGCAGTATTGTAAATCAAGTGTTTGTTTAAATTATTGGTGTACAATAAAGAGTATTCTATCTATCCATCTATCTAATCGACGTTGAAAGGTATAGGTTATCACTAAGTTGTAATTATACTCCAAATAGCTACTGCGCGCGGCTTTGGTCGCGTTATTCATATAATATGTATATACTGACTCGATGTTCTAGTGGTCACAAGCGCAGCTATCGAGTATGAAGTCTCAGGGTCTCGCAAAAAGTACTATTGTATTTTTCTAATAGTTTCTCAGTTGTAGTAGCCCGGAGTTTGGAAGTTGGCGGTGTGATAACCCGCACTTTTGAAAGCGCGTTAACACGTTCGCTGACAGTACGTCGTTAGGCGGGAAATTAAAATAGTGTGTTATGACAGTACGTCAAGGGACGGGCCACTTATTTTTAAGAGTACATCGTCTCACGATAATTTTTCATATAAGTATTATGAAAAGCAGTATCCACTGTCATATTATGAGTAATTTCATATTTCTTACTGCCGTAACACGAGTATTTTGTGCTTCATATTGCTTGCTTGTGCACGATTACTACGTTGATTTGTCATTTAGTATGGAAAATTCTACTGTCGTAATGTGGTGTCAGAGTAAGTGCTCACTGTCAGCGTTGTCAGCTGTTGGTCTCGGCTGTCATTAGGACATCTTCGACAGTTATTACGGGAAGTCATAAGCTAAAAATCTGCCACTGATCTAGCCAAAGAGTATCGTGTTACCCAGTTACTGGGTTGTGGAGGTCAGATAGTCAGACGCTCCATGTAAAACACTAATACTCAGCTACATCTAGTTAGACTAGTAGCCCACCTCAATATAGTTTGGAAAAGGCTAAATCTGGTGCCATGTTATCTCTTCACTATCCACGGTTGACTGGTAGTGATTGCCTAAAGCATTAAGCCCACCTTTGTAAATTTTGTGTTGCATAATAAATAAATAGATGACGATGGAATTTTCTTGTTATCAGAGGACGGCGGTCGCTGCCTGCCAGCCTTCGCCGGCAGGAAACTAGGCGAGATCTGCAACCGAGAGAACCAATGTGATGCTGGACTGCTCTGCGAGGAGGTGGTGCCTGGTAAGTAATTTTAATTTATACCTTACAAATTACATTAAATTAAAGTGAAACAGAAAAAAACCAGCCCAGTGCGGGTCAGACTCGCCCATGAAGGTTTCCGTAGTTACTACGCCAAATAACTTTGTTTTTCATAGTGTTTGTATGAATTATAAAGTTGTATTTGCGGTTTTAGAAAATATGCTATATATCAAAAACTGCTGACCCGATCTCATTCAAATTTTTCGATACTTTTGTTTAGATTTTTTCTCCATTATTATAGAAGTTAGAGGGGGCGACATACATTTTACTAATTTGGGAGCGTATATCTTTTAAACGATTGACTTTATGAAAAAGTGGTTTTAGAAACCTCAATATCATTTTTACAGACCTTTTATTTTTATTTTTTTCTTAAAATCGGAAAGCGGTTCACAGAATACATCTACCTACCAAGTTTCACATGTATAGTTCTAATAGTTTCGGAATAAAATGGCTGTGACATATGTACGTACGGTCGGACAGACAGACAGACAGACAGACATGACGAGACTATAAGGCTTCCGTTTTTTGCCATTCGGCTACAGATCCCTAAAAAGTAGTGGAAGTGTCCATCAGTCATTAGTCCCTTCACACAGCCCAACAAAACCACACGCAACGCAACGTCTTGTGGTATTGTTCTTCAATGAACTTTTTATACCTTAGATATTATAATTTATTAAAAAATCCCCCAAACTTAATAAGAAAACGAATAAACATTTAGTAAGTCTAAAATTATAGCTATAGTTGAGCCATCAGATTTGATCGAATTTCACATATATTTTTTGTTTAGAAAATGCTCGTTAAAATGTGCTACAACGTCGCGGCGGCGAGATACCGCTTAACTAAGTCAGATTTATTCGATTGACTACATATTTTTTAATTTCTAGAATTTCCGCCCAACATTTTTTGATAGGTACGATAAAAAATTTATTGCAAATTTAGTGTTAATTTTTCCAAACCATGCATGTACGAGTTAAATAGGCCGCCGCCCCGTGGCCGAAATCGGTTCGTAGGACTAAATTGTATTTTTAATTACAAACGAAATAAAAAAACCTCTGTGACGTTTCTTCCCTAAACAGGTGAGATGCACGTGTGCCGCCCCCCAACCGCTGGCCACAAGCAGTATAATGAGGACTGCAACGCTTCAAGCGACTGTGACATCACCAGGGGTCTGTGCTGCATCATGCAGCGTCGACACCGGCAGAAACCTAGGAAGGTGAGATATCCTCAATTGTACCGATAAATAACCCCACCAATTACACTATTACTGTGAACCCACTTCAGACACAAGCATATTTAGCTTAGTTGGAGGGGTTTACAAGATTGCTAGTTGTGTGAATTCTACCCAAAAAACTAAAATGGGTGGCATTTTAGTTTCTTCATTTACCCTTGCGTTCCGAGGCCGCAGTACCTCGTTAGGACATTCCCGTAACCCCATCATGGCATTCGTTTCAAATAAATTATTAGACCTACGCATGTGTATATTGGGGTTCACTAAGTTCTGTAGGTACTTTCATTTCCAAGATGAAGTACTTTCAAACTTGTGTGAAATACCGAGATGAAAAGATGCTGTTAATGAGTTTACTACAAAAACTAAGTTAGTGAAAGTCTCTGAAAGTTTTCTCCAGTAATCCACATAAGCCTACCCGCTAGCGTAGTTGTTTGTAGTTTAGATGAGAAGGTTTGATTAGACAGGAGAAGATTTATATACCTTCGACAATCGGATGTAGTTTGTAAATGCGAAAATTTGTAAGGATGGATGTAATGATGTATGAGTGTTTGTTACTCTTTCACGCAAAAACTACTAAACGGATCTAAATGAAATTTGTTAAATAGATAGATGACATCCTAGAATAATACATAGGCTACTTTTTATCACGGAATGTATGCGGGAACACCCTAACACGAGGACAAAGTCGCGGGCAGAAGTTAGTATTACATAATTTTACTAGAGGTGGTATGGAAAATTACCAATTTATACGGCGATTTGAAAAGGTAGTTTTAATTTTTAAGTGGACTGTATTCTGAAGGTGTTCGCCTAGAAAGACCTGCACTGATTTCTATCACAGGAATGACTAAGGCACTGGATCACTGTTCACCTTAGTTCGATCAGTTTTGCGGGAGCGTTTTGAGCGAATAAAGCGGGCGGAGCACACCTTCGCGGCAGGCGTGCATTGCGGTAAGAAGGAGAAAAGGCTCTGTCCGCCCGTTCTGACAAGTACGTCAAAATGAATGAATGAACTATACAACTTGTAACGGAAACCCCATATCTATCCAAAAGGACTGAAGACAACATCTGGTATGGAGTCTCTATGCAAAGTTTCAGCTCAAAATAAGTGACTCACAGAATTGACCCCATATTATTGGTTTCATATGTTTCTTGAATACCAATAATAACAAACGTGTCACAGCACTATGAGGGTCATCACTTTCCACGTCACTTGCCAATAAAACGATAATTCTCTTCGTTCTTCTTAATTTGAAAAATTCGGCCTCTGGTATCAATGTATTGAAATTTCTAATATGCTCCACACATGTAGACATAGGATTGGAAAATCCTTGCCATATCGTTTGTTATCATCCAAAGAAGCCGTGCACTCGGTATGTATATACCCTTTAAATTACACGTTGTATATGAGCGTTAATAAATATTACACCGAGAGATGGTGTTACCAAGAGGTCTACCTTTTTTCGGAGGGTAAATGATCAGTTTACTCCTTCCGCTATCGGTGAAGCGGAAGTGAGTGTCAGACTTCTACTGATTAAAATTCACCCAGTCTTTAAGTTACTCTCGCGTTCCGAGGCCTCGGTATCTCGTTAGAACCCGGCAGGGATTTGCTCTATCGGGCCTCATCATTAGTGCTGACAGCTCTAAGAGGCGCTAGTGGAACATGACTCGCTGTCGACTAGAGCACACCAACAGCTTAACTTTCTTTCTAAGAACGAATTTAGTTAAGTTAGCTAGTTTAGTTAAGTTTGTAGGTTAGACGTGGTGGTTTTTTTATTGATAATAGGTTCCCGTTTGACCACCATCTCTCCTGATGGTAAGTGATGACGTGGTCGAAGATGGAGCTCGCTTACCTAAAAGTAACCTATTCACTCTTGACTTCAAGACCCCTAAGTTATAGCTATCGAGAAACACACCAAGAAAAATCCGTAGAAGATTTTTGTGCCTTCGATAGTCTGCTATAGTATTATATACCTACAAGAGGACGCCTTAATTCGGGGGGAAATCATCAATTGACTTCTCGCGCTCTAGGTGAAGCGGAATTTGAATTCCCTGCCGGAGTCTGTGTTTCCCGATAGCTACTTTTTTTTTATTACTGATGGGCCCAATCTTAACCTCAATCTCGCCTGATAGTAAGCCATAGATGAGGTCTAAGATGGGATGAGCGAGCCCAGAAGATGCCTATTTACTCGTGCTTTAAAGGCTGAAAGGTCATAAGTGGCAGGAACACAGACGCCGGCAGAGAGTTCCACAGCTTGGCTGTGTGCACAATAAATGTGGAGGAGAAGCACTTGGTACGACAAGACAAGACGGTATATCAACCAAGTGTGGATGGTACCCAGCCGTGCGTCTGGTAGTGAAAGGGAGATGGAGGAATCAGGTCATGGAGCTCCTGCGCACACTTCCCGAAGTACAATCTGTAGAAAACCGACAGGCAAGCAACGGTTCACCGATGAGCCAGGCTATGGAGCTTGTCCACCAGCACCTAGGGGTCTTTAAGTCAAGAGTGAATAGGTTACTTCTAGGCAAGCGTGCTCCATCTTCGACCACATCATCACTTACCATCAGGTGAGATGGTGATCAAACGTGAACCTATTATCAATGAAAAAATAGGAAAAAGTGAGTGTCAGATTAGCTTCCGCACACACAATCTGACGGTCTTTAGTAGTAAAATCTGAGCAACACTTGCCGAGGTTGATTTGTGGATGGGTAACCATCTTATCATACCAAGATTCCTCTATGCGCCGGAAAGCACGTGAAATCGTTGGTCCGTTTGTACATCTTTGACAGTCGTTACGGGTAGAAGCCAGAATATCTCACAGACTTGCCAAAAGGTATCGTGTTACCCAGTTACTGGGCTGTGCAGGTCGGATAATAATAAATAAATAAAAAAAAATAAAAAATAAAAATAAAAGAATAAATAATATCTCCTATAATTATAGTTTGTTAATATGTTTTGTTAATTTTTTTTTGCTTCTCAATTGTCTATAAAATGACTAAGTTAATAGTATAAAGTGTTTTATTGAAAATGATTTAATTTATTGTAAATGAGTATTGTGATATAACTTTGGAATAAAATCAAATACGAATATAATATAATTTAATTTTAAGTAATTTGCTGTGCCCGACCGGGTCCATGATGATCATATTTTGTAAACCTACCACCTAAGTTCACATTGTGGAATGCAATAAATAATTGAGTATCGAGTATTGAGATAAGCACTCGCTCCATGCAAAACACTAGGACTCAACTGCATCCAATTAGAATGGAAACCGACCTCGATGTAATAAGGAAATGCTAAGCAGATCAGTACAGTCGCCAGCACATCAAGCTATCCGAATCTGTCAAATTTACCCAATTGAGTTTGAACCTTATCTAGTTGTAATAAAGTTGTAAATCTATTATAAATGATCTTTATTTTGCAAATTGGTTATTAAATAACACTGTCATTTTTTTCGTAAATATTAACTAGATGAGGCCGGTGTTTCCAAACTGACTACCCAGAGAAGAAACACCGAAATAAACTCAGGGGTCCGTCTCTTTTAAAGTCTATACAATCTATACTGGTTTAATTATATGAGAACCTTGTAGGTTTCAGTCTGAGGCGATCTTTTGAAGAAAGATGCTCACAGATTTGAGTGGGCCTGTCCATACAGTGCAAGCATTTGTCAGATGACGTATAGCTCAACTTAGAACAAGGAGCTTAACGATTTGACGGACAATACCAAGGTAAGGACGTTTGGGTAGCCCGCAAAAGCACTCAAACTGCCAGACAACAATGTTTAACTGGAATAAAATAACCTACATTCGTAATAAAAAAAAAATAAAAAAAAAACATATTCACAACCGTTTATGAAGATTATGTAGATTAGTCTAAAAAAAATTAAATTATTTTGACAGATTGGAGTAGGTTGATGTGCCGGCCACCGTACGTTAATATTATATTAATTCAAAATATTGGCTTACAATACTTCTCCAAATAAACCTGCAAACATTGTCTTAACTCACACTCAGTCTGCGTGATTTCGTGAAAAGGGGTACATAATTTTTGATTCTCGTATTAATATATTCACACCAGACACAAGCATATTTATCTAAGTTGGTGGGGTTAACAAGATTGCTAGTAATGTGAATTCTACACAAGTTGCTAGTTCTCTTTAAAAAAAGAAATAAAATGTACATTATGGTACAGACGCCAGCACATCAAACTACAACAATCTGTCAATATTCTTTAATAGATTTTCAACTTTATTGTTAAAGGAATTAGGTTCAAGGTTGGTTGAGAAAATTTGACAGTTTTGGGTAGCTTCATGAGCACATGAAGCTACCCAAAACTGTCAAATTTTCCGTCTGTACCTTACGCATAATAATGGCTCTTGCTAAGATTTTTGAGACCAATTTAACGATTAATGCTGTACACTGCTCTCGTAATTTTTATTTCCATCAAAGACAAACTGAAACAAAATTGTAATATAAAATTCACAAAAATCTTATTAGTAATTCAAACTATTATATCAAAGAAGTACGAGTAAACATGAATACGAAAGACTTTCATCAGTTTCTTTTCAAAGAAAGTCTTTTCTTTTCGTATTTCTTTTTGCTCAAACTAAACGGATATTTCGTCGAAATAGGTTTTTTGTTATTTAGAACTTGAAAGACTAGAAAATGGTATTGAAATAGATCTAATTGTAAGACGCTTTTGATGGTATAGGTAGTAAAAAAAATAGATTTATTTATTATATACTTTATTGTACACCTCACAATATTTCTATGGATACAAAAATTTAAACTAGTAATGGGCCAATTAAGTTTGATGGCAGCAAAGGATGCAAAAAAAGAAATAATACTAATTATAGTAATGTATTACATTATAAAACTTACTATTATCTTTATTCCTAATAATATACATGATATAAATTACATATTTAAATATTTCTCTAAAAAACAAAAATCATTTAAAAATATAAAAAATAGTAGCCCACCGTAACGATACGTACCGCTTTCTGAAGCAGCCCTTGATCCAGCTGCCTAACGAGAGCCTCCTAAGGTGTTGATCGAGACTCTTGGCTATTAAGCCATTGGCTGAGACGACTATCGGTACAAAGATTGCCGAGTTCACATCCCGCATGTTTATTTATTTATTTATTTTTATTTATTTTATTTTACAGAAAGCTTACAAACTAATAACAAAGATAAAATAACATTCGTTGATAGGGAAATTTGCTAATTATAAGCTTCCACATATATGATATCAAGTTACCTACATCTAATTTTTGTTGACATTTAACCAAAAATAATATACTTATCACTAAGGTTACAAACTAAGACTTAAAGCTAAAAATGTAACTACTAAGAAGATGATAAAATCATGCAACATAAAAATAATAAATTATAAACAAATTACGTCTAATCACGAGTGTCACCAAAATATTCATTGTTTAGAATTTTTCTAATTTTCTGTGCACTTGTGCAAAATAAGTCGATTTCCAGGTGCGAGGGTAAATTATTAAATGCAATAACACTACGTATGGAGAAGGCGTTGCGCCTGTACTTAGTAGATGCATAAGGTGCCTGAAGCAAGGGTCGTCTGCGTAGGTTATTTATATTGGTGCGGAGGTTTATTTTATTAAGGAGTTCTGGACAATCAATCGAACCGTATCCAATGTTTGCCAAAAAATATATGTCACCAATATTACGTCTTACGTCCAAGGGTAAAAAGTGGTATCGCTTACAACGTTGTTCGTAGTTATCTGAGAACTGCTTTGCCTTAAAGTCTAAGTACCTCAAAAATCTCCTCTGAACGGATTCAATACGAGATTTGTAAATCTCGTATTGAGGGTTCCAGACTTGGGAAGCGTACTCGAGGTGGCTGCGCACAAGAGAACAGTACAAGACTTTTACTGGTTTTAAAGATCGGAAGCTAGCACAAGCTCTAATAATAAAACCAAGAGCTCTGAAAGCTTTCTTGACTATTGCTTCTATGTGGTCATCGAAAAGTAACTTACTGTCGTGTACTACACCAAGATCTCGAATAGTGCTTGTCTTCCTAATATACGTACCATCTAGTGTATACCCTGAACCGATAGTAGTTTTCTGGCGAGTGAATACCACGTGAAAACATTTGCATACGTTAAGTTGTAACTTGTTAGTTTTACAGTACGCTACAAATCTGTCAAGGTCTGACTGCAGCAGTTCAATCTCTACTTACTTAAGACTATCTCGTACGTTAATTCAAGATTATATTATAAAACTTATAATAACGATTACTAAGTAGTGTTAATTTGTCACCGATTGACTCAATAACGTTCACATAACTCAATGTTCGACGATTTTCCCATCGATCGCGCGACGCGGGCGGTGTGGTCTTCACTTGAAACGAGGCACAGCGTCAGCATTTTTTACTTTGCATTGTTCTCGTGTGAACTTGGGTTGGTGTTTACTATAACGATTTTCCTAGGCTATGCTTCCGTAACAAGCATTTTTCTTTCTATAGCATGAAAAATGCTCCATTCTATTCTAATATTGACTAAAATAGCCCTCTTTTGTCTTTGCTTCAGGCGCACAAGTATTAAGTTATCTTTTTTGTTTAGGGTTCTTTAGAAAAACAATAAGAAACCCCAATAATTTCGGCAAGCCGGTCCTTCTATTGAAATGAAAAGCTTGTAATTTTTCATCAACGGTGATATTTTTATGGTTTTTGGGTTCGCAATAACGAAAATCAATGATCAATGACAAGAATCTATGTTATTATTTCAATTATAATTATGTTTAAGCTTTAATACGGTAAAGGAAATCATTGTGATCAGATCAGAGTTCAGAATCAGAGTTTCTAGCCCGCCTCAAGGGCCTCTGACGTGGTATATTTTGACGACCGCCATTTGGCGACCGGGACCACCGGCTTATACGTGCATTGCGAAGCACGGAACCATCTTTTTATCAGACAGTCAGGTGATTCAGGCCTGCGATGTCGTAGCCAAACTGGAAACAACTTCACAAACTATGCGTCCCGCGCGAATCGAACCCACGACCGGTCACAAGGAAAACGCCTAAGCCACTCGACTATAAGCAATTACATAATATTGCAATATAAACTTACATTCTATTGTTATAATGGTTATGTGTTATTTTTTTTTTTCTTAAGTGATCCTTTACTATTGTTTATTTTTTCTTTAAACAAGTAAATTTTGTTAAACATTATGTTTAATTCAAGTCGTTTAGGGACTTTTCGAACGACGACAAAAAAAGGAGGAGGTTATCAAGGCAACGCGTATATTTTTTTGTTTTTTTTTTTTTTTAATGTATGATCACCGATTACTCGAAGACGGCGAACTGATTTGGAAATGTTTTTTTTTGTTTGAAAGGGTATACTCCTAAATTGGTTCCATTGACACCAAGTCAGGATCTGATGATGGGATCCTGGAGAAATCGAGGGAACTCTTCAAATATTGTAGGCACACCTATAGTGATTTGAGTATTTTTCATAGTAACTTGTGTAGTTGCATTCGAAAAGCACCATTTCTAAAGTGGACCTGATGATGAAGACCACAGATGGCCACTGGAACTACTCAAAAGTAGGAATAATAAGTATTTCATGTGTTCCGCTTCGATTACTCGAATGTGGTTATTAAGCACAGTATACTCGTCACAATACATATGGTGAAGTGAAGCTGATGGTAAAATACCAGGAGAACTCCTCAACAATTAACGGCCCAACATTAGAAAAAGCAATATTTTGTAAATGATTATAAGTAGTTGACATTTACACCCTTGTAACTAGGTAAATTAAAAATCGACCAACTAAAAAGAGCGAAATAAAAACTTTTTACCAAAAAATTAAACCGACTCTCAAAAAACGCTGCAAAGTGAAAAATAACTTTAATTTCGGAAGTCGGTGCCAAAAACGAAAATACAAAACTAAAGACACCGACTACCGAAATTAAAGTTATTTTTCATTTTGCAGTGTTTTTTGGGAGTCGGTTTAATTTTTTGGTAAAAAGTTTTTATTATTCTTCCTTCTTCATTCGTAACACGAAAAACTTCAATTCATACTTTATACTAATCTTGAATTTTCTTTGTTCTGACAACTCCCGTTTACTTAACTTCAAATCCAAATGAATAATAAATGAAAAATACGAGACACTGTTTTTTGTCGAAACCCAAAGAAATACTATGTTTTCCTCAATAAAATTCTGTTACAAAAGGCAAAAAATTCTGTTACAAAAGGCAATACTCCATAATACATTTAGGAAACGGCGGAGTTCTCTTCATAAAAATATTAATGGGGAAAACTCCGGCCTGATTACGCAAAAATAAAACGTGTTTTGGTTGGAAACTTTTTGAGACGGAATCCAGACAAACTGTCTTTTGGTAGATAGATAGATATACTCTTTATTTTACACCATAACAGAATTAAACAAGAATTAACAACTACAAAGGGTGTTACAATGGGTGGGAATCTATACTATCTAAATATATATAACTGAAAGGTGACTGACTGACTGACTGACATAGTGATCTATCAACGCACAGCCCAAACCACTGGATGGATCGGGCTGAAATTTGGCATGTAGGTAGATGTTATGACGTAGGCATCCACTAAGAAAGGATTTTGCGAAATTCCCACGGGATCGGGATTTATACGGGAAAAACTTCCCACGCGAACGAAGTCGCGAGCAACTGCTAGTAATATTATAAAGCGGGAAAGTTTGTTTGTTTGAACGCGCTAATCTTCGAAAGTACTGAGTAGATTTGGATAAAATATAGTATGGAAGTAGCTTGGTGCTTGAGGAAGGTTATAGGCTGATTTCTACTCGACTACAAAAGAAGGAGGTTATGTTATTATCATAATAAAGTCCATGGGAGCAAAGCCCTCCGCGACTACTAGTTTATTTATAAGTAACTAGTACTCTCGCGGGGCTTCGCTCCCGTGGATTCTATCACGGTAAAAACATAACTCTCCTTTTTTGCAGTCGGGTAAAAAGTCCTCAAGCTTCAAGCTACTTCCATACCAAATTTCATCCAAATCCACCCAGTACTTTCGAAGATTAGCGCGTTCAAGCAAACAAACAAACAAACAAACTAACAAACTTTTCCGCTTTATAATATTAGTATAGATTTAGGTATTAGATTGACGGGTCGATCTTTAAGGTTAATCAACGCGTATCGAGGTTGATCTGTGGATACTTATGCGCGTTTAGGGTGCTTATGGGACCACCACGATTTTGCAGTGCTTCGAGCATGTTCGCGGAAATGCATACCGATGGGTTTCATGCGGAAGCAATGTGCGTCGCTGCTGAATTTATTTATTTACACTTTATGCACATAGGTACAAAGGCGGACTTAATGCCGTAGGCATTCTCTACCAGTCAGCCATGAGTGGTGAAGAGATAGTGTGGGAGGTGCAATATGAACGTGTGAAATAAAATTAGAAAAAAATAATAGTAATAGTAATAACACAAAAACCCTAGTATCATAAAAAATAGAAATCTACATAAATAATAACAATGAATAAATACTTATATAAATACATACAAATGTATATATAATGAAGTAGCAAATGAAAACCTAATGTGGAAATTCTGCTTATTGGTGTAGAAAATAGATCCGCAATTTCTTTTTAAATGCATAGCGACTGTCTGCCGTTCTGATCTCGAGAGGAAGTGCATTCCAGAGGAGAATGGACTGGATATGAAAAGAAGAATGAACAAAGTCAGATGTATGAGAACTGACTTTGCTGCTTACTGCGCAAACTTCTCCTCTGGCGAATGGTCATCCATTTAAACTGAAGTGTTAGGTCCAGCAAAAATAGAATTATAAAAGTGTTTGCAGATAGGTGGGACTCTTCAATGCTGTGCCACTGGATATGCCTGCACACTGCTCATTCGTTATTGTATTTATTTGTTTTATGTTCCTTTTGTGTCTTATGTATGTTTTGTCTGTTTTGATGAGTGAAGTGTTTTATACAACATATACAAAATTATGTACTAAAATACAAACTACAATAAAGCATCAAAAAATTCATCCTCAACGCTGTCGGCTGGCAACGTATCCAAGATAGTGGCGGCATTGCCTCGTTGTATGGCAATGCTTAGCCGTTGACGTGTGTGTGTTTTAGTGTTTTATTATGTGTAATGGAGAATGCCGAGGCTTCCTTCAACACTCGGCCAGAACCGACAAAGATGAACTATATATCATAAAAAAGGAAAATAATTATATAATTTCACTATATAATTTGTTTTCTATAAGAAGTACACCAAAAAAAGTTATAGTTCTTTGAAATTGACCACCTAATACTTCTAATTTTAACGATAACATGAAATAAACTATTAAATGATTGAATAATTAATACTGAATTCAGTTTCAACAGCCACGGTAGTCGTTAGTAATACAGAAATCGGGGACTGGTAACACAGCAATAAACAACACAAAACTTAAAAAACACGCAAGACACTTCGTCGCTCGTCATAAAACGCGGGAGAAATAAAACTTTTGACAATTGTCAGTGACAACTACAAGATTAAGTGTTACCAGCACTATATAACTATTCTAAACTGTATCAATAATTGAATTGAATTATTTTAAATTATTATAAAATAGTCAAAAATATAACTAAACATTATTTATTATTATAAGAATTAAGAGGACTTTTGTAAGTAATCAATTCACTTACGTAGGTTCATAATTATATTAATGTAATCGATTTGCAAGTGCAATTTCGTATCGATATTATTTTATTTTGGTATTGGCAACATTTCTAATTAAAATTGTAGATGGAAAACATGTTGATAAATTGAATAACTATTTAAAATTACTTTTAAACGGTGTACTTCTACAGATTTTATTTATACTCTATAATTCTTACTATTTTATATAATGAATTATCATTAATTTAGAAAGTCTGTCGGATGCTACATGATTTGTGAGCCGAAACTTGGCATTCTCTTTTGTACCTGTAACTATGGACCAAGGTCTGAAGCGGCTGCCTATGTGACCTCCACAACCTCACCTCAACATAGTTAAGAAAAGGCTAAGCAGATTATTTTTATGTCCGTCAATGAAGAATGTTAACTAATTTTGAATATTAGCTCTCCATATTCCCTGTCAAAAATAAAAAAATACAAGTGAAAGAATTTCTTCGATACGTCAATTAGTTTCCGATTTATAGAAGTAAACGTGCGACGCGGACTCGTGACGGTGTGACGTCGTCTCACAACACTCGCTCAGTCCGATCGCGTTTATATGTATCATCTATGGATCGCGTTCTCAGCACGGTGTCGTTTCATTAGAAATTATACGAGGCATGCCTTTTAAGTTCTGTCATTTCCATATTTCCCGGCAATTTTAAATTTGGAACTGCTCTATATTTGAATGTGTTTAAATTTTGAATCTCAAAACAGTTGAAAGTATTAAGATTAATGCTATTGTTTAGTCACAGCGTCGATTGGAATCTGTCAGCTTACATACGAAAATGAATCTTTCTAAGGAAAATGTTCGTGCAATAATTTTCTACAACTTTAGAAGAGGCCTGAGACGGCTTCAGTATTTTGAAAAGCTAACATCTGTGTTCAGTGATGAAGCCCCATGTCTGCGGACTGGTACGAACGCTAGTTATTAAGCCATCAAATGTACAATAAAAAGGTATAAAAGTAAATTAAAATAAAAAAAATTAACAGGAGAATAGAAAAACCTAGAAGTAAGTCTGCTTTATTTTTGTGTGTGTGGGTGTGTGTGCGTTAGTGTGGGTGGAAAGTATGTGGGTGTCTTATGTGTTATTTTAGTAATTTCTTTTGGTGTCAATTATACAAACGTCCAAATTTTAGGATTACAAGCAGTTACTAAGCTCTTTTTGTTAACTTTGGTTACGTTTTATTTAGGCATTGAACGAGAGGTTTTTTTGACGGAAAAATCTTTTCAAACCTTTCAAGCATTTTCGTGAATAGTCAGACGGTTTTAGCGAGAGAAAAAACTCTCATGATTTGGTTCTTTATCGCTTCTGAAATTAAGCACTCACTCATTTCCGAAAGCCTTTCTAAGAGAGTAATAAGAAACCCTATTTATAATGAACTAGTTATTTTCGGTAGCTTCACTCCGTTTTCAGACCTTTTTGTTGGCTACAGATGTAATAATTTTCCTGTAATTGTTATAAAGTTCAGATTTTTTTATTTGACCACCATTTCACCTGATGGTAAGTGATGATGTGGTCGAAGATGGAGTACACTTACCTAAAAGTAACCTTAATTCACTCTTGACTTAAAGACTCCTATAGCTATCGGGAAACACAGATTCCGGCAGGGAATTCCACTCCTTAGTCGTACCCACAATGAAGGTATTCCCAAAACATTTTGTGTGTATGGGTGGGATGTCAACCATGTAACGATGGCGCTTCGCCGTTTGTCTCGTAGTCCGATGATGGAACGGACTTGGCGGAATTAGATTAACAAAAGATATGTGTGATCTACTAACTCCCAAACTAAGTCAAGCTTGTACAGGGTGGGCCATGAATTAGTTAACATTTGAAAAAATCGTATAAAAAAAACCATTTAACATATTTTAGAAATCGTTTATTTACGAGAAAGCTAATTAGTTGTAATTTATTTTTTCTAAATTATTTCGTCTAAATGACCACCGTTTCGGTTTTTGCACTCATCTAAGCGAGTCCTAAAGTTTTCGAATACTCTTCTGCAAAGAGACCGCGAGATCGCCGACATATCTTCGATGATTTTTTCTTTAAGTTGACGCAGTGTATTCGGTTTATCAATGTAGACACGACTCTTTAAATAACCCCATAAAAAGCAGTCTGCTGGTGATAGATCTGGACTTCTGGGTGGCCATGGGATGTCAGCCCGTCTGGATATCAGCTTTTCCGGAAACATGTCTTTGACCACCGGCAAGGACTCGTTCGATGTGTGACACGTGGCTCCATCTTGTTGAAACCATGTGTTACGATTATAGCCAGCAAATTCCAGTAGCATCGGTGCTAAGAACTCCCGTAACATTTTCACATACTCGGCAGAATTAACAATAACTGAACGGCCTTGAGAATCTTCAAAAAAGTAAGGTCCCATGATTGCTTTTGCTGAAATTGCAGCCCATACAGTTACCTTAGGAGAGTGAAGTGGCCTCTCATGTTTAGCTTTAGGATTTTCGCTGCTCCAATACCTACAATTCTGTTTGTTTACATGTCCATTTAGGTGGAAATGGGCTTCGTCAGAGAATAAGATGTTGTGAAAATTACTGAATCGAGTTAACATTGTTTCGGCATATGACTTACGCAAATTTAAATCATTAGGGTTTAGTTCTTGCACTAGCTGGATCTTATATGGATGTAATTTCAAATCTAATTTCAAAATACGGCGTAATGATGTGCGGGATAATCCTAATTCAGCCGAAAGTTTGCGTGTCGATAAATCTGGATCACGTTGAACAGAAGCGGAAACTTGCTGCACGTTCTCTTCGCTCCGAGAAGTCCGCGGGCCGCCGGTTTGTTTCACATTTAGTGTAGATCCCGTCTCTTCGAACTTCTTCACCCATTTCTTTATTAAAGGAGCACTTGGACACTGACTTAAGTCGTGTAAACCATATTCAACGCGAAATAAGCGTCTCACAGTAATGAGCGAAAAGTTGTTTAAATAAAACTGTTTCACGCAGTAAGCGCGTGGCGGCCCCGTGAAGCGATCCATTGCGACTAAATTTCCAAGAAGCGAGCTAGTGCCCACGCCCGCGCCCGCGCCCCGTGCGGCAATAGTTTGCGCGGTAAGTTACATTTAAATGTTAACTAATTCATGGCCCACCCTGTATTTTAGGAGCTAGTGATTCGAAAGTTGAAGGACTTACATAATTTACAACAGCTATATCATATCACAAAAACAAAAGTATAAGTAATGGGTGAATAGGTTATTTCTAAATATCCTGAAAGGTCTGTACTCTGACCACTGCCACTTATGTTTGACAATTGTTAGATCTGTGTTGGTATCTTTGGTTCTGTTGCGGGTATTACGTATCTATCAAGCGGTTATTATAGAAACGGCATCTTATTAGAAGCATTCTCTCTCTTAGACCCGTTTTTTGTAATCTTCTTTATTTCAGGGATTTTTGTACATTTGTGTGACAATGTCAATCTCATTGTGTTATTTACAATACTTTACAAAAAGAACTTAGTCTAATTGCTTACTTAGCTAATATAAATGAATATAATATTTTGGCAGCTTACAAGTAGGTTTACCCAAAATGCCATGAAAAATTCCTACATCCATGTTTGACAATTTCAATGAGCGCACTAGTGCCTTTCTTTTGTTACTATGCCGGACACATTCACCCAACACATGCTGGGCGTCCTCTTTCTTTCCACAAACCTCACAGTTCGGGGAGTCTGCTTTCCGCATAAGAAAAGCAAGGTTGATTAGAGGAATATGTCCCGACCGCAACCGACGCGCTTTTGGACCCTGATCGGTAACATACTCGTATGTGGTTGCACCTTTGTATAATCAACAGTCCTCCTGACGGATTTCAGCCACGGCGACCATTAGCCATCTGCGCAGGAGATAATATAGATCACAAGTATGTACACAGCTACATACTCTATTCGTTTACTCTCATTGTCTTCAGAATCCCACGCTTCCTGTGTTTTCCCCAAAAATGCAGTTGCCGATTGAAAGTTTCCCCGCAACGTCAAGAAAAACTACAGTGTTACATTTATTTATACTACTCCAAGGTGATTTTGTATTACAAAACTAGCAATGTGGGTAGAATTTACATCACTAGCAATCTTGTTATTTCCTCAAACCAAGCTAAACATGCTTGTATCTGGAGTGAGTTCGAACCCGTGACCTCTCGATCACAAATTCGACACCTTACAAAAAACAAAAAACGTACGATTCTTTCATTAGCAGTCTCCTCTCCAAACGCCGCCTTAATATTGCGAGCCGTTTCTGTCGCGTTCGTTCCGCGTCGAAACTCGTATTCAAAGATTACTCAGAATTTCGAAATATTCATCTTTCCCGTCTAAACTGAATAAAAAAACAGTTGTACGTCTAAAATCGAATATTGCCCTTTTTTAAACAAGTATCTCGTATTATCACGTGAGAAAAGCTTCACTTGGTTTCACTCGTAAATCTCACATCTCACTTCATCGTCAATTCAAAGATATATTACTATAGAACGGCAATTTCATACTTTAAACCCGCTACCCATAATATGATCGCCATCTGCAGTTGAAGTGATTTTGCGTTTTTGTTTTTGTATACACATTGTGCATTAATTAACTATGTATTTCTTTTTTCAACAGAGCTGCGGATATTTCAAGGAACCTCTGGTATGCATTGGACCCGTCGCCACAGATCAGATTCGTGAGTTTGTCCAGCACACCGCTGGAGAAAAACGCATCGGTGTTTATAGACTTCATTAATTTCATCATGTTTCGGGTTGCGTAAAATGGTATACCATAAAACATTACGTCTTAAAAAATAGATAAGATTTTAATGTTGGCTGGATATAAATTTAATTTTAAGTAAAAGACATCATTTACCAAAGATACTTTGGTAAAAGATAAGATACAAAAAAATATTTGCGGCACTTCAGGTGCAACTTGATCAACAATATACCATTTTACGCAACTTGACAAAAAAAAACATCATTTTTACTAATAAAAGTTAATTATACAGAACCACAATAATTTGCAAAAAAAAACAAAGCTTAACACAATCTCTTTAAATTTTTATTAGTAAAAAAGATTTGATATCTTTTACGAGGCTCTCCATTGCTACGAACTGGTACTCGTAAAATCTTATGTCAAACTCATTAACGACAAAAGTTTTGTGATTACGTCCATAACTTTCATAAAATAAATTAGTTTTATATTACTTTTAACTCTTTTTTTTCGTTCGTCCTATCTTTTAATCTAATTTAGTAAAAGACGAAATTATTATTACTTTTCCTATTTTATTTTTGTGGGCGTAATTACAAAATGATAAATGGAGAAAAATATGAAATTTCGCTTCGAAAAACGGTCAAACGATACGCTACATTTTATTTGTATAAAAGAGGCTTTGAAAAAAAAAAGGTAAAAAAGAAAGATAGGCAAAGCTGAGACATATCATTTTTAGTTTTTAATTTATTGTGTAGACTTAGAAATATGGAGATTAATGTTTCAATATTAAATACTTATGAATGTTATTTAAAAATTAGTATTTACGGTGACAGTTGTCACATCTTATCATAAAAACAATTTTAAAATATTTAATCTCTAAATATTATGAATAGATTTAAAAATAAAATTAATTATTAAGTCTTCAATGAAACAAATACATATCTTACTGGCTGAGGCATTTATATTAGTGAATATTGATGTTATAATTAATAAAAATCTATTACTAAACATATCATGTATGCTAGTCCTAAGATAAGAATATCATAAGAAAATATTTTTTAATTTCTCGCTTAAATTTTAGTGAAACTCTCAAACTATGCTAGGTGCCTAGGAGATACATATCAATGAAAAAAAAAGTTTTTTTTATTAAGAAAATCTAATTGTTATCACATTTTTATCGTATATTCACTGTTCTTAAATCCGTTGATGTTTGTCGAAATAATAAAATAAATAAAAAATATAGCCTAAAACTGTGATGTGTACCTATTTTCTGAAACTATATAATGATATGTCAAGATATTTTTTCGCCCGTAAAATGTGTTAAAGATATAAAATATCTTCTCCAAAATAATCGTTTTCAGTTGATGGCCTAAAGTCTCTGGATGTAATGTTGTTATAGCTATCATAAGACTACATTATATGTACCTTGTGTATTGAATATGTGTTAAATTATATAAATTATGTCAGCAATGTCGTTATTATTTACCCATGCTCCTTTGATTCGTGTCTGAAAACCTTATCAAAGCAGAATCACATATTTGCGCAGTTCTAATAATAATCCCACCCAATTTAGCACAAAACGTTTTGGGCTAAATTGGGTTATACTTTAAATGTGCATATGGCTAGGGAGAGGAGCCTCCCTGCTCGAGTCTGTGTTTCCTAACAGGTCTAACCTGGGGGCTTTTATGTCAAAAGTTTATAGGTTAATTCTAGGTATGCGTACTTCATCTTCGACCATGTCCATCGCCCATATCATCGCTTACCATCTGGTGAAGTGGCGGTTTCCATTATCAGATCCTGATTTCATGACAATGGGAGCAACTAGAAAGTATACCCTCTAAAACAAAAAAAAGAATTTCAAAAAGTTAAAGCCGAACTGAGAACCTCCTCCTTTTTTTGAAGTCGGTTAAAAATAGAGGCTCCTGTCTTTTACTTAGTACAGATTATGGTTATTAAGTGAGCAGTATGTATTTACGATTGTTAAAATATTACAATAAATTATTTTAACAATCATAATTACAAACTGCTCACGTGGTAGAAGATGAAACTCGCTTATCTAGAAGTAACTTATTCACTTTTGACTGAAAGATGAAGCTATCAGGAAACACAGACTCTGGCAAGTAATTCCACTACTTAGCCGTACGCACACGGTTTGATTATTGCTGGTAAACCGTGCTATCCTACCAGCGTTTCTACTGCAGGATAAGACATGATGTCTGAGGCGGTCGACTGCTTTACCGTATTAATGGCGATGTAGAGCCCCGTTGGGAGCATCCAGACGCAGACATGTAGTGATCCGGAAGGTGGTGTTACTCAACATAATACCTAATATTTTAAATGCGAAAGGTCTGCCAGCTCCTCAAGAACTCGCCAGTAAGTATTTAAACAAAGTAAATGGTTTGAATTTTTTATAAATATTGTAGCCAACCTACATACTATTCGCTTTTAACAAACTGCCGCACATACAATTGACAATGAATACTTTTATAAATATTACTAATTATTTTATATATATATAAAAGAAAGTCGTGTTAGTTACACTATTTAAAACTCAAGAACAGCTGAACTGATTTGGCTAAAAATTGGTAGGGGGGTAGCTTAAAACCAGGAGACGGACATAGGATACTTTTTATCCCGAAATTCCCACGGGATCGGGATTCACGCGGGAAAAACTTCCCACGCGAACGAAGTTGCGGGCAAAAGCCAGTTAAATATAAAAAGTAATACGAGACGCGCGAGCGCGAGCCGCACTCATGTACTGCGCAATTGGAAACTACATATGTAACCACTAGCTTTTGGCCGAGGCTTCGCCCGCGTGCAAATCTAAAACTATCCTATGTCCTTCCCAGGGTCCTAAACTATTCCCATGCCAAATTTCATCTAAATCGGTTCAGCGGTTTAGGCGTGAAAAGGTAACGAACAGACAGACAGAGTTACTTTCGCATTTATAATATTAGTATGGATCACGAATAATATAAGTATGAACACTTCTATATCTAATAAATACATTCATTACTGCGACTTCACGCTTGCTCTCCCTAACTAAATCTCCAAAGTGCTGTTAATCTCTGCTGTCTAAATCAATCCTTAAAATAGTGCCTAAAATATAATTTCTAAAGTGACTATAGTCTATATCTCTAAAATATTGAGTATAGTAGTAATCTCTTAGATACAAGTTGTTGAGTTGAGTTTTCAAAAATAAGTAGTACGTATAACATTTAACACCCTCTAAATGGATTATTCAATTACGATGATGATAAATTCAATCTACCTAGTCCATTCCTATACAATATTTTTATTTCGGACCATAAATAAATCCATAAAATGCTAGTAACTTATACCTAATAGCTTATTATCTAGTGTTAATACCCATCACCCTCCGCACAAACTGCTTCATAATAGGAGAGGACACACTCACTCACCGTTCTCAGGATACTGTTAGGACTGTCCCTTACTCTTCTCAAAAGTGAAGCCGATTTCTTTCGTATAATCGCATGAAACGCATCCGTACGAGCTCGTGCAAACACAGGCACTATAGTAATGAGCCAGTCGCAAGATCTGAACACCTGCATTTTCAACCGACGACCAAAAGAGGAGGTTATCAATTCGACGCGTATATTTATGTATATATTTTTTTAATGTATGATCACCGATTACTCGAAGACGGCTGAACCGATTTGGAAAATTCTTTTTTTGTTTGAAAGGGTATACTTTGAAATTGGTCCCATTGTCACCAGGTCAGGATCTGATGATGGGATCCTGGAGAAATCGAGGGAACTCTTCAAATATTATAGGCACACCTATGGCCTTTTGGGTATTTCTTATAGTAACTTGTGCAGTTGCTCTCAAAAAATACCATTTGGGGAAGTGGAACTGATGATGAAGACCACAGATGGCCGCCGAACCTACTCAATTATAAGTATTTCGTGGATTGCGATTCGATTACTCGAATATGGATGTTAAGCACTTTATGTTCGTCACAATGCATATGGTGATGTAGAGCTGATGTAAAGTACCAGGAGAACTCCTCAAAAATTAACGGCCCAGCATTGGGAAAAGCAATATTTTGTAAAAGTTTATAAGTAGTTGACATTTAGGCTCTTTTAACTAGGTAAATTAAAAATCGACCAACTAAAAAGAGTGAAATAAAAACTTTTTACCAAAAAATTAAACCGACTCCCAAAAACACTGCAAAGTGAAAAATAACTTTAATTTCGGAAGTCGGTGCCAGAAACGAAAATACAAAACTAAAGACACCGACTACCGGAATTAAAGCTATTTTTCACTCTGCACTGTTTTTGGGAGTTGGTTTAATTTTTTGGTAAAAAGTTTTTTATACACAGAGCGACTGCCTTTCTGACCTCAACATCTTAGCAGCTGGGTAACACGAGAGCCTTGGCAGGAATGGTGTCAGATCTTCCGGCTTCTGACTCTCCGTACGACTTTCAAATATGTACATATGACAGCCGATTCATAACGGCTTAAGTTTTGTTTTATTACTGATGGGCACACACTTGACCTGGACTCGCCTGATGGTAAGCGATAGATGGGGTCTAAGATGGGACGAGCGAGCCCAGAAGATGCCTATTTACTCGTGCTTTAAAGGCTGAAAGGTCATAAGTGGCAGGGAACACAGAAGCCGGCAGAGAATTCCACAACTAGGCTGTGCGCACAATAAATGTGGAGGAGAAGCGCTTGGTACGACAAGACAAGACGGTATATCAACCAAGTGTGGGTGGTACCCAGCCGTGCGTCTGGTAGTGAAATGGAAAAGGATGAATCAGGTCATGGAGCTCCTGCGCACACTCCCCGAAGTACAGTCTGTAGAAAACCGACAGGCAAGCAACGGTTCGCCGAGAGTTTCATGTTTTCGTGGCCCGAGGAAAAAGCGTAGCCGAAGACATTCTGTCTTGGTGGAGCACTGTTGACGACCTCTGCCCCACCTAGGGGACTTAGGACATTCAGTCAAGTAAGTCACTAGCGGCTTAACGTGCTTTGCGAAGCATGGCAGGTTCTTAGTGTATAAAGTTGGTTAGTAATCCACTTACGAACCGCGGCGAACGTTGCTTCACCATGAAGATCGTTTACTTAGCCACGAGCTCCTCTTTACACATTTAAATTAAAGCAAGAAATGTAAAATCCTAGGTTAAAGTGTCGCAAGTCCGAGGCCATGTGTTTTCATGGCCGTGGGAACGCGCCACCTTCGGGCGCCCAAATAACGGTGAAAGGAGTTCGCATCGGCATTGAGACGACGATGAAGTACCTTGGACTCGTCCTCGACAGCCGGTGGAACTTCGTGGAGCACTTCCGACGTTTGGCTCCAAGACTGGACCGGGCGGGGCTGCACTCAAGCGGCTCTTACCCAATCTAGGGGGGTCAAATGCCTCCTGCCGGAGGCTCTACGCGGAGATCGTGTGGAACCGATGGATCGTGCCGAACGCGCGAGGGAGTGGCATCTCTCTTCCTCACGCCCCAGCCACCGCAGGAGACCCCCCGGGCGTCGGGGATCGCGTGCAGATTTCTGGCCACCGTAGGCGCGGGCTTGCGGACGGCGAGCAGGGGTAGCTCACCGTCCGGTAAGGACCAGGCCCGGGTCGGCGGCGCGTTATGTTCCACGCGCGCCTCAAAGAGCTGTCAGAAATAGTGACGGGATCCTATAGGGCCATTGCCTGCCGGGGTTGCGGGAATGTTCTAACGAGATACCGCGGCCCCGGAACTTAAGGGCAGCTGAAGGAACAAGGTGGGTTTTAGTCCGTAGAAGTCTGACTCTCCCTTCCGCTCCACCCAGAACAGGAGAAGTCATTCGATGATTTTCCCACACAGAGAAAAAAAAGGCTAAAGTGTCGGAGATCGCGAGGTCTGGATTGTGATCGAGAGGTCGCGGGTTCGAACCCCACCCATTACACTATTGCCGTGAACCCACTCCATACACAAGCATATTTAGCTTAGTTGAAGGGGTTAACAAGATTGCTAGTAATCTGAATACTACTCACATTGATAGTTTTGTTTTTAATAGAAAAAACCATTTTAATAGCGGTCGTGGAAAGCGGTTCACATTCAAGAGTGCTTTTAGCCTCTTAAAATATTGCCAATGAACAAAAGTCACCCTTTTAGAGGCCTTAAAGGTTCTTTGAAAGCTCGCACTTGAACCAAACTCGGTGATTGCCACTTGTAATAAAAGCAAGGGTCTTCAAACCGATACCAGAAAAGGTCTTATTCGATGAATGCCTTTTAATGGAGAAAATAAAATCACTTAAGAATTGGCTCCTGCGCTACAGTGAATGTTTTTTTCATTCTCGTACGGAATAATGGAAAGAAAAATTATATTGATTAATAGTCTCGTGTTTGACCACCATCTCACCTAAGTGATGATGATGTGGTCGAAGATGAAGCACGCTTACCTAGAAGTAACCTATTTACTCTTGACTTAAACTCTTCGTTTTCGTGACTCTCGACGACGAGTTGCAAAATCAAGAGTGTACGATGAAATTACACAATCTAAGTCCACAAAGCCTATTCCATCATTGGACTACAAGACAAACGGCGATGCGCCATCGTTACATGGTGGACATCCCACCCATACGCACAAAACGTTTAAGGAATACTTTAATTGTGCGTACGGCTAAGGAATGGAATTCCCTGCCAGAGTCTGTGTTTCCTGATAGCTATAACCTGGGGGTATTTTAGTCAATAGTAAATAGGTTACTTCTAGAAGTAACCTATTTCCTATTGAACTCTTACCTAGATAAGCGTGCTCCATCTTCGACAACATAATCACTTACCATCAGGTGAGAGGGTGGTCAAACGAGAGCCTATTATAAAAAAAGGCTTATGAGACTTAAGTAAAAAAATAAACATGATTAAAATAATGATTAATCAGGCCTCTAATACCGTCGAAGCAGAGAGCTTCTTCTAACGCGGGTAATTTTTGCAATATCAAGATCCTCTCTATCTGAAAACACATTCAATGCCCTTGCCTTCTACGGGCCCATTATAAAAAGGTTTTTTCATTTATGTGTATAACTGTGTGTTGATTAATAAAGTAGTTTATCAAAACTCATTGTATTAACTGCCTAAATGTGTAACCTATGAGTATGAAATTTATTTTTACTCATTTTCGAACAAGTCTCGAAAGTCTATTTTTCGCGGGACCGGAGACCGGGTCAAGTCTCGATTTCTTTTCCTTTTTCTCGAAAGTGTATCAATACTAAAATACGTAGTACCAACACATCAATTTCACGACACGACTAGCTTTGCGTATCGCGAGCTCAATATCCGCACGCTGTTTGGTCAATAGACAATTGTTCAGGGTTTGTCTGGATGTTCATGACTAAGAATTTATATTTTTTTAAACACACAAACAAATCAGGCGTAATTCTTAGTGCGACCAAATGTTTTGATATAACATAAAATCTGTGTTTCTCTGTTGGGTATCGTTACTAAAAAGAAGCTTTTTACTGATAATAGGCCTGCGTTTGAACACCATCTCACCTGATAATAAGCGATGACGTAGTCGAAGATGAAGCACGCTTACCTAGAAATAACCTATTCTATCTCAACTAAAAGATCCCCAAGGAGAAGTTCAGGAAGCTTTTCTGTTGGTGATGCTTTTATTTGGAACTTTTTTTGTAGGGTTCCGCCTCAAGAGAAAAATGCAGAATCCTTATAGTATCACTTTAATGTCAATCTGTCTGTCTGTTAAGACCCTTTGCCTGAGGAACGCTAAGATATATCAAACTGTAATTTATCAGAACAAACGTGATCAAAAGACTTAGCTGTTAACCTCGTATAATTGCCCGATTTCACAAAGGAATCAAAACCTATAGGATACTTCTCCTTGACTTTGAATCTTAAAATTGGGCATAAAGCATTATCTTACTTGTACTTTAGTTAGCATTGTTCACAAACGAAAACATCTGACAACCGTTAATGACTTTACCGTAAATGTATTTATTTTTAGGACCCTATTTGTATAACAAGATTAACAGAGTGCTAACAATGTATAGATTAAGTTATATTTAATAGTTTCGAAATATTTGTCAATACTTAGTTATACAGAAACGGAAAAACTACTAGAAATCCTGAAATAATTTAGTATTAGTTCCTAATCCATTAGTTACTGTAATTATTGTATCTTCTTTTTAAATTAGCGATTAATTAATTTATGGTTTTTGTATATTATCGATGTAAAGATTTTTACAGGTTTTTTATAAACCTACATTAGGCAAGTCACTACATTATAGTAAGCAGTATATTGGACCGCTATTGAACTTAAGATAAATCACCATTTTACCAATGTTTTTCAAGCACTTAGATTTACCCTTTAAGAACTATTATACACTAGTACTCACGCGGGGCTTCGCTCCTGTGGATTCTATCACGGTAAAAACATAACTCTCCTTTTTTTCAGTCGCGTAAAAATTTGCCTATAACCTTCCTCAAGCTTCAAGCTACTTCCATACCAAATTGCATCCAAATCCACCCAGTACTTTCGAAGATTAGCGCGTTCAAGCAAACAAAAAAACAAACAAACTTTTCCGCTTTATAATATTACTAGTACTCACGCGGGGCTTCGCTCCCGTGGATTCTATCATGGTAAAAACATAACTCTCCTTTTTTGCAGTCGGGTAAAAAGTAGCCTTCCTCAAGCTTCAAGCTACTTCCATACCAAATTGCATTCAAATCCACCCAGTACTTTCGAAGATTAGCGCGTTCAAGCAAACAAACAAACAAACAAACAAACTAGCAAACTTTTCCGCTTTATAATATTAGTATAGATATATAGTATAGGATAGGTATATATTTATGTTCTGGACTATATGTACTTTTTCTGTAAACATGTTATTTGAATAAATTATTATATTTATATTAATGTATTGTTTCTTTTTTCATGCCGAATAAAATTAATTTGGTTTGTATCTATACTAATATTATAAAGCGGAAAAGTTTGTTAGTTTGTTTGTTTGTTTGTTTGTTTGTTTGCTTGAACGCGCTAATCTTCGAAAGTACTGGGTGGATTTGGATGAAATTTGGTATGGAAGTAGCTTGAAGCTTGAGGAAGGTTATAGGCTACTTTTTACCCGACTGCAAAAAAGGAGAGTTATGTTTTTACTGTGATAGAATCCACGGGAGCGAAGCCCCGCGTGAGTACTAGTAGTAAGATAAGTTTGAACGGAATCTTCGTGCTCGAATCCAACTTGCACTTGACCGGATTTTTTTAACTCCACAATTCCCATTGAAAAACCATGTCGATATGTACTTAGTTTTTAATAAATCCTAGCAGGCTGGAGACTTTAATTATAATTAATACAGGCAGCCACAGGTAGGGCGTCCAATCTCGGAATACAGAGATCTCGGTATTGCGGGATCCCGCGTCATTTTCCAATCCCGCATGATGCGGAATTACGGGCGCGGGATCCGCGGGATTTGCGGGACTGAAAAAAAGCATGCATACGACTTCTCACGAGCGCGATCGCTCGGTGACTTGGGGCCGGCAGTGTTGCAAACAACGGCTGGGCCGATGTCACCCGTTTTTCACAGCTTATGTAGCCTAATATAGCCAAATTTCAGTCAGTGTTAGCCTAAGTATGTAGCCTAAAATATCAGTAAAGTTTTTTATTCAGTATTTGTTACTGTTTTTTGTGAAGAAAAAACGGTGTAATTTGATTGATCTCATACTAATAGTAATACGTAAATAAATGTGGAGTTAGTTGATTAATTCATTGTTTTTTTTTGTGATAAATAAACGGTGTAATTTGATTGATATCATACTAGTAGTAATACTGGAATAAATGTGAAGTTAGTAGATTAATTCATTGTTTTTTTGTGATCAATAAACAGTGTAATTTGATTGATCTTGTATTAATAGTAATACGTAAATAAAAGTGGAGTTAGTTGATTAATTCAATATTTTATTTGCCTCATATAAATGTGAATATTTTCAATATGCGGGATCCCGCAAATACCGAGATCCCGCGGGATTGAAAATTCGTAGTCCCGCAAATACCGAGATTGAATTCAGGCTGCGGGATTGGACGCCCTAGCCACAGGCAAGTTTGTAAGATGCCACAGTCACAAGTCAATTGCGAGATGCCACACACCAAAAAAAAACATTTATCTGCAGACACATCACATTAACACGTTCGCTGACAGTGAGCACTTACCCTGACACCACATTACGACAGTAGCATTTTCCATACTAAATGACAAATCAACGTAGTACTCGTGCACAAGCAAGCAATATTAAACAACCCACAAAATACTCGTATTACGGCAGTAAGAAATATAAAAATTATCGTGAGACGACGTACTCTGGACGCATTTACGTTTTCTCGCAAATATCAATGTTTTTCTGGTACCATTTTGATACATAAGGAGTTAAAATTTTGACAATGTTATGGTATTAATTTCAAGATAATTTATTCATCTCCATATTGAATGCATTATAATTACACAGTCCTATACATCTTTTTCACACAAATACGTTTTTATCACCGCAATAATCGTAGAAAATTACAAAAAAATTGGGTCTGAATACGTACCTGTAAGCCAAATCTGGAGCATATTCTTAACTTCAAAATAACAATAAATTATAGCCTATGTATTTATCTATACGTTAAGCTAATTATTTTGAACATACATAAAAAACTTTATGTTTTATGAGAAAAATAAAATCGGTCTCAAATTTCTTCATACATTTTTCTACCGAACGCACGGCTCCGACCGTCATTCTGCGCTCAGACGCGCTCGTGAACGCAGGGGTGTATCGCTTTCCTCGAAAAAATAAATACGTCGAAACCTATAATAAAGACAGTGGCGTCTTGTATACTGTGACTAGAATACGTTGATACTTTTTCGTACCGAAACAAAAGTAAGAACGAGAACCATACTTATTTTTAGAATTGGATGGATATTGGTTACTGAACCTAGCATGAAACAACAATTTTTTTTAACCGACTTCAAATAAGGAGGTTTCGCAATTCGATCGTATAAATGTTTTTTTTTTTTCATTAAGTATCTTAAAGTACTACAAATTAAGGAAGGTCTAGAGTTGATCTGATGATGGAGCCTTTCATCAGATTGACTCCTGGCAGTCGAGGGAACTCCTCAACGATTTACAGCAGTTACCTTTTGTTTGGGCTTGATTAATTTGAATTTACCAGAACTTTACACCTAGATAGTTTGTGACTGTCATTAGAGGTCTGATGATGAAGACGAAGGACAGTTAAGGGAACTCCTCAACGGTTTACAGTAGCTACCTTGTGTTTGGACTTAATTCATTTATATTGATGAGAACTTTGCACCCATATGGGTTATAAGAGACCATAGACAGTCGAGGGAATTCCTCAACGATATACAATAGTTACCTTTTGTTGGGCTTACTTCATACGGTTCAATATGCCAAAATGTTCAGTTCGTACAAAAACTAAAAAATTGGCCAAGTGCGAGTCAGACTCGCCCATGAAGTGTTCCGTAGTAACTACGCCAAATAACTTTGTTTTTCATAGTGTTTGTATGAATTACAAAGTTTTATTTGCGGTTTTAGAAAATATGCTGTATCTCAAAAACTGCCAACCCGATCTCGTTCAAACCAATTTTGGTTGAAAGTTTACATTAAGGATCATAGCATATATTTTTTGCATAATTTTTCACTCCATCATTATTTCTAAGAGGGGGGACACATTTTACCACTTTGGAAGTGTATTTCTTTTAAACGATTAACTTTATGAAAAAGTGGTTTTAGAAACCCGTATGCTATTTTTAAAGACCTCTCTATTAATACCACACACGCATAAGATTCATGATAAATATATATTTTCAGTTTCAGTTCCATGTGGGGTATATGGAACTGAAACTAAAATATTTTTTGTATATTTTTTTACTTTTTTTCTTAAAATCGGAAAGCGGTTCACAGAATACATCTACCTACCAAGTTTCACATGTATCATTCTAATAGTTTCGGAATATAAAAACTTTTACCAAAAAAATTAAACCGACTTCCAAAAAACACTGCAAAGTGAAAAATAACTTTAATTTCGGTAGGTAGGCGGTGTCCGACTTCCGGAATTAGTTAGAAAGTAGACAAAATATTGCTTTTCCCAATGCTGGGCCGTTAATTGTTGAGGAGTTCTCCTGGTACTTCAACATCAGCTTCACTTCATCATATGCATTGTGACGAGCATATTGTGCTTAATAACCATATTCAAGTAATCGAAGCGGAACCCATGAAATACTTCTTATTCCTACTTATATATTGAGTAGTTCCAGTGGCCATCTGTGGTCTTCATCATCAGATCCACTTCATAAATGGTGCTTTTCAAATGCAACTACACAAGTTGCTATAAAAAATAATCAAATCACTGTAGGTGTGCCTATAATATTTGAAGAGTTTCCTCGATTACTCCAAGATCCCATTATCAGCTCCTGACTTGGTGACAATGGGACCAATTTCGAAGTATACCCTTTCAAACAAAAAAAGAATTTTCCAAATTGGTTCAGCCGTCTTCGTAAATCGGTGAAAAACATTAAAAAAAATTTACGCGTCGAATTGATAACCTCCTCCGTTTTATTCGTCGGTTGAAAATGGCTGTGACATACAGATGGATGGACAAATAGACAGACAGACAGACAGGCATGACGAAACTTTTCTTTATTTCTTATTAATTTTTTTATCACATTTGAGTATTTTATTTCCAAAGTCCCCTAGTACTCCTAATCGGGCGTCAAACACATTAATAAACTAACATCTAATCAATAAGCATGTAACCCTTTGTAAACAATAAGTTACTACTTATTATGATCAAACAATATTAAAGAAAATATAATATTACCTTCATGTATCAATATTAGTTAAGTAATGTATAAAATCGGGCGAACAATGGTTTGTAAGTGTGTGTGCGCGCAATGTTGTTGTGTTGCTAGAATACCTAAAATTGAGCGAGTGATAAACGTAAATGCGTCCTTAAAAATAAGAGGCCCGTCCCTTGACGTACTGTCATAACGCACTATTTTAATTTCCCGCCTAACGACGTAATGTCAGCGAACGTGTTAAGGGTTGGCAAAAAGAAAGGTATCTTATGAAAACTTTTTAGCAAAAAATAGAACCGACTTCCATATAAAAACACTACAAAGGCAAAAATAACTTTAATTTTGGGAAGGCGGTGTCGAAAACGAAAATATATACAAAACTAAAGACACCGCCTTCCGAAATTAAAGTTATTTTTGCCTTTGTAGTGTTTTTATATGAAAGTCGGTTCTATTTTTTGCTAAAAAGTTTTTTTTTCATGATTTTTAGTGGGTCGGTTTGTAATTTATCTAGTTACAAAAGCCAAAATGTCAACTACTTATCACCTTTTACAAAATATTGCTTTTCCCGGTGCAGAGCCGTTAATTTTTGAGGAGTTCTCCTGGTACATCACCATATGCATTGTGACGAGCATAAAGTGCTTAACATCCATATTCAAGTAATCTAATCGCAATCAACGAAATACTTATTATTGAGTAGTTTCGGTGGCCATCTGGGGTCTTCATCATCAGTTCCACTTCCTCAAATGGTGCTTTTCGAGAGCAACTGCACAAGGTACTATAAGAAATACCCAAAATGCTATAGGTATGCCTATAATATTTGAAGAGTTCCCTCGATTTCTCCATGATCCCATCATCAGATGCAAACGTGACGACAATGGGACCAAGTAAAAAGTATACCCTTTCAAACAAAAAAAGAATTTTCTAAATCGGTCCAGCCATCTCCGAGTTATGAGGTAACATACATTTAAAAAAAAAAAGTTCAAGACGAATTGTAAACCTCCTTTTTTTGAAGTCGGTTAAAAACGACATATGGTAAAAGTTCTAAATTGAGCTACGCGATAACTGAAAAATGACTGCACTATTTGAATGGAAGTGCTCAAATCTGTGTGTTTCTGTGCTCAAAAGAGCACCACATAACGCATACCTACATGGCTCTCATATGATTTGATCAGTACGGATTGTACGGACTTCAAAAGAGACGTTGACCTCCGAGTTTGTTTCGGTTTTTTTTTTGTCAGGTAAGTCAGTTACTGAAAATTAATAAAATAAAATAAATTAATAGAGCAGATGCTGAAGTTAGGACACACCGGCCTTACTAGTTTACATTTATGAAAAAAAATACGTGTTAAAATGTTAATTTATAACCTTATTTTGCTATACGAGATTCAGCTCTGGCGACTATATCTCACCCAAGAGTAATATCTCTAAATATTCCATTACTCTGCTACAGGTTTTAAAATGGCTGTCGGCACAATCTCGGCACATTTAGTTACATCATACAGTGGGTTATCACATTTTATATACGTATTCGGCCAACACTGAAGCCGCAAGCTCTAATTATATTGGGTTGTAAAACTCGACGGTTCGTCATGTTCCATGCGCGCCTAATTTAGCAGCATTGACGGGGCCCTACAGGGCCATTGCCTGCCGAAGTTACAAGAATGTTCCAACTTTTCAACTCAAACTCAAAATATTTTATTTTTAACATAGATCTACATGGGCACTTAAGAAACGTCAGTTACTTTCAAAACATCATTCATTTTCACAATGTATCCATAAAACAGTTTAACGGGTAGGAGAGGACAGTAAAGACTAATTTCAAATGGCGTTGCTTGCACGACGCCAGCACATGAAACTACCCGAAACTGTCAAATTTTCCCAATCAACCTTGAACCTAATTTCTTTAACAGTAAAGTTGAAAATCTATTAAAGAAATTTGAGAGATTGTTGTAGCTTGATGTGCTGGTGTCTGTACTTTGAAGAGTATGCGCAAGAGCTCCTAGACCTGATTCCTCCATCTCATTACTAAACTCTTTTGCAAAAAAAACGGGCACTTTAGATTTTTTTCTCTACTTCAATCAAGAAGAACAAAAAATAGGTTTTATTAATTTGACGATGTATTGGCATGTTCGTTCCAAATTTAAAATTTGAAATTAATAAAAGAAAAATAATGATTATTGTGGATTATTCTAAAATTGCTTTACTAATGGCGCGAATTGCTGAAACGATTTTTAACTGATTACGATATTTTAAATTTTTGGATATTTTCTGCAAATTAAACAATTTAATCTTTCTTTTTACATTTAATACCACGTTTTGATATGAGTGATAAAGCGATAAGGGCCGGTAAAATTATAGCCCTACTTGAAGAAGGTTGTTCGCAAACTTACGTGTCTCAGCGGCTAAATGTGAGTCGTTCAACTGTCCATAGGACTTGGCAACGGTATCAAGAGACCGGTTCGGTCAAAAGAAGACCCGGTTCGGGAAGAAAACGATGCACAGAACCAAGAGATGACCGCATTTTGGTGAGTCAGGCGTTGCGGAATCGTAAAGCGTCAAGTGTGGACCTGAACAAGAGCCTTGAAGAAGTAAGAGGAGTAGAAGTTAGCTTGTGGACGGTCAGGAGGAGGCTTTTGGCTGCCAATATCAGGAGTTACCGCCCAGCTCGGGGCCCTAAATTACTCCGTGAGCACCGTGTTGCTAGACTTCAGTTTGCTCGGAACTGTGCTTCATGGACTCTGGAGGACTGGAATAAAGTATGGTTTTCTGATGAAGCTAGAATCTCTTTGTGTGGAGAGGACCGACGCCGACGAGTGCTGCGAAGACCACGGGAATGCTATGCGAAAGTGTGTTTCGAAGAAATCACTCCTTATGGCGGAGGCTCCGTTATGTTTTGGGCAGCAATTAATTCGACGGAGCGTACGGAGTTAGTTTTCATAGAAAATGGAACATTAAATGCACACCGGTACATAATGGAAGTCCTAATTCCATATGCACAACTAGGGTTGCCACCTTTTTTTTGTGCAGTTAAAGTACAAAAAAGTACATAGCATCAAAATAAAGTACAATTTATTTTCAAAGTCGCTTTCCGTTGTCTGTCCCTATGTATGCTTAGATCCCTAAAACTACGCAACGGATTTTAATGCGCTTTTTTTTTAATAGGTAGAGTGATTCAAGAGGAAGGTTTATATTATAATACATGCATAATATACTAGAGAAACCATTGATATACTAAAAACCCAAGATGCACACTCAACGTCTCAAAACCGTCCGCATAAAATGAGTGCTTAATTCAAAATTATGCGCTCATTTCAAATAGTAACGGCAAATTTCAATGGCCGCGTTTTCAGTGTCAAAACAATGTATTATGGCATCTTTTTTATTTTAGTCGCATAATAAAAATTACCCTGTTGAACAAATAATGGAGTCGATTTTTTTTTTTTTTTTTAATTATTTTTTATTAATAAGTTTATGCTTTATTGTCCATATTGTCCATACTAATATTATAAATGCGAAAGTAACTCTGTCTGTCTGTGTGTTACCTTTTCACGCCTAAGCCGCTGAACCGATTTAGATGAAATTTGGCATGGGAATAGTTTAGGACCGTGGGAAGGACATGGGATAGTTTTTATCGCAAAATTCCCACGCGATCAGGATTTACGCAGGAAAACCCTCTACGATTTAGAATAGATTAAAATAAACTTTATTGTACACCAAAAGTTGAAGACATCTATTTTACAATAATTAATACTAATTTAGTTTTTGACAAATATGTATACGTTATATAATATACTGAAGGAGAAGAAGTCGTCAATTTTACGGTTTTCTTTTTTGATGTTCTTAAATAAAATAAATAAATAATTTATTGAACCTAAAATATTACATCTTTCAAGTGAAGCCCCTGACTCCTATGCTAAGCGAGCCTGTGTTACAGGAATCAGTGTCCTACGCTATACATTAAAACACATTTCAATTTTTATGTAATAAATTAAAAAACAAAGAGTTACATAAGACGGTATTGAGAACAAAATAAATAGAAGCGAAACGTGTAAGTATATGTGTGTAAGTTGGAGTGTATGTGCGTAATTGCGTGTGTGTGTGGATGTGTGTGTGTCTGGCTGGCCGCGTGTGCGTTAACATGAGTGTGTGTTTTGAATAGCTTAATTTACTGTACTGAGGAAATGATTTTTTTAATATCGTCATAGCTCAAAGACTGAAGCCATGGTTTTAAAATTTGTTTGACCTTATGTCACATAAGCTTCTAAATTGGGATAGTTTTATTTGCTCTATTGTAGATCCTAGAACTTAATGCCTAAAAGTATCTAGACGTAAGTTTAGTGTGATATTTGGGAACTTTACAAACGGAAAACCCAGTGCGTTTGCTTATTAAATCTGGGCTTACGGGTAAAAATCTGTGTCTACGTAGTATGGTACGGAGGATATATATTGGGAACTGTAAGTACTTGAGCTTCCGAGTATAGCAGTCCAGTGAGATAAATTCGTTTTTTTATTGACATCACTTTAAGTATTGCCCATTGTGCGCGTTCCGCTCTTAGTATTACAATTTTAAAAGTCCCTCCCCATACTGAAATAATTTAAATGATTTAATAATAGAATAAAAATATATTTTAAGTATATCGATTCATTATGGGATAACTTATGGGTTCACGACATGCGGTATGCTAATGATAAAAGTGTGTGTGAGTATTGGTATGGCGCAACACCAATCTCATTAAAAACTTCTTATTTTTATACTTTAGTTTTTCTCGTGACCAAATACGATGCGGAGAACGGACATCAATCGTCAGTCATATTAAATATGTATATCACGGCAAAAGGTATAAGCTTTATTGAATTAAAAAAAAAATAATATATGATTTTAACAGTTAATATTTGTTTCATTGATATACACATGTTCTTCCCAAAAAAAAATAAACGCTATAATTTACCTGCAGCGCCGGTATATAATAAGGTATCATTATTCCAATACAGTCAGTATATTCTTGAACCTTGTGCGTTTCATTTGTCTCCTAAACACCCGACCTTACATGGCGACCCTGCCGGTAACAGTAGCCGGCGCGGGCCCGCGCGCGTGTGTGCCATAAAAGGACCAAATATTATAAACAATCAGTGCAGAGTTAATGTTGACTTTAAAATGAAGCAAAAAATTATTAATATACCTGAGCGCAAAGCGTGTTCTATTGTTGCGTATTCGTGCATATTTTTTGGTGAAAATGGGAAACACTAACAGCAAGGAAGAAGTTGTAATTGCGCAAACTGCCGGAGTCGGTAGTAATACGGCTCGTACGCAGCAGCTGCAGGAGACCTCGAACACTATTCTCGTGGTTATATGTACCATATTGGCGATCGGACTTTTATTCATATTATACAAGCTGTATAATCGTTGTAACAAGAAACAAATACAGCGTCGCATAGATGAAGTGAAATTGAAGTGATACTCCAGTATTCTACGCAGGCAGCAGGCATACATGGGTGCAGTGCCACAGGCTAGCAAGGCGGAATTACTCGACATATAACTACAACGACGAAATAGTCCATGGCATCTTCAAGGCTCGTAATTCAACGTCGTGGGAGTAGTGCTAGTGTTGTGTTGGCGTGAAAAAGAATGGCGAAAGTACTAGTAAGTGAACTGAGGTAATAATGAGGTTCATAGGTTCATTTTACGATCTATTTTATGAATTTTAGGAACTACCTATCTCTTGATAATGGTATGTAATTTGATTTTATTGTTTACATTAATTGTTTATTTTTAGAGTACCTATCTGCTAAGTATCTCTCGTCTTTAGAACACAATTTAATAAACTTATAATACTAACAAAAATGTCTTATAAAAAAAGTTAGTATAAGATGTAAGTCTCCACTCAAGGCCTTGTCCTATCGAGCAACGTCAGTCGTAAAATTTGATTGTCTTTCGCACACTGCTTTGTAAAAAGAACTTTAAACAATTTTCATAAGATGGAATTTGCAAAAACATATTTTATACTTATAGCATTACTATTACTACGTAGGTGGTGAGTGTTTGGCGACAGTTTCGAGCGTCACTTTTCTTCGAGACTGTGCATCTTGGGTTTTTAGTATATCAATGAGAGAAACTATGATAATTTTAGAGGTTTCTAATGTGATATCTTAATAAGCAATTTTTTTGCGCTTACATTGCATACGCTGGCTGAACCGTACGAGATAGATCAAAATAATGTACTACTGTACTGTACTTAAAAAGGTCTACAAAAAAGTCTGCAATAACATATGCCTATCTCTTACGGATAACATACTATACGTCCATTTTAATACTTTAAAAAATTGGCAATTATAAAGCGGTAATTTAAAAGGTATTTACACAAATACGGTATTAATCCTTATCATTTAAATTAATATTATATACCTATAACGAGGAAAGATGATTGATTTTTTGTTTGTTACAATTTAACTCAAAAACTACTCAACCAATTTTGCTGAAAGCTACATCTCCTCGGAGTAACATAGGCTATTTTATATTTTCTGTACAGAACCCGTGCGAAGCCAGGGCAGATTGCTTACTAAAAATTAATTGCCAAATAAAATAATGATGTTTATTTTGCAAATCCATACTATCCATCCATCCATATCCATACTATACTAATATTATAAATGCGAAAGTAACTCTGTCTGTCTGTCTGTCTGTCTGTCTGTTACCTTTTCACGCCTTAACCGCTGAACCGATTTACATGAAATTTGGCATGGAAATAGTTGAGGACCCTGGGAAGGACATAGGATAGTTTTTATCCCGATGTAAGGTTCCCGCAGGATAGTTTTCGAATTGTATCTTTGTTGCTCTTTCACGCAAAAACTACTGAACGGATGTCAATGAAATTTGGTAATGAGACAGTTGACATCCTGTAAAAATACATAAGCTACTTTTTATCCCGGAATTTCCACGGGTTTGGGATTTACGCGGGGAAAACCTCCCACTCGAACGAAGTCGCGGACAAAAGCTGTCCATACTTTAATACTAATAATATAACTCCATACTTCCATATCCATATCCATACTATCCATACTTCCATATCCATCAATATTATAATAATACGAAAGTAACTGTCTGTCTGTTACCTTTTCACGCCTAAACCGCTGAACCGATTTCGATGAAATTTGGCATGGGAATAGTTTACGACCCTGGGAAAGACATAGCATAGGTTTCGTCCCGGAAATCATTCCAAAACGATGTAAAAGGGGTGTTAGAATTTCGTATAGGGAATCAATAATGTCCCCGCCCTACCCACACACATAATACACTTAGACCGCTAAACCGATTTCGATGAAATTTGATATGGAGATAGTTTTAGACCCTGGAAAAGACATAGGATAGTTTTTATCCTGGAAATCATCCCTTAAGGATGTAAAGGGGTGTTGGGACATTGTATTCCCCCTCTCAATTCATTCAAATCGCGTATTCAAGAACCACTCATAACATTTTTTTTAAACTACACAACTGCATGTAGGCTATACAAATCTTTGTTTAGAGCTGGGGTCGAATCCACGTCATGCACCAGTTAACAGTTATGCCAACCGTGTCGCTTAAATTTTAACCAATCAAGTTAATATACGAATCATTTCTATTTCGAAATCGGGGCAATATGCGTTTGCCCTTTTGAAAATAGGAGAAGATCGTGTGGCAACAGATATCAACAGGATGATTTATTTGAGCTGAACTGAATCTGAAACTGAAATTGAAGCGTAAGCTACTTTTAATCCCGGAATTCCCACGGGTTTGGGATTTACGCGGGGAAAACTTTCCACTCGAACGAAGTCGCGGACAAAAGCTGTCCATACTTTAATACTAATAATATAACTCCATACTTCCATATCCATATCCATACTATCCATACTTCCATATCCATCAATCCATATCCATACTTCCATACTTCCATACTATCCATACTTATATTATAAATGCGAAAGTAACTCTGTCTGTCTGTCTGTCTGTTACCTTTTCACGCCTTAACCGCTGAACCGACTTACATGAAATTTGGCATGGGAATAGTTGATGACCCTGGGAAGGACATAGGATAGTTTTTATCCCGATGTAACGTTCCCGCAGGATAGTTTTCGAATTGTATCTTTTTTCTCTTTCACGCAAAAACTACTGAACGGATCTCAATGAAATTTGGTAAGGAGACAGTTGACATCCTGTTAAAACACATAAGCTACTTTTTATCTCGGAATTCCCACGGGTTTGGGATTCCCGCGGGGAAAACCTCCCACTCGAACGAAGTCGCGGACAAAAGCTATCCATACTTTAATACTAATACTATAACTCAATACTTCCATAACCATATCCATACTATCCATACTTCCATATCCATCAATACTTCCAAACTAATCCATACTAATATTATAAATGCGAAAGTAACTCTGTCTGTCTGTCTGTCTGTTACCTTTTCACGCCCAAACCGCTGAACTGATTTACATGAAATTTGGCATGGGAATAGTTTAGGACCCTGGGAAAGACATAGCGTAGGTTTCGTCCCGGAAATCATTCCTAAAAGATGTAAAAGGGGTATTAGAATTTCGTATAGGGAATCAATAATACACTTAGACCGCTAAACCGATTTGGATGAAATTTGGTATGGATATAGTTTCAGACCCTGGAAAAGACATAGTATAGTTTTATTCCCGGAAATCATTCCTAAAAGATGTAAAAATGGTGTTGGAATTTTGTATAGGGAATCAACGATGTCCCCGCCCTCCCCACCCACATAATACACTTGACCGCTGAACCGATTTGGATGAAATTTGCTATGGAGATAGTTTTAGACCCTGGAAAAGACATAAGATAGTTTTTATCCTGGAAATCATTCCTTAAGGATGTAAAGGGGTGTTGGGACTTTGTATTCCCCCTCTCAATTCATTCAAATCGCGTATTCAAGAACCACTCATAACATTTTTTTTTAAACTACACAACTGCATGTAGGCTATAACTACAAATCTTTGTTTATAGCTGGGGTTGAACCCACGTCATGCACCAGATAACAGTTACGCCAGACATGTCGCTTAAATTTTAACCAATCAAGTTAATATACGAATCATTTCTATTTAAAAATCGGGCAATATGCGTTTGCCCTTTTGAAAATAGAAGAAGATCGTGTGGCATCAGATATCAACGGGATGATTTATTTGAGCTGAACTGAATCTGAAACTGAAACTGAAGCTGAAACTGAAACTGAAGTTGAAACTGAAACTGAAGCTGAAGCTGAAATTGTAGCTGAATCTGAAACTGAAACCAAAACTGAAGCTGAAGCAGAAACTGAATCTGAAACTGAAACCAAAACTGAAGCTGAAGCTGAAACTGTAGCTGAAACTGACGCTGAAACCGAACTGAAGCTGAAACTGAAACTAAAGCTGAAACTGAAACTGAATGTAAAGCTGAAGCTGATGCTGAAACCAAAACTGAAGCTGAAGCTGAAACTGAAACTGAAGCTGAAAATTAAGCTGAAACTGTAGCTGAATCTGAAACTGATACCAAAACTGAAGCTGAAGCTGAAACTGAACCTGAAACCAAAACTGAAGCTGAAGCTGAAACTGTAGCTGAAATTGACGCTGAAACCACTCTGAAACTGAAGCTGAAACCAAACTGAAGCTGAAACTGAAACTGACGCTGAAACCAAAACTGAAGCTGAAACTGGAACTGTAGCTGAAACTGATGCTGAAACCAAACTGAAGCTGAAGCTGAAACTGACGCTGAAACCAAACTGAAACTGAAACTAAAGCTGAAGCTGAAACTGATGCTGAAACCAAAACTGAAGTTGAAGCTGAAACTGGAACTGTAGCTGAAACTGACGCTGAAACCAAACTGAAACTGAAGCTGAAACTGAAACCAAACTGAAGCTGAAACTGAAACTGATGCTGAAACCAAAACTGAAGCTGAAGCTGAAACTGAAACAGAAGCTGAAACTGGAACTGAAGCTGAAACTGGAACTGTAGCTGAAACTGACGCTGAAACCAAACTGAAGCTGAAACTGAAACTGATGCTGAAACCAAAACTGAAGCTGAAGCTGAAACTGTAGCTGAAACTGACGCTGAAACCAAGCTGAAACTGAAACTAAAGCTGAAGCTGAAACTGATGCTGAATACAAAACTGAAGCTGAAGCTGAAACTGAAACCAAACTGAAGCTGAAACTGAAACTGATGCTGAAACCAAAACTGAAGCTGAAGCTGAAACTGAAGCTGAAACTGGAACTGTAGCTGAAACTGACGCTGAAACCAAACTGAAGCTGAAACTGAAACTAAAGCTGAAGCTGAAACTGATGCTGAAACTAAAACTGAAGCTGAAGCTGAAACTGAAACTGAAGCTGAAACTGACGCTGAAACCAAACTGAAACTGAAACTGAAACTGATGCTGAAACCAAAACTGAAGCTGAAGCTGAAACTGTAGTAACATACATAGTGAACGTAGTCCAAGATACAGATAATTAAATAAACCACGTTTATTCTGATTTGAAAACAAATATGAGGGATAAAAGAATGGTTGCGTGAAAGAGTAATTTTGGCACCAACTAACGAAATTGTAAAGCAGATCAACGAAACGTTTATGTCTCATGTGGATTGTGATGTTGTTGAGTATCTGTCCGTCGACATTGTCATGGATACAAAGCAAGCGACGTCGTACTCTGTAGAGTTTTTCAACTCCCTGGAATTGTCAGGGTACCCCATCACATTATTTGAGGCTTTAACTTGGTGTCCCAGTCCTGTTGATGCGTAATCAGGGCGCACCAAGGCTCTATAATGGCATGCGACTACAAATTACATACCTTGGATGCAATGTTTTCAAGCAATAATTATGACAGGAACAGCAAGCGGTGAAAACGTATTTATTCCTCACATTCAGTTCAAAACTCAAATTTCCCCTAAAAGCGGCATTCGCAATGACCATAAACAAAGCTCAAGGACAGACACTGAAAGTCGCAGGTGTACATTTAGAAAAAGACTGCTTTTCCCATGGGCCATTTTATGTGGTGTGCTCACGAGTACTAAGCGTACAAAATCAACACGCCAAGGACGGGAAAACCAGAAACGTAGTTTACAAAAATGTATTGTAAACTACGTTTTTGGTTTGAAAAAGATAAATTTTAAATACTAACTGTCTGTCTGTTTTTGTGGATGGATGGACCCTGGTGAAGGTTTTTTAAATATTATATGCGTTTTTTAACCACCCAAAAAGATACGGTACACCTTTTTGGCAACAAGAATAATTGACAAAGTGTAAATTAACGCGGGCGAAGCCGCGGGCAAAAGCTATATTATAATAATACGAAAGTAACTGTCTGTCTGTTACTTTTTCACGCCTAAACCGCTGAACCGATTTCGATGAAATTTGGCATGGGAATAGTTTACGACCCTGGGAAAGACATAGCATAGGTTTCGTCCCAGAAATCATTCATAAAGGATGTAAAAGGTGTGTTAGAATTTCGTATAGGGAATCAATAATGTCCCCGCCCTACCCACACACATAATACACTTAGACCGCTAAACCGATTTCGATGAAATTTGATATGGAGATTTCAACAAATATACAAAATTATGTACTAAAATACAAACTACAATAAAGCATCAAAAAATTCGTCCTCAACGCTGTCGGCTGGCAACGTACCTAAGATACTGGCGGCATTGCCTCGTTGTATGGCAATGCTTAGCCGTTGACCAAAGAAATAGCCAGCCCAGCCTCACTTAACGAACGTCAACGTCAACGTCAAACAACGAGATATTATTTTAAAACGATATTTATTTTCTATTAATTCATTATTGTCACAGAGTACTATATTATTGTTTATTTTACCGAAAAGCTAATACACTATTCAAAGATCTATTTATTACACACGACCACACGTGTTGTTGGCAAAATTATGGTGGCTCCTCCACAAGAGTTGAAGTTTATTTTGTGTGCAACTGGCAACTGCTTATAGCGAATAATGTGATCTGCCGGTTTTAGGAAGTAAATGTTACTCATATCCTACATTGGTGAACCAAGAGAAGTATGAGAAGCTGACTGATATCCCAGTGTTCCTGCTGCAAAGAAACCGAAACCAGATCCGCTAAAGGAAAGTAGTGACCATTCACTATCACCCAAGCATAAGAATAAGAGATAAAATCATTAAAAGACTTCTGAAAATACTAAGGCAAGTACGTTTAAATCTATCAGGATATCCAAAAAATCTATTTCAAGCAAAACTAGTGCAACATAGTGGTATTTTACATGAACTTTTCTGTTTTATATTCTATAGTTTTCTTAGTTTATTTAATTTTTAAGTTATTTTTAATGTATTATAGTTTTAATATAGTTTCTTAAATTTTATTTATTTTAGTTCTTGATGTTCAGTAGCAACAGCGATGTGGTTGTTGGTGGTGCTAGTCAACCTTCAACATCGCTGAACACCCTGGAGAGATGCCCGCTCTGTACCCAGGCACGCTTTTTCAAAGGTAAGCGGGGTCTGAATGTGCATATTGGGAAAATACATAAGTCGCAAAATGCACCTTCAGACTCTGCTTCCATACCTATTTCCACACCTTCTAATACCACTTCCGACCCTTTTTGGAAAACACTTTCAAATTTAAAAAAATCCGTTCCGGTTCTGAAGCGAGTTCCCCGCGGCGCCAAACCTCTAGTTGCTCAACACCTGGCTAGTTGCGTTCGCCAAGCTGTCCGGGAGAACTCACAAAGCGCCTGGGAACAACTGCTTACCTTCCCCTACAAAGTTCTTCACGTGAAAAAGAATCCGGCCACAAAAAAGACTTTAACAGCTCAAATTAAAGAAAATTGTAATGTTTCGGCTCCAAGTTTTGATTTCGATTCTCCCTCTCTTAGAATTACCTCTTCACGAGGTATATCCCATTTGGTAGAAACGAAGTTAGGGGACGGTGATATTAGCGGAGCTGCCAGGATTCTCTTCAGCAGCGATGTGGTGGCACCTTGTTCTTCAGAGACTCTCGAAGCTCTGAAGACCAAACACCCTGCCCCAGCGTATGATCTTGCTTTTCCCGACCCTCCTGATCCTGATACTCACTCCCTCACCATTTCAGGTCGAGAGGTAATCACAGCCGTTAGCTCGTTCCGGAGCGGCTCCGCTGGCGGTCTCGACGGCCTGAGTCCGCAGCACCTGAAGGACCTCATTTGTTCAGGCGCCGGGGTAGCTGGTGAGTCGCTCTTGAGGGAGCTGACGGCTCTAGTTAACCTTATGCTCTCCGGCAAGGTAAACGAATCTGTCATCGATATTCTGTATGGCGCCAATTTATGTGCGCTACGCAAGAAAGATGGCGGCATTCGTCCCATTGCCGTGGGAACCACCTACCGCCGTATGGCAGCCAAGATTTGCTGTAAATTTTATGGTGAGGCTGTTTCGGAAAAATTTCAGCCCCTGCAACTTGGTTACGGTTCCAAAGGGGGCTGTGAGGCTGCCGTACACGCTTTGTCGACATACCTAAATTCTGGGAAAAGCGAGGCCATTCTGAAGGTTGACATAAAGAACGCCTTCAATTCAGTTAACAGGGACACTTTGTTGGCTGAGACTAAAAAAGAATTACCCCAAATTTATAGTTTCCTTTGGCAATGCTATAGAAATCCATCCAAATTATTGTTTCGAGACAATCTATTAGAATCAGCTGTTGGCTATCAACAAGGTGACCCTCTCGGGCCAGTGATTTTCAGTTTAGCTATTCACCCAATAATTCGAAAGCTAAATTCTAAATTCAATGTTTGGTATCTTGACGACGGACCCTTGGGAGGTGATGTAGAATATATTTTAGCAGACCTAAATTTCTTAAAAAATGAACTACATTCTATTGGCCTTGACCTCAGCCTTTCAAAATGTGAATTATTTTTAACAGATAACACTGACAGACTACTGACTCTCTCTAAATTTAACGAAATAGCTCCTGGAATTCAAATTATTGAGAAAAGTTCTCTCCGTCTCCTTGGTTCTCCAATCTTTGATACTTCCTTTCCCGACTTTATTGCAGAACAAATCAATAAATTCAATGACGTTTCGGAAAGATTGCTCCAAATCAATATGCACTCGGCCATCACTATAATTCGTTTCTGCTGTTTCGGCCCTAAATTAACATACTCTCTTCGTGCTTCCCATTTGTGGAAGCACCATCAACTTTTAGTTCAAATGGATCAAATTATCAGACGAACTTTGTCCTTAATTCTGAATGTGGCTTTGGATGACCGAGCTTGGGCCCAAGCCTCTCTTCCCATCCGCATGGGAGGGCTCGGAATCCGCAAAATTTCTAGTATTAGTTTACCGGCTTTCATTTCCTCGGTCCACAGCACTGAGAAATTAATCAGGAATATCCTGGCTTCCACACTGATTGATTTCAATGTGCCGTGCTTCACTGAGGCTATTGATGCCTGGAATCTCGCTTGTCCGAATTCTGACCTACCTGTTATACCATCTTCCCAGAGGCGGTGGGACGAGCCGCTCTGCAGAGTAGTTCTGAATAATTTACTAACCACGTCTGCTACTTCTGCTGAGTGTGCTCGTCTGCTGGCTGTGGGAAAGTGGGAATCAGGTCTTTGGTTACATGCTCTACCGTCCTCAAATCTTGGCACTTTGTTCGACGACACCACTTTCCGCATCGCTGCTTCACTACGCCTAGGAGCCCCTTGTTGTTCCCCTCATCGCTGTAATTGTGGGGAAGCGGTCAACAGCCTCGGGCACCATGGTCTCTCTTGCAGCCGTAGTGCGGGTCGTTTTGCACGACATGCCAACTTAAATGACATTATCCGACGAGCCCTTGTCACCGTCAGCGTTCCAGCCGTATTGGAACCCATTGGACTGGCGCGTGACGATGGCAAGAGACCGGACGGCATGTCATTGTTTCCTTGGAAGATGGGTAGGCCTTTAGTGTGGGACGCAACTTGTGTCGATACTGTCGCGCCATCCCATCTTCCCAGTTCATCATGTTGTGCTGGCGCTCCCGCTGCGGCTGCGGAAAACCTCAAGCGGCGTAAATATAGTTATCTCGGTGATAACTATATTTTCGAGACGTTTGGGGTCGAAACTCTCGGACCATGGGGCCCGTGTGCTCACAGCCTTTTTAAAGAAATATCGAAAAGGCTCGTTGACGCTTCCCGCGACCCAAGGGCTGGCTGTATATGGAGATAGTTTTAGACCCTGGAAAAGACATAGGATAGTTTTTATCCTGGAAATCATCCCTAAAGGATGTAAAGGGGTGTTGGGACTTTGTATTCTCCCTCTCAATTCATTCAAATCGCGTATTCAAGAACCACTCATAACATTTTTTTTAAACTAGACAACTGCATATAGGCTATACAAATCTTTGTTTAGAACTGGGGTCAAATCCACGTCATGCACCAGTTAACAGTTATGCCAACCGTGTCGCTTAAATTTTAACCAATCAAGTTAATATACGAATCATTTCTATTTCGAAATCGGGGCAATAGCGTTTGCCCTTTTGAAAATAGGAGAAGATCGTGTGGCAACAGATATAAACAGGATGATTTATTTGAGCTGAACTGAATCTGAAACTGAAACTGAAGCTAAAACTGAAGCTGAAACTGTAGCTGAATCTGAAACCAAAATTGAAGCTGAAGCAGAAACTGAAACTGAAACCAAAACTGAAGCTAAAGCTGAAACTGGAACTGTAGCTGATTCTGACGCTGAAACCAAACTGAAGCTGAAACTAAAGCTGAAGCTGAAACTGATGCTGAATCAAAAACTGAAGCTGAAAATTAAGCTGAAACTGAAGTTGAATCTGAGACTGAAACCAAAACTGAAGCTGAAACTGAATCTGAAACCAAAACTGAAGCTGAAGCTGACACTGATGCTGAAACCAAACTGAAACTGAAGCTGAAACTGAAACCAAACTGAAGCTGAAACTGATGCTGAAACCAAAACTGAAGCTGAAGCTGAAACAGAAGCTGAAACTGGAACTGTAGCTGAAACTGACTCTGAAACCAAACTGAAGCTGAAACTGAAACTGTAGCTGAAACCAAAGCTGAAGTTGAAACTGGAACTGTAGCTGAAACTGACGCTGAAACCAAACTGCAGCTGAAACTGAAACTGATGCTGAAACCAAAGCTGAAGTTGAAACTGGAACTGTAGCTGAAACTGACGCTGAAACCAAACTGAAGCTGAAACTGAAACTAAAGCTGAAGCTGAAACTGATGCTGAAACCAAAACTGAAACTGAAACTGAAAATTAAACTGAAACTGTAGCTGAATCTGAAACTAAAACTGAAGCTGAAACTGAATCTGAAACTGAAACTTAATCTGAAACCAAAACTGAAGCTGAAGCTGAAACTGGAACTGTAGCTGAAACTGACGCTGAAACCAAACTGAAGCTGAAACTGATGCTGAAACCAAAACTGAAGCTGAAGCTGAAACTGTAATAACATACATAGTGAACGTAGTCCAAGATACGGATAATTTAATAAACCACGATTATTCTGATTTGAAAACAAATATGAGGGATAAAGAATGGCTGCGTGAAAGAGTAATTTTGGCACCAACTAACGAAATTGTAGGGCAGATCAACGAAAAGATTAAGTCTCATGTGGATTGTGATGTTGCAGGGTATCTGTCCGTCGACATTGTCATGGATACAAAGCAAGTGACGTCGTACTCTGTAGAGTGTATCAACTCTCTGGAATTGTCAGGGTACCCCATCACATTATTTGAGGCTTTAACTTAGTGTCCCAGTCCTGTTGATGCGTAATCAGTATCAGTAATCAGGCATGCGACTACAAATTACATACCTTGGATGCAATGTTTTCAAACAATAATTATGACAGGAACAGCAAGAGGTGAAAACGTATTTATTCCTCACATTCAGTTCGAAAAACTCAAATTTCCCCTAAAAGCGGCATTCGCAATGACCATAAACAAAGTTCAAGGACAGACACTGAAAGTCGCAGGTGTACATTTAGAAGAAGACTGCTTTTCCCATGGGCAATTGTATGTGGCGTGCTCACGAGTATCAAGCGTACAAAATCAACACGCCAAGGACGGGAAAACCAGAAACGTAGTTTTCAAAAATGTATTGTAAACTACGTTTTTGGTTTTAAAAAGGTAATTTTAAATACTAACTGTCTGTCTGTTTTTGGGGATGGATGGACCCTGGTGATGGTTTTTTAAATATTATATGCGTTTTTTAACCACCCAAAAAGATACGGTACACCTTTTTGGCAACAAGAATTGTTGACAAAGTGTAAATTAACGCGGGCGAAGCCGCGGGCAAAAGCTAGTACTTAATATTTTAAATGCGAAAGTAACTCTGTCCGTCTGTCTGTCTGTCTGTTAACTTTTCACGCCTAAACCGCTGAACCGATTGAGCTGAAATTTGGCATGGGAATAGTTTAAGACCCTGGGAAGGACATAGGATAGTTTTTATCCCGGAATTCCCACGGGATCGGGAATGACACGGGAAAAACCTTCCACGCGAACGAAGTCGCGGGCAAAAACTATAGGTTATAAATAACACTTTCACACGTCTTTTTTTTTCGTAAATGTAAACTAGATGAGGCCAGTGTTTCCTAACTAAATACTGTGAGAAGAAACACTGAAAGAAACTCAGAGGTCAACGTCTCTTTTAAGTCCATACAATCTGTAGTGATCAAATCAAATGAGAGCCATGTAGGTTTATGTCTGTGGCGCCCTTTAGAGGACAGAATCACACAGATTTGAGCAGGCCCGTCCAAACAGTGCAATCATTTCTCAAATATCGCGTAGCTCAACTTAGAACCTTAAGGAGCTCGAACGATTTGACGAGCAATACCAAAGTAAGGACATTTAGGTGGGCCGTATAAAGCACTCAAACACAGAAAGCCAGACAGTGCGGTAATCTATTCATAATATTCGTTGTTATCCCAAATTGCTCTCACATTCACAACATAGCTTTTGCTTTTAAAAAAATAAAAAATATTACTTGTAAAGAAAATAATATTGTCATCTTGTACAAATATTATTAAAAATGGTAAGGTATAAAAAATGATATTCTTTATTACTTGAAAAAGTAAATAATATTGTCATGTCAAATGTTTATAAAATAATCATTATAATAGAAAAAAAGAAATGAGAAAAAATCAAACAAAACAGATGTAATTGGAGCAGCTCAATCCCAAGCATTTTTGTCCGCAAGATAGTCTTTAACAGAATAAAAAAAAACATGTGTGCACGTGGAAGAAGTGAAACCTTCAAAATTTTGGCTTTTTTTTTCTAATGAATTTATGTGTCTGTCTCTTTTTACTGTCGCTTTTTCGTTTCATAAATTTTCAAATCACAACGATGCTAAAGAAGTTTTCACTTCAAAAAGCTTTCTGGCAAAGTTTCAGCTTCACAAATGATATAAATTTATTGAGGCTTAGTTCTTGCACATGACTGGGAAGTTTATTTTACAAGCGTAACAGACTGACATCTAAATGAGCCCCCAATTTTCATGAGCCTAGTTGAAGGAACAATGTATATGTACGTAAGCGTATTAGTGCAGAACAGCTGCATTTATTTGACATTTTTTTTTTTAATGTTGTGTTCGTAATAATTGTCTGGATATGGTTTGGAAAGAAAAATGTATGATACTAAAAGAAAAATTGCACCCGGGCGAAGTCGGGGTGGGCACCTAGTTATGTTTAAAAATATATTTATTATTACTTTTTGCAGTTTGTATCAAATTAGTATCTCTACTAAACAATTGCACAGCATCTTTACAGTCTATGTTTAAATTAAAGTAATTAGTTATTAATTAGTAATTATTTTTTATCAAATTCAGAGACGCTTTGTTTATTACGACTAAAGTTTTCAAAATTCCAAAGAAATCTAATCATGCGAAATAAAGTATTTTCGTGTACTTTATTGTTTTCATAAAGTATAGAGTACAATTACCTGAAATAACGTACAATACTTTATTATAAAGTACGGGTGGCAACCCTATGCACAACCCACATTGACTGCACTTGGGGAAGATTCCATTTTTATGGACGACAATGCTCGCCCGCACCGTTCTGGCGACGTGGAAGCGTACATGCAAGAAGTTGGGATCCGTCGTTTAGATTGGCAAGCTCGAAGTCCTGACCTCAATCCAATTGAGCATGTCTGGGATGTTCTAAAGAGACGGGTAAGATCAGTGCAACCTGCTCCACAAAACATCAGGGAGCTAAAAAGAGTAATTGTAGAAGAGTGGGAACGTATTCCTCAAAACGTTATTAAAAACATCGTGGAAAGCATGCCCAGAAGGATTCAAGCTATGATTTTGGCAAGAGGAGGTCACACTCGTTATTAGGTTTTTACATTTGTAACTTTATTTAATTAAAAAAAGTAAAAAAAAAATCTTGTCTTTATTGCCGACCACTTCTTATTGTTTGGGCGTGTACATCGGTTTTAAAGAATCCGTCTTTTTTTTTTTCTTTTAATTGCCCTAATTCACTTCACGCGCATTAATTTACACGATTATAAGTATACAGACTACGTCAAAGCAATAAATTTCATTTAATTAACTCAAATCGACCTTAGAACGTAAATTTCCTTAGGTGCCCGTTTTTTTTTGCAAAAGAGTGTATTTTGTCGTGCTTAAGCGCTTCTGCTCTACATTTCATGTGCGCACGTCCAAGGAGTGGAACTCTCTGCCAACTTCTGTGTTCTCCACCACATTAGACCCGTCAGCCTATGAAGCAAGAATGAACAGTCATCTTCTGGGCTGCTCGTTCCACAGCAGACCTCATTTATCGCTTAACAGGTGAGATCAAGGAGTAAGTAGGGCAAGGAGAGGACTAGAGTGGACTCATCCGTGAAAAAAGTAGCAGTGTGTGTCCGACTCGCCCATGTAAAGTTTCGTAGTTTTTTTTTCGCTAATCATGCTTGCTAGCATAGATTAGCGGAAAATAACTCTGTTTTTCACAGTGTTTGTACAAATGACAAAATTTTACTTGCGATTTTGGAAATGTGTTATATCTCAAAAACTGCTGACTGTATCTCGTTCAAACCAATTTAATTTAATTATATTAGAGGTTAAAGTACGAATTGTCGATTTGTACTGAAAAATTAAAACTCGTCTTCTTCTAAAACTATTTGATCCAAATATTTACCCTCATTACGTACACATTGTTGCCATCTAATCGGAAAGTTAAAACCTAGTTACCTATACAACGTGTAACGGAAACCCCATATCTATCCAAAAGGACTGAAGACAACATCTGGTTTGGAGTCTCTATGTAAAGATTCAGCTCAAAATATGACCCACAGAATTGACCCCAAATTATTGGTTTCATATGTTTCTTGAATACCAGTAATAACAAACGTGTCACAGCACTATGAAGGTCATCACTTTCCACGTCACTTGACAATAAAACGATAATTCTCTTCGTTCTTCTTAATTTGAAAAAAATCGGCCTCTGGTATGAATGTATTGAAATTTCTAATATGCTCCACACAGTCATGTAGACATAGGATTAGAAAACTCTTGCGTTTGTTATCATCCAAAGAAGCCGTGCACTCGGTATGTATATACCCTTTAAATTACACGTTGTATAAGGATCTTATTAACTGAATTTGTAAATTGTGTCACCAATAAGGAGTGGCAATAGCCACATGGCTAAGGTGTCGGTCTTATGATCGAGAGGTCACAGGTTTGAACCCCACCCATTACACTAATGCCATGAACCCACTCCAGACACAAGTATATTATACAACGTGTAACGGAAACCCCATATCTATCCAAAAGGACTGAAGGCAACATCTGGTATGGAGTCTCTATGCACAGTTTCAGCACAAAATAACTGACTCAAAGAATTGATACCAAATTATTGGTTTCATATATTTCTTGAATACCAATCATAACAAACGTGTCACAGCACTACGAGGGTCAATAACTTTCCACGTCACTTGCCAAAAGCACGATAATTCTTTTCGTTCTTCTTAATTTGAAAAATTCGGTCTCTGGTATCAGTGTATTGGTATTTGTAATAAGTTCTACATACGCAGACTTAGGTGTACAAAACCCTTGCCATATCGTTTGTTATCATCCAAAGAAGCCATGCACTTGGTATGTATATACCCTTTAAATTACACGTTGTAGAGCTACTGCCTGCCGAGGCCTCGGGAATGTTCTAAGAAGATACCTTGGCCCCGAAACGTAGGGGCAGTTGAAGGAGCAAGGACCCCCCCTTGCTCCTTAGTTGCTTGCTTTAGTCAGTAGAAGTCTGACACTCCCTTCCACTCCACCCATAGCGGGAGGAGTCATTGGATGACTTTCCTACACGGAACAAACACTCGGGGACTGCCACGGTAAAGCTATTGCATAGCATTTTTTATCAACTTATGCAATTATAATTATTTATTTATTTTATATATGCAGTATTTTTTTCATCAGTTTCTTCATTAATAAATGCACTTTGTTTATTCATATTTAAAACACTTTATACACTAATTTTACGCGTACAGCTATTCACTGTTGTACATAGATGATAGATACCCATACACCTATATACTTTCTCACAAACAGCTGCTTACGTATTCGTTCGATTTCGGAGCAGCTCGTTTCGATCCGTGCGAGCTTCGCACAGACCTACCGTATACATACACGTTAAGGTTCAACTAGTCGCGGGCTCGAACTCACTCGTGGACTCAGTTATGAGCACTTAGCAGCTAGTCTACACGCATACGTCTAGTTGCACGCACACAAACAACGTGCCGAAGTCTGCCGAACTGAAACGACGTTAGACGATGCACGGCTTTCAACGCCGCACCGCTGTGCCGGTCGGAGTGGGGTGTTAGGTTTATTTTCGTTACGGAATTTCTTGATTCGTTCGCCGCGCTCAAAGCCCGCGATAAAAGCTATGCAATAGCTTAAAACACAAGTATATTTAAGTTTTGCTAGTGATGTGAATTAAACTCACATTGTTACTTCTCTATACAAGGTGTAACAGATTAAGCGCAATACCTCAGACACCCCAATTAGAATATTAAATTATAAGTCTAAAACAACATCCGTAACTAAATAAACTGAAACCAAACCTAGGCATTCTTTATAAAATAGTTATCCTTACGCAGACGCATACACTCATGCAATTTTAGCGGCCGACGCGACACGCACACAATTTCCTTGAATTAAGGATGGTATTAATTTGTCATGATACTTCCATGTTAAGTTAAAAAAAAGTATTTCGATCAAATTTTTTTATGACAGAAATAAATTCAGAAGCCGATTCCGAACCAACTACTTTCAGGAATTGCGTTTATTCTATTACACGTTGTATAAAAAATAAGGAAGCTACGTTATCATTGAGTGACATGATAAATCTTTCGCAACGAAGCAGCAGTCAGAAACTAGTTGTTAAATACAATAAATGAATCAAATATACATAATTATGTACTAAAATAATTAAAATACAAACTAGAATAAAGAATAAAAAAATTGATCCATCCATCATTGGAAGATGGGTAGGCCTTTAGTGTGGGACGCAACTTGTGTCGATACTGTCGCGCCATCCCATCTTCCCAGTTCATCATGTTGTGCTGGCGCCCCCGCTGCGGCTGCGGAAAACCTCAAGCGGCGTAAATAACGTCATCTCGGTGATAACTATATTTTCGAGCCTTTTGGGGTTGAAACTCTCGGACCATGGGGCCCGTGTGCCCACAGCCTTTTTAAATACATATCGAAAAGGCTCGTTGACGCTTCCCGCGACCCAAGGGCTGGCTATTTCTTTGGTCAATGGCTAAGCATTGCCATACAACGAGGCAATGCCGCTAGTATCTTGGGTACGTTGCCAGCCGACAGCGTTGAGAGTCAATTTTTTTATGCTTTATTCTAGTTTGTATTTTAGTACATAATTATTTAGTACATAGTAATATTTGCAGCATAAAATGACGTTAAAGAAAATCCTTCGACACATAAAAAAATGAATAGTTTAAAAAACTAAAAATAGGTATGTTTACTAGAAGGTAATCCAAGGTTCCTTCAGCCATCTTCCAGTCCCATCATCAAAATAGTTCAATGGCACCATAATAATTACATATCCTCGACATGAGGAGAAATGGACACAATAATGTTTAGACCAGTGGTTCCCAACCAGTGGTCCGTGGACCACCAGTGGTCCGCAGAAGCCAAAATGTGGTCCGCGAACGATTTTAAATTTAGCGGGCGGTGAGTCGTTGGTCGCCGTGCAGTGAGTGAGAAGAGCACGGGTGGAGGAGGCGATACGTCGGGCCGCGCCAGGATTTTCTGTTTTGTTGCGTTTAGCTTTTGTTTTATTTGCGTGTAGCTTTAAGTAACAATATTAGTCCTAGAATAGCCGAACTCGTGAAGAAGATGCAAGCACAGAAATCACATTAATACAAAATTACAAATGTTTATCCTAAAAGTATTATTATTTCTTTTATGTAATTTCCTATTGAGTTATTAATTAAAGTTTCAGTTTGATTATTACAGTTTATTTTTATTATACCTAAATAGTGGTCCCTGCTTACAAGAATAATATAAAAGTGGTCCCTGACCAAGAAAAGGTTGGGAACCCCTGGTTTAGACGATCTAATGAGCCCAAACTTGATATGTTTACTAGTAGACAGTCTAAGGTTCAGACCAGCTCGATAGTACCATAATATTGTATTGTCATCTAATGTACACATAACTGCCAAGTTTCATGATGATACAACAGTTAAAAGTGCATGTAATTCAGATTTTTAGATTTTATTAGATAGTTTTTTACAGCTCGACCTAATAAAAGTGTGTTAAAAAATACACAAGTGGTTTTTCATATTCCTTTGATTACAAGCCTTTAATATCATGCGTGAAATGGTCTCCACCTAAAACGTTTGGGTCTTCGGTTATCAATCGCGCGGGAGGCTAGTGGGTGTGGGGAGTAACGGTCGTAGTGAGTCCTGTCTTTTTTGCTGAGTGTGGGGCCGGCGTCCCACTGGGCAGTAATGAGCTGTAAAAAGGAAATAACATTGATATATCTGTACTCTCTATCTGAATGTATATGTAAATCTTATCTACTTACTAATAATATAATATTATAAATGCGAAAGTTTGTGAGGATGTATGTAGGTCTGTTGCTCTTTCACGAAAAACGATAGAAAGGATCAGAATGACGTTTGATAAGTAGATAGTTGAGATCCTAGAATAACACATAGGCTACTTTTTATCCCGGGATTCCCACGGGATAAGGATTTACGCGGGAAACCCCTTCCACGCGAATGAAATCGGGTCAGGAGTTTTTGAGATATAGCATATGTTCTAAAACCGCAAATATAACTTTGTAATTCATACAATCACTATGAAAAACAAAGTTATTTGGCGTAGTTTTTTTTTATTGAAAGAAAGTTCGCGTTTGACCACTATCTCACCTGATGTTAAGTGATGATGAGATCGAAGATGGAGCACGCTTACCTAAAAGTAACCTATTCACTCTGGACTTAAAGACTCCTAGGTTGTAGCTGTAGCGTTGTAGTCGATTAAACTAGAAGTCGACTACCACACTAATCTCTAATGTCTATGGTTTCACGGAGTGGCAACACTTATGCAGTGACTGGCTATAAATTCTAACCTCCGGTTGGCTTAGTTCTTTTCTCGCCGCCTACTGTTTCAAGTAACTTATATAGAAACCCCTCTGTGCCAAGGGTAAGTGCTCATTGTGTCTGCCATTTTCTCTCCATCTTGCCAAATTGTAATCCTTTTATTTCGCCATAATCTGCAGCGTTTGTAAGTTTATATAATTGCCCGGTTGTCTAGATGGCTTCCTGCTGGAACATAACTGTGATATTTCATTGTCATCTGCTTTCCACTAGTGTTTCTAAATTTGTGAAGCGTACGCAAGCCGCAGCATTGTTTTCCTGCTGTGCCATAGCAGCTACGAGCTTAAACGCCTTGCACGCGGTTACTTCTTATATCGTTGCACGCGGTATGCGCACGCTTATCTCTATTTAACCTTTGTGAACCGCCACGATGGTGAGTCCCCCATCCATTTCCCGGGTACTGTTCCGTGGGGCTTACGGCTGGGAGACGCACGCATCGCTGGCGCTCACGATTCCTGCACCACGCTTACGGAAGCACCCTTCGTGTGATTCCAGGGTTTTTTTTCTTTCTCCTTCTTCATTTCAATATCAACTACTGCAACGTCTGCCACGCGATGGGTGTCACCGCTGCCTCCGTCACCACTGCCGGAGAGACGCGCTGTCGCGTGGCCTACCTGTCAACCTCTGCGCCTGCCTCGTGCGAGTTGGGTGAGGAGGAGAGACCTCCTCCCCCGTGGCCTGCCCTGCACAACCTCCGCTTCGGACACGTGGTCGCTGCCGGCTTCGGGATCTGCCCGCCGGTCTGCGTGCGTCGCGGCCTGAGCTCAGGGCAGTACCATTCTATACCTTCGACCAGTGAGGGAACTCTTGTGAACTGAACCCACCCCCCTTCGTAAATAAATGCTGTAAACCTGTGGTCTTCTGTTTTTTATTTTTACTCCACCTAAACCACTACGCCACAGTATGAATATGGACTTGATTTATTTTTTATAAATTACACTCACGTTCGGAAACTCACTCGAATGGACTTCTACATATGATGCGTATTCCAGTAATGAAACTTAAACCAATTTGAACATATACATGGACCATCACCCTAAAAAAAATTTTTTTTTAGCTTTAACAAAAATTTTTTTTACCTTTTCAAAAAAAATTTTTTTTAATTTTTTTTTTTAAAATACTCTTAGCTTTGAACTTTAACATAATTTAATTTTAAACCTAAACATAAAATAGAACTTTAACTTATTATTAAATTGTTGTTAGAACTTTGATAATTTAATATTCAACGATGAACTTACTTCTTGCTTTGAAACCTAACATTACCTATAGCCTGCAACAGTCCACCAAGGTTACCTAACCCTATGGAGATACACTTGCTTTATCTTGCTGTTTTTCCTACTGACTGTCTCGAGTTAAACTACTCTATAATTAGCTTACCTCTCGTATGTGATTGTACGTCACTGACTTAGGACTACTTCCAAGTCAGGGATGGACTTAGAATGGATGGATGAATGATTAATAGTATGGAAGCACATGAATGGGATGTATGAACGTATAGGGAATAGGAGGGTATAGGGAACGTATAACGCATCATATGTAGAAGTCCATTCGAGTGAGTTTCCGAACGTGAGTGTAATTTATAAAAAATAAATCAAGTCCATATTCATACTGTTGCGAGAATATCCGCACGTTATAGACGAAATTCTAAAAGACAAGTATCCAAGGTTGGCAACTACGTCGAGATGTCAAAGTCAGTACGTAAACGTCAAAAATATAATATGTCAATGATCTTAAATTAAATAGGTTATGTTATGAAACATGCGGAAATATTTTTTTAGAGAATTAATTAATTTAATTAGGGCAGGTTGAATCTAAGTAATATTCAGGATAGGCTTGATCAATACTAAAAGGGATGACAAATTGCGGTTCTGCTTAGACAGTCGCAAGCTAAATTCAGTAACTAAGAAGGATGCTTATAGTTACCTTATATCTCTGAAATTCTAGATAACCTAAAGGATGCTAAATACCTAACAAGTCTAGATCTTTATAAAAGTTTCTGGCAGAGCATCCCGTAGGCCTAGCTAACTACTAGTGTTTGACCCCATACAGGGTCACACGATGCCAAGGGAACACACACCCACGACTGCCTACCATACTGGTCGTGGAGGGTCGACTTGTACCTAACTACCTAAGTTAACTATAACTCTAGTTATAGCTATCATATTTCACACCCCCCTTTTTCAAATAAATGCTGTAAACCTGTGGTCTTCTGTTTTTATTTTTACTCCACCAAAACCACTACGCCACAAGCTGTCGGGAAACACAGACTCCGGCAGGGAATTCCACTTCATTCCAATTCTATTCCATAGTTACTACGGAATCCTTCATGGGTGAGTCTGACTCGCACTTGGCTAATTTTATGACAGTCCCACGGGATTGGGATTAAAATACGCTTTGGTAATATCCACTCCTATACGAATGAAGTCGCCTGTACAACTAGTTTACCAGTAGTTTAAGTTTCAACGTTAATATAAGAAATAATTATTAATATTTTTATTATATTTCACCTTGCGGTATAAAAAATTGCCTACTATTCTCAGACCTACCAAAAATACACAAAAAATCGTGAAACTCGGTCAAGCCGTTTCGCAGGAGTTTAATAACAAAAACTATGACAAGAGATGTTTATATATTTTCGAAGATTAATTAGGTTTTGCTAGATTTCTCCATAATTTAAACTTTAACCGTGCTGTGTTATATTCTCAAAAATGTTCATTCTTTGGTGATGGCTAAAACCATTTTTAGATTTTGAGAACTGTTACAAACAAAGTATTACAATGGTATTATAAATTAGTCATGTCTACCAAATATGACGTTATTTTTGGGTTGGTATGTGAAAAGTATTCAGGATATTATTACCAACGCGACCAACGCAAATTAATAGGCTTAACAAGGAAATTGACTCGACAATGTATAAAATTAGATGAAACTTAAAATTAAGTATATTTTTAACTTTGTACGTTAACAACGTTACCGTTATCATCTGGGGGCATGGCAGTGCCCCCGCCAAGTCGAGCAAAAAAGCGGCACGGCCGTACCATTCTTTTCTCGAAGCAATTCAGGCCATTTTCGACCCCCTATAACTTCGTTGTGGATAAAACTAGAAGCCTGAATTTTCAGTAACCAAATAGGCATTGTATAAACACGGTATATTTCAAATTTCATTCAATTTGAACCAGTAGTTTAAGAATTATAACGAGTCAAAGTTCCTTAATTTTGTAAATTTTGTCACTCACTGACTGACCGATCATCAAAAGTCTAAAGCACTTCTAGCAGACATAGAAGCTTCAAATTTAGAATACAATTAGTATTTAGTATATGAATCAAGGAAAAACTATAATATTTTTCAATTTCGTTCCAGTTTTCTAGATACATCAACTGCATAAATAACTTTGTAATCCCATATAAATATATAGGATTACAAAGTTACATTTGCAGTTATTTAATCAGTGTACCTGTATAATATAATGAAATAATAGATGTAGATGGGTACATTTTTTTTCTTGGTGAAAAATATCATCGAATGACTTCTTCCGCTCGGGTGTATCAGAATTCTACTGACCAAAAACCCACCCTGTTCCTTCGGAAGCCCTAAAGTTCCGGGGCCGCGGTATCTCGATGGAACTTTCCCGCAAACGCCGACAGGCAATGGCCCTATGAGGCCCCGTCACTGGTATTAACAGCTTTTTGAGGCGCGCGTGGAACACAACGCGCCGCCGACCCGGGCCTGGTCTAAGGACCAGGTCCGGTAAGCCGGACGGTGAGCAACCCCTGCTCGCCATCCGCAGGCCCGCGCCTACGGTAGCCCGAAATCGACTCGCGATCCACGATGCCCGGGGCGTCTCCCCCGGCGGCTGGGGCGCGAGGAAAAGAGTTGCCTCTCCCTCGCACGTTAGGCCTCCTCCTTCGCTAGCATGACTGCTTCGCAGCAGGAGGTGACTGCATCCCATTCCCTCTCGCTTCGCACCATGGTCTAAACCAGAGTAGGGCGCGAGAAGTCGCCGCCGCCGCGCCGATCGCCTCTATGAGGATACGACGGTGCTCCACCCATGCAGGGCACACCTCGACCATATGCTCCACCGTGTCTTCCAGTTTAGATAGGTATCTAGATATAATAATTATGCTCAAAGGTAACTTGTTAAATGGTCAACGGAATAAAAAAGCAAGAAATATTAAGAGTATTGGGGAGTATTAAGTAGAGTATATTGCCCGAAATTGCATAATTACTTACTTATGGATTAACTTTAACCGAGACGTTTGACGAGTGCGGCATTAATTATTACTAACTAATGCAAAAGACGTACGTGCGTATTCATATGTGCGTATCAAAGCCTCCGAAAAAAACCAATGGAGACAGGGAGTGGGCTTTGAAAAAAACTTTAGCTGAAGTTCAAGAAGTAGTACCGGAAAATAAAAAAAGGAAGGCTACCTACAAAAATGAGAAAAGCTCATAAGACAGATAGAGGGCTTTAAGAAAACTCGTTGTTGGTATACAAGAAGTAGAAAGTACTGGAAAGGAAAAAAGTAGGACTTTCTACAAAAAGCAATGAGATCCCATAAAAAACAATACTTGTCAAAAACCCAAGTCTCGCAACTTAGTTGTTCTACCGTAAAAAATTGTGAGATCCATGTAATACCAAGTCGGTTATTAATTTATTCAGTCCCTACTTAAGGGACCTTCTGTCTTAAGTTGTTACGTAATTATCTAACCTAATGACATCTTATAGTGATCATATCAATATTAAAAATCTATACCGTTTTAAATAAATAGATTGACTTGGCAATCGCAATAAACAATTTAATTTATATATGTATTACTTGTGAGATATATTGTGTTTTCATGCGATGGCCGCAGTCAATCTATTTATTTAAAACGGTAAAGATTTTTAATATTGATATGGTCACTATAAGATGTCATTAGGTTAGATAATTACGTAACAACTTAAGACAGAAGGTCCCTTAAGTAGGGACTGAATAAATTAATAACCGACTTGGTATTACATGGATCTCACAATTTTTTACGGTAGAACAACTAAGTTGCGAGACTTGGGTTTTTGACAAGTATTGTTTTTTATGGGATTAAAACTTTTACTGTCATGGCTACAACATATCGCAACAACAACATATATAAAATATATAATGTTGTTATTTCAAATTAAAGAAAGTCAGGAATTTTCATCAAATGTATACATGGTATCAACTTGACTCTAGGTATATACTAGTAGTTACTTGGGCCGCCAAGCAATTGACCATTTTTTTCCCCGAAAAAAGTATTCCTTTTGTACAATAAAAAAACAATTAACAAACCTGTATCAAAGTAAGAACACTCAGAGCAAAACCTAAGACTCTCCTCACTGACGCCATTTTCTGCAACATTAAAAGTGTTGTTACTTTTAAAATGGCATGCAAAATACATTTATTAGTACTTATACCACGCATAACCGATTAACGCTGAAAATTGCTACAACCCGTGGCTTTTAGGGTGTTTTTCAACCAGAGATGTGTATAGTGTGAACATGCGTCTCGGAATTAAGCGTCAATAACCTAAAGTAAAGGTGTCGGACTTGTGATCGAAAGGTCGTGGGTTCGAACACCACCCATTGCACAATTGCCGTGAAACCACTCCAGACACAAGCATATTTAGCTTAGTTGAAGGGGTTAGGCCTCCCTCGTGCAGGATCCATGATCGCATCCTTTGCACATATCTCTTGCTTCTTCTTAGCGAGTCGATGGCAAACATTTATTAATCTAAATATATATAACTCAAAGGTGACTGACTGACTGACTGACATAGTGATCTATCAACGCACAGCCCAAACCACTGGACGGATCGGGTTGAAATTTGGCACGCAGGTAGATGTTATGACGTAGGCGTCCGCTTAGAAAGGTTTTTGCGAAATTCCCGCGGGATCGGGATTTACACGGGAAAAACTTCCCGCGCGGGCGAAGCCGCTGGCACAAGCTAGTATTATTATAAATGCGAAATTAATTACTATTATTAATACGAAAGTCTGTCTGTCTGTCTGTTACTCTTTTACGGCTAAACCACTGCACCGACTGGGATGAAATTTGGAATGGAAATAGTTGAATACCTAGGTTCCAACATAACCATAATATTTTAAAAAATTGACCTCTAAAGGGTTGAAATAAGGTAAGATTTAATATAGGTTTATGCAAGCAATCTACGTGAACTTTATTACGATAAAAACATAACCATTTTCTTTTGCAGTCGGGTAGCCTATAACATTCTTCAAGCTTCAATCTACTTCCATACCAAATTTCATCCAAATCCAGCCAGTACTTTTGGAGATTAGTGCGTTCAAACAAACAAACTTTTCCGCTCTATAATATTAGTAAAGGTTTACGCGAACGAAGTCATGGCCAACAGCTAGTATTTCTTTATAAAGGGCCAAAAAAACAGCTACGCTAACTCCGCTCGCTGATGCAGACATAATATCCATTTGGGGATATGCGGAACAGGGTGTTAAGTCCCGTATTCCCATTGAAAAGGGAGGATCCTCCGACCAGAAAGGTGTTTTTGTCTAGTGCGCAACTGCCCGATGTTTGTGATCGGGTGATTAGTATGTAGGATAGTTGAGCGGTAAACTTTGCTTGCGCGATACAGGATTTCTATCCCTTAGTTTGTATGTTGCGAGATAGATGTCGCTACATCAACAAATGTACAGATGACAGGCCATGCGGAGAAACATAGAAAGTGAGCCATTATCTGTGCACAAATACATTTGAGATCTGAGCCGTCTGTTAATCCTGATCTGTAGCCGCATGCTCCGAATCCCATGGACTGCGTTCCGCACAAACGTATCTATACTATAAGACCTCGGCATCAAAGATCGCTTGTCCACAGTATGCCGACGCAAAATCCTCAGTTATTTCTATTTTATTTCGGTCATATTATCCGCTGCCAAGATGAAATGTTGGAAAGGCTGATCATCTTTTTTTTTTTTTTTTTTTTTAACGGGGGGAAATCCTCATGGACTACCTCCGCCTGGGGAATGGCGGAGGGGTGTGCCGGATTCTTACCGGCTAAAACCACCCCGGTGTCTCCTCACACGTGCGTGGGGGGCCGCGGGAAACCTAATTCTTCCGCAGCCCCGCACTAGTGCTGGTCGGGTCTGTCCCGGCCTCGCCTCCTGCACGGGGTAGTGAGGTGTTGAACTACCCCGTGCATCGCCTCAGAGGCGCGCGCCGACACCCGCGCGCGCCTGCGACTCGGGTCCATCAAATAGGGGGCGAGGGACTTCCCCAAGTCCCTCGCCCCTGGACCCATTCATGGGGGCTGGAAAAGGGCGTTGTCCGCCCTTCCCCTGCGCCCGGTGCGCCTTCTGCGGCCAGGGAAGGGAGTGGAGATCTCCCTCTCCCTTTCCGCAGTTTCCTTCTGCGACATCACGTCCTCGCAGAAGGACACCACCGCGTCCCACGACTCTGCGCTGCCGACCATACTCTGCACTACGGCCGGCAGCGACAGATCGCCTCCTACTTCATTTGTGAGGACACGGCGCTGCTCCTCCCAAGCTACACACTCGGCGAGCGTGTGTTGCGCCGCGTCCTCCCCGCAATGGACGCAGTGGTGGCACCGAGCGTCCGGCTCTCTGTCTATGCGGCACAGGTACTTGCCGAAGCAGCCGTGCCCCGACAGCACCTGTGTCACTCTAAAAGACAGGGAGCCGTGCCTTCTCCCGAGCCAGTCGTCGAGTACTGGCCGGATCGCCTCGACGGTAGCGAGGCCGGCGGTAGGGCGCAGAAGCCTCTGCCGCCATTCCGCCACCAAGACCTGACGGAGCTCCTCTCGGCGCAGCGCGATCTGCCGCTGCACCGGCCTCGAGCCCCGTGCCCGCTCTTCCTCGCGCCATCGATACAACGACGCGAGTACTTTCGCCTCTAGGTCCCAGGGCGGGGATCCGGCCAGGACGCAAGCCGCCTCGTAGGAAATCGTGCGGTACCCGCGGATGACTCTGACGGCCATCACCCTCTGCGGTTTGCGCAGAATGGCGAGAGTGCCGGCCGTCATGTCCAGCGCCCACACAGGGGCCGCATACAGGGCCATGGACCGCACGATTCCCACGTACAACCGCCTACAGGCGGCGCTCGGGCCCCCCAAGTTGGGAAGCAACATTGAAAGCGCGCCCGCTGCGCCCATCAACTTGGGCACCAACCGCCGGAAGTGGGGCCCGAATTCCCATCGGCTGTCGAGCACCAATCCCAGATACTTCATGGTGGACTCGACAGCTATCCGGGTCCCGCTGACCACGATGTGTGATCCCGGCGGCGGCGCCCGTCGAGGGCCATGAAACACCATGGCCTCCGACTTGTTCAGGGCCACCTCCAGGCCCAGGCGCCGGATGCGGTTCACTACCTGTGACACCGCAGCCGTGGCTAACAACGTCGCTTCCCTGTGCGAGCTCCCCCGGGCAGTTACGAGCGTGTCATCCGCATAACACGTCACGTCGGCGCCCGGCGGGAGTTCGCCTCTCAGCACCCAGTCGTAGCCGATGTTCCACAGGGGCGGTCCCAAGACCGATCCCTGTGGAACACCGCACGACGTGAGGTGCCGACCAGCACCGTCACGTCCCCGATAGGTGACGCATCTACCCTCCAGGTAAGCCCCTACTGTACGGCGGAGGTAGGGAGGCACGCGATGGTATTTCAGGGCCTCCCGAATACAACTCCAGGGTAGGGTGTTGAATGCGTTGGAGATGTCTAAAGACACCGCCACCACCACCCCACCCCGGGACACCGTCTCCTCCGCCAGGGCCCTCACGCGCATGATGGCGTCTATGGTGGAGCGCCCCCGACGAAAACCGAATTGGTTGTCGTCCAGGTTCGGCCCCTCCCTGCACAAGTGGCTGACGAGGCGATCTGCGATGATACGCTCAAAAAGTTTGCCCGCCTCGTCAAGCAGCACTATGGGCCGATACGCGGACGGCGAGTCCGCGGGGCGCCCCTCCTTCCTGAGGAGGACCAGCCTCCCCTCCTTCCACACACTGGGAAACTGACCCTGCTCGAGGCATGCCGTGAGAAGCCTCCTCAGCTGGGGCTCTAGCTCCTTCAGAGCCAGGACGAGAGCTCGACCAGGCACTCCGTCGGGTCCGGGCGCTGTGTTCTTAGCCCGGAGTCGCGACACGGCCGCTCCCATCTCTGCTTGCGTCACCTCGGGGACATCGGTGCTCTCCTCTTCTTCTGGAGAGTCTGTGGCTGAGGGCGAAGCCATCGCCGGGGGAACGTGTTCCGGTCGCCCTGGGAAGAGGGCCGACACCACCGCCTCTAGCAACTGGGGTTCCATGCTTCGCGTCAGTGGAGGCGCCCAGGGACGCAACTTGCTCCGTACCCAACGGTAGGGGCGCCCCCACAGATCCCGATCCAGGGACCCCAGCAGCTCCTCCCTGGCGCGCGACTTTGAGTCGCCGATGGCCAGCCACAGAGTCTCCTTGGACGCGCGGTACACCTCATACAGCGCGTCCTCCTCGGCGGAATCCCGTCGACGTCGTCTCCGGTATCGGGTGTACCGGCGGCGAGCCGCAACGCACGCTACGCGCAATTGCGCGATCTCGGCGGTCCACCAGTACACCTGGCGCCTTGCAGACTGTTGGCGGACACGGGGCATGGACGCGTCGCAGATCTGCGTCATCGCCCCCCGAAACCACAGCGCCACCGCCTCAACGTCGACGGGGCCGTCCGTCGTCGACTCCCAGGTCCAGGACTGGACTAATGCAGCTTCCTCGAGTAGTTCCCTGTCGATGCGCTTAAGCGCCCAACGCGGGCCGTCGTTAATCGGGGTTGTTGGATGGCGGCCGCTCGCGGTCTGGGCAGAGACGTCGAACCGGATATACCGATGGTCCGACAGCGTCTCCACCTCCACGGCGACACGCCAGTCGCGGACTCGGCCGGCGACAGAGGGGCTAGCGAACGAGACGTCCACTATCGACCCGCCCCGCTGCCGCACGCATGTGTATTCCGAACCCCGATTCAGGACGACCAGACCGGTCGTCACCGCCCACTCTTCTAGCACCTCGCCCCGAGGGTCAGTGACCGGAGATCCCCACGCCGATGACTTGGCGTTGAGATCCCCGAGCACCAGAACGGGACGAGGGTGATGGCGGCCTACGACGGCGCCCAACTCGACAAGGAAACCCTCAAAGTCGGCGAGACTCTTGTTGGGAGAGAAATACGCCCCCACAATGACGATGCCACCCGAGACCGCAGCAACCCAGCCGCGGCCCCGAGACGGGTCGGTCAGAGTCTCGCCAATAATGGCCACCGAACCGTTAGCGCATCCCAGCCAGTTGTGACGGGCGGGGATGAAGTACGGTTCGGCGACCACAGCCACGTGAATCGACCACTGTGCCATGCTCTGGAGTAGGAGATCCTGAGCTCTGGCACAGTGGTTGATGTTGCCCTGGAGAAAATGGAATTGGAGCATTATTAACATTCCATTCCCTCGGCAACGGTCCTGGGCCGGGAGTCGGCCGTGGAGCTACTAGCCTGCGGGGGAGGCGAGGTTTCCCCGGCAGGTTTGGTGCTCCTCTTCTTTTTCTTCTTTTTGGCCTTGCTGGCAGGCGCGCCACAGGCCCCTCCGCCCACTTTGTGTCCCGCTGGCTTCCCTGCATCCGAACACAAGATGCAGTTGAGTGCCGCGGAACACTGGGCCGCCTTGTGGCCGGGCTGACCGCAGCGATAACAAAGATCACTACGGTCAGTTTCGGCGGTGCACTTTGCCCGGACGTGCCCCTTCTCCAAGCACCGGAAGCACCGCAAAGCCCGGGGCTGCAGGAGTTTCGCCCTCGCTGCAACCCAGCCTACCAGCAATCTGCCGCTCTCGGCGATCTTCTTCGCCGACGCCACAGGGCACCGAACCCAGACTACGCCGAGTCCGGTGGCGTCGGCGCGTATATCGCCAGCCCGCACATTGCCCGGCGGACACTCTCCACTTTGGGCAACGGCCGCCACCACCTCCTCAGAGGTCACGGAGTCATCCAGACCAGAAATCCGCACCTCTGCGGTTTTCATTGGCCTGGAGACCCGGACGTCCTCGGAGTTGAGGACCTCCCTCATCTTGGCGGCCAGAGCGTCCGCCTTTTCGGCACTGCCGCTCGCAGCACCAGCCACCTCGAAGAGCCGCGCACCCGTGGCAGCCTGCCTAAGGGTGACGGACTGAAGGCCAAGATCAGATAATTTGATCTTGGCCTTGGCCTCGGCAATGACCGACTGGTACGTTACGCCGCGCTCCGCAGCCCCAGGCTGTAGCGTGAGCGTCACAGCTTCGGAACGCGGGGTACGTATCGTCGGCCCTTTGCGACCGCCTTTGGCAGTCCGTCGCGCAGTCCGTCGCGCAGGCTGCGCAACCGCCTTTGCGGTTACGTCTGGGGCGCATGCTGCTGCTGCGGCCTTCTTGGCGGCTTTGCGGGCCTTCTTGCGGCCCACGACTTTCGCCCAGGTCTCACCCTTAGACCCAGCAGTCGTGGGCTGGCCGCTCGGAGGAGCTCCCTCCGCGGGCTTCTCCTTTCGAGGCGCAAGTCTCGGCGGCTCCTCAGTCCTCCGCGTGTCAGCCGCTAGAGGCGGACGGAGGGTTTCCGCTGGGAGATGCCGAGAAATCGCCTCCATCCGAGCGTTTACCATGCTCCCGCACTGGAGCATGCAGAGCCGGACAATGCGCTCGACCTCTTCATCGGTGCGAGGGCTTGCCGGTCGCAGTGCGGGAGTCGGGGCCACCACAGGTGCGGCAATGGGAGACGTGCGTCGCTGCTGCTCCTCGCTTAGCGCAGCGACTTGCCGCCGGAGGTCTTCCAAGTCGTTTCGGAGGCGGCTGTTTTCCTCCTGCAACTTTGCGACCTCGTCAGAGGCCGTTCTGTTGAGGAGGGTGCCAACCGCCTCCCTGATGTCCGCGGCAGCCTCTTTCAAGCCACGGGTGAACGTGCCTTTTAGGCTGCCAGACTTGGTGGCAACCTTCAGGACTAAGTCCACCCCATCCAGAGCCAGCTGGCTCAAGGCCACCGCAGACGACTCGCCCCCTTCCGCCGCCAGAGCAGCTCGTCGCTCGCGAGCGCGTCGGGCCATTTCCGTCACTTCGTCTGCCGCGACGGCTTTGCGCTGCTGCCTCTTGGCGGCGTTGACCTCCGCCTTTGTGCTCCCCAGCGAGGCACAGCTTTCGCCGCCATCGCCAGGGTCCTCTGTGGTGACCCCCATGTCACTTTCTGCTTCACTAGCCGCGGGGGTGTTGGGGCGGACGAACCGCCCGCGCCCATCCCTCCGCGTCTGCGAAGCGCTCGCCCCTTTCGATGCCTGCCGACCCCTCCTCGAAGTCGGCAGCTTGGGGGCCGGCAGGCCTTCCTCGTCCGAGGACGGGCTCGCTGGACGCTTCCTGACGGAAGACGTCCTACGCGGCCGAGTTCCACTGCTTCCAGTAGCCATATCCGCTACAGGGGCCTGGTCGCCTACCCCTGCGCATCCGTCGGTCACCAATTTAACACTCGCAGGCCCGGATACCTGCGAGCGCCGGGTGTCAACCGGATCGCATAACACATTGCTTCCAGTAGCCATATCCGCTACAGGGGCCTGGTCACCTACCCCTGAGCATCCATCGGTAACCAATTTACCACTCGCAGGCCCGGATACCTGCGAGCGCCGGGCGTCAACCGGGGTGCATGACGAAGAGCAATCCAATTTATTCACCATTTCATTTTTTACGATTTGGGTGATACACACATCACTTCCCCACGATGATGTGGCCGCTTTTTAGTGGGAGGGTATTTAAGCCTCCCGAGGCCTGCGAATGCCTGTGTACAGGATATACCGCCCGCTGTTCGGTAACCTAATCTAAGCTAACCAATTTTTTTTTTTTGTTTTTTTTTTTTTGTTTTTTTTTTTGTTTTTTTTTTTTTTTTTTTTTTTTTCCACCCCAAACTTAGATACTAATTAAAAATACCCAACACCCGGCACCGTGGCTCATAACACCTCGCCACGGATGCCCCTAGACCGCGGACTGAAACGGCCCGCGGTCTATCCCACCTCGCTCCCTAGTCGTACACTCTGCAGCTGCAGAGCGCAGGTAGGGAGCCTTCGGGAGCGACTCCTCCGCTCCTGCAGAAGTTAGCTCCGGACAACAATACTCCTCTACCCCACACCCCGCGAAGAGATTATTGTCCGTGACCCAGGGTGCACCAGGCCCAGCGACTGCTCTTCCCCCCGGACGTATCCGCAGGGGATCAGCAGCCGCCAAGCGCACGGGGAGGTCTTCTGCTCGCACCCCAAAGGCTGATCATCTGTGCCAACTTGAGGGCCAGAGGCAGATTCCCATTAAAATGGACGGATCAACTGAAGCAGAGCAGCTCCCATAGGTTTGAAGAAGTGGTCCGATTAGCCGCTGACCGCATAAAGAAAAGCCTGTCCAATCGCTGGGTTGGATTTGGATTGGAGATCGCGGTCTTCAGACCTGAGGGGTTTATCTTTGCTACACCCTAACTTTCATATAATCGGTACTTTTTAACTTATTTTAATCGTATTCTTGCAAATAAATATTATAATATCCTACACCTGAAAAAAAAAAACCAATGGCAATGCACCTTAAAACGTAATCCTCATGGCAAGATTTTAATTAAATAACATCATGCTTTATAGGTGCTTGATTGTTCCAATAATCGTATTATTGTAGAAATTGATGTAACGTTATGTTAGTGTTTAATTAAGTTGTGTTTTTGGTAAAATTAACTCGAGTCTCGTGCGTTATTAACGCGCTTGATTGAATTTAATCTAGCGTGACAATGCAAAATACATTTTTTTAACAAACTTGATTTCTTTTTGCTCGTAGCTACAATAATACCGTGCGGGTCAACCTTTTGGAGGTGATTGGCGGAGGCGACCTCTCGCCTTTACCCATCCCTGGTTCAGACAATGGGATCAAGTCGCATCCTTCTACGAAGCAGTCATGTTAGCCAAAGAGAGGGCTAGACGTGTGAGGGAGAGACAACTCTCTTCTTCACGCCCCAGCAGCTGCAAGTGACGCCCGGGGTGTCGGGGATCGCAAGCCGATCTCCAGCCACTGTAGGGGCGGGCTTAAGGATGGCGAGCACGGATAGCTCACCATCCCGTAAGGAATCCGCACGCGCCCCAAAGAGCAGTCAGCAGCAATGACAGGGCCCAATAGGGCTACTGCTGGAGTTGCAGTAATACTAACGAGATACTGCGGTCCCAGACTACAAGGGCGACTCAAGAAACTGGGTAGGTTTTTACTGAGTAGAAGTTTGATAAGGAGACGTTTAATGATTTTTCCACCGAAACAAAAAAAAATCAGTCTTCACCTATCTCTATAGAATAATTTTATAATTAATTTTCAAAATACGTTAATTTAATTTAATATGACCCTGTTTATTCTACTTGTATAATTTGACTTTTGAATTTGATGTATTGTAATTTGACCTGACCTACCTAGCTTATTTTTATTTTTAATCTGTATTGATAAGTAATCATTTAATTTGTACGATAAAAATTTTATCGTTTATATTTTTCATTTATGTTCGTTCAAATACGTATTTATTGTATTTTAATTTAAGTGGTTCACATTCCGTTGTTATGTTTAATTAATTAATTTGAATGTATTTTGTTTATCTATCTTCAATGTAATTTAAATATTAACCTAAACATGATCTCAATTTGTTTAATTTTTTTTTTGTAACTTTTACAAATACTGTGCACGCCTGTAAGTGGTGAATTCACTATAGAGTATTCCTATTCATAACAATTTTATTTGTACTCGATCTAGTGAATAAGTCGTTGGTGTGTCATTAAATAAATAAAATACAACACAGGCAAAAAGAAATAACTTTCGTTTTGATGCAACTAAATCAAGGATAATTTTATAAATAAGTAAGCATAGAAAGATAGAAAGAAAAACATTTATTTGGCATCAGTTTTTTACAATATAACGGCACACTGCTAGGATACAAGCATCCTCTTTTTGAGAAAGAATGGCCCGTAATCAGTCATACGATGCCAAGACGGGTTGATGCATGTCGGTTCGTTCAGATATTAGATCCCGGATTATGGCAGTTTTTCACCCAAACGTTTTCTTCAAAAGATCGCTCTTAGCAACAAGGCCGCCCATTGTATCACCACATACAGAGTTGATACGACCGAGGGGCTTTCCTTTAAACTGCGTATACTAGGTACCATTTTCAATCTTTGTACCAAAAATCATTTAAATAGGAGAAGTAGTTTAGTCACAAATGATTTTGATGAGATGCACCTTAAAGCAATAAATCTGACCAAGATAAGAGATAACACACGCCGCGCTACGTTGCCACTTTGTTACCTAGGTATTTAAGTTCAGTCACATTTATTTACAAATGGTGGTTGCGTTTAACTCTAATTTGTAAGCTATTTAGTTTGAAAAAAAAATTTTTTTTGATTGGCTCTTTTTATTTTTTAACTGTATCAAATTAACACTAAACACGTATAGTATACGTAGTGTAATTTATATTATCTCTGTCGTATCAACTCTGTATAAGGTTTTAAATCGATCTTTTGTATCTTGTGTACATAATATGGAATAGGTATTATATTCAATTCTACCTTCAACAGGTCCGTAGTTAATACAAACGTTAACCATTAGTTCTTGTAGCAGTACCAGCATTTTATATTCAGGACAATCTCCTGTCAAACAATATTCTTGCCTGCATAGTATATTTCACTACATAGTATAAAACTAAGTCGCTTCCCTGTCTGTCTGTCCCTATGTATGCTTAGATCTTAAAAACTCCGCAACGGATTTTGATGCGGGTTTTTTTTAATAGATAGAGTGATTCCTGAGGATAGTTTTAGTGTATAATAAGTTAAGGTTTTGTGTAGATTGAATGAAATACGACGATATTACTTCAATATGTCGGAAAGAATTGAGCCTATCAGGAGCTTTAATCGAAAACGCTGCCAAAACCTTTTGAGTTATAAAAATACAATGTATGGCGGGCAATGGCGGGATTATTTCTGTTTTATAGATCTATAAAAAACTCCGCGATCACATATGTCTATCTCCCAAGAATAACCCACAATAACAATTTTTTTCTTTTATAAATTACATTAAAATGATGGGTTATTTACGAATCTTTTTTAACAGTACAGTATTATTCCTTATCCTATTAAATACGTCAGATATGTTGCTTTTTTACACTATATCAATAAAATGAATATCTTATGAGTTATCGCTGATATATGAGTGTGGCCAATTACCGGACGAGAAATTGATTAAGCAAAATCATATATAAGAAAATATAACCTTTATTACCCGAGCGAAGCCGGGCCGGGTCGCTAGTTTAATATAAGATTAAAAATTTCATCTCATTGTATATTGGGAGTTCTTTTATTACATTTTACACAGTATCGAAGAGTCAATAGCCGTGGGTTCGAACCCCTCCCATTACACTATGAACCTACTCCAGACGCAAGCTTAGTTGGAGGGGTTAACAAAATTGCTAACAATGTGTATTGTATCTAGATTGCTAGTTCTCTATTAAAAATATACAACGTGTAACAGAATAAACGCAATTCCTGAAAGTAGTTGGTTCAGAATCGGCGTCTGAATCGATTTCCGTCATAAAACATGGATGTTAAATTTTGACGGAAAAATCTTTCATTTAACTTAAAATGGAAACACAGTATCATGACAAATTAATACAATCCTTAATTCAAGGAAATGCGCTCGTGTGCGTGTCGGCCGCTAACATTGCATGAGTGTATGCGTCTGCCGAAAGATATTGTACGACGCACATACGTCTTGCGTTTAGTAAGGATAACTATTTTATAAAAAATGTCTAGGTTTGGCTTCAATTTATTTAGTTACGGATGTTGTTTTAGACGTATCTTCTACCCACGACTTCGTTCGCGTGGGAGGGGATTTCAGCTTAAATCCCGATCCCGTAGGAATTCGGGATGAAAACTATCCTATGTCCTTCACAGGGTCCTAAACTATTCCCATGCCAAATCGGTTATCTAAATCGTCTAAAATATCATCTAAATCGGCTCAGCAGTTTAGGCGTGAAAAAGTAATACACAAGCCAACAGAGTTACTTTCACATCGGTCACAAAATTGACCACATCGTCACTTACCATCAGGTGAGATGGTGGACGAACGCGAGCCTGTTATAAAAAAAAAAATGAAAATCACGTATATACATTTTTTTCGCGTGTTTATTACAATTATAATATTCATTTAATCCAGATTAAAATCTTTATCTTGGTTAGTAATAATTTTACAGCTATGGTAGTACAATAGGTAAAAAGAATAATTGTAACTCAAAATAAACATATTTATTTAAGGCACTCCAAGGACCTCTTCACTAATACATGTTTTGGGTACTGTAACTGTACGGAACCGTACATTAATCTAACAACTTACGCTCCGTGCATTCTGCACACACATCAATTATATCAATTACGCAAATCATTATGTTAAATCTATTTTTATAATAAATCAGTGTTTATCGAACATTCGCACCGGTCGGTTTTATTTCATCATCATCATCCTAATAGAATCACCCCGCTATCTATCACTAAGTGTAGGGATCCCCTACATTTTTTGGTCCTTCGAGCCGGATCTGAGCATTCACGATATTCATCACTATACCGTCGTGTACATCAGTATAGCTTCAGTAATCATATTAAGCGGCGTCGTCGGGTACATCATCAGACAACATCGAAGTGCGGGCAGAGTACCAGAATTGTCGGCCCCCCAGGGCCAGGCGGCTGTCAGGGCGGAGCCAGTGGCAGTAGCGGTGACGGACACAGTGCACAAGTGTAGTGAAGTGTTCACAATCAGTGGTGTAGATAAGGCTACCTCATCAACTTTCGACGATTAGGGACATTTATCATGTATCATAGAATAGTCATTTTTAATTAATCTTTAGCTTAAATTTACCTTCTATTTGGGCGGGCAAGATGTACGGAACCGTACATTAATGTAACAACTTACGCTCCGTGCATTCTGCACACACATCAATTACATCAATTACGCAAATCATTATGTTAAATCTATTTTTATAATAAATCAGTGTTTATCGAACATTGGCGACGGTCGGTTTTATTTCATCATCATCATCCTAATAGAATCACCCCGCTATCTATCACTAAGTGTAGGGATCCCCTACAGTAACAATCAAACCCATAGTGTAGAATGCATTTGTCACTTATAGGCATATATGTCGCAGTCATCTGGTTGAATCTGCTATTTGATTGAATGACTAGCGCGTTCACCGAATGACGACATTTAATTGAATGACTAGGCCGAACGTTGATCGAACAAGCGTCACTCAACGTCCAACTAGTTAGCGGATTGTAACATGGTCCTGTGAACAGAGCGGACATAAAATCAGTCAGGTGATTCAAATTTAGTTCATTTTTTCCCACTGCGGTGCTAGTAGTCACCAAAACAAATATGGCGTCAAACAATTCGCACAGATAGGAATGAAAGAGTGAATAGGTTACTTTTAGGTAAGCGTGCTCCATCTTCGACCACATCATCACTTACCATCAGGTGAGATGGTGGTCAAACGCGAACCTATTCTAAATTAAAAAAAAAAAAAAAAAAAAGATAGCACTGTGTTGATATTTTTTTCGATTAAATTTACTTTAAAGTGCGTTATGTGTAATAAAATATGTGTGATAGCATGGATTTACCTATTATTCCTAACCTAACCAAACATTACAAAGTCGGCTGTATCCCATTCAATGACTTTACTAAATGACGTTCAGTTAAAACGTTGAACGTTACATTCAACGACTTGACGAGTTGTCCTTTAGACATTCGATTAAATGTCGTCATTCAATGAACGTGCTAGTCATTCAATCAAATAGCAGATTCAACGAGATGACTGCGACATATATATTACCTACGTAACAGTACCTATACCCCTGATTGTATCGACCGCCCAATACACACCCTCAAAAATTTCCCGACGATCCCACCACAATCCGACTAGAGAGCAGTAGGGAAACTAGCACTCTAAAGAAATACATAAACAAAACGCGTTCCGTATTCCGGCCTCGCCGACGAGGCCCATCGCGACGTCCGCGTACTTGTAACGTCAACCCTCCCCGCCCTTTGCCAAACGAGCCAGCCCGCGATGCCGAGCCTGTAGCAATAAATAACTCCATTAATAATAATATGACCCAGCCTGACCCTTTGCTGCCCTCCACCAACGACCCCGCTATGCCGAGGCCCATACCCGACAGGGTCCCTTAGCGTGCGGTCGTTTAAATGTAAATATAGTGTGTAAGCCCTAGCTGGGGGCCTTTAAATTTAGAGGTCACCACAGGATCGTCCAGTTAAGTAGACACCAGCCTTAGTGTGCTGAAATACGAGTGGTCCTATCAAAAAAAAAAAAACTAACCCGCACTCTCTACCCAGTGTCTTAGTATAGAGACTGTTAGGGCACTCAGCAATCGCTTTTAGGATGCTGTTGTTACTCTCGCGTACCCTTTCGAGAAATGACGTCACCCTCTTTCACCTGATTTCATCCGATGATAAGCGATGATGTGGTCAAAGATGAAGTACGCTTGCCTAGAAGTAACCAATTCATTATTCTATGAAATTTTGATAAGTAGATAGTTGATATCTTGCAATAATACACAGGCTACTTTTTATCCCGAAATTCCCACGAGATTGGGATTTACGAGAGACAACCCTTCCACACGAACAAAGTCGCGATTAGAAGAGAGTGTTACTATAGATCAAACAGTTAACCAACACCCCCACCTATGTACAGTTTAGAAATAAACAAGCGTGTGTTGGCAACACTGAGTGAAGCTAGCGCGAGTGGTGGTGTGATGGGAAACGAAGCGGTTACGCCCGTCGACATGGCGCGATTGGGCGGAATCACCGTCTCTCTTTGGTTTGAGCTCTGGGCGTGTATGGTTGTGTTGTGCTTAGCTTGTTTAAAGTAAAGCGTGATTAAAGTCGATTGTTTGTATTGTCTATATTTGTGAATATACAAGTTATTCCTCATTTTTTTCTCACTTATAAATCCCTAATCAGCAGTACCAGTAAAATAGTTAACACGTGATGCCATGAGATACCATGTAAATAGTAAATACAATAGTTTTGTTAATTGTCGAACGTTGTAAACAGAAATATTAATTCATAGGCAAGGTTAGCACGTTAACAGCTAATTGTACATAGTCGTTGCCATAACAATTTTCAAATAAAGAAAAAACATGGAAAGTTAAAAAGGTGTTTGTTAATAAAACCCAATGCATGAGTGACAACAGCCTAAAGTTTAAGGCTGCTCTCTCGAAAAAAGCTTGAAAAAAAGCATTCAGATGAAGCAACTTTTCGTCGGCAATTACAGAGAAATTACATCTGAAAAAAATTGTTAGTAATCTACATGATATGAACCGTAATTTGGTTTAGCCACAATTTTTCTATCGGTATCACATAATAAGAAAAAAAAATGCCAAATCACCTCCAAATCATTGGATGAAACCATTTTACTCCTTAATTTCAAAAGAGTATAAAAAAATATACTACTGCTTTGCAATACAAATGAAAATGATTTGGTTTTGTTACTTTTAACAAATATGTATTATTTTTGTTACAATAAATTAAAAATCCGTCCGATTAAAGACTGCGTTTACATCACCCCCGCACTCGTCCACAAATTCAGTGCGGGGCGCATCGTGTTGCTAGGTGGACGTACGTCGCGTTGTGAGAGCTCAAGCACTACGAAATAAAATCGTAAAATATTACTGCAAAAATTTAATTTTGTAAATAGTGGAATAGCTTTTTAACCGACTTTTAAAAAAGGAGGAGGTTCTCAATTCGTCTTGAACTTTTTTTTATGTATGTTACTTCATTACTCGCAGATGGCTGAACCGATTTGTAAAATTCTTTTTTTTTTGAAAGAGTATACTTTCTAGTTGGTCCCATTGTCGTCACGTTTGGATCTGATGATGGAATCATGGAGAAATCGAGGGAACTCTTCAAATATTATAGGCACACCTATAGCGTTTTGGGTATTTCTTATAGTAACATGTGCAGTTGCTCTCGAAAAGCACCATTTGAGGAAGTGGAACTAATGACAAAGACCCCTGATGGCTAACGAAACTACTCAATAATAAGTATTTTGTGGATTGCGATTCGATTACTTGAGTACGAATGTTAAGCACTTTATGCTCGTCACAATGCATATGGTGATGTAGAGCTGATGTTCAAGTACCACGAAAACTCCTCAAAAATTAACGGCTATGCATTGGGAAAAGCAATATTTTGTAAAAGTTGTTGACATTGTGGCTTTTGTAACTAGATAAATTATAAACCAACCCACTAAAAAGAATGAAAAAATTTTTTTAGCAAAAAGTAGAACCGACTTCCATATCAAAACACTACAAAGCCAAAAATAACTTTAATTTCGGAAGGCGGTGTGAAAATAAAAGAAAATACAAAACCAATAACACCGACTACCGAGATTAAAGTTATTTTTGGCTTTGTAGTGTTTTGTTATGGAAGTCGTTTCTATTTTTTCCTAAAATTTTTTATTTCTGATTCTTGTTTATAAGTTAAAGAGTATTCTATGTATCTATAAGTAGTGTCAGTGTTATAAAGTTATAGTATTTTACAGTTTTATTAGTACTTAAATTTAGTTTGTAAAACATGGGGAATAAGCAGAAACGAATGAAGAGAGGTCTAAAAAAATATTACAAACAAAAGAGTATACATTTATTATCAAGGTAAGTTTAAAGTTTTATCTATATATTTCATTATAAACTATCGCTTTACTTACTTCGCATAAAAGTAGATAGCACAGAGTAAACGGACAGAGGGTAAGCTTCATACAACTGCGCTATGATAGATACACTACTACAAGCAAGGCGCGTGTGTGCGCTTCGTCTGAGCGAGGCCTGGCTTGAGCCGTTATGAACTGGTTTCTCTTCGTACGGATGAAGCCGCCAGTTAAGATAGAGTTAAAATAATGTACAAGAGAAAGAAGAAAACGACAAAGAGAAGAAAATAGAACTAAGGAAAGAAAAATAGATTGAAGAGAAAAATGAAGAAAACGAGAACGAAGAAAGACAAAAAGAAAACATAGAACAAGATTTTATATGGCTAACAAAATTTCCAAAAATAAATATATGTGAACACGGAGAAATAAGTGTGGATGAAGAAGTTCAACCAACCAAAAGAATAAAAAATACTTGGTGAAAGAAAGTAAAATTTCAGTGAATTTTAGTTATAATCTATTTGTTTATAAAAAATAAAACAAATAATATGACAAACACTAGTAATAATTATACTACCTATCTACCTTACTCTGAGTTCCTACCTATATACCTACCCTACCTACCTACCATTTTTCTCTTCATAGAAACCTTCCTCAGACTACAACGAATATTCGAAAAAAAAATCCGTATTGGTCCAGCCATTCCTGAGTTTTGCGCTTAGTAACACATTTCGCCATTAATTTTTGTTAATATATAATTTAGTTAAAAAGATACATCAAGTTGTTTACCTCATGTTTTAAGCCAGGCTGATCTATAATAGAGGTATAGTTTCTACAGTACATACTAAAAGTGCATCCATATCAATAGATAATAAATAAAAACAAAATTTGACCGCTTTGGATGCGGTACAAATAAAAATGAATTTAACTTTCACAATGACTTGACCTTCTGTGATTTCGATACTCTGTGCCGAGACTAGGCGAAGCGACGACGCATACCGGCGCGTGGCGGCGCGGGCGCGGGCCGAGCGCGCCTCTCTTTTCTGTTGCATGCGGGTAGCGGAGCGGCGCGGAGTGGCGCGCGGAGAGGGGTCGTTAGCTCCGCCCAAATGGTCAAGGTTATTGGCATGATTACAAGCCTTAAGGTGTCGGCCTTATGATCGAGAGGCCGCGGATTTGATTACCACCCATTACACTATTGCCGTGAACCCACTACAGACACAAGCATATTTAGCTTAGTTGGAGGGGCTAACAAGATTGCTATAAGTGTATTCACGGAGACGAGTTAGTAGAGCGCTATCTCCCTCACACATTTTTTTAACTGCGATTGGTCAGTGAAAAACGCTAAGGCGGTGTACACAGTACGAGTACTTTTTAGTCTTCTCATACTTCCCGTACTGTGCAGACGTGCTGTTGACAGAAATGTGGAAGCAATGACTGAAAGATTCATAATAAATGTAGGAAACGACGACAGTAGTGATAGTACGGAGAGTGATGATGATGATGATATGTTATAAAGTTGTATAAGTAGATATTATAATATAATAAAGAAAGTTTTTAATTAACTCTCGGTTTTATTTCTTTCCTTCATATCCATCAGATATATAAAAAAGTAGGTACCCATAAAAAACTTCTATCAAATAAATGTCTCTCAATTTATACGACAGACGAAGCCGCAGGAATAAACTAAGCGAACTTTAAGAAGCGCAGTGTGAACGCACATTTTTATTTCTAAGGTATTGTTAACGCCCACTGACCCTAAAAAAGTTTTTTTTGTCTTTGTCATTTGTATGATAATGTGCGATAGAGAAGGCGCTATACTAACTCGTCACCGTGAATACACTATAGTAATGTGAATTCTACCCACATTGCTAGTTCTCTTAAAAAAATAATGTTTTATAATAACAGCCGCACGGAATGATGTTCAAGGTTAAGCAACGCTAGCCGAGGTCGAGTCGTGGATGGAGACCATCTTAACAGATCAAGTTTACTCCATTGTTCGTCCCGATCACAGAACAGATAAAAGAGGTTAGAAAGGAAATAGTTCCTGATTTGTATGAGAACGCGTGTCGCCGCTTGTCTCCCCACTCTTTAGTCCACTACAAGCAAGAGGCCCGTTACGTATGCGAATTACGCACACAAATAAATTACACACACTTAAATCGAGAGCTTGCTACTGATTGTAACTCACTGTCGATTACATGCGCCGTGCATCACGGCCAATCAGGGCAAAGGACAAAACGTCAATGGTTGAACTGTGGCGCATGCAGTACACTGTAAGCGGACTTGGTCATTGCGTTGATTAAGCGAGTAGGTGAGATGTTCAACAGTGAACCATGAAAAAGTTGCACATGCACAGCTCAAATGTTTCTAAACAAAATGAAGATTTTTTTTTACTAAATTATTTCTCATATATCTGACTTTAATTTTGCATATTAATTTTTGGCTCAAACGTAACAGGATAGAATATATTTAAGTTTTTTTAAAAGATGGGAAATGGCTCACTGAGTCCACCTCGTGGGACACTCTGAACCGGGGGCTAGGTCAACAGTGAACCAATATGTACACAGTGAACCATCCTATTTATTTTATAGTAAATTATGTCAATTTTTGCTACAAAATTAAAGGTAAAGCAATAAAACGTCTTGTATGTGACCATTGTTACCAAGTAATCAACTTTATTAAACCTAAACGTTTTTAACAATGTGTTTAAAATAATATTTATTTTTATAAAGAACTTCACAAATATTCTAGGCTCACAGAGATCAATTGCTCAGTCAACTTAGTACTAATCAGTCTTAATAATTACAATTTTTATTCTTACGAAAGAAAAACTTCTATAAAAATACAAAACATAAATGTTCAAAGGAAAAGCATCTAAAAATCAAAAAGGGAAGTTCAAAAGAGATAGGTCAACTGGAAATTTGAACGTTGCTGTTCGCCGACTGCTGCCGTCTATCTTGGGGTTCGGTAATATATATTTTATATCATTTTTTGTAACCATTGCAATATCTGGCTCTAAAGGTTCACAAAATGTGTGATAAAATTTGCTTTTTAATTTTAAATACGAAACGGAGTAGTCGTATTCAGCTTCAGGAGAATCATCAAGAATCTTCGCAACATAATAGCATTTTATCTTTTTTTTCTCTGATTCAATCAAAATAATTACAAAATTATCTGCCTTGGGTTTTCTACGCAGTGGTGGAAAGTCTTCAGATAAAATAATTTCATCGTCTTCACTGTCACTGAGGAAATTTTCTCCACCCGATGAAGAACCACTAGCATAGAAAGTGCCTTCGGAATTAGAATCTTCATCAATAATTGGAGTTTCTTTTTGCTTTGATTTCTTTTCTTTAAATAAATTACTCTTTACTTTCTTTGCTTTCACATTAACTTTTTTTTTTCTCGATGCTATTAAGTCTTTCTCAGGAGTGTCGGTGGCTATCATACTCCGGCCTAAGGGTCTGCTTCTTTTGGTAGTATTTCTTGGACCGGCTTTCAATGGCAGCCTAAACATTTTTGGAGAAAGAAAACTTTCCACTGCTCTTGAAGTGGAAGCTTGCTGTTCATTTTCATTGAATTTGGATGCTAGATCTTTGCAGATTTGTTGTGTAGGTAAGTCTTGTAAAATTGAAGGAGAGAGGGTCTTAGAAGGTGAACGGTTTTCATTTATTTCACATTCTGTATCTGTTTCATCTCTTCCTGGATCGGGTCTATCCGTCACAGAGCTTGGTAGAAAATCCTCCTCTGTAAAAACTGATTCGTCGTATGGATAAATTCCACATTTCCTAAATGCGTGGGTGATATTTATTGGAGTCATGGCTTTTAAATAGGCCTCACCCGGGGTTTCGGAGTAGCCACGAATCGACGGCAGAGTTATAAAAAGTTTTAAATGGACCATTTAATCCCACATCTAATGGTTGTAATCTTGCGGTAGTATGAGGAGGCAGTGTCAAAACTGTAACACCAGCAGTTTTAGCAATGTTCAATGCTTCTAATGACAAATGACTTTCGTGGTTGTCAAGAATCAAAAGAGCTGGATTTTCTTTTGAGGCGGAAGTATGTTGTATGAAGTGTTTCATAACATCTACGAAGATGTCTGCATTCATCCATCCAGATGAAGCAGCCAAGCCAAGAGTCCCAGGAGGAGCGCCATGAAGCATATGAGATTGAAACTTTTTTCTCGGGAAGACCATTGCGGGGGGCAAAGCATGACCGGTGGCGGAAACAATGCAGCAAGTTGTCACTAAAACACCTCTTTCTCCACTCGTAACTTTGGATACGTTACTCCCCTTAAGAGCTAAGACTTTTTGCGGGCGTTGTACCGTCGTGGTTGAGGTTTCATCCAAATTGTAAACACGTGTTCCGTTACCGAAGTTAGGTGACCGTTGCATAGCTTCTCTTAAGTTTTTAAAAAATGTTTGAACATTATATTTGTTGAATGCCGAGGCCCGTGCTAAGCTGCACGGTTCTGGTTTCTTGAGACTTAAATCCGTGTGTTTGTTTTTGAATGACCTTAACCACTCCTTTCCAGCAATATGTTTCTCTTCCCATGAAGAAGGAACTTTTAAGTTGTTAATACATGCCATTTGGTAAGCTAATCGTCGAGTATCTTTAGCAGTAAGCCCGTAAAATTTTAGCGAACAATCTATTACGTATTCTTTTAATTCTTTTTCTTGGTTAGGTGTAAAAATAGCATTTACCTCATAATTCGGTACTAAATTCGTAGTTTCATCGCTCTTAAATTTTTCTACGTATCTCCTTACAGTTGGGTAGGGTAATCCGCATTCTTTTGCTGCGTTACGAATGGATTGTCCATTTTTTACAAGCATGATAGCCTGCAACATTTGTTCTTTCGTATGACGTCCAATTTTCCTTTGCGCTGTTTTAACTCGCCCCATGCTGAAACAATAACATTATAATTCAATTTAATGTTTCAACTCAATATAAATTATGTATAAAATTCAAAACCTACCCACATAAAGTAGCAATATAGAAGTGGTACACAGTGAACCGGTTCACTGTTCAAACTACGTTTGTGGTTCATTGTGTACTACACCCACCATTCGACATTTAAGGTTATGTTAAAAAACAACGAAAAGAGTTACCGTAGTACCTTCAGTTTTATACGAAACCACAATAAATACTATAGTAAGTATAATAAATGTCACACAGAAAAACTATACATAACAGAAGTAATAAGAAAAGATAGTACTTACGTTTTATTTTGTTTTGTCACCGAAAATCAAAATGCGGTCCGCCACACGGGCGTCTTTGGCGCTAGCTCGCTGGCGACTGGGGAGCGGGCGGCGCAATTTAAACAGAGTACTTCCGTGTTCACGGCACGATTTGGCAACGTCGCGTTTACAAAGTAAGAAGGGTGGCTCAATGTGTACTACTGGTTCACTGTTGGACATCTCACCCTACACATCGGGCAATGTATACTTTTTGTAACTTGTTGCAATAATGTTGTTAATGTTCGGAATTTCATAGTGATCAGAATATTTTTATGTTTATTACAAATAAAATTGTAATTAAATGTTATTTTAGACTTACCGATGAAAATATATACCTCCTCGCTCTATACTTGCAGTCTGACTTTTCGTTTTACAAGTTATAGTTGTACAACACGGCATTTTAAAGCAGAGCTCTGTGTTCCGAAGTAGTCCGAAACGCACTAAACGCGGTGAATGAATTAATCGGTCGCGCTATAATTGTCGTGTCATAAATATGGCACGCTCACTACGCCCACATTACCATTCCAACCTTATTCATCTATTCCGTGGTCTCGACAGTCGTTTTTACATCTTTGAAAGCCGCTATTGTCAGAAGCTAGAAAACCTGACACTGGTCTTGGTGAGGGGTATCGTGTTACCCGCTACTGGGTTGTAACAGATGTAGTCGAGAGGTCACGGGTTCGAACCCCACCCATTACACCATTTCCAGACACAAGCATATTATGTGAATTTTACCCACATAGCTAATTCTCTTTAAAAAAAATTGGCCAAGTGCGAGTCAGACTCGCCAATGAAGGGTTCCGTAGTAACTATAATAATATAATATAATATGTATATTTATTAGACATAAACAAAAACTCATAATTTTCTTAAAATTAGCTTATTTACAATTTTTTACAACTACGCCAAATAACTTTGTTTTTCATAGTATTTGTATGAATTACAAAGTTATATTTGCGGTTTTAGAAAATATGCTGTATTACAAAAACTGCTAAACCGATCTCCTTCAAACTAATTTTAGTCGAAATTTTATATTAAGATCTACAGACATATTTTTTTAATATTTTTCACTCCATTATTATAGAAGTTAGAGGGACACACACACACATTTTACCACCTTTTACATTTTTCGGAATAAAATTGCTGTGACATACGGACGAACGGACGGACGGACAGACAGACAGACAGACAGACAGACAAACAGACAGACGGACAGACATGACGAAACTATAAGGGTTCCGTTTTTTGTCATTCAGCTCCGGAACCCTAAAATATGTTTAAATAATAACAGCCGCATGGGTCGATGTTCAAGTTAAGCAAAGCTTGCCAAGATTGACTCGTAGTTGGAGACAATCTTAAAGCCTGCAATACGTGTTGGCCGAGCGTAGCGTAATAATGTCCACACGTTCGACAAGTTCGTCGAACGCCAATGCAGACGACCAATGTAGAAGAGGGTCTGTAGAGCTGCCCACACGTTGGCCGAGCGCAGGCGAGCGCCTTTGATTTGTGACCAAAAACCGACACCGATCCGAAGTGAGGCAAGTGGTCACGAGCAACGGCGAGCGAAGACAAGTTGCACCAAATGAGCTCTATACACGTTGGCGCTGGCCTACACTCGGCCAACTAGGCAAGTGACACCGAGCGATAGCAAGACAAGGCAAATATACCGTCTACATGTTGGTATTGGCCTTCACTCGACAACGCTCGGTCAACATGTATTGCAGGCTTCATAATCATAATTCCTCTTTGCCTAGAAAGTACGTTAAGTCGTCGGTCCCGGCTGTCTTTTGTACATCTTTGACAGTCATTACGGGTAGTCAGAAGTCAGGAAATCTGACACTGGTCTTGCTAATGGGTATCGTGTTACTCAGTTACTGGGTTGTGGAGGTCAGATAGGCAGTCGCTCCATGTAAAACACTAATACTCAGCTGCATCCGGTTAGACTGGAAACTGACCCCGACATAATTGGAAAAAGGCTAAGTAGATGGTAATCATAAACATAAAAATTTATTCATTTATGACTTTTGGTAATTTACAGAATGTCAGTTATAATAAAAAAATTGGCCAAGGGCGAGTCAGACTCGCCCATGAAGGGTTCCGTAGTACGCCAAATAACTTTGTTTTTCATAATATTTTTTTTTTAATTAAATAAATAATAATAATAATATTTGTATGAATTACAAAGTTATATTTGCGGTTTTATAAAATATGCTTTTTCTCAAAAACTGTTAATTTGATCTCATTCAAACCGATTTTTATTGAAAGTTTATATTATGATCTACAGCACATTTTTTTTTTAGATTTTTCCCTCCATTATTATAGAACTTAGAGGGAGGACACAGTTTACCACTTTGGAAGCGTATATCTTTTAAACGATTGCCTTTATGAAAAAGTGGTTTTGGAAACCTCCATGTTATTTTTAAAGACCTTTCTATAAATAATACACACGCATAAGTTTCATGAAAAAAAAAAAACTGTTTCAGTTACATGTATGAGGAGCCCTTAATATTATTTTATTTTTTATTAAAATCGGAAAGTGGTTTACAGAATACATCTACCTACCTAGTTTCATGTGTAAAGTTCTAATAGTTTTTAAATAAAATGGCTGTGACATACGGACAGACAGACAGCTTGCCATTCGGCTACGGAACCCTAAAAAGTACTCAAAAGTCTACCCCTACGCTTACATAGATAAATTATAGTATTCAATTAACAATAAGCAATTACTCAAGTCATAATAAAGTCAAAATACGATATCCCAATGTCTATCTTGTCCAATGATCGGAGGTTCTGTGCTTGATTCCCAAGTCAGGTAATATGTTATTGGGCTTTTGAAATTCTCCGTAGTACGGTAGGTGGGTAGGGGCTCGCCCACAAACTAGTCATAGTGTGTGGGCGAATCTGGTTCACCTACGACATACCCTTTGGGAAATATAGGTGTGGTGTTATTCTAATATATAACTAGCTGTATATTCATCTGTGCATATTTCCTGCTTCAATTCCGATCCTGTGTATGTGTCGATGTGCGTAACTAACTTTAATTCTTGTCATTTCTGTTTTTTTTTATTTGGGATGAGCTCACTCTTGACCTCAATCTGGAACGAGCGAGCCCAGAAGATGCCTATTGCTCATGCTTTATGAGAAGAATTTATTAACCGACTTCTAAAAAAGGAGGAGGTTCTCAATTCGGATGTTTGTTTGTTTTTTTTTATGTTTGTTCGGGCATATCTCCGTCGCTTGCCAATCGATTTGAAAAATTCTTTTTTTGTTGAAAAGGGTATACTTTCCAAATGGTCCCATGAAAATTTTATCGAAATCGGACAAGCCGTTTCTGAAAAATAGACAAAAGTCTGAAAAAATATTTACATAGATGATCTTTTCGTTTACTCTGCTGGTGAAGGTGATAAGTAGTCGATATTTTGGCTTTTGTAACTAGATTAATTAAAACTGATCCACTAAAAAGCGCGAAAATAAAAACTTTTTTGCAAAAAATAAAACCGACTTCCATATCAAAACACTACAAAGCCAAAAATAATTTTAATTTCGGAAGGCGGTGTGAAAAAAAAGGACTACCGAAATTAAAATTATTTTTGGCTTTGTAGTGTTTTGATATGGAAGTCGGTTTTATTTTTTGCAAAAAAGTTTTTATCTTAAAGTAATTAATTAAATCTTCATGGGTCTGATTGATGAGTAATAAAGGGACAATCCATAAATCTGTCACAGAAAGAAATTTGTTAATAATTATGAAGATGATCACAATAGCCCGGGAAACTACATGACGACCACGACCGCTCTGACAAGAGCGTACCGACTGAGAAGTAGAGATAAATGTTGAAAGAATGTCAATGCATGTTCAATGTCATCTCGGTGATAACTATATTTTCAAGCCTTTTGGGGTCGAAACTCTCGGGCCATGGGGCCCGTGTGCTCACAGCCTTTTAAAAGTCATATCGAAAAGGCTCGTTGACGCTTCCCGCGACCCAAGGGCTGGCTATTTCTTTGGTCAACGGCTAAGCATTGCCATACAACGAGGCAATGCCGCCAGTATCTTGGGTACGTTGCCAGCCGACAGCGTTGAGGATCAATTTTTTGATGCTTTATTTTAGTTTGTAGTTTAAGTATTATAGTACATAATTATTCATTTCAAAATATTTATTTCAAAGTTATTCAGTCCATAAAGTGTTGGTATTACAGTAAAATAAATGTGTTTATTTGTTTATTGCATCTTTATAAATTATTTTATTAGTTAATTTCATTTAATATCTCTTATGTAATTCTCCTGATGCATCTGCTGGAATTGTAAATAATATCTCTTATGAAATAAGCTGTTCTTTTATTATTTTTTTGTATTTGTTATTTTGTCTTTTAATGGCATGTGTGTAAATCAATATATACAATAATAAAACAGTAGACGAATTTGAATGAAATTTCTTTATGTAATATAGCTATGAGCAACATATAGGCTATAATTAATTTCGGAAACTGGAACACTTGATGCAGAACACTCAAACGAAGCCGCTGATAGAACCTAGTAAATAAATAAATATATACACAAATAACAGTAATTACAATAATTAAGTATATAAAGACCTTAATAATTAAAAAACTGTTAGCTATATGCACAATATCAACATTTCTTGCTAACTACCCATTATGCAACACTAATCCAAACATTTTAAGGAAGCATTTTCTATACCAGAATTAAAATAAAATAGTTAAATTAAAACTCCTCTGTGCGCCGCAACCGCGTATGGTTGTGTGTCAACGCACCTTTTAGCGCGCTCGCGACGCGGTAATTAATAATTATGTCGTTGTCAAATCAGTGTAATAACTTAGTAATAAACGAATTGCTGTGCTTTCTTCAATGTAAAATTGATGTTATGGACGAAATAAGTTTGGTGCAGATATGTGAGTCTAACTTTAAGGAGGTTGATATTTCTACTGCCAAGACCATTCTCTTCGAAGCAGCAAACTATCGTTCTACAAGGAAAGGGGAAGGCAAGAACAAGCGATTACTACAAGATATTATAAAGGTTTTAAAAGAGGCAGAGCCCGCTACACTGCCCACCTTCGTGGCGAAAGATCTACACCGTCTTCCTCCGGTGACTTTTGATTACGTGGATGTAACAAGTCTACTTAAAGATATTTTAGTGCTTAAACAAAGCATACACTGTATCCAAACAGATTACGTAAAGTCCGCGGAGTTATTTCAAATACAGCAAGACATAGAAAACATCAAAACTATTCAATATCAGCAACAAGGTAAACAACATATTGGCGCTAAAATTTGCAACCGCTCATTTTCAAATAACGAAAACAAGCGCGTCCCGCCAACATCGGCTACACCGCAGCCAGAATCGGTTGTCACGCATGCGCCGTGCTGGGCGCCACCAACACCGTTGCCGTTCCTCACGCATGCGCAGAGCGGCACCGCTACGCCTGCCCCTGCCACTGCTGTACACGCGCCGTACCCCGCGCCTGCGTCACCCTCGCTCCCCGCACACTCGTATGCGCCTGACCGCGTGACCCCGTCAGCTGCTCACACCGACAACGATAAAACTATAACTCCTAGACCTGAAGAACTCCTTAGGACTAATAAGATCGAGAACAGGCAACGAACTGGCACACCGGTAAATAGTAACACGTTTGAGGAAATTAATTTCGATGATAGTTTTACGACGGTCGTGAACAAGAAAAAGACATTCAAAGGCAATAAAAATATTAATCAGCAGGGAAAAGCTACACTGACCTCTAGCAAAATTAAAATAGTGCCCAAATTATCTTATATATACGCTTCCCGATTTGATAAACACACCACGGAAAACGACCTTTGCGATTTTATTAAGGATTGCGGACACACCGTCGTAAAAGTTGAAAAACTGGTCCAATATAAAGAAACGGCATTTTCGTCATTTAAAGTTATTGTTACCCAAGACCAGGAAAGCATCTTCCTTAGCGCCGAGTTTTGGCCTTATGGAGTAGAATATAGGAAGTATACGTTTAAGCGCAAAATTAATAAGGACGAAAACTATACAAGACCGAATGATAATGAGAACTAGTATAGTCTCATTTAACTGTAGATCTATAAAACGATGTGTTACCCACGTTATCGACCTATGTGAAGAACACGATATTATTGCACTCCAGGAACATTGGCTACTTCCAAATGACCTGGGTTATCTGGATAAAATTCATCCCGATTTTTCGAGTCAAGGAGTATCAGCGGTAGATACGACGACAGGTGTGCTAAAAGGAAGACCATACGGAGGAGTAGCAATACTATGGAAAAAGTCTATATATTCCAACGTAAAACCAATCGACACAGGATCGACGCGCGTCGCGGCTGTGTGTATTCAGCTTTCGGACGGCCGCAACTTCTTGGTAATGTCGGTGTACATGCCTACGGAGGACGCGGATAATCTGCCTTCGTTTACGGAATGTTTGGGTGTTATTAGTGCGGTCATTGAAACGAATGACGTAGAAACCGTGTTAGTGCTTGGTGATTTTAATGCGGATGTGTCGCGTTCAAGTAGTATATTCGGAAGTAAGATGTTAGAATACTGTCACGACCAGAGCTGGATCTGTGCTGATCTTGCCTTGCTTGGTTCATCTTCAAATTCATTGACATATCTTAGTGACGCGCACGGAACCACAAGTTGGTTAGATCACTGCATTGTTACTGAGGCCGGTCTAAATATTGTTGACACTATTTCTATTTCAAATGATGTATACTATTCAGATCATTTCCCTATAATAATTAAATGTAATATTGATTCGCTAGTACCAAAGATACATAAATCAGATAGTCATTCAATTAATACAGTGATATGGGGTGATAGGAATCTGGAACAAAAATATAATTATGCAAACCTATGTTTTAAGTATTTAGATTCATGTGAGTGGACTGATATAACATGTAAAGTAGCTTCATGCAAAGATTGTCAGCATCACAGTTTAATTGATACTTATTATAACCAGATTGTAAAAAGTATAACAAAGGCCGCAAAACACTCATATAGGGGTAAAATACGTGCTAACAAGAAACCAGTTATTGGTTGGAACAAACATGTAAAAGATTGTCATACCATAGCTAGGCAAAACTATCAACTATGGAACTTTTATGGACGCCCTACGCAGGGACAATTATATGACAATATGGTACATAGTAAAAAGGTTTTCAAAAATAAAATAAGATGGTGTCAGTTGAACGAAACAAAAATAAAAATGGATATCATAGCTACACATCGGTATAATAAAGACTTTGGAAATTTCTGGAAAGAAACCAACAAATTAAGCTATAAATCAAATAGACCTGTGTCTATAAACGGCAACCAAAATCCATATAATATAGCTAATTTGTTTGTTGATAAATTTAATCCTACATCGCTGTCTCAGTCTGGCCTTTCCAATCCCCATAGTCAGAGTGTACAGGTGAGTCGTGGGACTCATGGTGGTTCGGAGACGCCGGCAGCGACGTTGCGTGAGCACGACGAGTGCACTGCCAGCAGCGGCCTGCACGTCACAGCGGAGGACGTGTGGCAGTGTGTCACGCACATGAAGCGCGGCAAGTCTCCGGGCCACGATGGGCTCAGTGTCGAGCACCTTCTATTTGCACCTCCATTACTTTTTGATAAGCTGGCTTTGTTATTTAATTCATGTATCGATCATAGCTATTTACCTGCAGATTTTATGCGAACTGTTGTTGTTCCTATTGTAAAGAACAGAACCGGTGATGTATCTAGTTTGTCAAACTACCGACCTATCTCCTTGGCCACTATACTCTCTAAAGTATTTGAAAATATGATAATGAAACATCTGAATGAAAACAATATACCGTTAAACAACGCACAGTTTGGTTTCCGACAGGGCTCATCCACCGATCTAGCTATTTTTGCTTTAAAAAATACGGTTTTCGAATATTTAAATAGGAATACTACAGTTTACTCATGCTTTTTGGACCTAAGCCGAGCATTTGACACAATTAATTACAACATTTTATGGGATAAATTAAGAAAAACAGAAGTACCACCAAAAATTGTAAACACTTTAGAATACTGGTATGCTAACCAAGTTAATCAGGTTAAGTGGAATAATGCTCTGTCGCAGACCTATAGACTAACAAGCGGAGTGAGGCAGGGTGGTCTAACATCACCGGTTTTGTTCAACCTGTATATTAACGAGTTGCTCGAGGAACTGAGCAGCACCAGAGTCGGATGTCAAGTCGGTGGTGTGCGCGTTAATAACCTTAGCTACGCGGACGACATGGTGCTGCTTAGTCCGTCGGTAAACGGCCTTAGGAAACTAATAGATATTTGTGAGAAGTATGCATCTAAACACTACCTGACATACAATGTAAATAAAACGGAAATTATGATATTTAAATATAAGAAAGGGCCTGGCGTAATACTTCCAATTAATTTATGTGGAACGACTTTAAAAATTGTTACCAAATTTAAATATCTCGGGCATATTGTAACAGAAAACTTATCGGATGATGAGGATATGGAACGTCAGAGACGCAGTATCGCTTGTAGAAGTAACATGCTAGCAAGACGTTTTTACCACTGTTCGAAACAAGTTAAGGTGACTCTGTTCAAGGCCTACTGTCAGTCGTTCTACACCAGCCAACTCTGGTACCGGTACACGAGGAGTGTGTATAACACTCTTCGTGTACAGTATAATAACGCGTTCCGGGCTATGATGAACTTGCCCTGGCGGTGTAGTGCCACTGACATGTTCGCCGAAAGCAGAGTTGCCGGCTTTTCCGCACTGATAAACAAGCTCAGGGTGTCATTCTACACAAGAGTTGCCCTGAGTAATAATGAAATAGTTACTGCTGTGTACCGGACCGTCCATCTCTCAAGGGAGGTAAAAGACGTTTTTAGAGTTTAGGTATGTATACCACGTATTTTTGTGTTTCTGTGTTTCAGTTTTTATGTTTTTGTTTTTATTTAGTCTTTTATTTTATTAAAAATTTTAAAATGTTTTTTATGTTAGTTAAGAATGTGTCTGTATATTATGGGTTTAAAATTGCCTGAAATAAACGATATTTAATTTAATTTTAATTTAATTTAAAAAACTAGCGAAATATATTTTCTACAGTCATTAGGTAACCAACCCTACCACCTACCACTGAAGGTTACATTTACTTTAAAATGTTTTCCGGTAAATAAAATATGACGTGCGAAATTGAACCGTATTACAGGAAAATAAAGTGTAGTTTGTAGTAATAAGTATTTTGATTAGATTCACTGTTAGATGCTACGGGGTGAGGAAAAGCGATGACGCAAACAGGACGAATAGTGATGTTCTAGATAAGTTATCGATAGCTATTTTTACACACAACGGGCTGCTTATCAAAGGATTAGTAAGCTTTTGGGCATGGAGTTGACGTCAGACCTCAACTTCGGCTCAACCATCGAGTCCAGAGCTCAGACTGCAGCAAAAAAGCTGGGAATCCTACACAAGGTGAGGCGGTACTTCACGCCTGGACAGCTTCTAAATCTGTATAAAGCACAGGTCCGTTCTTGCGTGGAGTATTGCAGCCACTTGTGGGATGGCTCTGCAAAGTACTAACTTGCTGCATTGGACTCGATCGAGCGCAGAGCTAAAAGGCTTATAGGCGACGAGGTGCTGGTGGACAAGCTTCATAGCCTGGCTCATCGGCGAACCGTTGCTTGCCTGTCGGTTTTCTACAGATTGTACTTCGGGGAGTGTGCGCAGGAGCTCCATGACCTGATTCCTCCATCTCCCTTTCACTACCGGTCTACCAGACGCACGGCTGGGTACCACCCGCACTTGGTTAATATACCGTCTTGTCGTACCAAGCGCTTCTCTTCCACATTTATTGTGCGCACAGCCAAGCTGTGGAATTCTCTGCCGGCCTCTGTGTTCACTGCCACTTATGACCTTTCAGCCTTTAAAGCACGAGTAAATAGGCATCTTCTGGGCTCGCTCGTCCCATCTTAGACCTCATCTATCGCTTACCATCAGGCGAGATCGAGGTCAAGAGTGGGCCCAACGGTAATAAAAAAAAAAAAAAGCGCTTAGGGTGAAATTTTGTTTGTTAGATTGTTTGTGTGTGCAATTCAATGTTCCCATATTTTGACAAGGCTTTGTGCGATTAACATGCGGTTTCCTGTAAAATATTAGCAATGGTTTTAAGATAGATAATACAGTGAGTAGAATTTGAAACGGAATATTTACCATGTGTAAATAAATAAATTTATCAACCAATATAAATTCAAATGTTATCATAAGTTTAAATTAAACAAATTATAGATAGTATTAAAATGTAACATAAGCAAGTAGGTGTTGCACCCAGCACCCTTACTAAGTTATAAAATAACTTGTATTAAGATTGTCCTTAATACAAGTTATTTTATAACTTAGTAAGCGTACAAGCCCAAACATAATAATTCAAAATATTATTCAATAATTACAAGTAGAGCAGTTTTTATACAATAATGACTTGCAATATTTTAATTTAAAAATTACATCTATCATACATTCAGTAGGTATATTATTAGTGTTGTGTGTTATGTTTTCTGAAAGAGGGTTTAATGAGGATTTTATTTACAGAAAAAGAAGGCGTACAGTATCAAAATTGTTATTTTCAAGCAGGAAGCTTGTCAATGATTTTTTTTAGAGATGAAGCTGAAGAAGAGTAAAATTTTAATTATGCGTTGAGTTTGTTATTGAGGCTCTTAATGTATAGCTATGATACGATTGTATCAATTCAAAGTCTTCAAAACTCATTAAACTCAAATTTCACATAGACCTACATAAACACTTATAAAAAGTCAGAAGCTAGAGCACGGTTCGAAATTAGTCGATTCCTATGGAGAAGAACCGGCAAGAAACTCCACGGTTACTCTTTTCAAAACATCATTCATTTTTACAATGTATCCATAATACGGGTTTAATAGAGGACAGTATAATAGACCAAACTTAACAGACAGATGTGTAGCTGGGCAGTTTATTTATTTATTATACAATTTTATTGTACGCCTCACAATTAACGCGTTCACTGTTCAGCCGCAATATCGAAATTATGTCTTACGTCCAATTTAGTTTTTCGTTCCTATTTACTAAGATACATGCCTTTCACTTCAGATCCATATGGGCCATAAAAGTAGGGGGGACCCGTTATCCCCAATATGCAGAGTGACCCACATGTATGTCATGGACATAGAAGAAATAAAAATTAAATAATTATAAAAATCGATGGCTCATTGATTTTTTATTATACCTATATCACTGCTCCTATGTTCATATACAATATTGGTATGTTTCTGTTACGTCCACGAAGTTAGAACTCATTATGTATGAAAAGAGCAGTGACCCACATGTGTGGCACGGACGTCTTATTCCAACCCAAAATGACCCACAGGTGGATCATGGACAGTGAACATGTTAAGGCGAAAGGATTGGCTAAATTACAAAATAGACCTCTATTTGAAGGACTACTACTACTAGACGGATGGACGAAATAGATAAAAAAAAAATAACTAATACGCGTAACATATTTGACTTTAAATTTTAAATTTAATTTTTTCATTATTGTTCATACTTTTCTTGGAAAAAAATCGAATATATCCTCTTTATTTTTGCAATAATTTGCTTACTGCTTTGAAATAACTGAACCGATTTAAATATTTCTTTCACACTATTATAGAGAATTTATTGCTTTATAAAATTTAAATTCAAAATTTTACAAAATTATTACTTAAGTGCCGTTAAATCAATAATACCATATTATTACATTAGCGCCCGGCGCGCGCGCTCACTCATACGCAAGGGCCAGTCTCACCCTAGCGTTCGCACGGGGAGGCTGTGTCGCATGTTAGCGCGCCCCGCTCTTTAAACTTTGCGTCAAAGAGTAAACAGCGTAGATAGTACGTTTGGTACAGTGGTACGGTTGAGCTATTTAAAAACTAGACATTTCGTTTGCGCTTGGACGTATGTGAATATTTAGTTTTAGTGTTGATTGCGAGTGGACTAAACTAAATGTTAAGTAAATAAAGATATTATTTTTATATTTTAGTTTTTATTGTTTCGTAGCCAAATGACACAAACCATTTTTTCTCCAAGTCAATTGTTTGAAATATTATTATTATTTAGCCTGCACTGTCCCACTGCTGGGCAAAGGCCTCCCTTCATTCCTTCCAACGGTCCCGGTTCTGCGGCAATTCTTTCCAATTCTCAAGGAAGACATCAAGTTCGTCCCGCCATCTCCTTCGTGGTCTGCCGCGACCTTGTGTCCCTGTTTCAGGGACTGTTCGGCATGCATATCGTTCGTTTGAAATATATTTATTTATTTTATTAACACTATGAAAAACAAAGTTGAAAGAAAAACTGCTTGCTACTATGGAACTCTTCATGGGCGAGTTTGACTCGCACTCGGAAAGTTTTTTATTAGGGTTCCGTAGCCGAATGGCAAAAAACGGAACCCTTATAGTTTCGGTATGTCTGTCCGTCTGTCTGTCTGTCTGTCCGTCCGTCCGTCCGTATGTCACAGCCATTTTATTCCGAAACTGTTAAGAATATACAAGTGAAACTTAGTAAGTAGATGTATTCTGTAAACTGCTTTCCGATTTTAAGAAAAAAATAAATAATAATATTTAAAATAAAGGGGGGTCCCCATACATGGAACTAGAACTGAAAATATTTTTTTTCATGAATCCTATGCGTGTGTGGTATCCATAGACAGGTCTTTAAAAATGATATAAGGGTTTCTAAAACCACTTTTTCATAAAGTCAATGGTTTAAAAGATATAAGCTTCCAAAGTGGTAAAATGTGTCCACCCTCTAACTTCTATAATAATGGAGTGAAAAATCAAACAAAAATATATATCTGTAGACTTTAATGTAAACTTTCAACCAAAATTAGTTTGAATGAAATCGGGTCAGCAATTTTTGAGATACAGCATATTTTCTAAAACCGCAAATATAACTTTGTAATTCATATAAACACTATGAAAAACAAAGTTATTTAGCGTAGTTGTAAAAATGTAAATAAGCTAGTTTTAAGAAATTTTTAGGTTTTTTTTATTCGTCAAATAAATATACATATATTATACTATTATAGTTACTACGGAACCCTTCATGGGCGAGTCTGACTCGCACTTGGCCAATTTTTTAAGTACTTTATAAATACTTTTTACCAAAAATTAAACCGACTCCCAAAAAACACTGCAATGTGAAAAATAACTAACCACATTCAAGTAGGTAATCGAAGCGGGACACATGAAATACTTATTATTCCTACTTATATATTGAGTAGTTCCAGTGGCCATCTGTTGTATTCATCATCAGGTCCACTTCGCAAATTGTGCTTTTCGAATGCAACTGCACAAGTTACTATAAAAAATACTCAAATCGCTATAGGTGTGCCTATAATATTTGAAGAGTTCCCTCGATTTCTCCAGGATCCCATCATCAGATCCTAAGTGACAATGGGACCAATTTCGAAGTATACCCTTTCAGACAAAAAAGAATTTTTCAAATCGGTTCAGCCGTCTTTGAGTAATCGGTGAACATACATTAAAAAAAATATACGCGTCAAATTGATAACCTCCTCCTTTTTTGTCGTCGGTTGATAAAAGCGTTATTATTTATTTTCACAAAAACAAATTGATATTTTTTATATTTTGATTCACTCTAACTACAATAACTACTCACAAAAGAATATTTTGTTCTCAAAACAAGCATTGCAAATGTTCTGAGTCCGACTATATTCAATCGATTTATGATGATAAAAGCTAATATGTAGCGACAAAAATCCTTCGAACGTATCTGCGTCCGGTGATACCTATGACATTCGGGGGAGCGCGCGGGCGCTCGGGGTGGTCAGCACTGGCCGCTTATTTCACGTTCAATGCTCAAGGACGTTGGGCAATCCTTTCACCTTAATAAAGTTTTATGGATACAAAAGTAAAACCAGTGTAGAATGGACGGTCCTAGAGACCTGAGGAACTGTCGAGCAATCGATCTTCGAGGTAGCTCGGGAACTATAACTATCAACAATTAACTGAGTCTTGGCAGGATTGATTTCCAGCCCAAACTCATCTCACAACTAAATATCTAAGCTAAAACACTGGGATGTGGTGACGGGCGGGTGTTTTTGGGGACGATCTTCATGTAAATCTTTGACCTTAGAAAAGGACTGATTTATGAGCAGACGAATCGGTCTACTCACTCACAGGCAGGCAGGGAATTCTCCTTAGGAGTAGAATTTCCTCCTGATAGCTGTATATAACCTGAGTGTATTTCAAGAGAAAAAAAGAGTGATTAGGTTACTTCTAGGAATGCGCCTTGTATTTTCGATTACATGATGGCTTTTCATCTGGTGTGATTTTGTGATCAAACAATAAAAAATCAGCTATGACGTTTCCATTTTTACCTAAGACAAAGGCTTCCTTTCTTTGAGAGTACATAGGCCGTAATCTACCATGTAATTCCAGTGCGGATTGGTGGGTGTCACTTGTCTTCACAGTTTGCGGTCCTAAGTTACGCCGGTTTCCTCACTTTGTTTTCCATCACTATTTGGCAGCAGTAGATGATAACCAGGCCTGGATTCGTACCCACGACCTAAAACTCTTAAGTTGTGCTTATTACCATTAGGTCAACAATAGAATTCAAATCTTCAACCCAGAAGGGTTTAACCACACAGACTTGTATGAGAGGATACTCCAAAATCTAGCAAAATTGCTAAAAACTGTCTTGTAAAGTGTATGCCTATATATTAACTTATTCAAAAAATAAATTGTATTTTATGATCGATTTATTTCTTTATACCACGTTTAAGGCAAATAAAGACTTTTCTTTCAATGTTCTCTCAAATCTTACATTAATAACATCAGCTTAAGATGTGTCAACTGCAGGGACACAGGCCTCCTCCATCTCGTAACTTACAATAGTATTATATAAAAAAACTCTTATGTTATCGACATCCCACCCCAAACAACGTCACCCCATCCCTACAAGGCAAAATGACCCCCAGCGCATCTGCACTGCGCCTGTGCAATCAATGCAGCAGTCCCGGGCTACATGAGCTTACGTCAGAAGGTGGGCACGGAGGATGGGTCGCAAAGAGGATGAGAGGATGAGGTGGAGGATGAACGCTCCGATAGTTTTTGTAACGAAATTTGTATGTAACTGGGTTAGATTCACTAAGACGAGATAAGAGCCGTGATGGAGGAACTCGTTAAATGATAGATGATCTTTATTTTGCAAACTGGTTATTAAATAACACTTTTACACGTCATTTTTTTCGTAAATATTAACTAGATGAGACCGGTGTTTCCTAGCTGACTACCCTGAGAAGAAACACCGAAACAAACTCAAGGGTCCGTCTCTTTTAAAGTTCATCCAATCTATGCTGGTTTAATTATATGGGAACCTTGTAGGTTTCAGTCTTAGGCGATCTTTTGAAGAAAGCTGCTCACAGATTTGAGTTGCTAAATAATAGCAGCCGCACGGGTTTTAGAGGTTAAGCAAGGTGGATGGGTGATCGTCTTGACATATCTTGGTTTCACCTTGCCGGGTTCGGAAAGTTCTAACGACATCCCACCCATACGCACAAAACGTTTTGGGAATACTTTCATCGTGCGTACAGCTAAGGAGTGGAATTCCCTGCCGGAGTCTGTGTTTCCTGATCGCTATAACCTGGGAGTCTTTAAGTCAAGAGTGAATAGGTTACTCCTAGGCAAGCCTGCTCCATCTTCAACCACATCATCACTTACCATCAGGTGAGATGGTGGTCAAAAGCGAGTCTAAAATCAACATAAAATAGGTAAAAGCTTAATGTGGAATAAAAAATTAAAACTTAATATAAAAAATATATACATAAATATACTTAAAAAAGTTAATAAAAACATAACAAGATACTGCGGCTCCAGAAAGAAAGGGCAGTTGAAGGAACAGGGTGGGTTTTTAGTCAGTAGAAGTTGTAAGGGTTGGTTTCCCTACACACCAGCTAACCAAGGGTAGATACTTGAAGATGAGACTTATGGGCTGAGTTCTAGCGCATGATGAGGATACAGTAGAAATAAAACATGAGACAGGTTTGGTTGGTCATATCATTAAACATATTTAGTCTTCTACAAACACGTGTTGGTTATATCTTCAGTTCCGTCATTTACACTGTTTAAATTAAATAATAAAATATACGTACATTACCGGGTTTCTTAATTACCCTGAACAATTAATTTCAGTTCATTAAACCATGGTATGGGTTCCGCCAGCAGTATCGCATCTAAGTGGTGTGCATAATCAAACTCGCGTGGTGCTTCCTTTTCCGGAACCGAATCGCTATTGCTAATTTTATAAATTTTACAAAGTCTGACGAGTGTCAGGCTTTGTAACATTTTGCACTCCACCCAGAGCCGGAGAATTCATTCCCTGATTTTTCTACCCGGAAACAAAGGTTCTTCCGTGCCTCGGAAAGCACATCGAGCCGTTAGTTTTAGCTGTTACATCTTTGACAGTCATTACGGATAGTTAGAAGTCAGGAAATCTGATAACAGTTTTACCAACACAAACATAGGAAAAGGCTAAGCTGAATATGATTTTAGATTTTGTTATAAAAGCGGCTATTAGCTTTAAATGTATGAGAAAAGTTGGAGAGGGAGGTGGCTCTATCAAATACTATACCCCGAAAATACATGTAATGTTTATTAGTATATGATTTTTTTATTGTATGTATGTATACTGACTTCCACAACCCATAACTGGATGATACTCTTTTTTCTATTTTTTTATACACAAATAGGCTCGCCTTTGACCACCATCTCACCTGATGGTAAGTGATGATGTGGTCAAAGATGGAGCACGTTTACCTAGAAGTAACCTATTCACTCTTGACTTAAAGACCCTTTTTTTTTACGTGGTAAAATCATCAAATAAGTCCTCCCACCCCGGGCAGGGCCGGAGGGACTGTCAGACTTGTACTGACTAAAATCCACGGTGTTCCTTCAATAGCCCTTTACGTTCCGGGGTCACGGTAATAGGATAAGTCCCACGATCCCGGCAGGCTTCGGCCCTCTACAGGGCGGGCCTCGTCATATTGCTGACGCTCTTTGAGGCGCGCGTGGAACACAACGCGCCATCGACCCGTGCATGGTCCATGGTCGGACAGCGAGTTGCCCTTTACTCGCTGTCCGCATGCCCGCGCCTACGGTGGCCGGAGATCGTCGGCCGACGTCCGACGCCGTGGGCGTCTACCACTGCGGCTGGGCTGGAGGGAGGACGCCATCCTCTCCCTCACGCGGCCCGCCTCCTCCTTCGATAGCATGACTGCTTCGCAGAAGGAGGCGACCGCTTCCCATTCCGTCTCGCCCCGCAGCATGGCCTCGACCAGTGCCGGGCGTGAGAGGTCTCCGCCTATCGCCGCCGTGAGGACACGTCGGTGCTCTGCCCAAGCGGGGCAGTCTTGCACCGTATGCTCTACTATGTCCTCAGGGCGATCCTCGCAGTGGTGACACCCAGGCGTTTCTTCCTTCCCCATCAGACACAGGTACCTCCCGAAACTTCCGTGTCCGGTGAGGACCTGCGTCATGCGGTAGGTCAGGACGCCGTGACGTCCATCTAGCCACTCCTCAAAGAGGGGACTTAAAGACCCCTAGGTTATAGCTATCGGGAATAGTATCCTATACAACGTAGGTAGTAAGTACCTAAAAATAACACTGAGCTTTCGAGATAGCCATTAGAACGTATGCATTTAAGCGAAAGTGCGTAATGTATTATCTGGTTAGCCTTTTCCCTATTATGTTGTAGTCGGTTTCTAGTCTAACTGGATGCAGCTGAGTTTTAGTATTTTACATGGAGCGACTGCCTATCTGACCTCCAGAACCCAGTAACTGGGTAACACGATACTCTTTGGCAAGACCAGTGTCAGATTTACTGGCTTCTGACAACTTATAACGACTGTCAAAGACGTCTAAATGAAAGCGGCAACGGCTTAACGTGTTTTCCGAGGTATGAGGGTATCACACCGCCAACTTTCAAAGGCTTTCCAGACTACTACTGAGAAATAAAAAGATCCAGAGCCTTGAACATCGGCGACGAGTTGCAAGTCTATCGGTTTTCTATCGGTTACATTTCGGGGAGTGTGCGATGGAATTACACAATCTAATTCCGCCAAGCCCGTTCCATCATCGGACTACAAGACAAACGGCGATGCGCCGTCGTTACATGGTGGACATCCTAGCCATACGCACGAAACGTTTTGGGAATACTTTCATTGTGCGCACGGCTAAGGAGTGGAATTCCCTGCCGGAGTCTGTGTTTCCAGATCGCTATAACCTGGGAGTCTACTTCTAGGCAAGCGTGCTCCATCTTCGACCACATCATCACTTACCATCAGGTGAGATGGTGGTCAAACGCGAGCCTATTATCAATAAAAAAAAAACTTACAGAAAAACCCAATAGCACTTATTATCCGACCCGAGAATTGAACCCGGATCTTCGTGCTCAGCAGTCACACTTGCGACCACCACCACCGAGGCAGTCAGTATTCTATATAACGTAGTGAGTACTATACAACGTGTAATTTAAAGGGTATATACATACCAAGTGCACGGCTTCTTTGGATGATAACAAACGATATGGCAAGGGTTTTCTAATCCTATGTCTACATGTGTGGAGCATATTAGAAATTTCAATACATTGATACCAGAGACCAAATTTTTCAAATTAAGAAGAACGAAGAGAATTATCGTTTTATTGGCAAGTGACGTGGAAAGTGATGACCCTCATAGTGCTGTGACACGTTTGTTATTACTGATATTCAAGAAACATATGAAACCAATAATTTGGGGTCAATTCTGTGAGTAACTTATTTTGAGCTGAAACTTTGCATAGAGACTCGATACCAGATATTGTCTTCAGTCCTTTTGGATTGATATGGGGTTTCCGTTACACGTTGTATATGTAGTACCTAAAAATAGTATTGAACTTTCACAATGGCCACTAGTCAGTAATTTTTTTTAAAGTATGGGAAATTATCTCATGAGTGCCTCTCGATCTGGGCGAAGCGGGAAGGTGTGTCCAATTTTTACTGACTAAAACCCATCCGTGTTCCATCATATGCCCTTCGTGTTCCGAGGCCGTGGTAAAGTCAGCATGAATGTGAGCGAAAGTTCCGGAATTAATTTCTGTAAAAATAGTGAGCACCAAAGTTTTTTCATAAACCTACAGAAACGGTGTGAGAGGATGTTTTTATTATATTTATATACTTGTAACATCATCTTATCTGCTTAGCCTTTTCCCAACTCTATTGGGGTCGGCTTCCAGTCTATGTACGTCAGAACCGCGGATGTACTTTTCAGATCTGGTCGGCTTCCAGTCTATGTACGTCAGAACCGCGGGTGTACTTTTCAGATCTGGTTGGCTTCTAGTCTATGTACGTCAGAACCGCGGACGTACTTTTCAGATCTGCCTAAATTTATTGCAATTATTTGGTACATTCTGTGTACTTTTACGTACCTCTCTTGAAAATCTGTGTACTCGTACAATGATATTTTTATTACCCGACTACGGCAAAGCCAAAGGAGGGTTATGATTTTGACAGGCTATGTATGTATGTATGTATGTATGTATGTATGTATGTATGTATGTATGTATGTATGTATGTGTGTATGTTCATCTGTTCCCTCATAGCTCCAAAGCTACTTATCGGAACTCGACAAGTGAGGTATCGTTAGAACCGTCTTGACCGTCCACTGAACATAGGCTACGTGATGTGTCACAAAATCCAATGTGGCGCCCTCTAGCGCTCAAAAAGTGTTGTTTTAAAAAATAAAAATAAGATAAACACATCGTGTTTGATATCATTTGAAAGGGCGTCACATGCACATTTCCAAAACATTGCTTAAATTTAAAGTGCCGCCCTCTAGTGGACACAAATCATGTGTAAAAAAATAAAAATAAGATAGATACACCGTGTTTGGTATCATTTGAAAGGGCTTCACTTGCACTTATCAAAAATATTGCTTAAATTTAACGTGGCGCCCTCTAGCGGTCAAAAAGTCATGTATAAAAAATAAAAGTAAGATAGATACACCGTGTTTGGTATCATTTGAAAGGGCTTCACTTGAACTTACAAAAAATAAAGTAAATAGTATAGAAGCACAGTGATTTAACCCCAAAATAGTTTATTTTACTTTTTATTATAAAAAATAGGTACACCCGCCATCCTGATGTCAGAACCGCGGCTGTACCGCTAACCAATATAATTATGTAGCTAAGTACACTCTATAAGTAGATTTGGTACCTCTTATGTACCTGCAGAAACACGTATTTAATAAATAAAATACTGTCAGGTTGCTGCGAAAAGTAAAAAAAAAAAACAATTTTCTTTCAATGACGTTATTATTATTTAAAAGAAACAATCTTCAGTAGTAATAACTTACGTTAAATATTTAAAAAACCTATTAGAAAAACAAACAAAAGGTACACAGACTTTCAAGAGAGGTACGTAAAGGTACACAGAAGGTACCAAATAATTGCAATAAATTTAGGCAGATCTGAAAAGTACACCAGCGGTTCTGACGTACATGGATCTCGCTGAGTATTAGTGTAAATCCTGAACAGAATCGTTTACTGTATTGATTTATATAATTTTTAATATAGGTAATTGCAATTTCCATCACCAAAAAAATATCTACGTAAATTGCAGTCACACTATCGCAGTACAGTCAAAACAAACAAAATAGACCGTAAATTAACGTAATAAGACTTTTTTTATTGCAGTTTTATACAAAATTCGTCATTCAATACAAATTAAAGAGAAATAAGGCAATGGCCCTACCGGGCCTAGTCCTTGCCGGACGGTGAGCTACCCCTGCCCGAGTGGTCCTCACAATGACGAGTCCTCCCGTTGAATCCGAAACAGGTACCTCCCGAAACAGCCATGTTCGGTAAGCACCTGCGTCAGGCGGAATGTGAGGACGCTACTAAGTTAAATCTTAGTATTTAAATACAATTTAGCGTTTAAACAGTTTTGTTTTAATTAGCTAAGTCCCACTATTGTAGTATAGTAAAGATCACAAAAATCACATACTAATATTACAATCTAGTAAACGCGCGGGGCTTCGCTCTGGTGTGGGCTTTATCGCGATACGACGGCGACGGTATTTTTAAAGACAGATGTTATATTATATCTTTCTTATCTTACTTCTTTCTTACTAATACTAATACTTACTTAATATATCCTTCCTATCCTATCCTACTAATCCTACTAATATTATAAATGCGAAAGTTTGTGAGGATGGATGGATGTTTGTTACTCTTTCACGCAAAAACTACTGAACGTATCTGAATGAAATTTGGCAAGTAGATAGTTTACATCCTGGAATAACATATAAGCTACTTTTTATCCCGGAATTCCCACGGGATCGGGATTTTACGCGGGAAAACCCTCCTACGCGAACGAAGTCGCAGGCAAAAGCTAGTATTCAATAAAATAAAAAAAAGTATTAAAAAATTCGTCGTCAACGCTGTCGACTAGTAACGTAGGTACCCAAAAGACTGGCGGCATTGCCACGTCGTGTAGCGATGTACCAAAGAAATAGCCAGACCATGGTTCACGGAGTGTCAACAAGCATTTTTCGGATTACGTTGAAAAGGTTTTGAGCACAATATAGGACGAGAGTTTAGAACATAAAAGACTTGAAAATACTTGTATGTAACTAGTAAGGTCAAACTCAATTACGTCGGTGAAGACCTTTGCTGTTATATTTTAAGTAGGCGTTACAAGCAATACTATATTTATTCAAACATTTTCTACCCTGATTCCACGAAAAGTGCATAATTACAACGTCTAGGGTTGAAACTTACGACCCCTTGAGGTTTCTAGCTGAAAATTAAATGCAAATCAGTTTGTTTTCTTTGAACAATTTCGGAGTTTTGTTAACTCAAGTAGACTTAAGATTATAATCAGTTTTCTAGAACAGGAAATGTTTTTCTGGGGTTATGACTTTCTTGTGAAAGTTTGTTTTTCTTCGTGTTTTAATCGATTAGATTGCTCACTTAATTAACTGCCTCGTTGGTCAAGTGGTCGCAAGAGCGACTGCTAAGCATGGGGTCTCGGTTTCTATTCCCGGGTTGGGCAAAAAGTGCTGTTGGGTTTTTTAAACATTTCTCTGTATTGGCCTGGAGAGATACCCCCGTGTTTCGAAAAGCACGTAAAGCCGTTGTTTCCGGCTATCGTTTAGACCACTTTGGCAGTCTTTGAAATAACCGTCGTCGTCGTATCGTGATAAAACTCACACCGGAACGAAGCCCCGCTCGTTTACTAGATTGTAATATTTGTAATATTTTAGGGTTCCATAGCCAAATGGCAAAAAACGGAACCCTTATAATTTCGTCATGTCTGTCCGTCTGTCTGTCTGTCTGTCTGTCCGTCCGTCCGTCCGTCCGTGTGTCACAGCCATTTTATTCCGAAACTATTAGGACTATAGATAGGAAACTTAGTAGGTAGATGTATTCTGTGAACCGCTTTCCGATTTTAAGAAAGAAATTAAAAAATATTAAAAACATGAAACTAAAATTGAAAATATTTTTTTTTCATGAAACCTATGCGTGTGTGTTATCTGTAGACAGGTCTTTAAAAATGACATTGGGGTTTCTAAAACCACTTTTTCATAAAGTTATTCGTTTAAAAGATCTCAATGAAAATTGGTTTGAACGTGATCGGTTCGCAGTTTTTGAGATATAGCACATTTTCAAAAACCGCAAATATAATCTCTTAAACTTTAAGAAGAAAGAAACTGTTTTTATAAAGACCTATCCGTAGATACCACACAGGACACACGTATAGAAATGAAAAAAAAATAATTTTAGTTTCAGTTCCATGTATGGGGAGCCCCCCTTGATTTTAAATATCGAAAAGCGGTTTGCAGAATACCAAGAAGAACCTACAAAGTTTTATATGTGTAAGATTAATAGTTTGGGAATAAAATGGCCGTAACATACGGATAGACAGACAGACATAACGAAACCATAAGGGTTCCGTTTTTGCCATTCGGCTACGGAACCCTAAAAACTACCCTCAAAGTCCGATGAGTTTTCACGCGAATGTACCCCACGATCTCGTCAGCCTTCGTGGAGTGATGCAACCTGGACACATACAGCGGCGTTGTTGGTACAGTTGCACACAGCAGCATGTTGGGTACTACCAGCGTGGTACCGCTCTGATTCTGACAAAAAGGCTTCCTCTTCTTCTTCTTCTCCACTAACACTTTAATTAAGCCTATTACGGCCTTAATCCATCACGCGCATCCACTGCGGGTTGGTTGCTGTCATATTTCTTCGAATTTTTGGTTATAGGACATACACATTACTTTGTGTAATATACAGGGCTACTGGTAACTCGACGTATTATGACGTATAAACTAAGACGTCCTGCAAGGCAGGATGTCATAGTATGGTTAAAATGCAACAAATTAAGCCACCAAATGTTCTACCAAAATTCAGTAGTTTTTTAGTTAGTTAGATTTTTCGTTTTAAATGAAAAATCTCAGGTTACATCATTTGAAACCAATTTAAAAATAATTTACGGTGCGACTGTACTGAAATTTAAGTTATTATCATAGTTGATAACGTAGCAGATTTTTGCTAATAATTAAAAATTCAAAAAAGCCTTAAACCTTGGCAAATCACTAACCAAACATTTTTTTCTTTATAATTTTTGTTATTAATTCATAGAAAATATTGTCTCTTTTTTTTTTAACGTGGTAAAATTATCAAATAAGTCCTCCCACCCCGGGCAGGGTGGGAGGGACTGTCAGACTTTTACTGACTAAAATCCACGGTGTTCCTTCAAAAACCCTTTACGTACCGGGGCCACGGTAACGGGATGAGTCCCACGACCCCGGCAGGCTTCGGCCCTCTGCAGAGGGGGCCTCGTCATGATGCTGACGCTCTTTGAGGCGCGCGTGGAACACGACGCGCCGTCGACCCGGGCATGGTCCATGGTCGGACAGCGAGTTGCCCTTTACTCGCTGTCCGCATGCCCGCGCCTTCGGTGGCCGGAGATCGTCGGCCGACGTCCGACGCCGTGGGCGTCTACCACTGCGGCTGGGCTGGAGGGAGGACGCCATCCTCTCCCTCACGCGGCCCGCCTCCTCCTTCGGAAGCATGACAGCTTCGCAGAAGGAGGCGACCGCTTCCCACTCCCTATCGCCCCGCAGCATGGCTTCGACCAAGGCCGGGCGCGAGAGGTCTCCGCCTATTGTCGCCGTGAGGACACGTCGGTGCTCTGCCCAAGCTGGGCAGTCCTGCACCGTGTGCTCGACTGTGTCCTCAGGGCGACCCTCGCAGTGGTGACACCCAGGCGTCTCTTCCTTACCCATCAGACACAGGTACCTCCCGAAACTTCCGTGGTTGTCTAGTGTCTAGTGCAAAAAAAATATAGAATTTCGGTAGAACATTTTGTAGCTTAATTTGTGGCATTTTAATCCTACTGTGACGTCCTGCAAGGAATACGTCGAGTTACCAGTAGCCCTGTATATAACTCTCCACTACTCTCAAAACGGCGAAAAAAAACATCATGTTCAACGGCATGTCCTTGTTAATCTATATCTATACATATCTATAATGAAACAGTAAAAAACATGTGTCTGGACATTTAAATTTTATACAAAAATAATAATTGAGGTGGGTTAAGAAACGGTAACACGGCTAACAACAAACAACACGCTAATCTCCGGATCCACTGGATGGATTTTAATGAAATTTTGTAAGTATCTTAGGTGTACTTTACTTTTTGTCCCAGAATTCCCACGGGATCGGGACTTACGCGGGAAATCCTCCCACGCGAACGAAGTCGCGGGCTGTAGCTATTACATAATATTTTTTATTTATTTCTGAACCTCATGGGAAGTAACAGACAATTTAATTACCACCAGCGTCTGACTCTCATGAGACGAATTTGTGAGGTCAATGCACTCAACTGGTTTTTAGGATAACACAGATTCACAGAAGCATTTCTAGACTTTTTTAAGCCATTTAACTTCTTTGGTGAAACATTTTATTAAATGACTGTAATAAATCTCACTAAATTGCCATACACACTAAGTGAGCGATATAAAAAAAAATAATTAAGACGACAAAATTGGCATAACTATTTATTAAATCTATCCAACTTTATAAATACAATTTTGACAAGTTCTTCATCAAATCTTCACCAAATTTAAATGGGATTTCTTAAGAAAAAAAAAAAAAAGATTTTAAACTGACATGGCCAATAACAGTATAATTAGAACTTAAATTGGGTTCAAAAAAAGAATCATAAGAAAACAACCGTCCGCAATCGGCGACAAATCATCTTCGGTAATTTCCGTAACTCTTCGTAAACCCAATAGTATAAATACGAGTATGTGACCCCATTCCCATACATTATGCAAATGTCACGAATTTCTAAAGTTTTGTTAAAACGTTTGCGAATGCATGAATAAACCGTGACTTAGCATTTAGGTAGTTGTACCACCGCAGGCGAAGAAGTGACTAACTGTCCGCTATTTTCTCTATCTCGTTCAAACAAATTTTCTTTGACATTATTTATTAACATCTACAGCATTTCTTTTAGGTTTCACTATATTATTAGGGGGAGGGGGGAACATACATATTTTACCACTTTGGAAGTATATATATTTTAAACGATTGACTTTAAGAAAAAAGGTTTTAGAAAACGCAATGTAATTTTTAACACACAGGTATAGGTTTGATGAAAAAAAAAATATTTTCAGTTCCATCGGAACTCGGAAAAGGGTTAACAGAATACATCTGCTTACCCAGTTTAACGTGTGTAGTTTTGAATAGTTTCGGAATACAATGGCTGTGACATACGGACGGACAGACAGACATGACAATCTATAAGGGTTCCGTTTTTTGTCATTCGACTACGGAAACCTACAAAATAGACAAGTATCAAGACTACACGCTCGCCAGATCGTCTTCAAATGTTAGCTCTACTTATTATCATTTGCTTAGACTTTTCGCAATCATGTTGGGGTTTGCTTCCAGTCTAACCAGATGCAGCTGAGTATAAGTGTTTTACATGGAGTAAAATCCCATGGTTAGACCCACAGAACAGATAAAAGAGGTTAGAAAGGAAATAGTTCCTGATTTGTATGAGAACCCGTGTCGCCGCTTGTCTCCCACTCTTTAGTCCACTACAAGCAAGAGGCCCGTTACGTATGCGAATTACGCACACAAATAAATTATACACACTTAAATCGAGAGCTTGCTACTGATTGTAATTCACTGTCGATAAACATGCGCCGTGCATCACGGCCAATCAGGGCAAAGGATAAAACGTCAATGTTTGAACTGTGGCGCATGCAGTACATTGTAAGCGGACTGGGTCATTGCATTAATTAAGCGAGTACACATCGGGCAATGTATACTTTTTTGTAACTTGTTGCAATAATGTTGTTAATGTTCGGAATTTCATAGTGATCAGAATATTTTTATGTTTTTTACAAAAAATAAAATTGTAATTAAATGTTATTTTCGACTTACCGATGGAAAGATATACCTCCTCGCTCTACACTTGCGGTCTGACTTTTTGTTTTCCAGGTTATATTTGCACAACATGGCATTTTGAAGCAGAGCTCTGTGTTCCGAAGTAATCCGAAGCGCACAGAACGCGGTCGCGCTATGATTTTCGTATCATAAATGTGGCGCGCTCGCCACGCCCACATTGCCATTCCAACCTTATTCATCTATTCCGTGGTTAGACCAGTGTCATATTTTCTAGTTACTGACTACCCGTAACGACTGTCAAAGAAGTCCGAATGACAACCGCGACCAATGGCTTAACGTACTTTCCGAGGCACGGCGGTATCACACCGTCAACTTCCAAACTCCGGGCTACTGCTGAGAAATTCCTTACAGAAAACGTAATAGGAGTTACTGCCCGGCTGTCACGCTTGCAACCACTAGGTCCACGAGGTAGGCGTGCTAGTAGCGCGGGCCTGCGGGCTGCAAGCAATGGGTAGCTCGCCGCCCGACTGAAACCAGGCCCGAGTAGACGGCGCGTCATGTTCCACCCGCTCCTCAAAACTTTCCAACAAAATTGTCGGGGCCCACTAGGGGGCCGTTGCCTGCCGAGGTTGTGGAATTGTTCAAAAGAGTTACCGCGGCCTCGGAACACGAAGGGCATATGAAGGAACACGGATAGGTTTAGTCAGTAAAAGTTTGACACACCCTCCCGCTACGCCCAAATTGGGAGACAGTCATTGGCTGATTATCCATGCTTAAAAAAATGCAGGCTAGCTGTACTCGCTTCTCGTTAATCGCTAGCGGTGGGGCAACTGCTTTATCTTGGTAATGCCGTAATGTTTTAATGACCATAATACCACGCTTTAATTCCGCGAGGCTATAGACAGAGCCGCCGACTATAAACCAGTAAAATTAAGTAATTCATTATTAATTATATTATTTACCAGAAGTCACGCGGGCCGTGCCCTTTATCACCATAAAACCAAAAGCTTCCTCCTTTGCAGTCGCATAATAAGCATAGGTTTACCTTCCTTCAAGCTTTAAGTTACATCCATTCCAACCGTCAGAACCGCTTGCACAATGTGTTTGCTCCACCGACTTCCAAAACTGTCGCCAAAGCTGAATCCCCAGTATGTCGTACTCTAAGGAGGCCCAATGCCCTCCTGACTACCAACCCTGAATAGAATAGAATATAAATTTATTTGCTTAGATTGTAGATACAGTACACGATTGGTCTTAATTACATAAATTCGAGATCCTTGTACAATCTACCTTATATTAGGTATGCAAACATTTGGAGCAGTAACAAAAAAAGTACAATCATATCAAAATTCAATGTTCCAATTAAATATAGTTAAAAATAAAATGTTTCATTTCAAATTGGATTTTGCTTGTGTATAATGCAACGTATAATGGAAATTAAGCATGTAAGCAATATTTATTGAAGATTCCTATAATAATAATTGCGTTTGCCGACGAATGGAGTAAAATTATGCGTGCATGTCTGGTGTTCTACGAGAAAAAACATGCGAGTGTCTACTGTTCCATTTTATAATTTAAGTTTTATCATATAGAATTTCAATTATCAATCTCAATTTTTTTTTCTTATATGTTTCTATATCTATTTTAATAAATGCAATTGATGTTTTACTGTTTTAATTAACTAAAAATAAATATTACCAAATTTTATCCGAATCCACCCAGTACTTTCGAAGATTAATGCATTTAAACAAACAAATAAACTTTTTCGTATTATAATATTAGGACTACGTGTCTTATGTGCAGAGAAAAACAGAGGTGGATCAGTGGTAACAGGCATGAGTTACAAATTGTAGGTTCGAATACAGACAGGCACATTATATTGTGTAATTGTCATCATCACCATTGCTCTTAGAATCGTGAAGGAAAATATTGTGATGAAAGCAGCATGTCCTGGGACCGAAAATCCAAAGAAATGTCACATCTACCTACTAACACTGGGCCCGCGTCATGGATTAGGGCGGTTGCAATAACCATGGACCGCGGCAGACATTTTAAATCTGAGTTATTCAACCAATTAATGCACCGCATGGGCATACAACGCATACGTACTTACAGCCTATCACCCCCAATCGAATGGTTTGATTGAGGGCTGGCACTGGGAGTCATGGAATGCACTAAGGTTGAAAACGGCGAACGGCCACTATACAGGGTTAATTGTAAAACACCGAAAACCTCTCAGGACTACATAGTCCTGAGAGGTTAGGTTGAATAGTTGTTGATTATGATGTTAGTAACATTACTAACATCATAATCAACAACTATTGTTCTATGACTTTTAAATATTCGTCATATTTTAGTTCACCAGATTTTCATACAAAAATAAAAATATTTAAATTGAACGCCCTAAATGTTACGAAGTCTATGTTTAAGATTTATGCTATCGTTTTCTTTTGCTTCGCATAGAGCTAATTGAGTCAACCTCTGACGCGCGACTATCCTACGCTCCGATTGGTCGTTCCTCAAAGTACTCGAAGAATTTTAGAACCTTCAATCGAGTTTCACTTAACCTCCTAACTACCTCTAAAGTCTCCCTCCTAACTAACCCTCTTCTTCTTCGTCTTATCGTGTGGGTAGTAAGGTCTAACGACCCCATACACCCTAGTGTCAGAGTTTCTAGACCGCCTCAAGGGCCTATGACGTGGTCTCTTTCGACGACCGCCATTTGGCGACCGGGACCACCGGCTTTCGAAGCACGGAACCATCTTTCTATCAGACAATCAGGTGATTCAGGGCTGTAATGCTAGGAAGGCTGGCTAGGAAGCCAAACTGGAAACAACTTTACAAAGTATGTTTCCGGCGGGAATCGAACCCACGACCACCGGGTCACAATGCAAACGTCTAAACCACTCGACCAAAAAGCAGTTATAGAGAGAACGCCTGGGTCCCAGTGGAGGGGATATTATAGGCCAATTATATTATACTATGGATCGACCTGTTTTAAAAGATGACTCATTATCTTCCTAGCTTCTACCAACTATGTCGGCTTTTAGCAAACCGGATGCCAATTATTAGAAACCAAATGCAAAATATTGATGACATCAAATAAGTAGTATTTTTAAACAACATAAATACCACGAAATGCTTCAGACATTAGCATTCAGCGAACAAGATTTTTGAAAACCGTTTTAGTCTTTTGCGAATTATTCTTTACCTTTACAGTATATATCAGATTTAGAATATCACCGTTTAATATGACTACGGTTTTTTTAAAACTCTTTTAATTTTTTTTTACTTTATAAGTATTCTGCTAATCTGTGGGATGATATAATAATCACTTCACAACGCTTTCAACTATAATAAAATTTTAGTGAATGGCTTGCCATTGGCGATACGCTATCGTTACATGGTGAATGTCCCATTCATATGCATAAAACATTTTGGGGATACTCTCTTTGTGCGTACAGCTAAGGAGTGGAATTCCATGCCAGAGTCTGTTACCTGATAGCTATAACCTCTTTAAGTAAAGAGTGAAAAGGTTAGCATGCTTTAACTTCAACCAGATCATCGCTTACGATCAGGTGAGATGCAAACCTATCAATAATGAAAAGTTTACGTAAAAGTGCGTACGGCTAAGGAGTGAAATTCCCTGCTGGAGTCTGTATTTCCTGATCGTTATAACCTGGGAGTCTTTAAGTCAAGAGTGAATAGGTTACTTCTAGGCAAGCGTGCTCCATCTTCGACCACGTCATCGCTTGCCGTTGGGTGAGATGGTGGTCAAACGCGAGCCTATTATATATAAAAAATAAGTTTAAAAATAAATGTTTTTAATGAGAAACGCTATCTGGTTAATCTTAAACCTTCTAAATACATACAGCTCAAAACATAACCCTTCTTTTTGCTTCCCGTAGTCGGGTAAAACTATACCAGCTCCAATTCTAATAAAAAGGCAGAAAGTCGGGCATAAACATAATACGAAAGCCCTGGGCTTATATAAAGTTATAACGTAATCAAAAAAGTTTTATATTAAGCCTATAAGCCTTGCAATATTCTAAGAATGAGAGTAGGCAGTCAAAATGTAAGTATTATTAGGTCCAGGCCGCACGCTAGTGACCGGAATTGTAAGATCCCCTTGTCAAATTTCGGGACGGTTGGTATTAATAATTGACTCCTAAGGAACAGACTCTTGGTCTGATTTAGGAGACAGTAGTTAGAATTTGACTTTCATGTACAACATTTCTTTTGAAATTGGTAACTTGGCAACTAAATGTAATAAACAAATTATTATGTAAACAGAATGGAATCAGGCGTTACTTTGCGGGCATCCACCAATCTAATAGGTACTTCAGAAAAATATCTATGGGTATCATAGATATTTTTCAGACCAATCCACATTTATTTTTAGTACAAAATTAAAACCTATGTTAGAAGAAATACAAAATAAATAACACTGAAAAATTAAATCTCATTAGTTTGGCACATGAATTCCAGCTCTCACATGTACACCCTTCCAGCATCTAACCTAGAAAAGGACCATCAATTTTGTCCGACAAGCTGGCGATGATACTGTTGGTGCTGACTCCAAATCACTGCAGCAGCGAGGCACATCGCTTCCGCATGACTAAATATATTCAAGAATGAACATCTGGTTTTAAGCGTAATTTAGGTACTCTAGATATGATTGTTTCTTTCTTTTCTTGGTATATGACATCCTTTCTTGAGCTGAACATCACAACCAGGCTTTTCACTACTTGTCTGTAAAGAATACTGGATATTTTTGGTCACACCCCCCGGAAAGATGGACATAACCAACACACACATCCCTTCTCATTTTTACATACGACTCAATACTTTTTAGGGTTCCGTAGCCGAATGGCAAAAAACGGAACCCTTATAGTTTCGACATGTCTGTCCGTCTGTCTGTCTGTCCGTCCGTCCGTATGTCACAGCCATTTTATTCCGAAACTATTAGGACTATACATGTAAAACTTGGTAGTTAGATGTATTCTGTGAACCGCTTTCCGATTTTAAGAGAATATTTAAAAAATATTTAAAATGAAGGGGGCTCTCCATACATGGAACTGAAACTGAAAATATTTTCTTTCATGAAACCTATACGTGTGTGGTATCTATAGACAGGACTTTAAAAATTACATTAAGGTTTCTAAAATGAGTTTTTCATAAAGTTAATCGATAAAAGATATACGCTTCCAAAGTGGTAAAATGTGTCCCCCCCCCTAACTTCCATAATAATGAAGTGAAAAATCTAAAAAAAACATACGTTGTAGATCTTAATTTAAACTTTCAAACAAAATTGGTTTGAACGAGATCGAGTTAGCAGTTTTTGAGATACAGTATATTTTACAAAACCGCAAATATAACTTTGTAATTCATACAAATACTATGAAAAACAAAGTTATTTGGCGTAGTTGTAAAAATTGTAAATAATCTAGTTTTAAGAAATTTGTAAGGTATTTTTTTTTCTTATAAATATATTAAGTATATTATATTTGGATGGGCGATAATGCAACGTATGCGACTTAGAAGTTTTCGGTTACACAATTGACGGGAACCGGCGCTGGTTGGAACAAAAGACAAGAGTCCAGCGTCGTATAGGAAAGGCAGCACTAACCTTGATAATCCAGGATATTCAGGACTGCCAGCACTCTGATCACAGTTCACCACCACAGTATAACCGTTCTTCTGCTACGAATTGGTCGCACAAAACGACGCGACCGTTCGAATGCGATTCGATGCGTTTGTGCTCTAACGCGACTCGACAGCCATTGAAGGTCCGATCCTGTCCATCGGAAGATCCAGACGCGATCGATTTTTCTAGAGCGGTATAGTCTCTCTCCCTCACTCTCGAATAGACGAAGGTCTAGTGCAAGGGAGAAAGGATAATATGCGGAAGGGGAATGTCTAACCAATTAGCGATTATGCGTGTTGCCAATAATTAAAAATATAAACGAAAAGAATCGTATATCAGCGCAACCATTCCCCCGGGCTTGAAGGGATGCCTTCAAGAGTGAGGCAAACCACAAGAAAACTAATCTATTCGATAATTACTATCCTATAACTACGAAACTAAATACCTAATAACTAATATTAACCTAACCTTAAAGACGAATTAAATAAACTACTGGTTAGGCAATGGGCAAAGACGCACCACGGGACGCAAGTAGGATCCGGTGGTTGTCTTAACCCGAACGATACGAGTGACTCCGGTTGAGTCAGGGAAAATTTCCTCCACGACACCCAAAGGCCAGTGTAGTGGGGGCGAGTTGTCGGATATAAGAATCACGACCGTGCCGACAGAGACCGGATCGACCGGCGTGTTCCATTTGCGGCGAGATTGCAAAGTATGGAGATATCCAGTTCTCCAGCGCTTCCAAAACGACTGTACTAACTTATCTAGTAGCTCGTGTCTAGCAGTAAGAGTTCTCTCGTCTATTTCCTCGGCAGGCAAGTATTTCAGAGGCGTGAGATTCAAAAAGTGCGCTGGAGTCAATGCGAGCGGCTCTGAAGGATCACTAGAGAGTGTCCTACAAAGAGGTCTAGTGTTCATTACCGATTCTATTTGAATAAGAACGGTACTTAATTCTTCAAACGACAGAATAGTATCGCCTATGACCCGATATAGGTGTGACTTTAAACTTTTAATATTAGCTTCCCAATGGCCGCCAAAGTGACTAGCCGTCGGGACATTGAGTGACCAATCTATTCGATTTATAGCTAATGTATGACCATATTCCGAATTATGGTACTTCGAACAAAGAAATGCGTGAAGTTCCGAGAGTTTCCGTTTAGCGCCTATGTAATTAGTCCCGTTATCGGAATAAACTCTACTAACCGGGCCACGCCTTGACAGGAACCGTTTAAAGGCGCCCATAAAACTAGCTGTGCTAAGATCCCCAGCGAGCTCTATGTGCACCGCGCGTGTAGTCATGCAGACGAACAGACACACGTAGGCCTTGGTGGAGCGAACACCTCGACCGCGAGACATCGTAACCTTAAACGGACCGGCGTAGTCCGTGCCCGTGTGGACGAATGGCTTAGCGGTTTGAACGATACGACAAGAGCGATGATCGGCCATCTCAGGAAAGCTCTGCTTAGGGCGCAGCCGAAAGCAGGGAAGGCACTTATGGATCCTATTCCTAATTAAATTGCGTGCAGAAAGGATCCAATACTTCTGACGCAAGAGCGACATTAGCAGGTCGGGACCTGCGTGACAGTTCAATTTATGATGATAATCGACTAACAAATTCAAAACGAGGTCCTTGCTTGGAAGCAGAATGGGATGTTTCCCATCATAACTTAAATCCGAGTTTCTTAAACGGCCTCCGACTCTAATGAGTCCGTCTTCGAGAAACGGTTTTAAGTGTCGAAAAGCAGGACTACAATGTTTGCCTTTCCTGAGTTTAACCAACTCAGTGGAGAAATAAAAGCGTTGAAGCTCGCGAAGTATGAGCAATTCAGCGAAGTTGTAATCCGCTGCCGCCATGCGGTAACCAATAGGCAACAGTTTAGCGAAACGACAAATGTAAATTACTACTCGAAGTAATTTACTCCAAGACGAGATACGATCGACCAAAGAAAGAATAGTAGATCTTTCGGTTGGTGTAGCGGAGAGCAACGAATGTTTCTTCTCTTCGGGCACTTCGCATACCGAAGAGGGATTGAAGGGGACGACAGGCCACTTCGAAACGTCTAAGCTGGCCCACGGAGGACCACTGAACCAAAGCGGATGATCAATGATTTGGGAAGGTGTGAGCCCACGTGACAGACAATCTGCGGGATTGTCCGTACCGGACACGTGATACAGGTTTTGTGGCGATAAGTCGTCCTGTATTTTCGAGACTCTGTTGGCCACGAAGGTGTTCCACCGATGGGGCGACGAATGTACCCAACAGAGAGCGACTGTTGAATCCGAAAATGCGAATATGTTGCGAAATATAATGCGGTTTTGACAAGCGACTACGACATTTTTTATGAGTTGAGCTAGCACAAGAATAGCGCACAGCTCCAGACGAGCAAGAGAAACGACCTTTTTAGGGGAGACCTTCGACTTAGCGGTCAACAACCTAACGATATTGCCATCACTATTTTGAACGTGGAAGTAAATAACCCCCCCGTATGCTTTCTCACTGGCGTCCGCGAAAGCCAATATAGTAACCACACTATCGCCGACGATACCAACGTGACGTGGGATCCTTATATTACAGAGCAAGGGAAGCTCTTCTTTGAAGCGAATCCACAGCCTGACTATATCTTCAGGTGGAGTATCATCCCAGTCACAATCAGACAGCCAAAGCTGCTTGATTAGAAGTTTAGCATACAGGACAACAGGTGCGACAAATCCCATGACGTCCCATATTTTAGCGACACACGACAATATTGTACGCTTAGTACAAATCTGAGCGGGAGTATTAATTTTCATGCCGAAGTTGTCCGACGTAGGTGACCAACACAAGCCCAGTACTTTATGTTGGTCGGACTCATCGAATTCCTTGACAACTGGCAGGCGGTGCGAGGGTGGGATCGAATCTAATACGACTTGGGAATTACTGGTCCACTTAACTAGCTCAAATTGACCAGCCTTCATGAGACCTATCATTTCCGAAGCGGTGGAAATGCCCTCGTCTTCCGTGCGAACGGAATGGACGTAGTCGTCCATATACAACCCCGCAGCGACAATATCTTTGGCCTGAGGGTAGGAGTCACCCTCATCCTCAGCCAACTGCTTAATAGTTCGAAGTGCATGAAAGGGGCTAGACTTAAGCCCAAAAACGACACGATTAAATTCATAAACCTGTAAAGGTTCTTGCGGGGAAAAGCGATACAAAATGCGTTGGAAACGCCGATCAGATTCTCGGACTCCAATGCTGAGAAACATCTGACGAATGTCTGCGGAAAGCGCTATCGAAAACAAACGAAAACCAATAATAATATTGAACAAGTTCCCTTGTAGGTTCTGTCCACCATACAAGAGATCATTAAGCGAGATGCGGGTAGTAGTTTTACAACTACCATCGAGAACGACACGAAGTTTGGTTGTGACCTTATCATCTCGGATCACACCATGATGCGGAATAAAATACGAACTTCCCGCCGAATCAGGATTCGTAGATGAAATGTAGCCCTTTTCTAAATATTCCCGGATGACACTGTCATACGCGACCCTTAATTGTGGAGAAGCTTGCATCTTCCTTTCCAAGCAGTAAAACCGCCGTTCACTTGCTTGGCGCGAATTGCCAAGGGATTCGACATCAGCCTTGAAAGGCAAAGCTACTACGTAACGTCCCTCACTATCCCGAGTGGTAGTGCGGGTGTAAAATTCCTCACACAATTGGTCGTCCGGGCTGAATACCGGGGGAACACTCACTTCCTCTAATTCCCAGAATTTCCGGACAGCAGAGTCTAATGTGTCCGCGATACAGCAATGCGATACGGTCGAATTACCGTCAGTAGGACATGCTGGTGCGTCACCTACGATCACATAGCCAAGGACCGTTTCTAATGCGAGCGGCGATAAATTCGAAGTCGATCCTTGAACTCTGTTCGACAAAAGCAGGTGCGGAAAAATCGAAGCGCCGATCAATACGTGAATCGGGCCTGATGAATAATATGTATCGTCTGCCAACGGTAAGTCTTCGAAGTTAGACAGTCGCGAAGTGTCGACTGTCGCGGTTGGCAGACGTTCGGTAATCCTATCTATTACCAACGACTCAATATCATAAGTTATATTATGATCGAAACGAGAATGAATTTTAAATTGTACGGAACCTTGAATGGGTTTACTCGAACCTCCTATACCCCTAACAGTGGAACAAGTAGGTCTATTATTTATGTTTAATCCTAAACGTTGACAGCAATCGCGAGTAATAAAGCTACTCTGAGACGCGCTGTCCAACAATGCACGAACGCAATGTTCGTGACCACGAGAATCTAGAATAACGATACGTGCGGTACCCAACAATACAGTTCTAGAGCCTTTATAAGGGCCGACTGCACTTGAGCATAATGCTACATCCGAGTTCGCGGGAATCGAACCCGCGCTCGGCTCTTCGACTGAGCGTGACGGCGACATATTTGACGCAGGCCTATTTCCAAAACATAGCAATGTATGATGTTTGTACCTACATTTTTTACATGTAGACGTCGACTCACACGCAGACACGCGATGACCACTACTTAAGCAATTTATACACAAGTTGTTTGACTTAACGAATTTAAAACGTTGATCGGGGTTATAACTCTTAAAAACCGTACACTTATAAATGTAGTCATGGTTTTCCTTACACAAACTACAAGCGACTGGTTGAGAACTGGACACATATGCGTTACTTGATTTACGATCTAAAGGCCTTTTATTAGTATTGACTCGAGCAACAGGTATCGAAGTTCGTTCTAAAACCTTTATATGATCACTAACGAAATTAACTAAATCGGAAAACAATGGGATTTCGGATCCATTCGACTTTAATTGATAATTGGATTCGAACGTACGAACGGTGTCTGGGTCCAGTTTTTTAAGCGCGACATGCAATAATATAAAATCAGCCAGGTCACTGACTTTTGTATGTTTTAAAGCAACTACCGACGAAGCGAACTTATCAATAAATAATTCTAAACTACTAGGGGTACCTGATGTAATAGATTTAAATTCAAATATTTGAATTAAGTATGAAGTTGCCGATTGTCGACTATCTTCATATTTTTTACAAAGCAAATCGAAAATGAGTGGGTAATTATCCGCAGACGGGGTAATACCAGCGAAAATTGTACGAGCTTTATGTGTTAATTTACCTAATAAATAATATAATTTCTCACAGTCTGTTAGAGAAACATTATTATGCACGACATTACGATAACTAGCGACGAATAATGGCCAATTCTTAATATCTCCGTTGAATTCGGGTATTTCAATTGGCGGCAATCGAGGTGACCTTTGGACCTCACTATGAGAGTGAGCCGTCAGGTTCTTCTCAGCCCGTAAAATGCGCCCTAAAAGGTCTTCGAACGCAGAAAGCGATTGATAATCTACAACATATTCAGGGTTTAATTTTAGCTCATGAATAACAATTTCATCCAAAGCACTTTCAAAATCCACACGTAGTGATTGTACTAACGAGATGTCGCACAAAAATGATTCCTTAATGCTTTCATCCGAATGAATGTGTTTTATTTTATCTGCAATACTCTGCATGCGAGCAAAGATACGATCTCTCTTTGCTATCAGTCTTTTAAGAGTAATATCGGTCGGTGCCATATTTATGAGCTATGAATATCAAACTAATTATTATAAGAAATATTTAGTAACTACCCACCGTTTTGCGAAATAACGGCCGGGTGCGCGACGCGGTCTCGAGTAACCTTGACTCGACCGATTGGTATTTACTTTACAAGTAACGATAATTAACTACTAAGCGGGGTTGCGAAATTCCTTACTAATCGATTATTAGCTAGGAAGACACGAAAACGACGTAATGAATTACGATGTACTTACTTGCCACGCGTTGGCAAATAAGTATCTATGCGGGGTTGACTACGAAATACGAATACGAAACTACGATATACCTAGCGAATTCTAGGGAATGGCTGTGCTGATTATTATCCGACTCGGGAAGGACCATTAAATGGATGGGCGATAATGCAACGTATGCGACTTAGAAGTTTTCGGTTACACAATTGACGGGAACCGGCGCTGGTTGGAACAAAAGACAAGAGTCCAGCGTCGTATAGGAAAGGCAGCACTAACCTTGATAATCCAGGATATTCAGGACTGCCAGCACTCTGATCACAGTTCACCACCACAGTATAACCGTTCTTCTGCTACGAATTGGTCGCACAAAACGACGCGACCGTTCGAATGCGATTCGATGCGTTTGTGCTCTAACGCGACTCGACAGCCATTGAAGGTCCGATCCTGTCCATCGGAAGATCCAGACGCGATCGATTTTTCTAGAGCGGTATAGTCTCTCTCCCTCACTCTCGAATAGACGAAGGTCTAGTGCAAGGGAGAAAGGATAATATGCGGAAGGGGAATGTCTAACCAATTAGCGATTATGCGTGTTGCCAATAATTAAAAATATAAACGAAAAGAATCGTATATCAGCGCAACCAATATTTATTATAGTTACTACGGATTACGGAACCCTTCATGGGCGAGTCCGACTCGCACTTGGCCAATTTTTCATAATTTTAACGTATACATTTTTCTAAATTTCATTTTCTAAATCTGATCCTTGCTTATTATTAATTTATAGTTTAATCTTAAACTGCTTCGTTGGTCAAGTGGTTGTAAGTGTGACTGCTGAGCATGAGGTCTTGGGTTCGATTCCCGGCTCGGGCAAAAAGTGCTATTTACCTAATATACAACGTGTAATTTAAAGGGTATATACAATATACATACCAAGTGCATGGCTTTTTTGGATGATAACAAACGATACGGCAAGGGTTTTGTAATCGTGTATGTGTAGAACTTATTACAAATTCCAATACACTGATACCAGAGACCGAATTTTTCAAATTAAGAAGAACGAAAAGAATTATCGTGTTATTGGCAAGTGACGTGGAAAGTTATTGACCCTCGTAGTGCTGTGACACGTTTGTTATGATTGGTATTCAAGAAATATATGAAACCAATAATTTGGTATCAATTCTGAAACTGTGCATAGAGACTCCATACCAGATGTTGTCTTCAGCCCTTTTGGATAGATATGGGGTTTCCGTTACACGTTGTATATATTTTCTGTGAGGAATTTCTCAGTAGTAGCCTGGAGTATGGAAGTGGGCGGTGTGAAACTCCTCATGCCTCGGAAAGCACATACAGCTGTTAGTCTCGGCTGTTATTTAAAACATCTTTGACATCAGTGTCAGATTTACTGGCAAGCCAAGCTGGCTAGCCAAGGAGTATCGTGTTACCCAGTTACTGGGTTGTGGAGGTCAGATAGGCAGACGCTCCGTGTAAAACACTAGTACTCAGATGCATCCAGTTAGACTGGTAGCCGACCACAACATAGTTGGGAAAAGGCTAAGGCGGTCTACCAGACGCACGGCTGGGTACCACCCACACTTGGTTGATATACCGTCTTGTCGTACCAAGCGCTTCTCTTCCACATTTATTGTGCGCACAGCCAAGTTGTGGAATTCTCTGCCGGCTTCTGTGTTCCCTGCCACTTATGACCTTTCAGCCTTTAAAGCACGAGTGAACAGGCATCTTCTGGGCTCGCTCGTACCATCTTAGACCTCATCTATCGCTTACCATCAGGCGAGATCGAGGTCAAGTGTGAACTCATTCTGAACAAAAAAAAAAAAGCATAGAGGCATGGAGGGACTATTTTATATTATTTAGATATTGGTTTTTGACGTTAGTGATATTAAGATTTCACACGTACCTACTGTATACACTATTTCCGTGAAACCACTCTAGACACAAGCATATTTAGCTTAGTTTGGGGGGTTAATAAGATTGCTAGTAATGTGAATTCTACCCACACTGCTAGTTTCCTTTCTTTCTTTTTATCTTCAACGCCTTATACATATGTTTACCTAATTAAATCAGTATGACTTACTTAGATTAGTTCTCAGCTTTTTATAAATTAAAAATCATTATATATATATATATATAAAGAAAAAAAAATAAAAATAAAATAATTCAAGGAAGCCCATACGAATTTAATTTGTTTCTTTTTTCAGTAATGATTGCAAAGCTTTTATGTCCAAAAATTAAAGAGATTCATTCAATTGAATTCAATATCAAAGGTTAAGATTTGAGGGAGGTCTTTACTTAGCAGTAGGTATGACAACATGGGCTCAAAAAAGGGAAATAAAGTATAATTTTCTATATAAGAGAATGGCTGGTAACTCTATGACAATAAATCGTTAAAAACAATTGTTAAAATAATTATTGACAATCGCGCGTTGATAGAAAGTCATTTTGCCTAATAATTTATTTATTAAATGTAGATACAATTAAGACGTGGAATTCTCTGCCGGAATCTGTGTTTCTTCAAGTCAAGAGTGAATAGGTAATTTCAAGGCAAGCGTGCTTCATCTTCGACCACAACATCGCTTACTGTCAGGTTTTCAGTACATTCTAAAAGATTCATGTAATTCTCACCGTTCGGCATTCGCCTTTCTCTTGTATGGAACATGTTTTACTAGATTTTCGATTGTTTCTTCTGATTGTAAGTTTTATTGGTGACCTTAGTGACCAGTACAATGTGTTGTATGCACGGTATGGCCTCAATTTAAAAGGAATTGTCACCCATCCGTAGATTCTTACCTACTCTCACAAAAAGGTGAGATGGTAGTCAAACGAAAGCCACCATAGATAAAAAAGCCCTGTGAGTTGTTTTTGTTTCATAAAACTTCGTGCCAATACAAAAGAGGTTGTAGACTAAAGTACCTCAACATTATGCAAGCACCTTTACTTAACACGATTGCGAAGTGAGCCTTCGAAGTCTGAGCTACTAATCAATTCTGTAATATCCTTACTCTACCTCACTACCAAACGAAACTGTACTCTATTTCTCGCCAATCAAGACTGGAATTTCCTTGCTTCTACGAATTTTTGACAAGGCATTAGAATTTGGACCGTATCTTTTGTTTGTTAAGGCAGGATTTAGGTTGTTTCTAGGTGTAGCCACAAAAGTTTTGATAGCAACCGCGTTAATACAAGCCTCCTTTGGTTTACCGACTTTAGAAAGAATGGTAATGAGTGTTACACGGTTTCTTTTCTATTTTTATGGCGAAAACGCGCTTGCGCGTCAAAATACAGTAAATGAATGTCACCAAACATAATCCATTCATTGTATTGTTAGTCAACTTACCAGAATGAGCGCATTTATAAGGTTTTCAAACCAGATTTCAGCCTTTAATGCACGAATAAATAGGAATCTTTTGGGTTCGCTCGTCCCATCTTAGACCTCATCTATCGCTTACCATCAGGCGAGATCGAGGACAAGTGTCGACTCACCAGTAATAAAAAAACAAATTTGCAAAATGAGCCTAAAAATAAAAAGAAATACCTCGTTAAGTATAAACAGGTAAAGTAGGCTGAACAAATATTAAAACCAATGCCAATGTTGAAATAGAATCTGTGACCATCACTACGGACGGCCAAATACAAGGTGTGTTTTTATATCCCATAATTCTAAGGTAGGACTATAGGACCATATTTTATCAAAAAATCTACTGGCATAAGAGTTATTTTTCAATTATGATATATTTTATTTTAAAATGAATTACTCGTACTTTTCAATGAAACTTTGATACCTATATACATTGAGTCTTTTTTTTCTTCTGGGTGGGAAGATCATCGAATGACTTCTTCCGCTCTGGGTTAAGCGGAAGTGAGTGTCAGACTTCTACTGACTAAAAACCCACCCTGTTCCTTCAGCTGCCCTAAAGTTCCATGGCCGCGGTATCTCGATAGAACTTTCTGTCTAGTCTAGTGTTAGTATTTTGACGATATCTTCAAAATGATGCATTTTTGGACGATTTTTTCTAGGACTTGTTTATTTTATTTTTAACCGACTTCTAAAAAAGGAGGAGGTTCTCAATTCGGATGTTTGTATTTTATTTATTTTTTATTTTTTTTATGTTTGTCCGCGCATAACTCCGTCGCTTGTCAACCGATTTGAAAAATTCTTATCTTGTTAGAAAGGGTATACTTCCCAAATGGTCCCATGAAAATTTTATCGAAATCGGATAAGCCGTTTCTGAAAAATCAACAAAAGTCTAAAAAATATTTACTTTGATGATCTTTTCGTTTACTCTGCTTTGCTTTTTTTGTTCGCGCATAACTCCGTCATTTACGAGCCGATTTGGAAAATTCACTGACCCACTAAAAAGCATGAAAATAAAAACTTTTTTGCAAAAAATAAAACCGACTTCCATATCAAAACACTACAAAGCCAAAAATAATTTTAATTTCGGAAGGCGGTGTGAAAAAAAAAGAAAATACGAACAAAACCAATAACACCGACTACCGAAAATAAAATTATTTTTGGCTTTGTAGTGTTTTGATATCGAAGTCGGTTTTATTTTTTGCAAAAAAGTTTTTTTACCTATAGGTCTAGAGTTGTAGAATGTTAAAATAAACAAGTTGTATAAACAAAAGCTAGCTCATCAATATCTAGACAGCGTTTTTAGGGTTCCGTAGCCGAATGGCAAAAAACGGAACCCTTATAGTTTCGATATGTCTGTCCGTCTGTGTCTGTCCGTCCGTCCGTATGTCACAGCCATTTTATTCCGAAACTATTATGACAATACATGTGGAACTTAGTAGGTAGATGTATTCTGTGAACCGCTTTCCGATTTTAAGAAAAAAATTAAAAAATATTCAAAATAAAGGGGGGTCCCCATACATGGAACTAGAACTGAAAATAATTTTTTTCATGAAACCTATGCGTGTGTGGTATCTATAGACAGGTCTTTAAAAATGATATATAGGTTTTAAGAACTACTTTTTCATAAAGTCAATCGTTTAAAAGATAGAAGCTCCCAAAGTGGTAAAATGTGTGTCCCCCCCTCTAACTTCTATAATAATGGAGTGAAAAATCTAAAAAAAATATATGTCTGTAGATCTTAATGTAAACTTTCAACCAAAATTAGTTTGAACGAAATCGGGTCAGCAATTTTTGAGATACAGCATATTTTCTAAAACCGCAAATATAACTTTGTAATTCATACAAACACTATGAAAAACAAAATTATTTAGCGTAGTTGTAAAAGTGTAAATAAGATAGTTTTAAGAAATTTTTAAGGTTTTTTTTTATTCGTCAAATAAATATACATATTATATTATTTTATTATAGTTACTACGGAACCCTTCATGGGCGAGTCTGACTCGCACTTAGCCAATTTTTTTATGGAATAGTTAATAATGTTAACTTTTTCAATTAGGGGTGACTGAGAGTGTTATAAACGTAAGAGTAGACAAATATTCGGATAATCCCGTCACACTCTTCCCAACTCATCATCTGCTAGATCTTTTCCTCATCATCTGCTAGATCTTTTCCTCATCATCTGCTAGATCTTTTCCTCATCATCTGCTAGATCTTTTCCTCATCATCTGCTAGATCTTTTCCTCATCATCTGCTAGATCTTTTCCTCATCATCTGCTAGATCTTTTCCTCATCATCTGCTAGATCTTTTCCTCATCATCTGCTAGATCTTTTCCTCATCATCTGTTAGATCTTTTCCTCATCATCTGTTAGATCTTTTCCTCATCATCTGCTAGATCTTTTCCTCGTCATCTGCTAGATCTTTTCCTCATCATCTGCTAGATCTTTTCCTCATCATCTGCTAGATCTTTTCCTCATCATCTGCTAGATCTTTTCCTCATCATCTGCTAGATCTTTTCCTCATCATCTGTTAGATCTTTTCCTCGTCATCTGCTAGATCTTTTCCTCATCATCTGCTAGATCTTTTCCTCATCATCTGCTAGATCTTTTCCTCATCATCTGCTAGATCTTTTCCTCATCATCTGCTAGATCATTTCCTCATCATCAGCTAGATCTTTTCCTCGTCATCTGCTAGATCTTTTCCTCATCATCTGCTAGATCTTTTCCTCATCATCTGCTAGATCTTTTCCTCATCATCTGCTAGATCTTTTCCTCATCATCTGCTAGATCTTTTCCTCATCATCTGCTAGATCTTTTCCTCATCATCTGCTAGATCTTTTCCTCATCATCTGTTAGATCTTTTCCTCATCATCTGCTAGATCTTTTCCTCATCATCTGCTAGATCTTTTCCTCATCATCTGCTAGATCTTTTCCTCATCATCTGCTAGATCTTTTCCTCATCATCTGCTAGATCTTTTCCTCATCATCTGCTAGATCTTTTCCTCATCATCTGCTAGATCTTTTCCTCATCATCTGCTAGATCTTTTCCTCATCATCTGCTAGATCTTTACCTCATCATCTGCTAGATCTTTTCCTCATCATCTGCTAGATCTTTTCCCAACTATGTTGGGGTCGGCTTCCAATCTAACCGGATGCGGCTGAGTATTAGTGCTTTACATGGAGCGTCTGACTATCTGACCTCCACAACCCAGTAACTGGGTAACACGATACCCATTGGTTAGACCAGTGTCAGATTTACTGGCTTCTGACTACCCGTAACGATCAAATACGTCCAAATGACAGCCGAGAACTACAGTTTTACGTGCTTTCCGAAGCACAGGAATCTCTAGGAAACGGGAACGGGAACTGCTAGGAGCTAGAATCAACAATGGCGATTACCAAAAGAACGCCGAGACCATGAAAATTGATGAATCCTGGACAAAAAATTCAACTTTAAAAAGCGTCAATAGCTATGGCTAAGGCCTTGTAGTCGAGATGTCGCGGGTTAGAACCAGACAAGTTGGAGGGGTTAACAAGTTTGTTAGTAATGTGAATTCTACCCACATTACAACCCCCTCTTATTTTAAAGAACGTTTCAAGTTCCTCCATGACACACATGCCAAATTTCTGAGGTCATCGGAAAACTTGAGGCTAGAGGTACCGAGTCACTCCACCAATTTCTTTGCTAAGTCGTTCGTAGCTTAGCCTCCTTCTGTGAACAGGTCATGTCGCAGAAGGAGGCGGCGGAGCGCGCGCGCGAGGACGACCCTCTCGCGCCGGCGCTCCGCAGGCGGAGGAGGGGTCGGAGAAGACGTCAGTATGACGAGCACCTCCAACTCCTCCCTGGTGGGGGCCAGCAGGCAACGGGTACGGGGGCACCACTGCCTGCATCGCACGCGCCTTCACCAGCACCGGACGGGAGTGGCCAGGTGTTCCCGGCCATTCCCGTCGCCCCCCAGCCCGGGGGGCACGTAGGGCCCGCCATCTAGGCGGGCACGCGCCAGAGGGCCGTGGACGCAGAATGTCTCCCATAGCCCTCCCAACAAGGCGCCGGAGGGAACACCGCTGAGTTTTAGTGGGTATTCTGTCGCCGTCAAGCGACAGGGAGTCCCACACTCCCCGTCTCGCCCCCCCAGCGAGCGGAAGTGCGTAATTGCCATTTCTCAGAGTCAAAAAAAAAAAAAAAAAGTCGTTCGTAGCTCAAGCAGTACGACTGTGGAATACTCTTCCCGTGTCAGTAAGACAAGCACAAACCCTTCCTTCTTTCAAAAACATGGTAAAAGATCTCTGTCTCTCTCTTTGATTTGTTACTATTTTTTTATACATCCCAGCTTTTTTATGTATTGTGTATGTAGGTTATTACTTATTTAAAGTGAATAGTGCATCATGGACTACCCGCGTATTTGCATATATTTTCTCCTGCTGTGTCAAATCCATCCAAAGGTTGTCTGTAAAAGATCGCTTTTAGCGATAAGACCGGCCATTGTAACACCATTTAGTTCTTAAGTCCTCATTTAATTTTGTTATGGTGTACAATAAAGAGTATATCTATCCATCTGTTACAAGTTCACTTTAAAAAAGCTGTCTTAGATTCTCATCTGCTTTTTCGCAACTATGTTTTGCTGTTTCTCAATATTATCGAAAACCAGATGCAGCTGAAACTGCCTATCTGATCTCCACAACCCTGTAGCTGGATAACACGATACCCAGCTACCGGTGCTGATGACACTTCACTTTTATTTTAATTTAAACTTCAGCAGATGGTTACTAATGATGTTAATAGTTCCTTTGCTACGGTAGTGAATTGGTTTGATGTCAATAACCTTATCCTTAACGAGAAAAAAACTAAGTGCATAAAGTTTACATTACCGCATATTAGACAAGTGTCAATAAAGGGCGAAAGCTTAAAACCAGGAGATACCACAGTGTTCTTACGCATTACTTTGGATGCGAAGGTTCAGTGGGGCCTCCATGCAGACAAATTATCTACAAAACTTAGCTCTGCAGTATTTGCCGTTCGTAAAATTCGTGGCCTAACTGATTTAGAGATTTTCATAGTGATGTCATACGGCATTTTGCTATCGGGGAATACCGCCGATATAAATACAATATTTGTGTTACAAAAAAGAGATATAAAAATTAAAAAAAATTAATATAATGACTGTGCCCTCTCAGTATATTTATAAAAATCTCTTGTATGCACATAAAATATTAATATCTTTAAATAACAGTGATATCCATAACGTAAATACTAAAAATAAACACAACTTTGTCGTTCCAAAAACCAGACTCAATAAAATAGGTGGTTCTTTTAAATGCCAGTTCATACGTTTTTATAATAAACTTCCCTGCCATTTACAAGAACTGAGCATCAACAAATTTAAATTAGTCATAAAACGCAAGCTGTGCTAGAAAGCTTTTTACACAGTTATAAAGACTAAGTATAATTATTGAGGATAAAAAGGCTTGGGATTGAGCTGTTCCGATGATATATAGGGAGTATTAGTGTTGTTTACAATTACAATTATTTCTTATATTTTTTCTATTTTTATTCAAATTGACATTGTTATTTTTTATTATTATGAAACCTTACTATAAACCGCATCATCGCTTCACACCATCATGTAAGATGGTGGTCAAACGCGAGCCTATTACCAATAAAAAAATAAATATAAAAAAATACTTTTATTTATTTTCACAGTAATATTTAGTTTATAAAGTATACTTTTTTATAATATTTGTGACTATGTACTGTGTATGTGAGGATTATTTGGGTTTTTTATTTCAATTATTTTTCGACGATGTCTGGCAGTTTGAGTACTTTCACGACCTACTCAAATATTTTTCCTTAGTCATTGTTCGTCAAGTCGTTGAGCTCCTTAGTAGTCCGAAATTGAGCTTGCAGACTAACTGACGAAGGCTTGCAATGGCGGAACAGGTCCAATCAAATCTATGTGGGTCTTTCCTCAAAGACCATTTTAGACTGTAATCTGCATAATCTTCATTACCTATTGTGAATATATTCTATGAAGGTTCTTATATGGACTATAGAGGTAGTTATATTCGAGTTAAATATCATTGTCTAGCAGTTTAAGTATTTTTTGCGGCCTACCCAAAAGGCCTTACCTTAGTATTGTTCGTCAAATCGTTGAGCTCCTTAAGTTCTAAGTTGAGTTAAACGTTATCAGAAAAATGCTATCTGGGCAGGCGCACTCAAATCTATGTGCATCTTTCCTCAAAAAAACGCCTCAGACTGTAACCTACAAGGTTCCCATTCAATTTTGTGTACTTCAAACCTCTGAGTTTTTTTCGGTGTTTCTTCTCAAGGTAGTCATTTAGAAAACTCCGGCCTCATCTAGTTTAAATTTACGAATAAAATTACGTGTAAAATTGTTATTTAATAACCAATTTGCAAAATAAAGATCATTTATCACTTACCCCTTTGCAATACTTATGTCAAATTTTCCGGTGAATACCTGTAACGTCTGTCAAAGATGTACTAATGACAGCTGGGACCAACTGCTCACCGTGCTTTCTTAAGCACGAAGGAATCCGGATATGTTAATATAGTCGCTCATCCAAAGTTCGACCTCAACAAGCGAGCTTAACCTTCAGGGTGACCAATTTTTATATTATTTGTTTATTCATTGGCACATTGTTTGCATTATTTAAGCAGATTCTTTTAATCTTCAACATCTTAACTTCTGGTTAAATTAATCTTTTATTAGAGACGTTACCAATCAGCGCTTGAGACGGACCAATTAGGATACAATCAGCGCTTGAAAGTCCCTGAAAAATTTTTGCTCATAAAATCTTCGAGTTACTACAAAACATTATTTTGCAATTGGACTGATGTTTTGGAATACAGACTGAAAGACATTCATAAACCAGTACTTATAATCGAATAAATTAAGCAATCACACTAACTACCTACACAAAAGGCTTTAAACCAAGAAATACACTCGTAAAATAGCTTTTTAACTGGACCCAAATGACTAATAAACAGCACCTAACCTGCATACGCCTTAGCACATTCCTTATACATAACACCCAAGTCAAGCCACCTGCGTACACGCAGCCTAACTCAATCAAGCATTCAAGTCAAGGAGAAAACCAGTCGCCTTGCAACAACCGCACTGAGCGAACGTGCGCTCGCCGGAATTAAAACAAAAACACGCCCGAATAACGTAATAAAAATACATCTAACATGTATTTGTAATTAGAATCTATTTAATTGAGTTCCAAATTCGAATTTTGTTTGATCAGCTGTCAAAATTTTGAGGTTATCAAAACTTTTTGGTTCAGTGCAAGTGATGTGAGTGTTTTTGTCTGTTTTGTGAGTATTTATTTTCTTACTTTTTTTTCATTGGTTTTACCTGTTTACGATTACGTAAGTGCAGAAGAATTTATTTTAAAACTAAAATGTATTGAAGGACTTTAATGTCAAGTTTAGCGAACTACTCAAGTTAACTCCTACATAAGCAAAGTTTTAATGACATAAACTTTGAGGTGTGAACAATTTAGACCTATTATCGTTAAGTATTACTCAACTAACTTCAAAACTTCGGAGTAGATTCACGAATCCTTTTAAATAAAACAAAGAAGTTTAATTTTCGACTAAAAGCTTTGGTTTATACTTAAACATAACCTTTTTATGTTCTTTAAAACTTTTTTAAGACATCGAGCTGTCAAACGATTCGTTCCAGGAACTTTGTTGAATTGTTAACATGTGGGAGAGAGAGAGGTGCGATAAAGCGTTTTAGAGTGAAAGAGACAGCGATGGTTCGGTAATAATCTGCTGCTAATATGTAACGGGTGCAAGTGAAAATATAACTTAAGATGACAAATGAATTAGATTCTTATTAGATAATTTGAGGATTTCGAAAAATAAAAAACACTATGTTAAAGAACATGACCACCATCTCACTTGATGGTAAGCGATGATGTGGACGAAGATGAAGCACGCTTACCTAGAAGTAACCTATTCACTCTTCTTGACTTAAAGAACTCCAGGTTATAGCTATCAGGAACCAGTCTCCAGCAGGGAATTCCACTCCTTAGCTGTACGCACAATGAAAGTATTCCCAAAAAGTTTTGTGCGTACCTATGGGTGGGATGTCAACCATGTAACGATGGCGCATGGCTATTCGTCTTGTAGTCCGATGATAGAACGGGCTTGGTAGAATTACATTGTGCAATCCCATCGCACACTCCCCGAGATGTAACCAATAGAAAACTTTTAACAGCTCAAAATGCGTTGACCCATATCGATTACGCCATAGAACATAATGAAGACCACAATGAAAGAAGTAGGCGTTTAACCTTACTACATCTATTGTATGTAAATTGGTGTAATTAAAAAGTTTCTATCATCATCATCATTTTTTCTTACCCAACTATGCTTGGGTCGGCTTCCAGTCCAACCGAACCCAGTAACTGGGTAACATGATCCCTTGGCAAGACTGGTGTGACATTTTCTGGCTTCTGAATACCTGTTATGAAGGACGGAAATGTACAAATGACAGCTATAATAAACTGCTTGCTTTTCGAAGCACGCCAGAATCTAGACAATTAAGTTAAGTTGGTCACTCATCCGTAGGCTGACCTCGGTAACCGTTGCTTAATCTTGACGAGTCGCTGATATTATTTAGTCGCGGCTCCTCAAATAATCTGTTTCTATTCTATGTAAGTAAATTAATGTAATTAAAGTTTCAATTGAGAGTAAATTTAAAAAACGCTTCGTTTCGCAGTTCTTCTTGGGCAGTAAACCGCTCTACAGATATCAATATTACAGCAGTAAGACACCGATCGCTTAACACACACAATTATTGTTTGTTCTCCTGATCAATAATGGACCAGTTTAGTATTTCGTCAATATTACGCTTTGAGAACTAGAATTTATAACTAAATCTACATATATAAGTATGTAAAAGAAAGTCGTGTTAGTTATTGGCTGAAAATTGGTAGGGAGGTAGCTTAGAACCAGGAGACGGACATAGGATACATTTTATACCGAAATTCTCACGGGATCGGGATTCACGCGCGAAAAACCTCCCACGCGGACGAAGTTAAGGGCTAAAGCTAGTTAATATACAATCTGACTGTATATGAACTAAACCAAATAAAAGTTTATAAAATCATTCAAACTCCATCCACATGTCAACAACCTCATGGGCTAAGTCGAGACACTTTTAAACATTTATTAAAGGATGCTAATTAATGAGGCTTCTTTTTAATAGCCCCATTCGCCTCTAAAAATTTACATTGCCTTCTAAATTACTAAGTCAGCCATAATTAACGAACGTCTGAATGACACTATCTTAGCCACCAGCTTCTATGTAAGCCACTGTAAATACCACTCAGCATGTTTATTTTTTAGCGTCCTAATTTGTAACATGCATTCAAGCAGTAAACTTCTAAAATATAAATATATCACATCAACCTAACGTATGAGGATCTTGTGTTAAAGCTGTTACACGTAAAAATTACACGTAACTCCGTAGCTGAATTAGTGAATTACGAATTAGTAATTTAATATATGAATAAGAAGGATAAGTTAAGATAATAGTTTACGTTTACTTGTCGCTTTCTGAAGAATATTTAGTTGGCGTTGTAAAAAAGATGAATTAGTTTATTAGGGACTACACCATTTTCCCGTTGCTTAGAAATAAAAAACAAGTTTGATCACGTGGCCAATAAATAAATCCATATCTTGACCCTTGTTTTCCGTGTGGGAAAATCATCAAATGACTTCACTCGCTCTGGTTGGAGCGAAAGAGAGTGTCAGACTTCTACTGAATAAAAACCCACCCTGTTTCTTCAGCTACCCTTGCGTTCTGCTGCCCGGACCTGGTCCTGGTCCTGGTCCGGGTGGTGAACTACCCCTGCTCGCCGCCTGCAAGCCCGCGCCTATGGTGGCCGGAGAACAGACTCCGAACATCAGAGATCTCGCGATCCCCGATGCCCGGAGCACGGTAATATTAATATTGCCGTGCCCGGAGCGTCTTCCACGGTGGCTGGGACGTGAGGAAGAAAATTGCCTTCCTCCTTCGCTAGCATAACTGCTTCATAGAAGGAGGACTTATAATTTCTCTTTATTAAATAGTAAGACCAAGGTCCTTATGCAAGCGAAAGAGCCAACATCGGGGAGGTTTTAATCAGCACGAGCCTGAGAGACCCCCTCCGCTTCGCCGCTGTTCGTAATGAACCTTGAAGTGACCTCAACAATGTATGCTTATAAGTCATGAGAAATTATCAAGGCGACTGAGTCATCGTATTGCTGTATGTGTATCCCACGCATACATGACTATAATTAGGAAACCTGCTTAATGAACCCACGTTATGCGTTGTAGGAGCATATGCTGCTTAACCTTTTCACAACTATATCAGAATCGTCTTCCAGTCTAATTGGAGTAACTGAGTACCAATGTTGGACTACGAGCGACTGCCCATCCGACTTCCATAGCTTAGTAGCTAGGAAACACTAAATACATTATCATCTATATAATAAAAATGAATCGCTAAATGTGTTGCTAAGCGCAAAACACGAAAACGGCTGGACCGATTTGGCTGATTTTTGTTGTGTTTGGCTTTGTCAGGAGAAGGTTCTTATGAAAAAAAAAAGTAGGAAAAGTCTCAAGAGTAGGGGCCTACCCCTACCCTTGAGACCTTTCCTACTTTTTTCCCTACCCCTACCCTACCTCTACCATAGTAGAGGTAGGGTAGGGGTAGGGGTAGGGTACAGTAGGTGTAGGGTGTTGGTAGGGTAGGGTAGGGCATCGGTAGGATAGGGGTAGTGGTATCGGTTGGGTAGGGGTAGGATACCACGCGAACGAAGTCGTGGCGGGTCAGCTAGTTCTGAATATAAATAGGTCTTTAAAATTATTAATCATCATCTTGCCTTTAACCCAGTTAGTTGTGGTCGCCGTAACACGTTTTCTTCTTCAACTCTCCCCTGTCAGATGTCATAGCATCATTTATCTCCTTTTTTTCATATCATTCCTTACACAATCCTTCTATCTTTGCTTCGGCCTTCCTGTATCTCTCCATCCAAGTAAAATTATATTAAACTAGTGATTTATCCTGTTCAAATCCAGATCCGTGATAATTCCTAGATAAAAAGTAAACAATGTATTTTTCAAGGTTTGCGGCTATCTACATTTGAAATTTCATTCAGATACGTTCGGGAGTTTTTGCGTGAAAGAGTTACAAATATCCATCCATGCATCTTCGCTAACTGCTCCGCTTTATAATATTCGTAATGCCACTAAGAACACTTTGCATGTGGTATTTGCCTATGCATAATTGGTCGTACAGTTAGATTAAAGTCACGGTTAGGTCCTCGTATGCTCCTATCTTTATTATACAAAACAAATGTTGGTTAACATAAATTAAATAAATACGCACCAAACTTTCTGCCATGCCAATCGAAAATACTCTATGTTGACTTACAGTATTTTTGCTTAATAGCTTTATATTAGTTCCTTAAAGTCTGTTTAACACCCCTGACTCACATTTTTTTCATTACAATGTATATTCTGCAAGATAAGCCAATCTAAAAACACTGTATCTTTTTCAAATTAAACAAATTAAAAACCTATATTGTTAAATATCTCAAATGTGGTTTTCGAAAGTTACAGTGTTTTAGATTGGCAGGGCAGTGCCGGAGCTTGTGTTTCCTGATAACTATAACCTGGGGCCTTAGAATGAATAGGTTACTTCTAGGTAAGCGTGCCTCATCTTCGAGCACATCATCGCTTATTATCAGGCAAAATGGTGGTCAAACACCTTTTTAATATGCGAATAGCTAAGTAGTTGAATTCCCTACCTTTTTTAGGGCTTTGAGTCAAGAGTGAATAGGTTAGTTCTAGGTAAGCGTGCTTCATCTTCCACCACGGTCTCGCTTATTAAGTTGAGTTGGTGGTCAAACATGAGGCTAATAACATTAAAAAAATAAGAATACCGAGTCTATGAAGGTTTTACGGGAGCCAGAGAAACGAGAAAACTGTCTACAAAGCCGGTAGAAGTAAACACAAACGCTATCTACATAAGTCAATAAAATGAACCTGTAATAAGGAAACGCCGGTGACCGGGCAATGATGTCATTCCATGATTAGACTTTTAAATATGCATAATATGACATTTATAAGACTAGACTCATAAAAAGAATAGAATAGAATATTCCTTATTACCTTATATGTATACGTTTTTTTGATAAATCTTTCACTATCCAATCAGCTCGTTTGTGGAATGCATTACCCATAGATGTGAGGCGTGCTCAAACATTACCAGCCAGCGTTCAAGAGAATGGTGAAGGAGCATTACGTCTCACTTTATTCTTTTATCTGCTTTCTCAATTGCATATTTGATATTTATAAATTTACTAACAGTTGCTCGCGATTTCGTTCGCGTGGGAAGCTTTTCCGTGTAAATCTCGATCCCTTAGGAATTTCGCAAAATCCCGTCTTAGCGAGCATCTACGTACTAAAAGGAACCCCATGCAAAATTTGAGAGCCCTACTACTTGTAGTTCTGAGATTTCGTGACTAATCAGTGAGTGGTATTTCGCTTTTATATTTACTAAAGCACTAGCTGTGCCCCGCGGTTTCACCCGCGTATAATCTTACTTCTATTATTAATGCGTAAATTTTAATGAATAGATGTTAACATTTAAGTATATCTATCTAATTCGGACTGGATAAAGAATCGCGAAGTAAATATAGTTTTGTTAATTATATTGTCAAGAATATATTTAGAGTATTTCGGTATATACAATATTTTTTTCTGGTATTAGTATGTATTGGTTTTCTCTGCATCCGGATCTAAATAAAGCAACATGTAATTGGGCATATGAAAAAAAAAAATTGGCCAAGTGCGAGTCAAACCCCTAAGCAAGGCAAATGATGGTCTTTGGATCATAAAATTAAAAATTAACAATTACATTGAAAAATCTAAAAACTTACATATAGACAATACACTCAACAATTTAAAATAATATTATAACATTAGTACGCTAAGATTACTGATTCTACAAACATTAAGTTTATTACAAGAAATAAAAACTAAAATTAATAGACATAGATATTTTATAGAATGTGCCAGTAATTTTTAAAACGCGTTCAATTAACCAGATATTGCTCTGTGGCATTTCTCATACAAAAACACTTCTTTATTCAAACATCATTAATACATGGTGTGCAATATATCGTTGAGTTTAATTATAGTTGCAATAGTTACGAAGATATATCGTACTACAGATTAACAGAATACGGATTATAGTTTGAGACGTGTGTGGCGAGATATAGTTAGCGCAGTAGTTGAGTGATTGACTGTTGCTCTGTGTGTCGCAAGTTCGATTCTCGCACCGAAACATATTTTGCAATTTGGGTAGAATTCACTTTACTAACAATCCCGTTAACCCCTCCAACTAAGCTAAATGTATATATATATATTATAGTGTAATGGTTGGGGTTCGAACCCACAACCTCTCGATCACAAAGTCGATACCTTAGCCATTAGGCTATTGGTGCTTAAATTTTTATATTTTACTTTTTCTTCTATTTGCTGTTTTCTGTCTTTCAAACTTTCTTTTTCGTTTGTTAACTTATGAACAATGAAGTGGGTTGCATAATTGTTTTCTTAGTTGTAAGGATTTTAGTGAATATGTTTTATTATGTAACCGGTTTTTTGGTCCATAATTATTAAACAAATAACAGTGTCTTCCAAATAAAAAAGACACACCCTCAAAATGTAAAAAATATAAGTCGAATTCATTTAGATAAAACATACACACACAAGAAGTAAAAAAAATAAGTCCAAGTTTTTGATTCGTTGACAAAATTATGGTTAGTCACAAAGATTTCTATTAGGAAATCAGTTTTTGCGGGATTGATTAATATATCATACATTTCGCAGAGGTATAAAAGGAAACCTTATAAATAAATTAGCAATCAAATAAACTAGCTTGGTCAGATAATTAATGTTACAAGCTAATTAATAAATGTATGAACATTCTCATATCTCGCACTTCTTCACAAATAAACATAGATTAGTATTTATTATTTATTTTGTTTCCCGATAGCTATAGTAACCTAGGAGTCCAAGAGTGAATAGGTTACTTCTAGGTAAACGTACTCCATTTTCGACCACATCATCACGAGGTATTCCTCGAAGCGCTACCATTTTGAAGCGCTCCTAATGAAGCGCTCCGTTTTTATTCCTCGGAGCGCTCCTTTTAGTAGCGCTCCCGAAACATGGGAGCGCTACTAAAAGGAGCGCTCCGAGGAATAAAAAAGGAGCGCTTCATTAGGAGCGCTTCAAAATGGTAGCGCTTCGAGGAATACCTCCATCACTTACCATCAGGTGAGATGGTGGTCAAACGCGAACCTATTTTTAATAAAAAAAAATAATTAAAAAAATATTCCTGATAAACTATAAAATAAAAGCAAGATTGCTACGATTTTTCAGTATCTGCTAATCATCATCATCATACCATATCATATCGCTCTCAGGTTTGATTCCCGGGTCTGTCAAAAAGCAACAGCATCTTCACTTATGCACTCACTTTTAATAGTGCGCTGGTAATACAGTTAATAATTCCCTGCCGGAGTCTGTGTTTCCCGATAGCTTTTTAACCTACGGGTCTTTAAATCAAGAGTGAATAGGTTACTTCTAGGTAAGCGTGCTCCATCTTCGACCACATCATCACTTACCATCAGGTGAGATAGTGGTCAAACGCGAACCTATTCTGAATTTAAAAAAATCGGTCAGAAGGGCGGACTTTATTACACTAGTTGTTGCCCGTGACTGCGTTCGCTTAAAAACTTTGCACACATTTTTCCATAGATAAAAATTGGCCTATGTAAAAGAAAGTTAGATACGTTTATTAGCACCTTAAAACTTAACAAAATAATATACAGTATGGAATTAGGCGTTACTTCGCGGAAATCCCAACCAAACGAATACTTTAGAAAAACATCCAGAAATGTGATTTCAACATTCCTAGCAATCTTGTTATACCCTCCAACTAAGCTAAATATGTTTGTATCTGGAGTGGGTTCACGGTATAGAGTAATGGGTGGGGCTCAAACCTGTGACCTCTCGATTATAATCCCGATACCTTAGCCTTTGATATTGATTCAGTTCTGTTGTTAAAATAGACGCAATTGAAATAATTCTGCTGTGATCAACCCTACAGCATAAAATAATACGACTCATCTTTAAACAAAGAAATATGCATTAACAGCAAAAAAACAATTTCCGCTTAAAATTCGAGAGAAAAACTAAAACTCTAATGCTAGTTGTTTGTGGCTGTAAAGGTCATTTTTTACATCCTCACAATTTATAGACATCGAGTCGCGGATGCATTCGCAAAAAGATAAGGCAGTGAAGTACCTATCTCTATTACAATTATATGTCATTAAATGGACTCGAGGCATAGTCTAATGGCTAAAGTGACAGATTTGTGATCAAGGGGTTGCGGGTTCGAACCCAACCCATTACACTATTGGCACAGCAGGAGAAAATAAATATGCGGGTAGTCCATGGTGTACAATACATACGTGTAAGTAATAACCTACATACACAATACCATATATACAACGTGTAACGGAAACCCCATATCTATCCAAAAGGACTGAAGACAACATCTGGTATGGAGTCTCTATGCAAAGTTTCAGCTCAAAATAAGTGACTCACAGAATTGACCACAAATTATATATTGGTTTCATATGTTTCTTGAATACCAGTAATAACAAACGTGTCACAGCACTATGAGGGTCATCACTTTCCACGTCACTTGCCAATAAAACGATAATTCTCTTCGTTCTTCATAATTTGAAAAATTCGGCCTCAGGTATCAATGTATTGAAATTTCTAATATGCTCCACACATGTAGACATAGGATTAGAAAACCCTTGCCATATCGTTTGTTATCATCCAAAGAAGTCGTGCACTCGGTATGTATGTACCCTTTAAATTACACGTTGTATATGTGTATTGTGTATGTAGGATGTGCGCAGCGAAAGCACTTACGACTGTTAGACGAATTTAAAGTTTTTTTTTTTTTGGTTTGGTAGGTTTATTGATAATAGGTTCACGTTTGACCACCATCTCACCTGATGTTAAGCGATGATGTGGTCGAAGATGAAGCACGCTTGCCTAGATGTAACCTATTCACTTTTGAATTAAAGACTCTCAGGTTATAGCTATCAGGAAACACAGACTGAAGCAGGGAATTCCACTCCTTAGCCGTACGCACAATAAACCATTCCCAAAACGTTTGTGTGTATGGGTGGGATGTCCACCATGTAACGATGGCGCAGCGCCGTTTATCTTGTATAATTGTCGTGTTGTAAAATAACTTTGCAACACACAAGGAATTTCTCCTATATCGTAGTTGTATTATCAAAGATTTAAACTTCAAATTCACATACTCCTCCCAGAGCCATATTTTTTATATCACGACATTACGTGGAGCGGAAGGGAGTGTCAGTCTTTTACTGACTAAAATTCCATCATATTCCTTCAGTTACCTTTGCAGGGCCGCGGTATCTCCTTAGAGCATTCCCACAACCCCGGAAATACGCAAACCCAGAAACACTATCTGTAAGCCATATAAAATTAGTTCCATGCGGGAGTCGAAAGCTCGACACGCAACGCAGCAGTCAATTGCATAACTACCCCACCAACTGTGTCTTCACGCACGTCTAAAACTATAATAACTATGTATTCTTGTAATCTGTACGACAATATATTAATCACTAATTCATAACGATAGCAACTAACTATAATTAAAATCAGTGATATATTGCACACCATGTATTAATTATGTTTGAAAAACGAAGTGGTTTTTATGAGAAATGCCACAGAGCGATAGCTGGTAAATTGAACGCGTTTTAAAAATTAGTTACACATGCTATAAAATATATATGACTATTAGTTTTAGTTTTTATTTCTTGTAATAAAATTAATGTTTGTATAATTTTCATTTATATTTATCACTAGCTGTGCCCGCAACTTCGTCCGCGCAGAATAGTGACTTTCAGCAGCATTTTTAATTTTTTAGGCTAATTATTTTGAAAATAAAACTCATACATAATTTGAATGTCGTATTTATTAATATTTAATCAAAAGTCTAAAAAAATAAGTTTCAAGCTTCTAGCTTTAAAAATGACGTAATTTCCATACAAACTTTCATCCCCTATTTCAACCCTTTACAGCCCTTTTTTCGCATTAAAACATAGCCTATGTCCTTTCTCCGGCTCTAGACTATGTCCGTACCAAATTTGTTAGCGCAGTAGTTGAGTGTTTGACTGTTGCACTGCGTGTCGCAAGTTCGATCCTCGCACCAAAACATTTTTGTAATGATAACTAGCAATTTGGGTAGAATTCACATAACTAACTATCCTGTTAACTAAGCTAAATGTGTATATATAGTTTAATGGGTGGGGTTTGAACCCACGACCTCTCGATCACAAAGTCGACACCTTAGCCATTAGGCTATTGGTGCTTAAATTTTTATATTTTACTTTGTCTTCTTTTTGCTGTTTTCTGGCTTTCAAACTTTCTTTTTCTTTTGTTAACTTATGAACAATGAAGTGGGTTGCATAATTGTTTTCTTAGTCGTAAGGATTTTAGTGAATATGTTTTATTATGTAACCGGTTTTTTGGTCCATAATTATTAAACAAATAAGAGTGTCTTCAAAATAAAAATAAAACACCCACAAAATGTAAAAAAAAACAATGTAATTTTTTTTAAGATAAAACACACACAAAAAGTAGAAAAGGAAGTCGAATTCATTTAGATAAAACACACACCCAAGAAGTAAAAAAAATATGTCCAAGTTTTTGATTCGTTGACAAAATTATGGTTAGTCATAAAGATTTCTATTAGGAAATCAGTTTTTGCGGGATTGATTAATATATCATACAGTTCGCAGAGGTATAAAAAGAAACCTTATAAATAAATTAGCAATCAAAGAAACTAGCTTGGTCAGATAATTAATGTTACAAGCTAATTAATAAATGTATGAACATTCTCATATCTCGCACTTCTTCACAAGTAAACATAGATTAGTATTTATTTTCCTTATAAACTACTAGCTGTGCCCGCGACTTCGTCCGCGCGGAATAGTGACTTTCGGCAGCATTTTTAATTTTTTAGGCTAATGATTTTAAAAACAAAACTCATTCATAATTTTAATTTCGTATTTATTAATATCTAATCAAAAGTCTAAAAATAAGTTTCAAGCTTCTAGCTTTAAAAATGACGCAAAAATATGACGCAATTTCCATACAAACTTTCATCCCGTATTTCAACCCCTTACCGCCCTTTTATCGCATTAAAAAAGTAGCCTATGTCCTTTCTCCGGCTCTAGACTATGTCCGTACCAAATTTCATTAAAATTGGTTCAGTAGATAAGGCGTGATTGCGTAACACACAGACAGACAGAGTTACTTTCGCTTTTATAATATTAGTAAGGATTTACTAGCAGTCGCGTAGAGCTTTGTTCCCATAGATTTTATCTCGATAAACACATAACCCTCATTCTTTTACAATCGGATAAAAGAATTAGGGTTATGTTAGGTTCAAATTTCATTCAAATCCATCCAGTACTTTCGAAGATTAGCGCGTTTCAAACAAACTTTTCCGCTTTATAAATTTATATAAATAGTTATATACTATAACTACGACTATATACTACTTATATACTATAACTACTAACCTTTACGGGTACCTTTCAGCTCAACCAAGTAAAGGCAAAATTCATTTATTGTGCGTGCAAGCGGAAGCTAATAACCGGTGTAAGCAGCACGATTTTGACCCGTTTATAACAAGTGTGATTGCAGCCAGAAGACGCCCAAGTCTTGATTTTTTCAAAAATAATTAATATCTGTAGTTACTGTATTGTATGTGTTATTTATATCTGCTGTCTATTTAGTCATTTTAAATATTGTATTTATGATAATGGTTATATTAAGACTACCTTTTAAGTGTTCAATTTAAGATTTTCCGGCCTCTAAACGTGAGGACTTTTAATTGGCTCACTGTCTACTATACTATTTATATTCTGTATTTAATAGCTGCTAGTCCTCCATACTTCTTAAATAAATAACTAGCAGAGATTTCAATTAAAACCTCCAAGGAGCAGATGTTCCGAGGCAATTATCGTAAGTCATACGATACTATATGATTAACACGACTTAAAGATTATATTGTTTTTATTTTTTGTACGCATGGCTTCGACAGGAGCCGATAAATAAATGAAGCTATTATTGTATGAGATGAAAAATGCTAACAGAATTTAAAAACAGACGTGCTACACAGCTAGGTTTGGCGGAATGTAAGGACAATTACAGAAAGAGCAGGGTGGGTTTTTAGTCAGTAGAAGCCTGACACTCCCTTCCACTCCACCCAAAGCGGAAGGAGTCATTTGATGATTTTCCCACCCAGAAAAAAACAAATAAAAAAAGGTTAGCCAACTTTCTTAGAAGAACTTGGGTATCCTTTTAAATTTTTTAATATTAGAATAGCTACGCGATATTTGACAAATGCTTGCACTGTTTGGACGGGCCTGCTCAAATCTGTGTGATTCTGTCCTTTAAAGGGTGCCACAGGCATAAACCTACATGGCTCTCATATGATTTGATTACTACACATTGTATAGACTTTAAAAGAGACGTTGACCTCTGAGTTTGTTTCAGTGTTTCTTTTCAGAGTAGTCAGTTAGGAAACACTGGCCTCATCTAGTTTACGTTTACGAAAAAAAAATGACGTGTAAAAGTGTTATTTATAATCCATTTGTAAAATGAATTTATTTGCGTGAAAATTTTCCCGTGTAAATCCTGATACCGAGAGAATTCCGGGATGAAAAATAACCTATATGTTGCTCTATAACCTAGAAGAGGTTCTTCCAATGAAAGTGCCATCAAAACTGGGCCATCCTTTCCAAAGATTAGGCCGGAAAAACATAAGACGGACGGACCGACAAACATAATATCAGTCTGTAAAATTAAAAAGAAGTTTGTAGCTATATTTTTTTATTATATTTCACCTGATGGTAAGTGATGACGTGGTCGAAGATAGAGCACGCTGAACTAGAAGTAATCTCTTTACTCTTGACTTAAAGACCCTCAGGTTATAGCTATCGGGAAACACAGACCCCGGCAGGGAATTCCACTCCTTAGCCGTACGCACATATGTATATGTATTTTAGTATCGTGTAACTGTAAGCTTTAAAAACACAGTTATTATGAACTCACAGACAGACATTAAAATTTTATTGTTATGGATAAAATAAACCATTAATAGAAACCATTTAAAACCATTATTGGGGAACGAGTCCAAGCTACCGTTGGTCGGGGCACCTGAGAGAGGAACCTCCTACCGATACGCGCCGTGTCTAGAAGTACCACTTTCTGAAGCAAGCCCTTTATCCAGCCGCCTAACGAAAGCCTACTTTTTTTTAAGGATGTGTAATCCAATGATCTCCCGGTCTGGGCGAAGCGGGAGGGTGTGTCAGACTTTTACTGACTAAAACCCATCCGTGATTCATCATATATATAAGGCAACCACTAAAAACCAGCGCCGTGCTGTGGGCATGCCCATGGCATAGCATTATGCTGAGGGGAGCCTTGTTGCCACGACCACGACGTGCATTTGCCTTGTTTTTTGTTGTTTCCTTTTTCTTCGTAAATTGTCAATATCTAAGTCTTTTTCCTTACCTACTAACATAAGAAGTACCAATTACTAACTCTAGTCTTAAGGAACTAAATAAGTTTTTAATATTGTTAGCATGTCGTTTGTATGTTGGCAATAAATACTTTTTCTTTCTTTCTTTCTTCTTATATACACTTCGTGTTCCGAGGCTGCGGTAACTCTTATTTTTTTTTTTTTTTAAGGAAACTAGCTGAATTTATTTATTTATTTAGGATATGCACAGTTTTTACACATACAGGTTATAAAAAATATGTATTTTATAGGTGTACTCTTTCACTTATAAGATACCACAGCATGTACGATAAAAATTACAACTAAGTTAACAAATAAATAAATTAAAATTTAATTTAAAAATGAAGAATAGAAACGGATTAGATATTTATTACATTAAAAAAAACATGAACAATTCCGCTGCCCTGGCAGGCGTAGGTGGGGCCTGGGGGGGGGGGGGGGTTAAGAGGTCCCGACAATTTTGCTGATTTTGCTGACAGCTGACACTCTTTGAGGCGCGCCTAAGGCACGGTAATATTATGTATACAGTATTCCAACTTCATACAAACGGATGAAGCGCGAGCTATACTTACGCGCCTCGATGTCGGTGTGCGCTCGGTGTGCAGACGAGTCGCGACCGGCGACTGTGCTACAGTGAAGAACGGATGGTGTGTTATTTTATTAACAATAACTGCGCGATTTTTCGCTATAAATAAGTTCAAGTACATATTTAATATGACGAGTAGGATATATTGTGCTGTTTTTGGTTGCATGAATTCGTCAATAACGCATCCAGAGATAACTTTTTTTAGATTATCTGGAAACTGAAAGGTACCTAAGACCAAAATAATTTTACTTACTAGTAGGTATGTACAGACGCCAGCACATCAAGCTACAACAATCTGTCAAATTTATTTAATAGATTTTCAACTTTATTGTTAAAGAAATTAGGTTCAAGGTTGATTGAGAAAATTTGACTCTTTTGGGTAGCTTCACGTTCTGGCGTCTGTACATAATGTGTTTCTTTTAATTGATAAGTATTTCCTTTTATCTCCCGAAAAAAAGAGCTGGATTAATAAATAAAGTGAATAGAGTAAAGGAAAGTGATTGACACGCGTGAAATAGGTAGTTATATGTATAGGCAGTTCAGGAATCATGATACGGTAGGTACGCTTGTGTAAAAACCTCGGGGCATGTGTGTTTTGTTTTGTTAGTTTGCTTTGTATAATTCAAAGTAAAGACGTGGTATTTTATTATTAATAATAGTTGTTTATTGTACGGTTGTAATAGTTGTTTATGTATGGGGAGCCCCCCTTTATTTTAAATATTTATTAATTTTTTTTCTTAAATTCGGAAAGCGGTTCACAGAATACATCTACTTACCAAGTTTCACATGTATAGTCTTAATAGTTTCGGAATAAAATGTCTGTGACATACGAAGGGACGGACAGACAGACAGACAAACGGACAGACATATCGAAACTATAAGGGTTCCGTTGTTTGCCTGTCGGCTATGGAACCCTAAAAACAACACGCATTTTTATTGAACACTTCCTATTCAATTCACAAACTATTTTATTTGTTTATATAAAAATGTATATTTACAATCACAAAACTAAATGGAAACGCAAAGTAGGCAAATGTAATTAAAATGCTGGAGGCGGGCAGCCCTATCGCATGTTTACGTACCGCGCGGTTGTAGACATTTATTTCTAAGATACGGCCGAGTTACAATACTGTATACATAATATTTCTGTGCCTAAGGTGTTGTTCGAGGCTTGTGGCTATGGCAAAAACGTTTGCAGAGTGATGCGTAGGCGAGTGTAAGTTCATAAGGGTTAATTAATTAAAGTGTCTAGTGTAGAACAAATATTACCATTAATTTTAAACAATTAATTCAATAAGCTGTCATTCATGACTGCGGCCCTAAAATAAATAAAAAGTTAGACTCTTTACCGTTAAAAGTTAACCCTCCTACAGCTACGAGAACACCAGAACAAGCATGCCCAAGAAAAGTACACACATTCGCTAAGCAACATTACTTTTTTGAGTGCCCTTATTTATAACTAATACTCACGCGGGGCTTCGCTCCCGTGGATTCTATCACGTTAAAAATATAACTCTCCTTTTTTGAAGTCGCTTAAAAAGTAGCCTATAACCTTCCTCAAGCTACTTCCATGCCAAATTGCATTCGAATCCACCCAGTACTTTCGAAGATTAGCGCGTTCAAGCAAACAAACAAACAAACAAACTTTTCCGCTTTATAATATTAGTATAGATAAACTAAATCAGATTTTTAATATACTCAATAACTTCCATTGCAAAACCAAATTATAAGAAAATCTCCTCACTCTAAATTACCGAGATTTGAGTAGATCTTAGTGTTTATGTGGGTGTAGTGTTTACTTATACAGATAAGTAAACACTACACGCACATAAACACTACACACACATTCACTCACCACACCCATTTTCACTTATCTCTGCATGTGATTTTTAAGTATAATTTATTTTTAGGAAGGGTTATGTTTTTCGCGCGTATCTTGTATGTATGTATGCATGTATGTATGTAATATTCTTTATTACCTCATATCTCCAGAACCGCTGAACGGATTTACATAACTGAGGTATCGTTAGATTTGTCTTAGCAGCCCAAATGTTCTTAGATAGTAGTGACATTAGAAAAAATCAAACATGGCGGCTCTGCGAAGCCATTATTCATAGTGAAAACAAAACATTTTTGGATATCAAATTAAAGGGCTTAACACAAGGACTCAAAAAAGTATATCATGTTTATCATTAGTGTAATACTAGCAAAAGAAATACAAAGAGAAAGTTTAAAAATATGGACTTAGCTCTTACACTTTCTGAATCCGGTGGGGTGCCAATGTGACACGACCGGGAAAACTAAAAAATTGTTAATTAATATATTAACTAAAAAGATGAAAAAAAAAGTTATTTAAAACATCTAAAAAACCCAACTGCTCAACTGAAATCCAAGAAGCAAGTCATTTTTATTTTAATACGTGACAAGCAGGCGGACCCGTCCCATAAAAAAAATTCAATTGGGTCCCGCCCTGATTCGACTTACCGATACTCGACCGTATAAAATTCGACTGGAGTCAGAACTTCTGGCTTCTAAGTACCCTTAAAGACTGTCAAAGATAGACAAATTACAGCCAGCATTATCGGCTAAACTTGTTTTCTGAGGCACGTAGGAATCCATCATATCCCATATGTAAATATGGACCCATCCAAAATCCGACCACAGCGGGGGTTGCTTGACCTCAAAATCGATCCGTGCGGCTGTTTTTATTTACCTACGAGCTCTCGTTACAAGTTACGTACGTAACAAGTTATCGTTCTTCTTGAGCTTGGGTGTCACGCATCTATGAATCAACAACCAAGTGTTGCTTGACGTTGAAGATTGACCTGCTGTTGGTATAATTCAGCCACTAGTTCTTCTTTTTTCATTACTGATGAGCCCTCTTGACCTCGATCTCGCCTGATGGTAAGCGAAAGATGAGGTCTAAGGTGGAACGAGCGAGCCCAGAAGATGCCTATTTACTCGTGCTTTAAACGCTGAAAGGTCATAAGTGGAAACACAGAAGCCGGCAGAGAATTCCACAGCTTAGCTGTGCGCACAATAAATGTGGAGGAGAAGCGCTTGGTATGACAAGACGGTATATCAACCAAGTGTGGGTGGTACCCAGCCGTGCGTCTGGTAGACCGGTAGAGAAAGGGAGATGGAGGAATCAGGTCATGGAGCTCCTGCGCTGTTCACTGTTACTTGTAGCGTAAGTTCCACTGCTGGTGATTAACGAATAGAAATTAGAGCTAGAATCTGAAAACAAGGGCAAGCAGCGAGTGTGCAGTTCCGACAATTTTGTCGCTGAGCTATCGTCTGGTTGGTCTCTCGGCGTGTTCTGTGGTAGCTCTTGTCGATTAGGGACATACCAGTGGAGCGATGCCTCGACAGCAGTGCAAACAATCAGCGATTAACTATTAATATTTCCATTCTTTTGGCTTATACAGAATGTATTTTACGCTCCTTGAGCGAGAAAATAACTACCGCCTAACTTCGTTCAGGTCGAGGAGCATCTGCTACCCAGACGTGACCTGCAGTGGCCAGTTTGGAAAGCAATCAATCAACTGCGAACCCAAGTAGGCCGCTACAGGCATAGTATAGCGAAGTGGGGCATCATAGAAGACAATGACACCCAGTGTGATTGCAGAAGTCCTGACCAAACCCAAGCCCCATCTATTGGAGAGTCCAAAGTGCCCTTATACGTGCAACTCTAAAGACCTTATAACCTTCACTGAGGCTACGACTAGCGTGGCTATTAGGCCCAACAACAAACAACAACAAAACAACAAATAACAAAAAACAAACAAAATAACAAAAAAGAACAATAACATTTATAGAAGCGAGAAAATAGTCAACAGTTAATCGCTTCCTCGGTGGAACAACTAGCTAAGAAAACTTAAGTAATACGGAAGTCCCCTTTCCGCTAAGCCGATTCAAGTTTTCTTCAACATTTCTCTCCAACTTAATGAGTTCACTATTCCACTATCTATATATATGTCCGTCTGTCCGTACAGTTTAAGCAGTACCGTAAATTGTTCAGCGCACGCATCGCTGGCTGCCACCAGAGCGTGTCGAGTTCGATTCCCGGCCGATTGATAATTAAAATAATCATTAGCTTTGTGTGAACGGGTTGTTTTGTTCTTTGGAAATATGTGATGTGGTTACTGTTTATATATATTTATGCAGAGGAAGTTCCGGGTAAAGTTTACTTGGAAGATCAAATTGATTTAGTTAATTTTCCCTTTGATTGACTATGGTGACGTGTGCTACTACGACCTTAATGCGGTCTTGCTGGATAAGCTTGACCGTATTCTTAATAACTGCATTCGGTTCATATTTAACTTAAGGAAATATGACCATGTCTCAAGTTTCAGGTCTGAGCTTAAATGGATGACCATTCGTCAGAGGAGAAGTTTGCGCGCTTTGACAACGCTTTTCTCACTACTCAACTCTCCCAGCCCACCTTCTTATCTATTATCTCACTTTCAATTTCTATGTTCTTCACACAATAAGAATCTACGTTCATCCAATAATCTTCTCTTACTCTGTCCTTCTCATACTTCTGACTTTGTTCATTCTTCTTTTCATATCCAGTCCATTCTCCTCTGGAATGCGCTTCCTCTCGAGATCAGGACGGCTGACAATCGCTACGCATTTAAAAAGAAATTGCGGATCCACTTTCTTCACCAATAAGCAGAATTTCCATATTTAATTTTCATTTGCTTCTTAAGTATATGTGTATGTATATGTATTTATATAAGTATTTATTCATATATATTATTTATGTTGATTTCTATTTTATGATATTTCGATTTTATGATATTAGGTTTTTTTGTTTTATCACTATTATCTATTATAATTATTTTTCCAATATAATTTTCACGTACATATTGCACCTTCCGCTCTATCTCTTCACCACTCATGGTTGACTGGTAGAGAATGCCTACGGCATTAAGTCCGCCTTTGTACCTATGTGCATAAAGTGTAAATAAATAAATAAATAAATTTAGGTCAAGGAAGTACTTGCAATAAAAATCAATACATTATAATAAAAATAAAAAAGTGTGTTTGACATTAAATTTATTTCCAAAAAAGTAAAGAAACAGTAATAAAATACATTTATCTCCGGAACTACAAAACGGATTTGAATGAAACTTTTTGATTGTACAGCTAATAAGTTTTTAACTGGGTTAAAAAAGTGGCACTACAGACTTCCCTGCAACACATATAATGCCTGTTATGTTTAAATTAAAATTGTTAAATTATTTGACATTCCTATTTATTGAATTAATTTTGACCATGTACCTATTAATTTATTATTTATTGATTAATTTAGAGTTGTTTATGTTTTAACTGTTGTTTTTCTGTTTTAAGTATTATTGCAATTTATTGATTTATTCAGAGTTGTTCATGTTTTCATTGCTTTTCTGTTTTAAGTTACCTATATTGTAAGTTTTATTTCTTTTCTGGACATAATATGCATACAAATTTTTACTATTAAATTTTTTCTTGTAATATACAAGTCAGAGAAATAGTGTACACCTATAAGGTAGATTTTTGAGGAACCAATTAATGTAATAAGATCTCATATAAATATGTATCCAAAAATCACACAAATAAAATGAATTGAATTGAATTGAGCTCCGGTCGTGTCGGACCGTCCCATCAGAAAAATGAGAGTATACATACTTGTGCACTATAATATCTCCTGCACATCGGCACCGGGCTAAATCGATTATGAGATTGACTGTCATTGCCGAAATCGGCTAGGTGGACTATTATTATGTATTTATTTATTTAAACTTTATGTACAGTTATAGTGGTACATGGGCGGACTTAATGCAACAAGGCAGTCTCTACCAGTCAACCTTTGGGTTAAAAAGACCACAATGTGGTAGGTGTACAAGTAAAATAAATGTCATTATCGAAAGAATATATGTACTAATATATATAATAATAATAAAATATATACAGAGTTGATACGACAGAGGGGCATTAAATTACACTACGTATACTATACGTGTTTAGTGTTAATTTGATACAGCTAAAAAATAAAAAGAGCAAAATAATTTTTTTTTTCAGACAAACTAAATAGCTTACAAATCAGAGTAAAACGCAACCACCCTTTGTAAATAAATGTGACTGATCTTAAATACAAAGTGGCAACGTAGCGCGGCGTGTGTTATCTCTTGTTTTGTTCAGATTTATCGCTTTAAGGTGCATCTCATCAAAATCATTTGCGACTAAACTACTTCTCCTATTTAATTGATTTTTGGTACAAAGCTTGAAACTGGTACCTAGAATACGCAGTTTAAAGGAAAGCCCCTCGGTCATATCAGCTCTGTATAATTTATAATAAATATATAATTTATAATTAAATATTCATAAACTAGAAAACTTTTTTGCAAAAAATAAAACCGACTTCCATATCAAAACACTGCAAAGCCAAAAATAATTTTAATTTCGGTAGTCGGCGTTATTGGTTTTTAACCGACTTCTAAAAAAGGAGGAGGTTCTCAATTCGGATGTTTTGTATTTTCTTTTTTTTTTCACACCGCCTTCCGAAATTAAAATTATTTTCGGCTTTGTAGTGTTTTGATATAGAAGTCGGTTTTATTTTTTGCAAAAAAGTTTTTATTTTCGTGCTTTTTAGTGAGTTAGTGAATTTTCCAAATCGGTTCGTAAATGACGGAGTTATGCGTGAACAAAAAACGCAATGCAGAGTAAACGAAAAGATCATCAACATAAATATTTTTTTAGACTTTTGTTGATTTTTCGGAAACGGCTTGTACGATTTCGATAAAAATTTCATGGGACCATTTGGGAAGTATACCCTTTCTAACAAGATAAGAATTTTTCCAATCGGTTGGCAAGCGACGGAGTTATGCGCGGACAAACATAAAAAAAAAAGAAATACAAACATCCGAATTGAGAACCTCCTCCTTTTTTGAAGTCGGTTAAACATTCAGTTAATTGAAATGCCTCGAGTTAGCTAGCACTCAAACCTAATCATTTCCTGATTTCCAATGAAGTCACAATGCCTCGTTGGTCGAGTGGTCGCAAGCGCGAATGCTGAACACGGGGTCTCGGCTTTGATTCCCTGGACGGGCAAAAAGTACTATGGGGTTTTTCTGTAAAAAAATTCTCAGTATTATCCTGGAGTTTGGAAGTTGGTAGTGATTTGAAGAGCACGTTAGTCCCGGTTGACATTGTGAAATCTTTGACTGTCGTTACGGGGTTCAGAACCCAGTAAAGCTTGGTTTTCCTAGGATAGCGGTGCCGTCATAATATAGCGGCCATAATACAGCGGTGAATGATGTCACTAGAACATTGTCTATGTAAACAAAATGGAGCGGTTTCCTAGAGAGCGGTAACTGACACCGTAACGTCAAAAAGTGGTGCCGCCATTTGCATGACGGCCGTCTTGTCGGTGACAGATGGTTTCGTGAACGTTTCATTGATAGCGATGAAGCAGACTGTGTTAAAACGGCCGTGGAACTTTCCACATGTCGTCACCGTAAAGACGGCCGCCTTTTTGCGTCCGTAATATTACGGCCGCTATATGACGGCACCGCTTTCCTAGGAAACCAAAACTTAAGTCTGACACTGGTCCAGCCAAGGGGTATCGTGTTACCCAGTTACTGGGTTGTGGAGGTCAGATAGTCAGACGCTCCATGTAAAACACTAATACTCAGCTGCATCCGGTTAGACTGAAGCTGACCCCAACATAATCGGGAAAAATCTAAACAAATAATGAAATGAAGTCATAAACAATTACCCAAACATCACACATTCAGCCTGTATCGTTCTCTGTTTTGATACAGGCCACCTCTCAAAAAAGAACTCTATGAGATGCGCCGTAAGGGTCACAGCACACGTATCAACTCAAGAGCGGATCGTCACCGCCTCGCCTTTCCCCTTGGCGTAAAACAGGCGTCCACGTAACGTAACTACGTAACGTAAGCGGATCAAAAAATCCGGCGCGTCGACTCGGCTACAGCTAGGCGACGCCGCGCTTTCGGCTCGACGACCGCTGGCTGACGGCTAGGTGGCACGACTGTAAAGATGGGCGTTTAAACGAAAAGCATATAATATAACATGTTATTTAAAATAAGCGAATAAGCAGATTAGTTTATAAAAGCACTTAACGTTATCCGCTTATTCTGCTTTTTGTTAAAATTAAAACGTAACCGCAAATATTGCATTGCGTTGTTCACTTTTAAAAACGACAATTTAATTAAAACGGGTTTTCGTGAACTGCTTAAATTGCTTACTTTGCTTTTTACGTTTAATAGCGTTTTCTCCGCCCGGAAAAGCGTAATGTTTTGTGTATTTCCGAAACAATTTGTTTTTGAAGTTATGACTTGGACTTGTTTACGTAAACATAAATAGTGTAAAATATTTTTTCATGTGGTGAATTGTTTCGTAGGTACCAAGGAAATAATTCTGAGACTTTTAGACTTGTATATAATATAGTTTTTAGGTGTAGTTAATTATGTTAATAATAGTGTAAATAGTTTATAGTGTAAGTTATTGTGTTAATTTCGGTCTTTTGAAGTGAAAACTTCTTTAGCGTCGTTGTGATTTGAAAGTTTATGAAACGAAAAAGCGACAGTATAAAGAGACTGACACATAAATTGCCAAATTTTGGAATTCTGTTGGGGCTAAGTGGTAGAGCTTTTGATGCCCTTTAAAATGAGCCCAAACTCGGCTATCTTGCGACCACGGGAACGAATTTAGGTCGCGGGGGGTGAGGTAGCCCTGAGAGGGGGGCGGGGAGGGGGGAGGGGTCTCGTGGGGAGGTCAGGGGTAGTTCAGGGGGGTGAGGGGTAGGGGGCGGACATAAATTTTTTTAAGGTTTTTTTTGAAGGTTTCACTTCTACCACGTGTGAATTGCACACATGTTTTTTTTTTCTATAAAAACAAATTGGTAAGCTAATAAAACTCATCTGCAAAGTACGAAGGAAAGTTCATTGATGTCGTTTAAAAACCAATAGGTACTTAAACTTAACCAACTAAAACAGCAAACAACAAAATTTCGTTATTTTTAATGTAAGCAAGTAAATAAGCGGATAAGCAATTAAGCAGTTAACGTAAGTGACTTTTGATAAAAAATAAACGAATAAGTTCTGAATAAGTACGTTAAAAGTTTTAAGTCGTTTATCACATCTCTGCACGACTGGAAGCTGCCTTGTGAACAGCGTTGCCAACCCTACTGTTTTAACAGTAGATATACTGTTTTTACCGTGACATCCCCGTTTTCTGTTTAAGTACCAATTTCTACTGTTTTTATTATTATACTTACTGGAGATTTCGTCTAAAACGATAAAACCCCTCCAAATTAAATACCTTTTTTTTTTTGGGGTGGGAAAATCATCGAATGACTTCTGCCGCTCTGGGTCAAGCGGAAGGGTGTGTCAGAATTCTACTGACTAAAAACCCACCCTGTTCCTTCGACTGCCCTAAATTTCCGGGGCCACGGTACGCGCCTACGGTGGCCGGAAATCGGCTCGTGATCCTTGACGCCCGGGGCGTCTACCGCGGCGGCTGGGGCGCAAGGAAGAGAGTTGCCTCTCCCTCGCGCGTTCGGCCTCCTCCTTCGCTAGCATGACTGCTTCGCAGAAGGAGGCGACCGCATCCCATTCCCTCTCGCTCCGCACCATAGTCTGAACCAGAGCAGGGCGCGAGAGGTCGCCGCCGCCGACCGCCTCTACGAGGACACGGTGGTGCTCCGCCCAAGCAGGGCACACCTCCACCGTATGCTCCACCGTGTCCTCCAGGTGGTCCTCACAATGACGACACCCGGGCGTGTCCTCCCGCTGAATCCGAAACAGATACCTCCCGAAACAGCCATGTCCGGTCAGCACCTGCGTCAGGCGGAAGGTGAGGACGCCATGGCCTCTCTCCAGCCACTCCTCAAAGAGGGGACTTATCGCCGCGATTGCGGCGTGCCCAGCCTTCGGTTGCGACAGCCGCTCTTTCCATGCTGCCGTGAGATCGCGCCGGAGTTCTATCCGCTGAGCCTGAAATACCTAGCTTCATGATATGCATGATGTATTCGTATTTTTATCTATGTCTAACAAAACAAGTCATAACATGTCAAAGTCTGACAAAAATAATGTCAGTAACTTAGAGTAAGGTCGACATTGACAATATTTTGTTTGACTTGACCGTTGACCCTAGTAAAACAGATATAAGGGAATGCTATACATTTAATGCAACTAAAAAATATGTGAATAAATTCAATAAAAATGTGTATGATATTAATAAAAAAGAGGCAGAAAATATCGAAGATAGAGAAATTTAAAATGATTAATAATTATTTGTAAGACTATTTAAAAAAAATGTCAACTTTTCATATTTTTAACATAATAAATAAATAATAATGATTATGTACTTGTGTTTTCAATTTCATTAGGGGTTCAATTTCAATTCTAATAAAGTAATAGACTTACCATTTTACTGTTTTCTGCTGTTTTTTTAAGTATGATCTACTGCTTTATGCTTCGGTTAGGTTGGCAACACTGCTTGTGAATGTCAGCTAATAGAAGCGCGTTCGGCAACGTAGACCGCGGGACGTGGACGAAGAGACGTAAGCTAAGGTACAGAGAGCCGTAAGCTAGGGTACGGAGAACCGTAAACGCACCGCACCCGTGGTTCGTGAAATTGTCCCGAGGCGAGTCGATTACGTTACGATTCCGATTAGTGTGCGTTGCAATAGAGAGTTTCATACAAATAATACTGAACGGCTCGAGTTGATACGATAACGATTCCTTTCCGAGTTGATATGTGTGCTACGACCTTATTCACCATACGAGCCCAGTGCGATTTAGTGGACATCAGATGACTTCAAATTCAGTCCGATAAATATTTAAGAAGTACTGAAATGTGTTACTTAATTTCGTTATTTTCTTTGGTTCCAGGTAAATACAGTGTCAAGTGATTCGTGCCCATAAACCAAAAACGTTCTAGAATTTTCAAAATGGCGGCTCTAAAGATTTTCCTGTGTCTATGCTTCGTACACGCTGCTCTGGCTAAAGGTATGTCCTTATTTTAAGTGTCTTAATTTTTCTATTAGTAATTGTACTTTTAGTAAATCATAGATTTTTTCAGAGAAACTAATAATGTATCTATTTTTAAACTATACTTTTCTTTTACATTGTCAGATGAAATCCTATATGGAGTGGCCTACATATTATTTTGCTTAAACAGTTTATTTATTTCATGCCAACTATTATTCAAACTATGTATTTTCAACCGACGACCAAAAGAGGAGGTTATCAATTCGACGCGTATATTTTTTTTCTCTTTTTTTTTATGTATGATCACCGATTACTCGAAGACGGCTGAACCGATTCGGAAAATTCTTTTTTTGTTTGATAGGGTATACTTTGAAATTGGTACCATTTGTCACCAAGTCAGGATTTGATGATGGGATCTTGGAGAAATCGAGGGAACTCTTCAAATATTATAGGCACACCTATGGCGTTTTGGGTATTTCTTATCGTAACTTGTGCAGTTGCTCTCAAAAAGTACCATTTGGGGAAGTGGAACTGATGATGAAGACCACAGATGGCCGCCGAAACTACTCAATAATAAGTATTTCGTGGATTGCGATTCGATTACTTAAATATGGATATTAAGCACTTGGTGCTCGTCACAATGCATATGGTGATGTATAGCTGATGGTGAAGTACCAGGAGAACTCCTCAAAAATTAACGGCCCAGTATTGGGAAAAGCAATATTTTGTAAAATGTTATATGTAGTTGACATTTAGGCTCTTGTAACTAGGTAAATTAAAAATCAACCAACTAAAAAGAATGAAATAAAAACTTTTTACCAAAAAATTAAACCGACTCCCAAAAAACACTGCAAAGTGAAAAATAACTGTAATTTCGGAAGTCGGTGCCAAAAACGAAAACACAAAACTAAAGACACCGACTTCCGAAATTAAAGTTATTTTTCACTTTGCAGTGTTTTTTGGGAGTCGGTTTAATTTTTTGGTAAAAAGTTTTTATATCTAAACTAAAATATAGCACCAAAATACTCGTACTCCACGCTATCCGCTGATAATCAGAATTATTAAGTGAGGTTTGATTTGATAAAATATATGTTTCAGCTTTGGATTTGATCTAATGTAAATATTTCAAAAAGTAGTGACTGAGTGGTTCGAAGAATAGATACATACATCAGGAACTACAATTAGAGCGCAAAATCAAATCAAATCTGATTCTGTTCATAAGTGGCTTGAAAGTGTGACGAAATTTCCAAGCCATAACTGCCGAAGAAACCGGTCCAGGATGACAGAATGCATGTGGCTAAAATTTTCGAAAGACTCTTCAACCTAATATGTTGAAGAGTCTTTCGAAAATTTTAGCCACATGCATTCTGTGTCATACTTCTTGGTGCCAGAATAATAATGTGGTTGCATTGAGGAGAAAAAGTTTAATTAGATTCTAAAAGAGAAGAAACATTATATTTTTAAGCCAAGCCCAAGCCAAGATTTGTGATAAAGTAATTGTCTTACTGTACTTCTCGTCTCGTGTCCTTTGGTCACGAGAAGTGGCAGCCAGCCTTTGGTCTGTGAGATCAAAGAGTTTCAACCCCGAAACTATAGTTAACACTGAGGTAACTATATTTACGCCGATTGATTTTTGCCGATTATCTACTACGCGTTTAAAGATATTACCTATCCCACCAAAAACATAAATGTGAAAATGGGAGCCAAGTTCAATTGTCAACTTCGTCGACCAAAGACTTGAGATCTACTCGTAAATGTGTGCCAAGTTCTGTAGACAATCCTGAAATTTATTTATAACAACGTAAAACATTCTTAAGTAAACTTAAAACACAATTTCTTTTTTTTTTCTGCTAGAACAATGCTTATTTAAAAATGTGACTTTTTCAATTTGAATAGTCGAGTTATTTACACAAAGCAAATAACTTATGATCTATTGAACCTATCATTTGACTTGGCTAGATTTTTTGTCGGTTTTTTCAATCTGACCGAATGCAACTGAATAGCAGTATTTCACATAGAACGACTGGCGTTCTGACCTCGACAATCCTGTAGGTGGGAAAAATTATCCCCTCTTAGCAAGACCAGTATCAGTATTTCTGGCTTCTGTCTACCCTTAACGACTGTCAAAGACATGAAAGAATCTCGATGTGTGAAAATGGTCACCCACCTAAGTACAGACCTCGGTAAGCGTTGCTTAACCTCCTTAAGTTCGATTCATACGGCCGTTATTATTTAGCTACGATCTCAATTAAAACCAACACAGTATAGTTAGTCGGCCAGTGTGCCAACCCGCATAAAATCGTAGACGAAATTCTGAACCGTAAAATTAGATAGTCAGTATACATTTTACGGTAGGTGTTCCGTTAAAATCGTGTTTTATACGACTTAAGTGTAAAAACATTCGTTTTATTCAACGGCTGTGCAGTTCTGTATGAAAAAACGTAGCGATGAGAGGCCAATGATTATTCCAATTTATGTTTTTTGATTAAGATTGTGGATAACTACTTGTAATTATACAATATGTACGGACGTGTGCAGTCATATTTCAAAAACGCCGTCTGCCGAAGTAGATAAAGAACTTTTTGTACAAAAATTGTACCTCACATGTTAATTATTTTGAGCTGATCATAACATTGTGTGGAAAATTTAATTAATTTTAGTTACAGAGCTGTGGTGGTTCAGTGATTAATTACAGGCGCAACTTTTGAGTTGTTGGTTATGGGTACGAACTACCTACTTTGTGTAGGTTTAGACTGGAAACTAACCCTACGTCATAGAGAAAAGTCTAAGCAGAATATGATAGCCTGTAAAAGTTCACGGAATAATGTGATATGTTATTTTACGTACGCGGGTTTTCTAATTTTAATGAATCAAATTAATTTATAATAATTTTAATCTAATCTATGGACTGTGTCTGAAAATAAATGATTTTTATTTTATTTTTTGATTTTTATTCCGTGTAAATCCTGTTCCCGTGGGAATACCGGGATCAAAAGTAGTCTCTGTGTTATACCAGGATGTCAACCAACTAGTTACCTATTTACTTTCCAAATTTTATTCAGATTGGTTCTGTAGTTTTTCGTTTTAGAATAACAAAAATCTGTACATCTATGTATGTATTCATCCATCCTCACAAACTTTCGCGTTTATAATATTAGCAAGAAAGATAATGTCATATGAACCTACGATGTGACAATTTCTATGAATTGCCTTCGGAGTGTGGTACCTTTACTTATTTCTTCTTTTTTCTGGGCGGGAATATCATCGAATGACTTCTCCTGTTCTGGGTTAAGCGGAAGGGAGTGTCAGACTTCTACTGACTAAAAACCCACCATGTTCCTTCAGCTGCTCTTAAGTTCCGGGGCCGCGGTATCATGTTAGAGCATTCCTGCAACCCCGATACCTAACTTCTTTTAATAATGTGAATTCCACCAAACCAAGATACAAATATCTGAACTTTATACGGGACCTAACATTAGAAAGAAAGTAATTAAAATATCAAACACTACACGACTCCATTACAAAACAATTCATAATTCAATGCAGCTATAAAAAGTATAATTTTCGATGAAAAAACAAAGCAGAGTTCAAAGAAACAGCGCCCACACCATAAAAATTCATCGCCCACATTAAAAAAACGTAATCAAAATGAATAAAAACTTTTTGCAAACATTAAAGAGGTAACGGTACCTTTTGGTTCATCGGTTACTCATTCCCCGCAGTCATTGTGGCGACCATATAAGGTTGGTGGTAACCATTGTGAAAGAAATATAAGGTTCTTACTACATCACTAGTTTCTGCCGGCGACTTCGCGTGGGAGGTTTTTCTGCGAGAATTCCGGGATAAAACTAGCCTATGTGTTATTCCAGAATGTCTTTTATCTATTTACCAAATGTCATTCAAACTAAAAGATTTTTGATTAACATTAAATGAAATTTAAAAACAATATACATAATTATGTACTAAAATACTTAAAACACAAACTAGAATAAAGCATCAAAAAATTGCTCCTCAACGTTGTCGGCTGGCAACGTACCCAAGATACTGGCGGCATTGCCTCGTTGTATGGCAATGCTTAGTCGTTGACCAAAGAAATAGCCAGCCCTTGGGTCGCGGGAAGCGTCAACGAGCCTTTTCGATATGTCTTTAAAAAGGCTGTGAGCACACGGACCCCATGGTCCGAGAGTTTCGACCCCAAAAGGCACGAAAATATAGTTATCACCGAGATGAATGATTTGATTTTATTTCATTCAGATGCGTTGGTTATTTTTGCGTGTAAGCGTAACAAAAATCGCATTAATAATATTAGTAAGATTGTTATTGTGTTTGTGGGTCCAAGTAGTGCCACGAGTCGCCCTTAGTTTTTTTTTTTTTTTAAATGACACTTACTACAAAGTATACTTCTGGCAAGAATGGAGTCGGACTCGGTTCTGACTAACCCATAACGAATGTGAAAGATGTAGAAATGATAGTCGGGATCAACTATTTAGCGTGCTGGACCAATAAGTCGAATTAAAAAACCGATGTGCATAATAAAGCTCTTCAATAAACAGAATCTTCAATGAAATCCTTGATTTGTGTAGCACTGTCGTAGTAGTCAGCTTATTAGTCTATAATAATACTAGGTATAAGGAGGCAAAATTTATGGTGATCTCCGAAAGAAATGATCCAATACTACATTTTTTTAGCTTCAAATTATTTCGAAATCCACTCGGACGAAGCTGAGGGCGATGTGATACTTACCAATCCATCGCATAACCTTCATACAAAGTAGCCTACTAGACAACAAAAACACAGAACACCAAAAATAAACGTAAAAGCCGTATTTAAAAGTCACTAAACTCTAGTCAGCTCCAACAGAAATGGTAATCTGTCTAACGTAATAAGTAATCAGTAGATTAACACAGCACAGTGGGTCGATCGTGCGTGGGCGAAGAAAAAACATGTTACCTTTTATTAATAATATCTTACACGTGGGTTAAATGCCACCGCGCTTCGGAAATAAATATGAAGACGGACTTTTAATAGACGAAATATCTTTAATATAACTTTTTCATTTTATCTAAAGGCTATGTGGTTTTTTTTATTACGGTTGAGCCGGCTCGTGACCTCGGTCTCGCCTGATGGTAAGCGATAGATGAGGTCTACGATAGAACGAGCGAGCCCAGAAGATGCCTATTCACTCTTGCTTCAAAGGCTGACGGTCACCAGTCTGGCCAAGGGTATCCTGTTACTCAGTTACTGGGTTTTAGAGGTCAGTTAGGCAGTCGCTTGTACTGGAAGCCGTCACCGACCTAATTAGGAAAAGTTTAAGCAGATTTTATTTTATTAGAGATAACAAACAACAGAGTATTTAAAAATTAACAAAGTGGTTTAAGAGTTAGGTGTAACAAATACACTGCTTACGTTATCCACAGATTATAAAAATAAAATCTATTAACTAGGGCAAACTAGTTAACAAAAAAAAATTAAAATTAAACTTCTTCTTATCGTGTGGGTAGTAGTAAGGTCTAATGACCCCGTACACCCTGGTGTCAGAGTTTCTAGACCGCCTCAAGGGCCTCTGACGTGGTCTATTTTGACGACCGCCATTTGGCGACCGGGACCACCGGCTTATACGTGCCTTGCGAAGCACGGAACCATCTTTTTATCAGACAATTAGGTGATTCAGGCCTACAATGACCTAGCCAAACTGGAAACAACTTTACAAAGTGTGCTTCCCGAGGGAGCAATAAAAAAAAAAAAACATATAGATATAAACACATTCACATTCATTATAGAGTAAGCTAATTAAATATCATTGGCTTGCTTATATAATAGCAGATGATTAAACATTTTTTTGCGACGCCAAAACATTAACTTTCTCGTTTAAAATTTTTGTTTTACTGACACTGTTAATTAAGGGTTGACTGTTTGTGGCAAGGCAGTGTTTTCGAGTAAATGTCACAAGTCTACTTTGATTACGGTATAATTATCTAGTTAAATGTTAGCTTAGTTAGTTATGATGTTGTTAATTAGTTACTGTACAGTTATTGTTGTCAGAAAAAGCTTGTATTTTGATACATAGAGGATGAATAAAGGAAAATTGTGTTTTCTGAAGCTTTAGTGTACTGACTTTTTTAGATACTAGCTTTTGCCCACGACTTCGTTCTTGTGGGATGTTTTACCTGCGTAAAACGGGATAAAAAGTAGCTTCTGTACTATTCCAGGATGTCAACTATCTACTTACAAAATTTCATTGAGATCCGTGTGGTAAATTTTGCGTGAAGAGCAACAAACATACATACATCTTCACAAACTTTCGCATTTATAATATTAGCAGGAAGTAGGATTTGTGCTCATGTTTGTCTAGAATTTTGTAGAACAGCTCTTAAATATCACAATCAACATCCTGACAGCTATAACCTGGGGTCTTTATGTCAAGAGTGAATAGGTTACTTCTAGGCAAGCGTGCTTCATATTTCACCAGAAAAAGCATCGCTTACCATCAGGTGAGATGTTGGTTAAACGCGAGCATACCAACAAAAAAAACAACCTTGTTGTTTGTTTATATTAAAGATTTTCAGTACATTCCAACAGATTCATGTAATTCTCACCATTTGGCATTTTCCTTTCTCTTGTATGCAACATGTTTTACGCGATTTTTGATTGTTACTTCTGATTGTAAGTGTTTTATTGGTGACCTTAGTGACCAGTACAATGTGTTGTATGCACGATGCGGCCTCAATCTGTAAGAAATGGTCACCCATACGTACATTCTTACCTCCTCTTACAAACATATATTTGCTAGGATTGCAGATAAGAAAAGGGCTAAGCTGGCAGTGAATTAAAACGCCATATTTACCCAGGCCATATTTTACCTTAACTTTATACTTAATATATACTGAACTGGCAGTCGTGCTTGGTTTCGCTCCCATGGACTTACATAACCAAATTTCATCGAAATCCACGCAGGGCTTTCGGAGGTTAGCGCGTTTAAACAAAATTTTCTGCTTTGTGATATTAGTATAATAATAATAACAACAAAAAGTTATTATTAACGGAGTGACATCTTCAGGATCCCTAGTCAAGATGGGCGTTCCGCAAGGTACAATTCTCTGCCCTTACCTTTTTCTAGTGTACATCAATGACCAAGATAACATTGATACATGATGACCAACTTATCGGATATAATTCTATTCGCTGATGACACTTCTCTCATTTTTATAGATAGATAATAAATAGATAGATAAAAAAGATGCGCATGTCTTACATGAAAATGAAAGTCTGGCACTTCTTGCGAAATGGATCGCTACTAATGATCTCGCACTTAATGCAAATAAAACAAAATGTCTCAAGTTTTCATTGCCTAATGTACCACAAGTTAGTGTCATCTATACTAATATTATAAAGCGGAAAAGTTTGTTTGTTTGTTTGTTTGTTTGTTTGTTTGCTTGAACGCGCTAATCTTCGAAAGTACTGGGTGGATTTGGATGAAATTTGGTATGGAAGTAGGTTGAAGCTTGAGGAAGGTTATAGGCTACTTTTTACCCGACTGCAAAAAAGGAGAGTTATGTTTTTATCGTGATCTACGTGAATCCACGGGAGCGAAGCCCCACGAGAGTACTAGTTTCTCATAAATAGCATACGCTTTTATAACAAGTTGCCAAAGTCTGTTACAGAACTTAGCGAGGGAAAATTTAAAACCCACGTCAAACGTGTCCTTATCAAAAAAGCGTATTATAAGATTCGAGCCTACGTTGAAGACATGACTTCTTGGCGATGATTCCTTCCTTCTGCACATGTGGCTTCCCTGGCTTATTGTAATTGCATTATCGACTAGTGTATTTAACAACTCCACTTGCGTGAGTGTGTCTTTTTATTTTTCCCTCCGATAATCTATCCGATTTGACAGACTTTCTTTTGTTTAATTTTTCCTTCATTTTTGAAGTTTATTGTCCAGTCTAATTTAATATATTCTAAAGCTTTTTTGTGAATGGGAGAACACTGTAGACTTAGATTTATTTTACAATTTTTTATTTGTAATTCCATTGTGCTGTATTAATTGGTCTATACTGTCTTCTCATACTTAATTAACCACTATTATGGATACATTGTAAAAATTATATTTTTCAAAGAGTAACTGTGGAGTTTCTTGCCGGTTCTTCTCCATAGAAAACGACCATTTGTGAACCGTACACTAACTTCTGACGTTTTGCAAGTGCCCATGTAGGCCAGTTTGAGTGGTACCCTAGTGGTTACAGACATGCCTTATGAGTTGTAGGTCGAGGTTTGGAACCCAGCCAAGCACATTTTATACATTCTTACAACACTGGATCAGCTGACTTTATTCATTCATCGTTGAACTGAGTATGTATACATTTTACTCAGATGACTGCACAAGTACCAACTAACCTAGTTCATTGTTATTACATTGTACAAGATATATTTTAACAACATTACTTTGGCCCGCTAGGCGGATTTATGCCCATACCATATCATAGAGTTGAATGGCAGTGATAACGTTATAGGCTGATTATGTTATGTCATACTACATAAGTAGAATATTGCAGCCACTTGTGGGATGGCTCTGCAAAATACCAACTTGCTGCACTGGACTCGATCGAGCATCTAGGGCTAAAAGGCTGGCTCATCGGTGAACCGTTGCTTGCTTGTCAGTTTTCTACAGATTGTACTTCGGGGAGTGTGCGCAGGAGCTCCATGACCTGATCCCTCCATCTCCCTTTCACTACCAGTCTACCAGACGCACGGCTAGGTACCATCCACACTTGGTTGATATACCGTCTTGTCGCACCAAGCGTTTCTCCTCCACATTTAAAGTGCGCACTTCCAATCTGTAGAATTCTCTGCCAGCTTCTGTGTTCCCTGCCACTTATGACCTTTCTACTTTTAAAGCAAGAGTAAACAGGCATCTTCTGATCTCGCTCGTTCCATCGTAGACCTCATCTATAGCTAGCATCTATAGGCGAGATCAAGGTCAGGAATGGGCTCATTCTGAATAAAAAAAAGAACATAAGTAAAGAAACGATTGTTAAAATACAAAACTAAAGTACAAACTAGAATAAAGCATCAAAAATTTAAAATTTATCCTCAACGCTTTCGGCTGGCAACGTACCCAAGATACTGGTGGTATTATCTCGTTGTATGGCAATGCTTAGCCTTTGACCAAAGAAATAGCCAACCCTTGGATCACGGGAAGCGTCAACGAGCCTTTTTAGCACACGGGCCCCATAGTCCGAGAGTTTTGATCCCAAAAGGCTCGATAAAATTAAAGTTATTTTTCACTTTGCAGTGTTTTTTGGGAGTCGGTTTAATTTTTTGGTAAAAAGTTTTTATTTCACTCTTTTTAGTTGGTCGATTTTTAATTTACCTAGTTACAAGAGCCTAAATGTCAACTACTTATAACATTTTATAAAATATTGCTTTTCCCAATGCTGGGCCGTTAATTTTTGAGGAGTTCTCCTGGTACTTCACCATCAGCATACATCACCATATGCATTGTGACCAGCATAAAGTGCTTAATATTCATATTCATGTAATCGAATCGCAATCCACGAAATACTTATTATTGAGTAGTTTCGGCGGCCATCTGTGCTCTTCATCATCAGTTCCGCTTCCCCAAATGGTACTTTTTAAGAGCAACTGCACAAGTTACTATAAGAAATATCCAAAACGCCTTAGGTTTGCCTATAATATTTGAAGAGTTCCCTCGATTTCTCCAGGATCCCATCATCAGATCCCGACTTGGTGACAAATGGTACCAATTTCAAAGTATACCCTATCAAACAAAAAAAGAATTTTCCAAATCGGTTCGCCCGTCTACGAGTACTCGATGATCATACATAAAAAAATATATATATACGCGTCGAATTGATAACCTCCTCCTTTTTTTGTCGTCGGTTGACAAAAATAGTTATCACCGAGATGACTATATTTACGCCGCTTGAGGTTTTCCGCAGCCGCAGCGGGAGCGCCAGCACAACATGATGAACTGGGAAGATGGGATGGCGCGACAGTATCGACACAAGTTGCGTCCCACACTAAAGGCCTACCCATCTTCCAAGGAAACAATGACATGCCGACCGGTCTTTTCATCATCACGCACCAAGCCATTGGGTTCCAATATGGCTGGAACGCCGACGGTGACAAGGGCTCGTCGGATAATGTCGTTTAAATTGGTATGTCGTGCAATACGACCTGCAGTACGGTTGCAAAAGAGGTCATGGTACAAAATAATAAAATATGCAGTTCACGGTTTCAATTATGTGATAACCTCTAAAATAGCTCCAAATCATAACCTTCCCTTAATCGCCCTTAATCCACTTACGGGCGGCAAAACACATTTTCTTCTTCTATTCTGTAATGTGATAGATCTAAATAAAAGTGTCAAAAACTCCATCATAACGCTCGAAAAATGGATCATTTTCGCAATTATTTATTTACATACCTGGCCATTTATAGTATGATCTTTCAATAAAAATTCAATTCAAATTTAGTTTGTTGTACTCTTGTTGATAGGAATCAACAACCCGTTCAAGGTGAATTAATACGGTATGTATACGTGGGGTCTATGGGTCAGTGCATCAAAAAGATCACCAGATATTTTACACATCTAATATAACAGTGGTCTCCATATTTGTTGCAGCTTTCAAAGCAATATTAATTTCTTAAAGAACTATGTATTTATTTTGTCCTACCTATATGTCAAATCCATCCAAATGTTGTCTGTGAAAGATCGCTTTTAGCGGTAAGACCCACCATTGTATCACCCTTTTTAGTTGTAAAGTCCTTATTGTTTTACTGTTATGGTGTACAATAAAGAATATATCTATACTTGTGGGATGGCTCTGCAAAATACCAACTAGCTGTACTGGATTCGATCAAGCGCAGGCCTAAAAGGCTTATAGGCGACGAGGTGCTATCGGGCAAGCTTCACAGTCTGGCTCATCGGCGAACCGTTGCTTGCCTGTCGGTTTTCTATAGATTGTACTTCGGGGAGTGTGCGCAGGAGCTCCATGACCTGATTCTCCATCTCCATTTCACTACCGGTCTACCAGACCCACGGCTGGGTACCTTCCACACTTGGTTGATATACCGTCTTGCCGTACCAAGCGCTTTTCCTCCACATTTGCCAAGTTGTGGAATTCTCTGCCGGTTTCTGTGTGCCCTGCCACTTATGACTTTTCAGCCTTTAAAGCAAGAGTAAATAGGCATCTTCTAGGCTCGCTCGTCACATCGTAGACCTCATCTATCGCTTACCATCAGGCGAGATCGAGGTCAAAAGCGAGCTCATCCGTAATAAAACAATAATAATAAATAAAGTCTATCTGTCCTTTTGCGGCGCTTCTGCGGAGCCTTACAGTCTATGATGATATAACCCAAAGGTTGACTGGTAGAGAATGCCTTGCAGCATTAAGTCCAACCATGTATCACCATTATACATAAAGTTTAAATAAATATGATGATGCAGCTGAGATTAGTCTTTTACACGGAGTAAACCCAAGGCCAGACCAGTGTCAGACTTTCTGGCTTCGACACGAAAAAGTGCTACTTATTGGGTTTTCTGTAAAGAATTCCTCAGTAGAAGACTGGAGTTTGGAAGCTGGTTGTGCCTCGGAAAGCACGTTGTTTATTTTGCAAATAGGTTATAAATAACACTTTCACACGTCTTTTTTTCGTAAATGTAAACTAGATGAGGCCAGTGTTTCCTGACTACTCTGAGAAGAAACACTGAAACAAACTCAGAGATCAACGTCTCTTTTAAAGTCCATACAATGTGTAGTGATCAAGAAGCGTGTAAACCTGACAACACACTGGTCTAGCCAAGGGCTATCGTGTTACCCAGTTACTGGGTTGTAGAGGTCAAATAGGCAGACGCTCCATGTAAAAACACTAATACCCAGCTACATCCGGTCAGACTGTATCCTGACCTCAATATATTTGGGAAAAGTCTAATCAGATAGTGACTGGCCATCCCTCTCTACTTAATACTAGCCCATTAATTATAACGGTAACTACCAGTTCAATAGAATCTCTAAGTGTGTATTTTCTGTCTACCGAGGTTATTGCACTTCAAATCAAACATGGTACATGGATTTTTTGTCTGCATCGCTAACAGGTTTGGCACACAGTGCTAAACGGCCAGTGACTTGGCGAATTTTGTACATACTAGTGTTGTAGTGGAACTTCCCCAAGTTACTGTAACTCCGGTAATTTTTAATGGAGTTGTGACAAAAGTCAAAGTAAAAAAAAATGTTTCGAAGTCTAAAAGGCGAATTTAGAAACCAAAACTGATATTACTGATATAACTGATATAAAAGACTTAGACCTATATATTGACGACAGGTTAAGTTGGAATAAGCAGATTGCACAGGTTAGCCAGAGGGTAACATTCACACTGCGATCTCTCTATAGATTCAAGCATTTCCTTCCTTGTAGCACTAAAACCACATTGGTCCAATCACTTGTGCTTCCTATCATTGATTATGCTGATGTTTGCTATTCTGATCTTTCCCAAGAACTTCTTAACAAACTGGATCGACTTCTCAACAACTGTATTCGTTTCATTTTTGGTCTTCGAAAATATGATCACATTTCTTCCTTCCGTTCTCAGCTTAAATGGTTGCCTATCCGTCAAAGGAGATCCCTCAGATCCCTCTGTATGCTCTTCACTATTATGAACGATCCTTGTGCTCCTGTTTACTTAAAACAAAATTTTAAATTGTTGGGCAGTTCTCATGATCTTAACCTTCGCGCATCCAAAAACTTACTTCTTCACATTCCTTCTCACCGCACCGGGTTTCTATCTAAATCTTACGCTATTTCTACTATTAAACTCTGGAATTTGCTACCCCTTGACATCAAGAAGGCTGAGTCAAAATTTTCTTTTAAGCGTAAAATTAAAAACCACTACTTAAGGGGTTGTTATTCTTAGTTTGTCATAATTATTTTGAGCTCTCTTATTCAGAAAGAATATTATAAAGCACCGTATCTATTAGTTTGTCATTTTAGCATATATGTGTATTTTATTAGTATTATTATATATTAGTATTATATTTATTAGTATTAAAATATTGTTTCATTCCATTTTCTCGTACACCTACCACAGTGTGTTTTTTTAACCCAAAGGTTGACTGGTAGAGAATGCCTTGCTGCATTAAGTCCGCCCATGTAACACAATTGTACATAAAGTTTAAATAAATAAATAAATATTAAAGACTAGCTTTTTTTAAGGATAGGAAATCTTCCAATGACTTTCTCCCGCTGTAGGTGGAGCGGAAGGGAGTTTCAGGCTTCTACTGACTAAAAACCCACTCAACAACTCCTTCAGTTGCTCTTGCGTTTCATTTATCATTCCCGCAACCCCATAATATTAAAGTCTAGCTGCGCCCTCGACTTTGTTCCCGAGTTGCCTTACTTTATTCTATATGTGCGTTAATCAGTTCTCCGCGTAAGTCTCGATTTTTTTTTTATAGTTGATGGGCTTGCGTTTGACCATAATCTCACTTGATGTTAAGCGATGATGTGGTCGAAGATGGAGCACGCTTGCCCAGAAGTAACCTATTCACTCTTGACTTAAAGACTCCCAGGTTATAACTATCAGGAAACACAGATTTCGGCAGGGAATTCCCCTCCTTAGCTGCACGCACAATGAAAGTATTCCCAAAACGTTTCATGCGTATGGCTGGGATGTCCACCATTTAACGATGGCGCATCGCCGTTTGTCTTGTAGTCCGATGATGGAACGGGCTTGGTGGAATAAGACTGTGTAATTCCATCGCACACTCCCCGAAATGTAACCGATAGAAAACTGATAGACTAGCAACTCGTCGCCGATGTTCAGTAAAAGTCCCAAAAAAATCGGTTCCACCGTTCCTGTGATTGCACCGGACAAACAAAAAGACAGATAGACATGAATGAAGTCGCGGGCATAGGTAATTAGTATAAAAAAAGTAATTTTAATTATCAAAGAATTTTTCACATTTTTATCAAAATGTATCATCACAGTAACCACTATAAATTACACTTTGAAATAACCGTTATTAAATAGCACGAATGACATCACCAGCCCCGCCCACTCGTCTACATAGTGGCCCACGATCGTCCATTGTGTAGACATTAGGGATGTGACAGACGCTAGCTCATCGGAGAATAGGACTTCTCTAAGTTCGGCTTGCAGTCTTTGCGACTCCTTGCACTTGAAGTCTCTGAGATTTCGTGATACGTTAGTGAATCACTGACAGTGTGTTTGTATATATGTACATATGTATTATAAGCTCGCTTTGACCTCAAGTTCGTCCTGGTGGTAAGCGATGATGTGATCGAAGATGAAGCACGCTTACCTAGAAGTAACCTATTCATTCTTGACTTAAAGACCCTCAGGTTGTAGCTGTCAGGAAACACAGAGTCCGGCAGGGAATTCCACTCCTTAGCCGGATGCAAAATTAAAGTATTCCCAAAACGTATATTTTGTGTACCTGTGACGCATTGCCAATAAGCACATAACCCAAGGAACGCTTTAGATGAACTCAAGTTGTACACATTGCTCCACCCTGAAATCAAACGCACGGCCTTAGGTATCTCTTTCAAACTCCAGACCAACGAACCAGTAGATTCTTTAATGATTCTCCTGAACCATTCGAAACTCAACAACATATACAGCGATTTTTCAAGACATTTGAATATCAATATTCTCCAAACGTAACATAAAAATGTATAATACACTTCGTTTTTATTCGTATTACTATTCAATTCTACCCACAGTCGGTTTAGTGATTCGAATTTTGATTAGGACTACGTCAGAAATGGTTCACTATGCGAAATATGTAGGCGTGTTACTGTGTTGCATTCCATGGCGTAGAATTATTGCAAATTGTTTATGTAATAGTTTGATCTAGAGCAATACTTGTGTGGCCTACCCAAATGTCCTTACTTTGGTATTGTTCATCAGATCATTGAGCTCCTTAAGTTCTAAGTTGAGCTACATGATAACTGACAAATGCTTGCACTGTCTGGACAGGTCCGCTCAAATCTGTGTGGTTATTTCCTCAAAGGACACCACAGACATGAACCTACATGTTTTCATATGATTGGACCAACACAAATTGTATGGACTTTAAAAGAGACGTTGACCTCTGAGTTTATTTCGATGTTTCTTCTCAGAGTAGTCAGTTAGGAAACACCGGCCTCGTTTAGCTAAACTAAGCTTTTTTTTTTTACGTGGTAAAATCATGAGATGAGTCCTCCCACCCCGGGCAGGGCCGGAGGGATTGTCAGACTTGTACTGACTAAAATCCACGGTATTCCTTCAATAGCCCTTTACGTACCGGGGTCACGGTAATGGGATAAGTCCCACGACCCCGGCAGGCTTCGGCCCTCTGCAGAGGGGGCCTCGTCATGTTGCTGACGCTCTTTGAGGCGCGCGTGGAACACAACGCGCCGTCGACCCGGGCATGGTCCATGGTCGGACAGCGAGTTGCCCTTTACTCGCTGTCCGCATGCCCGCGCCTACGGTGGCCGGAGATCGTTGGCCGACGTCCGACGCCGTGGGCGTCTACCACTGCGGCTAGGCTGGAGGGAGGACGCTATCCTCTCCCTCACGCGGCCCGCCTCCTCCTTCGAAAGCATGACTGAATCGCAGAAAAAAAAAAACATGACCTGTTAAAGTGTTATTTATAACCAATTTACAAAATAAATATTTCATTTCATTTCAATACCTAGGTTTCAGGATAGATTCCCGGCTCGGGCTAAAAGTGCTGTAGGGTTTTTCTGTAAGACGTTTCTCAGCCCGGAGTTTGGAAGTTCTGTAATACACCTGTGCCTTGGAATGCACGTCAAGCCACTGATCCTACGTCCTTACGTCCGCCGATCCCTATAACACGAGAAAGAAAGAAAATTGCGTTTATTGGCACATATAAAATGAAAACACATTACGTACAACATTAAAAATAAAAATATATCGTTGTGCCAAAAGGGCCTCAGCTCAGCATAATATCAGGTGGCAATCGGAAGTATTACCACCTAACGCTGATTTTCAGCTGCAACCCACGAATGCCACACGCTGGAACGTGCAATACACACGCGTAAACATTTTAGTTAATACCGCTTGGACGAAAAATAATTGAATTACGTGTAAATACTATGCATATATATTTGTATCTATATATAATCAATAAATTAAAATTAAATTAAATCGGAATATAAATCATTAAAATTGTAGAAATTAATAAAATGGAACAAGGCTACGACTATTTTCTACGTGCGCCCCTCTGTTTCTTAACAATGATTGTTTGGCGTTTCACTACCGTCTCAACTGATAGGAATCAATGATATAATGGTCAAAGATGAAGCACGCTTACCTAAAAGTAACTTACTCACTGTTGACTAAAAGACCCCCAACTTATAGCTAGGCGTCACCTCGAAATAACACTTTTCACGTGAACAAATCCGCGGGCAGAAGTTAATAGGAATTTATAAATACACCGGCCGAGTACAAATTAGTCTCGTGTACCTAAGGTTCCGTACAAGCTTATAATAATCTAGCTTGTGCCAGCGGCTTCGCCCGCGTGGGAAGTTTTTCCCGTGTAAATCGCGACCCCGTGAGAATTTCGCAAAATATTTTCTTAGCAGATGCCTACGTCATAACATCTACCTGCATGCCAAATTTCAGCCCGATCCGTCTAGTGGTTTGGGCTGTGCGTTGATAGATCACTATGTCAGTCAGTCAGTCAGTCAGTCACCTTTGAGTTATATATATTTAGATTATACAAGTTGATTAGTACCTACCTGACTACTTACGGTTATCTAATTTTTTCCTTCACATTTACTGTAAACCATTCCTTTTTCTTATTGAATTTAGGCTCTCGTTTCGCCACAATCTGATATAATGGTAAGCGATGATGTGGTCGAAGATGAAGCACGCTTGCCTAGAAGTAACTTATTCACTCTTGACTTAAAGACCCCCAGGTTATAGCTATCAAGGAACACTGACTGCGGCAGAGAATTCCACTCCTTAGCTGTGCGCACAATGAAACTATTCCCAAAACGTTTCGTGCGCATCGCCGTTAGTTTGGTATACAAGTTGATAAGCGCCGAACTGGCAACATATGCTACTTACGGTTATCTGATATTTTCCTTCACGTGTGTTGTAAACCATTCCTTCTTGCTAAAATTCATAATTCAAACGTAACAGGAAAATTAAAAATGTATCCACAATTCAAAAAATCTTCCGAGTTTATTTTAGACTGTCACTGAAATACCAAATACCTAGAAATCATACTTTGATTTCTAGGTATTCGGTATTTCAGTGACAGTGCGAGCGAGAATTAATTAAGCATTGAATGTCAATGCTTAATTAATTCTCGTTGAAACACTATTCATTGCTAAGTATTAAAAGTAACAGATTTAATGCCTCAGTTTCTTAGAAGTTGTCACTAAACAATTCTTATAGGCCATTTTCCATTCAAAACCAATTAGTTAAGTTCATTTATGTATTCCATTGGCGTACTGTCAACTTGGGTGGTGTCTTAGAAAGAATTAACAAAGACAGAAGGAAAGATTTTATTTTATTTAAAAGAAAACGCTAAAGGTAAAATACACAGACAGGAATCGTGACGTAACGATGCACGACATATTTTATTTAAGGTCATATTTTCAATTCTACATCATATAATATGTCTCAACTATGCCGCTGTATAAACAATGGTGATAAAAGTGAGAAACATTAAATGAAACCAGACCAATAGGAGCAATAGTTTATTCACAGAAAATTGTTTAAGTTTTTTTAGTTAAAACATGATGTATCTTCCCGAGCAGAGAACTAACTTCTAACGTTGTATACAGGGTGGCAGGGACATCGACGCACAAACGCTTACCAGGGATTCGGTACATGATTGTGGATCACCCTGCGTTGTAATAAAACTTGAAAGGGCTACCTGATCAGCTCTTTTGCTAGGGTTAATTTGCGAGGTCAACACAGCTGATCAAGTATTTTCGAGTTTTATTTACATTACTGTTTTAAGTGAAACAAGTGAATTTACTGTTTATTTTTGTGTCGGATTTTTCTTAATTTTATTGAATTAAGAAAAAGCCGACGAAAAATTTCAACGCAGGAGCGTCCAGAATAATAATAATAATAATAAAATTATAGACCGATCACGTGCCTTCCGACGGTCTATAAAGTTCTTACGTCCATCCTGAGAACTAAAATTAATAATCATATTGATGTAAATTCAATTATGTCTGTTTCTCAGAATGGATGTAGGAACGGGTCTCGTGGTACCAAGGAGCTGCTCCTCATTGATATTGCCATAAACCAACAGGTTCGTCGTTTCCGAAGAGATTTGTCGACATGTTGGATAGATTATAAGAAGGCCTATGATTCTGTTCCACATACATGGCTCAAGAAGGTGTTGGTGTTGTATAAAATAGATCCAATACTCCGCACTTTCCTTGAGTCATGTATGGGGCAATGGAAGACGGTCCTCTGCTACCCAGGATGTCGACAGATCCAGGAAAACAGCGAACCGATTAGGATTGAGCGTGGCATATTTCAAGGCGACAGTCTGAGCCCTCTGTGGTTTTGTCTGGCTCTCAACCCTCTCAGTACATTGCTGGAGGGTTCGGGGCTAGGCTACCGGTTGAGAAGAGGTGGTCAGGTCATATCACACTTGCTTTACATGGATGATTTGAAAATCTTTGCCACCAGCAAATTGCAACTGATGGAGCTACTGAAGGTAACAGAAACTTTCAGTAGCGCCATCGGAATGGGATTTGGGGTGGACAAGTGTGCGGTCATGCATGTAAAGCGAGGAGAGATTATGGAATCCGTGGGAACTCAACTCTCGAATCCCATACACCTAAGATCCCTCGGATCAACTGAAACTTACAAGTATTTGGGTATGTCAGAAGCACTAGGCATCAATACTGCTTATGTTAAACAGTCATTGAAGGAACGCTTCTTTGGCCGTCTGAATAAAGTACTGAATAGTCTTCTATCAGGCGGAAACAAGGTGCGTGCCTTCAATGGTTGGGTTATGCCAGTATTGATGTATTCTTTTGGCATACTCAAATGGACTCAGACTGAACTTGACGCCTTGGACAGGCGGGTCCGCACAACGCTGACTGCAAATCGGATGCATCACCCACGTTCATCGGTGATGAGGCTGTATATCCCCCGGAAATGCGGTGGTCGTGGTTTTTTAAATACAAAGACCCTGCATAACCGCGAGGTATGCAGCCTTAGGGAATATTTCCTAAAAGCTGACGTGGGTATGCATCGGGATGTGGTAGCGGTGGACAAAGGCCTCACCCCGCTCTCCTTAGGTAACGAGAATTGGCGCAAACCTGTAGTATTAGATACTAATGACCGCAGAGAAGTATGGCAGAGCAAGGAGCTTCACGGACGCTATTACCGAGCCCTTCATGGGTCTGAAGTAGATTTATTAGCGTCCGTAGCCTGGCTACGTTTTGGTGACCTCTTCGGGGAAACCGAAGGTTTTGTCTGTGCGATTATGGACGAAGTTATGATGACGAATAACTATCGGAAATATATTGTGAAGGATGGTACGGTAGACATATGTCGGGCATGTCACAAACCGGGAGAATCCATTCGTCACATTATCTCCGGTTGTTCTCGTCTGGCTAACGGAGAATATTTGCATAGACACAACCTCGTAGCCAGGATTATTCACCAGCAACTTGCTCTTAAATACAATCTTGTGGAATCAGAAGTACCATACTATAGGTATGTGCCCGACCCAGTTCTCGATAATGGCAATATTACACTGTACTGGGATCGGTCTATCATCACTGACAGGACTATTGTTGCCAATAAGCCTGACATAGTGGTGATAGACCGATTAGAGCGTCGCACAATGATTGTTGATATAGCAGTCCCCCATGACGAGAACCTCGTGAAAGCTGAGATAGATAAAAAAAATAAGTATCTTGACCTGGCACGCGAGGTTGTCGACATGTGGGATGTGGAGACAGCAATCATTGTGCCGATAGTCGTCACAGCCAATGGTATAATAGCCAAGAGCCTCGACCAACATCTAAGGAGGCTCTCGTTGGGCAGCTGGATCAAGGGCTTGATCCAGAAAGCAGTACTCCTGGAAACGGCGCGTATTGTGAGGAGGTTCCTCTCTATGGATCCCTGACCACCGGTAGCTTGGACCCTGTTCCCGATACCGGTGGGCTACTATTTTTTATATTTTTAAATGTTTTTATTTTATATATTAATATTTAAAAATGTAATTTATATGTTCATATATTAAATAAATGGAATAATAATAATAAAAATATTTATTTCATAAAACAGGATAACACATTGCACTTTCTATATTTGACATTACGTATAGCATATAGCATGTAACAATTTGTTACGCTTTAAGCACAGTTTTATACTCTATCTCTTAAACTAGGTCAGGCCTGTATCTTAAGAGATAGGGTTCAGCCATTTACATTTTAAAAACAGTATTATGCACAAGTGAACACTGTGTTGATTTTATACACAAAAGTTATTATGAAATAAGTACATAAACAAAGTATCTTTCTGTAGACGTATGTGAGAATGTTGTGTGTGTGTGTGATGATGTGTGTATGTGTGTGATGATGCAAGTGTGTGATTATGTTAATTGATGTAGCGATTATAAAGTTATAATGTAGTTTATTAGTGAAATATTACGAGATATATGTTAGGAGATTCTCTGTTGTGAGGTAATCCTGCTGCAATAGCCATTGAGTGATTTTATGTTTTAACGTGTGCCTGTTTAAATCAAGTAAGTTTAGTTTTTTGTGTAGTTTATTGTATATGTGTGTACCAATGACGTAAAACTGGTGTTTCGCAAATGAGGTTTTATGTCTAATACCTGGCGGAGTGTTCCTGCGTTTTTCCGGGTTGGATCTGGGCATGGCCCGGTGTGTTCTGAGGACAGACTGCAAGATAAACAGCTGTCTTACAGTTAATACCTTACATTCGTTGTACAGTTGTTTGGTTGGATATCTGTACGGTTTCTTTAACATTACTTTAAGTACGGCTCGTTGAGCCCGCTCTGCCCTCAGCAGATTTGTTTTAAATGCACCACCCCATGCAGTGATGCAATATCCAATAATCGACTGGCACAGCGCAAAGAATCATGAATCCATGGTAAGTGGTTGCGCGTCGATGTCCCTGCCACCCTGTATAATATGTTTCACCTTGCCGCTGGGGTTGCAAGAATGTACTAACAGGGTACCGCGGCCCTGGAACGTAAAGGCAACTAAAGGAACATGGTGGGTCTTTAGTCAGTAAAATTCTGACACTCCCTCAAGCTTCACCCAGACCGGGAGAAGTCATTTGGTGACTTTCCTGCCTTAAAAAAGGCATTAAATCCACCTTCCAAGCCCGTTCCATCATCGGAGTACAAGAGAAACGGCGATGCGTTATCGTTACATGGTGGACATCCCACCCAAACGCACTAAACGTTTTGGGGTATTCCCAAAATGTTTTTACATTTAAGCAGTGGAATTCCTCAACGGAGTGTGTGTGTCCTGATAGCTATAACCTGAGGGTCTTTAAGTCAAGACTGAATAGGTTACTTCTAGGCAAGCATGCTCTATCTTCGACCACATTTTCACTTAGCTTCAGGTTAGATAGTGGTAAGACGCGAGCCTATCAAAAAACAAACCTTAGTAATTTTGTATAGCATAAAGTTTAAATAAATAAATAATATACCCACAATTACTAAAACAATACAAACTCCTAGGCTAAGAGTCCAGGCGTACCCTACTCATGGCTGTGATGCTGCATGGCATATGTAATAACAACTTTGACTGCTCTGATATCACCAATAAACTTTGTTATGTTGTACCCAGAACTGTATTACGGTGGGAGGCGCGCGTGCCCCGGCTGTTTCACACTGTAAAGTGCAGAACCAATGCTGGCGCAAGGGCGCCCCTCCGTCGTCTCTTAGAAACATATAACACACACGTTTTCGATCTTGATATATTTTCATTATCTCAATCAAAATTTAAAAGGATGGAGTATTCAATTGCTTGCACAATAATTATTACTTATTCTAACTAACCCAAATTGCCTCCAGATGCGTAATTTTGTTTTATGTCTACTTAATAGATTATTCCGCAGACATTGGTGTGGGTTACATGTTTACCTCTATTACACTAGTTTGATATTTACTAAAATTATGACATGTAACTGTTCTATGTCCCAATAAAATAAAATAAAATATAAACGTAGGGGTATATCAATATCTTGACTGCCAAATAACTTACCCATTTCCAATATTCTTTCCTTTCTTACAAATATAACCCGGAACACACTAAAAGAGACGCCACAAACCGCAAAGCTTGCCATTTCCCCTAACATCCGTTGTCCCTCACGCAATCACTCAACTTTTTTACATCTATCTCAGTTGGAAGCCCTCCATAATCTTGATTCGTTTAATCTAACAAAAGGCTATAATTTCGGCTATGATACGTTAGTCCTGCACGGTCCAGTTGGCTTGGACAAAGGTTTTTTTTTTGCCCATTAATTTTGGTGGGTTGGTAGCATTGGAGATCAAATATAGTCTAGTAAGGTTGGCACTTTTGACAAAAGAGAATCGGATTGTTTATATTTTTTTTAAACATTGTGCTACACTAGAAATTTCTACAGTATCAATGCATTTTTAAAAACACCCAGATCCGGTAAAACTATTTATATAAAACTACGCAGCGCGGAAGCCAATCGCTCAATCACTGCGCGAACCGTGTTGCCTTTTAATTAATTTTATAAATGTTCATGGACTTTATTTAACTCATGAGAGAGACAACGTATTTATCATTCCTTCTCTCTTTCTTTATGGAACTTTGCCCACCTCTTATTATTAAACGAGTAGGAATGCTTAAGAATGATACATTTATTTATTTAGTGACAAAAACAGTTACATAATAAAACATTCCAACAAAAATCCTCATAACTAAATAATTCACAAGTTAACATAAGAAGAAGAAAGTTTGAAAGACATATTACAGCAAAATATGTAAAATAAAAAGTTTTAAATCCACAACTGATTAACATAATTTATTAAATTCTCAAACATGTTTTTATCACCTTTTAATTTAAATTTATTATTGGATAGACCAAATATATCAAGCAGCGTTCGCGAGAATCGTTAACGTACGGCAGTTTTTTCGACGCCTTACTCCACAATTTTCACTACCACGAAAAATCCTGTCTATTTTCCGGGATAAAATATAGCCTATACGGATTCGGAAGAATCCCTCTAAGTAATGGTAAAAGAAATTTTGAAATCGGTCCAGTAGTTTTTGAGCCTATTCAATACAAACATACAAAAATACAAAGGTTTCCTCTTTATAATATTAGTATAGATAGGTACATTATTGTGTACACTCTATATTCATTATTTGGACTGTATCTTAACATAAGAACAAGCATAACTGATAAAAAAAATGAATAAAAAAATAATAGGTTAGAGGTTGTTGTATGTGTGAGACCTCCAAGTTCAGTCCTCACGGTCGGTAGCTGAGTAAATATGAATCTGCAAAACCTACATATTTTTACTAGTTCTAGCCCTCAATCACGCCTGATGGTAAGAGAAATATGTGACGAGCAAGCCCAGAAGATTCCTGTTCACTCTTGCTATATGAGTGATTCATGAGGACGCTTTAAATGTATATTTTTTAAGGTTTAGTGTGAATTAGCATAATGAGAACGTGCGAAGACGGGCTGAGTCATAACTCATCATAAGTCATATCTTATTATAAGGAATAGTCCAGTTTTCATTAGGCAAACAACAAAACAGTTTTAATAAACCCACGGCCACGGTTTCAAATGAATGATCTGGGGGCACGGCAGTGCCCCCGCCAAGTCGAGCAAAATCTTATTATAAGGAATAGTCCAGTTTTCATGTGGCGTAGTGGTTTCGGTGGTAGTAAAAATAAAAACAGAGACCACAGGTTTACAGCATTTATTTGAGATAAGGGGGGTGGGTTCGGTTAACACAGGGTTCCCTCACTGGTCGAAGGTATAGAATGGTACTGCCCTGGGCTCAGGCCGCGACGCACGCAGACCGGCGGGCAGATCCCGTAGCAGGCAGCTCGCGCGCAGACGGGCGCAGAGGTTATGCGGGCAGGCCACACAATAGCGCGCAGACGGGCGCAGAGGTTATTCGGGCCGGCCACGCAATAGCCCGCAGACAGTCACAGAGGCAGCGTGACACCCGTCGAGCGGCGGACGTAGAGGTGGTTGATAGTAGAAATCCAAGGCAGTAGAAACGAAGGAGAAGGAAGAAAAAAACCCTGGAATCCAAAAAGGGTGCTTCCGTAAGCGTGGTGCAGGAATCGTGAGCGCCAGCGATGCGTGCGTCTCCCAGCCGTAAGCCCCACGGAACAGTACCCGGGAAAATGGATGGGAAACTCACCATCGCGGCGGTTCACAAAGGTTAAATAGAGATAAGCGTGCGCATACCGCGTGCAACTATATAAAAAGTAACCGCGTGCAAGGCGTTTAAGCTCGTAGCTGCTATGGCACAGCGGGAAAACAATGCTGCGGCTTGCGTACGCTCCACAAATTTAGAACACTAGTGGAAAGCAGATGACAATGAAATATCACAGTTATGTTCCAGCAGGAAGCCATCTTGACAACCGGGTAATTATATAAATTTACAAACGCTGCAGATTATGGCGAAATAAAAGGATTACAATTTGGCAAGATGGAGAGAAAATGGCAGACACAATGAGCACTTACCCTTGGCACAGAGGGGTTTCTATATAAGTTACTTGCAACAGTAGGCGGCGAGAAAAGAAGCTTCGCGCACTAGAGATTAGAATTTATAGCTGGTCACTACTGCATAAGTGTTGTCACTCCGTGAAACCATAGACATTAGAGATTAGTGTGGTAGTCGACTTCTAGTTTAATCGACTACAACGCTACAGTACCCCGCCTGTTAGCGAAGGATTTTCCCTAGGATAAATCCGCTAGAAGGCCTAAACCACTATTACTGACTACCTATACGTTCATACATCCCATTCATGTGCTTCCATACTATTAATCATTCATCCATCCATTCTAAGTCCATCCCTGACTTGGAAGTAGTCCTAAGTCAGTGACGTACAATCACATACGAGAGGTAAGCTAATTATAGAGTAGTTTAACTCGAGACAGTCAGTAGGAAAAACAGCAAGATAAAGCAAGTGTATCTCCATAGGGTTAGGTAACCTTGGTGGACTGTTGCAGGCTATAGATAATGTTAGGTTTCAAAGCAAGAAGTAAGTTCATCGTTGAATATTAAATCATCAAAGTTCTAACAACAATTTAATAATAAGTTAAGGTTCTATTTTATGTTTAGGTTTAAAATTAAATTTTGTTAAAGTTTAAAGCTAAGAGTATTTAAAAAAAAGTTAAAAAAATTTTTTTTTTTTTGAAAATGTAAAAAAAAATTTTGTTAAAGTTAAAAGCTAAGAGTATTTGAAAAGAAAATTTAAAAAAAATTTTTGAAAAGGTAAAAAAAAATTGTTAAAGTTAAAAAAATTTTTTTTTTTTGGTGTTGGTCCATGTATATGTTCAAATTGGTTTAAGTTTCATTACTGGAATACGCATCATATGTAGAAGTCCATTCGAGTGAGTTTCCGAACGTGAGTGTAATTTATAAAAAATAAATCAAGTCCATATTCATACTGTTGCGAGAATATCCGCACGTTATAGACGAAGTTCTAAAAGACAAGTATCCAAGGTTGGCAACTACGTCGAGATGTCAAAGTCAGTACGTAAACGTCAAAAATATAATATGTCAATGATCTTAAATTAAATAGGTTATGTTATGAATCACGCGGAAATATTTTTTAAGAGAATTAATTTAATTAGGGGAGGCTGAATCTAAGTAATATTCAGGATAGGTTTGCTCAATACCAAAAGGTGTTATGAAGTTAAAGTTAGGTTTCCAGTTTAGTGTTTAGGTAAAAGAAATTAGATAAGTTTGTTGACTAAATGTTGTTGGAATATTTCATGTAGATGCTACTATTAAACGATTAGATGTACCTAGTGCATGTTAGGTTTCGGGTTTAGTGCTTAGATTAAAGTTAGATTGTTACTAGGGTAGAATGGAACATAATTTAACCGTGGTGGTAGAGATACCAGCAGTTATAAGGTTTTATGAATAGTTTAAAAGTTATGTTTTAATCTGGTTTAGGGCCTAGACTAATGTTAGAAATGTTACCAGGGTAGACTGGTACTTAGTTTAACCGTGGTGGCAGATAGGTACCAGCGGTTATAAAAGAAAACAATACAATGGACTACGCTATATATTGTTTTATGAATAGTTTTAAGGTTAGTAGTGAGAAAGATTTTCAGTTATAATTAGGATATAAAGTTATAGACTACTATGCAAGTAGTTAATGGGTAGGTACGGTATTTGTATAGAATTTTACCGGCTTGAAGCTGTTTTTAGAACAGTAGGTTTAGGAATTAATGTAAATTAACTAGTGTGCGGACACCCATGTTTCAGGGGGCCGTCTTTAAGACATCCATGAGGACATAATAAATAAATAAAAGTTAAAGGTATGTAAATTAACTAGTGTGCAGACACCCATGTTTCAGGGGGCCGTCTTTAAGACATCCATGAGGACATAATACATAAATAAAAGTTAAAGGTAGTGTACTATGGAGACTACTCTGCCATGATACTAAAGAATCGCCCTGAAGGCCCACTATGTAGTTTCTCATAGTCACGCCGTAAAGTGAAATAATAAAAGAAATTAGGTGTGTAGTGTACATATGTGTGTGTGTGTTAAGCAGAAAGGTGGTAATGGAACTGAAGTTATGTTGGCTTATTGCCATGCAGTCAAGGTATTTAGTTCTATTAAAAGACAAATAAATATAGTTAATTTTAGAATAATAGTTTAGAAACTTTAGTCAGTAGGTTTTAATTAGGATTACCACACTGCAGGTGGGTGTGAAATATGACACTAGGATAGCTATAACCAGAGTTATAGTTAACTTAGGTAGTTAGGTACAAGTCGACCCTCCACGACCAGTATGTTAGTCGGTCGTGGGTGTGTGTTCCCTTGGCATCGTGTGACCCTGTATGGGGTCAAACACTAGTAGTTAGCTAGGCCTACGGGAGCTCTGTCAGAAACTTTTATAAAGATCTAGACTTGTTAGGTATTTAGCATCCTTTAGGTTATCTAGAATTTCAGAGATATAAGGTAAATTATAAGCATCCTTCTTAGTTACTGAATTTAGCTTGTGACTGTCTAAGCAGAACCACAATTTGCCATCCCATTTCGGTGAGAAGTACAGGTGAAGACCAAGGACTTTCACTTGAAAGTTGAGCGAAGGAATGTTGGTGTGAAACCAGTAACTTCACTAGTTGAGTTATTTAGTGCAAATTGAACAACTGGAATATGTAGATCCCAAGAGCGTTGGTCATTATTATTGTAGGTAGAAACAGCTGTTATGATTGTCTTATTTAGAAGACAATACTTAGAGAAACAGCATGTCAGTACAAAAAGATACGATGTCAATACTGAGCATCTGGAATGGCCGAGAGCATTCTTTAGGTTTCCCCATGACCTCCAGTGGGGCATGGTTTACTTGTTTATGAGCTAGACAGATTTTACATGAAGTTACAGCTTTCACTACGTCACTGTGCATTCCTGGCCAGTAGTAACGAAGAGTTAGTCTTTTATAAGTTTTAAAAAAATGCCTAGATTCATTATAATTAGATTATATTATATTTATTAGATTGTATTATGTTTATCAGATTTAATATATTTATTAGATTTATTAGATTATATTTCTTATTAGATTTATTAGATTATATTTACTATTATATCTATTAGATTAGATTATATTTAGAATTGGGGTTCTTGTGGCACTTGCTTCAGCCTGCTGACCACTGGCAGAAAGATGTGATGTACTAGGGGTGAGTTTACTCAGGAGAGCATTGTTAATTTGTTTTCTAAAGTCAGTGAATGTGCCCTTTTCACCGCCTCTAATAATGACCTCATATTCCCATTCGGCCTTTCTTAGGTGGATATATTTGATTGGGTTAGCGCTCATTGTGATCTTTACAATTTATAACAAAACCCTAGTAGCTGACTAAGAAATTATATAAAAGTAACAAATTAAAAAAATACAGTAGAAAATATAGTAATTACCCACTACTTACCGCCACGATGTGCGAGTCAGGTAAATAGCGACCAGTGAAGAAAACCTTGTGAACCTTACCGAGTGGGCGCCACTGTGGCGTAGTGGTTTCGGTGGTAGTAAAAATAAAAACAGAGACCACAGGTTTACAGCATTTATTTGAGATAAGGGGGGTGGGTTCGGTTAACACAGGGTTCCCTCACTGGTCGAAGGTATAGAATGGTACTGCCCTGGGCTCAGGCCGCGACGCACGCAGACCGGCGGGCAGATCCCGTAGCAGGCAGCTCGCGCGCAGACGGGCGCAGAGGTTATGCGGGCAGGCCACACAATAGCGCGCAGACGGGCGCAGAGGTTATTCGGGCCGGCCACGCAATAGCCCGCAGACAGTCACAGAGGCAGCGTGACACCCGTCGAGCGGCGGACGTAGAGGTGGTTGATAGTAGAAATCCAAGGCAGTAGAAACGAAGGAGAAGGAAGAAAAAAACCCTGGAATCCAAAAAGGGTGCTTCCGTAAGCGTGGTGCAGGAATCGTGAGCGCCAGCGATGCGTGCGTCTCCCAGCCGTAAGCCCCACGGAACAGTACCCGGGAAAATGGATGGGAAACTCACCATCGCGGCGGTTCACAAAGGTTAAATAGAGATAAGCGTGCGCATACCGCGTGCAACTATATAAAAAGTAACCGCGTGCAAGGCGTTTAAGCTCGTAGCTGCTATGGCACAGCGGGAAAACAATGCTGCGGCTTGCGTACGCTCCACAAATTTAGAACACTAGTGGAAAGCAGATGACAATGAAATATCACAGTTATGTTCCAGCAGGAAGCCATCTTGACAACCGGGTAATTATATAAATTTACAAACGCTGCAGATTATGGCGAAATAAAAGGATTACAATTTGGCAAGATGGAGAGAAAATGGCAGACACAATGAGCACTTACCCTTGGCACAGAGGGGTTTCTATATAAGTTACTTGCAACAGTAGGCGGCGAGAAAAGAAGCTTCGCGCACTAGAGATTAGAATTTATAGCTGGTCACTACTGCATAAGTGTTGTCACTCCGTGAAACCATAGACATTAGAGATTAGTGTGGTAGTCGACTTCTAGTTTAATCGACTACAACGCTACATTCATTAGGCAAACAACAAAACAGTTTTAATAGACCCACGGCCACGGTTTCAAATGAATAATAGGAGCTTAACAATCTGTCATTGGAATTGTAACTTTAATTAATTATATTTGTGAAAACAAATGATTATTGTTACTTTGATATTGTAATTACTGAGTAATTTCTAAGTAATGTTTTATTTATTACTAGGTGTTGCCTGCGACCTCGTTCGTGTGAAAATAAGACCATTATATTTTCAAAAAGCTATGCAAAGATTATTAGTCATTAGGTACCTCTCTACCATCCCGTAATTTTATATATTATAGGTATATATAAATATGTATTTTAACTCTATTTTTATTAGTTTATTATATCATTATAATTTAGTTTATTAGCTCGGTAAATATTTTTTATATATCGTAATTAGTATTTATACACACTGTGTCTATCATCTCTTCTTCAACTTTCCTGTCGCAGGGCTGCTGGAAGAAATTTCTTAGGAAATAAGCAGCACATTTGTGCTCTTTTGTCTATATTTTTAAATAAAAAAAAAAATCGCACAGGAATATATTCTCAAAACAAATAAGGCTTCGTACACATGCAAGAGAACTGTCGCAACGGTTAACCCAAATAACGTTCATCAATTCCGGTCCCACGTATATGGGTGTCGGGCGGTGAGCAATAACCCTTATTTGGATACATTTGTGCAATTTAAGCATGACCACTTCAGATATTTAAATTATATAAAAGTGGAGCGAATGTGCCGAAAAATTACTTTAGGTGTGCCCTTAATTTCTGAAGTAGTACATCGACTACAACCAAGAATTTTTATATTTATTGGATCTCCGATAAAACGGTGGTAAAACTTGTGAAATTATCATTGATATGCATGTTGTTTAACTAGCAATGATAAATTATCTTTATTTTGCATAATGGTTATTAAATAACACTTCTACACGTAATTTTTTTCGAAAATATTAACTAGATGAGGCCGGTGTTTCCTAACTGACTGCCCTGTGAAGAAACACCGAAACAAACTCAGGGGTCCGTCTCTTTTAAAGTCCATACAATCTATACTGGTTTAATTATATGGGAACCTTGTCGGTTTCAGTCTGAGGCGATCTTTTGAAGAAAGATGCTCAGAGATTTGAGTGGGCCTGTCCATACAGTGCAAGCATTATTTGTTAGATGAGGTATGGCTTAACTTAGAATAAGGAGCTTAACGATTTGACGAACAATGCCAAGGACGTTTGGCTAGGCCGCAAAAAGCACTCAATGAGGGTAGAATTTACATTAAAATATGCTTGTAAATTGAAGGAGTTTGTAATTGAAGTGGTTTTTGTAATTTGAAAACAAACACTTGTAGGATCAAACAGTTCGTCTGTCGATCCGTCCATCTACCAAAACCCTTTTGCTTAAGAACGGGTAGAGATATCAAACTGATATTTATATCAGACTAGCTTCTGTCCGTGACTTCGTCCGCGTGGCAGGGTTTTCCCTTGTAAATCGCAATACCTTGGGTATTCCGGGATAAAAAGTATTTGTTATTCCAGGATGTCAACTATCTACTTACTAAAGATCTGTTCAGTAGTTTTTACTCTGTACTCTGTTTTTTTATTCTGTAAACTGGCTTCCGATTTTTAAATGAATTTTTGTGTGTCCCCTCTAACTTTTACAATAATAGAGTGAAAAAAACATAAAAAATATATGATCACAATGAACACTTTCAACGAAAATTGTTGTAAACGAGATACAGTTTTTGAGATATAGCAAATTTTACCGTGAATATATTTTTATATGTCATACAAACACTATGAAAAACAAAGCCATTTTGCATTGCTATTACGGAACCCTCATTGGGCAAGTCCGACTCGCACTTGGTCAATTTTTTATTATGTCAGATACAGTAAATCAACCTTAAAATATGCTCACCGACTTCAAACTACTCTACTTACTGTAAGTCAGTCAGGTCAGACACTTTCCTCAGCTACATAACAAAAAAAAACTTTATACAAAGACTCCGTTCCTTATACAAACATATTTCATACCACCCACTTTAAAAGAACGGCCTTCTTACCAAAAAGGTTCGGTAACAATTGGTAACGCTGCTAAAGTCTATGCTCAATCTTAAGACCTAGGACTTAAGGTCTATTTTCAAGTTTACGGGTGTGAGTGTTAAGATTGTTTTAAACCCACTCAAAACCTTGAGGCTGAATCGATGACGTCATTGGCTCAAATGTTTTGATATTTCGTCTAGATTTAGTTCCTTTGTTAAGTTTATTTAGAAAGTTTGAGGTTTTTAAAGAGTAGCTCTTAGCTAAATAAGAACTACTGCACTGCACTGGGTTGATCTACAAAGTTAAGCAACGCTTGGCGAGGTACATCCGTGGATGGGTGAGCTTCAAAATTAGTGTTGCCCAAACGAGAGTCTCGCAAGAGTCTTGCAATTAGCGATTATCCTATTGCTATTTATTAAACGGTAGTTGAGATCTCAGACTAATCGCTAATTGCAAGACTCTTGCGAGACTCTCGTTTGGGCAAAACGGTAGTTGAGATCTCAGAACAATGTAACAGACTGTTACATTGTTCTGAGATCTCAACTACCGTTTAATAAATAGCAATAGGATAATCGCTAATTGCAAGACTCTTGCGAGACTCTCGTTTGGGCAAAACGGTAGTTGAGATCTCAGAACAATGTAACAGACTGTTACATTGTTCTGAGATCTCAACTACCGTTTAATAAATAGCAATAGGATAATCGCTAATTGCAAGACTCTTGCGAGACTCTCGTTTGGGCAACACTATTCAAAATATATCGAGATTTCCCCTCATTGCATATTCCTCCATCAGTGTAATTTTCCCCTCTATCCTCTAGTGAAAGTCCTATGAAAATCAGTTCAGCCTTTCCAGAGATTATCTCGAAACAGAAAGACAGAATACAAATACTGATACACTTAAGAAAAAAACCGGCCAAGTGTGAGTCGGACTCGCGCATGAAGGGTTCCGTACGTACCATTTTCTATAAAAACGGCAAAAAATCATGTCTGTTGTATGGGAGCCCCCCCTTAAATATTTATTTTATTTTGTTTTTAGTATTTGTTGTTATAGCGGAAACAGAAATACATAATTTGTGAAAATTTCAACTGTCTAGCTATCGTGGTTCTTGAGATACAGCCTGGTGATAGACAGACGGATGGACAGACTAGTGTTGCCCAAACGAGAGTCTCGCAAGAGTCTTGCAATTAGCGATTATCCTATTGCTATTTATTAAACGGTAGTTGAGATCTCAGAACAATGTAACAGAGTCTGTTACATTGTTCTGAGATCTCTACCGTAACTACTAGGACAGACACCGAAGTCTTAGTAATAGGGTCCCGTTTTTACACTTTGGCTACGGAACCCTAAAAATAATTATACGTAGGTTTTTTAGGTTCTGACTACCCGTAACGACTGTCAAAGATGTACAGTCGCCAGCACATCAAGCTATCCGAATCTGTCAAATTTACCCAATTGAGTTTGAACCTTATTATGTTGTAATAAAGTTGTAAATCTATTAAATTAATTTGACAGATTGGAGTAGGTTGATGTGCTGGCCACCGTACAAATGACAGCCAAAACCCAACGGCCTTACGTGCTTTCTGACACAAAGGAATATTGATAGGTTCAGATGCACACCCATCCACTGATCAACCTTAGCGAGTGTTGCTTAACCTTCATGATCCACCAGTGTTGCTGTTATTATTTAGCCAAGAGCTTCTCTTAATCATTAATTATACCCGAATGCGATAAACCTATTTAACTGAAATTGTAGCAAAGAACTATATAATATGAAGTTGATATAATTGGTCACCTGGATTTATGATAGTAATTAAGCAAATAGCTGAAGTGTGAGCGTCTCCATGACTCTTGTAGTAAAGCCTTAATGAATACTACTAGAGGTGGGCTGAAAGTAGGACTCGGTTTCGGCATTCGGCTTTCTGGTTTCGGCCTTAATATCGCTGTTGACATGGGCACGCTGCGCGTTTAACCTGATTTTTACCGAGACTCACCTATTTTATTGTTGCTATTTAATGGTTTACTATGAAATTGTGTTTTTATTTTAAAATTTATTAAGGTCATGTGTACATAAAATTAATAAATAAATAAGGTAAAGGGTATTTTGTTTTGCCATACTTTCTGCTCCCATACATTTTTCATCTTGATTTTTATAGAATACTAGCTTGACACAGAAACTATAATATGATATAATATGAGTCTTTGATACTTCTTCCTTTTCAATCGCGACAGTTGCCATAATTTAAATACATTTTAATTAAAAACTAGCGACCCAACCCTTCTTTGTACGGTCTCATTCTGATAATACATAAAAAACATAAATAAATTATACACTAAAACATTCCTCATAAAACACTTGCCTTGATTGATGAAAACCGCCTGAAAAGTTGTTTAGTAGTTTTTGAGTTTATCGCGAATAGATAGACAGACGCGGCGAATCTTTATGAAACTGTCTACTTACTTATAAAGACTCGGAAGAAATCCCTTTCCAATGCATAAATTAATTTCATCGCCGTCAGCGAAGGGGGCTACCATATTTTGTTTTCTTATTTTAAACTAGCTTTTGCCCGCGACTTCGTCCGCGTGGAATAGTTACTTTGGGCTAACGTTAAATTTAACCCCGATTTTGAACCATTCTTCATTGGCGCTCCGCTCCTATTGGCCTTAGCGTAATGATATATAGCCTATAGCCTTTCTCTATAAATTTACTATTTAATTAAAAAATAATTTTTCAATCCGAACCTGTAGTTCCTGAGATTATCGCGTTCAAACAAACAAACTCTTCAGCCTTATATTATTAGTATAGCGCGGCGACCGATTCTCAAAAATAATCCTTATAGCATGATTCAGTATTCACGCGCGATGGCTTATTATTAGCGTATTTCATGTATAACTATGGTGTTTCTATACCGATTTATATGATTCTTTTTTAAGGAATAGTTAATAATGTTAACTTTTTCAATTAGGGGTGACTGAGAGTGTTATAAACGTAAGAGTAGACAAATATTATAATCAGGAGTGAAAAATAATTGTACCAAGTTTCGTTAAAATCCGTCGAGTAGTTTTTGTTTCTATAACGGTTATACAGACAGACAGGCATTTTTGGCATCAGTATCGATCCCTAATCACCCCCTGATAGTTATTTTGGAAATATATTTCATGTACAGAATTGACCTCTCTACAGATTTATTATAAGTATAGAAGAAGATATTTGAGATTCAAACAATAAGTGCTTTCCCTAGGCACAGGGAGCAGATTGTGCAAAAAAAAGGAAGTTTGTTTGTTTTGAGGAGTAGGTACCAGAAAAGCCCAATATCTAGTATGTGTATCATGCATAATTTCGGAGAACATTTTCTGTGAAAAACAGAAATAAACACACGAATGATCCTATAAGCGTTCCTGGTATATGTTCAGACTAAACCCTAAAATACATATAAAACTCCGATTGATACTAAAGTCATTTGCCGATACCAAATTTTCGCCGAAAGTCATACCCGCCCATCTCTAGTATATATCGCATACTCGCGACATTGTTTTAATTAAAAAACGCTGTGACCAGTCGTAATGCATACGCGTGCACTAATTGCTTACAAAATGACCAGCCAAAGAAATTAATTTAAAAGTGGAATGTTATGTTTAAGACTTTATTTTTAAACTAGGGCTGGACTGGTCTGAATACGTACTTACATAGCTAACTCTCAAACTATTTTTAACTTGAATTTAATGAGATTCTTCTATATTCCATTTAATGAAAACTGTATAGTTTCTGAGCGTATGGTTGTTAAATGTTAAATAAAGAAGCGGTTTTGCAAAAATTTTGGGTATTAAAATCGTGTAAAAAGACATGATTTTGCCACCGTTGCGCATAAGCCCTGACTTGGTGGCTTTGATTATAATTATAATCCCATGAAAAACATAAATGTGAAATGAGAGCCAAGTTCAATATTATCATAAATGCCTTGGTTGTTGACTTCAACGACAAAAGAAGTGAAATCTAAATGGATGCCAAGTTCAATGGTCAGTCCTGAAATTTATTTATAACAACATAAAATATCATTTATTCTTATAACTTAGGATAATATATTGTAGCCTAAGGTCTGACTTGGCTAGTTTTCATATACGAATTATATTATAGCCTTTGCAAGTTCTAAACCTGTTACTTGTCGGTTCTTATTTTATTATTCCGAAAATTTGGCTTGCTGGTAGAAACTAACCATCGAACATAATAATTCGTATATAAGAACTAGCCAGGTCAAACCTTTTTTTTTTTTTAACGTGGTGAAATTATCAAATAAGTCCTTCCCCCCTCGGGCAGGGTGGGAGGGACTGTCAGACTTTTACTGACTAAAATTATATTCTGATCACTATGAAACCGGTTACATTCAATTTATAGTAACAAATACACATCATAGGTCTTGGGCTGATTATGACCCAGAGCGTAATCGTACCAAAAGTAAACCTATTACCAAACTATTAAAATATTACCAAAATATTAAATTTTAACACTTCACCTACGTATCCTACTATTTTATTTTATTTTTATTTTATTCAAGAGGAACAACAAACAGCCACAATATAAAACATAGAAACAATAAATACACAAAACACTATAAACAATATTTCAGCCCACAACGCTGTTCAGTTCACAGATTAATAATTGGATACGATACATGAAAACAATAATCGCTAGGGTTACAAATGCATTATATATATAGGATAATACTAGCTTATTAAATCAACTTACTGTGATATATATGTATATAATATCTATGGTATAATGTATATAACTTTATATAATACTCAAAAAAAAAATACAAAATATAGAATAACATTCAAGAAAGCTCCTTAAGTATAAGACTTTTAAACCGATAGGGAGAACATGCAAAAATGTCTATATGTTCAAAAGTCCTATTGTAGGACTCGACCATTCTGCGAACAGGCGAACGCAAGCCAGAATTGGACTTGCAAGTACCCACTGAAAATAATGTGCCAGCGCTAATGTACCTTTCGCTTGTTGACTGTCCTAGGAACTGCATAGCACAACATGTTGGAAAGTTCAATGCTGTCAAATTTGTTTCTAACAATATTATATAAATTCATAACTTCTAAATACTTACGTCTATTTTCAAGTGTTGTGAGCTTATACTTTGCAAGCAAATCATGGTATGACAAATAATATCCATAACATCTATAATGCATAGCACGCAGGAATTTATATTGAACACGCTCGATCATTTCAACGTACTTTTTATAGTATGGACTCCAGATGGACACGGCATACTCCAGTTGAGAGCGTACTAGTGACTTGTACAAGCACATATAGGAAGAGGGCTTTTTAAAGTCGACTGTTGATCGCATTACAAATCCATATAATTGATATGCTTTATTAACAAACCTTCCTATGTGTAGGTCTAAGCAAAGTTTAGAATCAAGGATAACACCGAGATCACGAATGAAGTCCACTTTAAGTAGGGGGTCATTGCACAAAGTGTATGTATAGTTAATTTTTGTTTTATTTTTGGTAAAGCTTAAAAAGTTACATTTAGGTAAACTTAGTTGCAACTTATTTATTTGGCAGTAATAGGATAGTCGGTCCAAATCTTGTTGCAGCAGAAGGCAGTCATTTGTTTGTCGTATGGCTCTATAAATCTTGAGGTCATCAGCATATAATAAAAACTTGGTATTGCGAAAACATTGGCTGATGTCATTGATGTATAAAATAAACAAAAGAGGACCAAGTATAGAGCCCTGAGGCACACCAGATGTCACCTGTGCAATGTTAGATTGGTGACCATTGATTACAACCCTTTGACTGCGATTAGTAATATAGGAGGTAAACCACCTCAGAAGATTACCACGGATTCCGTTGAACGCTATTTTACTTAGTAATAGTTCATGGTCAACCTTGTCGAAAGCCTTACAAAAGTCCGTGTACACTGCATCAACTTGTACACGGCTGTCAACACAATCAAACAAAAAGCTAGAAAATAATAATAAGTTAGTGTTTGTCGACCACCGTTTCACAAATCCGTGCTGTTGTTGAATTATAATGTTGTGGAGTACAGGATAAATTCCGTTATGGACTAACCTTTCAAAGAGTTTCGACAAGGTAGACAAGAGGGAAATGGGACGATAGTGTTCAACGTTGCGTTTAGATCCACTTTTGTGATCGGCCACAATATACGCATGCTTCCACAGTTCAGGTACAACTCCCTCAGATATACATTTATTATAAATAATAAATAGAGGCTCACAGATGGAGGTCGCAGTATTCTTAAGGAAGTAAGGCGAAAGTCCGTCAGGTCCAGGGCCTTTTGCAGGATCCAGGGATTTAAGCTCCGTCAATATGTTCTCTTTACTAAAAGAAAGTTCACAAATAGATACTACTAACTATAATATCATAAATGCGAAAGTTTGTGAGGATGTATGTGTGTTGCTCTTTCACGCAAAAACTACTGAACGGATCCCAATGAAATTTAGTAAGTAGATAGTTGACTTCCTGTAATTCCCACGGGATCAGGATTGTAGTCATAGGCAAAAGATAAGCTGTCCGCGTAATTTTCGTAAAAATATAATATAATAATAATATTATAATATATGCGTTTATTTGAAAAGAGATAAAAACTGTTGCTTCAGGAATCTATATAAAGATTCTTTAAAACATGAAACATAATCATTTTCAGTTGTCAAGCTCAGCTTAATTATGCACTCCGCAGTATTAAACGCCCGCAGTGCTTTATTTTCCATATTATTTAAATGAGCCGCGTGCATATTTTTAATCTTGCTTCTCCCCGTAGGTAGTAAATTATTTTGAACAAAACATTTTGTTTGTAGTTTAATTCAGGTTATTAACTGTCATAATCAGCCTATTACTTAACCTTATTTTCCGAGGTGGAAATCCTCATGGATGTCCTCCGCCCTGTGGCGAGCAAAGGGGTCTGACAGACTCTTACTGACTAAAACCACCCCGTGTTCTCTCGTACACATGCGCCGAGGGCTGCGGGAACACATAAGTATTCTTCAACGCAGCCCCCGACTAGTGCCGTTCCGCTTCAGCGGGCCCCATATCTTTAAGCAAAACACCTCACTCCCCCCGAGTGAGGTGTTTTGCTCCCCCGGTGACTACTGAGAAAGGCGCGCGTGGAACAAAACGCACCACCATCTCGGGTGTCGTGTTATATTGGATGGCGAACATTACCAAGTTCGCCGTCCCTGGACTCATTCAGGGGGGCCGCTATAACGACCTATTACTTAACCTAACTTTAACTGTACGCACAAAGAAAGTATTTCCAAATCGTTTTGTGCGTATGGGGGAGATGACCCCATGTAACGATGGTGCGTCGTCATTCGTCTGGTAGTCCGATGATGGAACGGGCTTGATGGCATTAGATTGTGCAATTCCATCGCACACTCCCTGAAATGTAACCGATAGAAAATCTTGCAACGCGTCGCCTATGTTCAAGACTCTGGAGCTTTGACTCGAACAGTGCATCGATGCCAATGAGTCTCTTGGCCCGTTTCTAGGTAGACTCAAGCGCGACCAGTTGGTATTAGGCAGATCCATCTCAAAGATGAGAACACATACACAATTGAACTTGAGCTCGATACAGATTGAACAGCTATTCCAGTGTGAAGTACCGTTTTAACCTTGCTAGGATTCCCAACTTTTTTGCTGTTAGCTTAAGCCTTAGCTTCGATGAACGGACCAAAACCATGTGCAAAACAAATATGCAAAAATTCAACGCGAGCGTTTTGCTTAACAGCTGTAGCCTTTACTACTCTACTTAAGGAATTTAAGCGTAATGATTGTGTTAAACCGTCAGTCTACCCTGATTTAAAATGTTAATGGTGATCGGTCAATAGTGTACATCATACTTTTTAATCTGTTCGTGACAGCTCATAACGTGTGAACCACTTAAGTCAGTATGCGGAGTATGTTCACGCTAGTGACGTGGATGAGGGTCGACTAAACCATTTGTGTTGGTGTATTTTGTATTTATTAATACTGAAAAATGACGCTGCTCATTTAAGATTAAGTGCTAACGTTTTGGGAGTAGCTTCATTGTGCGTACAGCTAAAGCCGGCTCTACACGTTGGCCAACACAGTGGCGAATGTAGTGGCCAGTGCCTATTGGCCAACGTGTAGAGGGGGTGTTTGTGTATCTTGGGTTGTATTGGAATGATGGCCGACAACTTGGCGCGAGATCCGTGTGGTGTCGGTTTTTTGCAAAAGATCAAAGGGTTGTTGGCCGAGTATTGGCCACCGCATCCACACGTTGGCTGCGCGTTTAGTTTGCTACGAGCTCCCAGAACGATCGCATGCACCTGATTAAAATTATTAACCGACTTCATAAAAAGAAGGAGGTTCTCAGTTCGTCTTGAACTTTTTTTAATGTATGTTACCACATAACTCGAGGTCGGCTGGACTGATTTAAAAAATTCTTTTTTTGTTTGAAAGAGTATACTTCAAAATTGGTCCCATTGTCACCAAGACAGGATCTGATGATGGGATCCTGGAGAAATCGAGGGAACTCTTCAAATATTATAGGCACACCTATGGCGTTTTGGGTATTACTTATAGTATCTTGTGCAGTTGCTCTCGAAAAGCACCATTTGGGGAAGTGGAACTGATGATGAAGACCACAGATGACCACCGAAACTACTCAATAAAAAGTATTTCGTAGATTGCGATTCGATTACTTGAATATGGATGTTAAGCACTTTATGCTCGTCACAATGCATATGGTGATGTAGAGCTGATGGTGAAGTACCGGGAGAACTCCTCAAAAATTAACGGCTCTGAATCGGGAAAAGCAATATTTTGTAAAAGGTGATAAGTAGTTGACATTTTGGCTTTTGTAACTAGATAAATTACAAACCGACACACTAAAAAGCGTGAAAAAACATTTTAACAAAAAATAAAACCGACTTCTATATCAAAATACTACAAAGGCAAAAATAACTTTAATTTCGGAAGGCGGTGTCAAAAAAGAAAATACAAAACCAATAACACCGACTACCGAAATTAAAGTTATTTTTGCCGTTGTAGTGTTTTGATATGGAAGTTGGTTTTATTTTTTGTTAAAAAGTTTTTATAGTCACGCGTCGGTAACAACTAGTGTAAATAAAATGTCAGTAATGACTAATAACGAAGAATAACCTTTCGGTTTATAGAGCTCTACCAAGCCGTAAATTGTTGAACCCAAGAAGCAGCAGTTAGCGTCTCAATATCCATTTTAATAAATACGTCCGCACATTGGCCTGAACCGAAGCAAACTGAACGACCTTCCAACGTGTGGACGCCATTACGAACTCTTGGCCAATATGCTGGCCACTACATTCGCCACTGTGTTGGCCAACGTGAAGAGCCGGCTTAAGGAGTGGAATTCCCTGCCGGAGTCTGTATTTCCTGATAGCTATAACCTGGGAATCTTTAAGTCAAAATTGAAAAGGTTCTTACTTACTTAACTTCTAGGCAGGCGTGCTTCATCTTCGACCACATCATCGCTTACCATCAGGTGAGATGGTGGTCAAACGCGTGCCTATCAATTTTTTAAAATTATGTCTTCTTTTTTTAAACCTTATCCGAAACTAGAAATTTTCCCTGGATCATAGGAGCGTTTAAACGCACACCGAGACCCGATACATCTAAAGCAGAGACTCGATTATTCGGACGTCAGTTATACGGATTCGCGATTATTCGAATTTCTAGTCGTGATCTAATGACCTTATATTTTTTATTACGTATGAGCCCAATCTTAACCTCGATCACGCCTTATGGTAAGTGATAGATCAGGTCTAGGATAGAACGAGCGAGCACAGAAGATACCTATTTACTCTTACTTAACAAGCCGAATATACGTATCATGAACGTATTAGTACCCCCCACTTACAGACCTAATATTGAAGTATGCCTGCAAATTAAATATTTGAATTTAATAATTGAGTACTTATTTACTGGAAAGTGATAAATAAACCAAAATATATATTTTTTTAAATACTGAGTTTACAAAACGATCAATTTCGCAACCGATATCTCGTCCTTTTAACTGTGAAAGAATATTAAGTAATAAAACCTTTTCTCGATTTAAATTATCCGAATTCTTAACGACAACTATTAGTCCAGTTAATCGATTTTTCATTGTATAGGAAGCCTATACAAACATTAGGGTCTCACGGAAATTGAATCCGTGACACGCAGTTTTCGAAACAGGGTTTGCAACCCAGGCAGGCACTAATACTTGGTGTAATTTTCATTATCACCACTACTCTCATAGAGAGAAGGCTTGTGTCTATGTTTCCTGATAGCTATAACCTAGCCTCTTTAAGTCAAGAGTGGACAGGTTACTTCTAGGTAAGCGTGCTTCGTCTTCGACCACAAATTATCGCTTACCATCAGGTGAGATGGTGGTCAACGCGAGCCTATAATCAATAAGAAAAAGTAACGTTATAAAAAGGCCTCGAACGTATGACATTTAGATAATAAATCAGTCTAGACTCATTTGGTTGGCAACAAAATTCCTTAATCCTAGTACTCAATCTAATTACAAATTCAGTTCGTGAATCTAAGCTACAAGCTCAACACTGACGTGGAGAGTTTGCAGCAGCGATACACGAACACAGAGTCGAGCCTGCTCGCTACATTACGTAGGATTATGTTGGGGCTGACCCGTACCCGGCGCACCAGGGAAGTGCGTCGTCGAAAAACAATCAACGCGAGCATTTCAATACAGCAAACGTTTCAATCAGTTTTAAAACCTAATGTAGACATTGACAAAAAAGTCCTTCGAGCCGGATCTGAACTAGCGACCTATGGATATCAGTCACAACACAGTCCCAACTGAGCTATCGAAGGCTTGGTGATAATCTATACCTACTAATATAATAAATTGGAAAGTTTGTTTGTTTGTTAAACACTAGTACTGGGTAGAATTACATGAAATTGTTACAGAAGTATCTTGCAGCTTAGCAAGGTTGTAGGCCTTTTACCCGACTTCAAAAGAAGGAAGGTTATGTTTATATCGCCAAAAAGTCCACGTGAGCGAAGTCCCGCGCTACAGCTGGTTATAAAACTATTATAATCGCTTATTATAAACTCTAGGATCAACATTAACAAAAAAGTCCTTCGAGCCGGATTTGAACCAGCGACCTATGGATATCATACTCAACGCATCTACAGTCCACCGCTCTACCAACTGAGCTATCGAAGGCTTGGTGTTCGGGAGTAAATAAAACTACTTATTTTAATTTTATCATAAGTCTTAACGTGAGGACTTGATATTGGCTTTCTGTCAATAATGTATTCCTCTTTTTGTGTTTTTATTATCTGTAAGACCTCCATAAACTAAACAAATCGTTAAAGCTATTTTAATCGCTTAAAAACTTTGACTTGACGTTAAAAAATTAACGGGTCTTTCAATAGGGTCTTCCTAACTTTGACATTTCATAGCAGCCATGTTGTTGACGCTAGATCTGTCAAATTGACTGTCATTTATTCAGTCTGTTTTGCCCATAGATTTCATAGTGTATTACATTCTCTTTGATAGGTTTTGCCAAATAAGCATGGACGGATATAGCGTTCAAAAACACGTGTAAATGATAAAATTGTTTTATCAAATTGGGAGTTCTGTTCGGGCAACGTTCATACAATTTTCAACGAAAAATTATCTTCAGCGACGAGGCCCATTCCTGAATGAAGGGGTACGTGAACAAACAAAATTGTCGAATCAAAATGGGACGATACCAACCCACATGAGATCCAAGAGTGTTCAATGCATCCCGTAAGAGTCACTGTTTGGAGTAGATTTTGGGTGGCCGGAATTGAACCGACCTATGGATATCAATTTCTTCACAGTATAGTTGTCGTCAAATAACTTGGCAAGAGTCGTTCAATGCGCAGTAAAAGTGACCACTTTTTTCTTCCACTAAGTGCACGACGCGCGAACTTACCCCCACTACGCCTAAACTTTGCCAACTTACGTGACGAGGACTATAACGTACTCACTCTTGATAGTTCGAATTTAAAATGTCTGTGGTGTCCCGCTATTTTTATTGCATATCAAAAAAGAAATAGATCGAATCTAGTTTATCGGCTAAGACGTTATCCCAGATCAACATCTGCTTATCTTTTTCCCTACCATATTGGGGTCGGCTCCCAGTATATCCGAATGCAGCTATACCCGGACTTTTTAATTCCATGCAGTACGCTGACATAAACTAGTGTCACTTACTAAATTAATGATACCCTATTTAGCCTAATAGTGATGGATTCAATCAATCGCATAATAAATGAGCGATTTTTAATCGTGAGAAATATAAATAAATGATAAAATTTATTATATTATCTCTTATTTAGAAATAGTAGACTGCTCCCGCACCACTGCGATCTAAACCCCGTTGGTACAGGTACAGGGGCCTGTTGCAAAAAAATAAAAAATATTGTCATGATCTATTCGTTTGATTTTCTTCGCCCCTTTATAATACTTTTTGTTAATTTCGGACAACACTATTTAAAAAAATAGTTGACTTCATTATTCGATTTTATTCCTGAATCGATTAATTTCGTTACAACACAATTTCGTAGTCGTCATTATCTGACAACTCGGAAAGTGTCAGTCTACTAAAACATAGTGTATTACATACTCTTTGTCAGTCTACTGCATTGAATTAAAAGTCCGGGTAGTGTTTTAGTGTTTTACATAGAGTGACTGCCTATCTGACCTCCACAACCCAGTAGCTGGGAAACATGATACCCCTTTGCAAGACTGGTGTAAGAATTTTCTTGCTTCTGACTACCTGTAAAGCCTGCAATACATGTTGGCCGAGCGTTGTCGAGTGAAGGCCAATACCAACATGTAGACGGTATATTTGCCTTGTCTTACTATCGCTCGGTGTCACTTGCCTAGTTGACCGAGTGGAGGCCAGCGCCAACGTGTATAGAGCTCATTTGGTGCAACTTGACTTCGCTCACCGTTGCTCGTGATCACTTGCCTCACTTCGGATCGGTGTCGGTTTTGGTCACAAATCAAAGGCGCTCGCCTGCGCTAGGCCAACGTGTGGGCAGCTCTACAGACCCTCTTCTACATTGGTCGTCTGCATTGGCGTTCGACGAACTTGTCGAACGTGTGGACATTATTTCTTGCCCTGTACCTATTTGCCAACGCTCGCGTTGGCCTACGCTCGGCCAACATGTTTTGCAGGCTTAACGATTGCCAAAGATGTACAAATGACAGCTGGGACCAACATTTAACGTGTTTTCCGAGACACGGAGGATTTTTTTTAAATTGCATGCGTTTGACCACCCTCTCACTGATATCGAAGATGAAGTGCTTACCTAGAAGTAACCTATTCACTATTGACTTAAAGACTTACCCATCTGCGGACCGACCTCGAGAATCAATCTTGAGGATCAATCTGTGTAGCTGTTATTATTTAACCACGAGCTCGTCCCAACTAGGGTTGCCATACGACCCGAATTTTCCGGACATGTCCGGTAATATAGGTCTTTGTCAGGAATGCGGAGGGAATCCTAAACCACACATAGGAAATAATAATAAAAATATAATGTTTTATTTCAAATTAAAGTAAGTCAGGAATTTTCATCAAATGTCAGGAATTTACTCCGGATTTTCGATTTTTCGATCTGGCAACCCTAGTCCCAACTAAATATAAAATATAAATATTGGCTGTATGCTTGTTATGTAACTGAATATAATAGGTATTTGACAAATATAGTACACTAGCTTCTGCCTGCAACTTCATTCGCGTGGGATTTCCGCGTAAACCCCGATCACGTAGCCCTATGTGTTATTCCAGGATGTAATCTATATACTTACCAGATTTCATCCAGTCCCATACTATAGTTTTTGCGTAGTAGAGTAACAAACATTCATTCATCCATCCATCCTCACAAACTTTCGCTATTATAATATTAGTAAGATAGGTTACATTATAAATAAATAAATATTAAGGGGATTACATTGCCCAATGACCTTAAGGATTTGGAAACTGTACTGGCATTTGTTATTTTAGTGCCCTCTGCCGATTGATATTTATACTACAACGAAAGATACGAAAAGCGTATTAGATTAAGAATACAGACACGTCGCGCGTCGCGTCGCTGTCGTCTTTGCCGATTTAATTTTGTTCTCTGAGAGGCTTACTACATTTTTACTATTCCGTTTTATTTTGAAATAAATTACCTTATATAGGTAAGAAGACTTAATAACTGCCTCCGTGGTCGAGTGGCATTTGCCTTGTGACCCGGTGGCCGTGGGTTCGATTCCCGTGGGAAGCATACTTTGTAAAGTTGTTTCCAGTTTGGCTAGGACATTGCAGGCCTGCATCACCTGAATGTCTGATAAAAAGATGGTTCCGTGATTTGGAAGGTACGTATAAGCTGGTGGTCCCGGTCGCCAAATGGCGATCGACAAAATAGACTACGTCAGAGGCCCTTGAGGTGGTCTAGAAACTCTGAAACTAGGGTATGTGGGGTCGTTAGACCTTACTTACCCACACGATAAGAAGACGAAAAGTAGGATTTCGTATTTAGTTTTAATTAGTTGTTTCATTACATATTTATAAAATATGGTAAAGTTGTATATCTGATGATGATGGACTGGTATAAATGAAAAGAAAAAATAAGTGTGTAAGTAGTAGGTATATGAATTTTTTAATCAACAAAATCTTAACTTATACTCGACTAAAACTGATCAATTTGTATATATCCAGGACAAGTCGGTTGATTATTAAATGTGATTGTTGTTGACGGTGAATGTTGGTCGTCAATAATATAACATTCTTCTAATTGGATAGTGTCCGCGTCGAGCTAGAATATTCTGGTTACTTTTTTTCTTCACCCTGATCAGGCTGCAACAAACATATTCAGATTATTTATGATTATGTTTCATTTTACAAATAGCATACGAAAACAAAATTGTAACACTTTGTATAGCTTGTAGAATGTCTATTGATTTTGAAATATAAACACCCACTTAACAAGTATAGTTTATTAGATTCGTCTAGGAAGGAAAAATTACAGTCTAGTAAGATAGATTTAAGAGAAGATACAGATTTATGAAACAATAGTAAACACACTATAAGAACTGAACGTTCCTGATTGCATACAAAATCAACGCGGGCTTAGCGGCGCGATGCACGGTGGGCTGAAAAACGGCTTTCATAGACTTAGGCATTTTATTTTGCAAGTGCCAGTTTTTGTGCCGGATATCGCTTCTATTTGTTATAACAATATACAAAAATGACACCAGAATTGATTCTACACAAAAACGAAGGAATTATAATATTTTTACGAAAATTTTGTATGGAGCTAGTATGAAAAATCGAAATATCTCTGAAACGGCAGCGATAACCGTAATATCCTTATAGGAGGTTTTAGTACTAATTATTTATGATTTTTTGACATACGTTACATAATGGTTGTAGATGCCTTTTTTTTTTTTAAATCGTCAAAATATTTTTATTTATTTTTACATATTAAACGTTCCTTTTAGTGTTTAAGTTGAAGAATTCAGAGCTTTAACAACTCTTAACATAAAATAGCATCACCCCTATAGACCTGAAGGACTAGACAGAGGTGGTCTTGTTGATCTTGTAAGATTTCCAACAATACCAAATAGTTGAATATCAGTGTCAAAGTGCCCATGCTGTCGCTTCTTTTAGAAAGATAGGGGAATGAAATTGTTAATTGATCATACCCTAAAAGTATGATTACAACATAACCGGACACATAATAATATCGACACAAAAGGAATTTTAAAACCTTGCATACGTTCAAAATACAAAATAACATATTGTGTAGTCATCTAATGAGTCTGATGACAAGTAATTAAGTAATTAGAATGATGGTTGTAGTCTTCTGATTCTAATGAGCCTATTAAGTGATTAAATGATTTGAAATATCTCGCAACAATACCAACTAAGAACTGCATTCACCTTTTTATAATTAGTGAGCTAATGTGATTTGCTAATGTTGATTAGTTCTACTATGAGTTCTACGAAATGTTTTTGACGATTATAAATTTTTATTATCATATCTTTTATAACTTTAATGAGGGTAGTTAACTAATTATTGACTTTATACAATAAAAGGGCTATAATTTTGTTCCATAATTTAGATTGTTCACAACCGTGTAACTGCTAACACTAAAACTATTTGCTTTGCGACTACAAAATCTTAGAATGGAAAGTTTAATCACCAACTTAGATTTGTTTGTTCTTCTAAAAAGTGAGTGTCCTTCATTTAATCATGAAGTATTGTTTAGTGCAATTGTGTCCCGCATAGGCGATTGCCTTTCTGCCGAAGATCAAGTAACTCTCAAAGAATTTTGCCGGAGATTCACGCGAGCTGCTTTAAACAGGTGGCAGAAATCTAAACGATTCTTTGATAAGTTTAGAAATACGTACGGAGAGTGGTTGCAAGCAAATATTGATTGGCCGAGTTGCGTGCAAACTTTACTAAATCAAGAACCAACTGTTGATGAGATACCAAGAGCACGCTCAGTCTCTCCAGAACCTTCGACATCATCGACTGCTGGAACAATGACAAAAAGGTCCCGAAAACCATTCAAAGATCTGGGAAGCAAACAGAAAAAGAGAAGATCTAGTGAGCACATAGGCGAGGATTCCTGTGAATTGGCATATGCAGCTGCAGCACGTTTAAAAGAAGAAGGTTATGAAGATATCGCATCTGTAATCAATTATATGATCAAAAATCCAGAAGCTGCCGTTAAAATCAAGGAAAGCATTAAGAAAACAGTAATATTTACACCAGAGAAAGCACTTGGATTGCTTCTTTCACTTAAGCTTTCAAAGTGGCAATATATTACGTTGCGAGAGACTGCCATTCGGGAAGGTGCTAAGGATATTTACCCATCCTACTATAAACTGCAACAAACTAAGCTTGCATGCTACCCTCCTAATCAATCAGTATCAGTTACGGATTCATCAGCTAGAATTACACTTCAAGCTTTACTTGACATCACGGTGAAGCGGATTCTTCAAAGTCTTTCTGATAATGTGGAAAATAAGCAGTTAAAGCTGATATCGAAGTGGGGATTTGATGGTGCTTCCAATCAAAGCCGATACAAGCAGAAAATGGACGGCGAGCATGATGATTCAAGCATTTTCATGACCTCCTTGGTGCCACTGAAACTGACAGATGGAGATAATACTATATGGACAAACCCGAAACCATGCTCAACTTTTTATTGTCGTCCGGTTCAGTTCACTTTTGTAAAAGAAAGCCATGCAGTTGTCATTGATAACAAAAGAAAAATGGATGAGGAAATTGAGGCCCTTAACCCCACAGAGTGCATTAATAGTAACAGGGTGACTCATAAACTAATGATGACAATGATCGACGCAAAAGTCTGCACGTACCTTTCTGAAGCTAGATCAAATGCATCATGCTACCTGTGCTTAGCAAAACCAACAGAAATGAACCACTTAGATGCTGTAACATCAAAAACTGTGTGTTCTGACATATATGAATTTGGCCTATCATCCCTACATGCCCGTATAAATTGCATGGAATGTCTGTTACACATTGCGTACAGACTTGACTTCAAACAGTGGGCAGCAAGAAGTAATGAGCATAAAGATATGTTACAAAACAGAAAAAAAAACATTCAAAATAAATTTAAAGAGGAGCTCAATCTGTTAATTGATATAGTAAAACAAGGCTCGGGAACTACCAATGACGGGAATACCGCAAGGAAGTTTTTCGAGTTTCCCAATAAAACTGCAGCTATTACTGGGTTGGATCAAAACCTGATAAAAAGATTTGCTGTTATTTTGCAAGCAATAACATCTGGTGAGAAGATCGATGTCATCAAATTTAAAGATTTTGCTCGCAAAACAGCAGAAAAGTACGTGGAATTATACGACTGGTACTACATGTCATCAACCGTACATAAACTATTAATACACGGAGCTGACATAATCGAAAAAAATGATATTGTCCCGATTGGGACTCTCTCGGAAGAAGCCTCAGAGTCTCGAAACAAAGATTTTAGGAGGTTCCGGGAACATCATTCGCGGAAAAGAAGCAGGCAAGATTCTAATCAAGATATCCTAAATATGCTTGTTGTTTCTTCGGATCCTTTTCTAAGTGCACAAAGGCCGAAGTTAGATGCCAAAAGGAAGACAACTTTTTTTGCTGAAACTCTCGACCTAATACAGTTTCCGGAAACTGAGTTCGAGTTTGTAGGTATATCCGATCTGGATTCTGACTCGGAATTGGAGTCCGACAACGAAAGTTGTAAAGAAAATTTGTAAAATTTAATTATTTTTCTTTATGTTCTTTTGTTATTTATGTTAGTTTATTGTACCAATATGTTTAGTTAATAATTTCATAAATTATAGTTTCAAATATGTATTTTGTATAATTGAATTTATTAGATATTATTTTTGTTACTTCTGTTTTATTTAAATTACCTATCAATAAAAAGTTTATATACAGTCTTTTTTTTTCACATATTCTTAATATTTGGGGAAAAAGCATGCTTCCTAACGCTGTTCTTAACTTTGACACAGTTCATGGATCGTTTTGAACAGTTTCATATGTTAAAATAAATAATGTTAGTACTATAATCCCCTATAAGGATATTATTATTATTATGTGTCCGGTTATGTTGTAATCATACTTTTAGGGTATGATCAATTAACAATTTCATTCCCCTATCTTTCAAAAAGAAGCGACAGCATGGGCACTTTGACACTGATATTCAACTATTTGGTATTGTTGGAAATCTTACAAGATCAACAAGACACTACACACCTCTGTCTAGTCCTTCGGGTCTATAGGGGTGATGCTATTTTATGATAAGAGTTGTTAAAGCTCTGAATTCTTCAACTTAAACACTAAAAGGAACGTTTAAATATGTAAAAATAAATAAAAATATTTTGACGATTTTTTTTAAAAAAGGGCATCTACAACCATTATGTAACGTATGTCAAAAATCATAAATAATTAGTACTATAACCCCCTATAAGGATATTACGGTTATCGCTGCCGTTTTAGAGATATTTCGATTTTTCATACTAGCTCCATACAAAATTTTCGTAAAAAAATTATAATTCCTTCGTTTCTGTGCAGAATCAATTCTGGTGTCATTTTTGTATATTGTTATAACTAAGAGAAGTGATATCCGGCAAAAAAACTCGCACTTGCAAAATAAAATGCCTAAGTCTATGAAAGCCGATTTTCAGCCCACCGTGCGATGGTGCAGCGGTGGAAAGACTGAAAGGTAGATCGCCTCGGGGTGCCTCGGGCGCATCGACAGCTGCCGCGCTGTTTGGCGCGCGCGGCAATGGATAGCTATGCGTATGTACTTACCTGCAGCATACTACCAAGTGTCATTCGGCGATGCTTGTAAATTATTTATTTTATAAGGTTTTGTGATGTGTTTATATGAAATACACAGTCATATTTGCGATTAAGTAAATAACCTTCAAAAAATTGGCGAAGTGCGTGTCAGACTCGCCCATGAAAAGTTTCGTAGTAACTACGCAAAGTAAGTTTGTTTTTAAAAGAGCTTGTATGAAATACAAAGTTATATTTGCGGTTTTATTTTAAATTTATTTAATTAATTCCTTTTTGAGGTCATCATAATCCTGTGATAGAAAAAAACTGTAGCCTGGATTTGTGAGTTTTGAATCTTTATCTCTTTCACTGATTCACACTTTTTTCCAATTTTCTTTACTTGTCCCTACTTAAATTCCAGGAACATGGTTTTAATTCCGGCCATGAAAATAGATAATTCGTTATCCTGATTTATCCTTGACTCGGAACATTTTTTGCTAGGAGCGTTTGAAAAGCCGCATTATTTACTAACCGAGTCAGTATTCAGTATGTTAGGTTCCGAGGAGCAGTGCTGAAGTGGAATTGGCAACGGTGCTGCAAGCGATGTAGAGGGGGTGAACGTCAATGACGGTGATCTATTTGTCGGCACATTTTCTTTTATATAATATAATATTTAGTCCTGGAAATACTAACAAGTATTTCCAGGACTAAATATTATATTATTTATAAAAAAATAATAGAAATTATATTTTACAAATGCAAAGAAAAAAGCCAAACGCATAAAAAGTCAAGTCACAGGTTTAGATTCGAACTTGGGTTACTCGGAGATTCGTAGAGCCAACGCGTACTTTTCGCAACCGCGCTATAGACCTCTCGAGCAAAGTTTTGAAATTGGTGAACTATTGATTCAGTAAAATGGGTAACTCGTGAGGTTTCTATGACTTCTTTGTGTGAGATCAAAGTACAGAACGCGTACACTTTAAAAAAATCTGAGTTCGTTGTTATTTAAAACAGCTATAACTTTTGCTGTAGATGTTGAATCACGGTTTTACACACGATTATTACTTGTAACTTACTAATGTAGATTCTCAGATTTTACGTATATTTATGCATTTTAATCACGGTAAAATTAACACAGAGCTATTAGAAGTACGTCCGTCTGCGTTGACATCTCGCGCCCCCGGGGACAGGAGTTACTAAATTTTAATAACTCTAACATCTATACTCAGAATGAAAATCGTGTATACAACATGTAACATAATTAACGCACACCCTCAAACACTCCAATTAGTATATGATGTTATAATCATAATACATACACTGAATTTTTAGTTAAATATGTATAAGTGTATTTGTAAAGACTTTAATATGCTTGAAATAAGGTTCATTTTTCTTTATTTTGTATCATTCAATACGGAATTTGTACTAATACAAATAAAACTGCACTTTTAAAAGTCTTATTGCCTTGAGTTACGGTTCATTTCAGTTTGTTTTGACTGTAGAAACGTAGTGTGACTGTGATTTACGTAGTTTTAATTATTTTTGGGATAAGGATAAGGATAAGTTATTTACCTATACATAAGTTTTTAAGCTAACATGGTCATTAACACTATCATTAGAACTTAAAATGGGATATTTACCATGTGTATTTATTGTTTTGAGTTTCCGATATTTCGGCACTGTTGAAAGCGCCATGATCACGGATGAACTGAAGTAATTGCGGGTGGAAGTTTATGAGCAGACAAATCGGTCTACCCACTTTCTCATTCGTTTTCTGTTAGCGACACCGCTACCACTGGCACATGTATCACTAAACACTCGATTCTGTTCCCGACACATAAAACTCACCGTGTCGACTCGCGAACTTTCTACGGAACTTTTTCGGTTTTTACACATTTGAACCACTGGACTTCAGTTCATCCGTGATCATGGCGCTTCCAACAGTGCTAAAATATCGGAAACTCAAAACAATAAATACACATGGTAAATATCCCGTTTTAAGTTCTAAAAATTACCTATTATAAAAATGATAGTAATAGCTTCAGTAAACGATTCCGAACAAACTACTTCTAGGATGTACGTTAATTATGTTACAGTCGGATTATACGCGGGTGAATCCGTGGGGCACAGCTAGTCTTCTATGATAATAGAGTGAAAAATCTTAACAAAATATTTGCTATTATGTCTAGATCTTAATGAAAACTTTCTATGAAAATTGGTTTGAACGAAATAGAATCGGCAGTTTTTGAGATATAAGTAGCACATTTTCTAAAACCGCAAATATAACTTTGTATTTCATATAAACACTATGGAAAACAGTGTTATCTTGCGTAGTTACTACGAAACCCTTCATGGGCGAGTCTGACTCACACTTGGCCAATTTTTTTTAAGATAAATTACACTCGTACCTACACGGTTAAATAAATTATAAATTCAAATAAATAGAAAAAGATAGAAAGCTCACCGGTACAATTTTCAATACTTTCAATGGTTCTGGTATACGTGGTAGAAGTACATTTGAAATGTTGACAAAGGGCTGAGGACTCTGGTGTTCCTGGTTTTGCTTATCCTGGTTTTATGCTTGAGTGTTCTGCTGTTTTTGTGTTGCCTAGAAACATAATATATTTGTAATTACGCTGGTCTAGTAATAAAGCACAGAATGAACTGAAAAAGTATTTTGCATTCATTATGTGGTAGTTCATGATCAGGTAGGCGAGACCATCATAGTCATCTTGGTTACGTCAAAACCTGTTAAATGAGTCCAGACATGAAAGGTCTACGTAGAACCAGGACTGAGATACTTTTCTCATATTCGGAGTTCATCATCAGGTAGGCCAGATCATCACATTCATCTTGGAGTCGATGATCATTCAAACGTGAAACCCTATGGTAAAACCAGTATATTTTAATTTTACGAAATTCATAAAATTGTTCTAGTGATAAAATAAAAACCAACAGGATTTAATAAATATTGTCATCATAATAAAAACAGAAGCGGCAATAGCCTAATAGATAATGTGTCGGACTTTGAATTGTGATCGACAGGTCATGAGTTCGAACCCCACCCATTACACTATTGCCGTGAACCCACTCCACACAAAAGCATATTCAGCTTATTTGGAGGTGTTAACAAGATTGCTAGTGTGAATGTGAATTCTGCCCACATTGCTAGTTTTTTAAGAAAAAAAAAGAATAATAAAACTAGCACTCGCGCTTAATCACGATAAAAATATGATGTACTTCTTTTGCAGTCGGGTATAAAGTAGCCTTTCTCAAGCTTCAAACTACTTCCATGCAAATTTCATCAAAATCTACCCAGCATTTTCAAAGATTAGCGCGTTTATACAAACAAACAAAGTACAAAGTAGTAAACAAAGTAAGTGGTAAAGTACCACTTTATAATATTACTTACCAATCATTTTGAAGAGCTCGGCCACACTTCACATTACTTTAACTTTTGTATATAGGCATAATGTATCAGGTTTAATCTATGACCAACTTGAAAAGAAAAACAAACTTACAAACACTTTTATGTGAATTTACAAACTTAATTTATATTTTAATTTACATGTTATATATATCTATACTATTTGCAATATAATTTAATTGAAAAGTCATTCAAAATCCTACACTTTTGTTATTTATGCGGAAAAAATATCGCACGCACAGTCCTCCCGTCACAAGAGTCGTCAAGACACTAACGAGACGCGTTCCAGCTATGCGCAACAGGCATTGCGAGGGTGTTTCACGCGGGTTACACGTAGAATTTTTGGTTTTTATTTTTTTATAAAAAATATACTAAACAAAATAATAAATTAAACAATATAAACCGTTAAGGACATCGTTACCTTTTTTTGGTTTATAAATCATATGTATCTAATAAGCGGTTATTAGTAAAATTTGCAATTTAGGCTTGAAATTGCCTTTTTATTTCGATTTATTACTTTAATTTGGGTATATTTATCAAGATTGTAAACAATGCATTCGCATCGTAATGATCTTAGCTTTAATATATATATATTTCGTTTAGTGAAAGTATAAGAAGATTCAGCAGCAAACTTCTTTAAAGTTACGCTATTTTTACGATTTGAGCGGGGTAGTACCCTTAAGTAAAACGTAAATATGACGTCATCTCAGATAATAATGATATGATTTGAAATCATTTGAAATAAATTTTTATTAACATCAACTTAGTGTGAACCATTGTTAAAACAGTCAAGGTAAAACAAAGTAACAATAAAAACCAAACACCGCGGCCATTTTAAATCACAGACTAAAAATAAAAACCAACCTTATTTTTCTTGTCGCGAAAGCGCGTTCGCTTTATCGTCATTAGGGAATATTTTGCTCATACTCCTAGCTTGCTACTTTAATTATGGGCTAACAAACAATGTATAATAAACATAACTACAAAGAAGTGTTGTGTGGGGCACTGGGGCCCCACATCTTAAGGGGTCCCGTGTAAAAAAATAATGTTTTTAGTTAAGTTTTTTTTTAAGAGATCAGGCAATGCGGGTAGAATTTTGATTTTCAGCAATCTTGTTAAACCCTCCAACTAAGCTAAATATGCTTGAGTCTCGGCGTGGGTTCATGGTGATAGTGAACCCACGACCGCTCGATTTCAAGTCTGGCAACCTTAGCAATTAGTCTTTTGTTGCTTCCATTCCATTCCAAGATTGTCAAAACACTGAGGGGCCCCTTTTTACTGGGTAGGAAAAATCATCAAATGACTCTTCCCGCCGTGGGAATAGCGGAAGGTAGGGCCAGACTTCTACTGACTAAAAACCCGCCTCCGGGGTCGCGGTATCTCATCAGAACATTCCCGCAACCTCGGACCGAGAGGCCCTTAATTATTACACGAGGGCCCCACGAAAGTACAGCACTGCTTCCAAACAATGTCTGTTCTCAGAAATGGCGACCGCCCGTGTAAATACTTGTATGTGAACAAGATGTTGTTGGAGTTTATTTTTAGAAGAATAATGCGCTATTTTTAAAAAGAATGCTAAATTGAAAATGGAATAAAAAAACGCGACGTGAGAGAATTTTCTTATTATATTAATTAATATTCATGCTGTACGGTCGGCCAAGAAAGTGGTGTACCAGTTTTGATTTAGTTTCCCGGTCATCGAAAATTACAACAAGGTTCGTTATAAAAAGATATTACTGAAAGAGACAACATTATCATGACGTAAACCTATGTATTTAGTATTCATACGTCATATGTCACATATAAGTACATGACATTTTAACCTTTAGTATAAATGAAAAGGACATTAGTTTCTACAAAGCAATTGAAATGTTTCCAAACAAAAGTAATAAAAACTATTTAGACAACCGAATTCCATTTGAAAAAGAAAACTGACAATTGACATTTTGTCAAATATATGCAAAAAATCGATATATTTTCCGTGTTATTTTTCAATCAACTGCATATAAAATCATCTCAATGCCTGCCAACTTGACCATTGCCGAAAGAGCACAAATAATTGCCCAATTTAATGAGGGAAGCAGTATCAGTGCGATATCCCGGAATTTGAATATATCGAGGCGTTCTGTCCGCTTTTGGATTCGTCTTGAAGGAGAGGAGGGAAGTTTGTTGGATCACAGAAGAAGTGGTCGCCGGCCTGCACTCTCCAATAACGATAGAGAATTCATGAGACGGGAATATGAAATCAATGGTTTTAAGCCCACAAAACATTTTGCGGAGATGTTCGATGTGAGTGCCCAAACAATAAGGAATCATCTACATTACATGGGGTTGCACCACAGGCATTACGCCAAGAAAATATATTTGACGGATGCTCACAGACTTGCTCGTCTGAACTTCGCCAGAGAGCACTTAGAGTTTGATTGGTCTAATACAGTGTTTTGTGATGAAAAAACGTTTAAATCCAGTCAGCATGGACGTCTTCACCTTTGGCGATATAATTCAACACGGTATAAAGATGATCATGTAATCCCAAATAGAGAATCAGGTCGAATTTCCGTAAATATTTGGGGCTGGATGAGTACGGATGGTGTAGGAGAATTGTGTTCTCTACCTCCTCGAGCGACGGCTGTAAATTATATCGACGTGCTTCAGAATGCAATGCTACCGACAGTCCGTAATGTTTACCCGGAGAACGAAGTGCCACAATTTGATTTTGTTCAAGATAATTGTTCAATTCATAATGCGAGGATCGTAAGAGCCTGGTTTCGTTCACACACTGACGTAAGGGTAATTCAGTGGCCCTCAAGATCGCCGGACCTCAACCCGATAGAAAATCTTTGGGGCCTTATGGTCCAACGATGGTCGCATCAAAATGAAAGAACCAAACAAGCTCTTATTAGTCACTGTAATTATATCTGGGAGGAAATGCGGGGAACCGATATTTGCTCACGGCTTGTTGGTTCAATGAGGTCTCGTCTTTTAGAGGTTATAGAGGCCAACGGCGGTTACACCCGTTTCTAATTTTTAAAAATTTTCAATATCTTCTAAATATTACTATATATGCTATGTTTTTGTTTGTTATAAGTATTTTAAAATTGATTGTAGAAATTTAATAAAAGGATAAATCTATTTTTAGCTTGTTTTTTATTGATATTGTAATTACAAGTTTACAGAAATTGTAGGTTTGTGGACTCGCCTTGTGCCTTTACAATTTTATGTAACTTGTTGATTACAATTCTGAATTTGTAGATACAATTTTGTCATCAAAATCTACAGCCCCCCGCCGTTGATTTTACGACGTCATTGGTTCCATCAAGTTCAAACTAAGAACAGCTGTCACGTTACAAACAGTAATAGTCGTTATCAATAATCAGATAAAGACAGCAATAGAAGTTGTCAGATCGATCTGCAACCGAAACTAATCTTTATCACCTATGAATCTGCAAGCGATATTCAACCTTAGGGTGGTACACCACTTTCTTGGCCGATTGTACATAGAAGTGCTGTTATATAGAAGATATATGAAGGATTTCAGTCGGTGACATGTAATTTAAATTCAAATTGCGAAGCATCGCTCCTCTGTCATTTCGTAGAGTTAGCAACAGAAGCACAAAATCCTTATAAACTCGATTATTTTACTGGAATTCTTACATAATTTGAATACATCACTAACAAGTTAAGTATCATCTCTAGTATTGTGTATTTAAAGTTGAGTTTTATATGACAATGGAAATGAAATTATAAAAGTTCCTTTTTCGGAACGGTACTCCAAAAACTTTAGGTTACAAGGGAATTTGAATGTTAAATTACGTGACATAGAGTCTGATCTACAAAAATTTGATAATTGCCTCGAATTTTTTAAATCAAATACAGAATAAATGCTGTAAAAATTTTGTATTTTTAATCAAAACAGATTATATTGAGCTCTATTAGTTATTTACCGTGACTTCGTTCGCCTGGAATTTAACAGATTTTTCCTGGTTAATAAGTACCCTGTGTTATTCCAGGTTGTAAACTATTTCTATACTAATATTATATGTAGAGGTCAAATTTGTTTGTCAGTTTGTATGTAAGGGGTAATCTCCGGAACTAAATGTACAATTCTATGTTTTTTAGATTAGTATTAAGGTGTATTACTAGTACTAGATGTGTATTATTAGGCCATAAATTATTTCAAAATCCACGCAGACAAAGTCACGGGCTGAGTGCTTGCGTATGATAAGTTTAGACCAAATCTCGTTAGCCATTTTTGTGTCACTTTAACACAAACATACTTGTACATCCAAACGTTGCTATTTAATAATATTATAATTAAATTTAATTTAATTATCTGGAATAAAAAGTAGTACCTATATCTGTTGCCGCTTCAGTTTATCCTAATTATGAGGTGCATAATAAAAAACCTAATTCCTTAATCTACAGAGCAATATTTTTTCATAAAACGCTTTTAAATAAAATTAGCATCGGTCGTCGGCGCCATCAAAGTTAAAGATAGGCAGTAAATAACCAGATAACGATCTTGTCTATGCTTATAGACTGACTCTATATAGTCTATGGTACCTTAGTAACCTATTTACTGAGCAGCTTACTTGGAAAATAACTAGATTATGTCGCTTTTTATTTGCGATCAGAATGGTTACTGTATACGAATGATTTTATGATTTTATCGAAAAAATATACCTACATAAACTAGCTTCTGCCCGCGATTTCTTTCGCATGGGAGTGTTTTCCCGCGTAAAGCCCGATCCCGTGGGAAATCTGGGATAAAAGTAACCTACGTTTTCAAGTATCTACTCTTTTTTTAATGACAATAGGCTCGCGTTTGACCACCATCTCACCTGATAGTAAGTGATGATGTGGTCGAAGATGGAGCACACTTACCTAAAAGTAACCTATTCACTCTTGACTTAAAGACCCCTAGGTTATAGCTATCGGGAAACACAGACTCCGGCAGGGAATTCCACTCCTTAGCCGTACGTACAATGAAGGTATTCCCAAAACGTTTAGTGCGAGGGGGTATGTCCACCATGTAACGATGGCGCATCGCCGTTTGTCTTGTAGGTACTTACCTAATTTCATTCGGATCCGTTCAATAGTTTTTGCGTGAAAAAGTAACAAAAATTCATACATCTATACCTACATACATCCTCACAAACTTTCGCATTTATAATATCTGTAAGATATATAGATTTTAATTGCTAGTATAGGCGAAGAAACATGGTATTTGTAACACGCTTTTATCAGGCTGTAACAACTAACTATGTAATAAAATCTAAGAATCTAATTTACACGTACTTCTAATTGTTGTATAATCGTGAAACTTGGCAATTATATGTATGTAGATTAGATGACAATACAATATGATGGTACTATGGAGGTCTGTTATGCGAGCGGTCAGCCTATCGCACTGGCTGGCATAGTTTAAAATGTTTGAATTTAGATCGCAATGTTGGACATGCGAAATAATTGTTTTTGTTGTTACAGTACCATCGAGATGGAAGGTGGCTGATGGAACCTTGAACTGCCTACTAGTAAACATAACGAGTTTGTGCTCATTACGTTCGTTTTATTAATGTGTTCTGTTTATTTCACGCTAAAGGGGAATAATTTTGGCGTTGTAAAACAGTAAATTAAAGCGGTTTTTAGTTTTTTAAACTATTAATGGTAGTCCAGTTTTGATTTCTCAATTGACTACCAGATATTTTATTACAAATTTTGGATTGATAAATTGCTCTGTCCAATATTAGATCATCTTGGTTGACAGGTGCTTGCATGACTTATTGGCAGTAAATGTCGTAGACACGACGCATCCCGAAAATTGCCGAACGTGTACCGAATTCGTTTTAGTCTGGCGGAGTTATGGACCAATTTCGCGCATCACGAAAAGTGTGATTTGTCCTGTCTTTACTTAATATGTAAATGGGTGAAAACTAGATATGTACAAGTAGTTCTAAGCTAGCTTACAGATTAACAGATCAATGCTTGCACTGCCTGGACAGGCCCGATCAAATCTGTCTCAAAAATCACCTCAAACATAAACTTACATGATTCTCATATGATTTGACCAATACAGATTGTTTGGACTTGAAAGAAAATTTGACCTCTGAGTTTGTTTCAGCGTTTCTTCTTAGGTTAGCCCGTTAAGAATTTACGGCCTCATCTAGTTCACATTATCGTCATTATAAGTACTAAGAAAAGAAAATAAAACATTAAAATAATTTCCTAAAAAAATACAACTTTATAAAAACAGCCAAAACCGAGAAAAGAAAACAATTTTATAAAAATGACAATTTATTAAAAAAATAAAACTTCAAAAACAGCCACCCACAACCGACAAAAGTAAACAATTTTATAAAAACGACAGTTCAACTTAACAAAAATAAACCATTTAGATACTTGGGTAATAAAAACCTTTATCTAATGTATTATTAAATGAAACTGAACAACTTTTTATTTTATCAAAGTATTACCAATAACATGATTTCCATACGGCGAGTCTTTATGTAAATCTAGCCAACTTCTCTATTAAAACCGTAAAAGGAAAAATATCTTAAAAAACATAAAAGTTACAAGAAGTTCATAATATATTTAGAAATAAGTATACTTGATAATATAACAAATACGCAAGTAGTTTGTCCGTTTGTTCGTCAGTTTTTCACTCTTGAATCGATGTGCCAATTTTGATGAATCGTCGTATAGAGATTGTTTTTATCTTGATAAAGGACGTAATCGGGGAGATTCAAAAATTTAGTACAACGGATGAAATATGACTCAATTTTTTTTTTGACACCATAGGTTTAATATCAGAAATAACATACCTATATTCTCTAGTTTTCAAAAAATTATATTTTGTATTCCTAAAAATAGTATTTATTTGTTAAATTGCAAAAATGTGAAGGCTAAGTATGAATTTATGTCAGTTTTGTTATTAAACATCGAGTTGAATAATAAATAAAACTATGCAGGATTCTACCACTTTAATATATTTATTTGAAAATATCAGTCTTTCTTTATTACTTAACAAATCAACAAGTTAAAAAATATATTTTAAAAATCACTTAAAATACAATTATGTATCGGTTTTGTTACCACAGTCTCCATGTCAACAATTGTTTTTCATGCCTATAATGTAAAACGAATAATACCATATTATAAACATGTTCAAAAGTTGTAAATAAGTAATATTTATAACCAAAACCAAGTATACTTCTAAAAGTAACAAATTCTACGATAAAATCATATAAAATCCTCGAGAACAAAACAGGGACAGTAACAAAACCGACGGTAACAAAATTCTTAGGCTCAGTTTACATTACCTTAAAGCAACACTTAAACTTAAAACATGCACTCATTAAATATATAGCTTAAATCTTATTTTTTTACTGAGATCCATAAGTAGGAACACGGTAAGTAGGTATTTACGTATTAATCCATTTATTACACATTATTCAATTCATAGTCGTAACCTATTTTTATAGGTACATATTAGATCCTCTGGCACGAAAACGAATTCTCGAAATAAATTGTTAGCACGGAGTTAAATTGATAATATTGTAAGTTAAATTGCCAAATTAACCTAGTGTTAGCAACTCGTTCTGAGTTTAGTTTAACATTTAATTGGGCCTCAATGGTATAAGTCATGTCATTAATACTTAGGTAAATAACTATATAAAAAAATACTTTTTTAGCATGCTATGCAACTTACACAATAATCAACTTAAATTTTCCATAAGTCTTTTTAGAATTATAATTATAGTTTTATTAGTAATCAACATTTCCAAGTAATATAATTATTATTCTTCACTAACAAAACAGTTTAATACAGCTAAGATTTAGATTAAGGCACTATTTTTCAATCTTTATTTAGATGTTCTCCAAGTTTCTAAGAACATAATGTGCATTCGTCTTTTGGGAAAAGATCGTAAATCAACGCATTACAGGAGTCACACCAAAATTGTAAACGATTTAACAACATTTCTATATCATTTTTATTCATTAATAAGGTCAAGTGAAGTGGTCGGATTCCCGTAGCGCTTGTATGTGTTACATATTCATGGCATTTCCCACACTTAGAGGAAAGTATGAAATGTGTCTCAGCCCATGGCCACTTTAAATTGTAGTGGTAATATTGCAGCAAATCATATTTTTTAAAACTTTATCGATGTCCACAAAATTCACCATTTTTATTAATTGAAGATAATCAATCTGTAAAAAAATATAATTATAATATTACTAAAATAAAATAACATTGAAATAATTTAGTAAGTTCAGGCCGACCTGGGAGCGAAATGGTAGGCAAGCGTAAGAAAAGAAGTTATAGAAATAAAACCACTATGTAAACTTAGCTTTATGCTGTCGGTTTTGATACTTTTTGGGTCCAACTATATGTTACCGTAACAGCAGTAACAAAACCGAAGTAACATAATGTGTTAACCTAACTTTCAAAAAAATATATTAGCGGTGTAGTTTCTCGCTAAGGTAAACTACATAATACAAGTTGTTCAGTATAAAACCATGCATTTCGTAATTAATTTAATTATAAGGAACGTAAGGATAAGTAATTAATTGTGGTAGTACAAACCTGACGACGAATTTCGTCTCAGTCCAATCGTTAACAAAACACACCCTCACTAAGGACGAAATGACACTGGCATTCAATTTTTAAAATGTCCGATCTTTAGACTATAGTATTTCCATATTTAGAAAGCCAAAAAATAATCATTTGGTAGGATATTTTAAAAGAAATTGACGTAACAAACCTGACTTGTCCGGATGTAACAAATTTCGGGGACACTAATTGTTTTTAAGTTTTAAATAGATAAAAGGAATTAAATCTTTAATAATTATTAACAGTATACTTAATATCAGTTTATCTTTTATAAAAACAACACAAAATGTCCGGGTGTTCCATAAAAGATTGAAAAACATTAACTTAAAGTTTGAATTTTTACTGGGGACAAGCCAAAATGAATGGGTGTATTTGATTAAAATAATTTACAAATATTTAGTTTTAGCTAGATTTAATTTGGATTTAGTTGAAAACGTAGTATAGAAGGTACATTTTCGATTGAGAGACTATTTTAACTTAAATAAGTAAAGAAATTCCTACGAAAATAAAAAGAAGTTGAGGGACATGCCAAAATGAGAGTTGTACTAAATTTTTGAATCTCCCCAATCATTATTTACTTCTTTAAAAAGTACAATAAGTAAATATGACATATAATGATTATGTTAAAAGATTTAACAGTAGGACAACCATAAATATCACATTGATTCGCCTGTCTGCTCGTGTCATAGGTACCAATATTTATCACCAAATTTTGTGCAATACTGATCTCACTTATTAGGGTTTCGGAGCGGAATGGCGAAAAACTGAACCCTTATAGTTTCGTCATGTCTGTCTGTCTCTATCACTAGAGCACTCGTAACCATTAGGGCTACACAGTTGAAACTTGGTAGGTAGATGTCTCCTATCCATATAATTATATCCTATTCTATGTATAGCATGCATGTAAGTCCGAACCGCACTTGGCCAGTTTATTTTATACTTACTTGTATATAATAAGTATTATATTCTATTCACTGTCGTATATTTTGTTTTTCAATGAATATGAGCTTTTTGTTTCTTCAAAATTTTAAGCTAATTCGTTAATTTACATACGACTTGATGGTTTTGTCCTGACAGAACTCTCCCTTGCTATAATTTCGCACAAGCAAAGTCTCTGAAATAAGCTAGTTCAGTATCAAAAGCAGAAATATCGATATTACACGGCAGTAAGTTCAGCACGGAATCCGATAGCAACCAGTTATAACGATATAAAGCTTTCATCAGATTCGTATCGATATTCCAATCGATTTACTGCTGTATGCCGCTTCTCTATCGAGTATAGGGTTGCCAAATAATTTAGCATGTCTGTGTAAAGAGGATTTAGGTTTCATTCTTTAAATTGAAACCTGTATCTTTGTTTTTTTTTTTATGTTAGAGGACGTTCACAGTTGTGTATGTTAGAAGATCTTCAAGGTCAAGCAATGCATGCCAAGGTCTATCTGTGGATGGGTGATTATCTTAACATATTGACATACATCCGTGCCTCGGAAAGCACATTAACCCGTTGGTTTCGGCTGTCATTTGTACATCTCTGGTAGATGTTACTGGCAAGTAACAACTACCAGAGATGTGAACTACACAAGTAACAACTGTGACCGTCCTCTAACATAAAAAAAAAAACAAAGATACAGGTTTCAATTTAAAGAATGAAACCTAACCACACGCTTGCTTTTGGAAACGATTGTTTCCAAAATTGAACACCCATTGATTACTTCTGGCAACAATCGTTTCCAACAACCTGTTTTTACTAAACAACTTTAAACTTTATTTTGTAGTCCATAAAGTCCTCGTGAAACGTTTTTAAACTATAGACTGATATATTATCCGACCTTCAAATACAAGTTGGCAACATTATAAATCTAAATCTTATCACACGATACGAAATAATGTTTGACATCGCCATTTTGTGTTTTCGACGCTAGAATTCCCTTAATGTTTTAAATATTTTATTCCACGTAAAATATATTCACGTGTGATTAAATGTGTCTAGTAATGAATCTAGTTTATGAATACAATAAGAAACAATGCTCTTGTCGATCTTAGTTTTTAGTAAAACGCATTTTTATCATACAAGTAGGTAGCTAATATTTTTGGTAGTAAAAGTTTCAAGGTACATTGAAAAATACGGAAATAAGATCTATTAAAAAAACAGGCACAGTGTTTAAGCTTGTTTTAATGGATATTCAGAACAGTTAAAATATTTGAAGTGCGCTTCTGGAGCGAGTCACAATAAAAGTTTTTATTACTGGGCAGCTGAAGGAACAGGGTGGGTTTTTAGTCAGTAGAAGTCTGACACACCCTTCCGCTTAACCCAGACCGGGAAATTTCATTCGATGATTTTCCCAACCAGAAAAAAAGGGGTATAGTGTTACTCAGTTTTTGGATAATCAGTATTTTCGAAGATTGTCAGATGACCCCTACAAAGTCAAGTAAAAAAAAGTTAAGTAGTCATCTTTAGTTTAGGGCCTTGTGCAAGCCAAGCAAATTCATTTCTATTATTTTTCGGTGGGAAAATCATCAAATGACCCCTCCTACTCTGGGTGGAGTACAAGGGAATGTCAGACTTCTACTGACTAAAAAACCCACCCTGTCCCTTCTGTTGACGCGGTATCTCGTTAGAACATAGCCGCAAACCTGGCGGGCAATTGCTCTATCAGGTCCTGTCAATGTGCTGACAGCTCTTAGAGGCACGCGTGGACCCGGGCCTGGTCCTTACCAGACGGTGAGCTACCCTTGCTCGCCGCCCACAAATCCGCGCAAACGTTGGCCATTATTTCCTCCCTGCGAATCCTACTTTAGTACATCAGTTATCACCACAACTGAAAGCATCTCTTTTTATTGATAATAGGCTCGCGACCACCATCTCACCTGATGTTAGGTGATAACGTGGTCGAAGATGAAGCACGCTTACCTAAAGTAACCTATTCACTCTTGACTTAAAGACCCCCGGTTATAGCTATCAGAACAATAGTCTTATTGGTAGTCAAAGGGCGTTCTTCCAATAAACTAGTCCATAAATAATTCTGTCCATGACGCCTATTTAATATGGACGTCAATTTTTCGCTTGAAAACAAAACTGAATCGGGCTTGAGTGGAATTTAAACGTGAGTATGGTTTAAGCGTAGTCATTTATCTAATTTTGGGCACGTTAATATTATGTATTTTTTTTTAATTACGAATGAGCCCGCTCTTGACCTCGATCACACCTGATGGTAAGTGTAAGATAGGTCTACGATCGAACGAGCGAGCACAAAAAATGCCTATTCACTCTTGCTTTAAAGGCTGACGGGTCATATGTGGCAGGGAACACAGAAGCCGGCAGAGAGTTCCACACCCTGGCTGTGCGCACAATGAATGTTGAAGAAAAGCGCTTAGTACGACAAGACGGTATATCGACCAAGTGCGGATGGTATCCTGCGGTACGTCTGGTTGACCGGTAGTAAAAGGGGGATGAAGGGATCAGGTCGTGGTGCTCCTGCGCACACTCTCCGAAGTACAATCTGTAGAAGATAGACAGGCAAGCAACGTTTCGCCGGTGAGCCAGGCTGCGTAGCTTGCCTGCCAGAGCCTCGTCACCTATGAACCTTTTAGCTCTGGGTTCGATCGAGTCAAGTGAGCTAGCTGGTATTTGGCTGAGCCATCCCACAAGTGACTGTAATACTCCATACAGGAACGGACCTGTGCTTTATATAAATTTAAAAGCTGTCCAGGTGTGAAGTATCGCCTCACTTTCTGTAGGATGCCCAGCTTGTTGGCTGCAGTCTGAGCTTTAGAGTCAATGGTTGAGCCGAAGTTGAGGTTAGACGTCAATTCCATGCCCAAGAGCTCCAGGCGGTCGGTAATAGGTACAGATGCACCTCTGAAAGTAGGAGATCATTGAAATTGGCTCCTTTTAGCGGAGAAAAGACAAGCCTGTGTTTTTAAAGCGTTGAATTTGACCAGATTGTCATCGCCCCATTGGGAAACGAGATTTAAGGTCAAATTCGTTCACTCTACCATGGCCTTTCTAAGAGCGGCTATTTCGTCCCTACCAGCTCCAGCACTGGACAAGTATCTCTATGAGACTGTGCTGTCATCCGCGTAACCAATAGCTCCCAACTGAAGCAGGTCGTTAATATGAAGAAAAAATAGAGTCGCAGAGAGAAGAGACCCCTGAGGAACACCGACATTAATAGCCATTAGATCCGATGCGCAGCCATTGATGACCACTCGGATCGACCGTTCACTCAAAAAGTCACAAATCCAGTTGCATAAGCTAACAGGGACACCGTATCTAGGAAGCTTGCTCAGCAGACTAGCGTGCCAGACCCTGTCAAAGGCCTTTGAGATGTCGAGGAACACGGCAAGGGCTTCGCCGTGTTTCTCAATGACCTCGCCCCAGCAATGCGTAACATACACAAGAAGATCTCTGGTTGACCGACCACGGCGGAAGCCATACTGGGTGGTCACTGAGGAGCTCATTGTCTTCAAGGTATGCCAGCAACTTACTGTTGAGTACCCTCTCCATAACTTTACATAGTATGGAGGTCAAGGCAATTGGTCTATAGTTTGCAGGGTCGGCACGGCTACCCTTTTTGGGTACTGGTTGCACATTACACAGTTTATAGTTGTATACAGTATTGTAACTCGGCCGTATCTTAGAAATAAATGCCTACAGCCGCGCGATACATAAACATGCGATAGGGCTGCCCACCTCCAGCATTTTAATTACATTTGCCTACTTTGCGTTTCCATTTAGTTTTGTGATTTTAAATATACTTTTTTTATATAAACAAATAAAATAGTTTGTGAATTGAATAGGAAGTGTTCAATAAAAATGCGTGTAGTTTTTTTTTCTAGTATTATTCATACACACAGTACAGTAAACAACTAGTATTAATAATAAAATACCACGTTTTTACTTTGAATTATACAAACTAACAAAACAAAACACACATGCCCCGAGGTTTTAACACAAGCGTACCTACCGTATCATGATTCATGAACCGCCTATAACTACCTATATCACTCGTGTCAATCACTTTCGTTTACTCTATTCATTTTATTTATTAATCCAGACATCGCTTTTCGGGAGATAAAAGGAAATACTTTATCCATTAAAAAGACACACATTATGTACATACCTACTAGTAAGTAAAATTATTTTAGTCTTAGGTACCTTTCAGAGTTTCCAGGTAATCTAAAAAAGTTATCTCTGGATGCGTTTTGATTTGAACGGATTGACGAATTCATGCGACTCGTCATATTAAATATGTACTTGAACTTATTTTTAGTGAAAAAATCGCGCGGTTATTGTTAAAATAAATTAATAGTTTAAAAAACCAAAAACACGCTTTTAATACTAATGTAATGAGCAGAAATTAGAAATGTTTACTAGTAGGCAGTCCAAGGTTCCATCAGCCACCTTCCAATTCCATCGTCAGACTAGCTCGATGGTACCATTATATTGTATTGTCATCTAGTCTACACATAATTGCCAAGTTTCATGATGATACAACAATTAGAAGTACGTTGAATTCAGATTCTTAGATTTTATTGCACATTTAGTTCGTTACAGATCGACCTAATAATACATCTATGGATTACGCCGTAATTCAAAAAAGGTTAAGAAAACCGATTACGGATTTTATTTAGGTTTATTATAACCTTGAAACCTGATCGTGTTCAAAGTCCATTACGTGGCCTTTCTCACAAGTGCAAACACGACGATACGATATTCCATCATGGAATGCCAGTGCCTATCTTCCGGCTTCATCATCAGACCTTGAAACTTGAAAGTAATTGTGGTCTAAATTCATTACAAGACTTTTCTAAGAAATCCAAAACAGCTATGAACGATTTTCCATCATGAAGTTCCAGTTCATATCTTCCGGCTTCATCATCAGATCAGTTTGACAGTACCATATTATTGTATTGTCATCAGAACTACATACAGCTGCCAATTTTCATTACGCTACGACCCTTGGAAGATGGTTAAATTAGTTACCTTAGATTCCATTACATAGTTAGTTACATACAGGTCGACCTAATAAAAGCTTGTTAAAAACAACACACCGTCCGTCCGTCACTGCAGCACAGTCGCCGGTCGCGACTGTCTGCAAACCGAGTGCACACCGAGATCGAGGCACGTAGGTATAGCTCGCGCTTCGTTCGTTTGTATGAGGTTGGAATACTGTACATAATATTACTGCGCTTTGGATCTTGGTTTGACCTTCAAGGTTAAACAACGTTATTGGGGTCGGTGCCTGGACACGTCACCTTTGTCATGGAAGGCTTTAGTCCTGGCTGTCATTTGTACATCTTCTAGAAAATCTGACACAAATCTGACCAAGGGGCATCCTGATACCCAAATGCTGGGTTTTTGAGGTCAGACTGGCAGTCACTACATATAAAATACTGTTACTAAGCTGTATCCAGTTAGACTGGAGGCTGAGCCCGACCTATTTGGGAGAATATTATTGCTTATCAGACGATGATAATAGTTATCAGGTTTAGAAGCGTTATGACTACCTCTCGATAAGACTAAATAGCAGATATGACTAGTTTGCTATAGGACTAAATCTCGATATAACTAGATCGCTTTTAAACTAATAAGCTGTTTGACCATACAGCGTGAAATTTAAATGGTTGTTTTCCCGCGGCAGGACGGTTACCCATCAGTAGCAGTATCGAAACATATAGTTTAACTTAAAAAAAGGAATGTTTTTGTTTTCAAATTATTAAAAAAAAATATTCATAAACTCGAAAGCGCGAGAATCATTAGTAGTTCAGTAGACCTAACGACTTACGCGAACGACACGAACCTACACAAAACACGCACCGCCGCGCGCTGTCAACAAAGGAAAAAGTGATTAATAAATGTTCAGAGCAAAATAAGCTCTCACGCATGGTGATAATGCATTAACTACACTGCACCATTTTTTGTTTCTGATATTTTATTAGTTTATAAAACGATTGTATTACCAAGACAAAGCCATTTCGCGGTGGGAAAACAACCATTAAAATTTCACGGTGTATATGCATACGTCCTGTAATCGAAATGACTTATTCTCGATAATATGACGTACAATCGTATCTAAAGGTGGCATTGGTATAGGTACTCCGTGGAGTACTTAGCTTTACTAAAGTGTGAATACACTATGATGTTCCGCTATTAAAAATAAATTGAAACAATGGTTGTCATTGTCCCTTTGATATTTTTTCTTGCATATTTTATTGTTACTTAAAATGCAGAGTAATGAACAATTTCATTTTTATTGAAAATAAAAAGAACATCGAAGCACTTCGTAAATATAAGTCGATAAATAATTATGTTACATAGAATGCTTTCATTTATAGTATTTTAATATTGGTACCGAGGAAAAGAGCTTAATGTTTTAATTATCTCTATAACTGTACTTCAAAAAACATGGAAATTTAGTCACTACGCTGTCTGGCCTTATTGCGACCTAGGCCAAACACGATTTAGTCCAAACAAGATCTAGTCATATCGAGATTTAGTCCTATAGCGAACTAGTCACATCTGCTATTTAGTCTTATCGAAAGGTAGTCATAACACTTCTAACCCGATTATCAGTCACTCTATCACAAACATTTGTTTTACATATAAATTAATAAAGTTAATTAGGAAGACGTAAGTATTATAGTTTAAGACAACTTTGTTCTTTAACTTTATCACTAAATGTCATAATATTTTTTTTTATCCAGTAACACAAAAGCTATGAAATATAACAGTAGTCCTTTATAATACGTGGTTCATACCTCAAGTCATAAAGGCTGAATAAGAAAATTATGTTATTACCTTGTTCCGACTCCATAAACTAACTACCAACCATTATTTATTTATGCACAATTGTTGTATGAAACAGAACGTCACTAGTCACTACTTTGAATACGCAGTACATACTAATTCCATGGAAATGGTATAGTTAACTTCGACGCATGGAATTAGTTTGTACTATAAAGTTAACTGCTGTCTTGACGGACAAGTTAATGATGAAGATTAAAAGGAAATAGAACATGAAATTAAATTGAACTGTATTTCCATTATTTTCTAAGTTTCGTTGTATGACTGACAGACAATGGCCAGGAAGAACTATTTCTTGGAACCTTTTTAACCTCGGGCTTAACCATAAAAATAACACTAGTGAATGTTGGGCAACTTAAAAAACAGGTTGAGGTTTTAGTCAGTAGAAGTCTTTCACTCCTTTCCGTTCCACCCAGAGTGAGAGGAGTCACTAGAAGATTTAACCACCAAAAAAAAAATTGGGCAAGTGCGAGTCAGACTCGCCCATGAAGGGTTCCGTAGTAACTACGCCAAATAACTTTGTTTTTCATAGTGTTTGTATGAATTACAAACTTATATTTGCGGTATTAGAAAATATGCTGTATCTCAAAAACTGCTGACCCAATCTCGTTCAAACCAATTTTCGTTGAAAGTTTACATTAAGATCTACAGCACATATTTTTTAGATTTTTCTCTTCATTATTATAGAAACTAGAGGGGGGGACACATTTTACCACTTTGGAAGCGTATATCTTTTAAACGATTAACTTTATGAAAAAGTGGTTTAGTTAGAAAATTTTAAAGACCTGTCTATAGATACCACACACACATAGGTTTCATGAAAAAAATATTTTCAGTTTCAGTTCCATATATGGGGAGCCCCCCTTTATTTTAAATATTTTTGTTCTTAAAATCGGAAAGCGGTTTACAGAATATATCTTAGCAACCAAGTTTCACATATATGTATAATCCTAATAGTTTCGGAATAAAATGGCTGTGACATACGGACGGACAGACAGACAGACATGACGAAACTATAAGGGTTCCATTTTTTGCCATGCGGCTACGGAACCCTAAAAACAAAAATAGCGTCACTTCTTGGCGGTCGGAGTTGCAGGAACGTTCGAGATACCGCGGCCCCGGAATAAAAGGGAAACTTAAGAAAAAAGGTTGGGTTTTCAATCAGTAGAAGTCTGACCATTCATTCCGCTCCACCCAGAGTGGTAGAAGCCAATTGCTGATTATACTCCCAAAACTAAATTTGTAAAATCTACTACAGTGCGTTTCAACTAGTAACAGGATTTACTAAACCGCATATTGTGACGTCATAGCTGTCAATTCGAACAAATTAGGTAGAGTGAAAATAAAATTTATTTACGAAGAAAAAAAAAGTTAATCGCACTTCAAGTTTCCAATTTCTTAAAATTTTCTTTAATAATTTTGTCATGGCTTCTGGGCTATTGCCAACATTGAATGTAACAGAGAAAAAGGTATGGTTTAAAAAAACGAATTAAAACTTAAAATTATTAAATATTATATTTATGTAGTTAATTTTGGTTAATTAACAACGATTATTTAAATTAGATATAAGACCCCACTAAACAAAGTAAAACAAATAAAATAAGATTTCTTTGCTAACCATACTTTTCAAGTCACATTTGACAGAAAGGTCATAGACATTCCTAATAGCATTTGAAATACATAGTACGTTTTTTACTATCACTACTTGTTTTGTTAAAAGGAGAACTACCAATGCGGGTAGAATACACATTACTAGCAATCTCGTTAAACTGGTGAAATAAAACACCATATTTTTTTCTTTTCTTTGGTTTTTCACGCGGTTCTTGACCACACAACATGGCGTACTTAATGTCTCTCACGTATAATGTATCGCGATCGCGAATGCTTCCGAAGATTACCGACTCATTCCGAAGATTGGGTTCCTAATACGCGTCAAGTTTTGGCGCTAGAAAAACTGCGATCTGACATTTTGTCATTTATTTTTTATCTGTGGTTCTCTGGGTGGTATGGAAGGGAATGTCACATTTTTAGTAACTAAAACTTATCCTGTTCCTTCATATACTCTTGCGTTCCGGAGCTGTGGTATCTAGTTAAAATATTCTCGCAACACTGGTAGAAAAATGAATATATCCAGTACAAATAATATAGAAGTTTATAATGTAGTAAAATATTTGATTGATTGATTGAGACACTAAAAATGCAAGTCATAATCTCAAATGAACAAAAATGTAAGTAAATCATTAATGATTTTTGTCAAAATTAGACTGAAATCAGAAAGAGGTTTATTTTTATTAGAAATGTATTTTTTTTAATCTTAATATAATATTTAGGACTATTATGCAATCACTAGCTTTTGCCCGCGACTTTGTTCGCGTCAATCCCGATCCCGTGGGAATTCCAAGATAAAAAGTAGCCTATGTGTTATTCCAGGATGTCAACTATCTACTTACCAAAATTCATTGAAATCCGTTCAGTAGTTTTTGCGTGAAAGAGCAATAAACATACACACATCCTCACAAACTTTCGCATTTATAATACTATAGTAGGATACATGCCAGTCCCATCGAACCTCATAACAAATAATGATAATGACAGTAACTAAGTTAAACGTTACTTGTCATACTATTTAAATACATGAAACGCATCTCCCGAGCTAGGTGCCGACACTAATTATATGTATTGGAAGATACCCCACGTCATAAGTAGGTACTCATTTACATTTAACAATCCATTCCATCAATATTATTGATAGTCCAAATCTTCTAGCTTCTAAATAAAAATATTTTTGAAGAAGCTTTATTCCTACAATTTAAACCCTAAAACTAACAAGCCAGACCTTACAACACTGTTCACCCCACCGCGACGCGGGAAAAAAGTAAAATTGACACCGGTTTAAAAATAGAACGCGTTCCCGCCACATTGTTGTTTTTTTTTTTTTCAAGCGACATTAATATTTTCTCTGGAGCCAGATCTTTTTACATTATTACTTTAAAAAAGGAATTTAATGTTCGGTGTCTTTGCACATCATGAAAGCATCATTGCAATTTGTTGTGCTTTGCGTTATTACAAGTGAGGTAACTTTTTATTTCTTTAATGGCGAGCCTTAAATTGGCGACTGTTTTACGTTTGAAGCTGTGTGTAATCCTAGTTTTTTGTAGAACTTGTTTAGCGCACCTGTGCACACCTTTTTTAGGTCGGACATCTTGAATTTATTAACGCATAATGGTGTATTTGTTGAACGTTTATTTATTATACGTTGAAAGTATGGGTATTGAATAAAAGGATGTAATTAATCTGATCTTAAGCCCATGCACCTCGCTAGGATTTATTTTCATGTTCTTTTAGCCGAAAACTGTAATTAATATTTTTTTATTAACGAGAATACCTTCGGCTAAAGGCTTCACTGTTTTTTTTTTAACAATGGATAAGCTCAATATCCACTGGACCGATATCAAAAATTCTTTCACCACTATAAAGCTACATTATCAGCAAATAACATAAAATAAAATAAACCTTTATTTTCTGTGAATGTACAATAATCTTAACAAAATAATTCTTTATTTTCTAATACGTCGGCTTCTGGTTGTTCCTTCCTCTTCCCAGCTTGTCTTACGACAATGGCCTGCTCCAAGGTTTTCCACTTGAACCTGTCGCCTAAGCCCCGTCCTAATAGTTTTAGAATAAAGTGGCTGTAACACACGGTCAGACATACAGACAGACAAACAGACATAACGAATCTATGAGGGTTTCCATTTTGTGCCCTTCAGATACAAAACCCTAAATAGTATCAGTAGTCCTTCTCTCAGTTTAACTTTATCTTAAGCACGGTAATATATACATAATATTACCGTGTCTTAAGTATTACATAAAAACAAACGGACATTATCATTTATAATACCAGCAGGCATGGCATATGTTAAGCAAACTTCGTAAAAATATTTTTCATGTCCTATTAGTCTTACAACAATTGTACTGATGCCTAATAAATTATTATTTCTTTCTTTCTAATTGGATAATAACATTTATTTATTGTGCAGAGCAGAAAAATACTGGACTAGCCTCTGAAGTGTAATAGTGTTAGACACTCGGGATCGTTAAATCTTTTGTTTGACAGCTTAATAATATTTATTCTGAACATTCAGTTGCGGAGAGCAGAGAAAAGGCGTATTTTTTAATGAGGGTTGCCATTGTTAATAATAGCAGGTAGGCCATAGACAATCAGGGTTATCTTTCATTCTGCCCAGACACGATTTAATACTATTTTCGATTAGCTCATCGCAATAATTCAAAGCATTATATCGGTTTCAATTATAAATATGGTAATGGATATGAAATTATTTCCGTTTATTTCAAAGAGTTTCAGTTTCTTACCGATATTAGGATTGAAGAAAATTTAAGTACAATACGGTATAGTCTGGCTTTAAAGCAGGCCAGCTGTTCGTTTTTTTTTTCTTTCGTCGTATAGGTACTAAAAGAGTAATCAACTGATTCATTAAAAATGAATCCACAACACTAACAACAGTTTAATCAAAACAAAAACACTACGTAACAATAAAAAATCTTCCCTATTAACCAGTAATTTTGATAAATCACCTCACTACATGTACGTGCGTCATTCATTGTTGATAACTTTCTCAGACAATTAATACTTTAAAGAGGTTCCATACCATGCTGATAGTAATCGGGGTCGTAGGCAGATCGTGTGAAAGCGATATCAATCTATCGGGGTTCTATTATCTGTGGCACAAAATGGCCGCCTGTCAAGATGTAATTAGGGCGGTATTTTTTTTTTTGTTTAATTGTAAATTACAGCTTTGTTTTGTATTTCAAAGATGTTTTACGTTTGTGAATAGAAACGCGGGTTGTGATAAAGCTATATAAAATTTATTACTATAGATTTTTATTGTGTGTGCCTTATAATTTAATTGTGCAATAGACATAAAATTGCAGTTCCGTGTTACTCAATTTTCGCACCGTTTTCACACACTCACAAGCTTATAAAGCTTTTATTATGTATGTTAAGAATTATTGTATTAATTATAGGAAATCTGTTAATAATAGAAATCATTATTTTCCACCTAGGTTTCCGTGAGTCGATAAATTAGTAATCATTAGTAAAGTTTATGAAAGCTGTTATTATTATTTTCATTTTCTTTACTTATATATTTTTATTTTGTTTAATAAAAGAGAGTAATATAAGAGGAGTTGGAGTTCGAGCATGATTCGATCTTCAAGGTGAGCAAAACTGAGCTGTTGATCCCTGCTGTCATTTTGACAATTTAATAAATTATGTACCATAAGCAACACGCTTGAGCCGTAATACCTGCGCCGACGAACTTATCCATGCGTGCGGCGGAAAAGGGAACTAAACTGAAATGTTCGGGATTTGACGTTTGTCAAACATTTTTCGTTTACCAGTGACGCCACCACGTCATGCTTTTAAAATGTTGTTGGTTTTGTAATGAGTTCTTATAATTCTTTAAAATATGACTAAGTGTAGAGTTTTAGTCAATATGCTGTTATTCTCTGGAATCTTATATTTACATCATAAAGCGCACAGATATATTGATAATATCTTCTTTACTGTTTGCACACATTTTTAACGTTATTGTCCATTACGAACTTTCAAGCTGGAGCCATAGCTCTGTGAACTAGATCGTGGAGGACTTTAAAATAGTCACTAAAACAACATTTACATCTACGGGCTAGAAACAATCTCCTAACATAGTGCAGAAAAAGTTAGACTACGGAATTCCTTAGCCTAGCTTTTCCCACAGAATTCCCAGAGAGTGTTTCCTAATAGCTATAACCTTCTTCTTTAAGTCAAGAATGAGTAGGTTACTTCTAGGTAAGCGTGTTTCATCTTCGACCACATCATCGCTTACCATCAGGTGATATGGTGGTCAAACGCGAACATATTAATTTTTTTTTTAAATGGATTTAAGAAGACCAGTCTGTGGTTACAGGTACCACTGACGAATAACAGGCCGAAACCTGTTAGAAACATCACTTTGTGTAATTTTAATCATCAGCACAGCTTTCTTAAAGGGTGAAGGAAATCGTTGTGATGAAATCGGCATGCTAGAAAGATAAATTCGAAGGTCCACCAACCAACACTGAGCCCACGTAGTAGATTACAGCCCATACCTTTTCTTATAGAGGAGGCCTGCAGTGTAGGTAAGGCTGGTTATCTTTATAAGTCTTTCCAAACACAGATAATTTGCAAATGGGGACACAGAGAGAGATATATCGATCCCCCCAACCAAGAACTCGGCAATGTGCTATTATGGGCTTTATACTGTTATTTCAAATTTGGCATCTATAGACCGGAATACACCTCAGCATTTTTTTTTTAGTTTTTTCCTAATGATATTTACAAAGATATCATGACACACATGATATTTTATGTAGATATAGAATCTTAACTATTTTTTCTTAAATAACTAAGTTTAAATAAAAGGAATTTCATATCAATGACACAGTGAACATTTCGCAAAAAACTTGCTTCCGTTTAATACATCAATGACATCAATAATCCCACAATATATTTGGTAAAATCACTAAATCTTTTCTGCTGTAAAATTTTGATTTTTCGATTACCGAGTTCTTGCTTGAGAGGGTAGATATCTTTATTGGTTTAAACATGGTATATATAAGTACAAGAGCATGCAAGATATTACATATTTTGTTTGAGTCCAATCATGTTTAGCCGTCAGTATCGGCGTACAAATATTGCACATAGGTGATGAGAGCAATTACTAATAATCAAAAGATTAGCTAAACTAGGCATTTACAAAGTTTAGAAATTATATAAATTTAAAATCATTCTTAGTCAAAATTCCTTCTTCTTTGCATCTTACATGAGTTAAACCTCATTTCTCCTTTCTCAGTCTAGGTACCATAGATAATAATATAACTCTGTCAGATCTCCACAGATAATTCGTGGGACGTTTTTTTTTTCAAATTACAGTATTATAATCTTATCTAGTTTGAAGATGTAATCTGGGTGTATTCTTAATAATTGTGTGAACATATTTGTATGGGAACACGATTTGTATAAGATAGTGTGTCGGAGGACAGGAAACTGGTGTAAATTGACGATTTTGTGGTAATAGTGACAATAAGCACGGTTTGTACGACACGAAAGATTTAGCGGGGATTTAAGTGGCTTGGGAGTTTCTTGGACAAAAATTACTTCACTAATTGTTTCTTACTATCAATCAATCAATTAATTATTTATTTATGTTCTTCCACAGTAAATAGTATACCAAATAATGTGGAATAATTTTAAGATAGGAGATAGGAGTCCATAAAATGTAAACTATGATTGTTTGTTAGATATTAATTAAAAATACAATAATTAATTAATAACCATACATTAACCTAACTAAAATTACAATGAACACTATACATTACTAATAAACATTTACTACTATTTTTAACTATGATAAATTAAAAATGACTTAAAAAGATGAGTTTGCAAAAATCCTCTTCTCTTTTTTGCGGGTGGAAAATCATCAAAGCTTTCCTCCAGCTGCGGGTGGAGCGGAAGGAAATGTCAGATTTCTACTGACTAAAATCACACTGTTCCTTTCTTTTCTTTTGCGCGGCAGGCAAATAGTCAATCCCCTTTTGCTAATTATCTCGTTCTAATTCCACCAAGCCCATTCCAACACCGGACTACAAGATCAACGGCGAAGCGCCATCGTTCATGGTAGATATCCCACCCATACGCACAAAACGTTTTGGGAATACTTTCATTGTGCGTACAGCTAAGGAGTGCAATTCCCTGCCGGAGTCTGTGTTTCCCGATAGCTATAACCTAGGGGTCTTTAAGTTAAGAGTAGATAGGTTGCTTCTAGGTAAACGTGCTTCATCTTCGACCACATCATCATTTACAATCAGGTGAGATGGTGGTCAAACGCGAGCCTATTATCAATAAAAATAAATTTATTTTAACTAAAATTACTCTTATATTCATTCATTATATAATTATGATTACTATAAATAGATTCACATTCATTATTCAAATTTCAATAGCAGAAACCGTGCATGAGGTTCTTAATACAAACGTTCGAATTTGATTTAAACGTTCTTCAAGTTAAGTCTAAGTTATTGTTTTCTAAGCTAAGTTAGTTCAATTTGAACAGTTATAAAGAATATTTATGAACAAAACGCGTAACTAATATCTATTATCTTGATAATAACATAATAACTGTTTGTTTCTTTTTTCAGGTAAGTCTTGAAGTTTGGGTGCGATACTGGCCTGTAGCATTATCGGGTAAAGTAACACTTTTGAGTAGATATCAATCCATTTAATTGATCTTAAGAATGTAATGCAGGTAAAGTCAATAAGAAAGGAATACCAGTGAAACCATTCATTATTTTATGTATAGGCTTCGATCAACAATACCAACTAGATATCGGGTCGGCGCAAAAAATACGTCTCGGTAAATAACAGCGCACCTGAGAAGTGAGCTCTTATTTTGTTTAGTTCGCTTGACACACAGCCAATGTAAACACGTTTCACAATGCCGCAATGTGTATTCAAAAGTTGCAAAAATAATACCCGAAAAAGCTATTTAACGCCTGGAGTATCTTACTTTCGGTAAGTACATGTAGAATAAGTTACATTTTAAGCTTTAAACCTTAGAACAACAACGCATAGAAGGATAGTACGAGTGCAAAAGTGAGGCAACTAAAACTTAGCCATTTTGGCTAACTTTGCTCGACGAGCCGTCAGTACTCAAGGTCACATTCTGCCGAACAGAGCTCGCGAGTAAATAATTTAAAACGACCGTTTGTAGCTTAAAGGGATGTCATAGTCCTTCAGGAAAACAAAAAACGTGTAATCAAATTACATTTCACAAGTAAATACTTACATTTTATACATTATATTTAAGTAAATCGACCATCAAACAAAAATTCTAATAACCTAACTTATCACAATTCAATGTTGCTATCCGTGAGGAAAAAAATACCCATATAGATTTCTTTTGTGCTTATTTTTGTTTAAAAAAATATATAGTTTTGGCGGCAATTATGTATGCGTCAAACTAAACTATATTTATTTACAGCTACTACCGTCAGTGTTTTATAACTAAAAGTTACTGTGAATTCGAAGAGTGGCATCATAAAGATGACAATTTTATTGATTAAGATTTTTTTCATTTAAGTAATGTTCTCAATAATATTTTTCTATTTCATAAATACAACACATACTTTTAATTGATATCAAACGAGATTTTTCAAGCAATTAATACATTTCTATAATATCATTATAACACATTACACATCAAACATTCTAAACGCAATAAACGATACCTCATTTCGTTTACCTTCCGTAAATATATGTCATATAAGTCATATTACATGAAAAAACATCATCTTATCTAGTTTCATAACATAAAATACTTGATTTGATCCAGCAACATAATAGTGCGTTTTCCCATTTTTGTGGGTAATGGTCTGGTAATGGTATCACTGAAAGCTATATTTGTGTGCGTTTGAAGAACGTGGACACATTCGGCTCACGCACACAAAGAAAATAAAGTGGACACACGAAATCGCTCGTGTTTTGTTCTAGACGCCTCTTCTATGCGTTGTTGTTCTAAGCTTTAAACTAACAAACAATATATAATTTTTGAAGAAATTTACCGAATTTAAACCACCGCTATAAATGTTTGGCCAAGGTTGGCTAATACACGCGCAAACTTTTGAAACGAAACAAAACGATGTAGCTCGCAAAATTTAATTTATCTGTTGCCATTTAAGGTTGATTTCACACTAAATGATATTTATTTTGTCTTTTCATTTCTAAGTAACAGGAGTAATTTATTGCTTTAGTAGCCGTATAAGTACATATTCACGCGGACAGCATTTAAAGCTTTGATTTTGTACGTGACCCGTTATCTAGTTGGTATTGTTGATCGAAGTGTATAGGACATAATCATATCCTTTACCTTTACTATTTTTCTTAACCTTTACTTGTTTTGTTACACAGTAGCTGTGGCCCGCGGTTTCACCCGCGTTAATTTGAGGAAAAAACAAAAATTCATTAAAAGTTTAAAACCGCTTAACCGATTTCCTTTGAGGTTGACTTTTGAAAAAATAAAACCTAACCTATGTTTCATTCAAATCGGTGCTCTGCGTAACATACAGAGAGACAGACAGATTTTCGCATTTATAATATTAGTATGGATTAGCAAAGGTTGTCTGGAAGATATCGCTTTCAGCGATAAGACCGCCATTGTTACCATAGAATAAGCAATATTGTTAAATAGGTGTGTTTAAATTTTGGTGTACAATAAAGTATATTGTATCTATCTATCGTATACATCATAACTATGATGATTAAAATTAAAATCTACACTGATATTGTAAAGAGGAAAGTTTTATTTTTGTTTGTTTGTAATGAAATCCTCGAAAACTACTAGACCAATTTCATGATTTTATCACCAATACAATATTCTTATTGCCCTATCAGCAAGTAACATAGACCACCTACTTTAGCTTTGCTGTAAAAATCTCAGAAGCTACAAGTAGTGAGGCTCTCAAATTTTGCATGGGGGTTCCTTTTAGTACGTGGATGCTTGTTAAGACGGGATTTTGCGAAATTCTCACGGGATCGGGATTTACACGGGAAAAGCTTCCCACGCTAACGAAGTCGCGAGCTACTGCTAGGGCTCCCGTGGATTTTATCACGATAAAAACAATACCCTCCATCTTTATCAGTGGGAGTTCTTTGGAAGATTAGCGTGTTTAAATAAACAAACAAACTTTGCCGTTTTATAATATTAATGTTACGAGCTGGGGTTTGGGATAGAAATAATTTACACCAATTAAACCAAAATTAACACTTCACTTAAATAAACACCAAATAAAAATTAACACAGTTATTCACAATACAATACTTGTCACTCAACACTTAAATCGCACTGAAATTCACTTGTAAAGCTTCGATTATATTGCCTCGTATCTTGAAATAAGACTACCATCTGCGTTCCTCTGCGATCTGTTTATACCCCAGTCTATGAGTTCTAGAACATTCTTGTAAAATCGACTCACTGCCTATATTGCCAAGAATATTCCAGAAGCTACTCGAAATACTCAGTACTGCTATTCGCCCCTATATGGCGTTAGTGTGTCGAACGTATTAGAAGTCAGTCGAACTTTCTCGATGTACTCAGTACTGCTACTCGCCGCTAGATGGCGGTAGTGTCTCGAACGTATTCGATTTCTGTCGAAGTTTCTTGACATACTTCGCTAAGCGACTAGCGTAACATTAATATAGATACCTAAATAACTTTATCATGTCGTACAATATAATCTGTGGTTATTTAATCACTATATGACACTTGATAATAAGTGCTTTGGGTAACTATGTTTTCCCCAAATAAATAACTAAAATACAAACTTCATAATCATTTTGTGACCCTACTTAACCTAACTTGCCGCACATTAAAATCAAGTCAAGCCTAGGTCTAGCCAGTCTAAATCTCATAGTACTTTCACAAGCACTAGGTCGTCAATCACGTAGTCCGACACATACAATCACTGGTCCCTGTACCAGATAGCTAGCCCTAGGTCATAGGGTCAACTTAGGAGTAGGACACACTAGCAACTTTCTAAAAGTGTTGCCTCAAAATCGTATTCACTGTTTTTAGGAGCTTAAAAATAACTGCAGGGTTTAATTTTCAAGCAAAAAAAAATTGTCTCCCTTTCCTCCTCTCGCGTTTGACCACCATCTCACCTGATGGTAAGTGATGATGTGGTCGAAGATGGAGCACGCTTACCTAGAAGGAACCTGTTCACTTTTGTTTTAAAGACCCCCACGTTATAGCTATCGGGAAACACAGACTCCGGCAGGGAATTCCTCTCCTTAGCCGTACGCACAATGAAAGCATTCCTAATGCTACGGCCAGACTTAAAAATTCGTGTTCGATCTATGACGAAGTGCTTGGCCACATCAAAAAAACTTTACTACGTCGCGATAATTAATTTCGCGGGAAACATGGACGAGGCGGTTGCGCTGTATCCTATGGCTGTATCACATAGCGGATATAAAATATTTACTGCATCTTTATAATAGGAATAAATATGAAAAGGTCAAAAATAGGAATAAAACTAATAAAGTCTACTAAAGCGGGCGAAGTGTAGCCAACCCCACGAAGTTTGTCGCGCAATTTACCGACAGCGGTGCGAAGGGCATTCGTATTCGCGAAGATGAATCGCGATAGGACGAATTCTTTGGCCAGACTTATTGCTTGCGCAAGTTTTATTTAATTTATAATTTTCTACTATCATATATCCGAACGTATCTTACATATTAGAATACAGATTTTTCTTGACCGCAGTTTTTTGAGCCAATCATATCACATCCCTCCTATCTAATTCCCACAAACCAGAGAAGAGATGTTCGCCGCACGCGCCACTGATTGGCGCATTCAACGCCCGCCAATCACCGTACAGATGGTGTGATTCGGAAGGGTATAATTACCTCCGCCATGTTGTATCTATTCGTCTTCAACAAAAACCCGCCGTGAATCTACCACGCGAAGACAAGTCCCCGCGCCGCGCTGAGATAACTAAATACCGCTAATATATCTATAAATCTAAAACTATCAACTATCCGTGGGGCCACACAAGTGTGACGAAAATAAAGACCAAGGTGAAAGTGTTAGGCAACTAAGAAGGAGAGATTCATCACGCATGCAGCATCTTCTAAAGCTGTCCATACAACCCACGCGCTTCGTCCAGAAGATATCCAAGTAAGTCCTTTTTCCTACCCCTGGTCGGCTCATTACTGTGTGGGCAATATTTCACTGCCAAAATTACACTCCGCTAAAGTCCTTCGAGAAGTTTCTAGTGCTTCCGCACCACGTGTCGCGATAACGCAAATCTTCGCGTTATCGCGATAGTGTGGCCCCAGCATAAAATGTTTTGTGTGTGTGGTCATCCACACCATCCAATCTCATAATTGATTAGCCATCTGCGCAGGAGATATTATAGTGCACAAGTATGTGCTCAGGTACAGATGCACTCTCTGTTCCTCTGTTCACTGTCCGATGGGACGGCAATCCGACACGACCGGAGCGAGATCAGGCGCAGGACTAACGGCTTAACGTGCTTTGCGAGGCACGGAGTGTGGGGTGCCTAAAACGAAAATACAAAACTAAAGACACCGACTACCGAAATTAAAGTTATTTTTCACTTTGCAGTGTTTTTGGGAGTCGGTTTAATTTTTTGGTAAAAATTTTTTATCTGTTAAAAAGTTTTTATTTCACTCTTTTTAGTTGGTCGATTTTTAATTTACCTAGTTAAAAGAGCCTAAATGTCAACTACTTACAAACTTTTACAAAATATTGCTTTTCCCAATGCTGGGCCGTTAATTGTTGAGGAGTTCTCCTGGTACTTCACCATAAGCTCTACATCACCATATGCATAGTGACGAACATAAAGTGCTTAACATCCATATTCAAGTAATTGAATCGCAATCCACGAAATACTTATTATTGAGTAGGTTCGGTGGCCATCTGTGGTCTTCATCATCAGTTCCACTTCCCCAAATGGTATTTATTGAGAGCAACTGCACAAGTTTACTATAAGAAATACCCAAAACGCCATAGGTGTTCCTTTAATATTTGAAGAGTTCCCTCGATTTCTACAGGATCCCATCATCAGATCCTGACCTGGTGACAATGGGAATTTCGAAGTATACCCTTTCAAACAAAAAAAGATTTTTCCAAATCGGTTCAGCCGTCTTCGAGTACTCGGTGATCATACATAAAAAACAAAAAAAAATATATATATATATATATACGCGTCGAATTGATAACCTCCTCTTTTTGTCGTCGGTTGAAAAACCCAATAGCGCTTTTTGCCCGACCGACGATACCTCTTGCTCAGCAGTTGCGCTTGCGATCACTATGCCACCAAGGCAGTTAAAGGTGCTGATTACTTGAAGATTCACTTGTAACAGAACATCGAACATTCGCCGTTTTTAAATCTGTAGTCGCGCATCTAAATGAGACAGAAGTAGTCGCGTGGACTACGTACGTAGTCCATTTTTAAACTGAAACAAAAAAAATTTTTAAATTTTATTTATTTATTTTACGGATGGAAATATAATGAGTGCAGTTTTCTTAACTAGATACAATCAATAAAACTCAATCACAACCTCTGTATCATGATTCATAAATAAAAATAAAAAAAATCTCTAAATCGCCAGAGCTTGACTCGGTAAGTTTCGTTAACGTTATTAACTTAAGTCAACCACGCGCCCAATCTGAGCAGCTTTTCGATTGTCCATTTTATTCTAAAAATATAATGTTACATGAATATTCAAAAACAGAACATATTAAAAAATAGTTAAATTCAAATAAGGATTTTTTGTAATTATGACATAAAATAAATAAACATAAAAATACATAATTGGTTGCACGGACTACGTGTGTAGTCCAGGATCTTTGCGGAGCTACTGTAACACGTCCGCAAGCGACCGGTGCTTGTGCTACTCAGAATGCGTCTCTCAATTATTCATTTAAATAAAAGTACTTATCGGCGCAAGAAACTAGCGCCTATAGTTTTAGAGAAATTTTTGATTTTGAACCCGTGGACTATATTTATGTAGTCCGCGCAACTACTGCAGGGTTAAACTGAACAACAAACAGAGCTAAGCATAGAGCCAAACATCGCTGCGAACATTTGCATGATCTTTCTAGCGAATGATCTAGTCGATGCTCGTCAAAAAAATCTTTGTTATTAATATTGATAAGAGGCTCGTGACCACTATCTCGCCTGATGGTAAGTGATGATGTGGTCGAAGAAAGAGCTCGCGTACCTAGAAGTAAATTCACTCTTCACGAAGACGTCAGTCGGTACAATGACAGAAACTCGGCTCGGCATAAAGAAGCAAACTTACTGTTCTTTCGCTACAATTTTCACCAGAAGGCTCGACAGAATGCTCGCTAAAATGCTCTCGTTTATTTTTCAAGTGAATGCTCAAGTTTATCAGCACCTTAAAGCAACGCTTGCTAGAGGTCAGTCGGTGGGAGGGTGATCATGTCATCATATCGAGATTCTTCCGTTCGTAGGTAAGCACGTATGGGTGGGATGTAGCTTCGTCAGTGATGAGAGAGAGGCCTAATTAGTTGCTTATCAAAGAAAAAAAAAACACATGCGTGTTCCTAATTTATGGATTCGCAGCACGTTATTTGGCTAATAATAATTTTACTTAAAAAATAGTAATTTTACTTAAAGCCAAACGTCATCTGGATCATATCAGACATTTTGGCGTGATTGAGAAACAAGGATCCATAGGTACTATCGGCCCAATATACGCATGCTCACTTAAGAAAATATTTCTGTGGAAGCGCAGCTAGTGATAAACCACACCCTTTCCTGGTTTTGCCCAATTAGAGACAATATACATTTTGTGAGTACAGGGCGTGTAACATTATATTAATACTTACTATTACGAACACTACTAAAATACGCTTCGTGCATCCTATTGGTCAAAATACATGCATTAGACGATCGAGTTGTGAGCCGTGCTATGCGATTATAGCCTTAAAGGTGAGCATGCGGAAGATTGGTCGATAGTACATAAAAGTTATGCCCAGCGGTTATGGAAACATGCGAGTTGCAGGGGTGCAAAGCAATGTGCCCGACTAGGTTCAACCCAGTAAGGCACATTGCTTTGTGTAATTTATTTCATCACCATTGCTTTCAAATCAGTGAAGGGAAACATCGTGAAGAAATCGGCTTGACCTAGGGCCAAAAGTTCGAAGACATGGGATATCCACCACCCCTCACTGAGCCCGCGTGGTAGAGTACGGCCCATTCCGTCTCACAGAGAGGATGCCTTTGTCCCAGCACCGGTACCGTAATAGGCTGACTATATTGCTCGTGTAAAATAGTATAAATTTTGGTTTAGTGATATGTGTTACAGAATAAACGCAATTCCTGAAAGTAGTTGGTACAGAATCGGATTCTAATCGATTTCCGTCTTACCATGTTTGTCATGAAACACAGTATCGTGATAAATTAATACAATCCTTAATTCAAGGAAATGCGCTTGTGTGCGTGTCGGCCGCTAACATTGCATGACTGTATGCGTCTGCGTAAGGATATTATTGTATGACGCAAATACGTTTTGCGTTTAGTAAGGACAACTATTTTATAAAAAAATGTCTAGATTTGGTTTCGATTTATTTAGTTACGGCTGATGTTTTAGACTTTTAATTTAATATTCTAATTGGGGTGTCTGAAGTATTGCGCTTAATCTGTTATAACTTTATATACAGCGTGGCGATAAGGTTATCACATTAATTGAAACCACGTACTCTATATTAAGTATTTTATCATATACAATTAAAATAATTTAATAATAAACAAATATTATAGCCGTGGGACCTTTTTTTCCATTTTAATATTTCACAACTTCATGTATTGCTCAAACGTAATCAGCTGACCAATCACTCGGCGCGTGCTCCGCTAGCGCCGTTGCCGCTTTTACTAACTAGGCAAGTGACACCGAGCGATAGCAAGACAAGGCAAATATACCGTCTACATGTTGGTATTGGCCTTCACTCGACAACGCTCGGCCAACATGTATTGCAGGCTTTAGATGAGGTCTACGATGGAACGAGCTCTATTAAAAATGTATGAAGAATTTATTATCTCACGATATTTACTAAAATTACTGTGATCACAGTACAGAAACATTCACAATCAATTCTAAGAAACTACGAGTACTTCAGTCGCCCTCTTGCAGGCAGCCTAATCTCCTAAGATACCCTACCTAAGATATCCTAAGGTACCCACGACTAGCCGGGAGGCTTAATTTGGAAGCATAACACTCAGACATACCCGCGGTATGTTGCTACCTCGGTAAAACATGGTTTTGTTTTCAATTACAACATGCAAATAGAATTTAGAGGTAGCTTATTCATGTTCGACAATTTATATATTTTAGAATTTATGTTTGTTGTTATTTGGTTTTAGAGAATTACGATGGATGTCTGAAGGTGATATGACTGTGACGGAAGTGTTATGCATTGTTTTTTTTATGCGTGAAAGGCTCCCGTTCGACCACTATCTAACCTTATAAGATGATGTGGCCGAAGATGAAGCACGCTTGCCTAGCTACCTGGAAACACATACTCTGGTAAGGAATTCCACTCCTTAGCTGTACGCATAATGAAAGTATTCCCAAAACGTTTTGTGCGTATGAGCGTGGCGCATCGCTGTTCATTAAATTCTCCTTTGTACTTTTCGTGCATGAAGTATTAAATAAAATAACTACAAACTGAAATAAGGTTTTGAGCTAACATGGTCACTAACTGTATCATTAGAACTTAAAACGAGTTATTTAATTATTTACCACGTTTATCAATATTTATTGTTTCGAGATTCCGATATTTCGGCACTTTTGCAAGCGCCATGATCACGGATGAACTGCCGAAATATCAGAAGCTGGACACATTTAGTACACATGATAAATATCCCGTTTCAAGTTCTAATGAAACTGAAATAAAGCACCAAAAAAAACGTCTTCACGACTGTCGGCTGATAACGTATAATACCCAAGAGACAAGCGGCATTGCCACGTTGTATGGCCTTTGATCAAAGAAATAGCCAGCTCTTTGATCACGGGAAGTGTCTACCAGCCTTTTCGAAATATCTTTAAATAAGCTGTGCTGTAAATGGCGATGCTATTTCGTATCTCTTGATATGAGGCTTTTCTATTTCTGTTTTAAATCACTTGCTCTCACTTCTTTTTCGGAAGACTGTCATCAAATGAGAAGTCATGGGAAGATGGGAAATCATCCAATGACGCCTCCCGTTCTAGGCAAAGCGGGAGGGTGTGTCAGACTTTTACTGACTAAAACCCATCCGTGTTCCATCATATGCCCTTCGTGTTCCGAGGCCGCGGTAACTCTTTCGAATAATTCCGCAACCCCGGCAGGCATCTGCCCCCTTATGGGCCCCGACAATTTTGCTGACAATCTTTGAGGCGCGCGAGAACACAACGGGCCGTCTACACGGGCCTGGTTTCAGTCGGGCGGCGAGCTACCCATTGTTCGCAGCCCGCAGGCCCGCGCCTTCGGTGACTGGGAGTCACCCTGTGCCTCCCAACGCCCGGAGCGTCTCCTGCGGTGGCTAGGGCGCGAGTGCTGTGAGACCCGCCTCTCCTCACGCGTCCCACCACCTCCTTCGCTTACACAACTGCTTCGCAGAAAGAGATAACTGCTTCCCATGCCTCCTCGCTCCGGACCATGGATTAAACCAGAGCCAAGAGCGAGAGGTCACCGCCTATCGCCCTATGAGGACACGGTGGAGCTCTATCCAAGCGGGGCAAATCTCCGCTGTGTGTTCCACCGTGTCCTCAGGGCGATTCTCGCAGTGGTGACGCTCGGGCGTTTCCTCCCGCAGAATCCGATACAAGTAACTCCCGAAACCGTGTCCAGTGAGCTCCTGCGTCAGGTGGAAGGTGAGGACGCCATGACGCCTCTTTAGCCACTCCTCAAAGTGGGGACTTGCCACCGCTATTATGGCGTGCCCAGCTCGCTCTGGGTGGAGTGGAAGGGAGTTACCCACTCTGTTCCTACAGTGTCAGCCTTGCATTCCAGGGCTGACGTATCTTGATCAAACATGCCTGCAACGCTAGCAGGTAATGGCCCTATCGGCACCCGTCATTACTTCTGATTTTTCTTAGCTTGTCGATGACAAATTACCAAATTGAGTTTACCCAAAACTAGGTAACAAGTTTGGCTCCGTCGGAAGCTTCTATCAAGTCCTGCAGTGAGCAGGTGACAGGACACGCAGGACAAGAAATTAAGTGTGCCATGGTGTGTGGAGCAGCACCATATACAACGTGTAATTTAAAGGGTATATACATACCAAGTGCATGGCTTCTTTGGATGATAACAAACGATATGGCAAGGGTTTTGTAATCCTAAGTCTACGTGTTTAGAACTTATTACAAATTCCAATACACTGATACCAGAGACCGAATTTTTCAAATTATGAAGAACGAAAAGAATTATCGTGTTATTGGCAAGTGACGTGGAAAGTTATTGACCCTCGTAGTGCTGTGACACGTTTGTTATGATTGGTATTCAAGAAATATATGAAACCAATAATTTGGTATCAATTCTTTGAGTCAGTTATTTTGTGCTGAAACTGTGCATAGAGACTCCATACCAGATGTTGTCTTCAGCCCTTTTGGATAGATATGGGGTTTCTGTTACACGTTGTATACACTCCAAGGCAGAGTCATTAATAAATCTACATCAAAGAACAGATTTTCCTTGCTATGGTCAACCTTGGTCCTGTCATCACTACTGACTGTACTTTCTGGTCCGCGTGGAATACGATAGGTCGTCGAATCGTGCCCTTGCTCCTCTTGCACCCAGTAATCATGGCAGGTATTTCAAGTAAATCCATCACTTACTCTCCCACACAAATTCTCACCACGCCACTAATAACAAACACCGTATTACCTTGTCCACTTAACTTGCTCAGTTACTAAGCCGTACTTGATAATTTCACTCGCCCTCTGGGTCAGTGTAGGCAATTAGGAGTCGTACGGGCCTTCGTAATAAAAACATAACCTTCCTTTTTTGCAGTCAAGTAAAAACCTATAACCTTCCTCAAACTTCAAGGTACTTCCATACCAAATTTCATCCAAATCCACCCAATACTTTCGAAGATTTGCGCATTTAAACAAACAAACATTTCCGTTTTTTTTTATTAAGAGAACTAGCAATGTGGGTCTTACATTACGAGAAATCTTGTTAACCCCTCAAACTAAGCTAACTATGCTTGTGTCTGGAGTGGTTACACGTCAATTCTGTAACGGGTGGGGTTCGAACCCGCGTCCTCTCGATCACAAGTCCGACACCTCAACCATTAGGCTTTTGACGCTTCTTTATATTATTAGATTAGACAATGGGGCTTATCTACTAGAGATGTACTATGCTGCCTTTGCATGAACATGAATACTTTGAAGGAGTTTGATGTTAACGCTCCTAGCTTCATAAATCTACACGTCTTCAATTTTAATAATTATACCCAACTAGCTTGTGCCAGCGGCTTCGCCCGCGTGGAAAGTTTTTCCCGTGTAAATCCCGATCCCGTGGGAATTTCGCAAAATCCTTTCTTAGCGGATGCCTACGTCATAACATCTACCTGCATGCCAAATTTCAGCCCGATCCGTCCAGTGGTTTGGGCTGTGCGTCGATAGATCACTATGTCAGTCAGTCAGTCACCTTTGAGTTATATATATTTAAATATCAGTAGTAGTAAAGCACACAATAAAACATGCCACATTAAAGTATATAGTAACAGTATTTTTATATGGCCATAAAGATTTATAATAAATCACTTATAGATATTAAAGCAAATTCAATTAGTATTTTTAAAAGGAAGCATAAAGTATTCCTAATTAAAAGGCACATTACTCAATAAAATAATTAATTGCAGAGTGCAATTATTTAATAATAGCTACTGGCCGTGACCTCGTTCGCGGGGGAGGGCTTTCCCGCGGAAATCCCGATTCCGTGGGGATTCCCGGATAAAAAGTAGCCTATGTTTAAAGTTCCTTCATGAGACACTTGTTAGAAATTTGAGATCATCGGAGAATTTGAGACTTTCAATGCCTGCACAATCCACTAAATTCTATCGTTCATCGTTTACGGTGCAAGCTGTTCGTTAGTGGAATGCATTGCCGGTGTCAGTAAGACAAGCTCAGTCACTAGCTACTTTTAAGAGCTCGGTTGCTAATCATTTTCTTTCAAATTAATGAATATTCTTTTGTTTCCTCTCCACATGATGTTAAAGAACACTTAGAATTAATAAATAATATTAAATAGAAGTGTTTAAATTTTAGTGTACAATAAAGTATATTCTATCTATCTATGTGTTATTCCAGAATATCAACTATCTACTTACCAAATTTCATTGAGATCCGTTCAGTAGTTTTTGCATGAAAGAGTAACAAATATTCATACATCTATATACAGCCATCCTCACACACTTTTGCATTTGATTTTGATTGATACATTATAAGAATATTGTGATATAGGTAATATAAAAATAATGATAAATAATATAATGTGAACTGTAATATTGACTATAATCGTAAACATTTAAATTGCAATGCCTTAACAGGCAACTAAGTTCTAAGACCCTACCTATTTATTATGAACATCCTAAAAAAATTGGTACACTTAGTTCGCAATAACGAATTTGATGTCTACCAATCACAAACATTGGTCAAGATAGCATAGGACTGGTGTAAACGGATTACAACTCGACGCTCCCAAGCAAGAACTCGGTAATCGAAAAATCAAAATTTTACAGGAGAAAAGAGTGATTTTATCAAATATGTTTTCAACTAGTGGGATTATTGAAGTCATTGATGTATTAAATGGAAGCAATTTTTTTGCGAAACGTCACTGTGTCATTGATATGAAATTTCCTTTTATTCAAAACCTAGTTATTTAAGAAAAACAAAATACCTAAAATTCTATATCTACATAAAATATCATGTGTGTCATGATATCTTTGTAAATATCATTAGGAAAAATGTAAAAACAAATTGCTAAGGTGTATTCCGGTCTATAGATGCCAGATTTGACATAACTGCGTAAAGCCTTAAGGTAACATTTCGGGGAGTGTGCGATAGAATTACACAATCTAATTCCGTCAAGCCCGTTCCATCATCGGACTACGAGACAAACGGCGAAGCGCCATCGTTACATGGTGGACATCCCACCCATACGCACAAAACGTTTTGGGAATACCTTCATTGTGCGTACGGCTAAGAAGTTGAATTTCCTGCCGGAGTCTGTGTTTCCCGACAGCTACAACCTAGTAAGTCCAGAGTGAATAGGTTACTTTTAGGTAAGCGTGCTCCATCTTCGATCACATCATCACTTACCATCAGGTGAGATAGTGATCAAACGCGAACCTATTCTCAATAAAAAAAAACACAAACAAGCCCATAATAGCACATTACCGAGTTCTTGGTTGGAAGGATCGAACTAAGTTATGTTTTTATAAATGGAAGGATGTGAGCTGTAGTCTGGATGATCGCTAGTGATGGGCAAATAACAGCCGGCACTTAACATGCTTATCGAGGCACGGAAAAATCTCACTTCAACAAGCATTGCTTAACCAGTGTGGCTATTATCATTTACCTACGAGCTTCTCCCCATATCCACAATAAGTAAATCCAACAAAAAAACGTTTTGGGAATACTTTCATTGTGCGTACAGCTAACGAGTGGAATGCCCTGCTGGATTCTGTGTTTCTCGATAGCTATAACCTGGGGAGTCTTTAAGTTAACAGTGAATAGGTAACTTCTAGGGAAGCGTGCTCCATTTTCGACCACATCATCACTTACCATCAGGTGAGATTGTAGTTAAACGCGAGTAAAGAACATTAAAAAAAACACGGTATGAAAGTACAAGTCACAGTAATAAATCTCTCACATAAATTCACGCCATGCCACGTTATAACAAACACGGAATAAAATTATCTTTTCCACACTATTCCAATTTCTAACTAGGTAGTACTGTACTGGAGAGTAGTCCACGGTAATTTCCTTTGGCCCCTGGGTCAGTGTTGGCAATCAGCCCAGCACTAAGTTTGTATGTCTCTGTGTTACCTACATACGTAAGAGCTAACTACATAGTATCCATAAAGTATGCGAAGTACTGTAATTAAAGGGATGGGGTGAGGACTGGTTCGGCGTCGAGCTTATTTATCGATAATTTTTCTCGATGAAAGTTTTGTGTTTGAATTTTTTCATTTATTTAGCTGTCAGTTATGTGCTTTCTGAAAAACTAGGTAAATTTTCTTGGTAACTCAAAAAGATGTGCCAAAAAATACACAAGCCAAGTCTCACAATACACACTTCTGTATATTGCGTTTTGAAAGAATAGTATATTATCTATCAACGATTGGTATAACGATCAACCTTACAAGGATTATTTTAATAACAAATTAAACAATTATTATAAAAACAAAGACGATTTTATTCAAATGAATTTAGATTGCAGTCAAATGACAAAAAATGAGCACGTACCTATCATTTATTTTATAACGAAACCCAAAAAAACGAAACCTTACGTTTATTAAATATTTCCCCGTGACATCATGACTTTGTAAAACTTAAAAAATGACAAATATGTATTACGTTACTCATTATTGTTAGGTATATTTAACAATAGACTAGTAATCAGCCATGTTAAAAACTCCATTGTGTTTTCCAATATTCTATCGCCAAGAAACTATGTAAACTCGAAACTTCAAATGCAAAACACGAACATCCCTAGACTTTTATAGTCAGTACTTACCAACACCTGTTTAGTAGCAAACCTAGACCTACCTGTTACTGCAATAATGTGTTCAGTTAGACATTTGTTGAGGCAAATTTAGATATTTTGCTGGTACCTCGATCTCAGTTTTATTGAGATTTCATAGCTAAAACCGTAAAGTTTATTACGTTAGTTATTCACAAATTATTCTATCTGCAATAAAATATTCGTGGTATGTAGCACAATATCAATATTAAACATGACCCGAACACCTTAAACAAAATAATGACGAGTCGTTACCCGTAATCCCGGTGGGATGACCCATTACCAGGTCCACGGGTAATTTTAATTACCCGTAATCCCATGGCATTAGAGATTTATTCCCAGACTTCTGATTATATCGATATAAAATAAAAACCATTAGTTACATACGATAAAGTTTACTCATACATAAAATCTTTCTTACGAACAAAAATAACAGAACCAATATTGAAAACTAAAGTGAATAATCTCATGATGATACCACTCCGTGAACCATCCAGAAATGATTAGCGTAGAGACTGATAATTATGGACTTACAAAATGTAGGTCTTCAAGAAACCCGGTGCGACGATATTCCTTGGCTAGACCAAGGGATGAAATCAAAAATTTCACAGGCCGACAAATTTTTTAACTAGAAACCAGACTATATATTTCAGAAGGTTTTCAATGCGTTGAATCCAAATCTGGCCTCAGAATTGCTCTATCACGTCAGGTTTCTGAGATATCCTAACCTAAAAGTGCAAAAAGTACCGATTTTGCCCGATTTGTAGACTCACGAATTATTTTTTTCTAAAATAATAAAGGTTATCATATTAAAGAACAAGTCTTCCTTTTCTTTTTTTTCGCTGAGATATCGTGTTTTGAAGTTCTCATCTTTGTACATTTTCGTCGGAGATTACTCATTTTCTGTAAATGAGTCTCATTTTTCTTAAAATTTTGTTTCACCAAAATTGAGCCAACCCACCGAACCTCTTAAACTACCAACCCACATTTACCTACCCCCATTCAGCCCCTAGCCACTAGACACGACCCCTACCAAACCTCAAGCAAATTAACCCACCTAACCCTGTGGAAAGCGAGCAGATTCGATTTCAGCGCATCAAAAACCTTCGGAAATGTTTAGTCTAGTTTCTGGTTAAGAACTTTGGTTAAACCAAGGAGTATCGTGTTACCCAGTTACTGGGTTGTAGTGGTCAGATAGGCAGTTGCTCCAGGTAAAAACTGAAGCATCCGGTTAGACTAGAAGCCAAGTCCAGCATAGATGGGTGAAGGCTAAGCAGATGAAGTGGTACAAAAGAAATCAAAACATACAAACATAATATTAGTGTAAATAAAACCCAACGTATCGAATGTTATCGATAGTCGTTTGCCCATCACTAGTTTCTCGTTGTTGTGAGATGTTAAATATAGGTAATAACTATGATTATTACAGTAGTTGGAATACGTTAAGCTGCTAGCAGTTACCTTGTAATAATTTTGTGGAGACCGTTCCGACACTGACTTAATCTCAGATAATATAGCTTGCTAGGCAGGTATGTGTACATAGAGGATTTAGGTTAAAAATAAAAGAATATTTTACACCAATAAGAAATCGATCTAAATATTTTTCAAAGGAATTTTTCGACTATTAGTCGTAAATTTGTGAAGTCAACTTAGATCTAATTGTTTTCCTGTTAACTTGGTTATAAGTAGGTATTACTACTATCGTGACATCTGAATTCAATTCAATTCCTACCTACAAACACTTAGTTTGTAGGCGGGGGACACATGACTCTAACAAAAATTAGCACTTTAAAGCAACGTGTAACGGAAACCCCATATCTATCCAAAAGGGCTGAAGACAACATCTGGTATGGAGTATCTATGCACAGTTTCAGCACAAAATAACTGACTCAAAGAATTGATACCAAATTATTGATTTCATATATTTCTTGAATACCAATCATAAACGTGTCACAGCACTACGAGGGTCAATAACTTTCCACGTCACTTGCAAATAACCCGATAATTCTTTTCGTTCTTCTTAATTTGAAAAATTCGGTCTCTGGTATTGTGTATTGGAATTTGTAATAAGTTCTACACACGTAGACTTAGGATTACAAAACCCTTGCCATATCGTTTGTTATCATCCAAAAAAGCCATGCACTTGGTATGTATATACCCTTTCAATGACACGTTGTATATTTCGAATATCTTTACATCAAAGACTCGCAAGGACCCATTTTATATATTTTATCAGTGTGATTAATTTGTATATCCATGTCAAATTTCTATTATTATATCTATTATTATATTACTATTCTTCAATCCAAAATGTTGACTGATAAAATGCTTGGAATTAAGTCTGTCTCTCTCTATAGTTACTTATAGTTAAGTTAGTTGAGTCTGTCGGCGTATTCAATTTGAGAGTACTTGGAGAGTACTCGTAAATGACATCTGTCAAACACATCAGTCGTCTATGGTCAATTGGTTTGTCATTCACTCTGACGCAACACCAGGAGCTATAAAAGGACTTTTAATTTGATGCAGTAGACTGACAGTTTCAGTATTGTTAGGTAATGTCAACTACGAAATTGCGATGTAACTAAATTAATCGATTCAGGAATGAATCGAATAACGGTGTAAACCATTTTCTTTAATAATATTGTGTGAAACTAACAAAAAGTAAAATGTGGTTATAAAGGGACGTGAAAAATAAAACGAATGGATCATGATAATACTTTTTATTTTTTTGCAACATGCACCCAACCTGTAGGCATCCCAACAGTGTTTAGGTGGCAGTGGTGCGGGGGCAATCTTTTTAATGGTAATCTCGCGCAATTCCTTATAATATTCATGACATGAACAATTTCTAAGAGAGTGGCTTTTATCATGTCTGGTTAGATATGAATATTTTTAACAAAAATAGTTTTATTTATAATAAAATCTAGTTATTACTAAAAATAAATGATAATACCTAGAATGATTTTTTTTATTTATTTATATTTCTCACGATTAAAAATTGTTCATTTATTATATTCAATCAATTAAATGCATCACTATTAGGTTAACTATAGTATCATTATTGTATTAAGTGATATTAGCTTATGTCATCTTAGTGCATCGAATTAAAAGTCCCTGGTATAGTCACTAGTTAGTCGAGTTGAGACTTGAAGAGCAATATGAGGTTTTCAAATCCCAATGTTAATGTTCTAAATACAAATTAAATTTTCATAGGTTTCGTATTTTGTTTAACAAATGATTTTTATTCTGTATGGAGTATGAAGGAAATTGATGAAACAACACACGTAAATGAAAAAAAAAGGCTAAGAAACGTTTATTTAATAACTTGTATTCCCTCCCCGAGCTCTTATTATTGCTTCCATACGGTTCTTCAACGATCGGACGAGAGTCGCAATCAAATATTGTGACATTCCATTTCTCTTTTTTTTTTATCGTGGTAAAATTATCAAATAAGTCCTCCCACCCCGGGCAGGGCGGGAGGGACTGTCAGACTTTTACTGACTAAAATCCACGGTGTTACTTCAATAACCCTTTACGTTCCGGGGTCACGGTAATGGGATAAGTCCCACGACCCCGGCAGGCTTCGGCCCTCTACAATTCCATTCCTCTTGGATTGCATTTTACAGCTGGCTAAGTGTTTCTGGGGCAGGATCTCTTGCACAAATTCGTCTCTTTAATTCATCCCATAGATGTTCAATCGTTTCCATCAATTCATATCCGGGCTTCTTGCTGGCCATTCCATAATGGAGATACCGACTTCGGTAACATAACCTCATACGACGCTCGCGGTGTGAGCCTTAGCATTGTCGTGCATGAATATGAAACCGTTGCCAATAAAATGAGCATGGGGCATCACTTGAAGCTCAAGACACTTTTCGATGTAGGAACCGATGACTTTTTAGTGTAGGCAGACGTGGCCCAGACACAACAAGACAAGCTCTATCTTACAGTCGGCGATGATTTCGCCCCAACTGTCCACGAACCATCACCATAGCTGACCTTTTCTTCAATGCAGCATTGTGCAAAGCGTTCTCCATCTCTTCTGTAGACCTTGTTCCTTCCGTCGGTCGTTAAGGTAAAGCATAATTTTACACTCATCAGAAAAGAGGGCTTTGTTCCGCTGGAGGTATGATCAATTTAGGTGCTCACGTGCAAAGTTAAGGCGCCCTCTTCGATGGTCTGCAGTTAATTTCGGCTTATTTGCTGGCTTGAGTGGTACCAGTCCACGTTCCTTCAACCTTCTTCTAATTATAGAGTCACTTACAGCCACCCTACGTACAACATGAAGCTGCTGCTGCGGTTGAAAAGCATTAAGGCGTCGATTTCGTAAAGAAGTTGTTACAATAAATCGATCATCTCGCTCAGAAGTGACTGAATTCCTGCCAGATCCTAAACGGCGCGTGAACAAACCAGTCTCCTGATAGCGTTTTTAGACTCTATGAACAGACGACAGGCTTAGATGCAATCTTTCAGCCACAACACGCTGACTAAGTCCAGAATCTAGCAATGACACCACTTGGGCGGCTTCATCGAGCGAAGTATCCACATGTTTAGAAAAAAAACTTTTTAAGACGTCCCAAAGTCACAGTAAACAAATAAAGAACAAAAAGTTTTAAGATAAGCGCTAATTTTTAGTTTTCAAAGGTGAAATGTACTCCAACTCTAAACACACATTTGTCTCAAAACAGTGAATCATTTCATTTATAGGATAAACAAATGAAATTCTAATTTAGAATTTAGTGTTTTCGCTAATCACTGTAATGGCCAAACTGCCAGCTATACCTGCAATCATGTGATTTTTTTCATGGAATGAAAACTCTTTTGTGTTAAATTAGGACAGAAACCATAAAAACAGAAGTGTTTCGATTTTTCTGATGAGAAGTGTACATACCGAGTTTCTCATAATCTTTCAACGAAAACTTTATTTTAATAGGTAGGTACTTATGAGAATGACAAAGCTAGCCAAGTCATAAACCCGTTACTAAAAAGTCGTAAAAATATTTAAACCGACGTAAATACTTTAAACTTCAGCCTTTTTAGTTTTAATTGCTCAGTGCTCACATACTAAGTAACTACTATGGGTTAAAACAAGACTTAAGACCAGGCACTCTAAAATAATTTTCACGCAAGCTCTGCCCCCATGCACCCCCGGTTAGGCCGTTGTGTGCTAAATGCTAACACAGCAGTAATAAAGTTAAAAATCGCGTGCGCTCTTTCACCATGTACGGGTTCGAAATTAAACGTCGTAAATGCCAATTCTTATTTCGTTTATAACTAAAGTAATAATTGATCTAGAGAAAAAATATCTTATATTTGGATAATAAACTATATTTTCTTACTGTCAATACAAATTTTAGACATAAAAGCCGAATAATATTGAATAAATTCTGAATAATCTTTAAAAAAGCAACATTTTTGATTAAAAAATGATTCAAGAAAAAATGTTCCAATTACGTAACTGGTCTTAGACATGTAAAGAAAAAGATCTAATAAATCATATACTAAAGTTCCATTTTGATTGTATGCGTGATTGTTTCAGAATATTAATGCAAATTTACATACAATTTAGGGAGCCTCCTCTTAACGACCCGTAGTTATTCTTAATTCTACGATTCGTCATCATATGCTTAGCCTTTTGTCCCAAATATGTCAGGGTCGGCTCCCAGACTAACTGGATGCAGTTAAGTACTATTATTTTAAGCCTGCAATACATGTTGGCCGAGCGTAGGCCAACGTGAGCGTTGGCAAATGGGTACAAGGCAAGAAATAATGTCCACACGTTCGACAACTTCGTTGAACGCCAATGCAGACGACCAATGTAGAAAAGGGTCTGTAGAGCTGCCTACACGTTGGCCGAGCGCAGGTGAGTGCCTTTGATTTGTGACCAAAAACCGACACCGATCCGAAGTGAGGCAAGTGATCACGAGCAACGGTGAGCGAAGACCAAATGAGCTCTATACACGTTGGCGCTGGCCTCCACTCGGTCAACTAGGCAAGTGACACCGAGCGATAGCAAGACAAGGCAAATATATCTTCTACATGTTGGTATTGGCCTTCACTCGACAACGCTCGGCCAACATGTATTGCAGGCTTTACATGGAGCAACTGCCTACCTGACCTACTCAACCCAGTACTTAGGTAAGTAACACGATACCTAGGGTTGCCAACTCAGTTGATCAGAAATCCGGGAGGTAAAAAAAGTAAAGAAAAAAAAAGTTATCTTTTTTTAGACTCCGAGCAGTAGTACCTTTTGATTACGCATAATAAAATCATAGAATTCTTTGCATGTGTAATTGAAATTCAAGCTCACTTGTATTTCAGATTTTACATGTGTTTCACTTAACCGTTTGCGACTTTTTGACCATAGTTCATTTACTACACTAAAAACACGTCTTTAAATGTACTTTGGTCACTCTCTGTCAACTTCAATAGACATTGCTTCGCTGAATTAGCGTAGAGTCCGCCCCACCCGCCCGCTCCGCCACGACACTACCCGCAGGCCACCATTCGCCAGTCCGGGAGATTTCAGCTGCGTTCCTGGAGCCGGGAGATTTTAAAATTTAATGCCTTTTTTCCGGGAGAATCCCGGAATTCCGGGAGAGTTGGCAACCCTAACGATACCCCTTGGCAAGACGTTTCATATTTTCTGGCTATTGACTAACCTTAAAGATCAACTCAAGCGGCTTTTATGATTTAATCACGAGCCTATCTGACCTCCAGAACCCATTAGTTGAGTAGCACAATACCTCTTGGCAAGACTGATCTCAGCTTTTTCTAGCTATAACCTTCCTCAAGATTCAAACTACTGCCATACCAAATTTCATCCAAATCCACCCAGTACTTTCGTAGATTAGGGCGTTTAAACAAACAAACTATAAATATTACTATAGATGATCACTCATTTACGGACCGCGTTCGGCGCTCAAAAGCTCCTTTTATTAACCTATTTACGCATTTAACTTTGTATATAGAATAGTGAGGCAATGAATACGAATATTCGTATTCGCCGAATAGTAGACATTTACCGAATATTCGTATTCGACGAATACTAATACGAATATTTAAAAACTAATATTTTTGTACGCAACTCTATTCACTGCAGATTTCCAAGTCTGAAAAAACTCGCCCAAAAATATTTTTCACTGAAGCCATATACAGTCGCCTCGGAAAGACTTTTCAACGGCTGGGAACACCCAGACTGAAAAAAGAAATCGCCTAAAACCAGGAAATCTACAAATTTTATGTTATTAAATAAAAATTTGCCTGTTGTAAATTTTAATTATTAGAAGAGTAAACATTCATCAAATAAATAAGTCTTTTATTACCATGGCGAGATATTCATATTCGTATTCGTAAAAGTAGTATTCGTTGCATCACTAATATAGAACAACATAGTAATTTTTTATAGCGTACGTACAGTAATATTAATGAGATCTATTATTAGGTACATTAATAGTATTTATAGTAGGTAATAGTCACCTGCTCAGTTGGTCACACGAGACTCATATGCATTTTTATGACTTAAGGCGCCCTTAAATGGCAAAGGAAACCGGGTTCCTTCAAACTGTGTTATTTTTTTTACTATAGTAACATTTTTTTGTTCATATGACTGTTACTTGTGGTCGTGTTAGCTTTAATGTTGAAATTATCATTACGTTACAATTATCTATATTTTTTTTATTGATAATAGGCTCGCGTTTGACCACCATCTCACCTGATGATAAGGGACGATGTGGTCGAAGATGGAGCACGCTTGCCTAGAAGTAACCTATTCACTCTTGACTTAAAGACTCTCAGGTTAGAGAGATCAGGAAACACTGAGTCCGGCAGGGAATTCCACTCCTTAGCTGTACGCACAATGAAAGTATTCCCGAAACGTTTTGTATATGTATATATTTAAATAAAACTTTCATTCCTGTCAAAAGTAGTAAAACCTCTTCATACGCGGTACAGGTCGTAAGTGCTCGCAGCCCGCAGGCCCGCGCCAATGGTGGTTGGGAGTCACCCTGCGACTCCCGACGCCTGGAGCATCTCCTGCAGCGGCTGGGGTGCGAGGGCTGTGAGGGCCTTGAAGTCCGCTTCTCACTCGCGGGTACCACCACATCCTTGCATTACTGACTAGAAGGACTCCTCTCTCCGGACCATGGATTGAACCAGCCTCGGGGGCGAGAGGTCGCCGCCTATCGCCCCTACGAGAACACGGCGGGGCTTTGCCCAAGCGGGGCAAACCTCCACCGTATGTTCAAGCGTGTCCTCAGGGCGATCCTCACAGTGGTGACACCCCGGTGATTTCTCCCGCCGAAGACTCGGTACCTCTAGCCTTAAGTTTTTCAATAACCTCAGAATATTTGCATGTGTCTCATGAAGGAACTTGAATTGTTCATAAAGATCAGTGAAAGTTTTAGGATTTAAAGTACTACTAACCGTTTTAATGTTTATTTAAAAAATAGAATTTTATTTTTTATCCTCTAACGTCAAGCAATAAAAGAGTTTTCAAGGTTTTCAATAGTAAAATTTTCATACAATTTGTAAGCAAATATTCTGTATTCGACTTTTCGAACTTTGAATAAAATATCAAACAGAATATGCAGTGTATTTTATTTCGCTTGTAAGTAATTCATATTCTGCAATAAAAACAAAAGGCTCGTCACACAAGCTGGTGCCTGATTTGTTAGGGTTCCGTAGCCCTATAAAAATCTTTGTCTGTCTGTATGTCCGTCCGTATGTCGCAGCCGCTTTGTTCCGGACTGCAGAAACCTGGTAGGTAGATTTATTTTATGAAGGCTTTGCGAATTTTATTCTGAAAAAAAAAAATTAAGGGTGGCGCTTCACATGCATGGAACTGAAACTAACTTTGTTTTTCATCATAACTTTAAACCTGGTTATCTATAGATAGTTCGTGTAGATAGGTTTTTAAAAATGACATAAACCAAACAGTTTTCTCAAAGTCATTCGTTTGTAAGATAAACACTTCCAAAGCCACAAATATAACTTTCTCATTTATACAAACGCTATGAAAACCCTTAGTTATTTTTCACTAATCTATGCTTGCTACTACGGAACCCTACATGGGCGAGTCTGACACGCACTATACCAGTTTTTTTTCATAAAATATTGTCCTACACGAGGAATCTCGCCTGTATCGTGGGTGCATTTTTACAAACACTTTTATTTTTACAAATATTCTTTGGCTCTTCAGCCGATTGTTTCCACCACCGCTTCCAGATATCACTACATGGCTAGTGACGGTATAATAATAGGTGAAGCAAAATTAAAGCAGATTTTAATGAGGGCGGCAAGCACTTTATAATAAAGCCACATTTTACGAAGTTTATTTATGATGATGGATTCACATCCGATTTCGGCCACAGCGACTGCATTCCCATAATTGATATTGACAAATGACTGATGTAACGAGACGGCGGATTATATTTGACATGTTCACGCTTAACATCCAATTCTCGCCGTCTGTGATCTTCAAACTATAGAATAGAATAGAATTTTATATATTTCAGGCCCATACAAATAAAATATAAATAAACTAATACGTAAATCAACTAAAACAAAACTTATACTATGTTACACGAGTTATCAGCGTCGTGTGTCGCGCGATGACCGGTATAACACTGCTCTGAACCTGCCCTGAACATCTCTTCTCCATTCAGGGTGGTTAGTGGATTGCTTTTCCCAGGTGGAGGGGTATATTCTTTTACCTTTACCTTGTATGCCTGAAAATGAAGTTATTTTTTTATTGATAATAAATAGGCTCGCGTTTGATCACCATCTCACCTGATGGTAAGCAATGATGTGGTTCAAGATGAAGTACGCTTTTACCTGGAAGAAACTTATTCACTCTTGACTTAAAGATCCCCAGGTTGTAGCTTTCAGAAAACACAGACTCCGGCAGGAAATTCCAATCCTTAGCTGTAAGCACAACCAAAGTATTCCCAAAACGTTTTCTGCGTATGGCTGGGATGACCACCATGTATGTATATAACGATGGCGCATCGTTAATGATGAAATTGTCACAATTTCCACATTTCAATAATGGGCCAAACATTTCCCATCGGTCAGATATAAACACTAGGCTCAAGGTAATCACTTTCACAACATGTAAATGCGTACATTTAGTTCAATTAATTGAATACTGGTATTATTATATTGGGTATTATGGTATTATATATTATTAGGTGCTGGCAATCATCTGATACTATATACCTAGTAATTTGAATTAAGGGCACTTTCCATACATTCCCATGGGAACTAGGAAAGGGGCCCCAGCATTGCCATACGGAAGTAACTAATGGCCTTATAATTGGCAGAAAAATAAATCAATTAAGTCCACGTATATGTAGGTATACATTTGTACGTAATAATAGTTTATTTTATATTATGAAAGTGCGGTGGTCGTAAAAGGATTGGTAGAGATGAGAAATTACTTACGATCGATATCGATAAAATATTATAAAAAAATATTCATTAATTTTTCATCTTCCTGTGCTTCCTAGTTACTTGGGGTTGACGCAACACTTTTTTTTCTTCCGTCCTCCCCGACAAGAATATTCATTAATTAAGCCTGTAAATGTTAATACTTTATTTCCAACGGACCCCTGTGTTTGTTTCGGTGTTTCTTCTCAGGGTAGTCAGTTAGGAAACACTGGCCTCATCTAGTTTACACTTTTTTTTTTTTTTTTTTTTTTTAACGTGGTAAAATTATCAAATAAGTCCTCCCACTCCGGGCAGGGTGGGAGGGACTGTCAGACTTTTACTGACTAAAATCCACGGTGTTCCTTCAATAACCCTTTACATACCGGGGCCACGGTAACGGGATGAGTCCCACGACCCCGGCGGGCTTCGGCCCTCTGCAGAGGGGGCCTCGTCATGTTGCTGACGCTCTTTGAGGCGCGCGTGGAACACGATGCGCCGTCGACCCGGGCATGGTCCATGGTCGGACAGCGAGTTGCCTTTACTCGCTGTCCGCATGCCCGCGCCTACGGTGGCCGGAGATCGTCGGCCGACGTCCGACGCCGTGGGCGTCTACCACTGCGGCTGGGCTGGAGGGAGGACGCCATCCTCTCCCTCACGCGGCCCGCCTCCTCCTTCGGAAGCATGACTGCTTCGCAGAAGGAGGCGACCGCTTCCCACTCCCTCTCGCCCCGCAGCATGGCCTCGACCAAGGCCGGGCGCGAGAGGTCTCCGCCTATTGTCGCCGTGAGGACACGTCGGTGCTCTGCCCAAGCTGGGCAGTCCTGCACCGTGTGCTCGACTGTGTCTTCAGGGCGACCCTCGCAGTGGTGACACCCAGGCGTCTCTTCCTTACCCATCAGACACAGGTACCTCCCGAAACTTCCGTGTCCGGTGAGGACCTGCGTCATGCGGTAGGTCAGGACGCCTTGACGCCGATCTAGCCACTCCTCAAAGAGGGGTCTTACCGCCGCAATTGCGGCGTGCCCGATCTAGTTTACACTTACGAAAAAAATGACAATTTATAACTTATTTGCAAAATAAACCTAATTATCATTATTTCATATGAGAACCATCAAGGTTTATATCTGTGGCGCTCTTTTGAGGATAGAAACACACAGATTTGAGCACGCCCATCCAAACAGTGCAGGAATTTGTCATTTATAGCTCAACTTAATACTCTAAGGCGCTCGAACTATAGAGAGCTTAGCCTCTTACCAAAAGAAGTGTAGTCCGTTCTACATACTAAAAAACTTTTTTGCAAAAAAATAAAACCGACTTCCATATCAAAACACTACAAAGCCAAAAATAATTTTAATTTCGGTAGTCGGTGTTATTGGTTTTGTATTTTCTTTTTTTTCACACCGCCTTCCGAAATTAAAATGATTTTTGGCTTTGTAGTGTTTTGATATGGAAGTCGGTTTTATTTTTTTGCAAAAAAGTTTTTATTTTCGCGCTTTTTAGTGGGTCAATTTGTAATTAATCTAGTTATAAAAGCCAAAATGTCAACTAAAAACGCGCGAACAAAAAACAATATAGAGTAACCGAAAAGATCATCAATGTAAATATTTTTTTTAGACTTTTGTTGATTTTTCAGAAACGGCTTGTTCGATCTCGATAAAATTTTCATGGGACCATTTGGGAAGTATACCCTTTCCAACAAAAAAAGAATTTTTCAAAACGGTTGGCGAGCGACGGAGCTATGCCCGAACAAACATAAAAAAAAAACAAACATCCGAATTGAGAACCTCCTCCTTTTTCAGAAGTCGGTTAAAAAGTAATTACAAATAAAAAACGGTCGATTTAAGTAAGCTATGCAATGTGTAATGGAAACCCCATATTTATCCAAAAAGACTGAAGACAACATCTGATATGGAGTCCCTATGCACAGATTCAGCTCAAAATAAGTGACCCAAAGAATTGATACCAAATCGGTTTCATATGTTTCTTGAATACCAATCATAACAAATGTGTCACAGCACTACGACTGTCAATAACTTTCACGTCTCTTGACAATAACACGAAAATTCTCTTCGTTTTCTTAATTTGAAAAATTGGGTCTCTGGTATATATGTAGGTATTGAAATTTCTAATAATTTTCACACACATAGGATTACAAAACTCTTGCCATACTGTTTATTTACATTCAAAGAAGCCGTTCACTTGATATGTATATACTTTTTAAATATTACACGTTGTATAAACTACACTAGTTAGATATCGCTTCACTCACTCCACTCATTAGGTATTAGACTCATTTACTTATTACGTACCATCTTAGTTCTGCACTCCCAAGAGAAATCAGATATTTAGTCTTTCCCTGAAGAAATCACTATGAAAAAAACGCCTCCACTTTTCAGTTTATCACTTCCGTTGAATTACGGCAATCGTATACAAGTAAAACAGTTTATGGCAAAATAACAATAGCCGTGCGGAACCATCTTGAAGGTAAAGCAACGCTAGCAAAGGTCGGTCTATCTTATCATATCGAGTCTGAGAATCGGACACCAGTTTTGTGAAGAGGTACTGTGGTACCAACTGTTATAAATTAGAGGACAGCCCTAAGCATATAAAATATAAACGCTGACACCTCTTATGTGTCATATAATGTTTCCCACAGTTGTTGTTTTCCGAATCGTAACTATTGGTAATTTCCGACAGTCATACTTTGAACTTCGTGGCGGACACATTAAATTTGTATTGTTATACTAATTTTCATTAAAATTCTTTCAAGGTCCAAAAATAGTTTTTTTTTTTTTAAAGGGACTTAAAACCGGCCCCGTAATAGTTAGTATAAGTAATTGCTGGCTATTCATAAAATAATATAAAACTAAATACGGTGTCCGCCCGCCTTGTTCGTCTCTAACCTAAAAATCGGTATCCAGTGTGACTCTATCGTCTCTGTCCAGTGTGACTCTATTTTGTCTCTATTGTCTCTATCCAGTGTGACTTTATCTTGTCTCTATCCGGTACGTGTGTGTCATTTTGTCGTCACTGGATTGTGGAGGTCAGATAGGTAGTCACTACACGTAAAATACTGGTCTCTAGCTACATTCAATTAGTTTGGGTGCCAACCGCAAAATACTCGTCTATTTTGGGGTTGACACCCTAACAAATTGGACCGGAAAGTCCTTCCAAAGGTTGTCTGGAAGATGTCGCTTTTAGCGATAAGACCACCATTGTAACCATTTAATTAAGAATTTATATTAAATAGGTGTGTTTAAATTTTGGTGTACAATAAAGTATTCTATTTATCTATCGGAAAGGCTAGGATAGTATTTTTGTTCTGTATGTTCTAAACGTACTCTTTTTATTATTCGTGAAGTCTGAAATGTAATTTATATGAAAGAAGTAAATTTGAAGTATTTTGAACTTCTGACAATATCAATCTTCATGTGCCGTAATTACATTCATTTAGGTTAAGATAATAATTTTAACTGAAGTTAAAAAAACCTCCACTTAAAGTGATTAATTACAAACTGACCCACTAAAAAGCGCGAAAATAAAAACTTTTTTACAAAAAATAAAATGACTTCCATATCAAAACACTACAAAACTAAAAATAATTTTTAATTATATATATTTTTTAATGGTCAGTTTTTAATTAATCTAGTTACAAAATGTCAACTACTTATCACCTTTTACAAAATATTGCTTTTCTCAATGCAGAGCCGTTAATTTTTGAGGAGTTCTGGTATTTCACCATCAGCTTTACTTCACCGCTAGCATAAAGTGCTTAGCATCCATATTCAATAAATCGAATCGCAATCTACAAAATACTTATTATTGAGTAAAAAATATATAAACATCCGAATTGAGAACCTCCGCCTTTTTTAGAAGTTGGTTAATAAATTTATTCTTATACTTAGGAAAAGAAGGATTTAATTTATTTATTAAATCTAAATTTGTTTCGATGTCTTTATTATTTAGAGTATTTACCGAACACAAAAATTATCGATACAAAACTATCGATATATTCCCCCACTCTACCGCTAAAGTAACGTTACAGCTGAGCCTTTTTCCAGAGCCATAAACTACCCACTCTATATACAAATATTATAATTTATATCACTATGCTTTCATATGGTAATGTATCGATCAATACTATTTGTGTTACATATAGATAAACAAGTTTCACCTTTGTGCAACAATTTGTAGGTACTTTTTGCGTGGGAAGTTAAAATGGCTAACGTGGTACTAAAGTGGTATATGTATGTAACCTTTTTAGCCAAATCCATCTTTGAGATTTTTTTATACAAAATACTAATAAATACGGGCTAAAGTCAAGCGAAAAAGTTTGTTAAAAGGAGGTTATATCACCAATTATACTACGTACTTAGCCGATCAAAACTATTAATTGGCTTGGCACCGACTTCAACCATGTGAGAAGATACCTAGCCCTTATATTATACGAAATTAGACATCCAATAAAACAATCTTCAAGGTTATTTTTCGTTTTGTAGTGCAGTTTGTTTTGAAGTCGCTTAATTTTTTTGTTAATCTTTTTAAATCCCAGAAAAACTCACGCAAACGTCGTCGCGGCCAACAGTTAGTATAGTTATAAGAATAAAATATATTGTACAATAATCTACAGCAATAACGGGACTCAATTTTCTATTACACTCGCACTTGCCTTTTTACTGGTTTATTGAGACAGACGATATTGATTAGGGTTCCGCAAATAAGACCCTAGTAGGGTAGGACCCGTGCTAGCATTTCCATTATGAAGCATTATTTGAAGTGTCTGTTTGACTGAAGTTGAGTAGGGAAAATACATAAACTGCTTTTTAGGGTTCCGTAGTCAACAAGGAACCCTTATAGTTTCGCCATGTCCGTCTGTCTGTCCGTCTGTCCGCGGTTTAGCTCAAAAACTATTGGTACAAGAAATTTGTAATTTGGCATGAGTATACACGTTAATGACGCCGAAAAAGTGGTAAAATAAAATTTTGAAAAAAAAAAACAATTATTTAGGGTACCTCCTCTACATGTAAAGTGAGATGAAAATTTTTTTTTTCGTCCTTCCCATAGTGTGGGATATCGTTGGATAGGTCTTTCAAAAATATTAGGGGTTTAGGAAGACCGTTTTCTGATTAAGTAAACCGCTCGTGACTTATCAAGCTTTAAAGTACCAATTATCGTTAGAGTCAAGTGTCCCCCCCCTCTATCAAATAAACGGTTGTAGTTAGAAATTCAAATGTCATGGCAGTAGTACCTATATATAACGAAGTTTAAAGGAAAACTATCACACATGAGTGGGCTTTACAAGTTTACGAGTAATAGTCGACCAATTGTATTTGACTCGAAAAATTCGAACAACTCCATAGAAATGTCGATAGATGGCGCTAAGCGTCAGTTGTATCGCGCTAGTTTCATATTTAAATAAGTTTTATAAAAAAAAACTTTTTAACCAAAAAATACCAACTTCCAAAAACCACTAGGTACAATGTGAAAAATAACTTTAATTTCAGAAGATGGTGTCTTTGGATCTGTATTTTAGTTCTTTGCCACCGACTTCCAAAATTAAAGTTATTTTTCACATTGTAGTGTTTTTTTGGAAGTCGGTTTTTTCTTGTTAAAAAGTTTTTGTTTCTCGTTTTTTAGTGGGTCTGTTTATAATTTATCTAAGTTACAATAGCCTAATGTCAACTTGCTCATCACCTTTTATAAAATATTGCTTTTCCCGATGCAGGGGCGTTAATTGTTGTGGAGTTCTCCTGGTATTTCACCATCAGCTCTGTTCGATCCTTCAATAAGCCAGCCAACGGTAACTGGTGTTCGAACAGTCCACGGTACGTGGAGCTTTACCGTTGCTTTTCAAGAACAGTTACACAATAGCCTCTTAGGCTTCAGTACAATAATTAAGCTTACGCAATCAATGATAATAATCACTTACCCTCTGAGCTGGGACGCCAAGCGAGGATCTGCTCTGATCACGTCCGTGTGTCTGTGTAGGTAGGTAATGAGTAATTGAAACGTGTAATGTGGGCAAGTGGTGTCACGGCGGTCACAAAGGACGCAAGCTTCAATATGTGGTCCAGGCCGGGACTTAGCACAACTTCGCACCAGATTGGAGCAGCTATTTTTCACCAATTCACAATTACTTTCAACAAAATTTCGCGTGCCATTCGGTCTGGCGTCATCATGGCGGTATTGTTCCAAAATATCCCAGGTTTTTGGTCAATTCGGGATTACAATTTCAACTTATCGTTAATCGCGACCAAACTATCGGTTACAACAGGCGATTCCACCGGATATTTCCAATTACAATAAAATCAAAAGGTCCCAAAGAGCGGACATTATTCCAACGTAACAAAGGTTATCTGTCAAGTGAAAAAGTTATGTCAAGTGTCAACATCAAAGACAATAGAATATTGCCATACCAAAAATATGCGTTCAAATACGTTTTGGACGCAACAAGCTCCATTTCACCATTCACATTGTGACGACCATAAATTGCTTAGCAACCATTTTATAGTAATCGAACCGCAACTCGTGAAATACTTATTATTGAGTAGTTCGGTGGCCATCTGTGATCTTCTTCATCAGTTCCGCTTCACCAAATGGGGCTTTCTGAGAGCAAATGCACAAGTTACTATAAAAAATACCAAAATCGCTATACAATTGCCTTTAAAATTTGAGGATTTCCTTCGATTTCCATGAGATCCCTTCATCAAATTCTAATTTGGTGACAATGGTACTACCTCGAGAGCATACCATTTCAAACGAAAAAATAATTTTCTAAATTGATCCACAATTGACGGAGTAATCGGTGCACATACCTACATAAAAAAATATATATTATACTAGCTTCTGCGCGCGACTTCGTCCGCGTAGAAGTCGAAAATATTCCACGGGATCCCGTCCCCGACTTGTTTGACAAAGATTATAGTAGCTCGGCTAATGTGCATGATATAAAGATAATTTATAGCCTATAGCACTCAGGAATAATGCAGCTACATGTAAGCGGAAGAATTTTCAAAATCGGTTTGGTAGTTTCAGAGATTACCCCCTACATACAAACTTACAAATTTATAGATTAAAAGTATACATATACGTGACGAATTGATAACCTACTCCTTCTTTAGAAGTCAGTTAAAAAAACAGTTTCTGTCCAGTAAAATTATAGTTAGTTGCTTTTAAGTAATTAAATTAGTTGAGGATTGTGTCAAACCAGTCTCATTTTTCAGTTTTGTAACAACTAGTACTTCTTTTCTAACTAGATGGCGTTGTCGTCGAATTATATCTCACAATGGTTTCGTTACCGCCAAAACTATAAGTAGGTAGGTAGTTGTGAAAATTATTGAGTTTTTGCCCCGACCATAAAGCAAGTGCTGAAACGCCATTCAGTGCTTTACTTCACCTCTGCTGAAAACCATCCAAACCCCCTGATCGTATCGGCCGCCCGATACAGACCCTCCAATATTTCTCGGGTTCGTCGCCCGCGTAACGTCCTAGACGAGCCGGCGATCCCACCACCATCCGACAAGAGAGCAGTAGGGAAACTAGCACTCTTAGAAAATACAGAAATAAAACACGTTCCGTATTCCGGCCTCGCCGACGAGGCACATCGCGACGTCCGCGTACTTGTAACGGAAACTCTCCCCGACCTTTGCCAAACGAGCCAGCCCGCGATGCTGAGCCAGTAGCGATAAATAACCCCTTAAATAATATGGACCCAGCCTGTCCCTTTGCTGCCCTCCACCAACGAATCCGCTATGCCTAGGCCCGTACTCCACAGGGAGTGCCCTTAGCGTACGGTTGTTTAAAATGTAATTCTAGTTTGTAAGCCCTGGCTGGGGGCCTTTAATTTTAGAGGTCACCACAGGATCGCCCGGTTGAGTAGTGACCAGCCTTAGTGTGCTGAACTACGAGTGGCCCTATCAAAAAGAAAAATTGAGTTTTTGTTGATCGCCCGGTTAAGTAGTGACCAGCCTTAGTGTGCTGAACTACGAGTGGCCCTACTTAAAAAAAAAATAAGTTTTTGAGATTGTGTGTAGAAAAAAAAATAAGTTCTTGAGATTGTGTGTAGAGGCTAGAGATAAAATTAAATTGTGGAATTATGAAATTCATAATCAAGTCTCGTTGAGTGTAGGAATTTGGAGATTGAAATAGTAATAATAGAATATGTTTAAATTCAAAACACCGGCTATGACAAGGTTTAATTAAACAAATCTTTATTTATACAAATCTCTAAAAAAAATTAAATCTTTCCGTGCAAAATTGTCGGATCAGGTGAGGCTTTATATAGGAAATCTAATTAGTTAGGTAGTCATGTTTGGCTTTTAGTTAGAGCATGGTACGAAACGATCAGTCAGCGAATACGACACGCACTTGGCTGTTATAAAAACTACGGAACCCTTCGCTGCGCGTGGCCCGACACGCACTTGACCGGTTTTTTTATCTAGCTTTTGCTCGTGACTTCGCTCGCGTGAGAGGTTTTTCCCGCATAAATTCCGATCCCGTGGGAATTTCGGGATAAAAACTATCCTATGTCCTTCTCAGGAGGCTAAATTATTCCCATGCCAATTTTATATTAATCGGTTCAGCGGTTTAGGCATGAAAAGGTAACAGACAGACAGTTACTTTCGCATTTATAATATTAGTATTGATAGGCTTGAGTTCGACCACCATCTCACCTGATGGTAAGTGATGATGTGGTCGAAGAAGAAGCTCGTTTGCCTAGAAGTAACCTATTCTCTCTTGACTTAAAGATCACCAGGTTATAACCATCTCCGGTAGACTAGACGACGCGATGTAGAGACGTTTAGACAATCCGTTAACCCTTCCCAGTTATGTCAGGATCAGCTCCAGTCTAAGTAGATCCAGCTGATTACTAGTGTTCTATATTGAGGGAATGCTGCGTTGCGTATCACGTGTTTGATTCCTGCGAACAAATGAATGTTTGGCTTTCAAATATATTTTCCGGGTTCTGAGTCTTTGTAAAAATGCACCCATGACCCAGGAGAAATTCCCAGTAATGGCCAATGCTTTTTAAAATATAAATATGCAAGGTGTAACAGATTAAGCGCAATACCTCAGACTCCCCAATTAGAATATTTAATTATAAGTCTAAAACAACATCCGTAACTAAATAAATTGAAACCAAACCTATATATATATCTATATATATAAAAGAAAGTCGTGTTAGTTACACTATTTATAACTCAAGAACTACTGAACCGATTTAGCTGAAAATTGGTAGGGAAATAACTTAGAACCAGGAAACGGACATAGAATATTTTTTATCCCTGAATTCCCACGGGATCGGGATTTACGCGGGAAAAACCTCCCACGTGAACGAAGTCGCGGGCAAAAGCTAGTTTTTTATAAAATAGTTATCCTTACTAAACGCAAAACGTATGTGCGTCATACAATATCCTTACGCAGACGCATACACTCGGGCAATGTTAGCGGCCGACACGTACACAAGTGCATTTGCTTGAATTAAGGATTGTATTAATTTGTCATAATACTTTGTTTCCATTTGAAGTTAAATGAAAGATTTTTCCGTCAAAATTTAACACCTACTTTTTATGACGGAAATCAATTCAGAAGCCGATTCTGAACCAACTACTTTCAGGAATTACGTTTATTCTGTTACACGTTATAGATACCACCTATATGAACTTTATATGTCAAATTTCATAATCCGTTCATATTTTCGAAGTATCCATCTTCCCTGTCTACAATTGAAAGTCGAAAATCGAATATTGCACATTTTTTAAACAAAAACCTCATACGTATCATGTCAAGATTTACTCGAAAATCTCACACCATGAAGGTTTTATGTCAATTCAAAGTATCCATTACTATAAAACAGCAATTTCAATCTTAAACTCCTGCAAGAGCGCATTTAAACAAACAAACAAACAAACAAACTTTTACCTCTTTATAGTATTAGTATAGATAGATATGTTACAAGAATCAGAAGAAGCAGTCTTAAATTTAGTTTAGCTCAACTAAGAGGAATTTATCTTCCTCAGACCACCGAACGGAACTTTTATCTCCTGAACAACATCTTTTTCCCACGCCCACTTACTTACCAACATATCTCCAATTCCCATGCAAATGAGAGGCTCTTAAAAACATGCAGCTATGATAAAAAGATAAGTCGGCCATTAGCCCAGTGGGGACAAGACCAGACCTGTTTGTAGACCGGACCACATACGGCCAGGAGACGCGGTCACCTGCATGCTTGGCCCAGATGTGGCCCATCCGGGAAGCTATGAGTTTTTACATCGATCATTAGGTGGGGTACACACGAGCCTAAGGCTACGTAAAAAAGTAGGGATGGGACTCAAATCAAAGTTCATTTAATCATTCGAATGATAGCTGTTCAAGCTCGATTCGAATGAGATTCAATCATGAAAGAAAACTACAGTATAACCATTGTGAAATAGTATATTTTAGCTTCAGTTAGACTCATTTGTACAGATTTATTTAGCTTAATACTATGCAGAACAGATAGATTGACTATCCTAATCTCACTTTTTTTATTTGACACCTCCGTCCCGCGTTACCCAAAAAAGTAGTGGAGAACGCGCGAATTTTAAGTCTATAGATGGACGTTCACAGATTATAAAAATGTGACCACAAATATGTATCCATAAAACTTTTGTTAACATTTTAAATAAATGTTAGAGTATTATTTTGAAATCATATTTTAACAAATTATCAAGATTTAATAGTACCAAATTTTGGATAATTAGAGTCAAGTTGCAAACTCTAAATTCATGTTTTTACCTTCATGCACGTTTAAATATTGATTTTATTTAATAATTGCTTAAAATCATTACCAGCTTAGACTTTTCTTAACAACTATGTGGAGGTTGGCTGCCAGTCTAACCGGAAGCAGCTGGGTACTGATGTTTTACATGGAGCGGCTCCACAAACCACTTGTTGCGTACACGATACACCTTAGCAAAACTTTTGTCAGACTTTTTAGCTCCACGGACCGACCTCTGCAGGCCTTGCTTAAAATTGAACAACCCGAGTGGATCGTGACCCTACTCCGACGGCGAATGCATGCGCAAAAATTCTTTCCGAAATCCGCTATTACGTGTCGCGATCTAGAATACTTAGTCTGTGTTCCTTTCAATTCCTTGTATTCTTTTTGTACGACTGTAAATTGTACTGCCCTATTAAACTTGATTCGTAAGAACGCCTGTCATTTCTACACACCCTCCGAGCAACCCACAGTTATATTTTAAGAAATTTTACAACCTATGTTTTTTATTTCATTATGACAGTTTCACGTTAATATTTTGTTTGGAATACGTTTTTTTTTTTTTATTATTAACCCAACTCCGGGCTCCAAGATACAGGCGCCGCCTAGTTTGGAGACCATTGACATCCCTGTTAACTAAACATTGTTTTGTTACAGACCACAATGTATCCGTAACATTAACTATTTAGGTTAAGAAATTCTGTAATTAAGGTTTAATAAATTCATTCTTATTCTTATTCTTACTGCGGCTGTTAAAGATCTCACTGACCCAGACTACACACTTCTGATCTCACTGTGTCCATTTACAGATCACGTGCTAACACTCACCTCTGCTTATGTGTGTCGAGACCTGCTTCGAGACAGACGTGTGACTAACAAGTTAGACACTAGACTAGATGTAGGCAATCACTTTGATGCTAGAATACTTTTACTTTGAAAAATTTTTGTTTTCAGAATGTCCGTTACCTTTGAGTTTTTTTCTGTGTTTCTTCTGAGGGTAATCAGTTAGGAAACGCCGGGCTAATTTATGAAAAAAAAAAAACGTTTAAAAGTAATATTTATAATCGATTTAAAAAAAACTATATTTTATGCGACTACCCAAACCTGCGTATTTGAAAGTCAATCGTTGAGCTCCTTCAAGTTCCAAGTTGAGCTACACGATACTTGACAAATGCTTGCACTATCTCTATAAGACCATTTAAATCTCTGTGCTTCTTTCCTCAAAATATCCTCTCATACATAACCCTCATGGTTCTCATTATATGACTTGATCAGCACAGATTGCATGGACTTCAAAAGAGACGTTGACCCCTGCGTTTGTTTCGGTGAATCTTCTCAGTGTAGTCAGTTAGGAAACACTGGCCTCATCTAGTTTTTTTTTTATAGCGCAGTTATAAATGCATTTTTCCCAAAGATACTTGCGTGTAGACAAATCGCAGATTCTGGTCTGGTTTTTTAGCCAAACAAATCAATATGTGTGCATGTTGCAATCTTCTCTCTTTTTCACTAGAGTTTTTTATCAAGAAACTCTCTCGCACGTCCTCAGAACTCCTTGCCAGAGTTTATTACAGTCTGGTTAACGGTTTAAGAGTACATACAGGACAAATAAACAAATTCTTATTTATATTTGTGTTGTGTACTTCCATGACTAAAATCCGGCTTTGTTATTTTAGTTTCCCTTGCGTTTCGGGCCGCGGTATTTTTATTTATTTTTTATTGGGTATGAGCTTACTCTTGAACTCAATCTCGCCTGATGGTAAGCGATAGATGAGGTCTACGATGTAACGAGCGAGCCCAGAAGATGCCTATTCACTAGGTTAATACATTCCCGCAATCCTGTCAGATCCTTTAGTTGCTAATGCGTTTCGGAACCGCGTCGCGGTTACTCGTTATTCGATTCCCGTAATCGTAATAAGCTCTCGCTCTTGAATTAGTATGCGTTTTTTTTAATGATTTAATAAACCAAAATATACTTATGATACTCTACAAATCTATACAACCAGGGCCGGATGAACCGTTAGGCGGAGTAGGCAACTGCCTAGGGGCCCCGCATCAACTAGGGGCCCAGGCCCAGTGCACGCACAAAGAAAACATGTGTCTTCGAAAAATTTGATGTGCGTGTAAACTTAGGGACCTCACTGTTACCTCACAAAATACAAATCGTTAGATTTAGTAGTAAAACAATTTTAGAACAAATCTGGGAATAAGTATATAAAAAACCACAGCCCTTAATGTGCGGCTCCTCAGTTCACACACGATTTGGTCAGTCAAAGTAAGAAAAGGGGCCCTGAGCATGCCATTGCCTCAGGGCCTCTGACAGTGTTAATCCGGATCTCTATACAACAATCACCCACCGTCCCTCAGTCGCATAAAAGTCCCTTTCAATAAGTACGAAATAAATTAAAAACGGCCATATAGGTCGGCGCTCGCTAATGTAGCCGTCGGTCATGCGCGTACGCATCACATCCGGTCGTGCAAGAGCGCCATCTAACGTGTTTTGCATACACTAGCAACGTCTGGGGCTGACGTCACGACGCTTTGATATAACCGCCGTGGACAAGTTTTGAGGACAAAACAGTTTTTATAGAGTCAACGGACTTACCTGGCAAATGTTATTTTGTCATATATAAAATTTCTAGTGAAAAGAAAAAGAATAGCCTGCGACATATTCTCAGACCTACCTACCATATATACACAAAAGCCATTTCGGAGAAGTTCTATGACAAACACTGTGACACGAGTTTTATTTATTAGGTTTTATATTAATATATTAAGGTTTTACCTTCAGCCTTTAAGGCAATAGTGAACAGTCATCTTCTGGGCTCGCTCATTCCATCGTAGACCTTATTCATCGCTTTCCATCAGGCGAAATCGACGTCAAGAGGCTCATCCGTAATAAAAAAAACCCTATAAAATTGAAGATTGGAGAAAATTGTATAGATATAATTCGGGCCAGTACTTTGATTGGCTAAAATTAAAAATTATCAAAATTTTTATATTTTATATTTTTCTCTAGTGTCCAATTTCATAGATAAAGACCAAATATATTATTAGAAGGTTATCACTATCTACTATATCAAATCCATACTTAATATTATAAATGCGAAAGTAACTCTGTCTGTCTGTCTGTTACCTTTCACGCCTAAACCGCTGGACTCGTCTTAGATGAAATTTGGCATTTTGTTTTTAAAATAATAGTGGAAGTAATAAAAATAAAAATACCGCGCTATTTTTATTTTCGATATTTTCAATCTTTACAATGTTCAACAGGTCACCTAGTAAAGGGATATTTATTCATTTACTAGCTTTTGACCGCGACTTCGTTCGCGTAGGACGTTTTTCCCGCGTAAATCCCGATCCCGTGGAAATTCCGGGATAAAAAGTAGCCCATGTGTTATTCCAGGATGTCAACTATCTATTACCAAGTTTCATTGAGATCCTTTCAGTAATTTTCGCGTGACAGAGCAACAAACATACATACATCCTCACAAACTTTCGCATTTATAATATTAGTAGGAAGGATAGGATTAAATAAAACGGCCGAAACCAATTTACACTATTTAATACAATTTATTGAACACATTCTTCTCACAAAAATTCAAACATTCTGACAGTATTATCTTCCATTCACCGCAAACATATCCTAGATCTGTGCTTGAGTCCAAGAGAGCGTTAATAGCGGCTAGAGTTCGAGGAATAGACGACTTGGAGTGTGCAACCGTACGGCGAGTCGAAACAGCCAGTAAGCAGTTGTTTCTATGACCACAGTAATTGTCTGGGACAAACAGGCTGCATTACACCACATATAAAACAGTTTCATCACTTAAACTAAAACTTAGTTTGAAGGCTGGACCCGTTGCGGATTACAGCCCATTCCCTCTCTCTGAGAGAGGAGGCCTTTATCTCAGCAGTGCAAAGGTTATAGGCTCATTATAAATATGTATTTATACAACGTGTAACAGAATAAACGCAATTCCTGAAAGTAGTTAGTTCAGAATCAGCTTCTGAATCGAGTTCCGTCATAAAACAAACTGGTACTTGACCATCAGCTCTACATCACCATATGCATTGTGACGAGCATAAAGTGTTTAACATCCGTACTCAAGTAATCTAATCGCAATCCACGAAATACTTATTATTTAGGAGTTTCAGTGGCCATCTGTGGTCTTCATCATCAGTTCAACTTCCCCAAATGGTACTTTTCGGAAGCAACTGCTCAAGGTACTATAAGAAATACCCAAAACGCTATAGGTGTGCCTATAATATTTGAAGAGTTCCCTCGATTTCTCCAGGATCCCGTCATCAGATCCTGATTTCGTAACAATGGGACCAACTAGAAAGTATACCCTTTTAAACGCAAAAAGTATTTTTCAAATCGGCCCAGCCGTCTCCGAGTTATGAGGTAACTAACATACATAAAAAAAAAAAAAAAAAGTTCAAGACGAATTGTAAACCTCCTTTTTTTGAAGTCGGTTAAAAAATGTCTAGGTTTGGTTTCAATTTATTTAGTCACGGATGTTGTTTAAGACTTATAATTTAATATTCTAATTGGGGTGTCGGAGGTATTGCGCTTAATCTGTTACACCTTGTATACAAGAGACCTATTACCGTCTTCATCTTTTTAGTCTTTTGTCGGCTTCCAGTCTAATTGGATACAGGTGAGTATTAGTGTTATAATTTATTTTATTTATTTATTTATTTATTTATTTATGGCACTTCAAAGACGTATTCACTACAGCATTAAAAAAAAAAACAAAAAAATAGATTATTATACATTGTGAATAAGTCCCTTACAGAATTGCACAGCACTGCCAGATACGATAAAAAAAAGTCAAAACAAAATTAATAGCAATTAATGGTAAGTAAATAATTACATGAAAGTTATCAAAATTACAAAAACAATTATTAAACAACAATTATATCGCCAAAATGCACAATTATAAAATATACAATTACTAAGGTAAACAATTATTATAAAAAACATACAATTATTAAAATATAAAATTATTAAAGCTACAATGATTGAGTGAGTACTACAATTACTTATTCTAATCAGTCCTGGGACTCAAAGTTAGTCAAAAGTACCGAACGAAAGTGACGGAAAGAGTTGGAGTAGATGTCGATGCTGCTGGTGCGACTGACGATTTTATTATAGCTTCCCAGTAGCCGTTTTACATGGAGTGACTGCCTATTTGACCGCCACAACACTATACCCTTGGTTAGACCACTTTCAGACTACCTGTAACGACTGTCAAAGATGTCCAAATGACTGCCGCGACCAAAGGCTTAACGTGCTTTCCAAGGCACGGCGGTATCACACCTCTAACTTCCAAACTCCGGGCTACTACTGAGAAATTCCCTACCGAAAAACCCTATAGCACTTTTGGTCGACCCGGGAATCGAACCCGGGACCTCTTGCTCTGCAGTCGCGCTTACGACCACGTTTTTTTTTTCTTTGTGGGAAATAATGAAATGAAATAATTAAATAATGATGTTTATTTTGCAAGTCTATATAATAAAAATGAATCGCTAAATGTGTTGCTAACTAAGCGCAAAACACAAAAACGGCTGGACCGATTTGGCTGATTCTTTTTTTGTTGTGTTTGGTTTTGTCAGGAGAAGGTTCTAATGAAAATAAAAAATAGGAAAGGTCTCAAGGGTAGGGGTAGGGTAGGGTATTGGTAGGGTAGGGTAGGGGTAGTGTAGGGTATGGGTAGAGGTAGTGTAGGATATGGGTAGGGTATCGGTAGGATAGGGGTAGTGGTATCGGTTGGGTAGGGGTAGGATACCACGCGAACGAAGTCGTGGCGGGTCAGCTAGTAGGTTATAAATAACACTTTTTTTTTCGTAAATGTAACTAGATGAGGCCAGTGTTTCCTAACTGACTACTCTGAGAAGAAACACTGAAACAAACTCAAAGGTCAACGTCCGTTTTAAAGTCCAGACAATCTGTAGTGATCAAATCATATGAGAGCCATGTAAGTCAGTGGCGATTCATGCAGTACTATGACGTCAGAGGAGCGATATTGTGAGGAGTTCTTCACTGCAACAACTAAGCGATTGAGTAATGGCAGATGTGCAGTTTGTTTGCCAATGAAGCCTAATTTCCATCAGCGGCTAGGCAAATCAAAGCCACGCGCAGTAGCACAGTTCATGCAGTTAGAAAGAAAATTAGGCAGGGATGACAAATTATCTGACAGTTACACAAAATTCATGCAAGAGTACATGCAAATGGGACACATGAAGGAGAGCATACCCGGCTATAATCCGGCATGCTATTTACCTCACCATGGAGTCCTTAAACAAGAATCATTGACAACTAAGTTAAGGGTAGTTTTTAACGCGTCCCAGAAAACTGACACATGCTACAGCCTGAACGACTTGATGGAGTGCGGTCCTAAGCTTCATCAAGATCTATTGACATTACTTCTGGGATGGCGGTTATATAAGTACGTGTTTACTGCAGATTGCGAGAAGATGTATCGCATGATCTTAGTGCATGAAGAAGATCAACACCTGCAGAAGATTGTCTGGAGAGAATCCAATCAAGATCCGTTAAAAGAGTACCAGTTATGCACAGTGACATATGGTACTAAGGCAGCACCATTTCTGGCTCTTAGAACATTAAAACAGCTAGCAAATGACGAAGAAGAGAAATATCCTTTAGCAGTCTGTGGCGCCCTTTAGAGGACAGAATCAAACAGATTTGAGCAGGCCCGTCCAAACAGTGCAAGCATTTGTCAAATATCGCGTAGCTCAACTTAGAACCTTAAGGAGCTGGAACGATTTGACGAACAATACCAACGTAAGTACATTTGGGTGGGCCGTATAAAGCACTCAAACTGTCAGACAGTGCGGTAATCTAATCATAATATTCATTGAAAATCGGGAAAATCATCGAATGACTTCTCCCGCTCTGGATGGAGCGAGAGGGAGTGTCAGACTTTCTACTGACTAAAAACCTACCCTCTTCCTTCAGCTTACCTTAAGTTCCGGAGCCGCGGTATCTCCTTAGAACATTTCCGCAACTACGGACCACTAAGCCACCTAGGCAGTTAACTAACATACATACATACTGGTCGATATTAGAGACTTATTTTTGAAGTCGGTTAATTATTATAAAACACTTTTTGAAGTTCTTATTATAATGGGATGAACAGTTAATTTATTCGGCCGCATAAGGACGGTCTCATGCGCAGATATACGGGCATTGCCTCGCTCTCACATAAATACAGGGACGCGCCTTATCGGACCAGCCGGGTTAAACGTTAACTGTGAACGCAGCGCGAGTTGTGAGCGGAAGCGGTTTGACTAAACAAACGTAGATTTTAACTATAACTAGAACTTCTTCTGGTGAATTATTTAATTTCCTACTGTTGCCCGTAACTTCATACGCGTGGAAATTTTAATAAATCTATCAAAATACGAAAATATTTAGTGCGTTTCCAGACTATAATCTATTTATTTAGTCCAACTCTTCAATCATTTTAGCTTGATTGAGTTCCAAACATACATCATTCTAGCAGTATTTTCATATATACATATGAAGTATGAACTTTCAAATTTATTAAATACTAGCTCCTACCCGCGGCTTTGCTCGCATGATAAGAGTAGCCCTCCTAAAAGTTAAAATCTATCACTGTATCAAGTTTCATCCAAACCCAGACAGACAGAGTTACTTTCGCATTTATAATATTAGTAAAGATCAGTAAGGATTAATATTCTTCTTCTACCTACATGGTTTTTCAAGAATAATATAGTTACCATAAATTCAGAAAACAATTAAGAAAAATTCTAAGAAACTTGACAGGGAACTGTTTAAAATTACCGATTTAATGGAAAAGTATTCATATACTGTATCACGTAAGTCTAGTAAGTCGTCCTGCCTTTTTTTGTTTTTCCAGGCGAGTAAATCATCGAATGACTTCTCCCGTTCTGGGTTAAGTGGAAGGGAGTGCTAGACTTCTACTGACTAAAAACCCATCCTGTTCCTTCAGCTGCTCTTAAGTTCCGGGGCCGCGGTATCTCGTTAGCACATTCCCGTAACCCTATCAGGCAATGGCCCTATGGGGAAGTCGTCCTGTCCTGCCTGGGCTGTAAGAATATTCTAACGAGACGGACGGATAACGGATGCAATGGCAACTAAAGTAACAAGGTGGGTTTATAGTCAGTAGAAGTCTGATAATCCTTTCCATTCCACCCAATGGGAGAAATCATTTTATGATATTCACCCTATAAAAGAGAAAAGTGTAGTAGCTCATTCATACCTAACTCTAACCTTCACTCGCTATCGCTTATGCCTTGCACCAAAGAACACGGAAACAATACGAGTGACCAGTCTGTTACCAGGAATGGCTGCGGACCTGACGGTCTACACCAGGTGATGATAACAAGCTGGTTTGTAAGAGATAAGGATTCTCTCCGAAATTAGTCGCTTATCTAGACTGCCATCATCACTTCTGTTGCAGCTAGAGTAGGTATGCGGAAGTAGTAGGTTTGAAACTTAGCTACTAACTGTATCATTGACTGGTACCCGTCTCAACGGTAACCCATTGTCACAAGATTGTTTGGTGGGGACCCTGCTGTCCTGAAATACAAGTTTTGGCGTAGTTCAGGCACCAGTCTATCACAAATAAAATATAGTTAACGTTTGTACGGTGGCCGGCACATCAACCTACTCCAATCTGTCAAAATAATTTAATAGATTTATATCTTTATTACAACATGATAAGGTTCAAACTCAATTGGGGAAATTTGACAAATTCGGATAGCTTGATGTGCTGGTGACTGTACATGTTCTAAATATTTGTATTTTATTTGTTATTTATTTGTGAAAGATTAATAAATATATTATAATATTCACTGTTTGATTATAATAGGTCGCGGTTGCGGGAGTGTTCTAATGAGATACCGCGGCCCCGGAACTTAAGGGCAGCTGAAGGAACAGGGTGGGTTTTTAGTCAGTAGAAGTCTGACATTCACTTCCGATCCACCCACAGCGGGTGGGAGACATGATGATTTTCAAACGGAGAAAAACAATTGGCCAAGTGCGAGTCAAACTCGCCCACGAACGGTTCCGTAGTAACTACGCAAAATAATATTGTTTTTCTTTTTTTTTTATTACTGACTTACTCTTGACCTCGATCTCGCCTGATGGTAAGCGATAGATGAGGTCTAAGATGTGACGAGCGAGCCCAGAAGATGCCTATTTACTCGTGCTTTAAAGGCTGAAAGGTCGTAAGTGGCAGGGAACACAGAAGCCGGCAGAGAATCCCACAACTTGGCTGTGCGCACTTGCAATACATGTGGAGGAGAAGCGCTTGGTACGACAGACCGATTGACAGTATAGACAGTACGATTGACTTTTTCAAAGTGTTTGTATGAAATAAAAAGTTATATTTGCGGTTTTAGAAAATGTGCTTATATCTCAGAAACTACAGACTCCATCTCGTTCAAACCAATTTTCGTTGAAAGTTGATATTAAGATCTACAGCATGTATTTTATCTAGATTTTTCACTCTATTATTATAGAAGTTAGAGGGGGGACGACGCCCATTTTACCACTTTGGAAGTGTCTATCTCTTAAACGATTGATTTTAGGAAAAAAATATTTTAGAAACCTTAATAAGGGGGGCTCCACTTAATTTTATTTATTTTTGCATAAGAATCGGTAAGTGATTCATAGAATACATCTACCTACCAAGTTTCACATGTGTAGTCTTAATAGTTTCGGAACAAAATGGCTGTGACATACGGACGGACGGACAGACAGACAGACAGATATGACGAAACTATAAGGGTTCCGTTTTTTGCCATTCGGCTACGGAACCGTAAAAATAGTCAACTACCTCGGTAGGCTAGAGTTCGCAAGCGCGACTGCTGAGCAGGGGGTTTCGGCGGTTTCGATTTCCGGGACGGGTAAAAAGTGCTGTAGGGTTTTTCAACCGACGACAAAAAGAGGAGGTTATCAATTCGACGCGTATATATATATATATTTTTTTATGTATGATCATCGATCACTCGAAGACGGCTGCACCGATTTGGAAAATTCTTTTTTTGATTGAAAGGGTATACTTCGAAATTGGTCCCATTTTCATAAACGTCAGGATCTGATGATGGGATCCTGGAGAAATCGAGGGAACTCTTCAAATATTATAGGCACACCTATAACATTTTGGGTATTTATTATAGTAACTTGTGCAGTTGCTCTCAAAAAGTACCATTTGAGGAAGTGGAACTGATGATGAAGACCACAGATGGCCACCGAAACTACTCAATAATAAGTATTGAGTGGATTGCGATTCGATTACTTGAATACGGATGTGAAGCACTTCATGCTCGTCACAATGCATATGGTGATGTAGAGCTGATGGTGAAGTACCAGGAGAACTCCTCAACAATTAACGGCCCAGCATTGGGAAAAGTAATATTTTGTAAAAGGTTAGAAGTAGTTAACATTTAGGCTCTTGTAACTAGGTAAATTAAAAATAGACCAACTTAAAAGAGTGAAATAAAAACTTTTTACTAAAAAATTAAACCGACTCCAAAAAAACACTGCAAAGTGAAAAATAACTTTAATTTTGGTGCCAAAAACGAAAATAGAAAACTAAAGACACCGACTACCGAAATTAAAGTTATTTTTCACTTTGCAGTGTTTTTTTGGAGTCGGTTTAATTTTTTGGCAAAAAGTTTTTTTGAAGTGCAAACACTCTGTCCTTACTGGTCAAATCATTTAAGAACCATCTTGGTAGTTTAATCTTTTTGGGGGAAGAAGCACACAGATGGGTTTTATGTTAGTTCGTTTAAATGATTTTATGTTAAAAATATTAATTATTAGCGAATCGTTGCATTTTGTTCGAGTCCTCTATTCCCTTAAGTATCTCAAAAACGTTGATCATTTCTTGTAGACATTATGTTTCATTCATATATATTATATATTTCTGAATTTTACTTTTTTTTTTAATAAATATACTTATACTTAATATACTTATACTTATATATGTTAAAAAAAGAGTTCACAAATTTTTAATTCCACATTAAAATTTATTAGATTTTTCGAACAATTATTTCCAATTATCAAGATAAAATATATTTTTAAATCCAAACACCAAAACAGACATTAATAAAACACAATTCAGGCCTGTAGAAATGCAAAAAAATAAAGCTAAATAAGTACAACATTAGCATAAAAGGCGGCAAATACAAACCATAGATAACCCTCACCGCTAATATATTTTTATTACTCTATGGACGGGATGAAGCACCTGACACAGTGTAATACTTTTTATGTTTTTTATTAAAACAAAATGGCCGACCTTTTTTCGTATTCTGGTTACGCTATGTATTCTATAGAACATTTTCACCGTTACATCGCAAATAGTCTCTAAGAGTTTGGGTTTTTTTTTATCCATTCGCTCGCGTTTGACCACTATCTCACTTGATGGTAAGCGATAATGTGGTCGAATATGATGAGTTGGATATGTTATGCCCCACTTATATTTCTTTCTTCTTTTTCCTTAGCCTACTTTGTGTTTTATTACTGAGCTAAGGCCTCCCCTTTTTCATTCCAAACCTCTCTGTCTTAAGCAATTTCGGACCATTTTGTTGTGGATTGTAGGCTCGATTTTGACCACCTATCACATGATTGAAAGCGATGATGTTGTCGAAGAAGAAGCATGCTTACATTGAAGTAACTCATTCACTCTTGACTTAAAAAAGGTTATAGCTATCAGGAAACACAGACTCCGGCAGGGAATTCCACTTCTTAGCCATACGCACTATTAAAGTATTCTCAAATCGTTTGGAGCGTATGGATGGGATGTCCACCATGTAAAGATTTCGTATCACATTCACCATTTGTCTTGTAGTCCAATGATGGAACGGGTTTGGTGTACCTACTCCCCGAAATGTAACCGATAGAAAACCGATAGACTTGCAACACGTCGCCGATGTTCAATGCTCTGAAGCTTTGTCTCAATCAGTCTCTCATTGCCAATGAGCCTGATGGCCCGTTCTCGATAGACTCATGTGAACATGTCAGATCGTCACTCCCCCTGCGCCGTGCTCGACCTCGACGGCGATGTCCTCTTTCAGGTGTCCAGTGGGTTTCTCCGTCTTTGACTAACTGTCCGGGTGATACTTCTTGTTTTAAACATACAAATTAAATAATATGTCATACATAATTTAAAGTTGTTCAGAACAAAAGGTATAATAGTTTTTAAGGTTAGTACCTTCTTATAAAAAACGGAGCCTTTACTATTTACGTATTTATTAGTCCGTCTGTCACTTTCAATTTCTCTTAATCTAATGGACCGATTTAATTTGGTACACATATTATGAGATTATATGATCGAAATATGGTGTATAGTGTATTTAAACCATTCATGGAAATAATATTAAATAACAAATCTTCTTAGCATGTCGATGGCAAAAATATTTTAAATATGTTTGGCCCAAAACTCAGCTACTATACAGCAAATAACAAAATGAAATATAATTCGACGTATTATTTTATTTTAGGTGCCATGTAATATTTTAAATGGAAGGATTCGTGAGGGTATCAATGTTTTCTTCATGATTTTGAATGAATTCATGAAAATATGTTAATAATTATCATATTTTATGTCTATTTTGACGCCCTAACGATACGCAAGACTCTGAGTCAGGCTTAGCTGGTATTTTTTTATATCTAAGGCTGAAAACTCCTCTTTAATATCAAGTGTCATCAGTCATCACAATACAAAAATTAAAAAAATAATCAAATTATACCTTTCACTTTCTCAAAGACCATTGTTCTAAACAGCGACTTCACATGACTAAAGACCCTGAATGCAGTCTGCACACTAATAAAGGCGGTCGTTGCGCCATAGACCAGCGAAAAACATCGGCGTCCTTCACTTTACGCGCACGTCCAATCTACTCATACAAAAATACAAACATTTTGAAGCGACAATAGCGTAACGGGTAAGGTGTCGGACATGTGATCGAGTGTTTGTAGGTTCGAACCCCACCTATTACAATATTGCCGTGAGCCCACTCCAGACAGAAACATATTTAGCGTAGTTGGAGGGGTTAAAGAAATTGCTAGTAATGTAACCCACATTGCTAGTTTTCTTTTTAAAAAATTGCACGTCGCGAAACACAGTCCTTTTCAAGCCCAACAGCATTGGCCGTAGTTTTTCAAAGTAAGTATGTTAAAAACTAATATCTATAATAGTGTCTCCAGACCTTCCCAGCGTTGCAAGTCGTAACTCTGTGTTACACGAACCGTAAAGTCTGAATAACTTCCGGGAATCTACATAAATTTCACCATTCCATATAATATAGTAATGCATTATACCTACGTGTCACTTTTTGCTCATAAAGAACATAAATTTAATGGAAACTTACGAGTGGGCGGAGAAAAATAGACAAGATTAGTGCTTAAAGATCGTTTAACTATGTTTATGAGGCTTGACGGACCTGCTTGTACTTGGGTATAGACAAAAAGTTTATAGTCTATTCTGGTAGACTATAAACTTTTTATCTATGCCCTAAGTACAAGGAGGTCCATCACAAAAAAGTATCATAAAGCTCAAAGTTTGCAGCGCGTGAAAAATTGACGTAAATTATAAATCAGGTCAAATCACAATCATTTTTATGTGTCTACGAGGCTCTCGTTACGGTAAAGGAACACGGTTCCTAAGAAGTAACATTTACTTGAGAAGCTCCCAGGAAAGGAATAATTTCTTTAGTATGTTAGGGACGGCTTCCAGTCCAGACCAGATGCAGCTGAGTTCAGTATTTTACATAATGTGACTACCTATCAGGCCCTACAACCTAGGAACTGGGTAACAACGTACCCTTAAACATGGTGTGTAGATTTTCTAGCTTCTGACTTGACCCGTAATGACTGACAAAGATGTACAAAATACAGCCAGGACCAACAGCCGAGACACGGAGGAATCTAGATATAATTATTAAGATTACGAAAAAATATAATTATGTGATCTTTAACCCCTCAAGTGTCAACGGTACACCGTTTGTACATAACGTCACGACTCGCATTGGACGATGTATTTTACGTTTATGTTGCAAGTAACACGATGTGGCTGTATCATTCGACTAATCGTCGAACACCACCAAAATGAAAGAAAAAAAAGTGTTTACAAAATGCATCTGTGGTTTTTGTTGTGACGCCGCAGACTTTTTCGTTGTATTATCAAATAGTTTTTATTACTTGTTACAGTGTCTAAGTGGAATAATTTGTGTTAACATTGCCTACATATTATTGTGTTATCGTGTGTCTTTTTTCGTGAATAAGTATGTGTTTTTTCGTGTGTATAACTTCGAATGTGAGTGAAAATTATAAAAGTGATCAGTCAGTTTGATTTGCTTATTGAATGATATAAATAGTTAGATAAACTCATAACGAAGCCAGGAAGGTATAATATATACCATGATAATGGCCATAAATTGCCGATTTATCATTTTTTCTGAAAACCTACCCAAAAATCAAAAAGTACATTCAACATGCGACATTCGAGGGGTATATGTTATTTCGCGATTTCGACTCGCTTACCGCGGGTTTTTTTTAACATTTTTCACTATAAATAAGAATTTATGTGTCGTAAAAAATGAATAAATATGTTTTGGAATGTATGCACATCAAGCTCTTTTATTGATAACCATTTCACTTGAACTAGTAAATTTCATAGTTCTAGATTAACGCCCTATCAATTTGGATTTCATGTACGAAGTACGCGTTTTGCTTTTTCCGACACAAGCGTTCGTATATTTTTTTTCGTTAATTGAGATATTTGATTTGAGAACACAAGGGACTGTTAGACTTGAGTAGTATATAATTCCCGAAATAAAGGGTCTTGACAGACGGGCAGTAAGACGAGAACAAAGTGATAAGGGTTCCGTTTAATTTCCTTGTGAGGTACGCAACTAACTAACTAATGGTAAGTGTTAGAGGTCTATGATGGAACGAGCAATGAACTCAAAATTTAAAGTGAATTTTCTGAAGATCCCTTTGAGTCACAACGTAGAACTAAAATAATCTAATATAATCAAACCACGACAACCATCTGTCTTTCAAGCAATTGATGTCAGTTGATCGACTAAGTCTACTCTTTGACCTTTCCTTATATCGGTCACTAAACCCGCTAACCTTTGATAGCCGAAACCTGCGCATCAATCTATGCTACCATCCACGCTTAGCCTAGATTTTATAAATAATGACGGCCAATTTGTTACCGAAGTGACCTAAGATGATTAACCTATATAGGTACTAATAGAGTGATAGTGGAACTTCTTTAGTAAACCTTACATTTATCTATTTTCTGTATTAAAAAAATTGGCCAAGTGCGAGTCGGACTCGCCCATGAAGGCTTCCGTAGTAACTGTAATAAATATAACATACTTAATATATTTATTTGAAAATAAAAACAAAAACCTTACAAATATCTTAAAAGTAGCTTATTTACAATTTTTACAACTACGCCAAATAACTTTGTTTTTCATAGTATTTGTATGAATTACAAAGTTATATTTGCGGTTTTCTAAAATATACTGTATCTCAAAAACTGCTGACTCGATCTCGTTCAAACCAATTTTGGTTGAAAGTTTACATATGTTTTTTTTTTTCAGATTTTTCACTTCATTATTATAGAAGTTAGAGGGGGGGACACACATTTTACCACTTTGGAAGCGTATATCTTTTAAACGATTAACTTTATGAAAAAGTCATTTTAGAAACCATGATTTCATTTTTAAAGACCTGTCTATAGATACCACACACGTATAGGTTTCATGAAAAAAATATATTTTCAGTTTCAGTTCCATGTATGGGGAGCCCCCTTTATTTAAAATATTTTTTAATTTTTCTCTTAAAATCGGAAAGCGGTTCATAGAATACATCTAACTACCAAGTTTTACATGTATAGTCCTAATAGTTTCGGAATAAAATGGCTGTGACATACGGACGGACGGACAGACAGACAGACGGACAGACATGTCGAAACTATAAGGGTTCCGTTTTTTGCCATTCGGCTACGGAACCCTAAAAATGGTTCAGATAAAGTAAATGATAATTATTATCTGCTTAGCCTTTTCTAAACAATGTTGGTATCGGCTTCCAGTCTATATATAAGTGCCTGTCGGGGTTGCGGGAATGTTCTAACGAGATACCGCGGCCCCGGAACTTGCGGGCAGCTGAAAGAATAGGGTGGGTTTTTAGTCAGTAGAAGTCTGACACTCCCTTCCACTCCACCCAGAGCGGGAGAAGTTATTCGATGATTTTCCCACCCAGAAAAAAAAAAGACTAGGCCGATTGGTCTGCTCATAAACGTCCACCCGCAATGACTTCAGTTCATCCGTGATCATGGCGCTTGCAACAGTGCCGAAATATCGGAAACTCAAAACAATAAATACACAAATGTATACACAGACACAAATTTATTATTTATTATATACTTTACTAGCTTCCGCCCGCGACTTCATCCGCGTGGAAAAAATTTCCCCCGATTTTGAAACATTTTTCATTAGTGCTCCGTTCCTATTGGTCTTAGCGTGATGATATATAGCCTATAGCCTTCCTCGATAAATGGGCTATCTAACATTGAAAGAATTTTTCAAATCAGAGCCGTAGTTCCTGAGATTAGCGCGTTCAAGCAAACAAACAAACAAACTCTTCAGCTTTATAATATTAGTATAGATTGTATACCTTACAATACATTTAAGGATACAAATAATAAAACTAGTATACAATGGGTGGTCTTATCGCACAGGGCAATCTCTTACAGACAACCTTTGGATGGACAGAAATTAAAAGAGATAGATTTAGGGCTGTCAGTGTACAACATCATACATAATACTAATTAAACATAATAATAGAATAATAATAATACATACCACAAAAAATAATATATAAATATATACTAATACATATAACAGTTCCAATAATACTGTTAGTGATCATGTTAGTTTAAAAACTGTGTAGTAGTATTTTTCAATAAATTTTTCCAATGGAAAATATCACTATTCACAACAATTCTAACTCGAAACCCGGAAGTTTATCACAAGCTTGAATTGATTCGCAATTAAACATTTATGTTTGGACTGAAGGTAGCATTCTTTAGATAGAGTAGGGTGACCGTGAGGCAGGAACGCACCGGGACTTTGTTAGTTATTAGACCGTACCGAGGAATTTGGACGGAAAATGTGTGAATTCTTTTTAATTATAAAATAACTAGCTTATGCCTGGGGCTTCGTTCGCATGTCAAATATCTTTGACTGTCTTGTCCGTTTTGATGGCTAGATCAAAGTAACTATTTTTGATTAAATTTGGCACAGAGATAGGTAAAAACCCGGAGTCAAACATATAGGCAACTTTTTTCCCTTTAAAGGCTAAAATAAGGAATGAAAGCCACAAAAAACACCCCGGGGGCGAAGTCTAGGGCACCAGCTTGTCTACTAGCTTTTGCTCGTAACTTCGCTCACGTAAAAAGTATATTTTCAGCAAAAAAAAAATTGTCCATGCCTACCTAGCGGTCAGCCCTTAAACTATCTCTACATCAAAGTTCAAATCAATCTGTATCTCATAACGTGACATGAACACAAAAAAACATACTATTGCATTTGTAATATTAGTATGGATGATAAACTACTTACTGCTACTGAGTACTTTTTGCGGCATACCCAAACAACCTTGGTATTGTTCGTCAAAACGTTGACCTCCTTAAAGTTGAGCTATAATACGTAAACAGACAAATGCTTGCACTGTCTGGACAAGCTCACTCAAATCTACGTGCACCTTTCCGCAAAAGACCACCTCAGACATTAACCTACAAGGTTCTATGATTTGACCAGTACAGATTGTATGGACTTCAAAATACACTTTTGACCTTTGAGTTTGTTTCGGTGTTTCTTCTCAGGGTAGTCAGTTAGGAAACACCGGCCTCACCTAGTTTACATTTATGGAAAAAATGTGTAAAGTGATATTTAATAACCAATTTGCAAAATAAAGATTCTTATAAATGATAGATCGCCCTGAGCGATAAGACCGCCCATTGTACACAAGTTTAAATTTTTTGTATCAAATGAAATATTGTAAGGTGTACAATAAAGTATGTAATAAATAATAATAAATGAATTCAGAATTAACAAACTTACCAAAGGTTTTTTTAAATTGTTCATAGGCTTCCGTTTGACCACCACATCACCTGATATTAAGCGACGATGTGGTAGAAGAAGAAGCACGCTTACCTAGAAGTAACCTATTCACTCTTGACTTAAAGTCTTCCAGGTTATAGCTATCAGGAAACACAGACTCTGTTGGCAGTGTCTGTTCTTTGAATTTGCAAACAAATATTTAATTACAAAAGAAATCCTAACAAGGAAATAGCAGAACCGTTTTTACTCAGCAGGAGTCCACACGTCACACAAAAACCGAGACGAAGCCGTTTCTAAAAGTCCCAAGATAGGCACGAAAGTCGAAATGATTTGCAATGAATCGTTTGTTCACTTCAGCCAATCGCAGCATTCTTTGAAATTACAGTGACCATGGATGAGGTATTAATCAGGGCCGTGTATCTTATCTTTCATTTTTTTCTGAGGGGAATATCAACAAATCTCTCCCCGCTGTGTGTGTAGCGGAAGGGAGTGTCAGACTTCTACTGACTAAAAAACCCACCCTGCGGCTTTTGTTGCCCTTGTGTTCCGTGGCCGCGGTATCTCATTAGAACATTCCCGCAAGCTCGGACAATCATCTCACCTGATGATAAGGGATAATGTGGTCAGATGAAGTATGCTTACCTAGAAGTAACCTATCTATCTTATCTTACTAATATTATAAATGTGAAAGTTTGTGAAGATGGTTGTTACTCTTTCACGCAAAAACTACAGAACGTATCTGATGAAAGAAAAAAATAAGAAACTTGCGCGGAATATTAGAAAATTTAGGAATACTTAACCACCATATCAAACATTTTTTTTTCTAATGTAACCTTAGCGCTTTTGACAATATAAACTTTTTTAATATAACCTTATGGCGTTTGACATAACATTGACAGAATGAGTGCTGCAAATATCGCCAAAGAGGATGCCAAAAAATGAATATCGTTTAAAGCAGATGCTTCGATCGGAATATAATATAATAAATATTGATATAAGTTGGATATAAGATAGATTTAAAATAATTCATTTATTATTTCTTGCAAAGAGGATGTAAAAGGTCAGGTGATGCGATGTATGATTATTCTCTTTACATGGCCATTAATATGTCGCCTGTTCTCGTGTCGGAATACAAAAAAAAATATTATATACGCGCCAGAAAAAAAAACTAAGAATGTTGTATATCATAAAGCATTAGAATGATAAGCACTTTGTTTTTGAAATATTTTTTTAATTATACCATTTCGAATTCAATATTCATACACTCGAGAGCAATGAATCCAGGTCACTTAAAGAATCCTAAAAATCTCGGAAACTAAAAATGCTAAGTTAATGCAATAAATTGTATTTAATAGACAATGTAATACTCCTTAAATGAAAGTAAAAAAAAATATGAGTCACCATACATTTTATTAACACAAAATTACATAAAGAAAAAAACTGCTGATCTCTCCTTAAAACAAAAATAGGAAACATGAAATTTTTGAACTTTATTACGATTTTCTTGAATTTTAATACTTTGTATTGCCTCCTCGTGCTTCCATTACTGCGTTTACGCGGTTTGGCATGCTGTACACCAAGTTCCTTATACGATTTTGGGGAATATTCTCCCATTCCTCTGTGAGAGCAATTTTGAGCTCACGAAGCGTGATTGGGGGAGGGTTTCGTTGTTTTACGCATCTGCCTAGCTCGTCCCAAGCATGCTCGATCGGGTTGATATCCGGGCTGCGCGCTGGCCACTCCATACGAGTAATGTTCATCTCTTGAAGGTAGTCATTCACAATCCTACCTGTATGAGGTCGGGCATTGTCATGCATAAATATAGCATCCTCACCTAAATTGACCATAATCGAGTGTAGTTATGACAGGACACCGTTGTCAGGTCAGTTAGTATCATATAGGTAATATTCTGTTGTGTATAAATACAATGTTCCCACTCCTGAACTCTGTGAGAGGGAATGGGCTGTAATCAGTCACGATATTTTCCTTAAATGTTTTTAGAACACTGGTTATTATATATACAATTCGTAAGTTCTATACCCACTGGGCCTCAACTTTCTCTATATACTTATATCCTTGTATACTTTTAAACCATCTTTGTTTATTCATTTCTTCGGCATTCGTGATACAGGTTAATCCTAATACGAATGCCAAAGCCCTCCTTTGAAACCTTCTTTTTTCGGTGAGAATCTATTGATTCCTGTTCTTTCAACTGCTCTTACGTTCGCCACAGTATCTCCTAGGAACATGCCCGTATCCCAGGCAGGCAGGGGCCCTGTCGGACTCAGTTTATGCTGCTAACTACTCTGGAAGTCGCGCGTGGAACACGATGCGGCGTTTACCCAGGTCAAGAGCTTACTCACCGTCTGCAGGCTCGCGCCTACGATGGCTAAAGATCAGCTCGCGTTCTCCGACGCCCGATGCGCATCACGCAGTGACTGGGGAGTCACAGAATAAATACTGTGGGGAAGTGAGGAAGAAAGTTGTCTCTTCCTCACGCGTTCAGCCTCTTCCTTTGGTAGCTCCTTGCCACGCACCATGGTCTGTGCCAGAACCGGGTGCATGCATTGAAACCCTTAGTGAAATAAATATATTATTTAAGGAAATTACTTTTTTAAGGAGTTTATCTGAACCAATTTTAATTGCAATATAATTATGATTATAGAAATTGTGTTAGAAATTATGTAAAAGTGTTTTCTTAAGTGTTTATATTCATTTACACGGTACTAAAACACAAACAAATTTTTGAATATATTTATCCGTTTTTCTGTTTGGCCGTTACAATCACTGTAACAGCTGAACCGATTTAAACGTGTCATTTACAATAATTTACTTAAACTTTATGCAATAAAAAAGGTTCTAAGGTTTTCTACCAGTCAACCATGGGAAGTTAAGAGATAGCATGACAGGTGCATAAATAAATAAACTAAGTAGATTATAAAGGATTTATTACAAGTATAAATATACTTACATACATTTATCACAAAACACACCAATTTACATTAATAAAAAGTTATAGAAAGACAGTCAATAAAAACACAAATAATTCCGCAACTTCCGCTTAAATGCATATTGACTGGTGGCCGTCCTGATATCAAGGTAGTGTATTCCACAGAAAAATATAGAGGAGATCAGAGGGTAACATTTAGGATACTTTCTATCCGCAGAATTTACGCTGAAAAAACCTTGCATGTGACAAATTCACGGGCACAACTAGTAATAAACTTCTGGGGTTGCGGGAATGTTCTAACGAGATATCGCGGCCCCGAAACGCAAACTGAAGGAGCAGGGTGGATTTTTAGTCAGTGGGAGGAGTCATATGATGATTTTCCCAACCAGTAAAAAAAAATTAGTAATAAATACGTATAAAGTGACTTTATCCTTCCAACACCAAACTTAATGGCCCCACTACGCGGTCCATCGCGATGTCAGTTCGTCGCTCGTTCCGGGCCGCGGCGGCGCTCGCGTGTGAACTCGCTTTATATTATCTAAATAATGGCCGTTAGGTATGTGTATAGATGCCCTTGCTTTGAGCGCTATGTCATAGGCTTCACGCTTGGTAGGCCTACGGTTGGTATAAACGTCCATTTCTTTCTGTCATTCTATTATCTCCTTATGTTTAAACCCCTCTCAAGCATAATCCTGGAATAGCAAAATCTGAATTAGAAATTCCACCTAGTCTCAATCAATCAATCCATTTATCTGTCAAACTTGGCCCATACAAATAAAATACTTAAATACTTTAACAATAACTACAAATGAACTAATACATTTATAACTAAAATAAAACGAATGCTATGTTAAACAAAATACACAAAATAATCTTATACTATAATATACCAATACATATTAAATGCTGTTCTAAATTTTAAATGCTGTTAGTTAATTTTAACGTTTAATTTTATTTTAATTTGATTTTAATTTCACATTGTTTTATATTTAATTTGTATTTAGTTTTAATTTTGTCCTTCCTACAATAATTGTTGCTGTGCCCTTACAGGGTCCATAATTGTACCTTAGCTTTAAGCCTATTGTAACACCTATAAAAACATTATGGTACGCAAATAAATAAATATGAATATTAAAAACCTTATAACACCCTTCACACGCGTCATATTTTGCTGCGAGGTGTCGCGTAACCGTCCTTGGAAACGTCGATAAACGACACCTTTCGGCCAAAAGTCCTCCTTCAGCAGGTCTGTAGATGGTGGGTTGGAACTCGTACCACGAATGACTTAAAATTGATGTTGGGCCGCGATTCCAATCTTTCAACCTTCAGAGCCCAGTTGGTCTTCACTTTCATATATTGAACGACACGGTACAGCTACGGTAAGCGCTTTTCTTCAAAATTCATTGTGCGCACAGCCAAGGTGTGGAACTCTCTGCCGGCTTCCCTGCCACATATGACCCATCAGCCTGTGAATAGGCATTTTCTGAGCTCGCTCGTTCGATCGTAGACCTCATCTTACACTTACCATCAGGTGTGATCGAGATCCAGAGCGAGCTCATTCGTAATAATAATAAAAAAAAAAACGTTAAGCCATTAGCCCCGGCTGTCAAAAGCCGGAAAGCCAGAAACCAGGAAATCTGACACCAGCCTTGCCACGGCGTATCGTATTTCCCAGTTACTGAGTGGTACAGGTTAGATAGGCAGTAGTACTTATTTGTATCCAGATAGTCTGGAAACTGACCCGACATGGTTTCGAAAAGGCTTTTTTTTAAAGAGAACTAGCATTGTGGGTAGAATTCACATTGCTAGCAATCTTGTTGTCCTCCAACTAAGCTAAATATGCTTGTCTGGAGTGAGTTCACGTCAATAGTGTAATGGATGGAGTTCGAAACTGCGGCCTCTCGATCACAAGTTCGACTAGGCTATTGATCTTTTAGGGACTCTGGGGTTGCGGGCGTTCAGTATGGGGACTCTGTCCGCCTATCAAGTGATCCCTGGAAAGGGGAGACTTTTTTTATTAAAAATAGGTTCGCGTTTGACCACCATCTCACCTGATGGTAAGTGATGATGTGGTCGAAGATGGAGCACGCTTACCTAAAAGTAACCTGTTCACTCTTGACTTAAAGACTCCTAGGTTATAGCTATCGGGAAACACAGACTCCGGCAGGGAATTTCACTCCTTAGCCGTACGCACAATGAAGGTATTCCCAAAACGTTTTGTGCGTATGGGTGGGATGTCCACCATGTAACGATGGCGCTTCACCGTTTGTTTCATAGTCCGATGATGGAACGGGCTTGGTGGAATTAGATTGTGTAATTCCATTCCACTTCTTTACAGTCTCCCCACGGATGTGCCGTAACAGGCGTTGCACAGAGGGGGCTCCGGAGTGGTCTTTTTAGAGGTAACGGGGCCCCTTCTAAGTGCTGATGGTGATCACCGGGGTGGTTTTAGTGAGGTAAGAATCCTACACGCCCTGGTCTTCTCCCCGAAAGTCCAGGCGCCTTTTGAAGGTTTCCCCCCGAAAACAAAAACAAAAAGGCTATTGATCTTCAATAGTCGGAAAAAGTTTAAGCAGATCCAAAGCCAATAATACCTCTACTTAGTAATATTTTTGGGCATGACGTAACAAAATGCAAGCGGTCAGTATCATTCCCAAAACCAGTTTAACAAGATGCTCGTTACCAGTTTTAAAGGCTATCTTTTCGAGTTTCCAAATATTGATCGAGAATTGGCTTTCTCGTTGCAAATTAAGTGCGGTTTATGTGACTTTTATTACTGTTGATATAAGGTGCAAAATGCAATGGCTGTTGTGCTTCCGTGAAATGTTACGAGTTCAGTATGTTTTTTGTGATTAATTAAAATAAGTATTGCACTGCACGGTTTTAAATTATAAGTGGTTAATTAACTTAATATAAGTATGTATGTATCTTTCAGCATCATTATCTGCTGTATCCGCATGTTTTTACAATAAAAGTCTATTCTATACTATTAGCCTTTTATTTTTACGGATTACAGAATAATCGGATGCAGCTAAGACATTATAATTACGATTGATTTGACATTACATTTATTTTTTGACATATTTTAAATTAATTTAATACGACTGTTTAACTTTACTTTCACATTAATTTTAATTGCGCTTATAAATTTTAGTTCCTGCATGTGTTAATTTTATTTAATTATTAATATGTACTGTTCAAAACAATTTAATATTGTTAACTGAACTGAATAATTATAAAATAATAATAATAAAAAAGGTATTAATGTTTTACATTAAACGGAGCTTCTTCTATGTGTTGATTGCGTGATGGTGATCATCGACTACCGAGCTAGTTTTATTTACCTATTTATTAAAACTTTATGCAACACAAAATGTACAAAGGCGGACTTAATGCCTTAGGCATTCTCTACCAGTCAACTATGGTTGGTGAAGGGATAACATGGCAGGTGCATACAAAAATATACTAAGTAGATAATATATTCAAAGTAAAAGTATTAATACAAGTATATATATAAAATAGGTATATAAATATAATAAGTATATATATATATACAAGTACACCTTTTGGTAATACATCATAATATAATACATATAAAAATTTGTCTGAAGCGCAGGAATGCCAAATTGTGTATGTCTTTCTTTACTCTGTGTCAAATAAAGATTTTTATTTTTATATGTAATACTAGTATTTGCGTGTTGCGCGAGGTGCAAGCACCTCGCGTGCTTGTGAAAAAAAAAAAGGGGGGGTGATGGGGGGAGATGGGGGGTTTAGTATTTGCGTGTTGCGCGAGGTGCAAGCACCTCGCGTGCTTGTGAAAAAAAAAAAAGGAGGGGGGTGATGGGGGGGGGTTTAGTATTTGCGTGTTGCGCGAGGAGCAAGCACCTCGCGTACTTGTAAAAAAAAAAAATCGGGGCGGGGGGGTAATGGGGGGGGTTTGCACAATTATTGCGACTAAAGCATTGCCCCTCTAAATGAATCTGAAAAAAAAATGTTCCAAGTCTCTTAATTTCCGAGATCCGCCTAAAGGGGGTGAGAAGGGGGGCAAGGGGGGCGACTTTGAAAAATGGTTTTTACTTTACCGAGCCTCCTCTATACGAATCCGTAAAAACAAAAAATACGGGTCTCGTAGTTTCCGAGATACGATAGGGAGGGGGGAGAAGAGGGGTGAAAAGGGGAGGTTTGGCACTTTTCCCGTAGGTTTGAGAGTTACTTGTTTAAGAATCTGTCAAAAGTATTTGCGTGTTGCGCGAGGTGCGACGATCATGTTTCTGAGTTTCGTATTAAGCTCAAGTGGCTGCCTATCCGTCTTCGCCGGAATGCGCATATTTTATCATTACTTTACAATATTCTGTTCAATCCAAGAATTCCCTTTTACCTCAAAGAACGTTTTAAGTTCCTTCATGACACACATACTAGAGATTTGAGATCATCGGTAAATTTGACACTTTCAATGCCTGCGCATTCCACAAAATTTTATGATTCATCGTATACGGTGCAGGCTACTCGTCTATGGAACGCATTGCCGTTGTCAGTTAGACAAGCGCAGTCACTTGCTGCTTTTAAAAGCTCTGTTGTCAATCATTTTTATACACTCCTATGATTTTACCTTGTATTTCTTTCCTTATGACATATTTATATATATGAAACACATATATTTATTTATACTTATTTATGTATTGTATTGTATTATATATATCTATATATATAGTTATAGTAACTACTTTAGTTACTTTTTGTGTATGTTATATATTTGAAGTAAGTACACTGACTTTCTCCTCCACTCTTTGTTTTATGTTCTTAAAGTCCATCCAAAGGTTGTCTGGAAAATATCGCTATCAGCGATAAGACCGCCATTGTAACCATTTTTTTTGCATTATTGTAAATCAAGTACTTGTTTAAATTATTGGTGTACAATAAAGAGTATTCTATCTATCCATCTATCTAAAGATGCATCCTAACAAACTTTCGAATTTATAATAAGAAGTAAGACAAGATTCAAAATTATGTGGCTTTGTAATTTTGTGTATTAACTTTGAACTGTCTAGACAGGTTCACTCAAATGTGTGTGGAGCTTTTCTCATTAAAGCCCTTAGCATTAACCAATCTGTTTCTCAGCAAATCATGTGAGAACAGTTTCTTCTCAGGGTAGTCAAATTAAACTGACCAAAAAAACATGTAAAAGTATTATTTTGTCTGAAAGATATCGCTATCGGCGATTAAACCGTCATTGTAACCATATTGAGAAATATTGTGAATCAGTTGTGTTGAAATTATTGGTGTGCAGTAAAGAGCATTCTATATATCTATCTACGTATATTTTCAACATAATTACAAAATCAGAATCATAATCTTTTCTCTTATAAACAGCCTAGTTATGAGAATATAAATTAAGCTACTGTAGCCGAAATTGGCTGTGCCTGTCTTTCGACTATCAGTTCTCAACTCCCTAATTTAACAATCAAATTAGCCTTTTTATTTAATTTCTTACAGTTGAATTAAATTTTTGAAGTAATCAGTGTTGGACTATATGAGTGTGTTGTATGAGAGTGTGTGTATGAGTGTGTGAAATAATTATAATTAGTCATTTATTATTACTTTTCATGGAGCGACTGACATGTGTCTTGGAAACACGTGTTACTCCTTGACTTGCTTAAATTTCCAAGCTCTTGAATACCAGTTCTACCGTTCAAAGACCTTATAATTACAGTCGAGACTACATAATGTATAGTCAACCATCGGCAAATTGACCTTAGCAAGTGTGGCTTAACTTTCTTTATAAATTCAAATTCATTTTACTTGCATCAAACATGGTATTATTGCGTACATGTTTTGCTATAGATTCATAGCATTCAAATTTATACGTATGCGTTATATCACATCATATGTATCATTAATAAAATAAAATATTTAAATGCTTTAGATTCAATGTATTAAAATTACTGGGAATATCTATACTAATATTATAAAGCGGAAAAGTTTGTTAGTTTGTTTGTTTGTTTGTTTGTTTGTTTGTTTGCTTGAACGCGCTAATCTTCGAAAGTACTGGGTGGATTTGGATGCAATTTGGTATGGAAGTAGCTTGAAGCTTGAGGAAGGTTATAGGCTACTTTTTACCCGACTGCAAAAAAGGAGAGTTATGTTTTTACCGTGATAGAATCCACGGGAGCGAAGCCCCGCGAGAGTACTAGTAATTATATATACGTACACACATTGCTATTTTTGTAGACCTAGGAATTTCATGTTGTACAAGTTCGAATGTTTGTGAATCTGAAATCTGAATGTGTTTTTTTCTTTTTGTTACAGGTTCAGAATCGACAGTGGAATGCACTCCGGAGGTGATGAAGGTGACCATCCCTATGGATGGGGACAGGAGCGTTACCTACTTGGATCAGCTCAAAGGTAAATCTTTCAGTACCCCCTTACTTCGTTTTAAAACATAGGCCTATATGGGCACGCCGTACGAAAAACTTCAGAAACTAGTGCATGGCTCGAATTGGTCGTTTCCTATGGAGAAGAACTGGCAATAAACTCCACGGTTCCTCTTTTCAAAACATGATTTTCACAATGTGTTCAAAATTAAATTAAATTAAATAAGCCTTTATTTTCTGGGATTTTACAATTATCATACTAACACTTTATACCTACCTATTAATTTCATATACTTGCTCTTATAATAATTATCTAATTAATACGTCGGCATCCGAAATTCTCTTCCATCCACTCGGGACCTGCCACCTTCTTCAAATCATCCTCCCATGGCTTGAACTGCTCCCTCTGTTTCTTTTGTTCTCTCTGAGATACCATTCCGTAATTATTTCTGTCCACTTTTCTTTCTTATCTCTCAACATATGTCCTGTCCAACGCCATTTTAATTGTCTCCATACTTTTTCAACTTTTTGAATTTTGTTATTTCTTTAATCTTCTTTATTCGTTCTTGTCTCTTCTTCTTGTGCGTAATGTAATATTATTAGTGTATTAATGAGTATGAGAGGACAGTATAGACGTTTTAAAAATACAAAACGAATCGAGTCTTAACGAATATAAGAGTCAGATTCAAATCGCTGACGTAGGCTACACAGGTTCCTTACGGAGTTGCGGGAGTGTTCTAACGAGATACCGCGGCCCCGGAACTCAAGAGCAACTGAAGGAGCAGGGTGGGTTTTTAGTCAGTAGAAGTCTGACTCTCCCTTCCACTCCACCCAGAGCGGGAGAAGTCATTCGATGATTTTCCCACCCAGAAAAAAAGCCTACACAGGTTTCCTAACGAAGTTTTTATTCATAGTTTCGATTGCAGCACGTCGATTCTGTAAAATTCGAACAACAACTCGCATCTCACATAGCTATTCACTGTCACTTCGCTTAAATGGTTCAAAGTGACCTTGATTTTGCATTCTGTAAACAGCGTCGAAGTGACGGAGGAATTACCTTACCGAATGCCACGTCTCACGTCATCTCATACTTTATCTGTCAAAATCTTTAGTTCAACTCGCTGACACGCTCGCAAGAGTAGCGCTAGTGTATATTCGAATTAACAACCGAGTTTTTAGAATGCCAATCAATAAACTCACAGCGGATTCAGATTCGAAGTTTAGAATGAGGTCTTACAGAATAACACAGCAGTGTTGATGAAGAAAACTACACAAAGTAATGCACCTGCTAGAGTTCAAACCTACGACCTATCTACTCGCATGTTGCCTATAACTACTGGATAGATAGATAGATAGATATATTCTTTATTGTACACCAAATCAGAAAAAAAAAATATTTAAAATCTAACAAACCCGACTGCTCAACTGAAATGCAAGAGACAAGCACATTTTTATTTTAAAAAGTGACAAGCTGGCGGACCCACCCCATTAAAAAAAAAGCGTTTTTTTTCAATTTTTTAGTTAAAATATTAATTAACATTTTTATAGCTTTTCACAATGGCACCCCTCCGGATTCAGAAAGTGAAAGAGCTAAGCCCATATTTTGAAACTTTCTCTTTGTATTATTTTTGTTAGTATTACACTAATGATAAATGTGATATACTTTTTAGAAATCCTTGTGTTAAGAGCCATTAGACGTTTTTTCGCAAATTTCTAAGATTTCAATCGCCTGCTTTACCATCTTACGTCATACTTTGAATTTTTAAAATACATGTCTAAAATAGATCAATTATTAATGAAGTGTTTCGTCGTTTCACATTTACTTAAAACATGTGCATCGCTTTGTGGTGAGTAATCTCCCAAAAGTAGTTTACTGAAAAATCATCGTAGAGTCAACTTCAGATTCCGGAATCTATGACTAATGTTCACAAATTCAGGTGAAAAAAATATGGATAGTATAAGAAATATACTTGATTTGTGAACTAATGTTCAATATTCAGGATTATTTATTGCATTATTTAGAAAAAAAATAAAAACTATCGTCTATTTTTAGGTGCTGTAGCGCAAATTTGTCGCGATTATTCGCATTTAATAAGGCGTAATTTCGATAAAAAAATTACGTCAAAATAAACTTTGTTCTGTGAAGAATTCAAATAAATAGTTTTTATGACAATGCGATCATGTAATTTTATAATAACATGATTTTAAGAACGCTCTAAATTACTATATATTACGTTGCCCAAGCTAGCTGCATCCCCTGATCGTATCGGCCGCCCGATACAGACCCTCCAAGATTTCTCGGGTTCGTCGCCCGCGTAACATCCTAGACGAGCCTGACGACCCCACCACCATCCGACAAGAGAGCAGTAGGGAAACCAGCACTCTTAGAAAACACAAATACAGAACGCGTTCCTTATTCCGGCCTCGCCGACGAGGCCCATCGCGACGTCCGCGTACTTGTAATGAAAATCCTCCCCGACCTTTGCCAAACGAGCCAGCCCGCGATGCTGAGCCAGTAGCAATAAATACTCCCGTAAATAATATGACCCAGCCTGTCCCTTTGCTGCCCTCCCAAAATGACCCCGCTATGCCGAGGCCCGTACTCCACAGGGAGTGCCCTTAGCGTGCGGTCATTAGCTTTAAGTAAACTTTAGTTTGTAAGCCCTGGCTGGGGGCCTTTAATTTATTAGAGGTCACCACAGGAAAGTCCGGTTAAGTAGACTCACAGCCTTAGTGTGCTGATCTACAAGTGGCCCTACCTAAAAAAAAAAAAAACTAGCTGCATTCAGTACGGCGCGAGCGCCCTACGAGGTAGGACGTATGTCAATTTTTTCCGCGTCCCGACAGTCGAGCGCACGTATTGAGAATGCTAACTATACTACGACTACGCGGGTTTTGATACTCGTATTTTTTTTTGTAAGAAATATTTTTAGCGCTTTATACGTAATTGTTTTAGCTATGGAGAACAGGCACGGTGTATACCATTGTGTCAAAAAAGGGAAACGCAATAATTATGCATCATTAAAGAATGCACATGAAGCAAGGTACATATTTTTTAACCTACTTCAAAAAAAAGGAGAAGGTTCTCAGTTCGTCGGATTTTTGTATGTATGCTCCCCGATTACTTGAAGACGCTTAGACCGATTTTAAAATTTTATTTTTTTGTTTAATAGGGTATACTTTCTTATTGTTTCCATTGCAATCACGTCAGGATCTGATGATCGAATCATGGAAAAATCGAGGGAACTCTTCAAATATTATAGGCACACCTATAGCGATTTGGTTATTTTTTGTAGTAACTTGTGCAGTTGCTCTTGAAAAACACCATTTAGTGAAGTGGAACTGATGATGAAGACCACAGATGGCCACCGGAACTACTCAATAATAAGTATTTCGTGGGTTGCGATTCGATTACTTGAATATGGCTAAGCACTTTATGCTCGTTACAATGCATAATTATGGTGAAGTAAAGCTGATGGTGAAGTACCAGGAGAACTCCTCAAAAATTAACGGCTCTGCATCGGGAAAAGCTATATTTTGTATAAGGTGATAAGTAGTTGACATTTTGGCTTTTGTAACTTGATAAATTTCAAATTAAAAAGCGTTAAAAACACTTTTTAACTAACTTTTTGGAAGTCGGTGTTCAAACACGAAAATACGAAAAAAAAACCGACGAACGAAAGCAAAGTCGGTTTTATTTTTTGTTTAAAAGTTTTTTGCATTTATAATATAAAGTAATACTTTGATGTAGTCTTAATTTAGGGCTACCAACGTTTTGAGAAAAAAAAAATCACAAATAATCACAAAAGATAGAAGCACTTAAGAAATGAAACCCTAACTGTTGTTCAGTACTGTAGAACTATAAATACAATTTAACGAATGTCATATTTATTTATTGATTTATTTTTAAACCTACTTAAAAAAAAGGAGGAGGTTCTCAATTCGACTGTATTTTTGTAGTAGTTTTAGTAGATGGCTAGACCGATTTAGAAAATTCTTTTTTATTTGAAAGGATTTACTTCAAGGTGAGTTCCATTATCATCAAGTTAGGATCTGATGATGGAATCATGGAGAAATTGAGGGAACTCTTCAAATATTATAGGCACACCTATAATAAGTATTTCGTGGGTTGCGATTCGATTACTTGAATAAAATTTCTAAACAATTTATGCCCGTCACACTGCATATCGTGAAGTAGAGCTGATTTTGAAGTACCAAGAGAACTAAACGCTATCGTCCCTGCATTAGAAAAAAAAAAAATATTTTTCAAAAGGTGATACAAATTTGACGTTTAGGCTTTTAAACTGGGTAAATTACAAACCAACCCACTAAAAAGCGACATATAATCAAACTTTAAAAATAAAACACTGCAAAGTGAAAAAATACTTTAATTTCGTGAGCGGTGTCTTTGGTTTTGTAGTATCGTTTTTGATAATGAATTCCGAAATTAAAATTATTTTTCTCTTTGCAGTGTTTTTTTGTAAGTCGGGTTTATTTTTTAATACAAAGTTTATTTTATTTGAGATAAAATAAATAAATAACAAGATACCACGGCCACGGAACTTAAGGGCTGCTGATGGAACAGGGTGGATTTTTAGTCAGTAGAAGTCTAGCACTCGCATCCTCCACCTAGAGCGGGAAAACTCATTTATAGCATTTTCCACCCCAAAATAAAAGATAAAATAAATTTTATTGCAATCGTATTAATCCTGTAGCTTTAGACCTTGGGCTTGATGATGCAATGGAACTTTCGAACGCAAACGTAAATATTATTTGGACTATTTATTTATGTAGTTACTTCAATTTAGGTGTTGAACCGAATGGTCGTCATCAAGCATTGTCTTTTCAGTTACCCTTCAGAGTGACTGTGTAGTTTCTAGTATATTCAGTGGTAAATTATTATATCTTATCTTAAATTTTATAGGAATAACCACCCGTTGCATTAGACATCAGACTTGACGATTTAGCGGAAGTTTAGAACTCAATAGTAAATACTTTTTGGACTTTCTATATTTCTTTAGTTCTGAATTTAGTTAATACGAAACAGCATTACTTATATAAATAGGGTCTTCTACAGCGTGCCTTTTGTTTGGGACCCGGTATTTTGGTAATATTGAAAACGCCATAATCACAGAAAGATAAAGTAGGTTGGAAGTTATCAGAGCTCGAATAAAAGGTACCTGGTAAAAAAGCCCAAAAATTTAAGATAATATATGTAAATAACGGCGATAGTCTAAACTATATATATGAAACAGCACCAGTGTATACAACATGTAATTTAAAATATATACAACGTGTAATTTAAAGGGTATATACATACCGAGTGCACGGCTTCTTTGGATGATAACAAACGATATAGCAAGGGTTTTCTAATCTTATGTCTACATGTGTGGAGCTTATTAGAAATTTCAATACATTGATACCGGAGACCGAATTTTTCAAATTAAAAAGAACGAAGAGAATTATCGTGTTATTGGCTAGTGACGTGGAAAGTGATGACCCTCATAGTGATGTGACACGTTTGTTATTATTGGTATTCAAGAAACATATGAAACCGATAATTTGGGGTCAATTCTGTGAGTCACTTATTTTGAGCTGAAACTTTGCATAGAGACTCCATACCAGATGTTGTCTTCAGTCCTTTTGGATAGATATGGGGTTTCCGTTACACGTTGTATATGATTGCATAGGTAGAAAATTTTGAACGTACAAAAATCTTCAGATATGTAGTGCAACAACTACTTGTCTGAAGATAAACTAACTAACTAACTTTAGGGTAATATATTTTAAACATGTTATACAGGGTATAATGGAATATACATAAACCCTTAAATGGGGTAATTGTACTCATTATTATGAACGTGAAAATCATCATCAGCTGTTTAGTAAATTTTGTCCAGTTATGCACACTTATAAATGAACGAGGTCGTCTATTCTTTTTCGCAATTTTATGGTTGGTCCCATAGTAAAAGATATTCATAATGATAATTACAATTACCTCTTTTCTCTTTTTCTTTTTCTTCTGTATATTTCATCACAAAGTTAAAATTCTGAAATGCAAATTTTTATTTTTTAGAATAATTATAAAGTGCATGGAAGGCGATTAATAGATTGTCAGTACTTTTGGAGTCAATTAATCAATATAAGCAAACACAGTGAAAAGTTCGGCTACAATATGAGTTTTCTAAAAATAGAAAAAGAGAAACGGATGGGTCTCATATCCAAATTTTACTTGAAATATAAGATGTGTGTTTCTAGCTTTATTCTGAAAACTTCAGACCCCAACACAACTGAAAAATCTAAACTCAATCAAGGCGCGGTATATGGTTCAATTATGACAGGAATATATATATTTTTGTATAGACACACCAACACTTTTTCTTACTTGTAACCTATTTGTAGAAATAAATATCATTTACAATTTAACGTAAAAAATAACCTTCCTTCTGAAACAGTTTATTAAAAAATAAATATCGGAAACTACAACTCATAACTTACGTGCGTACGTACGTACGTACACAAAAAGTGTGATTTTTCTTAGTTAAGTAACACCGATTTTACACTTTTGAGTTTAATTTTGTTGAAGTCGGTTGTCACATAACTTCCATTTTTCTTTTAAATATATACTTTATACATGTCTTTCATTTTTTAAATCTCAAGTCATTTAAGTAATCAAATCTCTTTCTTATAAAGACGATTATAACAGCTCAAAATTGTTTAGTCCGACTCGACACTCTCTCTACACTATTAGTGTTGTTTATGTGTGCATCGCCACGCATACATGCCGATTTTTACCTAAACTCGAGCGTTCAAATTTTGAAAAATGGCTCTTAAGCCCTTTAATTTGATACCCATATTGCAGTATTCCAAAAAAAAAATTTTTGACGTGACAACGTCTTATAATTCGATGAAGCTGGCTGCACGCACGAAAATACATGACTCATGCGGCGTTACCTCGCTGTGAGGCGTTCCATCGCTCTGAGGCGTTCCAAAGCAAATCAAATTGGATCTACAAGTTGACATTTATGTATGACTCAACGAGTCAAGTACTAGGCTATCATAAAACGGTAAGAGATGACGTCACTGTGTAGGGATTCTTTGACATTTATGTATGACTCAACGAGTCAAGTACTAGGCTATCATAAAACGATAAGAGATGACGTCACTGTGTAGGGATTCTTCGATTGTCATGAGAAGTGCAGTAATAGTGATGTAAAATTAAAATTTTCTTTTGAAAAATGCAACCATTCCATCAGTATTTTCTTATGACGTTGTCACGTTCAACTATCGTCAGTAAACCGACTTTACAGATATCCGATTTTTTCATTATGTATAATGGCTTCGCACAGCCGCCATGTTTCATTTTTTCAAATGTCACCTATCTAAGAACACTTGGGCTGCTAAGACGAATTTAACAATACCTCAATTATGTGAACCCGTTCAGCGGTTCTGGAGATATAAGGTAATAAAGAATGTTACAAACATACATACAAGATACGCGCGAAAAACATAACCCTTCCTTTGTAGTCGGGTAACAAATAAAGACTTAACCATCGACAACATTTGTCATGTTGAAAACAACCATAGTTCTCCTAGCCGATCTCGGCCACGATGTCAAATCTAATAATTGATTAGCCATCTGCGCGGGAGATATTATAGTTCACAAGTATGTGTGCAGGTACAGCACTCTCTGTTGCTTTACTCTCATAGTTCAATGGGACGGTAATCTGACACGATCGGAGAGAGATCAGGCGTAGGACCACGGAATAGATGAATAATAAACATATTCTGATCACTATGAAATTCCGAACATTAACAACATTATTGCAACAAGTTACAAAAAGTATACATTGCCCGTTGTGTACTCGCTTAATCAACGCAATGACCAAGTCCGCTTACAATGTACTGCATGCGCCACACTCCAACCATTGACGTTTCGTCCTTTGCCCTGATTGGCCGTGATGCACGGCGTATGTTTATCAACAGTGAGTTGCAATCAGTAGCAAGCTCTCGACTTAAGTATGTGTAATTTATTTGTGTGCTTAATTCGCATACGTAACGGGCCTCTTGCTTGTAGTAGAACTAAAGAGTGGGGAGACAAGCGGCGACACGCGTTCTCATACAAATCAGGAACTATTTCCTTTCTAACCTCTTTTATTAAATCTGTTCTGTACGTAGGACAACAGCTTAACAGGCTTTCCGAGGTACGGGGATTATCACACCACTAACTTCCAAATTCCGAATTCACTGAGAAAACCGAATAGCAATTTTTTTTTTTTTTTTAGCTTATATAAACCAGCAGTCGCTCTTGCAACCAGTAGCCACAGAGGCAGTGAAAACTATGTCGCTAAAGTGTCGACTAAAACCGGTTTCGTCTTAATCTATCTCAGTGAAAGTTCTCATTATCATGATTAAACAAAAGAGTACACAAGCTTGTTACTTTGAATGGGGAAACTATGAGAAACTTGTGAAAATATGAGAAGTTTCCTTGTTAGTCGTAAGTTGGCTTATTATTCTGTGTTAATACTCCTTTTCCTTTCTTGTTAATTATCTTATACGAGGCACGTGTACGGCGTTAGATGTACCAATTAGGGAACGAATGTTAGCGTTTATCCGGAAAGCGACAAAATAATTCTTTTATTTACAGTTAATTAAAACGATAAACACTAATTACAATAATCAACATAGAAATACATGTTAGAAACGAATAATTGTGATTGATAATTGAAATTATCCTATCCTACTAATCCTATCCTACTTCCTTCCTACTAATATTATAAATGCGAAAGTTTGTGAGGATGGATGGATGTTTGTTACTCTTTCACGCAAAAACTACTGAACGGGTCTGAATGTAATTTGGTAAGTATATAGTTGGCAGCCTGGAATAACACATAGGCTACTTTTTATCCCGAAATTCCCACGGGATCGGGATTTGCGCGGGAAAACCTTCCCACGCGTACGAAGTCGCGGGTAGAAGCTAGTATAAGATAAAATTAAAATAGAACAGGAGACACTCATATACATACATTTATATACATACATGCATACAATTCCTCTCGCAGAACACCAGACATGCACGCATAATTTTACTCCATTCGTCGGCAAACTCATCACATTCAGGGTTGGTAGTCAGGAGGGCATTGAACATCCTTAGAGTGCGACATACTAGGGATTCAGCAGCACTGGCGAAAATTTTGGAAGTCGGTGGAGCAAACAAATTGTGCAAGCCGAGACATGACGAAACTATAAGGGTTCCTTCCGATTTTTGCCATTCGGCTACGGAACCCTAAAAACCAGAACAAAGGAAAGCATAATAACGACGACTGATCTAAAATAAGCGTCAATAGCCTAAAGGCTAAGTTGTCGGGCTTGTGATCAAGAGGTCGCAAGTTCGAATCCCACACATTACACTATTGCCGTGAACTCACTCCAGACACAAGTATATTTAGCTTAGTTAGCAATACACAGACAAACAAACAAGATTGCTAACCTCTGTGAATTCTACCCACACTGCTAGTAACCGAAAAAAAAAAACAAATAAATCCCACATACCGAATCATTTTTTTTTTGTAAGCGGTCTGTAATATTTTAAATTCAATAATTTAAACAAAAATAAAGGAAACGTAATTGAAAATGTGAAGAGTAACTGCCATTTTCTATAGAAGTTTAGATTTTAGTCAAGCTGTTTTCTTCCGTTTCATTATTTGCCCCATAAATAAAGCAAAAATCTGTAAAATAACCAAACAGCTCTGAATAATGGCTTCTTAATAATAAAGCCGTCAGCCAAGTCGCGATGTGTGGACATCTCAATGCGCACGAGTTGGCGGTAGATATATCAATGTAGTTGAATTTTGATGGCCCTTACAGTGTGGGAACGGTGGGATTGATACCTCACGATCACGGTTGGGTCGAATTGATAATAGCGGAAGGGAAATACAATGGAAATATGTAGGACCAAAAAGTTTTTTTTTATTGAAAATAGTTTCGCGTTTGACTACTATCTCACCTGATGGTAAGTGATGATGTGGTCGAAGATGGAGCACGCTTACCTAAAAGTAACCTATTCACTCTTGACTTAAAGACTCCTAGGTTGTAGCTATCGGGAAACACAGACTCCGGCAGGGAATTCCACTCCTTAGCCGTACGCACAATGAAAGTATTCCCAAAACGTTTTGTGCGTATGGGTGAGATGTCCACCATGTAACGATGGAGCTTTGCCGTTTGTCTCGTAGTCCGATGATGGAACGGGCTTGGCGGAATTAGATTGTGTAATTCCATCGCACACTCCCCGAAATGTAACCGATAGAAAACCGATAGACTTGCAACTCGTCGTCGGTGTTCAAGGTTCTTATATCTCTGTAATTATGACAATGGGGGCAGAAGCCCCCATTGTCATAATTACAGTAAGTCAAAAAAATTAAATGTTGGGAAATCGCACTTTTTTTTTGAAATGTTTAAATTGGTGTATCTTGATAATTATAGCAGACAGCTTAAATATTTAAACGGATAACAAAAGTTAAGATTAGTCCTCAATATAATTTACTAGTACTCACGCGGGGCTTCGCTCCCGTGGTTTCTATCACGGTAAAAACATAACTCTCCTTTTTTGCAGTCGGGTAAAAAGTAGCCTATAACCTTCCTCAAGCTTCAAGCTACTTCCATACCAAATTTCATCCAAATCCACCCAGTACTTTCGAAGATTAGCGCGTTCAAGCAAACAAACAAACAAACAAACAAACTAACAAACTTTTCCGCTTTATAATATTAGTATAGATTTGTTAAATATTGATGTTTAAGTTATAAATAGAGTAAATATATTTACTGTGAAAATGAGTAGCTAAAACGCAATATTTAAATAATGTCAATCTACCGGAACATTAGTTACTGTAAATATGATAGTGAAAATACGAAATAAACATAATTTTAACACAGTAAGCCTACTTACTGTTATTATTATAATGAACGATTGAGTCTTCTTAACATTTACTGTGTGCTTATCGTAACTTTGTTAATAATTTAGATATAAAAATAAAGAAAAATTTTCCTTATAGGGCTTGATTTTAAGGATCATAGTAATGTAAAAAAAAAGTCATAACGCCAGTAACACGACTTACTGTAATTATGACATCGGGGGCAGCGTTGGTCTCGGCTGTTATTTGAACTTCTTTGACCGTCTTAACGGGTAGTCAGAAGCCAGTAAATCTGACCAGTGTAACGATAGTATCACCCAGTTACTGGGTTGTGGAGGTCAGATAGGCATATCCGGTTAGACTGGAAGCCGACCCCAACATAGTAGGAAAAAGTCTAGCACATCTGCTTAAACTTTTTCCATGAAGAACCATCTTTCTATGCTTATTTCCACAGAACTATTCGTAGCGCTGACACCATGCTAATTAATTTAATACAAACTCAATTATAATTTCTCTGTCCCTTATTGGTTTTCCTTATTCCCGTCACGTCTTGTTATAATTAAATTCAGTCCGGGAACGCGCTCACGACTTTTACCCGCATGTATTATTAATTTTTATTAATAAGCTATGAGACAATTAATGAGGAAAGAGCTAGCATTTCTCATGCTCGATCCTTCTTTGTATGACAATAGATTTAAATAGTATTCTTGTTCATTCATTTCATTCATTCATTCATTTATTTCATAAACAATTTTAACATTGTGTTGAAATCATCGCTCTTAAATACACACAAACATAAAAAAATTACAGGTAGGCATTATTACTATACAGCACAAACTAATCAAAATAAAATAAGTTACAATATTCCATTTCAAATAATATTCTTAGAATAGCATTGTTACACAAATCATATAATTATGTCAAATATAAACAATGTAAAAAAATAAACAAATACAAATTCAACCATTACAAGTCAGAAGTAAAAATAATAATAATAATCAAAATTTATATAATAATATCAATAAAATTAGCAAAAATGTAAAGTCCAAATTATGTCAAATAGATATTGTAAAACTAACACCAAAAAGTTTACATACAGATCAGCCATTAAAATTGTCAAAATGTCAAAATAAAAAATTACGTCAATTAAATAAGGGTGTTGTTGGAAGCAGAGGCGTAACGTAGATTAAAATAGACGTGGGCGAAGTAACATTAGCGAGGCCCCTTTATTTTTTCAACCGACGACAAAAAGAGGAGGTTATCAATTCGACGCGTATGTTTTTTTTTTATGTATGATCATCGAGTACTCGAAGACGGCTGAACCGATTTGGAAAATTCTTTTTTTGTTCGAATGGGTATACTTCGAAATTGGTCCCATTATCACCAAAGTCAGGATCTGATGATGGAATCCTGGAGAAATCGAGGGAACTCTTCAAATATTATAGGCACACCTTTGGCGTTTTGGGTATTTCTTATAGTAACTTGTGCAGTTGCTCTCAAAAAGTACCATTTGGGGAAGTGGAACTGATGATGAAGACCACAGATGGCCGCCGAAACTACTCAATAATAAGTATTGAGTGGATTGCGATTCGATTACTTGAATATGGATGTTAAGCACTTTATGCTCGTCACAATGCATATGGTGATGTAGAGCTGATGGTGAAGTACCAGGAGAACTCCTCAACAATTCTGCCGCGCTAGCGATAAGAGCAGTAAGTATGTTTTGCATAGTTTTGAGTAATTGGCATGCAAAGTTTTTGTTACAATTTTGTTTTTCCGGACTTCTATTTTTATGTTATATTAATTATGATGGTTGAAACGTGTAGCCCAAATAAAGCGCTTTTATATTTTTCACTCAATAAAATTGTATATATATTTGAATAGTTTTAAATAACGAAAATCCTTTTATATCTAGTGTTAGTTGAAGCAACTGAAATATCAATTGCTTAGAATAATAGCAGTAAGTAGTAAGTTACTGCTGTTATTATAAGCAACTCATACTGGGGTTAGGTTATAGCTTAGGAATAATAAAAACAAAGTGTTAGATAAAAAACATTTCTGTTTATTAATATTTCTTTACTTACGTATTATTAAATAACGAGGTTTCACTATATGAGAACAATAAAATATTAAAAATATAAACTATCATACAAGTTTAAATCAGTCTTTCTTACTTTGAAAATCCTATAAAATAATTATAAATGTTTATTGAGCTCCATTGTACTCTCGTATATTAGTTCAAAAACTTAAAAAATATATAAACATTGGCAAGTTAGTCATATTTCAAAGTAACAAACAAAAAAACAGCCTTTCTATGTCCACAATTTGAAATCAAACTAAGTTAAAATAATAAAATTAAAAAAATCTAACATAATGTATGAAATAAAATAACAAAACCTTTTTTTTTTGGTTTTTTTTAACTATCTAGCAAAACTTAATACTATAAACTTTATCTGAAACCGGTAAATTTAACCAAAACCCCTTTCTGTTATCTGGCATTAATTTTAACAGTTTCTTTAAAATCTCAGTCTTCGTATATTCTGGAATTCCTCTGGGTGTCAATAATGAACTGAATTCAGGAAAAGTTCTTGATTTCAGGCACTTTAACTGTAAAAAGTCTAAACTTTTTACTTGTCCGTCAGCATGGTTAGTTTTGTATTGCAGTGTGAACTCGCCTCGATTTGCGACTAAAACCATAATATTCTTAAGGTACACTCTAGGTTGTACTTTCCTCATTTCATGTTGCGAAGATAGGTCGATATAATTGTAAAAATTATCGACTTCCATTACTTTTACAAAGGTTTTTCTTGAGTTAGCTTGCTGCACTGCATCAACGAAGTCGTTAAAATCATAAACCTTATTTTATTATATCTCTCCTAAGTAATTAAGGCAAAAGAAAAACCATGCTTTACTTATTACACCGACAGTATACACAGTTACTGCAGATATGTTAAGTAAAAGTAAAACCTAAAGGATAGAGCTTTACTTGCTAACCCGGAGTAACTATACTTACTGTTGTTATGTTAAAGAAGATTTTTCATTTATTGGACTTTATCCTTTATCCTTAACGAAATTTACTGGTTCCCGATAATCTATTAAAACAGGAGTCAGCACATCTGGTAGAGCTCATTGAGCTGATTCGGGATCAATATTTAACTCATTTTGTCAAAAATTTCACTTACTGCTGATATCGCTAGCGCGGCAGAATTAACGGCCCAGCATTGGGAAAAGCAATATTTTGTAAAAGGTTATAAGTAGTTGACATTTAGGCTCTTGTAACTAGGTAAATTAAAAATCATCCAACTAAAAATAATGACATAAAAACTTTTTAACAAAAAATTAAACCGACTCCCAAAAAACACTGCACTAATTTTTTGTAAAAAAGTTTTTTTTATTTGTTAGTTTTACCAACAATTGCTTTTAATTAAGACATGTTCTAGTAGCACTACAGTTTTAAAGGGTAACAGCATAACAATCAGTTATAGGTAAACTCTGCAAGTGACACTATTTTGAGCTTACTAACAGTGTATATAGTCTTTTGTTCCCAATATTAATTATATATATCCTTTTATTAATATGTATCCTTTTTGTTTATTTTTTCTGTGTGGGAAAATCATCAAATGACGACATACTGACTAAAAACCCACCCTACTCCTTCAGTTGCCCTTGCGTTTCGAGGCTGCGATATCTCGTTAGAACATTCTCGCAACCCTGTAAGGTAATGGCCTAATCGGGCCCGTCAATGCTGCTGACTGCTCTTTGAGCCGCGCGCGGGATACGGTGAGCTGCTGACTTGGACCCGGTCCTTACCGGATGGTGAGCTACCCCTGCTCGCCGTCCGCAGACCCACTTCTAAGGTGGCCGGAGATTGGCCCGGAGTTATCTCGCTTTCAGCCTCCTCATAGATCTATCAGCTAATGCATGGCGAGAGATTATTGAAAACCATTTAGATTTTTTTATTCTGGATTTGCCCACTTTTGACCTCGATCAGGCCTGGTGGTGGTTGTAGACCTCATCTAATGCTTACGCATTAGATGAGGTCTACAATCAAACAAGCAAGCCTAGAAGATGCCTGTTCACACTTGCTTTGTAAAAAGGTCGTCTGTGGTAAAGTCTGGGAGCATAGAATTTAAAAGGGTGTCGCGAGGCCTTTAAGTTCGAGTCTATGAATGAGGGCCTACTTCGCCCACGCCTTGGTACGCCACTGATACGAAGATCTAGCCTAGTTGACATTTCACGTGTCTGTTCCATGGACTAGCTTTTACCGTGGACATAGTTTAATAATTGTTATAAAACGTGGCAATAGTGCCAGTCTTTTGGGAACATTACCCGCGAACTGGAATGCTGAGGAATTTTTGACACCATAATTATGTTTTTTTTTTTTTATATTTAATATCTACGTTTAGTACAAATATAATTGTTATAATTGTACAGCTAAACATAATAGGGTTCTCTTGCAATATGTATGCTACTTTTTATCCTAGAATTGCCAAGGGATTGATTGGGTTTAATGCAACGTACAAAAAGATAATGTCAACTATTTCGCGAAAAATCAAATACATACGTCGAACAATAACTACAACAATAACATGACATCGTTTTCTATTTCACTCGCCCTAGACTTGTCAGTGGGTTATTAAGACGGACGATTTTGATAAGTCTTTTGGATATTAGACCCTACTACTGTTTAGTACTTTTGTATAAAACCTACTGAATAACGTTTACGTCTCCATTTCCAGAATATAAGCCGTGTCAGCCAGAGATAAACGGCAATGTGGCAATGTTCCTGCTGGACCTCCAAGACCCTCACAAGTGTGCAGTCGTCAGAGTGCTGAACACAGGAACTGTAAGTAGCATCACTTACATACTTAGCTTTTGTAGAGGTTATGGGCCCAAATTTCCTTTGACAAAAACTGCCTGTTTTGTAAAAACTAAAAATAAAAGGAGTGATAATTAAATTATAAAATATATATTAGCCTAATGGCTAAATAATGAATAAATAATGTGTCGGACTTGTGATCGTTGGGGATTAAAGGTCGAGGGTTCGAACTCCATCCTTTTCGCTATTGCCATGAAACCACTCTAAACACAAGCAATTCTTAGCTTAGTTGGAGTGGTTAATAAGATTGCTAGTCATTTGAATTCTACCCACAATGAAAGAAAGAAAGAAAGAAAAAACGTTTATTGGCAATGCTAGAATTCTTAAAAAAAAAAAACATAACATATCCGCGACTCCGGTTTCAACTCCGGTTCCGACCCCGGTTCCGACTTCGGTTCCCTTTAATCCACCTCCGTCATATCCCTAATTCAAACCATAAATTAACTTGATAACTTATTTCTCGATTCCAGGGCAAGCGCACGTTTTACAGCAAAATCTTCATTGAGAACTCTTTAGGAGGAGTGGAGACGTTGATGGCTCGCTGCGAGGTAGCCGGCAAGCTGCGATCGCTCACTCGACGGGATGTGCATCCCTTCCCATTAGATTTCAACGAGCCTGAGTAAGTATAATATAATTTATACTAATATTATAAAGCGGACAAGTTTGTTTGTTTAATCTTCGAAAGTACTGGATGGATTCGGATAAAAATACGGTATGGAAGTAGCTTGAAGCTTGACAAAAGTAAGCTCCTTTTTAGCCGACTGCAAAAGAAGGAGGTTATGCTTTTATCGTGATAAAATCCACGGGAAAGAAACCTAATAGACCCTAAATTGAGTTTTCGAGTCGTATTTTAACTACCTATATACGTCAATGTGAAAGGAGTCTCTTTAGTCTCCGGGGTTGCGGGCATGTTTTAACGAGTTACCGCGGCCCCAGACGCAAAGGCAACTGAAGAAACTAGGTGGGTTTTTAGGCAGTTGAAGTCTGACACATCCTTCTGTTCCAGCTAGAACGGGAAGAATCATTTGATGGTCATACCCCCAAAAGAAAGTGTTCTTTAGTAGTACTCTTTCAAGACAAGGGCTATCGTGAATGGATATTGGTAGAGAATTTATTTTTACAATTATCCGGTTATGTTTCACAATATTCAAAAGTTCAAGGACCAAGCCGCTATTGGCATGCTTCCAGATTTTAGAAATATGAAGGAGCCCTGTAATACCTGAGAGCCTCTTTCTGTATTTAGATTTTTAGCCCGTTCCATCATCGGACTACAAGACAAACGGCGATGCATCATCGTTAGGATTAGATTGTGTAATTCCATCGTATGATTTACAAACATATTATATGTTTCAGTGTACTGAACATCACACGTTACGAGGAAGGCAAAGCGCCCGAACCAGTTCTTGGAGCCATTGTGAAACAAAACGGAAAACAGTAAGTGTATATCTCTAAATACCTTCCTAATATTAAAAATATGAATATGTCTGTCTGTTAAATACCCAAGGTCGACCATAGCATGTTTGTTTTAAATCGACCTTTAAGGACTATATTAGGGATGCAATTTTTTACCAAAAATATGTCCATACAAAAGATATCGTGAGCAGTAAAATAATGAGGTTGTCTTCTACAATTATTTCTGTTAAACCACGCGATTTTGATAAGTCTACTGAAAATAGTGTTTTCTCAATACGGTAATTAGAAATCAAGGAGATTGCATAAAATTTATGTTGTCTCAGCCAAATATTGTTATTTAAGTGTGTATGTGATTCAATTACACAGGCCAACAAAATTTAATTAAAGTAAATGGTTTTCTATTAGCAATACGACAATTGAAAACAAAATACGCAACCAAATAACAAGCTAGGATAAATATGTATTAAATAAACATAAGAATGACGCTGTCAAATCAATACAATATCACACAAAATGGTTAGTATTCTGTGTTCAATCGTTACAACATCTGTGTCCCAAATTACGTTATAAAACGTTTTCCTTAAAAGGACAATTTTACGTAGGTAATGTTTTATGCATAACCAGTTTTTGGAGACGAAAATGGTTGGTAACCATTTTCGTCTCCAAAATTATATTACAAAGCGTTGCCCTTACTTTACAACACAAACTTATCTTTAAGTTCATAATAATTGCTAAAATAACGATTTAGTTTTATATAATTTTAGGTTTGGTAACATTACAATTATACTTATTCAATTTTTATATTTTCTTAATCTGAGATTAATCTTTTGAACTGACATCTAAAATATGCATGAAATTAAATATTTGTACAACATATGTAATGGTAAAATTTATAGAGGCCATTATAATTTTAAGATCATATTATTACCTACATAGATATAAGTACCTACATTGTAAACCTACATTTTGTGAAATAAATAGATTTTATTTGATTTACTTAACAGAAGCAAACCTCTGCTTGAAAGGTAATTTCAGACATTGTAAAGTTTCTTACAAAATTTTACGAAATAAAGCTTCTTTATCTTTCACACAATAATTACGTACAGCTAAGGAATAGAATACCCTGCCGGAGTCTGTGTTTCCCGATAGCTGTAACCTAGAGGTCTTTAAGTCAAGAGTGAATAGTATTTCTCGATAAGCGTGCTTCATCTTCGAGCACATCATAGCTTATCATCAAGTCAGATGGTGCAAACGCGATTCTATCATCATAAAAAAAAAACAGATAATTATTTAAATCAACCCCTATGGAGCTGAAATTGGAGATGAAATGTATCCACAAAAAATTCCAAGTAATTAAACGAAGTCGCGAGCATCGGCTAGTATTACTTATTTCTTTTAAACCACCCGAATTTGATAAGTCTACTGAAAATAGTGTTTTCTCAATACGGTAATTAGAAATCAAGGATATTGCATAAAATTTATGTTGTCTCAGCCAAATATTGTTATTTAAGTGTGTATGTGTGTGTGATTCAATTACGCAGGCCAATAAAATTTAACCAAACTTCTTAACCAGAAACTAGACTATACATTTCCATAGGTTTTCGATGCGCTGAATCCGAATCTTGATCTTACAAAGATGAGAACATCAAATCACGACAATTCAGTGAAAAAAAAAAATTGATCAAACTCAACGGCATTTGAAAGAAGAAGACTTGTTCTTTAATATGGTAGGGAACCTTTTTTTTTTAAATAATTCGTGAGTCTACACAACCTCAAAATCGGGCAAAAACGGTACTTTTTAAACTTTTAGGTTAGGATATCTCAGAAACCTGACGTGCGACCTGCCTTCGGAAATATATAGTCTGGTTTCTGGTTAAAAATTTTGTCGGCCTATGTTATTGGTGTACAATAAAGTATATTCTATCTACCTATCATAAGAATGACGCTGTCAAATCAATCTCACACAAAATGATTAGTGTTCTGTGTTCAATCGTTATATCTGTGTTCCAAATTACGGTAAAAATGCCTTCCTTACCTTAACACGACACTTTTACGTAATGGTTTTAAAGATAACCAACTATTTTCGTCTCCCGAATTACGCAACAACGCGTTTTCCTTACTATACAACACAAACTTACCTACCACTTACCTTGCTTATCATTAAGTTCACAATAATTGTTAAAATAACTAAACCTTTAGTTTATATATTTTTTACGTTTGGTTACTGTAAACCGTAGGTACTGTAAAAAGCAAATCAAAGGTAATTCCAGACATTATTTAAAAGTTTCTTACATAACTTTATGAAGTAACACTTTTTCATCTGTAACCCAACAATTTTAAACCTTACTTTTTTAAGCCTAACCAGTTCCAACCAACTATTTTTCAGGGTATCTGGCGAGATCTCAGTCACTCCTGGCACTCCCCTCACCATGGAGATCTTCCTGAACGAGAAGTCAGCTCCTATCTACGGACTTCTGGTGAACTACATGCATGTCACGGACACCGGGAAGCAGCAGGAGACTATTATTTTGAATGGGTAAGTGAAATATGCTAGGATTACCATTTTACTAACTAAACAAAAAAAAGATTTTTACTGAACTTTATGGTGAATGCTAAACCGGAGAGAAATATAATAAAATATGTATTCATACCAAGACAACATGATATTTATTACATACTATTATAGCTTCATTCCCGCGTAAATCGCAATCTGAACAAGACTGTGTTATTCCATGATGTCAACTATCTACCTACTTACCAAATTTCATTCAGATCCTTTCAGTAGTTTTTGCATGAAAGAGTAACAAACATCTATACATCCATCCTCACAAACTTTCACATTTATATGTTTATTTTTTAATTAAACAGAACTTGGAAAGCGATAGAATTCACATTACAAGTAATCTTGTTAACTCCTCCAACTCACAAACACACACACACACACACACAAACACACACACACACGCGCACTCACATATACACACACGCGTAAGTACAAAAATCATGCTTGAGTATATTTTATTTTTCAGTTTAATTTTAGTTTTGGATTGGAATTGCTTAATATTTTTATTTTTAAGATTGTTTAGTTTGTATTTATTTTCTTAGCAGCACCTACGGATTTGCAATCTTCTTTCTTTTCTCTCTCACTGTGGAAATAGGCTGACGGTCCTTAATACAGATTACTCAGTAATCTAAATAGGACGTCAGAATCTAAACGGTTATTCCGAATTAAGATTGTAATAACACTGTACAGCCTTTTTTTGAGATTATATTAATGTGATTAAATAAATGTGATACCTAACTAAGCTGTGTCTGGAGTGGGTTCACTGCAATAGTGTAGGGGTTCAAACCCGCGACCTTTCGATCACAAGTCCAAAACCCTAGCCATTAGACCATTGACGCTTCTATTATATTAGTAAGACACTAATGTTTCTTTCTCCTCATTCCAGCTGTTCAGTGGACACCTACCTCTTCGATAACTTCGTGACAGCTGACGGAGACACGCTCACAGCTAAGTTCAAAGCGTTCAAGTTCCCCGACACTTCGTATGTGCAGTTCAAGGGTACCGTCACTGTTTGCCTCGACAAATGCCAAGGGGTGAGTATTTGTAGACCATTTCTAATAATAAAACTGTCATTAGAAAGAATTGAACAAAACGATGACAAGTCCAGCCGCTGAGGTGCAATGTGTATCGGGAATTCCTGTGTGTGTTGTGGAAGAAAAACACCGACATGTGTGTTCACCAAGCAGCTTTATTGAACTAAACCTTATTGTTCTAATTTGTATGTATGTACCTAATATTAAAACGTAAGTGCTGATCGCGGGCGTTAGCATAAAATTGACGAGCGTGCTGGTAGCGTGCTGTAGATCTTAATAAAAAATTTCTACGAAATATGGTTTGATCAGTTTTTGAAATATAACACATTTTCTAAAACCGCAAATATAACTTTGCATGTCATACAAACACTATAAAAAACAAAGTTCTTTTCCGTAGTTACTAAGAAATCCTTTGGACGAGTCTGACTCGCACTTGGCCAATTGTTATTAATTTAGGTCGTGCCTGTCCTCCACGTCTTACTTATCTTACTAATCTTATCTTATCTTACTTCTTACTATCTTATTTCTTTTCTTACTAATACTAATATTATAAATGCGAAAGTTTGTGAGGATGGATGGATGTTTGTTACTCTTTCACGCAAAAACTACTGAACGGATCTGAATGAAATTTGGTAAGTAGATAGTTATCATTCTGGAATAACACATAGGCTACTTTTTATCCCGAAATTGCCACGGGATCAGCATTTGCGCGGGAAAACCTTCCCACGCGTACGAAGTCGCGGGCAGAAGCAAGTAATATTATAAATGGGAAAGTTTGTCAGGCTGTATGTATGTTTGTTGCTCTTTCAAACAAAAACTACTGAACGGAATTCAATGAAATTGTGTAAGTAGATAGTTGACATCCTGGAATAACACATAGTCTACTTTTTATCCCGGAATTACCTTCCCACGCGAACGAAGTCGTAGGCAGAAGCTGGTAACTAATAAAACATTAACTGTGCTGAATAACCTAATTTAACACATGTCTCACAAAACCTATGATTTTCCAGGTACAATGCAGCAACGGTCAGATAGCGTACGGACGTAAGCGCCGCTCCATCAGCTCGGGAGCTGACTCCAACAAAGTCTACGAGGTATCCCTGACCACCTTCATCAAGGTAGACTATGAGGAGGGGCAGAAAGAGGCAGGTTCGTGGATCATTTACTTCTTCATTATTGTATCGCTTCTGCTAGAAAGAGTGCTGCGTTAGATAAGACCGATCTGCTTACTACGAAAGAACCATCGACTGTTTTTTCTATTTAGGTGTTTATGTTACATATGAAGGTAGCTCGCTAAAGGCTTGTGTCGGACTTGTGATTGAGAGATCGTGAGTTCTTATGCACTTATTATATAAAATTTAGCTTAGTTGGAGGGGTTTGTCATTTATACAAACACGTGAAAAACAGAGTTATTTCGTGTAGCTACTTCGGAACCCTTCATGGTCGAGTCCGACTTTGCATTTGGCCATTTTTTTGTTACAAAAAACTAGGTCGTTAAATAATACTTACTGCCCTACACACTCTTTTCCTCAAATAATGAGTGAGCAAAAATCCGCTATCACCGTGTTTTAACATGCATATATCAAGGTAAAATGGATTTGATTGTGACATAACTCATTTTAAAATTAAAATTTATTGCTTGAAAGCCATAAATACTGAAGTATTATAAGCGAAATCCCTGGTGCCCCAGATAACATAATAATTGCTTGATTTATTATCAGATTCGAATAAATGTTTACACAACTAATTTCTACCAGTATATTATTTACATTGACAGTTTTTTTTTGTAAACCAATATGTCATCGTAAAATTGAATAAATGGTTTTATAATATATCTCGAGAGATTGTAAACTATCGATAAATTGTGATCCGTACCATACTGTTTGCAATTTTTTTTTATCAATTTGCGTAGAATTCACGGCACTAACAATATAGTTAACCCCTACAACTAAGCGAAATATGCTAGTGTCTGGAGTGGGTTCACGATAATAGTGTAATGGGTTGGGTTCGAACCCGCGTCCTTTCGATCGCAAGGCCGAAGCCGAAGTAGGCTATTGCCGCTTTTAAAGCGGCTAGTCCAATGGTTACAGGCACGACTTACGAGTTGTAGTTCGTAAATTCGAATCTAAACAAGTACACAGCTTTGTGTGGTTTTCATCATCATCACTACTCTAGAAACGGTGAAGAATAACATCGTGAGAAGACCTAGGACCTAGACCTAAGACCTAGGAAAAATCCGAAGACATGCAATGTTCCCCAATCCGCACTGGGCCTGTGTTGAGGATTACCGTCCATTCACTCTCATAGATGAGAGTCCTGAGTCCCAGCGGTGGAAACGTTAAAAGGTTATGATTCTGATGTTTAAGATGCAACCTGTATTCATAATTATGAACCCTATGTAATTAGAGCGGTCGCGCGAGCCTTCGCTCTGGTAAACTTAATCACGATAAAAATATAACCTCCTTTTTTTCTGTGTCCTAAAAAGCCTATAACCTTTCTCAAGCTTTAAGCTACTACTATACCAAGTTTCATCCAAGTCCACTCAGAATTTTCAAAGATTAGCGCGTTCAAACAAACAAAAAACTTTTCTGCTTTCAAACTATCATAATATCATTAATATGATAGATAAAAATCCCAAACTTTGCTTTAAATCCCCAATAATCCTGCACCTTGCAGGATTTTAACGAGGCCAATACAAGAGCTGTTCAGGTAGATGCATACTAGTCCAAAGACGTTGGAACATCGACTCGAAAAGAAGATTTTCACATTTCCCAAAAGATTTTTTTATGTGACATGCTCTTATGTAAAACTACTTTTGTTTACAGAAGACGTACTCGCCCTCCTAAGGAACCTGAAAGTAGCGAACCAACGTCTCGGAGACATGGACAGAACCCCAGCCACAGTCGCCGAGCACACTTCGAAAAACGTGCTCGTTTACGAGCAAGAGACCTTAGTACAGAGCAAAGCGAGCATTATATCTAGCAGTCTATTAGTCCTGATTAGTTTGCTCATTCTGTTCAAATAAAAATAATAATTTTGTGACATGGCAATACTAAAAAACATACCATAAAGAATATGAAAAAAAAATCGAGCGAAATTGTCTTTGACTGGTACTTAATTTTAAATTTAGAAAAAAGAACTCAGTTGTCACTAACGCCATTGGTAGTGGCGGTTTTTAGAACCACTTTTTTAATCCGTCCAAAATTAAACATTTTATTTTATTTTTTGTAACTGATAATTTCGCGTACTTATCTTTTTGCCAAATAATAAATAAAGTACATTTGCTCTGAACCATTCTTTAGATACTTAACAATGATCATAGATTAAAAATAAAGTGATTTAACTATAATAACGTAATGGTAAGGACGTAATTAATGTAGTTTAGATTTTAATACCAGTGTAACAGTAAGCGCACATTACATAAAAAAAACCAACTACTTATAGTATTCAAGTAATTATTTACAACGTGTAACGGAAACCCCATATCTATCCAAAAGGGCTGAAGACAACATCTGGTATGGAGTCTCAATGCAGTTTCAGCTCAAAATAAGTGACTCAGAGAATTGATACCAAATTATTGGTTTCATATATTTCTTTCTTGAATACCAATCATAGCAAACGTGTCACAGCACTACGAGGGTCAATAACTTTCCACGTCACTTGCCAATAACACGATAATTCTTTTCGTACTTCTTAATTTGAAAAATTCGGTCTCTGGTATCAGTGTATTGGAATTTGTAATAAGTTCTACACACGTAGACTTAGGATTACAAAACCCTTGCCATATCGTTTGTTATCATCCAAAGAAGCCATGCACTTGGTATGTACATACTCTTTAAATTACACGATGTATATACTTTATTTGACAGATTAATCTTTAGTTAAATATTGTTTAAATTTGGCTTTAAATTATCTCAAACCAAACATTATAATAGTCTGGCTAAATTATAAGCCAACTCTGACTAAACACATTATACATAAGACAATTTTTTGTTTCCATTGGAATATTGTAAGGTGTACAATAAAGTATACAACGTGTAACGGAAACCCCATAGCTATCCAAAAGGACTGAAGACAACATCTGGTATGGAGTCTCTATGCAAAGTTTCAGCTCAAAATAACTGTCTCACAGAATTGACCCCAAATTATTGGTTTCATAATATGTTTCTTGAATACCAATAATAACAAACGTGTCACAGCACTATGAGGGTCATCACTTTCCACGTCACTTGCCAATAACACGATAATTCTCTTCGTTCTTCTTAATTTGAAAAATTCGGCCTCTGGTATCAATGTGTTGAAAATTTGAAATTTCTAATAAGCTCCACACATGTACACAGGATTACAAAACCCTTGCTATATCGTTTGTTATCATCCAAACAAGCTGTGCACTCGGTATGTATATACCCTTTAAATTACACGTTGTATAACAAATTAATATTAAGCCAATTGTGGCTCACTCTAAAAATCCGAAGCGAGACATCCACCAATTCGCACTGAGTTTGCGTGGTGGATAACGTTATAGCGTTCCCACTGCTACGTACTGTCATAACGTTATTTAACTAAATATGCCAAGTTCGGCTAAAGTTGAATTTGAAGATTTAATTTTAACTTTTTAAATAACTAATGTGCGCTTCACTAAATCGTAATGCAGACGCATTAAGTCCACTAGTCTTATGATAACTGTTCAATAGATAGCCTCCGTCCATTAATTGTGAATATTAAACATAGTGCTACTTACATTTGTAAGAGAAAACTGCCTTTTTCGATTATTGACGTTTTTGTAAAAGCGTAATAGTATTTTTTTAAGAATCTTCCGCATAGCTTTTGCTAGAAATAATTAAGAAAACAATACCTATTGTTTTCTTTAATTCAAATAATTACCGGCAATTTCAAAAAAGCCATCTTTTACAAGTAATTTATAAATTAATTGTTATTAGAAAACAGACATACCACGCTAAAACTTGTATTATAAAAACCTTTAAATACATATCAAAGTGTATTTTACCTACAAAAATAAAACTTATAAGATTTTGAAAAAATCTCTGTCATCGGCCATATTTTTTTAACTTTTTTCTAAATAGTTTTTATTTTTATTTTTTGGTGCTTGCAATACTTACTTTCATTTTTATAATTAAAATTTTAAAACTAGCTTTTTAGGGACCTTTTTTACAAATAATGTATTGTTTTTTTATTTGGCTTTACTTCGAATAGTACTTTTTTGAAGGTTTCACGTACTATTTAGGAGTCGCCTGATTGGGTTAGGTTCATTTCAGAGATCATCGGAAAGGTATGAGGATTAGACATTACAAAAGATAAAATCCAATCCAATCCATATTTAGGTATATTTTATAGGTTTACTTCGGAAAAGGGATAAAATAACAACATGAAGGTAGATAGGGTTTCTTCTAAATCATTTTCTTTGAATATTAATATTGTTTATTTGTGAAGAGGGTCCTTTGCTTACCTCTAGGTTAAGGATTTAAAAAAAAATAAAAAGGTAATTTTAAAATTCATTGTCGTTTTATTTGTATCTACTCTCCCTTATTGTGTCACTCTAATTCATACCTACAAGTTTTAATGCAGTGAACGGTGTGCGGTAGTATTATTATTGTAGTCTGAATGTTACCATAGGCTCCGGGGTTGCGGGAATGTTTTAAGCAGGTACCGCGGCCCCGGAACATAAGGGCAGGTGGAGGAACTGAGTAGGTTTTTAGTCAGTAGAAGCTTGACAATCTGCTCCCAGAGCGGAAGAAATCATTCGATGAATTTCCCACTCGGGAAAAAAATGGCTAGTGGTTTCATTGGTGTTAAATATCGTTCATAGGTTCGCCCCAAAGGTTCGCCAGTGAAACAAAACTGTGTAAACATGGGTCTCAGATTTGTTTCATAATTAATCTATTAGCTTTTCCCCGAGACTTTGTCTGCGTAGACTTCAGAATTAGGTTCAGAATGAACTTAAAAAATATTTTCTTAAAAACAACTAATAAGTATTTTAAATGTGTAGGCTAATAAATAAGATATGAAAAGTATTGTTGATTATTAAGTGGAAATAAGTAAACGATTAGGTATTAGGAAAATGCAACGAACGTTTATTGTTTAGTTAACACAAGGTAAAAAGGAACAAGCTTATGCGCCATAGAGAGATGAGAGATTACACACCGAGTATAGACACAGAGTATAAAATATTGCCAACTTATAAATATGGTTGCGTTCTTATTTGCCAACACTCCCCACAGAACGCAAACCCATTTTACTGATACAGAATAAATGTTTTTCATAAGTAGTACCTTTAGTTAAGTTATCAGCTACCATGTTACAACCATTTACAAATTTAAATTTAACTTTAGAAACTACAATATTTTCTCGAATAAAATGTAAACGAATATCTATATGTTTAGTTTTTGGTTTATAACAGTCCGTTGATGCGAGTCTTATTGCACTTTGGTTGTCACAGTGGATGAGTAGCGCGCTGCCTTCGCCTTGACCGAGCTCGGCCTGCAGTTGCCGCAGCCACAGTGCCTCCTGGGTCGCTGCTGCCATCGCCATGTATTCGGCCTCCGCCGTAGAGAGTGCCACGGTTTGCTGCTTACACGAATTCCAAGATAAACAAGCATTCTGAAACAGAAAAATATAACCCGTGCACGATCTTCTATCCACTGGGTCACTCGCCCAGTCAGCATCACAGTATCCAGTTATTTCCTTTGAGTCATCTTTGACATAGCATAACTTTAGGTTCTTGGTTCCTTGAAGATACCTCATAACCCTTTTTATTCCAAGCCAGTGTTGATTTCCTGGATTATTACAGTACTGACTCAACTTGTTAACTGCATAGGTAATATCAGGTCTCGTAACATGTGCCAGATATATCAGACATCCCACTGCTTCCCTGTATGGGATATTTTTGTTTCCATCTACAGGATTATTTTCAAATTTTGCATTCACCTCTATCGGCGTACAAACTGGTTTGCATTCAGACATATTAAAGCGGTCCAATACTAGGTTAATGTACTTTTCTTGATCTAACATAATCATACCTGCCTCTCGGTTTCTATTTATGTTTATGCCAATACAATTCTTGATTTCACCTAAGTCTTTCATACTGCATTCTTCTTTTAATTTGTTTTTTATCTCTGTTGCTCTATCCTTATTATTTGTGAATATCAAAAGATCATCCACCCACACTGCAATGAATACAATTGTCGACTCATTTACAAAAAAATAAATACAGGGATCCACATGTGATCTTTGTAAGCCAATCTTCAATAAAATACTATTTAATTTAAGATTCCACTGCCTGCTAGCTTGTTTGAGCCCATAAATTGATTTATGTAAAATACATACTTGATCATTCTCTTTGTAGTACTCTGGTTGTGACATGTATATCTGAGTATCTATGTCACCCTGAAGAAAAGCACTTATAGCATCCATCTGGAACATTTCTAAATCATGCTTCGCAGCCAGCGAAAGTAAGAATCGAACAGATGTATATCTGACAACAGGAGCATATGTCTCATCATAGTCACTTCCTTTTCTCTGAGCATACCCTTTGATCACCAATCTAGCTTTAAAACGGATAATCTCACCTTTTTCATTTGTTTTTGTTTTATAGACCCATTTACAAGGTAAGACTCTTTTTCCAGGTGGGGCATTAACCAGTGACCAAGTTTTGTTTTTGATCAGAGAGTCATACTCTTCTTGCATAGCCTTTTTCCATTGGTCAGCATGAGATGATGATAGTGCTTCATCTGTTGTTTGTGGATCATTTAAATTAAGTATTGGGCAGAAGTAACTTACGTCATGGTCATCTGTTTCTGCATACTGAACAGCTCTCCGTGGACGTAAATTTATGTTTCTTATTGGTGACTCGAGATCAATCGACTGCTCTGGTATGTAGGATGTATCGTCATTCTCGCCAGACTGGTAGTCCTCGCTTGACTCACCAGTAAAACGGTCTGTGCTGTCCTCTAATTCTTCTTTACAGGTTTCTTCGAGTCGTTGTATCACTGAACTGCTGCTGTTGGATGTACAAGGTAAGTATATATTATTATCATATTTTTCTACATTTTCCAAAAATACTACATCTCTACTTTTTATAATTTTATTGGTATCTGGATCAAGTATTCGGTATCCTTTGGTGGATTCACAATAACCAACAAACAATAACTTTTTGGATTTGGAGTCCCATTTGAGGCGTTTTTCTTTTGGAACTTGTGTCATTACTTCACAGCCGAATACTTTTAAGTTAGACAAGTTGGGTTTCTTACCAGTCCACATCTCCATAGGAGTTTTACCATTAATTGATTTTGTAGGTGATCTGTTAATTATATATGCCGCTGTTGCAAGGGCTTCTGCCCAGAACTGTTTTGTAAGCTGAGCATCAAACAACATACATTTTGCTCTTTCCACCAGAGTCCTGTTCATCCTCTCAGCAAGACCATTCTGTTGGGGTGAGTACGGAGTACTTGTTTGATGTTCAATTCCATGTTTATTCAAGAAGTTTTCAAATTCTCTGTTACAGTATTCTTTTCCATTATCTGAACGAATTACTTTTATTTTTCTCTCATGTTCATTCTCTACTTTGTTTTTGTAATCTTTGAAAACTTCTACAACATTCAATTTATTTTTCAAAAAATAGACATGAACTCTTTTTGTGTAATCATCTATAAAGGTAATAAAATATTTCATACCTCCTAAAGATTCTTGCTCCATTGGTCCACATAAATCAGTGTGGATCAGATGCAGTGGTTGTGAAGATCTTGAACCAATGTTATTAAAGGGCAATTTGGTCTGTTTTCCCGAGAGACAGGTAGTACAAGTAATAGGACCTTCATATTTCTCTGAAAATGGCTGAACTCCCTCAGCACACTCCGGCAGCTTGTTAACATCTGAAAAATTCAGGTGTCCCATGCGTCTATGCCACAGGACAAAATCATTTATGTTATCTGAACAAGACAGGTTAGAGAACACCTCTCTGTGGGTGTTTAATAAATATAAATTGTTTACTAGTGTGGCTGAACACAAGAGCTTGCCATTTTTATCATAGATATCACAACCTTTGTCTCTAAAATTTATATTACAGCCATTTTTCACCATAGCACTGACTGACAGGAGGTTTGCTGCAAGTTTAGGTATGTATAAAACTTGTCTCACCTGAATTTTATTTTCTTTATTACCATTTAGCATTAAATTAACCTTTCCCATACTTTCCACAGGTAGCGGTGTATTACTGGCAACAGTTATGGTGGGTATCGGTGGACTTGTAACATCATACATCCAATCTCGTCTATTTGTCATATGCATGGAGGCACCAGAGTCCACATACCACAGGTCTGCATTAATTGTCTGAGGAGATGCTGAAAAAGCTGCAACAAAACCTTTATCTTCTTCTGTATTTTCTACATTCTTCTTTCTCGGAGCACGACAATTCTTAGCAAAATGTCCATGCTTGTTACAATTATAACATCGGGGTCCTTTGTAGACCTTTGTTGAATCATGTTGTTTTCTATGAATGACCTTTTTCCTTGTGAAGAATGCTGAATTATCTGAGCATTGAACTTCCTGCAGGAGTTTAGATTTAATAGAATCAGCACTTATCTTGATGCCAGAGCTCTCCAGTCCCATGATCATGGGCTTATATGCTTCAGGGAGGCCGGCTAACATCAGTGTACCGAGCCATTCATCATCAATGTTAAACTTAATATTCCTAAGCTTGTGGGCGGTCGACATTATTTTATTCACATACTCATCTACGCTTCGAGAAGATTCCAGTGTAGTTGTGATCAAGTTTCTCAACAAGGCTACTCTCCTGTACAACCCGCTGTCATCAAAAGCCTGTTCCAAATTCTCCCAGACTTCTTTACAAGTAGTTGCATTCTGTACATGGACGTAAATGATAGGGTCCAGTAATAAAATCAACTTAGATTTCGCCTTAGTTTCTTTCTTTTGGTCTGTATTAGTGCCGGTGACACAACTCCATAAATCGTCGAGTTCGAAATATGCTTGGATTGCAAACTTCCAACTGGCATAGTTATCTCTTCCAACTAATCTGTCGATATGGAATGGATTATTACCTGAATTCGACATCTTCTATGCGTATTTGTGATTTTTACGTGATTTTTCACCGAGCACGCCGCCCCGGTTAACCTCAAAATGTATGACGGACAAAACACGCCGGCCGGTTTTCTTAATTTCACTGCGTTTACTTTTTCTTTTATTTCCACAAGTAGCAATCAACCACGCTCTGCTACCATGTTGATTATTAAGTGGAAATAAGTAAACGATTAGGTATTAGGAAAATGCAACGAACGTTTATTGTTTAGTTAACACAAGGTAAAAAGGAACAAGCTTATGCGCCATAGAGAGATGAGAGATTACACACCGAGTATAGACACAGAGTATAAAATATTGCCAACTTATAAATATGGTTGCGTTCTTATTTGCCAACAAGTATAATAGTAAGGAGCTTGGTTGCGCCAACATTCAGAATTCGATTGAGATTCGTCTTCCTAAACCCCTCTCCTTTTTCTCGCACAAAACCTCGCGAGGATGACGTAGATTGGCTACGGCATTTTGTGGTAGCAAACCCACACTTCCGTCTCAAACCGCATCGCGTGCGCCCATGGCTCCAAGCCCGCGCTGATTATGAACAATAAATTGTCAATCTTGGATTCATCGTATTTTCACGGACTAAGTAACAACAATTTGTGTTTTTGCAAAATTGAACTACTTCTGCACCGGTCTCGACCAGGCACGTGGCTTCAGCGAAAAGGCTTGTGCATTCCTATCCTCATTCGGGTTGCATTCTACTGTTCAACACCCTTGCAACTCGTGTACCCTATCTCCAAGCGCTAGTCAATCGTTTTGTTTCGCACCGCAAATACAGTCTACTAAAATAAACTAAATTAGCCAACCGCGCCACCAGAGCTCGTAGCTAGATAATAACAGCTGCACGGGTCTAACTTCAAGGTTAAGCAACGGTCAGTTTGTCGATGGGTGGCTATCTTAACTATTGAGATTCCTTCGGAAAGCACGTCAAGCGATTGGTTCCAGTACTCATTAGAACATCTTTGACAGTCGTTACGGGTAGTCAGAAGCCAGAAGACAGCCAGTCAGAACTAGGTCTCTAGATCAGACTGGAAGCTGACCCCAATAACTGGGAAGAAGCTGAGTAGATGATGAGGAGGTTAATAAATACAACTTACTGGTAAGCGATATATATAAGGTCTATGATGGGGCGAGCGAGCCCAGAAGATGGCTTCACTCTTGCTTTAAAGGCTGACGGGTCATATGTGGTAGAACACAGAAGCCGGCAGAGTTCCACGCCTAGGTCGTGTGCACAAAAAGTGGGGAAAAGCGCGAAGATAAATTCGACCAGTTAAATCCTACTCCTGCTAATATTATAAATCGTCGGTCTAATTATCAAAACTCCAAAAAAACCGAAAACGAACTTTTAATGCCATCTCGTGCAGTATTTTATAATCTATACAATGGAATACTTCTTATTTCCCAAAAACGATTATACGATACATTTATCAATCTATAAAAATAAAAAGTCGTACTGCATTTACACTTCAAACAACTCCAAACACCGTGGCTAGAAAAGTTCGTACTTAAGTAAATTTTCTCACAAATACAATGCAATATTAAAAAAAAAATATAAATAATCTTCTCTATCAATTCTACTCTTAAATCAAAAGTTGAAATATTGCAATAAATGAAAAACAAAAAACAGTTTTTTCTTGCTCCTGTAAAATTAACTCAAATGGAGTTACGAACTCTGATATTTAGACCGTCGAAATGTAAGTGTGGGATTACAGTGGCGCGGGAGCGGGTGGCGGGTTAAGCGGAAAACGCACATTTCCATGGATGAACACAGTAACAGCGGGACGATTGAGCGGCCCGGATGTACCTATCTCGTGCGATATTGGAATTAATATTAATGTCAGATTATTTGGAAGCTATAGTGCTTTATAGTAAATTCTTATAAAGTTGGACCGAGTGTACGAAGTGACTACTCATTACTTTAATAATTATAACAATGAAAATATCTAATAAAAGCTGATTACGATCAGAATCTCCGCTTATTATTTTTATTTCTTCCTATAGTTTTTTAATTACTTGTCGATTCGAATGATTTGAATCACTAGAAATCCACAAACAATTCATTCGTCAGCGGCATGTCCGAACAAATCGAGCGGGAAACGCAAACTGACTTAGGTCCAGCCGCCCCGCTCGCGACACCCGCTTGTCCCGCTGCGATTCCCGCTCACCCGCCCCGCCCGCACTTGGTGCACGTACCTTAATCAAAAACTATGTGTTTGCGTTACCCGTCAGCGGATTCCGCTACCCGCTCCGCTGTCACTGTAATTTTTTTTATTTTCAATAAAATAAAAAAAAATCAATCAATATACTTCACACTAAAAGTTTGTGAGGATGTATGTATGTTTGTTGCTCTTTCACGCAAAAAGTACTGAACGGATCTAAATGATTGAATTTGGTAAGTAGATAGTTGACATCCTGGAATAACACATAGGCTACTTTTTATCCCGGAATTCCCACGGCTTCAGGATTTACACGGGAAATCCCTCCTCCGCGGACGAAGTCGCGGGCAGAAGCTAGTATCGTAAATATAACATGATGTCTCATGGTGCCTCAGCAATTGAAACATTCGTAGAAAAGCTATTCTCAACAGCTAGCTGGTCTGTGGAGGAACTTATACCAAAAGGTGACTAATCATTTAAGATTGGGGTTCCCGCTGAGTTGGTGATGGTTTTTCGAAGACCACTAATCCACCCAAACAAGCGCGAATTACGAAGGTGACAGCCGGAGTATTAGTAACTTGGAAATACCGAAATTAATTTAAACAAAATTTTAATTACTTTAAAATTACAATATTAAATCTTAAGCCTAAACTCGGACGATGGTAGTATCAAATTAATTAATAAAAATATAATTTTATTGTAATAGATTGCAAAACGCGGATGTGGCATCAGCAGATTGGAAGTGATCGGCGGCAACACCATGCGTTGAGTCCGCAGAGTCCCTGTGTTGCAATTCCACGTGGAACTCGTTCATTATACGTAAGTAGTCGCATGTCGCTATTCAGCCAAATTGGTGTAGGCAGGGCACGTATATAACACATGAAAATGTAACAAATGAGTCATGAGTAACTTGAAATAAAAATTATTTAAATTTGCATAGCTGAATTTCTTTAGTCATAAACTCTTGCCCCTCGCCAACAATGGCATAGCAGTAAGCGTTCCTAACAAGCTCATTGTTGTATTCCGAGGTATCTAGCCATGGACGGAGTGTTACGTCGTGACCGCAGCACTAGTGTCGGCGGCGGAGTAATCAATCAATCAATTTATATATATCAGGAAACATGTCCATATAAATAAAATGCAACCTATTACAATAAATATAAATAAACTAATAAGCCTAATATCACTTAACCAATACTTATACTGTTCGAGTTATCGGCGTCGAAAATTGCGAAATATCAGCTCTCCGCCAAAATTCCTCCATCATGAAAGTCGACAGATGCTCAGTCGCCGCTCTCACCACAAAAGAATTAAAAATAATTGATGAGACTACAGCCGTTCCACCCTTCGGGACAAATTGGATTTCGCCATTATGTATTTCACAATATCTTCTGTCCTTCTAGAATAATGCATAAGACCCGGTAATATGATGACTCGCTGCTGTGACTTCGGAACTCAATCTGGTTAAGATCTTTGGGCACATGTCACGAGTTGTGCTATCTCCCCAAGAAGCAAAATTATCCTATAGTTCAGGTGTTATAGGTCTCCAGCACTTATAATTATCTCTTAACGGTTCTAGTATCGGCTGCCATGCTTATAATAGCAACCATGGAGTTAAATGGGTTTAATAGTATATCTGATCTTATACATTAACTTATAATTACTTATAGATACAAATTAAGGGTGCAATATAAGCTTAGGTGACCTATAAAAGTATCATGAGGGTGTAAACGCACTCAAGAGTAGTTAAACTGGTAAGCTATACTTATAACTACTAACAAGAAGCATTACAGAACCGTTATAAGTAAAATACGGCAATAAGAGTGATGCACAGAACTAAATATACTGGAAACCATATGTATTTATTAATTGGTTTTATAAGGGTTTATAAATTCACTTTATAGAACAATTATAAGTTAAATGGAGCGGCTTTATAGTGGTTTAAACCAATACTATTATAATCTTAACACGATTGTAAAGGTTCGTTATAATATACTTAGTATCCTAAACTATATCCGTGGTGTCCTGTAAAAGAATACATCGGTTTATAATAGTTTTGCAAATGCTGTTATACGAGTAGTCTCAGTACGCACATTTTGATTTGTTGCCGACTTGTCGTGCTATTTACTTTTCTTTCAAAAGTGGATCTGAATAAATGTAAAAGACTAAAAAGAAGAGGTGCTTACAAACAAAAAATTCATAACCAAATAATTCAAGTGTCGGTTTCTAACTTCGTATTTGGCGAAGAACGTATCGTAGATATAGGAGAAGGATCCGTACACATTAGTTCCAGTGAAACTTTGAGACAAAATGTTTATGTGAATAATTCTGAACAAAACGGTGTTTTATCGTACAATATAAGACATGCGACGTTAAATTCTTTATCAGAAATTTTGAATTAAGCCTGATTTGGATGCATTTTTGGGACAGAAATGATTCCACATCAAGATGGATTTACAGTAGCAACTAAATTATAAAGAGAAATTAAAGTGCATGTGAGAATTCGAGCAGAATAATATAAGTATTAAAACAACTGTTTTGGCCTTATTATTTGACTGATCGGTTGATTTAATTTTCTTTTGATTTGATTTTCTCATTAACTCCTATTCTTAAAGTATACTGCTAAAGTACTTACCGATCATGTTAAATGTAGAACTAAACTGAGCGATAACAGGATATCAATAAAAGCAAATGTTTCTTACAAATGTTTTAATTGAAATAATAAAGTTCTCTCTTAAAATATGTTCGCTACCTTAATTTTGCATAATAGAATCAACAGTCTTCAATTTCACAATCATACCAGTGCTTGAATTACTTATTTAAATAGGTAACTTAGATATCTTTTATTCATTTATTATATACTTTATTTTACATCTAAACTAATATTATAAAGAGGAAACATTCGTGTTTTTGTATGTATATAACGTTTTCGTACAAAAACTACTAGACTGATTTCAAAAATTCTTTCACCATTAGAAAACTGCATCTTCACTGAGTGACATAGGCTATATCGCATATTCAAAAAAATAATAATAGGGATCCCTAATAAAAATGTTTACTCTTTCACGCAAAAACTACTGAATGGATTTGAATCAAATTTGGCAAGTAGATAGTTTACATCCTGGAATAACACATAGTCTGATTTTTATCCCGGAATTCCCACGGGATCGGGATTTTACGCGGGAATACCCTCCCACGCGAACGAAGTCGCGGGCAGAAAGCTAGTCATACAATAATTCTATGAAAACAAAAAGTAAAACTAGTGTACAATGGGCAGATTTTATCGCACAGGCCGATCTTTTACATACAGACAACCTTTCGATGTACAGAACTTAAAGGAGACACGATATGAGGCTGTCAGTGTCAAACTTCAGAAACAGTTTTAAATAATATTATTAAACATGTTATTTATCACAATAATAGAAGAATAATAATAATTCATATACAAATAAAATAAAAATAAATCCAATAATGTCAAAAAATGAAATAACTATGATATTTTTTAAAACAAAAAATTGCGTCATCTCGTTACGTGAAGTCGAATAAGCCTCCCTAGCACTGCATACTCCGGCCTATCTGATATCATCTTCAGAATTCTCTCCCCCGGATCCTACACATCAGAGATGCTGGTTTTATACGTATTATGGCATAAAAATAATCGACTCTTGCGTCAGCAAACATGGCTAAAGCGCTACAGAAACGTGGGAGCCCCACCAGAATTCTGAAATCATTGTTATATTGTACGCGAAGACCGTTGTAGGTCCGTTGCGTATAACTGGCCCATAGAGCGCTAGTGCAATAGCTTTGGCAGCAGGCCCTGAACAGTATCACTTTTACGTCTAATGTACACCTTGCAAATCTATGCACCAACATATTAGCACGAACCGACAACGCCCTTCGCTCTCGCTCGGTCTCTAAATTTAGAGACACGTTTTAGAGGTACTCCGTTTAAACGGACTGGAGGTACATGTTCCGGAGACTTATTCTTACCTATAATAACCATAAACATACTTTTCTTCTCGTTGTACTTCAGACCATGAGCTTCCGCATATGACTCACAGATACCGAACAGTTTTCTCAATCCACTGAGCGACGGACTCAGTAACACCATATCGTCAGCGTAACTGATGTTGTTAACGCAGACGTCATCCATATGACAACCAACGTGGGTGTTACTGAGCCCCTCAATCAGCTGATTAACATACAAGATAAATAGTCTTGGAGAGGACAGGCCTCCCTGTGTGACACCGCATTTAAGTGCATACTCATCCGACTCCCCACTTTACATAATTTTTCTGATGGTTACCACCAAAAGGACAAGATGTTAATAAATTCAGTGGGAGCCCCTACCTCTCCAAGTTCGGCCCAGATCCTGCTGTAATCCACCAGGTCCAGGAAACAAGCATAGACAGGTGTTTTCCTATTAACATAGTAGTTGACTAATAAGTCTTTCCATATCCTTTGGATTTCAGTAAAACTAAATTACTTACGAGAGGTATTTCAAATAGGTAAGTTAATCACGTAACAAAGAATAGGAAATTAATCATGTATATATAGGTACGTACTACGTATAGGTGACTGTCATGCAAAACTAACTATATTTAAAAATTATAATGTCTACTAGTATTTGCGTATTGCGCGAGGTGCAAGCACCTCGCGTGCTTGTGAAAAAAAAAGGGGGGTGGAGGGATGGGGGGAGATGGGGGGGTTTAGTATTTGCGTGTTGCGGGAGGTTCAAGAACCTCGCGTGCTTGTGAAAAAAAAAATGGGGGGGTTGATGGGGGGGTTTAGTATTTGCGTGTTGCGCGAGGTGGAAGAACCTCGCGTGCTTGTGAAAAAAAAAAAAAGGGAGGGGGGGGAGATGGGAGGGGTTTAGTATTTGCGTGTTGCGCGAGGTGAAAGCACCTCGCGTGCTTATGGAAAAAAAAAAAGGGGAGGGGGTGATGGGGGGGGGGGTTGCACAATTATTTCGACTAAAGCATGGGGGGGGTTGATGGGGGGGTTTAGTATTTGCGTGTTGCGCGAGGTGGAAGAACCTCGCGTGCTTGTGAAAAAAAGAAAGGGAGGGGGGGGAGATGGGAGGGGTTTAGTATTTGCGTGTTGCGGGAGGTTCAAGAACCTCGCGTGCTTGTGAAAAAAAAAAATGGGGGGGGTTGATGGGGGGGTTTAGTATTTGCGTGTTGCGCGAAGTGGAAGAACCTCGCGTGCTTGTGAAAAAAACAAAAAGGGGGGAGTGATGGGGGAGATGAGAGGGGTTTAGTATTTGCGTGTTGCGGGAGGTTCAAGAACCTCGCGTGCTTGTGAAAAAAAAAATGGGGGGGGTGATGGGGGGGTTTAGTATTTGCGTGTTGCGCGAGGTGCGTAAAAAAAGAAAAATACGGGTCTCGTAGTTTCCGAGATACGATAGGGAGGGGGAGAAGGGGGGTGAAAAGGGGAGGTTTGGCACTTTTCCCGTAGGTTTGAGAGTTACTTGTTTACGAATCTGTCAAAATATACCCACCTCCCCATCCACCATCTGGGAGAACAATTATGTCTTGTGAAAAGTGCTTGTGAAAAAAAAAGGGGGGGGGGGGTGATGGGGTGAGATGGGGGGCGGTTTAGTATTTGCGTGTTGCGCGAGGTGCAAGCACGTCGCGTACTTGCGAAAAAAAAAAATGGGGGGGTGGTGATGGGGGGAGATGGGGGGGGTTTAGTATTTGCGTGTTGCGCGAGGTGCAAGCACCTTTCCCGTAGGTTTGAGAGTTACTTGTTTACGAATCTGTTAAAATATACCCACCTCCCCATCCACCATCTGGGAGAACAATTATGTCAATGAGTCAGTCAGTGAGTGAGTGGTAATTTAGCTTTATATAGTATAATGTGGTAATAACACTAAACAATTCAACAAAAACTAATGTTTTTGTTCTAAATTTATTTAGAATCTAAATTTCATAACAAAATCTCAGAGTATTCTTGCTTTATATACCTATAATATAATTACAATTATTAATTAGGGTAGTAGTATTACTACATAAAAATTTCTGTGGCACATGGCGTGGCGAGCTTGAAACGTAGGTAATTGTATAATTAGCTAAAACAATAAATTACAAAAAAGAAAACTTTTAACAGTTTAAGTTAATTTAAGATTTACTTAAGTTTAAATATCTGTTTTGAAGCAGCTGGTCCATTGGCGTGTATGACTACACTGACGACCTCTGTTTGCACTGCTGGATGGAACATCGTCCTCTTCACCTAAACAAAAACATTAAAATGAGACAGGTTATAGAAACATTAACGGAACCCTAATTCTAAACAATATGGCCAAGCAATGGTTCTTATGGTCACCATTTTAAAGAAAAGTACGCCTATAAAGGTTTTTTAATGTATTTGTGAAAACCAACTCTGTGAAAATGGCGAATTTTAATTGTATATCTTACTGAACCAAATATTATTTTAAAAATCAACTTATCGATAACGCAAATTCCAGGAGGCGCGTAAAAAAATTGATGAAATCTGATAATACTTCACCAAAAATATACGTGCGCCATGCACATTTATACACACATTATAACATCTTGACTGTTAACTACACTTTTAATATTTTAGATATTATTTATAATAAGAAATGGATCAATAACTTACCTTTATTTAAAAAAAAATGTCAGCAATAGGTATTAACCAGTTCACAACACTTTTGTATGAGCTTTTAAGAGATTCACTGTTTACGTTATTGTCGTGTTTGGTTCCATTAAGCGCTAATAGTTAGCTTCGCGGGAGCAAATAGTTCTACGCAGTCTAACTATAAGGTCGTTATTGATCGAAGTGGTGTTCAACAAGTTTACTATAGATATTTAATTAGATAATATACGCCTATAAATTGGGCCCTTTTCCGTGGTTATAATCGTTTACTATTCCGTTATAGTCCTGATGAAATGGTGGTTCCAGGACAATTACTCGACCACATTTTGCTTCTTGGGTCTTATGTCTGTGTTGTTTACATTCATCCTAGAGCTTCTGTTGAAGTATACATGGATTGGTGGTCCTAAGGCAGTTGTCCCACGACGACGATGAACGAGAAGCGAGCGTGTAGTTCCGATAGTTTTGTCGCTGGGCTATAAGCGAGTGTGCGAGTGCGACGAGCGATTAATAGCTACTTGGTCCGCTGGACCGCTAGTTGGTCTCTGGGCGTGCGTTCTGACCGCCAAGCAAGCATCACTGAGCAAGTATTATCTTTGACAGCTCTTGTCGCTCAACGACAAAACTAGTGAAGCGAGTCGTCGCAGGTAATCTGAACAGTCAGAGAGCAACTATTAATATATGCATCTGTTTAGTTTATAGTAACATGGAATGTATACTTTATAGTGCGTTTTTTGAGCGAGAAAATCGCTGATAGTTAGTCGTTTTCTCGCCGGCAGTAGACAACTGCCTCAGTCGATCGTTTAAAAAGTGCAGTGATAATCGTTTGTGTTTACATTCAGCTAGGCTGGAAGCTGACATTATGTTAAGGTCGGCTTCCAGTCTAGCCGAATGTAGCTGAGTATAAGGCTCAATTTACACCGCCGCGGAATGGAATGGAATGGAAGCGTCAATTTCGCCTCATGACGCGAGAAGGCGCGCAAATTCGCTGGAATTCTCGAGTATTCTCGCGCATTCCAGCGAATTGGCGCGACTGCGCCATGAGGGACGTTCAGTCTAGATCTATTAAGTTGACACCACACTGCTGTGACCGACCCAACCGACTCCCCGCTCACGCCACTTCCCGCGGATTCCACAGACGGCGCCGACAGTAGCTAGGGGAATTTATTTATTTATTTTATTTGGCTCTTCAACAATGAAAACACTATTACATACACAATTTTACATCTTAATCTATGTTTAAGTGCTCCATCACTTAGAGAAGAGCACTGCATGCACTATTTTATACGCGTAAACTGTTAAACAAAATGAATTACTTAATTAATCAATTACAATAAATTATGTGTTAAAAAAAAATTTTACCTAATTACAATTTAAAATTCTCTTCATAGAAGACACAGGTGTAAGGAACAAATCAATGTCTTCATCGTGGCTTTCATACACAGTATACATTCTCGACAATGAGCAGTGCTGCCTTAAATTCGTATGACTTTTTGGCGTCCTGAATAGTTTCCTATTAGATCTTCTTGGTAGATTCCGTGGCACATGAAAAGACCCTTTACTGAGCAACTCCGGACAATTCAAAGAGCCTGTTACTAGTTTCTTAAGGAAGATTAAGTCAAACATGTCTCTACGTTTCTCTAATGAAGCCATTCTAAAATATTTTAATCTGTCTTGGTACGATTTGAGCTTTTTTCCCATATTACATAATAAGTCAGATGCCATATGAACCTTTTCTGCAGGCGTTCGATACGCTTGATGTGTACATTATATCTAGGAGACCAGACAACACTGCAGTACTCTAGGTGACTTCGGACTAGCGAGTTGTACATAACTTTTCTTGTTCTAAAATTTTTGAAATTTTTGCACTCGCGCATCACGAAGCCAAGTATTTTTGTAGCCTTTAATATAACATTGTCAATATGATCAACAAAACGTAGCTTTTTGTCAAATTGCACGCCTAGGTCTCGTATAGATTCCACTTCTTCCAGCTGGTGACCGTTAATGTTATATAATGTAGGTACCACATTTTTTCTTTTTGTAAATTTGATGTGCTTACACTTACCAATATTTAAAGACATTTTATTATGTTCGCACCACTTAATCTGTCTAAATCACCCTGAAACTGTACCGAATCAGCCGGCGTTCTAATCTCCTTGATTGCTTTAAGATCATCGGCAAACAGATAAATATTAGAGTTCAGAAAGCACTTGTATATGTCGTTGATGAAAATAATGAATAAAGGTGGTCCTAAGTGAGAACCTTGTGGAATTCCAGATGTGGCTATGTATGAATCTGAGTTGCAGCCATTGACCACAACTCTTAGCGTCCGCTTTGACAGATATGACTTGAACCAACACAGCAAGGGATCCGACAAACCGTACATCTTAAGCTTTGCAACAAGTAAATTGTGATCGACTGTGTCGAACGCCTTGCTGAAGTCAGTGTATACTGCATCAATTTGAATACGCGCATCCACAGCATCAATGATTCCTTCAGCATAAGTCACCAAGTTTGTAGCCATTGATTTACCCTTTAAAAATCCATATTGGTTATCTATCACCATTTGCGACATATGTCTATATAGTACAGGACATATAAGTGCCTCAAAAACTTTTGCCAATACCGAGAGAATAGCTATGGGCCTATAGTTGGTCACATCAGACTTATCACCGCTCTTGAAAATGGGCACGATCCTAGTGTCCTTCCATATGCTTGGGAAAATACCCTGTAGTAATGAACTATTGAATATAATACTTAACGGCAACGAGAGATTATCTGACAGTTTATGCAATAATAGGGACGGAACATTATCAGGGCCAGTGCCCTTATTAACATCAAGTCTTTTTAATTCATTCCGAACCTGATCCTGGGATATTGTAATATGACTCAAAATATTACTGCTCAAGCATCCATTTAAATCTATTTCTTCGTTATTGTGATCAGTACGGTACACTTTAGAAAAATGAGTTGCAAAGTAGTTACAAATTTCATTGATATTCTCAGAACTGCTTACACCATCTGTCATAATGCTTGGGTAGTTACTAACTCCACCTCTCTTCAACTTTAAATAACTCCAAAAATATTTTGGATTTGATGTTATTTTAACCTCTATATCAGCAATGTATGCTCTATAACAAGAAGTAGCCATGCGGTTGCATCTTTTCCTTATTGACTCCAAAGCAATAATATCTAAGGGATTTTTGTATTTTTTTATTCTAAGTCGCAAATTGTTTTTTTCATTTAGTCTTTTAATGAGCTCTTTGGAGAACCAGTATGGATAATTCTTTTTTCTAATTTCAACAAGTGGTACATATCTCTTTATTAACTTATTCAATATGCTATAGAATTTGTCTACCATCTGGTCGATAGTCATGGAAGACTTTAACTCTTCCGCCCAATCAACCTGGATTAAGGCTGCATTAATAGCTACATAATCTGCTTTTAAATAATTCATTTTCGTTCTAGAAACACATTTCTGCAGTTTTATTACATGAGAAAACGAGAGCTCACATAGAATAGGAGGATGGTGTGCATCGATTTTAGATAGAATATCCACTGGTGAACATATAATGACATTATCTAATGTCGTTAACACTAAATCAAGAATTCTATTATTTTGGTTGCATATATAATTATATTGAGACAAATTGTTAAGTAAGATAAAATCCCAAAGAGTCTGTTCCATATTAGAACAAGTCCTCTGAGGTACCCTTATTATATTACCATCATCTCCGAGCCAGTTTATAGATTTCATATTAAAATCACCTATTATTACAATTATCGAGAATTCGCGAGGATTCCCCGGAAGACGCGCGACCTTTTTTTGGCTCCTATTTAGTTCGTACCTATGTTATACGATTGACAAAGTTCACTATGCTATGTACAATTTCGTTGCAAAAAGTCGCTTCCATTCCATTACGCGGCGGTGTAAATTGAGCCTTAGTGTCTTACATGGAGCGAATGCGTATTTGACCTCCATAATCCAGTAGTTAGGTGACAGTTTATTATTATCCCTTATGACAGCCGAGACCAACGACTTCACTTGCTTTCTGAGGCACGGGGGTATCACACCGTCAACTTCCAAACTCCGGGCTACTACTGGTAAATTTCTTATAGAAAAATCAATAGCACTCTTTGACGTGAGCGTGAATTTCCTCACCTTCAGACCTCGTGTTCAGCAGTCCCGCTTGCAACCATTACACCAACGAGGCAGTCCCGCCAGTATTAAGTCCTTTAGTGATGCTCAAAATTTAGCTAGAGCAATATTTCTTAGGAGCTGAACCGACTAAAATGAAGACATTTACTATCAGTGATATGCGTGACTTTAGCAATCCTTTGACGACAAAATTGGTTTATATGGCTTTAGTCAGAACTAGTCTGCTTTACCTGGAATCCCTATCCGAAATCTTATCCAAACCTAAGATGATAAGGGATCTAATTGGTTAATTCTCTAAACTATTTTTGTAGCATCAACAGTTAATTAAATTAACTGTTAAAATATAATACATTATTTGGAGTACATTCATAAGTCACAAAAATTCGAAACGGCGGAGGTTGCGGGTTGGATAATTTTTGCTTAAATCGGTCCATTTGTTATCTCATTATTAATGGAAACATGCCCATGTATATATAGAGTAAGTAGTACTAATATTATAAATAGGTAATATTTGTTTCTAAGTTTGAACTTTTATAGTGTGTTATTTTATACCAATAACGCTAAGGTTATAATTATTGTATAGGTTGATAGTCCTAAAATATGTGGTCTACTAACTAAGACTGGACTCTCGATGTGTGTAGGTATCTAAAGTTCATTGAGAAATACAAGTAATTCATTTTCATTTAAACCAAACATTGGTATTTCAAGTTACGAAAAGCGACGTTGTCATATTTCACGTAAGGGTGTTTTACATTAATAATCGTGACTATAGAATTATATTGTATCAAAAATGAAAACAAAAAAAAAATGAAAAATTATTCTTATACCAGTTGATTCTTTGATATGGTCCCTCATATCCTACAAGTTATGGGATATCAAAACCACCCTGAAACAGGGAACACCTTAAATAAAGAGCACGCTCTAAACTTAATAAATAAAAAACCAAATTAAGATTTCAGTCTTTTAATAGAACCGTTATCAATAAATGATCTAACAATATAGGTACATAGCATTAAAGTAGTCTTACATAAATTTAATAGTAAATCAAAATCACAACTATATTCATACAATACGCTGCTACAAAGATCTTTTGACACTTCAATGACATTTGACATAGACGTCACAGAAATTGTCTGTGGAAATGAAAAAAACAATATGGCGGTTTTAATTAGCAATGGTAGCGCCAAAAAATCCTTGTACGGTCGGCCAAGAAAGTGGTGTACCAGTTTTGATTTAGTTTCCCGGTCATCGAAAATTACAACAAGGTTCGTTATAAAAAGATATTACTGAAAGAGACAACATTATCATGACGTAAACCTATGTATTTAGTATTCATACGTCATATGTCACATATAAGTACATGACATTTTAACCTTTAGTATAAATGAAAAGGACATTAGTTTCTACAAAGCAATTGAAATGTTTCCAAACAAAAGTAATAAAAACTATTTAGACAACCGAATTCCATTTGAAAAAGAAAACTGACAATTGACATTTTGTCAAATATATGCAAAAAATCGATATATTTTCCGTGTTATTTTTCAATCAACTGCATATAAAATCATCTCAATGCCTGCCAACTTGACCATTGCCGAAAGAGCACAAATAATTGCCCAATTTAATGAGGGAAGCAGTATCAGTGCGATATCCCGGAATTTGAATATATCGAGCCGTTCTGTCCGCTTTTGGATTCGTCGTGAAGGAGAGGAGGGAAGTTTGTTGGATCACAGAAGAAGTGGTCGCCGGCCTGCACTCTCCAATAACGATAGAGAATTCATGAGACGGGAATATGAAATCAATGGTTTTAAGCCCACAAAACATTTTGCGGAGATGTTCGATGTGAGTGCCCAAACAATAAGGAATCATCTACATTACATGGGGTTGCACCACAGGCATTACGCCAAGAAAATATATTTGACGGATGCTCACAGACTTGCTCGTCTGAACTTCGCCAGAGAGCACTTAGAGTTTGATTGGTCTAATACAGTGTTTTGTGATGAAAAAACGTTTAAATCCAGTCAGCATGGACGTCTTCACCTTTGGCGATATAATTCAACACGGTATAAAGATGATCATGTAATCCCAAATAGAGAATCAGGTCGAATTTCCGTAAATATTTGGGGCTGGATGAGTACGGATGGTGTAGGAGAATTGTGTTCTCTACCTCCTCGAGCGACGGCTGTAAATTATATCGACGTGCTTCAGAATGCAATGCTACCGACAGTCCGTAATGTTTACCCGGAGAACGAAGTGCCACAATTTGATTTTGTTCAAGATAATTGTTCAATTCATAATGCGAGGATCGTAAGAGCCTGGTTTCGATCACACACTGACGTAAGGGTAATTCAGTGGCCCTCAAGATCGCCGGACCTCAACCCGATAGAAAATCTTTGGGGCCTTATGGTCCAACGATGGTCGCATCAAAATGAAAGAACCAAACAAGCTCTTATTAGTCACTGTAATTATATCTGGGAGGAAATGCGGGGAACCGATATTTGCTCACGGCTTGTTGGTTCAATGAGGTCTCGTCTTTTAGAGGTTATAGAGGCCAACGGCGGTTACACCCGTTTCTAATTTTTTAAAATTTTCAATATCTTCTAAATATTACTATATATGCTGTTTTTGTTTGTTATAAGTATTTTAAAATTGATTGTAGAAATTTAATAAAAGGATAAATCTATTTTTAGCTTGTTTTTTATTGATATTGTAATTACAAGTTTACAGAAATTGTAGGTTTGTGGACTCGCCTTGTGCCTTTACAATTTTATGTAACTTGTTGATTACAATTCTGAATTTGTAGATACAATTTTATCATCAAAATCTACAGCCCCCCGCCGTTGATTTTACGACGTCATTGGTTCCATCAAGTTCAAACTAAGAACAGCTGTCACGTTACAAACAGTAATAGTCGTTATCAATAATCAGATAAAGACAGCAATAGAAGTTGTCAGATCGATCTGCAAGCGAAACTAATCTTTATCACCTATGAATCTGCAAGCGATATTCAACCTTAGGGTGGTACACCACTTTCTTGGCCGACTGTACCTACAGCTACACTTTAATAATTTTCATAATAATTCCTTGAGTTATTAAAAATAGTTAATAATTAATTATCGGAAAACATTGAGGATTTTTTCTAAAACATAGAATTGATGAATTTAATAGACATAATAATAATTTCGACTTGAAAGAAAGAGTACTTTCGCATCTTGTGTTGAAGTCACGCCGCGCGAACGCAACGTTTAGCGTTGACCTTCAATTATACAGAAGCCAACACATAAACCTATCCGAATCTGTCATATTTTTCCAAACGAGCTTGAACCTTATCACACTATAATAAAGTTGTAAACCTCATCGCCTGCTTAGCTTTTTCCTCACTATGTTGGAGTCAGCTGCCACTCTAACCCAATGCAGCTGAGTACTCCACAACCCAGTAACTGGGTAACACGATACTCCTGGGCAGGACCAGTGTCAGATTTTCTGGATTCTAACTACCCGTTACGACTGTCAAAGACGTACGAATGACAGCCGAGATCAACTGCTTTACATGCTTACCCAAGCATGGAGAAATCGCGATGTTAAGACGGTCTAACCTTGAAGGCCCGTGCGACTGTTATTATTTAGCCACGATCTCCTCAAAAAATTGGGAATTTATTAAATCATTTTGACATATTGGGGTAGGTTGATGTGCTGGCCATTGAACGACGAGTAAAGCTTTGTTTTCCTAGGAAAGCGGTGCCGTCATATAGCGGCCGTAATATTACGGACGCAAAAAGACGGCCGTCTTTACGGTGATGACATGTGGAAAGTTCCACGGCCGTTTTATCACACTGTCTGCTTCATCGCTATCTAGTGTATTACATTCTCTTTGGAAACGTTCACGAAACCATCTGACACCGACAAGACGGCCGTCATCCAAATGGCGGCACCGCTTTTTGACGTTACGGTGTCAGTTACCGCTCTCTAGGAAACCGCGCCATTTTGTTTACATAGACAACGTTCTAGTGACGTCATTCACCGCTGTATTACGGCCGCTATTTGACGGCACCGCTTTCCTAAGAAAACAAAGCTTTACACTACGCTGTCATATTTTGAATGTCGTATGTGTTACGTCAAAATGACGTAGAACGAAGCCCAATATAAGCCACAAGTGGACATTATTTTACAATATTCAATACCATACACAAAATGGTAATTTCTTTCTTTCATACAACGCCATAAGCAAGTAATGAAAAATAACTTAAAATCTAAAACTTAAATCAACGCTAACACACTTAAATTACGAGTACAACGAATATACACAGAATGTTCAAGTTATAGACAAGTATATACAGGGTGATCAAAATTATTCGTTACTTTTGCAGTCCAATCATATTCTTGTCTTTTATGAGAACCTCACTAAGGCGTGGTGTATGTCTATTTTGAGCATCCTGTATACAGAATAATATTAAAACAATTCCATATTGGCATTACAGCGACAAATCTAGCAACTACGAAATTGAGGTGCAGTAATATTTTAATCTAAATTTTTATTTTAAACTTGAGTATAAATAAAAATAATACATTTCTTAACTTGGTACTGGTTTTTTCTACATGACAAATATTTTTTTAAACGTCATCGTCACATACAAATAAGTTACGACATTTGCAAAAATATACTCCTAACTAATTTTAAAAAATCTGTTCAATACCTCTTTACTTGCATGTGTCTTTAAAAAGTAGTAAATCTTACATCAATTTAAGAATTTAGCTAGTTATTGTATGAAAACTCTGAATATTTGTGCTTAAACAATTCAGCAAACATTGACTTAAGGACAAATGCGAAAATAATTCAGAAATGAAATCGTTATTAAAATATGACTGCACTTTGTTTAATAATAACAAGAGACAAAAAATTACACTACACATAGGTACTTATAAAATATTTACACAACTTATTGCTTTTAAATGGAAGAATGAAATAAAAAGGAAACCATAATGGCAACATTTTTTAAATAAAAATAATACTTTTGCTAATGCACCAGCTAATGGATATATGGAAAATAACCATGTGATGGAACGAATGAAAGGAATGACAAATAGAAGAATGAATGGTTTTCATATCATTCACTGAAATTGCGATCCTTACAGATGATTTCGTTCCGTCTTCTAAAAACTTGTTGTCAAAGAAAAAAAACACGTGAAATGGTACAATAATAAATAAATAAGCGATGTTATTCAAGTATGATGGTTGATTGAATGAACAACGAATGGATGGACGGATGAATATAAAAATATTTTGTAATAAGGTATTTCAAAGAGAAAACTTAATTAATATATTAAAAACCACAAGACATTTGAAATCAATATCTTTTACGAATTATATCCCAGTATATTTCGTAAAAGAAATTTTATTTCGAAATAGCAAATTGATTCAGCATTAGGCAAAACTGAGTAACTAACAGAGTCATGATTACAGGAATCTAAGTTTGGTCGTTTTTATTATAAAACAGATTTTCATTTGTAACGAAAATAGTTTTACCAATTTTGCTATTATACTTTTTATCTGTGCACAAAAAGTAACAATTTTAATTACCTTTTGTATTCACATTTTATCATCTAAGATGTACCTTGCAATGTATGTTACCGTAAAATTGCCAAAGCCGTTAGATTATAGTCTATCTCGCGATATTGAAATCTACCGAGGGATTACAATTTCCCGAGACAGATTATAATCTAATGACTTTTACAATTATACGGTGAAATATACAATGATAACCGTCTGTTGGTACCTTACAACATTGAAAGCGTCTAACAGGTTCTTAGCAAGTTAGTTTTGGTATCTCGTACGCTTTCTAAAAGTTCAGGACCACAGGATCTAAATGTAAAATTTTGAACAGAATGACAAATAGTATATATTCCCAAGTTACAAGGGCAGGAGGCTACTTAAGTATTATTTTTTAAAAAATATATAATTTTCCGTAAAACTAGTTTCATTACAATGAAGTCGACATTACTAGCTATAAACTACTTGGCACAATCACTACACATTACTTCTACGAAACGTATTTTTTCTCGAAGACCACAAAAAAGTTACATAATTTTTATGCGGCAGGTTTGTATAATAATGGCCAATAATTGTGAAACATGAAAATGTATCGTAACTGACAAAATTTTATATAAATTCAATATTAATAGTATTATATTTCAAACAAAGTTCTTTAGAAACTTTCCTACGCGATCTACAAATTCGAGTTTTTATTTTTCATTAAAAATAATAATCTCAATTATATTTAACTTTTTAGAGAGCATTATTAACACACCTACTTAATACAACTTTTACACAAATAATAATAATTTATGATTAATAAGAAATTAATAATTATTTCGACAAATTCGGAAATCGGCAAGTCTTGAGTTAGTTTTCTAGTTAAAACGCAGACATATGAATTGATTTTTTAAATATTCTCTTGATTAAATAATCTACTGACCGAATTATATAATGAATGAATGATGAATAAGCAATAAATGAATGAATGTTCAATAAAAAATCAGGTGAATGAAAGGTGAATGGCGAATGAATTTCAATGAGATGAACGAATTATACAATTCACGATAAATGGATTATTTAAACAAGGAAAAATATTTAAAAAGGAATTTATATCGCATTTCTAACAAAATACATTATTTATAATAAATTCTATATACACGACAAGTGTAGAATATTGTGGACAATTTCATTAAAATCTAGTAATACGTCTATCGACTTTTAGTAACTCCATAGTTATTAGCACAGCACATAGAACATTTGACCGAGAATTATAGAAATTATTATTTCATAATTATTTATATGAATAAAAAAAAGATCTTTCGCTTTATGCAACCTCTCCAACATACAACAATCACATTCATGGTGAAAACGAAAGAAAATTTAAAAGAATTGAACGAGATTTCAAAACTTCTCATTTTCTATGGGATGTCGTTTCTCATTGTATCAAAGACAGGACAAAATCCTGTATTAGTCTGTAACCTGTTTCTCAGAACCACTCTGCCATCCAGAATCCATAGTATTAGTATCACTATAACAATGATGATGATTCGTTTTCAAAATCTCCTCTTTTCCGTCTCTCACCGGCTCATATTGAGAATCTGGCCCCAAACACTTTGAAGTCTCAGGATCGTTTGAATACACTGTATCCTGAGGCCTGTCATCATCAGACAATAACGACTCTTCAGTGTTTGGAGATAGAGGTGATATTTGCCTAAAGTCAGGCTTGTTAGAGTCTGAACTTGACTGCCTAGGATGGTCTTTAGGTACATTTTTGGGGCTAGATCTTGCGATTCTCAAAGGACTTATGTGTGTACGCATTTTTGGACTGCCATCCACTCTGGTGCTAGAGTTTACGTCACTCATTCGTTCGAGGCGTGAATCGTTTATTCGTTCAAGACGCGAATCATTCATTCGGTCACTGTGGCGAGTGTCACTTCGGTCACTTAGTTTAGACTCGTTCATTCTTTCCAATCTCGCTTCAGCCATCCGCTCGCAAACGCGTGAATCGTTCAAGCGTTCACTTAGTCTTGTCTCATTCATTCTGTCACTGATCCTGGAGTCATTCATCCGCTCTATTCTGGGATCCATGACGTCACAATTCCTCGCATCGTTTATTCTGTCTCTAGAATCATTCATTCGCTCAGACATTCTCGTCTCATTCATTCTGTCACTAATACGAGAATCGTTCATTCTGTCGCTAATACGCGAATCATTGAACCTTTCTATTCGCTCACAAACTCTTCCTTCATTCAACCTATCTCTTGAATCGTTCATTCTCTCACTCAACCGTGTTTCATTCACCCTATCGCTAATCCTTACATCGTTCATGCGTTCAATGCGTTCCCTATCACTGAGCCTGTCACGTGAGTCATTCATACGCTCGCTTAATCTGGTCTCGTTCATTCGGTCAGTCATTCGTTCTCGTTCAATTCGTTCGTTCATTCTCATAGAATTGTTCAACTGTTCTATTTGATGCTCTGTCAATCTTATGGAGTTGTTGAGTACCTGTCTCATTTTTTCTTGGTTTTTCATGTGTTTGTCTGTTTGTCTCGGTCTCCGCTTGGACCCAACTTGCGGTTGAGGACGCTGTTGTCGCGTGAGGGTGAAAGAGCCGGTGTCTGACTCTGATGTTGATTCGGGATGGTTCTCTATTGTACCTACTAAGGCTGAGACGTTTGCGTTTATGCAGCAATCGGCCTGAAAATAAGAGAATATTGGGTTTAGTTTTTTTTTTCTAGGGACAAACACATGGTTGCCAAAGTAATAATAGCTGATCTATTAAAAAAATTCTAGGCATTTTCCAACTACGTTACATCAGAATTCTCAGTCGATTAACGTCTCTAAACTGGACACTATTTAAGTTTGTCATCAAGCTAATTAAGCACTTTAATATTAACTGAACAATTTATGACAAACTTTTTGTCTCTGTTCTGGATGAAATTGACACCCATTTCGTTATTTTTCCACACTTTACTTCAGAGACGGCTTATAGATATATCAACGGAAGTATAACACACAATTATGTTTCCTTACAGCAAACCTCGATGTGATAAAATTCCAGCTTAGGGACAGTTTGACTCACAATCGAATTTTCTTATAGCGGACATCATTGTGATAGAATTTCAGATTAGGGGTAACTTATACAGTGCTATTGGTAACTCGACGTATTCCTTAGTATAGTAGGGTTAAAATGCAACAAATTAGGCTACCTTAATGTTCTACCAAAATTCAATAGCTTTGACTTAGTTAGATTTTTCGTTTTTTAATAAAAACTCATTTGAAACAATTTAAAAATGATTTACGGTGCGACTGTACTGAAATTTAAGTTATTATATACATAGTTGATGACGTAGCAGATTTTTGTTAATAATTAAAAGTTCAAAAAAGCCTTAAACCTTGGCAAATATCACTAACCCTTTTTGTAATTTTTGTTATTACTTCATAGAAAGTGTTGTCTAGTGCAAAAAAAAAATATAATTTCGGTAGAACATTTGGTGGCTTAATTTGTGGCATTTTAACCCTACTGTGACGTCCTGCAAGGAATACGTCGAGTTACCAGTAACTCTGTATAGTTTAACTCACAATTAGCTTTTCAGATTAGGGACAGTTTCAGAAGGAACAATACAAAATGCTCAATACCTTAACACTCACATTACAGCAGCTAGAGACATCGGCAAAGTACACTTCAGACTCAGCATTTTGGTTGCTGGCTGCGCGACAATCCTGCAGCGAAGACCTGGAAATAATGTTTATAATATTATTAGAATATCAATACCTATAATGAGATAGTAAATAAAAAAAGATTATTTATAAAATGTAAAAAACCCGACTGCTCAACTGAAATGGAAGAAACAAGCACATTTTTATTTAAAAAAATGACAAGCAGGCGGGACCCAATTTAACCTATTATAATTTTAATTAAAAAAATGGGATGGGCTCCGCGTGCTCGTCATTTTTTAAAATAAAAATGTGCTGTGCAGTTTAAAACGTTATATTTCCTAAACGAGTGCTAAAAATAAAAAATGGTTAAAGAAACCTCAAAATCATTTTTAAAGATCTATTTAATGACACACATTTGACATAGTTTGTCGATTTTAGTTTTTTTTTAATTTTGACTATATGGCGCCTGGTTGTCATTGTAGTGATTTTTTTATTTATACACTCGCGCCATTAAGACAAATCCAACGACGTATCATTTATCAAAATCCGTTCACTGGTTTAATAGTTACGAGGGAACAAAGGAACTGACATACATACATAGATACATAAAACATAACCCTCCTCCTTGCTTCGCCGCAGTCGGGTAAAAAAGTGTTTTATTTAAAATTCTGAAGATATAAACTTAAACAAAACCCCTAAACTAAAACATAAATCTTATTTCTTACTAAATTATATTATAAATGCGAAAGTTTGTGAGGATCGAAGGATGGATGAAATTTTTTAACTGACACTCGAATACTATTGAACGGATCTCAATGAAATTTAGTAACTACTTTTTATCCCGAAATTCCCACGGGATCGGGTTTTACGCGGGAAATCCCTCCCACGCGAACGAAGTCGCGTAGTCTGCTAACTGTATGTCATTCAAACTAATTTTCGTTGAAAGTTTTGATAAAGATAAGATAAAGATAAAAATAAAGATGTGTTTTATTTGCAAATATGGGTTTTACGACATAATATTGTGGTGACATAAACAAAAAGAAAATAAAGCTCAACCATATTTTACCATCAGGCATGCAAAAATACAAAATATAAAAGAAAAGTATACATATATGATAGCTTTAAAGCAGGATTACAATTTCAAACTACGTTACTTAACCTAAAAATACTTATAATAAACACTAATTAACAATATTTTTTCCGCCAGAATATTGTTTACAGTATAATACGTTTTGTCTGCTAAAAAATTGCGTAATGTTTTTTAAACAAATACAAATTCAAATTCTTCCAGTCTGTAGGCAATTTATTATACACTTCTGGACACATCTATTGGCCCACCTTGTATTTTCAGTTTCGTTTGGTCCTAGCTAAAATTTTATATTAGGTCGAGCAAAAAGTTTTTATGCAGTTTTGAACCTGGCACATTCACAATTTCATTCAATAGTCTTTTTTTGAATTTCGAACACAGAATTTAAAGAAACAAAAGACAATTTGGAGCCTGTTTGTTGATATCAAACAATCGAATACTAAGAAAACTTGGTTTTATTGGTTTACTTGGATTTAATGCTTGAAAAAGTGATTGATATCTTTGCTTTTGCAACAAACATTACTTATTCTTAACATTAAGGTGAGGTTCTATCAATAATCTATGGATACTTCACCTGAAGTCGCCGCCCAAGCTGTGGCACTTATTCAGGCCGGACACAGCCAAAGAAACGTGAGTGCTCAACTTAATTTAAGTCGATCTGCGGTCCGAAATGTTTATCGGAGGTACCTAGAGACTGGCGGCTTTGTTCGTCGCCAAGGAAGGCCACGATCTCGGGTCACAACTGAAAGGCAGGATCGATTCATCGTGACGACCAGCTTGAGAAATCGTCACCTTACCTCCATTGAGATACAAAACCAACTTCGCGACTTCCACGGAGTATCTGTGAGCGCTCGAACTGTTCGGAGAAGGTTAAAAGAACGCGATATGGTACCACACAAGCCAGCTAATGGGCCCAAACTAAAGCGAGCCCACCGAACAGCGCGCCTTCATTTCGCACGCAGTCATTTAAATTGGACACAGCAAGATTGGAGCCGTGTACTCTTTTCTGATGAGTCTAAAATTGTGTTACATGGCAATGATGGAAGGAAGAAGGTCTACCGGCGTAAGGGAGAGCGTTTCGCACAATGCTGCTTTGAAGAGAGTGTTGCTTATGGCGGTGGCTCATGGACTGTCTGGGGCGGTATATCCGCGAGCGGCAAAACTCAACTTGAGGTTGTTACAGGACCACGGCTGCCAACATTAAATGCTGAAAGATACATTCGTGAGTGCTTAGAACCTCACGTGATACCATACGCGGACTATGTGGGCCCAAATTTCCTTTTTATGCATGATAATGCAAGAGCCCATGCGGCCGGCATCGTCAGGGAATATCTTCGGGATGTGAACATCACAGTTATGGACTGGCCAGCCAGAAGCCCAGACATGAACCCCATTGAGCACATGTGGGACGAGCTAAAAAGGCGTGTTAGGGCTCGTCAGCCAGTTGCCCAGACGATGCAGGAGTTGAAAACTGCCATAGAAGAGGAATGGGAGATGATCCCTCAAAATTTCATAGAGCGGTTGATAAACTCAATGCCTAATCGTATGAGAGCTGTGGTAGATGCCCATGGAGGCAACACGCGTTATTAAATTAAACCTTTATTTGATAAAACATGTTTTTTATTCAAAAATTAATTGCCTTTAACAAGGCGCATATCCGACTTGTTAGGCGTAGGTCCATGTCGTATGGTATTCTGAATTCAAATTTAAAACTATACCATCGAAAAAGATGGTAAAATGTATCAGGTTTAAAACTGCATCAACAGTTTTTGTTCAATCTAGCAATCATATTTCGGTAGGGGCCATCGAAACCTAAACTCTAAGGTGGGCCAATAGATGTGTCCAGAAGTGTATATTTCTGGTGCCATGCAGCAGACACTTTTAGGCATTAGGGCTGTATTTGCTCTAAGAACACGTAATCTACTATTTTAATTAAGATCTCCTGTATTTTTTATTATTTTATTATAAATGTTAAAGTACCCCCCGGTACACATTTTACCCTTTTGGAAGTGTCTACTATCTTAAAAACAGTTAAATTCACTGAATACATCTACTAAACAAGTTTCAACTCAAACTCATTAGTCCTAATAAAGTGGCTGTGATATACGAACGGACAGACAGACGGAGATGACGAATCTATAAGCGTTCCGTTTTTTGCTACGGAATCCTAAAAATACCCTCCTGTATAAAGAGATTACGCCCATTTAAGACTATAGACTGCAGTAGTTGATAAAAAAATAACAAAACTGGTGAAATCTGGTCAAACCGGGTTAGTGAGGTGTTTGAATTCCCCCGCGACGTCTAAAGCCAATCGTGTCACCAAATTAAGTAGATAAGGCAAAGAAAATGAGTCAGATAATAGAAACATAGCCGTACACTCTGATTAACTTTGTAAACTAACCTGATAGGAGAATGCTTGTCGTTCTGGAAGCCCAGATTCTCCTTGCCTTGCTTCTGACACGTGTCGGAGAGATTACTCTGATCTGAAACTAAACAGAAACAATCAGCAAAATATTGTAGACATATAGAAACGACAGAAGACAAATTACAACTTAGGATGTCTTCAATTTCCATCTTAAATTTAATAAATTAATTGTAATAAGGGATATTAAATGAAATTTTCAATGTAAAAAACTTTTTTGCAAAAAATAAAACCGACTTCCATATCAAAACACTACAAAGCCAAAAATAATTTTAATTTCGGTAGTCGGTGTTATTGGTTTTGTATTTTCTTTTTTTTTCACACCGCCTTCCGAAATTAAAATTATTTTTGGCTTTGTAGTGTTTTGATATGGAAGTCGGTTTTATTTTTTGCAAAAAAGTTTTTATTTTCGTGCTTTTTAGTGGGTCAGTGAATTTTCCAAATCGGTTTATAAATGACGGAGTTATGCGCGAACAAAAAACGCAATGCAGAGTAAACGAAAAGATCATCAACGTAAACATTTGTTTTAGACTTTTGTTGATTTTTCAGAAACGGCTTGTCCGATTTCGATAAAATTTTCATGGGACCATTTGGGAAGTATACCCTTTCTAACAAGATAAGAATTTTTCAAATCGGTTGGCAAGCGACGGAGATATGCGCGGACAAACATAAAAAAAAAAAATACAATCATCCGAATTGAGAACCTCCTCCTTTTTTAGAAGTCGGTTAAAAATGGAAATAGGCTCTTTATCTCTTGAGCATGTTTGAGACTTTCAAACTTTTCAAACATCGTTAGAAAATTTCGACTTCGATTTCAACATTTATCAAGTACTTAGTTATTATCAGTGATCGGAGTAGGTAGATTGATTTTTGGTACTTGTATCATAAATGCACACAGAAAGAATAACATGGATAAGCCATTTTCCCGGAAAGTAATTCCGGTATTTCCGGATTCAATTAAACATGTTTAATGTTGGTAGTGATATTATTCCTACTCAATTCAAAATTTAAAGGAAGGTATAAAAACTAAATTAATTCATTATTTATCTGTTGAATAATAAAAACAATCTAATTCCGATCGAAGCTTTAATTTTAATTTTTTTATTTTTAGCCTTTTATGGCTAGAACTTTTATAGATAGACGTAAATTGTTGCACTTAAATTTAAATATTTTCATAGTGGTCATGGTAATTTGCATTAAGGGTAGAATAAATGACGGGGCCCCATAGAGAGCCAATGCCTGCTGGGGTCGTGAGACTGTTCTAAGGATGCACCACGACTCTGAAACGTAAAGGGCATACGAAGGAACAGGTTGATTTTAGTCAGATTTTAGGACCAAAAAAAAGGGGTAGAATAAAGAAAAAAGATAAAAATCAACATTGTTTATCGTTAAATATGTACATTTTACATTTATTCACATTTTTAATCTTCATCGATTACAATGTCAGCATCCTGGTAATCCTGATCTTTACAATTAAAATATATAACTATGAGTTTCTCTATATTTTCAATTTTCAACCTATTTCTTTTAACATCTAAAATCCATTTATAAATGGAAAAAGACCGTTCTACATCTGACGATGTCAAAAGAGCAAATTTTAAAAAAAGTATAAAATTATGTGCTTCATTTTTTTCAATGGCCTCACTATATTCTCTAAGTGTGTCTAAATCTGGGTTTCGTTCCATAACACATTCTATTTTATTTTTTATATTTTCTGAATTGCACTGATTTATAGCATCTCTGACGTTGTCAAATGCTAAAAGTGAATCTGTCAACGATAAATTATGCTTTTGCAATTCTTTTAAAGACAAATGAATTATAAAATAATTGTCTTTAATGTAATTTAAATCTTCTTTTAAATTTTCTTTTTCTATAATATTTTTTGCCTCTCGAATAGATACCGCATCAGAGCTGCTTAAACAAGATAATACTTCTTTTATTTTTTCAAAGTTTTGAGCGTAATAAAATGCTGCCTCTAACCAAGTGCCCCATCTTGTAACAACTGGTTGGGGAGGTAGCGGCAAATCTGGATATTTTTCTTTTAAAATTTTGACTCTACTTGGGGCTTTCAAAAATACCTTTTTAACATTTGCTATTAAAATGTTAACATCGTGATATCCTAACCTAATTTGCTCAGATACGCGATGAAGAGAGTGCGCCAAACATGTTACGTGCTTCATTTCAGGTAAGTATTGTTTTAAATTTCGTCCTGCAGACAGCATATATGCAACGCTATCAGTGCAGAGGACAAGAATGTTACCTACCTTCGATTCAAAAGAATCTTCCCAAAAGTTTTCCAAACATTCTAACACAAATTACGTGATTGTTTGTCCATTAACTACAGTTAGCATTTTACATGCTACCAAATAAGGTCTAGTCAAATTGCTAGGATGTAATGGTTTTATTAAAAATGGACTATATAGCGACCTAAAAAGTCTGTCGTTTCATCTAACGATATCCATAGTTTCTCATTTTTATAATTTTGCCGAATCGAATTGATTTTATTCTTAAAAAACTTGTCCAAGTAAACTTTCCGTAACTGTGATTCATCTGGCAGAGTACGATTAGTACACGTACAACAACAGGTACTACACATATATTTTTAAAGAAATCTTGAAAAGTAGTATTTTTCATCTGAGACCACGGAATATTGCACAAAATGAGAAATTTTATAAGATCGAAATAAAATTCCTCTTCGGGCCGCTCAAACTTTCCCTGGTGTACTGCTCCTTCGATATGTCTTTTAACGTTTCCTTTATTTATGGTTTTCAAATGGCTTTCACATTTTGAACAGTATATTGTACCACTAGCGTGATCGTAAAGTAGTTCGGGATGACCGGATATCCATTTTTCTACAGTTTCAGCCTTGACGTTTGCCATATCTGAACTTTGTTGTAGAGATGGAACCTCGTATATATCACCTAAAACAAAGACATGAAAAAAATACATTTTATATAGTTTATTTAGCTTACTCCGTTTGTTTTATTTTTCGTGGATCAAATTTAGTCATTGAAATTTCACCCTCTTCCTGTCAACCGATTGATCTAAAATTTGGTATTCGTCTTTGATTCTGGTGACAATACAATTATGTATATTCAATATTATTGTCAATCCAAAATGGCTGCCGCTACAAGATGGCGGACAACTTAGTTTTTTTTCAATCCCATCAATATGGGTATCAAATGAAAGGGCTTGTTACGTAAAATATTTTGTAGAGAAGTAGATAAGGCCTATAGTAATTTATTTTACCAATACATTGCAAGAGGACACAGCACACAAGGCATTCAAATTATATACGGATTCCAGTAAAATGTCGGTTAATAGTGGAGTTAGCTGAATTGCGACTACATTACTAGAATATCATAATTTTGTTTCGCACTAAGCTCACTGGTTCATACTCTATTAAAGATTTAACAATATTAAGACTCATGGTATGTTCAGCAGGTTAAGCGAACAAACACAATACTAAAAATATTCTTATAGTACATCCAAACATGCTTTATACTCCTTGTAACTAGTAAAATATTACTTACCAAAGCTTGGTTTAAATATGTAGATCCAATTCAATAGTGAAAAATCTGAGTCCGTATATTCGAGCCAAATCGTGGTTTAGAGCAGGTTCCAGAAGTCAGTGTGTACACAAGCCAGGGTCAAGTAACGTTTTCACAACACAGTAACAAACAAAGATGCGCACTCTACGAACCGAAGTAAACGAGTGAGCTACCTGGCATGTCGTCGGCGGGCGCATGGTATAATAATATAAGGTATAGCACTCCGAGACACAGTGGTCACGTGGGTGACACAAGCCTACGTCATCATCGCAGTCGATGGTTGTCAAACTTTATTGTTTGGGGAAATTCAATCTCATAGAAAATTGACTTGATGTCTTGATTATTAAATTCCTACTTGCTTTTGTCTGTTCAAGCTAGCTATACAGACAAATCTACTTTAGCATTCATAGTTAGTTCCATAGTAGTATTGGATTGTAGGGTTTACTAAAATAATACTCAAACACATTTTAAACAGTCACCTTACGAAATTTTTATTGTAGTATTCAATACACTGTGTTTGATACTCTAGATTTTTTTTTTGCGCTACTTTTCCAGTTGATTACATACAATATTTCTATTTAACTCTCTCAGTCGTATGTAGGTTCTTGTTCTAACTAAACAAAGTGTTACAGAGTAATCTATTTGATAATAGACGCCCACAAATAAAATATGTTTAGGAATCACAGGTACACTGGCACTGAGCGAGACAGGCTTACGCGTTGAACAAGAATAGCGATACACGATAAAATGGCGGAATGTCAATGAGACAGCCCGTTTCTGTGTTACCAGTAGTGTGTAATAAGTACTCCCCAACAACCTTTATTACCTGTGCGAATCCGTTAAAACAATGAAGTTTTAATTAACAATTACGTTGGTATATGTTTAAATATAATCGTTTCGTTTGATTTTAAAAATGAAACGTCAATTTAATGCTATAGATATTTAATAAAACAGAATAGAGACTTAGACCATGGGCGGGCGTACGCATTGTTCTGATAACCGGTTCTTGTACCACCCATGATCCTTTGTTCTGATTGGTCGTTGGGTTTTGTCAAATCGTGACTGTGTGCCGTTAAAAAAAATATGAAGAATAATAAAGAATAATATTGCTCATTTTATTACAATTCCTACCTTTTTTTTGAGGATGGCAAATCATCAAATGACTCCTTCCACTCTGGCAGAATAAAATTCCTACATAAGTTCCGGTTTTTTTTTAATAATCCACCAATTCCGGAGGAATGTCCATATTAATATATACGTTTCGGATCAATGACCCCATTTCAATCTACCTACTCCGACCACTGGTTATTATGCAATTAAATAATTTTCTTTTAATGCTTTAAAAACTTTTAATGTTCATAAATGCTTTCAATATCGAAGGTAACTCAAAAGCCATTGCTTTAGATTTATTTTTAATTGTCTGCTAGAATACGGAAAACGCGTCCATTTTCGTCATCCATTTTTTTTTTTTTGTTTATGGCTATTTAACTGTAGACTAAAATGAATACCATTGTAATCAAAAAGATTGTAATGATTTGCTTAAAGCTCCTATGAAAAGCACAAGTTATTCGCAACTAATAAATGTTAATTAAGTGTACATGAGGATAAAATATGGAGGTCTGTATTGTCTGTGCTGACGATTTCTTAAATGGTGAATTAATTTAGAATGAAAACTAATGATATAGATATTTAGTATTTGACAAATTTAATCATTTAACATTTTTAATATGCATTTGACAATTTGACATTTTTAATCAATTATTATTCAATTTAATTTATTTTTTATTTAATACCAAAATTATGCATGATTTTGCAAATATTTTAGTATTTTTTTTTTGTAAGTAATGTATTTTTTCAGTAGATTTGCACACCATATTTGTACGCCTCCTGGCATAACATAGCGCTCTTTTTATTAATATAACACCTATACATAATTATACCTACTTTACCTATGTTAACAAATAAATCAATGATTTGATTAAGGTCAAATAATAACAGCCGATCGATCTTCAACGCCACTGTGCCTCGAAAAGACTAAAATCCTCAAATACTTCGGACACAATGTGCGTAATGAACACTCCATGGAACGACTTGTTGTTTAGGGGCAAGTGGAATGCACATAACCACATTTATTGTGCGCACAGCCAAGCTGTGGAATTCTCTGCCGGCTTCTGTGTTCCCTGCCACTTATGACCTTTCAGCCTTTAAAGCACGAGTAAACAGGCATCTTTTGGGCTCGCTCGTCACATCGTAGACCTCATCTATCGCTTACCATCAGGCGAGCTCGAAGTCAAGAGCGGACTCACCCGTATTAAAAAAAAAACGGTCAAGCGGCTGGTCCTCTACGCGTTGGACAGATTTAATTAAAGCGGCTACAGAGACGACCCTAGTGCAAAATTCCGGAGACGCTGAAGACCGCTGGAAATGGAGGCGCATCGCAATGGCTCCTTTATCTAGACAAAAAGCATCATCTTCAACCACAACCATTCTGTCAAGAATGCACGAATAAGGAGGAGGGTAGACATAAAGAGTGTCAGCAAAATTGTCAGGGCCAATAAGACGACCGTTGCCTGCCGATGTTGCGGAATTGTTCGAAAGAGTTACCGCGGCCTCGGAACATGAAGGGCATATGAAGGAACACGGATGGGTTTTAGTCAGTAAAAGTCTGACACATCCTCCCGCTTCGCCCAGATCGAGAGGCAGTCATTGGATGATTTCCCATCCTAAATTTAAAAAAAGGAGTATCGTGTTAAAACACTAATACTCAGTGGCATCCAGTTAGACTGAGTTAGACTGGAAGCCGATCCCAACATCATTGGAAAAAGGCTAAGCAGATACTGATGATAATAAAATAATGTTAATTTAAGACCATTAAAATGTACTAACCTTTACTCCCAGTCTTCTGATGCAAACACTCAATAGTAACATTATCATCAATTCTACAGTCTCTGTGAAGATTACTGGCGCTCATACCCAATCTCTGACATCTATACGGAACTAAATGACCTCTTAGCGTATTAAACCTCGCTTCCGGAGGCATATGGGCCAATTCCGCTTGCAAACGTGCCATTTCTGCCACATCTTGGGGATACATCTGCCCCATATGAGCTAATTCCGGATTTAACCTCGCTAATTCCGGGTTTAATCGTGCAAATTCCACCAATTCCGGATTGATTCTAGCCAATTCCGGGTTGATTCTTGCTAACTCCGGGTTGATTCTGGCCAATTCCGGGTTTATTCTTGCTAATTCCGGGTTTATTCTTGCTAAATCCGGGTTGATTCTTGCTAGTTCCGGGTTGGTTATTCTCATGTCGTTTGGTGGCATGTGTTGTTGGATGTGGTAGCTGTTTCTGGTGCATGTGTGAGGTTGTATTTGTGTGGGATGGTCGTGGAGAGTGGTGCGGTGTTCGATGTGGTGATGATGGAGTAGAGTGGCTGCGGCTGGGTCTTGGTGGTGTAAATGGTGTCTGGAAAGATAAAGATTTTCATTAACATTTATTTACCTATACTAATATTGTAAAGAGGTAAAATTTGTTTGTAAGTCCGTATGTAAGGGGGTAATTTCCGAAACGAATTATCCAATTAAAACATTTTTTCGATAAGACCGTCCATTGTAACACCCTTTGTAGTTTTTAAATCCTTATTTAATTATGTTATGGTGTACAATAAAGAGTATATCTATCTATCTTTTTTCATTGGTAGTAAGGTATACTAATTGTGAGTTTAAAACTACATTCAGAATCAAATTATTGCAATGTTTATATGCTTGGAGGAAATCATTGCCAGGCTCGATGACTGCATATGATACACGTAAATAGAGGATTGTTTCTTTTGACGAGGGACCAGCAGTACCTCTGAGTCATCTTTTCTCATGAATTTAGTAAGAGTCGTTTTAATAATATGTTTCACAGTACGAACGAAATTCAACTGAGAATCATTCAATGAAAATACATCATTTATTGCGGGAACACCGCCAGCATGTAGTACAGTCCCTTGGGCAGTGAGCACGATTGAGGGGACCCTATAGGGCCATTGTCTGCCGAGATTATGGGAATGTTGTACTACTTTGCAATTAAATATTGTGGTGAAAATAAACGTATTATTATATTGTTTTTATTGAAGATGAGCTCACTCTTGACCTCGATATCGTCTGATGGTAAGCGATAGATGAGGTCTACGATGGGACGAGCGAGTCTAGAATATGCCTGTTCACTCTTGCTGTAAGGCTGACGGGTCATATGTGGCAGGGAACACAGAAGCCGGCAGAGAGTTCTATAACCTGGCTGCTTTTTTTTTAACCTATTATACTATTGCTGTGAACTCACTCCAGACACAAGCATATTTAGCTTAGTTGGAGGGGTTGACAAGATTGCTAGTTCTGTGAATACTACCCACATTTCTCTTAAAAAAATCCTATCTCCCTATAGATCTTTATCATGATAGCATACCTGCTTCCGCTTCTTCCCTGAGGGCTATAAGGAGGTGGGGGTCCCCAAACACCGGTGGCTGCATCGAAACTCCCGCTTGCCTCACCAAACCCTTCCCCGGAGAAGTTGGGCTGAGGGAAGTTGCCTTGGCCCTGGAATGATAAATCCTCCTTATAACGCACACTCTTAAAAAAACACTGCTTCTTTTATACATATTTATTTTTCTTTGATCAAATATGACGATGAATTTTTATACAGAGTTGATACGACCGAGGGGCTTTCCTTTAAACTGCGTATACTAGGTACCATTTTCAAGCTTTGTACCAAAAATCAATTAAATAGGTGAAGTAGTTTAGTCGTAAATGATTTTGATGAGATGCATCTTAAAGCGATAAATCTGACCTTGGTCAGATTTATAGCGCGGCGTGTGTTATCTCTTGTCTTGACAAGAGATAACACACGCCGCGCTACGTTGCCACTTTGTTACCTAGGTATTTAAGGTCAGTCACATTTATTTACAAAGGGTGGTTGCGTTTTACTCTGATTTGTAAGCTATTTAGATTGTTTGAAAAAAAAAATTTTTGGCTCTTTTTACTTTTTAACTGTATCAAATTAACACTAAACACGTATAGTATACGTAGTGTAATTTAATGCCCCTCTGTCGTATCAACTCTGTATATATAGTTATAAAGGTGCTAAAAAAATATCTACCACGGCTTCAATGGGAGATAGTATTATGTATAAATTACAAGTGAAGGAATTTCGTACCCCGGAATAGTTAAATAAATTTCAGAAAATAAAGTAATTAAATAAACATTGACTCTGCGTCGCGGCATTGTTTGATAAGAATAGCAACAGTGCATTAACGGCGTTCTACGAAATGAAATTCAGTGCGGTACACCGCGGCAACAGCTGATTACTACAGGATGGCTTTATGTTAATAAATCAATTCAAATTCATACGCACATTTTACGACATTAGATCAATAATTTATCTTCACTAATGTAATCTAGGTATACACAATACTGTCTCCCATTGCATCTGTGGCAGATATTTTATAGCATCTTATATGCTTTAGATTTCACTATTTTCAACCGACGACAAAAAAAGGAGGAGGTTGTAAGTCGACGCGTATGATCACCGATTACTCGAAGACGGCTAAACCGATTTGGAAAATTATTTTTTTGATTGAAATACTTCGAAATTGGTCCCATTGTCACCAAGTCAGAATCTGATGATGGGATCCTGGAGAAATCGAGGGAACTCCTTAAATATTATAGGCACCTATAGTGATTTGAGTATTTTTATAGTAACTTGTGTAGTTGCATTCGAAAAGCTTTGTGAAGTCGACTTGATGATTAAGACCACAGATGGCCACTGGAACTACTCAATATATAAGTAGGATTAATAAGTATTTCATGTGTTCCGCTTCCATTACTTGAATGTGGTTATTAAGCACATGGTTATTAAGCACAATATGCTCGTCACAATGCATATGGTGAAGTGAAGCTGATGGTGAAGTACCAGGAGAACTCCTCAACAATTAACGGCCCAACATTGGGAAAAGCAATATTTTGTAAATGATCATAAGTAGTTTAAATTTAGGCTCGTGTAACAAGGTAAATTAAAAATCGACCAAATAAAAAGAGTGAAATAAAAACTTTTTACCAAATAATTAAACCGACTCCCAAAAAACACTGCAAAGTGAAAAATAACTTTAATTTCGGAAGTCGGTTTAATTTAATGGTAAAAAGTTCTTAAACTAAACTCTTAAATGGGTTGCTGGTATATACGAACGAGATACCGTGGCCCCGGACCACAAGGGCAACTGAACGAAAAGGGTGGATTTTTAGTCAGTAGACGTCTGACACTCCCTTCCGCAACATCCAGAGCGGGAGAAGTCGTTTGATGCTTTTCTCACACCTTGATTCGTTATATGTATACCGTATTCAGGAAGCCGTGAGATAAAAGGTAAACAAACCATAAAAAGGGTACTTTAAAGGTCACGATTGATGAAGTGAATATATTTTATAAAAATAACTACGGAATAAAACGCTGACAACACTGTAAATGATATTTTAGAATGATGTCTGTAGAACTTATGAAATTCTTTCAGACTTATTTGAATTCGAATATCATAAATGCCTTAAATTATTTTCTTAATTTTGATTAATTATTTATTAAATCGTTTACATATAAAAACACTCAAAACAGACTTGATTCCCAAACTTCGAACGCATTTTAATACTACTAAATTATATACCACAGGTACTGCGAACATTTTACATGAAAATGTGACGTTTTGTCATCGGTCGGGTTATATCCGCCATCTTTACTATCGATCAACTTGTTGATAAGCTTCCAAATATTTTCGTTGAATTCTTGTTATTCCGTTGTTACTTTTGTTGTTTTCATTAAGTTTCTTATTTTGTTCAGTTTAAAGTTATTTGTTGATTGTTTTGTTTTTGTTATATTGACCTTTTCGTGCTTGAACCATGAGTGAACCTGGAACAAACAGCGCTTGCAGATTTTCTTCGCCGAAGAAAAAGCGATCAAAGAAAACTTCAATGCATTCAACGGAAACGGTGGCTGTTATTAATATGTATTACGTTTTAACACGTAGAAGAAACGTGGCCGAAGGATTCGTATCCGTACAAAACCGATATTATCAATAAAACCACTGAAATTATGGGAATATCACGAGCCACTGTAAACAGGTTTATAAAGGAAAAAAAACTACAGGCTGCCTGAGATCACCTCCACCACTATAGTTGCAAAACTTCTGAATAATTCCGGAATACTTCGGGGAAAGTTTCTTTAAATGGGAATTATTCAAAATGATAAATTAATTTTGAATCATTCTGATTTAAAGAAACTTTTAATTATTTATTAAGATTTCAACTTTTTTTGCTGAAAAATCGTATTTTGCATCGATCGTCTATCTCTGTGCGCCGGCCGCTGCCGGCGCGCTGGCACCGCGACGCGCGCACCCGACTGCCACCGGCCACGAGTCGTGCGTGCAGGCGATGGCGGTGCGGGGTGCGGGAAGAGGGAGGGGATGCTCCTCCCCGGAGAAGTTTTCACCCGCGCGAGAAAGATTCGTACCCCGCAATCGAATGTTTCCGAATATTTCGCCCGAATAATTCAATGGGAATAAATGTGTTTGCTTGTTGTGTGGTGGGTGAGTTAATTATTGTTCACTGCGAGAGTACGTATGTACGCTACGAGAGTAAAATATAAATGTTTATTTTATTATAAATGGGATTGATTAAGTATATGTTGATATTTTTATAGGTAGATTTATTAGCCTGCGATTAACAGGATTTTTATTCTTTTGTTTTTAGGTAGGTAATATCGGCCAAAGATACGCATACTCACTTAAGAAAATATTTCTGCGCAAGCGCAGCTAGTGACAAACCACATCCCTTCCTGTTTTCGCCCAATTAGAAATAATATGCATTTTGTGAGTACAGGGCGTGTAACATTATATTAATACATACTATTACGAACACTACTAAGATAAGCTTCGTGCATCCTATTGGTCAAAATACATGCATTAGGCGATCGAGTTGTAAGTCGTGCTATGCGATTATAGCCTTAAATGTCAGTTGTGAAATAAAAAAACCAGGCCAAGCATATTTGATTTGCTATTTGAAAAAGGGTTACCTATGTTTTTGGTTAGTTTGTATGTAGCTCTGTACGCATTGCGAGTATTCGCGAGTCGCATAGGTAGGTATTAATCATTACCTACCTACTTAACGCGTATAATAGCCCAGTTAATAAAAGCAAATAAAGGCAAACCTTGCAAGCAAACACGTTTTGATGCGGTTTTCAGAAAAGTATTTGTTCTTACCTACTTAGGAGCAGGTTTTGGTATATTAACAGACTTCAAAGGTCGATTTTCCTGTTTTTTTTTGACAGTTGAAATATTCCCAAAGTTTCTGAATAAATCAGAATACTTCAGAAATATTCGACGGGAATGATTCGGAATGTTTCCCGCCAGCATCTATATCCACCACCATCACCGAGACTATCGAAGATTAACACTTTAACCAATATAGATTTGGGTGGAATATGCCGTAAAGTACACATGTTTTACTTTAACAATGAACTGCCTACCATTGATAAGGTGCTGGAGGCTGTAAATTCAGATGATACATTGCCCAGTTTTAAAAGAACTACATTTTATAAACTATTAATCAAACTCCAATTTAAATAATGTGAAATGTAGCCGCAAGAGTGCACTCATTGACAGAGATGATATAGTGTTATGGCGTATCAAATATCACCATAACAAAATTAAGGAGTGAAGGCATAACATTTATTACACAGATGAAACTTGGCTCAATGAAGGTTAGTTTAAACATATTTTAAGACTTCAATCATATACTTCAATTATTACATATGCCTGTATTTAATTACTGGAGACCTGGATAATAGTTCATTAAAAGTATAAAATGATTTTAAAGTACTTAATGTTTTATAATTATGAATCAAAGAATTGATTTTGTAATTAATACTCTAAATTAACATCAAATCTGTTACAGGACACCCTATGAACAAAATTTGGCAGGATGAGTCAATAAAGTCAATGAAAGAAGCTCATCATCAAGGTTTATCCACTGGTTTAAAAAATCTAAGTGGAAAAGGAAAACGACTCATTGTAGTTCACATTGGTAAAGTTTAATTTTAATACAACACAAACATAGCATTCCTGACAATACCTAATATACCTGGATTCCCCCGGGGTGGGCAGTGGTGTATAGTACACACCCACATTTCATTAGTTTATGTTGAAATCCCATAGGATAGGGGGCGAGTAAATTTTGATACATACATAAATCAAGTTTCCGGATATTTATAATTCAATCATAATTTGTTTACAGGCTCAAACTCAGGCTTTCTGGAAGGAGGAGAATTGATATTTGAAGCAAAGAAAGTAGTAATGTAGTTGACCGTTTCGTTATTCATGTTGGTGACAATTCTTCAGAATTCTCTAAATAAATAATTAATTAAGAGATTATCTTTGGTTTTATTATCATCATAGTTAAGTACCTTCTAACAAAACTTGTGCATTTATTTGTACGGGTGAACTATGTAAGATAAAGTACAGATTAAATGCATAGTTTTTGATCATGGAGTCAGGCTTTCAGACAATACAACATAAGAACAGTATAGCTAGCTGCTAGATACACAAATGGGAAACCTTACATTAAATTAAATAGAAATAAAAACAGTGAAATAAAAGTTTGAGAAACCTTGTTTTCTTTGTTTACACTTTCTCTCAAGCCCAGATGAATAGGGTATAGTATTGTTACGCCAGTCGCTTAGCGAAGTACGTCGAGAAACTTCGACAGAAATCTAGAATGTTCGAGACACTAACGCCATCTAGCGGCAAGTAGCAGTACTGTGTATCTCGAATAGCTTCTGGAATATTCATGGCAGTATAAACAGTGAGTCGATTTTAGAAGAATATTCTAGAACTCATAGACCGGGGTATAAATAGATCGCAGAGGAACGCAGAAAGCAGTCTTATTTCAAGATACGACGCGATATAATTCGAAGCTTTACAAGTGAATTTCGGTGCGATTTATGTGTTAAGTGACAAGTATTGTACTGTGAATAACTGTGTTGATTTTTATTTTGTGTTTATTTAAGTAAAGTGTTAATTTTGGTTTAATTGGTGTAAATTATTTCTATCCCGAACCCCAGCTCGTAACAGTATGTTAGTATTGATGATGTGTGCGGGTCCATATCTAACTAAGCTAAAAGGTTAAAATAAATAACATAATGAAATTATTTGTTCTCAGCAGATACAGTGTACGAGAGATGGTTTATAAATCTTAAAGTAAAACAGGCAGTAAGCAGGCACTTACATAATTCACACTAATGTATAAAATATTGTCTTTAACACGTTCGCTAACAGTACGTCGTTAGGCGGGAAATTAAAATAGTGCGTTATGACAATACGTCGAGGGACGGGCCACTTATTATTAAGAGTACGTCGTCTCACGATAATTTTTTATATCAGTATTATGAAGAGCAGTATCCACTGTCATATTATGAGCAATTTCATATTGCTTACTGCCGTAACACGAGTATTTTATGGGTAGTTTCATATCGCTTGCTTGTGCACGAGTACTACGTTGATTTGTCATTTAGTATGGAAAATTCTACTGTCGTAATGTGGTGTCAGGGTAAGTGCTCACTGTCAGCGAACGTGTTAACTTATTAATTTAATCCAATTCAATGTAAATTTTAAACTAATTTTATTTAATTCAATGTCTGTTATTTTTTTCATGCTCTCATACCTGTAAAGATACTCTGTAAACATGGTTTTTGACATTCAAAACAGAAAAATGAAAAAAGGTGCAGATTCCTGATTTCTAACCTAGTTCGGGATTCAGAGGCTTCGCAGTGTCTGGTATCCTCATTTTATGTCAATAAAGATTTATTTATTAGTAAAATAAGCTATAATTCATCCCGAAAAAAACATACATGTATAATACAAACCTGGACAAAATTCCCCGAACCCTGTGCAAAGTTCCCTTGTCCCTGTGCAAAGCTGGTTCCTTGTGCGAAGGTCCCAGAGCTCTGTGCCCTCGTGAACGGGGTCTGGTTGAAGGAGTGAGGGTACCTATCGTCGTAGGCCTGCGGTTGTTGTGTTGGAGGGGCTTCTGTGTCACAGAAACCGTACGCACTGTCCCCTGATTGGGGGACACCCATTCGGCAACGGGAGCTGGAAGAAAGGGAAGTAATTATGAGTCCTATAGTTAGCCTGGACCTCAATTATGATGACACCTATACATACACACACACAAATACACACATACACACACATTCATACACACACACACACTTGATATGCTACGTATAAAAGTATAAATTACTAGTACTTCGTCCGCAAGGATTTAGAAATAATTTATAGCCTATACACACTCAGTAATGTCAAAAAGGTTTGAGTTATGGTATCATTTAAACAACTATAAGCATTTAAGAAAACACAGTTAATTTGAAATCACAGCCTGACACTTCAATTTTATTTATATATAATTGGTATGTCGTTATGACTAGATTTTTTATTTAAAGATAAGAAATGAAATAGATTTTTACATCGAAAATAAAAGTATGTCCTGCCTATGTTCTTCTCTAAAGTCTAATCTATATCTTTACCAAATTCTATCAAAGCCAGTTAAAACGTGAAAGTGTACCAGATAAACAGAGTTACTTTCGCTTTATTTATAATATTACTAAGGATCAAACTTACTTCTGACTATTACTCCTGGGCCAGGGAAACCAACTCCAAGCGGAATTCTTCCTTCCGGAGCCGGGGTTCGGGGAGTATAAGTTACCTATACGACCTGAAACACCACAACATGTCTTTACATACACAATTTTTATATTTTCTTTTTAATATTGCTTACTCCCTTTTCCTTACACGGCACATAATTAAACGCTAATTCTAGCCATGAAGGTGCCTAGTGACTGTAACACAGGTTTTTTTTTTTTCAAAAACTTATTTCAGGCACCAGAAATTGTACCTAGATTAATTACGTATAAGGCAACTTTGTGAAAAGTGATTACGATGATGCAAAACGATGAAACTTTTAGGTTTTGTCAACAGATTACTCAAAATTTAGAGCTTATAGACAAATAGTTTCTTACAGGATTATGCACGTAATGCATAATTCTTTATGAAATAATAAATAATGTATAATAAGAAAAAAATTGGCCAAGTGCGAGTCGGACTCGACTATGAAGGGTTCCGCATTAGCTACGAAAAATAACTTTGTTTTTCATAGTGTTTGTATGAATGACAAAGTTATATTTGTGGTATTTGAAAATTAGCTAGAAGTATCTCAATATGTATGTCAGTAGGACAGTATTTCTTTCAAAACAATTTTCGTTGAACGATTTCATTGAGATCTACAGTTTTTTTTTTCACGCTATTATTTAAAAAATGTGGGGGACACACTTTTTCCCACTTTGGAAGTGTCATCTTTTAAACGATTGGTTTTAACGACGTAAATGTTTGATGAAAAAAAAAATAGTTCCAGCTCTATGCCCCACTTAATGTATTTTTATTTCAAATTTGTAAAGCGGTTCACAGAATACATCTACCTACTAAGTTTCAACATTGTAGCTCTAATGTAGTTTCGGAATAAAGTGGCTATGACAGACGGACAGAGAGACAGACATGACGAACCTACAAGGGTTCCATTTCGCCCTTCGGCTACGGAACCCTAAAAATTGAGTCGACCAGTGATCCATATAGCCCGCCTTTGTACATTTTGTGTTGCATAAAGTTTTAATAAATATATAAAGGTATTCCACTTACCCGGCGCCCAGAACCGATGTTGTAGACTGATGTCCCACGCAGGCTGGGGCGGGTGACACTGTGCACAACAACTACAGTTGCTCTGGAGACCAACAACAGAAACAACACTAGAGCAGCCATTGCCAGACAAAGCTTTGTTACAGGCTTTAGACCCATCTTTATATCTTTATACCAAAGATTCAACACTGATAAGTAGCTCTTATAGATTGTTCTTCTTTTTCTTAGAGATTAGAGGAACAGTCACCACAACTTTCTACCAAACGCAGAAAGAGAATGCTTCTTATAAATTCATTTATAAATTCAAGAGATTCCAGATTTTGTTCCAGATCTTTCAAAGTGACAGAAATGGTAATAAAAGAAATGGAGAAATAGAGTAAGCATTGAAACCTTTTTGCATCAAAGAGGTATCAATGTTGACTCTGTGTGGCGGAACATCATTTTTTTAATTTATATAATAGATTTTATCCACGACTTCTCTCGCGTGTTTTCTACATCAATATGCCAGTTTCCGAAAACAATTATAGCCTATATGTTGCCCAGACATAATAGCTATATACAAAAAAAAGTAGGAGTAGTTCGGAAGAGAAGCGAGTACAAACAGACAAACAGATACACAGACAGTCATATTTTACTATCACAATTCTCGGTAATGACGGAACGATCAGAGAGACGGAATAGGTTACTTCTAGGTAAGCGTGCTTCATCTTCGACCACATCATCGCTTACCACCGTGAAATGGTGAGATGGTGGTCAAAAGCGCGCCTTTTTTTTGTGTGTGGCATCTCGCAGGTCAACCTCTGAGTCTGTCGGCTGCTTAACCGGGCTTGCCTGCGTTCCCACAACTAAAACGGAATTTGCCAGCAGACAATATAAAAAACGCTCAGCTTTCTTGTACAACAAAATTAATAAACTAATATACATCTATGATAAAAAAATAGATCTATGATAAAATGCAAAAAAGAATTAACATTATGGCTACACAATTCAAATTATGATGATACAGAGTTACTTTTGCAACGTGTGACCTATTAATAAAGTGATATTATTCGCTTATAATAGTCACAACATGTACACTTAAAATTTAATCTCCTCTCTCACACACACGATCAGACACCCCATCACACACACAAATATACCCCCACACACTTACAAGACGCACCATCGGACACACACACATACACACACACCCCGAAATACTCATGCACATATACAATTAATCGTATTTTCTTTATATTTGCCTTTTAGAAATTTATAATCCCATAAAAAACAATACTTGTCAAAAACCCAAGTCTCGCAACTTAGTTGTTCTACCGTAAAAAGTTGTGAGATCCATGTAATACCAAGTCGGTTATTAATGTATTCAGTCCCTACTTAAGGGGCCTTCTGTCTTAAGTTGTTACGTAATTATCTAACCTAACGACATCTCATAGTGACCATATCAATATTAAAAATCTTTACCGTTTTAAATAAATAGATTGACTCGGCCATCGCATGAAAACACAATATATCTCACAAGTAATACATATATAAATTAAATTGTTTATTGCGATTGCCAAGTCAATCTATTTATTTAAAACGGTAAAGATTTTTAATATTGATATAGTCACTTGAAGATGTCCTTAGGTTAGATAATTACGTAACAACTTAAGACAGAAGGTCCCTTAAGTAGGGACTGAATAAATTAATAACCGACTTGGTATTACATGGATCTCACAACTTTTTACGGTAGAACAACTAAGTTGCGAGACTTGGGTTTTTGACAAGTATTGTTTCTTATGGGATCTCATTGCTTTTTGTAGAAAGTCCTACTTTTTTCCTTTCCGGTACCTTCTACTTCTTGTATACCAACAACGAGTTTTCTTAAAGCCCTCTCTCTGTCTTATGAGCTTTTCTTATTTTTGTAGGTAGCCTTCCTTTTTTTATTTTCCGGTACTACTTCTTGAACTTCAGCTAAAGTTTTTTTCAAAGCTCACTCCCTGTCTTTATGGGTTTTTTTCGGAGGCTTTGATTTGCACATATGGATACGCACGTACGTCTTTTGCATTAGTTAGTAATAATTAATGCCGCACTCGTCAAACGTCTCGGTTAAAGTTAATCCATAAGTAAGTAATTATGCAATTTCGGGCAATTTACTCTACTTAATACTCCCCAATACTCTTAATACTTCTTGCTTTTTTATTCCGTTGACCATTTAACAAGTTACCTTTGAGCATAATTATTATATCTAGGTACCTATCTACACTGGAAGACACGGTGGAGCATATGGTCGAGGTGTGCCCTGCATGGGTGGAGCACCGTCGTATCCTCATAGAGGCGATCGGCGGCGGCGACTTCTCGCGCCCTGCTCTGGTTTAGACCATGGTGCGAAGCGAGAGGGAATGGGATGCAGTCACCTCCTGCTGCGAAGCAGTCATGCTAGCGAAGGAGGAGGCCTAACGTGCGAGGGAGAGGCAACTCTCTTCCTCGCGCCCCAGCCGCCGGGGGAGACGCCCCGGGCGTCGTGGATCGCGAGACGATTTCGGGCCACTGTGGCCCGGGCCTGCGGATGGCGAGCAGGGGTCGCTCACCGTCCGGTAAGGACCAGGCCCGGGTCGGCGGCGCGTTGTGTTCCACGCGCGCCTCAAAAAGCTGTTAATAATACCAGTGACGGGGCCTCATAGGGTCATTGCCTGTCGGGGTTTATGGGAAAGTTCCATCGAGATACCGCGTTCCCGGAACTTTAGGGCTTACGAAGGAACAGGGTGGGTTTTTAGTCAGTAGAATTCTGATACACCCGAGCGGAAGAAGTCATTCGATGATATTTTTCACCAAAAAAAGAAGTACCCATCTACATCTATTATTTCATTATATTATACAGGTACACTGATTAATTAACTGCAAATGTAACTTTGTAATCCTATATATTTATGTGGGATTACAAAGTTATTTATGCAGTTGATGTATCTAGAAAACTGGAACGAAATTGAAAATATTATAGTTTTTCCTTGATTCATATACTAAACACTAATTGTATTCTAAATTTGAAGCTTCTATGTCTGCTAGAAGTGCTTTAGACTTTTGATGATCGGTCAGTCAGTGAGTGACAAAATTAACAAAATTAAGAAACTTTGACTCGTTATAATTCTTAAACTAATGGTTCAAATTGAATGAAATTTGAAATATAGCGTGTTTATACAATGCCTGTTTGGTTACTGAAAATTCAGGCTTCTAGTTTTATCCACAACGAAGTTATAGGGGGTCGAAAATGGCCTGAATTGCTTCGAGAAAAGAATGGTACGGCCGTGCCGCTTTTTTGCTCGACTTGGCGGGGGCACTGCCGTGCCCCCAGATGTAGGAGAAGAACGGAGCCTTCAACTACAGGCATTTCTATGCTTAAATGGCGGCTCCTCGACATGAAATGTAAGCCACAATGATATGTAATAAACTTATTTTATTTTTTATTTTATTTTATTAATAAGGGAATTTAAAGCTACTGGCTCAGCGTCGTGGGCTGGCTCTGGCAAGGGTCGGGGCGGACAATTACGGGGACGTCGCGGCGGGACTCGGCGGCGAGGACGTAAGGATGGTCGGTTTTTGTTTTTGTACACTGTGCTTCTTTCCCTACGGCTCTCTTGGAGCAGGGTGATTGCGTCATCGGGAGTAACTAAGGTATGCCTTGGTCGGCGAATCTTGGAAATGCGGGAGAGTTCGTATAGAGCGGCCGATGCGATAAGGGGATTCTGTTTGATTGCAGTATCAAAGACGATAATGGTGGGGCTGTTGCGGAAGAAAGTTCGTCAGATTCTGAATTTGGCATGCCATTGTCTACGCTAGCTTCATTGCCGTCAGGGAGAGCGTTCATTGACCAGTGTCAGTGTCAGCTCTCCCTGAACGTTTGGAGACGCGTTCCATGAACTGCTGAATGCTGGGCATCTTGAGGTCCACGTGAAGAAGCCTGTATTACACACACACACTCCTCCAGACCGATTTCAGATTAGCCATCTGCGCAGGAGATATTATAATGCATAAGTATACCGTACTGGTGCACTCTGTTCCTTTACTCTCATTATCCCATGGCACGACAATCCGACACGCCTAGAGATATCAGGCGCAGAAGGCTTATCATGCTTTCCGTGGGTTATCTCACCACCAACTCCCAAACTCGGGCTACTACTGAGAAATTTCTAACAGAAAAACCCAACAGCTTATTTTGAGTATAGTTGTTTTCTTACCTGGGCTTGTCTTCCAGCAGACGGCGCGGCTTGTCCAGCGGAAGGTCTGTACAAAGACCTGCAGCGAAGCTCCAGTTGTTCCCAGTACATCTTCTTACGTTCATGACTGGAACAAAAATCAACAATCATAAATAGATTTGTTAGGGGCTTCGCTCCTGTGGACTTTCATCAAATCTACGTGGACGTGGGCGTTCAACAGTGACTAATCTCGTACCCTTTGTCTCTGAAGTATCACGTGAGGTTGACCAGGGAATGCAGACAGACGCGATATACACCGACTTTAGCAGCGCCTTTGACAAAGTAAATCACCCCATACTTGTCGAAAAACTGAGATGGTTTGGTATTGGTGGTGAATTACTAGACTGGTTCAAATCATATTTGTCAAAAAGACCTCAATATGTAGTGATAGGTAGCTTTAAATCTGAGGTATATTACGCGCACTCGGGAGTTCCACAGGGATCTCACTTGGGGCCACTGTTATTCCTTGTCTCTATCAACGACATAACTAATCACATACGACATAGTAGAATGTCTTTATTCGCTGACGATCTAAAAATATTTAAAGTGATAAACTCTCGAACAGACGCAGATTTAGTTCAAGCTGACTTGAATAATATTCAGCGCTGGTGTCACGTTAACGGTATGAGTCTAAATGCTAAAAAATGTCATCACATATCATTCACAAGGAAAAAAACACCAGTTCCTACTAAGTATGACATTGGTGGCGTAATACTGGACCAAGTGAATGAAATTCGAGATTTAGGTGTGATCGTTGACAGTAAGCTAAAGTTTGCCTCACACATTGATAAGGCAGTGACAAAATCCGCCCAGATGCTTGGATTTCTGAGGCGCAACTCCAGAGGTTTTAAACTCGATAAGACCAAAGTGCTACTATATAATGCCCTAGTACGCAGCAATCTCGAGTATGCAAGCAGTGTGTGGAACCCTTTTTATGCAGTCCACTCTCAACGTGTGGAAAGTATACAACGAGCTTTCACGAGACACCTTGCATTCTCTACAAATGGTTTTTCACACAGAAAATCCTACTCGGAACGTTTGAACAAATTTAAAATGATTACCCTTCGCGATCGTAGACGTCTTTTGGACTTATGCTTCCTCCATAAAGTCATTAATGGAAATATTCAGTGCAGTTACCTTTTACAGAGCGTTTCCTTAGCAGTTCCAAGAATCTACCCACGAGCTAAAAAAATTAAAAAGGTTTTTGACACGTCATGTATCAAAACCAACCTAGGCTTGCAGTCTCCCATTGTAAGAATGTGTAATGAATATAATACTACAGTCTTGAACATGCCTGAATTGGACATTTTCAATGACACCCTGCAGCGGTTTCGAAAAAAAATCACATTATCCTTACCAGGTTATTCTTAGAATTTTGTTAATTATATTTTAAATTACATTTATATTTTTCTGTGTTTTTAACGATTTCAATTTAACTTATTTTATTCAAATGTGTTGAACTTATTTTAATTGATTCGATTTTATGATTTTATTTTTATATTATTAAAATCTATTGACAAGTTTTAATTTTTTTTATAAATTTATGCTTTTGACATGATATTAATTCCGTTTTTATTTTTTATTTACGCTATTGACATGTTGTTTATTCAGTTTATTTTAATATTTATTCTATTGACATTGTTACCCAATTGTTCTAATTGTAATAATAATTATTAATGTGTATAATTTATTCCTTTATTCCTTTTTGCAACATAAAAAATGTATTTTATTTTAAGTAGTGAGTTTATGTTAAATATTAGTTATAAGTATTTTTTTCAAGGCAGCACTATTGTTCTGGTGAGCGCTATGTACGCCTTAATTGTCATGTGGATTAGTTATTTTGTAAGTAAGATTTTTTTATATTGTGCAATGTATGTGATGTGGCTGTACTTAATATAAATGAATAAATAAATAAATCTACCTTGTACTTTCGATGATTAGCGTTTCCATACAAACAAACTTTTCTTGCGTTCCAGTGGCAAGAAAACAGTGAAGAAAAACATCGTAAGGAGACCGTTATGTCCTTGGACCTAAAACCTGGACCTGGACCAGGACATGCGAAATCCACCAACCCGCAACTGGGCCGCGTGGTGGATTACGGCCCATTCCCATTCATAGGGACGAGGCCTGTGTCCCAACAGTGAAAAAGTTATAGGCTTAATCATATTATTACATTGAATACGTGAAGCGAAAATATTTAAGACGAAAAAGTATGAAATTTAGCACAGTTGAAGTTTTTTTTTTTATATTTATTATTGAGGGGCCTACTCTTGACTTCGATCCCGCCTGATGGTAAGCGATAGATGAGGTCTACGATGGGATGAGCGAGCCCAGAAGGTGCCTATTTACTCGTGCTTTAAAGGCTGAAAGGTCATAAGTGGCAGGGAACACAGAAGCCGGCAGAGAATTCCACAGCTTGGCTGTGCGCACAATAAATGTGAAGGAGAAGCGCTTGGTACGACAAGAAGTTTATATAAAGAAGTAGTGCAGAAAGCTAAGCTTACTAATATTATAAATGGGAAAGTTTGTGAGGATGGATGAATGGGTGTTTGTTACTCTTTCAAGCCAAAACTACTGAACGGATCTGAATGAAATTTGGTAAGTAGATAGTAGACATCCTGGAATAACACATAGGCTACTTTTTATCCCGGAATTCTTACGGAATCGGGATTTACACGGGGAAACCCTCTCAAACGAATGAAGTCGCGAGCAGATTTATATATTAAAATGAATCATGGTTGAATTTTGACTACTCGGCGACCGCTACTTATTATAAATAGGTACTTCTTTATATTTGCAGACTTCATCAGTAGCATTGTTCTTTATTCAAATCATATAAACCCAAAAAAAATCTCCAAACACCAGTCAAAATCATCAGTCATTCTGACAGATGAAGTAATCTCCTCAAAGAGTAAAGTAATAGATCTCCTTTACGGTTCTACACAAATCAGGGCATTAGTTTTATCTGTTTTCTTTCTTAGTTAATTCGATATAAGTTAAAATGGTGTTCGGACATGGCAGTAGCCTGGTAGACTCCGAAACTATAAGCGTCTACACGCTAGAAATCCTAACCGATGCAGAACTAGTAAAAAGTGTCGAGCATCTCAAAAAGCAAGTACGGAATCTGCGCTTAGAGAACGAAGTTTTAGAGGCAAGTATCATTAGACTGCAACCATCGCTAATGGCTGGAACGTATTCAGCTTTGGAATTTGCCCTCAAATGGTCCCAATCTCAGAATCAACGAACAAGCTCTGGAATAACTATCGGAAGTGTCGGTGACAACTTACGACTGCCAAGCTATCCCACTGTAAAGAGCCGATCATCAATGTTCAATCGTAAATTAGACTCCTCAGTCCGAGGAATCCAGTCTTCAGTCAAACTATCCAGATCCATCATCGTCAATCCCGGACCAAAGGTTAACGTTGAAGAAAAACTAGAACTCGTTCACGCTTTAATGGAAAAAGAAGGAAAAGATTTAAAGAAGTACAGGAACTTCGCCAAGAAGCAACATGATTACGTCAATGCTCAGTTAGAAGAAATTGATCTGCGGAGCAAAAACATCGACACATGGACGGTGGCTTTCAAACAAGAGGTGGTCATTGAAGGAGTAGACCCAATAACTAAAAGAATCCCCGCCGAAACATGGATCAGATTCATGACAGAGCAAGGCAAGAAAATTGACCGACAAATAACCAAGATGCGAATAAGAACAAGTAACGCAAACGTTCAGCACAGAAAACTAAAAGAAGATATCAAAGTCAAAAAAGATTTATCAGAACGCCTCTTACCTGTAGACTTTGAAGTAAAAACTACTGAAATTAAAAACGCACTGGAGAAAATTGACCGCAAAAATATTGAGCTGATCGAACTGAAAGCAGTTACAGGCGACGCTAATCTGAATCTCACGAGATACAGAAATGATATGATGACTATAACGAACTACCTACAGAAAGTGAGAAAATTAACATCTCTAAGAAAACACCAAACTGTTAAAGTTAAAGCTGAGAGCGATGCTCTAGCAGCAGAAGTCGAAATCTATAAGCAACGCTTAGATAAAATTCAGAAATCAAGACATAAGTATTTGGTCCCGGACGTAATGGATTACGTAAGGGTTAAGTATAAACAGGATGTACAGAAAAATTCAATTAAACGGTTGGAGACAAGTCTGAATATTAAACGACTTGCTTTAAGACATTTTATAAAAGAGAAACGGAAGTCTCTGGAATTATTCAGTACGGTCCTTTAGTTGAAAAGTATGAAGTCGTTAGATCGCGAGGATTGCGAAAAATCGGTGACAGATTTAAGTATGATAGACATATATTCAAGACTGATTGTTTGAACGTGTGCAATGAAAATAGGGCTCGAAAATAAAAAGCTCGAAATTGATTGCTAAGGAATGGAATTCCCTGCCGGATTCTGTGTTTCCCGATCCTTCCGACCTTGGGGTCTTTAATTTAAGAGTGAATAGGTTACTTCTAGGTAGGCGTGCTCCATCTTCGACCACATCATTACTTACCATAAGGTGAGATGGTGGTCAAACGCGAGCCTATTATCTTTATTTAAATAAAAGTGCATCTCACGAATCAAAGTTACAGTCTACTATAAGTCTCACAACACTTCAGTAATAGATACGAGAAATAAGACAAGCCAATTCATTACATGTCCTATTACAATTAGTTGTGTATTTCGAAAGATCGTGGAGATTGTGGAGATAGTCATAGATATATTAGTTGAATTTTAATGTAAAGTTAAATTAGTTTAGTTTTTATTTAATAAATATTGATTTATACCCGGACTTTTAATTCGATGCAGTAAGCTGACATAAGCTAGTATCACTTACTAAAATAATGATACCCTATGTAACCAAATAGTGATGGATTTAGGCCGTGCGCGCACTGCGTTGCGTTTTGGAAACGCAAAATTTGTGAAGTATGGAGTGTCATAGAAGTGCGCGCACTGCGGTCAGTCTACCGGTGCGGTAGAACTACCGGAATTGCGGCCACCGCAAGGCAGTGCGCGCACGGCCTTAATCAATCGAATAAGCGATTTTTAATCGTAAGAAATATAAATAAATGATAAAATGATTATTATTACTATTATCTTTTATTTTGAAGTAGTAACAAGATTTTATTATAAATAAATATATTTTATCTATATATAGAAAAGAATGTCGTGTTAGTTACACCACTTATAACTCGAGAACGGCTGAACCGATTTGGCTGAAAATTGGTAGGGAGGTAGCTTAAAACCAGGAGATGGATATTTTTTATCCCGGAATTCCCACGGGATCGGGATTTAAGCGGGAAAAACATCCCACGCGAACGAAGAAGAAATGGAGAGTAGGGTAGGGGTAGGGTTGGTGTAGGGTAGGGGTAGTGTAGGGGTAGGGGTAGGGTAGGGGTAGGGTAGGGGTAGGGTAGGGGAAGGGTAGGGGTAGGGTAGGGCAGGGGTAGGGTTGGGGTAGGGTAGGGGTAGGGTGGGGGTTGAGTAGGGTAGTGGTAGAGTAGGGGTAGGGTAGGGTAGGGGTAGGGTAGGGTTAGGGTAGGGGTAGGGTAGGGTAGGGGTAGGGTAGAGGTAGGGTAGGGGTAGGGTAGGGTTGGGGTATGGTAGGGGTAGGGTAGGGGTAGGGTGGGGTAGGGTTAGGGCAGGGGTAGGGTAGGGTTAGGGTAGGGGTAGGGTAGGGGTAGGGTAGGGGTAGGGTAGGGGTAGGGTAGGTGTAGGGTAGGTGTAGGGTAGGGGTAGGGTAGGGGATAGGGTAGGGGTAGGGTAGGGGTAGGGTAGGGGTAGGGTAGGGGTAGGGTAGGGGTAGGGTAGGGGTAGGGTAGGGTAGGGTAGGGGTAGGGTAGGGGTAGGGTAGGGGTAGGGTATGGGTAGGGTAGGGGTAGGGTAGGGTTAGGGTAGGTGTAGGGTAGGGGTAGGGTAGGGGTAGGGTAGGGGTAGGGTGGGGGTAGGGTAGGGGTAGGGTAGGGGTAGGGTAGGGGTAGGGTAGGGGTAGGGTAGGGGTAGGGTAGGGGTAGGGTAGGGGTAGGGTAGGGGTAGGGTAGGGGTAGGATAGGGGTTGGGTATCGGTTGGGTAGGGGTAGGATACCACGCGAACGAAGTCGTGGCGGGTCAGCTAGTTAAAAATATTCATATCTAACCACACATGATAAAAGCGTCTCTTTTTAAATTGTTTCATGTGATGGATATTTTAGTAAATTACGCAAGATAACCATTGAGGTAATATGTATTAGAGATAACTATTAAAGACTGCCGCCGCACCACTGCGACCTAAGCCGCGTTGGAATGGGAACAAATATTATCATGATCGATCGATATTCGTTTTATTTTTGACGCCCCTTTATAATCACATTTTACTTTTGTTATTTTCTCACAATATTATTCGAAAAATTTGTTTACATCGTAATACGATTTTTTCCGTGAATCGATTAATGTAGTTACATCACAATTTCGTAGTCGTCAGTATCTGACAACTCAGACACAGTCAGTCTACAAAGAGTATGTAATACACTATGTTTTATCAGTCTACTCCATTAAAAGTCCGGGTTTTTAGATTAGATTAGATTATTTATTTATTTGCATCAAAAAGGATTACAATAGCACATACAAAAAGTATCAGTAAAAACAATATGGATCATCTGCAGCCGAACTAGGTAAACACCTGTATCTCGGCATACAGCGCCAATCCTCTCAGTCTATGACATTACAATTATATTAAATCAGCAAGTACAGTTTTTCTTTAAACTTAAATAACACTTAAAAGTAATACTTTATACAAATAATGATAAAATTAGAATTAGAATTTTACTTAAAATCTAAGTGAGTTTTTATTTTATTCCGTGTGTGTATGAGTATGGATGTATGCATGAGTGTGCGTGTGTTAATCAGTGTACGTTTGAGGGTGAATGTGCATGTGTAACTGTTATATTTGTGTTTGGTCTCACTTCGCAAACTTTTAATCGCTGCAATCTTGAAATTGTTTTAATTAATTATAATTGACTTAAATAAAAACCCTAAACTACATATATACATCTAAAAATAAACTAAAATATGGCATCCAGAAATTCGTGCGCATCGCTGTCCACTGGTAATGTGCCCAAAAGACTGGCGGCATTGCCACGTTGTATGGCAATGCTTAACCTCTGTCCAAAGTAAAAGCCAGCCTTTGGGTCACGCGAAGTGTCAACTAGGCGTTTGGATAGATCTTTAAATAATCTGTGAGCACTCGGACCCCACGACCCCAAGGTTTCAACCCCAAACGGCTCGAAAATATAACTACCAACAAGGTTATTATATTTCCGCCGCTTGAGGTTTTCAGCAGCCGCAGCGGCAGCGCCAGCACAGCAAGACGAGCTAGGAAGATGGGATGGCGCAAGAGTATCGACACAAGTTGCGTCCCACTATAAAGGCCTACCCATCTTCCAAGGAAATAAAGGCATGCCGTCCGGTCTTTTGCCATCGTCGCGTGCCAGGCCATTGGGTTCTAATACAGCTGGAACGCCGACAGTGACAAGAGCTCGTCGGATAATGTCGTTAATATTCGCGTGCCGTGCTATGCGACCCGCACTGCGGCCGCATGAAAGGCCGTGGTGACCAAGGCTGTTGACGACTTCGCCGCAACTTCATTATAATTGTGATTTACTAGTGATCGGACTAGTAGCCGAGACCCACATAGATGGGTAGTCAAATATTTATATTTGGCTATCCTAATCCTATTATTATTTGTGGTCTTCGTAATTTTCCAAACGAAGGAACTGTGTTCGGCAAATGAGACAATTAAAATTGCATTTTTTTTTTTAAATAGAACCTACTTCCTTACCAAGACACTACAAAGCCAAAAATAACTTTAATTTCGGAAGGCGGTGTTATTGGTTTTGGATTTTCTTTTTTTTCACACCGCCTTCCGAAATTAAAGTTATTTTTGGCTTTGTAGTGTTTTGGTATGGAAGTCGGTTCTATTTTCTTTTTTTTAATTTTTCACGCTTTTTAACCGACTTCAAAAAAAAAGGAGGTTTACAATTCGTCTTGAACTTTTTTTTTATGTATGTTACCTCATAACTCGGAGACGGCTGGACCGATTTGGAAGGAGGATTTTTGAGGAGTTCTCCTGGTACTTGACCATCAGCTCTACATCACCATATGTATTGTGACGGGCATAAAGTGTTTAACATCCGTACTCAAGTAATCGAAACGCAATCCACGAAATATTTATTATTGAGGAGTTTCAGTGGCTATCTGTGGTGTTCATCATCAGTTCAACATCCCCAAATAGTACTTTTCGGAAGCAACTGCTCAAGGTACTATAAGAAATACCCAAAACGCTATAGGTGTGCCTATAATATTTGAAGAGTTCCCTCGATTTCTCCAGGATCCCATTATCAGATCCTGATTTCGTAACAATGGGACCAACTAGAAAGTATACCAATTCAAACGCAAAAAGAATTTTTCAAATCGGTCCAGCCGTCTCCGAATTATGAGGTAACATAAATAAAATAAAAAAAAGTTCAAGACGAATTGAGAACCTCCTTTTTTTGAAGTCGGTTAAAAGTTATTAGAAAGGTAAGAAATATTAGATGAATGGTATTATTTTTTTATACAACGTGTAATTTAAAGGGTATATACATACCGAGTGCACGGCTTCTTTAGATGATAACAAACGATATGGCAAGGGTTTTGTAATCCTATGTCTACATGTGTGGAGCTTATTTGAAATTTCAATACATTGATACCAGAGACCGAATTATTCGAATTAAGAAGAACGAAGAGAATTATCGTGTTATTGGCTAGTGACGTGGAAAGTAATGACCCTCATAGTGCTGTGACATATTTGTTATTATTGGTATTCAAGAAACATAGGAAACCGATAATTTGGTGCCAATTCTGTGAGTCACTTATTTTGAGCTGAAACATAGAGACTCCATACCAGATGTTCTCTTCAGTCCTTTTGGATAGATATGGGGTTTCCGTTACACGTTGTATATTATATATGACAAACATTAGAGAATTGGTCCTTTCATTTTGACGCTCACCTTTTGTTCCCTTCCTAATTATATTTATGAACGAAGGACATCCAGGTCTCTCACCCAACACCCTAAACACGAGTTAGATCTTACATTGGGTGCCAGAGCTCATTAAAATATCCATTGCCTTATTTTTAATGCTGCATAGTATTTAGATAACTGTACTCTTTAGGCGAATAAAATACGTTTTTTCCTAAAGTAGTCCTAGTTGTTTCCGGGGCAAGCACGATTTGGAAAGCTAATGTCGGCTTGGACGGTTCTTAAAACTTCCACGAGGTAGGTGTTGACTTATCTTGGCCCATACTAATAGTTACATACTTTTACAATAAATATAAATAAACTTATACATATATACTTAAATATTACTAACTTGTGCTGGCAGATTCGCTCGCGTGAAGAGTATGTTTTTCTGGCATATGTCCAAATCTCCAAACATCTATGTATTTCTGTTCTAATGTTATATTAAATCGATTAAGTTGTTTAGTCGTTTAAGTGTGTGTGTAATACTGACACAGTTCGTTTGGAATGTATTAGTCCCTACTAATAAATGCGAAACGAACTGTGAAAATGACAAGGAGGAGAAATACGATGGTTTTCCCACCGAAAAAAATTTAAAATGGGGATCAAAACTCACCCCGAACTACTACCCGGACTTTTAATACGATGCAGTAAGCTGACATATTAAGCTAGTGTCATTTACTAAAATAATTATATAGACCTATTTAACCATAGATATAGAATTCCGTAGATTGGGCTTGAGAGTGAATGAGAGCTCCCGCTCTTAACGGAACTTTGTATTAGGAAGAGAGAGAAAGTGACGTTGTTAACAGGGCCAAAACACGTATTTGCTACCGGCCCATACCGGCCCCGGTAACTGTTTACGCGAGCGTTTCGGCAATTATTTAAGTGAACTACAGTGATAACCTGTGATTAAATAACCATAATACGATGGTTTCTTGTGCAGTACCAGGATGTGAATCTTCCAAAAAGAAAAATCCCCGGGATTACTCGTTTCACCAGTAAGTTTACAAGTTGTTTACATCGTTATTTCTGCAATAACAAAGCACTAATAAGCCGGCTTTAAGCAAAATATGATGAGAAGATTATTTTATTTACAATTTAGATGAATTAGCATGCCTAAAACCGACGTATTTGAGAAATAACAAATAGAGAAATACGAAGGAGTTATAACCTCACTTTTTAGTGATGCGATGGCCTAATATTTGTTGATATCGACGGCTAAGATAGATGCATAATCTTAGAAAAATTGATTATAATTATGTAGTTACTTATTGTAACAAACAAAATAAAATATAGATAGATTACAATCGTATCTATACTAATATTATAAAGCTGATGAGTTTGTTTGTTTGAATTTAAACACGCTAAACTCTGGAACTAGTAACTACCCGATGATTCGAATTGAAAAATTATTTTAGTGTTGGATAGTCCATTTATAGAGTAAGATTATAGGCTATATAATATCTCACTTTGACCCACTGGAGTGGAGCAGTAACCAAATAAAAACTTTTTACCAAAAAATTAAACCGACTCCCAAAAACACTGCAAAGTGAAAAATAACTTTAATTTCGGTAGTCGGTGTCTTTAGTTTTGTATTTTCGTTTTTGGCACCGACTTCCGAAAATAAAGTTATTTTTCACTTTGCAGTGTTTTTGGGAGTCGATTTAATTTTTTGGTAAAAAGTTTATATTTCACTCTTTTAAGTTGGTCGATGTTTAATTTACCTAGTTAAAAGAGCCTAAATGTCAACTACTTATAACCTTTTACAAAATATTGCTTTTCCCAATGCTGGGCCGTTAATTGTTGAGGAGTTCTCCTGGTACTTCACCATCAGCTCTACATCACCATATGCATTGTGACGAACATAAAGTGCTTAACATCCATATTCGAGTAATCGAATCGCAATCCACGAAATACTTATTATTGAGTAGGTTCGGCGGCCATCTGTGGTCTTCATCATCAGTTCCACTTCCCCAAATGGTATTTTTTGAGAGCAACTGCACAAGTTACTATAAGAAATACCCAAAACGCCATAGGTGTGCCTATAATATTTGAAGAGTTCCCTCGATTTCTCCAGGATCCCATCATCAGATCCTGACCTGGTGACAATGGGACCAATTTCGAAGTATACCCTTTCAAACAAAAAAAGAATTTTCCAAATCGGTTCAGCCGTCTTCGAGTGATCGGCGATAATACATAAAAAAAAAAAATACGCGTCGAATTGATAACCTCCTCTTTTGGTCGTCGGTTGAAAAGATATGGGTGAAGCTGTGGGGGACAGCTAGTTAAATAATTTTAATAGACTGCATAACAGATTTGAAAAACTATGAAATATTTAACCATTGAGTTCACTTAACAAGACACATTGTTTGCAGATTTCCTACAAATCCGGTGATAAGAGAAAAGTAGTTACGAATGCTACATAGACCAAATTGGACTCCACGAAAATTTTAATATTAGAATTAGATATGAACACAAGTTACGATATGTAAATAAAGATAGTATTAGACAATTCTATAACAAACTAGTTATTTTTAAGAGTAATTAAAAATGCAAACTTCATTTCATTAATAAATCATTTTTTATAAGTAAATCTTTTTTTTTTCACTATTTTCCTTAAAATGTTAGCTATATGGCCGCTCAGTTAGTGGCACAGCGTGGTATGACATGGCAAAGCATTAATATAAATGTTTAGGGACGCTCGAGAATCCTTCTGGTTAACTTAGGATCCCCTGGTATACCGAGAGTTACCGGGACATACTGCCTTAATTGTGAAGATGTTTTTTGCCATTGAGTAAGATTTTTTTATATCTTTCTAACAAAAATTGCGTGATACTCTGACAAACAAAAAATTGTAATAAAACATATTTTCGGCATCAGTATTGTTCTTAGAACACTTACCTAGTATTTTTTAACTTTCATATGTACAGACGCCAGCACATCAAGCTACAACAATATGTCAAATTTCTTTAATAGATTTTCAATTTTATTGTTAAAGAAATTAGGTTCAAGGTTGATTGGGAAAATTTGACAGTTTTACCGCTAAATGAGCCTAGTCGCATGCCGACAGCATTTATTGCGTCAGACCCATAAGACATAGAATGACTCATGACGTTACATAAATGATCGATAAAGACCAACAAAGGGATAGACAAGTCACAACACTGTCTTTGCACACACTCACATTTTACACATACTTAGATCAATGGTTTTGTTGACATTACCAATCTACGGAATTATATCTATGTATTTAACGTATTTAACCTAATTGTGACGATTCAATCAATCGAATAATAAATAAACAATTTTTATTCGTCAGAAATATAAATAAATGATAAAATTTATACGATTATCTTTTATTTTGAAGTAGTTACTAGATTTTATTATAAGTAAATCTATTTTTATTAAAAATATTCATATCTTACCAGACATGATAAAAGCTACTCTTTTGGAAATTGTTTCATGTTATGAGTATTTTAACAAATAGCGCGAGATTACTATTCAGTCTATTGCACCGAATTTTTCCGGGTATTGACTTCTTGTGGCAAACATAAATAAATGATATTTATTTTGTAAATAGGTTATAAATAACACTTTTAAACGTCAATCTTTTTGGTCACTTGAAACTAGATGAGGCCGGTGTTTCCTAGTTAACTACACTGAAGCAGTTGTCCCACCGCGGCGATGAACGGGAAACGAGTAGACCTAGAAACTAGAAACGAGTGGTGAGCAGCGAGAAGCTAGCGTGTAGTTCCGATAGTTTTGTCGCCGAGCTATAAGCGAGTGGTGGCTAGCTGGTCAGCTGGACCGCTAGTTGGTCTCTGGGCGTCTCCGATACTTTCGCCAAAGTAGATCCCTACATCTCTAATCGATGCTTCGAGGCAACCCATAAAATAAACCAATAAACTAGAAACATTCGTCTATTTCAGTCACGAAACCTAGAAAAACTATCACTTTTCGTGTTCACCCTCCATATAAAACCTCATTGGAAGGTCAAACACCAAAAGAAATTGGCCAAATACACTTTCAATTTGACACGCCATCGGTATCACCATAGCAACCGTTGCCTAGCTATCACATATGAATAATATCTCCCCAACATATGGCAGAAGCCAAACCTAACAAAACACTGACAGTAATCAGAGCTTTTATAAATACAATTTTATTTTTATGTAAATAATTTCAAGAATCGTGGTAAAATGTCGAATACAGGTGGTAGAAGCTGTATTCTGAGTCAAAATTCTCGCTCAATGAGCAACAGTCGATGGGAGACAGATATGGACGTACTCACTGACGAAGAATTGGTGAAACTTGTAACCGAACTCAGGGACAAAGTCAACATACTAACGCTGGAGAACGAAATCTTAGAAAAGACAATCATGAGACTAGAACCCTCGTTGATGAACGGTGTCTACCAAGCATTAGAATACGCCACCAGAATCCCTTCTGGCACTTCAGTAAGCATGGTGAGATCGGGCGCTTCTAAATTCGGTCTAATTGACGCAATTGCTTGCTCTTCGAGAATGGGCAATAGTACTTCGAAACACCAGACGAGCCATTCGAGGATTCTAACCAGCCCTTCAAGAGCATCTACACGAAGAGCAGAGTCCAAAACCAAACTCAGTGGCGGCACCGTCATCTTTGGAACTGGTGCAAGGATCAACGTTCTAGAGAGAGCGGAACTAGTCAGCAGAGAAATGGTAGTCCAAGTCACTAGTCTGAACAAATCGAGAGACAGAGGCTCCAAACAACATGCTCTGTTAAAAGCAAAATTGGAAGAAGTGGGACTTAAAGAGGCTGATATCGAAAGAGCAACTGAAATGTTCCGTCAAGAAGTGTTAATAGATGGCTGGGACAAAATAGCGCAAAGAATCCCGGCTGAAATATGGATAAGATTCATGACGGAATGGGTGAAGATAACAGACAGCCAGATAGGAAAACTGCGATTGAGGACCAGTACGTTAAACACTCAGTATAGCAAACTGAAAGGACAGATCAAAGTGAAAACCGAGTTGAGTGAAAGTCTCAGACCAGTTGACTTTGAGAAACTCGAAATAGAGAACGGCGCTTGCTTGAACATAATTGAACACAAATTCCAACAGCTAGGAGAGCTTAAGAAAATGACAGGTGACGCTAATCTAAACCTCACAATCCACAAAAAAGCGATGATGGAACAGAACAATTACTTAAACAAAGTGTTGTCAACGATCAAAAATAAGCAATATTTAACTGTACAACTGGACAAGGAAAGCCAGAAAATACAATTACAGGTAGACTCGCTATCTCAGAGGCTAAATGAGATAAGAAAAGTGAGAATGAAATACCAAGTGCCAAATATAATGGAGTATGTCGAAGTGAAATGGATGCTCACAGGATTGAGGCACACAATAAAGGTACTGGAAACGAGGAAACGTATTCAGCAGATAGCATTGGCGTCTATTAATAGGAAACTTCAGACGATGACTGTGACGAGCGATACTAAGAGAAACAGCTCTTTAAGGCCACAAATACAAACGTCTTAAAACGTCGTCAAACTTTTGTGCGACACGGTGACCTATGAGGTGTCTTATATAAATCATGGGGGGAAAGATATTATTCTTTATTTAATTTAGTTAAGTACGTACTGTAATCTCGTTTTCGATACCTGTGTTTTTTATATGATAAATGATCTTTATTCCGCAAATTGGTTATTAAATAACACTTTTAAATGTAATTTTTTTCGTAAATTTGAACTTGATGATGCCGGAGTTTCCTAACTGACTACCCTGCGTAGAAACACAGGAACTAACTCAGAGGCCAAAATCTCTTTTGAAGTCTATACAATTTGTTTTTGTCTAATTATATGGGAACCTTGTAGGTCTGGCGATTTTTGAGAGAAGATTCACAGTGATTTGTGTGACAAACTGCCTGACAATCAAGTTTATTATTTGAGTAAAAGCTGTCTTTTCTTGGTTATATGTAGTTGAGGTCAAGTCAGGCGCAGTTTATAATATTATTGTATTTGTTGTACAGTAATGAAATAAAATTAATCGAAATTAATATTTATTTAGACAAATCTTGTTATGATTGTTATAAAGTTGTTAGTAGCCACCACAATTAAGGTCTATAACTTTGTGAAACAAGGTGAGGTATGAGGAAAAATATTACTCTTTATAAAATTTAGTTAAGCAGGTACTGTAATCTTGTTTTCGAGAGAATCGTTTTTACATTCATTTTGAAATTGTTTTTTGTTTTTAGTAATATGTAAAGAGATAATTATTATAATATTTTTGTATAGATATGAATATGATACAAATTAAATCGAAATAAATATTAATTTAGAAAAAATCTTTGTTGAAAAGTTGTTAGTAGGTTTTTTCGAATTAATCTTAATAATATCCAATTAATTGTTTTTAGCATCGATTTTTGATTCACAATATAATTCATAAGATTTTCTTTGTTTTCCTTTTGAGTTTGAGTTTGAATTTGACTTACCTTAACAATTGATACGCCAGCATACAACTGAAGATGCACACGAGTACGGCACTAACTGAGAGCGCGAATACGCCGCGTAGGCACCAGTACAACGCGCCGTGGACTACGCCGCATTCTGATACGCCTTCGAATACGCAGCGTACTCCTGTAAAGGGAGGAGGAGCATTAATAATCAAGCAATATATAAAAACATCGATAAAAACCAATAAATGTAAAAAAGCGTGCCTGTACTTTAGATTGAACTGTAAAATTGTAAAAACCGTTAGATTATAATACATCTCGCAAGATTGTATCGATATATTGTGATCCATACCACACTGCTAGCAATTTGACGCGTTATTTTTCGATGAATTATAATCTATCGAAGTGAAACCGTGGAATTTGCGGGAGAGTTTTATCGAGATACCGCGGCCTCGGAACTTTAGGGCAGCCGAAGGAACAGGGTGGGATTTTAGTCAGTAGAAGTCTGACACGCCCTTCCGCTTAACCAAGAGCGGAAGAAGTCATTCGATGATTTTCCCAACCAGTAAAAAAAAAGGTATATAATTTGTGCTCTGATAGGTTGGACGCCATTTTCTCTGTGTTCCCAACAGAACTTCCTACATCAAAAGGGACATTACAGGGACTTTGGCAATTTAAGGAGTGACAGATTGTAATCAAACGGTTTCAGTGATAGATTATAATCTGCCGAAAAATTGTACATTAAATTGTGGACCGTATTGTACGGATTACTATTTATAATAATAGATTTCAATTTCCCAAGATATATTATAATCTTACGGTTTTTGCAATTTTAAGGTGACTTGATATATTTATAAATAAATAATTTAGGGGTTTAAACACAGTAAAAGAGCAAGAATTTAAAATAAAATCTGTGTATCTGTTTGAATACGCTAATCATCGCAACTACGTACTACTACTACGCAGGATTTGAATGAAACTTTTTATTATATAGCAATAATTCTGGGCAACATATAGGGTATAATTGATTTTGAACTTTACACGCGAGCGAAGCACAATAATACATACGACCAGACGGTATATTGTCCAAGTGTATGGTACCTTGCAATCTGGTAGATCGGTAGTTACAGGGAGATAGAGGGAGATAGAGTGATCAGGTCAGATAAACATCTTACCTTCATCGTCAGCAGTACTGTGCTGTGTGTCAGGTGGCATAGAGAAGCAAGTACAAGTGCGAGTTAGTTTGGTGTACTCGCAGAACTTCAACGTTTGTAATCTGGAACAAGATAATTCAGAATTAATCTATTTTTCACTTCACAATGTTGATAATAGATGATAACAGAAGCTTATAACTAGCTAAGTAGAATTGTGGACTCTGTTAGAGCACAGCAGCACTATTATGATGTAAGTACACATTATTTTTGAACATGAAATAGAATAAAAATTCGAACAAAATTAAATACAAATTAAACACATTAACACAAGTAATAAACCATATACACAATTATTAGAAACATATTTTAAAAATTAATTACATATATTGATTTGCATATTATTGAATAATTATTATTATTTATTAATTAATGTCATAGGTAATTTTTATTTTTATTTTTAATAAGTTCAGTTAACTTATTATATTTTTTTATTGACATGACACAGGTACTTGAGGAGTTCATTTTTAGTCGGGAGGATGAGATGAGAATAACAGGTGTCTTGCTGTGTCTAAGGAAAAATCAGGATTAATTCAGTAGTTTAGTTCATTTGTACATCTTTGTGTCGTCGTCATTATTTTATTTTATTTTACTTTATTGGAACATAAAACAGTTACACATTACAATATAAGTGTGACGAAATAAAATATATAAATAAATAAACATGTAACCCACATCAATGTCCGCGGAATAATGGTTTAAGGATAAATTTAATGCGTGCGTTGTTATTACAGAAAAGTAAGAAGTATCTACTCGTACGTATAATAATGAGTAGTCAGAAGCCGGAAAGAATCTGAAAGATATCGTTTTTAGCGATAAGATCCATTGTAACCATTTAATCAAGAAATAATGTTAAATAGGTGTGTTTAAATTTCGGTGTACAATAAAGTATGTTCTATCTACCTATCTATCTGACAATAGTCTTACTAATACTCAGCTGTATCCGGTTGGCTTTTTTTTTAAGGTAGAGAAATCATCCAACGACTGCCTCGCGATTTGGGCGAAGCGAGAGGGTGTGTCAGACTTTTACTGACTAAAACCCACTCGTGTTCCATCACAGGCCCTTCGTGTTCCGAGGCCGCGGTAACTCTTTCGAACAATTGCAGCCCCGGCAGGCAACGGCCCCCTTATGGGCCCCGACAATTTTGCCGACAATGTTGAGTAAAGAGCTAAGCAGACGTTGATAGTACTTACTTGTTCATGTGTATGACTGTTGTAGTGATGGTGACTAACACGCAGGTCAACGCGCATACCAGGCAACAAGCGCCCACCACTTTGATCTGGTACAAAAGAACATTTTAATATGTGTTATAATTTGCTCTTTTAATTTTAGTTAAAAATAAATAAAATAAGTAAAATAAAAATAAATAAATCATAATTAAAAAAAAAACCAGTACCACAGATAGAACTATAATTTGTGGGTTTATTCATATACTAGCAGTTATCACGATAACAACATAACCTTCCTCAAGCATCAAGCTACTTGCATACCAAATTTTATCCAAATCCTCCCAGTAGTTTCGAAGATTAGCGAGTTCAAACAAACTAACTTTTCCGCTTTTTAATATTAGTTTAGATACCTATGTTATAGATAGATATATATCTAAAATGTGATTAAACATGTTACCACAGCTATAGTTAAATAGGCATGCAATTATAAAATAATAAATAGTTACATCATTCGGTTGAAATTTCAGTTATTTTTTGCGGTTTAGTCACTTGGAAATTTTCCGGTGCGCACAGCGAAGATGTCAATATTTATTAAAACCTCAATTACTGGTAAATATATTTATTATTAAGATAAATATACAGCTAGCACTTATCCTACCTACCCAGCATTTAACTCCACACCAAACACACACACATTCACATTATTCCACATACACACTCCCTCCCGCACTGTATCTTAATAAATAGTGTAGATAAAGATATCTACTGTATAATTATATCTTTACTTTACTATGAAAATAAATCAATAGAGTGAGAAATCAATAAAGTCTTTGAGTAAAGAATGAATAGGTTACTTCTAGGTAAGCGTGCTTCATCTTCGACTACATCATAGCTTTTTTAACACGGTTCTAGGAACAGATAAATGAAAGCAATGATATATTTTTATGATTATTTTATTTAAAAAGAAAACTAGCAACGTGAGTAGAATTCACATAACTAGCAATCTTGTTGACCCCTCCAACTAAACATCCGTGTCTCTGGAGTGGGTTCACAGCAATAGTATAATGGGTGGGGTTCGAACCTCTGACCTCTCGCTCACAAGGCCGACACTTTAACCATAAGGCTAATGACGCTTCAAATGCATGCCATCCGGTCTTTCACGTAAATTATTTAAGTACCAAACGATGATGAAGTACTTCTAATAGTACTTATACAGTATGTTAACTAACAGAGAGCGTTCCCGTGAACCCGCAATAGTATAAGCACATCAATTAGATCGCCGCACACGCGGCCCGTCATTCATGAATAAATTGCGACGTTGCCGTCCTTAAAGTACGCGTGTACAGAGTGTTTCTTTTACGTATCAATTTAACAATTTTAGTGAATATTTCAATATTAAAAAAAAAAACATTTTGTTTTCGAATGGCAATATATTTTTATCATGTATGGATGCTATACTATTGCGGGTTAAGCGGGTTACTGTATTTTGAATGACAGCAGGCTATGTAGGTAAATACAAAAGCATTTTACGATTCAAATAAAGTCACAAATACTTAAAAAATCATTCGGAAGCATGAAATTAAGTGATTGCCAACAAAAATTATTAGCAGAGAACACGCACAGTTCGCAGAAGCGTTTTATAACTCAATTTAAATACGATTTCAGTGTTACCGATATTATTATGACGATATAAAATGCTATTGCAAGGGGAAACAGTAACTCTAAACGTGATTACAATCTTTAGGGGAACACAAATGAAGATAAAGATGTGTTTTATTTGCAAATATGGGTTTTACGACATAATGTTATGGTGACATAAACAAAACAAAATGTATAATTAGAACTTTAAAAAAATGTCTCTCTGTCTCAATAACAATAAAGCTCAACCATATGGTAAAATAAAGTCAGACATGCAACTAATAAAAAAAAAAAAATTGTTTATATAGTTTTTTATTTTTAGATTAAGTAATAACGCAGTTTAAAATTGTAATCCTGCTTTAAAGCTTGTGTGTAATTTTCTTTTACTTTTTAGGCCTCCGTAGCCGAATGGAAAAAAAAACATGTCTGTCCGTCTGTCTGTCTGTCTGTCTGTCTGTCCGTCCGTCCGTATGTCACAGCCATTTTATTCCGAAACTATTAGGATCATAGATGTGAACAGCTTTCCGATTTTAAGAAAAAAAATTAAAAAATATTTAAAATAAAGGGGGTATACCCATACATGGAACTAAAACTGACAATATTTATATAAATAACAATCGTGTTTAATGAAACCTCGGTTAGAAAAGAGGTTTTCTTCATATTAAAAGGGAGTTATAAATCCTCCGCTTAGGCTTTGACCAACTATGTTATCTTAGGCTTTGAATAACTATGGATCGGATTATAGTTTGACTAGATGCAGCTGAGTACTATACAACGTGTAACGGAAAGGGTATATGCATACCAAGGGCACGGCTTCTTTGGGTGATATCAAACGATATTAGAAGGGTTTTTTAATCCTATCTCTACATGTTCGGAAGTAATGAGAATTTTTAATACATTGATACCAGATACAGTACTAGGCGCACAGAATTAAGGAAGGGATTTATTGTGATATTTGCAAGTAACGCGGAAAGTTATTGACCTACGTAGTGCGGTGACACGATTGTTATGATTTCAATTTAAGAAACTTACGAAACCGCAAATTTTGTATCAATTTTTAGAGTATTTTATTTTGAGTTGAAACCCTTCCAGTATCGTTTGATATCATCCAAAGAAGCCGTGCCCTTGGTATGTATATACCCTTTCCGTTACACGTTGTATAGTGACGTAACAGCATCCTGAGAACGGTGAGTAAGAGTGTGTCCTCTCCTATAATGAAACAGTTTGTGCGGAAGGTGATGGGTACTAACACTAGATAATAAGCTATTAGGTATAAGTTACTAACATTTTATGGGTTTTGTGGTCCGAAATAAAAAGATTCTATTCTATTCTATTATCTTTCTGACCTCCAAAACCTGGGTAACACGATGCTGACAAGATTTTCAGGATTTACAGCCGAGACAAAATACGTAACGTGCTTTCCGAGCCACAGAAGAGGTAAACAGTAGGGGGTAACAAAATACCTCTTGGCAAGACCAATGTCTGATTATCTAGCTTCCGACTACTAATAAAAATTGTCAAAGGTAATAACAACATCCGCAAGGGTCAAAATTGTCAAAGGTAATAACAACATCCGCAAGGGTCAAAATTGTCAAAGGTAATAACAACATCCGCAAGGGTCAAAATTGTCAAAGGTAATAACAACATCCGCAAGGGTCAAAATTGTCAAAGGTAATAACAACATCCGCAAGGGTCAAAATTGTCAAAGGTAAAACAACATCCGCAAGGGTCAAAATTGTCAAAGGTAATAACAACATCCGCAAGGGTCAAAATTGTCAAAGGTAATAACAACATCCGCAAGGGTCAAAATTGTCAAAGGTAATAACAACATCCGCAAGGGTCAAAATTGTCAAAGATAATAACAACATCCGCAAGGGTCAAAATTGTCAAAGATAATAACAACATCCGCAAGGGTCAAAATTGTCAAAGATAATAACAACATCCGCAAGGGTCAAAATTGTCAAAGATAATAACAACATCCGCAAGGGTCAAAATTGTCAAAGATAATAACAACATCCGCAAGGGTCAAAATTGTCAAAGATAATAACAACATCCGCAAGGGTCAAAATTGTCAAAGATAATAACAACATCCGCAAGGGTCAAAATTGTCAAAGATAATAACAACATCCGCAAGGGTCAAAATTGTCAAAGATAATAACAACATCCGCAAGGGTCAAAATTGTCAAAGATAATAACAACATCCGCAAGGGTCAAAATTGTCAAAGATAATAACAACATCCGCAAGGGTCAAAATTGTCAAAGATAATAACAACATCCGCAAGGGTCAAAATTCAAGGTTAAGCAGCACTTGCTGAGGTCGGTCCGTAGATGGGTGACCGTCATAACATATTCAGATTCCTCCGTGCCCCAGAAAAGCACGTTAATTCGTTGGTCCCGGCTGTTATTGGTACATAGAATTCAGAAGTAAGAAAACCTTACACCAATCTTGCTAAGGGGTATCTTGTAGCTACTGGGCTTGAAAGTCGGATAGGCAGATGCTCCATGTAAAACTCTAGCACTTTGTGATTAGACTGGATGCCGACCCCAATTAAAGTCTGGCAAAATCTTTGGAATGTGAGTTATCCTTGGGCACTACAATACAGTAATAATACCCCGACTTACGCTACCCCGTTTTACGCGAATTCAGAGTTACGCGATTTTTCTTTTGGAGCACCGCGCGACTGGAATCTTTCTTAACGAATCTTTTAAATAACTTTTGGCGATTCGAAATTAGAAATTTTTTCAAAATTAATGCTGGTTTTAGTCTCTGGTTCCAATTGAAAATAATTTGCATATATGAAACAATTGAACCCGACTTACGCGAATTCGACTTACGCGGTCATCTCTCCCACCTACCGCGTAAGTCCTGGGTATTACTGTACATATATATTTTTAATTATTGATATAGGTGACCACTATCTCACCTGATGGTAAGTGATGATGTGGTCGAAGATGAAGTACGCTCACCTAGAAGTAACCTATTCACTCTTGACTTAAAGACGCCAGGTTATAGCTATCAGGAAACACAGACTCTGGCAGTGAATTCCAGTCCTCTCCAATCTTAAGACTAGGAGCCAAATCCAAGATAATTAGTTGGAAAAAGACTATGCAGATGATGACAGCGAAAGCTCATGCAGTAGATTCAAAAACTTTACATGCAACATTCACTAATAAGCGGTGATATAATGGAAGACATCGAACATACTTTTCTTACCATGTAGCTGTATCTGTTGCGGCGTCTTGCTAGGCTCATGATACAGACACCCGTTAGCACCAACTGGAACAACGGAAGATGAGTTTTATTTATTATTTATTTATTTATTATACAGTATGTTAACTAACAGATAGCGTTCCCGTTAACCCGCAATAGCATCCATACATGCTAAAAACAAATTTGCCATTCGAAAACAAAATGTTTTTATTTTTTTTAATATTAAAATATTCACTAAAAATGATAAATTGATACGTAAAAAAACACGTACACGCGTACTTGAAGGACGGTAACGTCGCAATTTATTTATGAATGACGGGTCGCGTGTGCGGCGGTCTAATTGATGTGCTTATACTATTGTGGGTTAACGGGAACGCCCTCTGTTAGTTAACATACTGTATAATACATACTTTATTGTGCACCTTACAATATTTATATAGATACAAAGGGTAAAACTAGTGTACAATGGGCGGTCTTATCGCACACAGCGATCTCTTACAGATAACCTTTCGATGGACAGAACTTAAAGGACACAGAGTTATTAAGGCTGTGTATAAACAATATAAATAATATTAATTAAACATAATATTAAATACACACGTATAATACTAAAAACCATATACAAATAAATATCAAATGTATAATAGAGAAAGTCGGGAAATTTAGAGAGTTAATGCTCCTTCACCATTCTTTATTAACCTCTCAAGGACCGCCATATTTACGTCAACCATCCGTCAAGCACCGCGGGCGGGCTCTTATCGTATGCCAGCGGGGCTCAACTAATACTGGTTTACTGGCACGTTTTTGTGCCGCTGGGGCTCTAGAGGTTAAGTTTTAATAATTAGTCTAGAGCTTATTGCACTGGACATAAATGTAACTATCTAAAGTTTTATATCTTCAACACTAGGCAACTTCACACAGTGTGATTAAAAGAGGAAATAATATTTATTTTATGAATTGGCTATAAATAACACTTCTGCAAGTATTTTTTTCTTAAATTTACACTAGACTAGGCCGGTGTTTCCTAACTATTCTGAGAAGAAACACCGCAACAAATCAAGAGGTCCACGTCTCATTTGAAGTCCATACAATCTGTACTGGTTAAATTATATAAGAACCATGTAAGTTTATGTCTGTGGTGTTCTTTTATTTAATGATTAATATTAATGATACCTTCATTAGAAAATGCTGTAATAAAGGCATCGTTTGAGCAGTAATACGGCTACTTTAATGCTACGGCCAGACTTGAAGGCGAAGATTCGTGTTCGCGTTGTCACGATAAAAATTCGTGTTCGATCCATGACGAAGTGCTTAGCCACATCAAAAAAAGAACTTTACTACGTCGCGATAATCTAGAACGCCGTGATAATTAATTTCGCGGGAAACATGGAAGAGGCGGGTGCGCTGTATCACATAGCGGCTAATAATTATTTACTGCATCTTTATAATTAGAATAAATATGAAAAGGTCAAAAACAGGAATAAAACTAAAAAAGTCTACTAAAGCGGGCGAAGTGTATCCAACCGCACGAAGTTTGTCGCGACAAAACCCTTTGATGTACGGCAATTTACCGACAGCGGCGCGATGGGCATTCGTATTCGCGAAGATGATTCGCGATAGGACGAATTCTTTGGCCAGACGTGTTGCGACAACGCAAATCTTCGCGTTATCGCGATAGTGTGGCCTCAGCATAACAATGGTAGCTTTTAGGTCATATCTATCAAGTCTAGCCTTGAAAAGATTGTTAGTGAAACTATCTAGGGCGACAATTAGTGTCAATGAGAAGTGTATATTTTTCTACAAACAATTAAAGTAATAACTGTCGAAACGGGAAACCCCTTCATTCACGTAAATTATCTAGCTGGTATCCAAGCTTAGTATATATGCTAGTATCCTAGCTCAATATATGTTGTATCCTAGCTCAGTATGTGCTGGTACTATAGCAGAGCTTTTGCTGGTATACTACCTCAGAATGTGCGGCTAAACTATCTCAGTATGTGTCAGTGTCCTAGCTCAGTATATGTCGATGTTCTAGCTTAGTTCGTGCTCAAAATGCTGCTTTATCGCCAGCTCAATATATTCTAGTAGCCTAGCCCAATATGGTCTGGTAGCCTAGCTGTGTATATTCTGGTAGCCAAGCTTAATGTATTCTGGTAGTCTAGCTCAGTATAATATGCTAGTAGCCTACCATAGCGGCCGGAACAGCGGCGGGCACAGTCTCCAGATGTTGTGGAGAAGCAGTGTAAGCCCGCAGCAAGATGTGTTGAGCCGCCAGTAGGCCGCCCAGCGCGGCCGCCAGCGCTCCGCAGCCAACGCACCACCATGCGTATTTGCGGCGACGGCATGTGCCCTCGTTCCCGTTGCATCCGACTGAAGCTGGAAACAGAAATAGGTTTGTAAGAGAAAATGGTTTTTATACGATCTAGTGTTACTGGCTGGTAAATATTATATGATCGACTGCTAGGTTGAATCTATTTTGCCATTGCAGGAATGTTCTAAGGAGAACCCCAACTTCTCCGGTACGTAAGGGCAGTTGAAGAAACAGAGTGAGTTTTAGTCAGTAGAAGTCTGACATTCTGTTCCGCTCCACCTAGGGAGGGAGGAGTAATTCGAAGATTTTCCCTTCCTTTCTTTGATAATAAAATATGAACGATGTAATATGAATTAGTGAAGTGAACTCCAGGTTTTCCACTTGTTTTATCGCTTCTGCGACTTAAATGTATATTTATTTATTAAAATTGGATGCAATACAAATGGTACAAAGGCGGCTTAATGCCTTAGGTATTTGAAATATGTATAAAATAATATTAAGGTTGAATTTATGGCATTACGAATGAATTAATTTATCTACAATGTACTAGTAGAGATGGGCATATACAATGTGGGGAAGATGATACGACAATTAATGAAAACACCGACTATAGTCATCCCAAGGAATTTTTTTGTACAGACAAAGAAGATCATCATCTAGGCTATTTTTTTCATCTTAGTCATACTGTTTTATAGAAAGAGTGACCCTTAATAAGTACCTACTTAATAACAGAATCCCACCTAGGTTACCATAATTCAAACACTTATTTTAACAATTATATAGCTACACCACCTAACCTATAAATCAATGTCATCATTGTTTTTATCTTTAAACGAAAACCGCAAGTTTTACAGGTTTCAAGACAAATGTTTCGTTATCAGTAATAAATATACAATAAGATGCTGCATATATCATGCTTGTAAATGACTTTTATTGAGTGAGGCAAAAGTTTATAGAGTATCTGGCATTATCCTTTATGGTCGTATTGTCTTCTCCACTTTGTATAATTTATAAGGGACAATTAAAGACAAGCTTAATTACAAAATAATAAAACAACTGATATTCAGAAACTAGACATTGCACTAGTACCCCTAGACCACGACGTAGTAAAGGCTAAGCAAATGATTATGGTGTTCAGATATTCCGAAAGATAGCTCTAGTAGCAAACAAACGCTTTAATAAAGTACAATATTTTTCCGTCGATTTTAACAATAAATTAAGCTAACCTTTTTGAAATCAATACCTATACTACAACAGAAAAAAATTGGCCAAGTGCGAGTCAGTGCGAGTAACTACGTAAAATAACTTTGATTTTCATAGTGTTTGTATGGATTACAAAGTTATATTTACGGTTTTAGAAAATATGCTATATCTCAAAAACTGCTGACCGATCTCATTCAAACCAATTTTAGTTGAAATTTTACATTAAAATCTACAGCATATATTTTTTTAAGATTTTTCACTCTATTATTATACAAGTTAGAGGGGGTGGACATTTTTCCACTTTGGAAGCGTATATCTTTTAAAGGGTTGACTTTATGAAAAAGTGGTTTTAGAAATGTCATTTTTAAAGACCTATCTATAGATACCACATAGGCATAGGTTTCATAAAAAAAAAATATTTTCAGTTTCAGTTCCATGTATGGGGAGCCCCCTTTATTTTTAACAGTTTTTAATTTTTTTCTTAAAATCAGAAAGTTGTTCACAGAATACATCTACAGACTAAGTTTCACATGTATAGTCTTAATAGTTTCGGAATAAAATGGCTGTGACATACGGACGGACAGACGGACAGACAGACAGACATGACGAAACTATAAGGGTTACGTTTTTTTTTTCATTCGGCTAAGGAACCCTAAAAAGTGTGTCTGTACATTGAAGTAATTTACAAAAACTAATTGAAGAGGGTTTAAAAACGTAATAGAACAAGAATTTAAAATAAAATGTCTGTTTGTATACGCTAATCTCTGGAACCATTAGACAGACTTGAATGAAACTGTTATTGTTATATAACTATTAGCTCTGGGCAACATATAAGCTATAATTGATTTTGGAAACTGGAACACCTGATATACATGCGAGCGAAGTCGTAGGTAAAGGCTAGTCAGAAATATTATTCTCTTTCATTCGATATCTCTCTTGATATGGAACCAAAAAGAAAGTTTGACTCTTTCTTACCCTGGGTGGAGTACATTGATAAATGATCTTTATTTTGCAAATTGGTTATTAAATAACACTTTTACACGTCATTCTTTTTTCGTAAATGTTAACTAGATGAGGCCGGTGTTTCCTGACTACCCTGAGAAGAAACACCGAAACAAACTCAGGGGTCCGTCTCTTTTAAAGTCCATACAATCTATACTGGTTTAATTATTTGGGAACCTCGTAGGTTTTAGTCTGAGGCGATCTTTTGAAGAAAGATGCTCACAGATTTGAGTGGGCCTGTCCATACAGTGCAAGCATTTGTCAAATGACGTATAGCTCAACTTAGAACAAGGAGCTTAACGATTTGACGAACAATACCAAGGTAAGGACGTTTGCGTAGGCCGCAAAAGCACTCAAACTGCAAGACAATCATGGTTAACTGGAATAAAATAACCTACATAGTTCACATATTCACAAACGTTTATGAAGATTATGTAGATTAGTCTAAAAAATGGCCTTTTGAGGAAAGAACCACACAGATTTGAGTAGACCCGTCCCGTCAGCAAGCCTTTGTCAGTTAGTCTGTAAGCTCAACTTTGGACTACTAAGGAGCTCAACAACCTGAAGAACAATGCCAAAGACGGGAATGTAATAAAGAAAGAGAAAAAAAATAGTATTTATATTCATGTAGTATTTATATTTATATTCATTCATGATTTGTTACCTTTAGAAAAATATTATGGGGTCTAAGTGCAGTCTCCTTTTCTAGGAAGTTTCTCGCTGACTGATAATTTTGCATGACTAGAGTACTGACCCGTTTACCAAAGAATTAGCATTGCCATTCAACGTGGCAATACTGCCAGTCTTCTAAGCACATTGACAGCGATGTGGTGCGACGACGCCTAAGTGTATTTTATTTTTGTATATCTGTAATTACCTAGTTAAGTTTGATAGGTACCTATTAATAGCTAGTTATCATCCAGAAACTACTTCCACTCTCCTTCGGCTTTGTAGTAATCATGTAAGTCGGGGAATGTGCGATGGAATTACACAATCTAATTCCGCCAAGCCCGTTCCATCATCGGACTACAAGACAATCGAAATGCGCCATCGTTACATGGTGGACCTCCCACCCATACGCACTAAACGTTTTGGGAATACTTTCATTTTGCGTACGGCTAAGGAGTGGAATACCCTGCCGGAGTCTGTTTCCTGATCGCTATAACCTGGGAGTCTTTAACTCAAGAGTGAATAGGTTACTTCTAGGTAAGCGTGCTTCATCTTCGACCACATCATCACTTACAATCAGGTGAGATGGTGGTCAAACGCGAGCCTATTATCAATAAATATAAAATAAATTATTCTAATATAATATTATTATTATAAAAAAAAAAACTAAATTAATTAATTAATTAGTTATTTCACTACCTTAATATGCTTTCTGCATATGGGATTCTTGACATTCTACCAAGTGTGATGGAGGGATAATAGCAAGGCCAATGTATAGATAACTAGCTTTTGCCCGCGAATTCACTCGGAATTCCGGGATAAAAAGTAGCCTATGTGTTATTCCAGGATGTCAAATATCTATTTACTAAATTTCATTGTGATCCGTTCAGTAGTTTTTGCGTGAAAGAGCAATAAGCATACATACATCCTCACAAACTTTCGAATTTATATTATTAATAGGATAGGATTGACGAATTATACGAAATTGGGTAGTTCCGTATATTTTTAACAATAATTCGACCGAAGAGATTCGATCATGTGAAAAAAAATATTATTCGATTCTGTTAGTACTTTGAAGCTTCTAATCGCTCTAATTTAGGCTTGGAAACATTTCTTCATACGTCATACCTTTCTTGCGTTCGTAACGCCATCTGCAAAGCTTATATGTATAAAAGAAAAGTGGTGTTCTGTGGAAATGAGATATATTTAAAAGTAGTCTATGACACTCTCTAGCCCTTCAACTATCTTTATACCAAAATCACGTTGACACATATTGTTGCCGTTTAACGTGAAAAAAGGACAGACAAACACATTTCGTATTAGGGTCATACTCTCAGTAAAAGTCTGATAGCCCCTCACCCTGCCCGGGGTGGGAGCACTTATTTGATAATTTTACCACGCTAAAAAAAAAAAGAGGGTCATACTCAGAAAAACTGTACATTTGGTTTTATTTCTTGTCCTGCTACTTCATATTTAAATAAATATCTAATGTTATGATATATTTACTTTTTCCCCACTTTGTTGTTATATCTGTCTATTGATATGAAGATTAGCCTCGTATTTTAACTTAAATTTTCATTAAAAGAGTATATTTTTGGGTGCCAAAACATTGCTAACAATATCTTCATACATTTTTTTAGTGTCCCAAGGACCGCTACACTTTTTCAGAAATGTATTGTTACGAATACTCATCGCTTTATGTAATATTGACTGTGGCTATTCTTGATGAATCAAGTAACTAATTGGGACAATTTTTAGGGTTCCGTAGCCGAATGGCAAAAAACGGAACCCTTATAGTTTCGACATGTCTGTCCGTCTGTCTGTCTGTCCGTCCGTCCGTATGTCACAGCCATTTTATTCCGAAACTATTAGGACTATACATGTAAAACTTGGTAGATAGATGTATTCTGTGAACCGCTTTCCGATTTTAACAGAAAAATAAAAAAAAAATTGAAATAGAGGGGGCTCCCCATACATGGAACTGAAACAGAATTTTTTTTTTTCATGAAACCTATTCGTGTGTGGTATCTATAGACAGGTCTTTAAAAATGACATTAAGTTTCTAAAATGACTTTTTCATAAAGTTAATCGTTTAAAAGATATACGCTTCCAAAATGGTAAAATGTGTGTCCCCCCCTCTAACTTCTATAATAATGAAGTGAAAAATCTAAAAAAACCATATGTTGTAGATCTTAATGTAAACTTTCAACCAAAATTGGTTTGAACGAGATCGAGTCGGCAGTTTTTGAGATACAGTATATTTTCTAAAACCGCAAATATAACTTTGTAATTCATACAAATACTATGAAAAACAAAGTTATTTGGCGTAGTTGTAAAAATTGTAAATAAGCTAGTTTTAAGAAATTTTTAAGGTTTTTTGTTTTTTTTTTCAATTATATATATTAAGTATATTATGTTTATCATAGTTACCACGGAACCCTTCATGGGCGAGTCCGACTCGCACTTGGCCAATTTTTATTTTTCCTAAATTGCATATAGAAGAATTTATTTTAATTAAACAATCTTTGTCCCAAAATTATGAAGTTTCGTTACTCAAGATTAGTAACACGCAATAAAATTAGAAACACAATGATTTAAAGTGGTATAACTATTTTTCCTATTATAGCATCATTATTACTTACGTCAAAATCACTATGGTGGTAACCTGTTTGTTTTCGTCGTAGTCGTGAAGTTAAGACGTGTATCAAGTGAATATTTACAAAAAGATACCTCAGGGTAATAAACGACTATTATTGTGTGAAGTTTATTATATTCTGGTTTACTTACTATGTCCTTTTCTCGCTTTTTGTATTATCTTAAAGAATAAGCTCAGGGCTTGTGCGATAAACACGTGGTTAACGTAAAAATATTTTTAGAGATTATAATTTCTCAGACTTTATTCTCATTTTCGTTATATTGCGTTATTTTACGAAACTGAGAAATTATTAAGCTTAGTTCAGAAGAATAAAAAGTGCGTTAATATTTAGGAGGAAGTTCACGCATGTAAACCTATATCAAAATTGAACATATTCACATATACATACACACCCATACCTATGTATATATTCATATTGTAGGTTGTAGGTAACCTAACTAAATTTTCCATTCCCATGTCAGAAAATACAAGGTTATGCCTTTGTTATTCTTGTTATAACTTTATTTTGTTTATAAGTAAGATTTTAGTGTTTTTTTTTTTTAATTAATCTAAATAAAAGTGATACTCCAAAAATAATGTTTATTTCATCCAACCCGTGTGTACGATACCTTATGACATCGGTTTCGTAACGGAGATTCTCAGTATCGTCACCTATCAGTTTAGTTACAATCCAATCCAAATCCAAAATGTACACTTTTTCTGAGTATGACCCATTAAGTTTAGAAAGGAAATAAGCAGAAGAATAATAAGAATATGATAAAGTATTTTTATTGATGATAGGTTCGCGTTTGACCACGGTCTCACCTGATGGTAAGTGATGATGTGGTCGAAGATGAAGCACGCTTACCTAGAAGTAACCTATTCACTCTTGCCTTAAAAACTCCAGGTTATAGCTACAAGGAAACACAGACTCTGGCAGAGAATTCCACTCCTTAGCTGTACGCACAATATTAAAGTATTAAACAAAAGATCAAAATAATATTATTAATTAAAAATATAATTTCTTCTAAGATGATGTGGCAAAATCTTCATTCTTCACTCTTCCGATGTCTGTAGATGGATTCATATGACCACTTTGAAAAATTTCTAGATAGCAATGTACTAGGACTTTTCCAAAGTGCTCGTTTGAACACCATCTTAAAGTCTTCGGCTTCTGATGTCCGACTTCCAATCTTCACGGTTTAGTATACTGAATGTAGTTAACTCCGCTAATTAACCTCAACGAATATTCAGAATTGAATAAAAAGTCCTAAAGTGAAATACATCACACACATCAATGGCGGCTCTGAAAATTAGGAACTAGGAGTAGTATATGTACTGCCGAAGCAAGTACAGGAACTAGGAGGAGCAACGGGTGTTGCCATACGCAAAACATAAATAAATACTAACCGATTTATTTACCTTGTATCATTAAAACTTACAACGTAACATGTGTATTATTTATTATGATTTGAAATTTTAGTCATTAATCAAAGATACGTTATACGTACAAAATAATTCTTAAGAAGAAAAAAATAATGTTTTTGAGCGTTACGAACAAAATTGTTGTAAAGGTCTTAGTCTTATCTATATACTTACAATAAATTGTAGTTATGTATGTTATGACATAAACGATATTCCACATCTATCTATACTTATAATAAATCTGTAGAGAGGTCAATTCTGTACATGAAATATATTTACAAAATAACTATCAGGGGGTGATTAGGGATCGATACTGATGCCAAAAATACAATCAGTAAAATTTTTGTCTGTCTGTCTGTATAACCGTTATAGAAACAAAAACTACTCGATGGATTTTAACGAAACTTGGTATAATTATTTTTCATACTCCTGAGCTGGTTATAGTATACTTTTCATCACGCTACAATCAATAGGAGCAGAGCAGTGAAGGGAAATGTTGGTAAAACGGGAGAAGTTACTCCATTTTTTAAGCTTCCGTCGCGTGTGCAACCTTAATGGTTAAAGCTACACAGAAATCATTTATGACGGAAATGTTCTCCTTAAAATTATATAAAAAATATCCCACGACAGCATATATCTATCTTTTATGGTTGACTCACAATAACTAGTGTTGCCCAAACGAGAGTCTCGCAAGAGTCTTGCAATTAGCGATTATCCTATTGCTATTTATTAAGAGGGTGTCGAGCCTACGAGACGCGCGGTAAATAGGTATTTACTGCAGCGGGCTAGTCGTGTGCGTTGTCACACACACAATGACAAGTTCGCTCGAGGCCCGCTTGCCGTTGCACGACGAAGTTTGCTAACTTTGCATTTTTTAATTTTTTGTCGTTATGTTGAATAAACTTGAAAAACGAATATTAATTATTTAGATGGTTTTATTTATCACACTAATATTATAAAGGCGAAAGTTTGTGAATGAATGTGTCTGTTTGCATGTTTGTTACTTCTTCACGCTCAAACGGCTGGATGGATCTAAATGAAGCAAGTAGGTACGTAAATAAATCACAAAAATAAATTTAATAAATTATACCTATTATATAAAAATTAACGTTTGTTTTTACTGTAGTAATACATTATCCGTTCCCTCACTATTCATCCTATTGCAATAAAACTTTGATTTTATATATTAAACTCCTCAGATTTTTTTTTAAAGAATACTAGCAATGTGGGTACATTTCACATTACTAGCAATCTTGTTAACCCCTCCAACTAAGCTAAATATGCTTGTGTCTGGAGTGGGTTCACGTCAATAGTGTAATGGGTGTTGTTCGGACCTGCGACCTCTCGATCACAAGTCCGACACCTTATCCATTAGGCTATTGACGCTTCGAAACTGGGTAAGTAGCAAGTTAGGGTAGATGGGTATGCAGTACTTATTTGAATAATAAAACCAGTATGAAATAAAAAAAAAATATAATTATGTAATGTCATAATAAAACCAGACTAAAATAAGTTTTGTTTATTAAAATTTCATTTAGTGCTCGTTTAAATTCTGATGTACTGTCATATTTTTAATAACATTCGGTACTTTATTATATATACGTGGGGCCATACCAAAAAAAACATTTTTTCATTAATGCTGTCTAGCGAACTTACTTCGCAGAAAATATAAGCGTAATTTATTTCATAACAATATATGTAACAAGTGTAACTTAATTTAAAAGAAAAAAATAATAAAAGAAATCTATAAATCTAATGTTATATTGCTTATTATAACATTTTACAAAAATTGGCCAAGTGCGAGTCAGACTCGCCCATGAAGGGTTCCGTAGTAACTATAATAATATAATATAATATGTATATTTACTTGACAAAAAACTAAAACTTACAAATTTCTTAAAACTAGCTTATTTACATTTTTTGCAACTACGCCAAATAACTTTGTTTTTCATAGTATTTGTATGAATTACAAAGTTATATTTGCGGTTTTAGAAAATATGCTGTATCTCAAAAACTGCTGACTCAATCTCTTTAAAACCAATTTTGATTGAAAGTTTACATTAAGATCTATATATATATATATATATATATATATATATATATATATATATATATATATACAACGTGTAATTTAAAGGGTATATACATACCAAGTGCATGGCTTCTTTGGATGATAACAAACGATATGGCAAGGGTTTTGTAATCCTAAGTCTACATGTGTAGAACTTATTACAAATTCCAGTACACTGATACCAGAGACCGAATTTTTCAAATTAAGAAGAACGAAAAGAATTATCGTGTTATTGGCAAGTGACGTGGAAAGTTATTGACCCTCGTAGTGCTGTGACACGTTTGTTATGATTGGTATTCAAAAAATATGTGAAACCAATAATTTGGTATCAATTCTTTAAGTCAGTTATTTTGTGCTGAAACTGTGCATAGAGACTCCATACCAAATGTTGTCTTCAGCCCTTTTGGTTAGATATGGGGTTTCCGTTACACGTTGTATATATATATATATTCATATTTTTCACTCCATTATTATAGAAATTAGAGGGGGGCACACATTTTACCACTTTGGAAGCGTATATCTTTTAAACGATTAATTTTATGAAAAAGTGGTTTTAGAAACCTCAATCTCATTTTAAAGACCTGTATATAGATACCACACATGCATAGGTTTCATGAAAAAAATATATTTTCAGTTTTAGTTCCATGTATGGGGGGGCTCCCCATACATGGAACTAAAACTGAAAATATTTTTTAATTTAATTTAAATATATTTTAATTTTTTCTTAAAATCGGAAAGCGGTTCACAGAATACATCAATCTACCAAGTTTTATATGTATAGTCCTGATAGTTTCGGAATAAAATGGCTGTAACATACGGACGGACGGATGGACAGACAGACAGACTAGTAGTTGTAGTAGTTATACATATTATATTATTATAGTTACTACGGAACCCTTCATGGGCAAGTCTGACTCGCACTTAGCCAATTTTTCTTTGGCTAATTCCCGTAGTAGACAGACCTTGTTATGGCACTTGGCGTATAATTTGTCGGACATAGAGGGAATGTCAAAGGAAGCTGAAACTTGTTCTAAACCAGAAAACCCGGCTCCTATCGACATAAAACTGCTTACAGAATTATCGTTCAGATTGAGGTCTGTAGGGCTATCTATCTGATTCTTTACAATTTATAATTCTATTTTTTTTCGACACATTTGGCAACTAAAATAGAATTTCGATAGAAATCCTTTCTTAGTTGCAACTAGAGAATACAATCCCGAGCATGTTTTTCAATCCCGGGATTACGTGATTCTTGATGCTGAATCCTGGGACCCTGGGGCTATCCCCGGATTAGACTATGTGGTTTCTAATTGGTCTCAAATGTAAAAAATTGGCCAAGTGCGAGTCAGACACGCGCATGAAGGGTTCCGTGTGTAACTATAATAATATAATATAATATTTATATTTATTTGACGAAAAAAACCTTACAAATTTCTTAAAACTAGCTTATTTACATTTTTTACAACTACGCTAGATAACTTTGTTTTTCATAGTGTTTGTATGAATTACAAAGTTATATTTGCGGTTTTAGAAAATATGCCGTATCTCAAAAATGGTTAACTCGATATCATTCAAACCAATTTTGGTTGAAAGTTTACATTACGATCTACAGATACATATTTTTTTAGATTTTTCACTCCACTATTATAGAAGTTAGAGGGAGGGATACACATTTGACCACTTTGGAAGCTTATATCTTTTAAACGATTGACTTTATGAAAAAGTGGTTTCAGAAACCCCTATGTCATTTTTAAAGACCTGTCTATAAATACCACACACGCATAGGTTTCAAGAAAAAAATATATATATTATCAGTTTTAGTTCCATGTATGGGGTAGTAGTATGTTCCTTTATTTTAAATGATTTTTAATTTTTTTCTCAATATCGGAAAGCGTTTCATAGAATACATCTACTTACCAAGTTTCACATGTATAGTCTTAATAGTTTTGGAATAAAATAGCTGTGACATACGGACGGACGGACAGACAGACAGACAGACAGACGGACAGACATGACGAAACTATAAGGGTTCCGTTTTTTGCCATTCGGCAACTGAACTCTAAAAAACGAGTAATTTCTTAAAATATATATATTTTTAATTTTGGTACACTTCACATACCACAGTATAGTAAGAAAAGAAAAAATGACAAAAAGATACTATACTTTGTAAGAAATAAAAAGACAATAAAACTTATTTCGAATTTTGAAAATACAATCGTAGAAATATCAATGCATCCAAGGTTTGACTTCCAAGCCTGCTTCGTTTATTACCAACATAAGCAGCAGCTGAAAACGCTCGTTTAGGTTTTACACTGGTTGGAGGAATAGACAATAGATACTTATATGCTGTTTCTAAGTGATATCCACTAATTCCTCCATTTTCAAACAGGCTTATTTCACGTCTAATACTATATTTTGCCAACCCCGATTAATTTTGTATTTGTACTTCACGATCTGGGGATTTCATACTCTTATCAATTTCCAGCTATAACTTTTCCTTTAGTGTCAATTGGGGTTGGGATTGGGAGGTTTGTGGCCTTAACTCATCATCTGTTTGTGATCCTGATCTTCCTTCTTCTTCTTCCGTGTCATCTCGACTTTTAAGTTTTTTAACAATACACTTTATTTGCTTCCAAACTAAAGCCTGTATAGAAACTGGAAATAAGTCATGCCATTCCAAATCCGATAATAACTGATTTTCATCATCTTTTCATGGATTTTGGATTTTTTCCACTAAGGATGTTTTATAAGAAATTTCAAAGCGGAATCAGCTGTGCATAAATTAGCATCTCGCCGACAGATTGCTTCTACTGTCAATTTAATTGGGGTCAGCACATCAACAATTTTATTTACCAATTCAAAATCAACTTCTTCCAAACGAATTGGATGATTGAGATCTATAAGAGCTTTTTGAATGAAGGTTTTTAAAAGATAAAATCGCTCCAGCATTGTTAAAAGACTATTCCACCTGGTTTTACAGTCCAAAAGAAGTGACAGCTCTTTTTTTTCAGCTTTTCTTCAATTCTGATGGTTAACCTATATTATTATATAGTTGTAAGATATGTTTCCAGTTCTAAGATATGCTTAATTATATTTAAAACTTTGGTCTATACTGTCGTATAGACCAATTAATACAGCACAATGGAGTTACAAATAAAAAATATCCGATAAGTTGGTCATCATGTATGTCATTGATATACACTATAAAAAGGAAACAAGAATTGAACCTTGCGGAGCACTCATCTTGGCTAGGGATCCTGCAGATGTCGCTCCATTAACAATAACTTTTTGTTGCCTGTTTGATAAATATGAAAGAACAAGGTCAGCAGAACACGAATCCACGAACTCCGTAATGGTGTAATTTACAGATCAGTGTTTTGTGGTCAACGCAATCAAAAGCTTTGGAGAGGTCACAAAATATGCCAATTGCATCCTGAGATTTCTCCCCAGATTCCAGAATGTGACGGATGAGCGCTACTCCTGCGTCTGTTGTTGACCTACCTTTCGTGAAACCAAACTGCCGACTATGCAGAATTCCATTTGAGTTAAAATATGATAGCATCTGGTCCAGCATGATTTTTTCGTATATTTTGCTTAATGCTGGAAGCACATATATCGGTCTATAGTTAGAGGGATCACTCTTACAACGCGACTTAAAAATTAGTACTACTTTACTATGTTTCATTAAATCGGGAAAATTACCGCTGTCTATACATTAATTAAATGTGCCTGTTAGGATAGCAGCAATTGAGTCAATAATATTACCAAGAATCCTAACAGATGCACTCCATAAGTCATCAGTGTTTGTTATGTTAAGACTTTGGAATGCTTTTTAATTACATCAATAGAAATGGGCTTAAATGAAAATGTTGGTATATCCTTATTGAAGTTTTCCTTTAAAAAAGATTCTGCTAATAATGGCGAAGAATTTAGAGATTTAGTAACCTCTACTGGAATATTGGTAAAGTAATTTTCCAACTTCTCAGCCACTTTTGACTTATCTGAGATGACCTGATCATCGATGTTCAAAGTCAAATCATTCTAACCCTATTTTGGTTTGTGTTTCCAGTTTCTTTGTTTATCACCTTCAACACAGTTTTTATTTTATTGTTAGAAATGCTAATTTTATTACTTTCTGATTTAGATTTAGCTTAGGGCGCATACTCTTTTAAATATATTTGAGTAGTTTCTTACATAATTATGGAAGGCTTCATCGGAAGTCAATGATTTTTCATGGTATAAGTTGTATACATTGTCTCAGCTTATTCTTATTCCAGCAGTGGCCCATTCATTAAATTTAGATTTATTACTCATTTGAAATTTTTTAACTGGACATGTCTTACTAAATTCGTGGCATAGTGAAGAAAATAATATCCTGTAATTTTCATTGGGGTCATGGGAGTCAAAATTGGCCATTGAAAGATTACTTAACATGTTATCATTAAAAACATTAATTTCTTTTTAGTTAGCGGCCTAAATTTAATAGTCTTATTTAATTGCCGCTTTTTAACCAACTCAAAGGATACTAGTTAACCTGTATGGTCAGACCTAACTCCACTAATTTGAGACGAGTATTTTATGGCACAATTAGTATAAATATTATCTATGCATTGAGCTGATGTTGCTGTTATTCTTGTTGCTTCCTTGTATGTGCATTTTAAGTTAAATGAACCAAACAATGAAGTAAGCTTGCAGTGTTCAGGTGAATTTACTAACAAATCAATATTTAGGTGACCACAAACGAAAACTAATTTATTATCTCTTATAAGCTTAGGTACTTAAAATTTCTCCCATTATCATTAAGAATGATGACAAGTTTGATGCTGGCGGTCTATAAACACTTAAGAAAGTTTGGCCTTCAACTTCTGTACATGCTACCTCACACAAGCAATCAACAGAGCAAGCGGTGATATATTTTTGTTCCTTATATCTAAGAGATTTGTTCCTTATATCTACGTAATATTAAAGTACCACCTCCTACTGAGGACCTGTTGTATGCACTAGTAACAGAAAAATATTAATTTTAAACAACATTCTATCTGGTTTTAGCCAGGTTTCACAAAAACATAAGATATCTATATCATATTTATCTATTAACATTTCCTCATCTAATATTTTGCCGGAGAAACGATTTATATTCTGATGATATAGTAAAATTGTGTTATTATACCTCTCCTTTGTCACATCTAAGGGTTTAAACAATGTGTTTTAAATTGGATTTTTAAATGAAAGCCAGATTTGCAATCACCACCCCCAAAAACCCATTACACGATACCCATATCGAATGTGTGAGAAAAAGTTGCATCCGCCATCTTGGATTTTAAAATGAATGCCAGATTTGCAATCACCACCCCCAAAAACCCATTACACGGTACCCATATCAAATGTTTGAGAAAAAGTTGCATCCGCCATCTTGGATTTTAAAATGAATGCCAGATTTGCAATCACCACCCCCAAAAACCCATTACACGATACCCATATCGAATGTTTGAGAAAAAGTTGCATCCACCATCTTGGATTTTAAAATGAATGCCAGATTTGCAATCACCACCCCCAAAAACCCATTACACGATACCCATATCGAATGTTTGAGAAAAAGTTGCATCCGCCATCTTGGATTTTAAAATGAATGCCAGATTTGCAATCACCACCCCCAAAAACCCATTACACGATACTTATATCGAATATTTGAGAAAAAGTTGCATCCGCCATCTTGGATTTTAAAATGAATGCCAGATTTGCAATCACCACCCCCAAAAACCCATTACACGATACCCATATCGAATGTTTGAGAAAAAGTTGCATCCGCCATCTTGGATTTTAAAATGAATGTCAGATTTGCAATCACCACCCCCAAAAACCCATTACACGGTACCCATATCAAATGTTTGAGAAAAAGTTGCATCCGCCATCTTGGATTTTAAAATGAATGCCAGATTTGCAATCACCACCCCCAAAAACCCATTACACGATACCCATATCGAATGTTTGAGAAAAAGTTGCATCCGCCATCTTGGATTTTAAAATGAATGCCAGATTTGCAATCACCACCCCCAAAAACCCATTACACGATACCTATATCGAATGTTTGAGAAAAAGTTGCATCCGCCATCTTGGATTTTAAAATGAATGCCAGATTTGCAATCACCACCCCCAAAAACCCATTACACGATACCCATATCGAATGTTTGAGAAAAAGTTGCATCCGCCATCTTGGATTTTAAAATGAATGTCAGATTTGCAATCACCACCCCCAAAAACCCATTACACGGTACCCATATCGAATTTGTGAGAAAAAGTTGCATACGCCATCTTGAATTTAAAAATAAATTCCAGATTTGCAATCACCACCCCCAAAAACCCATTACACGATACCCATATCGAATGTTTGAAAAAAGTCTTCATCATCACTTTCACTTCCTCAAATGGTGCTTTTCGGGAGCAACTGCACAAGGTACTATTAGAAATACCCAAAACGCTATAGGTGTGCCTATAATATTTAAAGAGTTCCCTCGCTTTCTCCAGGATCCCATCATCAGATCCTGATTTCATAACAATGGAACCAACTAGAAAGTATACCCTTTCAAACGAAAAAAAATTCCAAATTGGTCCAGCTGTCTTCGAGTTTGAGGTTACATACATAAAAAAAAGTTTAAGACGAACTGAGAACCTTCTCCTTTTTTTTTGAAGTCGGTTAAAAAGCAATAATACCATCACAAAATAGAAATACGTACTTTTTATGAGAATGACTTTTTTTTCGAAAATTTGCGCCAACTTTCTTCTAATAATATTTTTTTTTACATTTTCCCATAATAAAACAAATATTAAAAAAAAAAAATGTTAAAGAAATATATATTGAACAATAAAAAGTAATTGTTGGGTATGCATAATAAATCGTACTCAAAAAACAAAAAATATGACTTATGTTATTCAACGGATTGCTGCAATACATACGTACACAATAGATCGCGAATTATCGTTACCGGCGAAACGCTCCACGATGAGACGTGACCCCTCTCTGAGCTCCCGTGGACGACTGAATTTTCGACCGGTGTACGTTGCGTATGGTTCAAAATAGCGCGCAAATTAGAAGAAAAAATTAAAATTAAAACAACCAAGCGACATTTTTGAAATGTTAAAGCTGTAAATGATAGTATGATAATTAGAGAATAATATGAATTGAAGTTTATGAAAAAATTCAACAGTTTACTATCAAAATTCAGCGACGCACGAGCATGTTTTGTAAGGATTTTTGTCCAACTTTATGTATTTTTGTTTAATAAACTATAAAATATTTTTAAATTTTGCCAACTATGTTTGCTAACACATTTATTCTAGTGTTCATTACATATTTTTGTATGGTAATTAAAGTACTATTATAGGTTATATTCCTTTAGTTGTGAAGACCGTTTTGAGTTATTTTACTCGGCGCAGGCTTAAACGGTAGTTGAGATCTCAGAACAATGTAACAGAGTCTGTTACATTGACTCTTGCGAGACTCTCGTTTGGGCAACACTAACAATAACACGTGTAACTCCCGATAGCTTAGTAGTTCGAAGCTTTCTGATTATTATTCTGCTCCGAAATTTAAAACCACCACAACTTTGCAATGGAACTCGGCTAAAAGTAACCCAGTTGCAACAAAATATAATCGAGGCTCAAATTTCAACAGGTTGCGGTGCAGGAGAAACCGTCTTTATTCCCAGAATTCCCATAATACCAAATAATTTTCCATTCCAATTTAAAAGAACGCAATTCCCAGTATCGGTGTGTTATGCAATGACAATTAATAAGGCTCAAGGGCAGACTTTTCGTGTTGCTGGAGTAGATCTCGGTGTCAGTTGTTTCTCGCATGGTCAGTTGTACGTCGCTCTTTCCCGGGTTAGCAGTTCTAGAAATCTTTATGTTCACGTGCCGGACGGGTCAACTTTCAACATAGTTTAACCGGAAGCTTTGCGCTGAAGTATTTTCGTTCTATAGGTACTTAAGCCTCATGTGAACGTTATCTAAACAATATTATCAATACATTAACTTAATAACACACAAGGAGTTACACGCTGACGGAGTCGCGGGCACAGCTATTAACAATAATATTATGCGGTTCTGTATTGCGATATTTTTCAACAGTATTATAGATTGACATATTATATTTCCCTACTAAATTACGAAAGTTAATCTGTCTGTTACATCAAAATCACTGAACCGTGAGGAACTACTACTTTTTTTACTTACTAGGCTACTTTTTTTACGAAAAACGACGGAAACGTGAACGAAGTCACGGGCAACAGCTATCTATATATTATACTATATAAAGCTAGATTACCACTCACTGACTCACTGACATAATTGTCCTCCCAGATGGTGGATGGGGAGGTGGGTATATTTTGACAGATTCGTAAACAAGTAACTCTCAAACCTACGGGAAAAGTGCCAAACCTCCCCTTTTACCCCCCCTTCTCCCCCCTCCCTATCGTATCTCGGAATCTACGAGACCCGTATTTTTTTTTTTTACGGATTCGTATAGAAGAGGCTCTGTAAAGTAAAAACCATTTTTCAAAGTCGCCCCCCTTGCCCCCCTTCTCACCCCCCTTAGGCGGATCTCGGAAACTAAGAGACTTGGAACATTTTTTTTTTCAGATGCATATAGAGGGGCAATGTTTTAGTCGAAATACTTGTGCAACCCCCCCCATCAAACACACCCCCCCCTTTTTTTTTTTTAAAGAATGCACGCGAGGTGCTTGCACCTCGCGCAACACGCAAATACTAAACCCCCCCCATCTCCCCCCATCACCCCCCCCCCTTTTTTTTTTTTTCACAAGCACGCGAGGTGCTTGCACCTCGCGCAACACGCAAATACTTGATTTAGAGTGGCAATGCTTTAGTTTTTTTCACAAGCACGCGAGGTGCTTGCACCTCGCGCAACACGCAAATACTAGTTATAAAATATAAAGCTAAATTACCACTCACTGACTCACTGACATAATTGTTCTCCCAGATGGTGGATGGGGAGGTGGGTATATTTTGACAGATTCGTAAACAAGTAACTCTGAAACCTACGGGAAAAGTGCCAAACCTCCCCTTTTCCCCCCCCTTCTCCCCCCTCCCTATCGTATCTCGGAAACTACGAGACCCGTATTTTTTTTTTTTACGGATTCGTATAGAGGAGGCTCGGTAAAGTAAAAACCATTTTTCAAAGTCCCCCCCCCGCCCCCTTCTCCCCCCCTTTAGGCGGATCTCGGAATCTAAGAGACTTGGAACATTTTTTTTTTCAGATTCATTTAGAGGGGCAATGCTTTAGTCGAAATAATTGTGCAACACCCTCCCCCCATCTCCCCCCCCCCCCTTTTTTTTTTTTTTTTTTCACAAGCACGCGAGGTGCTTGCACCTCGCGCAACACGCAAATACTAAACCCCCCCCATCTCCCCCCATCACCCCCCCCCACTTATTTTTTTCACAAGCACGCGAGGTGCTTGCACCTCGCGCAACACGCAAATACTTGATTTAGAGGGGCAATGCTTTAGTTTTTTTCACAAGCACGCGAGGTGCTTGCACCTCGCGCAACACGCAAATACTAAACCCCCCCCATCTACCCCCCCTTTTTTTTTTACAAGCACGCGAGGTGCTTGCACCTCGCGCAACACGCAAATACTAGTTATACTATATAAAGCTAAATTACCACTCACTGACTCACTGACAGAATTGTTCTCCCAGATGGTGGATGGGGAGGTGGGTATATTTTGACAGATTCGTAAACAAGTAACTCTCAAACCTACGGGAAAAGTGCCAAACCCCCCCTTTTCCCCCCCCTTCTCCCCCCCCCCCATCGTATCTCGGAAACTACGAGACCCGTATTTTTTCTTTTTACGGATTCGTATAGAGGAGGCTCGGTAAAGTAAAAACCATTTTTCAAAGTCCCCCCCCCGCCCCCCTTCTTCCCCCTTTAGGCGGATCTCGGAATCTAAGAGACTTGGAACATTTTTTTTTTCAGATTCATTTAGAGGGGCAATGCTTAAGTCGAAATACTTGTGCAACCCCCCCCCCCCATCAACCCCCCCCCCTCTTTTTTTTTTATTTTTTTTTCACAAGCTCGCGAGGTGCTTGCACCTCGCGCAACACGCAAATACTAAACCCCTCCATCAACCCCCGCCTTTTGTTTTTTTTTTTTCACAAGCACGCGAGGTGCTTGCACCTCGCGCAACACGCAAATACTAAACCCCCCCCATCACCCCCCCCATTTTTTTTTCTTCACAAGCACGCGAGGTGCTTGCACCTCGCGCAACACGCAAATACTAGTTATACTATATAAAGCTAAATTACCACTCACTCACTCACTCACTCATTGACATAATTGTTCTCCCAGATGGTGGATGGGGAGGTGGGTATATTTTGACAGATTCGTAAACAAGTAACTCTCAAACCTACGGGAAAAGTGCCAAACCTCCCCTTTTCCCCCCCCTTCTCCCCCCCCCCCCCTATCGTATCTCGGAAACTACGAGACCCGTATTTTTTTCTTTTTACGGATTCGTATAGAGGAGGCTCGGTAAAGTAAAAACCATTTTTCAAAGTCCCCCCCCCCGCCCCCCTTCTCCCCCCCTTTAGGCGGATCTCGGAATCTAAGAGACTTGGAACATTTTTTTTTTCAGATTCATTTAGAGGGGCAATGCTTTAGTCGAAATACTTGTGCAACCCCCCCCCCCATCACCCCCCCCCTCTTTTTTTATTTTTATTTTTTCACAAGCTCGCGAGGTGCTTGCACCTCGCGCAACACGCAAATACCAATTTCTTTTTTCACAAGCACGCGAGGTGCTTGCACCTCGCGCAACACGCAAATACTTGATTTAGAGGGGCAATGCTTTAGTTTTTTTCACAAGCACGCGAGGTGCTTGCACCTCGCGCAACACGCAAATACTAGTTAATAATATAAGGCTGAAGAGTTTGTTTGTTTGTTTGAACGCGATAATCTCAGGAACTACTGGTTCGAATTGAAAAATTATTTTTTAATTAAATAGTCAATTTATAGAGAAAGGCTATAGGCTATATATAATTACGCTAAGGCCAATAGGAGCGGAGCGCCAATGAAGAATGCTTCAAAAACGGAGTTAAATTTAACGTTAGCCCAAAGTAACTATTCCACGCGGACGAAGTCGCGGGCAAAAGCTAGTTTAAAATAAAGAAACAAAATATGGTAGCCCCCTTCGCTGACGGCGATGAAATTAATTTATGCATTGGAAAGGGATTTCTTCCGAGTCTTTATAAGTAAGTAGACAGTTTCATAAAGATTCGCCGCGTCTGTCTATCTATTCGCGATAAACTCAAAAACTACTAAACAACTTTTCAGGCGGTTTTCATCAATCAAGGCAAGTGTTTTATGAGGAATGTTTTAGTGTATAATTTATTTATGTTTTTTATGTATTATCAGAATGAGACCGTACAAAGAAGGGCTGGGTCGCTAGTTTTTAATTAAAATGTATTTAAATTATGGCAACTGTCGCGATTGGAAAGGAAGAAGTATCAAAGACTCATATTATATCATATTATAGTTTCTGTGTCACGGCATTAAGTCCGCCTTTATACCTATGTGCATGAAGTGTAAATAAATAAATGTTATAGGCGTTACTAGAGATATTTCCACCTCCAAATTAAAAAAAAACACTATTAAATATAGGTACCTAAATCCGATCCTTGTTATTTCATCAGGCCGCCTTAAACGTGAGTTACTACTGCGGTTAAACTTTTTTACGTAAACCGACAAATCTTTAATTTGCCGTGACACTAGACATAGACAATTTTACTACCAAACTTTTTACGCACGAATGCTATATACACGATCTCGTCCGTGTTTTTTTTGGCATTAAAAACTTGCGGCAAGCGTGATCAGAAGCAAAACTATTTTTTTTTGACATAACAAGCCTCTCTTTTATAAGCTACTTAAAACACACAAAACGTTTTGGGAATAGGTACTTTCATCGTGGGTACGGCTAAGGAGTGGAATTCCCTGCCGGAGTCTGCGTTTCCCGATAGCTATAACCTGGGGGTGTTTAAATCAAGAGTGAATAGGTTACTTCTAGATAAGCATGCTTCATCTTCGACCATATCATCGCTTAGATGAGATTAGGGAGGGGTCAAATGCGAGCCTATAAACATTAAAAAATTAACTTTTCGATAGCAGAAATACCTACCTATCAAGTATATATTCTCTCTTATTAATATTTGGTATTACCTCCATTACTTAAAGCTTAACGTACAAATAATGCTGGCGCTTAATCTAATTCCAATAAAACATTTTGAACATTTTAAATAAAACAATCGATAAATACTTATTACAACTTTCTAAATTTAAAAACTGACCAACTCATGGCAAGTGATTTGATTGGCTTTTAGATACTTTACAATCATAGCAGCTAATAAAAATATTTTGACAGATGATTGCATACTGCATGTATTTTTTTTCCGTCATACATTTGCATTTCAATAACCAAATCGGGTGATAATTTCTGAATAAATTCATTCAAGACTACTGTTTAAAGGCAAACTAAATAAATTAAACACGGAGTTTGAGCTTTTATCTGATAAATCATAACAAATACCTATAATTAGGGTAGCAGAAGGCCAATGAAAAGATGGATAGTTTGTGTGAGGAATGATATGAAAGAAAAAGGAGTAAATGATGCTGTGACGTCTAACAGGGGAGAATAGAAGAAGAAAACGTGTTGCGCCGACCACAAGTAACTGGGATAAGGGCAAAAATATGATAATAATTACCAAAGTAAGGTGGCGGAGGCACATAGTGTTGTGGTACTTCAGCAGCTATCGTAGATCTTGGAGTCGATACCTGGTATTGTACTACTTGCATAACCTCAACCGCTTGCATCACAAAGCAACCAAACAGTTACCCATTTTTTATAATCCACAACCACTATGATTTAAAAAATCCATTCACTTTATAACAAAAACAAAAATATGGTCACTTTTTTTATTTTGCGAAGTTATTTTCCCGCTGTCACTTTATTTTTTTTTTTATATTTAAGAACAACGCACAAGTAAACGTTCAAATTCCAAAATGAACTTTCAAATCTCGCGCCTTTTCCATAAAATCGATATTTACACCCCAAGCCAGCCGCGCGTAAAGAACAATGACCTCTTTACATTTAACAACAATCTTATTTACAAGCACTGGCCGAATACACTTCTAAACTTCCACCTTATAATTTAAAACTTATCAATTCCATTAATTTTTAAATCCATAAATTCGTTCTTTATTTTTCCTCCGTTCTTTTGTTTTTTGTCACTTTATAACACGAACCGCGTTAAATTTTTATCAAAATAACTGTTATTTAGCACAAATGTTACTAATTTACGTTTTATTTAGGTTTATTTTTAAGATAAACAAATTCTGGTTGCATTATTGAGTTTACGTTGTAAGGTTATGTGATTTGACAATGGCCGTTTCGCGCAGAAGCAATGGGTTCTTTATGTGGCTCAGGTAGAAAGGTCTTAAATTATAGGAATGTGACATATAGATTTTGTTGTGTACATATTCTAACTGTGTACTGTACAGATACAGATATTTTTTGCCATAGAACAGGTAGTTTTCTTGCAAAATGTTTTATGTAGGGACGTATCAACGAAAGCATTTTTTTTTTAGAATCTTTTGAGTTGAATGACATTTTGGTTACGTTTTCGTGGGAACTGATTTCGCCCACACATTGAATACATTTCTATGGACCATAACAATAAGTTTTACGTTTTTTTTTTACATATAAAAAGACAGCAAACGCTTCGATTGATGTCCGGAAAACATTAAACATCGAAGTAACGATAAAATTCTATACGTTTGAGTTTCTCGTCGCCTTTCAAATAACTAAAGAAAAGAAATCTATTTAGTTTGCAAGATTTACGGACATTTTTGGGACGATTACCTGTCATGGTTTAGCTAGTTTTGCGACAGGTACTTAATTCACAACAAGCAGTATCTTAAGAATTCCTGGTAGGTACTAAGATAGATTAAAGTAATAAGTTTCACGCCAAATTGAAAGTCACTTTGAACAGAAAATTCAAAATTAGAACCTATTTTTTTTACAAATTGGTTGCTATACTAAACTAGCCAGCAAATACCCCTTTCACCAAAAACGGACAAAAACACAATTTCTCATATGAATTTAAACAATTAATAAATTATGAGAAGTATATATATAGGTAACCAGTGAGTCTATGAAAAATATTACCAAAATCATTATAAACACATTTCAATAATCTGCTATAGGTATCCTCGGATGAACAAGCCAATTCATCATCATCATTTCAAGCGAAAGTTTTAAACATAATTATGAAACAATTGGTTTTTATTGTGACAGTATCAGTAGATTGTAGGGTACACGCAATTAGGGTACACACGACTTTCCCGAGTGGACGGTGCGACTTTTCCAATGGCGGATCCCTATAAGGCCCATTGCCTGCGAGGATTGCGGGCAGGTTCTAAAACGAAAGGAAGAAACAGGGTGAATGTTACAGTCAGTAGGAGTCTGACACTACCTTCCGCTCCACTCAGATCATCAGAAGTCATTTTTTCGTTGATAACCACCAATAACCATCTCACTTCACAGAAGTATGCTATTACTATTATATTACTCTTAAAGACCTTAAGAAGGTAAGGCTACCATGAAGCACATTGTGATAGGGGAGTCATTTGAAGACTTTGTTCTCACAGTTCAACCTATGAGGTTGTCGGCTGCTTAACCGTACTTGCCTGTGGCTGCCTTAATTAATTATCATTAAAACCTTCAGCCAAAGCTGGTAAAGCTTCCAAACTAAGCGACTACACGCTAAGGGCACCCCCTGTGGGGTACGAACGTCGGCTTAGGCGTCGCTTGGGGAGGGCAGGTAGGGACAGGCTGGATCGGACAAGTGATCCCAAACTCACCATTGTTTCTTCTGTTAGTAGCAGCTAGTACGCTGGTGGGAGGTCTCGGTGGTAGGGCAGGGGGGGTGTCTGTCTTAGCGGGCGGCGGGGGGCCCGGGTCGTCTGCGCATGCGTACTGCGCTGATGCCGGCTTGCATGTGCAGGCCACTTGGTACTGGAATTTATAAGAAAAGAGATTAATTTTGAATGAATCTTCAATTTTAATCAATTTCACTTTACATACATATTTTACAAACTATTTTAAATAAAAAATATTATCTATTTAAAGTCTCCTATAATGAAACAGTTTGTGCGGAGGGTGATGGGTACTAACACTAGATTATAAGCTATTAGGTAGAAGTTACTAAGATTTTGTGGATTGATGGTCCGAAATAAAAAGATTCCATTCTATTGTAAAGGAGGAGTACTTCGACGCCTAAGTCTATTTTTGTTTTTTTTTTTTTTTTTAATGTACTATTATACAACGTGTAACGGAAACCCCATATCTATCCAAAAGGGCTGCAGACAACATCTGGTATGGAGTCTCTATGTACAGTTTCAGCACAAAATAATTGACTCAAAAAATTGATACCAAATTATTGGTTTCATATATTTCTTGAATACCAATCATAAAAAACGTGTCACAGCACTACGAGGGTCTATAACTTTCCACATCACTTGCCAATAACACGATAATTATTTTCGTTCTTCTTAATTTGAAAAATTCGGTCTCTGGTATCAGTGTATTGGAATTTGTAATAAGTTCTACACACGTAGACTTAGGATTACAAAACCCTTGCCATATTGTTTGTTATCATCCAAAGAAGCCATGCACTTGGTATGTATATACCCTTTAAATTACACGTTGTATAACTGAATTAAAGATTGTTTTTACATCAGACAAATATGTAATATTAGATAATATTTAAGCTGGTAAAATACCCAAGAGACTATCGGCATTGCCACGCTAGCAATGATTTGGGCAGAGAAATAGCCAGCCTTTGGGTCACTTGAAGCGTCAACCGGCCTTTTTGATATTTCTGACCTTGAAATCTACGGTCCGAGAGTTTCGACCCCAAATACCTCGAAAATATACTTATCACCGAGATTATTTACACCGCTTGAGGATTTCCGCAGCCGCAGCTGGAGCGCCAGCACAACATGATGAACTGGGAAGATGGAATGGCGCGAGAGTATCGACACAAGTTGCGTTCCAACTAAAGCTTGAATGAATTTTACATAACTAAGTATAACTAAAAATATTTTTTTTTATTGATTTTTTTCATTGACAGCAGTGTGTTTTCTATCGGTTAAATTTCGGAGAGTATGCACTGGAATTACACAATCTAATTCCGCCAAGCCCGTTCGATCATCGGACTACAAGACAAACGGCGATGCGCCATCGTTACATTGTTGACATCCCACCCATACGCACAAAACGTTTTGGGAATACTTTCATTGTGCGTACAGCTAAGGAGTGGAATTCCCGCCGGAGTCTGTTTCCCGATAGCTATAACTTGGGGGTATTTAAGTCAAGAGTGAATAGGTTACTTCTAGGCAAGCGTGTTCCATCTTCGACCACATCATCACTTACCATCAGGTGAGATGGTGGTCAAACGCAAGCCAATAAAAAAAAAATAGTTTTAAACCACAATTTAGTCCTAGTTATCTTGTGAAGAATTAAGCCCGAAAAGTCCTTATGAAACACCGTAAGGTGTAAACACTCTCCTGATGGGTTTGCGGGTTTATTCTAAAGCCTGCAATACATGTTGTCAAGTGAAGGCCAATACCAACATGTAGACGGTATATTTGCCTTGTCTTGCTATCGCTCGGTGTCACTTGCCTAGTTGGCCGAGTGTAGGCCAGCGCCAACGTGTATAGAGCTCATTTGGTGCAACTTGTCTTCGCTCGCCGTTGCTCGTGATCACTTGCCTCACTTCGGATCGGTGTCGGTTTTTGGTCACAAATCAAAGGCGCTCGCCTGCGCTCGGCCAACGTGTGGGCAGCTCTACAGACCCTCTTCTTCATTGGTCGTCTGCATTGGCGTTCGACGAACTTGTCGTACGTGTGGACATTATTTCTTGCCTTGTATCTATTTGCCAACGCTCGGCCAACATGTATTGCAGGCTTAACGAGATACCAAGGTCGGGAACGCAGGGGCAACAACTAGAGACAGGGTAGTTCTTAGAAGCCTGACACTAACTTTCGCTTCACCCAGGGCGAAATCATTTGATGATTTTCCCCAGGAGAAAAAGGTTTGAAGTAAAGAATCGAAAGATCGTTGTTAGAGATAAGACCGCCCATTGTTACACCTTTTGTAGTTGTAAAGTCCTTATTTAAATAAAGAAGTGTCTAGCCTAATGGCTCACACTAAGGCCGTGAACCCACTCCAGACACAAGCATATTTAGCTAAGTTGAAAGGTTAAGATTGTTAGTAATGCAATCTTGTTCTCTTAAAACTCAAAAAAAAGATGTTATAAAATAATGTACAGACGCCAGCACATCAAGCTACAACAATCTTTCAAATTTCTTTAATAGATTTTCAACTTTATTGTTAAAGAAATTAGGTTCAAAGTTGATTGGGAAAATTTGACAGTTTCGGGTACATAAAGTTTTTAGACTGATATAATCAGCCTATAATATTCCCTTTCAGGATAAAGGCCGCGGAACGGGCGGCCGTAATCCAACACGTCCACGCACGTGTGCCCACTGCGTTAGTGTATGTTGCATGTGACCGATTTTTCAGTATTAGGGCAAAGTTCTCTCCAAACTATTTAATTAATTCCTAGTTCTATCCTAGTCCTATTAATCTTGTCTATGTGTAATCATAAAAGTTCTTTAATTTCCCTGAAAAGACTTTAAAACACCATGACGAGTTAAGTAAAGAATAAGTAATACCTTATGTAAATCTGAAGTGACAGAAGCACTGGTATCACACTCAGGACACGCTTCTGGAGCTGGTGAGCTTCGCGCTGATGTCACGTCTCCCAGCGACATCGTACCCGTGCTGACGCTGGAAAGAGATGGCAATAGTCGAGTGAAACAAAAGATTACACAGGCATGTATAATAATTATAGCTTAAGTTTTGCGTCAGCTGAAATAGATATTATTTTTATAGAACTATGTGTAGGGTGTATAATCCGGTAAGAAACTAAATATATCTATCAGGTCTTGTAGTCAAGTATAAGTCTTGATCTCTTTATTGCACTATGAATCAACTCTCTACGATTTTTTCATCACATAATGGGAATTTCGATGGAAAAAATGTTAAAAATGTAGTCACAGACTTTTGTTCCGAATCTGGGTTTTCGTGCGAGTGATTTAAAATGTGATACAGGGTACAGGAAACAGGGGACAACGCTTTTTCAACCGACGACAAAAAAGGAGGTTATCAATTCGACGCGTATATTTTTTTTCATTTTTTTTTATGTATGATCACCGTTTACTCGAAGACGGCTGAACCGATTTGGAAAATTCTTTTTTTGTTTGAAAGGGTATACTTTGAAACTGGTCCCATTGCCACCAAGTCAGGATCTGATGATGGAATCTTGGAGAAATCGAGAGAACTCTTCAAATATTAAAGCACACCTATAGTGATTTGAGTATTTTTTATAGTAACTAATGTAGTTGCATTCGAAAAGCACCATTTGTGAAGTGGACCTGATGATGGAGACCACAGATGGCTACTGGAACTACTCAATATATGTATAAGTTGGAATAATAAGTATTTCATGGGTTCCGCTTCGATTACTTGAATATGGTTATTAAGCACAATATGCTCGTCATAATGCATATGGTGAAGTGAAGCTGATGGTGAAGTACCAGGAGAACTACTCAACAATTAACGGTCCAGCGTTGGGAAAAGCAATATTTTGTGAAAGGTTATAGTAGTTGAGGTAGTTGAGATTTAGGCTTTTGTAACTAGGTAAATTATAAATCGACCAACTAAAAAGAGTGAAATAAAATCTTTTTACCAAAAAATTCATACCAATTTATCAACCGACTTCCAAAAAACACTGCAAAGTGAAAAATAACTTTAATTTCGGAAGTCGGTGCCAAAAACGAAAATACAAAACTAAAGACACCGACTACCGAAATTAAAGTTATTTTTGCAGTGTTTTTTGGAAGTCGGTTTAATTTTTTGGTAAGAAGTTTTTTATTCTAAAAAAAAGTTATTTAAAAAATCTAAAAAACCCGACTGCTCAACTGAAATGCAAGAAACAAGCACATTTTTATTTTAAAAAGTGACAAGCAGGCGGGACCCAATTGAGCGTATTTTTTTTTTATATCTGACGGGTCCGCCTGCTTGTCACTTTTTTAAATAAAAATGTGCTTGTTTCTTGCATTTCAGTTGAGCAGTCGGGTTTTTTAGATTTTTTAAATAACTTTTTTTTTTCAACTTTTCAGTTAAAATATTAATTATCATTTATTTTATTTTCCCGGTCGTGTCACATTGGCACCCCACCGGATTCAGAAAGTGAGAGGTCAAGTCCCTATTTTTAAACTTTCTCTTTGTACCTATTATTTTTGCTAGTATTACACTAATGATAACATGATATACCTTTTTGAAATCCTTGTGATAAGTCCTTTAATTTGATACCCATATTGTGGTAATCGAAAAAAAAAATTTTTTTTTTCACTGTATATAATGACTTCGCACAGCCGCCATGTTTGATTTTTTCAAATTTCACCTATCTAAGAACACTTGGGCTGCTAAGACAAATCTAACGATACCTCAATTATGTGAATCCGTTCAGTGGTTCTGGAGATATGAGGTAATAAAGAATATTACAAACATACATACATACATACATACATACAAGATACGCGCGAAAAACATAACCCTTCCTTTGCAGTCGGGTAAAAAGTAGGTAATCCTAGTTCCTACTAATATTATTTATATTATCTTTAATTGCACAACAAGTAAGTTTAAAAAACTCATTCGTTGTATTCTATTGAACACAATTAGTGATAATAACTGATGTTATATTGTACTATTTTCTAATTTTATCTTGTGTACCTAAGTACATTATAATTTGTCTTATGTATTTTTTTATATATTTTATTTTTATATTCATTATAGTTAGTTACATTTATATAAATATTTGACTATTTGTTAAAACCTTGCACGTAACGCTACCTAGCGATTAGATATTCCCTTTTACTAAACTCTAATGTTTATCTGTGGACAGCGTAGTGGGTTCCATTATAGTCAAAACTTATTTTTTTGTTAAACTAGTTGTAAGTTCTTATAATGTAACTGTTTGTTGTTCCATCTAATAAAAATAAAATTATAAATGCGAAAACTTATGAAGATGGATGGATGTTTGTTAAACTTTCACGTAAAAAGGACTGAATGGATTTTAATGAATCTTCTCAATAATATAGATATAGCTCACTAGCAGTCGCGCGGGCTTCGCTCCCGTGGCCTTTATCACGATAAAAACATAACCTCCTTGTTTTGCTGTCGAATACAAAGTAGCCTATAACATTCGTCAAGCTTCACGATACTTCCATACCAATTTTCGTCTAAATCAACCCAGTACTTTGGAAGATTTTTCTAGTTCAAACAAACAAACATCAGAATATACATAGCCCACTTTTTATTCCTAAAAACGTTGAAATTTCCAAGCCAACAAAGTCGCGTGCAAAGTCTAGTCTACCATAAATACCACTACCATCTAGAATGTCGCGCAAAAAACAAAACACGCGCTCTATGGCAGCAAAAACAACAGTTAATCCATCTCCATCCGGTCTCTATGGCCATATCCGGTGCAAGCAGCTGTTTTAGCCGACTCGCCAACAAAGGAGGTTCGTGTTTACAGCTGTATTTTAATAATGGCAAATAAAAATGAAAGGAATATTAGTCATTCAAGTTTTGTAATCAGCTTTGACGGTTTGATATCGATGTTGTAAAGGGACCGGTCTTTCTTGCCGTATGGTGATTTCTAGGGTCAATAAATGTACTGGGTTTCAATACGGCACCAAAAGGAGGTGTGCGACATCGCTAAATAGGGTTCACAGAGACAATGGTTATTTGATTTTTACAATACATGAATATTCTAGAGCAGTTTAGCAGTTACGGGCCCGACTTTTGAGTTGCGGGTCGCGTGTTCGTACCCAGTCAGGCACAGCATTTTGTGTATTAGGGTCCCGTAGCCAAATGGCAAAAAACGGAATCCTTATAGTTTCGTCATGTCTGTCTACCTGTCTGTCTGTCTGCCTGTCCGTCCGTCCGTATGTCACAGCTATTTTATTCCGAAACTATTAGGACTATACATGTAAATCTTGGTAGGTAGATGTATTCTGTGAACCGCTTTCCGATTTAAAGACAAAAATAAAAAATATTTAAAATAAAGGGGGGCTCCCCATACATGGAACTGAAACGGATTTTTTTTTTTTTTTCATGAATCCTATGCGTGTGTGGTAGCTATAGACAGGTCTTTAAAAATGACCCTGAGGTTTCTAAAACCACTTTTTCATAAAGTTAATCATTTAAAAGATATACGCTTCCAAAGTGGTAAAACTTCTATAATAATGGAGTAAAAAATCTAAAAACAATATGTGCCATAGATCATAATGTAAACTTTCAACGAAAATAGGTTTGAACGAGATCGGGTCAGCAGTTTTTGAGATACAGCATATTTTCTAAAACCGCAAATATAACTTTGTAATTCATACAAACACTATTAAAAACAAAGTTATTTGGCGTAGTTACTACGGAACCCTTCATGGGCGACTCTGACTCGCACTTGGCCAATTTTTTTTTTATTTATATCAACACCACTGACTGATCTCAAATCAGTGAAGGCAAACATAGTGTGGAAACCGACTTGTACTGACAGACGCCAGCACATCAAGCTACAACAACCTGTCAAATTTCTTTAATAGATTTTCAACTTTATTGTTAAAGAAATTAGGTTCAAGGTTGATTGGGAAAATTTGACAGTTTCGGGTAGCTTCATGTGCTGGCGTCTGTACCATCTACCAGTACCAACCCGTACTAGGCTTGCATGATGGAACACGGTCCATTCCTTGTTGTAAAGATTAGGCCAGTGTCCTAGCAGTGGAAACATAATAGGCTGAATTATTATTATTTAAACAATATCCTTTACGTAATTGAAGAAACTGAAAACAATTAATTACATCTCTACCGATATCTATACTAATATTATAAAGCGGAAAAGTTTGTTAGTTTGTTTGTTTGTTTGTTTGCTTGAACGCGCTAATCTTCGAAAGTACTGGGTGGATTTGGATGAAATTTGGTATGGAAGTAGCTTGAAGCTTGAGGAAGGTTATAGGCTACTTTTTACCCGACTGCAAAAAGGAGAGTTATGTTTTTACCGTGATAGAATCCACGGGAGCGAAGCCCCGCGAGAGTACTAGTTAAATTATAAGTCTAAAACAACATTCGTAACTAAATAAATTGAAACCAAACCTAGACATTTTTTATAAAATAGTTATCCTTACTAAACGCAAAACGCATGTGCGTCATACAATATTCTTACGCAGTCGCCACTCATGCAATGTTAGCTGCCAACACGCACACGAGCGCATTTCCTTGAATTAAGGATTGTATTAAACTGTGTTTCCATTTTAAGTTAAATGAAAGATTTTCCATCAAAATTTAACACCTATTTTTTATGACGGAAATCGATTTAGAAACCGATTCTGAACCAAATACTTTCAGGAATTGCGTTTATTCTGTTACACGTTGTATACAGAATATTGATCTTAAAATTAGTAATAAGCTTGTAAATAAAGGCGACTGATAAATAAAGCATTATAAATATGCGTTCTAAACGCTAACGGCTGATAACATAATCAAGAGACCGGCGGCATCGCAACATTATATTTATGAAAATGCTTAGCCTTTGGTCAAAGTAAAAGCCAGCCCCTGGGCCAAGGGGAAATTGTATTCAGCCGTTTTTGAAATTTCATTGAAAATAACAAGGAGCGTTTCACGCTAAACGGCTCGAAACTATAGTTACCAGTGGGGTTACTATTTTTACGCCGCTTGAGGTATTCTGCAGCCGCAAAGCCAGCACAACGAGATGAACTGGGAAGATAGGATAGAACAAAATAGAGAGAGAATCGACACAATAAGCGATTTGAGACATCGTTATATGGTGGACATACCTAATAACACTTACATATGGAATGCAATAAAAGTATTGTGTATTGACATCCCCCCATACGCACAAAACGTTTTGGGAATACTTTCATTGTGCGTACGGCTAAGGAGTGGGATTCCCTGCCAGAGTGAGTGTTCCCCGATAGCTATAACCTGGAGGTCTTCAAAGCTGAACTTGCACAAAAAGCAATTCTCAAAACAGCACAGTCCCTAAAGTTTTAATCCTGGACCTGATAATCTGTATAACAGGGCTATCCTAGTGCAGATAGCAGTCTCCCACAGAGGCTGAATTTTCAAATAATATTATGTATAATTTAGTTTTAAGACACCTTTGTGAAAGAGAAATTGAATTCATGATTTAAGTCAAGAGGGAATAGGTTACATTGAAGGATTGCTTCATCTTCCACCATATCATCGCTTACCATCAGGTGAGATGGTGGTCAAACCCATGGTATAATGGTCAATCCAAGAAATAAACCTTTTTTAGAATGTTGCTGTGCATAGACGGCATTTACAAAGTAGATCAAAGGAGGTCAGGCTATCACTCGAGGATCTAATAAACCGTATTGTCCTGTCTCAGTTGGTAAATACCAACAGGCGCTAGATTAAGTAGCGTAATTACTATCATATTTAGCGTTGGAATTAATGATCCTATTTGTAGCTAGTTTACGCTGAAGTAGGTAATAGATCTGTAGCCTGTTAAATTGATATTGGTACTGGTAAAATTATACAACAAATTAAATAAAAACTTACACATCTACCCATTAACTAAAAGCAAATGCAAAATGATAGTAGATTCTTGGTGAAAATCACAGAATTATGCGGAGACTGAGAAGCTCGTGGAAGTGTAACACATCCATCACACAGCCCAACAAAACTTCACAACTCACATTCCACATACACCCCTTACACACCTCATTTACACTCACCCATACATCAATACATTCACCTTACATTACATTACTACTTCTAAACACATCCCAATAGGGTAGTTTCCTAAAATATTTTATTTAGTCCGTCACATAGTTTATCAAAAAACATTGGACACGTATTTTTTATTTTTTCACGTACTTAATTGAAAAATTATGACGATACAATGAGTTGAAATTTCGCGTGACGTCACTCCTCGGTATAATTATTAGCAATGTGTGACGTCAGCAGCCCCCACTCCTGTACTTTGAAACTTTCAATCTTTGTGAATTTTTCTTGATTCGAAAAAGCAAAAAATACGTGACCAATATTTTTTGAAAATCTACCTAATGGACCAAATAAAATAATTATTTTGTAACACAGGAAACTACCCTATTTCATTATGTCTTTTGTTGTTTATTTTTATCTTTTAAATTATCGCTTTTTTTCTATTTTTAAATTATTTCTAAATTAACTTTTTGCATGGAGCATTATATCATGTTTTCTGTATCCGGAGAAGGGCGTTGTTAACTGCGCTACAGTTTATACTTTTGCAGCTAACATCGTTTGACTTGTTGTATCTAGTCTTGTGTTTTTGTTCCTGTATAAACTATTTACTATTTACTGACACTCAATAATCTAACTTAGCCTTTTTCGCAAGTATGTTAAAGTAGACCAGATACAACTGCGTATCAGTGTTTTACTTAGAGTAACTGTCTATCTGCCGCAATAATAGCTCGGTAACTTGTCGATCTTGAATGTTAAGCAACGATTGCCGACCTTGGCCGTTGATGAGTAACCATCTCAACATACCAAGATAACCCCGTGCCTCAGACAACTCGTTAGCAGGCCGTCTTTTTTGTCGTTTCTACATCTTTGACAATCAGAAGCCAGAAATTCTAACACTTGTTCTGTCAATTGGTATCGTGATACCCAATCACTAGGTCAAGGAGGTCAGGCATTCGCTCCTCTCGATGCTGAATATATGCAGATGCTTTGAGCAAAATGCAAAGATGTTAACTTTTGGACAGTTGTATAACACCCTGTATAACTAGTTAGTTACACAGGATGTTTGGTGCATTGTGTGCCAAATTAAAATGGTCGACTGAAAGGGTCATCTGCTAGCCTATCAGACTCCTTAACACCTCTCATGCCCTTTGGATTTTTTTAACGACTTTTTATTGTTTAACTAAAAAAATACCCAAATTTTACATTCAAATACTTTTAAAAAAGTGTTAGACGTAGACTCTGAATTTTAATTTTATTTAGATGTGTATTGTTTTCGACTACTTTTAAATACAAAATTAGTGACGTTAGTCATCTATTTTTTTTTTAATTTACTCGCAAAGGTAAAACTTAAATTAAAGCTGTACATGTTAGAGCTGTTTACATGGCTACAAAAAAAAACCAAAATCGACCGGGATCTTCCAACTAACAACATACATACATGCGGGTTAATTGTAAAACACTGAAACCCTCTCAGGACTATGTTACTATGTGCGATAGTATAAATCGCTTTCTTTTGCTTCGCATAGGCTTCGTAATATACAGCGTAAAATTTAAATAAAAAATCTGGTGAAATAAAATATGAAGAATTTTTAAAAGTCATAGAACAAATGTTGTTGATTATGATGTTAGTGACATAGTCCTGAGAGGTTTCCGGTGTTTTACAATTAACCCTGTATTTCTCATGCTGAGTATAGTTGAAAATTGGCGGTATGATAGCTCCGAGTCGCGAAAGCGCGCGAAGCCGTTGACAGTCGTAACGGGTAATGAGAAGCCCGAAATCTGACACTGGTCTGGCCAAGGGGTATCGTGTTACCCAGCTACTGGGTTGTGTAGGTACAATCCCGTAATAACATAATAGCCTGAGTTCGAACCAGGCGCTGTCCGAAGGGGGGGTCACAGGGGACATGACCAAAAATCGTACACCCAAATACAAAAAGCACTAAAATTTTGCAAAATAAGACTTCCTAAATATTATCACCCGATTTGCCAATAAAAATAGAAGACTTCCATTTGTTTTGAAATGTGTGCAATAAATTTTTTATTGTTAGTGACCCCCCCCCCCCCCCCCAAATTCCAGGCTGCGACCGTACCAGGGTTCGAAAAATAAAAAATTGTTATTACAAACATTGGAACGATCAGCGATGCTGATGTTTATGACCAGCTGCTGAGTTATGACTGCAGCGCAATGCTCTTTGATCTTATCTTGTATTTAGCTCAGTTACATATAACTATCTAGATTTGAATACTATATTATATCGGTAAATCACGATCACCTGTATATACATATTAACCCAACAATGTTGAAGTTCTCTGAGATATCAAAATAGAATGTAATGTACAAAATGATGACGAGTATATATTAGAGTTTGAATAAGGGGAGACCTTATGAATAATTGAATATAGTATAATCATGATTTGCTTAGACTTTTCCAACCAATGTTGTGGCTACCAGATGCAACTGACTACCGGTATTTTACATGGAGCGACTGCCTTTCTGACTTCCACTATCTGGATAACCAATGTCCAAAGGAGACGGAAACGCTTTCATACATTCTTGGGCCAAGGTGTAAAAAGATGAAATTAGTGTCGATTAACAGCTTATATATTAACAAAGCATCACTGAAAATTCGGCAAATTTTGGCAATCGGAGAGCAGAGTTATAAGAGGTTATGCAATGAATTGGCAACAACCTATTCTATACAGCTGATTTTTTAAATATGATTGTTATTTTGTTAAAATAGACAGTTATTTACTATATTAATTGTGTTGTATTGAGTGGGAGGACATTAGGATTTTAAAACAATTTTAAAACCATATCTCAACTTATTGCAATATGGCCCAGTAATCCCCGTCTCCTTTCGTACTCCTCCGTCTGCGAGATTATCGTATAAAAACTTTTTACCAAAAAATTAAACCGACTCCCAAAAAACACTGCAAAGTGAAAAATAACTTTAATTTCGGTAGTCGGTGTCTTTAGTTTTGTATTTTCGTTTTTGGCTCCGACTTCCGAAATTAAAGTTATTTTTCACTTTGCAGTGTTTTTTTGGGTGTCGGTTTAATTTTTTGGTAAAAATTTTTTATTTCACTCTTTTTAGTTGGTCTATTTTTAATTTACCTAGTTACAAGAGCCTAATTATCAACTACTTATAACCTTTTACAAAATATTGCTTTTCCCAATGCTGGGCCGTTAATTGTTGAGGAGTTCTCCTGGTACTTCACCATCAGCTCTACATCACCATATGCATTGTGACGAGCATAAAGTGCGTAACATCCATATTCAAGTAATCGAATCGCAATCCACTCAATACTTATTATTGAGTAGTTTCGGCGGCCATCTGTGGTCTTCATCATCAGTTCCACTTCCTCAAATGGTACTTTTTGAGAGCAACTGCACAAGTTACTATAATAAATACCCAAAACGACATAGGTGTGCCTATAATATTTGAAGAGTTCCCTCGATTTCTCCAGGATCACATCATCAGATCCTGACGTTTATGAAAATGGGACCAATATCGAAGTATACCCTTTCAATCAAAAAAAGAATTTTCCAAATCGGTTCAGCCGTCTTCGAGTAATCGATGATCATACATTAAAAAAAAAATATATATATATATATATATATATACGCGTCGAATTGATAACCTCCTCTTTTTGTCGTCGGTTGAAAAAGGGGTAGGTAGGTACAAAGTTTTACCTTCACGCATTGATATATTAAAAGTAGGAAGATACGGTACTAGATACAGCGTTTGGTCCTACTAAACTAAGTGATTGCCCGTAGTTGGCGCTCAGTCGCGCACGGAACGTTGTTGATCACACAGCTCAAGAAATTCAAGTCTCTTCGTGTTTTTAAGGATTTTTTGGAATAAATACGTATCAAAATGACTTCTTGTGTAGTTAAACAGTGTATTCATTACACCAGGAAGAAGAATAAGAGACATGGGTCATGGGATCACTTACTGTTTACTTACCTAATACATGCAATCTCATTTCATTCATAAGCGCAAACATTCGGCAGCTAAGGCGATTTCGCTCGCACTACAGCGCCGTCTCCTATCTCTGTCCTTGTCTATCGGTAACTGTAGGTTTGGGACTGATGATGACACTGAACACAGATGTGTGAGTTCCCATGCATGTATTCGTGCGCTGAGCCCAGGTTTACTGATTGCGATGTTAGCGCGTAACATATCTACCTCCTTTTAATACATCAATGCCTTCACGTATCAATTTACATGAAAAGAAATAATATTAAAATACAATAAAATTAAAAAGGTACACCCACAGTTTATACGTAGTTACAAATCTGTACGTAAAGTAGTGTATGTAATAGTAGGATATTATCTTACTATTACATACACAAATGATTAGTACCACAGAATACTTAATAGTAAAAGTTAGTACCGATAATACCTACTCCGGCTTTTACAGCTGTGATGTTCTAGCATGGCACCTAGAATACCTTTGGCATTAAAACTCAAAAACTAGACAAAATTACTAACTAGTAAAGTACAGTCCTTTGGTCGTAAGTAACGGTTCCGATTCAGAAAAATAAGGTAACAACTGGCGCCATTTTGAAATTTGCCGCGCTATAATGACATTACCATATTCAATTTCATTCAAGAAGTCTTCTTTTCAATCAAACATTAAATCGTAACGAGAAAACCAAATCAGTTAAACACTAAATAAGTACTGATTTCTTTTACCACATAGCAAATAGTCTTCAAACACTTTAAACATCATTAAAAAACACACAAAATAAGAAAAAACACGAAAAAGAATAATTAGCGAAAATCTCGTAACGAGTAAATCAAAACAACTCTTTGAACGACCACCGACACGCCACAGATCATTCACTCAGAGAATGAATGATTGAACTACGCGCGGTCATTGACCTCGGGCGGAGTGGTTTGTCAACAATTTGTGGATGTTTTTTTTTCTGTTTGTAAGCGTGGGAAGGCGCGATAATGGCTGGCAGAACAGCCTGTTATTCAGCCTAGATTTTGAGCTACATATATTTTTGGATGGTAGGTTGATATTTTTATTTTAGTAATGGCTAAAGTTTTTGCTTACTTTTTTTTTTAAGACACGGCGCGCTTGGAATTTTTTGGAATCGAAACACATGATGAGTGAATATCTAGCTTAGCTTTTTTCTGAGACTGACAATGTGCAATGAATATCTTTAAGCTAAGTCTTTTCGGAGGCTTGTAATGGGCAATGATTGGCGATTTTTTATTTAATTTAAGTAGAGCGACTTCCATTATTTCAACTTCAATGGATGAAGCCAAATCTATACTAATATTATAAAGCGGAAAAGTTTGTTTGTTTGCTTGAACGCGCTAATCTTCGAAAGTACTGGGTGGATTTGGATGAAATTTGGTATGGAAGTAGTTTGAAGCTTGAGGAAGGTTATAGGCTACTTTTTACGCGACTGCAAAAAAGGAGAGTTATGTTTTTACCGTGATAGAATCCACGGGAGCGGAGCCCCGCGTGAGTACTAGTCATAGATATATTAAAAAAAAAAATTATGCGAATAGAAAAACTATGGAGGGGAGCTGAGAGATAGAAAATAATGTTAAGCTTTGCCCAACTGAGGGACATCAAAAGTTTTAAAACTTCAATGGATTAAGCCAAATCATAGACATATTTTAAAATCAAAATTTATGCGAATAGAAAAACTATGGACGGGAGAGAGATAGAAAAGAATATTAATCTTTGCCCAACTGTGGGACATCAAAAGTTTTTTTAAAGTGAACTAGTAATGAAGGTAACAGTTAAAACAGGAACTAAGAATGCTGTATGGAAATCTCACATTTGAAGAGTTATTTATGCAACTTTAGGGTGAAAACTTGTCAATTTTCAGCATAGAAGTACGACACGATCTTATCTGTAAATTGTTCATTCAGTTACCGTCAACTATAGAGAATATAGTCTTTGCCGTCAACTTTATAAAACGTCGTGTATTATACTCTCTTTGAACCTTAATGCATAATACACATTTTGGTAGCAAATTGCATCAGTAGTTATTCCGTGCTTTATTTAACCATACCAAGCAATTTCAACCAATAATTACGCGAAAGTTTGTGAGGATGTATGTATGTTTGTTGCTCTTTCACGCAAATCTACTGAACGGATCTTAATGAAATTTTGTGAATAGATAGTTGATATCCTGGAATAAAACATAGGATAACTTTTATCTCAAAATTCCCACGGGATCGGGAATTACGCGGGAAAACCCTCCCACGTAATCGAAGTCGCGGGCAAAAGCTAGTCAAAATGAATGACATTAATACGATTTTATTAATAACACAATTACGGTCGGGTACCTATACCAAACATGTTAACCGAACATGGCACACAGTTTTCATAAAATTCGTTATTGAACAATGGTTATCCAGTGGTTACACGCGTGACTTACGAGTTGTTGGTCTTGGTATTAAGCCCAGGGAGACACATTATTTTAACCAGCGTGCTGTACTGTAAGTAGGAATAATCCTAAGAATTGTGACACCCACCGACCCGCCACTGGACCCGCGTAGTTAATTACGGCCCATTCCCTCTTGTAGACTGGAAGCCTGTCCCAGCTGTGGGAACGTTATTTATTTATTTATATTTATTTATTTAAGAAGTATGGAGGACTAAGAGCTATTAAATACAGAAAATAAATAGTATAGTAGACAGTGAGCCAATTAAAAGTCCTCACGTTTAGAGGCAGGAAAATATTAAATTGAACACTTAAAAGGTAGAATATAATAGAATAGAATATTATTTATTTGTAAGAATACGAGTACAGAAAGTTGATAGGTATACATTGAAGAGTCCATCATATTCTACCAGGGAACTGGTGTGCAAATATTTGAGACATTATTAACAAGTTACATTAGGAAATGGTTTTCCTAGAACTAAATTAATTAATTATTCTAAAGAGTATTCATTAAATGGTACAAAATCAAAAAAGTATACATTAAATCTCTATTAATCTTAACGAATATAATTATAATATACCAAACAAAAAAGTAACTATAAAACAAAAACAATATAAAATATAACTTAAAACAAAACAGTGGAACCTATAGCAAATCTTTATCAGTAAGAAACTCGGAAATATTATAATAGCATTTTTTTTATGAGAATGCTTTTAAGTTCTTTTTAAAAAATTTTAAATTTAATTCCTTAAGGTGCGGAGGGATGTGATTAAATATTATTGGTGCCATACAAAACACGCTCTTATGCATAAGCGCTGTATTAGATTTTCTTACACATAATCTATTGTAGTCTTAATATAACCATTAACATAAATACAATATTCAAAATTACTAAATAGATAGCAGATATAAATAACACATACAATACAGTAACTACATATATTAATTATTTAAAAAAAAATCAAGACTTAGGCGTCTTCTGGCTGCAATCACACTTATTATAAACGGGTCAAAATCGTGTTGCTTGCACCAGTTATTAAAGCTTCTGCTTGCACGCACAATAAATGTATTTTGCCTATACTTGGTTGAGCTGAAAGGTACCCGTAAAGGTGGATTATACCGGGTTTTAGTCGGAATGTTTAAATTAACTTTAGATAAGAGATCGGGGCTGTCAATATTATTGTTTAAAATTTTTAACAGTAGAATGCAGTCAGATATCTCACGGCGAGTACTTAATGGAAGTAAATGAAATTTTCTACACAGACTGTGGTAGTTATCGGAATGATACGGGATCTTCTGATGAAAGCATAAATATTTGATAAACCTTCTTAGTTATAGGCTGATTGTGGTATATTATGTTACTAGTAGTCACGCGGGGCTTCGCTCCCGTGGATTCTATCACGGTAAAAACATAACTCTCCTTTTTTGCAGTCGGGTAAAAAGTAGCCTATAACCTTCCTCAAGCTTCAAGCTATTTCCATACCAAATTTCATCCAAATCCACCCAGTAATTTCGAAGATTAGCGCGTTCAAGCAAACAAACAAACAAACAAACAAACTCTTCAGCTTTATAATATTAGTATAGATAGTCCAATTTCAACCACTCGGCGACAACTGGTGCACGCAGCACCAGTATAGTTTAATCGCCATAGTTATATATTAATGACTAGCAGGCGCGCGGGGTTTCATTTCCACGGACTTTATCACGACAAATACATAGCCCTCCTACTTTTAGCCTAGCCTATAACTTTTCTCAAGCTTCAAGCTACTTTCCTACCAGATTTCATCTAAATCCACCCAGTAATTTAGAAGATCAACGCGATTACGCAAAACAATATTCTAAAAATTACAACAAAATAGCAATTTATAAGCAAAATCACACAATATTTTAACTGTGGCTAATAGAAAACTACCGTTCCGTCAAGTATCTTAACGCCTGTCAATCACTTTGTTGAAAGTCAAGTAGTATACGTACAGTCGTGGCTGTTTTTAATTGATTTTTGACAGGTGTCATTACCAACTTGTATTGCCTTTTTTGGCGAATTTAATGCTTGTGTCAACGACCCGTATTGGTGTTATTTAATGTAAAGTTTACATAGGTACTTATGCATAAATAAATTGTTGATAACGAAGTTCTTGTATATTTAAACGTGAAACAAAAACGTTATACCCCGTAAAAATAACCTGTGTTATTCCAGGATGTCAACTATCTACTAACTAAAGTTCATTCAGTTCCGTTAATTAGTGTTTGCGTAGAAGAGTATCAAACATCAATTCATCCATCCATACTCACAAACTTTTTTATTTATAATATTAAGTAAGAAGTAGGAAGTACTTAGCATAAGATGGGATAGTAGGATAGGATAGTAGAAAGTCGAATAGGATAGTAAGAAGTAGATATAAACGTTCAAACTTAAGAATTATGTGCGTTATGGTCATGTCAAGGGCGTCATTACTTTTACATACTATCACACTGTTTTGACATGACCTCGGGGCTTAATACCACCGTGACATTTCCGGTGGTCCCAGCGGCTATCACCCTTACATATTATCAAACAAAATCTCCTGCGCATGTCTCTGTCTGTCTGTTCGTGGTAAACTCAAAAACTAATGGACAGATTTACATGCAGTTTTCACCAATACAAAGAGAGATTCATGAGGAGGTTTGGGTGTATAATTTATTAAAGTTTTGTGTGTATTAGCAGAATGAGAATGTGCGAAGTCGAGCCGGATCGCTTATAACAACTATGCGATTAGACTTATTCAGGATCAGGATAAAACCAAACATAGCCAGATTCTGGGATTAAAGCAGTTAGTACCCAACCTTTTTTAACCACGGACCACTTTGATTTCTTTGTTGTTAGCAGGGACCACGATGTAGGTACATTTATTTTAAATAGTTGACAGACTCACAATTGACAATAATTTCAATAAGCATCAATAGCTTAATGGTTAAGGTGACCTGTGATCAAGGGTCGCGGGTTCGAACCCCAACCATTACACTAATGCCGTGAACTCACTCCAGATACACGCATATTAAGCTTAGTTGGAGGGCTTGACAAGATTGCCAGTAATGTTAATTCTCACATTGCAAGTTCTCTTTAAAAAAAAGTCACCTCGTCTCACAATACAAAATAAACTGAATTAGGTAGGTAGTCAGAAAATATTTTTTATTCAAAATCTCAATAGTAACGCATGTTAAAAGAAAACAAAATTTTGAGATCTAGAAATTTCGGTAACTTTTCCGTAATCACCCTCCAAATTTGAAAATTTTAGCAGATCACATTTTGCTGCGGACCATATTTTGACTCCTGTGGACCACTGGTGGACTGCGGCCCATAGGTTGGGAACCAATGGTTTAAAGCACAGAAATCACAGGTTTAAACACTGCTTGCCGCAAAAACCTATAGATCAAAGCCTAACAAAGCAGTTAAAATAAATAAGACCAATAAAAACTTCTTTAACAATGCCGCTATTCATAAAAATATAATAATAGCGGCGAAACACCAAGAAGGTAAAAGGAAAAGATTAATAGAAAACGAACCGTTACAAAAAAAAAGTTTTTGGGAGCAGGTAAACAGGCTACGGTTCAACTTTATAATGGCTTATTAGTTAACATCGTCTGCTTAGCCTTTTCACAACTATCTTGGGGTCAGTTTCCAGTCTAACCAGATGCAACTGAGTGTCTGCCTATCTGACCTCCACAACCCAGTAACTGGGTAACACGATAGTCCTTATACAGATGGGACTACAGAAGCTACCCGAAACTGTCAAATTTTCCCAATCAATCTTGAACCTAATTTCTTTAACAATAAAGTTGAAAATCTATTAAATAAATTTGACAGATTGTTGTACCTTGATGGGCTGGCGCCTGTACTTCGGAGAGTTTGCGCAGGAGCTCCACGACCTTATCCCTTCATGCCCCTTTTACTACCGGTCTACCAGACGTACCGCAGGATACCATCCACTTAACTAACTTAACTTGCCTTCCAAGGTATAAAAGATTCTGTACGTTAAGATGGTCAGACAAACTGGCCTCGGTAAGCGATACGTAACCTTAAAGACCCACCCGTGGGCCTGTTATTATTTAACCACGAACTACACAACAACAAGATGTAAAAACTGTAGTGTCTGCTACAGTTTTCACATCTACAGAATAAAGATATTAGCTCAAAATTCTACATTTCTAACATGACGTATCCTTTGTGGAGATTGAAGAAAAATAATAGATTGTTAATCTTAACCGACTTGCAGAAGAATTTTATAACACAATAATAATATGATGACCATTCTCCAGGGGCGTGCATAGGATTATGACAGGGCATGCGGCGGAGTAAAAACACACAAAAACTTCTTCTTTTATAGATTTTTAGCATAGCCACAGCCACGCATCGTAGCATGGTGGCGATGCGTGGCTGTGGCTATGCTAAAAATCTATAAAAGAAGAAGTTTTTGTGAGTAATCGGTCACAAAAACTTCTTCTTTTATAGATTTTTAGCATAGCCACAGCCACGCATCGTAGCATGGTGGCGATGCGTTGCTGTGGCTATGCTAAAAATCTATAAAAGAAGAAGTTTTTGTGAGTAATCGGTCACAAAAACTTCTTCTTTTATAGATTTTTAGCATAGCCACAGCCACGCATCGTAGCATGGTGGCGATGCGTAGCTGTGGCTATGCTAAAAATCTATAAAAGAAGAAGTTTTTGTGAGTAATCGGTCACAAAAACTTCTTCTTTTATACATTTTTAGCATAGCCACAGCCACGCATCGTAGCATGGTGGCGATGCGTTGCTGTGGCTATGCTAAAAATCTATAAAAGAAGAAGTTTTTGTGAGTAATCGGTCACAAAAACTTCTTCTTTTATAGATTTTTAGCATAGCCACAGCCACGCATCGTAGCATGGTGGCGATGCGTTGCTGTGGCTATGCTAAAAATCTATAAAAGAAGAAGTTTTTGTGAGTAATCGGTCACAAAAACTTCTTCTTTTATAGATTTTTAGCATAGCCACAGCCACGCATCGTAGCATGGTGGCGATGCGTGGCTGTGGCTATGCTAAAAATCTATAAAAGAAGAAGTTTTTGTGAGTAATCGGTCACAAAAACTTCTTCTTTTATAGATTTTTAGCATAGCCACAGCCACGCATCGTAGCATGGTGGCGATGCGTGGCTGTGGCTATGCTAAAAATCTATAAAAGAAGAAGTTTTTGTGTGTTTTTACTCCGCCGCATGCCCTGTCATAATCCTATGCACGCGCCTGCCATTCTCCACACATTTGACAGCCTCACAAGTGTAAGGATGGGTAACCATCTTAAGAGGAGGCTCCCCATATTGTATGTAACTTTGCATTAATATTCTGAAACAATCACGCATACAATCAAAATGGAACTTTAGTATATGATTTATTGGATCTTTTTCTTTCCATGTCTAGACCAGTTTCGTAATTGGAACATTTTCGCTCGATTCATTTTTTAATCGAAAATCATGTCTTTTTTAAAGATTATTCAAAATTTAATCAAGATTACTCGGTTTTTATGTCTAAAATTAGTATTGACAATAAGAAAATATAGTTTATTATCCAAATGTAGGACATTGTTTCTCTAGATCAATTATTACTTTAGTTATAAACGAAATAAGAATTGAGACATACGACATTTAGTTTCGAACCCGAATATGGTAAAAGAGCGCACGCGATATTCAACTTTATTACTGCTGCGTTAGCGTTTAGCACACAACGGCAGTTACGAAACCGAACATCGTGAAAGAGCGCACGCGATATTCAACTTTATTACTGCTGCGTTAGCGTTTAGTAAACAACGGCCTAACCGGGGTCCATGGGGGCGGAGCTTGCGTGAAAATTATTTTGGACTGCCTGGTCTTAACTCCCCGCTGTCATTTGTACATATTTGACAGTCGTTACGTGTAGTCAGAAGCCTGAAAATCTGACACTGGTCTAGTCAAGGAATAACATGCTACCCAGTTACTGGGTTGCCTGCTGCGTTAGCGTTTAGCACACAACGGCAGTTACGAAACCGAACATGGTGAAAGAGCGCACGCGATATTCAACTTTATTACTGCTGCGTTAGCGTTTAGCACACAACGGCAGTTACGAAACCGAACATGGTGAAAGAGCGCACGCGATATACAACTTTATTACTGCTGCGTTAGCGTTTAGTAAACAACGGCCTAACCGGGGTCCATGGGGGCGGAGCTTGCGTGAAAATTATTTTGGACTGCCTGGTCTTAACTCCCCGCTGTCATTTGTACATATTTGACAGTCGTTACGTGTAGTCAGAAGCCTGAAAATCTGACACTGGTCTAGTCAAGGGATAACATGCTACCCAGTTACTGGGTTGCAGAGGTCAGATAAGCAGTCGCTCCATGTAAAACAATACTACTCAGCTGTATCCGGTTTAATTAGAAGCCGACCCCAACTTCGAGCGAAAAGGCTAAGCACGTGTTAATGTTTCTCGACATATTCCGACATAAGATCTCCGTATCGGAAAGCACTAAAGGTACGGACAGACGTCACTATATCTTTGTAAATCCATTTTGTCCAAGAGCCTGGTGCCAAATAGCAGCACGTCTGTCCGGTACGTTTGCTTTGAGCATGCTTATTGCTGGCAAATGTGAACAGTTGCATGAGCATGCTAACTTTAAGCAAGCATAAAAGCACGCTCTTTTTGAGCACGTCTGTCCGTACCTTAAACTGTAAACTAGATCAAAGCATAGGTAACTTGTTAGACCTAAAAAAAACTTGTAAGGCTACACGTGGAGTGCGAAGCCCAAAAGTCTGGAAACCGGTCTAGCTTTAAATATCGGGTTTCGTCGGAGGCCAGGTGGCGGTCTGTGCATGTAGAATGCCCCTAGTAACATGACTGCCATATTGTTTATTAGTTCAAAACAGTAATTCGTTCATTCTAGATCCTTAAGATCATTGGAAAACTTAGACTATTGTACACCATAACAGAATTAAATAACGTCTTGACACCAACAAATGGTGTTACAATGCGGTCTTATCGCTAAAAGCGATCTTTTACAGACAACCTTTGAATGGATCTGACACAGCAGTACAATTTTTTTTAATGATGGGAGGGCTTTGTGCTTGTCTTACTGAGAAGGGTGGAGCTTTCCACAGTCGTACTGATTGAGCTGCGAAAGACTTAGTTACCAAAGAAATTGGTGGAGTGACTCGGTGCCTCTAGCCTCAAGTTTCTTTATGACCTCAGAAATTTTGCATGTGTGTTATGCTTATGAGTGTTATGACTTATGAAGGAACTTGAAACGCTTGATAAGAGGGAGTTTTAGGATTGAACAAAACACTGTAAAGCAGAGACAAGATGTGAGTTAAGTATTCGAATGCATTCCACTTATTTGCACATAATTATAGCGAACCCGATACGACGGCGTAAGGCGCTGCGTGCTACATAGGCCAATAAGCCGAGTTTAGAAGCAGATGCTATTAAAACATTTTTGCAAAAAAATAAAACCGACTTCTATATCAAAACACTACAAAGCCAAAAATAATTTTAATTTCGGTAGTCGGTGTTATTGGTTTTGTATTTTCTTTTTTTACACACCGCCTTCCGAAATTAAAATTATTTTTGGCTTTGTAGTGTTTTGATATGGAAGTCGGTTTTATTTTTTTGCAAAAAAGTTTTTATTTTCGCGCTTTTTAGTGGGTCAATTTGTAATTAATCTAGTTATAAAAGCCAAAATGTCAACTACAAAAAACTAAAAACGCGCGAACAAAAAACACAATGCAGAGTAAACGAAAAGATCATCAATGTAAATATTTTTTTTAGACTTTTGTTTATTTTTCAGAAACGGCTTGTTCGATTTCGATTAAATTTTCATGGGACCATTTGGGAAGTATACCCTTTCCAACAAAAAAATAATTTTTCAAATCGGTTGGCGAGCGACGGAGCTATGCCCGAACAAAAATAAAAAAAAAAAAAACAAACAAACATCTGAATTGAGAACCTCCTCCTTTTTCAGAAGTCGGTTAAAAAAGGCACAATTGTTTTTGTTATTAAGCTTATGGTTAGAATTTCCCAATGTGTCTCATGCAGGGATTACTTTAAAAAAATTGCTATATTAACAGTTCCTTGTCTATATGTGTTGGTACTCCTTACTCATTTTGCTAAATATCTACACGAATTTGAAACACAAGAGCACCGTGAGATTAGAAAAAGCACACGTAGGAAAATTTTTAAACAACAAATAGCACCTAAATTTAACATGGTAAAACATAGCTGGAAATATCAAGCTGTAGAAATATTTAATAAGTTACCCTGTGAGTTAAAGACGCTGATTTATAACACCCACTTGTTTAAAACAAAATTGAAGGCCTTTCTGTTAGAAAAATGCTTGTATAACATATCGGAATTAAAATCACACAGTAATAATTGAATTCGTATTTCTATTTTTAGGGTTCCGTAGTCAACAAGGAACCCTTATAGTTTCGCCATGTCCGTCTGTCTGTCCGTCTGTCCGCGGTTTATCTCAAAAACTATTGGTACTAGAAACTTGTACTTTGGCATGAGTATACACGTTAATGACGCCGAAAAAGTGGTAAAATAAAATTTTGAAAAAAACAATTATTTAGGGTACCTCCCATACATGTAAAGTGGGCTGATAATTTTTTTTTTCGTTCTTCCCATAGTGTGGGATATCGTTGGATAGGTCTTTCAAAAATATTAGGGGTATGGTAAGACCGTTTTTTGATTAAGTAAACCGTTCGTGACTTATCAAGCTTTAAAGTACCAATTTTCGTTAGAGTCAAGTGTCCTCCCCTCTATCAACTAAACGGTTATAGTTAGAAATTCAAATGTCACGGCAGTAGTACCTATATATAACGAAATTTAAAGGAAAACTATCACACATAAGTGGGCTTTACAAGTTTACGAGTAATAGTCGACCAATTGCAATTTTATTAACCCAACTATATACTTGAATCAACAATAATACCATGCCGAAGTGTGATAATTGTAACAAAATAATTACAACTAAAAGCCCAGGACTAGAATGTTGCAAATGTGGGAAAATCGTGCATGCAAATGGAACATGCTCCGGGCTCACACAAAAGCAAATATTAGCTATTCGTAACTCGGACACTTTGGAATGGACTTGCAGCGAATGTCACCGTCATACTCCTGTCAGGAAATCATTTATCGTCCCAGAGGAAGACGATGATGAGGTTGACGAACCCACTTCAATGACGACCACATCATCTAACTTTCCGATAGATATGAAACAGTTGCTATCAAATATTTCCAAAGAAGTTCAAAAAATAGTTCAAAAAGAACTGGAGCCCTTACAGTCTTCCATTGAGTTAGTGAGTAGCACTGGGAAAAGTGATGACTTTGTGGAATCGATTAAAATGATGAAACAAAAGCTGAAAGATATGGAAAATAAAAATAACTATCTCTGCAATAAAATTACCCACTACGAAACCAAAATCTCTTCTTTAGAACAGCGCTTAAACGAGTCAGACCAATGTAAATTGAACAACTTTATTGAAATAACCGGAATCCCTTATATAAAAAACGAAGAGCTGTTGCAAATATCAAGTAATATTGCTGAAAAAATGAACATAGATAAGTCTGTGATAAAAAGCGTTAAACGTTCGAACACGCACCAGAACCTAAGCGTTTTACAGTTAGAACTAGGGAATACTAAGGACGTGGAATGTTGGATACGTTCTGCTAAGCAATTTAATTTGACATCAGCTGACATATTGTCGAACGTATCTAGTAATGAAGCGCCTGCAAAAATATACGTGCGTTTCGCGTTATCACAAGTAAACAGAAAACTTATGTGGATGGCTAAACAACAACTGCGACAGGATTTTAAATATATATGGTTCCAAAATGGAAAAGTACTGGTGAAGAAAGGAGAAGTCGACAGTACAGGAAAAGACAAGATAATTAACATTAGATGTGAAGAAGATATACAAAATCTTCTTAAAAATAAATAGGTTAGCTTAAAATAAAAATGAGGACATATCTTTTTCATGTACTTTAATTAAGTATCATGGCTGTATTTAATAATATTAAGGAAATCTTTGATTGCATTGATTTACCGACCTACGTCAGTAAACTAACAAAAAACACAAATAACTTAAATGTAGTGCATGTTAACATCCGATCGTTAATAAAAAATTTCGCTAATCTTATGAACTGTTTAATCTCGGTTAAATCACGAATTGACATTGTAGTCCTCACGGAAGTGGGGATATCGGAACAAATTGTATCTATGTATCAATTGGATGGATTTACAATGTATAGTATCTTACGTAAAAGCAGGAAAGGTGGTGGGATTATTATATATGTTAATAATAGGCATAAGTTTCAACTGATAAAGACGCAAACTAGACATTGTGAATGTATACTGGGTAAATTAACAACGTATCAAAATTATAATATTCAAGCACCTTTTTATTCATGAACTGTCCAGTGTGCTTAATGTTGTTTATATAAAGAAAAGCGATGTTATTTTCTTAGGTGATATAAATATAGACCTTAAAACTACCAATAATGTAAACAGTTATTATCTAAGTAAACTTGCTGAGTGTGGGCTCGAATGTGCGATCTCAGACTTCACGCGAATCGAAACCAAAGGTAATATAGTCACTAAAACTTGTATTGACCACATTTTTGTGAGATCTCGCCTTGATGACCTTTACTCAGCTGCTCTGGGGACTGTCTTGGCGGACCATCGCATGACGATTGTCACGCTTGCGTCTATACCCAAAAGCAGGGTTCCAAAATTCATTGAGTCTATTGATAATAAAAAAATAAAATCACTTTTAGCTTGCACCGATTGGGAAATGATAGACGAGTTAAACTGCGCTAATGACATATACAAGTACATAAAAGAAAACTTTATTAAATGCTACAATGAATGTAAATATAATAAAAAGATAAATAACGCGAGCAAAAGAAATTGTGAGAGATGGGTTAACAATAAGATAAGGATAAGTTGTACCAAAAGAGACAAACTATTTATAAAATGGAAAAATGACCGAGATAATAAAACACTTAAGTTACAATACAATAAAACTAGAAATAAAGTTAATAAAATAATACTAAACACTAGAAATAATTATTACAGAGAAGAAATAACAGGAAACAAAAATAATCCCAAAAACTGTGGGAAATATTAAATAGACTTACCGGTAAAATAGTGAAGTCTGTAGATGAGGTGATAATGAACGCTTTTTTAAATAAATCAAATAATGAGTTGAGTATCGCTAATGACTTTGCAATGGAGTTGGAAACCGGTGTGATATTGTGCCCAGGTGTGACAGACCCTTGCTGGACGAATGCAAATTTATGAAATCCCAAGATAAATCAATATTTTTTTAAAAAGCTACCCCTCTTAAAATTTCTAGAATCATAAAAAAACTTAAATACAAATAAATCAGCTGGATACGATTCAATAAAAATCATGGACATCAAAATGATAGGAGGTAAAATTGTGAATGCAATAGTAAAGTTAATTAATGCGAGTATTCAACAAGCCGAATATCCGACAGAATTAAAAACAGGTATAGTTAGGCCCATTCATAAAAAAGGTAAATTCAATGACTTAGCAAATTACAGACCCATAACGATATTGCCTGCCATAAATAAAATAGTTGAAAAATTTATATGCGATCAAATACACAGCTTCTATCGGGACAATAATATAATTTCCAAAGCTCAGTATGGCTTCCAAAGTAAGAAATCTACAGCTCATCTACTTTCCAATTTTACTGATGAAGTTAACAACTACTTAGATGAGAAGCAGCATGTTGTACTCATATTTATTGATTTCAGCAAGGCTTTTGACACACTCAGGCACAATACACTACTAAAAACACTCGAAAATTCAGGTATAAGGGGGAAATTACTTGACTGGTGCAGAGACTACCTTCGTAACCGAAGTTATCGCGTCAAAGTTGGTCCTAGCCTCAGCAGACCAGTAAACGTGACCAAGGGCACAGCACAAGGTTCAGTTTCTGGTCCACTCCACTATCTGGCATACGTCAATGACCTAGAAAATATTATTACACACTGTTCCCTCTATCAATACGCAGATGACACCTGTTTACTTTCTGCTAATAAAAACCTTACTATAGCCGCAGAATGTTTGCAGAAAGATTTTACGTCTATGTCTAAATGGGCCCATGATATGGGACTTGTTCTGAATCCACAAAAAACGAAAGTCATACACGTACATTCAAGTCACATAAATACCTCCCATACCTTTCAAATCATAGCTCACAGTCATGACTGTCTGCATAAACAGGTATCGGACTGCCACTGCTCGCCGATAGAGCAAGTCCCATATCATAATTATCTTGGATTAATAATTGACAACCGATTCAACTGGAGTTACCAGGTGGAATCTGTTTGTGGCAAGTTACGTGCGATACTCACCAAGTTTTCCATTATAAAGCGTAATATACCGTATAGAACCCTCCTTCAAATGTACACAGCTCTTGCTGAGTCCATAATCTCCTATGGACTCACCAGTTATGGACGCACATTTAAAACTTACCTAGATAAAATACATAATTTGCAAACACGTTTACTAAAACTTGTAGTACCAAACTATGTAAAAAATAAATACCAAGACAATTACACCGGGTTATTTAAACATTGCAAAGTTTTACCTATTCTAGCGCGCGCTGAGTATTTGTTCCTCATAGAACATTTTGATAATAGTGAGATTCAAATCCCAGTTCAATACGAAGTTAATACACGGCAAACCAAATTAAAATCACTTCAAGTGCCACGCAAAAATAACTTTTATGGCAGACGTACCGCTTCTTTCACAATACCCAATTTACTAAACCAAATACCTGTAGACATTAGAGACTCAATGAATAGTAAAAACATAAAGCGTAAGCTGAAAGAACATTAAATCAACTCAATGAATAGTTATTAATGGCGCGTTGATCAAATCTCAGTTCATGGCATGCTAAGACAGACCCCAGAGGTCTAATTGTGTGCTTTGTTTAAGTATGTTTATAATGAACTTGTAACCTACAAATAAAATAAAATAAAAAAAGAAAATTGTATTTGACTCGAAAATTTCGAACAACTCTATAGAAATGTCGATAGATGGCGCTAAGCGCCAGTTGTATCGTGCTAGCTTCTTGTGACGATTGAGTAGTGTAGCTCTGTGTCCGTATTTAAATTCAAAACACCGGCTATGACAAGTTTTATACAAATCTCTAAAAAAAATTAAAACTTTCCGTGCAAAATTCTCGGATCAGGTGAGGATTTGTATAGGAAGTCAAATTAGTTAGGTAGTCATGTTTGGCTTTTAGTTAGAGCATGGTACGAAACGATCAGTCAGCGAATACGACACGCACTTGGCTGTTATAAAAACTACGGAACCCTACACTGCGCGTGGCCCGACACGCACTTGACCGGTTTTTTTAATCACTTGACATTATATAATTTTGACTTTTTTTGCTGACATTTAACATTAATTTGCATTGACATTATATTTAAAACTTAAACTTTATAGATTAATGTAACTTTTTGACATAATTTTTAGTAATGATTGACACAAATGTTATCTTCATAGTTGTATTTTGTATTTTTCTTGTATATAACTTATTATTAAATGTATATTCAACACAATGTAAATTGTTAAGGAATAAATAAATGAAATTAAATGCTTACCTACTATTAATAACTAGAAAATTGTGTTAAAATGTGTAATTCTCTATTGTCTAAATAAATATTGTACTTTTGTCTAAATAAAGACTATATAACATCACTACATATAATAAAACAAAGTCCTCCAACGCTTCTATCTGACTGTTCTCGATAAATCCGAAAACTACTGAGCGGATTTTCATGCGGGTACCAACAATTAGACAGATTGCTTCATGATTAAAGAGCTACCACGTCCCTGGAACGCCAGAGCAATTGAAAATACAGGTGAGTTTTTAGTCAGTAGAAGTCTGAAACTCCCTTCCACTCCACCCAGAGCGAAAGAAAGATTCTTTCTACGAAAAAAGCCCCTTGTGTACGTACTTAAACGTGAGTGCGATTCGCTCGTCCCTATTTGTATATTACTTACAAAACAAACGTTTAAATAGTGGTCTATTACAGGCTAAAATGTCCACATTAAACAGCGAGAACTACAATTAAGGATGACAATAACCCGCCATTTTGGTAAACATTACCTGTACTTACGCTTTGAACACAAAAGAGACTTTCTAATAATCTTAACAAATGTAAGCTGTGGCGACTTCTAGAGCTTAGTGAACAACGGAACACACTATTGTTAATATGTATTTACCTGTATTCTAAGGTATTTACTTGTTTTCGAGCGTTTTCTTGAATGATAAATTGAATGAACTTGGGTTTACTTATTCCCTTTTTGATTGAATGATTGAATGACCGATTGAAATGAATGATTTTTGAACCACATGCAGAAGTTACCTCCCATACTTGGTCAATATACCGTCTTGTCGTACTAATAGATTCTCCTCTATATTTATTGTAAGCACAGCCAAGGTTTCACTCATTGCCGGCTTCTTCCATATAAATGTGACCCGTCTGCCTTCAAAGCGAGACAGGCACGTTCTGGGCTCGCTCGTCCCATTGTAGACCTCATCGAAGGATCAAGACTTGATGTTTTTTTTTTCTTTTTTTTTTACAATTCCTTCACTAATTAATCGAAAGGAACTTCGTTCCATCCGGGTGTCCCTTGACACCTCTCAAGTTTTTTTTTTGTGTATGATAGGTAGGTCTGAGAATAGATTGTAGGCTATTCTTTTTACTCAACGAATCTATACTACTATAATAAATGCGAAAGTTTGAATGTTTGGATGGATGGATGTAGGGATGGATGTTTGTTACTCAATCACGCCAAAACTACTGAACGGATCTTAATAAAATTTGGTAAGTAGGTAGTTCTGACATCCTGGAATAACACATAGACTACTTTTCAACCGACGACAAAAAGAGGAGGTTATCAATTCGACGCGTATATATATATATATATTTTTTTTTTTTAATGTATGATCATCAAGTACTCGAAGACGGCTGAACCGATTTGGTAAATTCTTTTTTTGTTCGAATGGGTATACTTCGAAATTGGTCCCATTATCCCCAAAGTCAGGATCTGATGATGGGATCCTGGAGAAATCGAGGGAACTCTTCAAATATTATAGGCACACCTATGGCGTTTTGGGTATTTCTTATAGTAACTTGTGCAGTTGCTCTCAAAAAGTACCATTTGCGGAAGTGGAACTGATGATGAAGACCACAGATGGCCGCCGAAACTACTCAATAATAAGTATTGAGTGGATTGCGATTCGATTACTTGAATATGGATGTTAAGCACTTAATGCTCGTCACAATGCATATGGTGATGTAGAGCTGATGGTGAAGTACCAGGAGAACTCCTCAACAATTAACGGCCCAGCATTGGGAAAAGCAATATGTTGTAAAAGGTTATATATAAGTAGTTGACATTTAGGCTCTTGTAACTAGGTAAATTAAAAATCATCCAACTAAAAAGAGTGACATAAAAACTTTTTAACAAATAATTAAACCGACTCCCAAAAAACACTGCAAAGTGAAAAATAACTTTAATTTCGGAAGTCGGTGCCAAAAACGAAAAAACAAAACTAAAGACACCGACTACTGAAATTAAAGTTATTTTTCACTTTGCAGTGTTTTTTGGGAGTCGGTTTAATTTTTTGTTAACAAGTTTTTATTATCCCCAAGTTCCCACGGGATCGGGATTTACGAGGGGAAATCCCTCCCACGCGAACGAAGTTGCGGGCAGAAGCTAAAAATGCACAACGCGATACAGAAGATTTCCTAGTGTGGGGTAATGTTCCTTATTTAGCAAAAATAATATGCATCAGAATCTTCACCTTTGCACTCAGTTTAATAGCGCTCTGGTAATAAGCTAGAGTTAATAATTCCCTGCCGGAGTCTGTGTTTCCTGATAGCTATAACCTGGGGTCTTTAAGTCAAGAGTGAATAGGTTACTTCTAGGTAAGCTTTCATCTTCGACCACATCATCACCTACCATCAGGTGAGATGGTGGTCACACGCGAGACTATTACCAATAAAAAAAGTTGTCTATGTAAACACCATAGTACCCATGCTTTGCCCATAAAAACTACTTTCGCCGACCTCTGGCTTGCGAACCGAACCACGATTGTATTACTACCTACATTGCAATTACTAACATAATAACATAGGATAGAATACTTTCACTAAGGAAGTAAGATAGACGAGCAACTTGTGCTGTTATAAGGAAATTGTAGGTTTTTAAGACAATGTGGGAACTAAGTTTGTGAGGAGAATCAAATTGTAAGTTTATACAACGTGTAATTTAAAGGGTATAATACGAGGGCGACACTGAAAGTTTTTAGAACTGGCCACTTGTAAAAGATATAATAAAAAATAAGTTCAAATTTTGTAAATGGAACTCTTTGCCAATATTATTGTGTATGTATTTTATTAATTTGTCATTTGTTTACGATTCGGCGGCAAATTTAAAATTGTCTGTGGTCACGTCAGCATGAATTTAACGCGAGATTCGTACAATGATTGACTTGATTGATTGATGATCCTAAGACCCCCTTTTATCTTAAAGAACGTTTTAAGTTCCTCCGTGACACACATGCCAAATTTCTGAGGTCATCGGAAAACTTGAGGCTAGAGGTACCGAGTCACTCCACCAATTTCTTTGGTAAGTCGTTCGTAGCTCAAGCAGTACGACTGTGGAATACTCTTCCCGTGTCAGTAAGACAAGCACAAACCCTTCCTTCTTTCAAAAACATGGTAAAAGATCTCTATCTCTCTCTTTAATATGTTACTATTTTTATTTTAATTTTTATATATCTCAGCTTTGTTATTTTTATGTATGTATATGTATATGTGTATTGAGTATGTAGGTTATTACTTATTTATTGTATATAAGTAAATAGTACACCATGGACTACCCGCGAATTTATTTTCTCCTGCTGTGTCAAATCCATCTAAAGGTTGTCTGTAAAAGATCGCTTTTAGCGATAAGACCGCCCATTGTAACACCCTTTGTACTTTTTAAGTCCTTATTTAATTCTGTTATGGTGTACAATAAAGAGTATATCTATCTATCTATCTATGATTTTTTATGACTTTTGATGTCATTTAAGTCAACAAGAAAGTTATGATAGACTTCGATTGGCCTTTCACGATGAAGCCCCATCTCGTGCCACTGTTTACGACTGGTTTAATGAGTTTAAACGTGGTCGCACTAATCTCACCGATGATCTGCGTGTGGGACGGCCTTCTACGTACGTATTAGTGTTGTGCGTCGTATGATAGAGACTGACAAAAGAGTGACTTATAAGCAGATTCGGACAAGCTTAAGCATCGGTATGAATCGAGTGCACAAAATTTTCCATGAACATTTAGCGGTCAGGAAGCTTTGTGCTCGGTGGATACCCCATAATTTGACAGGACGCCCAAAAACTCCGTCGTGTTGATTGGTGTCGTAAAATGGTTCAAAGATTTAACGGAGGTGACTCAAATGCTGTGTACGACAATGGTAGTGGTACACTAACAATTGTTTGCCACTTGTTTTGGAAAAAGTTCGGCAGAAACTACCTCGCAGTAGCATCCTCCTTCACCACGACAACGCCTCGTCGCACACCGCCAAGCAAACAATCAACTATTTTGCGACGTCAGACGTGGAATTACTGGGTCACCCGCCCTATAGCACCGACCTCGCACCTTGCGATTTTTATTTATTTCCGAAAAAAAAAAAAAAAAACTTCGATGAAAACGTTTTATTGACGCCGAGGAAGCAGTGGCTGCGTTTCAAAATGCCGTCGAAGAGACCCCTAAGGACGAGTGGGTAAAATGCTTTTCTCAGTGGTTCCATCGGATGCAGCGATGTATTGATGTAAATGGACACTATTTTGAAAAGATATAATAAAACTAATAACTTGCTAGTTTGTTCAGTTTGTAATTTTATAAGAACTTTCAGTATCACCCTCGTCCATACCAAGTGTTCGGCGTCTTTGGATGATAACAAACGATATGGCAAGGGTTTTGTAATCCTATGTCTACATGTGTGGAACTTATTAGAAATTTCAATAAATGGATACTAGAGACCGAATTATTCAAATTAAGAAGAACGAAGAGAATTATCTAGAATAGAATAATTATACCCTCGAAGTGTTTTTCATTTTTGTTATGAATGGTATTCAAGAAACATATGAAACCGTGCATAGAGACTCCGTACCAGATGTTTTCTTCAGCCCTTTTCGATAGATATGTGGATATGGGGTTTCCGTTACACGTTGTATATAACACACACATATGTACAGTGTGTCCCACTGTTGGGACATACTGTACATATTAATAAACATCTCATCATATCTATTAATTTATACTAATATTATAAAGAAGTATTTGTTTGTATGATTATGTGTAAAAATGTTTCATAATTATGGTAGCTAGGTGCATTATTTGTGAGTGATAATAGGCTAAACGAAATGGGCGAAGTACTTGTATTATAATTGGGAGAAATGATACTAAAACATAAACTTTTTTATTGTTGATGGTAAGCGAAAATCTGGTTGAAGATGAAGCACGTTTGCTCAGAAGTAACCAATCACTCTTGACTTAAAGACAGCCAGGTTATGGCTATCAGGAAACACAGCCTCTGACAGGGCATTCCACTCCTTAGTTGTATGCACAATTACAGTATTCCCAAAACGTTTTGTGCGTATGGGTGGGATATCCACCATGTAAAGGATGACGCATCGCCGTTCGTCTTGTAGTCCGATGATAGAACGGGCTTGGTCGAATTGGTTTGTGCAATTTCGTTACACTTATTGTAGAAATTTAATAAAATGGACAACAATGCAATATAATTTTAAAGTAGGTAGGTATTAAATTATAATACTTCGCCTTCTATTTTGTCACGCATGATCGCAGTAACTACAATTAATTTTATTGTACATACTTACTTTAATATTAAACCCTATTAAAATTACATTGATATTGACCAATAGCCCCGGTACCCGTATCTAAATTTAAAAAGAGTGATGCAAGCTGCCTCGCTGGATATTATCGTTAGCAAAGCGGAAAACATATGAAACCTTTTTTCGGCGAACTTTATACCGCCATATTTTTGTTTTATTTTCCTTATTTTCTCGCCCTTTAACGTTTTCCTGGGATTCCACAAATATTTTTAAATGAAAATATGTTAAATTGATTGAGCCAAGCGAGACTAACGAACACTAATTAATTTTTATAATTGTGTATAATACGGTTAGTAAAACTAATAACTCCATTCTTAGGATTTTAAATAGTTAGAGTTGCGACTTGCGAATCACATCAGCCAATTACAACTGACTATGTAGTCAACTTAAGTCAACTACCTAAGCCAAAAAAACTAAAGGTTTAAAAATGAAATCGAATAGGGGACAATCATAAATTGCATTTTTTTAATTACTTGACTATTTTTTTAAGTAAGTTACCCTTGTCACATAAAGTCACACTTCTTCGACTATATTCTCCCGCTAACATGTGACTTCATTTATTAATTACCTCCTTTATTGGATGACATTTATTTATTAATCATCATACTATCATATATCTTTATAGATTTATCACCTAATGTAGTCAACTTTTATATTTAAGAACTACAGCCAAACAATGCAAAAGTAACTGTTTTCGAACCTTGTACTTTTGTTACTAGGTACAATCATGACATCCATGACTACCTGTCTGATTATAAGGCACCTGACTACCCTAATGCCTATGAAAAAAGCTCCAGAGCTTTGAACATCGGCGACGTGTTGCAAGTCTATCGATTTTCTAACGGTTTACATTTCGGGGATTGTGCGATGGAATTGCACAATCTAATTCCACCAAGCCCGTTCTATCATCAGACTACAAGAAGAACGCGAATGCGCCATCGTTACATGGTGGATATCCCACCCATACGCACAAAACTTTTTGGGAATACTTTGGGCGTACAGCTAAGGAGTGGAATTCCCTACCGGAATCTCAGTTTCCCGATAGCTATAGCCTGGGGGTCTTTAAGTCAAGAGTGAATAGGTTACTTCTAGGCAAGCGTGCTCCGTCTTCGACCACATCATCACTTACCATTAGGTGAGATGGTGGTCAAACGCAAGCCTATAACCAAAAAATCCTCAAGAAAATATTTTTACTAAAGTCTTGCCGCTCCCATGTCACTCCAAGAGGTCATTGGCCTGTATCTCAGTCTACAAACTGTGGCTCAATTAACAATGACACAATTGGCAAAATTGTGTCACATTACAACGGTCACTCTCGTATGAGACGCTTTAAATGGAGCAGTCAGTTTAAATCTCATCAAATAAGATCTATATTGCATGTGTGGTCCCGTAACTCGGAAAAAACCACTAACTCGGTCTTATACTCTTTATTTATATGAATAAATGTTTGTCCTGAATGCGTTCTTCAACTATTTCCTCGGGAATTCCGGGATAAAAATTGCCTATTTATGTTGTTTAAACAATTAATATCTATGTGTACTATCGTACACATGATAAATATCCCGTTTTAAGTTCTAATGTCACTGTTAGTGACCATGTTAGCTTAAAAACTTATAATTAATATCTACACTTAAAGTTTGTTTTGTAGAAAACTAGGTGTATAGGGGTAGGTAACTAAGTAGATATTATGTCCTAATATTAATTTGTATTGGTAGTAATCACTTCGGTATTATTTCAAATTTATTTAATATATATAGCTCAAAAGTTTAACTAATCATTTTTGTGATAATACGTAACAACTAAAAAGACTCAATAAAAATGATATATGGTCTTATTTCTATGGACATACATGGATTCCAAGTCCTAATTGAAGACGTAATGACTGGGCATGCATGCAAATAAAAATTGCTATACATAATAAAATTGTCATCAACAAATTAAGAACAAGAAGACAATGAGTGGCTTACCCTCTATTAACTAAGATTTTATTGTAGTGCCCAAAAAAATTCACACTACAAAGATATTGTTATTTTCAGACTTCATAGAGGAAGTCATCGCTAAAAATTCAAGCGTTGGATCTGTATGCCGAGGTAAAAAAAATGTCGAAATTAAATGTTGCTTTAGTTCAATCCCTTGAAAGGATTTAAGATTTTGAACGTTACTTTTTCATTTCTTCACCGTCTTGCGTAAACCAAAGGCGCTATGTTAAGAAATGTTTAACCTCAAACGAATATAAACTGAATGTTGAATAAACAATGGGTAATTTGCTGCTTTGAATTACTAAAATATTTGGAAATACTATTGTTTTATATAATTTTCAAAAGTCTTTAGATGATATGGTTGATAAGCGTTGTAATGGATTGTTTTGGAAGGACATTAGACAAAGCAAGAAACATAAAATACCTCCTACGTATAGGGTTGCCATCAGCAAATTGCTGGCCTTGGACAAAGACTTCAAAAACCTCGGACTTTTGGGTAAAATCGTATATTTTCCCAGTATAGGTACAAAAAAAATTAAATTGTATTTTTTGTTACAAATATGTCCGGGTTTCACCTGGACACCTATTTGGTAAATACCCCCGGACTTTCCCGGACGCCCTTGAAACTAGGACAAATCCGGTTATCCCCGGATTTGCCCTACGGATGGCAGCCCTAGACAAAACTTTCATATTTACATAGCATGTGCAAGTAGAAAACCTATATAATTAGAAACAGAATAGGAAAACCATAAGGCATATAAAAGCAATCTTCCAAAAGCAAAAAAAAAAACCTTTATAATCTAGATCGGTACAAGTACTTATAACAATAAAGACCTCACACATAGATGTCACTCGTCGTTAATTTTAGAAATGATTAAACGAAACGCGCACTGTAGTCTGTCAGTCTGCACTAATGGAATGGATGTTGACATTTGCCACCCTGCAATTCTCAAACTGAAAATATTTTATTTAACATAGACCTACATGGGCCTACCAGGGTTGCGAAATCTTCCAACGAGATACCGCGGCCCCGGAACTTAAGGGCAGCTGAAGGAACAGGGTGGGTTTTTAGTCAGTAGAAGTCTGACACTCCCTTCCACTCCACCCAGAGCGGGAGAAGTCATTCGATGATTTTCCCACCCTAAAAACAAAAGCTACGTGTGCACTTACAAAACGTCAGAAGTGCGAAGCTGGTGCACAGTTCAAAATTGGTCGTTTCGTCCATAGGAAATGGAGTTTCTTCTTGCCCATTCTTCTCCATAGAATAAACAGCAAGAAACCCCATGGTTACTCTTTTCAACACATAATTGATTTTCAGAATCTTCATCTTAGTGTATCGCTCATTCGCTGGCAAATAGTTAAATGAAGTCTGCCCAAAACTGGGCAACAAGTTTGGCACCGTTTGATTTTTACAATGTATCCATAATACAGGTTAGGTATGAGAGGAAAATATAGACAAATTAACATAGTACAGTGTCATGACCAAAGCTATATTATAATTTTTAACTAAAGATGAGCATTGAAATAGTTATTTCCTGCATTGTTGTCGCTGAAGTCTGACAGAGTGCAATTCTATACCAAATGAAACGCGAATTAGCAATGTGAGTGGTATTCACATTACTAGCAATACAGCAACAGTGTAATGAGTAGGGTTCGAACCTGCGAATTATCGATCAAAAGTCCGACAACTTAGCCATTAGGCTTTTGATGCTTCAAAAGTCAATGAAGGCTTTGCCACAAAAGGTAGTCATAATTATCTTCCACTATAGCCCGGTCACATTAGCCCAAAAAATAGGGGTACCCTTGAATTAACTCACAACAAGCTGAAAATTTACAGGCATGTAAGGGATACCACTCTAATGAAATCCTAAAAAGTATCCATTGATTTCGTGTGTGCAAAATACTTATTTTAGGTCAACGGTCGCAAAAATGGGCTTTTTGGATTTTTTGGCCAAACGGTTAGTTTTACGGTCCTTATCCTTTTTCTCTAAGATTCACCATTTCTGAGAAAAAGCCATTCGAAAGTTAGCTGAAGCTGTATTCTCCAATGAATGCAAGGGTCAATGTCTATTTTGACCGGTCTACTATTTATTTGTTCCACTATGTCAGGATAGTTATCGAATTGCTAGTCTATCGGTTTTCTATCGGTTACATTTCTGGGAGTGTGTGATGGAATTACACAATCTTATTCCGCTAAGCCCGTTCCATCATCGGGCTACAAGACAAACGGCGTCGCGTCATCGTTACATGTGGACATCCCACCCATACGCACGAAGCGTTTTGGGAATACCTTCATTGTACGTACGGCTAAAGCCTGCAATACATGTTGGCCGAGCGTAGAGCGTAGAGCGCGAGCGTTGGCAAATAGGTGCAAGGCAAGAAATAATGTCCACACGTTCGACAAGTTCGTCGAACGCCAATGCAGACGACCAATGTAGAAGAGGGTCTGTAGAGCTGCCCACACGTTGGCCGAGCGCAGGCGAGTGCCTTTGATTTGTGACCAAAAACCGAAACAGATCCGAAGTGAGGCAAGTGATCACGAGCAACGGCGAGCGAAGACAAGTTGCACCAAATGAGCTCAATACACGTTGGCGCTGGCCTTCACTCGGCCAACTAGGCAAGTGACACCGAGCGATAGCAAGACAAGGCAAATATACCGTCTACATGTTGGTATTGGCCTTCACTCGACAACGCTCGGGGAGTCTGTGTTTCCAAATAGCTACAATCTAGGGGTATTTAAATCAATAGTGAATAGGTTACTTCTAGGTAAGCGTGCTTAATCTTCGACCACATCTTTGCTTACCATCAGGTGAGATGGTGGTCAAACGCGGGCCGATAGGATTAATAATATATAGGGATTGATAATTTTATTTTATTCTGGATACAGAATAAAATAAAATTATCAATTCATACTATTTTTTTTTTCTTTATGTTTCAGTTACCACTGTCTGTATTTATTCTATAATCTATTATGAAAATTTTGCGGACGAAGGAATATGAAAGTTAGCATTGGAGAAGTACAGAAAACTAATAATTTTCTATAACTACCCATAATTCGCAAATAAATGATTTGTTTGTATAAAAAAAAAAATATACGCGTCGAATTGATAACCTCCTTTTTTTGTCGTCGGTTGAAAATCTGTGCTATTTTTTTCTATTGTTGAGTTTGTTTATTTTTTTAATTTAACTTAAAATAGTATGTTCTTATATTTTGTTAGTATTTAAATAGTTTTTCTTTCTGTTAGTTTTTTGTTTTGATTTTTAAGTATTTGGAATTACATTTTATACTGTATTTGTACGCGTTCACGGCAAAACATAGTGCTCAAATATGTATTTATACCAAATAGCTTTATGTTATCTATGTTTCACAAATAAATAGTTATTCTGATTCTGATTCTAATCTTTTTTTTTAACATTGATATCTTTTTTGCCACCTTCCTTAATATTACGTGGAATTCCTTTCCTTCCAATTCGTATTAAACTGACATAAGATAAAGAGGATCTCTCAATTTAGCAGTAAATGCTACTGAGCACCCTCTGTTCTACACAAGGAGCGTCTGTCAGTGCGTCATTTGATCTCAGAGGTCAGTAACTGGTGTATTAAGTAATATGATATTTTGCGGAATAAACTACATAGTTAATATCTTGATGTGATACACATTGTTTTTTGTTATTTGAAACCATTTTAAATGTATAAAAACTACAAGCGCGAGACTTTGTTGGCGTTGAAATTGTTTTATAGAAACTTTCATCCCATACTTCAGACTAGTTGAGTTTCTGAAAAAAATTGCCCATGTTTTACCCCGGTTCACCAACTATCTCCTTGCTAAATTTAAATTAAACTGGTAAGCGGGTCAGGAAACGCAGACTCCGGCAGTGAATTCCACTCCTGTACGCACTTACGCAGAATTAAAGTACATATTCCCAAAACGTTTTGTGCGTATGGGTGGGATTTAGATATAGTGCAATTTTATCGCAGACTCCCCAAAATGTAACCGACAGAAAATCGATATGCCTACAGCACGTCGCCAATGTTCAAAGTGCTTTGTCACGACCAGTATCTCGTTGCCAGCAACCTTCTTGGTCCGTTTCCTGATAGACTCAAGTGCATCAAGCTAGTATTTGGCAGATCCGTCCCAGAGATGGGAGCAGTACTCTCTACACAACCAAAGAACCGCTTGATAAAGGTTGAGCAACTGTTCTGGTGTGAAGTAGGTAGTTAAGTATGTTTTAATTTACGTAATTAGTAATACACACTGCGACTATCATCTCTTCTTCAACTCTCCTGTCGCAGGTCTGATGGAAGAAATTCCATAAGAAATAAGCAGCACCTTTTTTCTCTATTATCTGTATTTATCATATCTCTTTTAAGTGCCATGTGTTTACATAATTAAATAAATAAGTTGATACCGTGTATTATTTTATCTTTTGGTAAAATAATAAACATATTCGTATTTTATAAGTAACATGGGGCCATCCGACGCTAGTCTAACGCTGTAACATTAGTTCGGACCCTCGTGTTTCTGCGTTTAATGTCGGCGACTTTCAAATAGATTATTGTGAAATAGTGGGTGCTATCGAGTCACGACCGTGCAAGCACCGCGGGATCATATTACACAACGTTTCTGAGGAAACTACATGAACTTGTGGGAAAATAATTGTAATTATTTTGTAACCTTCGGGGCTCCAGATCGAGTGTCATTGTAGTCGTGATAATAATTGTCAAAAGTGACATTTATCCGACTACAGCGAAGTAATAAAGATGGTTATGATTTGTTACCGTTACATAATGTAGTTAGTAATTTTTTTTTAATTATTTTTTATTCTATATTGGCTTGCGTTTGACCACCATCTCACCTGATGTTAAGCGATGATGTGGTCAAAGATGAAGCACGCTTGCCTAGAACTAACCTATTCACTCTTGACTTAAAGACTCCCAAGTTCCCATCTTTTCGGGCACGCCGCAATTGCGGCGGTAAGACCCCTCTTTGAGGAGTGGCTAGATCGGCGTCACGGCGTCCTGACCTACCGCATGACACAGGTCCTCACCGGACACGGAAGTTTCGGGAGGTACCTGTGTCTGATGGCAAAGGAAGAAACGCCTGGGTGTCACCACTGCGAGGGTCGCCCTGAGGACACAGTAGAGCATACGGTGCAAGACTGCCCCGCCTGGGCAGATCACCGACGTGTCCTCACGGCGGCGATAGGCAGAGACCTCTCGCGACCGGCATTGGTCGAGGCCATGCTGCGGGGCGAGAGGGAGTGGGAAGCGGTCGCCTCCTGCTGCGAAGCAGTCATGCTTCCGAAGGAGGAGGCGGGCCGTGTGAGGGAGAGGATGGCGTCCTCCCTCCAGCCCAGCCGCAGTGGCAGACGCCCACGGCGTCGGACGTCGGCCGACGATCTCCGGCCACCGTAGGCGCGGGCATGCGGACAGCGAGTAAAGGGCAACTCGCTGTCCGACCATGGACCATGCCCGGGTCGATGGCGCGTTGTGTTCCACGCGCGCCTCAAAGAGCGTCAGCAACATGACGAGGCCCCCCCTGTAGAGGGCCGAAGCCTGCCGGGGTCGTGGGACTTATCCCATTACCGTGACCCCGGTACGTAAAGGGTTATTGAAGGAACACCGTGGATTTTAGTCAGTAAAAGTCTGACAGTCCCTCCCGCCCTGCCCGGGGTGGGAGGACTTATTTGATAATTTTACCACGTTATAAAAAAAAAGTTCCCATCTTTTGTCTCATAACTTATCAATAAATCGTCTTGACCGCTTTTATTTTTGTTGGCGAAAAATCATTAATGTCTCCCTCACGCTCTGCGTGAAATCAAAGGGAGTGTCAGACTTGCTTAACCTTTTCTCAATTATGTCAGGGGTTAGCTTCCAGTCTAACCAGATGCAACTGAGTATTAGTGTTTTACATGGAGCAACGGCCTATCTGACCTCCACAACCCAGTAACTGGGTAACACGAAACCCATTAGCAAGACCAGTGTCAGATTTTCTAGCTTCGGATTACCCGTAACAACTGACAAAGATGTACAAAAGACGGCCGGGGCTCGAGCAAGAAGCACTTTAAAAGACGGCCGGAGCTCGAGCAAGAAGCACTTTAAAAGACGGCTGAGGCTCGAGCAAGAAGCACTTTAAAAGACGGCTGGGGCTCGAGCAAGAAGCACTTTAAAAGACGGCCGGGGCTCGAGCAACAAGCACTTTAAAAGACTGCCCGGGCTCGAGCCACAAGCACTTTAAAAGACAGCCGGGGCTCGAGTAAGAAGCACTTTAAAAGACGGCCGGGGCTCGAGCAAGAAGCACTTTAAAAGACGGCCAGGGCTCGAGCAAGAAGCACTTTAAAAGACGGCCGGGGCTCGAGCAAGAAGCACTTTAAAAAAAGTGGCCATGAGCGAGTCGGACTCGCCCATGAAGGGTTCCGTAGTAACTATAATAAATATAACATATTTAATATATTTATTTGAAAAAAAAAACAAAGAACCTTACAAATTTCTTAAAACTAGCTTATTTACAATTTTTACAACTACGCCAAATAACTTTGTTTTTCATAGTATTTGTATGAATTACAAAGTTATATTTGCGGTTTTCGAAAATATACTATCTCAAAAACTGCTGACTCGATCTCGTTCAAACCAATTTTGATTGAAAGTTTACACAAAGATCTACAACATATGGTTTTTTTAGATTTTTCACTTCATTATTATAGAAGTTAGAGGGGGGACACATTTTACCACTTTGGAAGCGTATATCTTTTAAACGATTAACTTTATGAAAAAGTTATTTTAGAAACCATTATGTCATTTTTAAAGACCTGTTTATAGATACCACACACGTATAGGTTTCATGAAAAAAAATATTTTTAGTTTCAGTTCCATGTATGGGGAGCCCCCTTTATTTTAAATATTTTTTTAAAATTTCTCTTAAAATCGGAAAGCCGTTCACAGAATACATCTACCTACCAAGTTTTACATGTATAGTCCTAATAGTTTCGGAATAACATGGCTGTGACATACGGACGGACGGACAGACAGACAGACGGACAGACATGTCGAAACTATAAGGGTTCCATTTTTTGCCATTCGGCTACGGAACCCTAAAAATGTTCATAAGTATAATATAACTCCGATGATCCATAAATAGGCAGTCCTATTATTAATCGTAATTCTGAATTCTATTTCCACGGGGTTTTAAAGTTTAAGGCCAGCTTTATATCACAACCAGAAATTACAAGATTTTAAATTTTCGTTTAGCTCTTTCTTTCTAAGAGTTACTTTGCGACTTAATCGAATCAAATGCGTTTGCGCACAGTTAAATCGACTTAGAATTTAGGCGTAATTGCCTTCCCTATATTACGAGCTTTTTGCATTGTGTACATACAGTCATTTCAACGTTTTTAAGGAAGAGAATTAATTAATCATTTTGATTCCTGCTCTAACAATGCAATATGAAAACCAGCTGACAGGAAACTTTTCCCTCGATAAACTCCTTGAAAAGCATTACTCTCACATTCTATTATACTTAGTAAGTAAGCCATGCCTAACAGAAGGCAACGGCCGCACTATTAGTTCCGAGCGGGGTAACCCAACACTTAGCGTCTGATGACTGTGAGAACGCAGCCATAACATTTATTGTTATATCAATCGCAATGGCGTGGCGCCCGCACGCCAATAACAGGCGGCCATTGTTGTTTGTGGTTGTTCTTTTTTTAAATTTGGCAATGACAGTTGATTTATTTATTTATGTATTTATTTTATTATTTATGTACACACAGTAAAATATATTAGGATACAACATAATTATAATATTTTAGCACAACGATACTGCTTATTTCTTAAGAAATTTCTTCCAGCAGACCTGCGAAAGGAGAAGTGAAAAAGAAATGTAGACAATAGTGTGTGAGAACAAGAAGAGAAATTGATTGTTTTATGCCTTGTTAAATAGATTTCACTTGTATGATGACGACTAATCGAGAGTTGTGGTGGGCTTTTGTGTTGATCTCAAAAAAAGTTAATACAAAACAATTATGATGGGCAAGATGATTATTATTATAATATAATGATTTTGTTCTTCTTCTTCGAATCGATGGAAAATCGATAATTTAAATATTATGTTCGGCCCAGTAGGCAGTCACGCTAGTCGCGACTTTAGTGGTGTTTATCAGCGGGCCTAGACAAAATCCATTTTCTGTAAGCGTTCACGCCAACGGAAAAATTAATTGTATGGAGTTGACATTTACTAACACGTGACAATCACGTGACATGTGGTTAGCAAATGTCAACTCCATACAATTTAATTTTTCCGTTGGCGTTAACGCTTACAGAAAATGGATTTTGTCTAGGCCCCCTGGTCTTTATCTATCTACATATACAAAAACAGGTTTTTTTCTGTATTGTTTAAAGAAAAATATAATCTATTCTTAATATTATAAAGAGGTAAAATTTGTAAGTTTGTAAGTAGGGGGTAATCTCTGAAACTACCGAACCGATTTTGAAAATTCTTTCGCTTACATGTAGCTGCATTATCCCTGAGTGCTATAGGGTATAAATTATCTTTATATCATATATATTAGCCGAGCTATTATAATCTTTGTCAAGCAAGTCGGGGACGGGATCCCGTGGAATATTTTCGACTTCTACGCGGGCAGAAGCTAGTATACAACGTGTAATTTAAAGGGTATATACATACCGAGTGTACGGCTTCTTTGGATGATAACAAACGATATGGCAAGGGGTTTCTAATCCTATGTCTACATGTGTGGAGCATATTAGAAATTTCAATACATTGATACAGAGAGACATACTAATGGGACAGAATATTATTGCGCTCTTTGAAAGTATTATCTATACTGATATTATAAAGCGGAATAGTATTTTTGTTTGTTTCAACGCGGTAATCTTCGAAAGTACTGGGTAGATTTGGATGGGTATAGGAGTAGGACGCTTGAGGAAGGCTGTAGCTGTACCCGACTGCAAAAAAGGAGGGTTATATTTTTATCGTGATAAAATCCACCCGAGCCAAGCTCCGCGTGAATGCTAGTGTATTATAGTAGAGTCACTGTATTTTCGAAAAGCTACACCAAATCAATTAGTCACAGTTCAAATATTGAATGGAGAAGACAGGAAGTCTTAAGAAGTCACTATAAAAAATAATAATGTGACAAAACAAAATAATCATTCGTCTCTCCTGTGGTCACTCCTTTGTGCAAGTGCACAGTGCACAGAAGCACTGGACATGCTCTTCATTACCTTTTCAAACATTATTTCGTGGCCGTTCTCTGGTACCCTTATAAACACTGTGAAACATTAGTGTGGCTATTGAGAACGATTCTCCCCAAGAACAATAATTAAACTCAATGGGGTACCTGAAAAAATTCGCCTCCACCAAGTATCCACAAACCAGAACAAAAAATAAGATAGGAATCTTGACCAGAAAAAAAAAATGTTACCTGATAACTTCAATAAAGATTCAAAGCTACAAAGGTGATACGGGTAGATATAAAAAATCGGGAGTGTGGGTACGTAAACCAATTTCGGATTTAGAGACAAGTTCAGCGGTTATAAGGAATTCATATTACTTACCTATAAATGCAAAATGTGTTTGTCTGTTTTACCTTCATTCACGTCAAAACAGAGTAACGGATCAATGTGTGTTTTTGATGCGGAGATAGTAATTAACTGATCAATTATATATGGTACTTTTAGGTTTTTGACGCTTAAATTAATTAATTAACGCGAGCGATGCCACCAGCGGATCGCAAACGCTCGTACTTAAAAACTTGACACAATCGATAAATTGTGATCGCCAATAAGACATTTGAAAGCTTAAATAACAACAATTTTACAGCGATTTTGTACGTCAACTATAATAGGAGGTCTACACACCTTACCCGCACACAGTCTGCACTATAGACTGTTACTGAATATTTCAACTGATTGAATAGACGAAATTATAAAGCGGACTGCGCTATGTTCCCAAAGTTCTTCATGCAAATGTATGACCCCCTTTACTTCGTCCGTTATTATTTATTACAGCTCAGAAATTGGAGAGACATTAAAATACATTTACGATGCTTCCATATGGCTGCTACAGGAGATTGACAAAACTTCCTGTTTTTAGGTAAACATCTTTTGAAACACTATCCTTTTGAACTTGCTTTTAAGATTTATGAAGACATAACTCTGCCTATATCTATACTCTATCTATACGAATATTATAATTCAAAAAAGTTTGTTTGTTTTTTTTTTAACGCGCTAATCTTCAAAAACACTGGGTGGATTTGGAGGAAATTTGGTATGGAAATAGCTTGAAGCTTGAGCAAGGTTATACCGACAAACTAAACTCACTGCAAAAGAAGGAGATTTATATTTTTATCAATATAAATTCCACGGAGCGAAGCCCCGCGCTATAGTTCAAAATAACGGTCATGTCAACAAAATTACTTGCGAAATTCATTCCCAGGTACAACTAATGATTACCAGCATCTGGAAACATTATAGTTAGCTGCCACTAACGTTCAGGTTAGCAACAAGGTGACTTGTACAAAACGATGCAACATGGACGGAGCTCGGAATGCGTGCAGCAATGCGTACGGGAGCTCACAGCTTGCAGAGAATGACAGATGATAAATTCCAAGGTACCTTATTGGTTCCACAGAAGTGTTGGTAAAAAGTTGTAAGTAACAAACAACTAATTAATAAGGATTATTGAGCCGATGGTCATGATGGAGCGATGATCTTAATGTAGACGTGGTAAAAACGGATACGGTAGAGGTTAAAAAGAATTCAAGAATTGCTACTTTTTTTATTACGAATGAGCCCGCACTTTTCTGATGGTAAGTGTAAGATGAGGTCTACGATCAAACGAGCGAGCCCAAAAGACTTACGTAGAAGGACTTGAATGATTAACTTGTAAGTAGATTTGAAGGCGCACAATTATCAAAATGTTAGACGGCTAAATTGGTAAAAGCTTTTAACTAATCTGATCTTGATCAATTGACTATAAAAGTATTAAGAGCCATCACAAAAGTAAAAGTATATTTGTTCAAATATTTACCACTCGAAGCGAGAACAATACTTAATTTAAACAGTAAAAGTTAATCACCCAGATAAACTTTTACTTGGCCACCTGTTAGCAATAAAATAAGGAATCCCACAGGGCTGTATATTTGGACCAACCCTGTTCTTTACACGGACGACATTCTCTAACTGTTACAGATGACTCAGGTTCTGTTTCATGGATACAAGTCAAAGAAAAAGATCTGCATTCCAGAGGACTTTAGAACCCGAAAACGTTTCGATCCCATAAGGTTTTTTGGAAGAAAACGTAAATAATCATTCTAAAGGAGTAAGTAATAAAATGATTTTGAATGAAAGAATTGGATATTAAGTAAAAGGGTGTGTTGCTTGACAGAACACAATTGAAAATTGGCGGCGACTAAAAATCCACCCTATTCCTTCAGTTGTCTTTGCATTCCGGGGCCACAATATCTCGTTAGAACATTCTGATGATGATGTCCGATTATGAATTCGAGACTGAAAATTTCACACTCGTACAGAAGCGATTAGAAACTTTTCGCAGGCTTTAAAGTTTATGTACATACTTAATTCAACACGCTTTTAGAACTTAAACCATACCTAAGCAGTCGTAAGTTCGTAACTGTTTCTTGGTAAGTTAATCAATTATGAAGAACATAAAATATTTTAGTTTTAGAAGCACCGTTACATTCTGTTATAGAATGAAAGTTCCCTAACTCGAAAATTCCCTTGTTTGGGGTTGATAAGAAATTCTTTAAGAGTGCAGTGTTGTGTATGGAGGTATGTATGTATATCTCTTCCATGACCATGGGCAAATCCAATGTTAGTCGTTATTCACACTCCTATTACGACGGAGATTTTAGAGTAGTGTTTAAAGTTATAGGTAATTAGCTACGGTTCCGAAACGTGGACGTTAAAAAAGCCCGATCGTATCGACGCCTTAGAGTGAAAACCTCGGAAGTGAAAAAGGAGTAATTTTTCAGGAGGAAGAAATAAAATTTTTGTACGGTTTCTTTTGTTTTTTTTTTTTTAATTAATTTATATGTAAATTTAACCCGTTTTAAATCCAGAACTGTTCGATATTATGTATAATATGAAAAATATTATACATAATATCGAACAGTTCAGAAATGCATAATTCATGGCCAACTGACGACGCGATGCGAGTGTTTACGAGGTTCTCACTTACTTTCATAGATAGCGTTTCGAGTATCGAATGAACATATTAGTGAGATCAGGATATGCGTTGCTAGGATTGCTTTCTGGAAACGCAATAAAAAAAAAATTGGACAAAAATGTACTCCCGAGGTTTTTATCAAGATTCCCTCGTGCCTCGGAAAGCACGTTAAACGGTTGGTCCCGGCTGTCATCTGTACATCTTTGACAGTTGTTACGTAATACGTATGGGTAGTCAGAAGCCAATAACGGCCTATGCACACCACATTTTTTAAACGCGCCGTCGACGCGCGTTTCTGAAAACGCGCTTCGACGGACGGCGCGCTTTTGTCTTACCGAGCCCTTTATAACAAATATTTTTTAATTTTTTTCTTAAAATCGGAAAGCGGTTCACAGAATACATCTACCTACCAAGTTTCACATGTATAGTCCTAATCTCTAATAGTTCACAATGTCATTTTTAAAGACCTATCATGCATGGGGAGCCCCCATGCATGGGATTGGAACCGATTTTTTTATGTACCAAGCTCAGTTGAGGTAATTCATCTGAGTTACCAAGTTTCAACTATGTAGTCCTAATAGTTTCGGAATAAAATAGCTGTGACATACGGACGGACAGACAGACAGACATGACGAAAATATAAGGGTTCCGTTTTTTGCCATTCGGCTACGGAACCTTAAAAACAACAGGAAAAACTAGTAGATAACTTAAAACAGATTAATACAAATATGCTTAGTTTTATTTTGAGTTCCAAATTTAATTCTGAATGTGGCTTTGGATGACCGAGCTTGGGCCCAAGCCTCTCTTCCCATCCGCATGGGAGGGCTCGGAATCCGCAAAATTTCTAGTATTAGTTTACCGGCTTTCATTTCCTCGGTCCACAGCACTGAGAAATTAATCAGGAATATCCTGGCTTCCACACTGATTGATTTCAATGTGCCGTGCTTCACTGAGGCTATTGATGCCTGGAATCTCGCTTGTCCGAACTCTGACCTACCTGTTATACCGTCTTCCCAGAGGCGGTGGGACGAGCCGCTCTGCAGAGTAGTTCTGAATAATTTACTAACCACGTCTGCTACTTCTGCTGAGTGTGCTCGTCTGCTGGCTGTGGGAAAGTGGGAATCAGGTCTTTGGTTACATGCTCTACCGTCCTCAAATCTTGGCACTTTGTTCGACGACACCACTTTCCGCATCGCTGCTTCACTGCGCCTAGGAGCCCCTTGTTGTTCCCCTCATCGCTGTAATTGTGGGGAAGCGGTCAACAGCCTCGGGCACCATGGTCTCTCTTGCAGCCGTAGTGCGGGTCGTTTTGCACGACATGCCAACTTAAATGACATTATCCGACGAGCCCTTGTCACCGTCGGCGTTCCAGCCGTATTGGAACCCATTGGACTGGCGCGTGACGATGGCAAGAGACCGGACGGCATGTCATTGTTTCCTTGGAAGATGGGTAGGCCTTTAGTGTGGGACGCAACTTGTGTCGATACTGTCGCGCCATCCCATCTTCCCAGTTCATCATGTTGTGCTGGCGCTCCCGCTGCGGCTGCGGAAAACCTCAAGCGGCGTAAATATAGTCATCTCGGTGATAACTATATTTTCGAGCCGTTTGGGGTCGAAACTCTCGGACCATGGGGCCCGTGTGCTCACAGCCTTTTTAAAGAAATATCGAAAAGGCTCGTTGACGCTTCCCGCGACCCAAGGGCTGGCTATTTCTTTGGTCAACGGCTAAGCATTGCCATACAACGAGGCAATGCCGCCAGTATCTTAGGTACGTTGCCAGCCGACAGCGTTGAGGACGAATTTTTTGATGCTTTATTGTAGTTTGTATTTTAGTACATAATTTTGTATATTTGTTGTAATTAATTGTTTAAATATATCCATTCTTTCTATTTCTTATAGTTAAAAGTCTAACTTGGGAGTTTGTTGTTCCAAATAGTTGCACGAACAGACTGACAAATTGTAGTAGGTAGGTATCCACTACAGCTATTATATTATTATCGCTAGACAGAATGACAACAGCTGCCGAACATGCTCTCGACGTTCAATTATGACTAATTAATAAGACGCTAAGGCCCCAACACCATTAAAATTAGCGCACTAATTTGCAGTGTGAAAGGTTCGTAAGAGGTCAAAGTTTATCGCGAAAAGAGGCTTAAACTAAAAGTTCTTCATTCATCATTGAATAAATTACTTATAGGTAAATTGCTTAGTAAGTTTATAGTTTGTTACAAGTTCTAGACTAAAAATTTAAATATAACAATATCAATACAGGTCCTACGTAGTCAATAATCTTAGCGTTTTATGCAGAAGTAAATCAAATGCGATCCATTTTGCCGCCCACTCACAATTTTTTTAATAAAAAAAAATATGAGGTAAAGATCCCACACCAAACAGCCTAGTTACCGTCCACCTAACAACTAAATTATATGCCGCTTACTTTCAAAACTAGTTTACGTTTTCTTTGTTCTTTACCGGTCATACTTCAAAATCAGACGCTCTAACTAAAACAATGAGTTACAATCAAATTATAACCTAAAACTCACCATCAATTGAGAATAAAGAACACAAAATCCTGTTTTCGAAAAGTAACAGAACACCTTTTGCACACCACACAACTATTTTGAATTTCGAAACTGATTTATAAATTGGAACACATGTCAGACGTCTCACGGTTGCACATACACTGACTTAAAACACGAACATAGCAATTATTTGTGCAGTTTTCATTGAAAACTATCATTTTAAGTTAAAAAACTGTAAAAATATTTTAAGTAAGACGCGTACGGACCGCGCTGCGTCGCATTTTCACTGGATTTGAGTCGAGTTTAAAGATATTTTTACCTGTGATGGCAAAAAAGTTTTGTTCGTACGCGGAGCTTAATTGATTGCCACAACCAACTTTTTACCTAATACCTGACGTTATGAAGTCCATTTTTCTTTGCAGTCAACAAATTGCATTAGTGTGACCGTAGTTGTAAATAGTGCTGGTGAAATCTGAAACGTAATTTCATAATGGTAAGTTTGAATATTGAATGTCTACTACCCCAAAGCTTCATCTTGAATCGTATGCTTGTAGATATATAGTGGGCAGTTGGTTCGTTACTAAGTTTCTAAAAGTTTTTTTTATTACCATTTCGACCGTTTTGAATTCGGAGGGTTTCATTACCTACCACGCTTTGGGAGGTGGACACTAGCATTTCGTACTTGTAACTATGTACGTATGTTGTTATACAAAAGGACACAAAAAAATAGGTGCCTACCTACTTAAATTAGTCGAGCTACCAAAATGTAGATTAACTAACGTATTGTTTGTTTTTACGTGAAATTCACACGCTACCTAGAGAGTTAAACTAAAAATAAATAAAGTGAATCGTATGAGCGACCCGTAGTACATAATCTGCTGCAAGGTAAGCCTCATTTTTAGGGATACGTAGCCGAATGAAAAAAAAAAACAAAACCCTTACAGATTCGTTGTGTCTGTCTTTCCATCCGTATGTCACAGCCATTTTTATCCGAAACTATTAGGACTACATAGTTGAAACTTGGTACCTCAGATGAATTACCTCACCACAGCTTGGTACATAAAAAAATCGTTCCAATCCCATGCATGGGGGCTCCCCATGCATGAGATTGGAACCGATTTTTTTAGCAAACCTATACGTGCGGGGTATCAATAGATAGGTCTTTAAAAATTAAATTGTGGTACCTAAAACATTTTTTCTTAAAGTCAATTAACTTCAACTTAATATTACAAAACGGTTACGAAGTTACAGGCACGACTTACAAGTCGTAGGTAGTGGGTTCTAAGTTTCTAACCCAGGCAGACACATTACTTTGTGTAATTTCCACCATGACCACTGCTCTCAAAACGTGAAGAAAACATCGTGAAGAAACCGGCATGACCTAGGACCAAAAAATTTAAACTCTCGGACCATAAACCCATGCCCACAGCTTTCCAAGGAATTTTCGAAAAGGTTGGTTGAAACTTCCTGTGACCAAAGGGCTGGCTATTATGTACTTTGTTCAAAGTTTAAGCTTTGCCAATTTGCCATACAACGTGGCAATTGCGCCAGACTCTTAGCCGCTAGCGTAGTAAACAAATTTTGTTAAGTGTTATTTTAGTTTGTAGTCAATAATTTCCACATGTAAGTACGTTGACGAATGAAAGCTTCGACGACCATGTTAGATGTATGTAATAATTTATAGCTTCGACGACCATCTATCGATTCTGGCGTTGCATGGCTGGATAAAGGGTATACAGGAGGCAGTACTTATCGATAAAACTCGCATTTGGAGGTTCCTGTCTCTGAGACTGAACCACTGGTAGCTTGGACCCTGCTCCCGATCCTCACGGACCGCCATTATTTATATTTTTTTTTTATTTTTACGATGTAGTTTTTTTGTAGAAAATAATTAAAATAGAAAAATTTTGTATATAATAAATCAAAATAGACATTATATCCACAAAAGTCCATAGGGAAACTAATTCACAGACTTTCGGGGATATAAAATCAGGTAGATAGTCAAACAAACCCAACCATTACACAATAACATACTTACAGCAAAAATCCCAGTCTCTCTGTCTGTCTATTTATAAGTCACAACAACAGTTGCACCACATCCGTACATTTGTGTGTCCAAAAATATCGAAGCCCATCAATCAATGTCGGGTTATATAGGACACAGATGGACACAAATCTCCCGCAAAGGGCGAAAGGAAGTCGGTGCAATAAATTATATGCTAGTTTCGCCGTAAATGTCAATCTATACCTACCAAAGAGCTTTTTTATTACTGATGAACCCGCTCTTGAACTCAATCACGCCTGATGGTAAGCAATAGATGAGGTCTACGATGGAACGAGCGAGCTCAGAAGATGCCTGTTCACTCTTGTTTTAAAGGCTGACCGGTCATATGTGGTAGGGAACACAGCTGCTGGGAGAGAGCAGAGAGTAATTTCCGACACACGGAAGAATATCGATATGTTGAAATTCTCACCCATCTATAGCTCGACCTCAGCAAGGATTGCTTAACCTCGTAGATGATCCGTGCCGCTGTTATTATTAAGCCGCGAGCCCCTCGAAGATTAAAACATAGCATAAGCATCATATTATCTTCACCAATACACAGTTGTGTTTTTTTCTAATATGATACAAAGTTGGTTCACATCTGTTAGTCACTTTCAACATTAAATGCGGTTGAAAACTAGCCTCGGGTACTATAGCTGTCTGGTATTATATCTATATTTGTCTTTACAAGTAAGTTCTTATGTATTCTTTTATTCCTAAAACATAGTATAAGCATCATATTATCTTCACCAATGCATAGTTAAGTGTTTTTTTCTAATATGATACAAAGTTGGTTCACATCTGTTAGTCACTTTCAACATTAAATACGGTTGAAAACTAGCCTCGGGTACTATAGCTGTCTGGTATTATATCTATATTTGTCTTTACAAGTAAGTTCTTTTGTACTCTTTTATTCCTTTTATGTGAATAATAGCATTTCACATCAATAATACTGCCGCCATAAGGAAAAAAGACGCATCTAACATTTTTTTCGAAATTGAGTTATCTATATATTCTAAAACAGAAAAAACGATGGCATCTACCAGTATTTTTATATTTCACATAAATTAAACAGAACCCTATGAATCTCACTGTTAAACAAGACGTATCTGCCATATGAATAAAATATTAGTAAATAGAAAAGACATTTCTGACATACACTAAGTTGAAAAGACGCATTTCAGTAGAAACGTCTTATTTATTTACAAAATATTTAATTCTTCATACAATTAAAAGACACTTCTGCATAGTCATACGAAGAAAAGACTGTTCTGCGTAGATGTGCCTTTTTAATTTAGTATTACGAAAAATAAGCAGGCGCAAGTGGCAGTTGTGTCCTTTCTACTTAGTATTGCTAGTTATACGGGGGGAAGTAGGACTTGCGGTTAGAATACTGCCCCTCAGTTGCGTCCAGGCAGTCAGAGAAACGCGCGCGGCTCTTCGTGCATTAATAAATAAATCATAAATTATCTTTTATTTCAGACGTTAGATCCATTTGGGTTAGTATAAAAACAAATCTTAGAAGCCAATGTTAGTACTTAAATTTACCAGAAACATAAAATAAAATACTTAACAACTACACCACATTGGCATGTAGGAGTAGTCAATGTCCCAAAAACGGGCTGTCTTATCTGTCTGCTATCGAATTTAGAATGCTGTTGGGGCTGACACGTACCCTGCGCATGATGGAAGTGCATCATTGACGCATGATAGCATAAAAATCGTCAATTCCCGCGTTGGCGAACATGCCCGAAGCACTGCAGTAGCACGGCAACCCCATCAACACCTTGAACGAATTATTATATTGTACCCACAGCGCATTGTATGCCTCCTGAGTGTAGAAAACTCACAGACTGCATACGTAGAAAGAATGGTAATACACTTTAAACAGTAGCCCTAACGAACAGACAACGCCCTACGCTCACGCTCAATGTCCAGACCGTCTTTTAGGTCTTCAGAAACCCAGTGGCCCAGATACTTGAGAGCAGTGACTTGCTTTGATGGAATACCGCAAAGTTTTAACTGAGGCACAATCGGATAGAACTTGTGCCTGCCTTACAAGACTAGTAGCTCACTCACTCTTTTTCGTATTGTATCGATGCCCATGGATCTCCGCGTACCTTTCATACATCGAAAGCACACTTCTCATCGCATTGATCGAAAGTTTCAGCAGCACCATATCATCAGCATAACTAATATTTTTAACGCTGGTTCCATCCACGTGACAAACCTGATAAGTGCTGCAGAGATCAACGATCTATCGGTTCATGACAAGCCACCTTGTCTCACTCCGCAATTCAGCCTATATTCATTCGACAACGATCCTGCCCACCTGACACAATTTTTACCATTTGTTGATTACCATTGATTGTTATACCAGAACCGAAGTATTGATATGACTTCCTTATCCACGGACGTATCATTCATAAGCTTCTGCCACAACAAGTCATACGACACCTGATCAAACGCTTTGGAAAGGTCTACAAAACACACGTTAACAGTTGTTTTTCTAGACGTGTAGTACTGGACAGTGTGCTTAAGCGACAGTATGGCAGTTTTTGTAGACAGACCAGGTCTTTACCCAGACTGTGCATCATGCAATTCGATACGTGTCGCCATATGTCTATCAAGAAAACTATCTAGTACCTTGGCCAAGACTGATCTGATGCTTCCCCGGTCTTATCTTTCACAACGGGTACAACTATCGTTTTCATTAAGTTGGTGGGCAGATGAGAGTGATTTAAAGAGAGTGAGTAAAACATCGCCAGCACTCTTGGCAGAGGTAGTCATACCCTGGAGATTTGCCCTTTACCATGCTTTTTGTTACAATGGCGACACTTTTCGCTGAGAATCTCACATTTAACTCTATCACAAAATCCTCAGTATCCTTATAATCCAACATCCGCGATGTTGGATTACAAGTAGAATCAATTTTAAAATATTTTACAAAAAAGTTAGCTACAGAAGCAGGCTCATGTTGCCCGGCTACACTCACGGGGATGCCCAGTCCTGGATTCAATTTATCTGTATTAAATCTTTAGATTTGTGATGCTCGGCTGAGATGTCCATTTTCATTTTATTTAGGTTATTCTGGCACCATCTTAGTTTTCATTTATATGTCTTCCTCTTCTCATACAAACTTACAAACAAATTTTACCTCTTTATAATATATTATTTCATACGGATCCCTAACATTTTTGAAAATAGTCTTATCACATATGTTCATCAGGGATAATGAAAGATTGTAATGGAAAAATAATTTTTCAAATCGGTCCAGTAGTTTCGGAGCCAATTCAATGCAAACAATCAAATTTTTCCTCTTCTTTTCTTTCCTCTTTATAATATAATTATACATACAAAGCTCTGATTACTGTGTTAATGTTCAAACTTATTAACTTATACTTAGATGATATTGATTATTTTTGTTTTTGGATTGTTTTAAGCGTAATATTTCATGACAAAATTCATGAAATGTTATAAGTCGTAGTGTTAGTTTGATCTCACTCAAGTTTATGTCGAAAATTTATTCATTTTAAGAGATTCCTTACAAAGCTGTAATAATTATTATTAATGTTAACTATAATTAGTACAAATTTAGGTAGTTTTATTTATATTTAATCATTTTTTTAAGAGTTTAAAACTTAATGTTGGAAAAGGTGTGTAATTGCTATTTAAAAATATATAAGTCAGTTTCTCATACTTTGTGTTTTATTTAAGTCAAGATAATTATCGTGTAAAAAGTTATTCAGTTTATAACATGAGGTGTTTTGTTAGGGATCCCACAAGGTGCAGGTATTTTTAAGTTAAATGAGTATTAGTATTACTAAGTTGAAAAGCAGCAAATGGCTATTAGCGTGTTTTTTATTTAGTTAACTAGAACCTGGTAACACATCATCACTAAGTAGAAAAGGCGTTTACAAAAAATAATAAGTTGAAAGGACGTTTCTAGCCAGAAGCGTCTTTTCATTGCAGTAAATCTTACTTTCTTACATTTTTTTTGCTAAAAAGAAAAGGAAAAAGTTATTTAATTAATACATAAAATTAAATTTATTAAAATTCTCATATAATTTCTGAAAGATCAGACAATAATACACACTTTTGCATAAAAAAATATAATAAGGTTTATTTTCTTTCGCACAGCGAATTTTTAAGTTTTTTAAACACGTTTTATTTTTTTTCTCCGTTCCGTACTTCATGTAGAAGCATCTTTTTACCTTATGGCTGCAGAATAGTAGCCCAGGTTCCGGCTGTCATTTGTTCATCTTTATCGGTCAGTCGGTACAGGTAGTCATAATCCAGAAAATTTGACACTGGTGTAACCACGGAGTATCATATGTTACCCAGTTACTGGGTTGTAGAGGTCAGATAGGCAGACGCTCTATATAAAACACTAATACTCAGCTGCCGGTTAGACTGGAAGTCAACTCCAGCATAGTTGAGAAAAGGCTACGCAGATGATGTGTGCATAAATGCAAACACACACACAAAACACACACACGTTCATACAGCCATACACACAAACATACACACATTCATATACAGACATACACACCCAAACACTCAAATGCATTCACAGATATACACACAAACATAAACTCGCATGACAACACGATTGTTAAATTAAGTTTATTAAATTATTAGTTTATATTATTTTCTCTAGCTTTAAACTACATTTTCAAAATTTTTCTCTATGATTGTCTATGATATAAGAATATTGTTACTATATATTAAGGGGAAGACAGTTACACCTGTAACACAGTGTATACTAGCGCAAGTGTTACAGATTCCTATGATGCTATTGTAAAACGTATGTCAATGTCAATAAATATATATTTATATTTTTTTTGATACTATAAGTATCAACAAAAGAAAGAAATAGTAGGCCTTCACCTGCAGAGAGGTTCTTGCAATGACACAAACAATGTAAAACAAAAATACTCAAATATTTTAATAAACAAAACGCTAGGATAAGTTACTTTTATGTATAATCAATGTCATTAACTGCAAGAACCCTTGCAATGACACAAACGATGTAAAACAAATATACCTACTCAAATCTTCTATACTTATAATAAATCTGTAGAGAGGTCAATTCTGTACATGAAATATATTTACAAAATAACTATCAGGGGGTGATTAGGGATCGATACCGATGCCAAAAATGCAATCAGTAAAATTTTTGTCTGTCTGTCTGTCTGTCTGTCTGTATAACCGTTATAGAAACAAAAACTACTCGACGGATTTTAACGAAACTTGGTACAATTATTTTTCATACTACTGAGCTGGTTATAGTATACTTTTCATCACGCTACAATCAATAGGAGCAGAGCAGTGAAGGGAAGTGTTGGGAAAACGGGAGAAGTTACTCCGTTTTTTAAGCTTCCGTCGCGAGTGCAATCTTAATGGTTAAAGCTACACAGAAATCATTTATGACGGAAATGTTCTCCTTAAAATTATATAAAAAATATCCCACGACAGCATATATCTATCTTTTATGGTTGACTCACAATAACACGTGTAACTCCCGATAGCTTAGCAGTTCGAAGCTTTCTGATTATTATTCTGCTCCGAAATTTAAAACCACCACAACATTGCAATAGAACTCGGCAAAAAGTAACCCAGTTGCAACAAAATATAATCGAGACTCAAATTTTAACAGGTTGCGGTGCAGGTGAAACCGTCTTTATTCCCAGAATTCCCATAATACCAAATAATTTTCCATTCCAATTTAAAAGAACGCAATTCCCAGTATCGGTGTGTTATGCAATGACAATTAATAAGGCTCAAGGGCAGACTTTTCGTGTTGCTGGAGTAGATCTCGGTGTCAGTTGTTTCTCGCATGGTCAGTTGTACGTCACTCTTTCCCGGGTTAGCATTTCTAGAAATCTTTATGTTCAGGTGCCGGACGGGTCAACTTTCAATATAGTTTACCCGGAAGCTTTGCGCTGAAGTATTTTCGTTCTATAGGTACTTAAGCCTCATGTGAACGTGATCTAAACAATATTACCAATACATTAACTTAATAACACACAAGGAGTTACACGCTGACGGAGTCGCGGGCACAGCTATTAACAATAATATTGTGCGGTTCGGTATTGCGATATTTTTCAACAGTATTACAGATTGAAATATTATATTTCCCTACTAAATTACGAAGGTTAATCTGTCTCTTACATCAAAATCACTGAACCGTGAGGAAGGACATAGGCTACTTTTTTTTTACGAAAAACGACGGAAACGTGGACGAAGTCGCGGGCAACAGCTATCTATACTAATAATATAAGGCTGAAGAGTTTGTTTGTTTGTTTGAACGCGATAATCTCAGGAACTACTGGTTCGAATTGAAAAAATATTTTTTAATTAAATAGTCAATTTATAGAGAAAGGATATAGGCTATATATCATTACGCTAAGGCCAATAGGAGCGGAGCGCCAATGAAGAATGCTTTAAAATCGGGGTTAAATTTAACGTTAGCCCAAAGTAACTATTCCACGCGGATGAAGTCGCGGGCAAAAGCTAGTATTTTAATAAACAAAACGCTAGGATAAGTTACTTTTATGATTGTATAATCAATGTCATTAACTTGCAATAAATAAAAAGCAATTTTTTATTTCATTTATTTATGCTATTAGTATTCTAAACCAAGACACCTCTTTTCTAAAAGTCGGCGAAAAAACTTTGAGAATAACTCACGAGGACCCGTGGCAGTGCAAACAGGTTTTAAGTAGAAATAATAAGCGAAGGCATGATACGAATTAAACCGTTCCGAATGCTATCTATACTTCGTCCACGCCGTTCAACATGCTTTGCAGAAAAACAATCATGTCAGCTGCTTAGGAGAACTTAGTGCCAAAGTATTAAATAATAATAATTAATTTATTGAAATACACACAAGTTATTGAAGAAAAAAAAGATTCAAATAGAGTATGCACATATAGGTACTGGAAACAATAGAAGTAACCGTGAGACACAAACTAGGCACAGCCTGTATCTTGGTAGCCCAGGATAACAGATTTGGCATAGATAAAGTTCACTGCGACAACACAACTTAGCAACGATAGCTACATTTTAATTAAGTTATAATGAAATATTATTAGAAAAATAAAGAAAGTCATTGAAGATCAGTAACAAAAAACCAATTAAATTGTATGAACACGGAAAATTTATTTTAGTTCAATTCAGAAAATATACACTTAAATAAAAACCCTAAACCATATAAATATCTAAAAATAATCTAAAATATTGCGTCCAGAAATTCGTGAGCATCGCTGTCCACTGGTAATGTGCCCAAAAGACTGGCTGCATTGCCACGTTATATGGCAATACTTATCCTCTCTCCAAAGTAAAAGCCAGCCCTTAGGTCACGCGAAGTGTCGACTAGGCGTCTGGAAAGGTCTTTGAATAATTCGTGAGCACACGGACCCCACGATCCCAGGGTTTCAACCCCAAACGGCTCGAAAATATACCTAAACAAATTAAATTAGATTGAGAAAGTTAAATTAGTTGAATGATCTGAAATCAGATGAGATATTATGTTCTTACGTCATCACCTTCATCAACCACAGCCTGATGTGCCAGTCTCATCCAGGGTATACCCGTGATGGCAACAATTTCGTTTGCCCATCTCGCTGGCGGACGACCAATGTTCCTCTTTCCAGTCCTTAAACGCCACACTGTCATTCCGGGAATCGAACCCAAGACCTCATGATCAGCAGTGGTGCTTGCGTCCACAAGACCTACGAAGCAGTTAAGTAGTGAAAACGCAAAATACGCGACGTAAACACGTCATATCTTTTAATCGCCTTCACTTACCTACAAGGATGATTTTTTCACTCCTGAAAGAGACCGTAGACCCATATATATTTGAAATAAATTTGAACTTGATATGATTTTGTGTACCTGAGAACAAGCCGGATCTTGACAGAGAGACGGACAAAGATGTGATTGATATAAGGGTTCAGTTTTTTCCTTTGGAGGAACGGTTACGAAAATCTTATAGGAACCCTTACAAATAAGTGATCCTATAAGATTTCCGTAACCGTTAATTCTTATGATGGTGCGGTACCCTAAAAAGGAATCCACAACACGTTAGCAACCCCAAAAAGCAATACGAGTAACCGCAAGATTGTAACGATACTTTACATGATAAAATTCAGCAATAGAATGTTGCTGTGTATCTTCTTAGATTCCTTGTTATAATAAAATTCTTCAGCTTCTTTATTTAATTAAAAATAGACCTGCGTTTGACCACCTGGTGGTAAACGATAGTGTGATCGAAGATAGAGGAGCAAGCTTGACTTAAACACGCATTTAGAGAATAGGACTGCAGGAATTTATCATTTAGAGAATAGAAACATTAACGTCGTAACAATTAAAGATGCTCTTGTTCAATTGAAATCTATAAGGCCATTTCATAGCAAAAACATCTACGTAATGCTACACTTGGTACTTTCAAATACTTACGTAATGGTTAAAAACTAATCTTGGTAATCCAATGGGGTATACAATGACCACATTCATTCTTATTTAGCGTTTATTGAGTTTAACTGTCCGATGCCAAATAAGTTGCTCACAGTCCTACGGTTCAAGTGGTTGCAGTAACCGTTTCTGAGCGTACGGTCCTAGGTTTGATTCTAAACTGTAATTCGCCAAAATGTAGGATATACAAGGTGTAACAGATTAAGCGCAATACCTCAGACACCCCAATTAGAATATTACCTAAATTATAAGACTAAAACAACATCCGTAACTAAATAAATTGAAATTTGAAACCAAACCTAGATATTTGTTATAAAATAGTTATCCGTACTAAACGCAAAACTTGTGTGCGTCATATATTCCGTGCATGTAACACTCATGCAATGTTAGCGGCCGACACACACACGAACACATTTCCTTGAATTAAGGATTGTATTCATTTATCATGATAATGATCCTTTGTTTCCATTTTAAGTTGAATGAAAGATTTTTCCGTCAAAATGTAACACCTATTTTTTATGACGGAAATCGATTCAGTAGCCGATTCTGAACCAACTACTTTCAGGGATTGCGTTTATTCTGTTACACGTTGTATGTATAACTAGCGATTGCGACTTCACCCTTCTGAAAATTTTCCTCCGGGCGTACTTCTACCTCTACGCCAAGTTTCATCAAAATCAGATCAGCGGTTTAGCCGTGACAGCATTATAGACAGAATATAATTATTAAAGAATATTAGTATAGATTGTAAGGAAAAAAGTGCAATAGTGTCCCAGTAGGTACAGGTTTTCAACACACGCTTACGAGTTGTAATTGGTGGGTTCGAAGTTTCGAACCCTGGCTAGCACATTACTTTCTGTAATTTTCATCATCAGTATTTCTCAAAACAGTAAAGGGAAACTTTGTGAACCGTCAGCCTTTGTCATGAACCGTCAGGACATGACAGTTTTTTTTTATTCCATTTATACATTATAACAGTGGGAACGTGATAGGCTTATCATGTTTTGGATAGTGTTGAAGTATTAGTAGGTATTATAAATGACTGGGCTCACTCGTTTCTTCGTAGACCTCATCTATCTCCACCAGGCGACATCGAGGTCAAGGGCGGACTCATTCGTAATAAAAAAAATTACTAGTTTCAAAGAAGTCACTTTTAAAGTAGTCTGGTGTAGTTAGAGGCCTCATTTTAACAACAATTTGTTTTCAAAACACATGGCGACCTCGTCTACTCATTGTGTTCTGACTTTTTGAGCTAATTGCACATTTCACGTTAAAACTTGTGTGACTAGTTAACCGGTGAGTTGGCTACCGGTTTGACATTACGTCCCATTGTTACGGCTAAACTTAATTACATGTCACCGTGAGAGGCCGCTAGTAAGTGCATTGCACAGGGAGAGACTTCGGAGTGGTCTTTTTAGACATAACGGGGCGGGGCGGATTCTATGAATTGGTGGTGATCACGAGGCTGGTTTTCGTGAAGTAAAGATCACCTTCAATCAGTAGGTCTACTGTGGTGAACTGTCTGTCATACTAAGCGCTTGTCCTCCATTTTTATTGTCCGCATAGACCAGGTGTGGACTCTGCCGGCTTCTGTGTTCCCTACCACAAAATTATGACCCGCCAGCCTCTAAAGCAAGAGTGAACAGGTATCTTCTGGGCTCGCTCGTTCCATCGTAGACCTCATTTATCGCTTATAACAGCCGTGATCGAGGTGAAAAGTGGGGCTCATCGAAAACAAAAAGGACTTAATAATATCTCCTCGGTCTTACCCCCGTAGATTGACCGCTTTTCTAATGGTTTCTGCCCGATAACAAAATAAAAGGTAGCAAATGGCACGACAGGAATTTGTTGCAACTTTAGTCTCTAGAAGCCCCAGGAACGAATCTCATTGAGAAAAATACTGATGATGATGTTTCAATTCCTGTGCAGTAATGCATGTGCACGTGGCTTATGTAGCCAATCTTTTTCGTAAAAATCCTTGCACATTGCGGGCACAGTGAGGACACCTTTCTTATAATTATAATTGATTACCGCACGTGCTCGGGCTTTCGTACCCGGTTTCTGAAAGACTGATCAACGCAAAAAATAACTAAAGAGCCATTAGTGTTGCTAAAAGCGTGGTTAAGATCATAATCGGCTCTGTTAGTTGACATGTTGTGGATATCAAACTCCTTAAACGGCCCTTGACAAGAGATTTACCTAACAGCCGATTTGTTTATTTTTGCGTTGATCAGCCTTTTAAAAATCGGGTGATAGTCATTCACTTTGGTTTTAACCAAAGCCCTCGACTCCGGTCGGTTTGCGGACCGCTGCTTACACCGAGAAGACTAAATGTCATCACATTTTAAGAAAAATACTATATCATACGCTACTAATACTGTTTCCAATTACTTATGTCGAGGCTTATAGTCTAACGGTATGCAGCCGTGTACTAGTATTTTTATGGCGCAACTCCATAACTCAGTAGCTAGGTACTGAGTTACTGAGTTACGGTACTCCTTGGCAAGACTGGAATCAAATTTACCAGTAAATTCTACCCGTAGCGAATATTTTTTACCAACAAACCAAATATATCAACCTAATAATATAAATCCAGTACACACAGGAAGTATACTTGCAAATACAATATGGTCTGTATGTAAAAAATAGCCGAATCAAATCTAGCGCTTGAATTAATCTTGAGTGAAAACAGAACCTGGCACCCAATCTCGATTCATTTGTCGTTGAAGTCGAAAACGACGCATTATACTATATTGAGATTGGCTCTCATTTCACGTTTATATTTTTTATAGGATAAAGATAAATTCATAATTTTTGTCAGTAAACACAAAATATATAGAAAGCTATGTCCCCGTCTCAGACTTTACGAAGAAAATACTTTCATTTTGTATACAGCTAAGGAGTGGAAATCCCTGTCGGGGTCCTGTGTTTCGTAATAGCTATAACCTGGGGATCTTTAAAGTCTAGTAAATAGGTTACTTCTAGGCAAGCATGCTTCATCTTCGACCATATCATCGCTTACCACCAGGTGAGATGGTGGCCAAACGCGAGCTTATTCATCATTAAAAAATAGATGTTTTATAGGCATGTGCTGGTATGTAGCGAATTACTGAAATGTCCTGATAGCTATAACCTGGGAGTCTCTAGTCATGAGTGAATAGTTCCTTTACTTCTAGGTAAGCGTGCTTCATCTTCGTTTCGACCATAATAAATTATCATCGCTTACTATATTTATTTATTTAGGGACAAATAACAGTTACATAATAAAAACATATTAACTAAAATTCGTATAACTAATTAAACAATTATGCAACCCACACCATTGTCCACAGGTTAACAAAAGAAATGAAAGTTACAATGACACATTATAGCTAAAAACGAAATAGTTAAAATAACATTATCTAATAAATCCGTAACTGATTAACATATTATTAAATTAAATAGTTAAATCTCAGACAAGAGTTTACAAGCTTCTACTTTAAATTGCTTATTAGATAGACAAAATATATCAAGCCGTGTGAAGTGCGAGTTATATATGTCCACAACACGACGCATAAGGTGAGGCGGTGGTGTCAAACGCAAGTCTATCTATCAATAAGAAAATCCTTACTAATATTATAAATGCGAAAGTAACTCTGTCTGTCTGTGTATTACGCAATCACGCCTAAACTACTGAAGCGATTTTAATGAAATTTGGTACGGACATAGTCTAGAGCCTGAGAAAGGACATAGGCTGTTTTTAATGCGAAAAAACGGCTGTAAGGGGTTGAAATAGGGGATGAAAGTTTGTATGGAAATTACGTTATTTTTAAAGCTAGAAGCTTGAAACTTATTTTTTAGACTTTTGATTAGATGTTAATACATACGACATTCAAATTATGTATGAGTTTTATTTTCAAAATAATTAGTCTAAAAAATTAAAAATGCTGCTGAAAGTCACTATACCGCGCGGACGAAGTCGCGGGCACAGCTAGTAGAATAATATGTTCCGACTAAATTAGCGTCTTAGTCGTTTGATATGTTACTATAACAATAAAACCATGCAACACAAAATTATTTTCATTAACTGTTCAGTTATGTCCACTATTATTATAAAAGCGAAAGTGAAATGTCTGTCTGTCTGTTACACTTTTACGTCTAAACCACCAAACCGATTTTGATGAAATCTGATACGGAGATAGAGATTACACCTTGGAGAAGAACACAGGAACTTTATTGCTGAAAATATCTTCTCAGGCGAGCGAAGCCGTGGTTGCAACACATCTAGAGGAATCCAATAAAATAAAACAAAAATTAACATCTGAACTCAAAATATGATTTATTTCATTATCTACTTACAACTAAGTCGTAAACATAATCTGAAAAGATGTAAAGTTGACGTTTAATCCCAGTTTTCTTTTTCTTGTCCTAAGAGCTCTGGCTTTTAGGTACCCAGGGCTCCACCTTTGGCCTAGTAGTACTGTAGGGCACATATTGACCAGTGGTGCCTGACATGTTCTCCGTGTCATCTAACATCCACTGGTATTTAGGTCTGCTAGGGTCCTGAAAACATTTGAAGAAACAATAAGTTTAAAATAAATCTACAGTATGTTAACTAAGAGAGGGCAATCCCGTTAACCCGCAAAAGTATGGCATCCATACATGCTAAAAAATATATTACCATTCGAAAACAATTTTTTTTTATATTAAAATTTTCACTATAAATGTTATAATGTATCTATACACAGGTCTTTAAAAATGACATTGAGGTTTCTAAAACCACATTTTCATAAAGTCAATAGTTTAAAAGATATACCTACGCTTCTAAAGTGGTTAAATGTGTCCCCCCCTCTAACTTCTATAATAATGGAGTCTAAATGAGATCGGGTCAGTAGTTTTTGAGATATAGCATATTTTCTAAAACCGCAAATATAACTTTGTAATTCATACAAACACTATGAAAAACAGTCATTTGGCGTAGTTATAACGGAACCCTTCATGGGCGAGTCTGACTCGCATTTGGCCAATTTTTTTTAAATGTAAGATTACAAGCAATGTGGGTAGAATTCACATTACCTGCTAGTAATCTTGTTAACCCCTCCAACTAAGCTAAATATGTTTGTGTCTGGAGTGGGTTCACGGCAATAGTGTAATGGGTGGGGTTCGAACCCGCGACCTCTCGATCCCAAGTCCAACACCTTAACCATTAGGCTCAATAGCCTAATGGTTAAGGTGTTGGACTTGGGATCAATACGTCAATACGCTTTATTTTACATCCCTACTAATTGTATAAATGCGAAAGTAGCTCTGTCTGTCTGTTACTATCTGAGGTACAGACTTGGATGGAATATTAGTAGTGTCGTTTCTCTTACCTTGTGTGGGGGAAGATCAGTTTTGTAGTGGAGCCAGCCAAACCATTCAGGGGCGACCTGAAACACGATGGAAATCACATTTCAGTTAACTACTAACAAGTGATTAGAACATATGTTTCGCAATCTTGCCCTATAAAAACTTTAAAAATAGATGTATATTATTGACTGGTGTCAAAATTGGACTTTTTTTACACTATCATTAGGGCTTCAAACGGGATTTTAATTCTCGTGAACAAGGTGAGTTTTGTGTGTCGGGAACAGAATAGAGTTTTGAGTAATACATGTGACAGAAGTAGCAGTGTCAATCACAAACGAGATAGACGGTACACCGATTTGTCTGCTCATAAACATCCACCTGCATTGACTTCAGTTCATCCGTGATCATGGCGCTTGCAACAGTGTCAAAATATCGGCAACTCGAATAATAAATATAGTGTGAGAATTTAGAGAGTACTTAATGTGTTTATAAAATTTATAACTTGTAACTTATCTATTGCATTGGGTGCAACCAATAGATTTAAGTATGCAAATAAATAAATTAATGTTGTATGTGTGTTGGCAGGTATCCGCAACTCCCCGACCAAGCGCGTATTTTGCGTAAGGGTAAGGATCTTTTCATTCTATCCATGCCAACTCCTCCAGGAAGGCGAGCAACGCCCATGTTTTGCTTATATATATATAAGCAAAACAGAAACGAACTATATTATTTATATATAAATTGGTGTTACCTGGCTGCCATCATAGTTCAAGTAAACTTTGTCATTGTACTCCACCCAGCGGTTCCTGCCATAGAAGAAGCGAGGATTCTCAAAGTATTTGTTGCCATATTTGTCTTCTCCTACTAGCTGGCCATCTTTCAGTTCATCTTGTCTGAAAACAGAAGGTTTTAACTACACAATTACAGATATAGACTTCAAAAGACATTATAAAACAAAATTTTTGATTGTTGGGCAGTTCTCATAGTCTTAACATTTGTGCACACAAAAACTTACTTCTGCACATTCCTTATCACCGCACTTCATTTCAAACTAATTCTTATGAGCTATTTCTACTGTTAAACTCTGGAACTTGCTACCCCTTGACATCAAGAAGGCTGAGTCAAAATTTTCTTTTAAGCGTAAAACTAGAAATCACTACTTAAAGGACTGTTATTCTTAGTTTGGTCTTCGTCATAATTATTATGAGCTTTATGAGTGATATTGTATGTGTAAAAAAATAAAATAAATAATTTTTTTTTTTTTTTTTTTTTTTTTTTTTTTTTTTTTTTTTTTTTTTTTTAAAAGATTACTAGCAATGTGGGTAGAATTCACATTACTAGCAATCTTGTTAACCCCTCCAACTAAGCTAAATATGCTTGTGTCTGGAGTGGGTTCACGCCAATAGTGTAATGGGTGGGGTTCGAACTTGCGACCTCTCGATCACAAGTCCGACACCTTATCCATTGGGCTATTGACGCTTAAAATAATGTATATAAATGTACTACAATATTGCTTCAGAGCTTTAGTGATTTTGTCTCAACAGAAACATCTAGGTACCTGTGAATTTGTGACTTAAAAGTTGGTAAGAAACCTAAACTCAGTGTTATTATATTTTTAATATCTCAAGAAAACTTACAGCTAGGATACAAGTTGTTGAGACAAAAGATATAATCGTTAAATATTAAAGGAAAACGTTAATTAGGAAACATTTAATACAAAATATTGATTTAGAATGAGAAGGCATCGTAAACAGCTGTAAGAAGTTACAATCTTATAGTATTGCTATTTCAAACATTCACCTACGTATAAATTCAGTGGCGTAGTTTAAAGGTTTACTTTGTAAAAGCATTACTTACGAAATCAAGCATGGTTTATAAGCAATTTAGACGTATAGATATACTCTACAAGTCTATAAACCAAAACTGTTTCAATTTAGAATCATCAGCTGCGTAAAAATTTGGGATAAACATAACCTAAAAACAATTACATAATAAACTAAATTAGTCCATACCTGAACAGTTTATACAAGGAACCTCTGATTCCACCGTTTTGGCGAATAATGTTGAAGAAATTGGCGACTTTATCAAGCGCGAGTATCTTCCCTAGGGACATTTTTATTTATTTTTTGCTTTCCTATCTCACTTCTCAGCAAAAATATTGACAACTTTGACAGAAATAAAATTCAGTGCTGCCAGTTGTTAATCGTCAATAATACTAAATTATCGATTAATCAGATCAGATGAATAGTCATCCGTGGACGAATTCACCAAATTCTATCCCGGAGTTTCCCAAACAGTAAACAAGACTATTCAAGATTTAAAAATTGGTCTGTGTGACTGTGACACTGAATTAATGTTAGTCAAAGCTTAAAAAAAATAAGTTTGGTATATAAACGATTTTTTTATGAAAAAAGTAAAATTAGGTACTACATATGAAGAAAATAATGGTTTCATTTTGTCCTTTGTTACAGAATAGCTCTTTTCCTAAAACTATACGTGTCGTACGACGTCGTATCATCATCTGCTAAACGTTTTTCCTATGTTGGAGTTGGCTCCAGTCTAACCGAATACAGCTGAATATTAGTGTTTTACATGCAGAAAGAGAATCCTTCAAAGTCGCTTCCATTGCAGAAAAGATGGTTGAGAGCCGGCTGAGATGGTTTGGCCATGTCATGAGGCGAGGAGATCCAGTGAAAAACGCACTGGCTATCCCAGAGACCAGAAAGGGCAGAGGAAGACCGCCAGCCACGTGGTGGACAACCGCTACCAAGGACATGGAGCAAGCTCAACTGAAAGCACAGACAACCCAGGACAGTGTCCTGGCGCCTTAAAACGAGGAGAGCCGACCCCAAGTTAAAGGGAGCAGGCGTGGTAGAAGAACTTCTTCTTCTTTTTCTTCGTCTTCACATGAAGAAAGAGAATATTGAATTGAAAACCATTTATTCGGTGAAAATATAATGACACGACACCCTGCCACTTGGCTAGACCAGTGTCAATTTTTCTGACTACTTACTAGCAACGACTGTCAAAGACGTCCAACAACACGTGACAACCGGGACCAACGGTTAATGTGCTTTCCGGGGCATAGGGGTATCACACCGGCAATTTCCAAACTCCAGGCTACTGAGAAATCTGATGTCTTACAGAAAGGCCAATAGACTGACCTAGGAATCGAACCCAAGACCTCATGCTACCATTAGACCAATGAGATAGTCATACAACGTGGCAATACATAACTAATTCATACAAGCGTTCGCAGTACCATATTTTTAACCGACCTCAAAAAAAAGGAGGTTCTCAATTCGTCTTGAACTTTTTTTTATGTGTTACCTTATAACTAGCAGATAGCTGGACCGATTTGGAAAATTCTGTTTTGTTTGAAAGGGTATACTTTCTAGTTGGTCACATTGTCATCACGTTTGAATCTGATGATGGAATCACGGAGAAATCGAGGGAACTCTTCAAATATTATAGGCACACCTATAGCGTTTTTGGTATTTCTTATAGTACCTTGTGCAGTTGCTCTCGATTACTTGAATATGAATGTTAAGCACTTTATGCTCGTCACAATGTATATGGTGAAGTAGAGCTGATGGTGATGTACTAGGTGCCAAAAAAAGTAGAGCTGATGGTGATGTGTAGGTGCGGTGTCAAAAAAAAAGAAAATACAAAACAAATGACACAGAGTACCAAAATTAAAGTTATTTTTGCATTTGTAGTGTTTTATATGGAAGTCGGTTCTATTTTTTGCTAAAAAGTTTTTTGTACCTAATGAATTGTTTACCATAAATGCTTGTTATATTTGTGATAAATTTTTATACAAGAATTACATTAATTTATCAAATAGTTCTGGTTTATTAATTGATATAAAGTACAAATCAGAAGAAGACTCAGAAGGGAAGTAGTAGATATTATGTTAAAAAAAAACTTGTAATTTAATACAGGCACGATTTAATAATTAAATTATTTAACAAGCTATCAACAGTTAACTTATGCTAAGATTCAACACTTGTATTCTTTTTCTTTTTGCCCTTTTTGTTACTTTTATTTTCAGTTGATGTATTATTATCTGTATCAGATGTTGCGATGACTTCAATAGTATTCTCATCTTGTATTTCTTTTTTCTTCTTTTTAGGTTTTGAAACATCTTCATCTTCTTCGGGAATCACTTCGATCTCTCGGAAATCTTTCTTTTTTAACTTTTTAGATTTCTTACTAACTTTTCGTTCTTTAATAACACTGGCAACACTGTCATCGTCTGTCACTTCACTTTTATGTGGCAAAGGGACCTCATCTGATTCAGCCAAGGCACATTCTATTCTATTATTTCCAGATTTTTCATTACTGTGACAGCGTTTTCTTTTCTTCTTTTTCTGTTTACTTTCTGTACTATCAGAGTCACTGTTTAGGTTTATATTTTCAACTTGTTCTTTTAATTTCTTGGCATGAGAGTAGCCTTTATATTTTGACTGAGAAAGTAATAATGCTTCTTGTTGCGCTATCCTTGCTAATTTCCCTGTGGCTTTCAATCCGTGGCGAGCTCCCCTGAAAATATAAATAACAACTTTAAAATAAGTATTAAATTGGCAATTTTAAAGGTAAATTTAGATGTATATACCACACTTTTAATTCGATTAATCAATCGAATAATGAACCATTATTAATCGAGAGAAATAAATGATAGAATGTACACATTTATTTTTAAGTAGTAACTAGATTTTATAATAAATGAATAGGTATATTTTTATTAAATATATTAATTTATCTAACCAAATATAGTAAAACCCCTTTTGCAAATTGTTTGAAGTGATGAATATTTTAATAAATTGTGCGTAATCAACTAATCACACTTAAAAAGACTACCTCCTTTTTTTAAGGATGGGAAATCATCCAATGACTGCCTCCCGATCTGTGAGAAGCGAGAGGGTATGTCAGACTTTTACCGGCTAAAACCCATCCATGTTCCATCGTATGCCCTTCGTGTTCCGAGGCCGCGGTAACTCTTTCGAACAATTCCGCAACCCCGGCAGGCAACGGCCCCCTAGTGGGCCCCGACAAATTTTGCTGACATTCTTTGAGGCGCGCATGGAACGCGACGCGCCGTCTACACGGACCTGGTTTCAGTCGGGCGGTGAGCTACCCATTGCTCGCAGCCCGCAGGCCCACGCCTACGGTGGCTGGGAGTCACCCTGTGACTCCCGACGCCCGGAACGTCTTCTGCGGCGGCTGAGGCGCAAGGGCTGTGAGGGCCTTGAGACCTGCCTCCCCCTCGCGCGTCCCGCCACCTCCTTCGCTTGCATAAGTGCTTCGCAGAAAGAAGTGACTGCTTCCCGTGCCTCCCCTCGCTCCGGACCATGCATTGAACCAGGGCCGGAAGCGAGAGGTCGCCGCCTATTGCCCCTACGAGGACACGGCGGAGCTCTGCCCAAGCAGGGCAAACCTCCACTGTGTGTTCCACCGTGTCCTCAGGGCGATCCTCGCAGTGGTAAACACGGGCGTTTCCTCTCGCCGAATGCGACATACCTGTGTACCGGACACGGTTGAGTCCCGAAACAACCGTGTCCGGTGAGGACCTGCGTCAGGCGGAAGGTGAGGACGCCATGACGCCTCGTAAGCCACTCCTCAAAGAAGACTACCCCCTTACCACTGCAACCTAAACCCAATTGAATTGGAATGAGTACAGGGGCATGTTACATAAAAAAATATCATGATCTATTCATTTAGTTTTTCAGTTCCTTCATAATCACATTTAACTTGTTGGTAACTTCACACAATATTATTAAATAAATTTTTAATTTTAATTTTTTTTTTTTAATTTATTGAAAAAACTAAATAAAATTTCTTAAATCGTTATTCAATTTGATTCCCGAATCGATTTATTTAGAATTTAGATAGATCACAACTTCGTAGTTGACATTATCTTACAACACTGACTGTTAGTTTACTGAATCAAATTAAAAGTTGTGGTAGATACTATAGATACTTAAGTCTCAAGTAGTAAGGATCCTGCCTATTGCTATCAACTAGGCATAAATCGAGGCTACATAGCAGAAACAACTACTGGAAAAATTCTATCCACAACTGATACTATAGAATAAAACTTACTTATGAGCAGTCCTGCCCTCACATGCCTTAAACAATTCCTCATCTGTCATTTTAAACACATCTTTCTTATTCCCTTCATCCTCAGATTCCTCTTCCCTCACTCTCTCCACATTACTAGCACCATTTGTTAACACCGCAGTCCGAACAAAGTAATCTGCATACTGCTCCTCGTTTTCATTGTCTTTTGGCTTTTTATTCAGTTTCCATGTACTGTTAGTTATTACGAATTCCTTTTCGTCTTTCGTTTTTATTTTCTTTGTTTTACCATTTTTTTCTTTTACCTGGAACATTGTGTTTTATAGATATTAGTAAGATCAGTTTCGCTTCATGTATTTCTCTGGAATTGATGAAAATTCTTAATAATTTTCTAATTTAGAAAATATAATAGTTATGTCTGTTAAACCAAGAAGTATTCTAAATACAATAAAATTTAGATTATAGATATAATTAATAATAATAATCAGCCTATTACATTCTAACAAATGGAATGCTGGCCTTATCTCTACGAGAGAAAATGGACTTAACCAACCATCCAGACACAGTGCGGGTTGGTGGGTGTCACACATCTTTGGCCTTTTGGAAGGACATGCTGATTTCTTAACTATGTTTTCCCTCACCAATCTGAGAGTGGTGGTGATGATTTCAACAACACAAAGTAATGTCCGGACGACAGTCTAACCCATGACCTGCAACTATCAAGTTAGACCTGTTGCCTTTGAGCTACTACTGCTTTCTGCCACAGATACAGTATTACTTAACTTCAGTAAGTTTAAAGTAAAAAAATGTTTTGGTTAAACTCATTATGCTATCAGTTAGAAAGTTCCATTAAATAGCTCTAGTGTAGATACATAGCTTGAATTTTTGAAGAATTTAAATTGAAGACCAAGACAAATGGACAGAGTACCCACCTCAACATTGGCTGCAGCTTTATCATACAGTGTAGTCCACCAATGTTCATTGAATTCAGCGGCAGCATCATGACCAACTCCGGCCACACTACGCTTCAGTTTAGGTTTTAGGGCCTCTGATATTCCATTCTCGTGTTTTCCAAGCCCTTTACCTAAAAACATATTAAAAAAGGTAGTTAAATAATGTTAGAAATTATACTTACTTAAAAATAAAAGATTATTCAGTTTTATTTATTTATTATATACTTTATTTTACACCTTACAATACTTACATATTAAAGATACAAATAATGAAACTAGTGTACAATGGGCAGTCTTATCGCAAAGGATGATCTCTTACAGACAACCTTTGGATGGACAGAAATTAAAAGAGATAGATTTAGGCCTATGTGTGTGCGTGTGTGTGTCACATGTTTTACAAAACGTGCAAGCCTGTATTTTGGATATAATATTTAATTCTAAACCTTAATATTTGAAATAGATTTGTTAGTATACTCCATTAAAAATGCAAGTAGAAGTTAACTATCACTTCTAAACACCATAATTATTAAGAAGTATACAGAAGTTGTAACTTTATTTCCTATCTTATAGATGAAACACAGGAATTAACTCGACTCTTTTAAAAGATCACGATCAACATAAATTTAAATTAAAAAAAAATTAGTAACTAATATGCAGGCCATCGCTCGACCCAGCCTTCATAATTAACTTGCTATCTAAGACTGTCTCTAAAGTCGGAAGAAATACCTAGTAAAAACATTTTTGGTCAGTGGGTCGTCTTAGGGGCGGAGTTAAAGGAAGTTTAACTAATTTTGCGTCTAGGCTACAAAACATGTTGATAATGTGTTGTTAATAATTACGATAAATGATCAGTGGGTATCCTTAGAGGCAGAAAATTCGGTTAGTGGATATTCTCTAGACAAAAAGCCTCAATGTTTTGAAGCTATCGGTAATTTGAAGATTTGGAAGCACTCGAAAACAGAACTCGAAACTTTAAGCGAACTAATATTTACCATCGGTCCAGCCATATTTCTCCAATTGCTTGCGTGCGAAATCCATATTTGAATAACGAGAAGCACTTATATCACATTCGTTTCACTTATAAGTATAACGTTATAACTCTTAGAATGATAAAAAATTACAAAATATAAACATAACCTATTTGCCAAACATGCTTTTACAAGACAGCTGATGATTATATAATATATTTTATCTGTGCTACGTATCTTACGTAGCACAGATAAAATATATTATGTAATCGCTTGAGCTGAGTAAAATAAAGTGCGCCCAGTATATAATCTGGGTGGATCGAAATATTCATGCTTAGTATGAATATGTCGAAATAGAGAACTTAAAAAAACTTGAGGTCATATAGGATTACACTGATTCAGGATCAAGGAAACTATATCATAATATATAAGCGTCAATAGCCTAATGGATAAGGTGTCGGACTTATGATCGAGAGGTCACGAGTTCGAACCCCACCCATGACACTATTGCCGTGAACCCACTCCAGACACAAGCATATTTAGCTTAGTTGGAGGGGTTAACATGATTATAATTGGAAATAAAATTATTGATGTAATATTTTAAGTTACCTATAAATAAACTAATATAATAGGGGTTAACAAGATTGCTAGTAATGTGAAAGTTATCTTTATAAAAAAAAAAAAAATATTTATCACAAACACAACTATCATTACAGGCAATAATCCTAATGCGGTAGCGTGGTCTTTAGTTACATTATAAATTACTATTAAAGCTACTAGTTAGAGTCTGGCAAACGAAAGTAGACACTCGAATTATTTGCAAAGTTTTTATATGGCAATGCTAAACTAATGTCAAACTCAATTTTCAAAACAAGATGGCGTCTTGTTGGTGATTTGTTGTGATCTTGTTAATAGCGTTTATTCAGCGAAAAATGAACAAAACTATTAAAAGTGGAGTACGGGAGATGTTGTTTCGCATGATGTCTAAATATCAAGAAAAACAACAGGAGAAAGACGCCGAATTCAAACAAAAACAAGATTGTTTACGTGTGGTGTTCGATTTCATAGTTAGTATGACGCTACTAAGTTGATACTTTGTCGTAATTCACAATTTATATTTATCGAGGAAAAATATTTATCTATTTTGATTCACATTCATTTTATAGAATGTTAAACATTATGGTTATTTATTTAACTTACAATTAAATGTTGCATGGTTTTTAACATTTTTTGTACTTTTATAGAAAATCTGGTGGATGTAGCAGGGGTTGATGAGATAGTGAAACCTATTGAAAAACTTACGGATTTAGAGCAGAAAGATAGGATAAGAACCCGGAACCAGTACTTGGATAAAATAGCTTCAATCACTGGTAAGTTTTTACTAGGAGTACATAACTTTTATAAAGATGTAATTGAATTCATGATTTGAAAACCTAATCATTTTGTTTTACCATTCTTTACAGAAGTGAGCGTTACTACATTAATAAGAATTAAAAAGGAAGGTGCGGGTAAGGCCATATAAACCCACAGTGTCCGACATAGATAGTTTCGACATCTATTAGATGCTATTCGTAACAAAATTAACGAATTTTATATCGTTAGAAAACAAGTTTAAAACGAAACACACCAGAGCCAGTATATGAAGCTGATGAAATTCTGAAGCAGAATGGGCACGAGGTATTGCGAGTTCCCCCCTACCACTGTGATCTAAATGCCATTGAGTTAGTATGGAGTTTGGCTAAACGTAAAGTGGCAAGTAAAAATATTGCTCAGTGGACTTACAGAAATTTATAAAAGAGTCGTTTGAAAATGAAAAACTCCCGAGGAGTGAAAGAAAATTACTGATCATGTCATCCATGTTGAAAATAAACATAAAGAAAGGGACAGAATTACAGAAAATAATTTAGAAAGTTTTATAATTAACGTAGGAAACAATGACTCCAGTGAGAGTCACTGGAGTCATTGTTTCCTACGTGATGAAACTTCCCACATGGAAGTCTTACATTCAGATTTTGACTACAGTGAATAAATCAGAACTGTTTTAGAATACTGTTTTTTTTTTTAATCTAATTAAGACACAATATCTGAACTATTACCTACCTAAAATATCTCTTGTATTTTTATTCCGATGAAATAAAATACATAATTTTAAAGTATCAAATATAGTTATTCCAGGTATTTCATAGTAGTTTTGGGGTTGCTATGCTGATATTTTTTAAATTTGCCGCGCTTTTTCAGTCTCTACTTTCGTTTGCCAGACTCTATATATTAGCATAACATAATACAAACAATGTTACCTTTGTGAATTCATTCAGAGAGCAATTAAATAAATCTATCCTATCAGCAGTGTCATTCAGTGTATGCAAGGCTCGCGTCAGGGGCGCTTTACTGAGCAGGATGGTTCGCGCGCGCGGCACTGCTAACAACCGTGGCCGTCGGCGTCGCAATGCATACTTATCAGGCACATTCAGACATATCTCCTTCAAAACACCAGCATTAAACATTTTACCGCGCAACAGCTTAAAAATATACGTGGTAAAAGCCAGGTCCCTTCTAGTCTCCAGTTTGTTGTACCCAACCATGCCGATTACGAACAAGGTTGGGTACATCAACGGATAGAAGGGGTAGACCCCGTAAAGTTTCATGTACAAATACCTGGTAAATTTGTTCTGTATGCGTTCCAACATAAGACTATATTTAATCTCATGTGGAGCCCATATGACAGCATTACACTCAAGTTGAGTTCTTATCAGAGCATTATACAATGCTGTTACCGCTGTAATGTTTGTAAAACCCGATGCCCGACGGAGTATGAAACCCAGGCTTCTATATGCTTTTTTTACAAACATTTATAATATGTTCACGAAATGTTAACTCGGTGTTCAGGCCTTTTCCCAACTTTGTGGGGTCGGCTTCCAGTCTCACCGGATGCAGCGGAAACATCGATATATTAAGATGGTCACCCATCCACGGACCAGCCGAGGCAAGCGTTGCTTAACATTAAAGATTGACCCGTGCTGGGTGTCTCGCCCAGCAAATGTTGAGTTGGTAACCCTTTCGGCGGGGACATGCTCAGCGAAATTCTCAGTGTAATTTTTTTTGTTTGTAACTTTTTATTGTATGTTGTTGTGTCTTTCAATTTCAATTTCAACTACTCGATCGAATGGTCGACAGACATATCGACGGACAAGTCGATAGACTGATCGACGGACTGATCGACCGATTGATCGACGGACTGGTCGATCGACTGGTCGACGGACTGTCCGACTAACTAGTCGACCAACCGGTCGACGAACTGATCGACCAACTGATTAGCGGACTGATCGACCGACAGATTGACGGACTGATCGACCGACTGGTCAACCAACTGTTCGATCAACTGGTCGGTGAACTAATCGACTGACTGGTCAGTGGATTGGTCGATGGACTGGTCGACTGACTGATCGACGGACTGGTTGACTGACTGGTCGGCGGACTGGTCGACCGAATGGTCGGCGGACTGTTCGACGGAAAAATATCGATTTTCGATCGATCGAATGGTCGACAGACATATCGACGGACAGATCGACGGACAGGTCGACAGACTGAACGATCAACTGGTCAGCGGACTGGTCAACGTACTAGTCGACCGACTGGTCGCCGGACTGATCTACCGACTGGTTGGTGGACTGGTCGGCCGAATAGTTGACGGACTGATCGACCGACTGGTCGGCGGACTGGTCAACGGATTGGTCGCCTGACTGGTCGGCGGACTGGTCGACCGACAAATCGACGGACAGATCGATCGACTGGTTGACAGACAGATCGACGTACAGGTCGACCGACTGGTTGACTGACTGGTCGACGGACTAGTCAACTAGACCAGACACGGTTATTGGCCCTCGACTGCTCGATTTTCAACCGACGACAAAAAAGGAGGAGGTTATCAAGTCGACGCGTATATATGTGACGTGACGTCACGGATGTTGTATGTATTGTATGTATGTATGTATGTCGGGCAGGTATCCGCAACTCCACGACCAAGCTCGTATTTTGCGTAAGGGTAAAGATCTCTTCATTCTATCCATGCCAACTCCTCCAGGAAGGCGAGCAACGCCCTCATTTTGCTTACCATTTCTCGGAGGGTACCTGGTTTGCCGAAGTATTCAGTCCTGTAGTCCGCGACTGCAGGGCAGCTCAGTAGCAGGTGTGCTGCTGTTTCGTCCTCCTCCATGCAGGCTCTGCAGAGTGGGCTGTCTGTGACTCCTATTACATAGAGGTGTTTATTAAAGGATCCATGACCGGTAAGGGCGGCTGTCATCAGCCGCAATTGCGGTTTAGACAGTCGTAGGACCTGTTTTGACAAGCGGCCATCAAGGGTCGGGAGAGCCTCTTTAGGCTGCCTGCACTCACCATGGTTCTCCCATAGTTTGTGGTGTAGATCTCTGTTACGTTTCCTTACCAGGTGACGCAGATAACCGAAGGGGAGTGGTGTAATGGGTTCAGGTCCCATAATCGCCATACTCGAAGCCCTTCTAGCGAATTCGTCCGTTGCATCGTTGCCTCGGGAGTCGCTGTGTCCTTTGATCCATTGAATGGTTATATTGTTGTCTACCAACCTGGTTGAGGAGATTGTGACACTCCAAGATCAGCCGGGAGTTAACTGTGTGGCTGCTCAGTGCTTGCAGGACTGCCATGCTGTCCGAAAGTATGCGTATTGAGTGGTCCACAACTTCCCTGTTTATAATAGCCGAAGCTGCCAGTGAGATCCCCAGGCACTCGGCCTGAAACACTGTGTTGTAGACCCCCAATGGTCTGGCTATACGAATTTTAAGATCCTCCGAAAAGACTCCTGCACCCGTACCAGTACCTGTTTTGGAACCATCGGTGAAGACCCGTACCTCAGAGGGGCACAGCCCCTCGCAGCGGTGATCCTCGTACAGTTGGATTCTGTATTTTTTGTCAAAGACAATTTGTTTGGGCACCCGGTCATTAACTGCCTTCGTTATGGGGAGCTCGTTGTTGAGTTCCTCAAGCAGAGCGGTGTGCCTTGTTTCTATCTTACCCCAAAGATCCAGTGTTTTGAGACGTACTGCTGCCATCGTCGCTTCCTGTTGTATGAACAGATGGAGCGGCGGGAGCCCCAGCATAGCCTCTACAGCTGCTGTCGGGGTAGTTCTCATGCAGCCCGTTATCGCCATGCAGGCCAGCCTTTGCATGCGTTGTAGTTTGTTAATGGCTGTGACAAGCTTGGTGTGGGGCCACCACACCACGGCCCGGTAGGTAATCATGGGCCGAATTACAGCGTTGTACAACCACATAGTGTTTTTTGGGGATAGGCCCCACTTCTTACCTATCATTTTCTTGCATTTCCAGAAGGTGATGCAAGCCCTGTTTAATTTATAGTCTAGATAATAATAATAATATAATAATAATAATATAATAATAATAATATTCCACAACTTTTCACACAACGCCATCTAGTCCCAAACTAAGCAGAGCTTGTGGTATGGGTACTAGACAACTGATAAACATACATATATATTTCTAAATACATACATATTATAGATAAATTACACCCAGACAAAGAACAAATGATCGTGCTCATCACACAAACATTTGTCCTAGGTGGGAATCGAACCCACGACCTAGCAGTCAGGGCCACTGACCACTATATCAACGGGCCTGTCAAGAAAGAAATGGTTACTCCAGTCACGGATGTTAATCAGTCATCAACTCTTTGTGTACTGCTCGTAAATTAAATACAAATACAGGCGATATATTGCATAAGTTCTTACTGTGAGACTCTTGAAATACAGCTAGTACTGCAAATTACAAGTGACATTGTTATCCAGTGTTTCTCTCAAACTCCGGCAAGTAAATTACTACCCGAAACCTTACAAAAATAAATCTGTTTTTTACTACTTGTCGGAAACAAACTGTGAACTAAGTGAAGTGTGTGCGCAAGCTTTTACTTAATCTGTGTACAAACTTATAATAGTCTAAAGTAAGCAAACATACATTACTTCGATGAACTTGAAATCCTTCTATAGTTTATTGATTTTAACCTTTTGAACGCCACGGTCGGCTATAGCCGACAAACGAAAACGTGCCAAACACGCCACCGTCGTCTATAGCCGACAAGAAAACGTCATTTTTTAAGTACATACAAAATAAATATACTAAATTCAGTTTTCTGTGTTTCTTTTTCCTATTATTTAAAACTACATTTAAAAAAAAAACTACATTAATGAAATATTGTAAAATAACACAAAGATATATTAATTACTTACATTTCACTAGAAAAAACAATCATCAAAAATTGCTAATCGAAATCCGTAAAAAAGTGTCCTTCCTCACGCCACAGTCGCGTCGTCAAGACTCAAGACACGCATAGATGATACATCGACAGCTAGTGATGGGTAAGTAAGGTAACTTTTATTTAAAATTTCTAAAATATTTTATTAAAAGTAGCTTACTATTACTTGACAATTATTTTTTAATACCAACTATTCGTATCTGAATATTCCCAATGTATAATATTTGTAAAATTGTGGAAAAAAAAACATATTTCAAATGACTACTGATGTGCGGCTGTTTATATTTAGCCACGAGGTCATCACACCTAGGTATATATAAAATACTTAAAGTAAAAGCGTGTGTAGGTAGGTACCCTTTTTTACAAAAATAACGTGGATGGAGAGATTTCCCTATAAATTACTGTGCCACAATTATGATATTTGTCAAAGTTTATATGGATAAGGTCCACCCTTTGAATACTGTAATATAAGCGAATATTGTAACTTTATAATTAGTACCTAATTAATTGTAACAAATTGTTAAATCTTACAATTGTGGTGGAAAATAAACGTTTTTTGATTTGATTTTGATTTAAGGTGTGCAAAAAGAAACTAATATTTTTACATACGAAAAAAAATGCCTGACTGCCTCGTTGATTACAGTGGTCGGAAACGCGACTGCTCTGACGAGGTCTCGGTTTTTCTGTAAGTAATTTCTCAGTAGTAGCCCGGAGTTTGGAAGATGGCGGTGTGATACCCCCGTGCCTCGGAAAGCACGGTATGTCGTTGTGTGTCTTTGGTTCCAGCTGTCATTTGAATATCTTTGACAGTTGTTACTGGTAAAATCAGAAGCCAGTAAATCTGACCCTGGTCTAGCCAAGGTGTATCGTGTTTCCCAGCTACTGGGTTGTGGAGGTTTCGACCGTTGGGCAACCATTACATAAAATAAATGAAACAGCAAAATATTTTCAGAATATAATTATTAAAAAAAATAACATGTGTACATATTAATCTAATCTAAAACACGGTCTCTTTTACTTTTGATATGTATTGTTCTATATTTTTTTATATTAATATTGACTATTAGCATCCTGCTAATACGTCATCCTCGTCCAAATCTTCTATAACGGAGTCATTATTGCTGAAAAAAAGAAAATAAACTACGTAACACATCCGTCATATTTCTTGTTTTCATGGAACCCATGGTGACGGCCATAGAGATATTAGATAGAGAAGGGATGACATGGAGATGCTTGTAGGTAAGCTAAAATGTCCGACGGTTAGAAAGAGAGGGAATATCAGGGTACCCTATAATAGGGATGCCTTAAGCCACTTAAAACGGCTTGCCCGGACTGGAGGTTTATTAATTAGAGCAAGGGTAATTAATTAAGGCACATACAAGTCCGGTTAAGCAACGGACAACCTCGCAGGTTGACCTGCGGGATGCCACACCAAAAAACACTTGAAACGGAAGATTTATCAAATGTATTTGTTTCGATTTTACGATATTTGTGAACTTTTGCAAACGCCAAGGACCCATAATAAATAAACATGGTAAATATCCCGTTTTAAGCTCAAATGAGACTTATTTTAAATCAAGTGTAAAGAATAAAGAGTACAAGTAATAGTACAATAAAGAGTATTCTATCTATCTATCTATCTTAGTGACGGGTGTCAAATGTCAGTTTTAAAACATATAAATATAATATAATATATTATAATATAATATAAACGTATTGCCATACGCCACGACGCACGGTGGGCTGAAAATCGGCTTTCATAGACTTAGGCATTTTATTTTGCAAGTGCGAGTTTTTTTTCCGGATATCACTTCTATTAGTTATAACAATATACAAAAATGACACCAGAATTGATTCTGCACAGAAACGAAGGAATTATAATTTTTTTACGAAAATTTTGTATGGAGCTAGTATGAAAAATCGAAATATCTCTAAAACGGCAGCGATAACCGTAATATCCTTATAGGGGGTTATAGTACTAATTATTTATGATTTTTTGACATACGTTACATAATGGTTGTAGATGCCTTTTTTTTTAAAAAATCGTCAAAATATTTTTATTTATTTTTACATATTTAAACGTTCCTTTTAGTGTTTAAGTTGAAGAATTCAGAGCTTTAACAACTCTTATCATAAAATAGCATCACCCCTATAGACCTGAAGGACTAGACAGAGGTGTTTAGTGTCTTGTTGATCTTGTAAGATTTCCAACAATACCAAATAGTTGAATATCAGTGTCAAAGTGCCCATGCTGTCGCTTCTTTTTGAAAGATAGGGGAATGAAATTGTTAATTGATCATACCCTAAAAGTATGATTACAACATAACCGGACACATAATAATAATAATATCCTTATAGGGGATTATAGTACTAACATTATTTATTTTAACATATGAAACTGTTCAAAACGATCCATGAACTGTGTCAAAGTTAAGAACATCGTTAGGAAGCATGCTTTTTCCCCAAATATTAAGAATATGTGAAAAAAAAAAGACTGTATATAAACTTTTTATTGATAGGTAATTTAAATAAAACAGAAGTAACAAAAATAATATCTAATAAATTCAATTATACAAAATACATATTTGAAACTATAATTTATGAAATTATTAACTAAACATATTGGTACAATAAACTAACATAAATAACAAAAGAACATAAAGAAAAATAATTAAATTTTACAAATTTTCTTTACAACTTTCGTTGTCGGACTCCAATTCCGAGTCAGAATCCAGATCGGATATACCTACAAACTCGAACTCAGTTTCCGGAAACTGTATTAGGTCGAGAGTTTCAGCAAAAAAGGTTGTCTTCCTTTTGGCATCTAACTTCGGCCTTTGTGCACTTAGAAAAGGATCCGAAGAAACAACAAGCATATTTAGGATATCTTGATTAGAATCTTGCCTGCTTCTTTTCCGCGAATGATGTTCCCGGAACCTCCTAAAATCTTTGTTTCGAGACTCTGAGGCTTCTTCCGAGAGAGTCCCAATCGGGACAATACCATTTTTTTCGATTATGTCAGCTCCGTGTATTAATAGTTTATGTACGGTTGATGACATGTAGTACCAGTCGTATAATTCCACGTACTTTTCTGCTGTTTTGCGAGCAAAATCTTTAAATTTGATGACATCGATCTTCTCACCAGATGTTATTGCTTGCAAAATAACAGCAAATCTTTTTATCAGGTTTTGATCCAACCCAGTAATAGCTGCAGTTTTATTGGGAAACTCGAAAAACTTCCTTGCGGTATTCCCGTCATTGGTAGTTCCCGAGCCTTGTTTTACTATATCAATTAACAGATTGAGCTCCTCTTTAAATTTATTTTGAATGTTTTTTTTTCTGTTTTGTAACATATCTTTATGCTCATTACTTCTTGCTGCCCACTGTTTGAAGTCAAGTCTGTACGCAATGTGTAACAGACATTCCATGCAATTTATACGGGCATGTAGGGATGATAGGCCAAATTCATATATGTCAGAACACACAGTTTTTGATGTTACAGCATCTAAGTGGTTCATTTCTGTTGGTTTTGCTAAGCACAGGTAGCATGATGCATTTGATCTAGCTTCAGAAAGGTACGTGCAGACTTTTGCGTCGATCATTGTCATCATTAGTTTATGAGTCACCCTGTTACTATTAATGCACTCTGTGGGGTTAAGGGCCTCAATTTCCTCATCCATTTTTCTTTTGTTATCAATGACAACTGCATGGCTTTCTTTTACAAAAGTGAACTGAACCGGACGACAATAAAAAGTTGAGCATGGTTTCGGGTTTGTCCATATAGTATTATCTCCAACTGTCAGTTTCAGTGGCACCAAGGAGGTCATGAAAATGCTTGAATCATCATGCTCGCCGTCCATTTTCTGCTTGTATCGGCTTTGATTGGAAGCACCATCAAATCCCCACTTCGATATCAGCTTTAACTGCTTATTTTCCACATTATCAGAAAGACTTTGAAGAATCCGCTTCACCGTGATGTCAAGTAAAGCTTGAAGTGTAATTCTAGCTGATGAATCCGTAACTGATACTGATTGATTAGGAGGGTAGCATGCAAGCTTAGTTTGTTGCAGTTTATAGTAGGATGGGTAAATATCCTTAGCACCTTCCCGAATGGCAGTCTCTCGCAACGTAATATATTGCCACTTTGAAAGCTTAAGTGAAAGAAGCAATCCAAGTGCTTTCTCTGGTGTAAATATTACTGTTTTCTTAATGCTTTCCTTGATTTTAACGGCAGCTTCTGGATTTTTGATCATATAATTGATTACAGATGCGATATCTTCATAACCTTCTTCTTTTAAACGTGCTGCAGCTGCATATGCCAATTCACAGGAATCCTCGCCTATGTGCTCACTAGATCTTCTCTTTTTCTGTTTGCTTCCCAGATCTTTGAATGGTTTTCGGGACCTTTTTGTCATTGTTCCAACAGTCGATGATGTCGAAGGTTCTGGAGAGACTGAGCGTGCTCTTGGTATCTCATCAACAGTTGGTTCTTGATTTATTAAAGTTTGCACGCAACTCGGCCAATCAATATTTGCTTGCAACCACTCTCCGTACGTATTTCTAAACTTATCAAAGAATCGTTTAGATTTCTGCCACCTGTTTAAAGCAGCTCGCGTGAATCTCCGGCAAAATTCTTTGAGAGTTACTTGATCTTCGGCAGAAAGGCAATCGCCTATGCGGGACACAATTGCACTAAACAATACTTCATGATTAAATGAAGGACACTCACTTTTTAGAAGAACAAACAAATCTAAGTTGGTGATTAAACTTTCCATTCTAAGATTTTGTAGTCGCAAAGCAAATAGTTTTAGTGTTAGCAGTTACACGGTTGTGAACAATCTAAATTATGGAACAAAATTATAGCCCTTTTATTGTATAAAGTCAATAATTAGTTAACTACCCTCATTAAAGTTATAAAAGATATGATAATAAAAATTTATAATCGTCAAAAACATTTCGTAGAACTCATAGTAGAACTAATCAACATTAGCAAATCACATTAGCTCACTAATTATAAAAAGGTGAATGCAGTTCTTAGTTGGTATTGTTGCGAGATATTTCAAATCATTTAATCACTTAATAGGCTCATTAGAATCAGAAGACTACAACCATCATTCTAATTACTTAATTACTTGTCATCAGACTCATTAGATGACTACACAATATGTTATTTTGTATTTTGAACGTATGCAAGGTTTTAAAATTCCTTTTGTGTCGATATTATTATGTGTCCAGTTATGTTGTAATCATACTTTTAGGGTATGATCAATTAACAATTTCATTCCCCTATCTTTCTAAAAGAAGCGACAGCATGGGCACTTTGACACTGATATTCAACTATTTGGTATTGTTGGAAATCTTACAAGATCAACAAGATACTACACACCTCTGTCTAGTCCTTCAGGTCTATAGGGGTGATGCTATTTTATGTTAAGAGTTGTTAAAGCTCTGAATTCTTCAACTTAAACACTAAAAGGAACGTTTAATATGTAAAAATAAATAAAAATATTTTGACGATTTAAAAAAAAAAAGGCATCTACAACCATTATGTAACGTATGTCAAAAAATCATAAATAATTAGTACTAAAACCTCCTATAAGGATATTACGGTTATCGCTGCCGTTTCAGAGATATTTCGATTTTTCATACTACTACAGCTCCATACAAAATTTTCGTAAAAAATTATAATTCCTTCGTTTTTGTGCAGAATCAATTCTGGTGTCATTTTTGTATATTGTTATAACAAATAGAAGTGATATCCGGCACAAAAACTGGCACTTGCAAAATAAAATGCCTAAGTCTATGAAAGCCGTTTTTCAGCCCACCGTGCGACGCCGTTACCATCGCGATAGTGTTCCGCGGCCCACGATTTTCTCTCTCTTTCTAACTAAAGGACATTTGGAACTCTGACTCAGCTGCTCTACCTATACTTATATACTTTTAAAGTTGCCACGCCATTTGATCGACCGTCGACCGATTACATTGGTCAACGTTGATCATACTCGATCGATTGTTGATCGTATTGCTACTATCTACCATCGGTTTATCTCAATTACCATCGATCCACGTTCGATCGATTCCTGTCTTAACCCTCAATAGGCGGGCACGAAATTGGCAGCATGGATGGGTTAAACGTTGCAGTAGGACGAAGCTGCAGCAGCTTCTTAGGACATCACGAATTTAGCGGTCAAAATTCGATCAATTTTTAAACCAAAACAATTTGCTCCCGTTGCTCGGTTCGACCAGTGCCACTCCTGGCAATATCGTGTGCGTCACCTCACTTCTACAGAATGCTATACTTTCGTAATCGCCATTGCTCATTAACCGCCAGCTTCGTCATAAGTTTAAAAAGGATATGAGAATTAATAATTCGAGATTTGCCCTCATCTATTTTCATTTGCAACATGGGATATTTGAAAACAAAAAAAAACCTGAATGAAAAGGTTACACTGCGTTCGAGATACATTTCTTTAATTGTGTACAAAAAACGTTTAGCGAAAGTCATTAATTGTGTACACCTATGTTGACACCTTAAGGAATTTTTCTAACAGACGTTACCCATGAGCCTCCGAAGTAGTCTCTTAAAAGACGGGTCTATGCTCATGATGACCAGCAGGATGTCTACTACCTACTTACTAAATTTCATTGACATCCGTTCAGTAGTTTTTGCGCGAAAGAGCAACAAACATACATATATCTTCTCAAACTTTCGCATTTATAATATTAAGTAAGATGTTGATATGAAAGAAAGATGGTGCTTCTGGTGTATAGCTCCGTCCCTTTCTCGAATAGAATCTTAATATCATTGAAACGTCATGTCAGGCTCCAAAATGACGCATATAAGAGATTGCTTTAAGAACATAACAATGCACAGCATTAGTTGCTTGACTTAAAAACTTGGTCCATATTATTTTGCACTCAGTTACCTTAAGAGCAATTTTGCTAGCTTGTTTCGTTGCAAAGCAAGCTCTTAGCTTTTAACTTTCAATATCAGGCCTAAGTAGAAACAACATATATTATCTATTAATGATAAAAATATCAGATCTATTCATATTTTAAGGAATAAATAATCCAAAAATGTGTAAGTATAAAGCGAAAGCGCAAGTAAACCAAATTTAAAACGCATAATAAACATATACTAATGTATTCAAAATATTAATACAGCTATAAGTCATTTTAAGTCACTACTTTTAAAATACTTAAATCATTTTCTTTTAAGAAACACAATTTAAGACATCGTCTTCCGCCATTTTACAGTTTTGCTGCCAGGTAAAGATAATATTTAAAAAATTACCTCTTTTCGTTTTAATTGCATTTTTATGTTTTTGTTGTATTATTTCTCTCGTTTTTTATTTAACAAATCATCCATTTCCTCCGTGTTGGGAGAGTCATGAGACTTGCTGCAGTACAATAAAGCTAATTAAGTGTTTTATTTATTAGTATCTGAAGGGCAGTTTAAATAACGGTACACTATTTTACTATGCAATATACCTCTCATAGAGAGGGGTCCTGTGTTCTTGCAGTGGAAACATTATTAAGCTGTATTATTAATTATTATTATAATATATGAGTAGGTCTTATGTATCTCAGGGCCTGCCAATAGGGTAGTTTCCTAAAATATTGTATTTAGTCCGTCACGTTGTTAACGCCATCTACTGGCGCAAAGCTGACAACTCGTGGCGGCAGAGAAGCGAACGAGAGCGGCGCACGGCGAGCGCTGATTGGTAGTCGCCGAATGAATTTGAAGAACGATCGATTGCTTCATTCAACGGATCTACACTTCGTCACACACAAGACTCTTAGAAACCATGGTGGTAGTCGGTTCACCATCATAATCCTTAATAATTTTAGTCTCCTCTGTAAATTATATACGTAAAACCCTTAAGAAATAAAGAGAAGTTAATTGAAGAAGCCTGACCCTCAAAAATCCTAAAACAACGTAGTTTAACAAAAAACATTAGACACGTATTTTTTATTTTTTCAAGTAATTGAAAAATTAAGACGATACAGTGAGTTGAAATTTCGCGTGACATCATACTCCGGTACAATTCTTAGCACTGTGTGACGTCAGCTGCCCCCACTCCTGTACTTTGAAGCTTGCCATCTTTGTGAATTTTTCTTGACTTGAAAGGGCAAAAAATACGTGACCAATATTTTTTGAAAATAGGTAGATTTAAAAAAATATTTGTCACGTATTTTTATAGACCAAATAAAATAATTATTTTGTAACACAGGAAACTACCCTATTGACCCCATGTTTGTGAATTATAAAAATGTGGAAAGTACAGCTGAGCCTGGATTGGACAGAAATTACCCTTGACAGTGGCTGGTTTGTGCAAAAAATCTTTATTTTAGCACTACTATATCTAAATGCAAACGATTGTAGTTTTGAATTAAACGCCCAAGTCATGGCGCACCTTAATATCACCAGTATACGGAAAAAGTTCAGTAGATTAATTTAAAAAAATACTTGAAAACATTTGTTATAATTTTAAATAAATTTTCTCTGACTATTATAAAAGCAATTAGCAAAATAATTATTCTAGTACTTATTGCAAACAAGAAAACTATTAATGCAAAGAAAAGACGTAACGAAAGTGGAGAATCTACAAGTCACTACACCTCGTTGCTATGGGCTATAAACTGAGGAAATAGCTAACGCGGTTATCGGGAACGACATATTAAACAAGAAACCACCAATTAAGCGATTTTGCTAGCGGGCGAAAGCGATCTACTGTTCTATCCTAAAGAAACATGCATATATTTGAATTTATAATTAAATTAATTAAAGATAATTAATTTTAAATTAACTATATATCATACGTCACAAAGTTTAAATTCCATTAAAATTTACAATCCATACTTTTTGGGACATTATCAGTCAATGATTACTTCAAAATCCACTTATAATATACAACGCTGAATTCGGATCTGAAGACTACTCTATGCTTGCCAGAAGTCTCACAACTATGCTATGTCCTATCTTATGTCTGTTTAGTATGTCATAGTATCGCGTCAGATTGACATATATACATTCAACGTCTAGCAGACTTGACATTATGTCTAGTAAATTCTCCACTTTCATCACATGTTTAATTTGTCAAGTTTAAATTGACATACGTTATCTATAGTGATATATCTATCTAGGATAATGCTTTGACAACTTCTACCCAAATCATAAAAAATAAATCAAATAAAAAAAAAACACGCTAATGAAAATATTTGGAATTAATCTACTGACCTTTACCTGTACTATGGTGTTTCAGATACAATCATTGATTTCTGTTTTAGTATTATATGAGGGATCTCTTTTGGACCTGTCCATGTAGACGAGCCCGTGGGGTCCGTTGGTGCTGTAGGACTCGAATCGAGGCCTATTCAGCAGTTCCTCTTTAAAGTTCTTCAAGAAATACACCCAGCATTGCATCAGTTCCTCCTTATTTGACTCCCTGAAAATAAATTAGACCACATCATAGTTTATTTATTATCAGAAAAGCAAAACATGACGCCGCCAACAATGCGTGTGTAGTGATAGTTTTTTAAACGATTTTAATAAGTACGTATAAGTTTATTATAGTTTAATATTATTTTGTTTAACACAGCATTAGTTTTAGTTAAGTAATATGTATGTATTAGTTATTGTTAAAGTATGTAAATATTTTATTTTTATGGGCAGTTTTCTAAAATAAATGGATTGATTGATTGTCTTAATTATCATGGGGCTTCGCAATCCTATGATGGCACTTCACAATCTTTTTAAAAAAATCTTATTTCCATACATTTTGAAATTAATGTGAACATTCCATGGAAACATAAGAGAATTGGCTCTTATGTGAAGTAGTGTCAGGTATAAAGCGTGAAATTTAAATGGTTATTTCCCGAGGCAGGACGGTTACCCATCAGTAGTAGTATCGAAACATACAATTAAACTTAAAAAAACGAAAGTTTTTTTTCAAATTATTAAAAAAATATCCATAACCTCGAAAGCGCGAGAATCATTAGTAGTTCAGTAGACGTAAAGTAGGTACCTACACGAAACACGCACCACCACGCGCTGCCAACAAAGGAAAAAGTGATTAATAAATGTTCAGAGCAAAATAAGCTCTCACGCGTGGTGATAATGCATTAACTACACCGCGCCATTTTTTGTTTCTAATATTTTATTTGTTTATAAAACGATTGTATTACCAAGACAAAGCCATTTCGCTGTGGGAAAACGACTATTAAAATTTCACGGTGTATAAGCTAATAATAACCGGCTAAGTACGACTGATCCGATCCAGCTTGCCCCTAGCTGCCCTCTTTCAGAGACGCCCTAAGCCGAGGTCCGTACCCCACAGTGGGTGCCCTTAGCGTGTAGTCGCCTGGTTTATACGTTTAAAACCTAATTTAAAAACTAAGGGAAAGGCACCTCCTGGCCAGGACACACTTGTAGTATAATAATAATAAATTTCTTTAGTGGCGTAAAATAATTAGGTACCTACAGGCTAAGTGAAGCCATGACTCCGAAGTTAGGTATATTTATATAATACATGTATTTCAGAAGTCTTCATGCTACTTTTATGCTATGTACAAATCTATGTTACTTAAATTACGTAATTATGTATTATTCGGTATTTAATATGATTTATCAATAAAGAAAATCTATACTAATATTATAAAGCGGAAAAGTTAGTTTGTTTGCTTGCTTGAACGCGCTAATATTCGAAAATACAGGGTGGATTTGGATGAAATTTGGTATGGAAGTAGCTTGAAGCTTGATGAAGGTTATAGGCTACTTTTTACGCGACTGCAAAAAAGGAGAGTTATGTTTTTACCGTGATAGAATCCACGGGAGCGAAGCCCCGCGTGAGTACTAGTGTTCTTATAAAATAACCTTCAATATTTAATTAAACGAGATATTAACAATGGCACCAATCTCCTGCCCCTCTCCCCCCTCCATTAAACTTTCTTTAATAGGTAAATATCTTTCGGAATTGCGGGAATGTTCTAACGAGATACTGCAGCCTCGGAACGCAAGGGCAACTGCAGGAACAGGGTGGGTTTTTAGTCAGTAGAAGTCTGACACTCCCCCTTCCGCTCTACCCACAGCGGGAGGAGTCACTTAATGATTTTCCCAGCCAGAAAAAAAAAAGCATCTTAAATCTATAATATGATTTAATTTTGTAAAATCTAATTTTAGGAACTATATTAAACTTACAGATCTAGAACCACGATGTCGTCAATTTCTCGTACATAATAATTAGGGTGGTCCTCTAAAATGTCCAGCTTGTCTAGCATATTGTCGTCCACTTCATATATTTCACCTGCAACAAAGTAGGATCATATTCAAACAACTCTGTCTGTAGTGGCATAGTTTGGGATGAAGTTTGGAGAGTGGATCATCATAAGGGAACATAATTCTTTATGTCCTTCTCAAAGTTCCAATATACACCGTGACATTTGAATGGTTGTTTTCTCGCGGCAGAACAACTTGCCATAAGGAGTACTTTCGAAGCATAGAGTAAAAGTAAAAAAATAAAGATGTTTTGGTTTTAAAATAATTAAAAAAATAGTCATCAACTCGAAAAACGTGAGAATCCTTAGTAACACTAGAGGTAACTTGTAGGTACTATTTAAATCGCACGCGGCACCAACAAAGAACAGCTGTGCATTAAAAAATTCTAAGCAAAATAAACTCTCGCACGTGGTGATACACATAGAGCATGGATACCGGTTTTCGATAATATCGAAAAACCGGAATATCGGACCATAAATCCGATATCGAAAAAAGCGATATTGAATTTCAAATATCGGTTTTTCGATATTTTATATGAAACAAAACACCAGACGCAATAGAATCTTTCTTATTTATTTCATTGAATTTAATTAATATACACAATACCTATCGGTTAATTATAATAATATGTATACTACAGTGTCATTTATAAATGATTATTTCTATATAAAAGTGTACAACACTTGGGCTGGCGCCCGGCATTGCAAAAAATAAGATCGTATCTCAAAGACAATACCTTGAATGCCCTCCGCTACTTTTTTATGTTTAATTACTGATGAGCCCAGAAGTAGCCCGTTGACTCTTGCTTTCAAGGCAGACGGGTCATATGTAGAAGGGAACACAGCAGCCTGCAGAGAGTTCCAAACCTTGGCGGAGCGCACAATCAATGTAGAAGAGAATCGCTTAGTACGACACAACGGTATATTGAACAAGTGAGAATGGTACCATGCAGTACGTCTGGTAGATCGTTAGTATAAGGTAGATGGAGGAATCGGGTCGTGGAGTTCCTGCGCACACTCTCCTAAGTACAATTTGTGGAAGACCGACAGGCAATCAACGTTTCACCGATGAGCCAGGCTGTGAAGCTTGTCTGCTAACACTGCATCGCCTATGAGTCTTTTAACTCTGCGTTATCCGAGTCAAGTGCAGCAAGCTGGTATTTTGCTGAGCATCCTACAAGTGACTGCAGTACTCCATACAAGAACAGACCTGTGCTTTATACAAATTCAAAAGCTGTACAGGTGTGGAGTATCGCCTCACCTTGTGAAGGATTTCCAGCTATTTGGCTGCAGTCAAAGCTTTTGACTCAATGGTTGAGCCGAAGTTTAAGTTAGACGTCAACTCCATGCAAAGAGCTCCAGGTGGTCGGTAACTGATAGGTAAAGATGCTCCTGGCTCCTTTTAGCAGTGAAGAGAAAAACCTGTGTTTTCAAAGCATTGAATTTGACCAGATTGTCGGGTCAAATTGATTCGCTCCAACATGGCCTTTCTAAGACAGTCTGTTTCGTCCCGGCTGGATAAGTATATCTTTAAGTCTGTGCTGTCATCCGCGTACCCAAGAGCTGGAGCAGGTCCTTGATATGCAGCATAAAAGAGTCGCAAAGAGAACAGACCTCTTAAGAATACGCATTGATATTGATAGACATAAGATCCGATGAGCAGCCATCGATGTCCACTCGGATTGACCGCTTACTTAGGAAGTCAGAAATCCAGTTGCAGAAGCCAGCAGGGACGCCAAATGCAGGAAGCTTGCTCAGTAGAGTAGAGTGCCAGACCCTGTCAAAAATCTTTGAGATATTGAGGGACTCTACAAGAGCATTGCCGTGTTTCTTAATGGCCTCGCCCCAGCAGTGCGTAACATACACAAGAAGATTTCGGGTCGACCCACCAAGGCGGAAGCCATACTGGTGGTCACTAAGTAGCTAAACTACCTTCCGCCACCGCCTAATTAAGTTCAGCCCCAGGAACATCTGCCACCCGAACGGGGCTTGCAGTGGCCAATTTGGAAAGCTATCAATGGACTGCGAACCCAAGTAGGCCGCTGCAATTTAACAAAATGGGGCATTATATGCCAAACTGACACCCAGTGCGATTACGGCGTTCTTGATCAAACAATGTCCCATTAGCTGGAGTCCAAATGACCCAAAAACGTGTACATTAGAAGACCTAATAAACGCCACTGAACATCTGGCCCGCTGGCTTTGTTCACGTCTAGTCTGCAAAGGGCTTTATGGATGTCTTAAATGTGAATTTCTAAAACTGACGTTCCATATTTCAACAATAGCGATCTCGTGAATTGCCGTAGTCTTCGTCTTTAAAGCCATAAGATGACGCGTGTAGTCACCCCTCCAATTGAGTATCTAGTTCTTTGCGTTTATCGTAATAGTTACTTATAAAAGGTGTAACAGATTAAGCGCAATACCTCAGACACCCCAATAACAATATTAAATTATAAGTCTAAAACAACATCCGTAACTAAATAAATTGAAACCAAACCTAGATATTTTTATAGACTAGTTATCCTTACTAAACGCAAAACGTATGTGCGTCATAAAATATCCTTACGCAGACGCATACGTTCATGCAATGTTAGCGGCCGACAGGCACACGAGCGCATTTCCTTGATTTAAGGATTGTATTAATTTGTCACTGTTTCCATTTTAAGTTAAATGAAAGATTTTCCCGTCAAAATGTAACACCTATTTTTTATGACGGAATTGATTCAGAAGCCGATTCTGAACCAGCTACTTTCAAGAATTGCGTTTATTCTGTTACACGTCGTATATAATGTTACTCAATTACTTATTTTAACTTGTGTTGATCTTTTATTTAATGACATAGCAGAGTATGTTAAGAAGTTGATATTTTTTGTGTATCATACTTCTAAATTCGAATTGACATAAGATTGCAATGAAATATTTTTAATAATGAATGACGGTGATTTCCTTAGCAAACTTTGATACATTCTCTAACTTCTAATATTTGGACCCTTACAACGTTCAAACGAATTTGATCATTTTATTTCCATAATATCGGAAAAATATCGAAATACCGGAAAACCGATATTAAGAAATTGAATATCGAAACAAAACCGGTATTGGGAAAAGGTTCCGATATTCCATGCTCTAGATCAGGGATGTTGCGGATGCCGATTTTTTCACATCCGCGGATGTGAATGCGGATGCGGATTTCTGAAAGCTCGCATCCGCGGATGCGGATGCGGATGCGGATGTTTGAGCCCATATAAAAAAAGTATATGAATGAAGAATTAAAATAACGATATAGTAATTATATTATTTTTATTAATTAGAATTAGTATGTGAAGTTAAAGATAGGAGCATTATACTTAACCCTCTGCGACTGATGTGGTAGTCCAACAGACACCGCGAAATATGAAATTCTGATTATTTCCGTTAATTTTCAAACTTGAGCGCCGGTGCTTTTAGTACCTTACTGTAGTGAGGTCACGCGTCGGTCAGTGCGGAGTGGGCGGTCGCAGTAAGTGCGCGTGTGCGAAGCGGAAGGAAGGTGTCCAGGAGACTACTACGTCAGCGTTAAGGTAAGTGTCTTCTATACTACCACCTCAGTAAAATGGTTATGTTATCATAGGGTCTCCTAAACAACCACATCAGTAAATAAGTTTTAAAATTCCAAGTTCTAATACTATTCAATTAATACTTAGCCGATTTTAAAAAGTATTTCACATGTAGATTTCTGTGTTATGACTGAATAACAAAGGCAAAGTACAAAGTATCTAAAGTCCACGCGGGTGAACTCGCGGCGCAAACTGTATATCATTTAAAATATATATATCTTATTTTTCTTATTTTTAGATGGCTGAATCAAGTAACAACACTAGGCCAGGTACTTCTACTTGTAAGAGAACGTCGGGAATTTTTATAGGTCATGAAGACCAAATATTACAGTGGCTGGAAGAGGAAAGTAAACATCAGTTTACTGATATTGATGATGAAGTTGAAAATCCTGCTTTTGAGCCAGAAACCCAACATTTCGAAGATGATATCATTTCATATGAAGAAGATCCACAGCCAAATGTAGAAACACAACAGGAACCTGCCACATTGGTCGAACGCCAATGATTTTCAGACGAGTCACAACAGTGTCAAAACTAAATAAAGTCATGTTGTTGATTTCTTCATCTCATCACATTCAATAAATAGATAATGATACAGGAAAACCAGTTATGATTACAGACTATAATCATACAAAAGGTGGAGTGGATGAGGTGGATAAGAAATGCTCTATTTATTGTTGCAGCCGTAAAACTCGTCGGTGGCCTATGGCAATCTTTCAAAGGATTCTGGACAGGGCAGGCATAAATAGCTTTGTACTGTATTAAAATTGTTCTGACAGTGATGGCAAAATGAGGATAGGAACTTTTTTTATTAAATATGATTTAGTGCTGAATCATATGAAAACCCGAGTATACAACGAAAGATTACCAAGGGAGCTGCGAATGACTGTTTTAGGCAAGAATCTCCCCCCTCCACCACCACTAGTTTGGTCTGTTCCACCAAGTGGTAGAAAACTTTGTTCTATTTGTCCAATAAAAATAAAAAGGCAGACGAAATACTGTTGCTGTGATTTTTTGAAGCCAGTTTGCCTTCAGTACTCCAAGGCACTATGTGATAATTGTCAAACAAAGCTGTGATTTCGAGACTGACTAATTTTGTAGTCAACCAACGAATCTATCTCATATTTCCTAGACTGATTCCTCGAATTGTTAGTTTTAAAAATGTATGATGTTAAATTTTAAAAAACGTTGATTTTGTCATTTTTCTATATCATTAATGTTTAAGTTGTGATTCAAAGACTGATTTATGTGAAGTCAATAAACACAATTTAATTTAAAAAGTACACATTGTTTTATTTATTTAAGGTAAAATTAACATAAAAAATATGCTATTAATTGAATACAAACCAATAAAATATCTGCAGAATTTAATTCAATAAAAATATTTGCTATTGAAATGGTGTCTGGTATACTACCACGTCAGTAAAATAGTAAAAATTGAGCCACGTCAGTCGCAGAGGGTTAATAAAAAGAAATATTGCCGCTTTCTCTGATTCAAGCCGATTATGCAGAGGTTCGTAAATTAAACCCGCGCTACTAAATAATTGTTCGCTAGGAACACTGCCTGGTGGAGTGGATAAAAATCTTCGTGCTATCGGTGATAATATGTTAAATTCCTCTCGATGAACACTCCACCATTTAAGAGGATTCTCATCCACATTGACTCTTTTTTTAGTGCGATAAGAAAGTAATTCCTTTTTGAGTACAGCTTCAGTGCTACCATTTCCTGGTATTTCTTGGCTCTCATGTTCACTTGAGGAATCTAACATCATGGCAAGATCGTTTTTTAAGCATGGCTTTCTGAGGGAACCTGACGTCCCTGGTCCTAGTTGTCCCATATCCTTTTCCGTGGAATCTGTCATTCTCATTCTTTTAGCCCCTTCGTAATTAGCATTAAGAGAATCGGAAACGTCACTTTTGTAAACACTGTAATAGTAGTATTTACAAAAGTTTAACAGTGGTCATTGTTTGAGCGCGCTCTCAAGGCACGCGTGTCGTATGTCTGTTTACATTATATTTAATTTATAGTATTTATAATAATATTCCTTTGTGCATTGTATGTACGGTTCTAAGTGCGCGTGTCTCAGACGTTGTTTATGATCGGCATCTTCTCAAAAGCGAAGGGTAGATAGGCTACATATCTATACGATAAGTATCCCACAGCGTAAACAAACACGTAATGATTTATTTACAAGAAACAAATGATGCACCACAACAAACGCATCGGATCTTGTGGGGCCGGCGAACAGCACGTGCCATTCGCCGCTCAATTTCTTTCTGGTTGCAACTTGTCTTACATCCGCATCCGCATGAAAATCCGCATTGATTATTGCGGATGCGGATGCGGATGCAGATGTCCAAATCCATACGGAAGCTCCGCACTTGCGGATGCGGATGCGAATATTCGCAACATCCCTGCTCTAGATACACACACATAAACTAGTTTGCACGCAACAACACAAAATACAAAAGCGGAGCCGACAAAGAAAGTACCGATTTAAATGTTCAAAATATGTTCACGGCAAAATAGGCTCTCGTGTTTAGCAACACGACTTAAATTACAAACTAACAACAATTACAAACGATGCCGCGTGCCGACTTCCTATTCCTTTTGTGCGGCGTCGAAATTAGTCTTCCCGCGAATGTGCCTTATCAGTGCAAAGGATCGTCATTACAATTATTGTAATTTGGAGTACGTCGCTATGGTGCAACTGTATGCTAGAGCTGATTATGACTCCCATGCTGCCCGGCGACTTTACGCGGAGCCGCAACACTTGGAGTCGCTCCGTCTTCGCGGGGTTCTGAACCCCCAAGTCCCATCGGCCCGGACGATCGTAGCGGCGATACAGCGGTTACTAGATCATGGGCAGTTCCAGACGCCAGAACATGCGCAGGGCAGAGGTCGATCGGTTGTTATTTCGCCAGAGCTCGACGAAGAAATCATCGAGTACTTTGAACGGGATCTAACCTGGGATCTAGCCCGGACCTAACTACGTTAGACTTTTACTTGTGGTCTGAGCTCAAGCGCCTAGTGTATCATCAACAACACGAAACTCGCGAAGCGTTAAGAACTGTGATAGTGGACGTTTTCAATATCATAAAAAGTGACAGACACTTTAATGAAATTGAAAGACAATCAATTAAAACGTGATTGATTGTGTATTCAACGCAGTGGCTTGCACTTCGAACAATTACTCCGTTACCGGGAAGTGTAGGTAAGTACTTAGGTACTCGTACTTTTGTAAATAATGAAATTTTAAAGTGGTTATGTTAGTTAAAATTATTGTAAACTAGCTTTTGCCCGCGACTTCGTTCGCGTGGGAGGGTTTTCCCGCGTAAAATCCCGATCCCGTGGGAATTTCGGGATATAAAGTGGCCTATGTGTTATTCCAGGATGTAAACTATCTACTTGCCAAATTTCATTCCGATCCGTTCAGTAGTTTTTGCGTGAAAGAGTAACAAACATCCATCCATCCTCACAAACTTTCGCATTTATAATATTAGTAAGATAAGTTGATTCAAATTTATGAAATACGCCTCAAATACTTTGTTAGGTCTCTAATTTAGAAAATTATTTTTCTTAGATGATAAACTAAAATTAACACAGTTATTCACAGTACAATACTTGTCACTTATCACTTAAATCGCACCGAAATTCACTTGTAAAGTTTGATTATATCGCCACGTATCTTGAAATAAGACTACCGTCTGCGTTCCTCTGCGATCTATTTATACCCCGGTCATGCCCCGGTCTATGAGTTCTAGAACATTCTTGTAAAATGGACTCACTGCGTTATATTGCCAAGAATGTTCCAGAAGCTACTTGAGATACTCAGTACCGCTACTCGCCGACAGATGGCGTTAGTGTCTCGAACGTATTAGAAGTCAGCCGAAGTTTCTCGGTATACTCAGTACTGCTACTCGCCGCCAGGTGGCGTTAGTGTCTCGAACATTCTAGATGTCGGTTGAAGTTTCTCGACGTACTTAGCTAAACGATTGGCGTAACAATATTATCGTCAAACTTAGTCCAGCGATTTATACTTGAGCATACAACAAACAGACAGACACGCCATAATGATGAATTGTGTCTTCAACGAATTAATTTAGTAGATGTTTTATATCAAAGCAATATCTGAGGGCATGGCAGTGCCCCAGCCGAGTCTAGTAAAAGTCAGGCATGGCCATACTATCAATTTCATGAAAACTCAAAGCAGTTTCAAACAAGTGCTCATAGCTTTGCATCTTAATGTGTAGTTACAGAGTGAATGATTTTAACATTGCACAAATCCAAATTAGAAATTCATATCTTTAAATGAAATTCAATTTTTTTTTTCTCAAGCTTCCAATATTTTGCTTGTATAACCATTGGATTATTTTCATAAAAAATATTGCTTACAAAAATAAAGTAATTCCCACCAAGAAGCATTAGATTAAAAAGTGTGCCAAAGCAAGTATTCTGAATAAATATAGTGATTTGCTGTATTCATATTATAAATAAATTATATCACCAAGGCCAATGATATTTTATAGTACAGATATGTTATAGGCGCGCGCGTCGTGAAGACTCGAACACGAGCTAATTGGAACGTCTTGCAACTAGTCTGCGTCGAACGCAACCACAAGCGTGCCGCACCGTAATACCCGTGTCCTTAGATATTATTTATCAAAAATGCCATCGTGTGAGTTTCGGAAGCGTACGAAATATACTTACAAAGTAAATAAAATACAAAGGATCTCATACCACATGCGAGAATGCAAATATATTAAGATTATTTTTATATTTCATTTATTTTCCAAACTTGCCAATAAATTATGCTTAGGAGCCAAATGTAGGTGAAGACAGAGAGAGCATACTTGTTTTGTCGCGAGAGCGATAAGGATGCGTGCGTGTGGACATAGATTAGTTAAAAGTTTACAAGTGTAGAAGCGATATTGATTGACTTGTTTTAATTGTTTTGTGTTACAATTTTTTTGACTAAAGTTCATTTGACTTATTATTGGGGATTATAACTGTTTTTTTATTGAATTAGGTTTCCGAGGGATCAGGTTCGACTTCAAGATTGGATCGCAATTTTTCATGAACAAAAAAGCGAATTAGACTGGATAACATCAAAAAACAGCAGGATATGTAGCAATCACTTCCAAAGTACTAACAAATATGTTCCAAAATGTGGTCGAACAATGCTTAAAAAAAATGCACTTCCGAGGTAGGTAACTAAAATATTTTATAAAACATAATGCGGCCTGCATAATGTTTTATAAAATGTCAGCTACCTGTTGCTTGCATTTTCGCCAACGTTGAATTTGTTTGGTAAGTATAGGTACCTACAAAGGAACCGCTACATGACACTTCATTATGAATCCTATAGTTGTGTCATGAAATTGATTATTTATTGATTACTAGCTTTCCACCTGCTTCATCCAAGATGAAGTTCCGAATTGACGAAGTTTTCGAATCATACAATTATTGTTATAACTGTTCATAAATTATTTCATTAACATAATGACTATTAAATTCTATTTTAGTTTTGAATATAATGGGCTTAGCTGAATACAAACATTAGTGATAATACTTGATTCGTGATTAACCATTATGATATTTAATTTCTTACCTACGTACTTACTCTTCAATCGAGTGTCCTCTCTACGGCTATAAATGTTATCCTATGGCACAAGGACTCATTTGTAGCGCAATTGTTAGAATTATAGCTATCTCTTTCACTTGCGTGTTATTTCGTATCTTTTGTTCTACTTATCAGTAAAACTTGTCAATGTGTGCCATAGATATTCGTGATGTGTGCAGTTTTTACTACGCGGAACAAATTTCAACGCAAATTACTATGAACGTAACATATCTGTACTTTATAATATCATTGACCAAGGCACAATATTTATCTATACTTATAATAAATCTGTAGAGAGGTCAATTCTGTACATGACATATATTTCCAAAATAACTATCAGGGGGTGATTAGGGATCGATACTGATGCCAAAAATGCAATCAGTAAATTTTTTGTCTGTCTGTCTGTCTGTCTGTCTGTCTGTCTGTCTGTATAACCGTTATAGAAACAAAAACTACTTGACGGATTTTAACGAAACTTGGTACAATTATTATTCATACTCCTGAGCTGGTTATAGTATACTTTTCATCACGCTACAATCAATAGGAGCAGAGCAGTGAAGGAAAATGTTGGGAAAACGGGAGAAGTTACTCCATTTTTTAAGCTTCCGTCGCGTGTGCAACCTTAATGGTTAAAGCTACACAGAAATCATTTGTCGGATATTCTCCTTAAAATTATATAAAAAATATCCCATGACAGCATATGTCTATCTTTTATGGTTGACTCACAATAACACGTGTAACTCCCGATAGCTTAGCAGTTCGAAGCTTTCTGATTATAATATTTGTCTACTCTTACGTTTATAACACTCTCAGTCACCCCTAATTGAAAAAGTTAACATTATTAACTATTCCATAAAAAAGAATCTATATATATATATATATAACTCAAAGGTGACTGACTGACTGACTGACATAGTGATCTATCAACGCACAGCCCAAACCACTGGACGGATCGGGCTGAAATTTGGCATGAAGGTAGATGTTATGACGTAGGCATCCGCTAAGAAAGGATTTTGCGAAATTCCCACGGGATCGGGATTTACACGGTAAAAACTTACCACGCGGGCGAAGCCGCTGGCACAAGCTAGTTTTATAAATAAAGATCAAGTTTCATAATCATGAAATAATGATGATAATATTTGTTAATACATAGTGCATGAAAATAATGTTGATTTAATTATAGTTACAAGAAAACTCTTGACTTGGCTCTGCATGAGTTCACATACAAGCTTGGCACATTTTTTACATTTACGTTTTTGATGGAATTAAATAAACTAAATCTCTTACCTTGAACATTATGCCCTGCCCCTGGTCTATGCAATAGGAATGGTATATTATATTTAGTTGCAATTACGAGCGGGTACCTAGTTTTCGTAGAGCCATCATTTACATATTTACCAACACCATTTTCTTGTTTTGTCAACCAATAGTGGTTTGGTTCACCTCGTTTCAATGTACCATAGACAAAGACTTTGTGCAACATCTAAAACAAGGAATATGATATTAGTTATCAACTTTTTAGAATTTGTGCTCCAACTATATGGTGCTTCTATTTCTCTAAAAATAAAAAAGTTTATAGTGATTCAATTAAGATTAATTAGGGCTCAGTCTATTGAGCCCAATCTTTCTCATCTATGTTGGAGCCTGTTCTCAGAGGGAAAATTATCAAATAACTCCTGCTTGGAGTGGAGCGAAAGAGAGGGTCAGACTTTTACTGACTAAAAACAAACCCTGCTTGTACAGTTCCCCTTACGTTCCAGGGCCACAGTATCTCGTTAGAACGTTACTGCAACCCCAGATCTATGTAGGAGCCTTTGCGGAATTGTTCGAAAGAGTAACCGCAACCTCGGAACACGAAGGGCATATGATGGAATACAGATGGGTTTTAGTCAGTAGAAGTCTGACACACCCTTCCGCTTCGCCCAGGTCGGGAGGCAGTCATTGGATGATTTACCTTCTTAAAAAAAAAGATCTATGTAGGAGCCTGCTTACAGTTCAAAGGAATGCAACAGAGTTCAAATATTTTTATCTGGCTAGTGTCACATTTTCTGGCTTCTGTCCACATCTACAAATGCCAGTTAGGGCCATCAACTAAGCTGAACATGCTTTATGAGGAATGGAGGTGTTAGTTTGAAGTTTATACACAAACCATCCTTGGCAATCATTACTTAACCAGGTAGATTGATCCCTAAAGCTGTTTTTACTGTGGCACAAGCCACTTTTAAGTTATTAATATTTATTTAAAAGAATGCAACAGGTTTTGGCAGACATTACAATGAATTAAGTAAAAGAAAACTTTGTACAAGCTATTTTTTTATCTTGATCAACCATTCAGAACATGTATGACTGTTCTACACTGATTAGACACTCCTATGGCAATTGTACATCAGACCATTTCAATTTTTTGGACTAGAATTTTAAAAGTATGGGAAAAGCATGATCTGAAATTACCCAAGACAGAGAGGTTTGGAAGGAAAAAAGAGTAGGTCTTTGCTCAGCAATGAGACAATAAGGCTAGGGGAATAAAATGCAAAATCTTCATGAAACTTTTTTGAATAACGATACAGGATGACCTTATAACCAAACTACTTTAAACAATTAAGGAGGCTGCTATATCTATAGCTGATGATGATGAGATAATGGCACGAAAATGATAATGATATACAATTAATAATTTATACAATTAAAGCAGAGTTAGGAAACAGGATTGGGATAACTCACGGTCCTTATCGTTTGCAATTGCAAACTAATAAGTTTGGGAACGGGGAACTTTAACTTAAACATAAGTGTAGCGTTCCTTTTTCTGACCTAACATCCTACATATAATTTTGATAAAGTACCCTTGCTTGAAAGTAGAATTTATTTAAAACTTGGAAAAGACAGCCGTAAACTGTACCTGGAATGTTTATTTTGCTTTTGTCTTTTTTATAAAATGTCAGTGTCACATCCGTCAGTCTCGAAATAATCCATGGAATTAGTAAATACGACTAAACTACACTATACAGGTCCCAAAAGTGCCCAAAAGTCGTGGATCAAACGCAAATACGGGTTAGATGGGGTCATCAGCTGCAAAAAGTCGTTCTACGGGACGTCCTTAAGCTCAATCCCTGCAGAGTTATAATTTTTTTTGTGTTTTTATGAGAAAATTGATTTTTTTTTTAACTAATTCTTATTAAAATTCGAAAAAATCTACATTCTGTATCTTTTTTATAATTTTCACTAGATTGGTACTGATGAGTTCTTGCGTTAGACATGCTATTTATGGTTGTTTATTGGGTGTGTTGAAGATAATATTGAGTTTTACGATTTTTTTTTTCTCATATCATAGCTTTTTATTTACTTCGGACCCCACTGTGAAAAAAAAATACTCTACCGAAAAGTGACCCTGTATTACAAGTCTTGGCGAATTTAATAGGGATTCTGTAAAGGTATTACACATGGCCATGAGTGGCTCTAATATCTTTCTAGGACGAAAAAACGAAACAACGATTGTGAAATAATTGTTTTATAAAGCAAAACATTTTACAATAATTGCTCAAAATTCCTGCCTCTGACCATAATACATAATCTGCACCGTCTAATAAAATTCCTACGTAACCTACGGAATGCACCTCTGTTGTTAGTAACTTGTACCCTAGCAAATTCGAGTTTTTGTCGTATTTCTTGTTCGCTATTGTTCTCTCCTTGGTAAACTATTTCTTTAAAATAGCCCCAAAGATTAAAATCTAATGGATTTAAATCGGGCGACCGGGGTGGCCACGCAATATGTCCGCCTCGACCAATCCACCGGTTGGGGAAGCGCTCGTTCAAATGATCTCTAACTGCTCGAGCGTAGTGAGGCGGGGCGCCATCATGTTGCAGCCACATTTCTGCTATTCTTTCTTCTGGAACTTCAGCTTCGTTAAGAATATGGTTTAAATTATTTTGCAAAAAAAATTAAATACTGAGCACCATTCAGCCTTGCTGGCATTTCATGCAGCACCAACTGCTGGCCAATTATACCAGCCCACATGTTAATACCAAACAGATGCTAGAATCGATAATTTCTTATGATATGGGGGTTCACTCTGGAGTAAAAATGTAGATTGTGGATATTGAATACTCCCATTCTTCTAAAAGTTGACTCATCCGTCCATAAAACCTTGTTAAAGAACGGCGGATCCTCTCTGTGGTATCTTAGCATCTCTCTGCAAAACCGCACTCTAGGTTCATAGTCACCGGGCAGCAAAGCTTGCACCCTTTGCACGTGGTAGTAGGCGTGATATTTGTTTCTGTTAATGACACGTTGCACCGTCGATCTTGGAATCCCGAGATTACGGGATATTTGGCGTTGACTTATACTAGGATCAATCTTAATTCTCTCAGCATTTCATCTTTATTTTCAAATTGCACCACTGGTCTGCCTGTTCTCAGAGCATGCTGACCGGATAAGACTCCCTCCATGTACGAATTATGTACGCGCATAAAGACCCTGTAGTCCGGAAAACGATCACGGTTAGGGTAGCGTTGACGATATTCCCTGGCAGCAGCCCGGGCATTACCGTCGCAAAAGCCATACAGGTAATGCATTTCTGCATACTCCCGTTGGGTGTATTCTCTCCTCCCAGCAGCCATCTGTCCACTTTTGTAGCTAATTCGTCCGATTCCGAATCTAGTCCGATTCCGAATCTAGTCCGATTCACACAGCACTGGTCACAGGTAGGCAATCTATCACAAGTCCGAAAAACAAAGCGAAGGTCAAAGAAAAGAAACTGATCACAAGTAGTCGTAAAACCGAGAAAAAGAACACGTGCGTACTCACAGGCAGGAAGCGAGTCACCAAAGAAAATAATACTCTCTAACGACGAGTCACTAAAGAACACTAAATAAACATTCTAAAGAAACATGCTCACGCGCATCTCCCGGCCCCAGCCCCGGCCGGCCCGGCCTGTTGTTTCCTAGAAAAGATATCGCTACCTGAACTGACGGGAGAACCGGCCTTTTATTGACAAAGGATTAAATGGTTAGTGTAAAAGAGAGGCAGAGAGTCTTTGTCATTAATTGTATTAGTTCCAGTTTATTTTTAAATAAGCCTAACTGAGTTTTATGGTTGGGTTAACTTTGGCCTTGCTACGAATAATCGTCCTTGAAGGATATCAAAGCCACGCATAGCCATGTGTAATACCTTTTCAAAATCCCTATTAAATGCGCCAAAACTTGTAATACAGGGTCACTTTTCGGTAGAGTATTTTTTTTTCACAGTGGGGTCCGAAGTAAATAAAAAGTTATGATTTGAGAAAAAAAATCGTAAAACTTAATATTATCTTCAACACACCCAATAAACAACCATAAATAGCATGTCTAACGCAAGGACTCATCAGTAATAATCTAGTAAAAGTTATAAAAAGATACAGGATGTAGATTTTTTTAAATTTTAATAAGAATTAGTTAAAAAAAATCAATTTTCTCATAAAAACACAAAATAAATTATAACTCTGCAGGGGTTGACCTTAAGGACCTCCCGTAGAACAACTTTTTGCAGCTGATGACCCCATCTAACCCCTATTTGCGTTTGATGCACGACTTTTGGGCCACCCTGTATTTCAATGTGTTTTCAATGCTGATTAGGGGTTGTAACAACCTCCTTTGTTCAAAATTTGACTGCAAAACTGTGAGAGATTCCAGTGTGGAAGTTCATCAGGTACGGCCGTGGTTGAGTCGGCCAAGTTCGCAAAAAACAAGTGTGCAATTTACACGTGGTAGAAGTGAAACCTTCAAAAAATTTATGTCTGTCTCTTTTTACCCGACTGCAAAGGAAGGGTTATGTTTTTCGCGCGTATCTTGTATGTATGTATGTATGTAATATTCTTTATTACCTCATATCTCCAGAACCGCTGAACGGATTCACATAATTGAGGTATCGTTAGATTTGTCTTAACAGCCCGAGTGTTCTTAGATAGGTGACATTTAAAAAAATAAACATGGCGGCTGTGCGAAGCCATTATACATGGTGAAAAAAAATTTTTTTTCGTATACTACAATATGGGCATCAAATTAAACGGCTTAACATAAGGATTTCAAAAAGGTATATCATTTTTATCATTAGTCTATTACTAGCAAAATAACACAATGAGAAAGTTTAAAAATATGGACTCACTTTCTGAATCCGGTGGAGTGTCAATGTGATACGACCGGGAAAACTAAAAAATTGTTAATTAATATTTTAACTAAAAAGTTAAAAATAAAAACTTATTTAAAAATCTAAAAAACCCGACTGCTCAACTGAAGTGTAAGAAACAAGTACATTTTTATTTTTAAAAGTGACAAGCAGGCGGCACCCATCTCATTTTAATTAAAAAAATATGTTCAATTGGGTCCCGCCTGCTTGTCACTTTTAAAAATAAAAATGTACTTGTGTCTTACACTTCAGTCGAGCAGTCGGGTTTTTTAGATTTTTAAATAAGTTTTTTTTTACGGTCGCTTTTTCGTTTCATAAACTTTGAAATCACAACGATGCTAAAGAAGTTTTCACTTCAATAATAATTATCATGGAAACAATTAATTTTAGTCACTCTGTGAGTCTGTGCTGTGGTTTTTTAAGGTGAACGCAGACCTAGCCGCACCGCACGCGCCGCAGTCTTCACATTTGAATTCTTTATATGAAGTTCTATGCAACCTCGCACACCCACCCGCGCCGCAGTCGCCGCAGTCCCTGAAACGACCGAACTCCCCAAGCCGCAGCTGATGACGTCACCAACGCAGAGGACGCTGCGGCTAGCGCGGCGCGGATGTTGTCATTCGCATCCGCGGCGCGAGCCGAACCGGAGCAAGAAATTAGAAAGAAATTAGAGGTGTAAAAGTAACGAAATAAAGCGTACCCGTATGTATTCATTACTATATCCATTTTTACTCGTTACTATCGTATTGTTACGTTACTCGTTACTTTTGATATGTCATTCATAATATAGCACCAACGTATCGAGTCGTATTGCGTATTCGTGTGGTATGACGTCGCGGCGTCGCATCATTCGTAATTTGTAAAATGTAATCTTAGTATGCATGACAAGTACATAAGATGCATTTTATAAATCTGAATTTAGTTTGATTTAATATGTAAAGGTTGGAACTACAAATAAACTAAGATGAAATCAACTGAATTTACAATAGATATGATATTTGAGAATATGTTTAGTTGGGAGATTTTTTTAATATTAAGTATTTGAGAATGATAAATTATATATCATACAAATATATCACAAACAATGCAGTAAAAACACAGTGGAAAAACTTGGATGAAGAATTTCCAAAAATCTGCTTTGTTTAGTAAATAAACATCGTTCCTTGTAACGTATGTTTTTAAATACAACGCGCGCGCATGCGTAAAACACACGAACAGGACACTGGACAGCGCATTCAACATTTGCCTCAACTTAATGGTACTTGTGCGATTTGAAACAGTTGTAACGAAAAATGCGAGTAACGAAATCCATTCGTGAGTAACGTTTCGTTACTCAATACTTGATGGCGTACCCGTTACTCAGTACCGAATACATACGGTTTGCTACAGCTTTAAAAGAAATCAAGTGCGATGCGTGCGGCGACGGGAACGACTGCAGCGACTGCGGCGCGGATAGATGTGCGAGGCCCGGCGAGGCCATTAACAAAAAGCGATGACTACGGGGCATAGAGTACTATAATAATACTACGGGGACTGCGGTGACTGCGGTGCGGCCAAGTCAGCGTTTACCTTTAATCAACTAACATTACTTGTGCATCATTGATTATTTTGATTTGTAATGGATATTTTGTAAAAGCACATATTTCAAAATGATTAAAGATCGATAATAAATTGTAAACGTTTTCTCCCGCTTTTTGTTGACTATTTGCTTTGCATACAAAAAATTGTACGTCAAGATGTCGTCGTATTGTTTAACATTTTGGTAGCTGAAACGAACAGACCCATTACATAGGTTCTGTTCTTTTTTTGTACGAATTATAGCAACTAAAATGTAATTTCTATTATTTAATTCTTTAATACTTACTTAAAATATATAATTTAAATATCTTGATTACTAGCGGGAACGTTAGTTGAAAATATAATTGTTTATTAATCTTACAACACTGAAGATCAAAGTTCATGTCACTCGAAATATATAAATATGAAAAACGGGCAACACTGATTCAGATTCAGTCGAAAATTTTTCTCTCGGCGGAAAGCTAGTGCCGGTGTATATTAAATTAATTTATGTTGTAAAACATGCGTTCTATTCATCTGTGACTGTGAACAAGTTTTGTCGTGTTTATATAACAGTTATTCAGTTTATAAACGTTCCAAAAAGTTATTCAAGATGAGGTTAGCGGGGGCTATTTTCTCCAATGTTACGAAAATGCTTGATTTTTACTCGCAGTTCAATCCTTCGCCGCTGTCTATAAAACAATTTATAGATTTTGGTAAGTGATATTATTTATTTTATTAAAAACTAATAACTTTTCACAGATAAGTTCAGCATTTTTTCAAGGCTGCTAATAGATTTTCTTTTGCTTGAACTTATTCGTTTCTTTTTTACGTAAATGTTATAGCATAGATCGGACATCCTGTCGTAATTATAGGGCTTCTAGTTACTTCCCGGAAGATGCTAATATTTACGTTTATTTTTTGACAGCATCATTGCAAAACGCGCCAGTTTTGTCTCATCTATACTAATATTATAAAGCGGAAAAGTTTGTTAGTTTGTTTGTTTGTTTGTTTGTTTGTTTGTTTGTTTGTTTGTTTGTTTGTTTGCTTGAACGCGCTAATCTTCGAAAGTACTGGGTGGATTTGGATGAAATTTGGTATGGAAGTAGCTTGAAGCTTGAGGAAGGTTATAGGCTACTTTTTACCCGACTGCAAAAAAGGAGAGTTATGTTTTTACCGTGATAGAATCCACGGGAGCGAAGCCCCGCGTGAGTACTAGTTATTTATATTTTACGACCTTGAAATCAGTGCAGCCGATTGCATTTCACAAGAGCAGTCATTTAAATCGAATTAAATATTCATAATACAGTTGGTAACCTTATCAGCTTCACGAATGGCCATGAAATCATATTTATAAAATATTTTCTAAGAATTTTTAATTTGTTTTTGTTCATGTTATCATGTACATACCTATTGTGGTTTATATGAAGTTTTAAAAAATGTTTTTTTTGTAATGCCATAGGTAGGTCTTTCATACTTCTGAATACGTACCTATTACATATTTCCTTGTCACATTAATGAAATCTTTTTTCACAATATACATATTTTGTTGGTTTAAAAAAAATAAAATAAAATATATTTTTCCAACCCAAAGTTAGTGTCACTTTTTTTTTTATTTGGTACTTCAAATAGATCTTTTATCTACAGGCATATTTAGAAATTTATAAGTATATAAGTTCCTATTTCCTTCAAATAATAAAAACTTACTTAGCTACATACATTTTCTTCTAATCATATAAACAGCTTCCATTTAATTTCTAGTAAAATTTAAGAATTACTTATAGTTTAATAGTTTGGTAACTCTTAGCATAAGTTAATTAATAAGTATTGAACCCGTGTGTGATCTGAGGGGTTTTTATAGCAGAGCATTCTAAATTGTTTCTTATGATTATTTTCTAAAAATAAATTCAACAGTTCAAAACTGTATTTTACTTATAATTAAGAGGGAACAGGCAAATATATTAAAGAAAAATAGAATAGATCATGTAGTTTCTTCAGAACTTTGTTTTTGAAGAAAATAATTCCCGAAGGATACCTTCTAACCCAAGCTTGATTCAACTTTACAAATTAGTAATTATATTAATACCTAACTATTCTATTACGTAAACGCTTGCATCACAGTATCACTCCAATAGTGAATCTTTTAGAAACTGCATTTTTTGAGGCCACAAACATAGTATAGCTAATATTAAAATCAAATTTACAAAACCATTACCTTGTTTCCTTGTATTTTAACCTACAAAGCAAATAAACAATTTTGTCACTACAATATAAGAAATAGTGTACAATAAAGTATATTTAAAAACATCAATAAATTAATTAAGTATAATTCATAAGATTTCCCTACTTTATGAAATTCTCAATACAAAAGTGTAAATGATAAAACTTAAAATAACTGTCCTCGTAATAATCTTATGTAGGCCACTTAAGTACATCCAAGTATCATATTAAATCAGGCGGCTGACTCACTGTGTAACCCGTTTTGTTACTTATTTTGCATAACTTTATAAATGGACCACCAGTTCAGGGTTGTCTGTGTCATAAAAAATTATCCTTGTGCCTGTTTATGCCAACCTTTTTTTATTAATCAAAGGAAACCTAAAGGCTCCTGGACTTCCCTTGAGTAAAAGACCAGACAGTGTAGGATTATTACCTCACTAGACCCACCTGGTGATTGCTATTAGCATATAGAAGAGCATCAGCATAAAAATACCACTCTGGAGCTGCCCATTTGCCACAAAACTTAGAGAGAGAAAGAGATGTTTTAGGTCTCCCATGAGTGTAGTTGTGTGAGGTGGCACTTGATCAATGTGTTAGTCTTCCCTGGTATCACTCGATGGCTGGCATAGCCTCACTCCTAAGTGTTCATGACCATGGAGATTCACCTGCCTTCAAATGTGCAGACAAGGATCTCAGCGTGTTAGCCGTCTAGTCGGTTGCCTACACGACGCCTTCTCCGAGCGGGATCGACGCTCTCACGATCTCATTCTGCTACCTCCTTCTGGATCATCACAGTCACAGAAGGAGGACATTGCCCTTCAGTTTTCTGTGCCAGCATAGCTCTCACTACTGCTGGCAGAGACAGGTCTCGCCCGCTCCTCGCGACCAGGATCTGCCGCTCATGCAGGGCAGAAACTTGCCAAGCTAACAAAACATGTGTATTACTCACACTTTCTGTAATGTTGATACTAAGGCATTGTCCCACCAAATACGAAATGATCATTGTGTGATACATGCAGTTTTGGTTAAAGAATTATATGTTACCTATCATGGCATATTCCGGCGATAATCGCTGTTTAAATTGGCGATACAGGAATAAAATCAAGCGTGAAGGATACCCAATGTTAACCCCTTACCGCATATAACGCCATATATGGCTTTAAAAGTTAATTATTTTTTTTTCAGTTTATTTAAATATTGTTTTTTCGTAACCAACATTGAATCCATATACATAATTTACTCGGGTAACAGAACGTATTTTTTGTTGTCTATAGTAACTGCAATCAGTAAAAATATTAGAGCTTATGTGCAGTGTGTCCGTCCGTTAGAGTGCAATTAATTAGTGCTAATTTTATAAACGGGAAAATAGTAATAAAACGGTGAGTAAAAATCCTTAGAATTTAAAAATACAATGTTTACAAATACTTTAATAAGATATAGTTATCGTTTCGGCATTTTTTGTGTTTTTTGTTTGTTTTTGAGCTTTCTTTTGATATTGCCATATTTGGCTTCGTATGCATTTTTGTCAAAACATTATGGGACATATATGGCTTCGCATGCATTCAGGTGCTTCTTCTTCTCTTTGCAACAATGGACCCTCTTCTCGATTCTATGGTACTTCCAAGCATGTAAATCTTATCCGGGCGATGGTTTCTTGAGTGATGACGATCTGGCTTCTGATCCCGACTATGAACCACACTCACTCCGTGCTTGTCGAAGAAAAAATATTGTTATACCTGCATATGCGGAGCATATGCGTAAAGCAGGAAAAGTTGTGGGCAAAACACGTGGTCGTCCAGCTAGCAACTTAGGAACATCATCCTCAAGTCGAGCCGAAACTCCAACTAGCCGAGTCGACATTCCTTTATGTTCGGAGGCTAAAAACGTGGTCGTCCTACGCGCATCCAAGGCGGTACCCTAACAAGCCGAGGTGCCACTCCAACCAGCTTGCCGGACTCGCCCGTACCCAATAAAAAGCACTAAAAACTCCAGCCAGGCATGAAGACGTACCACTAGATTCTGTACGTTCAGATAACGTGGACCGTTTCCCCGAGTGGAGAGTGGACGAAATCAAGTCGACAAATTTGGCAAAACTGTTCGAAATTCCATTCGTTTACCAAATGTGGGAAATGCAAAGTTAATTTATGTTACAATGATAAAATAAATTGTTTCAAAGATTTCCATAAAACATAATTTCATTTTTTTATTAATGTATACGAAGCCATATATGGATCAGTATAATTCTACTAGAATGCATACGATGCCATATATGGCTTCGTGTAGTAATTTCCAAAATAAGTACACAACAATTTTTTTTTCGCTTCCTACTCTTTATGTATAAGAAATAAAAGATGTTTTCAGTAAAAAAAAATTTTTTCATCATCTCCTTCATAATTCATGCAAGAAGGGGTTAAGATTAAAAACTCATCATCACTAAGACTTTACTTGACTTAGTCAGAATCGGTTTTAAGTTGAACCGGATGTACCTGAGTACTAGTGTATTACATGGAGCGTCTGCCTATCTAACTTCCACAACCCAGTAACTGGGTAACAGAATTCCCCTTGACAAGACTAGTGTCTGATTTTTAGGCTTCCGACTAACAGTAATAACGATCAAGAACTCAAATGTTAATTTCATTTTTCTTCCGTCCGGCAAACCGTAGTTAGGCTACAATTGCCTATTGAAGCATAGGACACTATTCGGAAATTGAGTTCCGTTTCGCATCAAACGGCTTAACGGAAAGTGCTCAATATTCAACATTTAGACACTTACGTCAGCTTTGTGTTTTGATGACGAGTGTTACGTATTGCGTTTCAGGGTTCCGTATTTCGAAAGGAAAAAACGGAAACCTTTAGAATCACTTCGTCGCACGGTGGGCTGAAAAACGGCTTTCATAGACTTAGGCATTTTATTTTGCAAGTGCCAGTTTTTGTGCCGGATATCACTTCTATTTGTTATAACAATAATGACACCAGAATTGATTCTGCACAAAAACGAAGGAATTATAATTTTTTTACGAAAATTTTGTATGGAGCTAGTATGAAAAATCGAAATATCTCTGAAACGGCAGCGATAACCGTAATATCCTTATAGGAGGTTTTAGTACTAATTATTTATGATTTTTGACATACGTTACATAATGGTTGTAGATGCCTTTTTTTTTTAAAAATCGTCAAAATATTTTTATTTATTTTTACATATTAAACGTTCCTTTTAGTGTTTAAGTTGAAGAATTCAGAGCTTTAACAACTCTTAACATAAAATAGCATCACCCCTATAGACCTGAAGGACTAGACAGAGGTGTGTAGTATCTTGTTGATCTTGTAAGATTTCCAACAATACCAAATAGTTGAATATCAGTGTCAAAGTGCCCATGCTGTCGCTTCTTTTAGAAAGATAGGGGAATGAAATTGTTAATTGATCATACCCTAAATGTATGATTACAACATAACCGGACACATAATAATATCGACACAAAAGGAATTTTAAAACCTTGCATACGTTCAAAATACAAAATAACATATTGTGTAGTCATCTAATGAGTCTGATGACAAGTAATTAAGTAATTAGAATGATGGTTGTAGTCTTCTGATTCTAATGAGCCTATTAAGTGATTAAATGATTTGAAATATCTCGCAACAATACCAACTAAGAACTGCATTCACCTTTTTATAATTAGTGAGCTAATGTGATTTGCTAATGTTGATTAGTTCTACTATGAGTTCTACGAAATGTTTTTGACGATTATAAATTTTTATTATCATATCTTTTATAACTTTAATGAGGGTAGTTAACTAATTATTGACTTTATACAATAAAAGGGCTATAATTTTGTTCCATAATTTAGATTGTTCACAACCGTGTAACTGCTAACACTAAAACTATTTGCTTTGCGACTACAAAATCTTAGAATGGAAAGTTTAATCACCAACTTAGATTTGTTTGTTCTTCTAAAAAGTGAGTGTCCTTCATTTAATCATGAAGTATTGTTTAGTGCAATTGTGTCCCGCATAGGCGATTGCCTTTCTGCCGAAGATCAAGTAACTCTCAAAGAATTTTGCCGGAGATTCACGCGAGCTGCTTTAAACAGGTGGCAGAAATCTAAACGATTCTTTGATAAGTTTAGAAATACGTACGGAGAGTGGTTGCAAGCAAATATTGATTGGCCGAGTTGCGTGCAAACTTTAATAAATCAAGAACCAACTGTTGATGAGATACCAAGAGCACGCTCAGTCTCTCCAGAACCTTCGACATCATCGACTGTTGGAACAATGACAAAAAGGTCCCGAAAACCATTCAAAGATCTGGGAAGCAAACAGAAAAAGAGAAGATCTAGTGAGCACATAGGCGAGGATTCCTGTGAATTGGCATATGCAGCTGCAGCACGTTTAAAAGAAGAAGGTTATGAAGATATCGCATCTGTAATCAATTATATGATCAAAAATCCAGAAGCTGCCGTTAAAATCAAGGAAAGCATTAAGAAAACAGTAATATTTACACCAGAGAAAGCACTTGGATTGCTTCTTTCACTTAAGCTTTCAAAGTGGCAATATATTACGTTGCGAGAGACTGCCATTCGGGAAGGTGCTAAGGATATTTACCCATCCTACTATAAACTGCAACAAACTAAGCTTGCATGCTACCCTCCTAATCAATCAGTATCAGTTACGGATTCATCAGCTAGAATTACACTTCAAGCTTTACTTGACATCACGGTGAAGCGGATTCTTCAAAGTCTTTCTGATAATGTGGAAAATAAGCAATTAAAGCTGATATCGAAGTGGGGATTTGATGGTGCTTCCAATCAATGCCGATACAAGCAGAAAATGGACGGCGAGCATGATGATTCAAGCATTTTCATGACCTCCTTGGTGCCACTGAAACTGACAGATGGAGATAATACTATATGGACAAACCCGAAACCATGCTCAACTTTTTATTGTCGTCCGGTTCAGTTCACTTTTGTAAAAGAAAGCCATGCAGTTGTCATTGATAACAAAAGAAAAATGGATGAGGAAATTGAGGCCCTTAACCCCACAGAGTGCATTAATAGTAACAGGGTGACTCATAAACTAATGATGACAATGATCGACGCAAAAGTCTGCACGTACCTTTCTGAAGCTAGATCAAATGCATCATGCTACCTGTGCTTAGCAAAACCAACAGAAATGAACCACTTAGATGCTGTAACATCAAAAACTGTGTGTTCTGACATATATGAATTTGGCCTATCATCCCTACATGCCCGTATAAATTGCATGGAATGTCTGTTACACATTGCGTACAGACTTGACTTCAAACAGTGGGCAGCAAGAAGTAATGAGCATAAAGATATGTTACAAAACAGAAAAAAAAAACATTCAAAATAAATTTAAAGAGGAGCTCAATCTGTTAATTGATATAGTAAAACAAGGCTCGGGAACTACCAATGACGGGAATACCGCAAGGAAGTTTTTCGAGTTTCCCAATAAAACTGCAGCTATTACTGGGTTGGATCAAAACCTGATAAAAAGATTTGCTGTTATTTTGCAAGCAATAACATCTGGTGAGAAGATCGATGTCATCAAATTTAAAGATTTTGCTCGCAAAACAGCAGAAAAGTACGTGGAATTATACGACTGGTACTACATGTCATCAACCGTACATAAACTATTAATACACGGAGCTGACATAATCGAAAAAAATGATATTGTCCCGATTGGGACTCTCTCGGAAGAAGCCTCAGAGTCTCGAAACAAAGATTTTAGGAGGTTCCGGGAACATCATTCGCGGAAAAGAAGCAGGCAAGATTCTAATCAAGATATCCTAAATATGCTTGTTGTTTCTTCGGATCCTTTTCTAAGTGCACAAAGGCCGAAGTTAGATGCCAAAAGGAAGACAACCTTTTTTGCTGAAACTCTCGACCTAATACAGTTTCCGGAAACTGAGTTCGAGTTTGTAGGTATATCCGATCTGGATTCTGACTCGGAATTGGAGTCCGACAACGAAAGTTGTAAAGAAAATTTGTAAAATTTAATTATTTTTCTTTATGTTCTTTTGTTATTTATGTTAGTTTATTGTACCAATATGTTTAGTTAATAATTTCATAAATTATAGTTTCAAATATGTATTTTGTATAATTGAATTTATTAGATATTATTTTTGTTACTTCTGTTTTATTTAAATTACCTATCAATAAAAAGTTTATATACAGTCTTTTTTTTTCACATATTCTTAATATTTGGGGAAAAAGCATGCTTCCTAACGATGTTCTTAACTTTGACACAGTTCATGGATCGTTTTGAACAGTTTCATATGTTAAAATAAATAATGTTAGTACTATAATCCCCTATAAGGATATTATTATTATTATGTGTCCGGTTATGTTGTAATCATACTTTTAGGGTATGATCAATTAACAATTTCATTCCCCTATCTTTCAAAAAGAAGCGACAGCATGGGCACTTTGACACTGATATTCAACTATTTGGTATTGTTGGAAATCTTACAAGATCAACAAGACACTACACACCTCTGTCTAGTCCTTCAGGTCTATAGGGGTGATGCTATTTTATGATAAGAGTTGTTAAAGCTCTGAATTCTTCAACTTAAACACTAAAAGGAACGTTTAAATATGTAAAAATAAATAAAAATATTTTCACGATTTAAAAAAAAAAGGCGTCTACAACCATTATGTAACGTATGTCAAAAAATCATAAATAATTAGTACTATAACGCCCTATAAGGATATTACGGTTATCGCTGCCGTTTTAGAGACATTTCGATTTTTCATACTAGCTCCATACAAAATTTTCGTAAAAAAATTATAATTCCTTCGTTTCTGTGCAGAATCAATTCTGGTGTCATTTTTGTATATTGTTATAACTAATAGAAGTGATATCCGGCAAAAAAACTCGCACTTGCAAAATAAAATGCCTAAGTCTATGAAAGCCGATTTTCAGCCCACCGTGCGTCGGCCATCTGTCTGTCACGCCTCTATTTCTACGGAACGCTAAAATATATCGAACTGTAGGTAATTTATATTCAAAACTGCACTCTCAACTATTAAATATTCGAACTAATAACTTGACGCGATCAAAACATATAACCGTTTTTGTCACATGTTTTCGATGACACAAGGGAATCAAAACCTAAAGGGAACTTTCCGTTGACCTAGAATAATGAAATTTGACAAGAAGCAATGGTTTACAGCAAATATAAAGGAAAAACTCAACCGTAAATATGTAGTTCCGGTACTGTTTTACAATAAAAGCTATAATAATTGTAATGTTTTACGTTTTGGGGACTGATTGTATCATTGTACAGGGAAACTTAAAGCCTATTTAGTCGGAAAAGTATGAATTATCATTATAGTTATTAGCCTGTAGTGTCGCACTGCTAGGCAAAGGCTCCATTTCTTCCAGCGGTCACGGTTCTTTTTTTTTTTTAATTTTTATTTATTTAGTTAATTTATTTATATACAGAGGTATCACTTAAATCTAAACTCGCCAAACTTTTACGTTTGATGGCGAGAGGCGCTCTTTATACGTTAACATTAACCATTCCAATTTCTTCTACACAATATGTTGCAATACAATCCTATATCTATAATCTATAATCTCACAGTAACAATGTGTTAATTACCTAAATATATGATTAGCATTCAAATATATTTTTTAGTTTTTTCTTTAGTGTTCCTTTACTTATTTTTATTTTTTCTCTTAATAACTCTATTTTGTTAAATACTTGAGGTACCAAATACTTAGATGTCCTCTTTCCGTAATAATTAGTTATCTTGGGTTGAACCAGTTTATTTTCTCGAACCCTACGTGTATTGTACTTATTTTTAACATTAACTTTGTGTTCATCGTTATAATAATATTTCAGTCCTACCAAATAATCTACTTTTTTATCTATTGGTACAATTTTACAAATAGGAAATAACTTATTATATTCTTTGTTACACTTATCTTTAACATTTTTACTAATGAGGTACTTTAGCAGTCTTATTTGTATGTCTTTAATGTCATTTAAATATGTTCTAAAGGTTCGCCCGTACACAAGGAGTCCATAACTCATTCTCATTCCAATTATTAAGGAAGGCATCCAGGTCGTCCCGCCATCTCCTTCGTGGTCTGCTGCGGCCACGCGTTGCAGTCTCAGGGAACCAATACTGTGTCTTACGAGACCACAGCTTGTCCGGCATGCGGGAGACATGTTCTGCCCAGTCCCATTTAAGTTGGGCAGCCTTTTAAGCCATGTCGACGATTTGCGTTCTGGAGCGTAGTATATGCTGTATGAAAGTTTACATAAATAAGTTTGCACTAAACCTTCGATGCGCAAGTTCAACTCGCAAATGACCGGATTTATTTTAGGATAAATGGTAGAAGTAAACCCGTTACGTCGACAGTAACATTGCTTTAGCGTTTAACTGAAACATCATTTCCAGTTTTAACAATGGTTTTAACAGCCTTTTCCAACTAACTATAAACGTGGCGTATAAAGTTTGTTATTGTTACAAAAACTGGTTTTGCCAGCCAGTATCATGTTGCATTCGCATGCATTGCAATCTAGTCCCCTTTGTCATAGATAAACATTATCATTATGTAGTTTAAAAAGGATTTCGTGAAATTATTTATATTGTATTGTAAAGTTATATTATTATAGTTTTATTTGTGCCTTCATGTAAGCACGTGAAATAATTATGACAAATCGAAAGCGTTGCAATCTCAGGGCACCAATCCTGTGTCTTACGAGATCACAGCTTGTGACAGACATGGCCTGCCCAGTCCCATTTAAGTTGTTGCACTAAACCTTCGATGCGCAAGTTCAACTCGCAAATGACCGGATTTATTTTAAGATAAGTGGTAGAAGTAAACCCGTTACGTCGACAGTAACATTGCTTTAGCGTTTAACTTTTACTGAAACATCATTTCTAGTTTTAACAGTCTTTTCCAACTATAAACGTGGCGTATAAAGTTTGTAATTGTTACAAAAACTGGTTTTGCCAGCCAGTATCATGTTGCATTCGCATGCATTGCAATCTAGTCCCCTTTGTCATAGATAAACATTATCATTATGTAGTTTAAAAAGGATTTCGTGAAATTATTTATATTGTATTGTAAAGTTATATTATTATAGTTTTATTTGTGCCTTCATGTAAGCACGTGAAATAATTATGACAAATCGATTTGTACACGGACAACGTAGTTTTACCAGCGTGATCAAATATAAGATTTAAAAAAATAATTAAAATATTGATTTCTTTAAAAATATTGTGGACAATACATGAATGACAAATTGCTGATCAGTCCAACAGCTTATAATAATAACATAATCATTTTTTTTTTTTTTTTTTTTCCCAGAACTAATACAATTAATAATTATCATTAGATAAAACTAAATTCGGTAAATTTCGGTATTTTTAGATGGTCACCCACCACGGACAGACCTCTGTAAGCGTCGCTTAACCTTGAAAATCGTCCAATGCTACACTACTTAGCCACTAGATCTAACAAGATCCTTAAATTTTGATTTTCATTTTGAACTGAGCACTAGATGTCGTTTTCCACTGAAAATATCTGTCTCGTTGAGGAAAGCTCGACATTCCTCATATAACTTCGATCAATACATTTGTAAACGAAGGTTACGAACCCATGGTATGTGTTCCAAAGTAGTTTTGAACAAAAGTTTGGTACCCAAGCGAGAGACAATTCGAATTTGGAATGTTAGAAACGTGACGGCAACACACTAAAACCTCCTTGTATACTACTTAGTCGATTTATTTAGTAATCCGGGTAGTTCTGGGAATTCCTGTGATGGAGGCGCTCGCTACAGTACGTCGATTCTGTAAAATTCGAACAACAACTCGCATCTCACGTAGCTATTCACTGTCACTTCGCTTATGGTTCAAAGTGACCTTGATTTTGCATTCTGTAAACAGCGTCGAAGTGACGGAGGAATTACCTTACCGAATGCCACTTCTCACGTCATCTCATACTTTATCTGTCTAAATCTTTAGTTCAACTCGCTGACACGCTCGCAAGGGTAGCGCTAGTGTAAATTCGAATTAACAACCGAGTTTTTAGAATGCCAATCAATATACTCACAGCGGATTCAGATTCGAAGTTTAGAATGAGGTCTTACAGAATAACACAGCAGATTAGTGTGCTTAAATGTGTTCCGATTTTAACAAAACACCAGACCCGTCCCTGTCTTAATGCGATTAAGAGATTACTTTACAGATGTTTTCTTAGTTGGTAAGCTTAGAGCATTATAATGCTCTAAGTTGTTAAGCGCTAACAATTAGTCACGTGTTTATTTTAAATGTTTGTTAACATTGACAATAATACGATGAGCAGAATATGTCTAACCTACCTACTTATAAACATTTAAATTATAAATAATAATATTTTTGCTTGGTTAAATATTGATTAGCATTCTATATTCAAATTTGCCATAGAGAATTTGAATGCGATATCTACTAAGTGATAAATATGTAAACTGAGCATAATGTTTGAAAAGGCTGTAAATGTTTTCGGCAAGGTATCGATACGACACCCCTTATATAGCTTCGATCAATAACATGTCTAAATGAAGGTTATATTATATGTGTTTTATGTATTTGTGAATAATAAGTACGAATACCAGCTGAGAAATAAAACAAGACACCCGATAGCTATAACCTAGGTGACTTTAAGTCAAGAGTGAATAGGTTACTTTTAGTTTTAGGTAAGCGTGCTCAATCTTCGACCACATCATCACTTACCATCGGGTGAGACGGTGGTCGAACGCGAGTCTATGATCAATAAAAACAAAAAAAAAAGACAATTTGAAATCGGAACGGAAATTTCGGGAAGTCTGGATGACGTACATGAAACCTCATTGAATAGAATTCTATATTGTCGATTATTTGCTACTCTTTGGTACTCCTGTGATCCTATTACTCGTTTAGAGCACGGAATAGAAAATACAGTGGAAGTGCCCCTCAGATATCGCACGCGTGTCAACATTAAGCACAGATGCGCGACATTAGCTTATTCGCTGTCAAATTCATGTCGCGATTGGTTGTCTCTAAAATACACGAAATATTAGAAATTATGCCTTGTTGTGCGGTTTGGACCTGCAAAAACGAAAGCAGTAAATAAAATGTATCTTGTGGAGGCGTATCGTAACATCGATAAGTATTAAAGTTTGTTAATTTTAAATATATTTGATTTTAATGTCAATACCACATTTCATGACTTCAATGCAAACTATAAACAACCTTATTTTCATTAACACAACGTTTAAATCTACTTGGTCGTTATCCGGAGGAACATACTAAAAATTCTAGTAACTTCGACGCTACTCAATTAGGGATGCGACATATTCGTAAAGTAGGTCTGTATCGATAATTTTTATTTATTCATTTCATAGCTGGCACCATCACTCAGAAATTTTTTTTCGGACGGTTTATGTGTATAATTTATGAATGTTTAACCCAGGGGTGTCAAACTCAATTTTGCAGAGGGCCATATATTAGGTTTAGAATGTGTAGGCGGGCCAGGTTCAAATGAATAAACTAAAAAATACTTAATTATTTTAACATCTTATTTAGCGTCGAGTGCAGTCTAAAATCTCTAAAAAACAAGATTCATTTATCTGTGATATATTGTGATCGCGGGCCGTATCGAAATGGCCCGAGGGCCGGATTCGGCCCACGGGCCGTATCTTTGACATGACTGGTTTAACCACACGTAACCTGCATCCGTCTGTAGTAGATACGGGTCGCTAATCACACCGCCTATTGTACACTAATTTTTATAAATAATTGTCCTGTGTTAAATTGAGGTGTACAATAAAGTATATAATAATAATTACACTAATATTATAAGTCAAAAGTTTGTGTTTGTTACTTCTTCACGCTCGAAAAGCTGAACGGATTTCAATGAAACTTGGTACCATGTCCTGGAATAGAACATATGATTTTTTCCTGAGACTATGTTCCCTTGGGATAATTTTCTACTTTCACGCGGGCGAAGCCGCTGGTAGCAGCTAGTAGTTAATAAATATAACATCACATAATGTAAAACCATAACATATCAATTTCTGGATATTGACCTCATAAAAGTAAAAAAGTAATTTAAATATTTCAGTTTTCTCCAAGATCCTTTTATTAAGGAAAATGGATGTTTATTGGGTCGTCAATATTCCAAAACATAACCTATCATCAGTTAGGGGAATTTCTTACGTCTAATCATATTACCGACTTAATGAAAGCCATCACGGCAAAATATATTAATATACGCTTTCATCACCTATTAAAATTAAACATAAAACTATCAAAACGGCAATTATTAAACAAATATGTATAATTTCAAGGTCAATAAATATTTTTAATACTATCTATTAACATTTCATTGAACACTAGCTTGTGCCAGCGGCTTCGCCCGCATGAAATTAATATTTTGCTATATGATTTATAGCCTATCTATAGCATTCACGAATAATGCAGCTACATATTAGGGAAAGAATTTTCAGAATCGGTTCAGTAGTTTCAGAGATTACACCTACATACAAACTTACAAATTTTACCTACTTAATATTAAAATAGATTAAATTTTTTTGAAGATGATCAACCTTTTTCCATTACTGACCATTTGTATGATGTCGATAAATTATTACATTGCTCACACGAATAAAATACGTAACATCGATATTAAAATATCGATATTTGTCTACATCTCTATCTGAGTAGCAAAATACATTACATGTGCATGCAAATATGACATCTATTTCAAAGTACTTAGCGTTCCGAATAGAATAAATTGGTTACAGTGCCATCTAGCGTTGAGTAGCTGAACTCGATGTAAATTGTTCGATTTATGTTCTTTAAACGATAAACGCCTTTTTTTTTTTTATTATTTTATTAGGTATAACAAACAACAGAGTATTTAAAAATTAACAAAAAAGCTTAAGATTTAGATGTAACAAATACACTGCTCACAACATTATCCACAGATTGTTATATGAAATAACTAGTTGCAAGACATCAGGCTTACAAAAAAATAAAATAAAAACTAGGGCAAACTGAATAAAACTAAACTTATAGATACATAAAAACACATTCACATACATTATAGAGTAAGTAAAATATATACATTATAATTATGCATAATTAGCTTTAGCTTCCTTATCTTTTAAGATTGCACATACTTGCTTTTTGAAAACATTCTTACTCAGAAACATAATGTCCACTGAATCAAATTGCTTATTATATGTGTCAACTAAACGGAACAGTGGTGAGCGCGCGCCAGAGTTAGTTCGACAAAAATTGGTAGCAAATAGGCGAGTTGACCGCACCTCACGTTTATGAACAGTACGAGGAACCAGGTAGCACAAACTGTTCACTAAATCGGTACAATCGAATTTATTGCGGCATATATTAAATAGCGTCATCATTTCCAGCAGAGTGCGTCTTGACTCTAGAGTCAACAGGTCGTATTTTAGATGAAGGGAGTGGGAAGATATTTTTTTACGAAAACACCGGTAGTGCATAGAGCGCAGATATTTCCGTTGGATAACCTCAATGCTGTCAGTGTACTTTCTGTAGTACGGATTCCAGATGGGAACTGCATATTCTAATTGTGGCCGGATTATGGACTTATATAGGCGTAGATAGGTAGAGGGACGGTGGAAATCTCTAGTTGCTCTCATTACAAATCCGAACATTTGGTAAGCCTTATTAATTATTTTGTCGACGTGAACATCTAGATGTAGCTTAGAGTCTAATTGAACACCAAGATCTCGTAGACTTCTAATGTTATCTAGAACAGTATCGCCCAGAACATAATTAAATTTAGTAATGTGTTTCTTTTTGGTAAAAGTGATGTTATGACATTTAGAATAACTAAGGTAGAGTTTGTTGGATGAGCAGTAGTCTACAAAACGGTCTAGGTCCTCTTGAAAAGAAATACAATCTGCTTGATTTGTTATTTTTTTATAAATCTTTAAATCATCCGCGTAAAGTAGAAATTTTGAATTTTTAAAACAGGTTTTGACATCGTTAATAAACAAAATGAACAAAAGAGGTCCTAATATAGATCCTTGTGGCACGCCTGATGTTACATGGATTGAGTTAGACTCATAGCCATTGATTACCACTTTTTGGGTTCTATTGGTAATATAAGATATGAACCAACGCAACAAGTCTCCTCTAATGCCATTATATGCAATTTTATCGAGTAAAAGCGTGTGATCAATTTTATCAAATGCTTTTTGAAAGTCAGTGTATATTACATCAATTTGTTGCCTATTATCGATACTTTCAAAAAGTTGTGACGTGAATATAAGGAGATTACTAACGCATGATCTATCCTTAACAAACCCGTGTTGTTCTTTTAATATAGCACTGCGTAAAATGGGGTAGACTTCGTTATGAACAAGTTTCTCAAATAGTTTAGAAAGTGCAGACAGTAAGGAAATTGGGCGATATGTAGTCACGTCATTTTTAGCGCCAGATTTATGGATTGGAATGATATTCGCGCGTTTCCACACTTCTGGGAATACGCCTATGGTTATACATTTATTAAATAATATAAATAATGGAATGCTCAAAGTATCGCTTGTGTTTTTCAAGAATATGGGCGGGATACCGTCTGGCCCAGCTCCTTTAGTCGCGTCCAAAGATTTAAGTTCCTTCCGTATTTTGTGCATCGAGAAGTGTAAATGACAAAGGTTAATATCGAATTCAGGACTAGGGGGCGGCGGCACCCATAAGTTATGGTCGAATGTAGAGGTTTCATATACCGAGTGGAAAAATATCGAGAATAAATTACATGTTGAAATGGGGTCATTTGACGTCTGATGTTGGTAATAAACGCTTGATGGGACACTATTAGTGTGTTTACGACTTGATACATACGACCAAAACGCCTTGACATTAGTGCCTACACTATCTTCTACCTTATTTATATACGCCTTAAAGCATTGATGTACCTCTTTTTTGAATTTAGCTCTATTGATGGCGAATATTTCGTAATCAGAAATGTTTCTATATTTTTTCCATTTGATCCAAGCACGATTTTTCTTTTTGTATGTTTGTAAAAGATATCTTGAAAACCAAATAGGGAAATTATAATTTTTGGGTTTGTAGGGGGGTGTATGTAATTTAATAATGGCGCCTTTATTGATTATGTCATGTCAAATAATAACAACTTTCGGTCGTTGTAATAAGACTCAATATTTTTGACAGCATTAAGAAGATAATTTGTTAAAGTTGCGTTTCAACTTTGTAGCCAATTATATTACTGTTTTTTATGTGTGTAATTGACATTTTGGTTTTGCAAATGTGTGAGTTTGGCGACACTGGTTCTCGTTTTGAGAGAGTGTAGGGGCACTTCTACTTCGGATTTTTTTTTTGGATAGTTAGATAGAATACTCTTTATTGTACACCAATAATTTAAACACACTTGATTTAATACTGCAAAATATGGTTACAATGGGGACCGTTCAACTATTACGTAAGCACTATAGGGGGGTGTGGGGGTCTTTGCTTTGCTTATTTTTGATGACATGGAGGGTGGGAGGATCTAGATGGTGATTACGTCAGCAATAATCATTTAATTTTTGACACATGTAGCAACACACATTGTTTATGCTTCAAAATGAAATGCATTTTCGGGGATTCCTAGAAATAATGAATTGTTGAATTCCGTGTCAGTAAAATTTATTTAAATTCCAAACCTATTTCTTATTTCTAGATTTATAACTGCTGCTCATGAATCAATCAATTGTATCAATGTTTACGTAAGCATGGGGGGGAGGGATAAGAGCTTTGCTTTTGCTGACGAGGGGGAGGGTGGGTTAAAAATTGCAAAAAATGTGCTTACGTAATACTTGAACGGCCCCATGGTGGATATCACATGTCTTCGGATTATTCGGTCCTAGGCCGGTCTTCTCACGATATGTTCCTTTGGCTCTCAAAACGAGCAGTGGTGATGATTGTATAAAGTTACAAAATTGTCCAAACCATCGTAGCCTAATGACTAAGATGTCGGACTTGTTATCGACAGGTCGCGGGTTTGAACCCCACCTATTGCATTACACTATTGCCGTGAACCCACTCCAGACAAGCATATAATTTAGTAATGTGAATTATACCCACATTGCATTAACAAAAATGTGAATGCCTGGGTACGATCTACATCTCGTTCTTCGTGCCTGTAACCTCTAGACCACCAGTGCTCTCGGGATAGAGATCGCTTCACCTAAATTTTTATAGTGAGATAAATAAATATATTATATCCCAAATATACATATAATGGCACTTGTAGTTTACAATTTTTAATGTTTCGAAGAGAACATTTACATTTTGATGCTGAAAATTACAAGACATTTAAATAGTAAATAATTTATTCAGGAACAAGAAAACAAGACTAGATACAACAAGTCAAACGATGTTAGCTGCAAAAGTATAAACTGTAGCGCAGTTAACAACGCCCTTCTCCGGATACAGAAAACATGATAACTGCTCCATGCAAAAAGTTAATTAAGAAATAATTTAAACAGAAAAAAGCGATAATTTAAAAGATAAAAATAAACAACAAAAGACAATGAAATTGGGATGTGTTTAGAAGTAGTAATGTAATGTAAGGTGAATGTGTTGATGTATGGGTGAGTGTAGGTAAATGAGGTGTGTAAGGGGTGTATGTGGAATGTGAGTTGTGAAGTTATGTTGGGCTGTGTGATGGATGTGTTACACTTCCACGAGCTTCTCAGTCTCCGCATAATTTTGTGGCTTTAACCAAGAATCTACTATCATATTGCATTTGCTTTTAGTTAAAAGGTAGATGTGTAAGTTTTTATTTAATTTGTTGTATAATTTTGAGCTTGTGTGTTTGAAATGACGACTTGCAGCTACGGTTCGACGAGACTCAGTATTACAAACCCTATTCGAGCGGCGCGCAGTACAGCATTTAGGATCAAATTTAATTTGGCTGTGTTTGCGAAGAATAGTTTGAAGAATAAAATGGTATAGAAATCTGTATACAACAAATTAAACTCTGCCTCTTAAACTAGTGTATCATGTATTATAGTATTACAGGTCTAAAATATACTAAATGTAAATGTCTCTTGCTAGTCAAATACACTCCTCTATCTACACAAACCCTCAGTGATATTACGTAGTACTTATACGTACTTATGTACATAACTTCAAGACCCAGGGAATCCAAAGGTCAGATTACGTAATCCGCCAGACCGTCTAAGCACATTTTATACTGTGGTCTAAGTTATAAGTACAGCTGAAGTAAGTAATATATATAAAGATTTAAACGCTTGAAGAGCTCTCCATTAAATATTTAACTAGGTAGGGCAAGTCGTTTTATGTTCTGTTGTATTGTTTTGTAAGAATTGTTTCACTTTTTACTATCTTTTATTTAATTTGAAATGTAGGTATCTATATGTATGTTCGGGTAAAATATTGCAAGTTAATTTCTAAGCAGTTATTCTCAACCGATTAAGGGTATATTTTGCATACACGTTTAGTTTGAATGACAATGCATAACCATGCATTACTTAGCTAACCAGCTAAGTTACGTCATTTAAATCCAATATGGCTGACACCCCAAGATGGCCGACTATTAATTTTTTCTATGCCATGCGAATGTGTGTATATTACACGCTAAAACGGCTGAACACATTTTGATGAAATTTAACATAGAGATATATTGGACCATAGAGACGGACATAGGCTACTTTTTATCCCGGAATTCCCACGGGATCGGTATTTACATGGGAAAATCCTCTCACGCGAATGAAGTCGCGGGCAGAAGCAAGTATAAAATAAAGAGTTAAGCGCTTGAAGAGCTCTCGTAGTCGTCTCGCTAAAACTCGGGAACGGCTATACAGATTTGACTAATATTGATTCTAAAATATTTGTGGATTTTAGGGAAACTTTAAAAGGTGAAATTGAGAAAATAGAAAAAAATATGGCGTTACGAAGTTCAGGTCAGCTAGTAATCTATAAATAAATATTCTAAATCATATTTGTTTAGGAAACTTATGAATCACAAGCCGTAGAAGTACTAACAAACATTTCTTAAAATGATAACGTAACAAGGTTGCGTACGTGACCATTTGGGCGTCAAGTGTATTTGGTTGGGTTGTCTTAATTTTGTTAAATAAGTATTGAGGTCGTCGTAGCCTGATCGTGATCACGTAGGTAAGCTCTCAAAACTTTCTAAGGAGTATAATCCTGAAACAGAAATCATTATAAGTTTTCTTTTAAAGTAAGTTTCTTGAATCTTTTACATTATATCGGTTTCGGAAAGTGTGCCATGGAATCCCACATTCTAATTATACCAAGCCCCTTCCATCATCGGACTATAAGAAAGACGAATGGCGATGAGCCATCGTTACGTGGTGGACGCACAAAACGTTTTGGGAGTAGCTTCATTGTGCGTACAGCTAAGGAGTGGAATTCCCTGCCGGAGTCTGTGTTTCCTGATAGCTATATTAACCTGGGGGTCTTTAAGACAAGAGTGAATAGGTTACTTCTAGGCAAGCGTGATTCATCTTCGACCACATCATGGCTTACCATCAGGTGAGATGGTAGTCAAATGCGAGCCTATCAACTATAAATAATAAAAAAGATATTTAAAACATCCTGAATCATAAATAATTAAAAGTTTTCTTTTAAAATAAGATTCTTGAATCTTATCAGGAGAAGTAACAGCGTATCTAAATTAAAATTCTATGTAATATTAGATTGTTTTATTGTCTTGCGAGGTTTTACGCGGAAATGTTCTAACGATATACCGTGACTCCGGAAAGCACGGGCAACTGAAGAAACAGGGTAGGTTTTAAGTCAGCAGAAGTCTGACACTCCCTTCATCTCCAGAGCGGGGGGAGTCATTTGATAGTATAATTTTCCCCCGGAAAAGAAAAACAATATTGACTTTGGGTGTAGACTTTAGCAGTCTTTAGCATCTAAGATTGAAAGACAATAAAGATAATAGGAAAACACGCCTGTTATTGATTCTGCCGGAAACACAATGTTGAGTCGGTTTCTCTCTCCAAAAATCTGTTTTTAGACTTTAGCAGTTAGATAAGTAAATCTAAGATTGAAAAACAATAAAGATAATATGAAAACACGCCTGTTGTTGATTCTGCCCGAAAAACAATGTTGAGTCGGTTTTTCTCTCCAAAATTCTGTTTTTGTCCGTCCTTGTTCAATTATTACTAACACTCGCGCAGGGCTTCCCTCCCGTGGAGTTTATTTTTGAAGAGGGTGATAGTGATGGCTCTCCTTTTTGCAGCAAAAAGTAGTCTATAACCTGCCTCAAGCTTCAAGCTACTTCTATATCAAATTTCAACCAAATCGACCCAGTATTTTCGAAGATTTTCGCGTTCAAACAAACAAACTTTTCCGCTTTATAAGTACATAGATGTATATATCTTTGACAGTGACCTAAAAAGGTTGTTTTTATTTGTTTTCTGACGCCTGGTTTGCTTTGCACTTTAATTGGTACAAGTGCTTGGCAAATAAACTTCATAATTTAATGACAAGCCACACCCGTTAGGGCAGTAAGTTGATGGTCTTCTTCAACTTCTTGACATTTCTTTTAACTTCTTGATAGCAATAACTATTATGTGATTATGGGCCTAAGTGTCCAGAGAAATTCCTTAATATTCGCACCACTAGATGAAAACTCCGGGAAATCGAAAAGCCTCTTTTTCAGAAACGACCAAAAACTGATTTTTCAATATTCACTAGAGATGTCAAGAAATTAGTGATTTATTCATAAAATTATACGTTCTAAAGCCTGTTCGATTAAATATTTTTGAACTATCCCCCGAAACATGATAAAACCAATTTTCAACCGACGACAAAAAGAGGAGGTTATCAATTCGACGCGTATATATATATATATATATTTTTTTTTTAATGTATGATCATCGATTACTCGAAGACGGCTGAACCGATTTGGAAAATTCTTTTTTTGATTGAAAGGGTATACTTCGATACTGGTCCCATTTTCATAAACGTCAGGATCTGATGATGGGATCCTGGAGAAATCGAGGGAACTCTTCAAATATTATAGGCACACCTATGTCGTTTTGGGTATTTATTATAGTAACTTGTGCAGTTGCTCTCAAAAAGTACCATTTGAGGAAGTGGAACTGATGATGAAGACCACAGATGGCCGCCGAAACTACTCAATAATAAGTATTGAGTGGATTGCGATTCGATTACTTGAATATGGATGTTACGCACTTTATGCTCGTCACAATGCATATGGTGATGTAGAGCTGATGGTGAAGTACCAGGAGAACTCCTCAACAATTAACGGCCCAGCATTGGGAAAAGCAATATTTTGTAAAAGGTTATAAGTAGTTGATAATTAGGCTCTTGTAACTAGGTAAATTAAAAATAGACCAACTAAAAAGAGTGAAATAAAAACTTTTTACCAAAAAATTAAACCGACTCCCAAAAAACACTGCAAAGTGAAAAATAACTTTAATTTCGGAAGTCGGTGCCAAAAACGAAAATACAAAACTAAAGACACCGACTACCGAAATTAAAGTTATTTTTCACTTTGCAGTGTTTTTTGGGAGTCGGTTTAATTTTTTGGTAAAAAGTTTTTTGTATTTATTTATTCTAGTTTAGATAATAGGCATCATTTTTGTGTCGTAAGCAGAATTACCTTACTTTATAGTATATATAAGTTATCGTAACGTGAGTTTTAACTCCGCGTATGTATTTTCGTGGTGTCATATAGGGGTGCGTATTTTCAGTTCATCGTTCATCTCACCATCGCTTATTATCAGGTGAGGTAGAGGTTAAACGCGAATCTACACAATTTCGCGTTTAACCACTACCTTTGATTATGGGTACACACCCATAATCATTGAATGAGGGGTCATTTAATGATTTTGCGCCGACAAAAAAACTTTATCTTTTATTTACTTACTAGTACTCACGCGGGGCTTCGCTCCCGTGGATTCTATCACGGTAAAAATATAACTCTCCTATTTTGCAGTCGCGTAAAAAGTAGCCTCTAACCTTCCTCAAGCTTCAAGCTACTTCCATACCAAATTGCATCCAAATCCACCCAGTACTTTCGAAGATTAGCGCGTTCAAGCAAACAAACAAACAAACTTTTCCGCTTTATAATATTATTAGTATATTAGTATAGATTAAATTGTCAGCTTAGGGTGTAGCGGAAGTGGGAGTGTCAGGCTTCTAGACTTAAAACCCACCCTGTTCCCACAGTTGCCCTTGCCGTGCGGGGCCGCGGTATCTCGCTAGAACACTCCCGCAACCCCAGCTGAAATTCGAAGTAAATTGGAACAGTACATAGGCCTATAGAACTAATAGAGTGCAAATTGCTTTATTAGTGGCACTTTGTAACTATTAAGTTACTACACATAACACAAGGCTTTTACTCTCAAGGTCATTTTAAGGCTTTCGGGTAAAGTTCAGTACGAAATACTGCGGCGTCTGACCTTGTATAGAGGTCATTGAGACCGTGGGAATATAGGTCAGTCTGTGGGCATGCATATGTGGGTCAGATGATAGTTAAAAAAAAATGGTGGTAAGCCATATTAATATTATTAAAGTAGCTTCTGCCTGCGGCTTTACTCGCTTGGAAAGTTCTGCATCATGTATTCCAGTTTCCGAAATCAATTATAGCCTATATGTTCCCCAGACTTATAAAAGATCAATAGCTATATAATTATAAAAGTTTCATTGGAATCCGTCTAGTAATTCCGGAGATTAGCGTGTAGAAACAGACAGGCATTTTATTTCATATCTTGCTCTATTACTGTTTCTAAACCCCATCAATTATTTTTTGGAAATATATTCAACTAGTTTCCTGTCCGCGACTTCGTCCGCAAACCTTAATATATTATTACATTTACCTTCCTCTTGTATCATTCTATCTATTAAAAAAAACCGCATCAAAATCTGTCACGTAGTTTTAAAGATCTAAGCATACATAGGGACAGACAGCGGGAAGCGACTTTGTTTTATACTATGTAGTGATGTACAATTTTTTTTACTGTTATATTATACCTACTAGCTTTTGCTCGCGACTTCGTTCGCGTGGAAGGTTTTTCCCGCGTAATTCCCGATCCCGTGGGAATTCCGGGATAAAAACTGTCCTATGTCCTTTCCAGGGTCCTAAACTATTCCCATGCCAAATTTTAGCTCAATCGGTTCAGCGGTTTAGGTGTGAAAAGGTAACAGACAGACAGAGTTACTTTCTTTCGCATTTATAATATTAGTATGGATGTATGTTTTTTAATAGTAAAACCCAATAGCACTGTTTGCTCGACCCTTGAAAAATACTAACATAAACATATTGACGCGATAATGTCACCTGTTTTTCATTGAAGAGTGGGCGTAACTAACTGCTTACGAATTCATATTCAGTTGCCCTAGCAGTCTCGTCTACGTAGACATAGCAAATTATAAAAAAAATTTTGATTGCTTTTGTAACTAGATAAATTACGAACTGACCAACTAAAAAGCGTGAAAAATTTTTTTTTGCAAAAAATTGATCCGACTTCCATATCAAAACACTACAAAGCCAAAAATAACTTTAATTTCGGTAGTCGGTGTTATTGGTTTTGTATTTTCTTTTTTTTCACACCGCCTTCCGAAATTAAAGTTATTTTTGGCTTTGTAGTGTTTTGATATGGAAGTCGGTTCTATTTTTTGCAAAAAATTTTTTCACGCTTCTTCGTGGGTCGGTTTGTAATTTATCTAGTTACAAAAGCCATAATGTCAACAACTTATCACCTTTTACAAAATATTGCTTTTCCCGATGCATAGCCGTTAATTTTTGATTTCTCCTGGTACTTGACCATCAGCTCTACTTAAGTATATGCATTGTGACGAGCATAAGTGTTTAACATCCATGTTCAAGTAATCGAATCGCAATCCACGAAATGCTTATTATTGAGTAGTTTTGGTCGCCATCTGTGGTCTTCATCATCGGTTCCACTTCCCCAACCCTTCCTGCACAAGGTACTATAAGAAATACCCAAAACGGTGTGCCTATAAAATTTTTAAGAGTTCCCTTAATTTCTCCATGATCCAATCATCAGATCCTAACGTGATGACAATGGGGCCAACTAGAAAGTATACCTTTTCAAACAAAAAAAGATTTTTCCGAATCGGTCTAGCCATCTGCGAGTAATGAGGTAACATACTTATATAAAATGAAAAAACCGGTCAAGGGCGTGTCGGGCCACGCGCAGTGTATGGTTCCGTAGTTTTTATAACAGCCAAGTGCGTGTCGTATTCGCTGACTGATCGTTTCGTTTCGTAAAAGCCAAACATGACTACCTAATTAATTTAACTTCCTATACAAATCCTCACCTGATCCGACAATTTTGCACGGAAAATTTTAATTTTTTTTAGAGATTTGTATAAAACTTGTCATAGCCGGTGTTTTGAATTTAAATACGGACACAGAGCTACACTACTCAATCGTCACAAGAAACTAGCACGATACAACTGGCGCTTAGCGCCATCTATCGACATTTCTATAGAGTTGTTCGAAATTTTCGAGTCAAATACAATTGGTCGACTATTACTCGTAAACTTGTAAAGCCCACTTATGTGTGATAGTTTTCCTTTAAATTTCGTTATATATAGGTACTACTCCCGTGACATTTGAATTTCTAACTACAACAGTTTAGTTGATAGAGGGGGAGGACACTTGACTCTAACGAAAATTGGTACTTTAAAGCTTGATAAGTCACGAACGGTTTACTTAATCAAAAAACGGTTTGACTAAACCCCTAATATTTTTGAAAGACCTATCCAACGATATCCCACACTATGGGAAGAGCGAAAAAAAAAAATATCATCCCACTTTACATGTATGGGAGGTACCCTAAATAATTGGTTTTTTCAAAATTTTATTTTACCACTTTTTTGGCGTCATTAACGTGTATACTCATGACAAAGTACAACTTTCTAGTACCAATAGTTTTTGAGCTAAACCGCGGACAGACGGACAGACAGACGGACATGGCGAAACTATAAGGGTTCCTTGTTGACTACGGAACCCTAAAAGAAAACGGTTAATAAACACTTACCACATAATTACTTAATGCACATCCTGAAATTTGTTGGTTCAGAATCGTTTACTGAATCGATTTTTTATCGTTTAAAAAAAAAATAGAAATTTTATCCCGAAGCATTTAAATCTAATAAAATTTTCAATTACACTTTCGCTGTATAGTAAAAACAAACTATGGACCGTAAATTAAAGTAGTAACTTTTTAAATGCAGATTTATATAAATTTCTTCATTCAGTACACATTACAGAAAAATGAAACTCATTTAAAGGAAGTTAAAGTCTTAAAAAAAACTGTTTAAACAAGTAAAACTATAAATTTAGAGTATGTATTATGCTAATAACATAATTTTCTAATTGGGGTGTGTGAGGGTGTGCGTTAATTACGATACATGTTGTATACACTTAACAAATACAGACAAAAGAGTACAAAGATCATGTAGTTGATAATCTCTATATTTTATTACAATGCATTGTCGTCAACAAAACACAAATGACTCACTTCCGCCATCGTAATGCAATACGGAAACATGCATGAATCGTTTTCCTGGTTTTCTCTCTCCGTACTATCTCCCAAGTGCGAGTTAATTTATTTGATATGTTTAATTTGAAGTGAATTTACAGCTAATACTATTTTTAACCGACTTCAAAAAAAAGGAGGTTTACAATTCGTCTTGAACTTTTTTTTTTTTTTTTTTATGTATGTTACCTCATAACTCGGAGACGGCTGGACCGATTTAAAAAATTATTTTTGCGTTTGAATGAGTATACTTTCTAGTTGGTCCCATTGTTACGAAATCAGGATCTGATGATGGGATCCTGAAGAAATCAAGGGAACTCATCAAATATTATAGACACACCTATAGCGTTTTGGGTATTTCTTATAGTACCTTGAGCAGTTGCTTCCGAAAAGTACCATTTGGGGAAGTTGAACTGATGATGAAGACCACAGATGGCTACTGAAACTCCTCAATAATAAGTATTTCGTGGATTGCGATTCGATTATTTGAGTACGGATGTTAAACACTTTATGCTCGTCACAATACATATGGTGATGTAGAGCTGATGGTCAAGTACCAGGAGAACTCCTCAAAAATTAACGGCTATGCATCGGGAAAAGCAATATTTTGTAAAAAGTGATAAGTTGTTGACATTATGGCTTTTGTAACTAGATAAATTACAAACCGACCCACTAAAAAGCGTGAAAAAAACTTTTTAACAAAAAATAGAACCGACTTCCATATAAAAACACTACAAAGGCAAAAATAACTTTAATTTCGGAAGGCGGTGTCTTTAGTTTTGTATATATTTTCGTTTTTGACACCGCCTTCCGAAATTAAAGTTATTTTTGCCTTTGTAGTGTTTTTATATGGAAGTCGGTTCTATTTTTTGTTAAAAAGTTTTTTGTAGGTAGTTATCCTATCCTACTATAATAAATGCGAAAGTTTGTGAGGATGTATGTATGTTTCTTCTAGCTCTTTCACGCAAAAATAATGAACGGATCTCCATGAAATGTGGTAAGTATATAGTTGAGATACACATAGGCTAGTTTTTATCCCGGAATTCCCACGGTATCGTGAATTACGCGGGAAAACCTCCCACGCGAACGAAGTCGCGGGCTAAAGCTAGTTGACAATATATAGAAGACTAGCTTCTGCCCGCGACTTCGTACGCGTGAGAAGGTTTTCCTGCGCAAAACCCGATCCCGTGGGAATTTCGGGATAAAAAGTAGCCTATGTGTTATTCCAGAATGTAAACTATCTACTTACCAAATTTCATTCAGATCCGTTCAGTAGTTTTTGCGTGAAAGAGTAACAAACATCCATCCATCCTCACAAACTTTCGCATTTATAATATTAGTAGGAAGACGTTACAAGTTTCCGCTTATAAAGACTTACTGTTAGCCTGCATCATCCCACTGCTAAGCAAAGGCCTCTCCTGATGATCTCTAAATAGTTCCGTCCTGGGCCGAATTGGACCACAGGAAATTAGTTTAACACTGTTGTATGAGAATACCTATACGAAACACAGGATAGTCGCATAGTCAAATAAATTTGTATAAAGTTATTTTTTATGTAATCTTTAGACCTATAAATCATTAGAAATAAAAATGTTGTGTTAAGTCTTCTTCTACTTCTAATCGACGGTTTAAATATCATGTTGGGCCCAGTAGAAGCCACGTTGGTTGCAACATCAGTGGCGTTTATGATGTCTTTTCGAACAATCTAGCAGATAAGACATGATTTGCTCAGGAGCACTGCATTCGCACTAGATGTCAGTGTGGCCTATCATTTTTGATAAATTGTGCCTGCAGCGACCTATTTGGGTTCACAGTCGATTGGTGGCATTCCAAACTAGCTACTCTTATGTATTTGTTTGATAGGAGTTATTAAGGTTTACTTATTTCTTTTGATCATCCGCACAATTCCTGACAAAGAAATCGGAATCAAACAAAGCCACAAAGCAACGGAGGGGAATAAGCCATTGTATCCTCAGTAACTTCATACCTACTTGAGCAGAATTTTGGCGGCATTCCACCATTTTGGCGTGCTGCCACACGTCATCTCGCCGTCATCTCTAGGTCAATGTTGTCACTGCATCCATTTCTCGGCGTCTATAAATAGAGATGCTTCCGGATAAATTTATACAGGTAATTAATGGATAAGCTAGTGACGTATGTCGCTTTTGCATTAATTTTGTGCCCTGATCCATATTTATTTGGGGTTGACGCAGCATGTCTACTCAAATCTGTGTGGTTCTTTCCTCAAAAGGCAATTTTTTATACATAATCTTCATAAACGATTGTGAATATGTGAACTATGTAGGTTATTTTATTCCAGTTAAACATGATTGTCTGGCAGTTTGAGTGCTTTTGCGGCCTACCCAAACGTCCTTACCTTGGTATTGTTCGTCAAATCGATAATAGCTATATGTCAATTGACAAATGCTTGCACTGTATGGACAGGCCCACTCAAATCTATGAGCATCTTTCTTCAAAAGATCGCCTCAGACTAAAACCTACAAGGTTCCCATATAATTAAGCCAGTATAGATTGTATGGATTTTAAAAGAGACGGACCCCTGAGTTTGTTTCGGTGTTTCTTCTCAGGGTAGTCAGGAAACACCGGCCTCATCTAGTTAATATTTACGGAAAAAAATGACGTGTAAAAGTGTTATTTAATAACCAATTTGCAAAAGAAAGATCAGACCTCAGTTATCATCTGAACCAGCTGAGTATTGTGTTTTACATAGAGTGACTGCCTATCATCTAACCTCCACAACCCAGTAAAGAGCAGTGTAACATTTTCTGACTTCTGACTACCCGTAACGACTGTGAAAGATGTACTAATGACAGCAGAGACCAACGGCTTAACGTGCTTTTCAAAGCACGGAGGAAATTCGATATGTTAATATCACCCATCCACAAAGCGACCTCGCCAAGCGTTGCTTAACCTTGAAGTTCGACTCTGTTACTATTTAGCCACGAAGAACCTCCACAAGTCTTACAGACCGCAGTATTCACCCCAGGCGCGTGCACAGGATTATGACAGGGTATGCGGCGGAGTAATCGGTCACAAAAACTTTTTCATTTATAGATTTTTAGCATAGCCACAGCCACGCATCGTAGCATGGTGGCGATGCGTGCCTGTGGCTATGCTAAAAATCTATAAATGAAAAAGTTTTTGTGACCGATTACTCCGCCGCATACCCTGTCATAATCCTGTGCACGCGCCTGATTCACCCAACATTCTCACAGTATTACATATAATCATCCAAAGGGAACCAGCGTGTCCTAAGACAGAAATCCGAAGACGTGTGACAGCCAACAACTTACACTCATTACGGCCTATTCCCCGTCATAGAGAGAATGCATATCGCACTCTCAGAATGAAAGCGACTTAACTCAAAAACAGTATTTTTTGGATTTGAGCAGTAATAAAGCAGCATTGAATAAATTATATTCATACATCTCAAGAGGCTCTTTATAAATCGTAATTCAGATCCCTGTTTCCACTGCAATTCAGAGTAATGTTTCAGGCCAGTTTACATCAAAATCTGAAATTACACGAATTTAGAGTTCACTTTAATTCTAAGAGTGCGATATGTCCCAGGAGTTGGAAAGTTACAGGCTAATTATGTCACAAATATTCAAGTCAAAAGTATGTAATAGACTTTACTTACTGTTAACGCCTTTGTTTTTAACTTTACATTATCTTTTCTACCAATTAAGCCAAATCATTTCGGGACAGTTAACTCAGCTGCTACGGAGAGGGGTTTTGCCGACTACCCTTATCGCTAAATTAACGTTGAATGTCTACAATATCTAGGGCATTCTAACGCCCTATCAGACATAATATCAATCTCGTCTTTCATGAATAATTTAATGTAGAAACGAAAAGGCAATTTTGAACCAGTGTTAATAAGTTACAGAGAAAATTTTAGAGTTACAGAGATTGAATTGAATGAAACTTCATTAGCTTAATAACTAAGGCGTCGCACTTGTGATCGAGAGATTGTGTGTTCGAACCTCACCCATTACACTATTCCCGTGAACCCATCTGACACAACCATGTTTAGCTTAGTTGGAGGGGTTAACAAGATAGATAGATATATTCTTTATTGTACACCATAACAGTAAAACAAATACGGACTTAACAACTAAAAAGGCTGATACAATGGGCGGTCTTATCGCTAAAAGCGATCTTTTACAGACAACCTTTGGATAAATTTGACACAGAAGGAGAAAATAAATACGATTAAAAATTAATGAGATTGCTAGTAATGTGAATTCTACCCACATTACTAGTTGTCTTTTCTTTTTAAATATTGAAGACCATTTCTAAAACAATAAAATGATTGATGTCGAGTTGTTTGCATAACTAACTACCTACGTAATTTGCACGTGTATTAATGCAAGGTAAAGCTACGTAAGCGTGAATAAATATACACGTGTATTTCAGCTCTTTATCAAAACACTGCACGTTTGTTACACAAACCGCAGTGATTGATTTGATATAACAAACTGTTGCTCGCGACTTTTTTCGTGCGATTTTTTTTCCGGGGAGAAAATCATCTTATGAATTTTCACGCCCTGGGTGGAGCATAAGGGAGTGTCAGACTTCTACTGATTATCAACCTACCCAGTTCCTTTAGTTGCTTTGTGTTACGGGGCCGCGGTATTTCGTTAAACATTCCTGCAGCCCGGGCAGAAATAGGGATATTATTAACTTAATTATGTTCTCAGATAACTGTCGGAAAGGGTTTGTAGTGATTGTGTTATATAGGACATTAATTAATTTTTTTTTGCTATAATATGGTAGTTTCATTTCCCCCCGCTCTGCGTGAAGCGGAAAGGAGTGCCGGTCTTCTACTGGCCAAAAAATTTAAGGTTTTCTGTAATAACTTCCACCAGGCGGCAGCACTGAGGCATCAGGTCCGGGTACCTGTCAAACGCTTGAGTTTATTGACATCTGTCAAATTGACGTCAATGTCATGTATACATCAAAGATTCGTTTCCAAAGACGAAGACCTCTCGCTTCAGTAGCACCAACTGGTTGTTTAAATTTTCCAGAAAACCTTCATTGCCTTTGCGTTTCAGGGCTGCAGTATTAATAAAACATTCCCGCAATCTCGGAAATATTTAAATACTTCATGTATATTTTGATATTTCTCTGATCACTTACAGAAATAAGGTATAGTTAAGTCACTAGTTAGTTTATATTAATACAAAAAACTACCTATTCGTTGCCTTAAAAAAAAGCATTTAACTTCTGGCAATTCACCTTTGGATATTACGAAGGTATGGACATACCTCGCTTATTGAAATAAAAAAGAATATAAACAACAAACTTTGTCGATAAGAATTATTGGTTTATTGACATTGTGGTGAGAAGCTCTTTGTTTAAATAATAACATCCGCACTAATCGATTCTCAAGGTAAAGCAGCGCTTACCAATCCGTAGATGGATTATCATACATTGTTTATCGCGAATTCTCCTTGCCTTTGACAAGCAAGTTAGGCTGTCATTCAAATTTTTTTTTTTATAAAAGAATACTAAAATACTAAAACGAGTACCTACTACGAACTAGCAATGTAGTTATTCACATTACTATCTAATTTGTTAACCCCTCCAACTAAGCTAAATATGCTTGTGTCTGGAGTGAGTTCACGGCAATAGTGTATTGGGTGGGGCTCGAACCTGCGACCTCTAGATCACAAGTCTGTCCTTAGCATGCTGTTGCCTGGATGTTGTTTAGTTTATTAACACACTGGTGAAGAACTTGTGGAACTAGAATGGCTGCGATCTGATTCTTGTGATTATGCAATACCTTCATTGCGCGGACGGCTAAGGAGTGGAATTCCCTGCCGGAGTCTGTTTTCCGACAGCTACAACCTAGGAGTTTTTAAGTCCAGAGTGAATAGGTACTTTTAGGTAAGCGTGCTCCATCTTCGATCACATCATCACTTACCATCAGGTGAGATAGTGGTCAAACGAGAACCTATATTCAATAAAAAAAAACTGAGGTCGTCCGGTTGGTGGGTGGCTATCCATTGTATACCGAGAATTCTCCGTATGTTGGGATTGGGAAGCATATTAAGCATTTGGTGTCGGCTGTCATTCATAGAATTTTATTTGGAAAAAATTAAATTAATAATTTAAAAAATACCCCTACGAAAAAAATACTTACTATTATTTTTTTACTTTTTAAGGGATGTTTCTTAAACTATTGGCTAAGTATTTTTTGCATAGGGCGTTTTTTAAATTTTTAATTTAAATTTTATTTTATGCTTTTTAAACTTTTCACCTACCGTAGTTTTTGTCAGTTATTTCATTTCATACGCCACTTGGGTATATTTGACAACATTTGATTATTCATCCCCACTTTCAAACCCCTACAACTTTTAAACGGCTCAACCGATTTTCATCAAACATGTCTAAGAACACTTGCACATACACCTTCAATACAAAAAAAAAACTAAATTGAAATCGCTTCATCCGACACACAGACAGACGTCAAACTTATAACACCCCTCTTTTTGCGTCGGGGGTTAAAAAGAAAACTTGCAATGTGGCTAGAATTACCAACTAAGCTAAATATGCTTGTGTCTAGAGTGTTTTTACAGCAATAGTGTAATGGGTTCGAACTGGCGACCTCTCGATCACAAGTCCGGTACCTTAGCCATTTTGCTATACGGTCAGCCTTAAGTATTCCCAGCAAATCTGACACGAGACTCAAGAGTTGTGGAGGTTAGATAGATACATAGATAGAATATACTTTATTGTACACCAAAATTTAAACACACCTATTTAACAATATTGCTTATTCTATAGCTACAATGGCGGCCTTATCGCTGAAAGCGATATCTTCCAGACAACCTTTGGAAGGACTTTAAAAAATTATTTAAAGTGGGGAGGGCTCACGGAATAGATGAATAAGGTTGGAATGGTAATGTGGGCGTGGCGAGCGTGCCACATTTATGATTCAAAAATCATAGCTCGACCGATTAATTCATTCACCGTATTTAGTGCGCTTCGGACTACTTCGGAACACAAAGCTCTGCTTTAAAATGCCGTGTTGTGCAATTATAACCCGTAAAACAAAAAGTTAGACCGCAAGTATAGAGCGAGCAGGTATATCTTTCCATCGGTAAGTCGAAAATAACATTTAATTACAGTTTTATTTGTAAAAAACATAAAAATATTCTGATCACTATGAAATTCCAAACATTAACAACATTATTGCAACAACTTACAAAAAATATACATTGCCCGGTGTGTACTCGCTTAATCAATGCAATGACCAAGTCCGCTTACAATGTACCGCATGCCTTGCGTCCTCAACACTTCAACCATTGACGTTTCGTCCTTTGCCCTGATTGGCCGTGTTGCACGGCACATGTTTATCGACGGTGAGTTACAATCAGTAGCAAGCTCTCGATTTAAGTGTGTGTAATTTATTTGTGTGCGTAATTCGCATACGTAACGGGCCTCTTGCTTGTAGTGGACTAAAGAGTGGGAGACAAGCGGCGACACGCGATCTCATACAAATCAGGAACTATTTCCTTTCTAACCTCTTTTATCTGTTCTGTGGGAGGGCTCCATGTAAAACACTGGTACTCAGCCAAGACTGGGAGACAACCTCAATATAAATGGGAAAAGGCAAGCAGATTGATGATTCTCAAGATTGGTTACTCGTCCATTTACTTAGATGAGAATAAAGTAATTGAAAGCTTAACTTGATTGATGGTCTTGTTAAAAAAGATGGTGGAATGGGCGAAGTTTCAATATTGTGTACTATATGTATAACTAGCTTTTGCCCGCGACTTCGTCCGCGTGGAATAGTTACTTTGGGCTAACGTTAAATTTATCCCCGATTTTGAAGCATTCTTCATTGGCGCTCCGCTCCTATTGGCCTTAGCGTAATGATATATAGCCTATATATAGCCTTTCTCTATAAATTGACTATTTAATTAAAAAATAATTTTTCAATTCGAACCAGTAGTTCCTGAGATTATCGCGTTCAAACAAACAAACAAACAAACTCTTCAGCCTTATATTATTAGTATAGGTAGCTGTTGCCCGCGACTTCGTCCACGTTTCCGTCGTTTTTTGTAAAAAAAAGTAGCCTATGTCCTTCCTCACGGTTCAGTGATTTTAATGTAACAGACAGATTAACTTTCGTAATTTAGTAGGGAAATATAATATGTCACTCTATAATACTGTTGAAAAATATCGCAATACCGAACCGCACAATATTATTGTTAATAGCTGTGCCCGCGACTCCGTCAGCGTGTAACTCCTTGTGTGTTATTAAGTTAATGTATCGGTAATATTGTTTAGATCACGTTCACATGAGGCTTAAGTACCTATAGCACGAAAATACTTCAGCGCAAAGCTTCCGGGTAAACTATGTTGAAAGTTGACCCGTCCGGCACGTGAACATAAAGATTTCTAGAACTGCTAACCCGGGAAAGAGAGACGTACAACTGACCATGCGAGAAACAACTGACACCGAGATCTACTCCAGCAACACGAAAAGTCTGCCCTTGAGCCTTATTAATTGTCATTGCATAACACACCGATACTGGGAATTGCGTTCTTTTTAATTGGAATGGAAAATTATTTGGTATTATGGGAATTCTGGGAATAAAGACGGTTTCTCCTGCACCGCAACCTGTTAAAATTTGTGCCTCGATTATATTTTGTTGCAGCTGGGTTACTTTTAGCCGAGTTCCATTGCAAAGTTGTGGTGGTTTTAAATTTCGGAGCAGAATAATAATCAGAAAGCTTCGAACTGCTAAGCTATCGGGAGTTACACGTGTTATTGTGTGTCAACCATAAAAGATAGATATATGCTGTCGTGGAATATTTTTTATATAATTTTAAGGAGAACATTTCCGTCATAAATGATTTCTGTGTAGCTTTAACCATTAAGGTTGCACTCGCGACGGAAGCTTAAAAAATGGAGTAACTTCTCCCGTTTTCCCAACATTTCCCTTCACTGCTCTGCTCCTGTTGATTGTAGCGTGATGAAAAGTATACTATAACCAGCTCAGGAGTATGAAAAATAATTGTACCAAGTTTCGTTAAAATCCGTCGAGTAGTTTTTGTTTCTATAACGGTTATACAGACAGACAGACAGACAGACAATAATTTTACTGATTGCATTTTTGGCATCAGTATCGATCCCTAATCACCCCCTGATAATTATTTTGTAAATATATTTCATGTACAGAATTGACCTCTCTACAGATTTATTATAAGTATAGATTTGGGTTAGATATTCTGTAAACTTAGTGCTTGATTGGACTGGCTTTGGCTACAGAGGGATAATTATATTAATCAGTATTAGTGTTTAAAAGGTGGTTAAAATTAGACCAGACTTAATTCAGGCTAAAAGATCTAGCCTACCCTATGTCCTTCTCTCTTCTTCAAAATCTTATCTATCTCGTATCAATTTTCATCAAAATTGGTTAAGTAGTTTTGACGTGAAAGCGTTACAGACAGATTAAGTTTCGCAATGTATGATATTAGTAAGAATTAGCTTTCTGCACTCCTCCATGTAAAACTGTGGTAAATATCATTCCCTCAGCGTGCTTTGCGTAAAGATGGTTTGGTTAAATATAAAATATAAATAACAAAAACTTTTTAGCAAAAAATAAAACCGACTGCCATATTAAAATTTGTTATTTTTGGCTTTGTAGTGTTTTGATATGGAAGTCGATTTTATTTTTTGCTATAAAGTTTTTTTTTTACGCTTATTAGGCTTATGTAACTAGATAAATTACAAACCGACCCAGGTTTGTAATTTATCTAGTTACATAAGCCAAAATGTCAACTACTTATCACCTTTTACAAAATATTGCTTTTCCCGATGCAGAGCCGTTAATTTTTAAGGAGTTCTCCTGGTACTTTACTATATGCATTGTGATGAGCATAAAGTGCTTAACATCCATATTCAAGTACTTAATCGAATCGCAATCCACGAAATACTTATTATTGAGTAGTTTCGGTGGCAATCTGGGGTCTTCATCATCAGTTCTACTTCCCCAAATGGTGCTTTTTGAGAGCAACTGCACAAGGTACTACAATATTTGAAGAGTACCTTAGATTTCTCCTTGATTCCATCTTCAGATCCTAACGTGATGACAATGGGACCAACTAGAAAGTATACCCTTTCAAACACAAAAGAATTTTCCAAAACGGTCCAGCCGTCTTCGAGTTAGGTAACATACAAGTTCAAGACGAACTGAGAACCTTCTCCTTTTTTTTTTATTTTTTTTTTATTAAAATAGGTTCGCGTTTGACCACCATCTCACCTGATGGTGGTCAAAAGGTCTCTTTTTTTTGAAGTCGGTTAAAAAGGACTAAACAATCATATATAACAAACAAAACTGTTTAGTAATCCTTGGAGACTCGTCATCCGCTTAGCCTTTTTGTAATGATGTTGGGGTTGGTTTTCAGTCTTAACCGGATGCAGCTGAGTATAAGTGTTTTACATGGAGCGTCTGACTATCTGACCACCACAACCCAGTAACTGGGTGCCTAGACCAGTGTCAGATTTACTGACTTCACGTAACGACTTTCAAATATGTTCAAATCCTTGGAGACTACGTGACATAAAACAAGCAGGTTGGTAGAATTTCTCAGAAAACTCAATGTAACTTTGCAGATCGAAGTTTGGAGTTTGGACACGAGTATGTGTCCGTTCTGTGACTCACGGCTGCAGCGGCCGTGTAAATAAAACAATAATATAGCTATACCGTGTACTCCTTCGGTGATAAAAGCAATACTTTGGAAAAATATGAATATATTAGTCAATTTTATACAAGCCGGTATGTTTTGACATTACTTCTTACTTACTAGCTTACCCGCGATTTCGTTCGCGTGGGAAGTTTTTGCCGTGTAAATCCCGATTCCGTGGGAATTTCGCAAAAGCCCGTCTTAGCGAGCACCTACATACTAAAGGAAACAAATTTCAGACTCCTAGCACTTGTAGTTTCTGAGATTTCGTGACGACTGAGTGAATCAATGACCTTTCGCTTTTTTATATATGTAGGTAGATACATAAAATCAACTGTAAGAGTTGTTTTCTTATATGCACGTATTTAAATGTATGATGTTGTAGTGCTTTTTTTAATTCATAATAAATAAATTCAAAGCATTTTGGCTGATTGTATAGTAAACACTAGAACAGTAACAAATATAAATAGTCTTTTGTGGTTAAGTAATTATTAATTTCTTGGAACAAAAAGCATTGGCTACAATTTGTAGACTTTATTTTGAAAAACAAACCTACAACATACATTGGTCATATGACTAGAGATTATTCAGCTATATAGCACAGAAGTATACCAACTATTACATTGGTTTCAATTGTTTGAAAATAAATGTAGTACTGCCATAATAAAATCGACTTAAAACTTATATGATAAATGATTTTTATTTTGCAAATTGGTTATTAAATAACACTTTTTTTTTTCGTAAATTTATACTAGATGAGGTCGGTGTTTTCTAACTGACTACCCTGAGAAGAAACACCGAAACAAACTCAGAAGTCAGTGTCTTTTCAACCGACGACAAAAAGAGGAGGTTATCAACCGACGACAAAAAGAGGAGGTTATTCAATTCGACGCGTATATATATATTTTTTTTTTTTTTTTTTTTTAAATGTATGATCATCGATTACTCGAAGACGGCTGAACCGATTTGGAAAATTCTTTTTTTGATTGAAAGGGTATTTATTATAGTAACTTGTGCAGTTGCTCTCAAAAAGTACCATTTGAGGAAGTGGAACTGATGATGAAGACCACAGATGGCCGCCGGAACTACTCAATAATAAGTATTGAGTGGATTGCGATTCGATTACTTGAATATGGATGTTACACAATTTATGCTCGTCACAATGCATATGGTGATGTAGAGCTGATGGTGAAGTACCAGGAGAACTCCTCAACAATTAACGGCCCAGCATTGGGAAAAGCAATATTTTGTAAAAGGTTATAAGTAGTTGATAATTGGGCTCTTGTAACTAGGTAAATTAAAAATAGACCAACTAAAAAGAGTGAAATAAAAACTTTTTACCAAAAAATTAAACCGACTCCCAAAAAACACTGCAAAGTGAAAAATAACTTTAATTTCGGAAGTCGGTGCCAAAAACGAAAATACAAAACTAAAGACACCGACTACCGAAATTAAAGTTATTTTTCACTTTGCAGTGTTTTTTGGGAGTCGGTTTAATTTTTTGGTAAAAAGTTTTTATAAACTCTATACAATCAAAATCTAAATACTGGTTAAATTATATGGGAGCCTTGTAGGTTACAGTCTGGGGCGATCTTTTGAGGAAAGATGAACACAGATTCAAGGGCCTGTCCAGACAGTGCAAGCATTTGTCAGATAACGTATAGCTCAACTTAGGTAAGGACTTTTGGGCAGGACGCAAATGGTACTCAGACTGCCAGACAATCATGTTCAACTCGAATAAAACAACCTACATTGTTCACATATTCACAATAGGCTATGAAGATTATGCAGTTTACAGTCTGAAATGGCCTTTTGAGGAAAGAACCACACAGATATGAGTAGACCCGTCCCGTCAGTGAAAGCCTTTGTCAGTTAGTCTGTCGACGGCGCGTTGTCTTCCACGCGCGCCTCAAAGAGTGTCAGCAAGATGACGAGGCCCCCCCTGTAGAGAGCCGAAGCCTGCCGGGGTCGTGGGATTTATCTCATTACCGTGACCCCGGAACGTAAAGGGCTATTGAAGGAACACCGTGGATTTTAGTCAGTACAAGTCTGACAGTCCCTCCGGCCTAGCCCGGGGTGGGAGGACTCATCTGATGATTAAACCACAAAAAAAAGGACTACTAAGAATTGTTTCGAGTTTCCGATATTTCTGCTGGAAGCGCCATGATCACGGTGGACGGCCTACGCCTCACGCCCCAGCCGCCGCGGGAGACGCCCCGGGCGTCGGGGATCGCGAGCTGATCTCCGTCCACCGTAGGCGCGGGCTTGCGGACGGCGAACAGGGGTAGCTCGCCGCCCGGTAAGGACCAGGCCCGGGTCGGTGGCGCATCGTGTTCCACGCGCGCCTCAAAGATTTGTCAGCACTAATGACGGGGCCCCATAGGGCCATTGCCTGCTGGGATTACGGGAATGTTCTAACGAGATACCGCGGCCCTGGAACGCAAGGGCAGCTGAAGAAACTGTGGGTTTTTAGTCAGTAGAAGTCTGACACTCCTTTCCGCTCCACCTCGAGCTAGAGAAGAAAGATTCTATGATTTTCCCACCCGGGAAAAAAATATTGTTTTTGTATACACATTAGTAAAAATAGTTTTCATTTCATAGTAACAGTTGGAACTGAAACGATGCCAAACATTTCTACATAAGTGTTTGTCAACATATAATAAAATAGATTCAGGGAATAGCGATTCATGAAGAAAACAAGTTTGTTTCATTGTTTTTGTTTCCGTTGGATTTCCCGGATTTTGTTAACATTAAATTACCAGACTATAAAGTCCCCACTGCTGTAATAATTAATGTAATATGTAGAAACCACGAAATGTTGTTGATTGTTTATTATATCATACAAAGACAGCTGGGCAAAGAGGCCTCCTCTCTATCATCGTTTTAATCTATTTTTCTTACAACTTCTATGTTTTTGTACTTGTCTTACTTAGCTTTAGATGCTTATACGTGTGCCTGAATTAGGTAAAACTCTATTTCAGAAGATTTGTGCTAATATCGTCGTAAATAATCACCTAATAATGATGAATACATTAATCGTAAATACGTGTAACGTTAAAAATAAAATAAAATGTTTAAATAAGTCCCCCGCCGCGTCTGTCTGTTCGTGATAAACTCATAAAGTACTGGATGGATTTTCTTACAGTTTTCTCCAACAGATTGAGTTATTCCTGGGGAAGGTTTTAGTGTAAAATAAGTTAAGGTTTTGTGTAAATTGGATGAAATACGACGATATTAGTTCAACATGTCGGAAAAAATTAAGCCGATGGGGAGCTTTAATCGAAAACGTTGCCAAAGCTTTTTACACTATATCAGTATTACCGGACGAGAAGTCAAATAGTTAATATAGATGAAGCGAGGTGAAGACGTCGCTCACAATATAAGCAAATGTTAACTTTGTAACCCGAGCGAAGCCTGGTCGGGTCGCTAGTATAATTATTTAAAAAAAACTTTATATAACTATAAAACAATTAGATACAAATACTACACGTCAAATAGTACATTTCATCTAATAAATTCTCTAATCTCTAGTAAAATTTTAATTAGCTATTTGAGCATAATTATCTTTTCTGTATCTTCGTAGGACAAACTTTGGAAGGCAGTCTTTACAGCTTTGTTACAATTACTATATTCATTCTATGAGAGGGTATTTTTTTCCCGGGTGGCAAAATCATCGAATGACTTCTCCCGCTCAGTGTGGAGTGGAAGAGAGTATCAGACTTCTACTGAATTAAAACCCACCTTGTTTCTTCAGCTGCCCTGAAGTTCCGGGGCCGCGGTACTTATCTCGTTAGAACATTGTACCGTGTAACCTAATGCTTGTCGCACGTCTTCGGATTTTTCGGATCTAGTAGATGCCGGTTTCCTCATGATGTTTAACTACACTCTCTTAAATGTCCATATCTAGTTTCGACAAACCCACGACCTACAACTTGCAAGTCGGACCAGTAACCACTGGACACCTCTGCTCATATTTGAAAAACTAAACACGTATGTTCAAATTGTATGGTGCTGATCGGATTTAAATCGACCAATTGAAAATCAGTAACAAATTTAATTCAAATTGTCTGGCAACAGTTTAATTTAGGAAACTTCCATTTCAAGACTCAAGGTCATGATCATTTTAAATTGCTAGAATAAAAAGCACTCTGAGACCAATAAAAATGATTCATTTTAACAGTTATAAACTGGTCTAGGAATAGTCGCCATCATTGTTAGTAAGTGCTTCCTAGTCAGGTCTTTCCGGTAACGAAGGGCATTGGTACCTTTGCTGATAGAATCTGTACCTTATTTCTAAGTTACAAGCGTTCATAGCCTAATGACTGAGGTGTCGGCCTTGTGATCGATAGGTCGCGGATTCGGACCCCACCCATTGCACTCCAGACACCAAGCGTGTTTAGCTTAGTTGGAAGGGTTAACAAGATTGCCAATAATTTGAATTTTACCCATACAACCAGATCTCTTTATAAAAAATAAATTAAAATTAAAATAGCACGAAGGCTGCTTTATACGACCTTTTCAACTCGAGAAGTAATTATTTCGTATGAAACTTCGAAACCATAACTGTGTTATTAATTACACACATAAAAAGCCACTCTTCAGGGTCTGTCATTCTTAAATTGAAGTTATCCTTGATTATCTTATTGTAAAAATCAATTGCTGTTCGTTAGTCTCGCTTAAACTCGGGAACGGCTAGACCGATTTCTTTTTTTTTTTTTGTATATTGTTCCCTCTCATACAAGGAAGGTTTAAAAGGTGAGAAAATATCGAAAATAAAAAATATATTTTCCGGTGCGAAGTTCGTCGGGTCAGCTAGTTAAAAAATATAATTAGAAAAAGTAACCCAAATCATAGGTCTCAATTTTGGCGACGCGTGAAAAATCGTGATACCGCTTTCCATTCAAAAAGTATTTTCTCGAGCGTTTCCAATGACCTTCTAATATTTTAAATTTCAAACCATTTTGCCAAGTCTAAATTATGGTGAAAAAATTTAAAGCCATAATCAGCTATATTCTTCGTTGGATAAGTTGGAAGCAAAACCTTAACATTGTTCATGTGGTGTCAAAGGGCTTAGTAACAGTTTGTGAAAGAGACAGAGCGATAGTTTTCGCAAACGAAAAGTAATTCAAACTCGTACTAAGCCCACTTAGTGGGAATCCAGTGACTTTATTATCATTGACATTTACGTCTGTAACATGTCCTCGCTACATAAGGTCCAGTTGAAAACCAGCGTCAGGCACATTTTGCTGAACTGGGCCTACTTGGCACAGCCGTGAGGCACATACTATTTTTTATTTAAGCAGTTCTTGTAGTTTTTCTGTGCCCTAAGCTGGGTTAAATAAATTTATTTTCTTTCTATCTTTTCTTTCTTTATACATATGTACAGACGCCAGCACATCAAGCTACAACAATCTGTCAAATTTCTTTAATAGATTTTACAACTTTATTGTTCTAGAAATTAGGTTCTAGGTTGATTGGGAAAATTTGACAGTTTCGGGTAGCTTCATGTGCTGGCGCCTGTACATAGGATCGATAAATTAGAAGTTAATCGTAGCTATACTAAAGACTTCAGAGTACAGTACAGTACAGTGATAATTAATCCTAATGGCCATCAAGAATGGAGTCACGTAATATCACAACGCGTTCTGTTTAAGGCTGCCATTACTTTATATGAACCTCGACCTTTTTGCACCCAGCTGATTATTACGCCCTTGACTGGGCTAATCCCGATAATGTTGCCAGTTAACAAAATATAAAAAAAAACCAGCCATAGCATTTTGTTTTTGTTCGATGTAACATGTGTCATTCTTCGTATAGATACTTCTGTAAATATCTAGGAAACTAATGCTTGTCTATACACTCGTACCGTTATACCCCGAGAGCACTCAATAAAACTCTGCAAGAATGAGACAAACGGTCTCGAAAAGTGTAATGATTCTCAATTCAAATTCAACAAGTTTCCGTTACTCAAATTCGAAATAAGCATTTGCTTATCATTCATTTAAACTTCAAATTCTACCAAGCCCGTTCCAACCAATACCAACTGGACGCGCTTGAGTCTATCGAGAAGCGGGCCAAGAGACTCGTTGGCAACGATGCACTGGTCGAGTCAAAGCTCCAGAGCCTTGAACACCGACGACGAGTTGCAAGTCTATCGGTTTTCTATCGGTTACATTTCGGGGAGTGTGCGATGGAATTACACAATCTAATTCCGCCAAGCCCGTTCCATCATCGGACTACGAGACAAACGGCGAAGCGCCATCGTTACATGGTGGACATCCCACCCATACGCACAAAACGTTTTGGGAATACCTTCATTGTGCGTACGGCTAAGGAGTGGAATTCCCTGCCGGAGTCTGTGTTTCCCGACAGCTACAACCTAGGAGTCTTTAAGTCCAGAGTGAATAGGTTACTTTTAGGTAAGCGTGCTCCATCTTCGATCACATCATCACTTACCATCAGGTGCGATAGTGGTGTGGTCAAACGCGAACATATTTTCAATAAAAAAAAAAATCATCGGGCTACAAGGCAAATTAACGGCGATGCGCGATCATTATATGTGTGTGTGAGATTGGGTGGGTCCACCATCCCACCCAAACTCACACAGTTTTTGGAATATGTACTTTTATTATACAGCTAAAAAGTAGAATACTCTGGCGGAATCTGCGTTTCCTGATAGCTCTAACCTGGGGATATTTAAGTCAAAAGTGAATAGGTTACTTCTAGATAAGCTGCTTCAACTTCGACCACATTATCGCTTACTGTTAGTATTAGGTGAGATGGTGGTCAAACGTGAGCCTATCATCTATAAAAGAAGTATAAAAATACTGATCATCTTTTACACAGTCATACAAGTACTAGCAGGATAGTTAAGTATATATGTTCTAGAAATATCCACCTCAAACGGATGGCTAGGTCCCTTCCTACTGATTAACAAGCGACCTCGTTTGATATGTTTATTTACACGCTGCGTTTGCAATATTAAATAGTGAACAACTTATCCAGCCTAGCTTTTGACCGCGGCTTTTAAGCAGTTGGTTCCACTGTCATTTGTACATCTTTGACAGGCGTTAAGGGACAGGCGAGAAGAAGTCTGAAACTCTGACATTGATCGAGGGATACCTTCATGTTACCCGGTTACTGAGTTGTCGAGGTCATACAGACGTATTGTACCCAGTTATCGTTATTTTTTCGAAAGTGTTATGTTGCAATTAGGTAGTATCAAAAGGTAATAAATAAACCTATACCTACCTGCCTTTTCCAATAAACCTCTTCGTGACGACGCACGGTGGGCTGAAAATCGGCTTTCATAGACTTAGGCATTTTATTTTGCAAGTGCGAGTTTTTTTGCCGGATATCACTTCTATTAGTTATAACAATATACAAAAATGACACCAGAATTGATTCTGCACAGAAACGAAGGAATTATAATTTTTTTACGAAAATTTTGTATGGAGCTAGTATGAAAAATCGAAATATCTCTAAAACGGCAGCGATAACCGTAATATCCTTATAGGGGGTTATAGTACTAATTACTTATGATTTTTTGACATACGTTACATAATGGTTGTAGATGCCTTTTTTTAAAAAAAATCGTCAAAATATTTTTATTTATTTTTACATATTTAAACGTTCCTTTTAGTGTTTAAGTTGAAGAATTCAGAGCTTTAACAACTCTTATCATAAAATAGCATCACCCCTATAGACCTGAAGGACTAGACAGAGGTGTGTAGTGTCTTGTTGATCTTGTAAGATTTCCAACAATACCAAATAGTTGAATATCAGTGTCAAAGTGCCCATGCTGTCGCTTCTTTTTGAAAGATAGGGGAATGAAATTGTTAATTGATCATACCCTAAAAGTATGATTACAACATAACCGGACACATAATAATAATAATATCCTTATAGGGGATTATAGTACTAACATTATTTATTTTAACATATGAAACTGTTCAAAACGATCCATGAACTGTGTCAAAGTTAAGAACATCGTTAGGAAGCATGCTTTTTCCCCAAATATTAAGAATATGTGAAAAAAAAAAGACTGTATATAAACTTTTTATTGATAGGTAATTTAAATAAAACAGAAGTAACAAAAATAATATCTAATAAATTCAATTATACAAAATACATATTTGAAACTATAATTTATGAAATTATTAACTAAACATATTGGTACAATAAACTAACATAAATAACAAAAGAACATAAAGAAAAATAATTAAATTTTACAAATTTTCTTTACAACTTTCGTTGTCGGACTCCAATTCCGAGTCAGAATCCAGATCGGATATACCTACAAACTCGAACTCAGTTTCCGGAAACTGTATTAGGTCGAGAGTTTCAGCAAAAAAGGTTGTCTTCCTTTTGGCATCTAACTTCGGCCTTTGTGCACTTAGAAAAGGATCCGAAGAAACAACAAGCATATTTAGGATATCTTGATTAGAATCTTGAAACAAAGATTTTAGGAGGTTCCGCGAATGATGTTCCCGGAACCTCCTAAAATCTTTGTTTCGAGACTCTGAGGCTTCTTCCGAGAGAGTCCCAATCGGGACAATATCATTTTTTTCGATTATGTCAGCTCCGTGTATTAATAGTTTATGTACGGTTGATGACATGTAGTACCAGTCGTATAATTCCACGTACTTTTCTGCTGTTTTGCGAGCAAAATCTTTAAATTTGATGACATCGATCTTCTCACCAGATGTTATTGCTTGCAAAATAACAGCAAATCTTTTTATCAGGTTTTGATCCAACCCAGTAATAGCTGCAGTTTTATTGGGAAACTCGAAAAACTTCCTTGCGGTATTCCCGTCATTGGTAGTTCCCGAGCCTTGTTTTACTATATCAATTAACAGATTGAGCTCCTCTTTAAATTTATTTTGAATGTTTTTTTTTCTGTTTTGTAACATATCTTTATGCTCATTACTTCTTGCTGCCCACTGTTTGAAGTCAAGTCTGTACGCAATGTGTAACAGACATTCCATGCAATTTATACGGGCATGTAGGGATGATAGGCCAAATTCATATATGTCAGAACACACAGTTTTTGATGTTACAGCATCTAAGTGGTTCATTTCTGTTGGTTTTGCTAAGCACAGGTAGCATGATGCATTTGATCTAGCTTCAGAAAGGTACGTGCAGACTTTTGCGTCGATCATTGTCATCATTAGTTTATGAGTCACCCTGTTACTATTAATGCACTCTGTGGGGTTAAGGGCCTCAATTTCCTCATTCATTTTTCTTTTGTTATCAATGACAACTGCATGGCTTTCTTTTACAAAAGTGAACTGAACCGGACGACAATAAAAAGTTGAGCATGGTTTCGGGTTTGTCCATATAGTATTATCTCCATCTGTCAGTTTCAGTGGCACCAAGGAGGTCATGAAAATGCTTGAATCATCATGCTCGCCGTCCATTTTCTGCTTGTATCGGCTTTGATTGGAAGCACCATCAAATCCCCACTTCGATATCAGCTTTAACTGCTTATTTTCCACATTATCAGAAAGACTTTGAAGAATCCGCTTCACCGTGATGTCAAGTAAAGCTTGAAGTGTAATTCTAGCTGATGAATCCGTAACTGATACTGATTGATTAGGAGGGTAGCATGCAAGCTTAGTTTGTTGCAGTTTATAGTAGGATGGGTAAATATCCTTAGCACCTTCCCGAATGGCAGTCTCTCGCAACGTAATATATTGCCACTTTGAAAGCTTAAGTGAAAGAAGCAATCCAAGTGCTTTCTCTGGTGTAAATATTACTGTTTTCTTAATGCTTTCCTTGATTTTAACGGCAGCTTCTGGATTTTTGATCATATAATTGATTACAGATGCGATATCTTCATAACCTTCTTCTTTTAAACGTGCTGCAGCTGCATATGCCAATTCACAGGAATCCTCGCCTATGTGCTCACTAGATCTTCTCTTTTTCTGTTTGCTTCCCAGATCTTTGAATGGTTTTCGGGACCTTTTTGTCATTGTTCCAACAGTCGATGATGTCGAAGGTTCTGGAGAGACTGAGCGTGCTCTTGGTATCTCATCAACAGTTGGTTCTTGATTTATTAAAGTTTGCACGCAACTCGGCCAATCAATATTTGCTTGCAACCTCCGAAACTGCTTGCAAACTCTCCGTACGTATTTCTAAACTTATCAAAGAATCGTTTAGATTTCTGCCACCTGTTTAAAGCAGCTCGCGTGAATCTCCGGCAAAATTCTTTGAGAGTTACTTGATCTTCGGCAGAAAGGCAATCGCCTATGCGGGACACAATTGCACTAAACAATACTTCATGATTAAATGAAGGACACTCACTTTTTAGAAGAACAAACAAATCTAAGTTGGTGATTAAACTTTCCATTCTAAGATTTTGTAGTCGCAAAGCAAATAGTTTTAGTGTTAGCAGTTACACGGTTGTGAACAATCTAAATTATGGAACAAAATTATAGCCCTTTTATTGTATAAAGTCAATAATTAGTTAACTACCCTCATTAAAGTTATAAAAGATATGATAATAAAAATTTATAATCGTCAAAAACATTTCGTAGAACTCATAGTAGAACTAATCAACATTAGCAAATCACATTAGCTCACTAATTATAAAAAGGTGAATGCAGTTCTTAGTTGGTATTGTTGCGAGATATTTCAAATCATTTAATCACTTAATAGGCTCATTAGAATCAGAAGACTACAACCATCATTCTAATTACTTAATTACTTGTCATCAGACTCATTAGATGACTACACAATATGTTATTTTGTATTTTGAACGTATGCAAGGTTTTAAAATTCCTTTTGTGTCGATATTATTATGTGTCCGGTTATGTTGTAATTTCTTTTAGGGTATGATCAATTAACAATTTCATTCCCCTATCTTTCTAAAAGAAGCGACAGCATGGGCACTTTGACACTGATATTCAACTATTTGGTATTGTTGGAAATCTTACAAGATCAACAAGATACTACACACCTCTGTCTAGTCCTTCAGGTCTATAGGGGTGATGCTATTTTATGTTAAGAGTTGTTAAAGCTCTGAATTCTTCAACTTAAACACTAAAAGGAACGTTTAATATGTAAAAATAAATAAAAATATTTTGACGATTTAAAAAAAAAAAGGCATCTACAACCATTATGTAACGTATGTCAAAAAATCATAAATAATTAGTACTAAAACCTCCTATAAGGATATTACGGTTATCGCTGCCGTTTTAGAGATATTCGATTTTTCATACTAGCTCCATACAAAATTTTCGTAAAAAAATTATAATTCCTTCGTTTTTGTGCAGAATCAATTCTGGTGTCATTTTTGTATATTGTTATAACAAATAGAAGTGATATCCGGCACAAAAACTGGCACTTGCAAAATAAAATGCCTAAGTCTATGAAAGCCGTTTTTCAGCCCACCGTGCGACGGAGAGATATATTGGCAATCTACAACAGTTAATAAAAGCCACGTGTTAGGTGCAATGATCTGGTAAGCGAATTAGCTCCTCGCCTCGTGCAAGGATGTAGTTAAATGACTCATGATGTACGTACGTAGTGATAGGCGACACATCGTTCTGTCCAATGATAACTATAGAGAAAGAGTAGGAATGACAAATTTGACTCACCCATTCAAAATAATAGTCTCGCGTTGCAGTGTCCGTGATATGCATTGAGTTGACCTCTCGTCGTCGAGTGCCGGGGGTGACTGAGATCTCGCCAGATACCCGTTTTTGTATTTGTTGGGTAAATCGTCTTAAGACTCCTTCCGCTCTGGGTAGAGCAGAAGGGAGTGTCGGACTTCTACTGACTAGACTTCTACTACTATACTTGAAGGAATGTATAATGAATAGGTGCAGGGAAACGTCCCTGCACCTATTCCTTTAATTGCCCTTACGTACTGAAGTCGCGATATCTCGTTAGAATATTCTGGCAACCCTGGTTCACCAGATATCTTGGAAAATGGTTGGTTTAAACTGTGTAAAATTAAATAGGTTATATTAAGGAGCATAGAGCGTTTAATCACAGAACCATTAGGCATTCCAATCGTTTTTGCTAGACTCGTTAAGCGTCATTACCTTGGCGCTTTGAGGGCGACACTGTTCTGCTTTCCAAGACTATGAAACTGACAATGTTGCCGAAATATAAGTACGTGGTAGTTGTTGCTACTTATGGAGCTTTGAAATTGAAAACCATTTATTCGGTGATAAACACACAACAAAAACAATAGAAAATTACAAACATAAAAAATAACACTAAGAATTTCGCCGAGCATGTCTACACCGAAAGGGTTAGTATTTTTTTTATTCATGAATGGCTCGCATTTGACCACCATCTCATCTGATGGTAACCGACAACGTGATCGAAGTTGTTTTTTCTAAAAATATTATCTTTATAAGCCTTTTTAAGTCCAGGATTGTAAGAAAACAGAAATAAACTAGGTAATTAAACAAAGATTACTTGGCCCCCTTACGCGTATAGGCCTTCTCCAATCATCTCTCTGGTCAGATTATTCTAATACTGTTTGTTAAAGGACCATGTTAAGAACTGGAAATTTACGGGCTCATAGCTTTTTTTTAAATTATATATTCCTGATGAGTACACTCTTGACCTCGATTTCGCCTGATGGTAGGTGATAGATGAGGTCTACGATGGAACGAGCGAGCCCAGAAGATGCCTGTTTATTCTTACTTTAAAGGCTGAAAGGTCATAAGTGGCAGCTAACACAGAAGCCGGCATCGAGTTAGATATTATCTAGATATTATGACCTATTGTGTTGAATAAGTCATTGTATGCAGCTTCATACTTCTGCATATTTAACGTTCTTGTTTACAATGCAGCACTGCGTCAGCTAATCTAATATCGTTGGTAATATAACCTGTAAGGTTATAATAATATGAGAATAATCCTTCGATCAGTTTGTTTTCATTCGTAGCTTCCTGTTTACTTCATACCGAATATCAATTCGTAGATTTCGCAGAATTATCACACGTCAATCCGAATTTGGTCCAAAATTAAACGGTGTGATAATATTGATGCCAAATTTGTATTAACTTAAGGTATTACGACATTTCCTCGTGATCTATCGTAGTGTGGTTATTTTAACTATTTTCATGTGTTTATTAATTTAGACCTGTCGGTTCGATATGTCGCAAAACTCGCAATATCGCCGATATATCGGTATCTTCTTTTTTTTATTTTTCGCCTGATGGTAAGCGATAGATGAGGTCTACGATGGGACGAGCGAGCCCAGAAGATGCCTATTTACTCTTGCTTTAAAGGCTGAAACGTCATAAGTGGCAGGGAACTCAGAAGTCGGCAGAGAGTTCCACAGCCTGTCTGTACGCACACGTGTGTAGGATAAGCGCTTGGTAACAACAAGACGGTATATCAACCAAGTTTGTATCGGTATAAAACTTCGGTAATTGTGGCTCGCATGGAACACAAGGCGCTTTCGACCCCCGGGGGACCTATTGTCGTGTGGTTATTTTAATCGCTTCCAGCTGTTTTCCACCTAGTTTGGTGAGGTTTAGTAATTAGGATTGGTCTGAGGTATCACTTTTCATACAGACTTACTTGAAAGAAAGTCTATTTTATTTTCTATGCTTTCTAAGAACTTGATAAACCAAACTTTGCGAGATTTACGAAATTTAATGATGAAGACATAATTCACTTTACTGTCATCATTTCTGCTAGAGAATGCCCACTGGCTGGACAGTTGCTGTGCTTCTCTTGTCCAGAAAACTCCCTCAACCCTCACCAAATCCTCTTGTAACAGGCATAATGTTAGGCACTGAACCCTTCCTTAGACGCATTTAATGATAATATCTTCTTATTCTTAGATCTAATCATTCAAAAATAAGTCCAAAGTCTTTTCATTTAGTCGTTATCAATTCCAGATACTTGTGGCCGATAAAATGAATGGCTTTATAAGTGACATGAATCTTTAGACAGGGTTGCCAGTAGTGTTTCCTAGCTGCTCCGAGGAGAAATACAGATACAAAATCAGGGTGTAAAGTCTCTTTTCAAGTGCATACAACAAAGTTAAAGTATCTATACCAGCGATACGAAAAAGACTACCTTTACTTTCCTTTGGATGCTAGCTTTACTGGGCCAGATTCGGCGCCATTATCTCTCGAGGTTGCCAAATTACGCAGGTATAGACAAACTCATACCTAGCTTAATTGAACGATTTTATATGTGACTAGCAGTCACACAGGACTTAGCTCTCGTGGACTTTATCACGTTAAGAACATAACCCTTCTTCTTTTGTAGTCGGCTAAAAAGTAGCCTATAATCTTCTTCAAGCTAGTTTCATACCAAATGTTATCCAAATCCACCCAGTACTTTCGAAGATCCCCCGACTACCTTGAATCACCTGAACAGATCTTGATAAATTGTAGCTAACAAACTTCTCGACCACGTCAGCTTTTTAACAAAAAAAAAATCGCATCGTGATCGGTCCATTCCTTTAGGAACTACGATGCCAAAGAGACACACAGACACGTCAAACTTATAACACCTCTCTTTTTGCGTCGGGGGTTAACAAACAAACAAATAAACGTTTTCGCTTTATAATATTAAAGGTTGTCTGTAAAAGATCGCTTTCAGGGGTAAGATCGCCCATTATATCACCCTTTTTAGTTGTTAAGTTCTTATTTGTTAATGTTATGGTGTACAAAAAAGAATATATCTACCTATCCTTACTAATATTATAAATGCGAAAGTAACTCTGTCTGTCTGTGTGTTACGCAATCACGCCTAAACTACCGAACCGATTTTAATGAAATTTAGTACGGATATAGTCTAGAGCCTGAGAAAGGACATAGGCTACTTTTTAATGCAACAAAAGGGCTGTAAGAGGTTGAAATAGGGTATGAAAGTTTTCGTGGGACGCGGTGATTTCCTTCTGCGAAGTTGTCATGTCGCAGAAGGAGGCTGCGGAAAGGGAGAGGGAGATCTAGAGCGCTCTCCCGGCCCGCAGTAGGCGCACCGGGCGTCGACAGAGGGCAGACAATGCCCTATTTCGGCCCCCCTAAATGGGTCCAGGGACGGTGGACTTGGGGATGTCCGCCGTCCCCTATAACATGAGACCCGAGATGGCGGCGCGTTTTGTTCCACGTGCGCCCTCCTCAGTAGTCACAGGGGGAGCAAAACACCTCACTCCCCTCGCTTAAAGAGATGGGGCCCGCAGAGGCGGGCCGGCACTAGTCGGGGGTCGCGCTGAAGAATGCTTATGTGTTCCCGCATCCTCGACGCATGTGTACGAAGGAACACGGGGTGGTTTTAGTCAGTAGAGTCTGACAGACCCCTTCGCCCGCCCCATGGGCGGAGGACATCCATTCAGCAATTCAGGTCTTGGCGTGTCACATTCATGTGGTGCAAAAATTCGCGACGTGATGTACTCCATTTTACGTTATACTGCGCTACGTAATGTATCATGTTACGCTAGAACGATTCGTTGAATTTACCAGTTGCTAAGATAAAATGGCGAGACTTGTGGCGTCAACATTGATACTTTTGAAGTATCAATGTTGACGCCACAAGTCTCGCATCGTTCTAGACGTGACCTGAGCATCTTTAATTCAAGAGTGAATAGGTTACTCCTATGTGCGTGCTTCATCCTTGACCACATCATCGCTTGCCATCAGGTGAGATTGTGGTCAAACGCAAGGCTTCGTTAGCCTCGTTCTTTCCTATTATGTATGTAGAGCTTGTTTTGCTATAACCCCTTTTATATGAGACTAGCGATTTTCCCGTAAGTTCTTCTGAATGAAAGAAATAATGTATAGCCAATAATGCACTTTCCTCCCAAAGATTTTTTTTTTTGGATCATCGATTACCGAGATTATCCGCTACATAAAAACTCATAAAAATGTACAAACAAATTTTACCCCTTTGTAATAATAGTATAGAAGAATCCTTTGAAACTCTCAAGCCCTTCAACTGTATCCACACCAAAAGTCACATTATTTTTTTAATTACGGGTTTGCCCTCTTTTGACCTCGATCTCGCCTGATGGTAAGCGATAGATGAGGTCGACGATGGAACGAGCGAGCCCAGAAGATGCCTTTTCACTCTTGCTTTAAAGGCAGAAATACTCGCGACTGATCCATTCGCTGCACCGTTTTGACGTTAAAGAAGAACAAACAATGACGTTTTCGCATTTATAATATTAGTATATATTTAAATTTTATTCAAAGTCTTCTAACGAAAACAATTGAGAAGTGAAAATAGCCTAATGGCTAAAGTGTTGGACTTGTGATCGAGAGGTCACGGGGTTCAAACCATTACACTACTGCCGTGAACCCACTTAGTTGTAAGGGCAAGTTTGCTAGTAATGCGAATTCCACCTGTAGCGACATCTATCTCGCAACATATAAACTAAACTAGAAATCCTGCATCGCGCAAGCAGAGTTTACCGCACAACTAGCCTACATACTAATCACCCGATCACAAACATCGGGCAGTTGCCCACCAGACAAAAACACCTGTCTGGTCGGAGGATCCTGTCTTTTCAGTGGGATTGCGGGACTTTATGCCCTGTTGCGCATATCCCAAACTGAAACATTGCTAGTAATTTTAAAAGAAAAATTAAACTGAAGGTTTTAGAATCTACAGCGAATAGATTTCTTCTAGACGAGCAGAGTATCAGATGAAATAGTGGGCAAACACTAGCTTTTCAATAATTTAAAACATTACTGGCAGCCCTATCTTTAAAGCTATTGTCACTTTATAGAGAGAGAAACTACTAAGTAATTGTGTTCGCTTGACGTTTAAAGATAGTTGTCGAAATAATGGCTAGGTCGTGTATCAATCTGTGTGCTAATGCTTTGCAGGCGGTCTGTACCCACCACTTTATGTAATTTCCGTGTAATAATATGACTTCTCAATCTTACTGTATTAAGTTGTTGCTTGTTTGGCCAACCAATGAGGCACTATATTTATTAAGAAACTCACTGTTACCTGCGACTTGGTTCGTATATTTCGAACATTTTCTTTTATAAAAGAAGCTTATGTCACTGTCCAGCTCCTCAACTGTCGCCATTCTCAAAGTCACATCCATCCTCTCCTCGTTTTGACTGTACTGTACCTGCTCTGTACCTGCTATTTTATGTTTACCATGAATATGTTGAAAAAAAAAATGCTATTTTATGTTTATTTTAAATTAGATTTCGCGTAATAATTATGAATTCTCAATCGTAGGTACTGTACTTATACAAAGTTGTTGCTTGTTTGAAGTGTTCAAAAGAGATTGTAGCTTTATAACTTAATAGCTTCTGCCTGCGGCTTCGTTCGCTTTAAAAGTATTTCATCATCAAAAAACCAGCCTATGTCCTACTCTGCAATCTAATCTATAATCTGTACCAATTTTTATCAAAGTTCTTTAAGGATTTTAGTTATGAAAGTGTAACAGACGGACGGAGTTACTTTCGCATTTATGTAGTTGTAGAGATTTGCAACAAAAATAAAAAAAAAAATTAATTCTCTTGTCTTTTGGTAGCTATTTTTATTTTTTGGTTCTTCCCGCACTTGATGGTAGGGAAGGGTACGTCAGGAATTATAAAAAACCAACCCTGTTCTTTCAGAGCTCTTGCTATTCGAGACCGCGGCTCTTTAGAACAAGCCTGCATCCCGTCAAGATAATTTTGGTTACAAAGAACTAACTTGAGTTACTTATCTTGTCCTACATGTGACTATAGGTATGCTAGTATTGGTATAAGTTAATTTGCAGACAGCGCATGACTGTTACCTTGACCGCCGTTTGTTTCCTTCCGCGCCAAAGCTAAATACTTCCTGGCATGTTTTATCTTGTTCACGGTGATTATATGACTAACAGTCGCGAAGTCCCCCGGGTTCGCTCCCGTGGACCCATAACCTTTTTTTTTTGTTCTCGGGTAGTCTATAACCTTCCTCAAGCTACTTCTATATCAAATTTCATCCAAATCCACCCAGGACTTTCAAAGATTAGCGGGTTTTTTTACAAACAAACGAATAAACTTTTCCGCTTTTTAACCGACTTCAAAAAAAGGAGGTTTACAATTCGTCTTGAACTTTTTTTTTTTTTTTTTTTTATGTATGTTACCTCATAACTCGGAGACGGCTGGACCGATTTGAAAAATTATTTTTGCGTTTGAATAGGTATAGTTTCTGGTTGGTCCCATTGTTACGAAATCAGGATCTGATGATGGGATCCTGGAGAAATCGAGGGAACTCTTCAAATATTATAGGCACACCTATAGCGTTTTGGGTATTTCTTATAGTACCTTGAGCAGTTGCTTCCGAAAAGTACAATTTGGGGAAGTTGAACTGATGATGAAGACCACAGATAGCCACTGAAACTCCTCAATAATAAGTATTTCGTGGATTGCGATTCCATTACTTGAGTACAGATGTTAAACACTTTATGCTCGTCACAATACATATGGTGATGTAGAGTTGATGGTCAAGTACCAGGAGAACTCCTCAAAAATTAACGGCTATGCATCGGGAAAAGCAATATTTTGTAAAAGGTGATAAGTTGTTAACATTATGGCTTTTGTAACTATATAAATTACAAACCGACCCACTAAAAAGCGTGAAAAAAATTTTTAGCAAAAAATTGAACCAACTTCCATATCAAAACACTACAAAGGCAAAAATAACTTTAATTTCGGAAGGCGGTGTCTTTAGTTTTGTATATATTTTCGTTTTTGACACCGCCTTCCGAAATTAAAGTTATTTTTGCCTTTGTAGTGTTTTGATATGGAAGTCGGTTCAATTTTTTGCTAAAAATTTTTTTAATATTAGTATAGATGAGGGAAATGGTTGTGTGTAATAGTAAGTGTTGCCTCCTGATATAATGCTGAGATGAGGAACATTCGGCACAATACTGATATTAGTTTTCAAGTTCCACTAAACGCAACTTTCATCTTCTTCCGTTTACAAGCAGAGCTGTGTATAAAATTATTGTGGTGTTCAGAAAGACGTAATTGTTTTAATTAATTCTCGTTTTAAGTGAACTGTATATTTCTTAATGAGTAAATAAATTTATTAAACTAGAACCTGACCATAAAATTCTTTCTTTCAGCAATCAACAGGGGCAAACGGTGTTAAAGGGGGTTTAAAAAAAATGTTGAAAGTCTATGTAGCTGAAGTCTGAGATAATTTTTACGACGAAGTGGTTAACACAGTGGTTGAGCGATAGATTGCTGTGCTGCGTGTCACGGTTTCGATTTTCGCACCGAGATAAATGTTTTTGTCACCTATGAATATCGTTCTGGTTGTAAAAATGCTCCCACGATACAGCAGAAATTCCTAGTAGTCCTTATATTTTTTTAACCAAAGCCAGAAACTCTTAAAAGCCATGTATAGTGTGCATGCCTTCGCATGCATTCTACACATGCCTCGAATATTGGTAATCTGGACATTTTTATACATTTACCAAAACATTAAAAAGGCCGTTAAATCTTATCACAAAGCACCTACTTTACGCATCAGATAAAATTATCAATGTCATCACGATAAATCGTATTTAAAAGATTTGCGATAACCGATATCGGCTATCAACATGCGAAAAACAATGTCGTTTAAGCTATTTTTGAATTTGCGTCAGATTATTAACTGTAGTTCAACGTCCTTGGGTGGTCTCGATAAGGTAATGTTGTATCAGTTGATAAGAGAATCGGCTGTTGTTTTTTATTATTAAAAAGCATTATTTTATTGTTCTGATAAGAATACGTCAGAGATTCTGACTCCGGAGATGCGTTATAACTATACAGGGTGGCAGGCACATCGACGCACAAACGCTTCCTATGGATTCAGTACAAGATTCTAGACGTAGAAGCCTGCGTTGAAAAAAATTTCCTAAAATTTTCGGGATTTTTCTGCATTTTTTTTTACTGAAACCTGTATAAAATCATTGTTTGTATTTAATCCAATGAGATTTTAACTAAAAAATAAAATTCACTTGTTTCACTTAAAACAGCAATGTAAATAAAACTCAAAAGGGCTACTTGATCAGCTTTTTTGCTAGAGTTCATTTGCGAGGTCAACACAGCTGATCAGTTAACCCTTTCAAGTTTTATTTATATTGGTGTTTTAAGTGAAACAAGTGAATTTACTGTTTTTTTTAATCGGATTTTTCTTAATTTTATTAAATTAAGAAAAAGCCTATGAAAAATTTCAACGTAGGGGGGGGGGGTCCAGAATCATCTACTGAATCCATGGTAAGCGGTAGCGCGTCGATGTCCTTGCCACCCTGTATATGCAATGTGGGTAGAATTCACATTACTAGCAATCTTGTTAACCCCTCCAACTAAGATAAATATCCTTGTGTCTGGAGTGGGTTCACGGGAATAGTGAAATGGGTGGTGTTCGAACACAAGGCCGACACCTTAGCCATTAAGATTCTGTGTCCCCGACCTACTTACTACGTGTCGAATACAATATTTTATGCTATCTTGAGGACGAAATGGCTGAAAATGAAAAATGGGCTGCTTTAATTATATTTATATAATTACTACCAGTCGCGCGGGGTTTCGCTCGGGTTGGTTTTATCACAATGAAACATAGTCCTCCTTTTTGCAGTTGGGTAAAACTATATACCGAGTATAACTATAACCTTTTTCAAGCTTCAAGCTGGATTAGCGCGTTCAAACAAACAAACAAGCTTTTCCACTTTATATTACTATAGATTATATATACATACATGGATCAGTGCAATGGGCTATTTACTTTCAACTGTTATGTTTTTCATTTATCTCTCTCATTTATGAAATTGCATCTTTAAAAATGTTAGTAATGCTAACAACTAAGTATGTTAGGAATTGCATGTATGCATACATATTACAAATAAATTAAAATGCCAAAATAAATTAAATTCCAATTAAATAAATTATAGAAACAGATCTAATATCCCGCCTATTCGCACAAAATGTTTTGGGAATTCTCTCATTATGCTTACAGCTAAGGAGTGGAATTCCCTGCTTGGTCTGTTTTTCCTGATAGTTTGCTTCTAGGCAAGCGTGCTACATCTTCGACCACATAATCGCTTACCATCGGGTGAGATGGTGTTCAAACACGAACATGTCAACATAGAAAAAAATCCAAAGGCAACCAAATTTTGCTTACAAAATTAAATACGATTACGCGTTTATTCCGTTTATTTGATTAGGATACACTACAAAGTCTAAGTCGCCAAACGAAGTCATTAGATATTATTAGATAAAACAATAATTAAGTACTTAACACGTGTTGCTAATATTGATAAATACATGTGTCTGAGTGTGATCTAAGGTCATGTGTTTGAACACGTGGCGAGGACTTCGTGTTAGTAAACATTACGTAACGATTAGTCGGTCAGTCTGTCATGGCGGTTGGTAGGATGAAATAATAGACAGATGGCCGATTGTTTTACTATAGGTATTTCATAGAAGGCTTTGTTCTGTAGACAATATACAACGCGCAATTTAAAGGGTATTTACATACCGAGTGCACGGCTTCTTTGGATGATAACAAACGATAGGGCAAGGGTTTTGTAATCCTATGTCTACATGTGTGAACTTATTAGGAATTTCAATACATTGATACCAGATACCGAATTTTTCAAATAAAGAAGAACGAAGAGAATTATCGTGTGATTGGAATGATGTGGAAAGTTATTGACCCTCGTAGTTCTGTGACACGTTTTTTATGATTGGTATTCAAGAAACATATGAAACGGATAATTTGGTATCAATTCTTTGAGTCACTTTGTTTGAGCTGAAACTGTGCATAGAGACTCCATAACATGTTGTCTTCAGACCTTTTGGATAGATATAGGGTTTCCGTTACACTTTGTATAAACTAAGGTACTTCTTGTTCTGGCAGTCAATTGTGTTTGAACGATTCCATTCCAGTTCTGTCTCTATCTGTTTTAATCTCTACTACCCTCATATTGCCAAAGTACCTTTGTCTAAGTTTTTAGGATAACATGGTCACTAAGAGTATCATAAGAACTTAAATCGGGATTCGCCTGCTCATAAACGTCTACCCGCAATGACTCCAGTTCATCCGTGACCATGGCGCTTGCAACAGTGCCGAAATATCGGAAACTCGATACAATAAATAGACATGGTAAATATCCCGATGATACCTCTGTGTATCTGTTTCTTTCACGTCTAAAACACTTAATTAATTTTAATGAAACTTGGTACAGACATAGATTAGACTTTAGAGAAGGTAAAATTAGAAACCGGAACCCTTGACGGGTCCTTTTTTCAGGAATACTTGGACTTACTAGAAGGTCTGTAGTAGTCTCCTTAGGATCTCTAAAGAAAACTTTAAGATCAACGCAATAAAGAAATACTTACATAAATGTGACATAATGATAATTATGTTGATACTTTGTAAACAAATTAAAACCAGTAAGATACTTCCCGTTGACCCAGAAACATGAAATTTGGCATGAAGCAAGGTCTCGCAACATATGTACAGGAAAATGTTCGAAAACAGTTTTTTATTCGTTATATTTACTTCATTGTACAGCTTACAACGTTAAAGGATATAAATTATAACATCTAGTGTATAATGGGCGGTCTTATCGCAAAGGACGATCTTTTACAGACAACCTTAACTATTAACTTGACTATTTAATTTAATAATATGTTAATCAGTTACGGATTTGTTAGATAATGTTATTTTAACTATTTCGTTTTTAGCTATAATGTGTCATTGTAACTTTCATTTCTTTTGTTAACCTGTGGACAATGGTGTGGGTTGCATAATTATTTAATTAGTTATACGAATTTTAGTTAATATGTTTTTATTATGTAACTGTTATTTGTCCCTAAATAAATAAATAAATAAATAAATAAACCTTTGGATGGACAAAACTTAAAGGAGATTTTAGGACTGCCAGTTAATATACAGTACATAGCTTAGTAAGTCTATCAATATTACTTATGATCATAGTAAAATTCTCTTTCATGCTTTATGAACTTTAAGAAACCTTTCATTTTCAACCCTTCCATCAAGAGCAGAGCCTTCTAATACAGGCATCGTTTGCTTAAAAGGAGACTCCCAACGTTTATGTAATGTAACTTAATATTTTCCCAATACATTTTATTTTATTTTGTATTTTGCGTGGCTCGATTCGCACTTGGCTAGTTTTCTATTTAGGAGAAATAGACATCTGCCTTTAACTTAGCTATTTTGTAGTCTCATGAAACACACTTAAATATCTACACATGTACCTACTGTAGATTATTTAAAGTGTGTTTCAGTTATCTATCTATATTTTTGTCTGACTAAAAATCTTTTCTTCTACATTTATAATAAAACTAGCTTGTGCCAGCGGCTTCGCCCGCGTGGGAAGTTTTTCCCGTGTAAATCCCGATCCCGTGGGAATTTCGCAAAATCCTTTCTTAGCGGATGCCTACGTCATAACATCTACCTGCATGCCAAATTTCAGCCCGATCCGTCCAGTGGTTTGAGCTGTGCGTTGATAGAGCACTATGTCAGTCAGTGACTGACTGACTGATATTGTGCTCTATCAACGCACGCCTTTGAGTTATATATATATATAGATAGAAGATGGTTGCATTTTCTATCTCTAAATATAAAAAAAAAACTGTCTAAAATACGGTGTATTCTTTGGACTCTTGCACATATAATATGTGTATACTTTTGTATGTAGTACACTGTGCTCGGAATTTGTTCTCATTATGGAGGCAGGTGCCGTTATATTATACATAATGAATGTCTGATTATTGATTAAATATAACTTACGTTTTAAGGTCAAAGAGACTTCAAAATCAAGCGCTACTACAAAATTAGTCGTGAAATAAATTGTCATCTTTGAAACTAATATACATAACTAGTACTCACGCGGGGCTTCGCTCCCGTGGATTCTATCACGGTAAAAACATAACTCTCCTTTTTTGCAGTCGCGTAAAAAGTAGCCTATAACCTTCCTCAAGCTTCAAGTTACTTCCATACCAAATTGCATCCAAATCCACCCAGTACTTTCGAAGATTAGCGCGTTCAAGCAAACAAACAAACAAACTCTTCAGCTTTAAAATATTAGTATAGATGAATGTCTGATTAAATATAACTTACGTTTTAAGGTCAAAGAGACTTCAAAATCAAGCGCTACTACAAAATTAGTCGTGAAATAAATTGTCATCTTTGAAACTGGCTGGACTAAATATATAGTTTATTTTATATTTTTTTATTTCTGATGAGCCTTGCCCTCGATCTCGCCTGATGGTAAGCGACAGATGAGGTCTACGATGGAACGCGCAAGCTCAGAAGATGTCTGGCCACTCTTGGTCATACGTGGTATAGTATAGGGAACACAGATAGAGAGCATGAGTTCCACTGTTTTCGGGGTCTTTAAGTCAAGAGTGAATTGGTTACTTCTAGGCAGAGAGTTAGGTAAGCCTACGATCACATCATCGCTTGCCATTATTTGAGATGGTGGTCAATTGCGAGTCTATCATCAATACAAAAATACCATGGTTGTGGGCTTAATAAATGTGGAGAAGAAGCATTTAGTAGGACGCAGTTATAATGATAACAGGTTTCACAGTTCCAATCTTCGATCACTAACAAAAACTTCTTAATTCTTCGTTCTTTATTAATCATCAGAGGTTCCAATATAAGATTAAAAGAGATTGCAGTCCAGCTTCATAAAACTCTGGTATAATATACCCGGAGAAAGCACAAAATGGCGTTGTTTTTTTCTATTCACAGTATTAATTAGTTATGGTCAATGATATTTTATAGTATATCATTGGTTATGGTTAAGTGATAGGTATGTAAGAGTTTATTTATAGTTATTGTATCATCGAATGCATTATAAAAATATAAAAAGCTTTCTCCACTTCTCCATATATACTTTTACTGTCATACTCCTCATCTGCGTAATTTTCGTAAAAGGGGTACAAGTTTTTAACTTTTTGCTTCACGTTTTAATATGTGTATAGCTTACTAGCTTCTGACTGCGGCTTCGCTCGCGAGTAAAGTTCTACATCAGGTGTTCTAGTTTTTGAAATAAAGCCTATATGTTTCCCAGACTCATTAGCTATATATAACAAAAATATAAAAAAGTTTCATTCAAATCCGTTTAGCAGTTCCGGAGGTTTGAGCATAGCCGTGTACAAACAGATAAATAGACAGACATTTTATTTTATCTTCGTGCCCTATTACTGTTTCTATACCTTCCTCAATTTTTGTTAATGTACAAACACACTTTTTTCTTTTTTTGTTATATATTAAAATATTGATTATTATTTTTATTTATCGTGGTCTGATACATTTCTTTATCTACTTTCTCTTTCACTCATTCGTAAAGTTGTTGACCGTGGCGTACCGTATTTCGTTGCGTCATCAAATCTGAGATCTGACCTCGACTTGAACTCATTCATAAATATTTATATTTGGTTGTGAAAATAATAATGATGTGTAGATTTGTATTATCATAGTTTTTGTTTACTAATATAAAAAGTGGTTTTGCTTTTGAGAAGTAAATAATAACAGTAGCACGGGTTGATCTTTTAGGTTAAGCAACTCTTGCCAAGGGCGGTCTCTGGATGGGTGTATATGATAACATTTCGAGTTTCCTCCGTGCCTCATAGCATAGCAATAAAGAATACACAGTTGTAAATAACAATAATATAGTGAGATGTATTTGCCTGGACTCTTTCAGTTACAGCCTACAGGACACCATAGCATACCTATGATTAGGTAACAAGCAATCTTTAATATAATACAATTCCATTAAATTATAATAAAGTAGCAGTCGCGGGGGTTTCGTCCCCGTGGACTTTATCATGATAAAAACATAATCCTCATTCTCTTGTAGTCGGGTAAAAATTAGCATAAAAATCCACCCATTATTTCCCCGCCCCTCGCCCCTATGCACCCCCGGTTAGGCCGTTGTGTGCTAAACGCTGACATAGCAGTAATAAGGTTGAATATCGCGTGCGCTCTTTCACCATGTTCGGGTTCGAAACTAAATGTTGTAAGTCTCAATTTTTATTTCGTTTATAACGAAAGTAATAATTGATCTAGGGAAAAAATATCTTATATTTGGATAATAAACTATACATATTTTCTTACTGTCAATACTAATTTAAGACATAAAAGCCGAGTAATCTTGATTAAATTTTGAATAATCATTTAAAAAGACACTTACACACAAATATTTTCAATTAAAAAATGAATCGAGCGAAAATGTTCCAATTACGTAACTGGTCTTAGACATGTAAAGAAAAAGATCCAATAAATCATATACTAAAGTTCCATTTTGATTGTATGCTTTATTAATGCAAAGTTACATACAATTTAGGGAGCCTCCTCTTAAACAAACAAACTTTTCCGCTTCATAATATTAGTGTACATTATTTTATTTAAATTTGTTCAGTGGTTCAGTTTTTTTTTTTTATATGTACTACTTAAGTCTATTAGTTTATCTTTTTGCTGTGTGTCTTTATTACTTGCCTACCGTAATAAGATTAACAAACATTGTAAACTTAATCACAAAACTGTTATTTCTAATTGCCCCCACTTGATAACAATATAAGTTTAATGTAAACAAAGAAACACCAGTTTAATACTTTTCAGCATTTGTTCTATTTAGATTATGTAAACGGACGTGTTTCAAAGTATATATTATTCTAAAACTACAAGATATATTTAGATCTATCATGGCGGCGCTGTCAAATGTCAACGATATGTCAAATATAGCGCGGAAAAGTAAGTTTGTTGGTTTGTTTACACGTGCTAATCTTCGAAAGTCCGGGGTGGATTTGGATGTAAGTTTCTTATGGAAGTAGCTTGAAGCTTGGGAGGCAAGTTTTAGGCTACTTTTTACCCGACTGCGAAAAGTCAGTCATGTTTTTATCGCGATAAAGTCCACGGTGGCGAAGCCCTGCGCGGCAACTAGTCTTATATGTATAACTTAAATAAAAAATCATCATGTTTATCTTCTAGATACGTTCTTGAAGCATCGATCAGATTGTGATTAACCTTTTTACCTGATTGAAGCAAGTAGGGTAATGTGTTTGTTGTGATAAAGTTCACGGGAGTGAAGCCCCGACTGATGTATGTATGTATGTATGTCGGGCAGGTATCCGCAACTCCACGACCATGCGCGTATTTTGCGTAAGGGTAAGATTTCTCTTCACTCAATCCATGCCAGTTCCTTCAGGAAGGCGAGCAACGCCCTTGTTTTGCTTACCATTTCTCGGAGGGTACCTGGGTTGCCGAAGTATTTAGTCCTGTAATCCGCGACTACAGGGCAGTTCAGTAGCAGGTGTGCTGCTGTTTCGTCCTCCTCCATGCAGGCTTTGCAGAGTGGGCTGTCTGTGACTCCTATTACATAGAGGTGTTTATTAAATGATCCATGACCGGTAAGGGCGACTGTCACCAGCCGCAATTGCGGTTTAGATAGTCTAAGGACCTGTTTCGACAAGCGGCCATCAAGGGTCGGGAGAGCCTCTTTGGCCTGCCTGCACTCACCAGCCCCGACTGACTGCTGGTATATGTGTATGACAGCGGGCGTCAGGGGAGGACGACCAATAAAAAAATAAAAAAATTAATAACAGAAAACTGTCGCAAACAAGAGATAAGGCTGAAAAAACAAGTACGACAATTTTATTTTTGTATCGAAAGAGAACGATTGATTGTAGTCATATTTTATATTACCTTATCTGACGTTCTGGCAGACCAGTGACCCGATTATTTATCAATTATAGGAGTTTACGTAACGCACACACTGGAGGTGATGAACATCTCAACATATCGAGATCTCTTCATGTCTCGGAAAGCAACTCAGCGTTTGTTGGTCCCGGCTGTCGTTTGTAAATATTTGGCAGTTGGTACGGGTAGTCGGTAGGGATCACTTCCCTATGAAGTGATCCCTGGAAAGACGGTGCACAGCGAGACTCAGGGGAGACCTCTTTACAGTCTCCCCAGAGATGTGGCCTATACTACCCCAAATGGCTTAGCATGGTCCTCCGTTATGTCGAAAATACTGCAGCAATAATTGTGAAATAAATATGTGGTAAAGTTGAGGATTAATGTTAGGTACTATTCTTGACGAAAACACGATTCCATAAAATTTTCTTGATAGAAACCCAAGTTACCTCCAAACCGAACAATAAACCGCTGGTATTCAAAAATTACTTCAAATTAGATAGTGAAACTTTGCATATTAATTGAACTAACTTTTATAGTTCAGGTCTTATGTTATTTACTTTTTTTAATTACCATTATTTTCACCGTAAAAAGAAATAAACTAAATTATCGGTGTCTTGGAGTCTTTTCCCTGCCACCCTGTCTCGCTTGCTCGCGTGACCGCGGCCAGTAGTGTGCAAGCGAGATAAAGAGTGAGAAGCGCTGAGGTAGTATAGGCCCTTAACAGGTGTTGCACAGAGGAGATTCTGGTGTTGTCTTTTTAGAGGTAACGGAGCCTTTTATATGTGCTGATGTTGATCACCGGGGTGGTTTTAGTGAGGTAAGAATACCACACTCCCTAGTCTTTACCCCGAAATTCCAGGCGCCTTTTGAAGGTTTCCCTCAGACAACAAAAATAAAAATGGTACGCGTAGTCGGAAGCCAGATTTACACTTGCCAAGGTATTTTGTGTTACCCAGCTACTGGATTGTGGAGGTCAGATAGGCAGACGCTCCATGTAAAACACTAATATTCAGCTGCATCTAATTAGACTGGAAGTAGATTCCAATTCAGTTGAGAAAGGTTCCGTTTCCGTTCCTGCGTGGAGTATTGCAGCCACTTGTGGGATGGCTCTGCAAAATACCAACTTGCTGCACTGGACTCGATCGAGCGCAGGGCTAAAAGGATTATAGGCGACGAGGTGCTGGTGGACAAGCTTCATAGCCTGGCTCATCGGCGAACCGTTGCTTGCCTGTCGGTTTTCTATATTATAGATTGTACTTCGGGGAGTGTGCGCAGGAGCTCCATGACCTGATTCCTCCATCTCCCTTTCACTATCGGTCTACCAGACTCACGGCTGGGTACCATCCACACTTGATTGATATACCGTCTTGTCGTACCAAGCGCTTCTCCTCCACATTTATTGTGCGCACAGCCAAGCTGTGGAATTCTCTGCCGGCTTCTGTGTTCCCTGCCACTTATGACCTTTCAGCCTTTAAAGCAAGAGTAAATAGGCATCTTCTGGGTTCGCTCACATCGTAGACCTCATCTATCGCTTACCATCAGGCGAGATCGAGGTTAAGAGCGGGCTCACCCGTAATAAATAAAAGGTTAATCAGATGATGAAGTAACACTCTGATTTATCTTACTTTTTAGCAATCCTTTCTCTTGCGATCTTTCAATAAGTCCGTTGGAAGACATTCAATGTGGATATTGTTATGACAGCAAAGACGTTCCGAAACAAACTTTTTCTTCAAATCGACAAATCTTGTTTAAAACGTAATGAATTAGCGAATGTCTTTATACATATACGGCCCACCCAAATGTCCTTACTTTGGTATTGTTCGTCAAATCATTCCAGCTCCTTAAGGTTCTAAGTTGAGCTACGCGATATTTGACAAATGCTTGCACTGCTTGGACGGGCCTGCTCAAATCTGTTTGATTCTGTCCTCTAAAGGGCGCCACAGACATTAACCTACATGGCTCTCATATGATTTGATCACTATAGATTGTCTGGACTTTAAAAGAGACGTTGACCTCTGAGTTTGTTTCAGTGTTTCTTCTCAGAGTAGTCAGTTAGGAAACACTGGCCTCATCTAGTTTACATTTACGAAAAAAAAAGACGTGTAAAAGTGTTATTTATAACCTATTTGCAAAATAAACATCATTATTTCATTATTATTTAATTATCACAATTTTGCGCGTAAATCGGGAAAAAATGGACGACTTTATTACCTTAAAAAGCAATATTTTCATTATGTTTTATTTATTTATGGTAGAATAGTAAGCGGGCTGCCCAATCTGGGTCATTTTCGAGATACACAGGTGTTGTCAAGGTAACGTAAAAAACATAACAAAAACAATGAGAAAAAGACCTCGAAACCGTTTCGAAACATCAAGAGGTCATTAAACCGTTCATTCTATGTTATTTATTAACATTTTTGGCCCAAATGTTAATAAATAAAATCAAATGAACGGATGACTCATACATGTGTATTCGAATCTACGTATTTTTTTATTACGAATGTGCACGCTCGACCTCGATCTCGCCTGATGGTAAGCGTTAGATGAGGTCTACGATCGAACGAGCGAGCCGATGTCTGTTTACTCTTGCTTTAAGTATAATCGGCCTATATAGTTCCACAGCACAGCTGAGAAACATACCTATTTTTATTCAGAATAGGCTCCCGTTTGCTCAACATCTCACCTGGTGCTAAGCGATGATGTGGTCGAAGATGGAGCACGCTTACCTCGAAGTAACCTTATTCACTCTTGATTTAAAGACCCCTAGGTTGTAGCGTCTGGAAACACAGACTCCGGCAGGGAATTCCACTCCTTAGCCGTACGCATAATGAAGGTATTCCCAAAACGTTTGGTGCGTATGGGTGGGATGTCCACCATGTAACGATGGCGTGTCGCCGTTTGTCTTGTAGTTCGATGATGGAACGGGCTTGGCGGTATGCGAATGTGTAATTCCATCCTTCCAGCCTCCTATTGATAAGAGGGAATGAATGGGCCATAATAGTTCGCCACGCGGGTTCTGTGCATGTTGCAAGATGTAGCATGTCTTCGATTCTTCAGTTCAAGACAAACCGGTTTCCTCATGATGTTTTCCCAAATTACACAAAGTGCCTAGGTTAGCACCCACAACCTATAAGTCGTTATTCTTGCCTGTAGGCACGGGTGCACACACATCACAAGTGTGTATTAGTTAATTTTATTTTTTTAAACAGAACTATCAATTTGAGTAGAATTAACATTACTAGCAATATTGTTAACCCCTCCAACTAAGCTAAATGTGCTTGTGTCTGTAGTGGGTTCACGGTAATAGTGTAATGGGTGGGTTTCGAACAAGTGACCTCTCGATCTAAAGCTCGACACCATAGCCACTAGGCTATTGATGCTTTCGGGGCTGCGGGATTGTTCTAACGAGGTACCGCGGCCCCGGAACTTAAGGGCAGCTGAAGGAACAGGGTGGGGTTCTAGTCAGTAGAAGTCTGACACTCCCTTCCGCTTAACCCAGAGCGGGTGAACTCATTAGATGATTTGGGGTTCCGTAACCGAATGGCAAAAAACTGAACCCTTATAGTTTCGATATGTCTGTCCGTCTGTCTGTCTGTCTGTCTGTCTGTCTGTCTGTCCGTCCGTCCATCCGTATGTCACAGCCATTTTATTCCGAAACTATTAAGACTACACATGTGAAACTTAGTAGGTAGATGTATTATGTGAACATTTCCGATTTTAAGAAAAAATTTAAAATAAAGGGGGGTCCCCATACTGTGTGGTATTTATAGACAGGTCTTTAAAAATGATATAAGGTTTTCTAAAAGCACTTTTTCATAAAGTCAATCGTTTAAAAGATATAAGCTTCCAAAGTGGTAAAATGTGTGTCCCCCTCTAACTTCTATAATAATGGAATGAAAAATAAATATATATATATATATGTCTGTGACCTTAATGTAAACTTTCAACCAAAATTGGTTTGAATGAAATCGGGTCAGCAGTTTTTGCGATACAGCATATTTTCTAAAACCGCAAATATAACTTTGTAATTCATACAAACACTATGAAAAACAAAGTTATTTAGTGTAGTTGTAAAAAAGTAAATAAGCTAGTTTTAAGAAAATTTTAAGGTTTTATTTTATTCGTCAAATAAATATACATATTATATTATATTATTATAGTTACTACGGAACCCTTCATGGGCGAGTCTGACTCGCACTTGGCCAATTTTTCTACCTGAAAACAATAGGCTATTGAACCTTCAATATGCATACGTATTATGACCTCGCACTTGGATACCTTGTGTCGCCGGATCCAGTTTATTCTTCGTCGTAGCTAGGGACACAAATTGAAACAAATGCAACGGTTATTGGTATTAATTAAACTAATGTGGATGAATAAATATTTGAAGGAGGTATAAATCAATTAAGTATTTCAACACTCTTAAGGTACATATTATCTGAAAATTCACCCACAGAATTCATTACAATAATTATTAAAAACATTTCAAATAACTTAATCTTTTAAGCCTACCTACCATTTCAACGTGTGTCAATTTAGTTTTAGTTAATTCGTTAGTAAATAGTTTTTTTTATTTTGTTACAGGTACGTATTTTGAAGCACACACAGGACTTGCTACTGAAGAGCTGCTTAAAAATAACAGGGAGTAATCATCAATATTTATAAAACGCTTCCGTTACTGACTGACTGACAACGCACAGCCGAAACTACTGGGCGCAAAAAGTTGAAATTTGGTATATTCCTTAGGGAGTGTAGGCGAGCACTAAGACAGGATTTTTGGAAATTTCCCCCTAAGTGGGTTAAAAAGGGGGTCAAAGTTTATATGAAACTTTTTATTTCTTCGATGGAGTTACTTGAAACTTTGTATGTAGGTGCCTCAAGTGACATAAGTGAGCACTGATAAAGGACTTTTGAAAAAAACCCCCAAAGGGGATAAAAAGGAGTCCTGATTTTGTGAAACTTTTCATTTGTTTAACAAATTCATTAGAAATTTAGTACATAGGTTCCTCAAGTGATGTAAACGAGTACTAAGAAAAGATTTTTCGAAATCCCCCCTCCATAAAAGGGTAAAAAGGGCGTGCGAGTATATGAAAATTTTTATTTTTTCAACAGATTCATTTGAAACTTGGTACGTAGGTTCCTCAAGTGATGTCATGTGCACAAAGACCGGATTTTTGAAAGTTACCCCCTAAGGGAGTTACGAGATTATGTGATTTTTTTTATTTCTTCAATGGATTCACTTGAAACTTCCTCAAGTGATATTGCCTACCGGGGTTTCTTGAATGTTGTAACGAGATACCGCGGACCCGGAACGCAAAGGCAATTGAAGTAACAATGTGGGTTTTTTAGTCAGAAGAAGTCCGACACTCCGTTCCGCTCCACCCAGAGCGAGAGAGGAGCCATTTGATGATTTTCGCAACAGTTAAAAAGTGAGTTGAATGAATTTCTAATCCTTACTAATATTATAAATGCGAAAGTAACTCTGTCTGTCTGTGTGTTACGCAATCACGCCTAAACTACTGAACCGATTTAAATGAATTTTGGTACGGACATAGTCTAGAGCCTAAGAAAGGACATAGGCTGCTTTTTATTGTGAAATAGGGCTGTAAGGGGTTGAAATAGGGGATCAAAGTTTGTATGGAAATTACGTCATTTTTAAAGCTAGAAGCTTGAAACTTATTTTTTGATCTAATTAGATATAAATAAATACGACAATCAAATTTTGTAAAAATTTTACCCAAAAAGGGGTAAATACGTGAACGAAGTCGCGGGCAGAAGCTAGTTTTTTTTATAAAACTAGGTATACCTAATTAACTGATATTGATAACGTATGGAAAGTATACCCTTTCAAACCAAAAAAAAAAGATTTATACGTCAAAAAGTCGTGAAGTTGCAATTTTACAAATAATTGTAAATTTTGTGAGGGTAGATGAATGGATGTTTGTTACATTTTTATGCAAAAATAGCTGCAAGGTTCTGCATGATGAGTTTTCGTATGCAGATAGCTGAAACCTTGCAATAATACGTAAGCTTTTATTCTGAAATTCCCACGGGAAAAACATCCCACGCGAACGAAGTCGCGAGCAACAGCTAGTGTATAAATAATTGAGAATATTGTTAGTTGTTAATTGCCAATTGAAATAGATGGTAAAATTTCGTCTCTAGACCAACGTGTCCTGTCTATCATTTCATCATTCCACGCGCGCCACAAAGAGCTGTCAGCACCAGTGGCGGGGCCCCATAGGGCTATTGCATTGGGTTGCGGGAATGTTCTAATGAGATACCGCGGCCCGGAACTTAAGGACAGACATCTGAAGGAGCAGGGTGGATTTTTAGTCAGTACAAGTCTGACATTCCTTTCCGCTCTACCCAGAGCAAGCGCGACAAAACGCGGAAATAAAGAGCGAGAAAAAAGAGCCTATTGATGCATCAATGTGCATACGTATATAACACAACTCGAAGATAAGAATGTATTACCTTAGTTATGATTTATTTACACTTTATGCACATTACATAGGTACAAAGGCGGACTTAATGCCGTAGGCATTCTCTACCAGGAACGTGTCGTGTTGATAAGCATGTTAATACTTTCAACACGTTTCAGGGTTATTTGGCACGGTGATAACAGCTGTTCTTATATCGTTACATAACATACATACATATCTTGCTTGTCATACTCGAAATGGGGCTATCAAATCAAAATCATTATTCAGCTTATTAATTTCACATTTACAGTTGCGTGGAGCTTCGCTACCGTGGTGAGTATCACCATAAAAAAACATAACTCTGCTTCTTTTGCAGTCGGGTAAAAGTAGCCAAAGCAAAGATAGCAAATCCACCCAGTACATTCGAAGATAGATATTAGTATAGATATATATTTGAAGATTAGGTGCTATCGGGCAAGCTTCATAGTCTGGCTCATCGGCGAACCGTTGCTTGCCTGTCGGTTGCGCTGCGGTTCGCTTGTGGAATTCTCTGCCGGCTTCTGTGTTCCCTGCCACTTATGACCTTTCAGCCTTTAAAGCAAGAGTAAATTGGCATCTTCTGGGTTCGCTCACATCGTAGACCTCATCTATCGCTTACCAGCAGTCAAGATCGAGGCCAAGAGCGGGCTCATCCGTAATAATATATATATATATATATATATATATATAATATACATATTAGTATAGATCGGCTTACATAGGCATTTATAAAACGTCAGAAGTTAGTGCACGGTTCGAATTTGTAGTTTCCTATAAAGAACAACCGGTAGAAACTCCACGGTTACTCTTTTAGAAACTTAAATGATTTTCGCAATTTTTCCCTTATAACGTTTTTAAGGTATGATAGGATAGTATAGACCTATTAATATAATATAATGTAATTAGTAATCTTAGAGTTCACATTGTTCTCGCATTCAAAAGGACCTTTAAAATAAAAGTAATAAAAACTTTTTACCAAAAAATTAAACCGACTCCCAAAAAACACTGCAAAGTGAAAAATAACTTTAATTTCGGTAGTCGGTGTCTTTAGTTTTGTATTTTCGTTTTTGGCACCGACTTCCGAAATTAAAGTTATTTTTCACTTTGCAGTGTTTTTTGGGAGTCGGTTTAATTTTTTGGTAAAAAGTTTTTATTTCACTCTTTTTAGTTGGTTGATTTTTAATTTACCTAGTTACCAGAGCCTAAATGTCAACTACTTATAAAATTTTACAAAATATTGCTTTTCCCAATGCTGGGCCGTTAATTTTTGAGGAGTTCTCCTGGTACTTCACCATCAGCTATACATCACCATATGCATTATGACGAGCATAAAGTGCTTAATATCCATATTCAAGTAATCGAATCGCAATCCACGAAATACTTATTATTGAGTAGTTTCGGCGACCATCTGTGGTCTTCATCATCAGTTCCACTTCCCGAAATGGTACTTTTTGAGAGCAACTGCACAAGTTACTATAAGAAATACCCAAAACGCCATAGGTGTGCCTATAATATTTGAAGAGTTCCCTCGATTTCTCCAGGATTCCATCATCAGATCCTGACTTGGTGACAAATGGTACCAATTTCGAAGTATACCCTATCAAACAAAAAAAGAATTTTCCAAATCGGTTCAGCCGTCTTCGAGTACTCGGTGATCATACATAAAAAAAAAAAAAAAAAAAATATACGCGTCGAATTGATAACCTCCTCTTTTGGTCGTCGGTTGAAAAGAGACAGCTTATACATTTGCCACTTGAGATAATGAATATAATTTATTCAATGTTGCTTTATGGTGAACGCAGACCTAGCCGCACCGCACGCGCCGCAGTCTTTGCATTCGAATTCTTTATATGAAGTTCTATGCAACCTCGCACACCTACCCGCGCCGCAGTCGCCGCAGTCCCTGAAACGACCGAACTCCCCTAGCCGCAGCTGATGACGTCATCCGCACGCAGCGCGGATGACGTCATTCGCATCCACGGCGCGCATTGTTGCCAGAGTTATAAAGTAGACAGAGTATCTCTGTCAACGGTTTATAATAAAATTACTTATTCTCGTATAAATAATTACTTGCTTATTCCCTATTATAGCACCTACAGATATAATTACACAAAAGAGCAAAATACCAATACCAAATACAGATTTTATACAGATTTTTTAAATCTTCGGATAGATAATGCTTTCAAAAATCTGGCAACACTGACGGAAACGACTGCAGCGACTGCGGCGCGGATAGATGTGCGAGGCCATTAACAAAAAGCGATGACTGCGGGGACTGTAGAGACTGCGGTGCGGCTAGGTCTGCGTTCACCATTATTCTGCTCAAATACAGAAAATACAATTTTTTGAGTTAAGTCCCTTTCATTCTGATTCAAAATCGTATCGGCCGATTACGGAAATCGGCAACAGATTCTGATTCAGAATTATGGCCCACCTCTTTTCATGTTCATCGTGCCATTGTATCATTGTCCTGCTCATGGTCTGAACGAAGCCAATGAAATATTTATGCAGGTTGCTGCATATTGGTTGAAACATGTTTAAGTATTGACTCATAAAAATAGAAGAATTTACGGGCATAAGAGTTCATGGAAGGAATTGGGGGAGGCCTTAGTCCAGTACTGGAAAAGAAAATTGCATATTGCTTTTCAAATCATTTCAGTTATGGTAGAATTTAGATCACTGGTCGACGACTAGCTATCGTAAATGTACGTAGGAGTATTAAAAATATTGTGGGTATTTAATATACATAGTAAGCAGTGATTTTCACTCGGCATATTAACACTGATTGACCTTATCATCACGAGGCATGCATAAATGCATGCAAAGTAGTCGTGTTAGCGAGTGGGTTTGCATTTTAATACCGTCTTACCTTTACCTTAAATTGTTATGTCGGCTTCTAATTACTACATCGCACCATCTGGCAGCTTGAGTAATTCATTTGGCCTACCCAAATCTCCTTACTTTGCTATTGTTATAAGACCGCCATTGTAACCAAATTGTAAGCAATATTGTTATTTAAGTGTGTTTCAATTATCTATACTTATAATAAATCTGTAGAGAGGTCAATTCTGTACATGAAATATATTTCCAAAATAACTATCAGGGGGTGATTAAGGATCGATACTCATGCCAAAAATGCAATCAGTTAAATTTTTGTCTGTCTGTCTGTCTGTCTGTCTGTATAACCGTTATAGAAACAAAAACTACTCGACGGATTGTAACGAAACTTGGTACAATTATTTTTCATACTCCTGAGCGGGTTATAGTATACTTTTCATCACGCTACAATCAATAGGAGCAGAGCAGTGAAGGGAAATGTTGGGAAAACGGGAGAAGTTACTCCATTTTTTAAGCTTCCGTCGCGTGTGCAACCTTAATGGTTAAAGCTACACAAATCATTTCAAGACGGAAATGTTCTCCTTAAAATTATATAAAAAATATCCCACGACAGCATATGTCTAACTTTTATGGTTGACTCACAATAACACGTGTAACTCCCGATAGCTTAGCAGTTCGAAGCTTTCTGATTATAATATTTGTCTACTCTTACGTTTATAACACTCTCAGTCACCCCTAATTGAAAAAGTTAACATTATTTACTATTCCATAAAAAAATTGGCCAAGTGCGAGTCAGACTCGCCCATGAAGGGTTCCGTAGTAACTATAATATAATATGCAAATTTATTTGACGAAAAAAAAACCTTACAAATTTCTTAAAACTAGCTTATTTACATTTTTTACAACTGCGCCGAATAAATTTGTTTTTCATAGTGTTTGTATGAATTACAAAGTTATATTTGCGGTTTTAGAAAATATGCTGTATCTCAAAAACTGCTGAACTGATTTCGTTCAAACTAATTTTGGTTGAAAGTTTATATTAAGGTCTACAGACATATATTTTTTTTAGATTTTTCACTCCATTATTATAGAAGTTAGAGGTTGTGTCCGCCACACACACATTTTATCGATTTGGAAGCTTATATCTTTTAAACGATTGACTTTATGGAAAAGTGGTTTTAGAAACCCCAATGTCGTTTTTAAAGAACTGTCAGTAGTAGTGATTTGCCGGTTCTGGCGCACCAATCCCGTGGCTCACCGGTTCTGACGCACCACCGCTTCTGGCGCAATCGCGGTCCAGGGCGTTTCAAACCTAAAAAAAAAAAAAAAAAAAAAAAAAAAAAAAAAAAAAAAAAAAAAAAAAAAAAAGGTTTTGGGGTCCGCTGATCACGATTCTGCAATCCGTTTTCGCGTAGGATGCATGGTTCCGGAGATACAGAAATCAATTAACAACAATCTGTTTCATTTCCGGTGACACCCGAACCCTCATTATCGACTTTCATTGCTCGCCTTTTCTTATCTATTGTCCGTGCGTCCGCCCGCGCACCCTCATTAGGATTGCATTGGCGTTTCTATTGTATACTTTTATTGTTCATAAACGATTGCTTACTTACTATTCGGAATCATCAAAACAGAATCAATAAAACACATTCCTCATTCACAAATAAAGGTTTATATATAAGCGGCTCAAAGATTTTGCCGAAGCAAAGAGTCTAATACCCAATGAGCAGTTCGAATTTAGAACCAAAAACTCATGTATCCAACAAGTCCACCGCATCATAGAACACGTCAGCGCCGGCTTCCAACGGGGCGCAATAACGGGAGCGAAAGCGTTCGACAAAGTCTAGCACAATGGCTTAATCTATAAGCTATACCAACTCTCGTTATCACGCTATTCACTAACGATATCCCCAAGCATAAAAGTACCCAGCAAGCCCTATTTGCCGACGATACAGCTATCTATTATACCGATCTGAAACCCGATGCCATCGCTCGCACTCTCCAAACTTCCGCAAACAGTCTGGCGAAGTGGTTCCGGAAATGGAGAATCGAAGTCAATCCAGACAAAAACCAGGCAATCCTCTTTTCTAAACCGCGGATAAACGTTCGCGCCGCTTTCGCTCTAGGTAGGCTACTTCATTCTTAGCTCCCGCAGCAAATTATCACTCAGGTGTAAGCTGCATATTCACCTCCAAAACCGATTCCTCAGTAGAGTCACTGGAGCCCCCGTTTTATGTTCGAAATGAGCTTCTTCATGTAGACCTCAAGATGCCCACTATCCAGCAGTTCATGAAACGCGTCTCCAAGCGTTTCTTTGAAACTGCAATCCAACATAGGAATCCCCTTATCGTATCGGCCGTTTATTTATACTCCTATGGAATCATACTATCTCACATTCATACATATAAGCACACCGTCACCCGCGCACGCATATACACACACCCACTCACACAAACACATATACACACAAGCCTTTCAGGCACTCATAAACACACACACACACAACATTCTTTTGCTGTTGACAACAGAAATATTGTAACCGAAATGTCACGATCGTATTATTTATTGCCAATGCCGAAATATCTCCGACTCCTAAGATACAGGTCTGCGTACCTAGTTTAGATGCCGGAAATCTGACATTAATTTTTAGATTTTCTGTACAACCTACTGTTTTTCTTTTCTCTTATGTATTGCGTGTCTTTTCTCATGTACAAATAAATTTTATCTTATCTTATCTTTCTGGATCCTATCATCATTCCAGTCCCACCTTTTGCAATTCCTTTCTAAGAACTCAAGATGGGATCTTGTAGGTGCTCGACCATAAGAATCAAAATATTGATTGATGCCGTTTGTATCGATATGTAATGCTACCCAGTGTGAGCCTGGTTAATCATTCGTATCCAAATTGCATATTATATACGTTGGTACATGAGTATAAATGGGTAGCCTATTAGCGGCAGAAACATTACTTTCTAGACTAGGGTGAATCTTTTTCAGATACTGTTGTACCTCTAGTGTATTCATGGTCTGCTATTAGTAGATTATTACGATACGAATCTATTCAATGGTCAAGGAATGTTCAATTATAGTGATTTGGAAATATTAAATAACATTCCTTTGCAATGATTTCGTAGGAGTCACAAAGGATCTGTGCATCACGAAGGAATTTGAGATAAGCTTGTTTACTCACAAAGTTACTATCAGTTCCGTAGTACTTAGGAATTTGTTTTAGATAAGAAATACCTTTGTGGGTGCTATATAAGACCAAGCAGTTGCACCACTCAATCCACACTCGTTCGACATCAGCGAACAGTATCTACCAATACTACATTTTGTAATTATTCTTCGCATCAATGACAACGGAGGTAAGTGTTTATTCTATTAATAAACTTACTTTTCTTTCTGTCTATTTTAATTACATGAACTTTTCCTTACGTGTGTGAGGGTGTTTGTGATTAAGTGTAAACTAATTGATATTAATATGATAACTGTGTTGTTACAGAAATCATCCAGTCTTGCATACAACGATGAAAATACCCATAAACACTATTTGGGAATACAAACCTCTGAGCAATATAGTACGTCGTTTATCATGACTGCCATTGTAGACGTTCAAGGCTTTAAAACGGAAGCAAATAAATTTGTGCTGAAAGAAATTGCTATATTGTGTAGTGACAAATTACAGATGTTTTTAATCAAGCCACCATTTCCATTTTATGATTTGACAAAACAAGAAAGACGGCAAGTTGCATGGATTGAACGTAACAGGAAGATATGTTGGGGTGAAGGGTTTATACCTTATTCAAATTATCAATATTTAATTTTAGATTTGTTAAGAGATAAATGTATTTATATTAAAGGTCTTGAAAAAGTGTTATGGTTAAAAAATATTTTAAATAATAATAATGTGATTAATTTAGAAGATAAAGGTTGTCCTAGTTTGCCAAGTCTGTATGATCAATATAAATATTCTGAAGATTTGTATAGTTGTATTTATCATAGCTCTATATGTGCTTTAAAAAATGTATTATGTTTAAAAAAATGGTGCTCTGATAATAAACTTTTTATATAATTTAAAATATGTCATTCATTACAGAAATTTAAAGCAGTGCATAGAAATGGGAGTAAAATTAACTAAAGTTCATAGAGTTTTAAAATTTAAACAATGTCCCTGGTTAAAAATGTACATAGATCTCAATACAAAATTTAGAACGTTAACAAAATCAGATTTTGGAAAAGATTTTTTTAAATTAATGAATAATTCAGTCTTTGGTAAGACTATGGAGAATATTGAAAAAAGGGTTTATACCTTATTCAAATTATCAATATTTAATTTTAGATTTGTTAAGAGATAAATGTATTTATATTAAAGGTCTTGAAAAAGTGTTATGGTTAAAAAATATTTTAAATAATAATAATGTGATTAATTTAGAAGATAAAGGTTGTCCTAGTTTGCCAAGTCTGTATGATCAATATAAATATTCCGAAGATTTGTATAGTTGTATTTATCATAGCTCTATATGTGCTTTAAAAAATGTATTATGTTTAAAAAAATGGTGCTCTGATAATAAACTTTTTATATAATTTAAAATATGTCATTCATTACAGAAATTTAAAGCAGTGCATAGAAATGGGAGTAAAATTAACTAAAGTTCATAGAGTTTTAAAATTTAAACAATGTCCCTGGTTAAAAATGTACATAGATCTCAATACAAAATTTAGAACGTTAACAAAATCAGATTTTGGAAAAGATTTTTTTAAATTAATGAATAATTCAGTCTTTGGTAAGACTATGGAGAATATTGAAAAAAGGGTTAACGTAAAATTAGTTATACACTGGGAGAACCGTGGTAAAGCTTTAGGTGCTCAAGATCTAATCGCTAAACCACAATTTCATAATCTTTAAATATTTTCATTATAAAAGAATTTGTAGGTTTACGGTCTAAAATGTATGCTTTTGATGTAGAGAATAAGATTATAACGAAGGCAAAAGGGGTAAATAAAAGTGTCACTAAAAAGCTGACAACGAATAGTTATAATTCTTTTCTATTTAATAAAAAAGTGCAATATTGCAGTATGCTTAGGGGTCTCCCTTATTTGACCGAAAGGAATTTGTCATATTTTCACTCCCCAAAAACATTTTTCGCGTAATTTCATTTGCCAAATTATTACTTAGCAAAAAATCTATTCACAAAAAATTGTAACGCAAACCTAATGTTTGGGGAATGAACGTTTAAACTATAACTTGTTTACCAACTAGTACTTTTAACATTTTTTGTTTAATCAAATATTTCAGTTGGAATAACAGTTTTAACGCAAAATCAAATCAGTCAAATAGTAATATCATAATTTTACAATCAATACAAATTTTGTATTACACAAAAAAGTAAGAAGACTTAATTTACGATAACAATATTACTAAATTTAAAAACGAAAGTACAGTATCATATCTTAGCGTAATTTATAATTACCCCAAGCCAATGTTTCAATATTATTGTCTAAAATATGTCTTTTTGTGTAATTGTATGATAAACAAGTCTTATTTAGTTTTTGTGTAAAAATTGTGTGTTTAATCGATTTAAATCTAAGCATACGGGATCCTGCCTTTTTGCCGAAAAGATTTTGCCAAAATTTCACTACCCAAACAAATTTTAGCAACCTTTTTTATACCAATGCAATGTTTGGAATGATTTTAGTACGCACATGCTAAAATTTGTTTGGGTAGTGAAATTTTGGCAAAATCTTTTCGGCAAAAAGGCAGGATCCCGTATGCTTAGATTTAAATCGATTAAACACACAATTTTTACACAAAAACTAAATAAGACTTGTTTATCATACAATTACACAAAAAGACATATTTTAGACAATAATATTGAAACATTGGCTTGGGGTAATTATAAATTACGCTAAGATATGATACTGTACTTTCGTTTTTAAATTTAGTAATATTGTTATCGTAAATTAAGTCTTCTTACTTTTTTGTGTAATACAAAATTTGTATTGATTGTAAAATTATGATATTACTATAATGTTTCGTGGAGTTCAAAATTTTGTGTTGATTGTAAATAATATTAGTTATGTAATGTTATACTTGCGAGCATACATTTGAGGTGATTGTAAAATTCTGATAAGTACTAATTGTGTTACAATTAATTTACATGTCATTGCTGTTTTATATATTTTTTACTAATCATATATATATATTAAATTTTTTCAACAACACTGTTATTTTTTATTTCATCCCTTTAAGCAGATTAGACGTGTGTAATGTTTCATTTTATTCATCCGTCTTAGGTATTTTTTGTGTAAAAATCTGATGATTCTTTGACCGTATAACATACATATCACCCCTTAAACTTTCATTATGTTTTAAAACTTTTATACTTTTTAATATTCATGTTTCGTGTTATTGGCTTTGTTACTCCTTTTGCTTTTTTTATTTCTTTTTTCTCAGTTCTTATACAGTATAACTTGGCGTGTAAACCAACAAATTCTGAAATGACTTTTCATCCCATTTCGTGTTTAAAATAGCCGGGTATTTGCATGTTACGTTTAGGCATATAATAAATATTGTTCTCCTCAAAATTACTCGTATCAAAATATTGAATATTTTTTTCATATCCTTATAAAAATCATCAGTTTTTACATAATAAAGAAGATTATCGGTATCTGTATAACACAGTTTTATATTACCTTCATACATATTTTTCATAACAGAGTAATGGAAACTGTATAAATGAGCTTTAGAAATTTCAAGAATAGAAAATCCAACATAAATAGGACGATCTAAAATAATTTTTGTCTTATCTAATTGAATGGCTACTAGATTTTCCGAAAATATTGACAAGTTTTTAAAATTTGGAGTACTTATGTATTTTTCTGCTCCATGCAGTTTGTTTGTTGTATTCGACTTATCTTTCCATAATCACAAATCACAAATAGAAATAATCTTTATTCTCATCATTTAGATCTTTATTTAAAATGTGATGTTCTATTACTATGTGATATTTTTGAAAAAAATCCGAGGTATGAGTTTGATTCATTATAATTTGGAACCATGCTTTTATGTTTCATCTCTATAATTAAGTTGGGATGCTATGCTGTTATACACCAAAGTGGAGCTTGAGTTAATATCGGATGTAGATGTGTACCAAATATTGGAAAGTGGAATTCGTGGGGGACTTGCTGAATGTTCAATAAGATATGCGAAAGCTAATAATAAATATCTTTCATCTAACAATGAGATGGAAGCGAGCACGTATCTCATTTATCTGGATTGTGTTAATTTTGTTGTGGATTTGTCATTATGCAAAAATTGCCGATGAATAATTTTAAATTTCTAAGCGAAAACGAAATACTCCATTTCAATATTGTAAAAATGTAAAAAATAAATAGCAAATCATCTATTAAAATAATACATCGATTTGTTATTCATTATATTCATTAACAAGAGTGTTTAAAAATAGTTTGATATTGCTGAAAATACATAGAATACTATAATTTTACCAAGATAACTTTTTAGAGCCTTATATATCTTTGAATACTTCTCTGAGACAAAAAGCTCAATCAAATTTCGAAATAGATTTATTTTTAAAGCAAATTATTTCTATTTTTATTTAGATGAAAGATATTTATTATTAGCTTTCGCATATCTTATTGAACATTCAGCAAGTCCCCCACGAATTCCACTTTCCAATATTTGGTACACATCTACATCCGATATTAACTCAAGCTCCACTTTGGTGTATAACAGCATAGCATCCCAACTTAATTATAGAGATGAAACATAAAAGCATGGTTCCAAATTATAATGAATCAAACTCATACCTCGGATTTTTTTCAAAAATATCACATAGTAATAGAACATCACATTTTAAATAAAGATCTAAATGATGAGAATAAAGATTATTTCTATTTGTGATTTGTGATTATGGAAAGATAAGTCGAATACAACAAACAAACTGCATGGAGCAGAAAAATACATAAGTACTCCAAATTTTAAAAACTTGTCAATATTTTCGGAAAATCTAGTAGCCATTCAATTAGATAAGACAAAAATTATTTTAGATCGTCCTATTTATGTTGGATTTTCTATTCTTGAAATTTCTAAAGCTCATTTATACAGTTTCCATTACTCTGTTATGAAAAATATGTATGAAGGTAATATAAAACTGTGTTATACAGATACCGATAATCTTCTTTATTATGTAAAAACTGATGATTTTTATAAGGATATGAAAAAAATATTCAATATTTTGATACGAGTAATTTTGAGGAGAACAATATTTATTATATGCCTAAACGTAACATGCAAATACCCGGCTATTTTAAACACGAAATGGGATGAAAAGTCATTTCAGAATTTGTTGGTTTACACGCCAAGTTATACTGTATAAGAACTGAGAAAAAAGAAATAAAAAAAGCAAAAGGAGTAACAAAGCCAATAACACGAAACATGAATATTAAAAAGTATAAAAGTTTTAAAACATAATGAAAGTTTAAGGGGTGATATGTATGTTATACGGTCAAAGAATCATCAGATTTTTACACAAAAAATACCTAAGACGGATGAATAAAATGAAATATTACACACGTCTAATCTGCTTAAAGGGATGAAATAAAAAATAACAGTGTTGTTGAAAAAATTTAATATATATATATGATTAGTAAAAAATATATAAAACAGCAATGACATGTAAATTAATTGTAACACAATTAGTACTTATCAGAATTTTACAATCACCTCAAATGTATGCTCGCAAGTATAACATTACATAACTAATATTATTTACAATCAACACAAAATTTTGAACTCCACGAAACATTATAGTAATATCATAATTTTACAATCAATACAAATTTTGTATTACACAAAAAAGTAAGAAGACTTAATTTACGATAACAATATTACTAAATTTAAAAACGAAAGTACAGTATCATATCTTAGCGTAATTTATAATTACCCCAAGCCAATGTTTCAATATTATTGTCTAAAATATGTCTTTTTGTGTAATTGTATGATAAACAAGTCTTATTTAGTTTTTGTGTAAAAATTGTGTGTTTAATCGATTTAAATCTAAGCATACGGGATCCTGCCTTTTTGCCGAAAAGATTTTGCCAAAATTTCACTACCCAAACAAATTTTAGCATGTGCGTACTAAAATCATTCCAAACATTGCATTGGTATAAAAAAGGTTGCTAAAATTTGTTTGGGTAGTGAAATTTTGGCAAAATCTTTTCGGCAAAAAGGCAGGATCCCGTATGCTTAGATTTAAATCGATTAAACACACAATTTTTACACAAAAACTAAATAAGACTTGTTTATCATACAATTACACAAAAAGACATATTTTAGACAATAATATTGAAACATTGGCTTGGGGTAATTATAAATTACGCTAAGATATGATACTGTACTTTCGTTTTTAAATTTAGTAATATTGTTATCGTAAATTAAGTCTTCTTACTTTTTTGTGTAATACAAAATTTGTATTGATTGTAAAATTATGATATTACTATTTGACTGATTTGATTTTGCGTTAAAACTGTTATTCCAACTGAAATATTTGATTAAACAAAAAATGTTAAAAGTACTAGTTGGTAAACAAGTTATAGTTTAAACGTTCATTCCCCAAACATTAGGTTTGCGTTACAATTTTTTGTGAATAGATTTTTTGCTAAGTAATAATTTGGCAAATGAAATTACGCGAAAAATGTTTTTGGGGAGTGAAAATATGACAAATTCCTTTCGGTCAAATAAGGGAGACCCCTAAGCATACTGCAATATTGCACTTTTTTATTAAATAGAAAAGAATTATAACTATTCGTTGTCAGCTTTTTAGTGACACTTTTATTTACCCCTTTTGCCTTCGTTATAATCTTATTCTCTACATCAAAAGCATACATTTTAGACCGTAAACCTACAAATTCTTTTATAATGAAAATATTTAAAGATTATGAAATTGTGGTTTAGCGATTAGATCTTGAGCACCTAAAGCTTTACCACGGTTCTCCCAGTGTATAACTAATTTTACGTTAACCCTTTTTTCAATATTCTCCATAGTCTTACCAAAGACTGAATTATTCATTAATTTAAAAAAATCTTTTCCAAAATCTGATTTTGTTAACGTTCTAAATTTTGTATTGAGATCTATGTACATTTTTAACCAGGGACATTGTTTAAATTTTAAAACTCTATGAACTTTAGTTAATTTTACTCCCATTTCTATGCACTGCTTTAAATTTCTGTAATGAATGACATATTTTAAATTATATAAAAAGTTTATTATCAGAGCACCATTTTTTTAAACATAATACATTTTTTAAAGCACATATAGAGCTATGATAAATACAACTATACAAATCTTCGGAATATTTATATTGATCATACAGACTTGGCAAACTAGGACAACCTTTATCTTCTAAATTAATCACATTATTATTATTTAAAATATTTTTTAACCATAACACTTTTTCAAGACCTTTAATATAAATACATTTATCTCTTAACAAATCTAAAATTAAATATTGATAATTTGAATAAGGTATAAACCCTTTTTTCAATATTCTCCATAGTCTTACCAAAGACTGAATTATTCATTAATTTAAAAAAATCTTTTCCAAAATCTGATTTTGTTAACGTTCTAAATTTTGTATTGAGATCTATGTACATTTTTAACCAGGGACATTGTTTAAATTTTAAAACTCTATGAACTTTAGTTAATTTTACTCCCATTTCTATGCACTGCTTTAAATTTCTGTAATGAATGACATATTTTAAATTATATAAAAAGTTTATTATCAGAGCACCATTTTTTTAAACATAATACATTTTTTAAAGCACATATAGAGCTATGATAAATACAACTATACAAATCTTCAGAATATTTATATTGATCATACAGACTTGGCAAACTAGGACAACCTTTATCTTCTAAATTAATCACATTATTATTATTTAAAATATTTTTTAACCATAACACTTTTTCAAGACCTTTAATATAAATACATTTATCTCTTAACAAATCTAAAATTAAATATTGATAATTTGAATAAGGTATAAACCCTTCACCCCAACATATCTTCCTGTTACGTTCAATCCATGCAACTTGCCGTCTTTCTTGTTTTGTCAAATCATAAAATGGAAATGGTGGCTTGATTAAAAACATCTGTAATTTGTCACTACACAATATAGCAATTTCTTTCAGCACAAATTTATTTGCTTCCGTTTTAAAGCCTTGAACGTCTACAATGGCAGTCATGATAAACGACGTACTATATTGCTCAGAGGTTTGTATTCCCAAATAGTGTTTATGGGTATTTTCATCGTTGTATGCAAGACTGGATGATTTCTGTAACAACACAGTTATCATATTAATATCAATTAGTTTACACTTAATCACAAACACCCTCACACACGTAAGGAAAAGTTCATGTAATTAAAATAGACAGAAAGAAAAGTAAGTTTATTAATAGAATAAACACTTACCTCCGTTGTCATTGATGCGAAGAATAATTACAAAATGTAGTATTGGTAGATACTGTTCGCTGATGTCGAACGAGTGTGGATTGAGTGGTGCAACTGCTTGGTCTTATATAGCACCCACAAAGGTATTTCTTATCTAAAACAAATTCCTAAGTACTACGGAACTGATAGTAACTTTGTGAGTAAACAAGCTTATCTCAAATTCCTTCGTGATGCACAGATCCTTTGTGACTCCTACGAAATCATTGCAAAGGAATGTTATTTAATATTTCCAAATCACTATAATTGAACATTCCTTGACCATTGAATAGATTCGTATCGTAATAATCTACTAATAGCAGACCATGAATACACTAGAGGTACAACAGTATCTGAAAAAGATTCACCCTAGTCTAGAAAGTAATGTTTCTGCCGCTAATAGGCTACCCATTTATACTCATGTACCAACGTATATAATATGCAATTTGGATACGAATGATTAACCAGGCTCACACTGGGTAGCATTACATATCGATACAAACGGCATCAATCAATATTTTGATTCTTATGGTCGAGCACCTACAAGATCCCATCTTGAGTTCTTAGAAAGGAATTGCAAAAGGTGGGACTGGAATGATGATAGGATCCAGAAAGATAAGATAAGATAAAATTTATTTGTACATGAGAAAAGACACGCAATACATAAGAGAAAAGAAAAACAGTAGGTTGTACAGAAAATCTAAAAATTAATGTCAGATTTCCGGCATCTAAACTAGGTACGCAGACCTGTATCTTAGGAGTCGGAGATATTTCGGCATTGGCAATAAATAATACGATCGTGACATTTTGGTTACAATATTTCTGTTGTCAACAGCAAAAGAATGTTGTGTGTGTGTGTGTTTATGAGTGTCTGAAAGGCTTGTGTGTATATGTGTTTGTGTGAGTGGGTGTGTGTATATGCGTGCGCGGGTGACGGTGTGCTTATATGTATGAATGTGAGATAGTATGATTCCATAGGAGTATAAATAAACGGCCGATACGATAAGGGGATTCCTATGTTGGATTGCAGTTTCAAAGAAACGCTTGGAGACGCGTTTCATGAACTGCTGGATAGTGGGCATCTTGAGGTCTACATGAAGAAGCTCATTTCGAACATAAAACGGGGGCTCCAGTGACTCTACTGAGGAATCGGTTTTGGAGGTGAATATGCAGCTTACACCTGAGTGATAATTTGCTGCGGGAGCTAAGAATGAAGTAGCCTACCTAGAGCGAAAGCGGCGCGAACGTTTATCCGCGGTTTAGAAAAGAGGATTGCCTGGTTTTTGTCTGGATTGACTTCGATTCTCCATTTCCGGAACCACTTCGCCAGACTGTTTGCGGAAGTTTGGAGAGTGCGAGCGATGGCATCGGGTTTCAGATCGGTATAATAGATAGCTGTATCGTCGGCAAATAGGGCTTGCTGGGTACTTTTATGCTTGGGGATATCGTTAGTGAATAGCGTGATAACGAGAGTTGGTATAGCTTATAGATTAAGCCATTGTGCTAGACTTTGTCGAACGCTTTCGCTCCCGTTATTGCGCCCCGTTGGAAGCCGGCGCTGACGTGTTCTATGATGCGGTGGACTTGTTGGATACATGAGTTTTTGGTTCTAAATTCGAACTGCTCATTGGGTATTAGACTCTTTGCTTCGGCAAAATCTTTGAGCCGCTTATATATAAACCTTTATTTGTGAATGAGGAATGTGTTTTATTGATTCTGTTTTGATGATTCCGAATAGTAAGTAAGCAATCGTTTATGAACAATAAAAGTATACAATAGAAACGCCAATGCAATCCTAATGAGGGTGCGCGGGCGGACGCACGGACAATAGATAAGAAAAGGCGAACAATGAAAGTCGATAATGAGGGTTCGGGTGTCACCGGAAATGAAACAGATTGTTGTTAATTGATTTCTGTATCTCCGGAACCATGCATCCTACGCGAAAACGGATTGCAGAATCGTGATCAGCGGACCCCAAAACCTTTTTTTTTTTTTTTTTTTTTTTTTTTCTTTTTTTTTTTTTTTAGTTTTGAAACGCCCTGGACCGCGATTGCGCCAGAAGCGGTGGTGCGCCAGAACCGGTGAGCCACGGGATTGGTGCGCCAGAACCGGCAAATCACTACTACTACTGTCTATAGATACCACACATGCATCGATTTCATGAAAAAAAATATTTTCAGGTTTAGTTCCATGTATGGGGAGCCCCTCTTTATTTTAAATATTTTTTAATTTTTTTCTCAAAATCGGAAAGCGGTTCACAGAATACATCTACCTATCAAGTTTCACATGTATAGTCCTAATAGTTTCGGAATAAAATTGCTGTGACAGACGGACGGACGGACAGACAGACAGACAGACAGACGGACAGACATGTCGAAACTATAAAGATTCCGTTTTTTGCCATTCGGCTACGAAACCGTAAAAAGAATCATATAAATCGGTATAGAAACACCAAAGTTATACATGAAATACGCTTATAATAATAAGCCATCGCGCGTGAATACTGAATCATGCTATAAGGATTATTTTTGAGAATCGGTCGCCGCGCTCGACGCGTCTCGCGGTCGAAGCGTTCTCTAGGTACTTAAGCCTCATGTGAACGTGATCTAAACAATATTACCAATACATTAACTTACGCTCACGGAGTCGCGGGCACAGCTATATTGTATCATTACGCTAAGGCCAATAGGAGCGGAGCGCCAATGAAGAATGCTTCAAAATCGGGGTTAAATTTAACGTTAGCCCAAAGTAACTATTCCACGCGGACGAAGTCGCGGGCAAAAGCTAGTTGGTGTAATAAAGTCAAATTATTCGAGCTCATTAAAGTTCTAAGTTCAACTGCGCGTTGTCGGCTTGTGTTCCCTTCCACATATGACCCGTCTGCCTTCAAAGCAAGAGTGAACAGGCATCTTCTGGGTCCTCGTCCCATCGTAGACCTCATCTATCGCATACCATTAGGCGTGGTCGAGGTCAAGAGTGAGATCATCAATTTAAAAAAAATGGAGCGCCTCACTGGGTATCGTGATTATATGTAATGTAATTACTTTGTTGTACCTTAGTACCACAAACTACGATCTCCGAGTATTATGCTTTATATTATACTCAAGCAATCAAAGTTTATTACTGTGGTAAACAGGTTATATGCCCGTAGACAAGTATTTAATAGGATGTCATCCACAAGTTAGTCGTAATAGCTGTAATATTGAGAATGACGCACGCGATGAGGCGATGCAATTATAGATAGATAATATATTAATTGAATGATGCTGTTTGAATTTATTACTGGATTTTCACGTGATTGAACTTTAGTGATTCGGTGGTTAGTTGGGAAAGGCAGGTCATGAGTTAAGAACAATCTCGACGGGTAAGAGTTTTGAGTAAATAAGAAAAAATTCAGTCGAATTGAGAACCTCCTCCTTTTCTTGAAGTCCTTTAAAAATCGCCCTCAAATCGGTTCTTAGGTTGCGGTGCTTTGATGCCGCAGACACATTTGTTTTCATATTTCAGTTTAAAATCTTAACATGGAATTTCTAATTCTTAACAATCTGACCTCCACAAAAAAGCTGGGTTAAACAATACCCTTCGTCTTAAAACAATAACATATTATTTGTTCCAATATAATCAGACGGTTATCACTTATCAACTTCTCAGACAGTTCTACATCCCTTTGTTTATTACTTCACAAGTGTTTGTTTTTTTAAGTATCATTGTCTTATTTAAGTTTAAGAATAATTGACAAACAGTACTTGAACGAAGGATGAATGAGAAGTGTTGTCGTTCATTCAATTGTTATCTGAATGAGACTGACTTAATATGACGTTCGTAATTGTCATTTGATATATCTCAGTACATATGACTTTTATTGAAAATAACCACATATAGGATACTTTATACCACGGAATTACGCGGGAAATCTCTGAAGGGAATTAAGCCGTAGCACAACTAGGTTTAAATATATATTCCAGAAGTTTTTGCCAAACAACAAAACAGGTGTGTATAAATATAATTTAAAATAGCCGCTAATATAACAACTCTCCTGAAAAACAAAACTAATAAATGATATTTAGTATTTACTTTGGTAATTTGTTATGAATAACCCTTATACCACGTCAACATTTTTCTTGTTAGTAAAAAAGATGATTCCAGTGCTTCCAAGCTGACTACCCTATTTTTTTCTTTCGGTGGGAATATCCCCAAATGATTCCTCCCTGTGAATGGAGTGGAAGGGAGTGTGAGACTTCTTCTGATTGAAATCCGGGGCCGTGGTATCTCGTTAAAACATTCCCGCTATTCCCGTAAGTCAGTAGCCCTATAGGGTCCCGTCAATGCTGCTGACTGCTTTTTGAGGCGAGGCCGGTGCTACCTAGCCGACTTCCCTGAGAAGAAACACCGATAAAAACTCAGAGGTCAAAGTCTATTTTAAAGTCCATAAAATACGTGCCGTTCAAATGCATTAGAAATAAATAAACGCAACGCAATACACTAACATTAGGTAAACGTTTGTACACTTCAATTGCTTAATTACCATTGCTAATTACAATGAAGTGTGAACAAGCAAACACAATACTGTTTGAAAAACGTATGATATGCTTTTAATCAGCGTGAAACTTTTTGTTATTATTGGTAGGACTGCCTAAAAACGGCCACTCTCGTGACTAAGTTGCGGGTCAGTAGTAACAGCATTCTGAAAACTGTTGCGGAGAATTTTTACTCCCCTATTTTGAGACATTTTGCAGGGGTGATGAACAGGTAAATACGTAAATACTTGCCTGTTCATCCCTCATACAAGATGTACTCAACTACTCAACTATTCGTTTTTACTTGTATTTGTTTTTCATACTAACATTATATTAGCTGCAATTTTCATACATATTAGCTGCAATGACGGATAGGCCAGATAGGTCCATTACCTGCCGGGTTTGTGGGAATATATTAGCGAAATACTCGCGGCCCCGGAGGCCGGAACGCAAAGGCGACTGATGGAACAGGGTGGGTTTTTAGCACAGAACAGATAAAAGAGGTTAGAAAGGAAATAGTTCCTGATTTGTAAGAGAACGCGTGTTGCCGCTTGTCTCCCACTATTTAGCTCCACTACAAGCAGGAGGTCCTGTTACGTGTGCGAAGTACGCACACAAATAAATTACACACACTTAAATCGAAAGCTTGCTACTGATTGTAACTCACTGTCGATAAACATGCGCCGTGCATCACGGCCAATCAGGCCAAAGGACGAAACGTCAATGGTTGAAGTGTGGAGGATGCAACGCATGCAGCACATTGTAAGCGGACTTGGTCATTGCGTTGATTAAGCGAGTACACATCGGGCAATGTATATTTTTTGTAACTTGTTGCAATAATGTTGGGAATTTCATAGTGATCAGAATATTTTTATGTTTTTTACGAATAAAATTGTAATTAAATGTTATTTTCGACTTACCGATGGAAACCTCCTCGCTCTGTATAGAGCGAGGAGGTATATCTTTCACCTGTAAAACAAAAAGTTAGACCGCAAGTAATTGCGGTCTAACTTTTTGTTTTACAGGTTATAATTGCACATCACGGCATTTTAAAGCAGAGCTCTGTGTTCCGAAGTAATCCGACGCACTAAACGCGGTGAATGAATTAATCGGTCGAGCTATGATTTTCGTATCATAAATGTGGCGCGCTCGCCACGCCCACATTACCATTCCAACCTTATTCATCTATTCCGTGGTTTTTAATCAGTAAAAGCCTGATATTCTTTCCTAGAAACAAAGGCCTACATAATTTAACTTATACAACAGGTAAATGTTTATTGAAAGTTGTTTATTATCTACAAAGTCAGAAATATGCAATAAACCATTATTGTATCTATGTTATAGGACAGATTAATTACGATTACTCAAAATTAACGATTATACACGCAATGACTTTATGAAAAGAACATTGTATTGACCGCTGTAATTTGTGTTGTGCAAATATTATAAAGGGGAAAAGTTGGTTTGTTTAAATGCGCTAATCTTCGAAAGTATTGGGTTGATTTGGATGAAATTTGGTGCGGAAGTAGTTTGAAGCTTGAGGAAGGTTTTGGCAAAAGAAGCAGGGTTATGTTATTATCGCGTATCACGGGAGCGAAGCCTCGCGCGCCTGTTTATGTTTTATATACGTCGACGATAAACAATCCACGTCACATTGATCTTAAAATTAACGTCTTTGTGTGTGTCGTAACATACAAGGAGTGCAAAAATACCCATAACAAAGTATTTGTTTGTTCTTACTTAGCGTCTCTGACGTATCAAGATATTTCCAATAAATATTATTCTAATAATTAGCGTCAGACCATCCTCCATTTTCAATTGGAGCTGTAATAATAAAGATGTAAATAAAACCATATTATTGTAGACTAGTACTCTCGCGGGGCTTCGCTCCCGTGGATTCGATCACGGTAAAACATAACTCTCCTTTTTTGCAGTCACGTAAAAAGTAGCCTATAACCTTCCTCAAGCTTCAAGCTACTTCCATACAAAATTGAATCCAAATCCACCCAGTACTTTCGAAGATTAGCGCGTTCAAGCAAACAAACAAACAAACTTTTCCGCTTTATAATATTAGTATAGATTCAAAGAATATTACGTCATTTAGATAATTTATTTACTAGCAGACGCACATGGCTTCGCTCCCTTGGACTTACGATAAAAACATACCGTTTTTTCTTTAGCAGTCGGGTAAAAAGTAATCTACCTCAAGCTTTAAGCTACTTCCATACCCAGTTTCATCCTAATCAACCTAGTACTTTCGAATGCGAGACTAAATGAGTATTGGGTATAAACTTTTCCGTTTTATAATATCAGTAATTGCGAAGAACTTTGTGGAAATTTCATTGAATATTGTGCTCGTCGCACAATAACACGTAAAGCCTGCAATACATGTTGGCCGAGCGTAGGCCAACGCGAGCGTTGGCAAATAGGTACAAGGCAAGAAATAATGTCCACACGTTCGACAAGTTCGTCGAACGCCAATGCAGACGACCAATGTAGAAGAGGGTCTGTAGAGCTGCCCACACGTTGGCCGAGCGCAGGCGAGCGAGCGCCTTTGGTTTGTGACCAAAAACCGACACCGATCCGAAGTGAGGCAAGTGATCACGAGCAACGGCGAGCGAAAACAAGTTGCACCAAATGAGCTCAATACACGTTGGCGCTGGCTTACACTCGGCCAACTAGGCAAGTGACACCGAGCGATAGCAAGACAAGGCAAATATACCGTCTACATGTTGGTATTGGCCTTCACTCGACAACGCTCGGCCAACATGTATTGCAGGCTTTAAGCCTGCAATAGATGTTGGCCGAGCGTAGGCCAACGCGGGCGTTGTCAAATAGGTACAAGGCAAGAAATAATGTCCACACGTTGACGACCAATGTAGAAGAGGGTCTGTAGAGCTGCCCACACGTTGGCCGAGCGCAGGCGAGCGTCTTAGATTTGTGACCAAAAACCGACACCGATTCGAAGTAAGGCAAGTGATCACGAGCAACGGCGAGCGAAGACAAGTTGCACCAAATGAGCTCTATACACGTTGGCGCTGGCCTCCACTTGGCCAACTAGGCAAGTGACACCGAGCGATAGCAAGACAAGGCAAATATACCGTCTACATGTTGGTATTGGCCTTCACTCGACAACGCTCGGCCAACATGTATTGCAGGCTTAACATAGCAGGAGCTCGTGGTCGTGGCTAAATAATAAGAGCTACACCGGTCCATCTTTAACGTTAAGCAATGTTGGCCGAGGTCGGTCCATGTAGGTATTGGTGACAATTTTAACATAATTATCGAGATTTCTACGTGCCTCAAAAAACACGTCGATCCGTTGGTGTCAGCTGGCATTTGTACATCTTTGACAGACGTTACGGTTAGTCAGAAGCCTGAAGATTTGACACTATTCTTGCCTGGGGTGTATCGTGTTACCCAGCTAAAGGGTTGTGGAGGTCAGATAGGCAGACGTTCTATGTATAACACTAGTAGTCAGCTGCATGCGGTTAGACAAGAAGTTGACCTCGACATAGTTGGGAAATTACCAGATGATGATATAGCTATGTAGCATACGTATGTAAGGGCACCTATAGGCTCATTGGCAGTGGCGTAACCGTAGGGTGGCAAGGCGGGCAAAATGCCACGGGCCCCTACTAGATGGGGTCCCTCCCCGACAGGATCCTATCATTCTTTATTACAACACTAGTACTCACGCGGGGCTTCGCTCCCGTGGATTCTATCACGGTAAAAACATAACTCTCCTTTTTTGCAGTCGGGTAAAAAGTAGCCTATAACCTTCCTCAAGCTTCAAGCTACTTCCATACCAAATTGCATCCAAATCCACCTAGTACTTTCTAAGATTAGCGCGTTCAAGCAAACAAACAAACAAACATTTCCGCTTTATAATATTAGTATAGATTTAATCTAAATAATTATAGGTTACGCACAAAACGTTTTGGGACTACTTTCATTGTACGTGCGTACGGCTAAGGAGTGGAATTCCCTGTGTTTCCTCATCGCTATAACCTGGGCGTCTTTAAGTCAAGACTGAATAGGTTACTTCTAGGCAAGCGTGCTCCATCTTCGACTACATCATCACTTAACCCTTAAATGCATGATTTTTAGTTTTTAAGCAAATTAAATATATTTGGATGTAAGATTAGCTCTATAGTAAGAAAAAAAAATTAAAATATATTCATAAAAATACTTTATCTATTTAAAAAAAATGGGTTGATGGAAATTTACATCATTATGTAATCAGAACTAATCTACTGAGAACAAAATGTGCAGTCAGATAATAAACTTACTCATTATGGTATTTGCTGAAACAATTATTGTTTTTATTGAGGCAAAGGTTAATATTACATTTGGAACAATGTATAGTTGAATATCCCTTACAATTGGAGTATTTGAATCGCAAGGATCCCCCTACCAAAGGCCAATGATCTTGGCCATCCCTGTGAACTTCTTTGGGGGGGCAACTGCTACACCACTTCTTTTTTTTGGCCTGTATCTCATTTTCTAGAAGACTAGAACTTGGACGACCTCTTTTATTTTCTTTTGCTACTCCTTTGTTACAAAGGACGAAGGCCAGTTCATTTCTAAAAGTACCTAAATTGAGGATATCTTTCTTAGGTAAATTTTTAGCAATTTTTTTTATATTATCCATCACTGCCAGGTCTGAAAGATGAAAAAATATACGAATATACCATCTTCTTGACTTGATCCTTATTCTGTATCTTCCCAGAAAACTATCCATAAGATCTACGCCTCCCATGTGGGCATTGAATTCACTTATGATCTTTGGGCATAGAATCTGTATCTTTTCTTTTTTTTTTTTGTCATATCTAGATACATTATTCAAAGGCAATGCACCAACATAGGATGACAGTAATGTGACAACTTTGTTGTCTTTCCATGCTACTACACTCATATCCACACTTTGAAATGTTGTCACTCTTTCTTCATGCACACCTCTTGGCGTAGATTTATTCATAAATTGTTTTTTATCAGGTAATTTTGAATTAGGTATTCTATTTTGTTGATCTGTCCCTACTGAAAGGATTCCTTGAGTTGCCAAATAGTACACCAATGGCACAGAAGTATAAAAATTGTCAAAATAGACAATGTGACTGACTTGTCTTGGTATACCTAGAGCTAAACGCAAGACAATGTTGCTGGTTGAGCCCAAATCTGGTTCATTCTCAGGTTTGTTGGTAAGGTCCTTCCCAGCATAAACCTCAAAGTTGTATGAAAATCCTTGTAGACTGCACAATTTAAACCCACACTTATGAGGCTTGTTGAGCAAGTACTGTTTGAGAAAGTGTGCAACTTTAGTTGCACACATTTGCTCATCTATGGACAGGCGTTGTTCCTTAGGTACTGAGTAAGATAAAGATAAATACTGAGTAAGGTAAGATATTAACACCTGGAACCAAAAAAGAAACAAAACTAAATAAAACAATATCACTAACTTTCATACAAACTAAATGAACGTCATTACATGATGATGTAAATTTACATCAACACAATATTGAGTTTGTTTCTAGATATTTTTCTCTAAATGAACAAAATTATATACATAAATCAAAATACTGACCTCAAATCCGTCAATTACGAATAAATTGAAAAGTAACCGAGAGTATTTTATACCAGTTTTTATCAATTACAATAACCGAAATCTTCAACGAACAAAATATGGAGTATTGATATTTTGAAATAAAATTTGACAGCTGACATTGAATTATAAACTTTTTTTTTCCTTCGCAAACGTCACCATGGTTGCGTAAAAGTTACAACGTACCTAAAATATATAATCCCTGTACTCTGTGGAAACGAAAAATGGCATTGAATTGGTTGATGGAAATTTCCATCACAATGCATTTAAGGGTTAATATCAGGTGAGATGGCGGTCAAACGCGAAACAATTATCAATTTAAAAAAAAAACATAACTTAGTGATAACACAACTTAGGAAAATATTGTATCTGAGAAGTTCAAAACAAGTTTTAGATTTTAAAAAATATATTTAAACGATTTTCTTCTTTGTATGTGGGGAGGGCCTAGGGTTACCATATGTAAATAGAAGGATGCCTGTCTATAGTACCTCTAATGCCTGAATTTTCAGAAAAATGCCTGTCTAAAGCAAAACGCTGTAGGTAATAAGTAAAAGCCAACAGATAATAATGAAGAAGGATATTTATTACTGATATTTGTCAGAGAACATTATTTATTTTTAATAGTTCTTTCTTTTCTAATACATAAACGTAAAAATCTTCACAAGATACAGTTTTGTAATTTTCCTGAGTAATCAATATTGCTTTTACTTATTCAATTGTCAGCCGATTTCTTTCTTTACTCCACTGGGTGTTGACGAGAGAAAACGTACGTTCTACGTTCGCATTGTGTGCCAAAATAGAGAACACAAACTGGCAGATTTTCATGAATTCTGTAATGTCACCATTCACTTCCCTACTTTTGAGAAAATTGCACCACTTTGCAGTTAAGCTTTCAGAAAAAAATATGTTATCTGCCGCTCACCGCCGCCGCCCGCCGGTGTCATTCAAATACAAGTGCGAATCGAGCGCGGGCGCGAAATTTAAAAATGCCTGTCTCAGACCAATGCCGGCCACACGCCTGTCTAAACCTTAAAATGCCTGTCAAATGCGGCAAACGCCTGTCATATGGTAACCCTAGGAGGGCCTCATCCGCTGAATTTTCTAAGGGCCTCAAACGGTATAGTAACGCTACTGCTCATTGGGCAATCCAACGAATGCCATACTATGTTTTGAATAGATACACCGTACTCACGTTGGATATCCGTTTGTTTTCACGTTGACATTGTTATCCAACAATAGATAAAGGTAATGACAGTTTGGTGTCATTTGCATTGTGAAAAACAACGGTACGAGCTATCGTAACGTTTGTTTTAACAACATTATGCTATCAGGCTGTATGGTAATGTTGTGAAAATGGCTTTGACCTTGTTTGTTTCTATATTTACTGATCTAGTTGTTTTTATAGTACTACATGTACAGACGCCAGCACATGAAGCTACCTGTCTGAAACTGTCAAATTTTCCCAATCAACCTTGAAGCTAATTTATTTAACAATAAAGTTGAAAATCTATTAAAGAAATTGACAGATTGTTGTAGCTTGATGTGCTGGCGTCTGTATTACATATTCGCTGTTATAATTATGTAACTAGAAGTCGCGCTTCGCTTCCGTGGACTTTATCACGATAAAACCATAACACTTCTTTTTTGCAGTCGGTTAAACTAGATTATAAGTAACCTTCCTCAATCTTGAAGCTACTTCCATACCAAATTTCATCCAAATCCGCCCAGTATTTTCGAAGATTAGCGCGTTCAAACCAACAAACAAACTTTCGCTTATTGTAATATTAGTAAAGATAACTTAAAAGATATTATTATACTTAGTTATTGTTAATTTTAGACTGTTTATACCTCACGGTGTTTTCAAACAAACTTTCAAGACTATTCTTGGAAATCAAAGAACCGACTTTTTCTTTGTTTGTAGGTTCGCGTTTGATCTCTATTCCTCCTGATGTTAAGCGATGATTTGGTCGAAGGTGATACACGCTTGCCTAGAAGTAAAATATGTATTCGCTCTTGACTTAAAGACCCTCAAGTTATAGCTAATAATGACACATGGTACACATACGCAAGATACCTAGGACTAAGTAGTTTTAGAACTTTAAATTTTGGTGTACACTAAAGAATATCCTTACAGATTATAAAACAAAGTCTCCCAGGACGTCTGTATGTTCAAGATTAACTCAAAAACTAGTAACCAGATTTTCATGTTTGTTTTACCAATGGATAGAATGATTCACAAGAAAGGTTTTTGTGTATATTTTATTATGATTTTGTTTGAAGCTGGGCCGAGTCGCTAGTTCTATCAATATAATTATCAGCAGAGTACTGAATAAACACATACATATTTGTGTTGTCAAGTACTTCACTTCGCGTTAAAACTAAGCCACATGATATTAAGTGAACTCAACATGACACTGTGACGAAAAGTGACACCTGTGGCACATAGGTATCGGTTCTAACTCGATACGGATAGCGTAAGCCAACACCTAGGTACGAAACAATGTGGTTCTCGGCGTTACACAATACTGTCCTCACAGGAAAAATATGTTGCCTTTAGAATAATGTAAGTACCAATTAGGAGTAATTAAAGGTATAGACATTTTTTTTACTAATAATTATATTAGCCCTCTTCCTCTTTCCTAATTTGCTCTGCCCGGCAGGATCTAAAATGCTCAAAAACATGCATAATTTGTTTGAGCCTACCCCTTTTTTTTCTTTCTCTGGGTGGGAAAATCATCGAATGACTTCCCCCGCTCTGGGTTAAGCGGAAGGGTGTGTCAGACTTCTACTGACTAAAAACCCACCCTGTTCCTTCAGCTGCCTTTAAGTTCCGGGCATCTTGTTGAACATTTCCGCAACCCCGGCGGATGAGCCTACCAACAATATACACTTCTGGACACATCTATTGGCCCACCTTGTATTTTCAGTTTCGTTTGGTCCTAGCTAAAATTTTATATTAGGTCGAGCAAAAAGTTTTTATGCAGTTTTGAACCTGGCACATTCACAATTTCATTCAATAGTCTTTTTTTGAATTTCGAACACAGAATTTAATGAAACAAAAGACAATTTGGAGCCTGTTTGTTGATATCAAACAATCGAATACTAAGAAAACTTGGTTTTATTGGTTTACTTGGATTTAATTCTTGAAAAAGTGATTGATATCTTTGCTTTTGCAACAAACATTACTTATTCTTAACATTAAGGTGAGGTTCTATCAATAATCTATGGATACTTCACCTGAAGTCGCCGCCCAAGCTGTGGCACTTATTCAGGCCGGACACAGCCAAAGAAACGTGAGTGCTCAACTTAATTTAAGTCGATCTGCGGTCCGAAATGTTTATCGGAGGTACCTAGAGACTGGCGGCTTTGTTCGTCGCCAAGGAAGGCCACGATCTCGGGTCACAACTGAAAGGCAGGATCGATTCATCGTGACGACCAGCTTGAGAAATCGTCACCTTACCTCCATTGAGATACAAAACCAACTTCGCGACTTCCACGGAGTATCTGTGAGCGCTCGAACTGTTCGGAGAAGGTTAAAAGAACGCGATATGGTACCACACAAGCCAGCTAATGGGCCCAAACTAAAGCGAGCCCACCGAACAGCGCGCCTTCATTTCGCACGCAGTCATTTAAATTGGACACAGCAAGATTGGAGCCGTGTACTCTTTTCTGATGAGTCTAAAATTGTGTTACATGGCAATGATGGAAGGAAGAAGGTCTACCGGCGTAAGGGAGAGCGTTTCGCACAATGCTGCTTTGAAGAGAGGGTTGCTTATGGCGGTGGCTCATGGACTGTCTGGGGCGGTATATCCGCGAGCGGCAAAACTCAACTTGAGGTTGTTACAGGACCACGGCTGCCAACATTAAATGCTGAAAGATACATTCGTGAGTGCTTAGAACCTCACGTGATACCATACGCGGACTATGTGGGCCCAAATTTCCTTTTTATGCATGATAATGCAAGAGCCCATGCGGCCGGCATCGTCAGGGAATATCTTCGGGATGTGAACATCACAGTTATGGACTGGCCAGCCAGAAGCCCAGACATGAACCCCATTGAGCACATGTGGGACGAGCTAAAAAGGCGTGTTAGGGCTCGTCAGCCAGTTGCCCAGACGATGCAGGAGTTGAAAACTGCCATAGAAGAGGAATGGGAGATGATCCCTCAAAATTTCATAGAGCGGTTGATAAACTCTATGCCTAATCGTATGAGAGCTGTGGTAGATGCCCATGGAGGCAACACGCGTTATTAAATTAAACCTTTATTTGATAAAACATGTTTTTTATTCAAAAATTAATTGCCTTTAACAAGGCGCATATCCGACTTGTTAGGCGTAGGTCCATGTCGTATGGTATTCTGAATTCAAATTTAAAACTATACGATCGAAAAAGATGGTAAAATGTATCAGGTTTAAAACTGCATCAACAGTTTTTGTTCAATCTAGCAATCATATTTCGGTAGGGGCCATCGAAACCTAAACTCTAAGGTGGGCCAATAGATGTGTCCAGAAGTGTAGTTGGGAAAAGACAAGCAGATCATGGTTTAGAAGTTGTGGGAAAAGAAATAAACGGACAGTGATAGCGACTTAGATACGATTTAGTAATATTAGCCTTATATTTTCACAGTTTATTTAGGGCTCTCGAAACATTTTGTTTCTATTCTCTGAATCTAAAACAGTAAATTTAAACTCTGATATCAAGCAACATTCGTCGCACGCGCCGTTTTTCTTTTTTCCTCTTAATTCTTGAGTCACCAAACATGACATACTCTTGATAAAAAGCTAATGAAGGTATGAAGGCGAGCTTAACTTCTCTGGATCTGTGTGTAGAGCATCGATGAACCTACATAAATGAATCAAAATTTAACAATAAATGGAATGTAAATAAATAACTACTTACATGCTAGTAAATAGTACAATACAATGCTAGTCAATGTTAAAGAAAGAGCTCTCAAATTTTCCTTTTCAAGATACCAAACCCAAACAATACCAAAGACAATATCATAATTCTAACCTTCAACGTAACCAATGACGACCTATACGTCTACGTGACGTCACAGACACATCGGCGATGAGAAAGTCGCGGGAAATTTTGGCGCAAAGTCAACGAACGGTAATGGCGGGCGTCAGTGTTACGTCAGATGAAGTCAGACGGTTCAATGGAAATGATTTCTCGAACAAAGATTTGTAGCACCTGTTATTATGTGTTTATTTATTTAGTAAATTATAGGCTACTCAATTGATAGAGTCATCGGCCTTTAATTCCCATCGAATGGTGTGGGACATCGAACTCAGAATATCAGCCGCAATTCGTCGCTGTGGGACACTTACTACATAGTATTCAGTATTACTAACATTTCCCAAAAGTTACCAGCAATGAAAATACAATCTCTACTACACTTTCACGTCTATACCACAAACATTTTTTTATGAAATTTAGTTCTGAGATAAATTACACCTTGGAGAAGGACATATTATTATATGCAACTTTCTTTTTCGCTAAAAAATACTATCATGCGAGCGAAGCCGCGGGCAGAAGCCTAAATCAGCTTTTAAAAGCTATCCATCTCAGTCTTGCCGTCTTGCGGTACATTAGAGCAACTTCTGGTCATATAAATTACTATCGACATCAGCTGTTCATTTTTGTATTATATGTCAGTATGTTGTTAGAAGTTATCAGGAAATGGGTTATCGTCGTGTCACACTGGTCTTATTATAGGTCAACGCTATTACTGATTATAAAACCTGTTTTATTAATTCCTTAACGGATGTACCTACCTACATAACTACAATCTGTTCAATGAGAGTTAGGCCGTGCGCGCACTGCGTTGCGTTTTGGAAACGCAAAATTTGTGAAGTATATATATCCTGCTTACTTATATATATATATATAAGTAAGCAGGAGTGTCATAGAAGTGCGCGCACTGCGGTCAGTCTACCGGTGCGGTAGAACTACCGGAATTGCGGCCACCGCAAGGCAGTGCGCGCACGGCCTTATTTGAAATAACGTTCACCTGGGGGCTTACTCTTGAATTCAATGTCGACCGATCGACATTGGAATTGTGACGTTTCGTACTCTTGAGTTCGATACTAGCGCCAAATTGAGTGTCTATTATGAGGAACTAATTGGGATCGGAATCACATTGAGATCGGGATTGATGTGCGGTAAACGCTACTCTTGACTGTAGTTTGACAGCTGTCTATTGCGTCCGTATTGAGTTGGTATTGTTTGTTGATTGTGATTTTTCCAATAGCAAAAATGTAACTTTTTAGAAATTGTTTTGCGTTTTAAGTGGTTTTCAGAGAATAATAACTGTTTAATATGGCACGATTAGCAGTAGTATACAGTGTTGTACGTAATTTGCATAAAAATAATTAAAACAAAGACGAAATGAGCGTCGGCTAATGCGATATACGGATAAAGCATTTTCAATAATTAATGAAGACGAATTTAAAGCGAATTATAGAGTGAGCACCAACAACAAATCCTTGTTTGAGGAAATTTATGAAAATATTAAACCCTTTATGTTTTTTGCATTGCATGCATTTAACTCCAAATTGTTAATGAATAAATAAAACGAATGAATGAATGAATTATTTTATTCTGCTTAAATGTTCTCGGATAACTGTGATAATGCTTGTGCTGTTGTTAATTCCGTTTCAACCCGCCGTGCTTCGATAGCCACTAGCTGTTCCATGTTTACATCCGACGGCCTCAGAATTGAAGAGCGGCACCGGCGGGGTCGTGGTGGTATGGAATTCTGATGCAGCGTGGGACGCGCAGGTACTGAAATATAAAACATATGGGTAAATGTAAACATTGATACAAAAAAACCAACCAAGTCAGAGTTTGAACCGGCCAAGGGTTCCGTACCATAAACCGAAAAAACCGTTGCTTAACCTCTATGATTGACTAATTTTTTATAATTAATTACAAATGTATAGTTTTCAGATTTTTCTCTATACTTATAGTATAAGACGGTATTACTTGCCAAAGGGACAGACAGACAGACACACAGACAGACGGACGGACGGACGGCTGGACAGACACCAAAGTAATCCTATAAGGGTTTAAATTTTTTCGTTTTGAAGTACGGAACTCTAACTAATCGCGCATTTGACCAAACAAGTTGTTACAAAAAATAAGTCAATAAATAAATAATACTAAAGTTGTTCTTTTGCCAAAGTGTGATTAGTCCTAAAACACTTTAATGTTGCACACTTATGTGGCGTTGTGTGACTGATTGATGGCTTATTTAAAATTTTTACACATTCCTAAATGAATTCGTAAACACATTCATAAAAACTTACTTGTGGATGGTGCTGTTATTGCATCATTGTGTGATGTGCTGGGGATAGGGGACACCTGAATATTCAAAGAATGGATTTCTGTGTCTTCTTGGACTGGTACACTTGTGTGTGAATGCTCCTCCTCTGCCTCTATAAAACTGAATGACTCAGTAGGTCTACTCTGAAACAAAGAATTGATTATTATTATATAAAATTAAATATACGTATAATTAAATTCAAATATAATTATGTACCAATTGAGAAAATGGATTGCCAGCCAATCTTGAATCTCCTATTTCAAATTGCAGTCCACCCATCACCACCACCAATATATTTTCTAAGGCAGACAATGTCGGCAAGTTGTCTGCTGTGCCACCAGCAGTGCGCCTCATTGAAGCTGCGAGCTGTGCATACTGCTTCTTTAGAGCACATTTCTTCTCAGCCCAATACTAAAAACACACATTAATTTTAATGAAATTGCTGTACCATAAATAGTTTATTCAGGAACAAAAACACAAGACTAGATAAAACAAGTCAAACGATAATATGATATTTTTGATCTAATTAATCTTTTAAAGTACTAATACAGCAGAATCGCAATTTATTTGGAAAGAATGTACTCCTATACATAATTCAGGAAGTCGAATTTTGTAAACATTTTGTACCTACTTGATGTTGTTACAAAGGGTACCAAACATAAAGCTAATTTAACATAGCCGCTTAAACCACGAAAATAACTACATAAACAAAACATAAGCCTTCTCTTTAGTAAAACGTTACTTTAATGAATAAAATATGATTGTATATTTACTTACCACTTTTATAAAACTGTAATATTAGTTAGATAACTTCACGAAATAGGTACTAATAATTGCTCAAAAGGAACCAAACAACCAAACTCGCACAGTATCGTAACACAGTAAACTTTAAATGCTTTAGACAAACTTGCACTTCGTCGAATTGTATTATATAAAGCTATTTACTTCTAAAAGCACTTGAATATTTATTTTTGAAATTTGAGAACTTTGACACCTTATTTTTTTTAGTAGTGAAGGCAATTAGGCAACGATCCTACCGCATGCAGCCAGTCATTATTCACTTTATGATTTTTTTAATAATCTTACGCCAAAATGAATTTACTACGTTACAATTAATCAATTAAACAACTATTTATATAATATATATTTATTGGCCTTGTTATTTAAAAGATAAAGCATTTTAAAACCCTATTACCGGTTTATTGTAATTAGTCGACCAACACTACTGCGGCCCGTAACATTGCCAACTTCACGCGAAACAAAACAATCACGGTGCGATTCCAATCCCAATCCAATGTTGACAATGTTGTTTTCAAGAGTAGCGAATCACGTGACTGCAAAATTGACATTGGAATCGTATTGGTCTTGGATTGGATTTAAAATTAGTTTGAAGAGTAAGCCCCCAGGTAGCACCACTGTGGCGTCAGGTTCGGGCACCTGTCAAACGCTTGAAGTTTTTGACAGCTGTCAAACTAACGTTAATGTCGTGGTTACGTTTTCAAAGAAGACTTCTCTCCTCAGCTCTTGGTGTGTATTTTCCTGGAAACTAATTATATTAAAACTGAAAACCTTCAAATCTCGCGGTTATTTTTATTTTGACATTCCTTTGCGTTCATAATGTCAGCGGACCGAGACCTCATGAAGAGTAAGGAGAAGTATGACTAAAGAATTGGGGGGAGGGTAGGTTTATAACCTGTATACTAACTTTATATAATAATACGTTGTTGGTTGAAACAAGGTATTTCTCACTAGCAACCCTTTTTTGCGAGGTGGAAGTCCTCATGGATGTCCTCTGTTAATGAACCATATGATTCCTCTGTCTGTCAGACTATTACTCACTAAAACCACCCCGTGTTCCCATGCACACTTGCGCTGGGGGCCGCTGGGGTGTAATGTACCTATGTATGTAGACTTAGGCCAGACGGCCGCTCTGCTCCGCGATTGAAATCGCCGATTCGCAATTTCGATCTAATTATTCTAAGTAGCTTCGTAAATAATATGTTTTTGTAATATGTTAAACAAACAATTAAAGCCGTGCGCGCACTGCCTTGCGGTGGCCGCAATTGCGGTAGTTCTACCGCACCGGTAGAATGACCGGGGCCACCGGTGATTCTACCGCACGCGTTTATTCCACCGCAGTGCGCGCACTTCTGTGACACTCCATACTTCACAGATTTTGCGTTTCCAAAACGCAACGCGGTGCGCGCACGGCCTTAATAAGGGTTACTACTGTGATGGTATCCTTAGAAGATAATAATATACATTATGATAGACTTTTGTTTGCTAACTATGTGAAGATAATAATTATATTGCTGCCAAAGCTAATAAACGATACTGCAATAATAATTACGTAAGCGGGCGCTGTAAATAATACGGACCTGATTACAGTTTTTAAACAAAAATAACTTAGCGATCTCCGTTTTAACCTACATACATTTTAACTTATATTATAAATTGTTTTATAATCTGTGCATTTTAAGTATCAAAATCCGTCTACCATCTTTAGACTCAAAATAAAGAGGAAAAGTCTCATATTTAAATAGCTCATTAGCTCTCAACACCAAGACGTACCTATTTATAAAATTACCGGTATTAATAAATAAAATGTATATTAAATGTACTCGTGTACGATTTAAGGGACAAAGTCCAATGGAGTCGTCTCCAGTGTTATACTATTTCAATTCAAGTGCCAACTATTTTGTGTGTATACACGAGACACGAGTATCTGAATCATACATTAGGAAGCAAACTCCATCATTCTCTGCCGCTTAGCTCTTTTCTTAACTACGTATGTCAGGGTCGATTTCCATTCTTTTTTTTATTGCTAATAGGCTCGCGTTTGGTCACCATCTCACCTGATGATAAGTGATGATGTGGTCGAAGATGGAGCACGCTTACCTAAAAGTAACCTATTCACACTTGACTTAAAGACCCCTAGTTTATAGCTATCGGGAAACACAGACCCGGCAGGGAATTCCACTCCTTAGCCGTACCCACAATGAAAGTATTCCCAAAACGGTTAGTGCGTATGTGTGGGATGTCCACCATGTAACGATGGCGCATCGCCGTTTGTCTTGTAGTCCGATGATGGAACGGGCTTGTCGGAATTAGATTGTGTAATTTATTTTTGTTTTCCGAGGCATGGCAATCTTCATAATGCATAGTTCGTCTTTATGGAAGGCTTTGTGAGTAAGCCTGCCTTGTTTTTTTTTTTATTAATTTTTATAAAGAGAACTAGCAATTTGGGTGGAATTCACATTACTAGCATGTTGTTAACCCCTCCAACTAAGCTAAATATGCTTGTGTCTGGAGTGGGTTCACGGCAATAGTGTAATGGGTGGGTTTCGAACCCGTGACCCCTCGGTCAAAAGTCTTACACCTTAGCCATTAGGCTGTTGACGTTTAATTTACTTATTACTTCTGGTCTGGACCGCAAGTACAGAACGTCATAGCAATGTGCAACATTGGTTCAGCAAAAATTCCACATCATTTTAGTACGTGCTTCTTAACACTAACAAAATTCAACGGTGAATCATTCTAGTTTAAATTATTCCAGCAACTAAACTTTCCGCGCATCAATGTCTAGATTTTGTTTTGTCAGTCTGAACAACTTGAGTAAACAAAATAATTTAAGTATTCCGTTCTAGCAATCCGGCCTCGTTTCGGACAGGAAGCATATTATACACGGCCTCACGTTTCTCGACCGGCTGAAACCCCGGCTGGTTCTGTGTTCCCTGCAACTGTCCCTGTGTAATTGCAACCAAAAATGGAGGGAATTAATGATATTAGGTTACTTCTAGGTAAGTGTGCTTCATCTTTGACCACATCATCGCTTACCATCAGGTGAGATGGTGGTCCAACGCGAGCCCATATAATCCATAAAAACAAGCCTTTGCCCTGCTGTGGAACACGACTATGTATGTCATAACAACACTTATCTCGTCTCTTTCAAGTACTTACAACGAAAAGAGCAGCAATGTCTGTGTCATAACTGCACCTTTATAACCTTGTTATGTCTTAGATCTAACTTAATCTTGACCTCGAAGTCTCACTGAGTATATCTCTAATAGCAGATGACGTGGCGCGGTCAATAACCTTTTTTGTCGGTGCTGCATCACAAAAACACACAAAAAACCCAGATGCGATCGCGGCGTTGCACTTAAAAACAAAATAAAATAAACGACGACCTTTCCGCATCAGTGATGCCATCCTAACTTAAACAACAGGGAAACATTCTGCGAATGATTAGGTAGGTAGACGTGTAGATTTGTTTATCTATCTATTATATTATTTATCTATCAAAGTGCCCATACAGGTGCACTTCTCATTAGAAGTGCACCTGTATGGGCACTATGTGTCTTTTATAAGGTCATTACCTTATAAACGACACTGAGGCCGCGACTAGCGTGGCTACGTACTGGGCCCAACATAATATGTATCTAAATTACTACCATTGATTCAAAGACGAAGATCTATCTATCTTCGTGTTTGTATATTTGTCCTCCACGTGTTCGTAAAGGATCGCTCAGATTGTGCTGAACCTGAAAACCTATTATCCTCAGTTCAGTAGTGCTGATGCCAGCTATATCGATTTGACCCAAGACCAATTTAAGACAAATCTCTGTATCAGGTTTATTTGTGGCTTGCGCAAGTATGACCACGTTTCTGATTTCCGCACTCAGCTCAAATGGCTTCCTATTAGGTTTCGCCGGAATCTTCACTTACTTTCTCTACTTTATAATGTGCTCTTTAATCCTTTTTATCTTAAGAGACGCTTTCAGTTCCTCTGTGACACACATTCTAGAACCCTGAGTTCATCGGAAAATTTAGAGTTAAGTATTCGTATCATACGAATACTTAACTCTAAATTTTATACGTACGATACGAATCGTATGCATCCCACTTCTTTCTTTGACAAATCTTTCACTATTCAAGCAGCTCGTTTTTGGAATGCATTATCTATAGAAGTGAGGCGTGCTCAAACGTTACCAGCGTTCAAAAGAATGGTGAAGGAGCATTACCTCTCCCTATAAGTTTTCCCCTTCTTTCTCAATTATAGATACATGTAATATTTATTAGTATATGATTTTTGTATTGTATGTATGTATTTTATATTATTATGTTCAATTAATATTATTTATGTTGTTTGTACATTGACAGCCCTTAATCTGTCTCCTTTAATTTTTGTCCATCCAAAAGTTGTCTGTAAGAGATCGCACTGTGCGATAAGATCGCCCGTTGTACTATCGGTCAAAGATACGCATGCTCACTTAGAAAATATTTCTGTGGAAGCGCAGCTAGTGACAAACCACATCCCTTCCTGGTTTCGTCCAATTAGAGACAATATACATCTTGTGAGTACAGCGTGTGTAACATTATATTAATACTTACTATTACGAACACTTCTAAAATACGCTGCATGCATCCTATTGGTGAAAATACATGCATTAGACGATCGAGTTGTGAGCTGTGCTATGCGATTATAGCCTTAAAGGTGAGCATGCGGAAGATTGGTCGATAGTACACTTAAATTTTTGTATCCATAATATCGTGAGGTGTACAATAAAGTATATAATAAATAATTTTCGCCCACCATGGGAGAGCTTGTGACTTAATAATAATAGTCGCACGCATTGATGTATTAAAAGGAGGAAGATATGTTACTCTCCAACATCGCAATCAGTAAACCTGGGCTCGGCGCACGAATACATGCACGGTAACTCACACATCTGTGTTCAGTGTCAGCATCAGTCCCAAACCTACAGTTACCGATAGACAAGGATAGAGATAGGAGACTGCGCTGTAGTGCGAGCGAAATCGCCTCAGCTGCCGAATGTTTGCGCTTATGAATGAAATGAGATTGCATGTATTAGGTAAGTACGTAGTAAGTGATCCCATGACCCATGACTCTTATTTTTCTTCCTGGTGTAACTAAAACACTGTCTAGCTACTCAAGAAGTCATTTTGATGCGTATTTATTCCAAAAAAATCTTAAAAATACGAAGAGACGAGAATTTCTTGAGCTGTGTTATCAACAACGTTCCGTACGCGACTGAGTGCCAACTACGGGCAATCACTTAGTTTAGTAGGACCAAATGCTGGGTCTAATACCGTATCTTCCTCCTTTTAATATATCAATGGTCGCACGGGATAATCTTCTGCAGCAATGTTTGCTTTATCATAACATATCGAGTCACCTCCGTGACTCAGAAAGTACGTGAAGCCGTCTCGGCCGCCATTCGTACATATTTGACAGTCGTTACACGTAGTCCGAAGCCAGTAAATCTGACACTGGTCAAGCCAATGGGTATCTACCCAGCTTCTGGGCTGTGGAGAGCACATAGGCAGTCGCTCTATGAGAAAAGACTAGAACTCAGCTACTTTCGATTAGACTGGAAAACAAGTCCGACACAGTTGGGACAAGTCTAAGCATAATGATAGTGGACACGAAGGCTCTACGTTAACGCGCCATAACCCATCATGTAATACATTTAATTTTGTTAACCGACTTCAAAAAAGGAGGAGGTTCTCCGTTCGTCTTTTTTTATGTTACCTCGTAACTATCTCGAAGACGGCTGGACCGATTCGGAAAATTCTTTTTTCATTTGAAAGGGTATACTTTCTAGTTGGTCCCATTGACCACAGATGAGGTATTCCATGAAGCGCACCCAAACAAAGCACACCCAGACGAAGCACACCTAAAGTATTCCACTTAGCACACCCGTAGGTGCGCTTCAAATAAAAATTTAAAATAATTCATTTCCTATTCCACGAAGAACTAGTACCAAGTACCAGGAGAACTCTTCAAAAATGAATGGCTCTGCAGCGGGAAAAGCAATATTTTATAAAAGGTGATAGCATTTTGGCTTTTGTAACTAGATCAATTACAAACCGACCCACTAAAAAGCGTGAAAAAAACTTCAGAAAAAGCTCCAGAGCCTTGAACATCGACGACGAGTTGCAAGTCTATCGGTTTTCTATCGGTTACATTTCGGGGAGTGTGCGATGGAATTACACAATTTAATTCCAACAAGCCCGTTCCATCATCGGACTACGAGACAAACGGCGAAGCGCCATCGTTACATGGTGGACATCCCACCCATACGCACCAAACGTTTTGGGAATACCTTCATTGTGCGTACGGCTAAGGAGTGGAATTCCCTGCCGGAGTCTGTGTTTCCCGATAGCTATAACCTAGGAGTCTTTAAGTCAAGAGTGAATAGGTTACTTTTAGTTAAGCGTGCTCCATCTTCGACCACATCATCACTTACCATCAGGTGAGATGGTGGTCAAACGCGAACCTATTCTAAATAAAAAAAAAAAAAAAAAATCCGACTTCCATATCAAAACACTACAAAGCCAAAAATAACTTTAGTTTCGTAAGGCGGTGTTCTATATGTATAATGTGTAATAACTTTAAGTTCGGAAAGTTTTTTTTTTGTGACAAGTTTCAAAGTGTTCACTAAATACACAACCTTGTTCTTGAAACCGACCCAACAATTCTAGATCATTGCGGAAATCCCAACAGTTTTAGTAGTACAGCTTCGGCATATCGCCAACCGACCCTCGTGAGACTATTGGCACGAGGTACGGCATATAATTCGAACTTGGTATCTATTGTCCGACAAACTATTGGTGTTTACTAAATGCTGTTTGATTTGTAGAACATATTTGATTATGTAGTCTAGCTTTTTTTTATTGATAATAGGTTCGCCTTTGACCACCATCTGACCTGATGCTAAGTGATGATGTGGTCGAAGAACGCTTACCGAGAAGTAACCTATTCACTCTTGACTTAAAGACCTAGGTTATCACAGACTGGCAGGGAATTCCACTCGCCTTACGTACTTATTAGGAGGAAAGGTTTGATTTTCTGGTTTGTAATAACTATCCGATTCAGTCTGTCCCTAGCTGCAGTCTCCACCAGTGACGCGCTAAGTCTAGATCCGTACACCACAGGGGGTGCCCTCAGCGTGTAATCGCCTAATTTGTAAGCTGAATACGAGCTCTGGCTTTAATTATAAAGCAGGGCAGAAGCTAATTGATTATAATTTATAATCAATTAGCTTCTGCCCGCGACTTCGTTCGCGTTGGGAGATTTTCCTGCATAAATCCCGATTCCACGTCCGATATCAGCCGTTTAGCAGTTTTTGCGTGAAAGTGTAAGAAACATCCATCTCCTAAATCATCTCACAAACTTTCGCATTTCTTTACAGGCAAGTTCGGTTAAGCAACCTCAGAGGTAGATCTACGAAATGCCACACAAAAAAATGGTTTGTTTGTAATTGAGATAAACGCAAAAACTACTAAAACGATTTCTAAAAAAGGGTGATTAAATTTGATAATCATTAAGGTTGTTGTAAGTTGTACCAACTTGTATGGCCACCGGAACTAAACAGCTTGGTATTGAACCAAGCTGTTCAGTTCCGCACAGCAACACCGTCAAGTATAAAGCCCGGAATCATGGTCGCCCATTCAAAAACACTACAATCATTGTGTAGAACTCTATTCTAGTGTCATTGGTATCAACATTAGTCTGGGAAAAACATGGTAATTACAGCAACTGTTATAGGTACGGTTACTAGGAAATTTTCTCAACGATGCCAATAAAAACAACATCATCTAGTCTGTGGTCTAAATGAAAAGAAAAAAATAATCAATTTATTTTTTACCCAGCCTTGTTATTAAAGCACTGAATTATTAATACACTACACAAAAATAAGAATTAAAAAAAATTAACAATTATTGTTATAAAAAAAAATTGTGCCGTGCTGTAAATTGGAGTTTTTTTGGTACCTATATATTTCTAATATTTACTAGAGAACATGTAGATTTTGACGTGTAACGGAAAACTCCAAAATTTTCCGTTTCGAGTTGCTTCAGTTTAGAAATAGGAAATTCAAACGTCTAAGTCACTGTAAACAAATTGGAAATATGTAAAATATTCAGCCCTAGTTAAAATTAGCATTCGGATAATTATCTTAACAAAATATACGTCTAATAATAACCTAACCGCCAAAACATAATAATAAACTAATTTAGTTTCGTGCCAAATTTTCCACTGTGCGCCAAACTCCTAGCACAGCTGATTGGACTTTGAACCGCCATCTTGTTTCTGAAGGACACGTTTTGTTTATAAACTGTGTCGGTGCAAAGAGCGTTGTCCTATCGGTTCGCGTGTGGGAAAGAGATAGACATATTGTTGTTATACGAACTTACGAAGAAGCAAACAGCAACAATTGAAAATGGAATAATAGTCTGGACAAAAGGGATAGCAATAACTTTATTGAATTGTAAATGTACGAAGGAAATGGAACTGTTCGGAATTCAAGCATGAGATTTAGTTTCTCATATAAAAAAAAAAAACAAAAATCAAGCATACTTTTATTTCACCTTGACCTACATGGGCACTTTAAAAATATCAGAGGCCAATGCTGGGCTTGAATTTTTCACAATGTATCTGTAAAATATTATTATTTTTTGTGTTATAGTAACTACATTATACAATTAACATAGTACAATCTGTACAATGGAATTACTATAACACAAAATACTTAGTTGAAGTTACTGATTGTAGTACGTAATATATTCCGATTGTTTAAAATTCAAATACAATAATTATCCATTATTTATCAGCCGTGGTATTGTTTGAGAGAATGTTGACCTACAAATTAAAATATGTCACAGTGGCGGTGAATAACGACTGGTTGGCGATTATGTTGACTGTGTTTTGTTATGTTTTTCATTGAGTCAAGCATCAGATTTAAACGATATCTATCACCACGTAAGTAATTTTTTGGCGGTTTTGACATTTTGATGCCATTCGCTAGAGAATCGATAGACGCGTCGTTTCATTTAATCAGAATCAACGTACGACCAATAAAAACCTTTAAAATTACGAATAAGTCACACCAATTTGATGATGTGTCTATACAAAATTAATCAGTTATTGTCTCTCCTGAAAAGTTGCTAAAAATGACTTACGTGGTGATAGAACTTAAACGACAATATGTATTATGAGCTTAATTAATTCGCCATTGTGTCACGCTCACGCCCCCTCCACAATGTATTCTCATTCTACACGCTACATTTTGTCACAAGTCACGTTCGACTAGTTAAAGGAATAGTGTTACCAACAATAAAAATAATAACATTCATGTTGGTTTTCCCAGATACTAATTTAAAACATATACGGTCGTTTTGAGGACAAATCAATTATCCGGTCTTTTTTTGCTGACACATCCATTATTCTGTTTAATATTTATAATGCGCTCTGTTGGCGTTTTAAACAAACAAGCATACTGAATTACCTAATTAGACAATTATCCTTAATTCTTGTATCTAATTTTACTGGAATTCCGCTGAGGTCATTCAGAATTTGGACACAGTTTCATCATTGCCTGCTTACCCTAATAAAGGCTAAAAATTATCTATAATCCATACTAATATTATAAATGCGAAAGTAACTCTGTCTGTCTGTCTGGCTGTCTGTTACCTTTTCACGCCTAAACCGCTGAACCGATTGAGCTGAAATTAGGCATGGGAATAGTTTAGGACCCTGGAAAGGACATAGAATAGTTTTTATCCCGGAATTCCCACGGGATTAGGGATTACGCGGGAAAAACCTCCCACGCGAACGAAGTCGCGGGCAGAAGCTAGTAATATAATAAAGCTGAAAAGTTTGTTTGAACGCACTAATCTTCGAAAGTACTGGGTGGATTTGGATGAAATTTGGTATGGAAGTAGACTGAAGGTTGAGGAAGTTATAGGCTACTTTTTACCCGACTGCAAAAAGGCGAGTTATGTTTTTATCGTGATAAAGGCCACGGGAGCCAAGCCCCGCCTGACTGTTGGTATTATTTATAAATTATATGTATATCTGCCCCCATAACCTTGGATAGACACGTGCGGCTATTATTATTGATCCACCACGGGTCATATTATCCCTCCATCATTCTGATCCATCCACGATTTATAATATCACTAGCTGTGCCCGCGACTTCGTGCGCCCGGAATAGTGACTTTCGGCAGCATTTTTAATTTTTTAGGATAATTATTTTGAAAATTAAACTCATACATAATTTGAATGTCGTATTTATTAATATCTAATCAAAAGTCTAAGAAATAAGTTTCAAGCTTCTAGCTTTCAAAATTACGTAATTTCCATACAAACTTTCATCCCCTATTTCAACCCCTTACAGCCCTTTTTCGCAATAAAAAGTAGCCTATGTCCTTTCTCAGGCTCTAGACTATGTCCGTACCAAATTTCATTTAAATCGATTCAGTAGTTTAGGCGTGATTGCGTAACACACACAGACAGAGTTACTTTCGCATTTATAATATTAGTAAGGATAAGTATATCTTCCCCATAACCTTGGATAGACACGTGCCGGCTATTATTATTGATCCACCACGCTTCATATTATCCCTTCAGCATTCTGATCTGTCCACGATTTATATTATCACTAGATTCTGTCCCCGACTTCGTTCGCGTGGGAGGATTTTTCCTGCGTAAATCCTGATCCGGTGGGAATTCCGGGATACAAAGTAGCCTAAGTGTTTTCTGGAATAACATTAAGGCTACTTTCTGTGTGATCTGATGTCAACTATATACTTACCAAATTTCATTCAGATCCGTTCAGTAGTTTTTGCGTTAAAGAGGAACAAACATCCACCCATCCTTACAATTTTTCGCATCTATACTAATATTATAAAGCTGAAGAGTTTGTTTGTTTGTTTGCTTGAACGCGCTAATCTCAGGAACTACGGTTCTGATTTGAAAAATTCTTTCAGTGTTAGATAGCCCATTTATTGAGGAAGGCTATAGGCTAAATATCATCACGCTAAGACCAATAGGAGCGGAGCACTAATGAAGAATGTTTCAAAATCGGGGGATTTTTTTTCTACGCGGACGAAGTCGCGGTCGGAAGCTAGTTTATAATATTACCCATACATGTCGCTGCATCGATTGCATAATATATTAGCATGATTATCACTGTTGATCACCTTGAGCCAGCGGTTAATTTATTTATACGCAACATGCAACTTGTTTGTACATATATGTGTATGGCTTACTGATATCTAGTCATACATACATATAAATAAAAAAAACATATTGTCTGTCGGTGATTCCATAATATACCTACTGGCTTTCCTTGTTTTTGTGGATGAGAAAATCGTCAAATGACCCTCCCCCCCTGTGCGTGGAGCGGATGGGACTGTCAGACCTGTCCCTTCAGCCTTGCGTTCCTTATGTATGTTCTCCAACACTGCAGGGCGAGCGAAGGAGTATTTCAGACTCTGACCGTGTGTTCCCTCTCACACTTGCGCCGGGGGCTGCAGAAGTACTTAATTGTTCTCCAATGCTACCCCCGACTTTCCGGGGTTGCGGGAATGTTCTAACGAGATACCGCGGCCCCGGAACTTAATGGCAGTTAAAGGAATAAGGTGGGTTTTTAGTCAGTATAAGTCTGACACTCTTCCGCTCCGCCCAGAGCGAAGTCATTTGATTATTTTCCCACCCGGAACTTTGCAAGCATCGCTTAGCTTAGACCACTATTTAGCCACACTTAACGTTCCCACACATCTCAATGACGTTTTATCTGCACCATGAAGACATTTACAGTCAGTATCAAACTCCTTGCCAGTTCATGCAAACACTTATTTATAGCTTCAAGCCTATTTGTAGCTGGGACGTGAGTAGAACTTTAAGTACTGTTGTTTACTCATCGAATTACTTGTTTACTTGTACGAAGTTCTATAATGTTCCACAAATCCATTTAAGATGCATAAGGAACTGTTTCAACAGTATGTCCCAGTGATAATAATTATGATAAGATGTTTATGTCAGACAACTTTGCATCCATGTAACAACAATAACTTACAACATAGTGTTAGTACCTATCTATCTATTAATAAAATGGCTAAGAATTGGCGAGTTAAAGCTTTCCGCCACCGTTTACAGCATGATATTGGGACTCTCACCCGCCTTAGCAAAGATGCTGTCTTCTTCTGTCGCAGAATGAAATGGAAACTATCAGTGCGGGCTTGCGCGAACATCTCCGATGCGCTGCAATAGCGAGGTAGTCCCAACAACATCCTGAAACCATTATTATATTGCACACGCAGGGCAAAAAAAAGGCATCTATCAATGTATTGGAGAACTTGGTCCATAGATTACTCGTGTTTTAGAGTATGACTTTCTAATTAGAACTGGATGACAGAATTTGATTCCAACCCATGTAGGCTTTGTGTAATTTTCATCATCACCACTGCTTTCAAAACGTTGAAGAACAACATCGTGAGGAAATGTGTCTAGGATTGAACAAACCGAAGATACACGACATCCACTAATACAGGTTTTACCTACAACAGACACCAGTATCTCTATGTAATGTTTCATGTGACTATGTTGTGGATTACGGCTATTACCTCTAAAGCCTGCAATACATGTTAGCCGAGCGTATAGGCCACCGCGAGCGTTGGCAAATAGGTACCTACAAGGCAAGAAATAATGTCCACACGTTCGACAAGTTCGTCGAACGCCAATGCAGACGACCAATGTAGAAGAGGGTCTGTACTGCTGCCCACACGTTTGCCGAGCGCAGGCGAGCGCCTTTGATTTGTGACCAAAAACCGACACCGATCCGAAGTGAGGCAAGTGATCACAAGCAACGGCGAGCGAAGATAAGTTGCACCAAATGAACTCTATACACGTTGGCGCTGGCCTCCACTTGGCCAACTAGGAAAGTGACACCGAGCGATAGCAAGACAAGGCAAATATACCGTCTACATGTTGGTATTGGCCTTCACTCGTCTACGCTCGGCCAACATGTATTGCAGGCTTAATAAAGAGGACATCTGTCTCCCCGGAGTGCGAATCTACAATGTGATAATAATGAAAGACCTGAAACAAACATAAGCAACTTATTTTCAAAAATTAGCCACGGAAAGGTACAAATCAATTTTAAAAAATGAATCGCATTTGGTACACAATGCATTCAGAGGTCTCAACATGTCGCTTTCAAATCTAGTTTTATCAAACCACAGATAATGAATATCATTTTAAAAACAAGTTCTGTACCGGTTTGACACACCTACTTTTTAAATGGCATCTATGCACTTAATGATTTATAAATGAGAATATCAATTATTATGCTAAATGGTATTTCGGGTAGGGGCTCATTGCTTAATATAAATAAGGGGGAGCTCGTGGATAAATAATACCGCACGGGTCGATTTTCAAGGTTAAGCAACGCTTGCCGAGGTTGGTCCTTAGATAGGAGACTATTTTAACATATCGAGATTGTTCCGTGCCTCGGAAAACAGGTTAAGCCGTTGGTCCCACAGAACAGATAAAAGAGGTTAGAAAGGAAATAGTTCCTGATTTGTATGAGAACTCGTGTCGCCGATTGTCTACCCACTCTTTAGCTCCACTACAAGCAAGAGGCCCGTTACGTATGTGAATTACGCACACAAATAAATTACACACACTTCAATCGAGAGCTTGCTACTGATTGTAACTCACTGTCGATAATAATACATACGCCGTGCATCACGGCCAACCAGGGCAAAGAACAAAACGTCAATGGTTGAAGTGTGGCGCATGCAGTACATTGTAAGCGGACTTGGTCATTGCGTTGATTAAGCGAGTACACATCGGGCAATGTATACTTTTTGTAACTTGTTGCAATAATGTTGAGAATTTCATAGTGATCAGAATATTTTTATGTTTTTTAAATGATAAATGATCTTTATTTTGCAAATTGGTTATTAAATAACACGTCATTTTTTTCGTAAATATTAACTAGATGAGGCCGGTGTTTCCTAACTGACTACCCTGAGAAGAAACACCGAAACAAACTCAGGGGTCCGTCTCTTTTAAAGTCCATACAATCTATACTGGTTTAATTATATGGGAACCTTGTAAGTTTTAGTCAGAGGCGATCTTTTGAAGAAAGATGCTCACAGATTTGAGTGGGCCTGTCCATATAGTGCAAGCATTTGTCAAATGACGTATAGCTCAACTTAGAATAAGGAGCTTAACGATTTGACGAACAATACCAAGGTAAGGACGTTTGGGTAGGCCGCAAAAGCACTCAAACTGCCAGACAATCATGTTTAACTGGAATAAAATAACCTACATAGTTCACATATTCACAATCGTTTATGAAGATTATGTAGATTAGTCTAAAAAATTGGCCTTTTGAGGAAAGAACCACACAGATTTGAGTAGACCCGTCCCGTCAGTGCAAGCCTGTGTCAGTTTACAAATAAAATTGTAATTAAATGTTATTTTCGAATTACCGATGGAAAGATATACCCCCTCGCTCTATACTTGCGGTCTGACTTTTTGTTTTACAGGTTATAATTGCACAACATGGCATTTAAAGCAGAGCTCTGTGTACCGAAGTATTCCGAAGCGCACTAAACGCGGTGAATGAATTAATCAGTCACGCTATGATTTTCGTATCACAAATGTGGCACGCTCGCCACGCCCACATTACCATTCCAACCTTATTCATCTATTCCGTGGTTGGTCCCGACTGTCATTTCGAGCGATTCTCGCCAACAAACTGCGAAATTGTACATCTTTGACGGTCGTTATAGGTAGTCAGAAGACGGAGTATCTGAAACCAATCTTGCCAATGGGAATCGGGTTACTCGTTAGCAGGCTAAGGGATTGTGGAAGTCAGATAATCAGTCGCTCCATGTAAAGTCCTGGTACTCAGCTGCATCCAGTTAGACTGGAAGTCGACCCCGATATGAAGAGTTTTGTTTACTAATAGCAGAGTTGGTCTTTTTTTAGGGTTCCGTAGCCGAATGGCAAAAAACGGAACCCTTATAGTTTCGACATGTCTGTCCGTCTGTCTGTCTGTCCGTCCGTCCGTATGTCACAGCCATTTTATTCCGAAACTATTAGGACTATACATGTAAAACTTGGTAGATAGATGTATTCTGTAAACCGCTTTCCGATTTTAAGAGAAAATTTAAAAAACATATAAAATAAAGGGGGCTCCCCATACATGGAACTGAAACTGAAAATATTTTTTCATGAAACCTATACGTGTGTGGTATCTATAGACAGGTCTTTAGAAATGACATTAAGGTTTCTAAAATGACTTTTTCATAAAGTTAATCGTTTAAAAGATATACGCTTCCAAAGTGGTAAAATGTGTGTCCCCCCTCAAAAAACCATATGTTGTAGAACTTAATGTAAACTTTCAACCAAAATTGGTTTGAACGAGATCGAGTCAGCAGTTTTTGAGATACAGTATATTTTATAAAACCGCAAATATAACTTTGTAATTCATACAAATACTATGAAAAACAAAGTTATTTGGCGTAGTTGTAAAAATTGTAAATAAGCTAGTTTTAAGAAATTTTTAAGGTTTTTTGTTTTGTTTTCAGTTAAATATATTAAGTATATTATATTTATTATAGTTACCACGGAACCTTTCATGGGCGAGTCCGACTCGCACTTGGCCAATTTTTTTATAGTTGATAGGCTTGCGTTTGATCGTAATCTCACCTGATGTTAAGCGATGATGTGGTCGAAGATGAAGCACGCTTGCCTAGAAGTAACCCGTTCACTCTTGACTTAAAGACTTCCAGGTTATATCTATCAGGAAACACAGACTCCGGCAGGGAATTCCACTCCTTAGCCGTACGCATAATGAAAGTATTCCCAAAACGTTTCGTGCGTATGGGTGGGATGTCCACCATGTAACGATGGCGCATCGCCGTTTGTCTTGTAGTCCGATGATGGAACGGGCTTGGCGGAATAAGACTGCAATTCCATCGCACACTCCCCGAAATATAACCGATAGAAAACTGATAGGCTTGCAACACGTCGCCGATGTTCTAGGCTCTGGAGCCTTGTCTCGACCAGTTTATCGTTGCCGATGAGCCTTTTGGCCCGTTTCTCTATAAACTCAAGTTGGTTTTGTAAATTAACCGATGTTGACAAGGATATGATGTGACAGTTCAAATTTTTGTCCAATTCGAGCTGGGCGTATATTTTAACTGGCTACGGGGCTGTCGGTCCATGTAAAACGCTACTACTCAGCTCCATCGGTTTAGCGTGGACGACTTTGCAAGACTGGTCTTATTTTTCTGGCTTCATACTACCCGTAATGTAATGAATGTACAAGATGTACAATTGAAAGCCAGGTCTATTGAAACTCCTGCCGGGTATTCGAGAATGTTCTGACGAGATACCGCGGCCCTGGAACGTAGCAGTGAAGGAACAGAGCGAGAGGAGTCATTATATGATTTTCTCACCGAAAAAAAAAAAAACTATCAGTCTAGTAGAATGACACTTAAATTAGGCCAAAATATCTATTATCGGGTTCTAACAGGCCGAATATAAGCCTTTCAACACTTTCAATCAGCTGTGAACAACTTTCCGAATCGACGGCTCAGAAAATGGCGAATCACAGTTGGGTGTAATGCGTACTTGTGGTAAATAGTCGCTTTACTGGATTAAAGGGGAGTGAAATGAGGTTCTGTTAGTTCAATTGATTTCACATTCCACCTACGCGTTTCACACGGTGAATTGGATTCCATTTTCTACCTATTTTATGTGACATTTGTCTGGTGAAAAGTTTTACAGTGCACGGAATTTGTATTCAATTAATTAAATTAAATTATTTTGTTTATTTCATTAGTGCAAACATTTTTTTAACATTTGAACTAATAAATCTTTCATTTGTGACTGAATATCTGGTTTGAATGTAAGTGTTACGTAAGAAGTTGGCAGATTCTGCCCACGAGGCGACGGTATCAATGTCGTCTACCCATCTCGCCGCTGAACTAGTGAACAACCTGTTATTCTTTGTTTTCGGGTGGAAAGCCTTCATAAGACGCCTAGACTTTTGGGGAAAAGACTAGGGAGTGTTGGATTTTTATCCCACTTAAACCAGTCCAGTGATCGCCATCAGCTCATAAAGAGAGTTAGTTTTACTTCTTAAAAGACCACTACCTAATCCTCTCTGTATAAGGCCTGTATATCCCTGTGGAAACTATAAAGGGAAACCCCTTTTCAGTCTCCTCAGGGCTGTGCCATAAGCGTCGCAGGACCCCGGATTCTTTCCAATTCTTGCGCTCCGACAGGTTACAATCAGCCGTCCGAAATAAAAGAAAAAACAAAATATGTGATTGATTTACCATCTATCCGAAAATGACCCGGTCACTACACACGCCCAAGAAGATCATCTAGTGAAAATTCATTTGTTCAAAGGTTGAGAATTTTAATTAATTATTATTATCCAAGTGTAACGTTTTGTCCCTAACTCCCTACCAACGATTCGACCGCGTAAAGTATTTAGGGTAAGTAAATAAATAATTACAAAGTCGTAGGACTGAAAATGTCGCAAGTCAATGAACTTTTCAAAGATACGTGTTTCAATTACTTTTATTTGCATAAAGTACAATGAAAGATAAGTAATATGACGCAGTCTTTGTTGATTGTTAACAATGTTATTGATATACATAGATTATAGGGAGTAGGACTGTTCGGTTGAATGTCATGTAATTGGATAATGTCTTGATAAAAAATTGTTTTAAATTGTCTCCAATCGTTATAGTCAGTTCTCAATTATAATTTCTTGTAATTTTATTTACCTTAGTGAGTGGGGCGACAAGGAGCTTAAATATTAACACTCACGATCGAATTGATGTTTAAGGTTGAGCATCGTTATACAACGTGTAATGTAAAGGGTATATACATACCGAGTGCACGGCTTCTTTGGATGATAACAAACGATATAGCAAGGGTTTTGTAATCCTATGTCTACATGTGTGGAACTTATTAGAAATTTCAATACATTTATGCCAGAGACCGAAATTTTCAAATTAAGAATAACGAAGAGAATTATCGTTTTATGGGCAAGTGACGTGGAAAGTGATGACCCTCATAGTGCTGTGACACGTTTGTTATTACTGGTATTCAAGAAACATATGCAATAATTTGGGGTCAATTCTGTGAGTCACTTATTTTGAGCTGAAACTTTGCATAGAGACTCCATACTAGATGTTGTCTTCAGTCCATTTGGATAGATATGGGGCTTCCGTTACACGTTGTACATATAGTGGATATCCCACGTATACGCATAAAACGTTTTGGTACCTATTACTTTCATTTTGCGTATAGCTAATCAGTAGAATTCCCCGCCGGAGTCTGTGTTTCCTGATAGCTATAACTTGGAGGTCTTTAAATCAAGAGTGAACGGGTTACTTCTAGGTAAGCGTGATTCATCTTCGACCGCGTTATCACATCAGCAGGTGAGATGATGGTCAAACGCGTGCCACCAGCAATAAAAAAGAAGTTTCTTGAGGTTGGTCCGTGGTCGATTCTTACGTGAAAGCACGTAACGCTGTTGGTCCTGGCTATCATTCTTATATCTTTGACAGTTATTACTGATACGCAGAATCCAAATCTAACGCCTTTAGTTGCCAAGGGGTATCGTGATACCAATTCGACCCCCCCCCCCTTCCCCCCAACCAAGAACTCGGTAATGTCACAGTCTAAAGATCATATTTATACTGTGGTAATGTGCTATTATGGGCTTTATGCTGTTATGTCAAATTTGGCATCTATAGACCGGAATACACCTTAGCAATTTTTTTTTAGTTTTTTCCTAATGATATTTACAAAGTTATCATGACAAATTAATAAATGATTTTTGATTTATGACACACGTGATATTTTATGTATGTATAGAATTTTAGAAATTCTTTTTTCTTAAATAACTAGGTTTGAATAAAAGGAATTTCATATTAATGACACAGTGAACATTCCCCAAAAAATTGCTTCCATTTAATACATCAATGACTTCAATAATCCCACTAGTTAATTTGAATACTGGCACTTAGCTGCATTTAGGTTAGACTAGAAGCCTAGTCCAAAATAGTTGAGAAAAGCTAAGTAGGTGATTTCTTCCATTACCTTAACCTTGTACTATTAGGTATTCTGTGCCTTAACTAGGGAATATTGTCTTTCATTTTCAGTTTTACACTTCTCACTTAGGGTTCAGTTAGGGCTGCCATCACCAAATTTGCCGGCCCCCGACAAAGACTTATGAACCCCGGACATTTGGGTAAAATCACAGTTTTTCACCGGACACCGTAGAAAAAAACATTTTAGAACTTGAAACTAAAACAACGATGTTTAATTATGGTTTTTATTTACTGATAAAGTGATAACATTGTAGAGCTTTAGAACTTTTATTAATAACAGTCTCTTCCTTTTCATTTAATCAACGTAACATAAACAATGAGATGAAATACCATAGGAAAATAATAATAGAGATCGTGCTTTTTGGTACCTGTCAGACTTATGTGTGTCCGGGTTTTACCTGGACGCTTATTGGGAAAATCCCCCCGGACGCCCCCGGACGCTCTCCAAACTAGGACAAATCCGGGAAAATCCGGAAGGATGGCAGCCCTAGTTTCAATTATGAGCAAAGAGCACAATTGAACGCTTAGTATAAAAGCAAATGCCTTAGTTACGTAATAAGTATTCTGTCATATGTAGGTCATATTATAAAACAATTAGATAGTCCTTAAAATAAAGTAAACGTAGTTTGTTTGATCAAATATCAGAAATAGCTGTGCTTATTTAGATTGGGTTTTCACCAATGACAAAATGATAAGGTTGATGCCATTATCTATGTTTTGTACGTGACGTTAGTTTGTTTAGTGTGACGTTATATAATTGTTTTTCTCTTTGGTTTCAGGTCTTAATGCGTGTGAAAGTAAATCCTTCATCTTTCTACGGAAAGAGCTGCCTGTCAGGTAAATATTGTTATTATACTTTACATAAATGTAATTAAGAAAATGGAGTGCGGCTTCTCCTGGCGTAGGAATTTTTACACTTTTAAGGATAAATCAACCTCAAAAATGTATAAACCAACTTGGTTACCGAATAAAACATTTTTCATTTACACATTTTCAATACCAATATTTGTGAACCCATGCTCGTTTTATATAAGTAAGGTTTCTTTTTCTAGCTCGTATGCAATTTATATCACAACAAAAATACTGAATATATCACTTAGGGATTACTAGGTACATTCCCTGAAAATCACGCAATGTGACATAACGCCTCAAACATCTCAGGGGTGAATGTTACTTAATTATTTTATTCAAATAACAGCTTCTGTCTACGGCTTCGCTCGCGTGTAAAGTTCCAATTTCCGAATCAATAAGCTACTGTGTTGAAAGCTTATGACAATTACGAGAAACTTCGCGACGTTGACCTAAATATATTTAAATTAATATAGAGATCATTGTAATCCTTCGTAGTTAACGCATTAAATATTTAAATTAATATAGAGATCATTGTAATCCTTCGTAGTTAACGCATTAATGACTTAGTTTTGATATACATATAAAGGCCTTTAAATATAACGTTGTAGTCGAATTTGAACTCGGATATGACATAATGTTCGATGTTGTAAAATTTTATTAATATCTCAAATTCGGATTTGTAATTGTTGTGTTACTATTTAATTTCCCCGGGACAACAAAAATCACAAGATAAAGCTCTGAAGTTAGAGAACAGAGTTTAAAACAGTTAAAACTTCTTTCCAGTCAATAAGAAGTGTGAATAGCCTAAGGGCCCTTTTCCTGTCACGCGTATCTTAGCCCGCACGCGTGTCTCGTCCGCATGCGGGTGATAGCACGCTCCGGGCCACACGCACAAAGATTTCGTTTGCTGCTGCAGTGTTGTGCGTGTCGCCAGTGGGTAAACTCGTGCACAAACATAAACGTTAAAAAAATAATTATCACAAAAATCTTTCTGTTCATCCTTAGTATAATTTTCGAAATTTGGAATTATTTATTTGCAAATTTCTAGCCAACCAGCTGCCCTTGCTTCCCGGTTTTTGTAAAGTTCATTCTGCTTGTCCCACAACAAAGGGTGAAGGTGCACTTCAAAAATAACTCTTTCTGTATCAATTTTCATTTTTGTTTACGATTATATGCGGACTATGAGCATGCGTGCAACCCGCTTCACAGTAAAAACAACACTGAAGGCAGAAGATCACCGCCCGCATCCGGACAGCGCGCACGCGGGCTGCGCGCCCGCGTCCAAGCCGCGTTCCGCACGCGTGCTAGCCGCATGTCAGGAAAAACATGTATCAAATGATAGGATGCGGGCAGTCCGCATCCGGACGAGAACCGCGTGCGGGCTAAAATACGCATGACAGGAAAAGGAGCTTAATAGACTTGTGATCGAGAGGTCACGAGTTCGAACCCCACCCATGACACTATTGCCGTGAACCCAATCCAGACACAAGCATATTTAGCTTAGTTGGAGGGGTTAACAAGATTGCTAAAAATGTGAAATCTACCCATATTGCTAGTTCTCTTTTAAAACAATATTCTGACCTAGTTATCCGCATCCTTATCACTTCAGATACTTACAACAAAAACAAATCAATCGTCGATAAGCCTGTAAAATCTGTAGTGATTATATCTGTCACTACATGGGGCATTTAGTGTGGCGATCATTTCTGGAAGATTCGGAGCGGAGCCTTGAGATAGCGTATGTATGTTAGGGTGAAGATGTATTTTTAAGCGGAAGTGATTTTATCGCTGCGTGATTTGTGCGTGGTTTGGAAATGGTAAAGATATGAGAAGAGCGGGATGTAACTTTGAAGAGTTCTTTTTCCCGACTGCAAAGGAAGGGTTATGTTTTTCGCGCGTATCTTGTATGTATGTATGTATGTATGTATGTATGTATGTATGTAATATTCTTTATTACCTCATATCTCCAGAACCGCTGATCGGATTCACACAATTGAGGTATCGTTAGATTTGTCTTAGCAGCCCAAGTGTTCTTAGATAGGTGACATTTGAAAAAATTAAACATGGCGGCTGTGCGAAGCCATTAAACATAGAGAAAAATTTTTTTTTTTTTGTAGAATTCTACAATATGGGTATCAAATTAAAGGGCTTAATACAAGGATTTTAAAAATTTATATCATGTTTATCATTAGTGTAATACTAGCAAGATAATACAATGAGAAAATTTAAAAATATGGACTTTACTTTCTGAATCTAGTGGAGTGCCAATGTGATACGACCGGGAAAACTAAAAAATTGTTAGTTAATATTTTAACTAAAAAGTTAAAAAAAAGTTATTTAAAAAATCTAAAAAACCCGACTGCTCAACTGAAATACAAGAAACAAGCAGATTTTTATTTTAAAAAGTGATAAGCAGGCGGACCCATCCCATTAAAGAAAAATATGTTCATTTGGGTCCCGCCTGCTTATCACTTTTTAAAATAAAAATCTGCTTGTTTCTTGCATTTCAGTTGAGCAGTCGGGTTTTTTAGATTTTTTAAATAACTTTTTGTTAGGCTTTTTCATGTTCCACTGCTGCACATATTAAAAAAAAAATTGAGCTTAGTCTTAGGCAGTGTGTCCCAAAGCAAAGCAAAGATGATCATATAGGACGACACAGTTGGCACAGTTTTTGAGTGATTTCATAGAGAGATGCAGCGGAATAAAATAATTTTTGATTATATGACCTACAAAATATGTTACATGTAGTTGGTCGGGGTGTAGGTGTTTGTGCAAGTGAATATATTATGTTTCTAAACGCACCCATGATACCTAGCGGAGAAATTCTGAATATTTTATTTTTGATTAAGCCCCTTTTATGTCCCACTATAAATTATTATGTTATGGTTATGCCTTATTATCTGTAGGACATTATTTCGATCAACAGAATGGAATCGGATGTTACTTTGCGGAAATACCTACATACCAAACTTCATTCTTCAAAATATCTAGTGTGTGTTTCTGAAGTTTTTATCAGAAGGTTTTGTGTAAAAAAAAGTTCGCGAGCGGACACGGTGAGTTTTGTGTGTACAGAATCGAGTTTTGAGTGACACATGTGACGGTGGTAGCGGTGGCGATCACAAAAAACGAACGAGAAAGAGGGTAGACCGATTCGTGTGCTCATAAATGTCCACCCGCAATTACTTCAGTTCATCCGTGATCATGGCGCTTGCAACAGTGCCGAAATATCGGAAACTCAAAACAAAAACTACACATTGTAAATATTCCGTTTTAAGTTCTAATAATACTGTGAGTGACCATGTTAGCTTAAAAAGCATAAAACATTTATAATGTCATGTAATTCCACCAAATAACAACTGAATCTATTGTTTTTATTTATACATATAATGTACTAGCTGTGATACTTCGGTCGCGTGGGAGTCACTATTACTTACGCGAAAAACTGCTATAATCCATTTCCGTCGTTATTCAAAATCAAAATTGTTTTATTTTACATAGGCCTAAATGGGCACTCATAAAACGTCAGAAGTTAGGGCACGGTTCGAAATTGGTCGTTTCCGATTCAACAAGCATCCCATGAAAATCGTTTGTTGTTACAGAGATTAGCCAAGACAAACGGAGAGACAGAAAGACAGACAATTTAAATGTTTGTTTGTGTTTTAGTTATGTAGTTGCAGTTTGTTAGTTTACGTATCGATGTATAGATTGATTAAAACGTGATACGCGATGCTTCGATGAAACCAATCCAGCCCATTCATCGCTTCATATGAACGAGCGTAGGTGACAATGAATCAGCTAAGCTAATTAACGGTATTGCGTAGTATCGCGAGTACCTTACTTTAATGGTTTCGGTCTAATATCCTCCTATTATTCAGTTACTGATAGCTATAAAACCTGGGAATGTGTAAGTCAGGAGTTAATTACTTTTTTATTTGGCGTTTGCCCGGTCTAGACCTCGATCTCTCCTGATGGTAAGCGATAGGACAGGTCTGCGATGGTACAGACGCCAGCACATCAAGATACAACAATCTGTCAATTTATTTTAATAGATTTTCAACTTTATTGTTAAAGAAATTAGGTTCAAGATTGATTGGGAAAATGTGACAGTTTCGGGTAGCTTCATGTGCTGGCGTCTGTACGAGCGAGCGCAGAAGATGCCTGTTCACTCTCCCTTTAAAGGCTTTTTTTTTTTCAGTGAGAAATTCATCAAATGAATCCTCCCACTCTTGGTGGAGCGGAAGGGAGTGTCAGACTTCTACTGAATAAAAACCCACCCTGTTCCTTTAGTTGCTCCTGTGGTCTGTGGCCGCGGTCTCTCGTTAGATCATTCTGGTAACCCCAGTTCCTTTAAATCCTGACGGGTTATATGTGGTAGGGATTACAGAACACAGGTTATGTCTAAGCAAGCCTGTTCCATTCCATCAAGTGTGATTATGGTCACACGTGAGACCATCCGTCTTAGATAGATAGATATTCTTTATTGTACACCATAACAATAAAAACAAAATTATGGACTTGACAATTAAAAGGGTGATACAATGGGCGGTCTTATCGCTAAAAGCGATCTTTTACAGACAACCTTTGGATGGATTTGACACAGAAGGAGAAAATAATTACGCGGGTAGTCCACGGTGTACTAATTATCTATATAAAATACTAAACAATAAATAACGTTCTCAAAACATATATATGCATACAAAAATTAAAAAAGAAAAAGAAAGAAACAAAGACATACATAATAACAATTTAAGGAGAGAGATAAAGATCTTTTACTAAGTTTTTGAAAGAAGATAGTGTTTGTGCTTGTCTTACTGACACGGGTAGAGCATTCCACAGCCGTACTGCTTGAGCTGCGAACGACTTACCATAGAAATTGGTGGCGTGACTCGGTACCGCAAGCCTTAAGTTTTCTGATGACCTCAGAGATTTTGCATGTGTGTCATGAAGGAACTTAAATCGTTCTTTAAGATAAGTGGGGGTTTTAGGATTAAACAGCACACTGTAAAGCAGAGACAGAATGTGTAAGTTCCGGCGAAGACGTATTGGAAGCCACTTGAGTTTCGTACGAAATTCGGATACGTGATCATATTTGCGCAAGCCAAATATAAATCTAATGCAAACATTTTGGAGTCGCTCAAGTTTATCAAATTGTGCCTCAGTAAGATCAAGATAACTGACATCAGCGTAGTCTAGGATGGGGAGTAAAAGAGACTGTGCTAGCGCAATTTTAGTAGCAGTTGGCAGAAAGTTACGCAACCTTCGTAGGGAATGGGCAGAAGCAAATAATTTGCGACTGACTTCTTGTAATTGGGGACCCCAAGAAAGATGTTTGTCAACCCAAACCCCAAGGTTCTTAACTTTCTTTAATGGAAACTAATTCGAAGTGTCTTTTTGTAATGACATAATGGCAGCTTCTACGTTGTAGGTACTTAAGGCAGTTGTCCCACCGCCGACGATGAACGAGTAGCGAGTAGAGCTTTTTTTTTTTTTTTTACGTGGTATAATTATCAAATAAGTTCTCCCACTCCGGGCAGGGTGGGAGGGACTGTCAGACTTTTACTGACTAAAATCTACGGTGTTCCTTCAATAACCCTTTACATACCGGGGCCACGGTAACGGGATGAGTCCCACGACCCCGGCGGGCTTCGGCCCTCTGCAGAGGGGGCCTCGTCATGTTGCTGACGCTCTAGAGCTAGCATCTGAAAACGAGTTGACGAGTAGCGAACAGCGAGTGTGTTGTTCCGATAATTTAGTCGCTCAGCTATCATCTGGTTGGTCTCTCAGCGCGAGTTTTGACTGCAAAGTGATCGCTAAAGCTTTGGTTTCCTAGGATAGCGGTGCCGTCAAATAGCGGCCGTAATACAGCGGTGAATGACGTCACTAGAACGTTGTCTATGTAAACAAAATGGCGCGGTTTCCTAGAGAGCGGTAACTGACACCGTAACGTCAAAAAGCGGTGCCGCCATTTGCATGACGGCCGTCTTGTCGGTGTCAGATGGTTTCGTGAACGTTTCTAAAGAGAATGTAATACACTAGATAGCGATGAAGCAGAACGTGTTATAAAACGGCCGTGGAACTTTCCACATGTCGTCACCGTAAAGACGGCCGTCTTTTTGCGTCCGTAATATTACGGCCGCTATATGACGGCACCGCTTTCCTAGGAAAACAAAGCTTTAACCTTTGTTTTCCTAGGATAGCGGTGCCGTCATATAGCGGCCGTAATACAGCGGTGAATGACGTCACTAGAACGTTGTCTATGTAAACAAAATGGCGCGGTTTCCTAGAGAGCGGTAACTGACACCGTAACGTCAAAAAGCGGTGCCGCCATTTGCATGACGGCCGTCTTGTCGGTGACAGATGGTTTCGTGAACGTTTCATTGATAGCGATGAAGCAGACTGTGTTAAAACGGCCGTGGAACTTTCCACATGTCGTCACCGTAAAGATGGCCGCTATATGACGGCACCGCTTTCCTAGGAAACCAAAGCTTTAGCGAGTATCATTTTTAACCGACGAAAAAAACGGAGGAGGTTATCAAGTCGACGCGTATATTTTTTATATATGATCACCGATTACTCGGAGACGGCTGAACCGATTTAGAAAATTCTTGTTTTGTTTGAAGTCAGGATCTGATGATGGGATCCTGAAGAAATCGAGGGAAATCTTCAAATATTACAGGCACACCTACAGTGATTTGCGTATTTTTTATAGTAACTAAAACACAATTTTAATTTTAATAAAAAGGGCTGGCTTTTACCTTGGACAGAGGTTAAGCATTGCCATTCAACGTGGCAATTCCGCCAGTCTTTTGGGCACATTACCAGTGGACAGCGATGCGCACGAATTTCTGGATGCTATATTTTAGTTTATTTTTAGGTGTATATATGTAGTTTAAGGTTTTTATAGTAACTTGTGTTGTTGCATTCAAAAAGCACCAATATAAAAACTACCAAAAAATTAAACCGACTCCCAAAAGAGTGCAAAGTGAAAAATAACTTTAATTTCGGTAGTCGGTGTCTTTAGTTTTGTATTTTCGTTTTTGGCACCGACTTCCGAAATTAAAGTTATTTTTTACTTTGCAGTGTTTTTGGGAGTCGGTTTAATTTTTTGGTAAAAAGTTTTTATTTCACTCTTTTTAGTTGGTCGATTTTTATTTACCTAGTTAAAAGAGCCTAAATGTCAACTACTTATAACCTTTTACAAAATATTGCTTTTCCCAATGCTGGGCCGTTAATTTTTGAGGAGTTCTCCTGGTACTTCACCATCACCATATGCATTGTGACGAACATACAGTGTTTAACATCCATATTCAAGTATTCGAATCGCAATCCACGAAATACTTATTATTGAGTAGTTTTGGCGGCCATCTGTGGTCTTAATCATCAGTTCCACTTCCCCAAATGGTACTTTTTGAGAGCAACTGCACAAGTTACTATAAGAAATACCCAAAACGCCATAGGTGTGCCTATAATATTTGAAGAGTTCCCTCGATTTCTCCAGGATACCATCATCAGATCCTGACTTGGTGACAAATGGTACCAATTTCGAAGTATACCCTATCAAACAAAAAAAGAATTTTCCAAATCGGTTCAGCCGTCTTCGAGTAATCGGTGATCAAACATTAAAAAAATAAAAATATACGCGTCGAATTGATAACCTCCTCTTTTGGTCGTCGGTTGATAATCATTGTTCATCGTAAAATATACTTACATTTTTAAGGTTATCCTTATAGATCACTTTGGTATCCATCTGTCCGTCCGTCCGTATTGTTTCACTAATTTGACAGACTAGGAGCTCGTGCCAAAAATAATAACAGCCACACTGGTGTATCTTCGAGGTTAAGCAACGCTTGCTGAGGTCGGTTTGTAGATGGGTGAAAATCATAACAACATCGAGATTTTTACGTTCCTCGGAAAGCACGTTAGCTGTCATTAGTACATGTTTGACTGTTGTTACGGGTAGTCAGAAGCCAGAAAATTTGACACAGGTCTTGCTTAGGTATTGCGTTACCCAGTTACTGAGTTGTGGAGGTCAGATAGGCAGACGCTCCATGTAAAACACGAATACTCATCTGCATCTGGTTAGACTGGAAGCCGATCCAAACATTGTTGGGAAGATAGGCTTAGGCTAAGCAGATGATGGTGACAATAAAGTATATTCTATCTATTCCTATTATCTATCTATCTATTACAGGTAGTAAATAATACAAAAAGAATGTTTTGTTAAAGCCCTACTGCATGCATCATTATATTTTCATCAATAATTCTTGAACAGCATATAATAATTCATAATTATGCAGAATTACCAGTAGGTAGGTACTGTGGAGGTCTGCTATGCGAGCACTGGCTGGCATAGTTTGAAATGTTTGCATTTAGATCGCAATGTTGGACATGCGAAGAAATTGTTTTAACAAAAAACTTTTTACCAAAAAATTAAACCGACTCCCAAAAAACACTGCAAAGTGAAAAATAACTTTAATTTCGGTAGTCGGTGTCTTTAGTTTTGTATTTTCGTTTTTGGCACCGATTTCCGAAATTAAAGTTATTTTTCACTTTGCAGTGTTTTTTGGGAGTCGGTTTAATTTTTTGGTAAAAAGTTTTTATTTCACTCTTTTTAGTTGGTCTATTTTTAATTTACCTAGTTAGAAGAGCCTAAATGTCAACTACTTATAACCTTTTACAAAATATTGCTTTTCCCAATGCTGGGCCGTTAATTGTTGAGGAGTTCTCCTGGTACTTCACCATCAGCTCTACATCACCATATGCATTGTGACGAGCATAAAGTGCTTAACATCCATATTCAAGTAATCGAATCGCAATCCACTCAATACTTATTATTGAGTAGTTTCGGCGGCCATCTGTGGTCTTCATCATCAGTTCCACTTCCTCAAATGGTACTTTTTGAGAGCAACTGCACAAGTTACTATAATAACTACCCAAAACGTCATAGGTGTGCCTATAATATTTGAAGAGTTCACTCGATTTCTCCAGGATCCCATCATCAGATCCTGACGTTTATGAAAATGGGACCAATTTCGAAGTATACCCTTTCAATCAAAAAAAGAATTTTCCAAATCGGTTCAGCCGTCTTCGAGTAATCGATGATCATACATTAAAAAAAAAAAATACGCGTCGAATTGATAACCTCCTCTTTTTGTCGTCGGTTGAAAAAGAGAACGGCTTGGGGCGCCGCACAGTGGTCTGGAAATCGAGCTCCATACTCATAGAAACTTAAAGTAAAGAATTAAAAAAACAAAAATTGTAATGGCTCTGGTATACCTACCCTACCCTTTACATTATATTAACGTATGGATGGTACAAGTCACACAACACGTGAGAAAAAAAAGATTTATGTTTTTTTTGTATGGGAGAAAACACTAAAAGTACGTTTTTTCGAAACTTAATGGAACTGTTAGGCTGCTGCTTACACGAGCTATAGTCCCATACACGGCGATCAAGATGACATAAAATTCATGTACCTTTAGGCACCGCTTCGCACGTAGCAAATTTTTTAAATTTTGAATTTTCGAAATGTGATTTTTCAAATCTTTGCCGTGGTTAAATGACGTTGCCAATCGATTAACTTATAGTTAGATTTAGCCTGCTTTATGATGACAATCATTAAAAAATATATTGATTGTATAGGTTTTTTTTTTTAAATTTCATTCCAAGAACTAAATCATTTGTTAATCACCGTGATTAAGGTTAAGATATTATTAGAGACTAATGACATGAACATTAACTAGCTCTAGCAGGGCCAAATGGGCCCTAGTCACAATACAATTCTAATGTCTGTAATATAGGTAACTAATTAGAGAATAGCGAACGATAATGAGGGTAGTTGTATAAAAACAGGACATTTGAGTCTAATTTTATCAGTAGCTCTCAGTACTTGTGCTTCTACTTATTTGTTATTGTGTTGTGATGGAAGGTTTTGGTACCAATTTGGATATTTTCATGTTTGTGGCAAACAACAGTAGTTTTTCACAGCCCAATGTTTTATTTGAAGCTTTTGAGAATACTGTTGAATTGTCGGAAAATGAAATAAGGAATTGAAACAATTCTGTTAGAGTTATGTGAGTAACTTGAGGAAGAAATGGGTCTCGTGTAATCGCACGAGAAATACATAATATATAAAAACCGGTCAAGGGCGTGTCGGGCCACGCGCAGTGTAGGGTTCCGTAGTGTATATACGATAAAAAACCGACTTCCAAAAAAACACTACAATATGAAAAATAACTTTAATTTCGGAAGTCGGTGGCAAAAAACTAAAATACAGATCCAAAGACACCATCTTTTGAAATTAATGTTATTTTTCAGATATTTTTTTTGTTAAAAAGTTTTTTTTATAAATCTTATTTATATATGAAACTAGCGCGATACAACTCACGCTTAGCGCCATTTATCGACATTCCTATGGAGTTGTTCGAAATTTTCGAGTCAAATACAATTGGTCGACTATTACTCGTAAACTTGTAAAGCCCACTTATGTGTGATAGTTTTCCTTTAAACTTCGTTATATATAGGTACTACTGCCGTGACATTTGAATTTCTAACTACAACCGTTTAGTTGGTAGGGGGGGAGACACTTGACTCTAACGAAAATTGGTACTTTAAAGCTTGGTAAGTTACGAACGGTTTATTTAATCAAAAAACGGTCTTCCCAAACCTCTAATATTTTTGAAAGACCTATGCAACGATATCCCACACTATCGGATGGCCGAAAAAAAATTGTCATCCCACTTTACATGTAGGGGAGGTACTCTAAATAATTGTTTTTTTTTTTTCAAAATTTTATTTTACCACTTTTTTGGCTTCATTAACGTGTATACTCATGCCAAATTACAACTTTCTAGTACCAATAGTTTTTAAGCTAAACCGCGGACAGACAGACAGACAGACAGACGGACATGGCGAAACTATAAGGGTTCCTTGTTGACTACGGAACCCTAAAAAGTATGTGACATGGCTGCAAGAGAACATCAAATGGCCTGAGGTCGTGTGGAAAAAAATGACTACTTCTGTAGTGTCGCTAGAGCAGCAACTATGTTCCAGTTCCGACTTTGGTGTAAATGAGGGTGCATCAACATCCTACACACCGGAGACGTGCAGTGTTGGAACATCAACATCAGTTGTGACGCCGAGAAAACCATTCGTGGAGCTAGGCCGACTACAGAAGAGAAGGAGAGTGGAAGAGCTCCTAACGCATAGCACTGAAAGCCTTGCTCATGCAACTGGTTTGAAAGCACAAAACAAGAATGTAGCAGATATCATTAAACTGGTATTGAAGCATCCCGAAGAGGCTACAAAGATAAAGGTATTGTTAATTACAAAGAAAACTGTGCCTATATATTCCGCTGACAAAGCTTTAGGTATTTTGACCTCATTGAAGCTTTCGAAGTGGCAGTATATAACATTAAGATCTTGTGCAAAAGAAGAAGGAATACCACTGTATCCTTCTTATACTGCCATCCTTGAGGCAAAGAAGGACTGCTACCCCCCAAAAGATACCATTGACATCACGGAAAGAGAGGTAAAAGTAAAGCTTCAAGCAATTTTGAACAAAACTGTGACTGAAACTTGGAAAATTCTTACGTGTGGAATCTTCGCTGGATGGCAAAGAGTTGACACTTATATGCAAGTGGGGCTTTGATGGTGCTTCAGGGCAAAGTTTGTATAAGCAAACTATGGCAGACGAAGACGATTCCAGTATTTTTATGTGTTCTTTTGTGCCTCTGCGCTTGGTTTGTGGCGATGAAAAGGTATGGGAGAATCCAAAGCCATCTTCCACCATGTTTTGCAGACCTATTTATTTTATGTTTTCAAACGAAAACAAGTTAAACATCGTGGAAGGACAGGCTTTGATTGAGGCTGAGATTGAAGCACTGCAGCCTTCTATTATGGGAAGCCATGTTGTAAAGCACACAATGCTTATGACCATGTTAGATGGCAAAATCATTTCACAGCTAACAAATACCTCATCGCAGACATGTGATATATGTAAAGCTACTCCTTCGGAAACGAATAAGTTGGGGAAGATCTCAAAGTGAGTTTTCAATAATTTAATAAATTAATGTCACTGCAGTACTTCAATATTTATATTCTTTTTATTAATTTAACCATTTTATTTTCAGAAAACCGTTTTCAACAGAAATGTTCAAGTACGGGTTATCTACTCTTCATGCTTGGATCAGGTGTATGGAGTGCCTTCTCCATATTTCATACAGACTGGACTTTAAAACATGGCAAGCCAGAGATGCAAGCAGTAAAGTGTCATTGAAGATTAGAAAACAAATCATACAGCAGAAGTTCCGTGATGAAATGGGCCTCCTGGTAGACATCGTCAAACAAGGTGAGATAAAATAACTTTTAAATCTTCCTTTTTTATAAGTAACATTATTCATTTACATCTTTTTCCTGCACAGAGTCAAGAATTTTTGTTTTGTTTCAGGTTTGGGAGCTACAAATGATGGGAACACAGCTAGGAAATTTTTAGTAATCCTGCGAAAACCGCAACTATCACAGGATTGGATTCCTGTTTGATCCAAAGATTTTCAACACTTTTGCGTGTATTAGCCAGTGGGGAGCCTATAAATATTGACGCATTTGCAAACTTTGCACACGTTACTGCAGAAATGTACGTGGAGCTCTATGGCTGGTATTACATGCCTTCGAGGGTCCACAAACTTTTAATGCACGGTGCTTATTTTATTTCTCAAACACTTCAATATTATGCCCATTGGCAAATCATCTGAAGAGGCATCGGAAGCCAAAAACAAAGATTTCAAAAAAATCCGAGAACACCATTCACGCAAATTTTGCCGTAAAACGACAAACGAAGACATTTTCAATGCCCTTCTTGTATCATCAGATCCCTACCTGTCCAGCATAAGACCTGTGCTACGAAAGTCCACAAAAAGAGCTGTCACTGATGATATGAGACCTCTTCTCATTAGTGACGATTCAGATGTAGACAAAGAGAACATTGAATATGTCGATGTTAATGTTAGTGCGTTAATTAGGGACTCCGATTTAGAGGACTCTGATGAGGGCGAAGATACTATCTGTTAGCAGTATTTTTTATGTTTACTATAGATAGTAGTCAAAAATATGTAAATAATTATAATTAAATTTAGTAGTCAGAGTTGTAATAGTGGTAAAAGACCGCTAAAATAGTAATGAATGAACTAATGCTTATTTTACTACTATTTGAGCTATTTACATATTTTTATAATTTTAATACTGGCTTTGTTATTTATTTTTGTTGTCCTTGCTGTAGATATGGATCATAATATTATAGATGTATTTTGTTGCAATGTCTTGATATAAGTATAATTTTATAATAAAAAATATTTATTGATTTCTATAAAATCGTTTATTTTTTCGAGATTTTTAACTTTATATTCTTTGAAAAAATTAAAATCAATTTACTACGCATTTTTTTCTTTTAAAATGAATGTTTATAAAGCGATCGGAAAAACCACATACTTAAAATTCATGACCTCAAAAACTGCTACGTGCAAAGCGATACCCAAAGTTGCATTACATTAATGCTCATGTCATTAGTATCTTATTATATCTCAACCGTAATCACGGTAATTAACAAATGAGTTAAGTAGTTCTTGGAATGGACAAAAAATCCTATACAATCAATATATTTTTTAATGATTGTCATCATAAAGGTCATTAGCAGGCTAAATCTAACTATAATATAAGTTAATCGATCGGCAACGATATTTAACTACGGCAAAGATTTGAAAAATCACATTTCGAAAATTCAAAATTTCAAAAATTTGCTACGTGCGAAGCGGTGCCTAAAGGTACATGAATTGTATGTCATCTTGATCGTCGTGTATGGGACTATAGCTCGTGTAAGCAGCAACCTAACAGTTCCATTAAGTTTCGAAAAAACGTACTTTTAGTGTTTTCTCCCATAAAAAAAAAACATAAATCTTTTTTTTCTCACGTGTAGTGTGACTTGTACCATCCATACGTTAATATTATGTAAAGGGAGGTATACCAGAGCCATTACAATTTTTGTTTTTTTAATCCACTGTGCGCCGCCCGCATAAGCAGACTCAATATTATAATAACGTGAAAATATAATTAGAATAATCTTCCAAAAAAATATAAATATATTATTATACAAAGTGTAAAACCTACCGCGTTTTATATTAAAAATCCCGTGTACACACACGACCCCTTTACAGTACTTATCAAGCATAATGTCAACCAGTTTTTATTACGTATTGTTTTATAGTAATTGACCTATAAAAAACTACAAACAGATAGTCATCACAACAAATGGCTGCTCTCAAAATATTGTAAGTTAATAATTCACATCTTCTTGTAGTAAACAAACTATACTAATATTACAAAGAGAGAAAGTTTTTTTGTTTGTTTGAACGCGCTAATCTTCGTTAGTACTGAGTGCATTTGGATGAAATTTTTACTCGACTGCAAAAAGCAGGGTTATGTGTTTATCGTGATAAAACGGGAGCGTAGCCCCGAGCGATTGCCAGTCTTAAAATAAAAAAAGATTATCCGTTACTAAGCAATCAAATAGATAAACAGTGACTCTTAAATTAATTACACTTTCTGTTCCTTACTGTAGGCTAGTTGAGTCATATTCAAATTAATTAAAAACATGCTTATTTTGATATCGTTTTTGTTTCTTAATGAGACATTTTTATAGCATAATTGACTATATTGAAATTCTTACAAAATTATATTTATGGTTATGTATTCTTTTTTTTAAGAACCGAAATATGTACTCACATAAACTTTGTTTATTTTTAACTAGCTTCTGCCCGCGACTTCGTCCGCGTAGAAGTCGAAAATATTCCACGGGATCCCGTCCCCGACTTGCTTGACAAAGATTATAATAGCTCGGCTAATATGCATGATATAAAGATAATTTATAGACTATAGCACTCAAGGATAATGCAGCTACATGTAAGCGAAAGAATTTTCAAAATCGGTTCAGTAGTTTCAGAGATTACCCCCTACATACAAACTTACAAATTTTACCTCTTTATAATATTAGTATAGATTTATACCCGAAATCATAGTAGTAAATATACCCATGCATCAACAGTTTTCCGCCACATGTTAAAATCATGGCGGAAACCTCGACGGCTTAGAAAAATAAACAACCGTTACTGAGGGTTTTTCAAAGGAAAAATGACGTCGTTTTTGTTGATAGTAAATATTTACGACATGGTACTGATAAATCTATTTTTTACCGTATATATCAATCACATCATGGCTAGATTCAATTTTGTAATTCACAAAATACACCCATCCCATTTGTATTGTTTTTATATGTTCAATGGGGTCCCATCTGCGTGTATATATATATAATAAATATGTGGTTATTTCATGCATTTTAGTTGAGCAGTCGGATTTTTTAATTATTTTAATTTTATATTACACTGTCGTACAAATTTAATTGTGATTGAGGTATATCAACACACACTAGGCTTTTATTTATTCAATATCAGGTTTCTATTGTAGACAGTAGTTTTATATTCATACTAGGTTCCGCCCGCGACTTCGTCCGCGTGGAAAAAAAATCCCCCGATTTTGAAACATTCTTCATTAGTGCTCCGCTCCTATTGGTCTTAGCGTGATGATATATAGCCTATAGCCTTTCTCGATAAATGGGCTATCTAACACTGAAAGAATTTTTCAAATCAGAACCGTAGTTCCTGAGATTAGCGCGTTCAAGCAAACAAACAAACAAACAAACTCTTCAGCTTTATAATATTAGTATAGATACAATGGTGTGTGTAGGGTTGCCAGATCAAAAAATCGAAAATCAGAAGTAAATTCCGGACATTTGATGAAAATTTCTGACTTTCTTTAATCTATATCTATATATATAAAAGAAAGTCGTGTTAGTTACACCACTTATAACTCAAGAACGGCAGAACAGATTTGGGTGAAAATTGGTATGGAGGTAGCTTAGAGCCAGGAGACGGACATAGGATAGTTTTTATCCCGGAATTCCCACGGGATCGGGATTTAAGCGGGAAAAACATCCCACGCGAACGAAGAAGAAATGGAGAGTAGGGTAGGGGTAGGGTTGGTGTAGGGTAGGGGTAGTGTAGGGGTAGGGGTAGGGTAGGGTAGGGTAGGGGTAGGGTAGGGGTAGGTTGGGGGTTGGGTAGGGGTAGGGTAGTGGTAGGGTAGGGTAGTGGTAGGGTAGGGGTAGGGTAGGGGTAGGTTAGGGTTGGGGTAGGGTAGGGTTGGGGTAGGGTAGGGGTAGGGTAGGGGAGGGTAGGGGTAGGGTAGGGTGGGTAGGGGTAGGGGTAGGGTAGGGTTAGGGTAGGGGTAGGGTAGGGGTAGGTTATCGGTTGGGTAGGGGTAGGATACCACGCGAACGAAATCGTGGCGGGTCAGCTAGTGTATATATAAAAGAAAGTGGTGTTAGTTATACTATTTATAACTCAAGAACGGCTGAACCGATTTGGCTGAAAATTGGTAGGGAGGTAGCTTAGAACCAGGAGACGGATATAGGATATTTTTATCCCGGAATTCCCACGGAATCGGGATTTACGCGGGAAAACCTCCCACGCGAACGAAGTTGCGGGCAAAAGCTAGTTTGAAATAAATACATATTTTTTTTATGTTACACTCTTTCATTCAATTGTAGGAATTCCGGATGGTGTAGGATTCCCTCCGCATTCCGGACAAAGACCTATATTACTGGACATGTCCGGAAAATTCCGGTCGTATGGCAACCCTATGTGTGTGTGTTCTCGGCAAGAACTGTTAACAGTTGCGTCAAAGTTGAGTCAATATAGACACACACTATATGACTATAAGTTTTTATGCTAACATGGTCACTAACAGTATCAATAGATCTTAAAACGGGATTTTACCATGTGTATTTATTTTATAACCGACTTGAAAAAAAGGAGGTTTACAATTCGTCTTGAACTTTTTTTTTTTTATGTATGTTACCTCATAACTCGGAGATGGCTGGACCGATTTGGAAAATTTTTTTTTTGTTCGAAGGGGTATACTATCTAGTTGGTCCCATTGTTACGAAATCAGGATCTGATGATGGGATCCTGGAGAAAACGAGGGAACTCTTCAAATATTATAGGCACACCTATAGCGTTTTGGGTATTTCTTATAGTACCTTGAGCAGTTGCTTTCGAAAAGTACCATTTGGGGAAGTTGAACTGATGATGAAGACCACAGATGGCCACTGAAACTACTCAATAATAAGTATTTCGTGGATTGCGATTCGATTACTTGAGTACGGATGTTAAACACTTTATGCTCGTCGGAATACATACGAGTATGGTGATGTAGAGCTGATGGTCAAGTACCAGGAGAACTCCTCAAAAATTAACAGCTATGCATCGGGAAAAGAAACATTTTGTAAAAGGTGATAAGTTGTTGACATTATGGCTTTTGTAACTAGATAAATTACAAACCGACCCACTAAAAAGCGTGAAAAAAAATTTTTTTACAAAAAATAGAACCGACTTCCATATCAAAACACTACAAAGCTAAAAATAACTTTAGTTTCGGAAGGCGGTGTGAAAAAAACAGAAAATCCAAAATCAATAACACCGACTACCGAAATTAAAGTTATTTTTAGCTTTGTAGTGTTTTGATATGGAAGTCGGTTATCTTTTTTGTAAAAAAATTTTTTTCGATGTTTCGATATTTCGGCACGCAAGCGCGCCATGATCACGGAAGAACTGAAGTCATTGCGGGTGGACGTTTATGAAATGACTTCAGTTCATCCGTGATAAATATCCCGTTGTAAGTTCTAATGATACTGTATGACTGTAATGTTGTGTTAGTAAAAAGTGTAAATAAAAATCGTATCGTCTTTGAAGAGGGCCTAACTTTTTGGCTTGCCAGCTTATTGAGTACGCGTGAGTTTTTCAAGCGTAGATCTCGAATAAGTGGGAATTTTGGCATAAAAAGTCTTCTTCAACAATCTTTCAGTGAAAGTCCTATTTAATTTGGTTAAACCGTTCAAAAGATTATTCCGGACAAACAGAAAGACAGATACACAAATAAAAAATAATACAATAACTGTTTGTACTTATTTAGTTATTTACTCGATACAAATCGAATAAATATGTATAAGTACTTGAGAAAACACAGTTATTTTGAAATCAATGACATACATTTCAATATGATTTATTTTATTATAATTATGTACAGAAGATGTTAAGATGTAAGTATAAAAAAAAACTGGTAGAAGTGTGTAACTAATTTAGTAATTTACAAAATAAATATTTCATTTAATTTCATTGAAGACATCACCTTTATGGAGATGGACGCCAGTTGACGGCATAATAACGTACATGATTATTGTAACAATAGGTGTAAAAAATACTAACTAGACACGTTGCATAACGTCTGTATGTAGAGATAACAATAATTTCCTCATTTACTTCAGGATGTTGCAATTATGTACACACACGAACAGAAATAGTCCCAAGGTGAAAAATTATGTGTTCGTAACCGTAAACTATAAATATGCACTTACTGTACTATAATAATTAAATCTATATTAACCCGGCGAGGATGTGGAGGGGTCAATTTGACCCAGACAATTTTTAGTCGTGTGTAGTTTTTTTTCCCGCGACCGTAGGGTTTTGGGCGTCTTAGTAGCTGTTGCTAAAGAACCCGCGCGTGCGCCACGCACCGATATTCATCCGGCCGCCGCACGGTGGGCTGAAAATCGGCTTTCATAGACTTAGGCATTTTATTTTGCAAGTGCGAGTTTTTTTGCCGGATATCACTTCTATTAGTTATAACAATATACAAAAATGACACCAGAATTGATTCTGCACAGAAACAAAGGAATTATAATTTTTTTACGAAAATTTTGTATGGAGCTAGTATGAAAAATCGAAATATCTCTAAAACGGCAGCGATAACCGTAATATCCTTATAGGGGGTTATAGTACTAATTATTTATGATTTTTTGACATATGTTACATAATGGTTGTAGATGCCTTTTTTTTTAAAAAATCGTCAAAATATTTTTATTTATTTTTACATATTTAAACGTTCCTTTTAGTGTTTAAGTTGAAGAATTCAGAGCTTTGACAACTCTTATCATAAAATAGCATCACCCCTATAGACCTGAAGGACTAGACAGAGGTGTGTAGTGTCTTGTTAATCTTGTAAGATTTCCAACAATACCAAATAGTTGAATATCAGTGTCAAAGTGCCCATGCTGTCGCTTCTTTTTGAAAGATAGGGGAATGAAATTGTTAATTGATCATACCCTAAAAGTATGATTACAACATAACCGGACACATAATAATAATAATATCCTTATAGGGGATTATAGTACTAACATTATTTATTTTAACATATGAAACTGTTCAAAACGATCCATGAACTGTGTCAAAGTTAAGAACATCGTTAGGAAGCATGCTTTTTCCCCAAATATTAAGAATATGTGAAAAAAAAAAGACTGTATATAAACTTTTTATTGATAGGTAATTTAAATAAAACAGAAGTAACAAAAATAATATCTAATAAATTCAATTATACAAAATACATATTTGAAACTATAATTTATGAAATTATTAACTAAACATATTGGTACAATAAACTAACATAAATAACAAAAGAACATAAAGAAAAATAATTAAATTTTACAAATTTTCTTTACAACTTTCGTTGTCGGACTCCAATTCCGAGTCAGAATCCAGATCGGATATACCTACAAACTCGAACTCAGTTTCCGGAAACTGTATTAGGTCGAGAGTTTCAGCAAAAAAGGTTGTCTTCCTTTTGGCATCTAACTTCGGCCTTTGTGCACTTAGAAAAGGATCCGAAGAAACAACAAGCATATTTAGGATATCTTGACTAGAATCTTGCCTGCTTCTTTTCCGCGAATGATGTTCCTGGAACCTCCTAAAATCTTTGTTTCGAGACTCTGAGGCTTCTTCCGAGAGAGTCCCAATCGGGACAATATCATTTTTTTCGATTATGTCAGCTCCGTGTATTAATAGTTTATGTACGGTTGATGACATGTAGTACCAGTCGTATAATTCCACGTACTTTTCTGCTGTTTTGCGAGCAAAATCTTTAAATTTGATGACATCGATCTTCTCACCAGATGTTATTGCTTGCAAAATAACAGCAAATCTTTTTATCAGGTTTTGATCCAACCCAGTAATAGCTGCAGTTTTATTGGGAAACTCGAAAAACTTCCTTGCGGTATTCCCGTCATTGGTAGTTCCCGAGCCTTGTTTTACTATATCAATTAACAGATTGAGCTCCTCTTTAAATTTATTTTGAATGTTTTTTTTTTCTGTTTTGTAACATATCTTTATGCTCATTACTTCTTGCTGCCCACTGTTTGAAGTCAAGTCTGTACGCAATGTGTAACAGACATTCCATGCAATTTATACGGGCATGTAGGGATGATAGGCCAAATTCATATATGTCAGAACACACAGTTTTTGATGTTACAGCATCTAAGTGGTTCATTTCTGTTGGTTTTGCTAAGCACAGGTAGCATGATGCATTTGATCTAGCTTCAGAAAGGTACGTGCAGACTTTTGCGTCGATCATTGTCATCATTAGTTTATGAGTCACCCTGTTACTATTAATGCACTCTGTGGGGTTAAGGGCCTCAATTTCCTCATCCATTTTTCTTTTGTTATCAATGACAACTGCATGGCTTTCTTTTACAAAAGTGAACTGAACCGGACGACAATAAAAAGTTGAGCATGGTTTCGGGTTTGTCCATATAGTATTATCTCCATCTGTCAGTTTCAGTGGCACCAAGGAGGTCATGAAAATGCTTGAATCATCATGCTCGCCGTCCATTTTCTGCTTGTATCGGCTTTGATTGGAAGCACCATCAAATCCCCACTTCGATATCAGCTTTAACTGCTTATTTTCCACATTATCAGAAAGACTTTGAAGAATCCGCTTCACCGTGATGTCAAGTAAAGCTTGAAGTGTAATTCTAGCTGATGAATCCGTAACTGATACTGATTGATTAGGAGGGTAGCATGCAAGCTTAGTTTGTTGCAGTTTATAGTAGGATGGGTAAATATCCTTAGCACCTTCCCGAATGGCAGTCTCTCGCAACGTAATATATTGCCACTTTGAAAGCTTAAGTGAAAGAAGCAATCCAAGTGCTTTCTCTGGTGTAAATATTACTGTTTTCTTAATGCTTTCCTTGATTTTAACGGCAGCTTCTGGATTTTTGATCATATAATTGATTACAGATGCGATATCTTCATAACCTTCTTCTTTTAAACGTGCTGCAGCTGCATATGCCAATTCACAGGAATCCTCGCCTATGTGCTCACTAGATCTTCTCTTTTTCTGTTTGCTTCCCAGATCTTTGAATGGTTTTCGGGACCTTTTTGTCATTGTTCCAACAGTCGATGATGTCGAAGGTTCTGGAGAGACTGAGCGTGCTCTTGGTATCTCATCAACAGTTGGTTCTTGATTTATTAAAGTTTGCACGCAACTCGGCCAATCAATATTTGCTTGCAACAACTCTCCGTACGTATTTCTAAACTTATCAAAGAATCATTTAGATTTCTGCCACCTGTTTAAAGCAGCTCGCGTGAATCTCCGGCAAAATTCTTTGAGAGTTACTTGATCTTCGGCAGAAAGGCAATCGCCTATGCGGGACACAATTGCACTAAACAATACTTCATGATTAAATGAAGGGCACTCACTTTTTAGAAGAACAAACAAATCTAAGTTGGTGATTAAACTTTCCATTCTAAGATTTTGTAGTCGCAAAGCAAATAGTTTTAGTGTTAGCAGTTACACGGTTGTGAACAATCTAAATTATGGAACAAAATTATAGCCCTTTTATTGTATAAAGTCAATAATTAGTTAACTACCCTCATTAAAGTTATAAAAGATATGATAATAAAAATTTATAATCGTCAAAAACATTTCGTAGAACTCATAGTAGAACTAATCAACATTAGCAAATCACATTAGCTCACTAATTATAAAAAGGTGAATGCAGTTCTTAGTTGGTATTGTTGAGAGATATTTCAAATCATTTAATCACTTAATAGGCTCATTAGAATCAGAAGACTACAACCATCATTCTAATTACTTAATTACTTGTCATCAGACTCATTAGATGACTACACAATATGTTATTTTGTATTTTGAACGTATGCAAGGTTTTAAAATTCCTTTTGTGTCGATATTATTATGTGTCCGGTTATGTTGTAATCATACTTTTAGGGTATGATCAATTAACAATTTCATTCCCCTATCTTTCTAAAAGAAGCGACAGCATGGGCACTTTGACACTGATATTCAACTATTTGGTATTGTTGGAAATCTTACAAGATCAACAAGATACTACACACCTCTGTCTAGTCCTTCAGGTCTATAGGGGTGATGCTATTTTATGTTAAGAGTTGTTAAAGCTCTGAATTCTTCAACTTAAACACTAAAAGGAACGTTTAATATGTAAAAATAAATAAAACTATTTTGAGGATTTAAAAAAAAAAAAGGCATCTACAACCATTATGTAACGTATGTCAAAAAATCATAAATAATTAGTACTAAAACCTCCTATAAGGATATTACGGTTATCGCTGCCGTTTCAGAGATATTTCGATTTTTCATACTAGCTCCATACAAAATTTTCGTAAAAAAATTATAATTCCTTCGTTTTTGTGCAGAATCAATTCTGGTGTCATTTTTGTATATTGTTATAACAAATAGAAGTGATATCCGGCACAAAAACTGGCACTTGCAAAATAAAATGCCTAAGTCTATGAAAGCCGTTTTTCAGCCCACCGTGCGCCGCCTGCGACGGGAGCAACACGTGCGCGGAGTCGAGAAGGGTAAATATGACCCCGCCACAACCGCGGCGTTACATTTTTTGCGATGTTTCAAAAACGTTTTTTACCTAATATTATTAAATTTTAAGGTGTTTTTATACAAAATGAGTAACCCGGAGCTTGAGGATGAGCGCATACGTCATATTTTAATGCAATCCGACAGTGAAGATGAATTGTTATCCGACACGCAGTCAGGACAGTGATACTGTGCAAACTACAAGCAGTGAATTTGACAGCGACGACGAGAACCTGAACCTGAAGCACCTGTCAGAGTTCCAGGTGTACGTAAAAGGTGCCAAATATGTCTGTATGCTCGCCATCGCAAGACAGCAAATGTTTATGATGAATGCCATTCTTATATTTATCCCGAACACACCGTTTCGTTCTGCCAGAATTGTGCTGCAATGACAGACAATGATAACATGTAGTTTATAAGTGATTATAAGACTGTAATTGAAACTGATTGATCTCTACTACATATGTACCAAATTAAAGGTTATTTATAAAAGACGTTTTCTAATTTTTGTTATTTTAGTTTGGCTTGAGTAATTTTATGAAAAAGTTGATCATTCTGTAGTACTTTGCCAAAACTGATTTAATTATAATAGTTTGTATTACTATATGCGTGTTTTATTTATCAAGTCATAAAAATAGTATTTAATTTACATAATACTTATTGAAACGTTGGTTAAAAACAAGAAAAGCTATTTTAGACCCAATGACATACAGGGTCAAAAAGACCCTCGACAACCTCCACGTAACTATTTTCACCACATCCTCGCCGGGTTAATACATGACGAGAAACCTTTGTACCTCTTTAGGGTTCCGTAATCGACAAGGCACCCTTATAGTTTCGCCTTGTCCGTATGTCCGCGGCTTAGCTCAGATACTTTTTACTAAAACGCTGAAAATTTTCGTTAGTCTCAAGTGTGGACCCCTACCAACTGAGTGGTTTTAAGTAAGAATTCAAACGTTTCGGTAGTAGTACCTACATACATTTGTATAATAACGAAGTTAAGGATAACACTTATACTAAGACTTGACAAATTCACGAGTAATAGTAGACCAACTGTATTTAACTGTATTTTGGACAAACTCAGTAGAAAAATATTTAGATCAAGTTCTTATTTGTGTAAAACAGAGTAGTTTGTTTTTGTTAGAGCATGCTACGGAACTCTCGGTCAGCTAATCCAACTCGCACTTGGTGTTGTAGTAAACTACGAAACCCTGCACTGCGCGTGGCCCGACACGCACTTGGTCGGTATTTTTTATATCGATTATTACAGGTTCGCGTTTGACCACCATCTCACCTTACTAACACTAGTTTATGAGATACCTTTACTAATAATTACTACTAATTTGTGAATATGAGAGCAATGTGGGATAACAACGAATATTATGAGTAGATTACGGCACTGTCTGGCAGTTTGAGTGCGGTAATATATACGGCCCTCCCAAATGTCCTAACTTTGGTATTGTTCGTCAAATCGTTCAAGCTTCTTAAGGTTCTAAGTTGAGCTACGCGATATTTGACAAATGCTTGCTCTGTTTGGACGGGCCTGCTCAAATCTGTGTGATTCTCTGTCCTCTAAAGGGCGCCACAGACATAAACCTACATGGCTCTCATATGATTTGATCACTACAGATTGTATGGACTTTAAAAGAGACGTTGACCTCTGAGTTTGTTTCAGTGTTTCTTCTCAGAGTAGTCAGTTAGGAAAAACTGGCCTCATCTAGTTTACATTTATGAAAAAAAAAACGTGTAAAAGTGTTATTTGCAAAATAAACATAATTATTTCACTAACACAGTGGATTTTGTCTAATGGGAATAAATTAATAATCATTATTTTAGCTGTCTACCGAAGGTCTAATGAATCATTTGTTATACTAAAATTATTTCGTATCTTAGTTAAACATTTGCGAACTAAGTTACCGAAAATTGATAACAATAATTCAGTTAGTTTCTTGCAAATTATTTCCTTTGATGTTCTCGTGATGTTAGCTTAGATGCTGGTTAACATTGAACTAGGTATATTCCCTATGGAAATTCTATGTTATCTATACTAATATCATAAAGTGGAGTAGTTTGTTTGTTTGAATGTGGTAATCGTCGAAAGTACTGGGTGGATTTGGATGAAATTTGGTATGGAAGTAGACTGAAACTTGAAGAAGGTTTTAGGCTTTTTAACCGACTGCAAAAGGGTTTGTCGTGATAAAGTCTTTGGGAGCGAAATCCCGCGCGACTGCTAGTTATTTATATATGCCCCGCTATCAAGATTTTGAACTGCAATTTGTATCAGCAAATTACTTGAAATAATTATCATTGAGTAGTAGTTGCCCAGTGGTTAAAAGCATAGTTTACGAGGTCGTGGGTTCAAACCGAGACAGGCACATTACTTTGTGTAATTACTTCACACCCGAACAGTTGCTCAATCTCTATCAAGCCCAGGTTCGGTCGTGTATGGAGTACTGCTCTCATCTTTGGAATAGATCTGCTAAATACCAACTGGACGCGCTTGAGTCTATCAAGAAGCGGGCCAAGAGACTCATTGGCAACGATGCACTGGTCGAGTCAAAGCTCCAGAGCCTTGAACATCGACGACGAGTTGCAAGTCTATCGGTTTTCTATCGGTTACATTTCGGGGAGTGTGCGATGGAATTACACAGTCTAATTCCGCCAAGCCCGTTCCATCATCGGACTACGAGACAAACGGCGAAGCGCCATCGTTACATGATGGACATCCCACCGATACGCACAAAACGTTTTGGGAATACCTTCATTGTGCGTACGGCTAAGGAGTGGAATTCCCTGCCGGAGTTTGTTTCCCGATAGCTATAACCTAGGAGTCTTTAAGTCAAGAGTGAATAGGTTATTTTTAGGTAAGCGTACTCCGTCTTCGTCACTTACCACTTACCATCAGATGAGATGGTGGTCAAACGCGAACCTATTTTTAATAATAAAAACAAAGTTTATCATCACCACTGCTCTGAATCATCGTGTAGAAACCTACATATCCTAGAACTTAAATATCAAAGACATGCGACATCCCACCAACCCGTACTGGAGCCACATGATTGATTACGACTCATTCCCTCTCACGAAGAGGAAGCCTGTGTCCCACCAGCGCAACCTCTTTAGGCTGATTATGTTATTGTATTTTTTTTTCTTTAGTTTTATTGGCTAGTAGGTTCAGTAAAAGAATTTTGCTTAATATTATCGAAAATTAATTCGTACCTACTCGAAGACATAACGTTCACAAATATATTTACACTAACAAACAATAATACTTCTTTATTACAGATATTCGTTAAATAATATTAAATTAAAGAAACACAAGATGAAACCTTGTCTTCCATCCGTCAGCCAGCCTCAACCTCATGTTTTGTTTCAATAATTACGTAATAAAGTATACATATAAATACCTACGTAAATGTGCATAATAACAATAGCTACGACTGTAAAAAACATCTTCATAACATAGATTAAAACTTCTATGATAACCTTAGCCACTGTTACAACATCTTGAGTAAATAGAGTAATCATATCATATTACACACACCACATTCATATTACAACACACCACTTTCACGTCACAAAAATTCTTCACATTATCACACGTCACACCACAAGATCATGCATACCATATGTAAACCACGACATTCGCTATACACAAACTGATTACGATACGTTTAATTTTAAAATTAGTTTACATAACATAAACATTTTACGGAAGATGACACAGACATTATTTGCCTTTTTTGTCCGGGTGGGAAAATCATCGAATGTCTTCTCGGGATGGAGCAGAAGGGCCATCAGACTTTTACTGACTAAAAACCCACCCTATTCCGTCAGCTGTCCTTGCACACACATTCCCGCAACCCCACAAAGCAGGCAATGACCCTATAGGGCCCCGACACTAGTGCTGACGACTCTTTGAGGCGCGCGTGAAACACGGTGCGCCACTGACCCGGGCCTGGTCCTTACCGGACGGTGAGCTAGCTACCCCTACTCGCCGTCCGTAAGTCCGCGCTGGCATTATTTGCCTAAAGCCGGCTCTACACGTTGGCCAACACAGTGGCGAATGTAGTGGCCAGTGCCTATTCGCCAACGTGTAGAGGGGGTGTTTGTGCATCTTGGGTTGTATTGGAATGATGGCCGACGAGTTGGCGCGAGATCCGTGTGGTGTCGGTTTTTTGCAAAAGATCAAAGGGTTGTTGGCCGAGTATTGGCTACCGCGTCCACACGTTGGCCGCGCGTTTAGTATGCTACGAGCTCCCAGAACGATCGCACGCACCTGATTAAACATTTTAACCGACTTCAAAAAAAAGAAGGAGGTTCTCAGTTCGTCTTGAACTTTTTTTTATGTATGTTACCTCATAACTCGAAGTCAGCTCGATCGATTTAGAAAATTCTCTTTTCATTTGAAATGGTATACTTTCTAGTTGGTCCCATTGTTATGAAATCAGGATCTGATGATGGGATCCTGGAGTAATCGAGGGAACTCTTCAAATATTATAGGCACACCTATAGCGTTTTGGGTATTTCTTATAGTATCTTGTGCAGTTGCTCTCGAAAAGCACCATTTGGGGAAGTGGAACTGATGAATGATGATGAATGATGAAGACCACAGATGACCACAGAAACTACTCAATAATAAGTATTTCGTGGATTGAGATTCGATTACTTGAATATGGATGTTAAGCACTATATGTTCGTCACAATGCATATGGTGATGTAGAGCTGATGGTCAAGTACCAGGAGAACTCAAAAATTAACGGCTCTGCATCGGGAAAAGCAATATTTTGTAAAAGGTGATAAGTTGTTGACATTTTGGCTTTTGTAACTAGATAAATTACAAACCGACCCACTAAAAAGCGTGAATAAAACTTTTTAACAAAAAATAAAACCGACTTCCATATTTAAAATACTACAAAGGCAAAAATAACCATAATTTCGGAAGGCGGTGTCAAAAAAAGAAAATACAAAACGAATAACACCGAATACCGAAATTAAAGTTATTTTTGGCGTTGTAGTGTTTTGATATGGAAGTTGGTTTTATTTTTTGTTAAAAAGTTTTTATAGTCACGCGTCGGTAACAACTAGTGTAAACAAAATGTTAGTAATGACTAATAACGAAGAAACTTTTCGGTTTATAGAGCTCTACCAAGCCGTAAATTGTTTGTGGAACCCAAGAAGCAGCAGTTAGCGCATCAATATCCATTTTAATAAATACGTCCGCACATTGGCCTGAACCGTAGCAAACTGAACGACCTTCCAACGTGTGGACGCTATCACAAACTCTTGGCCAATATGCTGGCCACTACATTCGCCACTGTGTTGGCCAACGTGTAGAGCCGGCTTAAAAGAAGCTTCATGTGCCTACTAATTTCTAACGAAATACTGATAATAATAACAAAAAAAAAAAAAATTAACCTACTACAACATACCATGATATTTGAAAACAGAATCGTTAGTCAGACTGGCTGGCAGTTTGGAAAATGGAACCATAACTAAATATCTATACATAAATACATTGCCCAAAAGTATAACCGTCTCTTTCTTTCTTCCAGATTGGCGAACATAATGAAAGAGATAGCGCTACTCCCAGAGAACCTGCTACGGATGCCATCAGTCGGCCTGGTCAACCAGTGGTACGAGAGGTCCTTTGAAGAGATCATCCAGTTCGAGCAGATGGAACCGGACCCTCCTATATTGAGCTCGTAAGTTTACGCGTTGGTTTAGACTGCATCGTTGATCGAGCGGTGAGCACTAAGTTTCGGGTTCGAGCAAAAAGTGAAATTGTGTTTTTCTGTACGGAATTTCTCAGTAGTAGGCCGGAGTTTGGAAGCTGATGGTGTGATAACCTAGTCATTTAGACTTCTTTAACCGTCGTTACGGGTAGTCAGAATCCAGTAAATCTGACACTGTCTAACCAAGGGGTATCGTGTTACCCAGATACTGGGTTGTGGAGTTCAGTTCAGATAGAACTGCCCATATAAAACACTAATATTCAGCAGTCACTCCATTTTAAAAGTACAGTTTTATTTAATTACTAGCACTCACGCGGGGCTTCGCTCCCGTGGATTCTATCACGGTAAAAACATAACTCTCCTTTTTTGCAGTCGGGTAAAAAGTAGCCTATAACCTTCCTCAAGCTTCAAGCCACTTCCATACCAAATTTCATCCAAATCCACCCAGTACTTTCGAAGATTAGCGCGTTCAAGCAAACAAACAAACTTTTCCGCTTTATAATATTAGTATAGACTAGTACTCACGCGGAGCTTCACTCCCGTGGATTCTATCACGGTAAAAACACAACTCTCCTTTTTTGCAGTCGCGTAAAAAGTAGCCTATAACCTTCCTCAAGCTTCAAGCTACTTCCATACCAAATTGCATGCAAATCCATCCAGTACTTTCGAAGATTAGCGCGTTCAAGCAAACAAACAAACATACTTTTCCGCTTTATAATATTATAGTATAGATGACTGGGACTTTTATGTACCTACTTAGGCCTTTTTAAGAGCAAAAATTTTCTAGAACAGTTTCGAAAAAGGTAAGCGTTCTTCATCTTGGACCACATCATCGCTTGGTATCAAGTGAGATGGTGGCCAAACCATATATACATCTCAAAACGTGTATGTATCCACACGCTTTCTGTCGGTGCCAACACGAGTGCATACCTTCATAATATCATGTTGTCTCTTGAAACTACGCCAACTTTGGTAATCCATTTCACACTCATTTTGCATAAGTAGGTGATTACCTAGGTAGATATTGCGGCCTTACGATTGCAGAATGGAAGAACGCGGGGGAATATGATGTGCCAAGAAAAACTGACTTAATAGCTATTTAAGCTGACGTCTTTCTATGTATTTTTGGTAATTAGTCTACATTAATAATATTATGAGGAAGATTTGAATTGACCTCGATCTCGCCTTATGGTAAACGATAGATGAGGTCTACTATGGAACGAGTGAGCACAGAAGATGCCTATTCACTCTTGCTTTAGCGGCTGACGGGTCAATGTCTTAGTTAGTTTGTAATGGATGAACTGCACAAAAACTTCTGGTCCGATTTCAGAAATTCTTTCACCATTATAAATCTACCTTAATGACAAGTAACTAAGTAGCAAAGCCTCTTGCAAAAACTTAACCGATGGGGTTAAGCTTCTGCTAGAGGTAATGCCTCTAGCAGAAGCTTAACCCCATCGGTTAAGTAACTATTGTTCGTGAACCCACTCCAGACACAAGCTTATTTAACTTAATTTCAGGAGGCAACAAAATTGCTAGTAATGTGAATTCTACGCACATTACTAGTTCTCTTTTCAAAGACACAAAGTAACAAAGGCTGCTTTAATTTCGCAAAAAATCCCGTTTCCACGCGAGGGAAACCACTGGCAGGAGTTAGCTCCAAGTCTCTCATTGATCTTCTCTCTTTCCAGATTCTGCGAACGGCTAGTCCACATCCGCAACCGCCACGCAGACGTGGTCCAGACCATGGCCCAGGGCGTCTTGGAGTTGAAGGAATCGCATGAGGTGGACCCTAGCACCGAAAATTCCATACAATATTTCTTGGACCGCTTCTACATGAGCCGCATCTCTATCAGGATGCTTATCAATCAGCATAGTGAGTTTGTAGTTCTTTTTTATTTTACCTCCGATGCAAAGTATGGGTGTTATACGTTTGACGTGTCTGTGTGTCTGTGGCATCGTAGCTCCTAAACGAATGAATCGATTATGATGCGGTTTTTTTGTTAGGAAGCTGACGTGATCAAGATAGTTTTTAGCTACAATTTAACAAGGTGTAGGTGATGCAAGGTTGTGGAGTGTAACGTAGATGTAGTATCAAACATCACGGTAATAGTACCTACAAGTATCGAAGTTAAAAGGAAAACTATCAGACCTATGGAGGCTTCTTTACGAGTAATAGTCGCTTTCGGAGAAATGCCACTGAAAATATTTAAGATCAAGTTCTTATTTGTGTAAAACAGAGCAGTTTGTTTTTGTTAGCGCATGGTACGAAACTCTCGGTCAGCTAATGTGACTCGCACTTGGCGTTGTAGTAAACTACGGAACCCTACCCTTCGCGTGGCCCGACACGCACTTGGCAACATTTTTTAAACCAGGTCTAACCTCCCGTTTTGCTTATCTTAAATATCTCTTCTCCCTAGCTCTCCTCTTCGGCGAACAAATCGGCGTGGGACCCCGTCAAGCCTCAGTCGCGGGAATAGGCAACGGTGGACGCCATATTGGGTCCATCGACCCCGCTTGCGACGTTGCAGCGGTCGTAAGAGACGCGTACGAGAATGCACGGTTCTTATGTGACCGTTATTATCTGGCATCACCTGAGCTGCAGTTGTTGCAAGATGGAGGTAAGGGTTAGAATTGTTCCATCATTCATTATAGATTTAGTGCTTATAAGTCATTATCTGCTTAGCTTTTTTCCAGCTAGGTCCCACCTATAAAAAAAAAAGAATTGTTTAATAAAAGACTGGAAGCCGTTCCAGTCTTTTTATACAACGTGTAACAGAATAAACGGACCACGTAACCATTCTTTGGAATGAGATTCAAGCCGTGTGTAGAGAAATCTCATTGGACGTTTTGATACGATGTACAGAATCAGTGGTGACTCGTACTCAGAATTGTATTGATGCTGGAGGTCACCAATTTGAACAGTATTAACATTTGTTATTTATGTTTCATTTACATTGGACTTCCAGCTTTCTAATTTCCTGAAATTTAACTTTGTAGAACGGTAAATAAATTTTCTATGGACGTTCAAAGTGTGTATACATTTTTTTGAAGCACCCGGTATATAAAAAAATGGGATATAAAAAAATAGTAACAAATTAAAGAGAGGGATGGAGATCTTTTACCATGTTTTTGAAAGAAGGAAGGGTTTCTGCTTGTCTTACTGACACGGGAAGAGTATTCCACAGTCGTACTGCTTGAGCTGCGAACGACTTACCAAAGAAATTGGTGGAGTGTCAGAAACTGTGACACCATAACACTGAAAGCAAGCGGTAACACCAGTAACAAGGTAACACGATACGTCTTGACAAGCCAAGGGGTAACGTGTTACCCAGTTACTGGGTTGTGGAGGTCAGATAGGCAGACGCTTCATGTAAAACACTAGTACTTAGCTTTGGTTGGTTAGACTGGAAGCCGACCCGATATAGTTGGAAAAAAGGCTAAGCAGGTGATGAATACATCGTTCGTATTACAAATACAGTATGTTAACTAACAGAGGGCGTTCCCGTTAACAGGCCCGTTGGTATAGTGGTCAGTGGCCCTGACTGGCCTGACTGACTGGTCGTGTGTTCGATTCCCACCTAGGACAAATGTTTGTGTGATGAGCACGGTCATTTGTTCTTTGTCTGGGTGTAATTTATCTATAATATGTATGTATTTAGAAATATATATGTATGTTTATCAGTTGTCTAGTACCCATACCACAAGCTCTGCTTAGTTTGGGACTAGATGGCGTTGTGTGAAAAGTTGTGGAATATTATTATTATATTATTATTATTAATAGTATAGCATCCATACATGCAAAAAAATGTTACCATCCGACAACAAAATGCTTTTTTTTAATATTAAAATATAAACTAAAAATGTTAAATTGATACGTAAAAGAAACACTCTGTACACGCGTACGCATTCATAAATAAATTGCGACGTTGCCGTCCTTCAAGTACGCGTGTACAGAGTGTTTCTTTTACGTATCAATTTAACATTTATAGTGAATATTTTAATATAAAAAAAAAATCATTTTGTTTTCGAATGGTAATATTTTTTTAGCATGTATGGATGCTATACTATTGCGGGTTAACGGGAACGCCCTCTGTTAGTTAACATACTGTATATAATTATATAGTTATTTTAAATTTTATTTTAAATACTTTTTTTTTATTTTGTCTACCAGTTCCTCTCATTATCTTGGACTCTGGCCACTACAAAGGTACTTGTATCCCTCGATTTGTAACATAAAACATTAAAAATTTAGCATCAGTATTTTATTAAGTCCTGGACTTTAGATTTTCAAAAAATATTGATCGCGTATTTTTTGCCCTTTCAAGTCAAGAAAAATTCACAAAGATGGAAAGCTTCAAAGTACAGGAGTGGGGGCTGCTGACGACACACATTGCTAAGAATTATACCGGAGTGTGACGTCACGCGAAATTTCAACTCACTTTATCGTCTTAATTTTTCAATTACGTGAAATAATTAAAAATACGTGTCTAATGTTTTTTGTTAAACTACGTGACGGACTAAATAACATATTTTAGGAAACTATCCTATTCATGACAATTATGTTGTATGGATTTGGTTGCCATCCCACCACCGCCGTCCCACGAATTACATTACACTGTTTCTTGCTTGACAAATGAATATCGTACATTCAGAGGTCATATGAATTCCTGCCTGGGTTGCGGGAGTGTGCTAACGAGATACCTTGACCCCGGAACGTAAGGGCAACTGAAGAAACAGGGTAGGTTTTTAGTCAGTTTTCAGAGTCCACTCCCTTCCGCTGCACTCAGAGCGGGGAGGAGACTGATGAATTTCCGCCCGAAATAAAAAGGTGTCAAGTGAATTTTTAGCGTAATAAGAGACAGTGGGACTGCATATCGATCCTTCAAAGCATATTTAATAAATTCATCAGTGTCTACATATTTTTCTCCCATTTGTTCTAATAAAAACTACATAACTAAAAGACTCATTATTTTTTTCTGTAGTTTCTGCCCGTGCATTATTTTTGTGTGTTAATTAATCCGTCTTGATATAAAGTAATAAATGCGAAAGTCCCTCTGCCTAAACTCTTCAACACTCATTTTGATGAAATTTAGCATTGATACATTTTATTTGAACTGGTGTCTAACATAAGCTACTAAAACATCAACCGCTAAAAGTCAGAACAAAAAATCGAAAATAAACTACTAGCATTTCGCACGCGAATTCGACCATTTGGATTTCAACATATTTTAAAGACAAGCCAACAAATGATACACCTTTCTACCAATTAAATATATATTTTATTTATTCATCAGACAAAAATATCCATACATTTGTTAGTAGGTGCTCTTAAATTAATGTTAGTATCTTAACTTAAAATTAACACACAGCGCATTACAAAATTAAAACAATTTTTGAATTGGATCATTACTTTTTTATTATTTATAGGCTTGCGACCACCATCTCACTTGATGTTAAGCGAGGATGTGGTCGAAGATGAAGCACGCTTGCCTAGAAGTAACCTATTCACTCTTGACTTAAAGACTCCCAGGTTATAGTTATCAGGAAACACAAACACTTATTTATTCACACTTGCATCCGGAGACTCCCCCCTACAAACAAACTTTTACCTCTTTAAAATATAAATATGTATAAATGTAACCAAACTATAAATATTTATTTTTCCCGTTTCCAGTGCCCTCCCAACAACCGATGCCCATAGTGTACGTACCGTCGCATCTGTACCACATGTTGTTCGAGTTGTTCAAGAATTCCATGCGAGCCACCATGGAGAGCCACGAGAGTTGTCCCCCTCCCATCACTGTGAACATCACTAGGGGACAGGAGGACGTGTCTGTTAAGGTAACACTATAAGCAACCTAGATAAACAAACTAGCTCTTTGCCCCAACTTTGTCAGCGTGGATATCGAAATAATTTATATATATATATACAGTACTAGTATTTGCGTGTTGCGCGAGGTGCAAGCACCTCGCGTGCTTGTGAAAAAAGAAATTGGTATTTGCGTGTTGCGCGAGGTGCAAGCACCTCGCGAGCTTGTGAAAAAAAAAAAAAAAAAAAAAGAGGGGGGGGGGGGGTGATGGGGGGGGGGTTGCACAAGTATTTCGACTAAAGCATTGCCCCTCTAAATGAATCTGAAAAAAAAAATGTTCCAAGTCTCTTAGATTCCGAGATCCGCCTAAAGGGGGGGAGAAGGGGGGCGGGGGGGGGGGACTTTGAAAAATGGTTTTTACTTTACCGAGCCTCCTCTATACGAATCCGTAAAAAACAAAAAATACGGGTCTCGTAGTTTCCGAGATACGATAGGGAGGGGGGAGAAGGGGGGGGAAAAGGGGAGGTTTGGCACTTTTCCCGTAGGTTTGAGAGTTACTTGTTTACGAATCTGTCAAAATATACCCACCTCCCCATCCACCATCTGGGAGAACAATTATGTCAATGAGTGAGTCAGTGAGTGGTAATCTAGCTTTATATAATATAACTAGTATTTGCGTGTTGCGCGAGGTGCAAGCACCTCGCGTGCTTGTGAAAAAAACTAAAGCATTGCCCCTCTAAATCAAGTATTTGCGTGTTGCGCGAGGTGCAAGCACCTCGCGTGCTTGTGAAAAAAAAAAAAAAAAAGAGGGGGGGGGTGATGGGGGGGAGATGGGGGGGGGTTGCACAAGTATTTCGACTAAAGCATTGCCCCTCTAAATGAATCTGAAAAAAAAAATGTTCCAAGTCTCTTAGATTCCGAGATCCGCCTAAAGGGAGGGGAGAAGGGGGGCGGGGGGGGGACTTTGAAAAATGGTTTTTACTTTACCGAGCCTCCTCTATACGAATCCGTAAAAAAAAAAAATACGGGTCTCGTAGTTTCCGAGATACGATAGGGAGGGGGGAGAAGGGGGGGGAAAAGGGGAGGTTTGGCACTTTTCCCGTAGGTTTCAGAGTTACTTGTTTACGAATCTGTCAAAATATACCCACCTCCCCATCCACCATCTGGGAGAACAATTATGTCAGTGAGTCAGTGAGTGGTAATTTAGCTTTATATAGTATAACTAGTATTTGCGCGTTGCGCGAGGTGCAAGCACCTCGCGTGCTTGTGAAAAAAAAAAGGGGGGGTGTGATGGGGGGGGTTTAGTATTTGCGTGTTGCGCGAGGTGCAAGCACCTCGCGAGCTTGTGAAAAAAAAATAAAAAAAAAAAGAGGGGGGGGGGTGATGGGGGGGGGGTTGCACAAGTATTTGACTTAAGCATTGCCCCTCTAAATGAATCTGAAAAAAAAAATGTTCCAAGTCTCTTAGATTCCGAGATCCGCCTAAAGGCGGGGAGAAGGGGGGCGAGGAGGGGGGACTTTGAAAAATGGTTTTTACTTTACCGAGCCTCCTCTATACGAATCCGTAAAAAGAAAAAATACGGGTCTCGTAGTTTCCGAGATACGATAGGGGGGGGGGGAAAAGGGGGGGTTTGGCACTTTTCCCGTAGGTTTGAGAGTTACTTGTTTACGAATCTGTCAAAATATACCCACCTCCCCATCCACCATCTGGGAGAACAATTATGTCAATGAGTGAGTCAGTGAGTGGTAATCTAGCTTTATATAATATAATGTTAACTAACAGAGGGCGTTAACCCACAATAGTATAGCATCCATACATGCTAAAAAAATATTACCATTCGAAAACAAAATGTTTTTTTTTTTTTAATATTAAAATATTCACTAAAAATGTTAAATTGGTACGTAAAAGAAACACTCTGTACACGCGTACTTGAAGGACGGCAACGTCGCAATTTATTTATGAACGCGTACGCGTGTACAGAGTGTTTCTTTTATGTATCTAGTTTAACATTTTTAGTGAATATTTTAATATTTAAAAAAATAAGAACATTTTGTTTTCGAATGGTAATACTTTTTTAGCATGTATGGATGCTATACTATTGCGGGTTAACGGGAACGCCCTCTGTTAGTTAACATACTCTATATACTTTATTTCGGATATAGAAAATCCATGATGTGTTAGTAACAGAAATACTTATACAACTATATTAGTAACAAAATAAATTTACTTTAGAATATCGTCCCCTCTTAATTACTAATTAACCAATAATACACCTTACTACCAATGAAGAAATTTTTAGAATCAGATATTCAGTAGTAGAGTAGAATTGGATAATTAGTTCCTCCTACACACAAACTTACAAACAAATTTTAACTCTATAATATATTGTATTGATAAAGAAAGAAACACAATTATCAGTACATCAGGCACACACAGATACAAAAATAAAAATCTAAGTAATTATTTCTTACTGGTGTTATAAATGCGAAAGTTTGTAAGGTTAGATGTATAGAGAAACGGAAACTTTATAAGAACACTTTATTGTTCGTCTTTAGACCCTTTATTACGAGAATGCGTGGATATATCGAGTTGAAAACTATATACTCTGGTCTACAGTCCCTTGAAGCTGTGACAAAATCAACCTTCTAAATTAACGTATAAAAAAGATTGAAACGCTTGATTGAAATCCGTTTCCTAGTTCCGGAGATCAGAGTATAACAGGCAGGTAATATAGTTTTCATCCCCCCATCTCGGAAAGAGTATTTTTGCTCTTCGATATCTGAGTGCAAAAGCCGTTTTTTCCGCTCCGCTAGAGGATAAAGTAACTTGAATTTACAGTACCTAACAAAATATTACATATTACACTTAATTTAAGTAACTGTAGCAACGTTACTTTCAATTTTTCTTAATTATACCTAAGTATTATTTGTTATAATTTAAAGATTATTCTGTAATACTTACTTAGCATAATGTAGTAGTTAATACCTAAACTGAAATAAAAGTATCTTATGAATGTAAATGTTTTTTTTTTTTGCATTTAGTCATTTCCTCGCTGAGTTGGGATGAAAAGTTACGTGTTGCACTCGAGTGCAAAGATTTTTCACCTCGTACTCTTTTGATTCCCTCGCTAACGCTCAGGATTGTAGTGTTTTAGAATCCTTCGCTTGCTCGGTCATCAAAATTGAGCACGCGTTTGAAAAGCAACTTTGCAATCTTGTATAACAAATAACTATTTAAATTCTTGCTTTATTACTGTTCTTAAGCCCCCTCAATGGTTATTTTGTAATTTATATGTTCAGAGTTGTCAGCTAAATTGTCGGGGCCCAATTACACTAGGGGGCTGTTTCTTGCCGGGGTTGTGGTTTTTGAAGTGAAAACTTCTTTAGCATCGTTGTGATTTAAAAATTTATGAAACGATAGTAAAAGAGACAGACACATAAATTCATAAGATTTAACGTGGGAGAAAATGAGATAGGAAGCATTATATAGTGTTTCTTATGTCGTGGAAATTTTATATGGGCAAACGTATACCTTTGAAATTTCGTAAATTTTTGAAGGTTTCAATTCTACCACGTGTGAATTGCACCGGAGACCGCGGTAACTCTTTCGAACAAAGGGCAAATGACTGAACACGGATGTGTTTTAGTCAGTAAAAGTCTGACACACCCTCCCGCTTCGCTCAGATCCGGAGACAGTCATTAGATGAATTCACATCCTTAAAAAAATGTACAGATACAATTTTTTTTGTGATTTTGGTGTTTGGCGATTTTGTACCCATCATAAGGGCAGTATATGTGTCATATAAAACTAATTTATTTTTATATTTCCCCTCAGCTATCAGACCGTGGTGGTGGCATCCCCCGCAGTGTGTCAGACCTGCTGTTCAAGTACATGTACAGTACTGCACCGCAACCGTCCAAGTCTGACGCACACACCGTACCGCTGGCTGGTGAGTTGTTACTTGTATAACTATACTCTGAATTTTTTGCATATACACTAGTAACGAGTAATCGTAGAATAACTAATCTAGGTACTATGTGGAGATTTCTTTTCATGGGGAAGTAAAGATGAAGAAGAGATGAGTATAAAAGATGAAAAATCGACAAGTGAAAGAACTTCTGAATTTTATCTAATCTAATCTAATGTGTGTAAGTTGCGTTCGGAAATTGTATGATCAATATTTTTTTATTTAATAAAACCATTATTTACTTATGGTTCCCGTTATTTAACAACTCAATGTTTTAATATATATTTAAATAAGTATTTTTTCAATTCGAACCAGTACTTCTTGACGTCAAGCAAACAAACAGTGTTCAGCTTTATAATATTACTATAGATATAAGTATAGGTAGTCTATATTAATACCCTATAACCTTTCTTCGAGTTAAAGTCCCGTTAAAATCACTTCAGCCGTCCCAGAGATTAGCCCGGACAAATAGAAAGACAGACAGACTGACCTGACGTCTTTGTGTATACAATATGTTAACTAACAGAGGGCGTTCCCGTTAACCCGCAATAGTATAAGCACATCAATTAGATCGCCGCACACGCGGCCCGTCATTCATAAATCATAAATAAATTGCGACGTTGCCGTCCTTCAAGTACGTGTGTACAGAGTGTTTCTTTTACGTATCAATTTAACATTTTTAGTGAATATCTTAATATTAAAAAAAAAATTGTTTTTGAATGGTAATATTTTTTTAGCATGTATGGATGCTATACTATTGCGGGTTAACGGGAACGCCCTCTGTTAGTTAACATACTGTATATTACATACTACCAAAGGCCTATAGAAAAATATACATACATAATAAATGACTATAAACTACTGTATATTTTATAATTACCAATACAACTACTAGTATTATTTATCAATAAACTAATACATATACTATTAACACTATTTCACACGAATAGTCTGTAACGGCGTCGTGTGTCGCAGAGAGTAGTAAAAGGTTTGTTTTTTAACTATAAGCACTTGAGAAAACACGGTAATTTTTACATTATTTTATACAGTAAATAATGCATGCTCTCATATGTTTAATATTTACTTTGTGTCCGCTCGGTTGGTGCAGTCGTTGAGAGTTCACCTCCTGCGTTATCTTTGGGTAAAATATAATTTTCTGTTGTAGGATTTGCTTTCACAATATTAGTTGATGTTCGGTTCGATTCCCACACGGTACAATATGTGTGGGGTAGGCCGGAATTGCTTTGGTAGATTTATTTTAATACGTCTACTTGACAGTTTTGTAGAAATTGGTGAAGTGGAGCAGAATGTTTTATTTTGTCTGTTAGAAAACACACACACACACACACACACACACACCTCAGGCCTTATAAGTTAATGTCAGTGATCATTTAGAAACAGATAGCGCCATGTAGGCCATTCTTCGTTCGCTTTATGGCAAACATTGTACAGTCGTTAAATAATCTCATAAGTATGTTATTTTATATATTTAGTTTTACTAGAACTTCACTCGCGACTTTGTCCGCGTGGATTTCAAAATAATTTAAAGCACTCAAAATAATGCACCTTACTACTTATAAAAAATAAATTAGAATAGGATCATTAGGAATTACCCCCTATATACAAACTTACACACAAATTAAACCTCTTTATAATAAAGGTATACATTTTTGGATAAATATATATGTACAATGACATGTTTATGAGAAGCCATTAACATCACTGACAGAATAATTAGGAGGTTTCTGTGCTATACGTACGCAAGTATTTTTTTTTTTCATCACGTCTGTATAATTTCTGCCGTAAAGCGGAACTGTCCTAAAGCGACCAAGGCCACATAGCGCTGTCCCTTTCTCGCACTGTCACAATGAGACAAGACTGAGCTATAGAAATATCAAGCTTCTACCCCATCATTAAGACCGTTTTTTGCCGATCAAGGCCCGCTAAACTAACAAAAGTTACTTATGTTACTTTCTTCATAGATTACGGGTACGGTTTACCGATCTCGCGGCTGTACACTTCCACGGTGCATATGTATATTAAACCACGTGAGAAATAATCCATCTCATCATTTAGAACGAGACAGCTATACATGTCACATAGCGCTGTCTCTTTCTCGCACTGTCACTTTGACACAAGACTGAGCCATAGAAAAATCAAGCTTCTGTCCTACCATTAAGACCTGTTTTCGTCGATCAAGGCCCGCTTAACTAGCAGAAGTGTTATATATGTTATTCTTTCCATAGGTTATGGGTACGGTTTGCCGATATCGCGGCTGTACGCGCGGTACTTCCACGGTGACCTGATGCTTGTGTCCTGCGAGGGATATGGCACTGATGCCGTCATTTACTTGAAAGTGAGTATTTTAATTGTTAAGATCAGGCAATCCAAAATAATTTTCAGGCAAGCTCCGCCCCCATGCAACAGGTTAGGCCGTTGTATACTAAACGCTAACGCAGCAGTAATAAAGTTGAATATCGCGTGCGCTCTTTTACCATATTCGGGTTCGAAACTAAATGACGTAAGTCTCAATTCTTATTTCGCTTATAACTAAAGTAATAATTGATCTAGAGAAAAAATGTCCTATATTTGGATAATAAACTATATTTTCTGTCAATACTAATTTTAAACATAAAAGCCGAGTAGTAGTATTTTCAACAGGCAAATTTTTAGTTATATGTCCGTATAACCATAAACATAATATATAGATAAGAAGGCTTCTTGGCAATGTTCTTAAATACAACTTATATTTTTCCTCAGGCTCTATCAAACGAAGCGAACGAGCTCCTACCAGTGTTCAACCGAACATCGACGAAGTTCTACCGGCCCGTCACACAGCTCGCCGACTGGTCGGGTTCCCTCAACACCGCGAGCAACTCACAATGCAAGAACCGCGAAAAGGTATCCCCATTATCAGCACCCGTCTCAAATAGTCTATAGTAGTAGTAAACCACAGGAGTGAAGTTACCACTCCAAAAAATACGGGAATTTTCAACCTGGCAACTTTTGAACAAACGTTCAGAAGTTGCCAGGTTCGCTAGGTTCATAAAGTTTGCTCGAGTTTTAAAAATAGAACCCGTACATACAAAATTGTAGAATCAACACAACCAGTGCTTTTTATTAAATCGTTTTTTTCTTTAAATTAATGTTTCAATTGCAGGGAGAACATGATATTATATAGACGGTTGGATTGTGAAAGTAATGGATTTGGGATGAAATTTTAGAAATGGAATTGCATTATTTTCTTTTGTAATACTCGAATAAGATAGATAGTTTTTTTTTATCTTGGTAATGTTAATGTTTTCTTTTATTTATTTGAATTTCGGAAAATCCCGTCTTAGCGAGCATCTACGTACTAAAAGCAAAATTTGAGAGCCCTACTACTTGTAGTTTCTGAGATTTCGTGATTAGTCAGTGAGTGGTATCTCGCTTTTATATATATAGATTATGACCCAACTATTATAGGTTGGAAACATCTAATGCAAAAAAGTCATACCAAAGTTCTCTCAATATATTCCGTATACTGTGTCATTTCTATTTTTTCTAATAATCTATTATTTCATAAATAAAAAGCACTAAAATTGGCTATTTGTTGAAACTTAAAATTAGTAAGATTGCCATTGAAAAAAATAATATGGTGTACAATTTGTTTTGTTAAATACTCAGAATACGGAAAAGAACCAGAAACCGCTTACAACTGAAATTGCAAGCCGCGCCCTGTGTCCGAATATAAGACAAGCGTCCCTCGCCAGCCTTACTTCCCACCCGCGTAATGTTGCTAGCTCAGATATTACTTGTCCGTGTTAGGAGTAAACGTTGAGAGCATTTGAAGAAAGATAATAATAAAATCAAAATTGATTATTTTCTATACTAAAAGAACTTCTCTTTTCTTGAGATAATCAGGTATATAGTTATAAAATATTGATTTATTTAAACTTTATGTACAATAGTGGTGGGCGGACTTAATGTAACAAGGCATATACTACAACGAATAAAAGCCCTCAGTCTATACTAATATATACTTAATAATATTATAAAGAGGAAACCTTTGTATTTTTGTATGTTTGTATTGAATAGGCTCAAAAACTACTGGACCGATTTCAAAATTTCTTTTACCATTACTTAGAGGGATTCTTCCGAATCCGTATAGGCTATATTTTATCACGGAAAATAGATAGAATTTTTCGTGGTAGTGAAAATTGTGGAGTAAGGCGTCGAAAAAACTGCCGTACGTTAACGATTCTCGCGAACGCTGCCTATATTTAATATAAACATTGCACCCGTGCGAAGCCGGGGCGGGTCGCTAGTAATATTATAAAGAGGAAACCTTTGTATTTTTGTATGTTTGTATTGAATAGGCTCAAAAACTACTGGACCGATTTCAAAATTTCTTTTACCATTACTTAGAGGGATTCTTCCGAATCCGTATAGGCTATATTTTATCCCGGAAAATAGATAGGATTTTTCGTGGTAGTGAAAATTGTGGAGTAAGGCGTCGAAAAAACTGCCGTACGTTAACGATTCTCGCGAACGCTGCCTATATTTAATATAAACATTGCACCCGTGCGAAGCCGGGGCGGGTTGCTAGTAAGTAATAAAAAGAAGGGAAAATCAAAACATTTATATTGGCAACACTAACTAGATGGATGCATCATTCTCTATGACTATTACAAACTAAACAATTTATTCAGTAACTAAATAAGACGGTAAGTGATTGCGCTACTTACACGTGTAATGTGATCCTATCCTGTTTTTTTAGCCCCGCTGCATTTTTACAAGAAGGAACGACACAAGACGGCATAATTTAAATAAATTGGACACCGGTAAAACACGTTACGCGATATGACGTTCACAGAGCAACTGATCGACTGCGCGTCAAACTACTCCATTTAAGAGTAGTTTTTGTCACTTCAGTATTAAGCGCGCTCACGGCTTCTGGTTATGTTCCGTATTCTGAGGTTAAATAAATATTATATTTTTTTGTGATACTCGGAGTAAAGTTAGATAATGTTTTGGGCTCGCAAATGGACTGATAATATGAGCTCTGTCGTTCTTTTATAATTTTGTTTAAAATTATTATGATCCATGCAGATATATAATTACATATAAAAATGTATTTCAATAATATCTCCTAAAAGATCGGAATATTTTTAAACAAAATTATAAAAATAATAATTCAGGTGATGAAGAAGATAGATAGAAATTAAAACTACTCTTTTAATACATTAGAATTAGTACAGATATCATAGACATAGAGTTTAGTATAAGACTGTGTGACTGTGACGGAGTTGATTGTGTTAGTTATAAATAGAACACATTTATTTTAATTAAAAAAAAAGAGATGTCAAATAAAAGTTGTAATTTTTTGGGTTTGTTCACTTCAAAGTCTAAGATTTCATAACTTCATAATCAATCCATAAAAATTGTTACATTTTTATTTTGATTGCTATAGTAAAAATACTTATTTATAAATAAAGTAATGAAACTCCAATATAACCGAAGTTGCTGCGTAGAAGATCTCGTACAATTTTGTATAATATCATTATGATACGATTTAGAAAATAGTGTAGTGATGCTAACTAAACGTTTTAATGACAAACAGACAAGAATGTTAAATTCTTTTTTATATTTAAATTAAATATGGTGGACCTAACCAGTAGTATAGGTACGGGATTGTAATAAAATTGTGAGTTAAAAGAAATAGGCCAGAATTAGAAACTAGTAATGTGATGTGATTCATTTACAGATAGAAAGTCTTAGAAAAGTTGTACATTTTATTGATGCCAGATATAAAAATAATAGTTTTTCGAATGCTGTTTGTATTGAATGCTTTGTTTCATTGTAATTTGCAGTTACATTTACTATAAAGTACAATATTGTGAACAAAATAATTTAAGATTGCTAAAATCCATTTCAAAAATTCTTACAAGATTATACTTTGAAGTTGCATGATAGTTTGCTGCAATTTAATTTCACAGATGTTTTAAACACCTTTATTGTTGTGATTGAAAACTTTCTGATCGATTTTCGTAATTTTAATATTAAAAACAAATAAAGCAATAAATTAATGTTATCGAATTAATTTATATCTGACTTTCATAACATTACAATAGCTTTATATTCATCGATTAATAAACAATTATTTCTTGTATTGAATTTTTATAACTAAATTTTATCTTCGACTGTAGTTAATTTATGTTCACTGTAATAGAAACTATGATTAATGCAATAAAATAGACTTAACGTTTTAGAGGTAAACTAATCCAATATCTACCACAAAAACTACTTGATAATCCAGAGGATAGAATAAAATAATAAATGCATAAATTAAAAGTATTTTTGTAAGAATAACAGTACTCGATACACTATTAAAAACAAGCTAAGGTCTAAGAACACCATTTGTAAATAATAAACAATGCAATAGAAATAATATTTTAAATAAAAAAATATCCTATTTTTCAATAACTATGCCTAATTATTGTATCTACCTACATGTTGTATGTACCTGCTCTTGGTTTTGTAAAAAATATTATTACTCTTTTGCATTTTATACTTGTTTTTCTTATTTAAATAAGTTTTATTCCAAAATCGATATTGTGTAATTTAAATGATAGTGTTTAAATATTGTGTAGAGATGAAATTTAGTGAAGGAGAAATATTTAGTTTTATTAAAATATACTTATGAAATAGAATCTGTGTTTTTATATATTAACTCAAGCTTCGACTTTGGTGGTTTATGGGTATGTTGGTAAATGTATCCATTGAAAGTATCTGCATATTTATAAAAATTCGCCATTTCGTTATAAGACTGCTGACTGAGCAACAACTAGCAACTAGAAATTCAGGAAAAATATTGGTTATTTTAAGTTTACTCAAACTCAAAGTATTATATTTCACATAGGCCTACATAGACACTTACAAAACGTCAGAAGTTAGTGCACGGTTCAAAATTGGTCTTTTTCTATGGAGAAGAACCGGCAAGAAACTCCTCAGTTACTCTTTTAAAATATAATTTTTACAATTTATCCATAAATATATAAAATAACTTCATCATCGTCCTCCTGCCCTTATCCCATTACTTAGGATTGCCGCAACACGTTTTTTTCTTCCGTTCTCCCCTGTCAGACGTCAAAGCATAATTTTCTTAAGCTTGCAATACATGTTGGCCGAGCGTAGGCCAACGCGAGCGTTGGCAAATAGGTACAAGGCAAGAAATAATGTCCACACGTTCGACAAGTTCGTCGAACGCCAATGTAGACGACCAATGTAGAAGAGGGTCTGTAGAGCTGCCCACACGTTGGCCGAGCGCAGGCGAGCGCCTTTGATTTGTGACCAAAAACCGACACCGATCCGAAGTGAGGCAAGTGATCACGAGCAACGGCGAGCGAAGACAAGTTGCACCAAATGAGCTCTATACACGTTGGCGCTGGTCTCCACTCGGCCAACTAGGCAAGTGACACCGAGCGATAGCAAGACAAGGCAAATATACAGTCTACATGTTGGTATTGGCCTTCACTCGACAACGCTCGGCCAACATGTATTGCAGGCTTTAACCCCTCGAGTGTCGCATGTTGAATTTCCTTATGATTTTTGGGTAGGACTTCAGAAAAAATTATAAATCGGCAATTTATGGCCATTATCGTGGTATATATTATACCTTCCTGGATTCGTTATGAGTTTATCTAACTACACACATCAAAAGTGTCTAGGGATCAACATATATTTTCACAATAACTTTTCTCCTGATTGATATTAATTAAAATTTTCTTTAAGGATTCATCAAATAGTGTTTTCGTTTGTCACAGTAACGATAAACCAAGTCACCTTTGCATTAATAAAGAAATTTGCCATTTTCCTAATAAAGGGATTTTTGACATTTGAACCACTAACATTAAAGTTCGAAAAAAAGAATGAAGTAACAGTTTTCTTTAAAATTTTATTGGGTAACTTAAACAATTAACAATCCGTGTTTCTACCGCGAACACTAACAACACAAGAACATCGGTTTGGCATACTCAAAATGAGTTCATCCAAATCACGCTGTGGAATGGCCGCCCATGTTCGTTGCAACAACAAAAAAAGGTTTCTTGCGACTGGATACCCTCCATATTCGGCAGAGCTCTTCTCTGTAGCATATCCCATGCATGCTCAATCGGGTTCAAGTCTGGCGACTGAGCAGGCCAGAGCAGGACATTGATGTTAGCTGCGGCGAGAGTCTGTCTTACAACTCTGGCGGTGTGCGGTCGTGCATTATCATGCATTAACTGAAATAAGGGACCGATTTGCACTTGTAGAGGAACGATGACGTCAGATACAATCGTCTCAGCATAAATTTGAGCGTTGAGGTTGCCTCTGATCCAAATCAACTCAGTTCTTCCGCCGATCCAAATACCCGCCCATACCATGATGGTTCCACCACTATAAGGATGGACTTCCTGGCAGGATTTTAATCGCTGTTGGCGTCCAGGGGTTCTCCAGTGTCGTATACGTCTTGTATCCGGTCTCATACCAAAACGAGACTCATCAGAAAAGCACACGAAACGCCATTGTTCTTCTGCCCAATTTCTGTGTTCAAGAGCCCATTGATATCGAATCCTACGATTGTGCATTGCTATAGGTGGTACCCGTAGCGGTCTTCGGGAATGAAGGTTCACTTCATGCAAGCGGTTTCTGACTGTTTGGTCGCTAATTAAGTTCCCTGAAGAGTGATGAAGCCTCACGGCTAACATCATGGCGGTTATTGTTGGAGCTCTTCGAGTTAAGATTTGAATGTATCGGTCTTGTCTCCGTGTGGTGCAGCGATACCGTCCTCCATGGCGCTCAGCCACGGTACCAGTGCTTCGGTAACGTGTCCAAAGTCGACTGATAACACTCTGACTTGTATTCAGAGCTAAAGCCACAGTACGTTGCCGGGAACCAGCTTCTATCATTCCCACGGCTCTGAGCATTTCTTCCCTGCTTAAATGACGTCGCCGCTCCATAATAACGTTGGTTTTAATCAGTAGTAGGGAAACAGTAGCACTAATAATGTCTTCAATGCGTTGTATGTTTTTATAGGGAAAATATTGACAGCTGATTTTCATCTTTTACTCGAATTTGATTAACAGTTCCTGTTTCAAATTATGAAATGCACCAAAAAGGATCCATATAAATTTATAAAATCATAAATTTATTACAAAGCCACATCTCAATCTCAAGAAATCCGCATAAAAATGCTTGATCCCTAGACACTTTTGATGTGTGTATTTATATCATTCAATAAGCAAATCAAACTGACCTTATCTCGCAGTGATGTGATATGTTTACACTTTTATAATTTTCACTCAAATTCGAAAAAAAAAATAAAAAAGAAATGTGCCTACACATTTATTATAATTTTTAATTTTTATTTTATTTTAACACAATTTATTCCAAAACATTAATAAAAAACTATTATAAAAAGTAATAAAAACTATTTGATAACACAACGAAAAAGTCTGCGGCGCACGGTGGGCTGAAAAACGGCTTTCATAGACTTAGGCATTTTATTTTGCAAGTGCCAGTTTTTGTGCCGGATATCACTTCTATTTGTTATAACAATATACAAAAATGACACCAGAATTGATTCTGCACAAAAACGAAGGAATTATAATTTTTTTACGAAAATTTTGTATGGAGCTAGTATGAAAAATCGAAATATCTCTGAAACGGCAGCGATAACCGTAATATCCTTATAGGAGGTTTTAGTACTAATTATTTATGATTTTTTGACATACGTTACATAATGGTTGTAGATGCCTTTTTTTTTTAATCTTCGTCAAAATATTTTTATTTATTTTTACATATTAAACGTTCCTTTTAGTGTTTAAGTTGAAGAATTCAGAGCTTTAACAACTCTTAACATAAAATAGCATCACCCCTATAGACCTGAAGGACTAGACAGAGGTGTGTAGTATCTTGTTGATCTTGTAAGATTTCCAACAATACCAAATAGTTGAATATCAGTGTCAAAGTGCCCATGCTGTCGCTTCTTTTAGAAAGATAGGGGAATGAAATTGTTAATTGATCATACCCTAAAAGTATGATTACAACATAACCGGACACATAATAATATCGACACAAAAGGAATTTTAAAACCTTGCATACGTTCAAAATACAAAATAACATATTGTGTAGTCATCTAATGAGTCTGATGACAAGTTATTAAGTAATTAGAATGATGGTTGTAGTCTTCTGATTCTAATGAGCCTATTAAGTGATTAAATGATTTGAAATATCTCGCAACAATACCAACTAAGAACTGCATTCACCTTTTTATAATTAGTGAGCTAATGTGATTTGCTAATGTTGATTAGTTCTACTATGAGTTCTACGAAATGTTTTTGACGATTATAAATTTTTATTATCATATCTTTTATAACTTTAATGAGGGTAGTTAACTAATTATTGACTTTATACAATAAAAGGGCTATAATTTTGTTCCATAATTTAGATTGTTCACAACCGTGTAACTGCTAACACTAAAACTATTTGCTTTGCGACTACAAAATCTTAGAATGGAAAGTTTAATCACCAACTTAGATTTGTTTGTTCTTCTAAAAAGTGAGTGTCCTTCATTTAATCATGAAGTATTGTTTAGTGCAATTGTGTCCCGCATAGGCGATTGCCTTTCTGCCGAAGATCAAGTAACTCTCAAAGAATTTTGCCGGAGATTCACGCGAGCTGCTTTAAACAGGTGGCAGAAATCTAAACGATTCTTTGATAAGTTTAGAAATACGTACGGAGAGTGGTTGCAAGCAAATATTGATTGGCCGAGTTGCGTGCAAACTTTAATAAATCAAGAACCAACTGTTGATGAGATAAAAACCAACAGAAATGAACCACTTAGATGCTGTAACATCAAAAACTGTGTGTTCTGACATATATGAATTTGGCCTATCATCCCTACATGCCCGTATAAATTGCATGGAATGTCTGTTACACATTGCGTACAGACTTGACTTCAAACAGTGGGCAGCAAGAAGTAATGAGCATAAAGATATGTTACAAAACAGAAAAAAAAACATTCAAAATAAATTTAAAGAGGAGCTCAATCTGTTAATTGATATAGTAAAACAAGGCTCGGGAACTACCAATGACGGGAATACCGCAAGGAAGTTTTTCGAGTTTCCCAATAAAACTGCAGCTATTACTGGGTTGTATCAAAACCTGATAAAAAGATTTGCTGTTATTTTGCAAGCAATAACATCTGGTGAGAAGATCGATGTCATCAAATTTAAAGATTTTGCTCGCAAAACAGCAGAAAAGTACGTGGAATTATACGACTGGTACTACATGTCATCAACCGTACATAAACTATTAATACACGGAGCTGACATAATCGAAAAAAATGATATTGTCCCGATTGGGACTCTCTCGGAAGAAGCCTCAGAGTCTCGAAACAAAGATTTTAGGAGGTTCCGGGAACATCATTCGCGGAAAAGAAGCAGGCAAGATTCTAATCAAGATATCCTAAATATGTTTGTTGTTTCTTCGGATCCTTTTCTAAGTGCACAAAGGCCGAAGTTAGATGCCAAAAGGAAGACAACCTTTTTTGCTGAAACTCTCGACCTAATACAGTTTCCGGAAACTGAGTTCGAGTTTGTAGGTATATCCGATCTGGATTCTGACTCGGAATTGGAGTCCGACAACGAAAGTTGTAAAGAAAATTTGTAAAATTTAATTATTTTTCTTTATGTTCTTTTGTTATTTATGTTAGTTTATTGTACCAATATGTTTAGTTAATAATTTCATAAATTATAGTTTCAAATATGTATTTTGTATAATTGAATTTATTAGATATTATTTTTGTTACTTCTGTTTTATTTAAATTACCTATCAATAAAAAGTTTATATACAGTCTTTTTTTTTCACATATTCTTAATATTTGGGGAAAAAGCATGCTTCCTAACGATGTTCTTAACTTTGACACAGTTCATGGATCGTTTTGAACAGTTTCATATGTTAAAATAAATAATGTTAGTACTATAATCCCCTATAAGGATATTATTATTATTATGTGTCCGGTTATGTTGTAATCATACTTTTAGGGTATGACCAATTAACAATTTCATTCCCCTATCTTTCAAAAAGAAGCGACAGCATGGGCACTTTGACACTGATATTCAACTATTTGGTATTGTTGGAAATCTTACAAGATCAACAAGACACTACACACCTCTGTCTAGTCCTTCAGGTCTATAGGGGTGATGCTATTTTATGATAAGAGTTGTTAAAGCTCTGAATTCTTCAACTTAAACACTAAAAGGAACGTTTAAATATGTAAAAATAAATAAAAATATTTTGACGATTTTTAAAAAAAAAAAGGCATCTACAACCATTATGTAACGTATGTCAAAAAATCATAAATAATTAGTACTATAACCCCCTATAAGGATATTACGGTTAACGCTGCCGTTTTAGAGATATTTCGATTTTTCACACTAGCTCCATACAAAATTTTCGTAAAAAAATTATAATTCCTTAGTTTCTGTGCAGAATCAATTCTGGTGTCATTTTTGTATATTGTTATAACTAATAGAAGTGATATCCGGCAAAAAAACTCGCACTTGCAAAATAAAATGCCTAAGTCTATGAAAGCCGATTTTCAGCCCACCGTGCGGCGTCACAACAAAAACCACAGATGCATTTTGTAAATTTTTTTTCGTTCATTTTAGCGGTGTATGCAGAACGTATTGCTACTTGCAACACAACCACAGATATTTATCAACCAATCCTCACCAAGCCCTTAAGTATAACTGTCCGACTTAAGACATTTGGAGCATTTTTTTCTTATGTCGCACTGTGTAACATAAGACACGCGAGAGGTTAAATTATTGGTAGGCTTGCGTTTGACCACCATCTCACCTGATGTTAAGCGATGATGTGGTCGAGGATGAAGCATGCTTGCCTAGTAAGTAATTTACTCCTTTTTCCTCCAAATCATTAAAAAGCATTCATCTTAAGACATCCAATACTTCTCCATCCATCAACATTCATGCTAATTTAGGTTACATTTATCTTATTTCTTATCCATACTTACTAATATTATAAATGCGAAAGTAACTCTGTCTGTTTGTCTGTTACCTTTTCATGCCTAAACCGCTGAACCGATTTCGATGAAATTAAGCATGGGAATACTTTAGGACCCTGGGAAGGACATAGGATATTTTATATCCCGGAGTTCCTACGGGATCGGGATTTACGCGGGAAAAACCCCAATCCCACGCGAATGAAGTCGCGGGCAGAAGCTAGTTAATATTAATAATGCGAAAGTCTGGGAGTTTAGATGTGTGGATTTTTGTTTGTCTTTCACGCAAAAATACTGAACGGATCTGTATGAAGGTAAGTTGGCATCCTAAAATAACACATAGGCTACTTTTTTTTCCAGAATTCCCACGGGATTGGGATTTACGCGGAAACCGACCCACGTGAACGAAAATGCGGGCTGAAGGTAGTATTTATTATATGGGTGGACATATTATACATACATATAGGGTATTCAAGAGAGCTCTTGTGCATCCTATCTTTAAGTGTGGGGATAGAGGCAGTGTCACGAACTACAGACCGATCTCAGTATTGACCACAATCTTTAAAGTTATAGAGAAAGCACTCAATACACGTTTAATTAGCTTCTTAAATACAAACAACATTCTTCCACAAAATCAGTTTGGATTTAGACGTGGTAGGTCTACTAAAGATGCTATTATTGATTTGACAGAACATATCAGTAGGAAACTCTATTCTGGCAACAAATGCATCGGTATTTTTCTGGATTTGCCCAAGGCTTTTGACACTGTCTCCGTGCCCATCCTTCTCGATAGACCAGAATCCATAGGAATTAGAGGGGTTCTTCTTGATATCTTCCGTAATTATCTTGCTGAACGCAGTCAGACCGTTAAGATCGGTTCTCTTATTAGCAATGAGCAGCGGATCACTTACGGTGTGCCCCAGGGCGGTGTGCTGGGTCCCACCTTGTTTTTAATTTACATTAACAATCTATGCATGCTAGCTCTGCCCCATACTAAAATTCTCTCATATGTTGATGACACAGCACTGCTAGTTGATGGTTCGAACTGGGAGCAGGTCAAAATATAGGCTGAGGACAATCTTAGACTAGTTATGGATTGGTTTTCTGCTAACCTTTTAACACTTAACCTTGATAAAACATCAGTTGTATGTTTTTCTTTATCAAAAAAATCCCAACCAGAGACATTTTCCGTACGGGCACATGGCTGCGATTCTGCAAACCCCTATTGCGATTGTTTGTCCGTTGGGAGCAGCTTAAGTGTAAAGTACCTTGGGGTTCAGGTGGATTGTTTGCTAAGCTGGAAAAACCACATTGATGCACTAGTTCCCCGTATCCGTAAACTCATTTATGTGTTCAAGAGTTTTAGATCTGTAGCCGATACCAAAACATTGAAAACAGTTTACTTTGCGCTTGCCCAATCTTTGCTGGGCTACTGTATTTCTGCCTGGGGTGGCACCTTTGCAGTTAGTATGTTACGTCTAGAGCGGGCACAAAAAGCAGTCCTAAAAGTCATGTGCAGAAAACCCTTCAAGTATCCTACCACACTTCTTTTCAAAGAGTGTGAGGTCTTAACGATTAGACAACTATTTGTGCTCCAAATAACATTACGCAAACACACCACCATATCACAGGCCTTAAAATTACGAGAAGGAAAGCGCAAAAGAACGAGGTTGTGCAACACGGAGAGGCACAAATCTACTCTAGCTCAAAGGCATTACTGGATTTTGGGTTCACATGTTTATAATAAAATAAATGCGGTCTTGGATATCTGCCTACTTACCCGACATCAATGCAAAATCGCTGTTAGTGACTGGCTTAAGAGTCTCAATTATAAGGAATCTGAGAGATTTATCAAATTGGGGTGACTCTTAGAATCATCAAATGTTACACATACACAATCGCACACCATACACACAGTTGCAGTCTATACACATTATCACACACTCTACATACAGTCGCGCACTACACACAGTCGCACACTACACACAGTCACACACTACACACACTCGCACACTACACACAGTCGCACACTTCACATACAATCGCACACTACACACAGTCGCACACTTCACATACAGTCGCACACTATTCACACCTGTTTTGTCTTGTATGTTCAATGTTATTTTAATATTTTTGTTATTTTAAGTTATTGGTAAATTATGTTAATGTCTTTTTTTATATAACTTTTATAGAGTGATATTATTCGGTCCGGAGGAAGGTAACGGCATTCGTGATACAGGGTAATCCTAGTACGAATGCCAAAGCACTCCTTTGTTAAGATACTATATTATGTACCTACAAATAAATAAATAAATAAATATTGTATGAGCCTATTATTCAACAAAATTATTCAGATTGTGGTTCTTTTTTGCTGTCGGGAAAAAGGAAAACCGTGAAAAGGGCCTGGAAAGACCAGGGAGAAACTTCTGGGGAAAAGACCAGGGAGTGTGGGATTTTTACCTCACTAAAATCTTCTTTCCATTAGAGCTCTGTTACCTCCAACTAGACTCACTCTGGAACGCATGTAAAGGCACATCCCTGGAGAGACTGAATAGGTGTCAGTCCTGAGTCTGCCTATACGCGGTAGCTCATGATCACTTTGCCATCGTATTATATGAGGCAGAAAATCCACTCTGAGCCCCTGCGACTCCGGGGTCCCATCAGTTTTGAAAGTTGCAGGTGGGGATTTTGGCGTGTTACATGTCGAGGTGGTTGCTTGCACAATGCCTTCTCCATATTGAAAGGGCCTATTCATTATCTTACTCGTTCACCTCCTTCTAAATCCTTTTCCTGCTTGCGAGGATGATTTTGCAGCAAAATAATGTATAAGGGGAATGTGGCAGACGGGGCCAGCCCCACTTCGTGCGGCCTCTTGAGCAACGTCAGCAATTTGCGTCTTGGGGCGCAGTTTGGTGTTACGTATACGTATACCTATGATCTGTAAGCTTGACACCTAGGATGCTGTCCTCCATTGCACCCTAGCAGACATTTAGTTGTGGGCCAAAATCACCATTTTCTGGAGCCCTAACAAAGCCAGAAGCCGTCGCGGCCGGGATTATAGATGGTGGGACTAGCTGGACCAAACTAACGACTAATGGTCCACTTCGGCCCTGGAAAGAAATGGGAATCATGGGGAAAGGCCTTTGCCCAACTGTGGGATGATGCAGGCTAACAGTAACAGTTGTAGTAACTCTTCTGCTACGCAATTTTAGTGGTATGAATGTTGTTAATCTCCAGAGGGATGCTAACGACATTGATTGGACGTCCCTTGTAACTGCTGAATCGGTCGATGACAAAGTTAACTTGCTCACGGATAATCTCGTACAGCTGTACGACATTCATGCCCCCATTCGTGCAGTCAAATTAAAACATCTTCCTGCGCCGTGGCTAACAGATGATGTAAGAGCTGTCATGCACAGGAAGGCAGTATGCAAGTCTAAGTTCAGATGTCACCCCTCACCATTGAACCGGGAGATGTTTGTGAATGCTCGCAATCGCAGCAATAGGGTGTGTAGGGATGCAATGCGCCACCATATTCATGATTCAGTTGAAAACGGTGATCCAGCTAAAGTCTGGAAATTTCCCAAATCGATGGGAGTTGGAAAATCACGCCAAGAATCGATTCCTAAAAACCTAAATATTGATCTGTTGAATCAACACTTCTCATCCTCGTCCTCCTCTAATGGGACAATGAAGGCAAATACAATAAATTATCTTTCTAACCTTCCAACTCCGGATCACTCCGCATTTAATTTTAGTCAATTTTCTGATTGTGATGTTAAGAAAAGCATAGTTTCAATCACATCCAATGCCGTTGGTAGTGATTGTGTCAGTCGGAAGATGATACTCCCTGTCCTCGATGAAATCCTTCCTATCCTTACCTATATCCTTAACTATTCTATTTCCAATGGTGTCTTTCCATCATAATGGAAAGAGGCCAAAATTATTCCTCTACCCAAAAAATTGAATCCTACATCTTTTTCAGAATATCGACCTATTTCCATCTTGCCTTTTTTATCTAAAGTCCTTGAACGCCTTGTCCACAATCAGCTTAGCTCTTTTCTTTGCAAGAATAGTCTGCTGAATCCTTTCCAATCCGGCTTTCGTCCTGGTCATAGTACCACTTCCGCCTTAGTAAGCGTTACGGATGAGATAAGGTTGGGCATGGATAAAGGAAATATGACGATTCTTTGCTTGCTAGATTTTAGCAACGCTTTTAATACCGTTGATTTCGAAATCATGCTCAACATACTTCGCTCTATTAACATATCTCCAACAGCGATTGACTGGTTTCGTAGTTACCTGTTTGGCCGCCGGCAACGTATTTGCATAGATGAGTCCTGCTCTTCTTGGTGTAGTACTTCAGCCGGTGTTCCTCAGGGTGGCGTTTTATCTCCTTTACTCTTCGCAATATTCATAAATTCTATTTCTAAAACACTTCAGTCCTCCTACCATCTTTATGCTGATGATTTGCAAATTTACAGACAAACTCCCTATACAGATTTGCATAATGCTATTGATATCATGAACCAGGACTTGGCTTCTGTTTGCGAATGGAGTGAAGCACATGGTTTGCAGGTTAACCCGTCAAAGACCCAGGTCATTGTGGTTGGTAGTTCCAGGTTGGCGCCTAAGGTAAAATGGACGCAGCTTCCTCAGGTTATTTTCAACGGCACAGCTATTCCATTAAGCGAGAAAGTTAAGAACCTTGGGGTTTGGGTTGACAAACATCTTTCTTGGGGTCCTCAATTACAAGAAGTCAGTCGCAAATTATTTGCTTCTGTCCATTCCCTAAGACGATTGCGTAACTTTCTGCCAACTGCTACTAAAACTGCGCTAGCACAGTCTCTTTTACTTTCCATCCTAGACTACGCTGATGTCAGTTATCTTGATCTTACTGAGGCACAATTTGATAAACTTGAGCGACTCCAAAATGTTTGCATTAGATTTATATTTGGCTTGCGCAAATATGATCACGTATCCGAATTTCGTACGAAACTCAAGTGGCTTCCAATACGTCTTCGCCGGAACTTACACATTTTGTCTCTGCTTTACAGTGTGCTGTTTAATTCTAAAACCCCCACTTATCTTAAAGAACGATTTAAGTTCCTTCATGACACACATGCAAAATCTCTGAGGTCATCAGAAAACTTAAGGCTTGCGGTACCGAGTCACGCCACCAATTTCTATGCTAAGTCGTTCGCAGCTCAAGCAGTACGGCTGTGGAATGCTCTACCCATGTCAGTAAGACAAGCACAAACCCTATCTTCTTTCAAAAACTTAGTAAAAGATCTTTATCTCTCTTCTTAAATTGGTGTTATTATGTATGTCTTCGTTTCTTTCTTTTTTTTAAATATTTATATGTATATATATGTTTTGAGAACGTTATTTATTGTTTTGTATTTTATATAGATAAATAGTACACCGTGGACTACCCGCGTATTTATTTTCTCCTTCTGAGTCAAATCCATCCAAAGGTTGTCTGTAAAAGATCGCTTTTAGCCATAAGACCGCCCCTTGTATCACCCTTTTTAATTGTTAAGTCCATAATTTTATTTTACTGTTATGGTGTACAATAAAGAATATATCTATCTATCTATCTTATTTAAAAATACGAATACGTAAGTCGTAATTCCGTAGTGTACATGTTTTATGATTCTTCTATTGAATAATTGGGCATTGAAATGAACAGGGTCAAATAAAATACACGTAGATGTTAAAAGCCACGTTTTTACGTTCACGGACTATGATTCCAAGTAATTTTGTATTTAGTCGTATTATAGTGCGAATGATCTGTCACTGCTTGCTGTACAGTAGCTGTCAATTTTGAAGCATGTCTGTGGCTGTAGCGAGCGTTCCATTATAGGATTTAATATATACAGCAACAAATATATGTCTATTTCTTTCTAAAAGGTTTTGTGAGAAAGAGAGAATAAATAAAGTCATTCATGCTCAAGTAAATTCACAAAAAACATTTTCTGCCAGCTGGGTAGAACCGTAGAGGTTATGGAAAATTGTTATTGATTTTAAAACTACGCTTAAGACTGAAAATTGTATTAAAATGAAGATTTACACAAATCAAAACAATACTTCTACGTTAAAGCTGCTTATTGCGGCCAACTTAGCGGGCAAGAAAGTTGATGTTGTCAGTGCATCGTTCGAAGGTAGGTGCATTTTCCTCTTATTAAAAAGAAAATGAATTAACCTTAGTGCATTTAGCTTCCCTAATCTATAATTAATGTGTATATTTGCATGCTTTTAATGTTTCGGTGACCGGTGCAATTTCTGTGTGTAATGTAAAACTTTTTAGAAACTTAAAAAGTTTTTTCATATTAATAATCGCTACGCCCGAGTTTGTTTTTGAGTCTTGTTACAGCTACCATGCTTACATTGTTTCTATGACCGTGCAAAAAATTAACCATCTATGTTGTGTTTTTCATCAATTTATTTTAAGTGCATGCAAAGCAATTAATTTTATGACATTAATATCGCGTCTGTTGCATCAGAAAACCTCTTATTTAAGTTCTGCTTCTATTAGTTTTCTTTGTTTACTAATACTTTGTATGTTTACATGAAATCCATTTCAATATTTTCATATAAAGCCCGATTTACACTTCAACAAGTACAGTAGCGAGTTAACTTGCGTCATCGGCGAGTTAAGTTGTTATTGTAGTTTGAACGGCAAAAGCGAGTTAAATAGTAGTACATTAACAACTTAACTTGCGTCATACGCAAGTTAACTCGCTACTGTACTTGTTGAAGTGTAAATCGGGCTTAAGATTCTGGTTTCCTGTCATTATAATTATTATTCCCAGTAAATACCACTCAAAATAAATTGCTTTATTATTAGCAAAACTGAAGTTACTCAACACATGTATATTAAAACGAAATATTTCCCAAGTATTTTCTGTGCTGTCTTAAGAAACAATTCAACAACTATAAAATTAATATTTAACTAGTTTCTGTAGGGTAAAGTAATATCCTATATACATATACTTATGTGGGACATAATCGGCTTATGTGCCAATTTTAATCCAATATCTGTTCAGCCATTATAGGTAAACAGGTAATAATAAACCGACAGAGTTATGTTTGCATTCATATTTATTAGCATAGATTCTACATAAAATTATTTATGTATTCTGAAGGTCAAGGCGAAGATGTCAGTAATTGAAGAAAAAAGTAATTATAAAGATGGGAGCCTCTTATAAGTTACTTTTGGGTGTGCGGAGCTTCGCAGAACGCTTCTGTGAACTTTATTATGATTAAACATAACACCCCTACTTTTGCATTTCAGTAAAAGTAGCCTATGACCCTTCACTAGCTTCAACCTAATTTCATTCAAATTCAACCAGAACTTTTGAAGACTAATGCATTTAAACAAACAAACAAACTTTTCTGCTTATAATATTTTATAAGTGATTCTTAGTTAGCTACATTAATGTAACCAACATTTTTGCATATACTAGAAGTAAAACTATCACTGCATCCATCATCACTAAGTTTGGCAAGCCATAGATAGGTATAAACTGGGCTTCCACTGACCGAGAGATAAACCCAATAACACTGCCCTAGCCAAGAATCTTATGCTTGCAAACACTAGATTATGAGGCTATCAACTATCACAGTTGTGACTCGAAAAAATACTTTTTAACATAATATTTATCCAACTTCAAAACAAACAAAAATACTACAGCACGAAAATGCAAAAAAGTATCTTAAAGACAACAACAAAAAAAAGTATCTTTAAGACATTTTTTGCCTTCATGAAACATCATTAGATGTCTTATTTCGTTTATAATAAGGGCTAGGTATCTAGTCAACTGGTTGAAGTCTGTAGAGTTCAGTTATTTTTTTTGTATAAATGTTTTATATTTTTCCATTTTTAGTGTAATCAGATTTATATTAACTTAAGTATCACCATTGTCAGACCAATTAAAGGTGCCGCCATGATAAGAATTTAAAAAGGAAAACCCCATCTATATTGTATGAATATTTTTTAATATACTTAACTCTTTTAGAAACTGTTAGGTATATTTACTTCCATCATCCTCTCAGCACCTTTAGTATATGAAAACAATCTATAATGTGCTTATAAAATTCACATCGGCAGATTTTGACTTGGTAACAATGGGAACTTAAGAGCTTATAGGCTTATGAACAAAATTAATTTTGAAATTCAGTCCACGATTGGCAGAGAAATTGGTGAACGTACAAAAAAAATACATATGTGTAGCTGAACACAGTACCTCTTCCTTTTTGATGTCGGTAAAAAGAATCCCTATATAGCCAATATACATGCAAAAAACCAATCGCCTCTATATTTAATGAGCACACAGCAAAGGTATGGAATTCTCAGTGGCCTTCTGTGTTCCCTACCCCACATGACACAGCCTTTAAAACAATAGTGATCAGGCATCTTCTGGGCTTATATTATGATTCGTTGTAAACCTCATTTATCACATACCATGAGGTGTGTCAAGACTGTCAAGAGCAGGCTCATCTAAAATAAAAATAAATGTAATCAATAAATAATTTTATTAAAATAATATTTACACTCACTTTAACTTATCTAGCAGTGATAACCAGCTGTTTATTTTTTATACTGAGGTTCTATAACATAAACCGGCATCAATGTTTGTACATAAAAAGATAACACAGAGAGTTATAATTTCAAAAAACATTTCAATGTCACTCAGACATATTGAAAGTTTTTGAAAATCAAATAAGTTTTGTAATTGTTTCTTGATATAAGAGATTAACTGCTACAAACAAATATTATTTTTTTAAAGATGAAATCGAACCCGGAACTTTTTTGTTTACGGGAATGAACCCCGCGATTCACAGCGCGCTAGCCAATCGCTCAACCACTATGCATACAAATAATTTTACACACTTGTAAATCCAGTGACACTGATTATTAAAAATTCTGTTGCACAGATAGGTATATGCCATATCCAAGATGATATTAAAAAGCTGTCGTAAACTTGTGATTTCCTTTTCCCCATACTTTTTATTTTGTCTTTTTTGCTATTGCATATAAACTATTAAAACTAGTAATAAGTTATAATATTATTTAATAACGTCGGGGTGTCCAAAAAATAAAGAATATTATTTCAGTAATGTTCCAGATATGGTACAAGTACACAACTAACACAACTTTGCCATATCTGAACCGTATTTTGGCCATGTTCTACATAATTACGGCACAATGTAATAGCATGGTAAAGGCATAAATAGCAGTCTTTAATATTTTTTTAACCCTGAACGAGTCTTCTACTAACCCTGGGCAACGGTAACAGAGCGTCCGTCTGTGATTGCAGACGATGTATTCGCAGCGGCTCGCTAGCCCCTCTATTGATGGTCTATTTGCTGATGCGTATTAATAATCTTGCTGCACAGATATATGCCATATCAAAGATGATACTAAAAAGTTGTCGTAAACTTTTTGCAGTAACTATTTTTGAGACTTATTTGGGCCATGTCCCACATATGGCACAACCGTGTTCAGTAAGTTTTTTTTTATACCATAATAGCAGTCTAAAAATCTCTATTAAATCTTTGTTAACCCTGAATGCTTCCTCTACTAACACTGGGCAACGGTAACTGAGCGTCCGTCTGTGATTGCAGACGATGTATTCGCAGGGCCGCGCCAACTCCCTCTACTGGAAGTGGATGATAATGTCAGCTTCTTTTCGAGCAACGCCGCGGCGCAATACCTGTTTCCCGTGTTGGATATGTCCGAAGATGGGCAGTGGTATGTGCTTTTTCTGTTTTTTCTTCTCAATAACTGACTTAATAATGAAATAATAACTTTATAATATACATGTATCCCGCGTAAATCCCGATCCCGTGGTATTTTCGAGATAAAAGTAACCTATGTGTTATTCCAGGATGTCAACTATCTACTTACTAAATTTCACTCGGATCTATTCAGTAGTTTTTGCGTGAAAGAGTAACAACAAACAGCCATTCATCTCTCCTCACATATTTTCGTCTTTATAATATTAGGAAGAAGTAAGATGTATAATTATCATTCATTATTACGAGTATGTATTCTGTTAGCGGTGAACTTATAAAAATATTGTGGAGGGTAGTTAGCAATTGTTACTCAAAACTTTAACTACCCTCTTTTATATTTTTGGTCAAATATGTAGCAGGTTTGTATTATGACAAGAGCAAAAGATAACAAAACAGTTTAGGATTGTTTTGATACGGCGCCAACATACATAAATTAATATGATCGATTTTGTTATAGAAGTTGCGTATTACATTAGTTACCTAATATTGTTAATTTTGTACCTTCGATATGTAAAATTTATACAGTGCATTTTCTAAAGACTTTTTTGGCGTTGCGCTCAAATCAAATATCCAACATTTTCTTCAGCATTTTGAGAAATCTCAGACGAAATAGTCCCAAACACCGATTTCCGAGATATTACAGTACCATGAAATAATACATAAAAAAGAACTGTTTTACTGAATTAATATCCCTTTTCTGTGTTGCGTATGAGTGCATGCCTATGCAACAATATGCTTGTACCTGTTTATAATGCACGTAGTTATGAGCTTAAAATATTATAGGTTTTACTGAATACTAAAAACTTGGACTAAGGATGTAACTTTGACGGCCGCAATACAATGGCATTTTCAACCGACGACAAAAAGAGGAGGTTATCAATTCGACGCGTATATATATATATTTTTTTTTAATGTATGATCATCGAGTACTCGAAGACGGCTGAACCGATTTGGAAAATTCTTTTTTTGATCGAATGGGTATACTTCGAAATTGGTCCCATTATCACCAACGTCAGGATCTGATGATGGGATCCTGGAGAAATCGAGGGAACTCTTCAAATATTATAGGCACACCTATGGCGTTTTGGGTATTTCTTATAGTAACTTGTGCAGTTGCTCTAAAAAGTACCATTTGGGGAAGTGGAACTGATGATGAAGACCACAGATGGCCGCTGAAACTACTCAATAATAAGTATTGAGTGGATTGCGATTCGATTACTTGAATATGGATGTTAAGCACTTTATGCTCGTCACAATGCATATGGTGATGTAGAGCTGATGGTGAAGTACCAGGAGAACTCCTCAACAATTAACGGCCCAGCATTGGGAAAAGCAATATTTTGTAAAAGGTTATAAGTAGTTGACATTTAGGCTCTTGTAACTAGGTAAATTAAAAATCATCCAACTAAAAAGATTGAAATAAAAACTTTTTAACAAAAAATTAAACCGACTCCCAAAAAACACTGCAAAGTGAAAAATAACTTTAATTTCGGAAGTCGGTGCCAAAAACGAAAAAACAAAAGTAAAGACACCGACTACCGAAATTAAAGTTATTTTTCACTTTGCAGTGTTTTTTGGGAGTCGGTTTAATTTTTTGTTAAAAAGTTTTACATACGGAGAACGTCCTGTGTACGTGACTGTATTCGTGTCGAGAGAGTATAAATGCAAATATTTTAATATAGCTTCAGCCCGCTGCTTTGCTCATGTGCCAAAAGTTTTTTATATCAGCATAAAACTAGCCTATGTCGTTCTCCAATGTTCAATCTATCTCATTATAAGACCGCCATTGTAACTATAGCTAAGCAATATTGTTAATTAGATGTGTTTCAATTTTCACACAACGCTATCTAGTCCCAAACTAAGCAGAGCTTGTGCTATGAGTACTAGACAAGTGATAAACATACATATATATTTCTAAATACATACATATCTATACTAATATTATAAAGCGGAAAAGTTTGTTTGTTTGTTTGCTTGAACGCGCTAATCTTCGAAAGTACTGGGTGGATTTGGATGCAATTTGGTATGGAAGTAGCTTGAAGCTTGAGGAAGGTTATAGGCTACTTTTTACGCGACTGCAAAAAAGGAGAGTTATGTTTTTACCGTGATAGAATCCACGGGAGCGAAGCCCCGCGTGAGTACTAGTTATAGATAAAATTACACCCAGACAAAGAACAAATGATCGAGCTCATCACACAAACATTTGTCCTGGGTGGGAATCGAACCCACGACCTTGCGCATAGCAGTCAGGGTCACTGACCACTAGACCAACAGGCCTGTCAATTTTGTGTATGTTCTATCTATCTATGTACCAACTATCATTTAAATCGGTTGAGTGATTTAGACTTGTAACTGTAACAGAGAGACAGAGTCTTACCGGATGTAGCTAAGTAGGCAGGGCCGGATTAACCATTAGGCAGAGTAGGCAACTGCCTAGGGGCCCCGCGTCCACTAAGGGCCCACTGCACGCACCAAGAAAAAAAATGATTCATCGAGAATTTAGAAGTGCGTGTGAACTGAGGGACCACACTGTTATCTCTCAAAATACAAATCCTAAGATTTAGTAGTAGAATTAAAACTTAGAACAACAACTGGGAATTTGTAAACAAATATATTGTTACGCCAGTCGCTTAGTGAGTGAAACTTCGACATAAATCTAGAATGTTCGAGATACTAACGCCATCTAGCGGCGAGTAGGAGTACTGTGTATCTCAAGTAGCTTCTGGAATATTCTGGCAGTATAAACAGTGAGTCGATTTTACAAGAATGTTCTAGAACTCATAGACCGGGGTATAAATAGATCGTAAAGGGACGCAGAGAGTCAGTCTTATTACAAGATACGAGGCGGTATAATCTGAGATCTACAAGTGAATTTCAGTGCGTTTTAAGTGTTAAGTGACAAGACAAGTATTGTAGTGCGGATAGTTGTGTTAATTTTTATTTTGTGTTGATTTAATTAAAGTGATAATTTTGGTTTAATTGGCCTTAATTGTTTCTATCCCGAACCCCAGCTCGTAACAATTTGGTGTCAGAAGTGGGATAGAAAAATGCCGGTTTTACCGAAAGACGACATGGAGGGTATAAGAACAAGGAATCAACGGCAGCAGGAGATCGACCAAAGGTGGTTCGAAGGCTCACCATCGCCAGCACCGGGTGGAAATCAGCCGACGATGTAGGCGTCTGCGAGTACATCCGGAGTTACTCCAGTGACTATAGCCCCGGCTGCATTTGATATGGCTGCATTGATGGTTATGCTGCAGGAGCAAATCCGGCGCCAGGAAGAGCAGACTGCTCGCCTCCAGAAAGAGCTAGCCCGCCGCCAGGAAGAGCAAGCTGCTGGCCTCCAGGAGGAGCTAGCCCGCCGCCAGGAAGAACAAGCCCGTCACCAGGAAGAACAAGCACGCCGCCAGGAAGAGCAGACTGCTCGCCATCAGGAAGAGCTGATGCACCTCATGAGGCAAATGAATGCGAATTTCTGCAAGGACCTTAGTGCAGTAAAGTAACGAGTGCACCAGCAAGAGGAACGGATTACTGAAGCTGAGATTCGTATCTCCGGAGCTGAAATCGAGATCGCTGACGTGAAAAAAGCTCTGAGTGTACTGAAGTCTGGAGATTTGACTGCAGCTCCTGTGGTCACTGCTCCTTCAGTGCGAGGCTTCAAGGTACCTCCGTTTGATGGTAGCTCTTCATGGTCAGCCTACAAGATCCAGTTCGAGGCCGTCGTCAAGGCCAACAGATGGAGCAAAGCGCAGGCTATGACGGCACTTACACTTGGCCTTCGTGACCAGGCTCTAACCATTCTAGAGGCCATCGGGAAGGAGGTCACGTACGAACAGTTGCTAGAAGCGTTAGAATCGCGCTATGGTGACGCACATCTGGAGCACGTGTTCCGTGCCCGGTTGAAAGACTGGGTTCAACGCAATACTGAAAATCTACAGCAGTGGGCCTTCGAAATAGAAAAGCTGGTCCGAAAAGCTTACCAATCATCGCCTGCACTCATCGGCGGTAATTTGGTCCAGGCGTTTGTCGATGGGATTCGGGACTTAGAAGTGAGGCCTGCTGTGAGACTTGGGCACCATGAGTCTCTGTAGGACGCCTTGGCCCATGCTTTGGAAGTGGAAGCTCTACGACAGGACCATCGAGCACACCGTATCAGGGAAGTGGTGTCATCACCCACCCGTGGCATTCGACCAAAGTTTAGCCCTAGGTGCTACGAGTGTGGAGAAAAGGGCCATCTTAAGATTCAGTTGCCCGAAGCGAAATAGTGGAAGGGAAAAGAGATCTCAGGAGGGTCAGGTGGCTAACCCAACCACCTTCCAGCAGCAGGGAAACGAGTAAACGCCAGGACCGCGGGGCGGGTGCTGGCTGGTTTTGAAAAAGTCCCAAGAATACCGATCACATAAGCCCATGATGGAAACAGCTTAATCATCAAAGGCGACATCAATAGAACATCTTGCAAGCTGACGATAGATACTGGTGCTTCTCGTACAGTGGTCAGCACTCAACTTGCAAATCGTTCTATTGGGGACTTCTTCCGGAAACACGAGAAAATCCAACTCCTGACAGCAATCGGCCAGCACATACCCGTCCAAGGCGAGAAGAAGGTGGAGATGAAACTAGTAGAAAGGACTTTTTGGTATAGAGTCATCGTGGCCGACATAGTGGATGATTGCATCCTAGGTTTGGATTTCATGAGAGACCATCATTAACCAAGGAATATTGAAGTGTGGCACAGAAGAAATTTGTATGGAAGGTGGATCATCAGGAAAAGTCGACTGCCTGAAGAAAATTACCCTTCGTCCTAGATCAGAAACCATTGTGCCAGTAAGTTTATCACAAAATTTGGGACAAAAGTGTCGGTGCTTGTTTATTGAAAGAACAGATAATAATCATGCATGGTTAATGGCACGCACTTTGGTGAGACCCACAAATATTTCAGTAGTGAGGATTTTGAACCTAAGTAATGAAGAGCACATAATTAACAAGAGAACATTGATGGGCACCTGACCACCACCGGAAGTTGCCTGGATACGCACATGCCAAAAAATGTCCAGTAGCAATAAATTTAATAGCAGATATAATGTGTCATCCCCTCTACAAGGTTGTCACAAGGATTTGTCTGAAGAGGAAGTTGCATTGACTATGAAAGTTTTACTTCGGTACGCCGATATTTTCTCTTCCAGTGATGCTGATATTGGAAGGACCGGACTGGTTCAGCACACGATAAATACTGGTAACCAATTACCAATCCGTCAGCGGCCAAGAAGATTGCCAGTTGCACGAGAGAAAGAGGTAGAGGCCATGATTGAAGGGATGGTAAACAATGGTGTGATAGAACCTTCATCCATTCCATGGTGTTTTCCTGTAGTGCTAGTCAAAAAGAAGGACGGCAGCTTACGTTTTTATGTCGATTATCGGAGGTTGAACGATGCAACAAAGAAGGACAGTTATCCACTACCAAGAATTGACGACACGTTAGATACGCTAACAGTTGAAGTGGTTTACAACCCTAGATTTGAAAAGTGGCTGCTGGTAAGTGGAATTAGATCCTAAGGATAAGGAAAAGACAGCATTTTCTACGAGAAAAGATCTGTAGCAATTCAAAGTAATGCTGTTTGGATTGTGCAATGCGCCAGCAACTTTTGAAAGGCTAATGGAGCTGGTACTCACTGGGCTTATTGGAGACGCCTGTCTGGTATATATAGATGACATTATTATCGTCGGACGCTCATTTCGAGACCATCTTAAAAACCTGGAACGTGTGCTAGCAAAAATCCTTGCAGCTAATTTGAAGCTAAGTCCTAAAAAGTGCTCATTTTTCAAACATCAAGTGACTTTCCTGGGCCATGTAGTTTCGAACGAAGGTGTGTAGACTGATCCGGAGAAAATAGTCGCTGTTAGATAAGGATTGGCCAGTACCAAAAGACAAGACACAGGTCAGAGCGTTTTAAGGGTTGTACTCATATTACCGTCGGTTTGTAAAGAATTTTGCTGATATTGCTAAGCCATTACACAAGCTCACTGAAGAGAAGCGAACATTCTGCTGGTGAGAAGACTGCGACACTGCTTTCCACAAATTGAAGAAGCGTCTGTGCGATACACCTATTCTTGGATTCCTGACACTGAGAACGAGTTTATCGTAGACACATGCAAGTAATACCGGAATTGGATAAGTGTTATCTCAGCGAAAAGGAGATAAAGACGTTGTGATAGCCTACTTCAGCAAAGCGTTATCAAAACCGGAAAGAAATTATTGTGTCACAAGAAGAGCGCTACTAGCAGTAGTAAAAACATTGCAGCATTTCAATAAATATCTGCTTGGTCGGAAATTTTATCTGCAGACCGACCACGCTGCATGAAAGTGGCTTTTGCAATTCAAGAACCCTGAAGGGCAAGTGGCAAGGTGTATTGAATAACTGCAGGAGTTTCACTATAAAACTGAGCACCGTAGCGGAAGATTTCACGGCAAACCGGACGCGCTATCAAGAAGACCTTGCCCTGAAGAATGTAAGCACTGTGTTAGGCAAGAAAAAAAAGAAGTAGTACCCGTCAAGATACTGAGAACAGACCTTAGTGATGAGTGGAAAGAAGCGCTACAACGTGCGCAGCAGGATGACTTAGACGTCAAACCCATTCTTGAATGGAAGAAGGCCGCTGCTCCAAAGCCTAGTTGGCATGACGTTGCTGGAATGAGTACCACAAGAAAAAGTTATTGGGCACAGTGGGACAGTTTGGTGATCCACGAGGAAGTATTATGCCTCAAATGGGAAAATCCTCGAGGAGACCACTGTCACCTACAAATGGTCGTACCAAAGGCGAAGGTACCTGAAGTTCTACGGCTTTACCACGATGGATGTTCAGGTCATATGGGAGTAAAAAGGACTCTGTTAAAGATACAAGAGAGATTTTACTGGAACCACTGCCTAAACGACGTAGAAGACTGGTGCCAAAAATGCACTAGTTGTGCAGCTGTAAAAGGACCTCAAACACGCAGTAGAGGAGCTTTAAATATCTATAATGTGGGAGCCCCATGGAAAAGGATAGCGCTGGATGTTGCGGCACCATTTCCTGAGAGCGAGAGTGGGAACAGGTACTTTATGGTCGTAATGGATTATTTCACAAAGTGGCCAGAAGTCTTTGCCATTCCTAATCAAGAAGCTACCACAGTGGTAGATAAATTGGTTCACGAAGTATTTTGACGCTACGGAGTATCTTTGGAAATTCACAGCGATCATGGAAGAAATTTTGAGTCCCAGGTATTTCAGGAGACATGTCGAGTAATGGGTACTCATAAAACCAGGACCACCTCTTATCACATGCAATCCGATGGAATGGTGGAACGTTTTAACCAGACATTGGAGAGATATCTGGCTAAAGTTCTAGAGAGCAGGCAAAAGGATTGGGACAAACACCTTCAGCCGTTCCTTCTGTCATATCGAAGTGCAGTTCATGACAGTACAGCTGTTACACCTCCTTTCATGAACTTCAATATATAAAATACATACAGACATAAAGTGTTTAAAAACTACTTTTAAGTAATCGAATCGCAACCCATGAAATACTTAGTAGTTCCGGTAGCTATCTGTGGTCTTCATCATTAGTTCCACTTCACCAAACGGTGCTTTTCTGCCTATAATATTTGTAGTTTTACCTCGAATTCTCCAGGATTCCATCATCAGATCCTGACTTTATGACAATGGGACCAACCTTGAAGTATAACCCTTTCAAACAAAAAAGAATTTTCCAAATCAGTCTAGCCCTTATGAGTTAACACAAATAAAAAAAAATACAGCCGAATTGAAAACCTCTTCCTTTTTTGAAGTCGGTATAAGAGGAACCCGAGGATTCCATTGCCTATAGGCCCCTGATAGGGTTAATCCGGCTCTGTAAGTAGGTTTTTATATCTGACCTCCACAACCCAATAGATGAGTAACGCGATAGCTCTTGGCAAGACCAGTGTCATATTTTCTGGCGTCTAATCCGTAACGACTGTTAAGATACACAAATTACATCCTGAACCAATGACAGCCGAGACCAACGCCGCCGTAACGTGTTTTTCGACGCACGAAGGAATCTCAATATCGTCGCTGCGCCTGCCAAATTCCATTTGTGCATTTTTACATTTTTATGTGCACTTTTTTGCTTAAAAAAAATTCTAGCCCCTTAAATGACTGATAGTTTTGGCAACTTTCGTATTTTTATAATATATTAAATAAACTTCTGTGTTGTGGTATCAATAATTTTTCCGAGTGTTAACATGTTTTTTGTTGTTTCCCAAAACCTTACAAAAATCACTTATGGAACTTGGCAGGCGCAACGACGGTATGTTAAAATGGTTACTTATCTACGGTCCGACCACAAAAGCGTTGCCTAACTTTGTAGATCAACTCGGGTGGCTATTATTATATAGCTACGAGGTCTTCAAATCAGTCACATTAGGTTGAACAGCAAAATCGTCAATTTTTAAGGTGTTTACCTAAGCCCTGCCCTGCCCTCTGTATTAGATCAACATGTAAACAATGATATCGTATAGAGTTGATACGACAGAGGGGCTTTCTTTTAAACTGCCAATACAAGGTATCATTTTCAAGCTTTGTACCAGAAATCAATTAAATAGGAGCAGTAGTGTAGTCGCAAATGATTTTTTAAGTTTTTGCCACGTTTGAACACGATGTATCTTTCCTAGCAGCTGATTATGTCTGCTCTGACTCTACCTAACATAACATTAGATGTGGTGAAGTCCAAAATGACCTTTTGTTGTGGAGTTGTAGGTTATGGGTTCAAATCTTGGCAGGCAAAACTTTGTGTTATTTTCATCATCACCACTGCTCATCAATCATGGCGAAGAAATACATTGTGAGAGAACCGACGTTCTGAGACCTCAAAATCCGAAGATATGAGATGTCCACTAACCCATCCCACCCATACGCACAAAACGTTTTGGGAGTACCTACATTGTGGGTACGGCTAAGGAGTGGAATTCCCTGCCGGAGTCTGTGTTTCCTGATCGCTATAACCTGGGAGTATTTTAAGCCAAGAGTGAATAGGTTACTTCTAGGCAAGCGTGCTCCATCTTTGACCACATCATCACTTACCATCAGGTGAGATGGTGGTCAGTCTATTCCCTCTCAAAGAGAGAGTAGATTAGTAGTGTGTTCCCAGCAGGGGAAAGTTATATAGGCTGGCCATGTTATTTTTGACGTAACAACGTCTTATAATTTGATGAAGCTGGCTGCACGCACGAAAATACATGACTCATGCGGCGTTACCTCGCTCTGAGGCGTTCCATCGCTCTGAGGCGTTCCAAAGCAAATCAAATTGGATCTACAAGTTGACATTTATGTATGACTCAACGAGTCAAGTACTAGGCTATCATAAAACGGTAAGAGATGACGTCACTGTGTAGCGATTCTTTGACATTTATGTATGACTCAACGAGTCAAGTACTAGGCTATCATAAAACGCTAAGAGATGACGTCACTGTGTAGGGATTCTTCCATTGTCATGAGAAGTGCAGTAATAGTGATGTAAAATTAAAATTTTCTTTTGAAAAATGCTACCATTCCATCAGTATTTTCTTATGACGTTGTCACGTTCAACTATCGTCAGTAAATCGACTTTACAGACAACCGATTTTTTTTTATTACGAATGAACCCGCTCTTGACCCCCGATCACACCTGATGGTAAGTAGGTATCAGATGAGGTCTACAATCGAACGAGCGAGCCCATAAGATAATAAATTATCTTTATTTTGCAAATGGTTATTAAATAACACTTTTTTTTAATTTAATTAGAAACACCGAAACAAACTCAGGGGTCCGTCTTTTTAAAAGTCCATACAATCTATACTGGTTTAATTATATGGGAACCTTGTAGGTTTCAGTCTGAGGCGATCTTTTGAAGAAATATGCTCACAGATTTGAGTGGGCCTGTCCATACAATGCAAGCATTTGCCAAATGACGTATAGCTCAACTTAGAACAAGGAGCTTAACGATTTGACAAACAATACCAAGGTAAGGACGTTTGGGTAGGCCGCAAAAAGCACTCAAACTCGTCGCACAATCGTTTATGAGGATTATGTAGATTAGTCTGAAAATGGCCTTTTGAGGAAAGAAACACACAGATTTGAGTAGACCCGTCCTGTCAGTGCAAGCCTTTGTCAGTTAGTCTGTAAGCTCAACTTTGGACTACTAACGAGCTCAACGACCTGACGAAATGCTAAAGACGGGATGCCTGTTCACTCTTGCTTTAAAGGCTGACGGGTCATATGTGGCAGGGAATACATAAATTATCTACTAAATGTTAATGAAATTGACTACTTTTTTATTGCCTTCCAGCCAACAGCTCCAAGAATGGGAAGCGACGCGGCTCCAGCCGTGTGTCTCATCAGTTTTGACTGCGAAGTCCGTCCCCTCTGATCTCAAGCAGGCGCTGCAAGCACTGCTGGCTACTGCCAACGATATGCTGCAGAAACACACGTATATGTCGGGGGTGAGTTGTACCAGCGTACAGAACGATGCAGATAGTAATTGTACACAAGTTTTAATTTTTTGTATCAAATGAAATATTGTAAGGTGTACAATAAAGTATATAATAAATAAATAACTCCTTAACTAGCCTCGTCTGTGGTAGTCATACGCACAAAACGTTACATTATGCGTACGGCTATGGAGTGGAATTCCCTGCCGGAGTCTGAGTTTCCTGATAGCTATAACATAGTGGTCTTTACGTCAACAGTGAATTAGGTTACTTCTAGGTAAGCGTGATTAATTTTCGAACACATCATCCTTACCATCAGGTGAGATGGTGGTCAAATGCGAGCCTGTTATCAAACAAAAAAAATTACAAGCTAAGCGATGTATACAGTATGTTTGACTCAAATATTGCTACTGAATTCTAAAATTTTATGGAATTCGGATAAACGACCAAGTGTAAATGAACGATGAAATGTCGAGTACGCCTGTATTCGAGCAGCTTTCGTTCGTTTCGTGTTTCCGTAACCGAACGTGAGTAAATTTAATAAATGTATCGGGTGTCCGAATTCGAGCAACGTCTTTCGTCCGAATACGGCCTAACGAGCAAGTATAATTGCGCCTTGGTCACGAGCTCCGAGTATATTCATTTTACTTTTCTTGATTGCAATTTTTCACTTTCCAGGACAAACTATCTCCAGTGGACATATCAGTGTGGAGCACCCTGTATCCACTCTATTATAATCCAGAGTTGAAGCAGACCTACATAGCTGAGTGTAGCCACATCGTGCGGTGGTTCGAAGAGCTGGCGGCTGCGAAAGCTATCCAGGTAAGAGTTCTTGGTGTTAGATTTCATGAAGATTAATCCTTGTCCATCCTTCTACATAAAAACTGCCTTTTGGATAGGAAAACTTGAAACACTTTATTTATAACTAGCTGCAACTTCGTTCGCGTGGGAGGATTTTCCGTGTAAATAATGATCCCGTGGGAACTCCGGGATAAAAATTAGCTTATGTGTTATTCTAAGATGTCAAGTATTTTTTTTTTATTAAAAAAGGGGTGCGTTTGACCACCATCTCACCTGATTGTAAGTGATGATGTGGTCGAAGATGGAGCACGCTTACCTAAAAGTAACCTATTCACTCTTGACTTAAAGACTCTAAGATATTTACTTTCATTTTAATGCATCCAGTAGATCCGGAGATTAGCGTGTACAAACAGACAGACATTTTTACTGTTTTATTATATGTATAGATATACTTAGTTGTACATTTAATAACATTTCTAAGGATACAAATAATAAAATTAGTGTATGTACAATGGGCGGTCTTATCGCACAGGGCAATCTCTTACAGACAACCTTTGGATGGACAGAAATTAAAGGAGAGTTAGAAGGAGAGTTAGGTAGTGTACAAACAACATAAATAATTTTAACGCTTTGGAAGTTTTTCCCACGTAAATCCTAATCCCGTGGGAATTGCGGGCGTAAACCTCATTCCATCTTCTAGTAAGAGTTTCATTAATATCGGTTCAGTCGTTCCAGAGACGAAACAGAAAAACAAGCAGACAAAAAATTCAAATAGATTTGTTTGATTTTTTATTTTTATCTTGTTAGCACTTGAGAATACATAATTATTGTGAAATCACAGATATTTATTTATTTAATTAAGGTTCACCAACAGTTGTTACAGATATAACACAGATAGGAACATACATGTATTAGTGTCTTAAATATAACTGCACAACCAATTATTAAACACCACAAGCAATATGCTCTTGGTAATATAATTAAAAAAAATTGTAAGTACTTAAATCTATACTAATATTATAAACAGACAAATTTGGTTGCAATTTTGTATATAGAGAGTATAGTCTTTGGAAGTAGATTGAATATTATGAGAAGATTACCGTATTATCTGAAATTTTCAGTACTTTATACGGCCTACCCGAACGTGTATGCTTTGGTAATGGTCGACAAATCGTTGTTTCAAGTTGAGCTACGCGATAACTGACAAATACTTACACTGTTTAGACATGGCTACTCTAATCTGTGGCGGTTTTCTTGAAAATAGCACCACAGACGAAAACTAATTGGTGCTCGTATGGTTTGAAGTGATCAAACCATACGAGCAGATTGTATAGACTTCAAAACAAGCGTTGACCTCTGAGTTTGTTTCGGTGTTTCTTCTCAGGGTAGTCAGATAGGAAACACCGGCAAATAAAGTAGTCTGTATCACCGGGCTTGCAGACGGCGATCAGGAGTAGCTCACCGTCCGATAAGGACCTAGCTTAGGCTTAAGAGCAGTCAGCAGCTTTGATGGGGTCCGATAAGGCTATTGCCCGCCGGGGTTGCGGAAATGTACTAACAAGATACCGCGGCCCCGGAACTTACGGGCAGCTGAAGGGACAGGGTGGGTTTTTAATCAGTAGAAGTCTGACACTCCCTTCCGCTTAACCCGGATCGGGTGAAGTTATTCGATGATTTTCCAACCCAGAAAAAAAAAGGTTGCGGGAATATTCTAACGAGATACCGCGACCCCCAACGGTAGGGTCAACTGACGGAACAGGGTGGGGTTTCAGTCATTAGAAGTCTGGCACTCCTTTTCGCTCCACCAGAGCTCCCGCTCCGGAGATAATGATTTTCCCACTCAGAAAAAAAAACTCCTTATCTTACATTAACTTTTTAAAACCAAAAATAAGTATATCAGATAGACAGTACTATACCTACCAATAGCATCGTTTTAGCCATCCTCATTCACTACAGCAACTAGGTTCCCATATAATTTAACCAGTACAGATTGTATGGACTTTAAAAGAGACGGGCCCCTGAGTTTGTTTCGGTGTTTCTTCTCAGGGTAGTCAGTTAGGAAACGCCGGCCTCATCTAGTTAATATTTACGAAAAAAAATTTTTTAGCAAAAAATAGAAGTCGGTTCTATTTTTTGCTAAAAATTTTTTTGACGCTTTTTTGTGGGTCGGTTTGTAATTTATCTAGTTACAAAAGCCAAAATGTCAATTACTTATCACCTTTTACAAAATATTGCTTTTCCCGGTGCAGAGCCGTTAATTTTTGAGGAGTTCTCCTGGTACATCACCATCAGTTCTACTTCACCATATGCATTGTGACGAGCATAAAGTGCTTACCATCTATATTCAAGTAATCTAATCGTAATCCACGAAATACTTATTATTCAGTAGTTTCGGTGGCCATCTGGGGTCTTCATCATCAGTTCCACTTCCTCAAATGGTGCTGCCCTCGATTTCTCCATGATCCCATCATCAGATCCAAACATGACGGCAATGGGACCAACTAGAAAGTATACCCTTTCAAACAAAAAAGAATTTTTGAAATGGGTCCAGCCATTTGCGAGTAATGAGGTAACATACATTAAAAAAAAAGACGAATTGAGAACCTCCTCCTTTTTTTTTTGAAGTCGGTTAAAAATGACGTGTAAAAGTATTATTTAATAACTAATTTGCAAAATAAAGATCATTTGTCATTACGGCCCCTGATCTTTCATTCTGCGTTACAGGAAGCTGTGAAACAATGGGGTGGGTCAACCTCGGGCCCCTTCGGATCTACATCAGCGCTCGGCATTCCACAGGCTGCCAGTTTATCTACACCTGTTGGGTAAGTAGTAATGTACTGCTAATTCGCACAAATATGGTTGATAAAGCAACCTCTCATGACGAGAACCTTGTGAAAGCTGAGAAAGTTAAGCAAACTAAGATCTTGACAGCAATCATTGTACCAATAGTCGTCACAGCCAATGGCATAATAGCCAGGAGCCTCGAAAAACATCGGATCAAAGGCTTGATCCACAAAGCAATACTCCTGCACACGAATTCGTATCATTAGAAGGTTTTTCTCTCTGGAGCCGGAGATGATTAACAAGGATCTGCTAACTCCCAAATTGGGCAGTACTTGTATCTTGGAGTTCAGCAAGTTTTTATTTTTAGGCACACCCCACGCCCGGTAGACAGGCCCGTTGGTATAGTGGTCAGTGGCCCTGACTGCTATGCGCAAGGTTGTGGGTTCGATTCTCACCTAGGACAAATGTATGTGTGATGAGCACGATCATTTGTTCTTTGTCTGGGTGTAATTTATCTATAATATGTATGTATCCTACTAATCTTACTTCCTACTAATATTATAAATGCGAAAGTTTGTGAGGATGGATGGATGTTTGTTACTCTTTCACGCAAAAACTACTGAACGGATCTGAATGAAATTTGGTAAGTAGATAGTTGTCATTCTGGAATAACACATAGGCTACTTTTTATCCCGAAATTCCCACGGGATCAGGATTTGCGCGTGAAAACCGTCCCACGCGTACGAAGTCGCGGGCAGAAGCTAGTTAAAAATATATATGCAAGTTTATCAGTTGTCTAGTGCTCATAGCACAAGCTCTGCTTAGTTTGGGACTAGATGGCGTTGTGTGAAAGTTGTGGAATATTATATTATATATTATTATATTATATAACATCCTATCCTACTTAATATTATAAATGCGAAAGTTTCTAAGGATGTACGAATGTTTCTTGCTCTTTCACGCAAAAGCTACTGAACGGAACTCAATGAAATTTGGTAAGTAGATAGTTAACATCCAGGAATTACACATAGGCTACTCTTATCCCGGAATTCCCACGGGATCGGGATTTACACGGGAAAACCTTCCGACGCGAACGAAGTCGCGGGTAGAAGCTAGTCGCTATATAAAAAAAATTGTTTCAAATCTGTCTGGTAGTTCCAAAGATTAGCGTGTACAAACAGATAAACAGACAGACATTTTAGGGTTTGATCCACAAAGCAATACTCCTGGACACGGCTCGTATCATTAGTAGGTTTTTATCTCTGAAGCCGGAGATAATTAACAAGGATCTGCTAATCATTCACCCCTAAACTAGGCAGTATCTTTGAGGTCTTTGAGGCACAATCCACGAACAACATCCATAATCCTTACTAATAATATTATAAATGTTCGCATTTAACGGTAACTCTGTCTGTCTGTGTGTTACTCAATCACGCCTAAACTACTGAACCGATTTTAATGAAATTTGGTACGGACATAGTCTAGAGCCTGAGAAAGGACATAAGCTTCTTTTTAATGCGAAAAAAGTGTTGTAAGGGGTTGAAATAGGGGATGAAAGTTCGTATGGAAATTACGTCATTTTTAAAGCTAGAAGCTTGAAACTTATTTTTTAGACTTTTGATTAGAAAAATGTACTTAAATAAGCTATTAGCAGTGAAATATTGTAAATAGCTTATTTATGTATGAGTTTTATTTTCAAAATAATTAGTCTAAAAAATTAAAAATGCTGCCGAAACTCACTATTCTGCGCGGACGAAGTCGCGGGCACAACTAGTAATATTATAAATTCGAAAGTAACTGTCTGTCTGTCTGTTACCTTGTCACGCCTAAACCGCTGACCCGATGTAGATGAAATTTGGCATGGGAATAGTTTAGGACCCTGCGAGAGGCAAAATACAGTTTTATCCCGGAATTCCCACGGGATCGGGAAATACGCGGGAAATATCTCCCACGCGAACGAAGTCGCTGGCAAAAGCTAGCGATTTCATAAATAACATTTGGCGTTTTGTCGATAACCACCTTTTCTACCATCTAACAATATAATTATGATGACACACGACTGCCTCCCGGTCTGGGTGAAGCGAGAAGGTATGTCAGACTTTTACTGACTAAAACCCATCCGTGTTCCATCATATGCCCTTCGTGTTCCGAGGCCGCGGTAACTCTTTCGGAAAATTCCCCAACCCTGGCAGGCAAGCCCCCTTATGTGACACTCGCATACGGAACCCATCGATATACGGATTCCTATAATTCCAGGTCACCAGATGATAGTGCTGCAGCGGAGTTAGGACCTACAGCAGAGGAAGTGGAAATAGCTAAAGAAAACTGGCTGAACGGACTCGGTAAATTACAGAAACCGCTCATACCTGAGAAGATAGTGTGAGTATTTTTTTTTATATAAAGAGAACTCGCAATGTGCGTAGAATTAACATTACTAACAATCTTGTTAAGCCCTCCAACTAAGATAAATATCACGGAATAGATGAATAAGGTTGGAATGGTAATGTGGGCGTGGCGAGCAAGCCAAATTTATGACACAAAAATCATAGCTCGACCGATTAATTCATTCATCGCGTTTAGTGCGCTTCGGATTGCTTTGGAACACAGAGCTCTGCTTTAAAATGCCGTGTTGTGCAATTATAACCTATAAAACAAAAAGTTAGACCGCAAGTTAGAGCGAGGAGGTGTATCTTTCCATCGGTAAGTCGAAAATAACATTTAATTACAATTTTACTTGTAAAAAACATAAAAATATTCAGATGACTATGAAATTCCCAACATTAACAACATATTGCAACAAGTTACAAAAAAATATACATTGCCCGATGTGTACTCGCTTAATCAACGCAATGACCAAGTCCGCTTACAATGTACTGCATGCGTTGCGTCCTCCACACTTCAACCATTGACGTTTCGTCCTTTGCCCTGATTGGCCGTGATGCACGGCGCATGTTTATCGACAGTGAGTCACAATCAGTAGCAAGCTCTCGATTTAAGTGTGTGTAATTTATTTGTGTGCGTAATTCGCATACGTAACGGGCCTCTTGCTTGTAGTGGAGCTAAATAGCGGGAGACAAGGACACGCGTTCTCATACAAATCAGGAACTATTTCCTTTCTAAACTATTTTATGTGTTCTGTGATAAATATGCTTGGGTCTGGAATGAGGTTACGGCAATAGTGTAATGAATGGGGTTCGAACTCACGATCTCTCTATCACAAGACCGACACCTTTGCCATTAAGGCTATTGTTCCTTAGTAGTACTTAATACGTTCATTTTGCGTACGGCTTAAGCGTGGAATTCCTTGCCGTCTGTGTTTCCTGATAGCTATAACCTGGAGGTCTTTAAGTCAAGAGTGAATAGGTTACTTCTAGGCAAGCGTGCTTCATTTTCGACCACGTCATCGCTTTCCATCAGGTGAGATGGTGGTTAAACGTGAGATAAAAATAAAAAAAAGATAATGTGCCGTGGGATTGTTCGACTTAAATAGTTCTAAAAGATGTCTGCGAGACCATAAATTATCTTAACGAGGCCAATGTAAATGCTGTAGGTACTAGTAGCTGCATATTGGTCTGAGGATGAATGAGCATCTATTGGGAAAGGAGAAGATGGTAATGCGACAAGAAAAAAAATCTGTTATTATTGTTGATTATTGTATTGTATACATTGATTTGAATACTAAAGATACGGTCGTCCAAACATTTGATGGACGCTGTCCCCTACAAAAAACACTAACGCCATCTATTAGAACTAGTACGAACTACGATGTCAGTTGGCGTGGTCTGCTCCTAGATACAAAGAATTAAAAAAAGAACCTTTTATTTTTTCCAAATTTATATTTGTATAACATTTCAATAAACAATACAAAATAATTTTGTACATAATTTAATATTATAGTAATATTATTAAATCTTGTTATTTCATCGGCTATAACGCGCGCCGCTGCAAGTTATGTCGCACTTTTATGCGGCTTCGCGTCGTCTTTGCCAAAGGTTTTCCTATTGAGACAAATAGGAAAGAACATTGTTTTAAATAATGTTAGAAGTTAATGACATATTTTTAACTTACCGGTGGTATGAAATGTTATCATTTTTTTTATTGTGCTTTTTGTCGTATTCCACGCAACCCTTCACGACACAACTTGGCATTTTTGCTTGTAAAACTTACGACCGTTCCCGAAGATAGCCGATCGCGTTCTAGTTCACTTCTATAAAGGGAAGACCATTTTGGGACCAAGTTCGAGGCGTCATTATAACATGCGGTCCGTCCAGTCCTTACGCAGTAATATACAACGTGTAATTTAAAGGGTATATACATACCAAGTGCACGGCTTCTTTGGATGATAACAAACGATATAGCAAGGGTTTTGTAATCCTATGTCTACATGTGTGGAACTTATTAGAAATTTCAATACATTGATACCAGACTGAATTTTTCAAATTAAGAAGAACGAAGAGAATTATCGTTTTATTGGCAAGTGACGTGGAAAGTGATGACCCTCATAGTGCTGTGACACGTTTGTTATTACTGGTATTCAAGAAACATATGAAACCAATAATTTGTGGTCAATTCTGAGTCACTTATTTTGAGCTGAAACTTTGCATAGAGACTCCATACCAGATATTGTCTTCAGTCCTTTTGGATAGATATGGGGTTTCCGTTACACGTTGTATATGTCAATGATTGTATACTATTTTGTACTTGTTGCCAAGTGACAATGTCTAAGTGACTATATCCTCTTCGGGCTTGTGAACGATGAGCAGGGTCGGCGGCGAGTGTTCTACGCGCGCCTCAAAAAGCAATCAGCACCAGTGACGGGGCCTTATAGGGCCATTGCCTGCCGGGGTTGCGGGAATGTTCTAACGAGATACCGCGGCCCCGGAACTTAAGGGCAGCTGAAGGAGCAGGGTGGGTTTTTAGTCAGCAGAAGTCTGACACTCCCTTCCGCTCTACCCAGAGCGTGAGAAGATATTTGATGATTTTCCCACCCAGAAAAAAAATGTGACTATATCCTCTTGGCAAATATGTAGTGTATTGCTTATATTATAAGTTGAGATAAAAAGTTTCAATGTTTGAGATAAAAAACCAGAATGAGCAGATTCAAATAAGAGTTCTTTTTTCATAAATTCCATTAACAATTATCTATACAACGTGTAACGGAAACCCCATATTTATCCAAAAGGGCTGAAGACAACATCTGGTATGGAGTCTCTATGCACAGTTTCAGCACAAAATAAGTGACTCAAAGATTTGATACCAAATTATTGGTTTCATATATTTCTTGAATACCAAGACATTTCATTTCATCTATTTTCATTTCTTTTTTGTATTTATTGTGAGCCTCCTTTCCATCTAAGTCAAATTAATTTATTTTCTGTCATTTTTTTCTTGTTCTATATGTATAATAATATGTTACATTTGAATTGCAGATTACCAGTAAAAGGTCGTAAAAACATTCTCATTACGTCCGCGCTTCCTTACGTCAACAATGTGCCACATTTGGGCAACATTATTGGCTGTGTGCTCTCCGCTGATATTTTTGCAAGGTAATATAACAATAACAATTAATAATAAAACCCGACTGCTCAACTGATATGGAAGAAACAGGCACATTTTTATTTTAAAAAGTGACAAGCAGGCGAGACCCAATTGATCATGATATAATTTTAATTTAAAAAATTTGACGGCTCCCGCCTGCTTGACACTTTTAAAAATAAAACTGTGCTTGTTTCTTCCATTTCAGTTGAGCAGTCGGGTTTTATAGATTTTTTTTTATTTTCAGCGTTTTAGTATTAAATTCCGTTTTAAAACGTTATATTTCCAAAGCGGTTGCTCAAAATGAAAAATGGTAAAAGAAACCTCAATATCATTTTTAAAGATTGATGAATTTGAATTTTTATTTTTGACATTATGGCGCCTGGTTGTCGTTGTGGTGATTTGGTTTTATTTTAATCTATTCTACGACACTCGCGCCATCAAGACAAATCTAATGACGTATCATTTATCCAAATCCGTTCACAGGTTTAATAGTTACGAGTTAACAAAGAACAGACATACATACATACGCGGTAAAAACATAACCCTCCTCCTTGCTTCGCAGTCGAGTAATAAGATAGGCAATAAATATGTTCATTTTTGATTAAATTTAAGTGCAACATTTTTTGGCCTTGGCCGATTTCGGTCACCGCGGCCAATCTCAGCTAAGATTATACTTCATTTGCACTAAGATATTATAGTGCACAAGAAAGTGTGCCGGTACAAGTCTCATAGTCTGATGGGACGGCAAGCTGACATCACTGGAGAGAGATCAGGACCAACAGCTTAATTAAAAATAAAACAAAACCTATTAGAACTTTTGTCCGACCCGGAAATTGAACCCGACCTCTTGCTCAGCAGTCGAGGCTGTGCAATATGACACATTTTATACAAAACTAATTTATACTGAAAGTCGCCGTTAAACAAGGGCAAAAATGTATTTTAAGTAATGTTACGAGCTGGGGTTCGGGATAGAAATAATTAACGCCAATTAAACCAAAAATTAACACTTTAATTAATTAAACACAAATAAAAATTTAACACAATTATTCGCACACAACACTTGTCACTTAACATTTCGATTATATCGCATATTCGCCTCGTAATAAGACTGACTTTCTGCGCCCCTTTGCGCTCTATTTATACCCCGGTCTATGAGTTCGAGAACATTCTTATAAAATCGACTCACTGTTTATACTACCCAGAATATTCCAGGAAGCTACTCGAGGTACACAGTACCGCTATTCGACGCTGGATGGCGTTAGTGTCTCGACTAGATATACTCATTCCTGTTACTCGCCGCTAGATGGCGTTAGTGTCTCGAACATTATAGATTTATGTCGAAGTTTCTCGACGTACTTCACTAAGCGACTGGCGTAACAGTAACAAAAATATTTTACAGGTATTGCCGATTATGTGACTACAACACACTGTACATATCAGGCACAGACGAATATGGTACCGCCACAGAAACTAAGGTAAGAAACATTCTTATTAATTTACAACCTATTTGTAGGCTAGTTATGTTATATAACAACCTATTTATTTTCCTTTACAAGCGTCACTAGACTTGTTACCGAGAGGTCGCAGGTTCGAACCCCACCCATTACACTATTGTCGTGAACCCACTCCAGACACAAGCATATTTAGCTTAGTTGGAGAGGTTAACAGATTACTAGTAATGTGAATTCAGAACAAAGTTCAACTTCAAACTTATTTGTATATGTGTGTAAATAAAACAAATGTTATTAGATTCGGTTATCTTGTTAATAAAAACAAATTCTCTGGACCACACACTATGATTCCGTGTGTCGTGGGATCAAGTTTTTCCAAGCATTTTAATTGAATTATCATTTTTTATATATTATCATTTTTTAATTGAAATGGGGCTAGCTACTGCTACTGTATAGAGAAATCGACAGCCAATAAATAAATAATAATTAGTTATTTAAGTTTTAAAATGTATACTAGCTAGATTGCTTTTAGCGATAAGACCGCCCATTGTAACACCCTTTGTAGTTTTTAAGTCCTTATTTAATTATGTTATGGTGTATAATAAAGAGTATATCTATCTATCTAGCTTCTGCCCGCGACTTCGTTCGCATGGGAGGTTTTTCCCGCGTAAATCCCGACCCCGTGGGAATTTCGGGATAAAAACTATCCTATGTCCTTCCCAGGGAGGACCCTGATAACCGCTGAACCGATTTAGTTGAAATTTGGCATGGAAATAATTTAGGAAAACCAAATTTCATCTAAATCAGTTCAGCGGTTTAGGCGTGAAAAGGTAACAGACAGAGTTACTGTCGCATTTATAATAATATATTATAGTATGGAAGTATGGATAGAGACTCACCGACCCCCACAATCAAACCACTACTACGGTTTTGTGGGGCTTATCATTAGAACTTCAAACGGGATAATTACCATGTGTATTTATTGTATCGAGTTTCCGATATTTCGGCACTGTTGCAAGCGCCAAGATCACGGATGAACTGAAGTAATTGCGGGTGGAAGTTTATGAGCAGACAAATCGGTCTACCCTCTTTCTCGATCGTTTTCTGTTAGCGACACCGCTACCACTGTCACATGTATCACTAAACACTCGATTCTATTCCCGACACTCAAAACTCACGGTGTCGACTCGCGAACTTTCTACGGAACTTTTTCGGTTTTTACACATTTGAACCACTGGATTCCAGGCCCTCGACAGTTAAAACCCATCCTCCCGGTTGAAATTAAATAAACTTCCACCCGCAATTACTTCAGTTCATCCGTGATCATGGCGCTTGCAACAGTGCCGAAATATCGGAAACACAAAACAAAAAATACACATGATAATATCCCGTTTGAAGTTCTAATGTTACTGTTAGTGACCATGTTAGCTTAAAAACTTATATAGTGGGGCTTAGTTTATAAGTTATATATGTAATTAATGTTTATAAGTACCTAAATAAATAATAATAACCGAGATGTGAAATCTAAATATTTGCACGGATGAATTGCCGAATTTAGTGAATCCCTTCAGATTATTATGAACTTTGTTATCTAGCTATATTCCTGCAAATAAATATACAACGTGTAACGGATAGCCCATATCTATCCAAAAGGGCTGAAAACAACATCTGGTATGGAGTCTCTATGCACAGTTTCAGCACAAAATAACTGACTCAAAGAATTGATACCAAATTATTGGTTTCATATATTTCTTGAATACCAATCATAACAAACCTGTCACAGCACTACGAGGGTCAATAACTTTCCACGTCACTTGCCAATAACACGATAATTCTTTTCGTTATTCTTAATTTGAAAAATTCGGTCTCTGGTATCAGTGTATTGGAATTTGTAATAAGTTCTACACACGTAGACTAAAACCCTTGCCATATCGTTTGTTATCATCCAAAGAAGCCATGCACTTGGTATGTATATACCCTTTAAATTACACGTTGTATAATTAATTGATCGGTGATTACTGAGAAATATATTATTACTGTTTTGGAATTTATCGCAATATTACGTATTTGGCTTTTTTATTGTTGACAGGGTTGCGTTTGACCACCATCTCACCGGATGTTATTTATTGATTTTATTTTATTTTCGGAAAGTTTACAGACTAATAACATTATAATAATAATATATTAAAACTAAGTTGCTAATTACAAGCCCTGACAGATAAAATGTTACGCGATGATGTGGTCGAAAATGAAGCACGCTTGCCTAGAACTAACCTATTCACTCTTGACTTAAAGACTCCCGGGTTATTGCTATCAGGAAACATAGAAACTTATTATTCAATTATTATCTAAATTAAAATGTGTTGTTTTATTATCTTTCAGGCGTTAGAAGAAGGCGTAACTCCCCGAGAGATTTGCGACAAATACTTCGACATTCACAATAATGTGTACCGATGGTTCAACATTGGATTCGACTATTTTGGACGAACAAGTACACCGCAGCAAACTGAGTAAGTAATAACCTAGTATTTTTTTGTATGGCATCTTGCGGGTCAACCTTTGAGGTTTTCGGCTGCTTAACTGGACTTGTCTGTGGTTGCCTTAATTAATTAAAGCCTCCAGCCAAGGTTTGTATTGAGCTTACAAACAAAGGCAACAACACGCTAAGGGCACCCCCTGTGGGGGTATAGACCTCGGCTTTGGGCGTCGCAGGGGGAGGACAACTAGGGACAGGCTGGACCAGATCATTATTATTGACCTAGTAAATAAATAATCTATTACTATTTATATCTGTACGAAATGTGAGGTGAAAATTATACTGTGATATTATGCAGAGTTGCATGTTTATATGGAGTAGTGCAGAAAGCTAATATTTGTATACAGGGTTATTGATAAAAAACTAACAACCTCTCAGGACTATGTTAGTAACATCCTAAACTACAACTTATGTTCTGACTTTTAATAATTCACCATATTTGCGTAACTTAGAAGTTGTAAATAAATTCACCCTTTTAGGCCTAGACATAGATTCACACATAGATTGGAAATCCCACATCCAAAAAATAAGAGCTAAATTATCTAAGTTTACATACGCTCTCAAAGAAATAAAAAAAACAACTGACCTTAAAACAGAACTAGTTACTTATTATTCATACGCATTTGCATGGCTCAAGTATGGAATTATGCTATGGGGAAATAGCACAGATGCGCCTACACTATTCACTTTACAGAAAAAAATGATAAGAATATTAATGAATATCAAAGATACCGACTCCTGTAAACCTTACTTCAAAGAGCTAAAAATATTAACCGTACCTTGTCTTTATGTACTGGAAATTTGCAAATTTGTTCGAAAATATCCACAATTCTATACCAAAAGAGAGGACATCCAAACTAAAATTACACTTAGACATAAAAATAGACTTAACATACCCGCTTCACGATTGAAAATGCACTCTTCTAGTGCATTTGTTATGTCTATTAAAATATATAATAAGTTACCAGAATTCATCAAAAATGCAGATAGTAATAATATGTTCATCAATAAATTAAAACAATTTCTAATAGACAAATGCTACTATACTATAGACGAATACTATAACGATAAACATCAACTACAATAAAACTATTAATTATATACTGTATCGTTGTAATTGTGTTTAAAAATGTGCAAAATAATGAGAGTACTAAGGTGAATAAAATATAAATTAAATATATACATAATTAAATTAAAATAAATACATGATTTAATGCTGATGACGGTAAAAATAAATAAAAATACCTGACATCTAATTTACTTATACAAAGACATTACATAAATAAATCAATTACAATAATAACATAAATTTAATAAAAATGACGACCAAAATAAATAAAATATCTGACATAATACTATTATGAACGATCCTTGTGCTCCTGTTTACTTAAAACAAAATTTTAAATTGTTGGGCAGTTCTCATGATCTTAACCTTCGCGCATCCAAAAACTTACTTCTTCACATTCCTTCTCACCGCACCGGGTTTCTATCTAATTCTTACGCTATTTCTACTATTAAACTCTGGAATTTGCTACCCCTTGACATCAAGAAGGCTGAGTCAAAATTTTCTTTTAAGCGCAAATTTAAAAACCACTACTTAAGGGGCTGTTATTCTTAGTTTGGTCTTCGTCATAATTATCATGAGCTCTCTTATTTTTATATTCTTTTTATATTATTCAGAAAGAATATTATAAAGCACCGTATCTATTAGTTTGTCATTTTAGCATATATGTGTATTTTATTAGTATTGTTATATATTAGTATTATATTTATCAGTATTAAATATATTATTTCATTCCTTTTTCTTGTACACCTACCACAGTGTGTTTTTTTTAACCCAAAGGTTGACTGGTAGAGAATGCCTTGCTGCATTAAGTCCGCCCATGTAATACAATTGTACATAAAGTTTAAATAAATAAATAATAATGACAACAAAAATAAATAAAATATCTGACATAATTTAATAATAATGACGACGAAAATAAATTAAAATACCTGACATAATTTACCAATACACAAACATAATAAAAATATATAAACATAATAAATTTAAATAAATACACAATTTAATAATGATGACAATAAAAATACCTGACATAATTTACTTACATGAAGACATTCTAGTTATGCACATACATAAATTAATTAATTTAAATATTAACATAATTTAATAATAATGATGATGATGAAAATAAACAAAATATCTGACAAAATTTTAAAACTTGTACATATCCATAATAAATAACATGCATACACAATTTAATTTAAATATATGGGTACATACTTTAATAATAACAATGATACAAAATAAATTAAAATATCTAACATAATTTACCACACAATAATATACATATACATCTATTAGATCTACCTATAATAATAATTAATTCCATGAATTGTTACTTAGCCTTCATCCTCTCTCCTAACTTTGCTGTGCCCGACAGGGTCCATATTGATCTTGAAATTATTTTATACCACCTATATACATAATATGGAATGCAATAAAGTATTGAGTATTTCAGTTAATCAGATATTCAAAAAAAAAAAAAAAATTTCAATTGAACCCTCTAAACGTTACGCAGTCTGCGAAGCAACACAAAGCGCTAATAATGTAGGTAAACTGATAGTACAAAAGGCAGCGGAGGGGATCTTTTTTTTTTTTTTTTTTCTCTTTATTTTTTATAGAGGGTTTGATAACAATGACCATGCCACCCTCGTAGGGTCTTTCTTTACATTTACCTATGCTTAATACCTACATTAACAATTTTATAAAGATCTTTGGCGCTCTCTGATAATGGAAACGCCAGACTACTAGTGTAAATTCCCATATTATTGGGACACAAACATCTTTTTTGCAAATACTCGTTTCTTTCAGCTTCGTTCCGGACACATTCCGCCAAAATATGAGTGACATCTTCTACGTTATCACATTCTGAACAGTTGGGTGACTCAGTCTTCCTCATTAAGAAAGCAAAGCTATTTAAAGGAATGTGTCCAGAACGAAGTCTAAACGCGGTTACAATTTCATGTCGGGACATCTCTGTGCCACCAAACCATGGACTGCGGGTAAGGCTGGGCTGAATGATCTTGTACCAAATCCCTTTAAAGAGTGACCTCTCATCATGGTATTCTTTCCACAGTACCATACACTGGTCTCGTACTCTAAACAAGAGGTCACTAAATAAGGGCTGGCACTCCACGAAGATACCGTCTGTAATCGCCTCTTTCGCTAACCGATCAACTTGCTCATTTCCATACAAGCCAATATGGGATGGTATCCATTGTAAAGTAATTTTGTTCTTATTTTGGATCCTGGAAATGGATTCTAAAATTTTGTAGGCTATCGGTGTCCCTCGACAATTCGAGGTGCATCGAGCCAGGTGTTGCAGAGCACTTCTGGAATCGGTCAAAATTAAATAATTTCCTGATTCGAATGACTCGATGTATGAAATAGCTTCTGTGATTGCTAAAAGTTCCACATACATAATCGAAACTTTAGCACATGTTCTGAACTTAATGGAACATTTCATTTGAGGATCATAAACAGCCCAACCCGACCCGCTACCTTCCTGTGAACCATCAGTATAGATACAATAATAATACAAATAATTAGTTGTTAAATATTGCTCACAAACTTGCTGTATGTGGGTAGATCTATACTGATGTTTTGGTTTATCAATTAAATCTACACAAGGTTTTACTACATTGGATAGGTCCACACTGCTGGCCCACGTGCTCATGGAAAACCTTTCTAATTGCACCGATGTTTGTATAGGGTTATTTATAAGAAACTCATGTACTGTCACCAATAGTGGTTTCTTTTTATGTTGCCAGTAACTCCGCTGGCATGAGCCGACAAGATTGTTAATAGCAGGAAATATATTATTACCTCGGAACGAATTAATTTTTAACCAATATTTGCCAGCTAGGTAGTATCGGCGTATAAATAAAGGTTGAATACAAAGTTCACATTCCATTACATGAATTGATGTCGTCCTCACAAAACCACCAATAATGCGCATGCACTGATTTTGTACACGGTCTAATTTTAATAAACTACCCTTGTGTCCATTGTCATAAAGAAAATTGCCATATTCTAGTCTTGAACGTATGATAGATATGTACAATTGTCTCAAGTAATATGGATGTACACCCCAGGCCGACCCAGCAAGCACTTGAAAGACTTTCATAGATTTTAAACATTTTTCTGCCACTTCACCAATATGTTTTTTCCATCTGAGTGAACGGTCTAGCCATAACCCTAAATACTTTATATTATCTACTACTTCTAACGAGGTTTCATTAATTAAAATATTTACATTTTCTCTCTTATATCCTCTCTTAAAAACGCAAACTTTACTTTTTGAAGACGAGATTTCTAAACCTATGTTTGAAAGTAATCTGACTAAAATATCTGTTCGGTCCGACGTGAAACAGAACGCACCCTTTTGACATAAAGAATTTGATTTTGACATTACTCTGACTTGACAGATAGACTTTGCTTGCTTGGAAAAAATGCCGGTCGTCGGAACCCTGTTGAGTTAATTAATTGGTAAAATATTGTTGGATTCGCCTGTTGAGACCGATAATTGGGTCGCGAATTATCTATTTGTTGTTTGAAGTGTATTCCCCATTTGCCGAGAACCCCGGGATATTGTTGAATCATACGCCGTATTGCGTCACCTCGTGGCACGCGGAATAATTGGAAATCAGCTTGGATCTCACGTGAGATTAACATATTAATTGTGTTCAGTGATTGATTGAACTTTGTAATCTCGGATTAACAAGAATCCAGTGATATTTCTTGGAACATATCGCCTTATTGCCTACCACGCGTAGCGCGCGCTTGCTGGAAACGAGTTGTGCTGTGATTGCTGTTGTGACCGCGCCAGCTGGAGATCGGCGCCTAGTGAACGTTCTACAACACTTGACTTTCATCACACCTTTCAATTACTCACCCTCATATTACATACAAACCACACTTGGAGCGTGACCTTGGAAGGTCGAAGTTGGCGTCCCCAGCACTCAGGTTAGTGGTACATTTTTGTTTTTATTGTTGTAGGCCGAAGCCTAGTAGAGGCAGGCCATTGTGTAACCCTGTTTATAGTTTTGAAAAGCAACGGTAGTCTCCACGTATCGTGGAAAAGTTCCGGACACGTCCAGTTACCGTTGGCTGGCCTATTGCAGTCCTGACCAATATCCATTGAGTTTTGTAAGCGATTAACACTTTCTCTTATGTTATTATTAACCGAATAAATTACAAAGTCATCGGCGTATTATGATATCATTACTCCGCTGCTCATTATACTTGTACAGATATTTGAAGTTAATATGTTAAAAAGTAACGGCGACAAAGGGTCACCTTGGGCTAAACCGCGACCAGTAGTGCGACAGATGTAACCATTATTTATTAAAACCTTCAGCCTTCTTTCTTTTAAAAAGTGCCATAAATATTGACATATTTTAGATCCCACCCCAATCAAATCCATTGTTTGCATTAGTGAAATAATATTAACATTATTATAGGCATTTTCTAAATCTAAAAAGCATCCGATCGTTATTTTGCTATCTGTAAAACCCGATTGTATATTAGATACTAAATTAACCAAATTATCCATTGTAGAATGACTTTTTCTAAATCCCGTAGTATATGGTGACAATATGTTATTTTTTTCAATGAACCATTCTATTCGGTTGTTTAAAATGCTATGGAAAATTTTACACAGACACGACAACATTGATATTGGTCTGAGTGAGGAGTAAGACTGCGGATCGCGTCCAGGCTTAGGTATTGGTACGATCCTGACGTCACGCCATTGAGTAGGCACAAAGCCGGTTGACAGTGAGCCATTGTACAACGATAACAATATATGTTTACCATTATCCGGAAGATTTTTAATCATTGAGTATGAGATATTGTCACAACCGGGTGAAGTATCCTTAGAACGAATACAGTTTTTGAGTTCTTGTATTTTAATTGGCGATTCTAATTTGAGATTACTAGAAAAAAAAGATAGATCATGCGGTGATGTATAATCGGGAGTTAGGCTACGAAGTAACTTATTAGCTCGCCCGCTATCTACATATTGCCTTTTTTTTTTTTTTTTTTTTTTAGCGTGGTAAAATTATCAAATAAGTCCTCCCACTCCGGGCAGGGTGGGAGGGACTGTCAGACTTTTACTGACTAAAATCCACGGTGTTCCTTCAATAACCCTTTACATACCGGGGCCACGGTAACGGGATGAGTCCCACGACCCCGGCGGGCTTCGGCCCTCTGCAGAGGGGGCCTCGTCATGTTGCTGACGCTCTTTGAGGCGCGCGTGGAACACGACGCGCCGTCGACCCGGGCATGGTCCATGGTCGGACAGCGAGTTGCCCTTTACTCGCTGTCCGCATGCCCGCGCCTACGGTGGCCGGAGATCGTCGGCCGAATCTACATATTGCCTAGTACTACTGCGTCCTTTAAACCATCTCATCTTTTGCCATACTTGACTTTGGGAAGTTGTACCGTCTAGTGATGTACAAAAATCCTGCCAACCTTTATTTTTAGCATTGCGTATTAATTTTTGTGACTCATATATTTTTGTTTTTAAACATGCTAGATTATTGGGTATCGGATTGCGTCTAAAAGCTGAAAGGGCGAGTCTACGTTCAGCCACTGATTTGGAAAGGTCTGCATTCCAGTAAGGTTTGGGGACAAAGACGTTAGTAGGGTTCAAGTTAAATTTTGTTTGCGGAATATGAACGTCCGCTGCTAAATTGATGTAATCAATAAATTTATCGTAATCACTTTGAAGATTACCTGACATGTGAAAGTCAGAAAATATTGTCTTAAGCATTTTTTCGTAATTATCCCAATCAGCTCTCTTGAAATTACGTCTATAAATGTTTTTTGGTACAGCATTGAGATTTGTAGTGATTTTAATCATTAGATGGTCGCTTCCAAGAGATTCGTTCATTACGCTCCAGTTAAATGATATTGCCAAATCCGAAGAAACTAACGTAATATCAGGCGCGGACTGTTGTAGTTGGTTATTCACTAGCCTAACACGAGTGTACTTACCATCATTTAGTGTGACAAAACTGCTATCTAAAATTGCATCACAGATTTGCGATCCTCTTACATCGGTTTTGTAGGACCAATTGGTGTGGTGCCCATTAAAATCTCCCATAACAAGACATTTCTTTTGACGCACAGAAAAAAATGAGTCCCAGTCCCGCCGATTAGTACGCACAGACGGAGCACAGTACCCAGAAACAACATATTCGATATCACAACAATTTTCCACTTTGACACAGACAAGTTCGATACCCGGGTTTACACTTTGAACTGTAGAGAGGTGAGCTTGTATCGACTTATGTGTGAAAATAGCAACCCCACCATACCCATCATCCCTATCCTTGCGGAATATATTATAACTTGACAGCCTAAGATAACTATCTGGTTCTAACCAAGTTTCACTTATGGCTGCAATGTGGACCTTTCCCTGTAGCAATAAGTTTTCAAATGTCATCAACTTAGATCTTAAACTCTGTGCGTTCCATTGGAGTATACTTAATTGAATTTTTTTGCTGTTATTATCCATTTATTAACATAAAAAAGTCGAATGTCTGTTTTATTATGGGCCAGTCAGAGATATTTTCAAAAGTTGTTAATATTATCCAATCAATGCAACATCTTATCATACTGGTAATCTTTTCTAAAATTGAAGTATTCTTAAAAAAAATATTTCCTTCAGTTTTTTCATTAGTTCTCCGAATGTTTTCCTGTTTGTAGTATCATTATATCTTTCGGGTTCTTCCTCTTCTTCTTTGTTGCTTTTATCACAATCAGAGTCTAGACACAAACTTTCCCAGTCAAAGTAGGTATTGTTGTAATACTGATTATGTGTTTTTTTCTTCGACTTTGGTGTCCTCGATTTATAAGTAGTAGAACTGGCGTGGCCTGCAGAATCTGCTAGATTTTTTGTCGCTTCAGTTGTTTTAGAGTTGCCCCTACCCATGCAGACAGAGGAATATAGTGGCCGCGGTGTTTTCTGTACAGAAGTTGAATATGTTTGTTCAGTTATAGGTTGAGGTACAGAATTTACTATATCAAAGCTCTCCGGAATTGGAGTCGAAGATGGGACGTAAATTATAAGGGCTTTTTTGTTTTGCAGTTAAATTGGGACATTATGCTTCTAAGTTTTTTCTCCTTTTCATATATAGGGCAACTTTTACTCAATGCAAGATGATCGCCTTTACAATTGACGCACCTATATGAGGTTGTGTCACAGCATTCATGGTTTTGGCTACATTTGGGACAAACAATTTTCTTGTTTGGACAAATCTTCTTGTAATGGCCGAATTTCCAACAATTGGAACATTGCGTAACAGGGTATACATATGGCTCCACATTTATACGAACTCCATACATATATATATATGCCGGTAGTGAGGATCCTTTGAAACATACTCTTAAAGTCTCACTGTCAGTCCATCCAGAACCATCTGACACTCTGCGACTTAACCGTTTTATTGATATTATTTCAGTATCAGATGTCAAACTATCTTTTAATTCTCCCTCGTTACAATCTAGATCTATGTTTTTGATTATACCGTAACTTCTTTCAACCTCCATCGTTTTAGAGATAACCCATTTCATTTCTTTAAATTCAGTGCAGTTAATTAACTTTTGTAAGTCTAAATCACTTTCCAATTGTAAAATCACTTTAAAATTATTCACATATCTAATGCGTAAAACGCGATTGATATTATTGACTTGTAATAGTTTGGCTAATTTAAACTGTTTAGGAAGGGCTTCCTTGCAGGTTATTGTAACTTCTGTTTTTTCTTCGGAATCTTGAAGCGTAATATTTCCTAAACTTTTATAACGTTTACCGTTGTTATTAACAACCGTCCAGTTATCATCGGTTTCTGCTATCGACCTTTTTTTCCTTATTCGTGAACTATCACTTGTTTGTTGGTCTACAAGGTTTGTCTCCATCTCGTCTAATTGTGTATATTCTTCCGTTTCTTGTGCAATCATCACCGTGGTAGTTGTATTGGTATCATTAGCTAATTGGTTAGAACTCGACATTGTTTACACTTCACGACCTCACAGGTAGCCGCTGTCGCGACGCTGCGCCGCGCCAGCGCCGACCCTAGCACGGGCGGCGCAGGTGACGCGAACAACAATATTTTTTAACGACAAGTAATTAGCTTGTTATTGTGCACGTCTGTCTCGACCGTAGGACGACAGCACACTGGGAGGGGATCTTGAAGGTTTGTTTTTGTTAAATCTATTATATTTTCTAAAAAGTCATAGAACAAAAGTTGTTGTTTATGATGTTAGTAATACAGCCCTGCAAAGTTATTAGTGTTTTACCAATAACCCTGTATAAATAATACGTTACAAATAATTTTTATTCTGGCTGAATTTCTACCACTGCTGACCTCTAGCTAGTATTATATTATTGTGACGTATAACTAACTATAAGTTACTCAGTAAACTTTCAAATCTCAGATATACAGACACTTTAATTTTATTTTAATATATACATTCATACTTGTGGACGGAAGCGTTTTATTACTAAGCATGAATTCTTTTGTATCAAAATTTCTTAATCACAAAAACAATCGCCCCCGGGTGGGCTCGAACCACCAACCTTTCGGTTAACAGCCGAACGCGCTAGCCATTGCGCCACGGAGGCGTTACAGTAGACACCAAAATATGATATCAAAACACAAGTGAGTCGAATAGGTAAACGCTTGCTGTAAAAATGCTGAACTAAGAGCCGAAATCAGCGTGGTGGTAATTATAGTTTTGTGGGTATGGCTTTCCACTTCTTATCAATTAAAATATTTATTGTTTATAATATTTACGTTGTATAGGTACCCAAATTATATCCTCTCGAGAGACCTTGACAGTAGTCCAAATGCCGATATATTTGTAGATAATATTAACAGCTCAAGGAAATATGTAATGTAATTTTTGAATAAATTTAACCTTTGACATTTCTGTAACATTTGAATTTTATAACTTGACATGCACTAATACTTTTTTTTCTTACATATATATGGATTTGTATAATTAGTTATGTAACTATGACAGTCTACTACTACTTACAATAATTAAATTTTCCTTTTTTTCCCTTATGTCTGAATAATTAATTGTTAACGTATAAGCGTTTTGGTTTTCCTGTGAGCTTGAATTGTGCTTTTTGAATAAATGGAAATTTAAAAAGACATTGCGGATCTACTTTCTACACCAATAAGCAGAATTTCCAATCTCTTATTTCAATAATTCCACCAATAGCTTCTTAAGTATACAACGTGTAACGCAAACCTTATATCTATTCACAAGGGCTGAAGACAACACCTGGTATGGAGACTATGCACAGTTTCAGCTCAAAATAAGTGACTCAAAAAAAGGATACCAAATTATCGGTTTCATATGTTTCTTGATTGCCAATCATAACAGAGCTGTCACAACATTACGAGGGTTAATAACTTTCCACGTGACTTGGCAATAACCTTGCAATAACACGATAATTCTCATCGTTCTTCTTAATTTGAAAGATTCGGTCTCTGGTATCAATGTATTGAAATTTATAATAAGTTCCACACATGTAGACATAGGATTACAAAACCCTTGCCATATCATTTGTTATCATCCAAAGAAGCTGTGCACTTGATATGTATATACCCTTTAAGTTACACGTTGTATACAGTATGTATCTTACTATCTTACTTCTTACTCTTACTAATACTATACTAATAATACTAATATACTAATAATATTATAAATGTGAAAGTTTGTGAGGATGGATGGATGTTTGTTACTCTTTCACGCAAAAACTACTGAACGGATCTGAATGAAATTTGGTAAGTAGATAGTTGACATCCTGGAATAACGCATAGGCTACTTTTTATCCTGAAATTCCCACGGGATTGGGATTTGCGCGGCAAACCTTCCCACGCGAACGAAGTCGCGGGCATAAGCTAGTACGACATATATGTAATAAATGAGAACACTGGCAATACTCACCATAATGAACAACTTTTTATAGATGTACCATAGATGAGTGTTAATAAATATTACGCCGAGAGATGGCGTTACCACTGCCTATGTCGGGATCGGCTTCCCGTCTATCTGGGTACAACTGAGTGCTAGTGTTTTACTGGGAGCGACTGCCTATCTGACCTCCAGAACCCAGTAACTGGGTAACACGATAACCTCTGGCAAAACTATTCAGATTTGTTGGCTTTTGTCAGCCGGGAGAAACGGCTTACTGTGCTATCCAATACAGGATGGAATCTCGATATATTATTAATATGGGCACCCCTCCACGGACCGACCTCGCCAAGCGTAGCTTAACCTTTGAAGATTGACCAATGAGACTGTTATTATTTAGTCTAGAGCTCCTTTATATTTTACTAGTACTCACGCGGGGCTTCGCTCCCGTGGATTCTCTCACGGTAAAAACATAACTCTCCTTTTTTGCAATCGCATAAAAAGTAGCCTATAACCTTCCTCAAGCTTCAAGCTACTTCCATACCAAATTGCATCCAAATCCACCTAGTACTTTCGAAGATTAGCGCGTTCAAGCAAACAAACAAACAAACTTTTCCGCTTTATAATATTAGTATAGATTAACTACTAGTATAATATACAGTATGTTAACTAACAGAGGACGTTCCCGTTAACCCGCAATAGTATAGCATCCATAAATGCTAAAAAAATATTACCATTCGAAAACAAAATGTTTTTTTTTTTAATATTCTCTAAAAATGTTAAATTGATACGTAAAAGAAACACTCTACACGCGTACTTGAAGGACGGCAACGTCGCAATTTATTTATGAATGACGGGCCGCGTGTGCGGCGATCTAATTGATGTGCTTATACTATTACTATTACTAAGCTTATTTATTACTAAGTACTATATCATGAGATTTTGTCCACAGAATAGCACAGAGGATGTTCTTAAAACTGCGTGACAATGGTTTCGTGAGCTCGCAGTCCGTCGACCAACTTCTTTGTACGAATTGCGACAGATTCTTAGCGGACAGGTGAGTTTTTGAAATATTGCTTAAAAAACAGTATAAATATTTATACAGGGTTAATACTTGAGCTTCTTGAATTGTCCTACTTAAAGTTTTTGCAATTTTAAGTATGTTTTATTTTATTTATTTATTCGCTCTTAAAGTAGGTACAACCAAGAATAATTACTTAAACTATGGACTGCCTTTATATATCTTCACATTAATATAATTGTACAGTGTTATTACAATCTTAATAAGGAATAACAGTTTAGAATTCTGTCGTCCTATTTAGATTACAGAGTAATCTGTGTTAAGGACCGTCAGCGTATTTCTACAATGAGAGAGAAAAGAAAGAAGATTGCAAAATACGTAGGTGCTGCTAAGAAAATAAATACAAACTAAGCAATCTTAAAAATAAAAATAATGAGCAATTACAATCTAAAACTAAAATAAAGTAATTCTTATTCTTGTTGTTTTTTAAAGAATACTAATTAATAATCGTGTTAGCTCCGCCAACTAAGCTAAATATGCTTGTGTCTGGAGTGGGTTGGCAATCATGTAATGAGTGGGGTTAGAACCTGCGTACTCTGGATCACGAGTCCGACACCTTAGGTTATTGACGCTTAGTTATCTTTGTTTTATTTTATTCAAGAGGAACAACAAACAGCCACAATATAAAACATAGAGACAATAAATACACAAAATACTATAAACAATATTGCAGCCCACAACGCTGTTCACAGATTAATAATTGGATACGATACAGTGAAAACAATAATCGCTAGGGTTACAAATGCATTATATATATATGATAATACCAGCTTATTCAATCAACTTACTGTGATATATATGTATATAATATGTATGGTATAATGTATATAATTTTATATAATACTCAAAAAAAAAAATACAAGATATAGAATAACATTCAAGAAAGCTCCTTAAGTATAAGACTTTTAAACCGATAGGGAGAACATGCAAAAATGTCTATATGTTCAAAAGTCCTATTGTAGGACTCGACCATTCTGCGAACAGGAATCTTTAGTTTAGCTAATCTCGTTTGTTTTCTCAGATTTGTAGAAGGCATATGCCCATACCCCGGCTGCGGCTACGAGAACGCTCGCGGCGATCAGTGCGATAAGTGTGGCAAGCTGATCACGGCCACCGAGCTCGCGCAGCCCAAGTGTAAGGTTTGCGGACACACGCCCACCGTGCGGCCCAGCGAACAGCTGTTCATCGAGTTGGGGCAGGTGAGATAATAATAATAATAATAAATGGACTCAGACTGAACTTGACGCCTTGGACAGGCGGGTCCGCACAACGCTGACTGCAAATCGAATGCATCACCCACGTTCATCGGTGATGAGGCTGTATATCCCGCGGAAGTGCGGGGGTCGTGGCATTTTAAATGCAAAGACCCTGCACAACCGCGAGGTATGCAGCCTTAGGGAATATTTCCTAGAAGCCGACGTGGGTATGCATCGAGATGTGGTAGCGGTGGACAAAGGCCTCACTCCGCTCTCCTTAGGTAGCGAGAATTGGCGCAAACCTGTAGTATCAGATACTAATGACCGCAGAGAAGTATGGCAGAGCAAGGAGCTTCACGGACGCTATTACCGGGCCCTTCATGGGTCTGACGTAGATACATTAGCGTCCGTAGCCTGGCTACGTTTTGGTGACCTCTTCAGGGAAACCGAAGGTTTTGTCTGTGCGATTATGGACGAAGTTATGATGACGAATAACTATCGGAAGTATATTGTGAAGGATGGTACGGTAGACATATGTCGGGCATGTCACAAACCGGGAGAATCCATTCGTCACATTATCTCCGGCTGTTCTCGTCTGGCTAACGGAGACTATTTGCATAGACACAACCTCGTAGCCAGGATTATTCACCAGCAACTTGCTCTTAAATACAATCTTGTGGAATCAGAAGTACCGTACTATAGGTATGTGCCCGACCCAGTTCTCGATAATGGCAATATTACACTGTATTGGGATCGGTCTATCATCACTGACAGGACTGTTGTTGCCAAAAAGCCTGACATAGTGGTGATAGACCGATTAGAGCGTCGCTCAATGATTGTTGATATAGCGGTCCCTCATGACGAAAACCTCGTGAAAGCCGAGAAAGATAAGCAATTTAAGTATCTTGATCTGGCTCGCGAGGTTGTCGACATGTGGGATGTGGATACAGCAATCATTGTGCCGATAGTCGTCTCGGCCAATGAATGGCATAATAGCCAAGAGCCTCGACAAACATCTAAGGAGACTCTCGTTGGGCAGCTGGATCAAGGGCTTGATCTAGAAAGCAGTACTCCTGGAAACGGCTCGTATTGTGAGGAGGTTCTTCTCCATGGAGCCCTGACCACCGGTAGCTTGGACCCTGTTCCCGATACCGGTGGGCTACTATTTTTTATATTTTTAAATGTTTTTATTTTTTATATTAATATTTAAAAATGTAATCTATATGTATATATATTAAATAAATAGAATAATAATAATAAATAAATATTCCACAACTTTCACACAACGCCATCTAGTCCCAAACTAAGCAGAGCTTGTGCTATGAGTATTAGACAACTGATAAACATACATATATATTTCTAAATACATACATATTATAGATAAATTACACCCAGACAAAGAACAAATGATCGTGCTCATCACACAAGCATCTGTCCTGGGTGGGAATCGAACCCACAACCTTGCGCATAGCAGTCAGGGCCACTGACCACTATACCAACAGGCCTGATCAATGGCTATAGCCCATTATCCATCTTCGTAATGGACAATGATTGCCTCTTATCCATCTACATAATGACCCATGATGGCCTATTACCCAGCTAATTAATCTGTCATTATTAATCTGTTTACACAATTTTTATTTAATTTAATTATAATGTATTATTCTTGATTTTTTTTATACACTAATCTGATTTTTGTTTTTCCTTTTTATTTGACTGAATGTTTTATTGTAAATACGATTACCTACTTATTGTAAATTGAATGTGGGCTTTTATCGTCTTGAATTTGTTATTTTCTTTCACATGTATCTTTTTGTTTGTTTTATTTGTATGGTATTGTTTTATTTTACAAAATTTCTACACGATGTATATTGTTCAGAAATAAATGACTTATGACACAATGGCCCATGTTGGCCCATTACCCATCTACACAATGGCTCGTGTTGGCTCATCCTGGTCCTATACTGCACAATGGCAAATACTGGCGGTTGGCCTATCTACACATTGTATTGATGAGTCTAAACACGAATGAATTTGTTCACAAAATGGCAGCGGCGCAGGCACACCAAATGTTCCTATCTTCTACACTGACTGCTCTTCTGTATCACGATTCATGTAACAACGGCAGTCGTCGCGCAACGCACGATATTATTGTTCACGAAAGATCAGGACAGAAATAACAATCGCATACTTATTCATTATTAATAAATTGATTGATTGATTAATCAATCAGGCAACTTGGCCCTAACAAATAAAATACATCCTATTGCAATACATGTAAATAAACTATTAAACAGGGTTATTGGTAAAACATTGACTATATGATATATATCACATGACCAAAACTTCTACTATGTTACACGAGTTATCGGTGAACGACTGGGTAACGGTCCGATTTACGTTTTGTATCTCGTCTCGCTAGCCTTAATTTTATCTACACTAATATTATAAAGAGGAAAGATTTGTTACTTTTTGTAATGGATAAAATCTAAAACTACTGAACCGATTTAAAAAAATGTTGAATAATTAAGTGTTGGTATCATATCAAATCATATTCTTCGCGTAATTGGCTGATTTTTTTGTGGGGCCTTAGTGCTATGTTTATGTATATTTGTATCATCTTTTTTCGTTTCTGTATATCTATCTAAATGATACGGGGTTTCCTAGTGCAAGGCAACACTGTTTTTTGTACCTAAGTATGTGAAATAAATTATATTCAATACTTGTATTGCATTCCATATGTGGGTTTTCTTAGGTGGTAAACTTATAATTAGATCATATGGACCCTGTCGGTCACAGCAAAAATAAGTGATTTAGGAGAGAGGAAGCATTTGTTAATCACTACATAGTATAAAACAAAGTCGCTTCCCGCTGTCTGTCCCTATGTATGCTTAGATCTTTAAAACTACGTGAGGGATTTTGATGCGGTTTTTTTTTAATAGATAGAATGATTCAAGAGGAAGGTTTAGGTGTATAATTTATTAAGGTTTGCGGACGAAGTCGCGGGCAGGAAGCTAGTTATATAATATTACTTAACCACTAACTTAACATTACGTTATATGTCTATCACTTATGAAATGAAATGAAATGAAATATTTATTTTGTAAATTGGTTATAAATAACACTTTTACACGTCATGTTTTTTTGCGTGTTAAGTTTAGCTAGATGAGGCCGGTATTTCCTAACTGACTACTCTGAGAAGAAACACCGAAACAAACTCAGAGGTCATAGTCTCTTTTAAAGTCCAGACAATTTGTATTTGTATATGAGAAGCATGTAGGTTCATGTCTGTGGTATATTTTTGAGGAAATAACCACGCAAATTTGAGCGGACCTGTCCAGACAGTGCAAGCATTTGTCAGTTATCTATTCTATTTACTTAAATATTCTTTTATTGAGTAATAGCACTTTATTCTTTTTATTTAAATACTTTTTTATTTATATCTAAAATGATCATTAGGACATAAGTTAATCGTATGTTCCCGATTGTACTACAACACTTGTTTAGTGAATAAAGTTTTTATTTATTTATTATTTATTGTTATTCTTATCTATCTGTGTGCCAGTTGGAGCCATCAATCCGCAGTTGGGTAACGTCAGCAGAGCAACAATGGTCCCCTCCCGCGCGGGCTGTGACTCGCGCCTGGATGAGAGAGCCTCTACGTGCTCGAGCCGTTACACGGGACCTTAAGTGGGGGGTGCCTGTGCCTATAGAGGGGTACACTAACAAGGTATGTCACTGTGAACCTACTCCTGTAATCTTAAAACAATGGACTTTGTTTTAATTTATTTATTTACACTCACAATGGGGGCTATCGAGTGAGGTCCAAAAAATTAAAAATAAAAATAATTTGTTTAATTTACCTGTTGAAAAATTATCTCCTTCGTGAAATTATCGCAAATATGGATTATTTGGCGATGAATGTGAACGCTTTGAAAGCGGAATTAAGAAAAAAAGGCGCAAAAATAAGAGGCCTCAAAGAGCAGCTAATTCAGATGTTAGTTTGTTTACTGTTTACAAACATATTTTTTGCCAAAAGAATGCTTGTTTGCCGAGGTAACAGCTATGTTTTTCGGGTTCCGTAGCCAAATGGCAAAAAACGGAACCCTTATAGATTCGTCATGTCTGTCTGTCCATCCGTATGTCACAGCCATTTTATTCCGAAACTATTAAGACTATACATGCGACACTTGGTAAGTAAATGTATTCTGTGAACCGCTTTCCGATTTTAAGAAAAAAATGAAAATTTTTAAAAGTTATGGGGGCTCTCCATACGTGAAACTCAAACTGGATTTTTTTTTTCATGAAACCTATGCGTATGTGGGATACCACATACGCATAGGTTTCACCTTGCTATAGATATATAGCAAGGTATTTAAAAATGACATTGAGGTTTCTGAAACCACTTTTTCATAAAGCCAATCCTTTAAAAGATATTCGCTGCCAAATTGGAAAAATGTGTGTCCTCCCCTCTAACTTCTATAATAATAGATTGAAAAATCTAAAAAAAATATATATGCTGTAGATCTTAATGTAAACTTTCAACGAAAATTAGTTTGAACGAGATAGAGTCAGTGGTTTCTGATATATATCACATTTTCCAAAACCGCAAATATAACTTTGTATTTCATAAAAACACTATGAAAAATAAAGTTATTTCGCGTAGTTACTACGGAACCCTACTTGACGGATTAAAAAAAAAAAATATATATTTACACACACAAGTTGAAAGATATACGGACAGAAAATACAATACATAAAGTTACAAAATAATCGAATTAACAATGGGCATCAAACTAGGCACCCGTATCTTGGTGGTCCAATATTGACAACAGAGGTTGACTGAATCTACTCGTAACTTCAGTGTGACACAGTACAGCTAGAGAAAAACGACGTTAAAACAAAGTGCGTGATTTAATTACGTATGAGCCCGTTCTTGACCCATGGTAAGTGTTAGATGAGGTCTACAATGGAACGAGCGAGCCTAAAAGATACCTGTTCACTCTTTCTTTAAAGGCTGACGGGTCATATGTGGTACGGAATATAGACTCCGGCAGGGAATTCCACTCCTTAGCCGTGCGCACAATGAAATGTACTCTTGTACAGTGCGATTCAACTAAGAATAGTATGAGATTAAGTATGGTACACTACAGGCATTCATGATACACCACATACCTACACACACACACACACACACGCACACACACACACACACACAAGCACACACACTAAGGCACATTCATTTAATACTCCCCATGCACACTTCTTATAATAATACTGTATAATAATGTTAATCTAAAAAAAATATTTTTCCTATATGTTTGTTACTAGTGAATAAATTGTAAATCCGTAATTGGCTGTAAGATTAGATATAAGTTACTATAAAACATTGTTTTAAGGGCAGTGGATTTTTTTATAAATAAATATTGTGACGTCAAATCGAACCAGTAGGATAGAGTGAGCCAAACATGAATTTATTATTATTATTTTTTTTTTTTAATTTTGAATAGGTTCGCGTTTGACCACCATCTCACCTGATGGTAAGTGATGATGTGGTCCAAGATGGAGCACGCTTGCCTAGAAGTAACCTATTCACTCTTGACTTAAAGACTCCCAGGTTATAGCGATCAGGAAACACAGACTCCGGCAGGGAATTCCACTCCTTAGCAGTACGCACAATGAAGGTATTCCCAAAACGTTTTGTGCGTATGGGTGGGATGTCCATCATGTAACGATGGCGCATCGCTGTTTGTCTTGTAGTCCGATGATGGAACGGGCTTGGCGGAATTAGATTGTGTAATTCCATCGCACACTCCCCGAAATGTAACCGATAGAAAACCGATAGACTTGCAACTCGTCGTCGATGTTCAAGGCTCTGGAGCTTTGACTCGATCAGTGCATCGTTGTCAATGAGTCTCTTGGCCCGCTTCTCGTTAGACTCAAGCGCGTCCAGTTGGTGTTTAGCAGATACATCCCAAAGATGAGAGGAGTACTCCATACACGACCGAACCTGGGCTTGATATAAATTGAGCAACTGTTCCGGTGTGTCTAAATAATTACGATCCAAAAAAGAACCTCGCTCTCCTACGAAAATATTCTGATGTTTTTAAAAGGAAACATGCACCTTAATAATAATTGATAACTGATGTTACTATAATAATTAACCCCCGACGCAAAGGAGGGGTGTTATAATTTTGGCGGTTCCGTGTATCTGTGGATCTTTATGGCTGTCTGTGGCATCGTAGCTCCAAATGAATGAACCGATTTTGATTTAGTTTTTTTTTGCACTTGAGTAGAAATGTATGTGTCCAAACCAAGGTTGACCGTAAATTAAAGTACCTAATTAGACATTTTTAATGCAGATTTATACAAATTAATTATTCTATTTCAAGGAAGGAAACTTTTGCCAAGAAAATCATCATTTTCCTTTAATCGGTGTTGAATTTACGACATTAATGACTTTCGTAAATCTTTTTATGGCATTATATGTAACCTATTTGCAAAGTTTGCGTTACGTTTATACAACGTGTAATGTAAAGGTTACCTACCAAAGGTAACCTTTACATTACATGTTGTAAATGTGATGTTTTTTTTTAACAAAGAGAATCGCCGTGTTATTGGCAAGTGACGTGGAAAGTTATTGACCCTCGTAGTGCTGTGACACGTTTGTTAAGATTGGTATTCAAGAAATATATAAAACCGATAATTTGGTATCAATTCTTTGAGTCACTTATTTTGAACTGAAACTGTGCATAGAGTCTCCATACCAGATGTTGTCTTTAGCCCTTTTGGATTGATATGGGGTTTCCGTTACACGTTGTATATTTTGTTTCAAAATGAACATTTGATTTATTATTTTATGATGATACTTTGCAGGTATTCTACGTGTGGTTCGACGCGCCTATCGGCTACATGAGTATCACACAGAATGCCACGAAAGAGTTTGAAAAGTGGTGGAAACCTGACAAGGAGTACGATGTAAGTACAACTTTATCGGAACATAGTTGAAAAAATATTTCATCAATTGCCTAATGGCTAATGCGTCGGCTTTGTGATCGAGAGGTCGCACATTCGAACCCCACCCATTGCACTACAGCCGTGAAACCACTCCAGACACAAGTATATTTAGCTTAGTTGAAGAGGTTAACAAGATTGCTAGTAATGTGAATAGGGTATTTCCCTGTAGTAGTAAAAAATACGACGTTTTGCATTTATTTAGACGTATATTAATAGTTTAGATGCCAGGAAATATAAACAACAAATTCATTTCTAAAAATAATCCCACATTTTTTATATTTTCATAAAATAAAAATTATAATTTTTAATCTGTGTGTCACGTGACCGCCTATTACGAAGTGTGACGTCATTTTTCTCAAAGCTATCAAACGTGTCTACTTGTCATACAACGAGATATTAATTTTGTGTTGAAAAAAAACGTTGGTAGGTGTTCTTTTTGTGGTTTTTCACAAAAAGGCACTATACAATATTGGTAATGTAATTTTAAACTCATAATGAAAGAAAGATGACTAAAATCCTTACCTCAAAAACACTTTGTTGTATGAGAAATATGACATCATGCGACTTCGTGACAGTGATGGGTTTTTGGGCGGGAAAATATTGAATTTGAATTTTATTTTGAAGTTTCACCAATGTTACCCAGTTATTTTTTACGAAATCTTTTTTGTAGCTTAAAATTGATCAATAATTAAATCTAAACTATTTTTGAAAATTAGGCAAATACCCTATTCTGCCTACATTGCTAGTTCTCTTTAAAAAAATGTTGCGGATTACAGTGCGATTCAAACTTAATGGCAACTGTAACGAGGTAAGTGTATATCATCTATATACCAGCCGCCATGAATTTTGATGCAAGCTTTATATAAGACACATCTGTCAAGGTTCTTATCAAGATGATATTGGTACAGCAACAAACTTTGGAGTTATTTGAAATTAGCAGTGTAATCAATCAAACAATTTAATTATTTTTGGCAACTTGGCGCATAGAAATAAAATACATCCTATTACAATAAATATAATATTAAATAAAAAGAAATAAGAAACTAATACATATCACTTGAATGTGTCACTTATAAAATTGTATGTCTTTATTATGCCCAATCTTAGCGCACCCCTATTTATGCACCTATGTTTCATAAATAAACTGATTGATAGATTGAATGGGTGGGGTTCAAACGCGTTACCGCTCAATCACAAGTGCGACACCTTAACCAGTGAGGTATTGACGCTTCTGCATTTCTGTTACAGCCTGTATAAGTAACCTATACCGTCACGATTCCAGGTGAAACTATACCAGTTTATGGCGAAAGACAATGTGCCGTTCCACTGCGTCATGTTCCCAGCAACACTGATGGGTGTCAACGAGGGACATGTACTAGTCAGCCATCTCTTCGCCACAGGTATCTACGTTTTATATATACTTTCTTGCTGATACTAGCCCGGACAAACAAACAGACACACAGACAAAAATTTAAAAGATGTGTATCTTGGTTTTAATAAATTTTAATAAATAACCATAAAAGTTAATGAAAAAAACATAAATTTTGAAATCACAGACAGACACGTTAGTAATAATTATTATTTTATTTTTATACATATACACACATACAAACCAAATAAAGCGGAAAAGTTTGTTTGTTTGAACGTGCTAATCTTCGAAAGTACTGGGTGGATTTGTATGAAATTTGGTATGTAAGTAGCTTGATGCTCGGGGAAGGCTATAGACTTTTTAACCGACTGCAAAAAAGAAGGGTTATGTTTTTATTGTTGTAAAGTCTACGGGAGCGAACCCCGCGCGTCGCACGGTGGGCTGAAAAACGGCTTTCATAGACTTAGGCATTTTATTTTGCAAGTGCCAGTTTTTGTGCCGGATATCACTTCTATTTGTTATAACAATATACAAAAATGACACCAGAATTGATTCTGCACAAAAACGAAGGAATTATAATTTTTTTACGAAAATTTTGTATGGAGCTAGTATGAAAAATCGAAATATCTCTGAAACGGCAGCGATAACCGTAATATCCTTATAGGAGGTTTTAGTACTAATTATTTATGATTTTTTGACATACGTTACATAATGGTTGTAGATGCCTTTTTTTTTAAATCGTCAAAATATTTTTATTTATTTTTACATATTAAACGTTCCTTTTAGTGTTTAAGTTGAAGAATTCAGAGCTTTAACAACTCTTAACATAAAATAGCATCACCCCTATAGACCTGAAGGACTAGACAGAGGTGTGTAGTATCTTGTTGATCTTGTAAGATTTCCAACAATGCCAAATAGTTGAATATCAGTGTCAAAGTGCCCATGCTGTCGCTTCTTTTAGAAAGATAGGGGAATGAAATTGTTAATTGATCATACCCTAAAAGTATGATTACAACATAACCGGACACATAATAATATCGACACAAAAGGAATTTTAAAACCTTGCATACGTTCAAAATACAAAATAACATATTGTGTAGTCATCTAATGAGTCTGATGACAAGTAATTAAGTAATTAGAATGATGGTTGTAGTCTTCTGATTCTAATGAGCCTATTAAGTGATTAAATGATTTGAAATATCTCGCAACAATACCAACTAAGAACTGCATTCACCTTTTTATAATTAGTGAGCTAATGTGATTTGCTAATGTTGATTAGTTCTACTATGAGTTCTACGAAATGTTTTTGACGATTATAAATTTTTATTATCATATCTTTTATAACTTTAATGAGGGTAGTTAACTAATTATTGACTTTATACAATAAAAGGGCTATAATTTTGTTCCATAATTTAGATTGTTCACAACCGTGTAACTGCTAACACTAAAACTATTTGCTTTGCGACTACAAAATCTTAGAATGGAAAGTTTAATCACCAACTTAGATTTGTTTGGTCTTCTAAAAAGTGAGTGTCCTTCATTTAATCATGAAGTATTGTTTAGTGCAATTGTGTCCCGCATAGGCGATTGCCTTTCTGCCGAAGATCAAGTAACTCTCAAAGAATTTTGCCGGAGATTCACGCGAGCTGCTTTAAACAGGTAGCAGAAATCTAAACGATTCTTTGATAAGTTTAGAAATACGTACGGAGAGTGGTTGCAAGCAAATATTGATTGGCCGAGTTGCGTGCAAACTTTAATAAATCAAGAACCAACTGTTGATGAGATACCAAGAGCACGCTCAGTCTCTCCAGAACCTTCGACATCATCGACTGTTGGAACAATGACAAAAAGGTCCCGAAAACCATTCAAAGATCTGGGAAGCAAACAGAAAAAGAGAAGATCTAGTGAGCACATAGGCGAGGATTCCTGTGAATTGGCATATGCAGCTGCAGCACGTTTAAAAGAAGAAGGTTATGAAGATATGGCATCTGTAATCAATTATATGATCAAAAATCCAGAAGCTGCCGTTAAAATCAAGGAAAGCATTAAGAAAACAGTAATATTTACACCAGAGAAAGCACTTGGATTGCTTCTTTCACTTAAGCTTTCAAAGTGGCAATATATTACGTTGCGAGAGACTGCCATTCGGGAAGGTGCTAAGGATATTTACCCATCCTACTATAAACTGCAACAAACTAAGCTTGCATGCTACCCTCCTAATCAATCAGTATCAGTTACGGATTCATCAGCTAGAATTACACTTCAAGCTTTACTTGACATCACGGTGAAGCGGATTCTTAAAAGTCTTTCTGATAATGTGGAAAATAAGCAGTTAAAGCTGATATCGAAGTGGGGATTTGATGGTGCTTCCAATCAAAGCCGATACAAGCAGAAAATGGACGGCGAGCATGATGATTCAAGCATTTTCATGACCTCCTTGGTGCCACTGAAACTGACAGATGGAGATAATACTATATGGACAAACCCGAAACCATGCTCAACTTTTTATTGTCGTCCGGTTCAGTTCACTTTTGTAAAAGAAAGCCATGCAGTTGTCATTGATAACAAAAGAAAAATGGATGAGGAAATTGAGGCCCTTAACCCCACAGAGTGCATTAATAGTAACAGGGTGACTCATAAACTAATGATGACAATGATCGACGCAAAAGTCTGCACGTACCTTTCTGAAGCTAGATCAAATGCATCATGCTACCTGTGCTTAGCAAAACCAACAGAAATGAACCACTTAGATGCTGTAACATCAAAAAATGTGTGTTCTGACATATATGAATTTGGCCTATCATCCCTACATGCCCGTATAAATTGCATGGAATGTCTGTTACACATTGCGTACAGACTTGACTTCAAACAGTGGGCAGCAAGAAGTAATGAGCATAAAGATATGTTACAAAACAGAAAAAAAAACATTCAAAATAAATTTAAAGAGGAGCTCAATCTGTTAATTGATATAGTAAAACAAGGCTCGGGAACTACCAATGACGGCATACCGCAAGGAAGTTTTTCGAGTTTCCCAATAAAACTGCAGCTATTACTGGGTTGGATCAAAACCTGATAAAAAGATTTGCTGTTATTTTGCAAGCAATAACATCTGGTGAGAAGATCGATGTCATCAAATTTAAAGATTTTGCTCGCAAAACAGCAGAAAAGTACGTGGAATTATACGACTGGTACTACATGTCATCAACCGTACATAAACTATTAATACACGGAGCTGACATAATCGAAAAAAATGATATTGTCCCGATTGGGACTCTCTCGGAAGAAGCTTCAGAGTCTCGAAACAAAGATTTTAGGAGGTTCCGGGAACATCATTCGCGGAAAAGAAGCAGGCAAGATTCTAATCAAGATATCCTAAATATGCTTGTTGTATCTTCGGATCCTTTTCTAAGTGCACAAAGGCCGAAGTTAGATGCCAAAAGGATGACAACCTTTTTTGCTGAAACTCTCGACCTAATACAGTTTCCGGAAACTGAGTTCGAGTTTGTAGGTATATCCGATCTGGATTCTGACTCGGAATTGGAGTCCGACAACGAAAGTTGTAAAGAAAATTTGTAAAATTTAATTATTTTTCTTTATGTTCTTTTGTTATTTATGTTAGTTTATTGTACCAATATGTTTAGTTAATAATTTCATAAATTATAGTTTCAAATATGTATTTTGTATAATTGAATTTATTAGATATTATTTTTATTACTTCTGTTTTATTTAAATTACCTATCAATAAAAAGTTTATATACAGTCTTTTTTTTTCACATATTCTTAATATTTGGGGAAAAAGCATGCTTCCTAACGATGTTCTTAACTTTGACACAGTTCATGGATCGTTTTGAACAGTTTCATATGTTAAAATAAATAATGTTAGTACTATAATCCCCTATAAGGATATTATTATTATTATGTGTCCGGTTATGTTGTAATCATACTTTTAGGGTATGATCAATTAACAATTTCATTCCCCTATCTTTCAAAAAGAAGCGACAGCATGGGCACTTTGACACTGATATTCAACTATTTGGTATTGTTGGAAATCTTACAAGATCAACAAGACACTACACACCTCTGTCTAGTCCTTCAGGTCTATAGGGGTGATGCTATTTTATGATAAGAGTTGTTAAAGCTCTGAATTCTTCAACTTAAACACTAAAAGGAATGTTTAAATATGTAAAAATAAATAAAAATATTTTGACGATTTTAAAAAAAAAAGGCATCTACAACCATTATGTAACGTATGTCAAAAAATCATAAATAATTAGTACTATAACCCCCTATAAGGATATTACGGTTATCGCTGCCGTTTTAGAGATATTTCGATTTTTCATACTAGCTCCATACAAAATTTTCGTAAAAAAATTATAATTCCTTCGTTTCTGTGCAGAATCAATTCTGGTGTCATTTTTGTATATTGTTATAACTAATAGAAGTGATATCCGGCAAAAAAACTCGCACTTGCAAAATAAAATGCCTAAGTCTATGAAAGCCGATTTTCAGCCCACCGTGCGTCGGCTAGTTTAAAATAAGCTGACCCGGTGAACTTCGTACCGCCATATTTTTTTACTTACAGGTATGTGTGCGTGTGTGTGTGTGGGTGTGTGTATGGGTGTGAACGTGCATGCGTCAGTTTGAAATCGGTCCAGCCGTTCTCGAGTTTTAGCGAGACAAACAGTAATGGATTTTTATATATAAGAAGACTAGCACTTCGCCCGCGACTTGTTCCGCGTGGATTTCGAAGTAATACTCACCAATAATGTACCTTACTAACAAATATATATATTTTTTGTAATTGAATCATTAGTTCCGGAGATTACCCCCTACATACGAACTTACAAACAAATTTTACCTCTTTATAATATTATAGTGTAGAAGAAAAAATAAGTTTACGAATTATAAATTATTTACCTTTTTCAATCAGTAATTGAATCGTAAAGTTTATATTTTTAGAAAATAAAATATCTTTTTGCTTTCTGTTCAGTCGAGTTTAAAATTACAGTTTTATTTGTTTTTGTAATATTTTTTTTACTGTATTTAGCTAAATTACCGTTGTGAGTAAATAATATTAATTTTAATTAACTTACACTTTGCTTTACAGTACTTATAGTACGATGATAAGTATTTTATTTCTAAAATAAACATAAATATTCCTAGTCGTTTAATATTTTTTATCCGTTGCCCGGTAATATATTTAGCCCCCGACGCAAAAAGAGGGGTGTTATAAGTTTGACGTGTCTGTGTATCTGTCTGTGGCATCGTAACGCCTGTCTAAACCGATTATGATGCGAATTGTTTTTGTTAGAAAGCTGACTTGATCTTGACGTACTTTTTACGTTTTCTTGCAGAATACCTGAATTATGAAGACGGCAAGTTTTCAAAATCCCGTGGAGTTGGTGTATTCGGAAGTGATGCACAAGTGAGTTACAATTAATAGAATTATAAATAGTTTATTTACTCAAAAAGATTCATATACATGCGTTGTGTTAGAAGCCTCCTTTTAAGCAAACAGTGCCTGTGTAAGAAGACTCCGCTTTTCCATATCTTGATACTACATTTTATGAATAATGAGCATAGGTCGGAATTAGGTGTTATTTATGTACTTACACTGATTTCATACAACGAAAGAATAAAGTGGATATGCCTCAAATCGCGGGATTCATTTTGAAGAGTAGAAAAATCCCCTGATTTATTAAATAAAAAGTTATTTACTTTTACACAATTTAAACCACTGCACGCGCGACGTTGCCAATTTTACATAATATTGTTGGTCACACGGGATTGTCTATTAGAAATCCCGGGAAGATCCATATTAATATCAACATTTCGATGCAAGTACATAAATAACTCTACCTAATTCCGACCTCTGATAATGAGGTGATGTAGTTTTAATCCTAAGTGCGACTGCTGATCACGAGGTCCCTGGCTCAATTCCCTGGTCGAGCAAAAAGTGCTATTGGATGTTTCTCTAAGGATTTTTTTTTTTAAATTACGGACGAGCCTGCTCTTGACCTCGATTTCGCCTGATGGTAAGCGATAGATGAGGTCTACGATGGAACAAGCGAGCCCAGAAGATACCTGTTTACTCTTGCTTTAAAGGCTGAAAGGTCATAAGTGGCATGGTCATTTCTCAGTAGTAGTCCGTAGTTGAGAAGTTGGTGGTGATATCTCCGTGTTTAGAAAAGCACGTTGTCTTTGTTCCCGGTTGTCAGAAGCCAGTAAATCTGATACTGGGCTAGCCAAAGAGTATCGTGTTTCCGAGGTACTGCGCTGTGGAGCTCAGACAGGCAGTTGCTTCATGTGAAAGACTAATTACTCATTTAAACCTCTTTTTACACGACTGCGGCGAAGCAAGGAGGAGGGTTATGTTTTTACCGCGTATGTATGTAGGTATGTCCGTTCCTTTGTTCCCTCGTAACTATTAAACCAGTGAACGGATTTGGATAAGTGATACGTCGTTAGATTTGTCTTGTTGGCGCGAGTGTCATAGGATATATTAAAATAAAACCCAAATCACCACAACGACAATCGGGCGCCATATTGTCAAAACTAAAAATTCAAAAATCGACAAACTATGTCAAATTGGGTATCATTAAACAGATCTTTAAAATTTATATTGAGGTTTGTTGTACCATTTTTCATTTTGAGCAATCGTTTAGGAAATATAACGTTTTAAAACGGAATTAAATACTAAAAAGCTGAAAATAAAAAACTTATAATCTAAAACACCCGACTGCTCAACTGAAATGCAAGAAACAAGCACAGTGGCCGCAGTGGCGTGACCGTGTGCGAGGGAGCCGCCGCTCTCTCATACCAGATACCCACCAAACAGTGTATACTAGTCAGTTGTGTATACTAGTCAGTTTAAACAGTGGAACTTTAACAAAGCTAACTTTGAACAATTATATTATTTATTAACAACAATAGATTGGCGTGACATGTATGAGTTACAAGATCCTGATTTAGCTTTAAACTTTTTCTATAGTAAAATCACTGAAGTTTTTGATGTTTGTGTGCCTCTTAAAAAACAGAAATCTATAAATAATAGGTATATGTATCCGGTTTGCTATACATCAAATATTATAAAAGATATTAAATTAAAAATATTATCTTCATAAGAAGTATAAGGTTAGTGGATTACGCAGTGATTATGAGGCGTTTGCTCAGTGTCGCGCTAGGATAAAGGTTAATAAGCCCTGGCTGGAGGCTTTAATTAATTTATTAATTAAGGCAACTACAGGCAAGCACGGTTAAGCAGCCGACAATCTCAGAGGTCGAACTCGCTCCACCTCATGTCTATACTTGTTCCAGCAGTGGATGCAGGGTTATAGGTGGATGTCGCATATTTAGATTTTAGAAAGGCATTTGACACAGTTGACAATAATGTCCTTCTCCTAAAATTATTTGCAAAAGGTTTTACACCTCACACTTTGAAATTTTTTGCAAGGTATTTGAGAGACCGACGTCAGTTTGTGTACTGTGGCGGATATCATTCTGCACCATATTTCACTAGATCTGGAGTCAGTCAAGGAAGTAATTTAGGACCTTTTCTCTTCATTTTGATGGTAGATGACTTGCCAAAAGTAGTTTCTAACTCAACTTGCCTCCTTTTTGCTGACGACGTTAAGCTTTGTGTTGTAGTGAGAGACATTACGGATCACGACGTTCTGAAGAGGGACATTGATAGGGTTGCACAGTGGAGCAAAGACAATAAGCAGTATTTTAACGTAGAAAAATGTTCAGTAATATCTTTCACTAGAGCTCGAATACCCAATCCCAATAACCACAACTTTTATAAAATTGAAGGTCAGTCTTTGCAGCGCGTTACAGAAGTAAAAGATCTTGGCATTCAATTTTCAAATGATATGACTTTCCGGAAACACATAATGATGGTATGTAAAAAGGCTTATCATAATTTAGGATTTACTTTACGGCAAGCCAGTGAATTCACCAATATAAGTGATTAAGCCCTACATGCTTCTCATATGACTTGACCAATACGAATTGTATGGACTTTAAAAGAGACGTTGACCTCTGAGTTTGTTTTGGTGTTTCTTCTCAGAGTAGTCAGTTAGAAACACTGACCACATCTAGCTTAACTTAATATTTCATTTCATTTCACAACATTGTTATTATTTTGGCAAAACGTGGACTGTTTCTTAGCTCTTTGGCTGTAATGTAATGTAGTGTGTGATGAGCGGAAAGTGTGGAATGGATTATTTTTAATATTATTTTTATAATTTTCAGGATACGGGTATACCTTCAGACGTGTGGAGGTTCTACCTGGCCAGCATCAGACCTGAGACGTCAGATTCTAGCTTTAGTTGGGTGGAACTTGGTACCAGGTAAGACAAATTCTTTCGCCGCCCTAAAATTTCAAATACCGTTAGATTATAATCTATCGATAAATTGTGATCGGTACCATACTGCTTGCAATTTAACGCATTTGTTTTTGTGTGCTGTCATACTTAGTTGCCGAAAATCTTGCAGCAAAACCGACCAATCTATGGCTATTGGGTTGTTCTAGCAGAAATTTCTCAGTAGAAGCCCGGAGTTTATTTATTTATTGACATACCAAAAACTTATTCACTAGTTTTTTAACAAATAAAAAGAAAGTACAAATTAATAGTGTATGGTGTATTCGCACAGCACTTGTATAAATAATAATAAAAAATTAAGATAACTTAATGTTTTCTTAATTTTTTGGCAATGAAGCGTAAGTGATGATGTGGTCGAAGTTACCTATTCACTCTCATCAGGAAACACAGACTCCGGCAAGGAATTCCGCTCCTTAGCTGTACGCACAATGAAAGTATTCCCAAAACGTTTTGAAACTTAATGTAACATTAAATACTGCTTTCAGGAATAACTCCGAACTCCTAAACAACTTGGGTAACTTCTGTCATCGCTCGCTAAGTTTCTGTGCCAACACTTTTAAGGGCAGAGTACCTGACTTAGCCTTGTCGCAGACTGACTACGAATTGATCGCGTTAGTCAACAGAGAGGTTATTGGTGAGTTCTTTTTTATCATCTTAAGTTTATTTAACTACTAGCTTCTGCCTGCAACTTCGTTCGCGTAGGAGGGTTTCCCCGCGTAAATCCCGATTCAGTGTGAATTCCGTGATAAAAGTAGCCAATATGTTATTCCAGGATGTCAATTTACGGGGTATGAAAGACAACTAGGTATCAAAAGATTGTTTTGTTTTGTTTGAAGACTGCTTTTTCAATTTCCGTAAAAAAATAATAAAACAGTAAGGTGCATTATTGGCCCTGGGTTCGGTGGCGCGTCGTGTTCCACGCGCACCTCAAAGAGACGTTAGCACGAGTGACGGGGCCCCATAGGGCAGTGGCCCCGTTATGGGGCCCCGTCACTCCGCAGTCTCGTTACACGCAAGCAGTGGCCTGCCGGGGTTGCGGGAATGTTCTGACGAGATACCGCGGCCCCGGAACTTAACACGTTCGCTGACAGTACGTCGTTAGGCGGGAAATTAAAATAGTGCGTTATGACAGTACGTCGAGGGACGGGCCACTTGTTTTTAAGAGTACGTCGTCTCACGATAATTTTTCATATAAGTATTATGAAAAGCAGTATCCACTGTCATATTATGAGCAATTTCATATTTCTTACTGCCGTAACACGAGTGTTTTGTAGGTAGTTTCATATTGCTTGCTTGTGCACGAGTACTACGTTGATTTGTCATTTAGTATGGAAAATTCTACTGTCGTAATGTGGTGTCAGGGTAAGTGCTCACTGTCAGCGAACGTGTTAAGGGCAAGTGATGGAACATGGTGGGTTTTAGTCAGTAGAATTTTGTTGTCTTACTAATATTAAAAATGCGACGAAATGGCGGGCAGAAGCTTGTTGGAAATAAATACAATAAATCAACTTAATACAATTCAGTTTAATTAACATTATCTATAGTGTTGGGGCGTAAACCTTGGTGTGGTAAATGAAACGAGCACGTAGATACGGGAATCAGCTTGTATAGCAGGTTCTTCAGTGTAAAAAAAACGATTTATAGGATTTGAATGTAAATAAAAATATCGACGTCTCTCGACCGTTGTGTGGCTTGCCCCTCCCCCTCACTGCGCATTCCCTTCTTGCAGAGATCGCGCGTTAACATATCGACGGTTAAAAGGAAATAGGCTATAAGCGATATTTTGGATGGTATTGTTTTAAAAGCCGACTGTTTCTTGTGTGTTGTGTTTTATACAACCACTGTGAAAAGTACCTTAACCTTCTTTTACTGTAACACTTATTCAACTGCCTAATGTTTTAATAACAAAAAAAAATACGTCTTTTGAAGTGAAAACTTCTTTAGCATTGTTGTGATTTGAAAGTTTATGAAACGAAAAAGCGACAGTAAAAAGAGACAGACACATTTCACTTCTACCACGTGTGTTTTTTTTTTCTAAAATTCTAGACTTTGAATGGCTCTCCTAAACATTTCTTTTTTGTCGCTTATACCCTATTTCCTTTTAACCGTCGATATATTAATATTATAAAGAGGTTTTAGATATTGAAATTGAAATGAAATTGAAAAAAAAAAATGAAAAATGAAATTGTTTCATTTGTAGTAATGTGCATTATTGGTGAGTGCTATAGGCTAAAAATTATTTCAAAATCCATGCGGACGAAGTCGCGGGCGAAGTGCTAGTCAATAATGAAAAATAATGTTATGTTCCTGTTTCCATTTCCCTTCCAGCCTATGTGCAACATATGGAGAAGGGTCGGCTGCGCGAGTCGCTACGTCACGTCCTGTCTATATCTCGCATCGGCAACCAACACATGCAGTTCCAGCAACCCTGGGTGTTGTTGAAGGGCTCCGACGATGACAAGTGAGTTTACTTTCGATTTGGATACCATGCCTTTTATACAATGTGTAACGGAAACCCCATATCTATCCAAAAGGTCTAAAGACAACATCTGGTATGGAGTCTCTATTAGGGCTTTCAAATACCGGATTTTTTCAATACCGGTATTGGAAAAGTCAATACCGTGATCCCGATATCAATACCGGTAATCCGGTATTGAACGTAAGTTCAGTTATTAAGACATTAATAAAACCAATAAAATACGTGTTTTTTATTTTCAAATCAGTCTTTATTGTTTTTATTTATTGAAATTAATAAAATACTTAAATACGTTTTATACATAAGTAGCTCTTTTATATAACAATTTGGTATTGGTGGATTATTTAGGTAGGACTAGGAATTAAGAACATAATGAAAACTTAAACTTTTGCAGGAAGGCATTTCACAGACTTTGTATACTACTTATAGACTAGTACAATGTCAAAAAAATATTATTTTCTTATTATTATCATCTAAATTTCATAATGTCTCATGTAAAATCAACATAAGTATCAATGTAAGACATGAAGAGGCAGCAACGTCGGTAATCTAATTAAACTAGCAAAAACACGTGCGAATAGATCACAACTTCACAGTCACAAGTTAACACTACACTCTCGTTGGAGCTGCAACTCGATGCGGTCGTGTTGCTAGTGCGTACTTGTATTAAAACTGTAAACGTGACGGCGCAAGCCGTCGCTTGTGCAAGTCGCTATGAGTGAAACTCTTGAGGCGAATGAACTGCTGGCTGTTCCTGCAGCAGAAGCTCGACGTGATGGACGAGGTTTCTGCCATCCAGATCTACGCAACGAGTTTCAGTGAAGGCGATATTGCCGCTGCTAAGCAGTTGCTGTATCTGTCGCTCAACAAGAGTGATCAGATGGTGTCCCGAAGGCGTGATGGAACAAAGCGAAGCATCCAAGATATTATCACGTTGTTCAAACAGACCGATCCTGACGACGTGCCGATGTATGTGGCGAGGGACCTTAACAAGCTCCCTCCTGTGACTTTCGACCACATAGACGTTAGAAGCCTTTTGAAGGACATAGTTATCCTCAAGGCTAGCCTGGTGGACGTGCAGAAGAGATTAGATGCATCCCAGGTTACTGTTACCAACTTGCGTAATGAATTTAGTTAATTGCGTAGAGAGGTAGCGGTAGCTAGGTCACCAGGTGGTCTACCGAACGTAAACACGTGTCGCGGGGCATGCCTTGACACATCGGGCGCAAGTTTGGCGTCACCTGTTTTGTTGTCGCCGTCAACATCGAGTGCTGACCAAGCAGAAAGTGCAGTGTGTGCGCCCCTACCGTCCCTGCGAACCCTCCCGCGCCTTCCGACCACTCCACCTTCGCCTTTACTTCAGCATCGGCTGCGGAAACGTTACGCGTTGGGTACAACGACCCCGAATCATGCCTACGCTGCTATTGTCGCTGCCGGAAAATCAACTGCATCGCAAGTTAAGCAACAAAATGCAGTAGGGGTGAAACAGAACCAAGATCCTAAGAAGGATCTGAAAGACAGTGATGGTTTCATAAGGGTAGAGATGAAGAAAAGGAAGCCTTCCTGTCATAATGAGTCTGGTACAGCACCGATAGAACCGAACTATATGTTGCGTCCAGCAGTACCATTGACGGCGCTATACGTGTCTAGGCTGCATTACTCTACAAGTCTATATACGCATTATCCCGTTGCCTTTGTGAAACTGACTGATAATTACAATAACGACATAAGTACAGATCGATTTCGGGCATGGTCTTAGGCGGGACGCTTGCGCTGGTGAAAACAAGTGTAAGAATAAGATCACATAATTTTCAGTTCTTATGTTTGTAATACCGCAATCACGGTATTGGGGCGTCAATACCGGTATTGTAAAAGCTCAAAATAAAATTCGCAATCACGGTATTACGTGAACCCGGAATACCGGTATTGAAAGCCCTAGTCTCTATGCACAGTTTCAGCACAAAATAACCGACTCAAAGAATTGATACCAAATTATCGGTTTCTTATATTTCTTGAATACCAATCATAACAAACGTGTCACAGCACTACGAGGGTCAATAACTTTCCACGTCACTTGCCAATAACACGATAATTCTTTTCGTTCTTCTTAATTTGAAAAATTCGGTCTCTGGTATCAGTAGACTTAGGATTACAAAACCCTTACCATATCGTTTGATATCATCTAAAGAAGCCGTGCACTTGGTATGTATATACCCTATAAATTAAACGTTGTATATTTATATAAAAGCGGAAAGTCATTCACTCATCACGAGATATCAAAAACCGCTTGACGGATAAAGAAATTTGTCAAGAAGGTAGTTACTAGACGTCCGCTACGAACGGATTTTTAGAAATTCAACTCCCAGTTTTTTTATTGCAATCCTGTTAACCCCTCCAACTAAGCTAAATATGCTTGTGTCTGGGGTGGGTTCCCGGTAATAGTGAAAGGGGTGAGATTAGAACCCGCGAGCTCTCGGTCACAAGTCCCACACTTTAGCTATTAGGCTGTTGACGCTTGTTGGTGTTTGTTGTGAAAGTTTGAACGAAACTTCTTGACTTGTAAAGTTACGAGTGTAAAAAATGGCCTACGGGCCCATAGTTGCCCATAGTTGCCTATATAAAAAACAGCCACTTAGCACAAGCAATGGAAATCAATCTGACAGATGCCTCAGCTTTGCTAATCACAATCTCCAATTTTAACATTATTGGTATTTATCGGTCCCCATCGAAAGTATCTGCAGAAAACTTCATCGCCTCGCTCGATCAATACCTCCAAACTATTGAATCACGCGGAGATATTATTATTACAGGAGATATAAATATTAATTTAATAGGGAAACCATCAGAAACATCACAAGTACGGACTAACAGATTAAATTATTTAAATATGGTGGCTTTACATGGCTTCCTCCCAGGACACTGTTTGCCGACCAGGGATGACAGCTGCCTTGATCATATGCTGCTGAACTTAGATAAGTCTAAAAACTCGGCTTTCGTGACAGTTTTAAACACGACTGTTACGGATCATGCAATGGTACTTCTTAACATATCCCACATATATCAAACTAAGTCTTATGTAAAATCTAAAACCGTGGTTAACTTAGAAAATGCCTACAAACACCTCTTAAATACGGAAACTTCCTTTCTTAGTGCATATAAGGACCCAAACATTTTAGCAGATGCGATGATAGATCTGATTAGGTCATCTCTCCTCCAAAACACTAAGGTCGTGTCACTCTGTAGCTCTAAGCGCACTGTAAAGCCTTGGATATCCACGGGGGTCTTGAGATGTATTAGACTCAGAAATAAATTACAATTACAGTCTAGGAGAGACCCTTCTAATGTTATTCTGAGCATAACGTATAAGCGTTATCGGACATTTTGCTCTAATCTTATTAAGAAAATGAAAAGACAATATCACAAAAACCAAATTTTAACATCTTTGAAAAATCCCAAGCAACTTTGGCAAAAAATTAACGACATAACCCATTATAAAAAACCCAAAACATCTAGTGTACATCTACTTCAACTTACACCACAACCTCTCGACTCGTTAAACCGCGTTAACCACTTTTTCGTTACTATTGGGAAAACATTAGCGGAAGAAATCATGACTCTAAGGGGGCAAGGATATAGAGCTAGTTTAAGCACTTCAAATACACCACTTCAAGTCAACTCATTTGTGCTGCTGGAGACAGATCCGGCTGAAGTGGATAGTACCCTTATGGGACTTGACTCGGCAAGTGCTTCAGGGTGGGATGGCATATCCGTTAGTTTCCTAAAGTTATCTCGGGACTTTGTGGTCCCTCTCATCTGCAATTTGATTAACATGTGTTTCGAAACAGGCATTTTTTGTAATGCGCTGAAACGATCTGTTATCACGCCTGTCCACAAGGGTGGGGACAAGAACGATGTCAATAATTACCGACCAATTTCCGTTTTAACATCAATTTCCAAAATAATGGAAAAAATATTAAATAAAAGGCTTACAAATTACCTGAATAGATATAAACATTATTTCTGACTCACAGTATGGTTTTAGACAGGGCAAGTCCACACAGGACGCAGTTATAGCGCTAACGTCAGAAATCACAGAGAAGGTAGATAAAGGATTTAAATGCATCACTGTGTTTCTAGACCTGAAAAAAGCTTTTGACACCGTATCTGTCCCCATCCTTTTGCAGAGACTTGAGGCTATAGGGATTAGAGGCAGGGCTCTTTCGCTTTTTGACAGTTATCTCCGGGGAAGGAAACAACAAGTAAAGGTGGGCAGTTTGTACAGTAGTGAGGAAAACGTTGTTTTCGGTGTTCCGCAGGGCTCTGTGCTCGGCCCGCCACTGTTTCTAGTATATATTAACGAACCCTGTAACCTACGAAACGGTGGCGGGAAAATCTTCTCATATGCGGACGATACGGCCATTGTCTACTTTGGCGATACCTGGGAAGGAGTACGTATTAAGGCCGAACAAGGATTGGTTGTTATAGATAGGTGGCTCAAGGAGAATTTGCTAACCCTCAATACTGCCAAAACAAATTACATCTGTTTCTCTCCAAGTGCAAGGTCTAAAGCCTGCACTAATTTCAATATCCGCATCCATACATGTGCTAACAGCGTAGAGGTAAATTGTAACTGCAAACCTATCGAACAAGTACCGTCTACTAGATATCTAGGAGTTATAGTCGACGGTTGTCTAGCGTGGCACTCACACATCGAGGTTATTATGTCGCGCGTTCGTAAATTTATATGGATTTTTAAAAATCTGCGCTATGTGATGCCTCAAAAGACACTCAACAATATTTATATAGCGCTTGCGCAGTCAGTAATCACTTACTGCCTACCAGCTTGGGGAGAGGCCACAAAGACTAAACTTTTACAGTTGGAAAGAGCCCAAAGGTCACTTTTAAAAGTTATTTATTTTAAGCCATACAGATTTCCCACAATTGATCTATATAGAATTAGTGACATATTATCCGTCAGGAAACTATACTTTTTAAACATCGTTCTATATCTACACAAACCACATAACATACCATTTAACCAGGAAATCCAGGCTAAGAGGCGAAAAGACATTGTGATTCACTCCCAACGTGTACAAACGGTTTTCGCAAGGCGTCAGTATGTATGCCAATCAGCTTACATTTACAATAAAATTAATGAAAAACTAAGTTTTCACAACAAAGTGTCGCACCAATGCAAAAAACCTTATAACCGAATGGTTAAAAACATTAACCTATGAAGAAACGGAGCAAATTTTAGCCAGACTTACCTGATACTAGCTAAAATGTTTACCTCGTTTTTAACTTTGATTATAACGGCACTTCTGCGAACGCTTTAATTCAAATACACACGCACACACCATCACATCCACACACACACACTGAAACTCACATCCTACTATAAACACACGCACACATCATCACATCCATACACACTTAAACTTCCACACTTCTAAAGACACACCCATAATAACACACTAGACAGAGCTGCAATTTCATTACTTTATAACTTTTAAGTCAATCTTTTTGTTCTTAAAATTAGTTCTAAGTTAAATTAAATCTACTGTCTTAATATTGTGAACTAACTTTCAAGGGGAGGAGCGAGACAACCCCGACACAAGTGTTATTAACTACTTACTGGGGCTGTTTCATCCACATTTGTTAATGATACTGTTTGAGACATAATAAACAATTTATTTATTTATTATTATTATTTATAGTTATAAAAAAATAGTGCTTAATTTTTTTCTTTCTCTCTCTCTTCGATTTTGACTGATACCTATAAATGTTGTATTACAGGAAGCGTGGCGCGACCGCCATAGGGCTCTGCTGTCAGTTGGTAGGGCTCCTTTGTGCCTTGCTGTCACCGTACCTGCCCGAGACTTCGCGAAGACTCAGAGAACAGCTCAACGTTAAGCCAGAAACACTTCGGATCAATCCTGAGTAAGTGATTAGTTAGTCATCCTTTTTTTAATCGCACCCATACACACTCATCCGCCAATACACACTCACGGACCCATATAAACTCACACCCATACACACAAGCACGTACAAGACGGTTATAGTGAACTACTGCTTAATTTTAAATTCAATTTTATTATAAAATTGAATAAAAAGGCAAATTTGATTGATTAATTATGATTGCGATTGGGAGTTGGAAATACAAGCACTAACTACAGATATAAATAGAACTACTTCGGCTACAGAAACTTATTTCATATGATTAAGAATGTATTGTAGCCTAATTTATTACAGTATTATTTATTTATTATACACTTTATTGGTATACCTTACAATATTCCAATGGATACAAAAAGTAAAACGAGTGTACAATGGGCGATCTTATCGCACAGGGCGATCTCTTACAGACAGCCTTTGGATGGACAAAAATTAAAGGCTGTCAATGTACAAACAGCATGAATAATATTAATTGAACATAATAATATAAAATACATACTAAACAATACAAAAATCATATGCTAATATATGAGTTACAACTCAAGCAACTATGTTGGAGTCGCCTTTTAGCCTAACCAGATGCAGCTTTTTTATTTTTTATATAGAAGTATAGATAAATATATATTTTCTGTTTCAGAAACCCATCATTACTTCAGTACTTGCCTTCAGGGCACGTGATCGGGAAACCTGAACCTCTGTTCGCGAAGATCGAGCCCGAAGTGTTAGAGAAACTTCGAGCTAAGTACGCTGGCACGCAGAGCGATAGGGCTAAGGTGAGGGGCGATACACATAATATACGTTTTACAGCTCATTGGATGTTCAAGTAATCCTTCAAATATTTAGTACAACTAGCAGTCAAGCCCGTCCAGGGCATTGCTCTCGTGGACTCTATCTCGTTAAAACATAACCTCCTTCATTTGGACTTATAAATATAATAATAATATCTATACTTATAATAAATCTGTAGAGAGGTCAATTCTGTACATGAAATATATTTCCAAAATAACTATCAGGGGGTGATTAAGGATCGATACTCATGCCAAAAATGCAATCAGTTAAATTTTTGTCTGTCTGTCTGTCTGTCTGTCTGTCTGTCTGTCTGTCTGTCTGTATAACCGTTATAGAAACAAAAACTACTCGACGGATTTTAACGAAACTTGGTACAATTATTTTTCATACTCCTGAGCGGGTTATAGTATACTTTTCATCACGCTACAATCAATAGGAGCAGAGCAGTGAAGGGAAATGTTGGGAAAACGGGAGAAGTTACTCCATTTTTTAAGCTTCCGTCGCGTGTGCAACCTTAATGGTTAAAGCTACACAAATCATTTCATGACGGAAATGTTCTCCTTAAAATTATATAAAAAATATCCCACGACAGCATATGTCTAACTTTTATGGTTGACTCACAATAACACGTGTAACTCCCGATAGCTTAGCAGTTCGAAGCTTTCTGATTATAATATTAGTCTACTCTTACGTTTATAACACTCTCAGTCACCCCTAATTGAAAAAGTTAACATTATTAACTATTCCATAAAAAAATTGGCCAAGTGCGAGTCAGACTCGCCCATGAAGGGTTCCGTAGTATAATATAATATGCAAATTTATTTGACGAAAAAAAAAACCTTACAAATTTCTTAAAACTAGCTTATTTACATTTTTTACAACTGCGCCAAATAAATTTGTTTTAAAAAAACCTTACAAATTTCTTAAAACTGGCTTTTTTACATCTTTTACAACTGCGCCGAATAAATTTGTTTTTCATTTGAATTACAAAGTTATATTTGCGGTTTCAGAAAATATGCTGTATCTCAAAAACTGCTGAACTAATTTCGTTCAAACTAATTTTGGTTGAAAGTTTATATTAAGATCTACAGACATATATTTTTTTTTAGATTTTTCACTCCATTATTATAGAAGTTAGGGGTTGTGTCCGCCACACACACATTTTACCACTTTGGAAGCTTATATCTTTTAAACGGTTGACTTTATAGAAAAGTGGTTTTAGAAACTCCGATGTCGTTTTTAAAGAACTGTCTATAGATACCACACATGCATCGATTTCATGAAAAAAAAATATTTTCAGGTTTAGTTCCATGTATGGGGAGCCCCCCTTTATTTTAAATATTTTTTATATTTTTTCTCAAAATCGGAAAGCGGTTCACAGAATACACCTACCTATCAAGTTTCACATGTATAGTCCTAATAGTTTCGGAATAAAATTGCTGTGACAGACGGACGGACGGACAAACAGACAGACAGACAGACGGACAGACATGTCGAAACTATAAAGATTCCGTTTTTTGCCATTCGGCTACGAAACCGTAAAAAAGAATCATATAAATCGGTATAGAAACACCAAAGTTATACATGAAATACGCTTATAATAATAAGCCATCGCGCGTGAATACTGAATCATGCTATAAGGATTATTTTTGAGAATCGGTCGCCGCGCTCGACGCGTCTCGCGGTCGAAGCGTTCTCTAGGTACTTAAGCCTCATGTGAACGTGATCTAAACAATATTACCAATACATTAACTTACGCTGACGGAGTCGCGGGCACAGCTATATTGTATCATTACGCTAAGGCCAATAGGAGCGGAGCGCCAATGAAGAATGCTTCAAAATCGGGGTTAAATTTAACGTTAGCCCAAAGTAACTATTCCACGCGGACGAAGTCGCGGGCAAAAGCTAGTATATAATAAAAGGATATGAATTCGGCAATCATTGTACCGATAGTCATCTCAGCCAATGGCTTAATAGCCAAGAGCCTCGACCAACACCTCAGGAGGCTCTCGTTAGACGGTTGGATCAAGGGCTTGCTTCAGAGCGCGGTACTCCTGGACACGGCGCGTATCGTCAGGAGGTTCCTCTCTATGGAGCCCTGACCGCCGGTAGCTTGGACCCTGTTCCCGATACCGGTGGGCTACTGTTTTTTATATTTATAAATATATTTTTTTTTAGTAAAAAAAATAAATAATTTAATTTATAATTTTTTAGTAAAATTTTGTATTAAAAATGTAATTTATGTAATTGTAAAAAGTAAGTGTATTGGAAATAAAGGCTATATAATAAAGCCTTTTTATTTCCTTAATAAAAATACAATTTATAAAAAAAAATGTGTTTAAAGTGCATGCAATTTAAGTATGTATTAATAAAATTAAATTCTAACATATTATATAAGATTATTTGTTCTGAATCAATTATTTATTAAATTTATATATATTATTTTATTTATTTATTAAGGACCTGTCTATAGAGTGAAGGCCTTTTCCATTTTTCTCCACATAGTTCGGTCTTTGGCTTTGTGTGTCCAATCCTTTCCCGCTGCTTTTAAAATTTCATCAAGCCATCTCTCTGTCGGGCTGCCTCTGTTTCTCTTGCCCTTCCATGAAGTTATCTTTTTAGCCCATCTGTCTTCTTCCATACGTGCAATAAATATGGCCATCCCACTTCCATTTCAGTCTTTTGCAGTGTTCTAGAGCATCAATTAACTTTGTTGTTTTTCTTATATCTGAGCTGCTCTTTTTATGTGTCAATTTTAGATGCAGAATGCTCCGTTCCATAGCTCTCTGGGTTATTATTATTTTGGTCCTGGTTTGTTTGTTTAAAATCCATGTTTGGGATGCATAGGTGAGAGAGGTTAAGATGCATGAGTCCAGTACAAGTTTCTTTAGCTTTATTGAAGTACTTATTACTTATAAATGTACCTGACTGCAAAAGAAGAAGTTTATGTTTCTATCGTGATAAAGTCAAAACATGTACATATAAAAAATAAAAACGAAGACATATAATTAGGGCTGCCATCCGTCCGGGTTTTCCCGGATTTGTCCTAATTTGGAGAGCGCCCGGGGGCGTCCGGGGGATTTTCCCAATAAGCGTCCAGGTAAAACCGGGACACACATTGGTCTTACGGTACCAAAAAGCACGATCTCTTTATTATTTTCCAATTGTATTTTATCTCATTGTTTATGTTACGCTGATTAAATGAAAAGGAAGAGACTGTTATTAAAAAAGTTCTAAAGCTCTACAATGTTATCACTTTAACAGTAAATAAAAACCATAATTAAACATCGTTGTTTTTAGTTTCAAGTTCTAAAATGTATTTTTCTACGGTGTCCGGGGAAAAACTGTGATTTTACCCAAATGTCCGGGGTTTATAAGTCTTTGTCTGGGGCCGGCAAATTTGGTGATGGCAGCCCTACATATAATAATAATAATTTAAGGAGAAACATACAGATACATACCGTGTTTTTGAAAGAAGAAAGGGTTTGTGCTTGTTTTACAGACACGGGTAGAATTGTATACGACTGTGTATTAAAATAAAACACACACAGACTTAAACCAAAAACTCTCAGCACCTCGAGACAAGTTAAAGATTGAGTTAATTAGTACACATTCTGCCTGTAAGGGCTTACGAAGTACCGACAGCAATAATGACAGCTGTTGCGGGGTTGCGGGAATGTTCTATCAAGATACCGCGGCCCCGGACCACAAGGGCAACTAAAGGAACAGGGCAGATTTTTAGTCAGTAGAAGTGTGACACTCCCTCCCACTCTACCCAGAGCGGGAGGTGGATTCGAGTCATTAGATGATTTTCCCACTGAAAACAAGGGCCTATTCACTCTACCTTAGACACTTCAGGTTATAGCTATCAGGAAACACAGACTCTGACAGGGAATTCCACGCCTTAACCGTACGCACAATGAAAGTATTCCCAAAACGATTTGTGTGTATGGGTGGGATGTCCACCATGTAACGATGGCGCATCGCCGTTTGTCTCGTAGTCCGATGATGGAACGGGCTTGGCGGAATTAGATTGTGTAATTCCATCGCACACTCCCCGAAATGTAACCGATAGAAAACCGATAGACTTGCAACTCGTCGCCGATGTTCAAGGCTCTGGAGCTTTAACTCAACCAGTCCTTTATTGCCAATGAGCCTTTTTTCCGTTTCTAAGTGCAATCAAATATTTTCCAATGAAATGAAATATTTATTGCGTTAATCGGTTATAAATACCACATTTACACTTAATTTTTTGTGTTTTAAATTAAGCTAGATTAGGCCGGTGTTTCCTTACTACTCTGAGAACAAACACTGAAACAAACTCAGAGGTCAACGTCTCTTTTAAAGTCCATACGATTCGAATTGGTCAAATCATATGAGAAGCATAGAGGTTCATGTCTGTTATCTTTTGAGGAAAGGAGAACGCAGATTTGAGCGGACTTGTCCAGACAGTGTAAACATTTGTCAGTTATCGTGTAGCTCAACTTTGAACTTAAGACAATCTATAATGTTTAAACATTATACTTTAATGTAATACACTATGTTTTCAGCTAAATGGATCCTCTGCTGTAGCGGAGCTTGAGGAAGCTGTTAAACAACAGGTTTGTGAGATCTCATCCTTATTTTCGTCAAATAGGGAGACGCTCTATGTAAAACATTTCTTTTTATATAATTGATAGGCTTGCGTTTAACCATAATCTCACCTGATGTTAAGCGATGATGTGGTCGAAGATGAAGCACGCTTGCCTAGAAGTAACCTATTCACTCTTAACCAGGTTATAGCTATCAGGAAACACAGACTCCGGCAGGGAATTCCACTCCTTAGCCGTACGCACAATGAAAGTATTCCCAAAACGTTTAGTGCGTATGGGTGGGATGTCCACCATGTAACGATGGCGCATCGCCGTTTGTCTTATAGTCCGATGATGGATTGGTGGTATTAGAATGGAATTCGGTCATTTTCATTTCAATATTGCGATGTTTTTTAACCCAAATTCCCATTATTTGTGTATTTGATGTTGAAGTCTAATGTCCAGTTAAATTTAATATATTCTAAAGCTTTTTTGTGAATGAGAGAACATTGTGCTGTATTAATTGGTCTATACTGTCCTCCCTTACCTAATTAACCTGTATTATGGATAAATTGTAAAAAATATATTTTGAAAAGAGTAACTGTGGAGTTTCTTGCCGGTTCTTCTCCATAGAAAACGACCAATTTCGAACCGTGCACTAACTTTGACGTTTTGTAAGTGCCCAAGTTAGGCCTATGTGAAATATAATATTTTGAGTTAAGTTTGAGTTGATCATTATGAATCCAACACATTCCAGGGTGAGAAAGTTCGTCAGCTGAAAGCGTCAACTAAAGACAAGACGGTGTGGCAACCGGAGGTCACTAAGCTGTTAGATCTCAAGAAACAGCTCGAAGCAGCTCAGAAGGCACAAGCTGCTGCGCCGGCGCATAGCACTGCCGTTGGTACTGATGCGAGTAGTTTGGAGAAAGCTGTTGCAGAACAGGTGAGATACAGATATAAGATAGATTTTAGTAGACCATGCCGGCGCACACAGGTGAAAGGAGAATGCCAAGTTTTGGCTCGAATCATGTAGCGTCCGACAGACTTTTTAAACTCATGATAATTCATTCATCATTCAATATATAAAACTGTGCCTAAGAATTATACAGTATAAATAAAATCTGTAGAAGTACACCGTTTAAAAGTCATTTTAAATAGCTATTCAATTTATCAACACGTTTTCTTTCTACAATTTCAATTAGAAATGTTGCCAATACCAAAATAATATAATATCGATATGAAATTGCACTTGCAAATTGATTACATTAATACCACTATGAACCTACGTAAGTGAATTTATTACTTACGAAAGTCTCTCTCAAAACTCGTAATTCTTATAATAATAAATAATGTTTGGTTATTTTTTTGAATATTTTATAATTATGTAATAATTTAAAATAATTCAATTCAAGTATCGATACAGTTTAGAATAGTTACATAGTGCTGGCAACACTTGATCTTGTAGTTGTCACTGATAATTGTCAAAAGTTTTACTTCTCCCGCGTTTTATGACGAGCGACGAAGTGTCTTGTGTTTTTTTGAATTTTGTGTTGTTTATTGCTTTGTTACCGGACTCCGATTTCTGTATTACTAACGACTACCTTGGCTGTTGAAACTGAATTCAATAGTCATTATTCAATCATTTAATAGTTTATTTCATGTTATCATTAAAATTTGATATAATAAGTGGTCAACTTCTAAGAACAACAACTTTTTGGTGTAATTCTTATAGACAACTAATTATGCAGTCAAATTCTATAATTACCCGACTGCGCCAGAAGGAGGGTTATGTTTTTCGAGAGTATGTATGTATGTATAATTGTTTGGCACGCTCTGTGGCCTGAACGGCTCGACGGATTTTAGCTTGAGAGGTATCGTTATATTCGTATTGACTGTGAAAGTGACACTGGGTATATCAAAATAAAAAATAAAAAAATGGCGGATTTTTGGAGCCATATTATGCCTTCAAAAAAGTTTTTTTTCCTCAAAACCTATCGAGTGGGGTATCAAAATAAAGGGTTTTAAAAGGTGATTACAAACATATACACAACTTATATGGTTAAAAGTAATTCAAAGTGACAAATCGTAAAAAACACGTATCAAGAACTAAATCGTCTGCGAAATCTTTCACATTTGTAAACTAAAAACCTGGAAATAAAAAAAAGTAATTAAAAAAATTAAAAAACCCGACTGCAAACTTATACTAAAACTAACTGAAAAGCTAATAAAACAAGCCCATTTTAAATTAAATAAAAGTTGGAAGCAGGCGGGGCCTTATAGGCAGGAATATCATTATTATAGTTTCAAAATCAAATGGGTCCCGCCTGCTTCCAACTTTTATTTAATTTAAAATGGGCTTGTTTTATTAGCTTTTCAGTTAGTTTTAGTATAAGGTTGCAGTCGGGTTTTTTAATTTTTTTAATTAATTTTTTTTATTTTCCTTTTTTATGATATATATGTAGTTCGTCTTTGTCGGTTCTGGCCGAGTGTTGAAGGAAACCTTGGCATTCTCCTTTATACAATACTAGCTGCTGCCCGCAACTTCGTTTGCGTGGGAGGATTTTCCCGCGTAAATCCCGATCCCGTGGGAATTCCGGGATAAAATGTAGCTTATGTGTTGTTCCAGGATGTCAACTATCTACTTACTAAATTTTATTAAAATCCAGTAGGTCCGGAGATTAGCGTGTACAAACAGACAAATAGACTTTTTCTTAATTTTTTTTCCCGTGTTACCGTTTCTTAACCTCTATTATTATTATTGTATAAAATTTAAATGTAGAGACACATTTTTTTTACTGTTTTATTATATGTATAGATGTGGCCAAAACTGATACCGCCATACGATGGCGGTCAATAAAACGTTCTCGACTTTTTATTTCTTTACCTACTAATTTATTCAAATATAAATCGTTGAAATGAATAATTGATCACAGTTTTGTGTGTTGTCGTTCAAATCAAGTTTGATAATTTTCTGTCTATATGAGCTGAAAATATTGTTGAATGAAATATGTGGTACATAATGATGTGGGTTAAAATGTTGTAACTGTATATTATCGCAATAATCAATTATTCCATAGCTTGAGGTTATTGCCTTTTTTAATAAGTTATTTAAACGTTTACCTTAATTCAATAAAATAAATTAATTTCAATAATGGTTTAAGAGGAGGCTCCCTAAATTGTATGTAACTTTGCATTAATATTCTGAAACAATCACACATACAATCAAAATGGAACGAAAATGGAATGGTACATGATTTATTGGATTTTTTTCTTTACATGTCTAGACCAGTTTCGTAATTGGGACATTTTCGCCCGATTCATTTTTAATCGCAATCATGTCTTTTTTAAAGATTATTCAAAATTTAATCAAGATTACTCGGCTTTTATGTCTAAAATTAGTATTGACAGTAAGAAAATATAGTTTATTATCCAAATATAGGACATTTTTTCTCTAGATCAATTATTACGTTAGTTATAAACGAATACGACATTTAGTTTCGAACCCGAATATGGTAAAAGAGTGCACGCGATACTCAACTTTATTACTGCTGCGTTAGCGTTTAAAGCGCTTACGTGAAAATTATTTTGGACTGCCTGGTCTTAAGCGTCAATAGCCTAATGTCTGAGGTATCGGCTTTGAAATTGAGAGATCGCCAGTTCCTACCTCAACCATTACACTATTACCGTGAACCCACTACAGACACAAGCATATTTAGCTTAGTTGAAGGGGTTAACAAGAGTGCTAGTTCTCTTTTTTTAACATGAATCCAACTCATTCCAGGGTGAGAAAGTTCGTCAGCTGAAAGCGTCAACTAAAGACAAGACGGTGTGGCAACCGGAGGTCACTAAGCTGTTAGAGCTCAAGAAACAGCTCGAAGCAGCTCAGAAGGTACAAGCTGTTGCGCCTGCGCATAGCACTGCCGTTGGTATTGATGTGAGTAGTTTGGAGAAAGCTGTTGCAGAACAGGTGAGCATAGGATAATGCTTTATTTGCTCCGATAAATTGAAATTGAAAATTTTGAAATTGTTTATTGAAATAATTGATTTACAAAGTACTTTTATTAGGAAAGTTTGTGAAGATGGATGGATGTATGTTTGTTCCTCTTTAACGCAAAAACTGCTGAACGGATTTGAATGAAATTTGGTAAGTAGTTAGTGGAGATCCTGGAATAACACATAGGCTACTTTTTATTCCGGAATTCCCACGGAACAGAGATTTACGCAGAAAAATCCACCCACGCGAACGAAATCGCGCGCAAAAGCTAGTGATAAATATTTTCTACCTGAACTTGGTTATAATAAACATGTATCTCAGGTAAGTCGCTCTAGTGCTGACATAAATATTAACAAATTATTAATAACAAATATGCATGTGGTATAAAACTTATGAACTTAATAAATTAATTATAAAATATGTCTATTGCATAACATAAAAACTAGGTCACATTTACTTTGTACTGTCATGTCAGCCAAGTAAAATAAATAGGTGTTTACAAAATTGTTTAGACCTAATTGTACAATCTACCTCAAAAGGTATGCAAACATTTAACCACAGCAGAAATTTATAATATTAGTATTGTAAAGCGGAAGTTTGTTTGTTTGCAGTACTTTCGAAGATTAGCGCGTTCAAGCTAATCATAGAAAGTACTGCTTGCATTTGGATGAAATTTGGTATGAAAGTAGCTTGCAGTTTGAGGAAGGTATAGGAGTTATGTTTTTATCGTTATATTGCTAGCTGTATTAATAATAATCATGTCAACATGGATTAATAGAAGTCATGAGTTCAATTAAATATATTAGTCTAAATAAAATGATGTTAAGATTAAAACACTCATGTTAAAATTTTATTCTTTATTTTATTTTATTCGGGATAACAAACAAAAGAGTATTTAAAAATTAACAAAAAAAGCTTGAGAGTTAGATGGTACAAATACACTGCTCACAACGTTATCCACAGATTGTTACATAAAATAACTAGTTGCAAGACATCAGTCTTACAAAAAAAAAAAAAATTAAAATCTAGGGCAAACTGAATAAAATTAAACTTATAGATACATATAAACACATTCACATACATAATCGAGTAAGGTAATTATGCATAATTAGCTTTAGCTTTCTTATCTTTTAAGATTGTACATACTTGTTTTTTGAAAACATTCTTACTCAGAAACATAATGTCCACGGAATCAAATTGCTTATTATATGTGTCAACTAAACGGAACAGTTGTGAGCGCGCGCCAGAGTTAGTTCGACAAAAATTGGTAGCAAATAGACGAGTTTCTTTTTTTTTCAACCAGCTTTTTCCAACTTATTCCAGGGTGAGAAAGTTCGCCAATTGAAAGCGTCAACTAAAGACAAGACGGTGTGGCAACCGGAGGTCGCCAAGCTGTTAGAGCTCAAGAAACAGCTCGAAGTAGCTCAGAAGGCACAAGCTGCTGCGCCGCAAAAGATAGAGGCTGCTACTCAGAATAATGCTTCGAATAGTGATGCCAGTAGCTTGGAGAAAGCTGTTGCGGAACAGGTGAGACTTAGTGATGTTATGGAGCTCCATATCCGTAACTGTCGGATATCCGAATTAAGAATATATCCGTAACCTTATTATTTCTAGGCGCAGTATTAGTATTATTAGTAGACCTCATCTATCGCTTACCATCAGGCGAGATCGAGGTCTAGAGAGGGCTCATGCATAATAAGAAAAATACTTATTTAAAAGATATTTATTTACTTTAAATAATAACACTATTTTTAATAAAATAACATTTTAGTAAATAACACTTTTTTTTCAGAAAAGTACAGATAGTCCAGACAGTAAATATATTATATAATAATTCCTAAAGAGCAACAAACATACATACATACTCTTTTCCCTATTATAATATTAGTAGGATAATGTCAATAGGTAGTATGAACGCCACTCACCAATGTATTTGGTGCAAACTCGAGACACACAGCACACTCGTCTCGTTTAAATGTTTTTTTAATGTATGAAATTTCACTTTATTTCATTATGTTTGCTCCTACTAACTGTACGTTTTATTTTCGGTTTTTTACGTGTTTTATATTTTTACTTTGTGTCTCCTGTTATACCAAATAAATGTTTATGTATCTATCTATATTGTGTCTAAATAAACAATGTATCTACATTTTTATTACTATACTGGTTTCATAATCCTCAGGGTGAGAAAGTTCGTCAGCTGAAAGCGTCAACTAAAGACAAGACGGTGTGGCAACCGGAGGTCGCCAAGCTGTTAGAGCTCAAGAAACAGCTCGAAGCAGCTCAGAAGGCACAAGCTGCTGCGCCGCAGAAGATAGAAGCAGCTAATCAGAATAATGCTTCGAATAGTGATGCGAGTCGCTTGGAGAAAGCTGTTGCGGAACAGGTGAGAATTAGTGATATTATGGAGCTTCCTAAACGTAACTATCGGATACCCGAATTAAGACCAGGCAGTCCAAACAAATTTTCACGCAAGCTCCGCCCCCATGCAGCCCGGTTAGGCCGTTGTATACTAAACGCTAACGCAGCAGTAATAAAGTTGAATATCGCGTGCGCTCTTTCACCATGTTCGGTTTCGAAACTGCCGTTGTGTGCTAAATTCTTATTTCGTATATAAAGTAATAATTGATGTAGAGAAAAAATATTTGGATAATAAACTATATTTTCTTACTGTCAATACTAATTTTAGACATAAAAGCCGAGTAATCTTGATTAAATTTTGATTAATCTTTAAAAAAGACATGATTTTCGATTAAAAAATTAATCGAGCGAAAATATTCCATTTACGAAACTGGTCTAGACATGTAAAGAAAAAGATCCAATAAATCATATACTAAAGTTCCATTTTGATTGTATGCGTGATTGTTTCAGAATATTAATGCAAAGTTACATACAATTTAGGGAGCCTCTTCTTAACGGATCTATGTCAACTTAACCTGCCACCCTGTATTTATAAAAATAAGTTTTAGAAAGGGGTTTATGAAAAGACTCTACTATTCCTTATTTGTTTAGAAAATAATTCCACAACTTTCTTTGATGGGATAGTATTTTTCTTAGCATTTTCTAAACTTTTTTCTGTTTTTCAATGACTGCCTCGTTGGTCAAGTAGGTTCGATTCCTGGGTCAGGCAAAAAGTCCTATTTGGTTTTTTCTGTAAAGAATTCGTCAGTTGGAAGTTAGCGGTGTGATACATCCGCGCCTCGGAAAAGTACGTTACAATTGGATATCTTTGTCAGTCATAACATTAAGGTGGTGAAGAGGAAGAGGAAGCCAGTGTTTCAAAATCAATGTGGCACTGCGCTGGCCGAACCAAACCAACTACTGCGTCCAGCCGTACCTACAAAATTGATTTACGTGTCCCGTCTGCATTATTCCACAAGGGCAGAGGACATTGTGAAATAAATTTTGGCGAAATCCAATTTCTCCCTGAGAGTCGAACAGCTAGAGTCTCATCACGGAACTAATTTTAATTCTTTTGTGGTGAGAGCGCCGGCCGAACATCTGTCGACTTTCTTGAAGGAGGAATTTTGGCCGAGAGGAGTAATGTTCCGGCGTTGTCGAGGCCGGTTACCGGACACTGCGCGACACACGACGCCGATAACTCGTGTAATATTAATATGTATAAGTTTTGGTTAAGTGATATATAATTATGTATTAGTTTATTTGTAGTTATTTATTGTACTAGGATGTTTTTTATTTGTATGGGCCAAGTTGCCTGAAATAAATATAAATAAATAACGGGTAGTCAGAATACCTGAAAGTTTCACACTGGTCTAGATAAGGGATATCGTGTTTCCCAAATATTGTTTACCCATGGCCCGGTAATTTTCACACTGCCCCTTCGTGACCCACTTAACACTTTTAAACCCAAGTTGGTTCTGTTAGGTATAATAATACACATTTATTAATAGTAAAAAGGTTTTATTTGTACTTTGGTATTGACTATTTAGTCACTAAATTTTAGTGCGAAGTATGGAGATGCTCCTTGTTTTTCAACCGACGACCAAAAGAGGAGGTTATCAATTCGACGCGTATATTTTTTTTTTTCTACTAAAGATCTGTCGATCGATAGTAGGTAATAATTTTAAAACAAGGCGGGAATGTTGCGACCCGGTATTTTATTTTGATGGCCGGTACCGGGTCGCGACCCGGCAAATCGGAAACACTATTTTATATTATTATGTTCAGTTAATATTATTTATGTTGTCTGGCGAAGCGCCATCGTTACATGGTGGACATCCCACCCATACGCACAAAACGTTTTGGGAATACCTTCATTGTGCGTACGGCTAAGGAGTGGAATTCCCTGCCGGAGTCTGTATTTCCCGACAGCTACAACCTAGGAGTCTTTAAGTCCAGAGTGAATAGGTTAATTTTAGGTAAGCGTGCTCCATCTTCGATCACATCATCACTTACCATTAGGTGAGATAGTGGTCAAACGCGAACCTATTTTCAATAAAAAAAAAAAAAAAAACTGTACACTGACAGTCCTAAATCTGTCTCTTTTAAGTTCTGTCCATCCAAAGGTTGTCTGTAAGAGATCGCCCTGTGCGATAAGACCGCCCATTGTACTCCATATCTATCCAAAAGGGCTGAAGACAACAGCTGGTATGGAGTCTCTATGCACAGTTTCAGCTCAAAATAAGCGACTCAAAGAATTGAAACCAAATTATGGATTTCATGGTTGTTTCTTGCATAGCAATCATAATAAACATGACACAACACTACGAGGGTCAATAACTTTCCACGTCACTTGCCAATAACACGATAATTCTCTTCGTTCTTCTTAATTTGAAAAATTCGTTAATTTCTAAAAAGGTCCACACATGTAGACATGGAATACCAAACCCTTGCCGTATCGTTTGTTATCATCCAAAGAAGCCGAGCACTTTATATACCCTTTAAATTACACGTTGTATAATGATTTCTGTTTTTCTTCACAGGCTGACAAAGTACGACAGCTGAAGGCGTCTACGAAAGACAAGATGGTGTGGCAACCAGAGGTTAACAAGCTATTGGATCTCAAGAAACAACTAGCCGCGCTGCAAATAAACAAATAAATTATATCATAATATATTTATTGTAAATAATATTCTTGCTTTTTATTTTTAACTTTTGTGTCCGAAATGTGGTTTTTTGTGCAAGTCTATATTACCTTAGCGGTTTTTACCGCGTGTATCCAGACCCCTTGGGAATTTCTGGATGAAAAGTAACTTATTCAAAGTGTTCTTTTTATATCATCCATATTTGTGTGGTATAAATGGAACCATAACAAAGAATCAACTGAATGAATGAATGAACTGACATATTTGACAATCTGGTCAAATTCAACGCTCTGAAAACGCAGGCTTGTCTTTTTAGCGCAAAAACGAGCCCTTTGGAATTATCCCCTACTTTCCGAAGTACATCTGTACCAGTCAGCGAGCTCCTGGAGCTTTTGGGCATCGAGTTGATATCAGACCTCAACTTCGGCTCAACCATCGAGCCCAGAGTTTAGACTGCAGCAAAAAAGCTGGGTATCCTACACAAGGTGAGGCGGTACTTCAGGCCTGGACAGTTTCTGTATCTGTATAAAGCACAGGTCCGTTCCTGCGTGAAGTATTGCAGCCACTTGTGGGATGGTTCTGCAAAATATTAATTTGCTGCACTGGACTCGATCGAGCGCAGAGCCAAAAAGCTTAAAGGCGACGAGGCGCTAGTGGACAAGCTTCATAGTTTGGCTCATCGGCGAACCGTTGCTTGCCTGTCAGTTTTCTACAGATTGTACTTCGGGGAGTGTGCGCAGGAGCTCCATGACATGACCTGATCCCTCCATCTCCCTTTCACTACCGGACTACCATCCACCCTTGGTTGATGTACCGTCTTTTCGCACCAAGCGCTTTTGTGGAACTCTCTGCCGGCCAATCTGATTCCTACCACTTATGACATTTCAGCCTTAAAGCAAGAGTAAATAGGCATCTTCTGGCCTCGCGCGTTCCATCGTAGATCTCAGCTATCGCTTACCATCAGGCGAGATTGAGGTCAAGAGTGGGCTCACACCGAATAACAAAAATTATTGGTAAATACACATCAACGTCCCTACTTTGGTATTGTTCGTCAGATCGTCGATCGTTGAGCTCCTTAAGTTCGAAGCTGAGCTACACGATAACTGACAAATGCTTGCACTGTCAAGACACAACAGACATGTACCTTTATGATTTGACCAATACGAATTGTATGAACTTTAAAAGAGACGTTAACCACTGAGTTTGTTTCGGTGTTTCTTCTCAGAGTACCTAGTCAGTTAGGAAATACCGGCTTCATGTAGCTAAAACACAAAATTTACGTGTATAAGTGTTATTTATAACCAATTTACAGAAGTAAATATTTAACTTCATTTCAATACTTTCATTCTCCTAAAACCTACTTGTAAAATATTTTGCTCCGGAAAAAAGTTGTTAAATAGGACTCTACTAATGTTTTCTTGTGACGTTTGAGAATAAGCGTGATACCTATGAAGTCGTTCGGTTCAGTACCTACCTACCAGAAAATCATACAAAGAATGTCAGGTTATGCCCGTGAGACAGCTGTTTGTGCTAAACTGTACCTATGTTCCTCAAAAATAGGCAGGTAATAAAAAACCCTAAAGCATACTTACATACATCTAAAATTAAACTAACATAAGGCGTCCAGAAATTCGTGCCCATCGCTGTCCACTGGTAATGTGCCCAAAAGACTGGCGGCATTGCCGCGTTGTATGGCAATGCTTAACCTCTGTCCAAGGTTAAAGCCAGCCCTTGGGGTAGGTAGGTAGGTACTTATTTACAGCAGGACCTCAACCTTTTGACAAACGTAGGATTACGATGTAGGATTGACTATGTTTCTCTATCTAAAAAACTCTCTCTAAATTTTATGTTGCCAGAAATATATTAAATACTTTTTTATGTTTAGTGGCAACATCCAAATAAGTAAAGTACACATAATATATATGTCTATGATTTGAAGTGAAGTTCTAGTGAAGTTATCCAGTGCTACGGTGCTCCCATGCCCATCAATAATTATTTAAAATCTATCAAAACTTAAGACTTGGCTTAAAGGTCTTGTTACCAGGCCATAAAATTCCAAAAAAAAATAAAACGGACAACTTAAGTGTTGCTATAATTTCAACGTTTACCTCAATCCTAGGTAAAACTATAGTTTAACTCCTTGGTAAAAACGTTGGTAACAATAGTTATAGGGGCACCTTTCAAGTAATATATTTTTTTGAAATGACATAATAATTTAAAAACTCATAACTCCCATTGTATAGGTATTAAACATAAAATACATTGTTTTGTATTGATTTGAAGTAAATTATGGAAAGATTTTGAGGAAGGTTAAAACCTGACATAGCAACACAGCATAAATAAATTAAAATAAAATGTCTTCCTGTTTGGCTTGTGCTTGCTTACTTCAGTTATTTTAATTTGTTTTTCATTGTGTTTCGGTGCTTTCTGGTTAACAATGAAATACCACAAAAGGAAGTGCTTCATGTGTGGCAGTTTAAGTGCGAATCCAGAGATAACTCTCCATCGGTTTCCTAAACCGAGAAGAAACAACTATCTCCGGTACTTAGCTTCATAAATTTGGCAATCTATAGCCCTTACATAATTGTTTATCTACAATTTTACACACTAAACTCAGATTTTTAATTTGCTATATCAAAATAACCTGTGACCGACCTTTTTCATCAGTCAGTTTAGTTTCTTACAGCTGCGAACTATGGGCGAAATTCTGTTTCCCTGATGGACAGTGGTCTTCGCCTGATTTACAAATGAAGCTGTATAATGAGCATCGAATGCTGTGCCATACACATTTTAAGGAATCTTCCTATGTGGACTTCACTACCAAAAAACTACGTAGGCATGCTGCTCCTGAAGAAAACTTTGTACAGGTTAGAACTTTATTGTTAAGGTTTCTGTATCCAAAGTGTAAATTGAAATGTTAATTTTTGTTAGAATATCATGTTCCACCAGCTAAAATTATGGATATAAAGCATCATTAGTACAGAAGTAAAGGAAAATTGATTAATTTAAATAACTGTATACTTCCTAGGAAGTTAAAGAACCCTCTGTGTACAAGTCAAAACGGTTTCGTCCGTCCGTCCGTCCGTATGTCACAGCTATTTTATTCCAAAACTATTAGGACTATACATGTGAAACTTAGTAGGTAGACGTATTCTGTAAACCGATTTCCGATTTGTCCCCTCCCCTCTAACTTCTATAATAATGGAGTGAAAAATCTAAAAAAATATGTGTCTGTAGATCTTAATGTAAACTTTCAACCAAAATTGATTTGAACGAAATCAGTTCAGCAGTTTTTGAGATGCAGTATATTTTCTAAAACTGCAAATATAAGTTTGTAATTCATACAAACACTATGAAAAACTAAGTTATTTGGCGTAGTTGTAAAAAATGTAAATAAGCTAGTTTTAAGAAATTTGTAAGGTTTTTTTTTCGTAAAATAAATATACATATTATATTATTATAGTTACTACGGAACCCTTAATGGGCGAGCCTGACTCGCATTTGGCCAATTTTTTATTTTTATAATGTGGCAAATGGTGTTAATAAATTGAAGAAGGATAAATTAATAATAGTTCATTTGATTCAGAGAATATTCCAATACTTAATTCAAGTTGTTACTGTTTTAACAAATAATTATTTTCAGATAACACAAACTCTTCATTCACAAACTCAACATTCCAATGAACCTGTTGTGGGTCTTGCATGTCATTGGGCACTGTCAGATGTCACAAACCAGGCACAATCAACAAGAAAAAGTAATGAAGGAGACTATGATAAGGTAAATTAATATTTTAATAGGGTTCCATACTGAAAGGGTGTCAATGGAATTATTAGGGTTCTGTAGCCAAATGGCAAAAAACGGAACCCTTATAGTTTCAATATGTCTGTCCGTCTGATTGTCTGTCTGTCCGTCCGTCCGTATGTCACATCCATTTTATTCCGAAACTATTAAGACCGTAAATGTGAAACTTAGTAGGTAGATGTATTCTGTGAACCGCTTTCCGATTTTAAGATAAAAAATAAAAAATATTTAAAGTAAAGATGGAACTAAAACTGAAAATTATTTTTTCATGAAACCTATGCGTGTGTGGTATCTATAGACAAGTCTTTAAAAATGATATAAGGGTTTCTAAAATCATTTTTTCATAAAGTCAGTCTTTTAAAAGATATAAGCTTCCAAAGTGGTAAAATGTGTGTGTCCCCCCTCTAACTTCTATAATAATGGAGTCAAAAATCTAAAAAAATATATGTCTGTAGATCTTAATATAAACTTTCAACCAAAATTGGTTTGAATGAAATCGGATCAGCAGTTTTTGAGATACAGCATATTTTCTAAAATCGCAAATATAACTTTGTAATTCATACAAACACTATGAAAAACAAAGTTATTTAGCGTAGTTGTAAAAATGTAAATAAGCTAGTGTTAAGAATTTTTAAGGTTTTTTTTTATTCGTCATATAGATATACATATTATATTATATTATTATAGTTACAACGGAACCCTTCATGGGCGAGTCTGACTCGCACTTGGCCAATTTTTACTAAGCCTATTATGTTGGTTCATCTGTCACACAAGGCTTTATCGCATTAATGGTAAGAGATAGCCAGTTGAAATTTTAATTATTTTTTCAGATAACACAAACTCTTCCAAAACATCCCATTGAACCTGTGGCAGGTCCCTCACATCAATTGCCACTGTCAGATGTCATAAACCAAGTAGGCAGAAATAACCCACAGGTATTTATTTTCATTTTAGAACAGTTATATTAAATCAGTCAAGTGGTAAGGCCATAGGTGTCAATTATGTTATTTGGAATAATAATAAATCTTATTTATTAATTTAAGGTGGTGACAACTCCTTTACACTTATCACCATTGTCTCTGCCAAAAAAGAGACAAATAGAAAAAGGAATACAAGCAAAGCAATCTGCATCTACGCAACACATGATACAGACTGAACCAGGACAAGCAAAAACTGAAAAAGAAAAGCGATTGCAAAGTAAATGCAGAAGACTGGTAAAACATACACTTCTGGACACATCTATTGGCCCACCTTGTATTTTCAGTTTCGTTTGGTCCTAGCTAAAATTTTATATTAGGTCGAGCAAAAAGTTTTTATGCAGTTTTGAACCTGGCACATTCACAATTTCATTCAATAGTCTTTTTTTGAATTTCGAACACAGAATTTAAAGAAACAAAAGACAATTTGGAGCCTGTTTGTTGATATCAAACAATCGAATACTAAGAAAACTTGGTTTTATTGGTTTACTTGGATTTAATTCTTGAAAAAGTGATTGATATCTTTGCTTTTGCAACAAACATTACTTATTCTTAACATTAAGGTGAGGTTCTATCAATAATCTATGGATACTTCACCTGAAGTCGCCGCCCAAGCTGTGGCACTTATTCAGGCCGGACACAGCCAAAGAAACGTGAGTGCTCAACTTAATTTAAGTCGATCTGCGGTCCGAAATGTTTATCGGAGGTACCTAGAGACTGGCGGCTTTGTTCGTCGCCAAGGAAGGCCACGATCTCGGGTCACAACTGAAAGGCAGGATCGATTCATCGTGACGACCAGCTTGAGAAATCGTCACCTTACCTCCATTGAGATACAAAACCAACTTCGCGACTTCCACGGAGTATCTGTGAGCGCTCGAACTGTTCGGAGAAGGTTAAAAGAACGCGATATGGTACCACACAAGCCAGCTAATGGGCCCAAACTAAAGCGAGCCCACCGAACAGCGCGCCTTCATTTCGCACGCAGTCATTTAAATTGGATACAGCAAGATTGGAGCCGTGTACTCTTTTCTGATGAGTCTAAAATTGTGTTACATGGCAATGATGGAAGGAAGAAGGTCTACCGGCGTAAGGGAGAGCGTTTCGCACAATGCTGCTTTGAAGAGAGGGTTGCTTATGGCGGTGGCTCATGGACTGTCTGGGGCGGTATATCCGCGAGCGGCAAAACTCAACTTGAGGTTGTTACAGGACCACGGCTGCCAACATTAAATGCTGAAAGATACATTCGTGAGTGCTTAGAACCTCACGTGATACCATACGCGGACTATGTGGGCCCAAATTTCCTTTTTATGCATGATAATGCAAGAGCCCATGCGGCCGGCATCGTCAGGGAATATCTTCGGGATGTGAACATCACAGTTATGGACTGGCCAGCCAGAAGCCCAGACATGAACCCCATTGAGCACATGTGGGACGAGCTAAAAAGGCGTGTTAGGGCTCGTCAGCCAGTTGCCCAGACGATGCAGGAGTTGAAAACTGCCATAGAAGAGGAATGGGAGATGATCCCTCAAAATTTCATAGAGCGGTTGATAAACTCTATGCCTAATCGTATGAGAGCTGTGGTAGATGCCCATGGAGGCAACACGCGTTATTAAATTAAACCTTTATTTGATAAAACATGTTTTTTATTCAAAAATTAATTGCCTTTAACAAGGCGCATATCCGACTTGTTAGGCGTAGGTCCATGTCGTATGGTATTCTGAATTCAAATTTAAAACTATACGATCGAAAAAGATGGTAAAATGTATCAGGTTTAAAACTGCATCAACAGTTTTTGTTCAATCTAGCAATCATATTTCGGTAGGGGCCATCGAAACCTAAACTCTAAGGTGGGGCAATAGTTGTGTCCAGAAGTGTATTTGTTGCCTTAAGAAAAGAGTGAAAACCCTCAAAAATCGTGATGTTTTAAAAATTTTAGAAAAGGATGATGGTGTTATGAAATTGATTAAAACTAAAATTCCATCCTCATTTGCATTACTACTTCAGAGCCAAATTAAAAACTTTAAAAGGAATTCAAAGGGCCGGAGGTGGACACCTGAAGCGAAGATTACAGCACTTAGACTATATAAGAGATCACCCACATGCTACCGCTTGCTCAGGAGATTATTTTGTTTACCTACACCATCTACATTAAAGGCATTGTTAAATAAATTAGACATGGGTGTTGGGATGAACAAACAAGTTTTTAGTGTATTGGGAAACTATACAAAAACACTGATTAGCTCAGAAAACCAATTTATAATTATGTTTGATGAAATGTCTATTAGGAAAAACCTATATTATAATAAAAAGTTGGACATAATTGAAGGTTTTCAAGACCATGGGCCACAAGGACGCACACCTGAAGTAGCATCTTATGCTCTAGTATTCATGGTTGCTGGTATACGGAAAAAAGTAAAGCAACCTATTGCCTACTACTTTTCTGGAGCGTCTGTCACAGCAGATAGGCTTGCAGTTCTTATAAAAGAGGTAATGTAATGATTGTCATTCTCTTTATTCTCATGGGCTTAGCACGCACTACGATTAATTAATGCGTCTAGATTTGAACTGCCAAACAATTTAACATTTAGCTTTTTATGCTATTACCAGCCCTTCGCCCGCGACTTCGTCCTTGGTCCGCGAGCCGCCGCGTCGCATCCCATCGCCAGCCCGTACTCATTTTTTTTTCTTTTTGTTCGGCTCCTAAGTGTCGTGGCGTGATGATAAATAGCCTATAACCTTCCTCGAGAATAGGGCTATCAAACGCAAAAATAATTTTTGAAATCCGACTGTCAGTTTCGGAGATTACCCCCCTACATGATACAAACAAACTTACAAACAAATACCTCTTTATAATATTAGTGTAGAAGATAGCTAGTTACTGATGCTATATTTTAAATAGAACATTATTAATCTTACGATGGCGCAAGACTCAAACTGCAATGCGTTTTTGAACGAGGTTTGGCATGTCAAGCAATACTCTGAAAGCTTTGTTTTTAATAATTTGTTTTCTATATTTCAGGTTATACGACACTGCTTTGAAGCTGGTCTAAACATATCCGCTTCAGTGTGCGACCAAGATGGGGTCAACAGAAAAGCATTGCGCCTTCTTGGTGCTTCCGTAGAACACCCACACATTGTTATAGATGACAATGAAGTAGTCACGTTGTTCGACACGCCCCACCTGCTTAAGTGCTTTCGGAATTTGTTTTTAAAGTACAACATAAAGTGTCCTACAAATATTTCTTCAAATGACAGAAGTGGCACAGGTAATTTAATCTTGACCTCTTTGTTCGCATGTAGGCTGATTAGGCCAGAAATACTAAAGTTGACATAATTGATCTGCAACTTTCATCTGGTTTTAGTTATTAATTGACTTTAATATGCTCGACCATTGGGGACTTTTATAGATTGAATTGTATTGATATAATTTTTGCAGGTCAGGCAAAATGGAGTCACATAGAAAAGTTTTTTGAAGTGGATAATAATAATCCAAATTTCGTGTTTGCACCATCGCTGACTAAAGACCACTTGCAACCAAATACCAAACAAAAAATGCGGGTATACCTTGCCGCCCAAGTGTTGAGTCACACTGTTGCTGCTGGCTTATATGCAAAAATATCTCAAGGTAACTGATTTGCTTATAAAAATTATCACTATAATTTGCTCACTTTGGTGTTTCCTGGTGACTAAAAATAATTATTCGAACATTTCCAGGAGAACTACCTGCGGAGGCTACAGTAACTGCAAATGTTATAAGTAACATTGACAAACTTTTTGACTGTGTCAATGCAGACACTACGGATTTAAAAAGAGGCAAACCATATGCTACAAACATGAAAAGGAATTCACCTCATTTAGCCCATTTCAAAGAAATGAAAAATTTCTTTGAAAATATACAATTTATGGGATGCAAAAGCACGCCACCGACTCAAGAAGGCTGGATATGGTCTATTAATGGGATAGAACGGCTGTGGACCACACTAACAAAGAACCACAATGTTAAAAGTTTAGCAACGCGGCGACTTCAGCAAGATCCAATTGAAAATTTATTCAGTTGCATCAGGGGTAATTGTGGATCAAACGTAAACCCTACTGTAGGACAATTTGTTGGTGGGTTAAAAACAGCAATTTTAAGCAATTTGTCTCACATCAGTGTTGGCAATTGTAAACTTGACGAAAATGATGCTATAATAAACAATTGTAAGTTATTGTTTTCAAATGAACATAATTTACAATGTTTAAACAATACAAACTTAACTACTGAAGAAGACACCGAAGAGGCCGACAGAGGAGCAATTTTACTGGAGCTGGATGACGATATTTTAGAACAAGGCACTGTGGACGATGCTGAATTACAAGCGTGTGCATATGTTTGTGGTTTTATTATAAAAAATTATAAAAATCAATGTTCCACTTGCAAAGGATTATTTATCACAGAAGAAACTGACACCACGCATCTATTTGTTGAATTCAAAGAATACAATGATATGAAAAAAAGTTTAATGTACGCATCACGCGATTTTATCATGTGTGTCGAAAACTGTGCCCAAAAAGTTAATAATTTTTTAAAAGAAAATCCTCATTTATCGTGTATTAAAGCTACCATTAACATATTATTGGGGGAAATAGACTATAATTTTTTGAATAAATGTGAATAACACAAACAAGGTACTATACAATTTATAGGAAACAGTGTTTTTCAAATTTGTGTCAAAAGATACTGCATTCTAAGAAACAGAGAGTTTGCAGAAGCAGCCTCGCAGGCAGCACTGAAAAAAAAAATTGCCATTTTAAAACATGTTTAAAATTTAAATCTGTAAAAATGATGACATTTTACTGTTAATAATTGATAAATGTTATTATAATTTACATGAATATTTGAATAATTTTTGTAATCCATTTTGTAATCATTATTAGTTTGTAAAGGTGTACTGCTCCCAAATTACGATGATTATTTTGTAACATACTTCTTTGACATAATTTTCTCATTATTTGACAATATATACCTACAATTCTAATTTCTACTCTTTATTTGTGGTTGTAAATGTTATTTATCTTTTATTCAAATTCTCTGATATTATGTGAATGTGAGAACTTTGTAGGCCTTGTAAACTGTAGATTTGTAGACCATTTTCTATTTTAATAAGTACCTAGTACTTGTTGACAGGCCTACACTGTCCTCCCATACCACGAGTTTGACACATTGTAAAAGCCAATTATTTTTATAATAGTAATCGTGGAGTTTCTCGTCGTCCTCTCCATAGAACGACCAATAAGAACCGTGCACCTAGCTTCTGACGTTACATAGTGCCCATGTAGGTTTATGTGAAATAAATTATTTTGATTTGATTTGATTCTCTCGATGTTCTCACCTTGCTAAGGTGAGTTTCCAGAATGTGAATTATGGACTTTATAATTATTATTGTGTTGTCGATAGTCATTATATTAATGGTCTAATTGTATACAATATTTTTTCTGTACTTATACTTAACTTTATTTTATGTACCACAATATTGTAATGAAAGAAATAAATATTTTTTTACATTTACAATCAACACATACTGTTTTCTTTTGTTCCAGCTGGCTTCTGCACTTGCAAGAAAACTGAAAAGTTATCTTGCAGGTGCAAAAGCCAAATTTTATCAAAATAATTTTTCTAAAAAAAAATGTTTATGTAGCGGGAATTTCGAATATTATTTTTTATATTCGAAATTCCCGCTACATAAACTTATTTGGGTATAACAAGAGATGGCGCCTCTGTGCACCAGTTTTTGTCGTCAAATTTTTTGTACTAATTTGACATTCTTCTCCGCTAGGAGTATATTTGTTCTGTGTATGACACACAATCAATACCCTGTCACACCCACCAAGACGACACTCCAAATGCTCCAAATATGGATCTATTGACATTTTAATACTGCTAACTTTGCTGACACACATTTCACAAGTTTAATCTTAGCATGGGTGTCAGTGGCTTATAGCTCTGTGATACATGTTTTAAGATGCAATATTTTTTTCTTGTGTTGTGTGGAACTTCCTGACTTCGATTTGAAATCTAGTCACACCCAGATTTAGAAGTGAATTATTCGACCATAGTGTATTACATACTCTTTGTATTCGACAGATGCCAATATAGGTAGAGGTACCCCTGTAACTACGAACCGACTAATTCTATTATCAATCGTCGTTGCGCTTGCAAAAGACGCTATGTGGTAAATATTCGTTTTCGTTCTTTTATGCAGTTTCAATCGTTATTTTAATACACACATGCTGTAAAACAGCTATCTAATAAACGAAATATATAAAGAGTTACCCTTCAATATTGCGTTTATCAGATAGCTATTTTTACAGCATGTGTGTACTAAAATAACGATTGAAACTTCATAAAAGGACGAAAATTTACTATTCACTACATAGCGCCTTTTTGCAAGCGCAACGACGCTATACTCGTTAAGGGCCTATACTACCTCAGCGCTTCTCACTCTTTATCTCGCTCGCACACTACCAGCCGCGGTCACGCGAGCAAGCGAGACAGGGTGGCAGGGAAAAGACTCCAAGACACCGATAATTTAGTTTATTTCTTTTTACGGTGAAAATAATGGTAATTTAAAAAAAGTAAATAACATAAGACCTGCTTTATAGTTAGTTCAATTAATATGAAAAGTTTCAATATCTAATTTGAAGTTTTTCTTGAATACCAGTGGTTTATTGTTCGTTTTGGAGGTAACTTTGGATTTTTTTCTATCAAGAAAATGTTATGGAATCGTGTTTTCGTCAAACATAGTACCTAACATTAATCCTCAACTTTACCATATATTTATTTCAAAATTATTGATGCAGTATTTTCGACATAACGGAAGATCATGCTAAGCCATTTGAGGTAGTATTATAGGCCCTTAAGCGCACATCCATTTGTCGAGCTGGCGTAGTACATTCTATTATAAAGAGGTAAAGTTTGTAACTTTGATTGATTGTTTGTAAGGGCTAATCTTCGGAAATACTGAACCGATCATGAAAATTCTTTCACAATCAGAAAGCTACACTATTCAGGAGTGCTAGTGCTCACTCTTTATTATGATTGAACAACAAGTTCAGAGAAAAATAATGGCATATTATATACATCAATTCAGCAGAAATTGGGCAAGATGTGATGCTTTACGTGCGTGCGCTGACTAAACGGTTCGGTATAGACGAACATAATGTTCATCAAAAATGTTGGTCTCTATTAGTTCTACAAAAAAGTTCGCGGTGCTGTTTAGCTAGCTTTTATATTTGAATCACTACAAAGGCTTTTTTATTAAATGAAAGAAATACATTTTATGTGAAGTTGAGATGTCTCATGTCTGATGATCAAAATAAATGTATTTTTCATCAAGACAATTTTATGAAGATAAAATTAATCGTTTAAAGTATGTTATTTGGTTGTGTAATTTAGGAGATTCTGCCCATCCCATTCAAAAGGTTACAGTTTCCAGTGCAGGTGTCATTTGCCCTTACAATAAATAAGACTCAGGAGTCAGGGGCAGAAATTTTCACTGGTAGGTATTGATCTGAGAAAAGAGTGTTTTCCCACGGGCAGTTATATGTTGGCTTATCTAGAGTTGGAACTCCACAAATTCAATTCAAATATTGTATTCCGAGAAATCTTCAACAGTTAAAATAAGTACCACATCCAATACCAGCTAATTCTAAACAATGAACCTGATAAAACTGAGTACCTACTAAGAACTACACAATTGCATCACAAATGTTATTTGTGCAACAAGAGAGCAAAGTCGTTTTTTGCTGCGAGTGCTGATTTTGAATCCCGCGCAAGCGAAGGATTCAACGATTGAATCACTCGCTACGCTCGTGATTCTTAAGTTGAATCCTGAGTGTGGCGAGGGATTCAAAGGCACGAGATGCAAAAACTTTGCTCTCGTGTAACACACATAACTTTTCACTTCAGCAGCGAGAACACTTTAGGAGATAAAATAATAAACAGGAATAGATTGAAATAAGTATTTATTATGAATCAAAGTAATTAACATTGTAGAGGTACCAATTCAATAAAATGGAACATTTTAAAAGTTTAAAGTAAAATTACTGCAATTCTGCAAATTAAAAGTAACAGATTTATTTGGCAACGTTATACTTAGTTGCATTGAGTTGAGTTTGATTATCTGGGGTTAAGGTTTCTGTTCCAGTGGTAGATTGAGAAGGAACAACGGTAAACGTTGGTGACTCTGATCGGCTTTCTTTATAAGTACACTGTGCGTCGTTGGAAGTGGATGGGCGTGAGACCAAGGATCCGAGGTCGAATTCAGACTTATTGTTTCCACTATACGCTTAAAGATTTTCGACTTATTTTCTATTGAGTCTTCAATATAGCCTTCTGCAACCGTATTGGACTGTTCTCGTCGCTAGTTTCACTCATATTTTACGATTATTTTAATATTTTTTAACTTATTCAACTCTTTACGAAATTTAAATCCAGGCGAAAGCACTCCGCTATGTACTCTAGATGTTGAGAAACACAGGTGGTCAAGGCAGAAAGTATGCTTTCTCGCTCGGCCACTAATGTACACCTATAGATATCTTTTATACCACCAGTCAACTAATTCTGATAATAGTCCTCCTAACCGACTTCAGCCACAGCAGCCAATTTCATAAGTGATTAGCCATCTGAGCTGGAGTTATTATAGTGCACAAGTACGTACTTTCCGAGGCACGCGGGTATCACACCACCAACTTCCAAAGACCTACGGGGACCAAAGGCTAAACTTTTTACCGGACCCGGGAACCGAACCCTAGACCTCTTGCTCTTTGAGGGAAAGTTCTGCTGAGTTACCGCGGCCCCGGAAATTTAGGGCAGCCGAAGGAACAGGGTGGGTTTTTAGTCAGTAGAAATCTGACACACCCTTCCGCTTGACCCAGAGCGGAAGAAGTCATTCGATGATTTTCCCACCCAAAAAAAAAAAAAAACAAAAGACCTCTTGCTTGGCAGTCGCGCTTGCGACCACTGGGCTACCGAGTAGAGCATGGATACCGGTTTTCGATAATATCGAAAAACCGGAATATCGGACCATAAATCCGATATCGAAAAAAGCGATATTGGATTTCAAATATCGGTTTTTCGATATTTTATAAGAAACAAAAACCAGACGAAATAGAATCTTTCTTACTTATTTCATTGAATTTAATTAATGTAAACAAAGCTATCGGTTAATTATAATAATATGTATGCTACAGTGTCATTTATAAATGATTATTTCCATATAAAAGTGTACAACACTTGGGCCGGCGCCCGGCATTATGTACATACGTGCAACAAAATAAGATCGTATCTCAAAGACGAGCCCAGAAGTTGCACGTTCACTCTTGCTTTGAAGGCAGACGGGTCATATGTAGAGGGGAACACAGCAGCCTGCAGAGAGTACCAGACCTTGGCCGTGCGCACAATAAATGTAGAGGAGAATCGCTTAGTACGACAAGACGGTATATTGAACAAATGAGAATGGTACCATGTGTTAAAGTAGTAATAAATTATTTATGGTTAATTTCATAAATAATAGTTTTGAGTCTAATATGTGGTAACACTACTTTAGCTCCATTTCCTGCTCTCCACCTTTTGACATACTGTACTGTGCGTGTGCGATGTATCAACTTACGATCTGTTTAATAACAATAAAAGGCATTAATTAAAGTCTCTTTCACTTAAAATCGTAACAGGGTTATGTGCCCAGCTGGCCTGTGTTATTAACAGTTCGGCCAGTGAGCGTATTTGCGATTCGGTCCGATTATAAAAACACGTACGCGACGTGTTTTGTAATAAAAATATGGCGACGACCGAAGAACTTAAAAATATCGAAAAGCTCAGCGATGTTGAGACATATCAACTCTGGCGATTCCAGGTAGATATTATCTTTCAAGCCAAAGGTCTCCAAGATATAATTGAAGGAAGTATTAAAACTGAAGATAAAGAGAAAGCTGAATTTTGCAAAAAGGACGCACAAGCTAAATACATTTTATTGCAAACTGTGGACAAAAAGTTAATAACAATGTTGTTCCAATGCACATCTGCAAGTGCTATGTACAAAAAGTTATGTGAAATGTTCGGCGGCACTGAAGACAGACACAAAAATAAAATCATGCAAGATTTCTTTAACTACAAGTTTGACAAAAATAAAGATATGGTGCAAAATTTATCTCATCTGGATAACCTGGTATATAGGCTGCGACAGTTAAACATCTCCTTGGACGATAGCTTAGTGGAGTCAAAAATTCTAACATTTTTATCTACTGAGTATGAACATTTTGTAACGGCATGGGACTCTACCTCTAAAGAAGAAAAAACCCTTGCAAATTTAAAATTAAGATTAATTAAGGAACAAGAAAAACATAGAAGTTCACAAGACAATGAGGTTGCATTTCGAGCATCTAAGTCATTCAAGAGAGCGGAGAAACAGGATTCACAGTCTTCTAATAAAGTGGGTAACCATTCTGATTATAATAATAAGATACGTTGTTTTGGTTGCAATAAAATAGGTCATGTAAAAAAAGATTGTAAGAAAGTATGCTCTATTTGTAAGAAAAACAATCATAAAGAAAGTAACTGTTTCTTTCGCAACAATAAAAGTTCTGTTTCATTTTTAGGTTACAAAAGTAACAATGCAGTGAATAATTGCTGTTATGACTTTGTTGTAGACTCAGGTTGTACATCACATATGGTAAATAATATAAACTTGTTAAGTAATTTGGAATGCCAAGAGACATCTATATGTTTGGCAAAGAAAGATGAAAAAATGTTGTCTGTACAAAGTGGCACTTTTGAAGGTGACAATTGTGTCTTAAATAATACTCTGTGCGTTCCAGATCTATGTAAAAATCTGTTTTCAGTTTCAGCAGCTACAGAAAATGGTGCCGTTGTAACTTTTAAAAATAACAATGTTGAGATTACTGCTAAGTGTGGCACTAAAATATTTGGTAAAAAGGAACAGTCAACAGGACTGTATCATTTAAAATTAAAACAAGGTAGTAGTGAAGTGTCTCTGTTAGCAAATAAAAAGGAAAGTGTCTATGACTGGCACATTAAAATGGGTCACCCAAGTAATGAGGTACTGGGGAAATTGGTGGATGCTGCTACGGGTGTCACATACAGCAAGGCTGATATAAAACAATTGCAGGACTTATGTGAAATTTGTGTCAAAGCTAAGCAGGTAAGGAAACCATTTAATAAGACTAGAGAACGTGCTACTAGGGTACTTGAAATAATACATAGTGATGTTTGTGGTCCTGTAGAAACCACAAGTTTTGATGGAAAAAAGTACATACTCACAGTGTTAGATGACTTTAGTCATTATACAAAAACCTATCTGTTATCAAATAAAAGTGAAGTTAGTGACTGCTTAAAACATTACATTAGGGAAACTGAGAGAGAAGTTAATGCAAAAGTTTCTGTGCTGCGTTGTGATAATGGAGGTGAGTACTCCAGCAGTGAATTTAAAGCATGGTGTTATAAAATTGGTATAAAATTAGATTACAGTATTCCGTATAGCCCACAACTTAATGGCAAAGCCGAGCGTCTAAATAGAAGCTTGATGGAGAAAGCTAGGGCGTTATTATTAAATTCAAACCTTAGCAAAGAACTATGGGGAGAAGCTATGTACTCAGCTACATATCTACTCAATAGGTTGCCATGTTCAGTGATTGATTTTAAAAGTCCATATGAAGTATGGAATAATAAGAAACCGGATATTTCTAACATAAAAGTATTTGGTTGTGAAGCATTAGCAAAAGATTTAACACCTATAAAAAAGCTAAGTTCAAGGTCACAGAAATTAATAATGGTAGGTTACTCTAAAAATGGGTATAGGTTATATGATGAAAATAAAAAGAAAATTGTATTTGCTCGAGATGTTGTCTTTAATACAATAACTAATAACATAATAAGAGAAGATGGACAGCAGCAGTTACAGAGCTTAAAATTGGATGTAAATGTTGAAGATCATGGTGGATATCTGCTTACAGACCCAATATGTCCTGAAGAAAGCAGCATAGTACCTGAAAAAGAAAAAGAAACATTAATACAGGAAAACACAGAAATAGAAGAGGATAGAAATAAAAAGGATGAGCAAGTAATAGATAAAAGGACAAGAAGAGTTCCACAAAGATTTGATGATTATGTTCTACTCACATACCAAGAAGCCATGGAGTCACCTGAAAAAGAAAATTGGAAAAAAGCAATAAGTGAAGAAATAAAATCCTTAGAGAAATATCAAGTGTGGGAACTAGTGGATGAAAAAGATGTCAGAGATGCTAAAATTCTAACTAATAAATGGGTATTTCGAGTTAAAGAAGATGGATCATATAAAGCCAGGATTGTTGTAAGGGGTTTTGAACAAAGAGATATAGACTATGATGAAATCTTCAGCCCCGTAGCATGTCAATCTGCATTAAGGATTATATTCTCTATAGCGGTGATCAATAACTACCATCTTATGACATTTGATGTCAAGACCGCATTTCTAAATGGAAATCTTAAAGAAGGGGAGGTAATCTATATGAAAGTACCTCAAGGTTTTGAAGAATGTTATGGGAAAGTATGTAAACTTAGAAAATCCCTATACGGGTTAAAACAGGCACCAAAAAGATGGAATGAAGAATTTATTAAAATAATGAAGAGTTTAGAGTTTGAACAAGTTAAAAATGAGCCATGTGTACTAAGAAACAAAGAAACTACTGTTATTATTGGTATTTATGTTGATGATGGAATAATAATTTCCAAAAATAAAGAAGATGGCTGTAAGGTACTCAATAAAATAAATAAAATAATAGAATTAAAAGTATATGAAAAACCTAAAACATTTTTAGGCTTACAACTTACATATAAAGATGATGGAGTTCTGCTGTCTCAGGAAAACTACACCAGAAACATACTAGAAAAATATAATATGTTGGACTGCAAAGCCGCTGACACACCTTGTGTAGTTCAAGAGGGAATAGTCTTGAATGAGGAAGGCAAGAATCTTTTTCCTTATAGAGAGGCTGTTGGGAGCCTGCTATATCTTTCAACCAGGACAAGACCTGATATAGCTTATGCAGTTGGGTTAGCTAGTCGCAAAATAGAAAAACCTACTAAGCAGGATGTAGTTTTAATAAAACGGATTTTCAAATATTTAAAAGGTACTATTAGTGATGGATTGTTCTTTAAGAAAAGAGGTAACATAAAAGATTTAGACTTGTACTGTGATGCTGACTATGCCGGTGATTGTGACACTCGTAGAAGTACCACAGGGTATATTATCATGTTGGCTGGGTGTCCTATTGCCTGGTGCTCAAGAAGGCAATCTATAATTGCACTTTCCTCCACAGAGGCAGAATTCATATCAGCTGCAGAGTGTTGTAAAGATGCAATATTCATAAAATCAGTGTTAAAAGAACTTAATATTGATATTCAGATGCTTCAATTCTATATAGATAATCAAAGTGCTATTCAATTGATTAAAACAGGTATATTTAACAAAAGGTCCAAACATATAGACGTCAGGTTTCATTACATTCATGAACTATACATGAATAATGAGCTTCGTATTACGTATTGTCCAACTGATTTACAACCTGCTGATGTAATGACAAAAGCTTTGAACAAGCATAAGTTTGTAAAACATAAGAATACTATAATGTGTTAGACAAGTGTATTTGCTAACATTAGACAACTAGATGTGGCAGATATATTTTTTTTTGTTTTGTTGATATGTAGACATTGTTTAGTAGTCTCGACTCTAATGCAACATTGTGTATCTCATAATAATTATGAAAGCTAGATTTTGTTAGTAATAATATTTGTGATTGTATTCAGTTTAAAATATGTAGGTATTTACCAAAACCTTAACTGGTTAAAAACTTAACTGTTGGATGTTATATAAAGTGTGAAGATGTAAGTAAGCATACATATTCCATTTGTATTGTTGATGAATAAAATATATTGTTAAATATAATCTTGCTTAGAAATTTAAGGACTTAGGTACTAAGTTACATATAGAGATTGTTTGTATAACAATACTTCAAGTACTTAAGTGAAATTCTGTTTCTTTCAATAATAAGATTAGTTATTTAAGAAATTAAAGGAGGGTGTTAAAGTAGTAATAAATTATTTATGGTTAATTTCATAAATAATAGTTTTGAGTCTAATATGTGGTAACACTACTTTAGCTCCATTTCCTGCTCTCCACCTTTTGACATACTGTACTGTGCGTGTGCGATGTATCAACTTACGATCTGTTTAATAACAATAAAAGGCATTAATTAAAGTCTCTTTCACTTAAAATCGTAACACCATGCAGTACGTCTGGTAGATTGTTAGTATAAGGTAGATGGAGGAATCGGGTCATGGAGTTCCTGCGCACACTCTCCGAAGTACAATCTGAGGAAGACCGACAGGCAAACAACGTTTCGCCGATGAGCCAGGCTGAAGCTTGTCTGCTAACACTGCATCGCCTATGAGTCTTTTAGCTCTGCGTTATTCGAGTCATGTGCAGCTGGCTGGTATTTTGCTAAGCCATCCTACAAATGACTGCAGTACTCCATACAAGAACAGACCTGTGCTTTATACAAATTCAAAAGCTGTACAGGTGTGAAGTATCGCCTCACCTTGTGCAGGATTTCCAGCTTTTTGGCTGCAGTCAAAGCTTTTGACTCAATAGTTGAGCCGAAGTTTAAGATAGACGTCAACTCTTTGCCCAAAAGCTCCAGGTGGTCGGTAACTGATAGGTTTAGCAGTGAAGAGATAAACCTGTGTTTTCAAAGCATTGAATTTGACCAGATGGTTGGGCCAAATTCATTCGCTCCAACATGGCCTTTCTAAGGCAGTCTGTTTCATCCCTGCTAGCTCTAGCACTGGATAAGTATATCTTTAGGTCTGTGCTGTCATCCGCGTACCCAAAAGCTGGAGCAGGTCATTGATATGCAGCAAAAAAGAGTCGCAAAGAGAACAGACCTCTTAAGAATACCGCATTGACATTGACAAGATCCGATGAGCAGCCATCGATGACCGCTCGGATTGACCGCTCACTTAAGAAATCAGAAATCCAGTTGCAGAAGCCAGCAGGGACGCCAAATGTAGGAAGCTTACTCAGTAGACTAGCGAGCCAGACCCTGTCAAGGTCTTTGAGATATTGAAGGACTCTACAAGAGCATTGCCGTGTTTCTTAATGGCATCGCCCCAGCAGTGCGTAACATACACAAGAATATCTCGGTTCGACCGACCAAGGCGGAAGCCATACTGGTGGTCACCAAGTAGCAAAACTACCTTCCGTCACCGCCTAATTCCGTTCAGCCCAAGGAATTTCTGACACCTGGACGTGACTTGCTGTGGCCTATTTTGAAAGCTATCAATGGACTGCGAACCCAAGTAGGCCGCTGCAAGCACAATTTAGCAAAATGGGGCATTATATGCCAAATAGACATCCAGTGCGATTACGGCGTTCCTGATCAAACAATGTCTAATTAGCTGGAGTGTCCAAATGACCCAAAAACGTATATATTAGAAGACCTAATAAACGCTACTGAACGAGACCTGCATGACTGGGCCTGATACATATAAAGTACGCAATTTACCATCGATACGAAGAAGAAGAAGAGACTAAGGAGCTCATTGTCTTCAAGGTATGCTAGCAGCTTATTATTGAGTACCCTATCCATCACTTTGCAGATTTTGGAGGTTTTATGGGTACTGGTTACACATCTTGGTTGCTTGTGACAACTCCAGAGCACAACTTTTTAAGACTCGTGCAGGTATTCCGTCCGGCCTGCTGGCTTTGTTCTCGTCTAGTCTACAAAGAGCTTTATGGACCTCTTAAATGGGAATTTCTGAAACTGACGTTCCATATTTCAGCAATAGCGATCTCTTGAATTGCCGTGGTCTCCGTATAAGATGACTGTGCAGTCACCCCTCCCATTGAATATCTATTTCTTTGCGTTTAACGTAATATTTATTTATACAAGGTGTAACAGATTAAGCGCAATACCTCAGACACCCCAATTACAATATTAAGTTATAAGGTTAAGACAATATCCGTAACTAAATAAATTGAAACCAAACGTAGAATTTTTTTATAAAATAGTTATCCTACACAGACGCATACACTCATGCAATGTTAGCGGCAGCCACGCACACGAGCGCATTTCCTTGAATTCAGTATTGTAAATTAATGTCATGATACTGTGTTTCTATTTTAAGTTAAATGAAAGATTTTTCCGTCAAAATTTAACACCTATTTTGTATGACGGAATCGATTCAGAAGCCGATTCTGAACCAACTACTTTCAGGAATTGCGTTTATTCTGTTACACGTTGTATATTACCTATGTTACTTAATCACTTATTTTAACTTGTGTTGATTTTTTTATTTAATGACACAGCCGTACCTATGTTAAGAAATTGATATTTTTTGTGTACTTTAAAGTTCGACTTGATATAAGATTGCAATGAATTTTTTTTTAATAATAAATGACGGTGATTTTATATTTCCAGAGCACACTTTGATACATTCTCTAAATTCTAATATTTGGACCCTTACAACGTTAAAACGAATTTGATCATTTTATTTCCATAATATCGGAAAAATATCGAAATACCGGAATACCGATATTAAAAAATTGAATATCGAAACAAAACCGGTATTGGGAAAAGGTTCCGATATTCCATGCTCTACTACCGAGGCAGTTAATTCTGATATTAGTCGACTAAATCTACTTAGGCGAAAACAGATCTTTATTTGGATCCATATAAACAACACACACATAATTATTTGATCACGAAGCTACAGAACACTGACGTCATAGGTTTCTCCTAGTTTAGGAGGCAGGGTTTCCATTGTTTTAGACACATTTTAAATCCAAAACTGTATTGTAACATTTGTAATCTATTAATAAGTAACTAATGTAACTAGATCTCGAAATAAAATAAAAATAACAACAACATAAAAAAGTGGGGTTGTTAATAGACCTTTATACAATAACGCAGTCACAATAAGCCAGGGAAGCCACATGTGCAGAAGGAATCATTGCCAAGCAGTCTTATCTTCAACGTAGTCCTTAATCTTATAATATGCTTTTTTCAAAAGGACACGTTTAATATGGGTTTTAAATTTTCCCTCGCTAAGATCTGTCACATACTTTGGCAACTTGTTATAAAAGCGTATGCTGTTTATAAGGAATGACTTGTTTGTCTTGGCTAATCTCCATTTGGGTACCTATAACAATTTCATGTTTATTGCGCGTGTTTATTGTATGGAAATCGCTTCTAATCTTAAAAAGTCCTATATTTTTGCGTACATACAATATGCTTTCTAATATATAAAGAGAAGGCAGAGTCAGTATATTTACTTCTTTAAATACATTTCTAAGGGATTCGCGGGGACCCATTTTATAAATTGCCCGGATTGCCCTCTTTTGTAATATGATGATTGAATCTACGTCAGCTAAATAAGCGAAATAAACTAACCGAGCTGTCGCTATATCAGTCAAGTGCCTAATTTTTCTTACTGCATATGCAGCTGAGCTTAATTTACCTGAAAGAGTCCTAATGTGAGGGCCCCATTGCAACTTGGAGTCAACAGTTACACCCAAAAATACAGTTTCAGTAATAAGATCAATTTGTTTGCCGTCAAGTATCAAACTGAGTCCAGCTTGTGGTACATTAGGTAGTGAAAACTTGAGACATTTTGTCTTATTCGCATTAAGTGCGAGATTATTAGCCGAGAACCATTTCGAGAGAACAGCCAGACTTTCATTGATTTGTAAAACATCTGTATCTCTTCTAGCTATTTTAAAAATGAGTGAAGTATCATTGGCGAAAAGAATTATATTACATAAGTTGGACATCATGAGAGGTAGGTCATTAATGTATACAAGGAAAAGGAAAGGACCTAGAATTGAACCTTGTGGCACGCCCATCTTCACTAAAGATCCTGAAGATATCGCTCCGTTTACATTAACTTTTTGTTGTCTGTCTGATAAATAGGAAAAAACCAGATCAGCAGCTAGTCCACGAATTCCGTAATGGTGTAATTTACATATTAGTGTTTCGTGGTCAACGCAGTCAAAAGCTTTGGAGAAGTCACAGAATATGCCAATTGCATCATGGGATTTCTCCCAAGATTCCAAAATGTGACGGATGAGTGCTACTCCTGCTTCAGTTGTTGACCTACCTTTCGTGAAACCAAACTGCTGACTATGTAGAATTCCATTTGAATTAAAATGTGACAGCATCTGGTCCAGCATGATTTTTTCGTAAATTTTACTCAATGCTGGAAGCACAGATATCGGTCTATAATTAGAGGGATCACTTACAGCCCGACTTGAAAATTGGTACTACTTTACTATGTTTCATTAAGTCTGGGAAATTACCGCTGTCTATACATTGGTTAAAAATGCCTGTTGCGACGGGAGCAATTGAGTCTATGATATCTCTAAGAACCCTAACAGATATATCCCATAAGTCTTCAGTATTTTTAATGTTAAGACTTGCGAATGTTTTTTTAATTACATCAATAGAGATACGCTTAAATGCAAATGTTGGTATACCAACATTTGCATTTAAAAACAAAACAAAACATTTATTTGCAAAACTTTACGAAGGATATATCCTTCGTAAAGTTTTCTTTCAGAAAAGATTCTGCTAATATTGGAGAAGATTGCAACGGATTTGTAACCTCTATTGGAATGTTGGTGAAGTAATTTTCCAGCGTCTCAGCCACTTTTGACTTATCTGTGATGATATTATCATCAATGTTCAAAATCAATTCATTCCGATCTCGTTGATTTGTGTTTCCAGTTTCTTTGTTTATCACCTTCCACACAGTTTTTATTTTGTTCGCAGAAGTGCAAATTTTATTACTAACTAGCTTTTGCCCGCGACTTCGTCCGCGTGGAATACTTACTTTGGGCTAACGTTAAATTTAACCCCGATTTTGAAACATTCTTCATAGGCGCTCCGCTCCTATTGGCCTTAGCGTAATGATATCTCTATAAATTGACTATATAATTAAAAAATAATGTTACAATTCGAACCAGTAGTTCCTGAGATTATCGCGTTCAAACAAACAAACGAACTCTTCAGCCTTAAATTATTAGTATAGATAGCTGTTGCCCGCGACTTCGTCCACGTTTCCGTCGTTTTTCGTAAAAAAAAAGTAGCCTGTGTCCTTCCTCACGGTTCAGTGATTTTGATGTAACAGACAGATTAACCTTCGTAATTTAGTAGGGAAATATAATATGTCAATCTATAATACTGTTGAAAAATATCGCAATGCCGAACCGCACAATATTATTGTTAATAGCTGTGCCCGCGACTCCGTCAGCGTGTAACTCCTTGTGTGTTATTAAGTTAATGTATTGGTAATATTGTCTAGATCACGTTCTCATGAGGCTTAAGTACCTATAGAACGAAAATACTTCAGCGCAAAGCTTCCGGGTAAACTATGTTGAAAGTTGACCCGTCCGGCACGTGAACATAAAGATTTCTAGAAATGCTAACCCGGGAAAGAGCGACGTACAACTGACCATGCGAGAAACAACTGACACCGAGATCTACTCCAGCAACACGAAAAGTCTGCCCTTGAGCCTTATTAATTGTCATTGCATAACACACCGATACTGGGAATTGCGTTCTTGTAAATTGGAATGGAAAATTATTTGGTACTAGCTTTTGCCCGCGACTTCGTCCGCGTGGAATAGTTACTTTGGGCTAACGTTAAATTTAACCCCGATTTTGAAGCATTCTTCATTGGCGCTCCGCTCCTATTGGCCTTAGCGTAATGATACAATATAGCTGTGCCCGCGACTCCGTCAGCGTAAGTTAATGTATTGGTAATATTGTTTAGATCACGTTCACATGAGGCTTAAGTACCTAGAAAACGCTTCGACCGCGAGACGCGTCGAGCGCGGCGACTGATTCTCAAAAATAATCCTTATAGCTTGATTCAGTATTCACGCGCGATTGCTTATTATTATAAGCGTATTTCATGTATAACTTTGGTGTTTCTATACCGATTTATATGATTCTTTTTACGGTTTCGTAGCCGAATGGCAAAAAACGGAATCTTTATAGTTTCGACATGTCTGTCCGTCTGTCTGTCTGTCTGTCTGTCTGTCCGTCCGTCCGTCTGTCACAGCAATTTTATTCCGAAACTATTAGGACTATACATGTGAAACTTGATAGGTAGATGTATTCTGTGAACCGCTTTCCGATTTTGAGAAAAAAATTAAAAAATATTTAAAATAAAGGGGGGCTCCCCATACATGGAACTAAACCTGAAAATATTTTTTTTCATGAAATCGATGCATGTGTGGTATCTATAGACAGTTCTTTAAAAACGACATCGGGGTTTCTAAAACCACTTTTCCATAAAGTCAATCTATTAAAAGATATAAGCTTCCAAAGTGGTAAAATGTGTGTGTGGCGGACACAACCTCGAGTGAAAAATCTAAAAAAAATATATGTCTGTATAAACTTAAAACTGTAAAAACTTAATATAAACTTTCAACCAAAATTAGTTTGAACGAAATCAGTTCAGCAGTTTTTGAGATACAGCATATTTTCTAAAACCGCAAATATAACTTTGTAATTCATACAAACACTATGAAAAACAAATTTATTCGGCGCAGTTGTAAAAAATGTAAATAAGCTAGTTTTAAGAAATTTGTAAGGTTTTTTTTTCAAAACAAATTTATTTGGCGCAGTTGTAAAAAATGTAAATAAGCTAGTTTTAAGAAATTTGTGAGGTTTTTTTTTCGTCAAATAAATTTGCATATTATATTATAGTTACTACGGAACCCTTCATGGGCGAGTCTGACTCGCACTTGGCCAATTTTTTTATGGAATAGTTAATAATGTTAACTTTTCAATTAGGGGTGACTGAGAGTGTTATAAACGTAAGAGCAGACAAATATTATAATCAGAAAGCTTCGAACTGCTAAGCTATCGGGAGTTACACGTGTTATTGTGAGTCAACCATAAAAGTTAGACATATGCTGTCGTGGGATATTTTTTATATAATTTTAAGGAGAACATTTCCGTCATAAATGATTTCTGTGTAGCTTTAACCATTAAGGTTGCACTCGCGACGGAAGCTTAAAAAATGGAGTAACTTCTCCCGTTTTCCCAACATTTCCCTTCACTGCTCTGCTCCTATTGATTGTAGCGTGATGAAAAGTATACTATAACCAGCTCAGGAGTATGGAAAATAATTATACCAAGTTTCGTTAAAATCCGTCGAGTAGTTTTTGTTTCTATAACGGTTATACAGACAGACAGACAGACAAAAATTTAACTGATTGCATTTTTGGCATGAGTATCGATCCTTAATCACCCCCTGATAGTTATTTTGGAAATATATTTCATGTACAGAATTCCACGCGAACGAAGAAGAAATGGAGAGTAGGGTAGGGGTAGGGTTGGTGTAGGGTAGGGGTAGGGTAGGGGTAGGGTAGGGGTAGGGTAGGGGTAGGGGTAGGGGTAGGGTAGTGGTAGGGTAGGGGTAGGGTAGGGGTAGGGTAGGGGTAGGGTAGGGGTAGGGTAGGGGTAGGGTAGGGGTAGGGTAGGGGTAGGGTAGGGGTAGGGTAGGGGTAGGGTAGGGGTAGGGTAGGGGTAGGGTAGGGGTAGGGTAGGGGTAGGGTAGGGTAGAGTAGGTGTAGGGTAGGGTTGGGGTATGGTAGGGGTAGGGTAGGGGTAGGGTGGGGTAGGGTAGGGGTAGGGTAGGGTAGGGGTAGGGTAGGGGTAGGGTAGGGGTAGGGGTAGGGTAGGGTAGGGGTAGGGTAGGGGTAGGGTATCGGTTGGGTAGGGGTAGGATACCACGCGAACGAAGTCGTGGCGGTTTATTTTCTTATTCATTTCAAAATTACAGTTTCATTGTAAGTAGGTCTAGTGTTGATTAATTATTTATTATATTTTAATTGTTAGGGACATCTTAACAGATATAGGAGGAAAGTTACTAGCTTACCTCTTATACACACACTAACATATTTCCTCTTATAAATATTTTAGAACAAAAACAAAGTTTTACACTTACCGATGATACTTTTTGCTCTTTATTTTACTTTGTCTTTTAGCCTTGGCAGCTTTATATGACTGCTGTGTCCTCATTTTGGCAAGGTGTTGTCTATGTTCAACCATTTCTTCATATGTCATTGGAAACACTGGTTCTTCTTCCTCTTCACCTTCCACTAATGGAGTGGGTTCAAGCTCATCTAGTTCTTTCTCTAAGTCAGATTTCAACTCAAATTTTGTTAAGAAATCCCCTGTAGGCTCAAGTTTAGAGGAAACATGTTTTAATGGGAAGGCCACATAATCTACAGTCCAACTTCTTGCAACCACTGGGTCCCACCTTCCCACTTTCTTTTTCGTTGCTTCATAACCTGTTGCTCTTTTAATTCGCTCAGCTTGAGGCTTCTCTAACGGTTTACTCAAGACTTTTGAAGCAACCTGAGTCTTTTTTAATTTTTTGCTTATTTGCCGCAGGAGATGCTCCGTGTACGCGAGGCCACGCTATCGACGAGGACTCACGCCGCATGTGGCGACGAGCGAACGCGCTGGCCGACCTCTTTTGGAGGCGTTGGCTGCGTGAGTACCTGCCGACTCTTCAGCGTCGTGACAAGTGGTCACAAAGTGTGCCGAACGTCAAAGTGGGTGACGTGGTTGTGGTAACGGACCATAACAAACCGCGAAATCAGTGGACCAAAGGGGTCATTACAAGTGTATTTCCTGGTGCGGACTCTGTAATTCGTGTGGTAGATATAAGAACCAACAATGGAATTTTACGTAGGCCAGTTGTACAGGTTGTTGTACTCCCGACAGATGGTAGTATAGTCGGTTGAACCCTCATACGGGGGGTGGGAATGTTAGGGAGTACAGCAACCTAGGATAGATAATAAGTAGATATAATCGTAGAATCGTATCGAAGATTGTACTTGGTAGATATAATATTTGTTTTTATGTAGAGTCGTTTTATTATCATGTAGAATCATTTAGTTTGATTGTATCATTTAGTTATTATTTAGAATCATTTCGTTTGTAAATAGCATTTTGAGAGGCAATGTACATAAGATAGTATAGTATATGCATGTAAATGCCGGCCGTAGATTGTTGGACGCGGCATAAGTAAAAATCGAGCGCTCTCCACGCGCGCCACCTACGACCGCGCATATAAATATGGCCGCCCACTGCGTGGGACGGCAGTCGTCCGATTACCATGTACGGCAAGCCGATCCCTTGGGAAAAGCAAGCCAAATACTTAGGCGTGGTCCTCGATAGACACCTCTCCTTCGCTGAACACATAAAGCAGGCACGTTCGCGCGCCGCTTTCGCTCTAGGTAGGCTCCACTTCATTCTTAGCTCTCGCAGCAAGTTATCACTCAGGTGCAAGCTGCGTATTTTCACCGCGGTCATCCGTCCCATCATGACCTACGCCTGCGTTGTTTTCGCACACGCAAAGCCCTACCTCCTCCACAAGATGCAGACCCTCCAAAACCGATTCCTCCGTAGAGTCACGGGAGCCCCCTTTTATGTTCGAAATGAGCTTCTTCACGTAGATCTCAAAATGCCCACCATCCAGCAGTTCATGAAACGTGTCTCCAAGCGTTTCTTTGAAACTTCAATCCAACATAGGAATCCCCTTATCGTATCTGCCGCCCAATACGAACCCTCGCGTATCTCTAAGATTCGCCGACCAAGGCATACCCTAGTCACTCCCGATGACGCAATCACCCTGCTCCAAGAGAGCCGTAGGGAAACAAGTACAGTGGCACACAAACACAAAAACGGACCGTCCTTCCGTCCTCGCCGCCGAGGCCCGCCGCGACGTCCCCGTAATAGTCCACCCAGTGGCGTAGCGTGCCTTGTCGGGGCCCCGCATAAAAATTTTTTTGGAGGCCCTTATATGGAGGTAAAGATTTTTCACAAAAGAAAAAAAATATTGTGAGAAGTAATATTTATTTATCACATAATTTACCCATTTTACAAATAAAAATCGAATTTTAAATATTCACTCTCCTTGCCTTTTTATCGGCAAACTGATTTATTAAATCATTTATGGCTGATGATGATTTTAGTTTTTCTAAAGTTTCTGCCTCTATGGACGTCTGACAGCCGTTCTTGTCCCATCGAAGTTCTTAAGTAATTTTTTATTAGTTTTAATTTTGAAAAACTTCTTTCTGCCGTTGCGGTTGTAACTGGAAGGGTCAAGAATAAAAAGCATGCTGTGATTACCTCGGGAAAACTGGATGCAAGACTATTGAATTTTACTAGCAATAATTCAATGAGTTCTTTAATGGAATATTTTTTTTTAATTTCAGAATTTAATCATGTTTTTAGAGCCTTTAATTGGTCACAAAGATTAAGTGAGATGTCTTTACTGTATTTAGCAGACAGTTTTCCGGAAGCGTTTAATATCTCTTCGCTTGAAGAAGATAGGAGTTTCTCCGGTTGTAATATTTCGAATATACTACTCAGGTTGCAAAGGCTCTGAAATCTTTCTTTAGTTTGAGAAATTAATATATCTAAACAGCAATAGTATACATTGACTTTGAAATAGGATTCCGGGTCGGAAATTCTCTCATCTTGTGATAACTCATCAAAAAAACGCTTCGTTATCTTTCGCCTACTGTTTTTAAAAACAGTTGTTACCCCCCACTTTTTTGCTCAATCTTTGGATTCATTTAGCAAACTATTAAATGAATTCTGATTTCTTAATTGGCACAGTCTATTTAAAAGATTACTTAATAAAATACTAGATTTCTGTAAGTCATTATTATCATGCTGTAGAGCTTTAGAAACAGGATTAATAATTTCAAATAGTGAAGAAAAAAATGTAACGAGCACTAAGAAATCAAAACTCTCTAAAATATTAATTATACTTTTACATTCTTCACGTTCATCTTTTTTATTTGAAATTAAATTTAGTTGGTACAAAGCTTTCATGATTAGTAAAAAATTTTTCTTTACTGCTAATAAAGCGTCGTTCCTAGAAGACCATCTGGTAGGACATACCTTTTTAAGGGTAATCAAATATTTTTCAGATGAATCGTCACTTAGCATAGCCCAGCGTTTTATACTATTGCCAAAAAAAGTATATATTTTTTCTAAATTATCGAAAAAAGTTGATACTTCACGAACATGTCTCGCAGCATCGTTCAAAACCAAGTTTAAAGCGTGCGCAGCACAATGAACATAATCGGCATTTGGAGCATGCTCTTTTATTAGGGTTTGTAATCCTCCATACACACCCGACATAACATTTGCTCCATCGTATCCCTGTCCTCTACATTTAGTCAAATCAATTCCATATTCTTTAGTCAAATTTAAAATGACAGTTTTCAGACCTGCAGCACTGCAATCGGTTACTGCTATGAATCCTAAAAAGGACTCACAGATTTTTATTTCTTTAGGCACATTATCATCATTTTCTGTAACCGAGATATATCGAAAAACTACAGATAGTTGGTCAATTTTTGACAAGTCTTGTGTTGTATCCAGAATTATTGTCAGAAATGGAGCTTTTTTAATTTCTGAGATAATACTGTTCCTAACGTTAGTACCAAGCAAACTAATAATTTCGTTTTGAATCGTAGGGCTTAAATAATTTATTTCACCTTTCGGTTTTAGAAAAAGTTCTTTTAAAGTTGCATCATAGTTAGATAGCAGACGTGAAATTGCCATAAAATTGCCAGAATCAGAATCATGCCCCCTCAAAGGTAGATTACAAGATACTAAAGTAATTATAACATTAATTATACGATGCAGTACATCTCTCCAGAATGTAATTTTACTATCGATTTCACTTTTCAATAGAGTATCGATGGTATTTCCTTGCAACCAATTATTATAAGAGAGTGAGGCACTAATATGCTGCTGTGACTTTTCATGGTCAAGAATAGTTTGTGTGAAATTGCTTCTAACCGAAACACCGTTAACCCAAGCAGAGGAGTACGATTTGTTTTGACGATCTGCTAATAACCAACAGAAGTGACAGTACGGTTTGTTTAAAACGTTAGAATAACATAACCATGGTCTTATAATTTTTATGCCTGCCTGATTGAAATATGAATAATAATAAGCTGAAAAAGGTCGGTTATTTTCTGAAACTTGGAAATGGTCCTTGTGGTTTAAATGGACCCAATTTAAAAATTATTTTTCGTTCGCATTCAGTTAAATTGTCACCAAAATTTCCTCTATCTGATGAAATTATATTACAATCTGCATTATCTGCAGATATATCAGAATCGTTGACTTGGGGTTCCTCGATTTCTGGATGGACATCCGATAAAGTATGTGCTTGGCTTTCTTCTATTTCCGGATGGATATGTGACGAAGAACATGCTTCAGAAGAATCTAAAAATAAACGAGTAATTGTTAAAAAATAAATACGAATGCTTTGATACTAAACTAAAAAGAGTTATATATAAATAAATAACGTTACTAAGGGTCACAGTTAGAGAGTGTTCAGTTCAGACGCACACAGATTCTACGCGGATTGTGCTCGTACCTATTAGTAGATACAAAATCACCTGCAGCCCGTCCGTGCATTACTATACACCTGCGTGCTATTTAAACGCAGCGCGTAGTTTAGTGGCCATACAAAACGAGAACCCGAAAGCGAGTCTGCACATCTGAAGTTCTCAACACGCAATTAACGATACGATACGGACTGATAAACAAACAACAAAACAAATCGATCCTATAGATAAGTTAGAATTTTGTTTTTTTTAATCAAGGCACGGAACCCTAAAAACAGTATAATTGTGAAAATCGAGGGGGGAGACAACTTTTTGTGACGGACAGATGGACAGACCGAAATTAAAAGATTTCCTTGTTTATCACTACGGGCCCCTAATAAATGGGTTGGGTAGTAGTGTAGTACTTACCTTTCCAATCTAAATCACTCACAGCATCTTGTCTCTGAAAAAATGAAGAAATTTTGGGCACTTTTTTTATAACCTCGTCCCTTTTCTGTTTAATTTTTCTTTTCTCAGCGCCGCTGGGATAATCTCTTTTCCTTTCACTCATTTCTTTTACAAATCGTTACTAATACTGCTAAACCAGAAGAACAATATTGTTTGTACTGAATTACAATGTAATGCACATTTATATAAAGCGCGTAAATAAACAGTGCACTGCACTCCGTGGTTTAACATCCAATGCAAAGTACAACAACGTACACGTACATCGCGATATCGATGAAGGATTCCCGGGGATTCCCCGCTGAGTTGAAGATGAAGTAAGTAAAACGGGGAAGTCCCGCAGCATGTAGTGTTGTCAACTTATGAACGCACGCTTAAGGCGGGAAAAAAAGGAATTGCTTTATAGAATTTTGTCATTTGTAAAATAAAATAAATTAGAAAGTTTTTATTCTTTTTCCTTACACACTTTGGGGGCCCCCGTGGCCCCGTATAATTGATACGGCAAATACGGCGGTAGCTACGCCCCTGAGTCCACCCCGACCCTTGCCAGAGCCAGTAGCTTTAAATTCCCTTATCTATACTTATAATAAATCTGTAGAGAGGTCAATTCTGTACATGAAATATATTTCCAAAATAACTATCAGGGGGTGATTAAGGATCGATACTCATGCCAAAAATGCAATCAGTTAATTTTTTGTCTGTCTGTCTGTCTGTCTGTCTGTCTGTATAACCGTTATAGAAACAAAAACTACTCGACGGATTTTAACGAAACTTGGTACAATTATTTTTCATACTCCTGAGCGGGTTATAGTATAATTTTCATCACGCTACAATCAATAGGAGCAGAGCAGTGAAGGGAAATGTTGGGAAAACGGGAGAAGTTACTCCATTTTTTAAGCTTCCGTCGCGTGTGCAACCTTAATGGTTAAAGCTACACAAATCATTTCATGACGGAAATGTTCTCCTTAAAATTATATAAAAAATATCCCACGACAGCATATGTCTAACTTTTATGGTTGACTCACAATAACACGTGTAACTCCCGATAGCTTAGCAGTTCGAAGCTTTCTGATTATAATATTTGTCTGCTCTTACGTTTATAACACTCTCAGTCACCCCTAATTGAAAAGTTAACATTATTAACTATTCCATAAAAAAATTGGCCAAGTGCGAGTCAGACTCGCCCATGAAGGGTTCCGTAGTAACTATAATATAATATGCAAATTTATTTGACGAAAAAAAAACCTCACAAATTTCTTAAAACTAGCTTATTTACATTTTTTACAACTGCGCCAAATAAATTTGTTTTGGAAAAAAAACCTTACAAATTTCTTAAAACTAGCTTATTTACATTTTTTACAACTGCGCCGAATAAATTTGTTTTTCATAGTGTTTGTATGAATTACAAAGTTATATTTGCGGTTTTAGAAAATATGCTGTATCTCAAAAACTGCTGAACTGATTTCGTTCAAACTAATTTTGGTTGAAAGTTTATATTAAGTTTTTAGTTTTAAGTTTATACAGACATATATTTTTTTTAGATTTTTCACTCGAGGTTGTGTCCGCCACACACACATTTTACCACTTTGGAAGCTTATATCTTTTAACAGATTGACTTTATGGAAAAGTGGTTTTAGAAACCCCGATGTCGTTTTTAAAGAACTATCTATAGATACCACACATGCATCGATTTCATGAAAAAAAATATTTTCAGGTTTAGTTCCATGTATGGGGAGCCCCCCTTTATTTTAAATATTTTTTAATTTTTTTCTCAAAATCGGAAAGCGGTTCACAGAATACATCTACCTATCAAGTTTCACATGTATAGTCCTAATAGTTTCGGAATAAAATTGCTGTGACAGACGGACGGACGGACAGACAGACAGACAGACAGACGGACAGACATGTCGAAACTATAAAGATTCCGTTTTTTGCCATTCGGCTACGAAACCGTAAAAAGAATCATATAAATCGGTATAGAAACACCAAAGTTATACATGAAATACGCTTATAATAATAAGCAATCGCGCGTGAATACTGAATCATGCTATAAGGATTATTTTTGAGAATCAGTCGCCGCGCTCGACGCGTCTCGCGGTCGAAGCGTTTTCTAGGTACTTAAGCCTCATGTGAACGTGATCTAAACAATATTACCAATACATTAACTTACGCCGACGGAGTCGCGGGCACAGCTATATTGTATCATTACGCTAAGGCCAATAGGAGCGGAGCGCCAATGAAGAATGCTTCAAAATCGGGGTTAAATTTAACGTTAGCCCAAAGTAACTATTCCACGCGGACGAAGTCGCGGGCAAAAGCTAGTTAATAATAATAATGATATGATCCAGCCTGTCCCTAGCTGCCCTCCCCTGCGACGCCCTAAGCCGAGGTCCGTACCCCACAGGGGGTGCCCTTAGCGTGTAGTCGCCTAGTTTTTAAGTTTTTTAATAAGCCCTGGCTGGAGGCTTTAATTAATTTATTAATTAAGGCAACCACAGGCAAGTCCGGTTAAGCAGCCGACAACCTCAGAGGTTGACCTGCGAGATGCCACACACAAAAAAAAAAAAAGTGGGACGGCAGTCTTGTTTCAATCGTCGCGGTGTACACATCAGTCTCGTTCCGATCGCCGCGCTGTACACTGTTCTGACAGACAGACAGACAAAAGTTTTACTGATTGCATTTTTAGCATCAGTATCGATCCCTAATCACCCCCTGATACCTGATAGTTATTTTGTAATTATATTTCATGTACAGAATTAACCTCTCTACAGATTTATTATAAGTATAGATAGATTTTGATTTAGCATGGGCGCAGACTCTTTTAAATATTTTTGAATAATTTCTTACATAATTATGGAAGGATTCATTAGAAGTCAACGATTTTTCATGATATAATTTGTATAAATTACCTCTGCTTATTCTATTAAGTAGAGTAAATTGCCCGAAATATAAGTAATTCAAACTCGTCAAACGCCTCGGTTAAAACCGAGGCGATTCATATGTGCGTATCAAAGCCTCCGAAAAAAACCCATAGAGACAGGGAGTGGGCTTTGAAAAAAACTTTAGCTGAAGTTCAAGAAGTAGTACCGGAAAATAAAAAAAGGAAGGCTACCTACAAAAATAAGATAAGCTCATAAGACAGAGAGAGGGCTTTAAGAAAATTCGTTGTTGGTATACAAGAAGTAGAAGGTACCGGAAAGGAAAAAGTAGGACTTTCTACAAAAAGCAATGAGATCCCATAAAAACAATACTTGTCAAAAAACCAAGTCTCGCAACTTAGTTGTTCTACCGTAAAAAGTTGTGAGATCCATGTAATACCAAGTCGGTTGTTAATTTATTCAGTCCCTACTTAAGGGACCTTCTGTCTTAAATTGTTACGTAATTATCTAACCTAACGACATCTTATAGTGACCATATCAATATTAAAAATCTCTACCGTTTTAAATAAATAGATTGACTTGGCAATCGCAATAAACAATTTAATTTATATATTTATGTATTACTTGTGAGATATATTGTGTTTTCATGCGATGACCGAGTCAATCTATTTATTTAAAACGGTAAAGATTTTTAATATTGATATGGCCACTATAAGATGTCGTTAGGTTAGATAATTACGTAACAACTTAAGACAGTAGGTCCCTTAAGTAGGGACTGAATAAATTTATAACCGACTTGGTATTACATGGATCTCACAACTTTTTACGGTAGAACAACTAAGTTGTGAGACTTGGTTTTTTGACAAGTATTGTTTTTTATGGGGTACGCTTGACAAAGTTCATTATGCTATGTGCAATTTCGTTGCAAAATGTTGCTTCCATTCCATTCTGCGGCGGTGTAAATTGAGCCTAATACTCAGCTGCAGACAAGAAGCTGACCCCAACAAACTTGGAAAATAGCTAAGCAGTAGATTATAATTATTAAAGGGTATTTATTAAAAATCAAACGAGTTAAATTCATAAAACTATATTCGAGTATTCACATTTACAAACTGATTACAAAATAATACATGTGTTATCGCGGTCGCTACATAAAACTATTGAATTCATTGTATTTTACAACTCAAGTAAATTGGAACACCACACATATATACAGTTAAATAAAATCAAGATATTATCGTATAAAAATTGGTTTAGTATAGTAATAAGTAGAGATTATGGTAGTACGTAGATAAAATGGCAAATAATTCGCAACAAAATGCACACACAAACAAGATAATAAAATAAATTGGTCCCAATATTGACACTAGTGTTTGCTTTTCATAATATTATAATATTGGTATAAATAAGGATTATTATTTGTACAATTTATTTATTAAAACAATAATACTTAGGTTAATACATGGCATGATTTTAGCCTAATCGAGTAAGCCCAATAGATTTAAATTAAGTAAATCCTGGAGGACAATATCACCAATCTATTTGATTAGCGTAGAATAATCATTAACTTAAACATATATGGGCTTTAAAGCTAGAAACCCGATAAGGTGTTATTATTGTAGGAGATAGGTATGCTGTATAGGTAGAACTTATTCCAGATACAAGCATATTTAGCTTAGTTGGAGCGGTGTTGGAATGTGAATTCAAACAAAAGCACTAGTTCTCTTTAAAAAAAAATGCCTTCCGGGGCTGCGGTATCTCGTTAGGATATTACCGCAACCCCTGCACTCAGCTGTGACCGCTCTATGCTCGACCCCTTACGAGACTGTATATTTTTAAAGATATCTAACTCATAATCCCCTCGCTCTCTCCACTTGACCAGATGGGGGCTTGGGAAACGATTCAAACATCTTGGATCGCTAAATTAATCAGTAAAGAAACGTCGTAGGAGTAACAAAATCATCCTCCAAAATATCTAAGCTCAATCACTGCTCCGGACACTGCATACCGTTCAACATCACACCTACCCCTTGCATCAAATTCCCTGGTTCTTTAACATGCATTTTAACATGAGACTTTAAACCCGACGCTTTTCTAAACGATTGACCGCATTGAGTACAAATATACGGCTTTTCGCCCGTATGGCATCGAATATGGGAGATTAAATCGTTGCGTTGGACGAAGGCTTTCTCACAATAGGAGCATTGGAATGGCCGTTCGCCTGTGTGGGTTCGACGATGGTTCTTTAAGGTCCCAGATGCAGCGAATCGCATTGGACAAAGATCGCATTGGTAAGGTTTTTCTCCTGTGTGAATGCGACGGTGTTTTACCAAAGCACTGGATGTTGTGAAGCCATTTCCACAATCATCGCAGACAAAAGGGTGTGCCCCGCTGTGTTTGCGGTTGTGTGCGTCCAATTCGCCTTTGGATACGAATCTGAAAAGGAAAGAAAGTCGTTGAAATATACTTTAAAAAGAGTAAGACTTTTATTAATTAAAATTAATGTATACATTGAAATTGCACTAATAAATTTCAGCAAGTGTGTACTGTTATTTACTTGGGAACATGAAAGCAACCATATTATAAAACAAAGTCTATCGCCGTGTCCGCCTGTCTGTCTGACTGTTTACGAAAACTGCTCAACAGATTTTCATGCGGATTATTTATTTATTTCGGATGAGTTCGCTCTTGACCTCAATCTCGCCTGATGGTAAGCGATAGATGAGGTCTACGATGAACGAGCGAGCCCAGATGGTGCTGTAAGGAGGTTGGGTAACCTGAAACCTCCCGATGTATCGCAAAAAAGGGTAGATGTAATATTTGAGGCCACTTTTATAACTCTGGTGGTAAAATCGCTACATCAATCATAGGATACTATTCAGGTTTATCGACGCCTTAGAGTGAAAACCTCGTAAGTGAAAAAGGAGTAACTTTTCAGGAGGAAGAAAATTCTGCGTGCTATAAAATTTTTTATGTAAATTGAACCCCTTTTTATATCCAGAACTGTTCGATATTATGTATAATATTATTCATCAATAATTTCAGAAATGCATAATCCATGGCCTGATTACGCTACGCTAAACTGACGACGCGATGCGAGTGTTTACGAGGTTCTAAGTTACTTTCATAGATAGCGTTTCGAGTATCGAATGAACATATTAATTAGTGAGATCTAAGCACATAGTATGAGTTTGAAATACTTTTGTCGTTTTCGAAAACTATCGCTTTGTCTCTTTCACACGTACTAAATTAGTGTGAAAGAGACAAAGCTATAGTTTTCGAAAAGGCCGCAGGATGTGCGTTGCTAGGATTGCTTTCTGGAAACGATATTAATAAAAAATTGGACAAAAAAGTACTCCCGAGGTTTTCACTCTAAGGCGACGTTATGTCGTATCACAATGCATTTCCGGGGTTGTGTGAATGTTCCGGGGTTGCGGGAATGGGAACTTAAGGGCAGCTGAAGGAACAGGGTGGGTTTTTAGTCAGTAGAAGTCTGACACTCCCTTCCGCTCCACCCAGAGCGGGAGAAGGGTTGGAGTGTAGCCTTAGGGGCGCTATGGAGCGAAAATTTTTTGGGACTTGGAAAAATTTTCGATGGTTTTATTTTTTCGGAAATCTTCGTTTTTTTTGCAGTATGGGGAAAACCTTGACCATAGAAACCATTTAGGATCCCAGAAGCATGGTCCTACGACGCACCGTTTTCGAGTTAGGAGCTTTTGAATTTTTCCCTATTTTAAAAAACACCCTGTATTTCCAAAATGGTAAGTCGGATGAAAATCTTTTCAGGAAAGAATTTGTTGCTCTTGTCGAAAACCATAAGACGATGTTAAAAAAACTAACAAATTTTGGAAAAAAAAAATCCATTTAAAAATTTTCTAAGTATCGGCCGATCTCTCAGCTTGGGTATCCTTGGGGGCAGGGACTTGGAAAAATTTTCGTTGTTTTTTTTTTTGAAATCTCGTTTGTTTTTGCAGTATGGGGTTAACCTTGACCATAGAAACTATTTAGGTTCCCAGAAGCATGGTCCTACGACGCACCGTTTACGAGTTAAGAGCTTTTGAATTTTTTCCCTTTTTTAAAAAACGTCCTGTATTTCCAAAATGGTAGGTCGGATGAAAATCTTTTCAGGAAAGAATTTGTTGCTCTTGTCGAAAACCATAAGATGATGTTAAAGAAACCAATGAAATATGGAAAAAAAATCCATCCAAAAATTTTGTAAGTGTCGGCGATCTCAGCTTGGGTATCCTTAGGGGCAGGGACTTAGAAAAATTTTCGATGTTTTTTTTTTTCGGAATCCAGGTATTCGACAAGAGCAACAAATTCTTTCCTGAAAAGATTTTCATCCGACCTACCATTTTGGAAATACAGGGTGTTTTTTATAAAAGGGAAAAAATTCAAAAGCTTCTAACTCAAAAACGGAGCGTCGTAGGACCATGCTTATGGGAACCTAAATGGTTTCTATGGTCAAGGTTAACCCCATACTGCCAAAACAAACGAAGCTTTCCGAAAAAAAAAACAAGGAAAATTTTTCTGTCCCAAAAAATTTATTTTAACCAAAATAATTTTCTTTCGTTTTCTTTGCTACTCATAGTGCCCCTAAGCGTATACTCCAACTCCTAAAACTCCGCCCCTAAGACGACCCACTGACCAGGAGAAGTTATTCAATGATTTTCCCACCAGGAAAAAAAAAGCATTTAGTAGTCAATCAAATGCCCTAGACCCTACAACATTTTACTATCTAGTATTTTATTGTACAATAAGATTGAAAGGCGCTAAGAATCCAAACAATCAATTATGTTGCTCAATAAAGGAACTGCGTGATATTATCGCGCGTGTGTAATATATTGCACAATACAGTGTGCTTAGTATGAGTTTGAAATACTTTTGTCGTTTTCGAAAACTATCGCTTTGTCTCTTTCACACGTACCATATTAGTGTGAAAGAGACAAAGCTATAGTTTTCGAACACGATAATAGTATCGCAAACTCATACTAAGGCCGCTGACCCTACAAAATATAGGTATGAGTAAAACTCGCTCAAAATGTTGTTCAACCATTGTGCAATCTTCAATATTATTATTAAACAGTCAATTCGTAATATTGCGTAATATAAATGATCGTCTAGGGGCCGTGACACAACACCAAATAATAATGTTAACACTTTCGCTCCCAAGAAGTAATCTCTTAATATTATTTTAAGATACCTAAAGAAATGGACTCTTTATTCAGGTCCTGGGCATAAATCAATAGCTACATGTAACAAGGAATATTGTTGGAAAAAGTAAAACTTCACAATACCTTTTTTCACAGTTTTCGCACTTGAATGGCTTCAACCCCTGATGTCGTCGCATGTGCTGCGCCAAATTCGTCTTCTGACTAAATCCTCGCCCACACTGTGAGCAAAGGAACGGTTTCTCACCAGTATGAGTCCTCATGTGTTCCTTTAATGTGCATAACATAAAGAATGCCTTATTACAAATAGTACAACAGTGCTTCTTCTCGTTCTTATGACTATCTTTGTGTAACTCCAAACTCTCCTCATTAGGAAAACTTTGTGCACAGATCTCGCAACTTATTCCATTTTTTCTTGAATGCATCGTCAAGATATGGTTTTCTAAGTATGCTTTATACTTAAATTCTCTTTTACATACTTTGCAGATGTGTTTTATGTTGTCGGTTTGTTCGTGACGTTGAATATGAGCTGATAAAGAGGTTTTATTCTTGAACTTACGTAAACAGAATGGGCATTGATATGATTCAGGTTTGCTGTTTATAGTTTTCTCATGCTTTAGTATGTGTGTTTTTAACGCTGCCTGCGTCTTGAACTGACTTAAACAGAATTTACAAATGTGTAATAATGATTTATTTTCCGATAAATGTTCGCTACGGTGGACTTGTTGATGTATCCTCCAATCATTCGGAGTTAGGAACTTTTGGTTACATTCAACACATTGTATTTCATTTTTTACAGTAGCTAATTTGTTTTTGTTTACCTTTTCTAGTAACTTTTTGTACTTATTACAGTTTTGTTGTTTTAAATGGCTTTTATATTTGTCTTTTGTATTAAATGTTAGACCACAGCAACATGAGTGTTTTTTTCTTTCACTTTTTAACAGTATTTCCTTTTTAATTTCTTCAGGTATTGTATCACACTGTACTACATCATCACAATTGTCAGAAAAGCTTATTTCGTCATCAAAATTTAAGTTTACCTCTTCTTTGACTGATCTTTCAGATTTTTCAGGTACTTTTGACTCGGAGAGCTTGCAAAAACTAGTTTCGGCAATTCGGTATATTGACGTGTCTCCTATTAAAACATCTTTTTTATCAAAATCGCCTTGGGAACTGTAATTCACAATAACTGAAGATTCAAAAGTATTATAGTTGCTTAATTTTTCCGAAATATCGCAACTTTCGTCTTTTATTGAACATTTATTATCAATATTCGATGTTTCTCCTCGGGTTAAAGAATTCTGGTAGATGTTATTTAAAATCACCTCAGAGTTGAGGCAACGACGTTTAAATGCATCAGCCTTGCACATGACAGACTCACAATTACTACAAACCTGTTTTGGCAGATTATCCTCCAATTTAACATTAATATCAGCAGTAAAAGCAAGGATCTCTAACAAGTTGCGGGTTTCACCATCTAGCTTTGTAAATAGAGACTTCATGCCGGCACTTTCTATTAAACAGACGCGGCATATTCTGCCAAATGCCTGAACACTTATTTCCATTGTATTTTAAATTAGAAATCTATTTAGTTTTGTTGATTTGGTGAACAACTGACAAAGGACAACAAAAAACTCCACTGACGCGATCTAATTGTCCATTAACTGACAGTGACAGATGTCATTAATGTCGGCCATTGGCGATTAGGGTTGTACCAAGGTTGTACCCATATTTTTTTTAATTTTTTTTTTATTTGAAATAGGTTCGCGTTTGAACACCATCTCACCTGATGGTAAGTGATGATGTGGTCGAAGATGGAGCACGCTTACCTAAAAGTAACCTATTCACTCTTGACTTAAAGACTCCTAGGTTATAGCTATCGCTATCGGACAACACAGACTCCGGCAGGGAATTCCACTCCTTAGCCTTTATATTACTAATAATCATTCATTAACCATAAATAATGTGTGCATTAATCGACTAAAATACCAATTGATTAAGAGCCTCATTCACGTGTTCCATAAATACTAACTGGATTTTCAGAGTACCTATACATGAATTAATGTAGTTCATGAAATCATAAAATTTCTACATAGGGGAGAGCGGGGTTGAAAGTGCCGGGGGTAAATTGTGCCGACGCGAATATTTGGAAAACAGAAAGAGATAGATATACGACTGTATTGCATCGCGTAATGCCTAATAGTCCGACACACGCGGCCGCTATTTTAGTTGCGCCAGCGACGCGGACCGAGTGGCAGTGCATATGAGGGACCTCCAGCGCCACGTAAGTAAATATTTTTGTATCGATACTTTGTGGTCGTAAGCTAGCATTTTTCTTGCTTTTGATATGGAAGATTCCATAAAATGTTTGTTATTTATCCGAGTTTGTCATGCAGTGTTATTTTAATGCTTTGATTAAAGTGATTTCTATATATGTGACAAAATAGCACACACTCGTAAACGGGGTTAAATGTGCCGTTCATGTGGGGCTGCTTGTGCCACGGCTCTACCAACCCCTAGGCAACCTTATTTTTCCACTATTGTTTGTGTTTACGCGAGGACTTATGAAAGAGGGAAAATAGTTTTAGACATGATACTTTATTACTGCATTTATTGTCTTTGACAGAATAAGGACATACAAGTTACTTACAAAACTTTTGTCACTGATCGCCCAATGCCAAAAAATCGACCCTCACCAGCTACAGAAAATTTGCCTGACGCTCCAAACAATCCAGAGAGGACTCCTGAATATCTTGATGAGTCAAATTATGTGGGTAGCAATGTGGAGATTGAGACTAGTCCATCAATACTTCAGCATGTTCCTCGGCAAAGGGATTGCAGTGTCTGTACCTGTGAACCAGGTCCTTCGGGTATTCAACATGGAATTAATGTAGACAATAGAAATGAGTGTGAACCATCAGGCAATCAAGAACAAGAGTCACGTCAGTGCTCTCAAGAGCCTATCTCTTGCTGCAGTCCTCAATCAGCTGATAACAACACAAGAGATAAAAATACAGCAATTTTCTCACCCGAGCTAATAAGACTACTGCCTAAAGCACCAGCAAGATTAATTGGACATAATAAAGGACGTAAAAGAAAGACAGCTATTCTTACGGACACTCCAGAGAAAAATGCTTAGGCCAAAGAACAGGCTAATAAAAAGAAAAATCAAAGTAAAACTACAAAGAAGGTTAAAGGAAAAGGCAAGGAAAAAGGTAAACAAACAAAAAAACAGCCCAAGAACCCTGCTAAGAGAAGAGTTTTGCAAGAAGACGACAGTTCTGATCACGAAGATGATGGACGAGAATGGTACTGTATCATATATTGTGATACCTACTCTATCTCTGCCCCTGGAGAAAAATGGATTGAATGCAGAGAATGTAAGAATTGGGCCCATTTGCAATAATTTGTATGTCCTAATTGCTATTCTGTTAAGTAAGTAATTAAGTCATTCGGATAATAACTACTTTTGATATATTTTTTTGATTTCTTAATGAGACTTTCAAGAGACTGATAAATAAGATAATAATTATAAAGCAAGATCTCCGTTACTTTATAATTTAAGAGAAATCTTTATTATATTTCGTAAATTAATAGTCCTTATAAAACTGATATTTTTAATAACTAATCTCATTCGCGTTAAAAATAAGAACAAACTACTGATTATAAATATCGTTTGTGTTTGAAATAATTATATAAGTAAAGGTAATTTGTTTTTCTATTATAATCATTAGTATTAAAAATACTATAGTTTTAAAACTGTTGATTTGTAGTACAAAGTATAATGAATAAATATATTATTATAAAACTGATATCTTTTAAATTGTAAATTAATTTTCATTCATGTTCAACACCTAATATTATCAAAGGCACAAACGACCTCACATACGGCACAACTTGCCTCAAAGTGGGGTTGGTAGTGCCTTGCCGCCGCTGTATAAAAAAATCACTTTTTCTTAAAAACTATTAAAAATGTACAAAATCTGTATTTAAATTCATACTATAGACTAAATTTGGCTTTGGATGAACCACTACTTTCAGACATAGTACTTATTTTATCCGATTTATACAAGGATTTATCAAAATCGGCACTTTCAGCCCCGGTCTCCCCTACGTAATCCTTAAACTACGCGTTGGACATACGGAAGGGCATAACACGACGTCACACAATACTGTACAATGATACAGTGGCCTCTTAGGCCGTGCGCGCACTGCGTTGCGTTTTGGAAACGCAAAATCTGTGAAGTATGGAGTGTCATAGAAAAGCGCGCACTGCGGTGGAATAAACGCGTGTGGTAGAGTCACCGGTGGCCCCGGTCATTCTACCGGTGCGGTAGAACTACCGCAATTGCGGCCACCGCAAGGCAGTGCGCGCACGGCCTTAGACTGGGGAACGACTGACATGAGACATGAGAATGAGAGAGAGAGACATGAGAATCAACATTTCTAGTAAGTAGTGAGCGCCTAAAGTTAGTACTTACGTTACTGGACTGACAGAAAGTATATCTTTTGACCTAGAGACCAACTAACTCTTTTACTAAAGATTTTTTAAATAAACGGACGTAATAGTAGGAAAACGTTATATTATGTTTCATTAAAGAAAATGAATGAACTCGGAGTTAATTAGTTCTAATTATTTTTATTGTGTCTAAAGCTGGCCAAACAACTTAAATAGGACCACTTATTATGTATAGTATGCACTTCCGATAACGAAGCCTAAGATTGTTAAGTCGACTAGTAACGTAACGTGGTTTTTAATAAAAAGATAAAATATTTGTAAATAAGAATACTTAAGAATAAATTTATTGGACCTTTTCTTAACCTATACAATTAACATTACGAGTATCAAATCTTGTCTGTAACTAAACTTTGTTTTATTAAAAAGAATGTCAGCGGCCTCCAAACTAGGCGGCGCCTGTACCCTGGAGATTCCATAGCGAACTGTTATGTTTACATTAAACTAAATCAAAACAGACATAATGACAAATATCTGTTTTATAAGTAAAAGGGGATATTTACCATCAAAGAGAATGTAATACACTATGTTTTATTTACCATGACGTATTTTTATTGTAAGCGCCATAGTCGCGGATGAATCCATGTTGGTCACCATGGTAAATATTATCTGGTATATCAATCCTCTGGTACGTACTGGTCAACCAATTACAACGATAGTCAACCATTTGGTAGTCATTGAGGTAATATGTACTACGTACATATTATTATTATTATTCATTATATAAATATACAAAAACAAAAGTTTGTTTCATTTTAAGTACTTTAAGGTTAAATTCAATTAATAATAAAGTATGAAAAAAGAGTGAGAATGAAGATTGCTAGGTATAAAGCTATGTCACTTCTGTAGTTAGCAACTTAATCTATATAAGTGACATGTTATAGCAGAACGTTGAACGAAAAGCGTAAGCGCTATGTAAATCGCGGCGCTTCCGACCTTTTGGTCGCGAGAAAACTACACCTTAGAAGCGCGTTAGCGCTGTGTGTTTTTATTGTTTTGTTATACGACTAATTATTGTTTCAGCGCTGTAGCGAACTTAAGTTTAAACTCTTGCCAAAATGGAACATATCCTTTGCTTAGGATAGCTTCTCTAGTACGTAGTACATATTACCTCAATGTTGGTAGCGTAATGTAACGTCATCAGAAACGTTTTTAGCCCACACAATATAATAACACCATTTTTAATATCATTTTATTTACGTATTTTAAAACTACACATTTCTTTTAAACTTTTTTATTTTTACTTACCCTCGTCCGTGTGGCACTGCTGGGTGCCAACCAAGGAATACCTATACTACTCTCTATCGAAAGCCAACTGCAAACCAGTGCTGGCTATCTTTCACCCAGCTAAGGCTGAGTGGGTAACCCATTAGGTGTGGTCTGTAGATGGGCAATCCACCGGGTTTAAACCCGGTGCTTTGATAAAAACCCGATAAACACCCGCAAGCACCCATAAACACCCAGAAAATTGGGTGTTTATTTGATTTGATGAAATTAAATTAGTGATGTTAAAAAATATGTTTTAAAAGTGATTGTCATTAATTTCATTTCTTTATAGGCAATATTAGTTAGATCAGAGAGGGTAAAATAAAATGGTACGAGATAAAAACGAAATTTCAAAAATCACATTTTCTATTATTTCAACTTTTGAATAGCTTATTTTATGTTGTAGTGTGTAATTAGCGTTGAAAACTCGAGCGTCAGCGTGTTAGTTGTCATATTATTCATTTGTAAGTTGATTTACATTAGCTTCCTGTAAATACTTTAAGATTTGTTCATAGCATTTGGTGCGCACACATGGCTTAATATACTTAAATTGTTCCGCCACTAATTTTCCGAAGAGCTCATTTCTTTTGTCTTCTCCCTCTCCATATAAAGCACATTCTGAACAATTAGACTTCTTAACTGCGTTATCTTTTAATTCTTTCCTTCTTTTTATACCCATGGAGACAGAAAGAATAGATGGAGAACTTGGTCTATGTAGCTTTGTTGGTGACGGTAAATCATCTAAACATTGTGACCGGTTCCGATAGCAAAGTCTGTTCTTTTTCTCTCCTACGTTTATAAAAATAATAATTAGGACCATGGGGTCTGAGTGCGCATCGACTCTTTCGTGACATCGGCAAACGATTAGTCGACTCCACAGGTGACCAGAGGGCTGGCTGGGCATAAGCAGATCATTAATGTGCAGCAAGAATAAAGTTGCTGAGAGAACCAACCCCTGGGTCCCCGGGGTCCCTCCTCGGCATTAATTGCCAATTGGCCAGATGAGCAGCCATGAATGACCACTCGAATGGACCGATCTCTCAGAAAGTCTTCAATCCAAACGCAAAGTTGGGTAGGTAAACCGAAAGAAGGTAGCTTAGCAATAAGGCTATCGTGCCAGACCCTGTCAAAGGCCTTAGAGATGTCAAGAGATACAGCAAGTGCTTCCTCGTGCTTCTCGATGGCATCACTCCAGATATGAATAGCATACGCTAGAAGATCCCCAGTAGACCGGTTTTTTCGGAAGCCGTTTTGTCGGTTACTGAGGATGTCGTTGGCTTCTAGGTATGCCAGGAGCTTACTATTGATTACACGCTCCATACTCTTACAGAGTATGGATGTGACTGAAATAGGCCTGTAGTTGACCGGGTTAACACGACTGCCCTTTTTGGGCACAGGCCGCACGTTAGCCAGCTTCCATGCTTTCGGCACGTTTCCAGTATCAAGCGAAAGGTGAAATAGGCGTGTCAAGATTGGAGACAGTAGATAAATCCCCGAAATTAGTGTTGCCATTTAGCGATAGTTGGCAGCTCCAAATGATAACAAAATTATTTCAATTGTTAATTTGCAGAAATCATAGCTTTTTTTGAATGACTATTCACTTTAATTGTTGTAATTTATGTGACCGGTTTCAGTATTTGATTTTAATTTTAATTATTTTTAAATGTTAACACAAATTGCTAGAATTAAAATGAATTATAATCATATTTACTGAAAGCATATTTAACTTGGAGGGAGATCAGTTTGGTATCCACAAAATATACATTACGTTTAAAGATATACTGGCTAAAATACGTTTCGCATTGCCTCATACTTCAATGTTAACGATGTAGGCAAATTCTGACATCAGTCGCTGATAGGCGCAAAATGTCCATTAGACCAATTCATTTGGCAGCGTATATGCTGGATCCTTCAGCTCAGCTTTAACACCCTGAGCTGAAGGATCTTACTCAAGATGAAGAACTTCAGGCTATGAGGTTCATGCACGATTTAGGCCAGCAACTAAGTTTACATAATGTAATGACCGAACTGGCTTGTTACAAAGCTAAAGAAAACTTTTGGGGTAGACAATTTATATGGAATTCAGTGCGTAGCATTGAGCCCATTGTGTGATGGGAAGGAATCTTTAGTTTGACTGAGCTAAGCAAAGTAGCGGTACGCATCCTGTCATCTTCGTGTACATCAGCAGCAACCGAGCGTTCCTTCAGTATTCAAGGATATAGACATAATAACAAAAGAAATCGACTTTCAACGGAAAGAGCCGCAAAATTTTCATATATTTGTTACAACTGGAAACTTAAACATACAATGAGAACATCCAGTTAGATGAAGAAAATGAAAACGAAAACATAACAGAGAGTTTTATAGACCAACGTAATGAGAGCTATGATGAAAATGAAACCGGAATAGAGTTCTATAGACCCGATAATATTGATGAAAATGAAAACGAAAACATAACAGAGAGTTTTATAGACCAACTTAATGAGAGCTATGATGAAAATGAAACCGGAATAGAGTTCTATAGACCCGATAATATTGAACGACTACAACGAATCTACACCTTCAACGTCAGAGGAAGCCACACAGCCTTTACATTTTGTCGTCTGTAACAATGATAATGCGGAATCCGATAGTTATAGATTGTTAAGTAGGTCATTTGTTTTTTATTAGTACTAGAAAAAAGATTTTTCTTGCATTATTTTATTTCACCTAAATATGTGTATTTATTTATTTATTTATTATATACTTTATTGTACACATTACAATACACTTAAGGATAAAAATAATAAAACTAGTGTACAATGGGCGGTCTTAACGCACAGGGCAATCTCTTACAGACAACCTTTGGATGGACAGAATTATAAGAGATAGATTTAGGGCTGTCAGTGTACAACATCATACTAACCAAACATCATAATATAGAAAAACATACCAAAAAATATAATATATAAATATATACAAATACATATCAAATTCATAATAAAGAAAGAAGGGGAAAAAAATTATAGTGAGAGGTAATGCTCCTTTACCATTCTTTTGAACGTAGATAATGTTTGAGCACGCCTCACATCTATGGGTAATGCATTCCACAAGCGGGCCGCTTGTATAGTGAAAGACTTATCGAAGAAAGAAGTGGAATGCATACGGATACTTAACTCTAAATTTTCCGATGATCTCAAGGACCTTGAATGTGTGTCACAGAGAAACCGAAAACGATCTTTAAGATAAAAAGGAGTGAAAGGATTAAATAGCACATTATAAAGCAGAGAAAGTAAATGAAAATTCCGGCGAAACCTAATAGGAAGCCATTTGAGCTTAGTACGAAATTCAGAAACATGGTCATATTTGCGCAAGCCAAATATAAACCTAATACAGAGATTTTGAAGTCGCTCTAGCTTGTCGAATTGGTCTTGGGTCAAATCAAGATAGCTGGCATCAGCATAGTCCAAAATAGGAAGAAGAAGAGATTGTGCAATTGCAATTTTAGTGGTGATGGGAAGAAAATTACGCAGGCGTCTCAGGGAGCCTGCAGAGGCAAACAGTTTACGACTGACTTCCTGCAGTTGCTTCGTCCAAGACAGAGTTTTGTCGATGTATATCCCCAAGTTTTTCGCGGCGTGACTGAACGGAATAACGGTGTTATTAAAGGAAACTTGGGGAAGTGTCGACCAATCGATCTTAGAGATAGTCCGGGAACTACCAACAATAATGACTTGGGTTTTAAGTCCAAATTCAGTGCAGTGCTCCAATCACTAATTCGAGCAAGGTCCACATTAATAGTCTCAATGGCATCAGATAAATGTACGAGGGGGGCTTGCGTGTAAATTTGCAAATCATCAGCATACAAGTGGTAGAAGGAAGATAGTCGTTGAGTGATAGCATTAATAAAAAGTACGAAAAGTAAAGGAGATAAAACGCCACCCTGCGGCACACCGGCAGAGGTGTCACACCAAGAAGAGAAAGAATCCTCAGTGCAAATACGCTGCCGGCGACCGAACAGGTAACTACGAAACCAGTCAATTACCGAAGGAGATATGTTAAAAGAGCATAGAATGCCAAGCAAAATGTCGAAGTCAACTGTATTAAAAGCATTGCTGAAGTCAAGTAGTGCGAGTACAGTTAACTTCCCCATCTCCATGCCTGACCTTATATCATCTGTAATATGAACGAGTGCTGAGGTAGTGCTGTGACCAGGTCGAAAACCAGATTGGAAGGGATTTAAAATATTATGTTTAGAAAGGAATGCGCTGAGTTGTTGATGTACAAGTTTTTCAAGGACTTTGGATAGAAAAGGGAGAATGGAAATGGGTCGGTAGTCAGAAAAGAATGCAGGATGCGATTTCTTTGGTAACGGGATAACTTGAGCGTCTTTCCAGGCTTGTGGAAAGATACTACTAGAAATGGAGCAGTTAAGGATATAAAGGATGGCCGAAACAATGTGGTCAAGGATAGGAATGATCATTTTACGACTGACACAGTCACTACCAACAGCGTCGGACGTAATAGACATAATACTCTTTTTAACATCACAAGCAGTGAATTGACTTACGACAAAAGGAGAATAATCAGGTACCGGAAGGTTTGAAAGATAATTTATGCGTAAAAATCATTTACATCCGAAATTTGGGTGGAAATCGGGTGTTTATCCCAAAACACCCGGTTTAAACCCGGGTGGGTGGATTGCCCATCTATATGTGGAATGCTAAGGGCAATCTTTGTTGTCATTTTTGTAACTGTACTGTATGTCGTTTTGTATATCAATATTTTATATCGTTCTAAAAATGGCTAATACATAATTATTGTTTTTATAGTGTGAAGGAATTTTTGATAAGAAGGTAACAGATAAATATCGCTCCGATTTTTTAGTTATTACTGATTACCTAATTGTAATAGTAGGAAATTTAGTTTATTCTTTATAAAAAAGATACAAAAATAATTAATTACAGATATAAAGTAAGCATGTGTATGAATAATTATGTAAAATGAACAAATTGTTATTGTTCAAATATTTGTATGCCAATAAATAGGGAAACATCTCTATGTAATTATAATTAGACCTATAATGTACCATGTTTTATGCAAATAAATATTCTTATTGTAAGTTTAAAGATACATTAGGATGGTCCAGCGGTAAACCGTTGCAGTTTATTTAGGCAGCTTCCATGTTCTCTTCTCTATCTCTTCACTACCCGTGGTTGATTGGTAGAGAATGCCTAAGGTTTTAATAAATAATACTCGAATAAAAAGCATCGGAACAGAAAATAAATTCTTTATTTTAATAATATCCAATTTTATCAGATTAACGTAGTCGCTTTTATTAAAAAAAAAAGTATTTTATACAATTGCAAGTTTTCTTTCTAAAAATTTCAAACAAATTTAGTCGGAGGTAAAAAAAATATCTTTTTTAATCTGTATTGAGATCGTAAAATACATCACAATGTAACATTGCCATTTTAAAATATTTTTAATAGTATTGCCATGTTTTGAGGTGCTTACACCTATTTTATTGCCATATTTGACAAAAAAAGTTCGAATTAATAATTAAATAATAATCATATTTACACATTTTAATTTTTTTGTATTGCCAGACGGTGGATAATAATTTTATAAACTGGCAATTCTTGAACGCAAAAATTATTAAAATTTGAAGGTGTAAGTCGCCCTCGTATAAAAAATTTCTAAAATTTATTTTACATCTAAACCTAGTTATTTATTTACAATACACTGCACTGAGGTAACAACTTCTATTTGAAGTCTTTGTACTGTATTATTATTTCCTGTCTAAATTATTAATATTAATAATATCATCATACTGTCCAATATTTGTTGTCTAACTTTTTTTACGTATCTAAAAATCTATTATAACAATATCTTATATATGTAATAACTATTATTATTATTTATTATTAACAATGGTTTTCGGTTATTGGCACGTCATTGACTCGAAATAATTGTATGGAATAGTTACGCCGCTTTACAAACGGTACATCCAAAGCATTTAGGATATTTATATCTAAGGATATAAAAGCTAAAGCTCATTATTCATCAAGCATCATTATTATCATTCCGTTATTAATATCACAACTTATTTCTTGACCGATTACGATGCGGTTCTAAAGAAGAGATAGAGCAAACAATTTAGATATTTTAATACTTAAATTATGGCAAGATAAGGTTAAAACTGTAATGGCAACACCAAAAATGTCTTTTATAAAAAGATGACTAACTATAACACATTTTTTAATAATACATAAAGACTAATTTTTTTGCTGATTTACTTACTCGGAATACTGAAAATGTTCTACCCCTTTTGTACAATAACTATTCCATACAACGAATACAATTTTTAAGACTAGGTTAATTACCTTCGTAATGCTTACAAACATTATTAACAAAAGTATTGAGCATTTTCAAAACCTAGCATGTATTATTATTTATTTTAAATCTTCGTACTCGCTATTATGATAACTTTTTCCAGTACCCCAAGTACTAGAAAAAGTAGAAGATATCGAATTAATGGCACTTTACATACTTATACCCACTTTTTAAATTTAACATTTGAACTTAAAACCTTATCAAATTCTACTTAAGTTTAAAAACTTGTCAACATTAACCACTAAAGAAGAGATTGATAAGATCTCAGCTTCAAATTCTCAATTTAAAACCAATCAAAATTAAAATGTTTGTAAGCAAAACGGCCATCTTTATTACAGATACGACACTTGAAAAGTCCCCAAATCATAACTATATTCACGCAATATTTGAGAAAGACGAGGCAGGTTTAAATCGCACGTGCAAAAAATCGCCTAAAACTTTGATTTAGTAGTTACGTGTTGTACGTTACTATTATTGCTATTGAACGCGCCAAAAATTTTAAATCTGACAGAAATCGAAATATAAGCTATTTATCTTTTTCACCTTTTATATCAAATATTGCATGAATATAGCTTCTGCCCCCGACGAAATAATAATTAATATATATTTGACAGACTTGCGGCCACCTAAGTACTACATTACATTACGTATTGCAATAGTAATTTTGGCAGTATTTTTGAAATGTTGCTTGTGTCAAATATTTGAGCTTTTACAACTTTAAAATCCTTTTTCTAATATTTATGAGTATAATCTGTATAGACTAACTACAATGCTCTAGACTTAATTTATTATCAGTTATTTAAAAAGACTTGAAACTGCCTTGAAGGAGCTCTTAAGTCAATAGAGGCCTTATAGAAAGGCTACAAACAATTTGATATCTTCTTGAAAATCATGAAAGTTTTAACAAACTTTAGTAATCTCAATTATTTGACACACCCAACTCTATTATAACATGAGCTGCCACAGATAATACTATAAAAATCGCAGCGTTTTTACGAACTTAAGCACTTTCCTTAGACTAATGAAAAAAAAAACATAAAAAATAAGCTATAGACAAATGTATAACGAATACAAAAATAACTTCGTAATCACATTGAAACCTGGCCTATTGAGGCCATAGAGAAGAGTCTTCCGACCACAGGGCCTTTTAGACGGCCCTACATGTTAGTTCAGTTCAAATTGTCTATTATTTGGCCTTTACTTAAAAGTCCTTACTTTCATTTTAAAAAGGCCCTACAAGGCCACTTTTTCATATAACTACTAAGTCTTAAGGCGGCATCTATCATATTATTGCTTATTACATCGTTGTTTTTACGGCCTCAGACTCTAATCTATGGCCCCAAATGTGACTATTGGCCTTAAAATGTCACAGCATTGAAAGTACGGTAAACGGCCCAATTGCTGTCCTCCAAATCACGCGGACAGAAATTGAACTATTTACCCATTTTTAAGTATTATTGCAAAAAACTTTCTTTAATAATATTATCTTTAAAACTGGATTGTTTAGTAGTTTAACTACTGAAACTCAAACCAAAGGAATTAATTCGGTAACTACACGATAGATGGCACTTTTTACAACTAGAATACACTCGGGTGTGTGGCTCGATTCCTTTGCTCGTTGTTTTAAAAACAAACGGTTCGATGACGTCATTTCCGTATGTAGCGCTGTCTGGGGAATAAAAAAAAACTATAATAATACAGAGAGTAACATAACAAATTATTAAAATGTATCTGTGTTTGTTACTAAAATAGTTTATAAGGTCATGTGTGCAACAAAAATTTTGTCTTTCAGACCTTTTAACCGTCCATGTATGACAGGGAACATAATACGAAATATACTAGCCAAATCGGTCCAGTCGTTCTCGAGTTTTAGTTTAGTACATAAATAGATTACGCCTGTATTTCACGAATACAGAAAAACTATCCCCTTTATGTCTAAGTTCTAAGTTAAAGGGGGCTGGCTGCTACTGGAAAAATCTTGAAAAAAATCCCCAGACTGAGGAATTACGCTTATTTGCACCATTTACGATCTTTAATCCAATAATGCAGCCGAAAGATCGGAGGATACAGTAATAGCTTGCAGTTTACTATCAAGATTGTTTTGTCTCAATGCTGGGCAATGGTCTGTCCCACAAAACACTTTCCTCTGCGATATCAAATCAAATAAAAATAATTTATTTCTCAAAGGCCTCCATGGGCACTAATGAAACGTTGTTTGTCGAAATGGTCTAGTTCAGGTCATTCTCTCCTTAGCTTATATATCGTCAATAACCTACCTCCTCAACTCCAGACACAAGCATATTAAGCTTAGTTGGAGAGGTTAACAGGATTTTGCTAGTAAAGTGAATTCTACCCACATTGCCAGTAATAAAAAAAAAAAAACTCTAGCATTTGATTGGACCCATTCTGTGGTTATGGTGCATTGTTTCGTTATTATATATCAGGCACAAACCATAACTCGACATAAGTCGTTCTGCGAGCAATAGCAATGTCTGCCCTGCCCTGCCTATTAGGCATTTCTTCGGGTATGTCGTCAACCATGTTTTTCCCGCTGATATCTATAAAGCTATAGAAAAACTAAACTCACCACATCATTTAGCGCTAGCCTTTTCCAAGAAATCCATCTTCAACCTCAGTTCAATAAGAAACAGTTGCTTCTGCAGAGAAAATATCTCCTCTTTTTGGCGCAGCTCCATATTTAATATCTTCATTTTAGCTTCGTGCTCCCAGATAGCATGCTGTCTTTTCGCTGAGAAATACAATCTTTCTTCTTCTGTAGCCGTACCACAATCATGCTTGATCTGATCATCCATCTTTTCCTGCCTATCATGGCCATTTTTTCGTTTAATTTCGTCCAAATTACTCAAGTTTAGTGGAGTATTTGAAAGTTCGTTTAGTTTTTGTAGGAAGTTCTGCTGTATTCTCGCCTGTTCCATGGCTTGTAGGGGGTTGGTGAGTATGGGGAGCGCAGGCATGGGGAGGGGAGTTATGGGGAGTTTGTGGGGTGGAGGGGTGGGCGAGGATTGGGGTATGATTTGTACTTGGGGCTCGAGGACGTTCGGCATCGTGTCTTCGCTTTCGTTCGTACTTGATAGTCGGCCGTTTGACATCTGGAATAGATATTTAAACCTTGTTAGAAAATATGGAAGTGTTAATCGATACTATTGCTAATATAAAAACGAATGCCAATGCGCTTGAGATCCAACTCTATTTCATTCGAATAGAGTATGTCTGTGAGTATTTTTTTTATGGTGGACATCTCACCCATGCGTATAAAACGTTTTGGGAATACTTTCATTGTGCATATGACACTCCTTGGAATTTCCTGCCGGAGTCTGTATTTCCTGAGAGCTATATCCTTCTAGGTAAGCACATCATCGCTTACCGTCAGGTGAGATGATGGTCAAACGCATGCCAAAAAAGAAACATTTCCCCCACTAAGAAGTCGTCCTGTATCGTTTTACAATAACCAAACCCGGAAATAATATTTGTAGGCCATACAAAGGTTTTATTCCGGCGCGGGATTCGAACCCGGATCACGCAGCGCAATAGCTAATTGCTCAACCACAGCAAAATAAAATTATTTACAAAAAATAATTGAGGGAGGTTAAGAAACAGCAATAGAGCAAGAATAATTAATACCTAGTAGATGTATTGAATGTGACTTATTTAATTATACAGCTATTAAGACTGGGCCAAAAAATTAGGAATGATATAGAACACGAACTCCGCTCAAAAATGGTTCCACGCAAACCTCAATCAAATGGGCGGGGCGAAAAAAGTACAACAAAAGCGTCTCTCAGTCTGACGCGCGCTCAGTGACATTGTGTTGACTAGTGCAAAATCCAAGAAATAGCTCGTTTCTCAAGGATACAAATGAACTCCTACATTGTAGTGGTGTAAAAAACAGAAGGAAGCAAGTAAAACACAAACTGGGATAAGTTATCACTGGTAACTAAAATAATTTAATGTTTTGTTTTCGTATAGACAACCACGAGTTGTCAGTATTATGCCACCAGTAGCCAGTCAGTTTTTAATACCTAACTATTATATATCTTATATATATAAAAGAAAGTCGTGTTAGTTACACTATTTATAACTCGAGAACGGCTGAACCGATTTGGCTGAAAATTGGTAAGGAGGTAGCTTAAAACCAGGAGACGGATATAGGATATTTTTTATCCCGGAATTCTCACGGGATCGGGATTTAAGCGGGAAAAACATCCCACGCGAACGAAGAAGAAATGGAGAGTAGGGTAGGGGTAGGGTTGGTGTAGGGTAGGGGTAGTGTAGGGGTAGGGTTGGTGTAGGGTAGGGGTAGGGTTGGTGTAGGGTAGGGGTAGTGTAGGGGTAGGGGTAGGGTAGGGGTAGGGTAGGGTAGGGGTAGGGTAGTGGTAGGGTAGTGGTAGGGTAGGGGTAGGGTAGGGTAGGGTAAGGGTAGGGTAGGGGTGGGGTAGGTTAGGGTAGGGGTAGGGTAGGGGTAGGGGTAGGGTAGGGGTAGGGTAGGGGTAGGGTAGGGTAGGGGTAGGGTATCGGTTGGGTAGGGGTAGAATACCACGCGAACGAAGTCGTGGCGGGTCAGCTAGTTTATAATAAGTACAGAGTTCTATAAATTGGATGGATTCGATTTCTTGTGAGTGTTTCTTATCGATCCTTTACTTTTAGTTTACCCAAAAAAGAGATTCGACAAATACAGTGGACTGCAGCCAGAGAGTATATAACCACTAGAAAGTGTATGGGTCGATTTCTTTGAAGAACACGACTCACTACTCCGGGCCGGGGGACGACAGAGAAATGCAAAGCTGCAATTAGTCAGTTCAAGGTCAAGTTAGCGTAAATATGCCTGGTTAGGGATTGGTCTACTTGATTAAGGGTAAGTAGTCGATACCGATAAAATTGATTTTTACATTGTAAAAATGCTGAGTAAAAATTCCATAATAAAAATATGTGCATTAAAATCAGTTGTGTATCAACAACTGTAGCTTCAGCAGGCACTCTGTAATTATAATTTTTTCGGTGGTGAGTCATTAGATGATGTATCTAATGACTCCTACATACACTTAACCCATGGACTCGACATCGAAACAAAGTAACCTTCGTTTTCCTGGGTGGGAAAATCATCGAATAACTTCTCCCGCTCTAGGTAAAGCGGAAGGGAGTATCAGACTTCTACTGACTAAAAACCCACCGTGTTCCTTTAGCTACCCTTAAGTTCTGGGGCCGCGATATCTCGTTAGAACATTACCGCAACCCCGGAAACAACTTACGATAGCGATTATGTAATGCGAAGGCCCAAGTTAATTATTATTAGAGTCCGTCATACTATTTGAAGCCTAGAAAGATTGAATATAGGTATCTTATATTCACGATTTGACTTTTCTCATTATATCAATAAAAACAAAACCAGAAATCAATATTCCCTAGTAACCTTATCTATCCACTTTTCTTTTTATTCTGGAATCTTCGGAAAATCTAAAATGAAAACATGCATGTCACACAGAAGAAAAAATATTAGAACTTCCTTCTTTTTAACCTACTTCTAAAAAAGGAGGAGGTTCTCAATTCGGATGTTTGTTTGTTTTTTTTTTATGTTTGTTCGGGCATAGCTCCGTCGCTTGCCAACCGAATTGAAAAATTATTTTTTTGTTGAAAAGGGTATACTTCCCAAATGGTCCCATGAAATTTTAATCGAAATCGGACAAGCCGTTTCTAAAAAATCAACAAAAGTAAAAAAAAAATATTTACGTTTATGAGCTTTTCGTTTACTCTGCATTGCGTTTTTTGTTCGCGCATAACTCCGTCATTTACGAACCGATTTGGAAAATTCACTGACCCACTAAAAAGCGCGAAAATAAAAACTTTTTACAAAAAATAAAACCGACTTCCATACCAACGCACTACAAAGCCAAACATAATTTTAATTTCGGAAGGCGGTGTGGAAAAAAAAAAGAAAATACAAAACCAATAACACCGACTACCGAAATTAAAATTATTTTTGGCTTTGTAGTGTTTTGATATGGAAGTCGGTTCTATTTTTTGCAAAAAAGTTTTTTTAAAGTCGGTTAATGTAGATAGGTATTTTATGACAACTATCTGAATTGAATTAAAACAGAAATAAATTTAATTTTTAGAATTATAGATATCGTATTCAGCCGATATAGGTAAAAGCACAGATATTTACAATAAAAATACAAAGGGAAGGAAAGGGATAAAAGAATTAGAATTTCTTCATGAAAGAAAGAGACTTTTCCAAAAGACGCGCGATTCGTTTGTGTCTTGATCACCCAAACCACCATTTTAAATAGACCTCTGCGGTAGCTTATAATCTGATTAAATAATAAATAATTTTCGTAGTATTTCATTACTGATGAATAGTTATGTCATCCATTTAGTATCTAGATGACTGGGAATGTGTTTTCCACACCACTTCAACGCGCATGAAGGCATTTTTATGCGTTATAAATTGCATACAAAATTTTAAAATTTGTAATTGTTTAGCATTCACACAGGTCTAACACTTGGTCACCACTAAAATGGTTTGTGTACTGTAGCCAATATGTAAGTGCAAAAAGACTCATAGTTTTCATGCGTCGGGGCACTGTATGCGCGGTCAAGTGGTTTTATAGTCTCTGATTGCAGCAGTCCGCTGAGAAAGAAGACAAAATAACTGATGACTTCAAATATAGTAGAAAAGCATGATATTATGAACTCTATGCGACAGAGTCATGACCATGTCATGAGCTGAAATTGAAGAATTTTTAAGAATTCGCTTGCATTATATGGCAAAAATTAATCTATATTACATTCAAATCACCACAAACTAAATAAATGCGTGATTTTCCATGGAACGTAAAATGGGTTTTATTCACCTCCCTGTTTTGCTAGTGTAGAATACAGAACGAGAATGGCGTGACATTCATACTGGGTGCTGATTTAATTATCTGCATCCTGCTAGGATTTTAATCAGCCTATGCAATACTACCCATATCAATAAAAAACAATACCTTACTTATTTTTTTAATGTCCCTATTTTTTTAAGCGAAGATACAGCGCGGACGGTAAACCGTCGCCGACAAACATATGTTTAATCTCGCTTTGCGTAAGTTCGACGTCCTGCGGTGTTGTGGCGTGACATTCATACAGGGTGCTGATTTAATTACCTGCATCCTGCTAGGATTTGAATCAGTCTATGCAATACTACTCATATCAATAAAAAACAATACCTTACTTATTTTTTTAATGTCCCTATTTTTTCAAGCGAAGATACATCGCGAACGGTGTACCGTCACCGACAAACATATCGACATACAAATATATGTTTAATCTCGCTTTGCGTAAGTTCGACGTCCTGCGGTGTTGCACAGCATTTCGTGAAAAAATCGAGTAACTCCTAATAACTTTATTTCAGGATTGCTTGTTTTATGTTATCAGTAGTGCACCACGTTAAAACAGTGCAGGTAATTAAATCGGCACTCTGTATATGAGCTGATAAATAGAGCGAGCCAATATTAAGACCAGGCAGTGCAAAATAATTTTCACGCAAGCTCCGCCCCCATCCACCCCGGTTAGGCCGTTGTATACTAAACACTAACGCAGCAGTAATAAAGTTGAATATCGAGTGCGCTCTTTCACCATGTTCGGTTTCAAAACTGCCGTTGTATGCTAAACGCTAACGCAGCAGTAATAAAGTTGAATATCGCGTGCGCTCTTTCACCATATTCCGGTTCCAAACCAAATGTCGTAAGTCCCAATTCTTATTTCGTTTATAACTAAAGTGATAATTGATCTAGAGAAAAAATGTTCTATAATTGGATAATAAACTATATTTTCTTACTGTCAATACTAATTTTAGACATAAAAGCCGGGTATCTTGATTAAATCTTTAAAAAAAAAACATGGTTTTCGATTAAAAAATGAATCGAGCGAAAATGTTCCAATTACCAAACTGGTCTAGACATGGAAAGAAAACGATCAAATAAATCATATGCTAAAGTTCCATTTTGATTGTATGCGTGATTGTTTCAGAATATTAATACAAAATTACATACAATTTAGGAAGCCTCCTCTTAAGGAGGTGTTTCTGTCCGTAATACTAAACAACAAATTTTTGAGTAGCACAAGTACAGTTTTAAGCCCTCCTTAAATTTTGGCTCGTACTTTTTAAAAAACATTAAGCATTAACATATTTTTTTTAACCTAATACATTTACTTAGCTTACATTACATTATATATATTCATCTCATTTGACAGCTTATTACCCTAACGCTCTTCTGATGGGGGGTTAGCTAATAAATTCTTACCTATGTACTTTAACAAATTAATATGAATGAAATTCGGAAAATCTTGTACTTTTTTTTTTATTACGAATGAGTCCGCTCTTGACCTCGATCACACCTGATGGTAAGTGTAAGATGAGGTCTACGATCGAACGAGCGAGCACAGAAAATGCCTGTTCACTCTTGCTTTAAAGGCTGACGGGCCATATGTGGCAGGGAACACAGAAGCCGGCAGAGAGTTCTACACCTTGGCTGTGCGCACAATGAATGTTGAAGAAAAGCGCTTAGTACGACAAGACGGTATATCGACCAAGTGTGGATGGTATCCTGCGGTACGTCTGGTAGACCGGTAGTAAAAGGGGCATGAAGGGATCAGGTCGTGGAGCTCCTGCGCACACTCTCCGAAGTACAATCTGTAGAAGATAGACAGGCAAGCAACGTTTCGCCGGTGAGCCAGGCTGTGAAGCTTACCCGCCAGAACCTCGTCACCTATGAGCCTTTTGGCTCTGCGTTCGATCGAGTCAAGTGCAGCTAGCTGGTATTTGGCTGAGCGATCCCACAAGTGACTGCAACACTCCATACAGGAACGGACCTGTGCTTTATATAAATTTAAAAGCTGTCCAGGTGTGAAGTATCGCCTCACTTTCTGTAGAATGCCCAGCTTTTTGGCTGCAGTCTGAGCTTTAGACTCAATGGTTGAGCCGAAGTTGAGGTCAGACGTCAACTCGTACGTACTATGATGGAAATAATGATTTTTATTTAAAATAGGTATTAGGTAAGTAATAAAATAACTATTTCGTTTCCAAATTTATAAAGCATTGAATATAATATTAATTTATTATATTTGAGTTTATAATAAACTAGCTTTCCCGGCAGATTTTGTTCTGCCTTATATTTCTCTAAAATAAAATAATATTGTTTTTTTTGTTAATCGCTGCCTCGACAGATTTCGTTCTGTCAAAAGTGATTGGCCTGTCGCAGTCTAATACAAATAAAATAACATTGAAAGACTAGTAATATTTAATGTAGTGATAATTTAAGTCCATGCAGCCTCTTTCCATTCAAATTACTGCACCAACCATTGACATATATATTACTTCGTAAGAACTGGGCGGTCTGCATGTTATAATTACGCCTCGAACTTGGTCCCAAAGTGGTCTTGCTTTTATCGAAGTGAACTAGAACGCGATCGGCTATCTTTGGGAGGGGTCGTCAGTTTTACAAGAAAAAATGCCAAATTGTGTCGTGAAGGGTTGCGTGAACTACGACATAAAGCACAATAAAAAAATATAATATTTCATATCACCGGTAAGTTAAAAATATGTCCTTAAATCAACTTCTAACATTATTTAAAACAATTTTCCTTCTTGTTTGTCTCAACCTTTAGCATAGACAACGCGAAGCCGCGTAAAAGTGCGACATAACTTTGCAGCGGCGCGCGTTGCAGCCGATGAAATAAAAAGATTTAATAATAAGATAAGATAAGATATATAAGATTAAATTATTTTAAATTTCAAAAACTAAAAGGTTTTTTTTATTTCTTTGTACCTCGAAAAATACCACATCCCGCTCTTACAAGGCTACGTCTAGGAGCAGACCACGCCGATTGACATCTTAGTTATAGTAGATGGCGCTAGTGTGTTTTGTAGGGCGACCGCGTCCGTCAAATGTTCTGACGACCATATCTTTACTATTTAAATCAATGGCACTTATGTTGTTAACACTTATTTTCCTTAATATTATTCACGATTACTGATATTAATTTCATTAATAACATTCAACCTCTAATAAAATTGAAGGCAGACTAAAGATAATCCTTACACGCCTTGGGTTTGCTTTGATTGTAGTCAAATGTTTGACAGCTGGGGACAGAGTGGTTTGTATGGGAAAAGAAAATGATGGTTTTTACTGTTTTCCTTGTATTTTTTAAGATTTTTCTCTCCGTAAGAACCATCCTCGTACTTCAAGGAATATTATAAAAAAAGAATTAGCGAAATCAGTTCAGCTGCTTTCGAGATTTGCGCTTAGCAACACATTCAGCGATTCATTTTAATATTATAGATGACTGGCCCCTACTGCATACTGCATAAGACCATCCTCGCCGCTCAATGTCACGAAACAATCCATCTTGTTCGCACTCGCTTGATTCTATATTTCAATTTCACTTTAACATTATCTTACTAAATAAAATAGCGCCCCAAATTAATGGTTCAGAGGATCCATGCGCAGAAAATAAATTTAGCAAAGTATTTTGTTTTGTCTGTGCGCGTGTTGCATTAGTATTATCAGTTTAGTTGTATGAGTTTGGGACCATGTTTTAGTGGGGTTCGTAAGAGAGTTATGATTCTTTATCGTTACGGGTAGTCAGAAGCCAGTAAATCTGACACTGGTCTAGCCAAGGGGTATCGGAACCCAGTTACTGGGTTGTGGAAGTCAGATAGGCAGTCGCTCCATGTCAAACACTAGTACTCAGGTGCATCCAGTTAGACTGGAAACAACAACATACAACAACATAGTTGGAAGAAAGGCTAAACCGATGATGAGGAGATTGTAGTCAATAGTGTATGTGACTCACGTTGACCGGCAGGCAGTCGTCATCCTTCACGCTGTGGCCTCCGTCCGCGCTCGTCGTCGGATCTCCGTCCTCGTCTGAAAACAACATAGTTTTCGTTAGTTATTGCACTCTTCCAGTCACTTATATTTTGACAGATTTAGTTATTGACCTCTCGTAGTCACGTATATTTTGATAGTTTTAGTTATTGACCGCTCGTAGTCACTTATATTTTGATAGTTTTAGTTATTGACCTTTCGCAGTAACTTATATTTTGACAGTTTTAGTTAATGACCTGTAGCAGTAACTTATATCATTATAATAGTTTTAGTTATTGACCTCTCGTAGTCACTTATATTTTGATAGTTTTAGTTATTGACCTTTTGCAGTAACTTACATTTTGACAGTTTTAGTTAATGACCTGTAGCAGTAACTTATATCATTATAATAGTTTTAGTTATTGACCTCTCGTAGTCACTTATATTTTGATAGTTTTGGTTATTGACCTTTCGCAGTAACTTATATTTTGACAGTTTTAGTTAATGATCTGTAGCAGTAACTTATATCATTTTAATAGTTTTAGTTATTGACCTCTCGTAGTCACTTATATTTTGATAGTTTTAGTTATTGATCTTTTAGTTATTGACCTTTCGCAGTAACTTATATTTTGACAGTTTTAGTTAATGACCTGTAGCAGTAACTTATATCATTATAATAGTTTTAGTTATTGACCTCTCGTAGTCACTTATATTTTGATAGTTTTAGTTATTGACCTTTTGCAGTAACTTATATTTTGACAGTTTTAGTTAATGACCTGTAGCAGTAACTTATATCATTATAATAGTTTTAGTTATTGACCTCTCGTAGTCACTTATATTTTGATAGTTTTAGTTATTGACCTTTCGCAGTAACTTATATTTTGACAGTTTTAGTTAATGATCTGTAGCAGTAACTTATATCATTTTAATAGTTTTAGTTATTGACCTCTCGTAGTCACTTATATTTTGATAGTTTTAGTTATTGACCTTTCACAGGAACTTATATTTTGATAGTTTTAGTTAGTGACCTGTAGCAGTAACTTATATTTTGATAGTTTTAGTTATTGACCTCTCGCAGTAACCTATTTTTTGATAGTTTTTGTTATTGACATGTCGCAGTAAAACTGAAGTTTTTTGTTTTTTTGGCGTCCGTAAAGTTATCGTCCGTAAAGTTCTGGGGAGCGGAACTGAATCAAACCAACTATTGATGGTATGCCGCCATTCGCCTGAGACAATGTAGTCCGAATCTAATGGGAGTTTGGGATTTCATTTTTATATGCCAAAACTAAATGTGTGTGTATTATTAAAATATATATTTTTTAAATTACTGATGGGCCCACTCTTGACCTCGATCTCGCCTGATGGTAAGCGATAGATGAGGTCTACGATGGGACGAGTAAGCCCAGAAGATGCCTATTCACTCTTGCTTTAAAGGCTGAAAGGTCATAAGTGGCAGGGAACATAGAAGCCGGCAGAGAATTCCACAGCTTGGCTGTGCGCACAATAAATGTGGAGGAGAAGCGCTTGGTACGACAAGACGGTATATCAACCAAGTGTGGATGGTACCCAGCTGTGCGTCTGGTAAGCTTTGGTTTCCTAGGATAGCGGTGCCGTCAAATAGCGGCCGTTATACAGCGCTGAATGACGTCACTAGAACGTTGTGTATGTAAACAAAATGGCGCGGTTTCCTAGAGAGCGGTAACTGACACCGTAACGTCAAAAAGCGGTGCCGCCATTTGCATGACGGCCGTCTTGTCGGTGTCAGATGGTTTCCAAAGAGAATGTAATACACTAGATAGCGATGAAGCAGACAGTGTGATAAAACGGCCGTGGAACTTTCCACATGTCGTCACCGTAAAGATGGCCGTCTTTTTGCGTCCGTAATATTACGGCCGGTATATGACGGCACCGCTTTCCTAGGAAAACAAAGCTGTAGACCGGTAGTGAAAAGGAGATGGAGGAATTAGGTCATTTAATTGTGTTTATTTTTAATTGGGTCCAGCGGTACAGAATTTTTAAAATATTATTTTATCAGAGAACGTGTTTTGTATTCGAATTTAATTAAAGTTTCTGAATAAGATATTTATCATCATCTGTGTACCCTTTTCCTAACTATGTTGGAGTCAGCATCCAATCTAACTGGATACAGCTGAGTTTAGTGTGGAGCATGGATCGTCTGCCTATCTGACCTCCACAACCCAGTAACTGGGTAATACTACCGTAACGACTGTCAAAGATGTTCAAATGAAAGCCAGAACCAACGGCTTTACGTGCTATTCGAGGCATGACGGGAAATAATAATGAAATAATGATGTTTATTTTGCAAATGGGTTATAAATAACACTTTTTACACATCAATTTTTTTTTCGTAAATGTAAACTAGATGAGGCCAGTGTTTCCTGACTACTCTGAGAAGAAACACTGAAACAAACTCAGAGGTCAACGTCTCTTTTAAAGTCCATACAATGTGTAGTAATCAAATCATATGAGAGCCATGTAGGTTTATGCCTGTGGCGCCCTTTAAAGGAAAGAATCATACAGATTTGAGCAGGCCCGTCCAAACAGTGCAAGAATTTGTCAAATATCGCGTAGCTCAACTTATATCTTAAGGAGTTTCAACGATTTGACGAACAGTACCATACAGCTAAGGAGTATCATTCAGCTAACTTCCAAACTCCGGGCTACTACTGAGAAAGTTCTTACAGAAAAACCCTATAGTACTTTTTGCCCGACCCGGGAACTGGACCCTCAAACTCAGAAGTTGCGCTTGCGTCTTCTCGACCAACGAGGGATACTAGGAGTCGCGCACGGTTTCACTCCCGTGGAATTTATCACGATAAAAACATAAACCTCCTTTGTTGCAGTCAGGTGAAAAGCCTAAAACCTTCCTCAAGCTTCAAACTATTTCCACTCCAAATAGCATCCAAATCCACCCAGGACTTTCGAGAAGATTAGCGCGTCCAAACAAACTTTTCCGCTTTATGCTATAAAATTATTTTAGGGAACCAATTTTTTTTTTAATAAAGATAAAGATGGTATATTTCATAATTATTGTAATTTTAGGATATGAGTGTATTGTTACAAACCTTTTACATCTAGAGGGTGTATATTCTGCCAGAGCATACCGTCCAGCAACCCGGGCGGTTCCGACTGAGATTGCTGAAAACACAAAAACATTACATTTAAAAAACTTAATACATTAATAGAGGAAAGTAACCAAATATGGGCTACTATTTGGTTTTTGTCTCATAAATAAAAAACTATTAAAAAATTAATCAATTATTGACGTGGAAATAATCACACATATATTTTTAAAGAGCTAAGTAACAGTCTTATGTTCTTAATGTTATATTATTAAATTGAGCATTAAAAAAAATTGCAAAATAGACATTAAATATGGAACAGGTACTCAAATATGGGCTACACATAGAAACTTATAATATCTTGAACGAAAATAACTATTATAAATGTTTATCTTATAAGAGATCAACTTTCTTTGGTAGGTAGAAGAAATTACTTAATTAACTTAGAAAAATAACATATCCGATCCATGTGTCAAACTCTGGCCCAGCACAGTCATTATATGCCCAGACCTAGTCATAGCCCATATTCGAAATTCTTCACCAAAATCAACTTGATCGTGTACTTTACAAGTCATACATATCAAGCAATAAATCGACCGAAAATCATAAAACTAAACTTATTTTCTGAAATAAAACACATAGTTACAGAATTTAGACCTGATTTTCATTAATTAAATAACACATTGATACGTTATCTCATAAAAATTTTCGACAGCGACAACACAAGAATGGCTGACACTGGCGACAGATAATGCCCGACTGACGAAACAGAGTGAGTGCGATGTTAAAGCGAATAAATAGAATAGACGATCGTCGTTTGTAGCGTCTTTCGTCGATTTTTGGTTTTCGAGAATTGTTACTAGCCCATATTAAAGCCCTAGAAAACATTTACTTACTCTCCTCTAACTTATTTAGCTACTAATTCGCCTTTTTACTGGCATCATAGTTCACTTATACATCTAGCATCCACACTAACGAGAGGCAATGCCTTTTGAAACGACTTCAAAAAGGAGGAGGTTCTCAATTTGGTTTGTATTTTTTTTTTAACTCCTATTATTAATAAATTTTTTTATCCCGACATAGTTGTGAAAAGGTTAAGCAGATGATTCTGGCTCAAACTAAGTCTCGTGTCGCACGACTGCCTAAAAAATAATTTATAAATGCTTGCACTGTCTGGACTAGGGCGTCCAATCCCGGAATACCGAGATCTCGGTATTGCGGGATCCCGCGTCATTTTCCAATCCCGCGTGATGCGGGATTACGGGCGCGGGATCCGCGGGATTTGCGGGACTGAAAAAAAAGCATGCATACGACCTATCGCGAATCGCGCAATCGCTCGGTGACTGGCGGCCGGCAGTGTTGCAAACAACGCGGGGGCCGATGTCGCCCGTTTTTCACAGCTTATGTAGCCTAATATAGCCGAATTTCAGTCAGCGGTAGCCTAAGTATGTAGCCTAAAATATCAGTCAAGTTTTTTATTCAGTATTTGTTACTGTTTTTGTGAAGAAAAAGCGGTGTAATTTGATTGATCTCATACTAATAGTAATACTTAAATAAACTTGGAGTTATTTGATTAATTCATTGTTTTATTTGCCTTATATAAATGTGAATATTTTCAATATGCGGGATCCCGCAAATACCGAGATCCCGCGGGATTGAACATTCGTAGTCCCGCAAATACCGAGATTGAATTCAGGCTGCGGGATTGGACACCCTAGTCTGGACAGGTCAACACAAATTTCTATGGTGTTCGCCACAAAACATACTTCAGATATAAGCAACAGTTAGTTCTCATATGATTACAAATCCTGATCTCGTGAAAATTGCGAAATAAAATGTAGTCTACAACGTGTAACGGAAACCCCATATCTATCCAAAAGGACTGAAGACAACACCTGGTATGGAGTTTCTATGCAAAGTTTCAGCTCAAAATAAGTGACTCACAGAATTGACCCCAAATTATTGGTTTCATATGTTCCTTGTTGAATACGGGTAATAACAAAGTGTCACAGCATTATGAGGGTCATCACTTTCCACGTCCCTTGCCAATAAAACGATAATTCTCTTCGTTCTTCTTAATTTGAAAAATTCGGCCTCTGGTATCAATGTATTGAAATTTCTAATATGCTCCACACATGTAGACATAGAGTTAGAAAACCCTTGCCATATCGTTTGTTATCATCCAAAGAAGCCGTGCAATCGGTATGTATATACCTTTTAAATTACACGTTGTATATGTGACCCCATAGCCTCCTGAACCTACCATGAAAGTTCTATTAAAATTGACTGTTCGAATTTCCCCGGATTTTTCCTAGTTTGGAGAGCTTCCGGGGGCGTCCGGGGGGATTGTCGCACATTTTCATTCATTCATTTCATTGATTTTATTATGTAAAAACTTATTGTCAATAAATAAATTTATTATTATTATTACTATTTTTGTGGGTGTCAAAAAGCAAGATCTCTATATTTTCCTATGGCAATTCATCTCATTGTTTTTTCTGGTCGTTTCCTAGAGAAGAACCAGGAAGAAACTCCACGGTTACTCTTTTAAAAAACAATTGAGTTTCACTATCTTTGCATAATAAAAAGGTATAGCCAGAGCCGGATTAACCCTGCCAGAGGCCCTAAGGCAATGGCATTCTCGAGGCCCCTTTTCTTACTTTGACTGACCAAATCGTGTGAGAACTGAGGAAACGCATATTAAGGCTGTGGTTTCTAATATATTTGTTTACTTATTCCCAGATTTGTTCTAAAATTGTTTTAATTCTACTACTAAATCTAACGATTTGTATTTTGTGAGATTGTGCGATTTGCACATCAAATTCTCGTTCGAAGAAACATGTTTTCTAGTTGCCTAGTCCGCCTAATGGCTAATCCGGCCCTGGGTATAGCTTTTTGAGGTATGAGAGGACAGTATAGATCAATTGACATAGTACAATGTAATATAACTAATCAGAAATGAATCTCGGAGTCTATAGTGTTTTTAGAGTCTTTGTGATTTTAGGGGAGCTGCTATCTGTGCAGCTAGATATATACAGGGTTAATTGTAAAACACCGAAAACCTCTCAGGACTATGTTACTAACATCATAATCAACAACTTTTGTTCTATGACTTTTGAAAATTCGTCATATTTTATTTCACCAGATTTTCATATAAAAATAAACATATTTGAATTGAACGCCCTAAATGTTACGAAGTCTATGCAAAGCAAAAAAAAGAAATTTATACTATCGCTTTCTTTTGCTTCGCATAGACTTCGTAACATTTAGGGCGTTCAATTTAAATATTTTTATTTTTGTATGTAAATCTGGTGAACTGAAATAGGACGAATTTTCAAAAGTCATAGAACAAAAGTTGTTGATTATGATGTTAGTAACATAGTCCTGAGAGGTTTTCGGTGTTTTACAATTAACCCTGTATATAGATAAAGATATATAGATAGATAAAGTACCTAATAGAATATTATTTTCCCGCTAACCTGGGTGTCGTGTGCGCGCATCTTGCATTTCTTCTTATAGTTCTCGTACCACATCTTGACCTGCGCCGGAGTGCGGGGTCGGTCGCCCCCGCACCTTTTGTTCACCTCCTCGCATATCGTAGACCACACCAGCTGAGGATTAACACAATAATGGCGATTAAATAACGGGTTTAGTTTTATTTGATTATTGACTATTACGATACAAACATAATCTCATTCTTTTGCAGTCGGGTAAAAAGTAACTTCCTCAAGATTGAAGCTATTTTTAACCGACTTCTTAAAAAGGAGGAGGTTCTCAATTCGGATGTTTGTATTTTCTTTTTTAAGTTTGTCCGCGCATAACTCCGTCGCTTTCCACCCGATTTGAAAAAATCTTATCTTGTTAGAAAGGGTATACTTCCCAAATGGTCCCATGAAAATTTCCGTTTCTGAAAAATCAACAAAAGTCTAAAAAAAATATTTACGTTGATGATCTTTTCGTTTACTCTGCATTGCGTTTTTTGTTCGCGCATAACTCCGTCATTTACGAACCGATTTGGAAAATTCACTGACCCACTAAAAAGCACGAAAATAAAAACTTTTTTGCAAAAAATAAAACCGACTTCTATATCAAAACACTACAAAGCCAAAAATAATTTTAATTTCGGAAGGCGGTATGAAAAAAAAAAGAAAATACAAAACCAATAACACCGACTACCGAAATTAAAATTATTTTTGGCTTTGTAGTGTTTTGATATAGAAGTCGGTTTTATTTTTTGCAAAAAAGTTTTTTATATCAAATTTAATCCAAACTCATCCAGTACTTTCGAAGATTAGCGCGTTCAAATAAATCAATCAAATCTTACCATCAGGCGAATCCGAATTAAAAAATAATAGTTTTAGTGGCTTTAACTATTAGTAGTTAAGTTTAAAAATTTTATATAGGTATACGAATTGTATGGACTTTAAGAGACGTTGACCTCTGTCAGTTTGTTTCGGTGTTTATTTTTTTTTTCAGGTAGGTAACACCGGCCTCATCTAGCTTAACTAAAAACAAAAAAAAAATAGATGTAAAAGTGTTATTTATAACCAATTTTTTATTTTTTTCTTAAAATCGGGAAGCGGTTCACATAATACATCTACCAAGTTTTATGTGTATATTCGAAATAAAATGTCTGCGACATACGGACGTACGTACGGACGGACAGACAGACAGACATGACGAAACTATAAGGGTTCCGTTTTTTGCCATTTGGCTACGACCCTTTACGATCTAATAAATGGATGTATATTCTTAACTTCACAATGGATGTTAGTAATCTTACTAATATTATAAATGCGAAAGTTTGTGAGGATGGATGGATGGATGGATGGATGGATGGATGGATGGATGGATGGATGTTACTCTTTCACGCAAAAACCACTGAACGGATCGGAATGAAATTTGGTACGTAGATAGTTGACATTCTGAAATAACATAAGCTACTTTTTATCCCTGAATTACCAAAAACCTCACACATGGAACGAAATCGTGGGCAGAAGCAAGTGTTTCTATAATAGAGTTACCGGGTATGGTCGCGTCATGGAGCTAAATTAAACATTACTACCGCTAAATTAGCTTAAAAGCTGGATTAAAAAAATAAAAGTTGACTACATTATCGCATTAGGTGATAAACCTGTAAAGATACTTGTATGGTGATAAATAAATTAAAAAAAAAACGAAATAACCCACGTTCGGTTTTTTACCCAGTAAAGTCCTATCACTACACGGCAAATTAACACCGTTAACATGAAAATATAGTTAAAAATAACTCACATAATTACATAACTGGCTGTGTGGGTCCATTTTCTGGCACATTAATCTGTATGAGTGTTTCTTTTAAAAGAATATAAACGTTTTATTTAAATTGGCTTATAGATGTTTTATTTTTAGATCTAGATATCTATGTGTACATCTCTTTAATAATCGCAATAGAATGTGGACACAGGTGTAGGTTTAAGCTTATACAGCCAAACTGCATCGTTTTTTTAAAAAATAATGATTTGCAAAGTATAGAATTACTTTATACCTAATCTGTTATGGGTTTGTGTCACAGTGGAATTTAATATAGCATTTTATTTAAAGAACTAGCTATGTGGATGAATTCAGATTACTAGCAATCTTGTTAACCCCTCCAACTAAGCTAAATATGGTTGTCTGGAGTAGGTACACGGCAAGTGTTAGTATACATAGTATAGTAGTGGGTGGGATTCGAACCTGCGACTTCTCGACAATGCTTCAAATCAAAGCATTTTAAGTTCGTTAGATCGTAAATATCATTATCGAGGAGAGAGATCGTAGTTACATAATAACAGCCACTTGGGTGAGAATCTTCAAGGTTAACACGTTGACATGTTCCTTCTTTCTGGTGCTCAATATTCAAAGATAGAGTGCTTAAGACACTGAGTCAATAATCAATGGTTGATAAATAAGTAACATAATTTAATTTAAAAATCGATCTCTTATTATTTAAATTCAAATTTCAATCTCCATTGCTTTATATCAATTATTTTTAATTATAATTCAATCAATTTTTTTTTATTTCCATTATTTTCATATTTAATTGCTTTTTAGTATAAATATAAGCATTATAGTTGTAAGGTTTTAAATTATGTCGCATTCTTTGCTGAAATCTTTTATGTTTTTGTGGAAAATGTTGTTGGTGGCACATTTGCCCATTTAATATTGTATTATTTCTGCAACTTGATGTAATGTGTTACTGTTTGTTTTCCCTAAATAAATAAAATAAAATAAAACGCCAACAAAAAATGCATCTTCCAAATCTTTCAAATGCATGTTCAGGCCGCGTCGGTCAGTGCTGGCCGACAACTAGACTTGCCGTTCGGGCCGCGTCGGTCAGTGCTGCCCGACGTTTAATATCTCCATAAATAAATAATTCATGACTAAAGTTGACTTTTGTTAATGAAAACATACATTTGGACATTAGATATAAGTATTTAATTTTTGTTTCCGTCAACCCAACAATTAAAAAAAACATTTGGTCTAAATTTGGATAGAACTGTGATTTTTACTTGGCCTGAAGGGAACGCTCACTGTCGGTGAGCACTGACCGCGTTGGCGTTCAACGTGTTAAGCAACTCTTCGAGCAACTTTCGAGGTCAGTTCATGAATGGGTAACCATCTAAACATATCGAGAGTCCTTCGTGCTTTTGAAAGCACACTAAGTCGTTAGTCCCGGCAGTCATTTGGACATTTAAACAGTGGGTACAGGTAACAGAAGTACAGACTTCACTTTCATACAGAAGCCAGTAAATCTGGCACTGATCTGGCCGAGGGGTATCGTGTTACCCAGTTAGTGGGTTCTGGAGGTCAGATAGGCAGACGCTCCATGTAAAACACTTATACTCAGCTGCATCCGGTTAGACTGGAAGCTGAACCTAAGATAATTCAGAATAATTCAGAAAAAGATGATGAGTTTGTAAATAGTTACCATTAAAAATCTTTTCTGTGTATTATACAAGTTTAAATTTGTCTCGTTGATCGTCGCTGTAGAATGATAACCTTGTATGTTCAGAAATCCTAACTTCACAGGAAACGAAAAGAACGGTTAATTTTGTCAATGTTTAAAATATTTTTATGTGCTTTTGTCTTATGTTTTGAATGATAATAATAAATTAATAGTTTAAAAATCACTACAAAAACACGCTTTTATAAATGCACGTAAAAACAAAATATTTGTTCGCGCTTTTCCTTTTTTTTTGTAGTCTCCGTTTTCTTTATGTTGCTTTATGTTGCTGTTTCTTTTTTGTAGTTTTTGCCATATTATTCCCACGAGTAGAGAACAATTAAACGGTCGATCATCCCAGAGGATTTGAAAGTGACATCTATAAAAAAAATCTATGGATTACGCGGTAATTCAAAAAAGTTAAGAAAACCGATAACAGATTTTCTTTAGGTTTGTTATAATAACTTTGAAACCTGATCGTGTTCAAAGCCAATTACGTGGCCTTTCTCACAAGTGCAAACACGACTATGATACGATATTCCATCATGGAATGCCAGTGCCTATCTTCCGGCTTTATCATCAGACCTTGAAACCTAATCGTGGTCAAAGTTCATTACAACACTTTTCTAAGAAATCCAAAACAGCTATGATACGATTTTCCATCATGAAGTTCCAGTTCATATCTTCCGGCTCCATCATCAGATCAGTTCGACAGTACCATATTATTGTATTGTCATCAGAACTACATACAGCTGCCAATTTTCATTACGCTACGACCCTTGAAAGATGGTTAAATTAGTTACCTTAGATTCCATTACATAGTTACATACAGGTCGACCTAATAAAAGCGTGTTAAAAAGGACTTATTTATGTTATTAACCAATGCGTTATTTAACTGGATTATGCCAGAGAAATTATATAAGAGATTTTCTGTTCTTATATCTACGTAGTTTTTGTTTAAACGCCCATGTCTCTATAGATAAGAGGTTTTCGTTTACTCCATAGATGGCATGCGCGTGCACAGGATTATGACAGGGTATGCGGCGGAGTAATCGGTCACAAAAACTTTTTCTTTTATAGATTTTTAGCATAGCCACAGCCACACATCGCCACCATGCTACGATGCGTGGCTGTGGCTATGCTAAAAATCTATAAAAGGCAAAGTTTTTGTGACCGATTACTCCGCCGCATACCCTGTCATAATCCTGTGCACGCCCCTGATAGATGGCACTTGTAGTCATGCTGGGTTCAGTTTCGCCGTATTATAAAATACGTGGTTGCCACACGATTTTTACAAAAAAAAGGAAAAAACGTTTTTTTGACATACGAGGTATTCATTCTACAGTGACAATATATACGAGTGGGTTTCAGAATAAGCTTAAACGGTTCTTGTTAAATAAGTGTCTACATTCTATTGATGAACTATGAATTATTAATACAATGATCGAATGTTACGTAATTTTACTGACTTGAAATGAAAATTTTATAGAATATAATGAATTGATTTATGATATTTTTAATTGTAATTTAGATAATAATTGGCAATTTGACATAGAGTATCTTTATGATTATTTTTATGATTATTAATGACTAATTAGACTTATGGTATTGTTGATAATTATTTTTTATTTTAATGCAATTTTGATATTGATTTTTTTGTTTTAATGTAATTTTGATAATAATTGGTAATTTGACACAAAGTATTTTTATGATTATTATTTATGATTGTTATTTTTTCTGTTTTTAATATGATTTATTGTATAATAAATATATATAAATAATATACAACGTGTAACGGAAACCCCATATTTATCCAAAAGGACTGAAGACAACATCTGGTATGGAGTCTCTATGCAAAGTTTCAGCTCAAAATAAGTGACTCACAGAATTGACGCCAAATTATTGGTTTCATATGTTTCTATGCACTATGAGGGTCATCACTTTCCACGTCACTTGCCAATAAAACGATAATTCTCTTCGTTCTTCTTAATTTGAAAAATTAGGAATGACATAGGATTATAAAACCCTTGCCATATCGTTTGTTATTATCCAAAGAAGCCGTGCACTTGGTATGTATATACCCTTTAAATTACACGTTGTATAAAATAATGTAAAGATGTAAAGTTCAGTAATAGTTTATATAAATGTTTAGTTATAGAAAATTAGTCATGATGTAAAAATCGTTATTGAATAAATGAATTGAATTTGAATTAAATTGTGGTTGCAAGCGCGACTGCTGAGCACGAGGTCTCGGGTTCTATTCCCAGGTCGGGTAAAAAGTGCTATAGGGTTTCTCTGTAAGGAATTTCTCAGTAGTAGTCCGGAGTTTGAAAGTTGGTGGTGTGATAACCCTGTGCCTCGTTAAGCACGTAATAAAGTAGATGATGATACTAGTTTTTATTAGGGTTCCGTACCCAAAGCGTAAAACGGGACCCTATTACTAAAACCGCTGTCCGTCCGTCCGTACGTCTGTCTGTCCGTCTGTCACCAGGCTGTATCTCATGAACCGTGATAGTTAGATAGTAGAAATTTTCAGTTATGTATGTAGATGTATTTCTGTTGCCGCTATAACAACAAATACTAAAAAACAGAATAAAATAAATATTTAAGGGGGCTCCCATACAACAAACGTGACATTTTTGCTCGATTTTGATAACGTCAACAGGTAGACGCTTGAAATATTTACAGAATATTTAATTATATATTCACTTTAAAATAAATAATGAAATTAAAATAAAAAAAAAAACTATTTAAGGGCAGTCATGATTTTTTGCAGTTTATATAGATAACGTGCGCGAGTCCGGCTCGCACTTGGCCGGTTTTTTATTTAATTTGCAATGCATGTAGGTATGTATATTCGGGTCAAATCTTACAAATGCATTTTAAGAATTTATCCTCAATCGTTTAAGATGGTAATTTGCATACACGTTTATGAACTTCTGATGACAACTCATGGTTAACTAAATTGCTTCATTATAAATCCAATATGGCGCACTATTTGTTTTTGATGCAAAAAGAAGAGTTTACTGATGTCTAATTTTTTATCTTTTATTGATTGTAAGCTCGCGTTTGTCCACTATCTCAATTCTCACGCTCTGGTAAGTGATGATGTGGTCGAAGATGAAGCACGCTTACCTGTACCTTAGAAATAACCTATTCAACATTGACTTAATTATGGTGAGTAAATAAAGGCATTTTATTGTTATAACCACTGGGCCACCTCTGCGAAAGAAATAAATCGTATTGAAAACACGAGCAAATCCAGCTCAATGTACTAGTAGCTGCAAATAACTGCGCATTAAGGGGCAGATATTCGATTTTCGATGATTTTTAATCCAAGATCACGTCTAAACGGCTAGTCGGTATGCTTTGAAAAAAAATAATGATAAACTAGACTATTTCCTTAATAATTTTATATATGAATATTTTAATATTTTTTTGTAAAACATTGTGTAATTTATTTTTAAAAGTACGTCTAACGCGGGCATAAAAGCGAAGATCAGGCAACAACCATTGGGTGTATTTTTATGAAACTTTCACAGTCTAAAAGATAATTTAATTGCCAATCTTTTAGTATACGGCTTTTCTTCATATTGTGTTTGGTAAAGTCATGGTGTATTATTATTCGAATAATCTAGGTGCGCAATGAATCGGGGGCTCTTGCGGGCGACGGGCGGCAGTGCATCGCTGACCACTGTCACGAGTAGACGCTAACGCTCCGCGCAAAAAATACAACATGATTTTATTCGCATAGAAGTTTAACGCCAAAATGGTTGGTAAACCCAAAACACTAAAAAAGAAACGCATTACAATGTTAAAAATAGATTAATGAAGTACCGAATTTTAATTATTTATATAATTTACTGCCGCCATGGTCGAGTGGTTTAGGGGTTTAACTTGTGTGTGGTCGTGGGTTCGATTCCCGCGGGACGCATGCTTTGTAAATTTGTTTCCACTTTGGCTAGGACATTGCAGGCCTGAATCACCTGATTGTCTGATAAAAAGATGGTTCCGTGCTTCGGAAGACACATATAAGCCGGTAGTCCCGGTCGCCAAATGGCGGTCGTCAGAATAGACCACGTCAGAGGCTCTTGAGGCAGTCTAGAAACTCTGACACTAGGGTGTATGGGGTCATTAGACATTACTACCCACACGATAAGAAGAAGATTATTTATATAATCTCTATCAATAGTTTAAATTAGCATATTGGAATAAAATAAATGTGATTTAAATGTAGTAAACAAACTTTTATTTTATTGAAATAATTATGTTATTTCCTTTTAGGAGAACAACAAATAGTAAAGATTCTTGAGTCAAAAATGTAGAGACAGGGTGAATATTGAAATGTAATTTACGAGTAGGTAACCATATTGGAGCGTAGTAAGGACAGTTCGATTAGAGTTTCAAAAAATACTTGAGTGTTGCTGATATTGGAATAGTTGTAGGTATAGCTCTTGATACGTAAGTAGCATGACCTTGAATGCGGAGATCTAATATTTAGTAGGTACTTACTTAAAATTATTTTTATTTTATTCAAATTATGTTTTTTTTTTTTGGAGTATATCAATTAACTTAGATTCTCGCCGCGAAAATGCAGAGACGAGGTAAATATTGCAATGTAATAGCACCATACTACAGCGTAGGTACTAAGGACAGTCCGGATTAGAGTATCAAAAAATACTTGAGAGCTGATATTGACACGAGTTGTAGGTATAGGTCTAGGGTAGGTACTTATGTAGCATGACCTTGAATGCGGAGATCTAATGTTTAGTAATTTTTTATTTCATTGAAATAATAGTGTTTTTTTGTGGTGAGTACGAGGTGAGTATTTAACTATAATGTAACCATACTACAGCGTAGTAAGGACAGTCCAGATTAGTTTAAAAAATACTTGATTGCGGTTTTTGACATAGTTGTAGGTACTTATAGCTAGCTATGGTACGAAAATACCATGACCTTGAATGCGGAGATCTAATGTTTTGTTTACGCACAACTCTCCAATATTCCAACTTTCGCCCATATGGTCAATCCTACTTTCGCGCCCGTGCCTATACTTACCTGAATTTAATTTATATTATATAACTCGCTTTATATTATATAGATCGCATCGAACTTCTTGAGGTTACGTTGACATCCACCCTTAATTTTGGTCCGTTTATCGAGGCTAAGGCTCAATTGGCTGCCAAAAAGTTGGAAATCCTTGTAATTACACCCTAACTATTGATGATAATATAATAACATTAGATTCACAAGTCGCCACAGATTTGAAAATTTTTTCACTGACATACCCGTATCGACAATCAAGTCGCTAAAATCATCTGCCATTGCTGCAGACACATTACTCAAAAAAGGTGTTCCAGTTTGTAGTTTAGAGTTTAAATTCCAATATGTTACTTCTAATGACATCATCAAAACTTTTAATTCTTTGAATGTTAAAAAGGCTGCAGATCTGTGGGGTAATTCTGTTCATGTTACTAAGTCCATTATACACATTATAGCTCCTACATTAGCTGTTATATTTAATAATTGTATTGATTGCGGTGAGATTCCTGATTTAATGAAATATAGTAAAATAATCCCACTATTTAAATCAGTTAGTACATCTGACCCTACTAATTATAGACCTATTTCTGTATTGCCCACTTTCAGTAAAATTTTTGAGAAAATTATTTTAATGCAGATGCAAAGATATTTTAATAAACACAAATTGCTACATAATAAACAATTTGGTTTTACAAAGGGACGTTCAACAACTGATGGCCGGTGTTGAACTTTTAGGACACATTTATAATGCATGGGAAGATAAGTGTTGGTAAGTGTTGGGCATTTTTTGCGATTTTTCAAAGGTATTTGACTGTGTTCCCCATGAGACATTAATCAGGAAACTGCACCACTACGGATTCCGGGGCGCCTCTCTGAATCTTCTGACCTCATACTTGAGTGAAAGGATTCAGAGAGTCGACTTGAACGGCAAAAGATCGCCGGGATCTGTGACGTCAAGATGGGGGCCCCCAAGGCTCAATTTTAGGTCCCTTTTTGTTTCTTATTTATATAAATGATTTACCGTACCTGATCAAAAATCATGACATAGTGTTATTCGCTGACGATACTTATCTTTTATTTAAAATCAAAGTTAACAGCAGGTTACTGAAGAAGTAAACAGTGCCCTTGCAACTGTAGTTAGCTGGTTTAATGTTAATAATCTTCTTGTTAATGAGAAAAATACCAAATGCCTAAAATTTACGTTACCTCATGTTAGACAAGTGAATACAAGTGTATCAATAATCTTTTATTTAAAATCAAAGTTAACAGCAGGTTACTGAAGAAGTAAACAGTGCCCTTGCAACTGTAGTTAGCTGGTTTAATGTTAATAATCTTCTTGTTAATGAGAAAAATACCAAATGCCTAAAATTTACGTTACCTCATGTTAGACAAGTGAATACAAGTGTATCAATAATCTTTTATTTAAAATCAAAGTTAACAGCAGGTTACTGAAGAAGTAAACAGTGCCCTTGCAACTGTAGTTAGCTGGTTTAATGTTAATAATCTTCTTGTTAATGAGAAAAAAACCAAATGCCTAAAATTTACGTTACCTCATGTTAGACAAGTGAATACAAGTGTATCAATAAAGGGCGAAATATTGAAACCCGAAGACACCACAGTTTTCTTGGGCATAACTTTGGGTGCGAAGCTTCAGTGGGGCCCCCATATAAATTGTCAAAATAGCCAAGTTCTGCAGCATATGCCGTTAGAAAAATACGTGGATTAACTGATATCGAAACAGCACGTTTAGTCTACTTTAGTTACTTTCACAGAGTGATCTCATATGGCATTATACTTTGGGGAAACGCCGCCGACATTCATATAATATTTGTATTACAAAAATGCGCCATTCGTGCAATTTATAAATTAAGTCCTAAGCACTCCTTAAGAGACAAATTTAAAGAGATTAATATTATGACTCTGAATGACTCTGACTATGAATATTAATCTCAGTATATTTATGAGAATCTCTTGTATGCACACAAAAATATTAATCTTTTTAAAAAATACAGTGATATTCATAGTGTAAATACAAGGAACAAAGACACATATGTCATTCCTAAAACAAGGAAAAAAGATTGGTGGATCGTTTAGATGCCAATGTATACGTTTTTATAATAAAATTCCTAGCCATATTCAAGAACTAAGTATTAATAAATTCAAATTATTTATAAAACGTAAGCTATGTCAGAAAGCTTTTTACACAGTTACAGATTATATTGAGGACAAGAAGGCCTGGGAATGAGATGCTCCAGTGATATATGTACGTGTGCCTTTTCTATTTAGTTTTAAAATTTTGATTGATGATTTATTTTTGATTGATTAGAATATTTGCGTTCTCAAGTATTGTATATCCTTATAATCAATAAAGAGAAAATAAAAGTATTGTATATACCTATTAATTTTGGTTTTGTTTATTGTTTTTTTTATATACAACGTGTAACGGAAACCCCATATCTATCCAAAAGGGCTGAAGACAACATCTGGTATGGAGTCTCTATGCACAGTTTCAGCACAAAATAACTGACTCAAAGAATTGATACCAAATTATTGGTTTCATATATTTCTTGGATACCAATCATAAAAAACGTGTCACAGCACTACGAGGGTCAATAACTTTCCACGTCACTTGCCAATAACACGATAATTATTTTCGTTCTTCTTAATTTGAAAAATTCGGTCTCTGGTATCAGTGTATTGTAATTTATAATAAGTTCTACACACGTAGACTTAGGATTACTAAACCCTTGCCATATCGTTTGTTATCATCCAAAGAAGCCATGCACTTGGTATGTATATACCCTTTAAATTACACGTTGTATATAAATATAATTATTTCATTATTGTACTTGTGAGGACAATGTAGGTTATTCTATCTTCGTAGTTTTTACTTTCACTATAATTTCTTTAATGATGTCAAGCAGTTTGAGTACTTGTGTGGCCTACCCAAATGACCTTACTTTGGTATTGTTCGTCAAATTGTTGAGCTCCTTAAATTCTAAGTTGAGCTACACGATAACTGACAAATGCTTGCACGGACTGGACAGGTCCGCTCAAATTTGCTTGGTTATTTCCTCAAAAAAATACCACAGACATGAACTTACATGCTTCTCATATACAAATACAAATTGTCTGGACTTTAAAAGAGACTTTGACCTCTGATTTTGTTTCGGTGTTTCTTCTCAGGGTAGTCAGTTAAGAAATACCGGCCTCATCTACCTAAACTAAACACGCAAAAAAACATGACGTGTAAAAGTGTTATTTATAACCAATTTACAAAATAAGCCTATAAACTATTTAAAAAAAAATTCAGCTCTGGCTGTATACAAAAGGGAAAAACTCAACTCAGCATGTCGAAAATGAGGACATGATTGCTGACAAGCAAATTCATACTTATTTCAATATTCCGATTTAAATGTTATTAAAACTTAATTATTTACGAGTATCAAATGAGTCTAAGTAGCGTAGCCACATAGTCATTTTTATATATATAGATAGATAGAATTACTTGTCTAAGTAGTTTTCAATGACCAGACAATTAAAGTCCAGAAAAAATTTGGATGGTGATAATAAATCAGGCAGTACAGTCTTTACTATTTGAAACGTATGGTTACCTTACGAAATTTCGAGCTTGCGTTGCGGGGGTGCATTGCGCGGTCGCGGGGAGTGACGCAAGCTTCTCCCCAGTCGCTCAAGGTCGCTGCCATATAATGTCGCCTTAAAACATGACACTCAACATAAGCAAGTAACACTACACTCGCATAGTTTTATATTATTGCTGAGTAGACCTACATATGTGCCTGGTGTCACTTTTAAATACACCAATATTATTAATATAGATGACCTTCGACTCTTTCTTTTAAGTAGGTATAATTTGTTATTTCGGTATCATGTTTACCACATTTCTTACTTCTTACTTAATATTATTAATGCAAAAGTTAAGATGTTTGTTACTCTTTCACGCAAAAACTACTGAACGGATCTGAATGAAATTTGGTAAGTGGTTAGTTAACATCCTGGAATAAAACAGGCTACTTTTTTATCCCGAAATTCCCATGGGATTGGGATTTTTTTTTAAAATTGATAATAGGCTCGCGTTTGACCACCATCTCACCTGATGGTAAGTGATGATGTGGTCGAAGATGGAGCACGGTTGCCTAGAAGTAACCTATTCACTCTTGATTTATGCGGGAAAACCCTTAAACCCGAACGAAGTAGCGGGTAAAAGCTAGACTACCTATACTAATATTATAAAGCGGAAAAGTTTGTTTGTTTAAACGCGTTAATTTTTCAAAGTACTGTGTGATTTGGGATAAAATTGCTAATGAAGTAGCTTTAAGCTTTACCCAGCTGCAAAAAAAGGAGGGTAATGTTTTCAACCAACTGCTAGTGTTCTATACATGAGCTTAGCATCAGCCATGAGCCTAATCGAATGCAGCTCAGTATTTGTGTTTTAAATGTAGCGACTGCGTATCTGACGTTCACCATAACGCACGGCTGGGTACCACCCACACTTGGTTGATATACCGTCTTGTCGTACCAAGCGCTTCTCCTCCACATTTATTGTGCGCACAGCCAAGCTGTGGAATTCTTATTTTTTATTTTATTTATTAGGGACAAAAAAACAGTTACATGCCAAGCTTCATAATAGATTCTTAAATTAACACAACAATTAGATATAATAATAATAATTCTTTATTCTCAGACAACAATGATCCAGCGTGTTAGTAAACGATAATATAACTTATTACTACTAGTGTTAGTAGTTAAAATACAATAGAGAAGAAGACAGACCAAATAGTATTGTGAAAAGGACATCCCCAAATTAATGGTTAGTGATTGTCCTTCTCACAAAACTTTTAATAATCGGAGAGTCGATACCCTCCGCCACAGTTTTTAGAATGCTGTTATACTTAACACTCCAATAGTCGCGCGTTCTACCATTGTAGAACGCGTGTACATTTTGTTGAATTTTGTCGCAAGTTGAAGGTTACTCACGCACACATTTTTAGTATTCCTCTATTACTAGGCAATAAACAATAGTAGTGTCCTTGCGGCGACGGACGCGGCCGCATGTCTGTGAAATTTGGCGCCAAAAGTGAATTTCTACGATTGTAGAGCGCGCGACCACTCGCGTGACATTTTTCTCGTAAGTTGCCGTTTATGTTTTTTGTTGTAATAATGTTTATTACCTTTTTATTTATTGTTATGTTTATTTTTTTTTATTGTTATGACATGTACAACTTATTGTAAGGTTAGTAGTAACAAGAGTGGTCTTTTTTTCAGAGAAATGGCTTCCCGCAGAGAAGAAGAGAGAATTAGTAGATGGCTGGAGGGAGTAGACCCGTGTCTTCTCCCTCCAGCCACCTACTAATTCTGTAATTCAGCCATCTACTAATCCTAGTGATATAGCAGGGAGTGACCCTGAAGATCGATTATTAGAAGAGGACTGGTTGGAAGAATCTCAGCACGATATGGACATTGGATACGGATATTGTGGACAAAATGTGCGGTTCTTACGACGTTTCCAGAAACTCTAAGCGTTGGCTGCTCACTGTATTCTTTGATATGATGAATATAAGTGCCATAAAAACATAAACAAGGTATAAACAACAACAACATATAAACAAGGGCTACAGTAGCAAGCCACGAAAAGATTATTTGGACGAAATTGGTTTTCAACTTGTCGCTCCAAGCATAAAGCGCAGAATAACTGTCTAAAGCATTCCAAAATCCCTGAAAATAAAAGGAAAACTTCTTTTGGGTCTAAATGATCCCTCTGAGTTCAACCCAGGCCCAGCACAACCCTCAAACACCGGACGTGTTGGTAAATGTTCTTTATGTGGCAGAGCGAGCAACAAGTCCACCAGGAAGCTTTGTTATATATGTAACAAGTGGATTTGTCCCGACCATCAGGTTCTTCTTTGTCCCGATTGTGCCAAAAACGAAGAAATGGAGGTGGAAGACATGACTGATTAAGAAATATGAGACTTATTATGTTAAGAGCAAAAATTTTGCGTTTTTTTTTGTTATTTTCAAAAAAGCTGTTTTTTAGTTCCTAATATGTTTAAATATGATTATGTTTTGTTTGTTTTAGCTTTATAATAATAAAGTTTATCTCAATATTTTTTTTTATTTATGAAACTTTGCTTTAAAACTTCTTCATTAAATATGTTCTACAAATGTAGAGCGCGCGACTACTAACGTCCCAAATAGAGGCGCGCCTACTGGAGTGTTAATCTATTCCATATTTATGTTACTACACATGTAACCCAGACTACTGTCCAAGAAATCACAAAAAAACATATTAAAAGAAAACAGACATATTGTTTGCATCATAAATGATTATTAAAAAGAAGGATAAAAAGGTTATACATACTCATGAAGTTAGTATCTCTATTGCACCTGCCTTAAAACTATGTTTAATTCTGTGCTCCCTGCCACTTATGACCTTACAGCATTTAAAGAAAGAGTAAATAGGCATCTTCTGGGCTCGCTCGATCGCGAGATCGAGGTCAAGTGGGCTCATCGATAATAAAAAAAAAATTGGCCTAGTGCGAGTCGGACTCGCCCATGAAGGGTTCCGTGGTAACTATAATAAATATAATATACTTAATATATTTAATTGAAAAAAAAAAACCAAAAAACCTTACATATTTCTTAAAACTAGCTTATTTACAATTTTTACAACTACGCCAAATAACTTTGTTTTTCATAGTATTTGTTTGTAAATTACAAATTTATATTTGCGGTTTTAGAAAATATGCTGTATCTCAAAAACTGCCGACCCGATCTCGTTCAAACCAATTTTGGTTGAAAGTTTACATTAAGATCTACAACATATGGTTTTTTTAGATTATTCACTTCATTATTATAGAAATTAGAGGGGGGGGGACACATTTTACCACTTTGGAAGCGTATATCTTTTAAACTATTAACTTTATGAAAAAGTCATTTTAGAAACCTCAATGTCATTTTTAAAGACCTGTCTATAGATACCACACACGTATAGGTTTCATGAAAAAAAATATTTTCAGTTTCAGTTCCATGTATGGGGACCCCCCTTTATATTAAAAATTTTTTAAATTTTCTCTTAAAATCGGAAAGCGGTTTACAGAATACATCTACCTACCAAGTTTTACATGTATAGTCCTAATAGTTTCGGAATAAAATGGCTGTGACATACGGACGGACGGACAGACAGACAGACGGACAGACATGCCGAAACTATAAGGGTTCGTTTTTTGCCATTCGGCTACGGAACCCTAACAATGGCTGGGTCCAAAATACCCCTTGGCAAGACATATCTTAGATTTTCTGGTTTCTGAGTGCCCGTAACGACCGTCAAATATATACAAATTATTGTTGGTACCAACGGCTGAACGTATTTTCCCAGGCACGGAAGAATCTCGATATGTTAAGGCTTTTTTTTAAGCTATTGCATAGCTTTTATCGCGGGCTTTGAGCGCGCCGACAACGCAGACAACGTTCTAGTGACGTCATTCACCGCTGTATTACGGCCGCTATATGACGGCACCGCTATCCTAGGAAACCAAAGCTTAACACTGGCACAGCGGTGCGGCGTTGAAAGCCGTGCATCGTCTGACGTCGTTTCAGTTCGGCAGACTTCGGCACGGTGTTTGTGTGCGTGCGACTAGACGTATGCGTGTAGACTAGCTGCTAATAAACCTATAATTTCAATGATAAAAATTCCTGAATAACCTACATGTATTGTAAGATAATAAACATATTTTAAACAATATTAACTTCTCATTTGTTCAATGAAAGAAAAATAGTACATTGTTCACCGAGAGGAGAAAGTGACCGATTACCGTCGAGGGTGTCGTTTGAGGGTGGCTTTAAAACACCCGAGATCGGGAATTGCACTTTCTCTCGAGTGATACATAGTGCTTTATACTGCACCTACGAGGAAAATAAAAAACTAAATCTTCATCATCACTATCACTACTTATCATTTTGATAGTTTTATTTTACTTTCTACGAAAACTGAATCCTCTATCAACACACAAATTGAAAATGGCGCCAATGGCGTCTGCAATTTTCACATGTTTTTTTTTCAAATTGTTTATCCTGCCGCACGGTGGGCTGAAAAACGGCTTTCATAGACTTAGGCATTTTATTTTGCAAGTGCCAGTTTTTGTGCCGGATATCACTTCTATTTGTTATAACAATATACAAAAATGACACCAGAATTGATTCTGCACAAAAACGAAGGAATTATAATTTTTTTACGAAAATTTTGTATGGAGCTAGTATGAAAAATCGAAATATCTCTGAAACGGCAGCGATAACCGTAATATCCTTATAGGAGGTTTTAGTACTAATTATTTATGATTTTTTGACATACGTTACATAATGGTTGTAGATGCCTTTTTTTTTTTAAATCGTCAAAATATTATTATTTATTTTTACATATTAAACGTTCCTTTTAGTGTTTAAGTTGAAGAATTCAGAGCTTTAACAACTCTTAACATAAAATAGCATCACCCCTATAGACCTGAAGGACTAGACAGAGGTGTGTAGTATCTTGTTGATCTTGTAAGATTTCCAACAATACCAAATAGTTGAATATCAGTGTCAAAGTGCCCATGCTGTCGCTTCTTTTAGAAAGATAGGGGAATGAAATTGTTAATTGATCATACCCTAAAAGTATGATTAAAACATAACCGGACACATAATAATATCGACACAAAAGGAATTTTAAAACCTTGCATACGTTCAAAATACAAAATAACATATTGTGTAGTCATCTAATGAGTCTGATGACAAGTAATTAAGTAATTAGAATGATGGTTGTAGTCTTCTGATTCTAATGAGCCTATTAAGTGATTAAATGATTTGAAATATCTCGCAACAATACCAACTAAGAACTGCATTCACCTTTTTATAATTAGTGAGCTAATGTGATTTGCTAATGTTGATTAGTTCTACTATGAGTTCTACGAAATGTTTTTGACGATTATAAATTTTTATTATCATATCTTTTATAACTTTAATGAGGGTAGTTAACTAATTATTGACTTTATACAATAAAAGGGCTATAATTTTGTTCCATAATTTAGATTGTTCACAACCGTGTAACTGCTAACACTAAAACTATTTGCTTTGCGACTACAAAATCTTAGAATGGAAAGTTTAATCACCAACTTAGATTTGTTTGTTCTTCTAAAAAGTGAGTGTCCTTCATTTAACTGCACTAAAAAATACTTCATGTATTGTTTAGTGCAATTGTGTCCCGCATAGGCGATTGCCTTTCTGCCGAAGATCAAGTAACTCTCAAAGAATTTTGCCGGAGATTCACGCGATCTGCTTTAAACAGGTGGCAGAAATCTAAACGATTCTTTGATAAGTTTAGAAATACGTACGGAGAGTGGTTGCAAGCAAATATTGATTGGCCGAGTTGCGTGCAAACTTTAATAAATCAAGAACCAACTGTTGATGAGATACCAAGAGCACGCTCAGTCTCTCCAGAACCTTCGACATCATCGACTGTTGGAACAATGACAAAAAGGTCCCGAAAACCATTCAAAGATCTGGGAAGCAAACAGAAAAAGAGAAGATCTAGTGAGCACATAGGCGAGGATTCCTGTGAATTGGCATATGCAGCTGCAGCACGTTTAAAAGAAGAAGGTTATGAAGATATCGCATCTGTAATCAATTATATGATCAAAAATCCAGAAGCTGCCGTTAAAATCAAGGAAAGCATTAAGAAAACAGTAATATTTACACCAGAGAAAGCACTTGGATTGCTTCTTTCACTTAAGCTTTCAAAGTGGCAATATATTACGTTGCGAGAGACTGCCATTCGGGAAGGTGCTAAGGATATTTACCCATCCTACTATAAACTGCAACAAACTAAGCTTGCATGCTACCCTCCTAATCAATCAGTATCAGTTACGGATTCATCAGCTAGAATTACACTTCAAGCTTTACTTGACATCACGGTGAAGCGGATTCTTCAAAGTCTTTCTGATAATGTGGAAAATAAGCAGTTAAAGCTGATATCGAAGTGGGGATTTGATGGTGCTTCCAATCAAAGCCGATACAAGCAGAAAATGGACGGCGAGCATGATGATTCAAGCATTTTCATGACCTCCTTGGTGCCACTGAAACTGACAGATGGAGATAATACTATATGGACAAACCCGAAACCATGCTCAACTTTTTATTGTCGTCCGGTTCAGTTCACTTTTGTAAAAGAAAGCCATGCAGTTGTCATTGATAACAAAAGAAAAATGGATGAGGAAATTGAGGCCCTTAACCCCACAGAGTGCATTAATAGTAACAGGGTGACTCATAAACTAATGATGACAATGATCGACGCAAAAGTCTGCACGTACCTTTCTGAAGCTAGATCAAATGCATCATGCTACCTGTGCTTAGCAAAACCAACAGAAATGAACCACTTAGATGCTGTAACATCAAAAACTGTGTGTTCTGACATATATGAATTTGGCCTATCATCCCTACATGCCCGTATAAATTGCATGGAATGTCTGTTACACATTGCGTACAGACTTGACTTCAAACAGTGGGCAGCAAGAAGTAATGAGCATAAAGATATGTTACAAAACAGAAAAAAAAACATTCAAAATAAATTTAAAGAGGAGCTCAATCTGTTAATTGATATAGTAAAACAAGGCTCGGGAACTACCAATGACGGGAATACCGCAAGGAAGTTTTTCGAGTTTCCCAATAAAACTGCAGCTATTACTGGGTTGGATCAAAACCTGATAAAAAGATTTGCTGTTATTTTGCAAGCAATAACATCTGGTGAGAAGATCGATGTCATCAAATTTAAAGATTTTGCTCGCAAAACAGCAGAAAAGTACGTGGAATTATACGACTGGTACTACATGTCATCAACCGTACATAAACTATTAATACACGGAGCTGACATAATCGAAAAAAATGATATTGTCCCGATTGGGACTCTCTCGGAAGAAGCCTCAGAGTCTCGAAACAAAGATTTTAGGAGGTTCCGGGAACATCATTCGCGGAAAAGAAGCAGGCAAGATTCTAATCAAGATATCCTAAATATGCTTGTTGTTTCTTCGGATCCTTTTCTAAGTGCACAAAGGCCGAAGTTAGATGCCAAAAGGAAGACAACCTTTTTTGCTGAAACTCTCGACCTAATACAGTTTCCGGAAACTGAGTTCGAGTTTGTAGGTATATCCGATCTGGATTCTGACTCGGAATTGGAGTCCGACAACGAAAGTTGTAAAGAAAATTTGTAAAATTTAATTATTTTTCTTTATGTTCTTTTGTTATTTATGTTAGTTTATTGTACCAATATGTTTAGTTAATAATTTCATAAATTATAGTTTCAAATATGTATTTTGTATAATTGAATTTATTAGATATTATTTTTGTTACTTCTGTTTTATTTAAATTACCTATCAATAAAAAGTTTATATACAGTCTTTTTTTTTTTCACATATTCTTAATATTTGGGGAAAAAGCATGCTTCCTAACGATGTTCTTAACTTTGACACAGTTCATGGATCGTTTTGAACAGTTTCATATGTTAAAATAAATAATGTTAGTACTATAATCCCCTATAAGGATATTATTATTATTATGTGTCCGGTTATGTTGTAATCATACTTTTAGGGTATGATCAATTAACAATTTCATTCCCCTATCTTTCTAAAAGAAGCGACAGCATGGGCACTTTGACACTGATATTCAACTATTTGGTATTGTTGGAAATCTTACAAGATCAACAAGATACTACACACCTCTGTCTAGTCCTTCAGGTCTATAGGGGTGATGCTATTTTATGTTAAGAGTTGTTAAAGCTCTGGTTTCTTCAACTTAAACACTAAAAGGAACGTTTAATATGTAAAAATAAATAAAAATATTTTGACGATTTTTAAAAAAAAAAAGGCATCTACAACCATTATGTAACGTATGTCAAAAAATCATAAATAATTAGTACTAAAACCTCCTATAAGGATATTACGGTTATCGCTGCCGTTTCAGAGATATTTCGATTTTTCATACTAGCTCCATACAAAATTTTCGTAAAAAAATTATAATTCCTTCGTTTTTGTGCAGAATCAATTCTGGTGTCATTTTTGTATATTGTTATAACAAATAGAAGTGATATCCGGCACAAAAACTGGCACTTGCAAAATAAAATGCCTAAGTCTATGAAAGCCGTTTTTCAGCCCACCGTGTGCCGCCGCGGGTCGCACTGCCAGCCCGACACCATCCAACACACAGCTAGTGGCCAGTGTCATTTTGCGAACTTGGAGATAAAAACTCACTGTAAAAACTTTTTGGCTTTTGATATTTAGGTTACCGGCGCATAGTCTTACCCAAAATTAAAAACGAAAAACCACGTAAGAAATGGATTTTCATACACTTTTCTCTCCCGCTCAGATGCGTTTTCTCCCCGCGTATTTGTTCGATATGCAATGACGTACTTTCTACCGTAAATTTGATAAAGTATCAAGGTACTTTCCAAGCAGGTGTAGTATAAAAAATGTTTTCTTATCGGTCACCACGCTCAAAAAGTGTAACTTGAATTAATATCAAAGAAAAAAAAATACTGCATAAATAAAATAAATAAATAACTATAATTGATAAAATGCTATGCAATAGCTTTACCGCGGCAGTCCCCGAGTGCCACACTCATTTTTTTTAAATAAATAAGTTTACTAGCAATGTGGGTAGAATTCACATTACTAGTAATCCTGTTAACCCCTCCAACTAAGCTAAACATGCTTGTGTCTGGAGTAGGTTCACGGCAATAGTGTAATGGGTGGGGTTTGAACCTGCGACCTCTCGATCACAAGTCTAACACCGTAGCCGTTAGGCTATTGGCTACTTATTGTGTTGCTTTACCTTGTAGGTTGACTCGTGCAGCTTATTATTGCAGATAGACACGCGTTTGACCACCATCTCACATGATGTTAAGCAACGATGTCGAAGACACGCTTGCCTAGAAGTAACCTATTCATTCTTGACTTAAAGACCCCAGGTTTTATAGCTATCCGGAAACACACTGTGATTATTTAACCACGATCTCCCTAGCTCCTTTCTTTACTCGTGGAAGCTATAATTATCTTGTTATCGATCGACGCGACCCCTACAGACGGAATGTGGAACCTAACATTTAAATACTGTTCTCTTATTGGCTAGCTGTATTTTTGGGAATGTTTACCCCACATTAGGCGCCAAAGTTAGACTATAAAACTGTACATATTTTACCGAATATACACCGTTTGATACAGTTCTACATTCATCTGGAGGTTTACGTGAACACCCTATACGCGCCACACCTCAAAACAGGGTATAGTTTGAGTAACTACGGAAGCATTTTAATAAACCAATAACATTGTATATTTTCGTTAACCAGAAACTGATATAGTAATCTTTACGTAACTAATACGATCCGATAATAAGATTATTTCTTTTATCATATAATCGTATCTGTGTATCTTATAAACAATGATGGAATATCAAAGGCGAGGAATTCAATTAGGTGTGTGGCTGACGGTTAAGATAACAATCATTGGCAGATTGGTGATAAAAATGTTACCAGTAATGTTAATTCGTATTTGATTTTTAAAATTACACTCTTGGACTTGGAGGATAAGGTACTCGGGAAGATGTAGGTTATGAGTCCCTTCGATATGAGTACCCAGCGCGCCGGTTCAGACGATATTTTCTCCAAGTTCACGAGAGTAGAGAGAGAGTTTGAGGAGTCACTACACGGCACTATTATTTGGTTACTTTTTAGAGTTTTAGCAGGGGCGCGAGCGCACGATTATACGTGTCGTAAGGATGCGAGCGTGTTTGCGAGTGTAAGCAAAAACTTTATACCCCTTTTTAGGGTTCCGTAGCTCCGAATGGTAAAAAACCGAACCTTAAAATTTAACTTAATTATTTTACATTATTGATACAGTAGTTTTTTATTCTAAAAATTACTACAACAAAAAATAAATATTTTCTGTTTATAATACGAGTATAGATAGTCCGATTTCGGTGACGCGGCCAATCTCAGCGGAGTTCATCTGCGCGCTCTCTGTTCCTTTACTACCATAGTCCGAGAGATTAAGCGCAGGACTTGGGCTTCCATCACCTAAATTACCGGCCCCAGACATTGAGATAAAGTAGGTACTAGTAATAATAGTTCTATGGCCCCAGACAGCCTTCAAAAACCCTGGACATTTGGGTAAAATCGTAATTTTTTCTCGGACACCCTAGAAAGTATTTTATTTTTCTTTATTCCGGATGAGCCCATTCTTGACCTCGATCTCGGCTAATGGTAAGCGATATATGAGGTCTACTATGGAACGATTTTTGAAGTTGAAAATAAACGCAATGATAAATTATTTTCTTATCTTCCAAAACAATAAATATTTCATAAAGAACTATGCATAGCGTGTACCTATAAACCTTCAAGCAACTGTATGTCTATCAGGTCTAGATTTTGAACAATTTGTTGACAGTTATAAAATTTCATAATTTTTGCATATTTCATGACTTTGTACAAAGTGATTTTATTTAAATAATTTTGTTGTAAAGTATGATTCCTGCTTCCTTCATTGCACTTTTAATCAAGTTTTCCTTTCCTGAAATATAGATATTTGAAATGTTGACTGATTTTTTCATAGAAATTCCCAAAGGTGTGTTGTAAGGAAAAAAGTATCATAATTCAAAACATCTATACTTCAGTGATGAAAGATGGTGGAGAGTTGATTCAAAGAACAAAAAAAAAGTAAAAAAAAAAACAATGTGGAGAGCAGGACACTATATACTTTACAATATATTTATTATTATTTTCTGCAATAAAGTTGTTCACTTAGTACCAAAGTCTATAAAATATGCAAAAATAATGAAATTCTAGGACTTTGACAACAGACGTTTCAAAATCTAGACCTGATAGACACGCTATACATAGTTTTTTTATAAAAATAAAATAGGTTAAGGTTTGCAAAAAAAAAGTAAAATTTTGTTGACTAGTGATTTTTACTTACTATATGGTTTTTACAACATTATAGACCTCTAGAACATTTCTATATACCTAGCTCTTTCTTTATATTTAATCAATATAAAAAAACAATGAGATGAAATTCCATAGGAATAACGAGTAATAAGACTAATAAGTGTCCGGATTTTACCCGGCTGCTTATTGGGAAAATCCTCCCGGACACTCCAAACTAGGGCAAATCTGGGGAAAACCGGATGGATGGCAGCCCTACAGGACAAACGGCTTATTGTGTTATCAAACCGCCAACTTCCAAACTCCGGGCTTATACTGAGAAATTTCTAATAGAAACACGCAATTTCGTCTGACCCGGGAATCGAACCCGACTGTCTCGTTGGTCTAGTGGTCGGAAGCTTTCTGCGAGGACTAAACGCATTCAACTTATTGGAGATTTTTATTTATTTATTTAGTCTCTCGTTTGACCACAATCTCACCTGATAGTAAACAATGATGCGGTTGAAGATGAAGCACGCTTATCAAGAAGTAACCTATTTACTCTTGTGTTAATAAAAACCCCCTGGTTATAGCTATCAGGAAACACACACTTTAGCTGTACGCACAATGAAAGTACTCCCAAAGAGTTTGTTGCCTTGACACTTTTAACTTGAACTAATTACTCTACTAATCAGAAATTAGATTGTGATAACAGAACGCTTTCACTATCTGTCCGTGATAAAGAAAATAAATCAATGCAGTAATTAACGAATTTTCTGTAATTCTATAGATAATTGTGCCAGCGGCTTCGCCCGCGTGGGAAGTTTTTCCCGTGTAAATCCCGATCCCGTGGGAGTTTCGCAAAATCCTTTCTTAGCGGATGCCTACGTCATAACATCTACCCGCATGCTAAATTTCAGCCCGATCCGTCCAGTGGTTTGGGCTGTGCGTTGATAGATCACTATGTCAGTCAGTCAGTCAGTCAGTCACCTTTGAGTTATATATATTTAGATAATAGCCATCAATGATTTTGATTTATTATTAGGCTTAATAATAACTGCCTCACGAGTCGATCCCGAGGTTAAGCAACGTTCGTCGAGGTCGGTCCATAAGGATGGGTTACCATTTTAACATATCAAGTTACCTCATACCTCGGGAAGCACGATAAGCCTTAGCTATGTTTTTGTTGTGGTAAAAGTCCACGGAAGCGAACCCCCGCTCGACTGCTACTATTCTATGTATACAACATGTATCGTAATTACCGCACACCTAGGGACACGGTATCGATAAGAAAGTATCGATATTGTACTCATGAATAATATCGAAAAAAAAAGTATCGTACTCATAAATGTATCGAAACAAAAGTATCGATACTTCAAAGTCTATTTCTTTGAAGTTTAAGAAATTTCTATCTAATTCATTTCTACAATTATTATTTTTTAATTTTCAATTAACTTATATTTTTTTAGCTTAGTTATTAATTTTATCTCGTGCATGCTGTGGTCTCTTATAAGTGAAAGAGTACACCTACAAAACATATAATTTGTATAACCTGAATATTTATGAACTGTGTATATGTTTTGTTAGAGATCCTAAATAAATAAATAAAAATTAAAAAAAATAATAAAAAAAAGTATCGAGTACTTTTCTTAGAGCCCATACGTCAGGCCGTCAATGACAGTCGAAGTCGAAGACGAAGACTGAAGGTACGATTTCTAGCTCAATGTAATGATTTAGAAGGTTCAGTCTAATTGAACCAGATGGCATTGCCGTCCAAGATTTATTCGATACGATACCTGTCAAGAAGTACTCATTGAGTAAAAAAAGTATCAAATACAAAGTATCGAGTACAAAAGTATCGGTATCGAAACGAAACGTAATCGATATCACAAAGTATCGATACTTTTTTCGTGTCCCTACGCACACCCTCAAACACCCCAATTAGAAAATTATGTTTTTATCATAATACATACTCTGAATTTTTAGTTTTACTTGTTTAAACAGTTTTTTTTAAGACTTTAACTTCCTTTAAATGAGTTTCATTTTTCTGTAATGTGTACTGAATGAGGGAATTTATATAAATCTGCTTTTAAAAAGTTACTATTTGAATTTACGGTCCCTAGTTAGTTTGTTTTTACTATACAGCGAAAGTGTAATTTGTAATTTACGTAGATTATGTGTACTGAATGACGGAATTTATATAAATCTCATTTTAAAAAGTTACTACCTACTTTAATTTACGGTCCATAGTTAGTTTGTTTTTACTATACAGCGAAAGTGTAATCAGTAATTTACGTAGATTATGTGTACTGAATGACGGAATTTATATAAATCTGCTTTTAAAAAGTTACTACTTTAATTTACGGTCCATAGTTAGTTTGTTTTTACCCGACTGCGCCAGATGGAGGGTTATGTTTTTCGAGAGTATGTATGTATGTATAATTGTTTGGCACGCTCTGTGCTTGAGAGGTATCGTTAGATTCGTATTGACTGTGAAAGTGACACTGGGTATATCAAAATAAAAAAAAACCAAAATGGCGGATTTTTGGCGCCATATTATGCCTTCAAAAAAGTTTTTTTTCTAAAAACCTATCGAGTGGGGTATCAAAATAAAGGGTTTTAAAAGGTGATTACATACATATATGTAACTTATATGGTTAAAAGTAATTCAAAGTGACAAATCGTAAAAAACACGTATCAAGAACTAAAAACACACGTAAAAAGCTAATAAAAACAAGCCCATTTTAAATTAAATAAAAGTTGGAAGCAGGCGGGACCCATTTGAGTTTGAAACTATAATAATGGCATGGGCCCCGCCTGCTTCAAACTTTTATTTAATTGAAAAATGGGCTTGTTTTTATTAGCTTTTCAGTTAGTTTTAGTATAAGGTTGCAGTCGGGTTTTTTAATTTTTTTAATTACTATACAGTGAAAGTGTAATTTGGAATTTACGTAGATTATGTGTACTGAATGATGGAATTTATGTAAATCTGCTTTTAAAAAGTTTTAAAATTTACGGTCCATAGTTTGTTTTTACTATACAGCGAAAGTGTAATTAATTGCTTTGGGATAAAAATTTCGATATTTTTAAAATTAAAAATTATAAAACTCGATTCAAAAACGATTCTGAACAAACTAATTTCAGGATGTGCATCAATTATGTTGCATGTTGTATATCTACTTAGCCTTGCTGTGTTGGGGTCAGTTTTCAGTCTAACCAGATGCAGCCGATTATTGTGTTTACATGGAGCGTCTGCCTATCTGACCTCCACAACCCAGTAACTGGGTAACACGATACCCCTTGGCAAGACCATTGTTAGATTTTCTGACCTCTGACTACCCGTAACGACTGTCAAAGATGTACGAATGACAGCCGAACGTTGGTCCTGGCTGTCATTTGTAAATTTGGACAGTCTCAGCTACTGGGATGAAATCATGATGTTTATTTTGCAAATAGGTTATAAATAACACTTTCACATGACGTCATTTTTTTTTCCGTAAATGTAAACTAGAAGAGGCCAGTGTCAACGTCTCTTTTAAAGTCCAGATAATCTGTAGTGATCAAATCATATGAGAGCCATGTAGGTTAATGTCTGTGGCGCCCTTTAGAGGACAGAATCAAACAGATTTGAGCAGGCCCGTCCAAACAGTGCAAGCGCGATGTTTGACAAATGATCGCGATGTGAAGGTGAGATCGCATCATGTATAACACTAGTTCTCGTCTGCATCTAGTTGGACATAGCGGATCTTAACATTATTGGGCTGAGGTTAACAAGACTGAGCTGACAGAAAACCAACTAAAAAAATAATAATAGGTTACAAATGACGACATGCCAGGCGTTGTGGCTGAGGGATTGGTTGCAGCACTGTGTGTCATGGGTTCGATTTCCGCACAGGAACAAATGTATTTGTTCCGGGTCTGGGTTTCTGTAAAAATGCACCCACGATACACGAAAAATCCCTTGTGTGGGATAATGTGTTTTTTTTTATTATAACACTTTCGAGCAGTTTAAGCTAGACGAGGTCAGTGTTTCTTAACTTGCTTCGGAAGAAGAAATACCGGGACGAGATCTGAGTTAGAAGCCAAAGTATCTTTAAAAATCCACTGTTCATGTATTGGTAAGTTATGAGACTCATTAAAGTTAATGTGTGAAGTGGTCTTTCGAAGAAAGTACCAACAGAATAAAATAAAACTGTGAGTTAGGTTACAGAAATTATACATCCCATCCATTCACACAAAACGTTTTGGGAAGGAGTGGAATTTTTTGCCGGAGTCTATATTTCCTGATAGCTGTAACCTGTCAATTTTTAAGTCAAGAGTAAATAGGTTAGTTTTAACTTTTGAGTCGTTTTTCTGGTCTGCTTATCTAACCTCTTCAGACCAGCAGCTGGAGTCTGGTCGTGGTCAGAGAGGTCCATGAGTCGCTCCATGTAAAATACTAGTACTGAGCTTTATCCAGTTAGACTGAGAGCCAACCGAGAGGGAACAGGCTAAGTAAATGATGAATAGGCTCATGGAGACCACCATCCTGCATTTTTTAAAGTACCTTACTAATATTATAAATGCGAATGTAACTCTCTCTGTGTGTTACGCAATCACGCCTAAACTACTGAACCGATTTTAATGAAATTCGGTACGAACATAGTCTAGAGCCTGAGAAAGCACATGGGCCACTTTTTAATGCGAATAAAGGGCTGTAAGGGGTTGAAATAGGGGATGAAAGTTTGTATGGAAATTACGTCATTTTTAACGCTAGAAGCTTAAAACTTATTTTTTAGACTTTTGATTAGATATTAATAAATACGACATTCAAAATATGTATGAGCATTATTTTCAAAATAATTAGCCTAAAAATTAAAAATGCTGCCGAAAGTCACTATTCCGCGCGGACGAAGTCGCGGCCACAGCTAATAGTTCCATATATGAGTCTTTGGTCCCACGAGATCACTCAACCCAATCATCACATTTTGAAAATATCGACTGGATCCACTGCTCAATTTTATTATTAGTACAGTCGCGGACTACAGCTAAAAAATAAGTACTATTTAAAATCAGACTGATTAAATAGCATTAATTTATTATGAATAAATTTATACATAAAATATCACTAAGTTTTAAACGCTGTATTAGAGCAAGTTATGCACTCATGTGTGCACTGAATGATAGAGATAGATATTCTGTTTACTGTACACCATAACATAATTAAATAAGGACTTAACTACAAATGGTGTCGTCTGCCGCGTTGTATGGCAATGTTAAGTATTCGACAAAGTAATAAATTAATAGTTTAAAAATCACTAGAAAAACACGCTTTTATAAATGCACGAAAAACAAGAAAATTGTTCGCGCTTTTCTTTTTTTGTTATATATTTTGAGATATATGTTATACACGTTATATAGGATATCAACCGTAACAAAACAATTAATACTGTGTGACTGCGGCTTTTATTTTTGTTCTGTTCTTGTTTTTCCAGTAACCTTGTTTATTTCAGCATCCTGAAAATCTTGTTTCATACTTTTTCAGCGTCATTTTTTTGTCGTAGTCGGGTTTTTTAGGTTTGTTATAACCTTGAAACCTGATCGTGTTCAAAGTCCATTACGTGTCCTTTATCATAAGTGCAAACACGACTATGATACGATATTCCATCATGGAATGCCATTGCCTATCTTCCGGCTTCATCATCAGACCTTGAAAATAATTGTGGTCAAAGTTCAAAAGTCTATACGATTTTCCATCATGAAGTTCCAGTTCATATCTAATTGTGGTCAAAGTTCAAAAGTCTATACGATTTTCCATCATGAAGTTCCAGTTCATATCTTCCGGCTTCATCATCAGATCAGTTTGACAGTACCATATTATTGTATTGTCATCAGAACTACATCCAGCCAGGTCACGGGAAGTATCAACCGACCTATTCGGAATTTCTTTGCAAAGGCTGTGAGCAAATGGCTCGAAAGTACAGTTCATATCCGAGTAGTTTGTAAGTGGTGGTATAGATGTCGCCACAAGTTCCATGAGAGAAGTGTTTGTGGGCTTCTTGGTTAGTATAGTTAGGTATTTTTCTGATACTTCTGGTATTTTCTGTCTAACGGAAAGCGAAAGAAGAGATGATGCAATGTCACGGTCACTCTTGAAGGATTCGTACCAGGTTACTTCGTTACGTTACATTCCTACTGTTTCTAGTTCAGGTTTGTGCAGTTCCCTGCCAGGTTGCGGGAATGTTCTAACCAGATATCGCGGCCCCGCAAGAGCAGCTGAAGGAACGGGGTAGGTTTTTAGTCAGTAGACTCCCTTCCGCTAAACCCAGAGAGAGACGTCAAAAAGGTCTCTGCAATTCCTGCACACTTGTTATTAACCTGCAGATCACTGACTACAGGGCTAAATACCTTCGGAATCCTAGGTTTCCTCCGTGAAATGGTAAGTTTCAGAGCTTTGCTCGCCATTCTGGATGGAGCTGAGATGGATCAAATGCTGTTTTTATCCTACTCGTACGCGAAATATGTGCTTGGTCGTGGAGTTGCGGACACTGTCCCGACATAAACACATACGGCCACTTATTCTCACCTGTTTACTCCTGTTGGTCGCGTTGTTGGAGCGTCCCTGTCGCAGCACGTCGCGGTGCCGTGCTATCAGCTCGAGGACTGTTCGTTTCTCCAGCTCGGTGAAGTTCTTGGAGCGCTCTTTGTGGCCGCGGCGAGCGCGGAACGATGTGGACGTACTGCGTGTTGACATATCACTCTGGGGAAGAGGGAAAAGGGAGTTTAAGTAAACTAGTGAAAATAGAATTTACAATGGCTCAGAAATCTGGATTTTGATTTTAGGTCATCGTCAAGAGGTTTCGATGCACGGAAGAATCTCTATATAATAAGATGATCACGATATATATCTATATATTCTCTATATATATTAAGATGATCACGGTTCTAACGAGATACCGCGGCCCCGGAACTTAAGGGCAGCTGAAGGATCAGGGTGGGTTTTTAGTCAGCAGAAGTCTGACTCTCCCTTCCGCTCCACCCAGAGCGGGTGAAGTCATTCGATGATTTTCCCAATCAGAAAAAAAATGGCTGACATGAAAGTCAGTAAATAGACTCCGGACTCAAGTTGGTCGTACAAAGAAAATCTGTTCGGGTGGAGATTTATTGATGTCTCTGCCCTGGGCTGTAAATGTAAATGTGGTTCTGCTCCACATACCGCATGGCGCACTTAATTTTCTATTCTGCATATCCTGTCGATTACGCACTACAGGACTTGATGGAAGCTGCCGAGAGTCAAACTTGTTGCCCAATTCTGGGCAGACTCCATCTAGCCATTTCCATCCATCGACACGCTAAGATTACTTCCCAGCAGGAATCGAACGCGCGACGCTAACCATAGCAGATAATCGCTTAACCAGTGCGCCAATTATGGTGTCAATACATAAAGTAATTAAAATTAACCTACAACTGCGCTGAATACATAAAATACCACCACACATAATCTTAAAACAGTTTCGAAACAAAAACATTAACGGAGAAAGCACATCTCGTAACAATAAATCTAACTCGTACTTATTTTAAGCGAAATAAGTTGTTTTAATTATCCACATAAGTATAAGTAATCAGGTTTTATTCATTAACATGTAAGAAAGTAAATATCCATAAATTATTCTATAAAAGTTATTTGCTGTTCCTTAATTCCGGTGGATGTGAAGTACAGTCGGCAAAAACATTATTAACTCTTGTCGTTTTTAATCTTGATATTTAAAATTGTTTTTCGGACGATTATCAACGTAAACAGTCAAAACTACTGCCTAGAAAAATGAAACATGGATTATCGTATTACAAAGCGCGGCAGCTAAGATTTTTTAAATTTCAGTATTTGTTGAGGAAATGGGAGACAGTATAAAAGTTTTTTTTTTTCTAGACAGGCTTGCGTTTGACCACCTTCTCACCTGATGGTAAGCGATGATGTGGTCGAAGATGAAGCAGGCACCTAGAAGTAGTCTTTTTACTCTTGACTTAAAGACCCCCAGGTTATAATTATCAGGAAACAGACTCCGGCAAGGAATTCCACTTCTTAGTTGTACGCATAATGAAAGTATATCCAAAACGTTTTGTTTGTAGATAGATAGATATACTCTTTATTGTACACCATAACAGAATTAAATAAGGACTTAAAAAAACTACAATGGGTGTTACAATGGGCGGTCTTATCGCTAAAAGCGATCTTTTACAGACAACCTTTGGATGGATTTGACACAGCAGGAGAAAATAAATACGCGGGTAGGCCATGGTGTACTATTCACTTATATACAATAAATAAGTAATAACCTACATACTCAATACACATATATATACATAAAAAGAACAAATCTGAGCATATTTTTGAAAGAAGGAAGGGCTTGTGCTTGTCTTACTGACACGGGAAGAGTATTCCACAGTCGTACTGCTTGAGCTGCGAACGACTTACCAAAGAAATTGGTGGAGTGACTCGGTACCTCTAGCCTCAAGTTTTCCGATGACCTCAGAAATTTGGCATGTGTGTCATGGAGGAACTTAAAACGTTCTTTAAGATAAGAGGGGGTCTTAGGATTGAACAGAATACTGTAGAGCAGAGACAAGATGTGTAAGTTCCGGCGAAGACGTATAGGAAGCCACTTGAATTTCGTACGAAATTCGGATATGTGATCATATTTGCGCAAACCAAATATAAATCTTATGCAAAAATTTTGAAGACGTTCAAGTTTATCAAGTTGTGCCTCTGTGAGATCAAGATAACTGACATCAGCGTAGTCTAGGATGGGGTGTAAAAGAGACTGTGCTAGCGCAATTTTAGTGGCAGTTGGCAGAAAGTTGGAAGAAACCGGGCTTCGCAGAATTAGATTGTGCAATTTCATGGCATATCTACTTCCCGAAATGTAGCCAATAGGCTTGAAACTCGCCGCCGATGTTCAAGGTGTATCAAATTGGGGGGTCAGATATTCTGGCATATATCTTTGATAGTACAGACTAAAGGCTGCACGTGCTTTTTGAGGCATTGAGATTTTTTTTATACCTAGAGAAACCCATTAGAACATTTTGCTCAACTCGGAAATCCGAGATCTCATGATAACCACTTGAGCGCTCGCGACCACTAGAACAACGAGACAGTCAGAAAGTTAAGTATTGTAAGTTATATATATTCATTTTAGGATTTTTACCATAAGGTATTTTTTATTTATTTATTTAAGACAAGTTTCACAAGTAAATACATATTATATCTTCTGCCAAACTGCAGTACAGTTTTTGGCAGTGTTCTCGTGTAATCTTTAAATTATATATTATGATATTATATGTATATCAAACTACTTAATACTACCTATATCCCGGTCAGTCGCACCAGCAGCATCGACATCTACTCCAATTCTTTCCGTCAGTTTCGTTCGGTACTTTTGACTAACTTTGAGTCCTAGGACTGATTAGAATAAGCAATTGTAGTATTCACTCAATCATTAGGTGTAGTTTTAATAATTTTATATTTTAATAATTGTTTAGTTTAATAATTGTATATCTTAATAATTGTTTACTTTAATAATTTTATATTTTATAATAATTGTTTACTTTAATAATTGTATATTTTTATAATTGTTTATTTTGGCGACATAATTGTTGTTTAATCATTGTTTTTATAATTTTTATGTAATTATTTACTTACCATTATTGCTATTAATTGTGTTTTGATTTTTTATCGTATCTGGCAGTGCTGTGCACTTCTGTAAGAGATATATTTTTAATGTATAATAATCTAATCTTTTGTTTTTTTTTTTAATGTTGTAGTGAATACGTCGTTGAAGTGCCATGAATAAATATACTATACTTAAAATATATTTCGACGCAAACAAAAATTTTACAAACACACTAAATATCTAATGATGGGCTGAGGTTGTGCTGCCCGCCAGGCTGGCATGAGCAGCGCTCCGCTAGAGGGAGACCATCCGCGCGAGCGAGACATCGACTGTCGCCCGACACAAAAACGCGCGCTCGCGCAAATGGAGAACTTCTTTCTTGTTATGTTGACTGTACCTTAATTGCTTAGCTATTAAAACTCAAAATACTTTATTTCACATAGGCCTACATGGGCACTTATATAACATCATAAGCTAGAAGAAATTGGTCGTTTCCTATGGAAAAGAACCGGCAAGAAATTACAAGGTTACTCTTTTAAAAACATAATTATCTGTAATACAGGTTTTAATGACTCTTAACGGTATCTACTTAAAAAGTCTCAGTATCAAGTCAATAGACAATGATTAATAGTGTTGATAAAATGTCCATTTCCTAAATCAATAACTGGTTAACTATAACTATACCTACATATTTTGAGTAACACTCTAATTTGAATATGAAAAATATCTAGTGTTGCTTACATGTGGTATGTTTTTAGGGTTCCGTAGCCGAATGGAATGCTGACCACATTATATTATAAACTACACATGTGAAACTTAGTACGTTTGTATGCTGATAACCGCTGTCCGATTTTATTTAAAAATAAAAAATAAAATACATATATGTAAACACCTCCAAAGTGGTAAAATGTGTGTCCCCTGTAGCTTTTATAATAATGGAGTGAAAAATCGAAAGAAAATATATGTTAGAGATCGTAATAAAAACTTCGAAGGAAATTGGTTTGAACGATATAGAGTCAGTAGTTTCTGAGATATAGCATATTTTCTAAAATCGCAAATGTAACTTTGTATTTCATAAAAACAATATGAAAAACAAAGTATAAACAGGCGAAAATAAAAAGAAATGATAGGGCATCGAAAAATTCGTCAACATCGTTATCAATAATCAATATAATAAATAATCAAAAACACTGATTCTCTGTCCAAAGAAAAGGCCAGCCCTCTGGTCAATGAAAAACAAAGTTATTTTGCGTAATTACTACGGAATCTTTCGTGGGCGAGTCTGACTCGCCCTTGGCCAATTTTTATTGCTTTTTTTATTTTTATTAAAAATAGGTTCGCGTTTGACCACCATCTCACCTGATAAGAGAGAGTAAATAATAAAAATAAGTAGGCAATACAGAGGTATGTGTATATATTTGCGGGCTTTAGCTGCCTCAGTCGTCTAGTGGTCGCAAGCGCGACTATTGAGAAAGAGGTCTCAGGTTCAATTCCCAGGCCGAGCAAAAAGTGATATTGGGTTATTCTAATGGAAATTTATCAGTAATAGCCCGGAGTTTGGAGGTCCTGCGTCTGATCTCTCTCCAGTCGCGTCGGATTTCCATTCCACGGGCTATGAGTAAAGGAACAGAGTGTATCTGTATCTGCGTACATACTTGTGCAATATATGTAATATCTCCTGCGAAGATTGTAACTAATTATGAGATGCCGTGGCCAAAATCTGTTAGGAGGTATTTGCGGGATAAAGAGTGGTGCGGCATACTGCATGCAAGATTGATCATCTTATTCTTGGCGGAATTAACACTAGATATTTTTCAGAAGTATTAGTATGGCCTACCCAAATGTCCTTACTTTGGTATTGTTCGTCAGATCGTTGAGCTCCTTGTTCTAAGTTGAGATACACGATAACTGACAAATGCTTGCACTGTCTGGACAGGTCCACTCAAGTCTGTGTGGTTATTTCTTCAAAGAGCACCAAAGACATTAACCTACATGTTTTTCATATGATTGGACCAACACAAATTGTGTGGAGTTTAAAAGAGACGTTGACCTCTGTGTTTGTTTCGGTGTTTCTTCTCAGAGTAGTCAGTTAGGAAACACCGGCCTCATCTAGCTAAACTAAAATTAACACGCAAAAAATATGTTTTTTTTTTTTTTTTTTAGGTAGGGCCACTCGTAGATCAGCTCAGTAAGGCTGTGCGTCTACTTAACCGGTCTGTGAAAAAAAATGACAAAAAATATGACGTAAAAGCGTTATTTATAACCAACTAGCTGACCCGCCATGACTTCGTTTGTGTGGTATCCTACCCCTACCCAACCGATATCACTACCCCTATCCTACCGATACCCCACCCATATCTTACTCTAACCCTACCCTACTCTACCAATACCCTACCCCTACCCTACCCTACCCCTACCCTAAAACTTAATATCTTAACCCCTGAGTTTTTTTTTTGGCGTTTCTTCTCAGGGTAGTCAGTTAGGAAACACCGGCCTCATCTAGTTAACATTTACGAAAAAAATGACGTGTAAAAGTGTTATTTAATAACCAATTTGCAAAATAAAGATCATTTATCATTTATCTGAAATTAAATAATTTGAATTACAATAAAAGACTAAAAATACTTTCGAAGCAGTCCGATGCAGTTGACGTCATCAAATCTGCTATTAAATTAAAATGAATTCTATAAACTGTTGAATTCTGAATTAGTTTGAAATTTTAACTCGTTTCGAGTCCATTCACTGTCTGGTTTTCGATTTTTCCGGTCAATTTTATGTCTTAGAGACACATTAAGGCTGGAAACAGTGCTCGACCGACGGTCAGCGCTGACCGTACATTTTGACCGTCAGCGCTGACCGTCGGTTGTGTAAATCGTCAGCGTAACTGAGTGCGCATTCATAGGCTTGCATAGATATAGTTACGCCGACTGACGGTCAGCGCCGACCGTCGGTCAAGCATTGTTTCCAGCCTAAATGTCGTTACGAATACATTTATGTGTGTAGCGAGGCATCAATAGCCCAATGGCTAAGGTGTCGGTCTTGGGATCGAGAGGTCGCAGGTTCGAACCCCACCCATGACACTATAGCCGTGAATCTTACGTTGGAGGAGTTAACAACATTTCTTTTAAAAAAAAAGAGTGTAGCTGGTCTCGCAAATTTTAAACATTTAACATTTGATATTGACTGGTTCTCGAATTTTCCGATTTAATTTTAATGAGTTTCTAATAAAAAAAAAAAATAATAATAAAAATAAAAAAAAATAAAAATCTTTCAATCAATTAAATGTCGAATAGATTTATGTGGGTAACTGTACTTTTATCGCGCAAATTTTAAACTTTATAATATTGATACTAAAAGTAGAAGCAGATATAATAATAAATGCGGCTATTCTGAGTATCCTGTATTATAAATTAAGAACGGCACTCAACGTCTTTTTTTTTTCTTTTACGTGTGAGAGAATCATTGAATGACTTCTCCCGCTCTGGGTGGAGCGGAAGGGAATGTCAGACTTCTACCGACTAAAAATACACCCTTTCCTTCAACCGCCCTTAAGTTCCGGGGCCGCGGTATCTCGTTGGAACATCCCGGAACCCCGGCAGGCAAGGGTCCTAAGGAGCCCCGTCACTAGTGCTAGCGTCTCTTTGAGACTTTCTGACTCGGGCCTGGTCCTCACCGGACGGTGAGCTACTCCTGCTCACTGTCCACTAACCCGCACCTACGGTGGCCAGAGATCAGCTCGCGATCCCCGACGCTCGGGGCGTCTCCCGCGGACTTGACGTGTGTCTAACATTTTTCTATAAATTTGAGGTGTTCGTCAGTGATTTCTAACTAACTTTTATACAAGATACTAAAACACGAGCTTTTGAAAACTTAGTCTGTCTCTCAGTCAAATGGCGATGCGCCATCGTTACATGGTGGACATCCCACCCATACGCACGAAACGTTTTGGGAATACATTCATTGTGCGTACGGCTAAGGAGTGGAATTCCCTGCCGGAGTCTGTATTTCCTGATAGTTATAACCTGGGAGTCTTTAAGTCAAGAGTGAATAGGTTACTTCTAGGCAAGCGAACTTCATCTTCGACCACATCATCGCTTAAGATCAGGTGAGATTATGGTCAAACGCAAGCCTATCAACTACAAAAAAAAAATTCACATAAAAAAAATCGTTTCAGGCGACCGAACCCGCGGACAGAAGCTAGTATATGATTCATAATTTAGCAATAAAATGTTTCTATCGCTGGGACACAGAACTGCAGCTCTCAATTATAGGCAATGGGCCGTAATTCACCGCACTGGTCTAATACGGGTTGATGGGTGACACAAGTCTTCGAATTGTTTGGTCCTAGGATAAGCTAATTACCTCACAATGTGTACTTTCATCGATTTGAGAACAGTGATGATGATGGATAGACAGATAGATATACTCTTTATTGTACACCATAACAGAATTAAATAAGGACTTAAAAACTACAAAGGGTGTTACAATGGGCGGTCTTATCGCTAAAAGCGATCTTTTACAGACACCATTTGGATGGATTTGACACAGCAGGAGAAAATAAATACGCGGGTAGTCCATGGTGTACTATTCACTTCTCCATACTAATATTATAAATGTGAAAGTAACTCTGTCTGTCTGTGTGTTACCTTATCACGCCTAAACCGCTGAACTGATTTAGATGAAATTTGGCATGGGAATAGTTTAAAACTCTGGGACGAACATAGGATAGTTTTTATCCCGAAATTCCTACGGGATCGGGATTTAAGCGGGAAACCCATTCCACGCGAACGAAGTCGCGGGCGGAAGCTAGTATACAATAAATAAGTAATAACTTACATAATCAATACACATATACATATATATATATATATACAACGTGTAATGGAAACCACATATCTATCCAAAAGGTCTGAAGACCTGGTAAGGAGTCTCCATGTAGAGTTTCAGCACAAAATAACTGACTCAAAGAATTGATACCAAATTATTGGTTTCATATATTTCTTGAATACCAATCATAACAAACGTGTCACAACAATACGAGGGTCAATAACTTTCCACGTCACTTGCCAATAAAACGATAATTATTTTCGTTCTTTTTAATTTGAAAAATTCGGTCTCTGGTATCAGTGTATTGGAATTTGTAATAAGTTCTATACACGTAGACTTAGGATTACAAAACCCTTGCCATATCGTTTATTATCATCCAAAGAAGCCATGCACTTGGTATGTATTTACCCTTTAAATTACACGTTGTATACAATAAATAAGTAATAACTTACATACTCAATACACATATATATACATAAAAAGAACAAAGCAGAGTTATATAAAAAATAGTTGCAAATTAAAGAGAGAGATAGAGATCTTTTACCATGTTTTTGAAAGAAGGAAGGGTTTGTGCAATTACACTAAGTAGTGACTGGGTTGAAACTTGGAACCCACGAACTTCAAGACGCAAGTCGGGCCGGTAACCACTGGGCGCTCAGAAACTATAGTAACTTATGCATTTTTAAACCATGCGACATGCCTGCCAACTGTGCAAAATCTCTTTAAAGTCTGCTAAAGATTTCTGCTCCTAAATAAGGACTGTTAATAGACGTGAGGCGCCTGCTTACCTGCTTTTAGCTACTAATATAATTAGTCGTACAAAATGGAAGTGTACAGGTAACTCCAAAGATTAATAAAGAGCTTAGAGCTGTAATCATCAATACATTTGTGGAAGTGATATATTTGCAGAACCTCGAAGGAACAGAGTAAAACCACCCTGTGCTCCCTCGCACTCTTGCAACGGGGGTTGCGGTAGCACTATATACTTCAACGCGATACGTGTCAGCCCTGGCATAGGCTCGCCGTATTATAATGTTAGTTAAATAGAAATTGGGCCTTGTAGTCGCAGAACCTGTTTAGTGATTTCTAATTAATTTTAGAACATGAACTGTATACACATTGCAAAGCTTAATATAACCGACTCGTGTATACAAGGTGTTTTATTTTAAGTTTTTTCCTCACAGTTCCTCACAGTTTTTAGGGTTCCGTAGCCGAATGGAAAAAAAGGAACCCTTATAGATTCGTCATGTCTGTCCGTCTGTCTGTCTGTCTGTCCGTCCTTCCGTATTATCACAGCCATTTTATTACGAAACTATTAGGACTATACATGTGAAACTTGGTAGGTAGATGTATTCTGTAAAACGCTTTCTGAATTTAAGAAAAAAAATCAAAAAATGTTTATAATAAAGGGGGGCTTCCCATACATAGAACTAAAACAGAAAATTTATTTTTTCATGAAACCTATGCGTGTGTAGTATCTATAGACAGGTCTTTAAATGACATAGGGATTTTTAAAATCACTTTTTCATAAAGTCAATTGGTTAAAAGATATACGCTTCCAAAGTTGTAAAATGTGTGTCCCCCCCCCTCTAACTTCTATGATAATGGAGTGAAAAATCTGAACCCTTCATGAAAAAACGGAAACCTTCATGGGCGAGTCTGACTCGCACTTGGCCAATTTTTTTATTAATGGAACACCAGGTGGTCTTAACTGGTGGCGATGATGTGGCCGAAGATGAAGCACGCTTCCCTAGAAGTAACCTATTCACTCTTGATTTAAAGACCCTCAGGTTATAGCTATCAGGACACATAGACTCTGAGAGGGAACTCCACTCCCTCTAGCTATGTAAGCACAATGAAAGTATCCCCAAAACGTTTTGTCCGTGTGGGTGGGATGTCCACCATGCCGTATACGGAAACAATTGTGTAAATTCTATTCGTACTTGGCAGATTTTTTTTTATTACTAAACTTAAGTTGTTTAATCTACATGTCTCATTGGTGAGATTCCAGTCGGTTGACATTTTAGTAACGAAAAACTTATATACATAGGTACCTACTTAGAATGTCAAACATATTTTGTATTAATGAATAACAACCTAATTAGAGAACCGATACCAATGGTTTATTTTTCGGGAGATTAACCCCTCGATTGTCGCATGTTGAATGTATTTTTTGATTTTTGGGTAGGACTTCAGAAAAAATTATAAACAATGTAACTTATTTGCGAAAAAAGAAGAACGTGTGTAAGTGTTATTTAAGAACTAATTTTCTAAAATTAATATAATTTATCAGGTTTAGGCGCGGGTTTGCAGACGGCGAGCAAGGGTAGCTCACCGTCCGGTAACGGCCAGGCCCGAGACGAAGGCGCCAAGTGTTCCACGCGTGCCTCAAAAAAGCAGTCAGCAGGGCGCCAAGTGTTCCACGCGTGCCTCAAAAGAGCAGGCCATTGCCAGCTAGGATTGCGGGAATGTTCTAACGAGATACCGCAGCCCCGGACCACAACAACTGAAGGAACAGGGTGAGTTTTTAGTCAGAAGAAGTCTGACGCTCCCTTCCGGAGCGGAAGGGAGCGTCAGACTTCTTCTGACCCAGAGCGGGAGTAATTTGATGATTTTCCCACCGGAAAAAAGCTGAATTATTTGTAAGTGTATTATAAAGTCACGGCCGAAATGCTAGTTATTGATAAAATGTTACTAACGTAGTCTATAAGTTATTTTACTTAAACACTATGAATGTTATATGTAATTTGAATAAATATGTAATAATATTAATAAATTATGTATGATTTTACACGTTTTGAGAGAGGTCGAAGAGTCAACCAATTAATCGAATCACTTTGTCTCGCGCGATGGCTGGGTAAAAAAATGTCGTGTTCCGCATCTTCTGCGTGTACGGTTGCGGGGGGAGTTTTTTGGCGGAATTAAAACTTAATATCATTCAAATTGTTAATAAGCCACAAATTATTATTTTTAAATTACTAATGAGTCCGCTGTTGTCTCCGATCACACCTGATGGTTAGTATTAAATGAGGTCTACGATGGAACGAGCGAGCCCAGAAGATGCTTTTTCATTCTTGCTTTAAAGGCTGACGTGTCATATGTCGCAGGGAACACAGATGCCGGCAGAGTTCCATCGCATAGCTGTGAGCACAATAAATGTAGAGGAGAAGTGCTTAGTACGACAAGACGATATATCGACCTAGTGTGGCTCGTACCCTGAAGTACGTCTAGCAGACGAGACGAGACGAGAAGGGATTAAGGCGAAGTACAATCTATAGAAGCTTAACAAGCAAGCAACTTATAAAGACACCTAGAAGTAATAACAAAAAGCATAATATAATTTCATAATATAAAATATAAGCTTAATTTTATGAGTAGGTCATGGCTAAATAATACACTTCACACCGGAACAGCTGCTCAAACTTTATCAAGCACAAGTTCGGTCGTGTATGGAGTACTGCTCTCATCTTTGGGACGGATCTGCCAAATACCAGCTCGATGCACTTGAGACTATCGAGAAAAGGGGCAAAAGGCTCATTGGCAACAGTTTTTCGTTGTCGAGTGGTCGAGACAAAGCTTCAGAGCCTTGATCATCAGCAACGTGTTGCAAGCCTATCAGTTTTCTATCGGTTATATTTCGGGGAGTGTGCGATGGAATTGCAGTCTAATTTCACCAAGCCCTTTTCATCATCGGACTACAAGACAAACGGCGTTGCGCCATCGCGGCATCGTTACATGGTGGACATCCCACCCATACGCACAAAACGTTTTGGGAATAGTTTCCTTGTGCGTACAGCTAAGGAGTGGAATTCTCTGCCGAAGTCTGTTTCCTGATAGCTATAACCTGGGAGTATTTAAGTCAAGAGTGAATAGGTTGCTTCTAGGCAAGCGTGCTTCATCTTCGACCACATCATCGGTTAACATCAGGTGAGATGGTGGTCAAATTAAAAAAAAAAACAGCCACATGTTTACACGTTGTAAGGTAGACCAACGCTTACCATCTTAGTATATTTGACTAGCATTTCACCCGCGACTTCGTCTGGGTGTGTTTCGAAATAATTTATAGAACTTTTATATATAGCACTCACAAATAATGCACCTTAGGTACTAATAATGAAAAAATTTAGAATTGAATAATTTTTTTTTTCGGGGATTACCCCCTAAATACGAACTTACAAACCCTCTTTATAATATTAGTTTACATAAAGTATTTGTAAACATATATTCGTGTTAATGTTTATAACTATACTAGTATATTTTTTGTAGTTCAGGTTGGACTATTTTTTATTTAATAAGGCATGCCAACAAACTATTTATTTACAATAACATATATGATATTGCGCTTAATCTGTTACACCTTGTATATTATACAAGGTGTAACAGATTAAGCGCAATACCTCAGACACCCCAATTAGAATATTTAATTATAAGTCGGAAACAACATCTGTAACTAAATAAATTGAAGCCAAACCTAGACATTTTTTATAAAATCCTTACTAAATGCAAAACGTATGTGCGTCATACAATATTCTTACGCAGACGCATACACTCATGCAATGTTACTGACCAACACGCGCATTTCCTTGAATTAAGGATTGTAGGTATTCATTTGTCATGATGATACTGTTTCCATTTTATTCAGTCAAAATTTAACACCTATTTTTTATGACGGAAATCGATTCAGAAGCCGATTCTGAACTAACTCCTATCAGGAATTACGTTTATTCTGTTACGCGTTGTATAGTGAACAATGTTTTGGATTGTAAAAATGTGTAAATACGCCACTTAAATGCATGTTCATCATTTAACTTAATTCATAATTATGATTTTAGAAATTCAGTAGGTATTGTTATATAAAGATTTAATTGAGCTATAGTCAAATTAAAATTCAATTAAATTACAGTTTGAATCACAATACACTACTTAAATATCAATAAATTACAACAAAATGTAAATAAATTACTTTACATTTCAATAAATAAATAAATGTTTATTTACGCATTTTATCGGGGTCTAGCGGTTGCCTTTTTCGTAGGCTTTTCTACCGTGGACTTTATCACGATAAAAACATGACCCTCCTTCTTTTGTAGTCGGGTAAAAGCGGCCTATTACCTTTCTAGAGCTTCAAGTTACTTCCATACAAATTTTCATCCCAATTCACTCAGAACTTTCAAAGATTAGCGCGTACAAACAAACAAACTTTGTAATATTAAACTTGGTAATATTTGTAATATAAGCATAGATTTAGGAAAATATATTTAAATAAAATCAATAAAATATACTATTACGCATGGGGCGGTAAACTTAAATAAATCTGAATGAGTTTGCGTGTGTTGTGTGTGTGGAGAGTTCGGTAATAAATACTGTGACACGTGATATTTATGTATTAGAAGATAAAGCTACTTTTTTATGTGAATTCGAGAACACGGAACTCTAAAAATTAATCTACCGATTAATTTTTAGGGTTTCGTAGCAAAATGGCATAAAAATATATATAAAATTAAGGGGGAGCCGCCATACATGGAACTGAAAGTAAAAATTTTTTTTTTTTCATCAAACCTATACGTGTGTGTCTTATCTATAGACAGGTCTTTAAAAATGACACGGAGGTTTCTCAAACCACATTTCTTAAAGTCAATCGTTCAAAAGATATACGCTTCTAAAGTGGTAAAATGTATGTCCCCCCCGTCTAACTTTTATAATAATGAAGTGAAAAATATAAAACAAATAAATGCGATGTAGATCGATCATGTAGATGTTAACGTAAACTTTCAACGAAAATTGGTTTGTATGAGATCGGGTCAGGAGTTTTTGAGATATAGTACATTTTCTAAAACCGCAAATATAACTTTGTATTTCATAAAAACACATCAAAGTTATTTGGCATAGTTGCTACGGAACCCTTCATGGGCGAGTCTGACTCGCACTTGGCGCCAATTTTATATATTAGAAGATAAAGCTCCTTTTTATGTGAATTCGAGAACACGGTAGATTTTTTTTTTATTATATTGCATTATGTTAATTAGTCTATACTGTCTTCTCATACCGGTTTGAAAAGACTAACCATGGAGTGTCTTACCGGTTATGTGTTTGGTACGAACTCATGATCTTGTAAGCCGTGAATATAACCACTGGGCTATAACGGCATTAAAAATATCGTGAGGAAAATGGCATGGCCTAGGACTGCAGAATTCGAAGACATTCGACATCCACTAACCCGGCTTGTGCTCGCGTGGTTGAGGAGGGCCCAATCCGTCTCATAAAGAAGAGTCCATACAATTCGTACTGGTCAAATCACATGAGAACTAGGTAGATAAAGAATCTCAAACAAATATTAGCTAATAAAGCATACTACACTGTAAACGAGTACTTAAATGACAAAATAATAATGATGCATACATAAATACATTACATAATAATATATGATTTGAAATTACAAACTGATCTCACTGAATTTGATAATGTACCTAATTTAATTAATATTTCCTAAAATTGTTTATTGTTAATTTGTGTTGTTTTTTATTATTTTTAAATAATATCTCCTATAATTATAGTTTGTTAATATGTTTTATTCTTTTTTCTTCTCAATTGTCTATAAAATGATTAGATAGGTTTATTGAAAATTATTTAATTTATAGTAAATAAGTATTGTGATATAACTTTGGAATAAAATCAAATAAGAATATAATATAATTTAATTTTAAGTAATTTGCTGTGCCCGACCGACTGATGATGATCATATTTTGTAAACCTACCACCTAAGTTCACATTGTGGAATGCAATAAATAATTGAGTATTGAGTATTGATTTATGTCTGGGTTGCGGGAATGTTCTAACGAGATACCGCAGCCCCAGGCTACAAGCGCAACTGAAAGGGACAGGTTGAGTTTAAATCAGTAGCAGTCTGACACCCCTTTCGGAGTTATTAGATGATTTTACCTACGAAAAAAGGTAGATTTCTATCGATAAATGATCTTTATTTTGCAAATTAATTATTAATAACACTTTTACACGTAATTTTTTTCGTAAATTTAAACTAGATGAGGCCGGTGTTTCCTAACACTACCCTGAGAAGAAACACCGAAACAAACTCAGGGTCTAGTCATGGTGCTCTTTTGGGGAGAGAAGCATACAGATTTGAGTGGAACTGTCCAGACAGTGCATATGCCAGTTGTCAGGACATTTGGGTAGGTCGCATAAAGTACTTGAACAGCCACTTTTCTTTCATTAATTATTTTCCTTTTCTGCAGACTTTGACCTGTAATTTTTGTCGGCGTTTCTTCTCAGGGTAGCCAGCTGAGAACCTCCGGCCTCATCTCGTTAAAATTTACGAACGAAAGACGTATAAACGTGTTATTTGTAACTAATCTATATTAATATACTAACTGCTGCCCGCAACTTCGCTCGCGTGGGAGGATTTCCCGCGTGAATCCGGATCCCGTGGGAATTCCGGGATAAAAAGTATGTGCCTGTGTGTTATTTCAGGATGTCAACTATCAACTTACCAAATTTCATTAAAATCCATCCAGTAGGTCCGGAGATTAGCGTGTACAAATTTAAATGTACAGACACACTTTTTGAGGTATTCCTTGAAGTAGAGTAGACCTTTTAGTAGAGCTCCCGATAGCGGTGCGCAGTAAAAGGTGCGCTCCGAGGAATAAAAAAGGAGCGCTTCATTAGGTGCGCTTCAAAATGGTAGCGCTTCGAGGAATACTTCCACTTTTTCTACTGTTTTATTATATGAAAATAGATGAAGCGGAAAAGTAGGTAGTAACTATTGTGTTACCCAGTTACTGGGTTGTGGAGGTCAGAGAGGTAGTCGCTCCAAGTAAAACACTAGTACACAGCTGCATTCAGTTAGACTGGAAGCCGACCCCAACATACTTGGGAATAGGCTAAGCAAATTTATTAAGCTATTGCATAGCTTTTATCGCGGGCTTTGAGCGCGGCGACCGAATCAAGAAATTCCGTAACGAAAATAAACCTAACATCCCCCACTCCGACCGGCACAGCGGTGCGGCGTTGAAAGCCGTGCATCGACTAACGTCGTTTCAGTTCGGCAGACTTCGGCACGGTGTTTGTGTGCGTGCGACTAGACTTATGCGTGTAGACTAGCTGCTATGAGCAGTTAGCAGTTAGTCTACACGCATACGTCTATAAGATAATAAAAATATTTTAAACAATATTAACTTCTCATTTAATCAATAAAAAAATAAAATGTTTTCTTATCGGTCACCACGCTCAAAAAGTGTAACTTGATTTATATCAAAGAAAAAAAAATACTGTACCTATAAATAAAATAAATAAATAATTAGAATTGCACAAGTTGATAAAAAATGCTATGCAATAGCTTTACCGCGGCAGTCCCCGAGTGCCACACTCATTATTATTTATTTATTTGTCGCAGACCATTGATCCATAGAGTGTTAGTATAAAACTTAACTTATTGTAAGTACAATAAATTAAAACAATATCAATTTAATTGGCGACATGCACACATACGCACATGCCTACCAGCCCAGTGCCTGACAAATGGCCCATCGATTTTGTCCGCCAGTGTAACTAGAATGTTGCTAACGTGCTCAAATAGGTACTTTGTGCAAACTTTGTAGTAGCTGCAATTAATACATCGGTATTTCGTCCTACCGTCCCAAGCAATATAAGACGCGCCTTGCCATTAAATTACGATGAAAATTAACATTTTACATTCATAATGTAGTATGGTTTTATACCTAAAGGTTGCCTGTTCTCTGTAGATCCTTTTTATGGTGTTGGCCTCTTTGGATTGAATATTTTGAGGTCGTTTGCCTATCAGTACCTACCTACTTGATGTAGGTTATTTTTTAACCTCAAAGTGTCAAGTTAATTTTAATTTAGAAACAAGTCTTTTTTATAAAAGGAGACATAAACTTTTGGTATTTAAATGTAGTAGTCAAACATGATAATAATATTTTTTTTTAATATATATTTATAAATGTTTTTATATAGGAATATTTAAAAATGTAAATAATATGTATATAAAATGTAATAAATGAAATAAATTCTTAAAAAAAAGTAAAAATGAAATTATCTGGCTCCTGAACTAGTTATAAACTGTATGGCATGAGCCAGTTTACAGTTCAATAAAAGTACCGATTGTGGCCCAAAATCTAAAACAGATCGCAGTTGAAAAAGAAACTTGCAGTTACCTAATTTTTATTTTTGTTTGTGCTCATATATAAATATTGTATTTTTTTACTTCATAAATAACATAAAACATAGTACATATAAATCAACCGAACAATTAATGCGAATAGTGCCTTATAATGATGTAGGTACTATCGGCCAAAGATACGCATGCTCACTTAAGAAAATATTTCTGCGGAAGCGCAGCTAGTGACAAACCACATCCCTTCCTGGTTTCGCCCAATTAGAAATAATATGCATTTTGTGAGTACAGGGCGTGTAACATTATATTAATACTTACTATTACGAACACTACTAAAATACGCTTCGTGCATCCTATTGGTCAAAATACATGCATTAGGCGGTCGAGTTGTGAGCCGTGCTATGCGATTATAGCCTTAAAGGTGAGCATGCGGAACAATGGTCGATAGTACCTACACAAATTTTGTAATGTACATTCAACTGATTCAATCATTTCACCTGGATGGTATCACCTAAGTGAAATGTTTCCGCGGTGAAATGAGGACGCCAGAAAGTGCACTGGTCACCTGGGACGAAGTGCACCTTTTGTTGTGAACAAAGTGGCATAAACCTCATTTAAGTATGTGTCCAAAAACACAAAAACTAACATAACTATAAACACCTGACACTAGGATTAAGGAAAATGTCGGTTACGGGAATGTTCTAAAGGGACAGGGTGGGTTTTTAGCCAGTAGAAGTCTGACACTCCCTTCCGCTCCACCCAGAGCGGGAGAGTCATTTGATGATTTTCCCACCCAAAAAAAAGGATTAAGGAAAATGTAAAAACTTTGCCGGCCCCAGACAAAGACTAATATAAACCCCGGAAATTTGGGTAAAATCACAGTTTTTCCCCGGACACCGTAGAAAAATACATTTTTCAACTTGAAACTAAAAACAACGATGGGTAATTATGGTTTTTATCTATACTAATATTATAAAGCGGAAAAGTTTGTTTGTTTGCTTGAACGCGCTAATCTTCGAAAGTAGGTACTGGGTGGATTTGGATGAATTTTGGTATGGAAGTAGCTTGAAGCTTGAGGAAGGTTATAGGCTACTTTTTACGCGACTGCAAAAAAGGAGAGTTATGTTTTTACCGTGATAAAATCCACGGGAGCAAAGCCCCGCGTGAGTACTAGTCTATACTAATATTATAAAGCGGAAAAAGTTTGTTTGTTTGTTTGTTTGCTTGAACGCGCTTATCTTCTAAAGTACGGGGTGGATTTGGATGAAATTTGGTATGGAAGTAGCTTGAAGCTTGAGGAAGGTTATAGGCTACTTTTTACGCGACTGCAAAAAAGGAGAGTTATGTTTTTACTGTGATAGAATCCACGGGAGCGAAGCCCCGCGTGAGTACTAGTTTAGTGATAAAGTGATAACATTATAGAGCCTCAGAACTTTTTTAATAACAGTCTCTTCTTTTTCATTTAATTAACGTAACATAAACAAAGAGATGAAATACCAAAGGAAAATAATAATAGAGATCGTGCTTTTTGGCACCCGTAAGACCAATGTGTGTCCGGGTTTTACCTGGACACTTATTGGAAAAATCCCCCGAACGCCCCAGGACGCTCTCCAAACTAGGACAAATCCGGGAAAACCCGGACGGATGGCAACCCTATGTATGTGTAAACCAATACAAGAAATAAAGTTTTCTTTATTTTTATTTATTAATGTGTCCATCTTTGTTTTCAATGATTGCCTCATAGATCTTTGGCATCGTGGTTTCTGGTCAAATAAATTCAGAACACTATCGCAAGAGTATTTATAGTAAGCCAAGCTCTAGTTATGTTAATTACTTATTAACTTCATCAAAACAAGACTGCCATTTCAAAGATTAACCTCGATAAAATTCTGACATTCACACTATTTTGTTTTTATGATGTGTCGGCAAATAATAATACCTATTATACAGTTTAAAGTTTTAGTGTAGTTAAGTAGTTTCGGTGAGATACAAAACAATAAAAAGTATTGAAATTATTTTTAAAACTTATAAAATTAATGATAATAGCCTCGCGTTTGACCATACCATTTCAATCTTGACTGAAAAACCCCCAGGTTATAGCTATCAGGAAACACAAACTCTGGCAGGGAATTCCACTCCTTAGCTGTACGCACAAAGAAACTATTCCCGAAACGTTTTGTGCGTATGGGTGGGATGTCCACCATGTAACGAGTTTCTGATGAAATATAATGAGAAAACTAACGCAAAAATATTAGTAGTAGTTATTCTGAACTCTAATTATGTTGATGACTTAATAACTTCATCAAAACAAGACTGCCATTTCAAAGATTAACCTCGATAAAATTCCAACTTATACACTATTCTATTTTTATAGAGTCGGCGAATAACAATACCTTTGCATTTTAACAGTAATTAGTAATTTTGCAGTATTCCCGTTTGAGCACCGTTGCATTGAGCACCAAAGGTATTCCCATTTGAGCACCAATTATTAAAGTAGCTTGGTGTTCAATGGGGAAAAATAATAATAAAAAAAAACAACTTTATTGCCTTTTGAGCACCTGCGGTGCAGTAGCGTTTAGTGATGGGGTTTATAATAAAAGATATCGAGAAACAGTCGCAGTACTTTATTATCATGTTAATTTGAGGTGGATTTTATGGTCCTATACATACCACTAAGTATTTATTATTAATATTACAATCAGCCTTATATTATTTTCTAGGCTCTTCGCTTATTTAAAACTAATAAAAGAAATCTTATTCCTCGTAACAAATTATAATACGTATTGATTGGTGCTCATATGGGAATACCTTTGGTGCTCAATGCACAGGTCTCAGAAAATAGGTGCTCAAATGGGAATACTACGTTTTAGGGCGTGTAGTTAAGTATTTTGCGGTGAGATACAAACAATAAAATTATAGTAACATAATTTGCAAAAAAAAATGTTATTCAAGTAAAAGTGTTTTCCAAATATGTTAGTGTATACATACTAAGCTAATACAATAATTATAAGGTTTTTTTTTCGTGAATGGGGAGAACACTATATACCGTCTTGTCGTACTAAGCGTTTTTCTTCAACATTCATTGTGCGCACAGCCAAGGTGTGGAACTCTCTGCCGGCTTCTGTGCCACATATGACCCGTCAGCCTTTAAAGCAAGAGTTCGATCGTAGACCTCATCTTATGATCTTACACTTAAGTAGTAGTGATTTGCCGGTTCTGGCGCACCAATCCCGTGGCTCACCGGTTCTGGCGCACCACCGCTTCTGGCGCAATCGCGGTCCAGGGCGTTTCAAAACTAAAAACAAAAAAAAAAAAAAAAAAAAAAAAAAAAAAAAAGGTTTTGGGGTCCGCTGATCACGATTCTGCAATCCGTTTTCGCGTAGGATGCATGGTTCCGGAGATACAGAAATCAATTAACAACAATCTGTTTCATTTCCGGTGACACCCGAACCCTCATTATCGACTTTCATTGTTCGCCTTTTCTTATCTATTGTCCGTGCGTCCGCCCGCGCACCCTCATTAGGATTGCATTGGCGTTTCTATTGTATACTTTTATTGTTCATAAACGATTGCTTACTTACTATTCGGAATCATCAAAACAGAATCAATAAAACACATTCCTCATTCACAAATAAAGGTTTATATATAAGCGGCTCAAAGATTTTGCCGAAGCAAAGAGTCTAATACCCAATGAGCAGTTCGAATTTAGAACCAAAAACTCATGTATCCAACAAGTCCACCGCATCATAGAACACGTCAGCGCCGGCTTCCAACGGGGCGCAATAACGGGAGCGAAAGCGTTCGACAAAGTCTAGCACAATGGCTTAATCTATAAGCTATACCAACTCTCGTTATCACGCTATTCACTAACGATATCCCCAAGCATAAAAGTACCCAGCAAGCCCTATTTGCCGACGATACAGCTATCTATTATACCGATCTGAAACCCGATGCCATCGCTCGCACTCTCCAAACTTCCGCAAACAGTCTGGCGAAGTGGTTCCGGAAATGGAGAATCGAAGTCAATCCAGACAAAAACCAGGCAATCCTCTTTTCTAAACCGCGGATAAACGTTCGCGCCGCTTTCGCTCTAGGTAGGCTACTTCATTCTTAGCTCCCGCAGCAAATTATCACTCAGGTGTAAGCTGCATATTCACCTCCAAAACCGATTCCTCAGTAGAGTCACTGGAGCCCCCGTTTTATGTTCGAAATGAGCTTCTTCATGTAGACCTCAAGATGCCCACTATCCAGCAGTTCATGAAACGCGTCTCCAAGCGTTTCTTTGAAACTGCAATCCAACATAGGAATCCCCTTATCGTATCGGCCGTTTATTTATACTCCTATGGAATCATACTATCTCACATTCATACATATAAGCACACCGTCACCCGCGCACGCATATACACACACCCACTCACACAAACACATATACACACAAGCCTTTCAGACACTCATAAACACACACACACACAACCTTCTTTTGCTGTTGACAACAGAAATATTGTAACCGAAATGTCACGATCGTATTATTTATTGCCAATGCCGAAATATCTCCGACTCCTAAGATACAGGTCTGTGTACCTAGTTTAGATGCCGGAAATCTGACATTAATTTTTAGATTTTCTGTACAACCTACTGTTTTTCTTTTCACTTATGTATTGCGTGTCTTTTCTCATGTACAAATAAATTTTATCTTATCTTATCTTTCTGGATCCTATCATCATTCCAGTCCCACCTTTTGCAATTCCTTTCTAAGAACTCAAGATGGGATCTTGTAGGTGCTCGACCATAAGAATCAAAATATTGATTGATGCCGTTTGTATCGATATGTAATGCTACCCAGTGTGAGCCTGGTTAATCATTCGTATCCAAATTGCATATTATATACGTTGGTACATGAGTATAAATGGGTAGCCTATTAGTGGCAGAAACATTACTTTCTAGACTAGGGTGAATCTTTTTCAGATACTGTTGTACCTCTAGTGTATTCATGGTCTGCTATTAGTAGATTATTACGATACGAATCTATTCAATGGTCAAGGAATGTTCAATTATAGTGATTTGGAAATATTAAATAACATTCCTTTGCAATGATTTCGTAGGAGTCACAAAGGATCTGTGCATCACGAAGGAATTTGAGATAAGCTTGTTTACTCACAAAGTTACTATCAGTTCCGTAGTACTTAGGAATTTGTTTTAGATAAGAAATACCTTTGTGGGTGCTATATAAGACCAAGCAGTTGCACCACTCAATCCACACTCGTTCGACATCAGCGAACAGTATCTACCAATACTACATTTTGTAATTATTCTTCGCATCAATGACAACGGAGGTAAGTGTTTATTCTATTAATAAACTTACTTTTCTTTCTGTCTATTTTAATTACATGAACTTTTCCTTACGTGTGTGAGGGTGTTTGTGATTAAGTGTAAACTAATTGATATTAATATGATAACTGTGTTGTTACAGAAATCATCCAGTCTTGCATACAACGATGAAAATACCCATAAACACTATTTGGGAATACAAACCTCTGAGCAATATAGTACGTCGTTTATCATGACTGCCATTGTAGACGTTCAAGGCTTTAAAACGGAAGCAAATAAATTTGTGCTGAAAGAAATTGCTATATTGTGTAGTGACAAATTACAGATGTTTTTAATCAAGCCACCATTTCCATTTTATGATTTGACAAAACAAGAAAGACGGCAAGTTGCATGGATTGAACGTAACAGGAAGATATGTTGGGGTGAAGGGTTTATACCTTATTCAAATTATCAATATTTAATTTTAGATTTGTTAAGAGATAAATGTATTTATATTAAAGGTCTTGAAAAAGTGTTATGGTTAAAAAATATTTTAAATAATAATAATGTGATTAATTTAGAAGATAAAGGTTGTCCTAGTTTGCCAAGTCTGTATGATCAATATAAATATTCTGAAGATTTGTATAGTTGTATTTATCATAGCTCTATATGTGCTTTAAAAAATGTATTATGTTTAAAAAAATGGTGCTCTGATAATAAACTTTTTATATAATTTAAAATATGTCATTCATTACAGAAATTTAAAGCAGTGCATAGAAATGGGAGTAAAATTAACTAAAGTTCATAGAGTTTTAAAATTTAAACAATGTCCCTGGTTAAAAATGTACATAGATCTCAATACAAAATTTAGAACGTTAACAAAATCAGATTTTGGAAAAGATTTTTTTAAATTAATGAATAATTCAGTCTTTGGTAAGACTATGGAGAATATTGAAAAAAGGGTTAACGTAAAATTAGTTATACACTGGGAGAACCGTGGTAAAGCTTTAGGTGCTCAAGATCTAATCGCTAAACCACAATTTCATAATCTTTAAATATTTTCATTATAAAAGAATTTGTAGGTTTACGGTCTAAAATGTATGCTTTTGATGTAGAGAATAAGATTATAACGAAGGCAAAAGGGGTAAATAAAAGTGTCACTAAAAAGCTGACAACGAATAGTTATAATTCTTTTCTATTTAATAAAAAAGTGCAATATTGCAGTATGCTTAGGGGTCTCCCTTATTTGACCGAAAGGAATTTGTCATATTTTCACTCCCCAAAAACATTTTTCGCGTAATTTCATTTGCCAAATTATTACTTAGCAAAAAATCTATTCACAAAAAATTGTAACGCAAACCTAATGTTTGGGGAATGAACGTTTAAACTATAACTTGTTTACCAACTAGTACTTTTAACATTTTTTGTTTAATCAAATATTTCAGTTGGAATAACAGTTTTAACGCAAAATCAAATCAGTCAAATCTGTTTTCTATTAATGCAAGTCGTTTCTGGCACTCGCCGGCCGCTACCGCGGCACCACTCGCTTCGCTCGCTCGGCTCGTGCGTAAGAGGTCATAGTTTTAACCTAACCTAACCTACCCATTTTGTTTTTGTCAAAATCTTTTCGGCAAAACGGTTGGATTGTTTCCCTTATTTTTTACTTTCTTTATATTTTGCCATAACAAATTATTTGACCAAACGTTTACTGTCTAAAGATTGTTTGCTGTAACAAATCAAATGTTAAAGACCAAATGCCTAAATGACATTATCCTTCATAATATTCTGCCAAGTAACAATTTGACCAAATGAAAATGTGCGTACTAAAATCATTCCAAACATTGCATTGGTATAAAAAAGGTTGCTAAAATTTGTTTGGGTAGTGAAATTTTGGCAAAATCTTTTCGGCAAAAAGGCAGGATCCCGTATGCTTAGATTTAAATCGATTAAACACACAATTTTTACACAAAAACTAAATAAGACTTGTTTATCATACAATTACACAAAAAGACATATTTTAGACAATAATATTGAAACATTGGCTTGGGGTAATTATAAATTACGCTAAGATATGATACTGTACTTTCGTTTTTAAATTTAGTAATATTGTTATCGTAAATTAAGTCTTCTTACTTTTTTGTGTAATACAAAATTTGTATTGATTGTAAAATTATGATATTACTATACTGTTTCGTGGAGTTCAAAATTTTGTGTTGATTGTAAATAATATTAGTTATGTAATGTTATACTTGCGAGCATACATTTGAGGTGATTGTAAAATTCTGATAAGTACTAATTGTGTTACAATTAATTTACATGTCATTGCTGTTTTATATATTTTTTACTAATCATATATATATATTAAATTTTTTCAACAACACTGTTATTTTTTATTTCATCCCTTTAAGCAGATTAGACGTGTGTAATGTTTCATTTTATTCATCCGTCTTAGGTATTTTTTGTGTAAAAATCTGATGATTCTTTGACCGTATAACATACATATCACCCCTTAAACTTTCATTATGTTTTAAAACTTTTATACTTTTTAATATTCATGTTTCGTGTTATTGGCTTTGTTACTCCTTTTGCTTTTTTTATTTCTTTTTTCTCAGTTCTTATACAGTATAACTTGGCGTGTAAACCAACAAATTCTGAAATGACTTTTCATTCCATTTCGTGTTTAAAATAGCCGGGTATTTGCATGTTACGTTTAGGCATATAATAAATATTGTTCTCCTCAAAATTACTCGTATCAAAATATTGAATATTTTTTTCATATCCTTATAAAAATCATCAGTTTTTACATAATAAAGAAGATTATCGGTATCTGTATAACACAGTTTTATATTACCTTCATACATATTTTTCATAACAGAGTAATGGAAACTGTATAAATGAGCTTTAGAAATTTCAAGAATAGAAAATCCAACATAAATAGGACGATCTAAAATAATTTTTGTCTTATCTAATTGAATGGCTACTAGATTTTCCGAAAATATTGACAAGTTTTTAAAATTTGGAGTACTTATGTATTTTTCTGCTCCATGCAGTTTGTTTGTTGTATTCGACTTATCTTTCCATAATCACAAATCACAAATAGAAATAATCTTTATTCTCATCATTTAGATCTTTATTTAAAATGTGATGTTCTATTACTATGTGATATTTTTGAAAAAAATCCGAGATATGAGTTTGATTCATTATAATTTGGAACCATGCTTTTATGTTTCATCTCTATAATTAAGTTGGGATGCTATGCTGTTATACACCAAAGTGGAGCTTGAGTTAATATCGGATGTAGATGTGTACCAAATATTGGAAAGTGGAATTCGTGGGGGACTTGCTGAATGTTCAATAAGATATGCGAAAGCTAATAATAAATATCTTTCATCTAACAATGAGATGGAAGCGAGCACGTATCTCATTTATCTGGATTGTGTTAATTTTGTTGTGGATTTGTCATTATGCAAAAATTGCCGATGAATAATTTTAAATTTCTAAGCGAAAACGAAATACTCCATTTCAATATTGTAAAAATGTAAAAAATAAATAGCAAATCATCTATTAAAATAATACATCGATTTGTTATTCATTATATTCATTAACAAGAGTGTTTAAAAATAGTTTGATATTGCTGAAAATACATAGAATACTATAATTTTACCAAGATAACTTTTTAGAGCCTTATATATCTTTGAATACTTCTCTGAGACAAAAAGCTCAATCAAATTTCGAAATAGATTTATTTTTAAAGCAAATTATTTCTATTTTTATTTAGATGAAAGATATTTATTATTAGCTTTCGCATATCTTATTGAACATTCAGCAAGTCCCCCACGAATTCCACTTTCCAATATTTGGTACACATCTACATCCGATATTAACTCAAGCTCCACTTTGGTGTATAACAGCATAGCATCCCAACTTAATTATAGAGATGAAACATAAAAGCATGGTTCCAAATTATAATGAATCAAACTCATATCTCGGATTTTTTTCAAAAATATCACATAGTAATAGAACATCACATTTTAAATAAAGATCTAAATGATGAGAATAAAGATTATTTCTATTTGTGATTTGTGATTATGGAAAGATAAGTCGAATACAACAAACAAACTGCATGGAGCAGAAAAATACATAAGTACTCCAAATTTTAAAAACTTGTCAATATTTTCGGAAAATCTAGTAGCCATTCAATTAGATAAGACAAAAATTATTTTAGATCGTCCTATTTATGTTGGATTTTCTATTCTTGAAATTTCTAAAGCTCATTTATACAGTTTCCATTACTCTGTTATGAAAAATATGTATGAAGGTAATATAAAACTGTGTTATACAGATACCGATAATCTTCTTTATTATGTAAAAACTGATGATTTTTATAAGGATATGAAAAAAATATTCAATATTTTGATACGAGTAATTTTGAGGAGAACAATATTTATTATATGCCTAAACGTAACATGCAAATACCCGGCTATTTTAAACACGAAATGGAATGAAAAGTCATTTCAGAATTTGTTGGTTTACACGCCAAGTTATACTGTATAAGAACTGAGAAAAAAGAAATAAAAAAAGCAAAAGGAGTAACAAAGCCAATAACACGAAACATGAATATTAAAAAGTATAAAAGTTTTAAAACATAATGAAAGTTTAAGGGGTGATATGTATGTTATACGGTCAAAGAATCATCAGATTTTTACACAAAAAATACCTAAGACGGATGAATAAAATGAAACATTACACACGTCTAATCTGCTTAAAGGGATGAAATAAAAAATAACAGTGTTGTTGAAAAAATTTAATATATATATATGATTAGTAAAAAATATATAAAACAGCAATGACATGTAAATTAATTGTAACACAATTAGTACTTATCAGAATTTTACAATCACCTCAAATGTATGCTCGCAAGTATAACATTACATAACTAATATTATTTACAATCAACACAAAATTTTGAACTCCACGAAACAGTATAGTAATATCATAATTTTACAATCAATACAAATTTTGTATTACACAAAAAAGTAAGAAGACTTAATTTACGATAACAATATTACTAAATTTAAAAACGAAAGTACAGTATCATATCTTAGCGTAATTTATAATTACCCCAAGCCAATGTTTCAATATTATTGTCTAAAATATGTCTTTTTGTGTAATTGTATGATAAACAAGTCTTATTTAGTTTTTGTGTAAAAATTGTGTGTTTAATCGATTTAAATCTAAGCATACGGGATCCTGCCTTTTTGCCGAAAAGATTTTGCCAAAATTTCACTACCCAAACAAATTTTAGCAACCTTTTTTATACCAATGCAATGTTTGGAATGATTTTAGTACGCACATTTTCATTTGGTCAAATTGTTACTTGGCAGAATATTATGAAGGATAATGTCATTTAGGCATTTGGTCTTTAACATTTGATTTGTTACAGCAAACAATCTTTAGACAGTAAACGTTTGGTCAAATAATTTGTTATGGCAAAATATAAAGAAAGTAAAAAATAAGGGAAACAATCCAACCGTTTTGCCGAAAAGATTTTGACAAAAACAAAATGGGTAGGTTAGGTTAGGTTAAAACTATGACCTCTTACGCACGAGCCGAGCGAGCGAAGCGAGTGGTGCCGCGGTAGCGGCCGGCGAGTGCCAGAAACGACTTGCATTAATAGAAAACAGATTTGACTGATTTGATTTTGCGTTAAAACTGTTATTCCAACTGAAATATTTGATTAAACAAAAAATGTTAAAAGTACTAGTTGGTAAACAAGTTATAGTTTAAACGTTCATTCCCCAAACATTAGGTTTGCGTTACAATTTTTTGTGAATAGATTTTTTGCTAAGTAATAATTTGGCAAATGAAATTACGCGAAAAATGTTTTTGGGGAGTGAAAATATGACAAATTCCTTTCGGTCAAATAAGGGAGACCCCTAAGCATACTGCAATATTGCACTTTTTTATTAAATAGAAAAGAATTATAACTATTCGTTGTCAGCTTTTTAGTGACACTTTTATTTACCCCTTTTGCCTTCGTTATAATCTTATTCTCTACATCAAAAGCATACATTTTAGACCGTAAACCTACAAATTCTTTTATAATGAAAATATTTAAAGATTATGAAATTGTGGTTTAGCGATTAGATCTTGAGCACCCAAAGCTTTACCACGGTTCTCCCAGTGTATAACTAATTTTACGTTAACCCTTTTTTCAATATTCTCCATAGTCTTACCAAAGACTGAATTATTCATTAATTTAAAAAAATCTTTTCCAAAATCTGATTTTGTTAACGTTCTAAATTTTGTATTGAGATCTATGTACATTTTTAACCAGGGACATTGTTTAAATTTTAAAACTCTATGAACTTTAGTTAATTTTACTCCCATTTCTATGCACTGCTTTAAATTTCTGTAATGAATGACATATTTTAAATTATATAAAAAGTTTATTATCAGAGCACCATTTTTTTAAACATAATACATTTTTTAAAGCACATATAGAGCTATGATAAATACAACTATACAAATCTTCAGAATATTTATATTGATCATACAGACTTGGCAAACTAGGACAACCTTTATCTTCTAAATTAATCACATTATTATTATTTAAAATATTTTTTAACCATAACACTTTTTCAAGACCTTTAATATAAATACATTTATCTCTTAACAAATCTAAAATTAAATATTGATAATTTGAATAAGGTATAAACCCTTCACCCCAACATATCTTCCTGTTACGTTCAATCCATGCAACTTGCCGTCTTTCTTGTTTTGTCAAATCATAAAATGGAAATGGTGGCTTGATTAAAAACATCTGTAATTTGTCACTACACAATATAGCAATTTCTTTCAGCACAAATTTATTTGCTTCCGTTTTAAAGCCTTGAACGTCTACAATGGCAGTCATGATAAACGACGTACTATATTGCTCAGAGGTTTGTATTCCCAAATAGTGTTTATGGGTATTTTCATCGTTGTATGCAAGACTGGATGATTTCTGTAACAACACAGTTATCATATTAATATCAATTAGTTTACACTTAATCACAAACACCCTCACACACGTAAGGAAAAGTTCATGTAATTAAAATAGACAGAAAGAAAAGTAAGTTTATTAATAGAATAAACACTTACCTCCGTTGTCATTGATGCGAAGAATAATTACAAAATGTAGTATTGGTAGATACTGTTCGCTGATGTCGAACGAGTGTGGATTGAGTGGTGCAACTGCTTGGTCTTATATAGCACCCACAAAGGTATTTCTTATCTAAAACAAATTCCTAAGTACTACGGAACTGATAGTAACTTTGTGAGTAAACAAGCTTATCTCAAATTCCTTCGTGATGCACAGATCCTTTGTGACTCCTACGAAATCATTGCAAAGGAATGTTATTTAATATTTCCAAATCACTATAATTGAACATTCCTTGACCATTGAATAGATTCGTATCGTAATAATCTACTAATAGCAGACCATGAATACACTAGAGGTACAACAGTATCTGAAAAAGATTCACCCTAGTCTAGAAAGTAATGTTTCTGCCACTAATAGGCTACCCATTTATACTCATGTACCAACGTATATAATATGCAATTTGGATACGAATGATTAACCAGGCTCACACTGGGTAGCATTACATATCGATACAAACGGCATCAATCAATATTTTGATTCTTATGGTCGAGCACCTACAAGATCCCATCTTGAGTTCTTAGAAAGGAATTGCAAAAGGTGGGACTGGAATGATGATAGGATCCAGAAAGATAAGATAAGATAAAATTTATTTGTACATGAGAAAAGACACGCAATACATAAGTGAAAAGAAAAACAGTAGGTTGTACAGAAAATCTAAAAATTAATGTCAGATTTCCGGCATCTAAACTAGGTACACAGACCTGTATCTTAGGAGTCGGAGATATTTCGGCATTGGCAATAAATAATACGATCGTGACATTTCGGTTACAATATTTCTGTTGTCAACAGCAAAAGAAGGTTGTGTGTGTGTGTGTTTATGAGTGTCTGAAAGGCTTGTGTGTATATGTGTTTGTGTGAGTGGGTGTGTGTATATGCGTGCGCGGGTGACGGTGTGCTTATATGTATGAATGTGAGATAGTATGATTCCATAGGAGTATAAATAAACGGCCGATACGATAAGGGGATTCCTATGTTGGATTGCAGTTTCAAAGAAACGCTTGGAGACGCGTTTCATGAACTGCTGGATAGTGGGCATCTTGAGGTCTACATGAAGAAGCTCATTTCGAACATAAAACGGGGGCTCCAGTGACTCTACTGAGGAATCGGTTTTGGAGGTGAATATGCAGCTTACACCTGAGTGATAATTTGCTGCGGGAGCTAAGAATGAAGTAGCCTACCTAGAGCGAAAGCGGCGCGAACGTTTATCCGCGGTTTAGAAAAGAGGATTGCCTGGTTTTTGTCTGGATTGACTTCGATTCTCCATTTCCGGAACCACTTCGCCAGACTGTTTGCGGAAGTTTGGAGAGTGCGAGCGATGGCATCGGGTTTCAGATCGGTATAATAGATAGCTGTATCGTCGGCAAATAGGGCTTGCTGGGTACTTTTATGCTTGGGGATATCGTTAGTGAATAGCGTGATAACGAGAGTTGGTATAGCTTATAGATTAAGCCATTGTGCTAGACTTTGTCGAACGCTTTCGCTCCCGTTATTGCGCCCCGTTGGAAGCCGGCGCTGACGTGTTCTATGATGCGGTGGACTTGTTGGATACATGAGTTTTTGGTTCTAAATTCGAACTGCTCATTGGGTATTAGACTCTTTGCTTCGGCAAAATCTTTGAGCCGCTTATATATAAACCTTTATTTGTGAATGAGGAATGTGTTTTATTGATTCTGTTTTGATGATTCCGAATAGTAAGTAAGCAATCGTTTATGAACAATAAAAGTATACAATAGAAACGCCAATGCAATCCTAATGAGGGTGCGCGGGCGGACGCACGGACAATAGATAAGAAAAGGCGAACAATGAAAGTCGATAATGAGGGTTCGGGTGTCACCGGAAATGAAACAGATTGTTGTTAATTGATTTCTGTATCTCCGGAACCATGCATCCTACGCGAAAACGGATTGCAGAATCGTGATCAGCGGACCCCAAAACCTTTTTTTTTTTTTTTTTTTTTTTTTTTTTTTTTTTTTTTTTTTTTGTTTTTAGTTTTGAAACGCCCTGGACCGCGATTGCGCCAGAAGCGGTGGTGCGCCAGAACCGGTGAGCCACGGGATTGGTGCGCCAGAACCGGCAAATCACTACTACTCACTTACCATCAGGTAATGAAAAACTAAGTTTTCACAACAAAGTGTCGCACCAATGCAAAAACCTTATAACCGAATGGTTAGAAACATTAACCTATGAAGAAACGGAGCAAATTTTAGCCAGACTTACCTGATACTAGCTAAAATGTTTACCTCGTTTTTAACTTTGATTATAACGGCACTTCTGCGAACGCTTTAATTCAAATACACACGCACACACCATCACATCCACACACACACTGAAACTCACATCCTACTATAAACACACGCACACATCATCACATCCATACACACTTAAACTTCCACACTTCTATAGACACACCCATAATAACACACTAGACAGAGCTGCAATTTCATTACTTTATAACTTTTAAGTCAATCTTTTTGTTCTTAAAATTAGTTCTAAGTTAAATTAAATCTACTGTCTTAATATTGTGAACTAACTTTCAAGGGGAGGAGCGAGACAACCCCGACACAAGTGTTATTAACTACTTACTGGGGCTGTTTCATCCACATTTGTTAATGATACTGTTTGAGACATAATAAACAATTTATTATAGTTATTTATAATCAGGTGTGATCGAGGCCAAAAGCGGGCTCATTCGTAAAAAAAAAAAAAAAAACACTGTAGACTCTTAGATTCATTTTTAAATTTCTTTTTGGGCATGTTAATTGGTCTATACTGTCCTCTCATACTTATTAAACCTGTATTATGCATAGATTGTAAAGATGAATGAAGACGAAGAGTAACCGTGGAGTTTCTTGCCGGTTCTTCTCCATAGAAAACGACCAATTTCGAACCGTGCACCAATTTCTGACATTTTGTAAGTACCCATGTAGGCCTATGTGAAATAAAATATTTTGAGTTTGAAATAATTAAAGCGTGAGTAGTCTAATGGCTAAGATATCGCACTTGTGATCGTAAGGTCGCAGGTTCTAATCCCACTCGTTACACTATTGCCGTGGACACACTCCAGACACAAGCATATTTAGCTTAGTTGGAGGGGTTAACAAGATTGCTAGTAATGTGAATCTAAGTTCTCTTTAAAAAAAATCTTGTAGTGAGTGAGTATAGACTAACTATCTTTGTTTTAAGGGGTGAGAGAGAGGGTATGTTGTAAATAAATATTTTTCTCTATTTTATAAGGATTTAATTTTCCATACGGAACCACTTTTTAGGAGAAAAAATCACCAAATGACCCTCTACGTCATTTACTATACGTCTTTTGACAAATGCTTGCACTGTATAGACAGGCCCACTCAGATCTGTGAGCATCTTTCTTCAAAAGATAGCCTCAGACTAAAACCTACAAGGTTCCCACATAATTAAACCAGTATAGATTGTATGGACTTTAAAAGAGATGGGCCCCAGAGTTTGTTTCGGTGTTTCTTCTCAGGGTAGTCAGGAAACACCGGCCTCATCTAGGTAATATTTACGAAAAAAATATTACGTGTAAAAGTGTTATTTAATAACCAATTTGCAAAATAAAGATCATTTATACGGGTCGGAAGAGAGTGTCAGAATTCCACTGTCTAAAACCCACCCTATTCCTCCAATTGTATTCCCGTAACCCCGGCGGGGACATATGGGTCCTCAAATACTGTTACTTATTCGTCCTCATCAAAATACAATTGCCATTAGTCCTTACGTCCGCACACTCAAGGTTAGAACTCGCTCGTAGACACTCCTAGACTTAATAAATACCGCGACTTTGGGTCAATGAGCGACCGAAACGGCACGTGTAAGCAAGCAGGCCTTGCATTTATTCAAAAACCTGTACATTAGCAATTTGAATCTATGTATGTATGCAAGTAGTTGTTTTTGTTTGTTAATTTATCGAAGGTTTCGTTCTATTTTTAGTTTAGTTGAATTGTCTACAGTTAACATAACATAATCTTTATATATTTTTCACAAAAACGTAGATAGAGATGCGAGAAACGTAGAAGATATACAACGTGTAACATAAAGGGTATATACATAACAATCGCACGCCTTCTTTGGACGATAGCAAATAATATAGAAAGGTTTTTGTAATCCTAAAATGTGTGGAACTTATTAGAAATTTCAATAGATTGATACCGGAGGCCCATTTTTCAAATGAAGAAGAACGAAGAGAATTATCGTGTTATTGGCAAGTGACGTGGAAAGTTGTTGACCCTCGTAGTGCTGTGACACGTTTGTTATGTATGGTATTCAAGAAACATGTAAAACCGATAATTTTGTATCAATTCTTTGAGTCACTCATTTTGACCTGAAACTGTGCATAGAGACTCCATACCAGATATTGTCTTCAGTCCTTTTGGATAGATATAGGGTTTCCATTACACGTTGTAGACCTTAGTGAGAGCTGGACCGAGTTCGGGACCTTTACTACAGATCTCCAGGCTCACACCCTTTAAAATTGTAAATTTAATTTTTTAACACTAATATTATTATCTTTAACAGCTCTTGTCGCTCAACGAAAACTAGAGAAGCGAGTCGTGGCGGGCAGTGCGAACAGTCAGAGAGCAACCATTAATTCAACCATTATTAACCATTAATTAAAGGTTGTCTGTAAAAGATCGCTTTTAGCGATAAGACCGCCCATTGTAACACCCTTTGTAGTTTTTAAGTCCTTATTTAATTCTGTTATGGTGTACAATAAAGAGTATATCTATCTATCTATCTATCTATTATAAAGAGGTATTTTTTTTGTATAGTTTGTATTAGTGTTGTTTGTTTTTTTTTTTTTATTCCGGACGAGCCCACTGTTGACCTCAATCTCGCCTAATGGTAAGCTTCTTAGCGCATCGATGGCAAAAATATTCTAAAGAAGTTTGGCTAGGAACTCCGCTCGCCGATGCAGACATAAGGCACTTGTCTGACTGCCGGCGAAAACGACTAACTATCGACGATTTTCCCGCTCAAGAAACGCACAATAAAATATTCCGTGTAAACGAAAGATATGTATATATTAATGGTTGCTCTCTGACTGTTCACACTGCCCGCGACGACTCGCTTCTCTAGTTTTTTCGTTGAGCGACAAGAGCTGTCAAAGATAATTCACACAAAACGTTTTGGGAATTACTTTCATTGTGCGTACGGCTGCGGAAGTACGGAGTGGAATTCCCTGCCGGAGTCTGTGTTTCCCGATAGCTATAAGCTAGGGGTCTTTAAGTCAAAAGTGAATAGTTTACTTTTAGGTAAGCGTGCTTCATCTGCGACCACACATCACTTACTATCAGGTGAGATGGTGGTCAAATGCGAACTTATTATCAATAAAAACAAAAAATCCCGTTCAGCGATGCTCGCTGGCGGTCAGAACTCACGCCCAGTAATAGCGAGTAATAAGTAGTAAGTAAGTAATAGTAATCACCCGTCGCACTCACACACTCGCTTATACAACGTGTAACGGAAACCCCATATCTATCCAAAAGGACTGAAGACAACATCTGGTAAGGAGTCTCTATGCAAAGTTTCAGCTCAAAATAAGTGACTCACAGAATTGACCCCAAATTATTGGTTTCATATGTTTCTTGAATACCAGTAATAACAAACGTGTCACAGCACTATGAGGGTCATCACTTTCCACGTCACTTGCCAATAAAACGATAATTCTCTTCGTTCTTCTTAATTTGAAAAATTCGGTCTCTGGTATCAATGTATTGAAATTTCTAATATGCTCCATACATGTACACATAGGATTAGAAAACCCTTGCCATATCGTTTATTATCATACAAAGAAGCCGTGCACTTGGTATGTATATACCCTTTAAATTACACGTTGTATAACCCAGCGACAAAACTATCAACTCGCCAACTCGTTTTCAGTTGCTAGCTCTACTCGCTACTCGTTAATCGCCGGCGGTGGGACAATTGCCTAAGATCATCAAGAGTGCAGGAGACAGGGCATGCGAAGCCAGATAGAAGGCGGCCCATTGTCTGGTAAACGATAGATAAGGTTTACGATGGAACGAGCGAGCTCAGAAAATGCCTGTTCACTCTTGCTTTTAAGGCTGAAAGGCCATATGTGACGGGGAACACAGAAGCCGGCAGAGAGTTCCACAGCTTGGCTGTGCGCACAATAAATGTGGAAGAGAAGCGCTTGGCAAAAGATTTAGGGCGTAATCATCGGAACTAATGATTCAATTCTAAAAAATCTTTCTTTGGTAGTAAGGTGCATTATTTGTGAGTGCTCTAGGTTATAAATTATTTCGAAATCCACGCAGACGAAGTCGCAGGTGAAGTGCTAGTTGTATACATACAGGGTAAAAGGTTAAATCGACCTAGATCCGTTAAGAGGTTGTAGTTTCCATCATTCCTGACTGATTTGCCTATGAAATACCACACCCGAAACCTAACCCTAAATCGTCCCTGCTTGCACACACCACAGCCCCTTGGAAGGACAATAATACCGGTTTACCTGGGTGTCTTTTGTCAAAGTTTTTTCTAAACATTGTAATAATACCCTAGCTTGTTATACCTCGTTGGATAGCTAAAGAAACGTAGATATTATTTAGTACATCTTCAGCAGAACTGTCATAGTTTTTTTTAGGGTATACCTAAAAGAAATATATTTTTAAAAATTATTTCTTTTTTAAACTATCAATCGTTGTGTTGTGTTGATAAACAAACCTATCTTCTACACAAAATAGCAAAAACAATAAAATGAGAGGCTCAAAACATTAAAAAATAAGGATAATAGACAAAAAATCGTTTTTTTTTTAAGTCCGATATCTCTAAAACGGTTAGGTTTGGCGTGGGGTGTTTCATAGGCAAATCAGTCAGAAATGATGGAAACTATAACCTCTTAACGGATTTAAGTCGACTTAACCTTTAACTCTGTATATTAAATAACTTCATTATCTGCTTAGACTTTTCTTAACTATGTTGTGTTCGGTATCCAGTCTAACCAGGTGTAGCTGAGTATTATTGTCTGCCTATCTAACCTTCATAACCCGCAGTAGCGGGATAAAACGATACTAATGGCAAGAGCATTGGAAACGAAGCTGTGGAATTCTCTGCCGGCTTCTGTGTTCCCTGCCACTTAAGACCTTTCAGCCTTTAAAGCACGAGGGAATAGGCATCTTCTGGGCTCGCTCGTCCCATCTTAGATCTCATCTATCGCTTACCATCAGGCGAGATCGAGGTCAAGAGAGGGCCCATCAGTATTAAAAAAAATCGGATGTCTGTAAAGTCGGTTTACTGACGATAGTTGAACGTGACAACGTCATAAGAAAATACTGATGGAATGGTTGCATTTTTCAAAAGAAAATTTTAATTTTACATCACTATTACTGCACTTCTCATGACAATGGAAGAATCCCTACACAGTGACGTCATCTCTTAGCGTTTTATGATAGCCTAGTACTTGACTCGTTGAGTCATACATAAATGTCAAAGAACCCCTACACAGTGACGTCATCTCTTACCGTTTTATGATAGCCTAGTACTTGACTCGTTGAGTCATACATAAATGTCAACTTGTAGATCCAATTTGATTTGCTTCGGAACGCCTCAGAGCGATGGAACGCCTCAGAGCGACGTAACGCCGCATGAGTCATGTATTTTCGTGCGTGCAGCCAGCTTCATCGAATTATAAGACGTTGTCACGTCAAAAAAAATTGCAGAATCTTTTATTGATTTATTTCTTTTAAAATAAAAATATGTATATAATTTTACGCTCCACATTGTATTAAGGGCCTATACAACCTCAAATGGCTTAGCATGATCCTCCGTTAAGTCGAAAATACTGCTGCGATAATTTTGAAATAAATATATGGTAAAGTTTAGGATTAATGTTAGGTACTATGTTTGACGAAAACACGATTCCATAAAATTTTCTTGATAGAAAAAAAATCCAAAGTTACCTCCAAACCGAACAATAAACCGCTGGTATTCAAAAATAACTTCAATTAGATAAAGAAACCCGTTGGTATAGTGGTCAGTGGCCCTGACTGCTATGCGCAAGGTCGTGGGTTCGATTCCCACCTAGGACAAATGTTTGTGTGATGAGCACGGTCATTTGTTCTTTGTCTGGGTGTAATTTATCTATAATATGTATGTATTTAGAAATATATATGTATGTTTATCAGTTGTCTAGTACCCATATCACAAGCTCTGCTTAGTTTGGGACTAGATGGCGTTGTGTGAAAAGTTGTGGAATATTATATTATTATTATATTATATTATATTTATATTATATTATATTATATTATATTATATTATTATATTATATTATATTAATTGAACTAACTGTAAAGCAGGTCTTATGTTATTTACTTTTTTTAAATTCTCATTATTTTCACCGTAAAAAGAAATAAACTATGGGTGTCTTGGAGTGTTTTCCCTGCCACCCTGTTTCGCTTGCTCGCGTGACCGCGGCCAGTAGTGTGCGAGCAAGATAAAGAGTGAGAAGCACTGAGGTAGTATAGGCCCTTAAGCTTTTGCCGCTTTACGTAATTATTTTTGTAATTGTAATCAAGATTTTTTTTTCTCAAGTGACTAATTATCACCTCCCGCTCTGAGTAGAGCAGAATGAAGTTTCAGACACGTATTGACTATAAACCCAGCCCTATTCCTTCCTTACCTGTTGTTCCGCGGTATCACTATAGAAAATTCCCGCAACCACGGCAGATAAAAAAATGTCTTAAATATTATCATTAGAACTTAAAACGGGATATTTAACATGTATATTTATTGTTTTGAGTTTCCGATTGTGTCGGGAACAGAATCGAATGTTTAGTGATACATGTGACAGTGGTAGCGGTGTCGCTAACAGAAAACGAACGAGAAAGAGGGTAGACCGATTTGTCTGCTCATAAACTTCCACCCGCAATTACTTCAGTTCATCCGTGATCATGGCGCTTGCAACAGTGTCGAAATATCAATATCAAATAGAATAAGCAATATTGTTAAATAGGTGTGTTTAAATTTTGGTGTACAATAAAGTGTATTCTATCTATCTATCTATCTTACTGTTAGTGACCATGTTAGCTTAAAAAATAATGTCATTGTTTTTCTTCCCTATTTCTTTTCTAATTAAAAATGTACCTCTACACACAATCTCAAACTCTTTTGAAACAAAAAAATAACAATATTGATTTAGTTTTTTTTGTTTACGGTTAATTTTTTAGAGTTCCGTACCCAAAGGGTAATAACGGGACCCTATTACGAAGGCTCCGCCGCGCCGTCTGTCTGTCGCCAGGTTGTATCTCATGAACCGTGATATGCAGATAGTTGAAATTTTCACAGCTGGTGTATTTCTGTTGCCGCTATAACAACAAATACAAAAATAAATAATATTTAAGGGGTGCTCCCATATAACAAACGTTATTTATTGATAATGGTAGGAAGGAACCCTTTAAGCGCAAGTCCGACTCGCACTTGGCCAGTTTGCTTATGTATGTACTTATACACGTGTAGTTTTTTTATATAGGATAGTGTTAGGCGATTATCTCAGTATTGTTAATAAATTCGAAGGCGAGCTAGCTTTTTCGTTTTTATTTAATCCTTTAAAGTTGCCGATTGAAAAATGATGCTTCGTAAAAGCGAAGGTAAGAATATTGCAATTATCTACACTAATATTATTAAGTCGAAAGTTTGTATGATGGTTTAAACCCGCTAATCTTTTTACCCGACTGCAAAAAAGGAGGGTTATGTTTTTAGTGTAATAAAGTCCAATCCCCGCGCGACTGCCAGTACTTAATATAATGAAGCGGAAAAGTTTGTCTGTTTAAACGAGCTTATCTCCGAAAGTACAGGGTGGATTTTGATGAAATTTGGCGTGAAAGTGGCTTGAAGCTTAAGAAAGGTTAAAAGCTACTTTTAGCCCGACTATAAAAGAAAGAGGGTTATGATTTTATCGTGAACTCCACGAGAGCGAATCTCCGCGCGCCTGTTAGTAATTGATAGTTATATTTAAAATTGGATATTAATAAATAATACACACATCAAAAGTGTCTAGGGATCAACATATATTTTTGCAATAACTTTTCTCCTGATTGATATTAATTAAAATTTTCTTTAAGGATTCATCAAATAAAGTGTTTTCGTTTGTCACAGTAACGATAAACCAAGTCACCTTTGCATTAATAAAGAAATTTGCCATTTTCCTAATAAAGGGATTTTTTACATTTGAACCACTAACATTAAAGCTCGAAAAAAAGACTGAAATAACAGTTTTCTTTAAAATTTTATTGGGTAACTTAAAAAATTAATAATCCGTGTTTCTACCGCGAACACTAACAACACAAGAACATCGGTTTGGCATACTCAAAATGAGTTCATCCAAATCACGCTGTGGAATGGCCGCCCATGTTCGTTGCAACAACAAAAAAAGGTCTTCTTGCGACTGGATACCCTCCATATTCGGCAGAGCTCTTCTCTGTAGCATATCCCATGCATGCTCAATCGGGTTCAAGTCTGGCGACTGAGCAGGCCAGAGCAGGACATTGATGTTAGCTGCGGCGAGAGTCTGTCTTACAACTCTTGCGGTGTGCGGTCGTGCATTATCATGCATTAACTGAAATAAGGGACCGATTTGCACTTGTAGAGGAACGATGACGTCAGATACAATCGTCTCAGCATAAATTTGAGCGTTGAGGTTGCCTCTGATCCAAATCAACTCAGTTCTTCCGCCGATCCAAATACCCGCCCATACCATGATGGTTCCACCACTATAAGGATGGACTTCCTGGCAGGATTTTAATCGCTGTTGGCGTCCAGGGGTTCTCCAGTGTCGTATACGTCTTGTATCCGGTCTCATACCAAAACGAGACTCATCAGAAAAGCACACGAAACGCCATTGTTCTTCTGCCCAATTTCTGTGTTCAAGAGCCCATTGATATCGAATCCTACGATTGTGCATTGCTATAGGTGGTACCCGTAGCGGTCTTCGGGAATGAAGGTTCACTTCATGCAAGCGGTTTCTGACTGTTTGGTCGCTAATTAAGTTCCCTGAAGAGTGATGAAGCCTCACGGCTAACATCATGGCGGTTATTGTTGGAGCTCTTCGAGTTAGATTTGAATGTATCGGTCTTGTCTCCGTGTGGTGCAGCGATACCGTCCTCCATGGCGCTCAGCCACGGTACCAGTGCTTCGGTAACGTGTCCAAAGTCGACTGATAACACTCTGACTAGTATTCAGAGCTAAAGCCTCAGTACGTTGCCGGGAACTAGCTTTTATCATTCCCACGGCTCTGAGCATTTCTTCCCTGCTTAAATGACGTCGCCGCTCCATAATAACGTTGGTTTTAATCAGTAGTAGGGAAACAGTAGCACTAATAATGTCTTCAATGCGTTGTATGTTTTTATAGGGAAAATATTGACAGCTGATTTTCATCTTTTACTCGAATTTGATTAACAGTTCCTGTTTCAAATTATGAAATGCACCAAAAAGGATCCATATAAATTTATAAAATCATAAATTTATTACAAAGCCACATCTCAATCTCAAGAAATCCGCATAAAAATGCTTGATCCCTAGACACTTTTGATGTGTGTAGTTACACGTGTTTTAATACTTCAAGAAAATATCTAGTATTAATTCCGCCAAGAACCAAGATGATCAATCTTGCATGCAGTAAGCAGCCATATATTGTCTGGCAGTTGCGAGTACACTTTGCGGCCTACCCAAACGTCCCTTGGTATTGTTCGTCAAAACTTAAGCTCCTTGTTCTAAGTTGAACTATACGTCATCTGGCAAATGCTTGCACTGTATGGACAGGCACACTCAAATCTGTGAGCATCTTTCCTCAAAAGATCGCCTCAGACTGTGACCTGTAAGGTCCCCATATAATTTAACCAACTGTATAGATTGTATGGAATTTATAAGAGACGGACCCCTGAGTTTGTTTCGGTGTTACTTCTCAAGGTAGTCAGTTAGAAAACACCGGTCTTATCTAGTTCAAATTTATGAAAAGATTACGTGTAAAAATGCTATTTTGTAACCAATTTGCAAAAGAAAGATCATCTATTAGCACCCCCTTCGCGCCTGAAATATATGCACATGCAGAAGACACCCACTAGATATTTTCCTGAAGTATTCGTTTGGTATAGCTTTTCGCAAAGTAACGCCTGATTCTATTGTGTTACACGTGTTTTTTTTACGTAAAATTAAACTAAACGAGGCCGATGTTACCAAGCTGACGAACCTGAGAAAAAACACCAAAACTAACTCGGAAGTATTTTATTTCGAGATGAAATCAGGTCATTCCTACCGGTTTGGGTGGAGCTGAAAGGAAGTTTTCTTGTGTTTCTTTTGACTTAGGGCTATTGCCGGAATGTTCTAATCAGATACCGCGGCCTGGAACTTAAGGACTGCTGGAACAGGGTGGGTTATTAGTCAGTACAAGTCTGACACTCTTCCGCTCCACCCAAAGTGGGGGCAGTCATTCGATTATTTTCCCATCCAGAAAATAAAAACCTTTTGACTTAAACCCACCTCGTTCCTTCAGTAGCCCTTTCGTTTCGTGGCTGCAGTATCTCGTTAGATAATTTCCGCAACACCGGTAGGCATTGGCCTTATTAGACCCCATTATTGTCACTGACAGCCCTTTTTGGCGCGCGTGGAACACGACGTACCGTGGTCTCGCAATGTGGGTAGAATTCACATTACTAGCAATCTTGTTAACCCCTCCAACTAAGCTAAATATGCTTGTGTCTGGAGTGGGTTCACGGCAATAGTGGTGGGTGGGGTTCGAACCTGCGACCTCTCGATCACAAGGCCGACACCTTAGCCATTAGGCTAAGTAGTAGCTGTACTATCCAACGAATCCTTTTCCCTAATCTATCCTACTATATGTGTGGGTGTTTTTAAGATTTGTGACAGAAGTGGAATTCCCTGCCGGAGTCTGTGTTTCCTGATAGCTTATAACCTGTAGGTCTTTAAGTCAAAAGTGAATAGGTTACTTCTAAGCAAGCGTGCTGCATCTTCGACCACATCGTCGCTTAACATCAGGTGAGATTATGGTCAAACGCAAACCTATCGACTATAATAAAAAAGGTTTATTTTAGTTTTCGTTTATTAATACGTTATTATAGATATTTTCTGTACTGATCCTTACTGGTTTAGGTTCATATTTGTTCATTCGTTATAAGTAAATCAGAGTTTAAGTTTTGTTCCTTTATTTATTCTTTCACGCAATGCTTGTTGAACGGATTTAAATTAAATTTGTCACACATCACAACCAAAGGGAGATCTATGCCCAGCAGTTGGTAAAGTCAGGCTGTGGATGATGATGCTGATCATAGTTTACAATCAAGACGAAAAATGTATTGCATAAAATACTTTTTGTTTTTTAATTATCAAGGCAACAAAGCCTTGAGATTATTTCCGACATTAGCTTGGGTCAAGGTCATGTCATCCTTTCGCTACAACATTAGATTAGATAATTTACTTCTTCTTCTTGGCGTGTCGATGGCAAATAGCTAAATGGAGTCTGCCCAGAACTGGGCAACAAATTTGGCACAAGTTCGGTAGCTTCCATCAAGTCCGGCTGTCAGTAGTTTACAGGGCACGCATGACAGGAAATTATAATTTACTTATACAACATATTAATCGTTGCTAAATAATAACAGCTTTACGGGCCAATATGAAAGGCTTAGCAAAGTGTGCGCAGGAGCTCCACGACCTAATTAATCCCTTCATCCCCCTTTCACTACCGGTCTACCAGACGTACCGCAGGATACCATCCACACTTGGTCGATTTACCGTCTTGTCGTACTAAGCGCTTTTCTTCAACATTCATTGTGCAAAGACCCCTAGGTTATAGCTATCGGGAAACACAGACTCTGGCAGGGAATTCCACTCCTTAGCCGTACGCACAATGAAGGTATTCCCAAAACGTTTAGTGCATAGGTATAGGTGGGATCTCCACCATGTAACGATGGTGCATCGCCGTTTGTCTTGTAGTCCGATGATGGAACGGGCTTGACGGAATTAGATTGTGTAATTCCATCGCATAAGTACTCCCCGAAATGTAACCGATAGACTCCGATACCGACTCTCTCGAGCGCAGAGCTAAAAGGCTTATAGGCGACGAGGTGCTGGTGGACAAGCTTCATAACCTGGCTCATCGGCGAACCGTTGCTTGCCTGTCGGTTTTCTACAGATTGTACTTCTGGGAGTGTGCGCAGGAGCTCCATGACCTGATTCCTCAATCTGCCTTTCACTACCGGTCTACCAGACGCACGGCTGGGTACCACCCACACTGGGATGATATACCGTCTTGTTGTACCAAGCGCTTCTCTTCCACATTTATTGTGCGCACAGCCAAGCTGTGGAACTCTCTGCCGGCTTCTGTGTTCCCTGCCACATATGACCCGTCAGCCTTTAAAGCAAGAGTGAATAGGCATTTTCTGTGCTCGCTCGTTCGATCGTAGACCTCATCTTACACTTACCATCAGGTGTGACCGACGTCAAGAGCGAGCTCATTCGTAATAAAAAAAAATATAGCGAAATTCCTCCGTGCTTAGGAAAGCCGTTGTTCCCGGCAGTCATTTGTCCGTCTATGGCAGTCGTTACGGGTAGTCAGAAGCCAGCCAGAAAATCTAGTAGGAGTATTTTTTTTTTAATAGTTGATAGGCTTGCGATAGACCTTGTGGTCTCGGTATCAACAATTAAAAAAAAAATTAAAAAATTCAGGTGAGATTGTTCTCACCTGATCTTAAGCGATGATGTGGTCGAAGATGAAGCACGCTTGCCTAGAAGTAACCTATTCACTCTTGACTTAAAGACTCCCAGGTTATAACTATCAGGAAATACAGACTCTGGCAGGGAATTCCACTCCTTAGCCGTACTCACAATGAAAGTATTCCCAAAACGTTTCGTGCGTACGGGTGGGATGTCCACCATGTAACGATGGCGCATCGCCGTTTGTCTTGTAGTCCGATGATGGAACGGGCTTGGCGGAATAACACTGTGCAATTCCATCACATATCACACATTCCATTTTATTTGTTGATTTACTTCAGGCTTAATACTAGCCTCCGCCCGCGACTTCGTTAGGAGTGTTTTCCCGCGTAAATCCCAATCCCGTGGGATTTCCGGATTAAAAAGTAGCCTGTGTAATTCTAGGATTTACCACCTACATACTCTTTACACAGATCTGTATAGTAGTTTTTGCGTGAAACAGTAACAAACATTAATCTATACATCCTCACAAACTTTCGCATTTATAATACATAATTAGGAGGATATGTTGCGGAATTGTTCGAAAGAGTTACCGCGACCTCGGAACAAGAAGGGCATATGACGGAACACGGATGGGTTTTAGTCAGTAAAAGTCTGACACACTCTCCCGCTTCGCCCAGATCGGAAGGCAGTCAGTGGGTGATTTGCCATCCTTAATGACAGTACATTTGATAAAAAATTGCTTCGAATTAAATTAATAGAATCGGGGGCGTCGGCCACAGGTGCCTCGACCACTGGGGGCCTAAACCACGGACCCAAAAAAAGGAGGAAGTAGGATAATTAATTAGTTCTACAATATGGCATTTGTATTTAGTAACGAAACTATTGTCTCAATTTTTTTTTTCTGGTTGGGAATATCATCAAATTACTTCTCCCGCTGTGTGTGTAGCGGAAGGGAGTGTCAGATTCGTTCCGGGGCCGCGGTATCTCGTTAGAATATTCCCGCAACCCCGTAAGGCAATGGCCTTATAATAAGCCGGAAATCGGCTCGCGATTCCCGACGACGCCCGGGGCCTTTCCTACGGCGGACTACCACGAGAACTACTTCCTGTCTGGCTGTAAGTTTTCCCAATAAAATAAAATAAATTAAAATTTAATTCACAGACCTTAATTTTTAAATAAATTAATTGTAAACAAGTTAAGATTTTACTAGTTGACTGTACTAAGTTACACGGGTTTAGTTTGGAGGTCGCAGTTAACTTATACGCGAAGACAAGGTTACGTGAAACGGTCATAATTTGGATTTCATCGTATTATTCATTGATTTACATCATACTTATAAAACCGAACATAACAACCGGTTAAGTTCGAGACGTACTTGTAGACGATGGATTCCGTAGATCATCATCATTTAATATAAAATAATAATATAATTTGTGACCTTGTAATGAGCCGGGCTTCTCTTTGTGAATAGTCTAGGGAAAAACGCTAACACCCATGATACAGGACATGTCCTAGTTTGGGTGTTTGAAGTTCACTACACAATTATGCCTATACTTAGCCATGTGTATAGTTTCAATGTATTTATTGTATTTTATATTCTCTTTTTGTTATTAGGCTGAGAAATAAATAAATAAAAAATTTACTCAGCTTTTTCCCAACTATACAACGTGTAATTTAAAGGGTATATACATACCAAGTGCACGGCTTCCTTGGATGATAGATAATAAACGATATGGCAAGGGTTTTCTAATCCTATGTGTGGAACTTATTAGAAATTTCAATATATTGATACCAGACACCGAATTTTTCAAATTAAGAAGAACGAAGAGAATTATCGTTTTATTGGCAAGTGACGTGGAAAATGATGACCCTCATAGTGCTGTGACACGTTTGTTATTACTGGTATTCAAGAAACATATGAAACCAATAATTTGGGGTCAATTCTGTGAGTCACTTATTTTGAGCTGAAACTTTGCATAGAGACTCCATACCAGATGTTGTCTTCAGTCCTTTTGGATAGATATGGGGTTTCCGTTACACGTTGTATAGCTTCCAGTCTAACTAAATGCAGCTGAGTATTAGTGTGTTATATGGACCATCTGCCTATCTGACCTCCACAACCCAGTAACTGGGTAACACGATACCACCTGGCAAGATTGGTACCAGGTTTTCTGGCTGACTTCAGACTCCGCGCAACGACTGTCTAAGATGTAAATGAACTGAGAAATTCCTTACAGAAAACCCAATAGAACTTCTTGGCCGACCGACTCGTTCTTTTTAACCGACTTCAAAAAAAGGAGGAGGTTCTCAGTTATGTATGTTCGTATCTCGAAGACGGCTGGACTGATTTAAAAAAAATCTTTTTTGAAAGGGTATACTTTCTAGTTGGTCCCATTGTCATCACGTTAGGTTTTGATGATGGAATCATGGGAGAATTCGAAGGAACCCTTCAAATATTATAGGCACACACACCTATAGCGTTTTGCGTATTTCTTATAAGTAGTAACTTGTGCAGCTGCTCTCTAAAAGCACCATTTGGGGAAGTGGAACTGATGATGAAGACCCCAGATGGCCGCCGAACCTACTCAATAATAAGTATTTCGTGGATTGTGATTCGATTACTTGAATATGGATGTTAAGCAGTTTATGCTCGTTTCAATAGGAAAACTCCTCAAAAATTAACGGATCTGCTCCGGGAAAAGCAATATTATGTAAAAGGTGATAAGTACTTCACATTTTGGCTTTTGTAACTAGATAAATTACAAACCGACTTCCATATCAAAACACTACAAAGCCAAAAATAAGTTTAATTTCGGAAGGCGGTGTGAAAAAAAGAAAATACAAAGCTAATAACACTATTTGTTAATGGTATTGATTTAAAGAGGAAGTTGTAAATAGCGGTTTTGGTAAGTTAAAATTATAAATTAATTGGTTAGCTGTTACATGTCAAAATTACAAAAGGATCGGTTATTCTACGGTGTCCGTGGAAAAAAAGCGATTTTAGCCAAATTTCGGGGGTTTATGAGTCTTTGTGAGGGGCCGGCAATTTTGGTGATGGTAGCCCTAAGTACAATATAATCACAAATAAGAAATTAATCTAAGATGTACCGTGTTCTGGAATTCACATAAAAAAGGAGCTTTATCTTCTAATATATAAAAAATTACGTGTTTATTTTTATTATGTAACTCCTCTCCACACACACACAACACACGCAAACTCATTTAGTTTTAATTAAATTAACTTCCCCGTACATAATAGTTAATTAATTTTTTTTCCTAAACCTATTCATATTTTAAAGCGGAAAAGTTTTATAGTTTATTTGAACGCGGTTATTTTCGAAAGTACTGGGGGAATTTGGATGAAATTTGGTAGGTATGGAAGTAGTTTGAAGCTTGAACTTTATGACGATAAAAACATAACCCTCTCTTTTGTCGGGTAAAAACTAGCATAATCTAACTTTCCTCAAGCTTCAAGCTACTTCCATAGCAAATTTCATCCAAATCCAACCAGTACTTTCGGAGATTAGCGCGTTCAAACAAACAAACTCAACAGCTTTCTTATATTAGTATAGTTATCTATTGCCGCGTGGCAATGTCCACATTTTCCCCTAACAAAACGCACAACCATTCACAGACTAGCCTCAACAAGTGGTTTACCTCGAAAATCGATCCTTGAACGGGTATTATTCAGCATGACGCATCTACTAACTCTTTTCTTCTCTCACCTTGACGACAATAATCTACACATCGTAATTTTCAAAAAAAACCGCATTCCAAAATAGATTAAAATAAAAAAACTATCATACTGATTAATTACTTATGTATACTTATAAAGTAAATATTACACCATGGACTACACGCGTATTTATTTTCTCTTTCTGTGTCAAATCCATCCAAAGGTTGTCTGTAAAAGGTCCCTTTAAACGATAAGACCGCCCATTGTAACACCCTTTGTAATTGTTAAGTCCTTATTTCATTCTGTTATGGTGTACAATAGTGTAACTATCTATCTATGACTTCTATTGCACGAAGATGAACCCGTTTGACTATTATTATTTTGGACAGATTATTTATTTTCCTATCTATACTGCTCCACTGCTAGAGAGGAAGAAATTGGGAGAAGCCATTGCGGCTTCTCCCAATTTCTTCCGTGAACTTTTTCTCATATATACAAGGTGTAACAGATTAAACGCAATACCTCAGACACCCCAATTAGAATATTAAATTATAAGTCTTAAACAACATCCGTAACTAAGTAAATTGAAACCAAACCTAGACATTTTTTATAAAATAGTTATCCTTACTAAACGCAAAACGTATGTGCGTCATACAATATCCTTACGCAGGCGCATACTCATGCAATGTTAGCGACCGACACTCACAAGAGCGCATTTAATTGAATTAAGGATTGTATTAATTTGTCATGATACTGTGTTTCCATTTTAAGTTAAATGAAAGATTTTCCTTCAAAATGTAACACCTATTTTTTGTGACGGAAATAGATTCAGAAGCCGATTTTGAACCAATAACTTTCAGGAATTACGTTTGTTGTATATGCGTATACTAGCTGCTGCCCGCAACTTCGTTCGCGTGGGAGAATTTCCCGCGTAAATCCCGATCCCGTTGGAATTCCGAAATAAAGTCAGGATGTCAACAATCTCTACACACACACACATACACACATCAAAAGTGTCTAGGGATCAAGCATTTTTATGCGGATTTCTTGAGATTGAGATGTGGCTTTGTAATAAATTTATGATTTTATAAATTTATATGGATCCTTTTTGGTGCATTTCATAATTTGAAAGAGGAACTGTTAATCAAATTCGAGTAAAAGATGAAAATCAGCTGTCAATATTTTCCCTATAAAAACATACAACGCATTGAAGACATTATTAGTGCTACTGTTTCCCTACTACTGATTAAAACCAACGTTATTATGGAGCGGCGACGTCATTTAAGCAGGGAAGAAATGCTCAGAGCCGTGGGAATGATAGAAGCTGGTTCCCGGCAACGTACTGTGGCTTTAGCTCTGAATACAAGTCAGAGTGTTATCAGTCGACTTTGGACACGTTACCGAAGCACTGGTACCGTGGCTGAGCGCCATGGAGGACGGTATCGCTGCACCACACGGAGACAAGACCGATACATTCAAATCTTAACTCGAAGAGCTCCAACAATAACCGCCATGATGTTAGCCGTGAGGCTTCATCACTCTTCAGGGAACTTAATTAGCGACCAAACAGAAACCGCTTGCATGAAGTGAACCTTCATTCCCGAAGACCGCTACGGGTACCACCTATAGCAATGCACAATCGTAGGATTCGATATCAATGGGCTCTTGAACACAGAAATTGGGCAGAAGAACAATGGCGTTTCGTGTGCTTTTCTGATGAGTCTCGTTTTGGTATGAGACCGGATACAAGACGTATACGACACTGGAGAACCCCTGGACGCCAACAGCGATTAAAATCCTGCCAGGAAGTCCATCCTTATAGTGGTGGAACCATCATGGTATGGGCGGGTATTTGGATCGGCGGAAGAACTGAGTTGATTTGGATCAGAGGCAACCTCAACGCTCAAATTTATGCTGAGACGATTGTATCTGACGTCATCGTTCCTCTACAAGTGCAAATCGGTCCCTTATTTCAGTTAATGCATGATAATGCACGACCGCACACCGCAAGAGTTGTAAGACAGACTCTCGCCGCAGCTAACATCAATGTCCTGCTCTGGCCTGCTCAGTCGCCAGACTTGAACCCGATTGAGCATGCATGGGATATGCTACAGAGAAGAGCTCTGCCGAATATGGAGGGTATCCAGTCGCAAGAAGACCTTTTTTTGTTGTTGCAACGAACATGGGCGGCCATTCCACAGCGTGATTTGGATGAACTCATTTTGAGTATGCCAAACCGATGTTCTTGTGTTGTTAGTGTTCGCGGTAGAAACACGGATTATTAATTGTTTAAGTTACCCAATAAAATTTTAAAGAAAACTGTTATTTCAGTCTTTTTTTCGAACTTTAATGTTAGTGGTTTAAATGTCAAAAATCCCTTTATTAGGAAAATGGCAAATTTCTTTATTAATGCAAAGGTGACTTGGTTTATCGTTACTGTGACAAACGAAAACACTTTATTTGATGAATACTTAAAGAAAATTTTAATTAATATCAATCAGGAGAAAAGTTATTGCAAAAATATATGTTGATCCCTAGACACTTTTGATGTGTGTATTATACGAAACAAGAAGTACATATATCACGCGTCACGTGACCGTGATGGGACTTGTGTTGCTATTTATTTTATATTACGTTATTTATTTATTTTACTGTATTTATTTTATATTATTGTATCAATTATTTAAGTAATATTGTTTGCCAGACTTGATTTCCGTACGTCATATTTATAAGGCAACCACTGAAAACCAGCGCCGTGCTGTGGGCATGCCCATGGCATAGCATTATGCTGAGTGGGAGCCTTGTTGCCACGACCACGACGTGCATTTGCCTTGTTTTTTGTTGTTTCCTTTTTCTTCGTAAATTGTCAATATCTAAGTCTTTGTCCTTACCTACTGACATAATTATAAGTACCAATTACTAACTCTAGTCTTAGGAACTAAATAAGTTTTTAATATTGTTAGCATGTCGTTTGTCTGTTGGCAATAAATACTTTTTCTTTCTTCTTCTTTAGTTACCAAATTTCATTAAAATCCACCCAGTAGGTCCGGAGATTAACGTGTGCAAACACATTTTTTTTTTACCGTTTTACCGTTTCTTAACCCACTTCAATTAATTTTTTTTGTATAAAATTTTAATGTACAGACACACTTTTTTACTGTTTTATTATATGTATTGATATATATATACATATTTTTTTTTTAAAGGGAACCTTAATTCATATTACTAGCAATATTGTTAACCCGTCCAACTAAGCTTGTGTCTGGAGTGGGTTTACGGCAATAGTGTAGTGTGGGGTTCGAATCTCGAGTCTGACACCTTAGCCATTTGGCTAATGTTACTTTAAATGTCCCCGTCAAATTGAAAAAGCCGTTAGATTATAAAATATCTATCAATAAATTGTGATCCGTATCACACTGCTTGCAATTTAACGTATTAATTTTCGATAGATAATAATCTATCGAAGTGAAAGCGCGACATTGTGAAATAGCATACAACAGAACGCAACTCGCACGCTGATTGGTTGGACGATACGTAAATCTATAGTCACAGAACAGCCTACAGCAAAAACAACCAATCAAGCTTTGGACTGTTTGCAGTTTTACGAGTGACAGATTGTAGTCAAACAGTTTTAGTTCGATAGACTATCGAAAAATAATGCGTTAAATTTCTCCGTAATTCGAATAAATGAAATGGTAAAAACGTGTCGTGCTATCTTTTACTGTAGCTTTTCTATATAGATATATAATATCCCTCGAGCAGTTTCTGTGCCCGCGCCAAGATGAAACTCGTATTTGTAAACAACGCGATATTTAAAAGTTTTCCATAATGTGAAGAGAACAATGTCAAAGAAGAAATATCTATACATTTTACTAATATTATAAATGCGAAAATTTGTGAAGATGGATGTATAGATTAAGGATGGACGGATGTAAGGATGTGTGTTACTCTTTCACTCAAAAACTACTCAACGGATCTGAATGAAATTTGGTAAGTAGATAGATAACATCTTGGAAAAACACAAGCTTTTTATCCCGGAATTCCCACGGGATCGGGATATACGCGGGAAACCCTCCCACTCGAACAAAGTCGCGGGCAGAAGCTGGTATAATATTAAAAAGATTTAATGTTAGTGAGTTTGTAAAAAGTAATCTCTGGATATACTGAACCTATTTTGAAACTTCTTTCACTAATATAAAGCTACATAATACCCTTTTAAACTGGCAGTCACTAACAGTATCATTAGAACTTAAAACATTATATTTATTATGTGCCAAAGACCTGAAATCCAGTGCTTCAATTGTGTAAAAACCGTAAAAGTGCCCAAAAAATTTCGCGAGTCGACATGGTGAGATTTGTGTGTGGGGAACAGAATCGAGTTTCGAGTGATACATGTGACAGTGGTAGCGGTGTCGATCACAAAAAAACGAACGAGAAAGAGGGTAGACCCATTTATCTGCCAATAAACATCCACCCGCAATTACTTCAGTTCATCCGTGATTATGGCGCTTGCAACAGTGCCGAAATATCGGAAACTCGAAACAATAAATACATAAATGGTAAATATAATATCCCGTTTTAAGTTCTAATGATACACAATTCCTGAGTGATATAAGGCTATATTTTTGCTGAAAAACAAAAAAAAAAATAACGTTTCACGCGAGGGAAGCCTCGGCCAAAAGCTAGTCTATACTAATATTATAAAGCGGATAAGTTTGTTTGTTTGCTTGAACGCGCTAATCTTCGAAAGTACTCGGTGGATTTAGATGCAATTTGGTATGGAAATAGCTTGAAGCTTAAGGAAGGTTATAGGCTACTTTTTACGCGACTGCAAAAAAGGAGAGTTATGTTTTTACCGTGATAGAATCCACGGGAGCGAAGCCCCGCGTGAGTACTTATTTCATATAATTGAAGTATCTGTATGCGCTTTCCAAATAACTGTGTTATCTTAAGTACCTACTAACAATTTTTTTAAATTTGTCTCTCGGTCAATCTGTATGTTTATTCGGACTTGCCTCTATAACGGCCGAACTAATTTTAATGCTACTTTCACTGGAGGTTTTGAGGAGCTAAATAACAACATGGAGGCTACTTTGTCTGATTTCCCACAAGTTTGGGATTTACGCAGGAGAAACAACACACGTAAACAAATTTGCGAACCAGTAAATAAATCCCGTCCGGGTTGCGGAAATGTTCTAACGCGGCCTCGGAACGTAAGGGAAATTAAAGAATGTTAAATGACAATCTGGTCAAATTCAACGCTTTAAAAACACAGGCTTGTCTTTTCTCCGCTAAAAGGAGCCAATTTGAATGGTCCCCTACCGTCAGAAGTACATCTGTACCTATTACCGACCGCCTAGAGCTCTTGGGCATGGAGTTAGCGTCTGACCTCAACTTTGGCTCAACCATTGAGTCTAAAGCTCAGACTGCAGCCAAAAAGCTGGGCATCCTACAGAAAGTGAGGCGATACTTTACACCTGGACAGCTTTTGAATTTATATAATGCACAGGTCCGTTACTGTATGGAGTATTGCAGTCACTTGTGGGATGGCTCAGCCAAATACCAGCTAGCTGCACTTGACTCGATCGAACGCAGAGCTAAAAGGCTCATAGGTGACGAGGTTCTGGCAGGCAAGCTTCACAGCCTGGCTCACCGGCGAAACGTTCCTTCCTTGTCAATCTTCTACAGATTGTACTTCGTAGAGTGTGCGCAGGAGCTCCACGATCTAATCCCTTCATCCCCCTTTTACTACTGGTCCACCAGACGTACCGCAGGATACCATCCACACTTGGTCGATATATCGTTTTGTCGTACGAAGCGCTTTTTTTTCAACATTCATTGTGCGCACAGCCAAGGTGTGGAACTCTCTGCCGGCTTCTGTGTTCCCTGCCACATATGACCCGTCAGCCTTTAAAGCAAGAGTGAATAGGCATTATCTGGGCTCGCTCGTTCGATCGTACACCTCATCTTACACTTACCATCAGGTGTGATCGAGGCCAAGAGCGGGCTCATTCGTAATAAAAAAAAAGAAACAGGGTGGGTGTTTTGTCAGTAGAAGTCTGACACTCCGTTCCGGCCAACTCTAAGCGGGAGGAGTCATAATATGATTTTCTCAACGAACAAAAAGCCAGTAAATAAAGAGGCGTAAGTTTGAATTTTCAATAACTGACGAAATGCAAGATATTGAAGGTCAAAATGGCCATTTCGAAAACACACCAATGCCATAATTTAGGGACCTAATATTTATTCATATTTCATACGCGATCATAATGTTACGATAAATATCGAACCAATAAATATATTACCAGGGACACGTGTAAACAGTCAATTAACCTCGAGATCCTATTCTACACGCAACAAAAAAAAAAATTAACACAAAGCCAAGGAAAAAAATGGAACGACTTTTTTTTAAATCGCCGTCACCAATGATTAGTATTTATTCTTCGAGCTTTTATTTTATTTTATTTTTTTAAGAGACTAAAATAAATTTATATAAAAATCTGCTAAGCTTTTTCCAACTATGTTGGGCTTCCAGCCTTTCGGCACAGAATAAAAATGGACAGTATAGAAACTAAGCCTAGTTGACGACATAATTACCTACGCTCCATTGAAGCAATAGGGTTGTCACTTTTAATGATTTTGGTATTGGTTTTTTTTTCACATTTTTGTTCTGTAGTGATAAATCCATCGAATTTAAATATCTACCTCGCTTACATATACAATTTAAATCGGTAATCTCATGGCGTCGGTTAATCTCAGCAAAAGACGATAGTTTAAACACGAAAAACAATTTAATATTAACACAACAACTTGTAGAACTATAGATCTGTAACTTGGTCATTACGGCGGCGTAACCTTTGCAAGTTTTGGCAGGAGCTACTGAGAGCACCGCAACGACTGCTTAGAAGTCTCGTCGGTGCGCATGTTTGTGCGAGTGTGCTATTTCGAGCGTTTGTAGGTAGATTCCGTACAGTCTGTCTATAATATTTATACTGTGCTTTTGGCCTTATCTAGTTCAAATTTGATAAAAAAAAAAAACAAAAAAATATGGTATTAAAAAAAAAAACCATTTGCAAAATTACTATCATTTAAATGTTTTACATGCAGCGACTGCCTATCTGAAAACCGAGTAACAGAGTACTACAATAAACCTTGGAAAGACTGGTTTCAGATTTCAGACTTCTGACTATCCGTAACGACTGTCAAAGATGTACAAATGACAGCCGGGTTTAACAGCTCAACGTGATTCCATCGGCACGGAGGAATCTAAATTTGCTTACAGTTTCACCCATCCACGGAACGACCTCGGAAACTATCGCTTAACCTTGAATATGAAACCTTGTGGCTGTGCTAAAAGAAATAAATTATGGATGTAGGTTGTTTTTTTAAAGGATCGTTGACGCGAAAGAGTATTTGTACATTTGCAAGGATCATTTCTTCCCTTAGCTCTCGAAGGAAGTACCTTGAAGCCACAGTGCTATTCAAAATTGTCAGAAACAAATTTAACTGTACAAATCTAACATTATGTATTTATTTAAGTATATGTTATTTTTATTGCATTATAAGTATGTGTAGGTATATTTAATATTTTAGTTTTAGTTTTAGACTAAATATGAATATGTGAAATATTCATATTTATTTCTCTTCTTGTTCTCACACACTATTGTCTACATTTCTTTTTCACTTCTCCTTTCGCAGGTCTGCTGGAAGAAATTTCTTAAGAAATAAGCCGTACCTTTGTACTCAAATATTATAATTATGCTTATCCTAATGTATTTTACTGTGTGTACATAAATAATAAAATAAATAAATAAACATGATTTGCTATGCTGTACCTAGAACCATTCATAGGCGGCGGGTACGCGCAGGTACTCTGTTCGCTCTGAATGCTTGTCGAAATAATTCAGGCCTGCGCTCGCCTATCCGTCGTATGGTTGACACATACAACAGTAATTTTGTCGAAATTGATATCTTTAATTGTACAAAAGTAAGTTTAAAAGACTCATTCGTTGTACTCTATTGAACACAATTAGTGATAATAACTGATTGTATATTGTACTATTTTATAATTTATCTTGTATACCTAAGTTGTTTATAATTTGTCTTATTTTTTTAATATTAAATATGATTAGTTACATTTATATAAATAGTACCTGTTATAAACGTTACACGTAACGCTACCTAGCGATTAGATATTCTCTTTTACCAAACTCTAATGTTTATCTGTGGACAGCGTAGTGGGTTCCACTATAGTCAAAACTTCACTTTGTGTTAAACTAGTTGTAAGTTCTTATAATGTAATATAATAATATAATATAATATTCCACAACTTTCACACAACGCCATCTAGTCCCAAACTAAGCAGAGCTTGTGCTATGAGTACTAGACACTGATAAACATAAATATATATTTCTAAATACATACATATTATAGATAAATTACACCCAGACAAAGAACAAAAATGATCGTACTCATCACACAAACATTTGTCCTGGGTGGGAATCGAACCCACGACCTTGCACATAGCAGTCAGGGCCACTGACCACTAGACCAACAGGCCTGTCTTTATAATGTAAAACTGTTTGTTGTTCCATATAATAAAAAAATAAAAGTAAAATAAAATAATATCTCGGCGAAAGGTATCAATAGTAAGACTTATCGTGTTACAAACGCTCGTGGCTAAATAAAGTTCAAGGTTAGGCAGCAATCGCCTAGGTCATTGCTTGGATAGGCATCGAGAGTCTTCTACAAACCGAGATCATAGTCCAATATTACCTAAAATCATCGAATTAGCCTTTTAGAGGACTTAATGCAGCAAGGCATTCTCTACCAGTCAATCTCTGGGTTAGAAAAAAAAACACATCGCCTGTTTGCGAGAATATCGACATAACTCGAAATGCTGTCCAATTTAACTATACTTGTGTGAAATAATCATAAATTTAAGTATAAGATCGTGAACTGAGACACATTGCCAATTTTGCACCGACGTTCATCAGAGACTGGCCTAGTCTCTCTCACAAAGGAGCTTTGCATGCTTAAGTTTTAAGCAAATCATGTTGGATTACATATTTATAATAACATCGTATATTCTATGTTTTATGCAAATAAAATAAAGTGTTTTGTCTCAAGTAATAACACCGTTTCTTTCTGATGAACGTCAGCGCAAAATTGGCATTGTGTCTCAGTTCACGATGTTATACTTAAATTTATTTATTTATTTCACACAATTTATTTCACACAAGTATCTAGTTAAATTGGACAGCATTTCGAGTTATGTCGATATTCTCGCAAACCAGCGACATTGTGTTAGGTGTACGAGAAAATGGAATGAAATAACATATTTAATACTAATAAATATATAATACTTATAAAATACATATATATGCAATACTCAATACTTTATTGCATTCCATATTATGTACATAGATGGTATAAAATATTTTCCAGATCAATATGGACCATGTCGGGCACAGCAAAGTTAGGAGAGACGATGAAGGCTAAGTAACAATTCATGGAATTAATTATTATTATATGTAGATCTAATAGATATATATGTATATTATTATGTGATAAATTATGTTAGATATTTTAATTGATTTTTTATCATTGTTATTATTGAGTAAATTAAATTATTAAATGCTAAAATAATAAACTTATAATTACGGTGCTTTATAATAATCTTTCTGATTAAGAGAGCTCATAATAATTATGACGAAGACCTAACTAAGAATAACAGTAACCCCTTAAGTAGATAGATAGATTTTATGCTTAAAAGAAAATTTTGACTCAGCCTTGATGTCAAGGGGTAGCAAATTCCAGAGTTTAATAGTAGAAATAGCGTAAGAATTAAACAGAAATCCGGTGCGGTGAGAAGGAATGTGAAGAAGTAAGTTTTTAGATGCGCGAAGGTTAAGACCATGCAGTAATTTAAAATTTTGTTTTAAGTAAACAGGAGCACAAGGATCGTTCATGACAATGAAGAGCATACAGAGGGATCTGAGGGATCTTAAGCCAGACTTGTGTCAGAGTTTCTGACTACCCGTAACCACTGTCAAATCCGTGTCTAAGAAACCACGTTAAGCTGTTGGTTCCGGCTGTAAGTTGTACATCTTTGACAGTCCAATCCAAGGAGCATTGTGTTACCCAGTTACTGGGTTGTGGAATCCGACTCGACCGATTACAACAGCACTATAAACTGACAAGTTCCATCAGGGCCGGATTAACCATTAGGCGGAGTAGGCAACTGCCTAGGGGCCCCGCATCAACTAGGGGCCCAGGCCCAGTGTACGCACCAAGAAAACATGTTTCTTCGAACGAAAATTTGATGTGCGTGTAAACTTAGGGACCTCACTGTTATCTTACAAAATACATATCGTTAGATTTAATAGTAGAGTTAAAAGAATTTCAGAACAAAACTGGGAATAAGTAAACAAATATATTAAAAACCACAGCCCTTAATTTGCGTTTCCTCAGTTCACACACGATTTGGTCAGTCAAAGTAAGAAAAGGGGCCCCGAGAATGCCATTGCCTTAGGGCCTCTGACAGGGTTAATCCGGCTCTGAGTTCCATCTAGAAATCTCTCTTTAAACAGACTACTAAGCTAGGTGGGCCACACTAGGTCAAAAGTGATAGAAGAGATCAATACCCACACACAAAACGTTTTGGGAATATTTTCATCGTGCGTACAGTTCCATCATCGGACTACAAGACGAACGGCGATGCGCTATCATTACATGGTGGCCATCCCACCCATACGCATAAAACGTTTTGGGAATACTTTCATTGTGCGTACAGCTAAGGAGTGGAATTCCCTGTCGGAGTCTGTGTTTCCTGATAGCTGTAACTCGGTGGTCTTTTAGGTCAAGACCCAACTAGCACAAATGGGCTGCATTAGGGCTTTGGAGCGTATCCGATTATTACTTATGGTAATAGACGTAAGCGCTAGACCGTCTACTACAGACTTAAAGCAGCCGCTTTAGCGCTATTTGGGCGCCATTTTATGCAACCTAAAGTTCCATTTAACCTGCACAACGGTTGCATAAAGGTTCCTTAATAGCTATAACGATTTATTAACACTATACTTAAGCTCTCATAGCGCTACTTTTGAACGATTTTGAACTACTTTGAACGAATGAATTGATTATAGTTATTTATTGTATATCTTCAGTTGACATTATTTGTAATATTTTGGTAAAGTGTTTTCGTCGCCATCATGAAAATAAAACAAAAAGAAGTAAAAGTTTGTATTCTGTATTAGCAAGATATATAAAGATACTTAAAACGCTGTCCAGTTTACTGTAGATATATAAGATAATTTTCGAGAAATTTTAACGCGCTTTTATGATATTTAAAAAATTAACAAAAGATATGTGAAATTTTTTATTTGTTATACAGAATAAATTTTATTTCCGTATTTTTACGTGTCGATAACTTACTATTTGCAAGTGGCCGATTGTTTACCGGTACATTTAATGCACATTTAACTGAAAAACCAATGTATATCAACTCAATTTTGCAAGTGAATTATAAGTTTTCTTAAAAAATCATGGCGTCATTGTAATGTAGTCATAACCTGCAGTTTTAGCTCTAATAGCTCCCTTTTGAGAATCATAGCGCTAATTTTCACCCTTCTAACGCTTCCAGTGATTTTTGTTCCCCTAGTGCAACTCACAGCCACAAAAACCTCCTATTTTCTTGTTTTTGAGGTTATAAGATGTAGTTACGTACTTATTCGTTTAGCATCCATTTTATTAAATGTTTTATAATAGTTACAAAAGCGGCTGTAAAATGGCGAATGGATTGAGCCTGCAAGGAATGACTATTGCTACTAAAGGCCTTAGTTACACTGATGATTTTTTTGTAACTATAGTATGCATAAGAGTTTCTATTATTTCTATAATGAAACTTATAGTAGTATAATAGTGGTTACTATAACTATAACCTATAAAAGTTACAATGGAAACCACTGTACAGCTGTGACTGGCAGAATGACCTTCGTAACTCTCATATAAAGGTGTAAGTGGTAAATGAGTTCTACCGTGGACTACTGTGAAGGCTAGGGTAGTATTTGATTCAGCTTATAGCACCTTAAGTAACTTTTATAGCTACAGACGTTTACGGATGCAGATATGCAACTTTGAACTGCTTTTTGAACCCTTAAACCGCTATTTTACAGCCGAAAGTAACAAAATAGGCTGCAATTTCCACTAATGTGCTCGTTGGGGAGTGAGTAGGTTACTTCTAGGTAAGCGTGCTTCGTCTTCGACCATATCATCGCTTAGCGTCAGGTGAGATGGTGGTCAAATGCGAGCCTATAATCAATTTTATAGCAAAGTGGCAATGCTGCTAGTCTTCTGGGCACGTTTCCAGCGATGTGGAGGAGTACTTCGACGCCTATGTCTATTTGTTTTATTTTTATGTACATAGACCCACACCTGGTTGATATACCGTCTTGTCATACCAAGCGCTTCTCTTCCACATTTATTGTGCGCACAGTCAAGCTGTGGAACTCTGCCGGCTTCTGTGTCCCCTGCCACTTATGACCTTTCAGCCTTTAAAGCACGAGTAAATAGGCATCTTCTGGGCTCGCTCGTCCCATCGTAGACCTCATCTATCGCTTACCATCAGGCGAGATTGAGGTCAAGAGTGGGCTCATCAGTAATAAAAAAATAGGTTTAGCAGCGTTTTTAAAATTATATTTTAAAAGAAAAGTATAGTCAATTAAAAACAAAGACTTACGTATGTTTGAAGTCGGGAGCCATTTTGTACAACACAGTGAGCGTGTGCATTCGGTCGCAGTTCCATTTTTATTTTATTTTTTAGTCACACTACACAGATTTCATTAACAAAATCACATTTTAGCACAGTTTAACACTTCATCGTTTAGATTATAAAGAGTGATCCAGTTACAATAAGTTCAAAAGTGGTGCCTATAATGACGTGTCATTTCGGGTCAGAGTTCGGAGCCGTGTTAGACAGGAGAGACAGGCGACGTGTGGTCGCGACATTACTAGTATCTATGTATTTCTATAAAATAACTTCTATAGCTATCGACACGTCATCTGCTACGGGTAAAATTGCAAAGGACTCTATCGCCTATCGTTGTTCAGTAGAGCCATTGACGTAGTGGCGAAAACACGTCGAAATTTATTAATAAAAAATATAATTTCTCAGATTCTGAAGAAGACTGATATACCCGGTGGTCCAATATTTCAGCAATTTACGATGATATGTCACAAAAACTTGATTTGCATTTTAGCATAGGTCTGCTTTTTCGTAAGTTTTAACCGACTTCAAAAAGGAGGAGGTTCTCAATTCATCTGTATATTTTTTTGTGTTTGTTACGCGATTACTAAGAAAATGATGAATGGATTTTTGCAAAATCATATTTATTTATTTGGTACACCAAAAAACAAAGTAAACAGGACATAACAAATATTAATATAGTATAGGTCCCCTCACTTACAGGAGACTACAGCATGGAAAAAAAGAAAACAAGGTTATCAATAGATTCAGCTAACTCAAAGGCCAAAGTTTCTTTTAAATTCCTTACAATCCGGGGAATAGGTGCCTTCTAGGTAAGCGTGTATCTTTGAACACATAGTTTACCATCAGGTGAAATGGTAATCAAACACAAGCCTATAACATTAAAAAAAAAAACAATCCGTACTATAGGTCTGAGTAAGCTTTTGGGAAAAGCACCGCACATATTTGAGTGGAGCTATCCAGACAGTGCAAGCATCTGTTAGAAGTGCTGAAGTAAATAACCCAAAGTAATGTTTTTGATTGAGTTCAAACCCACGACCTAGAACTCTCAAGTTCTGTAACCTTTGGGCTAACACGGCTCTCAAAACTGTTTTTTTTTTAATAGAGGTCTAGTTAGATGGATAGTATTCGCATTAGGTACTAGCAGTATTACTGACCCCTCCAACTAAGCTAAATGTGCTTGTGTCTGAAGTGGATTCACGACAATAATGTAATAGGTGGGGTTCGAACCTACAACATCTCGATCACAACTCCTACACTTTAGCCAATTGAATTTTAAGAACTTTTTTGAAGTCGGTTTACATGACCTTGAATGAAAAAACTGGTGCATAGTTCATAGAAGATATATCTATACTAATATTATAAAGCTGAAGAGTTTGTTTGTTTGTTTGTTTGCTTGAACGCGCTAATCTCAGGAACTACGGTTCTGATTTGAAAAATTATTTCAGTGTTAGATAGCCCATTTATCGAGGAAGGCTATAGGCTATATATCATCACGCTAAGACCAATAGGAGCGGAGCACTAATGAAGAATGTTTCAAAATCGGGGGATTTTTTTCCGAGGACGAAGGCGTGGGCGGAAGCTAGTATGTATATAAAATTCTCGTGTCACAGTGTTAATTGCTTTACTCCTCGGAAACGGCTTGACCGTTTTTTATGAAATTTTATATGTATATTCCGTAGGTTTGAGAATCGGTCGTAACCTAGTTTTCTTACCGCTAAGATAAATAATCTATAAACGCGGGGGAAACCGCGGGGCAGAAGCTAGTATTATATAATAATATAATAATAACTGAAAATTGATAATATAACAACAATATTGAAACTGACTCTCATTTGGATCACCCTTTATAAAAAATACTAAAAAAGTTACGTAATAATCACTGAATAACAAAATCGACACTATTAATCCACTGATTTTAAACTTTCACCACTTGTTTTTGGTTTTGGTAACTAATAAATATATTATGAAGGCACAATACGCACACACACAAAAAAAGACAATTACCTACTCAATAAAAAATATATAATTAAATATTAACGATTTAAAACTCCAATATTTTAGAAAAAGCGCGCGCGGGTTGCATCAAAACTAGATAATAATTCGCCACAACCACGGCATCGTTATAAAGCAGACGTTATTACAAATGGAAATATTATAAATCTACATATTCTATTTTGAGATTCTTAATTTAAACCATTAAACAAAAAACAATTTAATCTTTACAAATGTACTAAACTAAAACATATATCAATTAAAAATTATAATCAGCCCAAGAGATTAGCGATATCTAATTTTGAGTTTCCATTTTTATAACATAAATCTTTGAATAAGAATGATAAAGATTTTTTATGTATTTTAAAAAGCCACTTTTAATGGTTTCAAATGTAAACGATTATAAATTAAAATAAAATAAAATATTATTTTTGTTTTAAAATAAAGTCATTTTTTATTATAAAAAGTCACTCTTACTTGACATTTTTTGGCTAAGTACTTAGACTCCGAGGGGATTCACGAAAACAAACACATGCCATGATGCAACCCGCTGCACACTTTACAAAAACACAAAATCACTAACAAACTCGTCTATAACATACAAAAGTTACTTCCAACTGAGTTGTTGCTGGTGAACCCATCCTTGACTGCACCGTTCACCGCGAGGTGGGAGGAGCTTTATGGTGAACGCAGACCTAGCCGCACCGCACGCGCCGCAGTCTTTGCATTCGAATTCTTTATATGAAGTTCTATGCAACCTCGCACACCTACCCGCGCCGCAGTCGCCGCAGTCCTTGAAACGACCGAACTCCCCTAGCCGCAGCTGATGACGTCACCCGCACGCAGCGCGGATGACGTCATTCGCATCCACGGCGCGCAGTGTTGCCAGAGTTATAAAGTAGACAGAGAATCTCTGTCAACGGTTTATAATAAAATTACTTATTCTCGTATAAATAATTACTTGCTTATTCCCTATTATAGCACCTACAGATAAAATTACACAAAAGAGCAAAATACCAATACCAAATACAGATTTTATACAGATTTTTTCAATCTTCGGATAGATAATGCTTTCAAAAATCTGGCAACACTGACGGGAACGACTGCAGCGACTGCGGCGCGGATAGATGTGCGAGGCCATTAACAAAAAGCGATGACTGCGGGGACTGTAGAGACTGCGGTGCGGCTAGGTCTGCGTTCACCATTAGTTTCCTACCTAGACATTGTATTATTATTTTCGTTTTATTATCTACTGTAGATTTATTTTATTATTTTTTTATAGAAAAAATAGAAGCTCGCTGATATATAATAAAAGTCAAAGGTGTCGATCTTCACGGTTAAGTATTGCTTGCCGCGTTCGGTCCGTAGACAGGTGACCATAGTAACATATCAAAAAAAAAAATCAAAAAAGAAAACAAAAAATTGTTTATTCCTTTAACATGTTTTTACAATATTTATTAGTTGCCAGAGCTACCCAGGAAGCATGTAGTAATGCTTGTATTGGGTAGTTCTGCTCTTCCTTAGGATCATTGTTAGATAACAAGTTAAATTAAACCATTTTAAGCATAAGCATAACATACGACATGAATGAAAAATTTATTTTTTTGTTTTGAAAGATACTGGTATGACTCTCTGTGTGGGGGTGAGTGTGTGTGTATGTGAGGGTGTGTGCGTGGTATCTGTGTCAAATGTATGAAATATGCCCTTATTTGGAGATTTCTAGCCCTACGATCTAATATCTTGGGATTGGTAAGTACCACTAGAAACCATTAACAATGTCTAAAGTTCGTATTTAAATAATAACTTTTCTATTTCACTGTACCCAAGCGGCTCAAGTTCTTGCATATCTTGCCTTAAAGAATATACAACGCGAAAGAAGTCGTCCGAAAGAAAATAAAATCTACAAGTAATTTTTAGGGTCCCGTAGCCAAATGGAAAAAACGGAACCCATATAGATTCGTCATGTCGCTCTACCTGTCGTCCGTCTGTATGCCACAGTAATTTTATTCCGAAACATTTATGACACTTTATTCCGAAACATGTTTCATAGTGCCATGGCACTGAAACTAAAAAAAAAATCATCAAACCTTTACGTTTGACTTGTAATAGATAAGTCTTTAAAAATGACGGTTTGTGTTACAATAACCATTTTTTTTTTCATTTTAAATCATTTGAAAGGTCAACACTTTCAGTAGTAAAATGTTTGAAAATTGGTTTGAAAGAGATGGAGTCTGCAGTTTTTAAATTAAGCATATATAAAAAAGCAAATATAACTTTGTCATTTATACGAACAATATTTATACTAATATTATAAAGTGAAAAAGTTTGTTCATTTGTTTGTTTTAACGTGCTTATCTTCGAAAGTACTGGGTGGATTTGGATGAAATTTGGCACGGAAGCAGCCAGAAGCTTGAGGATGGTTATAGGCTACTTTTAACTCGACTGCAAAAAAGGAGGGTTATGTTTTATCGTGCTAAGTCTACGGGAGCGAAACGCCGCGCGACTGCTAGTGAAAAATAAAGTTATTTTTAGCTAATCTTTGTTTGTAACTGCGGAACCTTTCATGGGCAAATCCAACTCGCACTTAGCCGATATTTTTCAAACTTTTCCAAATAAAAAAAATTTACAAATGTCAATATTAAATGCAGCAGTAGCAATTTAAGAACCCGTTATTCAAATTGACAGTCTGTTCTGATTTTTAAGTGCTAAATGCTTAATAAAGTAAAAAAGTTCATGTTTCTATATTTCCTAGTAACATTAACGTGAATTGACGCCACCAGACTTAACGTCACAAACAATAAAAAGCGGTCTTTTAAGATTCCAAATTAATAGTATTCTACTATTAATTTCGTGATTAATATAAAAATTGTTCCGGTTATTTATAATATGTCGACATGTGTAAGAAACGTTAGCATTTAGGGTACGTCACGCCATCAGATCGGCCAATCAGAACGCGTTAAATTATGGAAACTAACCGACTAGACACCTATTTTTTATGGTTGAAATATGCCTTTTTGACTACGGATTAAAATAGTTTTCATACGTAAAATGTTAATTATTTTATTTTAAAACTGAATTAGTTATGCCCCGTGACTTCATCCGTGAGGGAGTCGATATTACTTACGCAATTTTTCACGCATAAATGATTCCGTGGGAGTTCCTACTCTATCTTTCAGTGAAAGTCGCATTAAAATCGGTTCAGCCGTTATAGAGATAAAACTGGACGAACTGGCTGAAATTAATAAAATAAAGTTATGTTTTCAATTCAGGAAATAGTTATTTTGAAATCGCAGACCGATACTTAAATTTTATTGATATGAATAGATATAGATTGTACCAATAGAAGAACTAAATATTCAAGTAACGAAACAAGATAGTAATTTTTAGGGTTCCGTGCCTCAAAAAGGAAACAAACGGAACTCTTATAGGACCACTTTATTGTATCTGTCAAGACCTTTTGTTTCGGAATCGCGTGGAGATATCGAGTTGAAATTAAAACCATATACTCTGGTCTACCGTGCCTTCAGGCTCTGAAAAACTCAAACTTGTAAATTACGGTAGAAAAGTTACATCCGTTTATGCCGCAAACGCATATTCCTGTTGACTTGAACTATGAAAATTGGCAAGTACCATCAATTTGAAGTACAAGGTCAAGGAAAAATCTTGAAACGATACAATTGTAATTCTAAAAAAAATTATTTAGGGTTCGAAAGTGAAGGGTTGAAACTACTACTTCAAGTGAGGTATCTGGGGACAACATTCTAAATAATCATTTTTTACGACGTAATTCTTATTTATAACGAAAAATATATAAAAATTACCGCCCCGCCCCGGTACAGAACCATTAGTGGGCGAGTCCGTGTCGCAATTGTCTAGTTTATTTCAAAGCTGCTTGCAATCTCACCGATATTATAATATAAGAAGAGCTATCAAATAAAAAAACTGTTTAAAAATATTTCTTGTGGTACTTTTGACAACTTTACATTATGTAACTCGTCGTTGTTCTAGTGGTTGCATGCGGGAACGCTGAGCAATTATCTTGGGATTGGTTCCAGGGACACGAAAAAAGTATCAATACTTTGTGGGTACATTTCGTTTCGATACCGATTCTTTTGTACTCGATCTTCTTCTACTCAATGAGTACTTTTTGACAGGTATCGTATCGAATAAATCTTAGACGACAACGCCATCTGGTTCAATTAGACTGAACCTTCTAAACCATTACATTGAGCTCGAAATCGTCCCTTCAATCTTTCTGTTCACAGTTCAGATCCTTTACTTCACTAATCAATCACTCAATCGTTCGCCGTTAGAAAATTGTTTTGTTATTATTATATTTTATATTTATTGTTTATAAGGTACAATGTAGTTCTTATAATATACAACTATATCCCACAAAACCGTATTACTTGTATTATTCTTCGTGTTCGTCTCGCGATTTGTTTTCTCCGGTTGATCGTTATTGTGCTTGACTATTATTTGACTTATTAAATGTGAATGTGTGCCATCTAAAAGAACCTATTGTTCCGTGCTGTATATCTATTAGCGATTGTACGGAAGAGGAATAGGTACTATAATATGTTGCTAAAAGAATAAATAATATAATATTGTTTAAATAATTTGTAAAGTCACAGTTGTCTTTTTTATAGTACTATTACTACACTAGTGTACCAATACTATTAGTGTTGATGTTCTGTTCTTCTGTTCTACTGTACTGAAGCTAAACTGACGTTACTGACTGCAATTGACGGCTTGACGTATGCGCATTAGGCCCTAAGAAAAGTACTCGATACTTTGAAGTATCGATACTTTGAAGTATCGATACTTTTCTTTCGATACATTTATGAGTACGATACTTTTTTTTTCGATATTACTCATGAGTACAATATCGATACTTTATTATCGATACCGTGTAGTACCCTATTCCCGGGTCGGGCAAAAAGAGCTATTGCGTGTTTTTAACCGACTTCTAAAAAAGGAGGAGGTTCTCAATTCGGATGTTTGTTGTTGTTTTTTTATGTTTGTTCGGGCATAACTCCGTCGCTTGCCAACCGAATTGAAAAATTCTTTTTTTGTTGAAAAGGGTATACTTTCCAAATGGTCCCATGAAAATTTTATCGAGATCGGACAAGCTGTTTCTGAAAAATCAACAAAAGTCTAAAAAAATATTTACGTTGATGATCTTTTCGTTTACTCTGCATTGCGTTTTTTGTTCGCGCATAACTCCGTCATGTACGAACCGATTTAGAAAATTCACTGACCCACTAAAAATCGCGAAAATAAAAACTTTTTTGCAAAAAATAAAACCGACTTCCATATCAAAACACTACAAATCCAAAAATAATTTTAATTTCGGAAGGCGGTGTGAAAAAAAAAGAAAATACAAAACCAATAACACCGACTACCGAAATTAAAATTATTTTTGGATTTGTAGTGTTTTGATATGGAAGTCGGTTTTATTTATTGCAAAAAAGTTTTTATCTATTAGAAATTACTTAGTAGTAGCCCTGAGTTCGGGACTTAGCGGTGTGATACCCGCGTGCCTCGTAAAGCAAGTTAAGCCGTTGATCCTGCGCCTGATCTCTCTCCGGTCGCGTCGGATTGTTGTCCCATAGCACTATGAGAGTAAAGGAACAGAGAGTGCTCCTGTACCTGGACATACTTCTGCACTATATCTCCTGCTTCGCTGGCTAATCTCCACTGAGATTGGCTGCCGTAACCAAAATCGGTCAGGAGGATTGTTATAAATTTTTATAAGGTTTTCACCGCGCCAAATTCAAATATAACAGCCATAATATAATTTTGAGGCTATGCTGCGGGGCGAGAGGGAGTGGGAAGCGGTCGCCTCCTTCTGCGAAGCAGTCATGCTTCCGAAGGAGGAGGCGGGCCGTATGAGGGAGAGGATGGCGTCCTCCCTCCAGCCCAGCCGCAGTGGTAGACGCCCACGGCGTCGGACGTCGGCCGACGATCTCCGGCCACCGTAGGCGCGGGCATGCGGACAGCGAGTAAAGGGCAACTCGCTGTCCGACCATGGACCATGCCCGGGTCGACGGCGCGTTGTGTTCCACGCGCGCCTCAAAGAGCGTCAGCAACATGACGAGGCCCCCCCTGCAGAGGGCCGAAGCCTGCCGGGGTCGTGGGACTTATCCCATTACCGTGACCCCGGTACGTAAAGGGTTATTGAAGGAACACCGTGGATTTTAGTCAGTAAAAGTCTGACAGTCCCTCCCACCCTGCCCGGGGTGGGAGGACTTATTTGATAATTTTACCACGTTAAAAAAAAAAAGTGTCAATTCTTAAATAAGGCGTGAGTGTTTTGAGGAATATTTGGCGAAATGTACCAAAATCATGATTTTCTGGATATCGGAGTTCCGTTCCGGACCACGATCTCGCCTAATGGTAAGCGGTAGACGAGGTCCACGATGTGACGAGCGAGCCCAGAAGATGCCTATTTACTCTTGCTTTAAAGACTGAAAGGTCATAAGTGGCAGGGAACACAGAACATAGTTTTTTAAACAATGTCATGGCATTAAAGACTTTGTGAACAGATATTGCGTAACAATATTTTTATTTTTTTTATTTTTTTTACGTAAATCAAATCCATACTAATATTATAAATGCGAAAGTAACTCTGTCTGTCTGTCTGTCTGTCTGTCTGTCTGTCTGTCTGTCTGTCTGTTACCTTTTCACGCCTTAACCGCTGAACCGATTTACATGAAATTTGGCATGGGAATAGTTGAGGACCCTGGGAAGGACATAGGATAGTTTTTATCCCGATGAAAGGTTCCCGCAGGATAGTTTTCGAATTGTATCTTTGTTGCTCTTTCATGCATAAACTCTTGAACGGATCTCAATGAAATTTGGTAAGGAGACAGTTGACATCCTGTAAAAACACATAAGCTACTTTTTATCCCGGAATTCCCATGGGTTTGGGATTTACGCGGGGAAAACCTCCCAGTCGAACGAAGTCGCGGACAAAAGCTATCCATACTTTAATACTAATAATATAACTCCATACTTCCATATCCATATCCATACTTCCATATCCATCAATACTTCCAAGCTAATCCATACTAATATTATAAATGCGAAAGTAACTCTGTCTGTCTGTCTGTCTGTCTGTCTGTCTGTCTGTCTGTCTGTCTGTCTGTTACCTTTTCACGCCTTAACCGCTGAACCGATTTACATGAAATTTGGCATGGGAATAGTTGAGGACCCTGGGAAGGACATAGGATAGTTTTTATCCCGATGAAAGGTTCCCGCAGGATAGTTTTCGAATTGTATCTTTGTTGCTCTTTCATGCATAAACTCTTGAACGGATCTCAATGAAATTTGGTAAGGAGACAGTTGACATCCTGTAAAAACACATAAGCTACTTTTTATCCCGGAATTCCCATGGGTTTGGGATTTACGCGGGGAAAACCTCCCAGTCGAACGAAGTCGCGGACAAAAGCTATCCATACTTTAATACTAATAATATAACTCCATACTTCCATATCCATATCCATACTTCCATATCCATCAATACTTCCAAGCTAATCCATACTAATATTATAAATGCGAAAGTAACTCTGTCTGTCTGTCTGTCTGTCTGTCTGTCTGTCTGTCTGTCTGTTACCTTTTCACGCCTTAACCGCTGAACCGATTTACATGAAATTTGGCATGGGAATAGTTGAGGACCCTGGGAAGGACATAGGATAGTTTTTATCCCGATGAAAGGTTCCCGCAGGATAGTTTTCGAATTGTATCTTTGTTGCTCTTTCATGCATAAACTCTTGAACGGATCTCAATGAAATTTGGTAAGGAGACAGTTGACATCCTGTAAAAACACATAAGCTACTTTTTATCCCGGAATTCCCATGGGTTTGGGATTTACGCGGGGAAAACCTCCCAGTCGAACGAAGTCGCGGACAAAAGCTATCCATACTTTAATACTAATAATATAACTCCATACTTCCATATCCATATCCATACTTCCATATCCATCAATAATTCCAAGCTAATCCATACTTCCATACTATCCATATCCATACTAATATTATAAATGCGAAAGTAACTCTGTCTGTCTGTCTGTCTGTCTGTCTGTCTGTCTGTTACCTTTTCACGCCTTAACCGCTGAACCGATTTACATGAAATTTGGCATGGGAATAGTTGAGGACCCTGGGAAGGACATAGGATAGTTTTTATCCCGATGAAAGGTTCCCGCAGGATAGTTTTCGAATTGTATCTTTGTTGCTCTTTCATGCATAAACTCTTGAACGGATCTCAATGAAATTTGGTAAGGAGACAGTTGACATCCTGTAAAAACACATAAGCTACTTTTTATCCCGGAATTCCCATGGGTTTGGGATTTACGCGCGGAAAACCTCCCAGTCGAACGAAGTCGCGGACAAAAGCTATCCATACTTTAATACTAATAATATAACTCCATACTTCCATATCCATATCCATACTTCCATATCCATCAATACTTCCAAGCTAATCCATATCCATACTTCCATACTAATATTATAAATGCGAAAGTAACTCTGTCTGTCTGTCTGTCTGTCTGTCTGTCTGTCTGTCTGTCTGTCTGTTACCTTTTCACGCCTTAACCGCTGAACCGATTTACATGAAATTTGGCATGGGAATAGTTGAGGACCCTGGGAAGGACATAGGATAGTTTTTATCCCGATGAAAGGTTCCCGCAGGATAGTTTTCGAATTGTATCTTTGTTGCTCTTTCATGCATAAACTCTTGAACGGATCTCAATGAAATTTGGTAAGGAGACAGTTGACATCCTGTAAAAACACATAAGCTACTTTTTATCCCGGAATTCCCATGGGTTTGGGATTTACGCGGGGAAACCCTCCCAGTCGAACGAAGTCGCGGACAAAAGCTATCCATACTTTAATACTAATAATATAACTCCATACTTCCATATCCATATCCATACTTCCATATCCATCAATACTTCCAAGCTAATCCATACTAATATTATAAATGCGAAAGTAACTCTGTCTGTCTGTCTGTCTGTCTGTCTGTTACCTTTTCACGCCTTAACCGCTGAACCGATTTACATGAAATTTGGCATGGGAATAGTTGAGGACCCTGGGAAGGACATAAGATAGTTTTTATCCCGATGAAAGGTTCCCGCAGGATAGTTTTCGAATTGTATCTTTGTTGCTCTTTCATGCATAAACTCTTGAACGGATCTCAATGAAATTTGGTAAGGAGACAGTTGACATCCTGTAAAAACACATAAGCTACTTTTTATCCCGGAATTCCCATGGGTTTGGGATTTACGCGGGGAAAACCTCCCAGTCGAACGAAGTCGCGGACAAAAGCTATCCATACTTTAATACTAATAATATAACTCCATACTTCCATATCCATATCCATACTTCCATATCCATCAATACTTCCAAGCTAATCCATACTTCCATACTATCCATATCCATACTAATATTATAAATGCGAAAGTAACTCTGTCTGTCTGTCTGTCTGTCTGTCTGTTACCTTTTCACGCCTTAACCGCTGAACCGATTAACATGAAATTTGGCATGGGAATAGTTGAGGACCCTGGGAAGGACATAGGATAGTTTTTATCCCGATGAAAGGTTCCCGCAGGATAGTTTTCGAATTGTATCTTTGTTGCTCTTTCATGCATAAACTCTTGAACGGATCTCAATGAAATTTGGTAAGGAGACAGTTGACATCCTGTAAAAACACATAAGCTACTTTTTATCCCGGAATTCCCATGGGTTTGGGATTTACGCGGGGAAAACCTCCCAGTCGAACGAAGTCGCGGACAAAAGCTATCCATACTTTAATACTAATAATATAACTCCATACTTCCATATCCATATCCATACTTCCATATCCATCAATACTTCCAAGCTAATCCATATCCATACTAATATTATAAATGCGAAAGTAACTCTGTCTGTCTGTCTGTCTGTCTGTCTGTCTGTTACCTTTTCACGCCTTAACCGCTGAACCGATTTACATGAAATTTGGCATGGGAATAGTTGAGGACCCTGGGAAGGACATAGGATAGTTTTTATCCCGATGAAAGGTTCCCGCAGGATAGTTTTCGAATTGTATCTTTGTTGCTCTTTCATGCATAAACTCTTGAACGGATCTCAATGAAATTTGGTAAGGAGACAGTTGACATCCTGTAAAAACACATAAGCTACTTTTTATCCCGGAATTCCCATGGGTTTGGGATTTACGCGGGGAAACCCTCCCAGTCGAACGAAGTCGCGGACAAAAGCTATCCATACTTTAATACTAATAATATAACTCCATACTTCCATATCCATATCCATACTTCCATATCCATCAATACTTCCAAGCTAATAATATAATAAATACGAAAATAACTGTCTGTCTGTCTGTCTGTTACCTTTTCACGCCTAAACCGCTGAACCGATTTAGATGAAATTTGCCATGGGAATAGTTTAGGACCCTGGAAAAGACATAGCATTGGTTTCGTCCCGGAAATCATTCCTAAAGGATGTAAAAGGGGTGTTAGAATTTCGTATAGGGAATCAATAATGTCCCCGCCCTACCCACACACATAATACACTTAGACTGCTAAACCGATTTGGATGAAATTTGATATGGAGATAGTTTTAGACCCTGGAAAAGACATAGTATAGTTTTATTCCCGGAAATCATTCCTAAAAGATGTAAAAATGGTGTTGGAATTTTGTAAAGGGAATCAATGATGTCCCCGCCCTCCCAACCCACATAATACACTTGACCGCTAAACCGATTTGGATGAAATTTGCTATGGAGATAGTTTTAGGCCCTGAAAAAGACATAGGATAGTTTTTATCCTGGAAATCATCCCTTAAGGATGTAAAGGGGTGTTGGGACTTTGTATTCCCCCTCTCGATTCGTTTAAATTTTAACCAATCAAGTTAATATAAGAATCATTTCTATTTCAAAATCGGGACAATATGCGTTTGCCCTTTTGAAAATAGGAGAAGATCGTGTGGCAACAGATAACAACGGGATGATTTATTTGAGCTGAACTGAATCTTAAATTGAAACTGAAACTGTAGCTGAATCTGAAACCAAAACTGAAACTGAAGCAGGAACTAAATCTGAAACTAAAACTGAAACCAAAACTGAAGCTGAAGCTGAAACTGTAGCTGATTCTGACGCTGAAACCAAACTGAAGCTGAAACTGAAACTAAAGCTGAAGCTGAAACGGATGCTGAAACCAAAACTGAAGCTGAAGCTGAAACTGAAAATGAAGCTGAAAATAAAGCTGAAACTGTAGCTGAATCTGAAACTGAAACCAAAACTGAAGCTGAATCTGAAACCAAAACTGAAGCTGAAGCTGAAACTGAAACTGAAGCTGAAAATAAAGCTGAAACTGTAGCTGAATCTGAAACTGAAACCAAAACTGAAGCTGAAGCTGAAACTGACGCTGAAACCAAACTGAAACTGAAGCTGATACTGAAACCAAACTGAAGCTGAAACTGATGCTGAAACCAAAACTGAAGCTGAAACTGAAGCTGGAACTGGAACTGTAGCTGAAACTGACGCTGAAACCAAACTGAAGCTGAAACTGAAACTAAAGCTGAAACTGATGCTGAAACCAAAACTGAAGCTGAAACTGATGCTGAAACAAAACTGAAGCTGAAGCTGAAACTGGAACTGTAGCTGAAACTGACGCTGAAACCAAACTGAAGCTGAAACTGATGCTGAAACCAAAACTGAAACTGAAGCTGAAACTGATGCTGAAACCAAACTGAAGCTGAAGCTGAAACTGAAACTGAAGCTGAAACTGGAACTGTAGCTGAAACTGACGCTGAAACCAAACTGAAGCTGAAACTGAAACTGATGCTGAAACCAAAACTGAAACTGTAGCTGAAACGGACGCTGAAACCAAACTGAAGCTGAAACTGATGCTGAAACCAAAACCGAAACTGAAGCTGAAACTGATGCTGAAACCAAACTGAAGCTGAAGCTGAAACTGGAACTGTAGCTGAAACTGACGCAGAAACCAAACTGAAGCTGAAACTGATGCTGAAACCAAAACTGAAACTGAAGCTGAAACTGATGCTGAAACCAAACTGAAGCTGAAGCTGAAACTGAAACTGAAGCTGAAACTGGAACTGTAGCTGAAACTGACGCTGAAACCAAACTGAAGCTGAAACTGAAACTGATGCTGAAACCAAAACTGAAACTGTAGCTGAAACGGACGCTGAAACCAAACTGAAGCTGAAACTGAAACTGATGCTGAAACCAAACTGAAGCTGAAGCTGAAACTGAAGCTGAAACTGGAACTGTAGCTGAAACTGACGCTGAAACCAAACTGAAGCTGAAACTGATGCTGAAACTAAAACTGAAACTGAAGCTGAAACTGTAGTAACATACATAGTGAACGTAGTCCAAGATACAGATAATTTAATAAACCACGTTTATTCTAATTTGAAAACAAATATGAGGGATAAAGAATGGCTGCGTGAAAGAGTAATTTTGGCACCAACTAACGAAATTGTAGGGCAGATCAACGTAAAGATTATGTCCTCAATTCGTTGGTCTCATGTGGATTGTGATGTTGTTGAGTATCTTTCCGTCGACATTGTCATGAATACAAAGTAAGTGACGTTGTACTCTGTAGAGTTTATCAACTCTCTGGAATTGTCAGGGTACCCCATCACATTATTTGAGGCTTTAACTTGGTGTCCCAGTCCTGTTGATGCGTAATCAGGGCGCACCAAGGCTCTGTAATGGCATGCGACTACAAATTACATACCTTGGATGCAATGTTTTCAAGCAATAATTATGACAGGAACAGCAAGCGGTGAAAACGTATTTATTCCCAACATTCAGTTCGAAAAACTCAAATTTCCCCTAAAAGCGGCATTCGCAATGACCATAAACAAACAAACAAAATCAACACGCCAAGGACGGGAAAACCAGAAACGTAGTTTACAAAAATGTATTGTAAACTACGTTTTTGGTTTTAAAAAGATAAATTTTAAATACTAACTGTCTGTCTGTTTTTGGGGATGGATGGACCCTGGTGATGGTTTTTTAAATACTATATGCGTTTTTTAACCACCCAAAAAGATACGGTAAACCTTTTCGGCAACAAGAATTATTGACAAAGTGTAAATTAACGCGGGCGAAGCCGCGGGCAAAAGCTAGTAGTTATATATTTCTAGAGTAATATTACAAAGAAATATACTAATACTAGCTGCCTGCAACTTCGTTCGCTTTGGAAGATTTCCCGTGTAAATCCCAATCAATCAAAGAGCTGTCAGCACCAGTGACGGGGCCTCAATGGGCCATTGCCTGCCGGGGTTTGCGGAAAAGTTCTATCGAGATACCGCGGCCCCGGAACTTTAGGGCAGCCGAAGGAACAGGGTGGGTTTTTAGTCAGTAGAAGTCTGACACGCCCTTCCGCTTAACCCAGAGCGGAAGAAGTCATTCGATGATTTTACCAACCAGAAAAAAAAAAAAAAAAGGATGTCAACAATCACTTTCCCAGTTTCATTAAAATCCATCCAGTAGGTTCGAAGATTAGCGTGTACAAACAGACAAAGAGACAGACATTTTTAAGTTTTTTGCCGTGTTACCGTTTCTTTACCCATCTCAATTATTATTTTTGTACCAAATTTAAATGTACAGACACACTTTTTTACCGTTTTATTATATGTAGGTATATATGTCATGGATTGATGGCGCTATGGTGCGAAGGACAGCGTCATCTAACAATGAGTTTGGTGAACTAATAAATCGTTACCGGAAACGCAAGCGGAGCCCTTGCGCTTGGACGTCGGTAGAAGGGATGTAGCGAGGACTGGCGGAAGTGGACGGAGTGATATAGTCTACCTCTACCTCGCATAGTCTTGGCAGAAGCTCAGTACCAACGCACGTGTTTGTTTCAATGTTGTGAAAAACCGTTAGTAAAATAAAGTTATTTTGATTTAAATTATTTTTCGTTCGAGTACCACATTACCAGTGCTGCCAACATTTACCTAGAACTATGTCGGATCGTGATGAAGACCCGATGCTTCGCATCTCGGCCACCCCTGATGCGACATATAGATATAGATTCTAAAGCGGAAAGGTTGTTTCACGCGCGCCTCAGCAGCATTGACGGGACCCGATAAAACCATTGTTTGCCGGGGTTGTGGGAATGTTCCAACGAGATAACGGAGTCCCGGACCGTAAGGCCAACTGGAGGAACAGGATAGGTGTTCAGTCAGTACAAGTCTGACACTCCCTTCCGCTCCATACATCAAAAACCTTCTAGAAATAACAATGGTAAGTCTCTAAATAAGTCCGGGAACGAAAACCATCCAACTAAACGTTACAATAAAAACAAATCTTTAAGAAAAAAATGATCATATAAAAAACACAATAAAAAAAAATGTTACTAAAAAAATTCAAATTGCATAATATAATAGTCATAAATTAATAAATACATATACAATGAGACTTTGCTGCCTATTTCTGAAATAGTTAATAGTAATCCAACATATATTACCTTAAAATTGAGGTTAAATTAATAACAGATTATATTTAAATAATAAAGTTCAACCGTTCCACGTGTTAGATACAGGGTGTTAAAAAAATTAGTTTTGTTTTTCAACCGACGACAAAAAGAGGAGGTTATCAATTCGACGCGTATATATATATATATATATTTTTTTAATGTATGATCATCGATTACTCGAAGACGGCTGAACCGGTTGGTCCCATTTTCATAAACGTCAGGATCTGATGATGGGATCCTGGATAAATCGAGGGAACTCTTCAAATATTATAGGCACACCTATGTCGTTTTGGGTATTTATTATAGTAACTTGTGCAGTTGCTCTCAAAAAGTACCATTTGAGGAAGTGGAACTGATGATGAAGACCACAGATGCCCGCCGAAACTACTCAATAATAAGTATTGAGTGGATTGCGATTCGATTACTTGAATATGGATGTTACGCACTTTATGCTCGTCACAATGCATATGGTGATGTAGAGCTGATGGTGAAGTACCAGGAGAACTCCTCAACAATTAACGGCCCAGCATTGGGAAAAGCAATATTTTGTAAAAGGTTATAAGTAGTTGATAATTAGGCTCTTGTAACTAGGTAAATTAAAAATAGACCAACTAAAAAGAGTGAAATAAAAACTTTTTACCAAAAAATTAAACCGACTCCCAAAAAACACTGCAAAGTGAAAAATAACTTTAATTTCGGAAGTCGGTGCCAAAAACGAAAATACAAAACTAAAGACACCGACTACCGAAATTAAAGTTATTTTTCACTTTGCAGTGTTTTTTGGGAGTCGGTTTAATTTTTTGGTAAAAAGTTTTTATCATAGTTATTTTGGAGTTAAGAAGTGAATACTAACAGCCACACGGGTTATCAGGGTTAAGCAACGCATGCCGAAGTCGGTTCTTAGACGGGTGACCGTCTTAACATACCGCGATCCCTCCGTGCCTCGGGAAGAACATTAAGGCATTGGTCCTGGCTGTTATTTGTACATGTCTTTGTAAGCAGAAGCCAGAAAATCAGACGCCAGCCTTGCCAAGGGGTCCGCCGCGGGAGACGCCCCGGGCGTTGGTTTCGCGAGCCGATCTCCGGCCACCGTAGGCGCGGGCTTGCGGACGGCGAGCAGGGGTAGCTCACTATCCGGTAAGGACTAAGCCCGGGTCGGCGGGCGTCGTGTTACGCGCGTTTCAAGGAGCTGTCAGCACCGGTGACGGGGCCCCATAGGGCCAATGCCTGCCGGGGTTGAGGGAATGTTTTAACGAGATACCGCGGCCCCGGAACTTGAGGGTAGTTGAAGGAACAGGGTGGGTTTTTAGTCAGTAGAAGTCTGACACACCGTCCCACTTAACCCAGAGCTGGAGAAGTCATTCGATGATTTTCGCACCTGACAAAAAAAGCCTTGCCAAGGGTATCGTGTTACCCAGCTACTGAGTTGTTGAGCTCAGATAGGCAATTGCTCTATAAAACTTGTAAATTCTACTCACATTGCTAGCTTTTTGTCTTTAAAAACAAACTGCTTTATTTATTGTAGCCGTCAGTTTGTAAACATCCTGTATGCGACAGTGATTTGATGTTTTTTTTAAAGACACGAAAGATTTGATGTTAGAGTTATCTGTTTGGTTAATATTTAGATTCATGCGGAAATCATAGTTTTTTTTTTTTGGTTTATCGAAACCTAGACATTAAACGCTGATTTGAATTTCAACACGTGTCTTGTTATACAAGTGTTATTTAAAAATGATCTGTCTGTCTCTCATTGGGTGCCAAGAATAAGAAGAAAGTATTCGGTTGCTCTATTTAGAAATATAGTAAGGACTAAATAGGTATTGGATATATAGGATAAATTTGAATTGGTTAAGTGTTTTACTAGGTGGTAAGGTAACTTCACATCGGAACAGCTGCTCTATCTATGTACATGAAGCTCAAGTTCGATCGTATATGGTGTACTGCTCTCATCTTTGGATGGATCTGCCAAACACCAACTGGACGCACTTGAGTCTATTGAGAAACGGGCCAAGAGACTTATTGGCAACGATGCACTGGTCGAGTCAAAGCTCCAGAGCCTTATACATCGACGACGAGTTGCAAGTCTATCGGTTTTCTATCGGTTACATTTCGGGGAGTGCACGATGGAATTGCACAATCTTACTCCACCGAGCCCGTTCCATCATCAGAATACAAGACGAACGGCGATGCGCCAACGTTACATGTGGACATCCCACCCATACGCACAAAACCTATTGGGAATACTTTTATTGTGCGTACAGCTAAGAGTGGAATTCCCTGCCGGAGTCTGAATTTCTTGATACCTGGGGTCTTTAAGTCAAGAGTGAATGCTGAATAGGTTCTTTCTAGGTAAGCGTGCTTCATCTTCGACTACGTCATCGATTACCATTAGGTGAGATAGTGATCAAACGCGAGCCTATTATCATTAAAAATAACACTAAAAACTCAATTTTACAGGAGAGCGTATAACTGTAAAATAGGTATTAGATATATTATAGGATAAATTCGAATTGTTAAAGTGTCTTACTAGGTTTTAAGTTAGTCACGAGGGAGTGAATGGTGTGATTACTAGGTATCGATGCTCAAATATATCAGTTTTTAAGCGCTGGTGTTTTTGTATTTGGTAGGTAATTACTAGGTATACAAGACTATGCAATAAAACGATTTTTGTAAAATGTGTCCCTTAGATCCTATCGGCCAAAGATACGCATGCTCACTTAAGAAAATATTTCTGTGGAAGCGCAGCTAGTGACAAACCACATCCTTTCCTGGTTTTGCCCAATTAGAGACAATATACATTTTGTGAGTACAGGGCGTATAACATTATATTAATACTTACTTTTACGATTACTACTAAAATACGCTTCGTGCATCCTATTGGTCAAAATACATGTTTTAGGCGATCGAGTTGTGAGCCGTGCTATGCGATTATAGCCTTAAAGGTGAGCATGCGGAAGATTGGTCGATAGTACGTACTAGGTTTTGAAATGGGCCAGCCGTACTTCAGAAGCGGTTTATCTCAACACAATAATATTTCATAAAGCTGCATTTTACCCTTGCAAACACTGTAGACCCTTAGATTCTATTAGACCACTGACATTTATAAAGACCTGTCTCGCACACCCCTCACATATAGGATAGATGAAATTTCAATGTATAGGGAGCCGTTAATTGTAGTGAATAGTAATAAGAAGTAAATGTCCGGGAATGGAACTCATGTCACGCAGCGCTACAGTCAATCCATCAACCGCGCAACCGCGTCGTCAAGATTATAGATAAACACACGTTCTAATAACGCAGTAGAATGTATGTAATAAGAGTCGCTTAGACATTCGAGACATCAACAATGAAATTGATTACAATTGACATTGAAAAGTATGCGATATACCAACGATATACACATTCCTTATTATTAAGAGGGTGTCGAGCCTACGAGACGCGCGGAAAATAGGTATTTACTGCAGCGGGCTAGTCGTGTGCGTTGTCACACACACAATGACAAGTTCGCTCGAGGCCCGCTTGCCGTTGCACGACGAAGTTTGCTAACTTTGCATTTTTTAATTTTTTGTCGTTATGTTGAATAAACTTGAAAAACGAATATTAATTATTTAGATGGTTTTATTTATCACACTAATATTATAAAGGCGAAAGTTTGTGAATGAATGTGTCTGTTTGCATGTTTGTTACTTCTTCACGCTCAAACGGCTGGATGGATCTAAATGAAGCAAGTAGGTACGTAAATAAATCACAAAAATAAATTTAATAAATTATACCTATTATATAAAAATTAACGTTTGTTTTTACTGTAGTAATACATTATCCGTTCCCTCACTATTCATCCTATTGCAATAAAACTTTGATTTTATATATTAAACTCCTCAGATTTTTTTTTTAAAGAATACTAGCAATGTGGGTACATTTCACATTACTAGCAATCTTGTTAACCCCTCCAACTAAGCTATATATGCTTGTGTCTGGAGTGGGTTCACGTCAATAGTGTAATGGGTGGGGTTCGAACCTGCGACCTCTCGATCACAAGTCCGACTCCTTATCCATTAGGCTATTGACGCTTCGAAACTGGGTAATCCTGGTAGTTGTAATAGTAGACATGAACAAGCTAAGTATTAATGGTAATTGAATTGGGAAAAAAAATCGTTTTCTGTGATAATCGTAGTATAGGTGGTGAAAATGTTTGATTTGATTATATTTTTCAAAAATGACATTATTTCAAAAATTAAGTACCTACATATGAAATGTTATCCTTTTATTTGTAAAGTTACAAATTTTGGAAGAGTTTCCGCAGTTGGATAAGCTGCAAAACACCATGTTTACCTCTTCGCGTCCCAAACAACACAAGTAACCGCAACAAAAGCTCCACGCGCACTTGTGGCCAACGTGTCACATGCGCGGCGACAAGGTCACGCGTCTTTGCGACTTCTATTGCCTTATTATTAAGATTTCTGTGGTATAGTCCTAATAGTTTCGGAATAAAATGGCTGTAACATACGGACGGACGGATGGACAGACAGACAGACTAGTAGTTGTAGTAGTTATACATATTATATTATTATAGTTACTACGGAACCCTTCATGGGCAAGTCTGACTCGCACTTGGCCAATTTTTCTTTGGCTAATTCCCGTAGTAGACAGACCTTGTTATGGCACTTGGCGTATAATTTGTCGGACATAGAGGGAATGTCAAAGGAAGCTGAAACTTGTTCTAAACCAGAAAACCCGGCTCCTATCGACATAAAACTGCTTACAGAATTATCGTTCAGATTGAGGTCTGTAGGGCTATCTATCTGGTTCTTTACAATTTATTAATTCTATTTTTTTCGACACATTTGGCAACTAAAATAGAATTTCGATAGAAATCCTTTCTTAGTTGCAACTAGAGAATACAATCCCGAGCATGTTTTTCAATCCCGGGATTACGTGATTCTTGATGCTGAATCCTGGGACCCTGGGGCTATCCCCGGATTAGACTATGTGGTTTCTAATTGGTCTCAAATGTAAAAAATTGGCCAAGTGCGAGTCAGACTATAATAATATAATATAATATGTATATTTATTTGACGAAAAAACCCTTACAAATTTCTTAAAACTAGCTTATTTACATTTTTTACTACTACGCTAGATAACTTTGTTTTTCATAGTGTTTGTATGAATTACAAAGTTATATTTGCGGTTTTAGAAAATATGCCGTATCTCAAAAACTGTTAACTCGATATCATTCAAACCAATTTTGGTTGAAAGTTTACATTAAGATCTACAGATACATATTTTTTTAGATTTTTCACTCCACTATTATAGAAGTTAGAGGGAGGGATACACATTTGACCTCTTTGGAAGCTTATATCTTTTAAACGATTGACTTTATGAAAAAGTGGTTTCAGAAACCCCCATGTCATTTTTAAAGACCTGTCTATAAATACCACACACGCATAGGTTTCATAAAAAAAAAATATTTTCAGTTTTAGTTCCATGTATGGGGTAGTAGTATGTTCCTTTATTTTAAATGATTATTAATTTTTTTCTCAAAATCGGAAAGCGTTTCATAGAATACATCTACTTACCAAGTTTCACATGTATAGTCTTAATAGTTTTGGAATAAAATAGCTGTGACATACGGACGGACGGACAGACAGACGGACAGACATGACGAAACTATAAGGGTTCCGTTTTTTGCCATTCGGCAACTGAACTCTAAAAAACGAGTAATTTCTTTAAATATATATTTTTAATTTTGGTACACTACACATATCACAGTATAGTAAGAAAAGAAAAAATGACAAAAAGATATTATACTTTGTAAGAAATAAAAAGACAATAAAACTTATTTCGAATTTTGAAAATACAATCGTAGAAATATCAATGCATCCAAGGTTTGACTTCCAAGCCTGCTTCGTTTATTACCAACATAAGCAGCAGCTGAAATCGCTCGTTTAGGTTTTACACTGGTTGGAGGAATAGACAATAGATACTTATATGCTGTTTCTAAGTGATATCCACTAATTCCTCCATTTTCAAACAGGCTTATTTCACGTCTAATACTATATTCTGCCAACCCCGATTAATTTTGTATTTGTACTTCACGATCTGGGGATTTCATACTCTTATCAATTTCCAGCTATAACTTTTCCTTTAGTGTCAATTGGGGTTGGGATTGGGAGGTTTGTGGCATTAACTCATCATCTGTTTGTGATCCTGATTTTCCTTCTTCTTCTTCCGTGTCATCTCGACTTTTAAGTTTTTTAACAATATACTTTTTAACAATAATGTAACAGACTCTGTTACATGGTTCTGAGATCTCAACTACCGTTTAATAAATAGCAATAGGATAATCGCTAATTGCAAGACTCTTGCGAGACTCTCGTTTGGGCAACACTATATGGTTTATTGGATATTGAAGTCCACTTTTCGATATACAGGTTAATTAGGTAATTAACCTGTATTATAGATACATTGTAAGAATGATATTTTAAAAGAGTAACTGTGGAGTTTCTTGCCGGATCTTCTCCATAGAAAACGACTAATTTCGAACCGTGCCCTGCGCCAAACTGCTGACGTTTTATAAGTGCCCATGTAGGCCTATGTGAAATAAAACATTTTGAGTTTGAAAAAGTCACAAGAAACAGTAGTAGGTATCTCTACTACTAAGTAGAGATACCTACTACTGTTTCTTGTGATTTTTTTTTTATTTTTGGCTCGCGTTTGAATTTTAAGAAAAATATTAATTCATTTCAAATCAATTCAATTAAATAATTAAATTTCAATTTCAAATTAATTTTTAAACTGGCATGATTGCTCTATGTTATCTCTTAAAAATAGTTTTTTTAGCAATCATGCCTGTAGCGTGCAACCAGCGCACCACGCACCATGAGACCATAAGTCTAGTTTAAGCATATACTAACGGGAACCCGTGTGAAATTAGTACTTCCCACAATATGATTATAAATTAAAGCCTGTCTGAATTCTGATGGATAACCTATATTATTATATAGTTGTAAGATATGTTTCCAGTTCTAAGATATGCTTAATTATATTTAAAACTTTGGTCTATACTGTCGTATAGACCAATTAATACAGCACAATGGAATTACAAATAAAAAATATCCGATAAGTTGGTCATCATGTATGTCATTGATATACACTATAAAAAGGAAAGGGCCAAGAATTGAACCTTGCGGAGCACTCATCTTGGCTAGGGATCCTGCAGATGTCGCTCCATTAACAATAACTTTTTGTTGCCTGTTTGATAAATATGAAAGAATTTACAGATCAGTGTTTTGTGGTCAACGCAATCAAAAGCTTTGGAGAGGTCACAAAATATGCCAATTGCATCCTGAGATTTCTCCCAAGATTCCAGAATGTGACGGATGAGCGCTACTCCTGCGTCTGTTGTTGACCTACCTTTCGTGAAACCAAACTGCCGACTATGCAGAATTCCATTTGAGTTAAAATATGATAGCATCTGGTCCAGCATGATTTTTTCCTATATTTTGCTTAATGCTGGAAGCACATATATCGGTCTATAGTTAGAGGGATCACTCTTACAACCCGACTTAAAAATTAGTACTACTTTACTATGTTTCATTAAATCGGGAAAATTACCGCTGTCTATACATTAATTAAATGTGCCTGTTAGGATAGCAGCAATTGAGTCAATAATATTACCAAGAACCCTAACAGATGCACTCCATAAGTCATCAGTGTTTGTTAAGACTTTGGAATGCTTTTTAATTACATCAATAGAAATGGGCTTAAATGAAAATGTTGGTATATCCTTATTGAAGTTTTCCTTTAAAAAAGATTCTGCTGATAATGGCGAAGAATGTAGAGATTTAGTAACCTCTACTGGAATATTGGTAAAGTAATTTTCCAACTTCTCAGCCACTTTTGACTTATCTGAGATGACCTGATCATCGATGTTCAAAGTCAAATCATTCTAACTCTGTTGGTTTGTGTTTCCAGTTTCTTTGTTTATCACCTTCAACACAGTTTTTATTTTATTGTTAGAAATGCTAATTTTATTACTTTCTGATTTAGATTTAGCAGAGGGCGTATACTCTTTTAAATATCTTTGAGTAGTTTCTTACATAATTATGGAAGGCTTCATCGGAAGTCAATGATTTTTCATGGTATAAGTTGTATAAATTGTCTCAGCTTATTCTTATTCCAGCAGTGGCCCATTCTTTAAATTTAGATTTATTACTCATTTGAAATATTTTAACTGGACATGCCTTACTAAATTCGTGGCATGGTGAAGAAAAAATATCCTGTAATTTTCATTGGGGTCATGGGAGTCAAAATTGGCCATTGAAAGATTACTTTACATGTTATCATTAAAAACATTAATTTCTTTTTAGTTAGTGGCCTAAACTTAATAGTCTTATTTAATTGCCGCTTTTTAACCAACTCAAAGGATACTACTTGACCTGTATGGTCAGACCTAACTCCACTAATTTGAGACGAGTATTTTATGGCACAATTAGTATAAATATATTATCTATGCATTGAGCTGATGTTGCTGTTATTCTTGTTGCTTCCTTGTATGTGCATTTTAAGTTAAATGAACCAAACAATGAAGTAAGCTTGCAGTGTTCAGGTGAATTTACTAACAAATCAATATTTAGGTGACCACAAACGAAAACTAATTTATTATCTCTTATAAGCTTAGGTACTTAAAATTTCTCCCATTATCATTAAGAATAATGACAAGTTTGATGCTGGTGGTCTATAAACACTTAAGAAAGTTTGGCCTTCAACTTCTGTACATGCTACCTCACACAAGCAATCAACAGAGCAAGCGGTGATATATTTTTGTTCCTTATATCTAAGAGAATTATTACGTAATATTAAAGTACCACCTCCTACTGAGGACCTGTTGTATGCACTAGTAACAGAAAAATATTAATTTTAAACAACATTCTATCTGGTTTTAGCAAGGTTTCACAAAAACATAAGATATCTATATCTTATTTATCTATTAACATTTCCTCATCTAATATTTTGCCGCAGAAACGATTTATATTCTGATGATATAGTAAAATTGTGTTATTATAACTCTCCTTTGTCACATCTAAGGGTTTAAACAATTAATTTCAGTATTATTAGATACCCTAGATAATACTGAATAGTCACTTAACCTAGGATCAGTTAAATTGTCAATAACCCAGTGTAAATTGTAAGCTAACAAAGTAGCTAATGAACTTTCGTCGTAAATTCTAAAATGAATGTAAGGATTGCAATCGGTATGCCCAAAAACCTATTACACGATGTTTGATGCTATATTTTGCAATCGACCACGTTTGCTGAGCAAGCGATATAATGCGGTCGCACTAAGTTCGCCGCGAGCTTAGTGTATTTCGAACAGCAACCGGGTGCACTCATTTTCATCATTTAGCGATAATTTTAGCCCTTACGTTACTTTGTTAATTATACTTAGCAATAAACCCTTGAAGGTTATCAGTGTATTTATCTTAGTAGACACACACGATATCCATATTGAATGTTGGAGAAAAAGTTGCATCCGCCATCTTGGATTTTAAAATGAACATTCAACATTCAATATGGATATCGTATGTGTTTTAAATTGGATTTCAAAATGAAAGCCAGATTTGCAATCACCACCCCCGAAAACCCATTACACGATACCCATATCGAATGTGTGAGAAAAAGTTGCATCCGCCATCTTGGATTTTAAAATGAATGCCAGATTTGCAATCACCACCCCCAAAAACCCATTACACGATACCTATATCGAATGTTTGAGAAAAAGTTGCATCCGCCATCTTGGATTTTAAAATGAATGCCAGATTTGCAATTACCACCCCCAAAAACCCATTACACGGTACCCATATCAAATGTTTGAGAAAAAGTTGCATCCGCCATCTTGGATTTTAAAATAAATGCCAGATTTGCAATCACCACCCCCAAAAACCCATTACACGATACCCACATCGAATGTTTGAGAAAAAGTTGCATCCGCCATCTTGGATTTTAAAATGAATGCCAGATTTGCAATCACCACCCCCAAAAACCCATTACACGATACCTATATCGAATGTTTGAGAATAAGTTGCATCCGCCATCTTGGATTTTAAAATGAATGCCAGATTTGCAATCACCACCCCCAAAAACCCATTACACGGTACCCATATCAAATGTTTGAGAAAAAGTTGCATCCGCCATCTTGGATTTTAAAATGAATGCCAGATTTGCAATCACCACCCCCAAAAACCCATTACACGATACCTATATCGAATGTTTGAGAAAAAGTTGCATCCGCCATCTTGGATTTTAAAATGAATGCCAGATTTGCAATTACCACCCCCAAAAACCCATTACACGGTACCCATATCAAATGTTTGAGAAAAAGTTGCATCCGCCATCTTGGATTTTAAAATAAATGCCAGATTTGCAATCACCACCCCCAAAAACCCATTACACGATACCCATATCGAATGTTTGAGAAAAAGTTGCACCCGCCATCTTGGATTTTAAAATGAATGCCAGATTTGCAATCACCACCCCCAAAAACCCATTACACGATACCTATATCGAATGTTTGAGAAAATGTTGCATCCGCCATCTTGGATTTTAAAATGAATGCCAGATTTGCAATCACCACCCCCAAAAACCCATTACACGATACCTATATCGAATGTTTGAGAAAAAGTTGCATCCGCCATCTTGGATTTTAAAATGAATGCCAGATTTGCAATTACCACCCCCAAAAACCCATTACACGATACCCATATCGAATGTTTGAGAAAAAGTTGCATCCGCCATCTTGGATTTTAAAATGAATGTCAGATTTGCAATCACCACCCCAAAAAACCCATTACACGGTACCCATATCAAATGTTTGAGAAAAAGTTGCATCCGCCATCTTGGATTTTAAAATGAATGCCAGATTTGCAATTACCACCCCCAAAAACCCATTACACGATACCCATATCGAATGATTGAAAAAAGTCTTCATCATCACTTTCACTTCCTCAAATGGTGCTTTTCGGGAGCAACTGCACAAGGTACTATTAGAAATACCCAAAACACTATAGGTGTGCCTATAATATTTAAAGAGTTCCCTCGCTTTCTCCAGGATCCCATCATCAGATCCTGATTTCATAACAATGGAACCAACTAGAAAGTATACCCTTTCAAACGAAAAAAAAATTCCAAATCGGTCCAGCCGTCTTCGAGTTTGAGGTTACATACATAAAAAAAAGTTTAAGACGAACTGAGAACCTTCTCCTTTTTTTTGAAGTCGGTTAAAAAGCAATAATAACATCACAAAAAAGAAATACGTACTTTTTATGAGAATGGCGTTTTTTTCGAAAATTTGCGCCAACTTTCTTCTAATAATATTTTTTTTTTACATTTTCCCATAATAAAACAAATATTGAAAAAAAAATGTTAAAGAAATATATATTGAACAATAAAAAGTAATTGTTGGGTATGCATAATAAATCGTACTCAAAACACAAAAAATTAGACTTATGTTATTCAACGGATTGCTGCAATACATACGTACACAATAGATCGCGAATTATCGTTACCGGCGAAACGCTCCACGATGAGACGTGACCCCTCTCTGAGCTCCCGTGGACGACTGAATTTTCGACCAGTGTACGTTGCGTATGGTTCAAAATAGCGCGCAAATTAGAAGAAAAAATTAAAATTAAAACAACCAAGCGACATTTTTGAAATGTTAAAGCTGTAAATGATAGTATGATAATTAGAGAATAATATGAATTGAAGTTTATGAAAAAATTCAACAGTTTACTATCAAAATTCAGCGACGCACGAGCATGTTTTGTAAGGATTTTTGTCCAACTTTATGTATTTTTGTTTAATAAACTATAAAATATTTTTAAATTTTGCCAACTATGTTTGCTAACACATTTATTCTAGTGTTCATTACATATTTTTGTATGGTAATTAAAGTACTATTATAGGTTATATTCCTTTAGTTGTGAAGACCGTTTTGAGTTATTTTACTCGGCGCAGCCTTAATATGTGTTGGGAAACAGAAACATTAATTAACACTGGCGTCTTGCTGCGTCTTCACTTCCGCAATTCGTTATTTTTTGGGGTATTTTAAATGTAAACTAGATGAGGCCAGTGTTTCCTAACCGACTACTTTGAGAAGAAACACTGAAACAAACACAGAGGTCGACGTCTCTTTTAAAATCCATACAATCTGTAGTGATCAAATTATATGAGTCATGTAGGTTCATGTCTTTGGCGCCCTTTAGAGGACAGAATCACACAGATTTGAGCAGGCCCGTCCAAACAATGCAAGCATTTGTCAGTTATCGCGTAGCTCAACTTAGAACCTTAAGGATCTCGAAAGATTTTCCGAAGAATACCAAAGTCACGACATTTGGTATTACTTAATCATAGGTTAAGTAGCTGTGTTTAAATTATTGGTTTAAGATGTAGTATATATTTACATATCTTATTTTATGATACAGGTCGCCAGTGGTTGAAATTCGGCCATATTAAAAGTTATTTCTAATATATTATTATACGAAAATATTAGCCTTCTACACTCTTTCTCCATATAAACTTTAACTGTGCCAAGTTTCTTACTTCTCCGACGGCATAATTTTCGTAAAAAGGGGGTACAAAGTTTTTGCTTCAAGTATTAATAAATAGATTTATTTTTGCAAATTATTTGTTAAGTTGCACTTCTACACGCTATTTTGGGGTCGGAGTTTCCCAGTCTACCCTGAGTAGAAACACCGAAACAAACTCAGAGGTCAACGTCTCTTTTGAAGTCCATACAATCTGTACTGGTCAAATTATAATTATGAGAACCAGGTTAAAGTCTAAGGTGATCTTTTGAGGAAAGAAGCGATTTGAGTGGGCCTGTCCAGAGAGAATACGATTTTTTTTCAGGTAAAATAATTATAATATGAATATGAAAACCGGTGGTCAGGGCTCTTGAGAGCCGGTTGCATGGGCCCTGTTCCCGATATATAGGAATATTAAAAAATATAGATTATATGTATATAAGAAAGTAATAAATGGATAAGAATAATATACAGCCTAATCGGCCGTAGTGATATTTTTAACAGAGAGAGAAAACTTATTTCATTAGTACCAACTAGTAATTCAACTTTTTTATGGTAAGATTTAAATTTGCCGCCATTTTTCCGTTAATGTGAAGGCAATAAAAAAAAATAAACAAGTTTGACAGTAAGTTTAATGGAGGCCAAACGGCCGATTTGCGATTAAACACATGTTGTATAGAATTAGAGCCCTACTAAATATTTATAATTTATATGAAGCGGAAATTTAGGTTGTTTGATAAAACGCGCTCATCTTCGAAAGTACTGGGTGGATTTAGATGAAAGTTGGTGTGGAAGTAGCTTGAAGCTTGAGGAAGGTTATAGGCTTTTACCCGACGGCAAAAGTTCCTACTTTTGTTTTTTTTTTAAAGTCCACGGGAGCGAAATCGCGCGCGACTGCTGCGATAAGATAGCAAGTACGAAAGTATTTAATTACTAGCGACCCGCCCCGGCTTCGCACGGGTGCAATGTTTATATTAAATATAGGCAGCGTTCGCGAGAATCGCTAACGTACGGCAGTTTTTTCGACGCCTTACTCCACAATTTTCACTACCACGAAAAGTCCTATCTATTTTCCGGGATAAAATATAGCCTATACGGATTCGGAAGAATCCCTCTAAGTAATGGTAAAAGAAATTTTGAAATCGGTCCAGTAGTTTTTGAGCCTATTCAATACAAACATACAAAAATACAAAGGTTTCCTCTTTATAATATTATATTTAATTATTTATTCCGGATGAGACTCTTGACCTCGATCTCGCCTGATGGCAAGCGATAGATGAGGTCTACGATGGAACGGGCGAGTCCAGAAGATGCCTATTCAGTCTTGCTGGTCATAAGGGGCAAGGAACACAGAACACGGCTGAGAGTTCCATATGCTTTGGCTGTAACTCAATCTGTGACATTTTACGCCTAAATCACTAAACCGGTTTTGATTAAATTTTGTTATTACAGAGATAGATTAGACCCCATTAAACCTTGGAAAAGGACTTTACTAGGCTAATTTATATCACCGAAATAAATTTGCACGATTTGAGCCGCGGGCTAGCAAAAACTAGTACCTACTTTAAGTTTCGATTTCGATTCAAATCATGCGTGAGTTAGGAACGCAGTTAATTAGTGTAGATAACGACTAGATCTCGATATTAAGTCTAATGATAATTTCCTGTCCGAGAGATGAGGACCTAATGTCCTGAAAAACAAACTCTACATCTAGTTTAGGCACCAGTCTTCCTCAGTACTTTGCCTATCAAACTTGTATAACATTTAGATCAAATGAAACACTAAGTATTGCGGTCAATAGCCTAATGGATGAGGTGTCGGACTTGTGGTCGAGAGGTCACGAGTTCGAACCCCACCCATTACACTATTGCCGTGAACCCACTCCAGACACAAGCATGCCACCAAAACATACTGTAAAAAATTAGCCAAGCCTCGCCTAAGCTGCTTGTTTCTCTATAAAAAGTAATGAAATCTCTAAGCAAAGCGAAGCCAAGTCTAAGGATCTTTAATGCGATTTCCTTATTAATATAGTTAGATTTTATGTAACCGGCCGTTGAACATACTCTATGCACTTTTACTAGTTAATACATTGAAGTCAACGGCCAAGTCACATAAAATCTAACTACATTAATAAGGAAATCGCAGTAAAGATCCTTAGACTTGGCTTTGCTTAGAGATTTCATTACTTTTTATGGAGAAACAAGCAGCTTAGGCGAGGCTTGGCTAATTTTTTACAGGATGTTTTGGTGGTATTTCACTTTTTGCAGAAAGCTATTTTTTACTTGATTCGTTTCTTAATTATTCAGACTACAGTTTCATATTCATTTATAAGAAGGGGCTCGTCACATTGAATAACTTTTGTCAAGGCGCATTTCCATATCTCCCATAGTTCAGCTGAGCTCTAAGGGTTCTTCATCAGATACTTCAGACCTTTAATTTTTTTATACACATCAGTAGAAGGGCTCGTCACTCTGAATAACTTTTGTCAAGGCGCATTTCCATATCTCTCATAGTTCAGCTGAGCTCTTAGGGATTATAATATAATCCCAAATAAAAAATTTAAGGTCTGAAGTATCTGATATATATTATATATCAGATACTTCAGACCTTCAAGTTTTTAATTTCTAAAGAAAGGGCTAACCACGCTTAATAAACTTTGTGAACATAGCATGTCGATAATTTCAATAGTTTGGCTGGTCTGTTACGGTTTCTACTCAGGGTCGTAAGGTACTCCAGATCTTCCATGATCCTAGTTTTGATAGTTTTCCCTTCATATAGGCACTAAACCCTACCTCTATGCCAAATTTCAGCTCTCTAGGTTTATGGGAAGTACTAGTTCTATTTTAATGATCAGTGAGTCTATACATGTCGAAATAGTACAACTTTGCTTTTGCATAACTTAGGAAATAAACAAGCCACAAACATGAAATTTTCTGGTTTAAGTGTGTGCTGGTAGCTTACTAGATAACGATAATTTCAGCGTTCTAAATCTATCCAGAGGTCCCCAAATAGGGGCCTGAAAATACGCCGAAATGGTTCCAGAAAAGGATGGTACGGCAGTGTTTGCTTTGCGCTCGACTTGGCGGGGGCACTGCCGTGCCCCCAGATATTTAGCTTAGTTGGAGGGGTTAACAAGATTGCTACTAACGTGAATTCTACCCACATTGCTAGTTCTCTTAAAAAAAAAAAACACTATTACGGTGAGAAAATAAAAAAATGGTATAAATGGTATCGGAATTTCAGTTGATTTCCGGGTTGAAATATGTATATGCATTTCTTAGTATATTAAATTCATTGTGCAGACGCCAGCACATCGAGCTACAACAATCTGTCAAATTTCTTTATTAGATTTTCAACTTTATTTTCAAAGAAATTAGGTTCAAGGTTGATTGGGAAAATTTGACAGTTTCGGGTAGCTTTATGTGCTGTCGTCTGTACCTAGCAGTAGCATTGAATTAAGAAAGCAAGTTAGAGATGTTTTTAATTTTCATTTATCTCTATTACTGGCAGATGCTAGCGACTTCGTTCACGTGGGATGTTTTTCCCGTGTACCTAAATCCCGATCCCATGGGAATTTATCAAAATTCCGTCTTCGGCGAGCATCTACGTACTAAAAGGCCCATGCAAAATTTGAGAACCCTACTACTTGTAGTTTCTGAGAATTCGTGATAACGAGTGGTATTTCTCTTTTATGTATGTAGATGGAATAAGATTCATCTTACCGAAATCTGAGAGTTGATATCAGCAAGGTTAACTAAGAAAAATCCTCGACACATCCTTAACATTAACCTCCGTAATCGCGTATAACGCCATGCGTAAGTCTAGTATGCAAAAAATAAAATATCAGTACGAATAAATAAATAAATTATCATTAATTTGCGTAAATAATTATTAATAATAGAGTTTATTTAAATAGTTAACGTCGTTAAATCTTTTGGCAACTTACCTTGTACGAATCTAAGTTACACGTGTTAGATACAGGCTGTTGTTTTATTGGGTAACAGTTAAATATTGTGAAGGTCGATTTTGTTGTTTTGTTTTGAGATGTTTTAGGTTCTGCGGAATTTCAAGGACAACTGATGGAACTGGGTGGGTTTTTAGTAAGTAGAAAACACTACCCCGCTCCCTCCAGAGCGGGGAAGAGTTATTTGATGATTTTATCCCCGAAAACAAAGAAGCTCTAGGCTCGCACGGGTGAATCTTCAACGTTGAACGTGACTCACTGAGGTCAGTACCGACGATGATAGATAGATATCATCTAATGAAACTTGGTCTCCACTATTACGAACCCAAACCGTGCACTTCATGGATGGCTTCAATCACAGAATTACGAGGACATCGAAAATCTATTAAAAATATAACTCTATCATACCCGCACACATTCTTCTTTATACGTTATTTCACTTTCACGGACACATATTACACACGCATTCATGTACATGTCTAAACCAAAGAAAGGCTCAAACTCGCATGCACACGCACGCACGCAATCATACACACACACAACATTACAACGCAAACAGGTCCTCACACGCATACAGCCACAGTCGTCCACTTCAAAATTCAAATGATTAGGTTATTTAAATAATATGTAGTAACTTAAACTAATGTACTTATCGAATGTCAAATATGTCTGAATTTAATTAATTAGAGAATGCTGGTACCCATAAAACAAGTTAAATCTTTTCTTGGGTACCAGAGTTCACTCAAACATTTCAATGAATGTAATTATTAGTCTTAGTTTTATTTTAAGGTTTTTATTGTGTGTATACCTAATTGTACTTGTGTGTAAATGTTTCTGTGCATGCTTTTTAATTCCAAATAAACGTATATTATTATTATTACTTATGAATGAGTGTATTATAGCCAGGTATGTAGGGTACCGACCGAATCGGCTCCCCAGGTAGACTCGATTATACACCGGGGAGACTTAAGCACGTGTTAAGCCATTGGTCGATCGTAGACTGGTGATTTTGGGGGGGGAGGATCTTCTATAATGACTCCTTCACTTCTGGTTGGAGCAGACCGTGATCCATAATATCACTACATAGTATAAAAAAAAGTCGCTTCCCTGTCTGTCTGTCCCTATAGTACAGTATTATTCCTTATCCAATTAAATACGTCAGATATGTTGAGCATTTAATGTAGATCAAAATTGCTTTTTACACTATATCAATAAAATGAATGCTGCTGAACAGGCGGAACAACCAACCCTGCGGAACAGGGTGTAAAGTCCCGCAATCCCATTGAAAATGGAGAATCCTCCGACCAGACAGGTGTTTTGTCTGGTGGGAAACTGCCCATGTTTGATTTTTATGCAGGCTAGCTGTGCCTGTGTCTATCGTTAGTTCGCATGTTGCGAGATCAATATCATTACACAGGTACTCAACTCCATGGGATACATGCTTAAGACGAACGGCGATGCGCCATCGTTACATGGTGGACATCCCGCTCATACACAAAACGTTTTGGGAATATTGTCATTGTGCGTACAGCTAAAGAGTGGAATTCCCTGCCGGAGTCGGATTATCGCATCAGGTGAGATGGTGTTCAAACGCAAGCCTATATTGGGAAATCCCAGGTAAATAGACTGTTGCAATTTCAGCTGCCAATGTTACCAGCCAGAATTTGAAAGCAATGCGGATGCATTTTTCAATAGTTCAGCATCGCTCAGGTGCAAATTACAGATGAATGCATTAATGATGAAATCGAAGGGAAACATCAAACACGTCATCCAATACGGAAGACATATTTAGCGTTTTAAGATAATAAAACAACTTTTTAAGGTTAACTAGTAGATTAATAGAGATAGATATTTTATGTCCATGAAATAAATGCCCCTATATAAAACAAGAATTAAAAAAAAGTTAAACCAACTCCCAAAAACACTGCAAAGTGAAAAATAACTTTAATTTCGGTAGTCGGTGTCTTTAGTTTTGTATTTTCGTTTTTGGCACCGACTTCCGAAATTAAAGTTATTTTTCACTTTGCAGTGTTTTTTGGGAGTCGGTTTAATTTTTTGGTAAAAAGTTTTTATTTCACTCTTTTTAGTTGATCTATTTTTAATTTACCTAATTACAAGAGCCTAAATGTCAACTACTTATAACCTTTTACAAAATATTGCTTTTCCCAATGCTGGGCCGTTAATTGTTGAGGAGTTCTCCTGGTACTTCACCATCAGCTCTACATCACAATTTGCATTGTGACGAGCATAAACTGCTTAACATCCATATTCAAGTAATCGAATCGCAATCCACTCAATACTTATTATTGATTAGTTTCGGCGGCCATCTGTGGTCTTCATCAGCAGTTCCACTTCCTCAAATGGTACTTTTTGAGAGCAACTGCACAAGTTACTATAATAAATACCCAAAACGTCATAGGTGTGCCTATAATATTTGAAGAGTTCCCTCGATTTCTCCAGGATCCCATCATCAGATCCTAACATTTATAAAAATGGGACCAATTTCGAAGTATACCCTTTCAATAAAAAAAAAGAATTTTCCAAATCGGTTCAGCCGTCTTCGAGTAATCGATGATCATACATAAAAAAAAAAAAAAAAACAAATATACGCGTCGAATTGATAACCTCCTCTTTTTGTCGTCGGTTGAAAAAGAGATAGTTATTAGATTTTTATATTATTTGTATTTATTTTTTTACGAATGAGCTCGCTCTTAACCTCGACCACACCTGATGGTAAGTGTAAGATGAGGTCTACGATCGAACGAGCGAGCCCAGAAAATGCCTATTCACTCTTGCTTTAAAGGCTGACGGGTTATATGTGGCAGGGAACACAGAAGCCGTCAGAGAGTTCCACACCTTGGCTGTGCGCACAATGAATGTTGAAGAGAAGCGCTTAGTACGACAAGACGGTATATCAACCAAGTGTGGATGGTATCCTGCGGTACGTCTGGTAGACCAGTAGTAAAAGGGGATGAAGGGATCAGGTCGTGGAGCTCATGCGCACACTCTCCGAAGTACAATCTGTAGAAGATAGACAGGCAAGCAACGTTTCGCCGGTGAGCCAGGCTGTGAAGCTTGCCTGCCAAAACCTCGTCACCTATGAGCCTTTTAGCTCATTCATTTTTTTTTTTAGATTATTCATAATCTTTTAGTTCCGACTTTCGAGGTACGAGATCGTTATCTGCTTAGTCTTTGCCCAATTATGTTAGGGTCAACTCCAGTCTAAAATCCGTTTAGACTGGAAGTTGACCGCATCTGAGTATTAGAGTTACAAATGGTCTACTGCCCATCTGACCTCCACAAGTCCACAACCCATTAGCTATGTAAAACAATGCCCCTTGGCAAGAATAGGATTTTCTGGCTTTCTGACTCCTCGTAACGACTGTCAAAGATGTTCAAATGACAGCCGACTCTGACGGCCATTCGGAGGCCCGGAAAGAAATTCTATATCGTCGCCTTAGAGTGAAAACCTCGGGAGTACATTTTTGTCCAAATTTTTTTTATCACGTTTCCAGAAAGCAATCCTAGCAACGCACATCCTGATCTCACTAATATGTTCATTCGATACTCGAAACGCTATATCTATGAAAGTAAGTGAGAACCTCGTAAACACTCGCATCGCGTCGTCAATTTAGCGTAATCAGGCCATGGATTCGTTCATTTCTGAACTGTTCGATATTATGTATAATATTTTTCATATTATACATAATATCGAACAGTTCTGGATATAAAAACGGGTTAAACTGAATTAAATTAAAAAAACAAAAGAAACTGTACAAAAATTTTATAGCACGCACATTTTTCTTCCTCCTGAAAAGCTACTCCTTTTTCACTTACGAGGTTTTCACTCTAAGGCGTCGATATGTTAAGATAGTCACCCATCGTCAAACCAACCTTAACAAGCGTTGCTTAACCTCAAAGATCTAGATTGTTATTTAGCCACGAGCTCCGCCTCCTAATTACAGAGGTTAACGTTGATATTAACTAAATCTTGTACTAATATTATAAAGCGGAAAAGTTTGTTTGTTTGTTTGCTTGAACGCGCTAATCCTCGAAAGTACTGGGTGGATTTGGATGCAATTTGGTATGGAAGTAGCTTGAAGCTTGAGGAAGGTTATAGGCTACTTTTTACGCGACTGCAAAAAAGGAGAGTTATGTTTTTACCGCGATAGAATCCACGGGAGCGTGGCCCCGTGTGAGTACTAGTCTGTCATATTAATGAAACTATTTTAGGCCGTGCGCGCACTGCCTTGCGGTGGCTGCAATTGCGGTAGTTCTACCGCACCGGTAGAATGACCGGGGCCACCGGTGACTCTACCGCACGCGTTTATTCCACCGCAGTGCGCGCACTTCTATGACACTCCATACTTCACAGATTTTGCGTTTCCAAAACGCAACGCAGTGCGCGCACGGCCTTAGAGATGCGCCGAATGTTCGGCCGAATATTCGGTTGATTAGATTTGCATTTGAATAATTACCGAATATTTAAATTATTGTTACTATTTAAAAAAAAAGAACATTTAATTAAACAGTAAGGTTAACTAATTACTAAGTACGTGTGGTTTATTCCGAAACTTGTACATAGTTTTTTGTAAATGAAAGAAACGCACTACTTTTTGTACCAATTATTCATTGACAAAATAAAAAGATTACCTTTAACGAACAAATTAAATAAAACTTTAATCAAATAAACTTCTATATAAATTAAACAAAATTAAATTTCTATGAAATTATCAATTTTAAGAACACTGCTTTGAGTAACAACTTTTTTATGTATTTATAAGAGAACTAGTAATGTGGGTAAAATCCACATTACTAACAATATTGTTAACCCCTCTAGCTAAGCTAAATAAATATGCTTGTGTCTGGAGTGGGTTCACGACAATAGTGTAAAAGGTGGGGTTGGAATAAGCGCCATCTCTATTACAAGCCTATAATCAATATTAAAAATTTAAAAGTATCTTTGTCTGTTACACTTTCACGTCCGAACCACTAAACTGATTTTGATGAAATTTTGTACAGAGGTTGATTAGACCTTAGAGAAAGGCTAGGATACATTTTTATCACAAAAAAAACTTTTCACGTGAGAGAAACTCTAGTTTGACATTATCAGGAATTTCGTCCGGTAATAGGGTAGTTTCCTGTGTTACAAAATTATTATTTTATTTGGTCCATTAGGTAGATTTAAAAAAAATATTGGTCACGTATTTTTTGCCTTTTCAAGTCAAGAAAAATTCACAAAGATGGAAAGCTTCAAAGTACAGGAGTGGGGGCAGCTGACGTCACACAGTGCTAAGAATTATACCGGAGTGTGACGTCACGTGAAATTTCAAGTCATTGTATCGTCTTAATTTTTCAATTACGTGAAAAAATAAAAATACGTGTCCAATGTTTTGTTAAATTACATGACGGACTAAATAAAATATTTTAGGAAACTACCCTATTCAAAAACATGTAACGTCCGTAACTTCGATAATCCTCCAATACTGCACTGGGCCACGTGTTGGGACGAGACCTGAAGCCCAGCAATGGGAATGTTACAGGCTTATAATGGTAGTCTATTATAAGCCTGTAATATTCCCTATAGTGTTGCCCAAACGAGAGTCTCGCAAGAGTCTTGCAATTAGCGATTATCCTATTGCTATTTATTAAACGATAGTTGAGATCTCAGAACAATGTAACAGAGTCGAGTCTGTTACATTGTTCTGAGATCTCAACTACCGTTTAATAAATAGCAATAGGATAATCGCTAATTGCAAGACTCTTGCGAGACTCTCGTTTGGGCAACACTAATTCCTTATGCTGGACTACTGCTGGCAGTAGTGAGCAGAGCCGGATTAACCCTGTCAAAGGCCCTAAGGCAATGGCATTCTCGAGGCTCCTTTTCTTACTTTGACTGACCAAATCGTGTGTGAACTGAGGAAACGCACATTAAGGGCTGTGGTTTTTAATATATTTGTTTACTTATTCCCAGATTTGTTCTAAAATTGTTTTAATTGTACTACTAAATTTAACGATTTGTATTTTGTGAGATAACAGCGAGGTCCCTAAGTTCACACGAACATCAAATTCTCGTTCGAAGATACATGTTTTCTTGGTGCGTGCACTGGTCCTGGGCCCCTAGTTGATGCGGGGCCCCTAGGCAGTTGCCTACTCCGCCTAATGGTTAATCCGGCCCTGGTCGTGAGGGGCTTCGCTCCCGTGGACTTTATCATGATAAAAACCACAATTTTTGCAGTCGGGTAAAAACCTTATTCAAGCTTCGAACTATTTTCATACCAAATTTCATCCGAATCCACCCAGTACTTTTGAAGATTAACGCGTTAAAACAAACACTTTTCTGCTTTATAAAACGTGTAATTTGAAGGGTATATACATACCAAGTGCACGGCTTCTTTGGATGATAACAAACGATATAGCAAGGGTTTTCAATACATTGATACCAGAGACCGAATTCTTCAAATTAAGAAGAACGAAGAGAATTATCGTTTTATTGGCAAGTGACGTGGAAAGTGATGACCCTCATAGTGCTGTGACACGTTCGTTATTACTGGTATTCAAGAAACATATGAAACCAATAATTTGGGGTCAATTCTGTGAGTCACTTATTTTGAGCTGAAACTTTGCATAGAGACTCCATACCAGATGTTGTCTTCAGTCCTTTTGGATAGATATGCCAGTTTCCGTTACAAGTTGTATAATATTAGTCTATAGATATGGTTTATTTCGTAAAGGACACGCTAGCATTGACCAATGTTTATAACAAGTTCGTAGTCTGAAATATGTATAAAAGTAGTTTATCAGTCCATGAATAAAGGCCCAAGCAGTGATTGGATCTGTAATCACCTAAATGTGGTCTAGACCGTGTTACAGCATAATTTGTCTTGTCAGTGTTGGTTCGGTTCAAATCAATCTACGTTATAAGTTTGTACGCTTACATTTATGAGCACTAACATTATCTATGCACACACCCATGGTTGACTAGTAGAGAAAGCCTAAGGCATTAAGTCTGCCTTTATACATTTTGTGTTGCATAGTTTTAATAAATAAATAAATAATGTTTAAATAAAATTATTCTTAATATTTCGAAACCAAAAACAAAATCAACATAAGATTATTAAAATCAAATCGATATTCAGATTACCCTAATTCTTATAATTCTTGAAATATTATCTCATCTTTAGTTTCATATCTCTTCATCAAAATGAAAGTCAAAATTAATGTCAATGTCGAATTAATATTAAAAACAAAATTAATTAATCATCTCTATATATATGTATTTTTCTCGTGTCACAGTGTTTGTTGTCATACTCTTCGGAAACGGCTAGACCGGTTTTTATGAAATTTTATCTGTATATTCGGTAGGTTTGAGAAACGGTCGTATCTAATCTATTTTTCATACCCCTAAGTAAGTGTAGTCTACCCCAAAAAATATTTTTTGGTCAATAATTTTATGATGTGGCGTTAAAAATACATACAAACCTTCATTTTCACCTTTCTATTACCAACCCCTATTTTTCAATAGACTGGTCGATAACTGAATAATTTATATGGAAAACAACGTTTGCTGGATTAGCTGGCTAAAATATAAAAACAGGCCAAGTGCGAGTTAGACTCGCGTAGGGAACCCTTCCTGCCAGCGCAGGGAACAATTACCTATACAAAACCGCAAAAAATCTAGTTTGTTGTATGGGAGCCCCCCTTAAATATTTATTTTGTTTATTTTTTAGTATTTGTTGTTATAGCGGCAACAGAGATACATCATCTGTGAAAATTGCAACCGTCTAGCTATCACGGTTAATGAGATACAGCCTGGTGACAGACAGACAGTGGAGCCTAAGTAATAGGTCCCGTTTTTACACTTTGGGTACGGAACCCTAAAAATTATCAATAATCCGCATGTCTCTGAGTTATTTATTTGTTTGTCATTACATCTCACTAATATTATAAATTCGAAAGTTTGTGAGAACGGATGTTTACTGAATGTGGATGTTAGATTTAAGTCATGTTAAGCTTGTGGTAATTGAGGAAAAAATCTAACAGATTTTATATATGTTACTCTTTCACTCAAAAACTATTGTACTGATCTGAATAAAATTTGGGTCCGTGGCTTAGGCCCACAGTGGTGGAGGCACCTGTGGCTGACGCCCCCGATTCGATTAATTTAATCTTTCTTTTTTATTTGCTAGGTAGGTAGTTGACATCCTGGAATTACGCAAAGGTTACTGTTTATCCCGGAGTTCCCACGGGATCGGGATTTAGGTAGGGAAACACTCCCACGCGAACAAAGTTGCAAGCAGAAGCTACATAACAATGGTTAATGTACTAACGAGCAAATCTGTTCGCAAAAACGTGGTTCTCCACATTCATTGTGCGCACAGCCAAGGTGTGGAACTCTGCGGCGTCTGTATTCCCTGTCACATATGACCCGTCAGCCTTTAATGCAAGAGTTATCAGCAGAGGTCGGAATTAGGTAGAGTTATTTATGTACTTACATTGATTTCATACAACGAAATAATAAAGTGGATATGATAGGAAATCCCGGGATTCATTTTGAAGAGCAAAAAAGCAAAAAAGTTATTTACTTTTAAAAAATTTATAAAAATGGCGAGGTATAAGTATCAGAATTTGCTTAAGACTATTAATAATTTGTATTATGAATTTACTACTAATAAAAATTGTATGTTAATTTATCTTGTCTATCTCTGAGGTTTTTAGTATTATTTATTTGTAATATTTTTGGTCACACGGGATTGTCTATCAGAAATCCCGGGAAGATTCATATTCATATCAACATTTCAATGCAAGTACATAAATAACTCTACCTAATTCCGCCCTCTGGTTATCAGGCATCTTCTGGACTCGCTCGTTCCATCGTAGACCTCATCTTACACTTACCATCAGGTGTGATCAAGGTCAGAAGCATGCTCATTCGAGAAAATAAAGTAGTCGGTGTCCCCAACAATACCCTGAACGTATTATTATACTGAACACGGAGAGCGTTACCGTTGTACTATATATTCAAGGTCTTTCAAGAGAATTCGCAATGTGGTTAGAATTCACATTACAAGCAATGTTGTTAACCTCTCCAACTAAGCTAAATATGCTTGTGTCTGAAGTGGGTTCACGGCAATGGTATAGTGGATGGGATTCAGACCTGCGATCTCTCGATCACAAGTTCGACACCTCAGCCATTAGGCTGTTGATGCTTACACAGGTAAATGGCTTATTACAAGACCTAAAATAAAATTACTATCTGTACTATGCACTTATACACAGTGCCTACAGACGAGTTACAAGTCTATCGGTTACGTTTCGAGGAGTGTGCGATGGAATTACACAATCTAATTCCACCAAGCCCGTTCCATCATCGGACTACAAGACAAACGGCGATGCGCCATCGTTACATAGCGGACATCCCACCCATACACACAAAACTTTTTAGGAATACTTTCATTGTGCGTACGGCTAAGGAGCGGAATTCCCTGCCGGAGTCTGTGTTTCCCGATTGCTATAACTTGGGGGTCTTTAAGTCAAGAGTGAATAGGTTACTTCTAGGTAAGCGTGCTCGATCTTCGACCGCATCATCACTTACCATCAGATGAGATGGTGGTCAAACGCGAGCCTAATCTCCCTTTCACTACCGGTCTACCAGACGCACGGCTGGATACCATCCACACTTGGTTGATATACCGTCTTGTCGTAACAAGCGCTTCTCCTCCACATTTATTGTGCGCACAGCTAAGCTGCGGAATTCTCTGCCGGCTTCTGTGTTCCCTGCCACTTATGATCTTTCAGCCTTTAAAGCACGAGTAAATAGGTATCTTCTGGGCTCGCTCGTCCCTTCTCAGAACCCATCTATCGCTTACTATCAGGCGAGATCGAGGTCAAAAGTGGGTTTATCAGTAGTAAAATAATAATAAATATCGTTAAAAAAAAAACAAATCAGTTCCATTACAGAACATTGACAGGACTTGAACTCCCGACCTTTACATGAGCAGTCAGCTGTTAACTGGCCGCCATTGTGCCCAAGTGATTCTTAATTGGGTATCAATCGTGAATGACCACACTACATATCGTCCGCACTTTAAGAGAACGATCACAACAGTAAGGCTCAATTTACACCGCCGTGGAATGGAAGCGACTTTTTGCAACGAAATTGTACATAGCATAATGAACTTTATGTCAATTGTATAACTTACAAACTAAATAGGAGCCAAAAATTCTCGAGAATGCGCTAGGATTCCCCGGAAGACGCGCGACCTTGTTTTGGCTACTATTTAGTTTGTATGTTATACAATTGACATAAAGTTCATTATGCCATGTACAATTAAAGTCGGTTCCATTCCATTCCGCGGCGATGTAAATGGAGCCTATATCTTATACTAGTCTGTACTAATGATATGAAGAGGAAAATTTTGTGTGTTTGTCTGTCTATTTTAATTATGTCTGTATATTATAAAAAGGTAAAAAATATTTCTAAGTTTCTATGCAGCGGATAATCTCCGGAACTAAAGATCCAATTATAAACGACAACAGCCTAATGGATAAGGTGTTGGACTTGAGGGCGATAGGTCGCGGGTTTGAAACCCAACTATTACACGATTGTCGTGAACCCACTCCAGATAAACATATTTAGCTTAGTTGGAGAGTCTTAACTTGCTAGTAATGTGAATTCTATCGACGTTACTAATTCTCTTTTTTTTAAAAAATAACTTAGAATGAAAAAAAATTATATTAATATATTTTTTTCCGGAGATTACCCTCTACATACAAACTTAAAAACAAATTTAACCTCTTTATAATATAAGTATAGAAAAATCCACCGTGTTCGTTCCTTTCCAATTCTTACGGAGCAGCGGTATCCCTAAGTATACAACGTGTAATTTAAAGGGTATATACATACCAAGTGCAAGGCTTCTTTGGATGATAACAAACGATATGGCAAGGGTTTTGTAATCCTAAGTCTACGTGTGTAGAACTTATTACAAATTCCAATACACTGATACCAGAGGCCGAATTTTTCAAATTAAGAAGAACGAAAAGAATTATCGTGTTTTTGGCAAGTGACGTGGAAAGTTATTGACCCTCGTAGTGCTGTGACACGTTTGTTATGATTGGTATTCAAGAAATATATGAAACCAATAATTTGGTATCAATTCTTTGAGTCAGTTATTTTGAGCTGAAACTTTGCATAGAGACTCCATACCAGATGTTGTCTTCAGACCTTTTGGATAGATATGGGGTTTCCTTTACACGTTGTAGAATATTCCCGCAACCCCAACAGGCGTTGTCTCTATTTGGCAACATCAATGGTACTGACTGCACATTTGGGTAAATCTTCGGACCGTTTTTTTTTTTGGTTGGAAATTCATCTAATAACTTCTCTCGCTCTAGGTGGAGCACAAGGGAGTTTCAGACTTCTATTGACAAAAAATCCACTCTGAGCCTTCCAAAGGTTGTCTGGAAGATATCGCTCTCAGCGATAAGACCGCCATTGTAACCAAATTTTTAGCAATTGTGATTTAAGTGTGTTTAAATTATTGGTGTACAATAAAGTTTATTCTATCTATCTATCTGATCAATTGCCCTTACGTTCCGGGGCTGCGGTATCTCGTTAGAACATTCCCGCAAACCCGGGTCGGATCCGTCTAGTTTTGAAATGATTAGAGTGCGTAATTAAAGCCACTCCAGGGGGCTTAGTATGAGTTTGCGATACTATTATCGTGTTCGAAAACTATAGCTTTGTCTCTTTCACACTAATCTGGTACGTGTGAAAGAGACAAAGCGATAGTTTTCGAAAACGACAAAAGTATTTCAAACTCATACTAAGCACACTGGACGAATTGCGTGCGATAAAGTATGTAAAGACCGACAATAATTTAATTTATTTTCCGTAAAGTTAAATTAGATGAGGCCAGTTTCAAACTGAAACCTCAAAATGTTTTATTTCACACTAGTACTCACGCGGGGCTTCGCTCCCGTGGATTCTATCACGGTAAAAACTTAACTCTCCTTTTTAGCAGTCGCGTAAAAAGTAGCCTATAACCTTCCTCAAGCTTCAAGCTACTTCCATACCAAATTGCATTCAAATCCACCCAGTACTTTCGAAGATAAGCGCGTTCAAGCAAACAAACAAACAAACAAACTTTTCCGCTTTATAATATTAGTATAGATAAGCCTACATGGGCACTTATAAAACGTCAGCAGTTAGGGCACGGTACGAAATTGGTCGTTTTCTATGGAGAAGAACCGGCAAGAAACTCCACACTTACTATTTTCAAATCAAATTATAATTTTTACAATGTAACCATAATACAGGTTAATTAGGTATGAGAGGAGAGTATAGACCGAGTAATACAGCACAATGGAATTACAAATAAAAAATTGTGAAACAAATCTAAGAGTCTACAGTGTTCTCCCATTCGGAATTTCCGCGACACAGAGCACAGCAGCCAATCGTTGAACCACTGCACCAACAGTTCAATCAACGTGTATGCGGAGAGTGCACAAAGCTAGTATTTATCTACTTTTGCTATTAAAATTAACATTTAAATGAAAAATGGTTGAATATAGAACACTTGGTGACTTTTAGTTTTTAATTATATCGCTAAATAGGTATTCTATAATCTCTGATCATTTGAAGTTGTTTTTTTAATTCTGAGTACACAATTAAAACTGACTCACTGCTAATTTCATGTCAATAAAAAGTGTGTCTGTTCATTGAATAGAACGAAAAATAATTGAGGGGTTTAAAAACAGTAGTAGAGCAAGACTTTCAAATAAAATGTCTGTCTGTTTGTACACGCTAATCTCCAGAACTATTAGACGGATTTCAATAAAAAGCTATTAAGTTTGGGCAATATGTGAGCTATTTCATACTGGAACGTTGAACACCTGACGTGACAAAAAACTTATCAGATCAGCCGAATACGATTTTTATGGAACGACTACCTCCATATCTGCCACCCTACAGTGGTGTAACAGTTCCATCATACTTTAGTTGAGTGAAAGGGATAGCGATAAGTGTCTTGTATAGCTCCTTCTCCCTCCCACATCGGATTGTTACTAGTTAAACTAGATGGACTCATAAACCAATCTATAAGTTTGTAACTTCAAAACTGTAGTAGTTTCATGTAAACTTTCTCCACCCCTTTTCTTCGTTCTTACTTCTCTCCGACGTCCACTAACTATAAACTACGTTCCAGTAAAATTTCATCTTTATACGTCAAGCGGTTTTTGATATTTCGTGATGAGTGACCTTTCGTTTGTATATATGATAGAGCACCCAGGGAGTCATTTTAGGTTTAAGAATAACTTTAATTCTCATAAGAATTGCATGCATAATTCACTTACTGAGAAACATTTTTTTACGTTTCTTTCTTATTTGATCAAAATGATCAAATAAGAAAGAAACGTAAAAAAATGTTCCCCGGAAAAACAAGCGTGTAGATGTTTGATAAGTTTTGTACACCTTTTTAGGAGCTTTCTATTTTATTAAGTTTACTATACGAAATTCCTTTTAAGAAAACGACAACGTCACATGTGTGAAAAAAAGACAAATATTTTTTTTTAGGAAAGGCATATATCTGACAATGGAGCAATATGGGTAGAATTTACATTACTAACAATATTGTTAACCCCTCCAACTAAGCTAAATATGCTTGTGTCTGGAGTGGCTTCACGGATTTAATTGGCTGATTGTACAAATGGCCCCGCGAGTCGTAATTTCATTGAAGTAGAACCGATACTGACGGCATGGCGAAATGATTGTAAAATTATTTTCATGATAAAATACATTGAATATGAAACGACGATTACATGACACATGAACCGTCAACCTTTAAAACAAGAGTGAACAGGCATCTTCTGGGCTCGCCTTGGGAGAATTCGCATAACTAGCAATCTTGTTCACACCTATAACTAAGCTAAATATGCTTGTGTCTGGAGTGGATTTTCGACAATAGTATAATGGGCGACTTCTCGATCACTAGTACAACACCTTAGCCATTAGCGCTTTATTCTTGACTAGCTTGTGCCAGCGGCTTCGCCCGCGTGTGAAGTTTTTCCCGTGTAAATCCCGATCCCGTGGGAATTTCGCAAAATCCTTTGTTAGCGGATGCCTACGTCATAACATCTACCTGCATGCCAAATTTCAGCCCGATCCGTCCAGTTGTTTGGGCTGTGCGTTGATAGATCACTATGTCAATCAGTCAGTCAATCAGTCAGTCAGTCAGTCACCTTTGAGTTATATATATTTAGAATCAAATAGTTAATCCAAAGATAGATTGTCTTTTTTCTCACGCTAAGAATTTCTCCTGTATTGTGAGTGCATTTTTAAAAACACCCAGACCCGGTACAACTATTTGTAGGTCATACAAACATTGTTCTGGTGCGGGAATCGAACCCGGATAGTACGACAAATCAAAACAAAAGTATTTTATTTCACATAGGCCTACATAGCTATAGCTATAGGTGCACTATCTTCTGACGTTTTAAAGTGCATCACTTTAAAACGTCCGAAGTTAGTGCACGGTTCGAAAATGCTTGTTTCCTATGGAGAAGAACCGGCGAGAAACTCCACGGTTACTCTTATAAAACATCATTCATTTTTACAAATTATGTGGATTCAATTATGCGCCATCTTTAGATATGGTTTAATTTACATTGTTAAGGTTAATATAACTGGTTTTCACAATAGTTACCTTTACATATTTTTCTTATTTGCGTCATTGGCCGTCCATTATAGGAGGGGCTTATAATGCAGGCGTTACGAATAGTAAAATACTTTTTTTTATTTTATATACTTACTTTTTTTTATTAAAAATGTAGGTAGGTATTTACAATATTACTTCATTATCATCTGTTTAGCCTTCTTCCAGCTATGTTAGGGTCGACTTTCAGTCTAACCGGATCGGGGCCCTATAGGGCCTTTAGGGCCGGGGTTTCGGGAATTTTCTAACGAGATACCGAAGTCCTGAAACGCAAAAGCAACTGTAGGAGCAGGGTGGGTTTTTACCCACAGCAACCACCCAGAAAAAACAAGTCTAACCGGGTCCAGCTAAGTACTAGTGTTTTACATGAAGCGACTAGCTATCTGACCTCCATAACCCTGTATCTGGGTAACACGATACCCCTTGTACCACCAGTGTCAGATTTTATGGCTTTTGTCCACCCGTAACGACCGTCAAAGATGAACAAATGACAGCCGAGACCCGTTGGTCTCGTTGGTAGCCGTTGCTAATGCCAACCATACACGATACTTCCTATCGTCCAATCGGCATGACGCTACCGATTGGATCAGTTAGAACTGACCGTGTGTGGGAGTGGATTGACATGACAGTTATACTTGAAGGCACAATCGAATTTCGATCCTTTTGGCTTGATCATTCCGATTGGATCATGCCGATTGGACCGTGCATCGCGGTCTCGCGATCGTCAGTTCAGTTTGGTAATAATTACAATAATCTCGAGGCGTAGCCCTCAATTCTTTTAATAAATTTGTATGAGTAAACTGTTTTCTTTTCATTACCACTGTTTGCACCACTCTGCTGGATCTTTTCTTTTTTTTTTTTGTTCCATATTTAAGAGTAAAATGCCCAAAGCTGCTAAAACATCGTCGTCTGTCAGCGGTGACGCCATGGCTTCAACTGAACGTCGCTGCCGATTGGACAATTTAAACTGATCGTGTGTGGTGTATATAGACGAACTGCAGATTGGATCAAGCCTGCAGCGTCATGCCGATTGGACGATAGGAAGTATCGTGTATGGCCGGCTATAAGCGTGCTTTATCGAGGCACAGAGGAATCTCAATTCGTTAAGGTGGTGACCATCTACGGACCAACCTCCGCAAGCTTTGCTTATCCTGGAAGATAGACCCGTGTGGCTGTTATCATGTAGCCACGAGCTCCTCTCTACTTGAACAAAGTTAATGTCGCCATCTGTCAGTTTGATTCGTAAACGAGTGATCAAGTGATCGGATCGAGAGTGGGGATATGCGCGAAGCCATCTGATCATTTTCTACGGTAGCCATATCAGGCATCAGCAATAGATCGGATGAGAAAACGGACGGCACCGACCAAAATTAGCTTACCATTAAGCTGGAACTGTGAAATTATTCCACCTTTTTTACGGTGCATGTAGTCAGATGATGGAACGAGCTAACCACTTGATGGCAATAGGCTGACTCTCTTAAACATTGCTGACGAAATGAAGCTGTATGCTTGAGCTACACCGCAGCCGGACAGTGAAGATATTTCAGCCAAAAGATAAGACCATAATGCCTAAGGTTCAGACCTGGATACAGAGAGTGAATGTGAATTCTACTCAATTTGCCAGTTCTTTTTAAAAAAAACAGATATTCACTGCTGGATATAGACATTTTTCTAGAGGTAGAAATCCTCATGGATGACCTCCGCCCTGGGGGGGTGTAGGGGTCTACCATAGTCTAACAGACTAAAATCAGGCCGTGACCTCTCACACACTTACGGTTGGGGCACTTTAATATTCTTCACGTCAAGTCTAAGAGGATAGCGCGTGGAACAATACGCATCGCCACGTCAGGTTCCGTGGTATAATTTTCGGTGCGAAACCCACCCATTACACTAGTCCCGTGAACCCACTCCAGACACAAGCATATTTAGCTTAGTTGGAGGGGTTAACAACATTGCTAGTAATGTAAATTCTACCCACACTGCTTGTTCTCTTTAAAAAGAAAAAAAAAAAAAATAAACTGTGCCACATTGGCATGTAGGCGTACCCAATGTCTCAGTAGGGCTGTCCCATTTATCTGTTATCGTATTGAGGATGCTGTTGGGGTTGACAAGTACCCGCACGCGTACAAAACTGGTTAAGCCTCCCAAGTTTCACCACATCGACCAATTCTGACCATCTCCAGCGATCATTGCCAGGTCATTCGTGTATTTTGTGGAAAGAAGCTTTTGAGGGAAAAATCATCAAACACCTCTTCCTGCAGAGCAGAACGGAGTGTCAGGCTTTTATTGACTAAAACCCCTCCCTTTTCCTTCAGTTGACCGCCGTACCCCCTCTCTAGGTTGCGTCTTTCAGTACGCAGTCACCACTTCAGTAACTCTGACTGACTATTTGTTCTGAGAGCAATGAACCCTTTTCACGATAGATGTTATATGTAAAACAATACAAGATCTAGTTCGGCCTTCCCCGCATAGCTCGAACATTTAGAAGATGACATAATCATTGCTCGCATGTACCTAGTTAATTGGGAACGCTGTGCGATTTTAATAATTATTTACACAGTTAAGACCGGACCGGACGCACCATTGAAAACTGTCTAAATTCCACGATGTTTGCTAGCTTTTACTGAAGATTGATTCAGTATTTTCCTAGGACTAAGACACGATGCGACACGACTGTGCTTTTGGAAATCATTTTTCGAATTTACCTACTTAACTTATTGAGACCTTTTTTGAGGAGAAAATCATCAAATTACTCCCCACACCCTGGGTGGGGCAGAACGACAGTGGACTTTCACCCTAGCTTAGCAAGCAGGAATTCTGGCCGAAGGGTGTTGTTTATCGACGATTTCGCGGAAGGTTACGCGATAACACACACCGCAACATGACGCCGCCGTCTCTTCGTGTGAAATAGTTTTTAAGTGTTTACATTTTATTACCTATGTACTAACATTACCCCCCACATACATACTTACAAACAAATTTTACCTCTTTATTATATTAGTATAGATTAGTTTATTTTCAACATCATAAAGTACTGACAACTTAGAAGAGCTGATAGTAACAGACAATGTAGATGTCAAACAGCGTTGCTAGATATTTTTGTAAAGTCGGGATTTTGAAACTTTTTGAGTGAAAAAGCGGGATTCTTTCGTCGAAAGTGGGACATAGTAAAAAAATTGCTCAAGTGCGAGTCAAACTCGCCCATGAAGGATTCCGTAGTAACTAGGCAAAATAAACCCGCGCGAGACATTTAATTTTTATTAAAAAACTCGGGACGTCCGCCAAAATCGGGACGTCTGGCAACGCTGATGTCAAACGACTAAGAGGACGCAGTCCACAGACAGTGGTCGGAACAGGTGTCCGAAAAACTACAAATGCCGATTGCTCAGACTCTCCATCAAGCTAGTAGTAAATGAAGAAGGCTGGTCCAACGTTTCCGTTGCAGCCATGATCCTTAGCCTCCACGTCCTTAAGGGACCAACTTTATTTAGGAGGGAGGAGTTTATTTATAAGATGACCTAATCTGCTTGTAAAGGCTGGTTAGAATGACAGACAGTGCGGGAACCTTTTTTTCTAAACAACCAGTGCGAAAAGCACTTTTTGTCGCCTCCAGGAGCTACGATAACACTTAAGTAGTCTTCAACGCAGCCTGCCAGACTGGTGAAGAAAAACATCGGGAAGGTACGAGCATGTCCTAGGAACCAAGGATCTGAAGACATTCGACCCATTTTCTGTCATAGAAAAAAGGCCTGTGTCCTGGCTGCTGGCAGTAGAAACATTATAGGCTGGCTGTGTCATTCAAAATTATTAGACGTGTCAGAGAGATTGATAAAATTCAAGAAAAATAAGCCAAATTGTAGCCACAGAAAGTTTATGCAACATTCTATGAAAGTGCATGCACTGCCACTTCTGGGCTCGTTTTATAGGCGGCGGTGGACATTCCCAAGCCCACCATCCCTGGACCCAAAACTCAACCCCAATAGATACAGATATGCATGTTCGTGCGTGGGGTACGGCAGCAAAGGTTTTCGCACTTCGGTAATCGCATCGTGTGGGAATCCTACTTCCTTTGTAAGGATGGATGGATGTTGTTACTCTTTCACGCAAAAACTACTTAACGAATCTGGAATGATTTTTGGTAGGTAAATTGCTGAAACCTTGAAACAACAAATGCTATTTTTTATCCCGGAATTCCCACGGGATTGGGTTTTACGCAGGATAAACCTCCCACGCAATCGAAATCGCGGCCAAAAGCTAGTCATTTTATAGGAATTGCAAAAGTTTGTGAGGATAGGTGGGTGGGTGGATGTTTGTAATGGTTTCACGCAAAATTAAATGAATTAAATTTCGAGAGTAGATAGTAGAAACCCTGGACTAAGACATAGGCTACTATTTATCCCGGATCCCGTGTTTTGCGTGGGATAAACCTCCCACGCAAACGAAGTCGCGGAAAACGCTAGTCAAAATGGCTTAAGTGCCAGCTGATATCGCCGTTACTCCTAGCTAAAACATCACTGTGTTTTTGGATCCTCATACTGAAATATGTACCTTTTCTTGTAGTAAATAAAGTTCAATGTTGTATAGTAATTATAAAAAAGCGCGATAAGTGTGATCTCGCCTTTAGATATCTCGAGTTTAATGAATGCACGTGTAAAGACAACAATGTCGTACGTGCGCATTTTCAGTAGCCGTTATAACGACATACAGATTAAGGTTACATTAAAAATGTCTAATCAGAGATAATTACACTCAAAAACAGTTTAACACCAAGATAATATAAAATAACTGATAGTTATCTCCAAGATAAATGTTATATTTAATACATTTCCCAATCATTGTTACATAGTTAGATTGTGAATTAACTGTTTTGAAAGATTAAAATGTTTATCAATGATAGATTGGAGAATCAATGTTTAATCACTATTTCCATACCTAAAGTGCTGTACTTAGTTAAAATAATTTTATAATAGTAAAGTGATATAAAAAAATTGGAACCATAAACATTGTAAAATTCATAGAAGCCTGCTTTTACTGCTCATTTTATCTATGAAAAGAAGTTATTCATAAAATAATATTGATCAGAAATTCACCAAATTATCATTTTTCACAATGGCAGTTGTAATCAGTAAAAAAATTTAAATAGATAAGATTACCTCTTGTTTATGATAGTTAAGTTTTAAAGAACAGGGGACTTAGATTATTCTGCCTACTTAATAAAGATCCACTTTTTTGTAAAATAAAGTCACATAAAATCAAATTTAAATCTTTAACAAGGGCTTAAAATGTAGTTTTTTGCATAATTTTCTTAAACACCATACTGATTATGCAAAACAAATGAACTTAGGTAAGTCAGCAAAAACTATTAAGTAAATAATAATTACTTATGATTTGCGAGTTCATTAAATAATAATTATGAGGATAAGATAACACGGTATAAATATTATTTTCATAGAAGTAAAAAAACTAGGTTAATGGGTTTTACTACTAACAAGGTTTAAATAAAATAAGGAATTTGGATAAAAGTAAATATAAGTCATTGTATTACAGAAAAGATTATTATGAAGTTGTTTGTGAACATAAGGCAGTCTTCAAAATAATGTAGTTTATTGTTCTTATTTATGTAAATAGATGCTGCATAAACACAGCAATATTCAAAAAAATAATGATAATATTAATACCATATCTGATAAATTCAACCTTAGTAAAATAATAAATATGATAAATTTAAAAATATAAAAATTATAGGCACTGCACTCACCTGTAAAAACTCCTGGCATATTTTTCCCACACCACAGAAGTGCAATGGAATTTCGCATTCAGCCAAGTATTATTTTTTTCACAATAAAAAACCACAATCACTGATTCCAATTTAAATGATAATAAACTTTGCATACAGTTAATGAGTATTATCAAGCAGTTTACACCCAGTCAAGGGTTTAAATATGAAATTTGTACTAATATAGATAAAGAAACAATTACGTTTGATAAGTAACGATTACAGTAAAGTTTAGGCGTTTTATTGCTATAGACCGAATACGAATGTGGGCGACTGTCCTCACAGCTAATGTATGCGCCGTCGAGCGAATAGTAATAAAATTATACACGGCATAGCGTCGAATTACGCGTCTCCCGCTTTTAGTTAAAAGGTTAACAGCCAATTGACTACAGTTTTTTTTAATCAGTTAAAAATACAGGCACTAGCATTATAATAGGGAGCTCATGTAGTACTCACCGTCGCTAGCGGGTCGCATTCCACCTTTCCCGATGTGCGTGGGCTCTCATTTTCATCTTGTTCACGTAATACCACTTTACGAATATCTAATATTTTGGTATCAAAATGCAAGGAGGTATAAAAAAACTAGGATGACCACTGTTACATTACAACTGTCAAAACTGAACTTCACTCGGGTACTTGTGCCAAGTGCCATAGACAAGGTTATGTTTTAAAAATAGATTTTAGTTCTGCTACTCGACAATAGATGGCGTAAGTAGTTCGACTGCCAAAATATATTTTATGTTCTAATGTTTTCATTGTGTTTTCATTAAACACCATAGTGTTGTATTAATTAATAATTATGCAAATTTATCAAAGAAGATGTTTTAAAATACCTACTGCTGAATATAAGTAAGGATTTTATGTTTTAATAATTAAAATTAAAATATGCTGGGGTTCATTTACCGCGAGTGCTCAGTATGATATTTAATTTGTTTTTATGCCATTCTTATTTACCTGAATCACTAATGCGTACTATTATGATACCAATTGTGAAAAACAAGACTGGTGATATGTCCTACAAGACTAATTATCGACCTATCTCACTTGCAACAATAACATCTAATGTGCTTGACAGTTTGTTAAATGGTAATATGGTACAGCAGGTCAAACTGCATGATGCGCAATTTGGTTTTAGACCTGGTTTGTCGACGGAAAGTGCCATATTATGCATGAAGCACACTATCAGGTACTACACGGCGAGAAGAACTCCGGTACACGCGTGCTTTCTTGAATTATCGAAAGCTTTTGATCTTGTAGCCTATGATCGCCTATGGGATAAGCTGAGAGGTGCGGGTGTGCCGGCTGAGAGTGTCTCACTCCTCAAATTCTGGTACGTGAGATGGCGTAAGGCAAGGAGGATTAAGCTCGCCTTTATTATTTAATTTGTATATGAACGACCTGATCGAGAGGCTCAGTAGCACACATGTCGGCTGTCATATTGATAACATTTGTTTCAACAATATTAGTTATGCAGATGACATGGTGCTGCTGAGCCCCTCGATCAGAGGTATGAGGATATTGCTGTCTTTGCGTGAGTCATATGCGGAGCTACATGGGCTAAAATACAATACAGATAAGAGCGTAACACTAACATTCAAAGCGAATAAATATCAGCCCATCCATGTGCCTCCTGTCATGCTCAATGGTGTGCCACTGAATGTAGTTCATAAATTTAAGTATCTAGGCCACATACTCGCTAGTGATTTAAGGGATAATGAGGATATAGAGCGGGAGCGCAGGATTTTGGCAGTGAGAGGCAATATGCTTGCTCGCAGATTTTTCCGATGCTCTAGTGAAGTGAAAATAACACTTTTTAAGGCGTTTTGCCAGTCATTTTACTCGAGTGGTCTGTGGGTACAGTATACGCAACAAGCTTACAGAGCCCTGCGCACCCAATATAATAACGTCTTTAGGAGGCTGTTGGGGCTGCCGGCCGTGGCGTTGCAGTGCGTCTGACATGTTTGCAGAAGCACATACTAACGGCTTTCAGGCCATAATCAGTAAAAAAGCAGCTTCACTGCTGCAGCGCTTACGAAGCAGCGGCAACAGCCTCCTCAGGACAATCGCAGCGAGATGTGACTGCCCTATTCAGCGACGCTGGATAGAGGTAGCGATAGGTTTAAGTTGAATGTATGTTTTTTTTTATTCCTATTATTTTAGTTATCGTTGCCTTTTTTTTGTACTGGCATAGCATAAGGTTAAATTGTTACTAACACTATATGGGCTAAGTCTGAAATAAATGATTATTTATTTATTTACTTGTTTTAAGTCAGTAGTTAATACTAAGCCTCCTTCGAAATAGTTATTTGTGCAACAAGAGAGCAAAGTCGTTTTTTGCTGCGAGTGCTGATTTTGAATCCTGAGTGTCGCGAGGGATTCAAGGCACGAGATTCAAAAAGCTTTGCTCTCGTGTAACACATAACTTTTCACTTCAGCAGCGAGAACACTTTAGGAGATAAAATAATAAACAGGAATAGATTGAAATAAGTATTTATTGTGAATCAAAATAATTAACATTGTAGGTAGAGGTACCAATTCAATAAAATGGAACATTTTAAAAGTTAAAAGTAAAATTACTGCAATTCTGCAAATTAAAAGTAACAGATTTATTTGGCAACGTTATAGTTGCATTGAGTTGAGTTTGACTATCTGAGGTTAAGGTTTCTGTTTCGGTGGCGGATTGAGAAGAAACAACGGTGAACGTTGGTGACTCTGATCGGCTTTCTGTGTAAGTACACTGTGCGTCGTTGGAAGTGGATGGGCGTGGGTGAGACCAAGGATCCGAGGTCGAATTCAGACTTATTGTTTCCACTATACGCTTACAGATTTTCGACTTATTTTCTATTGAGTCTTCAATATTCTGCAACCGTATTGGACTTCCACCCGCCGTGACGTTTTAAAGTGGTGAGATCGGCTCCGGAATCAGCCAAGAGCGTCGCAGAAGTTCTCCGAAAGCAATGACCCGTGTATAGCTGAGGCTCTTCCAGTTTTAAGAAAGTGGCAATTTCTCGCGGTATAGCACCTATTTTATTTACTCCCATAGGCTGTCTTGAGCATTTATAATTATGGTATTGTGTGAAAAATCGGTCGGTTTTTATATTGGCAGGACGTAAATTTTGGTATTTTTCTACAATAGTTACTGTATATTCTTCGCGTACGACAAAAGACCTGTCAAGGTTTGTCTTCTTATTTTTAAATTTTACTAACAGTAATTTATCTGAATGCTTTTCGATAGTATTAACTGTTAGCTGTAATAGCTCGTTATTGCGACACGCTCAACTAATTCCTATGATCAGTACAAGCTGTAATGAAAATATTACATAATTAATATGCATAATTTTACATTTACAGCATCTTTTACATATCGTAATATATATTTTAACAGTATTGCTAAGCCAGACTAGGATTCATTGCGTCTCCAAAAATTAGCAGTAGGCAGTAAGTACCTTTATACATAACAGTCTACAAACAACAACATAGATTTATAGGTACCACTTACTTTAGCGGCAAGAAAATTGCAGCCCGGAGCTTCATTAACAAATTCTATTACGGGCCGTGAAAATTTTGGACTTTTTAGCCTTATGCCCAACGAACATTCTTTTTAGACTTAGAACAACAACGCATAGAAGGATAGTTCGAGTGCAAAAAGTGAGGCAACTAAAACTTAGCCATTTTTGGCTAACTTTGCTCGACGAGCCGTCAGTACTCAAGGTCACATTCTGCCGAACAGAGCTCGCGAGTAAATAATTTAAAACGACGGTTTGTAGCGTAAAGGGATGTTATAGTCCTTCAGGAAAACAAAAAACGTGTAATCAAATTACATTTCACAAGTAAATACTTACATTTTATACATTATATTTAAGTAAATCGACCATCAAACAAAAATTCTAATAACCTAACTTATCACAATTCAATGTTGTTATCCGTGAGGAAAAAAATACCCATATTGATTTCTTTTGTGCTTACTTTTGTTTAAAAAAAAATATAGTTTTGGCGGCAATTATGTATGCGTCAAACTAAGCTATATTTATTTACAGCTACTACCTACAGTGTTTTATAACTAAAAGTTACTGTTAATTCGAAGAGTGGCATCATAACGATGACAATTTTATTGATTAAGATTTTTTTCATTTAAGTAATGTTCTCAATAATATTTTTCTATTTCATAAATACAACACATACTTTTAATTGATATCAAACGAGATTTTTCAAGCAATAAATACATTTCTATAATATCATTATAACACATTACACATCAAACATTCTAAACGCAATAAACGATATCTCATTTCGTTTACCTTCCGTAAATATATGTCATATAAGTCATATTACATGAAAAAAATCATCTTATTTAGTTTCATAACATAAAATACTTGATTTGATCCAGCAACATAATAGTGCGTTTTCCCATTTTTGTGGTAATGGTACTGGTAATGGTATCACTGAAAGCTATATTTGTGTGCGTTTGAAGAACGTAGACACATTCGGCTCACGCACACAAAGAAAATAAAGTGGACACACGAAATCGCTCGTGTTTTGTTCTAGACGCCTCTTCTATGCGTTGTTGTTCTAAGTTTTTAGAAAAGATACGAGTTTTGCTTATGTTTCAATATGCACGTTATGTTTTGTTTTTAAAGTATCTTTCAACATTGAGTAAATACTCCATAATGTAGATGATCGCCTGGTCTGTGATAAATCTAAAAAATAAGATAGCAACACCGTGTCTGAAAAACTGCTTGCGCCCTTTTTAAGTCTCTATTCATTGAAGACATGGTATGCTTTCAGATATTTCACGCGAGACTTCTCAGGTAGGAAAATTAATTCTGCAAAAATTTGTTGTTTTAACTCTTCCGGTGTTAAAATACTGTTCTCGTCGCTAGTTTCACTCATATTTTACGATTATTTTAATATTTTTTAACTTATTCATCTCTTTACACCAGCCACGAAATTTTATTCCCGCTCTTTTGATATTTTATTATTCAAAATATATTACGTAATATTATTGAAACTAGAAACAAATACTTACAGGTTGGTTAAATATCATTTGTATTTGCAGTAAATACTAATTTTCGTTTAAATACAACAATAAGTTAAAAAATCAATAAATTACATTAAAAGACATAACAATCTTTTTGCAAAATTTCTTTAGTTAGTACGAAATTCCGAACGTGTTTGAGGTCGAATTCAAAATCGGAACTTCGAAAGGGCTGGTCTTTGTCTCTCTCTCTCTCTTTCTAATAGCGGGAAAGAGATAGTATGAATGTTTCGACTGAATAAGATATTCGTGGCTTTCTAAAAACAAAAATTTAAAAGTTACTTTTCATCCCCCTATCTCGGAAAGAGTATTTTTGCTCTTCGATATCTGAGTGCAAAAGCCGTTTTTATCCGCTAGACAACGAATTAGGAATGATACCTACAAAGAGTATGTAATACACTATGGATACCTAATTCGTTGCCGCTAGAGGATAAAGTAAATTGAATTTAGAACATCGTGTGTACTAAATTTTTTGAATTCAAAACATCATTAAACCTATTTACTTCTACCTCCATGGGGTTATCATACAACTTTTTTTAATTTGTTAAAAACTCAGACTCTGGAACCTTCTTGATGTACTTACTTTTTTTTTAATTTGCTTTGCGCGCCACTTTTTTTTTGCATGTAGTCATTTCCTCGCTGAGGTGGGATGAAAGGTTACGTGTTGCACTCGAGTGCAAAGATTTTTCACCTCGTGCTCTTTTGATTCCCTCGCTAACGCTCAGGATTCTAATGTTTGAATCACTCGCTGCACTCGTGATTCAATTTTAGAATCCTTCGCTTTTAGAAAACTTTGCAATCTTGTATAACAAATAACTATTGTCTCACTCAGTGAGCAAAATCGCATTTTGCTCACTGATTTCAGGCAGCAAAACCTACATGTTTGAGCTACTGAAGTGAAAAAATATTTTTTTTCTTTATCACCAGCCATATTTTTACCGCTCGCTCCTTATTTAATGTGACCCTTACCGCCTCCTTTTTGGAGGAAAATAATCAAATGAAGAAGTTATTTGATGGCCGCTTGACACCGCTCTGGATGGAATGGATCAATGGACTGCGGAAGGGAGTGCCAGTCTTTCTGACCATAAATCATAAGCCTGTTCCTTCAGTTGCCATGGTGATGGCTTTCCGGAATCGTGGTATCTTGTTGGAACATACCCGCGACCCTGGCAAGACACAGCCCTCATCTGCCTAGTTTCACCAAACAAAAAAGTACCCAAGTGCGAGTCAGACTCGCCCATGAAAAATTCCGTAGTAGCAAGCATAGATTAGCGAAAAATACCTTGTTTTTCATGGTGTTTGTATAAGTATGTTTGCGGTTTTTGAAAATGGGCTATATCAATAAAGCTGCTGACAATTATTGTCAGCTGTTTTTATGATATGAGATAGGTTGGTACCTATATCTCGTTCAAACCAATTTTCGTTGTAAGTTTTAATTATGATCTACAGCATATTATACAAAAGTAAGGAGGGGGCTTGATCTTAGTATTTTTTTGTTGTTTTAAAAAGGCAAAAAATACCTACGTGCATTACATTTTTTGAAAATCAAACAAACTAAAACAATAGTTTTGTAACACAGGACACTACCCTATTGTCATTGCGGGAAAATTTTATTGCTGGTTCGACAATCATTTGGGAGGAGTACGTGTACATTTAGGTAAGTACATGTTTTGCTAACATAAATCTGGACCTGAGAAGCATATGGTCGGATCTATAAAAAGTGAGGTTTTCAGTAGAGCAAGAATAAAATTCGAAAACATTTTTGCTAATATTTAATATTTAGAGGAGAAGGTGGTAATGTGCCCCCCCACTTTGTTTTTGAGGTCTAGAGTAAAAAGTAAAAGCAATACAAATCTAAATAATACACTAACAGTTTCCGTATTTATTTGCCTATATAAGATCTACTATGGAATTTAAAAAATGCGACAGAAAATTTAAAAATATATGTATTCTAAAAAAACGCTAATTTAACAATTTGAGATCAAGTGAGGGTTATATGGCATCCTGGGGGCCAAATTAAATGTATTGAACTTAACGACGAAAATCGCGGGTATAATATTCGCTTTCAGGATCTGCACAGTCAGTATGAGCCCATAAGTTACAGCTCTGATAATGAATCCATTCTTCTCCGCGTCTATCGCTGGAATAACTGGTGTCACAGAATATACAAAATGTATTTGAGTCCTCAAGAACTAGTGAAGAACGGACATTTCCATCACATTCAGACGAGTCGGTTTCTACGACTTCTTCATTATCGGAGTTACTGCTGGATATCACGTCTCTTTGGTACCTATTAGAACTGCTGGCATCATCCTCTCTATGATCTCGGCTGCTTTGATGGCCGCCTCCACGTTCGCGTCCGCGTCCACGTCCGCTTCCATGTCTATGATTTTCTACTGAGTGCAAAGATTCGCACAATTGATTTTTGTAGGGTGAAGACGTTAGCACTTTTGCTGTTGTTGCTTTTCGTACTCGGTGTGATGTCTTAGTCTTAACCCCAGGCAGAATGTCATGCGGTAAAACAAAATTGCTTTCAGACTCATTAACGGTAGAACTTCCTCTCGGAATGCCTAGGTTAGAAATACCGCTAGTTTGTGGATCATCGGAAGAGTGAACTGGCTGGTCACTATTTGATGCTTCTGCAATAAAATCAAATTCCGTAAAAACTTGTGGATTGAATGGATAAATTCCAGTAGCACGAACCCATTCACTGCAATTTCTCCTGTTATGCTCTTAAGATAATCACGGCCAAAAAGCTCAGCAATGTCGTAAGCCTTCAGCATTCTTTTAGAATGAAGCATACACTTAAAAACAAATAAAATATTGAAATAACAATCCTGTATGTTATATGGCCCCCGGGACCATAATGCAAGCAATATGAGGGGGCCAAATTACCAATATGGTGGAATTTATCAATAAACCTCAATAAATGTACAACATCGAATATTTTGCATATTTACCTTAGTAATCCTGTAGGAAAAAGTTTATTAAACTCAATGTCCAAATCTCTGTAGCTACGATTTGTTATTTCCAAAATTATTGAATTAATTGCATCACAATAATAAAGTTTTGGCGAGTGCAGATTTAAACTGGTTTGGATAACACGAGGATGTGATGCCCTCTCTCAGATTTTTTGGTATTATTTCAAAGTTTTCATATTAATGTTCCATTTTAAAAAAAGTTTCACCAGATGGCATGATTTTAAATAAGAAATATGAAAGGGGGCCACAATACCTGCGGGGACCACATTACGACCTTCTCCTCTACCAGCAAACTGGAACAATTTTATGATATATATTTATGGGTAACAATTGTACCTTTTATTTTATAACAATTCGAAAAATCTTAATGTTAAAATACTATGGTAAATAGCATTTATTTTAATTTTTTACTCTAATCCGTCTTTATGCCTGAAATAAATCGTTCATTAATAATACTTTTATTATATACTAGCTTTTGCCCGCGACTTCGTCCGCGTGGAATAGTTACTTTGGGCAAACGTTAAATTTAACCCCAATTTTGAAGCATTCTTCATTGGCGCTTCGCTCCTATTGGCCTTAGCGTAATGATATATAGCCTTTCTGTATAAATTGACTATTTAATTAAAAAGTAATTTTTCTATTCGAACCAGTAGTTCCTGAGATTATCGCGTTCAAACAAACAAACAAACTCTTCAGCCTTATATTATTAGTATAGATAGCTGTTGCCCGCGACTTCGTCCGCGTTTCCGTCGTTTTTCGTAAAAAAAAAAGTAGCCTATGTCCTTCCTCACAGTTCAGTGATTTTGATGTAACAGACAGATTAACTTTCGTAATTTAGTAGGAAAATATAATATGTCAATCTATAATACTGTTGAAAAATATCGCAATACGGAACCTCACAATATTATTGTTGCCCGCGACTCCGTCAGCGTGTAACTCCTTGTGTGTTATTAAGTTAATGTATTGGTAATATTATTTAGATCACGTTCACATGAGGCTTAAGTACCTATAGAACGAAATTTTATACCTTCAGCCGCGAGACGCGTCGAGCGCGGCGACCGATTCTCAAAAATAATCCTTATAGCATGATTCAGTATTCACGCGCGATGGCTTATTATTAGCGTATTTCATGTATAACTTTGGTGTTTTTATACCGATTTATATGATTCTTTTTTATGGAATAGTTAATATTGTTAATGTTCGACCCCAAGCCCAGCCAACGGTAACTGGTATGTCGAACTGTCCGCGATTACGCGGAGCCCTACGTTGTGGTAGGCTCTTAGGCCTTATTTCAATAAACAAAAATGTACCACTAACCTGAGTGCTGGGGACGCCAACTTCGACCTTCCAAGGTCACGCTCCAAGTGTGGTTTGTATGTAATGAGGGTGAGTAATTGAAAGGTGTGATGTAAGTCAAGTGTTGTAGAACGTTCCCAAGGCGCCGATCTCCAGATGGCGCGGTCACAACAGCATCACACCTAACTCGTTTCCAGCAAGCGCGCGCTACGCGTGGTAGACCATAAGGCGATGTGTTCCGAGAAATATCACTGGATTCTTGTTAATCCGAGACTACAAAGTTCAATCACTCACTGAACACAATTAATCTGTTCATATCTCGTGAGATCCAATACGATTTACAGCAAATTCCGCGTGCCGGCCGACCGACGACAAGGCGGCGTATAATTCAACAAAATCCCGGGGTTTTCAACAAATGGGGAATACACTTCAACCAACAAATAATTCGCGACCCAATTATCGGTCTCAACAGGCGAATTCAACAATATTTTACCAATTACAATCAAATCAAAGTCCCAAACGTGTGGACATTTTTCCAACAAGCAAAGTCAATCTGTCAAGTCAAGAGAGGTTATGTCAAGTCCAACGTCAAAGACAATAGAATGTTGCCACACCAAAAAGAGCGTTCAAAATTACATTTGGGACGCAACATCTACCCCCCCCGGACGGGCCTACCCGTCCGCTAATCAATTGGAAGTCTTGACAAGGTTGCAAATTCAACACAGCTTCAATGCGGCCAAATACCGTAGCTAGTTCATTAAAGGTGAGAACGGTGTCTCCCAACAATCTCCGCCAGCGTCCCTTTGCCGCTTTCACCGCGGCCCCAAAAATCCCCCCCAATGGGGGGCAGGCTGGCGGGTCAAACAACCAAGTGACCCCTCGGCGGGCCAAACTATTACCAATATCAACCTGGCTCTCATTAAGGAAGGCGTATAGCTCCTTCAAATAGTTACTTGTACCCTTGTAATTCGTACCGCAATCAGACCTAATCAACGAAGGTAACCCACGGCGAGACACAAATCTTTCCCAAGTCGCCTCAAAGGCCTCTGTCGAGAGGGAGGTTACCAGCTCCAAATGTACTGCCTTGGTTGACAGGCAGACAAACACACAAATAAGCCCCAACAATCTTGCTATTACGAAGGGTGGACGTCTTCAACAAAGGGGGACCAACAAAATCCGTTACGACGCCAGCAAAGGGCCTCGCCTCATTGACGCGATCAGCCGACAAAATCCAAAATTCTCGCTGCAGAATGGCCAACAGCGCATTGCAACCGGCATGCGAGTTCTTAGTGTGACGATCAGTCACCAACAATTGTACCAAGTTCAGTTACAACAAGGGCAGGAGCACCAATTTTAGGGTAAGGACAACTCACAAGGGTGACCTCAAACCAGGTCCTTCCCTCAACAGTGGTGTCAGCCGGTTCGCCAATTCCCCAAATCTTGCCTGAAAGGTCGTTCACCTTCAGGCCAACCTGTCCCGCTAACCAAGAAGACAAAAGGCAACCCCGGACTCCCGTCTCCAAAATGGCACAGACCACAATCGAGTCACCCAAGGGTCCCCAGACCGTGACCGAGGCCGTTGGCAACAAAACCGTCTTGATCGGGGGGTTCCTTTAGCGGGGCAGGCGTCAATCTCTTAGTGATGTCTGGGCGGCGACCGATCGCCGCTTCCAGGCTGCCTTCGTTCACGACGAGGCCAACAATCAAACCATTCGTCCGCGCGGTGTCCCAAGCCGCTCGCCATCACTGGAGGGGCATATCCCACCGGATGCCCGAATGGCGGAGGGCGCGACTCCAGCCGGGGACGTTCCGCCAACGGAGGGGAAAGGGAGCGGCGCCGACCCGGCCACTGCTGCCTAGCAGCCAATGCGCGTTCTCCCTGACGAGGGAAGACCAAATGGCGCTCGTGGGGCTCCCGTTCAACTTGCGCGGGGGGTGGAGTGCGGCGTACAGAATCGCGGGTCTCAGCCCGGTGCTCGTCTCCGGGGTACCCCCCCATGCGCGAACCCCCCTTAGAAGCTGGTCTGCTGGAGCGGTTCGCGTTGGCGCACAAAATCTCCAAGTGGGACCCTTCACAAATTCTACACGGGCGGGGGTCGGGGCAGTCCCGATGGAAGTGGGCCCCCAAGCACGAAAAGCACAAACGGCGTGCGTTGACAATGCGGCGGCGGGAACTTACGTGCAAATTCAAAAAGTCCCGGCAACGCACCATGACATGCCCCGTTGCCTTACAAAAGTCACAATGATGAGGACTCCGGGCACCATCAAAACGGGGGGCGGGGCGAACATCAACAGGCCCCCTAGCCCGAGGACTCCGGGCGCCAGCCAAACGGGGGGCGGGGCGATCATCAACAGGCCCCCTAGCCCGAGGACTCCGGGCGCCAGCAAAACGGGGGGCGGGGCGATCATCAACAGGCCCCCTAGCCCGAGGACTCCGGGTGCCAGCCAAACGGGGGGCGGGGCGATCATCAACAGGCCCTCTAGCCCGAGGACTCCGGGCGCCAGCAAAACGGGGGGCGGGGCGATCATCAACAGGCCCCCTAGCCCGAGGACTCCGGGCGCCAGCAAAACGGGGGGCGGGGCGAACATCAACAGGCCCCCTAGCCCGAGGACTCCGGGCGCCAGCAATACGGGGGGCGGGGGGAACATCAACAGGCCCCCGGGCCCTAGTCCGTCCCTGGTCTCTGGGCTGAGAAGGTAGTGGGGGTGACCCCGTGGCGCCACGAGTGTTATCCGCAAACCGACACTCGTCTTCCAAAAATTTGAGGAGGTCGTCAAAGGGGGGAAGATGGGTGGCACTATCCCCACCATACTTCTGCTCAAAACGTGACCTCAACTCCGCGGGGAGCAACTGCAGCACTATGTGCACCAACAAGTAGGACCAATGTTCTACCGGTAACTCCAAGCGTCTCAAAGCGTTGGTCGCTGAAACCAACGGGTTCAGCAAGTCAGTGCGCAACGTCGACGTGCTGACAATGGCCGGTAGCCCCAAAATTTGGTCGATGTGCACCTCAGCCAGGCAGCGCTTGTTCTGATACCGTCGGGAGAGAAGCTCCAGAGCGGTCGGGTAAGAGGAATCCGTCACCGGCAAGTGCTGCACCAAGGCTCTGGCTTCGCCCTCCAGGACAGACAACAAATAGGCCAGCTTCTGGGCAGGTCCGAGGTCCAAACGTGCATCGACAAGACTCTCAAAGAGATCTAGGAAGCCCAGCCAGTGGTCCAAGCGACCGTCAAAACGTGGCAGCTCCAGGGTGGGCAGCCTACTCAATAGTCCAGGGCCTGCAACAACAGGGGTCTGCGGCTTGGCCGCATCAGGCACCCGGCTCTTCAAAATTTCCCGCGCTCGCAGACATATGACATCCCCCAGGTGGATAATCTGGTCATAGTCACCCAAAATCCTATCGCGGGCCGTCTGATCCATCACCCCCAAATCCACGTCCATGATGTACTCGTTGAAGCGCGTGAGCGCAGCATCAGCTGACTTGATCCTCTCAATCACTTGCCCATACCGAGCAAGGGTGAGCTCTTCCAATTCCACACGCTCAACAGTTGCAGCTGCCGATGTGAACCATCTCAACTGTGAGGTCAATCCCGCAGCAGCCTCCCTGACTGCCCTTAATGAGGCCATTGCAACAATCAAATATTAATACAAAACAACAATCAACAACCAACAATCAAATATTAAACAAACAGCAATGACTTGTTAGCCGACCAAATAGTTTCAACAAAATAAAAATTCAAATTCAATTATTTCAAGTCCCAATCCGACCCTGTACTTATTCCAAGTATGAATCTAGCTTGCTAAGGATGGCTAGTTACAAATAAATAACAATTGAATGTATAATACAATGCTGGATCAACCTCAAATTAAACATCAATAAGCACAACAATTGTCTGTATAATATTGAGCCGGAGAATGTCTATCAACAATCCAATAATTACTATAAATGCAATAACCAATACACACAATTCAAGTCCTATTATGTTAGACTATGTGTAATTATTATTTAGATAACCTTTCAAATTCAGATCAATGACATTCAATTATTAATTGCCACAAATACCAAACAACTTTTACAACAATATACCAACTTATGTACCAAATTATGTACCAATTATACCAAATTATACCAATAATTCCTAATTTCACAAATAAATCCTACCTGTCAATGCAATGAAAGAGGCTACAATACAAATTACAAATACAACTTCAAATAGATAGCCCGGATGACATGGTAATATATTCAAAACTTATTAAGTTACAAGTTATGTTAAGTAATTAAACTCAAGTTTTAAGTTTTCAACAATATTCAAAACTTCCAATTAAACCAGTGGATCTTATTATTATAAGAGCCGCGCTTCTGCTACCAATTTTATATTAAACCACGCTCTGCATACCAAATGTTCGACCCCAAGCCCAGCCAACGGTAACTGGTATGTCGAACTGTCCGCGATTACGCGGAGCCCTACGTTGTGGTAGGCTCTTAGGCCTTATTTCAATAAACAAAAATGTACCACTAACCTGAGTGCTGGGGACGCCAACTTCGACCTTCCAAGGTCACGCTCCAAGTGTGGTTTGTATGTAATGAGGGTGAGTAATTGAAAGGTGTGATGTAAGTCAAGTGTTGTAGAACGTTCCCAAGGCGCCGATCTCCAGATGGCGCGGTCACAACAGCATCACACCTAACTCGTTTCCAGCAAGCGCGCGCTACGCGTGGTAGACCATAAGGCGATGTGTTCCGAGAAATATCACTGGATTCTTGTTAATCCGAGACTACAAAGTTCAATCACTCACTGAACACAATTAATCTGTTCATATCTCGTGAGATCCAATACGATTTACAGCAAATTCCGCGTGCCGGCCGACCGACGACAAGGCGGCGTATAATTCAACAAAATCCCGGGGTTTTCAACAAATGGGGAATACACTTCAACCAACAAATAATTCGCGACCCAATTATCGGTCTCAACAGGCGAATTCAACAATATTTTACCAATTACAATCAAATCAAAGTCCCAAACGTGCGGACATTTTTCCAACAAGCAAAGTCAATCTGTCAAGTCAAGAGAGGTTATGTCAAGTCCAACGTCAAAGACAATAGAATGTTGCCACACCAAAAAGAGCGTTCAAAATTACATTTGGGACGCAACAGTTAACTTTTTCAATTAGGGGTGACTGCGAGTGTTATAAACGTAAGAGTAGACAAATATTATAATCAGAAAGCTTCGAACTGCTAAGCTATCGGGAGTTACACGTGTTATCACAATAACACGTAAAATATCCCACGACAGCATATGTCTATCTTTTATGGTTGACTCACAAGTCAACCATAAAAGATAGACATATGCTGTCGTGGGATATTTTTTTAAATAATTTTAAGGAGAACATTTCCGTCATGAAATGATTTCTGTGTAGCTTTAACCATTAAGGTTAACACGCAACGGAAGCTTAAATAATGGAGTAACTTCTCCCGTTTTCCCAACATTTCCCTTCACTGCTCTGCTCCTATTGATTGTAGCGTGATGAAAAGTATACTATAACCAGCTCAGGAGTATGAAAAATAATTGTACCAAGTTTCGTTAAAATCCATCGAGTAGTTTTTGTTTCTATAACGGTTATACAGACAGACAGACAGACAGACAGACAAAAATTTTACTGATTGCATTTTTGGCATCAGTATCGATCCCTAATCACCCCCTGATAGTTATTTTGGAAATATATTTCATGTACAGAATTTACCTCTCTACAGATTTATTATAAGTATAGATTATAATTTATGTTCTAATGTTTTCATTAAAAACCATAAAGTGTTGTATTAATCAATAATTATGCAAATTTATCAAAGAAGAAGTTTTACAATATTTATTGCTGAATATAAAGAAGGATTTTATGTTTTAATAATTAAAAGGAGTTTTTTAAGTCAGTAGTAAACTAAGCCTCCATCGAAAAATTATTTTGTTCTTTATCACCTACTTTCATTTCCCTACACATATTTTCTTAATAACCGCTCCTTATTTAATGTGACTCTTACCGCTCCCTTTTTGGGGGAAAATAATCAAATGAAAATCATTTGGGAGGTACATACCTACTACATGTACATTTAGGTAAGTACATGTTTTGCTAACATAAATATCTATTAAGATTTATTTTAACTTTTGATTATGGCTGATTTTTATCTATAAAGAGGTAACATTTGTTTGTAAGTTAATTTACGTGTAGGTGTAGGGGTAATCTCCGAAACTAATGACTCAATTCTAAACAATTTTCATTGATTGTAAGGTGCATTATTTGTGAGTGTTATAATAAATTATTTCGGAATCAACGCGGTCGAAGTCGCGAGAAAAGTGCTAGTCGTACTAATATGGACGTACGTAGGTAATATGTTGATGCTATTTCACGCAAAAACTGCTAGATGGATCTCAATAAAATTTGGATAACACAGGCTACTTTTTATCCCGGAATTCCCGAGGGAACGGGATTTATGCGGGAAAACCTCCCACGCGAACGAAGTCGTGGGTAAAAGCTAGTTATATATAAATATAATGTGTGGTGAGACATTTTATGCCGTAATAAAACTTTTCATGCTAGCGAAGCCACGGACAAAGTTGGTTCCATAAATACGCCGACTACCTAACGTCTACATTTAGTTACACCATAGTTTAATATAAGGTCAGGCGGGGCAAGAGCACCATACTTTTTGCATAGATGATTTCGATGCAAAATATTTTTTTTTAATGCTGACTAGTGAACATTTATTAAATTGTCAATATTTGGAATGTTGTAGCTGCAAGAAACGTCGATCCAATCAATTCTATCAATATCTTAACGAGATTTTCTATGAAATTGGAAAACATGGATATAGGCGCACTTGCCCCTGGAAACGGGGCAAGTGCGCCTATTTAAATAATAACGCTAAAATCGTACGTTACCAGAAAAACCGATAATTTACTTAATAGAATATAAACAAATAAACGCATTACTCTTGGTTTCTTTTTAGTGTACTCGTCCTATAGGCTACTACAGCTTCCATAACAAATTTGGGGCAAGTGCGCCATAGATTAGTAATCAGGGATTCTAAACCTTAAATGCTGTTCTTATTAAAAAAAGGTATATAACTGCTGTGTTTAAATAAAAATGTTTGTCTAGAATAATAGATATCTTTAATTAATCAAATTAGACTTATTTTATGCATTAGGTACGTAAAATTACAAGAGTAGCTAAAATTTTTCCCTTATTGCCTTTCCATCATATCTAGATATTTAGCTAAGTCTATTTCAATTTCGGCTGACAAGGCTGGTGGTCTACCTTATGTGAAAGATTTTTAGCCCCTTTGACCCGTTACATGATCCATGATTGTTTTACGAGGTATACCATAAGTTTTAGCTGCTTCATATCCAGACAGGCCTGATCGGACAGCGTCAATTGCCTGACATAAAGTTTCTCTAGACCAAGAAGGTTTATCGGTTTTTCTTTGATAAGTATGAACCATCTGTAAAATGGTTGGTGTTGGTAAAAATGTATTTAAAAAAGATATTACATCTGCCTTAAAAGATAGCAGTTTATAATTAAATTTATAGTCATTAAATAAGTAATTGTAGTCGTAAGCTCTAAGTTAACAATGTAATTTTATTAATCAACAGCTAGCTAAACTCTATTATAATTTGTGAATAACGTAGTGAGTACTATATTTGTAACTATGATTCGATCCTGTACTATTTATAATCTTTAATATACTACTGTTTGTTATTCCTATGAAATAAAATGAAAATAAAAAAAAATCTGTAAAACTAATAGTTTTAGGACCATTTGTAGTAACTATCCAACTACTTTTTCTTGTCGAGAGATCTGTGGGTAACCTAGTGTCAGAGTTGTTCGGGAAGCCCAAAGGCCTTTGACATGACTTAAAGCAGTCTTTAAGTCATGTCAAAGGCCTTTATCTGGCTGTTATCATTCAGTATGTTGAATGATAACAGCCGGATCGATAGTTTTCAAAAGTAGCTAGTCTTCGATTATCGCTTCCGATTAGGCACACCTAAGCGTGCATAAAAAAAGGAACAAAGGAATTGACAAGTACTTGGGTTTTACTGTTAACACTTACGATCAACGACTTATTTATAATTATAGCGCCCCAAAAGCAAATCCCATGAAAAAATAAATAAAATTCTTTATTTAAAAATAGTTTATAGACTTGATACGAAGCTTTAACTGTAAACCTATCACCCAACACCTTCTCAGCACAAGACAGTACAGAGGCCGTCGGGTAATAAAATAACTGAATCATAAAAGTTGACGACTTCTGGCTCGGGGGAAGTGCGCCATACTACTAAAAACTTAGGCGCACTTGCCTCTCTTGATTATTTTGAGGTTATAATTTTAAATTCTATAAAACAATATTAATTTCACTACCTAGGACTAAAATACAGCCATAGATTTAAAGAAAAACAACTCATTTCTGTACTCACCTCAGTGGTTTGCCGCAACACATAAAATATTTGAAGATTTAAGGGGATAAATAACACGTCCTCATCTCTGGTAACAGGTTTAAATGACACTAAAACTAAAATGGTGGATACATCAAGTAATGGTGAACAGAGGCATCTGCGATTGTGAAGTGGGACTGTGTTTGATTATGTTGCATGGATGTAAGATATCGTTAGTTGTATTATATCTGTAGTTTTAGATATTTTTATGGTAGGCGCGCTTACCCCGTCGGCGCACTTGCCCCGCCTGACCTTACTTATGCGTTTCATAGACGCTGTAGAATTGCACTTCTTGCAAATAGTGTTGATTTTATTTGAAACTATAGGTTATTAAGTAATGTGAATAGGGAACGGGTGACATTTTAACTTCTTTAAAGATTATAAGTTAAGAGAAAATATTTACATTATGTAATTTTATGATTTTCACAATACTTTACGTATTTAAATACTAATAAAAAATAAAACACTTCGTCTTCAACGCTGTCGCTTGGTAACGTACCCATGAGACTGGCGGTATTCCGTATTGCCACGTTGTGTGGCAACGCTTAGCCTTTGCCAAAGCAAATAGTAAGCCAGGTCGGGATAGTATCAACCAGCTTTCTCAATATCTTTTTTTTAAAGGTCACAAGTTCCAAGAGTACCACCCCAAACGGATCGAACATAATAAGTAAAGAATATAAGAATAGATTTTTTTATGCATATAAATATGTAGGTATAGGTATTGAAATAAGTACATGAGAAGTTTATTTGAAAATGTGTACTATGTAAAGAATAACTAAGTATCTTATTTATTTGAGAATAATTAGTACTAAAAAATTACTTAAATAAAAACCCTAAACTACATATACACATCTAAAAATAAACTAAAATATGGCATCCAGAAATTCGTTCGCATCGCTGTCCACTGGTAATGTGCCCAAAAGTCTGGCGGCATTGCCATGTTGTATGGCAATGCTTAATAACCTCTGTCCAGCCCTTGGGTCACGCGAAGTGTCAAGGCGTCTGGATAGATCTTTGTGTGTCTTTTAATTTGTGAGTACTCGGACCCCACAGAATAGATATAGTACAAATCACTGATTTTACTATATTTTCCCCGCTTGAGTATTAGGATGTATTACCTACTACACTGGTTCAGTAGTTTTTTCGTGAAAGAACTTTCGCATTTATAATATAAGTAAGAAAGATAAGAAAAAGTAACATTACGCAATTAGAGAGCAAACACATGAACTTGTAATAAACAAAGGCTGCATCTATAAATATCATTGCAGATTGCCTGGTGCCTACTCCACGGGGAAACTGCGTTATTTTTATAAACAGAAAGAATTAAGCGCATAATTTGTGGCTTAAATCTAGGCAGTGATTCCCTTTCCTGCTTCATAGTATGTATAATAGTAGTGTGTAGGTAGTAAAAATACATATGTACAGTATAACTTTAGGATATATCCCGTAGGGATAATAGCCTGTGTTATTCCAGGATGTCAACTATCTCCTTACCTACCAAATTTCATTGTGATCCGTTCAGTAGTTTTGCGTGAAAAAGAGCAACAAACATACATGCATCCTCACAAACTTTCGCATTTATAATATTAATAGGAAGGATTACTAATGTTTTGTATTGTATTTATATATATTTTAATTTGTTTTTCTGTTTGATTCGTATTTGTAAAGTCCTTCCAAAGGTTGTCTCGAAGATATTGTTCTCAGCGATAAGACCGCCATTGTAACCAAAATTAAGCAATATTGTTAAATAGGTGTAAGTAAAATAATAGTTATTTGTGCAACATGCATGCAGTAATGTCGTTTTTTGCTGCGAGTGCTGATTTTGAGTCCTGAGTGTGTCGAGGGATTCAAAGGCACGAGATGCAAAAAACTTTGCTCTCGTGTAACACACATAACTTTTCACTTCAGCAGCGAGAACACTTTAGGTCTTTAGGAGATAAAATAATGAACAGGAATTGATTGACATAAGTATTTATTGTGAATCAAAATAATTAACATTGTAGGTAGAGGTACCAATTCAATAAAATGGAGCATTTTAAAAGTTAAAAGTAAAATTACTGCAATTCAGCAAATTAAAAGTAACAGATTTATTTGGCAACGTTATAGTTGCATTGAGTTGAGTTTGATTATCTGGGGTTAAGGTTTCTGTTTCGGATTGAGAAGGAACAACGGTGAACGTTGGTGACTCTGATCGGCTTTCTGTAATTTATCTGAATGCATTTCGATATTATTTATGATGTTAGCTGTAATAGCGGGCCAAAAGACTCATTGGCAACGATGCACTGGTCGAATCAAAGCTCCAGAGCCTTAAGCCTGCGCCGAGTAAAATAACTCAAAACGGTCTTCACAACTAAAGGAATATAACCTATAATAGTACTTTAATTACCATACAAAAATATGTAATGAACACTAGAATAAATGTTTTAGCAAACATAGTTGGCAAAATTTAAAAATATTTTATAGTTTATTAAACAAAAATACATAAAGTTGGACAAAAATCCTTACAAAACGTGCTCGTGCGTCGCTGAATTTTGATAGTAAACTGTTGAATTTTTTCATAAACTTCAATTCATATTATTCTCTAATTATCATACTATCATTTACAGCTTTAACATTTCAAAAATGACGCTTGGTTGTTTTAATTTTAATTTTCTCTTCTAATTTGCGCGCTATTTTGAATCATACGCAACGTACACCGGTCGAAAATTCAGTCGTCCACGGGAGCTCAGAGAGGGGTCATGTCTCATCGTGGAGCGTTTCGCCGGTAACGATAATTCGCGATCTATTGTGTACGTATGTATTGCAGCAATCCGTTGAATAACATAAGTCATATTTTTTGTTATTTTGAGTACGATTTATTATGCATACCCAACAATTACTTTCTATTGTTCAATATATATTTCTTTAACATTTTTTTTTTTCAATATTTGTTTTATTATGGGAAAATGTAAAAAAAAATATTATTTGAAGAAAGTTGGCGCAAATTTTCGAAAAAAAAGCCATTCTCATAAAAAGTACGTATTTCTATTTTGTGATGTTATTATTGCTTTTTAACCGACTTCAAAAAAAAGGAGAAGGTTCTCAGTTCGTCTTAAACGTTTTTTTATGTATGTAACCTCAAACTCGAAGACGGCTAGACCGATTTGGAATTTTTTTTTCGTTTGAAAGGGTATACTTTCTGGTTGGTTCCATTGTTATGAAATCAGGATCTGATGATGGGATCCTGGAGAAAGCGAGGGAACTCTTTAAATATTATAGGCACACCTATAGCGTTTTGGGTATTTCTAATAGTACCTTGTGCAGTTGCTCCCGAAAAGCACCATTTGAGGAAGTGAAAGTGATGGTGAAGACTTTTTTCAAACATTCGATATGGGTATCGTGTAATGGGTTTTTGGGGGTGGTAATTGCAAATCTGGAATTTATTTTTAAATTCAAGATGGCGTATGCAACTTTTTCTCACAAATTCGATATGAGTACCGTGTAATGGGTTTTTGGGGGTGGTGATTGCAAATCTGACATTCATTTTAAAATCCAAGATGGCGTATGCAACTTTTTCTCAAACATTCGATATGGGTATCGTGTAATGGGTTTTTGGGGGTGGTGATTGCAAATCTGGCATTCATTTTAAAATCCAAGATGGCGGATGCAACTTTTTCTCAAACATTCGATATAGGTATCGTGTAATGGGTTTTTGGGGGTGGTGATTGCAAATCTGGCATTCATTTTAAAATCCAAGATGGCGGATGCAACTTTTTCTCAAACATTCGATATGGGTATCGTGTAATGGGTTTTTGGGGGTGGTGATTGCAAATCTGGCATTCATTTTAAAATCCAAGATGGCGGATGCAACTTTTTCTCCATCATTCAATATGGATATCGTGTGTGTCTACTAAGTTAAATACACTGATAACCTTCAAGGGTTTATTGCTAAGTATAATTAACAAAGTAACGTAAGGGCTAAAATTATCGCTAAATGATGAAAATGAGTGCACCCGGTTGCTGTTCGAAATACACTAAGCTCGCGGCGAACTTAGTGCGACCGCATTATATCGCTTGCTCAGCAAACGTGGTCGATTGCAAAATATTGCATCAAACATCGTGTAATAGGTTTTCGGGCATACCGATTGCAATCCTGACATTCATTTTAGAATTTACGACGAAAGTTCATTGGCTACTTTGTTAGCTTACAATTTACACTGGGTTATTGACAATTTAACTGATCCTAGGTTAAGTGACTATTCAGTATTATCTAGGGTATCTAATAATACTGAAATTAATTGTTTAAACCCTTAGATGTGACAAAGGAGAGTTATAATAACACAATTTTACTATATCATCAGAATATAAATCGTTTCTCCGGCAAAATATTAGATGAGGAAATGTTAATAGATAAATATGATATAAATATCTTATGTTTTTGTGAAACCTGGCTAAAACCAGATAGAATGTTGTTTAAAATTAATATTTTTCTGTTACTAGTGCATACAACAGGTCCTCAGTAGGAGGTGGTACTTTAATATTATTATAATATAAATATATATTATTATTATATATTAATTCTCTTAGATATAAGGAACAAAAATATATCGTTATATCGAAATTGGTCGTTTTCTATGGAGAAGATCCGGCAAGAAACTCCACAGTTACTCTTTTAAAATATCATTCTTACAATGTATCTATAATACAGGTTAATTAGGTATGAGAGGACATTAAAGCCTGTCTGAATTCTGATGGATAACCTATATTATTTTATAGTTGTAAGATATGTTTCCAGTTTTAAGATGTGCTTAATTATATTGAAAACTTTGGTCATTACAAGATATTTTCTAAATTTAAACCCACGACCTACGTCATTTAAATTTAAAAGTCAATTATCTTAAATTAAGTATTTCAAATGGCGGGAGACTTTGTTAAACATAAAAAACACAGTGATACGACGTCAATGTGGAGCTATTTTTTAGTTGCGAAGGATAGGAATAGTGCCAAATGTAATAATAATAATAATAATAATAAGTGTGCAGCGCATGCGATGGACAAATTCCATCAATGAAAATGTCATGCGCTCATACTTTGGGGCTACAGAGGGGGGAACTAACCTCACTGCGTACCGTGGTCGGATGCTCTCTCTGTTTCAGGTACTTGAACCAGCTGTCAACGTTTCGGCCCAACGACTGTCGGATCAGGTGCGGGTCATCCAGCGTAACCATATGTTGGATGACGCCGTACTTGATAGACTACGCCTCGAATCACGGTGCAGTCGTGTCTCATCTGCTTCACCACAGGCTGCGGTGCAACTACAACCTAGTATCTCACTGCGACCCGACCACGTCGGTGAAGATGATGAGGATCGGGCTACATCCGTGAGTACCCAGTGCAGTGAACGATTGAGGAGTGCTTTGGAGTGTGCATTACGGGAGTATCGCTCCACACCACCTGAGCTGAGACCTCGCCTGTCTCGTTTGCCCATGCATAAGAAAAATAGGGCGCTAGTGTGTGCTCTAGATTCACTGTTGTCAAATTATTTTGACAATAGCGAAGACCTCACCGATACCCATTCGATTCTGTACTGTGCCGCTGTTGCAGCATGTCGGGTAGCTCATGTCAAGTTTCCAAAGACTGACAGAGCTATTCGACCAGCTATACCAGCTTGGCAGTGTAGGATCGAACGTCGTATCGCTGGGGCTAGAGCACTCATTGGCAAACTTATCTGCTTCAGACAGGGCAACACTCGCCCTAGAGTGATGCGCTTTGTGAGGCGGGCGTTCGCGGGGACTGATATTAATCCTCGGGATTATCTGACCTGCGTCACAGAGCGCATCGACTTCCTGAAGCAGAAAGTCTATGCGTGGGCAAATAGAATTCGCAGATATAAGCGGCGGGTGGAGCGATACAATCAGAATCGCACATTCCAAAGCAATGAAAGGTGGGTTTATAGGACCTGGGAGCGACCTGACCAAGGTATGACTGATACGTGCTTACCGGATGATGACGCCATGTGTTCGTTCTGGCGCAACATCTGGTCAGCTCCTGTCAGTCACACTGAGGGTGACTGGATGCGGGAGATCAGGCGCACGTGCGATCTTTTACCAGAAATGGGGACAATCACGATCAGCCTCCAAGATGTAACCCGTGCAGTCCGTCCGTTATCTAGCTGGAAATCCCCAGGGCCGGACGGGCTGCACAATTTTTGGCTTAAATGGTTCCAGAGATCGCACGCTCGCTTGGCATTTCAGTTCCAGTCTGCCCTAGAGTCAGGATCGCTACCTCAATTCCTAACTACAGGAATAACCCACCTGCTCCATAAATCAGGCAGTACTACGGAACCTAAAAATTATAGACCGATCACGTGCTTACCGACGGTCTATAAAGTTCTTACTTCCATTTTGAGAGCCAAAATTAATAATCATATTGATGTAAATTCAATCATGTCTGCTTCTCAGAATGGATGTAGGAACGGGTCCCGCGGTACTAAGGAGCTTCTCCTCATTGATATTGCCATTAACCAACAGGTTCGTCGTTCCCGAAAGAATCTGTCGACATGTTGGATAGATTATAAGAAGGCCTATGACTCTGTCCCTCATACATGGCTTATGAAGGTGTTGGAGTTGTACAAAATAAATCCAACCCTACGCACCTTCCTTGATTCATGTATGGGGCAATGGAAGACGGTCCTTCGCTACCCAGGATGTCGACAGATCCAGGAAAACAGCGAACCGATTAGGATTGAGCGAGGCATTTTTCAGGGCGACAGTCTGAGCCCACTGTGGTTTTGTCTGGCTCTCAACCCTCTCAGTACATTGCTGGAGGGTTCAGGGCTAGGCTACCAGTTGAGAAGAGGTGGTCAGGTCATATCCCACATACTTTACATGGATGATTTGAAACTTTTTGCCCCCAGCAACTTGCAACTCATGGAGCTACTGAAGGTAACGGAAACCTTCAGTAGCGCCATCAGGATGGAATTTGGTGTGGACAAATGTGCAGTCATGCATGTAAAGCGAGGGGAGATTATGGAATCCGTGGGAACTCAACTCTCGGATTCCATACACCTAAGAGCCCTCGGCTCAACTGAAACCTACAAGTATTTGGGTATGTCAGAGGCACTAGGCATCAATGTTGCTTATGTTAAACAGTCATTGAAGGAACGCTTCTTTGGCCGCCTGAATAAAGTACTGAATAGTCTTCTATCAGGCGGAAACAAGGTGCGTGCCTTCAATGGTTGGGTCATGCCAGTATTGATGTACTCTTTTGGCATACTCAAATGGACTCAGACTGAACTTGACGCCTTGGACAGGCGGGTCCGCACAACGCTGACTGCAAATCGAATGCATCACCCACGTTCATCGGTGATGAGGCTGTATATCCCGCGGAAGTACGGGGGTCGTGGCATTTTAAATGCAAAGACCCTACACAACCGTGAGGTATGCAGCCTTAGGGAATATTTCCTAGAAGCCGACGTGGGTATGCATCGAGATGTGGTAGCGGTGGACAAAGGCCTCACTCCGCTCTCCTTAGGTACCGAGAATTGGCGCAAACCTGTAGTATTAGATACTAATGACCGCAGAGAAGTATGGCAGAGCAAGGAGCTTCACGGGCGCTATTACCGGGCCCTTCATGGGTCTGACGTAGACACATTAGCGTCCGTAGCCTGGCTACGTTTTGGTGACCTCTTTGGGGAAACCGAAGGTTTTGTCTGTGCGATTATGGACGAAGTTATGATGACGAATAACTATCGGAAATATATTGTGAAGGATGGTACGGTAGACATATGTCGGGCATGTCACAAACCGGGAGAATCCATTCGTCACATTATCTCCGGTTGTTCTCGTCTGGCTAACGGAGACTATTTGCATAGACACAACCTCGTGGCCAGGATTATTCACCAGCAACTTGCTCTTAAATACAATCTTGTGGAATCAGAAGTACCATACTATAGGTATGTGCCCGACCCAGTTCTCGAAAATGGCAATATTACACTGTACTGGGATCGGTCTATCATCACTGACAGGACTATTGTTGCCAGTAAGCCTGACATAGTGGTGATAGACCGATTAGAGCGTCGCACAATGATTGTTGATATAGCAGTCCCCCATGACGAGAACCTCGTGAAAGCTGAGATAGATAAAAAAAATAAGTATCTTGACCTGGCGCGCGAGGTTGTCGACATGTGGGATGTGGAGACAGCAATCATTGTGCCGATAGCCGTCACAGCCAATGGTATAATAGCCAAGAGCCTCGACCAACATCTAAGGAGGCTCTCGTTGGGTAGCTGGATCAAGGGCTTGATCCAGAAAGCAGTACTCCTGGAAACGGCGCGTATTGTGAGGAGGTTCCTCTCTATGGAACCCTGACCACCGGTAGCTTGGACCCTGTTCCCGATACCGGTGGGCTACTATTTTTTATATTTTTAAATGTTTTTATTCTTTTATATTAATATTTAAAAATGTAATTCATATGTACATAGATTAAATAAATATAATAATAATAATAATATTCCACAACTTTTCACACAACGCCATCTAGTCCCAAACTAAGCAGAGCTTGTGGTATGGGTACTAGACAACTGATAAACATACATATATATTTCTAAATACATACATATTATAGATAAATTACACCCAGACAAAGAACAAATGACCGTGCTCATCACACAAACATCTGTCCTAGGTGGGAATCGAACCCACGATCTTGCGCATAGCAGTCAGGGCCACTGACCACTATACCAATGGGCATGTAACCGATGCTCAGCCATTCTCAAGACTTTGGATGGATCGACTAAGGGATTACATACACATTTGTCATCAAAACATAACATCAAGCTTATATCAGCTTCAACAAGTCTAGATTCTGATAATCTGAACACAGCACCGCCGCCAGCCAAGCGAAAGTTAAATGATTATTTTACTAAAAGTGCCGACGATAGCCTCGATGATGTTTTGGCAAGAATGATTGCATTAGATGGATTTCCATTCAGTATATTCATAACTTCAGATGATTCGAGAAAATTTGTCTTTGCAAAATACACGGATTTACCAAAGTCAGCCGTCACCATTCAAAAACGTGTCATGAATTACAGTGAAAAAATCAGAAAGCAAGTAACTGCAGAATTGAAACATTTGAAAAGTGCAGGTGAAAGATTTAGTCTTTCTTTCGACAAGTGGACTTTAACATCCAATAAAACATACATGGCTGTCAACGTTCAATCATATAAAAAACATTTGGAATTTAGGACTTGTTCCTATTTATGGAAGTATGAAAGTATGGCTGAAAATTGTCTTCGTATATTGAAAGAGCGTCTAAGTATATTTGATATTTCCCTGGATACTGGCTTTATGAAAAACATAATTATTTGCAAGACAGCTCTACCTCAGATGATACTATAAATGAACCACCTGTGGCTGTTGATCATATGGACGACATCCATGATGATGAAAATTTAGAAGACTTAGACAGTCCAGAATCAGACTTAATCTTAATGTCACAAAATGACCTTGCGCTGTAACACATACCAGAGTTAACACAAGATGAAAACATTAATGAGCTGATAAAGAAAATCCGCAAAGTTGTACAGTGTATTTCAAAAGATCACCATTGAAAAATGAAACAGTACTTCAAAATTAAATGAAAATTGAACATGGAAAAGAGCTGTCATTTCTTTTGGACTGTAAAACCAGGTGGAATAGTCTTTTAACAATGCTGGAGCGATTTTATCTTTTAAAAACCTTCATTCAAAAAGCTCTTATAGATCTCAATCATCCAATTCGTTTGGAAGAAGTTGATTTTGAATTGGTAAATAAAATTGTTGATGTGCTGACCCCAATTAAATTGACAGTAGAAGCAATCTGTCGGCGAGATGCTAATTTATGCACAGCTGATTCCGCTTTGAAATTTCTTATAAAACAGCTATCTAGCATAATCATTTTTTGGCAAGTGCTGACACTTGCCAAAAAATGAAAACATCCTTAGTGGAACGTATGAAGCAACGACGAAGTGATGATTTGACTGGTGTGCATTAATTACAAAATCCATGAAAAGATGATGAAAATCAGTTGTTCTGTCCAACGTGAAACCGAACGCACCCTTTGGTTGGCAACATTATTCTATTGTCTATAACTTTTTTTTACTTTGACGTTTCCGTTCCTTGTAAAACTAACTGCCTTGGTTGTTGAGATTGATTTATTGGTTCTTGTTAAAAATCGTGTTGAATCTGCGCAGTTAAAGACAGATTAATCGTGATCAGTGATTAATTGAACTCTAGAATCCAGAATTGAGTGGAAACCTGGGATATTTTGAACTACCACGCCGAATGTCGTCAGCCTGTCTGACACGCGAGATTGCTAAAAGTGATTGTGCTGTGATGCTATCTGGACCGCGCCATCTGAAGACCGGCGCCTTGTGAACGTCCATGAACACTTTACCATCATTACACTTTTCACTTACTCATTTCATGCTTATACACACACTTTGGACGTGGCCTCAGGAAGGTCGAAGCTTGGCGTCTACAGCTCAGGTAAGTCTAGGCTATAAGTGTACATATTTACTAATATTATGTATTGATAAAGCCTAAGAAGCTATTGTGTAACTTTGTTTGCAAGCAACGGCAAAGCTCCACGTACCGTGGACAGTTCAGCATACCAGTATCGTTGCGCTGGCTTGGGACTGAACATCAGTTATTATCGGATTTGAAATGGCATGACTTATTTTCAGTTTCTACACAGGCTTTAGTTTGGAAGCAAATAAAGTGTATTGTTAAAAAACTTAAAAGTCGAGATGACACGGAAGAAGAAGAAGGAAGATCAGGATCACAAACAGATGATGAGTTAAGGCCACAAACCTCCCAATCCCAACCCCAATTGACACTAAAGGAAAAGTTATAGCTGGAAATTGATAAGAGTATGAAATCCCCAGATCGTGAAGTACAAATACTAAATTAATCGGGGTTGGCAAAATATAGTATTAGACGTAAAATAAGCCTGTTTGAAAATGGAGGAATTAGTGGATATCACTTAGAAACAGCATATAAGTATCTATTGTCTATTCCTCCAACCAGTGTAAAACCTAAACGAGCGTTTTCAGCTGCTGCTTATGTTGGTAATAAACGAAGCAGGCTTGGAAGTCAAACCTTGGATGCATTGATATTTCTACGATTGCATTTTCAAAATTCGAAATAAGTTTTATTGTCTTTTTATTTCTTACAAAGTATAGTTTTTTTTTGTCATTTTTTCTTTTCTTACTATACTGTGATATGTGTAGTGTACCAAAAATAAAAATAAATATTTTAAGAAACTACTCGTTTTTTAGAGTTCAGTTGCCGAATGGCAAAAAACGGAACCCTTATAGTTTCATCATGTCTGTCCGTCTGTCTGTCTGTCTGTCTGTCCGTCCGTCCGTATGTCACAGCTATTTTATTCCAAAGCTATTAAGACTATACATGTGAAACTTGGTAAGTAGACGTATTCTATGAAACGCTTTCCGATATTGAGAAAAAAAATTAAAATCATTTAAAATAAAGGAACATACTACTACCCCATACATGGAACTAAAATAGAAAATATATTTTTCTTTTCATGAAACCTATGCGTGTGTGGTATTTATAGACAGGTCTTTAAAAATAACATGGGGGTTTCTGAAACCTATTTTTCATAAAGTCAATCGTTTAAAAGATATAAGCTTCCAAAGTGGTCAAATGTGTATCCCTCCCTCTAACTTCTATAATAGTGGAGTGAAAAATCTAAATAAATATGTATCTGTAGATCTTAATGTAAACTTTCAACCAAAATTGGTTTGAATGATATCGAGTTAACAGTTTTTGAGATACGGCTTATTTTCTAAAACCGCAAATATAACTTTGTAATTCATACAAACCCTATGCAAAACAAAGTTATCTAGCGTAGTTGTAAAAAATGTAAATAAGCTAGTTTTAAGAAATTTGTAAGGTTTTTTTTCGTCAAATAAATATACATATTATATTATATTATTATAGTTACACACGGAACCCTTCATGCGCGAGTCTGACTCGCACTTGGCCAATTTTTTACATTTGAGACCAATTAGAAACCACATAGTCTAATCTGGGGATAGCCCCAGGGTCCCAGGATTCAGCATCAAGAATCACGTAATCCCGGGATTGAAAAACATGCTCGGGATTGTATTCTCTAGTTGCAACTAAGAAAGGATTTCTATCGAAATTCTATTTTAGTTGCCTAATGTGTCGAAAACAAATAGAATTAATAAATTGTAAAGAACCAGATAGATAGCCCTACAGACCTCAATCTGAACGATAATTCTGTAAGCAGTTTTATGTCGATAGGAGCCGGGTTTTCTGGTTTAGAACAAGTTTCAGCTTCCTTTGACATTCCCTCTATGTCCGACAAATTATACGCCAAGTGCAATAACAAGGTCTGTCTACTACGGGAATTAGCCAAAGAAAAATTGGCCAAGTGCGAGTCAGACTTGCCCATGAAGGGTTCCGTAGTAACTATAATAATATAATATGTATAACTACTACAACTACTAGTCTGTCTGTCTGTCCATCCGTCCGTCCGTATGTTACAGCCATTTTATTCCGAAACTATTAGGACTATACATATAAAACTTGGTAGATTGATGTATTCTGTGAACCACTTTCCGATTTTAAGAAAAAATTAAAATATATTTAAATTAAATTAAAAAATATTTTCAGTTTTAGTTCCATGTATGGGGTTTTAGTTCCATATATATTTTTTTTCATGAAACCTATGCATGTGTGGTATCTATATACGGGTCTTTAAAATGAGATTGAGGTTTCTAAAACCACTTTTTCATAAAATTAATCATTTAAAAGATATACGCTTCCAAAGTGGTAAAATGTGTGCCCCCCTCTAATTTCTATAATAATGGAGTGAAAAATATAAATATATATATACAACGTGTAACGGAAACCGCATATCTAACCAGAAGGGATGAAGACAACATTTGGTATGGAGTCTCTATGCACAGTTTCAGCACAAAATAACTGACTTAAAGAATTGATACCAAATTATTGGTTTCACATATTTTTTGAATACCAATCATAACAAACGTGTCACAGCACTACGAGGGTCAATAACTTTCCACGTCACTTGCCAATAACACGATAATTCTTTTCGTTCTTCTTAATTTGAAAAATTCAGTCTCTGGTATCAGTGTACTGGAATTTGTAATAAGTTCTACACATGTAGACTTAGGATTACAAAACCCTTGCCATATCGTTTGTTATCATCCAAAGAAGCCATGCACTTGGTATGTATATACCCTTTAAATTACAGGTTGTATATATATATATATCTATAGATCTTAATGTAAACTTTCAATCAAAATTGGTTTTAAAGAGATCGAGTCAGCAGTTTTTGAGATACAGCATATTTTCTAAAACCGCAAATATAACTTTGTAATTCATACAAATACTATGAAAAACAAAGTTATTTGGCGTAGTTGCAAAAAATGTAAATAAGCTAGTTTTAAGAAATTTGTAAGTTTTAGTTTTTTGTCAAGTAAATATACATATTATATTATATTATTATAGTTACTACGGAACCCTTCATGGGCGAGTCTGACTCGCACTTGGCCAATTTTTGTAAAATGTTATAATAAGCAATATAACATTAGATTTATAGATTTCTTTTATTTTTTTTTTCTTTTAAATTAAGTTACACTTGATACATATATTGTTATGAAATAAATTACGCTCATATTTTCTGCGAAGTAAGTTCGCTAGACAGCATTAATGAAAAAATGTTTTTTTGGTATGGCCCCACGTATATATAATAAAGTACCGAATGTTATTATAAATATGACAGTACATCAGAATTTAAACGAGCACTAAATGAAATTTTAATAAACAAAACTTATTTCAGTCTGGTTTTATTATGACATTACATAATTATATTTTTTTTATTTCATACTGGTTTTATTATTCAAATAAGTACTGCATACCCATCTACCCTAACTTGCTACTTACCCAGTTTCGAAGCGTCAATAGCCTAATGGATAAGGTGTCGGACTTGTGATCGAGAGGTCGCAGGTTCGAACCCCACCCATTACACTATTGACGTGAACCCACTCCAGACACAAGCATATTTAGCTTAGTTGGAGGGGTTAACAAGATTGCTAGTAATGTGAAATGTACCCACATTGCTAGTATTCTTTAAAAAAAAATCTGAGGAGTTTAATATATAAAATCAAAGTTTTATTGCAATAGGATGAATAGTGAGGGAACGGATAATGTATTACTACAGTAAAAACAAACGTTAATTTTTATATAATAGGTATAATTTATTAAATTTATTTTTGTGATTTATTTACGTACCTACTTGCTTCATTTAGATCCATCCAGCCGTTTGAGCGTGAAGAAGTAACAAACATGCAAACAGACACATTCATTCACAAACTTTCGCCTTTATAATATTAGTGTGATAAATAAAACCATCTAAATAATTAATATTCGTTTTTCAAGTTTATTCAACATAACGACAAAAAATTAAAAAATGCAAAGTTAGCAAACTTCGTCGTGCAACGGCAAGCCGGCCTCGAGCGAACTTGTCATTGTGTGTGTGACAACGCACACGACTAGCCCGCTGCAGTAAATACCTATTTTCCGCGCGTCTCGTAGGCTCGACACCCTCTTAAACATCGACGACGAGTTGCAAGTCTATCGGTTTTCTATCGGTAACATTTCGGGGAGTGTGCGATGGAATTACACAATCTAATTCCACCAAGCCCGTTCCATCATCGGACTACGAGACAAACGGCGAAGCGCCATCGTTACATGGTGGACATCCCACCCATACGCACCAAACGTTTTGGGAATACCTTCATTGTCCGTACGGCTAAGGAGTGGAATTCCCTGCCGGAGTCTGTGTTTCCCGATAGCTATAACCTAGGAGTCTTTAAGTCAAGAGTGAATAGGTTACTTTTAGGTAAGCGTGCTCCATCTTCGACCACATCATCACTTACCATCAGGTGAGATGGTGGTCAAACACGAACCTATTCTAAATAAAAAAATAAAAAAAAAAATAGCTCGTTTGCGACACGCTCCACTAATTCCTATGATCAGTACAACCTGTAATGAAAATATTACATAATTAATATGCATAATTTAACATTTACAGTATCTTTTACATATCGTAATAAATATTTTAACAGTATTGCTAAGCCGGACTAGGATTCATTGCGCCTCCAAAAATTAGTAGTAGGCAGTAAGTACCTTTATACATAACAGTCTACACACAGGTTTTTAATAACTAACAACATAGATTTATAGGTACCACTTATTTTAGCGACTGGAAAATTGCAGTCCGGAGCTTCATTAATAAATTTTTCTATGTTAAGGGCCGTGAAAATTTTGGACTTTTAGCCTTATGCCCAACTGACATTCTTTTTAGAAAAGATACGAGTTTTGCGTATGTTTCAATATGCACGTTATGTTTTGTTTTTAAAGTAGCTTTCAACATTGAGTAAATACTCCACATAATCGCCTCATCTGTGATAAATCTAAAAAATAAGATAGCAACACCGTCTCTGAAAAACTGCTTGCGCCCTTTTTACGTCTCTATTCATTGAAGACATAGTACCTATGCTTTCAGATATTTCTCGCGAGACTTCTCAGATAGGAAACTTAATTCTGCATTAATAACTTGTTGTTTTAACTCTTCCGGTGTTAAAATATGTACTGTTCTCGTCGCTAGTTTCACTCATATTTTAATTAAGATTATTTTAATATTTTTTAACTTATTCAACTCTACACCAGCCACGAAATTTTATTCCCGCTCTTTTATTTAAATTAAGGCGTGTTTGGAAATAGCACCTATGATATTTTTCGTACCACTTGCTCAAAAAAGTGACATTCTATACCACAAAAAGAGAACATAACAATAGTCATTTTTAATCTGTTAGAAACAGAGAAAATTGTACTGAATTTCATTCATCCTCTAGGGGGAGAATGTGATTTAAACAAAGAGAATGTAATACACTATGTTTTAGATTTAAATTTGGAAAGTTTGGAATACTTACCGAAGTTTATACTGAAGTACATCTGTGTTTACACCATTGAGTTTGTATAATAGGTTGGGGAAAAAGTTTCATCGCATTTTTTAAGAAGTTCAAAACATTTTTTAATGTAGTTTATTTACATTTAACTAAAGTATGTATGTACCTTTTTGTTCGATAACTTTTTGCCATCTTGTAGGTAGGGACATGATCCCATTGCTATAGAAATTTTGGGACTTCTGATCAAAATACCGCGACAAGTGGTTTTGGCAGTCCTCTCGTGATGTTAAACTGACACTGCCTAAATAATTCTAAAGAGACCGAAACAGGTGGAAATCTGAAGGTGCAAGGCCAGGACTATACGGCGAATGCATTAACACCTCCCAGCCAAACTCTCTTAATTTTTGCTGAGTGGCTAAAGATGTGTGAGGTCTAACGTTATCATGATGAAAAACCACACCCCTTCTGTTGATTAATTCCGGCCGCTTTCTCTCAACTTCTTGCTTTAATCTCATCACTTGTTCGCAGTAGAGTTCAGAATTGATGGTCCTGCCTGGTGGTAACAGCTCATAATGAATAATGCCTTTCCAATCCCACCACATACACAGCATCACCTTGTAGCGAGTTAACCCGGGTTTCGCCACAGCCTGTGAAGCCTGACCGGCCTTTGACCACAACCGTTTTCGCACGTTCTTGTCGTACATGATCCACTTTTCATCACCAGCTTCTTCAAAAATGGTTCGGTTTCATTACGTCGTAATAAAGAATCACAAATGAGTACACGGTTCATTAGATTTCTTTCAGTGAGCTCGTGAGGTACCCAAATATCGAGCTTTTTTGTGTACCCAGTTTTTTTCAAATGCGCCAAAACTGTTTTGTAGTCAATTCCCAGTTCTTCAGCTACGTCGTAACTACTGATATGCCGATCTTGCTCCACTTTTTCAAAAATGGCATCCATTTTATCCGTAATAGGGCGACCAGAGCGACGTGCATCTTTGACATCAAAATTTCCGGATTGAAAACGCTTAAACCAAATTTGTGCTACTCTCACAGACACTGCACTAGGTCCACAAACATCGCAAATTTTTTTCGCGGCTTGCGTTGCATTTTTACCGTTTTTGTAGTAAAATTTTAAAATGTATCGAATTTCTTCATTAGATTCACTCATCTTGACAGTACGAAAAACAAATGAAAATCACACATTTTCCTAATTCGTATTTGGAATTATGTTCTTTAAAATTTAAACTTTCAATGATACCACAATTAGCCAGATACAAATAGTATAGCCAAAGAGATTTTATTACAAGTTCATACCTACATACTATAATGCGAATAGACTTTTTCCCCAACCTTATATGTATAAAGCATTATACATTTTTTTGAAAAAGGAATACGCATTTATTATGCAGTTATGATTATTAAATAAAATTACGAAAACCGACGAGGCCGTATGAGCTTGATACTCAAGGTCGTGGGTTCGATTCCCACCCAGGACAAATATTTGTGTGATGAGCACGATCATTTGTTCTTTGTCTGGGTGTAATTTATCTATAACATGTATGTATTTAAAAATATATATGTATGTTTATCAGTTGTCTAGTACTCATACCACAAGCTCTGCTTAGTTTGGGACTAGATGGCGTTGTGTGAAAGTTGTGGAATATTATTATTTATTATTATCTCTTTATTTCTAATTATATACATACAAATGATATTTTTAAACATTTCTATAAAACACAAAAAACATTTAAAAATATAAAAAATAGTAGCCCACCGGTATCGGGAACAGGGTCCAAGCTACCGGTGGTCAGGGCTCCAGAGAGAGGAACCTCCTAACGATACGCGCCGTGTCCAGGAGTACCGCTTTCTGAAGCAAGCCCTTGATCCAGCCGCCTAACGAGAGCCTCCTAAGGTGTTGATCGAGGCTCTTGGCTGTTAAGCCATTGGCTGAGACGACTATCGGTACAACGACTGCCGAGTTCACATCCCACATGTCGACAATCTCATGCGCCAAGTCAAGATATTTGATTTGCTTATCTTTCTCGGCTTTCACGAGGTTCTCGTCATGCGGGATGGTTATGTCGACAATCATGGCACGCCTCTCGTTTCGGTCCACCACCAGTATATCAGGCTTATTGGCTACAATAGTCCTGTCAGTGATGATGGACCGATCCCAGTATAATGTGATATGGCCATTATCGAGAACTGGGTCGGGCACATACCTATAGTATGGCACTTCCGATTCCACAAGAGAATATTTTAGAGCAAGTTGATGATGAATAATCTTGACTGCAAGGTTGTGCCTATGCAAGTATTCTCCATTAGCAAGACGAGAACAACCAGAGACAATGTGACGGATTGATTCAGCCGGACGGTGACATGCCCGACACATGTCAACCGTGCCATCCTTCACAATAAATTTCCGGTAGTTGTTCGTCATGATAACTTCGTCCATAATTGCACAAACAAAACCTTCGGTTTCCCCAAAGAGGTCACCGAAGCGCAACCAAGCTACGGACGCTAACTGGTCTACATCGGGTCCATGAAGGGCCCGGAAAAAACGTCCGTGTAGCTCCTTACTCTGCCATATCCTCCTTCGATCATTAGTGTCTAGCACTGCAGGTTTGCGCCAGTTCTCAGTAGCCAAGGAGAGCGGGGTGAGTCCCTTGTCCACCGCTACTACATCTCGATGCATACCCACTTCAGAAGCAAGAAAATATTCCCTGAGACTGCATACCTCGCGGTTGTGGAGAGTTTTAGCATTCAAAAAGCCTCGACCTCCACATTTCCGTGGGATATACAGTCTCATTACCGATGAACGTGGGTGATGAATTCGATATGCAGTCAGTAGTGTATGGACTCTCCTATCCAGGGCGTCAAGTTCCGTTTGTGTCCATTTAAGTACGCCGAAAGAGTATATCAATACTGGCATGACCCAACCATTGAAAGCACGCACCTTGTTCCCGCCCGAAAGAAGGCTATTTAGTACCTTTTTTAGGCGGCCAAAGAAGCGCTCTGTACGTCGATTCTGTAAAATTCGAACAACAACTCGCATCTCACATAGCTATTCACTGTCACTTCGCTTATGGTTCAAAGTGACCTTGATTTTGCATTCTGTAAACAGCTTCGAAGTGACGGAGGAATTACCTTACCGAATGCCACTTCTCACGTCATCTCATACTTTATCTGTCAAAATCTTTAGTTCAACTCGCTGACACGCTCGCAAGAGCAGCGCTAGTGTAAATTCGAATTAACAACCGAGTTTTTAGAATGCCAATCAATAAACTCACAGCGGATTCAGATGCGAAGTTTAGAATGAGGTCTTACAGAATAACACAGCTGTTAACGATTGCTTCATGTCAGTTACATTGATACCTAACGCTTCCGACATACCCAAATACTTGTAAGTTTCGGTTGGAGAAAGGGACCTTAGGTTTATGGAATTCGAGAGTTGAGATCCCACGGATTCCACAATCTCCCCTCACTTTACATGCATAATCGCACATTTGTCGACGTTTTTGTTTTCTTCAAATACATAAACGTTAAGTTTATTTTAATTTATTTTTATAAATAAGGTAATGTTCTAAAAATACGTTACGATGTTAAATCAAAGCGACAGTGACAGTGAATTGTCGGATTCCATCAGTGCAAATGCTGCCGCAATCTATACTTATAATAAATCTGTAGAGAGGTTAATTCTGTACATGAAATATATTTACAAAATAACTATCAGGGGGTGATTAGGGATCGATACTGATGCCAAAAATGCAATCAGTAAAATTTTTGTCTGTCTGTCTGTCTGTCGGTCTGTCTGTCTGTCTGTCTGTCTGTCTGTCTGTATAACCGTTATAGAAACAAAAACTACTCGACGGATTTTAACGAAACTTGGTACAATTATTTTTCATACTCCTGAGCTGGTATACTTTTCATCACGCTACAATCAATAGGAGCAGAGCAGTGAAGAAAAATGTTGGGAAAACGGGAGAAGTTACTCCATTTTTTAAGCTTCCGTCGCGAGTGCAACCTTAATGGTTAAAGCTACACAGAAATCATTTATGACGGAAATGTTTTCCTTAAAATTATATAAAAAATATCCCACGACAGCATATATCTATCTTTTATGGTTGACTCACAATAACACGTGTAACTCCCGATAGCTTAGCAGTTCGAAGCTTTCTGATTATTATTCTGCTCCGAAATTAAAAACCGCCACAACTTTGCAATGGAACTCAGCTAAAAGTAACCCAGTTGCAACAAAATATAATCGAGGCTCAAATTTTAACAGGTTGCGGTGCAGGAGAAACCGTCTTTATTCCCAGAATTCTCATAATACCAAATAATTTTCCATTCCAATTTAAAAGAACGCAATTCCCAGTATCGGTGTGTTATGCAATGACAATTAATAAGGCTCAAGGGCAGACTTTTCGTGTTGCTGGAGTAGATCTCGGTGTCAGTTGTTTCTCGCATGGACAGTTGTACGTCGCTCTTTCCCGGGTTAGCAGTACTAGAAATCTTTATGTTCACGTGCCGGACGGGTCAACTTTCAACATAGTTTACCCGGAAGCTTTGCGCTGAAGTATTTTCATTCTATAGGTACTTAAGCCTCATGTGAACGTGATCTAAACAATATTACCAATACATTAACTTAATAACACACAAGGAGTTACACGCTGACGGAGTCGCGGGCACAGCTATTAACAATAATATTGTGCGGTTCGGTATTGCGATATTTTTCAACAGTATTATAGATTGACATATTATATATCCCTACTAAATTACGAAGGTTAATCTGTGTGTTACATCAAAATCACTGAACCGTGAGAAAGGACATAGGCTACTTTTTTTTTTACGAAAAACGATAGAAACGTGGACGAAGTCGCGGGCAACAGCTATCTATACTAATAATATAAGGCTGAAGAGTTTGTTTGTTTGTTTGAACGCAATAATCTCAGGAACTACTGGTTCGAATTGAAAAATTTTTTTTTAATTAAATAGTCAATTTATAGAGAAAGGTATAGGCTATATATCATTACGCTAAGGCCAATAGGAGCGGAGCGCCAATGAAGAATGTTTCAAAATCGGGGTTAAATTTAACGTTAGCCCAAAGTAACTATTCCACGCGGACGAAGTTCGTTCGCGTGGGAGGTTTTTCCCGCGTATATCCCGATCCCGTGGGAATTCCGGGATAAAAAGTAACCTATGTGTTATTCCAGGCAGTCAACTATCCATTCACCAAATTTCATCCAGATCCATACAGAAGTTTTTGCGTGAAAGAGTAACAAATCCATCCTCACAAACTTTCGCATTTATAATATTAGTATGATATGATTTGCTTCCAACAAAATCCAAGGAAAATTATTTAAAAACTTATGAAGAATTTTCAACGTGGAAAAGTGCGAAAGGCCTATCAATTTCAGAATCAGTACTTCTTGTCTATTTTGATTATTTATCCAAGACAAAGAATCCGAATACACTTTGGTGCATATACTCAAAACTGAAAGCTACAATAAGCATCAAACACAGCATTGAAATACATAGAAATTCACGAAATTACTGGCTTTGTTAAAAAGAAAATCAGAAGGGCATTGCGCAAAGAAGTCTAAAATTTTTACGACTCAAAATATGGAAAATTTCATAATGAAGCTCCTGACGAAATTTTTCTGGCCACAAAAGTAAGTATACATGATTTAACTTTTGGACTCAATGGTGCTTGCCGCGGATGTGAACTTGTAAACTTAAAGGTAGAGGACGTTGAAAATCATTCCAATGAGTTGCTGCTGATTAATGTAAAGGAAACTAAGACAAAGAAAAATCGGCCATTCATTGTACAAGGACAATATACTAAAATCATTCATAAATACCAAGCATTACGTCCCACCAACATGGAAAACAATAGATTTTTTATAAACTATCGGAATGGAAAATGTACTCGACAAGCCATCGGCAAAAATAAAATTAGCAATATGCCAAAGGAAATTTTTAAATATTTAAAACTCAAAGATGTTGAACTCTACACTGGTCACTGCTTTAGAAGAACTTCGGCGACTTTCTTGGCGGATTCAGGGGCGGATATTACGTCAATAAAGAGACACGGTGGTTGGAGCTCTGATGGAGTAGCTGAGGGTTATATCGAAAGCTCAATGGCGAATAAAACCATATTAAGCAGTCAAATTAACAAAAAATATAAAACTTAAACCATCAGAGCCACAACCATCAACTTCCGGCATCTTATCTTCGTCCATAACTCACGATGCACCACCACCACTATCTCCGACGTATACTATCTACAATGAAACGTAAGTTCCTCAGACGCAAGAACAGAGAAATACTCAAATCAACTCATCAACAATAAATGTACCAAACATAAAAACTTTTTTCCAAAAAATTAAACCGACTCCTAAAAAACACTGCAAAGTGAAAAATAACTTTAATTTCGGAAGTCGGTGTCTTTAGTTTTGTATTTTCGTTTTTGGCACCGACTTCCGAAATCAAAGTTATTTTTCACTTTGCAGTGTTTTTTGGGAGTCGGTTTAATTTTTTGGTAAAAAGTTTTTATTTCATTCTTTTTAGTTGGTTGATTCTTAATTTACCTAGTCAGAAGAGCCTAAATGTCAACTACTTATAACATTTTATAAAATATTGCTTTTCCCAATGCTGGGCCGTTAATTTTTGAGGAGTTCTCCTGGTACTTATCCTGGTACCATATGCATTGTGACGAGCATAAAGTGCTTAACATCCATATTCAAGTAATCGAATCGCAATCCACGAAATACTTATTATTGAGTAATTTCGGCGGCCATCTGTTGCCTTCATCATCAGTTCCACTTCCCCAAATGGTACTTTTTCAGAGCAACTGCACAAGTTACTATAAGAAATACCCAAAACGTCATAGGTGTGCCTATAATATTTGAAGAGTTCCCTCGATTTCTCCAGGATCCCATCATCAGATCCTGACTTGGTGACAAATGGTACCAATTTCGAAGTATACCCTATCAAACAAAAAAAAAATTCCAAATCGGTTCAGCCATCTTCGAGTAATCGGTGGTCAAACATAAAAAAAAAAATATACGCGTCGAATTGATAACCTCCTCCTTTTTTTGTCGTCGGTTGAAAAATGTAACTCTCTCTATAAATAATTGGACCAATGTTTCGAATGTTAACTTTTAATTGTCATTATTTTTAATAAATGCTTATCTCATATTATTATTGTGTAAATTTTTTCGCAAATGGTACGAAAAGTAGAGTATTTTCTTGGGTGATAAAGCTGTCTTAGTCTTGGGTGTACTTAAATCCCTGGCTACACTCGCGATTTAAATAGTCACCCGCGACAGAAGACACTGCTTTATCCCCTTGGTTAATAATCTACTATTATTACTCAAAATATATTACGTAACATTATTTAAACTAGAAATAACTATTTACATGTTAAATATCAGTTTTATTTGCAGTAAATACTTATTTTCGTTTAAATACAACAACAAGTTACAAATTCAATAAATTATATTAAAAGACATAATTATCTTTTTGCAAAATTTCTTGAGTTAGTACGAAATTCCAAACGTGTTTGGCTTTGAGGTCGAATTCAAAATCGGAACTTCGAAAGGGCTGGTTTTTGTCTCTCTCTCTTTCTAATGGAGGGAAAGAGATAGAGTGTGAATGTTTCGAATTGTATGATTGATTAACCCAAGGCTGAATAAGACTTAGAACAACAACGCATAGAAGGATAGTACGAGTGCAAAAAGTGAGGCAACTAAAACTTAGCCATTTTTGGCTAACTTTGCTCGACGAGCCGTCAGTACTCAAGGTCACATTCTGCCGAACAGAGCTCGCGAGTAAATAATTTAAAACGACCGTTTGTAGCGTAAAGGGATGTCATAGTCCTTCAGAAAAACAAAAAACGTGTAATCAAATTACATTTCACAAGTAAATACTTACATTTTATACATTATATTTAAGTAAATCGACCATCAAACAAAAATTCTAATAACCTAACTTATCACAATTCAATGTTGCTATCCGTGAGGAAAAAAATACCCATATTGATTTTTTTTGTGCTTATTTTTGTTAAAAAAAAATATAGTTTTGGCGGCAATTATGTATGCGTCAAACTAAACTATATTTATTTACAGCTACTACCTACAGTGTTTTATAACTAAAAGTTACTGTTAGTTCGAAGAGTGGCATCTTAAAGATGACAATTTTATTGATTAAGATTTTTTTCATTTAAGTAATGTTCTCAATAATATTTTTCTATTTCATAAATACAACACATACTTTTAATTGATATCAAACGAGATTTTTCAAGCAATTAATACATTTCTATAATATCATTATAACACATTACACATCAAACATTCTAAACGCAATAAACGATATCTCATTTCGTTTACCTTCCGTAAATATATGTCATATAAGTCATATTACATGAAAAAAATCATCTTATTTAGTTTCATAACATAAAATACTTGATTTGATCCAGCAACATAATAGTGCGTTTTCCCATTTTTGTGGTAATGGTACTGGTAATGGTATCACTGAAAGCTATATTTGTGTGCGTTTGAAGAACGTAGACACATTCGGCTCACGCACACAAAGAAAATAAAGTGGACACACGAAATCGCTCGTGTTTTGTTCTAGACGCCTCTTCTATGCGTTGTTGTTCTAAGGAATAAGATATTCGTGGCTTTCTGAAAACAAAAATTAAAAAGTTACTATGTCTCACTCAGTGAGCAAAATCGCATTCTGCTCACTGATTTCAGGCAGCAAAACCTACACGTTTGAGCTACTGAAGTGAAAAGTATGTTCTATCTCTATCTATCTAATGTAGCCTATGTCACTCGGGGATACTGTAGCATTCTATTTTTGTGAAATATTTCACAATTCGTTCAGTAGATTACTTCCTACAAACTCTCAACCTTTACCATTACCATTACCAGTGACGGGGCCCCATAGGGCCATTGCCTGTCGGAGTTGCGGGAATGTTGCGGAACTGACACTCCCTTCCGCTTAACCCTGAGCGGGAGAAGTCAGTCGATGATTTTCCCACCAGGGAAAAAAGGTACAGACGCCAGCACATCAAGCTACAACAATCTGTCAAATTTCTTTAATAGATTTCCACCTTTGTTGTTAAAGAAATTAGGTTCAAGGTTGATTTGACAGATTTGACAGTTTCGGAGAGTTTCATGAGCTGGCGTCTACGCACGTGCTTTTGCAGGCGTTTCAGATCGAGCAGTTTAGAGAGACACTATGAATCAAATGATACACTTGGACTTACCAAGGTACTGATTACCGTATTACCCAGTATTAGTAATGACTGGATTACGGTGGTCTTTTAGGCAGTCGCTTCAAGTCAAATAATGGTGTTCGACTGTAACCAATTTGGCTTTTTTATTCGAGGTGGAAATCGTTATGGACCAAGCTATTACCTGCGAATTCGTTCGTGTAAATTTAATATGTAAATATTTTAAATAAGCACCTATTTTAACCCTTTAGGGTTTAGCCGTGAAAGCGTAACAGACGGTTTCGTAAGTGTAGTATGAGTAGAGTGTTAATTTCTAAATTTTTGCATAAAACAACCACGACCACTCTACAAACAACGGACACTTTTTTTAAGAATAGGAAATTTATTTATTTATGCAAGGCACACCAACGATATATTTACAATCAAATGGATAAAGATATACAAAGGTTTGAGATACAGTGCAAATATATCACTTACAGGTATGCACAACATTCTTGTGGAAAGTAAAATGAACTAATCAATCTAAGCAAGACTAAATAATAATGTTAAAATTAATCATGTCCAAAACAATAATAAATACCTATTAGAAATAAATAACAAAATTAAATTAAATTGAATAAAATGTCGAAAAGAGAGAATTATTATATAATGAGAATATGATTTTAAGTTACACAATTGGAATTAAATTAAAGTAAAAATAAATTAAATTAACTAACATTAAGCTATATAAAATTAAATTAAAATCATCCAATGACTGCCTCCCGATCTGGGTAAAGCGGGAGGCTGTGTCAGACTATTACTGACTAAAACCTATATATCCGTGTTCCGTCATTTGCTTTTCGTGTTACGAGGCCGTGGTAACTCTTTCGAACAATTTCGCAACCCCGGCAGGCAACGGCCCCCTAGTGGGCCCCGATAATTGAACAGACACTTATATCCCTAAGTGACAAGTCAGGATAGATTACTGCTTAAAAGGCTACTAGTTAAAACAGTCAAATTATTTCAAATAACGGAAGCACTCCCATATACTTCGGAGCGCCATTAAAAAACAGTCGTTCCATAACAGCGTACAATTATTATTAATTGTTTAACAAAAAAGGCTCGCGGCCGTATGACTGTTGCCTTTGCCAAACTAAACGATGTAGTATGCTAAACGGCCATCGATACCATCATCATTGTCTATGGCTGAGCGTTCCAATTTCAATATGGTGATCGCGGCGAGAGGTGTGGAGTGGAATTTTACTTATTTATGAGTTTTGTTTTAGTTATTTAATTTATTGATTACAGTTTGATGAACGGAATGCCTCAGATATCCTAATTATATAAGTTTTTAAGCTAACATGATCAATAACAGTATGATTAAAATTTAAAACGGTATATTTGCCCTGTGTATTTATTGTTTCAAAAAATAAATACCTACACATAGTAAATACCCCGTTTTAAGTTCAAATGATACCTAATTATTTTATGGGTACATTATACTTAAGTAGTAAAAAACATTACCCACTAGGTATCTGTGAAAATTGGAAAAATATCACACTGTATTTTTTAACGCAAATTGTATTTTAAAATTATACTTATTTAATATAATACTTTAGCGAGAAGCTGGTGGCTAAATAGTACCTGCCATTTGGGACCATCTTCAAGGTTAAGTAGCGCTTTCCGAGGTTGGTTCTTGGATGGGTAAGCATCGTGACATATTGAGAATTTTATCTCGTAAAACATGTTATGTCATTGTCCTGCTGACATTCATATAGTACCTATTTACGTTTAAATTCAACAAAGAAAAAAATACAGAAACAAAGTCTACCGCCGCGCCTGTCGTTATGCTCGCGATAAACTTGAAAACTAAAAAATAAAAATAAAATTCATGCGATTTTCACCAATAGATAGAGTAGTTCATGAGATAGGTTTTCATGTAAAAATTATTAAACTTTTGTGTGAATTAGCAGAAAGAGATAGTGAGAAGCTGGTTTGGGATCATGGCTCATGGGCTAGTACATGATATCATTTTATTTGGAAAGAAGAAATATTTTATCCTGTTACGGCGCTTTTTTATTTTTTTTTACTACAATTTCCATAAAAGATTTCATAAATGTCCGCCATCTTGGCGCCAAGAGAATTTTGTAGTATGGTGGCGACTCCATTGCATCGCTGTGCAACAATCAATACCTACCAAGATGGCCGCGCAACAAATTGGTTGAATGACGCAGCGAAACACTAAATAATGTTATTTACATATTGTACTGTCACTTTTCTCTCCACTATATTATTTAATAAACGATTCCTTGGAGTTCCTTTTACTTACCTATGTTTCTTCACCATGTGTTTAGCCTTTAACGAGTTATTACTCAGATGCAATTGGTTAGACTTGAAGAAGAAGAATGATAAATGATAAATGATCTTTATTTTGCAAATTGGTTATTAAATAACACTTTTACACGTCATTTTTTTTCCGTAAATATTAACTAGATGAGGCCGGTGTTTCCTAACTGACTACCCTGAGAAGAAACACCGAAACAAACTCAGGGGTCCGTCTCTTTTAAAGTCCATACAATCTACACTGGTTTAATTATATGGGAACCTTGTAGGTTTCAGTCTGAGGCGGTCTTTTGAAGAAAGATGCTCACAGATTTGAGTGGGCCTGTCCATACAGTGCAAGCATTTGTCAAATGACGTATAGCTCAACTTAGAACAAGGAGCTTAACGATTTGACGAACAATACCTTTGGTTAGGCCGCAAAAAGCACTCAAACTGCCAGACAATTTATTATGTTTAACTCGAATTAAAAAAAAAAAAAACCTACATAGTGCACATATTCACAATCGTTTATGAGGATTATGTAGATTAGTCTGAAATGGCCTTTTGAGGAAAGACCAAACAGATTTGAGTAGACCCGTCCCGTCAGTGCAAGCCTTTGTCAGTTAGTCTGTAAGCTCAACTTTGGACTACTAAGGAGCTCAACGACCTGACGAACAATGCCAAAGACGGCACATGAATAAGAAGTTTTACATGGAGCGACTGCCTATCTGACTTCCACAACCCAGTTACTGGGTAACACGATACCCCTTGGCCAGGCTGTCGTCAGATTTTCTGGCTTCTGCCTACAATGACATGTACAAATACCTAACAGCTAAAACTAACGTCTGAACTTGTTTTCCGAGGCATGGAGAAATCTCGACATGTTAGACAGTTACCCATCCATAATCGACCTCGGCAAGCGTTGCTTAATCTAGAAGACCATCCCGTGCGGCTGTTCTTATTTAGCCACGAGATCCTTCTTCTTCCATCTCTTTGTTATTTGTCTATGAATATCAGTGGCGAACGCTCCATACAACTCGATTCCTACCGGCTTCCCTTTTGAAATATGGCAAATTTTATATATGAATATATAAATAGTAATCTATTATTTTCATTTAAACAAATAATTATTTACGAAGTTACAAGATTTCGAAGTCAGCCACAGGGCCACAGTTACTGGAATTTACGCATCACACTTGAGCAAGGTAAGCATTTTTTGGTCCGGCTTCCGTTTTATGAAAATTCACCCTTCGCCACTGGTGAATAGTCTTCTTCTTTTGCGAGTCGATGCTCAAACATCTTCGGACTATGCAGCTAATTATAATATATGCACTGGGCCACCACTGCATTAGATTATCTTAAACAACCCCATAAATCCAACCCTCGCTCAGCAGTTTGCGACCACTAGGCTACCGAGTCAAAATCTAAATTTTCATCATCATCATCAAATGGAATTACACAATCTAATTCCGCCAAGACCGTTCCATCATCGGACTACGAGACAAACGGCGAAGCGCCATCGTTTCGCTCAGCATCACGTTTGCGACGACTAAAATGTCCTACTTTATCATCAAATCCGTTATCACGGAGCCTTCAGTAATTCATATTCTACTAAAAAACTATCCTCTTCCGACATTCTAAGAGAGGATTGTACTGATTAGTAATTGTAGGTAAAATAAAATTAAAACCTTAAACTACGTCGACTGTGTCACCTAAACTAAGGGACCAAAAATGTTACAACGCTTCTATGAAACGTACACAACAGACGGGTTCCTAGTAACATATTGCAAGACAATATATATATTTCATTGGCCTCTTTCAGATTCAGCTAGGTGCAGGTGGCCTTGCATGATGGACATGACAAGAGGTGTCATATATTGTAAAAGAGCTTCACACTGGCATTGCGTCCGCGATGGGTCAAGGATACCCCATTTGGCAGGATTATATTTAGGTACAACGGCCAACATGGGCCTGCAATCGGTATGAGTAAAAAATTTCAATACGATTTCAACTAATATGGAGTAACTAACTTGACTACTTGTGTGTGAGATCGGCAAGTGCACTTTCGTCGTGTTTAAACGTGTCAAAATATATGCCAATAAAGCCTTATTTTATGGGGTTGGTATGGGGGACTGACGAGTTGTAGACAGCCAAATTACTTTGTGTAATTTGCTGTTCTTTCTTAATGGTTGATAGGCTTGCGGTTAACCACAATCTCACCTGATGGTAAGCGATAATGTGGTCGAAGATAAAGTACGCTTACCCAAAAGTAATGTACTCACTCTTGACTTAAAGATCCCCAGGTCATAGCTATCAGGAAACTCAGTCTCCGGCAGGGAATCCACTACTTATCTGTACGCAATGATTTCAAGTAAAATATATGTCAATGGATATACGCAAAATGAAAGTATTCCCAAAATGTTTTGTGTGTACCTATGGGTGGGGTGTCCATATCCACCATGTAACAATGGCACATCACCATTCGTCTTGTAGTCTTGTAGAGTTTGAGGCTCTGATATTTATGCTCTGGTAGGAATACGTAAATTTTTTGGTAATTCTAAACATACACACAATTGTCTAAATAGATCATTTTGAGAAAAATACCTATTGTATCACAGGTTTCAGAGTTAAAGTTTCGAAAGCAAAATAAGCAGAACCCTGTACAAAGAACCTCTCACACGCACCCACTATTCCACAGATAATATCACAGCCATTCGAAGAGCGTTTGTTTGGTAATTTTGGCGCGATTGTCTATGGTCTATTGTTTTCTTTTTTTGACAAGTCATCGGTTTCCATTGACTATTTGAAATTGATCTGTTCACACTTGCCACATCCGGTCAGATAAAGATTTACTATTTATATTATAATTTATATGTTTAACATAATGGGTTTTGTAAAATGGGTGGGACTTGCCGTTTGTACGGTTTTTTTTTCGAAGTTGATTTGATCAGAAAGTTTTAACAGAGCAATTTATCAAAATAGGTACGAATGATTTATTGAACACACTTTAGACCCAAACTTAAGTGTTTATTTTTTTATTTATTTATTTAGTTTATTTGGCATAAAAGAATTACAAACTTATATCTAGAATTCACAAAGATGTACATATGATTTTTCATGTTACTTTTGTTCGATGGCCCCTATGCTAGGAATAATCCTGTGTTATAAGGGCCAGCCAGTGTTGGCTTGGCTCTTCTACCTACTAGGTGATCTTGCATGTACGTAGTACGTATCTATCAGAAGAGCTAGGCCACTCAAAATGTCCGGGGACGCGGGAATGTTCTAACGAGATACCGTGGCCCGGAACGGAATAGAGTGGGTTTTTAGTCAGTCTGACAATCCCTTCCACTCTACCCAAAGCGGGAGTAGTCATTAGATAATTTTACAATCGAGGTGATACGTGCGACTTGTTCGCGTGGGAGGCTTTTCCCTGGAAACCCTATTCCCTTAGAATTCTGGGAAAAAGTAACTTTGCGTTATTCCAGGATGTCAACTGTCTACTTACCAAATTTCATTCAGATCCGTTCAGTAGTTTTTGCGTGAAAGAGTAACAAACATCCATACTCACAATGTTTCACATTTATGACTTTGGTATGAATAGTATAGTGAAAATGATGAGAAAATATTTAAAAATAAGTGCACTTTTTATACCTTACAAAAAATATAGTAATTTAAAAGAACCATACCTACTATCCTTTTAGCTTAAATTATTTTTTGCGTATTTTTGTTTCATTTTCTTAAAACGTGAAATGTCATGTGACAGAGACATTTTTTTTTTTTTGAGCATCTGACGATTTGATAAATGGACATTCCGCTATAAAGACCATGTGCTAGTTGGACGATATGCCACATTTACATTTTGCTAATTAGACTTACTGCTCATTAGACGTTTCGCACTGTCATTTAGCTACTTAGATCTTCTGATCAGGAAGGCAAATAAACTTTATTTTAAAATAAAGTCACAGAAAGACTGCGTTTATAACTATACTAAAGGTCGGGCTGAAAGATAGGTAAAATTAATAACATGCAATGCAATTTGTGGTCGGTTTTGATGAAAGTAGATTTGATTATTATTTTATCCAATACACTTTACATAAATTATTACAAAATGTTTTGCCATACACGAAAGCCTCTTAGGGCTTATCTGTGTACTGGTGAATAAATTATGCATTCGTTATTAGATTAGATAAAAACAAAAACAGGATTACTCAACATAATTAACTATTTTTTATGTAAAAATGTTTGTATCTGTGCTTAAAAACTTTCGCATTTGCTTTTGCAATACCTCTGGGAGTTTGTTAATAAAGTAAGGTACTGCATACTCCGAAACCCTAGTCCCATACATGTTTTTGTATTTTGGTACACTGTATTATACTATAATATTTTTTTTCTGGGTTGGAAGAAGCAGTCATAGACATATGATTTGCTCACATCCTCAGCAGTCACGTTTGCTGGTCGCTAGGCTACCGAGTCAAAATGAAAATGTCTTACTTCATCATCAAATAGAATTACACAATCTAATTCCGCCAAGCCCGTTCCATCATCGGACTACGAGACAAACGGCGAAGCGCCATCGTTACATGGTGGACATCCCACCCATACGCACAAAACGTTTTGGGAATATACCTTCATTGTGCGTAAGCTTTTTTTTTTTTTTTTAACGTGGTAAATTATCAAATAAGTCCTCCCACCCCGGGCAGGGTGGGAGGGACTGTCAGACTTTTAATGACCTAGGAGTCTTTAAGTCAAGAGTGAATAGATTACTTTTAGGTAAGCGTGCTCCATCTTCGACCACATCATCACTTACCATCAGGTGAGATAGTGGTCACACGCGAACCTATTTTCAATAAAAAAAATGTTATCAAGGAGCCTTCAGTAATTAATATTCTACTAAAAAAACTACCCTTTTCTGACATTCTAAGAGGGCATTGTACTGATTAGTAATTGTAGGTAAAAATTTTTTTTTTTGCAAAAAATAGAACCGACTTCCATATCAAAACACTACAAAGCCAAAAATAACTTTAATTTCGGTAGTCGGTGTCATTTGTTTTGTAAATTTCTTTTATTTTAAATATTTTTTCACACTTTTAGTTGGTCGGTTTGTAATTTATCTAGTTACCAAAGCCAAAATGTCAACTACTTATCACCTTTTACAAGATATTGCTTTTCCCGGTGCAGAGCCGTTAATTTATGAGTTCTCCTGGTACATCACCATCAGTTCTACGTCACCATATGCATTGTGACGAGCATAAAATGCTTAACATCCATATTCAAGTAATCTAATCGCAATCCACGAAATACTTATTATTGAGTAGTGTCGGTGGCCATCAGGGGTCTTCATCATCAGTTCCACTTCTTCAAATGGTGCTTATCGAGAGCAACTACACAAGTACCCAATACCCAAAACGCTATAGGTGTGCCTATAATATTTGAAGAATTCCCTCGATTTCTCCATAATTCCCTCATCAGATTCAAACGTGATGACAATGGGACCAACTAGAAAGTATACCCTTTCAAACAAAAAAAGAATTTTCCAAATCAGTCCAGCCATCTCCGAGTTATGAGGTAACATACATAAAAAAAAAGTTCAAGACGAAATGAGAACCTCCTCCTTTTTTTTAAAGTCGGTTAAAAATTAAAACCTTAAACTACGTTGACTGTGTCACCTATGGAACCAAAAATATAACAACGCTTCTATGAAACGTACACAATAGACGGGTTCCTAGTAACCTATTGCAAGACAATAGGTTGTAATGTAATACGATAATAGTAGGTGGTTACTAGGTATCTCTTGAGTAGCTATACTCAGACTGCGACCAAATTTTTCTACGTTTTTGTGTCTATGGCTTTTTTAGGGTTCCGTAGCCGAATGGCAAAAAACGAAACCCTTATAGTTTCGACATGACTGTCCGTCTGTCTGTCTGTCTATCTGTCTGTCTGTCCGTCCGTCCGTATGTCACAGCCATTTTATTCCGAAACTATTAGGACTATACATGTAAAACTTCGTAGGTAGATGTATTCTATGAACCGCTTTCCGATTTTAAGAGAAAATTTAAAAAATATTTAAAATAAAGGTATACGTGTGTGGTATCTATAGATAGGTCTTTAAAAATGACATTATGGTTTCTAAAATGACTTTTTCATAAAGTAAATCCTTTAAAAGATATACGCTTCCAAAGTGGTAAAATGTGTGTCCCCCCTCTAACTTCTATAATAAGGAAGTGAAAAATCTAAAAAAACCATAAATGTTGTAGATCTTAATGTAAACTTTCAACCAAAATTGGTTTGAACGAGATCGAGTCAGCAGTTTTTGAGATACAGTATATTTTCGAAAACCGCAAATATAACTTTGTAATTCATACAAATACTATGAAAAACAAAGTTATTTGGCGTAGTTGTAAAAATTGTAAATAAGCTAGTTTTAAGAAATTTGTAAGGTTTTTGTTTTTTTTTTTTTCAAATAAATATATTAAGTATGTATGTTTTATATATTATAGTTACTACGGAACCCTTCATGGGCGAGTCCGACTCGCACTTGGCCAATTTTTTTTCTTTTTCGATGGGAAAATCATGTAAAGACTCCTGTCGCTGTGGTTGGAGCAGAAGGGAATGTCAGACTTCTACTGACTTAAAACTCACCCTGTTCCTTCCGTTGCCCTTATCATTCCGGGCCGCGGTATCTCTTTATAATATTCCCACAGCCCAGGCAATAATACTATCGAGCCCCATAAATGGTGCCCTTTGAGGCTCGCACGGAACACGGCGCGCCGTCGTCGACTCGGGCCTGGTCCTCATCGGTCGGTGAGCTACACCTGCTTGTCGCCCGCAAACCCGCCCACGGTGACCGGAGATTGGCTTGTGGCTCCCGTGATGACTGAGGCCTGAGGAAGAGAGTTGTCTCTCCCTCTCGCGTTCAGCCTCTTCCTACGCTAGCATGACTGCTTCGTATGGATTAGTAGCTGTGTGTCTATACTGTTCTCTCAAACCTATCTATAAAACTGTTCTATCAATTAAGTTTACGTGGCTCCGGAACTTAAGCCCGATTTACACTTCAATAAGTACCACAGAAATCAAAAATTATTTTATCTATGATAAGTACAGTAACGAGTTAACTTGCTTCATCGGCGAGTTAAGTTGTTATTTTAGTTTGAACGGCAAAAGCGAGTTAAATAGTAAGTTGTTGATTAAGTTGAGTTAAATAGATCGCGATTCTATTTTTCGGCGAGTCCAGAGCGAAGTAGCCCCCTCTCTCACGTCTCCCGCACCCCTCCAACTTAACTGGCTGGCATGTAGACGGGCGAGTTTAGTACAGTCCATAAATTTGTAGGTTACGGCTGCGAACACGTGTTATTTTCTTTTCTTCTTCTCGGGCAACTTATGACTACTCACTCGCCTACGTTTGGATGCTACTTACAACTTATTACTTAACTGTCTGAGTTCTTAACTGGCTACTGTACTTATTGAAGTGTAAATCGCGTTGGTGGTCGCGGTATCTTGTTAGAGCGCCATTCCCGCAATCTCGGCAGACAATGACCCTTTCCGGCCCCGTCAATGCTGCTGACCGCTCTTCAAGGAAAGAACCTAGTTAATATTTAAAGCTGAGTCTATTACCATTTACAAGCACAGCCATAAGGCTGAAAACTTTTATACTCTCATTTTAACACGTTCGCTGACAGTGAGCATTTATCCTGACACCATATTACGACAGTAGAATTTTCCACGACGTACTCTTAATAATAAGTGGCCCGTCCCTCGACGTAGGTACTGCCATAACGCACTATTTTAATTTCCCGCCTAACGACGTACTGTCAGCGAACGTGTTAATTTGAAAGAGTAGTGGTGGAGTGGTATTTATACTTAACTAGCTTTTGCCCGCGACTTCGTTCGCGTGGGATGTTTTTCCCGCGTAAATCCCGATCTCGTGAGAATTTCGGGATAAAAATGATTCTATGTCCTTCCCAGGGTCCTAAACTATTCCCGTGCCAAATTTCATCTAAATCGGTAGAGCGGTTTAGGCGTGAAAAGGTAACACACAGACAGACGGAGTTACTTTCACATTTATAATAATAGTATGGATTAAAGCTCGTAAAGTCGTTCCAAAGGTTGTCTGGAAGATATCGTTCTCAGCGATAAGACCGCCATTGTAACCAAATTTTTATACAATATTGTTATTTAAGTGTGATTCAATTATTGGTGTACAATAAAGTATATTCTATCTATCTATCTAACACTTTTTTGCCGACCCTCGGAATCTCGACTGCAAGGCTCAAGAAGTCATGGCTCAATTATGCCGTCTTTACCTCGTTAACACGTTCGCTGAACGTGAGCACTTACCCTGACACCAAATTACGACAGTAGAATTTTCCATACTAAATGACAAATCAACATAGTACTCGTGCACAAACAAGCAATATGAAACTACCCACAAAATACTCGTATTACGGCAGTAGGAAATATGAAATTGCTCATAATATGACACTGGATACTGCTCTTCATAATATTTATATGAAAAACTAGCTTGTGCCAGCGGCTTCGCCCGCGTGGGAAGTTTGTCCCGTGTAAATCCCGATTCCGTGGGCATTTCGCAAAATCCTTTCTTAGCGAATGCCTACGACATAACATCTACCTGCATGCCAAATTTCAGCCCGATCTGTCCAGTGGTTTGGGCTTTGCGTTGATAGATCACTATGTCAGTCAGTCAGTCAGTCAGTCACTTGAGTTATATATATTTAGAAGATTATCGTGAGACGACGCGCGACGTACTCTTAAAAATAAGTGGACCGTCCTTCGACGTACTGTCATAAACTCATAACGCACTATTTTAATTTCCCGCCTAACGACGTACTGTCAGCGAACGTGTTAAGTCAATACTTATTACCAACACATTAGTACTGGCAGTTATGGTACTTCATAAGCATTTGAACACGTTATTGTGGTGTCGTGACCTGCACGCACTACATTAAGGTTTTCATTTGTCTCCGAGGTAATGTGGGGAGGAGCTTGTGACTGAATTAATAACAGCTGCACTGGTCGATTTTCAAGGTTAAGCAATGCTTTCCGAGGTCGTCTGTGGATGGGTAACCATCTTATCACATCGAGATTCCTCTGTGCCTCGGGAAGTAATAATAATAATAATAATAAATTGTTTATTGTTCCAAAATCTTTACATCATTGTTACAAGTACGTTTCTTTTTTTTAACCGACTTCTAAAAAAGGAGGAGGTTCTCAATTCGGATGTTTGTATTGTTTTTTTTTTTTTTTTTTATGTTTGTCCACGCACAACTCCGTCGCTTGCGAACCGATTTGAAAAATTCTTTTTTTGTTAGAAAGGGTCTTCCGAAATGGTCCCATGAAAATTTTATAAAATTGGACGAGCCGTTTCTGAAAAAACAAAAAAAGTCGAAAACAATAATTTACGTTGATGACCTTTTCGTTTACTCTGCATTGCGTTTTTTGTTCGCGCATAACTCCGTCATTTACGAATCGATTTGGAAAATTCACTGACCCACTAAAAAGAGCGAAAATAAAAACTTTTTTGCAAAAAATAAAACCGACTTCCATATCAAAACACTACAAAGCCAAAAATAATTTTAATTTCTGAAGGCGGTGTGAAAAAAAAAGAAAATACAAAACCAATAACACCGACTACCGAAATTAAAATTATTTTTGGCTTTGTAGTGTTTTGATATGGAAGTCGGTTTTATTTTTTGCAAAAAAGTTTTTTGTATTGATAATAGGTTCGCATTTGACCACTATCTCACCTGATGGTAAGTGATGATATGGTCGAAGATGGAGCACGCTTACTTAGAAGCAACCTATTAAGTCTTTGGTCCTAACCAGAGAGTATATAACCACTAGAGAGCGTATAGGCCGATTTCTTTAAAGAACACGACACTACTACGGGCCGAGGGACGAGAGAGAAATGCAGAGCTGCAATTGGTCAGTTTAAGGCCAAGTTGCGTAGATATGCCTGGTTAGGGATTGGTCTACTTGATTAAGGGAAAGCAGTCGATATCGATACAATTGATTATTTACATTAACATTGTTTTACATAATGAGTAAAAATCCCAGAATAAAAATGTTTTAATTATAAAAACTATTTACCAAAAAATTAAACCAACTCCCAAAAAACACTGCAAAGTGAAAAATAACTTTAATTTCGGTAGTCGGTGTCTTTACTTTTGTATTTTCGTTTTTGGCACCGACTTCCGAAATTAAAGTTATTTTTCACTTTGCAGTGTTTTTTGAAGTCGGTTTAATTTTTTGGTAAAAAGTTTTTATTTCAATCATTTTAGTTGGTCTATTTTTAATTTACCTAGTTACAAGAGCCTAAATGTCAACTACTTATAACCTTTTACAAAATATTGCTTTTCCCAATGCTGGGCCGTTAATTGTTGAGGAGTTCTCCTGGTACTTCACCATCAGCTCTACATCACCATATACATTGTGACGAGCATAAAGTGCTTAACATCCATATTCAAGTAATCGAATCGCAATCCACTCAATACTTATTATTGAGTAGAATCGGCGGCCATCTGTGGTCTTCATCATCAGTTCCACTTCCTCAAATGGTACTTTTTGAGAGCAACTGCACAAGTTACTATAATAAATACCCAAAACGTCATAGGTGTGCCTATAATATTTGAAGAGTTCCCTCGATTTCTCCAGGATCCCATCATCAGATCCTGACGTTTATGAAAATGGGACCAATTTCGAAGTATACCCTTTCAATCAAAAAAAGAATTTTCCAAATCGGTTCAGCCGTCTTCGAGTAATCGATGACCATACATTAAAAAAAAAAAGAAAAAAAAATATACGCGTGGAATTGATAACCTTTTCTTTTGTCGTCGGTTGAAAATCAGTTGTGTATCAACAACTGTAGCTTCAGCAGGCACTCTGTACCTAATTGTTATTTTTTCGGTGGTGAGTCATTCCCTTAGTCAGACTCCTCCTTCTGTGGTGGAGTAGAAGGGAGTGTCAGGCTTCTACTGACTAAAAACCCAACCTGTTCCTTGGCAATCCATTACGTGCCGGGGACGCGTTATTTCGATACATAACGAACCCTGGTTACATACACTTTACCTGTGGACTCGTCATCGAAACAAAGTAATTTACGAAGGCGATATTGTAATGCGAACGCCCAAGTTAATTAGTAACTATTAGAGTCCGTCATATTATTTGAAGCCTAAAAAGATTGTTTATAGGTATCTATATTTACGATTTCACTTTTCTCAACATTATATCAATAAAAACAAAACTAGAAACCAATATTCCCTAGTAACCTTATCTATCCACTTTTCTTTTAATTTTTGAATCTTCAGAAATCTAAATTGAAAACATGCATGTCACACAGAAGAAAAAACATTAGAAATTCCTCTTTTTTTAAAAATCGGTTAAAAGTAGATAGGTATTTTATGACAGTATCGGAATTGAATTAAAAAAAATAAGTTTATTTTTATAATTATCGATATCGTATTCAGCCGTTAAAGGTAACAGCACAGATTTTTACGAAAATAATACAAAGGGAAAGAAAGGGAATTAGAATTTCTTACTGAAAGAAAGAGACTTTTCCAAAAGACATGCCTTGACGACATGCATTTGACGGTGTGGCCGCCGACAACGTATTTGCATTGAAGGTTCATTGTCTTCATGGTGCAATACTACTGCTGGCGTACCGCAGGGGAGCGTTCTCTCTCCTCTTCTTTTTCCCATATTTATAAATTCAATTTCTAATGAACTTCTCTCATCCTACCACCTTTATGCTGATGATCTGCAAATTTATTCACAAGCTCCCGTTGAGGAATTGTCTGAGGCGGTGAAGATAGTGAATAAAGACTTAGCGCGTATTTCTGACTGGAGTTTGGATCATGGTTTGAGGGTTAATCCTGCGAAGACTCAAGTCATTATCGTTGGCAGCCCTAGGCTACGTTCCAAAATTGATTGGACGACCCTTCCCCAAATCGTTTTTGATGGAGCTGCTATACCTTACTGTGACTCAGTAAGAGACCTTGGTATTTATATTGATAAGGATTTGTCTTGGGGTCCCCAGTTGCAGAAAGTGAGCCGCAAACTGTTTGCCTCTGCGGGGTCTTTACGCAGATTGCGCAATTTCCTGCCGACTGCCACTAAAACTGCGCTTGCCCAATCTCTTCTTCTCCCTATCCTCGACTATGCTGATGCAAGTTATCCAGATCTCACTGAAGTGCAGTTAGATAAGCTTGAGCGACTCCAAAATTTTTGTATCAGATTCATATTTGGTTTGCGCAAGTATGATCATGTTTCTGAGTTTCGCATTAAACTCAAGTGGCTGCCTATCCGCCTTCGCCGGAATACACATATTTTATCATTACTCTACAGTATTCTTTTCAATCCAACGACTCCCTTTTATCTCAAAGAACGATTTAAGTTCCTTCATGACACACATGGTAGAGATTTGAGATCATCGGAAAATTTGAGACTTTTGATGCCTACACATTCCACTAAATTTAACGACCATTCTTTTACGGTGCAGGCTATTCGGTTGTGGAATGCATTGCCGGTGTCAGTAAGACAAGAACAGTCACTCGCTGCTTTTAAAAGCTCGGTTGCCAATCATTTTCTTTAAAATTTATGATTATTTCTTTGTTTTTCTCCACACGATGATAAAGAACACATTACATTTATATATTTTATATAATTATGTATTGTATTTCAATTAGTTTTTTTTCCGTTATGAGTATTTGTAGTACACTAATTTAGCCCTCCCCAATTTCAATTAAAGCTTTTAAAGTCCTTTCAAAGGTTGTCTGGAAGATATCGCTCTCGCTCAGCGATAAGACCGCCATTGTAACCAAAGTTATAGAAATAAGGTTATGTAAGTGTGTTCCAATTTTTGGTGTACAATAAAGTATATTCTATCTATCTATCTATCTATCAACGTGCGACTCATCCGTGTGATTGTTCACATAAACCACCATTTTAAATAGACCCCTGCGGTGGCTTATAATCTGATTAAATAAAAAAATATTTTCGTAGTATTTCATTACTGATGAATAGTAATATCATCCATTTAGCATCTAGATGTCTGGGAATGTTTTCCACACCACTTCAACGCGCATGAAGGCATTTTTATGCGTTATAATTTACATACAAAATTTTAAAATTTGTAATGGTTTAGCATGCACACAGATCTATCGTAGCGAATATATAGGAAAGAAAGAAAGAAAGAAAGAAAGAAAGAAAGAAAAACGTTTATTGACACATGCCACAAGTACACACAGTAAAAAAAATAAAAAAAAATAAACAACATCTTATTATTATTAAAAGAAATTATACATTAAAAAATAATAGAATTCAACACATCTAGGACTATTAATAATACTGTGCGACTCACGGCTGCGCCAAATAGGCCCAGTTCAGCAAAATGCCGGACAACTAGTGCCCGACGCTGGTTTTCAACTGGTCCTAATGGTGAGTGTACGGATGTCAATCATTTCTATGATATCACTACATAGTATAAAACAAAGTCGCTTCCCGCTGTCTGTCCCTATGTATGATTTTGATCCCTTTGATCTTTAAAACTACGTGACAGATTTTGATGCGGTTTTTTGTAGTAGATAGAATGATTCAAGAGGAAGGTTTAGGTGTATCATGTATTAAGGTTTGCGGACGAAGTCGCGGCCAGGAAGCTAGTATAATATAATAATGATAAACATAAAATATAAACAGAATAGAAATAATAATAAAGTATTTAATAATCTAATAGATAAATATATATACAATACATATATGTGTATTCCCTGTAGTTACACGTGCACTGCCCGCACACCACAAACCCACCACATTCCACTCAAATTGGCACAGCATCATATCAAAGAAACATTTAAATGTACCATGTCCAGTCTCCGTTGTCCGTCTATCAAATACTGTCGCAAACGTTTTCTGAAGGAATTAGACGAGTTGGATGTTCTAATCGGAGGCGGCAGATTATTCTATTATATTAGGAGACAAAACACAAATCGTTTTCGAAAGTCGGGGCACTGTATGCGTGCGTATGTAGTGTTGTTTTGTGTAATGTAGTAATGTTTTTTGTGTTTTGTATTTAATGCTTTTGTGTAGTGTGACTGTGGATGGATATAATCATAAAATTTTAAGTAGATCTTCTGTAGTAGTGTTATCACCAGTGATCGAAGTAGGTAGATTGATTTTACGTACTTGCATCATAAATAGTCATAGAAATCATAACATGGATAAGCCTTTTTTCCGGGATTTCATTTTGGTACTTACGTGATTGAATCAAATATTGTGAATGTAAAGATTTTTAAACTACTTACTAAATTTAAAATTTATACAATGCGATAGTTCAACGATTAAAATTGTTTTTTTCTTATTTATCAAGTAATAAAGTGAATATTACTTTTGTGCGTCCATTCGAAACTTACATAAATGACTAATTTAGTAGTTATTTCTTGCAAATTTATTATCTGCTGCTTGTAATTATTACATATTATATATATATTTATTTTATTATTTATGTACACACAGCAAAATACATTAGGATAAGCATAATAATTATAATATTTGAGTACAAAGGTACTGCTTATTCCCGTCTTTCGGCGCACGCACGCACATTAACTATTATTAGTAGAATCCCACTTTACGTTTGCTACGTTTTTACTCAAGTTTTGCCATGTCATAGTTTTTTTTTTATTATAGAAGGCCGATCACATATTCTATTAAAAAGACAGCAAAAGGGTTAAACATTTCTTATTCATATTGATATATTCTTCATCCTACACATTACAATATTTGAAATTCCTAAAAAAATCTTAATTATTACCAAATCCCGGAATCCCGGAGGCATATCCATATTAATATATACGTGCCAGTTCATTGAACCCAAATCAATCTACCTACTCCGATCACTGGTTATCACATTTAAGGAGATAGTCCAAAAGTTTTGTTTTGCATTCTTATTTGGTTAGCGTGTATATATTTAGTTGTGAATTCAGTTTATTATGTAGAAATGGACCCGCTGAAGCAGAAGAACCGCATTGAGACGACGTTTAAATAAATTATTTTTGTCGAGGGGGGTCAGGAAATGCTGTTTAAGTACTGTAGACAAGATGAAAAGTCGGCGGACAGTAGGTAGGTTCAATGATCGATACACAACATGGTGGATTATAGCTCATTCCCTCTTACAGACAGGAGGCCTGTCTCAGTAGTGAGATAAAGAGAGTAAGACCGGCCGCCCATTACAAATTTTGTCACCGTGACTTATTATTGTTACTGTCGCCTGCTGTCACCCACGATGCGCTCACTGAGGTGACTTCTTGGGTAACAAATCACGTTGGCGTTCATTTTTGTAATGGACTTCAACGAGGTTGTCAAACTAATCTGCTTATACGCTTATTTTAAATAGCATGTTTTATTATATGCTTTTCGTTTAAACGCCCATCTTTACGGCTGAGTGACAAAAAGTCACCAGTGAGCGGACTCCCATAGTAATGTACAGGGCGAGTGACAGTCACGTCACTCCGGTACTGCCTGTCGCTGCAACTTTTTGTCACCGTCTTATCAAGTCACCATAATGAGAGCACTCAGTATAGTTTTCATAGCACTTGACTAAGTGACAAAAAGTCACGGTGACAAAAAGTTGTAATGAGCGGCCGGTCTAAAAGGCTGAATTATTATTATTTGCCGTTCCATCATTGGACTACAAGACAAACGTTACATATTGGATATCCCACCCATACGCACAAAACGTTTTGGGAATACTTTCATTGTGCGTACAGCTAATGAGTGGAATTCCCTGCCGGAGTCTGTGTTTCCCGATTGCTATAACGTGGGGGTCTTTAAGCCAAGAGTGAATAGGTTACTTCTAGGTAAGCGTGGTCCGTCTCCGACCACATTATCGCTTACCATCAGGCGAGATGCTGGTCAAACGCAAGCCTATTATCAATAAAAAAGAAAACTAATATTAAATGGGAAATTATAAGTCCAGTCACAGATTTCTTATTGACCACGTGATCAAACTTCTCATTTGATAACTAAGCAACGGGAAAATGAGATATATAATAAACTAATTAGTCTTTTTTACAACGCCAACTAAATATTCTACCTAAAGCGACAACTATAGATCAACAATTATCTTAACTTGTCCTTCTTATTTAAATATTGCCATCTAATTTACTAATTCAGCCACGGATTTTACATCTCATCACCATTTTATGGTTAACAGCATCAACATAAGGTCCTCATAGATTAGGTTAGGTTTTTTTTAATTCACTAGCTCCTCCATCGGTCGCCGCCGCCGGGATCACACATCGTGGTCAGCGGGACCCGGATAGCTGTCGAGTCCACCATGAAGTATCTGGGATTGGTGCTCGACAGCCGATGGGAATTCGGGCCCCACTTCCGGCGGCTGGTGCCCAAGTTGATGGGCGCAGCGGGCGCGCTTTCAATGTTGCTTCCCAACTTAGGGGGCCCGAGCGCCGCCTGTAGGTGGTTGTACGTGGGAATCGTGCGGTCCATGGCCCTGTATGCGGCCCCTGTGTGGGCGCTGGACATGACGGCCAGCACTCTTGCCATTCTGCGCAAACCGCATAGGGTGATGGCCGTCAGAGTCGTCCGCGGGTACCGCACGATTTCCTACGAGGCGGATTGCGTCCTGGCCGGATCCCCGCCCTGGGACCTAGAGGCGAAAGTACTCGCGTCGTTGTATCGATGGCGCGAGGAAGAGCGGGCACGGGGCTCGAGGCCGGTGCAGCGGCAGATCGCGCTGCGCCGAGAGGAGCTCCGTCAGGTCTTGGTGGCGGAATGGCGGCAGAGGCTTCTGCGCCCTACCGCCGGCCTCGTTACCGTCGAGGTGATCCGGCCAGTACTCGACGACTGGCTCGGGAGAAGGCACGGCTCCCTGTCGTTTAGGGTGACGCAGGTGCTGTCGGGGCACGGCTGCTTCGGCAAGTACCTGTGCCGCATAGACAGGGAGCCGGACGCTCGGTGCCACCACTGCGTCCATTGCGGCGCAACACACGCTCGCCGAGTGCGTAGCTTGGGAGGAGCAGCGCCGTGTCCTCACAAATGAAGTAGGAGGCGATCTGTCACTGCCGGCCGTAGTGCGGAGGATGGTCGGTAGTGCAGAGTCGTGGGACGCGGTGGTGTCCTTCTGCGAGGACGTGATGTCGCAGAAGAAAACTGCGGAACGGGAGAGGGAGATCTCGACCCCTCTCCCAGGCCGCAGAAGGTGCACTGGGCGCAGGGGAAGGGCGGACAACGCCCTTTTCCAGCCCCCATGAATGGGTCCAGGGGCGAGGGACTTGGGGAAGTCCCCCGCCCCCTATTCGATGGACCCGAGTCGCAGACGCGTACGGGTGTCGGCGCGCGCCTCTGAGGCGATGAACGGGGTAGTATAACACCTCACTACCCCGTGCAGGAGGCGAGGCCGGGACAGACCCGGCCAGCACTAGTGCGGGGCTGCGGAAGAATTAGGTTTCCCGCGGCCCCCCGCGCACGTGTGAGGAGACACCGGGGTGGTTTTAGCCGGTAAGAATCCGGCACACCCCTCCGCCATTCCCCAGGCGGAGGTAGTCCATGAGGATTTCCCCCCGGAAAAAGAAAGGTTACTTTTTGATGTCATATATTAATATTTTAGAGGTTGAATTAAGTAAGAGTTGAATTAATTAATTAGAGTTAATGCTTGAATGCATGTTACAAATTTAGATGCTAAAAAATAACCACCATGCAGAGTTGTATTTACAGTGGCTTACATAGAAGATAATTAGTGGCTAAGATAGTGTTATTCAGACTCAGCTCGTTAAGACCAGGCAGTGCAAAATAATTTTCACGCAAGCTCCGCCCCCATCCAACCCTGTTAGGCCGTTGTATACTAAACGCTAATACAGCAGTAATAAAGTTGAATATCGCGTGCGCTCTTTTACCATATTCGGGTTTGAAACATTTAGTTTCGTTGTAAGTCTCAATTTTTATTTCGTTTATAACCAAAATAATAACTGATCTAAAGAAAAAATGTCCTATATTTGGATAATAAACTATATTTTCTTACTGTCAATACAAATTTTAGACATAAAAGCCGAGTAATCTTGATTAAATTTTTAATTATCTTTAAAAAAGACATGATTTTCGATTAAAAAATTAATCGAGCGAAAATGTTCCAATTACGAAACTGGTCTAGACATGGAAAGAAAAAGATTCAATAAATCATATACTAAAGTTCCATTTTGATTGTATGCGTGATTGTTTCAGAATATTAATACAAAATTACATACAATTTAGGGAGCCTCCTCTTAATTGTGGCTGACTTAGTAATTTATAAGGCAATGTTGATTTTATGGGCATATGATGATATTAAAAAAAAAGTCTGTTTAATTAAATGTATTCCATATAAGGGAAAATCTTGATAGGTAGATAGACCTTTATAGACAGCAGACTTATATTAAATCAGCTGATGTTGATTATGCTAGACTCGCCGCCATTTTGTAGTTTGCTCATCTTTAATACCCACTAATCTATAACGACATTCAATTCCATGGAATTCATAGAGCGATTAATATTCAATAACAGTTTTAATTCGGAAGCAATCATAGACTTTATGACCGCTTACAGCGACCATAGACACCTGGCTGAGTATTAATATCTTTGTTTATGGTTAGCACAGTTTTATTGATGTCTTTATGAGGTGGTGAGTCATAGAGAATGTATTTTTTATGAGTAAAGAATGTCCTGTGACCCTGGATTGTTATTGTAAGGATCGGAGCGGAATAAAATAGTAGTTTTAAAACACTAGAAGAAGCGTGGGGTTTCGCTCCCGTAGACTATCTCGGTAAAAACATAACATTGCCCTTTGAAAGTCGGGTAAAGTCCTATCCCCAGGCTTCAAGCTACTTCCATACCGAATTTCAAGTAAATCCACTATCCATTCGAAGATTAACGCGTTATTTTTTATTATTTATAGGCTCGCGTCTGACCATCAGCTTACCTGGAATAGGGCTGCCATCCATCCGGGTTTCCCCGGATTTGTCCTAGTTTGGACAGCATCTGGGGGCGTCCGGGGGATTTTTCCTATAAGCGTCCGGGTAAAACCCGGACACATATTGGTCTTACAGGCACCAAAAAGCACGATCTCTGTATTTCATCTTATTGTTTTTGTTACGTTGATTAATTAAAAAGAAAGCCTATTATTAATAAACTTCTAACTGTCTACAATGTTACCAGTAGGTAAATAAAAAACATAATTGTTTTTAGTTTCAAGTACAAAAATGTATTTTTCTACGGTGTCCGGGGAAAAATTGTGATTTTACTCAAATATCCGGGGATAATGAAGTCGTTATCTGGGACCGGCAATTTTGGTGATGGCAGCTCTAACTTAGAAGTAACCTATTCACTCTTGACGAAAAGACCGCCACGTTATAGCTATCAGGAAACACAGACTCCGACAGGGAATGTGTACCCACAATGAAAGTATAGTACCTAGTATGCGTTTAAACAAACAAACATAGTACTCCGCTTTATAATATTTGTATATAATTATTTGCAGACTATTAGATTTCACCTTATAAAGGCACCGTTATAAATGCCCTCATAAAACACGTTTTTGCATTGCGCTGTGATGATAATGTGTGCCAAACACTTCTTATTTGTATTATTGTAAGAAAGTAGACTGTTAAAATATTTAATTTGATCTGCCGCAGCGTTTTTAAATATTATCATTTATATTCTTTTCAGACACACTCTCCAAGACTAATACAGTATGCATGAAATTTCAAACTTAAAATATCTATGAGTTCTTACTATGCTTTTATTATTTGGCTCTATGAACACAAAACAAGTTATAAGTTTTTCTAGTGTTAACAAGTTTTCCATCACAACGTGCGTCAAAAAATCAATTTATTCTATAAATTAAATACTTAAACAGGTGTAGATACTAATAAAGTAAACAATTTTATTTAAATCGTTTTTAAGAAATAAATTTTAAGTAGGTCTCTCTTCATTGCACTTTGAATCAACTCTCTAAGATTACTCATAATTGAAATAGGAATAGATGTTTCAAAACTCTACACAATACTCACACATTATATAAATGCGAGTAAACAATTTTATCATTTTTTTTTATTTTTACTTATTTAAGCGTGTTCCGGCGAACCAAGACATCGGCAGATCTTGGTATCGGCCAACCATTCATTCTATGTAGCGTTATTCGGCGAAACGTGCTGTCGCTAAATAATGGTATCGACTAATAGTTTTTTCGTATTACCGTTCGTCGGTGAACCATGCTTACTGTAGACAATTATATCGTTCAAGGATAATTCTATATGCCGTACGGGACTGTTTTGAATGATTCTTAAAACTCCATTGTATGAAAGAAACTATCATTTAAGATAGATAGACAGATAAAACGTTTATTTGGTACAACACAAGACACAAAATATAATTCACATAATAAAAAGCAAAACAATAATGACTCACAACAAAAAAAAATAACAAAAGGTAAAATATGACATGCAGTTTGAGTAACATTATGAAAATACATAAAGTAACACTTACATACATACATAAAAAAGACGTAAAGAGTCCATCTATCGATGATAGTTTCTTTCATACAATAGAGTTTTAAGAATCATTCAAAAACGATAAAATTCGAGGACTTTCACAACAGATACCTACTCAAAATCTAGAGCTGATAGACATATAGTTTCTTAAACGCTATGCACAGTTCTTTATGAAATAAACATCTTAGCTGGTAAAAAATGTTTGGTTGTATATTATTTCAGTGCGGTTGCTAACCATACACAGCCAATTGTGATTTTCTTCACAATTCCGCGCATTTCTTGCCTATCAGCATTTATCTTGTAGGAGCACGTGGCTTTTTTTTTTTAACGTGGTAAAATTATCAAATAAGTCCTCCCACCCCGGGCAGGGTGGGAGGGACTGTCAGACTTTTACTGACTAAAATCCACGGTGTTCCTTCAATAACCCTTTACGTACCGGGGTCACGGTAATGGGATAAGTCCCACGACCCCGGCAGGCTTCGGCCCTCTGCAGGGGGGGCCTCGTCATGTTGCTGACGCTCTTTGAGGCGCGCGTGGAACACGACGCGCCGTCGACCCGGGCATGGTCCATGGTCGGACAGCGAGTTGCCCTTTACTCGCTGTCCGCATGCCCAGGAGCACGTGGCTAAATAAGAACAGCCCTACAGGTTGATCTTCAAAGTTAAGCAATACTTGCTAAGGTCGGTCTTTGGACGAGTGAGGCGGTTAAGCAGTTGGTGCCAGCTGTCATTTGTCCATCTTTGACAGTCGTTACGGGTGGTCAGACGCCTGAATTTTTGACAGCTGTCTTACCAAGAGGTATCGTCTTATCTAACTACAGCTCGCCTACCCAATAATATATTTCTATTAATTAAATAATGATGTTTATTTTGCAAATCTATACTAATATTATAAAGCGGAAAAGTTTGTTTGTTTGTTTGTTTGCTTGAACGCGCTAATCTTCGAAAGTACTGGGTGGATTTGGATGCAATTTGGTATGGAAGTAGCTTGAAGCTTGAGAAAGGTTATAGGCTACTTTTTACGCGACTGCAAAATAGGAGAGTTATGTTTTTACCGTGATAGAAACCACGGGAGCGAAGCCCCGCGTGAGTACTAGTAGGTTATAAATAACACTTTCACACGTCTTTTTTTCGTAAATGTAAACTAGATGAGGCCAGTGTTTCCTAACTGACTACTCTGAGAAGAAACACTGAAACAAACTCAGAGGTCAACGTCTCTTTTAAAGTCCAGACAATCTGTAGTGATCAAATCATATGAGAGCCATGTAGGTTAATGTCTGTGGCGCCCTTTAGAGGACAGAATCAAACAGATTTGAGCAGGCCCGTCCAAACAGCGCAAGCATTTGTCAAATATCGCGTAGATCAACTTAGAACCTTAAGGAGCTGGAACGATTTGACGAACAATACCAAAGTAAGAACATTTGAGTGGGCCGTCTAAGCACTCAAACTGCCAGAATAGTATTATAATTACTAGTAGACTCTTAGATTTGTTTTACAATTTTTTGTTTGTAATTCCATTGTGATGTATTAATTGGTCTATACTAATAATATTATTATGATGTTTGTACACTGACAGCCCTTAATCTGTAAAGCCTGCAATACATGTTTGCCGAGCGTTGTCGAATGAAGGCCAATACCCACATGTAGACAGTATATTTGCCTTGTCTTGCTATCGCTCGGTGTCACTTGCCTAGTTGGCCGAGTGGAGGCCAGCGCCAACGTGTATAGAGCTCATTTGGTGCAATTTGTCTTCGCTCGCCGTTGCTCGTGATCACTTGCCTCACTTCGGATCGGTGTCGATTTTGGTCACAAATCAAAGGCGCTCGCCTGCGCTCGGCCAACCTGTGGGCAGCTCTACAGACCCTCTTCTACATTGGTCGTCTGTATTGGCTTTCGACGAACTTGTCGAACGTGTGGACATTATTTCTTGCCCTGTACCTATTTGTCAACGCTCGCGTTGGCCTACGCTCGGCCAACATGTATTGCAGGCTTAAGACATCGCCTTGTGCGATAAGACCGCCCATTGTACGGTGGCCGGCACGTCAACCTACTCCAATCTGTCAAAATAATTTAATAGATTTACAACTTTATTACAACATGATAAGGTTCAAACTCAATTGGTAAATTTGACAGATTCGGATAGCTTGATGTGCTGGCGACTGTACACTAGTTTAATTTTTTGTATCCATATAATTATATATTGTAAGGTGTACAATAAATTATATAATAAATAAATAAAATAAATAAATATACTGTCCTCTCATACCTAATTAACCTGTAGGTATTATGGATACATTGTAAAAATGATATTTTTATTTGTTATGAGTAACTGTGGAGTTTCTTGCCGGTTCATCTCCATAGAAAACGAACCAATTTCGAACCGTGCCCTAACTGCTGATGTGTGTGCTATGTGTGTTTTTTTAAATAAAACATTTTGAATTTGAGTTTGAATTTGGTTTAATAATTAATTAGATTAAGGTATGATGAGGCTGACGAACCTTTTGTACGGTAAAAGTCTTTAAACAAATATAGACATAAAAATCTAACTACAGAACTGTGGAGGTCAAATACCTACTCGGCTGTATCTAGTCAGACCGGAACTAACACAGACATAGTTGGCAAGCAAGAGGTAAGATGATGATCATATATTAACTCTGTATTAGTGTAACAATTGTAGGTAAGCCAAATAAATAAATGAATATTCAAACAGACAAATTGAGACACCACGAACAGACAACGGATATCGAAACATTCAAAATCTATTTATAATTTTAAACTGAATCGCGTTAGACCACAAGGAAAATGGCGCTCAAAAATAAAACAATGCACAAACCAGACTGCTTTTGAACCAACGTAGAATTCTAATGCGGTAACACAATAGGACACTCATAAAAATGCAATAAAAATACCTAATAATTTAATTAGCAACCATTAAAGAATCTATATCCTTATATCGTAAAATCGATTCTCAAAAATCGATTTCTAATCGGTAATCGAGATATTTGTATGCCATCGTGGTGAGTGGCGTTCAACATTTTCATTCAAGAGGCAAACATCTATGTATACTACTGTTATAAAGCGGAAAAGTTTGTTTGTTTGTTCGCGCTGATCTTGGAAAGTATTTGGTGGGTTTGGACACAGATTACTAAATAGTTACTTCGTAACAGATACATCACTCTCATACAAAAGCGAAAATACCTACGCTATAATAGCCTACAAAATCTTAATAATAATACCAGCTGTTTGCAGCGAGAAGAAATGTACCATAAGTACGCACACAGAGAGTTGAGATTGTTTTGCCCGCCGCGCGACCCACGTCATCGAGCGAATGTCCTAGGGTTGTATATGATGATATTGGTAATAAAACGAATATAGAAAAACAATTATTTTTTATTTGTTGATCAAATATGTTTCAGTTTAATAAAATGATAGATGCATTTTTTCCTTCCCTGAATTCCCGTTTATTAAATTTTAGTGTCGAAAATATCCTAAACCGCGTAAATAATTTTAATTTTAATAAAATTCCGCGCAAATAAATAATCAAAAGGACAACAGGAGCAAAGCGGAGGAAAATCAATTGTTTGTAGGTCGATCCCTTATGACGTTGTCAAAATTAATTAAAAACCTCAGGCAGGCATGCGGCAGCCCACTGTCGGATGTACCGACGGCGATACGCGAAGCGGTAGGCATATAACGCGTGGCCTTGAGCGAGTGACGGACGCCTGGTTTGGATGAAATTTGTTATGGGAGCTTGAGGAAGATAATTGTATTATTATCCCGATTGCAAAAAAAGAAAGGTTCTATTTTGATCATGGTAAAGTCCTCGGGAGCAAATACCCGCGCGACCGCCAATTAGTTAAATAAAATTATAATTTAATTTCATGGTATTATCTGTGGACAACCATAGAAAACGCCATAATTATCTGCTATCATTCGCTTCTATTCCAAAAGAATTTATGTAGTTGAAGTTTTATTAGAGAGAAACCACTCTGTGATCATGTTTTGGAATAGTGTTTGGGATACGTTTTATAACTAAAGAAGTATACAGATACTAGATACCAGTGATGCTAGTTTCACACAAGACTGCATTCGTTTTAAATAGCCAATGACTTGTTCTAAGTCCCCTAGGTGGGGCAGAGGGCGACTATAGTGCTCCGCCATCGCGTTCTGTCTTGGGCTACGCGCTTCACTTCGGGCCACGTTAACCCGATTTTCTTTAAATAGCTAAGAGTCTCACTAATTACATTGGTCGACAACATGTATCTTTTGTTTTGAAGCAGCTAATTTCATAAATAACTATGCATAGCGTTTATAATCCTGTAAGAGGCTATATGTCTATCAGCTCTAGATTTTTTTGTAGTTAATCTGTTGTCAAAGTTCTAGAATTTCATCGTTTTTGCATATTTAATGACTGTAAAAAACTATATTATTGAAAAAAAAAGCGTTATTCCTGCTTCCTTCATTGCACTGGGAATAAACTCTCAATTTCCCATGAACATTATTATGATAGTTTTTCCATACAATAGAACTTTAGAAATTTCTTCGGAAAAATTCATCAAAACAAACGTCTATATTTCAGAAACGGAAAGCCATAGAGATATAAATGAAAAGAGCAGGACTTTAAAAGATGTTTATTTAGAGACCTATACAAAATGGTACACTTTGTACTATATCATAATATACAAAAACAATGAAATTGTTCGACTTTGACTATAAATAAAATATTGAGCTGATAGATAGATAGATAGATGGATATATACTTTATTGTACACGAAAATTTAAACACACCTATTTAACAATATTGCTTATTCTATGGTAACAATGGCGGTCTTATCGCTGAAAGACAATAGTTTATACAGGTTCACACAAGCTCTTTTTCACGAGATTTTTAAAATTAATTTATCAATGTTTTAGTTGTGCTTAATTTGTGTCAGCCATTGTTATTATTGTAATAATTCGAAAATAGACATGATTAAATTACTGATTACTTCTGCTGGGACGCAGGTGTCCTCTCTATGAGAGAGAATTTGCCATAATCCATGACGCGAAACCCGTCTGTTTTTGTGGATGTCGCATATCTTCGTAGTTTAGGTCCTTATAGTTTCTGATACGTTCGGTATGTTTGGAACGCAGGATATTTTGTTCCATAGCTCGTTGGCAGACTCCAAATTCCAACTTTCGATGCGGAATCAGCGAACATGTTTGCGCTCCATACTTAGGTGATGGCGGGGAGAATGCACATTGCACATGTCCATGAGCTTTCTTTTAAATTGGGAGAGCATTTTTTGGCGTTCCGTAGCCGAATGGAAAAAACGGAACCCTTATAAATTCGTCATGTCTGTCTGTCCGTCCGTATGTCACAGCCACTTTATTTCGAAACTATTTTCGAGTTTCCGATATTGTGGCACTGTTGTAAGCGCCATGATTACGGATTAACTGAAGTCATTGCGGGTGGACGTTTATGAGCAGATGAATCGGTCTACCCTCTTTCTCGTTAGTTTTTCGTTTTTATCACTAAAAACTCGATTCTGTTCCGGACACACAAAACTCACCGTGTCGACTCGCGAACTTCAACTTCGAATCACTGGATTCCAGGCCCTCGACAGTTGAAACCCATCCTCCCGGTTGAAATTGTCGTATTTGGTAATCTCAATCGCTTCCATTACCAGTCTGGGTATATAATGGCGTTCTGTCGAGATGACCTGAGAGTTATGTAACTCATTCCAATGGTTCGATCCCGCGTCTAAAAGATGTTGTGCTATTGCTGATTTTTGAACATCATTATTTTTCACTGCCCTAATGTGTTTCGAAGTTCTGCAAGCTACGGTATGCTTTGTCTGACCGATGTACGACTTTCCACAGCTGCAGTCCACTTTATAGACGCCGGGTTTTTCCAGAGGGAAGTTGTCCTTCGGCGAACGCAGCATCTGAGAGACTTTCTTGAACGGAGTGAAGATAGTCTTTATGGCATATTTCCGAAGAATGTTTGCAACCCTATCTGTCACTCCTTTCACGTGTCCCTATATATATTGTACTCTTTGCTTTCACGTACGGCAAGAATGCTGGCTGCCTCTCAGCCTCGCACTTCCGGTGTCTAGAAACAGGTTTTCCTGTTTTAAGTTTTAATGATACTGTCAGCTTGTTAGCTTAAAAACTTATATCGCTTTACGATTATTCTTACAATAATTTAATTAAAATAAAATAAGAGGGGGCTCTCCATACATGGATCTGGAAACAAAAAAATATATTTTTTATCAAACCTATATATAGCAAATAGGTTTATACATAGATAGGTCTGTAAAATGACATTGAGATTTCAAAAACAATTTTTTCTCTAAGTCAATCGTTTTAAAGATAGACACTTTCAAAGTGGTAAAATGTGTGTCAATTTGGCCAAGGTAACTTAACTAGCTTGGAATTACACAGTCTAATTCCACCAAGCCCTGTCCATCATCGGACTACAAGACAAACAGCGATGCGCCATCGTTACATGGTGGACATCCCACCCATACGCACAACACGTTTTGGGAATAGTGTCATTGTGCGTACAGCTAAGGAGTGGAATTCTCTGCCGGAGTCCGTGTTTCCTTTAAGTCAAGAGTGAATGAGAGTGAGACTTCTAGGCAAGCGTGCTTCATCTTCGACCACATCATCGCTTGACTTCAGATGAGTTGTGGTCACACACAAGCCTATCAACAATAAAAACAAAAAAAGATATTTGAACTGACATCATTAAGGTGCTTGTGGAGTTTTATTTATTTACGGATGGCCTCTATTTCTTCTAGCACCCGTTAAACTACTCCAATTTAGACACAAACATAAAATTAGGCGCTTCACCATAACTTTGGCACACTCAGAGCTCAATCAATCAACTTCCAATGCATATCAATTTTGCATACAATCGTTTGGGAACGATTTTGGCGCGCAATAGACTCATAATTGTTGGCGGTGTTGCCAACCTTACAAAGCAAGCGGCTAAATTGAAATTGAAAAACATTTATTCGGATAAAGACAAATACAATAACATACAATACAAAATTACACACATTATAAAAAAGTTTTTTTATTATTTATTATTTGAATTATATTATGATTTAATATTATTATCAAAATGTGACGAAGGAGGCTGGACCTGACAACACAGGGTATCTTAGTGTGGCGTTCAGTGCAAAATTTTGATTTTCAGTGCAATATTTTTATATTTTAAAGAAATAAATGAATTAGCCTGATTGTGTTTGAAATATGTTATAGGCAAATAGAATTATATTAATTGGAGGTATTGAGAGATGATTAAGTTTGAAAAACAAATCTCATATTATCCTATTATTATTATCTATCTAATACATAAATATCATACTTTGATAGTTTTTATTTTACGTGATATCTTACCGTTCATCCGATTGCAACAAATCTCATATTATCTTATTATTATTATCTATCTAATACATAAATATCATACTTTGATAGTTTTTATTTTACGTGATATCTTACCGTTCATCCGATTGCAACAAAATTGGTAACTTATTGCTTGTATGTACTTTTTTTCTAATTTTTAACGAATAAACTCAAAAACTACTGGACCCATTTGAAAAGTTCTTGCACCAACTACATTATTGGCAAGTCACATAGCCTACTATAATTTCACAGATATTTTTTTACGCGCTGCGTGCAGAATCTAATCTAATATACTTTTATTCATATTTAAAAACTATAATAAAAGTAAATGATGTCATGTGACAGGCAAATTTAAAAAGAATTAAATTAAATATAAATAAATAAATAACATTCCTAAACATTGCTGTCGACTTTCAACTAAAATAGGTTTCAACGAGATACAGTACCTACCTATAACTAAAGCTGTAGGCCATTTTTTTTAAACTGCAAAATCATAGTCAGTCATACAAATACTAGGAAAAACGAATTTATTTTTCGCTAATCTTAGCTTCCTACTACTGAACCCTTTACTGGGTCTGAGTCCGACTGGCACTCGGCTAGTTTTTTAAAGTGTTTTTTAAACATAAGTATGTACTTTTTTTTCAGTTTGAGTTTGACTTTTTCTTTAGGATAGGGTTGGCAACACTGATTGTCAGCCATATTGGTTACATTTGAGCCAACCGCCATTGTTGTGTCCAATTTGTAACAATGACTGCAATTACTTTAATATTAATTACTTAATGACGACATATAATTGTTTAACAGTGATGTTTTGTTTAATTGTGTGTTGAGATAGTGTTATTCTTTTCAACCGACGACCAAAAGAGGAGGTTATCAATTCGACGCGTATATTTTTTTTTTTTGCTAATGGGTTCGATCAAATTGCTGTATAGTAAGACGTGTCCGAAACTGAAGGACGTAATAATCGTAAAATTAAATACATATTTGGAAAACTACCAGAAAGACGAGAGAGTTAAAAATCTAAATAAGTATAATTGCTGGAGATCTCAATGAACACTTTCAACGAAAGTTGGTTTGAGCGAGATACGGTCAGCACATTTGATCACTTTGGAAGTGTCTTTTTAACAACTAACTTTGAGAAAAAATGTTTTTAGAAACCTTAATGTTATTTTTAAAAATCTAATGAGTTTTCCCACATGTATAGGACTGATGACTTTTTTAGTTTCATATCCACGTAAAAAAAACTTGGTTGTGAAAAAAATTATATAAAAAAAGGCTTGATTTTTTTGGACTAAATATCGTAAAGCGGTTCACAGAATATATCTAAGTACCTATCAAGTTTCAACTGTGTAGGCTTAATAATTTCTGTTTAAAGTGGCTGTGACATTCCTACGGACTGACGGACAGACAGACAGACAGACTGACATGACGAATGTATAAGGGTTTTGTTTTTGCCATTCGGCTACGGAACCGTAAAAAGTAGTTGAGCGATTAGCTGCTGCACTGCATATCACAGGATCGATTTCCGCATCGGAACAAACAACAGTATCTGTAGCCTTTAGATAGCGAGTTCCAGCGGGCCTAGACAAAATCCATTTTCTGTAAGCGTTAACGCCAACGGAAAAATTAAATTGTATGGAGTTGACATTTACTAACACGTGACAATCACGTGACATGTGGTTAGCAACTCCATACAATTTAATTTTTCCGTTGGCGTTAACGCTTACAGAAAATGGATTTTGTCTAGGCCCGCTGATCGTTATTTTTCAACAAATGGCTGTTTTACTTTTTGTACATAACAATCATGTGTAAGAGGAGAGGAGCTTGTGGCTAAATAATAACAGCCACCCGGTCTTCAAGGTTAAGCAAAGCTTGGCGAGGTCAGACCATTGATGGGTGAGCATCTTGACATATCGAGAATCCTCCGTGCCTCGGGAAGCACAGTAAGCCGTTGGTTCTGGTTGTAATTTGGACATCTTTGCTAGTCGTTACAGCTAGTCAGAACCCAGAAAATCTGTCATGTAACGTGTAACGTTGCCCTTAGGCAATTGAAGGATAGAAGGTTTTTTTTTTTTTTTAAAAGATCTGGTAATAAGGGTACAATTCACACTCTTCTTTCACTTTTTAGTCAGAACAAGTCTGTCACTCCCTGAGAGAAGGAGGAGTCATTAGAATTAGACATTAATCGGTCTTTTTTTTATCGACAATGGGTTCGCGTTTGACCACCACCTCACCTGATGGTAAGTGATGATGTGGTCGAAGATACACACCCTTGACTTAAAGACTATAGGTTGTAGCTATCGGGAAACACAGACTCGGGCAGGGAATTCCACTCCTTAGCCGTACGCACAATGAAAGTATTCCCAAAACGTTTAGTGCGTATGGGTGTGTTGTCCACCATGTAACGATGGCGCATCGCCGTTCGTCTTGTAGTCCGATGATGGAACGGGCTTGGCGGAATTAGACTGTGTAATTCCATCGCACACTCCCCGAAATGTAACCGATAGAAAACCGATAGACTTGCAACTCGTCGTCGATGTTCAAGGCTCTGGAGCTTTGACTCGACCAGTGCATCGTTGCCAATGAGTCTCTTGGCCCGGGTTGTGGGGGTCAGGTAGGAAGTCACTCCATTTAAAACACTAGAGTGTGGCAAATGAAAGTAGACACTCGAATTATTTGCAAAGTTTTTATATGGCAATGCTATACTAATGTCAAACTCAATTTTCAAAAACAAGATGGCTTGTTGTTGGTGATTTGTTGTGATCGGTTTAATAGCATTTATTCAGCGAAAAATGAACAAAACTATTAAAAGTGGAGTACGGGAGATGTTGTTTCGCATGAAGTTTAAATATCAAGAAAAACAATAGGAGAAAGACGCTGAATTCAAACAAAAACAAGATTGTTTACGTGTGGTGTTCGATTTCATAAGTTAGTATGACGCTACTAAGTTGATACTTTGTCGTAATTCATAATATATTTATCGTTTAGCGAGGAAAAATATTTTGATTCACATTCATTTTATAGAATGTTAAACATTATGGTTATTTAACATACAATTAAATGTTGCATGGTTTTTAAATTTTTTTTTTATTTTATAGAAAATCTGGTGGATGTAGCAGGGGTTGATGAGATAGAATGATGAAATGATGATGAATGAATGATGAAACCTACTGAAAAACTTACGGATTTAGAGCAGAAAGATAGGATAAGAACCCAGAACCAGTACTGAAGGATGAAATAGATTCAATCACTGGTATGTTTTTACTAAGAGTACATAACTTTATAAAGATGTAATTGAATTCACGATTTGCAGAACCTAATAATTTTGTTTTACCATTTCTTTACAGAAGAGAGCGTTACTACATTAAAAAGAATTTAAAATGAAGGTGCGCGTAAAGGCCATATAAACCCACAGTGTCCGACTTAGATAGTTTTGACATAGATGCTATTCGTAACAAAATTAACGAATTTCATATCGTTAGAAAACAAATTTAAACCGAAACACACCAGAGCCAGTATATGAAGCTGATGAAATTCTGAAGCAGAATGGGCACGAGGTATTGCGAGTTCCCCCCTACCACAGTGATCTAAATGCCAATGAGTTAGTATAGAGTTTGGCTAAACATAAAGTGGCAAGTAAAAATATTGCTCTGCCTGCAGTGGAGTTACAGAAAGTTATAAAAGAGTCGTTTGAAAATATAACTCCCGAGGAGTGAAAGAAAATGACTGATCATTTCATCCATGTTGAAAATAAATATGAAGAAAGGGACAGAATTACAGAAAATAATTTAGAAAGTTTTATAATTAACGTAGGAAACAATGACTCCAGTGACTCTAATTAAACTTTCCACATGGAAGTCTTACATTCAGATTTTGTTTATAGTGAATAAATCAGAACTATTTTAGAATACTGTTGTTTTTTTTTAAATCGAATTAAGACACAATATCTAAACTATTACCTACCTAAAATACCTCTTGTATTTTTATTCCGATGAAATAAAATAGATTATTCTAAAGTATCAAATATGGTTATTCCAGGTATTTCATAGTAGTTTTGGGGTTGCTATGCTGTTATTTTTTAAATTTGCCGCGCTTTTTCAGTCTCTACTTTCGTTTGCCAGACTTTAGAACTCAGCTGTATTCGGGTACACAGGAAGCCGGCCACACTTTAGTTGGTAAAGGCTGAGCAGATGGATAATAATATTATAAAGCTTGTTTCTTTGTTTTTTTGCGCGGAGCTGGGATGTCATTGTCTGGAGGTGGAACGTGCACGTACATATGCTTGTGCACTATGGGCTGCTGGGGAGGACCGTACTGCGGCGCGGGGGCACCGTAAGAGGATGAGGGAGCACTAATCTTCGAATGTAATAATTTAGAAGATCTGAAGCTCCCTGATTTACACACCGCACGCGCGTCCGTACCGCTCCGTAGTTGTACGCGAACTCCTAAGGGAGGGGTAGTGTGTTTCACTCTACTACCCTCGACTCTCTAAGCGCGGGGCGCATAAGCATTGAGACGACAGATCTTCTATATCATTACATACACTATCTACAGTAGATTTGGATGAAATTTGTTGTAAAAGTAGCTTGAAACTTGAGGAAGGAGATGGGTTTTTTACTCGAATGCAAAAGAGGGAGGTTTATAGATTTATCGTGATAGTCCACGGGAGCGAAACCGCGTGACTGCTAGTTATCTATACAGTTCATTTGGTATAGTGTACTCTAAGTTATTTCATCACGCGTATGATTATGGTAATAAGCACAAATTGCGGACTGGCTGTGAATGTCAATTGTTTCGCGGACCGTTCTAATCATTGTTGACTGGTGACGTAAGATGGGCTGATTATGACGTCATCTGCCACAATGTGTCATGGTTTGTGGTAGCATATTTTCGTTTGTTATCGGGGGGGAAACCTTCAAAAGTACCTTGAACCCTTGGGGAAGAAGAACAGGGAGTGTGGGATTTCTACCTCACTAAAACCTACAACCTCTGTGCAACGCCTATTAGGGCTCATCCCTGAGGAGAATTCCGTCTCCCCTGAGCCTTGCTGTACCCGGTAGCACGTGACAAATGTGCCACCGTCTTCCCTGGGATCACTCGATGGGCGATCAGGCTCCCAACTCTGAGCGCCCGTGACCCCGGAAACCCACCTGACGCAAAATGTGCATGCGGGGATTTCAGCGTGTTAGGCGAAACGTTGGTTGCCGTTTTCTCCTAGCGGGATCGACTCTCTTACGATCTTGCTCGGCTACCTTCCGGATGAGCAAAGTGTCACAGAAGGAGGCCAGGTATGTAGTACCTGCTGGTTTAGCCTCCTGCGCATTGCGCATTGTTTATCATTTTTAACAACATTCTGGTTACACTGGCGGACAAAACTGATTTGCCAATTGTCAGGAACTAGGCTGGTAGGCAAATAAACCGTTATTAATTTTTGCTATTAAGTTTTCTTTGCAAACCGTACTTTTCGACTAATATTTGACAGATGTACTGTATATTAAAAATGACGAGACAAGTTCACACGTAAATCTCTCTTCTCCACTCATGGTTGACTGGTAGAGAATGCCTACAGCATTAAGTCTGCCATTTAAATAAATAAATAAGTTCGTGGGTTCATAATCTTCAAGGTTTATTTATTTATTTAAATTAAGTATATCACATACATCGCACAATATAAAATAATCTTACTAACAAAGTAACCGGCCTCATCTAGCTTAACTTAAAACACAAAAAATGACGTGTAAAAGTGTTATTTACAAACAATTTACAAAAATAAATATTTCATTTCATTTCATTTCAGCTAATGCCCATAACAATTACGGCGTACATAGCGCTCCCCAGAACAATAGTGCGGCCTTAAAATAAAGTCTTATAACTAATCCTTACTAATATTATAAATGCGAAAGTAACTCTGTCTGTGTGTTACGCAATCACGCCTAAACTACTGAAACGATTTTAATGAAATTTGGTACGGACATAATCTAGAGCCTGAGAAAGGACATAGGCTACTTTTTAATGCCAAAAAAGGCTGGAAGGGGTTGAAATAGGGGATGAAAGTTTATCGTCGTATGGAAATTACGTATTTTTTAAAGCTAGAAGCTTGAAACTTATTTTTTAAACTTTAGACTTTTGATTAGATATTATTAAATACGACATTCAAATTATGTATGAGTTTTATTTTAAAAATAATTAGCAAAAAAATTTAATCGTTCGTCAATCGTCCCGTCCTTCATATTATGAAGCACGGGACGATTGACGTATGTCGGGCATGCTATCGTCCTGGTGAGTCCATCAGACATATTGTCTCCGGTTGTTCACGTCTAGCTAACGGCGAGTACTTGCATAGACACAATCAAGTAGCCAGAATTATCCACCAGCAACTTGCTTTGAAATACAAACTTGTCGATCATCACTGATAGGACTATTGTTGCCAATAAGCCTGATATAGTGGTGATAGACCGATTAGTGCGCCGCGCAATGATAATCGATGTTACCATCCCACATGACGAGAATCTCGTGAAAGCTGAGAAAGAGAAACACATTAATTATCTCGACTTAGCTCATGAGGTTGTTGACATGTGGGATGTGGACTCGGCTGTCATTGTGCCGATTGTCATATCAGTCAATGGGCTGACAGCTAAAAGCTTCGACGACCATCTGTCGAAGCTGGCTTTGCACAGCTGGATAAAGGGCCTGATACAGAAGGCAGTTCTCCTCGATACAGCTCGTATTGTGAGGAGGTTCCTTTCTCTGGAGACCTAACCACCGGTAGCTTGGACCCCGCTCCCGATACCAGTGGACTGCCATTTTTTATATCAATAAATGTTTTTTTTTGTCACTTTTTTATAGAAAAATATTTAAAAATGTAATTTTTGAGAGGTATATGAAATAAAGAAAATAAAAATAAATAAAATTTGCTATTTAAAATAAAATTCATTTTTATTTTGCAAAAAGTTTATATACAATCAAGGTTAAGCAAGGCATGCCGAGGTCGGTCTATAGATAGGTTATCTTGACAGACAATTTTTCAAATTTTAGTTGATGATAATTATCATCAAATAAATAATGTTATATTTTAGATTTTGAGTTTAGTAATTACAAACAAACAAAAAAGTTTTTCCTCATTATTATCTATAGGTATATTAATGCGTCAAGCAACAATTTTGTATCCCTTTTTACGAAAATATCCGTCTATATATTTTCGTAAAAAGGGATACAAAATTGTTGCTTAGACGTATGAAATTTGGCACTGTTACAGTTTATATGGAGAAAGAATGAAGACAACTTTTTTTATACATTCGAAGCTATTTTAATTATTGCCGAATTTCCACTGGTCATTCTAATAGTTCTTGTTATAGTATAGCTATAGAAGTATAGATTTTATATAGGTAGTCTGGATGTTTACCTTGTGGCTTTTCTGGCTTATTATAACTGTGTTATTGTATATAAAGGTCTATTAACAACTCCACATTTTTGTGTGTGTTTGTTGTTATTTTTATATTTACTTTTTTTTTTTTTTTACTAGCTTAGGGGAGACCGGGGCCACAATTAACAAAAATATATTTTTAGTTGTAGCTAAGAAATAATTCAACATTTAGACTTGATTTTTGAGATACATGATGCTTAAATCATTCAGGTATTACGTAATTATCTCAAAACAAACGTAATAGTAACGATGCCGTAAATAGAACGCTTTTTCCCAAAAATGGTGGATGTTAATTGTTACCTCAGGTTTGGGGCTAGAATTAACAGGTATGGGGCAAGTATTAACAGAAGGGGTAAAAATTAACATAGGTTATGCTGACTAATATAAAGAAAAATAAATATATTTAGACCATATTTTTTTATTAATTAAAAGTGTAATTAATACAGCCTTGCATGAAACTCGTATTCTTATAAACTCACAATAACAAAATCCCAAAATATCTGAACATAAACGAAATCTCAAAATACGTTTAAATATTTCAACGTGACAAAGTAATATCTCTCTAAAATAACTATTTATCAGTCTTAAACAGGACTTATTTTTTTTATATTTAAACTTTAATTAGACATATTACTTAAAAACATCATACGATGAGGTAGAAAATGGCACATTTTTTATCTTAAAAGCTAGGCAATGAGTCTTTAATAAACATCTTAAACTTAATTATTATTGTCTTTAGACTTAAACAACGTATATAAAATGTAGTTTAATACAAAATCAACAAAAAATATCAAGGATTAGGAACTATTTTAAATACCTACGAACTGAAAGAGTATCTATTAGTATTCATCATCTGAATTACAATTCAAAGAACAGAATGCTGTGATATCACCTTTAATACATCCTGCTTGCGCCCAGTCCTTGCAAGAGATACATTCGATCCATTCACCACCTGATGTATCTTCATTATAGGAGGCACCGCAAATGTTACAAAAATAGTCATCATCATCGTTAGAGCTATTGCTTTCATTTAATATCCTTTTCTTCTCTTTTCCTACTTTTTCGTCTTTATTTACATTTCCTTTAGCCTTTCCTTTACCTTTTCCCTTATCTTTTTTGTTTTCTTTATTTTCGTGTTTTGATGTGATTTTCGTCTTTTTCATTTCTCTAATATTATGTTCTTCTTCTAGAGCATTTTTTTCGAGGCATCGGTAAGAATAGCAGACTTTTTAGCGCGTTTTCTATTTGACGTAATTCGTGGTGGAGCTTTTGGTAGAGGTCCTATGATTTCGACTGGTTATTACTTTACTTAACGTTTCAAATGGTAGGTATTAACAAGTTAATTCTAGCCCCTCCCATATGTTAATTATAGCCCCAAAGGTACACTTTAAGTATTAAATAACATTATAAAATATTGGTCCATAGTAATGGCAAATAAGAAACTTAGAATTCTTATGTATAAAATATGCTTTTTGGGAAACAAAAAACATAATCATAACATTTTATAATTATTGTACAAATAAAAAAATTGTGAACTATAAAAAGATCGTTACCTGCTTAAAAATTTCGACCGGCACACAGCTCACTCACATGACGCGCGGAGCGCAACTAACCGATGACTGTGGCATGCGGCGCGATCGAGTTGTCAAATTGAGACACGCACTGGAGGTGTAGTGTGTATAGTTATAGAGAAATTTGCTTGTTAATACTTACCTCTGTTAATTGTAGCCCCGGTCTCCCCTATATATTTTTATGTACTGTGCTATAGTTTATTGATCACTTTGTGAAGCTCATTTTTAACGTGAATGCGAGGATACTATCAAATAAAAAGACGTACCTATGTATAATGTAAAATTGTGAAAATCAATTATTTTTTGAAAAGGTAACCGTGGATTTTCTTACCGTTTCTTCTCCATAAGAAACAACCACTTTAAACCGTGCATTAACTTCTGACGTTTTAGAAGTTTAGGCCTATCTTACTCTTACTATTAATGAATTATTAATTAATCTATACTAATATTATAAAGCGGAAAAGTTTGTTTGTTTGTTTGTTTACTTGCTTGAACGCGCTAATCTTCGAAAGTACTGGGTGGATTTGGATGAAATTTGGTATGGAAGTAGCTTGAAGCTTGAGGAAGGTTATATACTTTTTACGCGACTGCAAAAAGGAGAGTTATGTTTTTACCGTGATAGATTCCACGGGAGCGAAGCCCCGCGTGAGTACTAGTCCTACTAATATTATAAATGCGAAAGTTTGTGAGGATGGATGGATGTTTGTTACTCTTTCACGCAAAAACTACTGAACGGATCTGAATGAAATTTGGTAAGTATATAGTTGGCAGCCTGGAATAACACATAGGCTACAAGATGAACATTTCACTTTTTATCCCGGAATTCCCACGGGATCGGGATTTACGCGGGAAAAAGCTCCCACGCGAACGAAGTTGCGGGCAAAAGCTACTGTGAAATAAAATAACTATGATTTTCTGACGTTTTATAAATGGACATGTAGGCAGGCCTATGAGATATAAAATATTTTTGATTTTGTTTTTGACTGCAATATAGGCACGCCTCAGTATAAGCAAATTGTAGTGCAGTGTAGGTGTACTACTAGGCTCAACTCTGTAACCGATCGCTTGGCGCAGTAGCCTGGAGAGCCGTACAAAACGTTCCCTGCCGGAGTCTGTTTCCCGATAGCTATAACCTAGAAGTCTTTAAGTCAAGAGTGAATAGGTTACTTTTAGGTAAGCGTGCTCCATCTTCGACCACATCATCACTTACCATCAGGTGAGATGGTGGTCAAACGCGAACCTATAATCAATAAAAAAAGTCGGTGGATCGAACCCGAGGTCCTGAAACACTTCTCGAGATTGCGGGAATATTGTAATGAGATACTGTGGCCCTGAAACATAAGGGCAGTTGAAGGAACAGAGTGGGCTTTAAGTCAGTAGAAGTCTGACACTCCCTGTCGCTACATCCAGAGGGAGGAGGGATTGGAAGATTTACTCAACGAAAAAAGAATTTAAAAAAGTTTTTATTTCAATTTATTGTTTTATTTCAATTTCAAAAAAGGTTACTTCTTATAGGCTACTAGCTTTTGCCCGCGGCTTCACCCGCGTTAATTTACACTTGGACGTAGTTACGCAAAAAGGATCCAACCCACAAAATGTCACTTTTGAGATAATGAAGTTTGAAGTTTAAGTTGTATTTGCTCTTTGATTTCTATTTTGTGATTTTGTTGATTTGGGACATAGTTGTAATAATTGGTATCCTTTTTATAGAAATATGTTTTATTGGGAATAAATAAACATTTTTAGAGATATTTAAGTAAATATGGGGTTGGATAGTTTTAGCTAAAAGCCATTTTCAATTATGCTAAGCTTATATTGAATTTCGCAATAACGGTCCAGCATGGCAAATTGTTATATAATTATGGATTTATATAATAAAACAGTAAATTTTATTTATTGAATTTTTGTTATATATGTCTGAATACAAAAAAAAAACACTTAAGATCAGTTTTACATTATATAAAGCTTAAGCTATTTATATATTCTTCTGTTTGCAATGATTTGTCATCACTTAACTTTATTCAACTTCCTCCATTTCAATGTTAAATTCTGGTTCACCCCCAAACCCTTCGAAATCGTCTGGAAGATTGGTATTACCTTTTTGAGTTATTATTTTTGTTGCTCAGTTTCAATATTTATTTATTTATTTATTTCTTTATAAAAGGTAGCTTCACAGCTTGCAGATACAGATATCAAAACAATTACTTAAAAGTTACGCCAATTACGAAGTACACAGATATTAGAGGTAGATTAAATACAAAGTAGACATGTCTGTTATTATAATTTACAGTGTATGTGTAAGTGTATCTGAATAGTGTGGATGTGTGTGAATGGGTGATGTGTGTATGTATGAGTGTATCTTACTTATATAATATCGTATAATTTCTCTATAATGACTCAAGGTGGGATCGTTTTTGCGGAATTAAAATATAAACCTGTCATAGATGTGGGTTGGTATATAATATAAATATACCCCATACTAATAAAAAGGTCAAATTCACATATTTTGACTAGGGTGTTTTTACTAATCGAAAATATAGACCATAGAGACTAATTTGGCATACTCAGCTCATTTTCGACCATACTGTGGGTTGGATCCTTTTTGCGTAACCACGTCCACTTTGTCAATAATTATATTTCCAATCGGTACACAGACAGACAGACAGAATTACTTTCGCATTTATAATATTAGTGTCGATGGCTTATAAGTACATAATTATTTTTAAAAACAAGAATTAGATATCTGTAGCCGAACTAAGCAAAAGCCTGTATTTCAGCTATCAGCGCCAATCCTCTCGAGTATCTATGTTATTTATCAATGAATTAACAAATTGAAAAAAAAAACAATATTGAAAATAAAAAGGATTATAATAAATATTTAAAAACAATGAGGAATCATGTGAGAAAATTAAATCTAAAAATAATTATCATTATACTAGTAAATTAAATAATTAAAACATAATAAGAAACTCAAATTCATAAATTATTACAATGATGTCTCTATAAGAAAATCAGTATTTACAGGATTTGCCGACATTAAATAAGAAAAATTGGCCAAGTGCGAGTCGGACTCGCTCATGAAGGGTTCCGTAGTAAACACGCCAAATAACTTTGTTTTTCATAGTGTTTGTATGAATTACAATATCATATTTTCGGTTTTAGAAAATATGCTATATCTCAAAAACCACTCACCTCTCTCGTCGATCTCGTTCAAACCAATTTTCGTTGAAAGTTTACATTAAGATCTACAACATAAACTTATTTTAACGGGAGGATTTCACTTTGGAAGCGTATATCTTTGAAATGATTGACTTTATGAAAAAGTTGTTTTAGAAACCTCAATGTCAGTTTTAAAGACCTGTCTATAGATACCCACACATGTATGGAGAGCCCCCCTAATTTTAAAAACTTTTTATTGTTGTCTTAAAATCGGAAAGCGTTTCACAGAATACATCTACTAACCCAGTTTCACATGTGTAGTCCTAATAGTTTCGGAATAAAATGGCTGTGACATACGGACGGACGGACAGACAGACAGACATGACGAAGTTTCGTCATGTCTGTCTTTTTTTGTCATGTCTGTCTGTCAAAAACGGAAACCTTGTAGTTATAAGGGTTCCGTTTTTTGCCATTCGGCTACAGAACCCTAAAGAGTGTAGTGTAAGTACCACTAGGCTCAACTCTGTGCCTCTGGAATTCAGGTTATGTTGTGTAATGTCACATTATAGTAACGACACGCGTACTGTCACCAAACGCATTAAAAATAATGATGGCTTATTAATAATCAATAATTCGTCAATAAAGCTGTCGATATATTTCCGCTGGCCGCAGTGTTTGGTGATTATCATAATAAAAACATTTGTGGCCCGCCGCGACTACCGGACGCCCTGGGTTTAGGTAGCGTTCGCAAATAAATTGATGTTGCTAGGAATACTTATTTTTACTAAGAATTTAGCTTCTGTTTCAAGACCACTGAGAATAAATAAATAAAATAAAAAATAAAATGCATATAATTCAAGTAACGTAACTCATATAAGCTTAACATAATTAGAAACACACACCAAATATTATTTTCAAAGAATAAATTAAAATGACAATTACAATTACAAAAAAACGAACTAAATGAAAAAAAAATGTCAATAAACAAAATAAAATTAATAAAATGACATTGTCATAATATTTTTTTCTATAATTAAACTATGCTATAATTGAATAGAGAAGCATACACATTATTAATTTTAAATAGAGTATTTTAAAATATGAATCACGATCTTCTTTACTTAAGATCTATACTTTGTTTTTTTCTGCTTTTGTATATTTAGGTATTTTATGCATATGTTTATTTATTTCATATGTAGTTATATAAAACACCGACAAATACGATTAGAAAAGGAAGTAGAATTATTCTGCCTCTCCTTGTCTCTGTTAATCTATTTGAAGTTTGTCTTAGCTAACCGCACCCTATATATTTCTCCTACAATCTCTTGGATACCCCGATTCAAAGGGTCAATGTACCTTATTTTTGACACACATATCGATAACATTGTCAACAAAGCGTCGAAAGCACTTGGTTTCATTTGTAAGGCCTCATCAGAGTTCAAAAGCATCAAAACTATTAAAATATTGTATTGCTCCTTCTTTCGTAGTCACCTCGAGTATGCCTCCCAAATCTGGAACCCTAAGTATAACTTGTATATCAGTCGATTAGAGGGTATACAAAGGAGGTTTTAAGGTACATTTAATTTCGTTCCAGAACATATCTACTAAACTATCTTAAACGCTGCAAAAGGTGTCATATTCTTCCATTGTACGAACGTAGCAAAATATCTGACTTGGTCTTCCTAACTAATATTGCCAACGGATCCAGTGATGTCCCTGATTTGTTGGGCAAATTGAGCTGCGTGTACCTGGTTCGTTATTACGTACATCCCGTTTATTACACACACCAACGACAAGAACTAACTATAGACAAAACTCGTACATGGTTAGATCGAGCCGTGTTTACTTGTACTGCCGACTTGCCAGGAAGTTGATATTGACATCTTTAATACAAGCGTTTAATTGGCCATATTGAATTTATTATTCGTATTATTTTTTCTGTCTAATTGTAAGTTTTCCAAATATAATTAAAGAAAATAAAATAAATAACGCTACCCATTGTGTCACCTTTGCATTTTTCTATGCATAATCTGTCGGAGCTGACAGAGATCGTTCTGCCCGGTAAAGCAGCGCCACCTGACGGGTCCATTTGTTGTCGAAACGGGTATATATGTATACATCAGCAGGTTTTAACGATTGAAACTTAGCATATTTTTAACATAATTTATGTGGTACTAAACATGATTGTTTACCATTCAATAAAAAAATGTGCCCAACTTCCTACGAACTCGCATAAAATGACAATAATAAAAATTAAATCAATAAATCGTCCTCTTTACTTGCTGTCCGTACGTATTTCGTGAAGGAACGCGGGCTGGTTGGGCAAATTATAAATTTACGTGTGTGAACCGTACCGAAATATTGTATTATCTGTGGTATGTGACACTTTGACGTTTGCTGTCAGTTACGATTAGGAGGTATAGGTTTTGTATGTAGTCATTGTCCTAGGTTTTGTAATTAGTGGGAATTTCCATATTTATAATATTAAATACCTATTTGCATATTATGATTATGATAGATAGATAGATATACTCTTTATACCATAACAGAATTAAACAAGGACTTAACAACTACAATGGGCGGTCTTATCGCTAAAAGCGATCTTTTACAGACAACCTTTGGATGGATTTGATACAGCAGGAGAAAATAAATACGCGGGTAGTACATGGTGTCTTATGGTTCTTACTACTGCGCTGTTATTTTGTCATTAACTGCCTCGTTAGGCCTAGTAGTCGCAAGCACGACTACTGAGCAAGAGGTCTCGGGTTTGATTCCTGCATCGGGCAAAAAGTGCTATTGGCATTGACATATATATTATAAGGACTGGGCGGACCGCATGTTATAATACCGCCTCGAACTTGGTCCCAAAGTGGTCTTACCTTTATCAAAGTGAACTAGAACACGATCGGCTATTTTCGGGAGGAGTCGTCAGTTTTACAAGCAAAAATACCAAATTGTGTCGTGAAGGGTTGCGTGAACTACGACATAAAGCACAATAAAACAAAATATAACATTTCATATCACTGATAAGTTAAAAATATGTCATTAAATCAACTTCTAACATTATTTAAAACAATTTTATTACTTGTTTGTCTCAACCTTAAGCATAGACAACGCGAAGCCGCGTAAAAGTGCGACATAACTTTGCAGCGGCGCGCGTTGCAGCCGATGAAATAAAAAGATTTAATAATATTACTATAAGATTAAATTATGTACAAAATTAATTTTTATTCTTTATTAAAAGCAAATTAAAATGTATTTTTATGTACAACAAATATAAAATTCAGAAACTAAAAGGATTTTTGTATTTCTTTGTACCTCGAAAAATACCACACCCCGCTCTTACAAGGCTACGTCTAGGAGCAGACCACGCCGATTGACATCTTAGTTATAGTAGATGGCGCTAGTGTGTTTTGTAGGGCGACCGAGTCCGTCAAATGTTCTGATGACCGTATCTTTACTATTTAAATCAATGGCTATTGGTTATTTCTGTTAGAAATTTCTGGTTGTTTCGAAGTTGGTGGTGTGATAACCCGCGTGCCTTGGAAAGCACGTTAAGCCTGGTCCTGCGCCTGATCTCTCTCCGGTCGTGTCTAGGGTTGCCAGATAAAAAAATCGAAAATCCGGAGTAGGTAAATTCCGGACATTTGATGAAAATTCCTGACTTTCTTTAACTTGAAATAAAAAAAAATCGGTTGTCTGTAAAGTTGGTTTACTGACGATAGTTGAACGTGACAACGTCATAAGAAAATACTGATGGAATGGTAGCATTTTCCAAAAGAAAATTTTAATTTTACATCACTATTACTGCACTTCTCATGACAATGGAAGAATCCCTACACAGTGACGTCATCTCTTAGCGTTTTATGATAGCCTAGTACTTGACTCGTTGAGTCATACATAAATGTCAAAGAATCCCTACACAGTGACGTCATCTCTTACCGTTTTATGATAGCCTAGTACTTGACTCGTTGAGTCATACATAAATGTCAAAGAATCCCTACACAGTGACGTCATCTCTTACCGTTTTATGATAGCCTAGTACTTGACTCGTTGAGTCATACATAAATATCAAAGAATCCCTACACAGTGACGTCATCTCTTACCGTTTTATGATAGCCTAGTACTTGACTCGTTGAGTCATACATAAATGTCAACTTGTAGATTCAATTTGATTTGCTTTGGAACGCCTCAGAGTGATGGAACGCCTCAGAGCGAGGTAACGCCGCATGAGTCATGTATTTTCGTGCGTGCAGCCAGCTTCATCGAATTATAAGACGTTGTCACGTCAAAATATTTACATATCTTTTTGTTTCACTCTTTTATTCAATTGTAGAAATTCCGGACTGTTTAGAATTCCCTCCGCATTCCGGTCAAAGACCTATATTACAGGACATGTCCGGAAAATTCCTGTCGTATGGCAACCCTAGTCGTGTCGGATTACCGTCCCATCGGACAATGAGTATAAAGTAACAGAGATTGCACCTGTAGCACATACTACAATATAATATCTCCTGCGCAGATGGCTAGTTAATTCTGAGATTGACCGCTGTGACCGAAATCGGTTGGAGGACTATTTTATATTTATTTTGTCATTCATTTCGCTGCGGCATTTAAGACTGATTTCTACGGGACTCGCCGAGCTTTATTCACTCAGCGTTCTTCTGGTGGGTAAGACCGCCATTATTGTAATCATAGGTTAAGAAATATTGTTAAAAAACGATGTTAAAATTTTGATGTACACTAAAAAGACGAAAAAGGAGAATGCAAGAAAGAAAAAGTCACACCATGAAACGACATGCATACAAAAATTTAAAGGTTATCAAAATTAATTAAACCTAGTGATAGTGATATGTATCTACTTAATTTATGTTAATAAAAAACTTTTTACCAAAAAATTAAACCAATTCCCAAAAAACACGGCAAAGTGAAAAATAACTTTAATTTCGGTAGTCGGTGTCTTTAGTTTGTATTTTTGTTTTTGGGGTGTGTGGGGTGTGTGGGCAGTGTTTTTTGGGAGTCGGTTTAATTTTTTTCTAAAAAGTTTTTATTTCACTCTTTTTAGTTGGTCGATTTTTAATTTACCTAGTTACAAAAGCCTAAATGTCAACTACTTATATTCATTTACAAAATATTGCTTTTCCCAATGTTGGGCCGTTAATTGTTGAGGAGTTCTCCTGGTACTTCACCATCAGCTTCACTTCACCATATGCATTGTGACGAGCATATTGTGCTTAATAACCACATTCAAGTAATCGAAGCGGAACACATGAAATACTTATACCTATATTGAGTAGTTCCAGTGGCCATCTGTGGTCTTCATCATCAGGTCCACTTCACAAATGGTGCTTTTCGAATGCAATTACACAAGTTATTATAAAAAATACTCAAATCACTATAGGTGTGCCTATAATATTTGAAGAGTTCCCTCGATTTCTCCAGGATTCCATCATCAGATCCTGACTTAGTGGCAATGGGACCAATTTCGAAGTATACCCTTTCAAACAAAAAAAGAATTTTCCAAATCGGTTAAGCCGTCTTCGAGTAATCGGTGATCAAACATAAAAAAAAAATTTACGCAACGAATTGATAACGTCCTCTTTTTGTCGTCTGTTGAAAAACGAAGATTTAAAGATGAATATTTCACAAAATAGGACAAACAAAAAGAAAAACAAAGTAGGTAATTGTAATGTTTATAAATATTAACATTCTATCTATCTATATGACTCCAATCTCAGTGCCAATCTTTTTACCCGACTGCAAAGGAAGGGTTATGTTTTTCGCGCGTATCTTGTATGTATGTATGTATGTAATATTCTTTATTACCTCATATCTCCAGAACCGCTCAACGGATTCACACAATTGAGGTATCGTTAGATTTGTCTTAACAGCCCGAGTGTTCTTAGATAGGTGACATTTAAAAAAAATAAACATGGCGGCTGTGCGAAGCCATTATAAATGGTGAAAAAAAAATTGTTTTTTTTAAATACTGCAATATGGGTATCAAATTAAAGGGCTTAACATAAGGATTTCAAAAAGGTATATCATGTTCATCATTAGTGTAATACTAGCAAAATAACACAATGAGAAAGTTTAAAAATATGGACTCAGTTTCTGAATCCGGTGGAGTACCAATGTAACACGACCGGGAATACTAAAAAATTGTTACTTAATATATTAACTAAAAAGTTGAAAAAAAAAACTTATTTAAAAAATCTAAAAAACCCGACTGCTCAACTGAAGTGTAAGAAACAAGCACATTTTTATTTTTAAAAGTGACAAGCAGGCGGACCCAACCCATTATAAAAATATATGTTCAATTGGGTCTCGCTTGCTTGTCACTTTTAAAAATAAAAATGTGCTTGTTTCTTACACTTCAGTTGAGCAGTCGGGTTTTTTAGATTTTTTAAATAAGTTTTTTTTTTCAATACAGAATTTTCCATGTAATCGTTTATTTTCATGAAACAATAAAGTTACCACCGTGAACATTGAAATTGATTTATTAAAAAAAAAACATTTAAAAGAGATTTGACGGTAGTAAATTTGATTTTCGCGCCAAAAATGTTTATATTACTGAAGCTGCTATTTTTTCCACGTCTGTCTGTCTGCCCGATTTGATGATTTGATGAATGACTGTATGTCTGGATGACACAGGAAATCCTCGACGCATCTATGACTCAGTACTCACTACAAAAACCGATAGAAACACCGTCGTCCGATTTTATAGTTATTTAAATTAGGGTTATAAAATTTGACCATAAATAATTTCATGTCGACTTTAATGTCAACACCTGTAAGTCATAAAAAGCTGTTTAAGATTATCTATGTTTGTTATTGATATCCTGAATTTTAAGGGTTAGTCTACTCTTTGCTTATATATCGCAGAACGACTGGTTACAGTATTATTTTAACAATGATAGCGATTTTTAAATATTAATATGTGTCAAAAATACGGACCAGAAAAAGGAAACAAAAAGTAGCTAGAAAGGTGATGAATCTCTTCCAGCATACCTGGGAAAGGAGAGTCGATTACGTCACGTGAATTTAGTAATTGATTACATTCGTCTTTGTCACGTCTGGTCACATTTGAGAGACTCTCCTCTCCCAAGAATGACGTGACATATTTACACCTTGCTGGGAAAATTACTTAATGCCTCCTCCCTTTCTGGGTCTGGATCTGACTACCACAGTTTAGTAGATGGGTAACATGGTACCCCTTGGGAAGATTGGTTTCCGATGTTCTGGCTTCAGACTAACCGTAACGACTGTAAAAGATGTTCAAATAACAGCTGGAACCGTTAAATAGTTACGTATAGCATATGAAACATAGCATAGTCAAATAGGTAAAGCACCATTGTTATGGGCTTGGCTAAGTCTGCAATTGACCACACGCATAAGAATAATTAATCAATATTCTTATGACATAAGCTTGTCTTGCGTACCTGCCCGACGCGATAGAATTTCTCAAGTGTTGGAGGACTGATAAAGTCATATTCCATAAACAGTAATATTGTATGGATATTTGATACCAAATAGACACGCATGAGTCTATCGAGAAACGGCCCAAGAGAGTCATTGGCAAGCTCAAAATATCGACGAGTTGTAAATCTATCGGATTTTTATCCGTTACCTTGTGCATTAGAATTGCACAAACTAATTCCTCCAAGCCCGTTCCATCATCGGACTACAACACGAAGGGCGATGCACCATCGTTACATGGAGAAATCACACCCATACCGCACAAAACTTTTTGGGAATACTTTCATTGTGCGTACAGCTAAGGAGGGGAATTCCCTGCCGGAGTCTGTGTTTTCTGAGAGCTATAACCTGGGGTTCTTTAAGTTAAGAGTGAATAGATTTTTAGATGTGATTCACTACTGGCAGTTAAATTTTTTTACCATCCAACGTTTGACACAATCAAATGAAGGGGGATATAAAAACGCAACGGTTGTCACAATTTTTTCCATTGGGTTGAGGCGCTTGATCTTTGACCGTTGTGCTGCTTGGTCAGGTTAAATCTGTTAAATTCAACGCCATCCGAATTTTGATTACGTGAACCTGATTCGATCCTACAATAGGTTACTTCTTGGTTAGCATGCTTCATCTTCGACCACATCATCACTTACGATTAGGTGAGATGGTGGCCAAAGGCGAGCCCATATACAAAAAAAAAAAAAATATGGCAGCGCTGCGTATCGTCATTTGCATCGTCGATCGCACCGGCAGAAATGTTTGTATGGCCAACAAATAATTGCTACGGGTCTGGGTATTTGTAAAAATGCACTCACGGTACAGGAAAAATCTCTAACATGGGACGAGCTTTAAAAAAATCATGTCATCTATTCTTTTTATTTTGCCTTAAAGAAAATCGCATTTATAATTATTCTTTTCCTAGCCATGTCGAGGTCGCTTCTAGTCTAATAAAATGATGATAGATAGATAGATATATTCTTTATTGTATACCATAACAAATTTAAATGAGGACTTAAAAACTACAAAGGGTTACAATGGGCGGTCTTATCGCTAAAAGCGATCTTTTACAGACAACCTTTTTATCTTGCAAATCCATACCAATATTATAAATGTGAAAGTAACTCTGTCTGTCTGTGTGTTACCTTTTCACGCCTAAACCGCTGAACCGATTTAGATGAAATTTGGCATGGGAATAGTTTAGGACCCTGGGAAGGATATAGGATAGTTTTTATCTCGAAATCCTTACGGGTTCGGGATTTACGCGGGAACATTCTCCCACACGAACGAAGTCACGGGCAGAAGCTAGTTGGCTATAAATAATACTTTTACCCGTTATTTTTCTTCATTAATTTCAACTAGATGAGTCTGATGTTTCCTAACTGACTACCCTGAGATAAAACACTGATACGAACTCAGAGGTCAACGTCTCTTTTTAAGTACATACAATCTGTACTGATCGAATCATATGAGTACCACCTGAAGCAGCTGAATACTACCGACTGACCTCCACCACCCAGTAGTTAGATAACACGGTAGGTACCCCTTGCCAAGATTTTAAGTTATCAGATTTTCTAACTTCTGTCTACGATGTATTTAATGACAGCCGAGACCAAAGGCTCGGGCTTCTCGAGGCACGCAAGCAAGTATCTCGATAACGTCGCCTTTTTTTTTTTAACGTGGTAAAATCATCAGTTGAGTCCTCCCACCCCGGGCAGGGCCGGAGGGACTGTCAGACTTGTACTGACTAAAATCCACGGTATTCCTTCAATAGCCCTGTACGTACCGGGGTCACGGTAATGGGATAAGTCCCACGACCCCGGTAGGCTTCGGCCCTCTACAGGGGGGGCCTCGTCATCTTGCTGACGCTCTTTGAGGCGCGCGTGGAATACAACGCGCCGTCCACCCGGGCATGGTCCATGGTCGGACAGCGAGTTGCCCTTTACTCGCTGCCCGCATGCCCGCGCCTACGGTGGCCGGAGATCGTCGGCCGACGTCTGACGCCGTGGGCGTCTACCACTGCGGCTGGGCTGGAGGGAGGACGCTATCCTCTCCCTCACGCGGCCCGCCTCCTCCTTCGATAGCATGACTGCTTCGCAGAAGGAGGCGATCGCTTCCCACTCCGTCTCGCCCCGCAGCATGGCCTCGACCAATGCCGGGTGCGAGAGGTCTCCGCCTATCAAAAACGGGTTAAATTTACATATAAATTAATTAAAAAAAAAAACATAAAAGAAACCGTACAAAAATTTTATAGCACGCAGATTTTTCTTTCTCCTGAAAATTTACTCCTTTTTCACTTACGAGATTTTCACTCTAAGGCGTCGATATGTTAAGACGTTTACCAATCTTTAAACCGACCTCGGCTAACGTTAATTAACCGAAAAGTCGACCGATGCGGCTGTTATTAAGCTACGAGCTTATTAAGCTATGGAACTTTCTTATTAAAATCCTAAAATTATAAGTACGAGTGAAACCAACTTTAACCTACGATTTTTAATTGCGGCCCCTTCAATGTGCGTTAGTATTATGCGTCGCGCGTCCCGTCGGTAGCATAAAGGAATCGACGCACAGCGCATTGCATTCGTAATGCATTTAAAATGAACGCGCCTCTAATTGATTTGTACGCGCCTGTCATGTCGGTAATGCTTATCATTTTAAGTGACGTCACTAGATGTGTCAGAAGTTTGATTTTGGAATTGTGTCTTTATTAATTTGACGTTTTGTTTTCATGAGAATGTTCTACACCCCTAACCACCCTCCCTCCAGGGGTTGCAAAAAATGGAATACGTTTTCCGTATTAATTCAGTCTAGTCCACTGCCTTCTATATGTGTGCTTTTGGTGCTGGCTCGGTGGATACGCATTGTTATCTAATTTAATTGTATTTTTTTTTAAACACGTACTGATTGATTACTATAGATTTACAAAGCTCTAAAAATAAAACATATTATATTGATACAGGAGGAATTTATAGGGCATCGAAAAAGTCGTCAACATTGTTATCAATAGGAAAAGTGCTCAGAACACGGACTGCATTGCAACGTTGAATGTTAATAGTTTTCAGTCAATTATTATTTTTTACTACCTAACAATAGTTTGTAAGCTCGTAATTGTACTAACAAATATAGATGAATCTGAAATAAATAATTATTTATTTTATAAATAATAGTTTGTAAGCTCGTAATTGTACTAACAAATATAGATGAATCTGAAATAAACAACTATTTATTTTATAATTATTTGCTAATCTATACTAATATTACAAAGCGGAAAAGTTTGTTTGTTTGTTTGTTTGCTTGGACGCGCTAATCTTCGAAAGTACTGGGTGGATTTGGATGCCATTTGGTATGGACGTAGCTTGAAGCTTGAGGAAGGTTATAGGCTACTTTTTACGCAACTGCAAAAAAGGAGAGTTATGTTTTTACCGTGATAGAATCCACGGGAGCGAAGCCCCGCGTGAGTACTAGTATTAAATAAAATGCGTAATTTCGCCAAAAAATCATGTATCAAACTTATCCGTGTAAAAATCTGCAGATTCAAATCGCACCAACATTTTGACAGCAAAATCGGCGGGAAATCGTACAAAAACGTCTTCCCAAGACAATTCCATGAACGTACTGCGAAGTGATCTGAAAATAAATTCAATCGATGTACGTTTTATTTGATCGGCACAAAACTGCACTTTGTCGCGCCGACGACCGCTCGATTCCAATTAATCAATTACCATAACATAAATACGCGCGCGGCGGCCATTTTAAGTACGCCATCTTGCGTTGAGCTGACAGTTTTGGCGCGCTTTTTAAAAAATGTGTTTCGAGTGGTATTTTTAGATTACTTTCTAGGTGAGAAAACTGTACATAGGCTGGTCTACGGTTGAACTGAATTTCGTTTCATTGGCTGCTGAAATTTATGCAAAGGAAAATTCATGGCATGAGAATGAAGTGCCTGCGATTTCTGTCCATTACCTATTGTTTCGATCATCAAGTGTGATTTTTCTACCAGCGTCTGTGTTCCATATAATGAACGGCTAAAATCTGGACTCGTTCGCTCAATTGCAGATCTAAATATAAAGTCATAACCGAACTATTCTACGAGTCTATCAAAGTTAAATTGATTTTATTATTATTATTTTTTTTAATTTTGAGATTCTTCTTGTGGGTCTACTAGCATGAGAATTCTTCAGTTTCTAATGTCAAAGCTCAACACAAACTGGTCGTTTTTACTCTATAGCAAAAACGCGCGAACCATAGACAATGAGCATTTACTTTTTCACGTCCAAGGCAAAGAGTATAAGGTTGCTATTCCTCAGCTGTCACTCTACTGACGGTGCATGTAACTTTGTATGTGCATCAAAGACGGATGCTATCAGGTGTTCGTGCAGTAAATATTAAGGAGTTTCGTAGCCCTTTTTAAATGGTTTTGTTTTGTTTAAATGATTTCTGCGTTTGAATGAGCTTTAGTTACCAATTGTGGTTTAATGTTTTAGATGAACTAAGATGGTTTCAGTCAATTCTTATTTAAATAACTGTGAGCCCAATTGCAAAAATATCTGATTATGAATATGACCTATATACTGAATATGACCTGTAAAACCATCATACTCTGCACATTTCCTTGTGTATAGACATATGTGTCAAGAACGGAGTTAATGTTAAGATCTATAAGAAAATATTACATGGTCTAGATATCTTTCCTTATTGTAAGGAAATCGAGGCTAAAATGGACTTCCTTTTGAGAGAAACAAGTTTTCATCTTATTTTTATAATAGCCGAAATTCAAACATTACTCTACGGGCCGTAGATATGGGTACATGTTAAAATCCCGAAATTTCATAATAACTATGACTGAAATACCGACGTCCAAAACAACGAAATTCAAAATACCGAAAGTTTTAAATGCCAACAGCCGTTATTCATTCGGCGTTTAATTTTTCGGGATTTCTTCCATAGGTATTTAAAATACGGTCTTTTAAATTTCGGTATTGAAATACGTACCTGTAGATATTACCGGTAAATAAGAATAACGATTCACTATTATGTTGCAAGTCCTCCATGCCTCGAAATACACAAGCCGCTAGTCACTGTACATTTTAACAGTAGTTACAGCTAGTCAGAAAAAGAAAACCTGACACTGGTCTTCTTGTCAAGAATTATCGTGATACCCAGCTACGAGTGTACTAGTAACAGTAGTAACTAACTCTAGTACCGTAAATTGAGGCTACTTTGCTCCGTTTTTTGCTCCAAAATCTGAAAAGTGTGGCTCATGTAAAATCCTTCTTTGATATGACTTTTCAGAAAATTTTCCATGGCTTATTCAACCTTCAGGCTTCATTATACAGATGACAAACATAGTTGTTTAATTTATTTTCTTTTTTTTTATTTAAAAATGGAGCAATTTTACCCACCCTTTCGGAAACATTGCTCCTACATTTATCTTGCACTAAAATAGGCACATTTAAGAGACAGTAGCAAAGTTAACAGCCTCAGCTGTTAAATTGCTCCAAAAATAATAGTGAGGAAGCAAATTTTGTGTTTTTCTTGTCATATTGATATGGTTTGAATGAAATAAAACTCAAAACTTATAAATAAGGAACTTTTTTATTTGTACTTTCAGTCAAATCAGTCTTAGAATCATTTTCTCTTAACTCTAATAAACTATTAAACCCACCAAAGGCAACATAAATGTCAAGAAACTTGTAAACTTTTCGAAAAACATAATAAAAATAAGAATTACTAGCCCTAGGTATTACAGCCCTGAAAAAGAACCAACTAAAAATACCTTCTAAAAACACAAGAGTTAAATAATAATATTTTCTCATTTAGTTAGTTTATAAACAATCATATTTTTTATTATTTTTGAGATCTAAGATCCCCCAAACTTGGTCGAGTTCAGGAACAGCATAAAACTCACGTCGACCAATTTTCTTTGGTGCAGATATACATCCTAAAACTTCTTTCCAATTATATTGGATCTCCTCCTTTGGTTTTGGCCATTTCCAATATTTGAGAGATCTTTTCATTGAGGATATGTACGGTCCTTTATCATTAATTTTCGTTATGATACCTGGGAAAACCTCCCCTTCGCACGTGAAATCTACATAATATTCTCCTTCAGCCTTTATGAGTGGTTTTAGATTTTTCGTTTTAGAACTTTCGGTGACATTTTCCAAGTTTCTCTCTACTTCTAACATCGCCTCTAGCATATCGTTCATTGTTTCGTCGTTTGAAGAGTTATGAAGAGATATTTCACTCTCGGCATATGTACTATCACTGTGTATTCTTGTACGACGAAGTTCTGAAGTTGAGGCCTGAGCTTCTATTTCAAAATATGGTTCCTCGTTATCTTTGTCCTGTGCATGATTCGAATATTTTTTCTTCTTCAACTGTAAAGGTGCTCCTGGTGGCCTTGGTGTTTCGTTGCGCCGTAAAATCCTGAGTTGGTTTATTATAGTCCTTCGTAGAATTCTATATATTTCACTGGCTTTTCTTTGCGTTAATTCTTTATTTTCTATTGCTGCTAGGCAATCTCGAAGAGTCTCTTGAGAATAATATTTATAATTTCTTGTTGGCACTTTCTGCACATATTTCCGTGGCATTTTCCTATAAACAAAAACGATTTGAATTCACTATGAGCTATGTGGTAGTTACAATAGCAGGTATTAAAAAAAAAATTGTAACTTTGCTCCAGGAGCAAAGTATCCCCAAAAACGGCGCAAAGTAGGAACGTGAAAGTAAAAGAGGTTAGAAACTCAAATAAATCTACATATTAACTAAATATTAGTTGTAATCGTTAGCTAATTACATACCCACTGGCATTAAACACTCCTTACCTGAAATATCCCAGTACAGTTACCGATGGAGGTGGCTTTTGCTGACTATTTTTTTTTTCAAGAAATGCTCACTCAATTGCAATAGCTGCTATCAAAGAAAAGAAATGTCAGAAACCGGAAGTGCTTATTCAGTGTTGCCAATATTATAAAACAATTATCGGATGCGTTCGAAAATGTTTAAATTTCCTTGTATATTTAGAGATTTCATCGAAATATTTTTTTTTTAATTTGGAGCATGTTTATCTTCATGGAGCAAAGTAGCTTCATTTTACGGTACCTACTTAGCTGCATCCGGTTAGACTGGAAGCTGGTTCGGACACAGTTGGGTAACGGCTATGCAGATGGTGACTTAAGTATGAAGATCCTGATTGACTAACAATTATCAAAATATTTGAATTTACTTATTTAAAGGATAATGCCAGATACTTTATAGACATTTGCCCCACTCAATAAAAGTCATTTACAAGCATGCAGTATGCAGCATCTTATTGTATATTTATTACTGATAACTAAACACTTGTCCTGAAACCTGTAAAACTTGCGGTTTTCGTTTAAAAATAAAAACAATAATGACATTGATTTATAGGTTAGGTAGTATATAATTGCAAAATAAATGTTAGGATTATGGTGATCTATGTGGGATTCTATTATTAAGTAGGTACAAAGTTAGTGAGTAAAGTCGTCGGTAGGATAAACAAAAAGCAAAATATAAGAGTGAGGCGCGAAAAAACAACAGGAACGCAGAGGGAGATTAATGATATTTTATTATTGACACTGACAGCTGACTTGAGTGCTTCAAAACGTTTCGTTACACAAAATGCAGAACTATGATTGTAATAGTTTTTTGATTTTCATAATTATTTGCAATTTTATCTTTACCGATTTAAACAACGATTAAGCGTTACGCATAATTATAATCTTGATATAATATTTTATGTAAAATGATATATTTTGTTTTACAGTTACCACCTTATTTTTTTTTAGTATTGTATATGCGTTTTATGTAACGCAGAAAATAGGAAATGGCAATAAATAATTCCTGGATTGAATTCCTTTTTTTCATAAAACTGTAAGCCGCAACTTTTAAAGAAATACTATTTATTATGAAACGGTTTTTTATTCGTCACAATTATTTTCATCATTTTACTTTTTCTGTAAATGATAACCATGACTGGATCAGGACCTGGCATTGTCATTTACTTACATTAGAAGGTATGTTATCATTTCTAAGGGCCTTATCGTCAGAAAACGATTGTTTACAAGCGTATTTTATCGTCACGTCGATCGTAAAGAATGGCCCTCATAATAATGAGTTTTTGTTACGTTTCTGTTAATACTTGCTTTAGGGTCAAATTAGAATGGCATTGGTAGGTCATATCTACTGCAGGCTGTATGAGAACTTGGTGAAAAAGGTCATATCGGGCTACGTATACACATATGTAATTAAAAGATCATATATATCTATAATTAAATTTGGTTTTACTAAATCATGTGTTTCCATTTTTTACATGTAACCCAAACCTCTACTCCAATCGTGTGGAGGGCGAACCCTCCTCGAAGCACCTTTAGAGACGTTGCCTTGTCGACCGCTTCAAGGTCGTTTTTTTTACAAAAAAAAATACTGAGATATTAATGTTTTTCGAACAACTTAAATAATGCCTTGTTGCCATACCACCCTTGATTTGGTTCACTGAATAAGAACCTACCTAACGTATTAATTCCACCTTTGTACCTGAAGCCAAAATAAATAAATATTGCAACTATTTAGAATCACACCACATAAGTGAGATAAGACATAGGTAATAGGGTAGTTTCCTGTGTTACAAAGTAATTATTTTATTTGCTCCAATAGGTAGATTTTCAAAAAATATTGGTCACGAATTTTTTGCTTTTTCAAGTCAAGAAGAATTCACAAAGATGGAAAGCTTCAAAGTACAGGAGTGGGGGCTGCTGACGTCACATATTGCTAAGATTTATACCGAAGTGTGACGTCACGCGATATTTCAACTCACTGTATAACTAGTCTTAATTTTTCAATTACGTGAAAAAATAAAAATACGTGTCCAATGTGTTTTGTTAAACTACGTGACGGACTAAATAAAATATTTTAGGAAACTACCCTATTATCATTATTTTCTGCAAACCAACAAAAACACCTGAAGGAAACCATAAACATATTGACAGATACCAACAGATACTTCGAAAAATGTCTACACGGCCATTTTCCCTGTTAAGCCGAAGCGTTCAAAATGTATCGCACGCACTCTTTTCGATTATTCACAATATTCACCGAACGCATGATCGGCGGTGCGGTAAAGAAATTAAAAAGAAATAGGGGCATAGACTACAGCGCATTGTCTATGGCGGCGCCACAAAGAAGGTTCGTTGCAACATAGAATTTCTAATGAATCCGATTAGTTTATTACGCGTGACTTGATGGCGGCCTTTGATTATTTGAAACAGTAATTGTTTGAATTTTAAATAAATTGGGCCCTGCGTCAAAAATATTTAATTTTAAGTTACTACTGAATTGCCTTTTAAATAACTTGAGCGCACTTCAACATTCTCTTCGTGCCCAACGGGTTACGTCCGGTAGGTACCCAAGCAGCACTTTTGTTAATTAAGTAGGATCCAGTTATGATTACTTTCACCATTTCCATTCAGTCTTCAACCAAATCTTCTTGAACCGTCAATAGCCCAAAGGCTTAGGTGTCAGTCTTGTGATCGAGAGGATGTGGGTTCGAACTCCACCCATTACACAATTGCCGTGAACCCACTCCAGACACAAGCATATTTAGCTTAGTTGGAGGGGTTAACAAGATGCTTGTAATGTGAATAGTACAATCATTGTTAGTTTTCTTAAAAAAAATGCCTAAAACTAAGAAATATGCCATTTCTAAATACACTTCACATCAGGAAAATCAAAACACCTTGCAAGTTTATGTTTTGTAAGGATTATCAGAAAAATGTGTATATTTAGGAATACATATGTATATTCCTTTCATTATGTCGTTTAATAGTAATATCAGGTTTCAAATTATAATGTTAATGTTTTAAATTCAAATTAAATTTTCATAGGTTTCGTATTTTGTTTAACAAGTCATTTTTACCCTGTATGGAGTATGAAGGAAACTGATAAAACAACACTTAAATGAAAAATAGCTAAGAAACGTTTATTAATAACTTGTATTCCCTCTCCAAGCTCTTATTACTGCTTCCATACGGTTCTTCATCGATTGGATGAGAGTCACGATCAATTTGTGTAGACTCTACAAACAGACGACAGGCTTAGATGCAATCTAAAATCTCCACCACTTGGGTGGCTTCTGTGGGCGAAGTATCCATATGTTTAAGATAAAAAAAAAACTTTTTCAGAAGTTCCAAACTCACAGTGAACAAATAAAGAACAAAAAGTTTTAAGATAAGCGCTAATTTTTAGTTTTCAAAGGTGAAATGTACTCCAACTCTAAACACACATTGCGAGGGAACACGGGGTAGTTTTAGTCAGATAGACTCCTTCGCCTTTTGATCTATAAGCGCCTATAGCCCAATGGCTTAGGTGTCGGCCTTGTGATCGAGAGCATGTAAGTTCAAACCCCACCCATTACACTATTGCCGTGAACCCACTCCAGACACAAGCATATTTAGCTTAGTTGGAGGGGTTAACAGGATTGCTAGTAATGCGAATTCTACCCACATTGACAGAAGTCTTTTGAAAAAAAAAAAAAGACACACACACGAGGTCATTGCTACCATTAATTTGAATCCTATAATCTAAAATTATGTCACTCAAAATTGGAACGTCATCCATTTGCTTAGCCTTTTCCAAACTATATTTGGGTTAGCTTCCAGTCTAACCGGATTCAGCCGACTACCAGTGTTTTACAAGGAGTGACTGCCTACTCCACAACCCAGTAGAGAGAGTCTAGACCAGAGACAGACTAAGGCCGGGACTCCCTCAAAGCGGAGATGTGTGCGGTGTGCTGTGTGCTGTGCCAGAAGAGATGTTTTTCAGCTCGGGTGCGAGGCGTCGCGCGCGCGCGGGGCTCTGCGGGTTGCTGGCGGGCGACAGGGGGGAGGGTGATATCGCTCACTGCACGCCGCTCTAGAGGTGGGCAAAGTGTATCATTTTTGAGATTGGAACATTTGCATCTCGATCACTGAAATGATCCGGAACACTGATATGTTTCATTTGGCTCATTTGGATCATCGGCTCAAAAGACTCAGTAAAGGCCCGCGCCGCGACGTCATGTATAGAAACGTAACATTCTTACGTTGCGTTGCGGACGTTTACTATTGAGACATAGAAATCTTTTGAGGCATCAATACTGAATGTTTTATGTCAACATATTTATTGTAATAAGTGAGATTATAAATAAAGTCGATCTTCATGCATAGGATGCAAGAGTCAATAGCAGTGTGTCTCGGTGTCTCTCTCTCGCTCGCACACTGCTCAGTCGCCACACGAGCGACGCGTCGCGCGAAATGAGCCAGAGCAAAGTAATGTTTCAGATTCAAATGATGCATTTGAAACGTTGTTACTGAACCAATCTTTTGAATCACTTCAATGATTCGTATCAGTGAGTCGGTTCCGTAAAGAGTTACACACGCCTACCGCTCACATCTCTCGTCTCCACTGCGCGTCGTCCGCGCACAGCTCACATCTCCGCTTCCATCGCGCCATACAAATATTACACATCTCCGCACAGCGATCTCCACTGAAGCTGAGCGGAGAGATGTGTCAATAACACAATTTTATTGGTTGTTTAAAAACATCTCTCCGCTCGTCTCGTCTCCGCTTTGGTGGAGTCCCGGCCTTACCCGTGCGCGTAACGAATGTCGAAGAAGTCCTTATGACACATTATTCAGAGGCACTGAGGTATCACACCGCCAAGTACCAAACTCCGGTTTACTACAGAAAAATTCCTTACAGAAAACCCCTATAGCACTTTTTGCTCAACCCGGGAATTGAACCCAAGACCTCGTGCTCAGCTGTCGCGCTTGTCACCACTCGACCTATGAAGCAGTCCGTGTACGTGTAATATTTAGTATTTAAAAAGAATGGCTCAAAGTATACATTTTATCTAAAGTTCTAAGTATTAATGTACCGCGGTTGCCAGTAAGGTACCAAGGCAACTACTTAACGAGAAAATGCAGATGAGTGCCATTATAACAATACAATGATCATTCCGCATTACATATTCAATAATCCCAATACAATTTCTATTCTAACCACGTAATTTCTCGGCACCATTGTTTTATTAACAAAATTTCTAAGATATCCTCCTTTTAATCCTGCCGGATTTGACAAAAAAAAAAACTGATACAATAACTTTTTAATATTAATTTTATTTCGGCTAAAGAACTTGGCGCCTCAAACGCCATTGACGTTGTTGAAAAAAGCAAACAATACAGATTATGTCAGAAAAAAAATGTATTATGATTTATTTGGTCTATGGATATGATGTTTAGTATGCTGATCGGATAACAGATGGCGCCAAAAGGATGTAAAATTATACATTTTCCCAAAATCGTGAGAATGATGGTAGCGTTTAAAATAAAATGAATCATCAAGACTACCGTCGTTGGCCGAGTGGCTGCAAGCATGCTTGGTTGCTAAGCATAAGGTTCGGTTCTCAGGTCAAGTAAAAGGTATCATGATTCTCCAATAGAAATTTTCTAGTAGCAGACCGGATTGATGATGATAATGATGTTTATTTTGCAAAAAGGTTATAAACACTAAATAATACTTTCACACGATTTTTTATTGTTGATAGGCTTGCGTTTGACCTTCATACTCAGAGGTCAACGTCTCTTTTAAAGTCCATACAATCTGTAGTCATCAAATCATGTGAGGTTTATGTCTGTGGCGCCCTTTAGAGGACAGAATCACACAGATTTGAGCAGGCCCGTCCAAACAGTGCAAGCATTTGTCAGTTTTTTTTATTGATAATAGGTTCGCGTTTGACCACCATCTCACCTGACGGAAAGTGGTGATGTGGTCGAAGATGGAGCACGCTTACCTAAAAGTAACCTATTCACTCTTGACTTAAAGACCCCTAGGTTATAGCTATCGGGAAACACAGACTCCGGCAGGGAATTCCACTCCTTAGCCGTACGCACAATTAAAGTATTCCCAAAACGTTTAGTGCGTATGGGTGGGATGTCCACCATGTAACGATGGCGCACCGCCGTTTGTCTTTTAGTCCGATGATGGTATCCCACATTGCTCTCACATTCACGATACAGTTTTTGAAAACACAAAAAAAGATTTGAACAATAAATATCGGCGAACCGTTGCTTGCCTGTCGGTTTTCTACAGATTTTACTTCGGGGAGTGTGCGCAGAAGCTCCATGACCTGATCCCTCCATCTCCCTTTCACTACCGGTCTACGAGACGCACGGCTGGGTACCATCCACACTTGATTGATATACCGTCTTGTCGTACCAAGCGCTCCTCCACATTTATTGTGCGCACTTCCAAGCTGTTTTTGGAATTCTCTGCCGGCTTCTGTATTCCCTGCCACTTATGACCTTTCAACCTTTAAAGCAAGAGTAAACGGGCATCTTCTCGGCTCGCTCGTTCCATAGTAGACCTCATCTATCGCTTACCATCAGGCGAGATCGAGGTCAAGTGTGAGCTCATTCTGAATAATAAAAAAAAATAACACATTATATGTTTTGTATTATTTAATTAACTATGTATTGTATTGTATTTATATATATATATGTATATATATATATAATTATATCTGCATATAAACTCTTTTGCAAAAAAAAATGGGCACCTAAGAAAATTTACGTTCAAAGGTCGATTTGAGTTAATTAAATGAAATTTATTGCTTTGACGTAGTCTGTATACTTATAATCGTGTAAATTAGTGCGCGTGAAGTGAATTCGGGCAATTAAAAGAAAAAAAAACGACGGATTCTTTGAAACCGATGTACACGCCCAAACAATAAGAAGTGGTCGGCAATAAAGACAAGATTTTTTTTTACTTTTTTTAATTAAATAAAGTTACAAATGTAAAAACCTAATAACGAGTGTGACCTCCTCTTGCCAAAATCACAGCTTGAATCCTTTTGGGCATGCTTTCCACGATGTTTTTAATAACGTTTTGAGGAATACGTTCCCACTCTTCTGCAATGACTCTTTTTAGCTCCCTGATGTTTTGTGGAGCAGGTTGCACTGATCTTACCCGTCTCTTTAGAACATCCCAGACATGCTCAATTGGATTGAGGTCAGGACTTCGAGCTGGCCAATCTAAACGACGGATCCCAACTTCTTGCATGTACCTACGCTTCCACGTCGCCAGAACGGTGCGGGCGAATATTGTCATCCATAAAAATGGAATCTTCCCCGAGTGCAGTCAATGTGGGTTGTGCATATGGAATTAGGACTTCCATTATGTACCGGTGTGCATTTAATGTTCCATTTTCTATGAAAACTAACTCCGTACGCTCCGTCGAATGAATTGCTGCCCAAAACATAACGGAGCCTCCGCCATAAGGAGTGATTTCTTCGAAACACACTTCCGCATAGCGTTCCCGTGGTCTTCGCAGCACTTGCCGGCGTCGGTCCTCTCCACAAAAAGAGATTCTAGCTTTATCAGAAAACAACACTTTATTCCAGTCCTCCAGAGTCCATGAAGCACAGTTCCGAGCAAACTGAAGTCGAGCAACACGGTGCTCACGGAGTGATTTAGGGCCCCGAGCTGGGCGGTAACTCCTGATATTGGGAGCCAAAAGCCTCCTCCTGACCGTCCACAAGCTAACTTCTACTCCTTTTACTTCTTCAAGGCTCTTCTTCAGGTCCACACTTGATGCTTTACGATTCCGCAACGCCTGACTCACCAAAAAGCGGTCATCTCTTGGTTCTGTGCATCGTTTTCTTCCCGAACCGGGTCTTCTTTTGACCGAACCGGTCTCTTGATACCGTTGCCAAGTCCTCTGGACAGTTGAACGACTCACATTTATCCGCTGAGACACGTAATTTTATTATTACGTAGGGCTATAATTTTACCGGCCCTTATCGCTTTATCACTCATATCAAAAAGTGGTATTTAATGTAAAAAGAAAGATTAAATTGTTTAATTTGTAGAAAATATCCAAAAAGTTTTAAAATATCGTAATCAGTTACAAATCGTTTCAGCAATTCGCGCCATTAGTAAAGCAATTTTAGAATAATCCACAATAATCATTATTTTTCTTTTATTAATTTCAAATTTTAAATTTGGAACGTAAAGAATCATGTCAGGATGCTTCAAATAACATGCCAATACATCGTCAAATTAATAAAACCTATTTCTTGTTCTTCTTCATTGAAGTAGAGAAAAAAAACTAAAGTGCCCGTTCTTTTTTTTTCAAAAGAGTTTATATTTATATTTATTTAAATAATTATTTTTTTCTTTGTTTTTTTAAGTAATGTATTAAGTACACTAATTTAGCCCTTCCCACTTCAAACTGCGCTTGCAACAGTGCCGAAATATCGGAAACTCGAAACAAAAAGTACACATGGTAAGTATCCCGTTTTAAGTTCTAATCATACTGTTAGTGACCATGTTAGCTTAAAAACTTTCTTTCTTTTTCTTTCTATGTTTAAATTACTGGCAGAATCAACGGGTTCACGTGCTTTCTGATGTACGGAGTAATCGCAATATGATTAGATGATGACCTATCTACAGGCTGACCTCGCAGGCATTGTAGATCGACTCGTGAGGATGTTGTCATAAGTTCTCGCTGGAAAAGATTTCTGTTGGTGTAAGTGATGTTTATTTGAAACTAGCAGTTGCTCTCGAAAGAGATGAGGCCTGTGTCCCAACATTATAGGCGAAATTATAATTATTATAACTGCCGTTCTCGATCATCAAAAGACTTCTCTCGCTCTGGGAGCGGAAGAGAGTATCAGACTTCTACTCTGAATCCCACCCTGCTTCTTTAGTTGCCCTTGCATTCCAGGGTTGCAGAAAGTTGACATTTAGGTCTATATGTAGAGGTGTAAAAGTAACGAAAAAAGCGTACCCGTATGTTTTCGTTACTATAACCATTAGTACTCGTTACTATCGTATCGTTACTCGTTACTTTGGTACGTCATACATAATATAGAATTATAAACCAACACATCGAGTCGTATTGCGTAGGTATTCGTACAGTATGACTTCGCGGCGTCGCATTTTTCGTAATTTATAGAAAACATATCTATACGTTACATGTTTATAAGATGCATTTTTTTAATCTACATTTAGTTTGATTTAATAGATAAAGGTTGGAATTACAAGTAAACTGCGACGAAATCAAATTAATATACAATGGATTTTGAATTTAAAAATCTCCTTTTTCAAGTAAATAAACATCGTTCTTTGTAACGTATGTTTTTAAATAAACCGAATGCTCGCGCATGCGTTTCACACGAAAAGGAAACCGCATTCAACACTCGGATCAACGGTACTTGCGCAATCTGAAAGAGTTGTAACTAAACATGCGAGTAACGAATTGTATTCGTGAGTAACGTTTCGTTACTCGGTACTTGAGGGCGCACCCGTTACTCAGTACCGAATACATACGGTTTGCTACATCTTTATCTATATGTTAACTTTCTGCAGCCACGGAATGCAAGGGCAACCAGCACGCTGACCAGGCTGTCATTTGTAAATCTTTGATTGACAGTTGTAGAAAACTGACTCTTTTTTTTATTGTTGGTAGGCTTACGTTTGACCATAATCTCACCTGATGTTAAGCGATGATGTGGTCGAAGATGAAGCACGCTTGCCTAGAAGTAACCTATTCACTCTTGACTTAAAGACTCCCAGGTTATAGCTATCAGGAAACATTGACTCCGGCAGGGAATTACACTCCTTAGTCGTACGTATAATTAAAGATTTCCCGAAACGTTTTGTGCGTATGGATGGGATGTTCACCATGTAACGATGGCGCATCGCCGTTTGTCTTGTAGTCCGATGATGGAACGGGCTTGGTGGATTAAATTGTACAATTCCATCGCACACTCCCCGAAATGTAAACCTTTAAACCCTGCGGCTCTTATTATTTAATCTTCTGTCTTTCCACGTTTATCTAGTTATATTTATTGATTCTTAATTATTTAACTGTTCATTCGTATTACAATATGTGAAATGCTTTGTTGGTACTAAAGCAATAGCTTTAGCAATTATTGATACCTAGGTAACCAGTTGTTAGTAACTTTTTTTGTTTTATGTCTGTTTTCACATTTATAGTTTAATGCATGCCTTTAATTAAGGCTATACTATTTTTTGTGATAATATTGTATCTTTAACATATTTATTGGTGCATGCTTTGTTGGATGTCCTTAAATAAATAAATAAATGCGCTTCTCCTCCACATTTATTGTGCGCACAGCCAAGTTGTAGAATTCTTTGCCGGCTTCTGTGTTCCCTGCCAATTATGACCTTTCAGCCTTTAAAGCAAGAGTAAATAGGCATCTTCTCGGCTCGCACGTCACATCGTAGACCCCATCTATCGCTTACCATCAGGCGAGTTTGAGGTCCAGAGCGGGCTCATCCGTAATAAAAAAAGCTTCCCTCGTGAGATCCATCCTATAAACGTAGTTCTTACATTCACAATAATAATATATTCTTCTCTTATAAGTGAGTTGTCAGTTATGTTTCAGATGCCGTCGGCGCAGCGGCGGGGGAACACGTCTATGAATTTTATGCATCGCTTGCTCGTGTTCCGGGGCAGTGATGTGACTAAGCGTATAGCATTGTCGATATCGACATAAATGTAACAGTAGCGGCGAGAGGATAAGCGTTGCCTTATCGTTTAGTCCAAGACGTAGAAATGATAGCCGGGATCAAGGGCTAATCGATATGTTAAGGTGGTTACTCATTCACAGACTTAATTACGATGATGTTATAAAGTTCAATCCCTTGGATGGTTTTTCTTATTTGACAGAATGATTTTAGTGTTCTTTTTTTTATATATCCTATATCGTAAGTGCGTTTAATAACATTAACATTCACATCCAAAAAACTCTTGTTTTGTATTCAAACATTTGTTCCGTGCGGGAATCAAACACACGAAACGCGGCGTAGCAGTCATTTGATAATCCATTGCGCCAAACGCGTCTTCATACTCGAATACGGGTCAAATTCATCACATTCACATTTCCAAAGAAAGAAAAAAAACTAGATTTTACAAAAGCATTGTAGAGTATATTTTTGTTACGAAATGAAACGGGTCATATTTCATCATATTTCTGCCCTTATCCCAGTTTTCTTACAAACAGGAAACAACACATTTTTTTTTGTGTAAAATAATTATTTTAATGTGACAAATCTATCGACAAGCCATCCCATCTCTAAGGAGGGGATATCGTTTACACAAACGGGCATCTGCATAACAAATAGAACATGGAAATTGATTTAAACGCCGCGTGGATAACGCCGCCGCACTGTGGGGTGGATAATGTTGAGCTGTAGAGTTGAGCTGTGAGCTGTGTTAATCTGGGGGAGATATGGTATGTTGGTATCGCGATTATGGGCTACTTAAAGGATTGTTGCCGATTTTATGGATTTATGTCTTGTATTAGTGGAGAAAACGCGGTTAAGCGACGCTGGTCTGTATGTGGATGGGTTATAGTCTATATATAGGTCCCAACCCAAAGGTTACTGGTAGAGAATGCCTTATTGCATTAAGTCCGCCCATGTACCACTATTGTACATAAAGTTTAAATAAATAATTTCGCAATACAAAAGACGATCTAATTGCACAAGTACAAGCACAAGCATAAATAACGCGCGTTTAACACATTAGATATACTGTGTGTTTTTTGTATACAACGTGTAACGTAAACCCTATATCTATCCAAAAGGACTGAAGAGGAAGACATCTGGTATGGAGGCTCTATGCAAAGTTTCAACTCAAAATAAGTGACTCACAGAATTTACCCCAAATTATTGGTTTCATATGTTTTTTGAATACCAGTAATAACAAACGTGTCACAGCACTTTGAGGGTCATCACTTTCCACGTCACTTGCCAATAAAACGATAATACTCTTCGTTTGAAAAATTCGGTCTCTGGTATCAATGTATTGAAATTTCTAATATGCTCCACACATGTACACATAGGATTAGAAAACCCTTGCCATATCGCTTATTATCATCCAAAGAAGCCGTGTACTTGGTATGTAAACCCAACGTGTACCCTATGTGTGCCCTTTAAATTACACGTTGTATATCCAGTAACTCTGGGGGTTATATTCGATAAGTAAAGATAAAACAATAGTCCCAGAATATGTGGTCCAAAAGTGCATAGTTTTCAAGATATCATTAACTAACACTAGACTCTCGATGTGTGTAGGTAATATTTAATTATTTAAAGTCATCATTGGTTTTTTTTTAAACATTCTTTCCTGTCTTATTTTCACCAATGTTGGCACCAATACGCCCGGAAGTAAAGAGAACGCAAGGCGCAAAGGCCCAGAAGTCATGTCAAAATAATTAAAACTTTATTTTATTTTTGATGATAGGCTCACGTTTGACCACCAAAACATGGAAAGTAGACTAGTTTTGTTTCGCTCAATATTTGTTAAAAAGTAATTTTATACATCCTTGTTTTGTTCACTACACCCAAATGGTTTGATTTGACAGCTAAGACGTCACAATATGAAGTTTTTCCTAATAGAAGTTGAAACGCACTGTAAGTGAAACTGTGTAAATGAAACCGAAAAATTGAAATCTTATCCCAGTTGATTCTTTCATAAGGTAAAAATTGGAAATTGAAAATCATTTATTCGGAGATAGACATACACAACAACATACAATAGAAAATTACAAACATTATAAAAAGTACCTATACTTCAAAATGTTGCTCAGCATGTCCACATCGAAAGGATAACCGACTCAGCATTTGCTGGGTGAAAGATACCCCGCCCTGGTTTTCAGTTGGCAGCCAGCAGTGATTCTCTCGCTCTGGGTGGAAGGGAAGGGAGTGTCAGACTTCTACTAACTAAAAACCCATTCTGTTCCTTCAGCTCCCTTGCGTTTTTGATTGAATTTTCCCATTCATACCCTAGAGTTATGGGAAATAAAAATAACACCTTGTATAGATAAATATCTACTCTTTATTGTACACCATAACATAATTAAATACACGCCTAATAAGTCCTTTATTAGGCGTGTAATGTAACAACGAATGATTACCTAAATGCGTTGTTATATTGTGTTACATACACAAGTATAGTAACAATACTACACGGTAACCTCGTGGCCGGGTGTAGCGCGTCTGGCATTTCGCGGAGAACAGAGTTGATGGTTTCCATACTGTATTATGCAAAGCTAGGGCCTCCTTTATGAGCCGTGTTCATGACTCTGACAATGGAATATTGAGAGCCATAATGAAGCTAATTACTTCTTTGTATACGGTTGTCAACATTCCTGCTAATTAGCTAATTTAGAAGCTTTTTTATTGATTATATGCTCGCGTTTGACCACCATCTCACCTGATAGTAAGCAATTATGTGATCGCAGATGAAGCACGCTTATCTAGAAGTTACATATTCACTATTTACTTAAAGAGCCTCAGGTTATAGCTATCAGGAAACACAGACTCCGGCAGGGAATTCCATTTCCTAGCTGAACGCACAATGAAAGTGAAATAATGAAATAATGATGTTTATTTTGCAAATGGGTTATAAGTAACACTTTTACACGTCATTTTTTTTTCGTAAATTTAAACTAGATGAGGCCGGAGTTTCCTGACTACTCTGAGAAGAAACACTGAAACAAACTCAGAGGTCAACGTCTCTTTTAAAGTCCATACAATGTGTAGTAATCAAATCATATGAGAGCCATGTAGGTTTATGCCTGTGGACAGAATCATACAGATTTGAGCAGGTCCGTCCAAACAGTGCAAGCATTTGTCAAATATCGCGTAGCTCAACTTATATCTTAAGGAGCTTCAACGATTTGACGAACAATACCAAAGTTAGGACATTTGGGTGGGCCGTATAAAGCACTCAAACTGCCAGACACTGCGGTAATCTATTAATAATGTTTGTTTCCCAAAACATTATGTCCGTTTGATCAATGATTTCTCATTTTATTCGTAATCATTTTCTTATGGATCAGCGTACCTACAATAACGTATGTTGCTAAAATTATGACAGTTTATTAAAGTCCCGAGGTGATAGCGCGTCGTATTTCACGCGCCTCAAAGAGAAATTAGCACCATTGACGGATCACGATAGGCCGGGGTTGCGAGAACGATCTTACGCGATACCACCAGCCCCGGAACGCAAACGCAACTAAAGTGTATATTTTGAGTCAGTAGGAGTCTGGCATTCTCTTCCGGTCCCCAACGCGAGAGGAGTAATTTGATAATTTTTCTCCTGAAAAAATATCAATCAATGAAGATTACAGCTAAGTAATAAAAGTGACAATATTACACCTAAAAATTAAAACAGGCGTGAACATAACAGAAGCTAATAGATTTCAACAGTCAAACGTATTCAATTGACGGGGGTTGTTCACAAAATTCTCTTTTTAATTCACCACCCCAATAAATAAGTACAATTAATAAGGTCACAAAAGATGAATTAAAGTGTTACCGCCCCAAAACAGTTAGCCATTCTGTCAGTTTGAAAGGGCGTGACATTGAAATGACGTTTTGTATAGTGTCACCGATATGGGATGACAGGGGAGCTTGTGTTAAACTGTTGCTAGATACAGCCAGATGCAAACGTAGTGGCGCAGTGGTTGAGAGATATACCACATATATGATATACCAGGACTTTTAATTCGATGCAGTAGACTGACAGTTTCTGAGTCGTCAGATAATGACGACTACGAAATTGTGGTGTAAATAAATAAATCTATTCAGGATAAAAAGCGAATAAACTGTATCGTGCAAATTTTTTTTTTTAAATAACATTGTATGAAAATAACAACAAGTAAAATGTGGTTATAAAAGGTCGTGAAAAATGAAAAGATAATATTTTTTATTTTTTTTGCAACAGACCCATTCCAACGGGGTTTCGGTCGCAGTGGTGCGCGTCAGTCTTTTTAATAGTAATCTTGCGCAATTTATTTAAAAAATTCCAACAGTGGCTTTTATCATGTTTGGTTAGATATGAATATTTTTAATAAGTATAGATTTATTTATAACTAGCTTTTGCCCGCGACTTCGTCCGCGTGGAATAGTTACTTTGGGCTAACGTTAAATTTTGCCCCGATTTTGAAGCATTCTTCATTGGCGCTCCGCTCCTATTGGCCTTAGCGTAATGATATATTTAATTAAATTTTGTGCCGTGCGTTCGAACTGAGCGGACGTCTGTGTACGTGAAACAGAGAATTAAGTTATGTTTAATCGAGATGTCTCGATTATGTAGTGGTTGTAACGCGGAAATACTGAATGTGCTATTCATGGAGTGTTCCAATAAAAATTGCAAAAAGAGCTACGGCCTAGATTGTCTTGGAATAACTATGGATCAAGTCAATGAAGAAGAAAAAAGTCAGTGGATATGTCCCGAGTGCCGCTCTTCTACGCACAAAGCTCTGCGCAACGAGAATACACCTGTTCGAAGAGTGTCAGGGCTAGGGGATACCTTTACTGCCAGCAACAATGTCAATACACAGCGCGGCAGTCGTCCGAAAATATCTGGAGGAACCGTGACGAAGACTGCTCAGGAGCCTAATATGTTGGAAGAACTGAGAGCATTCCGCTTGGAAGTTTTATCACACTTAGAAATCCAAGGAAACAACATTAAAAGCATCGAAGAAGTCTGTTATAGCATAAAAAAAGAACTGCAGGAACTTCGTGATGCAAACATGAAGGTATTTGAAAATAAAGTTGGTACAATGGACACATTACATAGTGAATTAGATATGATAAAAGCTCGCAGTCAACAGTTAGAAAAGCAGGTTGACACGTATCAAGCTAATCAAACATCAACACTGCAACAAATGTCTATTAAAACAATATGTGATACCGAGAATGTGCAGTGCCTACCTACCCGCACAATAATAAATCCCGTTGTGGCCACGAAAAAGGTGTTAACGCCAAGACCGAAAAAATATAGCGAAGCATTGCAGACAAATGAGCAAACAATATCTGCAACATCTACGGATTTAGAAACCAATATAGAAAGTAAGGGTGAAATTGTACCGGGAACTTCAGAATGGACCACGGTGCAAAGAAAAAGATCTAAGTTGGTATCCAAAAATGTGAATAGAGGTCAAAATACAAGTATCCTTGATCTGCAAGCCATGGAGCGAAAGAGACACCTTCATCTATGGAGATTGCATCCAGAGACTACTATCGAAAAGTTAACAGCGCATATAAAGAACATCTGCGGCAGCGAGGAAAATGTAAAAGTCGAAAAAATCAAGCATAAAACGGAAAGGGATTATGCATCTTTTATTATCGGAGTAGCGGAGGGAGTGTATGAAAAATTGTATAAACCGGAAGTATGGCCAGTGAATGCGGAGTTTGCTGAATGGATTTGGTTTCGGAGATATACAAATAAAACAGACAATGGAAAATAAAACAATGAATATTTACTATCAAAATGCAAGAGGACTGCGTACAAAAGTAAACATTTTCTGTAAAAATGTAGAAACAATAGGGGCAGATTTAGTAGCAATTACCGAAACGGGTTGCAATGATTCCATACATAACGCGGAGTTGGTACCCCAAAACTATAGTATTTTGCGATGTGACCGGGCGGATGGGCGTAAGCAAGGCGGCGCGCTACTTGTGGCCGCACACTGGCTCGAGCTGCGTCGAGTTACGCTACCTGAGAATGACGTCGTAATAGATCGGTGTACCTTCGAATTGGTTTGTGCAACCGTACATAAAGGTAACAAGTATTTGTTTTTGTGTTGCGTTATTTACATACCTCCACATAGTAACGAGAATGAATATATGTTATTATTTGGGCTATTAGAACAGTTGTGTGTTAAATATAAAGAGGTTGTTATATTAGGTGATTTCAATTTATACTCTTGTGATGTAAACATAAATAATTATTACGAATATTTTATATCTTTTTGTGAACTTACACAGAAAAATAAGGTACCGAATTGCAATAATAGGCAGTTGGATTTAGTGCTATGTTCGTTGAGTATGGGTGAGTGTGTGTGTGTCAGGGAGGCAGATGAAGCGATAGTGCCAATAGACACGTACCATCCGCCGCTAGACATTACTGTACCGCAGGTAAGCAAACGCTCAGCTGTTAGTGGTTGCACTTTTAAAGATGTACCTGTAAATATGCAAGAGAGCGATTCCTGGCCACAGTGGAATTTTTATAAAGCGGATTACAGTAAGTTGTATAATATGATAATGAATCATGACTGGTCGCCTATGTATAACATAAGCGAGCCGGAAGAATGTTTGAATTATTTCTATGATATAATGAATGGTATTATTGATGATTGTGTTCCCAGAAAAATGCGACGCAACCGTGTAAATTCTAGGTACCATTACCCTGAGTGGTACACGGCAGATATTATTCGCGACATAAAATTAAAAGCACAGCTTCATAAGAAGTGCAAAATTAGTGGTTTAACGAGTGATTACGAAATGTTTTCTCAGTGCAGAGCTAGGGTAAAAATAATGATAGAATTGGCACACGACATACACCTTGAGAATGTGCAATACAATCTCGCAAAGGATCCTAAATCCTTCTGGAATTATGTGAGAAGCAAAAAGGGTATAGTAAACCGAAAAAAAATCACGAAAAATGGTCAAATTTTATCGGACAGCGAATGTGCTCAAGAATTTGCTAATTTTTTCAAGTCCGTATACAGTCCCCTGAAAGCTAAACTAGACGTGCAAGCCGCCGTGGCCGAGAGTAACACAAGTAGTTCCCGAGTACATATAGGGAGTATTGATAGGAGCCAGGTAAGGGAGGCGCTAACTAAACTTAAACCTAAGCGTTCGGCGGGGCCAGATGGTATCCCACCATTTATTATTAGAGACTGCAGGGATTATTTAACACAGCCGCTAGTGTACTTATATAATGTATGTTTTGAACAGTCATACTTTCCGGAACGCTGGAAAATTACACGAGTAATACCAGTACCTAAGGGCGAAGCAGGGAGTGATGTTAGTGGGTATAGGCCGGTGGCGGTGTTGTCTGTACCAGCGAAGGTATTTGAGTCAGTAATCCATCATTGTGTCTTAAACCAGGTTTCAGTCACGTTGTCCGACTCACAGCATGGGTTTAGGCCGGCTCGTAGCACGACTACAAATCTGCTGAATTTTATGGCATATGTGGTTCCTAGCGTGGATTTGGGAGTGCAGGTCGATGCTGCATACTTTGATTTAAAAAAAGCTTTCGATTTGGTCGATAATGACATTTTATTGACAAAGCTTGCGGCAGTCGGATGCACTCCTAAATTGTTGAAATTCTTTGCTGATCATATGAGTAACAGAAAGCAGTATGTAGAATATGCTGGGTACAAATCTGAGCCCTATTTTACGAGGTCAGGCGTGAGTCAGGGCAGTAATTTAGGACCATTTCAATTTATAATAATGGTAAATGACTTGCCCGAGGTTGTCAGGAATGCCAAGTGCCTGTTGTTTGCTGACGATCTAAAATTACTACTAGCTGTGAAAGAGCAAAAGGACTTGGAGCTCTTACAGGAAGACATAGACAGGGTTGTTGAATGGGGAAAGAAGAATAAGTTGGTGTTCAATACGTCAAAGTGTTCGGTAATAACTTTCAGTAGGATGAAAATGCCCAAGAAATATGACTATAGAGTGGACAACACGGTATTGAAAAGAACGGAAACGGTGCGGGATTTAGGAGTACACCTTGACTCGGGCCTGACATTTCGTAATCACATCCTAAATGTTTGTAAAAAAGCCTATAGGAGCCTAGGTTTTGTCCTAAGAAGAGCAGAGGGTTTTACAAGCATCGCTGCGCTAACTTCTTTGTACAATGCATTAGTAAGAAGTCAGCTCGAATGTAACGCAATCATATGGGCTCCGCATGAAGCTAAATACAGTCTCATGCTGGAGCGTATACAAAATAAATTTACTAGGTTTCTGTACCTAAGGTGGTATGGTGTATATCCATTTTATCCATTGATGTATCCAACTTTGTTTGTTATAGGCATGGTGGGATACAATAAATTGGAAACAAGGAGGGACATAGCTCTTGCTACCTATATTTTTAAATTATTACGTGGTAAGACTTCAAACCCAGGTATATTAAAAGAAATTAACCTGTGTGTGCCCGACAATTATGTATTCCGAAGGCGACAGCCTCGTCTATTGGCGGTGCCCAGCAGTAGGACCAATCTACTGGGTAAAGCCCCTATAACGCGCACCTTGCGAGCAGACAGCATTGATCTTTTTACTTGTTCTCTGAGTGAGTTCACAAAAACCACGATGTACAGAATATGTTATGGTAAATAATAAAACTGTAATTATGGCCACACTATTGAATTAGGAAATTCCTGTAATGATAGTGATGTTGAGTTAATAAATAAATAAATAAATAAATAAATATATAGCCTATAGCCTTTCTCTATAAATTGACTATTTAATTAAAAAATATTTTTTCAATTCGAACCCGTAGTTCCTGAGATTATCGCGTTCAAACAAACAAACAAACTCTTCAGCCTTATATTTTTAGTATAGATAGCTGTTGCCCGCAACTTCGTTTTCCGCGTTTCCGTCGTTTTTCGTAAAAAAAAGTAGCCTATGTCCTTCGTCACGGTTCAGTGATTTTGATGTAACAGACAGATTAACTTTCGTAATTTAGTAGGGAAATATAATATGTCAATCTGTAATACTGTTGAAAAATATCGCAATACGGAACCAATATTATTGTTAATAGCCGTGCCCGCGAATCCGTCAGCGTAAGTTAATGTATTGGTAATATTGTTTAGATCACGTTCACATGAGGCTTAAGTACCTATAGAACGAAATTTTATACCTTCGGCCGCGAAACGCGTCGAGCGCGGCGACCGATTCTCAAAAATAATCCTTATAGCATGATTCAGTATTCACGTGCGATGGCTTATTATTAGCGTATTTCATGTATAACTTTGGTGTTTCTATACCGATTTATATGATTCTTTTTTATGGAATAGTTAATAATGTTAACTTTTTCAATTAGGGGTGACTGAGAGTGTTATAAACGTAAGAGTAGACAAATATTATAATCAGAAAGCTTCGAACTGCTAAGCTATCGGGAGTTACACGTGTTATTGTGAGTCAACCATAAAAGATAGACATATGCTGTCGTGGGATATTTTTTATATAATTTTAAGGAGAACATTTCCGTCATGAAATGCTTTCTGTGAAGCTTTAACCATTAAGGTTGCACACGCGACGGAAGCTTAAAAAATGGAGTAACTTCTCCCGTTTTCCTAACATTTCCCTTCACTGCTCTGTTCCTATTGATTGTAGCGTGATGTAAAGTATACTATAACCAGCTCAGGAGTATGAAAAATAATTGTACCAAGTTTCGTTAAAATCCGTCGAGTAGTTTTTGTTTCTATAACGGTTATACAGACAGACAGACAAAAATTTTACTGATTGCATTTTTGGCATCAGTATCGATCCCTAATCACCCCCTGATAGTTATTTTGGAAATATATTTCATGTACAGAATTGACCTCTCTACAGATTTATTATAAGTATAGATAAAATCTAGTTACTACTTCAAAATAAAAGGATAATAGCATAAATTTTATCATTAATTTATATTTCTGACGATTAAAAATCGCTCATTTTTGTTCGATTTCTTGAATCCATCACTATTAGGTTAAATAGGGTATCAATATTTTAGTAAGTGACACTAGCTTATGTCAGTTTCCTGCATCGAATTAAAAGTCCGGGTATAGTTCCTATAAGTATACTACAGTGATATGAAAGAGCGGAGCCTGCTAATACAGGCATTGTTTGCTTATCTGGAGGCTCCGAACACGTTGCAATGTGATGTAATTTTTATTTGTCACAATAAACTATTTTGTATTTGTTTTTTTTTTGTATTTGTATAGACTGTTGTGCTGAGTGTCGCATGTTCGATTCCCGTACCGGAAAATGTACGTATGGCCTACAAATACAAATAGTGGTTTCAGGTTTGGGATACAATGAATTGGCCTCAATGAGCAGTCAGCAGCATTGACGGGGCCCGATAGGGCTACTGCCTTACGGGGTTGCGGGAATGTCCTAACGGAACGCAAGGGCAACTGAAGGAACAGGGTGGGTTTTCAGTCAGTAGAAGTCTGACACTCCCTTCCCCTCCACCCAGAGCGGGAGAAGTCATTCGATGATTTTCCCACTCAGAAAAAAAGGTCTCGGATATACTAACTTTTAGACTGTAAGATCTTCCCTTGACAAATTGTGTTCTTGCAAAGAAACTTTTGATTGATTTATTGTTAAAATACGCTCCCGATAAATTCCTTCAGGTGTGATTCAATAAAACAATATAATATGGTGTCAAAAGTAAAATATGCAAGAGATTTAAAATTAAATCAGAAAATTAATTGTCAAATTAAGTAATAATGTTCAAATATTAATTGGAAAAAATCAAATTATAAATGTCAATGAATTAAAATAAACAGTAAGTACTACAGCTGATAGGAAGTGTGAATTTAAGAGAAATCTCCTGTTGTATGGCATCTGCCTTGATGGCTTATTTATAAAATCATTAAACAAAATCATTATCATAATCGTCTTCCTTATCCCAGTTACTTGGGGTGGTTGAAATACGGTTTCTTCTTCCATTCTCCCCTGCCAGACGTCACAGTATCATTTACCCCTTTTTAGGGTTCCGTAGCCGAATATCAAAAAACGGAACCCTTATAGATTCGTCATGTCCGTCTGTCTGTCTGTCCGTCCGTCCGTATGTCACAGCTATTTTATTCTGAAACTATAAAGACTACACATGAAATTTTGTAAGTAGATGTATTCTGTGAACCTCTTTCCTATTTTAAGCAAAAAATGAAAACATATTAAAAATTAAGGGGGGGCTCTCCATACATGGAACTGAAACTGATTTTTTTTCATGAAACCTATGCGTTTGTGGTATCTAGGTATAGAAAGGTCTTTAAAAATGACACTGTGGTTTCTGAAACCACTTTTTCATAAAGTCAATCCTTTAAAAGAGATATACGCTTCCAAAGTGGTAAAATGTCCCCCCCACCCCTCTTAGTTCCCTCCGAAAATTAGTTTAAACGAGATCAGGTCAGTAGTTTTTGAGGTATAGCACATTTTCTAAAACCGCAAATATAACTTTGTATTTCATACAAACACTATGAAAAACAAAGTTAATTTGCGTAGTTACTACGGAATTCTTCATGGGCGAGTCTGACTCGCACTTGGACAATTTTTCTTATTTAATGTCGGCAAATCCTGTAAATAGTGTTTGTCACTATGAAAAACAAAGTTATTTTGCGTAGTTACTACGGAATTCTTCATGGGTGAGTCTGACTCGCACTTGGCCAATTTTTCTTATTTAATGTCGGCAAATCCTGTAAATAGTGTTTGTCACTATGAAAAACAAAGTTATTTTGCGTAGTTACTACGGAATTCTTCATGGGCGAGTCTGACTCGCACTTGGCCAATTTTTCTTATTAATGTCAGCAAATCCTGTAAATAGTGTTTGTCACTATGAAAAACAAAGTTATTTTGCGTCTGCTACGGAATTCTTCATGGGCGAGTCTGACTCGCACTTGGCCAATTTTTCTTATTTAATGTCCGCAAATCCTGTAAATAGTGTTTGTCACTATGAAAAACAAAGTTATTTTGCGTAGTTGCTACGGAATTCTTCATGGGCGAGTTTGACTCGCACTTGGCCAATACTTTTTTGTGGAGGTCAGATAGGCAGTTGCCCCATGTAAAGCACTCAGCTCCATCTTGTTAGACTGGAACCCAACATAGTCGCTAAAAGGCTAAGCAGATTACGATAAATTTATTTCTTTTAGAAGCTCTGTTATCCATTCCAGCTTTACTCGAATCTAATTATTTTGCGATAGATTTCCCAAAAACATTTCGTTTTACTCGGTAGGCTTGCGTTTGACCACCATTTCACCTGATGGTATGCGATGATGTGGTCGAAGTCGAAGCAAACTTACCTAGAACCTATTCACTCCTGACTTAAAGACCTTCGCCTTATGTCTATAAGAAAAACTTTTTACCAAAAAATTAAACCGACTCCCAAAAAACACTGCAAAGTGAAAAATAACTTTAATTTCGGTAGTCGGTGTCTTTAGTTTTGTATTTTCGTTTTTGGCACCGACTTCCGAAATTAAAGTTATTTTTCACTTTGCAGTGTTTTTTGGGAGTCGGTTTAATTTTTTGGTAAAAAGTTTTTATTTCACTCTTTTTAGTTGGTCTATTTTTAATTTACCTAGTTACAAGAGCCTAATTATCAACTACTTATAACCTTTTACAAAATATTGCTTTTCCCAATGCTGGGCCGTTAATTGTTGAGGAGTTCTCCTGGTACTTCACCATCAGCTCTACATCACCATATGCATTGTGACGAGCATAAAGTGCGTAACATCCATATTCAAGTAATCGAATCGCAATCCACTCAATACTTATTATTGAGTAGTTTCGGCGGCCATCTGTGGTCTTCATCATCAGTTCCACTTCCTCAAATGGTACTTTTTGAGAGCAACTGCACAAGTTACTATAATAAATACCCAAAACGACATAGGTGTGCCTATAATATTTGAAGAGTTCCCTCGATTTCTCCAGGATCCCATCATCAGATCCTGACGTTTATGAAAATGGGACCAGTATCGAAGTATACCCTTTCAATCAAAAAAAGAATTTTCCAAATCGGTTCAGCCGTCTTCGAGTAATCGATGATCATACATTAAAAAAAAAAAAAAAAAAATATACGCGTCGAATTGATAACCTCCTCTTTTTGTCGTCGGTTGAAAACACAGACTCCACTTCTTAGCTGTACCTACACACAATGAAAGTACATATTTTTAAACGTATTGTACGTATAGGTGGGATGACCACCACGTAACGATAGCGCATCGCTGTTCATTTCAAATATTGTCATAACTTAGTGACGTCATTAGCAAAGGTTTTGACCGCCAAACGAGCAGCTGACAGCCATTTAACCGTGACTTGTTAAACCCGCGATTAAAAGCATAATGTTACATATTGTGTCATCGAGCTCACTCCTGCGCCGCCGCCGGCCGGCCACGCCCCCAGATTAGCGCCATACAGCGATTTAACTGCACATCTGTCGCTCGTGTCGAGGGTAAGCAACGGTTACCGAGGTCGTGGATTGGATGAGTGATCATTCATGGTACACTGAGACTTCTCAGTCCCTCGAAAATGGTCGTAAAATCATTGATAGTAAGCATACAAAGATATGTTTTTTACAATAGTGTGAAGTGTATACATACAGTCCTACATATACCTAAAGCTTTCCCTTGAATCACACTTTGAATAAAAAATTCATTAAAATCCGTTGCATAGTTTCAAAGATCTCAGCTAACAGAAGCGGGAAGCCTTTTATTAATATTATGTATAGACCAATAGACTGTGCCATTATTAATATTACCTATATTAACTATTGTGAATATGTGAACTATGTAGGTTGTCTTATTCGAGTTAAATATGATTGTCTGGCAGTTTGAGTGCTTTTTACGGCCTGCCCAAACGTCCTTACCTTGGTATTGTTCGTCAAATCGTTGAGCTCCTTGTTTTAAGTCGAGCTATACGTTATCTGACAAATGTTCGCACTGTATGGACAGGTCCACTCAAATCTGTGAGCATCTTTCCTCAAAAGGTCGCCTCAGACGGTAATCTACAAGGTTCCCATATATTTTTAACCAGTATAAATTGTATGGACTTTAAAAGAGACGGACCCCTGAGTTCGTTTCGGTGTTTCTTCAGTTAGGAAATACCGGAATCATCTAGTTTAAATTTACAAAAAAAAATGACGTGTAAAAGTGTTATTTAATAACCAATTTTCAAAATAAAGATCATTTATCAATTGTTATTTCAAAAACGAATACTTTATCTATCGATCTAAATAGAAAAATCCTTACGTATGTTATAAAGCCGAAAATATTGTTTGTTTGTTTAAACGCGCTAACTCAACATAAACATAGTCGGAAAAGACTAGGCAGGTTGATTTATTAAGCTCACTCCCTCGTCACTCTGCCACGCCCCCAGATCGGCGAGGTACAGAGCTATTAGCTACACATCTGTCGTTTATGTTCCTATTATACGTCCTTTAAGTAATTTTGGTGGCACATACACATTAGTATATGTTGAAGAAGAATATATCTAGAAGTCGCGCGGTACTTCGCTTCCGTGGACTTCATCACGATAGAAACATGACCAGCCTTTTTTCAGTCACGTAAAAAGTAGCATATAACCTTCCTCGAGCTTCAAGCTACTGCCATGCCAAATTTAATCTAAATCCATTCAGTACTTTCGAAGATTAGTGCGTTCAAACAAACAAACAAACTTTCTCGTTTTATAATATTAGTATATACATTGTCTGGCTGAGGTCAGAAGAGCTCGTGGCAATGTTTTTTTAGAGAACTAGCATAGTGGTAGAATTCACATTACTAGCAATTTTGTAAACCCCTAAAACTAAGCTAAATATGCTTGTGTCTATAGTGAATTCACGGCTAAAGTGTAATGTGTAGGGTTTGAACCCGCATTCTCTCAATCACAATAGAATAGATTTTTTTTATTTCAGTACGTCGCTTCTGTAAAATTCGAACAACAACTCGCATCTCACATAGCTATTCACTGTCACTTCGCTTATGGTTCAAAGTGACCTTGATTTTGCATTCTGTAAACAGCGTTGAAGTGACGGAGGAATTACCTTACCGAATGCCACTTCTCACGTCATCTCATACTTTATCTGTCAAAATCTTTAGTTCAACTCGTTGACACGCTCGCAAGGGTAGCGCTAGTGTAAATTCGAATTAACAACCGAGTTTTTAGAATGCCAATCAATAAACTCACAGCGGATTCAGAGACGAAGTTTAGAATGAGGTCTTACAGAATAACACAGCAGACCACAAAATCCATAAAATGTTAGTAACTTACACCTAATAGCTTATTATTTAGTGTTAGTACCCATCACCCTCCGCACAAACTGCCTCATAATAGGAGAGGACACACTCACCGTTCTCAAGATGCTGTTGCGACTGTCCCTTACTCTCCTCAGAAGTGAAGCCGTTTACTTTCGTATAATCGCGTGAAACAATGGTAACAACCTTCGCCATTACGCTACTGACGCTTCATAAAGGGAAACGTCTATTCTTGGCCATGTTTTGCCCATCAATGTGATAAATACAAAAAAAATACCCATTTAGTAACTAAAATATTGCTATTATTTATTAAGATAAGATAAGATAAGATAAGATCATTTTATTTGTCCAAACATGAGTATACACACAAAAGAAAAGCATGCAAGTTGTTAAGGGATAGTTTACACAGGTCGTCATGTTTGCCATATTTATACAATGGCATACAAATATTTAAGGTGAGTAGGTATATGTAAATTATAATTATTAATAATTTCGTATTAAATTACACAGCTAATAAAGTTATTTAAATAATTAATAAAAACAATTTAATTTTATATAATTCAATAATTAAAATATCACAGTCACAGTTGACTTGTATAACATAGTCAAAACAAGTAAGTAAAGTTATTACAGTCAGTCAGTCAGTGTTATTGGTAATGAAAACTCCGGAATTAAAAGCCGATTTATTCAAGAAACTCAATCGTTTATTACCTTATTTACGCTTCCGGTCGCTGGTCAATCCTGTCAAAGTAGGGGTGGAAACTTTTACTGAAAAAAAATCGATACACTAACACCGGTTTCCAAAAATAGATTTATGAAAAATCTATTTTTATTATGTAGTTGTTTCGCTTTTATTATTTTATTTAGAGACAAAAAAAAAGGTTTGTCCATCATCGAGCTTCTAAATACGAACCATTTAACCGATTCCGTGTATCCAGTTTCTCAAAAACATAGATTTTTCGATAAATTGATTTCCTAGCGTCATCCCTACGACAAACAAATCGTAATTGACAACTGACTAACATTTAACATTTTGCATAGTTCTGTTTCTTTGTGAACCGTGATTTCTTTTCTACTGCGTTTTTCTATTTGATATTCCGACGACTTTGATTAATAAAAACTTTTTACCAAAAAATTAGACCGATTCCCAAAAAACACTGCAAAGTGAAAAATAGCTTTAATTTCGGTAGTCGGTGTCTTTAGTTTTGTTTTTCGTTTTTGGCACCGACTTCCGAAATTAAAGTTATTTTTCACTTTGCAGTGTTTTTTGGGAGTCGGTTTAATTTTTTGGTAAAAAGTTTTTATTTCACTCTTTTTAGTTGGATGATTTTTAGTTTACCTAGTTACAAGAGCCTAAATGTCAACTACTTATAACCTTTTACAAAATATTGCTTTTCCCAATGCTGGGCCGTTAATTGTTGAGGAGTTCTCCTGGTACTTCACCATCAGCTCTACATCACCATATACATTGTGAAGAGCATAAAGTGCTTAACATCCATATTCAGGTAATCGAATCGCAATCCACTCAATACTTATTATTGAGTAGTTTCGGCGGCCATCTGTGGTCTTCATCATCAGTTCCACTTCCCCAAATGGTACTTTTTGAGAGCAACTGCACAAGTTACTATAAGAAATACCCAAAACGCCATAGGTGTGCCTATAATATTTGAAGAGTTCCCTCGATTTCTCCAGCATTCCATCATCAGATCCTGACTTTGGTGGTAATGGTACCAATTTCGACGTATACCCATTCGAACAAAAAAAGAATTTTCCAAATCGGTTCAGCCGTCTTCGAGTACTCGATGATCATACATAAAAAAAAAAAAAAAATACGCGTCGAATTGATAACCTCCTCTTTTTGTCGTCGGTTGAAAAACTACAAAAAAGAAATAGCAACACAAAGAAAACGGAGACTACATTTTTTTTTGTTTTTATGCATTTATAAAAGCGTGTACCTATTTCTATTGTTTTTTAAACTATTAATTTATTTTTATTGTTGATAGGTTTCCGTTTGACCACCATCTCACCTGATGTTAAGCGATGACGTGATCGAAGATGAAGCACGCTTGCCTAGAAGCAACCTATTCACTCTTGACTTAAAGACTCCCAGGTTATAGCTATCAGGAAACAGAATCCGGCAGGGAATTACACTCATAAGGAGTATCGTGTGCGGTTGTGGAAATGTTTTGACGATATATCGCGGCCCTGGACCGCATGGGCAACTGAAGGAACAGGGTGGGTTTTTAGTCAGTAGAAGTCTGACACTCCCTTCCACTCCACCCAGAGCGGGAGAAGTTACTCGCTGAAAATCCCACCCGAAAAAAATTAGTGCCTACCTATGGGGCCGTTCAAGTATTACGTAAGCACATTTTTTGCAATTATTAACCCACCCCTCCCCCTCGTCAGCAAAAGTAAGCAAAGCTCTTACCCCTCCCCCATGCTTACGTAAACATTGGTACAATTGATTGATTCATGAGCAGCAGTTATAAATCTAGAAATAAGGAATAGGTTTGGAATAGAGATAATTCAGAATTTTTTAACCAATGTTTTGATGAGTCGGTATTTCCAGACCAATTGAAATTGGCTAAAGTAGTTCCAATATTCAAAAAAGGTATGAAGACTGATCCTAAAAATTACCGACCAATATCTCTTTTGCCAACCTTATCAAAAGTATTTGAAAAAATCATCAAAAATAGGTTAATGGTACATTTAAACGAAAATAAAATAATTAATTTAAGACAATTTGGGTATCAAAGAGGCGTCGGTTGCTCAGATGCAATAAACACTCTTATAGATGACATAATTAATAAATTAAATGACAAAATGAAAGTGGCAGGGCTATTCATCGACCTTAGTTCCGCTTTTGATACGATTGATTACGAATTACTACTAACTAAACTTGAATATTACGGTATCAGAGGCGATCATACTTACAAAATAGGCGTATGTTTGTCGAAATAAAAAGCATCGATGAAAAAAATCATGAGGTCATTTACACTTCTAAAATAAAAAGTATAAAACGTGGTGTCCCTCAAGGCTCAATTTTAGGACCAATATTATTCATTATTTTTATAAACGACTTGCTCAACTGTATGCTTTGCGTACAGCCAGACGTAAACCTTGTTGTTTTTGCAGATGACATAAACATAATAATTGGGGAGAATGACTTAAAAGAGTTGACGGGAATTGTAAATGAAAGCCTAAAATATCTATGCGATTGGTTTACGGCCAATAACCTTTTGCTAAACACAAGTAAGACAAACATTATGTTATTTAAGACTACAACTCGCCATAGTGACAATTTAGAGGTACAAATCAAAGGAGACAAGATTCAGTTAGTAGACAAAGTCAAATTTTTAGGCGTAAACATAGATGTATATCTAAATTGGAAACAGGAGCTAGCTGCTATTGACTCTTCAATTTCATCAGCATGCTATGCACTCAGGAGCCTCAGAGATATGTTGGATCTAAAACAACTAAAGACTATATACTCCGCGCTGGTAGAATCCAGATTAAGATACAGCATAATGCTTTGGGGTTATAGTTATAGTTATAATTGTCAGAAAGCGTTTATTTTACAAAAACGTGCCATAAGAACTATAGTAAGGATTTCACAAAGAGACTCATGTAGAGAGTACTTTAAAGAATTAAACATTTTAACAGTACCGAGTTTATATATATTAGTAATCCTTAACCATTTTGCTAAGTATATTCATGAGTATGAATCACAAGAGGAACGTAGGGTAAGAGAAAGCACAAGAAGGAAGGACTTTAAACACAAAATGTTACCAAATCTTAACATAGCTAAGCATTGTCCCAGATACCAAGCAGTGGAGTTATTTAATAGGTTATCTACTGATTTAAAATTATTAATTTATAGCTCTCACTCTTTTAAAACTACATTAAAAGCCTTCTTGTTGGAAAAATGTTTATACTCGGTATCGGAGTTTATATCAAATAATAAATAGACACTTATAATAATAGCAGCGATCATTGTTTTTAGTTTTTATTGTACTTTTAATATTTTGACATTGAATTTCACATTAAAATTACGATTGATTTGACATTATATTTATTTTTTGACATATTTTAAATTAGTTTAATACCTCTGTTTAACTTTACACATTAATTTTAATTACGCTTCTGAATTTTAGTTCCTGCATGTGTTAATTTTATTTAATTATTAATATGTACTGTTCAACACAATGTAATTGTTAACTGAACTGAATAAATGAAATGAAATGAAATGAAATGAAATGAAATTAGAAGTCTGTAACGCACATAATATTCATTTAAATAAACTTTACTGACACGGAATTGACAACAATTCATTATTTGTAGGAATCCCTGAAAATGCATTTCGTTTTGAAGCATAGACAGTGTGTGTTGCTATATGTGTAAAAAATTTAATAATTACTGCTGACGTAATCACCATCTAGATCCCCCCACTCCCCACGTCATCAAAAATAAGCAAAGCAAAGACCCCCACGCCCCCCTATAGTGCTTATGTAATACTTGAATGGTCCCTATGGTGTTATCCAGCGACTAGGTTGTTGAGAGCAAATAAACAGTCGCTCTAAGTGAAAGACTATTCCTTAGTTGCATTAGGATGGACTGGAAACTGACCCAGACATAGGAAAAGGCTAAACAATGATGATGACCTCTGTAAATAATTATTTAGTTAGTTCAGCTCATGTCCAAGATAAACTAAGATAGGTATGACAAAACATCATTATAACTACACAGTTAACGTAAATAAACCACAAATCAATTGCCAATGCCAAAGGGCAATCGCATTATCTGTTCATAACAATATTGAAAGCACCTTGACACTAAATCAAAGTAAATTTGACCTTACCTCCTTGGCACATGGTTTGCTTTAGGTAGTCAGCAAAAACCAGGTTGAGTTTTATTTGAAAATGTACGTTATATTAAGTAGCATAGGGCTTAGAGTTGAAAGTCTTGCTCGGGATAGATTTTATCAGATCGAAATCTGAAAATAATACGTTTATGTCTGTTCTATACGTATTGGATTCTTATATTTCTATGATTACCTGTTTTATACCTTAGCTAGATATCTTAAGGTTGAATTTAGATTGCAGGTTTTGCCTTATACATAAATATTTGCCAGACACGCCCCTTGCGAGCTTCAAAACCAATACAGGGTGTTTCCAAGTGTTATATTTTTAGAGATTTGTCGCGGTTGGCCAAAATCCCAGTCGTACAGAGAAATAATTTTATTTTATTTAGTTAATTAAGACTTGCTTTTAGCAATGCCATGAGTATTAAAACGACGAGCTGAAGATTAAAATGAGCCTACGCATGCTACTCAAAGTTTAGATAAAAATACAACTTTACACAGTGTCCTTTGCCTTTTAAATCTTCTAATATATAAAAATCTCGTGTCACTGTGTTTGTATATGGAACTCCTCCGATACGGTTTGACGGATTTGTATAATTTTTGTGTATTTTTGTTAGGTTTGTGAATGGGTCGTAGGTTTTTTGTCTTGTGAACGAGATGACGTGGGTTCGAACCTCACCCATTATACTATTGCCGTGAACCCACTCCAGACACAAGCATATTTAGCTTAGTTGGAGGGGTTAACCAGATTGCTAGTAATGTAAATTCAACCCACATAGGTAAAAAAAGAAGAAACTCCCACAGCTTTGTATTAATCATAAAATAAATAAATACTACCTACCAGCAATCAATACTTGATTTTGGCATGAACGGAGGAACTCGTTGGTCGATCTTCAAAGTAAGGCAACGCGTGGCAAGGAAGATGTAATTCACAGTCGTTAAGAGTTCCCAAGCGAGAAAATTTGCCACCAGCTTTGCTAAGGGTATGTTATCCAGTTACAGGGTTGTGGTGGAGCTCAAATAGACAGACGCTACATGTAAACTTCTACTACAAAACTGCATGTTAGACTGGAGGCCACCTAACATAACTTTTCAAGCTTTACGTCACTCTAGAAATGTCACAAAACACAAAAATTTGGGCCTAGGTTTACAAACGTGATCATTAGACTCTGGCGAGCATAGCAATGTAGTATGTATCAGTGGCGAAGGGTGAATTTTCATAAAAGGGAAGCCGGACCAAAAAATGCTTACCTTGCTCAAGTGTGATGCGTGAATTCTAGTAACTGTGGCCCTGTGGCTGACTTCGAAATCTTGTAACTTCGTAAATAATTATTTGTTTAATTGAAAATAATAGATTACTATTTATATATTCATATATAAATTAATAGACTAATATTATTTGCCATATTTCAAAAGGGAAGCAGGTAGGAATCGAGTTGTATGGAGCCTTCGCCACTGGTATGTATATATATTTATTCTCCTGTATTGTGAGTGCTCTTTATAAACAATAGACGTTTACGTGTGGGAATCGAAGCCGTAGGTATACGCAGCACATCAGCCAATCGCTCAATCACTGCGCCAACTGTGTCGGGATATTACGAAACACATAGCGATACTGACCTAAAACATGCTTAAAACCTAAGAAAAAAGCGTTTATAAAAATTTCAACCGTTAGACAGTATAACGATTGGAATCTTTGGTTGAAATGTTAGGAACGGAAATAAAATCAAACAGTCTTGATCACACATTCTTTAATATCGATAATAATTTGACATTATAGGCATTGCTTTTATATATTATACAAGTTTAATTACAATCTATTTCTAATTGGTTTCTGGAGCCTTACTTTACTGGACTGACCACAACTGGATTTAGCATAAAAGCTTCAAATACTTAGGAAATATTTCATTCCATTGATGGCGTAAATTGCTAGAAGTGTATGTGTCTCGTGTTATGACAAACTTCGCAAAATGTATTATGCATTTTAGGAACTATTCGGTTAGAAAGGGTTAGAAGAAAAAAATATTATTTCGGATGCATTTGAAATGGTACCATTTCAACGCAGTGTCAATCTGTATATTTATTATTATTACAATCTAGCTTGGTAGGCCTTTTTCAGAAAATTAAGAGAATTTTACAACCATGGCCTATATTCAAAATCTGGTCTTAAAGATAGTTGCTAGTTTTTTAAACATCAATGGAAGTTAATTTTCCGGCCAAATTTAATCAAAGAATCTTAACACAATCAGCACATTGACACCAAATTTATTGATAGTGACAACTGTCAAACACCGAATAGCTTTCAGTTTATAATAATTATAAGAACCTGAGTTACATAAAAATAGGATTGTTATTCTCATTAATCGTTAAGTCACAGTACAAAGCCAGCAAGCTCCAAAACCATCCATAAACAAAAAAATGTTCAACCGAAAATTAGCTTGGTCGTCCATTTTGAAAATGTCTCAAATTCACTTGACTCATGGCCGCCATACGTCCAGGCATAGACACGTCAAACATAGTGTTGCGCCCATTCACAATCGGCTCTCTTTCTAGTCGATTAATCGGATCAACTTTTGTTGCACTTAAAAATGCTGAAGTCTGCGACTGTAGGAGACTGCCAGGTAACGGCTGCTGTCTTTCCAACCTATATTGAAGATTCTGTTTCTCCATTTGGTGATGTTGAGTCCGGATTGCAAACCGGTTGACGTGCACCGGTATAGGCACCACTATTTTCGTTCCAGATCCGTTTTTGCTCGAGTGGCTGCCGGATGCGAGGCCGGCTTTTACGCGTTTCCATTTTGCGCGACGATTTTGGAACCATATTTTTACCTGAGAAAAAGGGTTGATATTTAATTATTTAGTTTGTATACAGTATACCTAGCACACACAGAAGATGGGAAATTATTGGCGATTGTAATTAAGGGTAGTATTGTCAAAAAATCCTATTAGAAAATTCTATCTGACAATATTTACTCAAAGATTCTGACTACATACAGCATAAGCCTCCTCTCTGTGAAAGCGAATGGTCCGTAATTAATCATTCACGTGGGCCCAGTGCAGTTTGGTAGATGTCTTCAGATATTTCAGTCCGTAACACTGGTTTTCTCATCGTTTCAAGAGCAGTGGTGAGTATGTAAGTTACTCAGAGTAGTGTGCTTGCCTGGGCTTGAACACGACCCACAACCCGCAAGTCTATACATAATGCACAAATATAAAACTTAAATTTAAATCGTATTCTGTTAAAACTTGTACAACTTAAATTGAAAGTGTTTTCTATAAGGAGAATTAGAGGAATATGTATGGCCTTATAATATGTTTCGTAAAGGTCCTTTTGAATGTAAAAAGGCCTTAAACTATTTATAGCTATTTTTGAAAGATTTGAGTTTTCTGAGAATTTTTTATTTTGTGTAAATCTTATACTTAATGTGTATTTGATTGATATAATAACTTTCAACGTTCAGTGCTCAACTAAACAATGAAAGTTAAATATCAATTATTTTTATATTATATCAATTAATAATATATATTCATTTATTCAAAGTAAACAAGTGGACCCATCATAAGATTTACACAAAATAAAAAACAAATTAAAAGAAAATAAATTAATTAATACAATATTTCCACATCAGCCCGTACATGTACTAAGTTACAGTGTAAAGCCTGCAATACATGTTGGCCGAGCGTAGGCCAACGCGAGCGTTGGCAAATAGGTACAGGGCAAGAAATAATGTCCACACGTTCGACAAGTTCGTCGAACGCCAATGCAGGCGACCAATGTAGAAGAGCGTCTATAGAGCTGCCCACACGTTGGCCGAGCGCAGGCGAGCGCCTTAGATTTGTGACCAAAAACCGACACCGATCCGAAGTGAGGCAAGTGATCACGAGCAACGGCGAGCGAAGACAAGTTGCACCAAATGAGCTCTATACACGTTGGCGCTGGCCTCCACTCGGCCAACTAGGCAAGTGACACCGAGCGATAGCAAGACAAGGCAAATATACCATCTACATGCTGGTATTGGCCTTCACTCGACTACGCTCGGCCAACATGTATTGCAGGCTTTACATGTACTGGCAGGCAAAACGCTCTGCGAAAGCAAATATGTATGTCACCGTAAAAATGCAAATACCCAAATCAGATATTTATCTTGCGAGATTGTAATCTATCGATAATTTGTGAACCGCGGGATCGTGACTACGTGGGACAAAACTCACATACCAACGAAGTCACGGGCAAAATTCGTTGAGAAATAAAAGACAGACTTTATCCGGTTTTCCAGGCTTTATCCAGGCAATGTTGCGAGTTGAATATTGAGTTTTGTTTCGCCTATTGGCCCTTATTGTTCATTCCAATAAATAATTGACGACGAGATATGACGACTACATATTATGTAAAGAAGGCACGAGCAGAAGCTTGTGTGCTGAACGTGTAATTTAAAGGGTATATACATACCAAGTGCATGGCTTCTTTGGATGATAACAAACGATATGGCAAGGGTTTTGTAATCCTAAGTCTACGTGTGTAGAACTTATTACAAATACCAATACACTGATACCAGAGACCGAATTTTTCAAATTAAGAAGAACGAAGAGAATTATCGTGTTATTGGCAAGTGACGTGGAAAGTATTGACCCTCGTAGTGCTGTGACACGTTTGTTATAATTGGTATTCAAGAAATATATGAAACCGATAATTTGGTATCATTTCTTTGAGTCAGTTATTTTGAGCTGAAACTGTGCATAGAGACTCCATACCCGATGTTGTCTTCAGCCCTTTTGGATAGATATGGGGTTTCCGTTACACATTGTATATAGTGCCTAAAATCGCTCGTCATGTATATTTCAGCAAAAAAAGTAGCCCTTATCCTTCTCCAAGGTCTAATCAATCTCAGTACCAAATTTGATCAAAATCAGTTAAGTGGTTAAGATGTGAATGAATGTGAAGAAAGTTTAACAGACAGATTTACTTTCGCATTATCTATTCTATACCAATATTACAAAAAGGTAACATTTGTTTTTAAGTTTGTTTGTAGGGGTAATCTCTGGAACTAATGATGTAATTCTAAAAACTGTTTCATTGGTAGTGCATTATTTGTGAGTGCTTTGGGCTATTAATTATTTCAAAACCCATGTGGAAAAAGTCGCGATCGAAGTGCTAGTTTATAATATTAGTAGAGTAGTAAATCGTACAGTGCCCTTCGCGTTCAGTATAATAATGCGTTCCGGGTGTTGATGGGGCTGCCCCGCTACTGTAGCGCATCAGGGATGTTTGCTGAAGCTCGCGTTGACTGTTTCTATGCGATGATGCGAAAACAATGCGCTTCCCTGTGCACCGGGTGCGGGCCAGCCCCAGCATAATCCTTCGTTGTGTGGCGAGTAGGCTCGACTGTGTGTTCGTGAATCGCTGCTGCAAGCTCTCCACGTCGGTGTTGAGCTTGTAGCTTCGATTCGCGAAACAACCTTGTAATTTAAGTTAAGTACTAACATAGGATTAAGGAATTTTGTTACTAACCAATTGAGTTTTGTTACTTGGAAATAAATGAAATGGAAATTGAAATAGCGCGAATCTTGTAAGTATTCCTCACCTGTACTTCACTAAGCTTCAAAGCCGATGCAATTTGTGACCTTTCCGTAAGACTCAAGTACTTCTTAGCATGGAACTCCCTCTCTAACTCCAGCAGTTGTTCTGAAGTGAAGGCTGTTCTTCTTCTGCGCGCCTTGCTCTCTCGTGCTGTGTCCGTGCTTGAGTCTTCTTGATCGGGTTCTGAGTCGTTACCTGTTGAGAAAGAAAGGAAGTTTAGTCATTATCATCTGCTTAGCCGTTTTCCAACTGTGTTGGGATACCAGTCTAAATGGATGCGGCTAAGTATTAGTGTTTTACATGGAGCGACGGTTTTACGGTGGTTGACCCATAGAGGTCAGATAGGCGTCTATCTGACCTCTATGAGTCAACCACCGTAAAACACGTGTTATCTAAGTCATCATTGTAGCAGCACCACAATGTATAGATCGAACACTTTAAATATTTTTGCTAATTTTGTAGCGATAGTTCAGTTCACTGTTAGACTTCCCTACGTGCGACTGACTAAACCCATTTTCTCATCTCATTCTTAGTCTTTTAACTGTGTTAGTTGAATAAAGTGTTTCTGATTATATCTTTTGTCCGAGTTTATCTTAATCTCACCCCAACTCCGAACAGCTCTTTGGGATGGATCTGCGGAATACCAACTGGACGCGCTTGAGTCTATCGAGAAACGGGCCAAGAGACTCATTGGCAACGATTAACTGGTCGAATCAAAGCTCCAGAGTCTTGAACACCGACGACGAGTTGCAAGTCTATTGGTTTTCTATCGGTTAAATTTGGGGGAGTGTGCAATGGAATTACATAATCTAATTCCGCCAAGCCCGTTCCATCGTCGGACAACAAGACAAACGGCGATGCGCCATCGTTACATGGTGGACATCCCACCCATACGCACGAAACGTTTAGGGAATACTTTCATTGTGCGTACTGCTAATGAGTGGAATTTCCTGTCGGAGTCTGTGTTTCCTGATCGCTATAACCTGCGAGTCTTTAAGTCAAGAGTGAATAGGTTACTTCTAGGCAAGCGCGCTTCATCTTCGACCACATCATCACTTACCATCAGGTGAGATGGTGGTCAAACGCAAGCCTATTATCAATAAAAAAAAAAGATACCACTTTGCAAGACTGGAGTTAGATTTCTGGCTTCTGACTATTCGTGACGACTATAAAAGATATACACATGACAGCCGGGAGTGCATTTCGTGCTTTCCGAGCCACGGAGAAATCTAGTTATGTTATGTTGGTCAACCAGGGACTGACCTGGGCAAGTGTTCCTTAGCCTTGATTGAAGATCAACCTGTCCTGCTGTGTTAGTTAGGTATGAGTTTCTATTATTTGGGTCAAAAATTCAACCATGAAAATACGACTGGAAAGCTCCCAACTAATCACATTTCAAGTTATCAGGCTTTTTTACACTAAGTCCTTTTATCACCTTCTTTGTAGTTATGAAGCCATACCTACTAATAATATTAGTAAATATCGCTTCATAACCATATTTTTGCACTTAAATTCTATCTAATATTCTTAATATATATACAACGTGTAACTTAAAGGGTATATACATACCAAGTGTAGTGCTGTGACACGTTTGTTATTACTGGTATTCAAGAAACATACGAAACCAACAATTTGGGTTCAATTCTGTGAGTCACTTATTTTGAGCTGAAACTTTGCATAGGGACTCCATACCAGATGTTGTCTTCAGCCCTTTTGGATAGATATGGGGTTTCCGTTACACGTTGTATATATTGCAAAACTTTAATAAACTTCTCATCAAGTAGTTAAATTGTTCAAGTTTGTCTAATTTAGAGTAGTTTAAATAAAGTTTTTGAATACTGCAATAACGCATGTTTGTTTTACAGTATTTTTATTTAATTTGTAATACTCGCAAAGGTCTGCACACTACATTATACAGCATAAAATACATTTACATAACATACGTCACCTACGTTAACAGGTTTGTGTAGCATAAAAATTACTACCTACTAAGAAAATATTTGTTTAGTTTCTCAACATTTAAGATTTTAGGTAGCGACGTCACTATAGGTTTAAACGTGGTAAGTATAATATAAATGCAAAAGTGTTTGTCTTTCTTTCACGGACTGTAGAGTGACATAGTATATTTATTTTTAACCGACTTCAAAAAAAGGAGGAGGTTTTCAGTTCGTCTTGAACGTTTTTATGTATAACATAACATAACTCGAAGACGGCTGGACCGATTTGGTAAATTATTTTTTAGTCTTTAAAGGTTTTACATTCTAGTTGGTCCCATTGTCTTTACGTTAGGATGTGATGGTGGAATCATGGAGAGATCGAGGGAACTCTTCAAATATTATAGGCACACCTATAGCGTTTTGGGTATTTATTATAGAACCTTGTGCAGTTGCTCTTGAAAAGCATCATTTGAGGAAGTGGAACTGATAATGAAAACCAGATGGCTACTGAAACTACTCAATAATAAGTATTTCGTGGATTGCGATTCAGTAACATGAATATGGATGTTAAGCACTTTATGCTCGTCACAATATACAGAGTTGATACGACCGAGGGGCTTTCCTTTAAACTGCGTATACTAGGTATTATTTTCAAGTTTTGTACCAAAAATCAATTAAATAGGAGAAGTAATTTAGTCGCAAATGATTTTGATGAGATGCACCTTAAAACGGTAAATCTGACTAAAACAAGAGATAACACACGCCACGCTACGTTGCCACTTTGTTGCCTAGGTATTTAAGGTCAGTCACATTTATTTACAAAGGGTGTTTGCGTTTTACTCAGATTTGTAAGCTTGTAGTAGGGACGTTTGAAAAAAAAAATGGCTCTTTTTATTTTTTAACTGTATCAAATTAACACTAAGCACTTATAGTATACGTAGTGTAATTTAATGCCCCTCTGTCGTATCAACTCTGTATGTGGTGAAGTTGAGCTGATTGTGAAGTACCAGGAGAACTCCTCAAAAATTAACAGCTCTGCATCGGGAAAAGCAATATTTTGTAAAAGGTTATAAATAGTTGACATTTTGGCTTTTGTAAGTAGATAAATTACAAACCGACCACTAAAAAGCATGAAAAAAAAAACTTTTTAGCAAAAAATAAAACCGACTTCCATATCAAAACACTACAAACCCAAAACTTTAATTTCGGAAGGCGGTGTCAAAAAAAAAAGAAAACACTAAACCAACTACCGAAATTAAAGTTATTTTTGGCTTTGTAGTATGATATGGAAGTCGGTTTTATTTTGTGCTAAAAAGTTTTTTAGCTGACAATATCTTTATGAGAGCGAAGCTCAAATTCAATGCTTTTATTTCAAAAACATATATAATAATAATTCAGCCTATTACGTTCCCATCCCACAGCTGGGACACAGGCGTTCTCTCTATGAGAGGGGATGGTACGGCCCATCCCCTCTCATAGAGAGAACGCCTCTCTCTCTCCCCGAACTCACCCCGCGGGTCCAGTGCGGATTGGTGGATGGCACATGTCTTCGAACTTTTGGTCCTAAGACATACAGGTTTCCTCAAGATGTTTTCCGTCACCGATTTGAGAGCAGTGCTGATGATATAAATTACACAAAGTGATGTGCCTGATGGGGCTCGAATCCACAACCTGCAATTCACAAGTCGGCCCCCTAACCACTGAGTCATCACTTCTCAGTAAAAAACATCTATACTAATATTATAAATCGGAAAAGTTTGTTTGTTTGTTTGCTTGAACGCGCTAATCTTCGAAAGTGCTGGGTGGATTTGGATGCAATTTGGTACGGAAGTAGCTTGAAGCTTGAGGAAGGTTATAGGCTACTTTTTACGCGACTGCAAAAAAGGAGAGTTATGTTTTTACCGTGATAGAATCCAAGGGAGCGAAGCCCCGCGTGAGTACTAGTAATTAAATAAATTTATTATTATTACAAAGACAACATATTCATCACAATAAAATCATACAAAAGAAACACTTGATAAACTATAGTTAACAGCGACCTAGTCCATCCGTACTGTGTTAGTATATTAAGTGTTGCGACTGCCACGATATTGCAGCGCATCAGCAATATTTGCACAAGCCAGAGTAGATAGAATTGCAGCTGTAATATATAAAAAGAATGCGTCTCTTCTGGCCAGATTGAGGGACAATCGCAACAACCTTCTGAGTTATAGCTGACAGGCATGATAAAAGCGCTATTGGCAAGCATCTCATAGAGAGCACCCTGTCAGTCATACAATATAACGACGTCCTAAAGTGAGAACCTCGTAAGAGTAAAAGAAGTAACTTTTCAGGAGGAAGATAAATCAGCGAGCTGTAAAATTTCTGTACGGCGCGGCGGCGTCTTTTATGTATAGTATATAAATTTAACCCGCTTTTATATCCAGAACTGTTCATATATTGTCAGAAATGCATAATCCGTTAGTTTGGCGTATTTATGCCAAACAAGCTAAGGGTATCTGCTTGCTTACCTGTCCCTAACTGTCCTTCTCCTGCGATACGAGATATGTAATAAATTATTATTAAATATACGAGATACCGCAGCCCCGGAACGTAAGCCCAGTGAAGAAAGAGGGTCGGTATTTAGTCATTAGAAGTCTGACACTCTCATCACAGCGGGAGCATTTCATAAATTTCCTACCCCAAAAAAAGGGACTCGCTAGATCGGATAATAACGTAAGGATCTACATGGACACATTTTTAAATCCAGTTTTTACTTTGGTATTACAAAACTGAGGTTACATAATTTGCGTAGCCGCGGATAGAACCTATTCCAAAATTAGTTTCAACTAGTTTGCTGATATAGGTACATAGCTGATCTTCGGCCTCAGGCGGGCTTGAGAACGGTGAGTAGAGGTAGCTCACTAACCAGGCCCAGGTAGACCTCCACAACTTAAAAGCTGGGTAACACTATACCCCTTGGCTAAATCAATGTCATATCTTCTGGCTTTTGATTACCCGTAACGTCTGACACAGATGTCATAATGACAGCCAGGACGTTGGTCCTGACTTAAAGTGATTTTCGAGGCACAGGGGTATCACACGCCAACTTTGGGTTGAGGATGTAGCGACATCTATCTCGCGACATACAAACTAAACTGTAGAAATCCTGTATCGCGCAAGCAAAGTTTACCGTACAACTAGCCTACATACAAATCTCCCGATCACAAACATCGGGCAGTTGCCCACCAGACAAAAACACATGTTATAAGTAATTTACTTATTTCGGAACAATACACATCGTGTAGAAATTTTGTAAAATAAAACAATACCATGCAAATAAAACAAACAAAAAGATACATGTCAAAGAAAATAACAAATTCAAGACGATAAAAGCCTACATTCAATTTACAATAAGTAGTTAATCGTATTTACAATAAAATAATCAGTCAAACAAAAAGGAAAAACAAAAATCAGATTTGTATAAAAAAAATCAAGAATAATCATTACAATTAAATTAAATAAAAAAATGTGTAAGACAGATTAATAATATGTCATCTTATTGTTTGTGAATGATCAATAATAAAACTAGAATGTCAAATATAAATAAAAAGAGAAAAACATAATAATAAACTGATATGTCTGGTCGGAGGATCCTCCCTTTTCAATGGGAATGCGGGACTTTACACCCTGTTCCGCATATCCCCAAAAGGAATTTCTTACAGAAAACCTAATAGCACTTTTTGCCTGACCCACCTGAATCATACCCTCGTGCTTAGTAGTCGTGCTTTCTACCACTAGACCGATGAGCTAGTAGCAATAAAAAGAACTGATCTCCCAGAATATTGTCGTGACGGTTGTGAACTACCATTCTCTTTAATTAGCATTCTACCAGTGTCAGTAAGACAAGCACAAACCCTATCGTCTTTCAAAAACTTGGTAAAGGATCTTTATATCTCTTCTTAAATTGTTGTTATTGTGTATGTCTTTGTTTCTTTTTTTATATTTATATGTATATGTTTTGAGAATGTTGTTTATTGTTTTTATCTATACTATAATCTATACTAATATTATAAAGCTGAAGAGTTTGTTTGTTTGTTTGTTTGTTTGCTTGAACGCGCTAATCTCAGGAACTACGGTTCTGATTTGAAAAATTCTTTCAACGTTAGATAGCCCATTTATCGAGGAAGGCTATAGGCTATATATCATCACGCTAAGACCAATAGGAGCGGAGCACTAATGAAGAATGTTTCAAAATCGGAGGATTTTTTTTCCACGCGGACGAAGTCGCGGGCGGAAGCTAGTAATATTATAAAGCTGAAGAGTTTGTTTGTTTGTTTGCTTGAACGCGCTAATCTCAGGAACTACGGTTCTGTTTTGAAAAATTCTTTCAGTGTTAGATAGCCCATTTATCGAGGAAGGCTATAGGCTATATATCATCACGCTAAGACTAATAGGAGCGGAGCACTAATGAAGAATGTTTCAAAATCGGGGGATTTTTTTTCCACGCGGACGAAGTCGCGTGTGGAAGCTAGTATTTTATAAAGATAAATAGTACACCGTGGACTACCCGCGTATTTATTTTCTCCTGTGTCAAATCCATCCCAAGGCTGTCTGTAAAAGATCGCTTTTAGCGATAAGACCGCCCATTGTATGACTTTTTTTTTAGTTGTAAAGTCCTTATTGTTTGACTGTTATGGTGTACAATAAAGAATATATCTATCTATCTATCATTCAAACCACACAGAACACCTTATTTCTAATGAATCGGAAATAAATCAACTGTGTTCGTTTATTGACGTTAGACCGCCATATTTTCGGCCCGAGAGATTGTTGGTCTGCCCGAGTCAACGGCGTGACGTGTTTCACGCGCGCCTCAAAGAGCATTCAGCACTAGTGACGGGGGCCATTGCCTGCCAGGGTTGTGGAAATGTTCTTACGAGATACCGTGGCGCCATAGCGTATGGGCAACTAAAGGAACAGGATGGGTTTTTAGTCAGTAGAAGTATCTCTCTCCCGCTCCACATAAACCGGGAGGAGTAAATTGATGATTTTCAGACCGAAACAAAGGCGAAAACTCTGTCTGTCTGTGAAAAAAACATTTCGAGCAAAGCCGCGGGCAGAAGCTAGTATAGGCGATGCGCCATCGTTACATGGTGGACAGGGCCGCGCTGACCTAAGACAGCGCCTGTATGCGAAATCTATGAAGCGCCTATGATTTTTTCCACAGGCGTGAGTATTGTCTTGGGGTGTCCCGAGACAATACTCACGCCTGTCATTTAACTTTACACTGTTTGTACCTACTCAATTATATAGGAATCACATCAAAGAACCAACTGACATATGAGTTTTTTTAAGTATTATTTTCATTTGTTTTCAATTTTCATAAAAATTTATTTGACAAAGTTACGATTATTAATGTAAGCTAGACTATATATATATACTATATGACAACGTCGCATTTTCGAAACTTTAAATTTGAATGATTGGTTTTAATGCAAATGAATTACTCGTATATTTATCAACTAGCTTCCGCCCGCGACTTCATCCGCGTGGAAAAAAATCCCCCGATTTTGAAACATTCTTCATTAGTGCTCCGCTCCTATTGGTCTTAGCGTGATGATATATAGCCTATAGCCTTCCTCGATAAATGGGCTATCTAACACTGAAAGAATTTTTCAAATCAGAACCATAGTTCCTGAGATTAGCGCGTTCAAGCAAACAAACAAACAAACTCTTCAGCTTTATAATATTAGTATAGATGAATCTTAGATACCTACAAGCATCCTAGTCTAGTGCTAGTATTTTGATGATTAATGATATCTTCAAAACTGAATTTTTAGACCACATCGCACACCTAGATCTAAAGAGAGCTAACTCAAAAATCTCAATTTTTGAGTGATACATACCATCGAATTCCTTATTATTAAAAAATTAAATTAATTCCTTACTTATTACGTAAGGAATTCGATGGTATGTATAACTCAAAAGTCTCAATATTTGAGTTAGCTCTCTTTAGATCTAGGTGTGCAACATATTCTAGTACTTGTTGTTTTATTTTTATTTATATAATATAACCCTAGAGTTATCTATGGTATAATATTATAAACTAGTAAAATGTGTTTGTATGCCTGTATGTAGGGGGTAATCTCTGGAACTAATGATCCGATTCTAAAAAATAATCATTAGTAGTAAAGTGCATAGGTTAGTGCTATAGCCTATAAATTATTTTGTAATCCACGCGTACAAAGTCGCAAGCGTAGTGCTAGTGGGATATAAAAAGACATATTGTATAGATTTCCTATCCTAAAAAAAGCTCCTATGATAAAAAAATAGCATACCACGTCAAGTCCACTTTCTCGAGGCCCTCTCGTCACCCTCCCAATCTAATCATTACATTTGTCCACTGCTGGGCGTGGCCCTGACTCAGCTCGGTTGCGCCGTCACTTTTTATCGTTATTCGACCCCCGGGGTTATGACTGCGCGAAACTACGGACGAAATTGACGGAAAAACATGATCTTGTGACGCAATGGATCGAGGGACGCTTATCTTATTTAGTTTAGGTTTGAGATTTGTTGAAAGATGATAAACTTATTTTATTATTTATTGATAAATAGAAGTCGCGCGGGGCTTCGCTGCCGTGGCCTTTATCACGATAAAAACATAATCTTCTTCTTTTGCAGTCAAGTAAAACCAAGTCAACCTTCCTCATATAACCTTCCTCAAGCTTCAAGCAGGCTATACCTACCAACATTTATTTATTTATTAAAACTTTATGCAACACAAAATGTACAGAGGCGGACTTAGTGCCATAAGCATTCTCTACCAGTCAACCATGGGTGAAGAAGAGATAACATGGCAGGTGCATAAAAAAAATCTAAGTATTACAAGTGTATATATACATATATAACTAGAATAAACTTACATACATATTTATCATAATACATACCAAAAATATATTACATATATGTTTATATATTAATAAAAATTTATAGAAAGGGGGTTATGAAAACTCTGCTTCCACTATTTGTTAAGAAAATAATCCCGCAACTTTCTCTTAATTGCATATTGATTGGTAGCCGTCCTGATATCGAGAGGTAGTGCATCCCACAGAAGAATAGACTGTATATAGAAGGAAGAATGAATAAAATCAGTAGTATGAGAAGGACAGAGTTAGAGAAGATTATTGGAAGAACGCAGACTTTTAGCGTGTGAAGAAAATAGAAATTTAAATTGAATTCATCTAAATCCAACTAGTACTATCGAAGATTGAAGCGCGATCAAATAAACAAATTTTTCTGCTTTATAATATCAGTATAGATAAGCTCGCGTTTGACCACCATCTCAATTCTCACCTGATGGTAAGTGATGATGTGGTCGAAGATGGAGCACGCTTACCTTTTTTTTTTTGCGTGGGAAAATCATCGAATGACTTCTTCCGCTCTGGGTCAAGCGGAAGGGCGTGTCAGATTTCTACTGACTAAAAACCCACCCTGTTCCTTAGGCTGCCCTAAATTTCCGGGGCCGTGGTAACTCGGCAGAACTTTCCCGCAAACCCCGGCAGGCAATGGCCCTATGAGGCCCCGTCGCTGGTGTTGACAGCTCTTTAAGGCGCGCGTGGAACACGACGTGCCGCCGACACGGGCCTGGTCCTTACCGGACGGTGACCGACCCCTGCTCGCTGTCCGCAGGCCCAAGCACGCTTACCTAGAAGCAACCTATTCTCCCTTGACTTAAAGATCCCCAGGATATAGGTCTTTGGCTCCGATTCCTGCTGGGATTGCGGGAATAATGATACAAGACATTTATTTTCTTCCACAAAGCTACTTTATGGATTTTTTTTTTCTTAAAATTTAATTTTCTTCCACAAATCTTTAAATTACTTGTGACTAACCGTAACGTCCACTAACTATTAAAATTTTTGCGTAGTTCGAAGGGAAGCGACTTTGTTTAATGATTATATTAAATTAAACTAACTACATACATATATAAACATACTTTATTTTAACAGGCCAAGAGACTCATTGGCAACAATTCACTGGTCGAATCAAAGCTCCAGAGCCTTGAACATCGATGATGAGTTGCAAGTCTTTCGGTTTTCTATCGGTTACATTTCGGAGAGTGTGCGATGGAATTACACAATCTAATACCACCAAGCCCGTTCCATCATCGGACTACAAGACAAACGGCGATGCGTTCTCGTTACATGATGGACATCCCACCCATACGCACAAAACGTTTTGGGAATACCTTCATTATGCGTACGGCTAAGGAGTGGAATTCCATGCCGGAGTCTGTGTTTCCTGATTGCTATAACCTGGGAGTCTTTAAGTCAAGAGTGAATAGGTTACTTCTAGGCAAGCGTGCTCCATCTTCGACCACATCATCACTTACCATTAAGTGAGATGGTGGTCAAACGCGAGCCTATTATCAATAAAAAAAATGTGTCTTGATATTGAATCACCTTACACACTGATTAATTGTTGTTTCTAATATTTATCAATAGTAGTTAGTAGTCCTTACTCCTTAGTGGTTACGGGTAGTTAGAAGCCAGTAAATCAGACATTGGTCTGGCCAAGGGGTTATAGTGTTGCCCAGTTACTGGGTAGTGGAGGTCAGGTTCGTTCAGCACAATATCTGCCATACATGGTGGCTCTTTGATATTAATAAGTAATCAAAAGATCGTACGGATTTTGTAAGTCTCTCTGTTGAACGGATAATTGAAATAGCCTGTATTGAATTTAGTATAATCTTCTTTTTTAACCGACTTCTAAAAAAGGAGGAGGTTCTCAATTCGGATGATTGTTTGTTTTTTTTTTTATGTTTGTTCGAGCATAGCTCCGTCGCTTGCCAACCTAATTGAAAAATTGTTTTTTCTTTTTTGTTGAAAAGGGTATACTTTCCAAATGGTCCCATAAAATTTTTATCGAAATCGGACAAGCCGTTTCTGAAAAATCAAGAAAAGTCTACAAAAAATATTTACGTTGATGATCTTTTCGTTTACTCTGCATTGCGTTTTTTGTTCGCGCATAACTCCGTCATTTACGAACCGATTTGGAAAATTCACTGACCCACTAAAAAGCGCGAAAATAAAAACTTTTTTGCAAAAAATAAAACCGACTTCCATATCAAAACACTACAAAGCCAAAAATAATTTTAATTTCGGAAGGCGGTGTGAAAAATAAAGAAAATTCAAAACCGAAATTAAAATTATTTTTGGCTTTGTAGTGTTTTGATATGGAAGTCGGTTTTATTTTTTGCAAAAAAGTTTTTAGTTTAGTATTTTTTATTCAATTTTTATTCTGACCCTTTTAATCTTTTTCAGCTTTGGACTTAGACTCCCCATACCTCTCAACCAGGTCACCATCACGAAACAATCATAATCATTTATTGACATTTTTGTAGTACCTACATTCAAGAAGTCCCTAGCTCCTGCGCTAGTATTTACTGTATTGCAGGAGCCAGGTTGTTCCTTATGACAATAGGTTACATTATAAATCCAATAACATGAGATGAATAGAAAAATATAAAATGAATTAAATTAAATTATTTGATGCTGGAAAGAGCAGTTTATTACATTAAGTGTGTACAGACCACCTTCAGGATTGTATGACTGTTTTGAGACAGTAATGGATGAAGTTGCGAATAAAATTTGTAATTCAAACAAGACTAACATTATTTGTGGTGACTTTAATGTTAATTTATTAGAAAATTCTGGCTTGAGTACTAAAATTTTGAGTTTGTTCCAGTCATACAATCTTGTTAACCTATTCATGGAGCCTATTAGAATAACCCCCACTAGTGTCACTGGTGGGTAGGTACAACATCTGTATAAATATTGTCTAGGCAAAACAATATTTATACAGATGTTGTACCTACTCACAAAAAATTATAAACTTATGAGATTCTCACTGTGGGCGATTAATTACATTAACAAATATGGTAAACAAATATAGCCAAAATAAAGACAAAAAAGATATATCTGTAAACCCTAAATCAACAAACAAAATGCCATATTTGTCAACGAATGGTAACCCAAAAAAATTTTTTTTAACATATATTGTAAGCAATTTGATACCGCATTTATTCCCAGGTCTTTACCAATAAATAATAACACTTCCTTCAGCGACTGGGCCACCGTTGGTATCTATAAAAGTAGAAAACCGCTTTATAAACTGTATGAGGAACGGACTTATATCCACTCAGTAGAATTTAATTTATATGTTAAGAATTATTCAAAATTATTAAAAAAAAGTAAAAAATATTGCCAAATCATGTTACTTGAGTTCAAAAATTAAAAAAGTTGTAGTAATATAATAAAAATGACTTGGAATTTTATTAATAGTGAAATGGACAGGTCTTGCAAACGAAATAACGATTACAGCCTTGCTATTGATGATAAAATAAATAAATTAGATTCGCAAGTTGCCGCGGCTTTTGAATCGTTCTTTGCTGAGTTTCCCATATCGACAACCAGATCTCTGAACGCGTCACCCATTGCTGCAGAAGCTTTACTTAAAGAAAATGTACGTACCAGTTTGTGGTTCTGAATTTAAATTTCAAAATGTAACTTGTAATTATATAATAAAAACTTTTAAATCACTGAATTTTAAAAAGACTGTAGACCTATGGGGTAATTTAGTTGATGTTACCAAGTCTATTATAAACATTATAGCACCTACATTAGCTGTTTTTTTTAAATAAATGTATTGATCATGGTGAGTTTCCTGTTCTAATGAAATATAGTAAAATACTGCCATTATTTAAATCAGGTAGTACTTCAGACCTCACAAATTATAGACCTATATCAGTGCTACCCACATTTAGTAATTTTTTTGAAAAAAAAAATGTTTATTAAAACAAATGCAGAGGTATTTTAATAAGCACAAGTTACTGCATCATAAACAATTTGGTTTTACTAGGGATCATTCAAAAACTGATGCCAGTGTTGAACTTTTAAGTCATATTTACAGTGCGTGGGAAGATAAGTGCGATACTTTGAGCATATTTTGCGATTTGTCCAAGGCGTTCGATTGTGTTCTTCGTGAAAAATTTATCAGAAAACTACGCTACTACGGAATCCGGGATGCCTTTCTGAATCTTCTTACTTCATATTTAAGTAATAGGATTCAGAGTTGATGTTAACGGTAAAAGATCTCCAGGATCTATAGGTAGTCAAAATGGGTGTCCCCCAGTTGTGGGAACGTCATAGGATGACTGTTATATGTTACCCGTACATAATCAGACCTTCTTTCAAAGTATCTTTGAAGCATGTTGTCACAATATCATTAATGAATTTGTACCGAATTTTGAAAGAGTATTTGAAAAGAGTAACTAAGAACTTTCTTGTCCGTTCTTCTCCGTAAGAATCTATTTTTCCGAACAAACAAACGAGTCACACAGACAGTTTATTTATTCTAATACCTAATAGCTGTTACAAATTTCTTCCAGATCCGTAGATTCATTTAGGTCTGATTGAGTAACAACATCCTTAAATGCCTCCATAAATGTAAACTAAAATTTCGTATTTTAATATTAGTGATCCAACCTACTATGAAAGTCTCTACCTACCTCTAATTGTAAAGTAAACAAAATCAAATCAATAAAATCGCCTAAACGACCGGCCATAAAGTTTCCGATAAGCGTCGCCATTATTGCAGAAAGCGCGGGAAATGGGGAGACCAATGACTTATAGTTCTATTGACAGATCCGGACGTATTATTTTTTAATAGATTTCGCTCTTTTTTCTCGGTCATTGATTTTATGAGTAATGGCTTTGAAACGTACTATAAATAGTTTCGACTTAAGTCAAAATGTTGCAATATCTAATAAGTAAAAAACAGTATTTTCCGTGGCTGAAATAATTACAGTAGGGTTGGGTCAATGGTGAAGGTTTAGCAACATTTGATGGGGCCTGTTTATTTTTATTTTATAGCAAGAAAACAAAAGGCACAGAACAACTTTAGTTACACTAATTGATGTTTCTGGTTTGGTTTTGAATAAACTTATTTTGTTCATAATTTTGTTATTTTGTAAATTTACACAGTATTATCGTATTACTCATTAAATTGGTGGCGCAGATCAGATAAACAGTGTTTCAAATTGTAATTCTGGTATGTAGCTGCATTCGATAAAAGTGAACGCCGACACTAACAAATTTATACAGTTGGGAAAGGGCTTGGCAGATTTCTTGCCGACACGTAGTCTGCTTCTAAGAACCGATGCAAGTCTTTCTAAGAAAAAATAAGTTATAAGTTCTTCAAAATAACAATAAAATACCAATTACTATAACAAATACGTGCTAGCTAACACGTATTCACTTCTAAAATACCGACCGCTCCACCAGTTTCCATGAAAACCACGATAAAGGATCCCTTTAGCAAATAAATAAACTTATTCCTAACAGCCGAACGGCGATTGACAGTTATCGAGAGCGCCAAATGAATCGTAAAATCCGCCATCTTCTATTTGCTGTCAAAAAAGAACGTTTCGGACGGGGAATAGACAACACAACTGCATAAGCAAACTTTGTAGACGCATAAAGACCCGCGCGTTCGCGATTTGAATTTTAAATTGAAATTCGAGCGGCGAGTTAAATCGGTTGTGAAGTCGAATGCATTTTAGTCGAATCAGATGTATCGATTACGATAAATAGTACGTTCAAAATGGCGGTCACGTATTATTTCAGTTTAAATTTTCACTCTGTCACTTTAGTAGTTTTCCTCGAATGAGTGATGAATTGGGAATCGATGTGGCGTAAACTTTTAATGTATTTGTTTACCTGCTTAATTTCGCGCAAATGTTGAAAAAAGTAACTGTAGCAGTGATGCTTCAGGAAATCTCTTAGAAATCTTAAAACTGTCTTGATGAGGATACTGCAATGATTCTTCTTAAATATATACCTTTATGTAGTTAATTAGAAGGAGATCAGTGGTGGTCCAGTGCTTAAAGGCACGAATTACGAGTTGTAAGTCGTTGATTTGAGCCCAAGTAGGCACATTATTTTGTGTCATTTTCATAAATAAAAACAATATAAAACAAAAGTTTAAATTATTGGGCAGTTCTCATAGTCTTAACCTTCGCACATCAAAAAACTTACTTCTTCACATTCCTTCTCACCGCACCGGATTTCATTCTAATTCTTACGCTATTGCTACTATTAAACTCTGGAATTTGCTACCCCTTGACATCAAGAAGGCTGAGTCAAAATTTTCTTTTAAGTGTTAAATTAAAAACCACTACTTAAGGGGCTTACTACACTACTTAGGGGTTATTCTTAGTTAGGTCTTCGTCATAATTATTATGAGCTCTCTTAATCAAAAAGAATATTATAAAGCACGGTATTTATTAGTTTATTATTTTAGCATATATATGTATTTTATGAATATTCATTAGTATTTCATTTATTATTTCATTCCATTTTCTCGTACACCTACCACAATGTGTTTAACCCAAAGCTTGACTGGTAGAGAATGCCTTGCTGCATTAATTCCGCTCATGTTACACAATTGTACATAAAGTTTAAATAAATAAATAAAACGCTGAAGGAAATCAACACGAGGAAATGTTCAAGGATCGACAATTCGAAGACATGCTACATCCACCAATCCACACTTGGTCTGATTATGGCCCATGGGTAATCATAAATATAAGACCGTTCCTTCATCGGACTACAAGACAAACGGCGACGCGCCATCGTTACATGGTGGACATCCCACCCATACGCACAAAACGTTTTGGGAATACCTTCATTGTGCGTACGGCTAAGGAGTGGAATTCCCTGCCGGAGTCTGTGTTCCCAGATAGCTACAAGTTATTTGGCGTAATTGTAAAAAATGTAAATAAGCTAGTTTCACGAAATTTGTTAGTTTTTTTTTTTGTCAAATAAATATACATATTATATTATATTATTATAGTTACTTCGGAACCCTTCATGGGAGAGTCTGACTCGCACTTGGCCAATTTTTTCAAGGAGAACTAGCTAAAAATTTATGTAATGTGAATGCTAACCACATTGGTTCGAATTCACATTACTAATATTTTGTTAACCCCTACAACTAAGCAAAATATGCTTGTGTCTGAAGTGGGTTCACGGCATTAGCGTAATGGGTGGGGGTCGAACCTTAGCCATTAACTAACAAACATAAATTAACCATTGCTTCTTCTTCTTCTTCACTTCTTTATTTATTTTAAAAGTATGCGTATTTTGGGTTTCGAGCGCATTTTATTACTCTATCAACATCTTTAAGTGTATTCAGCAGTTACGAATACATTGGTACCGCGCTGTGCATCGGCATCGGACAACGTTACATGACTTGCTGCATCACTAGGTTGGGTCCAATGGGGTAAAATTAAATGAATATACAAATCGTATGATCCAATTCAGCCTTAGCTAACCTCCCCCTGCGACGCCCTAAGCTGAGGTCCGTACCCCACAGTGGGTGTCCTAAGCGTGTAGTCACCTTATTTATAAGTTTTTTAATAAGCTCTGGCTGAGGGCATTAATTTTAATGAACTAAGGCTGCCATAGTTCCTCACAGGCAAGTCCGGTTAAGCAGCCGACAACCACAGAGGTTGACCTGCGAGATCCCACACATACAAATCGTTATGACGTCAGACGGCGGTTTAATTCGAGAAGAGTATATAGGCAGTTAATTCTTTAAACTTTTCAAAGTAGGTAGTTATGATTAAGTATTTCCTTTAAAATCGTCATATTTTTCATAGAGTTATGATAATAAAAATGAAGGCTTCATTAACATTTCTACTTTATTCAGTTATAGAGATTCCAATGCCCACTATCCAACGAAAATCTAATTGTGCGTCTTGGGTCTTAATAAGAACGTTTAAACAAGAATACAACAAATAAAACGGTCAACTACCTTTATAATCTACATAGTTCCTCCTTGATTGACAATTTGACAAGAAGACATTAACGAAAAAAAAAAACCAACAATGAACAAATAATTTATTTTTGCAAGTTCTATGTAAATAGACTTAAGTATTTGACTGCATAGGTAATACTCTTGTATTCTATAAATGACTTACGAACGTCAACGATTGACATTTTAGTAGAGTGTAGTCTAGTAATGTCATGAATGTACTAAGTATTAATACTTAGATGGAATGCCTTAAGGCAAGGTTTTAAGACGTTATTTATATTTTTTCTTCTGGGTGGGAAAATCATCGACCGCCCTGGGTGGAGCGGAAGGGAGTGTCAGACTTTTACTGACTAAAATCCCACCCTATTCCTTCAGATTTTTTTAGTCAGTAGAACTCTGACGCTCTGTTCCGCTCTACTGCAGACCGGGCCGAGTCATTTGATGATTTTCAGCTTTCAAACAGTGAACACAATTACGTAAGAAATCAATTCATTCACAGATTCATCTTTAACAAAAACTAAAAGTTCAAAAGTAAATTCTGGACAGATGTCACCTGGCAAATTCGCGCCAAATGTTAAATAGTTGAAATGCGTTCGGATACGCGTCAATTTCATGCTACAGATGCGTTCGAGTGGCGTGAAATCATCTTTTTAATGTCAAGCAGCCATTTCTAATTGGTTTATTTGTTGATTTTCTACGTTTAGGGGAATGTATGTGAACTTTTTCGAGTGCCTACGATTTGTAGGGACGAGAATTGTTAGGTAAGGATATTCGTTTCAGTTCTTCTGTTCAGTTCAGTTAAATTCTGGTGACTTTTTTGTCATCAGAGAACTAAGTACACCACATGAGGATCAGATCTCTAGGATATTTTTTAATGATGTAGTTGGATGTCGAAATGCCAAAGTCCAAATCTAACAATTGATGAAATGAATGGTTTTCACTTTTAGTATTGGTTTCCGATATTAGGTTTGACCTTTGTATCACAGCCATTACATCAATTGTATTATTAAATAGAAAAAAAAACTCACTTCTGTTACTATCAGAAACAGCGATTCAAGAAATGCATATGCAAATAACGTATTGTGTGCGTACCTTTCATGTGCGTACAGCTAAGGAGTGGAATTCTCTGCTGGAGTCTGTGTTTCCTGATAGCTAGTTATTTTTAATTCAATAGTGAATAGGTTACTTCTGGGTAAACCGGGTGGTCCAATGCGAGTCTATCATCAGTTTTTTACAGATTGTACTTCGGGGAGTGTGCGCAGGAGCTCCATGATCTGATTCCTCCATGTCCTTTTCACTACCGGTCTACCAGACGCACGGCTGGGTACCACCCACACTTGATTGATATACCGTCTTGTCGTACCAAGCGCTTCTCCTCCACATTTATTGTGTGCACAGCCAAGCTGTGGAATTCTCTGCCGGCTTCTGTGTTCCCTGCCACTTATGACCTTTCAACCTTTAAAGCACGTGTAAATAGTCATCTTCTGGGCTCTCTCGCCCCATCGTAGACCTCATCTACCGCTTACCATCAGGCGAGATCGAGGTCAAGAGTGGACCCATCAGTAATAAAAAAAACTCACGAAAATCTGACTATGGTTTCCAATTTGTCGAAACCATTTATTTGCATTCAATGCAGTATTAAATAAGAGGAGCTCATGGCTAAATAGTAACAGCCACATGTCTATCTTAGGGGTTAAGCAACGGTTGCCAACGTCGTGTCGAGTCGTTCTGGGGCTGGGTGACTATAATAATATATCCAGATTTCTCTGTGTCTCGGAAAGAACGTGTTTTTTTTTAATTACGGATGAGCACACTCTTGAGCTCGATTTCGCCTGATGGTAAGCGATCGATGAGGTCTACGATGTGACGAGCGAGCCCAGAATTTACTCTTGCTTTAAAGGTCGAAAGGTCATAAGTGGCAGGGAACACAGAAGCTGGCAGAGAATTCCACAACTTGGCTGTGCGCACAATAAATGTGGAGGAGAAGCGCTTGGTACGTCAAGACGGTATATCAACCAAGTGTGGGTGGTACCCAGCCGTACGTCTGGTAGACCGGTAGTGAAATAGAGATTGAGGAATCAGGTCATGGAGCTCGTGGTTGTCATTTTTGTCATTTGACCATCGTTACAGGTAGTCAGATGCTATGTAATCTAACTCTGGTCTTGTCAAGGGTTATCGTCTTACCCAGCTAATGTGTTCTGGAGGTCAGATATAGGCAGACGCTCCATGTAACGCACCTATACTCAGCTGCATCTAGTAAGGCCTCAAAATAGGATACGGCTAAACAGATAATATGTAGCAATACTACATATCGTCGGTCTAATTATCAAAATGGGTAACTCCAAAAAAAAAACGAAAATAGACTTTTAATGCCATCTCGTGCAGTATTTTATAATCTATGCAATGGAATACTTCTTATTTACCAAAAACAATTATACGATGAGGTATGTACATTTATCGATCTATAAAAATAAAAAGTCGTACTGCATTTACACTTCCTAACTCCAAACACCGTGGCTAGAAAAGTTCGTATTTAAGTCAATTTTCTCACAAATACAATGCAATATGTAAAAAAAATACACAAATATTATTTTCTATCAATTCTACCCTTAAATCTCAAGTAAATATTGCAATAAATGAATAAATAAAACAGTATTTTCTTGCTCTTGTAAAATTTACTCAAATGGAGTTACGACCGTCGATATAGTAGTAAATACAGAAATGTTTACGCACATTGATACAATTCGGGAAGAAATTGCATGCAAATATTTTATAGTGCAATTGTAAAAAAATAACTTGAAGCAACTTGTTCATTAATTAGCTTGTTAAAGAGAAGAGGAGAGAAAACTTGTGAAACGAGTGGAAGTTACATTTAGTTGTAGCGAAAATATTGTGAAGAACCAGGCAGTTAGATATAATGTCCAAGGTGTGTTTGTAATAGCCGAAACATCGTAAAGAGCAGTCATTTGTCATTGTAACACTTGATTTATTTCGTCAGGAAAAGGTGGCGAGATATCTATTAGGGAGTTTTTCAATTATGTCAGAGCGTTTTACTTAGGAAGTACAAGAGTGATTTCAGTCTATCATTATATTATTAAATGAGGTATATCATTCAATTCGAGAGTATTATAATTATTGAAATATTCGGGCAGAACAGATTAAGTGTACAATTTAAAAAAATCGTCTGCGTAAAAATAACTTAAAATAAAAACTGAACAGAAAAAAGCAAGTTCAAATCAGGCCATATGGATCAACCGGGGCTGCGGGAATGATCTAACGAGAAACTGCGGCCCCAGAACGCAAGGGAAACTGAAGGAACAGGGTGGGTTTTTAAGTCAATGGAAGTCTGACACTCCCTTCCACTCCACCCACAGCGGGAGGAGTCATTTGATGATTTTCCCAACCAGAAGAAAAGGGTGAGTTTTTAGTCAGTAAAAGTCTGACACTCTCTTCCGCTCCACACTCAGCGGGAGAATATGGATCAATCTTTCATATTAGATATTAGTTGTATAGTACTCGGATTACTTCTAGCAAATATTTCCTACTTAGTTTCTTTATTGAAAATCCTCATGTAAAACGAAATCTCCCGCCGAGTTTGTCTGACTGTTCGCGATAATTGGTAGATTTCATCAATGGATAGGGTTATTCATGTGGAAGGTTTTAGTATAATTAATTAAGGTTTTGTGTGAATTATCAGAGTGAGACTGTATGAAGCCGGGATGAGTCGTTTGTCTGTAATCCGTATGTAACTGGTGAACAGCCTAAGGGCGCGTACACATAAAACGTCCGATTTTACAGGATCCTTTTAACTGATCCGTCGCTACTGGAGTAATATTCACACAGCATTTACAGGACCGATTTACAGCACTGGACACGTGCACTACTCTAGGAATGAAACCGGCCAGTGGCAGCTGTATGCAGCACACCGCACCCCGCGCACCCCGCGCACCCCCGTGCTAAGCCTCGCGCGGGTTTGATCCGATAAAACGGATCAGTATTTCCGTTGTTTGTGGGATTTTTTAGTGGATCCGGAATACTATGTGAACTGGCTGATACAACTACATATGCTAATAACATATACGTTTAAACGGACCTGTAAAACGGATCGCTGCTTATTTTGTCGGATCGGTATTTTTAACTGGATCAGGAATACCTACTGTATTCAGTGTGAACTCACTTATACAACTACATACGCTAATAAAATATACGTTTAAACGGACCTGTAAAACGGACGTTCTCTGTGTACGCGCCCTAAGGTGTGCCCAAAGCTGTGGCGAGATCCGCGAGAAAATACATCCCTACCAAGCCCATTCGTTCCTGATAATCTACCAATATGGACATGAACTCCTGGCTGGCTGACCTGGAAGTTTTTAAATAGACTCCGGACCCAAGTTGGTTGTAGCAAAGAAAATCTGTTCAGGTGGAAATTTATTGATAAAAATAAGAATAAAATTGAACCTTAGTTACAGAATTTCTTAACCTAAATAATTAACGTTATGGGAAGCCATGGACACGCTAAGACCGTGATCACGGATTTTATTTTGGCCTTTTCAACCGACGACCAAAAGAGGAGGTTATCAATTCGACGCTTATATTTTTTATTTTTTTTTAATGTATGATCATCGATTACTCGAAGACGGCTGAACCGATTTGGAAAATTCTTTTTTTGATTGAAAGGGTATACTTCGAAATTGGTCCCATTTTTATAAACGTCAGGATCTGATGATGGGATCTTGGAGAAATCGAGGGAACTCTTCAAATATTATAGGCACACCTATGACGTTTTGGGTATTTATTATAGTAACTTGTGCAGTTGCTCTCAAAAAGTACCATTTGAGGAAGTGGAACTGATGATGAAGACCACAGATGGCCACCGAAACTACTCAATAATAAGTATTGAGTGGATTGCGATTCGATTACTTGAATATGGATGTTAAGCACTTTATGCTCGTCACAATGCATATCGTGATGTAGAGCTGATGGTGAAGTACCAGGAGAACTCCTCAAAAATTAACGGCCCAGCATTGGGAAAAGCAATATTTTGTAAAAGGTTATAAGTAGTTGACATTTAGGCTATTTTAACTAGGTAAATTATAAATCGACCAACTAAAAAGAGTGAAATAAAAACTTTTTACCAAAAAATTAAACCGACTCCCAAAAACACTGCAAAGTGAAAAATAACTTTAATTTCGGAAGTCGTTGCCAAAAACGAAAATACAAAACTAAAGACACCGACTACCGAAATTAAAGTTATTTTTCACTTTGCAGTGTTTTTGGGAGTCGGTTTAATTTTTTGGTAAAAAGTTTTTATACAATACCGGTATTGACGCTCCAATACTGTGATTATGGTATTACAAACATTAGATCTTATCACATAATCTTACGTCAACGAGTAGTTTATGTCCTATTAAATTGCGAGAGCTCTGGTACTTAAAACACAAGTTAAATCTTACTTTGGGTACCAGTGTTCAACTAGTTTAGTTTAAATACATACGTTCAAAAATGTTGTTTCATAACTATGTCAGTTGAATTCAATAAATATTCTATTCTACTGTTTGTATTATTCTGTATGTAATGTGGAGGTTTGCTATGCGAGCGGTCAGCCTATCGCACTGTCTGGCATAGTTTTAAATGTTTGAATTTAGATCGCAATGTTGGACATGCGAAGGAATTGTTTTAAGAAACAGATAGACCGCGCTGGGCCGCTTGCAGAAGCGGACTCGATATTAAATAACGTGAAAATATAATTAGAATAATCTTCCATAAAAATGTGAACCTATCGCGTTTATATTGCAAATCCCGAGTACACACACGTCCCCGTTACAGTATCTACCTATTCATGGTGAAGAATAGGTAGGTACCTAAGACATTAAATCCTGACTTTTTGGTTGGTTTTGCTGACTTTGAACTTATGAGTTAAATCCGCCGTTTTAGGTCTCCGTAGTGTAGCTCACCAGACAGAAAATATCGTGTAGAAGTGTTATTTATAACCAACTAGCTTTTGCCCGCAACTTCGTTCGGGTGGGAGGATTTTCCCGCGTAAATCCCGATCCCGTGGGAATTTTGGGATAAAAACTATCCTATATCCGTCTCCTGGTTCTAACCTATCTCCCTACCAATTATCAGCCAAATCGGTTCAGCCTTTCTTGAGTTATAAATATTGTAACTAACACGACTTTCTTTTATAGATGTTTAGATTTTAAAATAAACATCATTATTTAACCCTTTTTTGGCGGTAAAATCATCAAATGAGTCCCGAGCTAGAGGTGGAGAGGAAGGGAGTGTCAGACTTCTACCGAATAAAAACCCACCCTGCTCCCACTGTTGACCTTGCATTCCGGGGCCGCGGTGTCTCGTCAGAACAATTCCCGCAACCCCGTAAGGCAATGGCTCTATCGGGCCTCGTCAATGCTGTTGACTGCTCTTTGAGGCGCGCGCGGAACACTCGGCGCCGCCGACCCGGGTCTGGTTCTTACCGGACGGTGAGCTACTCCTGCTCGCCGTCCGCAGACCCGCGTCTACGGTGGCCGGAGATCAGCTAAGGCTAAGTGGGTGATGATGTTTACTTAATATTGTAAGTGATAAGCTTTTGCTTGCGGCTTTGCTTTTGTGACAAGTTTTCCTTTAGCATCAAAAATTTTGCCAATGTCCTTTTTCAGCCTTTCAACTACAACGTGTATCGTAATTAACGCACATCCTCAAACACCCCAATTAGAAAATTACGTTATTGTCATAATACATACCGATTCTCCCAAGCAATAACTCGGTAATCGAAAAATCAAAGTTTTACGGGAGAAAAGATTTACTGATTTTATCAAATAATATGTTTTTCATCCCCCCATCTCGGAAAGAGTATTTTTGCTCTTCGATATCTGAGTGCAAAAGCCGTTTTTATCCGCTAGAGGATAAAGTAAATTGAATTTACAGTACCTAACAAAATATTACATATTACACTTAATTTAAGTAACTGTAGCAACGTTACTTTAAATTTTTCTTAATTATACCTAAGTATTATTTGTTATAATTTAAAGATTATTCTGTAATACCTACTTAGCATAATGTAGTAGTTAATACCTAAACTGAAATAAAAGTATCTTGTGAATGTAATTTTTTTTTTGTCATTTAGTCATTTCCACGCTGAGGTGGGATGAAAAGTTACGTGTTGCACTCGAGTGCAAAGATTTTTCACCTCGTGCTCTTTTGATTCCCTCGCTGACGCTCAGGATTCTAATGTTTGAATCACTCGCTGCACTCGTGATTCAATTTTAGAATCCTTCACTTGCTCGGTCATAAAAATTGAGCACGCGGTTAAAAAGCAACTTTGCAATCTCGTATAACAAATAACTATTCAACGAGTGGGAGTATTGAAGTCATTGATGTATTAAATTAAAGTTTTTTTTGCGAAATGTAACTGTGTCATTGATACGAAATTCCATTGATTGAAAACCTAGTTATTTAAGAAACAAAAAAACTAAATTCTGTACCAAAAATATCATGAATTTCATTATATCTTTGTAAATATCATTAGGAAAAATCACCAAAAAATTGTTAAGGTATATTCCAGTCCATAGATGCCGAATTTGACATAACGACATAAAGCCCATAATATCACATTACGGAGTTCTTGGTTGGGGGGACGATACTCAATTAAAAAAATTACTGCTTTAATTTACGGTCCATAGTTAGTTTGTTTTTACTATACAGCGAAAGTGTAATTTGTAATTTACGTAGACTTAATTGCTTTGGAATAAAAATTACGATATTTTTTTATAAAAATCGATTCAGTAAACGATTTAGAACAAACTAATTTCAGGATGTTCATTAATTATGTTACATGTTATATACCTACACCAAAAATTTCATAATTCCGTCGCTCTGTTTTGACGTGAAAAACAAACTAACAAACTAGTGCGTTTGTAAGTTTGTTGCTTTAATAATATTTGTTTGGTATTACATATATAAATCAACTACAATAGTTAGTACATCCAAAGATTGTCTGTAGAGTGTGTGCGATAAGACCGCCCATTATCCACTCATTTTTATAAAATACTAGCTGTTGCTCGCGACTTCGTTCACGTGGGAAGTTTTTCCCGTGTAAATCCCGATCCCGTGGGAATTTCGTAAAATCTCGTCTTAGCGAGCATCTACATACTAAAAGGAACCCCCGTGAAAAATTTGAGAGCCCTACTACTTGTAGTTTCTGGGATTTCGTGATTAATCAGTGAGTGGTGTTTCGCTTTTATATATAGCTGCCCGGCAAAAAAGTGTCTCAATATAAAAATGACTAATTCGAGATAACGAGACTTTTAAGATAGTTTATTTATATACACAAACATACTATTATTTGTAAATAAATTTTCATTTTTACATTTCAATCAAATCATTATCATTAAAAATCTTAAAAGTCTCGTTATCTCGAATTAGTCATTTTTATGTTATGACACTTTTTTTGCCGGGCAGCGATATATAGATTATCCTGTGACATATAATAATCCCAGGGCTCAAAATGTAAGAAGAATTCGAGATTTACTTTTTCTATATTGATAATAGGCTCGCGTTCGACCACCATCTCACCTGATGGTAAGCGATGATGTGCTCGAAAAAGAAGCACGCTTACTTAGAAGCACTTTTCTTCACTCTTGACTTAAAGACCCCCAGGTTACAGCTACGTTATGGTTTTTTTTTAAGTGGCATTGTAACGAAGGTTCAGCCAGTAATAAATAAACAATTGAGTAATTCTGTCAAGCAGATTATTACAGAGTATCCGAGTCGAAATGAAAAAGAAGTTCTTTTAAAATTAGTATTGTTAACCACCACAAACCTTGATTAGTTTCTTCTCCACCATCACTCTCTGCTTCACTCCCCACACTCACAGGACTCTCCCTCTTCTCCTCTTCTCTGTTTTCCCTCACAGGAACTGCCGCACCAGAACCCAACACCCTCGATAACCATGGTTCTGGATATCCCAATAGGAAAGGAAAGCCATTTTGTTGCAAAAATGGCGCGTAATATCGCATCTGGTTTAAACCTTCCAACCTCTCATTTTCTTCTTCTTCTGAATTTCTAGAACTTTCTGAGATGTTGTTTTCTATATCGATTTCTGGTGATTTTCTGTCTCCGATTATGGATTCTATTGAAAATGGTTTCGGGACTTTCTTCTGTGTTTGGGTCTCTACTATTTCTATTTTCGATTCCATGTCTTTCACTCACTATTGGTTCCAAATCACTTTCTTCAGGAAAAACGCACTAGTTTTTCTTTCTTACTTAATGTTATTAATCAGCATCTTCTTTTCTTTATTGCCACGTTCGGAAACACAATATTTCACTGTCGCTGTCAGTACTTATATAATTTTATTTTAAAAAATATCACACCATAGATCAACGTTTGTGTCGTAATAATGAATTTAACGATATCACACTTAAATTACATAGACGAAAATACTGTTCGATTTTATTTTACAGTCTTAAAATAAAACTAAAAATAGTCTAAGCGTAAAGAAATATCAACACGACCGTCCTCCGCGAGAATCGCGCGTAAACTCAATCCTAAACGCCCCGCCTACATACGGGGTGTAGTCAAAACGTTATTTTATTTTATTAGTACTAACCACTGGACGAGGGAATGTAAGCTTTATTGCTATCGTCATAATACTTCTGTCGTTATCTCCTAACTACACTGTTAACGAGCCTATTATTTACCGTACCAAAACCCAAACACACCTCTAACACAACCGCATTAAAGTTCACTTTTGTTTAATACCGATTAACTCTGAAATCAATCAATTAACACTACAATTTGAACTCTATCTCCTCAACATAAAGTCCTACACCAAAAAGCTGTACACAAACACACAACCTTATGCTTCTGCGCAAGAAATGATTAAGAACACTTTTGTGTGACGAGTGAAGAGGATAGCAGTGTGTATTGGAGTAAGTTAGAGGGAGATAGCAGTAGTGATATTTGTGGAGGCAGTGTGCAGTGGTAATTGGTGGTGATCACAATGTTTTGTCGGTGTCAGCACGGAGTATAAATTTCATCGTTTTGTGCCCCGTTTAGTTGCGGAAAGATTACTTACTTTGCTTTTCTCTTTTGATTTTTTTTTTCTTAGCATGGAAAGGGTTTTCTGAATAGATGCTCTATTTCGCTCTGAGTAGGTCTGAGGTTGTCTATTGTAATAAAATGAAATGAAATATTTATTTTGTAAATTGGTTATAAAGAACAGTTTTACACGTCATGTTTTTTTTGCGTGTTTAGTTTTGTTTAGCTAGATGAGGCCGGTATTTCCTGACTACTCTGAGAAGAAAAACCGAAACAAACTCAGAGGTCATAGTCTCTTTTAAAGTCCATACAATTTGTATACCTATATTTGACAGTCGATACGGGTAATTGGAAACCAGAAAATTTTATACTGCTGAGTGAAAACGTTAGTACCTACTCAGAGCTTGTATCCGGTTATAATAAGGAAAAATAAGGAAGCCGACCCGTTTACAATACCTACTGCAGCCAAGGGTGTGATACGTGAATGAAGCACTGAAGAACACGTCCCCGTAAGTTCACGAATACGAAACACTTAGCAACGAATGCACACTACTACGAAACGCCGCGCGCCGTAGCCATGGGATCTCGAATAACTAAATCTCTAATTTCACCTACCCGAATCACTTTACAACGAATGCACACTAACAAGAAAAACTGAACAACGTTGGCATGCGATCTTGAATAACTAAACCTCAAAAAGTCTTCATAAAATGTCTTTATTAAATTAACAATTAAACAATACTTTTGCTGTTTTAAACGATATTCTTTATTCAAATATTAATTTTTGAGAAATATAAAACATATCATGTCATATTATGTGTCAATCATCCAAATAATTATTTATTTCCTTATGGGAAATATGAGGGGATATGGGAAATATGAGTTCTTTAATCGTTTAAAATAACAAAAGCAATGTTTGATTATTAAATGAATAAAGATATTTTACGAAGACTTTTCGAGATTTAGTTATTCGATATTACATAGCTACGGCGTTAGGTTTTTCGTGGCAGCGTGCATTCGTTGCTAAGTGTTTCGTATTCGTGAACTTACGGGGACGTGTTCCTCGGTGCTTCATTTTCGAAATCACGTATCACACCCTACAGCCAACTATGTTGATTGGACAAAGGCTAAGACGATAATGTTGATAATTCACTAGTCCACAATTTTTTTTATCTTCCAGAACAATGATTATTTCATAAAGAACTATGCATAGCGTGTATAATCCTTCAAGAAACTATATGTGTATCAGGTCTAGATTTTGAATAATCCGTTGACAAAGTCATAAAATTTCATCGTTTTTAAGGTTCCGCACCCAAAGGGTAAAAATGGGACCCTATTACTAAGACTTCGCTGTCTGTCCGTCCGTCTGTCACCAGGCTGTATCTCAAGGACCGCGACAGATGAAATTTTACAAATTATGTATTTGAACAAAAAATACTAAAAACAAAATAAAATAAATATTTAAGGGGGCTCCCATACAACAGACATGATTTTTTGCCGTTTTTATAGAAAATGGAAAACTCTTCGTGCGCGAGTCCGACTCGCACTTGGCCGGTTTTCGCATATTTCATAACTTTGTACAAAGTGACCCATTTTTAACCGACTTCTGAAAAAGGAGGAGGTTCTCAATTCGGATGTTTGTTTGTTTTTTTTATGTTTGTTCGGGCATAGCTCCGTCGCTTGCCAGCTGATTTGAAAAATTCTTTTTTTGTTGGAAAGGGTATACTTTCCAAATGGTCCCATGAAAATTTGATCGATATCGGACAAGCCGTTTCTGAAAAATCAACAAAAGTCTAAAAAAATATTTACATTGATGATCTTTTCGTTTACTCTACATTGTGTTTTTTGTTCGCGTGTTTTTATTTTTTTGTAGTTGACATTTTGGCTTTTATAACTAGATTAATTACAAATTGACCCACTAAAAAGCGCGAAAATAAAAACTTTTTTGCAAAAAAATAAAACCGACTTCCATATCAAAACACTACAAAGCCAAAAATAATTTTAATTTCGGAAGGATGTGTGAAAAAAAAGAAAATACAAAACCAATAACACCGACTACCGAAATTAAAATTATTTTTGGCTTTGTAGTGTTTTGATATGGAAGTCGGTTTTACTTTTTTGCAAAAAAGTTTTTATATATAAATAATTTTAAATAAATATATTGTAAAATACCTTTCCTGCTCTCGTCATTGCACTTTTTTCAATCAAGTTCCTATGGTTTTTCTTTCCTGAATTACAGACGTTTGAAATGTTGACAGATTTTTCCATAGAAATTCCTACAGGTGTATTGTAGAGAAAAAAGTATCAAAATTAAAAAAATCTATACTTCGGTGATGGGAGATAGTAGAGAGTTGATTCAAAAAGCAATGTGGAGAGCAGGACATATACTTTACAATGTATTTATTATTAATGTCTTTGAAAATAAAACAGTTTTAGGTGTTGCAAAACAAAAGTTAAATTTTGTCGACCAGTGATTTAACAATATGGAGTACAATTATGTAGTGTTTACTATACTGCAGCCCACTGTATCTTATACTTCTTACTGATATGATAAATGCTAGTTTGTGACGATGGATGTATAGATTTATGGATATATGATACTCTTTCACGCAAAAACCACTGAATGGATCTGAATGAAATTTGGTAAATAGATAGTTGACATTCTGGAATAACATATAGGCTAATTTTATTCTGAAATTTCCTCTGGATCAGAATTTACGCGTGAAAACTAAAGCCTTTAATACGTTAAAATATCTGGTTGTTTTTAGCTAACATAGATCTACAGACATACGACTTAGATTTGATTGTTAAGTCTTCACGTAAATAAAACAAAAGCATGACATACTCTTTAATACTAATATTACAAATGCCAAAAAAAAGTTAATTAAAAAATCTAAAAAACCCGACTGCTCAACTGAAATGCAAGAAACAAGCACATTTTTATTTTAAAAAGTGACAAGCAGACGGGACCCAAATGAACGTATTTTTTTTTAAATTTGGCGGGTCCGCCTGCTTGTCACTTTTTAAAATAAAAATGTGCTTGTTTCTTGCATTTCAGTTGAGCAGTCGGGTTTTTTAGATTTTTTAAATAACTTTTTTTTGTCAACCTTTCAGATAAAATATTAATAAAAAAAAAAAATTCCCGGTCATGTCAGATTGGCACCCCACCGGATTAAGAAAGTGAAAGAGCTCTAAGTCCGAAAAACTAAACTAAACTTTCTCTTTGTATTATTTTTGCTAGTTATTACACTAATGATAAATATGATATACCTTTTTGAAATCCTTGCAATAAGCCCTTCAATTTGATATCCATATTGTAGTATTCGAAACAAAACATTTTTTTTTTTCACTATGTATAATGGCTTCGCACAGCCGCCATGTTTGATTTTTTCAAATGTCACCTATCTAAGAACACTTGGGCTGCCAAGACGAATCTAAAGATACCTCAATTATGTAAATCCGTTCAGCGGTTCTGGAGATATGAGGTAATAAAGAATATTACATACATACATACAAGATACGCGCGAAAAACATAACCCTTCCTTTGCAGTCGGGTAAAAAGACTCTGTCCTTCATCTCAATTTGATTGAAACTAGACACACTGTGGTAGGTATTATTGAAGAAGTGGAATGCATACGAACACTTTACTCTAAATTTTCCGATGATCTCAAGGACCTAGAATGTGTCACAAAGAAACCGAAAGCGGTTTTTAAGATAAAAAGGGAGTATAAGGATTAAATAGCACTTAACTGCCGGGTAATGATTGCGGGAAGAGTTGAAATTGTCTCTACATAAGGCACTGTTGTGGCCGGCCGGGTATGTTGCTGATGTCTGACATTTAATTTGATACTCTGACATATAATTTACTATTAATTTGACATACTGCCATTTTTACCCGACTACGGTAAAGCCAAAGGAGGGTTATGATTTTGACAGGCTATGTATGTATGTGTGTATCTGTTCCTTCATAGCTCCAAAGCTGCTTATCGGAACTCGACAAATGAAGTATCGTTAGAACCGTCTTGACCGTCCGCTGAACACAAGCTACGTGACGTATCACAAAATCCAATGTGGCGCCCTCTAGGGCCCTAAAAGTGTTGTGCTAAAAAATAAAAATAAGATAAACACATCGTGTTTGATATCATTTGAAAGGGCGTCACATACACATTTCCAAAATATTGCTTAAATTTAAAGTGACGCCCTCTAGTGGACAAAAAATCATGTGTAAAAAATAAAAATAAGATAGACACACCGTGTTTGGTATCATTTGAAAGGACTTCACTTGTACTTATCAAAAATATTGCTTAAATTTAACGTGACGTCCTCTAGCGGACAAAAAGTCACGTGTAAAAATAAAAATAAGATATAGATACACCGTGTTTGGTATCATTTGAAAGGGCTTCACTTGTACTTATCAAATCAAAAATATTGCATAAATTTAACGTTTCGCCCTCTAGCGGTCATAAAGTCATGTGTAAAAAATAAAAGTAAGATAGATATACCGTGTTTAGTATCATTTGAAAGGGCTTCACTTGAACTTATAAAAAACTAGCCACCCGCCCCGGCTTCGCACGGGTGCAATGTTAATAATAAAATAAATACTATAGAATGTCTTTATATACAACGTTGACAGCCTTTTTAACACGCTTTTATTAGGTCGACCTGTATGTAACTATGTAATGAAATCTAAGGTAACTAATTTAACCATCTTCCAAGGGTCGTAGCGTAATGAAAATTGGCAGCTGTATGTAGTTCTGATGACAATACAATAATATGGTACTGTCGAACTGATCTGATGATGGAGCCGGAAGATATGAACTGGAACTTCATGATGGAAAATCGTATCATAGCTGTTTTGGATTTCATAGAAAGGTCTTGTAATGAACTTTGATCACGATTAGGTTTCAAGGTCTAATGATGAAGCCGGAAGATAGGCACTGGCATTCCATGATGAAATATCGTATCACAGTCGAGTTTGCACTTGTGAGAAAGGCCACGTAATGGACTTTGAACACGTTCAGGTTTCAAGGTTATAACAAACCTAAAGAAAATCTGTTATCGGTTTTCTTAACCTTTTTGAATTACCGCGTAATCCATAGATTTATTATTAGGTCGATCTGTAAGGAACTAAATATTCAATAAAATCTAAGAATCTGAATTAAACGTACTTCTAATTGTTGTATCATCATGAAACTTGGCAAATATGTGTAGATTAAACGACAATAGAATATTATGGTACCAGCTGGTCTGACGATGGAATTGGAAGGTGGCTGATGGAACCTTGGACTGCCTACTAGTAAACATTTCTGCTCATTACATTAGTCCTAAAAGCGTGTTTTGGTTTTTTAAGGCTTGTATTCATGCCAATAACCTTGACCATTTGGGCGGAGCTAACGACCCCTCTCCGCGCGCCACTCCGCGCAGCTCTCCGCTACCCGCATGCAACAGAAAAGAGAGGCGCGCTCGGCCCGCGCCTTCGCCGCCAGCATGCGTCGTCGCTTCGCCTAGTCTCGGCACAGAGTATCGAAATCACAGAAGGTCAAGTCATCGTGAAAGTTAAATTCATTTTTATTTTTACGGCATCAAAAGTGGTCAAATTTTGTTTTTATTTATTATCTATTGATATAGATGCACTTTGAGTATGTACTGTAGAAACTATACCTCTATTATAATAGATCAGCCTGGCTCGAAACTTGAGGTAAACAACTTGATGTATCTTTTTAACTAAATTATATATAAATAAAAATTAATGGCTAAATGTGTTGCTAAGCGCAAAACTCAGGAATGGCTGGACCAATACGGATTTTTTTTCGAATATTCGTTATAGTCTGAGGAAGGTTTCTATTAAGAGAAAAATGGTAGGTAGGTAGGTAAGATAGGTATGTAGGTAGGAACTTAGAGTAAGGTAGATAGGTAGTATAATTATTACTAGTGTATGTCATATTATTTGTTACATTTTTAGGGTTCCGTAGTCAACAAGGAACCCTTATAGTTTCGCCATGTCCGTCTGTCTGTCCGTCTGTCCGCGGGTTAGCTCAAAAACTATTGGTACTAGAAAGTTGTACTTTGGCATGAGTATACACGTTAATGACGCCGAAAAAGTGGTAAAATAAAATTTTGAAAAAATCAATTATTTAGGGTACCTCCCATACATGTAAAGTGGGATGATAATTATTTTTTTTCGTTCTTCCCATAGTTTGGGATGTCGTTGGATAGGTCTTTCAAAAATATTTGGGGTTTGGTAAGACCGTTTTTTGATTAAGTAAACCGTTCGTGACTTATCAAGCTTTAAAGTACCAATTTTGGTTAGAGTCAAGTGTCCCCCCTCTATCAACTAAACGGTTGTAGTTAGAAATTCAAATGTCACGGCAGTAGTACCTATATATAACGAAATTTAAAGGAAAACTATCACACATGAGTGAGCTTTACAAGTTTACGAGTATTAGTCGACCAATTGTATTTGACTCGAAAATTTCGAACAACTCTACAGAAATGTCGATTGATGGCGCTAAGCGCCAGTTGTATCGTGCTAGCTTCTTGTGACGATTGAGTAGTGTAGCTCTGTGTGCGTATTTAAATTCAAAACACCGGCTATGACAAGTTTTATACAAATCTCTAAAAATATTAATACTTTTCGTGCAAAATTATCGGATCAGGTGAGGATTTGTCTATACAAATCCTCACCTGATCCGATAATTTTTTTTTAAGCCAAACATGACTACCTAACTAATTTGACTTCCTATGAAGACAAATTAGTTAGGTAGTCATGTTTGGCTTTTAGTTAGAGCATGGTACGAAACGATCAGTCAGCGAATATGACACGCACTTGGCTGTTATAAAAACTACGGAACCCTACACTGCGCGTGGCCCGACACGCACTTGACTGGTTTTTTTATAAACAAATAGATTATAACTAAAATTCACTGAAATTTAACTTTCTTTCACCAAGTATTTTTATTCTTTTGGTTGGTTGAACTTCTTCATCCTCATTTATTTCTCCGTGTTCACATATATATATTTTTAAAAATTTTGATGGCCATATAAAATCTTGTTCTATGTTTTCTTTTCGTCCTTTTTCGTTCTCGTTATCTTCATTTTTCTCATCAATCTATTTTTCTTTCCTTAGTTCTATTTCCTTCTCTTTGTCGTTTTCTTCTTTCTCTTGTACATTATCTTAACTCTATCTCTCTATCTCAACTGGCGGCTTCATCCGTACGAAGAGAAACCGGTGCATATCGGCTCAAGCCAGGCCTCGCTCAGACGAAGCGCACACACGCGCCTTGCTTGTAGTAGTGTACCTATCATAGCGCAGTTGTATGAAGCTTAACCTCTGTCCGTTTACTCTGTGCTATCTACTTTTATGCGAGGTAACTAAAGCGATAGTTTATAATGAAATATGTAGATAAAACTTTAAGCTTACCTTGATAATAAATGTATACCCTTTTGTTTGTAATATTTTTTTAGACCTCTCTTCATTCGTTTCTGCTTATTCCCATGTTTTACAAACTAAATTAAACACTACTAAAACTGTAAAATACTATGAGTTTATAACACTAACACTACTTATAGATACATTGAATATTCTTTAACTTATAAACAAAAATCAGAAATAAAACTTTTTGACGAATCGAAAGTTGGTTCTATTTTTTGATAATAAGTTTTATTTCACGCTTTTTAGTGGGTCGGTTTGTAATTTATCTAATTACAAAAGCCAAAATATCAACTACTTATCACCTTTTACAAAATATTGCTTTTCCCGGTGCAGAGCCGTTAATTTTTGAGGAGTTCTCCTGGTACATCACTATCAGCTCTACTTCACCATATGTATTGTGACGAGTATAAAGTGCTTAACATCTATATTCAAGTAATCTAATCGCAATCCACGAAATACTTATTATTGAGTAGTTTCGATGGCCATCTGGGGTCTTCGTCATCAGTTCCACTTCCTCAAATGATGCTTTTCGAGAGAAACTAAACAAGGTACAATAAGAAATACCCAAAACGCTATAGGTATGCCTATAATATTTGAAGAGTTCCCTCGATTTCTCCATGATTCCATCATCAGATCCAAACGTGACGACAATGAATCTAACTAGAATGTATAATCTTTCAAACAAAAAAAGAATTTTCCAAATCCGTTCAGCCATCTGCGAGTAATGAAGTAACATCATAAAAAAAAGTTCAAGACGAATTGAGAAACTTCTCCTTTTTCTAAAGTCGGTTAAAAAGCTATTCCACTATTTAAAAAATTAATTTTTGCAGTAATATTTTACGATATTATTTCGTAGTGCTTGAGCTCTCGCAACGCGACGTACGTCCACCTAGCAACACGATGCGCCCCGCACTGAATTTGTGGACGAGTGCGGGGGTGATGTAAACGCAGTCTTTAATTGGACGCATTTTTAATTTATTGTAATAAAAATAATACATATTTGTAAAAAGTAACAAAACCAAATTATTTTCATTTGTATTGCAAAACAGTAGTGTATTTTTTTATACTCTTTTGATAAGAAATTAAGGAGTAAAATGGTTTCATCTCAATGATTTGGAGGTGATTTGGCATTTTTTTTTCTTATTATGTGATACCGATAGAAAAATTGTGGCTGAACCAAATTACGGTTCATATCATGTAGATTACTAACAATTTTTTTCAGATGTAATTTCTCTGTAACTGCCGACGAAAAGTTGCTTCATCTGAATGCTTTTTTCAAGCTTTTTTCGAGAGAGCAGCCTTATTAATTTATTGTCATTCGAAAATACATACATGTTCTCTTTAGTAGTCACTCTTGAAGGTGCGACATATAATTGACCATGGGAAAATCATTCAACGCTCAAATCTAAGCCTGCAACGTTGAATATTTGACCCTGGGATTTGTTAATGGTCATTGCAAAAGATATTTTTAACGGAAATTGTAGACGTTTATATTGGAACGGTAAATCCGATGGTATCAGAGGAAATCGGGGGATCAATACATCTTCTCCGGTACCACATCCGGTGAGTATTGTGCACTCAGTTATGAAAGTTTTAGTGATTTTACCAGCAAAGGCGTGCCAGTGCAAAGTTTAGATGGATTCAGGTTTCTTAATAAAATAACAGGACAACCTACTTTCAACCATTTTATGAGGAGGGAGTCCAGACGGTTCAAAGAATTAAGAAATTCTATAGGATTTTTTTCAAAAGTTCTTCCAAATCCAGAACAGTATCAAGCGAGTAGTATATTTGCGTCGGTGCATCAATCTTTGAAAGAATCAAAAGTTATTTACCTTATCATACTTGCTCGTTAGTGGGTGATAGAATTGCCCTTTGTTTAAACCAAGATGACCAAGATATAGCCTTACAACTTATGTTATCAATGTCGGTATAGATATTCTTGATCAACTCTTGGAGGTTGTCTATCAAAAAACAAAGGTTTTCTAGTTTAATCCTTCCATCAATTTGTGTTAACTCTCCATTGCCAACTTTTAGCAGCATCTCTGAAAAAGCCTGTTCTCACGTGAAGACAACGAAACCCACCCGGGAAATTTTTGTGGCTGTGTATCGGGCGGCCGATACAATCAGGGGGTTTGTGTGTGTTTTCAGCAGAGGCGAAGTAACGCACTGAATGGCGTTTCAACACTTGCTTTACGGTCGGGATTTTGAGGTCCAAGTGGAGATCCTCGTTCCTCAAGTACCAGGGCGCGCCCGTGGCCTTTATTACACACGTTATATAGGATGACAACCGTAACAAAACAATTAATAACGTGACGTATGACTACGGCTTTGATTTTTGTTCTGTTCTTGTTTTTCCAGTAACCTTGTTTATTTAAGCATCCTGAAAATCTTGTTTCATCCTTTTTAGCATCGATTTTTTTGTCGTAGTCGGGTTTTAGTTTTTTACTTTTTATTATTTTTTTATATTGACATTTAATTTGATAGTTTGACATTTTACAACAGGATAAGTTGTTCTCACTCAAGAAAAATACATAGGTGATTCCTATGTATTTTTCTTTTGACTCTGTTTACTCATATAGCTATGTAATTTTGACATCCGGAATTAAAGATTGTTAGCAATTAAATAGTAACATGATTATTGAATGTAATTTTATATGGGTCATGGACCTGCAATAAATTAATTTTATTTATTTATTATAAAGCGAAGAAAGTATCGCAGGTTATATGATGATTTTAATAAAATATTATACAAAGTCAAAGTTCTTTATTGTGAGACAGTGGTTACAAATTTGTTATTAAGTTTTATGTGCGTTCGCACTGCTTTGCCCGCGTGCAATTCGAAAACTATCCCACGGGAACCTTATATCGAGATAAAAACTATCCTATGTCCTTCCCAGGGTCCTAAACTATTCCCAAGACATATTTCATCTAAATCGGTTGAGCGGTTTAGGCGTGAAAAGGTAAAAGACAGACAGACAGACAGAGTTACTTTCGCATTTATAATATTAGTATGGATATGGAAGTATGGATAGTATGGATACAATAGTTTGAAATAAAGTTGACATCATTTTAATTTTACATATAACTCATTGTAAGGATTCCTAAATTCTGAAAAAATCATTTTTACAGGCTACTTTGTTTTTAAAAGCAGCCGCTTAAAAGACGAAATAAATAAAACGAAGTCAATAGCTAGTTAAATAATTTACGCTTCTATTCCCAGGAGTTACATCAGCTTGAGCACTTATTGTGATGTCTATCACTGTCACGAATATTTGCGTACGTCTCTGTTTATGACTCAGGGGAGTATAGGCGAGGAATCTGTATCGCTAGCTAATCCAGCTGGGAATGGGGTTTTGTTGTACTTGCATCACATTGCTTTTGTGAGGTAAGTTCCTTAAATCAAAAGCGCAATCCAATAAACAATACAAAAAGTAATAAATACATAGAATAAGTATACTTTATTGTACACCAATAATTGAAAGACACTTAAAATAACAAAATTGTAATAATATTGGTTACAATGGCGGTTTTATCGCTGAGAACGATATCTTCCAGACAACTTTCATATTTGCTTGGCTTCTTGACAAATGTTTCTATTTAGTTAATGAATTTTTTAATCATAAATTTTGATGTTATTTGACATACATGAATAAATCTGACATATATGAATAAATTTTGACATTATTTTACACAATTTTGACATGTACCTATTTTTATTATGATTTTTTTTACTCAATACAATTTTTAATGCGTTACCTTCTTTTTTACTTTATATAATAATTCAACATTTTTAAATGTAATTCACTGAATATTTCTACACCGGTAACGGTAGTGTATGTGAAACTATGTTAATATTAAGATCTCAATGTACCATATGCTTAGAAATAAATGATATTCTATTCTATTCTTTTAATTAAAATGGGGAGGGCTATAGTGTACTTACTAATTTTATAAATGCGAAAGTTTGTGAGGATGGATGGATGTTTGTTGGTCTTTCATACAAAAACTATGGTACGGATCTGAATGAAATTTGGAAAGTAGATTTGACATTCTGGAAGAACGCACAGGCTACTTTTTATCCCGGGATTCCCACGAGATCGGGATTTACGCGGGAAAGCCCTCCCACGCGAAAGAAGTCGCGGGCTGATGCTAGTAGATACTAATTTCTTAACTTTTAATTTATTGAACTCTGATTTAGGCACGAAGGATAATAGCAGTTCAATTGATTTTTATTTATTTGATCTATTATGTAAAACGGTTTGTAATTTAATTAAGTGCGTACCTACTGTTAATAAGTTTGTTTGTCAAGATTCAGGTTACAGAGCCTTGAACAACGACGACGAGTTGCTGGTCTACGGTTTTCTATCGGTTACATTTCGGGGAGTGTGCGATGGAATTACACAATCTAATTCCGCCAAGCCCGTTCCATCATCGGACTACAAGACAAACGGCGATGCCCTATCGTTACATGCAGGGGCGCGCCTTCGTCACATGGTGGACATCCCACCCATACGCACAAAACGTTTTGGGAATACCTTCATTGTGCGTACGACTAAGGAGTGGAATTCCCTGCCGGAGTCTGTGTTTCCAGATAGCTACAACCTAGAAGAGTGAATAGGTTACTTCTAGGTAAGCGTGCTTCATCTTCGACCACATCATCACTTACTATCAGGTGAGATGGTGGTCAGACGCGAGCCTGTTCTGAATTTAAAAAAAAAACACATAGTTTGAGAAGTAGTTGTCAATAAAAAATTAATAATTTAATTCAGAATCATCCATATTAAAATATAATTGATTGACAAAAAAAAAATTAACTGCACAATTAATTAATAAATATTAATAATTAATCATTATTATTATGTATTTATTTATTTACACCTATTTGAGAACGAAGCAACTCCAGCTCCAGAAGCAGCTGTTGTTGTTGACAGTGCCACTGATCCCGATAATAAACAGCGGAAAAAAAGAAATTATAGGTACATTAAAACTAAGAATTTTGCAACGAATCTATATGATAGCTTGCGTTTAATGTAACCTATACACACTCGACTAAAAGACCCCTAAAGGTTATAGCTATCAGAAAACACAGACTCTGGCAGTACATTAAAACTAAGAATACATTATTTGCAACGAATCTATATCTACTTGATAGCTTGTGTTTGATGTAGCTTATACACTAGTAGTGTAGCAAAAGACCCCCAGGTTATAGCTATCAGGAAACACAAACTCCGGCAGAGAATTCCAATCTTTAGCTGTACTATGACGCATTCAGTCGCAATGCTACTATACTATCTCAGCACTCTCCCTCGTCTAAAGCCAGCATAGCCACTTGGCCGGCGCGGTGGTCATTAGCGAGCAATTTGTACCCCCCTCCCCACTACTCCACCCCCCAACCCCCTCTAAATTGATTGTGGCTATTTGGTACACCGCTGATGTATACAAGACAATTTGCGATTTGTGTGGGTAGTTAGAGATTTGATGTGAATGATGGGCGTAACTCTGATTTTTTGTGGCAAAAGGCCCGGGTTCCTGTGAAGGATATTAAATCTATAGAACTATTATTATGTAGCGGAAAGTTTGTTTGTTTCGAAAGTACTGGGTGTTTCTTTTTTATTCCGGATGAATCCGCTATGAGATCTACGATAGAAGGAGCAAGCCCAGAAGATGCCTGTTCCCTCTTGCTTTAGAGGCGGAACAAATGTTTGTATTGAATAATTATAATAATAAATACATTTATTTGTTAGAATATTGTTGTTACAAGGTGTTACATACAATTTTACGTCCAAAATATTCTGCTGTTTCCAGCGTACAAATATTTTCAAGAAATTAAATTAAATTTAATTAAAATCAATTGATAAAAACCATACAATGTCAAGGATAAGGAAAACATTAACTGTTATGAAATACAATTTCAAGGGATCCTACATATAATGTCTAGAATTATTACATACAATGTACCTAATAATTATTGACATTGATCTTGGTGTTTGTAAAAATGCAATCATGATACAGGAGCAATTCAGAGTGTAAAGTGTGGCTAATAGGATTTAGGTGAAATTTGGCACAGAAATTAAGTCTCCCATGCTATTAGTCATGGAAACATGTTGATGTTGATGATTGATAACAGATTACAGTAGTGAAAAATTACGCAGAAAACGTTATCGGAATACTTTCATTTTGCGTACAGTTAAGGATTGGAATTCAGTGCCGGAGTCTGTGTTCTCTGATAGCTATAACCTTTCTTTTTTTTTTATTGGAAAAACATGAAATGACTTCTTCCGCTGTGGGTGGAGCGGAAGGGATTGTCAGTCTTCTACTGACTAAAAACCCACCCTGCTGCTTCAGTTACCCTTAAGTTCCAGGGCCGCGGTATCTCGTTAAAACATTCCCGCAAACCTGTAAGGCACTGGCCCTAGGGGTCTTTAAGTCAACAAGCACGAATAATGAAGTGAAGCACGCAGTTTACTTTTATCTAAGCGTGCTTCATCTTCGACCACATCATCACTTACCATCAGGTGAGATGGTGGTCAAACGCGAGCCTATTATCAATAAAAGGGTGCCTGCTTCGTCTTCGATTATATCATTACTTACCCTCCTATTACCTTACCTTAGGGTTATAGGTTTAAAAAAAATTGGCCAAGTGCGAGTCGGACTCGCCCATGAAGGGTTCCGTGGTAACTATAATAAATATAATATACTTAATATATTTAATTGAAAAAAAAAAAACTTAAAATTTTCTTAAAACTAGCTTATTTACAATTTTTACAACTACGCCAAATAACCTTGTTTTTCATAGTATTTGTATGAATTACAAAGTTATATTTGCGGTTTTAGAAAATATACTGTATCTCAAAAACTGCCAACTCGATCTCGTTCAAACCAATTTTGGTTGAAAGTTTACATTAAGATCTACAACATATGGTTTTTTTAGATTTTTCACTTCATTATTATAGAAGTTAGAGGGGGCGGGACACACGTTTTACCACTTTGGAAGCGTATATCTTTTAAACGATTAACTTTATGAAAAAATCATTTTAGAAACCTTAATGTTATTTTTAAAGACCTGTCTATAGATACCACACACGTATAGGTTTCATAAAAAAAAAATATTTTTAGTTTCAGTTCCATGTATGGCGAGCCCCCTTTATTTTAAATATTTTTTTAAATTTTCTCTTAAAGTCAGAAAGCGGTTCACAGAATACATCTACCTACCAAGTTTTACATGTATAGTCCTAATAGTTTCGGAATAAAATGGCTGTGACATACGGACGGACGGACAGTCAGACAGACGGACAGACATGTCAAAACTATAAGGGTTCCATTTTTTGCCATTCGGCTACGGAACCCTAAAAACCTTATAAGATTATTTTTATGCTGGTACTTAGATCTGAAAAAGCAAATAAATCTAATTTAAATGCGAGTAGCTTTTGAATGAATCATTGTGAAAACTTCCTGTATTTGAAACAATTGTGTTGACACGGATGTGGACGATTTTTTTATGGTCTACTAGCTGTGCCCGCGACTTCGTCCGCGCGGAATAGAGACTTTCGGTAGCATTTTTAATTTTTCAGGCTAATTATTTTGAAAATAAAACTCATACATAATTTGAATGTCCTATTTATTAATACCTAATCAAATGTCTAAAAAATAAGTTTCAAGCTTCTAGCTTTAAAAATGACGTAATTTCCATACAAACTTTCATCTCCTATTTCAACCCCTTACAGCCCTTTTTTTGCATTAAAAAGTAGCCTATGTCCTTTCTCAGGCTCTAGACTATGTCCGTACCAAATTTCATAAAAATCGGTTCAATAGTTTAGGCGTGATTGTGTAACACACAGACAGACAGAGTTACTTTCGCATTTATAATATTAGTAAGGATTAACACTTTCTATTTCGTGCGGTGCCTACGATATCATGAAGAGTTTATTATCCTTTTGTTTTTAGATAGGTACTTAGGTACTAGATCTAGATCAGTGCGACTTGTTTTTTAAAGGCACAAGCAATGTGGGTAGAATTCACATTACTAGCAATCTCGTTAACCTCTCCAACTAAGCTAAATATGCTTGTGTCTGGACTCTGGAGTGGGATCACGGTAATAGTGTAGTGAGTGGGGTTCGAACCTGCGACATCTCGATCACAAGTCCGACACCTTAGCCATTAGTTTACTAGGTTAAGTTTTGATTCTTAAAAAAAAATATTGCTTATTATTAATTGAACGTATTTTTAACCGACTTCTAAAAAAGGAGGAGGTTCTCAATTCAGATATTTTTTTTTTTTTATGTTTGTCCACGTATAACTCCGTCGCTTGCCAACCGATTTGAAAAATTATTTTTTTGTTGGAAAGGGTATCCTTCCCAAATGGTCCCATGAAAATGTTATCGAAATCGGACGAGCCGTTTCTGAAAAATCAACAAAAGTCTAAAAAAAATCTACATTGACGATCTTTTCGTACTCTGCATTGCGTTTTTTTTTCGCGCATACGTCATTTACGAACCGATTTGGATAGTCTTGTTTTAACCGACTTCAAAAAAGGAGGAGGTTCTCAGTTTGTCTTGAACCATTTTTTTTCTTTTTTTTTATGTATGTTACCTAATATCTCAGAGACGGCTGGACCGATTTGGAAAATTCTTTTTTAGTTTGAAAGGGTATACTTTCTAGTTGGTCCCATTGTCGTCACGTTAGGATCTGATGATGGAATCATGGAGAAATCGAGGGAACTTTGATATGGATGTGAAGCACTTTTTGCTCGTCACAATGCATATGGTGAAGTAGAGCTAATGGTGAAATACCAGAACTCTTCAAAAATCAACGGCTCTGCATAGGGAAAAGCAATATTTTGTAAAAGGCGATAAGTAGTTGACATTTTGGCTTTTGTAACTAAATTAATTACAAACTGACCCACTTAAAAGCGCGAAAATAAAAACTTTTTTGCAAAAAATAAAACCGACTTCCATATCAAAACACTACAAAGCCAAAAATAATTGCTTAAATTAATTGTTTTGATATGGAAGTCGGTTTTATTTTTTGCAAAAAAGTTTTTTGTTATCTCTGCATCTTCATCTAACATGTCTGTATAGCTATTTTATGTCATGAATTGCTTTGACTGTGTCACTTGAAGATTACTCAGTGGCGGTACCTTCATATAAGCCCAAAAGCCATGCATGCCTTACTAAAAAATGCTCGATAGAGAATCAATGTCAAACCCGAACTATTTAAAAGTTCGCGCGCTTAATTCTTATCAAAATAACACAATGTATCTACTGCTACACTACTACACATCGCGATTGTTCGCGCGCAGAGTTTCGCATTTGTAGCATCTAATGATCTACATATTGCTATCTCGCTTACACGCACCGGCTTTTACCGGGCTTTCAAATACTATATCTGTCACTTTCGCACTTATAGCGATGTGCCGTATAACGAGTTAGGCCTTGTGCATAGAACAAATCGATCACTATGGCAGATTTAAGCAGGGCTTTTGGTATGAAGTTGCATGCGTATGCGTGACCTTGTCAGCTTGCCAACTCTGCAGTGTTGCCGTTTTAGCCACACGTTGAAAGATCTTGGAGATTTTTAACGAGTTTGGAAACTTTTTTAACATTTAGCAACAATAAAAACTAGCGACTTTTAAAATAACGAAATTAAATACAGTCAAAACCGTTTACAACAACATCATTTAGAACAACATACCGGTTATATAGACCAAAATCATAGGTACAAAATACTTTGTACCTTGAAAACATCACCGGTTATTACGACTATCGGTTTTTACAACCAAATATGAGTGGTCCCTTGGATGTTGTTATAACAGATTTTGACTGTATTCAAGCAATATCTTAAAAAAAAAAAAAAAATTAGCTAGATTTTTCATATACCTGGCGACTTTTTTTGCCTAAATGACAACATCCGAGAGTGCAACTAACTTCAGTTTCATTTGCTTGAGTGGGAAAAGGTTTTGTTGTTAAAGTTTTTTGTTTGTTTTCTAAGATTTCCTCAGTGATACAATTGTTTTGGTGATTTACCTACAACAATGGAGGTAATTGTACCTTGTGAGGATTTAAAATGCGTTCAAGTTTTGATTGGCGAAGATAAGGTAAAATCTTTAAACTTTGCTCAGAAAAAACAGTTAATTTCTTCATTAAAACCGACGCCTAATCTGTGTATTTCTCAGACTAGTAAATCGCATAAACGAAAATTTAATAGATCAGTGTATAAAACTAGTTGGATTGTTGGCTGTTCGCACACTAATAAGTTGTATTGCTGGTGCTGCATATTTTTTTCGAATGAAGATTCCGTTTGGAATACATCTGGTTATAATGATTTAAATAACATATCTGGCGCCATTAAAAGGCACGCAAATTCCCATAAACACCTGTGTGCAATGGTTTCTTTCGGTAATTTTGGTAAACAACGAATTGAGACATCTATATCACGCCAGTTATCTGAGGAAATTTCAAAATATAACACGCGCGTTGAAAACAACCGTAGTGTTTTTCAAAGATTAGTCGATATTGTTTGTCATTTAGCACAACAGGAACTTCCTCTAAGAGGACATGATGAGTCCAAAACTTCATTAAATAAAGGCAATTTTTTAGAACTGGTCTCGTTAATTTCAAAATACGATGTCGTTTTAGAAAAACATATGCAGCATCAGGAAAGTGACAAACCGGGGCCGAGTTATTTATTTAACAAAATTCAAAACGATATTATTCATTCCGTAGCCGATGTGATGCAAACTTGCATCGATTACGAAGTTGGACAAACAAAATTTGTTTCAATTATTATTGACGAAACCTCCGATGTTAGTCATAGAGAACAACTGTGCTTGATTCTCAGATATTATTATAAAAATGAAATTCATGACCGATTTTTGGGCTTTCTTAATGTGTCGGAAAGTCGCACAGCAGACTCACTCTCTAATATTATTTTAGAATTATTGAATAGACATGATTGCATCGCAAAATTAGTAGCGCAAAGCTATGACGGTGCTAGTGTAATGTCCGGTGTAAGAAATAGAGTGCAACAAAAAGTTAAAGATGTTTGTCCACAAGCCATTTACATTTGGTGTAATGCGCATATTTTGGCCTTAGTGTTGTCTAAATCATGCAATAGAATTCAGGAGGTTAGTTTATTTTTTTCAGCCCTTCAGGCTTTGTGTAATTTTTTTAGTAATAGTACAAAACGAGCTGCTTTTTTACGATACTCATTGCAGCAAAAAATTGCCTAATGCTCCCGCAACTCGTTGGACATACATGTCGCGAGTTGTAAACACGGTTTTTGAACAAAAAAGTAAACTTATTGAGTTGTTTTCTGATCTGTGCGACAATCCACAGAACTGGGACGGGGATACGATTTTAGCTGCGGAGAATTTTGAAAACACTTTGCGATCTTATAATTTCAATTTTTTTCTTTTTATCTTTCATCGGATACTTGAAAAAACTGACTGCTTGTACAATATTCTACAAAAATCACAAGTTGATGTCGGTTATTGTATTAATAAAATAAAGGAATTTCAGGCATGGTTACGTGCTGAATTTCAATCCGAATTTGATCAAATTTATGAGAACACGTTGCAAAATAACTCGGCTCCTCGTTTGAGACGCAACGTACGCTGTGCAAAAACGGAATACAGACGACTTTTTGTAGAAATAATTGATAACATTAATACCGAAATTACTGACCGATATTCTGAAATTTATAAATTAAAGTTTTTCCAACTGCTCAACAACAAAAAATTTGACAATTATCACTCACATTTTCCTACAGAGGAATATTTAAACAATTAATTACAACAAATATACAAAATTATGTACTAAAATACAAACTACAATAAAGCATCAAAAAATTCGTCCTCAACGCTGTCGGCTGGCAACGTACCTAAGATACTGGCGGCATTGCCTCGTTGTATGGCAATGCTTAGCCGTTGACCAAAGAAATAGCCAGCCCTTGGGTCGCGGGAAGCGTCAACGAGCCTTTTCGATATTTCTTTAAAAAGGCTGTGAGCACACGGGCCCCATGGTCCGAGAGTTTCGACCCCAAACGGCTCGAAAATATAGTTATCAGAGGAATTAGATTCATTATTTGACATTTATGCAAACTATTTCGACAAACAAACATTAAAAAGCCAATTGATTTGCTTGTATTCTAGTCCTGATCTGAAAGATCGTAATGTTTTCGAATTAATTGATTTCATTCATGAGAATAACCTCGAAGATGCCTTTCCCGAGCTGTTAAAGTTAGCGTATCTTGTTGTAACTATTCCGGCTACAAGTTCTTCCGCGGAACGTGCTTTTTCGTCTCTTAAACGTATCTATACCTATCTGAGAAATACACAAGGTCAAGAGCGTCTTTCCGAATTATCAATGATAGCTATTGAAAAACAGTTGTTGGTAGAAGTAAAACGATCACCAACATTTTACTCTGATGTAATTAAATCATTTCTTAAGAAAGATAGACGATTCCAATTAGAATATAAATAATTTATTTAAATTCCTTATTACATTCTATCTAGCTATTTGTTAACTTTCGTTTTGTAACTTTTTGTTTTGTTTTTTTTTTGTCTGTAACCTGGGTCCTGTTACGAAGGAAGCAACTACTTACTATAACTTTGTTCCCTCAAGCAATGAAGCAAACCAAACGGCTTTTTTCAAAGCCACCGGAGGTATGCAATTGCTGATATGTTTATTATATTCAATCTAGCACTAGCATGCCTTCAGTGTGCTTTGGTTACCTCATTCACCGCACGACAAGCAAGAGTGAAATTGAAGAAAGAAGAGGAAAGAAGAAGATGGATGAATTCACTTTTAATTTATTGTACCTAACCAGTAGTTTATGAGAAAATTGCGATGATACATACGTAGGTACCTACATACTCAGTCGAAAACTGAACTTTCTTTTTTTGTAATCGGTTAAAATTTTATTGGGATTGCGTTATTTTGAAACCCTAGGCACGCCACTGAGATTACTGTTATGTACTATCGACCAATCTACCGCATGTTCACCTATAAGGTTATAATATAGCACGGCTCACAACTCGATCGCCTAATGCATGTATTTTGATCAATAGGATGCACGAAGCGTATTTTAGTAGTGTTCGTAATAGTAAGTATTAATATAATGTTACACGCCCTGTACTCGTAAAATGTATATTGTCTCTAATTGGGCGAAACCAGGAAGGGATGTGGTTTGTCACTAGCTGCGCTTCTACAGAAATATTTTCTTAGGTGAGCATGCGTATATTTGGCTGATTGTATTTATAGCTCAGGGTTTCCTTTTTTAAGTACCAGTGCAGCAGGACAATATCTGTTAATTCTTGCACATTTTGTACTAAGCATGTATGTACCCTATTTATTTTGTGAAACAATAAATAAATACAAATACGAAAATTTGGTTATTGCCACTTACTGGATTCCCACAGGCTCGGGATAACCGCGTCGGGATATCAACACCCAAACGAAGTCGCAGGCATACCTTGTTAGGGTTCCGTAGCCGAATGGCAAAAAAGGGAACCCTTATAGTTTCGTCATGTCTGTCCGTCTGTCTGTCTGTCTGTCCGTCCGTCCGTATGTCACAGCCATTTTATTCCGAAACTATTAGGACTATACATGTGAAACTTGGTAGGTAAATGTATTCTGTAAACGGCTTTCCGAAATTATGAACAAAAAATTAAAAAAATTACATGGAATGGCATTTACATGGAACTGAAACTGAAAATCTTTTTTTTAATATTACTACCTGCCTGTAAGACAGACGGAATCTTAAACCCAGGGTCAACTCACATTGTAGCTCACATCGTAGGTAAGGACCAGGCCCGGGTCAGTGGCGCACCGTGTTCGACGCGTGCCTCTAAGAGTCGTCAGCACTAGTGACGGGGCCCCATAGGGCCATTGCCTGTTGGGGTTGCGGATATTACATATTATTAATCCATACAAAGTTTGTTAGTAATAGGAACACACCTTACATTCTATGTTAGTAAATATTTTTTTTTTTAGTTGATAGGCTTGCGTTTGACCACAATCTCGACTGATCTTAAGCGATGATGTGGTCGAAGATGAAGCACGCTTGCCTAGAAGTAACCTATTCACTCTTGACTTAAAGATTCCCAGGTTATAACTATCAAGAAATACAGACTCCGGCAGGGAATTCCACTCCTTAGCCGTACGCACAATGAAAGTATTCCCAAAACGTTTCGTGCGTATGGGTGGGATGTCCACCATGTAACGATGGCGCATCGCCGTTTGTCTTGTAGTCCGATGATGGAACGGGCTTGGCGGAATAAGACTGTGCAATTCCATCGCACACTCCCCGAAATGTAACCGATAGAAAACTGACAGGCTTGCAACACGTCGCCGATGTTCTAGGCTCTGGAGCCTTGTCTCGACCAGTTTCTCGTTGCCGATGAGCCTTTTGGCCCGTTTCTCTATAGACTTAAGTGCATCAAGCTGGTATTTGGCAGATCCGTCCCAGAGATGAGAGCAGTACCTACTCCATACACGACCGAACTTGCGCTTGATAGAGGTTGAGCAGCTGTTAAATAAATTAAAATAATGAACCAAAAACTAATGCATGTATTTTCCCACAGCTGATCTTCACCGCCATGCATGCGAGTCCAATGCCGCAGGAAAACACAATCCTGTTTATCCGAAATTACTTTCAGAATGCTATTGGTACTCCCACGAATCCTACGCAGCAGTGACGCAGACATCTGTGTCATGATAGCGCCAAAACTAAACTCGCGAGCAACCAAACCGACTCAACCTTTTAACGCCAAAGTAATGCCAAATTCCTTGGACTAACTATCGATATAAAACTTAATTGGAAAGACCACATTGAAGAAGTCAGTAAAAAAGTTAGCAGTTCTTCCTACGCATTATATAAACTCGCCCCAATCGTTAATATAGATTCTTTACTTACTGCCTATCACGGACTTGTTGCATCGATCCTTAGGTACGGCATTATTTTCTGGGGAAACTCTACACATAAAGATGTTATATTTAGAATGCAAAAACGATGCATAAGAGCAATGTTTGGTCTTAAAAATATAGACAGTTGCAGACCATACTTTATAAAATATCAAATTCTCTCACTTCCTTCCTTATATATACTAGAAACGGTATTATTTGTTAAAAAGAATCCCCAACTGTTTGCAAGATATTCAGATGGTTCTGAACGCAGTCAACGTGACCATCTGACACTTCGCTTACACAAAGCAAAAACAGCTCTCATGAGTAAGAGTATATTCTGTATGGCGCCAAGATTATACAACAAGGTACCAAAGGCATATAAAGATTTAAATATAAATAGTTTTAATAAAATCATGCGAAATCTTCTAATAAATAAGTGCTATTACAATGTTGCCGACTACTTAAATGACAAACTTTAAAGGGACTCAATTGACATGCGATTTATTTTTATATAATTTTTGAACTTATTGACATTATTGAAATAATTAAGGTTAATGACATTATTATTATTTTACATATTGTTTCGAATGGACATTATTCAATTATTAATTATTATTTCTTAAGTAAATATTATTATTTTGACTCAACTTTCATTGCTTTATAATTTGAATAATTTTTCTTTTCGCTATTGTATTTGTACGCCTTTCTAGGCAAAACATGTTGATACTCTTATTGTTATTGTAATCCTTCCAACTGATTATAAAACTGACACATGTTTTTGACAAATAAATATATCTTATCTTATCTTATCTTAACGCAAATACGAGTACACACATGTATTTAAACAAAAAATACAAAACTTATTTATAAATATCGAACAGGGTTTCAAAAATTAAGACCTCAGCTTTAAATTGATACTGTTCAGTTGGCATTTATTTTTAAAGTACTGAATAAATATGGTTCGTTTTAATATGGTACTACCAATTAAGGTCGAATCGATTTGGTTGCTCGCGAGTGTATACAACGTGTAACGGAAACCCCATATCTATCCAAAGGGGCTGAAGACAACATCTGGCATGGAGTCTCTATGCACAGTTTCAGCTCAAAATAAGTGACTCAAAGAATTGATACCAAATTATCGGTTTCATATGTTTCTTGAATACCAATCATAACAAACGTGTCACAGCATTACGAGGGTCGATAACTTTCCACGTCACTTGCCAATAACACGGTGATTCTCTTCGTTCTTCTTAATTTGAAAATTCTGCCTCTGGTATCAATGTATTGAAATTTCTATTATACTTCACACATGTAGACATAGGATTATAAAACCCTTGCCATATCGTTTATTACCGTCCAAAGAAACCGTGCACTTGGTATGTATATACCCTTTAAATTACACGTTGTATACCGCCGCTTCAGCAAAGATATTTGACGCGCTACATAATCGTTGGAGGCCTAACAACATCCTGAAAGCATTATTGTATTGGATTCGAAGGGAACGAGATACCGCGGCCCCAGAACGCAATGGGGGCTGTAGGAGCAGGGTGGGTTTTTTGTCAGTAGAAGTCTGACAGTACCTTCCGCTCCACTCCGAGCAGGAGAAGTCATTTGATGATTTTCACACCCGTTTCCCATGAAGGGTTCCGCAGTAACTTTAATAATATAATATAATATGTATATTTATTTGACAAAAATAAACCTTACAAATATCTTAAAACTAGCTTATTTACATTTTTTACAACTACGCCCTACTACTTTGTTTTTCATAGTGTTTGTATGAATTACAAAGTTATATTTGCGGTTTTAGAAAGTATGCTGTATCTCAAAAACTGCTGACCCGATCTCGTTCAAGGTTTACATTATGGGCTACAGATATATATATTGTTTTTAGATGTTTCACTCCATTATTTTAGAAGTTAGAGGGGGACACACACATTTTACCACTTTGGAAGCGTATATCTTTTAAACAATTAATTTTATAATAAAGTGCTCTTAGAAACCTCAATATCATTTTTAAAGACCTGTCTATAAGTATCACACACATGTAGGTTTCATGAAAAAAAAATATTTTCAGTTTTAGTTCCATATAAATATCCCTTTATTTTAAACATTTTTTTAATTTTTTTCTTAAAATCGGAGAGCGGTTCACAGAATACCTCTACCTACCAAGTTTCACATGTACAGTCTTAATAGTTTCGGAATAAAATGGCTGTGACATACGGACGGACGGACGGACAGACAAACGGACAGACAGATGGACAGACAGACAAACAGACAGACAGACGTACAGACATGACGAAACGTATAAGGGTTCCGTTTTTTGCCATTCGGCTACGGAACCCTAAAAACCGCATAGGGAATATAACATCCAAACGAAGTCGTGGGCAGAGCTTGTTTATAATATTATCTACTATCTGCTTGTACCGTCCCGTCAACTTACATTAAATATGAGACGCTTCACTTCTCCTGATCACCAAAACCTCATAAATGATTTAGCTCACGACCTTATAGGCATTAGAATTCTTATGTCCACAGCTTCGAACATAAATATTCCGATATGATTGAATGAGGTATTGTGTAATAAAATTTATAGCGAGTGCAGTAACGCATTAAGTGGGCTGAGACATTTGGGAAGATAATTTTAAACGTAGGTTTTGTTTTCTTGTGAGAATTTTATACGAGACTTGACTGGGGAGTTTTTTGATGGACGGAAAAAAATTACAATGCAAAGGTGGGACGGTACTTCACACCGGAACAGCTACTCAATCTGTATCAAGCCCAATATCGGTCGTGTATGGAGTACTGCGCTTATCTTTAGGATGGATCTGCTAAATATCAACTGGCCGCGCTTGAGTCTATCGAGAAACGGGCCAAGAGACTCATTAGCAACGATGCACTGGTCGAGTCAAAGCTGCCAGCCAGCGCCTTGAACATCGACGACGAGTTGCAAGTCTTTTATCGGTTTTTTATCGGTTACGTTTCGGGGAGTGTGCGATAGAATTGCACAATCTAATTCCACCAAGCTCGTTCCATCATCGAACTACAAGACAAATGGTGATGCGCCATCGTTACATGGTGGACTTCTCACCTATAAACACAAAACGTTTTGGGAATACTTTCATTGTGTGTAGGTACGGCTAAGGAGTGGAATTCTCTGCCGGAGTCTGTTTCCTGATAGCTATAACCTGGGAGTCTTTAAGTCAAGATTGAATAGATTACTTCTAGATAAGCGTGTTTCATATTCGACCACATCATCCTTACCATCAGGTGAGACGGTGATCAAACGCGAGCCTATTATCAAAAAAACTTTTTAAGCAAAAAATAGAACCGACTTCCATATAAAAACACTACAAAGGCAAAAATAACTTTAATTTCGGAAGGCGGTGTCAAAAACAAAAATATATACAAAACTAAAGACACCACCTTCCGAAATTAAAGTTATTTTTGCCTTTGTAGTGTTTTTATATGGAAGTCGGTTCTATTTATTGCTAAAAAGTTTTTTTCACGCTTTTTAGTGGGTCGGTTTGTAATTTATCTAGTTACAAAAGCCAAAATATCAACTACTTATCACCTTTAACAAAATATTGCTTTCCCGGTGCAGAGCCGTTACTTTTTAAGGAGTTCTCCTGGTACATCACCATCAGCTCTACTTCACCATATGAATTGTGACGAGTATAAAGTGCTTAACATCCATATTCAAGTAATCTAATCGCAATAAACGAAATACTTATTATTGAGTAGTTTCGGTGGCCATCTGGGGTCTTCATCATCAGTTCCACTTCCTCAAATGGTGCTTTTCGAGAGCAACTGCACAAGGTACTATAAGAAATACCCAAAACGCTATAGGTGTGCCTATAATATTTGAAGAGTTCCCTCGATTTCTCCATGATTCCCTCATCAGATTCAAATGGGACCAACTAGAAAGTATACCCTTTCAAACATAAAAAGAATTTTCCAAAAAAAAGACGAATTGTAAACCTCCTTTTTTTGAAGTCGGTTAATAAAAAACTTTTTTGCAAAAAATAAAACCGACTTCCACATCAAAACACTACAAAGCCAAAAATAATTTTAATTTCGGTAGTCGGTGTTATTGGTTTTGTATTTTCTATTTTTTTCACACCGCCTTCCGAAATTAAAATTATTTTTGGCTTTGTAGTGTTTTGATGTGGAAGTCGGTTTTATTTTTTGCAAAAAAGTTTTTATTTTCGCGCTTTTTAGTGGGTCAGTGAATTTTCCCAAATCGATTCAGAGTAAACGAAAAGATCATCAACGTACATTATTTTTTTCGACTTTTTTTGATTTTTCAGAAACGGCTCGTCCGATTTCGATAAAATTTTCATGGGACCATTTGGGAAGTATACCCTTTCCAACAAAAAAAGAATTTTTCAAATCGGTTGGCAAGCGACGGAGTTATGCGTGGACAAATATAAAAAAAAAAAAAAAAAATACAAACATCCGAATTGAGAACCTCCTCCTTTTTTAGAAGTCGGTTAAAAACAAATAATATCCATATAAGAAACAGTTTCATAATTTTATTTTTATTTATTTATTTATATTATAACGGCTTACAAAAAACCAATTACAATAACATAATACAAGAACAAAAATAAAATGAGAAATAAAAACAGAAATTACAATTAGAATAAAATATACATAAACATAATAGCAAAGCCGGCTTCTCAAGGTTTGATTCTGCTAATTTACAATAATTTACTTTGAGTACCTATTTTCTGCGTAGACTAATCTATAACTATACAACATGTAACATAATTAATGCACATCCTGAAATTACTTTCTTCAGAATCGCTTACTGAACCGATTTTTATTGTTTTTAATAAAAAAATATCGTTTTTATCCCAAAGCAATTAAATCTACGTAAATCACAAATTACGCTTTCGCTGTATAGTAAAAACAAACTAACTATGGAACTTAAATTAAAGTAGTAACTATTTAAATGCAGATTTAGTTATATAAATTCAGTCGTTCAGTAGGTACACATTACAGAAAAATGAAACTCATTTAAAGGAAGTTAAAGTCTTAAAAAAAAACACTGTTTAAACAAGTAAAACTAAAATTCAGAGTAAGTATTATGATAATAACATAGTTTTCTAATTGGGGTATTTGAGGACGTGCGGTAATTACGATACATTTTGTATACGTGTGGACGCTCTGGATCTAGTCGAAATAATTCATTTCAAAAGCATTAGTTAAGTTCTGGGTAGGTCTCATAAAAAAATATGTATATATGAGACCTATGTGGGTACTGGTCTCATATACCTATATATTTTTTTACAGTGAGCTATCAATGTGTCTATAGTTCACATTACAAGCCCCTCCAACTAAGAGAAATGCTTGTGTCTGAAGTGGGTTCACGGAAATACTGCAATGGATGGGGTTCGAACTCGTGACCTTTCGATCACAAGTCCAACACCTTAGGCATTACCGCATTAGGCTTTTGACTCTTGTAGTACCTATTGACGCGGTGATGTAGGTACCCATAGATAAAATTGTACGCAGATTGATGACGTCACAAAGCCATAAACCTTAGGGCCTATGCACACCACGTTTTTTAAACGCGCGTTTGTAGCGACACAGACGCGCCGGTGCCGCGCGTTTGAATCGATACAAACGACAACAAACTGCTCTGTAGGGATAAAAGCGCGCTCGAAGCGCTTTTCTAATACGCGCGTCAACGGCGCGTTTAAAAAACGTGGTGTGCACAGGCCCTTATAGTCTCCTCAAGCCATTATTAGTACCTATCTATTGTCTTTGTTTCTGCATTAATTAAACTCAGTTTTTTTTCCAGTGATTAGTCATATACTGTGCCTATTGTAATGATTTTTATCGTTGCACAGTATCCTAATTTAGCATCAAAGATACCGTGACTCTATGTTTTTATTTAAATAGGTTTATCCCTAGTCACAAGCAGGCCTTATTATATTAAAAAACAAACTTAAATTATTTTAAACTAGGTATGTAGGTAAGTATTTTCCCCGACATGGTTCGCTTAGTAGCTCAAAAAAAATTCTGGGATCTCTGTGCCAAATTTTATCCACATTTGTTCAGCTATTTTCGCGTGACTGATAGCTATAACCTAGGAGTCTTTAAATCTTAAATTCTAATCAGCTTTATGTCTAACTTTAATCAAACTTTAATCCCTAAAATTTTGACGTAGGTAGGTAAGGTAGGTAGAATACAGGGTAACCCCTACCTGTAGGAACTGTCTATATAAACTAACTTACCAATTTACTCGTGGGGTCCGAGTGCTCACAAATTATTTAAAGACTTTTCCAGACGCCTAGTCGACACTTCGCTTGACACAAGGGCTGGCTTTTACCTTGGACAAAGGATAAGCATTGCCATACAACCTGGCAACGCAGCCAGTCTTTTGGCCACATTACCAGTGGACAGCGATACTCACGAATTTCTGGACGCTATATTTTAGATTATTTTTAGGGTTTAGGGTTTTTATTTAAGTGTATATTTTCTGATTTCAACTAAAATAAAAGATTTAATTTGCAGAAACTCTAAATTCGACATAATCAGTCGTCACTCAAAATGCAGATGCATCTGATACACGGTACAATATATCTCCAAAGACTACCGAGTGAGACCCTAACGAATAGCGATAAATGACATTCGCGCCAAAATCAACCACTAATCGAATCAGAATGACATTCAACGCACAGATAATCTAAACAAATCACATTTCCAAACTTTAATACGATCCGGGAGCACGCCATTAACGCGCCCCCCACATAAATCCACGATAATATAATAAACTTATTCATAACAAACTTAATATGGCTATAAAATTAAATATTAAAACATGCTCAACGATCCAAGCAAATTGCTTCTCATCTATTCCCTTCTCTTTCTAATTCCCATACAAAAGAGGTGGATAGATATACTTCTCTCGGCTCTGTTGACGCAGTTGTTCTGTAAGTAATGAGGACTGTCACGCCCCGCAATCAAATTCCAGCGCCATGATTGGTCGTTTAGCAGGGTTCAAAGTTTGAAATGCTTTTTTTCGTCTGTAATTTTCGTTCATTATCTATGTGTAAATGACGCGTTCAGCTCGCGGTAATTTTTTAATCTCGTTAGTCTGTTTACGTTTCATTAAATTGTTTTGTAGTTTGTTTATTGTGGGTAATTTAATTTTGTAGTTGTATTTTATATTATGTTTGTTTGTCACCAAAGAATATTAATGACCGTTAGCGTCGATTTACAAAAAGCAACACTTGTCGATTTCAATCCGTGGATGTATGAATAATTGAGGAAAGGAAACGGAGGAAACACCGGAATTAATCCGGTGCTTCCTACGCACTTCGGAAGGCACTTTCAACTGTAGGTCCCGGCTGTCATTTATAGGTACACTGGTGTTTAAATACACGGCATATAAACACTTGGTAGATATGTCGTCTTGTCGTAGGTACTAAGTTCTACATTTAATGTGCGCACAGCCAAGTTATTGGACTTTCTGTCGGCTTCTGTGTTCCCTGCCACTTCTGACCTATCAGCCTTCTTCTTCTTTTTCTTTGGTCTCATTTCCGCATTTAGTCTCTGCACGAGACCATTGTGCGTGAGCCGTGTCGGCCGTCACTCCATCCAGCCAACCTCCCTCCAGAAGGAGATCAGGTCTCTCGGTCTATTCAGGATGTCTGTAAGGGAATTCAATGACCCAAGGGTTTATTTCCGTATGTCGGTGATTCCCGTGCACTCTAGGAGCACGTGCCTTTAAAGCAAGAGTGAACAGGCATCTTCTGAGCGCGCCCAGAAGATGGTAAGCGATAACGTGGTACGCGATGAGATGAGGTCAGAGTGGGTACAACAGGAATAAAAAAAAACTCACGGCTGGCTAAATAATAACAGCCACGCGGGTTAATGTTCTAGGTTAAGCAATAAAAAAACTCACGGCTGGCTAAATAATAACAGCCACGCGGGTTAATGTTCTAGGTTAAGCAATAAAAAAACTCACGGCTGGCTAAATAATAACAGCCACGCGGGTTAATGTTCTAGGTTAAGCAATAAAAAAACTCACGGCTGGCTAAATAATAACAGCCACGCGGGTTAATGTTCTAGGTTAAGCAATAAAAAAAAACTCACGGCTGGCTAAATAATAACAGCCACGCGGGTTAATGTTCTAGGTTAAGCAATAAAAAAAAACTCACGGCTGGCTAAATAATAACAGCCACGCGGGTTAATGTTCTAGGTTAAGCAATAAAAAAACTCACGGCTGGCTAAATAATAACAGCCACGCGGGTTAATGTTCTAGGTTAAGCAATAAAAAAACTCACGGCTGGCTAAATAATAACAGCCACGCGGGTTAATGTTCTAGGTTAAGCAATAAAAAAAAACTCACGGCTGGCTAAATAATAACAGCCACGCGGGTTAATGTTCTAGGTTAAGCAATAAAAAAACTCACGGCTGGCTAAATAATAACAGCCACGCGGGTTAATGTTCTAGGTTAAGCAATAAAAAAACTCACGGCTGGCTAAATAATAACAGCCACGCGGGTTAATGTTCTAGGTTAAGCAATAAAAAAACTCACGGCTGGCTAAATAATAACAGCCACGCGGGTTAATGTTCTAGGTTAAGCAATAAAAAAACTCACGGCTGGCTAAATAATAACAGCCACGCGGGTTAATGTTCTAGGTTAAGCAATAAAAAAAACTCACGGCTGGCTAAATAATAACAGCCACGCGGGTTAATGTTCTAGGTTAGGCAACACTTGCCGAGGTTGATTTGTGGATGGGTAACCTCCTTAACAAATCGGGATGCCTCCGTACTACCTCAGACAACATGTTAAGCCTCTCAGCCTCATCTATGACAGTCGTTACCTGTCAAAAACCAGAAAATCTAACACTAGTCTAGTCTAGACGTATCGTATTACCCAGATACTGGTGTTAGCATACACAATAATCGACTATATCTAACTGATCTTATCAATGAGTTGCAACACATGTATAATAAAATCACAGCAGTATTGTAAAGTTGAATCATGAATTTCTGACCTTGAGATCCCTCCTTTGTGCAGGATAGCGTAGCCTCAGGCCCGGAGAATATCTGGATCCCACTTCTGACTTGAAAGAATAGTCACTGGTTATGCTTCTCACAATCACTTTAATAGCTCTTAATGATAAATAGTTCTTAATTAATAGTTCTTTTACAGTAATTATCGACCCGAGTCCTCCTTTGTCGTCTCAGTTAGCTTTTTAAACGTTGACCGTATAATGAATCAATTTAACGCGTGTACCGCCTTTTTAAGAAACAGAAATAGCTCTATGGGCTGTCACAAATAATCATCGTTTTGCAACCCACAAACAAAATAGTGAAATAGTCGATTATTGTGTTTGCTAACACTGTGGGTTGCCATGAATAATATTATAACTGTTACGTTAAAGGTAACAGTGTTGCAACTCATTGATAAGATCAGTTAGATATAGTCGATTATTGTGTATGCTATCACTGGGTTGTAGAGGTCAGACAGGCAGTTGCTCCATTTATAATATTAACACTTAGCTATTCCAGATTCATGATAGTATGGAAAAGGCTATTCCGATGTTATTCTACCAAAACTTTCTCCCCTACAAAGTCACTGCCGCCAATAAAATATTCAAAACATCATAGAAAATATAACATGCAAATATTAACAACAAACACTTTAGTAACCCTGCGGATATATTTCATAAAATTACAATAAAACCATTTCGTTACACGGATCCGAATGTCATCTCACATCACTATGAGTGCTCTTAAAAACCGTTACTAATGTCGCATTTCTATTGCCAATTTAAACTTACACCTGAGTTAAAGGAACTTAAACTTTATATTTTAATAAATAAGTTTTATTAGAGATGATATTGGTGTTGGAATTTTATTGGCGGGATAGAAAAGTTGATATCTGCAAGGCAATGGAAATTGAACTTTGTCCAACAAACATACATTGCATTTTCAAATGTAACATAGTTGAAGTGCTACTGGTGCAAAACCAAAATATAGATGCACTTTGAAATTTAATTGTAGAATTTTATTGCGTACGTAATAGAGCACAGATTTGAATAATAATTATTTTATTTAAAGTATTATTATTGTTGTAATGGCGATGCGATTTCGCGCGCTTTGCCCCCAAAAATGGCGGTCTCTTGACATTTTTGACAGTTGTTAAAGGGAAGTCAGATTCGTGATGAAATCAGTATTCCTAGAGGGGTAAGCAGAGTTTGGAAGAGTTCAATTCGAGTCCTTAGAATAATATTGTTAAGTGGATAAATAACTTTTCACTACTTTCCAATAGTATTAATTAAATGCTAGAGGGATATATTACGTACTATTGATTGCACACTATCTCAAATTATAGGAAACTATAACTAGCAGTATTTATCTGTGGCCCGAACCCTATATTTAATCTGTGACAGCTATTAATAAAGTTACTTTCTGCGAACTCTGTTAGCAAATACCTAGGTACATAAATGTTTTAGCGATATAGCCTAAGTAGGTAATGGCTAACGTTTCAACCTTGTGATCGGGAGATCGCGGGTTCGAACCCCACACATTACACTATTGTCGTGAACCCACACCAGACACAAGCATATTTAGCAAAGTCCCCTCCATTAGCAAGATTACTAGTATTGTGAAATCCTCCTCCCTCCTTTCGGGATCCGCCGCAATCGGATAAAAAGTACTCTGCCTAGGTTCGAACCCACCCCCTCCTAAGTCGTGACCCTAACCACTGTGTCACCACTCCTCAAGTTTTTAAATAAAAATGCTAAAAACAAGCTCATTAAGCTATATGTTTCAACAAGCACGCTAACAACATGTACGTTGCAGCTTTCAACTAATTAGGTATCTCTAATTGGCTATTAGGAGATGCAGCGTTATATTTTCACGGGGAAAATCGAGTGATTGGAGTGAAAGGGAGTGTTCTATATGTAACATGGTTAGTTTTTGTAATATTCGGGAGTTGTTAAATAAAAGTCGAGCGTTCCGCAGCAGAGCTATAATTTGACTGACAACACTGTCCAACTTAGATCTACTTACATACTTACAAAGTAACCAATGTAAACTACCTATATTACAGTTTTTAATTTTAAGTAAGACACCTGACCATACAAGAGAGAGAGAGCATTCTGCCTGGAAAAATATCAGTTCTTTATTTATTATATTAGCCTTTTTCCCATAATGTTGGGGTCGGCTATCAGTCTAACCGGATGTTATTGCCTGCCGGGGTTGCGGGAATGTTCTAACGAGATACTGCAGCCCCGGAACTTTAGGGCAGCTGAAGGAACTGGGTGGATTTTTAGCCAATAAAAGTCTGACACTCACTTCTGCCCCAGAGCGGGAGAAGTCATTCGATGATTTTACAACCCATAAAAAAAATCTAACCGGATGCAACTGAGTATTAGTGTTTGACATAGAGAGACTGCCTATCTAACCTCCACAACCCAGTAACTGGGTAACATATCGTGTTACCAGTTACTGGGTTATGGCCCCTTGGCTAGACCAGTGTCATATTTACTGGCGTCTGACTACTCGTAACGACTGTCGACCAACGACTTAAAGTGCTAACTGGATGCAGCTACACATAGTTACTAGTGTTTTACATGGCACGTCTGCTTATCTGAACTCTAAAACCCAGTCTTCTTCTTATCGTGTGGGTAGTAAGGTCTAACGACCCCATACACCCTAGTGTCAGACGACCGCCATTTGGCGACCGGGACCACCGGCTTATACGTCCTCTCCGAAGCACGGAACCATCTTTTTATCGGACAATCAGGTGATTCAGGCCTGCAATATCCTAGCCATAATTGAAACAACTTTACAAAGTATACTTCCCACGGGAATCGGACCTACGACGGTCACAAGGCAAACGCCTAAACCACTCGACCACGGGGGCAGTTACCCAGTAACTTAATAACACGATACTCCTTGGCACGAGCGCACGACTAGCCTAAACTGGCTTTTGACAACCCGTAACCAAAATGTACAGACTCTAGCACATGAACCTACCCGAAACTGTCAAATTTTCCCAATCAGCCTGGAACCTAATTTCTTTAATAATAAAGTTGAAAATATAATAAAGTTTGACAGATTGTTGTAGCTTGATGTGCTGGCGTCTGTACAAATGACAGCCGAGAACAACGACCTAATGTGCTTTAAACGAGGCACGGGGATTCCCCCATTTCTATAAAGATATTCATCTTTATGTTAAGATGGTCACGCGTCTACAGACCGACCTTTGAATGCATTGCTTTACCTTGAATATTGACGGCGCGGTTGTTAAATATGGTTTAGCCACGAGCACCAACAATTAGGTATTATAAATATAAAAACTGTGCAAAAGATATAAATTGAGACGCCCACTCAGACAGACACGCAACTTATTTTAGTAGTGCTCCGTTTGTAAACGGAGCACTACTAAAATAAGTTGCGTTAGTTTGCGTTTATAGCCGTTCCAAAATCTAAAACCATCATATTTTGATTCAAACCTGTATAAGACTAGCGTGGGAAGTTTTTCACGTGTAAATCCCGATCCCGTGGGAATTTCGCAAAATCCCGTCTTAGCGAGCATCTACGTACTAAAAGAAACCCCATGCATTTGAGAGCCCTACTACTTGTAGTTTCTGGGATTTCGTGATTAATCAGTGAGTGGTATTTCGCTTTTATAGATTACCAGTCGCGCGGCGCTTCGCTCCTGTGGCCTTAACAATAACCTCCTTTGGCAGTCGGATAAAATATACTCTTAAACCTTCTACAAGCTTGAAGCTACTTCCATAGCAATATCATCTAAATTAGTACTTTTGGATTGTACTACTGATAGGATTAACGCAAACAAACAAAGTGTAGGTAAAAAATAAAAGAGTTATAGATAGATTTAACCTACTTTACGAATGTGTCCCATCCCTAATTGAGTAGCGTCGAAGTTACTAGAATTTATAGTATGTTGCTCCAGATAACGACCAAGTAGATTTAAACGTTGTCCTAATGAAAATAAGGTTGTTTATAGTTTGCATTGAAGTCATGAAATGTGGTATTGTCATTAAAATCAAATATATTTAAAATTAACAAAGTTTAATACTTACCGATGATACGATACAACTCCATAAGATACATACTTTTTTCTGCTTTCGTCTTTGCAGGTCAAAACCGCACAACAATGCATAATTTCTAATATATTTTGTGTATTTTAGAGACAACCAATCGCGACATGAGTCTGACAGCGAATAAGCTAATGTAGCGCATCTTTGCTTAATGTTGACACGCGCACGAGATCTGAGCTCCACTTTCACTGTATTTTCTATTCCATGGATTTAACTATAGATTGCCACGCCGCTTGTGAGACAATACAATGGTCCAACCAACTGTCCTTCCGATGAAACGTGTCAAAATATGTGAACGTGCTTGAATCAATCCCCAAAAATTCTATGTCAGCGCACACCCAAGATCTATCCGTGCAAAAGCTATTAAGCTCGGTAAAGAATAGTTGGCCAGGTTGCGCATTTAAGTCTCCTAGAATAATAAAAGTTTTATAATAAAGTCCTCGATAAAGTTTGCAGTCGGATTATAGAAAAAAAGTAACATTTATTTAAATCCATCCAGTACTTTCGATTAAGATTAGCGCGTTCAAACAAACATACTTTTACGTTTTATAATATTAACTAGTATAGTTTAATCTTAAAAATGTGCCAAAAATATTTGAAACGCTCAGACTGACAGACACGCGACTAATTCAAGTATAATGTTTCAGTTTACATTTATAGCTGTTCGGAAATATACCTAAAACCAATATATTTTGATTCCAACCTGTATTTAACGTATGAAAAGCTAAACAGATCATAACAGCTTATTGATTTATACATAGCCGTCTCGCCACTTAGTCACGAGTACGATAAGGTACGACTCCCCCAAGTTACGACAATACACGGGGGGAATGCGGGAGAAACGACAAAATATTGGTAATGGTAGAATATTGAGAACTGAGCAATCTATACATTTGACTACACAATATAAATATAATGGAAATGTTTTTTGTGATGTCATAAATGACTGTGGTTTCACATAGTTATTTATAGCGGCTTCTGTATTCCCTGCCACTTAGTTAAGATGACCTTTCAGCCTTTAAGCAAGAGTGAACAGACAGAGACAGAATCTTCTGGGCTCGCTCGTTCCATCGTTGACCTCATCTATCGCTTACCATCAGGCGAGATTGAGGTCACGAGTGAGCTCATACCGAAAAAAAAAAAAAGTTTTTTATCTCGTTTTGTATAGTCTGTATTTTTGGTTGTCTGGACTTATTTTTGGAATGGGTGAACTGATTGTAATTGGACTTTTACTATAGATTAAAGCGCACAATAAAGGTTTTGTATCCTATAATATACACAACGTGTAACAGAATAAACGCAATTCCTGAAAGAGTTGGTTCAGAATCGGCTTCTGAATCTATTTCCGTCATAAATGCATTTTGACCGAAAAATCTTTCATTTAACTTAAAATGGAAACACAGTATCATGAAAAATTAATACATAAATTATTTGCAGATAATTTATAAAATATTTTATAAAAAAATGTCTAGGTTTGGTTTCAATTTATTTGGTTACGGATGTTGTTTTAGAATTATAATTAAATATTCTAATTGAGGTGTTTGAGATATTGCGTCTAATCTGTTACAACTTGTATAGTAAGTATGATACTGCAGACAAATTTTGTAGTACTTACCTAAACAGTAAAAAAAGCTACTGAACAGATCTGAATGGGAATTGGTTTGTAAATTGTTGAAAGTATCATTACAACTTAAAACGGGAGATTTACCATTACCTACTTATTGTTGTGCTTCTTTCCTAGAAATCCAGGAAAGGAGCACTCGTATTTTAGTGGGCATGCCCAGACAAATCCTAGCACTGTGCAATGTATTTATCATATACAACTCAACTGATAGGAACTGAGTTTATATTTGAAACAAATTCTAAGTCAAAACTGAGCGTGCCCCGACTACCTCTCCTGCTGTACTTTGCCATTGAAAGAGCCTAGCCTTTTGGTCACGCTGTGTCGATATTTTCGATAGTTTTCCAAGTAGCAAAAATGTCCCAGTCAAATTAATTAATTTAAACGTTAAACATGACAAAAAGACTCGTATACCTAGTTAAATCAAACGTAGGTATACTTTGTGGATCAAAGACCAAAACAAGAGCAGTTATCTAGAATGAAAACTATAAACTTAACCACTTTTACGCAAACTGGAAACCACAACATAATCTGTGGCATGTAATTTGGCGCGCTGTCACGATGACAGCTCGGCGGAAGGGGCGTGGCTTCCGGCCGCGTTCCGTTTTACTTAACGCACGCTCGCAAAATGACACGACCCATTAAAATTGACCAGTCTGTCTTGAGCTACCCTCCGCTTGGCTTTGATCTTAAATGTTGACAATCTTTTAGATTCAAGTGGTTTTGCAAATGGGTATTTTGAATTGTTATCTGATTAAGGTTTGAAGTATATTTTGCGGTTGATATTGTGAGATTATTTTGTGAATGGAGTGTAATTCATAGATAATGCTATTCTATGTTTATTTTTGCAATAATACGTGATTACTCAGAAACAAGCTTCCTTATACGGCCGACTTGCTTTATATCAGAATGAAAAAAAAGCTCAAATTGTGTGAAATACAAATCACTACATAGTATAAAACAAAGTTGCTTCCCGCTGTCTGTCCCTATGTATGCTTAGATCTTTAAAACTCCGTGACAGGTTTTGATGCGGTTTTTTTTAATAGATAGAATGATTCAAGAGGAAGGTTTAGGTTAGTGTTGCCCAAACGAGAGTCTCGCAAGAGTCCTGCAATGAACAATGTAACAGACTCTGTTACATTGTTCTGAGATCTCAACTACCGTTTAATAAATAGCAATAGGATAATCACTAATTGCAAGACTCTTGCGAGACTCTCGTTTGGGGAACACTAGTTTAGGTGTATAATTTATTAAGGTATGCGGACGAAGTCGCGGGCAGGAAGCTAGTACTCTATAACAATATTATATCGTATTAACAATAATATAGACATTGGTATTTATCCCTAGAGCTTCTTTTCAGTTTACATCAAAACTAATTGATAATTAAATAATTTTAAATAGTGTGGAGCATTGTTGTTTGCGAAAAAGGCTTATCAGATGATTGTTACTAACAAATATTACAAATCACAAATAAAAATCTAGGTAATAAAAAAAGCATTTGGAAATCCGTCAAAATAAATGACTGAAAATTTTTACGTACCTACAGCGATAAATTGCGGTCTGATACTCAAGTGTGTCATTTCATCTAGCAGATAATGACTAAATAGTTTAAATAAGTTTTTTGTAATCTTTCCGATAATTTATCGGAAAGATCACAAAAAACTTATTGCTTTAAACTTATTACTTATATTACATAAAACTTATTGTATTGATGTCGTTAAAAGATTCATAAGATTTTTATGATTTGATGTTATATTAAAGAGTTTTTCATATTTTTATAACTACGGGATCGTAGGTACATTTTACCAGGATAAAAAGCCTACCTATGTATATATTTACTTACAAAAGAATCGAATGGCAACATATTTTTGTTCATTCATCATACTTACCTATACACCAAAACCATCAACAAGGGTGGTCTGTAAATAATCTTTAACAATATATCGAAAGCTCTTCTCAAAATGGCCATCTTCGCTAATGGGATAATTAATAATGTCAGGATTTATGGCGCGAAACGAAACGACGCGACGCGACGCCATTTTGAAGAAAAGAGAAAAAAATTATTGAAATATTTTCGAAGATGTGTTTTCAAATTATTTAGTGATACGGTTGAGATAGTTTTACGCTAATTTAATTTTGTGTTGCGACGTGTATATATATATATATATATATATTAGTATACTTTGCTTTTTTAGATATAATATATTAGTTGAGTTGACATTTGGTTGGCTCATAATTAGGTAGGTAATCTATCCAAAGGTTATCTGTAAAAGATCGCTTTTCTTGATAAGACCGCCCATTGTAAAAGTTATCATGTCATGTCCTTATCTAATTATGTTAAAGTGTAATAAAGAGTGGATAACTATCTGTTTATTTATTTATTGATTTGCTCACGTACAAATGTTGCAGAGTTACATAATATACTAGCTTCTGCCCGCGACTTCGTACGTGTGAAAAGATTTTCTCACGTAAATCCCGATCCCGTGGGAATCCCGGGATAAAAAGTAACCTTTGTGTTATTACAGGATGTCAACTATCACATCGTAAACTATCTGAAAAAAGAAAGGCGCGTCATTTGAAATTAAAGTAGGAAAATCTATTTTGAACTTTGATTAATTTTGCTCAAAGAAAACAAAATTAACTTTTCACGGTCTTTTCCAAGACTTCTTTAGATATCATTTAAGTGACCTGTTGTGTAACCAGCAATCACTTAATTAGATTCGTGATTTCGTGGTGGTCACATAGAAACATCATGCGGAGCAAATGGCGCCGTGCGGTAAGAGTCAGATAGGATAGGTAATCGATGGGCCACCGACCGAAACAAGCAGAAACTAGTAAGTTTCCTATTAATTCTACCCGTGCTTACCATGCCCGAAATCTCTGTGCACGCCAGTCGCGAAGGGTGAATTTTCATAAAAGGGAAGCCGGACCAAAAAATGCTTACCTTGCTCAAGTGTGATGCGTGAATTCCAGTAGGTAACTGTGGCCCTGTGGCTGACTTCGAAATCTTGTAACTTCGTAAATAATTATTTGTTTAATTGAAAATAATAGATTACTATTTATATATTCATATATAAAATAATAGACTAATATTTGCCATATTTCAAAAGGGAAGCCGGTAGGAATCGAGTTGTATGGAGCCTTCGCCACTGGTGCACGCCCATGAACCCTAGTCGAAAAATCTGTCAGAGTTGTATTTTAAACCAACACCTTGTCCATTGTGTTTTGAGGAGCTTGTGGCTTCATAACACAGGTTGATCATCAAAGTTAAGCAACGCTTCCCGAGGTCTGTTCATGGATGGGTTGACCTTAACATGTAGGGGTTCCTCCGGTCCTCGAATGGCACGTTAAACCTTTGGTTCCGGCAGTCATTTAGAACATCTTTGAAAGTCATTACGGGTATTCAGAAGCTAGAAAATATGACGATAGCCTTGCCAAGAGGTATCGTATTACCCAGCTCCTTGGTAAGGTAGGTCGCTCCATGTAATACACTAGTACTCAGTTGCATCTGGCAGGGGCGTGCACAGGATTATGACAGGGTATGCGGTGGAGTGATCGGTCACAAAAACTTTGCCTTTTATAGATTTTTAGCATAGCCACAGCCACGCATCGTAGCATGGTGGCGATGCGTGGCTGTGGCTATGCTAAAAATCTATAAAAGAAAAAGTTTTTGTGACCGATTACTACGCCGCATACCCTGTCATAATCCTGTGCACGCGCATGGCATCTGGTTATGTAGGTTATGTAGTTGGGAAACGCTAAGCGGATGATGTATGCGCGGTTGATAGTTGATACCTATATAGGGCTGTCAAATTTGCCGGCCCCAAACAAAGACTTATAAACCCCGCACATTTTGGTAAGATCACAGTGTTTCCCCGGACACCGTAGAAAAATACATTTTTGAACTTGAAACTAAAAACAACGATGTTTAGTTACGGTTTTTATTTACTGATAAAGTGATGACATTGTAGAGCCTTAGAACTTTTTTAATAACAGTCTCTTCCTTTTCATTTAATCAACGTAACATAAACAAAGAGATGAAATACCATAGGAAAATAATAATAGAGATCGTGCTTTTTGGTACCCGTAAGACCAATGTGTGTCCGGGTTTTATCTGGACATTTATTGGAAAAACCCCCCGGACGCCCCCGCACGCTCTCCAAACTAGAACAAATCCGGGAAAACCCGGACGGATGGCAACCTTATACCTATATAATATGAAAATCTCTAATAACAGCTTCGCAGTATAAAGACTCTCTGACATATCTGAAAGAGTTCCTTGTTTCTGGGCTGCGGAAATGTTCCAACGTGATACCGCGGCCACGGACCGCATGATGACGGGAAACGGCAGAACGCACTTGTGACGGGAATTCATGGTGATTGCGGGAATGTTCTAACGAGATACCGCGGCCCGGAATACAAGGGCAACTGAGAAACAGGGTGGGTTTTTAGACAGTAGAAGTCTGACATTTCCTTCCACTCCACCCAGAACGTTATTCTATTCATGATTTTGCCACTAAAAGAAGATTTCTGCTTTAATATGGCACACTATAAAGAAACTCCTTAGTAACCTTTACTTTATTTTATTTGAAAAAAAAATTGTTTTCGCGTGGGAAAATCATCAAATGACTTCTCCCGCTCTAGATGGAGTGGAAGGGAGTGTCAGGCTACTACTGACTAAAACCCACCCTGTTCTCTTAGTTGCCCTTGTATTCCGGGCCGCGGTATCTCGTTAGAACATTCCCGCAATCACCATGAATTCCCGTCACAAGTGCGTCACAAAGCATACTAACTTACTGCGTGTTTGCTTGCGAATACAATTCTAATTCTTCGTGTAATCGATGGCGTGACTGCCAATGAATCGATGCTTAAGCGCTACTCACACCCGCTCATTATAGAATTATATATTGATCACACAAATTACTGCATAGAGCTTCGAAAGGTTAGACCAGGCCTGCGACAGCATAGTACCAAAAAATGCGCAATAGCGCTACTGTCGGCAGCCATGTTTTTGGCAGCCCTTTTGTCAGTCAAACTGACAAGTGACAGATTGGATTTTCCGTCATTCGTGTCGAAGCTCGTGTGCTGCCGGATTACAGTTTATTAATTGTTTATTAGTCGTTCTCCTCGCTGTATTGCTTAAGTTGAGATAGATTCCAAGTTCCTTGCTCAATACGAATTATACTGCAGTGCTCTGGTGCTTTGGTTCGCGGCCATGGCTCCTATCAAATGCTGTGTTGTCGATTGTATTTCAACCAACAAAACTCATCGCATTTATAATTTACCTAAGGACGATAAACTTAGGGCTTTGTGACTGTCGTTTTTGGTATCAGTGAATCCCGAACTTCTTGGTCTATCAAAGTATCAGTTAGTGAATAAACGTGTGTGCCAAAAACACTTCGACAAATACCAACTGGATGGCGAGGGTAATCGTCTCAAAGATGGTTATCCATGTCGTTTTTCCACTGAAGAACTAGAGCATGGAGCGCCTTTATCTGTATTAATGTGTTTGTAATTATTTACAAGTGTACTTATTAAGGTACACTGGTTAAGTTATAGTTATAGTCAGTGGGTCATCTTAGGGGCGGAGTTTCCTGCTTATGATTTTGTATTTCTTGATTAAAATTATTTAATTAAACTTTATTTGGTTATTTTCAGGTGTTCATTATGATCATAACTTCAGTAACAAGGAAGACACCGAGTAAATTGTGAAACATCCAGTTGTTGTCCGAGGTAATGATACTCATTTTTAACTTTTAACCAACTTCAAAAAAGGAGGTTCTGTATTCGACCCATTTGCATGTATATATGTTTGTTTGTATGTCTCCGATTTTCTTAAAAAGTAATCAACCAATTTTAATTATTCTTTTACTAATGTGATCTACATACTTTCAGGGAGGTTTTAATACATAACTTTAGGTAATTATTCTTATATATGAAGTTATATGCATAAATCTACTGTATCTCCAAAATTTCTAAGCGGATTTCAATAATTCTTCTTTTCGTTCTTCTTGGGCTTATGTAATTGTATATTCAATTAAAAATTAAATAAAAAATATAAAATAAATTAAAAATGGAAAATCTATTTACTTTAAAAAAGTTAAACCGACTTATAATTTGTTATAACTTACGTTCTGTTTTCTGATATACCCGTTTTCTTATTTTAGAACATCCAGTTGATCATTTATATTCAAGAACAGCAGATATGTATGCAGATCCTCCTGCATCTTCATCTTTCAATACAGGTAATAATTTTTAACAACTCTTAATTTCTTATCAAGAATATTCTATTTATCATATGGGACCGTTCAAGTATTACGTAAGCACTATAGAGGGGCGGGGGGGGGGGGGTCTTTGCTTTGCTTATTTTTGATGACATGGGGGTGGGGGGATCTAGATGGTGATTATGTCAGCAGTAATTATTTACTTTTTTACACATTATATGGCAAATGTAAAATGTAGAAACATATAATGCTGTCGTCTAAGAAGTGGCTTATTTAGTTTAAACAACAGGTTTCTTCCACCACCAGTAAAAGTAAAGCAAACAGTTGGTAACTTGGTCTTGGATGATGGAGGGCAATTTCTCAATCTTCCAGTCAGTTTAGCTCTACGCTTAAATTCACACTCTTCTTCACAAAGATTTCCTGCAAATGCCCTAAGATTATTTTTGTCCGACGGTAAAACTGAAGCTGTCTAGTCGAATATGCAAAACGTGTGGCCTTTATCATGCTTCCGTCAAGTCACTAAATCGTCACATCGAGAAGATCCATAAAAAGTAAACACACACACTGATATAAAAGTTAGGCCTGCAAGAGTGGCTGCTCGCCGTGCTAATGAACTGATGTGCATTATTCCAAACTTAGAGCATCAAGATCACAATTTTTAGGGTTCCGTAATCAACAAGGATCCCTTATAGTTTCGCCATGTCCGTCTGTCTGTCCGCGGTTTAGCTCAAAAACTATTGGTACTAGAAAGTTGTAATTTGGCATGAGTATACACGTTAATGACGCCAAAAAAGGGGTGAAATAAAATTTTGAAAAAAGGAATTATTTAGGGTACCTCCCCTACATGTAAAGTGGGATGATAATTTATTGTTTTCGTTATTCCCATAGTGTGGGATATCGTTGGATAGGTCTTTCAAAAATATTAGGGGTTTGGGAAGACTCTTTTTTGATTAAGTAAACCGTTCGTGACTTAGCAAGCTTTAAAGTACCAATTTTCGTTAGAGTCAAGTGTCCCCCCCCCTCTAACAACTAAACGGTTGTGGTTAGAAATTTAAATGTCACGGCAGTAGTACCTATATATAACGAAGTTTAAAGGAAAACTATCACACATAAGAGGGCTGTACAAGTTTACGAGTAATAGTCGACCAATTGTATTTGACTCGAAAATTTCGAACAACTCCATAGAAATGTCGATAGATGGCGCTAAGCGTCAGTTGTATCGCGCTAGTTTTTATAAGAAATTTACTATCGCATAACAGTCCTTGCATAATATTTGGAGATTTTAATGAAGACTATATCCGTAACGACAACACTGCAGTTTTCAAATTAATACGTGACGCTGGTTACCAGTCTATTACAACCAATTCCCTCTATACGCGGTGGTACTTAAATAGATCATATTTTTTCAAACTTCCCTTGTGAAGTTGGATTTTATAATTCTTTCTTCAGTTACCATCGCCCTATGTGGGCCCATTTTTAGAGTGAATTCAAATTAATATGTTTTTATTTATTTATTATTTTGCTATATAATATCAAACACAAAGCTCCCCCAGCAAACTACTTCTTCAATTTTATTTTTTTGTGACGATTGAGTAGTGTAGTTCTGTGTCCTGTATTTAAATTCGAAACACCGACTATGACAAGTTTTATACAAATCTCTAAAAAAATTAAAAATTTCCGTGCAAAATTGTCGGATCAGGTGAGGATTTGTATGGGAAGTCAAATTAGTTAGGTAGTCATGTTTGGCTTTTAGTTAGAGCATGGTACGAAACGATCAGTCAGCGAATACGACACGCACTTGGCTGTTATAAAAACTACGGAACCCTACACTGCGCGTGGCCCGACACGCACTTGACCGGTTTTTTATACTGTGTCAAGAATCAAAAGTTTGTTTTGTTTGTAATATTACTTAAGATTATAATATTTGTAATTTACTGTTCAGAATCAGAATATTTATTTGTATAATATTTACATGTTGAATTCAGTGTCAGTAAAGTTTATTAAATTTAAATGAATATTATGTGCGTTACAGTCCTCTATTCCAAACCTATTTCTTATTTCTAGATTTATAATTGCTGCTCATGAATCAATCAATTGTACCAATGTTTACGTAAGCATGGGGGGAGGGGTAAGAGCTTTGCTTACTTTTGCTGACAAGGGGGAGGGGTGGGATAATAATTTAAAGAAATCTGTTTACCTATAAATATGATCAGCTAAAAACCATAAAGTAAATATCTGCATAAATATGTTACAATATGTATATTTGTATAAATTGATTCTGATCAAAGCCGTTATGGTGTGCTTATTGTTATTGATTTTTTTTAGAGATGTCAAAAACGAAATTGTATAAGCAATACTGAAAAAAAAATGCTTTTAGAAATAGTGTAATGGCAAATGTTAGAATGTTGCTCAGGATCCCGAAATAGTTACCTGATTCGTCTTTACTTAGAATTGAATTTTTCTTCTATTTACAGATGTGATTCGGAAAAGAAAAAGGAGGTGTACAAGAAAAAATTGTGAAGCAGATGTGTGCACCACAACAATTATATAGTTAAGAGGAAAAACAATTAAAAAGTAAAATTTGAAAAGTCGTTTTATTTTTATATTTCTCTTGTTAAATTCGTATTCATTGGATTGAATGATTGGATTGATCCATTGGATTGGAAAGAAAAAATGAACCTTGCAAATAATAAAATCAACCCTATAAGAATTAATTATTCATGGTGCATCACTATGCTATCGATATTCTATGCCGGATGGTTATCGTGACGTTTATAGTAGGCTGTGGGTCATCACTAGATGACATTACGACAAGCGCTAGCGCTTGGCGCATATTTTTGGAACTAGACGTACCATATTACTGTCCTATCTGTCTCTGACTTATTTAAAGTTATCTGTGGGTCAGACGTGGCTTACGATTTCAGTATAGATTTTTTTAAACCATTCGCTCGCATGTCAAACAATGCGATCGAAATTCAAATTATACCAGCCAGCGCGATAGGCTGACCGCTCGCATAGCAGAACTCCACAGTACCTACTTTAATTTTAACCTAACGGTTGCCCGAACGCGTCTTTTGGTACATTTTACCGATAAAAAGTTTTTATCCCGAAAAGCTTAGAATATTGATTGACACTTGTGGATAAATTATAGCAGCCTCTCAACCGATCGGGTCAATCGGCTGTTATAATTTATCGGGTTTTTAAGCTATTTCATAGCTTTTATCGCGGGCTTTGAGCGCGACGACGGAATCAAGAAATTCCGTAATGAAAATAAACCTAACACCCCCCACTCCGACCAGCACAGCGGTGTGGCGTTGAAATCCATGCATCGTCTAACGTCATTTCAGTTCGGCAGACTTCGGCACGGTGTTTGTGTGCGTGTGACTAGACGTATGCGTGTAGACTAGCAGCTAATAAAATGTGTAATAAATAGTTTCAATGACAAAAATTCCTGAATAACCTACGTGTATTGTAAGATAATAAAAATATTTTAAACAATATTAACTTCTCATTTATTCAATAAAAGAAAAAAAATTGTTTTATATCGGTCACCACGCTCAAAAAGTGTAACTTGAATTAATATCAAAGAAAAAACTTGAATAAATACCAAAGAAAAAAAATACTGCATAAATTAACAATTATAATTGCATAATTTGATAAAAAAATGCTATGCAATAGCTTTACTGCGGCAGTCCCCGAGTGCCACACTAATTTTTTTTTTATATATTATGTACTAACCCTAGCCTAAGCATTATACTATCACATCTATGGATTTTAACTATCCGAGATAAAGAATTTGAATTTTGAATTTAAATCAAATATCGAGATTCTTCCGCGCCTCGAAAAGCATGTAAAGCTGTTGGTCCCGGAAATCATTTGTACATCTTTGCGGGATAGTGAAAAGCCAGAAATCTGACACTATAACTAGCTACGGGTTCTGGAGGTCTAATAGGTAGACACGCCATGTAAAACTCTAGTACTCGGTTGCATTAGACTAGTTAGACTGGTGCTGACCCCAGCACATTTGGGAAAAGGCTGAGCGATGATGGTGTTGCCAAAAGGTTCCGTGAATTCCGTGATACCCAGGTTGTGGAGGCAGGGTGGTTCCAGAACCGATCCCTGTGAGACACCGAAGGAGCTGTCAGCATTAGTGACGGGGCTTCATAAAGCCATTGCCCGCCGGGATTGCGGAAATGTACTAACAAGATACACGGTGGGTTTTTAGTCAGTAGAAGTCTGACACTCCCTTCCGCTTAACCCGGAGGGGGAGAAGTTACTCGATGATTTTCCCTCCCAGAAAAAAAAGAAAAAAAAAGGTTGTGGAGGCAGAGAAGCAGTCGCTCTATGTAAAACTCAAGTACTCAGCTGCATCCGATTAAAATGGAAACCGACGCCAATAGTTGGGAAAGAAAGAAAGAAAGAAAAAGAAAGAAAGCAGATAATGACTTCTAGTATCTTCCAAGGTCTATGTAAAAAAAAAACAAATATAACCCCAACATTTGTAGCACAAATAACACGAATGAGACGTGAGTACCTACCCATCAATTATAGTCTCATGAGTACTACCGAGTGCAGTCGGGGTGTTGGCCACCAATGTTCGAATGTTTGTCAAACTTTGGGTCTTAACTCGTAGCTGAATAGCTTGTTTGATTGTGTGTTACATTATCTATTTGTGTATTTGTGTATTAAAACTTTGTGCAATACAAAAAGGTACCTACAATAGCAGGCTCAGTGCTTTAGGCATTCGGCAGGTGCATACAAAAAAGTAAATTATGTATTTAAAGTAAATGGTTTATTGCAGGTATGGTATTATAACTAAAATTTTATGTTATCTCTACCTGTACCCGCGGCTTCTGTCGGGTGGGAGGGATTTCCCGCGTAATCCCGATCGCACGTGAATTCCGGGAAAAAAGTAGCCTATTATTAGAACTTAAATCGGGATATTTTTACATGTGTATTTATTGTTTCGATTTTTCGATATTTCGGCACACATCATTGATCACAGCGCTTGAAACAGTGTAGAAATATCGGAAACTCAAAACAAAAAATACACATGCTAAATATCTCGTTTTAAGTTCTAATGAATAATATGTATAATGTTTTAAGTTCTACTGGCAGTGACCATATTAGCTTAAAAGTCGTAGCTAAAGAATAACAGTCGCACGCGTCGATCATATAAGGTTAAGCAACGCTAAGGGTGAAGCCAGATGAGCGTAATTTTTTGAGTTGTGAGTCGCGTAATTTCAGTCGCGTTATTTCTGATACACTCGGTTTCATTCAAAAATCATGTTTCATTCACACGACGACGCAAAATGAGTTGTCTGCCGACTCAAGTGCACAATCCCGGCAGAATTGAGTTTGCGGCGAGAGGGGGACGAGGGAGACCGTATCAGTCTTTCACTGTTGAGTGGATTCACCCAGTGGTTCTTTTATCATCATCTTCTGTGTCTTCGCTATATGCTTCGTAAATCCACTACGTTTTATTATATCCATTGCACTACACAAACGCTCAGTACAAGCGTTGAACAGAAACAGGATTTCTGCAGAGCAGAAATTACACGACCGAAATTACGCGACTCACAACTCAAAAAATTATGCTCGTCTGGCTTCACCAAGTCAGTCCGTAGATGGGTGCCAAACACGATAAGCTAATGGTTCCGGCTATCATTTGTACATCTTTGTCAGTCGTTACGGGTAGTACGATCTCATAAAATCTGACACAACTCCCAAATGTCACATAAAACCTTTGTAAAGACGCTAGCACATCAAGCTACAACAATCTGTCAAATTTCTTTAATAGATTTTCAAGTTTATTGTTAAAGAAATTAGGTTCAAGGTTGATTGGGAAAATTTGACAGTTTCGGGTAGCTTCATGTGCTGGCGTCTGTACATCTTTGTCAGTCGTTATAGTCCTCGTCACGTAAGTTGGCAAGGTTTTGGCGTACGTATTATAAATAAAATAGATATAATACAAAAATACATGTAAATGTGAAAAAAAATATTAAAAAAAACATTAAAAATAATATGTTCTCGTCGTCACAATTTATTAATAAAACTGCTACCCCCTTTATTATTCTTTTTTCCCGGTGTTCTAAAGACTAGAATTCGGAATTTCAACCTTCCTTATCTATAGTGTCTAACTGTTCTTTATGACGTTTTAATAGTCTGCGTAAAACGGTATTTTGTCCTGGCATTGTAATCAACGTAACAAAAACTAAATTCAAAACAAAAACTCGTAACAAAAACAAAGGGTACAACTTTCGTGTACGCAAGTGTGTTCGGGAGCAAATGGAAGGAGAACTACTGACGCACCATCGGCACGTCTTACCCCGCGTCCCGCTGACAATCGCTGATACCTAAAAATCGATTTCTGCGCATTAAACGACTCTTGCCAAGTTATTTGACGAGAACTAGACGGGTAGTATGATCTCATAAAATTTGACACAACTCCCAAACGTCACATAAAACCTTTGTACAAACATTTGCCCAAATTGTGCGTACCCAACATGTTGGTCCAAACATTGCCTCAATAATTACAGATCAATATTAATTCGATAATTTGCTACAATTTGTGTTGTCCGGTAATTGGCACGTACACCCCACTGTTACGAGGTAACCATTACTTTCATTATACGTTACGTATGTTTACTTTTTAAATGTGAATGTTTGTTTTTTGGGCTGACTAGTTATGAACCTATTTAGTTACTTTATTTTTTTAATAATTTACTTTAGCGACCCGGCTCAGCTTCGCACGGTCTCATTGTATTTAGGTATTTCACACAGGCCTACATGAGCACTAATAAAACGTCAAAGTTAGTGCACAGTTCGAAATTTGTCGTTTCCTATGGAGAAGAACCGGCAAGAAACCCAACGGTTACTCTTTTAAAAAATAATTGATTTTCCCAATCCTTGCAACAATGCAAAGATTGGGAAAAGACTGTAAGTACTTATAAAAGTACTCACAGTCTTTTTTAGGTATGAGACAACAGTATAAACCAATTGACATAATACAGTGTAATATATCGTCGCTGTAGAATGATAACCTCGTATGTCCAGAAATCGAAACTTCACAGGAAACGAAAATAAATTAATAGTTTAAAGAACCAAAAACACGCTTTTAAGACTAATGTAATGAGCAGAAATTAGAAATGCTTACTAGTAGGCAGTCCAAGGTTCCATCAGCCACCTTCCGATTCCATCGTCAGACCAGCTTGATGGTACCATAATATTGTGTTGTCGTTTAATCTACACATAATTGCCAAGTTGCATGATGATACAACAATTAGAAGTAGATTCTTAGATTTTATTGCATATTTAGTTCGTTACAGATCGACCTAATAATAAATCTATGGATTACGCAGTAATTCAAAAAAGTTAAATAAACCGATAACGGATTTTCTTTAGGTTTGTTATAACTTTGAAACGATACGTATTTATTGTATTTTAATTTATGTGGTTGACATTCCATTATTATGTTTAATTAATTAATTTGAATGTATTTTTTTATCTCTTTTCAATGAAAAAATTTAAATTAATGTAATCATGATCTCAATTTGCTTAATATATTTTTTTTTAATTACTTATACAAGTGCTGTGCACACCTATAAGTGATGAATTCACTACGGTATTAGTATTTGTAACAATTTTATATGTATTCGATTTAGTGAATAAGTCGTTGGTGTGTCATTTAATAAATAAATAAATAAATAAAAAACCTGATCGTGTTCAAAGTCCATTACGTGGCCTTTCTTACAAGTGCAAACACGACTATGATACGATATTCCATCATGGAATGCCAGTGCCTATCTTCCGGCTTCATCATCAGACCTTGAAACCTAATCTTGGTCAAAGTTCATTACAAGACTTTTCTAAGAAATCCAAAACAGCTATGATACGATTTTCCATCATGAAGTTCCAGTTCATATCTTCCGGCTCCATCATCAGATCAGTTCGACAGTACCATATTATTGTATTGTCATCAGAACTACATACAGCTGCCAATTTTCATTACGCTACGACCCTTGGAAGATGGTTAAATTAGTTACCTTAGATTCCATTATATAGTTAGTTACATACAGGTCGACCTAATAAAAGCGTGTTAAAAACGGTTAATTTTGTCAATCAATCAATCAATATCATTTTATTCTCAAGTAACATAAGACTCATACAAATTATCAAATACATGTCAGTCACAATTAAAATACAATCAATGTTTAAAATATTTTTATGTGCTTTCTCATGTTTTGAATGATAAAAAGGACTTATTTACGTTATTAACCAATGCGTTACTTAACTGGATCATGCCAGAGAAATGATATAAGAGGTTTTCTGTTCTTATATCCACGTAGTTTTTGTTTAAAAGCCCATGTCTCTATAGATAAGAGGTTTTCGTTTTACTCCAAAGAGACACTTGTAGTCATCATCAAAGACCCCCAGGTTATAGCTATCAGGAAACACAGAAACACCTAAAGAACAATGACGTTAGTTTATTATATATTTTTGCTAAAGAACGGAATTCCTTGCCGGAGTAAGGAATTCCATTTTTTAGATGTACGCACAATGAAAGTATTCGCAAAACGTTTTGTGTGTATAGGTGGGATGTTTAAATGTAACCTTTAGTAAATCGATAGGCTTGCAACACGTCACCGACGTTCAAGGCTCCTAGAGCTTTGTCTCGACCAGTTTCTCGTTACCAATGAGCCTCTTGGACCGTTTCTCGATAGACTCAAGTGCATCGAACTGATATTTGTAAAATCGGTTCAGTGATAAGCCTGGCCATGTGAAAAGATAGAGATTTTATATAATTAAATAAATTAAGTCTGAAGTGATCTTTTGAAGTCTTGAGTTGGAGTTGACGTCAGACCTCAACTTCGGGTCAACCATCGAGTCCAGAGCTCAGACTGCAGCAAAAAAGCTAGGAATCTTACACAGGGTGAGGCGGTACTTCACGCCTGGACAGCTTCTAAATCTGTATAAAGCACAGGTCCGTTCCTGCGTGGAGTATTGCAGCCACTTGTGGGATGGCTCTGCAAAGTACGAACTAGCTGCATTGGACTCGATCGAGCGCAGAGCTAAAAGGCTTATAGGCGACGAGGTGCTGGTGAACAAGCTTCCGTCGTATATACCGTCTTGTCGTACTAAGCGCTTTTCTTCAACATTCATTGTGCGTACAACCAAGGTGTGGAACTCTCTGCCGGCTTCTGTGTTCCCTGCCACATATGATCTGTCAGCCTTTGGAGCAAGAGTGAATAGGCATTTTCTGAGCTCGCTCGTTCGATCGTAGACCTCATCTTACACTTACCATCAGGTGCGATCGAGGTCAAGAGCGAGCTCATTCGTAATAAAAAAAACATCATATAAGCAAAAATAAATCGGTAAAGTTTGTTTGTTCTAACTAATCTTTGAAAGTCCTGAGTGGGTTTGGATGAAATTTGGTATGAAAGTAGCTTGTAGCTTGAGGACGGTTACAGTATTTTTACCCGACTGTAAAAGAACGAGGTTATGTTTTTATCGTGATAAAAACCACGGGAGCGAAGCCCTGCGCATCTAATAGTTCATTATAATAGTACATTTTGATACAAGTGGAGAGAGTTTGTTATTGCGGTCTAGACGGAGTTGCGCCCGAGCCGCAAGGCGAGGGGGTTATGGAGCCGAGTACTGCAGTAACAAATGTCCACGTGTAGCACTCGACGTTTTTCAATACAGTTTCGAAGAAAAATACTTGCTCCGGAAATGACGACGCATTTTTGTTTGTTGTCCATTGAAGAAAATTATGCAAAGTTGCCATATATTTTAGCTTCGATAAATTGTTCACATCAAAACTTAAATACGACATACTCACTCAAAAAACACAAATTAATAGGATTTAATTTACTTTTTCCCTGCGCTTTACCTTCGCGGGTTAAAGGAGAAGCAAAGGTATGAAACCGCAAACAAAATTCATAAACACAATTTTAATTTTCATTAAATATAAGGCCTTAAAAACATGCGCCTCTTTGCTGTGAAAAAATAACAATCACCGCCGAACTTTAGAGTATATCATTACAGTATTACTACTGTAATTATAACTCTATACCGCCGAATATAGGGAATTGAATAGTTGTTTAATGTTATGTGTGGCAAAGTCTGGAATGGTCACGTCGGTTTTTCCTAACATCATTTAGTTCGTCTAGTTTAAAAATTCGCTAATAATAATTCCCTGATGCCTTTAAGTCAAGAGTGACTAGGTTACTAGGTTAGTGTGCTTCATCTTCGACCACTTCGACCAACAGGTGAGATGCCAGACTATTATCAATAAAAAAGGTGCAGTTTAAAAAAAAAACGAAAAAGAATAAAATATGATAGTATTTATTTACGAGTATTATAACCAATTTGCAGAACTGGAGGTCATTTATAATCGAGTGCATAATGCTGTTACAAGTGACAACTTAAATCGTTTGAAAAATACAAGGGGTCAACAATTGGTGGTGTCACCCCACGCATTGTTTAAACTCTATCGATCTCTTAAATCATGCTTACAATATAATGTGAGGGTGAATTTGTAAAGGGTGATATATCCCTTATTGGTAGTTAAACTTGGGACTCTTTTAATTTAATTTAGAAGTAGTTTTGACTTTGCATCATGCAAAACAGAGGGATTAAAAGTTGTGGGATTAGATTTTACTGCTCCGTGGTCGCATGAGTGTCTTGTAGGTGGATAAGTTGTAAAAATAAATCATTAGGAAATCATTTATCATGTGCTCACAGCCTTTTTAAAGACATATCGAAAAGGCTTGTTGAAAATTCCCCTGACCCAAGGGCTGGCTATTTCTTTGGTCAACGGCTAAGCATTGCCATACAACAAGGCAATGATGGCGGCTTATCTTGGGTACGTTGCCAGCCGACAGCGTTGAGGATCAATTTTTGATGCTTTATTCTAGTTTGTATTTTAGTACATAATTATGTATATTTTTTAGTGAAATTATAGACATTTCATCATTCATCTAACTAATAATCTTTATCCTACTGTCCTCCTCCTACTAATATTATAAATGCGAAAGTTTGTGAGGATGTATGTATGTTTGTTTCTTTTTCACGCAAAAACCACTGAACGAATCTCAATGAAATTTGGTAAGTAGATAGTTGACATCCTGGAATAACAAATAGGCTACTTTTCATCCCAAAATTCCTACGGGATCGGGATTTACACGGGAAAAACCCCTCATGCGAACGAAGTCGCGGGCAAAGGCTAATCTATACTAATATTATAAAGCTGAAGAGTTTGTTTGTTTGCTTGAACGAGCTAATCTCAGGAACTACGGTTCTGATTTGAAAAATTCTTTCAGTGTTAGATAGCCCATTTATCTAGGAAGGCTATAGGCTATATATCATCACGCTAAGACAAATAGGAGCGGAGCACTAATGAAGAATGTTTCAAAATCGGGGGATTTTTTTTTCCACGCGTACGAAGTCGCGGGCGTAAGCTAGTGTAATTATAATTGCAAAAACCGTAAGATCATTATAAGTATATCTCGCGAGATTGTAATCTATCGATATTATTGTGATTCGTTTCATACGGTCCACAATGTTTCGTTTTAATGATATACGTGGTCTTTTTAATAGAAGAATTAGGGAAGGCCTTGTTTTACTGGATAGGTACAGACTATGCCTAGTTCAGGAAACAGGGCTTGGCCAGGAAACATTTCAATTTTATAAAATTGTTGGCTAATAATCAAGATAATTATCATTATCAGTAAGTGAATACTACAGTATTTTTATGATGAAAATAAAGTTACTAAAACATTTAAAAAAACGTGATTATTATTAATTGTGAAAATAACAGCCTTGAAAAGTACATGATACATGATAACCACAACCACTCTGATAAGAGCTTACGAAATAATACGAAACAACTGAAGAAAAAATACATCTATAGAAGAGCACAAAGGTACCGTTATGCAGGTTAGTACTGCTTCCTCGAGTGTCCTGTCATCTGTCAAATAGCCAGTAAGACACTGCCTGGCATTCATTAAATTAAATATGCCATAAGCAAGAAGCTATTATAGCTAGTGGTGTCAACAGCTCATGGAGAAATAGCTATTAACTACAAAGTATCAAAGGAGAACGGTGGAAATTCGTTTGTCATTTGTTTCGAGAAAATCATTGCCAGGTGGTGTCTTATGGACTAGTTATTCTAACTGGTAGTAACCTAGTGGTCGAAATTAGATCATAATGTACAGACATGAAGCTACCTGAAACTGTAAAATTTTCCCAATCAACCTTGAACCTAATTTCTTTACCTTTCTTTCTTTTAATCTCTCTGTGCCAAATATCATCAAAATCGTTTGGTACGGGTTTACCTAGACGTGAAAGTGTAACAGACAGACAGAGTTGTTTTCTCATTTATAATATTAATAGAGATGTACGACCTCAAGGCGGATTACCATAAACTAGGTCGCGAACTTCTCTTATCAGGTCTGCGGCAAATCTGGAAAGAAAAATATAAAAATAATAAAATTGAACAGATCTAGGACAATTAATAGTTTGACTCACGGCTGCGCCGAATAGGCCCAGTTCAGCAAAATGCCGGACAGCTAGTGCGTCATGCGTGACGTTGGTTTTCAACTGGATCTAATGGTGACTGTACGGATGTCAATAATTCTTGGCGCACCCGTATCGGTTTATATAGCCATAAAAATCGTCTCTCCAACATTAAATCATCCTCATCTCCAGCCTTAAATCGTCTATAATACATATAGAGGCGAAACACTGGATAGTGGATGTCCCATGTCTTTGAGTTTTAAATTTCCTCACGCTTTATATAGAAAATCGTATGAGTCATTGACTCTACTATCCCACAAAAAAAAAACTCTACGCTATCATAATTAAAACTCTGTCATCCGTCAACACACACTGTCAACAACCCTAATTAGAAATCCTCCTTTCTAAATATAAACGTGGCAATTAAACAATTTGTTTTCGACGCTGAAGGCACGCATGGCTGGATACAGTTTATTGCTGTGGCAACATTTTACTTGCAAGTGTGAATTACGTTTCGAAATGTCAATGAGACGTGAAATGGTGTGTTTTCGCGCCTTTGAGTCTAAAAATGGCTGACAGCTGTGTGCCACAGACGTTTTGGTTGAGTTGATCATGTTTTATTGCTTGTGTTTAACTTGCTAAGTATACCTTGTGATTTGTTGCTTTGTTAAGTGGCATTAGAAATAAATAATACCCAATAATAATGATTTTATTTAGAAAAGTACCGGCCATGCCAGTGTAGGGTTCTGTAGTTGTTGTACTGAAACCTTGACTAAGAATTATATTACAATTCTGAGCGTATTTTCTTTATGATCGATCCGAAAGCTTGAGCGTTTTAGAGCTTCAAGAAAGAAACCTACGTATTTGATATTAAATGTTGAAGACGTCACGGTTGGCGCAGCAGCTTTTTTTTCTTTATTTTTTTTTTAAAAAGATTGTTAGCAATGTGGGTAGTATTCACATTACTAGCAATCCTGTTAACCCCTCCAACTAAGCTAAATATGCTTGTATCTGGGGTCTTCACGGCAATAGTGTAATGGGTGGGGTTCGAACTCGTGACCTCTCGATCACAAGTCCGACACCTTATCCATTAGGCTATTGATGCTTCAAAGTTAAGCTTCGCAGTTAAGTTTTACGGTTTTTACACAATTGCACTCGCACTTGCATTTTGCAATTGCACTTGCACGGATTATAGGCCACTCCAGTCTCCGCGCACTAGTTATAAGATGACTTTGGATTTCAGGACTTATACAAGCTCGCATAGGAGTATCAATGCCCTTGATTGAATTTCGTATTTTTTCCAAAAGGTTATCAAACGATTGCACTGACATCCTCCTGTAGTTAAAAAACCGGTCTGGGAATGTGCGAACATCTTTGAAATAGGTTTGGAATAAGCCTTTTTAGTGTCTTTCTAGAAAAAGAGGATGAATCCAGTGTCTTTTCTTGTTTTGCGTTTTTTACGAGATAGGTAAGCAATAATTATAAATTCGTCCACGTCCATATCGCTCGACGGAAGGATCTAGACTAGTCGTTGCTTGGCTGCTATAACTGGCTGCGCAAATATTCTGGCCGCCGCCGCCTGGCTGCGTAGTGCGCGGGGGCTCTTTTGATACTCTTGGTGACCATTTCATTTTGAAAGGCCAACAAATAGTTGTATCCTTGTATGTAGGTACTTTTAAAAATCTCGTGTGGGTGAAAGTTTTATAAAAACGGATAGACAGACAACAGAGTGATCTAAGGCTTTCGTTTTTTCCTTTTGATGTACGGAACCGTAAAAATATAAAGACGTAACCAGTATCAAAAACGTATCTGAGTTTTTTTTTTTTTTCAAAAAATCGATCCCTGAATCTGATCTATAGACAGATAAGTCGCGGTCAACAACTAGTTAAGCTACTAACACGCCTAAATATAATTTCTCACTATAAAGATTTATTATACTGGTCAGTAGGTACTTGCAGAGATTACAGACCTCTTACATTAAACAAACAAACAATTTAATGACATTTTAAAATTAGTTTTTAACCGACTTCAAAAAAAGGAGGAGGTTCTCAGTTCGTCTTGAACTTTTTTTTGTGTAGGATTGTTACCTCATATCTCGGAGACGGCTGGACCGATTTGGAAAATTATTTTTTAGTTTGAAAGAGTATACTTTCTAGTTGGTCCCATTGTCATCACCTTAGGATCTAATAATGGAATCATGGAGAAATCGAGGGAACTCTTCAAATATTATAGGCACACCTACAGCGTTGTGGGTATTTCTTATAGTAACTTATGCAGTTGCTCTCGAAAAGTACCATTTGGGGAAGTGGAACTGATGATAAAGACCACAGATGGACACAGAAACTACTCAGTAATAAGTGCTTCGTGGATTGCGATTCAATTATATGAATATGGATGCTAAGCACTTTATGATCGTCACAATGCATATGGTGAAGTAGAGCTGATGGTGAAGTACCAGGAGAACTTCTCAAAAATTAACGGCTCTGCATCGGGAAAAGCAATATTTTGTGAAAAGTATAATAAGCAGTTGACATTTTGGCTTTTGTAACTAGATACAAACCGACCCATAAAAAAGGGTGAAAAATAAAATTTGCAAAACATAAAACCGACTTCCATATTGAAAACACTACAAAGCCAAAAATAACTTTAATTTCGGAAGGCAGTGTGAAAAAAAAAGAAAATACAAAACCAATAACACCGACTACCGAAATTAAAGTTATTTTTGGCTTAGTAGTGTTTTGATATGGAAGTAAGTTTTATTTATTGCAAAAAATTTTTTCACTATAAAACAGAATATAAGTTCAGTTGCCAATTTAAGCATCTCTTTTATCTACGAAATACAAGTCCAAAAAGGTGACACCCCAACGAGCACATTAGTGGAAATAGCAGCCTATTTTGTTACTTTGGGCTGTAAAATAGTGGTTTAAGGGTTCAAAAAGCAGTTCAAAGTTGCATATCTGCATCCGTAAACGTCTATAGCTATAAAAGTTACTTAAGGGCCTAGTCTTCTAATGCACAATATAAAAATAGCGTGCGGCGAGTCCACGCGCCGAGCGTCTGCACCCAGGCTCCCCGCATTCATCCTACCTAGCGTAATATTATAAAACAATATTAGACACGGTCGGAAAGTTGCTCTACTACGTATTATTCAATATTTATTTATATTTGAATGGTACCTTGGGTCTGGGTGTTAGTTGTCCGTGTTTTTGTGTGTTCCGTAGTATCCCCGACATAGAAAATTATAGTGGGGGCAGCCAATGAGTGGGAGTGTGAAGCGTTATTTTTAAGGTTAAAAGAATACGCCATATTTTTATGTAAAGCAAGTTTATTATAATTTTTTATGAAGTAGTTATTAAACACAACATTGTTGTTTCTTATTTTTCAAACTATACGTAACTCAGTGCACTGTGTAATGATTACTCTTTGTAGGACTCTCGTATAGGACTTTCTGTTTCATTTGTCTTTGTTACTTTTTTATATAATTTGGTTTTTCTATTTTTGACTGTGTTTAGTTTAGATCTTCCTGTACGAGTCGCAATAGGTACTTTTTTCTTTTTCTCAGGAATTAATTTTCCTGAACGACAGCGTCTGCGGTAGAAGACGTGGACGCGTTATTTTGTTTTTTTAATTTTTTCTTTATAGCTTGAACGATATATGGCGGGTCTTTTATTGGCATCGAGCGTTCAAGGCGGGGATCAATTAGCTCAGGAAGCAGACAATGCAAATAAAATTTAGACAATGGGCCTACCATTTTGTCGTGCCAGAACGTAGGGTCTCTTTTTATATAATCGACTTTCATTGAGTACTCCTCTCCAGTCCATACGGCAAATAAGCACATGTCCATCTCCGTAATGTTTAATTGGCCCTGAATTTGAAAATAATAATCGTGGTTTTTGTCAATCACAAACGTATTTTTCCTAGTGTTCCATTTCCAAAATTTTATTTTTTTTGCTTTTATAGCTTCTTCAGCTTGCATATTTTTTGAAGAAAATGGGCATTTTACTTCTACCAGCCCTGTTTTTCCATCTTTGTCTTTATAAATACCATCGGGACTTGCTCCTAAATATTGGAGTGTTTTATGAATATAAAGACCGCAGCGGGCAATTGTGACATTTTCCTGCAGAGATAATTGGGTTAATGCTATTTGTTCATTATCTCTACCATATGTGATCGATGGAACATTTGACAACTTTTGCGGTTTCACAATAGCTTTCACTAAAGGAGCGCAGCTAATGTTTTCTTTCCGTTTACATATTTTTCCAAACATAGACGCAGTTAACCTATATTTTCTGTTGTCTAACCATTCTTGACTGGAACTTTGGTCTATCGTCTGTTTCTGTAGTTCGTCTCTTTGTTGGTCAGAAAGCACCATTTGTTTAAGAAATTCATTTTTTGTCATCTGAAAATCTTCATCGGTCATATCTGGTCTTTGAGCTTTCTGTCCATAATCTGGATCGTTCATATTTCTACGGATTTTTTTTCGAAATAATCTTTTGTAAACTTTTCTTTTCGCTTTTTGTGCCTCATATACATTTGTGTATTTGCCAGTAGGTTTACCAAATATGCATTTATGGATAGCGTTTATTGGTCGCTTGGTGTTAAAGGAAATAACTGAAGCGGAACACCTTTCCTGGTATGAATTCTTATGTGTGTAATTAATTCGTTTCCCCCCCACATATTTGGCAATCACTGAATTGAATGACTCAGCAGGATTGCTATCAACGTCAAAAATTAGACTTTTAGCATTTGCAGCCAAAAATAAGACAATTTGACTCATTTTCCTCCACAAAACTGTGTTAGCTACATCAAGTGCCGTATTTCGGTCAGTTTTGTCAGTTGCTGGGCATATAGCGTCATCGCAATCAGAGTGACTACCAAAAGAATGGTGTAATGCATTCAAAATATCTGCACGAAGTTTAACCATTTTTTGACTGTCAGAAATGTCTTCGTGTTTCCTTATCTTTATAGCCCGCACTGTGTATCTGCGCAACTTCATGATTTTGAAGTCAGTTAAAAGTTTCCTTAATTGAATAGGAATATGAGTATCTTTAGTAAGTGCTCTCAGTTTGTTACATAGATTTCTTAACAGATGGTTTCTGCACTCTATCTTCTGAACCTTGCAGTTTTTATATGGATTGCTTTCTAATATTTTTTTATGAGTACTTGAATCACCATCTGATATTAGTCTAGCATATATTAAACCATGAGTTTCTAGAGAGTTACCAAATCCTTCAACAAGCGACGTTGACTCCATACTGGAAGAGCTACCAGAATAGTTCTTATAGCATATATGATTTGCAGGTTCAATTTTTTTATTTTCAGCTTTTGCACATACAATGCAGTATTTATTTTTTACACCAAGATATAAAATTTTACCAGTGTATGCACCGATTATTGCTGCTGCACCTGATGATGCTGAATAGTTATTACGGAAGGATCTTTTGGACCAACATCCGTCAGCTATTACATCAATCATTGGTGTACCTTCACAATCAACACTGCCAATTTCTGTCGCATGTTCTGCCTCTTCGATGCCTGCCTTGGCCATTTCTTCTACTGCCGTCTTATGGAACCATTCGTAAACTTTTTTGCTTGTTTGGGCGTATAAATTTTTTGACATACCAGGTATATCAGTATTACCTGCCAATTCATTTAAATTTCCCAACCCGCAGCCAATACTAATAATACCTGCAACTATACCGTGGTTCACATCACAAGTTTTAGACGGATCTTCAGTGCTTATGTCAAATTCGGAATTACAGAGTTCACACTTGAAACGCAGTTTTGATATAAAACCTTTACGTCGTTCACCGATACATTTCAGATTTCTATACCTGCATCCAAAAGATTTTTCGTTATGATCAGCAATCTTCCCCAAAATTTCTAAAAAATATTTGATCGATACGATTCTGCGTCCTTCTAGGCAAAACAGTTCGTCATCATTGGTAATTTCTGTTTCATTTTCAATTTGTAGATGTTGGTCGTAGCTAATCATTACAGGTTGTTGACGTTTCCTTACGGAAATTCGGCGAAAAGGAAAAGCCTCCTCAAATGTTCGCTTCCGGTTCATTTTCTTATTTGAGTTTGTTACATTTTCAGTTCTGTCAATATTTTCAATCATCACTGGTACTCCCATAGTAGAAGAGGTAGGATTTATATTTCGAGTTTCTGACAGGTTGCTAACATCTGAAAATGGTTGACGTGAGCCAGCAGCGGACCTGTGAAAATAAATAAGTCATATTATTAATTAATTTTATTCCACGGTTAAAAGATATCCGACTTTGGTCAAATTACCCCTAAAGTATATTAGACTAGCTACACATACATACATAAACACTAAATACACACACACACACACAAACACACCACAAACACACACATCCATCCACACACTCACGCCCCCACAAACACTCACGCCCTCCCCAACCACACTCTTTTACACCTTCTCACAGCATGCATGAACATCATATAATTAATTAATTTTTGTTTATCATATTTAGATATCGATACCCATCACTTCTGCGGAGTTTTGCTATCTAATTTAATTTGACCATACAGGGTCAAATTAAATTAGATAGCAAAACTCGATACAATATTATCTAAACCCGATGAAAATATTGGCCAAGTGCGATTCAGACTCGCCCATGAAGGGTTCCGTAGTAACTATAATAATATAATATGTATATTTATTTGACGAATAAAAAAAACCTTAATTTCTTAAAACTACATTTACATTTTTATAACTACGCTAAACAACTTTGTTTTTCATAGTGTTTATATCAATTACAAAGTTATATTTGCGGTTTTAGAAAATATGCTTGTAACATGTATAGTCCTAATAGTTTCGGAATAAAATGGCTGTGACATACGGACGGACGGACAGACAGACAGACAGACAGACGGACGGACATATCGAAACTATAAGGGTTCCGTTTTTTGCCATTCGGCTACGGAACCCTAATAAAAGCAATCAAAATTTGATGATTTGTTTTGGGGTCAATGACCGCTGTTAGTATTGTTACTTGAAGTGCGAGTTGATAAAATCGTATACCCATCACGTCTGTGGAGTCTCGCCAGCTAATTTAATTTGACCTTGTAGTTAGGCCCTAAACATGAATGCTGTAAACAGTTCTACTTACCTTTGGATTCTATTTCTCTTCATCACTTCTACGTTTGAGCCCAATTTCCTTTTTTTCGTACATGCATATTTTTTTTTACGTTGACGATCCATATTGAAATCAAATATTTACAAAACTATTACTAAAACAAATATTTACAAAACACTCGAAAAATTATATACAAAAAATAATAAAGTAGAGCAACTTTAGATACACAACGTAACCTATGTTAGAGCAGGAGCAAAGTTAGAGCGAGAGGGAACAATTAAAATTCGACGTAGACCACACGTCCGAATGCTCCGGCCGTGCAGTGGCCACTAAGAAATTTCTCTCTCAATTCTTGTTTATAAACTCGTTTTTTGGAAGTCTTTTGAGATTATTATTATTGTTAGTGTAATGTGATTTTTGTGCTAGTTTTTTTAATATTTGCTTAATGAACTCTAGGCATTAAAATAATCAAATTATTACATACATACGATGCATAGTTATTATGGTACAAACCGTTTATTAGGAGATAAAAACAGAGATTTTTTATGAAATTGTGACCTCTGAATTAAGAAAATGAAACATAATTAGAAAAAACTAATCAGCGCATTTTGAAGACGAGAATGTTGAGCTAATTATGCGCTGAACAGATTTTTAAATTAATTCTTCATTGCCATAAACTAAGCGCACAAACAGAACTCGAAATGATGTTGGGCGAGAAAGAGCTGTATTTAACACTTGATTTACCTAACATAATCCACCTAGATGTACTTAAAAAAATAACTAGCTATTACTTATATTATGGTTATCTATGTGCAATAAAAATATTTCATGTTATTTCATTATATTGTTAAAAATAAAAAAACAAAGTTGCGCAAATAATTCCCCGCGAGTGCATTTTGCAAGACTGCAGCCTTAAGGTGCTATAAGCTGAATCAAATACTACCCTAGCCTTCACAGTAGTCCACGGTAGAACTTATTTACCACTTACACCTTTATATGAGAGTTACGAAGATCATTCTGCCACTCACAGCTGCACAGTGGTTTCCATTGTAACTTTTATAGGTTATAGTTATAGTAACCACTACTATACTACTATAAGTTTCATTATAGAAATAATAGAAACTCTTATGCATACTATAGTTACACAAAATCATCAGTGTAACTGAGGCCTTTAGTAGCAATAGTCATTCTTTGCAGGATCAATCCATTCGCCATTTTACAGCCGCTTTTGTAACTATTATAAAACACTGGTACTCACGCGGGGATTCGCTCCAGTGGATTCTATCACGGTAAAAACATAACTCTCCTTTTTTGCCATAACCTTCCTCAAGCTTCAAGCTACTTCCATACTAAATTTCATCCAAATCCACCCAGTACTTTCGAAGATTTCGTTCAAGCAAACAAACAAACAAACTTTTCCGCTTTATAATATTAGTATAGATTTAATAAAAATGGATGCTAAACGAATAAGTACGTAACTAGATCTTATAACCTCAAAAACAGGAAAATATGAGCTTTTTTTGGCTATGAGTTGCACTAGGGGAACAACAATCACTGGAAGCGTTAGAAGGGTGAAAATTAGCGCTATGATTCTCAAAAGGGAGTTATTAGAGCTAAAACTGCAGGTTATGACTACATTACAATGACGCCATGATTTTTTAAGAAAACTTATAATTCACTTGCAAAATTGAGTTGATATGTTGATATACATTGGTTTTTCAGTTAAATGTGCATTAAATGTACCGGTAAACAATCGGCCACTTGCGAATAGTAAGTTATCGACACGTAAAAATACGGAAATAAAATTTATTCTGTATAACAAATAAAAAATATCACATATCTTTTGTTAATTTTTTAAATATCATAAAAGCGCGTTAAAATTACTCGAAAATTATCTTATATATCTACAGTAAACTGGACAGCGTTTTAAGTATCTTTATATATCTTACTAATACAGAACACAAATTTTTACTTCTTTTTGTTTTATTTTCATGATGGCGACGAAAACACTTTACCAAAATATTACAAATAATGTCAACTGAAGATATACAATAAAGAACTATAATCAATTCATTCGTTCAAAGTAGTTCAAAATCATTCAAAAGTAGCGCTACGAGAGCTTTAGTGTAGCGTTAATAAATCGTTATACCTTTTTAACCTTTATGCAACCGTTGTGCAGGTTAAATGGAACTTTAGGTTGCATAAAATGGCGCCCAAATAGCGCTAAAGCGGCTGCTTTAAGTCTGTAGTAGACGCTCTAGCGCTTACGTCTATTACCATATGTAATAATCGGATACGCTCCAAAGCCCTAATGCAGCCCATTTGTGCTAGTTGGGACACTATTTAAAATCACTAAAAATAAATAAAATAAATTACCCATCGATTGTACTAAATACGCATCTAAAACGATCGCGCGTCGATCTGTTCGCGCCAAAACAAACTTCAAAATTTCCGCCCATTTGTATCAATCACTTTGACAGCTCGAGAATAGGGCTGACAAATTATGATGAAATAGAAAACTAAAAATTTCTTTATGGCTTAGTTTATACCTACTAGGTGTTGCCTACTACATATTTCGGTCGCGTGGATAAATATATTTTCTGGAATAAAAGTAGCATATGTTCACTCCTATTTCAAGTTGTAAACTATGTATATGTAGGTGCACACAGTTATGTGTGCCAAGTTTCATCCAAATCCCTTCGGGCATTTGTGTGTTAATAGCTAGTATATTAAACATAAATATATAAAATAAACATACAAGCATACATAGCGATTGTCAGTGTCAAAGATAGTGTATTCCATATTCCCACAAAACGCAAATAAACATCCTAATATTTGTTTCACACATAGATAAAATAAATTTTATTTCTATGGTTTCACACCTATAATATTTGTTAGCTTTGAACAATAAACAAACTTTTAGATATGTATAGAATTGTTCAATGTTTATGTAAAGGTGTGTCCAAACATTGAGCAGCGAGAGCGCGGTAGCAACACGCGGCATTTCTAGGACACATTTCTGCCGCGCTCTAGTTAGGACAATGCCGACTAATGTTTGCGCGGCAGTCGTCTAAACACAGGGCGGCGGCGGACCGCGCGCGGCAGCTGCGCTCGATTGCCGCTCGATGTTTGGACACATCTTTAGTGTCTTAATAATGACAGTTGCACGGTTCGATCATCAGGGTTCAGCAACGCTTGCTAAAATCGGTCCGTGGATGAGTGCTTTGGTCCCGGCTGTCATTTGAGTATCTTTGACATTCATTACGTTTAAAGATACGTTCGTCCGAACATTTGACGGACGAAGTCGCCCTACAAAAACACTAACGCCATCTATTAGAAGTAGTATGAATTATGATGTCAATCGGCGTGGTCTGCTCCTAGACTTAACGTAAGAGCGGGGTGTAGTATTTTTCGAGGTACAAAGAAATAAAAAAACCTTTTATTTTTCGAAATTTATATTTGTTGTAAGTACATAAAACTACATTTTAATTTACTTTAACAAACAATAAAAATTAATTTTGTATATAATTTGATCTTATAGTAATATTATTAAATCTTTTCATTTCATGGGCTACAACGCACGCCGCTGCACGCTGTAAAGTTATGTCGCTCTTTTATGCAGCTTCGCGTCGTCTTGGCCAAAGGTTGAAACAAATAAGAATGAAAATTGTTTTAAATAATGTTAGAAGTAGATTTCATGACATATTTTTTGCTTACCGGTGATATGAAATATTTTTTTTTTAAACCCTTCACGGCACAACTTGGCATTGGTGCTTGTAAAATTTACGACCGCTCCCGAAGATAGCCGATCGCGTTCTAGTTCACTTCGATAAAGGGAAGACCATTTTAGGACCAAGTTCGAGGCATCATTGTAACATGCGGTCCGCCTAGTCCTTCCGCAGTAATATATATGACAATGGGGTAGTCAGAAGCTCAAAATTCTGACACCAATCTTGCCAAGGATGTTATCCAGCTACTGAGTTTTGGAGTGGTTGTTCTCAGATGTCTTTGAGTAGACTGAAATCCGGCCCTAATAGATAAAGACAATTGGGAAAAGATTACGCAGGTAATGATGATTAAATGCTTCTTTGTATCTAATTTTATTGACTCAGTTCAATCGGAATTATATTTTATTGATTGGTGACATACCTAGTAGTCATATTGTTTCAACTTACGAATCTTAAAAACACTTACGTACAACATTCAATTTCGACCATTATGATCCCTAGGTCGTAATTAATGGTCGTAACTCCGTTTGTCTTGTCGCTGCAGCCTTATTGTGTAACATAACATCGCCTCTCCATAATACGCCTCCACAGAATACTGCAATACATTGGTCATATAGCACGCCGAAGTACAGACAACTTGGAAGGGCTTATTGTTACTGGCAATGTAGATGGTAAATGACCAAGAGGACGCAGTCCCAGACGATGGGCTGATCGGGTGTCCGAAGTACTGCAGATCTCAGGCTATCCATCAAGTTGAAGACCGTAGTAGATGGATCATGTTGCAACGTTTCCGTCGTAGCCATGAGCCTCAGCACTGAGAGACTAACTTGATGTAATTTCAAATCCTTCACTACATTGTATGTAAAACATCGTCCGCTCGACAATACAAAACACGCAATGAATAATCAGGTACGGTTGTAATATAAAAATAATAAGCATAGTTATGCATTATGCAATGGATTGGGTCCGTACAGGTGTTAATTTCGTAATTGTCTGAAGAAATTTCCCGCTATCACTGCACCGAATTTCATGAAACTCTGTTTCGTGGTTTAGGTGTGAAAGTGTAACAGACAGACAGGATTACTTTCCCATTTATAATATTAGAAGGAAAGTAGGGATTAGTATATAATCCTCATCCTGATAGACTAAAAACCAACCTAGACATAGTTAAGAAAAGATTAATTATTAAAGTATAGAAAGAAAAATATTTATTTAAAGTACAAAAATAAAATTTATAAAACAAAGTCCTCTGCGAGAAGATAAAGGTTCCTCTATCTTAGAACGATGTTACGATATTTAAAAAAATGAACCGCGGTGCTGGTAGGTGTATCTATCTATATAGACGTGGTTATATTCTCTATGATATTTATTTATTTATTTATTTATAGACCAATTATCGCCAAGTGGTCGAAATTCGCCCATAATATACATTTTTTTAATGCATTCTCGGTCGGGAAAAAAGAGCCATTAGGATTTTCTAATAGAAATATCTCAGTAGGACGGAGTTGGTGGTTTGATACTCTTGTGCCTCGAAAACAGGGCTGGATTAACCATTAGGCGGAGTAGGCAACTGCCTAGGGGCCCCGCATCAACTAGGGGCCCAGGCCCAATGCACGCGCCAAGAAAACATGTTTCTTCGAACGAGAATTTGATGTGCATGTGAACTTAGGGACCTCACTTTTATCTCACAAAATACAAATCGTTAGATTTAGTAGTAGAATTAAAACAATTTTAGAACAAATCTGGGAATAAGTAAACAATTTTATTAAAAGCCACAGCCCTTAATGTGCGTTTCCTCAGTTCACACTCGATTTGGTCAGTCAAAGTAAGAAAAGGGGCCCCAAGAATGCCACTGCCTTCGGGCCTCTGACAGGGTTAATTCGGCTCTGCTCGAAAAGCACGTTAGACGTTGGATCTGCGCTTGATTTCTTTCAGGTCTCTTGATTTCCCATCGCACTATGAGGGTAAAGGAACAGAGAGTGCATCTGTACCTGCACATACTTGTGCACTATAATATCTCCCGCGCAGATGGCTAATCTATTATGAGATTGGCCGCTGTGGCCAAAATCGGTCAGAAGTAGGGTTGCCACATCAAAAAAAAGAAAATCCGGAGTAAATTCCGGACATAGATAGATAGATTATTTATTGTACACCATAACAGTAAAATAAAATTATGGACGTAACAATTAAAAAGGGTGATTTGATGGAAATTCCTGACTTTCTTTAATCCATACTTATATATCTATACTATACTAATATTATAAAGCTGAAGAGTTTGTTTGTTTGCTTGAACGCGCTAATCTCAGGAACTACGGTTCTGATTTTAAAAATTCTTTCAGTGTTAGATAGTCCATTTATCGAGGAAGGCTATAGGCTTTATATCATAGACCAATAGGAGCGGAGCACTAATGAAGAATGTTTCAAAATCGGGGGATTCTTTTTCCACGCGGACGTAGTCGCGGGCGGAAGCTAGTAATATTATAAAGCGGAAAAGTTTGTTTGTTTGCTTGAACGCGCTAATCTTCGAAAGTACTGGGTGGATTTGGATGCAATTTGGTATGGAAGTAGCTTGAAGCTTGACGAAGGTTAAAGGCTACTTTTACGTGACTGCAAAAAAGGAGAGTTATGTTTTTACCGTGATAGGATCCACGGGAGCGAATTTGAAATAAAAACATTATATTTTTTGTATGTTTCACTCTTTCATTCAATTGTAAAAATTCCGGACAATTTAGGATTCCCTCCGCATTCCGGACAAAGACCTATATTACCGGACATGTCCGGAAAATTCCGGTCGTATGGCAAACCTAGTCAGGAGGACCATGAATGGTGACCCGCCATGGGTGATTTAAGTGAGCTAGAACCTACACTCGTCAGTTGTGAGTCTATGATGGTTTCCTAAAGATAAGATAAAAAACTTATTTAAAAAATCTAAAAAACCCGACTGCTCAACTGAAGTGTAAGAAACAAGCACATTTTTATTTTTACAAACACTTTTACAAAGTGACAAGCAGGCGGGACCCCATTGAACATATTTTTTTAAATGGGATGGGTCCGCCTGCTTGTCACTTATAAAAATAAAAATGTGCTTGTTTCTTACACTTCAGTTGAGCAGTCGGGTTTTTTAGATTTTTTAAATAAGTTTTTTTTTCAACTTTTTAGTTAAAATATTAATTAATATTTTTTTTAGTTTTCCCGGTCGTGTCACATTGGCACTCCACCGGATTCAGAAAGTGAGTCCATATTTTTAAACTTTCTCATTGTGTTATTTTGCTAGTATTACACTAATGATAAATATGATATACCTTTTTGAAATCCTCATGTTAAGCCCTTTAATTTGATACCCATATTATAGTATTCGAAAAAAAAATTTTTTTTTCACCATGTATAATGGCTTCGCACAGCCGCCATGTTTAATTTTTTTAAATGTCACCTATTTCAGCGGTTCTGGAGATATGAGGTAATAAAGAATATTACAAACATACATACATACAAGATACGCGCGAAAAACATAACCCTTCCTTTGCAGTCGGGTAAAAAGAATGTAGTATATGAAGGTGTAGACAAGGCCGGATCCAGCTTTGGTGCCGGGGGGGGGGTGTCACATAATCGTGGTCAAGTCCCACGACTGACAAAGTCAAAACTGGAGTATTATCTAGTAACAATAAATAATTAGTGGTCCACCTAGGTCCTGGACCTAGTGGTCCACCTAGGTCCTGGACCTGGCCCAGGGTGTAGAATAGTGCTGGCTTAATGGCTACAGGCATGACTTATAAGTCGAAGGTCGTGGTTGCGAACTTATGCTGACACAATAGGTTTTGATAACAACAATTTTTTTAGTTTGACAGACAGACATGATAAGGGTTGCGTTTTTTGCCATTCGGCTACGGAGCCCTAACAATAGTTATTATAATTTGTCCGATGCTTTCCGAGCCTATTTGGTACAAACAAAAGATCTTTCCTCTTTGTAATATAGATATTCTCAAAACTCAGCCCTCGTCTTCACACAATCGCTCGTTAAGCATTGATGGTTCTGTTAATTGTAAATGGAGACTAAATTAGATTACTAATGAAACAAACTACCGTTCTAAAGACATCGGATTGATTGCTTCACATACCTCTTAATACGCGGCATGTTAATTTGAATTCTTTTGACGGAGATGTGTCGGTCTGTCTTAGTAAATGTCTTGTTGGATTTTGGTTGGATGTTTTGTAAGATGAGGTGTTTCTGTTGGTAGTTATGGTGATTTGTTTCATCATATATTTTTGTTGCTATTTAATTTAGATTTAATGTGTGGCTAAAATCAGGTAGCGTTTGTATATATAGGTGTAAGTGTGATAAGTTGCGATTATTAATTACTGTCTAATTGTCTAATAACTCCAGCTGCTAATAATTTCCAGCTGTCGTGGTAAAGGTAATAAATTAATAATTTTTAATCGATGATTTATTTATTTATTTTATTATTTATGTACACACAGTAAAATACATTAGGATAAGCATAATTATAATATTTGAGTACAAAGGTACTGCTTATTTCTTAAGAAATTACTTCCAGCAGACCTACGAAAGGAGAAGTGAAAAAGAAATGTAGACAATAGTGTGTGAGAACAAGAAGAGAAATAAATATGAATATGTGAAGTCTAAATCTAAAAAATTAAATATACCCACATACTTATAATGCAATAAAAATAACATATAGGTACTTAAATAAATAAATAATGTTAGAATATATAAACATATAATATAAATATATACATAAATAATTAACACAGTTAAGAGGAAAGGTGCTCTTTTAATCGACATTTGAATAGAGATCTAGTTTATAAATCACGAATGCTAGGCGGAAGTGAGTTCCACAATCTTACAGCATGGACAGAGAAGGAATAAGAGTAGTAGTTAGTTTTATGAGGATATATCTTATATGAATAATTTAACCTTAGTAGCGACAAAATTGTAGGAGGCGCCCGTGGCTACGGCCGGGTTACGGGTAATTAGAAGCCAGAAAATCTGACAATGGTCTGGCCAAGGGGCCTGGAATTTGGGGGGGGGGGGGGCGGGGGGGGAGGTCACTAACAATAAAGTACCTATGTCGAGTAAATGAGTTTTCTTTATTGCACAATACAAATTTCATCGCACACATTATAAAACAAATGGAAGTCTTCTATTTTTATTGACAAATCGGGTTACAATATTTGGAACGTCTTATTTTGCAAAATTTTAGAAGATTTTCTCTTTGGGGTGTACGATTTTGGGAGGGGGTGGACGGGTCATGTCTCCCGCCTTCGGACCGCGCCAGCCAGAAACAGACTGCTTGAAATGTTCCGGAAATGTTCTAACTAGATACCGCGGCCTTGGAACACATGGGCTACTGGAGGAACATGACGGGTTTTTGTCCGAAGAAGTCTGACGTTCCCTTCCGTTCCACCCAGAGCGGGAAGAGTGAGATCATTATTCTGGGTTGTGAAGGTCGGATAGGCACTCGCTTTATGTTAGACTCAGCTGTAGCCGGTTAGACTGGAAGCTGACCCAAACATAGTTGTGAAAAAGCTAAGCATTTGACGATGTACAGACGCCAGCATATCAAGCAAAAACATTCTGTCAAATTTCTTTAATAGATTTTCAACTTTATTGTTAAAGACATTAGGTTCAAGGTTGATTGGGAAAATTTGACAGTTTCGGGTAGCTTTAAGTACTTACACCATAACAGAAACAAATAATGACTTGACACCTAAATTAAAGGTTAAGTTATGTAGGTCGTGGGTTTGAAACCAGGCAGGCACATTACTAGTTCATCCGTTCATCGACTTCATTTGAATTTTTACAATACGGTCGCCAGTATATACTTAGATCAATTTTGATTGCTGTTACGTTTGAGTGACACCTGCAGGAGTGCCTAAGGCAAGTAGGTAATTGTATTATAATAATCATCGAAATTGACGCGTTAAATCTCTAGAACGCAAAAAGGAACAATACCTACATACAAAAACTGAAAAACACATTTCCTACTTTTCGCCACGCTGTCGGGTAGGTAGGTAAGTATGATTTTATAAGAGAAGTGTCTATTTCGACATATACAACATCTAACATAACTAATTCACATCTTGAAATTAGAATCGTTTATTGAATCGATTTTTGTCATTTTTAATATAGGTATTTTTTTCATCCCAAACATAATTACCTAAATCTACGTAAATTACAATCACACTACCAAATATAATAAAGCCAAAATGGACCGTAAATCAAATTAATAACTCTCTTAAGTGCAGTTTTAAACAAATTCCGTCATTCAATACAAATTAAAGTAAAACAGTAGGTACCAGTTAGCAGGCATAAGCATAAAAGATGCGTAGTTCTTAATTTCCGAACCAAACTTATAGCATTAAAAAAATAAGGTTATTAGACACTAAGCAAGGATACTCGTACATGTTTAGTAAATTTAATAACATAGTGAGTTTTAGATAGTTGTAATTAGGGCGTCCAATCCCGGAATACCGAGATCTCGGTATTGCGGGATCCCGCGTCATTTTCCAATCCCGCATGATGCGAGATTACGGGCGCGGGATCCGCGGGATTTGCGGGACTGAAAAAAAGCATGTATACGACCTCTCACGAGCGTGATCGCTCAGTGACTTGGGGCCGGCAGTGTTGCAAACAACGCGGGGGCCGATGTCACACGTTTTTCACAGCTTATGTAGCCTAATATAGCCGAATTTCAGTCAGTGGTAGCCTAAGTATGTAGCCTAAAATATCAGTAAAGTTTTTTATTCAGTATTTGTTACTGTTTTTTTTGAAGAAAAAGCGGTGTAATTTGACTGATCTCATACTAATAGTAATACGTAAATAAATGTGGAGTTAGTTGATTAATTTATTGTTTTATTTGCCTTATATAAATGTGAATATTTTCAATATGCGGGATCCCGCAAATACCGAGATCCCGCGGGATTGAAAATTCGTAGTCCCGCAAATACCGAGATTGAATTTAGGCTGCGGGATTGGACGCCCTAGTTGTAATAAATGTATCGCCCCAAAAACTGGTGCTAACTCCCAAACTAGCCAACCATTAACCCGGGCCGCCATTTATATAAGAAGGCCATTACTTATTTATATAGGCCAATCGAAGACTTTTTTATTGCACCCTCCAACCACTTCTACTTTGACGTCAACTGTGAAGTTTATTCTTAGAAAATTCAGAGATGAGAGAAAGTCGTTACCTTTTTTGCCAAATCAAATATTTGTGGGGATTATTAGCGCCATCTCTTAAGCAATAGCTATAATAATATTCCGTAGTATTATAAAATGCTACACTTAGCGCCATCTAGTATGAAGTAGCTATTTCCAAGGTCACATGGAACAAATCATAGACAATTTCATAAATCATTCATTTCGCTTCAAATATAACCCGGCTTCTTTGTACGGCTCGAAAGTCAAATAGATAAACTGCTGTAAGAATAGTTTTTTATTATGGTTGGATAATATCAAATTTCACGGTCACGTTCAATACGTATGTCTAAAACTGTTGTTTAGAGTAATGTTGTTCATAAAAAATTAGTCAGTTGTATAATTTTCACAGTTTTGTCGTTAAAAGTAACTATATAATATTAAAATTTGGTCTTGGATTAATACGATACTTTGACAATTTTACAATGGCTGGTGTTCTATTGTAGTTTTCGAACGCAAAATCACAGCGGCAAGAAAAAAGAACAAAAATAAACACGTCAGCTGTCAAAATTTGTTGTGTCATGTTGCTGTAATATTTTTGTAGAAAACCAAACACTGTGAATTTGTCTAAAATAGAAATAATTAACACTCATAGTTTGTAACTGTGCTAGAAAACTACCGCATCGGTCTCACCACCATGCATTGGTACGGCGGCAGTATCGCGGAAGCGGTAAATCTATCAAAGCAGAAAAATGCAATTTTCGTGGTATTCGTCGAAGGTAATACTTTTTTTTCTTTTGTATTCTGATATTAAAGCTTTTGTTTAGTGATTGTAAAGGAAAATGGTCTATTTCAGCCGTTTTCGTTTGTAAAAATGTAGGTCAAATCCTGTCATTTATTGAGGTTAGTAATGGCAATCATTTTGACGTCAGAGTAAGGAAGAATTTCGTAATTATGATCGGTATACATACACGGTCTGAATGCTATTGTAAAACAATAATTATTGAAGTAACCGATATTTGTAACTGTAAAAGATGAATCATCTTTGTGATTGTGCATTGTAATGTAACTAAAAATCTCGATTGGAATTGTGTTTTCAGTCAATTTAGGTTTGTAACAATGAACTTACTCATCTTTTTATTTTATTTTAATGGTGTTTTCAACCGTGGCTCATGACTATAACTCAATAGCACTCACTGCGGCCAATCTTGACATACTTACAAATTCTTAACTATTTGAACCTGACTTAAGTGTATTGTATGGACTCAGGGACGTTGGCCTCTGAGTTCATTTCGGTGTTTCTTCTCAGAGTAGTCAGTTACGAAACACCGGACTCATGTATAATTGGTTCACATTAAGAAAATAGTGACGTCATCAGTGAAACGCAGGGTATAGATTTTTTCACAATGGAGTAAAAATTCAAAATTAAATTTATATTTCAAAAGATTAAGTTTAAAGGATAAAAATCAAATTATCATTTTTTAATCGGTGTCACTAGAATTTTCATTTGTATTTATTATGAAATCATTTCATCAGTTATTGGCATCAACAATTTTACAACAATTTTACACCCCAAATAGTTAGAAAAAAATCATTTAAAATTTTGCAAAATATTATCACCCGATTTGTCAATAAAAATAGAAGACTTCCATTTGTTTTATAATGTGTGCGATTAAATTTGTATTGTGTGCAATCAAGAAAACTCATTTACTCGACATATTTTATTGTTAGTGACCCCCCCTAAAATTCCAGGCTGGGACCGTACCTGAGTGAATTAATGAAAGGTGACTAAGGCTTGATAGGGCAGTCGTGGGTGGATGATATGCTATCAGGTCACACACAGATGTTATTGCTTAGGTATATAGTACACCACTGTCCCATTGGACAACAAGAGTAAAAGGAAAAGAGAGTGCACCTGTATCTACACACATACTTGTGTACTATTAAATCTTCTATGACTAATATATTCTGAGATTGGCCACTGTGACTGAAATTAGTCAGGAGTATTATTAGTACACTCCTACTAGAGTATGTGGGGTATACCTACTTCTCGAAAAAAAAGATGACCAAAATATCGTTATTTTTTTAATTACAAAAAGAATTTTGTAGGCCATCGGAAAATTGTCTGTTGTTTTAGGCATGCTCTACTTATAATGTTCAAAACAATGAAAATGGTTTAGAATAAATAAATAATATATCAACCTTCTGTTCACCTTTGTTCTATGTGTCATCTGCTTAACAATACTTTTATTGTTCTAAGCATGATTTGCTTAGGCCTTTTTCTCACTATGTTGGGGGTTGTCTTCAAGTCTAACCAGTTCCAGTTGAGTACTAGTTTACATATAGCGACTATCTATCTTACTTCCAGAAACCAGTATCTGGGTAACACAATACCCTATGGAAAGACTGCTGTCTGATTTTATGGCTTCTGACTACCTATAATGACTGTTACCATTGTGTTCAGCATTCCGATTTTATTTAATCTTTCTAAACTACAGTGGACCCTCGGTATTCCGGCCCCTGTCTAATCCGGCGCCCCCTGTAATCCGAAATGTCTATTATTACTGAATTTTTTTAATGATGAATATTTTCATGCTTCATAAATTGATTTTATGATTTCTATTCATAATTATTATTTGATTATTTTAGTACCTATGTACATTTGTTTGTACACAATTATTTCCGAATGTAAAGTTATTATTTTTTGTAAGTCTTGTGTAAAAAAAACTGGACTATAGGGGGTTTAAGGCAGTGCTCTATAATCTGACAAATTCAATAGTTCGACACTGCCCTGCAAAATTTTTGTCGAATTACTGGGGGTCCACTGTATTTTCTTTGTATTGAACATTTCATAATAGGTAAATCTTACATCTATACTATATAATCAATTGCATTAAACAATCTAATTTATATATTTATTCCTTGTGACATATCTTGTGTTGTCATGCGATGGCCGAGTCAATCTATTTATTTAAAACGTTAAAATTTTTTTATATTGATATGGTCGGTATGTAACAACTTAAGACAGAAGGTCCTTTAAGTAGGGACTGAATAAATTAATAACCGACTTGGTATTACATGGATCTCACAACTTTTTACGGTAGAAGAATTGAGTTGCGAGACTTGGTTTTTATGACAAGTTTTGTTTTTTATGGGATAACTATTACCATTTACTCATCGTTCGTAATGTAAGCTTACGAAACTCTCTCAAAACTCTCTCGAAACTCCGTGTACATGAAACACTAATACTCAGCTGCATCCGGTTAGACTGGAAGCCAATCCCAACACACTCAAGAAAAGGCTAAGGAAAAGGCTAAGGAAAAGGCTAAGCGAAAGGCTAAGGAAAAGGCTAAGGAAAAACGCATTTGATGATGACGAATTTTAATTTAAAATACGTTTTATAAACTATTTAAGTTAACTAAACTATAGACTAAAATAAAGCATAAAAAAATTGGCCAAGTGCGAGTCGAACTCGCCCATGAAGGGTTCCGTTAGTAACTATAATAAATATAATATAACTACTTAATATATTTATTTGAAATTAAAAAAACCTTACAAATTTCTTAAAACTAGCTTATTTACAATTTTTAAAACTACGCCAAATAACTTTGTTTTTAATAGTATTTGTATGAATTACAAAGTTATATTTGCGGTTTTAGAAAATATAATGTATCTCAAAAACTGCTCACTCGATCTCGTTCAAACCAATTTTGGTTGAAAGTTTACATTAAGATCTACAACATATGGTTTTTTTTTAGATTTTTCACTTCATTATTATAGAAGTTAGAGGGGGGACACACATTTTACCACTTTGGAAGCGTATATCTTTTAAACGATTAACTTTATGAAAAAGTCATTTTAGAAACCTTAATGTTATTTTTAAAGACCTGTCTATAGATACCACACACGTATAGGTTTCATGCAAAAATATATTTTCAGTTTCAGTTCCATGTATGGGGAGCCCCCTTTATTTTAAATATTTTTTAAATATTCTCTTAAAATCGGAAAGCGGTTCACAGAATACATCTAACTACCAAGTTTTACATGTATAGTCCTAATAGTTTCGGAATAAAATGGCTGTGACATACGGACGGACGGACAGACAGACAGACGGACAGACATGTCGAAACTATAAGGGTTCCGTTTTTTGCCGTCGGCTACGGAACCCTAAAAATGGGTTCTTTACACTGAACACGGCATTGCCGCGTTGTATGGCAATGCTTCGCGTTTGACCAAAGTAATAGCCAGACCTTGAGGCATGAGAAGTGTCATCCAGCCTTTTCGAAATTTGTTTTGACAAAGCTGTATTTATTTATGACTCAAACAGACTTATTCACTAACGTTTTAATATAGAAGTTGCCATAGAATGCAATAGTAACGAAAAAACAAAAAAATGTGGTTATTTTTACCCAACCCTGAGGAATCTTAATTCTTCTTAGAAGCCAGCACATATTTGAGAAGTCGTGATCATGTAAGTTTTTAAGCTAACATGGTCACTAACAGTCTCATTAGAACTTATAACGGGATATTTAACATATGTGTATTTATTCGAACTCAAACTCAAAATATGTATTTAATTTCACATAGACCTACATGGGCACTTATAAAACGAAAGAAGTTAGTGCACGGTTCGAAATTGGTCGTTTTCTATAGAGAACGGGCAAGAAACTCCATAGTGTTGTTTCGAATTTCTGATAGTGCCGAAATCACGGTCACGGATGAACATCCCGGTAAATATCCCGTTTCAAGTTCTAATCATATCGTGATAATGTATTGCAGGATATATCGATATCATTCGACCGTGTACTGATTTCATTATAACCTGGCTGGCAGGCCCATGGATTCAGTATATTCCTGGACACGAACTGCCATGGCTGACCTGGAAATCTTTTAATGGACTCCGTACCCAGGTTGGTCGCAGCGAAAATAAAATCTGTTCAGGTGGTGATTTATCGATGACTCTGCCTTGGAGGTTCTGCTTCACAAACCATGGCGTACTAAATGTCCTGTCGTGCGTACCCTGTCAACTGCTCACTGCAGGACTTGATGGAAGCTACCGACGGTGACAAACTTGTTGCCTAGTTCTGGGTAGACTCCATCTAGCTATTTGCAATCGACACGCTAATAAAAAGAAGAAGTATATTCCTCCACATACTCGAAGACTAAGTGATCATTTACCTTATATGTTCAACGAACGACCCATCATAACAACGCAGGGTTCACAACATCGCAAATAAACAGCATTGCCCACCTGTTAGTGAGTCAACCCATATGTCACACGCTACATTGCCAACTGTACACTTGCTGCCAAAAATACTTCCACATTTTATGAAATTCTACATTGATTTTCTTAACCTAACTAGCTTTTACCAGAAATAGAATAGAATTCAATTAAGTACCTACTAGCGTTATATAATGTGTTTTTTTATTTCCCGTAACTCTAGGGTTATATTCTATAAGTAAAATAAAACAAAAAGTCCTAGAATAAGTGGTCCAAAAATGCATAGTTTCGAAGATATCATCAATCATCAAAATACTAACACTAGACTCTCGATGCGTGTAGGTATCCAAGTTTCATTGATAAATACGAGTAATTCATTTTCGTTCAAACCAATCATTGATATTTTTAAAGTACATTAGTACGAAATTTCGACGTCATATTACACGTAAGGGTGTTTTACATTAACTATCGTAACTAATCGAATAATTTTGTTTGCCTCAATTTTCGTGCCGCACAACAATGTAATAGGAAGCAATAAAAACTATTTTATTTATTTTGTATGAAAAATGAAAACATAAATAAAATGAAAATTATTATGCCAGTTGATTCTTTGATATGGTCCCATTCATACCCTAGAATTTTGTGATATAAAAAGTCTTATATAAATGACGTATTTATAAACAATTTGCAAAATAAAGTGGTTTTAGTGGACCTATCCAGGCAGCAAGCAATTTGCAGTTATCGGGTAGTTCAAACTAACGAGCTCAACGATTTTACTAACAATATCAAAATAAGGACATTTGGTTAGGCCGAACCATATCAAATGAAACATGAACATTAGTGTCTGACATAGTTTTTTGGGGACTTAATGATTATTAGGATTTATTAGCGCCTAAAGTCCGGTATTACAAAAACAACTCAATTTGGATCCCCAGTTACTGCGTGCCAAGTTATTGTTGCATGTCAAAGAATACACTCTATTTCACGTTTCAGAATTTGAATTAATACTCAATGAGAATCATGCTTTTTAATTTTATTAAGTACTGGCGTTTGCCCGCGACTGCGTTCGCGTGGGATTTTTTCCCCCTTAAATCCCGATCCCTTGGCAAATTCGGGAAAAGTAGCATATGTGTCTACTTGGAAGTCTACTTACCATATTTCATTCAGATCCGTTCATTAGTTTTTGCGTGAAAGAGTAACAAACATCCATTCATCTATACATTCATCCTCACAATTTGGCATCTATAATATTAGTAAGATAAGATGTACACATTTTTGTTTTCGAGTGTCCTACTCTGGCAAAATGCCACGTTGCAGCATCATTGTAAGAAAATTGGCAATTGGCACCACTGGCCGTGACAAAAAACGTTTTTATTGGTTAAAGTTACAGTTAAAACTGTAATTTGGTTTATTATTAACTTCGGATTCTACTTGGGGATTATTTTGAGCTATAATTAGTGGACGTATAGAGTGGAAAGCTCCGCCAGTTCGATCACTGACACCTTTAAATTAGGGCACTATGATTCAAGAGTCACAAGAGCACCGATAAGCCTTTTTAAATCCGTCTCCAAATAATCCTTTTCGTCATAAGCTATATAAGCTGCCATCTCCCAGCGAAGCCCTAAATCGAGGTCCGTACCCCACAGGTCCCCTTAACTTTTTACGTCACTATGCACCAAGAGCCACCAGTGCACTGCAGAGCCTTTAGTTTTAAATTCGTCCCTAAAAAACCTCGCCCGTCCCCCCGCGACGCCCTATGCCGAGGTCCGTACCCTACAGGTTCCCTTAAAGTTTAGTCACTTAGTAACATTTTCATAAGCCTTTAATCATTATAATTAACCACCATAAAGGCTAACATGCGAGAGTGAAATCATGAGATACATATAAGAGGATACTTCTCTGAAATTGTTGTCTGAATCCGGTATAAAAAGTCCTATTTAAATCGGTTCAGCCGTTCTGGAGAGGACAGATAATAAAAATTATCGCAATGTATCGGATCGCATAGTATGGTACAGATTACTATAAGCTCTCATTACTATAAGATAAAACACAATTATTTGGAAATCTTAAAGCAATTTCATCTTATTTAGGTATATGTATGTAAAGTTTAATAAATTGTATTGTTACCTATATCTTTAAAACGTGTATTTTTCTGGTGATTGTGCTTAAAAGTTGCTAGAATTTTGTCATATTTTTTACAATTATTATTCTCTTCTTTTGATAAAATATTGCATAGCTGAGTTTGTCTCTATTTCTGTAATTTTTTATAAAATTAATTTCGTCAATTCAGAAACTGTTGTACTACTTCTGGTTAACTCATTAGGTAGTTAATTAACTTAGTAGCAGATAATACTAATTCTGCAAGACAGATCTCGATTCTATTAGTATTGTTTTGTGCAATATGGCATAATTATGTTAGTTGATATGATAGTTTTTTTTTTATGTTATCCTTGCATCTCCTCCCGGAAGAGGGCACTGGCTCCTGTAACACAGGCTTATCACCTAGCACGGGAGCTTGTATATTGAGAGTGTAGCAGACGCGGAGCTGTATGTAATTTTGACTTATTCTTTGGTTTGTAGGATATTTAAAAAATCATGTAAGTATTATTTGAATTCAGTGCTGATAACAAAGGTGAAAAAAGTAGTGGGAGAGTGTGAGAAAACTCCCACTTCACCATCTTCAGTAGGGCCAATCACAACGTTCTGCAAGAGAGAGATGGATGAATAGTCGGCATCTGTCTCTCTCCTCGCTTCTATCGTTCTCACTTACAGGCTAGTGTAGCACTTCTGCACTCTATTCTTATATCTCTATGGTTTTAAGGTTTATTTTGGTGTCAAGTCAACAATGGTTGATGAGCCTAATAAAATAAAATGAATAAAATATTACAGTCTCTTTGGTCTAAAGGTCTCAACATGATGTCCTGATTTCGATCCTGAGTCCGACAAAGTGCTTTTGGATTGTGCTTTGTTGAAATTAGACTCGTCCCTTACGACTTGAAATAGGAACACTTAATCAACCCATATGCTAGTTTTGTTCGCGTTTGACCACTATCTTTTTTTTTTTTTTTATTTATTTATTGGCATACATAAGAACACAAGTACATTGGTCGAGAAACACTGGTGCCTGTGGTAGGTAATCAAAACCTGTATTACAGGTCACCAGAATTTCACCTCTCAGAAACTGTTTTACACAAAATAATTTTATGATACCAATACTAAATTACAAGATAAGCAAGCAAATTAAGATACAATAAGAAATTTAAGAGATTAGTGCAGTTACAAACAATGGTATGGTGTGTTGTGTGTTGTGTGAGGTGTGATGTGGTGTTTGTGCGTGTGTATAAAATCTTTGTTTGCGGGATTAGGTTAACTATTTCAGTACTTGCAACAGATCTTCTGTTGCATTATAAGATTGCTTAAGAAGCCACTCCTGAACAACTATCTTGAGATTGTGTTGGTTAAGTTGGTGTACATCTAATTTCTTATGGATACTGTTATAGAGGTAAGGGCCAAGGAAAACAGAGAATCGACGGCTGAAGGCTGTCTTAGTAGAAACGGATGAGGCCACAAGGTGGTTACGACGCGTGAGCGCAGGTAGATACTGAGTCAAAGCGTGTTGCTTCATCACGATCGCCAAAATAAATAACTGTCGCACAGTCAACACTTGGCAGTATTCAAAAAGTTCGTTTGTGGGAAATAAGCGGGGCTTGAAACAACAGACCTTGAGGACCGCTCTTTGGGCGCGCTCAATCTTGATCAGATTAGATTTCGCAGCACCTCCCCAAGTGGAGTTGCAGTAACACAATATTGATTGGCATAGCGCCTGATAGACCATCTTCATAACATTTGTATTAGCGGATTGACGCAATTGTTTAAATATATATATAAGTTTTCGAACACGGTTAGAAAGGCATTCAATATAATTTTTGAATGTTAAGTTGTCGTCTATCACTATGCCAAGATACTTTATATGCGTTACTTTTTCTATTATTTTGTCAGAAGACCTAATTTGGAGGAGCTCATCAGATGGGGTCTTGGACTTGCGAATCGAGAAGCTAAGTAACTTGGTTTTAGAGACGTTTAGGGTAAGTAGATTAAGATTAAGCCAGTCATTAATAGCATCAAAACCTTTCTGTGCTAGTCGATACGTTTCAGCCCAACATCCCGACGAAAAAACGACTGCCGTATCATCCGCATAGGAAAAAATTTCTCCGTTTTCTATGAAGAGATTACATAACTCATTTATGTAACACAAGAACAGGCTCGATCCAAGGATGCTGCCCTGAGGCACTCCGTAAGCGATTTGCAACGATGAACTGATATGAGACCCTATCTTTACACATTGAGATCTATTCTCAAGGTAGCTCTGAAATAAAGATAGCTGAGTGCCTCTTATCCCCAGATTTTCCAGTTTTTTCAGGAGGATAGGAGTTGAAACCGTGTCGAATGCCTTAGTAAGATCCAGGAACAGAGCGAGACATTTTTGTTTTTTATCAAGCTTTCTTACTATGTGATCTACCAGGTTATGTACTGCATCAGACGTAGATAACTTTTTCCGGAAACCGAATTGATTTTTTGAAAGTAATTTATGTGATTCTAAATAATTGATCAATCGAATGTTAATAATTTTCTCTAAGATTTTAGATAACGCTGGTAGCACCGAAATAGGTCTGTAATTTTCAACACGGTTTCGATCCCCTGATTTGAAAATAGGATGAAGGAGGGCTCTTTTAAACAGATCGGGAAAAATGCCTGTCTTCATGCTCAAGTTGCAAATATAGGTGAGCGGAGGAACAATAATAGTCCTATACTTCTTTAAGAAACCCGAGGAGATGCCGTCATAACCAACCGCACATTCGTTTTTCAGGGACATTATCAAAGCATTTACTTCAGCGTCGTCCGTGTCAAGCAGTACAAAAGAATCTAGGGTGGAAATAACTGGGAAAGAGGGCGATGGAACTGTTTTGATATTTTCCGCAAGTTGTTTCCCTATGTTCGCAAAGTACAAATTAATGTCGTTGACTGAGTCCTGTTTATCCACGCAAATTTCCAGTAAAGCAGATGCAGAATCCCGTGACTTGTTAGAATTTGTAATTGATTTTATTGCTTTCCATAATTGTTTGGAATTTTGGCCAGCTGTTTCCAACTCCTTTTTTTCGTAATTAATTCTCGCCCGTCTTAAAAGAGATACACAGAAGTTATGATATCTCCTGTAGGAGATAGCGAGAACTTCGTTCTTGGGATTTTTTTTATGCTGTTTTTTAAGATTATCCCTATGGCGCATACATTTTAGTATTCCCGGGGTGATCCAGGCTTTAATAGGTCTACGTCTTCTTGAAAGTGGAGTAACAGAGGTGTTTGCAGATAAAGTAGAGATTATGGGCTCTATTAGTAATTTAGCAGCAAGATTGGGGTCCTGTGCTGTGAAGACGGCGTCAAAGTTGAGTTTATCCATATCATATGCTAGACCCTCTTCATCGACTTTGGTTGTAAAAGAACGTTGTTTTGGGGCAGTTTTCTTCATCGAGATAGCTACTACAAGTGCATGGTGGTCTGTAACAGTGGTTTCCAGAACAAGAACCTTAATAGGTAATACGGTCTTTATATTAGCGTGATCCAAACAAGTGGCTCCGTGTGTTGGAAATGTATGCCCTGGGTAAAGTCCATGATGAGTTAGGAGATCTAGATAGTCCAGAGTATATGTTAATTTATTTTCCTGACCAATATCTATATTAATATCACCAAGCAGGCAAATATTTTTATAAGACTTAAGTTCATTTAATACACCGTCTAAAGATGTAATAAAATTTGATGGGTCTCTGAAAGCGTATGGTCTATAAACAGCGATTATGGCTAAGTCCACACTTATGGTGATCACTAAGCAACTAGAGTCATATGTAACCGGTTCCTTAATTTTCACACTAGTTAAGTTTGATTTAATATAAACAATTACTCCATCATTTTGGTTATGATTATTTAAGGTAAAAAAAGAGTTGTAACCATTAAGAACCGGTATGATAGGATTGCATGAGAGCCAGCACTCGGTTAAAACTATAATATCAGGATCCGTGTTAATACGTTCCAACAATGTTAACAACCCAGAGAAATTAGCTTTAACGCTTCGGATATTTTGGCACAACACTGTAATAGTATTATTGGCTGGTAATATTGAGGAACAATCTTGAGGGTCACACATAACCTCTCACCTGATGGTAAGCGATGACGTGGTTGAAGATGAAGTACGCTTACCTAGAAGTAACCTATTCACTATTGACTTAAAGACTCCCAGGTTATAGCTGTCAGGAAACACAGACTCGGGCAGGAAATTCCACCCCTTAGCTTTACGCACAATGAAAGTACCTATTTCGAAAACGTTTCGTAGGTGCGATTCTAGTATGTGACGATTGCGCATTGCTGTTCGTCTTGTAGTCCGATGATGGAACGGGCTTTTTTTTTTTTCAACAAGTCCTCCCACCCCGGGCAGGGCCGGAGGGACTGTCAGACTTGTACTGACTAAAATCCACGGTGTTCCTTCAATAGCCCTTTACGTTCCGGGGTCACGGTAATGGGATAAGACCCACGACCCCGGCAGGCTTCGGCTCTCTACAGGGGGGTCTCGTCATATTGCTGACGCTCTTTGAGGCGCGCGTGGAACACAACGCGCCGTCGACCCGGGCATGGTCCATGGTCGGACAGCGAGTTGCCCTTTACTCGCTGTCCGCATGCCTGCGCCTACGGTGGCCGGAGATCGTCAGCCGACGTCCGACGCCGTGGGCGTCTACCACTGCGGCTGGGCTGGAGGGAGGACGCCATCCTCTCCCTCACGCGGCCCGCCTCCTCCTTCGATAGCATGACTGCTTCGCAGAAGGAGGCGACCGCTTCCCACTCCGTCTCGCCCCGCAGCATGGCCTCGACCAGTGCCGGGCGCGAGAGGTCTCCGCCTATCGCCGCCGTGAGGACACGTCGGTGCTCTGCCCAAGCGGGGCAGTCTTGCACCGTATGCCCTACTGTGTCCTCAGGGCGATCCTCGCAGTGGTGACACCCAGGCGTTTCTTCCTTCCCCATCAGACACAGGTACCTCCCGAAACTTCCGTATCCGGTGAGGACCTGCGTCATGCGGTAGGTCAGGACGCCGTGACGCCGATCTAGCCACTCCTCAAAGAGGGGTCTTACCGCCGCAATTGCGGCGTGCCCGATGATGGAACGGGCTTGGTGGAATTACATTGTGTATTATTTTTACTGAGTAATAAAATATATTCCTGTTATTTTTTTTGTTTCTCGATATTCGATATTCGTAGGGTAGAATAATTGTACAAAATTGGCTATGTGCGAGTCAGACTCGCCCATGAAGGGTTCCGTAGAAACTTACGCAAAATAACTTTGTTTTTCATAGTGTTTTATAAAATGTGCTATAACTCAAAAACTGCTGATTAGATCTCGTTCAAACCAATTTTCGTTGAAAGTTTTCATTAAGATCGCTCAGGTTTGATGAAAAAATCCCTCTTAATTTATTTTTATTTTTGTTTAATCTCGGAAAGCGGTTCACAGAATACATCTACGTGGCAAGTTTCACATGTGTAGTCCTTACAGTTTCGGGATAATATGGCAGGGACAGACGTACAGACAGACAGATATGACAAATCTATAAAGGTTCCATTTTTGCCATTCGGCTACGGAACCCTAAAATAAAAACGTCTAAGTGTCGTGGAACTCTACGAATATCTCGCTAAGTTAACCGAATTCTACATGGCCGCCCACGGTTCTAAAATAACTTTGTGTGTCATTCAAAACTATTGAGTCATGCATATATTAAGTTAAATCTAGATTAAATGTTAAAACAACATGTTATGCCAATGCTGACTGCCATGACTAATCTTGATCCAATAGCTAATGTTTGTTTGTTTTTTTAAAATAAAACATTTACATGGTATAACGTCACACCTGTTTTCAATGAACTAGTGTATACAGTGTGCTTTAATATTGTGTATATTTAAGGACTAACTGTAGTCGCTACTTCTTGCGAATCTCGATCCCGAGGGAATGTTGTGATTAAAAAGTAGCCTATATGTACAGGCCATGCTGGGCCTACCACCACTGCACCTTATAGTACGAGAAGAGGCTGCCCTGGCAACCTTCAGACTTGCTATATCCGGGGCACTCTTGCGAGACTCCAGGATCAAACACACACGCATCATGGAGGATTCAGTCAAACGACAACCCCTGATGACTGCACCATATGATAAGACTGCAAAGACGCACCACTTCCAAAAAAACTACCAAATACAGCTCATGCCGGAGCCCGAGGACTACTCAGGGCCTGAGGAGCTCAGGATTTACACTGACGGCTCAAAGACAAACACTGGAACTGGAGTTGGAGTTTTCTCCAACGATCTCAACATAAATATATCCAGACCGCTGGGGAAGCTCAACACCGTCTACCAGGCGGAATGTGTGGGCATTATTCAGGCGATCCATGCCATAGAAGCCAGGAAAGTCACGGATAGTCACATCCGCATACTTTCCGACAGTGCCTCAGTACTTCAATCCCTAGAGAAAAATTATATCACGTCCAAGCTCATACTAGAATGTCACAATGCGCTGCAACGCTCAGCGGTCGAGAACCGCAACACTGTGACACTGCAATGGATAAAGGGGCACAGCGGATCACTCGGCAATGATGCGGCGGACGAACTGGCCAGGAGGGGGTCCGGCGCGATGGTTTTCGGACCCGAGCCCATCGTGCCGCTCCCCTTCACCCAGCTGCGCACATGGCTTAAAGAACACACACACGACCAAGCCCGAAAATGGTGGTCCTCGGCACCAGGCTGCAGGCAGTCCAAAGAGGCGATGCCAAACTTAGATAATAAACTAACCAGGCGCCTCCTACACCTGGACAGAAGAAGCCTGCGAATGGTGGCGGGGACCATCACCGGGTACTGCTCACTGAACAAACACTATCACACAATAGGTATAACGGACAGTCCCCTGTGCAGGGCATGTATGGGGACGGAGGAAACGGTAGGACACGTGCTCCTAGAGTGCACGGAAATCACCGAAATACGGAAACGAACCCTCGGGTCATTAAATTCCCTTACAGATATCCTGAATAGACCGAAAGACCTGATCTGCTTCTGGAGGGAGGTTGGCTGGATGGAGTGACGGCCGACATGGCTCACGCACAATGGTCTCGTACAGAGACTAAGTGCGGAAACCAAACTACAGAAGAAGAAGAAGTAGCCTATATGCTGCTGTAAGTCCCATTATGATCGGTTCGGCCGTTCCCGAGATTAGCCCGGACAAACAGACGGACAAAAAATACTTAAAAAACGATTAACATACATCAAAAAATTTTGCACTAAACCACACACTAGCTTATCCTGTGTTGTGAGCTCCAGCCTCCTTCGTCATATTTTGCTCTAATTATGTAAGACTTACAGATTATTATTAAAGAATATAATTTTGTAGATTTTTGTGTGTGTGTGCGTGTAAGCGTGTTGAAGAGTGTGTGTGAAGGAATGATTTGATTCTGTTAAAATCGACTACTCGATTATTCGTGGTAAACCGATTACACATACATTAGTCATGTCAATATAGAGCTATAATAAACTACCTGCGCCACTAAGCAATAAAAAAAAAGATCTATTTGCTTACATACAAATTAAAAAGTTGTTTCTCATTACTATAGTGTGAATGCCTATAAGATAAAATACAATATGCAAATGTGTGTGTTTATAAGTACTAAATTTTGTATTAAGTTAGATGTAAGATTAAACTGCATTTGGTGTGCCCGACAGGGTCCACAATTATACCTTTTTAAATAATATAAATGCAGATGGCTAATTAAGTATGAAATTGGCCGCCGTGATCGAAATCGGTTAGGGGCGGGCACTGTTATTATTAAATGATATTATTATTAAATTAACACTTCTAAAGTTAATGTTTCTTCTCCCGCAGGCGACAATGACCTATCAGTGGAGATGGCAGCCACCATCGACGACACAGTCGTGCTAACTCGCCTCTCCGACCAGGGGAACTTCCTTGCTGTTAAGCTGAAGAGTGGCTCCGCCAATTACATACACTTCGCGCAGATTTGTATCCTTTTCTAGAAAAAATGTTTAAAACAAATCGGCCTTAGCTCAAGTCAAGACCGTTATTCAATTCAATTTATTTATTACTAGTAATCACGCGAGGCTTCGCTCCCGTGGATTCTATCACGGTAAAAACATAACTCTCCTTTTTTGCAGTCGCGTAAAAAGTAGCCTATAACCTTCCTCAAGCTTCAAGCTACTTCCATACCAAATTACATCCAAATCCACCCAGTACTTTCGAAGATTAGCGCGTTCAAGCAAACAAACAAACAAACAAACTTTTCCGCTTTATAATATTAGTATAGACTAGTACTCACGCGGGGCTTCGCTCCCGTGGATTCTATCACGGTAAAAACATAACTCTCCTTTTTTGCAGTCGCGTAAAAAGTAGCCTATAACCTTCCTCAAGCTTCAAGCTACTTCCATACCAAATTTCATCCAAATCCACCCTGTAATTTCGAAGATTAGTGCGTTCAAGCAAACAAACAAACTTTTCCCCTTTATAATATTAGTATAAATAGACTATCAAAACCGCTCGCTTACTGAAAACACGTATCTACGTGCGCCCGCGCCAAAACTTGTATGGTGAACCCTCAAACTCTTTCTCCTCTCGTGAAGCTTGGTGGAAATATCGCCTGAACTGGGTACTCATATCGAAGGGACTCCTAATTTACATCTTCCTGTAAGTACCTTTTCCTTCCAAGTCCATATTAAAAACTCAAACAACAATAAAAATAAAAATTCAAGCGTCATTAACCTAATGGCTTCTTTTAAGGATGGGAACTGATCCAATGACTGTCTCCCGATCTGTGCGAAGCGAGAGGGTGTGTCAGACTTTTACTGACTAAAACCCATCCGTGTTCCATCATATGCCCTTCGTGTTCCGAGGCCGCGGTAACTCTGTCGAACAATTCCGCAACAACCTAATTACTTGGCTGACTTGTAATCGAGAAGTCGCGGATTCGAACCTTACACTATTGCCGTGAAGTTGGCGGGGTTAACAAGATTGCTAGTAATGTGAATTCTACCCACATTGCTGGTTTCATTTAAAAAAAAGAAAGATTTCATCTGACTTAAAACCCACTCTGATCCTTCAGATGAAGGAATATTATCATGACGTGGAGATATATACATACTCTTTATTGTACACCATAACAGAATTAAACAACTAGCGAACAGACTTCAACTGCCTGAAAACCCACCCTGTCTCTTCAATTGTTCTTGCATTCCCGTCGTGTCGTGGTTTCAAACCCCACCTTACTGCGTGGGGTTTAAACTCGCGGCCTCTCGATCACAAGTCCGACACCTTAGCCATTGGGCTATTGACGCTTAAGGGCATATACCACCTCAGCGCTTCTCACTCTTTATCTCGCTCGCACACTACTGGCCGCGGTCACGCGAGCAAGCGAGACAGGGTGGCAGGGAAAAGACTCCAAGACACCGATAATTTAGTTTATTTCTTTTTACGATGAAAATAATGGTAATTTAAAAAAAGTAAATAACATAAGACCTGCTTTATAGTTAGTTCAATTAATATGCAGTTTCAGTATCTAATTTGGAGTTATTTTTGAATACCAGCGGTTTATTGTTCGGTTTGGAGGAAACTTTGGAATTTTTTTTTATCAAGAAAATTTAATGGAATCGTATTTTCATCAAACATAGTACCTAACATTAATCCTCAACTTTACCATATCTTTATTTCAAGATTATTGCTGCAGTATTTTCGACATAATGGAGGATCATACTAAGCCATTTGAGGTAATAGGTATAGGCCCTTAAATATAGATAGATATAGTACATTGTTCACCGAGAGGAGAAAGTGACCGATTACCGTCGAGGGTGTCGTTTGAAGCCCGAGCCGTAGGCGAGGGCTTTAAAACACCTGAGATCGGGAATCGCACTTTCTCTTGAGTGATACATAGTGCTTTATACTACACCTACGAGGAAAATAAAAAACTAAATCACAAATTCATTGAATTGAATTCTGTGAAAATGGCGCCAATGGCGTCTGCAATTTTCACATGTTCTTTTTTCAAATTGTTTATCCTGCCGCCGCCGCCGCAGGGTCGCACTGCCAGCCCGACACCATCCAACACACAGCTAGTGGCCAGTGTCATTTTGCGAACTTGGAGATAAAAACTCACTGTAAAAACTTTTTGGCTTTTGATATTTAGGTTACCGGCGCATAGTCTTACCCAAAATTAAAAAAGAAAAACCACGTAAGAAATGGATTTTCATACACTTTTCTCTCCCGCTCAGATGCGTTTTCTCCCCGCATATTTGTTCGATATGCAATGACGTACTTTCTACCGTAAATTTGATAAAGTATCAAGGTACTTTTCAAGCAGGTGTAGTATAAAAACATTTATTTAGTACAATACAAGACACAAAATACAATTTACATAAAACACGTAACAAGAAGCGAAAAAAAATATATACAACCGAAATAAGCATTAAGAAAGAAAGTGGCATTAAGGACATAAAAAAAAAACAGTTAAAAGAGACGTGTGCGCTGTGTCTCGCGTTTGCACAAATTGGGTGCCCAGCTCAGCATGTGCTAGGTATAAATATGTACTATTCATTATGATGTATAAATTGTGTAGCGTTCTGTGTATAACTATTTAGTAAATATGAATGGAATATAAGATAACTGTAAAAGATACAAATATGTACTAATGTGGGTGTGTGCGTTTGTGTGTGTTATATATAACTAGTACTCACGCGGGGCTTCGCTCCCGTGGATTCTATCACGGTAAAAACATAACTCTCCTTTTTTGCAGTCGGATAAAAATTAGCCTATAACCTTCCTCAAACTTCAAGCTACTTCCGTACCAAATTTCATCCAAATCCACCCAGTACTTTCGAATATTAGCGCGTTCAAGCAAGCAAACAAACAAACAAACAAACAAACTTTTCCGCTTTATAATATTAGTATAAATTCAATATTTTAATTAATGTAATAAAACTATGACACTCCCTTCCGCTGCGCTCAGAGTGGAAGTCATAACTTATGTTCTCCTCGAAAAAAAAAGTCCATTGATCCTCGAATCAAGTCCTTGTAATATATCCTTAATTCAGTAGCAATCAGATCAATTCGTGCCAGTTCCTTCGCTGTTCTTCATAGGCAGGAACGGTACACCACTGGATGTGGTCTGCGCTGGAGTGCAGCCCAGCAACCTGGCTTCCAGGATAGACAGGATCCTTGAGGAGCACTGTGAGTATACCATCACATCACCTTTTGCCAAAATACATCGATACTAATATGATAAATACGAAAGCCGGTCCGTCTGTCTGTTACCTTTTCACGCCTAAACCGCTTAACCGATTTAGATGAAATTTGGCATGTGAATAGTTTAGGACCTTGGGAAGGACATAGGGTAGTTTTTATCCCGGAATTCCCACGCGAACGAAGTCACGGGCAAAAGCTAGTCCATACTAATATGATAAATGCCAAAGTCTGTCCGTCTGTCAGTCTCGCTTTCACGACTAAACCACAGCAACAATTTGGGTTAAACTTGGAATGAAAATAGTTGAAGACCCTGGGCTACATAGGCTCCCTTTTTTCTTCAAAAATCAACCCTAAGAGGTTGAAATAAGGGATGAAATTTTGTAAGTGGATAGGTTTACATATTAATAAAAAATATTTAAGTGTCCGTCGCGTGATTTCAAAGTAACTGTGTTTTCTCATTAACAATTTCGGTTAAATAATGCGTAGATTCGGCTAACTGTAGTGTCTCTGGGGTTGTGGAAGACGCTCATTATAATTATATTTACAGAAATAAAAAAACGACCGAGGCCACAAAGACAGTCATCCTTTTGGGATTCTATCAATGGTTAAGGATTTTATAACAATATCCTGCAGTATATTGAAGCCAGGATGCTGTTCGAAATTGTAACTATAGGTTATAGGCAGTTGTACCATCGCCGGCGATGAACGAGAAACGAGTAAAACTAGAAACGAGTAGCGAGCAGCGAGAAGCGAGCGTGTAGTTCAGATAGTTTTGGCGCTGTGCTATAAGCAAGTGTGCAATAGTCTTGTGCCTGCTCGGTCATTTTTGAGATTGTTCCGTACTAGTTCATTTCGGACAGTGAACTAGTTCATTCTATTAGTTCTAATAGCTCTATTCGGTCTTCGCTCTCAGCAGTGAGCGGTCACTAGACATGTCTCGCGTGTTCGAGTGATAAGCTAAATTAGACATTATGCCATTGAAATAACACGCATCTTATCTCATTCTTGCGAATTCAGTCGGTCGGGTTCGGGTAGCATCGTCATTCGTCGGCTTTTCTCTCCCGTTCGCATTCATTCACAGACATCGAATGAATTCGTATAACGTTTCTGTCAAACAATCAGTGACTGTATTTCACATCTCGTTCGCACATTACGATCGCGCGGTTTAGAACGTACGAGTTCAAAAAGAGCTATTAGACCGATTACATCCCATGAAAATTTTACCTAAATCAGACAAGCCGTTTCTGAAAAATCAACAAAATTCTAAAAAAAATATTTACATTGACGATCTTTTCGTTTTTTTTCACGCATAACTCCGTCATTTACGAACCGATATGGAAAATTTTTCTTTTAACCGACTTCAATAAAAGGAGGAAGTTCTCAGTTCGTCTTGAACTCTTTTTTTTTATGTATGTTACCTCCGTGCTCCGATTGTCATCACGTTAGGATCTGATGATGGAATCATGGAGAAATCGAGGGAACTCTTTAAATATTATAGGCACACCTATAGCGTTTTGGGTATTTCTTATAGTAACTTGTGCAGTTGCTCTCGAAAAGCACCATTTGGGGAAGTGGAAGTGATGATGAAGACCACAGATAGCCACCGAAACTACTCAATAATAAGTATTTTGTGGATTGCGATTCGATTACTTGAATATGGATGTTAAGCACTTTATGCTCGTTACAATGCATATGGTGAAGTAGAGCTGATGGTGAAATACCAGAACTTCTCAAAAATTAACGGCTCTGCATTGGGAAAAGCAATATTTTGTAAAAGGTGATAAGTAGTTGACATTTTGGCTTTTGTAACTAGATTAATTACAAACTGACCTACTAAAAAGCGCGAAAATAAAAACTTGTTTGCAAAAAATAAAACCGACTTCCATATCAAAACACTACAAAGCCAAAAATAATTTTAATTTCGGAAGGCGGTGTGAAAAAAGAAAATACGAAACCAATAACACCGACTACCGAAATTAAAATTATTTTTCGCTTTGTAGTGTTTTGATATGGAAGTCGGTTTTATTTTTTGCAAAAAAGTTTTTTGTATTCAATAATAGGGTGACATTTTAATGAAATTGTTTGTATATGTTTGGTAGGTATGAGAATAGGTCGTAGGCATTTTTCACACAATTATTTAATATCGCAAAACAACGTTTGCTGAGTTAGCTAGTTATTTTTAAGTAAAATTATGCCTCCCTTCCAGTCAAAGACAAGCCGCCAGTATCCGTATCATCATCAGCATCTGCGCAACCCTCCACGTCAACCACCACCGTTGACCAACCATCGGACTTGTTGACCAACCAGCCCCCCACAAGTTCTTTGAGTGGCTTTAAGCAGAATATTAAGCAGACGGTCAGCTTCGTACAGACCGAAGCGGCTGCTATGTCTCAGCAAGCAGCTAAGGAGGAAACGAAGATTGAATCAGGTTAGTGCCACTTTTGTTAATAGGTTCGCGTTTGACCACCATCTCACCTGATGGTAAGTGACGATATGGTTGAAGATGAAGCACGCTCGAATGGGGGTTACTTCTAAGTAAGCGTGCTTCAAGAAAATGAAGCATGCAGAAGACATGGTTAACGTTTACCATTAAGTTAGATAGTGACAAAATAACATTATTCTTATAAGAATGCAATAACGCAGGCCAACTAAATATACCATTTGTTTTGATGCAGCTAAAACAAATCTACTTTCGTAAAAAACTATGCATGACGTGTATAATCGACAAGAAACTATGATTATGCTCTAGATTTTGGGTAATCTATTGACAATGTCATAGAATTTCATAGTGTTTGCATATTGCATAACTTCGTACTATGTGAATCATTTTCTTTTTCAAAATATCAACAAATGTTTTAAAGTATGTCCTGCTTTGTAATATTTTTTTTGGCTTTCTGTAATCACACTAATAAATAGGGTGGATACATTTGCAAATATACAACATGTATCGTAATTATCTACTTCCTCAATTAGAGAAATATTTTGGAATCATAATACACACACTGAATAATAATACTTTTTTTTACGTGGTAAAATCATCAAATAAGTCCTCCCACCCCGGGCAGGGCCGGAGGGACTGTCAGACTTGTACTGACTAAAATCCACGGTGTTCCTTCAATAGCCCTTTACGTTCCGGGGTCACGGTAATGGGATAAGTCCCACGACCCCGGCAGGCTTCGGCCCTCTACAGGGGGGGCCTCGTCATCTTGCTGACGCTCTTTGAGGCGCGCGTGGAACACAACGCGCCGTCGACCCGGGCATGGTCCATGGTCGGACAGCGAGTTGCCCTTTACTCGCTGTCCGCATGCCCGCGCCTACGGTGGCCGGAGATCGTCGGCCGACGTCCGACGCCGTGGGCGTCTACCACTGCGGCTGGGCTGGAGGGAGGACGCCATCCTCTCCCTCACGCGGCCCGCCTCCTCCTTCGATAACATGACTGCTTCGCAGAAGGAGGCGACCGCTTCTCACTCCGTCTCGCCCCGCAGCATGGCCTCGACCAATGCTCTACTGTGTCCTCAGGGCGGTCCTCACAGTGGTGACACCCAGGCGTTTCTTCCTTCCCCATCAGACACAGGTACCTCCCGAAACTTCCGTGTCCGGTGAGGACCTGCGTCATGCGGTAGGTCAGGACGCCGTGATGCCGATCTAGCCACTCCTCAAAGAGGGAATAATAATACTAGAAAAAAAAATACACTTACTGTACTTACATTTTTGGTTTTACTAGTATACATAGGTTTTTTTTTTCATTTAATGACGGAATTTGTTTCATTTAATGACGGAAAATGTATAAAGTTGCATTTAAAAAAGTTACTACTTTGATTTACTGTCAATATTTTGGTTTTGTCAACTTTATTTTTGGGATAAAAATGACTAATATAAAAAATCGATTCAGTAAAAGATTCTCAACAAACTAATTCCAGAATGTGCATTAATTATGTTACATCTATACTAATATTATAAAGAGGTAAAATTTGTAAGTTTGTAAATTGTAAGTTTGTATATATGGGGTAATCTCTGAAACTACCGAACCGATTTTGAAAATTCTTTCGCTTACATGTAGCTGCATTATCCCTGCTATAGGCTATAAATTATCTTTATATCATGCATATTAGCCGAGCTATTATAATCTTTGTCAAGCTAGTCTGGGACGGGATACCGTGGAATATTTTCAACTTCTACGCGGACGAAGTCGCGGGAAGAAGCTAGTGTTATATAAACTCACTTACACAAAAGCAACTTCTTGCTAAAATCTTCGATATACAATCCGAGATGTTTGTTCTGCAGCATCCGGATCACCACCAGCGAAGATCCCCAAGACCGGCACCACGGAGCCTGCAGAGACCAAAGCCCTAACTCCGGATGATATGATCTGTGACGGCGATGTGTGCGTGCGTAGGCCCCCGAAGCCCGAAGAGCCCGGACCCAGCCAGGCACCGGCGCCCAGTGTGGGAGCCACGAGCCCCCCTGATGTTACTGCGGAAAATACTCAGGTAGGTTTGACTTGATTAATTCCGTTATATCAGAAATAGTTCGGACTCGATAAGTTTTTAAACCGACTAACTATAGTCACTGACAATATCGGAAACTCGAGACAATAAATATTTTTTTTGGTTATTATTCAAAAATTGACAAATCTATTTTATTATACAAAACGTACCACATGAACCATCAACGGTTAATCTGTGGTGTGCTAGCCGTGGTAACACGATGGCACATTATCATTTAGAGGAACCCTTTCTAGTACGATCTAGAACCTTAGTTCCCAAAGTAGTCCAGGTGGACCCCCAGGGGTCCATGTGAGATTCGACGGGGATCTGCGTTTGCGTGACTAAAAATGAGGGTTCACAATTCGTAAGCGCGGGTCCACGAAAACTTTCTCCTTTAGATGTGAAGTGAAGAATCAAAATGTTGGCTAGACTTCACCTATCAATGTAGTCGATAATATTTTACTTTTTTCACAACCACTCACAGCACAATCAATTAACTCACTTTTTTACTATTAATTCGTGGTTGGAACTCAGCAGCAATGCAGATTTCCATAGTTAGATCTAATTTCACATTTTTTATCGAATCTAGGGGTCTCTATGAGAAAAAATGTTTGGGAACCTTTGATCTAGAAAGTATTTCTTTAGAACTTTTGAGCAGTTTAGCTAGTAATATTTTTATAAATATTTACAGGCAAGTCGTTTATGAAGGACGGTAGGGTAGAAAGCATTCCCATGTCCTTGCTTCATACACTATGTTTACGAATATTAAATGCGGGTAAATAGGACAAACAGCGTAACGACTGCAACCTTCTAAGGTCAAGTTCGAATTATAATGTCTGTATAATTAAGCAGATAAAAACAATAAAATAAATCTCATAAATAAAAATAGCATATTACACAATAATAAAATTTGAAAAACAAAATATAAATTTTATAATGTCAATTAATTAAATGAAAGAATATATTAATAACTATAAATAAATCATTCATTCAATAAACTACAATAAAAAAAACAGTCATATATGTTAAATAATGAGAGAGGCGGCGCTAGTATAGGCGTGACTTAGTACCTGTTTTGTATCAAACTAGTTGTCGTTTCATTAAAAAAATATCAAACTTAATTTAATTCCAATATTTTAATACTTAAATATGTGCATAAATAGTTACATAAACTACTATTATTTATTAACCAATTTTTTTTCTTACTGTTAATTCAAACATATTTGAATGCGACGGTGTGAGGTTTGATTTTAGAATACTATTTAAATATATATAGCACTTCAAATTTTCAAGAATCTCGGCGATTGCAAGGTAATGTTTTTACCGCAAACTTTTCTCTCTCAAATCCTTACTAATATTATAAATGCGAAAGTAACTCTGTCTGTCTGTGTGTTACGCAATCACGCCTAAACTACTGAACCGATTTTAATGAAATTTGGCACGGACATATTCTAGAGCCTGAGAAAGGACATAGGCTGCTTTTTAATGCGAAAAAAAGGCTGAAGGGGTTGAAATAGGGGATGAAAGTTTGTATGGAAATTATGTCATTTTTAAAGCTAGAAGCTTGAAACTTATTTTTTAGACTTTTGATTAGATATTAATAAATATGACATTCAAATTATGTATAAGTTTTATTTTCAAAATAATTAGCCTGAAAAATTAAAATTGCTGCCGAAAGTCACTATTCCGCGCGGACGAAGTCGCGGGCACAGCTAGTGTTGAATAATATTTCGTAGATTGTGCAACAAAAATATAATTATAGAATGTTTGAATACGTCTTTGTTCTATTGTTAATACATTTGTTTAGTAGACGGACGAACTAGTGGCTAAATAATAACAACCGGACGGGACGATCTTCAAAGTTAAGCAACGCTTGCTAAGGTCAGCCCGAAGATGGGTGGCCATGTTTACATAGAGATTGCTCGATGCCTTGGAAAGCACGTCAAGTCTGGCTGGACTGTCATTTGTTCATCTTTGGCAGTCGTCACGGGGTTGTCAGAAACTAGAAATTTTGGTATTATTCTTGCCAAGAGGTATTGTGTTACCCAGTTACTGGGTTGTGGAGGTCAGATAGCATCCGGTTAGACTGGAAACCGGCCACGACATAGTTGTGAAAAAGGCATTTTTCTGCGAAAATACTGTTACGATTTTTTTTTTAAATCTGTAAGTATTCATTTTAAAGAGGGTTTGATCAAACATGATCATGCCACCCTCATAGGCCTCACAATGACAACTTACTCTCTACACTTAATTCTAGTCTAAGTCTTATCTAGGTCTACGCTTAATTAATGAAATAATGATGTTTATTTTGCAAATAGGTTATAAATAACACTTTCACACGTCTTTTTTCGTAAATGTAAACTAGATGAGGCCAGTGTTTCCTAACTGACCACTCTGAGAAGAAACACTGAAACAAACTCAGAGGTCAACGTCTCTTTTAAAGTCCAGACAATCTGTAGTGATCCAAATCATATGAGAGCCATGTAGGTTAATGTCTGTGGCGCCCTTTAGAGGACAGAATCAAACAGATTTGAGCAGGCCCGTCCAAACAGTGCACGCATTTATCAAATATCGCGTAGCTCAACTTAGAACCTTAAGGAGCTGGAACGATTTGACGAACAATACCAAAGTAAGGACATTTGGGTGGGCCGTATAAAGCACTCAAACCGCCAGACAGTCTGATAATCTATTCATAATATTCGTTAATTGCTAAATGTACTAATCTATAGACTCTCTGCGTTTTCTGACAGAAGCTGGGCAGGGACCATATTACACCTGCCTAATTCCCGCAGATCTAAATTGTAGGTGAGCATTAAGGTCATCCATTCCGGGCACACTCGGCCAACACATGGTACACATCCTCAACTACACCACACTCGGTGCAGTTAGGAGTGTTTACTTTACCCATCATATGGGCAAATTTATTTAGTGGTATGTGTCCGGAACGAAGTCTTAGATTAGTTTTGCGAACTTTTCACTTAGCAAAACTTTTAAAAACAAATATATTTTTTACGGGCGGCACGCTAATTAATGACCCGAGAACACTAGTGTGCTGCGGCATAAACTATAAACAAAATATATGCTGGTCTATTTCAGGAAAACATCCATATACAAAATAAATTAGTGACCTAGATATTAAAACTTTGGGGTATGTATGGGTATTTTATGAATTATGACTATGGGTACCAACCCATAGTCATAAAATACATCATAAACTTAATTATTTTTTCCACTATGCGGAAATTGTATTATTTCTTAGCTTATTTATAGCATGTTTATCAAAGATGTAAGCATGATTGAACGGGTCGTTGTTTCAATGTTAGTACATTTAATTTGTAGATAATATACTAGAAAAATAGAAGAGTCAAGCGTTGGAGCCAAGATTTTCATCACTCAACGGAACGCCTTATCGATTATTGGTATCTTCAAAATGTAGTTTGCACGTTAGTTTTAATAATCATATTTAGATTTTAATATTTAAAGCTTTTTTATGTTTATTATTTTTAGAATTGAAAAGAAAAGAACATTATGAAACAGCACTAACTTAGATTTGAAAACCAAACAAAATATTGTTTCAAACAAACTTGTTACAACTGCAACAATTTTCATATTATTCGTTAATTTATTTTTACAAATGATTACTCGTTTAGTCATTGATATTTTTTTTATATATATTTAAAAGCAACTACTTTCTCATTTAAGCTTTTAAATAAATTATTGTCTTTTGAATTTTTGATGTATTTGTGATGGCCTGAACTTCGGGCTTTCAGAAACGTAGATCAATTAATTGGCCTGAATTAATTAACTAATTAATTTACATTAATTCTAAATAACGTAAATTATCAATTAATATCTGGATAATTACATTATTTTAACTTCAAAGCAGTTTTTTTTTTTCACAAAAAGACGTAAGTTAGTCTGTTTCTATGTTCGTGATTTTTCTAGTTTTTCGTACATCAATGACTTGGTCATTTTTTTACCTATTTTTCTTAATTTGCATCCAAATAACATTACAGGGGTCTGTCCAACAGGAAAGTGTAGGCAGTATTGAAGAAAAAATGGAACGAGCTAAGGAGTTGATCGAGGCTCGGAGACGGGAGAAAGCAGAGAAGGAGAAAGAGGTAGGGAGTGTAATCACAGAGTTTTGTGGTGGGGGGTTGATGGGAGAAGTTTGTTTTTTCATATTAATAATGTTTTTTAATGAGAACTGGCAGTGTGGGTTGAAATCACATTACTAACAAACTTGTTAACCCCTCCAAATGGACTTCCAAACTCCGGGCTGCTACTGAGAAGTCGACTCCCATGGCGGCTGGGGCGTGAGGAAGAGCGTTTTCCTGTATCTCACTGTAGCCAAAAATATTTTTAAGTTGTGAAATGTATTATGTTATGAGGGTGACATCACTATGTGATAAAATCCCTTTCAATAAAAAAAGATTGAAAAAAAAACCTGACTACCATCGGACAGGTATCTAAAAACGATACAAAGGAAGATGCCCAATGCTGGGCTCGGACTTAAAGTAATACTGATGCATGTTGCATGTTTCAACTTAAAGGAAGATGCCCAATGCTGGGTTTGGACTATGCATGTTGCATGTTTTAACTTATTAGTTTATGATCTCGTAGCTAAATAATAACAGCCGTACTCGTACATTTTCAAGGTTAAACAACACTTGCCGAGGTCAGTCTCTGGATGCCGTTGGTCTCCGCTGTCATGTGTACGTCTTTTTCAGTCGTTACAGGTAGTTAGAAACGAAAATCTGACCCCAGTCTTGCTAAGAATAGAATATTCATTTATTTGCTCAAAATGTAGGTATTTACAATAAGGTGTTACAGTAACATTAGAATCCTTGTACATTCTACCGTTTGGCATGCAAACATTGATGCAGTTCATCATCAAACAGGTACAAAATCTTGATATTAAACTAAACATTTGTCAGCTAGAAAATCCGATACGGAGTAGTAACATTTGCTTAACCTCTCAAAGACCGCCATTATTTACGTCAACTATTAGTTGAGCCTCGCTGGCACACAAATTTTGTGCCAGCAGGGCTCAACTAATACTTGTTTACTGGCACGTTTTTGTGCCGCTAGGGCTATAGAGGTTAAAAGAAATACAGTTAATTTCTTTTTGAAAGTACATACTGATTCTTCTTTTATGGAATTAGGAATGTGGTTAAAAATAGTCGGTACCATACCAAAGACACTTTTCCTCAATAAGGCTGTCCTAAAACCACCTGTGCGCAACAAGTTTAGGTATCGAGATCGCAAAGTGACATTGCTAAAGCTTTGGCTTCCTAGGATAGCGGTGCCGTCATATAGCGGCCGTAATACAGCGGTGAATGACGTCACTAGAACGTTGTCTATGTAAACAAAATGGCGCGGTTTCCTAGAGAGCGGTAACTGACACCGTAACGTCAAAAAGCGGTGCCGCCATTTGCATGACGGCCATCTTGTCGGTGTCAGATGGTTTCGTGAACGTTTCATTGATAGCGATGAAGCAGACTGTGTTAAAACGGCCGTGGAACTTTCCACATGTCGTCACCGTAAAGACGGCCACCTTTTTGCGACCGTAATATTACGGCCGCTATATGACGGCACCGCTTTCCTAGGAAACCAAAGCTTAAGGGGTATCGTGTTACCCAGTTACTGGGTTGTGGAGGTCAGATAGGCAGACGCCCCATGTAAAACACTAGTACTCAGCTGCATTTGGTTAGACTGGAAGAGAAAATACAGACAGTAAAGAGTATATCTATCTATCTATATGACCCCAACATAGTTGAGAAATGGCTAAGCATATAATAATGTCCAATGATGGGCTTAGACTTTTTTTTTTGTTTATTGTAATTCACAAAACTAAATAATATTCCACAACTTTTCACACAACGCCATCTAGTCCCAAACTAAGCAGAGCTTGTGGTATGGGTACTAGACAACTGATAAACATAGGTACATATATATTTCTAAATACATACATATTATAGATAAATTACACCCAGACAAAGAACAAATGACCGTGCTCATCACACAAACATTTGTCCTAGGTGGGAATCGAACCCACGACCTTGCGCATAGCAGTCAGGGCCACTGACCACTATACCAACGGGCCTGTCCAAAACTGTCCTGTCCAAACAGGTGTACAATCACACATTAAAACATAAACACACAATATAATATGCCAGATTGACACCTACTAGATGTGAATCTAACATGCACATTAATAAGTCACTTACAATTTAAGACAACGTACAAATTGCCGAAACTTAAATGTCCAACTGTTACGCAACAATAGACAATTTAGAACAATACATAACATAATAAATATAAATATGGTGTATATAAACAAGGAGAGAAAAATTGTACATTAAAAAAAATGTTTCTACATTATATCCCGTAATTTGGCTTTTATTGAGGTTACAGACCCAGTAAAGATATCTATTTCGCCTCGAACGGCGTTAGCTACAGAAAGTATGCAGCTTATGGGAGAAAAATTTCCTAAATTGGTTCGAGTATGAGGCTGGACGAAAGTTCTTCGATTGACTAAACGACTACTACTGCGAGGGATACTGATGTTTACCTTTTCTAAAAGCTCAGGAGGATCTATTTGACCATTTATGACTTTGAATAAGAACATGAAATCTAATGATTTCCGATGCGTACTTAATGATGTCATTTTGTAATGTCTCAACCTAGAACTATACGAGTTTAGACTGCGACATCTGTTATCAGAATACGATAGGTGATACAGAAACCTCTTTTGAACACGTTCAATTCGATCTGAGTGTACCTGATAAAAAGGGTTCCATACCACACTACAATATTCCAAAATACTCTTTAGACTTAAAGTAATACTGATATAACATGTAGCATGTTTTTTACTATACAGAGTTGATACTACAGAGAGGCATTATATTACAGTACGTATACTATACGTGTTTAGTGTTAATTTGATACAGTTAAAAATAAAAAGAGCCAAAAAATTATTTTTTTCAAACAAGCTAAATAGCTTACAAATCAGAGTAAAACGCAACCGCCCTTTGTAAATAAATATGACTGACCTTAAATACCTAGGTAACAAAGTGGCAACGTAGGGCGGCGTGTGTTATCTCTTGTCTTGGTCAGATTTATCGCTTTAAGGTGCATCTCATCAAAATCATTTGCGACTAAACTACTTCTCCTATTTAATTGATTTTTGGTACAAAGCTTGAAAATGGTACCTAGTATATGCAGTTTAAAGGAAAGCCCCTCGGTCGTATCAACTCTGTATACAACGTGTAACAGGATAAACGCAATTCCTGAAAGTAGTTGCTTCAGAATCGGCTTCTGAATCGATTTCCGTCATAAAAAGTAGGTTAATAGGTTACATTTTGACGGAAAAAAATTTCATTAACTTAAAATGGAAACACAGTATCATGACAAATTAATACAATCCTTAATTCAAGGAAATACGCTCGTGTGCGTGTCGGCCGCTAACATTACATGAGTGTATGCGTCTGTGTAAGGATATTGTATAACGCACATACGTTTTGTGTTTAGTAAGGATAACTATTTTATAAAAAATGTCTAGGTTTGGTTTCAATTTATTTAGTTACGGATGTTGTTTTATACTTATAATTTAATATTGCGCTTAATCTGTAACACTTAGTATATGTGTTTGTTTTTTTTTTTTATATTTAAGTCCTGAGATCTTTGTGCGAGTTTCTAAACACACTCGATCGTTATGGTAAACTTCTTTTTGCATTAAAAATGAATAAACGCCCTCTAGTGCCAATCTTTGAAAGTAATTTTTCGATACGATTTGACATTTTAGCGTATGTTGATATAAATGCTATCGAGGTGATAAAAGCTTGCACTACGAACCTCTATTGTGTAATGGTTGTTAGTTTCATTCAAACAATTATGGACTGTTCATAGAAGTAGAGTGATTTCAGTATGATTGCATGCTGTAAAATTACAACTTTATTAATGTTTTATTAGTTAAGTTAATAATAACAACTTAGAATGGAATTAGGCGTTACTTTGTGGAAATTCATACCAAACTAATACCTACCTAAAAAATATCTAGTATTAATTCCGTCAACAACCAGAGGATAATTCTTGTATGCAGTACCGCGCTCCCGCAAAAATGTATACTGCTCTGTCAAGAAATTACCGGGACCCGATCAATAATACACAGAATGTTAGTGAAAAAAAATGCTCCTTCAGAAACGATACACTTACGCTAACGAATAATCCAATCAAAAAAAAAAAAAAAATTAACGCGTTCAGTTCTTGCCGTAAAATCTCCATTATTTCTTCTATAAAGTCGATTCAAGGTAAGCCTTCTGTCACATTTTCAGGGACTTCGAACACGAAATTTCATTTGCAATGTAAAATCAAAGAAACTCTTTTTTCGATGTTTTTGTCCATTATTAAATCGCAATACACACTAGATACATAACACAGTATTTAATCTAAAGTTGTAGCAATCCAACAAAAACAAATTGTATTTTGGAATATTATTATACACTAGTACTCACGCGGGGCTTCGCTCCCGTGGATTCTATCACGGTTCAAACATAACTCTCCTTTTTTGCAGTCGTGTAAAAAGTAGCCTATAACCTTCCTCAAGCTTCAAGCTACTTCCATACCAAATTTCATCCAAATCTACCCAGTACTTTCGAAGATTAGCGCGTTCAAGCAAACAAACAAACAAACTTTTCCGCTTTATAATATTAGTATAGATAAAGAAACCTTTTACTTTTTGCACATGCAGAAGTGATGCAATCAAACCACACTCCACCATACCCGTATCTGTATCACCCGTCCACGGAGGATCATCAGGAGATGTTGACTCGCGGCGTCTCCGACTTTGCGTTATGATTTTTTGTTTGTTTGTAATGGATAAACTCAAAAACATCTAGATCGGTTACAAAAAATCATTCATAAAATCATTAAATCATGAACTCCTTTACCAATATAAAGCTTCATTATCAGTACTTAAATAACATAAGCTACTTTAATTTCACTGAAAAAAAAATCCTGAAACGAGAATCATACAAACTCGATCTTTTTTTATCTATCTCTCTCTCTCTCTCCCCCCTCTCTCTCCCCCCTCTCTCTCCCCCCCTCGGGTCGGTCCCTCATATCTGAGGATCCTGGTCAGCATAAGGATTGCATCTGGAAGGAATGATCTGCCTCCACCGGTTTCTAACCAGCGCGTCGCTTAAGACGCATATTGATGTATATTGTTCTGAAATAAATGACTTATGACTTATGACCTTGTGCAAGTTAGCACGATCTTTTGCCTTCGGTGAATATGTTCTAACAGCTGTAAAATAAATACATACAATTCTAACAATCTACCTTCTCCTTTCTTCAGTTAGAGAAAGAGAAAGAGATCGAGCGTCGGCAGACAGGGAAGGGAGTCGCGGAGCTTAAGAGGTGGCAAGCGGATCAGGAGCTTAAACAGATACAGGTAAGATACATTTTCGCTTGTAGCGCTTCAATGTTGAAAAGATCAGGCTGTGACATTTCTATATGCTGAAGGTGATACAAATATTTATGTTTATTCGTACAGCATACGGCTAGTTTTTTTTTTTATTAAAAATAGGTTCGCGTTTGACCACTATCTCACCTGATGGTAAGTGATGATGTGATCGAAGATGGAGCACGCTTACATAAAGTAACCTATTCACTCTTGACTTAAAGACTCCTAGGAACTACTAACTCCTAGAATTCCACTACTTAGCCGTACGGACAATGAAGGTATTCCCAAAACGTTTTGTGCGTAAGGGTGGGAGGTCCACCATGTAACGATGGCGCTTCGCCGTTTGGCTTGTAGTCCGATGATGGAACGGGCTCAGCGGAATTAGATTGTGTAATTCCATCGCACACTCCCCAAAATGTAACCGATAGAAAACCGATAGACTTGCAACTCGTCGTCGATGTTCAAGGCTCTGGAGCTTTGACTCAACCAGTGCATCGTTGCCAATGAGTCTCTCTTAGTTTTGTAAAATCTAATCTCTTTTTTGTGTGACTTTGAGCCCCAATTAAATATTTTTTTGTACTTCAGGAGGAACGTCGCCGCGAAAAGATGGAGAATAACTTGGCTCGCCAGCGTATCCTGGAACAAATAGCACAGGACAGAGCCGAGAGACGCGCCAGGGATCAGCCGCAGAGCACTCAGCCTCAGCAGTCCGTACAACCCACACCCAGTACGTGCCTGTAGCCCATTGTGTATCGTTATAGCAGCATACAAGTAGGGTAGGACAGACCCGACATTCCGGCCGTAAAGCACCCAGCCTTAGCAGTTGTACAGAATCGAACCAGGCGTTACTTTGCAGAAACCCATACCGAAAGAATACTTCAGAAAGGAGAATGCCAAGGCTTCCTTCAAGTCTCGGCCAGAAACGACAAAGATGAACTATATGTCATAAAAAAGGAAAATAATTATATAATTTGACTGTATACTTAGTTTTCTATAAGAAGTACAACAAAAAAGGTTATAGTTCTTTGAAGTTGACCACTTAATACTTCTTATTTTAACGATAACATGAAATAAACTATAAAATTATTGAATAATGACTATTGAATTCGTTTTGAACAGCCAAGGTAGTCGTTAGTAATACAGAAATCGGAGTCCGGTAACAAAGCAATAAACAACACAAAACTCAAAAAACACATAAGACACTTCGTCGCTCGTCATAAAACGCGGGAAAAGTAAAACTTTTGACAATTATCAGTGACAACTACAAGATTAAGTGTTACCAGCACTAAATTACTATTCTAAACTGTATCGATAATTTAATTGAATTACTTTAAATTATTATAAGATATTAAAAAATGTAACTAAACATTATTAATTATTATAAGGATTACGAGTTATGACTTTAGTAACTAATAAATTCACTTACGTAGGTTTATAATGATATTAATGTAATCGATTTTCAAGTGCAATTTCGTATCGATATTATTTTATTTTGGTATTGGCAACATTTCTAATTGAAATTGTAGATAGAAAACGTGTTGATAAATTGAATAACTATTTAAAATGACTTTTAAACGGTGTACTTCTACAGGTTTTATTTATACTGTATAATTCTTACAGTTTTATATAATGAACTAGTATTTGCGTGTTGCGCGAGGTGCAAGCACCTAGCGAGCTTGTTCAATTTAAAAAAAAAATGGGGATGGTTGATGGGGGGGCGTTGCACAATTATTTCGACTAAAGCATTGCCCCTCTAAATGGATCTGAAAAAACAAAATGTTCCAAGTCTCTTAATTTCCGAGATCCGCCTAAAGGGGGTGAGAAGGGGGGCAAGGGGGGCGACTTAGAAAAATGGTTTTTTCTTTACCGAGCCTCCTCTATACGAATCCGTAAAAAAAAAAATACGGGTCTCGTAGTTTCCGAGATACGATAGGGAGGGGGGAAAAGGGGAGGTTTGGCATTTTTCCCGTAGGTTTGAGAGTTACTTGTTTACGAATCTGTCAAAATATACTCACCTCCCCATCCACCATCTGGGAGAACAATTATGTCAATGAGTGAGTGAGTCAGTGGTAATTTAGCTTTATATAATAGAAATTATCATTAATTTAGAAAGTCTGTCGGACGCTACATGATCTTAGCCGAAACTTGGCATTCACCTTTATTTATCTATTTACACTTCATGCGCATAGGCACAAAGGTGGACTTAATGCTTTAGACATTCTCTACCAGTCAATCAATATCTGGTTTTCATGCTTGCATGCTATATGCAACACCGCCCTCCCGCCCGGAAATATGTATATGCACATGCCTAAGTGATACCCCACAGAGAGGAAACGTGTCGAGTGTGATTTCTGCATATACATATATTTGCAGGGCGATGCTGCATACTGCATGCAAAAATGAACATTTACTCTACCGAAATCAAACTAGATATTTTTCGAGACCATTCGTTTTTTCTAGGAGTTCTTGATGAACAAATTTGTGATCTAAACTGCTCGACACCAAAAAACAAGCAATGAGTAGGTACTTAGCAACAATTATACTGAGCAATTTTTAGTGTTCCTTTGTTTTTTGTTTGTTGTTTTATTTCTATTTTTAATTCCTTTTTGTTTGTTGTTTTATTATCTATACTAATATTATAAAGCGGAAAAGTTTGTTTGTTTGTTTGCTTGAACGCGCTAATCTTCGAAAGTACTAGGTGGATTTGGATGCAATTTGGTATGGAAGTAGCTTGAAGCTTGAGGAAGGTTATAGGCTACTTTTTACGTGACTGCAAAAAGGAGAGTTATGTTTTTACCGTGATTCTCCACGGGAGCGAAGCCCCGCGTGAGTACTAGTGTCTTATATTTCTAGGTAAACTTGTCAAAATTACATTAAACAGGTTGCAATTTTCCAGCATCAGGTGACGGCGGTGGAAGGGCACGCATACAATTTAAGTTACCCGACGGCACTTCACACACGGCACACTTTGACGCCAACGGAACTCTACGCGAAGTGCAACGGTATGTTGCGGACAATCTGCGGGTAAGTGGCAACCTTCTAGCAGTCCGGGGTTACGGGAATGTGAAGGGCAGCTGAAGGAACAGGGTGGGTGTTTAGTCAGTAGAAGTCTGACACTCCCTTTCGCTTAACCCAGAGCTGGAGACATTCGATAATTTTCTCAACCAGAAAAAAAGCCACCTAGCAGTCGTCCCGCAGCCCCGGACCGCTAGGGTAACTAAAGTAACAGGATGGGTTTTTGGCAGTAGAAGTCTAACAGTTATTTTTTTTCGTTCCCACCCAGAGCGGTAATAATGTGATGTTTTTTTTTATTGATAATAGGCTCGCGTTAGACCACCATCTCATCTGATGGTAAGTGATGATGTGGTCGAAGATGGAGCACACTTACTTAGAAGTAACCTATTCACTCTTGACTTAAAGATGTCTAGGTTATAGCTATCGGGAAACACACTTTTGAGGAAGAAGAGCAGAGAGTGGGATTTCTGCCTTACTAAAACTACCCTGGTGATCAGCGTCAAAAAATAGAAGGGTCCCAATTACCTCTTAAAAGACCACTCCGGAGCCCCCTCTGTGCAACGTCTATTAGGTATTATTAGCTCATCCCTGGGATGGTAAGTGGCAACGTAGCCATCTAGCAATAGTACCGCGGCCCCGGACTTATAGGGCAACTGAAAAAACAGGAAGTTTTTAAGCAGTAGATGTCTGTAGTCCCTTCCGCCCCACAGAGAACGGGAGGAGTAATGTGATGATTATTGTGTGTGTTACTGAAGATATATTTGCTGTCCCTGTTTAGATAATTGTATGCGCCATTCTCATTATTTTATCTGCACATATTGTTATAAGTTATCATTAACGCATACTTGCAACATTATATTACACTTCGCTCATTCACTCACTCAACACTCGTTCCTGTATCCGCTCGTTCATTGCGAACACTCCCTAGCCAGTCCTTACTCAATCTCTCGCAAACCACGCTCGCTTCCTGACGCTACGTATAACGTGCGCTCGCGCTCCCGATAAAACTCTAAAAAATGACCAAATAAATGGTGCCGTGTAGTGAACCCCTCAAACTCTATCTCCTCTCGTGAACTTGGAAATATCGGCTGAACCGGCGCGCTGGGTACTCAATTCGAAGGGACTCACAACCTACATCATTCCCGTAAGTATCCTTATCCTCCAATAATGGCAAAAAAATTACTACATTCACCCACTTCGCACACATCACCACATAATACTAACCTCACTAACAGTATATTAATTAATATCATATAAATTTTATTAAGTGACTTCTGACTAGATTAGAGCACTTGAAATGTTATGTAACAGTACTTGGCTTGACACGCTCCCGCGTGTCTAGATGGTGTCCTGAAATGCAGGCCAGAAGCCTAGTTACGGAACCAGTCTCCCACAATGTTTAGTGTATAAAATGTGTCCCTAAAAAAAACAATGATTGTAAGATTGATTTATTAACTTTTAGCTGTCGACATCAAACTTCGCGCTATGGACAGCGTTTCCTCGTCAAGAACTGACTGACGCAGAAGCCAGCCTGCGAGGGTTATCGCTTGCACCTTCCGCAGCCCTGCTGGTCCTGCCTCGCCGCACCGCCGCCACCGTAGCCAGGCCTTCGGCCGTATCAAGCCTTATCAGTGAGTATTATGACCCTTCCGTTACTGGTCGTAATCTTCGTTATTCTTCCTTATTTATTGTCCTTATAGTTGTGTGTAAAAGACCGCCCATTGTAACACCCTTTGTAGTTATTAAGTCCTGATTTGATTCGGTTATGGTGTACAATAAAGAGCCTTTGTTCCCATTGTGTTACACTGTTACCCATTGGGAAAAAAAATACCGATTAGTAACACTGTAACTCAATGCCACGTTTGTTTTTCCCATCAATGTACACTGCAACCTTATTTTACGTAATAGGGTTACATATCGGGAACAAAATGTCCCAAAGAGTTACAGAAGTTTATTGTTCAATTAAAGATTAATTCCAACAAGCCCGTTCCATCATCGGACTACGAGACAAACGGCGAAGCGCCATCGTTACATGGTGGACATCCCACCCATACGCACCAAACGTTTTGGGAATACCTTCATTGTGCGTACGGCTAAGGAGTGGAATTCCCTGCCGGAGTCTGTGTTTCCCGATAGCTATAACCTAGGAGTCTTTAAGTCAAGAGTGAATAGGTTACTTTTAGGTAAGCGTGCTCCATCTTCGACCACATCATCACTTACCATCAGGTGAGATGGTGGTCAAACGCGAACCTATTCTAAATAAAAAAAAAAAAAAAAAAAAAAAAAAAAAAACCATTGCAAGCCAAAATATTTTTTGAAATTGTAATTTCTATCTAAATTATTTTAGAACGTGTGTAAAAGACCGCATTTAGCGATGAGACCGCCCATTGTAACACCCTTTGTAGTTATTAAGTCCTGATTTGATTCGGTTATGGTGTACAATAAAGAGCCTTTGTTTCCGTTGAGTTACACCATTTTGTGTTACACTATTACCCATTGGGAAAAAAAATTACCGATGATTAACACTGTAACTCAATGCCACATTTCTTTCTCCCATTAATATACACTGCAACCTTATTTTACTTAATAGGGTTACATATCGGGAACAAAATGTCCCAAAGAGTTACAGAAGTTTATTGTTCAACTAAAGATTAAATAAAACCATTGAAAGCCAAAATATTTTTTGAAATTGTAATTTCTATCTAGATTATTTTAAAACAATGCTACTTAAATCACATCCAAAAATTCACAATCCGAAAATATTTCTGTTGTACTAGACCAGTATTTAAAAATATCCCAATCAATTTTAATCGTAATCGAAATGTCAGTCCCAAAATAATTCTATCCTATCCGCTAATCAACATAATCAAATTTGAATCTTAGGTTAATATTTTTCAATATCCTAAAATCTAATTTACTGCAAATAACAGATTATCAATATTGAGCCTGGATTGTGGTGGTTATTTCTATACTCGGAAATCGAATCGAGATCAAAAATGTAAACAAAAGTGTTGCCAATCTTAAATAATAATCTCAATTGTGTAGTCTGACGTAAAGTACTAAATCGTAGTGCTAATATTGTAGGCATATATTAAACAGTTAAAATACAATATTGCACACAGCTTTCAACTATAAAGTAACGAACTACTTACGATACAACTAAAACTACGATACAAGAATAAAATATAACTGTGAAATAAAATCATACAAATTATTTTTACTTTATTGGCAATAAGGCGTGGTCTTAAACATTTGGACTTCATTTAGCGTTTTCAACTAGCGAAACGCCTGGGCTACGCATGGATGCTTTTTACTAATAAAATAAATGAGAATTTTCTTACACACAAACCTTATCCTGACAATTATGAACATAACAATAAAAATTGTTACCTTAGGTTATCATATTTTTAATTTTGACACTCTACTTTAGCGTTCTTCCAAAAACAATAAAAATTAAAAAAAAAAACTTAAATAATTTGTATTACTGGAGAAATTTTGACTACCCCTTAACTGTTACTTTGACAATGACATTTCTTTGTTTACATTTTTGATCTCGAATTTGATTTAGTGGTAATTGCATGTACTATATTTAACGATCAAACGTTTCATTGATTTAAGAGATACCTGGTTATTGTGGGATTATCGTTGTTAAGATGTATTTCAACAACGCTTTTACCTTCTTAGGTGTAACTTAACGGGAACACAGCGTTCTGTTGAGTTACATTGTCACTCAAAGGGAAAACAAAATGTGGCTTTGCGTTACAGTGTTACTAATCGGTAATTTTTTTCCCAATGGGTAACAGTGTAACACCAAATTGTGTAACTCAACGGGAACACAGGATAAAGAGTATATCTATCTATCTATTTATGAAGGTCGTATCTTATGATTAACGTCGTAGCTGTTCGGTTCATTGCCCTATTATTTAGCATGATAATGTGAAGCTCGTGGCTTAATAGAAAAACCGCATGACTTCAAGATTAAACAATGCTTACCGAACTCGATCGCTGCATGTGTGACTATACTAACATACCGAGATTTCTCCGCGCTTCAGTAAGCCGTTGGTTCCTATCATTTGTACATGTTTGACAGTCGTTACGGGTAGTCAGACGCCAGACAATCTGACGCCAGTCTTACCAAGGTGTATATAGTGTTACTCTGCTAGTTCAGATAGGGAGTCCTTCATATAAAACACTAGTACTCGGCTGCATCTAGTCAGACTATAGTTGGTTCACGTTAAGAAAGTAGTGACGTCATCGTTGTCCGCTCCTCTCGACCAATCAGGTCGCAACAAATTAGAAAGCTAAGCTCACAGTAACCAGTTGACTGGAGAGCTTTTGGCGAAACGGTTGTCTTTTATGCGTTGCCTACCTACATTAAATAATTTAATTAAATTCAATCCTATTGAATTGGTGTGGGCCCACATAAAAATTTGTTAGTGCCAATAACTCAACATTCAAGATGAGTGATGTAAAAAATATATTTTGTGACGTAATAACTTTAATAGATGGTAATCGATGGAAGAAATGCTGCGACCACGTGATACAAGAAGAAAATTTTATCTGATATTTGGATGACGTCATAGAGAACGCAAAACAAAATTCTTTCATAATAAATTCAAATGAAGATTCTAGTGACACTTTTTAAAAAATGTTACTAATTCAAGACAATTCATTTATTTTTTTTTAAATTAAAGTTAATCTTTTGAAATATACATTTAGTTTTGAATTTTTACTCCATTGTGAAAACACCTTTACCCTGCAGTTGCATTGATGACGTCACTATTTTTTTTAACGTGAACCAACTATAGAAGCCGACTCTATACTTAGGAAAAGGCTAAGTAGATATAACGGTACATTATACAACAATTTAAGTTTATAAAATACTGTGGGAGACTGGTGCCTGAACTAGACGGAAGGTCTGTGTTTCAGGACACCAGGTCTCTACCCCTTAGGCAACAGCTACATTTATATAATAGGGTATTTGCCCATTTTTCAAAAATAGTTTAGATTTAATTAATGATCAATTTTAAGCTACAAAAAATGTTTAAAAAAAATAACTGGGTAACATTGGTGAAACTTCAAAATAAAATTTAAATTAAATATTCTCCCGCCCAAAAACACATCGCTGTCACGAAGTCGCATGACGTCATATTTCTCAAACAGCAAAGTGTTTTTGAGGTTAGGATTTCTGTCGTCTTTCTTTCATTATGAGTTTAAAATTATATTATCAATATTATGTAGTGCCTTTTTGTGAAAATAACACAAAAAGAACACCTACGAACGTTTTCTTCAATACAAAATTAATATCTCGTTGTATGACAAGTCGACACGTTTGACAGCTTTGAGAAAATTGACGTCACACTTCGTGATTGGCGTTTGCGGTCACGGGACACACAGATTAAAAATTATAATTTTTATTTTATGAAAATATAAAAATTTTGGAATTATTTTTAGAAATATAAATGTTGTTTAAATTTCCTAACTATATGAAAAACATCGTCTTTTTTACTACTACAGGTAAATACCCTATTATGTAGGTGCTCTAAAATTTTCTGTAATATGGTCAGTATGTTAAATGTAGTAGGTATACACAATAAGAGAAAAAATAAAGGAACAATATAGTTAGAATGGAATATTATTTAAATAGATTACTAGCTGTTGTCCGCGACTTCGTTCGCGTCAGAGGTTTTTCCCGTGTAAATTCCGTTCCCTTGGGAAATTCCATAAATCCTTTCCTAGTGCTCCCCTACACACCCCAAGGAACATACATGCCAAATTTCAGCTTCTTGCGCCCAGTAATTTTGGCTGTGTGTTGTCTGTCAATCAGTCAGTAAGGGAAGCGTTTTATATATACATATATTGATTTATTCTAGTGTTAGTATAGTTAGTAATTGTGTGTGCATGTGTATGACTAAGTGTGTGTGTGTGTGTAGTTGTGTGTGATATGTGTGTGTAGGTAATGCTGTGTGTATAAACTGATGTGATGATGAGTGAGTATTTTATTATGCTTATTAATGATATTATAGCTTGTTCAGTAAAAATCAGTTATTTAGTAGCCTTACCAGTGATTTATAGCTTTTTAAAAAAAGGAATCCTGTTAATCCCTCCAACTAAGCTAAATATGCTTGTGTCTGGAGTGAGTACACGGCAATATTGTAATGGGTAGGGTTCGAAGCCGCGACCCCTCGATCACAAGTCCAAAACCTTACCCATTAGGCTATTGACGTTCCGAATATAGCATTAGTGCATAGCTGTTAGTGTAATGTAGTTATTGCTTACAATTAGCATCTTCAACTGCACAGCAAGCGTCACCGAGTCGTACAGCTGTCCAAGTAGGCAGTTCTTCCGCTGTATCCAGTCTTATCAGTAAGTATACCTTCGTAGGAGTGGAACTCCCTGCCGGAGTCTGTGTTTCCTGATAGCTATAACCTAGAGGTCTTTAAGAGGAGGCTCCCTAAACTGTATGTAACGTTGCATTAATATTCTGAAACAATCACGCATACAATCAAAATGGAACTTCAGTATATGATTTATTGGATCGTTTTCTTTACATGTCTAGACCAGTTTCGTAATTGGAACATTTTCGCTCGATTCATTTTTTAATCGAAAATCATGTCATTTTTAAAGATTATTTACTCGGTTTTTATGTCTAAAATTAGTATTGATAGTTAGAAATCATGGTTTATTATCCAAATATAGGACATTTTTTCTCTAGATCAATTAATACTTTAGTTATAAACGAAATAAGAATTGAGACTTACGACATTTAGTTTCGATCCCGAATATGGTAAAAGAGCGCACGCGATATTCAACTTTATTACTGCTGCGTTAGCGTTTAGCACACAACGGCAGTTTGAAAACCGAACATGGCGAAAGAGCGCACGTGGTATTCAACTTTATTACTGCTATGTTAGCGTTTAGTATACAACGACCTAATCGGGTTGGATGGGGGCGGAGCTTGCATGAAAATTATTTTGGACTGCCTGGTCTTAAGTCAAGAGTAAATAGGTTACTTCTGGGCAAACGTGCTTCGTCTTCGACCACATCATCGCTTACCATCAGGTGAGATCGTGGTCAAACAAGAGCTTATCGTCAGTAAAAACAGCCCTAAACAACCTATGACCGAATCCACTTCAAGTCTGACTAGATGCAGCAATATTGGACATGAAGCGAGTTCCTCTCTAACCCCTGCAAAGACCGGGTGATGTACACCCTCTTGGTAAGAGTGGTGATAGATTTTCTGGCTTTTGACTACCAGTAAAGCCTATCAACGATGTTTAAATGACAGCTGATACCTTAACGTGCTTTGCGAAGCCCGGAGGAGTATATTGGTATGTAATTAATTGTCATCCATTCATGGATAGACCTTGGGAAGCGTTGCTTAACCGTGACGTTTGGACCATGCAGTTTGTTGTATTGCAACTAGCTCAAGTGTTGTCTTAAGGGCCTATACTACCTCAAATGGCTTAGCATGATCCTCCGTTATGTCGAAAATACTGCATCAATAATTTTGGAATAAATATATGGTAAAGTTGAGGATTAATGTTAGGTACTATGTTTGACGAAAACACGATTCCATAAAATTTTCTTGATAGAAAAAAAAAACCAAAGTTTCCTCCAAACCGAACAATAAACCGCTGGTATTCAAAAATAACTTCAAAACTATAAAGCAGGTCTTATGTTATTTACTTTTTGAATTACCATTATTTTCACTGTAAAAAGAAATAAACTAAATTATCGGTGTCTTGGAGTGTTTTCCCTGCCACCCTGTCTCGCTCGCGTGACCGCGGCCAGTAGTGTGCGAGCGAGATAAAGAGTGAGAAGCGCTGAGGTAGTATAGGCCCTTAACAGTGAGTATCATTCTTAGAAAGATTCTTAAGTAGCCTACCCAAATGTCCTTATTTTAGTATTGTTCGTCAAATCGTTGAGCTCCTTAAAATTATAAGTTGAGCTACATGATACCTGACAAATGCTTGCACTGCCTGGACAGGTTAAATCAAATCTGTGTGCTTTGTTTCTCATAAAATACCAGTACGAATTGTATGGATATAATTTATTAAGACTTTATATAACTGTTTTTATTTAATTATTTTACTTAAAAATATTTACATATATCAAACTTTTCTACTGAAACCACATTATGATACCCTGTGTTGTGAGGTCCATAAAATAATGATGGCATCGTTTGGGCAAGCCAAATAAATGAATAATAATTTATTTAGCACAATACTTGTTGATGTTCAATCGAAAAATTAGAATCATGACCCACCATAAGCTTATTTTCTTATAGACATTCAAATACAATTAGTTTGGTAGTCGAAAATCGTTGTAATTTTGACGATTTCAAACAATTTATCGTTAAAGTGGGTAATTCAAAATTGTCGATTGTACATTGCACTGTTTAGAAATTTAGAATCAAATAAAAATGAAATGAAATACACATGTAAGTTAAAACCCTTTTTTTTTTTTTTTACGTGGTAAAATTATCAAATAAGTCCTCCCACTCCGGGCAGGGTGGGAGGGACTGTCAGACTTTTACTGACTAAAATCCACGGTGTTCCTTCAATAACCCTTTACATACCGCGGCCACGGTAACGGGATGAGTCCCACGACCCCGGCGGGCTTCGGCCCTCTGCAGAGGGGGCCTCGTCATGTTGCTGACGCTCTTTGAGGCGCGCGTGGAACACGACGCGCCGTCGACCCGGGCATGGTCCATGGTCGGACAGCGAGTTGCTCTTTACTCGCTGTCCGCATGCCCGCGCCTACGGTGGCCGGAGATCGTCGGCCGACGTCCGACGCCGTGGGCGTCTACCACTGCGGCTGGGCTGGAGGGAGGACGCCATCCTCTCCCTCACGCGGCCCGCCTCCTCCTTCGGAAGCATGACTGCTTCGCAGAAGGAGGCGACCGCTTCCCACTCCCTCTCGCCCCGCAGCATGGCCTCGACCAATGCCGGGCGCGAGAGGTAAGTTAAAACCCTGTCTACTAAACTAGGCAAGGCCTGTATCTTAGAAGCAGTGTCTGGCAATAACCCTTTTAGCTAGGATTTAAGTTTACTTTAGCCAACGTATAAAAAGACTGTGTTCTGAGAATTCATTTCTATGATGAATAAAGATTGACTGTGTCAAAGTGCTATTTTCTTTAAAAAAAATAACTAAAAATGTAAACCTTTCTCCTCCACAGCATTCTTCACGCAACTCTTCACTACCATTATCCTGGAACCTTCCCAAAACCTCTTCACTTGGCTGCGCACGCGCCTATTCCCTCCCCCTGCCTCCCCACCAACGGCTACGCGTTCCCCATCTCCGGGTCCTATGCCCCCCACTTCGCCCGCCCCACCAGGAGCCCGTAGACGCGGAAACATTCATCGCCTACCCTCAGACCGAGCCTCAGATGACGATAATAACACATGGAACGGTAACTCAACTCAGCAAATGTAACTTTCACGATGTTTTCACAGTATAATTTGAGAAAGAGTATTTACTACTTATATAGACAAGGTTGTCTATGTTTGAGGGAGGTGGAAGCTTGTCTATAGGACTCTAATGTGTCAGAAATGCCTTTAGCGTTGCAGGTGACTGTTTGCGGTGATCAGTCAACGCCGCGAAAGTTGATATGTTCTGCCAATAAAAATAATAATGGATGATTTAAATAATGGGCTTGATACCAAATCAGTTACGTCTATATATGTAGTATTTTTCTCTTGTGGTTCAGCCTAGTCCGCACTAGGGTATGTTACTATGTAAAATATATTTTAGTTCCTATGGTTAAGGATTTTTTGAGAAATTGTTTACTTCGAAACCCTTTGGAGTGCTTAACAATTCATATATTCTTTTCGGAGTCACAAGTCTGTTCTTCGGCTCTTGTTTCAGCCAGTTTAAATAATAACGTTGATTTTCCGGCCATATTGAGAATCTTGTCGTCCATTTTGTTTTATTTATGGCGGCAATTTGATCTTTTAAACATATGCCCTAATGCAGGCTTCGCTTGACTTTTGCGCCATTGAATATAAGCGCAGTTGAGTTTTTAATATAAGGTGGGTTGCACATTGGCGATTCTCGTGTTGCTAGACTGGAGATTGCGACCTCTTGTACATTGATTTGGAATTAAGTACTGATGATATAGAAAAGGGTTCAAACCTGGTTCAGTGGTAATATAGATGGGCTATAGATGAACGTCAAAATTATAGCACATGTGTGAGAATATTAAAGAAATAAAAATATTCTAGTAACAATCTAGGTATGATAGCTTCTGCGAATCGCCTTTGTATAGCTAGCCTTATATAAGTATCACAATTTTCATTCGCCTGCTGCAAATACCATACTTTTAGCATCCATTATCACTGTTCGTAACAAATACAGGGATGCTTTATTGCATTTTGAGTAAGAATATTACTTTTGGTGCTTTAGAAAATAATATCTCTTCAGTCGTGCGACTAAGTCGCCGATTGCGATGCTAAAAGTATCTAGTCTGCAACGGGTCTTACATGCAGGTTCTGGAACGAAAGTCGATCGACGCAACAAAAATTAAACACAAGCCAAGTGATGTAGTATTAACTACTGTATGTTTGGTCAATTACAGCGCGTTTGATAATTTTTACGAATTAATTTTCGTTCCAGAAACTGGGTCTTAATCTGCCATATAGTGCAAGGGTACACTGCAATTATTCTTATAAATATGACAGTTTGAATTGTACCCTGCAGATTAGAAAACACTGCAGATTTACTTATGAATATCTCTGCAGTTTCACTTAAGATTGACGATATAATTTGCAACACAATAGGTGTATAACCGCTTGACTGTTAATTTTAATATTTAATGTTAGTCACTCATATCACAGTCTTTCAGTAATAATAATATAGCTAGTTGTTCAATGTCACAAAATTCCAAACTGTAACTTGACCGTTATTTCAAATTTGAGAAAAAATGTTACTATTTATAATCTGTGCCATTTGACAGTTGTTAACGATCTGTCAAACATTGAACTACTACTCTACAACTCTGCATTCATATCACTTAAGCTCATATTACTCTGCAAAATAACTTAATTCATGTGAAATATTAGTGAATTGAATAAAATATAACTTAGATATTAATATTTGACTCAAACGAAATGTATAATCATTTCTTGTGTCACTCTAAATGTATGAATATTTTCTATGTATATATTGACCAATGTTTAAAAAATAATTAAATTTACACTTTCGAGTTCAATAAATATGTATAATTATAAAATTGATTGGAAATTATAATGTTGTGCATTTTGCTTTCAGCTATGAAAAAGGGGGCGATTCTTTTTTTATTTATTTTACTATTTATGATACGTGTTGAATAAATTCGATGATAAGGATTGACCCGTTCGGTGTTACAATCGACCTTTGTTACTTTTTACCCTATTTTCTCAAGACTGCTATAAATATTTATGAAAAAAAAAAAAGATTATTTTTCCACATTTTTATCCACATTCCACCATGTTCAAAAAAAAATATTTTTTATGTCTGCGCCTTTTATTTATTTTATAAAATGGCGTCCTTTTCCTAATGTCACATTGAATGGGTCAAGACTACAATAATTAAGTTTTCTAGATTAGTTACGAACTATTATTATCAAATTTTCGTTGTAATTTTTATTTTAAATAAATATTTGTTAAATATGTATGTCCTTTTTATTTTTGTCGTATTTAGTGAATCATCGATGGTTTCGCTTGTCTAACAGCCAGTTATCACGGATGGTGGAAATGCTAAAAGACTAGCATTCAAATTAGTAATAATTAATTCATTAAGAATTTGGAGTATTTATCAATCTTTGTTAAAGCCTGAAAATTCTTATTTCACACCTCGACAACTTATTTATATTAATTATTGATATAAATAAGTTGTCGAGGCATGCCTTTTAACTTTTGTCGTTTGAAGAAAAAAACAACTAGAACCTTATAGTACAAAGTATTCACCACGTAGCTTATTACACTTTTCCATTCGCTCAAACCAGTTATTATATATATTTCACTCTAAAGTGGGGGTGTTCAAACTGGCTGACTTGAAAGCGTCGACTCCTTCTTCACCGGACTGGAACCTTTGACCAAGGAGACTTTTCTTTCCATTTTAGGAAATATAAAGAATTCGTTAGGGCGGTCAGGACTGTATGGAGGATGGTCAAGAATTTCTACTTTTTAACCGACTTCAAAAAAAGGAGGTTTACAATTCGTCTTGAACTTTTTTATTTTTTTATGTATGTTACCTCATAACTCGGAGATGGCTGGACCGATTTGGAAAATTATTTTTTTTGTTTGAAAGGGTATACTTTCTAGTTGGTCCCATTGTCGTCACGTTTGGATCTGATGATGGGATCATGGAGAAATCGAGGGAACTCTTCAAATATTATAGGCACACCTATAGCGTTTTGCGTATTTCTTATAGTACCTTGTGCAGTTGCTCTCGAAAAGCACCATTTGAGGAAGTGGAACTGATGATGAAGACCCCAGATGGCCACCGTAACTACTCAATAATAAGTATTTCGTTGATTGCGATTAGATTACTTGAATATGGATGTTAAGCACTTTATGCTCGTCACAATGCATATGGTGAAGTAGAGCTGGTGGTGATGTACCAGGAGAACTCCTCAAAAATTAACGGCTCTGCACCGGGAAAAGCAATATTTTTTAAAAGGTGATAAGTACACACATCAAAAGTGTCTAGGGATCAAGCATTTTTATGCGGATTTCTTGAGATTGAGATGTGGCTTTGTAATAAATTTATGATTTTATAAATTTATATGGATCCTTTTTGGTGCACTTCATAATTTGAAACAGGAACTGTTAATCAAATTCGAGTAAAAGATGAAAATCAGCTGTCAATATTTTCCCTATAAAAACATACAACGCATTGAAGACATTATTAGTGCTACTGTTTCCCTACTACTGATTAAAACCAACGTTATTATGGAGCGGCGACGTCATTTAAGCAGGGAAGAAATGCTCAGAGCCGTGGGAATGATAGAAGCTGGTTCCCGGCAACGTACTGTGGCTTTAGCTCTGAATACAAGTCAGAGTGTTATCAGTCTACTTTGGACACGTTACCGAAGCACTGGTACCGTGGCTGAGCGCCATGGAGGACGGTATCGCTGCACCACACGGAGACAAGACCGATACATTCAAATCTTAACTCGAAGAGCTCCAACAATAACCGCCATGATGTTAGCCGTGAGGCTTCATCACTCTTCAGGGAACTTAATTAGCGACCAAACAGTCAGAAACCGCTTGCATGAAGTGAACCTTCATTCCCGAAGACCGCTACGGGTACCACCTATAGCAATGCACAATCGTAGGATTCGATATCAATGGGCTCTTGAACACAGAAATTGGGCAGAAGAACAATGGCGTTTCGTGTGCTTTTCTGATGAGTCTCGTTTTGGTATGAGACCGGATACAATACGTATACGACACTGGAGAACCCCTGGACGCCAACAGCGATTAAAATCCTGCCAGGAAGTCCATCCTTATAGTGGTGGAACCATCATGGTATGGGCGGGTATTTGGATCGGCGGAAGAACTGAGTTGATTTGGATCAGAGGCAACCTCAACGCTCAAATTTATGCTGAGACGATTGTATCTGACGTCATCGTTCCTCTACAAGTGCAAATCGGTCCCTTATTTCAGTTAATGCATGATAATGCACGACCGCACACCGCAAGAGTTGTAAGACAGACTCTCGCCGCAGCTAACATCAATGTCCTGCTCTGGCCTGTGTAGCGTAAATAAAATTAAGTGCGCAGTAAAACACAAACCGCTACTTAACACGTTTAATTTTGATTAAAAGGAAAAAGATAGTAAACATGTACTTAATTAAAAAAAATATAAAAAAGTTAAATATTAGTTATTATTGGGAACCTTTCAGTGATGGCGTGGGTTAACTTAGCGGAAAGAAAAGAATGTTATCGAAAGTATTATGCAAATATTTTTAACTTACCTAACAAAAAAATCGATTGCAATCGGTTATAGCTAGGCGAATACGCAATATTAGTAATTTTAGTTACAAAAAAAACACTAAGAGCATCCAACGCGTCTTGATAGGCCTTAGGTTAGAAAGAGTTTTGACGTGATAATTTTTAGATTAGAAATATACAAATTAGGTGCACTATTTAAAATAAAACTCCTGCTGCGAAAACTCGGTAATTCCTGGACGGCTGGACACGACTGTGAGAAGTAACGTAGAAATCACGGAGCCACTGCGCTGCGGGGTCCGCATCTACCTCGTACCCCCTTCAGGCCTTTGAGATGGACGTCTCAGGCACAGGATGTGCTCGGATACCGGGCGAGAGCGCCCCGACCTCCGTCGTCGATAACCGACGTCGCTTGCCCGTAGGGTGGAGCCAAAAATTGGCTTGTAACGGGATCTAAACAAAAAAGTAACTTCAGACCACCGATGCAAGCTGAATCTTTGATTAATTATGAAACTAGTGCGAAATGGATCGAAAAGAAAAAAGGCGACAATACATACCAAATTAACCAGAAAATCACCCACAGACTATCCTTTTGCTAGGACACTTTATATTTTTTATTGGCTTAACACCAACAGAAAAAACTTTCACTTCATAATTTCGATATGAATCAAAAAATAAGGTCGACCATCACATATCGGGTCCCAAAAATGTAATGACGCCGTCAAAAGGCAAAACATCCGAGGATATTTTTCACGATTCCTTGTTCAAATGTGAATAACAGCTATGAAGAAAAAATTTTATTGAAAAGTTTGGATTAGAATTGGAGGAAGTTTTAACCGTAGCGGTTTTACGCTACAGTACCCCATTTCCAGTAAAAAAAAAAAATGAGAGTAGCAACCCTAAAGGTGAGTGGCAACCCTAAAGGAAAGGTGAGTGACAACCCTAAAAGAAAGGTGAGAGATCAACCCAAGTGAATGTATCAACCCAGTGAGAGGGTGACAATGCTATAACAGATTGACATCACAACAACAGATTGAAAACACAACAACAGATTGAAAACACAATAACAGACTGACAACACAAAAGGGATAGCATCAACCAAGAGTGAAAACCCTAATATACAAATTAAATAAACTAGCCTAACTAACTTTAAACTAAATACATCAAATCAACAACATCGAAGTGCAGCTGATACTGAATAAAATTGAAAGCCGGCCTCCAGTTTAGACGTTAACAGTGCGAGCTTCAGATGCGTCTCCTAAACCTACATTAGAATAGAAAAACAAACGATAGAACTAGAATAATATTCTTAAATATATAGGAACAAAGAACAATATTCAAGACGAAACAAATAAGAGTTGAGATTAAGAAATAACCTAAAAATAACTTCAAAGGAAGTCAAACAAAAACTCGAAGTCGAACACAAAAGCTCGAAGTCAGATAATAACTCGAAGTGAGACACGACACAAAGTCCAACACGACTCAAAGTCAAACACGACTCAAAGTCAAACACGACTCAAAGTGAAACACGACTCAAAGTCTAACACGACTCAAAGTCAAGAGCTTAAGTTATAGAGGGATAAGTTAGAAGGTTAAGTTAAAGAGAGAGGGTTAAGTTGAAGAGGGTGGACCTTAAATCAAAATCAAAAATACGACGCTTAATGAGAGGAAATGGTTATGAATAAATATTAACTCCAGGGAGGAATGAGGGTCGAAATAATAAAGGAGGTGTCGTTAATTGAAAACTAATGGCCTAACATAAGTAATGCTGATTAAGTTAAGAATATGGAACAAATTAATTCATTTAAGTATGTCTTTTATATGATATTGTCCAATATGATGAGAATCACAGTCTTGTAGGACATATGTAGTCATGGAGATGACTCTGATCACACGACATTTAATGAAACGAGGAGCAAGCTTTCCTGTAAAGTATTCAGCAGCTGACGATTTTGAAAAATTACGCCTCCATACAATGTCGCCGGCATTGAGTGTGATAGCCGTGCGGTTCGTATTGTAATTTCGTGAATTACGGAGAAAAGCAGAAGAAAGATTGTCCGCTACTTTTGCGTAAATCTCGGCGAGCGAAGTCAGATTACTCGCGTGTTGTTCCCGACTTTCAGCTAAATTAGTGCTTAGAGTCTGGTTATTCGCACGCGATGAATCCATACAGACTTCTCTACCGAATATGAGAAAGTTTGGCGTAAACCCTGTGGCTAAATTAATACATGAATTGAGGTAAAGTTTGACCTTGGGTAACAATTTAGCCCAATTCCTTTGGTTCTCGCCAACCAATATGCTCAAACAAGTAACGACACTTTGGTTATAACGTTCAACCGTGTTTGCTTGTGGAGTGTAATAAGGGGTATACGTAGGGGATTCAATGCGAAACGATCTAAGAAAATTTAAAAACTGATTACTACGAAAAACGGTAGCATTATCACAGAGAATAGACCGTGGAACTCCGAAGTTAAAAAATATTTCAGATTCCAAAGCTTTTATAACTGAATTGGCGTCAATACATACCAAATTAACCAGAAAATCACCCACAGACTATCCTTTTGCTAGGACACTTTATATTTTTTATTGGCTTAACACCAACAGAAAAAACTTTCACTTCATAATTTCGATATGAATCAAAAAATAAGGTCGACCATCACATATCGGGTCCCAAAAATGTAATGACGCCGTCAAAAGGCAAAACATCCGAGGATATTTTTCACGATTCCTTGTTCAAATGTGAATAACAGCTATGAAGAAAAAATTTTATTGAAAAGTTTGGATTAGAATTGGAGGAAGTTTTAACCGTAGCGGTTTTACGCTACAGTGTGTAATAAGGGGTAAGTCATATCAGGTCGACGGATTGACCTATAATAATTCAAGGCGCGACCGGATAACACTTCGTGGAAGCGTTTAAGCAGATATCTGTCAGTTATGTCGTCTGAATCCTTCTCTTCTTCGATACTGGTAAAAAAATTTCGAACACTGGTATCTCCAGTATAATTTATGTTCCATTTTCTTAGCGAAAATCGTTTTAGAAGGTAACCGGGACAGTCCTCGGATTTCATAGGAGAAGGTAAGTTAGAACGACTAGTACCCGGAGTGGGCCTAGGTGGAATGGGAGGAGGTCTAGAAATAATAATACTTTCGTGTAAAGGAGTCTCACCGATAGAACCTTCTTCGGACATTTTTAAACACAAAATAGAAATAGATTAAATGAAAGAGAGCGGGACTTAGCAGGAAATCGTTAGATATCGTGCCGTAATATCGATACGGGAAGAAGACAACAAAATGAACGTTAAAGGAATCCGCTGGGCTAAGAATCCAACAAAAACAGATACTAGCAAATAGCAGAAAAGCAAACAGTCGGGCTAAAAAATAAAAAAGGTAGACACTAGCACACGACCATTCAAAAAGCTTACCTTTGGTCACGATGCCTAACCATCCACTCATCAAACACACTCTACGGGAAACTAACTACCGCTATCTACTGGGATAAAATAAAACTCGGGATAGATACGTATATTTTGGGAGAAAATAAAAGAATTGGAAATTGGGTATAGTTACAAAGTTAATCTTTAAAATTGAATTTCACAAACATCACAATTAAGCAAAGAACATAAATTCAGTTAGCAATTCTGTAGTCCAGTCGTATGAATCGGGAAAACATTCAAGACAGGTAATCCTTTTAACTTCCATACGGGTATCTGACCAATTCTAAAACCTGAAACTCACAACAAGAAAGATGAAAATTAAAGATTGCTCTCAAGAGCAACCACACACGAGATAACAAAAAAAAAGGTATTTTAGTAATAATTAATATGCAAACTTACTTTAATTCGGGCGCCATATTGTAGCGTAAATAAGATTATGTAGACAGTAAAACACAAACCGCTACTTAACACGTTTAATTTTGATTAAAAGGAAAAAGATAGTAAACATGTACTTAATTAAAAAAAATATAAAAAAGTTAAATATTAGTTATTATTGGGAACCTTTCAGTGATGGCGTGGGTTAACTTAGCGGAAAGAAAAGAATGTTATCGAAAGTATTATGCAAATATTTTTAACTTACCTAACAAAAAAATCGATTGCAATCGGTTATAGCTAGGCGAATACGCAATATTAGTAATTTTAGTTACAAAAAAAACACTAAGAGCATCCAACGCGTCTTGATAGGCCTTAGGTTAGAAAGAGTTTTGACGTGATAATTTTTAGATTAGAAATATACAAATTAGGTGCACTATTTAAAATAAAACTCCTGCTGCGAAAACTCGGTAATTCCTGGACGGCTGGACACGACTGTGAGAAGTAACGTAGAAATCACGGAGCCACTGCGCTGCGGGGTCCGCATCTACCTCGTACCCCCTTCAGGCCTTTGAGATGGACGTCTCAGGCACAGGATGTGCTCGGATACCGGGCGAGAGCGCCCCGACCTCCGTCGTCGATAACCGACGTCGCTTGCCCGTAGGGTGGAGCCAAAAATTGGCTTGTAACGGGATCTAAACAAAAAAGTAACTTCAGACCACCGATGCAAGCTGAATCTTTGATTAATTATGAAACTAGTGCGAAATGGATCGAAAAGAAAAAAGGCGACAATACATACCAAATTAACCAGAAAATCACCCACAGACTATCCTTTTGCTAGGACACTTTATATTTTTTATTGGCTTAACACCAACAGAAAAAAACTTTCTCTTCATAATTTCGATATGAATCAAAAAATAAGGTCGACCATCACATATCGGGTCCCAAAAATGTAATGACGCCGTCAAAAGGCAAAACATCCGAGGATATTTTTCACGATTCCTTGTTCAAATGTGAATAACAGCTATGAAGAAAAAATTTTATTGAAAAGTTTGGATTAGAATTGGAGGAAGTTTTAACCGTAGCGGTTTTACGCTACACCTGCTTAGTCGCCAGACTTGAACCCGATTGAGCATGCATGGGATATGCTACAGAGAAGAGCTCTGCCGAATATGGAGGGTATCCAGTCGCAAGAAGACCTTTTTTTGTTGTTGCAACGAACATGGGCGGCCATTCCACAGCCTGATTTGGATGAACTCATTTTGAGTATGCCAAACCGATGTTCTTGTGTTGTTAGTGTTCGCGGTAGAAACACGGATTATTAATTGTTTAAGTTACCCAATAAAATTTTAAAGAAAACTGTTATTTCAGTCTTTTTTTCGAACTTTAATGTTAGTGGTTCAAATGTCAAAAATCCCTTTATTAGGAAAATGGCAAATTTCTTTATTAATGCAAAGGTGACTTGGTTTATCGTTACTGTGACAAACGAAAACACTTTATTTGATGAATCCTTAAAGAAAATTTTAATTAATATCAATCAGGAGAAAAGTTATTGCAAAAATATATGTTGATCCCTAGACACTTTTGATGTGTGTAGTTGACATTTTGGCTTTTGTTACTAGATAAATTACAAACCGACCCACTAAAAAGCGTGAAAAAATTTTTTAGCAAAAAATAGAACCGACTTCCATATAAAAACACTATAAAAGCAAAAATAACTTTAATTTCGGAAGGCGGTGTCTTTCGTTGTGTATATATTTTCGTTTTTGACACCGCCTTCCGAAATTAAAGTTATTTTTGCCTTTATAGTGTTTTTATATGGGAGTCAGTTCTATTTTTTGCTAAAATTTTTTTTTTTCCTGCTTCAAATACTCAATCGTTTGACGAGCGCTGTGTGAGCTTGCGTTGTCGTGGTGCAGGATGATGCGTCTCTTTGAGTTAGATTTTCGAAGTTTGGCGATGACTTGTGGTAAACAAACTGTGGTATACCACTCTGCGTTAACCGTTCTACGATCTTCAGGTGCAATAGTCGCAACATGGCCGATTTTTCCAACGAACGTGGCCACCACGGAGCAAATACAAAGAATGAGATGAAATGTGATGCCAGTCATGGCATCAGAACGTCTATCCGAACAGTTTTTACATGATAAAACACAACACTTTATCCTTTTCTTCTTGGAATACGAAAAATTCTTTAAAATGCGAACTTTAACAAAGCAGTGCACGGCACGAACGACGACGGTACACTGTCAAAGGCCACGCCCACTCGATGACGTCAGGACCTAGTTGAAAATCACAGTGCACAGTTGCTTAGGCCGCCTCCCATAGTGGCCACCATCTTTGAAGTGCTTCGAGAACGAACAACTTTAGTCGGCATTGGCTCGTCTTGAAAGACCCAGATTGTAGATTGTTGTTTGGAATCAGGATCGTAGGCATAGATCCAAGATTCATCACCACTGATGATGTCGTAGACGTGATTTGACTCTCCTCGGTTTAACCTTTGCAGAGTTTTCTTACACCATCTGACGCGGGCCGCCTTGTGATCGTCGGAAAGCAGCTGCGGTATCCAACGGCAAACTAGCTTTCTCACACCAAGCGCTTCTTACAAGATCTTCTGAATGGTTGTCCCTGAGATGCCTAATAGAGCCTCTATCTCTCGATACGTCACATGACGATCTTCGAGAATTAGTTGTCTCTCAGCAATGATGTTATCTTCAGTGAAGGCGGATTTTGGGCGTCCTTCGCGAGATTTGTCACTAACACTAGTATGTCCACGCTGAAATTCTAAATACCAGCGTTCGACAGTCCGCAGACATGGGGCTTCATCACTGAACACAGATGTTAGCTCTTCAAAACACTGAAGCCGTGTCAGGCCTCTTCTAAAGTTGTAGAAAATTGTTGCATGAACATTTTCCTTAGAAAGAATGTTAGAAAGATTCATTTTCGTACGTAACCTGACAGATTCCAATCGACGCTGTGACTAAGGCCGGCCGCAGTCGTTCGGTTTCCGAATTAGGTTTCCTGATCAGGAATTCAGATTCGGAAACCTGAATGCTCTGCTTACATATGAAATATTCAACAAGGCGCACATTATTCTTATTTTATCCGTTCTGAAAGAACAATGATCTGGAAACCTAATTCGGAAACCGAACGTTTGCGGCCTGCCAAGCAGAGCCTTCTGGTTTCCGAATCTGAATTCCTGATCAGGAAACCTAATTCGGAAACCGAACGTCTGTGGCCGGCCTAAACAATAGCATTAATCCTAATACTTTCAACGGTTTTGAGATTCAAAATTTAAACACATTCGAATATAGAACAGTTCCAAATTCAAAATTGCCGGGAAATATGGAAACGACAGAACTTAAAAGGCATGCCTCGTATTTAGAGGCTTTGAATCGAACATGATTATACCAGCCTCATCGTACCCTAAAAAGAGATAAGAGCTGAGAAGGAAATATTAAGTTCTTTTTAGCTGATAGACAAATTTATACATTTCTATCATTGGTATACAAAAAACCCAAGATGTCTCGAATAAAAGTATCTAACGCTTGAAAATGTCGCCAATTATACCTTCGTAGTAATAGTTATGCTATAAGCATATGTTCTTGTAAATTCCACCTTACGAGAATATTTTAAAGTTGTTTTTACAAAGCAGTGTGCGAAAAACAATAAAATTTACAAGTGACGTTGGACAGTAGGACAAGGCATTGAGTGGAGACGAATATTATACTCTTGTCTGAGCGTAAATATGTTTTTGGGTAGAACATGGCTGTGTATATCAATGAATCAAATATTAATTGTCAAAATGGTTTATTTATTTTATTCTATTTTTTGTTAATGGCAAGTGGAGCCAATGTCGACTATTCTGCCAATGTTTAAAGTAAATTGGAAAAGCAAGTGTGTATGATTAGAGACAAAATGGAATTAGAAAAGAAAAAAAACAAAAGGTAAACGCAGAACAGGAACGGTAGTCACTGTTTCTTCAATTGGTACGGTTGAACTGGTTGGGTTAGTACAGGACTGAAACAAACAAAGAATAAAAATACATAAATATTATAGTTGTTAAACGATTACATAATATTATACCTCAACCATACAGACAATGTTTGGTACTCCGGCTCACAGTTTTATATTGTTGTGACGGATGAAACTCATCAGCGCCACAAATAGAACTATTTGTGGCGCTGATGAGTTTGTTATGGGTGAAGGGAATGTTAGAAGGGAAGAGAAGTTAATGGGAAGAGGGATCTTGAATTTCGGGAGACTGTTATACAAATCTGATGATGGAACGATATTTGCGCAATTAAAAAATATGTGATCCAGTGTGCCTTCTTCCAGGCCGCAATCGCATAGAGATGGTTTATTTACATTTTTTTTTTTAGGTAGGGCCACTCGTAGATCAGCTCAGTAAGGCTGTGCGTCTACTTAACCGGTCTGTAGTGTTAGACTCGTTTAAAGAAATACATTTATAACTTTTTCTATATTTCAACAGTACAGTAAAATATTCCAATACTTACTTAGAGAAATACTACACTCTTCGCTGGTTACAACAAGAATGCCGAGTCAGCCTCACGTATAGCCTTTTATACCTTCTGTCATTACGCCTTCTACCGCGTTTTATGAGAATAATTATTTAACAACTACCCTCAACTAACAATAATTGAATCGAGTTTAACAAAATATACTTCCATTTTAAATTAAACCTAACAGTAGTTTATTTACATTTTTGGTTCAAGTTTTATACCTTTTGCAGTGACATACATATTTTCGTCTAAAAATGCTCCGAACAAACAATGATTGAATTAGTCAGCTTAAAAAAATCTCTCGCCTTTGTTGGCTGACGATGTCCGTCCTACGCATCGTATTGGGTCACCAGGATAACTAAAGTATAAAAATAAAAGTTTTTAATGAGATTGGTGTTGCGCCAAAGCAACACTCGACACTTTTATCATTAGCATCTTCGATCAATTATAGTACTAGATTAAGAATCAGAAACAAAAATAAGTCACTCAGTGGCCACGTTTGCACACACGTAAACATCAATATTATTACTAATTAAATTAAATAACCCTAGCCATAACTTCACTTTATTATAAACCTTAGTACTAATACAAAGAGTACTTATCATTACAAAAAGAACATGATGCATAGTATATAATAAGTATAATACATAAGAACACATGAAAAAACACTCCTCACTAATTAGTAACGTAGAACAGTGTAGAGCACTAGTGCTGAAGGCCCAGTGGTTTGAGGCATGATTAACATGTTGTAGGTGGGTTCAAACCCAGGCAGGTAAAATCGACTTTGAATCATGAAACCACATTAACAATAAATCGTTTGAAACCGTCATTATGACAAAGATTTCCCTCCTTTACAGTGCATGCCGTAGGCGACGTTTAAAATTCACGTCAATACGAGTCGTATTTATTAAATGGCAGATAAGTTACAAGGTAATAGAGAGAACTATCAATTTGGGAAAAAACTTGAAACTAAGCTAAATCAGGCCGCGAGCACAAAAACGGCCTATGTATAATTTTATAAAAAAAAATTAGTTAGTGGACCTATCCTCTTCAAAGAGATTTTTGAAGAGCATAGGTCCACTAACTATTTTTTTATAATATGTTACTTAGGCCGTTTTTGCGCTCGCGGCCTCACAATATGCTTGTGTCTGGAGTGGGTTCGCGAAAATAGTGTAATGGGTTAGGTTCGAATCCGCAAACTCACGATCACAAATCCGACACCTTACCCTACTACCTTTTAGAATGGAAATGCATGTTTCCGCGAATTTCGACCTAATTGTATTTGAATGTCTGTAAGAAAATAAGCTTATGGTGGGTCACTCATGATTCACATTTCTAGATTGTACAGATGTGTAATTTTCAACATATACCCGGACCACTAAGCTGACATAAGCTATTAGTGTCACTTAAATTACTCAAATAAAGGTACGGTATTTAAACTAATAGTGATGGATTCAATTAATTGACTAATAAATGAGTGATGTTTAATCGTGAGAAATATAAAATAAATTATAAATTTATCTGGGGGCACGGCAGTGCCCCCGCCAAGTCGAGCAAAAAAGCGGCACGGCCGTACCATTCTTTTCTCGAAGCAACTCAAGCCATTTTCGACCCCCTATAACTTCATTGTGGATAAAACTAGAAGCCTGAATTTTCAGTAACCAAACAGGCATTGTATAAACACAGTATATTTCAAATTTCATTCAATTTGAACCAGTAGTTTAAGAATTATAACGAGTCAAAGTTTCTTAATTTTGTAAATTTTGTCACTCACTGACTGACCGATCATCAAAAGTCTAAGGCACTTCTAGCAGACATAGAAGCTTCAAATTTAGAATACAATTAGTGTTTAGTATATGAATCAAGGAAAAACTATAATATTTTTCAATTTCGTTCCAGTTTTCTAGATACATCAACTGCATAAATAACTTTGTAATCCCATATAAATATATAGGATTACAAAGTTACATTTGCAGTTAATTAATCAGTGTACCTGTATAATATAATGAAATAATAGATGTAGATTTTTTTGGTGAAAAATATTTTCGAATGACTTCTTCCGCTCGGGTGTATCAGAATTCTACTGACTAAAAACTCACCCTGTTCCTTCGTAAGCCTTAAAGTTCCGGGGCCGCGGTATCTCGATGGAACTTTCCCATAAACCCCGACAGGCAATGGCCCTATGAGGCCCCGTCACTGGTATTAACAGCTTTTTGAGGCGCGCGTGGAACACAACGTGCCGCCGACCCGGGCCAGGTCCTTACCGGACGGTGAGCGACCCCTGCTCGCTTGATTTTTCACTTCATTATTATAGAAGTTAGAGGGGGGGGGGGGGGGTGACACACATTTTACCACTTTGGAAGCGTATATCTTTTAAACGATTAACTTTATGAAAAAGTAATTTTAGAAACATTAATGTCATTTTTAAAGACCTGTCTATAGATACCACACACGTATAGGTTTCATGAAAGAAAATATTTTCAGTTTCAGTTCCATGTATGGAGAGCCCCCTTCATTTTAAATATTTTTTAAATTTTCTCTTAAAATCGGAAAGCGGTTCACAGAATACATCTACCTACCAAGTTTTACATGTATAGTCTTAATAGTTTCGGAATAAAATGGCTGTGACATACGGACGGACGGACAGACAGACAGACGGACGGACATGTCGAAACTATAAGGGTTCCGTTTTTTGCCATTCGGCTACGGAACCCTAAAAAGGAAGGCTACCTACAAAAATAAGAAAAGCTCATAAGACAGAGAGAGGGCTTTGAGAAAACTCGTTGTTGGTATACAAGAAGTAGAAGGTACCGGAAAGGAAAAAAGTAGGACTTTCTACAAAAAGCAATGAGATCCCATAAAAAACAATACTTGTCAAAAACCCAAGTCTCGCAACTTAGTTGTTCTATCGTAAAAAGTTGTGAGATCCATGTAATACCAAGTCGGTTATTAATTTATTCAGTCCCTATTTAAGGGACCTTCTGTCTTAAGTTGTTACGTAATTATCTAACCTAACGACATATTATAGTGACCATATCAATATTAAAAATCTTTACCGTTTTAAATAAATAGATTGACTTGGCAATCGCAATAAACAATTTAATTTATATATGTATTACTTGTGAGATATATTGTGTTTTCATGCGATGGCCGAGTCAATCTATTTATTTAAAACGGTAAAGATTTTTAATATTGATATGGTCACTATAAGATGTCGTTAGGTTAGATAATTACGTAACAACTTAAGACAGAAGGTCCCTTAAGTAGGGACTGAATAAATTAATAACCGACTTGGTATTACATGGATCTCACAACTTTTTACGGTAGAACAACTAAGTTGCGAGACTTGGGTTTTTGACAAGTATTGTTTTTTATGGGATACTATTATCTTTTATTTTGAAGTTGTAGGTAACTAGATTTTATTACAAATAAATCTATTTTTATTAAAAATATTCATATCTAACCAGACATGATAAAAGTCTGACCTCGATCTCGCCTGATGGTAAGCGATAGATGAGGTCTACGATGGAACGAGCGAGCCCAGAAGATGCCTATTTACTATTCTCAAATGAATACATGATAATGATTACACAAACTGAAAATGTTAAGTGTATATCTATTAAAATCCCTAACAGATAGACAGACAGGCGGTAATATACAGTTGCGATTCTGCTGTGAAATCATGATTCCGAAGAATTCACGAAAGATCTGCGTGACTAAAATGCATTTAAATGTCAATGTTACTTATGAAAGTTTTATTGTGATTAACGACGAGGATAGAGTACCTAATTAGTTTCATAACTGGTAGTTCGTAACGTTGCTTCTTATGTCTTAAAAATATAAGACCTAGACCTGGTTCGTAAGGTGAAAATATAGGACCTAGTTTAAATCCTTGGGATACTCCTAGATGAAGCAATCAGTGTGATGTGTAAATACAACGTGTAATTTAAAGGGTATATACATACCAAGTGCATGGCTTCTTTGGATGATAACAAACGATATGGCGAGGGTTTTGTAATCCTAAGTCTACGTGTGTAGAACTTATTACAAATTCCAATACACTGATACCAGAGACCGAATTTTTCAAATTAAGAAGAACGAAAAGAATTATCGTGTTATTGGCAAGTGACGTGGAAAGTTATTGACCCTCGTAGTGCTGTGACACGTTTGTTATGATTGGTATTCAAGAAATACATATATGAAACCAAATAGTTTGTATCAATTCTTTGAGTCAGTTATTTTGTGCTGAAACTGTGCATAGAACCAGATGTTGTCTTCAGCCCTTTTGGATAGATATGGGGTTTCCGTTACACGTTGTATAAAACCTAGGTTTATTTATTTGTTAAAACTTTATGCAACACAAAATGTACAAAGGCGGACTTAATGCCATAGATAGATAGATCCCTTGTATTCTTCACGCCCCAGCTGCCATGGATCAAGGGATCGCGAGCCGTTCTCCGGCCTCCGTAGACGCGGGCTTGCGACGTGGACGGCGAGCAAGTGTAGCTCACCGTCCGGCAAGGGCCAGGCCCGGGTTGACGGCGCTGAGTGGTCCACGCGCGCCTCAAAAACCAGTCAGCAGCATTGATGGAGCCCCAATAGGGCCATTGCCTGCCGGGGTTTCAGGAATATTCTAACGAGATACCGCGGCCCCGGAAAGCGAGGGCAACTGAAGGAGCAGGGTGGGTTTTTAATCAGTAGAAGCCTGACACGGGAGCAGCCTATGGATGATTTTTCCAACAACAAAAAAAAAGGTTAGATCACTGTGGAATTTAAAAGGCTAAAGGTAAAGGATAGGATAACCTTTGAAATGTTGCTAGCCTAAATATATGAATAAAATACTATTGTAAATATAATATATTTGCACGTTGTAATATTTTAATTATCTTTGTTAATACATCGCTTCAAGAAACTGGTCAGAGATCGTTACCTACCTCACTGCCATTCCGTAATCTTGTGTATACGTTGTGTAGGTATACTTAGTATCTATAATTATGAATTTTACCTACATTTAGGTACTAGCTGTGTCTGCGACTCCATTCGAGTGAGAGATTCATCAACATCTGCTTAGCCATTCTGCCCTACACGTATTAAAAAAGTTATTTAACAAATCTAAAAAATCCGACTGCTCAACTGAAATTAGTGTTGCAAAAAACTCGAGTCTTCGAGTCCTATATAAACGGACTCGCATGATGAATTACAAGACTCGACTCATTACAACAGGACTCCAAGACTCGAGAACTAAGTTCTCTACGAGCCCTTGTATGTGACATGAGAGCTCGAGTCTCTTTGTGCGCTCGAGTCCTTTTTATACGGCGAGTCGTACTCAAGTTCTTTTCTTGTATGAGTCTAGCAATTAAATTGTTACGTTAACAGGTACAGGTAGTATCTCAACATATAAAGCCAATTTACCTTTACATCTCTATTTTCATAGAAGTGAGTTTTTAGCTGATTTGTAATGATTTTTTCGTGTCAATTTTTTTTTAGTGCAGAATTACATAACCATTAATATAAACTTATCACCTATTCGAGTCTTTTCGAATGATGCGTTTCAAGTCTCATCTTCATGCTTCGAGTTTTTCTTGAAGACTCGAGTTCATTTTAAGACTCGAGTCCTTTTGTAAGACACAGGTGGTTGTTAAATGACTCGGACTCGGCTTGACTCTAGACTCCGAACCTTTTTAGCACACCGAGTCTTGCTTATTTGAGTCGAGTCTTTAAAATTAAGACTCGAGGACTCGAGTTTCAGTCTGAAATGCAAGAAACAAGCACATTTTTATTTTAAAAAGTGACAAACAGGCGAAACGCATTTAACTTTTTTTTTAATGGGATGGGTCCGCCTGCTTGTCACTTTTTAAAATAAAAATGATCTTGTTTCTTGCATTTCAGATGAGCAGTCGGGTTTTTTAGATTTTTTAAATAACCTTTTTTTTTTCAACTTCTAACAAGTTGAAAACAAAGGTAGAAAACAAATATTAATTGTTAATTAATATTTTATAGTTTTCCCGGTCGTGTCACAATGGCACCCCACCGGATTCAGAAAGTGAAAGAGCTTTTTTTTTTTTTTTTTTAACGTGGTAAAATTATCAAATAAGTCCTCCCACCCCGGGCAGGGTGGGAGGGACTGTCAGACTTTTACTGACTAAAATCCACGGTGTTCCTTCAATAACCCTTTACATACCGGGGCCACGGTAACGGGATGAGTCCCACGACCCCGGCAGGCTTCGGCCCTCTGCAGAGGGGGCCTCGTCATGTTGCTGACGCTCTTTGAGGCGCGCGTGGAACACGACGCGCCGTCGACCCGGGCATGGTCCATGGTCGGACAGCGAGTTGCCCTTTACTCGCTGTCCGCATGCCCGCGCCTACGGTGGCCGGAGATCGTCGGCCGACGTCCGACGCCGTGGGCGTCTACCACTGCGGCTGGGCTGGAGGGAGGACACCATCCTCTCCCTCACGCGGCCCGCCTCCTCCTTCGAAAGCATGACTGCTTCGCAGAAGGAGGCGACCGTTTCCCACTCCCTCTCGCCCCGCAGCATGGCCTCGACCAAGGCCGGGCGCGAGAGGTCTCCGCCTATTGTCTCCGTGAGGACACGTCGGTGCTCTGCCCAAGCTGGGCAGTCCTGCACCATGTGCTCGACTGTGTCCTCAGGGCGACCCTCGCAGTGGTGACACCCAGGCGTCTCTTCCTTACCCATCAGACACAGGTACCTCCCGAAACTTCCGTGTCCGGTGAGGACCTGCGTCATGCGGTAGGTCAGGACGCCGTGACGCCGATCTAGCCACTCCTCAAAGTGGGGTCTTACCGCCGCAATTGCGGCGTGCCCGGCCGTCGGTTGCGACAGTCGCTCCCTCCATACTGCCCTGAGATCGCGCCGGAGCTCTTCCCGCCGCGTCTCGACTTCTCGAGGCAGCGGGGATACGCCCCGGCGCTGCGCCTCCAAAGTGAAAGAGCTAAGTCCATATTTTTAAACTTTCTCTTTGTATTATTTTCCTAGTACCTATTAGCCAGAAGCAGGGTAACACGATAGGTAACCTTGGCAAGAACACTAACAGATGTCTAAATGACAGCCGGGGACCAATGGCTTAACGTGCTTTCCAAGGCACAGAGGAATCTCGATATGTTAAGATGATAACCATAGATCGGAATAGGTAGAGCTGTTTTATGTACTTGCCATAGGTTAGAATAATATGGATATTCCCCGAGTCCCGGGATTTGGTTTTTAAGTAGTAAAATCAGAAAAACTATTCTCGTCTTCGGGACTAGTGAAAGATTACACTTCCTTTCTGACGGATAAATATAAGAAGGACGATATTAAGGATAGTATAATAAATAGATAAACTTGATTCATTAAACCACATATATTTTTATACGTAACAATTTCTTTTTTTTTATTGATAATAGGTTCGAGTTTAACCACCGTCTTACCTGATGGTAAGTGATGATGTGGTCGAAGATGGAGCACGCTCAACAACAATCATTCAAACATTTTTATTCTGAAGTTGTACAAAAACATTTACAGTTGTAAAATTTACAACCTTGCTCATGCGCTTATTGGCTTACATAAACCATTTTTATACATATTGACAAAAATAATGAAATTCAATAAAATCCCGTAGTATCAGTCGGAATCCCGTGGAATATCCATATTAACATCAATGGTTGCGGTTAATTAACCTAAATAGTGTTTAGAAGGCTACGCTTCTGTAACGCAGAGTGTGCAACTAGAATCAAAGATTACTTGAGATCAAAATTAAATACGTTTATTTTACGCAAGGACTTTTCATTATCTCCTATTCATACTCAGAAAAAACAATCATCTTCAAAAGTGACTTTGTCACATCAATAGAAAATCTTCCTAGCCAGCAGCTCAATTGAATACAACCTTTAACACGCCCCCTCAATTTAGCTGCTGCAGCCCTAAGCCTTCAGTACATTTATAATGCTTACATACAGGTAAAGCTTTCGTCAAAACATCAGCCAGCATGAAATCTGTCGACACATGTTTCCTTGAGTACATCCCTAATAAAGTGATACTTTATGTCTATGTGTTTGCTGCGAGCATGATAGACAGGATCTTTAGCAAGGTATATCGCCCCCTGGTTGTCAGCATATACAGTAGTTTTAGATAGCCCTGATAATCCTATCTCCCTCAATAAACTACTTAGGTAGAGAGCTTCCTTCATCGCCTCACTAGCACTAATATATTCTGCCTCAGTGGATGACGTGGCTACAGTTTTCTGTTTTTGAGATCGCCAAGAAATGGCTGCTCCTCCTAAAATAAAAGCATAACCGGAGTATGACAGCCTATCGATTAAACAATTACCCCAGTCGGCATCCGAGTAACCTATCAACGTTTTGCCTATCTTACGAAACGTTAGACGATAGTCGATTGTTTTCTTCAAATATCGAAGAACCGTCTTAGCCGCAATCCAATGCATATGGTTAGGACAAGTCGTGAACTGAGCTAATTTTGAAACAGTATTACAAATATCAGGTCTCGTACCCACGCTTAGGTACATTAACTTGCCTATCAGTTCTCGATACGGCCACGTTACCTGTTCTTTGTGATCTTCATCACGATCTTACTTCGGCTTTGCAAAATTCAGTCCAACTTCAAATGGAGTGGATACTGTTTTGCAATCTTCCATACCAAATTTATTTAAAGTATCTTTGATATGATTTCGCTGTGACAGACTTATAACACCATCTTTTCTTTCAATTTCTATCCCTAGACAGTATTTGGCTGGTCCAAACTCTTTCAGCTCAAAATCTTCAGCTAAGGTTTTCTTAAAATGTTCTATCCATTTAACATTCTGTGAAGCTACTAAAACATCATCATCGTGAATTGTTACTATTAAAATTGTTCCATCTCCCCTCCGCTGTTGATAAAGACATGCTTCATTCTTAATTGGCATTAAGCCCATTTGACGAAGCTTCTCATCTAATCTGAGATACCACTGTCGTCCGGCTTGCTTTAAACCAAATAAAGATCGCCTTAGTAAACAGGCATCTCCTCCAGCCTTGAGGTCTCGTAACATTTTTCTAGCGCACACATGAATGACTGAGTTCTACTACACTATCTTCTCTTCGAATCAACGTATTAAGACTCTCTATAGAGAATTTTCGGTATTTGCATGTATACCTCTTCATCGAGTCGACCATTCAAATATGCTGTGTTGATATCCAATTGATGTACTTCAAGGTTCAATTCTACAGCAAGTTCCATTAGTAATCTAATTGATTCAAGTCTTGCTACTGGTGCATACGTTTGATGGTAGTCTATTCCATAACGTTGACTAAAACCCTTTGCTACCAATCGAGCCGTCTTCTTCGTGCTCAAGTCGACATTCAATTTTGTTGTCAATACATAACGACAGCCCACGATGTCTCGGTCTTTAGGCTTCTTTACAATATCCCAAGTTTAATTCTTTATTAAGCTTGTTATCTCAGATAGGATTGCTTCTCGCCACCCCACATGATCATCGCTTGATAACGCTTGTTCAAGAGATATTTCAGCCACTGCAGAAAAAAATTCTTCATCATTCTCTTCATGATTTTCATTATTCAGCACTTCACCTTCAAGTTGTGGATCTGTCTCATTAACATTACCTTGATGTTCTTCATTTCCTTCAGTTCGTTCTGCATCTCCTGAATGTACTTCTACCATGTTGTATACTTTCTTCGGACGTCCACGCTCCCCCTTAATGAGTTTAGGTCTTCCAGGAGCTCGCTTTAAAATTGGCTGTCTACGACAATCCTCCGCAACTTCTTCAATTTGATCCATATCTTTATCACAATTGCAACGAGAGTTGTCTCTGTTGTCTTGAAAGTCACAACCTCCTGAGCACTCTCTTACAGTGAGTTCTTGTTCTCTAGCAAAATCACCAGCACCTAAGGTAGGTTTTTGTGTGGCTTCATTTGGTACTTCAAATTCTACAGTTCGAATTATAGGTTTTTCTCGTGTTCGAATATTATTATCAACTTTTAATTCAATATTCTTATCATTATTCAAGGTTTTTACTTCTCTTTGAAATTTAACGTCTCTAGCTTCAATAACTTTGTGTTCAGCTGGAATCCAAATTCGGTATCCCCTCGTAGATCTCGGATATCCAACTAGAATTCCCTCGCTGGCACGTGCATCGAACTTGTCTTTCCCTGGTGTCTTATCCAAAACGTACGCTTTGGTACCAAAACTTCGGATAATCGTTAACGATTATCCGAAGTTTTGGTCCACAGCAGTTCCAGTCCATTTTTCAAAAGGAATGCCTCCTTCTAAGCTGCTGGTTGGACAACGGTTTCGTACGTAGCATGCTGTCACAACCGCATCCGCCCAAAAGCCTACAGATAGACCAGACGACAACAACATACACCTAGCCATTTCCAACAAAGTTCTGTTCATGCGTTCGCTGACACCGTTCATCTGAGGAGTATGTGGTATTGTCAATCTTCGTCTGATACCTTCATTCTCTAAAAACTCATCAAACTCGCGATTGCAATATTCACCACCATTGTCAGTCTGAAGAAATTTAATTTTCTTTCCTGTCAACTTCTCAGCGTAATTTTTATAAAGTTTAAATGCACTAAATACTGCACTTTTCTTCCCTAGTAGATAAACTTCACACCACCGGGAACTGTCATTGAAAAAGCTTACAAAATATTTCGCGCCTCCTATGGATTGCGTTTTCATCGGACCTACCACGTCGGAGTGTACGATACGTAATAACTTATTACACGGTCCACTCGACTTAGAAAAAGATAATGAACTCATTTAACCCTTAGCACATATATCGCAATTGAATATATCACGTAAATCTGCCTCTTTTATATTATGCCCGCAACGGTTCAGTAGTTTTACGAGATCTCTACCATTTAAATGACCCATACGCTCATGCTAAGCTAGGATATCAATTGAATCTACAGCAGAATAAGCTTTTTCATTCAATTCCTTAACAAGGTAAAGATTTCCCTTTCGTACAGCTGTCATCACGGTCTTACCAGACGTCGCATCATTTATACAGGCCCTATCATTAGTAAAATTAATCTCATACCCGTTATCTGCAAGTTTTGCTACTGACAGTAAATTGCTACGAAGATCTGGTACGAACAAGGTATTTTTGAAGGTAATTCTCCTGTTTGGCGCTGACAACCGTATATCACCTTTGCCCTTTACATCAGTCGACAGATTGGATGCTAAGTTGAGTTTATCCTGCAAAACACAAAAGTTATCTGTAAATTTATCTAAGTTATTACACAAATGCGATGTAGATCCACTATCAAGTATCCAGTCATTCTTTGTAGTTTGTAAAGAGTTCGAAAGATTTGTACATTTAAAAAGAATATCAAAAGTACTGTCCTCTTCCTCTTCTGGATCTGCTATATATTTAGCATCGTCATTGCTCCGCTTCATCTTACATTCTGAAGCTTTGTGACCATATTTATGACATTTAAAGCATTTGTAGGTAAATTTATTGGTCTTAGGTTTTTGTTCTTCCTGTTTTGCATTTTTCGGTACTCTACGCTTCACGTACATTGCGCCCTCGATATTCTCAGCTTCCGTTGCATTTGAAATGCTAGCTTTTTCTAATATTTTAATTTTAAGCACTTCTGATTTCGGTAATTCGTCCCTACTTTCCATAGCGCATCTAAAATTCTCATAGCTTTTCGGTAAACTATACAGCAATAAAATCGACAACATGTCCTCTTGTATCTCAACACCCATATCATTTAACATGTTCGCTGCCTCAAAGAAATCACTTAAATGATGCTGTACATCATCGCCCTCCTTCATACGGCTCAACGTAAGCTTTTTAAGTAGACTTGCTTTTCTTACCGGACCTTTCGATGCGTATACAGTCTCCAACTTCTTCCATATCTCGTGTGCAGTTACACACCCTCGAATATGTTTTAACTCACCAGGACTTATTGCTATAATCAGGTCGGCCTTCGCCATATCATCATTCTCTGACCATTCGCATACCGCCTCCGTGGCTGCCGGTTTCGTTAGGGAGCCGTTAACATACTTCCAGGCTTGATTTTTTATGAGTAAAGCCTGTACTTGTATTTTCCACGTATCGTAATTTTGATGATTCAGTAACTCTATTTTTTGTGTCGCCATAACTTATTAAAAGCTATTAAACTCTTGGCTATTCTGGGCCAATAACCTGTTAGAAGGCTACGCTTCTGTAACGCAGAGTGTGCAACTAGAATCAAAGATTACTTGAGATCAAAATTAAATACGTTTATTTTACGCAAGGACTTTTCATTATCTCCTATTCATACTCAGAAAAAACAATCATCTTCAAAAGTGACTTTGTCACATCAATAGAAAATCTTTCTAGCCAGCAGCTCAATTGAATACAACCTTCAACAAATAGCTCTACCTATTCCGATCACTGATGATAACCCATACACAGACTGATCTCGGAAAGCAGATTGCTTAAGGTCTGCTAGAAGAAATACAATCAGCAGAATCTTTGTACCCTATTGTCTCAACTAATTAAAACAAAAAACAGTTTTGTTTTACGTTCTGCTTAATAGAATCAAATGCCTCGCTGAATTCTCAATCGTGACATCTGCATTATGGCTTTTACTTTTCATAATTTTTGTCATGTTTCACGATGTCAGCACAGTGTTAAGTTAATAAATTTTTGTTATTGCGTGCGTTACCAAATGTACGCTGAATTAACCTTAGAAACTTGCTTATAATACTTGACGGCGTACGTATTTTCACAATCAAAGTAAATAATAGCTTGTACGGTGAACGTGACAGGTTCGATCGTATGGTCTGCACCATAGAGTAAAGTAATATAACGGGTCTGCACCCTACGGTGTCCACTATGTTAACGCGGTGTAGAGATGTGTCCCTCACTCATGAGGTACCTCATTTGAGGTACTCGTGATCGCCAATTGAAAGAGTTACTCGAATTTCAACATTGAACCACCTCACTCGTTCACGCGGTCTCAAAAATTGACATTGACAATATTGACGCGTCGCGAGCGCTTGTGAATAGCGGGCATAGATAATAAGAAAAATAGAGGATCTGAAATATGGTCACGTGATTTGAAGCCAAGTGTACATCAAAGATGGCGTAGCTCCGCCCACATAGTGTTGTACCTGTTTTGTCGATATTGACAATTTTTATGTAATATAAAATAAAGATTTATCGTTTAGTTTACGTTCAACTCGGAACAGGGAAATTAATATATATATATCGTTATAAGTGATGGTGAAGTATCTTCACAATCTTAATATATACATAATCTTACTCTTACTAATATTAGGTATCCGTTGTGTGAAATGTCCAAGGATATTATTATTATGTGTGGATGTATGGATTTTTGTTACTCAGACACGCTGCGATCTGGATGATATGTTACTTTTTATCTCGATTTTACTTTCCCGTGGGATAATTTTCAAACAGGCTCGCGGGCGAAGCCGCTGCCAGAAGCTAGTCTGTACTAATAGAAATAATATTATAAAGAGGAAAAGTATGTATTTTTGTATGTAACGAATAGGCTCCGAAACTACTGGACCGATTCTAAGAATTCTTTCATCAATAAAAAAATTACACTATTTAGGAGCCACGCTACAACCAATAATAGCCGAGCGGCGGTTGAAATCGCGCCATAACAGCTAGAGTATTATAAATGCGAACGTTTAATTACATAGATGTATGTTACACTTTCATGCAAAAATGGCAGAACGGATTTGGATGAAATTTGTCACAGGGATACATTATAATATGGAATAACAGGATAATTTATCCCGGTATAACATTCCCGTGGCATAATCTGCCAATTCTACGCGGGCGAACCGCATCATACTATAATTATGAAAAACTATTTCCACGCAACTTCGGTCACTGGGAGCGGTAGTGTACATACTTTCAGACTTCCTCTTAAATTCTAAATCTATCCTACTTAGTTGTACCAAAGTGTTTACAAACTACAGATGTTACAACTACCACCAGTAGCAGAGATGGATTCTCAGGGTGTTGCACTCTTATTTTATAAGTCCCTTTATTCGCTGTTTACATTAAGATTTCAATCAAAAGAATTGTACCGTATTATAAATTGAGCTGTACAAAGAATTTTGCTGTAATAAAGGGACACTTTTATTTAAAAATATTCAAAGATAACTTCATTGTACATTCTAAAGTGAGTACTTTATTAAAAATCTGACCCTTCCAGAGAATGTTGGCTAAAGAAAGGAACGTTGTATTTAAATCATGTAGTCTGAACTAATTTTGTATAAAGCCCCGACAGCTAAAAATAAAACACAGTTATAACATCAAAATCCGTGCGTTTCACAGTACTCCGAATCCCACGAATTTGTACGCTGGAACAAGGGTAGGTGAGAGAGTGCATAATAATAAATAAATAAAAATACATTTTACAAATTAAAATAATTTATTCGTGACGAAATAATATTAGTTTTGTCAAAAAATTTCTTTTTGATACATGTTCGTCATGTTTTTTGCCATAATATTTGTATCTTAAATCTAAATATGCAATAATAACTGACTTTATTAGTAGTAACTTATGGAAACTGTCATGTTCGCTGTTGGTGTTAAAAATTCTTTCGTTCGTAAATTTTGTTTCACAATTTTCTCAGTCATTTTTACAATTTTAACTAAAGTTGGAGACGGATATGTTAAGCCACCTTTTGATTTTTTTTCAATTAGGCTTTGTTAGTAGGTAGGCGATAAAGCCTGCTATGTACATGATGACCTGTTTCGTGTATTCACTCTGTGTAATATTAAGGTGATCCAGGTACTCCTCATACAGCGTACTGTCATCTTCTTCAATTAAAATATTGCGGTCCGTTAATTTATTAATATTTTTCACAGGATCATCTGTACTAGGACAATTCAAAATTGATATTTGTTCAAGAGGTATACAGTTCCCAATACCGTGGTCTCTTATTTCAGCACGAATTAACAGTCGTTTATAGGTTGCCTTAAATTGTACGGCATTGGGATTATTGTTGTATCCACCTCTTGAACGAACAGCAGAAAAAAAAAGTTCCAGGTGATCCTGTGAAATTTTATAGAAAGGCAAGTATTTCATATGTTGCTTCTCTATGACCAATAATTGGTATAAATTGAGTGCACTGGACATGTTTACGAGCATACCAATAAAGCCTGTCTTTCGACGAGACGTAAGAATTGACTGCCCTGATTCCAACTTTAGTTTTTTTATATATATTTTTGTTTCATGGAACATTTTAATCGCATCTCCATAATTTTTACAAAATAAGGCCATCTTCCAGACTGGTTGCCGAAGAGATCGGCTATTAAGGCAATCGAACAAATTATTGAATATCCTTATGAATTTTGCTGTCGGATGACAGCCTTGAAATTGAGGCAATCCCAATTTGCTCTCGCAAAATTCAAGTGCGTCCGCCACTGAGTTGCTAAACAATTGAGTAGCAAGCCGCACTTTCATTTTTTGAGTGCCAAACTCGATGTGAGCTTTGCTCAGTTTGGTGGCTGAATGTAGCCCTTCGTTCTCTTGTAAATCAAGAAGCAATTTAACAAATTTAAAGTCTTTTTTATTTTCTTGATAATCTACTAATGTTCCTAAATCACCAAATGCGTTTCTGATTAATTTGATGGCATGACAGGGATCTATAAAAGCACAAACTTTTTGTTTCCCGACATTAAATTCAGTTATATTTTGATTTTTGAGCAAATCGCAACCAAGCTCCTGGTACATGGCAAAATTTGCAGCTGGCCCGTCACATGTTAGTGCAACTACGTTCACGCCAGCTGGGCCTGTTGGTACAGTGGTCAGTGGCCCTGACTGCTATGCTCAAGGTCGTGGGTTCGATTCCCACCCAGGACAAATGTTTGTGTGATGAGCACGATCATTTGTTCTTTGTCTGGGTGTAATTGATCTATAACATGTATGTATTTAAAAATATATATGTATGTTTATCAGTTGTCTAGTACTCATACCACAAGCTCTGCTTAGTTTGGGACTAAATGGCGTTGTGTGAAAGTTGTGGAATATTATTATTATTATTATTATTAGCTGCCTCCACCATTTCAATGCAAATAGTAACTAAATGGGCCTTTTGCTCTCCCTTTAGTGAATTTATCAAAAAATATCCTACAGGAGCTTCCACGCTTCGTTTAGAGCTGTGAGCAGCATCACAAAGCATTCAGTGGCTTCTTCTGTTGAATCGTTTTCTCCGGTTATCCCCGTATTAACTCTGCCATAAAACTTCTTTGCTGCATTGTCCCAATATAGACCTCTTCTTATAGCCATCTCGTCAATTACAAGAGTGCAGAGGATCGGTCTAGAGCTATTTTGGGCCTTTATTTTCAGAGTTTTGAAAGCTTCGGATGTAAACCCTGGTTCTGCATCTACGTGCTGGTACCATTTTGACAGTGTCCGAGGATGAGGTACACAATTCCGATATGTTGTCCCCACGAACTGATAAGCTTTTGGCGACATAAAGTTTAATGTCAGTGCAAATTTACGTAGATCATCACCGTATGATCGCGGACAAGACTCACCTCTGTGTTTTGAAATTTGTCTCGAAAGAAACTCAGGAGAGCCAGCGCATTCTTCCAATAGAATAGCACCTTCGTGAGGAATGAAATTTTGTTTTTTTTAGCTCGCCTATTATGTTTTGAAAAGTGTGTACTTTACGTTTCAGCCTTCGGCACTTCTGATTCACCACTTTTATTTTCTTCCTTTGTATTTGAATTTTTTCTTTTAATGATTGCATTTTAAATTTTGTTTCATCTGCAATAACCTGGAAGAAACAAAAGAAATATATATATATATATAGTATATGTATTTTAGCAGTAAATTATAGGAGAGTGAGGAACTTATTTTGAGGGTTCAAAAAATATATAAATCTATACTAATATTATAAAGCGGAAAAGTTTGTTTGTTTGCTTGAACGCGCTAATCTTCGAAAGTACTGGGTGGATTTGGATGCAATTTAGTATGGAAGTAGCTTGAAGCTTGAGGAAGGTTATAGGCTACTTTTTACGCGACTGCAAAAAAGGAGAGTTATGTTTTTACCGTGATAGAATCCACGGGAGCGAAGCCCCGCTTGAGTACTAGTTATTTATAAAAAAAAAACGTTATTGCGAACACTAGAATAAAACTGATTATAAGAGAAGTAATTTTTAAAAATCTCATGATTCTTTTGAGTTCTACATTCGAACTGTCAGGCCATTTTGTTGGTATCATAGTTTTCTTATGAGTAATGAATGAAAATAAAAACTAACCATGGACATCTCTTCTGTATTTCCCGGTAAATTTATGTCACTGGTAGATTGCACCTGCTCCGAGTGGATGGGATTATCTACATCCATTGGAATATGCTGAAATAAAAAATGTTTTATACAGTTGTCTAAACTACAAATATAAAGAAGAAAGATTTAATTTTGTTTGTATGTTACGATTTAATTAAAAAACTACGGAACTCATTTCAAATACTCTTTCATCAGTAGAAAGCTGTATAAGTCCTGAATAACATAGTCTATAAGCAGAGGGCGAGCGAGGCCGCTGGAAATAGCTAGTACAATATAATTTTTTAAGAACATGTTCTGATGATTCTTTCAGTCACAAACTATTCTGTTTTTAGTATTTGTTGTTAAAGCGGCAACAGAAATACATCATCTGTGAAAATTTCAGCTTTCTAGCTATCACGGTCACGGTCACAGACAGACATCCAGACAGACGAACAGCCGAGTCTTAGTAATAGGGATCCCTTTTTTACCCTAAAAACTGATCAAAGCTCGGTGGTGTGCAGTTGCTCTCGAAAAGCACCATTTGAGGAAGTGGAACTGATGATGAAGACCCCAGATGGCCACCGTAACTACTCAATAATAAGTATTTCGTTGATTGCGATTAGATTACTTGAATATGGATGTTAAGCACTTTATGCTCGTCACAATGCATATGGTGAAGTAGAGCTGGTGGTGATGTACCAGGAGAACTCCTCAAAAATTAACGGCTCTGCACCGGGAAAAGCAATATTTTTTAAAAGGTGATAAGTACACACATCAAAAGTGTCTAGGGATCAAGCATTTTTATGCGGATTTCTTGAGATTGAGATGTGGCTTTGTAATAAATTTATGATTTTATAAATTTATATGGATCCTTTTTGGTGCACTTCATAATTTGAAACAGGAACTGTTAATCAAATTCGAGTAAAAGATGAAAATCAGCTGTCAATATTTTCCCTATAAAAACATACAACGCATTGAAGACATTATTAGTGCTACTGTTTCCCTACTACTGATTAAAACCAACGTTATTATGGAGCGGCGACGTCATTTAAGCAGGGAAGAAATGCTCAGAGCCGTGGGAATGATAGAAGCTGGTTCCCGGCAACGTACTGTGGCTTTAGCTCTGAATACAAGTCAGAGTGTTATCAGTCTACTTTGGACACGTTACCGAAGCACTGGTACCGTGGCTGAGCGCCATGGAGGACGGTATCGCTGCACCACACGGAGACAAGACCGATACATTCAAATCTTAACTCGAAGAGCTCCAACAATAACCGCCATGATGTTAGCCGTGAGGCTTCATCACTCTTCAGGGAACTTAATTAGCGACCAAACAGTCAGAAACCGCTTGCATGAAGTGAACCTTCATTCCCGAAGACCGCTACGGGTACCACCTATAGCAATGCACAATCGTAGGATTCGATATCAATGGGCTCTTGAACACAGAAATTGGGCAGAAGAACAATGGCGTTTCGTGTGCTTTTCTGATGAGTCTCGTTTTGGTATGAGACCGGATACAATACGTATACGACACTGGAGAACCCCTGGACGCCAACAGCGATTAAAATCCTGCCAGGAAGTCCATCCTTATAGTGGTGGAACCATCATGGTATGGGCGGGTATTTGGATCGGCGGAAGAACTGAGTTGATTTGGATCAGAGGCAACCTCAACGCTCAAATTTATGCTGAGACGATTGTATCTGACGTCATCGTTCCTCTACAAGTGCAAATCGGTCCCTTATTTCAGTTAATGCATGATAATGCACGACCGCACACCGCAAGAGTTGTAAGACAGACTCTCGCCGCAGCTAACATCAATGTCCTGCTCTGGCCTGCTTAGTCGCCAGACTTGAACCCGATTGAGCATGCATGGGATATGCTACAGAGAAGAGCTCTGCCGAATATGGAGGGTATCCAGTCGCAAGAAGACCTTTTTTTGTTGTTGCAACGAACATGGGCGGCCATTCCACAGCCTGATTTGGATGAACTCATTTTGAGTATGCCAAACCGATGTTCTTGTGTTGTTAGTGTTCGCGGTAGAAACACGGATTATTAATTGTTTAAGTTACCCAATAAAATTTTAAAGAAAACTGTTATTTCAGTCTTTTTTTCGAACTTTAATGTTAGTGGTTCAAATGTCAAAAATCCCTTTATTAGGAAAATGGCAAATTTCTTTATTAATGCAAAGGTGACTTGGTTTATCGTTACTGTGACAAACGAAAACACTTTATTTGATGAATCCTTAAAGAAAATTTTAATTAATATCAATCAGGAGAAAAGTTATTGCAAAAATATATGTTGATCCCTAGACACTTTTGATGTGTGTAGTTGACATTTTGGCTTTTGTTACTAGATAAATTACAAACCGACCCACTAAAAAGCGTGAAAAAATTTTTTAGCAAAAAATAGAACCGACTTCCATATAAAAACACTATAAAAGCAAAAATAACTTTAATTTCGGAAGGCGGTGTCTTTCGTTGTGTATATATTTTCGTTTTTGACACCGCCTTCCGAAATTAAAGTTATTTTTGCCTTTATAGTGTTTTTATATGGGAGTCAGTTCTATTTTTTGCTAAAATTTTTTTTTTCCTGCTTCAAATACTCAATCGTTTGACGAGCGCTGTGTGAGCTTGCGTTGTCGTGGTGCAGGATGATGCGTCTCTTTGAGTTAGATTTTCGAAGTTTGGCGATGACTTGTGGTAAACAAACTGTGGTATACCACTCTGCGTTAACCGTTCTACGATCTTCAGGTGCAATAGTCGCAACATGGCCGATTTTTCCAACGAACGTGGCCACCACGGAGCAAATACAAAGAATGAGATGAAATGTGATGCCAGTCATGGCATCAGAACGTCTATCCGAACAGTTTTTACATGATAAAACACAACACTTTATCCTTTTCTTCTTGGAATACGAAAAATTCTTTAAAATGCGAACTTTAACAAAGCAGTGCACGGCACGAACGACGACGGTACACTGTCAAAGGCCACGCCCACTCGATGACGTCAGGACCTAGTTGAAAATCACAGTGCACAGTTGCTTAGGCCGCCTCCCATAGTGGCCACCATCTTTGAAGTGCTTCGAGAACGAACAACTTTAGTCGGCATTGGCTCGTCTTGAAAGACCCAGATTGTAGATTGTTGTTTGGAATCAGGATCGTAGGCATAGATCCAAGATTCATCACCACTGATGATGTCGTAGACGTGATTTGACTCTCCTCGGTTTAACCTTTGCAGAGTTTTCTTACACCATCTGACGCGGGCCGCCTTGTGATCGTCGGAAAGCAGCTGCGGTATCCAACGGCAAACTAGCTTTCTCACACCAAGCGCTTCTTACAAGATCTTCTGAATGGTTGTCCCTGAGATGCCTAATAGAGCCTCTATCTCTCGATACGTCACATGACGATCTTCGAGAATTAGTTGTCTCTCAGCAATGATGTTATCTTCAGTGAAGGCGGATTTTGGGCGTCCTTCGCGAGATTTGTCACTAACACTAGTATGTCCACGCTGAAATTCTAAATACCAGCGTTCGACAGTCCGCAGACATGGGGCTTCATCACTGAACACAGATGTTAGCTCTTCAAAACACTGAAGCCGTGTCAGGCCTCTTCTAAAGTTGTAGAAAATTGTTGCATGAACATTTTCCTTAGAAAGAATGTTAGAAAGATTCATTTTCGTACGTAACCTGACAGATTCCAATCGACGCTGTGACTAAGGCCGGCCGCAGTCGTTCGGTTTCCGAATTAGGTTTCCTGATCAGGAATTCAGATTCGGAAACCTGAATGCTCTGCTTACATATGAAATATTCAACAAGGCGCACATTATTCTTATTTTATCCGTTCTGAAAGAACAATGATCTGGAAACCTAATTCGGAAACCGAACGTTTGCGGCCTGCCAAGCAGAGCCTTCTGGTTTCCGAATCTGAATTCCTGATCAGGAAACCTAATTCGGAAACCGAACGTCTGTGGCCGGCCTAAACAATAGCATTAATCCTAATACTTTCAACGGTTTTGAGATTCAAAATTTAAACACATTCGAATATAGAACAGTTCCAAATTCAAAATTGCCGGGAAATATGGAAACGACAGAACTTAAAAGGCATGCCTCGTATTTAGAGGCTTTGAATCGAACATGATTATACCAGCCTCATCGTACCCTAAAAAGAGATAAGAGCTGAGAAGGAAATATTAAGTTCTTTTTAGCTGATAGACAAATTTATACATTTCTATCATTGGTATACAAAAAACCCAAGATGTCTCGAATAAAAGTATCTAACGCTTGAAAATGTCGCCAATTATACCTTCGTAGTAATAGTTATGCTATAAGCATATGTTCTTGTAAATTCCACCTTACGAGAATATTTTAAAGTTGTTTTTACAAAGCAGTGTGCGAAAAACAATAAAATTTACAAGTGACGTTGGACAGTAGGACAAGGCATTGAGTGGAGACGAATATTATACTCTTGTCTGAGCGTAAATATGTTTTTGGGTAGAACATGGCTGTGTATATCAATGAATCAAATATTAATTGTCAAAATGGTTTATTTATTTTATTCTATTTTTTGTTAATGGCAAGTGGAGCCAATGTCGACTATTCTGCCAATGTTTAAAGTAAATTGGAAAAGCAAGTGTGTATGATTAGAGACAAAATGGAATTAGAAAAGAAAAAAAACAAAAGGTAAACGCAGAACAGGAACGGTAGTCACTGTTTCTTCAATTGGTACGGTTGAACTGGTTGGGTTAGTACAGGACTGAAACAAACAAAGAATAAAAATACATAAATATTATAGTTGTTAAACGATTACATAATATTATACCTCAACCATACAGACAATGTTTGGTACTCCGGCTCACAGTTTTATATTGTTGTGACGGATGAAACTCATCAGCGCCACAAATAGAACTATTTGTGGCGCTGATGAGTTTGTTATGGGTGAAGGGAATGTTAGAAGGGAAGAGAAGTTAATGGGAAGAGGGATCTTGAATTTCGGGAGACTGTTATACAAATCTGATGATGGAACGATATTTGCGCAATTAAAAAATATGTGATCCAGTGTGCCTTCTTCCAGGCCGCAATCGCATAGAGATGGTTTATTTACATTTTTTTTTTTAGGTAGGGCCACTCGTAGATCAGCTCAGTAAGGCTGTGCGTCTACTTAACCGGTCTGTAGTGTTAGACTCGTTTAAAGAAATACATTTATAACTTTTTCTATATTTCAACAGTACAGTAAAATATTCCAATACTTACTTAGAGAAATACTACACTCTTCGCTGGTTACAACAAGAATGCCGAGTCAGCCTCACGTATAGCCTTTTATACCTTCTGTCATTACGCCTTCTACCGCGTTTTATGAGAATAATTATTTAACAACTACCCTCAACTAACAATAATTGAATCGAGTTTAACAAAATATACTTCCATTTTAAATTAAACCTAACAGTAGTTTATTTACATTTTTGGTTCAAGTTTTATACCTTTTGCAGTGACATACATATTTTCGTCTAAAAATGCTCCGAACAAACAATGATTGAATTAGTCAGCTTAAAAAAATCTCTCGCCTTTGTTGGCTGACGATGTCCGTCCTACGCATCGTATTGGGTCACCAGGATAACTAAAGTATAAAAATAAAAGTTTTTAATGAGATTGGTGTTGCGCCAAAGCAACACTCGACACTTTTATCATTAGCATCTTCGATCAATTATAGTACTAGATTAAGAATCAGAAACAAAAATAAGTCACTCAGTGGCCACGTTTGCACACACGTAAACATCAATATTATTACTAATTAAATTAAATAACCCTAGCCATAACTTCACTTTATTATAAACCTTAGTACTAATACAAAGAGTACTTATCATTACAAAAAGAACATGATGCATAGTATATAATAAGTATAATACATAAGAACACATGAAAAAACACTCCTCACTAATTAGTAACGTAGAACAGTGTAGAGCACTAGTGCTGAAGGCCCAGTGGTTTGAGGCATGATTAACATGTTGTAGGTGGGTTCAAACCCAGGCAGGTAAAATCGACTTTGAATCATGAAACCACATTAACAATAAATCGTTTGAAACCGTCATTATGACAAAGATTTCCCTCCTTTACAGTGCATGCCGTAGGCGACGTTTAAAATTCACGTCAATACGAGTCGTATTTATTAAATGGCAGATAAGTTACAAGGTAATAGAGAGAACTATCAATTTGGGAAAAAACTTGAAACTAAGCTAAATCAGGCCGCGAGCACAAAAACGGCCTATGTATAATTTTATAAAAAAAAATTAGTTAGTGGACCTATCCTCTTCAAAGAGATTTTTGAAGAGCATAGGTCCACTAACTATTTTTTTATAATATGTTACTTAGGCCGTTTTTGCGCTCGCGGCCTCACAATATGCTTGTGTCTGGAGTGGGTTCGCGAAAATAGTGTAATGGGTTAGGTTCGAATCCGCAAACTCACGATCACAAATCCGACACCTTACCCTACTACCTTTTAGAATGGAAATGCATGTTTCCGCGAATTTCGACCTAATTGTATTTGAATGTCTGTAAGAAAATAAGCTTATGGTGGGTCACTCATGATTCACATTTCTAGATTGTACAGATGTGTAATTTTCAACATATACCCGGACCACTAAGCTGACATAAGCTATTAGTGTCACTTAAATTACTCAAATAAAGGTACGGTATTTAAACTAATAGTGATGGATTCAATTAATTGACTAATAAATGAGTGATGTTTAATCGTGAGAAATATAAAATAAATTATAAATTTATCTGGGGGCACGGCAGTGCCCCCGCCAAGTCGAGCAAAAAAGCGGCACGGCCGTACCATTCTTTTCTCGAAGCAACTCAAGCCATTTTCGACCCCCTATAACTTCATTGTGGATAAAACTAGAAGCCTGAATTTTCAGTAACCAAACAGGCATTGTATAAACACAGTATATTTCAAATTTCATTCAATTTGAACCAGTAGTTTAAGAATTATAACGAGTCAAAGTTTCTTAATTTTGTAAATTTTGTCACTCACTGACTGACCGATCATCAAAAGTCTAAGGCACTTCTAGCAGACATAGAAGCTTCAAATTTAGAATACAATTAGTGTTTAGTATATGAATCAAGGAAAAACTATAATATTTTTCAATTTCGTTCCAGTTTTCTAGATACATCAACTGCATAAATAACTTTGTAATCCCATATAAATATATAGGATTACAAAGTTACATTTGCAGTTAATTAATCAGTGTACCTGTATAATATAATGAAATAATAGATGTAGATTTTTTTGGTGAAAAATATTTTCGAATGACTTCTTCCGCTCGGGTGTATCAGAATTCTACTGACTAAAAACTCACCCTGTTCCTTCGTAAGCCTTAAAGTTCCGGGGCCGCGGTATCTCGATGGAACTTTCCCATAAACCCCGACAGGCAATGGCCCTATGAGGCCCCGTCACTGGTATTAACAGCTTTTTGAGGCGCGCGTGGAACACAACGTGCCGCCGACCCGGGCCAGGTCCTTACCGGACGGTGAGCGACCCCTGCTCGCTTGATTTTTCACTTCATTATTATAGAAGTTAGAGGGGGGGGGGGGGGGTGACACACATTTTACCACTTTGGAAGCGTATATCTTTTAAACGATTAACTTTATGAAAAAGTAATTTTAGAAACATTAATGTCATTTTTAAAGACCTGTCTATAGATACCACACACGTATAGGTTTCATGAAAGAAAATATTTTCAGTTTCAGTTCCATGTATGGAGAGCCCCCTTCATTTTAAATATTTTTTAAATTTTCTCTTAAAATCGGAAAGCGGTTCACAGAATACATCTACCTACCAAGTTTTACATGTATAGTCTTAATAGTTTCGGAATAAAATGGCTGTGACATACGGACGGACGGACAGACAGACAGACGGACGGACATGTCGAAACTATAAGGGTTCCGTTTTTTGCCATTCGGCTACGGAACCCTAAAAAGGAAGGCTACCTACAAAAATAAGAAAAGCTCATAAGACAGAGAGAGGGCTTTGAGAAAACTCGTTGTTGGTATACAAGAAGTAGAAGGTACCGGAAAGGAAAAAAGTAGGACTTTCTACAAAAAGCAATGAGATCCCATAAAAAACAATACTTGTCAAAAACCCAAGTCTCGCAACTTAGTTGTTCTATCGTAAAAAGTTGTGAGATCCATGTAATACCAAGTCGGTTATTAATTTATTCAGTCCCTATTTAAGGGACCTTCTGTCTTAAGTTGTTACGTAATTATCTAACCTAACGACATATTATAGTGACCATATCAATATTAAAAATCTTTACCGTTTTAAATAAATAGATTGACTTGGCAATCGCAATAAACAATTTAATTTATATATGTATTACTTGTGAGATATATTGTGTTTTCATGCGATGGCCGAGTCAATCTATTTATTTAAAACGGTAAAGATTTTTAATATTGATATGGTCACTATAAGATGTCGTTAGGTTAGATAATTACGTAACAACTTAAGACAGAAGGTCCCTTAAGTAGGGACTGAATAAATTAATAACCGACTTGGTATTACATGGATCTCACAACTTTTTACGGTAGAACAACTAAGTTGCGAGACTTGGGTTTTTGACAAGTATTGTTTTTTATGGGATACTATTATCTTTTATTTTGAAGTTGTAGGTAACTAGATTTTATTACAAATAAATCTATTTTTATTAAAAATATTCATATCTAACCAGACATGATAAAAGTCTGACCTCGATCTCGCCTGATGGTAAGCGATAGATGAGGTCTACGATGGAACGAGCGAGCCCAGAAGATGCCTATTTACTATTCTCAAATGAATACATGATAATGATTACACAAACTGAAAATGTTAAGTGTATATCTATTAAAATCCCTAACAGATAGACAGACAGGCGGTAATATACAGTTGCGATTCTGCTGTGAAATCATGATTCCGAAGAATTCACGAAAGATCTGCGTGACTAAAATGCATTTAAATGTCAATGTTACTTATGAAAGTTTTATTGTGATTAACGACGAGGATAGAGTACCTAATTAGTTTCATAACTGGTAGTTCGTAACGTTGCTTCTTATGTCTTAAAAATATAAGACCTAGACCTGGTTCGTAAGGTGAAAATATAGGACCTAGTTTAAATCCTTGGGATACTCCTAGATGAAGCAATCAGTGTGATGTGTAAATACAACGTGTAATTTAAAGGGTATATACATACCAAGTGCATGGCTTCTTTGGATGATAACAAACGATATGGCGAGGGTTTTGTAATCCTAAGTCTACGTGTGTAGAACTTATTACAAATTCCAATACACTGATACCAGAGACCGAATTTTTCAAATTAAGAAGAACGAAAAGAATTATCGTGTTATTGGCAAGTGACGTGGAAAGTTATTGACCCTCGTAGTGCTGTGACACGTTTGTTATGATTGGTATTCAAGAAATACATATATGAAACCAAATAGTTTGTATCAATTCTTTGAGTCAGTTATTTTGTGCTGAAACTGTGCATAGAACCAGATGTTGTCTTCAGCCCTTTTGGATAGATATGGGGTTTCCGTTACACGTTGTATAAAACCTAGGTTTATTTATTTGTTAAAACTTTATGCAACACAAAATGTACAAAGGCGGACTTAATGCCATAGATAGATAGATCCCTTGTATTCTTCACGCCCCAGCTGCCATGGATCAAGGGATCGCGAGCCGTTCTCCGGCCTCCGTAGACGCGGGCTTGCGACGTGGACGGCGAGCAAGTGTAGCTCACCGTCCGGCAAGGGCCAGGCCCGGGTTGACGGCGCTGAGTGGTCCACGCGCGCCTCAAAAACCAGTCAGCAGCATTGATGGAGCCCCAATAGGGCCATTGCCTGCCGGGGTTTCAGGAATATTCTAACGAGATACCGCGGCCCCGGAAAGCGAGGGCAACTGAAGGAGCAGGGTGGGTTTTTAATCAGTAGAAGCCTGACACGGGAGCAGCCTATGGATGATTTTTCCAACAACAAAAAAAAAGGTTAGATCACTGTGGAATTTAAAAGGCTAAAGGTAAAGGATAGGATAACCTTTGAAATGTTGCTAGCCTAAATATATGAATAAAATACTATTGTAAATATAATATATTTGCACGTTGTAATATTTTAATTATCTTTGTTAATACATCGCTTCAAGAAACTGGTCAGAGATCGTTACCTACCTCACTGCCATTCCGTAATCTTGTGTATACGTTGTGTAGGTATACTTAGTATCTATAATTATGAATTTTACCTACATTTAGGTACTAGCTGTGTCTGCGACTCCATTCGAGTGAGAGATTCATCAACATCTGCTTAGCCATTCTGCCCTACACGTATTAAAAAAGTTATTTAACAAATCTAAAAAATCCGACTGCTCAACTGAAATTAGTGTTGCAAAAAACTCGAGTCTTCGAGTCCTATATAAACGGACTCGCATGATGAATTACAAGACTCGACTCATTACAACAGGACTCCAAGACTCGAGAACTAAGTTCTCTACGAGCCCTTGTATGTGACATGAGAGCTCGAGTCTCTTTGTGCGCTCGAGTCCTTTTTATACGGCGAGTCGTACTCAAGTTCTTTTCTTGTATGAGTCTAGCAATTAAATTGTTACGTTAACAGGTACAGGTAGTATCTCAACATATAAAGCCAATTTACCTTTACATCTCTATTTTCATAGAAGTGAGTTTTTAGCTGATTTGTAATGATTTTTTCGTGTCAATTTTTTTTTAGTGCAGAATTACATAACCATTAATATAAACTTATCACCTATTCGAGTCTTTTCGAATGATGCGTTTCAAGTCTCATCTTCATGCTTCGAGTTTTTCTTGAAGACTCGAGTTCATTTTAAGACTCGAGTCCTTTTGTAAGACACAGGTGGTTGTTAAATGACTCGGACTCGGCTTGACTCTAGACTCCGAACCTTTTTAGCACACCGAGTCTTGCTTATTTGAGTCGAGTCTTTAAAATTAAGACTCGAGGACTCGAGTTTCAGTCTGAAATGCAAGAAACAAGCACATTTTTATTTTAAAAAGTGACAAACAGGCGAAACGCATTTAACTTTTTTTTTAATGGGATGGGTCCGCCTGCTTGTCACTTTTTAAAATAAAAATGATCTTGTTTCTTGCATTTCAGATGAGCAGTCGGGTTTTTTAGATTTTTTAAATAACCTTTTTTTTTTCAACTTCTAACAAGTTGAAAACAAAGGTAGAAAACAAATATTAATTGTTAATTAATATTTTATAGTTTTCCCGGTCGTGTCACAATGGCACCCCACCGGATTCAGAAAGTGAAAGAGCTTTTTTTTTTTTTTTTTTAACGTGGTAAAATTATCAAATAAGTCCTCCCACCCCGGGCAGGGTGGGAGGGACTGTCAGACTTTTACTGACTAAAATCCACGGTGTTCCTTCAATAACCCTTTACATACCGGGGCCACGGTAACGGGATGAGTCCCACGACCCCGGCAGGCTTCGGCCCTCTGCAGAGGGGGCCTCGTCATGTTGCTGACGCTCGTGAGGCGCGCGTGGAACACGACGCGCCGTCGACCCGGGCATGGTCCATGGTCGGACAGCGAGTTGCCCTTTACTCGCTGTCCGCATGCCCGCGCCTACGGTGGCCGGAGATCGTCGGCCGACGTCCGACGCCGTGGGCGTCTACCACTGCGGCTGGGCTGGAGGGAGGACACCATCCTCTCCCTCACGCGGCCCGCCTCCTCCTTCGAAAGCATGACTGCTTCGCAGAAGGAGGCGACCGTTTCCCACTCCCTCTCGCCCCGCAGCATGGCCTCGACCAAGGCCGGGCGCGAGAGGTCTCCGCCTATTGTCTCCGTGAGGACACGTCGGTGCTCTGCCCAAGCTGGGCAGTCCTGCACCATGTGCTCGACTGTGTCCTCAGGGCGACCCTCGCAGTGGTGACACCCAGGCGTCTCTTCCTTACCCATCAGACACAGGTACCTCCCGAAACTTCCGTGTCCGGTGAGGACCTGCGTCATGCGGTAGGTCAGGACGCCGTGACGCCGATCTAGCCACTCCTCAAAGTGGGGTCTTACCGCCGCAATTGCGGCGTGCCCGGCCGTCGGTTGCGACAGTCGCTCCCTCCATACTGCCCTGAGATCGCGCCGGAGCTCTTCCCGCCGCGTCTCGACTTCTCGAGGCAGCGGGGATACGCCCCGGCGCTGCGCCTCCAAAGTGAAAGAGCTAAGTCCATATTTTTAAACTTTCTCTTTGTATTATTTTCCTAGTACCTATTAGCCAGAAGCAGGGTAACACGATAGGTAACCTTGGCAAGAACACTAACAGATGTCTAAATGACAGCCGGGGACCAATGGCTTAACGTGCTTTCCAAGGCACAGAGGAATCTCGATATGTTAAGATGATAACCATAGATCGGAATAGGTAGAGCTGTTTTATGTACTTGCCATAGGTTAGAATAATATGGATATTCCCCGAGTCCCGGGATTTGGTTTTTAAGTAGTAAAATCAGAAAAACTATTCTCGTCTTCGGGACTAGTGAAAGATTACACTTCCTTTCTGACGGATAAATATAAGAAGGACGATATTAAGGATAGTATAATAAATAGATAAACTTGATTCATTAAACCACATATATTTTTATACGTAACAATTTCTTTTTTTTTATTGATAATAGGTTCGAGTTTAACCACCGTCTTACCTGATGGTAAGTGATGATGTGGTCGAAGATGGAGCACGCTCAACAACAATCATTCAAACATTTTTATTCTGAAGTTGTACAAAAACATTTACAGTTGTAAAATTTACAACCTTGCTCATGCGCTTATTGGCTTACATAAACCATTTTTATACATATTGACAAAAATAATGAAATTCAATAAAATCCCGTAGTATCAGTCGGAATCCCGTGGAATATCCATATTAACATCAATGGTTGCGGTTAATTAACCTAAATAGTGTTTAGAAGGCTACGCTTCTGTAACGCAGAGTGTGCAACTAGAATCAAAGATTACTTGAGATCAAAATTAAATACGTTTATTTTACGCAAGGACTTTTCATTATCTCCTATTCATACTCAGAAAAAACAATCATCTTCAAAAGTGACTTTGTCACATCAATAGAAAATCTTCCTAGCCAGCAGCTCAATTGAATACAACCTTTAACACGCCCCCTCAATTTAGCTGCTGCAGCCCTAAGCCTTCAGTACATTTATAATGCTTACATACAGGTAAAGCTTTCGTCAAAACATCAGCCAGCATGAAATCTGTCGACACATGTTTCCTTGAGTACATCCCTAATAAAGTGATACTTTATGTCTATGTGTTTGCTGCGAGCATGATAGACAGGATCTTTAGCAAGGTATATCGCCCCCTGGTTGTCAGCATATACAGTAGTTTTAGATAGCCCTGATAATCCTATCTCCCTCAATAAACTACTTAGGTAGAGAGCTTCCTTCATCGCCTCACTAGCACTAATATATTCTGCCTCAGTGGATGACGTGGCTACAGTTTTCTGTTTTTGAGATCGCCAAGAAATGGCTGCTCCTCCTAAAATAAAAGCATAACCGGAGTATGACAGCCTATCGATTAAACAATTACCCCAGTCGGCATCCGAGTAACCTATCAACGTTTTGCCTATCTTACGAAACGTTAGACGATAGTCGATTGTTTTCTTCAAATATCGAAGAACCGTCTTAGCCGCAATCCAATGCATATGGTTAGGACAAGTCGTGAACTGAGCTAATTTTGAAACAGTATTACAAATATCAGGTCTCGTACCCACGCTTAGGTACATTAACTTGCCTATCAGTTCTCGATACGGCCACGTTACCTGTTCTTTGTGATCTTCATCACGATCTTACTTCGGCTTTGCAAAATTCAGTCCAACTTCAAATGGAGTGGATACTGTTTTGCAATCTTCCATACCAAATTTATTTAAAGTATCTTTGATATGATTTCGCTGTGACAGACTTATAACACCATCTTTTCTTTCAATTTCTATCCCTAGACAGTATTTGGCTGGTCCAAACTCTTTCAGCTCAAAATCTTCAGCTAAGGTTTTCTTAAAATGTTCTATCCATTTAACATTCTGTGAAGCTACTAAAACATCATCATCGTGAATTGTTACTATTAAAATTGTTCCATCTCCCCTCCGCTGTTGATAAAGACATGCTTCATTCTTAATTGGCATTAAGCCCATTTGACGAAGCTTCTCATCTAATCTGAGATACCACTGTCGTCCGGCTTGCTTTAAACCAAATAAAGATCGCCTTAGTAAACAGGCATCTCCTCCAGCCTTGAGGTCTCGTAACATTTTTCTAGCGCACACATGAATGACTGAGTTCTACTACACTATCTTCTCTTCGAATCAACGTATTAAGACTCTCTATAGAGAATTTTCGGTATTTGCATGTATACCTCTTCATCGAGTCGACCATTCAAATATGCTGTGTTGATATCCAATTGATGTACTTCAAGGTTCAATTCTACAGCAAGTTCCATTAGTAATCTAATTGATTCAAGTCTTGCTACTGGTGCATACGTTTGATGGTAGTCTATTCCATAACGTTGACTAAAACCCTTTGCTACCAATCGAGCCGTCTTCTTCGTGCTCAAGTCGACATTCAATTTTGTTGTCAATACATAACGACAGCCCACGATGTCTCGGTCTTTAGGCTTCTTTACAATATCCCAAGTTTAATTCTTTATTAAGCTTGTTATCTCAGATAGGATTGCTTCTCGCCACCCCACATGATCATCGCTTGATAACGCTTGTTCAAGAGATATTTCAGCCACTGCAGAAAAAAATTCTTCATCATTCTCTTCATGATTTTCATTATTCAGCACTTCACCTTCAAGTTGTGGATCTGTCTCATTAACATTACCTTGATGTTCTTCATTTCCTTCAGTTCGTTCTGCATCTCCTGAATGTACTTCTACCATGTTGTATACTTTCTTCGGACGTCCACGCTCCCCCTTAATGAGTTTAGGTCTTCCAGGAGCTCGCTTTAAAATTGGCTGTCTACGACAATCCTCCGCAACTTCTTCAATTTGATCCATATCTTTATCACAATTGCAACGAGAGTTGTCTCTGTTGTCTTGAAAGTCACAACCTCCTGAGCACTCTCTTACAGTGAGTTCTTGTTCTCTAGCAAAATCACCAGCACCTAAGGTAGGTTTTTGTGTGGCTTCATTTGGTACTTCAAATTCTACAGTTCGAATTATAGGTTTTTCTCGTGTTCGAATATTATTATCAACTTTTAATTCAATATTCTTATCATTATTCAAGGTTTTTACTTCTCTTTGAAATTTAACGTCTCTAGCTTCAATAACTTTGTGTTCAGCTGGAATCCAAATTCGGTATCCCCTCGTAGATCTCGGATATCCAACTAGAATTCCCTCGCTGGCACGTGCATCGAACTTGTCTTTCCCTGGTGTCTTATCCAAAACGTACGCTTTGGTACCAAAACTTCGGATAATCGTTAACGATTATCCGAAGTTTTGGTCCACAGCAGTTCCAGTCCATTTTTCAAAAGGAATGCCTCCTTCTAAGCTGCTGGTTGGACAACGGTTTCGTACGTAGCATGCTGTCACAACCGCATCCGCCCAAAAGCCTACAGATAGACCAGACGACAACAACATACACCTAGCCATTTCCAACAAAGTTCTGTTCATGCGTTCGCTGACACCGTTCATCTGAGGAGTATGTGGTATTGTCAATCTTCGTCTGATACCTTCATTCTCTAAAAACTCATCAAACTCGCGATTGCAATATTCACCACCATTGTCAGTCTGAAGAAATTTAATTTTCTTTCCTGTCAACTTCTCAGCGTAATTTTTATAAAGTTTAAATGCACTAAATACTGCACTTTTCTTCCCTAGTAGATAAACTTCACACCACCGGGAACTGTCATTGAAAAAGCTTACAAAATATTTCGCGCCTCCTATGGATTGCGTTTTCATCGGACCTACCACGTCGGAGTGTACGATACGTAATAACTTATTACACGGTCCACTCGACTTAGAAAAAGATAATGAACTCATTTAACCCTTAGCACATATATCGCAATTGAATATATCACGTAAATCTGCCTCTTTTATATTATGCCCGCAACGGTTCAGTAGTTTTACGAGATCTCTACCATTTAAATGACCCATACGCTCATGCTAAGCTAGGATATCAATTGAATCTACAGCAGAATAAGCTTTTTCATTCAATTCCTTAACAAGGTAAAGATTTCCCTTTCGTACAGCTGTCATCACGGTCTTACCAGACGTCGCATCATTTATACAGGCCCTATCATTAGTAAAATTAATCTCATACCCGTTATCTGCAAGTTTTGCTACTGACAGTAAATTGCTACGAAGATCTGGTACGAACAAGGTATTTTTGAAGGTAATTCTCCTGTTTGGCGCTGACAACCGTATATCACCTTTGCCCTTTACATCAGTCGACAGATTGGATGCTAAGTTGAGTTTATCCTGCAAAACACAAAAGTTATCTGTAAATTTATCTAAGTTATTACACAAATGCGATGTAGATCCACTATCAAGTATCCAGTCATTCTTTGTAGTTTGTAAAGAGTTCGAAAGATTTGTACATTTAAAAAGAATATCAAAAGTACTGTCCTCTTCCTCTTCTGGATCTGCTATATATTTAGCATCGTCATTGCTCCGCTTCATCTTACATTCTGAAGCTTTGTGACCATATTTATGACATTTAAAGCATTTGTAGGTAAATTTATTGGTCTTAGGTTTTTGTTCTTCCTGTTTTGCATTTTTCGGTACTCTACGCTTCACGTACATTGCGCCCTCGATATTCTCAGCTTCCGTTGCATTTGAAATGCTAGCTTTTTCTAATATTTTAATTTTAAGCACTTCTGATTTCGGTAATTCGTCCCTACTTTCCATAGCGCATCTAAAATTCTCATAGCTTTTCGGTAAACTATACAGCAATAAAATCGACAACATGTCCTCTTGTATCTCAACACCCATATCATTTAACATGTTCGCTGCCTCAAAGAAATCACTTAAATGATGCTGTACATCATCGCCCTCCTTCATACGGCTCAACGTAAGCTTTTTAAGTAGACTTGCTTTTCTTACCGGACCTTTCGATGCGTATACAGTCTCCAACTTCTTCCATATCTCGTGTGCAGTTACACACCCTCGAATATGTTTTAACTCACCAGGACTTATTGCTATAATCAGGTCGGCCTTCGCCATATCATCATTCTCTGACCATTCGCATACCGCCTCCGTGGCTGCCGGTTTCGTTAGGGAGCCGTTAACATACTTCCAGGCTTGATTTTTTATGAGTAAAGCCTGTACTTGTATTTTCCACGTATCGTAATTTTGATGATTCAGTAACTCTATTTTTTGTGTCGCCATAACTTATTAAAAGCTATTAAACTCTTGGCTATTCTGGGCCAATAACCTGTTAGAAGGCTACGCTTCTGTAACGCAGAGTGTGCAACTAGAATCAAAGATTACTTGAGATCAAAATTAAATACGTTTATTTTACGCAAGGACTTTTCATTATCTCCTATTCATACTCAGAAAAAACAATCATCTTCAAAAGTGACTTTGTCACATCAATAGAAAATCTTTCTAGCCAGCAGCTCAATTGAATACAACCTTCAACAAATAGCTCTACCTATTCCGATCACTGATGATAACCCATACACAGACTGATCTCGGAAAGCAGATTGCTTAAGGTCTGCTAGAAGAAATACAATCAGCAGAATCTTTGTACCCTATTGTCTCAACTAATTAAAACAAAAAACAGTTTTGTTTTACGTTCTGCTTAATAGAATCAAATGCCTCGCTGAATTCTCAATCGTGACATCTGCATTATGGCTTTTACTTTTCATAATTTTTGTCATGTTTCACGATGTCAGCACAGTGTTAAGTTAATAAATTTTTGTTATTGCGTGCGTTACCAAATGTACGCTGAATTAACCTTAGAAACTTGCTTATAATACTTGACGGCGTACGTATTTTCACAATCAAAGTAAATAATAGCTTGTACGGTGAACGTGACAGGTTCGATCGTATGGTCTGCACCATAGAGTAAAGTAATATAACGGGTCTGCACCCTACGGTGTCCACTATGTTAACGCGGTGTAGAGATGTGTCCCTCACTCATGAGGTACCTCATTTGAGGTACTCGTGATCGCCAATTGAAAGAGTTACTCGAATTTCAACATTGAACCACCTCACTCGTTCACGCGGTCTCAAAAATTGACATTGACAATATTGACGCGTCGCGAGCGCTTGTGAATAGCGGGCATAGATAATAAGAAAAATAGAGGATCTGAAATATGGTCACGTGATTTGAAGCCAAGTGTACATCAAAGATGGCGTAGCTCCGCCCACATAGTGTTGTACCTGTTTTGTCGATATTGACAATTTTTATGTAATATAAAATAAAGATTTATCGTTTAGTTTACGTTCAACTCGGAACAGGGAAATTAATATATATATATCGTTATAAGTGATGGTGAAGTATCTTCACAATCTTAATATATACATAATCTTACTCTTACTAATATTAGGTATCCGTTGTGTGAAATGTCCAAGGATATTATTATTATGTGTGGATGTATGGATTTTTGTTACTCAGACACGCTGCGATCTGGATGATATGTTACTTTTTATCTCGATTTTACTTTCCCGTGGGATAATTTTCAAACAGGCTCGCGGGCGAAGCCGCTGCCAGAAGCTAGTCTGTACTAATAGAAATAATATTATAAAGAGGAAAAGTATGTATTTTTGTATGTAACGAATAGGCTCCGAAACTACTGGACCGATTCTAAGAATTCTTTCATCAATAAAAAAATTACACTATTTAGGAGCCACGCTACAACCAATAATAGCCGAGCGGCGGTTGAAATCGCGCCATAACAGCTAGAGTATTATAAATGCGAACGTTTAATTACATAGATGTATGTTACACTTTCATGCAAAAATGGCAGAACGGATTTGGATGAAATTTGTCACAGGGATACATTATAATATGGAATAACAGGATAATTTATCCCGGTATAACATTCCCGTGGCATAATCTGCCAATTCTACGCGGGCGAACCGCATCATACTATAATTATGAAAAACTATTTCCACGCAACTTCGGTCACTGGGAGCGGTAGTGTACATACTTTCAGACTTCCTCTTAAATTCTAAATCTATCCTACTTAGTTGTACCAAAGTGTTTACAAACTACAGATGTTACAACTACCACCAGTAGCAGAGATGGATTCTCAGGGTGTTGCACTCTTATTTTATAAGTCCCTTTATTCGCTGTTTACATTAAGATTTCAATCAAAAGAATTGTACCGTATTATAAATTGAGCTGTACAAAGAATTTTGCTGTAATAAAGGGACACTTTTATTTAAAAATATTCAAAGATAACTTCATTGTACATTCTAAAGTGAGTACTTTATTAAAAATCTGACCCTTCCAGAGAATGTTGGCTAAAGAAAGGAACGTTGTATTTAAATCATGTAGTCTGAACTAATTTTGTATAAAGCCCCGACAGCTAAAAATAAAACACAGTTATAACATCAAAATCCGTGCGTTTCACAGTACTCCGAATCCCACGAATTTGTACGCTGGAACAAGGGTAGGTGAGAGAGTGCATAATAATAAATAAATAAAAATACATTTTACAAATTAAAATAATTTATTCGTGACGAAATAATATTAGTTTTGTCAAAAAATTTCTTTTTGATACATGTTCGTCATGTTTTTTGCCATAATATTTGTATCTTAAATCTAAATATGCAATAATAACTGACTTTATTAGTAGTAACTTATGGAAACTGTCATGTTCGCTGTTGGTGTTAAAAATTCTTTCGTTCGTAAATTTTGTTTCACAATTTTCTCAGTCATTTTTACAATTTTAACTAAAGTTGGAGACGGATATGTTAAGCCACCTTTTGATTTTTTTTCAATTAGGCTTTGTTAGTAGGTAGGCGATAAAGCCTGCTATGTACATGATGACCTGTTTCGTGTATTCACTCTGTGTAATATTAAGGTGATCCAGGTACTCCTCATACAGCGTACTGTCATCTTCTTCAATTAAAATATTGCGGTCCGTTAATTTATTAATATTTTTCACAGGATCATCTGTACTAGGACAATTCAAAATTGATATTTGTTCAAGAGGTATACAGTTCCCAATACCGTGGTCTCTTATTTCAGCACGAATTAACAGTCGTTTATAGGTTGCCTTAAATTGTACGGCATTGGGATTATTGTTGTATCCACCTCTTGAACGAACAGCAGAAAAAAAAAGTTCCAGGTGATCCTGTGAAATTTTATAGAAAGGCAAGTATTTCATATGTTGCTTCTCTATGACCAATAATTGGTATAAATTGAGTGCACTGGACATGTTTACGAGCATACCAATAAAGCCTGTCTTTCGACGAGACGTAAGAATTGACTGCCCTGATTCCAACTTTAGTTTTTTTATATATATTTTTGTTTCATGGAACATTTTAATCGCATCTCCATAATTTTTACAAAATAAGGCCATCTTCCAGACTGGTTGCCGAAGAGATCGGCTATTAAGGCAATCGAACAAATTATTGAATATCCTTATGAATTTTGCTGTCGGATGACAGCCTTGAAATTGAGGCAATCCCAATTTGCTCTCGCAAAATTCAAGTGCGTCCGCCACTGAGTTGCTAAACAATTGAGTAGCAAGCCGCACTTTCATTTTTTGAGTGCCAAACTCGATGTGAGCTTTGCTCAGTTTGGTGGCTGAATGTAGCCCTTCGTTCTCTTGTAAATCAAGAAGCAATTTAACAAATTTAAAGTCTTTTTTATTTTCTTGATAATCTACTAATGTTCCTAAATCACCAAATGCGTTTCTGATTAATTTGATGGCATGACAGGGATCTATAAAAGCACAAACTTTTTGTTTCCCGACATTAAATTCAGTTATATTTTGATTTTTGAGCAAATCGCAACCAAGCTCCTGGTACATGGCAAAATTTGCAGCTGGCCCGTCACATGTTAGTGCAACTACGTTCACGCCAGCTGGGCCTGTTGGTACAGTGGTCAGTGGCCCTGACTGCTATGCTCAAGGTCGTGGGTTCGATTCCCACCCAGGACAAATGTTTGTGTGATGAGCACGATCATTTGTTCTTTGTCTGGGTGTAATTGATCTATAACATGTATGTATTTAAAAATATATATGTATGTTTATCAGTTGTCTAGTACTCATACCACAAGCTCTGCTTAGTTTGGGACTAAATGGCGTTGTGTGAAAGTTGTGGAATATTATTATTATTATTATTATTAGCTGCCTCCACCATTTCAATGCAAATAGTAACTAAATGGGCCTTTTGCTCTCCCTTTAGTGAATTTATCAAAAAATATCCTACAGGAGCTTCCACGCTTCGTTTAGAGCTGTGAGCAGCATCACAAAGCATTCAGTGGCTTCTTCTGTTGAATCGTTTTCTCCGGTTATCCCCGTATTAACTCTGCCATAAAACTTCTTTGCTGCATTGTCCCAATATAGACCTCTTCTTATAGCCATCTCGTCAATTACAAGAGTGCAGAGGATCGGTCTAGAGCTATTTTGGGCCTTTATTTTCAGAGTTTTGAAAGCTTCGGATGTAAACCCTGGTTCTGCATCTACGTGCTGGTACCATTTTGACAGTGTCCGAGGATGAGGTACACAATTCCGATATGTTGTCCCCACGAACTGATAAGCTTTTGGCGACATAAAGTTTAATGTCAGTGCAAATTTACGTAGATCATCACCGTATGATCGCGGACAAGACTCACCTCTGTGTTTTGAAATTTGTCTCGAAAGAAACTCAGGAGAGCCAGCGCATTCTTCCAATAGAATAGCACCTTCGTGAGGAATGAAATTTTGTTTTTTTTAGCTCGCCTATTATGTTTTGAAAAGTGTGTACTTTACGTTTCAGCCTTCGGCACTTCTGATTCACCACTTTTATTTTCTTCCTTTGTATTTGAATTTTTTCTTTTAATGATTGCATTTTAAATTTTGTTTCATCTGCAATAACCTGGAAGAAACAAAAGAAATATATATATATATATATAGTATATGTATTTTAGCAGTAAATTATAGGAGAGTGAGGAACTTATTTTGAGGGTTCAAAAAATATATAAATCTATACTAATATTATAAAGCGGAAAAGTTTGTTTGTTTGCTTGAACGCGCTAATCTTCGAAAGTACTGGGTGGATTTGGATGCAATTTAGTATGGAAGTAGCTTGAAGCTTGAGGAAGGTTATAGGCTACTTTTTACGCGACTGCAAAAAAGGAGAGTTATGTTTTTACCGTGATAGAATCCACGGGAGCGAAGCCCCGCTTGAGTACTAGTTATTTATAAAAAAAAAACGTTATTGCGAACACTAGAATAAAACTGATTATAAGAGAAGTAATTTTTAAAAATCTCATGATTCTTTTGAGTTCTACATTCGAACTGTCAGGCCATTTTGTTGGTATCATAGTTTTCTTATGAGTAATGAATGAAAATAAAAACTAACCATGGACATCTCTTCTGTATTTCCCGGTAAATTTATGTCACTGGTAGATTGCACCTGCTCCGAGTGGATGGGATTATCTACATCCATTGGAATATGCTGAAATAAAAAATGTTTTATACAGTTGTCTAAACTACAAATATAAAGAAGAAAGATTTAATTTTGTTTGTATGTTACGATTTAATTAAAAAACTACGGAACTCATTTCAAATACTCTTTCATCAGTAGAAAGCTGTATAAGTCCTGAATAACATAGTCTATAAGCAGAGGGCGAGCGAGGCCGCTGGAAATAGCTAGTACAATATAATTTTTTAAGAACATGTTCTGATGATTCTTTCAGTCACAAACTATTCTGTTTTTAGTATTTGTTGTTAAAGCGGCAACAGAAATACATCATCTGTGAAAATTTCAGCTTTCTAGCTATCACGGTCACGGTCACAGACAGACATCCAGACAGACGAACAGCCGAGTCTTAGTAATAGGGATCCCTTTTTTACCCTAAAAACTGATCAAAGCTCGGTGGTCAAGGTATTGGAGCCATTATGTTGATACATCAGTCTTGTTACGTACAGAGTATGAAAATACCAACCATGGACATCTCTCCTGTCATCTCTTCTGTATTTCCCGATAAATTTCTTATTGTTTGTTCCGTGTGGACGGGATTTACTATATTTAAATCGATCGGAATAAGCTGGAAGTTAAAAAAAGTGGTTTTTAAATTTTAAAAAATCTAGTGCAAGTTGATTTAAAAGTTATATAAAATGAAAATGTGGGCGTAAAATAATACAATTTATCTATCGTTTAGAATCCTACGAAAGTTAATAATTTTCCTAGGAAATTTCCTAGGTAATTTATAAACTTGCGGATCTTATTATTTTCGGGTAACATATTTATATAGCATGGAATTGCTACTAAACATTTGCCTGGTAACATTTAATAAAACATTTTGAAATAGGTAAAATTAAAACAAAAATGCGATATAGATAATACAAATTACTACTTGATTGATTGCACTGAAGATGAAAAATAGTAAACAGAAATTGATATTTATGTGTAGGGGAATACGATGTTTCTTCGAAAATTTGTGCATACTACAATAAATTCAATACAAAAAAAATAACAAAAAGATACTTACCAGATAAATAGTGGGAGTTGCATCATCTGTAACTGGAATCACATTCCTGTTTACACCACTTGTTGATTGGACTCTCGATTGCACTGAAGATGAAGTAGTAAACTAAGAGAAACGAGAAAAAATAAAATATTAATATTTGGAAGGGTTCATTGATCAGTGGTGTTCACTTGCTTGGGCACTCATATAACTCTGAAAATATGTTTCAAAAACCCTGCTAAATTGATAGAAAATATTTTGAAACAAACAACACATTCCTAAACCAAATCATTTCAAGGCCTGTGACATCAATAAACATGCACTAGCCACATGATCGATTAGTACTAACTCAATTTCTGTAAAAGATCTGAATGCCAGCGGCATACATATTTATAGATATTGGACTTCTTCAAAAACTTTTGCCGGATAAAGTATGTAAATTATAAACAGAAAAGATACTTACTGGGAAAAGAGTGGGAACTACGTCATCTTTAAGTCGAATAATATTCAATGTTCTGTTCACACACTCGTCTTCAAAATGTTTGGAGCATATTATTATTATTGCTGCAGGTTTTATATTTTCCTTGCCAATTTTTTCCATCCACAATTTCTTAAGGCCTTCCTTTTTGGGGAATCTAAAATCAATTTTAAACATCATTATGTGCCAATTAAACAATCTGAACCATTACGAATACATAAATAATAATATTGAAGTCGTATGTTTCAGAAAGTCAATCAACACTAACGTATTACTTAAATAAAAGGCTCAGAATCAATATTTTGTTTAAATACAGTTTTATATGCCGTACAATTTCGTTAATCAGATATGTAAATCAATATTATTGATATTTATGTCGATAACTGTATAACACGAAGAGCAACACTACGTGTAAATGTAAACAATAAACATTTTTACTTGTTCAATTTTATGTGATAAAAGTCTTATGAAATTCTACATGACAGCAGAAAACATGACTTAGAACTCATAATAAACACATACATTGTAATTCACATGACAATTGTACATGAATAACAAAGAAAATTACAACTAACCTAAAAAATGACAATCCTTCTTCATTTTTACGAGAATTTGAATTACACCCCTTGATGCAACACTTCCTCATGATAGTTCTGCTCAGAAACACTTCACAGATCAATATAAAGCATATTAAAAACGACGCAGTCCACTGTAACACTGAAAACTTATTCCAAACACCGTATTTTTGACAGCTGACCTACCACAAAACGAGCGAAATAAGTGTCCCTATTTAATGGCGGTGGTGCTTCAAGGCGGAGCTTGGTGACGTCATGAAAAATGTTACCAGAAATTGAAGTTTATGATTTATGCTTACCTCTTTTTACATTTGAAAGTTATGATGTGTAAGAATGAGACAGATATATTTTTATTGACAAGGTTCAAGTTTGCATGATATTTGTATAACCAAAATTGTATATGCAACTTACTACTAATCGTGTCTATTATAGCGGGCCATCCACTAACGTTCATTCCTGCCGGAATCTATAATCCTTACGGAATGAACGCCAGTGGATTTGCAAGAGCGAGAAAGAATGACGGTATTAAAACCCCGCCTTCACTCCCGTCGCGAAGGACGCGATGCGCTATGAGACCAAGTTAGTGCCTGTTTATTTGTCCGGCGTGATTGAGCGCTCGTTCGTTATCATTTTGTGTTCGTCTTCGTCCCGAAAGGATAAAATGGATTCCCAAGAAATAGAAGGTTCATCACATACCAGATCTTTTAAAAGTCTAATATCACTACATTTCTCCTTTTTAACCGACTTCAAAAAAAAGGAGGAGGTTCTCAGTTCGTCTTGAGCTTTTTTTTTAATGTATGTTACCTCATAACTCGAAGACGGCTGGACCGATTTGGAAAATTCTTTTTTCGTTTGAAAGGGTATACATTCTAGTTGGTTCCATTGTTATGAAATCAGGATCTGATGATGGGATCCTGGAGCAATCGAGGGAACTCTTCAAATATTATAGGCACACCTATAGCGTTTTGGGTATTTCTTATAGTACCTTGTACAGTTACTCTCGAAAAGTACCATTTGGGGAAGTGGAATTGATGATGAAGACCACAGCTGGCCAAAGAAACTACTCAATAATAAGTATTTCGTGGATTGCGATTAGATTACTTGAATATGGATGTTAAGCACTTTATGCTCGTCACAATGCATATGGTGATGTAGAGCTGATGGTGAAGTACCAGGAGAACTCCTCGAAAATTAACAGCTCTGCATCGGGAAAAGCAATATTTTGTAAAAGGTGATAATTAGTAGACATTTTGGCTTTTGTAACTAGATAAATTACAAACCAACCCACTAAAAAGAGCGAAAATTTTTTTTTTGCAAAAAATCAAGCCGACTTCGATATCAAAACACTACAAAGCCAAAAATAACTTTAATTTCGGAAGGCGGTGTAAAAACAAACAAAATACACTTGTTGTTGCAAAATGAAAATAATCCATAAAGATAATTCAAAATGACGAGCATTCCTTTTAAATGACAACAATTTTCATAAAATGATAGGATTATAACCATCCACAGACACGCAATCCCTCGGTACGACTGAGAAGATGCAAACTGACAGGAATTAATTAACTTATTATACACTAAAACCTTCCTCAAGAATCACTCTATCGATTCTATCTATATTAAAAAACCCGCATCAAAATCCGATAGGGACAGACAGACAGAGAAGCGACTTTGTTTTATACTATGTAGTGATAGAAACAAATAAGTATGTAAAAATGAAGGATTAAGTAAAATATAATTTCAATAAAACAAATTGATAATAGATAAGCTTTCATAAGTATTTTAGGCAATGCGCGGGCCGCCTGCTTTTCTTACCATGCCATTATTTCGATTCGATTCAAGTATTCAACCTGCTACGCTATTTCTTATCGCATAGTATTTTATTCTACACTACGACGCGCACACACACACATCCTCAAGTACGCACTGCAGCACAAAACATTACAAGTAAGAACTGACAAAAAGCTATACATCTCTTTCGCACGATTCTCGCTGTTGTTACTCAAACGCGTTCAAGGTCAAAGTGTAGTAACTTGATGTGCTGGCGACTGTACCTAAACGTGTGTATGGTCATTGAAGGATTGTTTTTCCTGTCGGACTGGCGTGTTGTGATAAAGTCAAGGGAAATAACGTAGGATTGTGGTTTAGTTAGTGGCTTCAACGGTTTTATTTTATCCAGTCGCTTTTCTGTACAGTTTGCACAACGGGACAAGTCAGAAGGAATGAACGTTAGTGGATGGCCCGCTAATATTGAGTGAGTGAGCTTACTGAGCGAATGAACCGCCTTAGTATAAAATTAAAGAATGAGTAAGGTGAGGTCTCGAGATTTTGAAAATGAAAACCCAGTTAACTTTATGAATTTGGTATATAAGCACCTAATAATAATGATGTTTGGTGTGTGTGTGATACAAGTCTTTGATAGGATATTATTTAGATTAAAAAGAAATACAATAAATGTGTGATTTTTTTGTATTTATTACTCAAACTGAATTATTAAGAAAATATTTTTAATTCTGCTATTACTATGAACTCTAAACGTTAACTATGAACTCGTAAAAACATTAACATTAAATTGGTAATCAAATGTCATTGATTCGTTTATTTTGGCGGTCAAAAATGTCGAAGCGAAAGAAAATTATGTCTGTGAGGGAGACGTAAAAATCGAAATCGTGAGTACTCGTGAGTCGACGCGACCGTTCGCCTCACACTATCGGCTGAGTTCGGCTCGGGCTCGGCTCGTGAGGTGAATACGTCGACGTGCGATTACTCGCCTCTAATGAGGGGTACCTCGTGAGGACCTCGCGAGGTAAAATGAGGTACTCCCTCAACCTCATTTTAAAATGATGAGTTACCCATCACTAACGCGGTGCTCGATCGACTCTGTCTACGAGGAAGGCAGCGCCCTCTCACGGCATTCACTGTACCAACTCTCCAACCAATAGGAATTAAGTTACATTTGACTACTATTAGTAATTCGATAATGTTGTCGTGTAATTTAAAGGTCAAAATTGTGTCGCGCGTTGATGTCTTTTGGAAATGTCTCTTTCTTACATGAAGAAATTCTAATTCTTTTATCCCTGTCTTTTCAACTGTATTTTTATCGTAAAAATCTGTGCTGTTACCTATAACGGCTGAATACGATATCGATAATTATAAAATTAAACTTATTTGTTTTTAATTCAATTCAGATGGTTGTCATAAAATACCTATCTATATTAACCGACTTAAAAAAAAGGAGAAAGTTCTGATATTTTTTCTTCTGTGTGACATGCATGTTTTCATTTTAGATTTCCCAAGATTCCAGATTTAAAAAAAAAAGTGGATTGATAAGGTTACTAGGGAATATTGGTTTCTAGTTTGGTTTTTATTGATATAATGTTGAGAAAAGTCAAAATAATATAAGATACCTATATCCAATCTTTCTAGGCTTCAAATAGTATGACGGAGTCTAATATTAATTAACTTGGACCTTTGCATTACAATATCGCCCTCGTAAGTTACTTTGGTTCCGGGGTTGCGGTAATGTTCTAATGAGATACCGCGGCCCCGGAACTTAAGGGCAGCTGAAGGAACAGGGTGGGTTTTTAGTCAGTAGAAGTCTGACACTCCCTTCCACTTTACCCAGAGTGGGAGTCATTCGATGATTTTCCCACCCAGGAAAAAGAAACAGGTTACTTTGTTTCGATGTCGAGTCCACGGGTTAAGTGTATGTAGGAGGGAGGAGTCATTAGATAAATCATCTAATGACTCACCACCAAAAAAAATAATTATTACCGAGTGCCTGCTGAAGCTACAGTTGTTGACACAATTGATTTTAATGAAAATATATATTATGGAATATAAAATAAATATTAAAAAAATAAAATAAATAAATAATATATGGCCGGCTACATTGTCCATGCTCTGATAAAGCAAATAAAATGCCTAACTTGTATTGGAGCGTTGATTGGTGTTACAAATCAAAACGCCTTACAATTTCAAAAAGACACTAAAACAAGTTGTTAGTGTAGAACAATTTGTCGTCGTTGTGAAATTTATATTAAAAGGGCGATCAACGAGAGTGGTTCGAAAGTGCGGTCTCAGAAATATAATTCCAATTATTTTATGAGATCGGTTTTAAAATCACTGATTAGGTATAATTTATTCGCGGATATTAATTTTCATCAATATGAAATAGAAACTACCAATCATTTGATTGAATTAGCAAGATGCATAATTCAGAAATATTATAGAAGCTCGGTTATCATTTTTTAGCAAAAACAATCAGGACCCTAAAACTTTAATTCGAAAAACATTTACCAAATTAATTCATTTTAAAAATCAATAATAACAGCATACTTGTTTTTGTTTTTGTAATTGAGACTGATAATGATTAAATATTATTATGTGATTTTATTGAGTATTTTTATAATGTCAAACTTCATTTTATCGATATCGATAACTTTCCCTCAATCAAGTAAAGCAATCCCTAACTCGGCATATCTATGAAGCTTGGCCTTGAACTGACCAATTGCAGTAGCGCATTTTTTCCTCGCCTCCCAACCCATATTGGTGAGTTGTGTTCTTCAAAGAAATCGGCCTATAAGCTCTCTAGGTTAAATACTCTTTGGTTGACTGACAGCCGCGCGGGACTTCGCTCCCTTAGATTTTATCACGATAAAAACATAACGCTCCTTTTTTTGCAGTCGGGTAAAAAAGCCTTCCTCAAGCTTCAAGCTACTTCTATACCAAATATCATTCAGATTCATCTAGTGGTTTCCAAGATTAGTGCGTTTGAAGAAACAAGCAAAATTTTCCGCTTTATAATATACAGTATGTTAACTAACAGAGGGCGTTCCCGTTAACCCGCAATTGTATAAGCACATCAATTAGATAGCCGCACACGTGGCCCGTCATTCATAAATAAATTGCGACGTTGCCATCCTTCAAGTACGCGTGTACAGAGTGTTTTTTTCAACCGACGACAAAAAGAGGAGGTTATCAATTCGACGCGTATTTTTTTTTTTTTTACGTATCAATTTAACATTTTTAGTGAATATTTTAATATTAAAAAAAAAATTGTTTTCGAATGGTAATATTTTTTTTAGCATGTATGGATGCTATAGCCTCGCGTTTGACCGCCATCTCACCTGATGGTAAAGGATATTGTGGTCGAAGATGAAGCACGCTGAACTAACTAGAAGTAACTCTTGATTTCAAGACTCCCAGGGTACCTATAGCTATCAGGAAACACAGACATTGACAGGGTCAGGGAATTCCTTGGCTGTACGCACAGTGAAAGTATCGTCAAAACGTTTTGTGTGTTTGGGTGGGATGTTCAGCATATAGCAATGTCGTTCCGGTTATTCTATACATCCTAAATTTCTCAATTTCTAGTAGTGTATTTCCACAAACTTGGAAAGACGCCCAAATTATCCCTTTACCCAAAAAAACTCATCCTACATCTTTTTCTGACTACTGACCCATTTCTATTCGCCCATTCCTATCCAAAGTCCTTGAAAAGCTTGTCCACCAACAACTTAGCTCATTCCTTTCTAAGTATCATCTCCTGAATCCCTTCCAATCTGGTTTCCGTCCTGATTACAGCACTACCTCTGCACTAGTTCATATTACGGATGATATAAGGTCTGGCATGGATATGGGGAAGTTAACAGTATTTGCATTACTAGACTTTAGTAATGCGTTTAATACAGTTGACTTCGATATTTTGCTCGGCATTCTATGCTCTTTTAACATATCTCCATCGGTAGTTGACTGGTTTCGTAGTTACCTGTTTGGTCGCCGGCAGCGTATTTCCATTGAGGACTCCTTTTCTTGGTGTGATACCTCTGCCGGCTATCACTAATGCTATCACTCAACGACTACCTTCTTTCTACCACTTGTATGCTGATGATCTTCAAATTTACACCCAAGCTCCACTCGTAGAGTTAGCTGATGCCATTGAAGCTATTAATTTGGACCTCGCTCCAATTGGTGACTGGAGCGCTGAGTTTGGGCTGAAAATCAATCCTGCGAAGACTCAGGTTGTTATTGTTGGTAGTTCTCGTACTATCTCCAGGATTAATTGGACGGCACTTCCCCAGGTCTCTTTTAATAACACCTTCATACCTTTTAGTCACACTGTGCGGAACCTGGGAATACACATTGACGACACACTTTCTTGGACTAAACAGTTACAGGAAGTAGTCGTAAAGTATTTGCTTCTGCATGCTCCTTGAGACGCCTTCGTAATTTTCTTCCCATCTCTACTAAAATGCAATTGCACAATCTGTCACCTTTAATATTTGTCCATCCAAAGGTTGTCTGTAAGAGATCGCCCTATGCGATAAGACCGCCCATTGTACACTAGTTTAAATTTTTGTATCCATAGAAATAGTGTGAGGTGTACAAAAAAGTATATAATAAATAATAATAATTAACTATATAAAAGCACCTGCATTTTAAAACCATTGAAATATCTATCAGAAATGCTTGGTGCATTTCTGATTTTACAATAAATAAATTGGGGAAGAATGCTAGAATCCATACTGCATCGACGGAGCCCGGTTTCGCATATAAATGGTCAAAAGTAACCTAAATGAAGGGAAGATGGGAGCTTCGTTCTCTCGCTTAACCTGATTCGTAAGCCCCCGTTAACACTTTTGAATCTAACCTATACTATCCGGGGTGCCCTAAATTCCATTCACATTCGCTATTACCTAATGCTCTTATTTATTAAAATTGGTAAGTATTTGCATTGTAGCCGAAAGAAAACCAATATCTCAATACCAGTGTAATCTACTTAGTGCTAAACATTTTTCCTTTCCTTTCATTTTTCAATTGACACGTGATGTCAGATTAACAAAAACCTAAACAGCCACACTTTCTCATTAATTCTGTTATGATTAGAAAGTAGAATATGATACCTACATCGTAATTTGCGATCGTAATAAATAGAAACTGACTTTATTGCAGTGACTTGTCTTCCTGAAGTTCAGTGGCGTAGATAAACGTGGGCTAACTAGGCCCGTGCCCAATACCTCGCACATATCGCACCAACCGTTACTATACGAAATTATCAAATTTTACAGGAGAGCCAATATTTAAAACAGATCAGTATCTTAATTTAGTCTAAGTAAGTCTAAGTACTAGTACTTTATGGTTTCTTATGAGTTTATATGATAGATATCTGTTTACTGTATACATGTGCTTTAGAATAGTTTTTCTTTATTTACTTTTTAGACTATTTTTTAGATTTATATTTTGTTTGGTAACGATATGATTTAACGCTAGATGGCGAAAATGACGATATTTTGGAATAATTATAAGTATAACCTGCAGTTTACGTATACTTTAGATTGATGGTATAAATGACTCAATTCGTGAAAATTTTCGTTCAGTAACGGTTTTACTTTAAAGGTGTGATATAGATAGGATCTTGAGGCTCCTCTAAATACGATGCTTCCAGACTTTACCATAGATGAATAGTAACAGAGTTGAGCTCCATAAGTTGCAAGTTGAGTTACATGATAACTGCAAATGCTTGAACTGTGTGGACAGGTCTACTCAAATCTGAAACCTTCTTTCCTCAAAAAAGTGGTTCTGATAACTTTAAAAGAGGCGTTGACCTCTAATTATGTTTCAGTGTTTCTTCTCAGAGTAATCAATTAGGAAACACCGGTTTCATCTAGTTTAACTTAAGACGAAAAAAAAACGTTTAAAAGTTTTGTATGTAGGGTCAAGTGTTGTACCTATGGACGGCTTTACCTATGGACACTAACAATATTGCAACGATTAAAAGACCTATATTCAAAGCTTGAACGCATCCGTAAACTATTTTTAACGAATGGCAACACTGACTGTCATTGTGCTGTCTGGTCTAAGTTCGTTGTGGTGTGTTGTTGAAGATTTTTACTACAAAAAGTAAGTTTTTATGTTAATTTTTAAGGTATTTTTCAGTTAGATAACTCAACCTAGAAGTGAGAATGTAGGTGTATTACAGAACGTAGTGTTTTTTTATTGCTTTAAGTACCGTTTCGCGATCCAATTGATATTCTTTGAAAAGATTCAAATATTTAACGGTCATATCTTAATATTTGTACCTGTGGACGGGGTATCGGATGTACCTATGGACTGTCCATAGGTACATAATTATATTCGGGTTGTACCTGAGGACATAATTTAGATACATAAAAGATGTTAAAATAATTTTGTGTTTTTTCAGTGCCACGTAGTAAAACCGGAGTGAAACGAGATAAAATATGTTCAGACACTCTATCAGAGGCTCTTAAAGAAGTCAAAAGTGGATGCTCAGTTCGTAAGGTGGCTGAAAAATACAAAATACCTAAGTCTACAATTTTTAAATATTTTCAACTTAATAAAAACAATGATCTTAGTGAAAAATCAATAGAACTATTGAAGAATGACGTAAAGAAGGTATTTGAAGAGCATGAAGAGATTTAGTTACGTGAATACTTAGAAAAAGCAGCGTACATGCATATGGGTTTAGATTCTAAACAAGTCCGAGAACTTGCATACCAGTTTTCTGAAGCAAAAAATAAAAAAAATACTCCTAAAAACTGGCATCAAAACAAAATGGCTTAGGATGGTTTCGATGTTATCGACAGCGTTTTCCAGAGCTTTCGCTACGAAAACCTGAGGCAACCAGTTTGGCGAGAGCTACGAGTTTTAACAGAACAAATGTTTCCAATTTCTATGATAATCTCGAAAAAGTTATGGAGAAGTATAGCTTTCCACCTGATTCCATATATAATGTTGATGAGACCGGAATATCAACAGTTCATAAGCCAAGAAAGGTGATGGCACCAAAAAAAATTAAGCAGTTAGGAAAATTAACTTCTGGAGAAAGAGGTGTCAATACGACCATGATTGCTTGCATTAATGCTGTAGGAAATTCAGTACCTCCGATGATAATTTTTCCTAGAGTTTTTTTTAAGCATAACATGCTAAAGGGTGCCGGGATCTGTTGGAGAGGCAAATCAATCTGGATGGTCCACAGAGCAGATTTTTAGACGATATTTAGACCATTTTATCGCTTTTGCCAAACCTACAAAAGAACGTCCAGTTCTATTAACAATGGATAACCATGAAACGCATATCTCCACGCATATAGCCTCAGACAACGGTATTGTTCTTTTAACTTTACCTCCCCATACCTCTGACAATTTGCAAGCTCTGGATAGATGTGTGTTTGGACCGTTTAAGACACAATATAATAAGGCCGCTGACAGATGGATGATGAACCACCCTGGAAAACCTATAACGATTTACGATGTTGCAGAGATCATAGGAGAAGCATACGCTCTCTCATTCACACCAAAAAATAAAATTAAAAGTTTTGAAGTAACGGGCATATGTCCTTTTAACAGGGAAATATTCACCGAGGAAGATTTTTTGTGTTCGTATGCCACTGATCGTCCAGAGCCATCTGTCATTGATACTTTAGTTAACAAGTTGGAGCAAGAACCATTTGCTGAAGATCTTAGTTTTTCTCAGGAACAAGTTTGCACTAGTATTCGCGAAGAACAAAATCAGTCAGAAGTTGTGATTCCTGTTGAATGCTTAGAAAATCGAGCTTGTCGTGTTTTATTTTCGGAACAAAATTCAACCCCTGAAGATTCTGCTACTTGTCCATCATTGGAATCTTTACGTCCTTTTCCAAAAGCACCATCGAGAAAGTTATCGCAACGTGGAAGGAAACCTGGCAAAACAAGAATTCTTACTGACACGCCGGAGAAAATAGCCATCCGAAACGAAGCTGTAATAAAGACTGAAAAGAAACGAAAATCTGAAGAAAGAAGAAAGAAGAGAAACAGAAAAGACCAAAAAAGAAACCTGCGCCAGTCGATCTTCTTTCTAGGCCAGGTCCTAGTTCAAGAAAAATACCTTTAAACAAAAAGATAGACATCCTTGAAGATCGTCAAATATCACTGGTGATGTGTGTAGCGTGTAGAAAATATGAAGATAAGAAAAAGATGCTTACCTGTTCATTATGTGAATGACGGTATCACCAAAAATGTGTACCACAATCTCACAAGGATAATTACGACTCTGATGATGAGTGTAACTTTGTTTGTCTGAGGTGTTATAAATTAGATGATGACTCTGATGATAGTACAGATTCTGCCAAAGATTTATATAGTGAATATTGTTATAATTCCAAAAATCTGTATTAGACTGTTAGTTCCTATTTAGTTAAGAGTTCTTATAATTTTTTTTAAAGTTTATTGATGTTAATTTTAAATATTCTTGTAATAATGTTTATTGATAGTCCAGAGGTACATTTCCGTCCACAAGTACATTTGTGCAGTCCATAGGTACATTTGTATGTTGTACCTATAGACAAAATATGTTTTTTTTTAATCTTTAATTTTCACAGCGGTTATGATAGACATCGCATTAGAAACTGATAATTTTTAAGAGTTAATTAGTAATTCAACCGTTAAATAAATAAGTTTTTCATACAAATAAAGGGTTTATTTTTAAAAATTACTTTTGTGTGACATTCTGGACAACGTCCACAGGTAAAGCACATGCCCCTACCTATCACCAATTTGCTAAATAAATATAAGTAAGTAATATAATTTCAACAAAACCTTTTTTTTTCAATCTATATGCTTTTCAATATTTTAATATAATAAAGCGTGACGGCAAAGATATATGAATTCATCAACCTCTAGACTCAGGTAAACGAACTGAAAAAAAAAAATGCGCTGCTCGTTGCAAGTCAATCACGGATCGCTGACCGTTCAACTAGCTCTGTGCGGTTACTTTGTATGTTTTTACATAATTTTGGTGTCATATCATTCAAATACATTCGAGGAGCTCGTGGGTAAATAAAAACAGCTGCACGGGCAGATGTTCTTGGTTAAGCAACGCTTGCCGAGGTCACTCTGAGGATGGGTAACTATCATATCGATATTGGTTGTCACGGGAAGTACGTTAAGTCATTGGTCCCCGCTGTTATTTGTACAGACGCCAGCACATGAAGCTACCCGAAAGTGTCAAATTTTCCCAATCAACTTTGAACTTTGAACTTCTCGCCTGATGGTAAGCGATAGATGAGGTCTACGATGGAACGAGCGAGCCCAGAAGATGCCTGTTTACTCTTGCTTTGAAGGTTGAAAGGTCTTAAGTGGCAGGGAACACAGAAGCCGGCAGAGAATTCCACAGCTTGGAAGTGCGCACAATAAATGTGGAGGAGAAACGCTTGGTACGACAAGACGGTATATCAACCAAGTGTGGATGGTAGCCAGCCGTGCGTCTGGTAGACCGGTAGTGAAAGGGAGATGGAGGAATCAGTTCATGGAGCTCCTGCGCACACTCCCCGAAGTACAATCTGTAGAAATCCGACAACTATAAAGTTGAAAATCTATTAAAGTTTGACAGATTGTTGTAGCTTGATGTGCTGGCGTCTGTACATATTTGACAGTCGCAAACTTATAGCTTCTGACTACCCGCAGAAGCTATAAGTTTTTAAGTTAACATGGTCACTGACAGTATCATTAGAACTTAAACCAGGAGGATGGGTTTCAACTGTCGAGGGCCTGGAATCCACTGGTTCAAATGTGTAAAAACCGAAAAAGTTGCTTAAAAAGTTCGCGAGTCGACACAGTGAGTTTTGTGTGTCGGGAACAGAAATAAATGTGACAGTGGTAGCCGTGTCGATCACAAAAAACGAACGAGAAAGAGGGTAGATCGACTCGTCTGCTCGTAAACGTCCACCCGCAATTACTTCAGTTCATCCGTGATCATGGCGCTTGCAACAGTGCCGAAATATCGCAAACTCGAAACAAAAGCATCTATAGTACGTCCTTATCAATGTTGCCAACTTAGTGCTTTCGGCACTAGATCTAGTGCATTTCTTGATGTTTTAGCGCTCAACATTCTATGACAGTGCCTAGTGCTCTAACTAGGGCATTTTTTAAAGTCTACACTTTATCACGCACGTTGGTAAAAACAAAACTAATCAATGGCGCGTTCTGAAACACATTTAAATTTCAGAACGCACCTCTAATTAATTATCTATGGAAATGCGTGTCGAGTATCCGAATTCTCCTAGATACGACAAGGATAGCATAGCTGTTTCCGTGGAGAGTAAAACAAGAACGTCCGGTCCCTCAACTTCTCAAACAGCCACCACAGCAACCGTGAATTCAGACTATGATTCCGAGTTGGAATGGGGCGTGCAAGTGAAAGCTAATTGCAGATGGCGCCACCACCGTAAGAACCTTTGTCACTCTCAGTGTTAGTTAGATTGTGAGATATTATATAGTTATCTGTATCATCTATGGTTATCTGTGGTAATATTTTTATTTTCATTTCATTGATTTCAATTGATTTCTGTACAATTTTCCGATTAAGTCATGTTCTTTAATCGAAAAATTCTCAATAACTGTCTCTAATTTAGGAATTCATTACTGTTCCATAGAGAAACTGCTTTGATATTGGTAAGTGTGCTAGTAGCGCCACTTTGACAGTTGCACGCCCCATTGAAATGATTCGGACCACAATCTAATTTTGTAATAACTACTTAATTATTCTCAATATTTCTTTTTTATATTTTGATTGATTTTATTTATTTGGTACTCTTTTATCAAAATTAGCACTACTCTAGTGCATTTTAGGGTTTGTTTAGCGCATTTATTATAATACCTGTTGGCAACACTGGTCCTTATTTCATACGGTCCAGTTGAAAACCAGCGTCAGGCAAGTTACAGTTGTCTGTTTTGCTGAACTGGGCCTATTTGGCACAGCCGTGAGGCACACACATTGCTGTTTGTTGAATTCGGTTTTTGTTTTTGTTTGATGTATCATGTGCCTTTGCATCTGGGTCAAAAGAAAGAAAAGAAAATAAATATAATTTTCTTTCTTTCTTTCAGATTATGAGTTCTATCACTGAAAATAAAGATAATATCGAATTGATCTCTACAACTAGACTCAAGCAATAGCTTGGTAAAATTTCGGTTTAGCCATTACGTCTACTGATTCCTAATTTAAATAAAGTGACACCAAACAGCTGTCCAAGAATCCAGTAGAGCATTACTCTCTGCCGCGCCCAACCGCGACCGACTCACACGCAAGATGCTAGATTAGTTTTTATCTTCGCGTGCATAGAGTAACACTTACGCTTTCCTCTTTCTTGGTGTAACAACCTTCTCATAATTTAAACAAATATTAACTTGACTATCCATATACTTATTATACTAATATTACAAATGCGAAACTGTGTCTGTCTGACTGTCTGTTACGCTTTCATGGCTAAACCACAGCACCGATTTGTATAAAATTTGGAATGGAAATAGTTGAAGACCCAGGATTAAACTTAGCGTTCTTTTTTTTTTAAATATCATCCTCTAAAGGCTCACATAAGCAGTGGTGTGCCTAGGGTTTCAAAATAACGCAAGCCCAATAAAATTTTAACCGATTTCAAAAAAAGAAAGTTCAGTTTTCGACTGAGTATGTAGGTACCTACGTATGTATCATCGCAATTTTCTCATAAACTACTGGTTAAGTACAATAAATTAAAAGTGAATTCATCCATCTTCTTCTTTCCTCTTATTTCTTCAATTTCACTCTTGCTTGTCGTGCGGTGAATGAGGTAACCAAAGCACACTGAAGGCATGCTAGTGCTAGATTGAATATAATAAACATATCAGCAATTGCATACCTCCGGTGGCTTTGAAAAAAGCCGTTTGGTTTGCTTCATTGCTTGAGGGAACAAAGTTATGGTAAGTAGTTGCTTCCTTCGTAACACGACCCAGGTTACAGACAAAAAAAAAACAAAACAAAAAGTTACAAAACGAAAGTTAAAAAATAGCTAGATAGAATGTAATAAGGAATTTAAATAAATTATTTATATTCTAATTGGAATCGTCTATCTTTCTTAAGAAATGATTTAATTACATCAGAGTAAAATGTTGGTGATCGTTTTAATTCTACCAACAACTGTTTTTCAATAGCTATCATTGATAATTCGGTAAGACGCTCTTGACCTTGTGTATTTCTCAGATAGGTATGGATACGTTTAAGAGATGAAAAAGCACGTTCCGCGGAAGAACTTGTAGCCGGAATAGTTACAACAAGATACGCTAACTTTAACAGCTCGGGAAAGGCATCTTCGTGGTTATTCTCATGAATGAAATCAATTAATTCGAAAACATTACGATCTTTCAGATCAGGACTAGAATACAAGCAAATCAATTGGCTTTTTAATGTTTGTTTGTCGAAATAGTTTGCATAAATGTCAAATAATGAATCTAATTCTTCTGTAGGAAAATGTGAGTGATAATTGTCAAATTTTTTGTTGTTGAGCAGTTGGAAAATCTTTAATTTATAAATTTCAGAATATCGGTCAGTAATTTCGGTATTAATGTTCTCAATTACTTCTACAAAAAGTCGTCTGTATTCCGTTTTTGCACAGCGTACGTTGCGTCTCAAACGAGGAGCCGAGTTATTTTGCAACGTGTTACAACTAGTTTTATACACTGATCTATTAAATTTTCGTTTATGCGATTTACTAGTCTGAGAAATACACAGATTAGGCGTCGGTTTTAATGAAGAAATTAACTGTTTTTTCTGAGCAAAGTTTAAAGATTTTACCTTATCTTCGCCAATCAAAACTTGAACGCATTTTAAATCCTCACAAGGTACAATTACCTCCATTGTTGTAGGTAAATCACCAAAACAATTGTATCACTGAGGAAATCTTAGAAAACAAACACAAAACTTTAACAACAAAACCTTTTTCCACTCAAGCAAATGAAACTGAAGTTAGTTGCACTCTAGGACGTCGGGAACTACTCAGTGTTGTCATTTAGGCAAAAAAAGTCGCCAGGTATATGAAAAATCTAGCTAAATTTTTTTTATTTTTAAGATATTGCTTGAATAAAGTCAAAATCTGTTATAACAACATCCAAGGGACCACTCATATTTGGTTGTAAAAACCGATAGTCGTAATAACCGGTGATGTTTTCAAGGTACAAAGTATTTTGTACCTATGATTTTGGTCTATATAACCGGTATGTTGTTCTAAATGATGTTGTTGTAAACGGTTTTGACTGTATTTAATTTCGTTATTTTAAAAGTCGCTAGTTTTTATTGTTGATAAATGTTAAAAAAGTTTCCAGACTCGTTAAAAATCTCCAAGATCTTTCAACGTGTGGCTAAAACGGCAACACTGCAGAATTGGCAAGCTGACAAGGTCACGCATACGCATGCAACTTCATACGAAAGCCGTGCTTAAATCTGCATTGTGATCGATTTGTTCTATGCACAAGGCCTAACTCGTTATACGGCACATCGCTATAAGTGCGAAAGTGACAGATATAGTATTTGAAAGCCCGGTAAAAACCGGTGCGTGTAAGCGAGATAGCAATATGTAGATCATTAGATGCTACAAATGCGAAACTCTGCGCGCGAACAATCGCGATGTGTAGTAGTGTAGCAGTACTCAGTAGATACATTGTGTTATTTTGATAAGAATTAAGCGCGCGAACTTTTAAATAGTTCGGGTTTGACATTGATTCTCTATCGAGCATTTTTTAGTAAGGCATGCCGGGGCTTTTGGGCTTATATGAAGGTACCGCCACTGCACATAAGGGACGAAAGTTTGTATGAAAAAAAAATAATACGCTAAATCGATTTTGATGACATTTGAGAAGGAGAACTGGGGTTAAACATAGGCCATAATAAGATGACGGTGTAAACTTAGAACAGTACCTATGTTGACACTTTCGTGGACTGTGAACACTTGAGTCTGTGTTCTAGAATGACACAAAGTTATATGACGTATGAGTACGTAGTCCTATGATATTATATGTTTTCAAAGGCATCATGCATGACAGAATCGTTTTATCACGTCATCGTTTGCATACTTTTTTTATTGTTTAGTAGGTACACATCGATCCATTGATCCTACACCATTGATAATAACGCAATGGATAAGTGTTTTACTGATATCCTCATTCACACGATAGTGTTGTGATGCGGCCGCTTCCGGCTTTTGTTAGGGATGTAACTACATGTTTGTGGTTGTCGATATTTTATACGTTCCTACTTATTACGAATAAAATTTGAAATTAGATTTTTTTTAATTAACTGGTGCTATTTAACAACTGCGAATAACCCAATTCGAACCGTGCACTAGCTTATATAAAATATGTTTTTTAATTTGGTTTGAATGCTAACGGACTCAGCTAATAAACGCCAAATCTAATGCGCACACAGAAGCAGATTAGAAAGAATATAACAAATGCATGTTAATAAATATACATTTAAACTATGCTAAGTGAAGCTAAGTGACACTTTCCTTTCTCACTACCATTTCTCCTAAAGACACGTCATGTTTTATTTATCTTCTTAAATGAGATAGTTACGGAACTAGGTAAAGGATCACTAGGCTTTACTTCGAGAATCGTCAATATACTCTCATACCTAATTAACAATTAATACCTAATTAATTAAAAAGAGTAATTGTGGAGTTTCTTGCCGGTTCTTCTCCATAGAAAACGACCAATTTCGAACCGTGCCCTAACTGCTGACGTTTTGTAAGTGCCCATGTATAATTATAAAAAAAAAAATTAAAAAAGTACTAATGGCTAAGGAGTCGACCTCTCGATATAAACTTCGACGGAAATCTTTGGAAATTAATTCCAGTTTTCGTTATTTTTGTCACGCCTTTTAGGTCAAACTGTAACAAAACAAACAAAGTAACTATGTAATAAAATCTAAGAATATGAATTACACGCACTTATAATTGTTGTATCATCATGAAACTTGGCGATTATATGTAGATTAGATAACATACAATATTATGGTACCATCGAGCTGGTCTCATGATGGAATTGGAAGGTGGCTGATGGAAACTTGGACTGCCTACTAGTAAACATATCGAGTTTGGACTCTTTAGATCGTCTTAGCATATTCTGTCCATTTCTCCTGCTGACGACGATATATGATTATTATGGTACCATTGAGCTGGTCTGATGATGGGACTGAAAGATGGCTGATGGAACCTTGGACTGCCTACTAGTAAATTTTAGTGCAGTAAATAAAAGCGTGTCTTTAGTTTATTTTTTTAAACTATTAATTTAGTATGTAATTACAATATGATATCAACAACATTATCACATTCCTAATTCGTTGAACAACATTCAAAATTCAACTGTCAACTTTTCTATTGTACTCAATCTCAAACGCTTACTGGTTTTAAGTTCTTTGTGTAGATAATTTCTAGATGTTGTTATAAGATAACAATATATGCTATTGTAATTGGTGTCAATTAGTAATGGAAGAGAAAATGTTTTAATTAATATTTCTAATTGCGTGTACTAAAGGATATGGCCAATTTTACTATGGACGTCAGCATAGTTATCGAATTTATTGTACACCAATGATTTTTGGTGTTTTATATTCGTGAATATTGACTCATTAAATTGCTATAAATAAAAAACTCAGAAATCTTGTCATTACACCAGACTAGGCAAAAAACAGTTACAGTAAACCTTTTAATCAGATCGCTAGCAATAAGGTGTTTAGATTATAATTTCGCTATTAAAAACTTAAAGACGCTTTAAAATAGTGAACAGTTGTGAATTATTGCGTATAACTGATAAAGTTTTAGTATTAAACCAATAAACAAAGTAAGGATTTTAAACTGAATATTGACTAACATTTATTAAACTGGGTAATAGTCTCAAAAAATGTGACAATAATAACAAACATTAACATAACATCGCGCCTGTATTCCCCGAAGGGTTGGGCAGATGTGTACCTATAGTACACCCAGATTTCACCAGTTATTTTGAGTACCATTTAATAGGGGGCGAGCCCGTTTCTATCAGCCAGGCACAAATCTAGACTCCGGGCTGCTACTGAGAAATTCCTGATGAATAAACCCAATATCACTTTGCTCGACCTGGGAATCTAACTCAGGACCTCATGCTCAGCAGTAGTGCTTGCGACCATTAGACCAACGAGGGAAACACATAATAAAACAAAGGAGTAAAAACTATTATTTATTTACTTATTAGAGAAAATAAATAAAAATATTTTGACATATTATAATTATTATATCTTAAATGCTTACGAAGATAATATACATTAGAGCAATGCAGCGATAGTGTTAATAAAGAGACCTAGGGAGGTCAATCAACCAGCTTGGATCGAACAGAGCATTTTTATTTCACCAATACACTAACCTGGATTAAGTGTAAATATAGGGCTTCAGTAATTACATAAATAACTGGTTTAAACATAACCAGACTTGTTAAAAAAATACAATCATAGATTTATTTATTATTATTTTACAATTGTGATTACTGTTCCGTGAGAGAATTTCTGAGACATTTTCAAAGTTCAAAATATTAGTTTTTGACTTCATAATATTAATTATGTCTTCAATATGGATAGCACTAAATGTAGAATGTGTCTCATTCATTTGTGGTAATAAATGCCATTGATCGCTGTACAAATGTGTTTCACACACTCTACAGCTGCGAGGAACATAGAAACTACATATCGACGGTTGAAAGGCTAATTGATCTAAGCGACATTTTTTGCGATATTGAGTTATATACATATTCGGATTTTTCTCCATCGTTTGAGTCAGGTTTCAAATTTTTTTCAGTACTTTTTTGGCGCTTAGCACCCATTGCAAAACAGGCCTCATTTCTAAGCTCACTGATCTATACGACACAAAATTAGACATATTTGAGGACTCGATGACTTAAGCTATTTTGATTTTTCAAACTTTTATAACGTGTGTCGATTAAGGCATTTGGCTTTTTCGCCATGATTGTGATTTTGTCGTTTGGCCTATTTTGCAATAAACCAAAAAAATAAGCTATATCGTTTGGCCCATTTTGCATTCAACTACATTAAAAAACCGTGTTACTTGAATCATTTTGCATTAAGTTATATTAATTAACTATGTCTCTTGATCCATTAAGCGTCTATTAAGGATAATCAGTAATGTCACTTCGGCTATTTTGAGTAACACTAACTAATAACAATTTATTTGTTGTTTTATTTGGAAAGTGATACTAAAGTACAATGTATTCCGTGGTGATACTACTACCTTTTTTTCTGGGTGTGAAAATCATCGAATGACATCTTCCGCTCTGGGTTAAGCGGAAGGCTGTGTCAGACTTCTACTGACTAAAAACCCACCTGTTCCTTCGGCTGCCCTAAAGTTCCAGGGCCGCGGTATCTCGATAGAACTTTCCCGCAAAACCCCGACAGGCAATGGCTCTATGAGGCCCCGTCACTGGCGTTGACAGCTCTTTCAAGAGCTGTCAGAGCTGTCAACGCCAGCTCTTTGAACACGACGTGCCACCGATCTGAGCCTGGTCCTTACCGGACGGTGAGCGACCCTGCTCGCCGTCCGCAGGCCCGCGCCTACGGTGGCCGGAAACCGGCTCAATCCCCGACGCTCGGGGGGTCTCCCACAGTGGCTGGGGCGAGAAGGAAGAGGGTTACCTCTCCCTCGCACGTTCTGTCTTCTCCTTCTCTAGCATGACTGCTTCGCAGAAGGAGGCGACTGCATCCCATTCCCTCTCGCTCTGCACCATGGTCTGAACTAGAGCAGGGCGTGAGAGGTCTCCGCCGCCGACCGCCTCTACGAGGACACGACAGTGCTCCGCCCAAGCAGGGCACACTTCGACCGTATGCTACACCGTGTCCTCCAGGTTGTCCTCACAATGACGACACCCGGGCGTGTCCTCCCGCTGTATCCGAAACAAGTATCTCCCGAAACAGCCATGTCCGGTCAGCACCTGCGTCAGGTGGAAGGGGAATTATAGCCGCGTTTACGGCGTGCCCAGCCTTCGGTTGCGACAGCCGCTCTTTCCATGCTGCCGTGAGATCGCACCGGAGCTCTATCCGCTGAGCCGCGACTTGCCGCGGTAGCGGAGTTTCACCCCGGCTTAGTACATCCACGCGCTAATCATGCACGTGCGCGGGGGCTACCGCCTCCAGATCCCACGGCAGCAATCCGGCAAGGAGGTTCGTCGTCTCCCCAGAGATCGTGCAGTATCCCCGGATCATCCGGATAGCCATGACCCTCTGAGACGCGACCAGCTGGTGAGCTGGTTGCCGCAGCAGATTCAGCGAACACAGATACTATAACATAGATAGTAAAATGAGCAGTGCTATGTTACACATGCCTACTTTAGGCAAGTATATTATGTTAAAGATGAAAAATACATAAAACACAGATATAACAATCATACATACATAGTATGAAAGCTCATTTTTTTTATAGATTAATACAACTAGGTATTTATAATAATGAAAAACAAAATGCTTACCACATAATTAGTATTTTATGATAATAGAACAGCCAGCAACGGACACTCCATACTGACATTATGGTGTCTTATTTTCCTCACTGATTTGCCACAACCAAGGCAAAGCATGTTATGCCTCAGTAGTCTCTCTTGTTCACCAGCTTCGGTGTTTAATAATAATAAGCATGGATGACAAATAAATGTATCAAGAGGCAAACTGAAAATAAGATGCACTGTAAGATTTCGCATACCAGAACTATATAAAAATAAATCAGGTTAAGTTTTTTCTAGTCCAACTTCTTACCTGGTGTAGTAAATTAAACCATTCCGTAATACATTATGGCTTTATTCATTTAAAATTTCACATGTACAATTATAAGTAATGACACAAGTATTTGTGTTCGATGTCATTTGAGACATAGGTAGTAAACCAGCCAGTTCGATATAGGTTGCATATCACCTCATTCTCCCCCCATTAAGAAGTGACATAGTCTTGAAGATAAGACGGAGGGTGTCGCTCTCTTGCTGAACGGCGAGGTGCAGAACCTTGTACGTTAGTAGGATCTAGAGTAATACTAACTGGTTGGTTCGTCGGAATACTAGTTGGTTCATCATTTATTTGAAATTCTGGTTCATCCGACTCAGCAGAAAGGCAGCTGGAGTCAGATCCTGTTTCGCGATCTTCAGCGTCAGAATATAAAGTATTTCCCAACGGCGCTAAGTGACGATTCGAAACTACCATCTCGCGGCCATTTTGACATCTTATGTGGGAGTGTAGAGGGTTGGTCTCGACTAGTTCTACTTCCTCGACAATTGGGTCATACTTACTTTTTCTAACATTATTTTTCAACAGTGCTCTCTCTGCCTCCGTAAGCCACGTCGGCATTGAATGTCCATTTGAAGATCTGCGGGGATGGGTGAACATTCGTTCGTGAGGTGTACATCCAGTTGCTGTGCACAATAAAGATCGTATGGAGTGTAGTGACTGTTCGAGGACAGTTTCCCAGCGGTTAATCGGCAAATTCATTGACTTTAGCGAGAGTTGTATAGTTTTCCAAATAATGCCATTGTATCGCTCAGTTTGGCCATTACCTTGGGGGTTATATGGCGTGGTATAGCTAGTAGCTACGCCAATTCCGTGCAGAAAATTTTTCAGATCAGCTGATACAAATGCGGTACCTCTATCAGAATGTACGTAGGTTGGTGTACCAAATATTGCAAATAATTGTTTTAGCTTTTTTTTAACAGTTTCGGAACTTAGGTCAGAACAGGGAAACGCAAAGGGAAATCTGGAGTACTCATCTATTATAGTAAGCATGTAACGGTTTCCAGTTACACTTGGCAGTGGACCCTTGAAGTCTATTCCAATCCTTTCAAATGGAGCAGTCGCCTTGATCAATGTGCCCTTTGTTCTAAGAAATCTAGGTTTAATTTCAGCACAGACAGTGCATGATCCCGTAATTCGCCTGACATCATCGACTGAGTATGGTAAATTTTTAGCTCTTACCCAGTGAACCATTCGAGTTATACCGGGATGGCACAAATTCTTATGTAATTCAAAAAGATTGTCGGTGATTGATTGAGTTGATGCTGTTATATTTGCACGTGAGAGGGCATCAGCTACTATGTTGTCCTTGCCTGGACGATATATAATATCAAATCTATAATTAGAAAGTTCCAGGCGCCATCGTTGAATCTTATCATTTTTAATTTTAGAGTTGTGTTTCTGATCAAACATAAAAGATACTGATTTCTGATCAGTTATCAGTTGAAATGTTTTACCCATTAGAAATTGCCGCCATTTCTTTTTACTTTCTACAATAGCTGCAGCTTCCTTCTCTATTGCTGAATGATTACGTTCATGAGTGCTTAGGGTTCTGGAGAAAAACGCTACTGGTCTCCCTTCTTGGGTAAGAGCAGCAGCTATGGCGTGATCAGATGCGTCTGTTTCTACAGTGAGTTGTATTTTAGGGTCAATAACATTGATAGCTGACTTTGCTATTTCTGCCTTTAGCGATTGAAATGCTTCTATAGCTTCGGGAATCAATGGAAATTTATCTGATTTTGCAAGCAATCTTATTTTGTCTGAAAATTTTGGGATCCATTTCGAATAGTGTGCGAAAACACCCATGGTCCTTCGAAGAGAGGCCCGGTCATTAGGTATCGGCATATCCAAAAGAGGTTGGAGACGCCCAGGATCTGGCTTGATTATGTTGTTGCAGATATTATGACCTAGCAAATTTATCTCTGTTTTCGAAAATTCGCTTTTCTGTAAGTTCAAAGTAAGATTATAGCGAGTAGCAACTTTTTGAAAAGAGCTTAATTTTGTGTCATGGTCATTTTAATCATAGCCACATATTGTAATGTCATCTAGATAGGTATACACGCCTTGTAAACGTTCTTTCTGTATGATGGAATTAATAGCTCGTTGAAAAGCTGCAACGCCATTTGTGACACCTAATGGTATACGTCGAAATTGATATAGATTTCCGCATGCTTCAAAGGCTGTATATGGTTTTTCACCTTCTAAAATTGGAATTTGATGGTAAGCGCTACTTAAATCAATTTTGCTAAAGACTTTATGCTTGGCTACTTTAGAAATGAGTTCATCCAATAATGGCAGAGGATAAGCATCTAGTTCGGTGTATCTGTTTATTGTTTGAGAATAGTCAATAACCATTCTTTTTTGTGATGTTCACTAGATGTAACAAGAACTTGGGCTCTCCACGGTGAAAGACTCGGTTCAATAATTTTATCATGAAGAAGTTTTTGTATTTCAGCTTCGATAAACTGAGAATCTAAATCAGAGTGTCGTCTGGACTTAATAGCGATTGGTTTCTTAAAAGGTAATAAATTTGTAAATAAGCTTACTGGTTCAATGTTAGCTTCTGACAGAGCACATAGCTTGAGTGTTGGTTTGGATCCACCGAATTGCATTTCTAAGGCTTTGTGGTTCTGCAAGATATCGTGTCCGAGTATGATATCTGAACAAAGTCCATCCATAATCATGAGAGTGGCGTTGATAGTTTGGTTTTGTAAAGTAATTCTCAAAGGGCATGATCCATTCCCTTGCATACATAAGTTAGACGTTGCCATTGTAATCCTTTGCTTGCAGGGAGTGATATTCAGATTATACAGACTAACAAGACGCTGATCAATAAAACTTGCTGTGCTGCCAGTGTCAATTAGTGCTCTTGCTGTAAACTTTCCGTTTATGAGAACTGGTGTGGTGGCTCTGTTTAGATCTGTTGCCGACAATATAGAAGAAAAAGTATGTGTTGATGTGGCCATAGCGTGTTTGGCATGATCTTCGTCTTGTGTTTCGCTTGCTGCTACTCGGGGGCTTTTGCTAAGACAGACTTTAGAGTAGTGTCCCTTTTTTCCACAATTTGTGCAAATAGTGTAAGAAGCTGGGCACTCGGAGCGCTGTTGATGACGCTGATTTCCGCAGTAATAACATATTTCATATTTTCTTAGTTTTCTTGCAGCAGCGGTAGTGTTATCGTTAGTGGTGTAATTTACAACTGGCGTTAGCTCTTGTCGGTAATTATCATTTTGAATTTGAGCCATTTCTAAAGACCGTGCTTGTTCATATGCTTTAGCTAAAGTAAGTGTGCTGTTTTCTAAAAGCCGTTGACGTATTCCCGGTGACGATAGCCCTGCGATAAAGGCGTCTCGAACATATTCGCTCTCATTTTGCTCAGCGGTAACTGATTTAAAATTACAATTCTTCGAATACAACTTAAGCGTTTGAATATACTGATCAATCGACTCTCCCGGTTGCTGTTGTCGCTTGGCTAAACGATATCGTGAGTACACTTCGTTTACCGGTTTTATGAATAGCTCATCTAGTTTCTTTATCGCTATGTCATATTCTTTCGATTCACTAATGCAAGTGTAAAGGAGCGGCGATAAGTGGTTAACTAGCAGCTGGTACTTGCAATCTGTACTTACTGAAGTTTCTTTTGATTCTATAGCATGTAGAAAATTGTTGAATGTTTGTTTCCAGTGGATCCATATTGATGATTGGTCTGAGCTTATTGTTGGATCCGCTTCGAACCTTTCGGGTTTTAGATATTTTTCCATTATTTTTAAATGAATAAATTGTAGTAAATTAAACCATTCCGTAATACATTATGGCTTTATTCATTTAAAATTTCACATGTACGATTATAAGTAATGACACAAGTATTTGTGTTCGATGTCATTTGAGACATAGGTAGTAAACCAGCCAGTTCGATAGAGGTTGCATATCACCTCACCTGGGTTTGGCATTGGTTATCCAACGCGAAAGTCTTGTTTGATTGTGTGCAGAAATCGAGGATATGAGATGCCTCTGCAACCTTTGCATGGCTATTCCGCAGTTGATGCACCTCATATTGATCCACAAGGCAATGTAAATCAGAGTCCAGTATTAATAGCAAGGTAATCGGGTGGTAGAAGGTATCAGTACGTTGAAATAAGCAGGGGTCAAAAATATTAGAAAATAATCGGAAAAACAAACACAGAACGCAATATAGAATTTGCAATAACATAATATTGACATTTGACATAGACAATGACACATTGTCAAACAAGTAACGCGTTCCGTTTTCCGAATTTTTTTGCGTGAAATATAAAAAAAAAAAAAACTATCTTACGCATCAACATTATGAAAAGATAATTTTATTAAATGCCAAAAATACCAACGAAGACAGTTTCGTATAAATAAAATGTTTTTAATAATAGCGTTTTGTCGTCCATATCACACGTCTATGTGATATATGCAAGTAGTATGCTTGATGTGGAACACCCATTATTATATTTATCTTACTTTATGGTCCTTACGAATCCCTTCCTTTCCTTCCTTATGGTCCTTTATGGTCTTTAAGGAAAAAAAATACCAAAAAAAAAAAACTTTATGGTCCATTATGGCGGACGTTGACAAATGGTACTTTCATCTTGATTACTAATTATTTTGAAATAAACACTGACGAGATCAGAGAGGTTAAAAACTACGTATTAAATCATTTTTCTATTTTTAATATACAATATTATTTACTATGTATGTGTACATGGAATGTACTTTTTTGTCCATGTCATTTGATACCTAGTTACATGTATATTGAAGCTTCTAAATTGTGTTCAAACTGTAAGACATACCTAGGTGTGGATACAGAGGTGAAGGGTATCGAGTGCAAATACCCATTTGAAACAATGCCCAATCATCAATATTATTATTACAAATATTAAAATAGTAAAATGTCTGTTTTTTTTAGTAGTAAGTTTCCATATCCATACTTCCATACTAATATTATAAATGCGAAAGTAACTCTGTCTGTCTGTCTGTCTGTTACCTGTTCACGCCTAAACCGCTGAACATGAAATTTAGCATGGGAATAGTTTAGAACCCTGGGAAGGACATAGGATAGTTTTTATACCGATATAAGTTTCCCGTGGGATAGTTTTAGAATTGTATCTTTGTTGCTCTTTCACGCAAAAACTACTGAACGGATCTCAATGAAATTTGGTAAACAGACAGTTGAAATCCTGAAAAAACACATAAGCTACTTTTTATCCCGGAATTCCCACGGGATCAGGATTTACGAGGGAAAAACCTCCCACGCGAACGAAGTCGCGGGCAAAAGCTATCTATACTTTAATACATACACTATCCATACTTCCATACTAATATTATAAATACGAAAGTAACTCTGTCTGTCTGTCTGTCTGTCTGTTACCTTTTCACGCCTAAACCGCTGAACCGATTTACATGAAATTTGGCATGGGAATAGTTTAGGACCCTGGGAAGGACATAGGATAGTTTTTATCCTGGAAATCATCCCTAAAAGATGTAAAAAGGGTGTTGGAACTTTATATTCCCCCATCCCAATTCATTCAAATCGCGTAATCAAGAACCACTCGAAACATTTTTTAAACTATCTACAAACATGCGAGTACAGCTGCACCATGATGTGACATCAGATATCAACGGGATGATTTATTTGAGCTCTGAATTTTGTAACATAGTCCTAGATACATATAATTTAATAAACCACGTTTATTCGGATATGAAAATAAATATGAGGGATGGAGAATGGCTCTCGCGCACTGCTCTGGTTCAGACCACAGTGTTGGGCGAGAGGGAATGGGATGCAGTCGCCTCCTTCTGCGAAGCAGTCATGCTAGCGAAGGAGGAGGCTGAACGCGCGAGGGAGAGGCAACTCTCTTCCTCGCGCCTTAGCCCCCGCGAGAGACGCTCCGGGCGTCTAGGATCGCGAGCCTATCTCCGGCCACCGTAGGCGCGGGTCTGCGGTCGGAGAGCAGGAGTAGCTCACCGGCCGGCCTCAAAGAGCAGTTAGCAGCATTGACGGGGCCCGATAGGGCTATTGCCTCAGGTTTGCGGAAATGTTCTAACGAGATACCGCGGCCCCGGAATGCAAGGGCAGCTGAAGGAGCAGGGTGGGTTTTTAGTCAGTAGAAGTCTGACACTCCCTTCCGCTCCACCCAGAGCGGAAGGAATCATTTGATGAGATTCCGACAAAAAAAAGGGATGGAGAATGACTGCATGAAAGAGTAATTTTAGCACCGACTAACGAAATTGTAGTTCAGATCAACGAAAAGATTATGTCTCATGTGGATGGTGATGTTGTCAAGTATATGTCCGTCGACAATGTCATGGATATTGAGCAAGTGACGTCGTACCCTGTAGAGTTTCTCAACTCTCTGGAATTGACAGGGTGTCCCAGTCGCAGGCAGAAGAGGGAAAGAAGATCATATCCATTTCCCCTTTTCTGCAGAACAAAAGTAGCCAACATATTTATTTATTTATCACCATACAATAAACTTTACAGGTTTTATCAATATGTAGATATTGTAGTCAACTTTTATTTTTTAACGCTATAACCAATCAATTAAAAAGTAACGGCTTTCGATACTATTTTTTATTGAGAATAGCGTTTGCGTTTGACCACCATCTCACCTGATGGTAAGTGATGATGTGGTCGAAGATGGAACACGCATACTTTGAAGTAATCTTTTCACTCTTGACTTAAAGATCCCCAGGTTATAGCTATCAGGCAACACAGACTCCGGCAGTAAATTCCACTCCTTAGCTGTACGCACAATGAAAGTATTCCCAAAACGTTTTGTGTGCATGGCTGGGATGTCCACCATGTAACGATAGCGCATCACCGTTTACTTGTACTTATTGTTACTACAATCTCTATGTCTACGTATGTGACGTAGACATAGAGATTAGAACAAGTATTAGGCTGCGTTTCCACCAGAGATGTGCGATGGAAATATGTCGTGCGAGGATGTCTAGCTGTGCTGTGAAAATGTGTGGGGGTTTCCACCAAAGCTGTGCGATGAAAATGTGCCTACGAGGATGTGTAGCGGAGCTGTGAAAATGCGCATTAATGTGTGGTGCGAGGATACGCAAACCTCGCAACACATCCTTCTCAACACACATTCCTCGCAACACATCCCTCGCACACATCCCTCGCTTGTTTTGTATGCGCAAAAATCTAGCTCCGCTGAGCCGTTTCCACCAGGGCTGTGCTGACCGAGGCGAGGTAAATGAAGCGATTCTATTGGTTCTTTACAAACACATCCCTCGCTACGCATCCTCGCACATCTCTGGTGGAAACGCAGCCTAAGAAGGACCACGCGCGACCACGTGTTTCTTATATTTATTTCATTCTCATAGGAAGCGTTCTTATGTTGGACCTTCTGGGGATCGCCTTCCAGTCTTACCAGAGGCAGCTGAGTTCTAGTGTTTTACATGGAGTGACTGACTATCTGACCTCCACAACCCAGTAACTGGGTAACACAATAACCCTTGGCAAGACTAGTTACTACACAATTAAAGAATATTTATTAAAAATCTAACTATACCCTGTTTTTTAATCTCAGAGTTATTATATTTTGTTTATTCATTTATTTACTATGTACAAATATTTAAAATACAAATTAGAATAAAAAAAATTGATCCCCAACGCTGTCGGCCGGCAACGTACCCAAGATACTGGCGGCATTGCCTCGTTGTATGACAATGCTTAGCCGTTGACCAAAGAAATAGCCAGCCCTTGGGTCGAGGGAAGCGTCAACGAGCCTTTTCGATATGTATTGTCCTGTCTCTCGATATGTCCGAGAGTTTCGACCCCAAAAGGCTCGAAAATATAGTTATCACCGAGATGACTATATTTACGCCGCTTGAGGTTTTCCGTAGCCGCAGCGGGAGCGCCAGCACAACATGATGAACTGGGAAGATGGGATGGCGCGACAGTATCGACACAAGTTGCGTCCCACACTAAAGGCCAAACCATTTATTTGGTTAAAATATGCTATAGGTAATTTTATTCTAATAAAATATATTAATTACTCAATTTTGTTTGACAAACTTAGTATTAGGGCAGTTATTTGAAATCTCAACATGTATTTTTTTTTAAGCAATTTTATTTTATCTAGTTTTAAATGTTAATTAATCATTCGTATTTCAATAATAACTTTTTAGTTTTTTGTCACTTTTTTATTATTATTAATTTTTATTTTCTCTGACGGGCGGTTTGATACTGGACAACTAACGCGCTTTTTGGTGGCGAGTTTCTAATTACAATTTAAAAGTTTTATTTTTATTTTTAGCACGTAGCATGATTAAACCTTACAATATTATTTTATTTATGTATTTAATTCACTACACATTCATTAACATTCGTTTATTTACCCTCGTCCGTGTGTCACTGCTGGGTGCTAACTGAAAACCAGGGCTGAGTGTCTTTCGCCCAGCAAATGCTGAGTTGGTAACCCTTTCGGTGTAGACATGCTCAGCGAAATTCTTAGTGTTATTTTTTAATTATATAATATAATTTTCTGTTAATGTGTGTGTGTTTATCACCGAATAAATGGATATCAATTTAAAAAAAAACATTGGCCAAGTGCGAGTCAGACTCGCCCATGAAGTGTTCCGTAGTAACTATAATAATATAATATAATATGTATATTTATTTGACAAAAAAAAAGACCTTAAAAATTTCATAAAACTAGCTTATTTACATTTTTACAACTACGCTAAATAACTTTGTTTTTCATAGTGTTTGTATGAATTACAAAGTTATATTTGCGGGTTTAGAAAATATGCTATATCTTAAAAACTGCTAACCCGATTTCGTTCAGACCAACTTTGGTTGAAAGTTTACATTAAGATCTACAGACATATATATTTTTTAGATTTTTAACTCCGTTATTATAGAAGTGAGAGGGGGGACACATTTTACCATTTTTTTTTTTATTTTGAACGATTGACTTTATGAAAAAGTGGTTTTAGAAACCCTTATATCATTTTAAAGACCTGTCTATAGATACCACACACGCATAGGTTTCATGAAAAAAAATATTTTCAGTTCTAGTTCCATGTATGGGGACCTCCCTTTATTTTAAATATTTTTTAGTTTTTTTCTTAAAATCGGAAAGCGGTTCACACAGAGTACAGAATACATCTACCTACTAAGTTTCACATGTATAGTCTTAATAGTTTCGGAATAAAATGGCTGTGACATACGGACGGACGGACGGACAGACAGACAGACAGACAGACAGACAGACAGACAGACAGACGGACGGACAGACATATCGAAACTATAAGGGTTCCGTTTTTTGCCATTCGGCTACGGAACCCTAAAAACGACTGTCAAAGATATACAAATGACAGCCGGGACCTATGGAGCATACTTTCCGAGACACAGAGTATCTAGGTATCGAAGGTAAGGTGGTCACATATCCACGCTTGAACTTGCCACGAGCTCATATAAAAAGGATATAACCTAAAAAGAAGTGCTAATAGCCAAATGTAACCAACTCTCGTTTAACTTCCTTTTGAAAGTATGCCCCCCTTCTATAACGCTTAGACCACACTGTAATACGGAACAGAATCACCGTAGAAAATGATCACTTATGTTAAAATTCCGTAATTATTCCTCAAAACTGCCAAACAGAAGACGAATGATTGACAGATTGTCTCATTTAGCTGAGTAAACAACAATACACATCCGTCTTGGTAAAAACCAAGCTTAAGAGAATACAAGTCGCGACCCACCTAAATAAAAAAGAAAACCTTTCACAAATTCACGCATTTTCCCTCGTTTCCGTAAAATGGTTCGATGGTTGCATATTTTAAGTTGAAATCGGACAGGAGGACATGAATTTTAATGAATAAAAAGCGAAAGTTGTGTTGTGTTTGAGGTAGGCAGTGTGCCATCGTCTTTAGGTGAAAGAAGAAATGGGTTACTAACCTCTTCGCGCGGTTAGTTCGGACCAAGCGTTTGGCGCGAAATGTCGCTTCTCAACTTGACAATTCGCGGGCGCATTTAAACAAAATACGTTCCTAAATACGTAAAAATAAATAAATAATGGATTTAAAAGAAATAATAAAGTGGTTTATACCGTGTTTTCATATATTGCTACTAAAAAAAGTGAAAATGTGCGGCCGTTTCACTTATATTTGTTTGTTTTTACTTTTTATCTTGCGACCCAGTTGTGGACTTGAAGCGGACGCAAAAAGCCTAGTTAGTGATGTTGTTGATACCAAAAACGTAGTAAATATTAGTTATTTAGAGTCTAGGCATAACCAAAGTGATTATTCTACTGTGAAAATGGAAAGGAATGACGGAGGAACTTTAGACATATCTGTTGGTAAGTTTTTTTTTATGATCAACAATAATATTTATATTCATACGTGAAGCAAAAACTTCGTTCCACTTTTTTTTAAGAAAATTGCTCTGGCAGAGGTTTATGATATTTGGCACAATAAAAGTGTGTATGGAAAAGGAGCGCACAACACTCACTCAATTTTTTTTATTGATAATACCATCTCCCCTGATGGTAAGCGATGATGTGATCGAAGATGAAGCACGCTTACCTAGAAGTAACGTATTCACCCTTGACGCAAAGACCCCCAGATTATAGTTATCAGGAAACAGTCTGGCAGGGAAAAATAATTTAAATTGCTATCGAATTTCGACCACCGGGCGACAACTAGTTAGTACAATTAAAAAAAACCATTATTTATTTTTAAAAACAATTGCAATTATACATAAGTGACATAGTTTTTAATTTTAATTCTGATTTATTTTCCTTCATTTTTTTTTAGTTTATTCGTCTCCATTATGTAAATGTAAAATAAGGAAAGTAGCGAGCTGGGCACAACTTAAGTATTGTTAATAAGTTTATGGGGCTGCCTCATAATGCGCTTATTTAACGTGTACAACATAAGTTATGTCAATAATATTTATTACTTGCTTTAGACATTTTTTCGGAAAAAAAAGAAAAAAATTAGCCTATGTTCTTCACTTCTAATGTTACAATAAATGATTGATTGAATAAAAAGGTTGGTATCAAATTTCATCAAAATTGATTTAAAGACGTTTAGACGTAAAAGTGACTGGCAGAGTTACTTTCGCATTTATATTTAGTGGTGATTCTGATTACTGATTCTGTGCAAAATGTAGGTTCTAATTTGACGAAAAAATATGACAACTACATAACGTTTATGTATTTAATAATGGTCTTAAAATAAAATATGATAAGCGCAATATGTAACAAAAAAAAAAAAAATAGAATGCTGAAAACATTTTAAAATTAAAAATATTTACACATAGAACAAATATGGTGGGATGAGTTTTGTTTACTTTCACTGCCAAAAAAAGTTTCGTCTACACTGCACATGCAGATTATATAATTACTAGCGACCCGGCCCGGCTTCGCATGTTTTAATCCTGCAAATTCACACAAAACCTTAATAAATTATACGTTAAAACCTGTGGTTAAAACCTTTCTTGTGAATCACTCTATGCATTTGTGAAAACCGTATGATGAAATCCATGCAGTCATTTTTAAGTTTATCACGACGGACAGACAGACAGACACGGCGTGAAACTTGTTTTATAATATGTAAGGATGATGCAATGATGATGATACAGCGAGTGGTGAATGTAAACATAAGTAGCCAAGGAACAAGGAAATGCAACTGTGTCGTGACTGTATTTACAATCATTTATTTAAATTCGGACGCATTAACACCCAGACCAGGAACAAATATATGTAGGCCATAGAAAGTAAAAGTTTTAATAGAATGGCTAAAGTGTAAAAGCTATGACTATATTGAAACCCTTTTAAAAATTGTTTGATAATTTTTATGTGACAACCAATTACATATGTAGACATAAACATTCAACGATGCATTTCACATACACCCACACACAAACACACACGGACACACACACACGCACAGGGAGACCCATGTCACCGTTATTTTAGAATTTCTTATTGTTTATTATTATATTCCTTTAGTTATTAAGTTTTCATATACTGAATGCAAGCACACTCCTACATAATATTGTAAGTTCTAGTTTAAGAAGAGCCAGGGCCTCCTAGCACAGCTTTTTCACAAACTTAAAAGGAGACCCTAATGTAAGACAAACTGCAGTAGTTCTAAGTTAATGAAATAAAGAATTTATTATTATTATTATGTTTTATAATTATTTTTCTCGGCAAAGCCGGGACGAATTGATGGCACGGGCTTAAGCCAAGTGTTCATCAATGGGGTCAAGAGTGGATACAGTAGGGTGATCATTCACTGGCGGTGTGTTAGTGTGGATGTTTTGGTGCAGGTTATCAGGTTCACGTTGCAGGAACTTTCTGACTAGCCTGCATGTGTTTAATATCACTGCTTATTTGTTCCGGTGGGGGAATCGAATCAGCGTATCAGCAAATAGCTGTACCTCTGCGCTTACCGTGCTGTAAAATGTCATCTGCCTAGTCTTTTTCTATGTCGGGTCAGCTTCCAACTGTCTAACCGGAAGCAGCTGAATGGAATGTTTTTTTTTAATGCTTATCTGATATCCGGGTCTCACTTGTTTTATCGAAAAGAAATAGCCAAATTATCACTACCCAAAAAATTTCCGCATAATTTCATTTGCTAAATTATTACTAAGCAAAAAATCTCTTTACAAATAATCGTAACGCAAACCTAATGTTTGGCAAGAGAACGTTTAAACAATGACTTGTTTACCAACTAATACTTTTACCAATTTTTATGTAGTCAAATATTTAAGTTGGAATAACTCATTTTACGCAAAATAAAATGTGCCAAATATTTAATATCGTCAGTTTTCAATATACCATTTATTCAGTCAATTGCTTAGTCAATGACAAAAAAATTGTACATATCTATGTAGTTGCACAGAATATACAAATTAAATTACAATGTGTACTGCTAAGTGGGTAGATGGTAAATCATAAATGTATATGTAAATCAGTTTCGGGTAGTCTGTTTTTTTCCATATTTTTTTCTACATAGTCACTAGATTTATTACGTTTCTGGCACTCGCCGGCCGCTGCCGCGGCACTGCTTGCTTCGCTGCCGTGCTTCGCACCGTGATACACCGTGATACAGGCAGGGGGTATCACACCGTGATACCCCCTGCCGAATTACCGTCCTACCAGGCTATGAGAGTAAAGTAACAGAGAGTGCACCTGTACCTGTACACATACTTGTGCACTATATCGATAACGGTCACGACGTTCCGTCATCGGACTACAAGACAAACGGCGATGCGCCATCGTTACATGGTGGACAACACACCCATACGCACGAAACGTTTTGGGAATACTTTCATTGTGCGTACGGCTAAGGAGTGGAATTCTCTTCCGGTGTCTGTGTATCGCGATAGCTATAACCTAGGGGTCGTTGAGTCAAGAGTGAATAAGTTACTTTTAGGTAAGCGTGCTCCATCTTCGACCACATCATCATTTACCATCAGGTGAGATGGTGGTCAAACGCGAACCTATTATCAATAAAAAAAGGACGACTATTATTGTGGATAGTTGATAGACAGTATCTTCATTTACTCAGCTGTATCTTTTTTTTTTTCCGGGGGGAAATCCTCATGGACTACCTCCGCCTGGGGAATGGCGAAGGGGCGTGCCGGATTCTTACCGGCTAAAACCACCCCGGTGTCTCCTCACACGTGCGCGGGGGGCCGCGGGAAACCTAATTCTTCCGCAGCCCCGCACTAGTGCTGGCCGGGTCTGTCCCGGCCTCGCCTCCTGCACGGAGTAGTGAGGTGTTGAACTACCCCGTGCATCGCCTCAGAGGCGCGCGCCGACACCCGCACGTGCCTGCGACTCGGGTCCATCGAATAGGGTGCGGGGGACTTCCCCAAGTCCCTCGCCCCTGGACCCATTCATGGGGGCTGGAAAAGGGCGTTGTCCGCCCTTCCCCTGCGCCCGGTGCGCCTTCTGCGGCCAGGGAAGGGAGTGGAGATCTCCCTCTCCCTTTCCGCAGTTTCCTTCTGCGACATCACGTCTTCGCAGAAGGACACCACCGCGTCCTATGACTCTGCGCTGCCGACCATACTCTGCACTACGGCTGGCAGCGACAGATCGCCTCCTACTTCATTTGTGAGGACACGGCCCTGCTCCTCCCAAGCTACACACTCGGCGAGCGTGTGTTGCGCCGTGTCCTCCCCGCAATGGACGCAGTGGTGGCACCGAGCGTCCGGCTCTCTGTCTATGCGGCACAGGTACTTGCCGAAGCAGCCGTGCCCCGACAGCACCTGTGTCACTCTAAACGACAGGGAGCCGTGCCTTCTCCCGAGCCAGTCGTCGAGTACTGGCCGGATCGCCTCGACAGTAGCGAGGCCGGCGGTAGGGCGCAGAAGCCTCTGCCGCCATTCCGCCACCAAGACCTGACGGAGCTCCTCTCGGCGCAGCGCGATCTGCCGCTGCACCGGCCTCGAGCCCCGTGCCCGCTCTTCCTCGCACCATCGATACAACGACGCGAGTACTTTCGCCTCTAGGTCCCAGGGCGGGGATCCGGCCAGTACGCAAGCCACCTCGTAGGAAATCGTGCGGTACCCGCGGACGACTCTGACGGCCATCACCCTCTGCGGTTTGCGCAGAATGGCGAGAGTGCCGGCCGTCATGTCCAGCGCCCACACAGGGGCCGCATACAGGGCCATGGACCGCACGATTCCCACGTACAACCGCCTACAGGCGGCGCTCGGGCCCCCCAAGTTGGGAAGCAACGTTGAAAGCGCGCCCGCTGCGCTCATCAACTTGGGCACCAGCCGCCGGAAGTGGGGCCCGAATTCCCATCGGCTGTCGAGCACCAATCCCAGATACTTCATGGTGGACTCGACAGCTTATCGGGTCCCGCTGACCACGATGTGTGATCCCGGCGGCGGCGCCCGTCGAGGGCCATGAAACACCATGGCCTCCGACTTGTTAAGGGCCACCTCCAGGCCCAGGCGCCGGATGCGGTTCACCACCTGTGACACCGCAGCCGTGGCTAACAACGTCGCTTCCCTGTGCGAGCTCCCCCGGGCAGTTACGAGCGTGTCATCCGCATAACACGTCACGTCGGCGCCCGGCGGGAGTTCGCCTCTCAGCACCCAGTCGTAGCCGATGTTCTACAAGGGCGGTCCCAAGACCGATCCCTGCGGAACACCGCACGACGTGAGGTGCCGACCAGCACCGTCACGTCCCCGATAGGTGACGCATCTACCCTCCAGGTAAGCCCCTACTGTACGGCGGAGGTAGGAAGGCACGCGATGGTATTTCAGGGCCTCCCGAATACAACTCCAGGGTAGGGTGTTGAATGCGTTGGAGATGTCTAAAGACACCGCCATCACCACCCCACCCCGGGACACCATCTCCTCCGCCAGGGCCCTCACGCGCATGATGGCGTCTATGGTGGAGTCAACTGCTAAACAGATGATGAGGACAAACTAATAACTATTCCACCTAACCACAAAAACCGGTTTACCGGTTTAACTGTAGGCAAAATGGCACCACACACGTGCGGTTTACTGTAGCACTGTTTACTAAGGAGGGATTGGTCGTCGTCACACAAGGTCCATCAAAATCATAGATAAAATAAATAAGTAGATTTGGTCAACAGACGAAATTAATTATATCGGAACCGTGTGTCTCCAGTTAGGCGCTGGGCGGGGCAACAACTACACATGCAGTTTAATAAAATCAATAGATACGCACTCGCGCACACACCCGCATTTCTTAAATCAGAACGTACTATACAATCAATAATAAACCTTATTCCGTCAAACACAGCGTGTATTTACCATGCACCGTAGAATTTACCCACACAAAAACATCGGTCGCTATCGTTGTGCTGTGCAAAAGCAATTTATTTTACATATACGCTAGTGATTGACTAAATCGGAAAGTTATCGATTCTTCCATTTATTGTTGTACAATTTTTTTTGGGCACCTGAAAATGAACCAAATAAAAAATGGCATGTCCAGAAAATATTACAATAACAATAAACATATTATTAAGAACATAACATTACATAATTATTATTAAGTACTACCTACTAAGTATTAAGGGCTACCCTGGCGCTTTCGACTTAAATCTTAATATTTAATTATCATAGTGATAGGTCAAATAGAAGTCGATGTTAACTTACATTACGCTCTTGATCGGAACATACCAGCCGTATAGGTTGTATAGAATCCTGAAAAGTTGAATGACTGATTTTATGAATACCCTAAATCATGAGAATAGCTTTCAGTAATAAAATAAAATTTAACACACTTCTGCAAATATCAGTTGTACTCTTAATTTTGGAATCGTCCATTCAAAAAGCCTGCGATTTTCTTTAGAGACTAGAACATTTCTGCGTTGAAGTGAACCGAGCATATGGTGCTATTTTTTGTAGGGTACCAGTTAGGTGGCATGCCTGTGGCATCAATCCATTCCTTTTTTATGTTACCATCTTTTGGGAAGCTGAAAAGTACGAAAAGCACTTATTTATCATTTTGTTTTTGTTATAAGAAAAATCCTAGTTAGTAGAGAAATTGTTAAATATATGAAAACAAACACACATCCATGCATAACAAATAAATAGCATGAATATATTGACTTATTTTAAGCTCAATTCACAAATATATTATCTGAACCATGCCGATTATTATAACGCATTCGAAGCTTCAATGGAAGCAAAATACAAAAACCATAAAAAATAAAGAAACAGCATGAGGATAAGGCATAACATACGATAATTCTAAACCGAAAAACACCACCGATTATTAACCTAAAATTAAAGTAACTCACTTTACGAATATTGGTTACGCATTTCTCTACTACTCTGTAAAAATATCAAAATAAGTAAAAAAACATTATTTACATCGATCTTCCAACCGGGCTAAAACGGTTGACAGATTGAAAAATAAACTATTGTAGCGACGGCGACGTCGGAACTCCTTACGCATGCTGCGGGCGTAAAATAAATTGTTTATTTTTTTTTACTTTTTTGTACACTTGACTTTTCAACGTATTTTTATTTCTGTCATCTCATGTAAAATAAAAGTTAAACATATTTTCTTAGAGGTTTCCGTATGTTATAAAATTTTTTTTACCAAAAAATTAAACAGACACCCAAAAAACACTGCAAAGTGAAAAATTACTTTATTTTCGGTAGTCGGTGTCTTTATTATATACAAATATTGCTTTTCCCAATGTTGGACTGTTATTTGTTGAGGAGTTCTCCTGGTAGTTCACCATCAGCTTCACTTCACCATATGCATTGTGACGAGCATATTGTCCTTAATAACCACATTCAAGTAATCGAAGCGGAACACATGAACTACTTATTATTCCTACTTATATATTGAGTAGTTCCAGTGGCCATCGGTGGTCTTCATCATCAGGTCTACTTCAAAATGGTGCTTTTCGAATGCAACTACACAAGTTACTAAAAAAAATACTCAAATCACTATAGGTGTGCCTATAATATTTGAAGAGTTCCCTCGATTTCTCCAGGATCCCATCATCAGATCCTGACTTGGTGACAATGGGACCAATTTAAAGTATACCCTTACAAACAAAAAAAGCATTTTTCAAATCGGTTCAGCCGTCTCCGAGTAATCGGTGATCATACATAAAAAAATAATAATAATATACGCGTCGAATTGATAACCTCCTCTTTTTTATGTCATCGGTTGAAAAACCCCTAAACTATAATAGCAATATTTCATTCGTCAATCGACATTGCTGTCGATAGCCTACGTTAGTGGATCTGCACAAGCACATCACTAATTCGTCGCAAGAAGTGGCGGCCTCACTACGCGATGAATCCGCGTAATACAGTTTCGTATGTTATGTTTACATTGCTTGTCCAGTTACTTAGTGACGAACTCAGGTAGTGGTTAAGGAGCAATGTATTAATAGCAAAAGGAGTACAGTCGCTCTGATATTTGAAAACAAAAATAACATAGTAAAACCAAGAAATATTTTACGATTTATTGTTTTTCATGATTTTAAAGACAAATATTGTAAAATACTTGTACTTACATATGGTAAGTGATTCCATGATTCACATAGATTTGATTTTGGCTTCGGTTTTTACAAGATACCACAGAACAACTCGGCATTCATATATGTTATCACGATCGCCGTCGAAAGCGCACTAGTTCGCGGAGACGGCCACTTGCCTGTGACATGAGCCCTGTGGCCATGTCGCGCGAACACCGATACGCCCCCTTACCACTTCTCTGTATTTTTGATTTCTGTGATCAAAATAGAAACGCAAGTAACGGGATTGTGACACGATATTTAACTGTTATATGATCTGTTAGTGATTGTACACTGACCAAAATAGTCAAATCTAAGAATATTTGATAACAATGAGGAGGGGAAATGCTCAAGCCTTAAACATAACTGTGACTCCACCTCCATTTCACCTCACGATGTTAAATAATGTTTTTTGTGTTCGGGAGGAAAATCATCATATTACTCCTCCAAATATTGGTAGATTGGAAAGTCAACTGCAAAGATGGAGCAGAGTATCAGACTTCTACTGACTAAAAAACCCACCTCTTTCATTAGTTGCTCTAGCGTCCAGGCCACGGTAACTTGTTAGAATATTTCCGCAACCACGGCTGATATTAATGGGTGCCTGCCCACCCAAATGACCATGATGGTTGCTCTAAGTCAGCTTTAAGACACCGACAAAGCGAATAAGAATAGGAAAATATGTGCGACGTTTATAAATTGATGTTGATTTATTAAATATAGTCATTTGTATGAGTTTGTGTCATCGAATGAGCATTAAAGGTGCGCCTAATCAACTAAGTACGTGTTATTATATACATATTATTATACTGAAAAAAAATAATTTAAAACTTATGGAGATAGTCTTTAATGTATTTTTTTTAGTCTGCTATGTATCCGGGGCAAAAGCTTCCCTATACTCCTTCCATTTTTCGCAAGCCCGCGCGTCCTCCCTTCTGTTTCGACGGAACCTATCTAGGTCGTCTCGTTATCTCCTTCGTGGTCTGTCACGACCCCGTCTCCCTGTCTCTGGGCACCAGTTTTGTGTAATTTTGGTCCACAGTTGGTTCGTCATGCGGCAGACATTTTCTGCACAGTTAATCTTCTTTTAGTATTAATATAAGCACTATAGTTGTAAGGTTTTCAATTATAACGCTTCATTCAGAAACCTTTTATGTATTTTGTGGAAAAGGTTGTTGGTGGCACATTTGACCATATAATGATGAGTGGGCTTGTCCATACAGTGCAAGCATTTGTCAGATGACGTATAGCTCAACTTATAACAAGGAGCTTAACGATTTGACGAACCACCAGAGCACTTTGATATATTGAATACCCATTCCCGTACCTGCATAATAATGACCGGATACCCTAAATATCAGCCTAATATGGCGTTAGGTATATTTCAACCTCGACCTTCACAAACCATGAGTATAATCAATTATCGTATTTCTGCTAAAAGGTACACAGCTTATTCTTGTTGACAATAATAACACATTGTTTTAAGGTTTAAGATATTTTCTGTTATTGTGGAAATCATCCAGTATTTGTAATAAGTACTTTAATAATATAAGAACAGACGAATGTTAAATACTATGCGAATCCAAAGTTATTGTTTTCATGTGTTTGTTTGTTGCACTAAACGTTTTGGGAATACTTAATCATTGTGCGTACGGCTAAGGAGTGGATTTCCCTGCCGAAGTCTGTGTTTCCCACAGAACAGAAAATCTATTCCGTGGTGTTTCCCGTTAGCTATAACCTAGGGGTCTTTAAGTCAAGAGTGAATAGGTTATTTTTAGGTAAGCGTTCTCCATCTTCGACCACATCATCACTTACCATCAGGTGAGATGGTGGTCAAACGCGAACCTATTATCAAAAACAAAAAAATCTTCATATAATAAGAATATTTATAAAAATATCGTTTGGTTGGCAGACACGAACCTAAAATTAAAAACTTTTCAAGACTACTTACAAAAAAATGGCAAAGTGCGAGTTAGACTCGCGCATGAAGGGTTCCGTAGTAACTACGCAAAATATATTTTTTATAGTGGTTGTATAAAATACAATGTTATATTTGCGGTTTTATAAAATGTGCTACCTATATCCTAAAAACTGTTGACTCTATCTCGTTCAAACCAATCTCGTTAATCCAGCACGCGAGCTCAGTACGTGTGGATAGAGTTACCATAAATGTAAATTGAGGGATGCCTGTCTATGGTACCTAAAATGCCTGAATTTTTAGGAAAATGCCTATCTAAAGCAAAACGCTGTAGGTAATAAGTAAAAGCCAACAGGTAATAATGAAGAAGGATATTTATTACTGATATTTGTCAGAGGACATTATTTTTTTTAATAGTTCTTTCTTTTCTAATACATACGTAAAAATCTTCACAAGATACGCTCACCGCCGCCGCCCGCCGGTGTCATTCAAATGCAAGCGCGAATCGAGCGCGGGCGCGAAATTTAAAAACGCCTGTCTAAACCTTAAAATGCCTGTCAAATGCGGCAAACGCCTGTCATATGGTAACCCTACGTGTGGATGTCACAAGTTTTCAAATCTTAGGTACTAGGACAAGCCGTTTTCCTTACGATGTTTTCCGTCATCATTTCAGAGCAGTGGAAATGATAAAGTTCTTCAAAGTAATACGACTGAGTGACCATGACCTACAACTCGCAAGTCGGGTCCGTAACAACTGCAGCTTTATGCAGTTGGTGAAATTTTATACAACGTGTAATTTAAAGGGTATATCCCAACGAGCACATTAGTGGAAATTGCAGCCTATTTTGTTACTTTCGGCTGTAAAATAGCGCTTTAAGGGTTCAAAAAGCAGTTCAAAGTTGCATATCTGCATCCGTAAACGTCTATAGCTATAAAAGTTACTTAAGGTGCTATAAGCTGAATCAAATACCACCCTAGCCTTCACAGTAGTCCACGGTAGAACTCATTTACCACTTACACCTTTATATGAGAGTTACGAAGGTCATTCTGCCACTCACAGCTGTACAGTGGTTTCCATTGTAACTTTTATAGGTTATAGTTATAGTAACCACTATTATACTACTAGAAGTTCCATTATAGAAATAATAGAAACTCTTATGCATACTATAGTTACAAAAAAATCATCAGTGTAACTAAGGCCTTTAGTAGCAATAGTCATTCCTTGCAGGCTCAATCCATTCGCCATTTTACAGCCGCTTTTGTATCTATTATAAAACATTTAAAAACACTAAACACCAAACAATAAAAATGGATGCTAAACGAATAAGTACGTAACTACATCTTATAACCTCAAAAACAAGAAAATAGGAGCTTTTTGTGGCTGTGAGTTGCACTAGGGTAACAAAAATCACTGGAAGCGTTAGAAGGGTGAAAATTAGCACTATGATTCTCAAATGGGAGTTATTAGAGCTCAAACTGCAGGTTATGACTACATTACAATGACGCCATGATTTTTTAAGAAAACTTATAATTCACTTGCAAAATTGAGTTGATATACATTGGTTTTTCAGTTAAATGTGCATTAAATGTACCGGTAAACAATCGGCCACTTGCAAATAGTAAGTTATCGACACGTAAAAATACGGAAATAAAATGTATTCTGTATAACAAATAAAAAATATCACATATCTTTTGTTATTTTTTTAAATATCATAAAAGCGCGTTAAAATTACTCGAAAATTATCTTATATATCTACAGTAAACTGGACAGCGTTTTAAGTATCTTTATATATCTTGCTAATACAGAATACAAACTTTTACTTCTTTTTGTTTTATTTTCATGATGGCGACGAAAACACTTTACCAAAATATTACAAATAATGTCAACTGAAGATATAGAATAAAGAACTATAATCAATTCATTCGTTCAAAGTAGTTCAAAATCATTCAAAAGTAGCGATATGAGAGCTTTAGTATAGCGTTAATAAATCGTTATAGCTATTAAGGAACCTTTATGCAACCGTTGTGCAGGTTAAATGGAACTTTAGGTTGCATAAAATGGCGCCCAAATAGCGCTAAAGCGGCTGCTTTAAGTCTGTAGTAGACGCTCTAGCGCTTACGTCTATTACCATAAGTAATAATCGGATACGCTCTAAAGCCCTAATGCAGCCCATTTGTGCTAGTTGGGATACATACCAAGTGCACGGCTTCTTTGGATGATAATAAACGATATCGCATGAGTTTTCTTATCCTATGTGTACAAATGTGTGGAGCATATTAGAAATTTCAATACATTGATACCAGAGACCGAATTTTTAAAATTAAGAAGAACGAAGAGAATTATCGTTTTATTGGCAAGTGACGTGGAAAGTGATGACCCTCATAGTGCTGTGACACGTTTGTTATTACTGGTATTCAAGAAACATATGAAACCAATAATTTGGGGTCAATTCTGTGAGTCACTTATTTTGTGCTGAAACTGTGCATAGAAACTCCATACTAGATGTTGTCTTCAGTCCTTTTGGATAGATATGGGGTTTCCGTTACACGTTGCATAGTACTTGAAGTCGCGCGGGGCGTCGCTCCCGTGGACTATATCTCGATAAAAACATAACCTCCTTCTTTTTAAGTCGAGTAAAAAGCCTATAACCAATCCAAATCCACCCAGTACTTTCTAAGATTAGCGCGAGCAAACAAACAAACAAACAAACTTTTCCTCTTTATAATATTAGTTAGATATTACTGATACCTTAACTGCTAGAGACTGAAGGAGTTACTTTTAAGGTCGATATTTTTTAAACATATTTTATTTAAATTAAATATTTATTCATAAAAAGATAACATAGATCCATATCCATTACAAAAATAACAATGAAACACTTAATAAGCTATACCTAGTTAACAGCGACCCAGACCGCTGTATCTATAGTACAGTCAGGTTTGGCTGCTATAAAATGCAGGACGCTATGCGTACTCCCACGCAACGCAAGCTCTCTGGCGCAAAAGGACCGCATCGTTACTGTATTCTATTCCACCAGATATAAACAAAATTGTAACAGGGTTTTCTTAAGAGCTTATACTTAAAGGATACTAAACCACATTTTTTTTTCTGTTTACCGGGCTAATCTCTGGTACGGTTGAATAGACTTAATGGGACTTTAACTGGAAAATAGTGGATGTTATAAGGCAAGATATAGGCTTATGAAACCGGAAACAGATTTATTATATGAAACCGGAATTCCCACGGAATTGTTATGTGTTTTTATGCGATAAAAATGCAGTCGCCAGCTCATCTGGTTTCGAATAAAATTCATTAACATCATTTGATAATATGACCACACCAAATCTGATAAAACCTGTATATTACATAACTTTATAAACTCGTGTGATATTAAAAAACAAGTAAGTGTAGAAAGCGCATATTTTTAATCTTCCACGTTGTATATATGAAACCAATCTTAATTACATCTTAGAGAATTGGTTAATTTTCATTTTGTTTACGCGTTCACAATTAATAAAAGGGAGTTCTCTTTTTAACCGACGAAAAAAAAACAGAGGACGTTATCAAGTCGACGCGTATACTTATATTTTTTTATGTTTGATCACCGATTACTCCAAGACGGCTGAACCGATTTGGAAAATTCTTTTTTGTTTAAAAGGGTATACTTCGAAATTAGTCCCATTGTTACCAAGCAGGATCTGAAATCGAAGGAAGTCTTCAAATATCATAGGCACACCTATAGTGATTTGAGTATTTTTTTATAGTAACTTGTGTAGTTGCATTCGAAAAGCACCATTTGTGAAGTGGACCTGATGATGAAGACCAGAGATGGCCACTGGAACTACTCAATATATAAGTAGGTAGGAATAATAAGTATTTCATGTGTTCCGCTTCGATTACTTGAATATGGTTATTAAGCACAATATGCTCATCACAATGCATATGGTGAAGTGAAGCTGATAGTGAAGTACCAGGAGAACTCCTCAACATTTAACGGCCCAGCTTTGGGAAAAGCAATATTTTGTAAAAGGTTATAAGTAGTTGACATTTAGGCTTTTGGTACCTAGGTAAATTAAAAATCAACCAACTAAAAAGAGTGAAATAAAAACTTTTTACCAAAAAATTAAACCGACTTAAAAAGTTTCTATTAATTGTGATGTGAAAAACAAATAAACTTTTTTTTAAAGTAAACTTGCAATGTGGGTATAATTCACATTACTAGCAATCTTGTTAACCCCTCCAACTAAGCTAAATGTGCTTGTGTCTGGAGTGGGTTCACGGCAATAGCGTAATGGGTGGGGTTCGAACCTGCGGCCTCTCGATCACAAGTTTTAGTTAAGCATGATTGTCTGGCAGTTTGAGCCCTTTTTGCGGTCTGGTATTGTTTGTCAAATCATTAAGCTCCTTGTTCTAAGTTGAGCTATACGTCATCTGACAAATGCTTGCACTGTATAGACAGGCCCACTCAAATCTGTGAGCATCTTTCCTCAAAAGATCGCGTCAGACTGCAAACTACAAGGTTCTCATATAATTTAACCAACTATATAGATAGATAGATAGATATACTCTTTATTGTACACCATAACAGAATTAAATAAGGACTTAAAAAACTACAATGGGCGGTCTTATCGCTAAAAGCAATCTTTTACAGACAACCTTTGGAAGGACTTTCAAAACTTTAATTAAATTGGGAGGGCTAAACTAGTGTACTCATAAAACAGAAAATAATATAAGGTTGGGGAAAAAGTTTTTTCGCATTATACCTAGTATGCATGAACTTCTAATAAAATCTCTTTGGCTATTTGTATCTCTGGCTGGTTTTGGTATCATTGAAAGTTTAAATTTTAAAGAACATAATTCCAAATTCAAATTAGGAAAATGTGTGATTTTCATTTGTTTTTCGTACTGTCAAGATGAGTGAAGCTAATGAAGAAATTCGATACATTTTAAACTATTTTAAAATTTTACTACAAAAAAGGCAAAAATGAAACAAGCCGCGAAAAAAATTGCGATGTTTATGGACCTAGTGCAGTATCTGTAAGAGTAGCACAAATTTGGTTTAAGTGTTTTCAATCCGAAAATTTTGATGTCAAAGATGCACGTCGCTCTGGTCGCCCTATTACGGATAAAATGGATGCCATTTTTGAAAAAGTGGAGCAAGATATATATCAGTAGTTACGTTACGACGTAGCTGAAGAACTAGGAATTGACCACAAAACAGTTTTGGCGCATTTGAAAAAAACTGGGTACACAAAAAAGCTCGATATTTGGGAACCTCACGAGCTCACTGAAAGAAACCTAATGAACCGTGTACTCATTTGTGATTCTTTATTACGACGTAATGAAACCGTTTTTGAAGAAGCTGATAACTGGTGATGACAAGTGAATCATGTACGACAAGAACGTGCTAAAAAGGTCGTGGTCAAAGGCTGGTCAGGGCTACACAGACTGTGGCGAAACACGGGTTAACTCGCAACATGGTGATGCTGTGTGTGTGGTGGGATTGGAAAGGCAAGGAATGGTAGTTACTATCAGGCAGGACCATCGATTCTGAACTCTACTGCGAACAACTGATGAGATTAAAGGAAGAAGTTGAGAGAAAGCGGCCGGAATTAATCAACAGAAGGGGTGTGGTTTTTCATCATGATAACGCTAGACCTCACACATCTTTAGCCACTCAGCAAAAATTAAGAGAGTTTGGCTGGGAGGTGTTAATGCATCCACCGTATAGTCCTGACCTTGCACCTTCAGATTTCCACCTGTTTCGGTCTCTTCAGAATTCGTTAGGCAGTGTCAGGTTAACATCACGAGAGGACTGCCAAAACCACTTGTCACGGTATTTTGATCAGAAGTCCCAAAATTTCCATAGCAATGGGATCATGTCCCTACCTACAAGATGGCAAAAAATTATCGAACAAAATGGTACCTACACACTTTACTTAAATGTAAATAAACTATATTAAAAATGTATTTAATTTTCTTAAAAAATGCGAAGAAACTTTTTCCCCAACCTTTTTTATACAACGTGTAATTTAAAGGGTATATATGTTACGGCTAAAGGTGGGTGTGAACATAAACTTCAGATTAGCCAGCTAATGTGCACATTAACCAAAAAGAATTATTTTTGAGGCAACTATGAACTTATTGGGCGACTAACTACTTTGTTAGAAAAAATAATGACTTGGCAGCTAATATTAACAGACGGATATCAAACATTCTATTATTAGCAACGACACTCAGAGTCGACCAGAAATAGGAGCTCCGTCGATTTTGCGTGAAAACTGTTATCGCCTAACAATAAATTCAGTTGCTACACCATAAAATCACTGCCAACTTAAATATAAACAAAGCTTGGAACTCAATATAAAGCTGCTACTTTATGCTTAAAATGCTACTTCACTGTAGCTGCCAACCTATTATTTTTCCTACTCATTTTAATTATTTTTAAAACTCTAAATCCGATTAGTTTGTCGCCGCGTAAAATACATGCCTAAAAGTATGTGTAATGACTATGAGGGTGAAATTTTCAAATTAAGAAGAACGAAGAGAATTATCGTGTTATTGGCAAGTGACGTGGATAGTTATTGACCCTCGTAGTGCTGTGACACGTTTGTTATGATTGGTATTCAAGAAACATATGAAACCGATAATTTGGTATCAATTATTTGAGTTACTTCATTTGAGCTGAAACGGTGCATAGAGACTCCATACGAGATGTTGTCTTCAGCCCTTTTGGATAGATATGGGGTTTCCGTTACACGTTGTATATATATACATAAAATATATAAATACAATACATAAGTAATTATATATAAATAGTAGCTGCTGCCCGCAACTTCGTTCGCGTGGGAGGATTTCCCGCGTAAATCCCGATCCCGAGGGAATTCCGGGATAAAAAGTAGATAGTAGCCGATTCTCAGACCTACTGAATATGCATATAAAATTTGGTAAAAATCAGTAAAGCCGTTTCGGAGGAGTAAGGTAACTAACATTGTGACACGAGAATTTTATATATTAGACATTGTGTTCTTTAACATCACGTGGAGAGGAAACAAAAGAATAATAATAAATTTGAAAGAAAATGATTAGCAACCGAGCTCTTAAAAGTAGCGAGTGACTGAGCTTGTCTTACTGACACCGGCAATGCATTCCACAAACGAACAGCTTGCACCGTAAACGATGAGCCGTAGAATTTAATGGAATGTGCAGGCATTGAAAGTCTCAAATACGACACCTTACTCATTAGGCTACTGTCGTTTCAAAACCACTTACCACGATATCTAGACTTTGGAACATTGGAAAAGTTAACTTACTTATCATCACCTTGCTATTTCCTTCGGCTTCCAGTCTAACCGGGTCTTTTACATGGAGCGACTGCGAGCGACCTCCAGCCTACTATCACTACATCTAACCTACCTACTTACAAAATAAATATCATTAGAACTTAAAACGGGATATTTATTGTTTTGAGTTTCCGATGTTTCGGCACTGTTCATAAACTTCCACCCGCAATTACTTCAGTTCATCCGTGAACATGGCGCTTGCAACAGTGCCGAAATATCGGAAACTCAAAGCAAAAAATACACATGGTATACTGTTGATACTGTTAGTGACCATGTTAGCTTAAAAAAATAAATATCATTTGTCATTACCTGTATTTTTTTTAAATCTTTCTTAATTTTTTTTGGGGTTTTTATCCTAATGGATACGCCGAGACCATCATGCCGCAAACATGATTCTATAAAAAAATCTTAATTAAATTTAAAGAAGAATCCTAATCAATATAATAAACCAACTCGCTAAATCTTTTTGCTACATCTGACTTCTGATGGGCTAAAATTGATTGTATTAAACCTACTGTAGCGTAAATAAAATTACGTGCTCAGTAAAACACAAACCGCTACTTAACACGTTTAATTTTGATTAAAAGGAAAAAAATAGAAAACATGTACTTAATTAAAAAATATAAAAAAGTTAAATATTAGTTATTATTGGGAACCTTTCAGTGATGGCGTGGGTTAACTTAGCGGAAAGAAAAAGAATGTTATCGAAAGTATTATGCAAATATTTTTAACTTACCTAACAAAAAATCGATTGCAATCGGTTATAGCTAGGCGAAATACACAATATTAGTAATTTTAGTTACAAAAACACTAAGAGCATCCAACGCGTCTTGATAGGCCTTAGGTTAGAAAGAGTTTTTGACGTGAGAATTTTTAGATTAGAAATATACAAATTAGGTGCACTATTTATAAAAACTTTTTTGCAAAAAAATAAAACCGACTTCCATATCAAAACACTACAAAGCCAAAAATAATTTTAATTTCGGTAGTCGGTGTTATTGGTTTTGTATTTTCTTTTTTTCACACCGCCTTCCGAAATTAAAATTATTTTTGGCTTTGTAGTGTTTTGATATGGAAGTCGGTTTTATTTTTTTGTAAAAAAGTTTTTATTTTCGCGCTTTTTAGTGGGTCAATTTGTAATTAATCTAGTTATAAAAGCCAAAATGTCAACTACAAAAAACTAAAAACGCGCGAACAAAAAACACAATATAGAGTAACCGAAAAGATCATCAATGTAAATATTTTTTTAGACTTTTGTTGATTTTTCAGAAACGGCTTGTTCGATGTCGATAAAATTTTCATGGGACCATTTGGGAAGTATACCCTTTCCAACAAAAAAAGAATTTTTCAAATCGGTTGGCGAGCGACGGAGCTATGCCCGAACAAACATAAAAAAAAAAAAAAAAAAAAAAAAAAAAACAAACAAACATCCGAATTGAGAACCTCCTCCTTTTTCAGAAGTCGGTTAAAAATAGAACTCTTGCTGCGAAAACTCGGTAATTCCTGGACGGCTGAACACGACTGTGGGAAGTAAGGTAGAAATCACGGAGCCACTGCGCTGCGGAGTCCGCATCTACCTCGTACTCGCTTCAGGCCTTTGAGATGGACGTCTCAGGCACAGGATGTGCTCGGATATCGGGCGAGAGCGCCCCGACCTCCGTCGTCGATAACCGACGTCGCTAGCCCGTAGGGTGGAGCCAAAAATTGGCTTGTAACGGGATCAAATTAACCAGAAAATCACACACAGACTATACTTTTGCAAGGACACTTTATATTTTTTATTGGGTTTACACCAACAGAAAAAAAACTTTCACTTCATAATTTCGATATTAATCACAAAAAATAAGGTCGACCATCACATATCGGGTCCCAAAAATGTAATGACGCCGTCGAAAGGCAAACAACCGACGATTTTTTCACAATTCCTGGTTCAAATGTGAATAACAGCTATGAAGAAAAAATTTTTTATTGAAAAGTTTGCATTAGGATTGGAGGAGGTTTTAACCGTAGCGGTTTTACGCTACAGTACCCCATTCCCAGTAAAAAAAAAATTGAGAGTAGCAACCCTAAAGGTGAGTGGCAACCCTAAAGGAAAGGTGAGTGACAACCCTAAAAGAAAGGTGGTTGACAACCCTAAAAGAAAGGTGAGAGATCAACCCAAGTGAATGTATCAACCCAGTGAGAGGGTGACAATGCTATAACAGATTGACATCACAACAACAGATTGAAAACACAACAACAGATTGAAAACACAATAACAGACTGACAACACAAAAGGGATAGCATCAACCAAGAGTGAAAACCATAATATACAAATTAAATAAACTAGCCTAACTAACTTTAAACTAAATACATCAAATCAACAACATCGAAGTGCAGCTGATACTGAATAAAATTGAAAGCCGGCCTCCAGTTTAGACGTTAACAGTGCGAGCTTCAGATGCGTCTCCTAAACCTACATTAGAATAGAAAAACAAACGATAGATCTAGAGTAATATTCTTAAATATATATAGGAACAAAGAACAATAATCAACACGAAACAAATAAGAGTTGAGATTAAGAAATAACTTAAAAATACGACGAAAACTCAAAGGAAGTCAAACAAAAACTCGAAGTCGAACACAAAAGCTCGAAGTCAGATAAAAACTCGAAGTGAGACACGACTCAAAGTCCAACACGACTCAAAGTCAAACACAACTCAAAGTCAAACACGACTCAAAGTCGAACACGACTCAAAGTCGAACACGACTCAAAGTCAAACACGACTCAAAGTCAAACACGACTCAAAGTCAAACACGACTCAAAGTCAAACACGACTCAAAGTCAAACACGACTCAAAGTCAAACACGACTCAAAGTCAAACACGACTCAAGACTGAATTTAAGAGCTTAAGTTATAGAGGGATAAGTTAGAAGGTTAAGTTAAAGAGAGAGGGTTAAGTTGAAGAGGGTGGACCTTAAATCAAAATCAAAAATACGACGCCTAATGAGAGGAAATGGTTATGAATAAATATTAACTCCAGGGAGGAATGAGGGTCGAAATAATAAAAGAGGTGTCGTTAATTGAAAACTAATGGCCTAACATAAGTAATGCTGATTAAGTTAAGAATATGGAACAAATTAATTCATTTAAGTATGTCTTTTATATGATATTGTCCAATATGATGAGAATCACAGTCTTGTAGGACATATGTAGTCATGGAGATGACTCTGATCACACGACATTTAATGAAACGAGGAAAAAGTCCTGTTTCCTGTTTCCTGTAAAGTATTCAGCAGCTGACGATTTAAAAAAATTACGCCTCCATACAATGTCGCCGGCATTAAGTGTAATAGCCGTCCGGTTCGTATTGTAATTTCGCGAATTACGGAGAAAAGCAGAAGAAAGATTGTCCGCTACTTTTGCGTAAATCTCGGCGAGCGAAGTCAGATTACTCGCGTGTTGTTCCCGACTTTCAGCTAAATTAGTGCTTAGAGTCTGGTTATTCGCACGCGATGAATCCATACAGACTTCTCTACCGAATATGAGAAAGTTTGGCGTAAACCCTGTGGCTAAATTAATACATGAATTGAGGTAAAGTTTGACCTTGGGTAACAATTTAGCCCAATTCCTTTGGTTCTCGCCAACCAATATGCTCAAACAAGTAACGACACTTTGGTTATAACGTTCTACCGTGTTTGCTTGTGGAGTGTAATAAGGGGTAAGTCATATCAGGTCGACGGATTGACCTATAATAATTCAAGGCGCGACCGGATAACACTTCGTGGAAGCGTTTAAGCAGATATCTGTCAGTTATGTCATCTGAATCCTTCTCTTCTTCGATACTGGTAAAAAAATTTCGAACACTGGTATCTCCAGTATAATTTATGTTCCATTTTCTTAGCGAAAATCGTTTTAGAAGGTAACCGGGACAGTCCTCGGATTTCATAGGAGAAGGTAAGTTAGAACGACTAGTACCCGGAGTGGGCCTAGGTGGAATGGGAGGAGGTCTAGAAATAATACTTTCGTGTAAAGGAGTCTCACCGATAGAACCTTCTTCGGACATTTTTAAACACAAAATAGAAATAGATTAAATGAAAGAGAGCGGGACTTAGCAGGAAATCGTTAGATATCGTGCCGTAATATCGATACGGGAAGAAGACAACGAAATGAACGTCAAAGGAATCCGCTGGGCTAAGAATCCAACAAAAACAGATACTAGCAAATAGCAGAAAAGCAAACAGTCGGGCTAAAAAATAAAAAAGGTAGACACTAGCACACGACCATTCAAAAAGCTTACCTTTGGTCACGATGCCTAACCATCCACACATCAAACACACTCTACGGGAAACTAACTACCGCTACCTACTGGGATAAAATAAAACTCGGGATAGATACGTATATTTTGGGAGAAAATAAAAGAATTGGAAATTGGGTATAGTTACAAAGTTAATCTTTAAAATTGAATTTCACAAACATCACACAATTTAGCAAAGAACATAAATTTAGTTAGCAATTCTGTAGTCCAGTCGTATGAATCGGGAAAACATTCAAGACAGGTAATCCTTTTAACTTCCATACGGGTATCTGACCAATTCTAAAACCTGAAACCCACAATAAGAAAGATGAAAATTAAAGATTGCTCTCAAGAGCAACCACACACGAGATAACAAAAAAAAAAAAGGTATTTTAGTAATAATTAATATGCAAACTTACTTTAATTCGGGCGCCATATTGTAGCGTAAATAAAATTACGTGCTCAGTAAAACACAAACCGCTACTTAACACGTTTAATTTTGATTAAAAGGAAAAAAATAGAAAACATGTACTTAATTAAAAAATATAAAAAAGTTAAATATTAGTTATTATTGGGAACCTTTCAGTGATGGCGTGGGTTAACTTAGCGGAAAGAAAAAGAATGTTATCGAAAGTATTATGCAAATATTTTTAACTTACCTAACAAAAAATCGATTGCAATCGGTTATAGCTAGGCGAAATACACAATATTAGTAATTTTAGTTACAAAAACACTAAGAGCATCCAACGCGTCTTGATAGGCCTTAGGTTAGAAAGAGTTTTTGACGTGAGAATTTTTAGATTAGAAATATACAAATTAGGTGCACTATTTAAAATAGAACTCTTGCTGCGAAAACTCGGTAATTCCTGGACGGCTGAACACGACTGTGGGAAGTAAGGTAGAAATCACGGAGCCACTGCGCTGCGGAGTCCGCATCTACCTCGTACTCGCTTCAGGCCTTTGAGATGGACGTCTCAGGCACAGGATGTGCTCGGATATCGGGCGAGAGCGCCCCGACCTCCGTCGTCGATAACCGACGTCGCTAGCCCGTAGGGTGGAGCCAAAAATTGGCTTGTAACGGGATCAAATTAACCAGAAAATCACACACAGACTATACTTTTGCAAGGACACTTTATATTTTTTATTGGGTTTACACCAACAGAAAAAAAACTTTCACTTCATAATTTCGATATTAATCACAAAAAATAAGGTCGACCATCACATATCGGGTCCCAAAAATGTAATGACGCCGTCGAAAGGCAAAACAACCGACGATTTTTTCACAATTCCTGGTTCAAATGTGAATAACAGCTATGAAGAAAAAATTTTTTATTGAAAAGTTTGCATTAGGATTGGAGGAGGTTTTAACCGTAGCGGTTTTACGCTACACTACCTGTAATATACAAGGTGTTACAGACCTCCAATACCTCAGACACCCCAATTAGAATATTAAATTATAAGTCTAAAACAACATCCCTAACTAAATAAATTGCATCCAAACCTAGACATTTTTTATAAAATAGTTATCGTTACTAAACGCAAAACGTATGTGCGTTATACAATATCCTTAGCCTTACGCACTCATGCAATGTTAGCGGCCGACACGCACACGAGCGCATTTCCTTGAATTAAGGATTGTATTAATTTGTCATGATACTGTGTTTCCATTTTAAGTTACATGAAAGATTTTTCCGTCAAAATTTAACACCTATTTTTTATGCCGGTAATCGATTCAGAAGCCGAACCTGAACCAACTACTTTCAGGAATTGCGTTTATTCTGTTATACGGTGTATTTAATCTAAACTCATTGATTAGCCTTCTCCTTTCCTCTTGGTTCTTGATACACTCCATCATTATCAGTTAAAATATAAAATTTTAGCACTTTGTCCGCGTGGATTCGTCAAACTCCGGGCGATTATTCCCGATGTCCACCACTTGTCTGGCCACCACTGGGGGACAGCGAGACAACTTAAAAACATTATTCTCGTTGTCCACCACTGGGGGACAGCGTCACAACTTAGTAAATTATTCCATTCGCCACCACTGGTGGCCGCCACTCACCTATGGTGAGTCAATTCAAAGTCATACCGAGTTTGATACAAAACATACCGTCATTTCAAAGCATCAAGTCAAATTTATACAGACATAGAAATACAATCGCTGGAATGAAAAGACTTAAATGCAAAAATGTGGAAGAATTCCATGTTCCAAAAGATTATAAGGACTTTCTTTTAGCAGACTATTCATATAACTGCAACCGAATTGTAGTGTTTTGTATTGAAGAAGCCAAAAATGTAATGTGTGAGATTCATCATTGGTACCTTTAAAAGCTGCACAGATTCATAATTTACAAAGTTGTGACGCTGTCCCCCAGTGGTGGACAACGAGAACAATGTTTTAAAGTTGTCTCGCTGTCCCCCAGTGGTGGCCAGACAAGTGGTGGACATCAGGAATAATCGACTACGGGCTACTACTGAGAAATTTTTGTTAGGAAAAACACTACAAAGCCAATAATAATTTTAATTTCGGTAGTCGGTGTTATTGGTTTTGTATTTTCTTTTTTTTCACACCGCCTTCCGAAATTAAAATTATTTTTGGCTTTGTAGTGTTTTGATATGGAAGTCGGTTTTATTTTTTGCAAAAAAGTTTTTATTTTCGCGCTTTTTAGTGGATCAGTTTTAATTAATGTAGTTACAAAAGCCAAAATGTCGACTACTTATCACCTTCACCAGCAGAGTAAACGAAAAGATCGTCTATGTAAATATTTTTTTTTCAGACTTTTGTCTATTTTTCAGAAACGGCTTGTCCGATTTCGATAAAATTTTCATGGGACCATTTGGAAAGTATACTTTTCAACAAAAAAAGAATTTTTCAAATCGGTTGGCAAGCAACAGAGATATGCCCGAACAAACATAAAAAAAACACAAACAAACATCCGAATTGAGAACCTCCTCCTTTTTTAGAAGTCGGTTAAAAACTCAATAGCACTTTTTGCCCTACACGGGAACCGAATATGAGACCTCTTGCTTGACTAGACCATTGAAAGCAGTTATAGCCTATAGCACTGACTAATAGGAAATGCACCTCACTATCAATAAAAAAAAAAACACGATTGGATCATTAATTTCGGAGATTACACTTACACTACTAACAAACAAATACCTCTTCCTAGTAATAGATGTCATCTTACACTTAATCATCCAAGATTGCGACCATTATCATAATTTGTAACAAATAACATGAATAAAAACTCCGTAATTGCAATATCTAAGACGATTATCTTTAATTTTCTCTTAGTTTAACGTTTTTACGTAAAACGCATTAAGGCCAGTCGATCGATGAATTTCCTGGTCGTTTTTACGTTTGTAGAAAGCTGATGATACAGAACATTGTCTTCAGAAAAACCGAGTATAATATCGATGGTCTAGAAGACAAATGTGCTAATTACACAATTTTAATGCCAAAAGTATTGAAATGATCAATGAATACTTTTGGCATTAAAATATTACATTATCAAATTTTGTAATTAGCACATTTGTCTTCTAGACCGTCGATATAATATACTTTTAAAGGTTCCGTAGTCAACAAGGAACCCTTATACTTTCGTCATGTCGGTCTGTCCGCGGCTTAGCTCAGAAACTAGAAGACTAGATCGCTGAAATTTGTCATGGATATACATAATAATCACTCCGACAAAGTGGTAAAAAAATTGGCCAAGTGCGAGTCGGACTCGCCCATGAAGGGTTCCGTAGTAACTATAATAAATATAATATACTTAATATATTTATTTGAAAAAAAAAAAAAACCTTACAAATTTCTTAAAACTAGCTTATTTACAATTTTTACAACTACGCTAAATAACTTTGTTTTTCATAGTATTTGTATGAATTACAAAGTTATATCTGCGGTTTTAGAAAATATACTGTATCTCAAAAACTGCTGACTCGATCTCGTTCAAACTAATTTTGGTTGAAAGTTTACATTAAGATCTACAACATATGGTTTTTTAGATTTTTCACTTAATTATTATAGAAGTTAGAGGGGGAGGGCACACATTTTACCACTTTGGAAGCGTATATCTCTTAAACAATTATCTTTATGAAAAAATCATTTTAGAAACCTTAATGGCATTTTTAAAGACCTGTCTATAGATACCACACACGTATAGGTTTCATGAAAAAAAAAATATTTTCAGTTTCAGTTCCATGTATGGGGAGCCCCCTTTGTTTTAAATATATTTTTTAATTTCCTCTTAAAATCGGAAAGCGGTTCACAGAATACATCTACCTACCAAGTTTTACATGTATAGTCCTAATAGTTTCGGAATAAAATGGCTGTGACATACGGACGGACGGACAGACAGACAGACGGACAGACATGTCGAAACTATAAGGGTTCCGTTTTTTGCCATTCGGCTACGGAACCCTAATAAAATCATGAAAAAACATTTTTTTAATTGGTTATAGGCTTGCTTTTGACCACCATCTCACCTGATGGTAAGCGATGATATGGTCGAAGATGAAGCACGCTTACCTAGAAGTAACCTATTCAGTCTTGACTTAAATACCCCCAGGTTATAGCTATCAGGAAATACAGATTAAAATAAAAAGTACCTCTACTTGTTTTACAAGCGGCTGCAAAAAAGAGAGTTTCTTCTTTTACTAATTACATTATTATTACTAACCCTGAGTTGACTGTCCTTGGACTGCCTCGTTGTTCTAATGGTTAAGCACGACTGCAGAGCAAGTTGTTTCGGGTTCCATTCACGGGTCGAACAAAAAGTGCTATTGGGTTTTTCTATAAGATTTTCTCAGTAGTACCTAGCACGGAGTTTGAAAGTTGACGGTGTGATACACCCGTGTTTAAAGCTTTGTTTTCCTAGGAAAGCGGTGCCGTCATATAGCGGCCGTAATATTACGGACGCAAAAAGACGGCCGTCTTTACGGTGACGACATGTGGAAAGTTCCACGGCCGTTTTATCACACTGTCTGCTTCATCGCTATCTAGTGTATTACATTCTCTTTGGAAACGTTCACGAAACCATCTGACACCGACAAGACGGCCGTCATGCAAATGGCGGCACCGCTTTTTGACGTTACGGTGTCAGTTACCGCTCTCTAGGAAACCGCGCCATTTTGTTTACATAGACAACGTTCTAGTGACGTCATTCACCGCTGTATTACGGCCGCTATTTGACGGCACCGCTATCCTAGGAAACCAAAGCTTAAGGAAGAACGTTAAGCCGTTGGTCCCAGCCACAGAACAGATAAAAGAGGTTAGAAAGGAAATAGTTCCTGATTTGTATGCGGACGCGTGTCGCCGCTTGTCTCCCACACTTTAGACAGATAGATAGATAGAATATACTTTATTGTACACCAAAATTTAAACACACCTATTTAACAATATTGCTTATTCTATGGTAACAATGGCGGTCTTATCGCTGAAAGCGATATCTTCCAGACAACCTTTGGAAGGACTTTAAAAACTTCAATTAAAGTGGGGAGGGCTAAATTAGTGTACTTACTACATTACTCATAAAAACAGAGAAATAAAAATTATTTAAATACTAAAATAAATAAATATATGTGCAAATATATATAAATACAATACATAGATAATTAAATTATACAATACATATAATGTGTTCTTTAACATCATGTGGAGAGAAAACAAAAGAATAATCATAAATTGAAAAGAAAATAATTAGTAACCGAGCTTTTAAAAGTAGCCAGTGACTGAGCTTGTCTTACTGACACCGGCAAAGCATTCCATTTCAAACGAATAGCTTGCACCGTAAACGATGAGCCATAGAATTTAGTAAAATGTGCGGGCATTGAAAGTCTCAAATTCTCCGATGATCTCAAATCTCTAACATGTGTGTCATGAAGGAACTTAAAGCGTTCTTTGAGATAAAACGGAGTTGTAGGATTGAAGAGAATACTGTAAAGTAATGATAAAATATGTGCATTCCGGCGAAGGTGGATCGGCAGCCACTTGAGTTAGAATTAGCTCCACTACAAACAAGAAGCCCGTTACGTATGCAAATTACGCACATAAATAAATTACACATACTTAAATCGAGAGCTTGCTACTGATTGTAACTCACTGTCGATAAACATGCGCCGTGCATCACGGCCAATAAGGACAAAGGACGAAACGTCAATGGTTGAAGTGTGGAGGACGCAACGCATGCAGTACATTGTAAGCGGACTTGGTCATTGCGTTGATTAAGCGAGTACACATCGGGCAATGTATACTTTTTGTAACTTTTTGCAATAATGTTGTTAGTGTTCGGAATTTCATAGTGATCAGAATATTTTTATGTTTCTTACAAATAACATTGTAATTAAATGTTATTTTTCGACTTACCGATGGAAAGATATACCTGCGTGCTCTATACTTGCGATCTATATTTTTGTTTTACAGGTTATAATTGCACAACATGGCATTTTAAAGCAGAGCTAGAGCTCTGCGTTCCGAAGTAATCCGAAGCGCACTAATCGCGGTGAATGAATTAATCGGTCGAGCTATGATTTTCGTATCATAAATGTGGCGTGTTCGCCACGCCCACATAACCATTCCAATCTTATTCATCTATTCCATGATTATTACTAACCCTTATTGTCCCATTGCTGAGCAAAAGCTTAAATTAGGCTAATGTCCCACAAAACCGTTTACACCGTCTCTGTTGGATGAGACATTTCTTATTTTTATTATAATATAAACATGTTATTATACAATAAAACGTTAAAAAAACATACGTAACATCACATAAACACAGATGTACTGTGTTTACGTGATGTTACGTATGTTTATTAATATAAAAAATTGCATCAATAATTAAATGGAGATCTTGTTTTTTAACACTTCTTAAAAAAACATATGCTAATCAATATTAAACTAATCATAAAATCACATTGAATGCTAAAATTTGGTTCAGCTATTTTGTTACGAAATCAGAATGCATTTGTATGCATACAAACTTATATAATAAGTTTTTATAATCTACATAATTATTATGTATAATATAACAATAAATATTGTACGAACAGCGAACTTGTTTGTAGTCTCACATAATTTTGTCTTAACTTTTTTGCTTACTAGATGAAAAGTCAAGTGTTGTGCAACTATACAAGTTTCTAAATAACCTTTGACGTACGTACAACGTAGCAATATGCTTAACTAGCTGATTAATTAGCTGATCCTGCGAACTTCGCACCGCCATTATATTTGTAAAACCTCCAAACTTCCTGACAATACCGTACACAAAAAAAAAAAAAAAAAAAACAAATTGGTGCAGTTTTTCCGAAGTTTTATGCGCGCACATGTATCGATTATTTATTTATATAGATTAAGGTAAGTCGACTTGTCCTGCAGTCCTGCTTTCCCACATAATCGTGAAGAAAGTGTAGATTTACAACAGTTAGATTAATAACAAATAATGAGTAAACGTTTTAAGTTAGTAGGTACCATCACACCACTTACCCTATAAATCTAGGGCATTCATTTGATGATTAAAATAAAATCATTTTACCAAAAAATTAAACCGACTCCCAAAAAACACTGCAAAGTGAAAAATAACTTTAATTTCGGTAGTCGGTGTCTTTAGTTTTGTATTTTCGTTTTTAGCACCGACTTCCGAAATTAAAGTTATTTTTCACTTAGCAGTGTTTTTTGGGAGTCGGTTTAATTTTTTGGTAAAAAGTTTTTATTTCACTCTTTTTAGTTGGTCTATTTTTAATTTACCTAGAGCCTAAATGTCAACTACTTATAACCTTTTACAAAATATTGCTTTTTCCAATGCTGGGCCGTTAATTGTTGAGGAGTCCTCCTGGTACTTCACCATCAGCTCTACATCACCATATGCATTGTGACGAGCATAAAGTGCTTAACATCCATATTCAAGTAATCGAATCCCAATCCACTCAATACTTATTATTGAGTAGTTTCGGCGGCCATCTGTGGTCTTCATCATCAGTTCCACTTCCTCAAATGGTACTTTTTGAGAGCAAATGTACAAGTTACTATAATAAATACCCAAAACGTCATAGGTGTGCCTATAATATTTGAAGAGTTCCCTCGATTTCTCCAGGATCACATCATCAGATCCTGACTTTTATGAAAATGGGACCAATTTTAAAGTATACCCTTTCGATCAAAAAAGAATTTTCCAAATTGGTTCAGTCGTCTTCGAGTAATCGGTGATCATATATAAAAAAAAATATATACGCGTCGAATTGATAACCTCCTCTTTTTGTCGTCGGTTGATAAAGTCGTGGGGCGTGTTCATTGTTAATTTATGTATGCCTCGCCCCACGATTTTAAGTAAAATTTCATTTATGTATAGCTGGTCAACAAAATGTTTTATCTTCCAAAACTATGACTATTTCATAAAGAACTAGGCATAGCGTGTACAAGAAACTATACGTCTAACAATGGTTCACTTAGCACAAAGTCTTGAAATACATATGCAAAATGATGTAATTGATTTGACAACAGATTATTCAAAGTCGAGACCTGATACATATAAAGTTTCTTAGACGATTATACACGCTATGCATAGTTCTTTATGAAAAATATAATTGTTTTAGATGATGCAAAACAAAAGTTAAATTTTGTTGACTAGTGAAGTGGGACACGGTATCGAGTTAAAACATTCCCGCAACCCCTTTTCTATTCCAACTTTGAACTTGGAGTGGATTGTATGAGTAAATTACCGCACAGTCTAGCACTTTGAGTACCTTATGCGGCCTACCTAAATTCCCTTACTTTGTTATTGTTTGTCAAATCGTTGGAGCTCCGAGTACCTAATATTTAAATATACCTAATATTTAGCTTCACACTAATTCAAAAATGTTTGCACTGTTTGGGCAAGTCCACTTAAATTTGTGTGTTCTTTCCTCAAAAGATCACCTCATACATGAGTATAAGCATGATAATCGCTGGTTTGCGACAATATCGACATACCTCGAAATGCTATACAATTTAACTAGATACTTGTGTGAAATAATCCTAAATTTAAGTATAACATCGTGAACTGAGACACAATGCCAATTTTGCACCGACGTTCATCAGAGACTGGGCCTGGCTTTGAGTCAAACCCAGGCCTAGTCTCTCTCACAGAGGAGTTTTGCATGCTTAAGTTTTAAGCAAATCATGTTGGATTCCATATTTATAATAACATCGTATATTCTATGTTTTATGCAAATAAAATATAGTGTTTTGTCTCAAATGAATAATAAATAAAATAAAATTCATTTATTTCAGGTCCAAGACCCATATAAAATAAAATCAAAATACACAAATTCAAACAATTGCTCGGCTTCCTAATTTAAAATACAAAGGAAATTTACATACAAAAAGATTCAAAGATACATTAAAATAATTAAGTTAATAATAATAAATATAAAAAATAAAAAAATCATGTCAAATTAAATACAAATTTAATGTCAAATTAAATTCCAAATTAAAAGTCACATTAAATTACAAAACTACAGCTATAACATAGAAAATATCAAGTTTTTTTTTTTTTTTTTACATTCACAACAGTGTCTCACATATAGGCAATCAAGCCTCCCCGCAATCATTGCCAGGACAGAGTTGGAGCTGTCTCGCACCCTGCGCACCAAGGACGCGCACCGCTTGCGCATGGTGGCGTGGAAACAGTCGGTGCGCGCTTCCGAAAACATGCCCGAGGCGCTGCAGATAGGGATACGCAAAATTAGAAAAGTATCGATACTTTACTCAATACCAGTATCGTATTAAAAGTATCGATACCAAAAAAGTATCGGAACAAAAGTATCGATACCTGAAGGTATCGAGTACTTTTTAATACATAAAAAAACCCGAATGGAGTGTAATTTGTGTTGCTAAGTTTCGCAAAAAAAACTAGCAGGAACGTGTCTTACAAAATAGTCATTATTATAATTATAATATCAATAGATTTTATTTTGGAAAAATAGACAGTTGACTACATTACAAAGAAAACGATGATAACTACAAAAGTTTACAACTGTGTCGCAGCTATTAGCACCCAACAAAAAAAAAAACAAGACAATTGTTCCAGACTAAAACTACAAGTAATTAAAATAAAAAACACAAAAATTAAAATAAAATAAAATATGACCGTATGTGTCTGTGTGTGTGTCGATAAGTATGAGGGAGTAGAGTGTGAGTGAGTATTCTGTGAAATGTAGGGAATGTATGTGAGTGAGAGTTTGGGTGTGTGTGTGTCAGTGTTTGTGCTATTTAAGTATCCACATTTTTTTCAGTTTCATCATATGACAGTGATTTCAGGCAATCAGTCAGCTTCCTCCTCAAAAGGGCACGGCCGGGGGTACATGATAAATATTAAGTATTTTATTTATTTTATTGTAGAGCTTGGAGCCGATATACCTGAAGTATCTTCTCGCTACCGCTGCTCCACATGGTACAGTTTTGCAAACTCTGTTAGCGAGGCGTTTTGCAGTGCTATAATTTGGGTAGTAGTGTATCTGCCTGTGTTTTCTAAGTATAGTCTGTAGTACGAAGGGCTGCCTAACTGTGAGGACCTTGCAAAGTAAATAGAGGTCGGACGTCGGAAAGGGGATTGGTTTCTTTGAAAGGACCTTTAGTACAGCCCAAAATAGATGTTTAGAAACTGTTAGATATTCACATAACGTACGTAAACGTAGGCACGTACCCTAATTAAAATTACACGACTAAACACAATGAAACTCACAAATAAATTGTCATAATGAATACTAAATTAGAAAACTGCCAGTCTTGCAATCCAACGTGAATAAAATTTTATCCAGGCGGGATCCAGTCAAGCAATTGCGACTCTCTGTCATAATGGCTCCAGCTCGTGAAAAAAAGCCTCCCCGAACTCACTGAAGTTGCTGGAATAATTAAGTATTTTTTTACCAGGTTAAATAGCCTAATATAAATAATAGGAAAACGAATCTCATGTCTTCCCACGCTTGCAAAGGATCTGCTTTGAGAGGAGATACTTGATTTGAAAGGTATAGTCCAACCTCGTCCCTTTCCCCTTCAATTGTCTTCTGACGTCTTGCATGAGCCAGTTGTTTATGTTGACACCAGATATCCATTGTGTCAGTTTCCGATTCCGAGGAGTTTGTTGATGGGCACCGGCTATCATTTGCGTTTATTGTCCTTCGGATGTACGAAATCGCACGGGAGCAGGCATTGAGAACCGTAAAGTGGATGTTTTTAACCGCCTTCAAAAAAAGGAGGAGGTTCTCAGTTCGTCTTGAACTTTTTTTATGTATGTTACCTCATAACTCGAAGACGGCTGGACCGATTTGGACATTTTTTTATTCGTTTGACAGGGTATACTTTCTAATTAGTCCCATTGTTATGAAATCAGGATCTGATGATGGGATCCTGGAGTAATCGAGGGAACTCTTCAAATATTATAGGCAACACCTATAGCGTTTTGGGTATTTCTAATAGTACCTTGTGCAGTTGCCCTCAAAAAGCACCATTTGGGGAAGTGGAACTTATGATAAACACCACAGATGGCCACCGAAACTACTCAATAATAAGTACTTCGTGGATTGCGATTCGATTTCTTAAATATGCATGTTAAGCACTTTATGCTCGTCACAATGCATATGGTGTTGTAGAGCTGATGGTGAAATACCAGGAGAACTCCTCAAAAATTGACGGCTCTGCACCGGGAAAGCAATATTTTGTAAAAGGTGATAAGTAGTTGACATTTTGGCTTTTGTAACTACATAAATTACAAACCGACCCACTAAAAAGCGCGAAAAAAATTTTTTTTGCAAAAAATATAACCGACTTCAAAAATAACTTTAATTTTGGAAGGCGGTTTAAAAAAAACAGAAAATACAAAACCAATAACACTGACTACCGAAATTAAACTTATTTTTGGCTTTGTAGTGTTTTGATATGGAAGTCGGTTTTATTTTTTCTAAAAAGTTTTTTTTAAATCTTGGATCAAGCAGGAGGAGATAAAAGTATCGATACTTTCTCAAAGTATCGATACTTCTAAAGTATCGGAATAAAAGTATCTATCCCAAAAGTACTTGGTATCGAAACAAAAGTATCGATACCACAAGGTATCGATACTTTTTGCGTATCCCTAGCTGCAGAAACGAGGCAGACCCAACACTGCCCTGAACGCATTGTTGTACTGGACGCGGAGGGCATTGTAGCTAGCTTGTGTATAGCCAGCCCACAGGCTGCACGTGTACAAAGAGGTGCAGTACGCCTTGAAAAGGGTGATCTTAACTAAGTTAGTACAACGTGCAAACCTGCGGGCGAGCATGTTTGCTCTTCTCGACAAAGCCCTCCGCTCCTGTTCGATGTCAGCGTGGTCTCTGAGATCAGACACAACCCAATACCCAAGGTATTTAAATTGTTTCACTCTATCCAGAGGTAAACCACAAAGATGTACTGGAGGCACTGTTTCTGGGCACTTAGCACCACCTGCCTCAAAGACCATGCATTTGCTCTTTGACACATTATATTTAAGACCATTTGCACCCGCGTACTCCTCACAAATATGCAGCAACCTCCGCAGACCACAGACCGACGCACTCAGCAGCACCATGTCGTCAGCATAGCTTAAATTGTTGACGCATACCCCGTCAACATGACAACCGACATGCTCACTGCTGAGCGCAACGATGAGTGCATCCATGTAGAGGTTAAAAAGGGTGGGTGAGGTCAAGCCGCCCTGCCTCACACCACACTCCAGACGACATGGCTCCGACACCGCCACCGCCCACCTGACATGGTTAACCTGATGAGTATACAAATACTTGAAGATTGCCACAAGTTCGGGAGGAAGGCTAATACTCTTCAGCTTATCCCACAGGATATCATAGGCAACCAGGTCGAATGCCTTGGATAAGTCGAGGAAACACGCATATACGGGGGTCTTACGTTCCGTATAGTATATGACGGTGTGCTTAAGAGACAGTATGGCGCTCTCCGTGGACAGCTGCGGTCTAAAACCAAATTAGTTATCATGCAGGTCCACACATTTACTCAACTGTGTATTAAGCAAACCGTCAAACACTTTATGATGCTATGCTTTATGGCTATGATGGTGGCCAGCGAAATTGGCCTATAGTTCGCCTTATCAGCAAGGTCACCGGTTTTGTTTTTCACAACAGGCACCACCACAGACCTCATAAGATCCGAGGGCAGGTAAGAGTGGCTCACGCATAGAGAGTAAAACATCGCGAGGACTCGATGAATATGAGGGCCAGCATGTTGCAGGTGTTCAATGCTGAGACCGTCATGCCCAGGGGATTTGCCTCTCGTCATGTTCTTTATGATTGAAGCCACCTCTTTGGCCAAAATTCGAACCCTCACGACCCCATTTGCCGCCTCTGCATTGAACATCTCACTAGCCGAACCCAGAGGGGACTGCACCGAAAAATGATCCTTAAAAACATTCGCGATGTTTTTATGATCGCTAACTCCATCGACGCTCACAGGAAGACTCGTGCTACCATTCGTTTTGCTCGTGTGTTTCCAAAACCCACGGAAATCACCACCAGAATGCTTCTCCGCAAGGGTGTCCATCCTAATCTGATCTTCACGATCTTGGCATGCCTTCAATCGTGATTTGAACACCCTTCTGCTCTCACACATTTCTGCATACATGATGCCAGCCCTAGGCCTACCACACGCTACCCACTGCGAAAACTTTAGCCGACCCTTACCGTGAGCCTCTCTGACAAGCTCGTTCCATCCCGCTACACGTGGGCCACCACCACCCGCCCTGGTACCCCCTCGACCCATCACAGACGCACCACGCAAGGCAGACACAATATTAGAGTACAATCTGTCAAGAGTACGCGCGTGACCATACACATCGCAATATTTATCAGCACAACTTATGCATTCGGCAGGAAAATCAATTAAAGTCAAACGTTTATGCCACTCATTGGTATATTTAGCCACCTGTTTATTATTCCTAACACCCCATACAACGTTTTTATTCGTACTTGTAGCTTTGGCTAATTTGGGTGTCAATAGCTTTAAGTTGCATTCTAGAATTAGGGGAAAATGGTCAGACCAATTAGTGTCATATTCAATAAAAATATTCACAATAGTACGTTTAGTCGCTTGAGTCACAACACAGTGATCTAACCAGCTACATGATCCGTGCGCGTCACTAATAAAGGTGTAAGCTCCCGACTCAGTACCCAGAAATTTAAATAAAATAATAACACTGTTTCTTTCTGATGAACGTCGGCGCAAAATTGGCATTGTGTCTCAGTTCACGATGTTATACTTAAATTTATGATTATTTCACACAAGTATCTAGTTAAATTGGACAGCATTTCGAGTAAGGTATGTCGATATTCTCGCAAACCAGCGATTTATTAGCTTCTTGCCGCGACTCCGTTCGCGCGGAAGGGTATTTTTGCGTAAATCCCGATTCCGTGGGAATTCTGAGATAAAAAGTAAGGTATGTGTTATTTCAGGATGTCAAATATCTACTTATAAAATTTCATTCAGATCCGTTCAGTAGTTTTTGCGTGGAAGATTAACAAACATTCGTACATACACAAATTTTCGCATTTATAATATTATTAAGAATTAGTAAGATTGACAAGCAAGGTATACGGACTTTGACATTGAAAGCAAATGCTCCCATCAGGGTTAAAAACTTGCAAATAAAGTCACATAATATTTGTTGTACTTCAAATTTGGTGTAGACGCTCTTCACCTTGTCACGTTGATATTGTGTAACCTCTAAATGAAGTAAATACTCAAATGTTCTTAGAAACATTTTAAATCTGACAAAACATTTTGGAAATATTTTAATAAGTGTGTATCAGGTAATAAGTGGAATTTGTTGCCAAAATCTGCGTTTCCTGATATCTATACCCTACTCTCTTCGTCTTAAAGTGGAGAGCGAATAAACTCTGAACAAAAGTAGTGGGCATATTTTGCTAATATGTACTAAACAATAACAATTGTTAATATGTACTAAACAACGTTTTTCATTTAACACCCACACTCCTTTTTAACCGACTTAAATAAGTAGGTTCTCAAGTCGGTTGTATGTATTTTAGGGTTCCGTAGCCGAATATAAAAAAACGGAACCCTTATAATTTCGTTATGTCTGTCTGTCTGTCCGTATATCACAGCCATTTTATGCCGAAACTATTAAGACTACACATATGAAACTTGGTAGGTAGGTATTCTGTGAACCGCTTTCAGATTTTTATTCAAAAATAATAAAAAAAAACCTTTTAACAAAAAATAACTTTAATTACGGAAGTCAGTGTCACAGAATGAAAACACAGAACCAAAGACACCAAGTACCACAACCAAATTTTTTTTTTTATTAGCACTTAAATACTCGAAAGTTTAAATACAATCCTACTTCGTACTAATACATATATCTAATAAATATGAAAGTTTGTAAGGATGATGAGGATAGACTACACGTATATACGAACTATGTACGCCTTTTGCCTACCAATAACATAGATAGATGCCGTAGTCAGTAGCAATACATTAATATCGTATAACCGGTTCATATCTGTTACAGCACGCAGCTGGACCACTTTCATCTCATACCTGTCCGCATTTGCCTTGTCATCATACGTTTTGCAACTAATGATCGGTTACCAAATACAAAATTTGGATTTTAACGTATCAAATTCTACTATATTGCCATAATAATTACATATAATATTATTTTTTATGCACCTGCCATGTTAACTCTTCACCACTTGACTGGTAGCTTTGGCATTAAGTCCGCTTTTGTACATTTGGTGTTGCATAAAGTTTTTATAAATAATATAATTTCTTTATTACTCCTCGTCATACACCAATTACATAGTGTCTTAATATAATACAGTTAAGAGAAGAATAATTTAATGGCATAAAAATTACATTTCAGTGTTGAGTTTTTTTTAATTCTTGATAGTCTTGCATTTTACCTCTATCTCAATTCTCACCTGATGGTAAGTGATGATGTGGTCGAAGATGGAGCATGCTTGCCTAGAAGTAACCTATTCACTCTTAACTAAATCACCCCCAGGTTATAGCTATCAGGAAATACAAACTCCGGCAGGGAATTCTACTCTTTAGCTGTACGCATAATGAAAGAATTCCCAAAAAGTTACCTGGAACTAAAAATAGGATTCTCTGTGTCGTGAGTTCAAGGCCCCTTCGTTCCGCCTATATAATAATACACACATCAAAAGTGTCTAGGGATCAAGCATTTTTATGCGGATTTCTTGAGATTGAGATGTGGCTTTGTAATAAATTTATGATTTTATAAATTTATATGGATCCGTTTTCGTGCATTTCATAATTTGAAACAGGAACTGTTAATCAAATTCGAGTAAAAGATGAAAATCAGCTGTCAATATTTTCCCTATAAAAACATACAACGCATTGAAGACATTATTAGTGCTACTGTTTCCCTACTACTGATTAAAACCAACGTTATTATGGAGCGGCGACGTCATTTAAGCAGGGAAGAAATGCTCAGAGCCGTGGGAATGATAGAAGCTGGTTCCCGGCAACGTACTGTGGCTTTAGCTCTGAATACAAGGCAGAGTGTTATCAGTCGACTTTGGACACGTTACCGAAGCACTGGTACCGTGGCTGAGCGCCATGGAGGACGGTATCGCTGCACCACACGGAGACAAGACCGATACATTCAAATCTTAACTCGAAGAGCTCCAACAATAACCGCCATGATGTTAGCCGTGAGGCTTCATCACTCTTCAGGGAACTTAATTAGCGACCAAACAGTCAGAAACCGCTTGCATGAAGTGAACCTTCATTCCCGAAGACCGCTACGGGTACCACCTATAGCAATGCACAATCGTAGGATTCGATATCAATGGGCTCTTGAACACAGAAATTGGGCAGAAGAACAATGGCGTTTCGTGTGCTTTTCTGATGAGTCTCGTTTTGGTATGAGACCGGATACAAGACGTATACGACACTGGAGAACCCCTGGACGCCAACAGCGATTAAAATCCTGCCAGGAAGTCCATCCTTATAGTGGTGGAACCATCATGGTATGGCCGGGTATTTGGATCGGCGGAAGAACTGAGTTGATTTGGATCAGAGGCAACCTCAACGCTCAAATTTATGCTGAGACGATTGTATCTGACGTCATCGTTCCTCTAAAAGTGCAAATCGGTCCCTTATTTCAGTTAATGCATGATAATGTACGACCGCACACCGCAAGAGTTGTAAGACAGACTCTCGCCGCAGCTAACATCAATGTCCTGCTCTGGCCTGCTCAGTCGCCAGACTTGAACCCGATTGAGCATGCATGGGATATGCTACAGAGAAGAGCTCTGCCGAATATGGAGGGTATCCAGTCGCAAGAAGACCTTTTTTTGTTGTTGCAACGAACATGGGCGGCCATTCCACAGCGTGATTTGGATGAACTCATTTTGAGTATGCCAAACCGATGTTCTTGTGTTGTTAGTGTTCGCGGTAGAAACACGGATTATTAATTGTTTAAGTTACCCAATAAAATTTTAAAGAAAACTGTTATTTCAGTCTTTTTTTCGAACTTTAATGTTAGTGGTTCAAATGTCAAAAATCCCTTTATTAGGAAAATGGCAAATTTCTTTATTAATGCAAAGGTGACTTGGTTTATCGTTACTGTGACAAACGAAAACACTTTATTTGATGAATCCTTAAAGAAAATTTTAATTAATATCAATCAGGAGAAAAGTTATTGCAAAAATATATGTTGATCCCTAGACACTTTTGATGTGTGTATTACTAATTCTTAATCTAAACTAAAGTAATAAAATTGAAAATATTATGAGAAGCTAATGACTAAAGGTGGTCAAACGGGAGCCTATAGACAACAACAAATAAATAAATTCTATATAAATAATAAAAATAAGTCCGAGTCAGACTCGCCAATGAAGGGTTCCGTAGTAACTAGGCCAAATAACTTTGTTTTTCATAGTGTTTGTATGAAATACAAAGTATATATTTGCGGTTTTAGAAAATGTGCTATATCTCAAAAACTGCTGACCCGATCTCGTTCGAACCAATTTTCGTTGAAAGTTTTTATTAATATCTTCAGCATGCATTTTTTTTATTTTTAGTTTTATTATTATAAAAGTTAGAGGACACACTCACACGTTTTACACCTTTGGAAGTGTCTATAATTTAAACAATTGACTTTAAGACAAAGTGGTTTTAAAAATCTCAATGTCATTTTTAAAGACATGTCTATAGATACTACATACGTATTTTCAGATTCAGTTCCACGTATGGGGATATTTGTCTAATAATCGGACAGCGGTTTACAGAATACATCTACCTACCAAGTTTCACATGTCGTAATCTTAATAGTTCCGGAATAAAATGGCTGTGATATACGGACGGACAGACTACGGAACTCTAAAAAACTCTAAGTATTAACAAGTTTAATTGAAGGAGTTCAATGTTGCAAATGTTTGGGTCATAATTATTGTAATGACACAGAGTGCAACGCCACCGAATCCCGAAATACGAGTTCGTCAAAGTTTGGGAATCAGTGTGCTATGTTTGGTTGCTACACTGTACAATGATTTAACCATATACTGTTTGTCATATAATTTTGTTACATATCTACTTTTTGTACTTTTGATGAAATAAATGTATTATTATTATTACGAAAAATCCCCCAAATCAACGATAGGGACGGATGCCATCCCTACCGTTGACTGATGTCGCATATTTTGCTAAAGGTACCTATCACAACCTATAAGAACACATCCCGTTTACTTAGAATCAAAAAAATTGCCAGAAAACAATGTCTTAATTCCCTGCCGGAATCTGTGTTTCCTGTTAGCTGTAACCTGGGGGTCTTTGGGTCAAGAGTGAATAGGTTACTTCTAGGTAAGCGTGCTTCATCTTCGACCACATTATCGTTATTATTATTATAAGTTATTATTACTATCAGGTTAAACGTAAGCCTATAATAACCAATGACAAAAAAAAAACAGCTTAATAAAAAAAAAAATTAAAACCGCAAATGTAGTTAGTTTGGTACTATTGAACTCGTTTACTTAGATACGTTTGTTGTACAGAAGCCTCGGTCCACGAGTCTAACTCACATTTACCAATTACACTGTTAAGATCTCTAGTTACCTTCGAAAAATAATAGACCGTGAACCTGTACGGTTAACGTGTTCAATACCGTAAACATTTTTGGATGTCTATGGACCTATTAATTTGATGTTATTCTTGTTGAATTGGTCATGGCTTTGTAAATATTGGTGCCAGATACTATTTTTCATTATACTTTAATTTGATTTTTTTTATAAAGAGTGTCAATGTGGGTAGAATTCACATTAGTAGTAGTGTAATGGGCGGGGTTCGAACCCGCAACCTCTCGGTCACAAGGCTAACCTTAGCCACCAGGCTATTGACGCTTCTTTCTTAAAATTTTACAAATTGTGCGCGGTTAATTACGTCCTGGGAGTGTAAGCTTTTCAAAACCTTTCCTAGTCTTACTTATTACTAACTAGTTTCTACCGGCTTTGCCCTTGTGTTAAGTTCTGCGTCAGGTGTTCTAGTTTCCTATATGTTGCCTAAAATTAATAGCTGCATAACAAAAAAGTTTCATTCAAATCACTACACGCTCCTACAAGCTCTGCGAGTCCAATACAATCAGGGTAATGTTGGGGCTACCGCCACAGTATTACGATAAGGAAATATCGTAATACTGTGCTACCGCGCTTTTGCAGTGCGTCGGGGATGTATGCGGAGAAAGATGTGCCTGTTTTTTTGCGCGCGTATAGCATCCTGCCATCCAGCCTGATAGCTATCGTCACCGACAGGATGAATAGTCCAATAATGTGGCACTGGATGACGACTCACAGAGCGTCATTCACATACATTAAATAATTACTTATTTAAGTGTACCTATTTTATAATATTTTGTCTAATTTGTCTTATTATTATTGTATTTTATATTTATTTTGAATTTGTGTGTTTATTTTTTGTTTGTATATGGACTTTGGTCTGAAAATAAAGTATTTATAAATCCGTCTAGTCACGGAGATTAGCGTACATAGACATTTTGTTTTAAATTCGTGCTCATGAATATCTCTTAACCCCCTCCATATTTTTTTTGTAAATATATTCCATATATGTACAAATACACATATTTACCCTTTTTAAGCGACTTCAAAAAAAAGGAGGAAGGTCTCAGTTCACCGGAATCTTTTTTTATGTATGTTCCCCGATTACTCGAAGACGGCTGGACCGATTTGGAAAATTATTTTTTTACTATAATGTGTATTGATTCAGAGACGGTCACAGCCTATGCTATAGAAACGTAGTATAGCCAGATGAATCCAGAGTAATCTCCACTCTTTCCACTAATATTTTCGTTTTTCCTCATTCCAGGCCGGACCTTCGGACGTCCAATGAAGAAGATGATGCAGGCACTCATTCCGCTGGTCTTTCAAATCGGCGCAGCATCCACGTGGGCTGTGGTGGCCGCGCTGGTCGGAGTTAAGACGTTGATAGTGACATTGGTGATATTGAAACTGCTTCTGGTCGCGGGCGCAGCTAAGGTAAGCCACATATGATGCGTCAGCCTTTAAAGCAAGAGTGAATAGGCATTTTCTGGGCTCGCTCGTTCGATCGTAGACCTCATCTTACACTTACCATCAGGTGTGGTCGAGGTCAAGAGCGAGCTCATTCGTAATAAAAAAAAAATACTTAATATTCAGCATTTATTTATATTTTATTATCTTTATTTTATTATTTGCTTTACATCATTTTTTGGTACTTATAATGTAGTATGTTAGCTAACATGAAATGTGTGTTAGCAATATCATCTTTTGTAATCATTCTAAACATTTTTTTGTCTGTCTGTTATACCGTTTGTCTCGACTAATTTCTGAAACGGCTGAACCGATTTTAATAAGACTACCACTGGATAAATCCTATATGTTGACTACTATAACCTCCTTTAGGGTATAGGGCAAGCCGCAACAGAGGTTTTTTAACTCGGAGTCAGTTCTTATATCGGTGGTACAGCTGGTAGTACTCATTCAAGTTCTTCAAGCTTAACAGACACATGAGAAATTTGCAGAAACTGCAGCAATTATTTGCTATTATGAAAAAGATGACGTTTTAAATTTTAATTCTCTTATTATTTACAAAACTTATATATAACTTTTGATCGATTGAACCTTAAAACCCTTGACTTTTTTTTTTTAACGTGGTAAAATTATCAAATAAGTCCTCCCACTCCGGGCAGGGTGGGAGGGACTGTCAGACTAATACTGACTAAAATCCACGGTGTTCCTTCAATAACCCTTTACATACCGGGGCCACGGTAACGGGATGGGTCCCACGACCCCGGCGGGCTTCGGCCCTCTGCAGAGGGGGCCTCGTCATGTTGCTGACGCTCTTTGAGGCGCGCGTGGAACACGACGCGCCGTCGACCCGGGCATGGTCCATGGTCGGACAGCGAGTTGCCCTTTACTCGCTGTCCGCATGCCCGCGCCTACGGTGGCCGGAGATCGTCGGCCGACGTCCGACGCCGTGGGCGTCTACCACTGTGGCTGGGCTGGAGGGAGGACGCCATCCTCTCCCTCACGCGGCCCGCCTTCTCCTTCGGAAGCATGACTGCTTCGCAGAAGGAGGCGACCGCTTCCCACTCCCTCTCGCCCCGCAGCATGGCCTCGACCAATGCCGGGCGCGAGAGGTCTCCGCCTATCGCCGCCGTGAGGACACGTCGGTGCTCTGCCCAGGCGGGGCAGTCTTGCACCTTGTGCTCTACGGTGTCCTCAGGGCGATCCTCGCAGTGGTGACACCCAGGCGTTTCCTCCTTTCCCATCAGACACAGGTACCTCCCGAAACTTCCGTGTCCGGTGAGGACCTACATCATGCGGTAGGTCAAGACGCCGTGACGCCGATCTAGCCACTCCTCAAAGAGGGGTCTTACCGCTGCAATTGCGGCGTGCCCGGCCGTCGGTTGCGACAGTCGTTCCCTCCATACTGCCCTGAGATCGCGCCGGAGCTCTTCCCGCCGCGCCTCGACTTCTCGAGGCAGCGGGGATACACCCCGGCGCTGCGCCTCCACGCGCCATTCATAGACGCGCTGGAGGGCAGTCGCCTCCAGATCCCAGGGCAGCTTAAAATTTGACTTGGCTTCAGTTGTTGAGAGATTGGCTGCTGCGCTGAGTGTCACAGGTTCGATTTCCACATGGAACAAATATTTATATGACCTTCAAATAATTGATCCGGGCCTGGATGTATGCACAAGTGAGTTTAAATGCTTGTAAACGCACACACGGTATAGGAGAAATAAAGAAATTAGGGCAACGTTTTTTTTATTGATAATAGGCTCGCGTTTGACCACCATCTCACCTGATGGTAAGTGATGATGTGGTCGAAGATGGAGCACGCTTACCTAAAAGTAACTTATACACTCTTGACTTAAATACCCCTAGCTTATAGCTATCGGGAAACACAGACTCCGGCAGGGAATTCCACTCCTTAGCCGTACGCACAATGAAGGTATTCTCAAATCGTTTAGTGCGTATAGGTGGTACGTTAAAAAAAAAACGTTATGAAAACGATACCTTGGTACCGGCAACACACTAAACTTAACAATCTATCATTCATCGATCTTGACGTTATCTGATCAGAAGCACATATTCTAATACCTAAATAAAAAATTCGTTTCACAGTGTTTGTTGTTGGCTTCACCGACTTTTATGAATATTTTGTAGGTCTGAGGTCGTAGGCAATTTTTTTCACTAGAAATGTATACTAATTAGGGCTTTCATCTCGGGAATCTCGGTCTCGAAAATTTCGAGAGTCTCGAAGGTTTTTTAGTATTTTCGAGACTCGAGACTCACATCTTCGGTCACGGGAATAACGAGACTTTTGAGACTTCAGTAACATAAATATCAATCAATTTTTAACAATCAATTTTTATCATTGTTATTATGGATATGGCAATGGCAGCACGGTCGAGCATAGAATAAAGCTAAGTATTATCTGTGGAGGCTGAATAACCTTATTGACAAACAACACAGATTTTGTCTACATATTATAAATGTAAATTGCTGTGCCCGAAAGGGTCCATGTGAGCTACTACTTATATTAGGATACTTGCTAACACATAATTATAATTGCAATAAAGATTGAATAATGGAACTATTCTGATTAAATTGAAAGGGGTTCGAACTTTTTTGTATGAAGACTGGCATGTCGACCCACCGCTATTTTGTTTTTTCTTTAAGAAATCGTGGCGCATAAAATATCAGTAACATGCTACCTCAAAATGTCACATTACCGAGATATTTGAAGGTAAACATCGACATATGACTACAACGACAATCATTAAAAGTAGACTTATTACGTATCTATAAGCATCAGATTGTATCTAAATAATCGTTCCCAGATTGATTATGATTACTAATGTTTATTGAAAGAGAGTAGGTACATTACACGCTACTAGGAGCACGAGAATACTACTACAAATAATTATTTATCCACTAAATCGCATCGCAATAAAACGCAGTCGTCATGTCACTATCGCGTGGCGGATCATGTGAGACGTTACTCAGCTTGAAAATGATTTTAAGTAGTAGTTAAACAAAAGACAAAAGGTGTGTCATTTACGTTAACATTTATTTATAACTGTAAGTATGATATCAAACATAAGTGAATATTAATACTAAGATGTGACATTTTAAAAGATTTATAATAATAATAATATTCCACAACTTTCACACAACGCCATCTAGTCCCAAACTAAGCAGAGCTTGTGGTATAAGTACTAGACAACTGATAAACATACATATATATTTCTAAATACATACATATTATAGATAGATTACACCCAGACAAAGAACAAATGATGATCTAACACGTATCATAAATACTACTATACTACATAATCCATAAATTCAGCAGGAGGTTGGATAGGGGTTCTTGATGCCGAGCCTAATTCATTTACTAAAGAAAGACATGTACCAAAACACTTATTATTCATTATATAGTACGGTGGGATGAAAGACAGCCAACACGCACGTGTGGAATTCTTTGACATGCGTTTTATTGCGATGCGATGCGATTTAGTAGGCAAATATTTAATTATAGTAGCGGTTTTGTCGTACTGCTAGACTAATAAGCTAAATACTAATAAGCGTATGGACACGTAATGAGTCTGTTTTTAATGATTTTCGTTGAAGTTATATGTCAATGTTTACCTTCAAACGTTTACGTGACACTTTGGGGTACCATGTTACTGGACATTTTTGTTCCTCTAGCCATGTATAACACACTTTCATAATGGACCGCGATTAAAAAAAAAAAAAACAAAATGGTGACGTCGATACGCCAGAAAGGTTCTATCCCCTTTCATTGTGAAAGCGCGAAGTGATACTAAGTAGTATCCCTCTAGCGTACAAGCAGAAAGAGCTTTTTCTAATGCGGGTTCCTTTTGTAACAAAATTAGGGTTAAATGCCCTTTATTGTTTACGTGCCCACTACAGAAATGAAAAAAAAAGAACTGTAACAAATGTTTTTTTTTAATTTGCATATGTTTATGAAAGTAACTGCTTGATTAAAATATCTTGATTTGACTCTCTAATTGCATAGCTTATAAATAAGATACCTAGTTTTGAAATAGTCTCGAAAGTCTCGTATTTCCCGGGAATTTAGAGACCACACCTAGTCTCGTTTTTTTTTCCCGGGACTCAGAAATGTATCGAGACTGAAAGCCCTAATACTAATACTATAGAGCGGAAAAGGTTGAATGTTTGAACGCGCTCATCTTCGTAAGTACTGGATTTGGATGAAATTTGTGATGGATATAGCTTGAAGCTTGACAAAGGTTATAGGCTAGACTTTTTACCCGACTGCAAAGGAAAGTACTTTTTGTTTTTTTTTTTTAACTCAAATTATTTAATAAAAATACACTCTTTAATTCTGCCGAACTGTAAAACAGTTCGTCGGCAGCTCATCTTGTATCATCGTACATAACCCATATTGATAAAACTTATTTTATTTAACTAATAATACACTTATAGTCTATTAATTATATCTAGTACACAAAATCAAAAGCTATACAAAAAATGTAATAGCTTCTATTACATTTATATCTTATGCCGACATTTCATCTCTAAGTACTGTTTATCAATCTATCCATAGGAATACTATGGAAACATTGATAAATAGTGCTTTATTAAAATCTTCTTATGAAGCTGGCCATGTCTGACACATCAGACATGGCCAGCTCAGAAGAGCAATTGATATTTATATACATATCGGACCGGCAAACGTTGTTTAGCCAATTAATTGTATATGTGACGCCGATGTTAATCAATAAGCTGCCCCCGGAGTTGGTATCGTGTGCTACAACCAATTATTATTAGCAATTATTAGCAATTATGCCCAATCAGGTGTGGGCCAAAATCACCACTTTCTGGAGCTCTGACACAGCCAGAAGACGTCGCGCCGGACCTCGTTGAAAAGGGCGGGATGAGCTGGACCAAACTAATGACCAGTGCAGTGGTTCGCTTTGGCCCTGGGCACTTGGGCAGAACAATCTGGAAACCATGGAGAGAGGTCTTAGCCCAGCATTGGGATGATGTAGGCTAACAGTTTCAGTATAGGTATCAATTGTTGTACTTTACTTCGCTAAAACTCGAGAACAGCTGGAGAGATTTGACTAATTTTGTATTTGTGGAAGTCTAGGGAAAGTTTAAAAGGTGAGAAAATATGAAACATAAAATAAAAATATGGTGGTACGAAGTTCACCAGATTAGATAGTTTTAAAATAAAGAGCACTCTAAATAATTAGAAGTACATTGAAATTGAAATTAGCGAAGCTATTACGGCCTTACCGCAGTTCTTTACTTCTTATATTTAGAGTGTGTATCGTGTTTATTTTTTTGTAATCTGTTTACCATGTTACAGTTATACAGAATGGAATCAGGAGTTACTTTGCGAAAATCTATACCAAACAAATACTTCAGGAAAATATCTAGAGTTAATTAAATTATTTTGGCGGAATTAACATTACATATTTTACTGAAGTACGTACCTATTAGCATGTTACTGTTTTATGTCAATTGAATATATAAATACCAATAACAAATGAATAAAAATATATCTAATTTGACCCACAATACAAGCTCTTAACCACAATACTTATATTGTGCAACCACAATATAAGTGACAGTCAAAGAAGAAATTCTTTAACTGTCATCTGTTTTTAAAAAAAAAAAAACAGGTTAAAATAGCACACTTATTGGCACATTCTTGAGATAGAAAGTTATTTCGCAAACGGATTGAAGAAAGGGATGGCGATACAGTTTAAAGTCGAGTTTGAAGGAGATAGGCTCTCTGATTTCGTGAAATAATGACAGCTATGAGGTTTGAATTCGCCGCTAGAGGCGCTAGTGTAGCGCAAAGAGTAACTATAGGGTAAAGAGTGCCCTCTTGCGGGTATTTATTACCAACTGGTATTTTTTTAAGATAACTGGCAATGTGGGTAAAATTCACATTACTAGCAATCTTGTTAACCCCTCCAACTAAGCTAAATATGCTTGTGTCTGGAGTGGGTTCACGGCAATAGTGTAAAGGTTGGGGTTCGAACTCGTGACCTTCCGATCAAAAGTCCGACACCTTATCTATTAGGCTATTGACGCTTAATGAGTATTGAAGCGACATCTGTATTATTACAACGTGTAACGGAAACCCCATATCTATCCAAAGGGACTGAAGACAACATCTGGTATGGAGTCTCTATGCAACGTTTCAGCTCAAAATAAGTGACTCACAGAATTGACCCCAAATTATTTACAAATTATTACGGTTTCATGTTTCTTGAATACCAATAATAACAAACGTGTCACAGCACTATGAGGGTCATCACTTTCCACGTCACTTGCCAATAAAACGATAATTCTCTTCGTTCTTCTTAATTTGAAAAATTCGGTCTCTGGTATCAATGTATTGAAATTTCTAATAAGTTACACACATGTAGACATAGGATTACAAAACCCTTGCTATAGGTATCGTTTGTTATCATCCAAAGAAGCCGTGCACTTGGTATGTATATACCCTTTAAATTACACGTTGTATAGCTGTAGGTATGTAGTACGTATATTCAGCCTTTAAATCAAGAGTGAATAGGCATTTTCTGGGCTCGCTCGTTCGATCGTAGACCTCATCTTACACTTACCATCAGGTGTGATCGAGGTCAGGAGTGGGCTCATTCGTGATTTTAAAAAATATAGCTTTTTTTTTATCGTGGTAAAATTATCAAATAAGTCCTCCCACCCCGGGCAGGGCAGGAGGGACTGTCAGACTTTTACTGACTAAAATCCACGGTGTTCCTTCAATAACCCTTTACGTTCCGGGGTCACGGTAATGGGATGAGTCCCATGACCCCGGCAGGCTTCGGCCCTCTACAGGGGGGGCCTCGTCATGTTGCTGACGCTCTTTGAGGCGCACGTGGAACACAACGTGCCGTCGACCCGGGCATGGTCCATGGTCGGACAGCGAGTTGCCCTTTACTCGCTGTCCGCATGCCCGCGCCTACGGTGGCCGGAGATCGTCGGCCGACGTCTACCACTGCGGCTGGGCTGGAGGGTGAATGCCATCCTCTCCCTCACACGGCCCGCCTCCTCCTTCGGCAGCATGACTGCTTCGCAGAAGGAGGCGACCGCTTCCCACTCCCTCTCGCCCCGCAGCATGGCCTCGACCAATGCCGGGCGCGAGAGGTCTCCGTCTATCGCCGCCGTGAGGACACGTCGGTGGTCTGCCCAAGCGGGGCAGTCTTGCACCGTATGCTCTACTGTCTCCTCAGGACGGCCCTCGCAGTGGTGACACCCAGGCGTTTCTTCCTTCCCCATTAGACACAGGTACCTCCCGAAACTTCCGTGTCCGGTGAGGACCTGTGTCATGCGGTAGGTCAGGACGCCGTGACGCCGATATAGCCACTCCTCTTTGAGGGGTCTTACCGCCGCAATTGAGGGCGTGCCCGAAAAAAAATATAGCTAGTATAGGTTTTCCGCTAGTCGCCACCGGTAACTCGAATTACAAAAACAGTTATGAAACTTTTAAAAGAAAATCATGACAAGCAGGATCTTGTTTTTGAAGTTTAATTTATAACAGTTTTTACTGTGCTTGTAATTCGAGCGATGTTTTTAAAGCTTTAAAAAGCATAAAGGAAACATATGGAATAAAACAACATAATTTCATAGCAACATTTTAATCAATATGAAAATCATTGTGACACACTAATTATTTATCAAAATGCAGTCAATAGACGATCTTGACACCAAAACAAACTAAAAGGGGTTTCGAAAAACAAGCGTCAATTCGCGAAAATGTTCAAAAGCCACAGAAATGCACAGCACAATACACAAAGCAAGGTGGAGGTAACTAAATCTCAACTCGGCACACTTAACTTGAGGTTTTGTAATTATTAAAACAATATGACGAAGACAAAATACAAATGCGTTTGCGCAGGAGCATATCGCCATATTGGGTTGTGAGCCTTGTGACAGGCTGATCGATTGGCAAAAGATAAAAATATTTCGATATTAACATCCTATCCTAACTGCTAATTTATCAGAAATATTTCTTTTCACATAACTAATAATTACGCATAAACGAATATGTATGTAAATGAAATTAAACTTCTTTTTATTTTGTCAAAAAAGTTTTGGGGAAATAAAATAAAATAAGATGTCGCTACTATCTTTGTACGCATATGGTTTCTATGAGTGTATGCCCGCCCCCCTGGTGTAGCGTGGACTCTTCGAATGTCAATCTTCACTGTTTGTGGTCATGTGACGAAACTGAATAACGGGTTTACAACGATACACGATTGTCTTGGGACTTTTACTCGCAGATATAGGAGGTTATAGGGCAACATGTGCGTGGGCCTGCGGGCTGCGAGCAATGGGTAGCTCGCCGCCCGACTGAACCAGGCACGTGTAGACGGCGCCGAGTGTTCCACGCGCGCCTCAAACAGTGTCAGCAAAATTGTCGGGGTCCACTAGGGGGCCGTTGCCTGCCCGGATTGCGGAATAGTTTGAAAGAGTTACCGCGACCTCGGTACACGAAGGGCATATGATGGAACACGGATGGGTTTTAGTCAGTAAAAGTCTGGACCAAGGGCGGATCCAGGGATGGGTCATGGGGTCATGACCCTCCTCCCTGGGCTAGGTGGACCTCTAATTAAAACTTTTAAACATTGTTACTAGATAATACTTCAGTTTCTGTCGTTGTAAACGAATATCGGCAGTGGATGTCTAAGTGGCAGCGGAGTCAGGAAATACAAATTATAACTTCTTGTGACTTGACCACGAAATTTGACCTTATGTGACCCCCCCTGGCACCAAAGCTGGATTCGCCCTTGGTCTGGACACACCCTTCCACTTCGCCCAGATCGGGAGGCAGTCATTGGATATTTACCCATCCTTAACGCGTTGAACGCCAGGAAAATTTCACACTTTAATCTAGGAATTCACATAGAAATCAGGATTTACAAGGGAAAACTTCATACGCGAACGAAGTCTACAGCTAGCTTCACCATCATCGTACTTAGCCTTTTCCTAACTTGGGGTCGGCTTCGAGTCTAACCGGTTGCAGCTGAGTACTAGTGTTTTACACGGAGCGACTCCCTATCTGACCTCCACAACCCAGAAACTGGGTAACACGATAAGTACCCTTTAGTAAGACCAGTGTTAGATTTTCTAATTTCTGACTACCTGTAATGACTATCAAAGATGTACATACAAATGTCAGCCGAAACCCATAACTTAACGTGGTTTTCCAAGCACAGAGGACTCTTCATATGTTAAGATGGTCAGCCCATCTACAGACTGACCTCGGAAAGCGTTGCTTCACCTTGAAGACCGTCCCGTGCGGTTGTTATTTTTATATCATATATATATCATTCATACCATATACCTACTCTACTCTTTCAACAAATCGCACCCACAGAACAGATAAAAGAGGTTAGAAAGGAAACAGTTTCTGATTTGTATAAGAACGCGTGTCGCCGCTTGTCTCCCACTCTTTAGCTCCACTACAAGCAAGAGGCCCGTTACGTATGCGAATTACGCACACAAATAAATTACTCACACTTAAATCGAGAGCTTGCTACTGATTGTAATTTGTAACTCACTGTCGATAAACATGCGCCGTGCATCACGGCCAATCAGGGCAAAGGACGAAACGTCATTGGTTGAAGTGTTGAGGACGCGTCGCATGCAGTACATTGTAAGCGGACTTGGTCATTGCTTTGATTAAGCGGGTACACATCAGGCAATGTATATTTTTTGTAACTTGTTGCAATAATGTTGTAAATGTTTAGAATTTCATAGTGATCAGAATATTTTTATGTTTTTTACAAAACAAACTGTAATTAAATGTTATTTTCGACTTATCGATAGAAAGATATATACCTCCTCGCTCTATACTTGATGTCTGACTATTTGTTTTACAGGTTATAATTGCACAACACGGCATTTTAAAGCATAGTTTTGTGTTCCGAAGTAGTCTGAAGCGCACTAAACGCAGTGAATGTATTAATCGGTTGAGCTATGAATTTCGAATCATAAATGTGGCGCGCTCGCCATGCCCACATTACCATTCTAACCTTATTCATCTATTCCGTGATCGCACCACACAGCAGGGGCGTGCATAGGATTATGACAGGGCATGCGGCGGAGTAAAAACACACAAAAACTTCTTCTTTTATAGATTTTTAGCATAGCCACAGCCACGCATCGTAGCATGATGGCGATGCGTGGCTGTGGCTATGCTAAAAATCTATAAAAGAAGAAGTTTTTGTGAGTAATCGGTCACGAAAACTTCTTCTTTTATAGATTTTTAGCATAGCCACAGCCACGCATCGTAGCATGGTGGCGATGCGTGGCTGTGGCTATGCTAAAAATCTATAAAAGAAGAAGTTTTTGTGTGTTTTTACTCCGCCGCATGCCCTGTCATAATCCTATGCACGCGCCTGCCACACAGTCATATCCTCATTATAGTCGCTCATTATTGTAGTGTATTACATAAATACGCGAGGACTTTGTAAATCGGGGAGGAGACCTGGTGACCTGAAATACAGGCTTTTGGCCTCGCTCAGGCACCAGGCTCCCACAGTATACGTATGATACCCATTATTGTAGTACTGTCTATACATGTAATTTAAAGAAATAATCTGGGTCACTCTCAATCACTCCAACAGAAAGTTGTAACGTTGTGTCTATAATTGAAATGATCTTAGTTATCGTTTTTTTACTTCGTCCAATGTCTGTATGTACAACTTTCTTCATTAGGAAAAACGAAATTTAAATTGGTTGTATAAGTTTTAATAAGTACCTACATATTAATAGCCTAAGGCCCTACGAAATGATGAAAAGCTGTTATCCGACTTATCGTAACCTGTATCTAACACATACTCGTAAACATTATATTGTAATACTGGCTTGTGCCCGCGGCTTCCATTATATGAATAGAAGTTTCTCAAAAGCCAGAAAGTGTGTCTGTTTGATGGTTCTTCTTTCACGACAAGAGGTCGATGTAATTTTTAAAATGCATATAGTTGAATGACTGGAGATTAACACAGGCTTACTTATAGAGCTAACATAATCAAGATTCTTCCTCGCCTCGATAAGGATTTGGTCCCAGCTGTCGTTTATACATCTTTGATAGTCGTTACGTTCAGTCAGAAGCCAGAAAATGACACTAGTGTGGGCAAGGGGTACAAGTGTGGGCAAGCAACTGGATTGTGGGAATCACAGGGAGACTTCCAGCCACCGTAGGCGCGGGCCTGCGGGCTGCGAGCAATGGTTAGCTCGAAACTGAAACCAGGCCCGTGTAGACGGCGCGTCGTGTTCCACGCGCGCCTCAAAGAGTGTCAGCAAATTGTCGGGGCCCATAAGGGGGCCGTTGCCTGCCGGGCTTGCGGAATAGTTCGAAAGAGTTACCGCGGCCTCGGTACACGAAGGGCATAAGATTGAACACGGATGGGTTTTAATCAGTAAAAGTCTGACACACCCTCCCGCTTCGCCCAGATCGGGTCGGGAGGCAGTCATAGGATGATTTCCCATCCTTAACACGTTGAACGCCAAGAAAAAATATTGCATCTGCCGTTCAGACCGCGTCGGTCAGTGATGGCCGACAATTAGACTTGCCGTTCGGGCCGCTTCAGTTAGTGCTGCCCGGCGTTTAATATCTCCATAATTAAGGGCCTATACTACCTCAAATGGCTTAGCATGATCCTCCGTTATGTCGAAAATACTGCAGCAATAATTTTGAAATAAATATATCGATGGGTCCTATGTATATGGGCCGAACTAACAATTTGGCCATTTTGACTTTTTTATGGTAAACGCATCTTATCGATATAAAGAATTATACGAGCTATTAAAAAAAAAGATTTCGGCATAGAAACACGATCTTTTATTACAGTATAACGGCGTATGTGACATGAATTTAAACGTACAAGGTCCTAATAGTAGTTAGAGACTTATACGCGGGGAGTTGCCGCGCGTTTATTTATTGTTTGGACCAATCAGCTGATTTGACAATACATTGAACGGAGCAATGGCCGCACTGTGATGAATACAAATTGTAATTGTTGTGTTTTTGGGTTACAATTTAGTTTGATAAGTAAAAGATGACATCCAATTATCGCGCTAAGTTGTCTAGAAGTCGGAATTTAGTGAAAGAAAAAATATTATCCCACCTGCATATCACAGTTATTATGAAAATTTAGTAGCATCTAGTGACATTGCGTCAATTAATGAAAGCGATAATGAAGAAAATTAATGAAGACTTTTTAAGAATTAGCACGGGAAAGCACTTGCTGTTTCCCTTGGCATCTCCAAGGCTTTTGACAGGGTCTGGCATGATAGCCTTATTGCTAAGCTTCCTTCTTTCGGTTTACCCACTCAACTTTGCGTTTTGATTGAAGACTTCCCGAGAGATCGGTCCATTCGAGTGGTCATTGATGACTGCTAAATTGCCAATTGGCTATTAATGTCGGGGTCCCTCAGGGGTCGGTTCTCTCAGCACAGTTGCTGAGAGATATGTGTCCAGCGTGCGTGCTGGTGGATCAGATCCAGTCTCTCCATGAGGACATAGTTAGGCGCTTGAACTTGTCCTTGAAGGCTGTCTCTGAATGGTGTGATGCCAACTTGGTCCAGTTTAATACGGCTAATACCCAGGCTTGTCTCTTCTCCTCAAAGAGGAGCCAATTCGAACCGGCTCCCACTTTCTGTGATGTAATCGTGCCGGTAACCGATCATATTGAGCTTCTTGGGGTTACACTAACTTCCACCCTCAATTTTGGTCCATTTATCGAGGCTAAGGCTCAACTAGCATCAAAAAAGTTGGGAATCTTAGCAAAGGTGAGACGGTACTTCACACCGGAACAGTTGCTCAATCTGTATCAAGCCCAGGTTCGGTCGTGTATGGAGCTACTACTGCTCTCATATTTGGGATAGATCTGCCAAATACAATTTGGACGCGCTTGAGTCTATTGAGAAACGGGCCAAGAGACTCATTGGCAACGATGCACTGGTCAAGTCAAAGCTCCAGAGCCTTGAACATCGACGACGAGTTGCAAGTCTATCGGTTTTCTATCGGTTACATTTCGGGGAGGGTGTGATGGAATTACACAATCGAATTCCGCCAAGCCCGTTCCATCATCGGACTATAAGACAAACGGTGATCCGCCATCGTTACATGGTCGACATTCCACCCATACGCACTAAACGTTTTGGGAATGCCTTCGTTGTGCGTACAGCTAAGGAGTGGAATTCCCTGCCAGAGTCTGTGTTTCCCGATAGCTATAACTTAGGGATCTTTAAGTCAAGAGTGAATAACCCAACGAGCACATTAGTGGAAATAACAGCCTAATTTGTTACTTTGGGCTGTAAAATAGCGCTTTAAGGGTTCAAAACGCAGTTCAGAGTTGCACATCTGCATCCGTAAACGTCTATAGTTATAAAAGTTACTTAAGGTGCTATAAGCTGAATCAAATACTACCCTAGCCTTCACAGTAGTCCACGGTAGAACTCATTTACCACTTACACCTTTATATGAGAGTTACGAAGGTCATTCTGCCACTCACAGCTGCATAGTAGTTTCCATTGTAACTTGTATAGGTTATAGTTATAGTAACCACTATTATACTACTATAAGTTTCATTATAGAAATAATAGAAACTCTTATGCATACTATAGTTACAAAAAAAACATCAGTGTAACTAAGGCCTTTAGTAGCAATAGTCATTCCTTGCAGGCTCAATCCATTCGCCATTTTACAGCCGCTTTTGTAACTATTATAAAACATTTAATAAAATGGATGCTAAACGAATAAGTACGTAACTAGATCTTATTTATTTATTTATTATATACTTTATTGTACACCTTACAATACACTTAAGGATACAAATAATTAATCTTATAACCTCAAAAACAAGAAAATAGGAGCTTTTTGTGGCTGTGAGTTGCACTAGGGGAACAAAAATCACTGGAAGCGTTAGAAGGGTGAAAATTAGCGCTATGATTCTCAAAAGGGAGTTATTAGAGCTCAAACTGCAGGTTATGACTACAGTACAATGACGCCATGATTTTTTAAGAAAACTTATAATTCACTTGCAAAATTGAGTTGATATACATTGGTTTTTCAGTTAAATGTGCATTAAATGTACCGGTAAACAATCGGCCACTTGCGAATAGTAAGTTATCGACACGTAAAAATACGGAAATAAAATTTATTCTGTATAACAAATAAAAAATATCACATATCTTTTGTTAATTTTTTAAATATCATAAAAGCGCGTTAAAATTACTCGAAAATTATCTTATATATCTACAGTAAACTGGACAGCGTTTTAAGTATCTTTATATATCTTGCTAATACAGAATACAAACATTTATTTCTTTTTGTTTTATTTTCATGATGGCGACGAAAACACTTTACCAAAATATTACAAACAATGTCAACTGAAGATATAAAATAAAGAACTATAATCAATTCATTCGTTCAAAGTAGTTCAAAATCATTCAAAAGTAGCGCTACGAGAGCTTTAGTATAGCGTTAATAAATCGTTATAGCTATTAAGGAACCTTTATGCAACCGTTGTGCAGGTTAAATGGAACTTTAGGTTGCATAAAATGGCGCCCAAATAGCGCTAAAGCGGCTGCTTTAAGTCTGCAGTAGACGCTCTAGCGCTTACCTCTATTACCATAAGTAATAATCGGATACACTCCAAAGCTCTAATGCAGCCAATGGGCTGCATTAGAGCTTTGGAGCGTGCTAGTTGGGAAGTTACTTTTAGGTAAGCGTGCTCTATCTTCGACCACATCATCACTTACCATCAGGTGAGATGGTGGTCAAACGCGAACCAATTAACAAAAAAAATACTAATGTTGATTTTGTTGATTTTATTACTTAATTATACTACAGAGATTTTTGTTTGTTTATTTACACAAGATAGGTTTTTAATTTTGTTATTTTTTTTTTATAATTTTATTGGGAAAATAATAATGTGAAGTAGGTACATTATTTTGTTAATCAAACTAAGATCTTCAGTAAAAGTTTCGTTCTTACTTATTATTTTTTTGTTTTTTTTTTCATAAGTGTAGTTTTAAGGCTACTTTAATTTTTATTTCAATAAATGAATAAAACTATTGCGTGTTTTTTAATTATTGAAATGATCTAACTGAAAACTTAGTTAGTAGGTAAGCCGATTGTAAAACGTATAAGTGTCAATGTGACATAAATGACTAAATATCTAAATAGCTTATATTCTAATTAATGAATTATCAACTACTTCAATTGTTACTTGATTTTATGAGTAAAAAATATATAACGTATGCTAATTAACGTAATACGCGTATAATGGCCAATATGACCCATTGGCCCTTTTAAAGTGTTTTTAGAGAAAAATAATTTTAACAAAAACTAACGTAGAAGGGCCAATGTGACGTAAAAAAAAAACCGATATATGTATATATAAAATACTATAGTACAAATGAGGAGGAAAGTTGTCTTAGCAAACAAGCAAAGATTCGTAAACTTCGGTTTTATCAACATGAAGTTATAGTAAATAGAAACTTTGGAAGCCTCTCCTGTAAAGTTGTAATTTTGCACTTTGGCCCATATACATAGGACCCATCGATATGGTAAAGTTGAGGATTAATGTTAGGTACCTACTATGTTTGACGAAAACACGATTCCATAAAATTTTCGTGATAGAAAAAATAAAGCAGGTCTTATGTTATTTACTGCTTTTAAATTACCATTATTTTCACCGTAAAAAGAAATAAACTAAATTATCGGTGTCTTGGACTCTTGGAGTCTTTTTCCTGCCACCCTGTCTCGCTTGCTCGCGTGACCGCGGCCAGTAGGGCGTGCGAACGAGATAAAGAGTGAGAAGTGCTGAGGTAGTATAGGCCCTTAATGGCTAAAGTTGACTTTTGTTAATGAAAACATACATTTGGACATTAGATATAAGTATCTAATTAAAAAAAAAAACATTTGGTCTAAATTTGGATAGAACTGTGCTTGTATGTGTTGTGTATTTTTGCTTGGCCTAAAGGTAAAGCTCACTGTCGTTCAGCACTGACCGCGTTGTCGTTCAACGTGTTAAAAAAAAAACTTCTGGGTTGTGGAGGTGATTTGCATTCGCTCCATGCATTGCGTTGCATCAGGTTATACTGGAAGCTGACCTGAACATAGTTCGGAAAAGGGTAAGCAAATGATTATTATATTAAGCGGCAGCAATACATGTGTAGCGACATCTATCTCGCAACATACAAACTAAACGATAGAAATCCTGAATCGCGCAAGCAAAGTTTACCGCGCAACTAGCCTGCATACAAATCACCCGATCACAAACATCGGGCAGTTGCCCACTAGAAAAAACTATCTGGTCGGAGGATCCTCCCTTTCAATGGGATAGCGGGACTTAACGCCCTGTTCCGCATATCCCGAAACATGCATTGCACACAGGTGTTCTATCAAGTTGCCCTAGTTTGGGTAGTCAGAAGCCTGAGAATCTGATACTGGTCTGACCGAGGGGTATCGTGTTACCCAGTTACTGGGTTGTGGAGATCAGACAGGTAGTCGCTCTGTGTAAAATACTGATACTCTGCTGAAAACGGGTAGACTGGATGCTGGCCCCAACATAGTTAGAAAAAGCTAAGCAGATGATTATATACATATAAACAGCATAAAAAAAAAACATTTCAGCAAAATATAAAACAGACTTTCATATCAAAATAATACAAAGCTAAAAATAACTTTAATTTCGGTAGTCGGTGTTATTGGTTTTGTATTTTCTATTTTTTTTTTGACACCGCCTTCCGAAATTAAAGTTATTTTTGGCTTTGTAGTGTTTTGATATGGAAGTCGGTTTTATTTTTTACAAAAAAGTTAACTTTCACGCTTTTTAGTGGGTCGGTTTGTAATTTATCTAATTACAAAAGCCAAAATGTCAACTACTTATCACCTTTTACAAAATATTGCTTTTCCCGATGCAGAGCCGTTAATTTTTGAGTTCTCCTGGTACTTCACCATCAGCTCTACATCACCATATGCATTGTGACGAGCATAAAGTGCTTAACATCCATATTCGAGTTATCGAATCGCAATCCACGAAATACTTATTATTGAGTAGTTTCGGTGGCCATCTGTGGTCTTCATCATCAGTTCCACTGCCCCAAATGGTGCTTTTCAAGAGCTACTGCACAAGGTACTATAAGAAATACTGCCCTACACTAACTAAAAAGCCGCTAACCCCAAAAAGTATTTTTCGAGTAAACGTAACAATAAGTTTTCTACAAATCTACGCTAGCTAGGACGATGGTTGTAAATTATTTTTGTGGCCATAGTTTCTGTGCACAATATAGTTATAACGTTTGTTTTTTGTAAATATTAATAAGTCTTTAGTATTCTATTTTAATATTGTATGTATAGTATTGTGGTTTAGTCGCTTTATAACTAAGGAAGTGACAAAAATTATGCGGCTTAACTGCTCAGCAAAATAGCTGTATCTCGTAAAGTATTTCATCGTAGGAAAATTATTCTTAGACCAAAAGATAGAGAATCCAAAGTAGTTTAAGGATACATTAAAAAGTGAAAAATGACCTTTTGTGGCTTAACGGCCTTTTAGTTAGTCCAGGGCAGAATACTCAAAATGCTATAGGTGTGCCTATAATATTCGAAAAGTTCCCAACTTTCATAACAATGGGACCAACTAGAAAGTATAGCCCTTCAAACGAAAAAATTTTTTTTTAAATCGGTCTAGCCGTCTTAGAGTTATGAGATAACATACATTAAAAAAAAATAAGTTCCAGACGAACTGAGAACCTCCTCCTTTTTCTGAAGTCAGTTAAAAATAGAATTAATTAATTTCTAAAATCTGTTGCGGAATTTGAAAGATATAAGCGTATAGACGGCGGGAAGTGTCTTGTTTTATACTATGTAGATCAGTACGTAGTTCAAGATTGGTTGGTAAAGATTGTTGGTAATTTGAAATGAAAGGCGCTTTCATTCACGTGAAGTTATTTCGATTTATGTTGATGAGATAGGCTCGGTAAACTTTCCCTTTGATCAGTTGATGGACGTGGACAATGAACTATTTTTATTGGGAAAACAAACAATTATTATACACTTTTTCTTACAACTAGAATTAGGTCAATGTACAATCAACAATTTTATTTATTTTTAGGACCCTATTTGTATAACAAGATTAACTAACAGTGTATATTTTATCTTATAATAGGTGTAATTTAATAGTATCTGAATATTTGTCAAAACTCAATTACTCAACAGACACGAAAAACGATTGGCCCTACTTTATAATACACTATAACGTTATGATCTGGCCCGTTACGCTGATCTGTTTTGAAATTTACATTTTATTTTATGTGTTCATGTAAGCGGCTTGTTTTTTATCTTTGGGTGTATAAATGATTTAAACCTTTATTCTAACAAACAAAAATATCAATATTAACTAGTCTCTGGAGGGGTGCCCATTCATCCGTATTTGAGCGATAAGTAGCCGAACCGAAAACAGATAGACAGATAGATAATTAACGTTTATTTAGTACAACACAAGACACAAAATACAACATAAAAAAAACAATAATGACTCACAAGAAAAAAAAAATAACAAAAGAAAAATATAATCGCGTACCCTAGTAATAACTACAAGATGGAAGTTTCAAAGAATGACAGCTTTAATTTGCTTAGCTTTTTCGCAACCATGTCGGGTTCGGCTTCCAGCCTAACTGCAGCCGAGTGTCAGTATTTTACAAGGTACGACTGCCTGTCTGACCTCATGCTGACCTCCATAACCCAGAAACTGGGTAACAAGACTAGAGTCAGATGTTATGGTTTCTCACTACCAGCCGGGACCAACGGCGTACTTTTTTGACTGCACTCCATATATAGACTTTAACTATGCAAAATTGGGCCTGGTTCTTATGCCGTGCGCGCACTGCGTTGCGTTTTGGAAACGCAAAATCTGTGAAGTATGGATTGTCATAGAATTGCGCGCACTGCGGTGGAATAAACGCGTGCGGTAGAGTCACCGGTGGCCCCTCGCTGCAAAATTGCGGTGAGTCTACCGCAAATATTTTGTATCGCATAGGAATGTATGTAGTACCGCGCACTGCGGTGAAAAAAACGCACGTTTTGTCTGATAATGTTGCCATACATACAGATTTCTTTGTAGATACATATTTTTGATGTGTGATTCAGATTAGCACTCGATACAGATTTTTATGCAAATTTCACACTGTATTGATAAAATTAACTATTACAATTAAAGACAGAACTTGGCCAAATAAATTACCTAGATACCGCATTTATTACGTTACAAACCAACTTACTAAGTTTTCGTGAGATATATAAGTTCTTATCCAAAAAAGCTTTTCCCAGGGAAAAACCGGACTTATCTAGTTCACATTTACGAAAAATACCTATATACTAGCGGCCTGGCCTGCCTTTGCACGGGGTCCTCAACAATTGTTTTCTTCGACAGTAATAGTACGTCCTTAAAAAATATGCGTTTAGCTATCATTTAATTTATAATATATATATAAAAAAGATTCATCTTGAATCGGTCTTGTGCCAGCCGTTTCGCTGCAATGGATTTCTTGGCTGCGTAATTTTAAATCTGTGATATCTAGTAGTTTAGTTTAGGACTTATATCTGTGAATCACACATCGAAAATATGTATAAATACGAAGAAATCTGTATGTATGGCAACATTGTCAGACAAAAGGTGCGTTTTTCTCGCCGCAGTGCGCGCACCTGAGATTGCGGTTATTCTACCGGTGCGGTAGAATTACCGCAATTGCGGCCACCGCAAGGCAGTGCGCGCACGGCCTTACCGGACAGTGCACTACCCCTGCTCGACGTTCGCAAGCTCGCGTCCACAGTGACCGCAGATCAGATCGCGATCCCTGACACCCGTGACTTCTTCAGCGGTGGCTGGGGCGAGAGGATGAAAGTTGTCTCTTCCTCACGCGTTTAACGTCCGCCTTCGCTAGCATGACTGATTTGCAGAAGGAGGTGACCGTATCTTATTTCCAATCGTCCTGCCATGGCCCGAACCAGGGCTGGGCGCGAGAGGTCGCCGCCGCCTCTAGAGTATTATGTGTTGCGTATCATTATAATTTATTATTTATCGTAATTTTCTCATTCCAGGTTGGCGCCTTCTTCGCGCATAAGACCCACGGCAGCAGTCACGGCTGGGAACCTCCCAATCAGAAAGAGATACACCTGCACATACACAACGGAGGGCATCCCGAAGTACACGACGAGCACGGCGCTATATGTAAGATAGATTCGTCATTATTATAAACTATATTTACTATAATATCATCATCTTCATAACCCAGAAGTACCTCTTGGCAAGATTGGTGTCAAGTTTTCTAGCTTCTAACTACCGTTAATGACTGTCAAAGATTTACAAATGACGGCTGGGACTAATCCCGCTAATCCCGCTCCACTTATTGGCCTGCAGAATCCCACAACTCTAAATGCTCTGCGGATTGTACATTTTTGACAATCGTTAAGTAACTTAGAAGCTATAAAACCTGACACCGATCTTACTAAGCTGTACTACTGAGTTATGGAGGACGAATATGCAGTCACCTCATATAAACACTGGCATCTGGCACTCAGCTGAATCCGGCTGACTCAATCATTGTAAAATCTGCTGCCAGCCTAAGCTGGCAGCAGATTTTACTATGATTGAGTCTCGATGTGTTAATACGGGCAACAGAACACACATGCTAGTACTTTTAATAGACCTTCGAGTAAGATCTCTGGAATTGGAAAATTAGTACTAAAATGTTGTCTATCTATACTTCGTACTTACATATTTTCGCCCATCGAAGAAGGAACATAGATAGTCATCCAAATCTTTAGCTACTGTTCATAAATCGATGTTTTGAAAATTTGATGAGATTTCTCTAAAAGACATGAATATTTAAGGAGAGTTTTATTCCATGGTGATTTTTAATTTAGTGACAGACTGGAAGCACGTACCCATACCCCCAGTGGGGCCACCAAACCCTGGATCCCCTGTAGCTCATGTGGCCTCTTCGCCCCCCGTGGGTAATGGGTACTACTTCGGACCGCCACCTTACCAGAACCCTGGAGGGTTCAAACCGTTGGGTTTCTACATCAACGCTGCTCCTACAGAAGCGACCAGAAGAATTCTGAATCTTAAATTCTAAGAGAACAGTCGATCAGTAAGTGGTTACTTACGAGATTATCACTTGTATCGTTGTCTATCGAGTCTTAATTTTTCTTTAATCTTGAAGTTTTTGTCATCTTTGCTAGCACCAAGTGAGTTTCCTCGCACGTCAAGATTTGGTACATCTTTACTTTGTGTTTCATCTTCTACAATCTTATTTTTTGTATCTACATATGTAGGTACGAAATCTGAAATATTTTTTCACAATGAGAAAGAGCGATTGTAGTCTTCAGAGTTATAGCAGGATTGTTAACCAGCTGTCAAAGTCTGATCATGACCCAGGTTAAAACACAGCACAGAGCAGCAACTAAAATAATCCTTCTTTTACTACGTGAGGGAGATGAAGAGATCTGTTGGACTGTTGAACTGATTAGAACCGCCCCGTGTTCTCTCGCTTGCACTCTTGCGCTAGGTGCTCCAGAAGAACTTAAATCCTTTTTAAAGGGACTAGATCGATGCCAGCCCGGCACTGCGGGCCTCGCCTGGTATAGCGGGGGGAGTGAGGTGTTTAATATCTATCGTGACGTCTAAAACGGACACACGAGGAGCAATATGCTTTGCCACCTCGGGGCTCATGTAATAGGGGGCAACAGACGTCTCTGAGTCCGCCGTCCCTGGACTTATTTAAGGGGCCGACAGAGAGCAAACACATCCTAAGCGCAACCCGAACACCGTAAGCCACCCTTTAGTGATAGTCTAAGGTTGGTAAAGGGAACAAAGGCAGGCCAGAGAAGAGATGGGAGGATGAGTTAAGATCGATCACCAGTCCCAACTGGAGAAATGAAAAAAAATTACAGCTTTGGAAGATATTAAAAGTCTCCTATGCCAAGACACTGATCTTAGAGACATTATGTTCATCATTTAGCCAAATAAAAGTTCAAGATAAAATGTTAATTTATTTGACACGTCTGAAGGTTTTCGTATCTAGGTATGTACTAAAAATAATGTTGTATACTTTACAAATTTTGTATCTTCTTAAATTTTCTGATCTCTTTCAGTTCTTATCAGAGTTGTTTAGTCTCACTTGGGTCTTCCAAATGTTATTCTCAGGTCTGGTAACTTCTTCTTCGTATTTATTTCCTGCACTGTTTTTTTCCATCGAGTCGCATCTTCAGTTTATTGTTTAGGTACCTGCCTCCTCTAGGTCTACACTTCTACGTATTTATGTCTTCAAACTTGAAAAATCTAGGTCATCGTAATTTTCGGAAACCTATGCACATTGCAATTGCGGACGTCTGTTACTTTGTCTCTAGTCTTTTAGTCCTTGGAGCTTCCTTTCCACGTAAATTCTTAACTATATTTTTATTTATTTTATTGGGGACTTTTACGCAATGCGTATGACAGTCCCATCATACCCTAAATCTAGTAATATACATTTTGCCAAGAACTTGAACACACTCTTCGTATCATCACCATTTGGTTGTGACAGAAGTCTGTGAAATGAGCCTAAATCGAGTCTGTTCAAGTTCAAGGCCACAAAGAGAACTTTTTATTGATGACATGGTTGGCGCAGTGGGTGAGCGATTGGCTGCGCTACGTTTCACGGGTTCGATTCCTGTAACGGAACATATGTTTGTATGGCCTACAAATAGTTGTTCCGGTTCTAGGTGTTTGTAAATATGCATTCATGATATAGGAAAAATTCTTAATGTAGGGAAATATTTAAAAAAAATCATATCATACAAGTTACCATTTCAAAATGATATTGCAAAAAGTAGATAACACTTTTTCTGTCAAATAAAAAATATGATGACACCAAATCTCTCCTTTTATCACTTTCTTAGTAACTCTTATTACTCGTTCCGCTTCGTTCACATACAATAGCTCAGGTAACGCCCAATCATACTTCACATGCATTGCTACATCACACTCACGCTCAGAACATAGATCACACTTCATACGGTAAACACACATACATATAACACTTGACATTGAATTAATAAATAGAATAGAATAAAAAAACTAATGTGGAGTTGATTGATGAGGTAGGGGAATTACCTGACGGAGTCGGTGTTTTAAACTGGAGTGGAGTGGAGAGGACTTCTATAACCTGGAGATCTTTAAGTCAAGAGTGAATTTATGTTACTTCTAGGTAAGCGTGCTTCATCTTTGACCACATCATCACTTACCATAGTTACCATCAAGTAAAACGGTGGTCAAACGCGAACCTATTATGAATTAAAAAAAATGTAGATCACAAGTCTTTATGTCAAATGCATTCTCTTTATTACTTTTTTATGGGAATTAGGGACTGGCGGACCTTAATACAGGTTACTAGGTAACCTCGCTAGCCCGCCAAGTACACTTAAAATTGTTACTATTGTTACCGAACCTCAAATAATTACAAATTCTAGTATGTAACAGACCGTACCAATCTTTTGAAAATAATACATTGATAGATCTCACCTAAGCATTTCGAAGGCAGCGGCTTATCTACAACTGTAGATTTCTATCTACATATTATCACATTTCTCAGAATGATTACGGCAGTAAGCCGCGAAAGTGATTCGTCATAAGCAAAAGTAAGCTTTTTTGATGGCGCATGTCTACGCTAATTGCCTAAATATGGGGAAAATGGAATCAGTGAAAGTATAGATAACAACTCCTTGTGAGTTAGTAAATTACCTGTATCTATTGGTTTTGAAAAATGGTTACCTACATACCTTAACTTTTTATAGCCAATCGAAACATAGGTAGGGCATGGTAAGGCGTTCGTTAAGCTTTCCCATAATTTAAAATTGTATATATCTCTAATGCCTCTAATAATAAAAATAAATAGGCATTAGAGATCAATACTACAATAATTATGTTTTTTATAATTGTATAACCATAATATATTAAAATACACATATAACGGTATCTTACTGTTTTTATTTAAAGTGACATCTGTGGCTGAATAGCAGAATTAATGAAACGCTCAAAAATTAAAACTGTGTCGTAGTTTTTATCTTACTACCTAGATGGCGCTACCATCGCTGTGCTATTTTTGTTTTTAAATAAATAGATGTGCAGACCTTATAATCGTACTACAATTCCTAAGCAGATGAAAAAATCTACTATTTAAGAATCTTTTCTTAATTCTATTAAGCACATTACATATTTTTCAGTTTAATATCTATTACTAGATTATACATGCTTAACTTAGTTCAGCTACTGACTAACAGATGGCGCTATAAACAACTTTTATTTTTCACAGCCGGTTGGAGCAGAGATGGTACACCTGAAACGTCAGCGGCAGATAATAAAAACATAAACCTGGTTATAAACCCTTATGCAGCAGTCGCAGGTCCTCAAACTATCAGCACGCCGTATGGAAACTATGTGAGGGTCGATTCACCAAATCCTGTGTCTTCATTGTCCAGTCTTAGCACGTAAATAATATTATTACCTAGAAGTGTGTGGTTTTATTGTATAACATCCAATTTAGCGGTTGATTGTTACGAAATTTCGAAAGTGTTTTCCAGGTGGATTTGTGTAATATTGTCTTTTACTCTGTCCATTTTATGATTAGTTGATATCAGGGGTGGATATACCGTTGTGGGCACTGTAGCATGCATACCACAATAATTAAAGTAGTAAAGTTCATTTTGAGCAGCTCGGGGCCAAACAATAACAGCCACGAGTCGATCTTCAAGGAAGGACATGACTCCCCCCCCAATCAATAGCCTAATGGATAAGGTTTCGGACTTGTGATCGAGAGGTCACGAGTTCGAATCCCATCCATTACACTTTTACCGTGAACCCACTCCAGACACAAGCATATTTAGCTTAGTTGGAGGGGTTAACAAGATTGCTAGTAATGTGAAATTGCTAGAAATCGTAAACCCCAAATGGTAAATCTTCTAAAATTGTGCAAAATAAGACTTTCCAAATATTGATTTGACCCGATTTGACAACAAAAATTTCCATTTGTTTTATAATGTGTGCAATAAAAATTGTATTGTGCAATAAAGAAAACTCATTTACTCAACATATTTTATTGTTAGTGACCCCCCCCCCCCCCAAATTCCAGGCTGTGACCGTATCTCTTAGAATGGAAGCCGACCCCCTATTTTTGGAAATAGACTTAACAGATTATAATGCAATTTAAACGTACTTTTCTGAAAGTTGAATCCGCCCCTAACAATTATAATAGTCCGGTTTTAATAAGAGCATTTAGTCAAAGTTCTACCTATTCAAGAATGAATGAGTGGCCTTAAACATCGTAAAATTGACAGAGTACATAGAAAATGATGTGTTAGTACAGTATTATCTAGTATTTGGATTGAGTAATCGTTTTGTCTGTTTGTTTAACCCAGTGTCTGCTAGCATCTCCTTATATTGTTGAGGCGATGTTTAACAGTCTACTTAGTTGGTACAAACTGCTATTTTATTTAAGTCCGTCTATAATTATATAAAAATAAATTGCTGTCCGTTAGTCACGTTAAAAATCGAGACCGCTGGACCGATTTGGCCAATTTGGGTTTTAAAATATTTGTGAAAGTTTAAAAGGTGAGAAAATATGGAACATAAAAAAAACAGCTAAGTGCGAGTCGGACTCGCGCGCGAAGGATTCCGTACCAATATCTATAAAAAACGGCAAAAAGAAATCACGTTTGTTGTATAAGAACCCCTTAAAATATTTTATTATTCTGTTTTTAGTATTTTTTGTTATAGCAGCAATATAAATATATCATCTGTGAAAATTTCAACTGTAGCTATCACGGTTCATGAGATACAGCCTGGTGACAGACAGACAGCGGAGCCTTAGTAATAGGGCCCCTTTTTACCCTGTGGGTACGGAACATAAAAAATAACGTTACGAAGTTCACGGCGATCAGTTCACTAGCGTTCTAATAATAGCTTTTGTGTTATTTTCAACTCAATGCCCATGATTATAAGGCCAACTGCCGATCGTGGTATTCCGAGATCGATTCCTTGAAATTGCGAAGTTTTATTTTCAACTTTGTCAAATTCCTTGAATTTGGAATTGTATCTCCCAAAATAAACACGCCCAAGTTTTTTGGATTAGGGCTGGGTTTAACCAGTCTTTATTATGGTTATTGAAAACTTTAAGATTCCTGCAGCTTAAATCAATTACACTCTCGCTTAACCAAATCGTCTCAACCTTATGAGCAGCGAATACGAGTAATACATGTATTTAAACAAAAATATATAACTTGTTTACAAATATTACATATTCATGGTTTAAAAGCTTAAGAGCCTTTAATTTCAAAGTACTGAATAAAATGTTGATAATTTTATAAAGGAATCAATTTAGGGCGAGTTGATTTGGTTGCTAGCAGATGTATTTATATTTTATATTCAGTCATATATTAAATAGTATTTTAATTAAATTATATTTATTTTGCAAATTGGTTAAAAATCGTACACTTTACACTTCACTTTTTACGTCATAAATTTAAACTAGATGAATGGTGTATCCTAACTGACAACTCTGAGAATACCGTAACAAACTGAGGTCGAAGTCTCTTTTGAAGTCCATACAATTCGTACTAAGCAAAATATAATAAATGTCTGAACTGATCGTTTGAGGAAACATGAACACAGATTTGAATGGGCCCGTTAATACAGAGCAAGAATTTGACAAATATCGTGTAGCTCAACTTAGAACTTTAAGGAGTTAAACGCTGAACTAGCTAATTTTCTTCGAATTGACTTCATTTGTTATAACAAAAAATAAAACCGACTTCCCAAAAAAAAACACTGCAAAGAGCTGCAAATTGAAAAATAACTTTCATTTCGGAAGGCGGTGTCATAAACGAAAATATGTACAAAACTAAAGACACCGACTACCGAAATTAAAGTTACTTTTCCCTTTGCAGTGTTTTTTTGGAAAGTCGGTTTTATTTTTTGTTATAACAAATGAAGTCAATTCGAAGAAAATTAGCTAGTTCAGCGTTTTTTTCTCATATTTTAGTGGGTCGGTTTGCAATTTACCTAGTTACAAAAGCCTAAATATCACCTTCTTATCACCTTTTGCAAAATATTTATTCTCCCTATTGCTGTTAATTTTTGAGGAATACTCCTGGTACTTCACCATCAGCTCCTCATCACCATATGCATTGTTACGAGCATAAAGTGTTTTACAACCATATCCAAGTAATCGAATCGCAACCAATGAAATACTTATTATTGATTAGTTCTAGTAGCCATCTGTGGTCTTCATCATCAGGTCCACTTCACAAATGATTTTCGAATGCAACTAAGTTACTATAAAAAATACTCAAATCACTATAGGTTCCCTCGATTTCTCCAGGAACCCATCATCAGATCCTGACTTGGTGACAATAGGACCAATTTCGCCTTTCAAACAAAAAAAGAATTTTTCAAATCGGTTTAGCCGTCTTCGAGTAATCGGTACATAAAAAAATATACGCTTCGACTTGATAACCTCCTCCTTTTTTTGTTGTCGGTTGAAAAGTAAAACGGTTTTAGTAAGAATTCAAAGTTATCATAAACTATACTAAGTGGGTAAAAGATACCTATGTACATACCATGTTTTGTGGATTTATTATAGATTCCTGAAGAATTAAATTTGTTCCGTTAGTTAGGCTGCCAAAAAATATTGGACAAGTATTTTTTTTCATTTTGTGGCGGTAATAAAAAGTGTAGATGATGTTAATGCGTTAAAATTTCGCGTGTTGTCACGCCTTTGTACGCTTTTTTATCAAATACTGAGGTCAGAAGCCTTGACTCCTGAACTTTGGAACGCTTCATTTTGTCATTTTTTATTAATTTGATTGAACAAGAAATACGTTTCCAATATTCTTTGGCAGCTTAACTATAATAATATATTTTGGATTGCGAAGTGGTATTTTTATAGGTAAACAGCTTATGCTATGTTGTAATGAGGATCATGGGGGTATTTATAGTGACGTAAAAATCCTCTCGTGTCATTTCCCAAAAAATAATTTTAACAAAAATTTAACTGACTTCAAAACAAACAAAAACACTACAAAGCAAAAATAACATTAAAGATTGTTTCATTGGATGTCTTATTAAATTAAGGTGCCAAGTCAATGTATAGTTTTGAGAGACAAAGTATGCCACATTCTGGGGCTCTCCCGAGGTGTACAAACCTATTCATTTATCTTGCCACCGACTTCAGCCATGTGAGTAGGTGTACTTAGCCCTTATTTTAAACGGAATAAGACATCCAATGAAAATCTTCATAAGAGGTTCTTAACACATCAGGCTGATGTGTTATGTACTAAAATTTTCCTTATAAAATATGCTTGCAGACATACAAACACTTCAAATACAGAATCACCTTTTTTGAAGTCTGTTAAAAAGTCCAAGTGCTATTTAATGGCTTCCCTTGACTGCAAAAAATGGTATCAATGATTCTTTGAAGATTAATATGACTGCGTGAATTTGTCAGTCGTTATGGAAAATTAGAAAATAGGTAAATTGCTGATAACATATATAACTATATAAAAACAAACCTTCGAGATCCCCTCTGCTGCCTTTTGTACTATAACTTTACCTAAATTATTAGCGTTTTCTTTTGCTTCGCAGACTGCGTAACATTAAGAGCGTTCAATAGAAATATTTTTATTTGTGTATGAAAATCTGATGAACTAAAATATGGTGAATTATTAAAAGTCATAGAACATAAGTTATTGTTAATGATGTTACTAGCATAGACTTGAGAGGTTGTTAATGTTTTCCAATAACCCTGTATTATAGGTACAACATGTAACAGATTAAGCGCAATACCTCAGACACCCCAATTACAATATTAAATTATAAGTCTAAAACAACATCCGTAACTAAATAAATTGAAACCAAACCTAGACATTTTTTATAAAATAGTTATCCTTACTAAACGCAAAACGTATGTGCGTCATACAATATCCTTACGCAACGCATACACTCATGCAATGTTAGCGGCCGACACGCACACGAGCGCATTTCCTTGAATTAAGGATTTTATTAATTTGTCGTGATATTGTGTTTCCATTTTAATTTAAATGAAAGATTTTTCCATCAAAATTTAACACCTATTTTTTATGACGGAAATCGATTCACAAGCCGATTCTGAACCAACTACTTTCAGGAATTCGTTTATTCTGTTACACGTGTTATACATAAGTCATTTCTATTGTCAATCGTTATTACTTGATTGTAGAAGTAATGTCTGTCGCCCTTTCTTTTAGCTTTAAAGCTTAGCAGGCTTTGAGTATGTTACCAAGAATAATAATTAAGAAATTTATGTAAAAATAAAACGTATATTTTAAGTAGAAGTAATATTTATTTTTGTATTACTAAAGCCGATTTGTTTATAAGATAATAAATAGTTTCTACGTTACTTTTGTTTTTATTTCTTTGTACCCTCCCTTTTAGTAAAGTGCCTCCCTGTGTTCGAACTCAGGACTTACAAAGGCTCTACTATCATCACTACTTAATATTATAAAAAGAATAAAAAGTTGTGGAATATATATATATATATATATATATTATATAAGTACTTACTACTCAAAACGGTTAAAGAAAATTTGTGAGAAAATCTATGTCCTAGGATTGAATCATCCGAAGACATTTATTAATTTAATTTAAATTATTAAAACTTTATGCAACACAAAAAGTACAAAGGCGGACTTAATGCCATAGGCATTCTCTACCAGCCAACCATGGGTGGTAAAGAGTTAACATGGCAGGTGCACAAAAAATAAACTAAGTAGACAATATATTCAAAGTAAAAGTCTTATAACAAGTACCTAAAGTAAATAACTAAAATAAACTTACATACATATTTATCATAATATATACCAAATATATATAACATATATTAATAAAAATTCATAGAAAGGGGGTTATGAAAACTCTGCTTTCACTATTTGTTTTGAAAATAATCCCGCAACTTTACTTAAACGCATATTGACTGGTGGCCGTCCTGATATCAAGAAGTAGTGCATTCCACAGAAGAACGAGAACGAGAGATTTTAGACGGTATATAAAAGGAAGAATGAATAAAATCAAAAGTATGGGAAGGACAGAGTAAGAGAAGATTATTGGAAGAGCGCAGACTTTTAGCGTGTGAAGAACATAGAAATCGAAAATGAGAAATAAGGTAGAGGCCTCCCTCTTACCTTATTTCTCATTTTCGATAGGTAGGAGAGTTTAGCAAAGAGAAAAGCGTAGTCAAGGCACGTAAACTTCTTCTCGTTATCATTCATCTTCACTTGACATCTACTAACCCGCACTGGACTCACGACGGACATAAATATTGTATCCAATATGCTATAATAGTGGTGGTGGACTGAATCGAGAGTCCCGCATTACGAGAACCTCGTGAAAGCCGAGAAAGATAAAGCAAATTAAGTATCTTGACTTCACATCCCACATGTCTACAATCTCGTGGACCAAACGAAATTGTCGACATGTGGGATGTGAAGTCGGCAGTCGTTGTACCTATAGTCGTCTCAGCCAATGGCTTAATAGCCAAGAGCTTCGACTAACACCTTAGGAGGCTTTCGTTAGGCGGCTGGATCAAAGGCTTGATTCAGAAAGCCAGACCGCCGCACCGGTAGCTATGACCCTGTTCTTGACACCAGTGGGCTACTATTTTATTTATTTTTAAATAGTTTTACGTATTTGTGCTACATATTCGAATAAGAAGAGCAAAGGATAATTTTATCATTTTCTTGGCAAAAGAGAAAGCAAGAATGAAAATCCGTGGTGTTTCACACCTACCAATGTTAAGTCTTAAAATGTTATTGCAATATTCAGATATCAAAATTTAAGATCTAAAAATGTTCTAAAGAGATACCGCGGTCCCTGGCCACAAGGGCAATTGAAGGAATAGGGTGGGTCTTTATTCAGTAGAAGTCTGAGTGTGCGTCCACAGTGAATGCGCGGTGGCGGGGGCCGGTGGCGGGCGCGACAAGCGGTGCGGTGCGGTGGCCACATTGACGCGCGAGCTGCTGTAGCGTTTGGACATGGTTCAGGGGTAACAGACCATGGACGAGGATTTGATATTTTTACTAGACAGTCCGATCCTGAGATGGGAGGTGTTGAACACTCGAGATGTCACGAAATAAATAAAAACAGAGAAATAAGTGGTGATTTTTTTTTACTTATACGAAGAATTGAAATTGTACCCTACAATTTTTTTTAAGTACACTTGAATGTTCTTTTTTTTCACTCCATAATTTTCTTGGTATTGTGCGATTATTGTCATGTGGATGCTTACTTTGCCATATAGCTGGTTTAGATTGAATTGCACTTATAAACAATTCAGTATTTACCGCCATTTTAATGCAAATGCCCTAATGCCGAGCGACAAGACCGAACTGATTTGATATCCCGGGCATTAGATCGCTTGTTGACTAGGCCCGTAGTGCGGCCATAACGCGCGGATAGGAACGTTAGAAAAATACGCGCGCTAACTCGCTCAGGCATTTCGCGCCCGCCATCGCAACCGCGCTAGGCTTGCAGTGTGGACGCACACTGACACTCCCTTCCTTCGATCACAAATCCAACACATTAGCCACTAGGCTGTAAGTATTAGTGTTAGATTGGGTAGATCGACCTGGTGTTCAATAGCAGCAAATGTATAAAGAGGGTTAACACCTCTTTTCTTACAAACTTTAAAGGACTTATTCTTGGAATTTAAAGAGCTAATTTAAATGAGACTTGGTACAGATGGCTTCGTTCATATGGCAAGCGATAGTGATTATGCACTTTCTTTAGAACTTAAAATCACTCTCGCTTTTCCTCTGAAGTATTATTAACCGACTTCAAAAAAAGGAGGAGGTTCTCAGTTCGTCGTGAACTCTGTTTTTTATGTATGTTACCTCAAAAATCGAAGATGGCTAGACCGATTTGGAAAATTCTTTTTTGTTTGAAAGGGTATACTTTCTAGTTGGTCCCCTTATTATGAAATCAGGATGTGATGATGGGATCCTGGAGTAATCGAGGGAACTTTTCAAATACTATAGGTACACTTATAGCGTTTTGGGTATTTTTTATAGTACCTTGTGCAGTTGCTCTCGAAAAGCACCATTTGGAGCAGTGGTACTGATGATGTAGACCACAGATGGCCACCGAAACTACTCAATAATAAGTATTTCGTGGATTGCGATTCGATTACTTGAATATGGATGTTAAGCACCTTATGCTCGTCACAGTGCATATGGTGATGTAGAGCTGATGGTGAAGTACCAGGAAAACTCCTCAAAAATTAACGGTTCTGCACCGGGAAAAGCAATATTTTGTAAAATGTGATAAGTAGTTGACATTTTGGCTTTTGTAACTAGATAAATTACAAACCGACCCACTAAAAAGCGTGAAAAAAGAACTTTTTTGCAAAAAATAAAACCGACTTCCATATCAAAACACTACAAAGCCAAAAATAACTTTAATTTCGGAAGGCGGTGTGAAAAAAAAAGAAAATACAAAGCCGATAACACCGACTCTTGAAATTAAAGTTATTTTTGGCTTTGTAGTGTTTTGATATGGAAGTCGGATTTATTTTTCGCAAAAAAGTTTTTTTCTAAAAAGACCTTAACTTTTTAACCGTCACTTTAACGTTAACGTTTTAAATTTTCAACTAGTTATTTAGTTCTAGGTATCTAAGTATGTTTTCAACAAAAAGGCCTTTATTCGGGGGAAAACTCTTCAAAAACTCCTCCCGTTATGGTTAGAGAGATAAGATAAGATAAGATAAGTCTTTATTTGCATTAAACATAGTATAAAGGTGTTACAAAATGGTTATAAAAAGTGCACATGTTTAGCTGTATAGATAATATCTATAAATTGCATGCAAAAAAAAAATGTCGAAGAAATGTCACATATTATGTTTTTTTGAGGGAAGGAGTATCAGACTTCTACGTAGTAAAAACCCTCCGATCCCTGTTCCTTTAGTAGCCCTGGCGTTCTGAGGCTGCGGTATCTGGCTAAAACATTCCCGCATCCCCGGGCAAGAAGAATAACGCCATCAAAGATTGTATCAAGTTTTTGATTGATTGCGTAGGTGTGAACGCTCTTAATATACGTATTTTACTGGTATTGAACTCCAGGTCCACATAACCGATCTAACTAATGGCTTTTATCCATGAATAACATTGTTTATTTTAGTCTTTTGTTAATAACATTATAGTTTCTTGCCCAAAAGAAAGACTTATAAAATAAGACGAGAAGTATATGTGGATAACTTCGAACTGATTCCATTTGTCAAGAGCCAGCCCACACTTCTGTTAAAGCTTTGGAACAGTGGTTCTCAAACATTGGTGAGATGGTGACTAGACGTAGAGAGTGGCTGCAAGACTTCAGCATCTTTTGTTATTTCCTTGGTTTTTAAGAAACAGAGACAATAACGTAGATCGCTAGCTTAGTGGCTAAGATATCGCACTTGTGATCGAGAGATCGTGGGTTTGAATGCCACCCATTACAATAATGCTGTGAACCCACTCTAGACACAAGAATATTTAGAGAGATTAACAAGATTGCTAGGAATGAGCATTTTACTCACATTACTAGTTCTCTTTTAAAAACAAATGAGGAAAACGGCAGCAACACTTTGAGCATAACTTGTAATTTTCTTGTCTTTAAACAGAGATAATAATGTAGATTGCTATTTCTTATCCTACTTTGAAAAAGGTGGAGACCCAACCAGGAGGAGAATTTTAACCAGTTGAGTACATAAGTATCTAGCTTATTATAAACGAAACAAGAAACCAATGAGAAATCGTTTTGATATCTTAATTATATTTAACTCAAAGGTGACTGACTGACTGACATAGTGATCTATCAACGCACAGCCCAAACCACTGGACGGATCGGGCTGAAATTTGGCATGCAGGTAGGTGTTATGACTTAGGCATCCGCTAAGAAAGGATTTTGCGAAATTCTCACGGGATCGGGATTTACACGGGAAAAACTTCCCACGAGGGCGAAGCCGCTGGCACAAGCTAGTCGGTTATATTTCGGGGAGTGTGCGATGGAATTGCACGATCTAATTCCAGTAAACCCGTTCCATCATCGGACTACATGACGAACAGCGATGCGCCATCGTTACATGGTGGACATCCCACCGATAGGAATACTTTCTTTGTGTGTACGGCTAAGGAGAAGAATTCTCTGCCGCAGTCTGTGTTTCCTGATAGCTATAATCTGTAAGTCAAGAGTGAATAGGTCCAGATCATTGCTTACCATCTCGTGAGATGGTGGTCACCCGCGAACCTATCATCAATAAAAATAAAGTTCTGGGCGCCTTTTGTTCTTTGAAATAAAAATTCAATTAAGTTTATTTTCGCTTTTCAGTGCAGTAAAATTTAAAGTTGTTATTTATAATCATAACACATAAATTTATAAGTTGTATTGTCTATGATTTAAAAATATCTAACTGTATTTTTTGCTTATCGTTATTTCCACGATATTAAAACACGAACAAACTTTTTTAGTTTTTGTCTGTTTGTTACTTCAATATTAGGTTCAATTGAAAACCAGTGTCAGGTTGTATGGAATTTTACTGAACCGAGCCTTTTTGACGTAGCCCTGACGAACTGAGGCAAACTTGATTATCTTTTTAGGGTTCCGTACTCAAAAGGTAAAAACGGAACCCTATTACTAACGGCTCCGCTGTCTGTCTGTCTGTCACCAGGCTGTATCTCATGTACTGTGATAGCTAGATATTTGAAATTTTCACTGATGATGTATTTCTATTGCCACTATAACAAAAAATACTAAAAACGGAATAAAATAAATATTTAAGGGGAGGGATTTTTTTTTTTTGCTCTTTTTTATAGATAATGTACGAAACCCTTCGTGCGTGAGTCCGACTCGCATTTGGCAAATCATTTTTAACTTTCTTTCTTCTTTTGTTCTGTATTTTTTCTTGGAAATAATTGACATAGTTCAAGGAAAACATAAAGTAACTACAAATGTTGTCAACGTTTGAGCACCTCTGCGTTAGAGTATATCAAGAGTGGCTACCCTTGACACATAACCTTGCAGACAGGTTCCAACGATCAAAATGTTAGAATTCACTGCGACCGGTATATTTCCACTTAGTTCATTTATTACTAGCTTTAGTTCCAGGAGCTTGTGGCTAAGTAATAGCCACACGGGTTGAATACTAAAGGTTAAGCATCGCTTCCAGAGCTCATTTCATGCATGAAATTAAATATTTATTTTTGTAAATTGGTTATAAGTGACACTTTTACACGTAATTTTTTAGGGTTTCGTAGCCGAATGGCAAAAAACGGAATCCTTACAGTTTCGTCATGTCTGTCTGTCTGTCTGTCCGTATGTCATAGCCATTTTATTTCGAAACTATTAAGACTATACATGTGAAACTTGGTACGTAGATGTATTCTGTAAACCGCTTTCCGATTTTGAGAAAAAATAAATAAAATTATTTAAAATAAAGGGGGCTCTCCAAACAAGGAACTAAACCTGAAAATATTTTTTTCATGAAACCTATGCGTGTGTAGTATTTATAGACAGGTCTTCAAAATGACATGGAGGTTTTTAAAACTACTTTTTCATAAAGTTAATCGTTTAAAAGATATACACTTCCAAAGTGGTAAAATGTGTTCCCCCCACCCCCCCTAACTTCTATAATAACGGAGTGAAAATTTAAAAAAAAAATATGCTGTAGATCTTAATGAAAACTTTCAATTAAAATTTGTTTTAACAAGATCGGGTCAGCAGTTTTTGAGATACATCATATTTTATAAAACCGTTAATATAAGTTTGTAATTCATCCAAACACTATGAAAAACAAAGTTATTTAGCGTAGTTACTACGGAACCCTTCATGGGCGAGTCTGACTCGCACTTGGCCAATTTTATGGTGTTGTTTTCTTCATTGCCACGCTGTCATAACGGTGCAGTAAAACACCGTGATGAAAAATCTGAAGACATGCCACATCCACCAATCCGTACTCCACGTAGGCCCCTATACGTGGTGGTTTATGTATGGCCCATTCTATTAAAGAGAAGGCCTGTGTCCTAGCATTGAGAAAGTTATAGACTGATTTATCAAATTATATTTATTATGTACTTTATTGTACACCTTAAAATATTTCTATGGATTCAAAAGTAAAACTAGTGTACAATGGGTGGTCTTATCGCACAAGGCGATCTCTTACAGACAACATTTGGATGGACACAACTTAAAGGAGACGTTTTTAAAGCTGTCATTTTACAAACATCATAAATAATATTATATAATACATACATACAATAACATATACTAATCAATATCAATGTACTTTGAGAAAGGAGAGGAAAAATTATAGTAAGAGTTAATGCTCTTTCACCATTCTTTAGCGTTTGAGCACGCATCACTTCTGTGTGTAATGCATTCCACAAACGAGCTGCTTGAATAGTAAAAGATTTATCAAAGAAAGAAGTGGATTCATGCATACGAATACTTAACTCTAAATTTTCCGATGATCTCAACGACCTAGAATGTGAAACTGGAACTTGGAAGCGTACCTTAAGATAATAGGAGTTAAATTTGTAAGTATACAACGTGTAACGGAAACCCCATATCTATTCAAAAGGACTGAAGACAACATCTGGTATGGAGCCTCTGTGCACAGTTTCAGCTCAAAATGAGTGACTCAAAGAATTAATACCAAATTATCGGTTTCACATGTTTCTTGAATACCATACATAATAAACGTGCCAAAGCACTACGAGGGTCAATAACTTTCCACGTCACTTGCCAATAACACGATAATTCTCTTCATTCTTTTTCATTTGAAAAAATCGGCCTCTGGTATCAATCTATTGAAATTTCTAATAAGTTCCACACATTTATTTTATTTATTTATTTATTTGGCACACACATGTTATTTATCGAAAGAGAGATACAAAAAAAGAGGAAAGCAAACAGTATACAAGAGAAGTACACGTGGGCCCCAAACTAGGCACAGCCTAGCCTGTATCTTGGTGGCCCAGGATGTAAACTTAGCTGATTACAGTTCAGTGCGGACAGCGCAATTTGACTCTCGTCATTCAATTTGAATAGAGCAGATATAAGTTCAAACAATAATAATGTTAAAGTGAAAATAATAAAATAGAATTAAAAACAAATTAAATTAAATTAAATTACAAATAAAAATTACAAACTAAATCACAAATTAAATTTAAAGTTAAATCATCATCGAATACAAATTTCAAGTCACACTTAATGAAAGTCAATAACATAATTAGTTGTCGGAGTCAGCATGTAGACATAGACATGCAGACATAGGATTATCTTGCCATATTATTTGCTATCGTCCAAAGAAGGATTGCGATTATTATGTATATACCCTTTATGTTACACGTTGTATAAGTGATCTCTAAGAGTATGCTGTAAGCGTGCATTCACTAAGTGGGGGAAACCATGCAATAAACAGTGTTAACTGAATGTCCAAAGATTACATTAAGATGTCAGGTGTGAGCTCATGACTTCTTAGAAATGGAGAGGCTAACACACCTTTATGCAGATAATTTAGACTTAGTCCCCATGATTCATATCAAATTGCCGACAAAAATATACCTAATCTACTTTTTCGTACATTTTATACGAACAAAAATCTCGTTAATCAAACAATTTGTCTTCAACTCTTTAGGCTGGTAACGAACTCAAGAGACTGACGGTATTGCCACGTTGTATAATCACGCCTGATGGTATGCGATAGATGAGTCTACGATGGAAGGAGTGAGCACAGAAGATGCCTGTTCACTTTAGCTATAAAGGCTGACGGGTCATATGTGGTACAAAGAAGCCGGCAATGTTTTTAGCCTTTGACTAAAGTATTTCTTTTTATTGAGAATAGGTTCGCGTTTGACCACCATCTCACATGATGGTAAGTGATGATGTGGTCGAAGATGAGCACGCTTAAATAGAAGTAACCTGTTCACTCATAATTGATGGGGGTATATTAATTATGAGTGAATAGCTATCAGGAAACAGACTCTATTCTCTCTTCTCTACTCTATCTCTATTCTTAACAAGTTTTCCTTCACACTTTTAAGAGAAGTGGTGATAATGGAAATTACATAAAGTTATATGCCCGCCTGTGTTTGAACGCACGAATGGTTTGAGGTTCACCTAATTAATTAGTTTTGAGTTTATTTTTGTGCACTGACATTCACATAAGCAGCACTCACTAATTATGTGGATCGCACCGAGGTTTACTGTTAGAAAATCTTGTTTAGGGTAAGCTCGCTTTTGTACAAGCTTTACTGTTGCATTTGTTTTTTATATGTTTTTGTGTGTAATGAGATATTAATTGTGTATTATCCTGCCCGAGATTATGGAGATCCAGTTGTTGCTGCCCCACGCCCTACACACCAGCGATGCACAGCGTTTACGCATTGTGGCAAAGAAACAATCCACACCATAGATAAATTTTTATTTCTGTGATCCACACCCATCCCCATATAGACAAATTGTTCAAAAAACTTAGCTCTGCAGCATTTTCCGTTCGAAAAGTTCGTGGCCTAACTGATTTAGAGACGGCCCGTTTAGTGTACTTTAGTTATTTTCATAGTGTGATGTCATACGGCATTTTGCTATGGGGAAATGCCGCCGATATAAATACAATATTTGTGTTACAAAAAAGAGCCATTCGTACTATTTATAAATTAAATCCGCGGACTCCCTCAGAGATAAATTTAAAGAAATTAATATAATGACTGTGCCCTGTCAGTATATTTATGAGAATCTCTTGTATGCACATAAATATTAATCTCTTTAAAAATACAGTGATATCCATAACGTATACTAGAAATAAACACAACTTTGTCGTTCCAAAAACAAGGCTCAAGAAAATATTTAGGTGGTTCTTTTAAATACCAGTGCATACATTTTTATAATAAACTATTTGGAAGAACTGAACTTCAACAAATTTAAAACAGTCATAAAACGTAAGCTTTGCCAGAAAGCTTTTTACACAGTTAAAGATTATATTTAGGATAAAAAGGCTTGGGATTGAGCTGCTCCAATGATATACAGGGAGCATTAGTGTTGTTTACAATCACAATTTCTTGTATTTTATTTTTATACAAACTGGCATTACATTTTATTTACTTTTTTTTTACATGAATACTTTTCAAAGTTTAATAATTTTTTAATTTTTTTTTTAGATGAATATTTACTTTGTTAAGTATAATATTTTTGATTTATTTATTTTTAGTAATTATGTACTTGAATGCGTGCAAAATTATCTATACTAATATTGTAAAGAGGTAAGACTTGTTTGTAAGTTTGTATGTAGGGGGTAATCTCCGGAACGTATGATACAATTTTAAATTTTTTTCATTGATAGTAGGTCACATTATGTCAAAATCATTATCAAATTAAATGCGAGGATTATGTGGATTTTTTTAATTTGTTTTTTTTTTCTCTTTCTCTCGCTTACGACGATGTCTGGCAGTTTGAGTACTTTTGTGACCTTCTCAAATGTCCTTTCTTTGGCATTGCTCGTCAGGTCGTTGAGCTCCTTAGTAGTCCAAAGTTGAGCTTACTGCAGACTCACTGACAAAGGCTTGCACTGATAGGATGGGTCTACTCAAATCTGTGTGGTTCTTTCTTCAAGAGGCCATTTCAGACTAATCTACATAATCCTAATAAACTATTGTGAATATGTGAACTATGTAGGTTGTTTTATTTGAGTTAAACATAGAGTCTGGCAGTTTGAGTGCTTTTTGCGACCTACCCAAACGTCCTTACCTTGGTATTGTTTGTCAAATAGTTAAGCTCCTTGTTTTAAGTTGAGCTATACGTTAACTCACAAATGCTTGCACTGTATGGACAGGCTCACTCAAATCTCTGAGCATCTTCCCTCAAAAGATCGCCTCAAACGGTAATCTACAAGGTTCCCATATATTTTAACCAATGTAATAGACTGTATGGACTTTAAAAGAGACGGACCCTTGAGTTTGTTTCGATGTTTTTTCTCAGGGTAGTCAGTTAGGAAACACCGGCCTCATCTAGTTTAAATTTACAAAAAAAATGACGTGTAAAAGTGTTATTTAATAACTAATTTGCAAAATAAAGATCATTTATCATTTAACATGTGCGTCCGCGAACGTTCCATACGCGCTGCAGTAGCGACAGTCTCAGCATCCTGAACGCGAACTATGGTTTTACTTTTGTTTCCTCTCCACATGATGTTAAAGAACACATTATATTTATATATAATTACTTATGTATTGTATTGTATTTATATATTGTATTTATATATTTATATATATTTGTATGTATATATATATATATATATATATATATATATATATTATTTTCTGTTTTATGAGTACACTATTTTAGCCCTCCCCACTTTAATTAAAGTTTTGATAGTCATTCCAAAGGATGTCTGGAAGATATCGCTTGTAGCGATAAGACCGCCATTGCATTGTAACCATAGATTTAAGGAATAATGTTAAATAGGTGTATTTAAATTTTGGTGTACAATAAAGTACCATA